>JARDYH010000003.1:266796561-271655311 GCA_029215795.1 Anniella stebbinsi | reverse complement strand
AACTGAATTGCTGAGGGAGACAAAACGTCTTGGACAGCAGTGGTCAAAATCTCGTTCAGTTTGATAGATGCATGGCATTATATTACTACATCCCTCAAGGCAGGATTATGCTTTCTTTTCAGCTCTGCATCTAAATTGTTTTAGGTTAGATTATTTTCTGGTTTCTTCTCCAATATGTCAGTGCATGACAGCATATATTTGTTAATCTGACACTGAAAAGACTTAAATAATTTTGCTAACGAGACTGAATAGGCTACTTCAACCTGCAGATGGATAATATGATCTGGAATAGTTGAATGGTTTGAATGAGGGTTTTGGGGAGACTTACAAGAAGATTGAGTACAAAATACCTTTATGAAGTGGCTAGACCCCTGGTCCTTTTGTAAGACTACAATCAAATTACGATTCCATGCATTGAATGGAATGGAAAAACCTAAGAAAAGAACTCCTAAAATTTCAGTTATGAGGCTTTTCTGCTTCTTAAATATCACATCACAATACAGGTTCAACTCAGAAGGCAGCCCTTTTTAACACCTGAGCTATGGCAGTGATAGAAGAAAAGATTTCTCCCTACCATTATACACATTACCATCCGGTGGAGCCTAAAAATACTTCACATCAATACAGTACTAAAACCTGGCGAACATTATCATCACTGTATTTTATAAAGAGATATTATCGCCAGCCAGGGTAAGAGGGAGCCTTACCAAGAGAGGCCACAATCCCACAATTCTCCTCCATGATTTGCCTGAGCAGGGCTCTCTGGTCAGGATCCAGCAGTGACCACTCCTCCTCGCTGAAATACACAGCAACCTCCTCAAAGGGCACTTGATCCTACACAGGAAAAACAACATTTCCTCCTCATAGCTAATGTAAAGATGATCTACAAACAAAATTGAAAAGGCTCTTTAACCTGAAATGGCTGGCCATTAAACTACAGGACTCAAACAGTCATGGACAGCGTTCACAGCCTTCCTGCTGGAGGACAAGGTTATCAAATGGCTACTAGTCAGGATGGCTGCCTCCAGGATAGAAGCATGCCTCTCAAGACCAATTACTGGGGAAGAATAGCAGCAGAGGCCTATTGCGCTCATGTCCTGCTTGTGAACTCCACACGTCTTCTGGTTGGCTACTCTGGGAAACAGGGTGCTTAACTTGACGGGCCTTTGGTCCAATCCAGCAGAGCGCTTCTTCGCTTTGGCGGAAGCAAACGAGAGGGCGTTTGGCTCAGGCTCAGGGAGGTGAGCAGGGGACCCCAAGTGATCATCCCCCGTACCTGATCCACTTCCATCCCATCACAAAGAAGAGGTGGCTGAGCACTCATTGCTGGTGTCCTTCCATCCCCTGTGAGAGAGAAAGGTAGTGGGGAACCAGGAGCATATACTAGCCTCGGAGATTAAGCTGACAGGCAGGCATATCCAGTGGAATTTTAGAATGTTTTAAGGATGTTTTTAGGATGTTTTAGGATTTTTATGCAGTTTTAATAATATGTGTCATGTTTTAATCAGTTTTATGTATTTTATCATGTTGTTGTTCCCCGCCTCAATCCAGACAGAGAGGCGGGTAAGAAATAAATTGTTGTTATTATTATTATTATTATTATTATTATTATTATTATTATAAAATGCACAGGATTGCACTTTACGTAATGCAAGTGTAAGGGCAGATGCGTGTTAGCAGATACGTCATCCTTTTCCTCCATCACTCCCCAATTGGACTCTTGCCCACAATCCAAAGTGCTGATTTCAACATATAAAGTCTTCAAGTATTGAATATTAAAACAGATTTTTTTGACTGTGAAAAAGGCTGAAGACAAGAGTTTGTATGCTCCCTGGCTACAACCCCCCTGTTAAAACAGCTTCACTAGCTTCCGGTCTGTTTCAAAGTGCTGGTTATGACCTATAAAGCCCTATACGGCTTGGGTCCAGGTTATCTGAAAGACCATATTCTCCCTCACAAGCCTGCCCGTCTCCTGAGGTCTTCAGGGGAGGCCCTTCTCTCTGTCCCACCACCATCACAGGCGCGCCTGGTGGGAACGCAGGAGAGGCCTTCTCGGTGGCTGCCCCAGGGCTCTGGAACTCCCTTCCAAGGGAAGCTAGACTGACTCCCTCCTCGGTGTGCTTTCGGAGGCAGGCTAAAACTTTTCTGTTTCAGCAGGGAGTAGTTTGGACCTCTGTTGATGTGTTGTTATATCTTGGTTTGTTTTTTTAAAAAGTATTTGTATTTAAAATGTTTTAAATATTTTAAGATTGTACCATGTTTAATTATATTTTTAATTTTTGTATATCTTTATCTGTTTTTAACTGCTGCCTTGTGTTCCAATATTGGGGAAAAGGCAGGATGATTATGACAATAATAATAATAATAATAATAATAATAATAATAATTCCCACCTGCCCCAAAGACTCAAGAGGGAAATAAAAGCAGCCCAAGGATTTCTTGCACGTACCCCCTGCCCAGCAATGAATTCTTACCCTGCAAGGTGGCACCTCCACCCCATTCCTGTTTGATCCCCCTTCGCAGGGGATTCTGTCCGGTGTCTGATGGAGCCTTTCCTGCCACATGGAAATCAGGCCCCATTTCTGCAAAGAGATTCTCTACCTGAAACAGCAATGAGGATCCAAGACATGCAATGAGAAGAAGCGTTCGAAAAGGAAATATAGAGGCCCAAACTTTACCGGGGGGGGGGGGGGGGGGTTGTGTGGCGGAGGGGGCTTGAAGAGTATGGGACATCGCTCCTCAAATGATTTCCAGAAAAGGTTGGGTACAAAGTGGAGAGTTTTAAGATGTCCTCCCTCACATGTTTGACCCCTTGGAGCTCCCATAATGCAATGCTCTCACCTGCTGCTCTTTCTGCTTTGTGTCCTCCTCCAAGCTCAGGAGGAAGCCTTCTGCCAGGGCCACCGCCTGGGAACTGGTCTCCGCTCCACATTCTCTCACCCAGCTCGACATCTGCAGGGGCAGGATGCTCAGGAACTGCTCCAGGATCACCAGGTCCACCACCTGATTTTTCGTATGTTGCTCTGGCTTCAGCCACAGATGGGAGAGATGGTGGAGCTGGTTGCAAACCTCTCGGGGGCCCTGAGCTGCCCCGTAGCGGAGCTGCCTGAAACGCTGGCGCTGTACGTCTGAGCTGACCGTATCCTCACCCAGGATCATTTGCCCCATTCTTTGCCAGATGTCCCCACCACTTCCAGTCTTGATAGCATCAGGTCCTTTTCCTACTCCCAGGGTAGCGGAGACTTGCTTGTCCATCCTGCTCCACGGAAGTCTTCCACGGAGCTCTTGCTTTTGCCAATCTCTGCCTCAAAGCACAGGCAGCCTTCCCAGAAAGTGCTACTGAAGCTCTGCAAAGCCAATAGACAGTAACCTGTTAATGTGGTGGACTCCAAGAAGGAACTACGGTAGGTAATGTCCCAGAAGAAGCAGTCTGCTGCTAGATAATGTTTTCATAGGGTGACCAGATAAAATCCAAGTCAGGGCTGATGTAACTTTAACAGTTGTAGAGAAAAGGGAATTTCAGCCAGTGTCATTTGTATGCAATTAGTTCCTGGTGAAATTCCCTCTTCATCACAACAGTTAAAGGTGCATACACTATACTAGAGTGACCATATACAAAAGAAGGCAGGGCCCCTGCACCTTTAACTGTTGTAATGAAGAGGGAATTTCACCAGGAACTAATTGCATACAAATGACACTGGCTGAAATTCCCTTTTCTCTACAACTGTTAAAGTTACAGGAGCCCAGACCTGGATTTTATCTGGTCAGCCTAAAAATGTTCATTACATTTTAGATGTTACTGCCAAATACCCTGGACAGTTTACAAAGATTAAAACCCTAAAAGTAAAATATAATGGCAAAATATAAAACCCATTTATATACGAATATATAAAACAATTTTGAACAACAGCAAAAATCCCTGTTATGGGTAGGCTTATAGAATAAGGGATTCTAGAATAGACTCCGTATAACTGCCTTTCTCTGCAGGTATATATTAAAGCTGGCAAATGGATTCCTGCATTGAGCAGGGGGTTGGACTCGTTGGCCTTAGAGGCCTCTTCCAACTCTACTATTCTATGATTCTAATGTCCCCCCACCCCTGCAGTCCCAAGGCTTGTCTAGTCATTTTAGCACTTGAGGCAGAAAATCCCTCAGATGCCTCCCCACATCCTTGGCAATAAAAATACAATAATACATCAGTGGGGTGACCATACAGAAAGGAGGACAGGGCTCCTGTAACTTTAACAGTAATATAGGAAAGGGAATTTCGGTAGCTGTCATGTGTATGCATGCATAGGCTGACCATATGAAAAGGAGGACAGGTCTCATGTAACTTTAACAGTTGCAGAGAAAAGGGAATTTCAGCCAGCGTCATTTGTATGCAATTAGTACCTGGTGAAATCCCATCTTCATCACAACAATTAAAGTTGCAAGCACTATACTAGAGTGACCATATACAAAAGAAGGCAGGCCCCCTGCACCTTTAACTGTTGTAATAAAGAGGGAATTTCACTAGGTACGAATTGCATACAAATGACGCCGGCTGAAATTGCCTTTTCTCTACAACTGTTAAAGTTACATGAGCCCTGTCCTCCTTTTCATATGCTCAGCCTATGCATGCAGCACCTGGTGAAATGCCCTCTTCATCACAACAGTTCCAGCTGCAGGAGCCCTGCCTAGCATGGCCAGATACAAAAGAGGACAAGGCTCCTGCAGCTGTAACTGTTGTGATGAAGAGGGCATTTCACCAGGTGCTGCATGCATACACATGACACCTGTTGAAATTCCCTTTTTTATACAGCTGTTAGATACAGGAGCCCTGTTCTCCTTTCCATAGGGTCACCCTATATGTCAGCAAATGCCTGTTACGTGACTTTCAGGCCACCCCAAATCATCTGTAGGAAGCTACACGTCACTGCCTAATGGGAGGGCCGGGGGAACGGTGCATTTGGGCCCAATCCTGTTTGCTTTTGCTAATGCAACCAACCGAGCACGGAAACCAGGGGACATTTCGGCCACAATCCCACAGGAACCACCTGGGCGGAGGAGGGGGGCAGTGCCCTATTAATTGGGGAGGGGAGAATAATGTTAGTCGATGTACCGATGCATAATCTATGAATCTGCTTGATTCTTGGCACATCTCCTTTAACTGCCTCCCCCCCACCCCCAAAAAAGGAAAGGGTCCTTCTGGCTTTATTGAGGCCGAAATGAGCTCATGGGGAAACCCCAAATGGATCAGCTGCAGAGGCCACCTCCCTATGGGGTGAATTGTGTGTGTGGGGGGTCCATCTTGACTTCCCAGCCCCTCTAACACCACCCCGAAATCAGCAGGCACCCCCTGGACCGTTCCCCCCTAAAAGAAACGCACATGGGGAGGGGGGGTCTCACCTGTTTCCAGGATGTTGGGAGGCATCAATGCAGCACTTGAGGAAGACCAAAGTACCCTTTGCCCTGGAAGGAAAAGGCAAAAGAGGATAGAGGGGGGGGACCACAGGAGGAGTTGCCTTTGCCATGGAAACCAAGGCCCTTCCCACCCCAAATTGCCATTCCTTCTAGGAATCCAGCTCTGTCCCTTTAACCCTTAGAGGACCCTGCAGCTGGCAGGGATGGGCAGCCCCGTCCCCATGACCCCAGGGATGCTGATGCTGCAGGTGGATAGGGGTGCGCAGCACATTTCATCAGGGTGCGCGCCCAGGGAATTTTATTATTTTGTTTTTTTAAAGGCAAACATTTATGAAATACTCATTATTTTTATTCATTCATTTATTTATTTATTTATTAAACACTGTTCCATTGATGCCCTAACTCCGCGTTCAGATTCCCCGACCACAGGAAGGCTGTTGCAGGTGCGGGCAGGCGGCCATGAGGAAACACGGCCGGAGGAGGGACGGTATTAGCCTTTGGGTCCCCTCCTCCTGGCATCTTTGAAATGTGTCTCCCAGCAGAGAGACATTATTGCTTGAGATATTAGGGTGTGCCTGGACACACCCAGCACACCCCTTGCGCATGCCAGGAGGCTTCAAGGTGGCCCCAATCCCGGAGGCAGCAAAGCCAACGCTACCCTTCTCCGCCATGAATTTGTCCAATACCCTTTTAAAATAGTCTAAACCCAAAGCTAGTGTGGTGTAGTGGCTAAAATGTTAGACTGGGAGTCAGGAGATCCGGGTTCTAGTCCCCACTTGGCCATGGACGCTCACTGGGTGATGTTGGGCCAGTCACAGACTCTCAGCCCAGCCTACCACACCGGGTTGTTGCTGTAAGGATAAAATGGAGAGGAGGATTATTGTATGTGGGATATAAAAGGCAGGATATAAATGCAATAAATAAATAAATGGACGTTACTACATCTTGTGAAATGGAAACTCCTCCCACCCCCCGTGGTTTTATAGTGACAGTTGAAATTTTATTCTTAAGTAGTTACTTAAGCTTTTGATATATTTACGTCTTGATTTAGAAAGTCTCTTATTTTTTGAATAAGGGTTTTATTTGAATCGTTTCAATCTGCTATAAATTTTGCCCTTAGAAAGTTTCTGACTTTCTGGCATTGGGGGGGGGGGGGGGGGGGAGGGGATGGAGAAAATTTGAAAGCAATGGTCGTTTCAGGCATATCAAAGAGGCGTAGATAAAATTAGGGTGACCCTATGGAAAGGAGGACGGGGTTCCTGTATCTTTAACAGTTACATAGGAAAGGGAATTTCAGCAGGAGTCCTTTGTATGCCTACAGCACCGGGTAAAATCCCCTCTTCATCACAACAGTTAAAGCTGCAGGAGCCCTGCCCTGGGTGACCAGATACAAAAGAGAGCAGGCAGCTTTAGTGATGAAGAGGGGAATTCACCAGGTGCTGCACGCCTACAAAGGACACCTGCTGAAATTCCCTTTTCTATGCAACTGTTAAAGATGCAGGAGCCCTGCCCTCCTTTCCATAGGATCACCATATGGGGGGGCAGCTTGCAATTCCCAGCCCCTCTAGCACCACCCAGAAATTTATAGGAAACCCCGCCTTTTACGGGCAGGTTTTTGAGTTTAGGCAGTGATTCCCCACCAGACCCACCACCCCAGAAATGCACAAAGGAAGCAGAGAAGCAGACATCAATGCAGCGCTTAAGAAAGCCCAAAATGCCCTTTGCCCTGGAAGGAAAAAGCAAGAGGCAAGGGGGGGGAAGGTCCACGAGGAGTTGCCTTTGCCATGGAAACCAAGGCCCTTCCCACCCCAAATCGCCACCCTTTCTAGGAACCCAGCTCTGTTCCTTTAACCCTTAGAGGACCCTGCAGCTGTCATAGATGGACTGGCTCCGTTTCAGACTCTCTTTTCAGGCTGAGTGAAACGGTTCCAACTGTTTTTGGTTCTAACATTTTGCTCTCCGTTTGGGGCATGGATGAGGATTTTTCCTCCCTCGCTAGGGATGATGGGAGTTGTAGTCCACAGCATAGGTGACCCTATGAAAAGCTCCTTCCTCTGTGCAGCTGCACACTCAGATCGGAGGGCTTCTTTGTATGCAAAAGGCTTTAGGTTCAATCCCTGGCAGCATCTCCAGGTAGAGCTAAGGAGGAACCCTGCCTGAAACCCTGGAGAGCTACTGCCAGCCAGTGCCAACAAGACTGGATTAGATAGCTAGGCTGACCATATGAAAAAGAGGACAGGGCTCATGTAACTTTAACAGTTGCAGAGAAAAGGGAATTTCAGCCAGCGTCATTTGTATGCAATTAGTACCTGGTGAAATCCCATCTTCATCACTACAATTAAAGTTGCAGGCACTATACCAGGTACCAGATACACAAGAGGGCAGGGCCCCTGCAGCTTTAACTGTTGTAATGAAGAGGGAATTTCACCAGGTACGAATTGCATACAAATGACGCCGGCTGAAATGGCCTTTTCTCTACAACTGTTAAAGTTACATGAGCCCTGTCCTCCTTTTCAGATTGTCAGCCTAAGATAGACAAATGGTCTGACTCAATGATAAGGCAGCCTCCTACGTAGCCATGAGTTTAACATTATGTCAAAAACACACTACTCTGGTTAGCAGCAAATGATGGAACACGGGTTTAGGTCTGTACTAGGCAGCTGCATACATAGCTAGGGTGAACCTATTTATTTATTTATTTATTTATTTTATTCCATTTATATACCGCCCCATAGCCGAAGCTCTCTGGGCGGTTTACAAAAATTAAAAACACTGAACAATTAAAACACCGATATACAAAATTTAAAAGCATAAAGCATAAAAACAAGTTAAAATTACAATATCCTTCTGGGTCAAAGCACAACAACAACACAACACAAAAACCCTCATCATGTGCTGTTAAATGCCTGGGAGACAGGGCTCCTGCCTCTTTAACAGTTGTGTGGAAAAGGGAATTTCAGCAGGGGTCGTTTGTAGGCCTGCAGCACCCAGTGAAATTCCTTCTTCATCACAACAGGTAAAGCTGCTGGAGCTGTATCTAGCATGGCCAGATACAAAAGAGGGCAGGGCTCTTGCAGCTTTAACTGTTGTGTTGAAGAGGGGATTTCACCAGGTGCTGCATGCCTACAAACGACCCTTGCTGAAATTCCCTATCCTCCTTTTCATAGGGTCACCCTTTGGCCACTGAGTGAACAGAATGCTGGAATAGATGGGCCCCTGGTCTGATCCAGCAGGGCTCTTCTGTTCACACATGCCCACCCTCTGCCCCAGGTGTGCAATAGGGCTGGCTTCCAGGTTGAAGGAGAGCTGGACCATTTTTGCCCCATGGCCCTCCACAGGTTTTGGGTTGGCAACATGGGGTCACATGAACACACCAAGTTCTCCCTCTCTTCCACAGGATGCTGGGGGCGGCTTTAATCTCGCCCTTTCCAGGGACATTGAGGAGCATCACTGGGATGGGATTAAATACTCCACTCTGCCAGACTTCAGTGATGCTGCTAATGCAGGTGGCTGAGGCAAGGAGGAAGCAAAATCAGCGATCCTACCTCTCTCATGGCCGAAGGCTGCAGGAGATGTTCCCGTCTCCTCTCCCAAGGCTCAGGTAGTGATGAAAATAGCCTGGTCTTGGTGCCAGGTAAGTTGGTGTGTGGGTTGTGTGGATATTTTAGTCATGAAGTGACATGGGACACATTGCTGTGTCTGGGTGGAGTCAGGAGTTTTCTGTGTTTATTCTGTTTTTAAGGGAGGTAAAATTCTTGCTGAGATTCCTGGCTGGTCTCGCCTCAGACTCCCATGACACTTGGGTGCCACAAATGAAAAGCTTTCGAGGAGCCCGCAGCGATCAGGACGGACCTTGGCCCATCCCATAATGTTTGTTCCTGTTAGCTGGTTTTATGTTAATGTAGTAACTTTCCTATCCATCATTCTAGGGTGACCATATGGAAACGAGGACAGGGCTCCTGTATCTTTAACAGTTGCATAGAAAAGGGAATTTCAGCAGGTGTCATTTGTATGCATGCAGCACCTGATGAAATTCCCTCTTCATCACAACAATTAAAGCTGCAAGAGCCCTGCCCTCTTGACCAGAGACAAAAGAGGGTAGGGTTCCTGCAGCTTTAACTGTTGTGATAAAGAGGACATTTTACCACATGCTGTCAGGTATGCTTTCAGGTGGATTCCTGCATTGAGCAGGGGGTTGGACTCAATGGCCTTACAGGCCCCTTCCAACTCTACTATTCTATGCTTCTGTCTATGATTCTATGCATACAAATGACACCTACTGAAATGCCCTGTCCTCCTTTTCATATGGTCACCCTACATCATACATAAACATGTGGGTCTTTACTCAGTATTCATGGGTTAACCCTTCTTCTCTTTCCTTTTTTGCTATTTAATATTCATATTTTCTGAGTTATGTAACATTTATATAGGTTGCGGCTGGTTTTTGTGCTATCCTATATACCATAGAAAGGAGAATAAAAATTACACTGTCCAAGAGGATTTAATGATGATGATAATAATAATAATGTATTTATTTATTTATAACCCACCTCTCCCTCCGGATCGAGGCGGGGAACAACAATAAATATAAAACACAAAGACCACAAAATAGATGAGATATTAAAAACAAATAAAAACCAATACATCATTAAAAACATCTTAAACAGTTGGATATATCAAAAGGCAACCCAGAATACACACACACATGCACCTAAATTTGAAAAAGGGGGAAAAACCCATAACATAACTTGTTTTAATTCTCATCCACCAGGACCCAAAATCATGAACCAAAGAATCCAAAATCTATTTAAGTTGAAATTAAATTACCAAGTCTCAAGTACCTCAAGATATTAAAACCTTTAAAAACAATTAGTTGCCATTGATACCCTTATCCTCCATGAATTTGTCTAATGATCTTTTAAAGCCATCTGAGTTGGGAGCCATCACCACACTTTGTGGTAGTGAATTCCATGGTTTAACTATTTTTATTTATTATTTATTTATTACACTGATATCCCACCATTCTTCCATCGTGGAACTCAAGGCGGCTACACGTGGTTCCCAGGTGGTCTCCCCTCCAAGCACTGACCAGACTCAGGCCTGCTTAGCTTCAGCAAGGTGGTCACCTCATGTGCTATGTCTTCAATCCCCTATCGTTCAGCTTCATTGGATGCCTCCCCAAAATATGATGACTGCACTCAGTGACAATTTTACATCAAGTATATTTATGATTTCTCCCTTGTGTTATGTCCTTGATGGGAAGTGAGATCTGCCCTTCTCACTGAAACTTTCCCCATACTTCAAGTCTTTATATGGTTTCTCTATGAGTTCTTTGATGAGAATCAGGACTTGTGTTTCTACTGAAGGTGACAAGTACACTCTGCCTGAAGCCTTTACCACACTCCAAACATTCATATGGATTATCCCCTTTGAATTCTTTGATAAGAGGTGACACTTAGCTTACGTCTGAAGCTCCTTCCGCAGTCCATGTATTGATATGCTTAATCCCCTGTGTGCTTTCTTGGCTGTTTAGTGAGGTCTGTACTTGTACTAAAGCTCTTTCCACAGCTGAAGAATTGATAAGATGTCTTCCCTATGTGCATTCTTTGATGTTTAGTAAGATATGTCTTCTCTTTTCAAACTCCATGCACTGAACTCCCCTGTATGAATTCTTTGATGAGAAGTAAGACATGTGCTCTGACTGAAGCTTTTTCCACAGTCCAAGCATCGATATGGTTTCTCTCCTGTATGGATTTTTTGATGAGAAGTGAGATGTATCTTCTGAATGAAGCTCTTTCCACACTCCAAGCATTGATATGGTTTCTCCCCTGTGTGAATTCTTTGATGTTTAGTGAGGTCTGAATTCTTACTAAAGCTCTTTTTACAGTTGAAGCATTGATATGGCTTCTCTCCCGTGTGAAGTCTTTGATGAGAAGTGAGATGTATCTTCTGAGTGAAGCTCTTTCCACACTCCAGGCAATGATATGGTTTCTCTCCTGTGTGGATTCTTTGATGAGAAATCAGATGCGTCTTCTGACTGAAGCTTTTTCCAGTCTACGCACTGATAGGGTTTCTCCCGTGTGGATTCTTTGATGTTTACGGAGGTCTGAACTCTTACTAAAGCTCTTTCTACAGTCAAAACACTGATATGGTTTCTCCCCTGTGTGAATTCTTTCATGAAAAGCGAGGTCTGTACTCTTACGAAACCTCTTTCCACAGTCGAAGCACTGATATGGTTTCTCCCCTGTGTGAATTCTTTGATGAGAAATAAGATATATCTTCTTAATGAAGCTCTTTCCACACTCCACACATTGATACGGTTTCTCCCCTGTGTGAGTTCTTCGATGGTACTTGAAGTTTTCCCTCCAATGAAATCTCTTTCCACAATCCAAGCATTGATATGGTTTCTCCCCTGTGTGATTTATTTGATGTTTTGTGAGACGTGTTTTCTGAGGGAAGCTCTCTCCACACTCCAAGCATTGATATGACTTTTCCCCTGTGTGGGTTTTACGAAGAGCTTTCAGGTTTGATTTAGAATCGAATCTTTTCCTACACACATAGTACCCATTGTCGTCCTGTGTTTTATCCCTTTTTTCTTGCATTGAGATATCATTGTCGACATTGCCCTGAGAAGCAGAGGATTTATTCCTCCTCTTTCGACCACATGGTTCTCTCCTAGTATCCATTTCAAAGTTGTTACCTCCTAGAAGGGAGACAAGAAGTCAGTAAAAGCCTGAATTAGAAACAGAGGTTCAAATCATTGAATGATTTCAATTAAAGATTTTAAGAACAAGAAGAACTCTTAAAATTTAAATGGGAGACAGTACTTACTGTCACGTTTCCAAGCCCTCCCGCTGGAATGCGAGACAATAAAGAGGTCTGCCAAGTAATCCTCAAAGCTTTATTCAGTAAATAAACATCTCCTAGCACCTCACGAGTTTAAACCTAGGAACCTTCCTCTAGGATAACACGTGGCTAAACCGAGCGAGACAATTGCTCTTTCAACAAAGGCGGTGGTCTTTTCCCTGAGTCCCTTTCACTTCAAGGAGGATTTCTTTGAAGGAGCCTTTGGCGAGAGGCTGGCTGAACTGACCGCCTCTCGCCTACCTTAAGCTCTGCCCGTTTGAACCTACGGGGTACCCTGGGATCGGTCAGCTCTGATGTCCCCTCCCCCTCAGAGGATTCTTGAATTCCCACAAACTGTGTGTTGTTCATGTTCTCACTGATAAGGTCCTGTGAAGATTCATCCCTGGCAGGTGAACAGCCTGGGAGATTCATCTCCCCCACGTCCTGTGTAAGGTGGGAAGTTGCTAGTCCTGTTTCTTCAGCTTCAGAATCTGATTTTGATTTGATAGGCTGAAACTCCTTCCCCCACACCAAGGGGAACAGGCCTGGTCATGACACTTACCATGTGTCTAACAGCCTCTGTTGACTGCCACTGACTTAGAGCTGGGGTAGTAAAGAGCAATGGATTAGGACTAGGGAGTCCTGGGTTTATCTCCCAGCTCAGGCATGAACTTTGCTGTGGGGCCAGTTATTCTCTCTCATCCTAGCCCACCCCACAGGATTGTTGTGGACAATCTGATGCATGGTATGAGGAGCTCTTTGGAACGACAGCGGGATGGAAATATGGATAAAAAGAGAAAGGAGAAGACCCCTCATTCAGTGGCAGAGCTGCCCGGAGAACATTTTGTTATAGGGTGGCCTATAAATAATGTCAATAAGTAAAATATGTACTTTGCAGGCAGAAGGTCCTCAGGACAATCCCCACCACCTCCAGTTAAAGGATTGTGAAATGAGCCTTGGATGTCCTGGGCATGGAGACCTAGGAGAGATAGAGTGAATAGATGATGCCAAACTAGGGAGACAAATTGTAGTTTGAAATGTTTGTATTGCAGTGAGATCCGGGCTATGGACAGGAGAGGCCTAGTGGAGCTAGATGTCTGTCTGGAGACTCCTGCAATAGGTCTGACAAAGTTGTTAGCCCATCTTTGGTTAGGGAAACTACAGGTCAGTAGCCTGGAATAGTCGGATAATGTATTTCCAAGTTAACTAATGGTTAGACAATCTTCTTTAAACACTTGTTCAGACGTCACACTAACCCATCGTGGAGCGCTCAAAAATGCAAACCACGGTGGCTTAGGAATGGTTAGCAGGCATCTACGGTGGTTCCCATCTCATCTAATGATAACCCTGTGGTTAGAACATTCCAGTCCAGTCTGGGGGGGGGGGGGGGGGGGGGAGATGGCGGTGACCATAGAGTCCACCAGCAAGAGCGACAGATGCTTCTGTTGATGCACTTGCTGCTGCGGAATTTTCTATGGTCACGCAGCCCCTTTGCTGGCTGGGGAGGCTGCTGCAGCCTCTGTCATGCCATGGTTCCCACTGGGATATGTGGCCGCTGCGGTGGGAGGCCACAAATATATCCAGAGTGAGCTGAGGCGTTCAGCGGAATCATGGTCATATGGCAGGCATGCATGGCGTAGTTTTCCTACCCCTCCCCGCTCTGCGGATAATTTACTCTCCCCCCCATATCATGTGAGTAGGGTCTAAGTCTTCCAAATAGGAAACCTCTTCCTCATCCTCCACCCCAGCTAACGCAGAGTGAAGAGACAGTGCAGATTGCAAAAGGGTGTGGAACAGACAAGGAGAGAAACAGCTGGGTCTCTGCTCTGACAACATTTTGGGATGCTGGCTGTCCCTCTGAAGATGTGGGGCTGGGGCTTTGGCGGTCTCTTGGAGTGTCTGAGCTGCACCTCCACCTATCCTAAATCTTAACGTTACAAAACAACATTAGCCTCCAGTGATCACCTTCCCAAGGAAACCATACCTCATTGAGTGCGGCCTCCCTGGAACCCCTCACCGTTCCAAGGAGTGGCACAAAACTAGCAGTATGAGCCCCAAGGCTGCATAACCTAATTTCATGCACCCCACAGAGATGGGGTGGCAGGGGGGGGGAAGGAGGGACATGCAATCCTGAAATAATCCAAACTACACCTCCTTTTGGCTCTGTCTCTACCAATGTCAGTTCACCCACCATCAACAGCTTCCCCTCATCAACTTCCCCTGTGAGTCAATGGCCTTTAATTGGAAGAGGTTTTCCTACCCTTGCCCTAAAAGGTCAGCATTCTTGATACAAGAAGGAACACTCCCATGAGCCAACCCACACGTGAGCGTTTGCCTCGGCTGCCCAGCTCGCCTTTCTCACTCTGGGAGACAGCACAGCCTTCTCAGCAGTTGGGCAGGGCCTTCTCAGTAGTGGTGCCAATGCTGTGCAACTCCCACTGAAAGGGACGTGTGCCTCCGTCTCCTTCTCTATGTTGCCTTTTAGGTAGTAGGTTACAGCAGAGCTAATTTGGCTTTTGAGATTCCACAATGGCTCACATCAGTATTTGAATTTTTTACACTTTATTTTTTAAATTATTATTATTATTAATAACAATAATAATGTTTTCATGAACTGATGACAATTATTGATTTGAATATGTTGTGTGTCTATTTAACATTTTGCATTTTTGTCTAACCACTGTTAGCACTTTTGAGGATTTTTGTTAACTGAAAAGGCAGGATCATAAAAGTTTTAATAAATAAAAATGGATCAATCCTGCTAGAACAAAAGAAGGGAACCTGAGATACTGAGATACACCATCAAATTATACACAGGTCCCTACAGTTCAGGCCTTCAGACATGTCTTAAAACCTTGCCTGTTCTGGACTGCCTTTCATAGAATCATAGAATAGTAGAGTTGGAAGGGGCCTATAAGGCCATCGAGTCCAACCCCCTGCTCAATGCAGGAATCTACCTTAAAGCATCCCTGACAGATGGTTGTCCAGCTGCCTCTTGAATGACTCTAATGTGAGAGAGCCCACAACCTCCCTAGGTCATTGGTTCCATTGTCGTATTGCTCTAACAGTCAGGAAGATTTTCCTGATGTCCAGGAAGATTTTCCTGATGTCCAGGCTTCCTGTAACTTGAGCCCATTATTCTGTGTCTTGCATTCTGGGTTGAACGAGAAGAGATCCTGGCCCTCCTCTGTGTGACAACCTTCCAAGTATTTGAAGAATGTTATGATGTCTCCCCTCAATCTTCTCTCCTCCGGGCTAAACATGCCTAGTTCTTTCAATCTCTCCTCATAGGGCTTTGTTTCCAGACCCCTAATCATCCTCGTTGCCCTCCTCTGAACACGCTCCAGCTTGTCTGCATCCTTCTTGAAGTTTGGTGCCCAGAACTGGACACAATACTCCAGATGAGGCCTAACCAGTGCAGAATAGAGGGGAACCAGTACTTTGCGCAATTTGGAAACTATCCTTCCGTTAATGCAGCCCAAAATAGCATTTGCTTTTTTTGCAGCCACATCACCCTGTTGGCTCATATTCAGCTTGTGATCTACAACAATTCCAAGATCCTTCTCGCTTGTTGTATTAATAGTTTTTGAGACTCTGAGATCTCTGAATCATCTTCTGGAAGTTTTTCCGGTATGGTTAAGCCCTGTATCTTGAAGCTGCTCTCATAACAGTGTATAACGATTGGATTATTTTAATGCACCTTACTTTGATTGTGCATACAGCATTTTGAGGGGTTTGCCCAATAAGGTAGCCTAAAAAATACTTCAATGAATATAGGGAATTTGCAAAAATATTTCTAACATGGCTACTGCTACTACTTCTACCATCATAATTATCATCATCAGTGCTTTTGTAAAAAGATATTATTGTCAACCAGGGAAAAAGGGGAGTCCTACCGAGAGGGGCCATGATTCCACAAATCTCCTCCTGGCTTTCTCTGTGCAGTACTCTCTGGTCAGGATCCAGCAATGCCCACTCCTCCTCACTGAAATACACAGCAACCTCCTCAAAGGGCACCAGACCCTGGATGGGGGAAAAAAACATTCCTCCTCACAGCTAACATAAAGATTATCTACTAACAAAATCCAAAAGGCTCTTTAAGATGAGGTGGCTGGGTATTATGCTGCACGGTGTTAGTGTCCTCGAGTGGCATTTACAGCCTTCCAACTGAAGAAGGCTACCAAATGGCTATTAGTCATGCTGGCTACCCTCAGGATCAGGGGAACAATGCCCCTCAAGAGAAGAACAACGGGAGAGGGCTATTACGCTCATGTCCTGCGTGAGGGCTCCACCAGAGTCACCTGGTTTGCAACTCCAGAAACAGGATGCTGGATTTGATAAGCATTTGGTATCATCCATCACAGCTCTTAATCTTCTTAGCTTTGCCAGAGGCACCCAACTGATCCTTCCCCTTACCTGATTGGCTTCAACTCCATCACAGAGAAGAAGAGATGGCTGAGGACCTATTGCTGGCATCATTCTATCCCCTGTGAGAAAGGAAACCAACAGCTTACGCCTGTCTTGGACATGAAGAGGACAGTCCTAAATATACTTACTAGCAAGTAAGCCCCTTTGAACACAATGGGATTTCCTTCCCACTAAAATGCAAAGGACTGCATTTTAAGTGAGGCAGCTATAAGGACACATCTGTGTTACTAGATGTTGTATCCTTTATTTGAATTTTGTACTGCTGGGTGAAAATTATCTCTCCCCAAATGAGCTCCATGTATAAAGTATTTGAGTGTTGAATATTGAAAATTATCTGTCCCCAAATGAGCTCTACGTATAAAGTATTTGAGTGTTGAATATTGAAAAATATTAAATGAGAAAAATGCTGGAGACAAAAGAATTTGCCCCCCTAGAGACTCAGTGGGAAATAAAAACAGCCCTAAGATTTAATTCACACTCCAGGAAGGATGATCAAATTGAAATACACCCCCAACCCAACCTAAACGTAACCTTTACCCTGCACTGTGACACGTCCATCACTCTCCTGTTTGATTCCTCTTTGCAGGGGATTCTGTCTGGCGTCTGACGGAGCCTTTTCTACCACCGGGAAATCAGGCCCTGCTTCTGGAAAGAGATTCTCCACCTGAAACAGCAATCAGGATCCATGTAATGAGACGAAGGGTTAGAAAAGGAATGGTAGAGGACAATCCTTGGGGCAGGGGGATTGGGACCTAGATATGGGACATCCCTCCTCATACGAATTCCAGAAAAGGTCCAATAATTCATAGGATGGGTCTTAGGATGTCCTCCCTCACATGTTTGACCCCTTGGAGCTCCCACAATGCAATGCTCTCACCTGCTGCTTTTCCGGCTTTGTGCCCTCCTCCAGGCTCAGGAGGAAGCCTTCTGCCAGGGCCACCGCCTGGGAACTGGTCTCCGCTCCACATTCTCTCACCCAGCTCGACATCTGCAGGGGCAGGATGCTCAGGAACTGCTCCAGGATCACCAGATCCACCACCTGATTTTTCGTGTGTTGCTCTGGCTTCAGCCACAGACGGGAGAGATGGTGGAGCTGGTTGCAAACCTCTCGGGGGCCCTGAGCCGCCCCATAGCTGAGCTGTCTGAAACACTGGCAGTGTATATCTGAGCTGACCAGATCTTCTGCCCCATTCATTCCCTGGTTCCACAGCCACTCCCGATCTTGATGGCATCATGGCCTCTTCCTGCTTCATGGGCAGCCGAGTCCTGGTCGCCCATTTTTGATCCACGTTTCATGGTCGTCTCCAACGGACCTGCTTCTTCTGCCAACCTCTGCCTCAAAGCAGTGATGGCCTTAGCAGGAGTTGTTACTGAAGCCCTGCAAAGCCAAGACGGTAACCTGATAAAGAATTATCGCAACGTCAGGGCAAGGAAGAAGATATAGTACTCCAGGGAGCAAACTGGTTATGTTTCAGAAGGAAAGGCAAGCAAATGCCAAGACTCAAGTAGTCTCCTCTAGCTGCCTGTCCTGGTGCAGGAATACAATAAGGCTGTCCAAAGACATTTTGCTGCCTTTTGGAAATGCCCCCATCCCTGTTATTTTGGCACTTGAGGTGGAAAATCCCATAAACACTCCCCACATCCCTGGCAGCTAATATGCAATGACAGGTCAGCAAATACGTACGTTTAACAGCACACGTTGAGCTTTTTAACTGACACCTGGACATTTTAAGTGATAGGTAATTTTTTTTTTTTTTTTTAGGCTTTTATGGTTTTAAATTTTGTATATTGGTTTTTAAATGTTCAATGTTTTAAATTTTTGTAAACCGCCCAGAGAGCTTCGGCTATGGGGCAGTATATAAGCGTAATAAATAAAATAAATAAATGATTGGCTTTTAGGACTCCAAATCAGCCATTGCACTCTGCCTGATAGTAGGGCCAGACCTAGATGGGGTGGGTGGGGAGAGACCTCCTCCACCCCCCTCAGACCAGCCCTTTTTGATTTTGATAATCCAGCAAACCCAGTAGAGATCCAGGGGAGCATCTTGGCCACGTGCAGAAATGCCTCAGAAGAGCCACGTTGGTGGAGGAGTTGGGGGGGGAGGAGAAGTGCCCAATTCATAAAGAGGTGGGGAATGATGTTAGTTGATGTACAGATGCATAAGCCATGAATCAGTTTGATTCTTTACAGATCTCTTTTAATTCCTCCCCACCCCCATCCCAAATGACAGTGTCCTCATGACTTTATGGAGGAGGAAAGAAAGATGAGTCTGGAGCTTGTGGGGAAATCCCAAATGGATCAGCTGCAGAGGCCACCTGACTATGGATGAAAGTGGGGGGGGGGGGATTGCATTTCCCAGCCCCTATAACTAGGGAGGCCTTATGAAAAGGAGGATAGGGCTCCTGTATCTTTAACAGTTATATTGAAAAGGGAATTTCAGCAGGTGTCATTTCTATGCATGCAGCACCTGGTGAAATTCCCTCTTCATCACAACAGTTAAAGCTGCAGGAGCCCTACCTAGCATGACAAAAGAGGGCAGGGCTCCTGCAGCTTTAACTGTTGTGAAGAAGAGGGAATTTCACCTGGTGTTGCATGCATACAAATGATGCATGCTGAAATTCCTTTTTCTGTTCAATTGTTAAAGATACAGGAGCCCTGTCCTCCTTTTCATATGGTCACCCTACCTATACCACCATCCCGAAAGCAGATTCCCACCCTCTACTTTCCCCTCCATTCGTGGGTCGGGGTTCGAATTTGAGCCCCCATTCCCCTCCCACCCATGTCTCAACCCCTCCCACCCCGCCAACAACATACATGGGGGGTGGATTTCAGTTAATCCCAGGAGGGAGAGGAGGACCCACAGCAGCCCCTGGGAAACACCAAAGCCCCCTTTGTCCTTCAAGGAAAAGCCAGGAGCAAGAGTGAGGTGGGATATTGGGGAGGGGGGCGTTTTCTATGAATCGCTGCACTGACTCCCTACCTTTGGAGTGAAATTGGGCAGCGGGAGGGGGGGGGGTCCAGCTTGCACTCCCCAGGACCTCGACCCCCCCCCCCCCAACTCAGCAGATCACCCTCTCCATTCATGGGCTGGGCTTGGCCATGCATCCCCTTCCTCCCCACTCGCCCAACTGGGTCTTTCCACCCTGTCCGTGTCCTTCCCCACCACACATCCAGGGACTCCCCCTCCCCAAAACAGAAATGGGGGAGGGGCTCACCTGATGTCAGAAGCACTTGGAAAGACCAAAGTGCCCTTTGCCCTGGAAGGAAAAGGCAAAAGAGGACATATTTGAAGGGGGGGAGTGCCTTTGCCATGGTAACCAACCCCCCCCCAATTGCCATTCTCTCTAGGAATCCAGCTCTGTGCCTTTAACCCTTAGAGGGCCAAGCAGCTGGCAGAAAGGGGCAGGTTCTGTTTGAGACCCTTGTTTTCGTGCTCAACGAAACTCTTCAATGAGTGTTGGATTCTCTCTCTCTCTCTCTGTACTGGCTTTGCTGGCCAGGGCTGATGGGAGCTGTAGTCCAACGGTAGGGTGACCCTTTGAAAAGGAGGACAGGGCTCCTGTATCTTTAACAGTTGCATAGAAAAGGCAATTCAGTAGATGTCATTTGTAGGCATGCAGCGCCTAGTGAAATTCCCTCTTCATCCCAACAGTTAAAGCTGCAGGAGCCCTGCCCTCTTTTTGTATCTGGTCACTCTAGTATAGCTCCTGCGGCTTTAACTGTTGCGATGAAGAGGGGATTTCACCAGGTGCTGCAGGCATACAAATGACACTTGCTGAAATTCCCCTTTTAATACAACTAACTGTTAAAGACACAGAAGCCCGGTCCTCCTTTCCATAGGGTCACCCTACAACAGCATCTGAAGGTCCGCACACATCCTTACCTCTGACTTGGGGGTTCAATAGGGCCGATTCCCAGGTTGCAGGGGAGCAGGGCCAGCCCTACCGTTAGCCAGAGTGAGGCAGACGCCTCAGGCGGCAGATGCGGGGAGGCAGCAGCACCTTGTTGGAGGAGAGAGCTGTGTGCCAGGAGGCCTGGCCTGCAACCCCCCCACCCCCAGCTAACTTATTGCCTTCAGGTGAGGAGGACGCTGTCCCACCGCCAGTGTTGAAGACTCAAATGCCAGCCCAGTCCAATTGGCTTTTGTACATGGAATGGGAGGAGGCGCCATCTTCTTCTCAGGCAGCAAAATGTCAAGGGCTGACAGTGCAAGCTCTGTGGGCCTCTACAGGTGGTGGCCCAGGGCCATGCGCACACACTGAAGGCTCCTACCCTTTGGTAAGCCCATGGGGAGGCTTTAATCCCAGCCTTGCTCCAGGGGTGTTCTTGAGTGTTGGGATGGGGACAGGATTGAAGTCTTTCCCCCCACTTCAGTGACGATTCTGCAGGTGGCTGAGGTGGGGAGGAGGCTTCATCTGGCCTCTATCCTGGAGGCAGCACAGCCAGGGAACCTAATTCTCGAATGGCAGAAGGCTGCAGGCGATGCTCCCGTCTCTCTCTTGCACTGGAGACTCAGGCAGCTCTAGACATGGTATAATAGCTTTCCCCAACTGGGGCCCTCCAGCTGTTTCTGACCCTTGGCCATGCTGGCTAAGGGCTGATGGGTGTTCTAGTCGGGAACATCAGGAAGGCACCAGGTTGAGGGAGGCTGTTGTAAAGCATTGCAGCCCCCCCCCCCCCCAGTTCATATGGGGAGGTTGTAAAAGCCGTAATAGAACACGCTGGAATGGGTGCTTTGTATATTGAAAAATGATGTCAAAACCAGAGCAATGTGAGAACAATATTTTAGAACCGAAGCCCTTTGAATATCATACTTTTTATTTATCCCCTAGATAGCCACAAGCTGTGTGGGGAAAAAGAGAATTCCTGGAATTCCAACTTCCAAGTGAGCCGTGCCAACCGATGTGAGTAGATGGGATTGATGCAATAAGCCACAAACAAAATTCACGGACTCAAAATTCTAGTATTACAATAGGGGGAGAAAAACTTCTCTCTCCAATTTCTCCATGCATAATTTTATACACGTTTACCAAGTCTTGATTTTCTTGACTTCCTTATAACCCAAGGAGCCCCAATGATTGTAACCTTTCCATCTAGGGAAGTTGTTGCAGCCTGCTAATCATTTTTATTTCATTTTCTGTACCTTTCCCAGCTCTACAAGACCTTTTTTCAGATGTTGTCCCTTCCATTTGGATCCCTTATTTTTATTTCATTGGAAGCCCATTTTATAGCTTTGATGAACAATGTGTAAACCTTATTTATTCCTCCAATATAAGACAGGTTGCCAGTATGGATCGGGCTGCAATCACTCACACGCATAACACTTCTTGAATTAACCCTGATAGTGTGCATTCCCCAGAACTAAAGAAATAAGTAGTATCCCTAGGGACCTGTATTCCCAGATAAACTATGGCATCACGGCGTTCTTTGAACTGCCATCTGAAAAAAGATGGTGTGGTGTAGTGGTTAGCGTTGGTCTGAGATTCAGGAGATCTGCATTCTAGTCCCCACCTGGCCACAAAGTACTCTGGGTGACTTTGGGCCAGTCATGGACTCTCAGCCTAACCTACCTCAAAGGGTTGTTGTTGTGAGGATAAAATGGAGGCCGCCTTGCGGTCCTTGCAAGCGGAAAAAAGGAGGATACAAATGTAATAATGCTAAAAACAAAACAAAACCAGGAAACAATAGGTGCCCTTCCCCTGATTTAGCCAAATTGATCATATATCCAGATATTGATCTAAATGCGTCTGTTATTCTGATAAGCTCCGATATAATGAATAAAACCCCTTATTGCCCTGTTTTGTTGGATGGCGTGTTCAGTCAGGTGTTGAATATCAGGAGAGAGTGGACAACACTGGCATGCGTCCCTTTCAAGTGGGAACAACGTTGAAAGGCTTCCATTGGTCTTCACCCAGACCAGAAATTCCTGAGGCAAGACAAACTGAGAAAGTGTGTGACCCTGATAGATGGCCAATAAATCTTATCAACAGCCTTTTCAATGTTTAGTGATAGCAAGGTGGCATGGGACTTTCTGGCAGCATTAAGTGCCACTCGGCCTACTAACAGCCTCGGATTTCCTGCCTGGTGCCTATGAACTCTACCTGGTCACAGTGAATAAATGTTGCTATTATTTCTTGAACTCTGTTAGCTACATTAATCAAGGGGAGTAGTCTAGAATTTGTACAGAATCTACTGCCTTTTCCTGGTTTGGGGATGACTGAGATGTGGGCATTTTGCAAAGTAGGGGGCAATGTGCCTATTTCAATAACATCCCAGTAACACTCTGAAAGTCTGTCAAGTTTTCAGAGTAGGCTTTACACTACTCAATGAACAACCCATCAGGGCCAGGGGCCTTTCCAGCATGCATGTTTTTAATCACGACCTGCATTCCTTCCTTTTGTAGGGGTTCCGCTAGAAGCTCCCTCTGCTGCGTATGCTATTGAGGAAGCTTCAGACAGGAGAGAAAAGCCTCAATTGCCTCATCATCAGGGAGTCTGCCTGTTGTAGTCTGCTTGACACTATGCCTTCTTTCACATAAGGAGCAGAAAAAAGCAACTCATATGTTGGACAGCTATAACAGCAAGTGCATTTTAAATCTGATTTAATTTTGTAAAAAAATAATACATAAATGTCAAGGATTACTATACAAAGACGTGCAAGTACTGGCATTTCAGCATTTTCCATCACCTCACATTAGGTTGATACGTACCTTCAGTTGATGTATAATGAGGAGCCTTTTGTGTAAGTTGTACCTACCAAATACAGTGCATTGAAATCCATACATCACACAAGGAAAGTTGGGGGACTCTTTGAAAATGAGATCCCTGCCTTTATGGCTTAGAGTTTAACCACCTGCATTTGCTTTTTTCCTCTTCCAGAAGCAACACCTACACTGGGGGTGGGGGAGGCATTTTGCACAGAAATCTGAACTGAAGGCAGAAGATGCCCTTGCAAGACCATGATCACTCATGGCACTCAATGGGATGGTGAGGAGGGGACATAGATGCATATCCACAGCACATCTGTTTTCTATCCCATGCTAATCCAAACTTTGGGCTGTGCAAAAGTGAAGGAAAAAGAAAGACCATGTAATTTTTGCAACTAAAACTGCCCTAGAGCAGCATGTCAGAAAGGGTACCAGTATTGGCAGAACTTACTTTTCACACGTCTGGCTTAGCATGTCAATATATCAGAGAACACAATGAGCTGCTGCCCTGGCAAATTCTCAGGGGCAGGATCTGACCAGGTCGTATCACCTTCACAATATTTGGTCTTCTGATCCCTTCATGTTGCACTCTGGGGCCTGGTGGCATTTTGCCTTTGTAACAGAACAGCTTCATGTCACTGAGCAAGAGTCCCTATACGGTTTTCCCTACCGAGGCAACTTTAACTGCCTTGGTGAAATGTAAACAGAAAGGCTCTTCACCCAAAACCAAGGGCAGGGCAGGGAATAACTTGGGAATGGAACTAGAAGATGGTACTCTGCTATACACTAGAAAAAAAGCGGAAGTATTATTCACATTAGCAAAACATCTAATTGGATTCCGCCCCCACCCTACCCAGCTTAGTTTCAAGCCTCCTGGGGTGTCCCGATTGTCCTTTTTCATTTTGTGTAAGTACAGAACCCAGAGGGAGGGCAGGCTGCCAGGCCTGAAACAGAGGTAGCGGATCTACCCGGAGCAGTTTCTTAGGCTTCTAAAAGACAAGTACTACTTGCCTTTTAGAAGCCAGGTACCACTCGGAGCAGCCCTGCATTTGCGACAGCTGAGGGCTGTAGCTCCCTGCGATGTGTCTGGGCTGCAGGGAGCACAGAGATCTGCAACGGTGCTCACAACCTACCCAGAGGGGGTTTGGAGATGGGAGCTCAAGTAGTCAACATCTCGACAGGAGGTAGTATCTGTTGGCACAAGAGGGCATGGGAAGGAAGGCAGACCGCAACAATATGCACAAAACAGAAGGCAGAAAAGTGCAGTTGCAAAAACATACAGCAAATCCATGAGCACGTGAGGGGTTGTACAGTACAAGACATTCACAGTGGTCAACAGGCAGAGCTTCGGTTTTAAAGGGAGGCGACAGGACTTAAAGTGCAGATGTGGATCAATGTAGCTTATATATACACACATTGCAGGGTAGAACCTCATTCCTGGCTAAGGGGAGGAGAGTCTCTCGCCCCTAGTAGTTTGATCAAAAGCTAAACAGTTTGTATCAAAGGCCACCAAGACCAGTCTAGCAGGGCAGCCCTGCAAGGCTCGCCCACGCCCATGTCGAGAGAACTTCCTCTTCTGCTGGACCGTGGCAGGAGAGTCAGATAGGCCTCTCCTGATTGGAACACTTTGGTGCTCTCCTGGTTGTCTTCTGAAAGCAATACGCCGGAGCTTGGAGATGCAAAGATTATGAGGCATCAGGTAAAGAGATGGCGACTGCTGGGGTGCTGAGAAAACCCTACCGCCTAAGGAATGCCATTCCCACCCACCCCTCCCATGGCAAACCAGGCTGCCAGGCAGTCCCTCTGCCCCACCACACTAGCCTATTCTTTAGAGGGATTGGAGGAAGAGAAACAGACTGATTGAGCGCTAGGAAGGGGGAATCCCACCTGTATCCACATGTGCCTCCACCTCTCCTCCACAGTTCTGGTACCGAGGTGGTCTAAATAGCAATGTGTGTGTGGGGGGGGGATAAAGAAGAGGCAGAGAGAGATGTAGACTTGCTGGGAGAACCCCCCCCCCCTTTTGCTGGCCAAAGTAGCCCATGGGCAAAACAAGTTCCAAAAAAGTAAGATAGAGACACGTTTTCCCCAGTGAAAGCGGCTACATGACTTTCCCAGGACCAAACACTCTTAAGTGAGACATAATTCCACCCGTTTCCTTAATTAAATCACTAGCTTTGAGAAAGTGATCTTGAAAACACCAGTTCTGGCATTTTTAGCCTGATGAGGCTAAAACAGATTTTCTAGCTTTCAAATTGCCAAACCACCACCACCACCACCCTTGACCTTGGGAAGAGGGATCTTTAGGGATCTCACCTACACAGCCCCACTGAGTATTTTTTATTTGTTTCTCTTTTCCCAAATTATACTCTGAAATCTCATAGCGGGAAGGGCTCCTGATTGCCACAAAGCATTGTGGGGAGGGGACAGCTCCCAACTCCATCCCTTCTAGTCATTTGGATCTAGCATTAGTTAAATTTCAGAGAAACTCCATGGCAGAGGAGTTTACCTTTGACAGGGGCTGGGTTGCAGGCAGATGAGGGAGTGAAGCCTGCAAGCCAAGCCTCAAGTTTCCAGAAGCAATTCAGATATACCGGCTACTATTTACCCTGTTGCTTTTTGACTCTCAAGCAAAAGAGAAAAAATCCCATAAAATACTTGATCGACACCAAAAGTGTTTCCTGCTATTTTAGTCTCATCACGAAATGGAGAAGCAGCCAGTGAGATTTTAAAGCCTGCCTCCACCAACTCAGCTGCTCCTTGAAGCCAACCTGACTGACCATGGTTTCCTTGTCCGCTAGTCTGTAGGAGGAATCATTTGGCAAACTAGGAAGCAGGCCTTGGTGTGACTGAATCTCTATGATGTGGACAAGCGGAAAGCCACAGGGGGGGAGGGCAGAGAGCATATTAAGTGAACGTGCCTAGAGAGGACGACTCAAATCGTGAATGGAGCAGCCCACCTCTTGACCCGCAGCTCCAGAAATGGTCACCCGTACTGTCCATATCCTGCTGATAGTGGCTCCCAGTGCTCCAGTTCCAGCTGCCAGGTTTTCTTATCCACATGTGTGTGTGTGTGTCTGTATGTGTGCATGCACGCAGTGTAAGAGACCATAAGAGTCAGGAAAGGACACCTAGTGCCCATCCCATACAGCGACAGCGCTGGGGAAAGGCAGGGGCTCATCGTGCGTGGGCCCAATGGAATCAGCAAACTGCCAAAAGTTTAGGGCCCGGAGGTGCAGCTCCATGGTAAATCAGAGTAGGCTGAAAAGCACCACGCTTGGATAACAAAGCACAGGGATGCCACAGAAACATGTCTTTCCACATAGAAGAACCATATTTTAGAGTCAACTCAATCCAAGGCCAACTTCCCTGCAAGGGAAGGAAAGGGTATTACAGCTGCTGAGGCCATCACAGCCGGCCATCACAGCAAGCTCATTGCGGCAGCAGTGGTTCCTCTGGGATGTGCTCCCACCGTCCTCGCTTGAAGCAGAAGGCAACAGTCCTTGACGTCCCTCATTTGGGCAAGAGGAGGGCAGGTCTCTCGGGAGGGCTGGGAACAGCTGCTCGTGGGGGAAGCCACAGCCTCCCCGTTTTACTTGATGTTTTTGAGCAAGGCAGTTCGCGCATTGACCACAGCTTTGAAGGCGTCCTCACTGCCAGGAGCCATGCACTTATCTGGGTGGAGGAGCACTGCCAGCTTCCGATAGGCCTTGTTCACCTCGTCCCTAGAGGGCAAGACAGAAATGCATCAAGGGTTGCCACCACAATTGAAGTAGGATTTCAGGAGGTGGCATATGACCTGGCTCCATCCACTGGCCCATAGGACCCAAAACAGAGCACTGAAACTACCTGAATAGTGGTATTTAATAGAGGACCTTTTCTTCTGTCTCCCCCAGACTCTGGAATGGCCTGCCGGAGGAGATTCGTTAATTTGACACTCTCTCAGAGTTTAAGGCAGCTATAAAGACTAACCTCTTCTGGCAGGCCTACTCAGATGAACTTTAAACCAAGAATTTAAAAATGTGTTGTTTTATATGCTCTTGTAATTAATTGTATGTATTTGATCTATATTGTATTGTACTAATGGTGTTCCCCGCCTCGATCCGAAGGGAGAGGCGAGTAAGAATTATTATTATTATTATTATTTATTATTATTATTATTATTATTATTATCTTTTTCTCGCTCGTGGCGGTTTTTCTAGATGGACATGATGGGCTTTGCCAAGTCATGCTGTCTTTTATTGATTTAGGAATTTCCTGACGATTGAGCATGTTTTAATTACGACTGCTATTCTTCTTCTTATTATTTACAAACCATTATGCTTACTGTTCTGAATGAACAGCTCATATGTTTTAAAACTAAAAGCAACCAAGCAACCAATGAGCACCGCTATTACCAACGAAACAGATGGATGAAGCAGCCTTAGTACAAATACAAACAGAATTCATAATGTTCATTTCAGGCAATTCTCCACCACTTCAACTCCAGACGAAGAACGGCAATCTTCATAGAGGGTACTTTCAGAACCTCCCCCTCCCTTCGCAGCATGACATGGAGGAGACCAAAACCAACAGTGGACACAGGGATCGGACACACATGCACCACCAAGGAGTAATTGATGTTGCCAATGCACAGTAGGGCACCTACAGCCACTAGGAGAAAGATAAAGATGTAGAGGCACGGGCACAGGGAGGTATTTGGCAACCCTGTTGTGTAGAAAGGCATTACGCACTGGCCAAGCTTCCCACACAGGGGGAAAAAACATCTCCCCCAACTACTTATCATAGATGAACAGGATACCTCCCAAAGCCCTTCCCATTCTCTCACAGCCCAATTCTCCGTTGCTGGCTTCTACACCAACAGGGTTCACTTTCTACTCCATTACCTTGTGGCCCCTGGCTTGACACCCAGCATGTCCCAGCTGTCCTTGCTGCTGCGGATTCTCCGGATTGAGTCTGCTTGCTCCTTGGTGAAACTGATGCTCACGCTGGACGTGGGGCGCTTTCCACCATTGTCACACAAATCGACAATGGCAGAGTAGAACGTCTGAAAGAACAGAGAAGGCAAAGTTAGCAAAATCTTGTATATGCCTGCCACTCCACAATCCTTATTTTATGAACTGCCCAGAAACCTGAAACAAGGGGGGAAAGCTATAGATTTTGTGAAGATCAAAATTCTTAATCCTACAAGCCTAAGACCTTTGAATAATACAGAAGAAGGGTGACTGGGGTAGGAGTGGGGAGCAAATTCTGCTACACCTTGACTTTGGGTGTAATTGAAGCATTCCATCACTCCCAGCTCAGAGGGTCAGCAAAATTCCTTGTCTTTTGAGGAGACTGTCCATTGAGTCTCCAAATGAATCCTTCTAGTGAAAATGCCCACCCAGATCAACAGTAACTCATAGAGGAATAGGGCGGCTAGGATCCAATACAGGTGGACCATTCTTAACCTCTAACATTCCTAAAGTTTGGTAAGACTGAAGTCTGAAAAGAATCTGCCTCACCTCTGAACATGAGAAACCCTGATCTGGTATATTGGGCATAGGCCATGAAGGGCTTTATAGGTACAAAAAAAAAAGGTCAGAACAGAAAAGCCACTGCCAGAATGGTTTACGATCTAAAAGACAGATATGATTCAAAAGGAAGAGGGAGAAAATGCACAAAGTTATAGAAATGCCAAAAACTTCTAACCAAACTACTGGGATCTGAGAAAAACTACTAAGTGCTAGTGATGGGTGAACTCCCTCCACACAATTTGGAATTGGCTCAGTATTTACAAGCTCTGTCAGACAACCATTAAAAACATACACAACTCATATTTTCCGAAGGTTGCTCTCCCAGCTTGTAACGTTGGTCTAGCTTATAACAGAAGTAGACAATATGTGACTCCTGCCATGCTGCCAAATTTGGCAGCATGAAACGAGCTGCCAAAAACTTGCTATCTTAGTACCACTGAGGCCTAAAAAGGTGAAATTTGGATTGTTCTCATGCTAAATTTGACCCTTTCAGAGGTCTATTGTGGTCTACCACCAAAGTTCAGTACGGAATCACTGGCATTTATCCCCAGTGCAGCCTGCAGGAATGAGTCTGGAGGGTGAAAATCATTACTGTGTTGCCTTATCAGTTTCAGCCACCTATCAAAGTTTCATCTATTTCTTGTCCAAATTCAAGTCTATTTTTTTTCCGAGAACGTGCAAAATCTTGTTTGATATGCTGAGCCAACAATATTCCATTCATAACAATTCCAAGCATTACAAGCTTGGCAAATTCAAATTCCAAGACAGATAATTACAAAGTTTCATCAGTATCATTAATACACAGTTTTTCATTCGGAATTTTCAGCTTCCACCTGAATCAAACTTTATTTATTTATTTACTTATTGCATTTATATCCTGCCTTTTTTCCTCCAAGGAACCCAAAGCGGCGTACATAATCCTCCTCCTCCTCCTCTCCATTTTATCCTCACAACAACAACTCTGAGAGGTAGGTTGGGCTGAGAGTCTGTGACTGGCCCAAAGTCACCCGGTGGGTTTCCATGACTGAATGGGGACTAGAACCCGGATCTCCCGACTCCCAGTCCAACACTTTAGCCACTACACCACACTGGCTTCAATACTGCACTTATTAGCAGCTTCCGGGCTTTGGGCCAGGCGGAAATGCAGCATCTCTCATACAGAGGCTAAACCATGCCACTTCAAAGCATTCATTTAGGAGAGTGTACAGGACATGGTCCATTGGAAGCCAAGGAAGAGGGATGCAGGAGGACATAGCAGGTGTTACCTGGAACATCTCATTGACTCCCTCTCCAGTCTGTGCTGAGGTCTCAAAATAAAGGAAGCCCCTACTTTCTGCCCACAGCCGTCCTTCACTTTCGTCCACAGTGCGGAGCTTGGCACAGTCAATCTGAAACACAAGTGGGAGAAAGCATTACCCTTGCTAATAGCTACTGGCCTGTACGCCATGGTCTAATCCATTTTTAAAAGCCAATAATTCACATCAGCAATGTCTCCAAACCACATTGCTTTCGGATCTGAGAGCCTCTGCAAGAGCCTAGTGTTACAAGCGAGAACCTTTCTACACCTTAGAAATGGTTACCTTGTTGGCACAAACCACAAAGACAATGTTCTCCATGTTTCCATGTGGTCCAAGTTCCTGCTTCATCTCAGCAAGCCACAAGTCAAGAGCACCAAATGATTCCTTCTGCCCAACATCATACACTAGGATTACGCCCTGGGTGTCCTTGTAAAACTCATTGCGCACCTTAAACAAAGTACAGAAACAAAGCAAGCAGATATTATGGACCGACATAATGCCCCAGGAAAGAGAAGTGACCACAAGTACCACAAATCATCAGTGCACACACAGTGGAATCTAAGGGGAATTTTTTTTTTATCACTTGGGTGCCGACATACAGCTGATCTGACATAATCAACACAGGCAGAAAAATGCAGCTCCAGGATTCACCAGCAATGTTATCACCTGAACCGTTTCAGGAAAGGCAGTTTTCGCTGTACACAGCAAGCCCATGCTACATCGCACCCGACTAAAGCACAATCCGCCCCAGCATAGATATAATAAGGGGATGAGACAAGGTGGCCCATCCCTTCCATCTTGAGAAGCAAGGAGGATGCAATAATCATGTGAGTTGAAATGGATTTCATGTTACACTTGCACAAGATGGCAGAGTCCTACTATAGCTGTAGGATGGTCAACTGAGTACTCCACTGTAGTCACATGTTATGGATAGTAGGTAATGGCATCACTTGGACCTTATTGGAGCAACCATTTGGACTGCAACAGATTATTTTTTAAAGTTATTTTTAGGCCATCTTCTCAAAGCAGAGTAGGATTTACAAACAGGCAATAAATATACAATAAAACACTATAAAACAAATTTCTATTAGCATGTTTATTTTAACATTCTACACCATAGAGCCCTCTAAATTACCAGGGCCAGAAATATCTGGATCTATGTCCTGACTTCATCACCAGAAAGCTGCCATCTTGCTTACCTCGTAGAAGAAGGGGTGTCCAGCCATGTCAAAGATATTCACTTTGATTTCTCGGTCCCGAACCTGCACTCTGAAAGAAAGACAGCCATAAGATTCAAGCACAGGCATTCCAAACGCTCTTCTGTGACACAGGCATTAGCAAGCATGACAACATGAAAGTTGATCCACCAGCACAGCTGAATTCTGATGTGGACATTTAAGACTGGATAAAAAAAATTCCAGGGTTAATTTGTGAAAAGGATTCGTAATCGGACAAACGATCAGTGAAAGGAGACCTTAAATCAACCAGATTATAAATTCTCCTTCCTCTGAGGATTTCACTAGAATCACGCTAAGGGATCGTTCGGACATTCAAAATATTCTCCAGGTTATATGTATACCGGAGATCTACAGGGACACATTCGTGTGAAAAATGTAAAATGCAATGAGATGCCAGCAGTGATTTTCACCAATATCATGGCCACAAAATGATGAATGATTGCAACGGCCGAACAATCAGAGCATGACTTCCAGTCTGTCTGTCTTACACATACATATACTTTGCCCTGCTTCTCACCACATCAGACTATTTTCAGGAACTGCTTTGCGTAATTGTTGTCTGCTCTGAAAGAAGGGTACTCACTTGGTGACACCATAATCAATGCCGATTGTTGCAAGGTATTTGGGCACAAACCTCTTCTCACAGTATCGCTTTATAATGCAGCTCTAAAAGGCAAAAGAATGGTGAATTTTACCAAATTGGCTAAGCTGTCTATTCAGTTCTCTGTGTGATGTGCTTTGCAAGGTTAATTGCAATGTATATCCTTAAAACTATATATACATTTCCTGTATGTGTTCATGTGTGAGAGAGATTGATAAACATTATACAATTTAAGCAATTGTAAATTTTGTTTTCATCTCAAAATGGTTAAAAGTATCAGTTTTCTATTTTAAAAGTCCCATAATTTATATCTTCCCAAACATTCGTATATTTTCCCCAACTTATTGCTTATTGTAACCAATTTTGTGTCATCTGCAAATCTGATAAGCATTCCCTGCCCCTCCTCATCTAAATCATTAATAAAAATGTTGAAGAGTACTGGGCCCAGGACTGAGCCCTGCAGTACCCCGCTCATTACCTCCCCCCAGGGTGAAAAGGTACCATTGATAAGCATTCTTTGAGTCCGATTCTGTAGCCAACTGTGGATCCACCTAATAGTTGTTCTATCTAGCCCACATTTCACTAGTTTGTGAATCAGAATGTCATGGGACGGTTTGTCAAAAGCTTTTCTGAATTCAAGATATACTATGTCCACATCATTCCCACAGTCCACAAGGGAGGTTACCCGATCAAAAAATGAGATCAGATTAGTCTAACAGGATTTGTTCTTAACAAATCCATGCTGGCTTCTAGTAATCACTGCATTGTTTTCAAGGTGGCTACAGATCGACTTCTTTATAATCTGCTTCAGTATTATCCCAGGAATTGATGTAAGACTAACTGGTCTGTAGTTCTCAGGTTCCTCCTTTAGGGACAACATTAGCCCTCCTCCAGTCCTGAGGCACTTCGCCCGTCATCCATGATTTCGCAATGTTAGAATTGTTGCTGCCAGTTGTTAGAGTGGTCATTCTTCAGGGTTCAGATCCCTCCAGAGTCTTTAAAAGTTAATTCAGGGGAGGGGGGATGCACCTTAATGCTAATTCACATGCATGTAAATGTATGTGCATGAATGCTGAGGAATGTTCAGTGGCTGCTGAAGCTGGTGAGGTGTATTTTTAACTGTTGACAACCCATCATAGGACAATTATGTTTTTCTACTACCGTATTTCTTCGATTCTAAGATGCACTTTTCCCCCCATATAAACGTATCTAAAAACGGGGTGCGTCTTAGAATCTATAGCGTCTCAGAATCGCAGTTTTCGAATTTTCCCACGCTTTGCACAAGACAAAGGTTTTATTTTTATTTTTTCTTAGAATCAAAGCTTTTTTTCTGTTGGTGGTACTGAAATTAAGGTGCATCTTACAATCGATGGCATCTTAGAATCGAAGAAATATGGTATATCCTTAACCAAAACAACAAAAACACACTTGGCTTTAAATTGACAGGTGGAACAAATGCATACAGCATAAACCAAGTGAAGAAGAGTCTTCAGCACTGTGAAATAGTGTGCTTGTATGTGCATGTGTATACAGGAGTGTTCCTTAGCATGAAAAAAAGAGTGTCCCTATATCACCTGCGAAATGCTAGAGTCAAAGAAACTTCCATCAGGCTCCTTCCTTCCTTCCTCCCTCCCTCCCTCCCTCCCTCCCTCCCTCAACCGTCACCTGGCAGCAGCCATCCCTTCAGGCTACAGCAAAAAAAAGACAAGCTGGGCCACTGCTCTGGCTCAGCTTGGAGACCAGCAAATTTCTTTACGATGGTATACAAACTTACTCACGTGCTGAGATCATCGTAACTAGAAGCCCTATTCTGGGATTTGCCAGTCAAAAGAGAGGCCATTAGCGGCAAGGGACAGAGCCTTTTCTGTAGTGCAGCCTTCCCCAACCTGGTGCCCCGCAGGTACGTTGGACTACAACTCTCATCATCCCCAGCCAGCATGACAAATGACTGGGTTGCAGGGGAGTTGTTCCACACATCTGTAGTGGCATCTTAGCCTTGGATTGCCTCTCCCAGAGAAGTCTGCGTAGTTCAGGCACTCAGGTCCACAGAGAGAGCGCAACTCCAAATGACAACTATTTCAGATCTTAGGTTTGCTCATCAAGGTGTTTCTTAAGGAGTTAGTGCCCTATAGTGGATAAGGGTGTCAGACTAGGTGACCAGGGAGAACAGGTCGGCCACTCAGCCATGAAGCACACTGGGTGACCTCAGGCTGGGGAAGGGGAAGAAATGGGATAAAAATACTACTACTGTTATGGAAGTCAGTCGCAAAAATGGTTCAGCAGACCCATAAGGTGACCATATGAAAAGGAAAACTGGGCTCCTGTATCTTGCAGAGTTGTATTGAAAAGGGAATTTCAGCAGGCATCATTGGTATGCATGCAGCACCTGGTGAAATCCCCTCTTCATCACAGAAGTTAAAGCTGCAGGAGCTATACTAAAGTGACCAGATACAAAAGAGGGCAGGGCTCCTGCAGCTTTAACTGTTGGGATGAAGAGGGAATTTCACCAGGTGCTGCATGCATATAAATGACCCCTGCTGAAATTCCCTTTTCAATACAACTGTTAAAGGTTCAGGAGCCCAGTCTTCCTTTCCATATGGTCACCCTAATCATTGATGTGTATTATGAAGTCAGTTAAGACCATACTTTTCCAGCAAACGTTTGTGGGAAAGACGCCATTTATTCCATGTTTATCAGATTTATTTGTATTAATGCACTGATGGCGATTCACATTGACTTCGGTTTTATTCTGTTACATTAATTATGGATTTTTGTATTTGTTTGTGTAAGGTGCTTTGAGACTCCTTTTTGCGCTGCAAAGCAAATTTAATTAATTAATCAATGAAAACGAACTTTCTTCGCAGGGTTGTTGTGAGAGAGCTTTGTGTACTGGATGGTGTAAAAAAGTAATAAATAAATGATTTTTAAAAAGATGAATGGGGTGGGGAAGAACAACCTAATGCGCCTTAGCCCTCCTTCAAAGAAAGGCAGGATAGAAATGTAAGAAAATTTAATTCTGAAGTCCCACCTTGGCCATTTCCCCCTCCCCAGAAGCCTTTGCGCTTGGCCACAGAACTGGGCGCACGTGGCCCTCCCTCCACACCCACGCGCCTCAACGGTCCTAACGGTCCTAATCAGAAAGGAACGCCTGATTGGCTGTTCGCCTTGTCATTCCCCGCGCCTCGGGCCAATAGGGCGGCTCTTCCCCTACCCCTCCTCTTACCTTGCCCACCTCCGCGTTGCCCATGGAGATGACTTTGATCCTCAACGACTTGCGCGTCTCCTTCCGCTTGGCCTCCATCGCCGGGGAGCTGGGAGAAGGCCTCTCTCTTCACCGAGGCTCAGGGCCCCCCGACAAGCCCGCCGCTCGGAGTGCCGCCCCGCTCCCCATGGTCCGCTCGGCGCTGCTAGGGCCCGGGCGACGCTTCGCGAGTCTTCCCGATCTCGCGAGAACTGGCCCAAAGAGCGCCCCTCGGGCCGCGCAACGCGAGAGCTGGGGAATCTCGCGAGACTGAACTCGCTGAAAGGCAGGCTTCGGTTGCAACGCAGGTCTCTTGCTGTCTCGCGCAGGAATAAGTCCTCGTGAGTTCATGGGGCTTTACTCCCGGGTCAGTGGGTGCACGATTGCAGCCCCCAAGCCCATCCCCACGTACCCGGGAATAAAACCCATTGAGCTCACGTGGAGCACGTGCGTAAGATCGCGCCTGTAAATCAGCCTTCCTCCACCTGGCGCCTTGCAGGGGTCCTGGGATTGCAACTCCCATTATCCCCGGCCAGCACGACCCGTTCTGGCTGGGAGTTATGGGAGTTGCAGTCCAATATTTTGGAGGATGGAGAGCCAGGGCTGCTGCTGCTCTTCAGTCAGGGGATTTGCAACATCTGTGTAAGGCTTGATCTGCTCACCAGATTTTTAAAAGCGGTTTTGGACAAGGGGTGTCTGGGGAGACAGCTGGAAGGTTAGTTGCAGTTTGGTTGCTTATTTGTTTATTATATGGCTGGAAATGCAAGCCCGTTCTGTACTGCCAGAGAAAGTGGGTAGCCGTTAAACCGAACTTCTGTAGACAAATATGGTACATCCAGTGGTTTTATTTATCTAGGAACTTTATGTGCGATCCTTTAGGAAAACTCTTCAAATAATAAAGATTTTATATAAAGAACCATGCTGGAACAGAGCAAGAGTCCCATCTAGTCCAGCACTCTATTCACACCATGACTATCCAGCTGTCCACGGGGAAACCACAAGCAGGATACAGGTGCGACATCATGCTCCCACCCATGTTCCCCAGCAACTGGCAGTATATAGGCTTACTGCCTCAGATACTGGAGGTAGTGCACAGCCATCAGGAATAGCATATATAACAACGAACAGCAGAAGCAGCTGCTTAAAAGCAAATCTATAAAACTCAGCACAAAACCTCAATCAAATCTTAGTTTAAGTGCCCAAGTTAGCTTTTAAAAAAATAAATAGGTATTTACCTGATATCAGAATGACAAATTTGGTGCAGGGTGCATGTCTCGCGTGAGAACATTTCTCAGGACAATGCAAACAAGCCTTCCCTCAGTAACTGCTTCCTTAACTTCAGATGGCAGGGGACTGCAGAGTTCAGACAAGTTTGTGTGGCAGAAGGCAGTTCAGTGGGGGTTTTTTTAATGGATTTGGGCTGAAAGCTTGTCTACAAGTTCAACCCTCTGTCATTCAAACCTATATCCATAGCCCAGATATATAGAGGCTAGCTGGGCTTATTGAGTGGTTAGGAGCATAGGAAAGTGCCTTATACTGAGTCAGCTCATTGGTTCTTCTAGCCCAGTATTGTCGACACTGGCAGCGATTCTCCAGGGTTTCAGGCTGGAGTTTTTCCAGCCCTGCCTGGAGATGCCAGGGATCGAATCTGGGACCTTCTGCATGCGAAGCAGATGTTCTACCACTGAGCTACAGCTCAGGGAAATGAACTCTGCACATATTCAGAGAACTCTTACTGTTTAATATGTGCTGGGGTAAGCACCTTGTCTTTCCTAGGTTTGTGCAGAGCCACTACTAAATAATAGCAGTCATTGAAGAAAGATGGTTCTGTTTTAAATCAAGTGGTCTGCTTCCCAAAACAGTAGAATGAGAACAGATGGCCCTGAACAAAGGTCCCAGACTCCTCCTGACTTTGGCTCTCCAGGATTTGCTAGGTAAGTTTTTTTCCCAACACAATAGCACCATTTAATGTATTATTGCAGGTTCTTAACTGCCAGCCTTATCCTCTCAGGAACTGCAGCCCCAAATAACATCAGTAATAGGCACAGTATTAAGCACAGTCACCCACTTACTTAAAAGGAGGGAAAAAACCAATCCCTTTTTAATCTAAATTGTTTCCTGTTCTCTATTCAGCAGCTTATCCATCAATCTTAACTGCACAATGGTTGGAGTGCTGAACAAGGACCGTAAGGTTAGAAGAACAATTTTTGAGGTCCGTGGCGGGCAATTACTAGTCAGAAGTAGAACTGTAGAAAAGAATGCAGGGAAGATTCTGGTATACATTTCCTGTGTGTGCGTGCAGAATGCAATTTTGCCTTGTATTTCCAGCAGAAGATGGAACAACTAAGATACGCAGCTGAAGTAGGTCTTGGCACCATGGAACCCAGGGAGTGGCAATGTGAATGTTAATAACACAGATCCCTAGGTACCTCCCCGTTTCCTTATCCCAGGACCTGTGGAAATCTATATTATTATTATTATTATTATTATTATCTTTATTTATATCCTGCCTTTTACCCAATGCAGGCCTCAAGGCGGCATTACAAAATTAAAACGTAGTTAAAAGCTATAAATAAGAGATATACAAAAGTTAAAAATAAATGAAATAGGTTTCAATATTAAAACATTTCAACAATGTTAGAACAAGACTTAATTCTTTCAGTTTACCGCTCATCTCAAACATACTTTAGTTCAGTAGCTGCCTCCATCTCCTGAATTATTGATTTGCCACAGGACTTCCAGATTACCAAACAGGAGTAATTCCTTGAGATTAAGTATCCATGCCTCATAATGCCTCTGCAGTTCAATGAATCAAAAGACAGCGATTGGCAGTCTTTTCGAAGGAGATTTAGAGTCTCAGACAGGTGCTGAGGTGCCACAATCTCAACAGGATCCGCTGCTGGTGCATGCCCTGCTTCCCTGTTTCTGGAACTCCAATGTATGCTGGGCGACTTGGAGCTGGTATTTTAATGCTCTGCAATGTGCCAGGGTGTATTCTGGAAAATTTAAATGGCAGCCTGCATAGGGGAGGGGATATCATTTACATTTCCTACATTGCCATGGAAGAATGCTACCTCAGGTGTGCTCTGGGGCGTTGTAAGAGCTTCATTGCTGCCAGCCACTTCTCGCTGCCAGATAACCGTGCCAGGCCTCGTGGACTGGGGACGGAGGATGAGGACCAGTGTCAGAAAAGGCCCAGCTAAGGGCCTTGGAAGCCCTCTCAGATCTGGAACTGGCCCTATTGAGAGCAATTCTCTAAGGAGGATTCTTTCCAATGCGCATTGCCAATCCGGCACAGATTATAGGGAGTGGGATGAGGAATATAAAATCATCTTGCTGAACTGATCTCCTTTGGGGTTTTCTTGCAAGATTAGAATTAGCAGGAAGGGAAGTTAATGGTTTAAATGTGCACCAAGTGAACCTAGGTGTCGGGTTTCGCAGTCCCTCAGGCAAGCACACATTCTGGCAAACTGACACGGGACACCCAAATCTGTTAGACTTCTTTATTGCAGGAAATCTCACGGCAAAAGTCTTACTTCAGGAATCATATAGCTGATGGTCAGTAGCTATAGGCTCCAAGAAATCCCAGAACAGTCAAAAGGTAATCACTACTACCATGACGAGATCCCCATCAATGTGTTTTCCCCGTTGCCGTCTCCATGGTTCTAAACACAAGGGAAGGTCAACCTATACATGCGTTCCAAACCCAGACAGGGGAGGAGGAGGATTCCTGACCTGACCTTTCAGGCAATCAAAGGGGCAAATTCTTGAAAAGCCCAACAAGCCACCACAAAGAGAGCTAGTCCAACCTCAGATCATACGTTGGTAACTCCGGGCAACACCGTCAAGGCTTAAACAAGATCACGGCGAGAGGTAAACCATCCAATGCAAGCCACTGCTTTCGCACGGGCAATTTCTCGCCACATGAGTCTGCTAGTACGCTGAGCTGATGACATACAAACAAGAGTTCAAGTGTATGAGAAGCCTCACGGTACTTTTCATGGCAAGTTCTTAGTCATCCAAAGTTCCACTTAAGAGGGAGCAGGTGCAGAGTGCCCCCAGAGTCTCAAACAATGATGGGTCCAAACAAGGAGGTCCAGGAATGCAAACCAGATGTTCCTAGCAAAGGCTCCTTGCCTTTGCACCAGCTTAACAAGGGAGGCATAGGCCTCTTCCAGACCTCTTGACAGACAGAGGCTTTCGGCCTTCCAGCAATGCCCCTGTCCAAACAGGACAGCCCTGCTCAGCCCGCCAAGATGACGCTTAAATTTGGGTGATCCTTCTGCAACCCCCTCCCGCTTTATCAAGTTCTCTCAGGCAGCTTCTTTGCCAAGGCAAGGCAAGCAGGTGGCTGTGGGGAGCAGGGCAATTCCCCATCCCTGTCCTGAGAATGCTGGCAGTGATCAACTCACGCAGATTCTAACATTCCAGAGGCCAAGCAGGTCCAAAGCCTCCCAGACTACTTCTAATTAAATCTTAGATAATAGTATAAGATCCCACGGCAGTGCGGAACTATCCCTGACACTAGATAAGTGGAAGGTTTTTACACACAGGCTGAGTTCGGATGACATATTAGGCAACAAAGGGGGGAATAGCATTGCCCGACACACGACATGTTGCCCCTCCCCCCATCGTGCAGATGAAAGTCCCGGCATCCTTCTGGGCTGCTGGTGCTCCTCCCTCAGTCCTCCATCCCTATCCCATCATGCACTTCAAGTTCTGCTGGCTGTATAGGAGCGGCCAGGGTAATGGCTTTAAAAAGGGATTACACAAGTTCATGGAGGATGACACTACCAGGGGCTATTAGCCCTGACAGGTCAACGGAGTCACCACGTTCAGAGGCAGGATGTATGCAAGCGCAGGAGATGGTTATTTTGTGGGCTCCCCACTGTAGCATACAGAATGCTGGACTAGACAGACCTTTGGCCTGATTCAGCAGGGCCAATTCTGGAAGCAGCCTCTCTAACGCTCTTGCTTTTTTCTAGCACCGTTGCCTCCCCCGCCTCCCAGCGAAGGGTCTCTCAGTTCCCCCTTTCTCTTTCCCCAGTGCCTGTGTCATGTTGCCCTGTCAGCTCCCTGACCACAGTGGGCCAGTTCGCATGACACAACAGCCCACTGTGGGTTATTTAACCCATGGTGAGGCTATGGCACATGCAGGGCAGTTGCGGCCACCATTTTGAATATCCAACCTTCACTCGAGAGTTGTCGTGTTGTTGTTTGAACCCGGCATGCATGGGTTATGCAAAGGTTACACCAAGAAGGGAAACAAGTTCTTAGGATGCAATAATGAATTTATTAACAAAAAGACCAATGTGTTTCTGCCTGTCTCTTGTTTTGGGGCCTTCTTCAGGGAGCTGTAATAATAATAATAATAACAACAACAAATGGGACAACACATAATATTGAAACACTTTTTCAACATAATTTTCCCCCCTAAATAATTTAGTAAAACATTTTCTTCCCCCCCCCTCCCCCAACAGTTGTTTCAGCCCCCTGAAGAAGGCCTCAAAAACAAGGAACAGGCCAAAATGCCTTGGGCTTTTTGTTAATAAATTAATGCAAAGGTTAAACAACCTTCACATAACCCTAGAACAGACCATGGGTTATGCAAGTGTTGTTTAACCCCCACATAACCAACGCTCACCAGGTTTGCATGACACAACAATCCCCGAGTGGAGGTTGGATATGCAAAGTGGTGCCATGTTATGAAAACATGTTCAGTAACTGTTGGCTTGCAACAGGATTACCACCTTCTACATTTCCTGTGTTCCTGCACATCTAAACGGGAGGCTGGCATACAGAAACATAGCTAGCGCACCTTCTCAGAAGAGGCATCACTAGCTACATTTTTGATTGAGAAGCTGCTGCTAAAGGTATGGGAATATGACCTGGCATAGTCTGGTCAGGAAGTGGCAATTTGGAATCAAGGAGTTGATCTTGTGATGGTGTGCCGTAGGATTGCCAGCTGACCAGGAAAAGAAAAATTCATTGCGGCCTGCTCCTGTGTGTTTAGCAGAAGTCTGATAGGCTGAAGGCAGAGATGAAACTTTTAATGGCATGGCATTAAACTTGAATCTGCAACAATGAGCAGGGAATAAACTGTTCTAAAGCGACACCTACAGGGACAGGGTTAAAAATTGGCAACCCGGGGCTAGAAATCTTAAGTACACTTACTTAGGAATAAAGACAAGATTCTAATACTAAATATGTTTACTTGGAAGTGAGATAAGTGAGACCAAAAAGTAACCAAGAAGTGGTTACCGGCAGTCATAAAATGTAATCGATGCAAAATGCAATTTATATAGCAGCACGAAAGAACCCTAACAGACGCCCAGAGGCATAGCAACTTTCTCTAGCTAGTTCAATGGCAAAAAGATGAGAAATAAATAACAAAGAATTAATTATGGAGTTCTTTTTGTCATTTTTTTATATAAAAAGAAAACCCTTTTAATGTCTTTTGTTCGCTCCAGGCCACCCACCCACCCCGCTCCCTTAAATTAGTCCTCTTCCGATTATGCTTATAATGGTTACAAATGGCTTTGGTTGGTAGCTGTTAGATAAGCCTTGTGCGTCTTTTAAAAAGCAGTGATGTTCTAAATTAAATCAGCGTAATGAGCCTTTCTTTAATACTTTCATGTCTGCAAGGCATGCCTGGGAATATCTAAGTACCCCCTTTTTGGTTATAAAGGGCTTGATGCATTGATGTTTTAATGCAGCATTGAGACGCAACGGGACCGTCTATTAATACCCTTGTGTCACGTCTGGTTGGATTTAGGTCCAAACGTGAAGTTTGATTAAAACCGGGTCTTTTGCCATTCCTTACGAGTGGCAGAAAGAGCAAAAAAGGTGCAGCCATTTATGTGAGGGTGCTAACCCTTCCCTCAGCATACAGTTTGCATTACCCAAATAACTTTTTGGCCCAAGTGATAGAGGGCTTTAACTTAGCATTTTCTCTTGGGATACATCCAAGTCAGCTTTTCCAGGACACCTTCTTCGCTTGACCAGACATGGTTTTATTGATACTGTTTTTCAAAAGAATATGTTTAATATTGTATTTCATTCTTTTTAACTTTTTATAATTTGATCTCTTGTTGTTCATTGCTCTAGAATCTTTTTAGATGTGGAGCACTATACAAATGTTGTAAATAAACAAACGAACGTGACCATTATTTTTTTTATGCTAGTTAGCCAGAATTCATTGCGAACCTATTTGTGAAGCTGTATCTTCCCTTTAATACAATTACTGCTTTTTATTTATTTCCAGTTTCAAATTCTTAATTATTCATCATTAAGTATTTGGCATTTGCATTTTATAATAAGACTTCCATTATTGTTTCAAGAGAGGATTAGCATTTTCTCAATAGACTTCCTAGCAAGTCCAATAAAGCAAAATCAGCTATTTCCCAAATATCCAGGACAACCTACTTCCATCGGCCCTGAATCTCCCCCCATTCAGTTTCGTGGGATGACCCTACTGGGTTCTAGTATAATGAAAGAAGGAGAAAAAATGTCTCCCTATCCATTTACAAAACACGAAGCATAATTTTTATACACCTTTGTCATATCCTCCCTTTTACTCACATTTTTCTAAGGTAAAGAGCATAGAAAGTGCTTGTATTGATTGCCCCTTTCTTCGCCTTCTCTAGCTCTAAAATATCCCTTTTGAGGTGAAGCAATCAGAACTGTACACAGTATTCTAAGTGTGGTTGCACCATATATTTATATATAAGAACATAAGAAGAGCCATGCTGGATCAGACCAAAGGACCATCTAGTCCAGCACTCCGTTCACACAGTGGCCAACCAGCTGTTGACCAGGGACCCACAAGCAGGACACGGTGCAACAGCACCCTCCCACCCATGTTCCCCAGCAACTGGTGTACATAGGCTTACTACCTCTGATAGATATTGGTATAAAATAGAAGAAGAGCACCACCAAACCGATGGAAAAAAAGAGCCACGCTCTGGTGCTATGAGACAATCTTTTTCTTTAATCTTTTTTAAAAAACACTTCTTCAATATGCTCTACGCGTTTCGGAAAAACATCCTTCATCAGGAGCTGAGGAAAAATGCACTTTACTGTAATTTCGCAGTTATTACCACAACATTAAAACAATGGAGGGGCCTTGGTGGAATGTCAGGCTTGAGGCCTAGTTACTTTACCACAGGCTGCTTTGCCACAAGTAGGCCCTAGTCCAGCCTTCCCTAGGCTGCTGCCCGCCAGATGTTTTGGACCTGTGGTCTTCAGCTGGTCCAGACCTGAGACCCACCTCAGACTCCTAACATGCAACATGGGGACCCACTTTCACAATTTTCTCTATGCAAACATGGTGGCAACAGCTTTGCCGCGACCTATCTAGGAACTGAGTTTTGAGATACTTCATACCTCGGTGGGGACGGCCAACAAGCTGAGAGCTATAGCCTTTTGCATTTAGGTTTTATTGTTTTAATATTGTGGTAATAACTGCGAAATTACAGTAAAGTGCATTTTTCCTCCGCTCCTAATGAAGGATGTTTTTCCGAAACGCGTAGAGCATATCGAAGAAGTGTTGTTTTAAAGATTAAGGAAAAATATGGTCTCATAGGGATAGCACCAGAACGCAGCTCTTTTTTCATCCATTATGATATTGATAGTTTTATTTTCAATTCTTTTCCCAACAATCTCCAACATGGAATTTGCCTCTTTTGCAGGAGCTGCATATTGGATCGACCTTTTCTTTGAACCGTTCCACCCAACCCTAAGATCCCTTTCCTGGTCAAACTGCCCGTTCAGCCCCCATCTGTCTCCTCCTCTGCTCTGCTCTTTTCTCCTGTAGTATAAAAACAATGCGCGCCTACCAGCTGCACATTTCAGGCAGAAGTTACGTGCATATGGAAGTTTTCAAACCACCTAGGAGACACATTCTTGTACAACCAAGGTGGAGCAGGTAACACTTGTTGAAGTCTACTTATTAGTAAATTTGCACACTTTTATCTTTATGGGGAAAGGTACGTCAAAACGTGGGACTTCATGAAACATCTCTCTTCGAAGAATCTTTGCTGCAAGGCGATCCACACCACAGATGGCATTTTCACAGCTACTGCACATGGCAGCGTGGATATTTTCAAATATAGCGCAGCCTCTTGGTCAACCGTGTCTTCGGAAAGACATGGGGTGAATGCAAGAAGTTATTTTTTCAGACTGCTGCTGTTTTTGTTGATGTCTCCTAGAGAAGTGAGAAGCACAAACAGATAAATACCAAGTATGGAAAACAGTTCTTGAACTGCATGAGTCAGTTCTCAGTGAGCTGGCTATGCCAATATGCAGGACATAGATGTACACCTCCTGCTGTTCAGATTCAGTCCTGAGACAGTCTATGGGATAAATCCATCTGAAAGGTCAAAGGGCAGGCAGAGATCAGGAGTGCAGGCAAAGAGCCCAATGCAAGCCCAATGCAAGAAACACAGTCTTATCAGGAATCGAGGGGTCAACAATATGAGAGATCAGTCCAAGGAGAAGCAAGGTTTCAATGTACTGGGAGACAACAGAAGGTGTTATTCCATCAGTTGCCTTTTCCCTTCTTCTGGGATTTAATGGCAGATCAGGGCCAAAATGTCCAGCAGCCCTCCCTGCCTAAACCTATAGGCTGGAGCTTCCAGAGTCCCACCAGGACTCAGCTGTAACATATCAGAGACATCTGGGAGAAGCCTTTCTCTGAAGAGAGCTTTTCTCATGAGGAGTCCTTTACTCATGAGGAGCCTTCCTTTGCAAACAGGCACTCCTTCTCACAGGTCTTGGCTCTTGAGATGTCAATGTTCTTTGGAGGCTAGGTGGTCATTCAGCCTCTGTCTCAGAAGTGGAGTTTCTCCTCCTCTTGTGGTGCTGAACTCATGGTCATCTCCCCCAAGAGCCCAAGCTCCTCCTGGTCTTCCGTCATGGGATGCTCTTTGATACTGTTTTTCTCCTCTGAAGAGGATTCCTCCAGTGGGGGCAGGGCAGGGTCATCACACCTGGTCAAATTTCTTCATGATCATGTTTTAGATTTTGGATATGGAGACTTCAACACCTCTACTTTGGAAGAACAACCTCTCATGTTCATCCCTTGTAAACCAGAGATTAAAACCAAGGTTTGAAATGAGTTTGCTAACCAGGGTTCTGCTTTAACCATGGCTTGTGTTAGTGCACACAATACAAAATTGTTAACACTGGTGGGGTGCTCCCTCCATTGGGGGGGCATATCACTTCCTCTGCTTTCCACCAGAAGGAACAATGTGGTGATGATGATGATGATGATGATGATGATGATGATGATGATTAATTACATTTATATTATATACCGCCCCATAGCCGAAGCTATGTAAATATAAATACAGCAACCCTAGGCTATATTCATCTTTGTTACAGCACAAGATCATTTGCAGGAGCAGAATCCCTTCTTAGAGTCTGAAGAAAGTAGCTGCAGGATAAGACAGAATACTGCTAGAGCAATATTGCTAGCAGATGCAGAACCAGGATGAAGGCTCACCAATTTAGGCTAGCAGTTGCAGGATAAAGGTGAGTGCATACAGATAAGTAGCTCCAGAACCTTGGTGAATGCCAATGCAGAAATATCGGATCAGAAAGAATGCTTCCATAGTGGTAGAAGCCACAAGTAAGGAGTCAGGATGATCTGGTACTGAGTTTGTTATGGAAATAGGAAAGTATTTTCTTGTCCTCTTGGTCTTGTAACTTTCCTGTCTGTATTGGAAGGTCTCTTTTACTCTTCCTAGCAACCACTCTTGTGATTCAGCTGCTTCACCTTCTAATCAGCTCATTGGTCCTTTCCCACTACTCCTTTTCATATCTTTTGTGTCCTTGTTCCCTGCCAGGTGTTCCTTCCAGCCGGGCCTCCTGAAGCTCTTTGCTCCTGCTTTGTCTTTCTTCTGCCCAGAGTCTTTGAACCATTTAAAGAGCCCTTGTCCTGATCCCCTTTCATTCTGTTTACTTAGCCCTACCTGTGACTGGCTACTGATGTTGGGCAACCTAGGAAACCTGAGGGATTGCAAATCTGCTGAAGGGCTGAGTTTAGATCAGAGCAAAACACAATTTAGAACATTTGCAAACAAATTAGCACTTTGTAGCACACCTAATTACAGAGATCAAACTGGAGGAGGTAAAAGTTCAGAAAATAGGTTTTCATCAGCTGGTATGCACCTCCTGCAAATGAACGTAACACGACCCATCAATGTAGAGTTTGAGCAGATGAGTCAGTTTGCTGGATCATATTGCTTTTGGCAATACATTTGTCAGTGGGAAGGTTTAAGGCGAGACTACAGGAAAGTAGAAGGAAATAGAAAGATTGCATGCCAAAAATCAATTAGTGACATGGTCTGCATTTCAATTAAGAGCCTTTTCCGCATCATCTCTCTTGCAGGAAGCTGGAATGAGAGATTTCAGAGTGGGATCTCACCACCACAGGCAGACTTTATTCACATTCAAGCTCTGTCATCATTTAACAATTAGAGGCCTCAGGAGTTTGTCTACCTTTAAAGATCTTCTGTTGCTGTCTGGGAAAATTAAAATAGGTTTTCAACCATCATATTTGGCTGCAACAACAGAAGGGCAAAATGAGTTCAGTTTGGGCCATTAAAAACTGCCTTGCTGGGCCAGACCAAAGGCCTGTCTAATCCAGCAGTCTCAATCCGGATGTCTCTGGGAAGCATCCATTCACATAGACATATAACATCAGAGCAACTGCAGGCACTAATAATCTGTAAATTTATGGGTCAGTCATAGGGTGATCATATGAAAAGGAGGACAGGGCTCCTGTATCTTTAACAGTTGTATAGAAAAGGGAATTTAAGCACATGTCATTTGTATGGATGCATCACCTGGTGAAATTCCCTCTTCATCACAACAGTTAAAGCTGCAGGAGCCCTGCCCTCTTTTGTATCTGGTCACTCTAGCTATACTGAAGTGACCGGATACCAGATACACTCTAGCTATAGAGGGCAGGGCTCCTGCAGCTTTAACTGTTATGATGAAGAGGGAATTAACAGTCTTTTAGAATTTAAGAAAGCTATAAAGACGGTTCTCTTCCGGCAGGCATATCTAGTGTAATTTTTAGAATGTTTTTAGGATGTTTTAGGATGTTTTAATGCAGTTTTAATAATATTTGTCATGTTTTAATTAGTTTTATGTATTTTATCATGTTGTTGTTCCCCGCCTCGATCTAGACGGAGAGGCGGGTAAGAAATAAATCGTTATTATTATTATTATTTATTATTATTATTATTATTATTATTATTATTATTATTTCACCAGGTGCTGCAGGCATACAAAGGACACTTGCTGAAATTCCCTTTTCTATGCAACTGTTAAAGGCACAGGAGCCCTGTCCTCCTGTCCATATGGTTACCCTACACAGTCACACATTGGATGCACACTGATGTGCAAGGATAACAAGGCATCTTCTGGTGTTCTTAGTCCATTGTGGCACAGTTGTCCACGGCACAGAAATTTGGGAGGGGCTGCAGCTCAGTGAGAAGCGCACATGTTTGGCATGCAAAAGGTCCCAGGTTCAGTTCCCAGCATCTCCATAAAGTAGGGTGACCAGATAAAATCTAGGTCAGGGTTCATGTAACTTTAACAGTTGTAGAGAAAAGGGAATTTCAGCCAGTGTCATTTGTATGCAATTAGTTCCTGGTGAAATTCCCTCTTCATCACAACAGTTAAAGGTGCAGGGGCCCTGGCTTCTTTTGTATATGGTCACTCTAGTATAGTGCCTGCAGTTTTTACTGTTGTGATGAAGAGGGAATTTCACCAGGAAGTAATTGCATACAAATGACACTGGCTGAAATTCCCTTTTCTCTACAACTGTTAAAGATACAGGAGCACTGTCCTCCTTTCCATAGGGTCACCCTAACTAAAACGGACTGCAGAGTTTAGGACACAATGATTTCCCACAATGCCAGTTGGAACTGGCCCTTGAAGTCCAAGCCTCACCCCAACTTTTAGCACAAAGTTTAGTCTTCCTACTGCAACAGGCTCTGAATGATGGGCACCAAACGGGAGATGCCCTTTTGGCACTGCCTTGGCCTTCTGGGCCTTAAATAGCAGACTAGGCCTCTGGAGAAGACTGCCACTGTTTGCAGGAAGCTAGGTAGCTAGTCCCACATTTAGGGCAGGTCTCTTACCACCTTCCCCACACCAACATAGCCGTCTTTTCAATCCCAGGTCAAGTTTTTTCTCCTTTCCCAAGCGGTGGCTGTATATTAGTATGACGTGGATCATTGTTTTCAGGAATTTCAGCAGGTGTCATTCGTAGGCATGCAGCGCCTGGTGAAATCCCCTCTTCGTCACCACTGTTCAAGCTGCAGGAGCCTTACCCTCTTTTGTACCTGGTCCCTCTAGTACAGCTCCTGCAGCTTGAACTGTGGTGATGAAGAGGGAATTTCACCCGGTGCTGCATGCATACACACGGCACCTGCTGAAATTCCCCTTTCTATGCAAATGTTAAAGATACAGGAGCCCTGTCCTCCTTTCCATATGGTCACCCCATTATTGTTTTTTTAAAAGAAATAGTACACAAGCCTTCCCCAACACTGTGACCTTAGATGGTTGAACTACAATCCCCATCATTCCCAGCCAGCAAAGCCAATGCTGTTGGAATAGACCTGCCCTGTAGAGTGACCAGATACAAAAGAGGGCAGGGTTCCTTCAGCTTTAACTGTTGTGATGAAGAGGGAATTTCACCCGGTGCTGCATGCATACAAATGACACCTGCTGAAATTCCCTTTTCTACACAACTATTAAAGATACAGGAGCCCTGTCCTTCTTTTCATAGGGTCACCCTGTGTAAGTCTCCACGAGTCTTTTTTTTTCCCGGAAAGGCATCTAAGAAATTGAAAAATAATTATATTAACGGTTGTGCAACCCAGGTCCGCATTCTTAGGCCTTGAAACAGCAGCAAGTAACATTTAGGTAAATATTCCACAAGTCACGCCTCTTGCATCTTGAGCCTGCAGGAAGGTACCTACAGCTCTTGCTCCAGTTTTCATTCCAGTTTCTCTGTGATGGCCCTTCTCCCGCTGGTTACCACTTCGCTCTCCTCTTTTAGCCTCTCTGAACCACTCTGAAGAGGCGGTGGCGACGTTGCTTCCGGAGAGCCAGAGTGCGGATGTTCTTAAATTTATTTATTTATAGCCATTTATTCCGGTGTCCTGCAGTCCAGTCCAGGGGGAAAGCAATTATTCCAAACGCTTACAAAATACGAGGGTTTTTTTTAACCCCACGACAAAAGGATCAAACTGTTGCACTGAGTGGGTGTAGCTATGGCAACCGCAGGGACAAAGATAGATGGATGAGGACATCGTGTTAATTACCTCACAGGATGGCAGTCTTCATCAGTAGTGCTAATCATCACGTCCAAACTGGGCTGGGAGGGAAGGGGGCAAGGTGGAACTTTCTTTCAGATATTGTGCCAGTAAAAAAGACAGGCGCTTTGAGGATATGTAAACCAGAACTATCAAGCCGTAATTCATTCATGAGCCAACATGAATTAACCAACAGCAGTAATGTTCCTAAAGAACTTCTGTTCCTATTGTCCAGATTGATTTGAATATTTATTGTGACAAACAAGAGTGCCTCTGAGCATATCCAGAACCCGTTCCCTACAACTCTCCCTACTCTGTGGCCAGATCTACATCAAGCAGGATATAACACTCTGAAAGCAGTTTGAAAACGGTATATGAAATGTGTCTAAGGGCCCCAACAGTTGTCAACACTAGGCTGACCCTATGAAAAGGAGGACAGGGCTCCTGTAGCTTTAACAGTTGCAGAGAAAAGGGAATTTCAGCCAGCATCATTTGTATGCAATTAGTTCCTGGTGAAATTCCCTCTTCATCACAACAGTTAAAGGTGCAGGCACTATACTAGAGTGACCAGATACAAAAGAAGGCAGGGCCCCTGCAACTTTAACTGTTGTAGAAGAGGGAATTTCACCAGGTGTGAATTGCATACAAATGATGCTGGCTGAAATTCCCTTTTTTCTGCAACTGTTAAAGTTACAGGAGCCCTGTCCTCATTTTCATATGGTCAGCCTATGAGTCAACACCATTATAAAGCAGTAGTGTAGATCCTGCCTATGTTGGGGTGACCATATGGAAAGGAGGACAAGGCTCCTGTATCTTTAACAGTTGCATAGAAAAGGGAGTTTCAGCAGGGGTCATTTGTATACATGCAGCACCTGGTGAAATTCCCTCTTCTTCACAACAGTTCAAGTTGCAGGAGCCCTGCCCTCTTTTGTAGCTGGTCAAGATGGCAGGGCCTTTGAAAGGGCATTATGTACAAATGATGAACATGTTATTTCAAAAATGTATAAGTTATTGTTGAAGTTTGAGACAGAAGATGAACAAGTGAAAGACTGTATGATAAAATGGGCACAAAACTTTGGACATAACATCCCTATGGATCAATGGGAAAATATGTGGTCAAAAGTCTTAAAATTTTCCTTAAGTACTAGACTTAAAGAGAATTTTATAAGATGATGTATAGATGGCATATGTCTCCTGCAGAATTGGCTAAAATGTATAAAGGTGCCTCGGGAACTTGTTGGAAATGCGAAGAAGAAGGGACATTTTATCATATATGGTGGACTTGTAAAAAAGCAAAAACATTTTGGATACAAATTCATTCCTTAATTCAAAAAATATTAAAGACTAATATACAATTGAAGCCGGAACAGGGATGGGCGGGCGGCGTGGCGCGAGGCATGCGGGCGGGGGGGCGGCACGAGGCATGCGGGGGGGGCGGGCGGGGGGGCGGCGCGGGGCGGGCGGGCAGTGCGAGGCATGCGGGCGGGGGGGCAGACGGCGCGGGCTCGTGGTGGGGGGCTTGTTTTGGGTATGTGGGGTGGGGGGGGGGGTCCAGGATTTTGGTTCTCAAAATCTGGTCACCCTAATTTCTATCTCTTATTTATAGCTTTTAACTGTATATGTTTTAATTTTGTAATGCCGCCTTGAGGCCCAGCATTGGGCAAAAGGCAGGATAATAATACTAATACTAATAATAAGTTTTTAATCAGTTTTATGTATTTTACACTGTTTGTATTTGATGTTGTTCCCAGCCTTGATCTAGAGGGAGAGGTGGGTAAGAAATAACAATAACAATAATAATAATGAAGAGCACCCTACAGCAGCCTTCTTTCCATAGCTATGTTGGTTGGGGATGATGGGAATTACAATCCAACACAACTGGAGGGTACCAGATTGGGAAGACTGTGAGCACTGGCCAATCACTGGAGTTTGGAGGCCACCAGGTTGGTGAAGGCTGCTATAAAGCAATAAATGCATTTCACATGTTTATATCCCTCCTTCTTCTATTATGGAACTCCAGGCAACCAGCGTACATGAGGCTTGGAGGCACTGACCATCCGGACACTGACCAATCCAGACTTACAATATACAAGAATTGACCAGACCAAATCAGCAACAGATAAAAACAATGGCAACAGGGCACAACTACTCAAAAACTTGTTGAAAAAACACAGATTTGAGGTTTGGGTAGAGGTGTACCTCTCTTAGGACTGAGATTCTGTTAATGGGCGATTCTTCTGACTGGATGGAGGGTGCTCAACCTGTTCTGGATGGGGTTGCACTTCTCTTGAAGGAGGAGGTTCGTAGCTTGGGGGTTCTCCTGGATCCATCTCTGTCACTTGAGGCTCAGGTGGCCGCGATGATTTGGAGTGCCTTCTATCAGCTTTGGCTGGTGGCCCAGCTACCCCCCTATCTGGACAGGGATAACCTGGTTCCAGTCATCTATACTCTGGTAACCTCCAAGTTAGATTACTGCAATACACTCTATGTGGGGCTGCCCTTGAAGACCGTTCTGAAGCTGCAGTTTGTGCAAAATGAGGCAGTCAGGTTAATAACTGGGACCAAAAGGTTTGAGCACATCAGATCAATTCTGGACCTATAAAGCCTTACACGATTGAGACTGCAATACCTGACGGAACACCTCTCCCGACCAGAATATACCTGGACACTACGATCAACATCTGGGGACCCACTCTGAGTGCCTCCTCCAAGGGAGGCTCGGAGGGTGTTAACAAGAGAGAGAGGGCCTTCTCTGTGGTGGCCCCCCAACTCTGAAATGATCTCCTGACTCAGGCTCGCCTGGTGCCAACACTGTCATCCTTTTGGTGCCAGGTATAGCCTGACCTCTACTCCCAGGCAATTAATGACCTTTAGCGGCAAAAGATGGGGCATTTAAGCCAGTCATCTAAACAGGTCTAGTATTTTATTTAAACTGTTTTTAGCTGTCTAAATTCTTTTAAATTTTGTATATGTAAAGTTTATGCATTATTTTTGTATTGTATTTTATTATTTTATGAATTGTTGTAAACTGCCCAAAGAGTTTACAATTCATAAAATAATAAAATACAATACAAATTTTATTCTATGGGTGACATAGAAATGAAATAATAATCATAACAACAACAATAACAACAACAACATACTGGGACAGAACAATTCATACAGACAAGACAGTACCCTGCAACCGACCAGACATAACGGTCATAGGCAAAAAAGAAAAACACACATACCTCATTGACATAGCAATACCGAATGACAAAAATGTTGTAGAAAAGAAAAAGAGAGACAAATATACACCACTGGCCATGGAAGTCAAAGAATTATGGCAACAGGAAAAGGTCACAACTATTCCATTAGTCACCTCAGTCACCGGCATCACATCAACAAACTATACAGAAAACCTTCAGAAACTGGGTCTACCAAAAAACATCCACACCAACATCCAGACAGCAGTCATAATTAAAACATGCTCAATCATCAGGAAATTCCTGAATCTGTAAAAGGCAGCATGACTTGGTAAAGCCCATCATGTCCGTCTAGAAAAATGGCCATGAGTGAGAAAGAGAATAATAATAATAATAATAATAATAATAATAATAACAATAATAACAATAAGGCTGTTGCAACACCCGCTCTCTCATTCACACCTTCTCACCTGTGATGATGGGAGAAGACGGGGCAGAGAGTCTCTCCAGGAGTTTTCAGGTAGGCTCATAAGAGGAAGGAGGTGGTTCCTGAGATAATTGCCAAGTTAGCACCATCTTAATTATCTCCAGTTTTTATTGGTTTCTATCTGTTCCTTCTGGGTTTTATAAAACAGTGCTGCTGGTTAACTTCGCTATGGCTTGGTGTGTGTATATGTGTTCAAGAAAAGTAAATTGATTGCCTTGAGGATTGTTCCTTTTACAGAGGAACTTTATATGAATAACTAGGGAGCTGTGAGTGCCATCACTACGTCCTTTGGGTAGATATGGGCGTGCATATGCGCATGTGAGTGTGGCTAGCTACGTTTCTTTGCAGGAGCGATGTAAACAGATAAGCAATAGGGAGGGGATCCAAGTGGCAAGATAGAAGATGCACATGGGAAGCCATTGCTCCTGAGGTGGAGAGAAGATCCGGCACAAGAACAAGTCATGATTCACTTTAAACAATGGAGAAAGCGCATCTGACTACTGGGACAGCACGTCCCGCTGCAGAATAATGTTCCCCGTTTAGTCACACGCATCACCTGGGAATAATGGGCTCCATCGCACCTACTCTTTCACCCTGGTTTACCTCCGCGTTTTTTACCTCTGTTTCACAAGTGCATCAAAGGCTCCATCACACACAGTCCCTTTTATGTGGATTTTTGCTTGTTTGTTCCTCCACTCCAGTCCACCCCGCCCCTTCTCCTTCCTCCTCCAGTTCATTGGTTGTGGTACTCTGATGGGCGTGGGCTCTTCCCTCCTCCCACCCGCTTTGGATTTGTTGACTAGCGATTTACTGACTTAAGGTTTCATCTGGGCTCCGTTTCTGCGGGCAATAAGGGGGGCGGGTTGGAGCAGTAAAAAGTCCATTCAACTGACTAAGCACAAGTCCGTATGACAACGTGCTGGAGGAGGAGAACTGCCCCGCCTAGGGTGACCAGATGGCCCGGGGTTTCCCGGTCCTAACCAGGAAACCTGGGGCGATCCGGGCCAACCGGGGGGCGGCGGGGGCAAACCGGGGCGGCGGGGGGGTCACGCGGTGGTGGCGGGAGGCGGGCGGGCGGTGTGAGGCGGGCGGCGCGAGGCACTTACCTGCTGGGGCGTCTGCTTCCCTCTGGTGCTCTGAATCTACTGAGAAACAGGCTTCGCGGCCTGTCCCTCAGTAGCGCGCCGGATGATGACGTCATCACCCGGCGCACTACTGAGAGACAGGCCAGGAAGACCCTAGCCCCGCCCTCCCCTTTTGTCAGCAAGACTCCATTAGCACACGCCCCCAACAAAGGAAGAAGCGAGAGAGGAAAATAATCCAGACTTTCCCCGCACCAAAATAAAATGCAACAAGGGGGGGGAAGAGGCGAGATGAGTGAAGGACAGGGACGTCATGTGAGTCCCACGCTGCAAAACCACGTACCAGTCATGGCGAGTGTGCGACAAATCACTGGTGTGATGGAGCTCAATGCTCTTGTTGCCTTTTTAACTTCAGGAGAAGCAAAACCAAGTACTATTTCACATAATTGAGTTTTGCTGTTCAGGGGTGATGAGCAGTAGCTTCAATGGCATTAGTAAAAAGGCTAGAAACCTCTGTGGGAGGACAGCTGTGTCCACGGAGGATAAGTCTGTCCGCGGTTACTAGTCCTGATGGAGATGTGCTACCTCGAGTATTGGAAAATACAACCGGGAGGGTGCTATTGCTCTCGTGTCCTGCATGAGGGTTTCCCAAGGTAGGCACGATGGGGCACCTGCCCAGGGCCCACTTCCCAGCAGGGGGCCATTGACAAGAACGACCTGGAGTTGCTCCTCCTCTTCACCGTTGCTACCCGTTCGTTCGCCGGCCTGTTGTTCTGTTGTTCTGACCGGACAACAGCAGTGGTGAGGAGGACAAGCAGAAGATGCTACGTCCTCCTGGCTTACTGGCTCTCTGCCTGGCAAGCAGGCGGATGGTAGCAAATTGATGAGAAAGAGGAGGAGGAGCAAGATAAGCTGGGGACCATGGCTGGGGAAGGCAGATTCACTAAGAGAGATGGGCCATGCAGGAATCTGGAGCCGGAGTCTGGAGCCGGGACTGTCCCACAGGTAGCTTTTTGGCACTGTGTGAACAGAATGCTGGACGAGACAGACCCTTGGTTTGAACCAGCCCAGCTCTTCTTGAGTTCTCAATGGCTACTAGCCTTGAGAGTTGAATGGGGCATTTGTGACAGAGATAATCTATCTCTAATGCAAGTAATCAGCAATCCATAGAATAGTAGAGTTGGAAGGGGCCTCTAAGGCCATCGAGTCCAACCCCCTGCTCAGTGCAGGAATCCACCTTAAAGCATCCCTGACAGATGGCTGTCCAGCTGCCTCTTGAATTCCTCTAATGTGGGAGAGCCCACCACCTCCCTAACTCATTGGTTCCATTATCGTACTGCTCTAACAGTCAGGAAGCTTTTCCTGATGTCCAGCCGGCATCAGGCTTCCTGTAACTGGAGCCAATTATTCCGTGTCCTGCACTCTCGGATGATCGAGAAGAGATCCTCCTCCGTGTGACAATCTTTCAAGTATTTAAAGAGTGCTATCCTGTCTCCCCTCAGTCTTCCCTTCTCCAGGATAAACATGCCCCATTCTTTCAGTCTCTCCTCATAGGGTATGGCCAAAGCCCTCTCCCGCCTCCATGAACTTCATGGGCATCTTGCTGGCCACTGCTGGACCTAGATTATGGGCTAGATGGACTTTTGTGATGATTCAGCAAAGCAGTTATTATGTACTTTATTACAGTATCCACATTCAAAAACACAGAAAAATTCAGAGGGGGGGAAATCATTATCAAGTTGGAAGAAAAGGCAAAGGAAGCTTAAATGTCTAGAAACTGATGGAATGTCCAACCAAGCAGTTTCTATAGTACAGGTTTAAATCTGAACTGTGCCATGGCAGGGGAGCAGAAACAGGAGTAGAGTAAGAATTGGGGACGGAGAAAGACGTGCATTGCAAAAACAGCCCGGGTATCTGGTTATTGGTTTCCTGTTAAATCAAAGCGGTGAGACTTGTAATGAGAAGTGTTTATTGATCCTCTCCGCACCGCATGGACAGCCGCTGAATGATCTGCCCAAGTTCTGTCTCTGCCTGGTCTGTAACCTGGAATGGATTCCCAGGATAGATCTGATTCCGAACTTGCTTTCATTGTATTGGCAGGTGGAACATGAGCTTGCCAACAGTGTTTAGCTCACCTGTGTGGCCTGTATCTGATCACAGACAGGCTGTGCTCAGACCACATGCTGATGTGCAACTGGAAGGGGACATCTGAAGCTCTGGACCAGTCCAGTTACACCACTTGGGTCTGGAAGTCGGTATTTAATTTTTATTTAACCTTATCCTTTCTTTGCATTTTTAACTCTCCCTGTCCTTGGAGGCCTGAGACGGTGAGCAGAAGATCTAAATATCACACTTTGAAATGGCAATCCCTAAAAACAAAAACACCCTGGTCTTCCCATCTACAAAACTGTCTGTTTGTACAGATAAGGGAGCTTTTCATCCATCTAACCTAGCTACTATTGACTGCTGTGGCTGGCAACGGCCCTCTAAGATCTCATGCAGAACTTTTTTGTGGCCAGTTACCCGAAACTTTTTTTTTAGAACCAGAGAAATGAAGAGTTGATCTTGTGCTCGCAAAGCTCATACTCCACTGAGCTACGACCTTCTTCCAAAAAAGTTGCACTCATGCAGCCTCTTCTGAGGCTCAAACTCAGAACCCTCAGGTTATCTTTATTGATTTAATTTCTTTTTGTGAGTCCGATACGCTGCCTACCATGCAAAGGAGGCTTGTTTTCCTATGGTTATCAATAATCCTGCTTGATGTAACTGATGCCCTTTGAAAAAATGAGAACTCCTTTTCATATCTGCAGTCAGTCATTCAGAGCTTCTTTACACGAGCAATTTATTGCACACTCGTGATTGGCCACTCACAAAAGTTTGCGGTTCCTTTCCATGATGCCATCAACCTCCAGGATGTTTCCTGACATTTTCCCTGGTAATCTCGATTTTTAAAAAAATTGGAAATAATGCCATATTTAAAATTATCGCGGGATGTCCCCAGTGTGTAAAACTGGCATAGTGTTATAATTCTGCCGCTAGATGACGTCAGTCTCATTGAACTTAATATCATTGCTGAGAGGGGAAGTATTCAGCTCAAAAATACACGAGCCCATCAAAAGGAGCTTGTAGTGAATGCAGAAAGACCCCTGGTAAGAGAGCAGTTTTTCCCCTTCAGGTAGAGACATCGTCTGTCATCTGTCTCTGTCTGTAACACCAGGTTGTTCTCCGGAATAAATCTGTTAGTTTTCAAGGCAGGGATGATAGATCCTATCCCACAAAATTGGCCAAAACGCTAACTTCCAAGTGAGTCAAATCAACCAAACTCCCCAGTCACACCAGATTACATAGGATTGATGGAATTAGCCACAAAACGTCCACAGAAACCACTTTTCATGATCAATGGCATCAATTCCATCTAGTAAAATGACGGTGACGACATTTGGTTAGCTTCACTCACTCAGAAGTTGCCCTTTTGGTCTGTTTCCCAAAACAACTTGCGGCTCATTTTGCACCTTTGGACGTTGCTGTTCTGAGCTATTTTGTAGAATATGAACGATTGCCCGAAAGTGATATTGGAACCTGGCTTCTTTGGATGAGAGCCAGTGTGGTGTAGTGGTTAGAGTGTCAGACTGGGAGTTGGGAGATCTGGGTTCTAGTCCCCACTCAGCCATGGAATTTCACTGGGTGACTTTGGGCCAGTTACAGACCCTCAGCCCAGCCTACCTCACAGGGGTGTTGTCGCAAGGATAAAATGGAGAGGAGGTGGAGTTTGTACGGCACCTTGGCTTCCCATCCCCATACTGCTGGTTTGCATCCAACCTTTCCCTTCCAACACAGCCGTTTTATTCCCTGTTCCTGTCCTGATTATGCCTCATGTGGAGTTTGCCATGTTTACCCTCCGCTGCCCATGAATAAATAATCCAAAAGTCAATCCTTAATGGGGAGGTTGCCCCCCCTCGTTCCCACCTGTTTTGCAGAATATGGACTGTGGCCAGGAACAGGTATTGGAACGTGGCTGGTGTGGACGTTTTGCGGCTTATGGCATCCCTGCCCGGGAGTAACATGTTACTGGTGAGTTTGGCTGCTCTCACTCATTCAGAAGGGGCCGTTCTGGGCCATTCCGCTGTGTTCTGGGAGTTACAGGGTTAATAGTAATACAATATTACAGGGGTTTTCGTCCTAAAATATTGTTCTCAAGTGTTTTTAACACGTTTTTGGTATTTCTGGCAACACATGGTTAGTACAGGGCCTGGCACCTAACAGATAACGGCATTAAAGTGCCATACAACAGTAGCCCAAGCGAACCTTCTTGCCAGTGTAAGGCAAAAGGTGCAGAGGAACCTATTTCCTTGTCAAGACTCCACCCCAGCTGAGAGACAGTGCGGTGCAGTGGTTACAGTGACTTTCTGAAAAATCCTCCTGCAAGGAACCCATGCTGGCTTGCATGAGCCTCCTCCTCCTCTCCATTTGGTGGTCACAACGACCCTGCAAAGTAGGTAAGGCTGGAGTCAGTGACTGGTTCCCAAGCATCCAACAAGTTTCGTGGCTGAGTAGGGGACTAGAACTCTGATCGCCCATATCCCAGTCCAAGACTACACCACACTGGCTCTTAAACTAGGCTGACCAGATAAAATCCAGGTCAGGGCTCATGTAACTTTAACAGTTGTAGAGAAAAGGGAATTTCAGCCAGTGTCATTTGTATGCAATTAGTTCCTGGTGATATTCCTTCTTCATCACAACAGTTAAAGTTGCAGGCACTATACTAGAGTGGCAATATACAAAAGAAGGCAGGGCCCCTGCAGCTTTAACTGTTGTAATGAAGAGGGAATTTCACCAGGAACTAACTGCATACAAATGACACTGGCTGAAATTTCCATTTTTCTACAACTGTTAAAGTTACATGAGCCCTGATCTGGATTTTATCTGGTCACCCTATCTTAAACCTGTTGCTCAGATTCTTGACTACTTAATGGGCTCTTCAATATTTTTCACGTTTTAATACATTGTTTTTTTATTATTGTGTCGATTGTCTTGGCTTTTACTGCATTGTTGCTTTGTTTTGTTTTTTTAATGATTGCAATGCCACCGAGGGCATCTGACTGTTGGGTGGCATATAAATTTAATCAATAAACAAACACACCCTTGGGAAGTGGGGGTGTCCCCAGCCCTAACCTGCCATTTTCTAAACTCTGTGGCAGGGCGGGGGACCGGGCAGGGAAAGGCACCAAAAGGAATCCAGAAGTCCTGTCACCAAACAATGGAACTGTGGCTCTATCTTTTCTTTTTTTTTCTCTCACCCTTGACGTGATTCTCACTGGAAAGCCCAGGCCAAAACATTGCAATGCCCACTTCCCTAGCAGACGGTCCAGAAGCTGCAGCTGACAGAGGCAGAGAGATGGGGGCAGATTACAACAGCTTTGAAATCTCTGTGCTGGCTGCCAGGGAGCTGTTGGGCCCAATTCATGGTGTTACTACTTGAAGGAGCACCTTTGAAATCCTTGTCTTTGGGATTCAAGGCAGGAATGTGATCCGAATACCAGTTCCTGGGAAAGAGTCTAAATGGCCCACTGGCAAGATCTGGAGGATTCGAAAGCGGGCACCTTCTTTGGCAGCATTTTGGTTGCTCTGAATATAACTATTGCCTAAGAGTGGCTGTTGGATTCCTTCCTGCTCCCCTGGATTTTGGATGATTTATTCATGGACTGCACAGCAATCTTTGTTTGTTTTGCTCCAACATATCGGGAGATATAGAAAAAGCAAAGGCAGCCCTGTTGGTCCTAATTAAAAAGATCATCAAAAATGTGCAAATTTTTGAGCTCTCCAGATCTCTTTATCAGGCAGTATAATCTGGGGGTAGGGGTAGTCTGACCAGATAAAATCCAGGTCAGGGCTCATGTAACTTTTAACAGTTATAGAGAAAAGGGAATTTCAGCCGGTGTCATTTGTATGCAATTAGTTCCTGGTGAAATTCCCTCTTCATCACAACAGTTAAAGTTGCAGGCACTATACTACAGTGACCATATACAAAAGAAGGCAGGGCCCCTGCAGCTTTAACTGTTGTGATGAAGAGGGAATTTCACCAGGAACTAATTGCATACAAATGACACTGGCTGAAATCCCCTTTTCTCTACAACTGTTAAAGTTACATGAGCCCTGACCTGGATTTTATCTGGCCACCCTAAGTATAGGCTGATCATATGAAAACACCATATACAAAAACTTACAAACACCGTATACAAAGAAAAAAAGAACACACACACAAAAACGAAGACAAGACACTGAAATACAAAATTAAGATTGACTTCCGATTTTCCTCACGTCAAAATTATGTAATCATATCTTAACTTACTGTGTGAATTCTTTGATGGGAAGTAAGTTGTCCACTCTGAGTGAAGCTCCTTCCACACTCCATGCATTTAAATAGCTTCTTCCCTGAGCGAATTCTTTGATGTGCAGTAAGTAGATTACGCCAACCAAAGGCCTTTCCACACTCCATACATTTAAATGGCTTTTCCCCTGTGTGAATCCTTTGATGTGCAGTAAGTAGATTACGCCAACCAAAGGCCTTTCCACACTCAGGGCATTTAAATGGCTTCTCCCTTGTGTGAATTCTTTGATGTGCACTAAGTTTATTCCCCCCCCCCCCCCCCGTCCAAAGGCCTTTCCACACTCCATGCATTTAAATTGTTTCTCCCCTGTGTGAATTCCTTTTTTAACTGTATGTTTTATTCTTATTTCAAAGTAACACCTATTTACATCTTACAAACTTACAAAAACCGTATACAAAGAAAAAAGAACACACACACAAAAACGAAGACAAGACACTGAAATACAAAATTAAGATTGACTTCCGATTTTCTCCACATCAAAATTATGTAATCATATCTTATCTTACTGTATGATTTTTTTGATGGGAAGTAAGTTGTCCACTCTGAGTGAAGCTCCTTCCACACTCCAGGCATTTAAATGGCTTCTCCCCTGAGTGAATTCTTTGATGTGCAGTAAGATTTCCCCTATATCCAAAGGCCTTTCCACACTCCAGGCATTTAAATGGCTTCTCCCCTGAGTGAATCCTTTGATGTGCAGTAAGTTTACTCCTCCATCCAAAGGCCTTTCCACACTCCATACATTTAAATGGCTTTTCCCCTGTGTGAATCCTTTGATGTGCAGTAAGTAGGTTACGCCAACAAAAGGCCTTTCCACACTTAGGACATTTAAATGGCTTCCCCCTTGTGTGAATTCTCTGATGTTCAGTAAGATGTCCCCTCCTTCCAAAGGCCTTTCCACACTCCATGCATTGAAATGGCTTCTCCCCTGTGTGAATCCTTTGATGTGCAGTAAGTAGATTACGCCAACAAAAGGCCTTTCCACACTCAGGGCATTTAAATGGCTTCTCCCTTGTGTGAATTCTTTGATGTGCAGTAAGATTTTCTCTCCGTCCAAAGGCCTTTCCACACTCCATGCATTTAAATGGCTTCTCCCCTGTGTGAATTCTTTGCTGTTTGTTTTGCTCCAACATATTGGGTTCTGCATCGATCCCTTGCACATCACAGGCCGCTACAGAGAGAAAACAGAGTCTCAAATCAAGGAACGAAATAAATTCATTGTGACAGAACAGAGGAAATCTATGCAAAACCTGTGGTGCTCTCTCACCCCCCACTTGCAGAACAGAGCCCACATTCCTGCTGGACTGGAATAGGAGTCTGAAGGGTGTTGAATCCCACCACGAGTATCAAGATGTGCTAAACATTTTTTAGCCTTTGTAAACAACCTGGTTTTCTCAACCCGTGGAAAAAACGGAGCTTACCCAAATATGCCACGTTTGCAAAGTTCTCCATCATCACTTGCTCGTGCAGCGTCCTTTGGCTCTGATCCAGTAGAGACCACTCCTCCTTGGTGAAGTACACCGCCACCTCTTTGAACAGCACCAAGCCCTGGAGCAGGAGGGAAAAGAAAATATGCGAAGGATTCTTTGGTTGTCCCCTGTCCGTCTCCTCATTGATTCGCCCCCTACCTGACAATGAGCCTCTCTCCCAGACCCGGGAACCACTCACCCACAGGGCTTCCGTCTTGCCATGATTCAGCTTCAGTTTGTTGGCCTTCATCTGCGTATCATCAGCATACTGATGGCACAAGGCTCCAAACCCCCCACTGACCACTCCCATAGGCCTCATATAGACGTTAACAACATTGGGGTAAAGATAGGACCTGCGGAATCCCATCATTCAAGGCCGAGGAGTGTTAACCCAACGTTTCTCTCTGAAATCAACCCACAGGTAAGTCTAACCATCAATGCCATGTCCATGAAGTCGAGGCAGGAGGATACCATGGTCGATGGTATGAAACGCCAATGAGGGATTGAGCAGAATTGACAGGGTTGCACTCCCCCTGTCCCTCTCGCGATAAAGGCTATCCATCAAGGCGACCAAGGCTGATTTGGTCCCGTGACCTGGTCGAAACCCAGACTGGAAGGGGTCAAAACGGTCAGCATCTTCCAAAGGCCGTTGATCCATCTAGCCCAATATTTTCGACACTGACTGGCAGCTCTTTTCCTAGCCTCGCCTCCTGCAGTTTCTGGAAATCGAACCTGGAGCTTCTGGCTGCAAAATAGGGCCTCTACCACTGATCTCCGGCCTCTGCCAGGTTGACTCGGGGGACTCAATCCCCCCCTCACAGTACCAAGAGCTTTCGAAGGGGGCATCTTTGACCAAAGCAAAGAGAAAGCGAGGGATTCTTTCGGGCCTATGGAGGGGTGCAAGGGGAACAGGCACCCAGGCCACCCCGCCCATCTCCCCGATGATTTCTCCCCCTACCTGATCCGGTCGCACAGGAACGACTTCTGCCCCACCATGAAGGGAGGATATAACTTACGAGGCACGACTGGCCTTCCATCGCCTGTGAAGGAGAGAAAGGTGTCAGGAAGAATCCTTTCAATGTATCTTGGAGTTTTCTACAAGGTAGCACAGAGCCATCAGGACTAGTACCTACCGATAGCCTTCTCCTCCTCCAGGGATTTGTCTGTCCCTCTTTTAAAGCCATCCAAATTGGTGACCATCACTACTTGGTGGTGGTTGGTGTCCCGTGGGCAGCTGTTTGGCTGGACTAGATGGACGCTTGGTCTGACCCAGCATAGCTCTTCATATATTATGGCATGTATAAATCCCTGTACAGGGGGAAATAATAATGGGATGCGGGAGCCCTGCTCTACCTACATTTGGCGGAACGCGAGAGCCAAGAGAAGGAGGCCAAGCTGAAATACCTCCCACTCACCCTTACCTGGCCATACGCCACTCCTTTCCGCCTCCGGCCTCATCCCCGGAAACAGCGGCCCCTGCGTGGTACCTGATGGGTGGCTCTTTGCCCCAGAGAAGCCGGGAGGCACTTCAGAAGATCCCTGCTCCTGAAACAGGAGATGGAATAGCAGGAAAGGGTTAGGGCAGCGACCCCCCCCCCCCACCTATTGGGACCTGCGGGCATATCTGGGCAGCACCACAAAATGGCTCTATGCATTCGTGCAGTTCAGGAGGTAGAAAATGTAACATCCTGCAAAAGCCTCCTGAAAGCCTATCTTTTTAGACCAGCTTTCCCTGGACTAGAACTTATTCTGGTTTTGTATGACATTTTTAAAGTTTTCAATCTTTGTTTTTACATATTATTGTTTTAATTGTAAATTGCCCAGAGAGCCTCCGCTGTTGGGCAATATAAATCTGCAATAAATCAAATCAAATCAAATAATGAAATAAATTCCTGCCATTTGGGCCTGCCAAGTCAAACATGGGCTACATAGGGGCAGAGGAGAGAAACAGAGAGGCTTGGGGAGAGTTTAGGAAATAGGCAGGCAAGGGGGTTGAGGGGAGGGAAAGGGTGATTTAAAGAGGGGAGGGAGAGCGAGGCCACAAGGAAGAGAGAAATGGCAAGGCAAAGAGCTACAGGTAGGGTGACCCTATGGAAAGGAGGACAGGGCTCTTGTGTCTTTAACAGTTGCATAGAAAAGGGAATTTCAGCAAATGACATTTGTATGCAATGCAGCACCTGGTGAAATTCCCTCTTCATCACAACCGTTAAAGCTGCAGGAGTCCTGCCCTCTATAGCTAGAGTGTATCTGGTGTCCGGTCACTCTCGTATAGCTAGAGTGACCAGGTACAAAAGAGGGCAGGGCTCCTGCAGCTTTAACGGTTGTGATGAAGAAGGAATTTCACCAGGTGCTGCATCCATCCAAACGACACGTGCTAAAATTCCGTTTTCCATGCAACTGTTAAAGACGCAGGAGCCCTGTCCTTCTTCCCATAGGGTCACCCTAGCTATAGGGGAGGGAAAGGGGGAGGCCGGAGTCTAGGGAGGGAGAGAAAGAAGATTGTGGCACTGTTGTTTCCCAAAGGCTTTTCTGAAAACTCTTATTTCAGGAGGAGGCAGTGAGGGGGATCATCCTGGGTGCCATTTGGAGGCCCCTGCAGGCACCATGTTGGAAAGGATCGGGAAAAGAAATTTGGGGGAAATCTAACCCACCGACCCCAAATCGAGAGCCCGGATCTCCTCACCCAACTCCTCCGAAAGCCCCCTCTCCTCATCTACCTCACAAGGACCCCCCCCAGTGACCGTTATTCCCTCCCCCTCCATCCGTTGGAAGTGGAACAACCAATCGGAAGGCGCCATTCAAACTGCTCAACGTTCTGACTCCCCCCCTCCCGCCCCCTGCCTGAACTTTGCCATCACCTGTCCAGAGAAAAGGTGGCGGGGAGTGATGGGCGCTTTGCCCATCCTGCCCCCCCGATTTCCATGGGGCCGGCAGTGCCATCCCATCCCCCGGTCTACTCCAGAGCAAGCCCCGTTTGCTCCCCCATTCCCACCATCTGGCAACACGGCTCCAATTTTAATAATAATAATAATAATAATAATAATAATAATAATAATAATAATTTTATTTCTAACCCGCCTCTCCCTCCGGGTCAAGGCGGGGAACAACAATAAATATAAATGCAAGGACCATAAAATAGATAAAACATTAAAAACAAATAAAAACTAATACATTATTAAAAACATATTTTCCTAGTAAAGGACACCTGCGCTCACACCTGCCGTACAACTGCTTTGATTCCGATTTGCAGCAGCGATGCTAAAGGGATTTGGGGGGGGAATCAGGTGGCGAAGCGGAGCCTCACAGGCACCTCCCCTGTGGGGCCTCATAGCCAAGTGGAGACTAGAACTCCGACCTCCAGAGGCATGGTCCAACTACTACACCACACTGCCTCTTCCATTGCATTCTCAAGTGTGGTCACACCATGATACTTGTAGAAGAACAGGAGGATCTTGGCAGTTTTATCCTCCATTCTTTCCCTGATTATGCCTCACGTGGAGTTGGCCTTGTTTTCTCACTCCTGCCCATGAGTCACTAACTACGGTGACCCTATGGAAAGGAAGACTGGGCTCCTGCATCTTTAACAGTTGCCTAGAAAAGGGAGTTTCAGCAGGTGTCATTTGTATGCATGCAGCACCTGGCGAAATTCCCTCTTCATCACAACAGTTAATGCTGCAGGAGATATACTAGAGTGATTAGATACAAAAGAGGGAAGGGCTCCTGCAGCTTTAACTGTTGTGATGAAGAGGGAATTTCACCAGGTGCTGCATATATACAAATGACACCTGCTGAAGTTCCCTGTTCTATGCAACTGTTAAAGATACAGGAGCTCTGTCCTCCTTTCCTTAGGGTCACCCTACTAATCCCAAATTCAATCCTTCATGGGGAGGTTGCCCCCCCTCCACCAGTTCCAACCACCACCACCCCTTCCCACCAGTAATCCTGCGTTGAGGCGGGGGTCTCCACCTGAGCACTCACCATCTCCCCCTTCCCTGTCCGCCAGGCACTTCACTGCCAGCCCTGCAGTGCAGGCTTCCTTCCTCTTGGCCCAAATGCGCCTGCAAGGAACTTGCCACAACCCAACCAGGGAAGCTGAGAGCCAAAGGGGAGCTGGCTATGGCATGGCAGGAAGTGACTTCGTTCATCCTTTCTCCCACTTTGCCTCTCTAGGAATGGGGACGGTGTCATGAGCCGGAATGAGCTCTTTATATTAAAACTCCCTGGCAGAAATATTAGCATGTGTCAAAAACACTTGAGAACAACATTTTCAGACTAAAACTCTTGCAATATTCTATTTTATTAGGGTGACCAGATAAAATCCAGGTCAGGGCTCCTGTAACTTTAACAGTTGTAGAGAAAAGGGAATTTCAGCCAGTGTCATTTGTATGCAATGAGTTCCTGGTGAAATTCCCTCTTCATCAGAACTGTTAAAGATGCAGGGTCCCTGCCTTCTTTTGTATATGGTCACTCTGGTATAGTGCCTGCACCTTTAACTGTTGTGATGAAGAGGGAATATCACCAGGAACTAATTGCATACAAATGACACAGGCTAAAATTTCCTTTTCTCTACAACTGTTAAAGTTACATGAGCCCTGACCTGGATTTTATCTGGTCAGCCTAATTTTATTAACCCCATAACTCCTAGGAAACATCCAGAACAGAATGGAATGGCTTGAAACGGCCACTTCCAAATGAATGAAATAACCCAACTCACCAGTCACAAATAACTCCATAGCAGGGATGCAATAATCCACAAATATGTCCACAGAACATGTTTGTGGACATGTTCTGTCCACAAACATGTTTCAATACCTGTTAGAAAATCCTTAGGCATGAGTGGCAAATCCACCCCACCCGGGGTCTGAATCTGGCCCTCTGGGGTTCCCTAGAAGGCCACATCACTTCCCAGTGGCTCTTGTTTCGCCCCCCCATCCCCCCCCAGCTTTTGTGCAATATTTCCCCCATTCTAAAAGGTTGCAATGCCTCTCCAAAGCTTCATTACTAGCAGTAAGAGCTTTAAGCTAAAATATATGGATATTGTGAATTCAAAGTTTATTGTACTAGCCAAAGGCTTTGACAAATAGATCAAAAGAAAATATTTATACATTTTTGCAGTAATAGAAATATTTCGAACAGTAGAAAATTATACTAATTATAACTAAGGGTGCCTCTACAAGAGCGATTTAAAGCTCTTTCAAAGCGTATTACCGATTTTACCTCCACATGAACGGAGCACAAATCGGGGGTTAAGGCGCTTTTTACCTCCGATTATGCGCAGCTTCGCAAGCACGTTAAATAGCGAGTTTTAATTTACCGCGGGAGTTAAAGCGCCTTATAACCATGTAAACAAGCGATTCTCCGCATTAAACACCTTTAAAGCGCTTCACTGCCTCCCGTGTCTAGGGATTAGGCGTAAAAGCGATTGCGAGAAGATGCGCATAATCGGACAACCGGGCGTCAAACCGAATTCTTGTAGAGGGGACTTAAAACTCAGCTTCCACTTAGCAGTCTGAATCTCCATGGCAGTTTATGGCAATCTGGGCCCTTTCCACACCAGGCTGCTTAAGCGCTTCACACCTGTCTGTGGTTAGCAACCAAGCGTAGGTGTCCCGCACAGAGTGTGAGCATCGAGGGCTTAAGCATGCACATTTGCCAGAGGTCAGGGTCAGGACATTTGCAAGAGGTCCGGGTCCGGGTTTTTTCTTGCTTCATTAGTGACATGCTCATAGAATCATTGAATTATAGAATAGTCATAGAATCATAGAATAGTAGAGTTGGAAGGGGCCTCTAAAGCCTTCAAGCCCAATCCCCTGCTCAATGCAGGAATCCACCTTAAAGCATCCCTGACAGACGGCTGTCCAGCTGCCTCTTGAATGCCTCTAATGTGGGAGAGCCCACGACCTCCCTAGGTCATGGGTTCCATTGTCGTACTGCTCTAACAGTCAGGAAGTTTTTCCTGATGTCCAGCCGGAATCTGTTTTCCTGTAGGGTGACCAGATAAAATCCAGGTCATGGCTCCTGTAACTTTAACAGTTGTAGAGAAAAGGGAATTTCAGCCAGTGTTATTTGTATGCAGTTAGTTCCTGGTGATATTCCCTCTTCATCACAACAATTAAAGTTGCAGGCATTATACTAGAGTGACCATATACAAAAGAAGGCAGGGCCTTTTTAAAAAGAATGACCTTTAAATGACCTTTTAAAAAAGAACACCCTTTTTCACCTTTGCTAGTTTATTTGTAGTACATTTATTTAAAAAATGTAAAGTTGTTCCTGTCGCAAGGTAAACGGAGAAACATATTTTTATCCCAATGTTCCCTGACTCTAGCCTCCATGGCAACCCAGGATTTGCAATAGTGGTAAGAAAAGATGGGAGAACCGTTTAATCTCTAATGATGGAGAGGATATGATATCTTGCGGTGGCCTTTAAAATTGGTATTTCACTTGTAACATAATCTGGTGTGTTGCTCTTTGCAGGCAAATGCAGAGATGAGTTTATGGCCTTTAATTTCTCCTCTGTTCAGCGCAGCCGGAGTTTGGCGTGCGATCAGAGTGATGAACAGTAGCTGGAGGACCAGGATGCAAGAGTTATGTTCCACACAATCTTGCAAGCCACGGCATAAAGGGGAGATGGGGGAATGGCCGAAGCAGGCTTCGTTTCAGGCACCGACACTAATTCTTTAAAACAGAGTTAATTGCCTGTTAAAGTGAAAACAAAACAGCCTATAGAAAGCCCCATAAAATAGCTCTTGTGCTTGAAATAAAGAGCTGGCAATACTACCGTCCTACTGCAGTATCGTTAATATTCTTTAACGAGTGAGTTTGGCAGGGTTTTTTTTCTTTTCTTTCAGGAAATGGAAGGGGGCTGCCTTGATCTCAAGCCTTTTACTCTCCTAGCAAGAGCCTGCAGAATGGGCAGACAGTGGTGCAATTAGGGTTGAACCTTGGGGCTATGCTCCAGAGCCTCAAGGTGCAGGGGCCCAAAATACCACCCAGAAAGTGGCAGGTGACAGCAACCTTTCTTCTCTTTATCTCTCTCTCTCTCTCTCTCTCTCTCTCTCTCACACACACACACACACACACACACACACACAGAGGCCTCATCTACAAGAATTCGGCTTTGCACCTGGTTAGCCAATTATGTGCATATTCGCAGAAGCGCATTTACGCCTAATACCTCTGTACGAGAGGCGGCGAAGCGCATTACTGGATGACTGAAATGCGCTTTAAACTTGTTGACATGCGGAGAATCGCATGTTTACACAGCGGTAAGGCGCTTTAACTCACGCCGCAAATTAAAACTCGCGGTTTAACGTGCATTTGATAATGCGCATAATCGGAGAGAAAACGCACCTCAACTCCCAATTTGTGCCCCGCTCATGTAGAGGTAAAATTTTTAATGAGACTTGAAAGAGCTTTAAATCTCTCGTGTAGAGGCAGCCAGAGAAAGAGAGAGAGAGAGGAGTGGCTGCCTAGATATGTACATTATTATAGATGCCCATTCTATTCTTTTCCTATTCTTTTCCTATTATTCTTCTATCATTATTATTACTATTATTACTACTATTGTTATTACTATTATATCTCTTTCTCGCTCGTGGCAGTTTTTCTAGACGGGCTTTGCCAAGTCATGCTGTCTTTTACAGATTCAGGAATTTCCTGACAATTGTGCATGTTTTAAGTATGACTGCTTTGTAGATGTTGGTGTGGATGTATTTTGGTAGGCCCAGTTCCTGGAGGTTTTCTGTATAGTTTTGTGATGTGATGCTGGTGACTGATGTGCCTAACGGAATAATTGTGACCTTTTCCTGTTGCCATAGTTCTTTGACTTCCATGGCCAGTGGTGTATATTTGTCTCTCTCTTTTTTCTTCCTTTTCAACATGTTTGTCATTCAGTATTGCTATGTTGATGAGGTATGTGTGCTTTTCTGTTTTGTCTATTTGTCTGTTGTCTTGTCTGTATGAATGGTTCTGACCCAGTATATTTTATGATCTGTATTTTCCAAGATTGTTTTGGATGAGCATGGTGTGGGTTGTTTGGTGAGGTTGAATTTGATGGCCAGTTGTTTGTGAATTATTTTTGCAGCTGTATTGTGTCTGTCCGTATAGTTAATTCCTGCCAGAATATTACATCCTCCTGTTACATGATCTATTATTTATTTATTTATTTATTATTGCATTTTTACACCGCCCTATAGCCGAAGCTCTCTGGGCGGTTCACAAAAATTAAAACCATGAAATCATTTTAAGAAATATAAAACAAACAACAATCTAAAAACACAAAATAACACACAATATAGAAAACACAACCAGGATAAAACCAAGCAGCAGAGGTTAATACAGAATAAAATACAAATTTAAAACAGCAAGTGTTAAAATTGGGTTAATTTAACTGTTAAAATGCTGGGAGAATAAAAAGGTATTCACCTGTTGTTGGTGTTATTATTATTATTATTATTATTATTTCTATTACCCTCTCCCATGAAGCTGATTGGTGGGAGATTCAGGACAGATAAAAAGGAAGGACTTTTTCACACAGCGCAGAGTTAAAGTATGGAATTTACTACCACGATGACCACTAATTTGGGGGGATTCCTGGAGAAATGCTATCAATGGCTATTAGTCCTGATGGCTCTATGATACCTTCAGTATCAGCGACAATAAGCCTATGTAAACCAATTACTGGGGAACATGGGCAGGAGGGTACTGTTGTTCTCCTGTCCTATTTATGGGTTTCTTGTGGGCATCAGGCTGGCCGCTCTGTGAACAGAATGCTGGACTAGATGGATCCTTGATCTGACCCAGCAGGGCTCTTCTTACAACAAAATGTTGCTTATTCACAAGTCAATGACCTGGGTTCGAACAGCTGCAGAGGGGGAAGGAACCCCTTGCATGTTGCATCATCTCCTGCTATACATGCTGGCGTGTTGCGTGAACCCGGTGTGGGGTGCAGCGGCAGTCACTTTCTACCCACCCTGCAATTTCCACTGCATATCATAGGTTTTAGGGCGGGTACGAAGCAATCGCCGTTGCGCCCTGCGCCGGGTTCGCACATTCCAGCCCCCCCTCTGCTGCATCACGGGAGATTATGCAAATGGCGGGAGCAGAAACCACAGTGGTTCTTTCCCCTGCTGTGATTGTCTGAACGCAGCCAATGTGCTTAGCATCAGGGCAGTAGAAGCAAGCTCCGTTTTATTCCTGATGGTGCTATAGTTTCAGTGAGTTTAAAATGTGAAATTGCACATGGATTCCCTTATTTCCCCCCTGAATTCCATTTGCAAATAGGCTTTTTCTCTGTCTTTCTCTAACGCAGGGGTGGAGAACTTGTGGTTCCTCCAGAGGTTTCAGCCTACAACTCCCATGATCCCTTAAAAGCTATGCTGGCTAGAGGACTGCTGGGTGTTATAAGCCAAAACATCTGGAGGGCCAGAAGCTGCCTGCCTTTGCCTAATGTATCAGAACCGTAGAAGCAGTAGTAAGGCATGAAATGTTATTTGTACGCTTCACAACCCAAGAAATACAACAAGAGTGGCCATAAAGACCAGGGTCGAAAATATAAGCTGCAGCACTGTAGAGAGGCAAAAATAAAAAAGGGCAAAGATGATCTGGAACGCGCTTCCAGTAGGGCGGGGTTTTTTGGTTGTTTTCTAGACAACCCCTGGAATGCCTTGGAAGCTCTCTATCGGCAGGCCTACCCAGCTGAATTTTAAGATGTTTTTAATGGTGTATTAGTTTTTATTTGTTTTCATCTATTTTGTGGTCCTTGTGTTCTATATTTGTTGTTGTTCCCCTCCTTGATCCAGAGGGAGAGGTGAATTATAAATAAATAAATAAATATATTATTATTATTATTATTATTATTATTATTAATCAGACAAGCTTTCCATGATTAACCTCCCCCTGCAATTTAGAGTTGTAGCAGAGCTTTGGGTGTGTCCTCTGATGCAATCTCAGTTTATGTCCTTGCATATTGTAAAGGCCTTTGGCTATATACAATAAAGTTACTACTGCTACTACTATCTCGGCTTATGTGGGGCAGTGATGAGGCCCAGTAGTCGGCTGAGCACCCTAGAATACATCCCAGGAAGAATCTTCTCCTGCAGATGGGGGCTACAGAGCAAGGGTTCTCCCAAGGCGACCCATGGCTCTTTATGGGTTGCCCCCCCCCCAAATGGCCAATGGCCATGCCGGCTAGAGGATCCTGGGAGTTGTAGTACAACACCTCCGGAGGGCAGCAGGTTGGGGAACGCTGCTCTGGGATGGTGCCTGCATGGTCATAGTTGAGTTTCTGCTGCTTGCTCAAAAATAGGCTGACCATATGAAAAGGAGGACAGGGCTCATGTAACTTTAACAGTTGTAGAGAAAAGGGAATTTTGGCCAGTGTCATTTGTATGCAATTAGTTCCTGGTGAAATTCCCTCTTCATCACAACAGTTAAAGTTGCAGGGGCCCTGCCTTCTTTTGTATATGGTTACTCTAGTATAGTGCCTGCACCTTTAACTGTTGTGATGAAGAGGGAATTGCACCAGGAACTAATTGCATACAAATGACACTGGCTAAAATTTCCTTTTCTCTACAAATGTTAAAGTTACATGAGGCCTGTCCTCCTTTTCATATGGTCAGCCTACAAAAACATTTCTTTTTATGCCAGCTTTCCTTGACCTGTGACCCAGCCTATATGCTTGCCATTGTTTTCTTTAGGTGGGGGCATCTATACGATGCTCCTCTGCTAGCTGATTCCCCTTCGAGACCCCGTAGCATTGCTGCTGTGAAGTAGAATAGATACAGTTACACAGCAGGAGCGAGCGTGGGCTTCCAGGCAGGAAAAATCTCAGTGCCATTGTGAGACAGAGGGAATGGGGAGCAAAGATCAAGGGACTGGGAAACCACGAAAAAACTTCCCGCCCCCTTTTCTGGCAACTCTGCGCAACGGTTCATTTAATTTATGTGTTGTATATCACAACTGCCCTTACTTTCGTTCCTCAGAGTTTAACATCGCCATTGTTGCATAAATTATGCTATTCCCAAGTGTCCAAAGTTCAGATATGAAACACTTGATGAAAGACCTCCTGAAGCTTTGGAAACTAATTTATTATTCTGCGCAGAATAGGTAACGCTGCTTTCCAGAGTCACACCATACCAAGGTTCAAACAATGCTTTTATACTCTAAAAGTTACACGTCATCAACCCTCATCCCATTGGTTTATAGCCCCAGTGACATCATTTGGCCAACTCTATTTTACTCTCGAGTAGTCCTGAGTAGTGGCCATATGTGGCGTTACATTGCCATGTGCTATTTTACTTGTACCCAGAGATGCTTTGCAACGTCTCTTCACTTCTCATTCCCTTATATGGTCATTTTGTCCCTCTCCAGGTGTGCCACGGTCACATCTGGATGAGTCACACTCCTGGTTAATGGAGCCTGACCTGGAGAAGAAGGAGCATTGGCAATTTTGACAAGCTCCTAGTTCTTGCGCCACCAAATCACTTGCAAGCAGCTTGACTTTTGCAGAAATGGATACAATGGACAGGCAGTGGGGAATGGGGCTTTGGGGTGCTGTGTGTGGATGGTTTGGGGGTGTGTGTCAGCGGACACATGTAGGATGCGTGTAAGATGCGTGTCAGGGGAAATGGACATGTTTTGGGGTGGAAATTACAGATCTGTTCAGATTTTTACAACACCATGACGGCCATAAGGCTTGCCAAGGCCTCCCACTGCCCTGCATTCCCACGTTTACCCTGCACTGGGAACCGCCCCTGGCTATGCCCACTTTCTTAACTCGAACTGAAACCACCCCTGACAGACGAAGAAACAATGTGGTGGCATTGGAGCAATTGAAAAACTAGTGGCAAAACGACACTTTGAAAAAGCACAGTGTTGCGGGGAAATGCCTGATGTGGCTGTGAGCTGGCAGCTGCGTCATTTAAACAACGGGGTGCAACGGCGCAGCCAGGACGGGGCATACAGGGTGCATAGACAAGCCCTAGGGCTGCTTTTAGTGTTGCCTTATCCGAATCGTGTTATGTGGAATTTGTTGCATGGGACTTTGTCTGGCCTATGGGCAGTGCTCTCAGTTGCGCGAAGCCTGTGTGGGAGAACTTCCCAGTGGATTATGCCAGATGGGTGAGATCTGTGTGTCTCCCATTCACTGCCACACTTAATGATGCCACAGTGGACTGGCTGTGGTGGCCATATCGCCTCAAAATAAAGCCAGCTCAGCTGGTGGTGGGAAAAGAAAATCTATGTTCTGTTCCAGCCCTTGTAGCTTTTAACCTGTGTATATTCCGATCCAATTAGATAACAAAAGGCCTTGGTCGCAGTTAGCTCCTGTGGTCCTTTTTTCTTTTCTGGCACTGAAATCTTTTTATTAAACAGCGTCAGGGCAGGAAGGGTTTGTGCGTGTCTCACATCAGGGGATTATCCTGCCAGACGGCCAGTGACGCACTGGCTTCCCTCAGGGCCTCTAGCATCCCCAGAAAGGCACAAAACCGCCTTCTTTACCTGTTCCAAAACGGGAAGCCGCTGATCTTCTTCCTAAAATAGTAGGTGGATCCTTTTTTCTTTTTCTTTTTTTAATCCACCTTTTTTCTTTTTTTAAATTCTTTTGGGGGATCGAATTTTACAAGCCACTTCTAGAAAGGATGAAAAGATCTACCACAATTCCTTACTTGAATGTCTGCTGTAATCTTTGATTAAAAAGGTATATCATTGGCTTCAGTTCTGTGAGATTCTGTTTCTAAATTCCCTGAGCTTCAGACAGGGCCGGATTAAGATACACTGAGCCTTAAATCATATCAAGATTCAGAGGCTCCATGTCATAAAAAAAAGAAAAAAGTATATTGCATTATGACCCTGTTCAGACGACGCTTTGACTCAGTTCAGGCAACATGCTAAGCCATGGTGGCTAAGCATTTTGAGCTAAACATTATGGTTTAGCATGTCGTGTGAACCATTCCTGACAATGGTGGTTACAAAACCATGGTTTAAACCCGCTCACTAACCATTTGCTGCAAAAAGGTTAGCGGCCTAAGCATGGCTTAGTATATTGTCTGAACAGGCCTTATGGGGAACACGGTTATGCTAACCATGTCTCACTGTTGTTACCACTAACTAGGCTGACCATATGAAAAGGAGGACAGGGCTCATGTAACTTTAACAGCTGTAGAGAAAAGGGAATTTCAGCCAGTGTCATTTGTATGCAATTAGTTCCTGGTGAAGTTCCCTCTTCATCACAACAGTTAAAGTTGCAGGCACTATACTAGAGTGACCATATACAAAAGAAGGCAGGGCCCCTGCAGCTTTAACTGTTGTAATGAAGAGGGAATTTCACCAGGAACTAATTGCATACAAATGACACTGTTCTAGTGCACACAACCACGGAACTGTGGCCTGTGGTTAGTGAAGATGGTTAGAAGGTGGTTTACAGCAACCATGGTTAGATAAACACCTTACACATGACATGCTAAGCCATCATGGTTAGCCCAAAGTGGTTAACCAGCATGACTTAGCATGTTGTCTGAACAGGGAAGGGTAATGAAAGAGTGCCAGCCATCGTTATGAGGTGCTTGTAGTTAAACAGTGTTAGATAGCCTTCTCTTAAGATGTGCATAAAAGGAATACTAAAGTAAGTTGATTTGAACTTCTGGAAGACAGAAACAAACTTCAAAGTGATCTTGATAAGCTGGAGCTCTGGGCTGAAAACAACAGAATAAAATTTACTAGGGATAAATGCCAAGTTCTAAACCTAGGAAAAAGAAACCAAATGTACAGTTAAATGATGGGGGATACTTGGCTCAGCAATACAACAAGAGAGAAAGATCTTGGAATTGTTGTAGTTCACAAGCTGAATATGAGCCAACAGTGCGATGTGGCTGCAAAAAATGCAAATGCTATTTTGGACTGCATTAATAGAAGTACAGCTTCCAAATCGCGCAAGGGACTGGTTCCCCTCTATTCAGCACTGGTTAGGCCCCATCTTGAGTACTGCATCCAGTTCTGGGCACCACACTTCAAGACGGATGCAGACAATCTGGAGCGTGTTGAGAGGAGGGCAACGAGGACGATCAGGGGTCTGGAAACAAAGCCCTATGAGGAGAGATTGAAAGAACTGGGCATGTTTAGCCTGGAGAAGAGAAGATCAAGGAGAGACATGATAGCACTCTTCAAATACTTGAAAGGTTGTCACACAGAGGAGGGCCAGGATCTCTTCTCGATCAGCCCAGAATGCAGGACACAGAATAATGGGTTCAAGTTACAGGAAGCCAGATTCTGGCTGGACATCAGGAAAAACGTCCTGTTAGAGCAGTACGACAATGGAACCAATGACCTAGGGAGGTTGTGGGCTCTCCCACACTAGAGGCCTTCAAGAGGCAGCTGGACAGCCATCTGTCAGGGATGCCTTAAGGTAGATTCCTGCATTGAGCAGGGGATTGGCCTTGGCCTTATAGGCCCCTTCCAACTCTACTATTCTATGTTTCTATCATAGGCTGACCAGATAAAATCCAGGTCAGGGCTCATGTAACTTTAACAGTTGTAGAGAAAAGGGAATTTCAGCCCGTGTCATTTGTATGCAATTAGTTCCTGGTGAAATTCCCTCTTCATCACAACAGTTAAAGATGCAGGCACTATACTAGAGTGACCATATACAAAAGAAGGCAGGGCCCCTGCAACTTTAACTGTTGTGATGAAGAGGGAATTTCACCAGGAACTAATTGCATACAAATGACACTGGCTGAAATTCCCTTTGTTTTACAACTGTTAAAGTTACATGAGCCCTGACCTGAATTTTATCTGGTCACCCTATTCTATCATGCTCCTTTTATTCCTTTCCCCATTTATTTTAATCCAGATGCTCTCGATGGGGCTCCCAGGCTCATCCTCTTGTATGTCTGTGCAGGGATAGTTTTAACATATAGTGCAACTCTGCCTCCCTGTCTATTTCTTCTGTTCTTTTTGAACAACTATATCCTTCAATTGCTATATTCCAGTCATGGGAGTCATCCCACCAAGTTTCAGTTATACCTATCAAGTCGTATTTGCCTTCATGTATTAAGAGCTCAAATTCATTCTGTTTGTTTCCCAGACTCTGGGCATTAACATATAGACATCGAAGCCCATGAGCTTTGCAGTCGGGCTTCTTTCCTACATTGTTATGAACACTGTTTTGGGGCACTGTTGGAGCTGTTCTCTGTTATGGTGCATAAGCCTTCATCCATTGTTGCCTCAAGGTTTACATCTCCCACCCCCCTAGGGTGGGAGTCCTTCAAGAATCATACACAGGATGATGATGATGATGATGATGATGATGATCATGTTTTTTTAAAATATACATATATGTATTGCTTTCAGACCCATGTTATACAAGTAAGTACCCTAGATAATCAATATAGAAATGTATGCCAGAGAAACAATCATGGTATGCTTTTAATACGGCTCTCAAGATTTATTTCATAAATTCATTGGCCATGCTTCCATCAGGAAACCGGAGACGCCATACATGGCTTCCTTAGGGGGTCTCCAGTCCAGGCGTTGAGCAGATCCACACCTACTAAGCTTCAGCAAGATGGCAACCTCACAGGATCTCAGGTGACACATGGGGATGAGGCGTCTCATACCTGGAAGGGAAACACACACATGGTAAGTGGGGAAGCTCATCTGCCCTTCCGCCAGCATCACCCCAGCTACATCCACTGGCTTTTGCCTAGGGACATCATCCGCAGCATCCCCCAGCCAACTTCCACTGGCTTCAATCCATGAATCTCCACCGGTTTCCTTGCACCCTGCGCCTGGAGGCCGACCTCCGCCAGCCCCTGAACGCATAATTCCCAGCCACGCTGCATCTGGGGGCCAGCCCCTGAACGCGTAATTCCCAGCCACGCTGCATCTGGGGGCCAACCTCCGCCAGCCCCTGAATGCGTAATTCCCAGCCACTCTCTCCCATCCGTTCACAGACGTGCCCCGGCTTCCATCCACAAATATCCACCGAGCTTCCATCAGCTGGCGTCTGCCACGTCAGTCAGCCCATCATCAGCCAGCTTCAGCACGTAGATCATCTGCCGGTTTCAGGCCACAAACGCGCCACCCACTTAGCAAGTGCACTTGCCTTCTCAGATGCTTCCTGCTCTCTCGCTCTGGGCTCCTGCTTTGAAGAGGCAGTTATCCAAGGGAGCCCTCCCTGTTTGCTCTCTTGAGTGGCAAATGGTCTGTGATGTCACAAAGACTCCGTGGCATCAGCTATCCAGGTAGCATGAGCCTCAGGGATTGGCTGAGCTCTGGTGATGTCAACAATCCCTTCAATTCAGGGCCTTTGACTTCCTGTTTTGGCCTTTAAGGACATTGGTGGAGTACAACTTGTAGTATTTATTCATTAAACAAAAACCTACAGTTTACAAAAACAATGTTAAGGTTCTACAGATTCCAACCAAGCACCAAAAAGCAGGGAAATTGGGAATTAAGGCTCACAAGCCTTAACGCCACATCCTCCCTAAGGAGGCAGAAAGTGCAAGTGAAATTCTCATTCTCCCAAAGCAGATAAACCATGAGGACAGGGTGGAGAATATGATATGCAGAGGTGACTGTGGGGTTGTGGAAAACTGATCACGAACAACTTAGGGCCACCTACTTCTCTTTTTTTGTTTAGAGCAGCCCTTCCCCAACCTGGTGCCCTCCAAAGGTGTTGGACTACAACTCCCATCATTGCAAGTCAGTATGTGTTATGTGTTGAACTCACTTTTAACATTAATAAATCAACCAAAATGCTTGCATCTCCCTCATTTTTAAAGATAAAGAGATGAAACCTGGCATCATGGTAGCTCTTAAGTAGGGATATAGCTATGCCAAGTATGAAGCAGATCCATTCATACCTTGATTTTTAGGAATTTTTAAAAGTTCAAACAGAAATCTCTTTGGGGTCCAGGACCTTGAGCAGTACAAGTTTAAAAATTGAAATTAAAGATAAAGAGATGAAACTTGGCACCCTGGTAGCTCTGAAGTAGGGATTTAGCCATGCCAAGTTGGAAGCAGATCCGTTCATCCCTTGATTTTTAGAAATGTTTAAAACTTCAATTAATTTTTTTAAATTAACTAAAATGCCTACAATTCCATCATTTTTAAAGATAAAAGGATGAAACTTGACAGCATGGTAGCTCTTAAGTAGGGATTGAGCCATGCCAAGTTGGAAGCAGATCTGTTTATGCCTTGAGTTTTAGGAATTTATTAAACTTCAAACCCAATACTCCTCTTTGGGGTCTAGGGCCTTGAGCAGTACATTTAAAAAAAAGAAAGAAAGTAAAGATGAAGAGATGAAACTTGGCACCATGGTACCTCTTAAGTAAGGCTTTAGCCATGCCAAGTTGAAAGCAGATTGGTTCATGCCTTGAATTTTAGAAAAAAAATTGAAGTCAAACTTTTAAAAAAAATATCCTAAAAATCAAGGCACGAACCGATCTGCTTCCAACTTGGCATGGCTCAATTCTGGGGTGACCACTAGGGTGTGGCCTAGTGGCTAAAGTGTTGGACTGGGAGCTGGGAGATCTGGGTTCTACTCTCCACTTAGCCATGGAAACCCATTGGGTGACTTTGGGCCAATTGCAGACTCTCAGCCCAACCCATCTCACAGGGTTGCTGTTGTGAGGATAAAATGGAGAGGAGGAGGATTATGTATGCCGCCTTGGGTTTCTTGGCGGAAAAAAGGTGGGATATAAATGCAATAATAAATAATAATAAAAAACTGTCAGGATTTCCCCAGATTTCTCCTGGTTTTTGTTCTATCCTCGGTGTCAGGGGGGATTTTATACAATAGTCTATAATGACCTGGAATTTCACACTTTCCCTTTTAAGGCCACCATTAGCATGGCAGGGGGAAATGACATGCTTTCTGGAGGTGTGTCATTTCTCCCACTACTCCAATCAAGGCCTTAAAAGGGAAAAATGTGTCATTCCCAGGTATTATAGAAAAGGGCCTGATTGGAGCAGTTGGATGGAGTGACAATGACATGCTTTCCCCTCCTCTGCTCCAATTGGGGACTTTAAGGTGGCCCCAGAAAGCCATTTTCCTGCCCCCCCCCCACTAGGTGTCCTCTTTTTTGGTTTCCCAAATATGGTCACCCTACCAGTTCTTGCACAGGCTGCATTTCCATCCCTAGATATTTACTCAAAAGTAAGACCCATTGAATTTCCTTGGTTCTTGAAAAGCAACACACTAGCTTTTAGATTTGCCAGTCTCAGCATTCTATGTGTGCTATGAATGCCTGCTCTGTCTGTCCCTATAGTTTCCTGCAAGGTCCAGCCAGGGGAAGCCAGTAAATTAAACACAGGGGTGGAGGGTGGGATTCCCTCAAGTTCATCTGACAGCAGGTGCTATAGAACAGGGACCTTCCAGGAGTGTTGAGGCTGGATTTCTGGCAGACCCATTTGGTAGCCCGCAGAGCACCTGCCTCATAAGGCAAATGGCCACATGAGAACTGTTATTATGGCCTGCTATTTTGTTTGTCTTTAGTAGTCTGTGGTCCAGATCTCTTCAGAAGGGGGAATGGTGTTTTGTGGTTGGGGTCAATCTAAATTATCTCCAGGGGTCCCTTACTCAGTGCCTCTGATAGCAAAGAGATTGAGGGTTTTCCCCAACTCTGTTACTCTTGAAGTTAGTAGGCCTGTTGAAAATAGATTTTATAACATAGGCATGAAAACAGTGAATACCCCTTTTAATTTGTTAAACCAATGAAAACATGCCACACAAGAAGTCTTAAGATATGAATGGTTTATAAAGAAAAGTAAATGCAAAAGAACATCAGATGCAGAAGTGAATTCTGAAACATTACTATTAGTAGTAGTATCCTGCCTTGTGCCCAATGCTGGGCCTCAGGGCAGCCTTACAAAACTAAAACATATACAGCTAAAACATATAAATAGGAATATACTAGGCTGACCATATGAAAAGGAGGACAGGACTCATGTAACTTTAACAGTTGTAGAGAAAAGGGGATTTCAGCCAGTGTCATTTATATGCAATTAGTTCCTGGAGAAATTCCCTCTTCATCACAACAGTTAAAGTTGCAGGGGCCCTGCCTTCTTTTGTATATGGTCACTCTAGTATAGTGCCTGCAACTTTAACTGTTGTGATGAAGAGGGAATTTCACTAGGGACTAATTGCATACAAATTACACTGGCTGAAATTCCCTTTTCTCTACAACTGATAAAGTTACATGAGCCCTGTTCTCCTTTTCATATGGTCAGCCTAAATATACAAAAGTTAAAAATATAATTAAATACTTTTCAATATTAAAGCATTTTAAACATTTTAAATACATAACAATTTAAAAGTCAAAGGTATAGACAGAGGTCCAGATTATTTGCCAAAGGCCTGCTGGAACAAAAAAGGGGTTGTCTTCCTCCAAAAACACATCAAGGAGGGAGCCAGCGTAGACTACAAGGATTAGAAAGAAAATCCATGTGTGTACACTATGCAAAATAAACGACAGCTCAACTGTTTCTAAACCTTATTAGAAAAACAGGGTGACTAGGCCGAAACCAGCGTTGTAGGCCCAGAAGCACTTTGAAAGGTTTCAACATTGTACTTAAAACTTAACACCGGCCCAAACTAATTAAATGAAGTGTTTGAAGCTTTCAATTTATAGCAGTATGGACCAAACTCTTAGAAAAGAGGGAAGGAGCACTGTGTGTGAGTGGGGTGGTGGAAATTAAAAGAAAGGTATAGCTACCTATTCCCAGGAGAGATCTGAAGATCAAGTTACCATGGATCCAGAGGAGCCACACCCTGCTTCACCAGTGAGCAAAATAGCAAACTGGCCTTATGAAGATAGCCCAAAATACTCTCAGAGCCAAAGGAATGCATGTTCCAGAAGAGAAAAGATAAACTCTTCTTCTTCTTCACTCAAAAGGTCTGTGCTAGAGGCAGCAGCCATTTTACTCACCCACCCCACATTCTAAGGCAGGAGGGAGGGGGGAGAGTGACGCTACTGAGCATGTGTCGCGCTATGAGGGAAGATGGCCGCCTCATTGACTTGAATGAGAGGTTAAAATAGTCCTGAAAAGTCAACTGAAGGGAATTTTAAAAAAACGAAAAGCTTTCCACCAACTACAGTCAAGGAGGAAGAAGACCCCACCACTGGATTAATTACTAAGGCTCTAGAAGTTATGCAAATTGTGAGCACAAAAGTCGCAACCCGGAAGTGATTTTACAAAAGCAGGAAGACAGGTTTGTATTTTTTTTCTACCTTAAACTGCTCTCCTTCCCTCAATCTTTCACCAATCTTCTTGAAATTTTCAGTTAATGTAAAACAAACATTTCTTTCTGGCACCTGAAAATTTCAGAAAAGTTGGTGAAAAACATTTTTGATTTTATGGCTGTTAGAATGACCCCCCCCCCCAATTATCACTTTAACATGGCGGAATGTGTTTTTTACTGACGGCCCTTAACAATGGAGGCACAGCTGTGCCTCCATTAATAACATGTTTGTATGCTTTTTATGGTTTTAAATTTTGTATATCTTTTTTTAATGCTCAATGTTTTTAATTTTTGTAAACTGCCTAGAGAGCTTCGGCTATGGGATGGTATATAAATGGAATAAAATAAAAATAAATAAATAAATATAAATAAACTGAAATGAAATGAATTCCAATCGCACCATCTTCACCTTTGACTCAGGTGTTTATCACATGCTCGGTTTTAAGCACACCCACCTCGACTTTGATCCACTTCTTCAGTGCTTTGCTCGCTTGACGTCATCCCCCTCCTGCTGCTCTCTTGCCCTGAAGTCGCAGTTTTTAGTTTCTGTTTCTATTTATCCCTGAACGGGCAAAGTCCGAAACAGGCAAAGTTCAACAGGCCAAGCTGAGGTATCACAGCCATACCGACCACGTGTGTTTCAAAACACTGGACTCGCGTAGGAAACGGAGGAGGAACCCGCAGAAGGAAACCAGGGGGAAAAGAGGTGTGATAAAGGCCTCAGAGAAAGCATTGCATAGCACTGGTCTTGGAAGAGATTTCCCCAGTCACGGTGCCTTAGTGTCTGTGTGGCTGGACTACTGTCATGAGGTCTTAAACATGCCCAATAGACAGGAAATCCGTGAATCAGCAAAAGACAGCATGACTTGGCAATGCCCATCATGTCCGTCTAGAAAAACTGCCATGAGTGAGAAAAGAGAGGTGGAGGAGGAGGAGGAGGAGGATGGATGGATGTTAAGCCACTTGGAGCATTTCTTTTGGAACTGGAAAGGCCGGATAGAGATTCTCCAGTTAGTAAATAACCAAGCAAAACAAAAAGAAGTGAGTCATTTGAGAATGTCAATAAACATGTAGTCAGGGCTGCTCTGATGGGCATTGTTTACTTGGGCTTCCCTCACCAAGGACTCTTTAGCAGTCATGGAATAAGGGGAGAGATCCTCTTATAGATCAGCGCTAAAGAACAGAAAGCAGAGAGTAGGAATAAATGGTAAATTCTCCAAGAAGATCTGTATTGGGACAAATGCTTTTCAACTTGTACATAAATGACCCGGAATTAGGAGTGAGAAGTGAAGTGGCCATATTTGCTGATGACCCCAAGTTATTTTGGGAGACTCAGGACAGATAAAAGGACGTCCTTCGTTCAGCACATAGTTAAACTATGGAATTTGTTACCACAAGACTTAGCGATGGCCACCAATTTGGAGACGAAGCAACCAATGGCTACTAGTCCTGATGGCTATAAGGTACTTCCAGTATCAGAGGCCGTATGCCTATGAACACCAATTGCTGGGGAACATGGGCAGGAGGATTATGCTGTTGTACTCATGTCCTGCTTGTGGTTCCCTGGCCGACAGCTGGTTGGCCACTGCATGAACGGAATGCTGCACTAGATGGACCCTTGGCTTCCAACATGGGTCTTCTTCTGTTCTTCTGTTCCCAGATGGCCTTGTTGTCTCAGCTCCTTTAAACAAAAGAACCTGAAGCTGCTAGGACATGAAGCTGGGACCTTCAGCATACAAAGCCTATGTTCTGCCCACTGAGCTAGAGCGTCTTTCCCTAGGTGTCAAACAAGCCACAAAAAGATGACATATCCTTCTCTTAAATCATGTGGTCAGGACAGAACTTCAATTACTTGCTGCTCCGGGAGAGCTTTTGTATAGGGGACACACACCTTGGTTAGAACACAATGAAATAGTCTGTGACAGGGGCCTCTGAAGAGTTTTTAGAAACTGCAACTGGGTCAGAATGCTGCAGCCACAGTGTCGACAGGGGGAGGGTGACCATATGGAAAGGAGGACCGGGCTCCTGTATCTTTAACAGTTGCATAGAAAAGGGGATTTCAACAGGTGTCATTTGAATGCACGCAGCACCTGGTGAAATTCCCCCTTCATCGCAACAGTTCAAGGTGCAGGAGCCCTGCCTAGCGTGACCAAATGCAAAAGAGGGCAGGGCTCCCGCAACTTGATCTCTTGTGATGAAGAGGGAATTTCACCAGCTGCTGCAGGCATACAAAGGACACCTGCTGAAATTCCCTTTTCCACGCAACTGTTAAAAAGATACAGGGCCCCTGTCCTCCCTTCCATATGTGAATGCATATGGTCATCCTAGACAGGGATCCACTATTCAGAGCCATGTCATACTAATGTTATTAATTCTGCCTTGGCTCCCAGTTTTCCTCAAGCCCAAATCAAAGGAGAACATTGCTTTTCTGTTTAAAAACTGATTTCCAAGCTGCTATATCTCAAGAAGTAGTAGAAAATCTTGTAATCTCCGGAGGAAGGAGCGTTTGGGCTTTTTTATCGGAAGGCTTTAACCCGCACATTTACCAAAGTTCATGCTTCCAGATTCTTTGCAGGGTCAAGATCAGGTCCTTTACTGGTCCCCACCCCCCTGGTTTTTTCTTTCTCTGCCTTTCTATATGTTTCATTATACAACCACTAGGTGGCGCTGTGGTACAGCAGAATTGTGCAATTCCATGTGATTTCTATAGCATTACAGAACAAATGCCACACTTTCCTTGTTGGAAAAAAAATGTGATAATGGTTGCAAAGCACGGAAGTGGCCCTGGAGGATGATGATGTCATATAAAGGACCTGCAAAGTACCGTGAGTGAGCAATGACAAGCTTACAATAAAGGCCTTGTGTGAAATACATCGAACTACAAGAACTACATTAAAACCATATTTTGCCCTATTCAGCACCTGAGTTCTCTCCCCGCCCAGTTTTGTTTTGTTTTAGTGCAGAAGCTTTTGTCATGATACGTTTTTAAGGTAACACAAGATTTTGTGTTTTTTGCTACAACAGGCTCAGGTGGCTAGCCCTCTGATAGTTTCTATGAAGCAAAAGACAGTATGGTGTAGTGTTTACAGTGTCGGACTGGGAGTCGGGAGATCTGAGTTCTAGTCCCCACTTGGCCATGGAAACCCACTGGGTGACTCTGGGCCAGTCACGGTCTCTCAGCCCATCCTACCTCACAGGGTTGTTGTTGTGAGGATAGAAAGGAGAGGAGGAGAATTATGTACATCCCTGCCTTGGATTCCTTGGATGAAAAAAGGCAGGATATAAATGCAATAAATAATAATAATAATAATAATAATAATAATAATAATAAATAAACCCAAAAAGAGCCTGTTGGTCCAGGGCTCTGCCACTCAACCACAATTCTCATCTTTCTTTACGGTTCCTCCCCAGGATTCATTCTCTAGCTTTTGTAGTTCAAACAGGTCCAGCAGCTGGGAAAGGCTCTGCCTAAAACAAACCCTGCTGCCAATCAGTGCAGACAGTACCATTAAAGCGGCTTCATCTACATCGTTTGATTGCTTTCCATGGCAGGTAAATCAACACCTGTCACACCATCCCTTAAGAAGATGGGAGGCTTGCGGGGGAAACTCTGGCTGGTTTCACATGACACATTAGGCAACGGAGAGGGGGTTGCACACACATCACGCACACACAACTAATGGTACGCTATCCCGCCCAATTAAGCAACGGAGAGAAACAACGGGCTTGCACGTTGTTTAGCCCGAAGCCCGTCGTTTAAAGTGTCGTCCGAAACCATCCCCCCTTTCTCTCCTTGCACTATTCCGTTTGGGCATAGAGTTCTGCCGGCTGGAGCAGCCGAAACCCCCCGGCTGCTCTGATACAGCCAGCAGAACTTGCGGTGCATGCTGGGATACGGCTAGAGGACTGAGGGAGGGGGGAGGGAGGAGACGCTGCAGCCCAGATGGACGCGGGAACTTTCAGCCGCTCAACGGACGACAGAGCAACGTGTCGTGTGGGGAGCGCCGCCTACCTAACGCACAGTCAGTGCGCCGTTTCCCCCCCCCCCTTCCGTTGCCCAATGTGCCGTGCGAAACCAGCCTCTGGCAACCCTGTTTTACGAACGCTTTCCTCACCCTAATTGTGACTTCCATCCTATGTGGTTGTTTTTAATTACTTGGATCAGGTATGTTAGCTACGCTTATATATTTAAAATATGTGTCTCTTTTAACAACCGTTTTAGCCTGTTGCGTAACGAATTAACGATTGTGTTTTTATAGTTTTAACAATGACTGCTATTGTTCCTGGTGGGCCTGTGACCGCATAATAAAACGATGATGAACCCTGGTTTTATACACCCAGGTTTTGCTGTGAACGTTTGAACGAATAACACGGGGGAAACACAGTGTTCTTGTGCAGCCTCCCTATCTCTTGATTTCCACTGGGGGGCGCATCGCCCTATTTATCTCTCTCTACCCCCCCCCTTTAGATGCTCTGCTTCCCACAATGCACTGAGCATTGGCCACTGGAGCTCCTGTCTGCACGCTGGGATTGTTAACAATGCTGCAGGAGGCTGGAGAGAGCGGCTCCTTTTCCTGACCTTTCCTTGCACACCACCTGCCCTCCATCCCCCACGGCCCTGTGCAGGCGCCCTCACCTTCCACCGCGTGCTCCCTGGAGCTGTCAGGTAAGGCCTGGAGAAAGGTTTGCCTCGGCTACCTTGTCGGCTTGTTTCGGAGCGGTACTTTGCGCAGGCTGGGGCTGCTCAGATATGGCTCCTTCCCTCCTCGCCTCCTCCTCCTGCGGAGCCTGCTTCGTGCCATTGTGTGTGAGATTTTTAGGAAGCCGGAGGAGGAAGGATCTCTGAATTATTATTATTACTTTTACTTTGCATTCCTTGGGCAGTGTCTTGAGTCCTCTAGGGATGCATCTGTCCCTTTTTTGGACCGCTTCGCACACGGCTGTCTTGTGATGTGCGCAAAGGCTTCGACAAGGCAGATGTGTGTGGGGGGAGGGGGCTGATGTGCCTGATGGTAGTTGAAAGTCTTATTTTCCAGGATCCACTTGGAGCTGGGCAGTTGCTCAGAAGAAGGCAAGCAAGGATAGTCAGCCAGTGATGCCCGTTTACCGCAAATGAACATGGAACGATGTGGTGGGAATGAGCATTGTTTTGAGTGTGTGCTCAGCCCATGTGGGTTTCTCACTGTGAACACTCACACAGACACGGGCATACACTCTGCACTTTGGTGCTTCAGCGCCCCACCAGGACCGCGGGGAGCAGTGCCCGATGGAGTTTTGAATCCCTGTTCCCATTGTGGCGACGGCAGCCCTGGGACACCTCTTTCGGCATTTAGGCTGGAAAAGTTCCCTACAGTTGCCAGGGTGGCTTCCGGGGATCCAATGCACTGATATAACACATCAGATCCTGAAAAATGCACACTTGCCTCTCCTGTGGATGTGTCCACAGATGGGAACAGAAAATCCACAGAGCGCCCCTATAGTTTTTGGTTGTGGCTTGTGTATGACAGATCTGAACGAGGTGCAAAGTTGTCTCCAACCGCCTGGCGAAGGGATTGTGAGTTTCATGACTGTCATTCTGAACTTGCTTACTCAGAAGTAATGCCGTCGGGGGTCACTTTACCCTGAGTCAAACCGTTATTCTGTCTAGCCCCATGCTTTCAAGTCAGAGTGACAGTGAATCCTTCTTCTTCACCTGATTCTCTGATTCTGTGACCTCCCTTTCCTGCCTCGCCTGGAAAAGTCTCTTGGCGAGAGATGTCCGGCATCAAACCTGGGGTTTCTTACGTGCAAAGAACTTGTCTTACCGCAGAATTGCAACCTTTCCCCGTTGACCACGGGCGTGTGAGTCATTTTAGGACTGCAGACTTTGAGTATTTATTCTCGGATATGCAACGGGCATTCTAGGACAGCATTCTAGTTTTCTGGAGAGAATCGGCTCGTTTTCTTGCCTTCAAACCTCTGCTTCAGCGTGCCTTCCTGGCCTTTGCAATAGGGAGTCACAGAGATGTAATTTTTGTTTATAAACATGTATTAATGCTGCATTGCTCATATCTTTGTGTCGGGGAAGGAGGGGATTCACGTGTGTGGCCGTGAACGTAGCGTTTGACAGGGGGGAAATGCAGGCAAGTCCTGTTTATTACATTTGTTTTCTGTTGTTCCTTTCTGGAGCACAGAGTAGAATCCATGGATTTATCCCATTTTTATTAGGGTGTCAGGATACTCTCCAGCATTACCATTACAATCACCCTAGTTTCTGGACAAAGCTGGCCTTCTTGGGGTCTCATCCACATGATGTTGGGTAGGGTGACCAGATAAAATCCAGGTCAGGGCTCATATAACTTTAACAGTTGTAGAGAAAAGGGAATTTCAGCCAGAGTCATTTGTATGCAATTAGTTCCTGGTGAAATTCCCTCTTCATCACAACAGTTAAAGGCGAATGCACTATACTAGAGTGACCATATACAAAAGAAAGCAGGGCCCCTGCAACTTTAACTGTTGTGATGAAGAGGGGATTTCACCAGGAACTAACTGCGTACAAATGACACTGGCTGAAATTCCCTTTTCTCTACAACTGTTAAAGTTATATGAGCCCTGACCTGGATTTTATCTGGTCACCCTAATCTTGGGTTTCTGGAGTCAGTGTTGCGGTGTGTGAAAGTCATGCACCGCAGCAGGGCTCAGGCTGTGGAGGCGATGTCAGAACAGGCACTAGGATTGTGACCTGGTAAAGGCTATCTAGAAAGCTTCAAGGTGGAGCAGATGTTTGAATCCACATCTTCCCTGCGGATTGTACACTCCCGAATGTGTGTTGCCGGGGGTTGTGCGCATCTGATATTCAGTGTGTAATATCCTCCGTCAAAATTCTCATTACATTGCCTGAGGTACCCCAAAGGGATGTATCGGGGTCATTTCTCACACCCCATCCCACTATTCCTCCTCTAATCTTTCAGAATGTTCAGTAAAGACAAGTGTTTTATTTATTATTATTTGATTTATTTATTTTATTAAAACATTTATATCCCGCCCTACATTACAGGGATCTCAGGGCGGCACACATATAAAATAGAATACACAATTCTAAAACAAATTAAACCATTAATATATTAAAACCAATACGAAATTTTTGAACAGTGAATCCATGTCACTCAGGAAAAGGAAGTTCACTGCAGAATCCGTGGGCTGAATTCACAAAAATCCTATCCCATTTCGTGTGTTGATTTCTCTGATGTCTCTACTCTCAACTCTCCCCGCACCCCTCATTAGAGCAGGAAATTAATGAGGAAACCTTGATAAAATAGGAAGCTGTCTTACTGAGTCAGCTCATGGGTCCATCTTGCCCGCTGTTTGTTGATGCTGGCTGGGTTTCAGGCAGGACACTTTCATAGTGCTGGTATTAACATTCAAAGCTCTAAACGGCTTGGGGCCAGGTTATCTGAAGGAACACCTCCTCCCATATGTACCTGCCTGGACCCTAAGATCATTCTTGGGGGTCCTTCTACGTGAACCCCTGCCAAAAGAAGTGAGGCAGGTGGCTATCAGGAGGAGGGCCTTCTCTGCTGTGGCACCCCGGCTGTGGAATGAGCTCCCCAGAGAGGTTCGCCTAGCATCTACATTATACTTCTTTAGACGCCAGGTGAAGACCTTATTTTCACAGTGTTTTAACAGTTCTTCAGTTTGATTTTTATCCTTGCTGTTTAAATTTGTATTTTAAATCCCTACTAATTTCTGCATGGCTGCTCGGTTTTTATCCTGGTTGTGCTTTTATACTGTATTTTACTGTTTTTATACTGTTGTTGTTTTATATTTTGAATGGTTTTTATGGTTTTAATTTTTGCAAACCGCCCAAAGAGCTTCAGCTATTGGAGGTATAAAAATGCAGTAAGTTAGTAAATAAATAAATAAATAAATGGCCCTACTTGGAGAAAGCTGTATGTCATCCCTGGTGAGGAAGGAATACAGGAGAGTACCAGAGAGGGGACAGCATAGAAAAAGTACTCTCTAGGCTCCAATCTCAGTGGTAGAGATAGACAATAGCAACTTTTTTTTTTTTTATTTACCCCTGGAAAGTTGGTATGTAGTCTGTTTTTTATGCTTTTTATGGTTTTAAATTTTGTATATTGGTTTTTAAACGTTCAATGTTTTTACTCTTTGTAAACCGCACAGAGAGCTTCGGCTATGGGTCGATATTTAAATAATAATAATAATAATAATAATTCCCTAAAACACTTGACATTTTCACAACTATGCATCTCATCTACAAACACACACACACGAGAGCTACCAGTAGCACACTGTTCCTGAGAACATCAAAACGCTCCGACACAGGTGGGCATGTCCACTTTAAATGTGCACCTTTTAGCACATCTTCTGTTTGGTTCGTGGAGACGACCGGGGATACTTCGCGGCTTCCTCACCGCCTATAGATGAGGGGATTCTTTTGCAACGGAACTCGAACGAATAGAACTGGAAGAGCGAATTGAGAAAGAAACCAGACCGAAAGCTAGAACAAACACCCCCCCTGCCTTGTGCTTTCTCACCAGCGTTTGTGCAAACACAAACATTCCAAACTGTTTTGATGTTCCCGGATTTATTTATTTATCGTCTCGGACGGGATCACTCTTGATCTGGGCGGAATGCGCGTCCCCTCTAGTCTTTGGACGCCACGGCGTTCCTTACCGTTGCACTGCGTAGTTACTTCTTGTTTTCTTTCTTCCTGCGGTAACTTCCACGGTAATCCGCTCTTCTATAGTTATCACTTAAAGAATTCCTCTTGCCGTATTTCCTAAAGCCTGGGCTCGGGTATGAAAGCAATGCAGGAAGGAGATCAGGGTTTTAGTCCCCTCATCGTCTTTTGGGGAGACCTCCCTCTGCCAGACCAGGCTGGGCTACCCCTGTTCTAGGGGGCGCAAGTGTGACTCCCTTCCTCCCTGCGTCCATCTTGCTGCCAGGGCCGCCAAAAGCCAGCACCCTCTGCAAGGCATTCTCCTGCCCGCCTTTGAATTTCACTGATGGCTTCTTCGTTCACATGCGACATCTGGGAAGTTGCCCACGCATCCTGTTTATTACGCTTCAGAAAGTTGGGGTGACCCTATGGAAAGGAGGACCGGGCTCCTGTATCTTTAACAGTTGCGTAGAAAAGGGAATTTCAGCAGGGGTCATTGTATGCATTCAGCTTCCCTCTTCATCACGACAATTAAAGCTGCAGGAACCCTGCCCTCTTTTGTATCTGGTCATGCTAGGCAGGGCTCCAGCAGCTTTAACTGTTGTGATGAAGAGGAAATTTCACCGGGTACTGCATGCCTACAAATGACATGTGTTGAAATTCCCTTTTCTATGCAACTGTTAAAGATACAGGAGCCCGGTCCTCCTTTCCATAGGGTCACTCTACAGAAAGTGCTTTCTACCAAGATAGAGCACTGATCCATCTAGGGCAGTATTGCCAACCGCTGGTTTCGTCAACAGGGGGGCCTGCAGATGTTTAAGCCAACAACGGTCATTAGCTTCAGCCAGCATAGCCAGTGGGGAGGGAAGATGGGCCTTGTAGGCCAAGCCTCTGGAGCACCACAAGTTGGCCACTCTGGTCTACAGTAAGTAGCAGTCATTCCAATCGCCTCTTCCAGTCCTACCTGGAGATGCTGGAGATTGAACATGGGTCCTTTTGCATGCAAAGCAGGTGCTTTCTAGGGTGGCAATATGGAAAGGAAGACAGGGCTCCTGTATCTTTAACAGTTCACGCAGTACCTGGTGAAATTCCCTCTTCATCACAACAGTTAAAGCTGCAGGAGCCCTGCCCTCTTTTGTATCTGGTCACTCTAGTATAGCTCAACCCTGCAAAATAGTCCACTGAGCCCGACAGACAACATGCTAGCCAGTGGCTGGCTACAGAGTCCCCTAGCAGGAGTGGCCAAAGCGGCGGCTGCCACTCTAGTCCAGCCAGCAGAACTCGCAATGGCTGCTGGGATAGCACCGGGGGGACAGAGGGTGGAGGGAGGGCATGGAGATGGGCAGGGGCTGTGTCAGTCAAACGCCGGGTTGACTAGTAGTCTACTCAATTCCAGCCCCAATCACTCCACGGTTGTGTGGGAATATGTTATGTGGAGAGTACCTCCTAGATAAACAACTTTCGAGTTGAGTCTTACCCCACAATTGTATGGCTGTTTTTATCCTACCTGACCCTAATCTATTCTGGGGTTAAAGGGTAGGATAGTAGTCTTTTTAATGAACTTAATTAAGGTGCTGGAGTAGTGAGGTTCAGACAACTGCTTCATATTAAAAGAAGGGAGATTTGGGCTAAAAGTTAGGAAGAACATAATGTGGGTACAAGCTGTTAAAACAGAGGGCCTCAGAAGATGGAGGACTCTCAATGAAATGACGCTAAACATACGAAATGGCACTATAACATAAGAATCTGCATTATACTGAGTCAGACTTTCGGTTCATCAAGCCCAGTATCACTGACTGGCAGCTGTTCTCTAGGGTTTCAAGCAGGGCTTTTTCAGGCCCTGCCTGGAGATGCCGGGGATCAAACCTGGGACCTTCTGCATGCAAAGCAGATGCTCCATCACTGAGTCAAGGCCAGAGCCTAGATGGGCATCTACCATGGTGCTGTTGTGGATCTCCTGCATCAGCGGGGAGGTCGGGGGCCAGACTAAATGACCTTTCTGGTCCTTTCCAACTCTATGAGTTTCAGAATTCTGAAAACCTGGCTACACCTGACCCCCCAAAGCCAACCACCACATTCGTTGCATAAAACATCAGAGAGGATGGTTTTTGTGGGTTTCTTTCTTTCTCATCAGCCTGCCTTCCCCTTCTGGTTACTTCTGACCCCTCCCCCTGGAGAGAAGATCCCGGAACCTGGACTGTATCCCAAACTACCAAAGGGCAGAAGAGATTGCCAGGGACGTCTTCAGGATCCCCTAATGTACGGCACCTTTTGGGGGATTAGTTGTAAGTTGCTTTGGCAGCCAACTTTGGCTGAAAAGCAAGGGGGGAAATAAATAAACTCAAACGCCACGCTCTGCCATGCTGTTCGGACGCGGGGGTTCTGCTGCAAAGAAGGCCCTGCTCCTAATCCCAATTATGAAAGTTCAGGCAATAATATGTGGGCAGTGGTAGCAGAGACTCAGAGCTCCGTCACACCAGCGATTTAGTGCACTCTCGCCATGCCTGGTGTGTGGATTTGCAGCACAGGACTCACATGACACCATGCCTGTCCTGCTGACACCCTGCCTCTTCCCCAGCCTTTCCTGGAACACTAAAAGTCTGGATTATTTTCCTTAAGCACATTTAATGTGCCTGAAGCCTCTGTGTAGTTTTAAAGGAACTGGGGGCTTGAATGGATTGCATCAGGTCCTGGCAGGGAAAAGCGATCTCTCCCAGCAGCCGGCTCCAAGCCTCAATACAAAACCCAAACCTTGCATCACAGGCTCCAAAGCCTTTTTTAAAATCATACAAGGCCTGAATCTCTGCAGAGACTGGATCGTACTCCCTCGATGCCCCCAAAGAGCCAGACTGAAGGGTCCTTCCATTTTTGCCTGGCAGAAAGGCGGTCTGGTTGAAGTGCTCATCTGCCAGGACCTGACTGGAGGGAGAAAGAGAAGGGGAGGGGCGGAGTGGAGCGGAGCGGAGCAGAAGAGCGAAGGAGTGAAAGAGCAGCTATTCAGGTGAAAGGGATCATAAAGTTGACGCGCTGGTAAAAAAACACGGAGGCAGACCAGGGGAGAAAATTAGGAGTGATGGAGCTTTGAGTCTCTGATCATGTGTTAAGGATAAGCTTTCGTTGGAGGCATTGTTATTTATATGCTGCTTCCTATTTTATGTTCGTATGTTTCTTTAAAAGATTTTTTAAAAAATATATATAAACTGTGGTAATTTTGGCTTTTTATTCTGCCCTGAACTGATTTGAAGCTTCAAGTCAATGTGCTGGTTACAAATTTCTAAATAACTTTTAAATAGCGGTTTGAGAGTCCTCCTATAGATTTCTGGTTCTGTCGACTGCAGGATGCAGCTCCAGGGAAGAAAAGTCTTCCTCTTTTCGCTTGCTGTGAAAATAAGAAATAATGATTTCTTTTGCTCCCTGGGAAGCGGGCAGCCTGTGGAATCGCTGATTTTATTTCCGCGAAGTAGTGTAGCCCAGCACATGTGAAAACGACCTTACGTGGAGTCAGACCCTCGGGCTACTTGGCTCAGATTTCTCAGCAGCACCGTCTACCCGGATGGAAGCCCTCCAGGGTTTCAGGCGGAGGTATTTCCCAGCCCTGCCCTTGCCGTCTGGTAATGCCAGGATGCATTTCGTGAGCTGTTGAGCTGCGTCTATCAGCATCTGGAAAAGTCTGTCCTAGGCCAGGAGGCGTTTTTTCTCGCTTGGTTGCCATTACCCTTTAGCAACTCACCTTGTATATTATGCTCAGTCTAAGCCCTTGAAACCGGTAACCCAAATCCAGTCTTAAAAGTCAGCCTTTCAGTCTCAAAAAACACAAACGAGCTTTTCTTTCTAGCCGCTGTCAGGGAAAAGGGGAAGCAAGTTAAGCAAAGGCTTAAATCATTGATCAAAACTCACTTTTAAAAGGAGAACGCACAACATGCAGATGAAGAAACTGAGTGTCAACGTGGAAAGGGAGACTGAAGATCAAACGCAGTTTGCGTTGATGGGAGACATTAGCCTTCACCACCTCCTGAGTCACTCTCTGGCATTACGCCTCCTGTTTCCACCTGGAACAGCATTTTTCCTCATCCAGTTTTTAAATCTATTTTAGGACTGGTCAGGATGTAGGCAGCAGAGGGTGTGTTTGACTGGGTTTGGACGACACCATAACCAATGGTGGGTTAAATAGTCAACGATTGGTTATTGTGTCATCTGTCGGGACTTTTTCACACCACGGTGGGTTATTCGGCCAAAATAACCAATGCAAATAACCAACGGTGTGCAGAGTTGATTATTTGAACTACCTTTGGGTTGTGTGTCGGGCACCATTGACTATTTTGCCGCACGTAGTCGGATATTTTCGGTGACTACAGAGTCCCCTGGCAAGAGTGGCCAAAGTGGCGGCTGCCGCTGTAGTCCAGCCGGCTGATGGGATAGCAGTGGGAGGACTGAGGGGGAGGAAAGAGGGCGGGGGAGGTGTCAATCAAACATATTGTTGACTAATAGTCAACTCGGTACTGGCCTTAATCCACACCACGGTTGATTATAATCCTGTCATGTGGGAAGTACTCCCTCAATAATCATTCATGGAGTTGACTATTAACCCACCATTGACTATTGTGTTGTCTGAATGCAGCCTTTGTCTCCTCTCCAACCCATGGATTCCCCCATCCAGTCAACTCCACAGAGACAACTCTGAAAGCCAGTGTGGTGTAGTGGTTAGAGAGTTGGACTGGGACATGGAAAACCCGGGTTCTAGTCCCCACTCAGCTATGAAGCTCACTGGGTGACTTTGGGCAGGTCAACCAGGTCACAGGATTGTTGTGAAGATAAAATGGAGAATATTGTATAAGGCGCCTTAGGCGGAGGAAAAAAGGTGGGCTATAAATGTAATAATAAATTAAAAGAAATAAATGCTAGCCAATCCAAGGGCTTTGTAACCAACCGTATGGGCTGATGTTGAACAGTATTATTCCTTTCTGTGCCAAAAGGGAGTTTTTAGGCTATCTGGAGAAAAGGTTAGAGATAGGCTTTAGGAAACAACAGGAAATTCCAGAGGAGGGAAACAGAACAATTCCCCACAAGTTTCTCCAAAATCCCTAGGGAAAAAAAAATCAGAAAAGCTTTAACCTTTTCCCATACACACACACACACACACACACACACCCGAGAAAAGGTTAAAGCTGCCAGAAGAGAAATATTTTTCTTTAATAGAAGCCAACACGGGTTAGTCCTAAAGATGGCTCAAAATCCCCCTGGCTTGCAGGGGCCAAACTAATTCATCTCAAGGACCCGCCATGGCTCTGCCTTCACCTAATAGGAGTAGGTACCATTGGATATGGTAGATCTTACTTCTGAGCAAACATGCATAGGGGAAGTATGTTTTATTTATTTATTTATTTATTTATTTATTTATTTATTTATTTTTGCATTTATATCCTGCCTTTTTCCCTTCAAGGAACCCATGCGATATACATAATCCTCTTCCTCTCCATTTTTATCCACACAACAATAACCCTGCGAGGTAGGCTGGGCTGAGAGTCTGTGACTGGCTCAAAGTCCCCAAGTGGGTTTCCATGGCTGAGTGGGGACTAGAACCTGGATCTCCTGACGTTTTAGCCACTACGCCACACCAGCTCATTTCCCTTGCAGCGTTAAATCGCAGCTGGTGAGTGCAGGGCACAATGGCTTAATTATACCCATTATTATTATTTTTAAAAAAATGTCTTCCAGTTACAGATGCTGGGATGAATGGTCATTGGGAATTTCCTCATGCCTTTGTTCACTGGTAGGCTGACCAGATAAAATCCAGGTCAGGGCTCGTGTAACTTTAACAGTTGTAGAAAAAAGGGAATTTCAGCCAGTGTCATTTGTATGCAATGAGTTCCTGGTGAAATTCCCTCTTCATCATAACAGTTAAAATTGCAGGCACTATACTAGAGTGACCATACACAAAAGAAGGCAGGGCCCCTGAAACTTTAACTGTTGAGATGAAGAGGGAATATCACTAGGAACCAATTGCATACAAATGACACTGGCTGAAATTCCCTTTTCTCTACAACTGTTAAAGTTATATGAGCCCTGACTATAAGAAAAACTTCCTAAGATCTGTACAGTGGAATGGTCTAGCTGCGAAGGTTGTGGGTTCTCCAACTCTGGACAGCCCACTCTCATGGACGATTTACTTGGTTGTCCTGCACACTGCAGAGGGTTGGACTAGATGATCTTTCTGGTCCCTTCCAACTCAATAATTCTATGATTCTATGCAATAACTAAACAAACAAACCTTTGCATGCTGAAGGTCCCAGGGGCAGGTCTCAGCAACTCCAATTGAAAGGATCTCGAGCAACAGGGCTAAGAAAGGGTTTTGCCCTTAAAGGTGGCCAAAAAATATAAAATAAGCAAACAAGGAAGGGGAGGGCAGAGACCCTAGAATTGCTCTTAGTCAGAATAGACAGCACTGGGCCATGGAGGCTGGTGACTCCTGTGTCAGTGGGGCAGCTAATCTGCTCCAGGTTTTAGTCAGAACCAATTAGAATGCCCAAGGGCGCTATCCAAGGTGCAAAGCATGAGCTCCTTTAGAGTTCAGTCTGGTTCTGACGGAAACCCGGAGCGAATGCGCCGCCCCAGTGACGTCGGAGCTGCCAGCCTCCACTGGTACTGGGCTCGATCCGTGGCCTGGCCTGGTGGAAGGGCAGCTCTGCACGTCCCGAAAGAGCAGCCAGCCTTTCTATGGGTCAAGCCATTTTTGAAACCAAGGGGAAGTTGTGACAGGCCATGCGGTGGGTGGGTGGGTGGGTTCTTCTATCTAACGAGGGGAAAAGTCAGAAATTCCAGCCAGCGTGGCCAAGTCTTTGGGCAGGTGCTAATGCAGCTCTGTGGATCCGGGCCAAAGGCTGGCGGTGGCAATAGCGAGGGCCAGGGGTGCCTGCATGAGCACATCACTCCGCTGATATTTTGTGATATGTGTTCTTTGGCTGGCGCCATTGTCTCCCGCTGCCAAATCACTCAGCCATCAAGATTCCCCATTATTTGTCTTTTCAAAGGAGCACTTTGAGCCACTGAGAATCCACACAGACACAGACACACCCACACACACCCCGTTCCCCACGGACCTTCTCCCTCCAGCGTCCGTAGCATCTCTTGTGCCATTGAGGAGAAGGGGAAGGGGCAGAGAAAGCAGCGGTTCAAAGTTTGCGTTGTGGCTGCAGTCCATGAGCGAGATGAAGGTCATGTGATCCTTTTGCCCTTTGGTGTTCTGTCTCCGGATTGACCCGCCTTTCTTGTCGTCAAAAGGGAGGAGACCCTTTTTATACCTCTCCGGCGGGGCCAAGGTCCACTCTGGGATATTCCCTTTTTCTGGTTGCACATCTTCGCGTTCAGTGTGAAGCCTGGACGACAGAGCTTCAATGTGGTATGCGTGAAACCTACACGAACACCCCACCTTTCTGTTGGAAGCTCTAAGGTGCTATCCTGTCCCGCTCTGGTCCCCTTCTGCGACACTCAGCATGGGCTCAGGTCAGGGCATATGTGGCTGTCCATCAGGGTTCCCAACCTTTTTGGGTCAATGGACATCATTGAAATTTTGAGAGAATTGTGGGTGCTCTCACAAAATGGCTACATGGGGCAACTTGCCTATTATGGCTACTCTCATTTCCCAGAAGGAAAACTAGTGAGACTAAGAGCTTTCCTGCATTTTATTTTTAAAAATCCTGCTGCTTTACCAGGGCTTTCGGTTCCACTTTCTTTCTAGGATTGCAATCAGCTCAATTACACAGAGGGCCACGTGGTTTGAATCGAACACTTCCTCTCTCTGCAGGCTCCATTCACTTTGAAGAGACACCGCCATCTAGTGGAGGAATTATTGCACAACACTGGGTTTTCACAGTGGGAGATCATGTTATCTGTGGTTGTTTTAAAAGTGGGATCCCCAAAAGATAGCACTGGAAACGTAATGGTCATTGATGATGTCGTGTAATGGACCCGCAAACTTCTGTGAGCGGTCAATCATGAGCATGCAATAAATCACTCTTTTAGAGGAGTCCTTAAAGAAAAGTAACCCACCCAAGAACCTAAGTACAAGACAGACGTGGGGTCTGAGCTTCAAAGCAAAATCACTCTTTTAAACGTCAATAAAGATAGCGCTGAAGGACAGCACTTTTATTTGCAAGTTCTAATTTTGACATTGCTTTCTCTTGGATCTGTGGGTGGGTTACATTGTAGGGTGACCATATGACAAGGAGGACAGGGCTTCTGTATCTTTAACAGTGGTATAGAAAAGGGAATCTCAGCAGCACCTGGTGAAATTCCCTCTTCATCACAACAGTTAAAGCTTCAGGAGCTATACTAGAGTGGCCAGATACAAAAGAGGGCAGGGCGCTGCCTGCATACAAATGACACCTGCTGAAATTACCTTGTCAAGACAACTGTTAAAGATACAGCAGGCCTGTCCTCCTTTCCATATGGTCACCCTAGCATAGTGTCTTTCTGTTCCATGCCCCACTCTTCTCGTTCCCACCTCATAACATGCTAATAATCCAGCCAACAGGTGTTGCTTGAATGTATTTTAAAACCAAAATGCGCTAGGCTAGGGTGACCAGATAAAATCCAGGTCAGGGCTCATGTAACTTTAACAGTTGTAGAGAAAAGGGGATTTCAGCCAGTGTCATTTGTATGCAGTTAGTTCCTGGTGAAATTCCCTCTTCTTCACAACTGTTAAAGTTGCAGGGGCCCTGCCTTCTTTTGTATATGGTCACTCTAGTATAGTGCCTGCACCTTTAACTGTTGTGATGAAGAGGGAATTTCACCAGGAACTCATTGCATACAAATGACTGTGGCTGAAATTCCCTTTTCTCTACAACTGTTAAAGTTACATGAGCCCTGACCTGGATTTTATCTGGTCAGCCTAAGTTACACTCATTTACTCAGAGAGAGGTTAAGCCAAGCCAAGAGTATTTTATCTGCTGACTGACTCAATAAGCTGGATCTCTTATTAGTTTTATGGGATTCCTTTCCTTATGGACGTTCTGTCATGAAGCACACCAAGTAAAATCCAGTTTTATGTTTTGGCTCCTTCTTGATGATAAACATTTTCAGTTGTGTGGGTTTTAAATGATCCCATTGGCATTTCATTTTATGATGCTCTAAAACCGATTGAGAGTCCCTCCATCGCTTCTGATTACGAGGCTGCTGCGTGAAACCTGCTCTTGTTAGGAAAAACCAAATGTAAAATTGAGAAATAATAAAAGCAGACCGCTCTGGAGCTGGACTTCACGCCTCGAATCGATTAGTTGTCCCATAAAAGGTGTAATTTGTATCTAATTCACTAGAGACTACTTCAGTGTCCTGATCACTGATAATATTAATTTATTAATAAGGGGGATAATAGAGGAGAGTAGTCATAGCTCTGTGGAACAGCACATAGTTTTATACGTGTTAAAGTTCAAGGCCCCAGTCCCTGGCATCTCCAGTTAAGGCTGCAATATCTGGAGGACCACAAGCGAGCGGCTGTAGCTCAATAGTAGAGGCCCTGCTTTGCTAGTAGAAGGTCCCTGGTTTGATCCCCAGCATCTTCAGATAGAGCTAGGAAAGAATCTTGCTGGAAACTCAGGAAAGTAATTGCTGCTGTTCAGTGTCAACAATGCTGGGCTAGATGGACTCATATTCTGACTCGGTATAAGGCAGCGTCCTATGTTCCTAAGTTGCCCACCCTTGTACTAGGGAGTAAATCCCTCTGAGTACAGCAGGACTTACTTCTGAGTAGATGTGAAGGCCTGGGGGAAAAAAGCAGAAAAAATTGGGATCATCCAGGGATTTGTGGAAAATTTGGGAGAATTCCCCCCCTCCCCTGACTTTTTCAGGGTCTTTCCAAATCTTCACATCTCTACTGTTGAGTAAGGCATCTCCTTGGGACCTTCGAGAGCAGCTGCCAACCAAAGTAAGTAATACTGGATTAGATGGACTAATGGCCAGACTGAGTATAAAGGAGCTTCATACGTTAGTAGCGAACTTCGTACTCTGGCTGGGGAGGCTATGGTTAGTTTGAAATCAGTGGGATTTAAGTCACTTAACTGTGCAGAGGACTGCAATTTCTAGGGGTGCCTCTACAAGAGGCATTTAAAGCTCTTTCAAGGCGCATTAAAAAAATTACCTCTTACAAGAACGGAGCGCAAATCGGGCGTAGAGGCGCGTTATCTCCCCGATTATGCGCATTATCGAATGCGCGTTAAATCGCGAGTTTTATTTTGCTCCGTCCGTTAAAGCGCATTTTGACTGTGTGAATAAGCGCTTATGCGCATTAACTACTTGTAAAGCGCATTTTGGACATGTTAATGCGCTTCGCCGCCTCTCGCCGCCTCTCGTGCAGAGGGATTAGGCGTAAATGCGCTTCTGCGATTATGCGCATAATCGCCTAACCAGGCTCAAAAGCGAATCCTTGTAGAGGGGACCTAGGAGTATTTCCATACAGACGGCAACTAGAGCTACTTGTCTAAAGGCATTGTACAGCTATTCAGCCTTTCCCTTATTAATAAGTTTTTTTTTTCTGCTAAGAAGGATGGAGGAGGCTGTGGGAAAACATAGGTTGTGAGCGTAAGGCATCGTCATCTGGACTCCCGGTAAAATTCCATGAATGAGGCAGGGCAATTGTACAATAAAAGCTTCATCTAGAACATAAGAAGAGCCCTGCTGGATTAGACCGAGGGTCCATCTAGTCCAGCACTCTGTTCACACAGCGGTCAACCAGCTGTCGACCAGGGACCATCAAGGCAGGACATGGTGCAACAGCTCCCTCCCACCCATGTTCCCCAGCAACTGGTGCACACAGGCTCACTGCCTCGGATGCTGGAGGTAGCACATAACCATCAGGGCTAGTAGCCATGGAGAGCCTTCTCCTCCGGGAATTGATCCAACCCCCTTTTAAAGCCATCCACGTCGGTGGGCGTCACTACATGGTGGTAGTGAATTCCATAGTTTAATGATGCGCCGTGTGAAATAAAAGGAAGTACTTCATTTGTCCTGAATCTCCCCCACCCCCACCATCAGTTTCATGGGATGACCCCGTTGGGTTCTAATATTCTCCTCATCATGTACCCTAGGTCAATGCAGGTATATCTCTGGATGCTCAATGGGGCGGCGACTTACACATCACCAAAAAAGAAAAAGAAAAGACAAAATAGGATGCAGAGTTTGCATAAAACATGCATGTGCTGATTCGTATGTATAGATGCCCATTTAGAAATCATTACTACAATTTAAATGGGAATACCATATATCTCACCATGGTGGAAAAGGCTGAGACCAGGTGACCACCTGTGTGCAGCTGCTCGGCCTGCTGTCCAGGTGTCAACTGCGCATGAGCAACTCAACAGCCCCTGGGTGTTTGCCTTATATTTTCTTAAACAGAACAGACAAAAGGTCGGCATGACTCATCGCTAAGAGGGCCCTGAAATGGCTCTCTCTAGACGGTCAAAATCTAATCAGGACAGCTGCTGTGCCCCAGGGTTGCATTGCTCAAGATTGGAAAATTCCCTGTCAATGATAATTCCACACCTGGACAGAATGCATATCTACTTCCCTGATTCCTGTGCCTGATCTAATCACGGGGCACTTAACCAAGTGCTGCTTGATTGAAGTGTTGCTAAATCCGGACCTAAGAACATGAGTTAACATTGCTGCTGTCATGGGAAGATCACTTGCTCAATTGTCCAATGAGGTCTCCAAGCCTTGACTTAGAATCATAGAATAGTAGAGTTGGGAGGGGCCTCTAAGGCCATCGAGTCCAACCCCCTGCTCAAGGCGGAATCCACCTTAAAGCATCCCTGACAGATGGTTGTCCAGCTGCCTCTTGAAGGCCTCTGGTGTGGGAGAGCCCACCACCTCCCTAGGTCATGGGTTCCATTGTCATACTGCTCTAACAGTCAGGATGTTTTTCATGATGTCCAGCCGGAATCTGGCTTCCTGTCACTTGATCCCATTATTTAGGCTGACCAGATAAAATCCAGGGCTCATGTAACTTTAACAGTTGTAGAGAAAGGGGAATTTCAGCCAGTGTCATTTGTATGCAATTAGTTCCTGGTGAAATTCCCTCTTCATCACAACAGTTAAAGGTGCATGGGCCCTGCCTTCTTTTGTATATGGTCATTCTAGTATAGTGCCTGCATCTTTAACTAATTATTCTGCGTCCTGCACTCTGGGATGATTGAGAAGAGATCCTGACTCTCCTCCGTGTGACAACCTTTCAAGTATTTGAAGAGTGCTATCAAGTCTCCCCTCAATCTTCTCTTCTCCTGGCTAAACATGCCCAGTTCTTTCTGTCTCTCCTCATAGGGCTTTGATTCCACACCTCTGATAATCCTCATTGCCCTTATTTTGTTTTAGGCCATGTTCCTTAAAGTGAACATCATACCGTATTCTGCCAAATACTGAGGAGAGCTGTCTGTGCATGCTCTTGCTCCCAAGAGCTTGCCAGCATTGGGGCACATGCCACTAAATCTGCCTCTTGGAATATCATTATCTTGCTGGATCATTCTAAGGGCCTGGAAGTCTAACATGCCTGTTTCCAGTGGTACTATTTCTGGAATTGCACAAGTAAAATATGAAGGTGATGGACTTCGCCTTTATTCTTAGCATCTAATATTCAGAGCAATACTCTCTCTGTAAATGGAGGTTTCTTTAAGCTACCATGACTAATGACCATCGATAGACTTATTCTCCATAAATGTGTCTAATTCTTTTTAAAAACAAACAAACATTGAAGCTAGTAGCTATCATGACATCTTGTTTTAGTGAATTCCACGAGCAAATTATGCATCGTGTGAAGACGTTGAAATGGTCTGCAGCTGGGATAGGTCCATTTCAGATAAAAGGTGGATGAGGATCAGAAGGGTAGTGGATGTGGCCAGACAGGCTGGAAGTTGAGCATCAACAGCTTTGCAGTGGAGGCCAGTGGCTCCACTCTGGGTTTCAGTCACAACTCTAAGAGTTATAACTGGTTCGGCCTGAAACCCGGAGTGGATTCACCACTCCAATGACATTAGAGCCACCAGCCTCTACTGCAGATTAGGCAGATGAGGTGAAAAGGGCCAGAGGCCATAGGTCACCCTTTCTTAACCTGGTGCCCTTCAAATGTTTTGGACCACAAATCCCAGCATTCCTGACCATTGGCCATTCTGGCTGAGAATGATGGAAGTTGAAGTCCAAAACATCTAGATGGTACCAGGTTGAGGAAGGCTGCAATAGAAGGGTTGGAAGTCGGGCAGATGAGGAGCAAAGGCAGTATCAGAGGCAATAAGCCTATATATCCAGGATCAGAGGCAGTAAGCCTGTGTACACCAGTTGTTGGGGAACATGGGTGGGAGGGTGCTGTTCTGCTTGTGGGTTCCTGGTCAACAGCTGGATGGCCACTGTGTCAACAGAGTGCTGGACTAGATGGATCCTTGGTCTGATCCAGAACAGTTCTTCTTATGTTTTTATGTTCTTAAAGGCAAGTGCAGCCAGGCAGGAGGTCAAGTTCCAAGGCAGCAATGGAGGGTTGGAGGTGCACCTGATGATCTGGCTTGGGTGCAAGGGCTGGTATGTCCCCATTGGCTTGGAGAACCAGCTGACGGTATTCAAGATGGCAGGTCAGTTGACTCGCTTCAGGGTGGAATTGCAGCCTAGAGGGCACCCCTTCCTTTTGTTCCGTCAGGGCCGGGGTGGGTGGGTGGGTTAGGATTCAAAGGAGGCAATAAACACAGCAGGCTGGTTCCTTTCCCAGGTTTTATTTAGAGGGAGAGGCAAAATATTAACAGAAGGGCATGGGAAGGTAAAGGCTGGTACAGGAAACTTAACGTGCCTTCGGTTACTGGGAACCTCACTGCAATGACAGAGGTGTTCCAGAGCCGGTCAGCCTTGGCAGATGTCGCGATCCTGCCCACGAAAGGGTCCTTCATTATGAGCTCCTTTGGGGCTTTTTATATTGTATTTTTCTCATAAGTTTCAATACGTTTTGCCAACTCATGCTCACATCGCTAATTAACTATCAACTACATCTGTGATTTGGCTACAGCCTCACAGATCTGGCAGACTACCTAGTAAATACATCGTTTCAAGGTTATATACATTAATCATGACTGATCTCTCATTACATACAAGCGGTATCCCTGATTAGTCCATCTGTTTACACCTAGCAATCTTGCCCTGAATATCCTCCCTGTGAAAGGGAGGAAGTTCAGGCACAGAGGCCTACAGAAAGGGGAGACTCAGGCATGGAGATTTGAACATGGGGGAACCATTGCCATGCACCGTTTCACACCTTGGATAGCCTCTTTGTAGTTCTGACTGAAACCCAGAGTGAATTCACCGCCCCACTGACATCGGAGAAACCAGCCTCCACTGGCTGCTACCCTCCTCGTGATCACAACAGTCTTCTGAAAATGAGTCCCACTCTACTCCTAAAGCGGCCTTCCCCAACCAGGCTCCCCCAAGTGTTGGGCTACAACTCTCATAATGGGAGTTGTTAGGGTGACCAGACGCCCGGATTTGTCCGGACATATCCGGGAAATGGGGTGCAAATCCGCATCCGGGCGGAAAAAACCGTTTTGGGGGGCCAAATCCGGAAATTTAGCCCCCCAAAACGGTGACCAGATGGCCCTGGGGCGAGCTGGGCCAACCGCGGGGCGGCGGGGGCAAACCGGGGCAGCGGGGGGTCACGCGGCGGTGGCGGGAGGCTGGCGGCGCAAGGCACCTACCGGCTGGGGCGTCCGTTTCCCTCCGGTGCTCGGAATCTACTGAGAAACAGGCTTCGCGGCCTATCCCTCAGTAGCGTGCCGGGTGATGACGTCATCACTCGGCGCACCGCTGAGAGACAGGCCAAGAAGCCTGTTTCTCAGTAGATTCCAAGCTCGGAGGGAAACGGACGCCCCAGCAGCAGCAGGTAAGGAGCGCGTGGGGGGTAGGGGGGCGGCGCGGGTGCTCGCAGTGGGTGGGGGGCGGCGGTGCGGGTGCTCACGGTGGGGGGGCGGTGCGGGTGCTCGCGGCGGGGGGGGCGTGCGGGTGCTCGCGGCGGGGGGGGGCGTGCGGGTGCACGTGGTGGGTGTGGGGGAGGCACGGGGGCGCGGAGCGGGGGGGGCGGCGCGGGGGCGCACGGCGGGGGGGCGGCGCGGGGGCGTGGGGCACTTACCTGCTGGGGCTTCCCACCGGTGCTCGGAATCTACTGAGAAACAGACTTCGCGGCCTATCCCTCAGTAGCGCGCCGGGTGATGACGTCATCACTCGGCGCACTGCTGAGAGACAGGCCAAGAAGCCTGTTTCTCAGTAGATTCCAAGCACGGAGGGAAACGGACGCCCCAGCAGCAGCAGGTAAGGAGCGCGTGGGGGGTGGGTGGGCGGCGCGGGTGCTCGCGGTGGGTGGGGGGCGGCGGGGCGGGTGCTCACGGCGGGGGGGCGGTGCGGGTGCTCGCGGCGGGGGGGGCAGTGCGGGTGCTCGCGGGGGGGGAGGCGCGGGGGCGCGGGGTGGGTGGGGGTGCCGTGCGGGGGCTCGCGGCGGGGGGGCGGCGCGGGGGCTCGCGGCAGGGGGGCGGTGCGGGTGCTCGTGGCGGGTGGGGGGGCCGCGCGGGTGCGCGCGGCGGGGGGGGCCGCGCGGGTGCGCACGGCGGGTGTGGAGGAGGCGCGGGGGCACGGGGCGGGTGGGGGTGCCATGCGGGGGCTCGCGGCGGGGGGGGCGGCACGGGGGCTCGCGGCGGGGGGGGCGGTGCGGGGGCTCGCGGCGGGGGGGCGGCGCTTTTGCGCACGGCGGGTGTGGGGGAGGCGCGGGGCGAGGGGCGGGTGGGGGTGCCATGCGGGGGCGCGGGGCGGGGGGGCGGCACGGAGGCGCACGGCGGGGGGGCGGCGCGGGGGCGCGGGGCACCTGCTGGGGCTTCCTTAGGGTGACCAAGGAGGACAGGGCTCCTGTAACTTTTAACAGTTGTGTAGAGAAGGGAATTTCAGCTGGTGTCCTTTGTATGCATGCAGCACCTGGTGAAATTCCCTCTTCATCACTGTAGTTAAAGCTGCAGGAGCCCTGCCCGCTTTTGTACCTGGTCACTCTAGTATAGCTCCTGCAGCTTTAACTACAGTGATGAAGAGGGAATTTCACCAGGTGCTGCATGCATACAAAGGACACCAGCTGAAATTCCCTTCTCTACGCAACTGTTAAAGATACAAGAGCCCTGTCTTCCTTTTCATATGGTCACCCTAATTTAAATGGAATTTGCTTCTTTCCATGCACTTAAGCATGCTTAAGGAACGTTAGCAAGTGTTCCTTAAGCATGCTTAAGTGCATGGAAAGAAGCAAATTCCATTTAAATTAGGGTGACCATATGAAAAGGAAGACAGGGCTCCTGTAACTTTTAACAGTTGCGTAGAGAAGGGAATTTCAGCTGGTGTCCTTTGTATGCATGCAGCACCTGGTGAAATTCCCTCTTCATCACTGTAGTTAAAGCTGCAGGAGCTATACTAGAGTGACCAGGTACAAAAGCGGGCAGGGCTCCTGCAGCTTTAACTACAGTGATGAAGAGGGAATTTCACCAGGTGCTGCATGCATACAAAGGACACCAGCTGAAATTCCCTTCTCTACGCAACTGTTAAAAGTTACAGGAGCCCTGTCTTCCTTTTCATATGGTCACCCTACCATATACAAAAGAAGGCAGGCCCCCTGCAACTTTGTGATGAAGAGGGAATTTCACCAGGAACTAATTGCATACAAATGACACTGGCTGAAATTCCCTTTTCTCTACAACTGTTAAAGTTACAGGAGCCCTGTCCTCCTTTTCAGATGGTCAGCCTACCCTAGGTAGGTGGGCGCGGGGTGAATACAGTGCAGGTGGGGCAAGTGGGTTGTGGGGTGGGATGAGGCAGTTGTGGGGTGTGCGGTTGTGGGGTGTGCAGTTGTGGGGTGGGCGTGGGGCGAGGCTAGCGGGTGCGCGGGGGTGGAGTGCGGGGTGGGCAGGCAAACTGCAGGTGAGGCAGGTGGAGTGGTTGTGGGGTGCACAGCTGCTGGTTGCGGGGTGGGTGGGGCGGGCATAGGGTGCGGCGGGCAAGTGTGCAGGTCATGCGAGATGGGCGGGCGTGGGGTTGACGAGGCGGAAGCGGGGTGGACGGGTGCTGGGCCAGTGCAGGGTGGCACGGCCTGGCACGGCGCGCAAGTTGGCATGGCGTGCGGGCAGCACAGCTTGGCACAGTGCAGCCTGACCCAGTGCAGCCTGACCCAGTGTGACCCATGGGGCGGCGCAGTGGGGGAGCATCCTCACCCGGTGTCCTGGGGCATTCCTGGCCGGGTGTGGGGCAGTCTGGCCTGGCCTGGAGTGTGACACGCTGGACTTCAAGCCCATGGGGTGGCCTGGCCCAGTCGGGAGTGCAGGCGTCTTAGCCTGGCCTGGCACTCGGGGCTGGGGCTGCCTGGATGTGATTTCATTTATCGTTGGGTGCTGCTACTGTTTAGTGAACTTTTCTTTAATATTTTTGATATATTTTGATGAATTAATTGGGGTGGTGCATGTGTGTGTGTTTTAAAATTATTATTAGGTTTGCCATGGGTGAGTATGCTGGTGTGTGTGGATATTTATTGTATTTTCAGTCTTGGTGAGTGTGTGTATTTGTTCTGTTGGTTGTTTTTTGCCTTGGTGCTTGTCTGGATTTTTATTATTTTTCCTTGGGTGGGTATGTGGGTGAGTGTTGTATTTTTAATATTATTTTATTGCAATGGGTGTGTGCATGTTTTAGTTTTATTTTGCATTGTGTGGGTGGTTTATTATTAATATTGTCATTATTATTTTGCCTTTGGAGAGCGTGGGGGTGGATTTTTATCCCCTCTTCCAGTTAAGTGTGTGTGTGGAGGTTGTTGTTGTTTAAATTGCTTTCAGGAGGATGTGGAGTTTTCCCCCACTTTGGGCAAGTGTGCAGGGGTATGTAAATTTTAATTTTTATTGCCTTTAGTGAGCATGAGGTGTGCGTGGATGCTGCTACTGCTGATCTTTCCTGGGGTGTGTATGTCTGCCTTCTTTAGTATCTGGTCATGCTAGGATGGGCTCCTGCAGCTTTAACTGTTGTAATGTAGAGGGAATATCACCAGATGCTGCATGCATACAAATGATACTTGCTGAAATTCCCTTTTCAATACAGCTATTAAAGACTCCTTTCCATAATCACTCTAACTAATGGAATAATTGTAACTTTTTTCCTGTTACCATAGTTCTTTAACTTACATAGCCAGTGGTGTATAGTTTTCTCTTTCCCTCTTCCTTTAATGCAACGTTTGTGTCATTATGTAGTGCTATGTCAATGAAGTAGTGTGTTTTTCATTTTTGTTTATGACTGTTATGTCTGGTTGATAGCAAAGTGTTGCCTTGTCCCAGAATTGTTCTGTCCCAGCAAGATAATATATGAGTGCATAGTGTGGCTTGTCTTGTCTTGTTTGACTGTGTCTGGGACTCCTAGGCTCTGAAAGCATCGTTCTGAGAGCATCTGCTGGTTGCATGATCCACGAGGCCGGGTTCTGGTGAGTGCACAGTTTTCCTTGACAGGAGGGGCTTGCATTTGCTATATTAAGGTGAACAAATGTGAAGAAGCTGCAATCCCATATGTATCTGGGAGTACGGTTTATTGAAGTCAACAGGACTTATTCCTGAGTTGTCATAGGATAGCATTGTATGATAGGACATAGGGAGATGATAGCTTCTGAGTTATCTGCTACTCAGTTTTCTTTGGGTAAAGTATTAAACTCTCTGATTGGGATTTCTGTTCTCTGCACACTGAGGCAGTGTAAATTCAGGAGACATTTGGATAAAAGGAGGGAAAGATCTTTGTCTAGCATTGTGATAATGGGCATCTGTTCTGGCCTTTCTTTGTACCTCTACTGACCATGGGCTTGTTTACATGGCTAATGAACCAGAGATATAATGACACATTTTTAGATTAGTTTCTCACTGATAAACCAGAAGTTGAAACAAGTTAAGAGATGCTAGTGAGAAATAACTGCTACAAGCCTTTAGTCCATTTTGTTCCATGACTGTTTGTAGGGTAATAGTATTTTATACTCTTTCTGAATGCTACATTACTCATTTATTGTACTAGATTTTCCTGTACTAGATTTTTCTGCACTTGTCAACTGCTTCATTTGTTTAGTGCTGAATCTGTGAGTATGGATATGAGAAAGGTGATGAGGAAAGAGTGTTAAATGTTAGGAAAGGTGAGACTACGGTCATCCAGTGAAGGATTTGCAGTCAGAAAAGATATGTGAGGGAAAAGGAGACTGTATCACACAAAGTATAGCAAAAGCTTTAAAGTACAGCAAAAGCTACAAAAGTAGGAGTGAAGTTAATTTCAGATACACTGAATGTCTCAGTGATTTTAACATGAAGATGTTATGCAGAACAGGTTTGTCTTAATTGTGTGCTGTGAAATCAGACATGTGACGAAGGCCATCTTTGGGTGGGCACGTCCCTTTGGGGGCTGGCCATGTTGGTGGTCACGCCCCCTTGGAGGCCGGTCATGTTGGTGGGCACGCCCCCTTGGAGGCTGGCCATGTTGGTGGGCACGCCCCCTTGGGGCGGCCATGTTGTCCTCCTTTTTGGTTTCCAAAATATGGTCACCCTAGAGTTGGTCCAATACATCAGTTGGTCCGACACATCTGGAAGACACCTGGTTGGGGAAAGTTGCCCTACAGGCATTGGATGCTGGAGGCTGCAATTTCTGTGGGGCAGTGAATTCATCCTGGGTTTCAGGCAGAACCAGCCAAAACTCTAAAAGACCTATCCAAGATTCTGAGCATGGCTACAACACCTTTGATAGCGTCTCTAGAGTTCTGGCTGCTTATGGTTGAAACCCAGAATGGATTCACCCCCTTCCCCATCAAAATCAGAGCCACCAGCCTACGTGGCCTACAGCCTATTCTGCTTGGCCTTCAGAGTCCTAAAGATCCAGAGAGCTGATACCACAGGTAAGGTGCAAGAGATCAGCTGCTAATGGCCCTGATTCAAGACACACAGCCCTAGGCATTATAGTTTCTCTTGTCTGCCCTGAACCTTTCACTACTCATCATCTTAGTCTGTTGTCACTTCGTGTGCTTTAGTTTAAACACATGTATAGAGTATTATTATTATTATTGTTGTTGTTATTGTTATTGTTATTGTTATTTATTGCATTTATATACCACCCCATAGCTGGGCGGTTTACAAAAATTAAAAACATTGAACGTTAAAAAAAATATACAAAATTTAAAAAGCATGAAAAGCATAAAAACAGATTAGACATACACTATCCATTTAAAACAACTATTTTGGGTCAAACAACAACAACAAAACCCTCAACATACGCTGTTAAATGCCCGGGAGAAGAGAAAAATCTTGACCTGGTGCCGAAAAGATAGCAATGTTGGGGCCAGGTGAGCCTCATCGGGAAGATCATTCCATAATTGGGGGGCCACCACTGAGAAGGCCCTCTCCCTTGTTGCCATCCTCCGACCTTCCCTCGGAGTAGGAACCTGGAGGAGGACCTTAGATGTTGATCGTAGTGTATGTAGAGTACCCAATTGTTTCCATAAGTCCAGCCTTTAACGCTGTCGGAGCACGGACTGAGCGTGGCAAATAAATGTTGTGTTGGAGCTGGTAGCTCCCATTGTGCATGTACCACACAGCAGCTCAGGAGATGCCAGAATGGAAATAAATGCTGCTCATCGAATGCATTGTGGTATTTTAAGCTGTGCAGAATGAGCTTCAGCATGTCTCTTTTGAGTATCGCTAGCTCCTGAATGCTTTGATATTTATAACTTTGCCATCTGCTGCGTGGTGGATTCTGGATGGCAGGAAGCTACTTGGGTTTCCCTGGTGGACATTCCTTTTAAATTATAGTGAGCGTGGGAAACGGCAAATGGGTTAATTTGGGGAGGGCCTGCAGTTGGTGACATCTAGTACTGTATGAAAAATGGAGCAGGTCTGCGGAGAGAGTGAAGCTACCCCAAGTTTAAACAAAATGCATCTCCAGCTACTTTGTATTTTTATGATTTTAAGATGTACTCTATCCTGAGAACTATGGATGATTTCAAAATATAAATAATGAAATGTTCTAAAGAGTCAATCCATATGCTTCTTACAGTTCTCAGCCAAACCAATATTTGTAAAGTGGAGTTTGGGGGTGATAATGACTTTGCTCATCACCAAAACTCTTCTTAATGAGATTTTGATATTTCTAAAGTCCCTCCTGTATGTAAAAGCCTTGATTTCAATGCAAGCAATGGTTTGACGTGAATGTTCAGCGCTTAGGAACTGGTAGAATACCATTTTTATGTCTGCAGTATCGGAGTCAACAACTTTTTAGCTAGTGAATTTATTGAGTTCTCAACGCAATATTATGTGAGAGGTCAACTTGCTTGACATATTGAGCTGGTTCGGATGATCATTTCTCTGCTTATTAAAGAGAGATGTGTATGAGACATCCGGTCCCGCATGGAGCCCATTTACCCTTTGCACAAGTCGTGATGGAACCAGGAATCCTCTACTTAACCGTGTCCAAACCAGAAAACTATTGTTATCGGCTTTGGAAGAATCCAGTATAGTAAAACCACAGTTTGATGTTGGTTTAATATGCTATCTTGTTCAGAAGCTGGTGACTATAGGGCTCATCTGTGGAACTTGTTTCAAGTCACAGAGCTGCAAGGCCCTCTTGTCCAACTTTTGTCCCACAGCAGGCCTATTCATCCATCAGCCCCCACAGATGAATTGCCGGTGCAGTTCAGACCATGCCTGAGCTCTGGAACGTATCAAGTAACAGCAAGAAAAGGGGTGACTATGCATCTGTAGTGTTCAGTATTAATTGTCCCAACCTAGTTGGTGGCCTTCTGGGATGAGGTCAGCAAGCCAAATTAAACCTTTAGGTTGCAATCCTATGCACATTGACCTAGGAATGAGCCCCTTTGAATATGGTAGAGCTTAGTTCAGAGTAAACATTCTAGCTGTCGTAAATCACTGGCCTTAGACTCGACAAGCAGGATGGAAATGTCAATAAACAGTCCGTGGTCGAAAGCCAAAGTATCCGTCAGAAACTGGGTCCTGCTTCCAGCGTCGCTTCTGGGTTCTGGCATGTCTTTTATGGGGATGGTGGTGATTGGGAATGGCTGTCAGCTGCGTTGGCCTTCAGCCGGCTTCTGCCTGTTCCTGTGAAGGGCCACTCCCCAAACACCCCCAGGCTGAGCTGTTCCTCCTTTCTGCTTAATCCCTCAAACTGATTAAGCTTGGCTTCTAGGGCAGCAGTTGAAGGCTTCTAGGTAAGCAGTTGAGGCAGATGTGGTGACAGCCACCAGCTTAGGCAGTTTTAAAGAGGGATTAGACAAAGTCGTGGATGATAAGGTCATCAATCCTTAATGGTCATGATGGCTATCTTCTGCCTCCAGGATGAGAGGCAGCATGCCTCTCATTACCAGTTTCTGGGGAGCAACTGCAGGACCTGGTTGCTATTATCACAACCTATGGTTGCGATAATGGTTTCCCATAGGGATCTGGTTGCCCACTATGGGACGCAGGATACTGACAAGAAAGGATCTTGGTCTGCTCCAGCGCGGCTCTTCCTATGTAGCTTACAGGCAGACCTTGGTGAAAACATGCAAAAAGTAACAATCCATTGTTACCTTTTGGAATAACTGTTTATAAAACAAATTTGTAGAATATATAGACTATTTCTGTAGCTGTGGAATGTACTTTTACACACACATACACGCGCACACCCAAGGTAATATTCACTGTGCCTGCCATGGTTGGGTGCATTAAAAATGATAAGAGGACTGAAAAGTTCTGGACAAAGGTGTTTATATTTCTAAGAGGAAAGAAAGGAGGCGTGGGCGTGTTCAGTCGTTTCAATGACGTTTTGACTAAGTCCTACATAATGCGCTAATTGTGTCTTTGGGAAATGCACTTTGATGTACATTTTCCAATTGGTCTCTGTAGGTGTGCACCTATAATGCCGCTTTTGTCTCTTTCTCTACAGCAGCTGGTTACCCAGTTCTTGATTCTGAATAGCGTGCCACCTAACAAAGGGGGGGGGATTGAGTGTGGCTTTGGATGTTTTAACCAAAGGCGGCGAGGGGAAGGAAGGAAGAAGCTCAAGTGAGTTACACTGCTGCTTCCCACGCTTGTTCAGAAAGTCTAAAGCTGAGCCCTTGCATCTCTCCCTACAGGAAAGGGGGGGTGCGCGCATGTGCACAGCTCCATGCATGCGTGCTTCAAATACGGAGATTGCACACACACCTTCCCACGAAGAGAGATGCTCTGGATTTACTTACCTAGCAATGGAAAACTGAGCAGCAATTCACTTGAGCTTCCTCTCGCTCTAAGGGGCAATTCGCACATGGGTTTTTTAATTATTATTATTATTATTAGTTATTTTTATTATTATTACTTTCCTGGTGGCTTACTGGAATATTCTGAACACCTGGCCAGCAGGCATCCTCTGGTTGAGCTCTAGGCCTAGCACAACCTTATAGTTCACCACGCCATCTGTCTGCTTCATCATCAAACAGCAAACTGTGTTGCTGGGTATTTGGCAGAGGGGTAGCTGAACGTGTGGCGACCCAGTTGAAAAGACTGGGTTCCCAGTGCGCCACAAGATGGCCATTAAACATCACCTCCTATGCTGCGAACTGTCTGAATGGGCTCTATAGTTCTCTCATACCCGTGAATGTTCTGGTTTCACCAGGCTCTTTTGCAGGCTAGGTTTAAAATATCTGGGAAATTCCTATTAATAAAACAGGGCTGTAAAAAGGGGTGGGTGGCAGAGCAATATATAAATCTTGGAAGCTTATGGGGTGTGCAGTACACAAGGGACTCTTCAAGAGCACTGAAGTTAATTGCCTGAAATTTGAGTATGGCAGCCACTGACAATGTATCCACAGAAAGCAGAGAATTTTAAAGGCATCTGAGCTGCGTTCAGCCTCTTGGGTGGGGGGGGATTGGTCCCTAGGTAGCCAATGGATATGGCCTCTTGACAGTCAGCTTCCCATACTCAGGGAAGGGGATGAAGCCGGTACAAATTACCGGGGCCCAGCGGTCCGGAAGGGGGCCTCTGGGCCCGACTATGTTGCATATGTTTTTGTCTTTCTGGGTAGTATCATTATTTGTCGATATGTTTTCAACATCCATTTGTAGCAAAACAAAAGGCTCTTTTGCAGCAGGCGCGTCCGAGTTTGCTTGTCATCGCAAAGAGCCGCTCGATTGAAATGATCCGCACAGGAGGCCATAGAAACCGCCAGGGGGACAACTGAGTGGGAAGGAGCGGTTTCTTTTCAGTCTGACAGATTCCCTCGGGTGCATCCTTCCCGCCCGCCCACAACGTGTTCCGCAAAAACACTGGAACAGGCATCGAAACCTTAGGACCTCTCCGAGAGGAAACGCAGGAGCTCCTCCTGTTGCCTTTCCGAGACTCTTCCTACTTGCGTTGATTGTTTCTTGATCTTATAACGTTACAGGGATCATCCTTGCCGGGGGCACCCAAAAATGTTTTCACCGGGGCCCAAGCCCACTCTCAGCAGCCCTGCCCTTATTATTATTATTATTATTATTAATAATAATAATCATCTTTATTTATATCCTGCCTTTTGCCCAATACTACCATACCCTCTCCAGTTCCATTCACCACTATTTTATTTTGTTTTATTTATTTCCTAGGATAAAGCCTTTTCACTATGGGCGCTAGTAGTCTGAAGGCAAAACATGTTCCTTGACTCCCGCTATGTCAGATCTCCTCCAGAAGCTGTATGGAGGTTATTTTCCTTCAACGCGACCGAAGGCTTTTGGCCCTCTCTTCCTCACACTGGTCGCCGCTGAATGGCATTTGCTTCTTCCCCTCAGGCCTCAAGTCCACTCATTCCCTCTTTCCCCACATTTTAAAACCCAGCTTTTCCTAGGGCCGGCATCCGCCACCACTGATTCAGAGCATCCGCTACTGCTGCCGCCACCACCACCACCGCCCCTGCCGCCAACATGGCCACTTCGAGATTGGTCTTGATTTGCGAAGCCCATGGTCCATCCCTGCCTTTGGGTTTTTCTGCCTGCGCAGCACAGAGCGACGTGGGAGCTGTGGTTCCTCGAAAGCTCGAGCTTTCAGCTTTTCGAACTTTGGAATTTTTTTGCATGTCTGCACAGCTCAAACTTCAGTATGAAATGAAAGAGCAAAATTGGCCTGGTGGATCTCGAATAATAAGCCTTACACTACCTTATTCTCATGTAAGATTACAATTATTTATACTGTGCTTTTCAGGATAAAACCCCTCCGAGGTAGCTTACAAGTAAAACGATACATGAATAAAAAACATTATAAATCAAAATTGAAAATGACAGCTTATAAGGGCAGGTGATGGTAAAAAAAAGCCCTGGGGGGAAAGGAGGGTCAGTGCAACTGGAACAGAGGCCTGAGGTGATTTTTCCCTGCTGTCTTTTGCCATATGCATGGAAAGGTTCTGTGTTCATTATTCCTTACCGCTTGACATCCAGTTCTCTACTGCCAGTTGCTTAAAGTTCATTTATATGCATCAGACATTTTTAAATCATCCTTTGTAATGTTTAACCCAGGGTAGTTTACAATGCAAAATAAATCAATAATACAACCGAATATCAAAACGGCAGAGTGAAAGCTTCATTTCTAGTTTAAAATGCATCATCCTCCCAATACTTAAACTGAGAAAATAAAAATATTTGTTGTTACCCACTTGACTTCTGGGGGGTGGGGGTGGCACTCTTGAGTCAAATCAGTCCGTAATCAATTCATTACCCATGATTTGATCTGGAGGGGAGGGCTGGCCCGGTTTGTATTACTGAGATCTTCACCAGGAAATGGTGGAATCATGACAATGGGGCCAGAGCAACCTTTTCCACTATTGGACCATCATCCTCTTCCCCTCTATTGCAAACACCAGATCCAGCATGTGACCTGCCAGATGTGTAGGTTCATTGCTATAGTAGGACAACCCCAGGGTTGTAATGGCAGCCATGAAGTCCTGAGGTGGTGCTGCTAATGGGGCAGCCTTCGCATGGACGTTGAGGTCACCTGGCAGTGTGTGTGTGTGTGTGTGTGTCCTCAACACCAGGATTGAGCTTACCTCTCAGGGATATAGTTGGGCAGATGGGTGGACGTTACACCAACACAACCCTCCAGTTGGATTTTGTCCCTAAAGTTGAACATTAGGTACACACACTCTAATTTGGGTCTTAGCTTGACAAGTCACCTGGGGAGGGAGATAGAATCCCTTTCTAGGGTGACCATATGGAAAGGAGGACAGGGCTCCTGTATCTTTAACAGTTGCATTGAAAAGGGAATTTCAGTAGGTGCCATTTGTATGCATGCAGCACCTGGTGAAATCCCCTCTTCATCACAACAGTTAAAGCTGCAGGAGCTCTGCCCTCTTGACCAGATATAAAAGATGACAGGGCTCCTGCAGCTTTTAACTGTTGTGATAAAGAGGGGATTTCACCAGGTGCTGCATGCATACTACAAATGAAATTCCCTTTTCAATACAACTGTTAAAGATACAGGAGCCCAGTCCACCTTTCCATAGGGTCACTCTACTTTAGACTAGAAATTCTCTCCCCCCCTACCTCCCCCCCATCCCGGTCATCCCTCCCCACCCCAACTTTCAAATCTATGTTGGTTACCCTAAGAAGAACACAGGCAGACACATTTGGGTGAAATCAACCTCTCCCAGCTACTCCACCCAGGTCAGTTATACAAACTGGGTCAGCCCTCTTCTCCAAGATCAAACCATGGATAATTAATTGATTGATTACAGACCATCCTGGCATTTAGCAATATGTATTATTTCACAGATTTGTATATTGCTTTCCAATAAAACTGTCAAATTGGTTAACCTAATAATATAACGACAAAATACAACAAAATAACCACTCCTGAACAATAAAACTATAGCTATAAGTGATTGGGCCATACTTCAGGGGAGGTTTGCCCTGTCTGATGTTAATAGGGAAAACATTCCAAAGAGTGACTTCTGCAACTCTGAGTGCCCTATTACAAGCACTATCAGAAGCACCCTTTCTGAGGATCACAAAAACTGGGCATGGACATAAGGGGTGAGGGGATCCCTAATTACACCAGCTTTAAAATCGCTCCACTGGCTGCCAATTAGTTTCCGGGCGAAGTACAAAGTGTTGGTCATTACCTTTAAAGCCCTACATGGTTTGGGTCCAGGTTACCTGCGGGATCGCCTTCCCCCGTACAATCCGCCCCGCACGCTCAGGTCCTCTGGGAAGAACTTACTACAGTCAGCCAAGACTAGGCTGACAACCGTTACCCAGAAGACCTTCTTTTCTGCCGCTCCCAGACTGTGGAACGACCTGCCGGGAGAGATCCGCCAACTTACCAGTCTTCTAGAATTCAAGAGAGCTATAAAAACTGATCTCTTCCGGCAGGCCTATCCAGTCTAGGGTGACCAGACGCCCGGATTTGTCCGGACATGCCCGGGAAATGGGGAGCAAATCCGCATCCGGGCGGAAAAACTGTTTTGGGGGGGCCAAATCCGGAAATTTAGCCCCCCAAAAGGGTGACCAGATGGCCCTGGGGCGATCCGGGCCAACCGGGGGGGCGGCGGGGGCAAGCCGGGGTGGCGGGGGGTCACGCTGCGGTGGCGGGAGGCTGGCGGCACGAGGCACTTACCTTCTGGGGCGTCCGCTTCCCTCCGGTGCTTGGAATCTACTGAGAAACAGGCTTCGTGGCCTGTCCCTCAGTAGCACGCCGGGTGATGACGTCATCACCCGGTGCGCTACTGAGAGACAGGCCAGGAAGCCTGTTTCTCAGTAGATTCCGAGCACTGGAGGGAAGTGGACGCCCCAGCCGATAAGGAGCGCGGGGTCGGGCGGCGCGGGGTCGGGCGGAGCGGGGTCGGGCGGGGCAGCGCGGGCGGGTGGGGGGGGCGGCGCGGCGCATGCGGCGCGGCGGCGGCGTGAGGCATGCGGGCGGGGGGTGGCGCGGGGCGGGGCAGCGCGGGCGCACGGTGGGGGGGTTGTTTTGGGTGGGTGGGGTGGCGGGGGGGCCCGGGATTTTGATCCTCAAAATCTGGTCACCCTAACCCAGTCGAATTTTAAAACTTGGTTGATTTTAATTATGCATTCACTTTATACACTTTTAATCAGATTTGTGTATTTTATATGTATTTTATATTGTTTTTACTGATGTTGTTCCCCGCCTCGATCCAGAGGGAGAGGCAGGTAAGGAATAAATAAATATATTATTATTATTATTATTATTATTATTAGCACCACATGGTCTGAGGGCAAGCTGGCAGGAGCATTCAGGCTACCAAGGAAGGGGAGAGGATTGAAAGGGGGAGGGAGTCAGATTTAAATAGTCTCACACCTTCCATAGTCTCTCCAGTGATTCTCACCACAATATCTCCCCTGTCCTTTACCACTGGAATAAAAGTGCCCCTCATTTCTAAATGTTTTAGAGACTCCCACTTCTCCTAAACGCCTGTGTTGAAAGGATGTGGTAAAAATCTGTTCTGTAACCACTCTAGAGTACAACATGGCGTTTGAAAGGTGTTACACGGAAGTGCTCCATGTTGGCTGCCTTTGGGCTTTCAAATGGAGTGGGGGTTCCACTCTGGCTTCAGAGTTGACACTTCCCCCCTGCAATCCCTTTTAGTACCGGTATAATAATAGGCTTGCCAGATTCAATATAGCACAGGAGCCTGTCCTGTGTGCGTTCTTGAGACTTTCTTCCTCCGGGCTGATCTAAATGTGCCGACAGAAATGCAGAGGTTGCTGAAAAGCATTTTCTAGCGGAAGGGTGGCATGAAAAACGCAAGAGCCACCTTCTTGGCTCCCAGTTTTCCTGGCTATACAGGCGCTGGAAATTTATGTATTTATTTATTCATTACATCTTTATACTGTCCATCAGCTGAAGCTCTCTGGGCAGTGCACAGTTAAAAACCATAAGAAAAGCAATATAAATGTAAACACCAAAAACTTAAAAAGGCAGTATAAAACAAGCTACATTACAAACCAGGGAAAGCCTGTGTAAAAAGGTATGTCTTCAGGAGGCGTTTAAAAGTTGTAACGTTTCCTGCCTCCCGAACCGCACAAGGGAGGGTTTTCCAGAGGGTGGGTGCTACTACAGAGAAGGCCCCGCCACCGGGGTTCTTCATGGTGGCATTCCGTTCATCTTGGAATGGCCAGTATGGCCTCCTCTGAGGATCGTAGTTGTCATCCAGGTTTATATAAGGGAAGGCGGTCTACTAGGTATGCTGGTCCCAAGTTGTTTAGGGCTTTGTAGGATAACAGCATAACCTTGTACGTGGCTCAGTAGTTAACAGGCAGCCAGTGCAATTCTTTTAATACAGGTTTTATATGAGCAGAGCTAGGCGTCCCCGTGAGCACCCTAGCTGCTGCATTCTGCACTAGCTGCAGCTTCCGAACCACACACATGGGTAGCCCCACATAGAGCGCATTACAGTAGTCTAGTCGTGAGGTTACCAGTGCATGAATGACCCTGGCAAGGCTATCCCTATCCAGGAACGGGTGTAGTTGGCATACCAACCGAAGTTGATAATGGGCGCTCCAGGCCACTGAGGTCACCTGGACCTCCAGTGACAGAGATGGATCCAGGAGGGAGTGCAGAGTGCAGAGAGATGGATCCTTCGGAGGGAGTGCAACCCCATCCAGAACAGGCAAACACCCCAATTCCCGGACCAACCCACAAGGCCTCTGTCTTATTGGGATTCAGCTTCAGTTTGTTGGCCCTCATCCAAGCCATAACTGTATCTAGACACTGATTCAGAACGTGCACAGCCTCTCCCGATTCAGATGTTACAGAGAGATAGAACTGGGTGTCATCAGCATACTGGTGACACCCATTGCTTCAAATCTCCTGATGACTGCTCCCAATGGCTTCATATAGATATTAAAAAACATTGGGGATAGGATGGTGCCCTGAGGCACCCCATACTTCAGCTGCCATGGGGCAGAAGTACATTCCCCAATGCTATTTTTTGGAACCGACCCCACAAGTATGAGCTGAACCACTGTAAAACAGTCCCCCAACTCACAGAGGCGTTCCAGGACTATACTGTGGTCAACGGTATCAAAAGCCACTAAGAGATCAAGGAATAGTAACAGGGTCGCACTCTCCCAGTCCCTCTCCCAAAGAAGGTCATTCATCAGGGCGACCAAGGCTGATTCTGTCCCAAAACCAGGCCTGAACCCAGACTGGAATGGATCCAGATAATCAGTTTAATCCAAGTGCGCCTGCAGCTGAGACGCCACCACTCTCTCAAACACCTTGGTCAAAAATGGGGTGTTGGCGACCAGACGATCGTTATCATAACTCTCTGGATCAAGGGAGATTTTTTTTTAAGGAGTGGTCGCACCACTGCCTCCTTTAAGGCAGCAGGGACCACCCCATCGCGCAATTTTGTGTTCACCACATCCCTGATCCAGTCGCTCAGCCCCCCACGGCTAGCTCGAATAAGCCATGATGGGCAAGGGTCGAGAAACCATGTGGTGGGTCGAACAGACGCAAGCGTCTTGTCCACATCCTCAAGCTCCAAAATCTGAAATTGATCCCACAAAACAGGCTAAGACAATGCACTGGACACCTCAGCAGACACTGAATCAATGGCGGTGTTCAAGTCAGCGTGAAGGTGAGCGATTTTATCCTCAAAGTGTCTTGCAAATTCCTCACAGCGAGCCTCCGAGGGTTCCAGTATTGGATCAGGTGGGCTAGAAGTAAGTAACCCACGTACCACCCGGAAAAGCTGAGCTGGACGACAGCCTGAGGATGCGATGGGCCGCCTTTGCTGCCTTCACCGCCCCGCAATAGGCATGTACACTCTTGCGCGTGTTCGGTCACCTTCAAGACGAGTCTTACGCCACTTGTGCTCCAGCTGTCTTCTGACCTGTTTCATTTCCCGGAGCTTCCCAGTGAACCAGGGAGCCTTCTGAGCTCCACAATGTTGAAGAGGGCGCTCGGGAGCGATTGTATCAATGGCCCTTTGCAGCTCACCATTCCATAGTGTAACAAGGACCTCAACAGAATCGCCGGATCTGGCTACTGAAAATTCCCTGAGAGCATTCAGGAATCGTTCAGATCCCATAAATCTCCGGAGGTGAACCTTCTTAATGGGTCCCCCACCTCTGCAAGGAGGGACTGGCACCGTGGAACCGAATTTCACCAGGAAGTGGTCTGACCATGACAACGGGGTAATTTTCATCCCCTCAATATCCAGACCACCCCCCTCACACCCTGAGGCAAAGGCCAAGTCAAGGATATGCCCTGCCCTATGTGTTGGGTCGGTGGCAAATTAAGACAGCCCTGTGGTTGTCGTGGAGGACATGAAGTCCCGAGCAGGTCCTGTTAAGGCAGCCTCAGCATGAATGTTGAAATCTCCCAGGACCAGGGTCCTAGGATTATCCAGCACCACATCAGAGACTGCCTCAGCCAGCTCGGTCATAGAGTCCATTGGGTAGCAGGGTGGGCGGTACACCAATAGTATCCCCAATCTGTCTCTTTGGCCCAGCACAAGGTACAGGCCCTCACAACCTTTCCCAGGGTGGACGGTTTTCCTGGTGAGTAGGATTGAATTTTTATAGATCATGGCGATTCCCCCCCACACACACACCACCACCGGCTGTCCAGCCTGGGCTGGTGCTGCACTGAGTAACCAGGTGGGCAAAGCTGGGTCATAGCTACAAAGCCCAGTGTACCCACCCAGGTCTCCGTAAATCAAGCCAGGTTGACTCCTTCATACATGATCATAACCTTTGGAATTAGCTGTCACAAGGTATGGTGTTGAGATGGCTTTAAAATGGGACTGGAGGATCAGGCTATCAATGGCTGCTTGTCGTGATGGCTATATGGTACCTTCAGTAGCTGCAGGGTAACAGTGGGAGAAGGGCTGTTTATGGGGATTTCTAAGAGGGATCTGGCTGGGAAACAGGACAGGCCTTTGGTCTGATCCAGCAGGGCTTAGCAGCAGAGAGGAGCTGTGCGAATTTTATCTATAAGGTGAATGACAGCAGGATTGAGGGAAGGTGAGAATTTCTTGTGCTCCCAATCCTTTTATTTATTTATTTTTATTTATTTACAACATTTATATACTGCTCCCCATTCAGAATTTCGGAGCGGTGGACAAAATAAAATAGAATAAAAGCACATTAAAAGTGCATTTTTAAAAGAAACAATGTGCAAAATAAAACGCGGCTGGTCATTAAGGGAAGGCTTCCTGGAACAACGACATTTTCAGGAGGCGCTGGAAGGAATACAAAGTTGGCGCCTCCTGACCTCCAGAGGCAGGGAATTCCACAGGAGGTGGACTACCACACTGAAGGCTCTTCTCCTGGTGGACTCCAATCCGACAATAGGGGTGCCTCTACAAGAGGCATTTAAAGCTCTTTCAAGGCCCATTAAAAATTTGACCTCTACAAGAGAGGAGCGCAAATCGGGGGTTGAGGTGCATTTTCTCTCCGATTATGCGCATTATCGAATGTGTGTTAAATAGTGGGTTTTAATTCTCCGCGGCCGTTAAAGCGCATTTTGACCATGTAAACAAGCAATTCTCCACATTTTAGCCACTTTAAAGTGCGTTTCATACTGCCGGTTATGCGCTTCACCACATGTCGTTTACAGGATTTAGGCATAAATGCAATTGTGAGAAGATGCTCATAATCGGGCAACCAGGCGCCAAACCGAATCCTTCGAGAGGGGACCAGGTCTATGTGGAGCCACCAGGAGCAAGCCCTCAGATGACCTCAGTGAGCAGGCAGGTTGATAGGGGAGAAGGCGCTCGCTCAGGTAGCCTGGTCCCAAGTTGTTTAGGGCTTTGTACATAAGTACAAGAACCTTAAAACTGGCCCAGTAGCGAATAGGCAGCCAGTGCAGTTCCTTCAGGAAAGGAGTTACATTCTGGAAAGGGGCAGCTCCAGACAACAGCCGAGCTGCTGCGTTCGGAGCAGCTTTAAGGGCAGCCCCACATAAAGTGCATTGCAGTAATCCAATCTTGAAGTTACTTTCTTTTCAAACGTTTCCCTTGAACTGTAGCCACACTTCACTCCTAGTTTCCTACCGAGGCATGCGGGCGGCGCGAGGCGGGTGCGCGGTGGGGGGGGGGTTGTTTTGGGTGGGTGGGGTGGGGTGGGGGGACCGGGATTTTGGTTCTCAAAATCTGGTCACCCTAATTTTGTCCATCTAACCCAGTGTTGACTACTGACTGGCAGTGGCTCTTGAAGGCTGGCTGGGGCATGCTGGGAGTTGTAGTCCAACATGGCTGGAGGGCACCAGGTTGTGGAAGGCTGCTGTAAGGTCTCAGGCAGAGAGAAGTTTTCCACATCACCTGCTACCTTTTCCTTATTTTTAACCGGAGATTTAACGTGGCCCTATCACCAAGCGATGAATCCCCCCATCCCAACGCTATTGCCCTGTGCTCGTGTGTATTTGGGACTGTAGGATCAGCTCACAGGATCAGAGCATTTAAAATGTGATGCTGGCCAACTGGAACGCCTACACGGAGTCCAAGCAAGTGACTACGTAGACATGTTTAAATCAGCCTTCAATGTGTACTTTATGTATGCATGTGCTACAGATCATGCTAACGAGGAAGAGTTTGTGCCATTTTAAAGATGGGAGACATTGGTGGATGTATTTTCCCCCCCTACTCGGATTGAAGACTGGCAGCTTGCTTTTAAGGAACGAAGTTGTTTGCATATTTGAGGTGGAAAAGCCAAATGGCATCTTCCCCGCTACCAGGGTGGAACAAATGTCCTAATAGCAGTACACTCCTAAGCATGTTTACTCAGTAGTCAGTCAGTGAGATTTACTACCCGTTAAGCAGCGTTCTCCCACCTGACGTGTGGGAGAACTTGCTGGAGGATGCTAGTAGTCCTACACACCTGGAGGGCACCAGGTGGGGGAAAGTTGGCACATAGGATTGCAGCCTTAATAACTGACAGTTGCCTTTTAATGGCCATGAGGTTGGACCACTTCACGTTTGCTTCCTTGGAGGACTAGCATGAATCAAATGCGGTTTCATCCAAGAGGTGGGTGTGAAAGAGATAAACTCTGGTGCTGTATAAATTCTTTTGAACTCTTTTTATTGTTGTTATTACTCGAATATCCACAACGCTCGGCGTTTCGGAAACAATCCTTCGTCAGGAGCTGGATATTTTTTGGTACACTGCCAAAGAGTTGTTTTTCTTAAGAGATAAACATTGTAATGCTTTCTCCGTTTGTACGTCCTTAAGAAAAACAACTCTTTGGCAGTGTACCGAAAAATATCCAGCTCCTGACGAAGGATTGTTTCCGAAACGTCGAGCGTTGTGGATATTTGAGTAATAACAACAATAAAAAGAGTTCAAAAGAATTTATACAGCATCAGAATTTATCTCTTTCACACTCATGCTGTATGGTGTTTTCCCCTTTTTTCTTCGCTTCATCCAAGAGGTGTAATTTTTGAAGGATGGCTAGTGCAAATCTTGCAAAATATGACATAAAGATCTCTCAATAATAATAATAATATATTTATTTATTTCTTATCCACCTCACCCTTTGGATCGAGGCGGGGAAGAACACTAGTATAACAATACAATAAAAATCAAATACATAAAGTTAATTAAGAGCATATAATGTGGCCTCTTTGGGGCCATTAGATTAGCATTTTAGATAGGTGAGAAGGTAGCAAGTTTTCAGTGTGCTTCCACTCCTCTATGAGGCAAAAGAAATAAAGCCAAATGACCCTGATGGGAAGGGAAATGAACAAAAAAAGAGCCACAGGAGGCATCTTGTGTGGAGAAAATGCCGTTATGGTGAATTAGGTTAATAATAATAATAATAAAATAATCCTTAACGTTGCCTCAAGTTCAGATCCTAACGTATCAATGATTGGCTCGAACCAATTAATTCCTAAAATAATGACGAAATAGATAATACTCTATAACTTGACTAAAGGCGAATGCTAGTTTGGGCGGGAAAGCTATTTTCGCCGATTGCGCATGCGTGGAATTTAGGGTGGTGGTAGGGGTACGGATTGGCAGGGAGAGTCGGCACTTTCCGTCACTTTCCGAACTCTCCCCGCCCCTTGCCGGACTCCTCTCGCTCGCTTCTTCGGCTGGCCTCTAGTTCTCCCCTTTCCTCCCCCCTCCCGCGCCCTCCGCTTCGGCAATCTCCGTTCGCCTTCGTCCCTCCCCGCGCCCGCCCTCGTCCATTTCCGCCGCCCCCTTTCGGAAATGACCGAAGACGCGCTGAAGGAACCCGCGGCGGGCGAGATGAAGTAGAGAAAGCGAGAGGTGAAGGCGCCGGCAGGGCTCCGCGGGTTGGACCGCTCGCTCCGAGGAACGAACCATCCGCCGCTAACTCGGAGGGGGGGGGTGACGGAGGCAAAGAGGATTTGACAGAAGCGAAGACAGCGACCTCCCTCTCCCCGCCTCTCTCCCCCCTCCCTCTCCGAATGGTTGTTGCCTACGGATCCCGGGAGCGACTGACTGAAGGAAGGCTGCGGCGCCCGTCGGGCGGGAGGGTTGAACTCAAGAGGTAAGTCGGGGGGGAGAGGTGGACCGTACCACGCGCGAGGAAGGGGTGTGCGCGGGTCAGTGCAAACAGGCGAGCTTTGGGAAACAGGCTTCGGAGGGGTTCGCCTCCCCTTTCTTTGCAGGATGGTACAGTCTTAGGAAGGCAGTTCTGGAGGTGGCAGGTTTGGGGGGGGTCCTGTTTGGTACTCTGGGGAACCCCCCAGGAACTCTCCCCTGGGACTTGGGGGCTGGTGGGGGGAGGGGGAGCATCATGGGTCCAGGGACCCTAACTCTGAAATGGGGGGGGGGAGAGAAGTATCCCCTGTGTGGCTGGGGGAGGGGGGTCTCCATGTTTGGCTTTACAAGCACAGGGTCAGTGTGTTGTTGTTTTGTTGTTGTTGTTGATATTGTTTATTGAAATGTTTTTGGAGATTTTTTTTAAAACAACAAAGGACCTCCCACCCCCCACCCCCTTCCTTCCCTATTATACAGTCGATGGTACAAGACAATACGCTGAGCTTCCATTCCCCCCCTTACCTGTGGGTCACTGACATGGGTTGAGTTCTGTGCCTTAAAGTATCAAAGCATTTACTGTTACCGTGTTCACCTCTGCCAGTTATTTCATTAATTTAAAATTGTTTTTTAGGCCGCAGCTCAGTTGTAGAAGTCTCTCAAGGCGCCTTGCGATTTCTTTCAAAAGCATACAAACAGGTAGTAAATGCATACACAATAAGGGAGCCATCCTACGTCCTCCAGACAGCGTGGGGGGGGGGCATAGGATAGTTCGGTTTCCTGGCTCCAAGGTTAGGGACAGGGCTCCAGCCTCAGAACCAAGAGACTGCGTTCTTCACCCCTTCTCCTTCATAGTCAACGTGGAGGTAACCACGCTGCCTGCTTCTTTGCATTTGGAAAGGGGAGGGGAAAAGTCTGGGATGGCTGCACTGTGATCTGTGGCCGCCACAGCCTCTTTCCCTTCCCAGACGAAGTGCTGCGAAATCACCCGTCTAGCAGAAATGCAGAGCGGCTGGAGCGCGGAGGGGAAGGTCGCCTCCACTGTCCTTCCACGCTGCACTGCACTCCGAGATCGGAGGCTGCCGGGTATCCACATAGGATTGCGCCCTAAAATACTTTAAAAACATATAAAACCTGTAGCCCACAGTTTATGGGAACGCCAGCGAAAATGGGTGGGTTTTCAGAGCCTTCCTGAAGACCTGACGAACCACTGATGGAACCTGGTTCCAGATGGAACCTGGTTCCAGATGTTGTGGGGCCACCACTAGAAATGCCCTCTCTTTTGTATTCACTGGGCTGTGAGTGAGATGAGCCTTGTTTTATTTTATTTACAACATTTATAAAACACTCTATGTCCAAAAAGAGATACCCAGCATTACGTATTATATGTAAAAATTGCAACAACATCTATTAAAATAATAATAGGAAACAGCAACACAAGCAACATAGCGGACAAAATAAAATCATATTGTGGGGGAAGCCTTCAGATGCCAGGGGAAGGATCTCAAAAGGCAGAGGGAAGATGAATCTCTTGGGGCAGGGAGTTCCACATTCTGGGTGTGCATGGCGGAGGCCCTGTCTCATTCTCACCAAGGGTCCTTCTGATTGTGGAGCAAACAAAACAAACGGTAATCACTTTACTCATCAAAGTCTGCACCAACAGAGCAGACTTCACCTGTTGCCTAAAGGATAATGATAAAGGTGTCATGTGGAAGGGAGTTGCTCAGAAAAGGCCTTCTCCCCGGCAGCGTAGAAGTTACCCACTTAACCTCTGCAGTGTGAGGGTACTCAAAGAAGGGTCTCTGATTATTGTCTGCCAGACAGGTTCACAAAGGAACAGGCGCTCCTTCATGTGCCTGCTATTTTATTTTTATTTCTTTATTTAAAATGAGTTTTAGGCCACGTTTAAAAGTAGAGCATTTAATATTTAGGGCTTTTGCGGTCAGAACCAGCACTCAGGTCTGTATCTGTTGTTAGCCTTACTTAGGCCCTTTCTACAGCAGGCGTTTCGCCTGGGTTGGCCCCCGTCTACTCCTTGTGAGTCCAGATGATGCACAGGGTGTCCCGGGGGTGGGGCGGGCACGGGATTTTTCTGGGTTAACAGAAACCTGAAAAATCTTGAATCTTCCGTGGTCCTGGGTAGTTCCTGGGACCGTGGAAGATGTGCCCGCCTTTCTCAGGTGCTGCTGCGCTTACATGTGAGTAAGTGCAGCAGCAAAATGGGCCCAGAGCCGCATCATGGGGCTCCGTGCCCATCAGGGGAGGGGGGGAGGGATGCCTGACATCCCCAGGATGGCGGGGGGAGGGCCCCCTGATTTCATGCGTGCTTTAAAAAAAATTACCTTGTCGCTGGAATGCAACTGCGCTCTTCGTTAAAAAACAGCTGCGATGGCGCAATGGCCCGGGAGCAGCCCGCGTCGTTGCGCTGGTGATATGTATTCACCACGACCATTCGGGAAGTGGCTACTTCCAGGATCGCGGCCCCTCCACCCCTCTACACCCCTTGGTGTAGAAAGGGCCGTAGAATAGCCCCATTTAAATAAATGGGGCTTAAGTTAGACCAGCATTGGATATAAGCCTTTGAATTGTACCTTGAAACATACTGGGAGCCAATGAAGCTGTGTGAGTATAGGTGTAAGAATGCTACTAAATGTGTGTATTTGGATGATTGTAGCTCAGTAGTAGAAGCTCTGCTTTGCATGTGGAAGGTCCCAGGTTCAATCCCTATTCCCCCCCCCCCCCCCCCATTAAAAGGGATTCAGGTAGCAGGGGATGGGGCAGGGTCTCTGCCTGAGACTTTGCCAGTGGGACTTGACAACACTTTGACCTGCAGAAGGCAGTTTCTGATGTTTGCAATGGCCAGTTTTAACTGTAGCACAAACACACCACAATTAAGTATATTCTGCTGACTCAAACATAACAAAAGTCTCACGGTTTGCTCCCAAAAGCACTGACCCACATAGCTGGTTTCACATTTGGAAATTTGTGACCCTGTGTGCTGATTGATTATATTTTTAGATTGCTGTTCTACCATGGAGTTTCAGGATTGTGTACACCAGCCTCACCCAGCCAGTGTTTTGGACTACAACTCCCATCATCTCCACCCAGCAGGTTATCCTTGCAACTACCTTGCGAGGTAGGTTAGGCTGAGAGATGGTGACACACCCAAGGTCATGTGATGAGCTTCATGGCTGAGTGAGGATTTGAACCTGCGTCCTCCTGATCCTAGTCTAGCACTTAACCACCACGGTGGCTCTCATGATACTGAGTATGCCACTGGTTTAGATATTTAGACCTATGTTTCCATCCTCTGGTGCCCTCATTTCTTGCCTCGGAAATTAACTGGCAACCTGTAAAAACTCTTATTTGACTTCTTTTTTATAAGAATATAAGTAGATCCCTGCTGGATCAGACCAAGGGTCCAACATTCTTTAAAAATTTTTTTTAAAAGAATTCATACCGATATACAAAATTAATGAAACAAAACAAAACTTAACATAAATATCCCTCCCCTCCCCCTTATATGAAATCAGTGATGCTATTATAACTATTACAGAATATATCTATATCTATCTATCTATCTATCTATCTATCTATCTATGATCTTAAATGTTCCTTTCTTTGTAGGTCAGAATCTGTCTCTGTCTCTCTCTGTCTCTCAGTCTGTCTCTCCCTCCCTCTCTATCCACCCACCCACCTATATAAAACATGTAAATTAACCCAGCACGTGAGAGATACCATTCATTATGCCAACCAAAAGGATTTAAATGCCTTGGGAATTTTATTCTCCCATTCCAATGAGGTTGTATATACTATGAAGCAATACCAATCTGTATTAAATGTGTTTTTTTAATTTTATTCGTTTTACCAATCTCAGTGTATTTGTCAGTTATCTAGTCCAACGTTCTATCCGCGCAGTGGCCAACCAGCTGCCTTTGGGATTTTGGGCTCCCCTGACCGTGCCCTGTGGTCCTGCCTTGGCTGCTCCACTAGACACAGCCAAAGGGCATTGCGAGGTACTAACTCTCATACAAAGAACCCAGGAAGCGGTGCGCTTATCAGGGAGGTGGGAGAAGGGAGTGCGATTTCCCTCCTGGGGTTTTCAGCGTCAGATTTGTAAACCGAAGCATAAGGACATAAGAAGAGCCGTGCTGAATTGGACCAAAGGCCCATCTAGCCCAGCATTTTGTTTGCACAGCGGCCAACCAGATGCCTGTAGGAAAAATGAGGGCAATACCATCCTCCCGCTCCCGTTCCTCTATTAACTGGCATGCAGCAGCATGCTGCTGCTTCTGGTACTGAACGTAGCATATAGCCATCAAGACTAGTTACCGTTGATGGCCTTTCCCCCCATGAATCTGTCTAATTGCCATGTAAGTCATCCAAATTGGTGGTCATCATTAAACTAACTAATGAGGCGTTTTTAAAAAAACAAACACACTGCTAAATGTGGTAGTTGTTTGAACTGGGTGTGGGTGCAGGAGCTTTGCAATAGGTCTTCTGAGTCTATTTAGAATGCTCTTTGTTTGGCAAACAGGAAACCCCAACCATCTCTTGGAATTGAGGGAAAAGGCAACGCTTGACCACTGACAATCTCTTTATGGAAGATTGCCACCTCCAGCTGTGCTTTTTCGTGTCCTTGACTGCAGCAGTGTGGACTTCCCCAAACTGGTGCCCCCCAGATGTGTTGGGCTACAACTTCCACCTTCCTCAGCCAGCCACCTAGTTGGGGGAGGTTGGTGTACATAAAGGATAAAACAGAATTGTTTCCTCGCAATGCTGTTTGCTGCTCATATCCTGAATGGCTTGCCGCCTTTGGTATGGCTTAGCAAAGTTTGGGGCAAGCGTGTTTAAAATTGCATGCCTTGTAAAAGTTTGCTCTGGTTATCTGATTTTGACTGCTGTGTTTTTTAGGGCTCTCATACAGTTAGCTATTGTTCAATGAATCATATGCATTCTAGCTGATTAGATTAAAGGTGCAATCTTTTGCGTGTTTAGACAAAAAAACAACAACTTACAACTCCCAGCATTCCCCAACCAGCACGGCTGGCTGGGGAATGCTGGGAGTTGTAGGACTTTTTTTCCTGTATAGACACACATAAGATTGTGCTCTAAGTTGCAATCAACTTTCAAATGAATAAAGCCACCTTAGCAGAAATATTTAAAAAAAAACAGAATTTCAGTGGAATGAGAGACTGCTGAGTTAGAATTCTTTTGCCAGAGGCTTAAATCGGGATAAAGGATTTTTTCCCCCACATTACATGTTTTAATTGGCATACCTAGTTCCAGGACTTCTGTATTATCAGTAACAACTGCACTGTGAATGACCACTGTGAATAATGGGAGAGTTACTTTCTGCATTTAATTTCCTTCTGACGTCACTGCTTACAATTCTAATCCCTGCTCCAATATGCGCTCTATACAAACCTGAAACACTCTACAATACTCTACGGATCTGATGAAGTGGGTTATAATCCATGGACGCTTATGCCAGAATAAATTTTACATTTAAAGGTTATAAACCTTTAAGGTAAAACAATACACTTTGTCGTTTTTGCTAAACTAGATTAATACGGTTATCGTCTGGAATCTCTTTGACGATTCCAGACGATTCCAGATGATTCCTGCACATCAGAGCAGGCACTTTCTTTGAAGAGGCATTCCCTCAAACGTGAAAATAATAATTCCCTTATATTTAAAGTAATCAACATTTTAAAAGAAGCTGCTGCGCAATTAATCTGGATCGCTTTAGTTAAAAGGTTTTTAAACTGGAATCCTAAACATCGCAGGACCCGCAGAACTCAGTGAGGCTGACATCTGAGTAAATGTGTTTAGGATTGCACTGTTAATTGATTGACCTATTCCTTAGCCAGATAAACAGAGCCTCTCCAGTGTTTTGTGCCATTATATCCCTTTGGGATGGAGCCTTGTTTTGCACTTTTGCCAGGACTTATCAAATAATTTATTATTGCCGACTGTCTTCGCTGTTAGATGAAATCAATATTAAATGGACGGTTTCAATGGTTGTAATGACAGCCAAAGGCCCTGGACTGGGAAATGCGGCGTTCAGCAAGGAGCCCCGTGTGGGAGGGATGACTAACATCTCTTGGTATTTATTGCAATCTGCTGGGGTGGGGGCATTTTTGACTTCTCTTCCTTTAGCAGCCTCATCATCCTCATTCTCAGCTACACAATTCTGAAAGGCTCGTCATTCAGTACATTTCTGCTTTTTGTTTTGTTCTGCAACGTCTCTTCATTCCAGCAAGTACAGTTTACTTTCATTCAGAGTTCAGCTGCGTCCAGCCAAATTGTCTTGGCAGCAAAACGATGGTACAAAGAGTCCGTGAACTGTTAGACATTTCGTTACACAAGAGACGTCTAAACAACTTTTCGAAGCAGTCCTGATCTCTATTTTTGGGGAGGGAAGAGACTAGGGCGGGTGGAAATATTGAAAATGTGTATATTAAGGTGTATACTAAGAGCAAAATGATAGTGGAACTTGCTTAGTTATGGGTCTTTGTCATTTGAATGATTCCACCAATGGCTGGGTGTACAGAAAACTGCAAAAAGTTTAGTTGTGTTTGCGACTCCTGTAAAGCTGTGACAGTAATAGTAGTTTTGTAAAACCCAAGCCGAGTTGCATTTTTAATTCAGGATTTCTTCTGGAGCCTCATACTGGAATATTTACTCTTTTCAGATTCTAGAGAAATACTTTTTGTTTGTCAATATTTTATTTGCGATACTTGTTTTCTGCTTTCCAGCTGCAATGGTTTTCATTAATCGGGATATGAGCCAAATTATTGTTGTCAAATACTGCTGTTGATGTGTACATGAGGCATTTGTGGAGTAACGCAAATGATAAAGGCAGCCTTTCCTAACCCAGGAACTTAAAAACATAAATTTCAGCAGACAATGGGGAAGGGGAAGGAAGGAAGGAAATGAAAGGGAGATGCTAGCCTTTCTGGCTTGTGAGGTCTTAAATGCCTTCTTGACTTCAGTGATGGCGGTCAGTCAGAAGGCCAGTTAATCAGGGCAGCACTCAGATCATGAACATGCTGCTGTCCAGTTGACATAGGGATGTCATAGGAACTTAGATTAGGGCTTCGGCTGACATCAGAGGTGCAGCTGATGGAGACGTGAGGCGTGGCCGTCTCGGTGGTAGCACCCAAGTTGTGGAACTCTCTGAGTGGTATCCAATGCTGGCCATCGACCAGCATTTCCAGAATGGGAAAAGAGTGGAGCTCCCTTTTGTGACCTCCACTGACTTGTCCTATTCCAGAAGTGGTTGTTTTGGGGTAGTTTCCAGTTGCGCTAGCAAGCGCTATGTTCCCAGTGCGCTAGCAGCCATTCCTGTTAGCGCAGTGGCTAGGCTGACCATCTGAAAAGGAGGACAGGGCTCGTGTAACTTTAACAGTTGTAGAGAAAAGGGACTTTCAACCGGTGTCATTTGTATGCAATTAGTTCCTGGTGAAATTCCCTCTTCATCACAACAGTTAAAGTTGCAGGCACTATACTAGAGTAACCATATACAAAAGAAGGCAGGGCTCTGCATCTTTAACTGTTGTGATGAAGAGGGAATTTCACCAGGAACTAATTGCATACAAATGACACTGACTGAAATTCTCTTTTCTCTACAACTGTTAAAGTTACAGGAGCCCTGTCCTCCTTTTCATATGGTCAGCCTAGCAGTGGCAGTAATGGATACTGCCCTCTGTGGGAGGGGGGCTCATTTGACTTGCTCCTCTTTTGCCACCAAGCTGAAATACCTGCTTCTTAGATGCGTGTTTGATCTGGGTGAATGTTAAACTCTTTTGAGTGTTTGTGGTTGGTCTTCCTTAGTGGTCCTACTATTGTTTTGTGTTGGGACTGCTTTTGATTTGATTTTCCTTGTTTATTAACAATAAGCACCATGAGCCTCATTGGGACCGAGAGTTGGTGTGTACGTTGCTTTAATGAATAAAGCTATTTGGAAGCTGCTGGCTTTAGGTGTGTGGACTATAGGTAATGCTACTGTGATTTCATTTCTGGGATGGCTCCCAAAAATGCCACCACTGTTATGGAAGTTTCCAGTGATCATATGCATGTTAGAGTTGCCCACGCGTACTGTTTATGACGCTTCAGAAAGTTGGGGTGACCCTATGGAAAGGAGGACTGGGCTCCTGTATCTTTAACAGTTGCATTGAAAAGGGAATTTCAGCAGGTGTCATTTGCATGCATTCAGCACCTGGTGAAATTCCCTCTTCATCACAACAATTGAAGCTGCAGGAGCCCTGCCCTCTATTGTATCTGCTCACTCTAGTATACTCCTGCAACTTTAACTGTTGTGATGAAGAGGGAATTTCACCAGGTGCTACATATATGCAAATGACACCTGCTGAAACTCCCTTTTCTATGCAACTGTTAAAGGTACAGGAGCCCTGTCCTCCTCTTCATATGGTCCACCCAAACAGATCCTTCCTGTGGAAGGTCCCTCATTAAGGAAAAAAAATCACATAACTGGGGCACAAGACACCACCTGATATTTAGTCTCTGTGGCAGTTTCTGATATGCCAGAGGAAGTAGCAATGTGGGGAATAATCCAGCACACGGTATTTTAAATTGTGGTCTCAATTTATGCAGTGACTGTATCCACATTTGATTGCTTCAACACTGGGTGATGTTTGGCTTTTGGGTCCAATCTCTCTAGGCAACCTGACTCATTTGCCTGACAATCTGGGTACTAGGGTTTTGTTAGACCTGGTAGAGATTGAGTGGGGGGGGGGGGGAAGAGAAGGCATGTAACAGACCTGTCTATTATAGCTAATCATTTTGCATGTGATGTAGGAGTCAGAAGCTTCAGCTTTTGTCTGGCTGGGCAAACCGATGATATTACAAAGCAGAGGAGGAGGACTCATTTTGAAGTGCAAAGTGAAATCCCATCTTTCAGAAATCATTGCTAATTGAAATCTCCTCCTGGTGGGAGTAGTTTAGTGGCCTGGGTAATCCACTGCAACTGGATTAAATTCTGAATAAAGAAGGGGAAATGAGTAGCTTGGGGGCAATATGTGAAATGACTCCGCATTGCTATACTGTTGTAGAGACTGTAGAGTGTTATTGCTGTTGTTCACTAGTTCCAATAGCTTTGGTGTTTCCGTCATTTCAGCTTGCAGGTGTATATGTGTGTGTGGAAAATATTCTGTGTTTCCATCAAAACACAGCTGTCAGTTTGGTGCTCCCTTTGCTGGCCCTGATCAAACCAGCAAACCAGTTCCCAGAGGTGTGTGTAGAATCACAGAATAGTAGAGTCGGAAGGGTCCTCTAAGGCCACTGAGTCCAACCCCCTGCTCAATGCAGGGATCCACCTGAAAGCATCCGTGACAGATGGCTGTCCAGCTGCCTCTTGAAGGCCTCTAGTTTGGGAGAGCCCACCACCTCCCTAGGTCAATGGTTCCATTGTCATACTGCTCTAACAGTCAGGAAGTTTTTCCTGATGCCCAGCTAGAATCTGGCTTCCTGTCACTTGAGCCCATTATTCCGCTTCCTGGACTCTGGGATGATCAAGAAAAGATCCTGGCCCTCCTCTGTGTGACAACCTTTCAAGTATTTGGAGAGTGCTATCCTGTCTCCCCTCAGTCTTCTCTTCTCCAGGCGAAACATGCCCAGTTCTTTCAGTCTCTCCTCATAGGGCTTTGTTTCCAGACCCCTGATCATCCTCGTTGCCCTCCTCTGAACCCCCTCCAGCTTGTCTGCATCCTTCTTGAAGTGTGGTGCTCAGAACTGGACGCAATACTCAAGATGAGGCCTAACCAGTGCCGAATAGAAGGGAACCAGTACCTCGCGCCATCTGGAAGCTATACTTCTATTAATGCAGCCCAAAATAGCATTTGCCTTTTTTGCAGCCACATCACACGGTTGGCTCATATTTAGCTTGTGATCTACAACAATGCCAAGATCCCTCTCGCTTAACTAAGCTTTCTTAATTCACGGCCTGTGCCATTCACAAAGTTCTGCTACACTCTGAAAGGATGGGTGTGAGGGATATGACCCTGTGTCAATAATGAAATTGCTGAGCTGAACGGGCCTTGGGTGATTCGTTTTGTAGGCCAACTGCCTTTTGGTCACATAGGTAGAAAATGTACGACAATTGCATGAGTTGGCAGATGCCGCCCAATCAAGAAGAGAGACTTTGATCAAGTGTTCCAGCATTAATTGCATCCATTTACTTGTCGGCCTCCTGGGAATGAGCTCAGTAAATGTAAATTACACCTTGAGGTTACAGTCCTGTTCCCACTTACCTAAGAGTGAATCCTATTGAGCATATGGGGATTTATTTCGGAGTAAACATGCACAGGATTGAACTGTTTGTGGAATTTCGCTTTGGATGAATGCTGCACATCCTTCCATGTGCTTACAGATGTGCTTTAATTTTTCTTGTAGGCTTGCTCTTGTCATAATTACCTGCTCTGACCGCCCCTGCGCACTAATTGACAAAGAATTGACACCCCTCGCTGGAGGGCCTGTCTTCCAACAACAGTACTTCATAAAATGCAGCTGTTTTGGGTTAAGAGGTTTCCATCTCACTGGAAACGGTGTATTGTTAAAACGTTTTGCAGCTAAAGGCTTTTGCATTTGTTTACTATCAGGTTCTTAAATTCCAGCTCTTGGTACAAAAATAATTTGTGGAGGCTGTAGTCAGATGCGAGTTATTACAAATAAACCATATTAATTAGGTAAGAAATGCTAAGAATGACGGGAGTGTGTAAAATATATCCTGGTAGCTGTGATTCTAATCTAAGCATTGAATACCCAACGGCAGCTTTTGCTGTGCTTGACTTGCAGGTACGTTTACTTTTTGGGGAAACTGGAAACATGACGTCTGTATGGCAACTGTATTTAGGGTGACCATATGAAAAGGAGGACAGGACTCCCTTATCTTTCACAGTGGTGTAGAAAATGAAATTTCAGCCGCTGCCGTTCATGTATTTGCAGCACCTAGTGAAATTCCTTCCTCATCACAACAGTTAAAGCTGCAGGAGTGCTGCCCTCTTTTGTTTCTGGTCAAGAGGGCAGGGATCCTGCAGCTTTAGCTGTTGTGATGAAGAGGGAATCTCACCAGGGCTGCATGCATCCAGATGACACCTGCTGAAGTTCCCTTTTCAATACGACTGTTAAAAGATACAGGAGCCCTGTCCTCCTTTCCATATGGTCACCCTAAAGTGCAGTATGGAGTAGCAGGGGAAATATTTACATGAAGATAAACTCTAGAATTAAGAACATAAGAGAAGAGCCTAAGTGGATCAGACCGAGGTCCACCTAGTCCAGTGTTCTGTTTACACAGTGGCCAACCACTTGCCCACGGGAAACTTACAAGCAGGACATGGCTGCAACAGCATCCTCCTGCTCATGTTCCTTAGTAACTTGTGTACGTAGGAATGCCACCTCTGATACTGGAGGTAAAATAACCATTAGTTATGCAACGGAGGGAGCTCAAGGCTAAAGCCTATCATGCCGCAGCCTTTCCCAAAGCCATTTACATAAGCATCATCTGCTTCCCATAGCATGGTGACATGGGACACTGCTTTATTTATTTCTTTGCTGCATTTCTATACCGCCCAATAGCTGGGTGGTTCACACAACTCAAAACCATAAAATGCAACTGATGTATGACATTTAAACTGCAGTGTGAAAGTACAACCAGGATAAAACCGAGCAGCAATGCAGAGGCTTAAAATACAGGTTTAAAACAGCAGGTGAAAAGACCGGGATGATAAACTGTTTAAATACTGGGAAAACGAAAAGGTCTTTGCCCGGTGTCGGAAAGCGTATAATGTAGGTGCCAGGCAAACCTCTCTGGGGAGCTCATTCCACAGCTGGGGTGCCACAGCAGAGAAGGCCATTCTAAATAGTCAATTTAAAAACAACAAGCCATGAGCTGGTGTGGGCGGTGTGTTGGGCTTCTGCTGGGTGAAAAAAAGGAAGTTAAGGATGTTTGTATAAATTGAAATTTAATACAGATAAAATTAAATTCTTAATATCATAACAGAGCACTCTTATGTATATACAAATAAAGTGATAGAATAAAAACAGTTCTCATTAGACTCTGGCCGTATGCGTTTCGACTATTTAGTCTTCGTCAGTGGCCCAATCACTGAAAATATGCAAAAAAAACATTTATTAGTGCCTTAGATAGAGGCGAAGGAATTCTATCTTTTTCTTTTCCTGTTCATATAACATGAAGTTTTTTAGATCTACCTAGGCTGTCAAGTACTCAGAAATAGTTTCTCAAAAAAGAGGGGCCGACTAAAGTATTCCCAAACTAAGGGATTTGTATGTCACTTCCCAAAATGGTAGATAGCGTGCACCCTGAAATAAAAAAAATGAAATACTTAATTATACTTTTACTTTACAGGAATGCACAAACATGTTTACCGGGAACAAAATAGGGAGTACTTACAGACGTGCATAGTGATTTAGCCTCAACTCTCGTGCGTAGTGATTTAGCCTCAACTCTCGTGTGTAGTGATTTAGCCTCAACTCTCGTGCGTAGTGATTTAGCCTCAACTCTCGTGCATAGTAAGGTACCACAAAACTCACTTCAGGCAAGTTGTGTCCGCATAGTAAATGTGAAGTGGTGCACATTGAGGCAGAAATAAATTAAAAACAAAACAACACCCCCCCCCCCCAACTTTGCTGATGGGATCTGCATCGGCAGTGCTCTTACCAACAGTTAGGAAACAGTCATGTAGTGTTTGTTTATTTATTTATTTATTTATTTATTGCATTTCTATACCGCCCAATAGCCGAAGCTTTCTGGGAGGTTTACAAAAATTAAAACCATAAAAACCATTCAAAATATAAAACAACGGCAGTATGAAAACTTAATTTAAAAGACAGGATAAAAAACACAACCAGGATAAAAATTTGTATTTTAAATTTGTATTTAAAATACAAATTTAAACAGCAAGGTTAAAAGTCGAACTGAAGAACTGTGAAAATACTGTGAAAATAAAAAGGTCTTCACCTGGTGTCGAAAGGAGTATAATGTAGGTGCCTGGCGAACCTCTCTAGGGAGCTCATTCCACAGCCGGGGTGCCACAGCAGAGAAGGCCCTCCTCCTGGTAGCCACCTCGGAAGCGGCTTTCCCCAACCTGGTGATTGGAGTTGTAGCTCAACACGTCTGGAAAGCACTAGGTTTCACACACATATGACATGTTGTGATGATAAGTGCTGTACAGCTTAGCAAAATATGTATTTTCCCAGCCCCCCCTTGTTGTACTGGTGGTGGTGGTGATGATGATGATGAACGACAACATGTGAATGACCCTTATTCTTCAGGACCAACAGCAACCCTAGTTGTTTCTACCAAAAGTAATTAGCCTAAAACCAGAGTTTCCTCCACCAAGATCTTCGGGTTTCCAACCTGGCGCATGGAAGCGGGAGGGGAACAGCATGCAGGAGGTGGATTAAAAGGCTTCATTGAAACATTCACAGCATGGAATGTTAGTATAATGGAAACTGCAATTGTGTTCCTCTCGTTCCTGCTGCTAATCTGTTGCTGGGGATTTTGCGCTGGGTTTGCTAGATACGGGCTGCTGCCCAAACATGGCAAACAGCAGGTCTAGTGGGACCCCCTTTCTCCCATCATTAAATTATTACCAGTTTGGGGGGGGGGATACATTTTTATCTGCGCAAAAGGACTCCTGAGAGTGAAATTGTTCACGTGACCTTAGCAAAGTCTTTTTCACCTCTAGCTCTTTTCTTTCCAAGCAGTTTGTCCAGAGTGTATTGCTCTTTCTTCTCTCCTCTCCCAGTTCCACACTGAGTAATGGCCCAAGGACCCCATCCCCTCTGAACTCTACCTCAGCTCTGGGGGGGGGGGGTGTTCCCAACTAGGATAGGAGGTCTTTAGCAATCTCTGCCAGCCAGTTGATTCATGCATTTCTGAAGCAAGCTGATTAGTATGACTGGGATAATTTCTCATGCTGGTTAAACAGTCCGAAAGTATTTGTAACATGGGCCTGTGAATTGTGTCTCTGTCCAGAAGAGGAACCTTTCTGCCCATTGCTTGGGATCTAACTAAGAAGAGATCTTCTTCCAGAATGTGGGGAGAAAGCGACCTTCATTACCAGGCTCCCTGATAGGTACGTTTGTGCCTTCTACATGTAGTCCTGATTCCTCATTGTGGTTTGAAGCTTGGGTTGTATGGAAACCTGAAACAAATCTGGAAATCCAGGAAGAATTCCGTTCTGCCTTATGGGAAGCAGAACCCTTCTGGATGGCTCAAATTGTGGGCACCGGCAGTCTGCTTTGGCATTTCGGACACTTATGTCCAGACCCATGCTGGTCCCTGCTATTCAATAATACTGTTGAACTCTGCTGATGGAGCAGCAGAAGCTACACAGTGACAGCTGGTATTTGCCTTTTTGTTCTGGACTGGGGTGGGTCTCCCCAACATGGGTATCCCTTCGTATGTTCCTGGGCCAGTGTTCTGTGGGCCAATGCTCTTGAATAACTACTTGGTGAGAACGGATTGCACATTTATTGGGTCTACCTTTTTGTTTCCCCCTGATGGGACAGCTTTGTTTTCAGTTTTATCTGTTGGTAGCCTCTAGCTGAGCATGCAGACAGGGACGATTAGGAATCGGGGCAGGGAAGAGGTTCTACTGGCTGAATAAGAGGAGGTGGCTCAAAAGAAGCTTGTTTTTCATTAGTCCAGCAACGTCCCCTTACTTTGGATTCGGAATTGGAAGGAATGGGTGGGCAGGAGGGTCCTGGTGTGGCCATGCTTGCTATGCTGCAGGGGTAGAGCTCCAGGGAATTAGTCAGAGTTAGTAGGCAGCCCAAAGCCCAAACACAAGGAATTCCAGAGAAGAGCTTGACAATCAGGAAGCCTAAGCCAGAGTCCAGTGTAATGATAGGTGTGTTAATTGTATCAATTAACTTGATTAAGTGTTTCAATGATTTGTATAAAGGGATTCACCTGGTATCGTAGGGGAGCTAGTATGTATCGTGACTTACTCAATAAAGGTTATTCTTTGTATGCTGGCTGGAGAGTGTTCTGCTTAACTCTAAGGAACATTAAACATCACATGGTGTCAGAAGTGCCAGAAAGAGGGATCTAAAAGGATCAAAGGAAGTAGTAGAAGTGTAAATATGGAACAGAATGAGAAAAAAAGATAGAGCTGGAGGAAAATCATGATAAAGTGACTGAGAAAGAAGGTAGTGAAAGTGTAACTATAGAACAGAATGGAGAGGAAAAAAGATGGAGCTGGAGGAGAAGCCAGTAATTATACCTAGAGGAAGAATAGTGAGAAAACCTCTAAGATACAGGTATGAAAATTGAAAAATTGAGGAAAAAAGGAAGATGTAATGATAAGTGTGTTAATTGCGTCAATTAACTTGATTGAGTATTAAAATGATTTGTATAAAGGGGAGCTAGGGGAGGTAGTATGTATCGCAACTTACTCAATAAAGGTTATTCTTTGTATGCTGGCTGGAGAGTGTTCTGCTTAACTCTAAGGAACATTAAACTTTACATCTGGGAGCTGATGCTTAGATGCTGTTCCAGCACTCTGCGCCTAGAAGTGAAGTCTTTTAAGCCCGGTCTTTGAGAGCCCTACCTAGAGCACAAATGCAAGCCGGCAGTGTCACCTGAGAAATGGCCTATTCGCGAGCGGAGCCTTGCTCAAGGGTATAACTTTACTCACGAGGAGTTCTTATTCCTCAGGCGGGAATTTTGGGACCTGTCAGCTGACTGAGCCTGAACCTTTCAGACACTAGCGCTCCCTGGGGTGTCCTGCCTCTGAGTTTGAGGGGGGGGGGGAATATCTGTCATGTGGTGTAGTGTCAATGACCGTTTCCCTTGAGGGTCCAGGTTCCCCCAGGTTCCCCTGATTTGCCCCAGGGTCCCTAGCCATGGGCAGCTCCTCTACAGTGTTTGGCTCAGGGTACATGCCATCCTCTGAAAAGGAGTCCTCCAGAAGCGGCCCTGACACCTGGGGAGGGAATCACTGCATCTTGGGATGCAGCATCAAGCAAGCCTGCCCCTTACTCTTTTATTCCAAAGCGAATTAACAGACTTGGCTGTGTTGGTTCTCTGAGTCCAAGACGAGCCCTCTGGGTTATTTTATTGATTTGTTTTTAATTGGTTTGCTTTTTATGTTCTGTTTTTATACTTCTGTATTTTATCTGGGGTGTTATCGATAGCTGCCTTGAGTGCTATTTGTGGTGGAAAGGCAGGATATAAATCTTAATAAATAAATAACCCCTCACCCCTTTGGCTCCAAGCCTGTTATAAGGACTGGGATCTCCAAGGAGTGATCGGAACCTAAGAAGAGCTGGGCTGGATCGGACCAAGGGCCCTTCCAGTCCAGCATCCTGTTCACATTCCGGCACTGTTTCTGAGGGAGCTCTCTGGGTGCCACACGGCTCTCCCCAGAGAGCCTTTGTTTGCTAGGTTCTGTGGAACCCATTGGGGAAGGGGACCCTTAGCAGTGCTCTTGGGACGTTCTGCTGGTCTTGCCAAGGTCCTATTAGATTGCATGAAACCTCTGGGAGAGAAGGCTTTGGGGACACCACGTTATGCTCACTCGCTGAGGAAGGTGGTGGTAGGGAGACCAACAAAGTCCTCCTCTGTGGTCTTCTCTTATCCCACCCTTGCTAGATCTACACCAAGCAGGATGTAGCGGCATGAAAGTGGTATATAAAAGGCGGGAGCCACACTACTGCTTTATAGCGGTATTGAAGTGCACTGACAACTGGTGGGGCCCATAAGACACCCACCATATACCGCTATATCCTGCTTGGTGTGGCTCCTGCCTTTTATATACCGCTTTCATACCGCTATATCCTGCTTGGTGTAGATGGAGCCCCTGTCCTTCCTTTCCTTCCCAATTTGTTTCCAGTTCTTCTCAACCGTTTTTCTTTTAAAACTTCTAAAACTGGGAAACAAGGTATTAGTCCTTGGATCGTTTGCTTGCAGTGACTGCTGGCATTTGTAGGTGGATTCTGGCCACTTTCCTACAGTCATGCCCCTTTTTCTCCCCCACAACCCGGAGTTTCTTTCACCTTTTGTTTTGCTTTTTTGCTTCTTCCTTTTTTGTCTTTCATTGACAAGTGCTGGGTTCCCACAACACGCTAACCTACTCATTGTGGGTTGTTGAACCATGGGCTATTGTATTGCCTGAATGCGGCGATCTTTCCTCAGGGTGGATTATCGTGTTGTCTGAATGCAGAGCGTTTCTCACAGGGTTGCTTGTTAACCATGCAATGTGGTTGTTAACCACCCTATACAACCCAACATACAAACCGTGGGTTCACAAGGTGGCTTGTTTGAGAAAAATAAACCACACTGCATGGTTAATAAACTACCTTGCAGAAAACGCGCTGCGTTCAGTCAACAAGATAAATCCATGGTGGGTTAGCATGTGTGTGATGAACCCTTCTAAGGTCTACTTCTGCTTTTTTTTTTACGTTTAGAGTTCATACATGGCTTAATTCCATCCCATGCCTGTTTTCTCTGTGCCATTTCCTAACAGTAATTGACCACAGCTGTCGATCCCAGCCGGTATCCGCAAAAGACTAAAATTAGCTTTCTCTCCTTGCTGTCTTAGCTACTTGTGATCTGGGTGTTTTGTGCTGCGGGAGCCCTTCTCTAACTTACCAGTCAACAAGAAGCTGCTCGGTGATCTTTTGCATGTGTTTTGAGTTGATTTGCTTTCTCTATTTATGTTTTTATTTTTGGAAGAGCAAGGGCTTGTTTTTCACTGCGACTCGGCCTTTATTCCTTTAGGTTGTGGGTTTTGCAGAGGGACTTGAACACGCAGCAAGGAGGGAACGGGCAATGATCAAAGCTTTGGCAGCTGCTTCACCATGGTGCAGAATGAGATGAAGAAATTTCGTTAGCAACTTGCTTATGTTAAGTAAATTCCAGGGCTTCTCCTTGGACAAAATATTGGAGGAATTTTGAAGGAAGCCAAAGTTTTCCCAGTAGAGTTGTTGCACACCATTAATGACCTAGCAGTTGGTGGGATGTACCAGCACATCTTACCAATGTAGGGACTGGCTCTACCATTTTCAGTGTAAACCAGCTTTCCCCAACCTGACGCCTTCCAGATGTGTCAAGAGTATTATGATGGAGGTTGCAGTTCAGCACGCCTGGAGGAAGGATTCTCAGAATCCAAGCCCTGTGCCAAAACCAAGTGGCTGCCTGGCATTGCGGAAACCATGCAGCCGTGCATTTACATTCCTGACCTTGCAGCTATAGGTCATGCTTCCCAAGAAGGAATGCCAAGGCTTCCTGAAGAAAAGAAAAGAAATCTTACTGCTTTCCCTCTCCTCTCCAGCAAAGCTGTATTTTCTCATCGATTGCACTTGCAGCTTTGGCTGAAGCCTCTCCTCTGATCCTCGCTCTGTTTAAAAGGGGGAAGGTGCTGTCATTTGCCCCTGAACAGCTGCTGTTAGTAAGTACGGCTATCATGTCCCGATGCTGGAGGGGCACCTGTGCACCCGGCGCACAATATCTCTGCTGCACTGGGAACTCTGTGGGATCTTTGATTTCCTTTTGAAAGCATTTACCACCTGGACGTGGAAAGCCCAGCCCAATGATGGGAAGAAGCTCTCCTGTACATATCTATGCGGGCTGTTGTGGTGTCACTTCCTGCTCTGTGGCAGCTGTTGCGCTGTTAGGCCTGTGCCTTTGGACTTGATCAGGCTCTATTTAAGAGCTCAGGCCTGTAACAAACCTTTCATTGATGAGATTTGCGGATAGGGATTTGGGCATTTATTCTACCGCATTTTCCAGGATTATGAGTGTCAACATGGGCTTTTGCCAAAAAGAAGAGCTGCCTCCCTTCCCCCTTCTTTGGGAAGGCAACCATTTTCCCTGGAGCCATTAATTCAGACCTTTCCAATGCAAAGCCCATGCCTGCCCCTGGACTCCGCAAGTGCAAATGTTGTTGGATGTGTCTATTTGCAGCATCCAGAAAGTCCCAGAGGGAGCCAGCGTTGGGATCTGATGAGCATGTCTTGGGCCTAGCCCAAGAGAGACAAGCGCGCACTGGGCAAAATGTCATCTGAACTGGAAGAGATGACACATCTGGGCAGGATGAATCATGCTGCTACAAGAGTGGTTTTCAGATTTTCCCAGCTTAAAGGAATCCTTTCCATGTCAAGGAAGCCCTGCGTGTTTGTCACTGAAGTCCTGCGTGTTGCTGAGGATTTTGGGAAGTGTCGCATTGGCCAAACCTGTTGAGCTTCACCGTTGCTCTGCATAAACTGGAAGTATTTTATTTATTAGCATTTATATGCCCTCCTTATCTGCTAAAAAGCCATCAAGGTGGTTTACAACAATTTAAAACAATAACAAGTATGCTGTCCTCCAACTTGTTGCACTCCAACTCCCATCATCCCCCACCAGCATTCCCACAAAGTATTATTCAAAAGGCACAACCAATGTACTTTTAAATAAAGCTACTGAGCATGGTAGGGCTTTCATTTGGCATTCAGCTCAGCCTTTTGATTTGGTGTGGAGTCTTAAGCCATCCCCCCACCCTTACTATTTCCTCTCCCTCCCACTCCATCCCCAAAACTTCTTCCTGTGGTTTGCAACCAGCAAGCCTTGGCCAAAACCGCATGACCATCATTGTTCAACTTCCTGCCCTTAATATCTGCTTTCCTGGAGTCCAAGACTAAATCCTAGTCTATGTGATTAGACCCTATCAATGGCTTTATTCTTGAAACTGTTTTGAAGAACAGATCGATCCCCCTGACATGACCCAGCTTCCAGATTTAGGCTGACACAGAAGGGTTGCAGCCTGTTGGGCCAGCACCTGCCAGAATTAACCCTGGACTTCAGCGAAAGCAACTATGGGGATACTCTGCCCACAGAGACAACCCTGCTTGGTACAAACAGAAACGCTAGAACTGAATGTTTCCCTTTCCTTCCTTGATTTGTTGCTGACCCTCCTGCATGACCGCAGGGAATTGCCTCTAAAATGCCCAATGTGGGCTTGGTTTTTAACTTCTGCCAGTATGAACGCAACTCCAACAAACGTCTTCCTTGAGTCCTTGATGGACTTTTTGTGCAGAGACTTAGTTTCTGGTCCGCGGTGGAGTTTGGATCCTTGGGAAAAGGGTGCTCATTGTACAACCTATTCTTCAGTTACAAATGCGCTTGTGTTTTCCAGCTCAAAAGCGCTCTGAACACGGGTCCGGGTTTTTGATATTGCCCAGTATGAGCCACATTTGGAGGCATCCATGGGGAAAATCCTCCAGCAGCTCAAGAATTGTGAAGTTAACGTTTCTCTGGCCCCCGCCTTCCAAATGGCAGTCTCATGTCTGAATCTGGCTGCTGTTTGGCCACAGGAGAGGGCCTAGCGGAGATCCTCCGGCTATTCTCTGGTGACGTTGGATTGGCTTGTCTTTCTAACTTCATAGGGAGCGTCACAAAGCATCCAACTCTGCAGGGCTTGCAAATGAGAAACTTGGGGCTTAGGGAGCACGAAGAAATGCCCCCCTGCCTGCACCCCATTTTCAAGGATCAATTAACTATTGAAGGGATTCTTTGTGACACAACAGCAGTGCAAATAACCAACATGCCTAGCCCCGCTTTCCTGCTCCACTACTGTCCTCTTGGCCTTCTCCCCTCCCTCACGGTCTCCTTTCTCTCTCTACTCACACCATGTTTCTCCCCACCACCACCACGGATTTATGGATTGTGTAAAATTTTGTTCTGTCTGTGTTTCGCCGGTTTGTCAAGTGCCTTTTGTTGTCCGCCCACTGACTGAATTGGAATTTTTTTTTTGTTTCTGAATTTGCGCAAAATTCGCGTTCGCGCAAATGTGAACTTGCACAAATTCCCACGTGAGAAAATACACAAATTCTCCCCAAGTGTTCATTTTCATACTTTAGCCCGTGGGGAAAATGCACAGTTTGGGCCGGGTTTTTTTGGGGTGTGTGTGCATATTTTTCTATGATGAAATTGGCGCAAAATTCTTGAAGGTTAACAAAACATGCTGCGAGTCCACAGAATCTACCCGGTGGTAAAGAATCCGGTCTGCTGCAGAATCCACCGGTCAGAGTCCTAAAAATGTGAATTCATTTGGTTCCATTGCGGATTTCTCTGACATCCCTATGGCACACTGGAAAGGCTGATGTGGAACCATCTCAACTTCCTCTACAGGCTTTTTGAAGTCCAAAGGAAGGGGCTGGGACAGCTATGCAGTGCTCTTGGCCACCACTACAACCAGAATAAATAATAATAATAATAATAGGGCCAAGAAATTTGCTCACCATGGCTAGTGTTCCTTCCCTTTGTCATGAGCCGCTGCCTGAGCTTGGCGCAAGATCAGGGGTGATCTGCTATGCCCCCTTCTCAGCTCAGAACTCTGGAGAAGGGTAGGGTGAGCCCCTATATTCACACTGCACTCTGGAAGAGCTCAAAAAGACAGTGTGATATAGAGCACTCCCCGTTTTCCTGAGCTTGGAGCAATGGATTGTTCCCAACTTCGTTTGCAGTGTGCTTTAGAGGGTCTTTGAGGACCTTGAAAGTTCAGCGTGGCATCAGAAACAAGACCCTGCTGCTTTGGGGCTCTCCATAAGATCCCAACTCCTCAGAGTATTCTCAGACCCCTCTTACGTCTGAGGACAGGGCTCAGATCCTCTCCCGGTCTCCATTCTTGGATGTAGGAACACCAGCTCATCATAGGGGAGGGTGGGGGACCCTCCCTCCCTCCCTCCTACAAATGATCTAATGCTTACCAGAGCCTGCCTGTCTTCTCTGTGCTTTCAGCTCTACATCTCCCCCCTCGCAATCTTTCTCTGTCTTGTAAGTCCTCCTCTTCCTTGGCGTTCTCTTCCTCTCTCAGGCTTATCCCCGTAGTTGGGGTGTCCCTCCAAGGAATCTGGCCATGACAACCACCAATTCTGGCTAGCTGAAATTTGTGGGGCCCAATGGAGATCTAGATTCAACCGAACATCCAAGAATGCCTTACAGCAGCATGTCTGTGCAGCTAGGAGCAGGGGTTATTTCCCCCTCCCCTTCTTTCGATTTGCAAAGGCAGACAGTGGTCATTAACCTTATCAGAATTCTCTCTGTGTACACAGAAGTCTCTGGGAGGACATGGAGACCTCAGGAGCAGGGCTGCCTGGAGCAATATAGGGATGACTAGGAAACAGTTTCTGGGTTGGATCACCAAGTTCAAAGGAGATCAGGCTGGATGGCAAAGAGGGCGAACTCCCTTCACACTGACTTAACGCCTAGATGATTGTGTTATAGGTGGGTTTCTGCTCTTCGTTGTAGTTGGCACAATCATTCATCCAGCCCGGTCAGGATCTTTTGACCTATGCAGGATTATGTCTTCCAAGAACTTCCTCTGCAATTTTAAAATTTTCTCTGCTGTTCTTCAGAAGTATCGTAGGGATTTTTTTTGGCTTCTTTTCTTTTTACAATTTGCATTTAGATTGGCTGCTTGAAGGGAGAGCAACTTGAAGGGAGAGCAAAGATGAGGCCAACTACTTTGCCCGTCCTCGTGACCCCGCTGCAAATCGGGCCGCCTTTGGCATAAAAACCATTCACTCTGTTTTATTGATCAGTGTGAAAGGCATCCATTTCAGTTTAATTTTCCCGTGAGGAGGCCCCCCCTTTTACAAACGCGCAATGGTGTCGCAGAAGCAGAAACCCAAAACTTCTGCACTGCTGCAATCACACTCCCGTACCGTCGAGGCGGGATGCTTCTGACCGTGGGCTGAGGCACTGGTGTTGCTTGCGCACCTGTTACAAAGCCAGAGGTGAGTGCTTGGCCCTACAGCAGCAGTGTGGGCAGGGAAGTCTTTTATACCGTGTTTTATGAGCAATGCTGCCTCTGGCGTGTAAAGATTTACAGTCTGCAGGTAAGGCAAGCACTCCTCTTTATCCTCACCCCTCGGCTCAAAGCTGAGGGAGGGGGAAAATGCTTCCTTTTTTCTGCAGGGCCAAATTAAAGACGCCTGGCCCTGTGCGTACTCTGTGAGCATGAAGCTGCCAAATGGGGTAGCCGGAATTATTTTTTAAAAAGAAAATGCATGCCTTTGCCTTGAGTTTTCCCTGGCTGTGCCTGACTTCTTGTCTTTCAGTGAGTGGGGCTTGAGGTCATCTTCAGCAAGGCTTGGGGAATTTACAGGCAGGGAAGCCATAGTGTTGTGCTTAAGCATTAGAGGTGCCGACCCTTTCAGTCCAAGGGCTGAATGCTCTGCGATTGAAAGAAGGGCCACGCTGGATCAGACCAAGGGTCCTTCTAGTGCAGCATCCTGTTCAGGCTGCGGCCAAGCAGTTGCCCATGGGAAACTCACAAGTAGGACATGAGCGCTATAGCACACTTCTGCTCATTCTAGCCAGGAACTGGAGTACATAGACAATTTTCAGAGAAGCTCTCAAGGCCTGCATGTGAGTGAGGGGCAGGGCCGAAAACAAAAGAGGGGAAAGGATTGGGGTCAAATTACCGAAAACACCAGCCTTTTTAAAGTTAAAAGCTCTTCCTACCAGTAATTAAGCTGTAAGAAAGCATTTTAATCTTTTACAATGGCGGTGGAGTTGGGAACTGTGCAAAAGCCAGAAAACTATAAAATGAGCAGCAGTCGTTGGAAAGGCAGTGAGGTCAGGGGAGGGGGTGTGGGCATCTAGGGAACCCCGGAGGTGGAACCCCAGATTTGGCCCGTGGGCCAGAGGTTCAGTACCCCTAGCCTAAGGTGAGGTAGCAGGTAGAGATCAGGAAGCTGAGAGGGCGGGTGCAGTGGTCTGTCAGTCAGCCTCAGTACGTCCCCCGCATCCCGTTCCTCAGTCTGCTACATGGGAAATAATAATGCTGGTTTAATTTACAAGATTGTTTGTGAATATTACAACTGCATAATGCATGTGAAGTGCTTCTGAGAATCTAAACTAGCCTTCCCCAACTTGGTGCCTCTCAGATGTGTTGCACTGCAACCTCCATCATTCCCAGCTAGCATAGTCATGATGGGAGTTGCAGAATGATGGGGCATTATACAAATCTTAAATATTATCCTTCAGCTCCTGTCCTCAATGGTGCAGTTGAGAGACTAGCTTCTGAAAAATCAAAATGCAAACAAAATTTTGGGATTCTTTATGGTTCAGTTCAGACAACACGTTAGTCAACCGTGGTTTTAGGACTCCACTGTGGAGTTTTTACACCACTATTGAGAAACGTGTTGTCTGGTGGGAAAACTCCATACAACGGTGGAGGTTGGTTTGGAAAACACTCCACACAGAATATCCACGCTGTGCAGAGGAGAGTTCCTGCACAACCATTGGGTTGCATGTTGTGTGGAGGGCTCCGTGGAGTTTTCCGATGCATTGAGTTGACCTTTCTCGCTGGCTACAGAGTTCTCTGGCAAGAGTGGCAAAAGGAGCAAGTGCTGCTTTAGGAGAGCCGCTGGGATTGGGTTTTTTTTTTTTTTTTTGCACTAATGGCTGATGGGATACTATCGGGATGACCGGGGGAAGAGAAGGGGCAGAGGAACTGTCACTCAAACGCCGCGTTGACTTTTACTCAACTCTATGGTAGCCCACAGTCACACAATGATGGAGTTAGAACATGTTGTGTGGTGAGTAACCCCTACAAACTCAACCATTGAGTGGAGTTGACTAATGTGTTGTCTGAACTGAGCCTATATGTTGGATTCCGTACATACTTTGTGCTGCTATGCTTATTGTGCTTTCTGTCATTTTACTGCCTCTGCCTGGAACAATTGACCCCCAAGTAATCTCCCCCTTTCTTCCAGATCCCCCCTACCCCCGGCCATTTTTGCAGAGCTCCCTGTCCCGTTCCCCCCCCCACCCCCAGTCTTTTCTGTGCTTTCTGCAACTTTATTCATCATTCAAAAGGCAGCTGGACAACCATCTGTCAGGGATGCTTTAAGGTGGATTCCTGCACTGAGCAGGAGATTGGACTCGGCAGCCTTATAGGCCCCTTCCAACTCTACGATTCTATGATTCTATGATCTCCCTGTCCCAGCCTTGGCAGAGGCTCTTTGGGCTACTGTCTCTGGTGTGAGAAGTTAATTAATGACAGGTGCTGACCCTTGACAGGGGCTCTCAAATTACTCTTATTTGGGTAATTGATTTCCTAAAGCATGTGATAATAATTCTAAATCACAGGAATTCCTGTGGAAGCAGATGTTTGGTGGGATGGATTCTGGTGGCTCTTGAAGTGAATCACTTAGGAGGCAGGGAGAGTTTAAGGGGGCACTACTGGATCGGACCGAGGGCCCATGTCATCCAGCGCTCTGTTCCAACATTGGCCAGCTGGATGCTTGGGAGCATCTTGCGAATGGAGCATGGAAGCAGTAGACTTCCCCTTTCCTACCTGCATCTGGTATTGGAGAAATACTGCCTCTGAACATGGAAGCAGAAAGAAATTCTGCTTTCTGTTTCTAAATATATGTTTCCCCTCCAGTTTTAATTTGCTTTTACTATGTTTGATTTGATATTGTGCTATAAGTTTTTGAATTTATATGTTGGTGGGGAGTTGGGCCCAAAGATAAATATATGTATCTTTGGGCCCAACTAAATATATTTAGTTGGGCCCAAATACTAGTATTTGGGCCCAATAGTATTTTTAGTATTTAATATACTAAAAATACTAAAATATATTTCATAAGTGAATAAAATTGGCAGGGGAGGCACCCCTTTCTGACTCCCCTGGCTAGTGTGCATTTAATTGTGCTGGAAAATAGGGTGCTGTCCAGAGATGCTGCCTTTATTTTTTTGGAGCGGTGCCGCAAGATAACCGAAATTTGAGTGGTTGTAGCTTCCTCCATCGCTGTACTTCCATGCACAGCATCACTTGGAAAATGCTGGACCCGAGTATCGGTAGCTATGCTGTGATGTCAGGGCAACATAGGAAGCTGCCGTATACCAAGCTAGTTCATCTAGCCCTATGTTTTTGACTGGCAGCGGCTTTCCAGGGTTTCAGGCAGAAGATTTATTGGGCAATTTGGGACCACAGTACCTGAGAGAGTGTCTTCTCCCTTATCAACCCACCCTGTCACTGAGGTAATTGGAGGGCATTCTCCTGGTGGTTCCACATGGACCTTTGGCCCAGTTGGAATCCACCAAGAGAAGAGCCTTCAGTTTGGTGGCCCCTTCTCTTTCGAACTCCCTGCCCCTGGGGGTCGGGCAGGTGCCAACACTAGGCTGCTTCCGGCCTTCCTCCACTGAGCAGACACTGCTTTTATTGGACCTTAATTTTAAATTGAACAATTTTAATTCTTCTGTTTCATTCCTATGTGCAGTGCTCCGGAATCTATTTTAGATATGGGGCAGTAGATAAATAAGTAAATAATTTAAGATTTTCCTCATCACTTACAAGAGACGCTTTAACTTGAAATGCTGGGGATTGAACCTTGGACCTTCTTCATGCAAAGTATATGCTCTACGACTTGCTTCTTAAAAGCTCAAGAGAGCTAGGATGCCAAGCCAGGAAGAACCAGATACCGCTTTTAAGTGAAATCAATTATTAACACCAAAAAAATGACATTTACAGCAGATAAGCAGATTTATGAGGTGAAAGAATAGTACACCAGCAGTCATGGAAAACAAAAGAACATTCTGCGTCAATGAATTCTGAGGGAGGGGAAAAATGCATAGAGGCTAATGCACAGAGAACAATGCATAGAGGCTAAAGTAAAATTCAGTGTTTACAAGGAAAAGCTACACAAGTTAGGGCAGTTATTAGGGCAGCTATGAATTAGGGCCATTTATGTGAAAAGATTATAAAGCAGAAAATACATGGTTATTTAACTCTTACTGAACTACACTCTACCAGAGAATGCATTAGAACTTTTGGCTGCAGTATAACTTACATGCAGAAACTCTAGCTAGCAGCCGCTTTAATTATTGCTTAAGTCTATTCCTTTGGCACCTGCTACAACTCCCGCCAATCCACGCTAGTTAAAGTTCCCAACTGCATAGCAATTTAGCCTAAAGATTAAGAGGGGGAGGAAGTGCAAAGAAAAATTATAGCTGCCTCTTCCAGTGGGTGGATTCCAGAAGATTCAAGTGAAGGTTGAGGAAGGCTGGTCCAGGAGCCATTATATAGGACCCTGGAAAATTCAGAAAAAAATATAACATAGTGAAACCTGAGCCTCGCAAAGGAATACATTGGGAGTAGATAAAACAAAGGAAGGAATCATCATCATCATCATCATCATCATCATCAAATACGTAAAATCCTAAATCTGTTGTACATGAACCAAAGAACCAGCCCCAAAGGACCAGCTCAAAAAAAACCCTACAGGGAGCAACATCAGTAGTAGAAAAGGGACATCTGTCTAAGCAAGAAATACTTTCTCTTCAAGAGAAGACAATAAGCAGGCTGGGATCCAAACGATTTGATAGCATGAGCTGGAGTTAAAGAAAACATTAAAAAATCGAGCCAGGCGAAGAAGTGAGCTCTTGTAACAAGGAAGTGCCGTGTCTTCTTCATTCCCTGACACCCCAAAAAATGTCTTTGCTTTCTGACTGGTATTTTCTTTCTCCTCACTTTTCTCACTAAAATTGTGTTTCTGTACTGGCTTATTACTGTACTGGCCGGGGGAAGAAATCTGCAAAGATAGTTTTCCATTGTTTTGGGGGAAGGGTGCGTTTTCAAGGCTTATCAAGGTACCAGGGTACATGAGAGGACCACCGAAGATCAGGTGGACGTAGGGAGTACCTCACTTTGTATCTTCATCCATACCGGTCCACTGTCTTAGCCCGGCTTTCAGCTTCATCAGCATCCCTATTTTCTGTCTTTCTCACATCCCAGAATCCAGGCAGCCCGGTATAGGGGAAAATTGTAAACGTATTCATGTAAAATAATGTAAAACTTATAAATGTAAAGCCCTGCTTTGCAAACCAAGCCATGAGCCAGAATTTTTTCTTGACCAAAGTTTTACCTCCCTTTCATCCCACAGCTCCTGTAGACATCTGTCCCCAGTATACCTGGACTTTACCTCCAAATATGAACAGAGCTATATCACTAAGCTGCAGTCCCTCCTCAGGGAGCTACTGGGTGGAGGGTGGGTCTCGCCACGGTGGGTCTCATGTGTGCAGAGCTGCAGCTGTTGCGTTGCATCCCAGAATGGAGTGAAAGCGACTTTAGTGTCCTTGTGGGTGAAAGATGCTACGTCAGGTCAAGTCACTGGAGACCTATTAAGAAAAAGCCAATGGAGACGTAAAGCCCATGGAGAGTAGAAATCTTCATAACGAGGAATGTTCCTAGCTAAACATATCTGCTTGTGGGAGTTGGATACCCTAGTAAGCAATGAGGCTCTCTGTTACTTCAGGAAGGCATGATGCTTGGATCAGTGTTGGCATATAGTATATTCAGTGACAACTAAACATCTATTTGCTACAGTTGGTGAACTCCCCAGAGGGTCCTAAAGAAATTCCAGCTCCAGCGTTAGATGCTGCTGCGAAAGAGAATGAAATGTAAACTTAAAATTGTAAACTTATTTTATTCATTCATTTATTATTGCATTTATATCCTGCCTTTTTTTCTTCCAAGGAACCCAAGGTGGTGTAAATAATCCTTCTCTCCATTTTATCCTCGCAACAACCCTGTGAGGTAGGCTGGGTTGAGAGTCTGCGACTGGCCCAAAGTCACCCAATGGGTTTCCATGGCCGAGTGGGGACCAGAACCCGGATCTCCCAACTCCCAGTCCAACACTTTAGCCACTACACCACACTGGTATAGGGGAACATTGTAAACTTATTCATGTATTGGGGGGGGGGGGGAATTGTCCTCGGCCTCGGAATGCAAGGAAACGTTATTGCATGTTTTCATTTCGAAAAAAAAGATGGTTTAATGTTGAGAACATGATAACAGCTTAGTGAAAATCTTCCAGTAAAATTGAGTGGCTTCTTCACACAACACATAATGAATATGGCTGCTGCTAGAAGTGAACTCTAGTCCACGGAATCTTATGCCATAATAAATTTCTTAGTCCTCAAGGTGCTACAAGACCATGTCCCTTTGCAGGGCTGAGTACATCCTGTACTTCAACGCAAAAATTAAATTCTGTGCCGAGAGAAGCTGAATTCTACCATCGGCATAAATTTATGCAATTATCCATATATTGCTCAGTTTAATTTGCTTCTGCTAGTTATGGGGAGGCGGCAAAGATTTTTATATGGCGCCAAAGCTCCGCATGTTGACTGCTGGGAATTCGGTTCAGAATTCCCTCGGGCTTCTCAAATCCTTGGTTTCTGAGATTTCATCAGACAGCGCTCGCATCCACCTTCTTGGCTTAGGGACTAAACTTTCCCGGGATGTTGTATTCCACACTTGCTGCCTATTCCTAGACTCGCCCGGCACAGTTGCAGAACTGCAAAAAGACCACACCTGTCTGCAAGGAATGTCACCGCATATTCCGAGTCCCTCTCTTCCTTAACCTTCATCTTTTTCTATCCACCTCAGCACTGTGTAAATTTGCACATCTTGAGTCATGATTTGGAAAATGGGGCAGAAATTGGCTGCCAGCTATTGAACAGCTGGGCTTTGCTTAATAGGGCTAAATTGGGAGGATGATATATCTGCCTTAGACACAGAACTGCATGCTTTCGCCAGCTCCAGAAATGTCTTAAAAGGAAGCGGAGCCTGAGTGGAAGGGATTTTTTAAAAAATAACTCTATTTTGAGGTTCCAAATTTTGGCCAAGAGACAGACTGACAAAACTGCCAACTTATCATTTTTCAGCTCTCTTTTTTTTCAAAACGTACCTGGTGTCCCAGATCTTAAAACAGTTGCACTCACGTATCGGCTTGCAATGCTGTTATAACCCCTTAAATGACCCAGTGCTGAATTCTGGTATGCGCACACAGGATGGAGTTTTCAGTCCTAGATTCAGGGCTCTAAATGTATTTCTTCTGTTCTTCAGAGTTGAGGAAGGAAAAGGACAAGAGACCTGCTGGATCAGACGGTGGGCTCATCTAGTGTAGCATCCTGTTACCGGCAAGAGTAGACAACAGAGGACTAGATGGGCAAATATGTGATCTGATTTAAGGCAACTCCTTGTATTTCTGTGTTCTGCTGGAGTGATGCTTAAGTGTGGGGAGCATGTAAACTTTTGGATATGAACTTGTGATGGGTCATGGAGAGGGAGGAGGGCCATTTAGGAATCAGGGACACCTCCTAGTCCTGCTCTGTTCTAAGAGCCCCTACTAGTGTGGAGTAAATGTCTTTTCCAAATGTCTGCATTGGGTGGGAAGAAATACCAGACAGCTTTTCTTCTAAATTGATTTTTTTCTTGATGGGAAGAGAAAAATGGGCAAATGCTACGATCTCTTTCTGGGAGTGGATTTCTCTCTCTCTCCTCTCCTGAGTGTCACAATTCGCTGTGTTGGGTCTGAACTGCTGTAGACGTTATCTGGATGCTTGGAGGTGGTGTTGTGAAACCGTTCGCCAAAACAAAGGGATTCCCAGGAGCCAAAGAAATGTGCAACTGAGCTGGTTCCTGCATTCTCAACCTTCTGGTGCTCTTGTTCTTAAGGGCTTGTCTGCATTTCTCTCTTTAAAAAACAATAACAATGAATCTGACCCTTGGATACCCTGAAAAGCATTGACAGGGAATGGGATTCTTGACGTGCAGCTTTTGTTATCATAAGGAGGAATTTAAGCTAAAAGCAGAGTCGGTGCTGGGAAAAGGGAGAGGCAGCATTGAAGTCTAAAAGCTATCCAAGCGAGGTGAGGATTCTATCATGGTTCATGGTACATGAAATACATGGGATTCCTTGTAAAGGTGATGCACACTGTGATCCTCAGCCCAGCCCTGAAGCATGAAAGAACACCTGGTCTGATGAAGTCCCCCCACCACCATCAAGGCCAACCACCTCTTGCCTTTTGAGCGTTATGTGACCTAAGGATTGGCGAATCAGTTCTGCTTTCTCCCGTATTCAAATGTTTAAAATCTCAAGTTCTGTCTCCCCTGAATCCAAAAAACTTCACAGACGATGGTAAACGTTTTGTCAGAAATGAATTGAAAACAGAATTCTCATCTATCTGTTCCAGCCAAATTGAACAGGTACAGTTATCGCAACCCGGAGAGAGGATCTTGACGTACTTGTCTGCCATGTAGCTGGTAAAGACGAGGACTCCATCAGGAAAAAAGAGGTGGCAGCCCTAATTCAGCCCTACACAGGGTTGAATACACAGGGATTCAAATCCAGACTTTGAAGGGCAAAGCAATCAAAGCCCTGGACAAATCAATCTGTATCAGTTTCTCACACATTCATTTTTTAAAAATTCTCATATTCTTTTTTGTTCCGAAAATGGAGTACTTTTTAGATTCTGATAAATTCTTATCAAACTGAACTGAAACAAAATTCTCACCCATCTTAGATTTGCCATGGCATGTGCTGGGCACGTTCCACAACTGTTTTTGAAAATTCAATCCCTGATCGGAGGTTGCTATGTGAAATCTGTACCTGGACATCGTAGGTTACTCATGGGTTGAACAACCTGCAGTTAACCTGCAATTAGTAGTTAAGTTAACAATAGGTTGTTTAACCCACAAACAACCCATAGTGTCCAGGTTCAGACTGATTGGCCCAATTGGGGGTTTAATAATCAAAATGGCTGTGGAATATGCCCAGCATAGGCTATGGCAAATCATGGCTTAATTAATTAACCTTCGCTTTGCTGCTGTTATGTGCGAACCAGGTCAGATTCCCTTTCACTGGTAGAGGGGATGAACTGGGATAGGTAGGCATCAGGAGGAGATAAAAAGATATCCTTGAGGAGAAGTGAGGGCTGTGTGGAGGTTAGGAAATCTGGCTATTTGCGACTTGAGGAAGAGAGAGGATTTGCCAGACGTGGAGAGTAGGAAACCCCTGTTATGGTCTCCAGACTTTTGGTTTGGTTTGAATGACCCTTTGCTGCTTGAGTGTGTATGACTAGTTCTGTTTTGAAGCGCTCTGTTTCGACTGCAGTCACATTTTCATGGTTGCATGCTGCCCCAGAGAACCCTTTCAAGGAACAAAAGGTGGAGTATAAATGAATTGTATAAATAAACAATGCGAAAGTGATGGATTGGAGAAGTTTCTGCTCGTTGGAGAGGGCAGGTTAGCAAATCCAAAGGTTATCCTCACAACAGCCCTGTGAGGTAGGCTAAAATGAGCGAGATTAACTAGTCCAAGGTCATGGCTGAGTGAGGACTGGAATTCTGTTCTTTCCCAGTCCTAGTCCAGTACTTTACCCCAATTCACAACACTGGCTCTTGGTGTGGAGTGTGCTTCATTTCTCCTTTAATAACTCAGGTTTCTAGCCCTCATGAAGTAAAGAAATGTGTGGCTTGGATTTCGGGCAAAGGATCTTAAGCCAGGAGTGAACAGAGGGCCTATTGCAGCGGTGGCGGATACGGTGCTTGAATTCCTTGGTTTAGATTAGATGGTTTTCTTCACATCCTTTTGGGCAGAGTCAACCTTAACTCTTAAATTATCAACAGCCTGGGATGTTTTAAAGAGTTTTATCTCATTATGAGGTTGAGGGGGAGTAAATTCTACTGAAGAAACGAGTGTGTTTGGTTTTCTACTTCTTGGAGAGCTCAGCCTGCTCTACATGTTCCTGGTACTTCAGGATTACAAGGGCATACAGAACTGGGTTTATAACAAAAAAGCAAGGATTCCTGCTGGTATGTTCATATCCACTGAGCTTCTATGCTTTGCTGTCCCATCGCCAACTCTTTCTGCTGCTGTTGGTTCACCCCAGACTGATTAGATTTCAAGGGATGGTTTAGGCCACAAGCAAACCCTGCAAATCTAGAAACCAGCAGATCAGATGCATGGTCACGCTGAATTTTTTTTTTTTGAAACCTGCCAATATCATGCAGCCCTTATACACATCTGTGGTGTGACCACACCTGGAATACCGTGTACCACATCTCGAAAAAGTTATTGTAGAGTTGGAGATGGTGCAGAAAAGGGCAAACAAAATGATCAAGGGGCTGGAGCAACTCCCCTAGGAGGTGAGATTGCAACGTTTGGGGCTCTGTAGCTTATTTTTAAAAAGTGAGTAAGGGGAGATATGATAGAGGTGTGCAAAATTATGCATGTCGTGGAAAAAGTGGAGAGGGGGATATTTTTCTTCCTCTCTTATTATAATACTCAAAGCCAGTGGGGTCATCCTATGAAGCTGAACGGTGGGAGATTTAGGACAGATAAAAGAAAGTCCTTCTGCACACACAGCATAGCGAAACTATGAAATTTGCAACAGATTTAAAGCCAATTTGGATGGCTTTAAAAGGGGATTGGACATATTCATGGAGGAAAAGGCTATCAGCGGTTAAGCGTGGGTTGTTGTTGTTCTGTGGGTTATCGTGTTGTTTGAACACAACATGTTTTTGGCAGGGTGGCTTGTTAACCACACCATGGCACAGAGAAAACAGACACGACACGGAATTAAGCCATGTATGAACTGTAAATGTAAACAAAAGCAGCAGCAGACATTGGCTGGGTTCATTCAACATGTTGACCTACCATGGGTTATGATGTCTGAATGCATTTTCCACAAAATGGGTTAACGTGGTCTGAATGCAGCACGTTTTCTGCCAGGTGTCTTGTTAAACATGCAGTGTGGTTTATTTTTCTCGAACAAGCCACCTTGAGAAGCCATGGTTTGTTGTTCGGTTGTTCAGGGTTGTTAACAAGTTTTACTGCATGGTTCACAAGCCACCCTGCTGAAAACATGTTGCATCCCAGGCATCATGATAACTCGTGATTCAACAACAGTCCATGGTTCAACAACAACCCACACTCAACCACGGACTGTGGCTTGCCGTGTTGCATGAACCCTGGCACTGGCTACTAGCTTTGATGGGCATAAGGAACTTATTGGCTGAATTCGGACAACACGATAGTCAATGGTGGGGTAATAATCAACTTTACAGTTGTTCATCTAGGGGGTACTCCCCACACAACATGGTAATAAATAATCAACCGTGGTGTGGATTAGGATCAGCACTGAGTTGACTATGGCAGAATTCGGACATGATAGTCAGTACAACTGACGATTGTTCCCCATCCCCAGTTGTTTAATGTGTTGTCCGAATTCAGCCATTTTGTCAGTTTTGAAATCTGCCTAAATGTTACAGTCTGCCTCTTGAGAACCTTCTCCCTTTGGGAGCTAGCTGGAGAACTTTTCATCTACCCAGACTTTTAATTTTTCTGTTTTTAGGATTGTGTGTTATCTTGTGCAACACTGCTCTTGTGTTTAAGCTTCATTTCATTCTTCTCTGCAGTTTTTTAAAAAGTGGTTTACTGATGTTACTTTTCTGTTAGGCACTCAGATTGGCTGTGCTGCGGAGCTTTAGCAATCTAGATGTACTGACCATATTTTGAGGCAAGGGTGTCATCTGTATTCCGCCGATGGGCCTCTACAGGGCTTGATGGATTGTTTCTCTGCTCGGTCCCAAAAAAAGCATTTTTCTTGCTTACTTGCCAACCGGACTATGCATCGAATATCTTAGTCCTCTTTCCTGTAAGTTTCCCTTTTCTGAATTCCTGGCATGTTTTCCTTTGATTGCTTTCAGAACCTGTTCCTTATTCTCAAACTCAACTGCTTAATAGCAGTTTTCTAGGAAGTGGTGTCTGGTTTGTTTTCTTTTAGAGACCTTCTGCCAGAATTAGGGCAATGATCTGAAACTGATACATCCTCCCTACCGTTAAAGCATGTTGTTACTGGAGTAACACTGGGGATCAAAAAGGATTGTGCATCTAAATAAAAAGAAAAGAGCCATGCTGGATCAATTCCAAGCTAAAAGGCGATTGGCTGCAAGATTCTGTGAAATTTACTCAGTTTCCACTAGTTAAGAACATAAGAAGAGCTATGCTGAATTAGACCCTTCTGTCCAGCATTTTGTTCACATTGAGGCCAACCGGTTGAGAGAAATGAGAACCTGTTTCCCTCCACTGCCTCGAGCTGCTGATAACTCTCCATACAGCCCATGTATGTTTGTCAGCCTTATCCCTGCAGCCATGAGGACTAGAAACTTTTACTTAAGTGGTTTAGATATTACAAATACAATCGCAGAGCCCTGTGTCCCTCAAAGATATTTCTATCCAAAAGTGAGGATGGATCAGGTGAGAAAGGGTGGCGAGGGGTAGAACGAGGGACGGCTGACAAGCAATTATTTCGCCTGGCTAGCACAAGCGCAAATATTAGTTGTACTTCTGCAAACCTCAGGGTGCCGCCGGGCATGCTAAAACCTTCCTCTTGTTTCCCAGTGGCCTTGTTTTGACTCCAGTTCCGTCGGCACTCAAAAGTCCAATTTAGCTACTAGGGGAAGTGGTGGCTAGAAGTAGAGCAGTACCATCAGTGTGAATTACTGATTTCTTCTGGGAGATACAGAGGGAGGAATTCCCTAAAGGGATGTAGATTTAGTGTTCATTCTGTTAACTGCTGCTAGATTGACTGTTGTTTAAATGCTGGAAATCCAGGAGTCACTTACCAGTGGATGAATTGTTTCACAGTGAATGGGAGACTTTTCACACTGACGAGGAGACCTTCACTGCATAAAACAGAGAGAATGACAGGTGTCAAAAGAGCATTTTTGTTTCCCTCCTGGAATAAGAGATTTAATGTCAGTCGCTGCTCATTTAATACTATTATTTTTTATAAATACAGTTTTCTTTACAGTGGTCTCTTTGACCCAAGTGTATGATCTGGTTTGTTTTCTTGCCCGAAGTGTGCGACTCGGTTTGTATCTTAAGTGTATAATAATTGGATCATTGTAGGGTGACCATATTTGGGAAACCAAAAAAGGGACTCCCCGGGGGGGCGGGGAAGCGGCTTTCCAGGGCCTCCGAAAAGCATGTCATCCCCTCACTACCTTAAAGCCCCCGATTGGAGCGGAGGATGGGATAGCGTGTCATTCCCCCCTGCTCCATTCGGGGCCTTTTCTATAATAATAATAATAATAATAATAATAATAATAAATATATTTATTTCTTACCCGCCTCTCCCTCTGGATCGAGGTGGGGAACAACGTGAAATACAAATATAAAACACATAAAACTGATTAAAAACATAAAACGAATACATTATTAAAATAACAATAAAACTCTTAAAATTCAACTAGATAGGCCTGCCGGAAGACATCGGTCTTTATGGTTTGCTTAATGTCCGGGAATGACACGCTTTCCCCTTTAAGGTACCCATTGGAGCAGTGGGGGGGAAATGACACGCCCCTAGAAAGCGCGTCATTCCCCCCGCCACGCGAATTGCGGCCTTAAAGGGGAAAGCGTCCCATTCCAGGACATTATAGAAAATTACAGAAAATCCCCCCTGACACCCAAGATAGAACAACTGCCCAGAGAGCTTCGGCTATGGGGCGGTATATAAATGCAATAAATAATAATAATAATAACCAGGATAAATCCGGGGAAATCCTGACAGTTGGTCACCCTAGTCATCAGCAAGAAATATAATTGGGGAAGGGACTGAATGGAGGTTGTTACTCCAGGGACACCCACCACACGCTTTTGACTACTGTTCAAGCAGTCAAAATTGCCAACTCATTCTAGTTGTCGTATGCATTTTTCAGAGAAAACCCTCTCCTAACCCCTCTCCCTCTCCGTTGTTTTGCCCTTCTGCAGCTGGTCCTGCTGATCATCTGTAAAACCTCTTTCTGGTGACAAAGGAGTCTTAACGGCATTAAACTTCTCACGGCGACCAACCCAGTTTACGGATTTGGTGGCTGGTTCCAGGTTGCAGGCTGGCTACAGAATTGAGGGTAAGGCGGCAATTCTCTGGGTTGGCGAAACCAATGCTGGAAGTTTACTTTTAGTCTCATCTGTCTTTATGCAAAAGCGCGACTGGCTTTTTCAAGCCATCAACAAAATGCACACACGTTCTGGAAGTGCACAGCTTTGCAAAAAATTTTTGTTTTTTGACTTTCTGTTGAATCATCAACAGTTGTACCCTGATCATTTTTAAAGTCCTCCGTTTGTTGTTCTAGTTACGTACTTGCATTACCTCTGTTACAAAGGTGTTCAGATTTAATCTGAGGACTCTGCAATTTCCCACGCTCCAAGCAACAGTTACTGCATGAAATCGTTATATAGATCCTTATATTTTGAAACCTAGCCATGAGTAGGAGAGTTGTGAAGGCTATATATATTTAATTATATGATTAAATGGCAAAATAAACATGTTGACCTTAAAGATCAACAGGTTTATTGTGGCATAAGCTTTTGTGGACTAGTGTCCACATTGGCAGATGCTTATAGTAAATAAAAAATAAAAATGTGGTGAATACTGGACCTCCATGGAGGAGAAATCTGGCAACTGCTACTAGCTGTAAGAGGTAGAAACTGCAAAAAAATGTTGCAGTACGGAGTACTTCAGTTTAGGGTATTTCATTTCATTTCCATCCAGTTTTCTGTTGTTTTTTTCCCCCCATATCCCCATCATCAGCTTTAGAATATAAGAGCCCTTCTGGATAAGACCAAAGGTCTATCTAGTCCAGCACTCTGTTCACATAGTGCCCAATTAGCTGTCAACCAGGGACCCACCAGAGGATATTATGCAACAGCACCCTCCCATCCATGTTCCCCAGTAACATCCAGAGGGAGAGCCAGGTTAGAAATAAATATATTATTATTATTATTATTATTATTATTATTATTATTATTTGGTGCATACAGGCTGACTGCCCCTGATACTGGAGATAGCAGATAGCCATCAGGGCTAGTAGCCCTTAGCCTTCTCCTCCAGGAATTTATCCAATCCTCTTTAAAGCTATCCAAATTGGTGGCCATCACCACATCTTGTGGTAGTGAGTTCCATAGTTTTCTGTGTCCATTGAGCAAGTGCCCAATCTTTCGCCTGAAGATTTGCTGATTCTTCCCTCTTGTGTATTGGTAGTGCCATCTTGGCTACATAAGCAATGGCGCTCACAGCCTGAACATTGGGAATTACGACAGCTAAATTAAATCTCTATATTCAGAAGCAGAATATCAGATGCTGGGGGCAGACAGCAGAGGGTGACCGTTGTTTTCACGTACAGCAGCACAGAGCAAGACACCGTTACGACACAGAGAATTGCTGTGTGCACCGTCGGGCAGAGATGAAGGGGTCAGAGCAGGGTTGCTTGGAGCCAGAGAGATGATGAGGCGGGGAATAGGAATGACACAGAGGAGAGGATGTTCAGGTGTAGTGAGCAGCGTGGCAAAGGTGAAGGTGGCCGTGGGAACAGGCCTTGGGATAACATGCCTGGAGAAGAGAGAATAAGGAGAAGGCAGATAAGGATTAGTGCCAGGTGAGCAGGATTCTGTGGTGGTGAAGTGAAGGGTCTCCAAGGTGATTGGGATGCTAAACAGCAGAAGCTTTAAGGAAAAGAGGACAGAAGGGCTCAGTTGAGAGACACGTTTCTCAGTTGTGGTTTTAGAACTCCATGGTGGAGTTTTTACATCACCGTTGAGAAACGTGTTGTCTGGCGTGAAAACGCCACGCAACGGTGGAGCTTTTTTGGGGAAAACACTCCATGCAGAATATCCATGGTGTGCAGAGGAGAGTTCCTGCACAACCGTGTTAATTGGTGGGCTCTGTGGAGTTTTCCGTTGCATCAAGTTGACTTTTCCCACTGGCTATAGAGTTCTCTGGCAAGAGTGCTGAAAGGAGGGAGTGCCGCTCTAGGAGAGCCACTGGGATTGGGTTTTTTGCACCAATGGCTGATGGGATACCATCGGGAGGACCAGGGGAGGAGAGAGGGCGGAGGAGTTGTCAATCAAATGCCACGTTGACTTTTACTCAACTCCACGGTAGCCCACAGTCACACCATGGTGGAGTTAGAACATGTTGTATGGGGAGTACCCCTTAGAAACTCAACCCTTGAGTGGAGTTTTCACACTGCGTTGACGGACGTATTGCCTGAACTGAGCCAATGTCTAGTATGATGTAAAGAGGTTCATGGAAGAGGGTTTTTAGCCGCAAGGGCAGGGATGAAAGGATTTGGGAAAGAAACAGAGAAAGCAGCAGAAGGGCCTCGAATGTGGAGCTGCCAATAGCAACTGCTAATGCCGTTATATCATTTTTGTAGACTTATGTGCGCCGGATGCCCTATAAAACATTAGGAGAGATCTTGGGCTTCTCTCCATTAACGTTTGAATGTGTTGGTCTGTTTTGCACATACTGATTTTTGGTGATGTTTACGGGGATGCAATTCACTGTTGTTTTCTAGTTTGCTTCTGAGCTAAGAGAGGGTTGCGGCCGCCGCCGCCACAGAGCAAATGTCATCTGTGGATGTTTCCTGTGGCTTTGTCTCCCTTGTTGATGATTTCGGAAAGGAAGCTGCCCACTTCCTTCCCTCCGCTCCCATGAAATTCTGAGAACTGTATAAGGAAAGTAAAACCCTTGAATGACCACGTAGAATCCAGATGTTCTATCCAGGGGCAGGAAGCCGGAACGCTGCCCCAGCGCTGGCAGCCTAAAAATATCTGTCTCGACTTGCAGGCTTCGGCTGCCAGATGCCTGCTGGTCATCAAAGGAGCTTGGTCCAGATCAGAGGCAAGAGCATCTTGGAACGACCTCCTGGTTTTCTCTCTTCGTGTTATTGTGATATTGCAACAGCATTAGACATCCTGCGAGCGTAGACTTCAGAAGGATTTGCTATCAAAGAGATTATTCCGGCCCCAATGTAAATTTTTAGAAAAGGGTCAACAGGAAAGGGGGGGAAAGCAACGGAAAGGAATGATAACACAGGCCAGATTTGTATCAGTGCCAGGCTAGCCTTCCCCAAAATGGTGCCCTCCAGATGTTTTGGGCTACAATTATTGGCCATGCTGTCTGGGGCCAGTTCCTGACTATTGGCTATGCTGTCTGGGGCTGATGGGAGTTGAAGTCCAAAACATCTGGAGGGCACGAGGCTGGTAGATTGTGCTTGGCAGATGAAATTGCTATCCAGCCTGCCCCCTCTCTTCTCTGAACTACCTTACAATTTTGAGAGTATAGTTGCTAGTCCTCATGGCTTCAGGGGTAAGGCTGACAAAAGTACATGGGCTGCTTGGGTGATTTTCGGAAACCAGGGGCAGTGGGGAAGAGTAAGACGTCTAGTGTTGAGGTAGGTGATGCTCAGCGTAGTTTCCCATCTCTCTCTGCGACCATTGGAAACTGTGAATTGTTCAGAATATTTCATCCCATTCCCTTGTAGCTCCATTATTCCAACAAGGTTTTTTTTCAAGGAGAGATGCAGGCTCATTTATATTCATCGGGCTTGAAACCGCTATGCTAAATAGCTGCTCCTGGAGTCATTATGAGCTGGTCGGGCTGCATCCTGGGGTCTGCGGTAAGCTGGAATTCACGCGAAAACCCCATACGCTTTTGTTCCTTGTATGGTTTCCGCCTGCTTCAGTACTCATTAGGGCCAAAGCGCCAGCCTGCCGCACCTTTGAAGCGAAGGCGTAGGCTGCGGGTGCAGAAACAGGGGCTGCACCCTGGGGTGCTGTGACTTTGGACAAAGACGTCAACATGCCACTGTAGTTTTCCGTCGTTTGAAGAAATCCTTGATTGCACAGGAGAAATAACAGATTAGGGTGTGACAGAGGTTGGGGTTGTTGTTTTTCAAAATCGTTTGCATGTAACAGTATTAATTGGGAATGCCAATTTATGTCTGGGGTGGAAATTAGAGAAGAATTAGGAAAATGGGGTGAGGCCAGCAATCAAAGCTGGTTAAAGATCTCGAGTCCTTCTGAATCAATGGTTCTTAAACTCTGTTGTGTTGAGAAGCTTCATCCTGGTTTGCTTGTCTTCGCTGGACCCTTTGGGGAGGATGCCTGAAAATTTTCTAGATTTAAAAGTCAGCTTTGTAGCTGTGATCCAAGAATGCTACATGAGTATAGTTAAGAACATAAGAAGAGCCCTGCTGGATTAGACCGAGGGTCCATCTAGTCCAGCAGTCTGTTCACACAGTGGCCACCCAGGTGTCGACCAGGGACCAACAAAGCAGGACACGGTGCAACAGCCCCCTCCCACCCATGTTCCCAGCAACTGGTGCACACAGGCTGACTGCCTTGTATACTGGAGGTAGCCCATAGCCATCAGGACTAGGAGCCCTTGATCGCCTTCTTCTCCAGGAATTTATCCAACCCCCTTTGAAAGCCGTCCAAATTGGCTTTAAAAGGGGGAATTCACTGCTACATCTTGTGGTAGTGAATTCCATAATTTAACCTTGCTCGGTGTGAAGAAGTACTCGTATTTTATCTACTATCCCATACACACAACCAAACTCACCACCCTCAGTGGTCTGCCCTGATCATAGACATAACTATTGCCACATATTATAAAAAAAACTGAAGAGAGAAGTCTTTAGTCTTCTTTATGTTTGTTGCTCCTCTTCATAGAATTGGGAGTTTCAGAAAAACTTCCGGTCTAATCAGCTGTTGAGTGGCAGGATCATCCACCGCCCCACCCCCAATTTCTCCGTAGATGAACCTCCACAATCCAGACCATAGTGACCCCAAGCAGAAAAAGTTGCGTACTCTAGAAAGATACTTGCAGAACAGCTGGCTTCAGGGCTACTCAGGCAAGTGAGCCAAGCTACACAGGTTAGTGCAGGTTAAGTCACCTGTCACTCAGGTATAATCAAGAGATGGATAAATATCCTACACTTTTCCCTGTGCCCCCTGTTCATCGAAATTCACTCCTCATTCCCCTTTTCAGTAATAGAGACAGTGGAGCATTGTATTTACACCATAATGATCACTGACCATAGTTAGCGTTCAACTGTACGGTGCCAGGTAAAGATCATCCTCCCAGGCTTTTAATGGCATACAATGAGGCATCTATGTCCGCTGTTTTAGAACAGGTCTATTAGGAAAAAAACATTGTTTATTTAATCGTTTTTAGCTGTTTACATCGTTTGAATTTTTCTATGTTAAAATTTTAGACTAGTTTCATTATGCTGTATTTTGTATTTTTATCATTTGTTGTAAACTGCCCAGAGAGCTTTGGCTATGGGGAGGGATAGAAATAAAATTATTATTATTATTATTATTATTATTATTATTATTAATCTCTTGCTCGTGGCGGTTTTTCTAGATGGACTTGACGGGCTTTGCCAAGTCATGCTGTCTTTTATTGATTCAGGAATTTCCTGACAATTGAGCATGTTTTAAGTATGACTGCTTTCTGGATGTTGGTGTGGATGTATTCTGGTAGGCCCAGTTTCTGGAGGTTTTCTGTATATTTTCATAATTAATAATAATAATCTGAAAGCAATGTTAGAAACTGGTTTGCAAACAGTGGCTAATGCTAACCCTGGTTAGCTCTATTGGTGCAAACGTAGCACTGCACTGTGTTTATTATTGGGAAGGGAGGCAGAATATGTACTTGAGAGAGAGAGACTTGTTTGCATGATCAAATTAAGCCACCGTGGCTTAAAACAAGTCATTGGTGGTATGCGCCAGCTGCCATTTCCCTAATTCCCTGCCTGGACATGGCATGTCATCTGAACCCAGGTAGGATGACTTGTTGGGGGGGGGACCCTCAAATAACCCACGGCCCATTGTAGGGTTATTTGAGGGTTGTTTCCCCCTTAAACAAGCCATGCTACTCAGGCTCGGATGATTCAACAAGCTGCACCCAGGCAGGTAATTAGGGAAATACAACTGGCATGCACCGCCAATTAAAACTACTGTGGCTTGTTTAGGCCACGGCAGCTTGTTTGATCATGCAAACCGGCCCAGAGAGAGAGCATGCAAGCCCGTGAGACACTCTTTTAAACATTGAAAAAATTGGGCATCTTTTCCTCCGCTGTGGCAGAGACGTAGTTGTAAAGGCCCCTAAGGGATAATTCTTACCCAACCCCAAATATAGTGTCTAGTTGAAAGGACAAAGTATTAGGATATTCTGGATGTCGCAGTATCTACAACTGAACTGGCTTCCTGAGCAGGCAATACCCTTTTTAAATTGGGGCATGGTTCGCTGCCCAGTAATATTGGGAAGGCAATCACGAAGCGGGCATTTAGGTTTGGACTAGGTATTCATATGCTGCAAAATGAACTAGGCACTACTGCTGATGTTATACCATGGGAATATTAAAGATTTTAAAAGGACGGATGCATAGTTAAAAGTCTCTTGTGGTGGCCTGGGAGTTTGGATGGGAAAGGAACGGTCTTGCTAATGGGCTGGGGGAAAGAGCTTGCAGCTTTGGCAATGGAATTGCAGAGGAAATTTGACCTTGCAGAGGAAACAGACCGGACGTAAGAGATGCTCTTGAGCAGTGTGAATTGGAGGAAAGGGAAACATCTTTGTCTTTTCTCTTTATGATGTTCCCCAGGGTGTCATACATTGGACTCTCTCTCGCTTCCATGGGATATCCTGTTGTAGATCTGAAGGTTTTCATTTCAGATGGGTTATGTTGTTGGTTTTGGGGCTTGCTTCCCACTCTCCCGGATCAGCTCTGCACTGCATATGCAGCATATTCATCAGACAAAGGCCCTTTCCGCACCATAGGGGCAGAGAGGGCTGGAAGTGGGGAAACCTGGAAGTAGCCACTTCCGGATCCGGCACGCAGAGGCCACACCAGAATGCAACGGCCTGGGCTTCTACAGGGCCATCGCAACTCGCGCCAGCCATTTCTTTTTATAGATCTGCAAAGGTGCGCATGAGCGCTCATGCGCAAGCAGTAAGCGATCCAGCCCCCGTCCCCTCCGCCATCCTGGGGATGGCGATTTTGCTGTCCCCCCCCCCCCCCCCGATGGCCTTGGAGCCACACGGTGTGGCTCCGTGGCCATTGGTGCAGCCGCACTTACTCGCGGGTAAGTGCAGCTTTGCCCAGGATGGGCGGCCACACCAGCCACCCATCTCGCTGCACTCCCAGGAGCAGGAATCAAACTGGGATAATAGCGTTCCCTGCTTCCCGCGAAAATGGAGGGCTGGCCCCTGCCTGCTTGCGGGATGCTCTGTGCGTCATGCGGACTCTCCGCGAGCAGGCAAGGGCAGCCCCTGGAAAAATGGCTGGTGCGGAAAGGGCCAAAGTGTCTCTCCCCCCCCCCCCCCCCCCGGTACAGTTTTAAAATGTCCTTCCCCAACCGGGATCTGCCTAGGCAATTGCACACAGCCGGTGTGTCTTGTGGGGACTGGACGTGGTGCAAAAGGGCGCACTCCATTAAAGTCAAGAGGATGTGCCAAGCCTGTGTCTGTCCCACAGATGGAGATGAAAATCCAGAATCCTGCTGCTCCTGTGATGAAGATAATTTCATTAGTATAATTAAGGTACAGTCCTGGGCATGTTTAGACAGAAAAAAAATGGGGAATGGCTGTCGAATGCTGGAAGTTGTAGGACTTTTTTCTTTCTAAACATGCAGAGGATTGTGCCCTTAATTAACTAATAGGAGGAAATGGAAGCCAGGTCTCCTAGAGTTGTCTCCATTAGATAGAAGTTGTGGTGTAGGGTGACCCTATGGAAAGGAGGACAGAGCTCCTGTATCTAACAGTTGTATAGAAAAGGGGATTTCAGCAGGTGTCATCTTTGTGCATGCAGCCCCTGGTGAAATTCCCTCTTCATCACAACAGTTTAGGGTACAGGAGCCCTGTCCTCTTTTGTATCTGGTCAGGAGGGCAGGGCTCCTGCAGCTTTAACGGTTGTGATGAAGAGGGGATTTCACCAGGGGCTGCATGCATACAAATGGCACTTGCTGAAATTCCCTTTTCTATACAACTGTTAAAGATACAAGAGCCCTGTCCTCCTTTCCATATGGCCACCCTACTCTGGTGGGGAGCTTGCGTCAGTGTCGGGGAATGGTCTGAGAGGGACTAAGCTCTGGTGAAGGTATGGAGGCACGTACCTGAATAGCAGCTAGGTGAGAGGCTTGTACAAGCTGATGGGACTTTCTAAAGGAAAAGGTGGGGTAGTGGTATAATAAAATGGGTACCCAGGGATTCCCAACCTTCTTAGGTCAGTGGGCACATTTGGGGTGTTGATAGTATTGCGGGCTCTCTCACAAAATGGCTGTCATGGGTTTGTTGGCTGGGGGATTCTGGGAGTTGCAGTCCAACCCACCTGGAGGGCTGCAGGTGGGGGAAAGCTGAAATACCTTTCTGCCATGGGGTACCCCCTTTCCCCTCCACTTAGTTGCACTGCTACCCCCGATTCTCGCTTCCCGCCGGCCACCAGCTTGCGCCTCCTTCCCCGAAGTGCCAACCTCTTCGCTCCTTATTTATTTATTTATTGATTACATGTGTATACCGCCCCATAGCCGAAGCTCTCTGGGCGGTTTACATAGTATTAAAACAATTAAAAACAATATACAAAAATTAAAACAGCAAAAGCATACAACCTACACACAATACACATATACATTTAAAACCACTGCAACAACTCAAAAAACTACAAAAACAAAAGCAAACCCAGGCTCCTCAGATATTGCCAAATGCCTGAGAGAAGAGGAAAGTCTTGACCTGGCACCGAAAAGATAACAATGTTGGCGCCAGGCGGGCCTCATCAGGGAGATCGTTCCACAATTGGGGGGCCACCACAGAGAAGGCCCTCTCCCTTGTTGCCGACCTCCGAGCTTCCCTCGGAGTAGGCACTCAGAGGAGGGCCTTAGATGTTGAACGTAGTGTTCGGGTAGGTTCATGTTGGGAAAGGCATTCCGTCAGGTATTGTGGTCCCAAGCCGTGTAAGGCTTTATAGGTTAGAACCAGCACCTTGAATCGGGCTTGGAAACATACAGGCAGCCAATATAAGCGGGCCAGAGTAGGTCTTATATGCTCGAACCTTTTGGTCCCTGTTACCAATCTGGCCGCTGCATTTTGCACAAGCTGCAGCTTCCGAACCGCCTTCAAAGGCAGCCCTACATAGAGTGCATTGCAGTAATCTAACTTGGAAGTTACCAGAGCATAGACAACTGAAGCCAGGTTATCCCTGTCCAGATAGGGATGTAGCTGGGTCACCAACCGAAGTTGGTAGAAGGCACTCCGTGCCACCGAGGCCACCTGCGCCTCAAGTGACAGAGATGGTTCTAGGAGAACCCCCAAGCTACGAACCCACTCCTTCAAGGGGAGTGCAACCCCTTGCCTATCCAGCATGCAACAGTGCCAGGGACCCAAGCCACAGCTAAAATGACTCTGAGTACAGGCCTGCAGCTCTCCGGCAGACTTTCCCTCGATTGTACGGTGGCGAAGAACGGACACGCGAATGGGTGAAAACGTTGCCAGCCCGGCGGATGATTCCGTGGAGCGGTCATGGCCCGCAGCGTTTCAGGCTCCCAGTTGACTTTGATCAGCGTTCTCCTGTTGACCCGAAACACATGTCTGTAGCAACGCCGGCACGTTTCCTTAATAGGATTCTCTCCCCGCTCTCCCTCCGTCATCTCATAGGGCTGACAGGAGCCGTCTTGGGACCCGCACCAGTTGTGTACGGCTGTGCGGCCGGTTTCCCATACAGAGCGTTTTTTATAATTGAAAACGCAAGACGCCGTCATAACCCCGTGGGGACCGCGGAGCTGGCTGCCAGGGGTCTTTCTTGGGAAGGGAAGTAGAAGTGTAGGCAGGCACTCTTTCCCGGCTTCTTTTTCCAGAACAGCCTGTGTCATCTGAATAACTGTCTCTGAGAAACAAGAGCAGGAGAGAGCAATCTGCTTGTGGGCTTCCCAGGATCTAGTTGGCCGTGGTGGGAAACAGAAGAACATAAGAAGTGCCATGCTGGATCAGACCGAGGGTCCATCTAGTCCAGCGCTCAGTTCACACAGTGGCCAGCCAGCTGCCCGTGGGAAGCCCACAAGCGGGACATGAATGCAACAGCACCCTCCCGCCCATGTTCCTTAGCAAGTGGTGCATATAGGCTTACTGCCTTGGATACTGGAGGTAGCACATAGCCATCAGAGCTAGTAGCCCTTGATAGCCTTCTCCTCCAGGAATTTACCCAACCCCCTTTTCGAGCCATCCAAATTGGTGGCCATGACCACATCTTGTGGCAGTGAATTCCATACTTTAACTACGCGCTGTCTGAAGAAGTGCTTCCTTTTATCTGTCCTGACTCCCCCACCAATCAGCTTCATGGGATGACCCCTTTGGGTTCTAGTATTTTGGAAGAGGTTGGACCGAGTGGGCCTTTGGTCTCATCCAATATGGCTCTTTTGATGTCCAGGGTAGAAGTGTTGGCGTCTGTGCATTGTGTCTGAGAAGCGGCATATCGGATGTGAATCCTGCAGTTCCAAGCCCTGATTTGAATTCGTGTGTGGCTGGGAAATCCAGCTTTTGACACCTCTTCCAGCAAACGCAGAGATGGCTTCATCTCCACGTCCTGCTTGGCGTAGTGAATCTGTATTGATGGCTCCAGGACCGGGATTTCCTCCACTGACGTCTCTCTCCAGCAGACTCTGCTGCTTCCCAAGAATAATGCATTTTTTGGCCTCTTGCTCAGCAAAGGGTTTTTCTCCACTTATTTTCTCCCCCTCCTTCCTTCTTTTCGCTTCCTTCTCTCCTCCCCTTCCCCACCCCCTTGGGCCTGACTCTCCCCTCTTTTGGGGTGATGGTGCAGTTTCCCCTTGATGAAGTTGTTTCTCCTTGGCAGGGAAGAGGAACTGCCAGGTTTAATGAGCCGAAATGACAAGTGGTGTCAGTTTAGATCAACATCCAAAACGTCGCTCGTTCTGCTTCCCTTTCGCCGTTTGGCTTTTGCAGGCAGCGGCTCTCAGAGGCGGCTCCTGATTTGCCTGCCCTGGGATTCTTTGCTCGCTCTGTGAGGGCAGGGTGTGGAGGGACGAGACAGCCACCGAGGCAGCTGGAGAAGATTGACGTATTTTCCCTGCAACAGCCTCGTCAGCAGGAAAACCTGTCCACGTTCCGTCACTTTCCCTCCCGTTCCCTAAGGCCATCCGTGCTCCCGTCGTCCTAAGAAGCGAAGTTTGGAACGCCAAGAATATGGAAGCTCCTAATGCAAAGCTTCGGTAATGAGAGCTTTCGTTCCTCCTGCACCTATTGAGAAAGTGCCCTGAGGAAGTGAAGCTGAAGATTTGACATGAAACGGGCATTTTGAAATGGTGGGGGGCTGCTTGAGCAGGCAGGAGACCATGTAACGGCCGGGCCCTTCTTACTCTGCGGGTGTCTGGATTTCTGCCCCGTGCAGGTCTCTTATACCGTTGGCCTTCCCTGGTTGGTTGTGCCCTGATGGTGGGCTGTGCCAGTGGTAATGCCACTACCCCCGCCCCCATCCTAAAAGACGAGGCAACGTGCAGAAAAGGAGGAATTGGACTTGCGTCGAGAGGAGCAGGAGAAAGGGAAGGGTTCCTGTGTTATAGGTTGGAGTTAAATGAACTGATGCTTGAAGGTCTTGGACAAATTCCTGGAGGAGAAAGCTATGAATGGCTACTAGTCCTAAGGGCTATAGGCTACTTCCAGTATCAGAGGTAGTATGCTTACGTACACATGAATGGGAGAGTGATGTTGCACTCATGTCCTGCTTGTGGGTTTCCCATGGGCAGCTGGTTGGCCACTGTGGTGGGAACAGAATGCTGGACTAGATGGACACCTGGTCTGATCCAGCGCGGCTCTTCTTATCGTAGAATCATAGAATAGAAGAGTTCGAAGGGGCCTCTAAGACCACCGAGTCCAACCCCCTGCTCATGCAGGAATCCACCTTAAAGCATACCTGACAGATGGTTGTCCAGCTGCCTCTTGAAGGCCTCTAGTGTGGGAGAGCCCACCACCTCCCTAGGTCATGGGTTCCATTGTCGTACTGCTCTAACAGTCAGGGAGTTTTTCTTGATGTCCAGCCGGAATCTGGTTTCCTGTAACTTGAGTCCATTATTCCGTGTCCTGCACTCTGGGTTGATCGCGAAGAGATCCTGGCCCTCCTCCGTGTGACAACCTTTCAAGTATTTGAAGAGTGCTATCATGTCTCCCCTCAGTCTCCTCTTCTCCGGGCTAAACAAGCCTAGTTCTTTCAGTCTCTCCTCATAGGGCTTTGTTTCCAGACCCCTGATCATCTCCTTAAGGTCTATTTTACAAACATTTGGTCCTGGTAGGAGTTCTACTATTGGTAAAGAACAGCTATACCTTAGTTTTCACTAAGTTGGTCAACTTGTGTTTGGCCTGTACCACTTCTAACTGCCTTGTGGGTAACTCCATGGTACGGTGGAGCACATGCATCGTGTGCAAAACGCCCCAGGTTCAATCTGTGGCATCTCCACTTAAAAGGATCCAGTAGTAGCAGGTGGGGGTCAAAGATGTGGACAGGCCCCAGAGCCTTCATAGTGTAATAATATTTATTTTAAAGAAACTTACATATGGGCACAGGCCTTTGAGGCAATATGCCTAACTAAGCCCTAAACTGATATATTAATGTTATGTGTTATCCCCAGGGCCCTCCTTATATGCTAATTAATTTTTTCCTCATTGTTTCATCATTTTTTTGGTCATTTTTTGGTGCTCTGCCAGGTGCTTTCATGTAGCAGTGATAAGTGGAAGGTCTCAAAATGCATCATTACACTATCCTTATTGCTATGATGTGGGAGTCGCTGCAGGTCATTGTTGAGTCACAGGAGTGGCAAAAATTCAAGATCTAAGTTTAAGCCATTGGGATTTAGAGTTTTTAACCTTAGGATCCATTCTGTAAAACAGCACCAGCCAAGCACAAGGCGGAGATATCGGTAGGTTCGGGGACGCCTCAAATTTTGCGGAAGTACAAAAAAAACCTTTAGGGAGGAAATCCTAAGGCTGGGGAGAAACAAAATAGCCCAATGAGGACGGATGAGTGCCTGTTAGGGGTTGGGGTTCAGGGAAGAAGACCCGGAGGACGAGGGGTAGAATGTCTTGGGAAAAGGCACGGCCGGCTGGAATTCTGATAGCTCTGCCAGACTTTGTTGCTGGTCCTTCCTGTGCCAGCGGTGTGGGTTGTTGTTCTGTGGGTTATCGTGTCCTCTGAACGCAGCGTGTTTTCAGCAGGGCGGCTTGTTGACCATACCACGGCACAGAGAAAACAGACATGAGATGGAATTAAGCCATGTACGTACTGCAAATGTAAACAAAAGCAGCAACAGACCTTGGCTGGGTGAGTTCACACAACATGCTGACCCACCATGGGTTATGATGTTGTCTGAACGCGTTTTCCGCAGGATGGGTTAACATGTCTGAACGCAGCACATTTTCTGCAAGGTGGCTCGTCAGCCATGCAGTGTGGTTTATTTTTTCTCGAACAAGCCACCTTGAGAAGCCATGGCTTGTTGTTGGGTTGTTCCGGGTGGTTAACAAGCTGATTGCTATTGGCTGTACGGAACATATTTCAGCTAAGGGCTTGTTTCATTTGGGGCTTCCCTCTCTTTCTCTCTCCCTGCTCTATGCTGCTATTCTATGTTCCTGTATCAGTGTTATCATCATTCTGCAAATATGGAGACAGAGAGACTGAGGGAGGTTTGCTGAAAACGGAAAACTATCTAGAGATTTTGTAGCTGAGACAAGATTCGAAGTGGGGAGTCATCAGATCATGCTATTAACCACTACCTTGCTAACTACCGAACTATGTATTAAGCTTGCCATGCCAGCAAGAACTCACATCTCCACGGCATGTCCTTCCCCATCACATGTCCCCTTTATCCTATGTCATGTGTTGTCCCATCCCCCCCCCCCCCCCATCTTATCCTGTGTTGTAATATCTCTCTTTTGGCACCCCAAGAGTCTATTGTTGATGCTTCAGGCATCTCTGAGCATCTTTCAGTCTTAAAAAGCGTGTGTGTGTGTGTGTGTGTGTGTGTTTATGCGCACACCCTTTTCCCTTCCAGAGCTGCACACTCGCTGCCCTTTTTGCTCACTTGGAAATCTGCCACGCTGATGCGCTTGCCAAGAGAATAAGAAAAGAAAAAGGGCCAGGTTCAAGTCACTGTGCGTTCCTTGAGTTAATACGTTTGATTGTGGGAAGTCTGAAAAGGGCTTTTTTTGAAAGGGGAAAAAAAAATAGCTAACGTTGGTGACCTTTTTTTATAAGCATCTGATGATTCACTGCAGAAAAATGGGATGGAGTGGCTATGGAACGCGCTAAGCTGTGTTGGTTACCATTGCAGCAGCTCTCTGTGGGGTGGGGGCAGGCATGAAATGTATGTTATGAGACACAGTATTACGGGATAATTAGACTGTATTCTAATCCCTTCATGGATGTTTTCATTGTTTTGATCTTATTTAACTTTCCCTTTTACCTTGCCTTTGCGCAAGGTGAAAATGAATACGAAACTTCCCCTGGTGTGGAGGGGGAGTCATTTTTCTCCCTCTCCCATAATACTAGAGCCCAGTGGGGTCATCCCATGCAGCTGATGGGTGGGAGATTCAGGACAGATCAAAGGAAGAGAAAGTGATTGGGTAGACTGCCAGGCTCTTGCTGGAAGAGAGAAGGACCTGCAGCAGCTAGGAAATGGAGGGAAGTCCTTTGGGCCACGGGGGCTTGTCCCCTATGTGCCCTGCACAGTGCTGTCTTTAAAGCAACAGGGAAGAGCCGGCGAGGCTACCTAGCAGGCCAAAGACCTCTGTCAACAGGGAAAGAAGGCCATGAAAAAGGGCCTAGCCCCAAGGAATGGATGATGAGCAAGGCTGTTGCAAATCTTACCTGTGAATAATTGCTGAGGAAACGTACCTGAACATCTAGGAAGCCATCTTCTGTTGCTCTGTATACCACTTCCTGAAAGCCCAAGGTTGTGAAATGCTCTCCAAACAAGCTTTCCCTGGCGTTGTCTCATCTTATCCTCCCAACAATCCTGCCAGGGAGCAGTTCTGCTATCAGATGGAGACACGCCCAAGGCTGCCCCCGTGAGGTTCAACCAGTTTCCCTACTTTCAAAACCAACTGTGTAACCATTGCGTCACACTGCCTTTGCATTACTGATCTTCACTTCCAGTGGCTTCATCAATAAGGATTCTGTGACATGTGCCTTGGTTCAGTGTGCAGGAAGCATTTGGAGACCTGTCTTATGGTGGAAGTTCTTCCTGGTGGGCTTGTGGGTGGAGATAGGGGAGGGGGCTTGGGCAACCCCTTATGTCATTGGACATCCAGTCCCTGTGCTGCTTTCAATAACGTTTTCTCCCTCCCTGCTCCAGTGTACCTCCTATAGGGTGGGTAGAAGAACAGATTTTGTATAGAAGCCAGGCGTATTGAGTTATCTATTCTTACCCTTCCCTTTCCCAGTAGAAAAGGAGCAGGCATTTTTTTTTCTGTCAAGGACCACATTCCCTTGTGGGTAATCTGTTCAGGACCACATGTTGATTTAGAGTGGGGATGAAGTCAGTGGTGAGCAAGGCCAGACCCAAAAATGCAGCGGTCATCCCTTTTATCTCTCTTTCTGCCACCCCTTCTCTCTCTCTCTCTCTCTCTCTCTCTCTCTCTCTCTCTTTCTGCCACCCTTCTCTCTCTCTCTTTCCCCTCTCTCTCCCACCCCATCTCTCGCTCTCTCTCTTTCTGCCATCCCCTTCTCTCCCTCTCTCTCTTTTCCACCCCTTCTCTCCCTCTTGCTCCCTTTCTGTCACCGCTTCTCTCTCTCTCTCTGCCACCCCCTTTCTCTCTCTCTTCCACCCCATCTCTCTGTCTTTCTGCTACCCCTTCTCTCTCTCTTTTTCTGCCATCCCCTTTTCTCTCTCTCTCTCTCCCCCTCCCTCCTCCTTCCTGTAGGTTTCCAAGGAATGGACAGACTACTTTTGCCAGAGGTCTGAACTGATTGCAAGCGGAGGGCTTTTGAAATTAGGCTCAGGGGACGCAGGTTGCCCAATCCTGCAGTAGCAGCAACACATCCAGCTTCCCCTTCACTCGATCAGGTGTGATCACAGGGACAACCAGGGAGGAATGTCAGGTGGCCCTCCACTCTCATTGCCTGTCCAGAGAAGAGGAGTAATACCAGTTTGATCTCCAGCTCCGTGTGCAGTGCCTGTTAAAAGCAGGGCATGGTTCTGGGGCTGTACCTTCTTTACAAGCGGCGCAGCAGAACCACAGGGGGAAAAGAGCCTGCAACCAGATGTGCTTCGTCAGCTGCGCTGGGATCAGCGTGTCGGGGCGGGAGTGTTTGATGTGCAGTTCTAAAACACGTTGCAGTCAGGAGAGTGCAAATCAGATGGGGAACGTCGAGGATCCTTGCATTTGCGGTCCTTGATAGGGAACCAGGAGGTCGTATTTGCAGCTGCAGAGCACTGATTATCAGCAATGGAAGGAGAAGGGGCCTCCTGCTTCGGAAGGTGACCTCTGGGCAGCCCACACAAGGCTTCATGTCTCCATCCTCACGCTTGTTCACGTGCAGAGCCGTCTTGCTCACGGTCTGCTCTCTTTGCCTGGAAGTAGCGCTCTTTCCTGCTTAGCTCTTGAGACCAGAGGTTAGAACTTGGGTTGCTCTGCATGAAAACCATCTTTCTCTGCCCCTGAGCTATGCATCCTCCCAATATTTGTTTTATTTATTTATTATTCATTTATTTAAAACATTTCTTAGCCACCTTTCAGGGCAGAAGCTCTCCCAAGACGGATTACAGTCATATATGAAAACAACCATATATAAAACCAGTATACACATGAAAAGCAAGCATAAAAGTAAAACCAATCCATTAAAACAATAAAAGCTAACATTAAAAACTAGTAAGGGTACCAGCAGCAAAACAGTATTTAAGAGAAGGCCATAGTAAAATAAAACTTTTTAAGGCCTTCAGAAAAGCCTGTAAGGATGGTGCATGGCGGATCGTTGGTGGGAGTTTGTTTCTCAGGTGTAGGGCCACTGCTGAGAAGGCCCTCTCCTGTGTGGAAACCCACCTAATATCTCTCACTGGTGGGCAGGTGAGAAGGGACTCTCTTTTTGACCTTGAAGTGCGGGCAGGCTGATATGGGTGAAGGTGGTCCTTCAGGTAACTTGGTCCCAAACCACTTAGGGCTTTAAAGGTCAAAACCAGCACTTTGAATTGGGCTCGGAAACACACAGGTAGCCATTGCAGCTGGCACAGTAGAGGCGTTATATGGTCAAATCGCCTTGCCCCCACCAATACTGTACCACTTTGCACTGGTCACTGGTGCTTTTCCAGGCCCGATTCAAAAGTGCTGGTTCTGGCTCTTAAAGCTCTAAATTGTTATTTGAATGATCCATGTGAAGTTGCTTGTGCATTTAGATCAAGGTCAGATTCCTTTCCCATCGGCCGCTCTTTAAGTTCTGTTAGACTGGTGGGCACCAAAGACAGCCTTCTCAGCAGTGGCCCCTAATTTATGGGATACCCTCTCCCAAGGGATATTCAGTTTTCCTCTTCAGTTGTATTAAAAACTGAATAGATTTTTCTATTTTAATAGAATGTATGTAGAAATTTTAATAGATATATTTGCTGGATATGCTGCTTTACTGTTGTGGCTTGGAAATGGTTTTATAATGGTTTATATAGAATTGAATCATAGGATAGTAGAGTTGAAGGGGGCCTATAAGGCCATCGAGTCCAACCCCCTGCTCAATGCAGGAATCTACCTTAAAGCATCCCTGACAGATGGCTGTCCAGCTGCCTCTTGAAGGCCTCTAGTGTGGGAGAGCCCATGACCTCCCTAGGTCATTAGTTCCATTGTTGTACTGCTTTAACAGTCACAAAGTTTTTCCTGAGGTCCCGCCAGAATCTGGCTTCCTGTAACATGAGCCCATTATTCCGTGTCCTGTGGAGTACATCAATAAGTATCGATGTTTGTATTTCAGGTTGTTGCTAGCCAGTCCAGAAAGGCAGCTTATAGATATTTAAAATGAATAAAATACAGTAACTTTGAACTGTACAGCATCTATCACAGTGATCATACCTCTCGTGTGTTGACTAGCATCAGAGGTAGTAGGATTGTTGTGTTTTGGGTATCATTCTGTTCTCCAGCAAGTGATCTAACAGGGTTCTGCCTTTCCTCCTTCTGTCATCAATGCCTTTACGACTCTTCCTCCCTCTTGCAGTGGCTGTTTGGACCCCTCTTAAGGCTGCCGTGTTGACATATTTCTCACGTGTGCAATTTCAACAAGGGAAATACTATGTTTGAAACCGGAGGTAGCGAGTGCATAAGACACATTCATTCATTTATTTATTTATTGCATTTCTATACTGCCCAATAGCCAAAGCTCTCTGGGCGGTTTACAAAAATTAAAAACCATGAAAAACCATTCAAAATATAAAATAACAGTATAAAAACATAACATAAAATACAGTATAAAAGCACAACCAGGATAAAACCGAGCAGCCCTGCAGAAATTAATACAGATTTAAAATACATATTTAAAACTGCGTAGTTAAAAGACTATCATAATAAACTGTTAAAATATTGTGAGAGTAAGGTCTTCACCTGGCGTTGAAAAGAGTATAGTGTAGGTGCCAGGCGACCCTCTCCAGGGAGCTCATTCCACAGCCGGGGTGCCACAGCAGAGAAGGCCCTCCTCCTGGTAGCCACCTGCCTCACTTCCTTTGGCAGGGGCTCACGGAGAAGGACCCCTGAGGATGATCTTAGGGTCTGTGTAGGTACATATGGGAGGAGGCGTTCCTTCAGATAACCTGGCCCCAAGCCATTTAGGGCTTTGAATGTTAATACCAGAACTTTGAATCGGGCCCACACCTGGACCGGCAGCCAGTGAAGCTGGAAAAGGACTGGAGAAATGTGGTCTCGTTGGACAGTCCCCGTTAACAGTCTGGCTACCCTGTTTGTGTACGAGTTGAAGTTTCCGGACCGTTTTCAAAGGCAGCCCCACGTATAACGCATTGTAGTAATGGAGCCCCCCCCTCCCCCCCTGAACAGCCATAGAGGAGTTGGGTGGTCATCAGTCAGCACATTCCACAACTTGGCTAAGTCACATGAGTTTTTATATGAACATAAGAGCCCTGCTGGATCAACTCTGCATTCTGTTCACACGGCCAACCAGGTGCCAACAAAGGAAATATTCGCGCAGTAGCCTTCTCCTTCTCTTGTTCCCCATCTATTGGTGTACATAGGCATATTGCCTCTGATACTGGAGGTACGATATACTCAGGAATAATAATAATAATAATAATAATAATAATAATAATACGTAATAATAATTTTTACCCACCTCTCCCTCTGGGTTGAGGCAGGGAAAACATCAAATATAAATACATAAAACTGATTAAAAACATATAGAACTAATACATTATTAAAATAACAATAACACTCTTAAAATCCAGCTAGGTAGGCCTGCCGGAAGAGATCAGTCTTTATAGCTTTCTTAAACTTGGAAAGACTGTTGACGAATCTCTCCTGGCAGGTCATTCCACAGTCTGTGAGCAGCAGAAGAGAAAGTTCTCTGGGTAATGGTTGTCAGCCTAGTTTTGGCCAACTGGAGTAAATTCTTCCCAGAGGGCCTGAGTGTGTGGGGCGGATTGTATGGGGGAAGGCAGGTAACGGACCCAAACCATGTAGGGCTTTAAAGGTAATAACCAACACTTTGTACTTCACCCAGAAACGAATTGGCAGCCAGTGAAGAGATTGTAAAATTAATGTAATATGGTCACCTCTAGGTGTACTGGTACTGTACTGGGGTAGTGTACTGATAGCTTTATCCTGTGTGAATTTGTCGAATTCACTTTTAAAGCCTTCCAAGTTGGTGGCCATCACTACATTTTGTGTCCTGACAGTACCATCTGATTGGTGTGTGAGGAGCAACAGGAGGGCTCATAGCTCAGTGGGAGAGCGCATGCTTTGTATGCCAAATGTCCTGGTTCCAGTTCTCCTGGCATCTCCAGTCAAAGGATTCCTGGTAGCAGAATGTGACATTCTGGGGAGCCGCTGCCGATCGTGGTGGAGTGGACAGAACAGTCCTGGGCTTGATGCAAGAATGTTCTGATTCAACGTAATGCAGCTTTATATGTTCATCTTTGCACATGTCCTGATGCTCCATCTTGTCATCATACTGACCACACTGTTGCTGTCTTCCGGGCTGAGAGCACTAAAGCCTGTTGCTCTTGCTGGATTTGATCACCGCAAGCTGCACCGCATGCTCCCCCCCCAAATTAAAAAAATGTCCCTGCTTGTAGAAAGCTAGCATTTCAGGGGGAAAGCTATAACCGTTCTCCCTAAGAACATAAGAAGAGCTATACTGGATCAGGCAAAAGGCCTGTCTGATCCAACCTTTCCTTTCCCACAGGAGCCAATGAGATGCTTTTGGGAAGCCCACGAGGAAAATGATTCGTTTATTTATTTATTTACAAGATTTATATACCGCTCCATATCTTAAAAAAAAAGTTTCCGGAGCTGTGAACATAAAAAAATAAAATAGTAAAGAGATTAAAAAAAAGATTAAAACAGCATGTTAAAAATGTTTGTGTTAAAAGAGAATGTGAGGACAATAGCTCTCTCCTGCTGTCGACGGGGATTCACAGGAATGGTGCTTGGAGGTAATAGAAAGCCATCATGACTGCCAGCCATTGATGGCCTCATGGCTCCATGACTTGTAAAATCCTGTTTAAGGGCCACCTAAGTCGGTGGCCCGGGTGTTCTAGCTTTCCATATGTGGCTGTATTCGTTTCTTAATGGGGGAGCATCCAAACCTGCCTCTCGCCGCTCTCCTGCGGTTCGAAGTGCTCCAGACAGCTTTGCTTTGAGTCCCTTGCAAGATGCCTTCCAGCGTCACCAGACCTGGTGAGTGCCCACAGGATGTGGCACAGGACACAATCAGGGGAAGGGGGAAACTTGATTTACTTCAGGAATACCGCTTGACCTGCTGAATTTATCCATCCCCTGTGCGGTCGGATGAGTTCAGTCCCTAAAGGAAGCCTCTGTGACTCCACCTCCGCTCATTCCTCTTCCCTCCGCCCACTTCGTCCTTTACTGATGATGGGACCACCGCCAGGCATCTTTCCAGCCAGCACGTGGAGGCTCAGCCCTCCTTGCAGAAAGCCTGTCTCTGAGCGAGCGTCATTTTGTTTGTGTGTTGAACAGGAGGCAAAGCCCTGGCGCCTGCCGTTCAGACGACGGAGTTGTCGAGAGACGAGGGAACCATGTGCCCGTGATGACGACCGTCTGTGGGCCTGAGGAGGTACAGCGGGGATATATCAGGGCTGCGGGGTCCAGCACAGTGGTGTCAGGGAAGCTTGTTGTGCAGAGTCAAATTCATGGATGATTGTGGGAGCGAAGCAGTCACCCCTAGACTCCCATGAGTTTCCCCCCTCTCTGTTGCGTACCGTGGCCGCCCTCATCTACATGCTACGTTGCCACAGAGTATGCATAAGTATGAAGGGAAGACCGCAGAGGAACTAAAAGTAATATTAATCAAACACCAAATACCCGACCCTATTGAGGGGGAACGTTATACAAATCCAGTCACAAGTCATCCTGCTTACATAGAGACCCTAAGAGAACAAAATAGGACCAAGCTTTTAGAATTGGAGGATAGAGAAGAACAGTGTTGGATGGAAGCCGAGGAGAAGGCGAAGCAGCGTTCTGTGGAATCTGAGGGGCGGGAAAAATGATGTTTGCTCAATGTGGAACGACTAAGGATGGAGGCAGAGAGGGCAAAGCTGGAAGCTGAGGGCAGAGAAAAACAAAGGAAGGCTGGGGGCAGAGAAAGCACCAGTAGAACTGAGGGCCCGGTTGCTGGGCTGCGGTGCTGCGGGGCCTAAAATAGTAAAGGTGAGACGGGGCAGCAGCAGTAAGCCTGAACCCTGACAAGTGTCTTCAGCACAGGGGGGAGGGGGGGATTGAAGTGAGTCCCCAAGTGCTGTGGCGTAGCACGTCTTGTCAGGTGTAACCAGGTGGGTGGCACAGGTGAAACCGGGCTGTCACAGTTGGCAGCCACAGCGAGTAGCAGCAGGTGCTTGGGATGGGGGTGAACCGGAACGACGAGCAAACCTGTATCCAAGGCATTTCCCCCAGGCTCTTTTTAGGTTGTCTCCATACCGCAGCTGCTTGCGCTTGCACTCTGCCTGGTCCCTCCCTTTCCAGCTGTGCCAGCTTCATCCCTTAAGAAGGCAGGGAGCATTTCTTGGAGGACAACTCTAGGTGGGACCATCCAAACCGCTCTAGTCTTGCGGTCCTCCTCATCTGTTGCATGGAGAGGCGGTGAACCTATGATAGTATTTAAAGCAAGGGTGCCTTAACCTCAGGCCCTGGGATCCCAGTCCATCCATCCATCCATCCATCCATCCATCCATCCATCTGGTATGCCCCCTAATCATTTCATAGAATCATAGAATAATAGAGTTGGAAGGGTCCTATAAGGCCACTGAGTCCACCCCCCTGCTCAATGCAGGAATCCACCTTAAACCATCCCTGACAGATGGTTGTCCACCTGCCTCTTGCAGGCCTCTAGTGTGGGAGAGCCCACCACCTCCCTAGGTCATGGGTTCCATTGTCATATTGCACTAACAGTCAGGAGGTTTTTCCTGATGTCCAGCCGGAATCCATTATTCCGCGTCCTGCACTCTGGAATGATTGAGATGAAATCCTGGCCCTCCTCCGTGTGACAACCTTTCAAGTATTTGAAGAGTGCTCTCATGTCTTCCCTCAATCTTCTCTTCTCCAGGCTAAACATGCCCAGTTCATTCAGTCCCTCCTCATATGGCTTTGTTTCCAGACCCCTAATCATCCTCGTTGCCTTCCTCTGGTTTTCTGTCTCTCTCACCCCACCCCACCCCACCCCAAAAGGTTTAAATGTCTCTCCGAAGCCTCAGTCACTGGCAGCAAGAGCTTAAAGCTAAAAGGTGCTGGTAGTTTCGGTTATATGGCCCACCCATTTGCCTTTGGCACTACCCCTTTTTGCCTTCAGCCCTGTCCACAGCACTGGAACGCAGCCCCGTAGAGCTGAAAGAGGTGCATCACCTCTATTTTAAAGCTCCTGAGTACAGGTAGGGATTTGTGGGTGCAGATTTCCAATGGGGAGGTGTCCCAGGTAATGGCACCCTAGCAAAGCTTTTGGTTTGGTGGCTCTTGCCGGCTTCCACAGACTGCTTCGCCCAATGATCAACCGGGATCTCGTTCTGTTCTCTGCCCTCCAGAAGGAAGTGCCTCTTGGCTCTGGTTCGCACTGGTACGGTTCATCGCTTGGATGACTCCAAGGTCAAGTGCGGGCTTGCATGTCCGAATGAGTCACCGCAGATAGAGCTGTCACATCTCCTCCAGGTGTACTATCCAGTGATGCGCCTGCACATTTGAGCCAAGTCTTCAAGCGGTGCCCGTTTTAATAGCTCTGGCTATTGGGCTGTATAGAAATGCAATAAATAAATAAATGAAAATAATTGGCAGGGTATGTCCAGCTGTCCCGTAGGCAGGAGACTGACGGTTTTATTTTGCGGTCAAGCTCGGGGGTGGGTGGGGGTCTGACGAGCAACGTTCTGCCCCAGTGGCATTCAGAGTCATAAAAGCTCCCTTTCAATCCTCGTGAGCCATTTTGTACTCAAGTCCTTGCATCTTCTACTTTCCCTGCCGAAATAGTACATCCCTTTCTCTCTTTGTTATTCTGAAGGAGCCTTGAAGCTCGGTTCCCAAGAGGTCTTGGCGCACGCTTGATTCAAAAGATTCTAACTGCTTTGAGGCCCGGTTGCTGTCCGCGGAAAGGAGTTGGTGGGCAGGGAAGGGAGGCAAATGGGCACGGTTTGTAAAGCAGAAAGAGAAATGCGGCTTTGGTTATGGAGGTGAGCTGTGCTCAGCATTCTGGATTTGAAAGTCTGCTGCTCCTGCTGCTGCTGCTGCTACTACTTTGGCCAGGGTTTTATGTTTAAACACCTAATGTGTTGCTGGGGGAGGTGCTGCACAGAAATCATAGATCATATCATAGAATCATAGAATAGTAGAGTTGGAAGGGGCCTCTAAGGCCATTGAGTCCAACCCCCTGTCAGTGCAGGAATCCACCTTAAAGCATCCCTGACAGATGGTTGTCCAGCTGCCTCTTGAAGGCCTCTAGTGTGGGACAGCCTACCACCTCCCTAGGTCATTGGTTCCATTGTCGTACTGCTCTAACAGTCAGGACGTTTTTCCTGATGTCCAGCCGGAATCTGGCTTCCTGTAACTTGAACCCATTATTCTGTGTCCTGCATTCTGGGCTGATCGAGAAGAGATCTTGGCCCTCCTCTCTGTGACAACCTTTCAAGTATTTAAAGAGTGTTATCCTGTCTCCCCTCAGTCTTCTCCAGGCTAAACATGCCCAGTTCTTGCAGTCTGTCCCCATAGGGCTTTGTTTCCAGTCCCCTGATCATCCTTGTTGCCCTCCTCTGAACCCCCTCCAGCTTGTCTGCATCCTTCTTGAAGTGTGGTGCCCAGAGCCGGACGCAATACTCAAGAGGAGGCCTAACCAGTGCCGAATAGAGGGGAGCCAGTACCTCGCGCGATTTGGAAGCTGTACTTCTATTAATGCAGCCCAAAATAGCATTTGCTTTGTTTTGTTGCAGCCACATCACATTGTTGGCTCATATTCAGATAAATGCTCCTTCTCACTTTTGAGCTGACATTGTCAACTGGCTGAGCTCCAGCAGCTGATCTGCCCTGAAGTCAGTTTTTTTTATAACGTGGATGTCTTGGGAAGGACAAAAAGGCATGCAGCAAAAGCACAAAGCTGAATGCCAGAAGCTGCTGCTTCTGCTACCTTGAGCCTGTTTCCTCCTCTCTCTCTGGGTGCCTCTACAAGAGAGGTTTAATGCGCTTTGAAGGTTCATTAAAATTTTTACCTCTACAAGAACGGAGCGCAAATCGGGCGTAGAGGCGCGTTATCTCCCCGATAATGCGCATTTTCGAATGCACGTTAAATCGCGAGTTTTATTTTGCTCCGGCCGTTAAAGCGCATTTTCCCCGTGTGAACAAGCGATTATGCGCATTAACTTCTTGTAAAGCGCTTTTTGGACATCTATTAATGCGTTTCGCCGCCTCTCGCAGCCTCCCGTGCAGAGGGATTAGGAGTAAATGCGCGTCTGCGATAATGCGCATAATCGCACAACCGGCCGCAAAAGCGCATCCTTGTAGAGGGGGCCTCTCTCTCTCTCTCTCTCTCTCTCTGTGTGTGTTTTAAACTCCTAGTGATTTAACCACAAAAAGGGTCCGGAAATGAGTAAGTCATGCGGTTGCCAGGAGCGGTCCTGTGTCTGGCCTTGCCACTTAAGCCGGCCGCAGTTTACGTGTGAGTTGCAGCTCCACTAATGTTTCCCGCAGTGAATGCCTCAAATGCGAAAGGGAGGCACCAGTTCCTGAGCAAGCTAGAGCGATGCGCTAGGGGACCCCTCATTAGTTGCGGCAGCCCAGGACATTTCCCAACACATTCACCCATGTGTGACTTCCCTTCCTGCTTTGCCGCGTGGCTGCGCAGCCGGTGCATGAAGCAGCCCTTGTGCGCAGGCAGCCTGGACGGTTAGGGACTGGCCTGGCATCTTTGATTGCAGGTGGATTTACAGGCTCTAGTGGTAGAACCTTGCAGAGTCAGGTTTAGGGGAGAATAGGGCCTAGGCGGAAGGGAAAGCAAGGCGAGGTACAAAGCAGAGATGCGGCAGGAACCCCAAAATAGGCTGCCCTGCCCTGGTTTGGAGCTTTGAGTGCATGTGGAGAGAAGTGCCCACATTTTTGTAAAACGAGGAGCCAGCAAGACCTTCCTGACCCCTGCAGCAATCTGATTTACCATAGCAAGGTCCAATTTTAGTGATTCCAGTGGCTACCGAGTGCCTGGATTGATGCACGTCTGCATATGGGTCTCCCCCTATATCCCATCTTCCTATACCATGACCCTCTTTGTTTAGATTTGCGCTGCCTAATACTGAGACAGACCAAAGGGAGGAGAGCATTCACGTAAGTAAAAAAAAAGGGAGAGAGAGGCGGTTCTCGGAATGCTGACATGCTTTAATATCCTACGCCCAACGTGTTTCGGCCTGTAAGGTTTTATTTAGAAGGCCTTCATCAGGGGGTTGATCAGATAGGTCTGCAGAAGTTTCTTAACAAAGTGATAATCTCTCGTAATGTCCTCAGTCGCCAGTGAACATCCCGAGAGACTATCATTTTGTTAAGAAACTTCTGCAGTCCTATCTGATCAACCCCCTGATGAAGGCCTTCTAAATAAAACCTTACAGGCCGAAACGTGTTGGGCATATGATATTAAAGCATTTCAGCATTCCGAGAACCGCGTCTCTCTCCGTCTTTTAATACTGAGACAGGCCAATGTTCCATCTAGCTCAGTATTGCCTACCTTGACTTTCCAGCCTTGCTGCCTTTTAACTGGACATTCCAGGGATTCAAGCTGGGGACCTTTAGATATGTAAGGCATGTGCTGTACGCCTGCTACGTTATATGGCCGTTCTCCTTGGTTTGGTTATGCCGGGTTGCGCAACCAAGATAAGAGGAATGATAAAATGGTTCAAATGCCACGTTCCATGATGGAACAAAGTGAGTTATTCTTTTCTTTTCATTTTCATTTTCTTTTCTGGAGTGGCTTTCCTTGCCAAGATCTTTTTGGCAGTCTCACTACTCTCTGCTTGTGGCATGCTGGAGGCTGCTGGAATTTAAGTACACAGTGGATCCTGTATTGGGAATGGGGTGGGGGGATATGTCAGAGGTAGGATATGTGCAGGATGGTTCAGGTTCAGCCCCCAACATCTCCAGATATAGCAGGGCTGGGAGAAACTGTGGAGAACTGCTACTTCTCAGAGTAGGCAAGAGAAGGCTAGATGGGACAGTAGTCTGACTTCTATTGAGCCAGTGTGGTGTAGTGGCTAGTGTGTCAGACTGGGAGTCGGGATATCCGGGTTCTAGTCCCCACTCGGCCATGGAAGCTCGCTGGGTGACTCTGAGCCAGTCACAGACTCTTAGCCCAACCTACCTCACAGGGTTGTTGTGAAGATAAAAATGGAGAGGAGGAGGATTATGTATGCCACCTTGGGTTCCTTGGAGGAAAAAAGGAGGGATATAAATGTAATTTATTTTTATTTATTTATTTTATTCCATTTATATACCGCCCCATAGCCGAAGCTCTCTGGGCGGTTTAGTCTGGATGTTAGGAGGGGATCTGGCCTGCCCTCTTCCACCTACCTCTGTTCAATAAACGGGGCTATAGCGAAACTAACGATAACAGCCAGAGAGTCTCTTAACAGTAACGGGCCAGGACAAGATCATGTGGTCCTGATTCCCATTACAGCTTGCAGGTCAGGCTTACACACTGGACTGATGGTTAAAGGGTCTCTGTTGTGGATTCTTTTTGAGAGAGAATCCCTCCTCCTCCTTAGCTTGCCTCTTAACTGGACAGGACCCGGGCCTGACAATAGGGGGGTCTTCATTGTGTAGGTGAATTGGGGAAGGGGGAGTAGGCTGGTAGTCGGGAGGTCCCAGATCACAGCGGTGGGTTGCTCTCAGATTTGTGATCCTGCCACATTGTCCATGAGCTTCACTGTCAGGATCTTGTAGCCAGAGAATCAAGAAAGAAACCACAATTAAGACTCGAGGAAAACCAATGTTGAAAGGCGTTGGACCTGATCCGTGACAAGGTTGCCTTGCAAGGACATGGAAACAAAGCCTTTGCCAGGGTGCCCTTCGTTCCCTGGATCTGCTCGGAACACGCTGTGACGGCACCTTTTTTAAACCCTCTTTCAGCTCTTCAATAAAAACCTGTCTGACCGCACTTGGCAGGAGCCCCCTGCTCCGGCGCATTTAGCCTCCTGCTCCAGTGCATTAGCACATTTTATAGATCTCCCAGGCTAGGTGTGCTGGTTAATTTCTCTCTGCTGCCTTTTATCTGCTAGTTTACCGTTCTTTGAGGGAATTACGCTCGCAGAGTGGATGGTGTGGACCATCTCCCAGAACTCCCGTGGGCTATAGGCTTACAGTGGTGCCTCCAAAGGCCTCTTTTGAGCTGTTTGTGGTTGGAGGGAGGTAAGCAGTTAATTTGGGAGTTGGAGGGAGGGGAGAAAACTTTCAGCACTGTGTCAGTTATAGCAGGGAAGGGTACAGAAGAGATGGAAATCAGAATTCAACCTCATCGACATGGAAGAGTTTTTAAGGGGCTCACAGTAGTTGGGGTGTGCTGGGAATGTCAGACAAATTGGGAGGTGGCATCTCTTTAATGTGCTACGTGTGAGCTTTTGTGCGGCTCATGATAATAACAGATGGCCTTTAATGGACTCTCAGGTCTCATCTACACCTTCAGGCCCTTGGGGGGGGGGATCTCGGGCTTTACCACTTCTGGGATCGTCCCCCGGGGTCCAAATACCAGCACACTGTGCCAGAAGTGAAGAGGGACGTTCCTGGGCACCATTTTTTTTAATATAGCAGGAGACGTTTGCTCAATTGCACGGCTGCGATCCTGCAGAAAAGCGTTGTTGTTTTTAAAGCCTTGGAACTCAGCACGGAAACACGCCAAGATGGCTAAAATGCGTTCCCCCCCAGATGGACACGGAGTTACCCCACGCAGCTCTGTGCCTGTTTGAAGAGCCCCACTACTCACGGGGAGGAGGGAGGACCCGGGAGCCTGTGCCACACCACCTGCGGTCCTCAGAGTTGTAGATCTGGCCCTAGTGAGCAACTAGATTTCCTATTAGGGGCCAGGTGCTGTAGTGGCCCTTGGCAGAGCTATCGGAGACCTCCTGCTAGGTCGGGCAGACCGTACTTGGCTCCATGGACTTCTTGGCTCTATGGACCTCTGGTCTGGTTCACTGCAAAGGAGCTTAATAAGATTTCACGCTAGCCCGATGCTCTTGTTTTGAAAAGGAGCCCTGCCTCTCTGTGTCACAGCAGGCCCTAAACTTATCCATGGGCATCGCCAGTGCAAAGCATCATGGGTAGCAGAGGCCACTAGGAAAACCACGGCCTGAGAGCTGAGACCTTGGAGACCATTCAGAGCACATAATACTAGGCCAGGTGGGCCTATGGTTTGATATGGCGTAAGTCAGCTTCGGATGTCCATAATGACTTGCTAGACCCTGTCCTCCCATTCAAGAGTCCCGCCAGCATGTTCCTTTGCCAAATAAGCCACTGGGGTGATTTTGTACCCATCGTTCTGCCTCTGAGCTGGTAACTATGGGGGTGGGTTGATACTCCAAGGGGGCTGAATGTAACCCGTGGACTTCAAGTTGCTAGTTCTCCTCTTCCCCGCTCTGAAATCCCTTATGTGAGTTTGATTTTAAGGCAAACAGTCAAAGGGTTAAGGTACCCTTTCTTCCAAAGTTAAACTGAGAGATTCTTTATTTCATTTCTATATCGCCCAATAGCTGAAGCTCTCTGGGCGGTTCACAAAAATTAAAACCGTGAAGACAGTTCAAAGTATAAAACAAACAACAGTATAAAAGTACAATATAAAAGCACAACCAGGATAAAACTGAGCAGCGATGCAGATTAATACAGATTTAAAAGAGCAAAGTTAAAAGACTAAGATGATGAGCTGGGAAAATACTGGGAAAATAAAAAGGTCTTCACCTGGCGTTGAAAAGAGTATAACGGGGGTGCCAGGCGAACCTCTCTAGGGAGCTCATTCCATGGCAGGATCTACACTGCTGTTTTAAAGCGATTTAAAGTGCTTGATAACAGTAGTGACAACTGTTTTGGAATGTGTCCTGGGCCCCAACAGTTGTCAGTACTGTTATAAAGTGCTTTAAAATAGCAGTGTAGATCCGCCCCACAGCAGAGAAGGCCCTCCTCCTGGTAGCCACCTGCCTCACTTCCTTTGGCAGGGGCTCACGGAAAAGGACCCCTGAAGATGATCTTAGGGTCTGGGCAGGTACCTATGGGAGGAGGCGTTCCTTCAGAGATGTGAACCGCCCAGAGAGCTTCGGCCATGTAACATTAAAGTTGAAGCAGGCTTCAACTTTAATGTTACTGTGTTGAAGCCTGCTCTTCTTCCAAACAGTTCTAGCCGGCTGTGAAATACCCGGGATGAAGCTGAACGGGAATAGGTGCCTTGTGAATTTCGGACCCAGCCCCTTGAAACCAAAAAACAAATAAGGTAACGCAGCACTTTGAGCCGTTGTCAGCAGTTCTGAAATTTAATCAGAGTCCCTCATAATGACTTGTTGTATCTATGGGTGCCTCTACAAGAGCAATTTAAAGCTCTTTCAGAGGGCATTACCGATTTTACCTCCACATGAACAGAGCGCAAATCGGGGGCCAAGGCACTCTTTCTGTCTGATTATTATGCGCATTATCGAATGCGCGTTAAATAGTGAGTTTTAATTTACCGCGGGAGTTAAAGCGCCTTATGGCCATGTAAACATGCGATTCTCTGCATGTAAACAGCTTTAAAGCGCGTTTCATGCAACTGGCAATGCGCTTCACCGCCTCCCGTGTATAGGGATTAGGCGTAAAAGCGATTGGGAGAAGATGCGCATAATCGGACAACCGGGCGTCAAACCGAAATCTTGTAGAGGGGACCTATCTGTGCCCGATAAGCCTCACCCAAACCTCTTTCCTCCCCCATCTTCTCTCTCTCTCTCTCGTCTTATTTATTCGTTTGCATTTGAAACAAATCCTGAAACGGTTTGCAAAAGAATATCAGGAAACGAACGAAAAGATGGATTGGAACAGGAGGGGCGTGAAGCAACATGGGTGGGAGATGGGAGAGGCAAGTGGCGAGAGGGGGCAAAATGAGACAAATACGGGTTTGGGGCAGGGAGGAGGCATTACGAAATAGATCTGGCGTTAAAAGCTTAAAATGAAAAGCTCTGTTTGCTCTGGGGAGGGGAGGGGAAGACGCTGTCCTTGCTGATATGACTGGTATTTCATAAATTCGGCCAAAGAACCAGTGAGTTCCCCCCCCCCTTTTCCGTTGCGTGGGGTTCTGACTTCCACTTCGAAGCTGCCTTGCGGCCAAGCTGATAAACTGCCCGCTGAAGTTGAAGCCAAACACCTGCCGAGCTGTTGAAATGCACACTTTGGCATCTTTGTGCAAAGAGAGTGATGCCAAACCACCAATTTTCGCCTTCGCCGGGTGCAAACCGCCGGTCTCGAGCAAACAGCGAAATCTCCTGGGAGGAAAAGGGCCTGCTTGATGAGGTTTGGTGGGGAAAGATAATCCCACTCTGCTCTCCTTTCCTGTTTGACTTTCTGCCTCGGTTTGGAGTCTGTGTGATCCTTTCTCTGTCCTTTCCCTCATGGGCGTCTTTAGGACAGCTCCCCACCCTCCATTCACTAAGTGAGCTTCCTCTATTTCGTATAAGCTGTTCTTCAAAATCCATTTCTTTTCTTGGGGGTGGGTTCATCGCCCCTATGTTGGAGTCCCCCGTTACTTAACCCCTTCCCTATCGCTAACCGCCTTTCACCTTTGGCAACGCTTCTCTCACTTCACTGCTCTCCTAACCATCTTTCCGTAGGGCTCAACCACGTTGTTTGGGCCAAACCCCTGTTGCCCCACAAGGGCTGAACAGCAGGGTGCTTCTATTATTGATTGATTGATTGATTGATAGATAGATTGATTGCATTTTTATACCGCCCTATAGCCGAAGCTCTCTGGGTGGTTCGCAAAAATTAAAACCATGAAATCATTTTAAGAAATATAAAACAAACCACAATCTAAAAACACAAATTAACATACAATTTAAAAACACAATCAGGATAAAACCAAGCAGCAGAGATTAATACAGATTAAAATACAAATTTAAAACAGCAAGGGTTAAAATTGGGTTAATTTAGCTGTTCAAATGCTGGGAGAATAAAAAGGTCTTCACCTGGCGACGAAAGGAGTGCAAAGTAGGCGCCAGGCAAACCTCTCTGGGGAGCTCATGCCACAGCCGGGGTGCTACAGCAGAGAAGGCCCTCCTCCTGGTGGCCACCTGCCTCACTTCCTTTGGGAGGGGCTCACGGAGCAGGACCCCTGTAGATGATCTTAGGGTCCGGGCAGGTACATATGGGAGGAGGCGTTTCTTTAGATAACCTGGCCCCAAGCCGTTTAGGGCTTTAAATGTTAGTACCAGCTTCTAACCTGGCCTTGCAGGCAGCTCCTCGCTTTGCTGTCTGTGGTGAGAACGGCCTCCCGGGTGCGAAGCCCCAAAGAGGACACTCCCTTTTTTCACGTTGCCATTTTAAGGCTACAGATGACTGGCACAACTTCGGTTTTTGAAGGATTAAAAAATCAATAAGGGTGCGATCCTGTCCGGAGAACCGCCAGTCTCCGGAATCGGAAGCTGCTGTCATGACCAGGCCTGTTCCCCTTGGTGTGGGGGGAGGAGTTTCAGGCCATCAATCAGGATGAGATTCTGAAGCTGAAGAAATGGGACAAGAAACATCCCACCTTACACAGGAAGTGGAGGAAGTGATTCCCCCAGGTTCTTCAACTGCCAGGGATGAATCTTCACAGGACCTTATCAGTGAGAACATGAACAACACACAGTCTGTGGGAACACAGGAATCCTCTGAGGGGGAAGGGACATCAGAGCTGACCGATCCCAGGGTACCCCGTAGGTTCAAACGGGGAGAGCTAAAGGTAGGCAAGAGGCGGTCAGTTCAGCTAACCTCTCGCCAAAGGCTTCTTCAAAGAAATCCTCCTTGAAGTGAAAGGGACTTGGGGAAAAGACCACTGCCGTCGTGGAAAGAACAATTGTCTCGCTCACTTTAGTGAAGTGTTTGCCTAGAGGAAGGTTCCTAGGTTTAAACTCTCTTGAGGTACAAGGAGATGTTTGTTTACTGAATAAAGCTTTGGGGATGACTTGGCCAGACCTCTTTATTGTGTCACACTCCAGCGGGGGAGCTTGGAACCACGACTTTTGCCGACGGCCCTAAATATCCCCTCTGTGCTCCTGCTGCCTGCATTTTTTGCCTCGGGCGAGTTCACCTGTCTAGACACAGGTTCGGAGAGGAGGAAGAATGGGGCCTGGTGACCCAATAGGGAGTTGCGCAAAGTAGCTTCTGCCGTCTCCTCCCCTCCCCCAGGACCATCCCTTTTTGCCCTCCTTGCCCTCCACATTTCCGGGTGCGGAGATGTAGCCAGTGCAGTGAGAACTGGGCCGGCTATGAGGGGGCAGGGACCTTGGTCCCCAGAAACCGAACAACTCTATGGCCCTCTGGACAATGTCTAGTGACCATAGGAGAGTGCCTTAAATGACATAGGTGCACGTTTACTGGAAGGCTGGTAATTTTTAAAAATCTACTTTGCTTGCTAATAATAATAATAATAATAATAATAATAATAATAATTCTTACCTGCCTCTCCCTCTGGATCGAGGCAGGGAACAACATAAATACAAATACATAAAACTGATTAAAAATGTATAAAATGAATACAATATTAAAATAACAATAAAACTCTTAAAATTCAACTAGGTATGCCTGCTGGAAGAGATCGGTCTTTATGGTTTTCTTAAAGTTAGAGACTATTAAGTTGATGAATCTCTCCCTTCAGGCCATTCCACAGTCTGGGAGCGGCAGAAGAGAAGGTCCTCTGGGTAACATTCGTCAGCCTAGTTTTGGCTGACTGGAGTAAGTTCTTCCCAGAGGATCTGAGTATGCGGGGTGGATTGTATGGGAGAAGGCGATCCTGCAGGTAACCTGGACCCAAACCATGTAGGGCTTTAAAGGTAATAACCAACACTTTGTATTGCACCTGGAAACTAATTGGCAGCCAGTGGAGCGATTTTAAAGCCAGTGTCATATGTTCACCCCTAGGTGTACCGGTGACCAACCCGGCTGCCATATTTTGAACTAGTTGAATTTTCCGGACTAGGCACAGAGGTAGCCCTATGTACAGCGCATTGCAGAAGTCTAACCTCGAAGTTACCAGTGCGTGCATGACTGTCTTGAGGTCTTCCAACTCTAGGAAGGGGGTGCAGCTGGTGTATCGGCCGAATCTTAAATTTTCTACCCTATGTTCACTGCCAAAAAGCTCTCAAAGCTGCTTACAAAACACAATGAAAACTGTAATAAATGCAATAAAGCAACCCAGCAAAACAGCACTTTGGACGCCATCAGCAGCTAATGCTTTTCTGTAAAGCAAAATCTTAACCAGCTTCCTAATCAAGAGCCGGCCTGGAAGGTTTGCCTTGTCTCCCTGAGCAGCATATGGAAGTTAACGCAAGACTGTTGTTACTGCACTGGAAGTCTACTGGGTTGAAGTGAGGCAGACTTCCCCGTTCGTGATGAGTTGCACTGCGGACAAACAGGAGGGAAAACCAGCACCTTAAATCTCCAGGTAGAGCTGGAAATCTCCTGCCTGAAAGCCTGGAGAGAGGCTGCCAGTCGGTGTTGGCAATACAGGGCTAGATGAACCAAGGGACTGACTCAAAATAAGGCAGCTTCTGATGGTCTTACCTGGTCATCCGCTTTCAGAAATGGATATTGGACTAGATGGGTTTGGCCAGCTGCCAAGCTCTTATGAAATCCAGCCTCAAAAGTCTTTCTGATGTGAAGTCTTTCTGTTTCTGGACACAATTCAAAGTGCTGGTTATCACCTATTAAGCCCTATACAGCTCTGGGCTGAAAGAATGTATTCTCCCATATGAGCCTGCCCGTGCTCTGAGATCTTCTGGGGAGGCCTTTCTCTTGGTCCCACCAACATCACAGGCACACCTGATGGGTACGCAGGAGAGGGCCCTCTCGGTGGCTGCTTCAGGGCTCTGGAACTCCCTTCCCAGGGAGGCTAGATTGGCTCCTTGTTACACTTTCGGAGGCAGGCAAAAGCTGTTTTATTCTGACAGGCTTTTGGGAATACTTTGGACCTGTGCTAATGTATCGATTTTTAAAAAAAATTGTTACTGCTTTTTAAATTTTTTTGATGTTTTTAATTTTACTGTGGGTTTAATTCTGTTTTAACTTTTGTAAATTTATGTGTTTTAATTGTATATGGTTTAATCTTGTAAACTACCTTGAGTCCCTGTATTGGGGAAAATACGGAATAATAATAATAATGAATAAATAAATAAATAAATAATGCCATATATTGTCTGAGGCCACACGAGGCGTTTATAGCCAAGATGAACCTTCAGCCCCGATCCGAGTCTACATTTCCTGATAGCGCCATCTTGGCCCAATAGATCTAGAGGCTTCTCTACGGGGAACCCGTGTGTTTTAATAACTGATCAGCTTGACAGAACTTGCTCAGCCTTTTAATGCAGAATAACTGGGTTATCGCTTCAATCTGAGAAGTTAGCACTTCAACCTCATCATGGTTTGGAACGGTTGCAGAGACAGCAGCCGGCAAAGCCAGGGGCATGTTTTGACTGTGGGAGAGGATTCTGCAAGGCCTGTGCAGTTATTTCAGGGGAAGGAGTTGTTTTTGCACCGCATAGCGCCCTCCCCTTTAAACTCTACTTTACTAGACTTCATAATTGGAGACTATCGATTTTTATTTCCCCCCGGTCCGTGTTTCCCCATCACGCTGCAATTGTTCAGGTGACTGCTCGTTTGGAACAACTGAATTGCCTGTTGCTAGGACATTATGTGATTTAGATTGTTGTCCTGTGCAGCTTGTATAAAGTTAATAACCCGCATTACTTCTCAAGCGCTGGAATGTAGCTTTCGGCATGTGGTTCACCTGTCACTGCCCTCTACTGGATGGAAGTGGCTTTTATTTCCTGGTGATCATTCCCGGTAGAGGTGGTCCGTTTACCCAAGACATGGGCATATAGGTGCTTTCCATGCAATTGGGTCATGCAAATCATTCAGAACTTGGTTCAGAAATTAGCAAGCACTTAGCCCTCATGTTTGCATAAATAAGGACCATTACTCAGTGGTAAGTGATGGCTCCGAAGTCAGTAGAGCCGCGAATCCATGCTGGGTTTCAGTCAAAACTCTAAAGGGGCTGCCCAAGGTGCTTGGATAGAGCAACCTGGAGTGGATTCGCTGCCCCAGTGGTATCAGAGCTACCAGCCTCCACTGCTACTACTAAGTGGTAATTGTCCATTAGCATGGCGGTCCATCTGCTTCCCCAGTACAGTTCTACTTCCTGTCCTAATGGTGACTGGAGTTAGCGATGGGCTGGATGAAGGCCAACAAATTGAAACTCGTAGGAGACCTGTGCTGGATCAGACCAAAGGCCTCTCTAGTCCAACATTCTGTTCTCACAGTAGCCAACCAAGATGCCAGTGGAAAGTCCTCAAGCACTGAACTTAAGACCTTCTGCATGCAAATGATGTGCTCTACCACCGAGCTACAGCCTCTCTCAGATGCCGGTGAGAAGCCCGCAAGGAAGATATGATGGCAGTAGCCCCTCTCCCAGCGACTAGTATTCAGAGGCATGATGCTTCTGATCCTGGAGGTAGCACATAGCCATCGTGACTAGTAGCCATGGATAGCCTTCTCCTCCAGGAGTTTGTCCAATCCCCTTTAAAAGCCTTCTGAATCAGTGGCCATCACCACATCCTCTGGTGCAGGGGATGGAGAGAACCTTTGGTGATCACGAGCCTGGATGGATGGGAGTCTTGCTCGCCCTTAAAGGCCACCTTTGGACTTGACTTGTCCCTCACTTGCTAAAAAAAAAAAAAACAGTCCAAACACCACAGGCCTGTGCTGTACAGATTTTTGAATGACTGGCTCCCCAAAGAGCAGAGATGCTAATAGCTGAGGCTGGCTTCCTAGCTGCGGTGTCAAAAACCAAAGCCTGCAACGCACTCCCTGCCCCAGCCCTCAAGATGAGCACGGTCAGGACCTGCGCGCTGCCCTCCTCCACAGAGGCCTGCTGCCGCAAAGGTTACAAAAAGAACTCCTCCTCCCTGAAAAGCACCCCCACGCTCCCAAGTGCGCCTTGCTGCTGCTCCGACCCAACCCGTACTGGCCTTCTTCTGCTACAGCAGGTTTTTACGATTACCTCTATAAAACAGGAGCTTGTCAAAATGCGTTCTTAATTACCAGCGTCGCCCGATTCCCGTGCCGATCCGTAATTCAGCACAGCGTTCCTGAGCGAGCTGAAACGCGCGGCCCGCTGCACGGCCAACCGGCTGCAGCGGATCAAAGCCCTTGAGTTCTAAAGCAAGAGTCCCGAGACTCAAGCCTGTCTGGGAGGCCTGCCCTTGAATCCCCACGAGTGCGGGGGAACTAGCAGTAGTTAACCTCTGGGAAAGAAAAGACACTCGAACTACACCGCCAGAGGCGCTCTTCTTCATGACCACTTCCTACCTATGTTCAAGGGCTGAGTATGGAAAATAGGCCCCGGTGCTAAGCCAGGGGTGTCCAAACCCTATTTCAGCCCCAAGGGCTGGATTCAGTTTCAGAGGAGGGCTGGGCTGAAAGCGGAAGGGGTGGAGCCAAAATACCAAGAACTACTCACCTGTTTTAGCTTACAGCTCTTACTGCCAATAACTGAGCCTCAAGAGAGTCAATTCAACCTTTTAGAATAGGAAAAAAACATGCAAAACCCGGGAGACATAAAACAGCCAGCGGTCAGGGGAATGGGGGTGGAGCCAAGGGAAGGGTGTGGCCATGTGGAGAACCCTAGGTGGGCCAGATTTTGCCCATGGGCCTGAGGTTTAACACCCCTGAGCTAAGCCCTGACTTAGACGAAGACCGACCATTATTATTATTATTATTAGTAGTAGTAGTAGTATATCTCTTTCTCATTCATGGCGGTTTTTCTAGATGGGCATGATGGGCTTTGCCAGTTCATGTTGTCTTTTACAGATTCAGGAATTTTTCTGTATAGTTTTTTTGATGTGATGCCGGTGACTGATGTGACTAACGGAATAATTGTGATCTTTTCCTGTTGCCATATTTCTTTGACTTCCATAGCCAGTGGTGCATATTTTTCTGTTTTCTTCTTCCTTTTCAACAACATTTTTGTCATTCGGTATTGCTATGTCAATGAGGTACGTGTGTTTTTCTGTTTTGTCTATGGCCATTATGTCTAGTCAGTTGCAAGGTACTGTCTTGTCCAAATGAATTGTTCTGTGTTGTTGTTGTTGTTATTATTATTATTATTTACATTTCTATACCATCCCATAGTCGAAGCACTCCGGGTGATTAACAAAAGAATAAAACATTAAAACATTAAAAATTGATATACAAAATTTAAAAACATAAAAACATACAGCAAACATAGAAACAACATACATCTAAGAACAACTTTGAGCTGCAAGTCAAACCTAGAAATAGATTTGGGCTCGATGAAAAACTCAAATAGCAGTAGTAGCAGTACTTTTGTTCTTGAGACGTGTTCAAGTCTTGGTGGTTCAGGAGGTAAGCCAGCTCAGGCTCACAGTTTCAGGTGCTTAATCAGGTTTAATTTGTGAATGAAGATTCCACTTCTGTATCCCTCTGTGTATCCCTCTGGGAGAACACCATCACTGCTGTTTTCCTGCTGTGAGTCTGTCTGCTTTGGTTTGGATTACTGTGATGCGCTCTATGTGGGGCTGCTGTTTGGAAACTTCAGCTGGTTCAAAGAGCTGCAGCCAGATTGTTGACCAGGGCTGGTTACAGGGAGCACACAACTCCCCTCTTACAACAGCTCCACTGGCTTCTGGTCTGTTTCTGGGCACAATTCAAAGTGCTGGTTATGACCTACAAAGCCGTATACGGCTCGGGTCCAGGTTATCTGAAAGACCATATTCTCCCTTACGAGCTTGCCCGTGCTCTGAGATCTTCAGGGGAGGCCCTTCTCTCGGTCCCACCACCATCACAGGCACGCCTGGTGGGAGAGGGCCTTCTCGGTGGCTGCTCCGGTGCTCTGGAACTCCCTTCCCAGGGAAGCTAGACTGGCTCCCTCCTTGATGTGTTTCCGGAGGCACGCAAAAACTTTCTTAATCCGGCAGGCATTTAGAGAATAATGTGGACCCCATTTATGTTTTAAGACTTTTAATTTGTAATGTTAATATGTATTTTAAATGTTGAAATGTTTTAATATTGAAACCTATTTAATTATATTTTAAACTTTTGTACATCTCTTATTTATAGCTTTTAACTGTCTATGTTTTAATTTTGTAAAGCCGCCTTGAGGCCCAGTATTGGGCAAAAGGCGGGATACAAATAAAGATGATTAATAATAATAATAATAATAATAATACGTAATAATAATTTTTACCCACCTCTCCCTCTGGATCGAAGGTTGTTAACTTTGGGAGGCAATGGTGGCCATTGGTTAGGTGCCAATCCACCAATCCCTTCAGTGTTGGGCAGGTGCAAGACCAGTACTCTAGCAGTTCAGTGTGGAGGAAGTTGTTCACGGTAATAAGGACAGCTGATCTGGGGATTGTATTTGAGATCCCAGATTGGCCCCCTGGTGCCACCTGGTTTCCCCAGGCCAATTGGACCCTGGACTATAGCAAGTGTCCCAATCAAATACCCTGTAGTTCCCTACCGACTGCCCGACATGTATGTCTCCCTTTTTCATTTCATTTGCAATATTATAATGAAAACAATGCCTGTTCTTTAATGCCTGAGATTCATGGGGGGGAAGTAGAACGGATCCGTGTGCTTTTTAAAGCCAAAGCAGAACACCCTGTATGTATGCGAGTGATGAGTTGACACGTCTTTCTCCATCTGACTCTGTACCAAGAGAATATGTGGGTCTAATTTTAAAAGGCAAGAACATCTTGTCACCTGGGTATTACATGTCTTTTGTGCCTAGTTTTTGAAGGCCATTATATAAAATTAGCTTGCTGCTCAGAGCCAGCTGGTATTAGTGATCTATTAGAAGAACCCTTTAAAAAGCCCTCTAATGATTTGCTGATGGACTCTTAGTTAAAGTCTGAGGTGCGATGCAGAAAATGAAAGGCTAATGGACTAAGATAGCTACTAGATGGAGCAGAAATTAGCCAAGGCTTTTGGCAGCTTCCCTGGCTCCAAATATGGGGTCCTTAAATCTCTCCTGCTCTTTATTTTGTTCTATTATACTGTGGTCCAGGCCCCCTTTTGAGGGTTAATAGGGTGTTGTTGTTTTTTTAATGGAAGTACGAGCGCCTTCCTCCCCCACTCCAAAAAATATCACTCGCCTGTGGTTCAAGGTGGCATGCAACACAGATTTTAAAATGCAAAGGAATAAAAATAACAAATTTTAAAACGCCCTCTGTATCCAACTTCTTCATGTCCACAAGTAAGATCTTTGGAAGATAAAAGATCTATCGGGAGCAGTGAATGATAACAGCTGTGATTATTATTTACAGTATGTCTAGGTATATCAGTTGCTGGGGAACGGGAGTCGGAAGGTGCTGTTCCCTCGTGTTAGGGGTGTATGAGAAATTAATTTCAATTTGTCCTTGACCAGAATTGATCCATTTTGCATCTCCCAGAACACAACATGGACCTGAACACTGGCCATGTCTACACCGGCCCTTTTTTCCTGGGGCTGTCCCTGGGTGCTCCCCGTGTGTCCAAATGATGCACAGGACCCCCGGGGGCAGGGGGGATGGGCGCGGGTTTTCCCAGGGATAAAGAAACCCCGGGAAAACCCATTTCTCCAGCAGTCCCGGGACCATCCCAAGACCACGGGAGGTGTGGCCGGCCGGCCCACCTGGTGCCCGCTTACTCACAAGTAAGCCTGACACCAGAAACGGGCACAGAGCCCATGCCCATCAGTTGAGGGGGTGGCAGCAATTTCGCCACCCCTAGGATGGCAGAGAGGGGGTTTGGAGCCCGATTTCAGGGGGCTTTAAAAAAAACTTATCTTTTTTGCTGGGGCACAATTGCACTCCCTGCTCCCCCTTTTTTTAAAAATGGCGGGCGCAACATCCCTGTTTCCTTCCGGGATGTCACACTTCCTGTTTGGACACAGAGCGACGATCCCAGAAGCTGGTAAGTCCGGGATTGTCCCCCCCCCCCTCCTCTACACCCTTAGGTGTAGAAAGGGCCACTGCCTGCAGTCAAAGTCCAAATGTTTTCAAGCTCGCGATGTGATCCATGGCATATGCACACAACCAAGTATTTGATAAATGCGTCTTTTGAAAAAATGCACGGAAACGCTTCAATCGGTGGGAGAAAATGCCCATATTTCAAAAATGCACACGGCTGATGCACTTATTTGGGGAAATGTGCATGAAAAGATACGCACAGGTTTATGCAAAACAAGCAAAACGAAAACTTGCCGTCTAGTACGGACATGAGTCGGTCCAAGCTTCAAGGAGGACATTCGGAGAACTTGACAGGTGCGAGATTTGCTGATTCATCACATCCCTACTCTTGCCAAGCTTCCTCTCTTTCCATAAGCTTCTGGTTGACCACGGTGGGCCTTTGGTTTAATCCAGCATGGCTCTTCTTATGTCAAAAAAAGCAGGGTAAGGGGAGACCTGATAGAGGTGTACAAAACCATGCCTGGTGTGGAGAATGTGGAGAGGAAGACATTTTTCTCCCTCTCTCGAAATACTAGAACCCAAATGGGTCATCCCATGAAGCTGATTGGTGGGAGATTCAGGACAAATTAAAGGAAGTCCGTCTTCACACAGCACATAGAATCATAAAATAGTAGAGTTGGAAGGGGCCTATAAGGCCATCGAGTCCAACCCCCTGCTCAATGCTGGATTCTACCTTAACGCATCCCTGACAGATGGTTGTCCAGCTTGAATGCCTCTAGTGTGGGAGAACCCACCACCTCCCTAGGTCGTTGGTTCCATTGTCGTATTGGTCTAACAGTCAGGAAGTTTTTCCTGATGTTCAGCCGGAATCTGGCTTCCTGTAACCTGAGCCCATTATTCTGTGTCCTGCACTCTGGGTTGATCGAGAAGAGATCCTGGCCCTCTTCTGTGTGACAACCTTTCCAGTATTTGAAGAGTGCTATCATGTCTCCCCTAATCTTCTCTTCTCCAGGCTAAACATGCCTAGTTCTTTCAATCTCTCCTCAGAGGGCTTTGTTTCCAGATCCCTGATCATCATTAAACTATGGAACGTGCTTCCACAAGATGTGGTGATGGCCACCAACTTAGATCACGGCTTTACTATCTGGAGGAGAAAACTATCAATGGCTACTAGCCCTGATGGCTATGTGCTCCCTCCAGATCCGAGGCAGTAAGCATATGTACATCCGTTGCTGGGTGAGAGGGTGCTATTGCACCGTGTCCTGCTTGTGGGTCCCTGGTCAACAGCTGGTGGGCCACTGTGTGGACAGAGTGCTGGACTAGATGGACCCTCGGTCTGATGCAGCATGGCTCTTCTTATGTTCTTCATCTTGCACCATCCTGTTTCTAGCACATTGCTGCCATTGCTGAACAAAAATTTTCATCAGTGGATGAGCCCTGTATGTTTTAGATTGGCTGGTAGAATGCTTTTGCTTCCTGGGGATAAAACCTGTACAGAGGCCAGCCTTCCTATTGCCTTGTTTACGGGCCGCATTTGGATTTGAGGCCCTTTCCCGTCTTTCCGGCATGCCTCCAAATTCATTTCTGTCCTCCCTTGAGTTTGTGTTGCCCCAAACTGAACGTAGTGCTCCAGGTGAAGCCTGCCAGGTGCTCAGCGGAGCAATACAGCTCCTTCCCGCTCCTTGGAAATGCGGCACTCCGTGTATCCTGCAGATTCTCGTTACCAGGTCCGCTTGTGCCACGGGGGAGCTTTCCGAGCAGTGAAACCTGACGCAGCTGTAATTGGCGCTGACATTTCGAGTACAGCACATCTGCTGCGTGGTGCGGCGGAGCAACCTCCAAACCACAACGCTGTCATTTTGCGTCTCCGTTTGGCTTATGTTGAAGAGCAACAGAGTAGCTCACCATTGGGCTCCTTTGGGCTCAGTGGTAGAGCTCCCGCTTGGTGTGCAGAAAGCCCCAAATTCAATTATTGGCATCTCCAGTTAGAAGGATCATAGATCATCCACCTTAAAGCATCCCTGGTTGTCCAGTTGCCTCTTGAATGCCTCTAATGCGGGAGAGCCCACCATCTCCCTAGGTCATGGGTTACATTGTCGTATTGCTCTAACAGTCAGGGAGTTTTTCCTGATGTCCAGCTGGAATCCGGCTTCCTGTCACTTGAGCCCATTATTCCGTGTCCTGCACTCTGGAATGATCGAGAAGAGATCCTGGGCCTCCTCTGTGTGACAACAATCTTTCGAGTATTTGAAGAGTGCTCCCAGGTCTCCCTTCAATCTTCTCTTCTCCAGGCTAAACATGCCCGGTTCTTTCAGTCTCTCCTCATAGGGCTTTGTTTCCAGACCCCTGATCATCCTCGTTGCCCTCCTAACCAGTGCCGAATAGAGGGGAACCAGTCCCTCGCGCGATTTGGAAGCTGTACTTCTATTAATGCAGCCCAAAATAGCATTTGCTTTTTTTGCAGCCAAATCACACTGTTGGCTGATCTTCAGCTTGTGATCTACAACAATTCCAAGATCCTTCTTGCTTGTTGTTTTGCTTAGCCAAGTATCCCCCATCTGGTAACTGTGCATTTGGTTTCTTTTTCCTAGGTGTAGAACTTGGCATTTATCCCTGTTAAATTTCATTCTGTTGTTTTCAGCTCAGCGCTCCAGTCTATCAAGATCACTTTGGAGTTTGTTTCTGTCTTCCAGGGTATTAGCAATCCCACCCAATTTTGTGTCGTCTGCAAATTTGATAAGCATTCTCTGCACCTTCTCGTCCAAATTATTAATAACATTCTTGAAGAGCACTGGGCCCAGGACTGAGCATTGCAGTACCCTGCTCGTTACTGCCCCCCTCTTTGAGTCTGATTCTGTAGCCAACTGCAGATCCACCTAATAGTTGTTTGAGTCTACAGCTTCCATTATCCCTCACCTGTCACAACATGTTAGGGGGCCAGCTGGGCACGAAGCAGCCCTGGGCAACTTGCAGGTGGTTGCCAGAGAGGTCACAGCCCACAGAAGGGGAAACCATAATGCTATAGTGATTGCTGGACTGGCAGAAGTGGCTGTAGACCTGGATGATTCTCGGTGCCACTAGCCAGCAGGGAAGGAGGTGGGCTATTCGGGAGAGGGACAAAGGACTCATTTCTTTTCATTTGGTTTGGTTATTTACTAACTGGAGAATCTTTATCCGGCCTTTCCAGTTCCAAAAGAAATGCTCCAGGTGGCTTAACATCCATCCTCCTCCTCCTCCCTTTTCTCACTCATGGCGGTTTTTCTAGACGGACATGACAGGCGTTGCCAAGTCATGCTGTCTTTTGCTGATTCACGGATTTCCTGTCTATTGGGCATGTTTAAGACCTCACGACAGTAGTCTAGTCACACAGACACTAAGGCACCGTGACTGGGAAAATTTCTTCCAAGACCAGTGCTATGCAATGCTTTCTCTGAGGCCTTTATCACACCTCTTTTCCCCCTGCTTTGCTTCTGCCGGTTCCCCCTCCGTTTGCTATGCGAGTCCAGTGTTTTGAATCACACGTGGTCGGTATTGCTGCGATACCTCAGCTTGGTCTGTTGAACTTTGCCTGTTTCGGACTTTGCCCGTTCAGGGATAAATAGAAACAGAAACTAAAAACTGTGACCTCAGGGCGAGGGAGCAGCAGGAGGGGGACGACGTCATGCGAGCCCAGCGCTGAAGAAGTGGATCAAAGTTGAGGTGGGTGTGCTGAAAACTGAGCATGTGATAAACACCTGAGTCAAAGGTGAAGATGGTGCGATTGGAATTCATTTCAATTTCACTGCTGTTGTACTCCACCAATGTCCTTAAAGGCCAAAAGAGGAAGTCAAAGGCCCTGAATTGAAGGGATTGTTGACATCACTAGAGCTCAGCCAATCCCTGAGGCTCATGCTACCTGGATAGCTGATGCCACGGAGTCTTTGTGACATCACAGACCATTTGCCACTCAAGAGAGCAAACAGGGAGGGCTGCCTTGGATAACTGCCTCTTCAAAGCAGGAGCCCAGAGCGAGAGAGCAGGAAGCGTCTGAGAAGGCAAGTGAACTTGCTAAGTGGGTGGCGCATTTGTGGCCTGAAACCGGCAGGTGATCTCCGTGCTGAAGCTGGCTGATGATGGGCCGACTGACGTGGCAGACGCCAGCTGATGGAAGCTCTGTGGATATTTGTGGATGGAAGCCGGGGCAGGCCTGTGAACGGATGGGAGAGAGTGGCTGGGAATTATGTGTTCAGGGGCTGGCGGAGGTCGGCCTCCAGGCGCAGGGTGCAAGGAAACCGGTGGAGATTCATGGATTGAAGCCAGTGGAAGTTGGCTGGGGGATGCTGCGGATGATGTCCCTAGGCGCCAATATTGTTATCTTTTCAGCGGCAGGTCAAGACTTTCCTCTTCTCTCAGGCATTTAGCAATATCCGAGGAGCCTGGGTTTGTTTTGTTTTGGGGTTTGTACCTTTTTGGGTTGTTGCAGTGGGTTTAAATGTATGTGTGTATTGTGTGTATGTTGTATGTTTTTGTTGTTTTAATTTTTGTACATTGTTTTTAATTGTTTTAATCCTATGTAAACCGCCCAGAGAGCTTCGGCTATGGGGCGGTATACAAATGTAATAAATAAATAAAATAAATAAATAAATTAGCACTATGAATCTGGGGAACTTTGTTGGTCAGACTTTTTGTCCCTTGCCTGACCAAAAATTGCTCCCTTCGTGGCCTTAAAGCTTTTACTAGCCAGGGTTGTACCTGCCTCAAAGCAAATGGACCTCTCCCCGTGGCTGTCGTCTTCTGGGCACCCTGCAAATCTTGCTGCATCTTCGTAGCATGAAATACGTCACGGCATTATAAAATCTGGCATCTCGTGGCTGGTAAATTCTCCCAGGGCTACTTCTAAATCTCTGCTGTGCGGTTTCCTGCTGGAGATTAGTCATGTAAAGCAATTTCATGTCCAAAAGCTGTTCCCGCCTGCAGTGATGCAAACATAAAAAGAAGGGCTTTTTTGTCCCAATCCTGTGGCGTAGACACAGGTAGCAAAGAGAGAGAGGAGATTTAGGCAAGATGCTTCTTGCAGGTAAAGGAAATATTGAAACCTTTGTACAAAGCACGTCCTGATTTAGAATATTTTTACTCCACCTTTCGATTATAGGATTTCCATGGAAGGCAGCGTACCAAATCTTATTTAAAACGACCACAATGAAACAGCACGATGTTTCGACAGCAATGGGTTTTTTAAAAGCCATGTAAAAACACCGAGTCACAGAGTGCCACTAAAGGCAGATTTGAAAAATCATTAGAAGGCCAAGAAAATGCAATCCTTTTTAAACTGGGCCCAATCTACACCAAGCAGGATATAGCATATGGAAGCGGTATGAAAGCGGTGTATTAAAGGCAGGAGCCGCACCGAGCAGGATATAGCGGTATGAAAGCGGTATATGGTATGGGTCAATGGGCCCCAACAGTTGTCAGTGCACTTCAACACCGCTATAAAGCCGTAGTGTGGCTCCTGCCTTTTATATACCACTTTCATACCGCTTCCATATGCTATATCCTTCTTTGTGTAGGTTGGGCCCTGGTTTCTAAAGATCATAGAATCTGGCCCCAGGCAGGCGTCTTAAGGTGAGGGGGTTCCATTCCTGAGGTGTCACCACTGACAAGGAGCTGCCTACTGGTAGCCATCCAAAATGGTGGGCCAATTGTGGTCCTGATTTGTTGATTGTATTATTTTTAACACACGTTTAAAAAAATCATGTTTGGGAGAAGAGTTTGCTCTCTTTTTCCATAGAGGAGGGATTGCGCCTCCTAAGACAAGAACATAAGAAGAGCTGTTCTGGATCAAACCAAAGGTCTATCTGAGCCTTCCCCAACCTAGCGCCCTCCAGCTGTTTTGGGCTACAACTCCCAGCATCCCCCAGCCAATGCTGTGAGTTGAAGTCCCTCACATCTGGAAGGCATCAGAATGGGAAAGACTTGTCCTTTCTAGGGATGGGCAAACTCCCCTGAGTCCTGTTCGCGTTCTGCTCATTGGACTCCCATTAGGTGCTCTCCCTCGGCATGCATGTGGGGTAAGTCGCCGGACAGGTGGCTGGTGAGAGTGCGTGGCTTTTTTGTTTTCGTCCACAAGCTTCAATCTGTGCAAATTGGCGGCTGAGAATATTTACAGAAATCGCGATTTGCACAAAATCATGAACCACAATAGTGGAATTTGCATAAAAATGCAGGCGCAGAGAACCATTTACGTCTGGCACTTTGCGCCAATTGCACTATTTGCACCTGCAATTTCATGCAAATTGTGATTACTGTAAATGTTCACAGCTGCAAATTTGCACAAATCAGGATGTGCACCCACCCACAACCACAGACGGGAAACCACGAGCCTGCCCAACTCAGTGCATGCTGAGTCAAGCCAGCTCAGGGATCCGCGAGCTGATATGTAGGGGGGGGCTGAGCTGGCAAAAACCTGCTGAGCTCCACCCCCAAAACAGATTCCTCTGGCGCTCCTAGTCCTATCTAGCCCAACATTCTGTTCCTACAGTGTCGAACCAGATGCATCTGAGAAACCCAAAAGCAAGGTATGAGTGCAAAAGGCCTCTCCCGCTGTTGTTCCCTAGCAGTTGGTTTTCAGAGGCATACTGCCACAGGTCCTGCAGGCAATACGTCGTGGTCATGAGTAGTAGCCACGGATAGCCTTATCCCCCATGAATTTGTCTAATCCTCCTTTAAATCTACACCAAACAGGATGTTGCACTATGAATGTGGTATGAAAGCGGTATATAAAAGGCAGGAGCCACACTACGGCTGTGTAGCAGTATTGAAGTGCACTGACAACTTTTGGGGCCCATTGACACACGCCATATAGCGCTTTCCTAGGGTTATATCCTGCTTGGTGTGGCTCCTGCCTTTTATATACCACTTTCATAGCACAATATCCTGCTTGGTGTAGATGAGGCACAGGTCAGTGGCCATCGCTGCACCTTGGGGTGGCAAATCCCATAGTTTAACTATGCGCCACGTGAAAAAGTACTTCTCTTTATCTGTCCTGACTGTCTCACCATTCAGCTTCGTGCAGTGACCCCAGTGTAAGAGCGTTACAATAAATGTCTGGCTCTTTAAGCTTCTTGCTTTGGAACTTTAATTTTTTTTAAAAAAAGACTCCTATTCAAATTTTAGACGATTATTCTGAAACTCACAGGAAGATTCCTTTCATCGGATGACAGCCTTGTTATTTAAAGCAGCTATAAAACGGCTAGGTACGCGGCACAGCAATTAAAAGATAAAAGCGGGTTGAATTGGAAAGGGCACACAAGGAGAAAGGGACTGTCCCGCAACCAAAGTTGTGGTGGTGCGGGTGAATGAAATATGCCTTTAGGAAGCGTTTTGCCTGAAACTAGAGACCGGGGTGGGGGTGGGGGGGAAGAGAGAATGCGTCCAGCAGCTTGGAGAGAACATGGACACACAGACCAGAATGGAAACTGGGCCTTCCCTTCATATCCAGGAGTTGCAGAGCATTAAAACGACAATATTTTAAGTATACTCTGGAAGCTCTCTTTTACATAAGTCAATTAGCTGCCGTGCACGTTTTGCATCCGATAATCCCCCGTCTGTTCCAGAAGGCTTTGTGGCGGCAGTGGGACCCGGGGGTGGGGGTGGGGCAGAATGATAATAACGTGTTAATTTGAAGGCTTAGCAGTTTGACTGACGGCTTCCTTCCCCGGCGTACTGGGGAAAATGCTCCTTCAACAGAGGTGAAGATGATTTCCCCTCTCCTACCCACACAGGCAATTTGCACTGCCAGGAATTAAGCAAGCTAATTGTGTTGTTGTCGTCTCCCAGGACTCTGCAGCACTTCTCTCCTTCCTTCTAGACATCTTTTGAAATGTGCATCGATGCCCTTTGTGAATGAATGGGGCAGTGTGCTTGCCAGTGCAGGTGTTCGTTCCAGCATGACCTGCAGCGATGAGGATGCGCTCCTGAATTGCCCGCTCTCAAATTAGCCAGAAGAGGAAAGAGCTTTTTCTTTTTTTTTAAGTGAAAGGTCATGCCTGAGCTCTGGCTTCCAGATTTTAGTGAACTGCACAGCTCAAAGGCCACGTGGGAACTCCAAGGCCTTAATTGCAGCTCCCAAGGTCCTCCGAATCCCTTACCACCCGAATATCCCCCCCCCCCCACCTCACTGATCTGGATCCAGGTCATTCTTTCCTTGCTGGTAGCTGCAGTGAGGAAAGAGCCATCTGTATTTGAATTGCTGGACATTCTACTCTTGCCTCTAGTAATCTTCATGCAGATTACTCTGCATGCAGAAACAAAGCCCTATGAGTAGAGACTGAAAGAACTGGGCACGTTTAGCCTGGACTGAGAAGACTGAGGGGAGACATGATAGCACTCTTCAAGGACTTGAAAGGTTGTCACGCAGAGGAGGGCCTGGATCTCTTCTCCATCATCCCAAAGTGCAGGATGCGGAATAATGGGCTCAAATGACAGGAAGCCAGATTCCAGCTAGACATCAGGAAAAACTTATTGACTGTTAGAGCAGTATGATAGTGGGACCCATGACCTAGGGAGGTGGTGGGCTCTCCCACACTAGAGACCTTCGAGAGGCAACTGGACAGCCATCTGTCAGGGATGCTTTAAGGTGGATTTCAATGCAGGTTGGACTTGATGGCCTTATAGGCCCCTTCCAACTCTACTATTCTATGATTCTCTGCAGCTGCCAGTGGCAAGGAAATTGTGAAGTGGATCAGGATCGCTTGGATTGTGCGAGTATGCATGCGCTCATGCGGCCCCCTGACCCCCCCAAGCCAGCCTCACTTGCGGCCCCCGATGCCAGAAGGTTGTGCACCCCTGTTCTTTTTTAATAGAGCAGGAGGCCAGCTAGCCTGGGAAATGCCCTGACTCTGGGGCTTGGTGACTAGGTGGCCCTTTTCAATCAAAGAGGACAGAAATTCATGGGGTAAGTACAGGGCTTCCGCACTTCTGCCATTGAGAAGCATCTTCCCAAGAATGCCTCTTATGTGCTGTTGCTCTCTAAGCCTGGCACTCCAGTGGCACAATCCAGGTTTGCTGTTTCCTCCGTGTATTTGTTATTTTTATGCTTTTCAAGAGCTGCTTGTATATATTGTGGCTTGCAATCAATTCCATAAGCTCTATATATCTTAAGTAAAGAATCACTTTTCTACTCCTTCAATTTGCTGCCTTTCAGTGGACCACCCTGACATTTTCTTTATATTTCTTTCAAGTTGGGAGAAGGAGAGTGGATATTTCCCCCTGTGTTCACTTTCTGCCTATCACTTGGATCTAAAGGGGGCGGAAATCTACATCAATTACTCTTGTTCATAAAGATGCGCATGACGATTAAAATTGTTTGTCAAATTACAGTTCAGAAGCTGAAAGGTGTGCAGCTGTTCTTCTCTTTGAATAATTTTCGTGGCTAAAGAGGGCTAAAGTTGTAATAAATCATGGCCCGGCCAAATGTTACAGTATGTTCTGAACTTTATATGAGAGGGCCCACCCCTTACCCTGCTCAGATCCAGAAATGGATAGTGGGTTCAGGTACAGGTGTGCACAGCACCTTTCATTAGGGTGTGCACCCAGGGATATTTTTTAAAGACAAACATTTATTGAATCTTTGGGCTAATCGAGTTGAGGTTTTAATGATTGTTTGATTTTGTTGAATGTTGATATGGCCATTGGCTTCCAACAATAAAGGCATGATGATGATGATGATGAAGAAGAATACTCAATCATAAAGGACATTCATTTTTTTATTCATTTATTTATTAAACACTGTAGGCACGGATGCCCTACTCCCGGCAGAAAGGCTCCCAGCAGAGCAATTCCTTTTCATTCCTGCTGCCAGGAGCAATGGTGCTCTCTTGAGTCAGCGGTTCTTTGGAGTTCCACGCTTACTGCTTTTTGACAGGGTGTGCCTGGGCACACCTGGCACACCCCTTGCACACACCTACGGGTTCAGAAGGATCCTAACCAATGTAATCTGGGGCGGGGTGGCATTTCTTTTTTTACTTGGAAAGAAGGGTGATAGCACGGGCACACAGGATCCATCCACAGACTTCGTCCGTCTTGCCCCAGGTTTGAAAAGTAACATCTGACCACTTCCCAAGCGCTATTGGTCTAGCTTGGCTTTGCACGCCCCAGGTGAGATCTAGGCAAAAGGTAGAATAGTGTGGTCTCAGTAATGCTTAGCTGATCTAAACGTTAGCTCTGTTTTTTGTGGCTTAATGAAACATGCACTGCTCGCACTGTATGATGTATCATTGTTGTCTTTTAGGAACAGTGGAATACCAACAGCGTGATGGCGACGGGGGATACCAATACTGCAAACTTCTTCCTGCTTGTCTCGTTCACCGGATGCTAATACAGAATGTGTGAAGTGGCAGTAAAGGTTGGTTTGCTCCTTTTGTCGTTTCCTGGCCCAGAGGAGGCATCTGATTGCCATGGCGATGCTGTTCCCGTTCTCCTAGCAACACCCAGTTAACTGAAGGTCAAGGAGAAGAGTTGGATGATTGGTTCTAGTCGGATCAAAAGTTGTATCCGTCACCCCAAGGAGAAAATGAAATTTCCATTCTATTGGCCCTTTGTCAAGCTGGCACAATAACATTTCCTGCTGGCAACTGGCTGATAAAAACTGTTCTGGTGATGGCTACTGACCCAACGTGATAGGGTGCGGCACCAACTCTTGGACTCATGACTGGGTATACCATGTTGCGGAATGGGGGCGTAGGGAACGGAGGCCAGCCCTGGATGTTACGATGGTCCAGTCGGATCCGGCTCACTTGGCTGAGTTTCACGCTGTTCATCATCCTGGTCTTCTTCCCGCTCATCGCCCACTACTACTTGACCACCATCGACGACGCCGACGACGCCGGCAAGCGCATCTTTGGGCCCCGCACGGGCAGCGAGCTGTGCGAGGTGAAGCACGTCCAGGACTTGTGCCGCATCCGGGAATCGGTGAGCGAGGAGCTCCTTCAGCTGGAAGCCAAGAGGCAGGAGCTGAACAGCGAAATTGCCAAGCTGAACCTCAAGATCGAAGCCTGCAAGAAAAGTATTGAGAACGCCAAGCAGGACCTTCTGCAGCTGAAGAACGTCATCAGCCAGACGGAGCATTCGTACAAAGAACTGATGGCTCAGAACCAGCCCAAGCTCTCTTTGCCGATCCGGCTGCTACCAGACAAAGACGACTCCAGCTTCCCCTTGCCCAGATCCAACAGGAACTGCAGGCTGCACAATTGCTTTGACTATTCACGTTGCCCGCTCACCTCTGGCTTCCCTGTGTATGTCTACAACAGTGACCAGTTCAACTTTGGGAGCTCGTTAGACCCTTTGATTAAGCAAGCCTTTGAATCCACCGTCAGAACTAATGTGTATGTTACTGAAAATGCAAACATTGCCTGTGTATACATCATCCTAGTGGGGGAAATGCAGGAGCCTGTAATGCCAAAACCTACTGAATTAGAGCAACAGTTGCACACTCTGCCATACTGGAGGACTGATGGACACAACCATCTTATTATTAACTTATCCAGGAAGTCGGAGACTCAGAACTTCCTTTATAATGTCAGCACGGGACGGGCCATGATCGCCCAGTCCACCTTTTATGATGTACAGTATCGTCCAGGTTTCGACATTGTGGCGTCTCCTCTTGTCCACGCCATGTCGGAGCCCAACTTCCTAGAGATCCCACCCCAGGTGCCAGTCAAACGGAAATACTTATTCAGTTTTCAAGGGGAGAAGGTTGAGTCTCTACGATCCAGCTTGCAAGAAGTCCGTTCATTTGAAGAGGAAATTGAAGGCAATGCCCCAGCGGACTACGACGATAGGATCATTACCACCCTGAAGGCTGTCCAAGACAGCAAGCTGGACTTTGTCTTGGTGGAGTTCACATGTAAGAACCAGCCCAAGGCAAGCCTGCCCACTGAGTGGGCTCTTTGTGGAGAAAGGGAAGACAGGCTAGAGCTACTGAAACTATCTACTTTTGCACTGATAATCACCCCAGGAGACACCCACCTTGTGATCTCGGCTGGGTGTGCAATGAGACTGTTTGAGGCTCTGGAAGTTGGAGCTATCCCGGTCCTCCTTGGAGAGCAAGTCCAGCTGCCCTATCATGATGTGATCCGGTGGAACGAGGCAGCCTTAATCATACCAAAGCCACGTATCACAGAAGTGCACTTCCTTCTGAGGAGCATTTCTGACAATGACCTCTTGGCCATGAGAAGGCAGGGCCGCTTCCTGTGGGAGACTTACTTTTCCACCTCGGACACTGTCTTCAGCACAGTCTTGGCCATCATAAGGACTCGAATCCAAATCCCAGCCATTCCCATCCGAGAGGAAACGGCAGTGGAGATCCCTCACCGGTCTGGCAAAGCTGCCGGCACAGACCCCAACATGGCCGACAATGGGGACTTAGACTTGGGGCCAGTTGAAACTGAGCCCCCTTACTCCTCTCCCAAATACCTACGCAATTTTACCTTGACAGCAATGGATATTTACAGAAACTGGAACTCGGCTCCTGGTCCCTTCCACCTCTTCCCTCACACTCCCTTTGATCCTGTTCTCCCTTCAGAAGCCAAGTTTCTAGGCTCTGGGACTGGATTTCGACCGATTGGAGGAGGTGCCGGCGGCTCCGGGAAGGAGTTCCAAGCCGCCTTGGGTGGCAACGTCCCCCGGGAGCAGTTCACGGTAGTCATGTTAACCTACGAGCGAGAGGAAGTGTTAATGAACTCCTTGGAGAGGCTGAATGGTCTCCCATACCTAAATAAAGTGGTGGTGGTCTGGAATTCCCCCAAGCTCCCATCAGAAGACCTCCTGTGGCCAGACATCGGGGTCCCCATTGTGGTAAGACCAGCTCAGATATTTACTTCTTTTATTCATAAGAGAGAGAGGTGGGAAGACTTCATATTGGGAGGTTTTGTTTAGTATGGTGTGTTTTGTCTTTCGCTGTTCACTAAGTTTTTCCCAGTTTGGATCTGTCAGGTCTTCAATTGGTGGGTCGCGACGCAAGAGTGGGTCGCGAGACCAGTGCAGATGGGTCGCGGCAAAGCTGTTGCTGCCATGTTGGGCAGTTGTGAAAGTGGGGCCCCCTGTTGCAGGTCGGGCGTCCGAGGTGGGTCTTGGGTCTAGACCAGTTGAAGACCATGGTGTTGGACTATGTGCAGTAGATAGGGTTGTTGTGAAGGGGCTGTGCCACCAGTGTGTGTAACCATTGGGGGGCAGAGGGGTGTCCAACGAGAGCGAGATTGACAATTGCATTCTTGAACTCCCCCCCCCCCCCCACTGCTTCTCAGACAGTCCAGACCAGCTTTGTGCAGAGGTGTTGTAGAACCCTTAGAACGACCAGTAAGAGTCTTTGCAAGGTTTGGAGTAAAGCGGATTGCAGGATCAAATAGGCCTCGAAATCTCTTTACCCACAGACCACCCCTGTAATGGAGTTCCTGCTTACAAGCGGAAAGATCTCGGGCTGTTACAGGGGCCACCGCCATTACGTGGGATGAAGTTGTCAGCCGGAGGGGCTGCGGCGGCATGGAGTGTTGAGGAATAAACGTGCTTCCTAATTCAAGGAAGCTCTTATTTACATATAAAGATATCTCTGTACTGCCTTTTCGCCCTACCATTGTGTCCTCTAGGCAATTTACAAAACACACCAATTTAAACAATAACAGAATTAAAACGGAGTGTTAAAACCAAGAAGAGCAGTGTCAAATCCCTGGATCTTAAATTAAAACCATTAAAAGCCAAGTAGGATAAAGCTGTTTTTGCCCCCCCCCCCCCCCCCTTTAAAGTCATCAGGGCTAGATTTAACCTCCCTTGGCAAGGAATTCCTACCAGAGATCACTTCAGAGGCACATTAACTAATGGCCCTTTGCAGTAATCACTGATCACATAGCGCAAGAGAGTTATACAAACCCAATCGTATGCAAAATGCTGATGTCTCATTGCTTCACTTGAGTAGCTTATTAGCTCGATCAGTTTAATTCTAGTCGGGGGGTTTTAAATCGTTGTTGTTTTGTTTGCTTTCCTAGCAGGACAGTTGTTTCTTCTTTGAATATGGTGTTCCCTACCCTCACCTTTTTGGGGATAGTTTGTATGGTTTAAATCTGAAGCCTGGATCTTGCAATTTGACCTGGGTTAGATCAGGGCCCCAGTCGGGCTCCCCAGAGTTAGGGTGACCATATGGAAAGGAGGATAGGGCTCCTCTATCTTTAACAGTTATATTGAAAAGGAAATTTCATCAGGTGTCATTTGTACGCATGCAGCACCTGATGAAATCCCTTCATCACCACGGTTAAAGTTGCAGGAGCCCTGCCCTCTTGACCAGATACAAAAGAGGGCAGGTCTCCTGCAGCTTGAACTGTTGCAATGAAGAGGGATTTTCACCAGGTGCTGCATGCATACAAATGACACCTGCTGAAATTCCCTCTTCATCGCAACAGTTAAAGATGCAGGAGCCCTGTCCTCATTTACATATGGCCATCCTACCCGGGGTTGCCCAGAGGTCGTGCCCCTTTCTCACGAACCACTAATAGTTTAGTTGTTAACCAGCTTTTGTGCACTTTCGAAAAGGTTCAACTGCCTCTCCTAAGGCTCCGTTACTGGTAGTAGTAAAAGCTTTAAGCTAAAATAGGCTGGTAGTTTGGATATTTTAGCCCCACCCCTTTGCCTTTGATCCCTGCCCCCTTTCGCCTTCAACTTCACAGCTGGGATATGGCCCGTGAGACCCTCTCCAAAACAGAATACGGCTGAAAGAGATTTGGCATCCCTGGTGTTGATGGTGGTTTCGCCCTGGATTTTAAACAAGTGTAGATCTGTGAAAACATTTTGTTGTATATGTTGGGGGCACTGCACATCCAAAGCACACATCCTAGAGCAAGCTGGAGGGGGGTTCAGAAGAGGGCAACGAGGATGGTCAGGGGTCTGGGAACAAAGCCCTATGAGGAGAGACTGAAAGAACTGGGCATGTTTAGCATGGAGAAGAGAAGACTGAGGAGAGATCTGATAGCACTCTTCAAATACTTGAAAGGTTGTCACACGGAGGAGGGCCAGGATCTCTTCTAGATCAACCCAGAGTGCAGGAATAATGGGCTCAAGTTACAGGAAGCCAGATTCCAGCGGAACATCAGGAAAAACTTCCTGATTGTTAGAGCAGTACGACAATGGAACTAATGACCTAGGGAGATTGTGGGCTCTCCCACACTAGAGGCCTTCAAGAGGCAGCTGGACAACCATCTGTCAGGGATGCTTTAAGGTAGATTCCTGCATTGAGCAGGGGGTTGGAATCGATGGCCTTAGAGGCCCCTTCCAACTCTACTATTCTATGATTCTATTAAATAACCTATTGGCATTTTGGATGCACATCAAGCGCAATGTGCCACAGGTAGAGAGCATGTACATTCTATGTGTATTTTGATTAGCTCCAATTTAGTCTGTGGGGTGGGGAGTGATGGGGTGTTCCCCATGGCTCATCCCACCTCAGCCTTTCCAATGTTTTAACGCTTTAAAACAGAGGGCATATCAAAGGGTAACAATTTTACATAAACATTTAAAGCAAGAAAAGGTGGTATTTTGAAAGAAAATGCAGTGTTTACATGAAGCTGGATTGGGAAGGCTCCTACTGCCATATCGTGTCTAGGAGCCAAGCCCTGGATGAAATGAACTGATTCTTAATATTTCAACTTACTGTTTCTGGCTAGTAAATCAAGCTGTTCACAGGCAGAAGTGAATGAAAACATTCCCCTCCCCTCCGGGGGCAGTAAAATGAGTTACAATTGCTCATGTCACTGCAAAACAAATGTCACATTAGCTCCCTGGCATCTCTGTTTTGTTTTTGTTTTTAAAGAGAACAACAACAGTCCTTGAAATAAATCCCACTTAAAATCTTAACTCCTTCTCTCCTCCGGAGAGGAGGCTGCAAAGGGGCGTTTTGCGTGCCTTACATATAAAATCCAGCAAGCCTCTTAATTAGGCCGGCTGATTTCACCCGTACAGCTCCGGCTCTTCCTCCAACCTGGAATTTGCTCTAATTAGGAGAAATGTAGATGGAAACCTGTTTTTATTCATCTGCAAGTTTTAGCCTGCCTCGTTTTAATTGGCAGAAACCCATTCAAAGCAGAGTGTAATAAAGCCAGTGATATAAAATACCCAGTGAAAATGGCCTCAACTGCATTTTTTCAACAAAAAAACCAACAACGCTGTCATTGTTGACTTCCAAGATTCATACTTACTAACGTTGCTCTAATAGTACCGGTTCATTTTCAAACTATAGCAGCAGCCCCCAATCAGCCTAGAACTCAGATATTTTGTTGGGAGCTGGGGAAGAGACCTCATTTATGTCTGGGGTTTGGGTAATCTGGAGAATCTCTCCATTTCCCTTTGTGGCTGGGTTGCTTTTTGATAACCTCAGAGCCCTATAAAAATGTTCTGCCTCTGGTGCCCCAAGATCATGAGCCTTGTACTCGGGGCTGTGGTCATGCTGTGAGCTTGTGGCGCACCAGAGAAACAGCAAAATGTAGTGTTGTCCACAGCATTCAGTTTCCAGAGAATATTGGCCTTTGCTGATTTTAAAAAAGCAGCTTTCTAGTCCTTAAGAGTGGTTTTATTTATTTATTTATTTATTTATTTTATTACATGTTCATACTGCCCGAAAGCCAAGGCTCTCTGGGCAGTTCACAATCAAAACCATAAAATACAACAAGTCAGAATAAATGTAAAACTTTAAAAGTAAAAAAAAAATGCCACATAAAACCAAAGTAAGTTACAGTGCAGAGAAAGTCTGTGTGAAAAGATACGTTTTCAGGAGGCATTTAAAGGATGCCACATTTTTCAAACTCCCGAACAACACAGGGGAGGGTTTTCCAGAGGGTGGGTGCCGCTACAGAGAAGGCCCCGGCTAGCTGGAAAACCCTCCCTCATGTGTTTTGGGAGGGAGAAAATGTAACATCCTTTAAATGCCTCCTGAAAACGTATCTTTTCATAGAATCATGGAATAGTAGAGTTGGAAGGGGCCTATAAGGCCATCGAGTCCAACCCCCTGCTCAATGCAGGAATCCTCCTTAAAGCATCCCTGATAGATGGTTGTCCAGCTACCTCTTGAAGGCCTCTAGTGTGGAAGAGCCCACAACCTCCCAAGGTCATTGGTTCCATTGTTGTAGCACTCTAACAGTCAGGAAGATTTTCCTGATGTCCAGCTGGAATCTGGCTTCCTGTCACTTGAGCCCATTATTCCGTGTTCTGCATTCTGGGATGATGGAGAAGAGATCCTGGCCCTCCTCTGTGTGACAACCTTTCAAGGATTTGAGGAGTGCTATCATGTCTCCCCTCAATCTTCTCTTCTCTAGGCTAAACATGCCCAGTTCTTTCAGTCTCTCCTCACAGGGCTTTGTTTCCAGACCCCTGATCATCCTTGTTGCCCTCCTCTGAACCCCCTCCAGCTTGTCTGCATCCTTCTTGAAGTGTGGTGCCCAGAACTGGACGCAATACTCAAGATGGGGCCTAACCAGTGCCGAATAGAAGGGAACCAGTGCCTCACGCGATTTGCTGCAGGTATGCCTGAGATTATGTGAGTAAGGGCTGGTGAAACCCTGGAGCCATGAGGTTGGCTGGGTTAGCTTTCCAGTGGTTTGAAGATAGGGCTTCTGTTCTCTGCATAGCTCATCGTCCCATAATGCTGACTTACATTCTGGAAAGCCTTTAAAGCCTTTACAACGATCGTAGGAGGTAGGTCAGCATTTTTATCCCCATATAGCAGATGGGCGAATTGGGCCTAAGTCTAACTAGTGAGTTCATAATAGAGCTGAGATTCAAACAGGGGTCTTTCTGATTTGTGCCTCCGGTCTGTCTTTGCACCGCATACCTTTGCACTGCACCAGCAATTTGTACCTGGCTACAAAAATGCAAATTCCTTTAACTTGCATAATTATATACAGGCCAGGGAATTGGTGTGGAAATGGTTTGCTTGTTTGTTTTCATGTTCTTGTACACACAACCTTGCTTGCACATCCAATTCATTGCTCCTGAACAAATTAAGCCGGAGGATTCCAGGGGTGTGATTGCCCATGAGCTTTTTAACCTAACGCTGTGCCTGGGAATGGAAATAGTTGCCTTTCTATAACACAGGCTGCAAGCACATGCGTGTTTTTCTTCCTCTGCTTGGCATTAGTTTATTGCAAGCTATTTCGCGCGAGGGTTCGGGAGGCAAGGTTTTTTTCCGTTAATTGAGGGTGGAGGAGATAAAGGGGGGGGGGGGGGGAGAATCGGCGTCATTTAAAAATTGCTTTTTTTTTTCCTATTAGCACCAAAACAATTTCAAGCCTCGCAAGGGCCACCAGGTGCAGAGCAGTGATAATGCCACCGTGACAAAGTGATTACTGATCAAAGCACCTAAAGCAGACGGCTAATGAACTCCAACAAATTACGAGCGTAATGAGATGGAGTGTGTGTGGTGCATTCTGAAATAGGCGCAGCCACCAAAGTCGTAGCAACTCCTACGTGGAAGCTTCAGACTGGGGTGGGGAGGCAAGTCGGTGGCTCAGTTCGGACCACACCATAACCACTGGTGGTTTTAGTAGTCAGCCGTGAGTTGAGCAGTCAATGGTTGGTATTCGTGTCGTCTGTCGGGCAAAAACCACTCCACAGTTGACATTTTCGTCAATAAACAAATAAATAAAACCACTGGAGAAATACAACTGGCTGCAGAGTGGTTATTGTGTTGTCCAAACTGAGCCAGTAGTTTTCCAACCCGTTGAGTCGATGTTTTCGCCTGGCTACAGAGCGCCTAGGCAACAGTGGCCAAAACCACGCCGGCTACTCTGCTACAGCCGGCACAACTCGCAATGGCTGCTGGGATAGCACCGGGAGGACTGAGGGAGGGGGGACTCTACTATTCTCTGATTCTCTGATTCTAGGTGCAGAAATCGCTTTGGCAATAGGGCTAGTTGTAGCTGCAACCGAGGGTGATCCATGTCAGCCTGATCCACACAATGCACACGAAGACCCTGGATGATTTCAGCTTCCATTGGCCACTTGCACAAGTGAATGAGCGTGACTGGTAGACGGCCAGAGAGAGAATGTCCGTTTCACCTCGCAACTCTTCCAGGCCACTGTGCTTTGATCAGTGGCCTTGTCGGTTCTCGAACCCAGCAGCCAGCCCTTGAACGAGTAATCTGACGACGAAAAACCACGCGTTGGACTTACATGTGCAAGCCGGCCCTGTGGGATGGAAGGGTTAACCTCTTGAGCAACTCCAGCCTTGTTGCAATCCAGTGCCGTCTCCAAACCCCCGTAAGGGCGCGTCGGCACTTCTGCTAGTCTGGCGCTCCAGCGCAGCTGCGCGCTTTGCTCCTTTCTTCCTCCAGCCTGGTTTTAATTATCAAAAACTAGGGAGAAAGTGGTAGGTTGGGTTTGTTTGTATGAGAGCGTTTTCTAAAAGAAATCATTTTGCTCTAGGAAAGAGAAAGGGCCAGCCTTTGCCCATACTTGGAATACTTCCGCAGAGAACACAAAATTCTTGTTTTGGAAATGGCAATTATGACGCAGGCCCATCCTCTGTTTGGCAGCAGAGGATGCCAAACCAGCTGCAAAATCATAACGGTAGCAAAATTTTTGTTTTAAAAAAATATAGTTTCTGCTCTCTTGGGAAATGAGCAAGACTAGTTCTTTAGATAAGAGAGAACTGTGTACATACAATGTAGTGCGAGAACAGTAGGTTGTCATGCGCCGTCTTTTGAAAGGGTCTCTAGGGATCGTAGGGCTTATCATAGGGATTATATGATGATCCCTCTAGGGATCATACCTCTTCTCACAGAGGTAGTTCCCCTGCATCTAGGCTATGGGTGCACCACCTCAGGCCCTGGGACTAAATCTGACCCTCTGGGGTTCCCCAGATGACTGTACCCCCTTTCCCCTTGCTCCACCCCCTTCCCCAAACCATCAGTCATTTGGTGGCTTCCTGGCTTATGCAGAGTTCCCCCCCCCCCATTCTAAAAGGCTGAAATACCTTCTTTTCTGCCGCCCCCAGACTATGGAATGACCTGCCGGGAGAGATCCGCCAACTTACCAGTCTGATCTCTTCCAGCAGGCCTACCCAGTCGAATTTTAAGACTTGGTTGATTTTAATGATGTATTAATTTTATATGATTTTAATCAGTTTTATGTATCTTATATTGTTTGTATTGATGTTGTTCCCCTCCTCAATCCAGAGGGAGAGGCTGGTAAGAAATAAATAAAGATATTTGTTGTTATTATTATTATTATTATTATTATTATTATTATTATTATTTTCTCCTAAGGCTTAGTTACTGACAGTAATAGCTTTTTGCTAAAATATGTTGGTATTTTTGTCCCTGTCCTCTTTTGCCTTTGGCCATGTCCACCACTAGCATGTGGTCCCCTGGAGCTTTTCAGAAATGGGATTTGAGATTCGCGGTGCTTCCTGCCTTCTCGCTCCATATCAGTTTTCCATACGTGTCAGGATCAGACCTGTTTTCCCTAGCGTAGGGGAAAGGATGTCGGGGTATCAATCGGACTCTCAATCTGAAGAAGAAGCAGGGCCAGAAATTTACCAGCCAACACAGGAAGTGGTGGGGCGGCAGGAGATTCTCCAAGACTCTTCTGGAGTCGAGGATGACTCTTCCAGGAGCTTATCGGTGAGAATGGGACGGCTCAGAGACCATTCTCCCCCACACTCCTGGGAACTCAGTCTTTGCCGGAAGGGGAGGGGAACATGGGAGTTGACAGATCCCAGACTCTGCCACAGGGTCAAGTACTTGGTTGGGGCTTGTACGTGGGTAGGTGTGGATAGAGTAGGGAAGGAGGTAGTGTGAGAAGAGCGTGTGAGGAAGGAATGGATATAAGATTGTAGGGATTTAGGATTATTAGTATTAGGATTGTTATTACTAGTATTATTAAGAATAAGCAGGTTTTAAATTGAATTTGAAGAAACTAAGAACTGTAAACAACAATAAACATTTTCTTTATTTTGCTACCAGAAAAACCACGCGCCAGCTTGGCTTTGTCACCTGCTCTATTGGTTCATAAATCCACCAATTACATTAAACCTTTAGCCCAGTATATCCACAAGCAGAACCTATTTCACAAAGCCTTCGCCTTGTTCCTTCACGGAGAGGGGAACGGTAGTGTTATTTTGCCCTTCCCTCAGGCTTATTCAAGTGGTGGTGCTTTGAAGGCAGCTGCTCAGTTTCGTTAGGCTTAGAGGATAGCTCCTAGCTTTCACGCTCCCTTCAGGCGGGAAGAGGTGTTTATGTGTTGAATACGTCTTGATGGTTTTGCGTTGGCGGGAAGGCTTGGAATCACGACAGTGTGCATGGAAGGGAGGGGTGTATGTGTGTGGGGGTGTTGTACGGAGGAGGATCATTGCATCGTAAGACGAGGCCTGCTGGATGAGACCGTATGAGACAATATGGGAGTGGGAAGGAGCAAAGGTGACAGGCAAGGACAGGACGATAGATAGATGCGTTTTGTTTGTCTGTGGCACAAAAGCCATTGCAACCACAACAATGAAACAAGAGGTCCCTGTGACAACCAGAAATTCTTACAGACTCATAGGGAGAGAATTCATATAAAAGAACCAAACCGAGAGAAAAAGCTGAGGTTTATACTGTTGAAAAAATTGATACAAAACCCTAGTAGCAATAATAATAGGGAATTACAGCAGGTGCGTTCCCCTCTGCAATCTACACCTGATTTCTTCAGAAAATTTTGGCGGAAGTTTTGAGCTGCTGCAACAAACACTGTGACCTTGATTGTAATTGCTTTGCTGTGACCTGCTAACAGATCGCAGATAATATCAGCAGTGGGCTAACCTGCAATACAACAATGGGACCAATGACCTAGGGAGGTGGTGGGCTCTCCCACACTAGAGGCCTTCAAGAGGCAGCTGGACAACCATCTGTCAGGGATGCTTTCAGGTGGATTCCTGCATTGAGCAAGGGGTTGGACTCGATGGCCATATAGGCCCCTTCCAACTCTACCATTCTATTATTCAATGATTCTATGATCAGAAGATCTCCCAGGAAATGATCCCTAATATCTTTATACAAGGAGTGGTGTAACAAGCAATGTACTACATCTTCCACCTCCCCTGCACCACACATACAAGTCTGCTGGATGTAGGGGATCCCTTTATACTTCCCCTCCAGGTAGGCTGAAGGCACTGTTTGAAAATGGGGGGGGGGGGCAAAGGCCTTGGAACAGCATGAGAAGGATTTGGGGGCAAAGTTAGGGGGCCCTTAATTCATTTATTTAAAACATTTCTGGCCCGCGTTCCATGGCAAGAGCATACTCCCAAGGCAACAATAATATTCCTCTAATAAAAAGCGATGCAGTAATAAAAACATGAAACGTTCCAAACAGCAGCAAACATGAAACCCACAAGCCCCCACCCCTGGATTTCCCTCCCCACCCCACCCAGTTCTAGCAAAGTCATGCCCACCCCGTCACCTTCTCAAACAGTAGCTAAGGGGGCTGTCACAAAACATTAGGGGGCTTCCTCTGTGATTGGACCGCTGGGGCAAGGCCATGGAGAGACTGAAGGGGGATGTGGAGGGATCCCCTGTTAATAGGGCTTTTAAGGCCCCCATCGGTGCACTGGGGAGAGAGAAACACAATTTCCTCAACCTTGGGGAAATTGCATATTCTCCCCCCCCCCCCCCCCGCTGCGTTAATGGTAGCCACCCTTAATGCAGCGATGGGGAAAGGACAAAGGGTGCAGGTCAGGGCAGAACTAAGTTCCGGGCGGACCTGCGCCCCTTTTGTCCTTTGGGAGTGTTAGGACAAAAATCCTCCGGGAGAATCTGCCTGGGCCCTGGAGGGACAGATGCAGTATTATCTGTTGCCCTCATAGGCCCATGCGGGTTTTCGCCCTTTGCTAGTGTAGCCCAATACATCTGGGGATGCCAGGTTGGGGAACATTGCTTTCCTGTCTCAGAAACAACCCTCCAGCAAACTAGTTCACAATCGGGGCATGCGCAGTCAGCCGGAGTAGCGTCACCCTGATCAATGATAAGTCAGGGGAAGTTGGCATGAAGATGTACGTTGTCAAGTGGCAATTAAAAGACGGCACATTTTCTGGCTCCTGAACCGTATGGGGGAGGGGGTTCCAGGGTGTGGGTGCCACTAATGAGAAGGCCCGCTTTCAAGATGTCATTAATTAGATCTTATCTATCTATGCAATCTATCCATCTGTCTTATCTATTTCACTTCACCTCTATTGAAGGCGGCTTACCAGCAGTGGGAGGGGCCTAAAGCTGCAGTGGGAGGGGCAACCATTCTCTCTCTCTCTCTCCCCCTCCTTCTTTCTCCCTGGAGGAGGGACAAATCGCTTTTCATAGAGATTTGAACTGGTCACTTGCAAAGGGCTTTTGAGCTTAGCCCAAGAGCCTCATGCCCAGAGAACTGCATGCAGAAGGTCCCAGGTTCTATCCCCCACATTCTCCAGCTAGGGTTGAGAAAGTCTCCTGCATAAAACCCTGGTGATTCACTGTTGGTCAGTGTCAACAATACGGAGCTAGATGGACCCACCTCCTGCTTTGGTCTGAGGCAGCTTCCTGCGTCCCTTTCTTTCCATATAAGAGAGTTCACAATGCTACCAGGGTTCTGTGTAGTTCAAAAGCTTGCAAACCTTCGTCTCAACCAAAGATGGAGAAATAAAAAGCGGCATTTTTTTTAAAAAAAGTCATGACAAGTGTTAATATTGTTTGACTCTGGCAAATTCTTGTCTCCGGTTCTATTTGGTTTCATGGATTTATTATAGCAGAACTTAATTTGGCCAACAAAAGCTGCCTTGTTGGACGAGGGTTCTGTATTGGGTCAACCAGACCAGGAGAGGCTCCTTAGTAATAATACGCGGTGCCTGCCAAAGCGGAGACTTCTCCAAAAGCCAGCCAGAGAACGAAGCAAGTCCTTCGTCAATCTTGTCGGGTAGAGAGCGATGGAAGTTTGGTGCCATTGGAAGTGGTGAGACCTTCCCTAGCAGTAACATTTGAGATCCTGGGTTGAAGCAGCTGGAGGCCAGCTGGGCACGAAACAGCCCTGGGCAACTTGTAGGCGGTTGCCAGAGAGGGCACAGCCCCCAGAAGGGGAAACCATGAAGCTGTAGTGATTGCTGGACTGGCAGAAGCGGCTGTGGACCTGGATGATTATCGGTGCCACTAACCAGCAAGGAAGGTGGGCTATTCGGGAGAGGCACACATGACTCATTTCTTTTCATTTGCTTTGGTTATTTACTAACTGGAGGATCTTTATCCGGCCTTTCCAGTTCCAAAAGAAATGCTCCAGGTGGCTTAACATCCCTCCTCCTCCTCCTCCTCCTCCTCCTCTCTTTTCTCACTCATGGCAGTTTTTCTAGACGGACATGACGGGCGTTGCCAAGTCATGCTGTCTTTTGCTGATTCACGGATTTCCTGACTGTTGGGCATGTTTAAGACCTCATGACAGTAGTCCAGCCACACAGAAACTAAGGCACCGTGACTGGGGAAATCTCTTCCAAGACCAGTGCTATGCAATGCTTTCTCTGAGGCCTTTATCACACCTCTTTTCCCCCTGGTTTCCTTCTGCGGGTTCCCCCTCCGTTTCCTATGTGAGTCCGGCGTTTTGAATCACACGTGGTTGGTACTGCTGCGATACCTCAGCTTGGCCTGTTGAACTTTGCCTGTTTCGGACTTTGCCCGTTCAGGGATAAATCGAAACAGAAACTAAAAACTGCGACTTCAGGGCGAGAGAGCAGCAGGAGGGGGACGACGTCATGCGAGCCCAGCGCTGAAGAAGTGGATCAAAGTCGAGGTGGGTGTGCTTAAAACCGAGCATGTGATAAACACCTGAGTCAAAGGTGAAGATGGTACGATTGGAATTCATTTCATTTCGGTTTATTTATATATATATATTTATTTATGTATTTTTATTTTATTCCATTTATATACTGCCCCATAGCCGAAGCTCTCTGGGCGGTTTACAAAAATTAAAAACATTGAGCATTAAAAAACCGATATACAAAATTTAAAACCATAAAAAGCATACAAACATGTTATAAATACTACATGTTGTACTCTACCAATGTCCTAAAAGGCCAAAAGAGGAAGTCAAAGGCCCTGAATTGAAGGGATTGTTGACATCACCAGAGCTCAGCCAATCCCTGAGGCTCATGCTACCTGGATAGCTGATGCCACGGAGTCTTTGTGACATCACAGACCATTTGCCACTCAAGAGAGCAAACAGGGAGGGCTCCCTTGGATAACTGCCTCTTCAAAGCAGGAGCCCAGAGCGAGAGAGCAGGAAGCGTCTGAGAAGGCAAGTGAACTTGCTAAGTGGGTGGCGCGTTTGTGGCCTGAAACCGGCAGATGATCTCCGTGCTGAAGCTGGCTGATGATGGGCCGACTGACGTGGCAGACGCCAGCTGATGGAAGCTCTGTGGATATTTGTGGATGGAAGCCGGGGCAGGCCTGTGAACGGATGGGAGAGAGTGGCTGGGAATTACGCATTCAGGGGCTGGCGGAGGTTGGCCCCCAGATGCAGCGTGGCTGGGAATTACGCGTTCAGGGGCTGGCCCCCAGATGCAGCGTGGCTGGGAATTACACGTTCAGGGGCTGGCCCCCAGATGCAGTGTGGCTGGGAATTACGCGTTCAGGGGCTGGCGGAGGTCGGCCTCCAGGCGCAGGGTGCAAGGAAACCGGTGGAGATTCATGGATTGAAGCCAGTGGAAATTGGCTGGGGCATGCTGTGGATGATGTCCCTAGGCAAAAGCCAGTGGAAGTAGCTGGGGTGATGCTGGCGGAAGGGCGGATGAGCTTCCCCACTTACCATGTGTATGTTTCCCTTCCAGGTATGAGACGCCTCGTCCCCATGTGTCACCTGAGAGCCTGTGAGGTTGCCATCTTGCTGAAGCTTAGTAGGTGTGGATCTGCTCAACGCCTGGACTGGAGACCCCCTAAGGAAGCCATGTATGGCGTCTCCGGTTCCCTGATGGAAGCATGGCCAATGAATTTATGAAATAAATCTTGAGAGCCGTATTAAAAGCATACCATGATTGTTTCTCTGGCATACATTTCTATATTGATTGTTTAGGGTACTTACTTGTATAACATGGGTCCAAAAGCAATACATATATGTATATTAAAAAAAATCATCCTCATCCTGTGTATGATTCTTGAAGGACTCCCGCCCTAGGGGGGATGGGAGATGTAAACCTTGAGGCAACAATGGATGAAGGCTTATGCACCATAACAGAGAACAGCTCCAACAGTGCCCCAAAACAGTGTTCATAACAATGTAGGAAAGAAGCCCGACTGCAAAGCTCATGGGCTTCGATGTCTATATGTTAATGCCCAGAGTCTGGGAAACAAACAGAATGAACTTGGACTCGTAATACATGAAGGCAAATACGACTTGATAGGTATAACTGAAACTTGGTGGGATGACTCCCATGACTGGAATATAGCAATTGAAGGATATAATTGTTCAAAAAGAGCAGAAGAAATAGAAAGGGAGGTGGAGTTGCACTATATATTAAAAATATTTATCCCTGCACAGAAATACAAGAGGATGAGCCTGGGAGTCTGTTTTAAGAGCCCCGCTACTTGCGGGGAGGAAGGGACAACCTGGGAGCGGCGGCCACACCGCTGCGGTCCTCGGTATGGTCCCAGGAGCATGGGAAAACTGGGATATCCCTGGTTCCAGTTTTCCTGGGGTCACCTCTAGGTCATACCCAATCGATCCCAGGATCCCCTGTGTGTCATATGGACGTACAGGGATGACCTAGAGATGACCCTGGGATAAATGGCTGGTGTAGACATGGCCCATGTCATCCTCCGACTCAAATACCACACCTGCATCCCAGCCCTCCTTGGAAAGTTCTTGTTCTGACCTGCAAAGCTTTCGATGGCTATGCCCTATCCTATCTGTCCCTTCCCAGTATACTCTTGACCTGTGACTTCTGCTTCTCCAGTTCTGCCGACCTCAACCATCCCAAAGTTCTTTGCCCTCTTAAAAAGTGTCCACCATTCTCCCTTACGGCTGCTGGTTATGTCTGGAACTCATTTCCAGAAAGCTACATCAGGGGTGCACTATTTCAGGAGGTCCAGGGCCAATTTTGTCCTGCGAACCGCTTGCAAACAACCTAGATTTGACTCTTTGGGGACTTCATAGAGCTCTGGATGCCATTTTTTGGGGGGGATATATTTTTTAAAAAAATCTTTTTTGGGGGAGGAGCAGGGACCAAACTAAATGGTGGGCAGGGGGGTCTGCATAGGGCCCTTCCATCTCTAACCAAAATGATGCTTGGCTCGCATACTTCCCGTCTTACCTTTCCCTTCAATGTTGTATCCCATGCTATCAAAATTTAGATTCTTGGCATGGGGACCTAAGCCACGTCTGCTCACCTTGCTCAGTGAAGTGCCAGGTACATTTATGATGATGCAATATAAAATCTCGACAGAGTCTTATTTGGAACTTTGCAGAGTTACCAGCTCTGGAAGCTCTTGATTATGCAAAAAGCTTTGCCGGGTTTCTCCAGGCAAGAAATCTCCCTGAACATAATTGGGATCATTCGTTTGCCTGTGCACACATTTGCAAAATCAGGGTATTAAAAATGGGCTTTTTGCCTCCCCTCCCTCCGCCCCTGAAGGCATCCATTTTTATTCACAATGTTGTTTGTGATGGGTGAGCAATCTGAACACAGAGATAGTCTCCCTCTACACTTACAGCTTGGGGCTGATTCAAATCCTGGAAATGCCGTCTTTCCTGGACTGAATCCCTTCGAGTTGCAGAGTAGAGAGTGCACATTTTGAATGCAGAACAGGCAACCTGGACCCCTCTAGACCTTTGGAGTACAATTCCTATCAGTCCCAGCCAGCATAGCCAGCGGTAATGTATTATGGGAAGGTGTAATCCAAGGCATCTGGAAGCCAGACGTAGTGTCCAGCAAGCCATTAGCACTAAATATACTAGCCTCCCCGAATTTGGTGCCCTCTAGATTTTTGGACTGCAACTTCCAGCATTCCTGACCATTGGCCATGCTAGCTGTGGCTGATGGCAGGAGTTCCAAATTACCTGGAGGATACCAGGGCCAGATCTTCACCAAGCAGGATATAGCACTATGAAAGCAGTATACGTGTCAATGGGCCCCAACAGTTGTCAGTTCACTCTAATACCGCTATAAAGCAGTAGTGTGGCTCCTGCCTTTTATATACCACTTTCATATGGCTTTCATAGTGCAACATCTTGCTTGGTGTAGATTGGGCCCAGGTTAGGTAAGGCTCATATACTCTCACGTTTTTTCTATATAATACGAAAAATAACCTGCGCCCTCCTGCTTATAGAAACCAGGCAGTTTCCGAAGCAGAATTTGCCCTCTTCACAAAAGCGTCCCCAAATGCTCTTTCTTCCTGTTAAAATGAATGGACCCCATTGTACTCTATGGGAGACATAAAAATGAGTACTTGGGGACACTGGTGAAATGTGGCTATACTGGTGAGCCCAGTTTCTTGGCAGGAGAAGCATTTACCCATTACCCAATGTAGCTTGTTCGGAACATAGGCCAGGTACCTTGGGTGTCAGGTCAGACTGTTTGTCCGTATAGCCCTGCGTTGTCTGTTCTGACGGTAGTGATTCTCCGGGGGCTCAGCAGCAGCCTTTCCCACTTTCTGCCACCTAGGGCCCAATCCTATGCATGTTTAGATAGGGGGAAAAAAGCCTTACAATTCCCAGCATGCCCCAGCCAGCCATGTTGGCTGAGGAATGCTGGGAGTTGTAGGGTTTTTTTTCCTGTCTAAACATGCATAGGATTATTCCCCCAATCAGTTTTAATTGGAGATTACCTTCTGCGGAAAAGTATGTTCTCTACCGCTAGGCTAAAAACCTTCCCCTACTTTTGGTTTATTTTCCCCATAGAGCTGAATGGGAACCATTGTGAACCGGGCCAGCTCTGATCTGCTTTTCTCTTCTCCCAGGCATTTAACAGAGTATGTTGAGGGTTTTCTTATTGTTGTTCAACCCGGAATAGGTGTTTTAAATGGATATTGCATTTATAATCTCTTTTTATGCTTTTTAAATTTTGCATATCGGTTTTTTAATGTTCAATGTTTTTAATTTTTGTAAACTGCCCAGAGTGCTTCAGCTATGGGACGATATATAAATGCAATAAATAATAATAATAATAATAATAACCTCATGCTTGATTTAATTTTTTTTGGTGACGTTAGAGCATGACAGAGATACAACCAGGAACCGCCTTTCTTATGCTAAAGATGAATATGTATACCTGTGCGCACAAAGTAGCTGTTCCCCTGGGAATGTTGTATGTAAAATTCGGATGAATGCTGCCACCGGCAGAATCCTGACGCTTGTACTCAAGCAAAGATGTCCCTGTAGGAGAAAGTCTATCTAGCATTTCTTATTAAATGCATTGGCCATGAATATTCAGCCTGCTGCTGCAAGTTTTTTGCATTTTAAACAAAGTTCTCCATTCTTGAGTAGCCTGTTGCAGTTGCTACCGGGCACAGAAGGATGGAGCGTTTCCGTCATCACTGAGATACCCTTGTCATCCAAGCCAAATGTTTTCTGTTGCTTTCTCTGCGCATCTCAGGGGTATATGCGTGTGGGCTAATTTGCATCCTATTGTACAAACACACTGGAGGGTGCAAGACGCTTGCGGATATTATGCAGAGAGGTCTACATTTGTATGCATGTAATTCAGCCTTGCAGGTAAGTACAAAAGAGCTCAGGTTGCCAAGGGAACACAAATTCAAAATGTTACCTGCCTTCTTGTGGCGGAGAAACCTCAGCAATAGTTTTGTTAAGTTAACTCTTCAGCTTGTACGCCGGCAGAATTCCTTGTCATCGTTTGCTGTGGTGACTACGGGCATAGTTGGCTTTTTTTAAAAAAGAAGTAGGCCTACTCTTTAAGGTAGGTCTTCCCTACTGGTAGACACAAGAGTGCTACACCTTTATAGCAGGGTTCGTGCAACGCAGAAGATTGGGGGGCATTTTCGGGGGCCCCGATCCCCCACATGCCCCACTCCATGGCGTAGCCCAATGAAAATGTTGGCAATTTGCCATCGAAATTTGGTGACAAACCACTCCATAGCAATAAAAAGTGTTATGTTTATCTTTTCTTCGAGCTAAATTTGACCCTTTTAGCATTCCGTAGAAGCTATGGAGCACTAAAAATGTCAAAATTAGCTTGAAGACAAGCTAAACATGACTCTTGCAGAGCTCTGTAGTGCTGAAAGTGCCATTTTTTGGGTTAATTATTTGTTTGACGCTGCCAAATTCAGTGGTGCTGCACCTTGTCTGATCCACCCCTTCTTTTATATGGTGGAACTTGTAGTAGATATGATGATGAATGAATGAAATAATGAATGTATTTATACCCAGCATTTCTGTAATCATGCCCAGAGCTCTTGCATCAGAACATACATAACATATATGAATATATTTTGGTTCCTTGCTTTTTAATAAGCTTCCAGTCCATTTCCAAGCCCAGTTCCAAGTGTTGGGGTTGAGCTTTGAATTCCTAAACAGCTTTGGGTCAGAGTATCCAAACGGATGACTCTTCCCATGGATCCTTACACCGTCTTTGGAGGTCCTCCACCAGCTGCCCTCATCAAAGGACATTGCAGAGGTGGGTGGGTTGCTGCAAGAGAGAGGGGCCTTCTCAGTTGTGACACCCTGTTTATGGAATGCCCTCCCCAAGGAGGCTCGCCTGGTGCCTACATTGTCATCTTTTCTGAGCCAGGCAAAGACTTTTCTTTTCTTCCAGGCATTTTAGAAACCCAGTTTTTCGATGTTATGGCTGTTTTCTTAACATTTATCTGTATTTATCTATTCCCGTCCATTTTGTCATTTTGCATCGTATTTTATTCTTTTAACTATTAGTATTGCTTTTTATTCTTTTATTTGTTTGTAAGCCACCCAGAGGCTATTTGTTTTGGGGCAGATTAAAAACATTGCAAATCATCAAATAATACCCTGCCCCCGGACCTCTTTCCAGCACCTTCTGAAAACGTTGTTGTTCCAGGAAGCTTTCCCTGAATGACCAGACCCGGTTTTATTTGCACTTTGTTTCTTTCAAAAAAATGTAATTTACAATGTGTTTGTATTCTGTTTTTATTCTTTATCCTATTTGTTCTCCGTTCCAAAATCCTGGGATGGGGAGCAGGCTATAAATATTGTAAATAAATAAATCAAATAATATGCAAAAATAGCAGTTTGATAAAACCAAAGGGCTACTATCTCCATGTCTTGTTTGTGCGTTTCTCAGAGGATGCTGGACTAGATAGGTCATAGAATCATAGAACAGTAGAATTGGAAGGGGCCTATAAGGCCATCGAGTCCAACCTCCTGCTTAGTGTAGGAACCTACCTTAAAGCATCCCTGACAGATGGTTTTTCAGCTGCCTCTTGAAGGCCTCGAGTGTGGGAGAGCCCACCACCTCCCTAGGGAATTGGTTCCATTGTCGTATTGCTCTAACAGTCAGGATGTTTTTTCCTGACGTCCAGCCAGAATCTGGCTTCCTGTAACTTGAGCCCATTATTCTGTGTCCTGCACTCTGGTTGATCGAGAAGAGATCCTGGCCCTCCTCCGTGCGACAACCTTTCCAGTATTTGAAGAGTGCTATCATGTCTCCCTTCAATCTTCTCTTCTCCAGGCTAAACATACCCAGTTCTTTCAGTCTCTCCTCATAGGGCTTTGTTCACAGACCCCTGATCATCCTCGTTGCCCTCCTCCGAACCCCCTCCAGCTTGTCTGCATCCTTCTTGAAGTGTGGTGCCCAGAACTGGATGCAATACTCAAGATGGGGCCTAACCAGTGCCAAATAGACGGGAACCAGTACCTCGCACGATTTGGAAGCTGTACTTTTATGAATGCAGCCCCAAATAGCGTTTGCCTTTTTTGCAGCCACATCACGCTGTTGGCTCATATTCAGCTTGTGATCTACAACAGTTCCACGATCTTTCTTGCTTGTCATATTGCTGAGCGAAGTATCCCCCATCTTGTAGCTGTGAATTTGGTTTCTTTTTCCTAGGTGTAGAACTTGGCATTTATCCCTATTAAATTTAATCCATTGGTCTGATCCAGCATGGCTCTTCTTTTGTTCTTATATATATAAAAATGCCATTAAAATATAAAACTGTATATTCTAAAATAAATTGAATCCCCCCATACCTACTAAACTCCAGCCATATTTGAACACTTTCTGAAGCACTATATAAATATTAGGGTTTCCAAATGTGTCACATACATTATTAGTAATCCTTCCAAAAGCCCTGTAAGATAGGTCAGTGGTGTAAAGTCTTTCTCCCTGTCCCTTCCCACTGGTCTGCCAAACCTATCTCTCAATGGATTGTGGATTATAGAACCAAAGCATTTTGGGATTCCATATGAACTAGAAGGGAGTGATTTGTTCTGTATTGAAGGGACATCATGACCATGTCGATATCAATAGACCTTTTACTGCAATAGTATGTACCGCAACACATACTTGGTTGACTGGCCTTCTATCATTTCTGAAACTTGCGTGTTATTTTAAAGTTTGCTTCTACTGTGCCCGTTTTAGCCTGGAAGATTTGTTCACATCCCTAGAATCAGATCGGCAGGAGCCAATCTTCTTTCACCAGCGATTGAGCGGGAAGCGGGTGAGACACCCTCATGGTCTGTGGACAGGAAGAGGCCACCCTTCAATGGGCACCTCTGATCTGTTAGATTTGAAGGTCGACCACCTTGTAAATGTGTAAGTCCTAGGTCTGGAACAAATCTGCTTTGAAAAGGTCGTGAAGCTCTTGGGTCTAGACGGAAAGGAGGGGGAAGCTATTTGAATGCACCGGAATTGCGAGCTCAGTTTCTCGGAGAAGAAGAAGAAGAGAAAAAAAAACTGTTCCGTAATGTTGGCAAGATGACTCGTTTATACAGGCTGTTTGCCAGGGCGAAGATGGATGACTTGAGAAAATGCCTTCCTTGTTTCTTGGAGCAGGTTCTGCAGGGAGGCTCTGCCATACCTTCCCACCCCCTGCGCTGGATAGCCTTCTACCCTTCTTTTCTTTTAGGCCTTCCAAAAACACAAATTAAATGCTGATTTAAGGTAGCTTGGTAAACGCTGGCAAGCCCACGTCGCTGGATGTTTTTCACTCCACAATCTAAAATCAGTAGGATTCTCTTGGGAGGATTGCAACGCTGGCACCAATTCTGTGTGTTTATCTTGCAGCTCCGTTTCAAAAAAGATTTCGTTTGGGGGAATGTGCATTTTGTAGCACTTTTAAGTCTGGAAGGATTCCAAAGAGCTTTGCAGTTAGACTGGGCTGCTTCCCCCACTTTTAGAGGGCTGTTAGTCTATCTGTTGCATTTGCGCATTGATGTTTGTGGGGACAGCCAGGTTGAGTGTGCCCAAGCCATTAGCAGCCTTGCTAGGATTGTTCTGGCGAGCATCTCATGCTGGCCCACCTGGAAAGAAATGCGCATTCCCCCTCTTTAGTCCTCTGTGTCTTTCATTAGTACTTCATTTACAGAGCAGCAAATTTGTGTTCAGGTGCCAAATTCTGGGTTGGGCTCTTTCTGAAAATGCAAAATGGGGAACACAATCCCTTTTGAGAGCAGTTGACCCTAATAAAGTAGTGGGCAACTCTTAGAGCTGCGAAGAATTCTTCTCCATGCTAAATGTTAAAATGGGCGGGGGGAGGGGGAATGGGATTGAGGAAGAGAGAAAGATGCTTCTGAATGAGAGCAATGGGGTTAAGCTAGTGATGGAGGAAGCTTTTGTATCCCCTGTGAAAATGCAAAACCTGGGATCTGCTTCAGTGGGAATGCAGACATTCATGGAAATGTTCCTCTGACTGGAAAACGAGGATCACTCTTTTAAACTGAATTGGAAAACCTGTATGGAAGATGGTATTCCTTGGGGGAAACAGCTGTAGGATTTCCATTTGTAGGAGAAGGGCTGTAGCATATCGGCAGAACATTTCCTTTGTATGCAAAAGATCCTAACTTCAGTCCCGGCATCTCCAGATAGGCCTAGGAAAGATGCACCTCTGAAACTCAATAGAGCTTCTTCTGCCAAAGTTGGCCAGGCAGGGGGCTTGCCTGAAGAGGGGTGCAGGCTTGGGAGGCTTGGGGAGGGGTTGCTGGCACTACAATTTTTGGCTTGGCCAGCATGGCTATATAACTATGCTGTGTGTGTGTGTGTTTTTCCCTCTGAAGGGGAGGGGAACCTGTATGTGGGCAAGTAATTTGGTCTTGTGTTAACAGCCATGTGTACACTTCACAATTTGCACACTATGTGCAGATTTTATTCATTTTATCTGGCCCTTCCTAGAGGAGCTCAGGATGGTGGACACAATTTCCACTTTCACCTCCCTTCATTTTGTTCTCACCACAACCCTGTGCGTAGGTTAGGCTGACAGTGACTGGGTTCAGACAATGCGATAACCAATGGTTGGTTATTTAATCCACCATGGTATTTTCATGCCGTGCGGAGGTAGCTTTTCAACCAACGGTTGGTTATTTGGCCGAAATAACCGACACAAGAAACCATCTCTGTGCAGAGTTGGCTATTTGAACCACCATTGGTTCAAATAGCCAAGGAATACAATCTTCCATCATGTTGTGTGGACGGCACCGTCGCTGATTTCCTTGGCCACCCTTGATTATTTCGTGAGCTACGGAGTCGCAAGGCAAGAGTGGTCAAAACAGCGGCTGCCTCTCTAGTCCAGCTAGCAGGATAGATTTTCAGCAGCAAGGGCTGATGGGATACTAGCAGGGGGAAAGAGAGGGCGGGGGATGAGTGAGTCAACTCAGCATGGACTAATAGTCAACTCAAGGCTGATCCTAATCCACACCATGGTTGATTATCATGTTGTGTGGGGAGTACCCCCTAGATAAACCACTGTCCAGTTGATTATTACCCCACTGTTGACTACCATGTCTGAACACAGCCAGTGTCTAGCTCGAGTCCATGCAGTGAAGTTCATAGCCAGCCAAGAGGGACTCGAAACTGGCTGTCCTTGCCCAATGCTGTCTCCGCTATGTCACACAGATTCGCTTCACTCATGTGTCTAAAGGTATGCACGCCATCTGCACACTTCATTTGTTTGTGATGGGAAACACATGTGGAACACTGATCAATGTCCAATGTTCGTATTGGCCGGATAGAGTGTTGGTCTGTTCAGTGAGAGGCTGGAGCCACCCCCCACCCCCTTTCCTGCTTGTTTTATTGTGCTTTTAAATTCTGATCAGTTGAAATTCATTGACAAACTTAACACAACTGAGCCAAACAGAGACTGGGACTGTCTTACTCACTGCAGTCTTTGGGTGTTCTTGCTTTTCCAGTCTAGCACCGCTTGGGAGTGGATGGCATCCTCTCCGATTGCATCTTTTAAAAAAATTATTATTTAATAGATTTACACCCGGAGGAAATGGCTCTACTCTTTTGACTATCTCGTTTTCCATCGGTGTGCTGCATAATATTAAAGCTTATATCAAAAGCGTGTTTGGATCATCAACATGCCCCTTGACTCTTGGTTGTTACATTCTAGGCTTTCATCAACACAGCATTTGCATAGTGTACAATTTGACGAGCCTTATAGCAATCCTTATTCCCAGCTGGGAATGCTGAGATTTGCATTATATTATCTTTAGAATAACCTTCTGAATTGGGTTAGGCTTACCTAGAGCTAATGGTGTGCTTAATTTTCCAGTGGGTCTTTGATCCTGGATCTGAAATGCTTGTGCCCCAAAGATGAGTCTAGTCCAAGATTACATGGGAATTTGGAATCTGGAATTTAAAATCTAAGCTTCCCCATTTCATGCACTTACTTCTCTGCACGCCAGTTGGATTTTTCTGTGAATGCATTGATTAAACCTGCTTTTCAATTTTGTCCTGCTGAGTGAATACGTTTGATGTGTTTAAGTTGGTGGAAGTGGTACCCATTTTGCACATTGAAAATTGTGTGTGTGTGTGTATATATATATATATATATATATATATTGCATATGCCAGAGATTTGTTTTACTACTCCTGTGGAATTTGTGCCTGATTAAATATCCAGCAACCAAGCGGAAATTCTGCTTGAAGATGCAATACCAAAGCATAGCAGAAACCCACGTATACAAAAACAGCAGAGTGACCATCCACAGAGGTTGTTGCAAAACGGACCTCCTGAAAGTGAGGGTGGTATTTTCACAGGGAAATCTCAGCAGAACTTCTTTCTGGGCAGCCGTTTTGGCCCTCCTAGCAGGCTTAAAACTGCTGTCATGTCTCCAATGGAGCATTTTTGTTTGTAAGTGACCTCCATAAGTGCCGCCTGAGTGGAGTTTGGAAGTTGCTGGATTTGCCAAAATCAGCTCAGCTCAGAGCGCTGGCAGCGCAGCACGTCAAAGGGTGCTGCGGAATTTGGAGAGCGCTCTTACGCAGATGCGATGTGACAGAAACACCCTGCATTCTCGGCGCCTCTTTGAGAGGGTTTTGCTTTTTCAGACATGCCTGATAGGGAAGTGGTTTTCAAGAGGTGATGAGAAGAAGCGGTGGAGTGCTTTATTTTTATTTTTGAATCTCTCTCATCTTCGCCCCTGTGGAGTAATGACATGTGGCACTTGGGTGCCAGCGTTGATCCTACCCTGTTTCACGGGGCTTTCCGAATGGCTCTATATTTGCAGCAGTATCTCTCTTTTTTGCTTACGTCAGGGGCTTTTCTCCTTGTGTTAGGATGGACTGACAGATCAATCAGGAGGAAGGGGAGGAGAAATGAGAGGACAGACGGCTGAATTACGAGCGTTGATAGATCAACATTCCGTGTTGATAGAACTCAGGGCCAAATGTGCAGGCGGTAGGGCAGCCACCCATGGCAGGTGATGGAGGCAGCGTTAGCACCTGAGCTCCCAGCATCCCTCACCATTGACTATGATAGCAAGGGCTGATGGGAGTTGCAGTCCAAAAACATAAGAAGAGCCGTGCTGGATTGGACGAAAGACCTTTCTAGTCTAGTATTCTGCGGATTGAGCGGCCAACCAGCTGCCCATGGGAAGCCCACAAGTAGAACATACATTCAACTTAGAATTGTAGACTTGGAAGGGGCCTATAAGGCCATTGAGTCCAATTGGGCGACATGGAAGAGAAATGTCATGTGAGGGAGGAAAGGGGCCAAAGTAACTTTTTAGAAGGGATGAGTCTGCTCTTGCCCCAAGTGATCACATGCTGAATATGAGACAACCGTGTGATGTGGCTGCAAAAGAGGCAAATGCTATTTTGGGCAGCATTATAGTAGTACATCTTCCAAATCGCGTGAGGTACTGGTTCCCCTCTATTCGGCACTGGTTATGCCTCATCTTGAGTACTGCATCCAGTTCTGGGTATCACACTTCAAGAAGGATGCAGACAAGCTGGAGGGGGTTCAGAAGAGGGCAACGAGGATGATTAGGGGTCTGGAAACAAAGCCCTATGAGGAGAGATTGAAAGAACTGGGCATCTTTAGCCTGGAGAAGAAAAGATTGAGGGGAGACATGAGAGCACTCTTCAAGAACTTGAAAGGTTGTCACACGGAGGAGGGCCAGGATCTCTTCTCGATCCTCCCAGAATGCAAGACTCAGAATAATGTTACAGGAAGTTACAGGAAGCCAGATTCCGGCTGGACATCAGGGAAAAACGTTCTGACTGTTAGAGCAGTACGACAGTGGAACCCATGACCTAGGGAGGTGGTGGGCTCTCCTACACTAGAGGCCTCCAAGAGGCAGCTGGACAGCCATCAGTCAGGGATGCTTTGAGGTGGATTCCTGCATTGAGCAGGGGGTTGGACTGGATGGCCTTATAGGCCCCTTCCAACTCTACTATTCTATGATTCTATGAAAGCCAAATATGCCCCAAGGCCTTTAGCTGCACCGGCTGTGGGGTGAGCTTGAATCCTCTGTTGGCACTGGTTTCCCCTCCTCATCCCTGTGGCTGAGTGTATGAAGCAAAAGATCCTCCTCATGGGGCTCCTCGTAGATGAGCTGTAATGAGCGATTGTTCCGCAGCGTTAGCCTTGCGTTGAGTAACAGTGTCAAAATACTGTCTAAATATCCTCATTTCCATCACTGCTGCAAACGCCCACAGAGACGCCGAGGCGTTTACGGAAGGCTTTCCCAATTTGGCAGAACCTTTTATATGAAGTTACTAACCATGCTCCAGTCTGTCTGCAACCCCACGCCCTTGAATATTGATGAGCTCTAGCAAAGGGAAGAGCAGGCTTTCTTCACTGCGGGTGCCAAATACTTCTTCACTGCAAACATAGGGAGCGCCTCTCTTCCTTTTGGCGGAATTCTGCATTAAAAAAAAGGTCCTGGCCAAGTTGGTAGCAATTTCTGCTCCTTGTCACCCTCCGTTTAATGGTCATTTAGCACCGGCCTCCACAGTTCGTGACTCATCAAGCTGAATGCAGCCTTTCCGCCATGGACCGTGGTCTGTCCGTTGCTCGCCCGTCACTTTCAGGGCTAGAACTAGGAATCCATATCTTCCCAGGTGAAATAATGATTCTGCTCACTCAGGCTGGCCATTCATTATCTTTGACAAGAAGGGTTAGAGAGTCTTCTTGTTCCTTGGCCTGGGATTTATGGGGAAAAAGAACCCTCTTAGTTCTGTTTTTCCTTGTGGTTTCAGATTTGACATATCCAGGTAATATTGTGTCATATTTAGACCTCAGCTGCATAAATAATTTCAGACCGGAGACGTCTTGTCTGCCTTGAGTTGGAAGCATGGTTTAGGACTTAGATTGACAAAAAGCAGAATGTTTGATAAGATCATATCATCAGAAGGAACTCCTAAGTAAATGGCACCAGTTTTTGCAAGATAGCATCTTATGTTATACAATAAAATGGGTAAGTGATCTGGGAGAATCCGTCATACTTGAGGAAGAGGGATGATTGTGGCGAAAGAATATAAAGCATTTGATCAATGTTTCCCTTAGAGAGAGATTTTACAAATTACAGTTCAGGTTATACTTACCTCCCCGGAGATTAAGACATATCCACAACCTTCAAGGTGATTCATGTCCGAGGTGTTCTGGCACAAGCAACCAATATTTTTCATGTATTCTGGAAATGTCCAGTGATTATTCAGTGTTGGAAGAGAATCCTTATGAAAATTAAAGCTATTCCCAGACATGGAACGCGTTATAACCCTAAAATTGTACTTGTTCAGCTACATGAAAGATCTGATTTCCTTCCTTGGACACAGAAATGGCTACAGATCTTTTCACAGCTGCCAGAATTCGTGTTGCAGCCACAAATTGGCTCAGTAAATTATGGCTAATTACTGGAATGTGCACGTTAGAATAGGACCCAAAAAATATGAAAAGAAGAAATAATGATGGGTAAATTTGTGGAAAAGTGGGGTTTATACCAATTATTGGAATAGTAATTATTGAGATAATGGGTTTTTATCAGTTTGTGTGTTCCAGTGATTGTAAAGTATTTTTCTACCATTTTTTCCTCTTACATTTCTTTTTTCCTATTTCTTTTTTTAAATAAAAGCACAATCCTATGCATGTTTGGACAGAAGAAAAAAATGTGCCAGGCGGGTAAGCATCCAAGATGAACAAGAAAAAGAGAGAAATGTCTTAGGATGCTGTAGACAACAGTGAACGAGTCCAAAAAAAGGGGAAAAAACACCTACAACTCCCAGCATGCCCCACCCAACTAGAAAAAAGGCGTACAATTTCCAGCATGTCCCAACTGGGGTCTGCTTGGATTTGTAGGCCTTTTTTCTATCTAAACAGGCATGTGCCCCTAAGTATAGGAACATGGGAAGCTGCTTTATATAGAGTAGGACTGTGGATCCCTCTATCTCAGTATTGCTCACGCTGATTGGTAGCAATAGCTCTCCAGAGTTTCGGCCAGGAGTTTTTATAGCACTACCTAGAGAGGCTAGGGATTAAACTGCCGCTTAGCTGTAGCCCAAAGTGTAAGCTGACCTTGAATGTGTCTGTGTATAATGAAATAATGCATATTTCTTCTTTTGTATAAATAACGTTTCTGTGAGTGTTCCTAGTAGGTTGAGACTTTGCCTGGGCAATGATGATCTTTCCAGGCTCTGGTTCTTGAGAACAGATTTCCTTTTCGTTCTATAGCTTGACATCCCATGTTGCCTCCTGTATTTGGTGGAATTTGAGAGTTGCTTCCTACCATTTTGCCCAGGGGCACCCACACCCAGGCTTCCCCAACCTGGAGTCCTCCAGATGTTTTGGGACTGCAACTCCCATAATTCCTAGCCGCTCCCATAATTCCTAGCCAGCATGGCCAGGCGAAGGGGAAGGCTAGCCTACACTGACTAGCAGCAGTCCTCTGGGGTCTCAGGCAGCGGAAGTGCTTTCCCATCGCTTTCTCCCTGATCCTTTTATAAAATTGGAAATGGCAAGGATCGAACCTGGGGCCTTCTGCAGCAAAAGAAGGTGCTCTACCACTCTCCCAAGGGATGGGGTTGCGCTCCCCCTGAAGGAGCGGGTTCGTAGCTTGGGGGTTCTCCTAGAACCATCTCCGTCACTTGAGGTTCAGGTGGCCTCAGTGGCACGGAGTGCCTTCTACCAACTTCGGCTGGTGGCCCAGCTACGTCCCTATCTGGACAGAGATAACCTGGCTTCAGTTGCCTATGCTCTGGTAACCTCCAAGTTAGATTACTGCAATGTGCTCTATGTGGGACTGCCTTTGAAGACTGTTTGGAAGCTGCAGCTTGTGCAAAATGCAGCGGCCAGATTGGTAACAAGGACCAAAAGGTTCGAACATATAAGACTGATTCTGGCCCACTTGCATTGGCTGCCTGTATGTTTCCGAGCCCGATTCAAGGTGCTGGTTTTAACCTATAAAGCCTTACGCATTTTGGGACCACAATACCTGATGGAATGCCTTTCCCGACATGAACCTAACCGTACACTACGCTCAACATCAAAGGTCCTTTTCCGGGTGCCTACTCTGAGGGAAGCTCGGAGGATGGCAACAAGGGAGAGGACCTTCTCTGTGGTGGCCCCCCAATTTTGGAATGGTCTTCCTGATGAGGCCTGCCTGGCGCCAACACTGTTATCTTTTCGGCGCCAGGTCAAAACTTTTCTTTTCTCCCAGGCATTTTAACAACTTAAGTTGAGGTTTTAACTGACTTTGTGGCCAGGCTTAAAAAGTTTAAAATGTTTTAAATGTTAGCTGTTTTATGTTTTATGTTTTTAAATTTTGTATATTGATTTTTTAATGTTCAGTCTTTTAAATTTTGTAAACCGCCTAGAGAGCTTCGGCTATGGGGCGGTATATAAATGTAATAAATAATAAATAATAATAATAATAATAATAATAATAATAATAATAATGGTGATGGTGATGGTGGTGGAGCTGATTTAATGGCCTGGGAGGCCGTCACATGGCTAGGGTACGGATTGCCCCAAAACTGGACAAAACAAACAAAATTGCAAGTGTAACTACATTCTTTAAAAGCCTCCTTTTCAAATATTACAACAAGTAAATTACACATAAAATTCAGTAAAAGGAGACCAAATATCCAAATATAAGGCCATTCATGAATGGTGCTCATATACCAGGCTTTCAAATGTTGCTTAGTGTTGTTAGGTCTTCAATCCACTGCATTATATTTCTAGTACTGTAGTATCAGTCTTTTAGGAGTCAAGAAGGTGCGAACAATCCATTTGCACTGGCCATATGTTACATTCCAAGAAGCAGGTAGATAATTGAAGTGAATGTCAGTAAATATTAAAGAGCTTTCCAATACAAAGCTTATCCGTATGATAAGCTTCCTCCCAAAAGGAAGCAGCTATTGGGCATTTCCAAAACATATGAATAACAGAAGTATTAACTGTATGACATCTCCAACACTTCGTAGAGTCAGACAAACCCTTATTAAAGAGACGTTGTGGCGTCCAATAGAACCAAAGTAAACGTTTTTGCTGAATAAGACGTAATTGGAGGTCCATAAACATATCAGATACTGATGCTAAAACGGTGGTCCATTGATTAGACCTGTTCCATTCCTGGTGAAGACCCAATGTATCATATTTATTCACTGACAATAAGCATTTATAAACATACATCGTGGATCGATATACCTGGTCAGCTTCAATAAATGTTTCCAGTAGCAAAGGAGTCTCCAAGGCAGTAAAAGCCACGGGACCAAATCCAAATTCTAACAAATGTTGCAATTGCAATTACAGCTTATTCAGCTATAGCGGGCAAATCAAATTTATCTCGCAAAGCTGAAAATGGCAAAAACTCATCAATACCCAATAATGGATCCAAGGTAAAAATCATTCTATCCATCCGGGTCCTCCACAAAAACATTTTCTTTCCAGTTTTTAAATACAGATTTTCCCCATAAAGTCAATTTGGCAAGGGAAAATGGGTCAAAACTGTAGTTGATGTGACATTATATATCACACATCTCTAACCCCAAGATTGTGGGAGGAGCGATGTCCACCTTAATACGCCAAGAACCTAATGCCATCTGTTTGAAGAGGGGGTCCAGAACTGATGGCTATAATTTCAATAGAAATACAATACATCTCACCATGGATTGGCACCTTGAGTGCCTATTATTATTATTATTAATAATAATAATAATAATAATAATAATAATTGCATTTATATACCACCCCATAGCCAAAGCTCTCTGGGCGGTTTACAAAAATTAAAAACATTGAACATTAAAAAAAAAGATACACAAAATTTAAAAACCATAAAAAGCATAAAAACAGATTATAGATACAATATGCATTTAAAACAACTATTCCGGGTCAAACAACAACAACAACAACAAAAAGCCCTCAACATACGCTGTTAAATGCCTGGGAGAAAAGTCTTGACCCGGCGCTGAAAAAGATAACAATGTTGGCACCAGGCGAGCCTCGTCGGGGAGATCGTTCCATAAATGGGGGGGCACCACTGAAAAGGCCCTTGGTACAAAGGCTGGGTACAAAGCAAATGAATAAACAAATGAATTGTGACCCGGCGACCCATGTGCCTGTTGCACGGTCCGCTGTTGTCCAGGGCCTAGCTCTTGAGGGCTAAACTTCAAGGCTAAAGGGGTTTTCCAAATGACCAGCCTCCATTGTCCTCTGCTTGCCTCTTGATGGATCTGCGCGCCTCTTGTCTTGCTCCTTTCCTGCCACGTTTTCCGCTCCAGCTTTTCCGAACACTTCTTCCAAGTTTGGCTGCCTCTCTTCCACGGATCAGGCTTGGAGGGAGGGGGGGGTCGAGTGCCCTACTTTAGAGAGCAGTCTCTGACTTGCAGGGCTGCCGGGGGACCATCCTCTATTTGAAAATGACCTCTGCTTGAAGGGCTGTCCAGCCCAAGCCCAGTTGAAAGGAAAGGAAGCAAAAGGAAGGCAAGCACGCAGGAGTCTTCCGAGAACCACCCCTTCTCTATGTGACATTTGTAGAGTCTGCGCTGTAGGGCCCCATTCTCTGGCCGGGGCTGAGCAAGGCTGCCTCATTGGCCTGGAGAAGAGACAGGAGGGATGTTGTACTCTGCTCATGGCCAAATTTCCAGCAGACCATGGTTGCTAAAATTCGGGGATGGGGCATGAATATGGAGTTAACCAGCTGGATTGATTCTTCTGCCTTTCCTATCTGGCTGGCTTGGTGACCTTTGATTGGTGGATTAACCTCTTTTGGTTTCAGAGCCTCTAGAACGAGTGGGGAACCTTTTTTTCATAGAAAGGGCCGTTGACCCACGGGAAAAGTGAGCTGGTGGCTGAAGCCAATGGTGGGTAGAGCCAAAGACCAAAATGGGTGAGGTTGTAACCAAGCATGATCGCATCGTTCCTTTTGTCTCTCTGTGGCATCCCATTTCTACTGGAAGGAACACCTTTCCCCTACCGGCCAACCCAGGATTTAAGGTTGCTCAGGGAGGCTTTGCATGTGGTTCCCTTGAGGGATGTGGCCCGTGGAGTTAGGGTTGTAGCAGAACCTTCTTGGTGATGGCACCTTGATTGTGGAACTCCCTTCTGATAGGGACACGGCTGTCCCCCAGCTGGTTGTCATTGAGGCACCAGCCAAAGTGAAATTTATTTGTACAAGCTTTTCAGGGTATATGGGCAGGTGTTTTATCTGTTTTCTTCCTGGTGGTGCAGTAAGGATTTTATTATATTTCTGCTCAAAGAGCCCTCGCGTTTCGATGGGAGTGGCCCGTGGCATCTCTTCTCCTTTTGTCAGACGTTAAATGTAGCACGCAGAATCGGTGCTGTCTGAATTCCTCCAAGGGTACAGCCATGCTCCATGTTTCCAGTAATAAATTATATTTGACATTTAATTTGAAACAGGAGGGTAAACCCTCGCTGTGGTGATGGGTCCAACAGGAGCAAGGCATTGCATTGGCTGGATTTATTTTTGTTTAACTGCCAAAGTTGGTTTTTTCTTCACAGAATTGCTGTTAGGCATAGCTTAGGCGTCTAAATAAATGGCAGGTGAAACAATAACATATGTATTTGGCCAGTTTAATATTGGTCCATATATATATATATATATATATATATATATATATAATATAATCCAAAATTTGTCATAATCCAAGTGTCAGTAACATGTTTTTTTAAAAAAATATTGGCCATTGCTGCAACAGAGGAGCAAGAATCAGTCATGAAACCAAGTATATAGAAGAAGACCGTTGCAAAAATGGGAATACAATTCAGTTGAAAACCTAAAATTAAATTGATACAAGCATAGTTGTGCAAAATTCTTTCCCTCAAATGTTCTTGAGGCAATTCTGAGGGTTGAAAAAAATACACCCACCCACATCCTCCACATTTTGTAGTGTTTTCGTTGCTGTTGGCAACCATTAGCTTAAGTCCCATCATTTCATTGGGTCTACTCTAAGCAGAACTAACATTGGATTACAACCCATCGTTCCCACGTTCTGCTGGTGCTCTGGAATCATACTATTTTCCTTCACCAAATACCACATAGCGAATGTGATTATGTGGCGAAGTCCGAGCCAATCGGATTTGTTTCCGTAATGGCATCAGTCAGAACATAAGAAGAGCCATACCTGGTTCAGACCAAGGATCCATTTAGTCCAGCATTCAGTTCACACAGCGGCCAACCAATAGCTCCCCATGGGAAATCCACAAGCAGGACATAAGTGCAACAGCACCCTCCCACCCATGTTCCCCAGCAAACGGGTATACAGAAGCATACTGCATCTCATACTGGAGGTAGCACATTGCCATCAGGACTAGTAGCCATGGATGGCCTTCTCCTCCAGGAATTTATCCAGCCCCCTTCTAAAGCCATCCAAATTGGTGGCCATCACCATAGTTTAACTACGCAGTGTGTGGAGAAGTCCTTCCTTTTATCTGTAAGGACATTGCTCTCTCTCTGGTGTCCTGATCCAGGACTAGTCACCCCAGACTTAAAAGGTTATTTGTTATCATAAGCCACCTGATACAGCTTAAGAGTTTCTGATATTCAGAGCAGAGAAATACATTTTTTTTTTTTTTGCTGTCCCCCAGTCCTTCTCAGCTGTCAAGATCTGCCGGCGGTAGATTCTGGCTCGTGATACTTCACCGGATTGCCAGCCGGCTAGCCAGTTTAACCAAGGGCGAGGCTAAAGTGAGATGCAAAGATGCCTTTTTGAAGTGCATCACTGTGGCATGGATCGCTGCCTCATAGCAACATACAGGAGCACATGACCCCAAGCAATAGAAATTGTAAGCATGGGCTCTGTGCTCCCCAGTACAATCTTTTCTTTCGCTGACTCTAGGAACAATGGGTATATCTGCAGCACAACAGTGGCTCTTGAGGGCTTTGGTCTTACGTTGAACTTTCTTTCCATCTCTCTTCTTTCACCCTTGGGGGAGGACACCAGCTCCGCGACCTCTTTCAAAGGGCCAGGCCCTCCCTCTCCCATTGTGACTCTGAGCATTCTTTGTTCCTAGTGCGTCCAAATCACCGGGGTGGGGAGAGAGTTGAGTACGTGGGTGGGTGTTTGTGGGTGTGTTTTTCCCCATGCCTGCAAAGCTCTGGGTTGTTAGTTTGAATCAACAACGCTTGCCTGTTGTGTTCGAGGAGTTCTGGGCATCAGGGCAGAAGTTCCAAGGCCGATCCCTGGGTCGTTTGAGATCCCTGGTCGTTTCCAGCAGTCCCCAGTCAGATACTTCTGGAAATAAAATAAGAGAGGCACAAACGTAATTCCCATCTCCTGTTTGTCCCCAGCATCAGAGAGGCCATCACTGAACTCGGAAGTTCCATCTAGCTATGTGGCTAACGAGTATCCCCTGTAAACTTGAACCTTTTAAAAAGCCGCTTGTAAACTAGCGTCAATCGCCACATCTCTGGACAGTGGATTCTTTAAGTTAATTAGAATCATAGAATCATAGAATCATAGAATAGTAGAGTTGGAAGGGGCCTCTAAGGCCACGGAGTCCAGCCCCCTGCTCAGTGCAGGAATTCACCTTAAAGCATCCCTGACAGGTGGTTGTCCAGCTGCCTCTTGAAGGCCTCTAATGTGGGAGAGCCCACCACCTCCCTAGGTCACTGGTTCCATTGTCATACTGCTCTAACAGTCAGGAAGTTTTTCCTGATGTCCAGCCGGAATCGGGCTTCCTGTCACTTGAGCCCATTATTCTGTGTCCTGCACTCTGGGAGGATTGAGAAGAGATCCTGGCCCTCCTCTGTGCGACAACCTTTCAAGGATTTGAAGAGTGCACTACTGTGCATTGTGCACCCACACATACACACACACACTTAGACCCACATAGATAAATGATAAAATCAACAAAAACAATATTAGATTAAGAAATACTAGCAGGCTTTCATATATGAAAACAACGTATGTGGCCTGATCGCTCTAATAGCAAACCCAGGTGGTGGTGAGCACCGCCAAGATTGTTTGTAGGGAAATCGTGGCTGCTGAGAAACCTCGAGGTTTGCAGTACAAAAGAAAGAACTAAATACTACACACACACCCCTTGACAGCAGGAAAACCATCCAATTAAGACTGAACCCGGCCAGCGGCCAGATATTAATCCTATGAAAAACAACACAGAGTCTTACGGCACTTTAAAGACTATCGAATTTATTCTGCCATACGCTTTGGTGGATGCTCTACTCCATCAGATGCACGAAGTGTTAACCTCAAATAGTGCTGGTTTTAACCTATAAAGCCTTACATGGCTTGGGACCGCAATACCTGACGGAACGCCTCTCCCGACACGAACCTATCAGTACACTACGCTCAACATCCAAGGTCCTCCTCCAGGTGCCTACTCCGAGGGAAGCTCGGAGGACGGCAACAAGGGAGAGAGAGAGAGAGGGCCTTTTCTGTGGTGCCCCCCCCAATTATGGAACGATCTCCCCGATGAGGCCCGCCTGGTGCCAACATTGTTATTTTTTCGGTGCCAGGTTAAGACTTTTCTTTTCTCCCAGGCATTTAACAGCGTATGTTGAATTTTTAACTGAGCTTTTGGCTTGGCTGTGAGTTTAAGATTGTTTAAAATGTTAGCCATAAAAACATAAAAAAAGGCTAACATTTTAAATAACTTAAAACTCTCAGCTGTTTTTTATGTTTTTAAATTTGGTATATTGATTTTTAATGTTCAGTCTTTTAATCTTTGTAAACCACCCAGAGAGCTTTGGCTATGGAGCAGTATATAAATGCTAATAATAATAATAATAATAATCAGAGGAAATCGAAATGCAAAAAGTATTGACAAGTGGTGATTACATTAACAATTGCCATTCACAAAACTTTGTTGGGTGACGACAATTCCTTTGCTACAGGAGATTGCTGGATCCAAATATCATTCCAGTATGAATTTAGGTAGATTATTAGCTCGTAAAACCTCTTTCACGCTATCTATACAGGGTTCCCTGGAGGTATATAAAGTCTTAGAAAACTGTACAACACCCTGCGCAGTATCTCCAGGGAAGGCCACACCTTCCTGCTTCTGTATAGGTTCAATAAAGATTTTTTGCTGTTCTTTCCTTCATCCTATTCAGCAATAGGCGGTGAGCCATTTCGGTTTCTGAAACATTGATTTTGAAAAGCAGTTGTTTTGAAATTGACGTAATCTGCCCGGAGAACTTTTTTTTTGGGGGGGGGGGTGTATTACAGTACAATAAAATAATACATTTCCACCTCACACACGCTTTTGAAATCCAGCTGTTTCTGTATTACATGCATTTGATTAAAAACTCATTTGGTCAAGATATATTTTTATGATGCCCTTCTAATCCATTAACCTCTGTCTGTAAACCTTTAATTTCTTGCAGACCTTTGCATCTCAGAGTTCTATTGTTTTCAATCATCGTTTCGCCTCTTGTTGTATTTTTGTAAGCTCCCAGATGGTCAAGAAATGCATATTGTTGAGATTTTTCGTTCTTATCTTAGAAATAACGCTTTCAATCCGTTAGAAAGTAAATGATTACATCTCCCTTGGTGGCTTTCCCCCCCCCCCCCTTGCTTCGAAAGGGAAACGTTTCCCAGGCAAGGGGGAAAAAATCATCCCACACAAAGGAATTTTCATTTCTCTCCCCATTTTCCATCACTTATAGCTGATTACAGCCAGCTTGGTTTGTTTGCTGAAGTTGGCAGTTTGCCATTACTTGGGACCAATGGGAAATTGTTGCTTTGATTTGGTGGTGAGATCCCCCCACCCTCTCCCCTTGATATCCACATGGTAGATGGGATTAGTAAAGTTTACCACCAAGTTGTAAAATTTCAAGGTTCCAGCTCCCTGCCTCAAAATCTCCCCAAATGGAGCCAATTTCCCCCTGGCCTCCCCCAGTGTAAGCCCTCAACCCTTCTCTCCCGTCCCATTAAACCGCGCTTACTGGTCAGTGGTGGCCGTAGTGCTTTATGCATGGCGAAGGAGAAAGATGAAGGTCTCTCTCCCCTCTTTGGGCAGAGCCTTGTGCTTGCAAGCTATTCAAGCCCTGTTAGCCCCATGGGAAATGTAGTTGTCCCATGGGCTACTGACATTGCAGGAGCCCCTGGGAAAAATGGTGTTTTTCAAGGTCTGTTGGGGAAGCTAGGCACTGCGCTATTGCCAGGTTCCAGGCAGAGGGAGGGAGGGAGGGAGAAGGCCCCCTTCTTCCCCATCACCATGGATGGAGAACTTCTTCACCTGCCATTGCCAGCCCCAATAAAGGGGTTTGGTGGAGGGGTGGATGCTTGCGGGGCACGTCAACCGGCTCATTTTCTCTGACTCAGGCTTAATCCAATCCAGAGAAGAATTCGGTGACCTCGTAAGGGCCATCTCTTCTTTGAGACGAGTGTGCAAGCCCAAGTCTGGCGAACGTTGCTGGTGTCTCTAGTCAAGGAGAGCCTTTTGCAAGACCCTTATGACCTGGAAGTCAACGAGAAAGTCCATCAGTTTCTCTCAGTCCCACCAACATCCCAGGCACGGCCTGATGGGTACGCGGGGGAGGGCCTTCTCGGTGGCTGCTCCAAGGCTCTGGAACGCCCTTCCTAGGGAGGCCAAGCTGGCTCCCTCTGTGCTACACTTTCGGAGGCAGGCAAAAACTGTTTGTTTATTCCGGCAGGCTTTTGGAACTACTCTGGACCTATGTTAATGTATTGTTGTTGTTATTGTTTTAAAATCTGTTACTATTTTTAATTTTTTTAAGTGTTTTTAATTTTACTGTAGGTTTAATTCTGCTTTAACTTTCGTAAATTTATATTTATATATTTTAATTGTACATGTTTTAATCTTGTATACCGCCTTGAGTCCCAGCCCTGGGAAAAAGGCAGGATATAATCATCATCATCATCATCATCATCATCATCATCCGTTGGTGAGATCTATATCTCACAAACAATTAAATTGATGGCAAGTATTGTGTCTCAGGACTTTTTTTGACTATCTCTGTCCATCCAACCTCTACTACGCTGATCCTAAAAACTTTACTTTTACATGAATTATATGGAAGATTTGGGGTCCGTCCATCTCCAGTTAATGTATTCTGGATTGTGGAGTTAGTTGATCTGCTTTCTCCAGCAAAGTTGCCCACTTGAAATTCTCTAAGAGAGAATTTGCTCGTGATTTTCCTCAGCAGGCAGCTATTTGCATTACGGGCTTCGGCACGTTTACAGGAAAATAGCAAGTCGAATCGATGCGGCCCTTTGAGTTACTTCCTTAGAATAGATCGATTCACAGGGTGTTTGCATCTTAAATATCTCCAAATAAATATTGGCTCATTATGCAGAAATCTATACATGTGTACAGATGCATTATTGTTAGCGCTATTATTATTATTGATTACTATCAAAGCTGCGTGGAACTAGAACTTAAAAGCCCATCTGAATGCGCTGCGAAGTCTCGACAGCTTAATATTTAAGTTCCGGGAACTATAAAGGCTAATTTTGTTGTATATTTAAACCTTAATTATTCCCTCTTGACGATTTGAGATTAATAGCAACTGCTGAGTACTGTTGGGTTGTGTTTCTGTTTCTACATTATCACCACTTTCCCTGCCAAAAGCAGACTCCAGATGCCAGTAATTCAGTTATATATTATGCACATGTTGAAACCATGACCCAAAGCCTTGTGGCCAGAGGGGTGAGACTCTTTGTGCGCACCTACAGAGCTTTCCAGTGTCCGCCTGTGCACCCTTATCACTTGTGTGGATCATTATGTAACTTCCAAGAGAATCTGGAAACCCATTGCTTATCTAGAGCTCTGTATACATTATACCCCCCTGTTGTACAACCTTTTAATTTTCATGGTCCTTGATTGTGTGCGAGCACTTACAGCTGAAATGGGCACCTGAGCTGTCTTTACCGGTCTAGTTTCCTGCCATTATGTGGCTGTCCTGTTTCTCTCCCTTAGTTATTATCTAGAGGCATTCAATAGAAGTGTGGCTCCCTTCACTTTGGTGAGTAGCTTATATGGAAGCAGCTAGCAGGATCGTACGATGTGTGGAGTTTGTGTGCGCACTGATAACAAAAGCCAGGTGACAACTGGAAACTGAGGGCTTGTGGGCTTGTTTACTAGCAGGTTTTGTTGAGCAGCTGTGAAGGAAAGGGAAGGTCCCAGGTGCGCACTGAGCACCTTTTGCAAAGCGTTGCTTGAACGGTCAACAGCACCCAACATGGGGCTCGACTGGGTGCTTTTGGCCATTGCAGAGTGCGTCTTTGCTACGCAAAAGCCATTTACTGCCTTTTCCTGCTATGAATGTTGATGGATCGTCCATGAAACATTCTAATACTTGCCTGTCGAACGTTCCATAATTTTCTCTCTGCCCTTCCCGTTCGCTACTGACAGGGGAAAGTACTAATGTCGGCTTAATGTGGGGATTTCATCATACCCGCTGTCACCCGGTTGTTTCCGACAAATATTTCCCGCCGTTAATGCTTTCAGTGTGGGATTTCTTTTTAATATATGATCCAAATGTTGTAATCTTATTTAATGGCGTTTTATTGCCGTAATGCTGCATTTCTCTATGCTGATTTGCAGAGTCTGCTCGCTTTAAAAACCGACAGATTGGGAGAAGAGGGGAGTTTCCACTTGGAGTGGGAACTGGATGTGGCTTTTTTCCTCCCTAGGAAAACCAGCTACTATTGCGTTATATGTGCTCAATGTGTGATTGGGCTCTATGTCTTCATTCTTGTCCAATACTTATAAAACAGCCTTCCACAACCTATTGCTCTCCAGATGGTTTGGACTACAACTCCTAGAATTCCTGACCATTAGCCATCCCGGCTAGGGCTGATGGGAGGTGTAGTCTAAACCATCTGGAGGGCACCAGGTTGGGAAGGCTGCTTTGAAAGACCTTTGGAGGAGGGAAACCTGGCTATTTATTTATTACATTTGTACCCCGACTTTTTTCCTCCAAGGAACCCAAGGCAGCGGCGTACATAATCCTCCTCCTCTCTATTTTATCCTCACAACAACAACCCTCTGAGGTAGGTTGGGCTGAGAGCCTGTGACTGGCCCAGAGTCCAGAGTCACCTAGTGGGTTTCCACGGCTGAGCAGGGAACAGAACCCGGATCTCCCGACTCCCAGCTCTAACCACTACACCACACTGGCTCTCAGCTCCATCATAAGATCTTGCCAGAGTTAAAATAACAAGTTGCTTTATTATTTCTGTTTCTCAGGTTGTACGGACAGAGAAGAACAGTTTGAACAACCGATTTCTCCCCTGGGATGAGATTGAGACAGAGGCCATTCTGTCCATCGACGACGATGCTCACCTTCGCCATGATGAGATCATGTTTGGGTTCCGGTGAGTGAAGCCCTTAGGACCCTGCTCTTGAATGGGTGACCAGCGGGATCATGTATGACCTGACGGCTCCTCCCAGCAGCTCTCTGCCCCATGACCAGGGCATCTACCTCCGCCCCCTTGTCCCTCATTCCCCTTGCGCTGTAGCCTCTTTTTGTCAAGCCCTGACGTTTTAAGCTAGTCTTCTCCAACCGGGGCGGCTCCAGATGTGTTTGACTATAACTCCCATCATCCCCAGCCAGTATGGAGCCCACCCGGTTGGAGAAGGCGGGCTTAAACTGACAGGTTTGGGGTCAGAGGCAGAAGCACCAAGCAAGGCTGGCTCTCCTTCCTTCCCAACGTAGATTTCCCCAGTATTACTGTTTTCATTCCCAACTTACACATCACTTTGAATTTGCAGGCAAGAAAGAGTTGTGGGTTTTTGTTTTTTTTAGAGCAGAGGACCATGGGGCAAGGCTTCTCGGCTGTCTTCCAGGCTTGGGTGTCCTGCGGCCACCCCCACCCCAAAGAAAAGCATTTCCCATTAGCCCGGGCGATGCTCCCCAGCTGTACAGGACGATATTTTCCAGAAAACTGACTCCATGAACGCTTTTCTCTGTGCTTGCTCTTAATTCCCGCCACATGGGGAAGCTCATTTCGCAACCGTGCTTTTATTTTTAGCAACACGTCTCTATTTGTAGCCCTGGTAGAAAAGGCCGCTTTTTGCAGGCGTGACGTGAGGAGTCGCTGGAGTGTCCTGCAGAGGGAAATAAGCCCAAACGACGCATACGAAGCTGCCCCACTGTGGGGAGAGAGACGAGGCGGTGTGTCACATGGCTCCTCTTTCCCACAGGAGGCTGTGGTTCCCACAATTGAAACCAGCACACTCTCGTCACAGGGGGCAACTCCCCCTGACAGATTTGACTGGGTAATCTTCCTCCCAGGGAAAGTGGAACGGGGTGGGTGGGAAGGGGGGAAACGTGAGAATTATCCTGACTATATGTAATAGCCTATATATAATAGCCTTCCCTAACCTAAAATGATTTCATGGTTTGAATTTTTGTGAACCGCCCAGAGAACTTCAGCGATAGAGCGGTATAAAAATGCAATAAATAAATAAATAAACCTGGTGCCCTCCAGATGTTTTGGATGACACGTCCAAACATTCGTGACCATTGGCCATGCTGGTTGGAGGCTGATGGGAGTTGAAGTCCAAAACATTGGGAGGGCACCACATTGTGGAAGGCTGGTGTATAGCGCATTGAATATTGAGGCCAGTTCAGTCGACGTTTCAAGAAATGTCCAAATTATAGTCTGGGTCCCTTGCCAGAGCATTCACTAGGCAGTTCCCCCCTCTCCCCCCCCCCCCCCGGAAAAAATTGCTGGAGAAATAAATTTGTATTAACAACAAACACATTTTCAAAAAAAAATCCCACAATCCCCTGAATGAGCAGCAGGAACATTTCTTAAATTGTGACTATCAATGCCCCTTGCAATTTTTTCTCCCTTCCTAACACCCAACTCTTCTCTCCAAGGACGTGATTTTGAGTCCCAATCCTCCCTGCTGCTCTGCCTGTGGCGTTAGAATTAATGGACTGTTTCTACCATCACTGTTGGAAACAAAACCAAAATAAGTGTGTGTATTTCTTTAATTATAGCTGAAAGCATCATAGAATCATAGAATAGTAGCATTGGAAGGGGCCCATGAGGCTATCAAGTCCAACCCCCTGCTCCATGCAGGAATCCACTTGAAAGCATCCCTGACAGATGGCTGTCCAGCTGCCTCTTGAAGGCCTCTGGTGTGGGAGAGCCCACCACCTCCTTAGGTCATGGGTTCCAGTGTCGTACTGCTCTAACGGTCAGAAAGATTTTCCTGATGTCCAGCCGGAATCTGGCTTCCTGTAACATGAGCCCATTATTCCGCGTCCTGCACTCTGGGATGATGGAGAAGAAATCCTGGCCCTCCTCTGTGTGACAACCTTTCAAGTATGTGAAGAGTGCTATCCTGGCTCCCCTCAGTCTTCACTTCTCCAGGCTAAACATGCCCAGTTCTTTCAGTCTCTCCTCAAGAAGAGGACAGGGTAACCTTTGCTGTTGGTCTCTGGTCTTTACGTAGCGCAGTCCTCCTGCCAACTATGGCTTTTCTGACGTAATGACGGTGAACTTCCTGTGATGTCTACCTAAAGTGATTCATGAAGCAGCTGCCATTGGCTTGGCCACCATGCTGTTTATGTGGGCTGGGCGGTGGTCGTTATCTCCTGCCTGTCCAACGTGCCCCCTCTCTTCCTTGCTCACTGAAGTTCTTATCTTCGCTTCTGCAGGGTCTGGAGAGAGGCCAGGGACCGCATTGTTGGATTCCCGGGGCGGTATCACGCGTGGGACATCCCTCACCAGTCCTGGCTCTACAACTCCAATTATTCCTGTGAACTGTCCATGGTGCTGACGGGCGCTGCCTTCTTTCACAAAGTAAGGGGCGAGCGGCGGGAGATGACCCGGTCTCTTGGAACGGGTCTGTCTTAGCATATATATATATATATATTAAAACAAGGGAAGTTGCAAAGAACCCCAGCTGCGCGAGCAAAGCTCCCTCTCTCTTTCTTGGGCTTGCCAGACCGAGTGCAGTCTGAAACTGAAATGCTGCTGACCACGGGTTGATCTCAGCATCTCGGGAGATTGCAGAGAGTGAACCTGGGAGATGGAGCACGGCTGGGGCAGTTTCAGCATTTCTCTGGGCTGCGCATTGCTGGGCGAGTTGGAATGTTTTGCCTCGACTGCACCATGTGCTAGAGGTGAAGCAAAGGCGCCTACTAGTAATTGACTTGCTGCTGCCCTCTAACAGCAATTACATTTTCTGTGTGGTCCAAAATTGGGATCCAATTGGGATCAATCCAGCTGCTCCTTGGTGAACCCGAGACTTTGAGTCCAAAGCCTGAATATTAGGTGCCAGAAACAGCAGTTTTGGTAATGAATATCAGATGTGCTATTGAGAGCTGCCTTTAAATTCCCTCTAGTGGGTTGTGATTTTCCTTAGATTCCCAATTCACACTAATAAATGTAGCCTTCCGTTTTGCGCGGTTAGTGAACTGTGGGGTTGTGGGGATTGTAGGCCAATACATTTGGAGGGCAGCGGGCGATGGGAGGCTGCTCTAGAGGCAAAACCGAAGTATAACTTCCATTTCTAGAGGCAATCCCGTTCTTATGTTCCATGAAGCACCTTTGTTAGTTAGCCAGGGATACTTCCTTTTCCCAATATATGCGTATCTGGGCTCAGGAAACCACTTATGATCCCTGAACTTAAATCTAGTGAATCGCAGAGCTTTTTTCCCCAAGGTCTCCAGTAGCATTTAGATCAGTCCTGGTGACATTCCCCTGATCTTTCTTCCTTCCTCATGCAGTACTATGCCTATCTGTATTCCTACGTGATGCCACAAGCCATCCGTGACATGGTAGACGAATACATCAACTGTGAGGATATTGCCATGAACTTCCTGGTTTCTCACATCACTAGGAAGCCACCTATCAAAGTAAGTGCCAAGCGGACTACCTGGAGGTTCAGTTTTCACTGTGAGAACGAAGCTGTTTTATTCATACTGTATTTTCAAGGTTTTAATTTTTATTGTAAGTTAAATTCGACGGTATAGAAATGTTAATGAATCATCAGCATCAGCATCTGAACAGGTGTGGCCAGAAGGACTGGAACATTTAATCCATTCAATAGTTGTGATTAATTGGCTCTAAAAAGTTGCCTCAGTACATCCATCACCTCCAGTAACCTGGAGGGTGGGGAGGGGGAATTACATTTCTTGAAATGGTCCTTCAACGGGGTGTGTGTGTGTGTCAGGGAACAGTTTTAGGTGTGGCTGGTTGAACTAATTGGATCAACTTGCTACAAGCCTCAGAATTCTGACATACCCTTAATCGTCAAAACCGGCAGGAATAGCTTAGACAAGAAAATTCAGTCACCTGTCAAAGCCAAATTCCCTTAGCTTCTGCCTTCTATTAAAAGAAAGTGTTTAGGCTCTGAAAGCTCAGCCAAAGACAAGGAGATAAATAGGGCCTTTGTAACAAAAAACCTCCCCTGAAGCACATGGAGTGACCTACTTCTTCTCTGCACCTTCCCCCAAGCTCCAAAACGTGTGCACAGAAGCTCAGCCGGACAGGCGTCGCTAGTGGACGGTTCACTTTTTAGACCCGCACACGTGTGTGTATGTGCGTGTTGCGTGTAATGCAAACCCCAGAGGTCCACTTTGGCCTGAATTTGCTAAGATTATTCATCTATTTATTTAATCGATTTTACTCCATTTTTCTGCGATGTTAATATCCAAAGCAACTGGCAAATGTATATGGTAAAACGTCAGAAAGTTACAATGGGCAAACGTGGCATGATAATCGCAGCAGCACACTAGAAACTATTATGACAGTTTAAGAAACAGCAAATCACTATACATTGAAGACCCACTTAAATAAAATAAGCTTTCCAAGCCTATCTAGATGCAGGAAGATCATAAGAACCTAAGAAGAGCCCTGAGGCTGGATCAGACCGAGGGTCCGTCTAGTCCAACACTCTGTTCACACAGTGGCCGATCAGCTGTTGACTGGGGACCAACAAAGCAGGACATAGGTGCAACAGCACCCTCCCACCCATGTTCCCCAGCAACTGGTGCACACAGGCTTACTGCCTCTGATACTGGAGGTAGCACAGAACCATCAGGGCTAGTAGCCATGGAGAGCCTTCCCCTCCAGGAACTTTTCCAGCCCCCTTTTAAAGCCACCCAAATTGGTGGCCATCACCACATCTTGTGGTCATGAATTCCATAGTTTAACTCTGTGCTGAGCAAAGAAGTCCTTCCTTTTATCTGTCCTGAACCTCCCACCAATCAGCTTCATGGGATGAGGATTCCGGAGCTGCTCCAGAGATGGACAGAGAAAGCTGGAGATGGGACCGTAGAGCCCTCAACCCTTTTCCCCAGGCCGATTTTTCCTTCTGATGATCTTCTTTCTCCGTTTAGCGGCTCCAGCTTTTCTCTCCTACCCCAAACCCTAAAGAGAAACAGTTTCCATAGGGCACCAAACTTCAAACTTGATCACAGCCTTTATTAGGACCAGTCCAAATTCCACAAAATGGTACAGGCTTTTGACTTCTCCAGAACGATTCATCGGGCGGTCGTACCACCTAGCCCGACGAAGAGTTCTGCAGGACTCAAAAGCATGCACAATTTTATGGAATTTGGTCCCAATAAAAGTATTGTGGATTGTGGATTCCTCCTCCCCCCCCCCCCCCAATGGACCAGCCTGGCTACTTTCATTTCATATTGAACTTTCGAAAGGAGGCTGTGATACTACTGAAATCAGAAACTTTCCACTCGGCACTCATTCCAAGCCCTTGAGCGGACCTAAAGCAGTCCTTTCAACGTTGGCCTTCTTGTGCCTGACCCATGCAGGGCTTCTTAGCTTAGAATGAATAGCAGGAAACGCGCTGCCTGGGAGACGTCAGCAGGAAGCCAGCGTTGAACTTTGGGCCACCGATTCTACGGCTCGGTTCGGCTGGCGTGCGCTCAGGGACTCCGCCGTCCTCCCTGTTGACCCCCCCCTTCCCTGCTCTCTCGTGCCCAGGTGACGTCCCGATGGACTTTCCGCTGCCCCGGCTGCCCTCAGGCCCTTTCCCACGACGACTCCCACTTCCACGAGCGGCACAAATGCATCAACTTCTTCGTCAAAGTCTACGGCTACATGCCCTTGCTGTACACCCAGTTCCGCGTGGACTCGGTACTCTTCAAGACCCGGCTGCCCCACGACAAGACGAAATGTTTCAAGTTCATCTAGCCTCGGAGGCGGTGGCCGCGGGCGCCCGGAAGGCGCTGAAGGGGAGGCGAGGGAGGTGTCTCGACTACCCCTCCTCCCCTGGAGCAGGCTCTTCGCTCTTTCCACCTCGGGAGAGGCACAATCACGGATCCCTCATCTGCGCCAGCCCCCCAGGGACTGTACGGTGTGGGCCCCCGTCTGCGGACTCCGCTTTGAATCACGTCCTGGGGGTGGGCGGGAAACAGGAACTTTGGTTAGTCCCCCTAGCTGAGGGCGGAACTGGGGTTTTTAAAATATTAATTATTATTTAAAATGGACGTGTTTTAGAGATGCCTCGCAAGGCTTTCTATTTTTTTCGACGGGGCGGGGAGGGAGGGAGGGATTGTCTCGGTTTCCTTTTGCTTTGTACCCGGCCCATTGTTTGCTTGGGGCGAAGGACGTGATCCTTGGTGACCCCATGTCCTCTTGCGGGGGGGGGATAGACTTGACCCCCAGAGGCCCTTCGCCACTTGCTACTTGGTCTGCCATGCGTAAGATTTGCTTGGGATTTCACAGAGGAAATGGGGGACCCTTTCCTGTTTCTTCCCCCTGCTGTGGCTGCTAAGGAGCTCCCTGCTGCCAGCGAGCGTCCTCCTATACTGTGGTAAAGCAACGGCCCTCCGCAACCCAGCCAGCTTGCCTGTCCCACGTGCCTGCTGAGGATGGATTACGCCGCAATCCCCCTTTCGTGGTGACTTCCCGGCCGGTCTACACCAGCCCTCCCCAAACGAGCGTCCTCCCGTGGCGCTGTGCCGCTACCCCCGTAATCCTGGGAATCGTGGGAGTTGCAGTACAGCGCCTCTAGAGAACGTCAGTTTGGAGGAGGGCCACCCTGTTTCTGCCCGGTGACGATGCCTTGCAGGGGTGGCGCGTGTGAAACGCCTGGAGCCCCTTTTTGCCTGCACCCTCCCAGCCAGCGTCTCTTGCTTCTTCCCCAGCCCATGTGAGCGCCGATGAAGCTCTACAGCCCCCTGGAGCTCTGGGCTCAAAGGCCTCAGCGTCACTTAGCCCAGGGATGGGGACCGGGCGCTCCTCCGATCGCTGTGGGACTGCAAGTCCCATCGTCTCTTACTCTTAGCTGTGCTGGCTAGGCCCGATGGGAGTTGCAGTCCAACAGCTGGACTACAAAAAACAAGGCTTTGGTGCTGTGAGTGGACACAGCGGGGATGTGATGGGGCTCTGCTTTGAAAGGAGGTGTACCGCGGATGAGGGCATGTAAGGAGTTGCCGTTTTAATCCTTTGGAGGTGGACTCTTACTGATTCTGTCACAGTTCTCTCTCTCACACACACACACAAGTGCGCCCACACACCCTTCCATCCCGCCCCCCTCTTTACGGGCGCAGGTGCCTGCGCCATCTTGGGGTTGAAAGGTCTCCTTTGCTTGCTGATGAAACGCACCTGAAATCCATCCTCGGTCTGCAACCCCTGCAGACCAACACATCTCTCCCAACAACACCCCAAAGAAAGATCACACACATACACACAAACACACACACACACGCTTTTGAGGAGTTGCTACACACCCAGCCTAGGACACGGCTGGCCACCTTCCTTGCGAACGTTTTCTCAAAGCCTCTCCCTCACAGGACTCCCGTGAACTCCTTGCCAAACTAAAAAAAACACGAGCCGTCGCTCTTCCGTTTGTCTTTTTCTTGGAAAGAAAGGCGGATGACGACGTCGAAGCGGGCCGCCCCATTTCACGTTCGCCACACCCGCCTTCCCCGGCCTGGAGCCCTGCAGGTGCGCTGCGCCGCAGCTTTTCAAATCGTCACCTGGCGCCTCGCTTCGCTCTAGCTGAGATGGTGCATGCTGGGGAAATGGCATCACGCGGTGGAGGCCGGTGGCTCCGAGGTCAGCAGGGCGGTGAATCCGCTCCGGGTTTCCATCAGGACCAGTCGGAACTCGAAAGGAGCGATTTTCATCTTGCTTCGCCCCTTGGAGAGCGCCTTTGGAGTTCTGACTGGTTTGAACGGAAACCTGGAGCAGATTTGCTGCCCTGCTGGCATCGGAGCCATCCGCCTCCACTGGCATCAGCGTACTTCTTTGAGGGGACAATGCTATGCCTGTTTCGACAGAAAAAAAGTCCTACAACTCCCAGCGTTCCCCAGCCAGCTGGCTGGGGAATGCTGGGAGTTGTAGGACTTTTTTTCTGTCGAAACAGGTATAGCATTGTCCCTCTATTTACTCTCCTGCCTTCTTCTGGTCTGAGCTCTGCCCACTTCATTCCCCAATGCATTTAGGCCTCTCTCATGTGTCTAGCTCATTCTTACTCCAATAATAGTGTGTTTACACTGCAGCCATGGTTCCTCTTCTTCCTCTGCCTTCGCTGTGCTGGTTGCAGCTAGCCCAGTTTGGGACCCCGGTAGATCCAGGCTTCAGTCCAGCCGGGATCCCCCTTACGACCACACGTAGGTACTCACGCCCTTCCAAACGGTATCGGCACTTTTTTTTTTTTAACAATATTTGTGCATTTGGGTTTTTAAAATATCTACCGGGATTATATTTCTTGTCACCTTGATTTTATGAGTATTCCAAATCATGACTTTTAAAGCATACATTTGCAGGCTGAGATGGGAGTCCGACTAGATCGTCCCCTACACCTTGTGCGAGTTCTTCTGCTGGGGAGAACAGTCCCATTGAGTATCGGCGCCTTCTTTCACGCCGGTCATTGCGTGGCCCTCCCTGGGAGGCGTTTCCGGTGATCATGGCAAGAGGGGTCAGAAGGGGTGGTGTGAATCTCCCTCATCGGTCCTTGAGGAAAACCAGTGGGTCTCCACAGACCTTGAACGGTCCAGATCCATAACATTCCACCCACAAGTCTGCTGTAGTCTTCTCTGTCGAAATGGCGGTTCTCCTGTTTGTTTCTTGGAGCTGATGGGAAGAGGGGGCAGCTGAGTCAAGAGGCGGGGAGTTTCCTGTCCCAAACCACTCTGGGACCCCAGCGACTGACTGTGTGGCGCGCTCCTCCCTTTTTATCTCTGCCCCCTCCCCGCCCCCCAACAACCATCACTGACCCCTCCATTCCCTGCCGCGAGGGATGGGTTTAAACGCTCTGTGAGCACCAAATTTTAAATGGCGGTTTAAAAAAACAAACGTAAAGTGGGAGGGAGGGAGGGATCGACAACCCTGACTCGAGCACAATATTCCTATGTTGAATTTTGTAAAAGGATAAAATAAACTCAGAGTTTAACTTGAACGTGTCTGTCTGTCTGATTGGTTGCCTCCTGTGATGGAAGGAAGGAAGCTCTTCATGGAGGCCGTCCGGCCTGGGGCCATGTGCTTCATGGTGAACAAGACCTCACCAATGGCGCCATATCTGGCACAATGTTGACCATGATGCTTAACCCAAAATCAGCTTGAAGCATTGTTGAGCCACTGCAATAATAATAATAATAATAATAATAATAATAATAGTTAATAATAATAATAATAAATGCCATTAGTTCCAAGAAACAATAGACCATATAACAAGAGGATGTAGGAATGGATTATATGGACAGACACAATACAGCTGCAAAAATAATTCACCAACAACTAACCATCAAATTCAACCTTATCAAACAACCTACACCATACTATACATACTCACCCGAAACAATATTGGAAAATGCAGATCATAAAATATACTGGGACAGAACAATTCATACCGACAAGACAATACCCTGCAACTGACCAGACATAACGGTCATAGACAAGAAAACACACATACCTCATCGACATAGCAATACCGAATGACAAAAATGTTGAAAGGGAAGTAGAAAAGAGAGACAAATATACACCACTGGCCATGGAAGTCAAAGAACTATGGCAGGAAAAGGTCACAATTATCCCATTAGTCACCTCAGTCACTGGCATCACATCAACAAACTATACAGAAAACCTCCAGAAACTGGCCTACCAGAATACATCCACACCAACATCCAGAAAGTAGCCACACTTAAAACATGCTCATTCGTCAGGAAATTCCTGAATCAATAAAAGTCAGCATGACTAGGCACAGTCCGTCATGTCCGTCCAGAAAAAACACCATGAGCGAGAAACAGATACACAATAATAATAAAAACAATAATAGGTGGTGATGGTGGTAGTAGCAGTAATTCTCAAATACTAAATTTTTAAAAATGCTAACTTTAGAATTTTAGGGAACAACTTAGGAAAGTGCCTGACACAGAGGCTGAATTCGGACAACACGATAGTTAATGGTGGGGTAATAATCAACTTTACAGTTGTTCATCTAGGGGGTACTCCCCACACAACATGGTAATAAATAATCAACTGTGGTATGGATTAGGATCAGCACTGAGTTGACTATGGCAGCATTCGGACAACACGATAGTCAATACAACTGACGATTGTTTCCCCCCACCCAGTTGCTTATTGTGTCGTCTGAATTCAGCCAGAGTCAGTCCGTTGGTCCCTCTTGCTCAGCATTCTCCACCATGCGACTGGCAAAGGCTAGGATACACCCAAGAGTTCCTTGCAGTCCGCCACAGCAACTCTGATCTGCTTTTCACCAAGGTGGACGATATCGTTCTGCCCTTTGGAATTTCATCTGCCTCCCTGGAGTTCCCAAAGAATGCGGCAGTGGTTGCAGCGTCCCTCAGAGGATGCGGCCCTTCCGTTTTACCTATATCTCAGCGATTGCTTGTTGCTCAGGAATATGGAAAGTGAGATTGCAAGAAATACATTACACCAAGCAGGCGGCAAAAGAACTCAGCTTAGTGATATACAGGCTCATTTGTAGCTGGCGGAGTGAATGCAATTCAGAGGAGTCTTTGCAAAGTCGTACGTTTCGTGAGGATGAATTCTAAAAGAGATGTTCTTTGATTCAGCTTTTCCTTAAATGTCCCATCCAGCCCCTTAAATAAAACATCCCAGGGCTCTGAAGATGTGTAGCTTTAACCATTGCAGTAACTCCAAACAGCAGGTTTTGCAAGGACAAGTGAACACAGACATACCTCTGAAGGATTCCCAACCCCGGACCTGGAGGATATGGATATGGGCGCGCCTATGTGTGTAGAGTTTTGAGCTAGAGATGGATGGGAGAGAGGTGTTAGGCAGTAGGAAAGATGGGCTCCCCCCCCCCCCCCACTCTAGATTGAGCCGCCAAATGACAAATCCACTCGGTTTCTGCCATGAGGACACACTGCGCAGGGCCCCAAAATAAAACATTGGATAAGGGAAGAGTCCGTTGCAGACATGTCCCCAGAAAGTGATGCGTGGCACGATTAGCTGCGATGTCATTGGCCCTTTTTCTATCAAGGTAAGTAGTTCAGCCTTGCCAGGAGGTGGTTCCGCATTTGGGATTTTCTGATATTCTGGTGTTATTCTACTTCGGTTTTGGGCTTTTTTCCAATGGTCCAATACAGCTACTTATGTTTTGGTTGTATGGGGTTAGAAGAAGAAAAAATCCCAGCCCAAGTGCATGTCCTGGAGAGGAGAATGCTGAGCAAGATGGACCGACGGACTGACTCTGTGTAAGGCACTTTCCTAGGTTGTTCCCTAAAATCCTAAAATTAGCATTTTTTAAAAAAATAGTATTTGATTTCCCTGAAAACAAGATAGCGATTTTTTAAGAAGAGGATATTAAACATGAGAGGTTCCTGCATTTGTCTGTGGTGGTGGAACTTTTCCAGTGTTGGGGAGAGGAGAGGGAGGATCCAGCCAGCGCTCAAGAGTCTCAATGCAAAGTGGTTCTGTTTCGGAGGCGGAGAAGCCTTTGCAATAAAACAGGCAGGCAATTTGCAACACACCTACTTGTTAATACAGATGGTGTTATGTGGGAGTCAGGAAATATATTAGCTACATGGGCAGAATGTATCTGGATTCTCTCATGTTTGCATCCAGTGCTGCTGAAATTATCAGGAAGGCAGGGGAGTTTTAGGCTTTTCATTAAATACCCACATGATAGTCAATGGTGGGGTAATAATCAACTTGATGGTTGTTTAGGTGGTAATAATCAAGCATGTTGTGAATTAGGATCAGTGCTGAGTTGACTATTAGTCCACGTTGAGTTGATGTACTCATCCCCCGTCTTCTCTCCCCCCCTCAGTCCTCCTGCTAGTATTCCATCAGCGCTTGCTGCTGAAAATCTACTCTGCCAGCTGGACTAGAGGGGCAGCCGCCACTTTGACCACTCTTGCCTTGTGACTCTGTGCCTGATGAAAAAAACCAACAGTGGGTGAGGAAATAGCCAACGGCGCCCTCCATACAACACAATAACCAACTCTGGTTCAAATAGTCAACTCTGCACAGCGTTGGTTATTTCTGCCAAATGGTTTTAACCAACCATTGGTTAAAAAACTCCCTCCACACAATGTAATAACCCACAGTGGGTTAAATATCCAACTGTTGATTATTTAAACCACCATTGGTTATTGTGTTGTCTGAACCCAGTCTTAGTCTTCTGTCTCTAAAGGGTTCTACCCCTAAAGGTGCCCCCAAAATAAATTTAAATAAATGCATTCTTCCATGGCCAGGCCTAATTTTGGAGAAAGGACAAGTTTTACATAATATAGAATGCACTCTGTACTCCAGCCTTCTCCCAATCTGGTGCCCTCAAGAAATGCTGAACTCTCAACTCCCATCATCCCCAGCTAGCATGGCCATTGAATGCTTTAGAGGATAACAGCTTAAGGAATTTAGACTGGATTCATCAATTGTCAGATGAACCATTCTGTGAAATAATCCTGCTGGAACAAATGGCGAATTGCCTTACATGGGCGAAAGAACAGAAGTTGTATATTCATAGCGGAAACACGGTTATCACAATACCTTATTTGTTACATTTGAGGAAGTTAGGATTATGTTTCCGTTCACCGAAAGTGCTTTTAGCTGGTTTTTTATCTAGGTTGATGCGTTTCATAGAGTGTAAAGTCTTCTCTCTCTCCCCCGCCCCCTGCAATTCTTTGGTCAAACAGTTTTTTCGGAGGTTTCCTTGATGTGTGTCTTCCCGCACCATGACCGGTATCACCACGGACATTTGACTCTGATTCTCTCTCAAGATTGCCAGGAAGGGGAAGTGCCCATCCCTTTTTAGACACCAGACGAAGCGCACAACTCCGAAAACAGTCGTTTAGTTGTTGAAACATCTATGAGGAGGGTCAGTCGGTTAGCGTTATTCTGTGACTCACCTAATCTAGATTTCTATATAGATACAATGGTCTTGACTTGTGAGTGTAATTGAAGCGTCCTCTGAAAGTAGTAGTATTGGTGTGTGTGTGTGTTTAATATGAATCAATCTACTACACTGTTTGTTGTAGATTAACAAGGACGGCAAAAGTGGTTTGCATCTGCTGGGTCCTAGGAGGTTATTAGATAGATAGATAGATAGATAGATAGATAGATAGATAGATAGATAGATAGAAATCTATCTATCTATCTATCTATCTATCTATCTATCTATCTATCATCTATCTATCTATCTATCTATCTATCTATCTATCTATCTATCTCAGAAGCAGGAAACCCAAGAGATCTCACAGTTAATTTTAGGGCACGGCGGTTCAAAAGGAGACCGTAATGCTACTTACCATTTATATGACCCTTTCTAACCTTTATATAGGGTGACCCTATGAAAAGGAGGACTGGGCTCCTATACCTTTAACAGTTGTATGGAAAAGGGCATTTCAGCAGGTGTCATTGGTATGCCTGCAGCACCTGGTGAAATCCCCACTTCATCACAAAAGTTAAAGCTGCAGGAGCCCTGCCTTCTTTTGTATCTGGTCATGCTAGGCAGGGCTCCCACGACTTTAACTGTTGTAAAGAAGAGGGAATTTCACCAGGTGCTGCATGCATACAATTGACACCTGAGATTCCCTTTTCTATGCAACTGTTAATGATACAGGAGCCCAGTCCTCCTTTTCATAGGGTCACCCTACTTTACAGTACTTCATTAGCATCTGCTCCATGCAAACGAGGTAAAGCCATGTTGGCTGGGAATGATGGGAATTGTAGTCCCGACACATGTGGAGGGCACCAGGTTGGGGAGCGCTGGTACAAAGAGCATGGCTAGCCGGTAAGTGGGCAGTAAGTATAAAACAGAAACTGGGTTGAATGACCCTATCGAAGCCATTGATCAAGCCTCAATCCACAACAAAGACTACCGGGTTCGTTCACGGCGTACGTATGTTTCTAGTTGTCCGCTGTGTGCATTCACACAACCCACCCTCCTCTCCTGCTGCAAAGAAAAAGGGATGAGGTAGGTACGGGAGAATAGATTTGAAATTAAAAATGGATCATAAATTACCTTCTTAGAGTGAAGCTGGCGTTCTAATCTAACGCTATCAGTTAATGTAATCTTGGATGTTTAGCTATTAATTCAACCCAGAGAGGGTTGAGTATTGCAGGCTGAGCTGACGAGGATTTGCAATTCCGCTGTTGATTTTAAGCAAGTTTATTTTCCAGTTAAACTTAGTTTGTTCTTTTCTATAAAGACCAGATGGGTCATATTGGAAACAAAGTTGGCATCATGGGAGAGGAGTTCTCTGCATCATCTAAGGAGCTGAGTGAGAGGGGCGGACCCTTGCCATTGGAGCAACGCTTGAAATGGCGTAGTCTAGGGTGACCGTATGAAAAAGAGGACTGGGCTCCTGTACCTTTAACAGTTCTATAGAAAAGGGAATTTCAGCAGGTGTCATTTGTACGCATGCAGCACCTGGTGAAATTCCCTCTTCATCACAACAGTTAAAGCTGCAGGAGCCCTGCCCTCTATTGGATCTTGTCACTCTAGTATAGCTCCTGCAGCTTTAACTGTTGTGCCAAAGAGGGGATTTCACCAGCTGCTGCAGGCATAGAAATGACACCGGCTGAAATTCCTTTTTCTATGCAACTGTTAAAGGTACAGGAGCCCTGTCCTCCTTTTCATAGGGTCACCCTATCATGTTGTCCAAGGACCCTGTTGCCCCAGTGGTGTTCTATGGGGCTTATCCCCCCCACCTTTCTGCCCCATAGCCATTTTTCGGTAGCACAGAGTCCCTGCCCCACCCCCATGCAAGTGAATAGAGAAATAGATCCGTTCACTTGCATGGTCGTGTGTGTGTGTGTGTAGGGGGGGAGCAGCTGAGCCTGGCAGGCACCTCAGCATAACCTCGCGGACGCAACGGCAGCTTCAGTTTCTGCATTAGGGTCGCCAGAGCTCATCCCACCATTCTGTTTCAAGGACAGGAACACACTCAAAACAGCATGATGGGATTCTGATCGTCTTCTGTCACTGTGATTTTGGATATATGTGTATCCTGCAAGTTTAAACCGAGAGCGTCATCAGACGAGCATTTTATAGCATGCTCGTTACTGGGCACTCACGGGTTTTCATGGGTCCTTTTCACCACGACGCCTCCCGCTCGCCTCCTGCTCCGCTTGCTCGTTTTTCCTCCACCAAAAAAAAAGACCTGGAAAAGCCAATTCTGGGTTTGTTTGTTTTTAATACATCTTTATTTCATTTTCATAACTTATATAATTCATCCACCCTTTTAACATCATTAACTATTATTTACACCCTTCCCCCTCCCTTCCTCCCTTTCGTTGGTTAGTTTACTTCTGTTCTTGTCATCTTCCTACTTCCTCCCTATCCCTTCTTTCTTTTCAAGAATCCCATAATTTTTTGTATGCTTCCGCGATATTATTCTTACTCGGATCTTTTCCCAAATAATCTATCTATGCATACCATTCCAGTCTAAATGTATCCCTCTTCTTTTTTCCTCTATATATTCTAAGTTTCTGTGTTAATTTTTCATTCATTGCTATATTCCACAAATTTCCCCCCCACGCATGAATTGTTAACATCCTAGCTGTCTTCCATTTACTAGCTATCTGCTGCCTTGCTGCGGTCAGCATAAATCCAACCAATATTTTATCCTTTACTCCACTATTTTCTTTAACAAACATATTCCAAAGTGCTAGTTCTGGTGTTCTACTAATTCTTTGACCAGTGACCTTTTCTATTTTTTGAAAGACCTTACCCCAAAATTTCCTAACATTCCCACCACATATGAAATTGTGTTCCAAAATTTGTACATCCTCTCCAACATTCTGGGGTCACATTTCTGTTCATTTTTGCTACCTTCACTGGAGTCAGATACCATTTTTGTATCATTTTTAAGGCCCCTCTTATCTTTGTGGAGGTTGTTTCGAATGGGAATTTTTCAAATATACTTCCCCACTCTCTCTCAATTCCTTGATCCAAATCTCCTTCCCATGTATGTCATATAATATAATTCCCTCCACTCTCCTATCTTATTATAATCCTGTATATTTGTGTAAGTCCCTTATCTCCATCTTTATACTTGTCTATAATTTTTTCCTATTCAGTTAGCTCCCTTGTACTCTCCTTTACTATCTTTCTGTTTCTAATAAATTTGTCAATCTGGAACCATGCCATCCATGATATTTCAACATCTTGTACTCTCTTATTCCATATTTCTTGTGTTATTGGATTTTTTTTGTTCATAAAAGTTTTTCATCTGTATTAGTCTTATTTCTTTTAATTTACTTTTAGTTATTGCCTTTTTAAAATATCAAATTCTGGATGTATCCTAATTGGCATTAAAGGTGATATACTTGGCATTAATTTCCCTTTTTTTATAATACCATACTTTCAAAATTCCACTTATCAAACTTTGTTTGTTACCCATTAATTTTTTGATATATTTTTTATTAGAAAACAAGTTCTGTATATCTCCTTCTTTTTAAGTCCCGCCAATTCTCTCTCTAATTTTTACCCACTGCAAGTCTCCCTCTTCCTTTGTTATTGCTAATAAATATCTTAATTGATATGCCTCATAATATGTTTTCAATTTTGGTATACTCCATCCCCCATCTTGCGTGAGTCTATATCTGTATATTTTTGCCATTCTTGGTCTTTTACTCTAAATATAATTTTTTTCTATCCTGTTTTGCCATATCTTGAATCTACTAATTGGGATTTCCTTCGGTAATACATTGAATAAATATATGAATTTTGGTACCAACGACACCTTTATCAACATATCCAGTCTGAAAGAGATAATTGCATTTTTCCCCTATCTAGCTATATCCTTTTTCATTTTTTTCCATAACTTTCCATAATCAAGTTTGAATATATTTTTCTGTTTTTTTAGGAATCTGTACTCCTAAATATCTAAATGCTTTTGATATTATTGGGATGCCCATCTTTTCAGATATTTCTATTTGATCCTGGGGCCCTATATTTAAGCCGATTCTTTTGGCTGTGACGAAACTTGCCGCCATTTCCTGCTGTGTGCAGGAACAGGCCCCGTGGTCTTTGTTTACTTCCTCTTTCTTCAGCGTGTGAAGGAAGAGGAAAATGCTCATCCCTATTGTGGGACAGAAGGACGAGGCAAAGCGACGGGAGGGAAACGTGATCCCCCCTCCCCCCCGTCTGAAGAAGCTTTGACATTGTGAGTCTTGGAGATCAAGGTTCCAGCAACCAGCATTCCCTTAGCCATGGATTCCCTGGGTGGCTTCAGTACTTCATCTGTAAAAAGGGTGTGGTGTTGACTTAGCCTGAAAGCGTTTTGTGAATCAAAAGGATTGTAGCATTTCTGCAATGTACTACTCTTCAAAGAGTGTAACGTATGGCCTTAAAGCAGGACGCTGGATACTTTGCCCCCATCCCCAAATTAAATCAAAACTGTGGCAGGATCCCTGTAGGGTTTTGAACGAGGAGGTGCAGGGAATGTTTATCAAATTTGCAGTAGGCACAAAATTGGGTGGGATCGCTAATACCCTGGAAGACAGAAACAAACTCCAAAGTGATCTTGATAGACTGGAGCGGCGGGCTGAAAACAACAGAATGAAATTTAATAGGGATAAATGCCAAGTTCTACACCTAGGAAAAAGAAACCAAATGCAGAGTTACAAGATGGAGGACACTTGGTTGAGCCTTAATGCAAGCGAGAAGGATCTTGGAATTGTTGTAGCTCACAAGCTGAATATGAGCCAATGGTGTGATGTGGCCGCAAAAAAGGCAAATGCTATTTTGGGCCGCATTAACAGACGTATAGCTTCCAAATTGTGCGAGGTACTGGTTCCCTTCTATTCGGCACTGGTTAGGCCCCATCTTGAGTATTCTGTCCAGTTCTAGGCACTACACTTCAAGAAGGATGCAGACAAGCTGGAGCGTGTTCAGAGGAGGGCAACGAGGATGATCAGGGGTCTGGAAACAAAGCCCTATGAGGAGAGACTGAAATAACTGGGCATGTTTAACATGGAGAAGAGAAGACTGAGGGGAGACATTAATACCTGACAGGTTGTCACACAGAGGAGGGCCAGGATCTCTTCTCAATCATCCCAGAGTGCAGGATATGGAATAATGGACTCAAGTTATAGGAAATCAGATTCTGGCTGGACATCAGGAAAAACTTCCTGACTGTTAGAGCAGTTTGACGATGGAACCCATGACCTAGGGAGGTCGTGGGCTCTCCCACACTAGAGGCCTTCAAGAGGCAGCTGGACAGCCATCTGTCAGGCATGCTTTAAGGTGGATTCCTGCATTGAGCAGGGGGGTTGGACTGGATGGCCTTAGAGGCCCCTACTATTCTATGATTCTATGCTCTGTATTAGGCCCATGTAAGGAAGTTTCCATACTTTCTCTTATTTTGCATAATTTGGATATCTGTTTCCCTGCTTCGTCCTGTCATGGAGAGGAGCAGGGCACCAAACCCTCACCCAAGAACTGAGAACCTTATTCAGCTCTGCCTCTGGTTTCTGAAGCATGTTCGCCTCCCCACACTGCTCATCAGGGCTAGAAACTTGATTTTCTTTTTTTAATTAAAAGCTGAAATGGCCTGGAAACTAAATACCGCATCCTGTGCTTTTTGGGGGGGGGGGCTTTGAGTAAAATACTGGCATTGAGGGCCGTTCCATCTTCTCTTTCCCGATAAGTAACACAGTCAAGGCCTCCTCTTAGTCAAAAATGAAAAATAATTCCAACCTTACTCAGTAGGGGAAAACACCCAGTGTTAACTTCTACCACCAATAATGTCACATAACCCACTTGAAGCAACTGCCCAGTGAGGAGAAATATGTGATGTGTAGCAGTTGGAGTAGGATTCTGGAGAAAGCACAGACCCAGGAAAATACATCACGCTGTGGCATGGGACTTGGGGGGGGGAAGAGGTGTCCCCCCATCCTTTGCCTTGGTTCATTCCCTATGTGCCATGCTTACCAACTCATTGCAGGCTCTTGCTGCGCGCCCCAGTGGGAAATTCGTTCCTGATTTCAGACATCGGCTTTTGCAATGTTGCTTCTCCGCAGGGAAGGTCTCTGGCCCCTTGCTGTTCCAATTTGTTTGCATCTGTGTTATTTCAATTTAGCATAAACGTGATGGACAAGGAACCTGCGTCGCCAACTGTTGCAGGGAACAATAGCTCCGCGTCTCACGCCCTAGCGAAGCAATCGCTGAGCCTGGGCTGCAGGCCCTTGAACATCTCTCTATGGGGCTTGCGGCATTTCGATGCAATCTAATTGTGCCGAGACGGTATAATAGCCTCAGGGGCAATATTCCTGCAAGCCTTGCTCTTTGGTGACAAATAGTAGAGAGATAAGGAACTGGCAGATGAGGGGCCCGATCCACCTAACAGTAGGAGTCCCATATTCCAAGTATTGACATAGGGGCAACACAATTTGCAAACTGCGTGTTAAGCCATTTTACTAATCTTGCATAATGTTTAAAAAGTTTATTTTTAAAATGTAGGTGACTTGTTCTCGATTGACTTGCATGCAATTTGAACACCAGCTTTGGGATGGGAAGGACAGGTGTGGGGAACTTGAACTTGACTGACTTTTATGGCCACCTGAGGGGTCTTCTGTATATGGGAATTTGGGCTGGAAATCCAAACCGGCCTCAGATCTACCGCTAATCTGCGATATTAATGTTGTGCTACATTGCAGGGCTGTTGTAAACCTCTCTTTCTCAGTCCTAGTCCCCAGTACTGAACATAAGAAATGCCGTGGTGGATGAAAACCAAAGCCCATCTAATCCAACCTCTGGACGTTCCTTCCCGGCATGTACGGTAACTTTCTCCCTCCCTATCTGCCAAGTGGTGAGTATGGACTGTTATGGCATTGGCGACTATGTAAAATAAGACTGGAGTTAGGAAGACCGTAGACGTCTGTCTTTGCTGCTCCCTTTTATTTGGCGAGAGAGCTGCTCAGCCACAGAGATGAGCGATGAGCAGGGGGTTGGACTAGATGGCCTTATAGGCCCCTTCCAACTCTACTATTCTATGATTCTAACCCTAGACTTCTCTGTTGTTGTCTGTGGGCAGCTGCCTGAAGTTTTTGTCCTTCGGATGGAGATTGCCGCTTCCCTTCAATGTCAGTTTTAGCTATAATGTCTCCTCATGTCGACCATGCGTGCTGGGAGCGGGCTTGTTTCTAAAACGACATCAACAGCAGTAACAGTGGTTGGACAGAATACGGCCTCCACATTTGGCCTTCTAATTTTGTAAGTTGGTGGCTGCTTGGGGGACAGAAGGGAGAGTGGGGTGGGTCATAGTTAAGGGTTTGAGAGGTGGGGGCACGTCCCTGTCTGCCTGTCAGAAGGAATCACGACTGTTTAGCTCTATAAAGGCCAAGGACTTGCTTTTTAAAGAAGTGATAGCTGGGAATTTGGGCCAGATAATGGGCCACACAGATATAGGTTTAGGGTGACCAACTGTCAGGATTTCCCCGGATTTGTCCTGGTTTTTGTTCTATCATGGGTGTCTGGTTTCCCCCCCTGTAATTGTCTATAATGTCCTGGAATGACGCGCTTTCTCCTTTAAGACCACCACTAGCGTGGTGGTGGTGGGGGGAATGACCACTTGCTTTCTGGAGGTGTGTCGTTCTGCCCCACTGCTCCAATCGGCCTTAAAGGGGAAAGCGTGTCATTCCCTGACATTATAGAAAAGGGACTGATTGGAGCAGTGGGGTGGGGATGAGAATGACACACTGTCCCCTCCTCTGCTCCAATTGGGGGCTTTAAGGTGGCCCCAGAAAGCCATTTTCCTGCACCCCCCCACTAGGTGTCCTCTTTTTTGGTTTCCCAAAGATGGTCATCCTATATAAGAAGAGCCCTGCGGATCAGACCAAGGGTCCATCCATTTAAAGCCTGCTCTGAGGGTGGAGTCGCTCGATAATCCTCTGGGCTCTGTAATAACTGTGTTAAAACTTGGAATTACACAGATATTTTTTCCTGTGTGTTTTTTTTTTAAAAAAAATAATGAACAACATGCAGGAGGGAAAGGAGACACTGGAAAACGACAGCGATCAATTACTCACGGAACGAAACTTCCGCATTTGGCCGATGAGAGTTTGCTACGGCTCTGACAGCAGCTCACTGTAAATTATAGCCTAGAAATGGTAAATATTATGAACAGTCAGAGGGAAATGTGAGGTTATTAGGCAAGTGATTAATCCCAAGGTCCAGGCAGATGCTGCTGCCATCATGTGAGCAGGTCACGTGGGATGAGGAAAGGCTGAGGAGCGTAAGAATCTCACTGCCCTCATAGCCCCTCGTTTTCATTTGATTTCTCTTTTCTTGTCTCTTCTGCATGTGGTCATTTTTTGTTTCTTGGGAACTCATTGTGCATTTGGTGCTCCTCTGTGCCGCGACAATGCAGGGAAGATGCTGATTAAGGGATAAATCAACTGTTGGTTTGTGAGAAGGCTTTGCCGCTTCAAGAAATGTAGGTTTAGTGATGGGTAGGTGCTCTGGATTGATGTTTGACGGTAAATACAGTCACAAATACATTTATTTCTTTATCTATCCACAACATTTATATACCACTTCAGATCTAACCAACTTTTATAAAAGGTACAAAGAATAAAAATACAAATTATTATTATTTAAAAAATAATACCGGTGAAAACTGTGGCTGGTCATCAAGGAAGGCTTTTTGAAAAAAAAAAAGATGTTTTCAGGGGGCACCAAAAACACCATCGTGTTTGTGCCTGCCTGACTTCCAGAGGCAGGGAGTTCCACAGGAAGGGGGCCACCACACTGAAGGCTTTTCTCATGGTGGACTCCGATTGGACCATAGGTCCAAGAGGGACACCCAGGGGCACCCCATCTGATGACCTCAGTTGACCGTGCAGGTTGGTAAGGGAGGAAGTGCACTTTTAGATATCTTGGTCACAAGTTGTTCAGGGCTTTGTACACCAGCACCAAAACCTTAAACTTGGCAGCCAGTGCAGTTCACTCAACAAAGGAGTTGCGTGCTGAAAAGGGGCGCTCCTGAGAACAGCCGAGCCGCTGCATTCTGCACCAGTCTTGAGGGCAGCCCCACATAGAGCGTATATTGCAGTAATCAGTTACTAAAGCCTGTACCACCATGGCCAAGCTATCCCTGTCCAGGAAAGCCCCCCTCCCTCCCGGCGCCTAAAAGGGCCTCTTAATGTTAAGAGGCCCTTGTAGGCCCCGATTAGCGTGGGGGCGTGAGGAAGAGAAGGGTTTTTTCCTTCTACTCTAATGGTGGCTGCCATTAGAGTAGAAGGGAAAAGCCCTTCTCCTCCTCCCACCCCATAGATGGGAGTCTTAGTCCCTGTTAATAGGGCCTTTAAGACCCCCATTGGCTTGGCAGGGGGGGGAAGAAATGCAATTTTCCCAAGGCTGGAATGGAGGGAGAAAATATGCCATTTGGAGGAAGAAAATATGGAGTTTTCTCTTGACAGCCGCTGCAGTTTGTGGCCATAGATATACTAAAATTAGAGAGCCCCCACAATAACTTTAAATCGTGGGCCTTGGCTCTCAGGAGGAGGACGCGTTTCAGGTAAGTCTCGGTGGTGGAGGGAGGCCGGGGAGTGTCAGGAGGGAGAGGAAAGTGAGTGTGGTGAGTCCAATGGACTCACCTGGACCCCCAGAGGGCCTTGTGCCGGCTTTCCCAGGTGGGGGGAAGGGCCCAGCTCTGCCCCGAATCAGCCTGAGGTGCCCCTGAGCTTTTGGTGCCGGTCTGCCTGAGCCTCGAGGCGCCTCGGGCTGACCCCGTACCGCTCTGGATTTGGGCTGAAGTAGGCCGAATCAGCCCGCCTCGCCTTGGATCCGGCTCGAGGTAGTGCACAGCCCTATTGGTTAGTGTTTCTGACCTGCAATAGCACTTTTCAGTGTCTGGCTAATCCTTTATATCCTGGAGCTAAACATAAAATTCTCACCGTGACATTATCTATTAAAACAGTCGATCAATTAAAAAAATCGAAACTTATGTCCTGGTCTCTAGTTTTTATTTTTATTTTTTAAACAAAACAGTCAGCATTACAAGGTTGAAAAATAAAGCAAACGGAAGGGGGGAAAACCCCATTATAAATTAACTGAAACAAAACAGATTTTAATGAAAGTATTATTAGCTTCTCTTAGCCATTTGAGGAGGAGAACAGGAAACGCAATGCACCGGTACTTCCTGTTGCTTTTCCATCAATTGCCGAAACAAAACAGCTAACGAGTGACCCGCATGCTCTCTCTGAAAGATCCAGGGGTGTTTTTGAAGTTCTGCATTTTGCACCAGACCAAGATAGCCCACATATGTCCCTGACAGGACCCCCCACCTGGAGCAAAACTTCAGACGTGGCTGTGCCATCTCTTTCTGAGTTGACTGCTTCAATGACAGCTTGGGCACTTGGTGTGGTGGGTATTTACACAGAGGCGTAACTACGGAGTAGGGTTGACTGACTCCTTGCTGGACTGAAGCTCCTGCGTTTGCTGACCTCCACGAAAGAGCAAAGATCAACAAGCTGCAGCTCTCGCTACTGCAGTTTCAGGATGGGGAAAGCTGCACCTCTTGAATTCTTCCTGGTTATTTAACGACACAGGAGCCTCTGCTGGGAAAAGAGCTGGTAACCATACTTTGGAGAAGAGCGCTTTTCCTTGTGAATGGAAAATGAACGGCCCCGGAGGTGCTGCCCACGCTCTGCGTTCCTGGCCTTGTCGCATTCGGGTTTCTTTGCTGCTCCTCCGCTTTCCTCTTCCACGAGAGGGGAACTCTGGTTGGGCGGCCGCAGCGGCTAGAATTTCTGCAGGAACTTGAGGACGAGATCTTGCAGCTTCACCCTGAGCGCCTCGTCGCTTTCACACATGATGTGGGTTGAATCCTCCTCGATGCGGATGAGGGTCTCGACATCTTGGAACAGGACAATGTGCCCTTTCGGGGTGTCCTCCACCTTCACGTCACTGAAGCCGTGCTGCGGTTGAGAGAGAGAGAAAAGGCATTCGACAGACAGCCTGGTGGAAAGCGCACATCCTTTGAACCCTCGTCGCCACCTAGACATGATGCCCTCCATCTGCTAAGCCTGGGAGACGAGGTTCACCTGATCAAAGACGTGCCTGGGTTTGTCCCACCTCAATCTCCACACGCGTATCGAGAAAGAGCCAACAGCCAACGTTGCCTCCCTTCCATGCTCATCCCAGTCCGAGATTCAGGCGCGCTATGACCTCACATGAAGGAGCAGAAGCCCAGGGTGCTGCTATGCAAATAGGAGGTGGCTCGGTTGTCAGTAGCTCCCATCAGGGCTGCGTCAAGGGTCGGCACGGTTGGGCACGTGCCCGGGCCCGCCGGAAAGAGAGCCCTGGATTTGCTCCTCTTTCCCATAGCAACCTGCTTGTTCAGCTGTCTCTTGCTCTGGCCCAGCCAACGGAGGTATTGAGGAGAACTAGATGTCACGGCCTATTTGTTCGCTGGTTCTCTGCCTGGCAAGCAAGCAAGTGGTAGCAACGATGAGGGGCAAGAGCAGCTGGTGACTAGGCTCAGTGGCCCTGTTCTGACGACACACTAAACCATGGTTTGGTTAGGCCGCTAACCCTTTTGCAGCGAGCGCGTTGAAACCATGGTTATGTAGCCACCATGGTTAGGAATGGTTCACCTGGCATGCTAAGTCACGTTTCATATGGCACACTAAGCCATAATGCTTCGCTCAAAATGCTTAACTGCTGTGGTTTAGCGTGTCATCTGAACAGAGTTGATGGGGGAGGAGGCCCACAGAGGGGGCCTTGACCAAGAGCCCTCAAAAGCCAGGAGGCAGCACTAACTCTCATTCAGTTCTATAGGATGAAAGATATGTGCTGCAATTTGGGGCAGTCCCTCCTCCCTAGGCACTGAGGTCCCAAAGGGCAGGTTTGGAATCCTCAACAGCCCCTTCTGTCCTTGGAAGAAAAGTCAGATGAATGTTCTAAAACAAGCAGACAAACAAACAATATAGCTTACAGGATCCGCTGTTTCGAATTAGAATGATCTTCTATGTTGGGGGTGGACCGCTTGTGGCCCTCCAGATGTTTTGGCCTACAACTCCCATTCTCCCTCACCCTTGGCTTTGATGGCTAGGGCTGATGGGAGTTGTAGTCTAAAACCTCTGGAGGACGCCAGGTTTGGGGAGGTTTAGACGGAGCCCACCCCATCACTTTAGCGATGGACTGAGCCATAAACACAGGGACTCCGTTACCTTCTCCAGCGTCTGCACCAGCTGGTCCACGGGGATGGAGCCGCTCAGGAGAGGCTTGATCGGTTTTAGTTCTGGCACCTCGTCCGTCACCCTCTTCCTCTTTTTGCCAGGCTGAGGCTGAGGAGGTTTTGGGGGGAGCTGTCAGCAAAAACAGATTGTGGGAGAAAGGGGGTAAATGACTCCAGCTGAAATTTTACCCCAACAGCCTGTGGCTGGAAGTCATGTCTCTCTATTCTCCAGACTTTACACCAGGGATCAAGGATCCAACCCCTCACGGATCGGCTGAAACCACCAGCTGTTTGTTCCATAATGCAACCGAGGGAGGGAGGTTACTTCTCCGGCGTACTCCAGCCCAAAAATGCTTTATTCGAGGGGTTTGACCGGAAGGGAGCAACTACGACGGCTATTCAATTGGGAACCCCCTGGGATCCAAGGGAGAGGAGTTCCTCCAGCCCAACCCCTCTGCCCGTCCCTTGCCTGTGTCTGTCCTCCACCCCCCCGCCCCCCCCCCCCAATATCCATCTGTACCTGTAGCATGTGCTTGTTGTCCTTAGTGTGCAAAACAGCCGTGACGGTTGCCAAGGAAATGCCCGGCTTCATCTCTGTGGGCACCAGGGAATCGGCAAGCTAAAGCAAAAAACAGATGGTGCGGATTGAAGAAGGAGAAGAGCAGAAACTTCAAATGAAGTCGGGCGAATTTCAAGAAAAGCAAGATCGTGTCCAACAGGCACATGCACAGACATTTCTACAGATATCTCTGCAAGCATTCAAATCAAGCGTGGCTCCAGAAGACGTGATCTGCACAACTTAAAGTTCAGAAATCGTAATGGCATTAAATTCTAGGCTTCCAGAGTTGTTAGTAGACTGAACAGCCTTCCCCTGCCTGTGCCCTCCAGGTGTTTTGGATTAAATGGTCTTCGTTCCTGACTATTAGCCATGCTAGCTGGGGTATGCTGGTAGCTGAAGTCAAAAACATCTAAGAATGTAAGAAGAGCCCTGATGCTGGATGAAACCGAGGGTCCATCTAGTCCAGCACTCTGTTCACACAGTGGCCAGCCAGCTGTCGACAGGGGACCCACAAAGCAGGACATGGTGCAACGGCATCCTCCCCCCCATAATCCCCAGCAACTGATGTATAGGCTTACTGTCTCTGATACTGGAAGTAGCACATAGCCATCAGGACTAGTAGCCATTGATAGCCTTCTCTGCCAGGAATTTCCAGTTGAGCTGGAAAAGATACCGGGAAAGGTCAACCAAGATTTCTCAAGTGGCTGGAGCGCCTTTCTGATGAGGCTATGAGTCCTGGAGGCCATACGGAACGGGGACAAAATGTGGGAGAGGGCAACTCTTGCTCTTATGCCCCACTGGTGGACTTTCCAGAGGCATCTGGCTGACCACGGGGGAAAACAGGATCGCCCCTCGTCTGATCTCGCTGGACACTCGTGTTCCAAGATTCTCTACAGGAGAAAGTACGGGAATGACGGGTCGCCCTGCTGTCCAGGGCCGCTCGTCCGCCATCAGTGACCTTCTCACTGGGGAACCTTTGAGCCATGAGGTTGGAAACCATGAGATTAACAGTCTTCCAGCCCCTGAATGGTTCTGCAGCCAGGCCGGAGCTCCTCCTGTCTATAGGAGCTCCTGCTCATTCCATGCACTGCAAAATGGTATCTGCAGTCAAACGGCATAGCGAGAAATCAAAACCAGCTTCTTGGCACCGTTGTTGAAAGAAACAGAAACAGGAGAAGCAGCCCTGATGGCTGCCTTCAGTAAAGAATGTGGGGCACCTCAGGGCCTCGAACGCTCACACATCCCGATAAATAAACCTATTAGCAGCCAGGAAGCCTCTTCCCCGAAGCCAGGGGGCGAAAGACATTTGGCTGCCTGTTATATTTTATTTATCTGGCTGGATTTCTGTTCTTTTTTCTTTTCGGAAGCGAGTGGAAGGAGGAGGGCAGGAGATTTACTCGGGCTGTGTAACTCTGCGCTTGTTTCCGTTGCTTGTGTGCATATATATATATACACACACACACAATGCTCCTGCTGATAGGACTCATCCAAGACACAACACTGTGAAATGCTGTGGGGGTTGTGGGGGGGAGAGGGAGGGTGTGCGAGGGAGGAGCGTAGACCGTGGATCTGTACTGCTGAGACGTCTAAGTTCAATACCGAACTTAAAAAAACGGCCTTCGGGTGTATTTGAGACGTTGCGCTGGAAACAATGAACAACGAAAAGCCAGATGGCTGCACTGAGCAAAAAGGAATAAAAGGCTATTTGGGGGTGAGGAATAGCAGCAAAAAGTCATCCAGCAACCCTTCCCCAATGTGGTGCCCGCCAGCTGTGCTGGGGCTATCCAGGCAGCAAGATGGCTGGGGATGCTGGGAGTGGGAGGCCATTTGGAGGGGCCCAGGTTGGGGAATGCTGCTCCAGGCTGAGCTCGTTCAGGACCTGGCTTTGATCTCAAACCACCTTCTTCCCCCCCTAATTCTTATTATGCACTTGGAGCCCTGGGAGTGAACGTCACCACGGCACCCCAAAGCAAACACACAATGCCTAATGGGTTTATGGAACTCCCTGCCACAAAGTGGAGGGAGGGTTGCTTGTTACATGGCTTTAAAAGGGGATTTGGCACATTCACGGAAGTCGATTGATATTTGGGAGGCGAGGTCGCTATGTGGACCTTGGAGGTGTGGGCTGAGTCGCGAGAGGGCTGTGCGCCTCCCATGCTCTGCTCTCGGGCTTCTTGGAGTCACCCATGGGCCCCATGTGTGCGTCACTGGCCAAGCTCAAGGTGTCATGCGCTGTGCTCTGCGGGGCCCTTTGTACGGTGAGCGCAGAAGGGATGTTCTCGTGCTGCCCATGGTCTGTACAGATAGGGATGTAGGAAAATTTAGCTTTGCCTCACAAAAGATGCAAGAATGCCCCGCTTGGAGCTCAGAACACAAGCGCGAGCACCGTGTCCGCCAAAAATACCCGCGAATTGTCGAACGTGTGCGCGCATTCATCTTGTTCCCCATTCCCAGTTCAAGTCTATAGCGGGAATTTGTGCAAATTAGATTTGCTCAAATTTTGAGAGATTTGCGCAAATCTGGGGAGGTTCGCACAAATTTCACATTCTAACGCTGCTTGATTTGTGCAATTTACCCATCCGTGACGTGCGAGCAGCAATTGCAAATGTGAAGGGGAGTCAGGCTCAAGAAAGAATCATAAACTAGTAGAGCTGGAAGGGGCTTCTAAGGCCAGCGAGTCCAGCCCCCTGCTCAATGCAGTAATCCACCTCAAAGCATCCCTGACAGGTGGCTGTCCAGCTGCCTCTTGAAGGCCTCTAGTGTGGGAGAGCCCACCACCTTCCTAGGTCATTGGTTCCATTGTCGTACTGCTCTAACAGTCAAGAAGTTTTTCCTGATGCCCAGCTGGAATCTGGCTTCCTGTAACTTGAGCCCATTATTCTGAGTCCTGCACTCTGGGACGATCGAGAAGAGTTCCTGGCCCTCCTCTGTGAGACAACTTTTCAAGATGTTGGTCTCAAATATCGCTCGTTTGCCCATCTCTACGTACAGATAGGAGGATCCTCAACTTACAATATTTGCAGCTTCCTATCTGATGGAGATGTATATACCACATGCAGGACAGCCCTGTTTCTGAGGGATGGGGCAGCCAGGCCAAGATTTTGATTGAGGTGGCTATTAATGGCACAACTGATTTCTTGGTCCAAGGTTGGTCCTTCTCTGCCACTATTTATTTTATTTATTTACAATATTTACAATATTTATATACCGCTCCCCATTCAGAATTTCTGAGCGGTGGACAAATAAAATAAGAATAAAAACACTATCTTCAAAGGAAGCCCCATGTAGAGGGCATTGCAGTAATCTAACTTGGAGGTTACTAGAGCATAAACAACCGAAGCCAGGTTATCCCTGTCCAGATAGGGATGTAGCTGGGCCACCATCCGAAGTTGGTAGAAGGCACTCCGTGCCACTGAGGCCACCTGAGCCTCAAGTGACAGAGATGGTTCTAGGAGAACCCCCAAGCTACGAACCTGCTCCTTCAGGGGGAGTGCAACCCCATCCAGAACAGGTTGAAGGTCCTCCATCCGGTCAGCAGAACCACCCATTAACAGCGTCTCAGTCTTGTCTGGATTGAGTTTCAGTTTATTAGCTCTCATCCAGTCCATTGTCGCAGCCTGGCACTGGTTCAGCACATCCACAGCCTCACCTGATGAAGATGAAAAGGAGAAATAGAGCTGCGTGTCATCAGCATACTGATGACAACGCACTCCAAAACTCCGGATGACTGCTCCCAACTGTTTCATGTAGATGTTGAACAGCATGGGGGACAAGACTGACCCCTGCGGAACCCTGTACTGGAGAATCCACGGGGCTGAGCAATGTCCCCCAAGCACCACCTTCTGGAGCTGATCTGCCAAGTAGGAGCGGAATCACTGCAATGCAGTGCCTCCCACTCCCAACTCAGCCAGTCATCCCAGAAGGATACCATGGTTGATGGTATCGAAAGCCGCTGAGAGATCAAGGAGAGTCAACAGACTCACACTCCCCCTGTCCTTCTCTCGACATAGGTCATCATACAGGGCGACCAAGGCTGTTTTCGGACCAAAGCCAGGCCTGAAACCCGAGTGAAATGGATCCAGATAATTGGTCTCATCCAAGAGTGCCTGGAGCTGGCTCGCAACCACCCACTCAAGGACCTTGCCCAGGAATGGAACATTTGCTACTGGCCTGTAGTTTTTAAGATTTTCAGGTCCAAGGAAGATTTCTTCAGGAGTGGTCTCACTGCCGCCTCTTTCAGGAGGCCTGGGACCACTCCCTCTTGCAAAGAGGCATTAATAATTTCCCTGGCTCAGCCAGTTGTTCCATCCCTGCTAGCTTTTATTAGCCAAGAGGGGCAAGGATCCAATATGGAAGTGGTTGCACGAACCTGTCCAAGCACCTTGTCCATGTCCTCGAGCTGCACCAACTGAAACTCATCCAAGAAAAATGGCCAAGCCTGTGCTCTGGATACCTCACTAGATTCATCTGCTATAACACCGGAGTCTAAGTCCTGGCAGATGCAGGAGATAAAATTTCGGAAGTGCCTAGCGAATAGATTACAGCGGGCCTCAGCTGGTTCTACAGTGTCCTTGGGGCCAGCAGGTAACCTTGTTTTCTCCTTGCAGAAGCTGGAAATGAAAGTTTTCGGCAAGAGAGTAGCAGAACTCAGTGGAGACGCCTCACTAAATTCTCCAGAGGTGCAGAATAATCTCTGCGACGTGTGAGAGTTTAAGCCTTCCTTCTTGGCACAGGCAGGGCTGGTGTTAATGGGAGAAAGCCACACGCTCCCAGGGGCTGGATCAGGCCCTCTGCAAAGCCGGACTGGCACTGCTGGGCTCTGTTGGCGTGGTGTACAAGAGCCACTGAATCCGCCCTGCGGGAGATGAGCTAAGACGATTTCCGCCTCCTCTTTCCTCCGTTCTTCCTTTTTGAGACAGGGGTGTGCGGTGCGGAGGTTTTTTTATGAAAAAGCTTTTCATCACAGACATCATTAAAGCTATTTTGCTGCTACAGGGACTCTAATGAGTCTCAAGGGTTTCTTAAAACGTTTAAGGAATAAAGCGGCGAGCCGCCTTCGCCTAGTTGCGCAGTTTTGATAAACCCATAGAAGTTAATTTCCCAAGGACGCAATGAACAGAGCTGGTGTACGTGCCGGGCGGTCCGGATGGCGGGACGGCCGCTCCAGCCCCGAGGGCCGCGCTACAAACGGACAGAGAGCTATGGCTAAATCACACCTCACACCTGGGGCCTGGCGTGGGCCCTGGACCCCATCACAGCCTCACAGCCCTTTCCCGCAAATGTCCCCACACCACTCTGCCGCTGCTTGTGGCGAATGCCGGCACCCTGGACTCGGCCTGACGTGCACGTGCGCTATAAAAATACTGATGCGCATGTGCGTATGTGTAACGTAAAAATATGTGCCAGCATGCTACAAACAGTTGTCGTGCCTATAGGGGATCCATGGGGCTGGCCATGCTGTTTTTACACATAAGGGGGAATCATAGAATCATAGAATAGCAGAGTTGGAAGGGGCCTCTAAGGCCATCGAGTCCAACCCCCTGCTTAATGCAGGAATCCACCTTAAAGCATCCCTGACAGATGGCTGCCCAGCTGCCTCTTGAAGGCCTCTAGGGTGGGAGAGCCCACCACCTCCCTAGGTCAGAGAACGGCTCCTTGGCCAAACAGAATCTGAGCCAAGTGCATCTTTTCAGGATGCAGAGAATCCGGAAGGGAGACGTTATTTTCCCAATTAAAAAGCACACCCCGGGACTCCAGCTAATTATTCAGGCAAACAGATCCTTTGCATGCAAATTGGTGCTCCTTCCTAAATTGAACGAGGGAGGTCCAACAGCGGGGGCAGCCGGCCTTCATTAAGGAAGCTGCTTAATTGCACGCAGAGCCCTGCAGTGTGTTTCTACGCCCTGTATGACACGGTGCCCCTTGGAGCAGCGATAAAACTGCGGTTCCTGTACCACCCCGCCCATCGCCCGTGCCCCTCGTCTCGTCTCTTCCGGCAGAAACTTACGAAGGCTGCCCTGGACTTCCCATGATCTGGGGAAATGCCACAAATTGCTTCTGGCAGCCGCCACAACTGAACACCGCATCAGGAACTAGGCATTTTTTTAACCTATCTTCAAATTCGGAGGACGGCATCTGTTTAGAGCAGCCATCTCCCCCCCAGTGCCCCCAAGACATGCTGAACTACAACTCCAATCATCCCCAGCGACCATAGCCAATAGCCTGCTGGCATTCTGTGGCCAGTGCTCAGTCCTCATGGGGTGTGTTGGGTGCCCCCCAAACCTGCTAATTCCTCCCTCTTGTGCATGGCAGGCGCCCTTTAGGCCAGAGAAGTGGGAACCCCACTCATGTGGGCAGGGAGCACAGCAGGGGTGGGAAATGAGGGCCCCTCCAGAGGTAGTTGGACTGCAACTCCCATTGGCCACAGTCAGCATAGCCAATGATGAAGGATGATGGGGACTGTAGTCCAACAACATCTGCAGAGCTGCAGTCTGCCCATCCCTGAAAGGGAGAGAACGCTAAGAATAAAGCATCATGTATTATACAGTAAAAAGTAACTGTCATATTCCAATCCTCCCATTCTTACTGGAGTCCACTCGGAGAAGAGCCTTCAGTGTGGTGGCCCCCTTCCTATGGAACTCCCTGCCCCGGGGGGTCAGGCAGGTGCCGACACTATATTGTTTTTGGGGCCTCCTGAAAACAGTTCTTTCCCAGGAAGCCATCCTTGGCTGACCAGCCGTGGTTTTACTGGCGTTCGGTTTTTAAAAAGAATAATGTTAATTTCGTATTTTATTCTTTTTAACGTGTCATCGTTTTATCTCTTGCTGTTCACTGCTCTGGGATCTGTTTAGATGTGGAGCGGTATACAAACGTTGTAAAATAAATAAAACAAATAAATCCCTGCTTGTCTTAGAAATGCTAGGCCAAACTTTTACTCTGCCTCCCTGGCATGGCTTTCCTCTTGCTCCCCTGCACAGGATCAGGCCAGCCTGCACTGGATGTATCACCAGCGATGTTCGGAAGCTCAAACAACAAGGACACCCTAGAACAACATAGCAGGTGATTGAGCCCCGGGGGGGAAGGGAGCGGGGGCAGATTTCCCTAACTTAACACCCTCTAATGTTTTGGCCTACAAACTCCATTGCCCTCAGCCAGCCTGGCGAATGGGGGATAATGGTGAGTTGTGGTCCAAGGTTCCTGGAGGGTGCTATGATAGGAGAAGGCTGCCTGAGAGGCACATGCCAGAGCTAGCTCTCTTCCATCGATTCGAGCCCAACCGGCTACTGCCAGGCAGGCCACTGTGCAGAAAATGTCCCTTTGCAGTTTACGGACAGAAAAAAAAAAAAAAGAGAAAGGAATCGTGCAGAATTTCTGCAGCCTGTGTGAAATCGGGTGTGGAGCACCACTCAGCTCAAATGCTCTCTGGAGACATCCCTGCAAAATTGGATTACCTAGGGAAAACGTTGAGACGTCAGACGCAGCGGGAAGGGGCTTGCGACGCCGAAGGCCCGCCAACTCCCGCATCCTGGGAAGGGCGCAACGGTGTCTCTACGCGCGAGGACAACCCGACGGGCCGATTGCTCTCGCTCGGGCACCTGGTTCCCCCCGTCTCGCTCACCTCGGGTGTGATCTCGATCTTCTCGTAGCGGCGCTTGAACGGCAGGGTCAGCACCTCGGCTCTGCGGTAGGACATGGGCGGGGGCAGGCAGTCCACCATCAGGTCCGTGCGGTGGGATTGCGTCGGAGGAGGCTGCGTATACTGCTCTGGGCAGACCACGTGGAGAGGCTGAACCGGGGGGGGGGGGGGGGAGAGACACACCGTCAGGTACAGTTTTGGAAGCCGCTGAGATGCAAACGACGCAATAATGATTGATCCCCCCTGAGTGCAGGACGTGGAAGAATGGGCTCAAGTTACAAGAAGACAGATTCCAGCTGGACATCAGGAAAAACCTCCTGACTGTTAGAGCAGTACGACAATGGAACCCATGACCTCAGAGGGTTGTGGGTTCTCCCACCCTAGAGGCCTTCAACAGGCAGCTGGACAGCCATTGGTCAGGTAGGCTTTGAGGTGGATTCCTGCATTCATAGAATCATAGAATTGTAGAGTTGGAAGGGGCCTCTGAGGCCATGGAGTCTAACCCCCTGCTCAATGCAGGAATCCACCTTAAAGCACCCCTGACAGATGGCTGTCCAGCTGCCTCTTGAAGGCTTTTAGGGTGGGAGAGCCGACAACCTCCCTAGGTCACTGGTTCCATTGTCGTACTGCTCTAACAGTCAGGAAGTTTTTCCTGATGTCCAGCCGGAATCCGGCTTCCTGTAACTTGAGCCCATTATTCCACGTCCTGCACTCTGGGATGATCGAGAAGAGATCCCATCCCTCCTCTCTGTGACAACCTTTCAAGTATTTGAAGAGTGCTCTCATGTCTCCCCTCAATCTTCTCTTCTCCAGGCTAAACAGGCCCAGTTCTTTCGGTCTCTCCTCCTAGGGCTTTGTTTCCAGACCCCTGATCATCCTCGTTGCCTTTCTCTGAACCCCCTCCAGCTTGTCTGCATCCTTCTTGAAGTGTGGTGCCCAGAACTGGATGCAATACTCAAGATGAGGCCTAACCACTGCCAAATAGAGGAGAACCAGTCCCTCACGCGATTTACAAGCTATACTTCTATGAATACATCCCAAAATTGCATTTGCTATAGCACTGAGCAAGGGTTTGGACTCGATGCCCTTAGAGGCTCCTTCCAATTCTGCTAGTCTATGATTCTATATAGCGCGTCGTCTTCCAATCTCTGGTATCCTGCCGATATCTAGGACTACAACCATTGGAGCCACCAGCCTCCATGGCTAGAGGACCTACCAGCTCTGTGAACTCTGCTGCCACCGTGGCTTGTAGGTGGCCACGGGTGTAGGGCAACATCCGGTATGGTTTGGCCCCGTGGAAAGGGTGACAAGCGAAGGAAGCTTCATCCGAGTTACCTGTACTTCTTTGAGCAATTTGGACACCTGAATAAAATTCAGCCTGGTGTCTATGGGGCAGTAAACGCACTTCATGGCCAGGGGCTGGTAGGGGGCCAAAGCGTCGAGGTAAGAGAAGTCGGGCTCTGTGAACAAAAAGATACAGGTGGGGAGGAAGACGTAAACGCCATGTAATAAATACCCATGTCAAGGCCGGCCCTGCTGCCCCAGGGACTCTGGGGGTCAAGCAGGAGCAGAGAAAGTGCACAGCCTGGGCAGACCTTCCTCAGGCAAGGAGGAGGCGGGCTCAAGGGGCCCCATCGTGGGATCAGTCGGACGCACACAGTCAGACAACCAAAGAGGCAGGCAGTGCCAGCTTCCGGTTTTTGAGTGCCCGAGGAAGCCAGATTCCGACTGGACATCAGGAAAAACTTCCTGACTGTTAGAGCAGCACGACAACGAAACCATGACCTAGGGAGGCCGTGGGCTCTCCCGCACTGGAGACCTACCAGAGCGGGCTGGACAGCCATTTGTTAGGGATGCTTTAAGGTGAATTCCTGCATTGAGCAGGGGATTGGACTCGATGGCCTTAGAGACCCCATCCAATAATAATAATAATAATAATAATAATAATAATCTTTATTTATAACCCGCCTCTCCCTCCGGATCGAGGCGGGGAACAACAACAATATAAAACACACGAATCACAAAACAGTTAAAAGTTTTAAAAACAAGAAAAAATACATCATTAAAAACATCTTAAAATTCATCTGGATAGGCCTGCCGGAAGACAGCAGTCTTCATGACTCTCTTAAATTCATGAAGACTGCTAATTTGTCTTTCCAACTCTACTATTCTATGATTCTGTCCCCTTTTTTGATGCTGCCACAATAGGGCCATTCCACAAGTGGGCATTTTGAAGGTCTGGATCAGGCCAGGCTGCAGGCGGAAAGGGGAAGGGCAGTGACCAACCACGTAGAATAGGATGGAGGAAGACAGGAGGCCCCTTGCGTCTGTCTCTCCAAGAACTGTTGGGCCTGACGAGAGGTTTCCCCTCCTGCCTTTCTTCACGATGGCCAAGGGCACCCATGCTGTCATTCAGAAACAATCATTCACATGCACCCTTCTGTTGGTTTGATTTGGGGATTTTACTCCTCCTACCTCACTCTTTTAAACATGTTATTCTCCACCCCTCCACAAGAAAATGTCGGCTATTATATCCCTCCAATTCAGGCTGAAACATCCACAACTTACAGGGATGAACTGGGTCTCTTAACGCCTGATGTGGAAAAGGAATAATCTTCCCAACACAAGATAGACCATTAGCAATGCAATTCTCAAAATTGACAGCGAATGTCTCTCGTTATTTGGGGTTTTAAAATGGCTGAGGCTGCAAGCCCATGCACGTTTACTCTCAGGTAAGCCCCATGGAATTAACTAGGACTTGCTTCTGAGTAGACATGCCTAGGTTTGCATGCGTTGGATTGGAAAATATTGCTACCTAGAGATTTGATCATGGCCTATGTTTCCTGCAACTCTTAACAACAGGTCTGCCTTTTTTTTTTTTGACCCCTCGGCTACATCTTTGAAATGTGTTGCCTAAACCGGCGAATTCTCCTGGGAATTTATTCTTAGGAAGTTCTCAGTTTAGGAGTCCAGCCGTGTTTTGCCCGGAGTAATGCCGGAACCCTTACCCGTAAAGATGACCGTGTTAAGGCTAGATTTCCCCCACAGCTCCATGAAATGCACCACATCCCCGAACCGTAGCGAGGGGTGACCGGTGAACACCACGCACGGCTGCTTAAAGTCGTTGCTGAAGTCTCCGTGGATGCTGGGATAATGCCTCAGCTTGTTTGTCTGAATGAGCTGGAATACAAAAGAAAGAGGGTCCTGATCAACCCTTTTCAACCAAGGATACAATTCCACACCTGTCTTAACATAAATGACCCAACATAGGCTGAAACATCGCAAGAACACAAGCAAAGCATCCCAAACCATTGCCATGTTGGTGGCTGTGTCAAAGTTTCTGGCGACTATGCCGTCCATAGTGCAAACCACCAGATTTGGGGATGAAGGGGAAGGGAACCCCAAACAGACCAGAAAAGACTGAGGGAGCTGTCATGGTCAGGCCTGTTTCCCTTAGCGTGGCGGAAGGAGTTTCAGGCTATCAATCGAAATCAGATTCTGAAGCAGAAGAAACAGGACTGGAAACGTAGCAGCAACGCTTCGGGATTTCAGATCTCCAGTCTGCATCCCCAGATGGCAGGGGGACAGAACCAGAGACCTTCTGTTGGCAAAGCCTGTGATGATCTACCACCGAGCTACGGCCCTTCACTAATCCGCACGACATCCCTATGAGGGAGACCATCGGCATCCCCATTTTACAGATAGGAAACTGAGGCTGACAATGGTGACTTGGCCAACACTGTGGCGGAGCAGAGCTTACGAGCCTGTGTCACGCCCAACACTCCTACCTGCTCCATTAGAAGTCTTTCCTTACTCCCCACTCGGCTTTCCAGTGTGGAATTTAAATGCATGCGTGCAATATGCGCCGCACGTTCATGAGCACTCCATCGTTCAAAGGCTCCTGTGATTAGGCCTGATCCAGCATCAGGGCTCTTCTTATGACTAAGGAAGAGTGTTACACAGATCTTCCTGCTGTTGATCAGTCTCTTCTTGTCCACCTCTGCACTTCCCTGGTGCACATGAATACTTCCACTGCCACATATACTGTGATACTTTAATTCTTTCTAATGGTTGAAGGGCTGCAACTGAGCATTATGTTTGACAAGCAAATTAATCATTCAAATATGTATATATAGAGGGCGGGGGGGGAGTCTTCTTTGAATACTATCAGTGGGAGGTATGCACTGCATATTTACAACGGAGAGGGCCTTCTCCACGGTGGCACCCTGACTTTGGAACGCCCTTTGGAACGCTTGACATCCACTTCGTTTTCTTTTCGGCACCCTTTCAAACGTCCCTTCTTGCCTAGACATTTCAACATCTGAATTTCAATATTTTGGCATTTAAAATTTATTTTATAGCTGGATTGTTTGCGTTTTTCTTTAGCTTGCTGGTAGGAGAATTGCTCAAATTGCTTTTCAATGTGTAACTGTATGCAGTAGCAGCCAACAGCAGTCTTGCTTAGAGTAACCGCGATAGCCTTTACTGGTAGAGCACATGTGTGGCATGTGGAAGGTCCCAGGTTTGATCCCTGGCGGTGTCTCCAGGTAGGACTGGGAAAGAATCCGGCCTGAAACCCTAGAGAGATGCTGCCAGTCCGTGTCAACAGTACTGGGCTAGATGGACCAGTGGCCTGATTCAGTGTAAGGCAGCTCCCGATGTTCAGGGTCATCCCCAGTTAAAGAATCTCTGGTAGTCGTAGCCTTTGGATGGCTACAGCTCGCCGGAGGAGACAAGATGGGTGCCCAGATGGCCAGAAGGCAGCTGTCAATAGCCTTTCTTGTTCTGGGGGGACTCCTTCCCCTTTTCGGTCCGAGGGAGTCAAGGGTGGATCCCTGTACGGAGCAGGAGGGTTGGACTCCATGACTTTAGAGGCCCCTTCCAACTCTACGATCCTGCGAGGGTTGGCGCGTCCGATGCAATTCTCTTACCTCAGCGTGAGGAAAAGGCGGCTCCGGCAGGTACACCTTCGTCTGCTTATTGTGACACAGCCTTAGGTTGGAGGTGGGGTGGGGGGGGTGGGGGGAGAGGGAGAGACGGGGAGAGAGCAGAGCAGGATTACAAACCTGCCGGACAACACAAGTAGTTGGCTGGTGCCACCTACTGCTCAGATCTGCCGGCCAAGCAGAGGCTGGCTCATTCTGGGGCCTCATCTCGGATCGCCGCTACAGAGGAGGTGAGGCGGGTCTTCCACAACGTTCGCCTTTGCCCAACCCTTACAGGCCCTGTTCAGAAGACACCTTAAAACACGGCTTTAACCAGGGTACTGAAGGCTTTTTGGCTTAAGCACCGTGGTTAAAGCCGCGGTGGAAGGTGTCTTCTGAACAGGGCCACAGTGTTTCACGGGTGCAATGTTCCTGTATGGCAGAGGTGCAGGAACTCAGGCACGGGGGGGGGGTGTGCATCCGCCCCCCCCCGTGAATTTCATTCTGGGCCTCCAAGATTCCCCAGATGGCCATGACTGTCTCCATGGGGTTTGAGGCTTCACAGAACAAAGAGTCTTGTGGCTTCTTTGCGTTTCATAAACGTGTTAGTCTTTCTTATTGCATAAGCTTTCGTGGTCTACAGCCCACTTCTTGAGACCCATGAAGTATCATCCCGAGTTCCAAGTCTATATTGACACCCATTGTTGAGGCTGGGGTGGGGTGAATAGTAAACAGGGAGGTCAGAGAGAATTGAAATACAGACATTACAGACAGTGGCTCAATTCAGACCACGCGTTAGTCAACGCAGTGTGAAAACTCCACTCAACGGTTGAGTTTCTAGGGGGTACTCCCCACACAACAGGTTCTAACTCCACCGCTGTGTGACCGTGGGCTACCGTGGAGTTGAGTAAAATCCACTGCGGCATTTGAGTGACACTTCCTCCACCCTCTCTCCTCCCCTGGTCCTCCCGATGGTGTCCCATCAGCCATTGCTGCGGAAAAAAAATCTTGGCAGCTCTCCACTGTGGAGTTTTAAAACCACCGTTGAGAAACGTGTTGTCTGAACGGAGCCAGTGAAAACTACCTTGTATACAGTGATAAGGCAATCTCGCTGTCTGTACTTTCTGCATTTCAATTCCCTCTGACCTCACTGTTCACGCTCCGCACCACCAAGGCACATGCGCATATATATATATACCCTTGGGATGCAGGATGTCTCATGCACCTCATGAAGTGGACTAATCTCCGCAAACGTTGACGCGAGAATAAACGTGCCCGTCTTCAACGTGCCACAAGACTCTTCGTTGGCTTTGCCGCAACAAATCAACATAGCTGCTCCTCTCGCTCAGGGGTGAGCATGTCGTGGGCCCCTTTGGATGCTTTGGCCTACAGCTCCCATCAGGCCTAGCCAGCCTAGCCAATGGTGCGGCATGACAGGAGCTGTAGGCCAAAATATCTGGAGGGCCGCAAGCCACCCACCCCGGCTCTGGGTGTTTTAAATGTAATTCTTCGTTTTAGAATGGGTCTGGACGCGGGCCTGCAGCCAAAAATGGCAGCCTAGATTTGAGTTCGCCCCCTCCTCTGCTCTGCCCAGAATGTTTCGGCTGACTTACCCGCGTCACGATGTCGTCTCCACATTGCCTGCTGCGGGCAGGGCCAGGGGAACAGCACAGAGGCTCAGTTCAGGCAACACGTTTCTCAACGGTGGCTTTAGAACTCCACAGTGGAGTTGTTACACCGCTGTCAAGAAATGTGTTGTCTGGCGGGAAAACGCCACACAACGGTGGGGATTTTTTGGGAAACACTCCACACAGAATATCCATGCTGTGCAGAGGAGAGTTCCTGCACAACCGCTGTGTGGTGTGTTATGTGTCGGGCTCCATGGAGTTTTCCTTTGTGTTGACTTTTCCCACTGGCTACAGAGTTCCTCGGCAAGAGTGGCCAAATGAGCGAGTGCCTCTCTAGGAGAGCCACTGGGATTGTTTTTTTTTTCAGCAATGGCTGATAGGATACCATTGGGAGGACTGGGGGAGGGCGGAGTAACTTCAATCAAACGTCACAATGGATTTTATTCAACTCCACAGTAGCCCAGTCACACAACAGTGGACTTAGAACAATAAACCAAATGAATCCCTAGATCTGATCCAAAAGAAAGGACTGTAGCAGAAGGTCCCGGGTTTGATTTCTGCCATCTCCAGATAACATTAGCAAGGTACCAGGTGGCAGGAAAGCCTTTTTTCTCCGCCTGGGTCCCTGGAGAGGCATTGGATCTATCTATCTATCTATCTATCTATCTATCTATCTATCTATCTATCTATCTATCGTCTACCTATCTATCTGCTTTATATACCACTGAACTGACAAAGAGGTTTACTTTCACCAAAACCCCAAACAAGCAACAGAGCCAACGAAATTTAAAACATTTAAAACATTAAAAATATTAAAAAGGCAGCAGTTAAACTGAAAATAAAGGCAGCAAATTAAAGATTAAATGCCTGCTGGAAGAGGAAGGTCTTAGCCTGGCATCTCACTGTATACAATGAAGACACTGAGCAGATCTCCCCAGGAAGGGCATTCCACAGATGGGGAGGGGCCCCTGCAGAGAAGGCTCTTTCTCTGGCACCCGCCTAACGCACCATTGTGCATGTTCAATACTGATATTCCTCGGGGGTGGGAAGTGTCAAAAGCTTTGGCTGGTCAAGTTCACACATTTCCCAGGCTCTCTTGGTATGTTGGAAGAGTGGGCATATTGTGTCAGGTGTTCCATGCCCAAGGCCTATGCGCATAGGCCTTGGCATGGAGCACCTAACACATTATGCCCACCCTCCTACCATAGAGAGGGGCTCGGAAGTGCTCATACACCAAAGGAAGGTCATGTAAACAGGGCTGATATTTGTTCCAACCCCAATGTGGAACGCCCATCTGAGATGTTCCATTATGTGCCTGGTGGACCAGAGGACGTAGACCGACTTCTCCAGAATGCAAAGAACCCCTGATCTGATTGAGCTACACCTGAATCTCCACAGGGTGGAAAGACTTCGGAGCTGTCCCACAACCCTCTTTCCTGGGTTGGAGAAAGGACCGCCCAAGCACGGCTTCGGATCTCCTCGCTAACCAACATGGGCCCCTTGACACCTACCATTCGGCAAAGATCTGGGAAAATTCGAGCGAGCTGTTTGCGACAGGCGAGATGAAGTAGAAAGGGACGTTGGAGAGCCCAGCAGAGTCAATGTACTGGTACAGGCATTCCAGGAGATCGTAAATCACGCCGGAGGGATAGCAGGGGACAAGCACGTTTCCTCCATTCCGAACAGTCAGTGCTGAACAAAGATGGAAGAAAATATATACATTTTTAAGAGTGGGGAAGAAAGAGGAAAACAGTTCAGGTTTATAAATAAGGGCCTAGACCAGAGGCGTTGAACCTCTTTCTGCTGAGGGCCGAATTCCATTTCAGAGGAAATTCTCAGGGGCCTGTGGTCCATTGGTGGGCAGGGCCAAAAGTGAAAGGGGAGGAGCCAAAAATACCAGTATATTTGAGCTTAAATCTCTTTCTATCAGCAACTAAGCCATAATAAGAGAGGTGTTTCGACCTTTTAGAACGCCGGGGGGGGGGGGGGATGGGGGACTACAGAAAGCCAGGAAATTCTCATACAATTGGTGGTTGGGGAAAAAAGGAATCCCAGAGGGCTGGATTGGGACCGCAGGCAGCCCAGATTTGGCCCCCGGGCCTGAGGTTGTTCACCCCTGTCACAGACCAAGATCCACCCAGCTCCATCAATCCACCCCAAACAGTAGCCCAGCCACGTGCTCCACAGAAGCTCACGGACAGGGGCATGAGGAAGGCAGCCAACCTCGTGGCCTGTCTCCAACGTGTGGCCATCAGAGGTATACTGCCTCTGAGCACGGAGGTTCCATCCCCAGGTGTAATGGCCAGCACCCATCGGCAGGCCCAACCTTCCCTCAGTGAATCAAACCCCTCTGCGCTTGCAATTATTTGCAACAGTCCTGTGGCAACGAAACCTAGCAGGCTGATCATGTGCTGAGTGACACCAGAACCCTCTGTCAATCCATTTCACCAGACAGCCTTGAGTTCCGGTAGTAAGAGAGACAGAGAAGGTCTTTATTTTTCGTTCACACGCTCTTTAGAGATCTTTACCACACCTTTCTCCAACCCGCGGTCCTCTAGATGTGTTGCACTACAGTTCCCATAATCCTCAGCCAGCGTTGCAGTCCAAGGCAACTGGAGGACACTAGATTAGGCAGCGCTACGGTACCATGTTCCTTCTGCCCACTCACCCCACGTACCTTTTTCCCTGAATGATAATTCCTTGTTTCTTTCTGCCAGCCTTCAAAAGGAAAGATCCTCCATTTCCCCAGTAAATGGCAGCCTTCTGTCCCGTTTCTACCTCATGGAGTGTCCGGAACCACACACAGAATTCCAGATGGGAAGACGATGGCTCAGGTCAGGCAACGCGTTTCTCAATGGTGGTTTTAGAACTCCACAGTGGAGTTGTTACACCACCGTTGAGAAATGTGTTGTCTGGAGGGAAAACTCCACTCCACGGTGGCGTTTTTTTGGAAAACGCTCCACCCTGAATATCCACGCTGTGCAGAGGAGAGTTCCTGCACAACCGCTGTGTGGTGTGTTGTGTGGCGGGCTCTGTGGAGTTTCCTGCGGCATTGAGTTTACTTTTCCCACTGGCTACAGAGTTCCCTGGCAAGAGGGGCTAAAGGAGGAAGTGCCACTCTAGGAGAGCTGCTAGGATTGTTTTTTCACAGCAATGGCTGATGGGATACCATTGGGAGGACTCGGGGAGAGGGCGGAGGAACTGCCCTCTCTCCTCGCGATGGATTTTACTCAACTCAACTCCACGGGAGGCCACAGAGCATGTGTGGTGAGTATCTCCTAAAAACTCCACCGTTGAGTGGAGTTTTCACACTGCATTGAGAAAAGTGTTGTGTGAACTGAACCATTGGAAACATTGCTGTTTTATTTACTTTGTCTTGATTTGTACGGCTGCATTTCCCCATTTCTCTGCTGCTGCATGTTACCTGCCTGTTTTCAGCAAGCCTTCGACTCACTGGAGGGTCTTTGGCCGCACTCTAATATCCTGTATACAGCCTGCGTTCCAGCTCCTGTTTGGCAAATGTGAATTAAACCAGCGATATCTTTTGATCACTCGTTTATTGTGTTTATTATTCATATTTGCCACCTGGCTCCTCATTACACAAATTCCCAGAGCAGGTTGCAATGGAAATTAAAAACTTATAACAATAAAACCAATAATCAGAAACGAATAAACAAAAATTTCAAACACACAGCAAGCAGCACAGCCAACAGAAGCAGGATTAAACACCCACACACCCACACCCAAGAGATAGAAAAGATCTGGGAAGAAAAAACAGTTTTTGCCTGGCAATGGAAAAAGAGCCGGTATCTGCTGGATATGAAATAATGAGCATTAAGAGATACTGGACAGATGAGCAGCTGCCCTGGATGGTGAACCCCTGTATTATAGGTGGAAGCCTTCTCAGTGAAGAACTTCCTGGCCCTGGCCTGACTCTGCCCACCCAAGATGGCCATTGGATCCTCCTGCACGGGAAAGACTATAAGGGGGTTTCCAGCTGAGCCTTCCTGAAGCAACATGGTCATCCTGAGCTCTGGTGTGTTTCTGGATGCTTGGTTATTCTTTGGTTTGTTCTTTGATCCTGCCTCCTGGCTTGTCCTTCGGAGTCTTTACTTGGACTTTGATCCTGCCTCCTGGCTTGTCCTTCGGAGTCTTTACTTGGACTTTGATCCTGCCTCCTGGCTTGTCCTTTGGAGTCCTTATTTGGACTTTGATCCTGACTCCTGGCTTGTCCTTTGGAGTCCTTACTTGGACTTTGATCTGGCTTGTCCTTCGGAGTCCTTATTTGGACTTTGATCCTGCCTCCAGGCTTGTCCTTCGGAGTCCTTACTTGGACTTTGATCTGGCTTGTCCTTCGGAGTCCTTATTTGGACTTTGATCCTGCCTCCTTGCTTGTCCTTCGGAGTCCTTATTTGGACTTTGATCCTGCCTCCTGGCTTGTCCTTCGGAGTCCTTATTTGGACTTTGATCCTAACTGCTGGCTTGTCCTTCGGAGACCTTATTTGGACTTTGATCCTGACTCCTGGCTTGTCCTTCGGAGTCCTTACTTGGACTTTGATCCTGCCTCCTTGCTTGTCCTTCGGAGTCTTTACTTGGACTTTGATCCTGCCTCCTGGCTTGTCCTTCGGAATCCTTACTTGGACTTTGATCCTGACTCCTGGCTTGTCCTTCGGAGTCCTTATTTGGACTTTGATCCTGACTCCTGGCTTGTCCTTCGGAGTCCTTACTTGGATACGTCGGCTGATACGCCAGCTGCGCCCCTTCCTAGAGTTGGAAGACCTAAAGATGGTAGTGCACGCGCTGGTAACTTCGAGGCTCGACTTCTGCAATGCACTGTACATAGGGCTACCTTTGTGCCTAGTCCGGAAACTTCAACTAGTTCAAAATATGGCAGCCAGGTTGGTCACCGGTACATCTAGGAGTGACCATATTACGCCAGCTTTAAAATCGCTCCACTGGCTGCCAATTAGTTTCCGGGCGAAGTATAAAGTGTTGGTCATTACCTTTAAAGCCCTACATGGTTTGGGTCCAGGTTACCTGCGGGATCGCCTTCTCCCGTACAATCCGCCCCGCACGCTCAGGTCCTCTGGGAAGAACTTACTGCGGTCGGCCAAGACTAGGCTGACAACTGTTACCCAGAGGACCTTCTCTTCTGCCGCTCCCAGACTGTGGAATGACCTGCCGGAGGAGACTCGTCAACTTAACAGTCTTTTAGAATTTAAGAAAGCTATAAAGACTGTTCTCTTCCGGCAGGCATATCCAGTGTAATTTTTAGAATGTTTTTAGGATGTTTTAGGATGTTTTAATGCAGTTTTAATAATATTTGTCATGTTTTAATTAGTTTTATGTATTTTATCATGTTGTTGTTCCCCGCCTCGATCTAGACGGAGAGGCGGGTAAGAAATAAATTGTTATTATTATTATTATTATTGGACTTTGATCCTGCCTCCTGGCTTGTCCTTCCGAGTCCCGACTTGGTCTTCGACCTTGACTTCTGGCTTGTCCACAGTCTCTGGTTCCTGCAGGTGCTCTACGACTGAGCCACAGGTCTTCCCCAGTTCACTAGCTGCGATCAACTCAACTGGTGTAGGAAATGTACGACGTTTTGAGCATGGAGGAGCATCATGTTGTGTTACAAACAATGCACAGTTTCCAAGTAGGAGTACAGGTAACATGAAACAGCCCAATGTGTGACCTAACAATTTCGCCACACACACCATGGCCTGTTCCAACGTAGTTAATGCTTTGTGTCTGAAGAGGGCAGCAGAGCTCCAGTATGGGAAAGGCACTGGGATTGCATGATGCAAAAATGAATAAATAAGCCATCCATTCTATTTTTAAAGTTGGGGGGGGGGAACCCCAAAGGGGAGGATGAGATTAGATGTATGGGAGCTTCAGCGCCTTGGCTTCCCATCAATGGCAGCACTGAATACTAAGCACCTCAAGCAAGAATAGAATTGCCAACTCTTGGGAGAAAACCATTTGGATATCTGAGCAGGCATGGAGCTGAGCCTGGGGACTCCAGAGGGAGAACCATAGAAAATGCTATTGTGGTCTAAGGCAGATTTTCCCGACATGATGCCCTCCAGACTTTCTGAACCATTCTCACTGATCATTGTGCATGCTGGCTGGGGCTGTGGGAGTTATAGTCCAAAACATATTTATTACGTCTTTATACTGCCCATCAGCCGAAGCGCTCTGGGCAGTGCGCAATTAAAAACCATAAGAACAACGATATAAATTTAAACACCAAAAAGTTAAAAAGGTAGTGTAAAATGAGCTACATTAAAAACCAGGGAAAGCCTGTGTAAAAAGGTATGTCTTCAGGAGGCGTTTAAAAGATGTAACGTTTTCTGCCTCCCGAACCTCACGAGGGAGGGTTTTCCAGAGGGTGGGTGCCACTACAGAGAAGGCCCCGCCGCCAAGGTTCTTCATGGCGGCATTCCGTTCGTCTCGGAATGGCCAGTAGGGCACCATGTTGGGGAAGGCTGCTGTAGGTGTGGAGATTCTGTATGTGCTTACAGGTCTCCTGCCAACCGGCAATATCTTCCAGAGCTCACAGATTGTAACAACATAATCTCGACTGCAACTGTGTCTCGATCAGAAAGCAAATAACAGTCTACGTGCAAAACAGATGGCTCAAGAAAGTAAGCCGAGTGACATGTGTGTGTTATATAGGTCAAGGATACAGGAAACACAAAGACTCTCCCTCAATGAATCTAAGCATCCAAGGAATGAAGCACGAAGGAAATACAAATGCTTCCTTCATTGTCTCTCATCATACGCACGCACATACACACACACAGCCTGGAGAACAAGACTCGAACTGAAAAGACCCATCTCTTCCAGAACACTGTAGCAGAGGGCAGCAAAGTGCAAGCGAAAAGTACCTGGGAAGCTTCAAAAGCCAGAAAAAGATTCACTGGAAAACAGGTACCCAATTCTATTCTCTTGGAATAGAGCAACACCTGATGGAAATGCAAGACAAGCGGTATTGAATGTTATAAAGCTATGTGGTTAATTAACAGATTTAAACTTCTCTGTGTGTGTGTGTGTGTACAGATATATATTTACACACAAGATACACACACACACACATCTATATTCCTGATTGTTGCTGCATTTCTCTTTCTTCTTTTTAATAAGACGAAGTACATATCTCGAGAGTACATCTGTGTTTTCAAATAACTTCTCTACTAAATTATAATATGCGGCTAACCCCCCTCTACCTATTCTGCTTGCTATCACCTGCTGGCTGGCTGAGTGGGAGCTGTGCTCCTTCACGGCTCGCCCTTAGCAGGGAACTGGGTTCAACCAGTGAGGGCTGGGGGCTCCAATGTCAGTGGGGCGGTGAATCCACTCCGGGTTTCAGTCAGAACCCTAAAGGAGCTATCCAAGGTGCCACGTCAGTGGGGCGGCGAATCCGCTCCGGGTTTCAGCCAGGACCAGTCAGAACTCTTAATGGCGCTTCCGCACCTTGGATAGTTCCTTTAGAGTTCTGACTGTAACCCAGAGCGGATTCACAGCCCCACTGACATCGGAGTCACCAGCCTCCGCTGGGTGCACCCTCACATCAGCCTGGACTAGGAGTAAGGGAGGCCTTGTGGGAAGGAGAAGAGCTCCCCCCTCTGGGTGGCGTGAGTCCTCTTTGCTGCCTACCTGGCAGGAATTGCACTGGGGGGGGGGGGGTGTCACAACTGAGGAAGGATGGTGTCAGTCTAGGAGATCAAACCAATTCCTGGCACTGATGGGCAAAGATGGGAATCAGAGCTGAAAAGCAAACAGACACATTCCAGGACCAGGAAGATCAGCCTAAAACAGAAGGCAGAGTATCTAAAGAAACATCTCCCATATATACCTGCCCGGATCCTTCGGCCATCTTGAAAGTTAGGTGGGAGGCTACAAGAGATGGGGGCTCCTTAGTGGTGGCACCACATTTATAGAACATTCTCCCCAAAGAGGCCCACATTTACCTTTAGGGTGTCAAGCAAAGACATTTCTGTTCTCCCAGGAATTTTAGAATTGTATTCTTGTGTGGTCTCCTCTGCTTCACGTTCGTTAATACCCAGAGGCCAAATTGTCCTCCACAAGAATCAGGACCGTCTCCATTTTTGCATTGGAGCTTTGGAACTCCCTACCGCAGGCTGTATGTTGAGTCCTGCCTCTTCCGACAAGCAGGTTAAGACATCTTTGTTTCCGCGTGCCTCTGACTGCTACCTCCTATGGGCAGTATCCAACGCTGCTGGTCCACATATGCTATTGATGTACCACTGGAATAAGCAACCTCTAGCGGTACATCAATAGCATAAGCTGGCGTGATGAGCTTATTGGGGGTTTCACACCAGTTTACGCAATTGGCACACCACCAAAGGTAACTTATGCTAGTGGTAAATCAACAGAGTAAGCACAGCAACGGTGCTGGATACTGCCCCTTGCTTTTAGTTTCTTCCCGTTGCTGTTTTACCGGTTTTTTTATTTGTGTTGTTATTATTTATTTATTTATTGCATTTCTATCCCTCCTTCTTTCCTCCAAGGAACCCAAGGCGGCGTACATAATCCTCCTCTCCATTTTTATCCTCACAACAACAACCCTGTGAGGTAGGTTGGGTTGAGAGTCTGTGACTGGCCCAAAGTCACCCAGTGGGTTTCCATGGCCGAGTGGGGAGACTGGAACCCGGATCTCCCGACTCCCACTCCAACGCTCTAACCACTACGCATTATATTTATTGATGTCCGGCCTTTTTCCCAAGCCTGGGACTCAAGGCGGTTTACAAGATTAAAACATGTACAAATTCAAACATATAAATGTAAGATTACAAAAGTGACAAGTTTTATTTTTTAAACTTCTGTTTCCTGACTCCAAGCTGAGCAGAGAAGAAACGGAAGCTGCCCCAGCTGGACTGGAAGGCATATAAGGAAGAGAGCTCCCAGAGAGCGAGCGACCAGAGCGAGCAAACGGGTTTGTCAGGGGGAGTGTAGTGTAGTGGAAGAGGAGACCAATGCAAAGAGGAGAGAGGCCTCAAGTAAATCCAGGAGGCTGCCTATTCAGAGCTGCCATGTGCTCCTGAGTGCTGATTTAAGGGGTGTGATTTAAAAGCTGCTGCTGAGCCTGGAAGGATGTGGCCAGCTTGCCTGATTGTCTCAGCAATTGCCTGATTGTCTCAGTGGGCGGGGAGAGTCATTCTGTTTCCTGACTCCAAGCTGAGCAGAGCAGAGCAGAAAGTTGCCCCAGCTGGACTAAAAGGAATATAACGGCAAGAGATCCCAGAGAGCGAGCGATCAGAGCGAGCAAACAGGAGTTTGTCAGGGGGAGTTCGGCAAGGGAGGTCAAAGGGGAGGTCCATCACAAAATTCCAACACAAGCAGAAATGGAGACTATGGACAGAAAGGAGTCTCTGGCGGTGGTGACCTGCAACGTGTGTGCAATGGTCGTGTTCCTGCCTGAGATCAACATGGCGTACACCTGCACCAAGTGCAAGCTGGTTGCCCTATTGGAAGAAAACGTGAAAGCACCTGAGCGGCGAGTGTCCACCACCCTCCAAGGAATAAGAGAAGGCGAAGAGTTCTTGGACAGAACGGTGGAACAGCAACAGCAACAAGATAGATACACAAGAGATTGAAGAGCCAGCCGAAGCAGAAGTGGAAAATGCTGAGATGAGGAAAGCCAACAAAGAGGGAACTCCTTGGAAGAGGGTGACAAGTTAGGAGCAGAAGAACTATAATTATTATTATTATAATAATAATAATAATAATTATTATTATTATTATTATTATTATTATTATTATTTATAACCCGCCTCTCCCTCCGGATCGAGGCGGGGAACAACAACAATATAAAAACAAGAATCACAAAACAGTTAAAAATTTTAAAAACAAGAGAAAATACATCATTAAAAACATCTTAAAATTCATCTGGCCTGCCGGAAGACAGCAGTCTTCATGACTCTCTTAAATTCATGAAGACTGCTAATTTGTCTAATCTCCTCCGGCAGACCATTCCACAGTCTGGGAGCGATGGAAGAGAAGGTCCTTTGGGTAACACTCGTCAGCCTAGTTCTGGCTGACTTGAGTAAGTTCCTCCCAGAGGACTAGAAGACACTCAGCACCAGTGGAACCATTAGAGTTAGGCAACCGCTTCAAGCTACTGGAGGACAGGACTGGAGGACAGCCTGCAGAGGAAGAAGTACAGGGGACCCCGTGCAACAGTGAGCAAGAGGCAGAAGGTCAGTCGACCAAGAAGAAGAGAAGGGTAGTCGTTGTGGGAGACTCCCTGCTGCGTGGGAATGAAACCCAAGTGTGTCGCGAAGACCCCTGGACTCGCCAGGTGTGCTGTCTCCCTGGAGCACAGATTAGGGATGCGACTGAAGGGTTGCCAAAGCTCATCAAGCCCACTGACACGGATCCTTTTCTTCTCATCCACGTGGAACAAACAATATTGCCAAGCGGCGCTACGAAGAAATCGCTTCAGACTTTGAAGCTCTGGGAAGGAATCTCAAGAACTTTGGGGCCCAGATCGTTTTCTCGTCCATCCTCCCAGTTCTTGGAAGAGGAATAGAAAGGGAATGGGAAATACTCCAGATGAACAACTGGCTATGAAGGTGGTGCCGACGTGGGGGATTCGGATTCTGGGACCACGGGCTACGCTACTTGGAAGATGGACTGCTGGCAAGGGACGGGTTGCACCTCAGAAGGGCTGGGAAGAATGTGTCCGGCCACAGCATGCAGAACCTCATCAGGAGGGCTTTAAACTGAATCCTACGGGGGCGGGAGCCATAAACCTTGGGGCAACAGTGGATGAAGGCTTATGCACCATAACAGAGAACAGCTCCAACAGTGCCCCAAAACAGTGTTCATAACAATGTAGGAAAGAAGCCCGACTGCAAAGCACATGGGCTTCGATGTCTATATGCTAATGCCCAGAGTATGGGAAACAAACAGAACGAACTTGGACTCTTAATACATGAAGGCAAATCCAGTTCAGGGATAAATAGAAAGAGAAACTAAAAACTGTGACCTCAGGGCGAGGGAGCAGCAGGAGGGGGACGACGTCATGCGAGCCCAGCGCTGAAGAAGTGGATCAAAGTCGAGGTGGGTGTGCTTAAAACCGAGCATGTCATAAACACCTGAGTCAAAGGTGAAGATGGTGCAATTGGAATTCATTTTGTTTTCACTGCTGTTGTACTCCACCAATGTCCTAAAAGGCCAAAAGAGGAAGTCAAAGGCCCTGAATTGAAGGGATTGTTGACATCACCAGTGCTCAGCCAATCCCTGAGGCTCATGCTACCTGGATAGCTGATGCCACGGAGTCTTTGTGACATCACAGACCATTTGCCACTCAAGAGAGCAAACAGGGAGGGCTGCCTTGGATAACTGCCTCTTCAAAGCAGGAGCCCAGAGCGAGAGAGCAGGAAGCGTCTGAGAAGGCAAGTGAACTTGCTAAGTGGGTGGCACGTTTGTGGCCTGAAACCGGCAGATGATCTCCGTGCTGAAGCTGGCTGATGATGGGCCGACTGACGTGGCAGACGCTAGCTGATATTTGTGGATGGAAGCCGGGGCACGTCTGTGAACGAATGGGAGAAAGTGGCTGGGGATTATGCGTTCAGGGGCTGGCGGAGGTTGGCCCCCAGATGCAGCGTGGCTGATGATTACGAGTTCAGGGGCTGGCGGAGGTCGGCCTCCAGGCTCAGGGTGCAAGGAAACCGGTGGAGATGCATGGATTGAAGCCAGTGGCTGTAGCTGGGGTGATGCTGGCGGAAGGGCGGATGAGCTTCCCCACTTACCATGTGTGTGTTTCCCTTCCAGGTATGAGACGCCTCGTCCCCATGTGTCACCTGAGATCCTGTGAGGTTGCCATTTTGCTGAAGCTTAGGAGGTGTGGATCTGCTCAACACCTGGACCGGTGACCCCCTAGGGAAGCCATGTATAGTGTCTTCAGTTCCCTGATGGAAGCATGGCCAATGAATTTATGAAATAAATCTTGAGAGCCGTATTAAAAGTATACCATGATTCTCTCTCTGGCAAACATTTCTATATTGATTGTTTAGGGTACTTACTTGTATAACATGGGTCTAAAAGCAATACATATATGTATATATTTTTTAAAAACATCATCAACATCATCATCATCCTGTGTATGATTCTTGAAGGACTCCCGCCCTAGGGGGGTGGGAGATGTAAACCTTGAGGCAACAATGGATGAAGGCTTATGCACCATAACAGAGAACAGCTCCAACAGTGCCCCAAAACAGTGTTCATAACAATGTAGGAAAGAAGCCAGATTGCAAAGCACATGGTCTTTGATGTCTATATGCTAATGCCCAGAGTCTGGGAAACAAACAGAATGAACTTGGACTCTTAATACATGAAGGCAAATACGACTTGATAGGTATAACTGAAACTTGGTGGGATGACTCCCATGACTGGAATATAGCAATTGAAGGATATAGTTGTTCAAAAAGAACAGAAGAAATAGAAAGGGAGGCAGAGTTGCACTATATATTAAAAATATTTATCCCTGCACAGAAATGCAAGAGGATGAGCCTGGGAGTCCCATCGAGAGCATCTGGATTAAAATAAATGGGGCAAGGAATAAAAGGAGCATGATAGTCAGAGTCTACTACTGACCACCCAATCAAGGAGAAGATGAGGACGGAACTTTTGAAAAGCAAACTGCCAGGGTTTCAAGGAAATCTGATGTAGTAGTAATGGGGGCCTTCAATTACCCCGATATCTGTTGGGAGACAAATTCTGCCAAAAGTGGCCCCTCCAAGAAATTCCTACATTTGTGGCTGATAACTTTCTCCTACAGAAAGCAGAGGAAGGAACTAGAGGAACGGCTATCTTTGACTTGATACTGACCAACAGGGATGACTTAATGGAGAAAGTGGCAGTTACGGGAACTCTGGGGGAAAGTGACCACATCCTACTTGAGTTCTTGATTTCAAAGGAAGCAAAAGCTGAGTGTAGCCATACGCGTACTCTGGATTTCAGGAAAGCCGATTTTAATAAACTCAGAACTATGATAAGTAAGGTCCCATGGCAAGTGACCCTAATGAGAAAAGGAGTTCAAGATGGGTGGGCATTTTTAAAACAGGAAAACTTAAAGGCACAAATACAAACAATTCCAACAAGGAAAAAAGATAGAAGATAACAGAAGAAACCAATGTGGCTCCACAAAAAGCTTAGAGATGACCTGAAAATAAAAAAGGATACATATAGGAAGTTGAAGGAAGGCCAGGCTACAAAAGAAGAGTACAAACAAGTAGCACAGAAGTGCCGGAATGGTATCAGGAAGGCTAAAACTAAGAAGGAGCTGAGGCTAGCGAGGGATGCTAAAAGCAATAAAAAGGCTTTCTTCAGATACGTGAATAGTAAAAGACAGAGGAAAGAAATGGTGGTTCAACTGCTTCATGAAGATAGCAAATTGGTAACAGAGGCCGAAGTGCTCAATTCCTACTTTGGCTCAGTCTTCCCTCAAAAGCGGATCTATGACCTCCCTGGAAAAAGTGAAGTACAAGCTGTCGGGGCAGGACTGCAGTTTGAGATTGAAAAACAAATGGTCAAGGAACACCTAATTTCTTTGAACGAGTTCAAATCTCCAGGGCCCGAAAAAACTGCATCCTAGAGTAACAAAGGAGCTGGCAGAAGAACTCTCAGAACCACTCTCTATTACCTTTGTGAAATCATGGAAGACGGATGAAGTGTCGGATGACTGGAGGAGGGCTAATGTTGTCCCTATCTTCAAAAAGGGCAAAAAGGAGCAACCTGGGAACTACAGACCAGTTAGTCTGACATCCATCCCTGGGAATATTTTGGAACAGATTATAAAGAAGTCAATCTGTAAACACCTTGAAAACAATGCAGTGATTACTAGAAGCCAGCATGGATTTGTCAAGAACAAATCCTGTCAGACTAATCTGATCTCATTTTTTGATCGGGTAACCTCCCTTGTAGACTGTGGAGATGCTGTGGACATAATATATCTTGACTTCAGCAAAGTTTTTGACAAAGTGCCCCATGACATTCTGATTAACAAACTAGTGAAAAGTGGGCTAGATGGAACAACTATTAGGTGTATCCACAGTTGGCTACAGAATCAGACTCAAAGAGTGCTTATCAATGACACCTTTTCACACTGGAGGGAGGTAACGAGTGGAGTACTGCAGGGCTCAATCCTGGGCCCAGTGCTCTTCAACATTTTTATTAATGATTTGGATGAGGAGGTGCAGGGAATACTTATCAAATTTGCAGACGACACAAAATTGGGTGGGATCACTGATACCCTGGAAGACAGAAACAAATTCCAAAGTGATCTTGATAGGCTGGAGTGGTGGGCTGTAAACAACAGAATCAAATTTAATAGGGATAAATGCCAAGTTCTACACTTGGGGGGGGGGGTGGAACCAAATGCACAGTTGCAAGATGGGGGATACTTGGCTCAGCTTTAATGCAAGCGAGAAGGATCTTGGAATTGTTGTAGATCACAAGTTGAATATGAGCCAACAGTGTGATGTGGCTACAAAAAAAGCAAATGCTATTTTGGGCTGCATTAATAGAACTATAGCTTCCAAATCGCGCGAGGGACAGGTTCCTCTCTGTTCGGCACTGGTTAGGCCCCATCTTGAGTACTGCATCCAGTTCTGGGCACCGCACTTCAAGAAGGATGCAGACAATCTGGAGCGTCTTCAGAGGAGGGCAAAGAGGATGATTAGGGGTCTGGAAACACAGCCCTATGAGGAGAGATTGAAAGAACTGGGCCTGTTTAGCCTGGAGTAGACAAGATTGAGGGGAGACATGATAGCACTCTTCAAATACTTGAAAGGTTGTCACACAGAGGAGGGCCAGGATCTCTTCTTGATCAACCCAGAATGCAGGACACGGAATAATGGGCTCAAGTGACAGGAAGCCAGATTCAGGCTGGACATCAGGAAAAACGTCCTGACTGTTACAGAAGTATGACAATGGAACCAATGACCTAGGGAGGTTGTGGGCTCTCCCACATTAGAGACATTCAAGAGGCAGCTGGGCAACCATCTGTCAGGGATGCTTTGAGGTGGAGTCCTGCATTGAGCAGGGGGTTGGACTCCATGGCCTTATAGGCCCCTTCCAACTCTACCATTCTATGATTCTATTTTGATTGCTTTTAGATGTATTTTGACGTTTTATTCATTTTATTTTATTGCAAACCACTTTGAAACTTTCTGATGAAAAGTGGCATATACAACCGGGCAAGCAAAATGCCTCTGGAGAACACGTATCGCACGCCAGGTTTCAAACAAACGGGGAAATGATGTTGTTCACACCCGCAGCATTGTACCAGCATGACAATTATCAGCTTTTCCAACTGTGAAAATTAATCTGCTAATTCATTCTAAATTTGTAATCGCAGCTGTGGCTATAGCCATCTATAAACTATGGAGGCTCAAAAAAATAAAATAAATGAAGAAAGACAAGAAAAAGAACAGGCAGAACCGATGTTATAGATGTAAATTCAAGGGAAATGTTGGTCAATTTAATTTTCTTTGACAGAGGCCACAAAATATCAGCAGAGAATACAATTGCTCTATGCAAATGAAGGCAAGGGTCCACAGTTAAAACAATTAATCAAATAAAAGCGCCACAATTTAAAGACAACTAAACCAATTTGGACCAGATAAATTTTTCATAGTACTTAAGGCCATTAGGAGAAATACAAGGAATTAATTAAAAAGACACACACACGTAGACATACCATCAGCCTGATAAATAAAAATCCAGGATTACAAGCCAACGCAGATTCACAGTACAATCCTATACCTATCCATTTAGAAGTAAGTCCCATTGAGTTCAATGAGACCCACTGCCAGGTTGGACTTCAGCCTTAAAGGTGCTTAATGCCATTGGAATTCATGGGATCAAATGCATTTAACTCTATACTGTATTGCGGTCACTATTTACAAAAAAGTATCGCAGAACTTTACGTGTATGCTTCAGGCAGAATGTCACCCCGACACACACGCCTCACACTTCAGCCCAAACTTTACTACTGGCAAAACGGTTTGTGGCAACTGTACTTAAAGGGCCGCCTTCACCCATATCAGCCTGCCAGCACTTTAAGATCAGAAAGAGAGTCCCTTCTCATTTGCCCACCTGCGAGAGCAGTTAGGTGGGTGAGCACACAGGAGAGGGCCTTCTCTGTAGTGGCCCCACACCTGTGGAACAAACTCCCATCAGAGGCCCGCCACGCACCATCCTTGCAAGCTTTGAAGCCTTCTCATGATATCAGTACTGTTATTGCTGCTATAGCCACTGCTGTTCTCGCTGATTTAATTGTTGGCATTTATTGTTCTTAATTGCTATTTTATTGTATCCATGTTTTTATTGCTTTTAATATTTTAACCGTTTTTATGTATTTGATTGTTGCAAGCCGGCTTGAGAGGGCTTCTGCCCTGAATGGCGGCCAAGACATGTTTTAAATCAACCAATCAAGATTACGTAGCAGGCAAATATGTTCTTTCCCCGCCCATTCATTCATTCATTCGTTCCATTTCTCTACTTCCCTAACCGCCAAAGATCTCTGGGCAGTTCTGGATAAGACCAGAAGTGGCATTGACCCCGGATCTCAACAGGGGAGGGGGGGGGGTGATAATAGGAAAATCAAAAATCAAAACCTAAATGAGAAAATCAAGACAAATTCCTATTTGAATGTCCTCTCTGACTAAAACTGCTCCCTCTTGCTACTGGTGAAATTTGGGATCCCCACATTTGGTGGTGGCTATGGGGCGGTATACGAATGCAATAAATAAATAAATAAATAAAAAAGCAGGCTACTAAGGCCAGCTCAAATTCCTGGATCCTGCCCACCACCTCTCCCTTCTGTAGGCTGGTCATCGAGTGTAGGAAAGAGGATGGAGCAGCTGTCGACCAGGGACCAACAAAGCAAGACACAGTGCAACAACACCCTCCCACCCATGTTCCCCAGCCACTGGTGCACACAGGCTGGCTGCCTCGGATACTGAAGGAAGCACATAACCATCAGGGCTAGTAGCCATTGATAACCTTCCCCTCCAGGAATTTATCCAACTCCCTTTTAAAGCCATCCTCAATCAATCAATCTTTATTCTCAGTCAACAGACCATTATAATAACATGTTGAGTACACACACATTTATAAAAATACGTGATGGTAAAAAGGAAGGATACAAAATCTGTGAAAAAATGCTAATCAATGATTATTATTATTATTTTTTTAAATCCAAATTGGTGGCCGTCGCTACAACTACAGAATTTGCTACCACAAGATGTAGCGAGGGCCACCAATTCGGATGGCTTTAAAAGGGGGTTGGATGAATTCCTGGAGGAGAAGAAGGCTATCCAGGGCACTAAGCCTATATGCACCAGTTGCTGATCCGGCATCAGGGCTCTTCTGATGTTCTCATGACATCTCTGGCTTTTAAGAAGAGGAAGGGAGAGTTTCAAGGAAGCATGCAGGAAGATGTTAAACTGGCCGAGAGACAGAATGGAAATGGCACTTGTTGCGACGGGGATTCTGCCCAAAGCCTTGTCGGAACAGAACTCACTGGCAACAGAGCTATCAGCCACTTAGCGAATGAACGCGAGCAGACAATTCAATCTCGTTATGCTATGTCCATTCCAAAACTGGGTGGTGTTTCCCCCCTCCTCCCCACTTTCCTTCTCTCCGAAGGTACAACTTGCATCTCTCAAAAGCACTTACTGTATTAATGAGAAGCGGCAAAGGCGCATCGTAAAAAATCTGAACTGCTAGTTTTATGCCAGAGACAGGGAGAGAATCGAGCGGTTACTTCGGTTCCAGGAATCTCAGAGCCATTTCCCACACGGGGGTTATGAGTCAGATGACAAAACACGCAAAAGCAAGGCCCCCCCACCTCCCCACCTCCCCCCCACCCCCGCGGGGCGACAGGGCCCCACCCCTCTGTCCACTCACCAAGGTTACTGCAGAATTCGCCCACCATCCCATCCGGATTGGCGGTGGGAATCTGGGTGAGTCCGGTCAGGATGAGGACATCACTGTTTTTCAGAGAAGCTTGGTCCATAGGCTGGAAAGACAAGGGTTGGAAGGCAAATTGAGTGTGGGATATACAGCTAGATTAGGCCAGCCTTCCTCAACCTGGTGCCCTCCAGTTGGGTCAAACTACGATTCCCAGAATCCCCCGGCCAGTACAGCGGGGTTGCAGCTCAACACGTCTGAAGGGCTGCGGCTTCTTGACGGCTGCTTGGAATTGAAGACAACACAGGTAACAATGTACATCCCGCCGGCCAAATGAACAAAAAAAAGGTGACAAATTGGGATCTATAATGTAAGAAAAATAGATTTCCTGGTTTGATGGTTTGCATCACAAAGCGAGGAGCAAAAGAATTGGGTAGGCAGACAAAAAAAAAAGTCGTTCAGTTTGCACGTGGGGGGAACCCCCCCAAAAGCCTTGTTCTTTCTGCTCACGGGGAGCAGAATAATAATAATAATAATAATAATAATAATAATAATAATAATTAAAAAAAAAGTCTAGGCTTATTAAGCTCAGATAGGATTGTCCAAACCAGCCCCTTTACCCAGTGGAAAGTTAATTTCCAGCTTCGCTAATAGAAAGACAACCATCATCTTTATTTCTGCTTTCTGCATTGCAAGGGATCCGTGGGTTCTGGCCAGTGCCGGAGAAAGATCTGAGTCACTCCCAAGATTTTTTATTTTCAAAATACGTAGAGACAGTCACTACTGTTTGCCTCAGCAGCCCTTGGTGAAACCGGAAATCCGCTTCGCACACAGGCAGAGACTCATTGTGTCTACCACACGCTTTCCGTGCTCTATTTTAGGACAGTTACAAACATCTAACCTGAAGAAGACTTCAGAGTAACTTGAAACGTTCTCGTTTTGGTCGGTCCTGGTGGAGGTATTGCCCTGTTGTGGGTTTTGGATTTGCTCTGGAGTTTAGCATTATAAGACAAGACGGCCTTGCTCAAGACTAAAGATCCATTTAGCCCAGTATCATGTCTCCAACAGTGGACAGCAAATGTTTCCAGGCAGTCAACAAGCCAAGTTTTTTTAAAATTTAAAAAAGCAGCCTCCCCTGGTTGTATGACCCCGTCCACACACATCCTGCACAGCAACTGGCACCGAATGGCGTACGCCTTCTCTCTACATGGTGCTCTCGTTTACCTATCATGGCTAGCAAACATTGATTGACCCTTTCCTCCACAAATGGGTCCAGTTCTTTGGAAAAGCCAACGGGAGCTAGTGGCCACCATCTTGTATGTTCAACGTCATTTTTTTGCCTCCATCCCAATGGTGGGCAGGAAGACGCTTAACACAAGGCAAAAGATAAAGAACCAGGGCGTCGTGGATGGGAAAATGCTCCAAATAAGCTTGCAATATATATATATATATATATATATATATATATATATAATGAAATGCTTGTCAAATGAAAATAAAAAAGGGAGAGAAGCAGGTTCTCAGAATGCTAAGATACTTTATTGTTCTTCACTCAATGTGTTTCGGCTTATGTAGTTTTTTTTAAGGCCTTCTTCAGGGGGTTGGTAAGAGAGGTCTGCAGAAAACTCTTAGCAGGATGGTCGTCTCCTATGATATTCACTGGCGACTGATATAAAAAGGTATTGATTGTGATAAATGACAATATAAACTTCAAATGTAAAGAACGTATTGTTTTTCTCATGTTTTCTCTGGTTTACCCTTCTAAACGGATTTACAACTTGAGTTAAGAATCCACTTTTGGTGTTAGAGCAGTACGGCAATGGAACCCATGACCTAGGGAGGTAGTGGGCTCTCCCACAATAGAGGCCTTCAAGAGGCAGCTGGACAGCCATCTGTCAGGGATGCTTTAAGGTGGATTCCTGCATTGAGCAGAGGGTTGGACTTGATGGCCTCATAGGCCCCTTCCAACTCTACTATTCTATGATCCTACGAAGCCCCGCTTTTCCAAAAAGGATGCAGATGTTGCAGTTTGGGAACAGAAGCAAACCAATGATTAACGTCCCATGAAAAAGGGAATTAGTTGGTGGGTGTCTGATGATAGAGAGAAAGGAGAGGGAAGTTTTGGATGAATACTGAGAGAGTGAGGCTGGATTAATAAGATAGGGTGGATTTACATGAGATATAGTGTTGGGAACATAGATAACTAAGATAAGAAACAGTTGACTTTGACAGTGAAAATATTTTAAGAGTGAACTTTCAGAAACCAGTACGATTTGAAGTCTTGTAACCATAATGCATTTGAACCTGAGGAAACCAATAAGATGGTTGACACGCAATTACTTATGTTAATAAATTCCAATTAATTTCAAACAACTGGTGTGGTCTTTGAGGTGTACCTGAGGAGGGTACTGGTGGCAGCGGAAAAGGAGTAAACTGAGGGCCAGGTTGGAGGGCTGTGGAGCCTAAAATAGTAAAGGCGAGACGTGAGCAGCAGCAGCAGCAGGCCGGAAAACCTCACTAAAAATTTTCACGGGCAAAATTCAACAAGAGCCCCATCTGCTACTGCATGGTTCTCCAGGAGTAGGGTGACCCCATGGAAAAGAGGACCGGGCTCCAGTACCTTTAACAATTGTACTGAAGAGGGGATTTCAGCAGGTGTCATTTGTATGCATGCAGCACCTGGTGAAATTCCTTCTTCATCACAACAGTTAAAGTTGTAGAAGCCCTGCCCTCTTGACCAGATACAGAAGAGGGCAGGGCTCCTGCAGCTTTAGCTGTTGAGATGAAGAGGGGATTTCACCAGGTGCTGCTTGTATACAAATGACACCTGCTGAAATTCCCTTTTCTATTAAATCATTAAAGATACTGGAGCCCGGTCCTCCTTCCCATAGGGTCACCCTATCCAGGAGGCCGGAATGCAGCTCAGACGTCCGCAGCAGGACCCCGGTGCCTGCCTAACCCTTCACTTCCCCAAACATGTAACCACCTTCCTCCGAGAAAAATTTTTTTTTGGATCTTGCGGGAATTAATTTACTGGAAATTACATCCATAGCACTATGAAAACTTTGCCCTTAGATGAGCTGGGTGGACGAGTTTGGCAGGCGGCTCAGCCACCGTTCCTTCAAGAGGAGATAATTCGCAGGGTGATATAGACGCAGTCTGGGATCTGTCCTCAAGGACCATAAAGCAAAATAATGAGTGATAAAAGAGAGTGAGTGATGAGTGATAAATGAGTTTAAATGAGTGATAAAAGAGAGAAAGGGAGCAAGCGAGGAGAGAATCTGGGAGTCTTTATAGATGTTTTTAAGCAGGAAAGCTAATCAAGTGAATAATACTTGGTCTTTATTAATAAACAATGGGATTTATTTTCTGGAGCGTTGCCGTCGTTTACATGTATCGACGAGTGTGCCGCATGTCAAGGGTCTTTAGTGTAGTGCAGCCTTCTCCAACCGGTGGCCCCCAAATGTTTTTGGACAGCAGCTCACCTCAGCCCTGGCCAGCATGGCCAATGGTCAGGAATGCTGGGAGCTGCAGTCCAAAACATCTGGAGGGCACCAGGCCGGGGAAGGCCAGCCTCAGCATCACAGTGCACACTGGCCTGTATTTGGATGGCAATGCACAGGAGGCCAAACGCTACACCTGAACCTGGGCTCTTCCTTCAAGACGGAAAATTAGCAGTTAGACTCAAGAACCAGGTAATACAATAACTGAATGCGCACTTATTACAGAAATATAAAAATGGGGACATGTGCAGAACTTGGGATAGGGCTGGTGGGCTCTCCCACAGTAGAGGCCTTCAAGAGGCAGCTGGACAGCCATCTGTCAGGGGTGCTTTAAGGTGGATTGCTGCACTGAGCAGGGGGTTGGACTCCATGGCCTTAGAGGCCCCTTCCAACTCTACTGTTCTATGATTCTGTGTTTAGCCTGGAGAAGAGAAGACTGAGGGAAGACATGAGAGCACTCTTCAAATACTTGAAAGGTTGTCACACAGAGGAGGGCCGGGATCTCTTCTCGATCATCCCAGAATGCAGGACACGGAATAATGGGCTCAAGTGACAGGAAGCCAGATTCCCGCTGGACATCAGGAAAAACCTCCTGACTGTTAGAGCAGTACGACGATGGAACCCATGACCTAGGGAGGTGGTGGGCTCTCCCACCCTAGAGGTCTTCAAGAGGCAGCTGGACAACCATCTGTCAGGGATGCTTTAAGGTGGATTCCTGCACTGAGCAGGAGGTTGGACTCCATGGCCTTAGAGGCCCCTTCCAACGCTACGATTCTATGATTCTATGAACGAGTTGAACGTATGACGAAGCCTGGGGGGAGATAAACCGAGTTGCTCGCAAGCGTTAAACAGGGAGGAATGCTTCTTCCTAACAACCATCCAGCTCCTGCCTGTCTTTCTTCTCTTAATTCCACATCATTGCCCCGTCCGCGCTCTTCGCTCATCGAACGTTATGGTTCTTACCTGCCTGGGGGCCTCTACTTCCCTTGCTCGGCTTCGTCCGTTTTTCCTAGCTGCCCCCCTAGGCCTGGAATCCAATTCCGGAGCATTTGCGGATCACGAGTTCAGTGACAGCCTTTTAAACCTCAGCCGAACACTTTTCTTTTTTCTAAAGCTTTTAGAACTTGATTTTGATCTTTTTACACTGTTCGTTTTATTGTCCCCCTGCGCCTGTTTGGTGCATTCCTTCCCCTTCCTCATGGTTTTATTGTGATTTTATCAGAATGTCAGCCTATGTGGCAGGGCGTTGCTGTTCTGTTGTTTGACAATGTACAGAGCCATGTACACTGATGGGGGCTGAATAAATAAATAAATAAATAAAGCAAGATGGGAAGGAGACAGACAGACACGTGGGAAGTCTAATTAGGCAAGAGAACAAGAGAGAGAGAGACCGCCTATGTAGCCAAAACGCCATCACCCACGCACAGGAAAGGTGTATCGATGGGTTCGTGGGAAACCAAAGCGCTGCAAAAGTACACACAAAAAAGTTCGGAAATGGAGGCGGGGGAAGAAGGCCGGCAGGGTGTGTTCAGTGGCCAAGGAATAGTGACTCATCATTGGAGGGGGGGGGATGAAAAATGGGGAGGGGAACGGAGTGCGGGTGGGACACTGACCAGCGTGCCACGCTGCAAACTTTCGTTGCCGGTTTGGCTTGTCAAACCTAAGGGTGGTGTACAGACCCGCGCGCCAAGCATGTGGCTAGTCTCCTTTTAGAGCGGTCTACATTTTGTTTTTCATTTTTTACTCTAGAGTAAAAGACGGACGCTCTGTGGATTGGTGGTTCCCGAGTCCGGAAACTGGGCAAGCGGCCTGTCCTGGATGGGGTTGCACTCCCTCTGAAAGAGCAGGTGCGTCGCTCGGGAGCATTCCTAGATCCATCCGTGTCACTGAAGGCCCAGGTGAGTACTTGGGGCCAGCTTCAGCTGACCCGCCAGCTACGGCCTTTCCTGGCAGGGACAAGCATGGTGGGATTCCCCACGGGGCGCCCTGAGCACTGACGCGCACAGGGGAGAATCACAGCCTATCCTGGAGCTTAAGTCACACGACACGCTGCGCGCTTTTGGGATGGGCACTTTTAACCCTTGCGGAAGGCCCAAGCTTTGGAGTTCTGCGATGCCATGGTACCTGTGGGTGTGTCGTAAGGAGCGAGGATCCTGAAACGTAGGAAACCTTCTCGTAATGCGACTGGATGATCCAGTTGGAGCTGCCGAGCGCGTAGCCGGAGCTGAGCGGAGAAACCTGCACCGCACCAAATAGCTCCTGTGGGGAAGGGGAGAGAGGAATAGAAACGAACTCTGGGAGCCCACGCCAGAAAACAATTCCTGATGCGACGAATTGGTATTCATTTTTTTGACAGCTAAGGAGACCCTCCATGATCAGGGACAGCGTATCTGTGAATGACAAGCGCTGGCGGACAGACAATGGGAGGAAGCCAATGCCAGTGGAAAGGTCCGTCAGAGTTCTGACTGGCTCTGACGGAAACCCGGAGCAGATTCACCGCCCCACTGGCATGGGAGCCACCAGCCTGCACTGGCCAATGCCTTCTGTTTGTGGTTTTCCCAGAAATATCTGGCTGGTCGCTGCAGAAAACAGGACCCTGCAGCCTGATCCTGCATGACCATGGCCATGCAGAGGGGTGGGGCAGTGGGGCCAGTTGGCTCGGGGCCCACGATTTTGAGGGGGGCATTCCGACGAGGAGGTTCCCCCCCCCAGCTTACGCGACTGCCATAGCATAAGCGGCCCATCGAGAAGCAAGGAGCCCGCCTTGCGGAAACAGCACACGAGCCGTCTGTCGTGAAATCCTGAATGTGAAGAAGGGATGTCTTACATCTTGAATAAAAGTGCTTCCCATTCCTTTTTTATAAATCGAATTCGTTCATAGATGTATTTAGCACTGAATCAGGGCCACGGATTAAAAAATACTTAACGAGCAGTTTGAAATGGGCGGGGGGGGGGGGGGACACACTCTTCCCACCTGGCCTGGGCATATGACCAGCTTTGCACGGCCCTGAGCGTGACTTATCTTCCAACCTCAGCATGTATATTCAAAGCTGCTCTTCTCCCCGCAATGAACCCATTGCTTGCATTTAACGTAGGCACAACCTCTTATGTCCGAGACGGCTTGCAACATAAACTGTTAAAACTGCTAAAACCAGTCAAACGAAAAGAAGCGGAAGTAAAAACAAATCGGGGGGAAACACGGATTGAAAGCCATCACCAACAGTATTAAAAACAAGTTGTTGCTTTAAAAAAAAAAAAAAAAACGGCACTAAGAGATGGCCAAGGTGTCATAAACTCTGTTCAAATCTCGTATAAATAGCAGTGCCTTTGGTAGGCATCTAAGCAGGGCCAGATCTAGGGTAAATAGCACCCTGGGCGAGGAGAGCCTTCGGTGCCCCGACTTGCCTAGGGCGCTATTTATCCCAGGTCAGTTTTGCAGGGCCACCCGGAGGACTTATGGGGCCGGACGGAGACGTGATGTCTGTCGAGAATGACCACGGCTCAAAACCTTGAACTCTCAAGCTGCCGCGCTACGGTTTGCACACGTCGGAGTTCGAAAAGCCACGTTCTGAGCAGCGGCAGCACAGCGCCCAACATAGCAGAGCCGGCACAGGTTTTACTTAGAATAACTTTGGTTTTGAGCAGTTCCTACCTTTCGTTAAGCATTCTATGGTTTAGAGCACCCATTATTTTTATCTCCAAAAGCTTTAAAGAAAAGTTATAAATAGAGACATTATCCAGCTGGCCTCCTACAGCGTACGGCTTTGTTTTATTCTTATTTATACAGTGCTTATAGTGTTTACAGCATCTGAACGGCTGAGCGGTCGGTAACCTTGCCTCAAAGACAGGCTGTGTTCCACTGAATTTTATCTAGTGCAAATGACATCAGAGTGGAAACCGAAAAAGGAACCTACTTGAAAGCTAATTCAAGAAAGAACATTTTTGGACTTCGTTCTCAAACGAGCTGTGGAATCTTTAAGAAAGGGTGACGGACCTTTTGCTGCCCTAGCTCACTGCAGACGGTACGTTAAAAAAACAACCCACAACCGCTGAGTTCAGCTTGGCATCTAGGGTGACCACCCAGCTCACCTGCCTGAAGGCCGGCCTACATCCCAACGCCATCAAAGAATGCACTTGGTAAATGTAGGGTGACCATACGAAAAGGAGGACAGGGCTCCTGTATCTTTAACAGCTGCATAGAAAAGGGAACTTCAGCAGGTGTCATTTGTATATATGCAGTACCTGGCGAAATTCCCTCTTCATCACAACCATTAAAGCTGCAGGAGCCCTGCCTAGCATGACCAAATACAAAAGAGGGCAGGGCTCCTGCAGCTTTAACGGATGTGATGAAGAGGAAATTTCACCAGGTGCTGCATGCATACAAATGACACCTGCTGACGTTCCCTTTTCTATGCAGTTGTTAAAAGATACAGGAGCCCTGTCCTCCTTTCCATAGGGTCACCCTAGTAAATGGAGAAGAGGCCACTGCTAAGAAGACCCTGTTCTGGGTTGCATGACATTACCTCCAGAGTCAGGGACACTCTGAGCTGGGGAGGTCAATTTTGTATTCCACTTAAATTTTAATAGAGGAGAAGAATGCCTCCCAGTCCCACACCACAAGTAGGAGGCAAGAAGATGGCAACAGTTTCCTCCCGAAGTCCTTTCCCTGGGGATACTCACTATTTTCTGGGAGTAGCCCACCAGCTGGATCTTACTGAGCGCCGAGTTCACCTCTTGCATATTGTAGCATCTTCTCCACGTAGTGACTTCAACGGCATCCTTCAGGGGGGCAGGAAGCATCCTGGGAAGAGAAGATTGGATTAGGGTCACCAACACATCGCAACTACAGGCAAATTTCCAGAGGAATCCGGGATGAAGGAGGAAAAGGGTGGGACAAAGTAAGGCATTTTAAAGAACAAGCAGATCTCTTGGCTACATGATTGATTGATTAATTCACTGCATTTCTATAGCGCCCAATAGCCGAAGCTCTCTGGGCGGTTTACAAAAATTAAAACCATAAAAGCCTTTCAAAATAACGACAGTATAAAAACATAATGTAAAATGCAGAATAAAAGCACAACCAGGATAAAAACCGAGCAGCCATGCAGTAATTGATAGGGATTTAAAATACAAATTGAAACAGCAAGGTTAAAAATCAAACCGAAGAACGGTTAAAATACTATGAGAATAAGAAGGTCTTGACCCGGCGTCAAAAGGAGTATAACGTAGGTGCCAGGCGAACCTCTCTGGGGAGCTCATTCCACAGCCGGGGTGCCACAGCAGAGAAGGTCCTCCTCCTGGTAGCCACCTGCCTCACTTCCTTTGGCAGGGGCTCACAGAAAAGGACCCCCGAAGATGATCTTAGGATCCAGGCAGGTACATATGGGAGGAGGCGTTCCTTCAAATAACCTGGTCCCAAGGCATTTAGGACTTTGAACATTAATGCCAGCACTTTGAATCAGGCCTGGACCTGGACCGGCAGCCAACGAAGCTGGAAAAGGACTGGCGTAATGTGGTCTCGTTGGCCAGTCCCGATTCCTATTCTACTACGGCATGAGAGATGCCGTTATGCATTTATTGGATCATACTCATAATCTGCCCTGCCTCCAAGGACCCGAGAGCAAAGGACAGAGCTCCCCCACTGTTGTTTGATCCCCAGAACCCTGTGAGGGAGGCTCGCTTGAGGGACAAGAGTGAGGGGATGGCCTAACGAAACCCAGGCAGCGCCATGGCTTGGTGGGGATTAAACCTGGGTCTCCCAAACCTTTAGTCTGAAGATTTTTCGGTCGAGGGCCAATTCCCTCGTGGATAATCTGTCGGGGGCCACAGGTTGGTGATGGGCAGAATCAGAGCCCAAAATGGTAGGTGATTTCTTCTCTCTCTCTCTCTCTCTTTCCCCCTTTCTTCCCACCCAGCAGGCTGCTAGGGAAGGGAGAGTTCAGAGGACTGAACTGATCACGTGAATTTTGGAAATTAAGCTGGGGGCTGCATGGCGACCTGTGGCCGTAGGTTGCCGACCCCTGATCTAGCCACTAGATGTCTCTGCTTGCCCTTGGTAGACCATTTACAGAACGTGGCCCAACTGCGGGAGTGTGTTCTTATTGGTTCTTCTGGACCTCTCAGCAGCTTTCGACCATCCTTCTGGGCCGCCTGGTTGGAATGGAGCTTAGGGGAACTGTTTGCTATGGTTCTGTTCACTGATGGACAGATTGTCCCAGAAGATGGGGAATACTTCTCAATGGCTTCGCCTTTGGCCTGTACTATTCCGCGCCCTCTGCTGTTTCACGTCGACACGACGTCCGGCGGTGCCTTTGAGGAGAGGGGCAGGGTGAAAGGACAAGAACAGGGGTTTGGGAATGGGGGGAGAGAGAGAGAGAGTCATGGGCACTCTCACAAAATGGCTGCCATGGACAGGGTTTGCCCATTTGCAAAATGGCTGCCGTGATGGGTGCGGCCGATCACAAAACACCTTTTTCCCCCCCAGAAGGCAAACTGGTGAGACCACGTTGCCCCCGAACAAGGCAGAAGTAAAGCCTGATCTCTAAAACGCAAAGCTGCTCTTTCGAACCCAAATCGAGGCGGTGTGGGAGGACAGACTTTTGCGCTGCAGCAGGCCAACCTCACAATGGAGAGTAATAAAATTTAACAAATCTTAAGGAACGTAATAAAAATCAGGAGGGACAGGGTGCCAGGCATGTGCCAAGGAAGTTGTTCATAAGCAACCTGGTGCCATGTTGTACACCTCAGCGCTGCAATCTTGTCTGTGGTATTGACAAAGCAGCTGGGATGGAAACTGTGGTGTTGAGAAACTTTGATACAAGAATTAAGATATTTGGCTCCTTGGAAAAACCATTTTCTTAGACATATATATATATATATATATATATACATTTGCAAAGGAAGTCAAAGAATGATATTCGAGAAGCTGTGAGCGGCAGCGTCAGAGCACATAAAAAGAACGGCCGTCTTTTGGGACATAAAATCTCTGACAGTACCAAGAAGCCCAGGCAGGAAGGCAGTGAGAGCTGCCAAGGAGGGGAAGAAGAACAGGGTTCTTATTTTGTATATTAAACGGATGCTAAATCAAAAGCTCATTCAAACCCATTTCCAAAGATTGATGGAAATCGGTCAAGTTTCGCTGACCCGTTTGTTTAAAAGGACCTAATTTATTGGTGAATCCGTGGGGTCGGTGACTCACTCCTCCATGATTTAAGGCGCTGAAGAAAGCATTAAAGATTGCGCCTGCCAAGCCGGCCGTGAGTACCTATCGCATGGAACTGCTGTGCCTACACGTACGGATGGAAAACTAAGATACAATCTGTCCTCTTCGGAGAAATGGTGGGGAAACCAAAGGGAACCCTAAAGCACACAACTTCTTCAATGGTAAAGATTGCATCTGCCATTTTTATGCACAACCCTATAGATGAGCAATGTAGTTGTGTTCAATCAATCAATACTTTATTACGGTTCATAAACCAGCATAACAGAAAAATAAACTCATGCAAATGAGGATATACAGGCTTCATTTTGGGGCAATCAGATAGGGTTTGATAATGCTAATATATCCCTACGCCGACGAATGGCTGCTGCACAGAATCTGGCGACTTTAGATGTAACTTGGTCGTCCAGGTCTGCCAGAAGATAGTCTGGGTAAAATTTATCCGGTCTGCCTGGGATTTTATCAATGAGTGGGGCAATCCATACAGTTCTAAGTTCGTTATAGAAACAGCAGTATAAAAGAATGTGATGAACTGTCTCAATATCCCCCGACCCACAAGGGCAGGTCCGCTTAATGTAAGTGATTTTTTTATATCTACCCTCCAACAGCACCAATGGCAAAACATTAAACTTTGTCAGCGTAAACACTCTTCCAATTCCTGGCACAGAATGTAGTTGTGTTGGGCTTGCAACTCTCATAATTTCCACCCAGCGTGGCCTTTAATACAGTCCAAAGTCCTCGCCCCACAACGCCCCAAATCTTCCCCCACACCCAACAGGTAGCCTTCTAAAAGGGGCAGGTAAGGGGGCCATCTGAAAAGGTAAGGGGCGCAGGTTAATTTTTATTATTCTTATTTATGGCACTTATATACCGACCCCATAGCCGAAGCTCTCTGGGCAGTTTACAAAAAATTAAAACATAAAAGCCTAAAAACAAACCACATATCATTTAAAACTGTCCAGGAGTCAGTTAAGAAGCTCAACCTATGCTGTTAAATGCCCGGGAGAAAAGTCTTCACCTGGCGCCGAGAAGATTACAGTGTTGGCGCCAGGCGAGCCTCGTCGGGGAGATCGTTTCACAGTTGGGGGGCCACCACTGGGAAGCCCCTCTCCCTTGTTGCCATCCTCCGAGCTTCAGGAGGATGTGTCAGGAGTGTCAGGAGTGGTTTGGGCGATTCACATCAGATAAAGGAGAAACGGGTTCTCGGGATGCAACATGTTTATTTTCTCAAAGCTTTGTGAAAATAAACATTCTGTGTCCTGAGAACCCGTTTCTCCTTTATCTGACCTGTGCTGGATGCTCTCCCCCTTTTGGTTTTGGGTGATTTACAGAACATAGAAATAACACACTCCTGTCTAATGTCAGACAGACCACACCGAGAGGGTGGAAATCATGAATCCCACCCCTATCTCAGGGCCAAAACAGATATTTCACGGAAAAAGCAGCTAGCTGCAGCATCTTTTTTTTTTTTCATTTTCACTTTATTTATTTATTACTTTTTTTATACTGCCCTATAGCTGAGGATCTCTCGGCAGTTCAAAATTAAGTGCAGGAGGCACGACTGGATCAGGACCCTAGCAAAAGGGGGGGTACGGGAGATTCAACCCTCTCCTGCCCCCTGGTATGGGCATAATCTGGATCAGGGGGCCGTGGCCTGCAATTTCTATTACGAAACAGTGATCGATCAAGCAAAGGAAATGGAGCGCTATTTTGCAACAGAAATAGCAGGCATGGGTGCCTCATTTGGATCAGACCCATAGCGGAGGGAGGGTTAAAAACCCCTAATCCTCCACATTAGGGTCCCCACCACTAATATCCAACGATGCAGAGGAAATGAGAGGAGGCCGTCCCTCTGATTCTCAGACCTCAGAATTCCCCCCCCCCCCCCACTTCCAAATGGAGAATTCCGGGAAGGGTAGTAATTTAGTAATCTGAAAATAAATGTATCTTGATGATGACACGCAATCCGGGAGATCAGGAAGGAGCACAGCCTTGAGAGCTGTTTCCTGTTTCCAATAAAAAAAACCTTGCAAATGTTGCACATGAGGGTTGTTACCATGATGTCCAAACTGGGAACACGGAGTTGTTTGTGGGTTAAATAACCCCAAGTTAAACCATGCCTTGTTCGTGGGTTAACTTGGGGTTCCTTTAACCCATGAACAACCCCACGTTCCCGGGTTCAGATGTCACACTAAGAACTCTTGAATGCAGCATTGAAAGGTTGTTACTGGAAACAGGAAGTGGTTCACATCCTCGCAATTAGTTAACCCACGAACCGCTGGTGAAAGCTGCCGTTACGTCCGAATGCGGTCTCTGATGTGATTGGCTCACACCGCACTGCCTCTCTGTGGCCAGATTGGCACACACATAGAAGATGCTAGCGCGCATCCTCCATCTCCCTCCCCAAAGAACCACCCTCCCTCTGGAGCAGCCATCCAGAAGGCGTCACTGTTTGAAGTCAGGGAGTGAAGGATGCAAACATGATATAAACCATCAAGACTCCATTTGATTTTTTAAAAAACCAACCCCAAAAAAACGACAACAGGATCGGCAACAACTCAACGGGGTTAGACGTTGCCAGCAATTAGCTCAGACTGCACAAGGTAATGGGGTAAAACGTAAGCGGCGCTGATGAAGCACTTAGTATATTCCCTGCAAAGTGTTGGTTGAAAATGCTCCAGTGCTCTATATAATAAAGATAACAATTTAGTGGCATGAAAACTATTTAGGGCGGAAGCAAATGAGCTGAAAATGATAATGCAACGAAGCAACACTTTAGGCTGTCCTACGACACAGGGAAGGGAAGAGAATTGCACGAGCATCATTGTCAGGCTGTTCCCACAACCATGGTTAACTAAAAATAAAAGCAGAACCAAGGTTGGTGTTGTCTTCGGGCATATTGTACTTCATCTGCCATCAGTCTTTTTTAAGCATCCCCACCTCCAGGTGAAAGGTTGACCACAGGCAGCCATACCCCGGAGCTCTAAGGCCATGCCTGGCAGCCTTCGAGGAGACAGCTCTGAGGACAAATTCTTGAAACTGTCCCCCATCAATTCACAGGCACCGATTGGGCCGAATTCCCAAGCCCCCAGCACCATGCAGGGAGACTGGCTGACAGGCAAGTCCCACTCTCAGCAGAGCGGTCATGGTCAAGGTACCAAAAGCCCAAAGGAGGAAAGCAGCCCAGTCAAAACAAAAGAAGAGAGAAGCATGTCCTCAGGATGCATGAAGCCCGACGTGTTTCGGCCTGTGTCCTACGAAAGGCCTTCTTCAGGGGGTTGTTGGAAGATGTCTGCAGATTTTCCTCACGCCATAAAATGTCTCCTGTAGGAATTTGTAGGCAAATTACTACAGGAGACATTTTATGGCTAGACCTGTTTCTCTCTTCTCCGCATCCATCTTCCGTGTTTGGCAGCGAACGCTAAAAATCCGTGGGGACAGTTCTGCCAATCAGACCTAATTCCGAGGACAAAAATTCCACCCCAGGGCAACACATCAGTGTGGTGTTCTTAGACAAGGGACCTTGGCCAGCAATGCCTTCATAGAATCATAGAATAGTAGCGTTTGAAGGGGCTTATCAGGCCATCGAGTCCAATCCCCTGCTCACTGCAGGAATCCACCTTCAAGCATCCCTGACAGATGGCTGTCCAGCTGCCTCTTGAAGGCCTCTAATGTGGGAGAGCCCACCACCTCCCTAGGTCATGGGTTCCATTGTCGTACTGCTCTAACAGTCAGACCCTCCATCTTCGGGAACTTGTCTTCTTGCCACCTCCTGGCCTCAGGAGGTTGCACTGCTGTTTTCTGAGGACTTTGGCTTGGAAGGCCCAGTAGAGACCCCTGTGCCACTGAAGTCAATGGCTCCTGAAGGAGGCAAGGCCCCTCCAACCGGAAGAGGATTTTCCTAGTGGAGATGAGCTACACAGACTGAGCTGAAGCCCTCTTTAGCTTTCGGCCTGGGACTGCCTTTTGCTGAAGCAACAACCTCCATTCTGAGCTGCACATGGAGCTGTCCAGGTTGCTACCTGGACTTTGTCATGCTTTGCTTGGTCCTACCAGAAACTGAATCCTACCTCGCTTTGCCCAACTGGAACTGGAACTTTGCCTTGCTTTGTTCTGCCTTCCTGGAAACTAAGCTCTTGCCTAGAACTCCCCCATCCCCTGCTAGGATTCGAATCTCATCTGGCTGGGACAACTACTGGGAACGGAACGTCAAGTCGTCCCGTGAGGCCTTTGTCTGAGTCCCCCTGACATTGATGCCAATGATGGCGGGACACAGGGCCTTTTTGGTTGTTGTTTTTGGAACTCCCACCCCGGAGAGGCTCGCTTGATGTCGTCTGAGAACCTGATGGCTGAGGAGCAGGGTAAGGAAATAAACTGTAAAGGTGGGCGGCTCCCCTCATGGAAATCCTACAAAGGGAGCTAACCCTTTTTGGGGAGGGGGGCCGGGAGAGCGTTCTTACCTTTGCGCTTCTTTATTCTTCCACAAGGAGGCAGACTGAGCCTTTGGCACCCGTTCAATAAAGTTTACCAGCTCTTCCATGAGAAGCCTGCAAAACAGGAGCAACATCAACGGAAAACTCAAATTTCAAACACAAGAGGAAATATAGCTGCTTGTAGTCGCACGCTAGAATGAGTTCCCCCTCCCACCCCAGGTTTTACATTCATTACAACCTGGACCACTCCTCTATAGTAAACATTCCTAGGAAGACAGGGAGAAGGCTATGCTGAACTCATACGAGTTTCCTTCACGCAATGAGGGCATTTTCCCAGGGCGAGAATAATTCCCCCAGTCGCTGAATATGAGCCAGCAGCATGATGCGGCTGCAAGAAAGGTGGATGCAGTTTTAGAATGAACGCAACCATCGTTTCCAAGTCATGGAAAGGAATAGGTCCAGTTCATCCTGCACTATTCAGACCTCTCCTGGAGTGCTGTGCCTAATCCTGGCCACCGAATGTAAGGATGTAGGCAGATCGGATTGGGTTCAGAGAAGAGCAAACGAGACCCTCAAAGAAGAACGGAATATGTTTAGCAGAGACGACTGATGGGGGACATGAGGGCACTCTTCAAATACCCGCAGGAGTATCTGATGGAAGTGGGCATGGCCTTGTTCTCTGCTGCCCCAGAGGGTAGGACTAGATTGAATGGGCTTAAGTTACAGGAGGGCAGATTTTGGTTGAAAATGAGGAGAAACGTCGTAATAGTAAAACCAGTTCAGCCATGGAATAAGTTACCTAGATGACCTCCTTGCTAGGGGTCTACAGGGGACGTTCTGGATTTTAAGTATGGAACAGGGGGTGGATTAGATTGCCTAAAAGTCCCCTCCGATTCTGTGTTTCAAATCCCACAACCCCAGTCTGAGGTGGTACAGTCCCAAAGTGGTAGAATCCCTGCCATCCCATTCAATGTAGTAACATGTGCGTTTAGCAACATGCAAAACGAAGGTATCATCCGAGGTTTATTTTCCATGCTTCGCGTATCGCAGAAGGGGTATCACAGTCTTCCTCCAACGCTTCACCACTCGTACGAGTTTGCTAAATGCACAAGTTGGGGTAGATTCACACGTGGGAAGCATGGAGTTGAAAGACACGCACACGCGGAGACCTGTGGAGACTTCCTCGGCTCGCTTTCAACCCCTGCCTTAAAAGCCTCTCAAGAACATTAGAAGCAACGTTCTTCCTCCTGCGTGATATTCTTTTACACCTCCCTTCCCTCTCCTCGCGCCTTTCCTTCAGCAGCGGATGAAAGGTCGTTAACCTAAACGACGCTAAGTGGATTTTTCTTACCTGCCAATTTGAACCGTCGGCTCCGTGGCGTAGACCGTCCCGGTGAATCTGGTGTGTTCTGTGATGTACGGCAAGGCCATCATGCAGTGGTAATTGGAGACCAGGATCACGTCCACAGTAGACAATTCTATCAGTTCCATCTGAAAACGGGGGTGAAGATCGTTAGGAACTGTTCAGAAAAACAGGTATTTAAAACCTCTTTTTTTTTTATAATATTTTATTTCAACTTAAACAACATAATACAACATATAACAACCTAAATTACAATGCATAACCAACATACCCCCCCGTGCTCCCCACCCCCCAGGAGATCTACATTTATTCAATTATTCATCCTTCCAAAATTGTAAAGACTCTTTTGAAGGTATTTGTCCCTTCCCCGATCTTAATACATATTCCAAAAATGGACGCCATATATTTTCAAAATCATTCTTACTGGACATTCCCCTCTTTATTTTCATTTTACATGTTAGCTTATCATTAAGTGTCATATCCCATATTTCTTTATACCATTCTTCTATTGTATAGGTCCCTTGCCCATATGTGGTGGAGCTGTGAACACGTACAAAAAATTTGGAAAAAGGTATTTAAAGAAATAAGTGAAATAATGGGAAGTCAATTGGAATTAAATCCAAAGTTAGCTCTACTTGCAATATGGGATAAAGGAAATGAGAATATAAGTAAGAGAGAATTGATAAACAACCTCCTGGCTCCCGTCAGAATAATGATAGCTAAAACCTCTCTCTCTCTCTCTCTCTCTCAACAACAACAACATCTAGACTGCTTAAAAGAAAACTATCAGAAAGTTTTAAACATTGACAGAAACGGCCTTCCTTTTATTATGACTTCTCACTCACATTGCCCTATCTCTGCGTCTAAACCACAACGGGTCTCACGGCCCTTGATCCTATTTATTCACAGTATTTTATGCTGCCCGAGAACAGTGATCTCTGAGCGCCTTGCAGCAAGAAAACCTTAAAGTGCAATGAGAAATCACAAGCGATCAATAAAACTGGAAGAAGCACCATAATAAAACAACATCATACGATAGCCGGAATCACTAAAAGTACACAACGGATGGAAAATTCGCTGGATTAAAACTGGACAGATCTAAAAAGTCAGAGAAAATAAAAAGGTCTTCAGCTGGTGCTGGACAGAGTATAAAGAAAATGGCAGGCGAGCATCCTTGGGGAGGGCTTTCCGTAACTGGGAGGGGAGCCACCACAGAAAAGGCCCTTCCTCCAGGGGGCAGCAGTCGCTCTTCACTTGGTGGGGGTGCCCAGAGAAAGGTATGCGAAGATGATTTCAGGGTCTGGGTATTTACATGTGGGAGCAGGCGCTCCTTTGGAGAACCTGGACCCAAGTCAATAAGGGCTTTGAAGGTCAAAACCAGCACTTCACATAGGACCTGGAAACGGACTGGGAGACTGCACAGATGTCAACGCACTAGAGAGAGACGTTCAGATCATCCAGACCCTATTAATCATCTTGCAGCCCTGTTCTGGACTAGCTGATGTTCCTGACCATCTTCAACACCAGCATGACATACTATGCATTACTGCAATTCAAACGGGAGGTCTGTTTCTATGGCAGAGTAACAATCACACGTATCCCATGAAGCTGATGGGTGGGAGATTCAGGACAGATAAAAGGGAGGACTTCATACACAACGCAGAGTCAAACGATGGAATTCGCTACCAAACGACAGGTAGGGATGGCCACCAATATGGATGGCTTTAAAGGCGGGGGGGGAGGTTGGATCAATTCCTGGAGGAGAAGGCTATCCATGCCTACTAGTCCTGATGGCTCTGTGCTACCTCCAGGATTAGAAGCAGTAGGCCAATGTACACCAGTTGCTGGGGAATATGGGTGGGAGGGGGCTGTTGCATTCCTGTCCTGCCTATGGGTTTCCCATGGGCAGCTGGTTGGCCACTGTGGGAACAGAGTGCTGGACTAGATGGACCCTTGCTCTGAACATAAGAACATCAGAAGAGCCCTGATGCTGGATCAGACCGAGGGTCCATCCAGCCCAGCACTGTTCCCACCGTGGCCAGCCAGCTGTCGACCAGGGACCCACAAGCAGGACACGGCTCTTTTCACGTTCTTATCCCTGGCCCCAAAGCCCTGGCCCTGGCCCCAAAGCTAACATTCAACAGCGGGGATGCAGCCTGCGGCCGCTCTTTCTAGCGCCATCTGAGTCTTCCTCCTTGTGCTTCTCACCGCCCGTGATGGGGGCGGGAAGAGATGAGGAATGGAGGCGCCCAATGAAGTCTGGCCCTGGGAGGAGTCTGCAGAGTCCCTTCCTCTGTGCTGGGAGAGCCCTGGAACTTAATGTCTCTCTCAGCAAGGAGGAAGGGCAAATGGGCGGGGCGACGACGGCAGAGGGCATGGCCACGCCCACCAACGCCTTCTGGCCCGCGGAGGGTGTTGAGGGCAATTCAGGCCCCCACCTGAAATTTGTTCTGCACCCCTAGTTTATAGGAACCCCTTCTGAAGGGGGGAGGCTGCTGGAAGGACAAAACCTGAGGCCCCAATGATGGTCTTTTGCCTAGAGTCTTGGAGAAACGGGGACCAGGGGCTATAGTAGCTAGGCCCAAAACGTGTTGCAATTCAGCGCTGGAACTAAACTTGGCATCTTCTGACCATGGTCTGGAGGTCAGCACAGATACGTAGGGCCGGCCGGCTTGAAAAGGACCGTCTTCTTTTTTTTTTTTGCATCCCACTATAGGAACAATAATTAGAAATATTTACTGGTAAGGCTGTAACGCTGGCGATGTCAATTTGGAAAACTTACCAGAAACCTAACCTCTAACTCAAGTTATTATGGAGCAGCTAATGGGATTCAATAGTCATCAAACGGAAAACTATCTGCTCACACAAGGGTCGGCCCATCGATTTGAAGCTAACGGCAGAGAAATGGGTCAACTTAGGATGTTCGGAAACGTTCATATCCCCCAGTAACCAATTTCTGACCTGGCCGGTTCTTCAAATGGGCCAGGCTGGGGGCATGAGGGAGAGGGGGAAGAAACGGCGAGGCAACGGAGCGGGAGAGAAAGGGCGAGGCGAGGAAGGGAGAGAAAGAAGGTGGCTACGAGCAGGAAAGGAGAGGAATAGTGAGGCTAGACGCTGGGAGGGCAGAGAGCGAGCGAGAGAGAGAGCAAAGGGGAAAGGCCTGAATGGACAGGAGAAGATGGGTGGTCCAGAATGCAACGCTTTCCATTTCCCCCTCCATCCTAGCCTCTGGCCTCCCTGTTTCTCTTTCATCCTGCCACCTCCTGACTAGCCAGCCCCCCATGGCAGCCATTTTGTGGTGGTGCCCACAGCCGTTTCTCCAATCCCCAAACGCGCCCACATGTCCAAAACAGTTGGGGACCCCCGACGTAAGCAAAGCACTTTTGAGCCCTGCCGAAAAAGCGGTATATCACGTTCCGAGCGGAGTAAGCGGACCCATATGTCTGTCTCTCTCTCTCTCTCTCTCTCTCTTACGAGGCTTGAAATGAAACACTTCAAGAAAATGTCGCCCCTTGCAGTTCCACGTTCCCTTAAATTGAAACAGGAGGCCGTAAATGGTTTGAGAAATGGGTCGGAAAGGCATCTCGCGGCAGCGTTATTTCAATAAGAGCCCATCGTATCCTCCCGTGAAACGTTAACATTCTCTCGAGCGAGACAGAAGCTCCTCCAGGATCACGTCGTGGTTCCAAAGCTTCCACCGGTTGTGAATGAAAGGCGGCGATTTGGGGCTTTGGGGCTTGAAGGCTCCCCTCCCCCCCCAAGGAAGACTCACCTCTGGCAAGCAAAACTCAGGAACAGAATCCGCAAAGGCGCGGCCGGAACAATCTTTCAGCTCCTGTGAAATGGCGGGCGGGGAGCGGGGGTGGGGGAGAAGAGAGAAGACATTTAACCAGGAGCAAACAGACGAGGACGAACTCCAAGGCAACGTGAACAGAGGACAGAGCCCCACATCCTGGATTTTTAACCGTCAAACGATTTTTAAGAGAGAACTGCAAAGTAATTCAGAAGCCAGCCAAATGCCCACCAAGTGGTGCGGGTGGAGATACGAAAAAAGGGGAGAGAAACAGGTTCTCGGGACGCTGAAATACTTTATTAATTCATGCCCAACTCGTTTCGGCCTATGTGGTTTTTTTTAAAAAGGCCTACTTCAGGGGGTTGGTAAGAGAAGTCTACAGAAAACTCTTAAAAGAACGATAGTCTCTTGTGATATTCACTGGCGACTAACCCCCTGAAGAAGGCCTTTAAAAAATACCCCACATAGCCCGAAACGTGTTGGGCGTGAATTAACAAAAATATCTCAGCATTCCGAGAACCTGTTTCTCTCCCCTTTTTTTTGTCCTAAGTGGAAGCTCTCCTGCTTTTGGTTTTTCGAGGGTGGAGATACGGCCACAGAGAAGGGCTCTCGCTAAGCGGCCAGGCAAGTGCCAACTATCAGCTGCCTTTCCAGGTGCGGCGACGGAGGTGGGCAAAGTCGGGCAACCGCTAGGGCGAAATTATCAGCAGGGGGACCGCCACTAGTCGGAGATCTGAGCGGGAGGCCATTGCAGAACTTGCTGAGGGAGAACAAAACCCAAGAGCTGGACCTGCTCCTTGCCAGCTCCCTCTTCGCCACCTCTTTTTCCTTTGGCCCCGGGGGCCTTCCCCCCCTCCCCGTCTCCTCTTCTGCAAGCCCCGGCACTTTCAGCCTCTTGCGTTTCAAGCCGGATGCTGCGCTGCATGTGCCCACTTAAATATTCTTTGCTCCCGGACCTGATAAAGTATGGCAGCCTTTGCCCCTCTCCTTCCTTAGTGTCTGGCGAGTTGGTTGCTGCACATGCAAATAGGTCTGAGAGGAAAGCAGGGGTCACAATGAGGTCACAAACGGAAGTCTATGCCGTTCCCCTATGTAGTTCTTAGGCAGAAGGGGGCTTTGGGAAGACCCAAAGGTAGCAGATTCCCCAAACAGAGCCTATTCCCTTCCCCTCCTTCTGTGCTGATTCCCCCGTTCAGTCCTTCAGAAATGCCGGCAGTTTTGCCAAGTTATAACAAATGAGCAATTACTTCTAATGGCAGGAGGCTCTTAACCTCATCAAGAGGAGTTAAAAGGTGAACAATGGGAAGCCGGGTGAATTTCAATGCCCCCGTTGGAGTTACGACAAGTGGATCCAAACGCAGCAAAGAGTCCCGTTCGCTTCACGTGACAAAGTGCCCACCCCTGACCCCAGACCCCATCTTCGTGCCGCACGGGTCAACTCATTTGTCCTTCTAAGCAGGCGCAACGGTCAGCGCAGAGGCTGGAGAGCATGCGGCTGGACACATAATGAAACCTGCCTGCTGGAAGCGGTGAATCAAGAGGGGCATTGGACGCCCTCAAAGGACACGCAGCTATGTCCCCGTTCGGCTGCCGGCACTTTCTTGCCATGTTCAGCGTTCCGCGCCCGTGGGGGGCCTACGGTGGCCTTCTCTGAGGTGTGCCGGACTGCAACTCCCAGAATTCCCAGCCACCACGGCCAAGGGTCTTGGTGGGAAAGGGAGGAGACTGTGGACACAGGTGGCGTTTTCAACACGCCTTCCTGTTGACGGTCAGGATATTGGTAGGGGAAGATGAAGAGTGGAAGCGAACGGCTGGCTACGCAGATGGCGTCGTCGGGAGAGGTTTGGTTACGCGGACCCTGGCCTGCAAGGCCAGTATGAAGGACGTCTTGTGGATGATGGGATGCACCTCACAGGGAGCCAAGCATTAGGTACAAGCACGTGAGAGATACAGGGGGAGGCAGGACATTGGCAGGTAAATACAGAAGCAACACCCACTACCTCCAATGTCTCTCTATATAGGGTGACCCTAGGGAAAGGAGGACCGGGCTCCTGTATCTTTAACAGGTGCACTGAAAAGGGAATTTGTACGCATGCAGCACCTGGTGAAATTCCCTCTTCATCACAACAGTTAAAGCTGCGGGTGCCCTGCCCTGTTTTGTATCTGGTCAAGAGGGCAGGGCTCCTGCAACTTTATCTGTTGTGATGAAGAAGGAATTTCACCAGGTGCTGCATGCGTACAAATGATCCCTGCTGAAATTCCCTTTTCTATGGGAATTTCTATGAGAGATAGAGGAGCCCTGTCCTCCTTTCCATAGGGACACTTGACTACATACCAATGCACGGAGCAAGGGAATCATGTAAAACGAATTCGAATTTCTAATACAGGGTGGAAAGTACAATCTGTCAGGTAACACCAGTGTGGAGTTGAATCCATGCCGGGTTTCAAACAGAACCAGTCAGAACTCTCACGGAGCTACCCAAGATTGGCTAGCTCCTTTAGAGTTGAAACCCAGAGTGGATTCACTGCCCCGCTGACATGGGAGTCACCAGCCTCCACTGGACTTGGTGGCCTGAGAGTCAAGATTGGAACATAGCAAGTGAAGGGTCTACCTTGTGCAAACGGAACAGACCCAATAGAAAGGGAGGGGGGCTAGAATGGTACGAAAGAATCTGTACTCCGGTACTGAGATCAGTGGTTCTGGGGATGGAAACCATGGGGGGAAAATCTGGATAAGGATGGGAGATTGAAACAGGAGTGATATTGTTATGGCAGTGTGCTGCAGACCATCCAGCCAGCTGGAAGACAAACTTTTGGGGCCACGGAATAATGGGCTCAAGTGACAGGAAGCCAGATTCCGGCTGGACATCAGGAAAAACTCTCTGACCTTTAGAGCAGTACACCAATGGAACCCATGACCTAGCGAGGCCATGGGCTCTCCCACAGTAGAGGCATTCAAGAGGCAGCTGGACAGCCATCTGTCAGGGATGCTTTAAGGTGGATTCCTGCGTTGAGCAGGGGGTTGGACTCGATGGCCTGATAGGCCCCTTCCAACTCTACCAGTCTATGATTCTATGAGGTTCAAAAGCAAGGCTGCCAATGGTCAGAGAGCGCGGCAAGGGATTCTGGCTTCAGACCCTGCTGCAGATTTGATCTTTGACAGGCGTTTTCTGAAGTCTGCGAGGACGAAGCTGCTGGGGGATGTGTGAATGAGGTTACGTGGGACCTCACCGGGAGGCATCTGCACAGTGACAGACCGTGCCCGATGGGTGCGTTAATCATCTGTTTCCTGAAAAGCTCGCACACATCGTTCTAATATGTAACCTCAAAGCCGACGTGAGTGACGGCGTGATCATGTGGGACATTTATGTCTGAAAGAAATGCCTTGATTCACCGAGACCGTCCTTTGAATAAAACCGCCTTCCCCAACCTGGTGCCCTCCAGATGTGTGGGGCTACAAAGCACGCACTCTACCATCAAGCAACTGCCTCCAAACACGGATGTTCTGAAGTCCCTCTTCATGGCTTAAAGTTTATGGAAAAGGGACATTTCAGAAACAAAAGCCAACTTCTTTTCCTCTGGCCGGGACAATGCAATTCTGTAACCTGCATACATGTGCAAATGGGCATGTATGCTGCTTGTGCTACACGTGAGGAGGGGCGCAGAGTTATCCATGAGGCCATAGCCCACTCCCCGCCGTTACAAGTCCTTAGCCCCAGCCCTAGCCTTATAGTTTTAGGGACTAGAAACTTGGCTCTTTAAAAACAAAACTGAGATTCTCTGTGCTGAGAATGCCGAAACCAAAATTCACACTCGCACAATTTGGTTGCTTAATGTACGTGCAATCTTGGTGGCTGCCCCGGGGCTCTGGAACTCCCTTCCCAGGGACGCTACACTGGCTCCCTCGCTGGTGCGCTTCCGGAGGCAGGCTAAAACATTTCTGTTCCGTCTGACCTTTCGGGAGCAGTTTGGACCTCTGTTTATACATTGTTTATATATTGGTGGTGGGTTGTTTTTTTTTTTTACGATTTGTATTTTAAATGTTTTTTAAATGTTTTAATATTATAGCATGTTTGATTATATTTTTAATTTTTGTGTATCTCTATTTTAACTGTACGTGTTTTAATTTGTAAAGCTGCCTTGAGTCCCAGTGTTGAGGAAAAGGCGAGATATTATTATTATTATTATTATTAATAATAATAATAATAATAATAATAATAAATGTTTTATACCTGAAGCAGCCTTCCCCAACCTGCTGCCCTCCATATTCATTGGACTGCAAAACCCATCATTGTCCATGCAGGCTGAGAATTATGGGAGTTGGAGTCACGCATACCTGCAGGGCACCACATTGTTCCTCACTGATCAGGTCATAAAATAGTAGAGTTGGAAGGGAACTATAAGGCCATCGAGTCCAACCCCTGCTCAATGCAGGGATCCACCTGAAAGCATCCCTGGTTGTCCAGCTGCCTGTTGAAGGCCTCTAGTGTGGGAGAGCACACGACCTCCCTAGGTAATTGGTTCCATTGTCGTACTGCTCTAACAGTCAGGAAGTTTTTCCTGATGTCCAGCCGGAATCTGGCTTCCTGTAACTGGAGCCCATTATTCCGTGTCCTGCACTCTGGGTTGATCGTGAAGAGATCCTGGCCCTCCTCTGTGTGACAACCTTTCCAGTACTTGAAGAGTGCTATCATGTCTCCTCTCAGTCTTCCCTTCTCCAGGCAAAACACGCCCAGTTCTTTCAGTTTCTCCTCACAGGGCTTTGTTTCCAGACCCCTGATCATCCTCGTTGCTCTCCTCTGAACTCCCTCCAGCTTATCCACATCCTTCTTGAAGTGTGGTGCCCAGAACTGGACGCAATTCTCGAGATGGGGCCTAACCAGTGCTGAATAGTGAGGAACCAGTCCCTTGCACGATTTGGAATCTCTGCTCCTATTAACGCAGCCCAAAATAGCATGGTCAGTAGCTGGGGGTGGGGTGGGGAGGAGGAAGGCTTCTGAAAGCACAGATCTGGTGGATTTTGAGCTTTCAAAGCCGTCTTCTCTCCTTGCGGAAGTGGACCGCCTCCTCCCCATCCAGGCAGAATGGGCCATATGCCTCCTCCGTCTGCCCCCTCCCTCCTTACATGAAGGGGAAAGAATCCAGTATAACTCCAGTGGCTCCTCGGAAATCAACTCAAGAATATTAATACTACGATTCTGCTAACACACTTTTCATGGGGTGCAAACGGCAGGACAGCCTGCAAGCCGTTCCAAACTAGAAATTGTTAATGCGCGGATGCGGATGACTATAATCCCCAATAGGGTTCATGGAAAAAGCAAATGGACGGCAGACATTTCAAGGTATATTTGACATCTACACTTCAAATTATTTGACCTGAAAATTCAATTACTTTTGGCAACAGCTCTGTTTCCCGCCCTCCTCTGGATAAGTAAGGTCGGCTTGGAGTCAATTTTGCTGGCTAATTAGCTAGGCTCACTGGGACTCCCAATCCCATCCGTACGTTACCTTCTCCAGGAAAGTGCTTCCGTCTTTTAAGACCCAGCCTGGGAGCTTGGATAGCCTTGGACTGCAGGAAAGAAAGCAGCAGCATTAATGGATTTTACGAGGAAATCAGCACCCATTTTCAGAGAACACTATTTTAAATCATTGATGCTATGTATGTTTCACAACTACTGCGTAACTGAGGATCTAATTAAAAGCTGTCTGTATGAGAGACCTGCAGCTCAAGGTGGTCGTTTTAAATCAGTATATGGAATTCTCTTACTGCTGGACTAGCCCAAGGATGCAATCATTGTCTGGGAATTGGTTCCAGGGGGTCACGCAGAGCCCCCCCCCCCCCGTTAGAACAGCAAGGAGGAGGAGAACTACCATATTGCCATGCTGCATAAGAACATGGGAAGAGCCCTGATGCTGGATCAGACCAAGGGTCTATCTAGTCCATAACTCCAGACTTCAGACCAAGAACCCATAAGCAGGACATGAGTGCAACAGTACCCTAGCGCCCATGTTCCCCAGCAACTGGTGTACATAGGCTCATGGCCTCGGATGCTGGAGGTAGCACATAACCCATCAGAACTAGCAGACCAGAAGGCTTGCTGTCTACTTAGTACAATTGTCTATAAAGACTGGCTTTTTAAAATAGCTCCTGTTACCTTGATTTATTCTTTTAATTTGTAAAGAAATGTAACGGTAGGATGCCCAAGATAAAAGAGAGGCCCTTCTCACCTGCCCACCTCCACAGGGGAGAGGGCCTTCTCAGCTGTGGCCCCACACCTATGGAACAAACTTCCACGGACGGTCCGCCATTCACCATCCTTACAGGTTTTTAAGAAGGCCTTAAAATGTTTTTTTCTACTATGGCCTTCTCATAATGGAATACTGTTTTGCTGCTGTTGCCCTTGCTGTTTTATGACTAGTTTTTAATGCTAGCTTTTATTGTTTTAATTGATATTTTGCTTTCTATGTTTTTATTGCTTTTAATGTGTATACTGTTTTATATATGGCTGTAAGCCGCCTTGGGAGAGCTTCTGCCCTGAAAGGCAGCTAAGAAATGTTTTAAATAAATAAATAAACAAAGCAAAAGTGATTAGGCGAATCCTCCTCAATTATATAAACATTATCTAACATTGCTGAATAATTTGACAATCTTTGATCAGCAGCTTGAGCAACTCTTTTTGGGTGGGTCAAACACCCAAGCCTAACAGAATTAAGTATTTGTCAAAAAGACAATTAGTTGAAGACGTTTTTAAAAAACCCTCCTCCGGCTATTTTCATTAATGTTAAAGCTTATTATTTATTATTATTTATTACATTTCGATGCTGCCCCCATAGCTGAAGGTCTCTGGGCGGTTTACAAGAGATTATCCTTACGTTCAGTCCTTACTGGCATTTCGTGAAAAGAATACCCTATTTCCATTTCATCCTTTTTTTTTTTTTACAAATGAAACGCCAACTAGACGAACTTGCTCTCTGACCCATTTTGCAAAAGATATCTTTCAAATACCCACTGCATCAATTCAAAAGTAGTTTAACTGTTCGTCTTAAGGGCAACAGCAGAGCCAATATGTTTCAACACTAATTTTCATTAATAAACTGAACTACCATGGGAAACTACCATGGAAAAACAAGATGGTTGAGTGAATTTTTCTCTTCCCATCTATAACCCACACAGAAGGCTAGAAGGCTGCCACAGCCGATGGTATCAAAAGCCACTGGGAGAGCAAGCAGAACCAAAAGAGTTGCATTCCCACTGTCTCTCTCATGACTGAGGTTATCCATCAGGGCACGGAAGGCAGCGTCAGCGCTGAAACCAGGTCTGAAGCCAGGTCTGAAGCCGGGCAGAATGTTTTTCTTTTTCTTTATTACATTTCTATACTGTCCAATAGCCAAAGCACTCTGGGCGCTTTACAATTAAAATTAAACCCTAAAATAAAACACCGTGGTTCAGTTCAGACCACACGGTAGTCAACGCAGTGTGAAAACTCCACTCAACGGTTGAGTTTTTCGGAGGTACAGTGGAGTTGAGTAAAATCCATAGTGACATTTGATTGACAGATCCCCTGCCCTCTCTCCTCTCCTCCTGATGGCATCCCATCAGCCATTGTTGCAAAAAAACAATCCTGGCGGCTCTCCTAGAGTGGCATTCCCTCCAGTCGCTGCTCTTGCCAGGGAACTCTGTAGCCAGTGGGAAAAGTCAACTCAAGACAACCGAAAACTCCATGGAGACCGCCACACAACTGTTGCGCAGGAACTTTGCTCTGCAGTGTGGATATTCTGTGTGGAACATTTTCCAAAATAACCACCACTGTTGCCCTATGAGGACAGACTGAAAGAACCGGGCATGTTTAGCCTGGAGAAGAGCAGACTGAGGGGAGACATGATAGCACTCTCCAAGTACTGTATTTCCTCGATTCTAAGACGCACTTCTCCCCCCCATATTTATGTCTGAAAAAATGGAGTACGTCTTAGAATTGATGCATACCCCCCCCCCCCCCAGCGACTCAGCCTTCCCCACTTGCCTCTGCGCCGCTGGCACTGACCTCCTTGGCCTCCAGTGCCACCCTGGTCCTGCCAGCGCCGCCCCGGTCCGCAAGCGCCAGCGCCGGGGAGGCCGCTGCCAGAGAGGAGCTGCCGCCACGGCAGCGAGGAACAGCCTTCCCGACTCACCAATGCCGCCCAGGCTGGGGAGGCCGCTGCAAGTGGCGCTGGAGGCGAGGACCAGGGTGGCGCAGGAGGTGAGTCGGGAAGGCTGTTCCTTGCTGCTGCTGCGGTGGCTCCTCGCTGACAGCAGCTTCCCTGGCGCTGGCGATGCAGACTGGCGCTGGCGGCAAGGACCATGGCGGCGCTGGCGATGCGGACTGGGGCAGTGCTGGCGGTAAGGAGTGGGGCGGCGCTGGCAGTGAGTGGGGAAGGGAGGAGGGGGACTCATGCCCGGGCTGGCCCGGCCCAGCAGGTCCCTGGGTGGCGGATCGAGGGGGGGCATGCACAGCCCTACCGTATTTCTTTGATTCTAAGATGCACTGATCCCCAATATTAGGTGTCTGAAAATGGGGTGCGTCTTAGAATCGATGGCGTCTTAGATTCTGTGAAATACGGTACTTGAAAGGTTGTCACACAGGAGAGGGCTAGGATCTTTTCTCCATCATCCCAGAGTGCAGGACATGGAATAATGGGCATAAGTTACAGGAAGCCAGATTCTGGCTGGACATCAGGAAAAACTTCCTAACTGTTAGAGCACTACGACAGTGGTGGGCTCTCCCACACCGGAGGCCTTCAAAAGCCAGCTGGAAAGCTGTCTGTCAGGGATGCTTGAAGGTGGATTCCCGCATTGAGCAGGGGGTTGGACTCCATGGCCTTAGAGGCCCCTTCCAACTCTACAATTCTATGATTCCAAGAAGCAAAGGACAGCCTGGCTGTATTGCTGCGGCCCTCTCTCTCTCTCGCCCTCCCCCTCTCTCTCCACCTAACGTATCTCACAGGGCTGTTGTGAGAGGGAAAACGGGCAAACCCCACGTATGCCAGCGTCTGCTCCTTGGTAGAAAGGATGGCGTGCAAACGTAATACATGAATAATTCGTAAGGAGAGAGGAGCGCTTCAGGTCTTTGTTTGGGAACTTTGTGCGCCTTGTTGATGGGGACGAGATGTTCCCTTTCGAGGATGCAAATGTAAAAGGACAGCAGGAGGGGGCAACGTTTCCCACGCTATCGAAGCTCTTTACCAGAAGCTGCCCAAATAAAACAACTCTGGCTGATGGGCGTCTGACACTGGAACGGAGTGATTGATTAACCCCAAATAGTTCAACCCGTCACATAAATAAAACAAGCAGAAGCGTTGCTCCTCCAGACAACGAAGGTTAACAGCCTTTCTGTGACTGGATTTCAGCATCTCTGACTTTGACTTTGCAACAGGAGAGGGGAGTTTCAGTTGATCAGCCTGCTTCCCGGAATGTACAGCCTCTTACGAAGGTGAGGCTCTTACGAAAGGTGCTTTGGAAAATTAGCATCCACCTTTTCTCCAAAGAGTAGACTAACTTTACTTTGACTATGGCCAGCAGAACTCAAAACTGGGTATGTTTTAGGAACATAAGATGCTACCAAACAGTGGCTCAATTCGGACGACACAATAAACAACTGGTGTGGGGGAAACAATCGTCAGTTGTTTTGACTATTGTGTCATCCGAATGCTGCCATAGTCAACTCAGCGCTGATCCTAATCCACACCATAGTTGATTATTTATTACCAGGTTGTGTGGGGAGTACTCTCTAGTTGAACAACTGTAAAGTTGATTATTACCCCACCATTGACTATCGTGTCGTCCGAATTGAGCCACTGAGTCAAATCACGGAAAAAAGCGGTTAGGGAGACATTTTTATCCCTTGCTCAGAATACTAGAACCCAGTGGGGTCAGCCCATGAAGGCGATTGGTGGGAGATTCAAGACAGACAAGAAGGACTGGAAAGGTTGCCACACGGAGGAGGGCCAGGATTTCTTCTCGATCATCCCGGAGTGCAGGACGCGGAATAATGGGCTCAAGTTACAGGAAGCCGGATCCCAGTTGGACATCAGGAAAAACTTCCTGACTGTTAGAGCAGTACGACAATGGAACCAATGACCTAGGGAGGTGGTGGGCTCTCCCACACTAGAGGCCTTCAAGAGGCAGCTGGACAACCATCTGTCAGGGATGCTTTAAGGTGGATTCCTGCATGGAGCAGGGGGTTGGACTTGATGGCCTTATAGGTCCCTTCCAACTCTACGATTCTATGATTCTATGACTTCTTCACACAGTGCATAGTTAAACTTTCACAAGGTATAGTGATGGCCACCAATTTGGATGGCTTTAAAAGGTGATTGAAAAAGCCCATGGAGAATAAGGCTATCAGTGGCTACTAGTCCTGATGGTTATCTGCCACCTCTAGCAACAGAGGCAGTATGCTTATGTACATCAGTTGCTGGGGAACATGGGTGGGAGGATGCTGTTACAATCCTGTCCTGCTTGTGGGTCTCTCGTCGATAGCTGTGTGGATAGAATGCTGGACTAGATGGACCTTGGTCTGATCCAGCATGGCTCTTCTTAAATCCATCTAGCCCAGTATTGTCAGCACTGATTGGCAGGAAATGTCCAGGTTTTCAGGCAGGTGTTTTCCCAGCACTACCTGGGGGCTGAACTTAGTTCCTTCTGCATACAAAGCAGGTATGCCACAGCCCCTCCCTCAATCCTCTGCTATGGTGGGCCACATGCCCCCCCCCCAGCACCAGGTTGGGTGACAGCCACATCACCATCGCAACACACAACAAGCGCTTCGCCATCCTTGAGGGCTCCCCTATTGTCCATAAGCACAAAAGGCCTTGCCCCACGGCTCCATCCCATTTAGCATCACACCCAGAAATGGAACCTGAAAAGGGGGATATGCAGATGAATGGGAGGGGTTATGCAGATAGCGGCTGGCTCTGTTCCAAATGGTTCCCATCAAGTTCAATGGCAGAGAGGAAACGGGGGAAACGGGGCAAAATGTTGAACTAGGCCAACCTTCCCCAATCTTGAGCCCTCTAGGTGTGTTAGGCTAAAACTTGGCTGTACTGGCTGGGGAAGATAGGCATTGTAGTCTAGTACATCTGGAGGGTTTATCGAGAAGGTGATGGGTTTTGTCTGCCCTGGTGACTCATGTTGATGCATGGAACGGTCTACTCAGTTCTATAAGATCTAGAGAGTGAAACGTTTTTATCTCCACGTTCTTCCCTCGCTTTGAGACTTCGATTCTCTATCGGCAACAGTGACATTCGTCTATGGGACTACGTGTTCTGTGTTGGTTTATTTAACTATTCGTAGATACTGTTTTATGGATTTGGACAGATTTGGACCGTTTTTATATATTAATAAAGTATTTTTTTAAAAAAAAACCACACGTCTGGAGGGCCCTAAGTTGGGGAACTAGGCAATGGTCCCATTGATTGACTGGTTGAACATGATTTTTAGCCCCCGCCCCCCTTTAAAGTGCAATTCTCTGCTCAAACATGGCTCTTTGAATCAGTGCAAAAGAACATATTGCAGCGAGTCAGAGGTTTTAGCCCGGCACTGTTTTACTCTGACTGGCAGCTGCTCAAAGCTCTAAGCCAAAGACAGGAAAGGCGTCGCTCTCTAGATGTTGTTGGACTGCAACTCCCATCACCCATCACTATTGGCTATACTGGCTAAGGCTGATGGGAACTGCAGTCCAGCAACCTCTGGAGGGCCGCATGTTTTCCAGCCTCTGGCTTAAGCAGAGGTTCGTCTAAGAACGTAAGAGGAGCCCTGAAGCTGGATCAGACCGAGGGTCCCTCTAGTCCAGCACTCTCTTCACACAGTGGCCAACCAGCTGTTGAAATGCAGGACACAGGTGCAACAGCACCAAACCACCCATGTTCCCCAGCAAGTGGTGCATGTAGGCGTACTGCCTCCGATGCCGGAGGCAGCATATAGCCGTCAGGGCTAGAGGTTACTGGTAGCCTGATCCTCCTCAAATTTGTCCAATCCCCCTGTAAAGCCGCCCATGTGGGTGGCCATCTCTAAATCTTGTGGTAGTGAACTCCACAGTTCGATTATGCGCTGGGTGAAGAAGCCCTTCCTCTTATCTGTCCTGAATCTCCCACCAAACAGCTTCATAGAATGACCTCGTCGTTATGTTCTAGTATTATGGGAGAGGGCTTATGAGCTAATCGATTCCTTTCAACTGGTGATGGGGATTGAGCTTGGGACAGCATCTGGGTATGAAGCATGCGCTGAACCACTGAGCTACATCTCAGAAAATGGAAGGGTTGCATATGGGGCCAATGGTACAGCAGGAGAGCAAAACATACCTGCCACCCCCCTACGGATGGGGGGTGGGCAGGCTCCAGTGCGCAGACACAGAGACAGGATGTAATGCACAGGCTCTCTTGAGACTCCCACAGCACGGCACGGTTATTTATTGATCTGCCTATTTATTACATGGATCTCTTGCCGTTCCTCCATCAAGGAACTCCAGGCACTGCCCAGATCTGGGCCTGTTTAGATGCAGCCACCTTGCGGAGGTAGGCGCCTGCAGACCATGTTCCGGTGCCATCGCAATGAAACACGGGCTTACTCTTTATAAAAAAAAACCTTCCCCAAGCGGGTGTCCTCCAGATGTGTAGTCCCACACATCTGGAGGGCGCCTGCTTGGGGAAAGCCGGCATAATGGCTCCCTGGTGCCCAGGAATTCGGAATTATTAGCAGGCCGTGCTTCTGCCGGTCTCAAGGGGCCTGTAACAGACTTTGAATCATGGAATCCTAGAATAGTAGAGTTGGAAGGGGCCTCTAAGGCCATCGAGTCCAACCCTTTGCTCAATGTAGGAATCCACCTTAAAGCATCCCTGGCAGATGGCTGTCCAGCTACCTCTTGCAGGCCTCTAGTGTGGGAGAGCCCACGAACTCCCAAGGTCATTGGTTCCATTGTCATACTGCTCTAACAGTCAGGAAGTTTTTCCTGATGTCCAGCTGGAATCTGGCTTCCTGTAACTGGAGCCCATTATTCCGTGTCCTGCACTCTGGGTTGATCGAGAAGAGATCCTGGCCCTCCTCTTTGTGTATGTGGAAATATAGGCCGGCGTGCCTGCCCTTTGGGTCTACCTCCCATTTATTTCCTCTTGTCAGAAAGATGGACAGATCTGTGACCTCACTTGTGCTGAGCCGCTGCGGCAATACTTTACTGAAGCTTAGAATAAATTATCTGGAAAACCGAATCGATAAATCCATAAAACGTTTTCCGCCTGCTGTGCCAAAGGACGTTACTTTGATAAAGGGAATTTTTAAGCGGACAAAGTCTATTTATGCTATCGGATGATACGGCCTGCTCATTCGAAACCTCCTTCGCTGTCACCCGCCCCCTGGGCCTCCTCTAGATGTCTTCCTCCCCCCCCCGCCCCCAAATACAGCTTATGAAGCAGAAAGTGGGGGTTTTAAGTACTACATAAAATGACATACCTCTGGACCAAAGGCAGAGGGAGAAAGTTGAGAGCAGAGGTCATATCCAGCCCACAATCCAGCATGATGGTGGTAGATTTGAACTTGAGGACGTTGCATGGTAGAGTCGGATGCCCAGACAAGCAGTACTACAAGGATGAGATTACATTGAATGAATAATCAACGCTAAGGGAAGTAAAGAACTAAAAACTAAAAAACAGGATTCAAAGACCTGGAAGCAGTGCTAGACTGCTGTCTAAGAATCCTCACTGTTTTAAATCACGTTTAAACAGACGGCTTGTTACACCTTCCATTTCACATGCAAAGGTAGGCTCAGTGCAGACAACATGTTAGTCAACGCAGTGCGAAAACTCCACTCAACGGTTGAGTTTGTAGGGGGTACTCCCCACACAACAGGTTCTAACTCCACCGTTGTGTGACTGTGGGCTACCGTGTTGAGTAAAATCCATCGCCCTTCTCTGTCCTCCCCCAGTCCTCCCAATGGTATCCCATCAGCCACTGCTGTGAAAAAACAATCCTGGCGGCTCTCCTAGAGCGGCACTCGCTCCGTTTGCCGCTCTTGCCAGGGAACTCTGTAGCCAGTGGGAAAAGTCAACTCAACGCAATGGAAAACTCCATGGAGCCCGCCACCGTTGTGCAGGAACTCTCCTCTGCATAGCGTGGATATTCTGCGTGGACTTTTTTCCCAAAAAACTCCACTGTTGTGTGGAGTTTTCCCACCGGACAATGCATTTCTCAACGGTGGTGTAAAACTCCACTGTGGAGTTCTAAAACCCCCATTGAGAAACGCGTTGTCTGAACTGAGCCATATAGAATCAAGATCATCTTCTTAGGTTTATGACATCTCACCTGTGCACTCTGTTCCATGCATAGCGCCTACTGAAGTCTGCACTTCATCCATTACCACACGGCAGTCTGCAGTGTAGTTCACTGAACAGCAATATAGGGCACTGAAGTGCATTGGACAGCAATTGACTCATTTCTTGAACTACTGCTTCACTTAACTCATACACTGCTTCTAGATGTGGGCCCCATTGGCTCATTTGTTGACAGAGCATCACAGATGTTGAAGTACTTCTGCAACCGTCAGAATGCTGAAATTTGGTTTACGCAAAGTCTAAGACGGCTTGGGACCACAATACCTGATGGAACACCTCTCCTGACACGAACCTGCCTGTATACTACGCTCAACATCCAAGGTCCTCCTCCAAGTGCCTACTCCAAGGGAAGCTCGGAGGATGGCAACAAGGGAGAGGGCCTTTTCAGTGGTGGCCCCCCAACTGTAGAACGATCTCCCTGATGAGGCTTGCCTGGTGCCAATGCTGTCATCTTTTCGGCACCAGGTTAAGACTTTTCACTTCTCCCAAGCATTTAACAGCATATGTTGAGCTTTTTAAACTGACCCATGGGCAGTTTAAATGATATGTAATTTGTTTTTAGGCTTTTATGGTTTTAAATTTTGCATATTGGTTTTTAAACGTTCAATGCTTTTAATTTTTGTAAACCGCCCAGAGAGCTTCGGCTATGGGGTGGTTTATAAGTGTAATTAATAATAATAATAATAATAACAACAACAACAAGAAACCTTGATTACTAGAAGTGTTTGAAAATGGGACATTTTCACATCTATCACATGAAACTTCCGAAGTGAATTCATCTCATAGTAAGTGTCAACAGAAAGGCCAAACCAATCTCACATGCGAAGGAATGCAGGGGTGTAGGGAATAAACCTTACCACCACAAACTTGACGTGAACTGGGTGAGGAAGAATTTGCAGTAGCAGACAGGGATACATCCACGATAGCAGAAAGCACCCTGAGTTTGCTAATGTAAATTGCACTGCACTTGTGCGGGTGAAACCTTTAACACTGATCAGCTAAACTGGTACAATGGCTTGGAATATACAGCCATTCAAGGAACATAGCTCATCTCCTATGAGGGAAGGGAGTATTGTCAGTTTGGCTGGGATTAAAATGGCTAGGGGGATGGTTGAGGTTAATAATAATAATAATAATAATAACAGCAACAATAATTTATTTATGTAGTGCTTTCTAACAACTCTCAGTCAACCGCAGTGGCAGGGGGAGTGAATTCCACAGCTGAGGGACAAGGTCCTGGAATGCAGGATATCGGAACACTGCAATCCACGAGGTAGAACGGGTCAGAAGGGCCTGACCCATGGATCTGGTGGCCCGGCCCGGAACTTACCGGGACAAAAGGGAAGAAAGGTAAACTGGGTGGTGCAAGTGAAGGCCTTAAAGGCCAGGAGTAACATTGGGCCCTGGCCTTCAATGGAAGCCAATGCAATGATGGAAGGAGGTATGGGCAAATCCGGAGAGGTCCAGAACAGTCCTAACAGCACTGTCCTGGACCAGGATCAAAGGGCGGAGAGAGGAAAGAGGAAGACCCGCTAGGAGATGATTACAGTAATCCAGGTTCAGACAACCAAGGCCCGAACCAAGAGGTCCGCAATCGCCTTGGACAGGAACCTGTGAATCCGGTAGATGTTCAATAGGTGGAAATTGCAGGCCCTCACCGTGTTCTCAATAAAGGAACACAGCAAGAGACAGTCATCCCACCAGGACTCCCGGGCCCCTGGCAACAGGGATCGGGTCCAACTGGGTACCTTGAAGACAGAGGGGAGGTAAAGATTGGAAGGAGGAAGGACGGTCAGGATGGAAAATCAAGATTTCAGGTTTATCCATGTTCTGCTTGAGGCGGTGAGCAGACATCCGTGAGGAGGTCTCCAGCAGGCAATTTCCCACAGATGCCCACTCTCCTTCCCCAAGACGATCAAAGGACTGGTAAACCTGGGCACCGTTGGCACAGATGTGATGCTGGAAGCCAGAATCGGAAATGGGGGGGGGGACCAGAGGGAGGGTACAGAGAGAGAAAAGGAGAGGTCCAAGGCCGGACCCTTAGGGTAACCCAACAGTGAGGGGGAAAGCATCCGAGTCAATTCCAGAAAAGGAGACAGAAAAAGAGCGATTTGACAAGAGGGATGCGAACCAGGGAAGAGCAGTGCCGGTAATGCCCAGGGATGCCAACCGAGCCAGAAGTACCCTGTGGTCCAGGGGGTCAAATGCAGCTGAAAGAACCAGCAGCGCCAGCGCCGACGTACAGCACCGGTTTGGGAAGAGGTCCCAAGATATATGGAAGCTAAGGGTCAGGAAACCCAAGAAGCAAGAAATCTGAAGGGAGGCACCGCTGGACTGAAAAAGAGCAACCTGGTCGGTTGCCAGAACCAGGAGATCAGCGAGTGTTCGCTCCCAGCACTTGGGCAGTCTGATGCTTGGGGATCTCCTCAAGGAAGAGGCTAGTTCCTCCAACCACTTACTGCTGGGTGTACGGACCAAGTGTTGACACTAAGCGGTAAAGCATTACCCGTTGCCCAAGGTGGACAGGAAGGGGAAAAAATGCCAAGCTCAAACTCTTTTAGCACTTCACAGAGAGCTCTTGGGGACTCCCACCATGCCAGTGATTCGAATGATGATCAATGAGCAGGTGCCCACACATGCCCATGAAAGGGGAAAAGCCAAAATACAATCAGGATGAGAGGGAAGATAAAGGGGGATTCTGCACAATAAGAAACCAGTCTAGCATGAGGCTGTAGATCTGGGGTGGACAACTTCTGGCCCTCCAGATGTTCCGGCCTACAATTTGCATCAGCCCTAGCCAACATAGCCAATAGCGAGGCATCATGGGAGCTATAGGTCAAAACATCTGGAAGGCCACGAGTAGAAGCTATAATTTAGAACATCTCTCTTCCTTTGCCTTACTTCTAAGGTTTTTTTTAAAATAAAAATACATATGAAATGTTTGAACATTATTACAGTAGAAATACATAACACATGGGGGGTGGAATAGGCCACAAAACGGGAGGACGGACAACCCACACTTTCCACAGTACAATGCTAGGCCGGTTTACTCAGAAGTAAGTCCCATTGTGTGAAATAGGCCTTACTCCCCAGTAAGTGTGTTTTAAGTGTGCAGCGATTAAATGGAGAGAAATATTGAGGCTGCAATCAGATACACACTTACCTGGCAGTAAGTCCCACTGAATGCAATGAGACTGATTTCTGAGTCGACATGTATAGGACTGTGCTGTTAAACCTTACGTTTTTCCTCCTCTCTCCCCATCCGCTTTTCTTCGTGTCCCCTACCTTTTAAAATCTAAAGCCTGACAGCAGGGATCCAGTGGGTTTGCACAGCCAGATCACCAAAAGTTATTTCACCCATGATGAACTGCGGCTGCCATTTTGAATACGCAACCCCCAATTGAGGGTTGGGCTTTGTGTGGGAAACCTGCCCAGCACGGGTTAAATAACCCTTGGATAACCTGACTATTAATCGAGGGTTATGCAAGGATTGTTTAATCCTCGAATAAACACTCTGGCCGGGTCCACGTGACATGGTCCGATCCCAATCAGGGACTGCAGGTTCAAATAGGCAGCCACATGTATCCAGCACATGCCACGGCTCATCATGGGTTATATAACCCACTGTGTTGTGCAGACCAGGTCATTGTCTTACCACTGATATTCATAAGCTCCTGTGGGAGCCTTTGTGGCTAAGGAGGAGGGTAAATATACTTTAAAGTAAGGGTGGACAATTTGTGGAATTCCATATATGTTAAACTACAACTTCCATCATCCCCACTTTATCTGGGGATGTTAGAGTTGTAGTCCAACACATCTGGAGGGTTGGAGACGGGTGCTATATTTGATCAAAAACAAGGAAGAGTCTTGCGGCACTTTAAAGACTAACACATTTATTATGGCATAAGCTTTTGGGACTACTTCATCAGATGCATGAACTCTTAACCTCAACTGGCAAATGGCTGGGGTGAGAGTATTATCCTGATTAATCCTCCTCCACATCCCTTTACTCTCCTTCCCAAAGTATCTTTTCAATTGCAAGCTTCTGGGCAGAACCTGTGCTGTAGTTTACTTTTTGTACAGCACCTAGATATTATAATGATAACAGCAGCGCAACTAAAATGGCGCACGCATAACGCTAAGCCATGAAGGGGTTTGTTGAAATCTGGCTTGTTGTTGTATCTGAACCCATCCCCACAAACAGGCCATGGCTTGTTGTTGGCTTGCAAAGTCTGGCTTGTTTAAACCACGGCTTGTCGTGATGTCTGAACCCAGAACTGTGTCTCATCCGTGGCTTGCATGCACTGCTACCTCTGCCCTGAAATGCAGGTGCCCCTCCAGAGCAGCCTGAAAATGAAACCACTCTGAAGGCTGGCAAAATGGGCAGGAGAGAATAAAACCATAAATAGGGGAAATAAGCCACGGTTTGTTTGCTTGTCTGCAAAAAGATTCAAGGATAAAGTAACAAATCATGGTTAATATCAACCATGGCTTAGCATTACATGTGAACGCAGCTTCAAGGTTGCCTTTCAATGGCCCTGTTCAGAAAACACCTTAAACCACGGTTTTAACCACAGTGGTTAAGCCAGAAAGCTGGGCCGTGTTTAGAAGACACCTTAAACCATGGCTTTAACCACAGTGAATAAGGCTTTTTGCTTTAGTCACTGGGTTAAAGTCACGGTTTAAGGTGTCTTCTGAATGGGGCCACAGTCAAATGTACAATTAATGAGACCCACAACTACACAGTAACAGCGTTCCCATAAGGAACCCTAGATTTGTAGGTCTGTATAGGGGTTATGACTCTGGATTCTTTCTATATTGTCATCAATGTACATCGTCAAGAAAATTCTTATTGTATTTGCAACATTACAAATCCTCAGGTTCTGTGGGGAAGTGATGGCAGTTTAGTGAATTTGTTTTTAGTAGAGATGCAAAGTGTTTCCGGGCGTGAGAATCACATTAGTTTTTGTTTAAAGTGAGAAAGCACCTTGGATTTTAAAATAGCTACCTTTCACTTTGTCTCTTGCGCTGGCATTAACGCGAGCCCTACAAGATCAGAGCCGTATCCTGTTTCCGACAGAGGACAGCTAGATACTTCTGGGAAGTCCTCAAACAGGACATAATGGCAAAAGTTTTCCTCCACCACCATTGTTTGTCTCCAGCATCTGGTACTCAGAAGTACACGTCCTCTGATGAACGAGGTTAGATCCGCCTTCCAGATGTGTTGGACTGCAATTCCCATCATTCTCAGCCAGCTGTGTTAGACCTATCTTCTGCAAATTTGTCCAATCTACCTTTAAAGCCATCAACACATCTTATGGAAAGGAGCTCCACAAACTAATGATGGGCCTTTTCAGACCACACAGTAAGCCGTGGTTAGGCAGCTAACTCTATTTCACAAATGGTTAGTGAGCATGTTTAAGCCATGGTTATGTAGCCACCAGGGTTAGGAATGGTTCACATAGCACCCTAAGTTATGGTTCACATGACCCATGAAGCCATCAAAACGCTGAACCACCGGGGCTTAGCATGTCATCTGAACAGGGTTTATGTGTTGCAGGAAGAAGTTCTTCCTTTTATCTGTCCTGAATTTACAGCTGACCGGCACTATTCACACCAGGGGGCGGCAGAAGAGAAGGTCTTCTGGGTAATGGTTGTCAGCTTAGTCTTGGCTGACTGGAGCAAGTTCTTCCCAGAGGACCTGAGTGTGCGGGGCGGATTATACGGGAGAAGGCGATCCCGCAGGTAACCTGGACCCAAACCATGTTTTAAGACTAAGGTGATCTTGTGCACATACTCTTAGGAATCTGTGTTGGTCCATCGAGCCCTGTAATGTTGACACTGACTGGCAGCGGCTCTCTGCGGTTCAGGCAAGATTCCCTAGCCCTACCTGGATATGCCGGGGATTGAACCTGGGACCTTCTACAGAAAAAGCAGGTCTCTACCACTGAAATATGCCCCCTCCACCCTTTAGGTGGCTAGCCCCTGTGTGAATGGAATGCTGTACTACATAGAATCATCGAATCATAGACTGGTAGAGTTGGAAGGGGCCTATCAGGCCATCGAGTCCAACCCCCTGCTCAATGCAGGAATCCACCTTAAAGCATCCCTGACAGATGGTTGTCCGGGTGCCTCTTGAAGGCCTCTAGGGTGGGAGAGCCCACCACCTCCCTAGGTCATGGGTTCCATTGTCACACAGTGGCCAGCATGTAGGAAACCCACAGACTTGAAACCCTATGAATGTCTACTTGGAAAAAGTCCCACTGAATTGGGTGGGACTGGCTTCTGAGAATTCACACCTAGATCAAGCCGTATAGCTAAACAACCTATACCTTTTTTCTTTTGGGGGGAGAATTACAGAGGCCTACATCCAAGGTTATCCTGGGAATAGATCAGAACGAGAGGAACTAGAAAAGGCAACAGCTTGCAACGTTTATGTGGAAAACTAAAAGGCGTAGAAATATTCCAGGCTCTACGTCTTGCATCCTATGGCCATCTGGCTCCAGAATTTGTTTTTCTTTCTCTATATATTCTGACTGTGTGTATATTCTCAGCTGGCACATTAGAAGAGGGCCTTCTCTGTTGTGCAGGGTGACCATATGGAAAGGAGGACAGGGCTCCTGTATCTTTAACAGTTGCAGGGAATTTTAGCAGGTGTCATTTGTATGCATGCAGCACCTGGTGAAATCCCCTCTTCATCACCACAGTTAAAGCTGCAGGAGCCTTGCATAGCGTGACCAGATACAAAAGAGGGCAGGGCTTTTCTATGCAACTGTTAAAGACAGGAGCCTTGTCCTCCTTTTCATATTGTCACCCTATTGTTCTGGCACCCTGGTTGTGGAATGCCCTCACCTCAGAGGCCCGACTGGCACAGACGCTGGCTTCGTTTCAGAGCCGAGTTAAAAAGTGGCTTTTTATCAAAGCCTTTGAGAGCTAAATTTGCCTAAACTTGCACGTAGTTTAGTTGTTTTTACTGTTTTAATTTTTTTTTACTGGTATTAGCTATTGATGGTTTAATATGTTTTTAGCGGGGCAAATTATTTATTGTTTTATATTGCTTGAATTGATCTGTACACCACCCTGAGATCCCAATGATACAGAACAGGATACAAAAGTTTTAATTAATAAATACCACATCCTGTGTCTACCCTACAGAAGCTCATTTGTCTGCCTTTCTCTATCACCTCCAAGAAGGAGAAGGCAAGGTGTGTGGAGGTTAATGCTCCTCCTTACTCTTAATCTCTCTCTCTCTCTCTCTCTCTCTCTCTCTCTGAGAGGGAAGGTGAACAAGCAGCCACAGCAAGGAGAATGAATAGCAGGCCATGTCCCCCCTTCTGCGGCCTGGACCTTGGCAGCTGCCCGATTAGGCTAACCCATGACACCAGCCGTGCCCATCGGTCAGAGAGGCCTGACTGCAAGTGCGTGGGCTAATGGAGGGAAAGCCATGTGCGTGTCTGGGCTGTGTGCAAAGGGGATGCCAGCAACTTGTGGCCCTCCAGACGTTTGGCCTACAACTTCCATGATGCCTCACCACTGGTTATGTTGGCTAAGGCTGATGGGAGTTGTAGGCCAAAGCCCTGGCAAGCCCCCAATTCCCCATCCCTGCTTTAAGGACTTAGAACAATCTCCCCCCCCCCCTTCCCATTTCTTTTGGGTTTTGCTGTAACAGTCTAACATGGTTACTTATTTCAGGACTCACATGATTGTAAGTAATTAGGACAAAGGCTACATCACTGCTACATTTTGCACAGCCTTGCAGAGCTGCCGATGCTTAATGCAATGTGCTGTACATAGGGCAACCTCTGTGCCTAGTCCGGAAACTTCAACTAGTTCAAAATATGGCAGCCACGTTGGTCACCGGTACACCTAGGGGTGACCATATTACACCAGCTTTAAAATCACTCCACTGGCTGCCAGTCAGTTTCCGGGTGAAGTATAAAGTGTTGGTTATTACCTTTAAAGCCCTACATGGTTTGGGTCCAGGTTACCTGCGGGATCGCCTTCTCCCGTATAATCCACCCCGCACACTGAGGTCCTCTGGGAAGAATTTACTCAAGTGAGCCCAAACCAGGCTGACAACTGTTACCCAGTGGATCTTTTCTTCTGCCGCTCACAGACTGTGGAACGAACTGCCAGAGGAGATTCAACAACAGTCATAAAGACCGATCTCTTCCGGCAGGCCTACCCAATCGAATTTTAAGAGTTTTATTGGTATTTTAATAATGCATTAGTGTTATGTGCTTTTAATCAGTTTTATGTATTTTATATTTGATGTTGTTCCCCACCTCAATTCAGAGGGAGAGGCGGGTAATAAATAAATAATAATAATTATTATTAAAATGTTATGTGATAAAAGTAACATGTAGTAAGGGAGCCCAAGAGGCCAATCCCACCCCAACACACACACCTTACCTATTTGCAGACAGGAGATTATTATTTAAAAGTCTAAACAGGACTTCTACCTGCCCGCCTACCTCATCTTTGGCCTGAAGTCCCAACTACACAAACTGGTTGTGGTTCTCAGTGCAAAGTGAAAGGCACTCTGCGCGTGTTCAGAAGCACCCTAATTCTTGGATGGTTTCCAGAAATGTCAAGGCCCAGGCCTGTAGAGCTGGGAGAGGTCGTGGGGCTCAGCTCTGGTTCAAACTGAACTGGGTCCCTGCGGGTGGCAGAGGCAGGGATAAACCCCCTCACTCATTTCTCCTCCCCTCTTGAATTTGGGGCCATGCATTGTCCCTGTTTTAAATGTAAGCGTAAAAATAAATAAATTTTAAAACAAAGTACTACCCCCCCCCAATTTAGCAGGGGGGGGGGCTGAAAAAATGATTTTTTTAGAATTAATTAAGATTCATCAGATTAACCCCCCCATCCTAAATGGTTTAGAGGTTGCAACTCCCCCCCAATACTGTAATAATGTGGGGGGGAATAGAAAACCCCCCATGTGGTTCCCCCACCCCATCCATTCAGCCCCCCACCAGTCACCCAACTCACCAGCTTCATGCTTTCACCGGGCTCTGTTTTGGGTGCACCATCCTCCGGCTCTTTCCTGGCCTAGCCCTGCCCCAAAGCATCCTGGGACGCGTAGTCCATTCCTGTACCCGACTCCCTCTTTCCCCACCCAGAATGAAGTCATGGGCAGCCAGCCCCCTCCCCCGGAGAGCACGCTGGGAATTGTAGTCTCCTCTCCCCGCTCCTCCTCCTCGCTCTGCCGTCTGCTGCCGTCCATTGGAGTGGCCGCGCGGGCGGAGGACGCCGGGAGCCGTAGTCCCCGGCCGCCGGCTCTACCCCGTCACCCTTGGGAAGAAGGGACTACAAGTCCCAGGGCCTCATAGCGGCGGCAGGTGGGAGCTTGGATGTTGATATCAACATGGCGCTTGTCAGACAGACAAAGACAGTCAGTCTGGTCTGATTGAGCCCCGAAGGGAGCAGGAAGCAGCGGGAGGGGCTTTTTCTCTCCTTGGGGGGGCCCAGGGGAAGCGGGGGCCGGGAGCCTGGAGCACTGTGCACCCCCAGGAGCTTCCTCTCCTCATTTTATTTTGCAGACCCCCCCTAAAAAAAACACCACCCCTCTTTGCTCTTCACATTTGGGAGCCACCCCCAACTTCTGCTCTTCAATGGTCAAGTGGAGAGAAAGCAGCCAGCACCCCAAGGTGAGTGGGGCTGGGGCAGGGCGCCATCTGGGCAGCTTTGGGCTGAGGGGAGGCAGAAGTGATCTTGCAAAAAAAGAAAAGGGGGCAATGTCTTTCCCCTCTTTTGTGTTGGTCTGGCTGCAGGAATTCTTTTTTTTTTTTTTTTTTTGCATTTGGGAGCATTTGGCAGGGAAAGGGGGCAAAAGCTGCCCTTTTAAAAAATGCTCCCCAAGTGACTTTGTGGGATGTGAGGATTTCAGAGTCGGGGGTGGGGAAAGAGGAAAGGTCTCCCCCCCCCCCTTTCTGAGCTGGAAGGGGGGATTCCCTTTAACTACCTTTTTGTAATTATTTTTATTTGGTCTTTGGTGGGGAAGTTTTGGGGCGCAACGCTGTGTGTTTCCCCTTTCTTTCCCCTTGAAAGGTAAGCTGTTGATAGTGTCAGGCAAAGAGACGGAGACGAAATGCCTCTTTGGGTTGCTACCCAAGATCACTTATCACAGAACAGTTAGCTCACTTTAGCCGACCTTTTGGTGCCCAGGCAGGCTGATATGAAAGTCTGTGATTCCCCCCCTCAATCTTTTCTGATAGGGGTCAAGTTGGCATTGTTCTGATCTGCGTTGAGAGGCGGTTAGCACCGATGGGGTTCTTCTGGATTAATTACCCCCAAAGGCAGAAGGAAGGGTGTATAAGACTGCCTGGTTTTTAGTTTAGGATTTTCCCAAGCATCTGGAATTGTTGGGCTGCTGTAACAGAACCCAGGTAATCATTGAAGTAAGTGAGGTCCGTTAGAAGTACCCTGGTCTGACATGATTGTTTCCCAACAAATGTCTTCTTGCGTAGGTCAAGGTGGTGATCCCTCAGGGCATGAGAAAAGTCAAAGAGAGATACGGCAGATCTGCAGGTCTCCCACGTTCCATGTGAACACCATGGGGATTCTGGTTTGCACAATATGTGGGGTTTATAGGGCTGGTGTGTGGTGATAATGGGGTGGTTTCTGCTTGCTACTTTTCTGCTGGGGTTACACTGACTATTTGATAGCGTGAAAAAGAGATTCTGTTGGCTGGGATCTTAGTGAAGGGACAGACGATGGATTCCTTTTTGATGATCTTGCAGGGTGTTTGTTCTCTTCAGCTGGGTGGTGTCCCCCTCCCTCCGTTCAGAGAGCCTGAAATGGGTAATGGGTATAAGAAGAAGAGGAGAAAAGAGGAGAGAGATCTAGTTTCTCGCTTGTGCCGGGAATTGATCCCAGTTCTAAATGAGGCAATTGATGCTCACATTATAAGGCAGGTTTAGCCACGGCTTCAGTAGAACTAAGCTTTTGGTTTTAACTAAACTTTAATAGTCCTGTTGCCTCCAGTGAACTAAAACCAGTTATCTAAACCTGAGTTGTGGGTTGGGGTGTGTGTGCAAGTGTGTGTTTTTACACACACTGTTTGTGCCAAAGAAGCTGTTCTTGTGGGCTTGTCGTTGGGTTTTTGAGATATGATGGTGCTGAGAATTTTAGCACGCAAAATGTGCACAGGTTGAAAAGGGTGATGGGTTCTCCCCCCGACCCCCCACCCCCAGAGTGACTGATGGGTCTTTGGCAAAGGGAGCAGTCCTACAGTTGAGATGCTGGGGTGTGCCCCAGGCTATGTTGCAAGTTGGGGGCAGTGGGGTGGGGGAGGCGAGGGGGGAATGACTCCTCTTGCAAACAGAACAGCGTGACCAGTAAAATGTGTTGAGCTGTTGCTGCTTCCAGACCTTTGGCGGGGTATGACCTGCTGTGGGGAATATACAGGAGAGTTCAATGCTTTAGATTAGGAATCCTGGTGGCGTATGAAACTTGGATGGCATCAGTTTACAGGCATGCCGGCTCATGCCTGTTTTGTGCATGACTTCTGGCTGGATTCTGTTTTCCCCCCGGGGCCTGGCCTGGAATGATATCTCAAGCACTTAAAACTTGATGCAAATGCTCGGGAGTTTTTGCAAGACTCGCACACGCCCTGCCCCTGCTTCTCGGGAACTTTGGGCTTCAACGTTCAGTACTATGGAGCTGAACTATCTTCCTGGCACTGTGCAAGGATAGTGTAAAAAGGAGCCAGCGAAGGATCCTGAATTTAGGCCTCAAAGGTTCTGGGCGCTTCCATGCAAGAGAGCTCCTTGCGCTACCATTTGAAAGTCATTGCGCAGCTGTTGTGGCTTTTTCTACTTAACGGATTCTTCTCCAGTAAGAAAAATATATATGAACGGAGTGGTGAGAAATCGCGGGAGGGCTGCGAACGGAAGTCGGCGTCATCTGCACCCCCTGTAAAATTCCATGAATCTGGCAGGCCGATGGTGTGCTAAAAGCCTCGTCTGGAAGCGACCTTGGTTTCAAATCCAAGGCAGTCTTGGGCTTTTATGAGGCGAGCTAATGAAAGTAGATCTCGTGTGAGCTGCAACTGGGAAGTGCCCTGCTCAAATCCCATCTTAGCCATGGAATCATTAACAGTACGATGCAGTACAGGCCGACTCAGGGGAAAGTTCCATTGAGTTTAGTAGGGAATGAGTCCCAGGTCGTGGGTATGAGGGGTAGCAATCTTTGTTGCCTTCAGTGAGCACTCCTTCTCTGAGTTTCAGCCCTTCCCGTCCATGACATCAGGATAGTAATGCTGAGCTACCTCAGAGGGTTGTTTGTAAGGATCCCCAGGGTAATACCATGATCACGCAAAAGCTCTGTACTGATGCCACGTTTGGAATTCTCTCCGCCCTACAGTACGTGACCGCTGGTGTTTTACTACCTGTTAAGATCTTACTTGCTTAGCCCAGCATTTGGCGGTTTTAATGCCTTGCTTAGGGAGATTTCTTTCATTTTATCGTGGATTTTTACTTCAGTTTTAATCATATTCAGGAATTTTGTACACCGTCCTTGGATTTGTTAATAAAGGGTGGACTATAAATATAATGTAGTATTGCTATTCTCTAGGTTCGGGTCCCCATCCCTAAAATGGGAAGATGAAATTGAGAGTGAAGCCTTGTTACTTGTCCTGAACTCTACTAAATGAGTCATTTTTAAAAGTACTCTGTGCGTCTCAGTGAGTAAAAATAATAAAATTGTAGAGGAGGGGACGAGAGCGGTTGCTTTGGAAGTGTTCTTTCTTATTTTCAACTTCATCGTGCCGAAAGAGGACCAATTTTCCTTGAAGGTGCTTAAAAGGGGCACTTCATAGAAGTGGTGGTTTTTTTTCATTTAAATCTGGGTAGCTTCCTTTTGGCTGTGCCTGAGAGTTTAGGGTCAAAGAAAGCTGAAAGGAGGCTCCCCAAGCTCACTTCTGTGGGGTTAAGTTTCTCTTCAGATCATATGCATCTTTTGTCTTTCTCTCTCCTCTAAAGAAAGGGACAGGGACACACACACACACACACACACACACACACACACACAGAGCTTTGTGAATAGAAACAATTTCTCCAATGAACCAACATGCTAATTGTGTGTTTCTGGTGGGATGTGTGGATCTAGTTTGGCATTGTTTTTGCAGGATGCAAACCCACCTTATATCGAGTCAGATTATGGGGCTACCTAACCAGTTATTATCTCCTCTGGCCTCCCATGGCCATACTGTCTGGGAAAGATGGATCTTGTAGTCCCACACACATGGAGGGCACCAGGTTGGGGAAGGCTGGTCGACTGACAGGCCGCGGCTGTCCAGGGTCTCAAGCAAAGACCTTTGCTATTGGCTGCTATGTAAGATCCTTTGCCTGGGACGGAAGATGGGATTTTCTGTAGGCGAAGTGTGTGCCGGATCATCAGCAGGGTCCCCCCAATGCAGTTTACAGCCATTGGAAAGAATGACCGTTGTTGGTCCTATTCAGAAATGCTGGGACGGATGGCCAAGACTCATCATGAGAAACCAATTGCTGGTGCAAGCCTACTGTGAGCTATTTAAATAACAAGTAGGCTGTGAACTGAAATCACCCAAAAGGCCTTGTTAACGAGTGAAGATGATTTCCCGACCTTGGGAGCTGTACCCAAACACTGCTATTTTTCTGAGCTGCCTTGGAACATCCTTTTTTTTGCTACGGCTTCTGGGGAAGATGAAAAGATTTGCGATGCCTCCAAAGCAGTAACCCCAGATGGCTAAGACTGACATATTTATTTATTTATTTATTTATTTCCTATTACATTTATATTCTGCCTTTTTTTCTCCTTAAGGAACCCAAGGCAACGTACGTAATCCTCCTCCTCTCCATTTTATCCTCGCAACAACACCCCTGTGAGGCAGGTTGGGCTGAGAGTCTGTGACTGGCCTAAAGTCACCCAGTGAGCTTCCATGGCCAAGTGGGGACTAGAACCCGGATCTCCCGACTTCCAGTCCAACACTGTAACTGCTACACCACACTGGCTCTCAAATTGCAACTCTATCAGTGTGCGATCCCATGCATGTTCGGACAGAAAAAAGCCCTACAACTCCCAGCATTCTCCAGCCAGCCACGGGTCGGCTTGTCCTTTGCTTCCTGTTCCCTCCAGGTCCATCTGCTTGGAATTCTCCCCCCACAAAAAAATCCTTCTTAACCCCTCATTTTTCTTTGAAGCCCTTCTTTAAACCCCTCCTCCAGCCTCCCCCCCCGTTTGTTCTTCTACATTAAAGCGCCATGTATGGTTAATGCTATACTTCAGCAACACTCGGCTTATGTTCTTATGGAAAAGGTTAATGTACGTCTACATTAGTCAGTTGCAGTTAAAATATCACGGCAACATGTCTACGCCATTCCATTGCATTGAGAATGTGCTCACCTCTTCCGTGAGCAGAGCCCTGCCAGGTCAGACCACGGTTCCATCTCATCCAGCGCCTTCTTCCCAACGGCCCGCTCCTCTCTCTCTTACTTATTTTAATTAGCAAGTTTCTATCGGTCTCCCCTTCCCCAGTCGGAGAGGGCGGCTTTCAAATCATCTCAACTTTCCAAACGAATGAAAAGGGCAGAAAAGCTTCGAAATTCGGAAATAGAAAGGGGTCCCATCCACCCAGTGTCGGTACGCAGAGGCAGTGTGCCGTCTCCCCCTCTCCTGTGCTGGACCAAGCACCACGTTGTCACAAAAGAGATGTTAAGAATTAGGTGGGGAAGGTGTACGAACCATGCTGAATGAGACCAAGGGTTCATCTAGTCCAGCATTCTGTTCATACAGTGACCAACCAGCTGTTGGCCAGGGACCCATGAACAGGACGCGGGTGCAACAGCACCCTCTCACCCATGTTCTCCAGCAACTGGTGCATATAGGCTTACTGCCTCTGATACTCTAGGTGGCACATAGCCATCAGGACTAGTAGCCCTTGATAGCCTTCTCCTCCAGGAATTTATCCGGCCTCCCCTTTAAAACTATTCAAATTGGTGGCCATCACTGCATCTTGTGGTAGTGAGTTCCATAGTTTAACTATGTGGTGTGTGAAGAAGTCCTTCTTTTTATCGGTCTTAAATTTCCCACCAACCAGCTTCATGGGATGACCCTATTAGATCCTAGTCTTATGGGAGAGGGAGAAAAATGTCTCCTTATCCACATTCTCCACACCAGGCATAATTTTGTGCACGTCTATCAGGTCTCCCTTTAGCCTCCTTTTTCCCCCGAGCTGAACAATCCCAGCTGTTGTAACCTTCCCTCGTAGGGGAGATGCTCCAGCCCCTGGATCATTTTAGTTGCCCTTTTCTGCTCAGCAACGAGAGATTGCTGAGCAGTAGAAGCCGCAGCTTGGGAACCCTTTGGAATGGGCGCTCCGGCGGGTTTTCGAGAAAAAGGGCAGGCAGGCAGGCATCGATCAAGCATGCCTTAGATATGGATATCCTATGTCTGGGCTGATGACCTTCCACTCACGTGGCCATGTACACGAGATCACTGAACATAGATTAGTTACCCCCTTAGCACTCTTGGGTAGAATTAGTCTGGGAAGAGTAACAAATGGACAGACGGAACGTACGGGTGCTTACTTGGCGGTACTTTATTTTATATTGTATTTTATATTGTTTGTATTCATGTTGTTCCCCTCCTCGATCCGGAGGGAGTGGCGGGTAAGAAATAAATACATTATTATTATTATTATTATTATTATTATTATTATTATTACGCCCCCCTGATTTCAAAAGGGCTTGCTCCCAAGTCGGTTCACTTCGGATTGCAGCCGCGCAGCCTCCTCTGGGGAGGCGCCCCCCCCCCCCCCGCTCCGTGGGCTCACGCTTCAGAGAGCACTTGAACTACGGAGGATGAGTTACTCCTTTAACCCTCTTTAACCGGCTTGTTTTGCACACCCTGGCAGGGAAAGGTAGACGCCTCTTCCGTTTCCCTGGCTGCCCGTGGGCGATTCTAATCCATTTTAGTGATTGCGAGGACGGGATCAAGAGATGATATCATCACTCCAGATTAATTAATGCGGACTCTAATGCCAGCGGCGTCGAATCCTGTGCTTGGGAACCGAGTAGGATTTTTTTTTTTTTAAAAAGCACTTGATCAAAGAGGTGGTTGTTAAAGCGGTGGGTTGCTCCAAGGTTTTGGGGGAAGAATGGGGTTCCTTTATTTAAGGTGCAATCCTGAATACTGGCTGGGGCATGCTGGGAGTTGTGGGTTTTTTTTTTTTAATGTCTAAACGTGAATAGGATTGCGCCTTTAATGTGTTTGAAAATATATAGATAGCCTGTCTTCCTAAAAGAAATGCCCAAGATTAATTGTGTGGGATGTCCTGCTGCGCTTGGATGATGCGGCACAAAATGAAAGTTGTTTGTAATAGGAGTTGGTTGAGTCAAAAGAGGGAGAGGAACTGCTGCCTCATGGGCATTGCTTATCAGGTGCTGGGCCTGTGTGCCGCTTCCTTCCTAGGATGGTGAGGCCAATTCCCTCTGGCGAATCATAGAATAGTAGTGTCGGAAGGGGCCTCTAAGCCCATCGAGTCCAACCCCCTGCTCAATGCAGGAAGAGCGGCCCTCCCAAATGTTCCCAAGCAACAGGCCAATATCATTCCTGGGAGTTGGAGATGGTGAGCCAGGGCCTGTCACTGCCAAAGCTGGACACTGTGTCCGTACATGAACTCTCAGCTGGGCTCAGTGGAAGCAACTGTTGCTAGCCGATGTGCAACCACGCCGGCCTCTAGACTGGGGAGCACAACTGGAGGCCAGACGTGGCCCTCCGAAGCTGTCACTGCGGCCCCCTAAAGGTGCCTTGAGCTCCCCAACCACCGCTGAATTGCCCCACTCGCTGAATTGCCCCGCTCCCTCCACGACAGATCCTAATGCAGATCGCTCCCCCCGCTAGCAGTGAGGAAAGAGCAATCTGTATCGGGTTCTTTTGTGTATCTGTGTGTGCACGCATGTGTGTGCTGCTCCCAAGCTAGCCTCACACATGGCCCAAGGGGTTGTGCACTCCTGCCCTAGACCAAAGGGAGCATCCCACCCCCGCCCCGATTTGTTGAACTTTTGAATGCTTCTTTTTCAGTTGCATTTGTAGCCCATTTCATAACTTTTGTGATTAATGATTTAACCTTGCCATATAAGACGATCAGTTGGTGATCGGATCCATCTGCACCATCACTAATGCACGCACTGACCCTGTTCAGACGACACGCAAAGCCACGGTGGAAAAATAATTTTTTTTCCCAAAGCAACTAGAAAACAAAAAAGCTGCCTATTGCAGCAAGGTTTTAAAAGAGCGAAGGGGTCTTTGTTGACCATTTTAAAAAGCTTGGGAAAGCAAGAAGGTTTTAATGTGGTGCCAAAATACATAAGAGTAGGTGCCAGGCGAGCCACCCTTTGGAGTACGTTCCGGAGATGGAGAGCCACTACCGAAAAGGCCCTCTTTCTGGTCACAGCCTGCGTAACTTATGTACCTGGCCGGACACTAAGATATTCCTCGAGGGGTCCTTCTCCGTGAGCCCCTGGGAGCAGGGCCTTCTCTGCTGTGGCACCCCAGCTGTGGAATGAGCTCCCTAGAGAGGTTCGTCTGGCACCTCTGTTACACCCTTTTAGACGCCAGGCGAAGACCTTTTTATTGTCTCAGTATTTAAACAGTTTATCAGTTAAATTTTTAACTTTGCTGTTTTAAATCTGTATTTTAAATTGGTCTTAATTCTTGACTTGCTGTTTTATCCTGCTTGTGTTCTTATATTGTATTTTGATGCTATGTTTTTTATACTGTTTTATAATTTGAGTGGTTTTCATGGCTTTAATTCTTGTAAACCGCCCAGAGAGCTCCGGCTATTGAGCGGTATGAAAATGCAATTAATAAATATAGATATATTTGAGAGGGCAGGGGCACCTGGAGAGTGGCATCTGGTAATGATGCCTGTATCCCCAGGCAGGCATTTGTGGGAGCAGGGATGATTGAGAGCCCTATAGGGCTTTGAAGGTGAGGACCCCTACTTTAGATGGTGCTTGGGAATGGACCGGCAGCCAGAAAAGCTGTTTCAAAGCTGCCCTAATGGCCATATTCTCTACTGACGTTTCCGAGAAGTCTTCAAAGGCAGCCCCTCATCGAAAGCGTTACAGTAATCTAATCCGGAGGTTGCCAGAGTGTGGATTGTTCCAGCAGTGTTCCAGGAATACATAGGAAGCCGCCTTACGCTGCGTCAGACCATTGGCTTATCTAGCAAAATGCTGTTTACTCGGACTAGCTCCAGAGTCTCGGGCGGAGTTTATTTCCATCCCTGCTGCTTGAAACTGCCATGGGCTCTTGTGTGCAAAGCACACAATCATAGAATGATAGAATGGTAGTGTTGGAAGGGGCCTCTAAGGCAATCGAGTCTGACCCCCTGCTCAATGCAGGAATCCACCTTAAAGCACCCCTAACAGATGGCTGTCCAGATGCCTCTTGAATGCCTCTACTGTGGGAGAGCCCATGGCCTCGCTAGGTCATGGGTTCCATTGTCGTACTGCTCTAACAGTCAGGAAGTTTTTCCTGATGTCCAGCCGAAATCTGGCTTCCTGTCACTTGAGCCCATTATTCCGCGTCCTGCACTCTGGGTTAATCGGGAAGAGATCCTGGTCCTCCTCTGTGTGACGAACTTTCAAGTATTTGAAGAGTGTTATGTCATAGAATCATAGAACTGTAGAGTCGGAAAGGGCCTATAAGGCTATTGAGTCCAACTCCCTGCTCAGTGCAGGAATCCACCTTAAAGCATCCCTGACAGATGGCTGTCCAGCTGCCTCTTGGAGGCCTCTAGTGTAGGAGAGCCCACCACCTCCCTAGGTAATTGGTTCCATTCTCGTATTGCTCTAACAGTCAGGAAGTCTTTCCAGATGTCGGGCTTCCTGTAACTGGAGCCCATTATTCTGTGTCCTGCACTCTGGGAGGATCGAGAAGAGATCCTGGCCCTGGCTCTACCACCAAGGGACTGCCACCAACTACAGGGGTGGTGAGGTCCCTGTTCATGATTTAACACTTATGGGAAAGGGATATTTCAAGAACAAAAGCCATTTCCCCCCCTCTGGCCAGGACAACTTCATTCTATAACCAGGAATGGTCTTGGGTCTCGTGAATAGCTCTGTGCAATGCCCCATGTATAGCAGAAGCAGAAGACATGTACATTTGCACATTTATGCTGCTTCTGCTACATGTGGGGTGGGGCACAGAGCCATTCACGAGACCCAAGACCATTCCTCACCGTCAGAAGACCTCAGCCCCACCCCTGGCTTTGCAGTCTTAGGGTCTAGAAACTTGGCTTTTTAAAAACGAATGTTGAGATTCATAGGCCCGAGAAGGCCCAAACCAAATGTCACACTGTACAACAGGATTGCATTATGTACATGTTTAACGGCCTGTACCTGAAGCAGTCTTCCCCAGCCTGGTGCCCTCCACGTTCGTTGGACTGCAAGTCCCATTTAATTGGCCAGGCAGGCTGGGAATTGCAGTCGCACACATCTGGAGGCCAACAGGTTGGTGGGAACGGACCTAAAGCATCTTCACCGCCCTAATTTTTCCTTAGAAATCTAAAATGGCTGGTCCTGTGCACATTCCTTATGGCGTCTAGAGTTGAGATGTTTCTGAACACATGCAGAGTTCTGTCCCCGCCCCCAGGAAAAGAAATCTCAAAGTTCTCTACCATCAAGGGGTTGTGCTTTGGAAGAGCACAGTGTACATGCGTGTGCATTCCCAGCTCAGAAGCATGAGCAGTGCCTGCCCACCTACAAACACAGTCGCCATGTGATGAGCATCGATATCTGTGCTCGGAAGGCGCTTGCATCCCACGTGAGCAGCACAATAAATAAAGCAATCTTTAGCCGGAACATTCTCTGGTTTTGCCCTCTTTAATTCTGGCCGCTAGCCACGTCGGTAACATCCTTGCTAGGACAGAAACATTTTGGTTTACCTGGCAGCCGCCAGGCCTCTGCCTCTCTGACAACTGCTTGTGTACATTCCCTTTACCTGGACCATGTCGCTCTCTTCCTGTTCAGAGATGCCAGGGGTGACAGCATACGGCCAGGAGATGTGATTCATTGGAAGTGAAGGTAATTGCAAACACCCTTTTGCCCTGCAACTACATTTATTTATTTATTTGCAGCATTTATACCCTGCCCTTTAGCCCCAAAGCCTTCCAGAACAGCTGGCAAACAGAAGTATCATGACAGTCACATAAATAAGGTAGGTGTGTGAGTGAGTGAGACAGAGAGAGACAGAGAGAGAGAGACAATGAATGAATGAATGGAAGGGCATTCTTGGGTCCAATCTACACCAGCCAGGTTATATAAAAGCGGTATATAAAAGGCAGGAGCCACGCTACGGCTTTATAGCAGTGTTGAAATGCACTGACAACTGTTGGGGCCCATAAGACGCATCCCATATACTGCTTCCATGCTGCCATATCCTGCTCGGTGTGGCTCCTGCCTTTTATATACCACTTTCATACAGCTTTCATAGTGATATATCCTGCTTGGTGTAGATCGGGCCCTGGTTTCCTGGAATACTTGGCCATTGTCTAGCCTTCCCCAACCTGGTGCCTTGCAGTGGTTTGGAGTACAATTCCCAGTGTTCCCAACCATTGAATATGCTGGCTGAAGCGGATGGGGATTGAAGTTCCAAGTTGGAGAAGGCAGCTCTCGCCCAATGATAAGCAGCCAATTATCAGACCAACTGACAATATCTGATGGGTCATTTGATGGGCACCCTACACTTGGATGGGACTTGGGGGGGGGGGGCTTCCAGACAAAGCTAAGATTGTACCCTGCCTCAAACACAGAATTCTACAAGGGGGCCAGATGTTGCCGTTATCTTCCATAAGAACATCAGAAGAGCCCTGATGCTGGATCAGACGAAGGGTCCTTCTCGTCCAGCGTTCTGTTCACACTGAGCCAACCAGCTGCCCCAATGGGAAACCCACAAGCTGGACATGAGTGCAGCAGCACCCTCCCACCCATGTTCCCCAGCAACTGGTGTACAAAAGCATACTACCTCTGATGCTGGAGGTAGCATCCATCCATCAGGACCAGCAGCTATCGATAGCCCTACCCTTTGTCAGTAGGATGTCTCCAGCGTTAGTCTAACTTAAGTCTCCTTGGTTTTAATGGGTCTACTCTACATAGGGCTGACATTGAATACAACCCCTTGCAAGGGGCGAGCAGTTTTGCGGCATGTCCTGTGCGCCTCGCCTGATCCCTTGGACCTGGGCCATGGGGATAGCATGTCAGAGGGAGGATGGGGCAGGGAGCGCACTTCCCCAGAAGGAGGTGGGGGTGTTTTTTGCCTTGTTTCACTCCAGCATCCTCTGTAGCGACTGTAGCATTTTCCCAGGGCAGGAGGAAAAGGATAAAAGCAGGTGTGTTTGTGTGTGTCGCCATTCATAATCCTGTTTGGAATCGGTACCGTTTTTTTCTGCCATCCTTGGCAGCTCACGCTGGGACGGAATTCTGTAACAGCAGGCAGGAAACTTTCTATTAATTGGGGATCTCCTTGGCTGGCTCAAAACCTGCGTGCTGGAAATTGGCAAGGATGCCTTTTGAGAAGGGGCGAATCAGTTCATGCAACGGGTTGGTCCCTTTTGTAAATTGCTGTGTTTTTAAAACAGCTTTTCCTATCGTCAGAAAGTACATCCTTGAGACAGTGCACTTGAAACTCAGAACAATAAAAACTCAGATGGTTGCATAGAGTTTTTGTTTTTTTTAAAGACTATTTGGGGTGAGGGAGACCAGAAAAAGGCAATCTAGCACATCCTTCCCTCACTTGGTGCCCTCGGGGTGTGGTGGATTAAAGTCCCAGCAGCAGGGAATTGTAGTCCAAACATATCTGGAGGGCACCAGGTTGGGGAAGGATGTGCTGCTGCTACGGTTAGGTAGGCCGCAACAAAGCGCATGTCACAGGTATCTGAATGTGTTTTTGCTGTCAACAAAGGGAATTTTGGAATAATTTATTTTAGATTTATTAATTAAAACAATTGTATCCCGATCTATATCACTGGGATCTCAGGGCGGCGTACAGATACAATCAGAACAACGTAAACATAAAAGTATTAAATTGTTAACAAATTAAAACCAGTAGAATTTTTAAAAAGCAATAAAAACAATTAAAAACAATGTGTGGCCGTGGAGAATTTAGCCCTCAAAGGCTTTGATAAAGAGCCATGTTTTAACTTGACGTCGAAGTGAAGCCAGTGTTGGCGCCAGCCGGGCCTCTAAGGGGAGGGCATTCTACAACCTGGGGGCCACGACACAGAAATAACAAGGTCCTGATTTTCCCAAGCCTTTGGGAAATGGATTTGGTGAATAAGGTTTTCCCCTTAGGGTCCAGTACCAAACTGCAGACCCCAATTAGCGTCGATGAGTTAGTTTTTAGCTTTTCAGGGCTTTACAGGCACTGACCTTGCAGGGAAATCGATAAGATCTTTATGAATAAGGCAGTATAATAAATCAAGAAAAGTATGGGCCGGAACTTGTAGAGATCTTACATATATTTGCTTTCTTGCAAACAGCATTTCCGTGTAAGGTTGCTGGAAGGCAAAAAAAGGTTGTGTTAAAAGCAGGATCTTAACAAGATCTCTGCTGTGCGGGTTGTCGGCCTTGACGGGCTGGGAGCCAGGGGCCCCCATCCGCGGCATCAGTACCGAGCCGTCGTCTCTCAAGATCTTGGCTGCGTTTACTTCATTGGACGTCTCCCAAGCGGCCTTCTAAACAGCAGTGGATTGATAACATTTGGGAGGCCGTGATTGTGGACCAGAGTACTCAGCAAGTGCAGCACGCGAGGAATCCCATGAAAAGGAGGAAAAAAGGGTGCTAGGGTGCCTTCTATTTGTCCCCTATGCAGAAAGTTCTGATTTCATTCCAATTAAATACAGATGTATGCTTTTGTGTGTGGAGGGTGTGTGTGTGTGTCAATCCTCAGCTTTAAAACGTACACTTCCAAACTTTTTACAACAGTCGCCGAACTTCTCCCTAAGCTGTTTTATGCTAATTATTGCACAAGCTTACCCATGCTGTATTAGGGTCAGTAATCCTTTTCTACTTCGTTAGTGATACGGTTCTGTGTGTTTTTCCTTTGTTGTCTTCTGGTACCTGCCTTTTCAGGAATGCTATAAAGTTGCAGCATGATAGCTTTTTCGCAGCCTCTAAACTTTTGAGCGAAACAGAGGCAGATGCTGAGCGTGGGGCAGGGGCCCCTCCGCTCCTGTTAATTTCAGTGGGGCTTGCCCAGGAAACATTGGGTGTCTTCTGGATCAGAACGAAGTAACTGAGGGTAACTATTTATTTATTTATTTATTATTTATTTATTACATTTGTATACCGCCCCATAGCCGAAGCTCTCTGGGCAGTTTACATACGATTAAACCGCCCAATTAAAAACGATATACAAAAATTAAAACAGCAAAAACATACCATACACACAATCTGTACATTTAAAACCACTACAACACTCCAAAAAGCTACAGAAAAAAAAAACAACCAGGCTCCTCAGATATTGCCAAATGCCTGAGAGAAGAGGAAAGTCTTGACCTGGCGCCAAAAAGATAACAATGTTGGCGCCAGGCGGGCCTCGTCAGAGAGATCGTTCCATAATTGGGGGGCCACCACAGAGAAGGGCCTTTCTCTTGTTGCCAACCTCCGAGCTTGCCTCGGAGGAGGCACTTGGAGGAGGGCTTTAGATGTTGAACGTAGTGTTTGGGTAGGTTCATATCGGGAAAGACGTTCCATCAGGTATTGTGGTCCCAAGCCGTGTAACTATGCCTTATGAGAGCCATTTCAACCTTTTAGAATGGGGGAAAAGCCTCCACAAAAGCCTCCAAAGGATTATTAGTTGGGGGAAATGGGTGGAGCCAGGGAAGGGGGCATGGCCATCTAGGGATTTGGCCCCCTAGGAGGGCTGGATTCACTCCCTGAGCCTGAGGTTCCTCACCCCAGCTGTAATTGATGTGCAGGGAACATTTTAACTAGGGCAGCATGCAGAATAATGTAATACTCCTCTACCATTGGAAGTGGTACAGCCCAGCCCACCATCTCCGGCCTATTCCACCTCCTTATGCTGCAGGTGTAGCTGTCCAGGAACACTCACGCAGTTTGCTTCCAGCTAAGGGGCAGCAAAGCTAAGTCGGAAAGCTGGCAAATGAGCCAAAGGCCCGGCTTCTTCCCAGTCACATCGAATCACACTCCCAAGCCGTCTTCCTTTGTTTAGAGCACGACTTCCTAATTTAATACAATCCCAAAAATAGTTTTCTTGTGAGTGAGACATTGTTTTCTTTCTTTTCTTCTTTAGTGGTGTGATGAGTGTTTTTTTAATTTCGGGGAGCGTCTGCAAATAGATGCAGTTTAGGTTTTAAGATTATCACGTAAAACATCAGGTCTCTTTCCCCATCGGTAAAGCAGCCATCCGGTCCGCAAGGGTGGGAAATCATTCCTCTCGTAGTTGGCCGATGGAAGATCTCACTGTGTAACTGTGAAATGCACACTTTTATTTTTATCTTGTGTCTGCCTTTAAAAAAAATAATTTTAAAAAACCCCACACCAACGTGCTAATGTGAAATTCTAGGATCTGGGTTAAATCTGTACTCTCTCAGCTATGGTTCATTATTATGTGAGCTCTGTTTCCCGCATAAGCTGCAGAAGAATTTGACATCCGAAATCTCTCTCTCTCTCTTTCCCTCTCTCTCTCTCTCTCTCTCTCTCTCTCTCACTCTCTCTGTCTGTCTCTGTATTTTCTTTAAATGTTTTAAAGCAAGCTGCCAGTCCTCATTGTACAGAGAACAGTTTGGATGCATGTGGCTTGGAGTAGGGTATAAGAAAGGCTTACAGTGGAAATGGCATTGGTGTCTGGAAGGTGCCAAGTTATCTAGCTTGACCCTGGGATGACCAGGAAAAGGGTGCTCAGTTCCAGCGTTGGAACTGGTGTGTTCATTTCGAGAAGTAACGTTGAAGTCCAAAACAGATGTTGCTTTCAACATCTATGTTTCAACAGCTATGTCTTTTCCCCATTCTGTCTAGAATAAGAACAGGGCCCCCAGTATGGATTGGGGGGCTAGCATGTGGCATAGGGTAGCAAGGGGGTGCTTTTCAGATCCAGATCGGGGACCCCGGGCCTCCTATAGAGTAAAAATTGAAAGAAGATGCGGTTGCTGGATGTTCATTTAAAGTAATTGCTGTTTTGGACCTCAGAAGCAACATTGCAAAGCCAAGCCTTATATCCATCTAGGCAGCATTTATGATCTTCAGAGGAGGCCTTGCTGGTCATTCTGTAATGAACGGGTTGTCTCCATGAAGAACCTGGACGGCGGGGCCTTCTCTGTGGCGGCACCCGCCCTCTGGAAAACCCTCCCTTGCGCGGTTCAAGAGGCAGAAAATGTAACATCCTTTAAACGCCTTTTGAAAACCCATCTTTTCACACAGGCTTTCCCTGGGCTGTAACTTATTTTGCTTTTATATGGTATTTTAAAAAAACTTTTATTGCTTATATTATGATCTGACAAAATGGCTCAGTTCAGACGACACGTTTCTCAACGGTGGTTTTAGAACTCCACGGTAAAGGTTTTACACCACTGTTGAGTAATGTGTTGTCTGGCAGGAAAACTCCATGCAACAGTGGAGTTTTTTGGGAAAACCCTCCACGCAGAATATCCACACTGTGCAGAGGAGAGTTCCTGCACAACGCTTGTGTGGCGGGCACCAGTAGGAAGTTTTTCCTAATGTCCAGCCGGAAGCTGGCTTCCTGTCACTTGAGCCCATTATTCCGCATCCTGCACTCTGAGATGATCGAGAAGAGCTCCTGGTCCCCTTCTGTGTGACAACCTTTCAAGTATTTGAAGAGTGCCATTACGTCTCCCCTCAATCTTCTCCAGTCTAAACATGCCCGTTGCGTTGCATTGACTTTTCCCACTGGCTACAGAGTTCTCTGGAGGGAGCGTCGCTCTAGGAGAGCCGCCATGTTTTTTTGTTTTTTTCAGCAATGGCTGATTGGATACCATCAGGAGGACCGGGGGAGGAGAGAAGGCGGAGGAACTGTCAATCAAACATCGCAGTGGGTTTTACTCAACTCCACGGCAGCCCACACTCACCCAACGGTGGAGTTAGAACACGTTGTGTGGGGAATACCCCCTCAAAACTCAACCGTTGAGTGGAGTTTTCACCCCGCGTTGACTAACGTGTGGTCTGAACGGAGCCATTGTTATTTATGGTTTGAACTGTGAACTGCCCAGAGAGCCTTGGCGATTGGGCAGTGTAAAGATGCAGTAAATAAAGAAATAAATTTAGACAGAGAGGGCTGAGATATGGGCGCCACAGAGGGACATGAAGTTGGGCCCTGTTGCACCTTTAATATTATCAATTCCTGAAATGCTGTCCTTGCAGAACAAGTGTGTGTGGGACCTTCGTAACTTTCCCAAATGCCATTGATTTGGTTTCGCTTGGGTTGGATGTCGGGATCCCAGGAAAATTCCCTTATTGACTGGGAGTTGAAAACAGTCTGGGAAGGCTGCTCCCCTCCACCGAGAGTACAAAGGGATAAGCCGTATGAAATGCCCCAGCTGTTGGCCTCTTCCTTTTCTTTAAATCTAAATACTTCTTTGCTTTGGGCTTTTCCAGTGGTCATAGACATTCAAGGTGCAGTCCTATGCCATGTTTAGACCCCAAAAATAGCCCTACAACTCCTCACAATGGCTGGGAAATGCTGGGAGTTGTTGGATTTTTTTTTCTGTCTGAACATACGTGGGATTGCGCCCTTAATCTCTGCCTGTCTCTGTTTCTCACTCTCTGATGCGCCTGTGCGCAAACACGCATGCTCTCTTGTACAAATACTAGAGTTAAGGCTCAGGCTCAGACATTTCAAACCAACAAAAAGCCAGGGCGTTCAAACAATGCCTAATTAACCCATGGGAATGGGAGGGCACACCTTTTATTGTTAGGAAAGGGTCAAAAACGGGTCTGTCAGTAGCTGCAAGGCACGAGGCTAAAACTATCGCCATTATTAGCTGTTACCGTTCTTCTTTACTCTTCAAAAACACCCAAAGCATGAAAACATAAAGCAAGCTAAAATTACAAAACAGAACTTTAAAAAATGCATCAGCTAAAAGCAGAGCACAGATTCTAAAAACGTTAAAGGCTCGTTGAATTGAAATAAATAAATTGAAAGTCATTATTATTATTATTATTATTTATTATTATTATTATTATTTACATTGATATGCCACCCCTTAGCCGAAGCTGTCTGGGCGGTTTACACACCAGAAAGCACACGAGAAATGAATCTGGTGGAACTCAGGTGGGAGGGGTTTCAAAAGGTTTGGTGCCATAGTTTTAAAAGCAGAAAGGAGAAGTCCAAGCCCCAAAGAGCTTACAATACTTTGGTGGGGGAGGTGAGGACTAAGCCAAAGTCTTAGTTGTCTCCAAGTTGAAGAAGAATTCAAGGATGTGGCCAATCTCTGGCAGTGGTCCAGTGGACTTGGTTTGTCAGTAACAACAATCCAGAGTACGGGTGGTTGTTGAATTATGGCTTGGTTTTGAATCATGGATTGTTGCTAGGTGTGAACCCTGCAGTATGGTTTAGCTATGGGTTGTTAACCATGAAGAACTCTAAAGTTCACAACCCAACAATGAACCATGGATTCTTTTCCTGAGTAGCTCATAGTGCAAGGTGGGATGGAGGCAACAGGCCAGGATTGTTGATTCTGGAGGTTTGGCGCAACTTGTGGCAAACCCATGGAAGTTGTGATGCTGACGTTTCTGGAATGTCCAGGAATGAAGCACACAGATGCTTTCTTTTACCCTTACACGGCCTCCCCCAATACATTAGTCCCCTCTAGATTCAATGTAATTCACTTTCCCTATGGCTCTAAGAAATGTTTTGACGGACCAGACATTGATCTGAGTGTTCTGTTTCCAACAGTGGTCAGCCAGATCTTCCTCAAAAGCTTCCAAGCAAGGCATGAAGGCCAATCCCCCCCCTTATGTCCCCCCCACTCCACCGCAACTGTGTTCAGAGATACGCTCCCCCCGAATAAGAAGTTTCTCTTTCCTGGCTGATGATAGCTGTTGATGTGTGCAATCCCCGTGGCTTTGTCTAATCCCGTTTTAAAACCATTGAGGACTGCAGCATTATGTGCTCTTGCCTGGGAGTAAGTCCTGTTGAAAGTGCCAAAAAGTGGGGGAAAGCCCTGAGTCACCAGGAGCATTAAAAATGTTTTTAATTACTTCTAAAGCATTGGTAGACACACTTCCTTTTTCCTTTTTTAAAAAAGTGAAACTAATTCACTGAACTCTTATCTCTGACCTTGAATAGGCCAGTTGCTGCACTTGAAATGCAGTGGTAAAAGCTCAACTTTATGCTGCTAAATTTAGCACATTAATCCACGGGGTCTGTAAACTTGAAGAAGAATTCTAGGATGTGGCCAAACTCTTCCCAGCAGCCCAGTGCAGACGTAATGTTAAGCCATGGTTTGTTTTCTTAAGATCGTAAATGTACGGTGACCTGTTTCAGAAGTAATACTTGGGAGCGAGAAGAAGCAAGCCCTGAGCTTATGCACTCCCTGACCTGTCTCCTCCTTCGGTGTAGCTCTGAGGAGGTGACTGGAAGCATCTGCTTCCTGGTTTAAGCTAATTGGAGTTTATCTGACCCGGGGGAAACTCTTGTTAGATGTGATTCATTAACAAGCCAGGATCGTAAACCATGTTTTGATCCTGGCTTTTTTCAACAAACCATAGTTTAAATTGACCATAATTTCCACCAGGTCTAATGTCAGAGGAGTGAACTGTTGACAGTTCAGCCCAGGCAACACACTATTTGCCAGGATAAGAACCTTGCTGGATGAGACCCAAAGGAAGACCAAACAAGGTTCTTGTAGCTCTTTTAGGTGGAGACTCAGTACCCTTTCAGCTGCAAGTAATCAAGGGTTTAGCAACCAGGTGAGGTACACGGCACGTGTGAACCTCCCACTGCATGTTTCCTCCCTGTGCTCTGCTTTTGAAACACTTGTCTCGACTCTTGAGTGGCAATCACTGGAACTCTTTTGAATGTTACACAGTTGTTACCAGGGCAGTATTTTTGCACCACAACCAGTGCTCAATCCACAAGTAACGATTGTGGCATGTGGCAGTTGCTCACATGTAAAAAACTTTCCATGTAGGATTTTTTTGGGTAACCTGAGAAGGTTGTATTGACTCCAGTCAACTTCTTGCTATCGACTCTGTCTGAAACCTGTCTGACGGGAGACATTGTGTCGATGGCACAAACGAATCTTTACAGGTAGATGCTGAGGTTGCTCATGAATTTCCCTTCTCCGGTTCATTTCCCAGAGATAATTCTGACAAATTTTGGTGTCAATCCTTTGGTCACGCTTGGCTATGCTCAGTTTTATCCGTAGCTATCCATTTTTGCTCTTTCAACACACAATGTAGCTCTTGGAGGATGCCTATTTTAGGCATTTGCGGTACGGCGATGGTCCGAAATAAAAGAAAGAATCAACATTCTCTTCCAGTGAAATCTTCCTTACATGGTCTCCTGGAAGTGATTTTATTCACCACAGGGGACCAGGCAAAGGACTGTTTAATGAATTAGATTCTATATATAATATCTAAAAGCAGGAAGGTGAGCATTGATTGGGGACTCTGGGTGGATAATAGCCTCAAATATTGTGCTAGCTGTTGCTCTCTGCCTCGATGACATAATGGTCATACAATCCAAAACATCATCCCATGGGAAAGACTTGTGTGAGGCACAATTGATGAGATCCGGGGCCATCCTTCAGTGGCAGAGTATGGCATGGAAAAAGTCCCAGGTTTTAACCTCAGGCATCTCCAGGTAAGGATGGGAAAAACTCCCATGTGAAAACCTGCAGATCTGCTGCTAGTCTGTGCTGGCAGTACTGAATTAAATGAACCAATGGTCTGAGGGCCACGTGTTTCCCCACTCCTGGTTCTCCTAAGAACATGAGAAGTGCCCTGATGCTGGATCAGACCAAGAGTCCATCTAGTCCAGCACTCTGTTCGCACAGTGGCCAACCAGCTGTCGGCCAGAAGCAGGACGTGAGTGCAACTGCACCTTCCCACCCATGTTCCCCAGCAACTGGTGTACATAGGCATACTGCCCCTGATACCGGAAGTAGCCCATACCCATCGGGACCAGGACCCATTGATAGCCTTCTCCAACCCCCTTGAAAGCCAGCCAGATTAGTGGCCATCACTGTGAAGGGAGCGTGCAGAAAACTTCGTCCTCCCTCCAGGGTAGCCCTGAATTTCCCCAAAAGGCAGCCATCACCACCCCCTGGGCCAAGAGGCGCTGAACTTAGCAATGAGAGTTACCCAGAAGGAGGCACGTCATTTTTAGAGGTAGATAAGTAGTTTATTAGGGTAAGGGGAAAAGGGAAAGGGGAATACAGAGGTTGCATAAGCTAATACAGAGAACCTTTGATACAATATTTTATTTATTTATTACATTTATATGCCACCCCATAGCCGAAGCTCTCTGGGCGGTTTACAAAAATTAAAAAAACCTGAACATTAAAAAGTCAATATACAAAATTTAAAACCATAAAACAGCTGATATTTAAAACATTTTAAAATTTTAAGCCTGGCCAAAAAATCAGTTAAAATCCTCAACTTAAGCTATTAAAATGCCTTGGGGGAAAAGAAAAGTTTTGACCTGGCACTGAAAAAATAACAGTGTTGGTGCCAGGCGGGCCTCATCGGGGAGATCTTTCCATAATTGGGGGGCCACCACAATATCCCCGAGTACACCAATGAAACACTCTCTGGCCTATCCTGCCGGGAGAGGTCCGCCAACTTTGCAGTCTTCAAGAATTTAAGAGAGCTAGAAAGACTGATCTCTTCCGGCAGGCATACCCAGTCAAATTTTAAGACTTTGTTGATCTTAATAATGTATTAATTTTATATGCTTTTAATCAGTTTTATGTATTCTATTGTTGGTATTGATGTTGTTCCCTGCCTTGGTCCGGAGGGAGAGGCGGGTAAGAAATAATAATAATAATAATAATAATAATAATAATAATAATAATCCTATACATGACCAAAGTAAGAGTCTCCCAGGACAGGGCCTTAGCCAGGGCTCCACGCCAGTTCACCATCCTTTGAGGTAGGAAGAGGGGAGTCCAAGGAGCCATCTCCCATCATACCTTTTATCCCCTATCAACTTGGGGCAGATCCCCACCAGCCAAGGGCCCAACTCACCCCGCCCTGAAGGGAGTTGTACTTTCCCACTAGGTCCAGCTGTAATCAACTCATTCAAACTAGCAGGGCTGCCTTAAGAAAGCACATTTCTATGTATACATCACACATATTAACTGGGCCTGGGTTGATGGTAGGGTGCTTAAAGGAGACCCTGGTAGCTAAGTTATGGTTCTTCACAATCCCCACGTCTTGTGGTAGTGCATTCCATAGTTTAACTTTGCGCTGTGTGAAGAAATCCTTCCTTTCATCTGTCCTGAATCTCCCACCCATCAGCTTCGTGGGATAATGACCCCCGCTGGGTTCTGGTACGATGAGAAAGGAAGGAAAGTATTCCTAGCCTGGCATGGTGTGATTGTACTTTTCTGGTGTGGCCTGCACTAGTGCAAGTGACCTTGGTGTTCACCACTGCAAATCACAAGCTTACCCTGGTACAAATGCCCTGGTGCTCAGTTCTATTCATAGCTTACATTGCATAGCAGACTCTATCATGGGATTGTGAATAATAATAAATTGCATTGATCGTATATTGTTCTACAGAAGGTTAGAGTCCTCCTGAATTGAACAAAAGGCCCTCTGGTCTAATACTACTACTACTACTACTACTACTATATTTATTTATTTCTAACCCGCCTCTCCCTCCAGATCGAGGCGGGGAACGACAACAAATATAAATACAAGGACCATAAAATAGATAAAACATTAAAAACAAACAAAAACTAATACATTATTAAAAACATCTTAAAATTCAACTGGGTAGGCCTGCCGGAAGAGATCAGTCTTCGCGGCTCTCTTAAATTCAAGGAGACTGCTAATTTGTCGAATCTCCTCCGGCAGGCCATTCCACAGTCTGGGAGCGGCAGAAGAGAAGGTCCTCTGGGTAACACTCGTCAGCCTAGTTCTGGCTGATTGGAGTAAATTCTTCTAGCATTTGGTTTAGTTTGTGTCGGCTGCAAGACCAATATCTCTGGGAATGTCACAAGCCGGGCTCAATGGCAGTGGCCCTCCCCAGGATCTGGTATAAGCGGGTGGCCATCACCACATCCCGCGGCACTGAATCCCATAAATTGTGCGTTGTGTGAATAGGTACCTACTGCCAGCCTCTTTGTTGGGTAACCCAGGTACTTCTAAGACAGTCACCTGGAGCGATGTGAGGTTAAATCCCAGCTAAACGGCCAATTTTCCTTTCTCCCTCAGAAGTTGGACTTCAAACACTCTGACTTCTTTTTTCCCCTTCTTACTTAAACTTAACAATTGGAATGTTTGTGAATGTTCTGTGCCATGGTTCCAATAGTGCCTTTTGGTGTCAGAGGCTTCACCTTTGCAAGCGCAATACAATATAGTCGAAAAAGGGAGAGAAATCCCTATCTGCTCTAAACCTCTGTCATTCTGTGTATGCTTTCAGGAGAGTTCTGTCGGATGCACAGGAGCAAGATTACTACTGGCACTATATCCTTTCTGAATTATCAGAAGCACTGGTTACATCTGCCTTCTTTGTGTGATTGTGACTCTGCGTATTTGGAGTGGAGATGCCGTCATTTGTCACATGCCGTTTCTAACGCTGGCGTTCTGGGGCCCTCACATGAATGATCTGGGCTTGATGTGTCTTGTGTGTGTGTGTGTGTGGGGGGGGGATTGGTTTGCTTCTGGAAAAGTTAACTCTGGGCTTTTCCCTTAATATGAACTGTCAACAGCGGTTTGCTTGAACTGGTTAATCTTTGAAGCTGCCTGCTTAGACCTTTTATCAAAGCAATGCTTTTATCAAAGCAATGACTTCTGTACACACTTTCTCGGTAGCAGTTTAAGCTTTTTTTTTTCTCTTTTTCTTCTTTCTGCAAATGTTCCCGGATATTTGTAACTTAATGTATTAACCGCAAATGGTCGGGTCGCAGGGCTGACCTCTGAGATTTCAAACAGTGACAGTTTTCTATAAATACTTTTGAATGAGTCTGTGTTGGTATTGCTGCAGCCCAACTCTGCTGTCCTCTGGATTCAAAGCGTTAGTTTTTCTTTGAAGGTTTCCACTTCATGATGGGAATCTGACATCATTCCCAGGAGGGCGGTGAACCTAGAGCCAAATCATCAGCTCCAGGCCAGCGTCGGAGGTTGGCATCATCGGGCACTAGCCAGGGCCCCTGCGCCAGTAGGGTCCCACAGCCAACCCCTGGAAGCTCCTGGCCCTTCTCCTCCTTGTTTCTGCCTGCTCACCCACTGTATACTTTCTCCAAGTGAGCAAACAGTGGCTCAGTTCGGACAACACAATAACCAACAGTGGTTTCAGTAGTCAGCCGTTGGTTAAATAGTCAACGGTTGGTTATTGTGTTGTCTGTCAGGCAAAACCCACCCCATGGTTGCCTATTGCCTCAAAATAGCCAATGGAGATAACCAACACTCTGCAGAGTTGACTATCTGCACAACCGTTGGCTAGCGTGTTGTCTGTCAGGCTCAGTGGACTGTTTTACAGGGTTGAGTGGAGTATCTCAGCTGGCTACAGAGTTCCTGGGTGAGAGTGGCCAAAACTGTGCCAGCCACTCTGCTACAGCCAGCACAGCTCGCAGAGGCTGCTGGGATAGCACCGGGAGGACTGAAGGTGGAGGGAGGGTGGGGAGAGGGGTGAGGGGTGTGTCTGTCAAATGCAGGGTTGACTATTAGTCCACCCAACACCAGCCCCAACCACTCCATATTGTGTAGGAACATGTTGTGTGAGGAGTACCCCCTCTATAATCAACCCTGGAGTTGACTATTAACCCACCATTGCCTGTTGTGTTGTCCGAACGCAGCCAGTGAGAACAGCAAGGAGAAGGAACTGTCACTCACCTGCCTTGTCCTCTCCGTCCGAGAGGTGGAGTGGATTGGGCCCAGCCAGACAGGCAAGTAAATAGGTAGTGGCAACAGTGGTGAGGAATAGTGGTGGTCCCACTCAGGGAAGGGAGCTCCTTGAGGCCATGTTGCCCAAGGGCCCTACAAAACCTGCATCACCTCAGCTGAAGCACTATGCTAACAGCCGCCCTCCACAGAACATGTACATTCTTCCCACAGGGGATAATGACGCCATTATGCAGATGAGACATCACTCTCTCATCTCCATCTCCGAGTCCCAGGGAGGCTGTGGAAACCCCGAACCATCTGGAGATCAGTGAGGAAGAACAAGCTGAAACTTAATCCAGAAAAGTTGGGGGTACTGTGAGCTGGGAGACGGAGCAGTCTGCATGAAGGGGCTCAGCGTTCTTGAATGGGATTGCAGTCCCCTGAAGGGCCAGCTTTGTAGCTTGGAAGTTCTCCTAGGTTCAGCCTTATCTGTGGAACCTCAAGTGGTGTTGGTGGCTAGGAGTGCCATTTACCAGCTGAGGCTGGTATGCCAGCTGTGACTCTATCTAGAGAGATTCAGGACAGACAAAAGCAAGGGCTTCTTCACACAGCGCATAGCGAAACTATGAAATTGGCTACTACAAGATGTAGCGATGGCCACCAATTTGGATGGCTTTAGAAGGGGGTTGGATGAATTCCTGGAAGAGAAGGCTATCCATGGCTATTAGCCCTGATGGCTATGTGCTACCTCCAGTATCCGAGGCAGTAAGCCTGTGTGCATCAGTTGCTGGGGAACCTGGGTGGGAGGGTACTGTTACACCATGTCCTGCTTTGTTGGCCTCTGGTCTACACTGGCTGGCCACTGTGTGAACAGAGTGCTGGATTAGATGGACCCTCGGTCTGATCTAGCACTGCTCTTCTTATGAGATCAGATCTTGTCTCTGTTCCCAATGCTCTAAAACATTGATTGTTGTGATATGCATCCCCACAGAGATGGGCTAGGATAACAGCTCTTTGGAAACCAGGTGTCTGCAGCTATAGTGTGTCGCTCTTTGCAGCGGAAAGGTTAAGGTTGTTTTGGGCATCGTTTTTTCAGGGCCAAGTGTGGTGGCCAGAAAACTTCAATGATGTTATCCAACGGGGTATGTGTGTCTTCCACTCCTATTTCGAGACCTCTTGAGAGGAGGGTACAGGGAGAGTAGATTAGTGGTCAAGGCTGTAGCCTTGTATCCATTTGCCTGGGTGTAAGCCCCATTGAACTCAAGGGGACTTTTGAACTACTTCTGAGTAGACATGTATAAGTTTGTGCTGTTATCATCCCATCCCAGTTAGAAGGAAGTAGTCATTGCTACTCAACTCCTCTTAGGGACGGACCCCCAAAACCCAGGGGCAGAGTCCATGGTTCCATGCAGAAGGGCTTGGGTTCAACCTTCGGTATCTACAGTTAGTGGGGACCTCTCCCTGCTTGAAACCCTGGAGGGCTGCTACCGGTCAGAGCAGACAATATAGAGCCGGGTGGAGTAATGGTCTGACCTGATGTCCGTCAGCATTTTTACATTTTCCTGACGGAGGCCCCCGCTTCCCAGCAGAGATAATTCTCGGGAATTGTCGGCGATCATTTTGAGCTCTTCGCTGCACCTGGTGAAGCACGGGAGCATTGAACCCTGGCTGGCAACACTTAAGAAATCGCCAAGAATTAAACTTTGCAGTGGGCAGGATTATGCTCTTGCCTCTGTGGTGTAGTGGTTAGAGTGTTGGCCTCGGAGTCAGGAGATCCGAGTTCTAGTCCCCACTCGGCCCTGGAAGCTCACAGGGTGACTGTGGACCAGTCACGGATTCTCAGCCCAGCCTACCTCGCAGGGTTGTTGTGAGCATAAAATGGAGAGGAGGAGGATTATGTACAGTATGCTTTGGGTTCCTTGGAGGAAAGAAGGCAGGATATAAATGAAATAAATAATAAATGAATACATAAAATTGCTGGGGAAATCTCAGAATGGTGTCAACTCTAATCCTGGGGATGAGGAAAAACAGGTTTCTGGGATGCACTTGGTGGTGGTAGTGAAGATTTACCTTTTCAGTTTCAGCTGCTGTGTTTCCTGCCTCTGTTTTAATTTTCTTTTCTGCTACCCTCTTCCCCACCCCCCCGTGAGAGTTGCTTATTGCCTAAAATTGTTTCCATATGGCTGCAACGTAGGATTTGATTACATTAAAGATGGGCCCTTTTCCTGTAATACTGCTATACGGAGGAAAGATCTGATGCTGCACAGATCGCACTGGGTGTCCTTCACAAAATGTCCTGCATGTTTAGAAAACCGTTTAGGTAGAGCAACTTGCTGAGTGTTGTCCGTTCCTAAAAGGAGATAAGGATCCTAAACAACGTTTTTAATTAATTCTTTGGATCCTGGTTTGTTTACATGCTATCGGTTTGAAATGGCAGTTCACCATTCTCTAGGTATCTTAGCTTTTACCTTCTGGGCATAGGCGTGCGCAAGGGGTGTGCCAGGTGTGCCCAGGCACACCCAAATGTCTCAAGCAGTAAGCGTGGAATTGGGGGGGCATTGAGGAGGGATCCAGAGGGGGGGGGGATCCAGATGTAGCAGGAACGGCCCTCTGGCTGCCCTGCCGCAACACCAAAGAACCACTGCCTCAAGAAAGCACCATTGCTCCCGAAATCAGGAGCGAAAAGGAATCGCTCTGCTGGGAGGAGGGCCCCTGAAGGCTAATGTCGCCTCGTAAGCCCCTCCTCCGGCCAATGTCACCACAAAGCCCCACCAATGCTATGGGTTGAGGAGCGTCTTCTCATTCCCCCCCTCACCTGCAACACCCCCCCCCCCCCCACAGTCAGGCAAGCTGAATACAGAGCAGGGCATCAGAGTCTACAGTGTTTAATTAAAAAAACAAATAAAAACAATGTCCTTTATGATTGAGTATTCAATAAATGTCTGTCTCTAAAAAATAAACAAATCCCTGAGCGCACATCCTCGTGAAATGTGCTGCGCACACGCCCGTGCGTCTGAAAGAGAGACTGAGGCCAGATCTACACCAAGCCAGATAACAACGTTTTTGAAAGCGTCTTGAAAACGGTATACGGAATGTGTCCCAACAGTTGTCAATGCCGTTAGAAACCGTCATAAAGCAGGAGCGGAGTTCCTGCCTGAGAGTCTCTCCTAGTGAGAGCAGAGCACCAGCCTTTATCGATCGCTGACATTCCTCTAGAGAAGTAAACCTGTGGGCGTACACCACCTCCTGATACACCACGGTAAGATAATGCTTGCTTGGCAATATACCGCCTGTGCTGCGGAGTGGAAAACTTTCCCCAGAAAATCTCTCGGGACTGTATCATTTCCCATTAAAAATGTCTATTTCTAAAAGTGTTTTGGTTTGTAAGATTAATCAATCACATTATAAACGGATAAAAGAGGCACTTCCCAACTTTTTAGGTCGCTATCCCTAAGAAGATTGTGCGTTGTGGTTGTGGTTGTCCTTGTTTTTAAAACACACACACTTTCTCATGCGCACACACTTGTATACAAACAGATAAACACAATGTATGGATATGTATGTATTTGTATTAATAGCAAGGGGATAGGGAAAGGAGTTTTGAAAAGGTAAACAAAATCCAAACTTGCTAGATCTCATTTCAGTATATTTAGGACACTAGGAAATACTTTTAGATCGTTTTCTTGAAAATATTCCAGTTCAATCGTTTTTAGAAAATCCGTCATACACCTTCTGTGATAATTGTAGGCTCTGGCTGCACACAGGTGTTTACCAGAAGAGAGATGACAATCCCATAGCTTGTGTTACAGTTATTATCACTCGTGCCATACTTTCTGAACTCTCTACAAGAGCAAACGAGGCAGGTGGCTACCAGGAAGAGGGCCTTTTCTGCTGTGGCACCCTGGCTGTGGAATGATCTCCCTAGAGGGGTCCTCCTGGTGCTTACGTTAGACTCCTTTCGGCGCCAGGTCAAGTCATTTTCATTTCCCCAGTATTTTTAGCATTTTAGCATCCAAGTCTTTTAATTCTGCTGTTTTAAATCTCTGCATTGATGCTCGGTTTTATTCTGGTTAGTCCCCCCTCTGTGTTGGGGACTTTAAGAACATCAGCAGAGCCATGCTGGATCAGACGAATGTAGGCGAATGTCCATATAATCCAGCATTCTGTTGACTCAGTGGCCAACCAACTGTCGACCAGGGACCCACAATCAGGACACGGTGCAACAGCACCCTCCCACCCATGTTCCCCAGCAACTGGTGCACACAGGCTTACTGCCTCTGCTACTGGAGGTAACATATAGCCATCAGGACTACTAGCCCTTGATAGCCTTCTCCTCCAGGAATTTATCCAAGCCCCTTTCAAAGCTATCCAAATTGGTGGCCATCACTACAACGTGTGGTAGTGATTTTTATACTTCAACTCTGCGCTGTGTGAAGAAGTCCCTCCTTTGATCTGTCCTGAATCTCCCATCCATCAGCTTCCTGGGATGACCCCATTGGGTTCTAGTATTATGGGAGAGGGAGAAAGATGTCTCCCTATCCACATTCTCCACACCAGGCATGGTTTTGTACACCTCACTTTGTGAGCTGTCCGGCTGTAATGGAATCGCTTGCATGAAACAAACAATTCCCAGGATTCCGTGGGGCAAACCCAACAGGGAAACTGACGTAAAACGCAGACGGTTTGTAATATACCCATAGCTTTGGGTGAATCTCGCAGAACCTAGTGGAGCTGCATGGAGGAGTTACGTTTAGAACATGGAAGAAAACTAAACTTCCAATGTGCGCTGGTTTGTTTGAGGAAAAGATCGACCCGTGGCCACTTAGGAAAGGCATGTTTTTTTCCCCCCTCTTAAATTCCCGCCTTGTAATGCTGTGTCTTGTCCAGGGGCAGACGGTAAGCTTCGTGAGGCGAGGTGTACATTGTATTTAAATGCCAGGGCTCATTGTAAGATTTGCGAAGGTATAATCATTACATTACCTGGGGTTACTCTTCAGCTTTCGCCAGCTGTGGAATTTATGGCCTCGTCACGCATGATGGCTCATCTGTTACCCGATGTGTCTTTATTATCTAGACTTGCCCTGGAGTTCCCTTGCTGTCTTCAGTGGGGGGGGGGTCAGCGTGGCCTCGCTTCATACCTGCTGCGTGCGTAGCAATTGTATGAGATCCGTTCCTACCTATGAAAACTAGCGGCAAGAGAGGGACGGTACGTGCTCCCTCCTGGGTGGACAACCTGCTGTTGGATTCTAAACATTAACTAGGTTCGGAATCAGCTTCAGAGAAAAGCTGTAAACGTTCCAGGCGCCAAGGGATGTGAGTCCCTCACCCCCTGCAACTCTAGCTAGAGCAAGGGTGTGGAACTTCAAGCCCGGTGTCCAGATCTGGCCGTCTTGGCATGGTAGCCCAGACCGCTGGGATTCCCCAGAAAACCATGTCCCTAACCGCTGAAAGTTTGGGGGTTTGCGGCTTTTGGAAGGTGTCCTCCCCATGTTCCAGAAGGTTGAACTGCCTCTCCGGAGGCTTAGATAGTGGCAATCGAAGCTTTATGCTAAAATATTCTGGTATTGTTGCTATTTATACCGCCCAATAGCCGAAGCTCTTTGGGCGAATGACAAGAATTGATTCCACCACTAATACTGCCTCCCTCCCCGTTAAATGCTTCTCTGAAACGGAATTTGGACCCTGGAATTCAATAACCCTGAATTAGAGCCTGCTGTCAGACAAGCCTTGGGGAAATTGCCTCTGCTTTACCCACATAATGGAATACGCAAATCGTTCCGAAAGTCCCCTGTGTTGTACGGTCCGGCAATGCAAAATGGGAAGGTATTTCCGCTAAAAGTGGGTGGGGTTAGATCGGTGACATTGCACATGTGCCATGACGGGGAGGGACTGGAGTTCAGTGATAGAGAACAATGCTTTGCAACCAGAAGGTCCCCAGTTCAATCCCCAGCCCCTCCAGTTATCATCATCATCATCATCATCATCATCATCATCATCTCTCTTTTTGTGCTCATGGCATTTTTTTCTAGATGAACATGACGGGCTTTGCCAAGTCATGCTGTCTTTTACAGATTAAGGAATTTCCTGACGATTGAGCATGTTTTACTTAGGACTGCTTTCTGGATGTTGGTGTGGAAGCATTTTGGTAGGCCCAGTTTCTGAAGGTTTTCTGTATAGTTTTTTTTTATGTGATGTGACTAATGTGATAATTGTGACCTTTTCCTGTTGCCATAGTTCTTTGACTTCCATGGCCAGTGGTGTATATTTTCCTCTCTTTTCCTCTTCCTTTCCTACAACATTGTTGTCATTCCGTATTGTTATGTTGATGACATATGTGTGTTTTTCTTTTTTGTCTATGACCGTTATGTCTGGTCAGTTGCAAGGTATTCCTGCCGGTATGGTTCTGTCCCAGCATATTTTATGATCTGCATTTTCCAAGATTGTTTCGGGTGAGTATGTATAGTATGGTGTAGGTTGTTTGATGAGGTTGAATTTGATGGCCAGTTGTTGGTGAATTATTTTTGCAACTGTATTGTGTTGTTGTTGTTGTTGTTGTTGTTAACAACAAAAACAATATCAAGTAGTAGGTGAATGGAAGTAACTCTGCCTTTGACCCTACTCAGAGCAGAGATTCTTGGCTAGATGGACAAATACTTTGACCTGGGGTAAGTCATCTTCCCATATTCTTACAATGCGCTTACCTTGATGCCGCATTGTGGACAACCAGAGCCCTTGGTTATCCGTCATCTCTCCTGGGTCTCCAGCAGGGCTCTTCCCCAGTCCAACCTGGAGTGACTGGGGATTGAACCGGGGACCTTTTGCATCCAAAGCAGGTTCTCTCCCACTCATCTGCAGCTCTTCCCCAAATAGAAAGGTAACTCAGGGCACAATCCTGTGCATGTTTAGGTGGCGGGGGGGGGGGGGGGAGAAATCTGACGACTCCCAGCATGCCCCAGCCAGCCACAGATTATGCTGTTAGACTGTGTCAGACCCTTGGTCCCACCTCTGCAGGTGAGCTACCACCGAGGCACAGATCTTCCACAGAGCAGCAGTATGTAAGATGTTTCTCCAGCGCCCAGGGAGGCACCCCACAGATGAGGCTCCCATTTAGGCCGCTGAGCTTGAAGCTGAACCTGCCCCTCAGGGTTCCCAATGGAGATTTTAATTGGGGCGAAAGTCCACCCCGGCCACCTCTCTTACACTGCCCTCTTGGAGGCCGCCACAAATTCGTCTGAGGTGACATCATGAAAGAATGGAAAGGCTACATATCTTCATGCCTTTGGCTTTCGACAGCGTTCTGGAACTTTGGCCAACTGGGCAGACGTTCAAGTTATTCATCCACTAAATTGTCCTAATGACCGTGAGCCTCTCAAGAAGCCCAAAGACGAGAGTCCTGCAGACGGCCCAGGCGCTTCTGGCTATCGGTCGGAAGCTGCTGTACCCAGGAGAGGAGCCACAACGCAGGCACTGGTGGGCTATTGCTCTACCCCTGCGTCTCTGTAAGAACACGAGAAGAGCCCAGATGCTGGATCAGACCAAGGGTCCATCTAGACCAGCCCTCTGTCCACACAGTGGCCAACCAGCTGTTGACCGGCAACCCACAAGCAGGACATGGGTGCAACTGCACCCTCCCACCCATGTTCCCCAGCAACTATTGTATACAGCCTTACTGCCTCTGATACTGGTGGTTGCACTTAAGCCATCAGGGCTAGTAGCCATGGGTAGCCTTCTCCTCCAGGAATTTATGCAACCCTCTTTTAAAGCCATCCAAACTGGTGGCCCTCACTACATCTTGTGGTAGTGAGTTCCATAGTTTAACTCTGCGCTGTGTGAAGAAGTCCTTCCTTTCATCTGTCCTGAATCTCCCACCAATCAGTTTCATGGGATAATGACCCTGTTGGGTTCTAGTATTATGGGAGAGGGAGAAAAAATGCCTCCGCATCCACATTTGTTGGTTTTTATTTGTTTATTTATTGCATTTCTATACCGCCCAATAGCCGAAGCTCTCTGGGCGGTTCACAAAAATCCCAACCGCAAAGTGCAACCATACATTCTCCGTGCTATGCATCTGCAGTGCGGGTGTGTGTGTGTGTCTTGAAACCCTTTCAGCCTGAGGGCCAAATTCAGTTCTCGGGGGCTGGGGTCCAGGGGTGGGCGGGGCCCAAGGCCCAAGGGGCGGCCCCCAAAAGGCCAGCCTCTTTTAGCTTAAAGCTCTTCCCGCCAGCAGCTAAACCTTATTAGGAGAGGCGTCTTGACCTTTTAGAGTAGGAAGTGGTCGGGGAAAGGGGTGGAGCCCAAGGAAGGGGCGTGGGCAGCTGGGGATACCAGGAGGGTTTTGGGACCCTGGGTGGGCCGGATTTGGCCCCCAAGGTTCAATGGCCCTGCAGTGGTGGGTGACTGCGTGGCGTTTGTTGGCCTGCAGATGTCTGTGTTCTGTTGGCGACTGTCTATGATGTTGTGCTTCGATCGCCGCTGGCCTGCCTTATGTATTCCACTGCAGTATCGTGTCCCCAGCCAGCAAGACTATGACATCACTATTGAGTCTGAGCCTTTTGTCCATTTTACGCTAGGAGAGCTGGCCAGATGCTGCTGCCCTGCTTTTTCCAGCCTTGGGACCGAGAAAGAGGGGTGGGTGTTGCAGCCATAGCTCAGCCAGGAGAGAGTGAGCGAACCGCTGGTCATGTGTTCTGCTTCTCTCTCCCCAGGGTAGGGAGAGGCACTGATGTGTGACATTGGACCACTCACTATCATTTGACCTAAACCACTTTCCCCCACCCTGATGCCTTCCGGATGTGTTGGACTACAACACCAATCATCCCCTGGAGGGGACCATGTTGGGGAGGGCTGACCTAACTTTATTATGAGGGTTATGAAGATAAAAGGTGGGGCACACCATGGATGCCACCCTGAGCTACTTGAATCATAGAATCATTGAATAATAGAGTTGGAAGGGGCGTATAAGGCTATCGAGTCCAACCCCCTGCTCCATGCAGGAATCTACCATAAACCATCCCTGACAGATGGCTGTCCAGCTGCCTCTTGAAGGCCTCTCGTGCAGGAGAGCCCACGACCTCCTTAGGTCATGGGTTCCATTGTCGTACTGCTCTAACAGTTAGGAAGTTTTTCCTGATGTCCAGCTGGGATCTCGCTTCCTATAACTTGAGCTCATTATTCCATGCCCTGAACTCTGGGAGGATCGAGAAGAGATCCTGGCCCTCCTCCGTGTGACAACCTTTCCAGTATTTGAAGAGTGCTATCCTGTTTCCCCTCAATCGTCTCTTCTCCAGGCTAAACATGCCCAGTTCTTTCAGTCTCTCCTCGTAGGGCTTTGTTGCCAGACCCCTGATCGTCCTTGTTGCCCTCCTCTGAGCCCCCTCCAGCCTGTCTGTTTCCTTCTTGAAGGAGGGGAGAGATCAAAATGTAATAAACAGGCATGTTGAAAATCTCATTAGTTTTTCAGAAGTTGTCTTGCTAGCCCTTCTGGCTGAGCAGGTGATGCCCAGTGATTCTCAACAGCTGGATGGATATGGAGGCTGGAGGCGCCGTGGTCAGTGGGGCTTCGCACCGTGGGTAGCTCCTTTAGAGTTCTGGCTGAAACTCGGAGCAGGTTCCCCGCCCCACTGACATGAGAGCCACCAGCCTCCACTGGTTGTGGGTGATTCCTGCAGCTCAGGGCCCGGCCTTTGATGCCCATATGCTGCTGGTGCCCCTCACCACGACTTGCAGAGGCTGAACAAATTATGCCAAATGAGCCGGTCTGCATGGTTTTGCTTTGCTTTGCATGATTCACGGGTGCTGAATTCAGCTTTACTCGGGGCACAATTCCGGTGACCTTGATGGAGAATGGAGGATGTATATATTTTATTTTTGAGCAGAGAATACGCAGCCTTGCTGTCTCATCATAACCTTCAGTCTGATTAATACGTCGGATCCTTTAAAATGCTTGCTTCGCCCCGTAATCTGCTCCTCCGTGGCCCAGAAAGGAGAGCTATCCCTTTACGATGCCCTGCGCACACTCTGCCCTTCAATACGGAGGAAGCCCATCGTTGCTGAGTCCATATTGACATTGGCAACTTTCCCAGGCTACTTAAAATCTTTTTTTAAAAAAATGGAGTGGGCGGAAGCTGCTTCCAGACGTGATGTTTACTCCATCTTGGAGCGCCCTGCTTTTATCTGTCTGCCCTGGGAAGGCGTCTTGTCATTTCGCACGCAGGCCGGCAAGGACCTTGCTGGACTGCCCTGGACCGCTCAGGTGTTGCCCCAGCATGTCCTCCTCGCACCTTGGGAATCACAGAAAGGACTGTACCGCTTCGTCAAGTCTGCCTGCTGCTGCTGCTGCTGCTTGAGAGAGTGGAGTACGGGAAACAGGAAGTGTTTTGCTTTTTGCTTCTTTTGAAAGGCCGTCCGGATGTCCTTTTGCTGCCAGCGTTTACAATGGCGTGGAAGGAAGTGAGGCCCTGAGATGTGGATGGTTTTCTTAGCCATGCGTCCACAAAATGGCGATAATGCCTGTGCAGGCAAACCTGTGTAACTGTAGAGACCTGCCTCCCAAAACATGGCGCCTACTTCAAACCCAGTGTGTAACGTTCAAGCCCGGCTCTGTTTTCCTAAGGGGTTGAAGTTATAGGAGGACAGATTTTTGTTGAACGTTAGGAAAAACATCCTGTTGGTGAGATCAGTTTTACAGTGGAGCCAGTTACTTGCTGGAGGTCTGGACAGCCACAAGGTGGGCATAGTGTGTCTCTGACTTCCTGCGTCGAGCAGGGGATTGGATTAGATGATCTACAGAAACCTTTTCAACTTTGAATCCTCACCGGGTGGTCTCTTTTCCCCTTGGTATGGGACCACCATTTTACAGCTCTGTTGCTTGTCTCTCCTATTTCTAAACGCTATCTCGGGTTTTTTCCCCCTGGTCCCCTCTCATATCTACTCTAGTCTCCTTCCAGAGGCCAGAGGGCAGGATTTCATGGCCCTGTATAGCTCCTTGCTTCTCATATCTTGTAGAAGGAGGATAAATTATTGGGATGGTGAGCAGAGCTCATACGCTCTCATGTTTTGTGCAGATCAGAGCATTGGGTTCTCCATTCTGCAGAATTCTGGTTTACTTGGTATGGAAACAAACAAAATATATATTTTTAAAAAATTAAGCATCGAAGGCACATGGTACCTGCTTTTGGGGAGACCTGCTGATGCAGCACATCTTAAGAGCAGAAGGGGTGCTGGACCACCCATGTTTAATGTAGGTACAGCTTTGGACGCCGTTTCAGCGGGACAGGCGAAATGAAAGGACGGGAAAAAAGAAAAGGGGAAAAGAAGTACATCCAACATGCGATGCAAATGACAAAATTTGCTGCTCAGATAGGCATAAAAAGCAGGACTGGCACTTGTAGCTGGAACATCTGGGAGGCTGCAGGAGAGGACTTCCTGACTGTTAGAGCAGTATGGCAGTGGAGCCAATGACTCAGGGAGGTGGTGGGCTCTCCCACACTAGAGGCCTTCAAGACGCAGCTGGACAACCCTCTGTCAGGGGTGCCTGAAGGGGGATTCCTGCACTGAGCAGGGGGTTGGACTGGATGGCCTTAGAGGCCCCTTCCAACTCTACGATTCTAGGATTCTAGGACCGGCCACCACTGCCACTCACCAAATCTGCCCTTTGCTGCTGCCAATTCCCTTTTTTGAGGAGAGATGAGGCAGCCCATTCAAACCTTCTACCCTGGAGGGGAAAGAGACATAAAAAAAAAAAAAGAAGTGCCAAGCCGGATCAGACCGAAGGTCCATCTAGTCCAGCATTTTGTTCATACAGTGGCCAGCCAGCTGCAGACCAGGGACCAACAAAGCAGGACACGGGTGCAACAGCACCCTCAGACCCATGTTCCCCAGCAACTGGTACACACAGGCTTACTGCCTCGGATACTGGAGGTAGCACATGACCATCAGGGCTAGTAGACATTGATGGCCTTCTCCGGGAATTCTCCCCGCAGCCCCAAGATCCCAAACTGCATTCCCCCACCCCCATTTTTCATTAGTATTGGTAGCCGTTGTATTAAGATCGTGAGCCAGTGTGGTGTGGTGATTAGAGTATTGGATCGGGAAGGCCTGGGTTCAACTCCCCACTTCCCCATGGAAGCTCAATGGGTGAATTTGGGCCTAACCTACCTCACAGGATTGTTGTGATGAGAAACTGGAGATGACAAGGGCCACTTGCAGGAAAAGGCGGGATATAAATGTAACGAACAAATAAATACAGATTTTTTTTAAAAAAGATTATTTTTTTATGACCACTCTTCATCCTTGTGGATGCCATAAGCTTGACCAAAATGGGTCATAAAAGAATAAAATATATACAACCAGACCAAGAAAACAAGCAAAACAATAAAATAACCGGTATTGAAACTGGGTTGTTGAGAGACCCCTTGGAGTATGGTGAGACCGACGCTAAAAGGGAGAGTTGGGTTTGTTGTTTAAAAATTCTGATACATGTGATTCAGTCATGTTATTGTAATATCCAATTGGACTGGTTGACTTGCTCCTATTTTAATTGTTTTGATACACTTTTGTAGTGGATTGTGGGTGTGGGTATTTCTGGTTGTTCTTATAACAATGCTGCATTTTGAGATGTTTTGGATACTTATTGTGAGCTGATTTGGGCACTGTGGGAAAAGCAGGATATGAGAAATGAACAGCGGATTAAACTCAGGGAGGACAGGTCTATCAATGCCTGTTGTTCACAGCACCCAAATGGAACCTCCAGAGATAGAAGGAGTCTACCCCCTGGATCAATGGTGCAGTTGGGGCTGGATCATGGGGCCAAATCGCACCAGCATGACAATAGGGCCAGATCTACACCAAGCAGGATATAGCACTATGAAAGCGGTATATAAAAGGCTTGAAGACTTAACAACATTAGCAACATTTGAAGGAGTGGCATACAGGCATCATTTACGAATGGACTTTTACTTAGACATTTGGTCTGCCTTTACGGACGTTGATGTGTAATTTATGCTACCTTCCCCCACCACATTTTTACTTATTTAGAAATTGTGATATTTGAAACCGAGGCTTTTGAAGTATGTAGCTGTGTATATTTATTTTTTAATTATTTTATTTTTACTTTTTATTTTCTTTTACGGTTTTTGTTTTGTTTAAAAATCCACAATAAAAAATTGATTAAAATATATATATAAGGGGCAGGAGCCACACTACTGCTTTGTAGCAGTATTGAGGTGCACTGACAACTGTTGGGGCCCATTGGCACATACCATATACCGCTAAATCCTGCTTGCTGTGGCTCCTGCCTTTTATATGCCACTTTCATACCGCTATATCCTGCTTGGTGCAGATCTGGCCTAGGAACAACATGGATTTTGCTTCTGCTACCCCAGGGAACTTCCAAATGACCAGGTAATGGCAGATAATGAAGGCATCAGGGTGGCAGAAACGCACTCCTTTTTCTTCCTGTTGTCATGATGGCGCTGTGATTTAAATGAGCTTGAAATGCAGAACTGCACATGCTCAGAGTATTCACCCACCCCCAGGATTGGCAACCATTCTAACACATAAGGAAATGTAGAATCATAGAATCATGGAATAGTAGAGTTGGAAGGGGCATATAAGGCCATTGAGTCCAACCCCCTGCTCAATGCAGGAATCTATCTTAAAGCATCCCTGACAGATGGCTGTCCAGCTGCCTCTTGAAGGCCTCTAATGTGGGAGAGCCCACCACCTCCCTAGGTAACTGGTTCCATTGTTGTACTGCTCTAACAGTCAGGAAGTTTTTCCTGATGTCCAAACGGAATCTGGCTTCCTGTAACTTGAGGAGACCATTACTCCGTGTCCTGCATTCTGGGTTGATTGAGAAGAGATCCTGGCCCTCCTCTCTGTGACAACCTTTCAAGTATTCAAAGAGTGCTATCACATCTCCCCTCAGTCTTCTCTTCTCCAGGCTAAACATGCCCAGTTCTTTCAGTCTCTCCTCATAGGGCTTTGTTTCCAGACCCCTGATGATCCTTGTTGCCCTCCTCTGAACATGCTCCAGAAGTTGTAAAGTGTGGGATGGTGCTGGGGCAGGGGGTGAGAGAGAGATGTTGGCTGTGTGCTTTGCAACTGAAGCAATTTACTTGGCCATCTAAAGGGGGTGCCCATAAGATCGTTAAGTCCGGGGTCTAAAATTACCTGGTCGCATCACCGCCCTGAATTACGGATGTTGGAGAAATCTGCTTGGGGGGTGGTGGTGAAGTTCAACAGGTTTTCCTATGCTCGGGCTCAGGGCTTCATTTCATTTCCTGCTGTAGCACCTGACTTGATCTGCGGAGAGGTAGGCCAGTTTGCAGATTTTTGGGAATTTTGCACCTTATTTTTTTTGGGGGGGGGAGGGGGAAAGGTTCTGCACCTTGGCTAAATTTCTGAGCAATTTGCGCAAATGACAGCCGAATTTCTACAAATTCGGCTGTCGTTTGCGCAGACTGCAGGATCGTCTCCTCCTGCCCCCAAATGTACAAAAAAGTTCCCAGACTTTGGAGAGCAGCTGCAGCTCAGCTCCATGACGCAAAGTGCCGCAGAACCCCGTCAAGCCAAAAAAAAAGAATTGCATTTCCTAGCGGCAGGCATCCCTCTCGTGGATACAAGATATTAGGGAACAAATACGCGAGCTTCATGCCCTGTTTATGAGCTTCCCAAGCCACTCTTGGCCTGGGTGGACCCTGGGTCTGATCCCGCAGGGTTGCTGTTCTATTTCCTCAAGGCTCTGCCTTAATGAGCCGGTTCAACCCTTGAAAACAGTCAGAGCAGCTCCGCTTCTTAAGCAATTGCACCCAAATCCGCCGTTTGCCAGGAAATCTGGGACTATTTCGAGGAGGCAGGTGCAGGTATCTCAAGCCCAGTTTCTGGTAACTCCTTGGATGTCGGTGTGTGGTTTTTTTTTTATTATTATACGTTTCAGAGTTGGGATAAACCGGAGCAAATTGGACCCGGTAATCAGGACGAATAAAAATTGATTGGGTTTTTAATTTCAAATTGGGTCTTGATTTTTAATACTTAACACTTCCCCAAATTAAGGGTTAAATATAGCTGTTGAATCACTGTTTTAAATGTAAAAATATACTGACTCAATTAGAGTTCATCAAATTTGAACGAGGGCGAAATCCAGTTGGTGGCATCCTTTTAAAATTTTATTTTAAATAAAACGGTATGGTTTTGCAGGTGGGCGGGGGAAGGAAAGGCACTCCTAACATGTAGTCCAGTTTAACATATCAGCCCCTAATCATTTCCGGAGTGCAACTTCCAGAGTTGAAGGCAGTAGTGCCTTTCCCTCTTGTTTCTCTTTTGTGGAGCAGGTGTTCCCATTTTGCAGAGAGAGGCCTGAGGTTGAGGTAACAACCTCCTTGAGTTCTCCCTGTGAATCCCAGATAAAACTGAGCAGCCAGACTGTTAACAAGGACTGGCCAACAAGACCCCATTACGCCAGTCCTTTTCCAACTTCACTGGCTGCCAATCCAGGTTCGGGCATGATTCATAGTGCTGGTATTAACGTTCAAAGCCCTAAACAGCTTGGGTCCAGGTTATCTGAAGGAACGCCTGCTCTCATATGTGGCTGCCTGGACCCTAAGATCATCTTCAGGGTCTTTCTCCGTGAGACCCTGCCAAAGGAAGGGCGGCAGGTGGCTAGCAAGAGTAGGGCCTTCTCTGCTGTGGCCCCCCTGCTGTGGAATGAGCTCTCCAGAGAGGTTCACCTGGCACCCACGTTATTCTCCTTTCAATAAGACTTCCTTATTTTCACAATATTTTAACAGTTTATTATCATAGCCTTTCAACTCTGCTGTTTTAAATATGTATTTTAAGTTTGTATTTTAAATCTGCATTGCTGCGTGGTTTTTTACCCTGCTTGTGTTTTTATATTATATTTTTATATCACATTTTTATATTGTTTTGTTGATGGTTTTAATTTTTGTGAACTGCCAGAGAGCTTCGGTAATAAATGAAATAAATAAATAAATAACATGCGCAGAGTCCTCAGTTACCAATGAGGAGAGGCAGATTTGAAATCAGTCTTCATGCTCGTGGGTTCTTGAACAACATTTCTTTGTGCTGTAGATTAAAACAATTAATACAACCGATTCATTAACACTTACTAGCGAACGGACGTGGCTTTGCACGGGTTGGAATAGACCTTAGTTTGAAGCCTTCGAGCAAACTCACACAGAGGTGGTCACGTTGCACCCGCCTCATCTAAGCAAAGCCCAGCCCGCAGGCACCCCTAAGAAGAATCTGCTCATAATGGTTGCACGTCTTACTATAGGCCTAAACTACACGGACACATTTCAATTAATTTCAGTGAAATTAATTTAAATGGATGTAAATGAATGTAAATTAAGTTAAAAACAAAATAACCCCGAGGTGCACACCCCAAGGGTCCCTGCAGTATGCATGCCAAGTTTCAGTTGTCTTGAGTTTCACAGTTTTGGCACTGACGGACAGACAGACATCCCAGATCATCCCAGAGTGCAGGATTTGGAATAATGGGCTCAAGTGACAGGAAGCCAGATTCCGGCTGGACATCAGGAAAAGCTTCCTGACTGTTAGAGCAGTACGACAATGGAACCAATGACCTAGGGAGGTCGTGGGCTCTCCCACACTAGAGGCATTCAAGAGGCAGCTGGACAACCATCTGTCAGGGATGCTTTAAGGTGAATTCCTGCCTCAAGCAGGGAGTTGGACTTGATGGCCTTAGAGGCCCCTTCCAACTGTATGATTCTAGGATTCTAGGACCGGCCACCACTGCCACTCACCAAATCTGCCCTTTGTTGCTGCCAATTCCATTTTGGAGGAGAGATGAGGCAGCCCATTCAAACCTTCTACCCTGTGCTTTAAGGTGGATCCTGCCTTGAGCAGAGAGTTGGACTCAATGGCCTTGTAGGCCCTTTCCAACTCTACTATGATTCTATGACATGATAACACTCTTCAAAAACCAGGCAAAGGCCCTAGCCATGCAAATTCTCTTCCTCTATCATGTCTTCTCCTTTAGCCTGGAGAAGAGAAGATTGAGGGGAGACATGATAGCACTCGGACTTGAAAAGTTGTCACACAGAGGAGGGCCAGGATCTCTTCTCCATCGTCCCAGAGTGCAGGATGCGGAATGCTGGGCTCAAGTGACAGGAAGCCAGATTCCGGCTGGACATCAGGAAAAACTTCCTGACTGTTAGAGCAGTATGACAATGGAACCCATGGCCTAGGGAGGTGGAGGGATCTCCCACACTAGAGGCCTTCAAGAGGCAGCTGGACAGCCATCTGTCAGGGATGCTTTAAGGTGGATTCCTGCATGGAGCAGGGGGTTGGACTTCATGGCCTTAGAGGCCCCTTCCAACTCTACAATTCTATGATTCTACCTGTCCTGTTTTTCTCTTAGAGAACTTATTCAATGGGGGTTATTCCCAGGTGAGTGTGCATGGGATGCCGCTCTTCTTCCATGTCTCTTCTCTTTCTTCCTCCCTCAAGTTTCTCTGCAGCTTCTTCTCTCCAAATATCCCCAGCTGATGTCTCCCTACCTCGCCTAGTCCCAATGCTTAATGGTCCACCCTTCACTACAGGGCTGATTCCAGCTTGTAGTGAGCCCTGGGCAAATATCGCCCTGTGTCAGTCCCATTCCTTTGTGGTTGTCCACTGGGGAAACTTATCTGGTGGAGTGGCATTCGGTGGCGGCCATAGGATTCCCCCCCCCCCCCCGTGCTCTGGGCAGCTGGGTCTAGCCATCATTTAAAATTTCCCACGATGCTCTCAATGTGGCATCGCTCTGAGGCTTTGTGGGGAATTTAAATGGCGGTTATTATTATTTATTACGTTTCTATACCGTCCCATAGCCGAAGCTCTCTAGGCGGTTTGCATAAGATTAAAACGCTTAAAAGCCATATACGAAAGTTAAAACTACAAAAACATTACGACATACACCGAAACATACCACAAACGACTTTAAAAACATGCCTAGGATCTGTGAAGCTCCTCACATATTGCTAAACGCCTGGGAAAAGAGAAAAGTGTTAACCTGGCGCCGAACAGGCTCGGTCACCCAGCTGCCCAAGGGCGCGGGTGTGAACGGCGACCCCGCTTCACTTCCCCCACGTCCTCGAATCTCCATAGAATTAGGCAAATATTGGTCCACTTGTGGATGATGGGACTATATTTTGCCTGTGACCCATAATGCTTTTTGAGCTAAACCGTATGGCTTAGCATTTCAGGTGACCCATTCCCAAGCCTGATGGCTACATTACCATGCTTTAAAGACACTAACCATTTGCTGCAAAAGGGTTAGCGGTCTAACCATGGTTTAGCGTGTTGTCTGAACAGGCCCATTTTGTGTGCAGAAGGGCCCAGCATCTACACCACCCTTCCCCAAACTGGTGCCCTTCAGATGTTTTGAACTACAGCTCCCAGTATTCTTGACCATTGCCGAGGCTGGCTGGGGCTGATAGGAGTTGAAGTCCAAAACATCTGGAGGCCACCAGGGTGGGACTGAGCTATCACCACAAGAAAAATACATTCAGGGTGAACGCCTACGCGCCCTTGCCTTGACAGTACCAGGTTGGCAGCAAAACCAAGAAGTTTACATGGCCTCTTTTAGGTCACTGTCTGTGGCTGTGTTTGGATTGGTAGGCCATAAGTTGTGTAGGCCTGCCTGAAAGTATTGTCCATCCAAAAACAAGCATGAAGAGGCAACCGCTCTGGTAACCTCTAAATTAGATTGCTGCAATGTGCTTTATGTGGGGCTGCCCTTGAAGATGGTCCAGAAACTGCAGTTCGTGCAAACTGAGGCAGCCAGATAGATAGCAGGGACCAGAAGGTCTGAACATAGCACACCCATTCTGGCCCTTCACACTGGCAGCCTGTACCTTTCCAAGCCAAATTCAAGGTGCTGGTTTTAACCAATAAAGCTTTACACTGCTTGGGAGGAAAACACCAGCTATAGTTCATCTCCTGATGTGAACCTACTATGTATATCATAATCTGAAGCACTCCTTCAAGGGAGGCACAGAGCATGGCAACGAGAGGGAGAGAGAGAGAGAGAGAGAGAGAGAGACTTTTTGGTGGTGACCCCCTTGATTATGAAGCATTCTCCCCCACGAGGTCTGTTTGGCACCGACATTGCCATCTTTTTGGCGCCGAGGTAAGGTTTTCCTCTACTCCCAGCATTTGACAGCATATGAGAAGATTTTAACCTGTCTTGGGATTTCTGTTGTTTGTTTTTGTACGTCAGTGGTTTTTATATTATGTTTTATATTCTGTTTTTCAGGTTTAAACTTTTTGTAAACTGCCCAGAGAGATTTGGCGACTGGACGATATAGAAATGTAGCAAATAATAACAATAACTTTGAGAGAAGAAGCTTTTTTTGAGTATGGCTCAGTTCTCTGATTTAAATCGATATGTGAAACGCTGGCCGCCTTTCTCTGGACTCCTTTCGCCCTGCTTCGGTGGGGTGGGGAGGTTCTGTCCCCCTCCCCCCTTTCTAGGAAAAGACGTATAAAGATGCTCTTAAAGAAGTTAATTATTTACACAGTCAGAATAGGACCAGGAGCAGCTCTTTGGGACACCGAGTGCCCTGGGGCGGCAGAGGCGATCTCTGGGCAAGGCTTTTATGCAGCTCCATTTTCAAATGTGTTCTGCTTCTGCCCTTCTTTGGCAGAGATCTGCAAAACTTCCTGGCCTCCAGAGGATCCGCCATTGTAATTCGGGAGTGGTGGAAGATTGACCTCCCCTCTCTTCATTTGTTGTTGTTCGGTTCTTTTCTGTTTATCCAGGGGTCTGGAAACAAAGCCCTATGAAGAGAGACTGAAGGAACTGGGCATGTTTAGCCTGGAGAAGAGAAGACTGCAGGGAGACATGATTGCACTCTTCAAATAACTTGAAAGGTTGTCACACAGAGGAGGGCCAGGATCTCTTCTCCATCATCCCAGAGTGCAGGATGCGGAATAATGGGCTCAAGTTATAGGAAGCCAGATTCTGGCTTGACATCAGGAAAAACTTCCTGACTGTTAGAGCGGTACGACGATGGAAACCATGACCTAGGGAGGTGGTGGGCTCTCCCACACTAGAGGTCTTCAAGAGGCAGCTGGACAACCATCTGTCAGGGATGCTTTAAGGTGGATTCCTGCACTGAGCAGGGGGTTGGACTCCATGGCCTTAGAGGCCCCTTCCAACTCTACTATTCTATGATTCTATGACTCTGAGACATCAATTTGATTTTCTAACCATGTGGCACCCGGGAAGGAAGTTTTATCTTTGCCCCAGGCACTGAATATATCTCGGTGCTTTCCTGGGTCCACTTCATTTCTGTTTATCAGGCTCATTCCCTGGGTCTGGTTCCTTCACTCGGATCCTGGTGCAGCTCATTCTGTGGGTGCACACGCCCTGATGTGTCAGCGATTGTCTAGCACAGAGGTTTTTGAACTGTGTTCTGTGGACTGCTGTGGAGTCTGGGAGATCCATCCAGGCGGATTGAGAATGATTGCAGGACAGTCGTGAATAACTATCTTTAGCCATAGACTTGATTCCCCCCTCTCCCCCGCCGCCCCTATTGGAGTTTGAGGACATTTTGACCAGGGCCTGATGATGAATCAGGCTTAAATGATACAGTCAATATTTTCATAATATAGCACTGGTGCCATTGACTGATGCCTTCCCTCCAAAAGCTGTAAAAGGGGCCCTTCTTAGTGGATTTGATTTAGACTATGTTGCTGCTGGTGAAGAAAATATGTTATTTCTTTGATTATTTATATTTATTACATTTATATCTCACCTTTTTTCCCTCCCGCAAGGAACCTAAGGTGGCTTACATGATCCTTCTCTTTTTATCCTCACAACAACAACCCTGTGAGGTAGGTTAGGCCGAGAGTCTGTGACTGGCCCAAAGTCACCCAGTGAGCTTCCATGGCCCGAGTGGGGACCAGAACCCTAAACTCCGATTCCCAGCCCAACACTCTAACCACTGCACCCCCACTGGCTCTCACCATTATTAAAATGTATATTATATAGATGCTGGGGGTCCCAATGAACTGAAAACGTTTGTTGGGTCCCCCAGCAATTTTCGGGTGGTCCACAGAGAAAGCGTTCGAGAGACCACTGCTTGAGCAAAGCAAACTAAAAGTATCCCATGTTATTTTTACATGCTGAATAAACACCACAAAAAAATTATTTCCCGATAGCGTTGCCTCCAGATATTTTGGCTCTGCAATTCCCATCTGCTCCTAGCCAGCAGAATCAAAATTGTAGGCCAAAACATCTGGAAAGCCAGGAGTTGTCCGCCCCTGTGGAAGCTGAAAGCATAGAATCATAGAGTTGGAAGGGGCCCATAAGGCCATCAAGTCCAACCCCCTGCTCAATGGCGGGATCCACATCAAAGTATCCCTGACAGATGGCTGATTGTATTGCAACTTTGACCGCGGGTTCCACTGGGTCAGGCCCAGTGGGGCCAGCGGTGTTAAGGGCAAACGGGCGTGGTCCCACTCCCCACTTCTCCGCATGTACAGTGGTTTGAAAAGGGCTTACGAACCACGCTGTGAACGACCGCACGCATTTGATTAGATTTTAGTTGATGATGCCAGATGAGAATCCGTGGCGTTGCTTAGTGAGACGCTAATTTTAGTTCTTTGTCACAATGTAGGAGGGATGTTTTTGTTTCTGTTGTGGCACCTTTGAGCAACCTCTGTTTTTGAAGCGATGGAAAGAAAAGGCACGCGCTAAAAATCATCGGCATCATCAAAGCTTTGGGCTGGATTGGCGGTGGGAGGAAATGACCTCACGCGTAACAGCCACGTGCAGTTGGGCCCCTTGTAACCCTTTGCATGTCTGCTGAAATCAGAACAAACAAACATATATGGTTGTTTTTATGTGTTTGTTTGTTAAATTTGAATCCTGACTTTCCACCAAATGACACTCAAGGTTGCCAACAGAAAATGCAAAATAAAAACCAATCATGAAGGCAGGATAGGTAAAACATCGTAAACTATAGCCAGTTGAACAAGTTCTAATGTTTACAATGGCAGTAACAAGTCTGCTAATGAGGTGAATAGCTTCTGAATAAAAACATAAAATCACAGAATAGTAGAGTTGGAAGGGGCCTACAAGGCCATTGAGTCCAACCCCCTGCTTAATGCAGGAATCCACCTTAAAGCACCCCTGACAGATGGCTGTCCAGGTGTTCATATGTTTACTTCTCCAAGCCACCTTGAGTGCCATTTTTCTCGGTAGAGAGGCGGGTTACAAATCAAATAAGCGCGTGCTCTCTGGAGTGCCCAGCAAACCCGGTTCAGTTGATGGCAGGGGCTCTCCTAAAATGCTTAAAACCCAATCAGGCTTGTGTGGGAGGGCACACTTCTTTCAGGTAATGGGGGGTTGTAATCAGCACTTTCAATTATGGATTATGGCTGAAAATGAACTGGTAGCCATTAGAGCAGTGTGACACTGGAACCCATGACCTAGGGAGGTGGTGGGCTCTCCCACACTAGAGGCCTTCAAGAGGCAGCTGGACAACCATCTGTCAGGGATGCTTTGAGATGGATTTCTGCATTGAGCAGGGAGTTGGACTGGATGGCCATAGAGGCCCCTTCCAATTCTATTGTATGAATTGTATGAAGCTATTGTAATATGGGAGTCCCTATGACAAACCCCTGCCAATAGTTGGCTGCAACATTCTGAACCACGTGAAGTTTCTGACTAGTCTTCAAGGGCAGCCCCACTAGGCAGGATGTTACAAATTAGATTTAATGAAGGCATGTGTCACTGTGTCCTGATCTGACATATCCAGGAATAGGGACAATTGGCGCCCTAGCTTTAGCACTTCCTGACATCTCCAAAACCTGAACATCCATTTAGATGTTAAATAGCTTGGGGGACAAGATGGAACTCTGAGGGACTCCGTATGCTAATGGCCAAGGCATCAAACAGGAACCCTCCAACACCATGTTCTAGGGCGGCCCCTCTGTAAATGGCCGGAACCACCCTAAAATGCGGTCCTCAGGTCCCATCACATCCAGAAGGGTACCATGGTTAATTTGTATCAAAAGCCTCTGAGAGGTCCATCACAACTAATAGGGATGCACTCCCCCTGTCCATTTCCTGTCATACATCATCATCAAGTTGACTAAACCTGTCTCTGTCCCATAACCAGAATTTCACGGAATGCACACAAGGGTTGGCTGTGATCAGCCACGTTTGGTTGAACAGCGGTGGGCCTATCATATGAGGGGATAGTGCCTAAACAGTTGACTAATATATTTCTCATGGCACAGTAGTGTACTGCACTGTTGTAATGTTGTTGTTTCTATGGCACCATTAGCGCGCATGACACTCTTTATAGCCCTTCCCAACCTGGTGCTTTCCGGGTGTGTGAGACTGCAATGACCATGCTGGCAAGGAATTATGGGAGTTGTGGTCTAACACATTTGGAGGGCAAATACCATATAGGCCGAAACGCATTGGGTGTGAATTTAAAAAGTATCTCAGCATTCCGAGAACTGCTTCTCTCTTCCTTTTTGACCTAAGTGGATGCTCTCCTCGTTTTGGTTTTTGGGAAAGGCTGGTCCTTGCCCATAGGAACGTAGAGTCAAACATTCAAGCTGCGTGGATGTGTTTTAAACGTATTCCAGATGGCAGAGTTCACATTGGTTGAATTCGGACGACACAATAAGCAACTGGGGGGTGGGCAAACAATCGTCAGTTGTACTGACTATCATGTCGTCCGAATGCTGCCATAGTCAACTCAGCGCTGATCCTAATCCACACCACAGTTGATTATTTATTACAATGTTGTGTGGGGAGTACCCCCTAGATGAACAACTGTAAAGTTGATTATTACCCCACCATTGACTATCGTGTTGTCCGAATTCAGCCAGTGAGTCCTCTCATCCCTAAACGAGCCCTGTAGGTGGGTTGGTGGCCTGGAGCTGATTTGAGCACCTCCTGCAATTGAGACCATTAATCCAAATCTTCCTTGTGCCGACGCTGTGAGTAACGGCTCGTTATCATGTCGCCTCCATGAGGGCAACTCCACTAGGGAGATGGAAAGGAAGGGATATACCCAGGGGTTGGCGGAACGTCAAGGGAAATTCTACACAAACATTAGAGCTCTAGCCTTTAATGGAGTACTTAGTGCTAATTTATGGCTGTATCAGTAGCACTGACTGGAAATCGTGTTTACTCTTGTGCAGTGGTAAACAACCGTTAAGAGATCCCTTCTTTTGGTTTTGACAGTATTAGTGAGGAAATGCGGTGTTTTTTTGCTTATTTGCTTGGGTGAGGCCTTACGTTTTTTTAAAAAAAAAGATAGAAAAGGAAATGTCCCATTTCTCATTAACACGGTCAAAGCGACTACCTTGGCTTGCAGATCTTGGAGTTGTGGTGGACAGCTCAGTGAAAACGTCGACCCAGTGTACGGCTACTCTGAGAAAGGCAAACCCCATGTTGGGTATAATTACGAAAAGCATCAAAAACTAAAATTGCCCATTTCGTGCTGCCCTTATACGACTCGACGGTGCGACAAGACTTGGAGTAATGTGTACAATTCTGGTCACTGCACCTAAAAAAAGGAAACGGTAGAGTTAGGCAAAAGAGCAGAAAAGGGCAACCAAAATGATCAAGAGACTGAAGCAACATCCCTACGTGGAAAGGTTACAACCTCTGGGACTATTTAGTATAGAAAAACGGAGGCTAAGGGGAGACATGAGAGAGGTGTACAAAATTATGCACAGGGTGGAGAGGGATACGTTTTTCTTCATTTTTTCATAATACTAGAACCCAACGGGATCATCCCATGGAGCTGATTGGTGGGAGATTCAGGGCAGATAAAAGGGAGGACTTCTTCACACAGCGCATAATCAAACTATGGCATTCGCTACCGCAAGATGGAGTGAGGGCCACCAACTTGGATGATGGTTTTAAAAGAGGATTAGACAAATTCAAGGAGGGCAAGGCTAACAGTTGTGATTAGTCCTAATGACTATGTGCTATCTCCAGTAGTGGAAGTAGTGTGCTGGGGTACATGGGCATTAGGGTACTGTTGCACTTAAGTCCTGCTTGAAGGTTTCCCATGACCAGCTGGTTGGCCGCTATGTGAACAAAATGCTGGACTGGACGGACCCTTGGTCTGATCCAGCAGGGCTCTTCTCATGTTCTTAGATGGCTTTTGTTGACTCTTATTACAGCGCAAGCTGCATACCTTGTAAGACACAGGAAATAAAATTGCCATGTCTGAAACGTTGCCCTTAGGTGTCCCACGGGGAAAGGCTTGGTACCCGGGGGTTGGCATTGTCAGGTGTCTTCTCCGCTCGCTGCCCCAGTAGGGGCCCACTGTTACGTTGTGTGTGTGTGATGATTCCTTCCCCCCTGAAATTGCTCTCAGTGGCTGTTACTCCTGCTTGTTTTCTGGCAGTGCCGGTTTTTAGTCCTGCCACCACTCCATTGGACAGCACGGGAAGTATTGGTCTGCTTTTGCTGAAGCTCATGTATAATTCTTAGAAACTTGTTTTTTCACACACATGGAAATTGATATATTCATATTTATGTAGCCACATTTTCTTTCTTTTTTTTTCTTTTGTTGAAACTTTATAATAAAAAAATAAGTTATAATAATTTTGAATTTCGGAGGTCAGAATTTGAGGTATGTGAGGTCAGAATTTGAGGTATGTTTAGTTTTACCGCACAGTATTTATCAGCGATTCATATGGAACAGCTCAGTTATGGGCATCAACTAGTCAATTAACTAATTAAAAGGTTAAAGAAATGATTCACTTTTACTATTTAAATCAGCCATCCCCAACCTGATATCCCCCAGATGTTTTGGACTGCAACTACCAGCATTCCTGACTATTGGCCATGCTGGTGGGACTGATGGAAAATGAAGTCCAAGGCATGAACTTCAGGTTGGGGGAGGCTGAATAAAAGGTTTCAGCTGTCAAGTTTTAACTTTATTTTAAAAAAAGGTTAACTTTTTTAAAACGTTAATCATTAAAAAATGAAATCTGGCCTTCTCAAAGTTTCCCCTGACTTAGCCACTCTGTAGGGTTCTATATGGAATCATATTTCTTTATTTAAATTCTTTGTTTGAGAGACAAAGTACTTAAGAACATCAGAAGAGCCCTGCTGGATCAGACTGAGAGTCCATCTAGTCCAGCACTCTGTTCGCACAGTGGCCAATCAGCTGTCAACCAGGGACCAACAAAGCAGGACACAGTTCAATAGCAACCTCCCACCCATGTTCCCCAGCAACTGGTGCACACAGTCTTACTGCCTCGGATACTGGAGGTAGCACATAACCATCAGGGCTAGTGGCCACTGGTAGCTTTCTCCTCCAGGAATTTATCCAACCCCCTTTTAAAGCCATCCAAACTGATGGCCATCGCTACATCTTGTGGTATGAGGAGAGACTAAAAGAACTAGGCATGTTTAGCCTGGAGAAGAGAAGACTGAGGGGAGCCATGATAGCACTGTTCAAATTCTTGAAAGGTTGTCACACAGAGGAGGGCCAGGATCTCTTCTCGATTCCAGAGTGCAGGACACAGAATAATGGGCTCAAGTGACAGGAAGCCAGATTCCGACTGGGCATCAGGAAAAACTTCCTGACTGTTAGAGCAGTACTACAATGGAACCCGTGACCTAGGGAGGTGGTGGGCTCTCCCACATTAGAGGCATTCAAGAGGCAGCTGGATAGCCATTTGTAAGATATGCTTTAAGGTGGATTCCTGCATGGAACAGGGGGTTGGACTCGATGGCCTTACAGGCCCCTTCCAACTCTACTATTCTATGATTCTACGTAACGTAGCGTGCCCTCCTATGAGAAATGGTCTCTTAAGCATGACGAGTTGCAGAGATTCTTAGGGTGCAATCTTATCCATGTTTAGACAAGATCCTTGTGGTGCAATCCTGTGCATGTCTAGACAGAAAATGTCCCACAATTCCCCATGCTTGCTGGGGAATGCTGGGAGTCGTAGGACTTTTTTCTGTCTAAACATGCAGAGGATTGCACCTGTAATTGACGCTGGCATTTTCTGTGCCCTTGCAGAAGACAATAATTGACTGCAGGAGAGAAAGCAAGGACAAGGAATCAGAGGCCAGGAGTCCTGTAAGAGTCGGAGCCATTTCAGCTGCTAAATTTATAGCCCCCCTCCTCCACAATATGAGTAAATAAGGTACCCTTGAGTTTAAAAGCCGATGAGAGATTTATGCCAGGGGATTTGTGATAAAAAAAAAATTCTTCCTGAACTCTGGACGTTTTTCGAGTAATGCTGTTTCCCGACACCGTCGCCATCTTTTCATATTGCAATGCATGGCGTCGCGGCGTTTCTGTTTTGAATAAATGTGCTGTGTGGTTTAAAAATGTATATTAAAAGTGCCTCTTGGCATGACATGAGAGCACGCTTTTGAGCTCCCCGCCCAGAGAAAATTGATCCTTTAACAAAAATGCCCTGTTCCATCTCCTAGCTCTGGGAGCCTAGTCCTTAAATAAAGCACCCACCCACCCATTTCAGGCTGCATATGCAATTTCAGAATAGCCCAGGTTCTATTTAAAACAATTCAACAACATGATGAGAATTAACCAACGGTGGCCCAGTTTACAGAAGTCCCTCCATCCCATAATTGCCTGAGAACGTGCTGAATCGGACCAAAAGCCTACCTAGTCCAGCATTTTGTTCTCACAGCGGCCAACCTCAAGGCGACAGTGACGGTTTTAAATGTGTGTTATGCCCGTCAGTGAAAAGAAACCATGGCTCAATTCGGACGACACGATAGTCAATGGTGGGTTGACTAACCCTAACCCAAACCCTAGGGGGCACTCCCCACACAACATGGTAATAAATAATCAACCGTGGTGTGGATGAGGATCAGCGCTGAGTTGACTATGGCAGCATTCGGATGACACAATAGTCAAAACAACTGACGATTGTTTCCCCCACACCAGTTGTTTATAGTGTCGTCCGAATTGAGCCCATCTGTCTATGGAGGGAGGAAGAAGAATCATGTAGGCCCATGAAGACTGTCCTCTTCCGACAGGCCTATCCAGATGAATTTTAAGATGTTTTTAATGTTGTATTTTTCTCTTGTTTTTTTTTTAAAAAATTAACTGTTGTGATTTTTATGTTTTATATTGTTGTTGTTCCCCGCCTCGATCCGGAGGGAGAGGCGGGCTACAAATAAATATTATTATTATTATTATCCAACGGTAGTGTAACTTAAGTCCTGTTCTTTTCAATGGGTCTACTCTAAGTAGGACTGGCATTGGATACAACCCATGGGTATTGGCAAATTGTTCTCCTGAGAACTGTATGACAGGTATAAATAACACTGTTTTCAGGTAAAGCAAGGTGAGGTCCGAGTAAATTAGTGTGCTTCTGTTGGCTTCGGGGGGTGGGGAGGGGGAATCCGTCATTGCATTTGAAATTGAAAAATAATACAAGTAGGTAATTCAGTACCAAGGGTGACCACATGGAAAGGAGGACTGGGCTCCTGTATCTTTGACGGTTGCATAGAAAAGGGAATTTTATCAGGTGTCATTTGTATGCCTGCAGCACCTGGTGAAATTCCCTCTTCATCACCACAGTTAAAGTTGCAGGAGCCCTGCCCTATTGACCAGAGACAAAAGAGGGCAGGGCTCCTGCAGCTTTAACCACGTTTCACATGTTTCTCATTAATCAACTTAACTTTTAACTAGTCACTGTCATTTTAACTTATCTTTTAACAAGTTGAAAGTGGAAATATGTAACTTTTAAGTTGGCTCAAGTTAATTTTAAAGGCTGCTAACTTTTAATATTAACTGCTTACATTTTTCATTAACCTTTTCCATGCTTGGAACAACTACAATAATATTGGGACCCTCTGAAATTCTTCGTGCTGCCATGTTTTATTTTCTTTTTTGCCTTTTTTAATTGAAATCATAGTTTGCATACATTTCTGTTGGAAGAGAGGAAGGGAAAGTGTCTCGTCCTGCAAGACATTGGCAGTTGATTTGGTTTCTCATCAAGAATATGTAGAACTTCAGGGAAGATGTGTTTGAAGTAAATAGACGGTTGCAGACTAGTTGAATAATAATTATTTTTTCTTTTTCCTTTTAAAGTCTTATTTATTTATTTAAAATATTTCTAGCCTGCTTTTAAGGGCAAAAGCTCTCCCACAGCAGCTTATACAATAAAATCCCATGAAATAAAATGATAAAGCAACCAAATTAATAAAATGAACAAATACCAGCAGTAAAACAACTATTTTTTATATTATAAATGTATTTCTCATTGTAAAATCGAAGATACAGATTGATACAGAAAATTGGATGAATTGAATATGCAATCAAACAAATCGTACCCAAATTATAATTTTCAATAGTAATCTGAATATACATCTCCAGTTGTGTATAAGACAAAAATTTTAAAGCATTTTCTAACTTGAAATATATAATTAGATTTGTGCTCATACTTCATACTATAGAGATGCACCAGATTCTTGCAGAGGAACAGAGAAGATGTTACTGATTACATGACTCCTTATCCAGGACACGGCAATATTAACACATCAGTGATTGTACACAAATCATTCATTGTTTAAACCTCTTAAGGCCTTCGTTAGGGTGCTAAAATTTCCAAACAAACTTTTTAGTTGACATGCCTGCTCCAATACATAATAAACTGGTTCCAGCAATCATTTTAAAAATGTTCTGTTTAGACTTCCCATCCTTCCTTAAACCTGACATCTTGGAGGAGAAGGCTATCAATGGCTACTAGTCCTGAGGCCTCTGTGATACCTCCAGTAATCAGAGGCAGTATGCTGATGTACACCAGTTGCTGGGGAACATGGGTGGGAGGATGCTGTTGCACTCATGTCCTGCATTTTGTCCTGAGTTGACATGTCCTGAGTTGACATGTCCCCATCAACAACTGACTGGCCACAGTGGGAACAGAATGCTGGTTTAGATGGACTCTTGGTCAACTCTTGGTCTGATCCAGCACAGCTCTTCTCATGGTTTTATGAAGAGCTAGGAAATTCAACAGTAGAGAGAGAGAGAGCATATTGATGCAGAGAAGTAGCTTTAATCATGTGTATTAGATTATAAGCACAGTCCTATGCATTTTGACTCATAAGTAAGTTCTACTGTGTTCAATGGGGACTGCAGCTAATGGGGTAATCTTCAGCACCGGGGGACCTGTGCCTGCAGTGCCTTTCATTATAGCCCACTTTCCTCCCCTCCTCAGCGGGTTAAAGGTCCTTTAATGTGAACGAGATTCCCCTGTCCTTAAGCCCTGTTGCTGTACAGAGGGTTTTTTTGGACAGCAGGGCACGAAAGGGCCTCATGCGAAACTTCTAAAAATCAGCTCCTGGTTGGCAGTTAGGCCTGGGAAAAAAAGCATTCCGTTTGCACAAATGGGACCTCTTTTTCCAAGCCTGATTGCTGTGTGGGGTTGTGGAGTTTTTAGGCAAGCCAGAAACTGGCCTGCTTAGGGTGACCATATTTTGGAAACCAAAAAGGAGGACAACATGGCCGCCCCAAGGGGGCTTGCCCACCAAAATGCCCAGCCCCCAAGGGGACGTGCCCACCAACATGCCCAGCCCTCAAGGGGGCGTGCCCACCTGAACATGGCCATGGTCACATGTCTGATTTCACAGACACAGTTAAGACAAACTGTTCTACGTAACATCTTAATGTTAAAATCACTGAAAGAAAGAACAAGACAGACATTCAATGTATCTGAAATTAACTTCACTCCTATTTTTTTTAGCTTTTGCTGTACTTTGAAGTTTTTGCTATACTCTGTGTGGTACAGTCTCCCCTTCCTTCACATATTTTTTCTGACTGCAAATCCTTCACTGGATGACCATAGTCTCAACTTTCGTAACATTTAACATTCTTTCCCCATCACCTTTCTCATATCCATACTCACAGATTCAGCATGCCACTGAACAAATGAAGCCGTTAACAAGAGCAGAAAAACCTAGTACAACAAACTAGCATTCAGAAAGGGAATAAAACACGATTACCCTGCAAACATTACCCATGGAACAAAATGGACTGAAGGCTTGTTGCAGTTCTGGTTTATCTGCAGTTCTCACTAGCTCCTCTTCGCTTGTTTCAACTTCTGGTTTATCAGTGAGAAACTAATCTAAAAACTTGTCATTATACCTCTGGTTCATTAGCCATGTACACAAGACCATGGCCAGTAACAGTGCAAAGAAAGGCAAGAACGGGTGCCCATTACCGCAATGCTAGGCAAGGATCTTTCCCTCATTTTATCCAAATATCTCCTGAATTTACACTGTCTCACTGTGCAGAGAACAGAAATCCCAATCAGGGACCCAAAGAAAACTGCCCAAAGAAACAACACAAACAATTCCCATTGATTTCAATAAAGCTTACTCCCAGATAAATGAATATAGGTTCGCAGCCTTACTCTAGCAAGTGCAAGCCCCCCCACCCCCCCACCCATCAAGGAGAACTATGAACTCACCAGAACCTGGCCTCGAGGATCATGCAACCAGCAGGTTCTCTCCAGAAAGATGATTTCAGAACCTAGGAGGTTCAGACACACTCAAACAAGTTAAGCCAAGTCACATTATGCACTCATGTTCTCTTGCTGGAACAGAACAATTCTGGACAAGACAATACTCTGCAATTGATCATACACAAGAATCATAAACAATAAGCAATACCTAAGAACAAAAATGTTGCATTAAAAGAAGAAGAAAAGAGAGAAAAATATACACCACTAGCTATGGAAGTTAAAGAACTATGGCAAGAAGAAAAAGTTCCAATTACTCCGTTAGTCACACCAGCCACCAGCATCACATCAACTGTGCCTATATGGTGCTATTAAAAATGATGATTTAAAATAAATACTGTGGTTTGGATCCAGAGCTTTTATTCCACCAGTGGGAGCAATCCCAAATGGAGTCCCACTCAGAACAGTTTATTTCCTCAGCTGATTAAGTTGAAAAAATATTGCATAGAGTATTTTGCAATTCTTGGGTCTCACTTTTTCCTTCCTCTTTCTGGAGTATGTTTGCATGTGAGGCATTAGGGAAATGGAGTGTAGAAATAAATCCCAAAGATTTCTTGTTGTATTAATTTATGAAAAAGACTATCCTAATTCTAAATATCACAGAAGACATTATTTCACACAGATGCAGCTCAAATGCACTGATCATTATGGAGCCAGCCTGCATTTCTTTTTATAGCCGTTCTAACTATTAAACAAGCAAAGTTGTGGAATGCTTCAGTATTGGGGAACCCATGGCCCTTCAGATATTGTTGGACTTCAACTGCCATCAGCCCTAGCCAATAGGGTCAGTAGTAAGAGGTGATGGGTGCTGCAGTGAGGAGGGTGCTTGCTGCACCCTCCTCACTGCTCTAAGCATGTCCCAGAGGACCACCATTCAGGCACCTGTCCTAGTTTTAAAACAGTTCATATGCACAACAAATGCGCGCGCATTTCCATGTGTGCACACCTGGACATGATATGCCATAGTCTGTAATCAAGTTGGCTGTGCAAGCTGGTTATGCAAGTTATAGGCAATTATATATGCAATGCTTCATTTAGAAGTTAAATTGATTAACCCAGAAGCTTTATTTAAAAATCAAACTTTGTATGAAAAAACATGTAGTTGGATTGTTGGACTGATGTGCAATGCTTCACTCGTTTAGACATTAAATTGACTATACCAGAAGCTTCTTGCAATCTGGTTAGTCAGTTTTACATCTTCTTTGAATTCAAAGGGACAGAAATTAGAAACATGGGAAAATAATTCCCCCCACCTATTACTTCCTCCTGCTCTGTTATATTTTTAAAATTATCATATTTATCAAAACTGAACTGGGACTAGTGTCATGCTAATGTCCCATTGTATCTGTGAAATAATATTTTGAATAAACACCTCTAGGATTTGGTTGTTAATGTACTTAGCAATTATGGCATGCTCTCCCTGATGAGGCCTGCCTGCTGCCAATATTGCGATCTTTTCAGTGCCAGGTTAAGACCTTTCTCTTTTCTCAGGCATTTGGCAACATATGGTGAGTTTTAACCAGGTCCCAGATTTGTCTTATGCTTGATCACTTAACATTCTTTTCAGATATTTGTTGTCTCTGTGTATACTGTCTGTTTGTGTGTATGTATAGAAATGGTTTTTTAAACTTTGTATACCCATTGAAATGAATGCAATTTATTTGTTTCAATAAGTCTACTCGTGAGTAGGACTAGCATTAGATACTACAATATCAGTTGGAGGAGGAGGAAGAAACTGCCCTGAGCAAGCCCCATACAAGTTTATATAGTGTTCTGGAGGGGTGAGTGGGGAATTAAACTTGAGGGATGAGTGTCAAGGCATATGCATTCATTAGGAATATACCACCAGTACTCTAGGATGTTATCTTTAAGTACTCAGACCACGTCAAAGCCGGAAAAAAATCCTGCAGGAAGGAGGCTTAATTAGGATGAGTGGAAAAGTGCTTCTTCTGCTCCTAATGAATCACTTTTCCGAATACTCCTTTAGATGTGAAAGAGGTGCAGCCCCCTAATAGATTAAGAGTACCCCAGAAGTAGGCTGACTATACAGAAAGGAGGACAGGGCTCCTGTATCTTTAACAGTTGTATAAACAAGGGAATTTCAGCAGGTTTTGTATGTATGCAAGAACCCTGTGGTGAAATTCTCTCTTCATCACAATAGTTAAAGCTGCAGGAGCCCTGCCCTCTTTTGTATCTGGTCAAGAGGGCAGGGCTCCTGCAGCTTTTACTGTTGTGATGAAGAGGGAATTTCACCAGGTGCTGCATGCATACAACTGACACCTGCTGAAATTCCTTTTTTAATGCAACTGTTAAAGATACAGGAGCCCTGTCCTCCTTTTCCTATGGTCACCCTACCCAGAAGGAATGATAAAACAAAGATCCACAATGAAGTGTAGATTCCTTGACCCCAGTCTCACCCCAAACTCTCCTATACACTGCAGGGAAGGAATAGATAAGTGTCACACTGCCCTCCAGATTCAGGGGTAGATGAACAACCTCCTGCTCACCTATCTCCAAACCTAAACAGTTCCTTGCTTGGGGTGGGGTGGGGTGGGGTGGGGAAGGGTGAAGCATTGTTTGTTCTTCACCTATGCATGAGATCAACTACATTTTTACCGTGCTAGAATACAGAGTATTTTTTTTCTCTTTCAAAGTACTGGGAATTGAGGTGGGAAGAGATCGCATATTTTTGGCTATAGAGAGTAAGACATTAGTTCCTAGCAGTCAATATTGAACATGTAAGTTGAATTTGGGGAAGAAGCGCTGACAGGGAACCAAAAAACCTTCCTACATTTTTGAAGAGACCATATTTTTCAAGCCCAATGTTTTTAAAATTGCCGCCATTGCCATTACTGCCATTACCGCCGTTACTGCCCCCCGCTCATGCTGCTGCCCTCTAGGAACCCGGAAATTACTTTGGCAGGCTCCGGAAGGCCTGCTAGGCCAAAACAGGAAGTGCCCAAAACGGCCATGGCGACGGCCCTTTAGGAACCCGGAAATGGCTCAGGCAGGCCTCGGAAGGCCCATTTTGAGCACTTCCGGTTTTGGCCGAAAGTGCCCGAAATGGACCTTCCGAGGCCTGCTCGAGCCAAATCCGGGTTCCTAGAGGGCCATCACCATGGCGACGGCCCTTTAGGAACCAGGAAATGGTTTGGACAAGCCCTGGAACACCCATTTTGGGCACTTCCGGTTTCGGCCTTCTGAGGTCTTCTGAAGCCAAGTCTGGGTTCCTAGAGGGCCCGTCACCATTGCGACAGGCCTCTAGGAACCCGGAAATGGCTTCGGAAGGCCTCGGAAGGCCGAAACCAGAAGTGCCCGAAACAGACCTTTCGGGGGGGGGGGGGCTAAATTTCCGGATCTAGCCCCTGAAAATGGGTTTCCCCCCCGGATCAGGATTTGCCCGCCATTTTCCGGGCATGTCCTGGCAAATCCGGGCGGATGGGCACCCTAGCTTTACCCATCGTGGGTAAAGGGCATCAGGCAGAAAGCTGCTTGGCTAGAAATCCAGCCCACTTAGTGGTCCAAACAGCCAAGACTAAACTTGGGGAAAACTAGTGATGTAAAGGTCTGGGCCAGATCTACACCAAGCAGGATATAACGCTTTGAAAACAGTATATGGAATGTGTTCTGAGTCCCAACAGTTGTCAATGCCGTTATAAAGCAGTAGTGTAGATCCTTCCCTGGAAAAAAAAATGGCAAAATTTGGAACAAACCCGGTTTTCCCCGAAGCCTTTTTTGTTTTTTTCCGAAAAGTTTGGGGTGGGGGGGAAATGAAGAAAAAATGGATTATGGAAAGTTTTATTTTAGCATGATGAATAAAACGTTTAAGGCAAGGTCATCGAACCATTGAATAGTAGAGTTGGAAGAGGCCTATAAGACTATTGAGTCCAACCCCCTGCTCAATGCAGGACACCTTAAAGCATACCTGAGAAATGGTTGTCCAGGTGTTCATATGTTTACTTCTCCAAATGATTTCCAAAAACAATGTACAGTATCAGATCATTATTATTATTATATTTATTTATATCCTGCCTTTTTCCCAATACTGGGACCCCAGGCGGCTTACAAATTAAAACATGTACAGTTAAAAGAAATAGCGATATACAACAATTAAAAATATAATTAAATATAGTACAATTTTAAAATATTTAAGACATTTTAAAACATTTTAAATACACATAATTAAAAAAATCCAAACTATAAGCAGTACATCCATGAAGGTCTGAATTACTCCCCAAAGGCCTGCTGAAACAGAAAAGTTTTAGTGCACTGAGGACAATCAAGTCCTTGGTTGCAAAGTGAGACTGCAACTCTCAAATGCAAGAGCAGGATGCATTTTTTAAAAATTGCTTTTTGCCTGCTCCTCATAAACTGGCAAAACCAAAGAGGTTCCTTACAGGCCAGGTGTTCCTTACAGTTCAGGAGCTTGTAGCTCTATTTATTACAAAAAAAGTATTTTTTAAAAAATACACTGTACTTTCAATATACCAAATGTGATAATTTTATGCCAAACCAGCTTGTACGTAATTGCACTTTATGTTCCTAAAGCAACGAAGTGACTTTGAATCTGTGAAAAGTGCTAATATTCCAGAGCACTGGAGCAGCCACTGAGAAGGCCCTTTTGGTTTGCCAAAAGTTTGCCCAGTGAGCTCCTAGCTGAGCAGGCATTTCATCTTGGCTGGACAAACGTAAGATTCCATCCGTTGTGTCTCATTGTTCCTCTATTACTTGCTCTCTGCTTCCCAGTTTCTTGCTAAACAGATGACCTCCCAAGTATTTGAAAACCAGTGTCTTTCGAATGAACTATGCAGATCGGGGGCATGTACGTTTAGTTAATTTGCATTCATTATACTGTGCACCAAACCCGCGTGCAAAGTTTTGTGATTCCTTTACTCTGAACATGATAATGAGTGCTACTTACAATGACTATTGTTTTAATTATAGGGCCTCTGTGTTTGGCCTGTCCGCTACTTCAGTAGTGTTTCTCCATCTTTGAAAGCGGAAACGGCGTCTGAAAGCATCTTCGCCCAAGTTAGTAGGTGGCCACATTCCCACATAACAATAAACTAGGGTTCCTAGATTATTTTGGCTCCTGCTTCACTCTTCTCTTCGCATGAATGGGTAAAACAAAGTAGGAAGAGATAGCTTGTTGTGGGACCTGATCCTGTTTTGTTGCTCCCAAACATCAACAAACATCAACAAACATCAACTGGATTACAGGTTCAGGTGTTTCAAAAGGCTATCCCTTCCTGGTTGGTTTTACTTGTCTGCACAAAGGCAAGAGCGAACAGACTGTGTGCAGTAGCATGCTGTTCATTCACAGTAAACCAGGATAAACCAGGAATCCTGGCTTATTGTTACTTGCGAATGCAGCAGTTGATAAACCCAGATTCGCTCACGTGCAAACCACAACTGCCCGGGAACCAAAACCAATTCCGGCTTACTATTGGCTGTGTGAGTGTGCGTGAGACGGAGAGATTTGCAAACACACATTTGCGAGTCAGACTTTTAAAAACGAAGTGTATGCTTGAAAACCGTAATTTGTGATTTGGCCCTTGTAGGAGGGGAGGAAGCGTGGCAACGTGCCCGTGCCAGAGGTGGGATTCGAACCTACATCTCCTACATGAATTGCCCGCTCTGATGGATGGCACTTCGAGGCTGCTGTGCCCTAAATCCCTAGACCTTCCTACCTCCCCATGTGCGCTGAATCGAGCCCGGTCTCTTGCTTTAATTCCATAAGCGGGACCTTCCTGGCTTTCAGGAAACAAACAATTGTTTCAGAGTTTACAGCGTTCTTTCCTTTGCACGGTTTCCTTCCTGTGGCCGATAACTGAATCCCAAGGCCTTGCTCTCTCTGCACAACCAACTAGAAACATATATATATGTTTCCTCCTCGGAGTCCTTTACAATATAACAAGGTAAACAAATGAGAGGCTGACCTTTTTATTCTCTCCCCCCGCCCGCCCCCCGTTGCGTTCCAAACAGTTTCTGCTCCCCGACACTTTCCCCCTGCTTACTTCCCACCAGTGCTGTTTAATCCATTTATGCCTCTCTTCACACCCACCCACCCCCACACACACGTGCGGCGCTTTTACGGCTTCGTAAATCAGCCCGAGTGGCACCAAATCAAAGGCTTTCTTCCCAAAGACCCCCGATAACGTACGTCCGCCGTTTCGTTCTCGTCTAACCTAACGATTTGGTCGTATAATAAAACCGGATTTCAGCAGGGTTGTCAGCCGTGACCTTCCCTTTTTATGAATCCGGGCTGGCTGTCCTCTCGTTCAATTATGCATTTCAGAGCGCGCTGCCAACTTTGGGTTTTTATTAGCCTGCCCCCCCCCCCCCCCGTCGCTGTGCACTCCGCAGCGCCGTTCCCAAATCCGACGGCTGTTTTTGTGCATTTTGGGTGCAAAGCTGAGTTACGCTTTAGGGGAAAGGGGAAGGAGCGACGGGTAATTTTCACTTTTATTTTTATGTGATTCCTGCCTCCAGTTCCCCTAGGAATGGGCTTGTGTGCTGATTTTGGGCCGGGAAGCAAAGACCCCTATTGTTTATCTCGGAGGCGGTTAGGTGGCAGCTTACAGGCCAGGTCCAGCCCTCAAAGCATTTTTTTTTCTTTCTCCTTCTGGACCTTCCACATTTTAACCCACCATTTTAACCAAACTTTAACGGTTTTAACACACAAGGTGAAACTTCTGGACTGGTCTGTTTCAGTGGCAGGTGGTGACTCCGATGTTAGTGGGGAGGTGAATCCGCTCCAGGTTTCAGTCAGAACCAGCCAGAACTCTAAAGGAGCTCTCCAAGGTGCGAAGCCCCACTGACCTCGGAGCCTCCAGCCTCCGCCGCCCACACCTCCATCTGGCTGTTGAGAATCACCGGGCATCACAGCAATAACGGTACTCATTTATGAGATGGCCATGGTAAAATAAAATGTTTTTAAGGCCTTCTTGAAAGCCTGCAAGGATGGTGCATGGAATTTGGATGGCTTTAAAACAGGGTTGGATAAATTCCTGGAGGAGAAGGCTATCAATGGCTACTAGCCCTGATGGTTATGTGCTACCTCCAGTAGCTGAGGCAGAAGGGAACAGAATGCTACACTAGATAGGGTCTTTGGTCTGATCAAGCATGGCTCTTCTTGCCTTCTTATAATACAGAATTATATAGATCAGTAGTCTTGGAGTAAGGCAGCTTTCTACATGATAATAGTTCTTGTTTCTGTCAAAATTTGGATTTTGGCTGTGCCGCAACCAGCGTTGGGTCTCTAGATTGGTTCAGTCTTCCAAGAAAGCCCTTGAAGGCCACATGAGCCAGTGGTGGGCAGGAAAGAAGGCAAAAGGAGGCGGGACCAAAGCAAAAGGGGCAGGGCCTATTTGAGCTTAAAGCTCTTACTGCTAGTAACTAACCCTTAGGAGTGGCATTTCAACCTTTGTAGAATGGGCAAAAGCCAGTTGGACTGGGAGTCAGGAGATCCGGGTTCTAGTCACCACATGGCCATGGAAGCTCACTGGGTGACTTTAGGCCAGTCACAGACTCTCAGCCCAACCTACCTCACAGGGTTGTTGTTTCGAGGATAAAATGGAGAGGAGGAGGATTATGTATGCCGCCTTGGATTCCCTGTAGGAAAAAAGGCAGGATATAAATGTAAGAAATAAATATATAAAATCCAAGAAACTACTAAATGATCAATGGTTGAGAAGGAAGGGTTGGTGCTATCCGGGGAAATCCCGTGAGCCGGGTTTTGCCTGCAGGTCTGGTTCAAAACCTCTGGGCTAGTGCAAAATGTAGAACACTTCTTCTGCCACTGTTTCTATGTTTGCCTCCGTGGTCAAGCCTCAATTCAGTACTAGCCCACAGAACTGGAGCATCGTAGCCCACGACTAGTGTTTTTCTGTCCCATAGTTCTCCCCTCCCCCCGTGCGAGGTACTGGTTCCCCTCTATTCGGCACTGGTTAGGCCCCATCTTGAGTATTGCATCCAGTTCTTGGCACCACACTTCAAGAAGGATGCAGACAAGCTGGAGGGGGTTCAGAGGAGGGCAACAAGGATGATCAGGAGTCTGGAAACAAAGCTCAATGGGGAGAGACTGAAAAAACTGGGCATGTTTAGCCTGGAGAAGAGAAGATTGAGGGGAGACATGAGAGCACTCTTCAAGGACTTGAAAGGTTGTCACACAGAGGAGGGCCAGGATCTCTTTTCGATCAACCCAGCGTGCAGGACACGGTATAATGGGCTCAAGTTACAGGAAACAGATTCCGGATGGACATCAGGAAAAACGTCCTGACTGTTAGAGCAGTACGACAGTGGGACCCATGACCTAGGGAGGTCATGGCCTCTCCCTCACTAGGGGCATTTAAGAGGCAGCTGGAGAACCGTCTGTCAGGGATGCTTTAAGGTGGATACCTGCATTGAGCATGAGGTTGGACTCCATGGCCTTAGAGGACCCTTCCAACTCTACTATTCTATGATTCTATGATAGCCCATCTGTGCTATCCATCTTAAGAAAAGCAAAATAGTACCAGGCAGAGCATCCAGCTGTGATCCAGAAAAAGGGTTTGTGTAAGAAGTAGGGTGTTTAAAAAAAAAGAAAAAAAAGAAGCCAAAGGAGAGGAAACTGGCACAATGCGTAAGGAAAAGGATCAAATAATTAAATGTCTCATTGGCCACGATTGCTGGGGATGAAGTAGTCCAACGTATCTAGCAATTACTGGGTTTGGGAAGCTGCATAGAAGGCCATTGAGCCGTATAGAAATGTAATAAATAAATAAAACAAATCATTGCCAGTTGATTTTGCTACAAGTGATCTCTGTCATTAGAGGTAAGCGACCTGTAATGACAGAGAATACCCCGATTTGAAACAACGGACATCACAATTTGGCACTCAATCCCACTCTAAGGGAATCTGAGTTCTTTATAAATGAGAGGTACAGTGCGTTGGCTTAGTGAGAGAGTGCTGTGGGGGGTGCGTGTGTACCAAAATTGTGTAATTAATGCCTTCGGCGGGGAGAACCGTCGGGTTGCCTCTTCCCAAATCTAGGCGAGTACTTAAAACTAATTCAAGCAGGCTTTTAATGTTTCGTGGCCGCTGGTGTCTCCAGAGTTAGGTTTTATTTTATTTCATTAGTTTTGATTCTGTGTTTCTTCGTGGCTTTTTTTAAAAAAAAAATTATGTAACGCTGTTTCATGACGCTTTGTGTTTTAGGTGTTTTCGTATTTATAATCTTCTGTGGCTTTCAAATATATGGGGTAAAAATTAAATAAATTCTGTGTTTTTTGTAAATTTAAACAAAGTAAGCATTTTTTTGTTTTGTTTTTTTGCCTGGGGAAAAACACGGGGAGCCATGGGGAGGGGAAAAGAATTACAGATAGGGTGACCATATGGAAAGGAGGACCAGGCTCCTGTATCTTTAACAGTTGTAAAGAAAAGGGAATTTCAGCAGGCATCATGTGTATGCATGAAGCACCTGCTGAAAGACCCTCTTCATCACAACACTTAAAGCTGCAGGAGCTACACTAGAGTGACCAGATACAAAGGAGGGCAGGGTTCCTGCAGCTTTAACTGTTGTGATGATGAGGGGATTTCACCAGGTGCTGTTATGCATACAAATGACACCTGCTGAAATTCCCTTTTCTACACAGCTGTTAAAGATACTGGAGCCCTGTCCTCCTTTCCATAGGGTCACCCTAATCACGGAGTACGTGTCCCAATCCTTGTGCCCTGGAAATTTTAGCTTCCAAAGTGCCAACAGGCAGCGCCCACACGCTTCTGTGTAGCACTAAGCACTAGAAACGACCTTTCATGTTGTTAATTTTTATTTTTAAAAAGCTGAATAGCTCAGCCTGCTGGATTTTGTATTCATACTAAATTTGGGTATGTGTGATACTGTCCTCGAACTAATACCCACTACCACAGTGGCCAGGAAAGCAATGAAAAGGCGGTGTGCCTGTACGTGTAAATGTGACTACTTCGTGCCCTGTTATGAAGAGTGCTTTGCTAGCCACACTTGAGCATAGCGGCAGCTCTCAGCTTTTGAGGGCCCATGACCAAGACTCCATCGGAGAGTCTTACCCTCTCACCGACATTGTCAACAGCTGCCTCATCTTCTTTCGGGACTGGTTAGGCCCCATCTTGAGTATTGCATCCAGTTCTGGGCACCACACTTCAAGAAGGATGCAGACAAGCTGGAGGGGGTTCAGAGGAGGGCAATGAGGATGATCAGGAGTTTGGAAACAAAGCCCTATGAGGAGAGACTGAAAGAACTGGGCATGTTTAGCCTTGAGAAGAGACGATTGAGGGGAGCCATGATAGCACTCTTCAAATACTTGAAAGGTTGTCATACATAGGAAGGCCAGGATCTCTTCTCCATCATCCCAGAGTGTGGGATGCGGAATAATGAGCTCAAGTGACAGGAAGCCAGATTCCGGCTGGACGTTAGGAAAAACTTCCTGACTGTTGGAGCAGGACGACAATGGAACCCATGACCTAGGGAGGTTGTGGGCTCACCTACTCTAGAGGACAAAAAAGGGGAGAAACAGGTTCTCAGGATGGTGAAATACTTTATTTTACAGCCCAATGCGTTTCAGCCTATGTTGTTTTTTAAAGGCCTTCTTCAGGGGGTTGATCAGATGTCTGCAGAAATAGTCCTAACAGGATGATAAGTCTCCTACGATAATTACTGGACTATCATCCTGTTAGGACTATTTCTGCAGACATCTCTTATCAATCCTCTGAAGAAGGCCTTAAAAAAAAAATACAGGCCAAAACGCGTTGGGCTTGGAAATAAAGTATTTCAGCATCCTGAGAACCTGTTTCTTCATTTTTTTTTGTCCTGATTTAGATGCTCTCCTCCTTTTGGTTTTTCGTTCTCCTACACTGGAGACCTTCAAGAGCAGCTGGACAGCCATCTTGTCAGGGATGCTTTAAGGGGGATTCCTGCACTGAACAGTGGGTTGGACTCCATGGCCTTTATAGGCCCCTTCCAACTCCACTATTCTGTGGCTCTCATCCTTGCTACCACTTGCTTGCTTGAGCAAGTAGGCCGTGGCCACCACCATCATCTGGGCAGGTGAGCGAGCAGGGGGTTTCACTGGGACCCCGCTGGGTTGTGGGCCCTTGCAGATGCCTGACCATGCCTGCCCTTGACTTTGGCCCTATTTGAGCAGCTGGAAGGAGGAAAGGGGAGGGAGGTGGGCTGGGCGGGTTTGCTACTGAGCTGCTTGGCTGACAAATGGCCATGGGGGTGCGGTCTATTTATTTATCCGTTTATTATTCATATCGCACCACTGGTGTTCGTGGTGCTTTACAGAGGACGAGGGGACAGGTCTCTGCCCCCAAGGAGCTTACACTCTGAACCCCAGGATTCCAGGCTGAAGAATGAGCACCTGAGGCAGGAGTACGATTTCCTAGGAAGTGTAGGGGAAAACGTATTCGATGAAAACACCCTTCCATTTTTTTTAAAAAAATCAATTTTATCTTCTGCCCTCGACCAGCCTCTGTTGTTTTTTTCTTGCTTCTTCCAGCCATTGTGGAGAAAGGCAAGTTAGCTTCCCTGGCAGGCAGAAATTCAACCGATGAATCTCAGTGGGAAGACTGCACCTGTTGGTGCTTCCTCCCCCCCCCCCCCCGCCTTCCTTGAAGCGGCTTAAACGTGCAGAACTTCCTTCGAGGGAGCAGGTGCGGCGGGGGGGGGGGGGCAGCGATGGCAGGGCAGCCTGTACTCAAACATCTTAATTGCAGCCAGAGAGAAATGAAGAAAACTGAAGTGCCTCCCAAGGAGATATTAGAAAATCCGAGCCGAAAATGAGAATGATTTAATGTCAAATGAGACAAATGCCTAGTTGATACTCCAATGCCTCACGCTTCCACTTGTCCTTGCAACTGAGAAAATGAGATTTTTTTAATATCGGGAAAACAGATTGCCACGGAGGCTCATCCATTGTAAATCTGAGCTGCCTTTTAGAGCGGCTTTTTAAGCTCGGGATTGGATTGTTCATTCCGTTCCACGGTTGCTGCCGCCATTTTCATACTAATATGCAATTTCTCTACCCCCCCCCCCTTTTTGACTTTACTGCATGAAAGAAAGAAGAACTTCCATTTTTTTTTGGCTTCTGTTTTTCCCTTTCCTCCTCTCCCCCCCTCCCCCCCCCGCTTAACAAGTTAATTTCATTAATGAATAATGCAGACGGGACAAAGGTTTGTCAGCTTTAACCTCTGCATTAGTTATAGAGATTAATGACACTTTCTGTTCTGGCTGCTTAATGCTAGGAAGGCAGACTCGGGTAGCCTATGCCAGGCAGAAGGATTGGAGCCTGGCGCTTTTGTTTTTTTTAAAATGTCATGGTACGTATCTAGAAACCTACATTGGCTGCGTTTGCGTAACACGTTGTTCTAAAATCCAATTTTACGATAGAGTCCGGAGCTGGAGAAGATTTGGCTGCTTCTGTTCAGATTCATACTTGAAAGCCGCCCGGAGTTTGAAATCTACATACTCCTTTTTCCCCTCTGTCCTCTCAACACAGTGATGTGGCTTTTCCGGAAAGTTTTGAATTGGAAATTTTTCTGGAAACATTCCTGGAAATAAAAATCCCAACGTAAAAAAAAAGTAATCAAAAATAATCCCAATTTGCTCCACACTGTCCTAAAGAGATCTAAATTCGCAGGTTTGTTTTAATTGCATTTAGGAAAGAAAACATTTTAAAAAGTACCCCATATTCATCTTTTGTCCCAGTACACCATGTATTTGACCACACTTCATAGCAATTTTGTATTAAAACGCTTGTAAAGTTGAAAGACAATAGAATGCACTTCCTGTACATTGTTTACATTGGAAAGAAAAATAAAAGTACCAAAAACTTTTGTTTATTTGTTCGTTTGTTTTATTTACAATATTTATATACCGCTCCCCATTCAAAATTTTGGAGCGGTGTACAAGATAAAATAAAATTAAAAAAAACCAGAATAAAAACACATTAAAAAAGATTTTTTAAAAAGAACTTTTGACACGCTAAAGGCGTAATCCTATGCATGTTTAGGCAGACAAAAGTCCTACAATTCCCAGCATGCTGGCTGGTGCATGCAGGGAATTGTGGGACTTTTGTCTGTCTAATAAGACTGTGCCCTAATAAAATTTTAGCAAACCAAAGACTTGCGCATGACACGCTGACAAAAACTCACCTATTTCAACAGAGCTCACCTTTCTTCCGCAAAGGTTGATGTGGCTCCTTCTGGTTCATTGTCGCTATTTATTAGTTCCATTTCACTCCGAGACACTGTACTCTGTCTCATATTTTTGCTAAGGATAATCACCTAGAAAACATAATTGTAGTTTTGAAACTGCCGAACGTGCCTAATATTGTATTTGAAATTGGCATCCATTCCTTTTTACTAATCAACGTGTGAAATGGAAAAAAAAAAATCCAGCTCATCTCTCTCTCTCTCTCTCACACACACACACACACACACACACCGATTTTCTTTGCTAGCCTCTTGTTAACCGGATGCTGCCCTGACCCTGTTCCCTGTGTCTGGGTTTCCCCTCCATCCCAACCGTGTTTTGTTTTTTTTGACAAGTGTAAGATGTGTATCGTTGTGATGGAGACTAGAAAAACATCCCAGCGATGCGTTAGGAAGGTGTCAGTGGCTCATGCGCTTGACGCGTCTGCTGTAAGGAGAGTTCACTTACATCTTGGAGATTCCTGGAAAATCCTTCTCTGACCTTTCCCTGAAATCCTCTAAGGAAGATGTTTCTCAGACCAGGTTTCTCACCTTTGAGTATCTGATACGGCTCATGTTTAACTTCTCACGAGATCGTATCGGCATGTAATTGCTCTTGTTCCTTACATCGTTCTAAAAAGTTTGATTTCCAATTTCAGTTTCTCCCCTATATGTTTTTATCATCCTTGGAGCTCTTTCCTGAATCCTTCCCAAAACAGTCCACTAAGCGTCCAAAACAGTACACTAAATGAAGTCTTAACAGTTCTGCACTGAGAAGTATTGTGTTTTCTCCAAGTGCGGCTGGGGAAACATGCTACAATGGTATCAGCTTTGTTTGACGCAGCATCACATCGTTGGCTTGTGTTGAGTTCCTCATCCTATACCAGGCCACCTTTCTCAGACAGTGATACTTTAGTTGTATATTTTATTCATTGACTCAACAACACAAGCTGATTCTGATTTTTTTAACCCATTGTGTTCATGATGGGTCAAGGTGCAGTACAATGAAAATGTTACATCATAAAATACACCATTACAAAGACCTCCTACTCAGCAAAGAGGCCCATCATTTTTAAGAGACATCCTGATTTCATAGTAATCTTGCTAGAAGGGAGTTTCAAAGACAGTGAGATGAAATAATGATCACTTCCTTCACCTGGTGGTCATGTGAGTTCATGTGGGGAGAGTCAGTGTGATGCAGTGGCTAAAGTATTGAACTGGGAATCGGGAGATCCGAGTTCTAGTTCCCACTCGGCCATGAAAACCCACTGGGTAACTTTGGGCCAGCCACAGACTCTCAGCCCAGCCTACCTCACAGGGTTTATTTTATTTATTTATTTATTACATTTATATATTGCCCAATAGCCAAAGCTCTCTGGGCAGTTCACAAAAATTAAAACCATCAACAAAACAGCATAAAAACACGATATAAAAATACAATACAAACCGCGCAGCAATGCCTATTTAAAATACAAATTTAAAATACAGGTTTAAAACTGCTGAGTTAAAAGACTATGATAATAGACTGTTAAAATATTGTGAAAATAAGAAGGTCTTCACCTGGCGTCGAAAGGAGTATATTGTAGGTGCCAGGCGAACCTCTCTAGGGAGCTCATTCCACAGCCAGGGGGGGCCACAGCAGAGAAGGCCCTGCTCCTGGTAGCCACCTAGTAGGTTGTTGTTGTCGTGAGGATAAAAATGGAGAGGAGGAGGAGGGTTATGTATGCCTCCTTGGGTTCCTTAGAGGAAAAAAGGTGGGATATAAATGCAATATTAATAAATAAAGATGAAAAAATAATTTGCAATTATTAAAATTAAAAATGCTTTATTTTCATCTTTCCTCTTGCCTGTTTCAGAATGGTAACTAACGCTGAAGACCTCCAAGAGGCGTTCTGACTTCCTCTCCCCATGTGAAGTATGCTGAGAACTTTTCCAGTGGTGTAAGTAATACATCAGCCCTTTTTCTCTGTGCATATTCAAACGTTTTAAGTATGTTCCCATGTGCCGGCAGACTCCTGCTGACCCGGGGGTTGGGTGGGTGGATGTCTCCTGCTATTTTGGTATTTGCTAGACAGTTAAGAGGGGAACACAGGATCCTCTTTAAATCCCATTTCACGCTGAGGTTTGTTTCTTATTTCATAGAAGTTGCTGCTAATGTTGCAAAATCGGGGAGCCTTATTAAGGATTTTGCTCAGCTTGAACTAACCAAAGCTTTATTGTTAGTTTCTGTATGAGTTTTGACATGCAATGTGCTTTTCGGCACAACGAGAACAACCTCAACATCTGGTAGTCGTGAGTATTGCCATTTTACAGATGGCTTGAAAGAAGAGTTACCTAAGGAATCCATGGCTCAGAAGGGGTTTCAATTTAGGCAACCGTTTCTCTCCCTCTCTCTGAACTTTAAATCACGCCACTGTGGTGGTGAATGGAGAGACCTGCAATATCCTGGGTTCAAATCCTTGCTAAGCCACAAACTTTACTGGGTGGCCTTTGGCAAATCCCAAGTCCCCTGTTACAACAGCTCCAGTGGCTTCTCGTCTGTTTCCAGGCACAATTCAAAGTGCTGGTTATGACCTATAAAGCCCTATATGGCTCGGGTCCAGGTTGTCTGAAAGACCGTATTCTCCCATATGAGCCTGCCCATGCTCCGAGATCTTCTAGAGAGGCCTTTCTCTCAGTCCCACCAACATCCCAGGCATGGCCTGATGGGTACGCGGGAAAGGGCCTTCTCGGTGGCTGCTCCAAGGCTCTGGAACTCCCTTCCTAGGGAGGCCAGGCTGGCTCCCTCTGTGCTACACTTTCAGAGGCAGGCAAAAACTGTTTTATTCCGGCAGGCGTTTGTAACTACTCTGGACCTGTGTTAATGTATCGGATTTTTTTTTAATTAAAATGTTTTTTAAATTTCTTAAATTGTTTTTAGTTTTACTGCAGGTTTAATTCTGTTTTAACTTTTGTAAATTTATATTTATATGTTTTAATTGTACATGTTTTAATCTTGTAAACTGCTTTGAGTCCCAGCCCTGGGAAAAAGGCGGGATATAAATGATGATGATGATGATGATGATGATGATAATAATAATAATAATAACTCTTCAAGTTCAGTTCCCTCTGCACCAAACTCCCAGCTGTGCTATAAAGCGGTTTGCACATGAAAACATGCCAGAGAAATTTAGTTCTGACTAGACCCTACTAATCCCATGTGGTGCCCTCCAGATGTGCTGGTCTACAGTGGCCATGCTAGTCTGGGGATGGTGGGAATTGCAGTCCAACTCATCTGAAGGGCACCAGTTTGGGGAAGGCTGGACTCTCCACCAGAGTCCAAATGGGTATGTGAAATTCAGTTCCTTCAGTCTTTTCCTCCCCGCTGCTCCGGTCATTGCTGGGCCATGTGAGAAGCAAGGTGCCACTGATCTTTCGGTCAGCAGCCTGGGCGGATTGTCTGACTCCAGTCATTTCTATCAGGCCTGTCAACAAACACGTAGACAGGGGTGCTCCGGTGGACATTGATTTTATTATGTTTTTAACTGCTGTTATTGGTTTTTAATTGGTTTACATATTTTATATGTTATACCTTCGGTCTATTGACTGTAAATAAAGGTTGATTGATTGATTGATTACTTGGACTTCCAAAAGGCTTTTGATAAAGTCCCTCACCAAAGACTCTTGAACAAACTTATCAGTCGTGGCATAAGAGATGTCCTCTTATGGATCAGTAACTGGTTAGAGAACAGAAAGCAGAGAGTAGGAATAAATGGTCAATTCTCCCGATGGAGGGAAGCATATAGTGGGGTCCCACAGGGATCGGTATTGGGGCCAATTCTTTTCAACTTGTTCATAAATGATCTGGAATCAGGAGTGAGCCGTGAAGTGGCCAAGTTTGCCGATGACACCAAACTATTTAAGGTTGTTAAAACACAAAGGGATTGCGAAGAACTCCAAAGGGATCACTCCAAACTGGGAGAGTGGGCATCCAAATGGCAGATGCGGTTCAGTGTAAGCAAGGGTAAGGTGATGCACATTGGGGCAACCCCCCCCCCCCCATTTCAAGTATAACCTACTGGGATCTGAGCTAGCGGTGACCGAACAAGAAAGAGTTCTCGGGGTTGTGGTGGACAGCTCAATGAAAATGTCAATCCAGTGTGCAGCCGCTGTAAAGAAGGCAAACTCCATGTTAGGCGTTATAAGGAAAGGAATTGAGAATCAAACTGCCAGTATCATACTGCCTTTATACGAATCTATGGTGCGACCACACTTAGAATACTATGTACAGTTCTGGTCACCACACCTAAAAAAAGATATTATAGAGCTGGAAAAAGAGCAGAAAAGGGCAACTAAAACAATTAAGGGGCTGGAGCATCTCCCCTATGAGGGAAGGTTACAACAGCTGGGATTGTTTAGCCTGGAAAAAAGGAGGCTAAGGGGAGACATGATAGAGGTGTACAAAAACTCTGGAGAATGTGGACAGGGGGACAGTTTTCTCCCTCTCTTAGAATACTAGAACCCAGGCTCATCCCATGAAGCTGAGCCAATCGAGTGAAGCGAAAAGGGTTCCTAGAGGAATAAAAGTTTCCAAATCGTTGATTCATACTCTGTTGCAGGCATGCAAACTTTCCCGCTTTGAAATGCATAACGTATGCTGTTTTCTGTTGGAGTCTTCATTTACATTTTTAAGATTCTCTGACCCTTAGGGTTCCGTAAATGTTCAACATGTGGGGTGGGGGTTGAGGGAATAAGTGGGAACATCTGGCCTTCCAGATGTTTATTATTTATTTATTTATTACATTTGTATACCGCCCCATAGCCGAAGCTCTCTGGGTGGTTTACATAGGATTAAAACAATTAAAAACAATATACAAAAATTAAAACAGCAAAAACATACAACATACACAAAATCTGTACATTTAAAACCACTACAACACCCCCAAAAGTTACCAGGCTCCTCAGATATTGTCAATGTTGGACTCCAGTTCTAGCATTGCGAATGGTTCTCTGTCCCTACAATAGATTAACATTTTACTGAAGACCTGCTCACTCATGTGCTCTGTCTCTGATTTTGACTCTCTGGCTGGGTTCGCACGACATGCGAACCCACACTCAGTGGTTGAATGTGAGATTTTGTTGAACCATGAGTTGTTTGTTGAACTGTGGGATAGGATGTTGCCTGAACCCAGGACATTTTCTACAAGGTGGCTTGTTAACCATGCACTGTAGCATATTCCCCCCCGCCAAACAAGCTATCTTGAAAACCCATGGTTTGTTCTTGGGTTGTTCTGGACCGTTAACAAACCACCCTGTGGAAAATGTCTTGGATTCAGACAACACGGTAAACCATTGTTCAGCAACAATCTCCTCAGTGTGGGTTAGCGTGTTGTGTGAACCCAGCCTGACTCTGTGGCTCAATTTGGACGACACGATAGTCAATGGTGGGGTAATAATCAACTTTACAGTTGTTCATCTAGGGGGTACTCCCCACACAACATGGTAATAAATAATCAACTGTGGTGTGGATGAGGATCAGCACTGAGTTGACTATGGCAGCATTCGGATGACACAATAGTCAAAACAACTGACGATTGTTTCCCCCACACCAGTTGTTTATTGTGTCGTCCGAATTGAGCCTCTATCTCTGACTCCAACTCTCTTCTCTGTATTATACACACACACACACACACACACACCCCATTCGGGTCTGTGTGTTTCCCACAACTCTACTCAAGCATGGTGTGAGTGCCTGACGTTGATATCTGGAACAGGGTCCAGGATCTGGGCTATCTAAAAAACCAAACAGACAGCAAAGTGAGTGTGTGTGTGTGTCCACATAGGGGGAAGCTCCCGACAGCTGTGGCGCCAACCAAAGTATTGAAGCCCTCGTGTACTGTGTAGACTGTGTTGGGAGTGAACTGGCATGTCACAGCTAGGCTGTGATGCCTCACCCCTTCCCATCCTTGAAAGAAGTTCCGGGGAGATGGTGTACTGCAGCCTTGCCCCCTGGCAATCACACCTTCACGATGATGATTCTCAGGTTGGCCTTAGTACAGGTGCAGTTCCAGAAGATGGGTAGTGGCGCAGGTGTAGCCCTGCCCCATCTCCAGTGGTTCGTCATGGCTGACTGCAAACCGTTCTCTGTTCTCCATGCAACCTGAAGGGGGGGGGGAAGCCCTCTTGTATAGAGAAAGGATGAGGGTCTACATTCAGGGTCTACATTCATGGAAGCCACTGAATGCAAAGCCAGGGGGGCGCCTCGTTCTGCCCCTTTCCTCTCCTGCTACTTTGCTGCTTCCCTTCCCTTGATGCACTGTGCCCCTTTCACATCACTGGTCAGAAATCGATGGTAGCATCTAGCCCAAATTTTCAGGTGGATCTAGGACAAGACAAAGTCCGATAGCCTGCCTTCAAGTGGCTGGATTTTGTTTTAAAGGAAGCACAGGACCAAAAATATTGGCCCTGTCAAAATCGGTACAGTTTGTCAATATTCTGCCGCTGACAGCTTTCCCTCTGGGCGCTGAGAATATCAGTGAGCATTCCGTAACATCACAACGTCGCGGTGCTTGCAGGTGACGCGCAGCTATTTTGTGTTTTATTTTTAGTATTGTATATCTGAGGTAATAATTACGGCTGCAGCCCGATTAAAGAAATTTTGATTAAATCAATCATCATATGAGTTTTAGTCGATTTAATTGATCTAGCAATTACGTTTGCGTATGGGTAAAAACAATATTTATGAAGCGTGAGCATTTGGTTTCTTGTTTTTCGATGAAGCTCAGATGTGAAGCTCATCTTAGAGGCATTCCTCCTTTGCGTGAGAGAAGAGAGAATCCCTCTTTCGCCATCACTTTTAAGTGGGGGCACCTTTTTAGTTGAGAAAAAGGGGGTTGAAAAATTGATAAACTGAGCCAATTAAAAGTATTATTATTATTATTATTATTATTATTATTATTATTATATCTCTTTTGCTCTTGTGGTGGTTTTTCTAGACGGACATGATGGGCTTTGCCAAGTCTTGCTGTCTTTTATTGATTCAGGAATTTCCTGACGATTGAGCATGTTTTAATTATGACTGCTTTCTGGATGTTGGTGTGGATGTATTCTGGTAGGCCCAGTTTCTGGAGGTTTTCTGTATAGTTTTGTGATGTGATGCCGGTGACTGATGTGACTAACGGAATAACTGTGACCTTTTCCTGTTGCCATAGTTCTTTGACTTCCATGGCCAGTGGTGTATATTTGTCTCTCTTTTCTTCTTCCTTTTCAACAGCATTTTTGTCATTCGGTATTGCTATGTTGATGAGGTATGTGTGTTTTACTTTTTTGTCTATGACCGTTATGTCTGGTTAGTTGCAGGGTATTGTCTTGTCAGTATGAATTGTTCTGTCCCAGTATATTTTATGATGTGCGTTTTCGAAGATTGTTTCGGGTGAGTATGTATAGTACGGTGCAGGTTGTTTGATAAGGTTGAATTTGATGGCCAGTTATTGGAGAATTATTTTTGCAGCTGTATTGTGTCTGTCCGTATAGTCCATTATTATTATTATTATTATTTACATTTATATACTGCCCCATAGCCGAAGCTCTCTGGGCAGTTTACAAAGATTAAAAACATTGATCATTTAAAACCAGTATACAAAATTTAAAACCATAAAAAGCATAAAAACAGACTGCAATACCAATATTGCAGTCATAGCAGTAATGCATAAGAGTTTGCACTCGAGCTGTTGTGGTGAAGACTTGACTAAAAGGCAGAACCTCTGTAGAAGACGCATCAAGTGGCTATGGAGAACATTGCACATTGACTAAATTGAAGTGTTGCGCCAAACCATGGTTAAGGGACATTAACCATGGTTTGGCATATCTGAATTGGGAAACTGTGGTTTGCGATCAGCCGGCAAATCAGATGCCATGATTTGAAGTGGGCAAAACGATAGTTACTAGCTGTTGGCAGACCATAATTACAGCCATACTTTTGCATCTAGAAGGATGCATCACCATAGGAATGTGAGTCTTGGCTGGAGAACCAAAGAAGACAGAGAGCTTTAAATTTTGGTTGAGTTGGAAAACCAAACCAAAGCCGCTCTGAGCTTCGTTTTGCCTGCTGTGCATTTTTAGGGTGCCCATATGAAAAGGGCTCCTGTATTTTTAAGAGTTGTATAGAAAAGGGGATTTCAGCAGGGGCCCTTTGTCTGCATGCAGCACCTGGTGAAATCCCCTCTTCATCTCAACAGTTAAAGCTGCAGGAGCCCTACCTTCATGCTAGGCACGACTCCTGCAGCTTTAACTGTTGTGATGAAGAGGGAATTTCACCAGGTGCTGCATGCAGACAAAGGGCCCCTGCTGAAATCCCCTTTTTCAATACATCTGTTAAAGATACAGGAGCCCAGTCCTCCTTTTCATATGGTCACCCGATGCATTTTGGAAGCTCAAACAACAGCGTGGACTCTAGCTTGCAGTTAGCACAGTCCATGTCTGAATTGAGTCTCCATCTGGAATAACAAGTTCTCTGCAAGTAGTTGGATCTCTGCTGGCATTCGGTAGCTGAAGGACTTGAGGACGGTCACAAGAATAATGCCTTGCTATTCCAGTCTTGGCCGGGGTTGTATAAGTCGGTGCGGCGGCGAGCATTTGATTATGCTGGATTTATTTTCAGACGTCTCGGGCTGTTCTTATTAACTGTCATCGCTTTGATCGAAAGCGCCGCGGATTTCTGCATTTGTAGTGCCCTGCTTTGCATTCCTAAACAGAAGCGGCGGAGTTGCAGCTGGGCAGACCGTGTGCCTGGCCATCACCACCTGAGCTCGGATGTTGCTCGTCCCGAGCGGTTGTGAGCGGAGGCTCCTGAGTGTAGATCAGAGGGGACGCCCATTTGATAAGAAATGCGGCTACGGTAGGTGTGTCAAAATATTTTCCTCGGAGGAACCCTGTGCGTAGCGAGCAGCGCGACCCAGCCTGTCGGATCTCTCTGACGGGGACTCCTGGAGATGACCCCAAGCCATGGTCATGTGGTTAGGGGGAGGTTCAGGTCAGATAAAGGGAAGGACGACTTCACATCGTTGAACTGTGGAACTCACTGTCACGGGAGCTAGTGATGGCCACCCATTTGGAAGGTTTTAATAGGGGATTAGATGAATTTATGGGGGAGAAGGCTATCAGTGGCTACTAGTCCTGATGACCATATGCTAGCTTTGGTCTCAGAGGTAGCAGGCCTCTGTATACTAGTTGCTGGGGAACATGGCGCAGGGTTTCATGTCTCACTCGTGTGCTTCGCACAGGCAGCGTGGTTGACCACTGTGTGGACAGAATGCTGGACTGAGGAGGCCTTTGGTCTGATCCGGGGGCTGGCTCTCCGTATGCTCAGAAGGTCTCATAGCCCCTGAATCTGCCATGACAGGAGCTAACGGGGAAAGCCATGCTGGATTAGGCCAAAGGTCCAGCAAGGCTTGCACCCTGCTTTCCGCCGTGGCTGGTTTCTGGGAGGTCAACAAGCGGGGTAAAAAGGCAGCTGCCTTCTTGTGCTGTTGCTCCTAAGCAACTGGTATTGGTAGCATACTGCCTTTGAATATGGAGGTTCTACTGCTGGGAGGAGGAGGAGGAAGAGGAGGAGGTTATTCGGCACTGGTTCGGCCCCATCTTGAGTATTGCGTCCAGTTCTGGGCACCACACTTCAAGAAGGATGTAGACAATCTGGAGCGTGTTCAGAGGAGGGCAACGAGGATGATCAGGGGTCTGGAAACAAAGCTCTCTGAGGAGAGACTGAAAGAACTGGGCCTGTTTAGCCTGGAGAAGAGGCGATTGAGGGGAGACATGATAGCACTCTTCAAATACTGGAAAGGTTGTCACAGAGAGGAGGGCCAGGATCTCTTCTCGATCAATCCAGAATGCAGGGCATGGAATAATGGGCTAAAGTGACAGGAAGCCAGATTCCGGTTGGACATCAGGAAAAACGTATTGACTGTTAGAGCAGTACGACAATGGCACCAATGACCTAGGGAGGTTGTGGGCTCTCCCACACTAGAGGCCTGCAAGAGGCAGCTGGACAGCCATCTGTCAGGGATGCTTTGAGGTGGATTCCTGCATTGAGCAGGGGGTTGGACTCGATGGCCTTATAGGCCCCTTCCAGCTCTACTATTCTATGATTCTATGAGGTTGCCAGCGGAGGCTGTTAGCTCCGATGTCAGTGCGATGGCAAATCTGCTCCAGGTTTCAGTCAGAACTCTAAAGGAGCTATTCATGGTGCCTGGCAATCCAAGTTCTGACTGGTTCTGGCTAAAACCCGGTGCAGATTCACCACCCCCACTGACTTTGGAGCTCAGCCTCCACTGGAGGTTACTACATTCCAAACCTGGGGGAGCCCTCTCAGATCTTTTGGTTGGGGTTCACTCAGCGCCCCACGAGGAATCCTCCATGAAAACAACAGAGGGCACAAGTGGAGGAAGCAACCTGGAGGCCATTTAATGGTGCTGACATGTGGGACTCCGAGCCAAAGCACCGCCCCTTTAAATGCCCCTCTCCCGCTTTTCCTGGAAGTTGGGGCTCTGGCAGTCTTCAGGCCCTGCTTAGGGATAGAAAGTCACAGGGGAGCTCTGTCCTCTGTCCGATCAATACCTTCTTTCCTGCCGGCTGAGTCAGGACCTTGCAACCTGCTCCCTGCTGCTACTACTAGGACAACGTAGCAACTTGCTCCTCTACAGGCATTGCTTAGTTCTTTGCAGGCCTGCAGCCTGATGCATGCTGCACCTGGGGAAATTCCCTCTTCATCACAACAGTTAAAGCTGTAGGTGCTATACTAGAGTGACCGGATGCAAAAAGAGGGCAGGGCTCCTGCAGCTTTAAATGTTGTGACAAAGAGGGGTTTTCACCAGGTGATGCATGCATACAAATGATACCTGCTGAAATTCCCTTTTCAATACAACTGTTAAAGATACAGGAGCCCGGTCCTCCTTTTCATGTGGCCACCCTAGTTAAAACTACAGGAGCCTTGCCCTCTTTTGTATCTGGTCAATAGGGCAGGGCTCCTGCAGATTTCACTATTGTGATGGATAGGGAATTTCACCAGGCGCTGCATGCATACAAGCGACCCCTGCTGAAATTCCCTTTCTATCTGTTAAAGATGCAGGAGCCCTGTCCTCCTTTCCATAGAGTCACCCTACCCATGAAGTACTGTGCATGTTCTAAGGGGCTCCTGCCTTATCTCCTCTGTTCTCTATTGTCTGCTGTTGTGGCAACCTGGTCTGGGAGCTTCTTGTCACTTTTGGAAAGAATACTGTTAAAAGAGGCAGGTTCCCCCCCCCCCCCCCCCCGAATCTTGTCTTCTCTTCCTACTATTTTTCTTCCTATCTGTGCAATTTTATTTTCCTTTCCTGTTTTATGTCGCGATCTCAGATGGACTGAGAGAGCTCATGGCCCTCAGGACCCCTTTCAGGAAATGTACACATGGTGCCGGAGTGATCTTCCCCCTTCCGTTGGGCGCTCCTTTTGGCTTCCTTTGTTTAGGTGAAGGAATAAGGGTGGAAATGTGCCATTTCTGCCAGGCCTTCTCACAACAAAGGAGGAGACGTAGGTCTGACCGACCTTAAGGCTCTTCCATGGAGCATGGCTCTTCAGGCCCTTGATACGCTGTGGAAACAACCAGCTACATCTGGGATGGCTACGGAGGAAACCTCCCCAAGATCGCCTATATTGGCCATGAGCCTCTGGCAAAAAAGTTGACGAAAAAGGCAAAGGGTGCTAAACATGCCACCCCCGTGTCAGCGGAGCAGAAGAAGAACAAGAGAAAGAAAAGGGAAATTCTTGTTTCCCTTTCAGATTTATTTATTTAATTGCTTTTATATCCAGGGAGCCCAACGGGGCGTACACAACCCTCCTCCTCCTCCGTTTTATCCTCACAACAACCCTGTGAAGTAGGCTGGGCTGAGAGTCTGTGACTGGCCCGAAGTCACCCAGTGAGCTTCCATGACCGAGTGGGGACTAGAACCCGGGTCTCCCGACTTCCAGTCCAACACTCTAACCGCTACACCACACTGCCCATTTTGCTGCATGGTCCAGTCAGGAGGCGGAATAGGCGCTCGGACAGAATGGAAAAGCTGAGTCTACAGGCTGGCAAATTCTCCCCCCCCCCCCCGTCCCAAATCCATCTGCAGCTCTTCCTTTCTCCCCACTGACTCCAGAGGGACTCTATCTCCAACTGCCAATCAAGAGAGAGTTCCACCTACCAACATATCCCTCGTTTGTTTGGGTTGGTTTGAATTATAAGCCGCCTTGGGAGCCCCTCTTGGCTGAAATGTTATCTGTTAGTCATAGGTGGGCAACTTGCAGGCTTCCAGATGTTTTGGCCTACAACTCCCATGATCCTTCACCATTGGCTATGCTTGCTAGGGCTGATGGGAGTTGCTGTCCATCAACAACTGGAGGGCTACACGCTCCCTCCCTTCCTGCTATAAATACCAGTTTAGAACAGACTTGTACGCAGATCAGTTGAATGGGCTTAAATCACACTGATTTCAATGGGTCCACTGTGACTCAGTCTGGATCCTCCTCTTCCTCCAGCATTTTTACCCCACTCTTTAGACAAAAAGGTTCTGAGAGAAGGTGAAATAAGATAAATAAAAGCAAGACAGTCCCTGCGCCTCAGGTTTACAATCTCATCGGCGCAATGCAAAAGGAAAAAGCGATGAGCAGGGAAGAGGAAAAAGAGCAAACGCAGGCACCAATTCTTAATTATATAGTCCTTATAAAGTCCATCTGAAAAGGGACCAGTTTGGGGATTGGAGGGGGTTTCAACGGAGCCTATGTAATGGCCTTGTTTCGCCTCTCTCCCTCTGCTTGCAGCTTGGTGGAATCGAAACATAATCCATGAAATATAATAAACAATTCCACAATTATCTCCATAGACCTAGGTCTTTGAAAGCTCCTGCTTCTTGCCGCTACCTTTTTAAAGAATACTGTTCCAGAGTGACATAATGAAGCGGGTTGAGCTTTGATAAACGATGCAGGGATATGGGAAGCGATTAAAGACGCTGAGCCTGTTTCTGTTGCAAAGATTTTGCTTCCCGAGGCAACGCTATCTGACCACCTCCTTCTCTCCTAACTCCATCAGAGAGGCAATGTTTTGTAAGCTTGAACGCCTTCTCTTATTCACCTCTGCTGTTCTTTTTTAATTTTTATTTTTTTAAAAAACCCAACAAAATCAAGACGGTATCACTCTCTTTCAGTGAGCCAAGTCCTGAGAAAGAACAAGAAAAAAAACAACCCTCTCAAAATAAATAAATGAATGTGATATAATTAAAGGAGTTGTGGAGATTTATAAGGTCTTCAAACATTATGTAGTGATAAACCGCTAATGGAAATTTGTGTCCCTTAATTAACGAGGAGTATCACATTATTCTTAAACGTCTGATTGCAAGAATGGCCTTGTTGTAAATCAGCCTGTTAAACACAGGGCACCTTAACACTAGGGATTTACATGTGGTGTACAACTGAAATTGGCCAATGGGTTGGCCGTGGCATGGTTAAGGTCATGCTTTCCTAGAAAGCACATGGTATTCAATGGCTGAATTCGGACAACACGATAGTCAATGGTGGGGTAATAATCAACTTTACAGTTGTTCATCTAGGGGGTACTCCCCACACAACATGGTAATAAATAATCAACCGTGGTGTGGATTAAGATCAGTGCTGAGTTGACTATGGCAGCATTCGGACGACACGATAGTCAATACAACTGACGATTGTTTCCCCCCACCCAGTTGCTTATTGTGTCGTCCGAATTCAGCCATTCTCTTTCTGTTCCCACGATTTTATTTTCTTGCTGTAGTTCCAGGCATGCCAGAAGAGGAAGCGAATCAGTAAGAGGTTGGGTTTTGGAGTAACTTCTTCTGTGTACATGACAACCTTTTCAGAAACTGTTGGATTGAACGTTCCCATCTAACCCAGGATGAGTTCACATGAGCAAAGGTGAAAGGCATTGGCCCTGTTCAGACGGCACACTAAGCTACGGTGGTTAAACATTTTGAGCTAAACATAGTGTGATGTGTGAACCATTCCTAACCACGTGACTACATAACCAAGGTTTAAAAAAGATCACTAACCACTTGCTGGGAAAAGGGTTAGCGGCCTAACCATGGCTTAGTGTGTCATCTGAACAGGCCCACTAGCTAATTCTGTAATAGCAGCACAACACTTTCATACACTGAGCAGATTCAAGCCCAGCCACTTTTTGGGAGCAATAAAGTATTTCGTACATAATATAAGAGATGTACGTTTTTGTAATTTTCAGAAATTTGGTGAATGCTGTCATTGGCTGGTAATTCTTAAGATATCAGGAAATCAGAGGAGCTTGTAAAGAAATTCTGACATTTACTGGTAAATCTTTAGGCTATGTGCCTTGACATGCAATTCAATTCTATGCACGTTTTACTCAGAAGTAAGTCTCATTTTGTTCAATGTGGCTTATTCCCGAGAATGTTTAGGATTGCAGCTCAAATGTCCAAATATATCTTGCATTTCCATGATTTGCTCGTAGAGGACGTTTTTCGCGTAAATGTTAAAAGTAAGCCTCATGACCCAAACATCGTTGCCATACCTTGCTGACCCTCCTAAACTTGCCAGTAAATGTCAACAACATTCACTAAGATTTGACACAAATTCTACTCCTTGAGCTTTGCAAATTTATAAAAGCAATAAAAGTGCAATGTATATTAGTACGTTTAAACATCTGTCATTGTTTATCCAAAATGCATACATGAAATGGTTAAAGAAACATGTCAGTTTTTCCTGGAAATGATTTATACTTCTGTTTTCCATCTGCTACTCATAGAATGTTTATTTATTTAATCAAGGCCATATTAATCCGGGCTCTCTCAACTTTCAGAATTTCTTTCAGTTTCCAATAACTTGCGATCCTTGGCTTCGGGAGTCATCAACGAAGCAGCAGTCAATTCCATATCTTTAATCTTAGCCTTCCTTTTCCAAGAATTCTAATAATATAATCATTGATCCCATGTCAATGATTAACCCATAACTTTTTCTATAATTTGCTAGCATGTCTGTCGGGGGTGAGGGAATCAATTTCCCTACGTGACTTCTGCCTGTGGCATATAATTTTTACGCTACTCACTGCATCTCTGACATTTCTCTGAACATCTGGGGGTGCATGGTTTTTTTTAAAAAATATTTGTGCAGTTAAGTAACACTAGTATAGGGTTCTAAGACTGCAGTCCTATACCTCAGAGGTGCACAACTCGCTGGTTGCATGTGGCTGGCACCCACCCACTTTTCCCCTACAGCTCAGCTGATCCTTTCACTACTACTTCCTCAGGTTCCACCCCCTTCCTCAGCAAGGAAAAGATAACTCCGATCAGCCACTAATCAGAGACGACAGCTTTTCCCTGCTGGGGAGGAAGCTTCATTGATCTCCGTGGGACTTACTTCTGAGTTGATGTTCTTTGGATTGCACTGTTAATAGAGTTGTCACCCGATGAAAGACATCTTAGTCAATTAATAATAATAATAATAATAATAATAATACATTTGTTTATTTCTTACCCGCCTCTCCCTCTGGATCAAGACGGGGAACCACATTAAAAACGCATGATATAAAATGCATAAAACTGATTAAAACATATAAAAACGACTACATTGAATAATAATATATGATGAATATATGAATGATGTGTCAGTTTTATTCTTTTAATTGAGTTAATCTGCAGATGAGAAAAAAACATTTTAAAAGAAGAAAAAGGTATTCTCTTTGTTTTCAATTAATGCTTGCATATGTTTGAGGAGGCGTCTTAGAAGAGGCATCCCCGTATCTGTGGGAGGAAGGAGAGAATGCCTCTTTTAAGCTAATGCTTGCTATCTGTAGCTTATATAAAACTTATAACAGCAGCAGCAGCAGCAGCAACCTCTTCCAACCAATGTATTAAATCACCAGCAACAACCTTTTCCAACCAATGTATTAGGGACTTAATTAAATTAATCAAAAGATGTTTGGTCATTTGATCTAGCTGGATGACTGCTGGAATGTTATCACTGTGTTTTAAAAAAATGGGTTTCTTTTAAAACACAGATCTGCCATCGTGTAAGCTGCTCCTGTCCCCATATGATCAAAAATCCTTCCCATTTTCTACATTCCTTCCATTTTAAGAGCATAAGGATATTTTATTTTATTTATTTATTAAAGCATTTATATCCTGTTACATTCTGTCCTTCACAAGGATCTCTCCCCCCGCTGCCTTTTCCTTGCCTTTGCGGCAGTTTTCCTCAGCCTGGTGCCCTCCATTGCAGCTTTAACTCCCATCATCCTCAGTCAGATGAGGATGGTGGGGATTGTAGTCCCAAACCTGGAGGGCACCACATGACAAAAGCCTGCTTTTTGGGTTTTAGATTATAAGGCTGAGGCCAGGACCTGTGCCGTTGGCTTTTGTACTATGCGCCTTGCCTAAATAGTCTAGGTGCCCATTTTTTGGTTTTTTGTATCAGAAGATAATGATTCTAGCAATAAATCACAATGTATAGATAGGTTTCTGTGGGAATTTCTCTTGCAGGTTTCTACCCCCACCGCTCTTGGTCTTCTGAGTTTTCTCAGGGCACCTGTTTGGAGTTCAGGAAAGGATGCTGCAGCCTTTTGCCGATAAAGTGATTGGTAAACCTGCTGAAAATGCCAGATTTTGAAAGTATTGGAAAAAGGGACCATCTAAAAATAAATAAATCAAGGCTTTGGGTCCTTTCCTGAGGAAGTCCTCGAAGAAATTTAATTGATGTGAATAATAATGATGATTACAGTGATGACTTTTACACCTGGAAACAGGCCAATGACGATTGAATCCCGTGCGTGGAGCTATAAACTAAACTACTGGCTAAAAATGACATTTGCCCCACAGGGTTTGGCTCCCCTAACCTTAATAGATGTATATCAGTCTTCATGGAAAAGGGCGGTTGAAAGGAAATTACAGAATCTGGGCTTTTCACGAAGTGCTATTCTAGCTCTGGGCCTTTTCAGGGCAAAGGAGGAGATATGCCAGCAAATTGGGGATATTGAGCTTCAAGAGCTCATAAGGTTAGCTCGCCCATACCCTGAATTTAGGGACAATGGGCAGGCCTTTCTAACAGCAAACTATTTAGCTGCCATAACCATTCCAAAATATAGGAGAGCATTTACGTTGGCTAAATTTAATGTGCTTCCCTCTGCACTTCTGGAGGGGAAATATAACAACACTCCATATATTGAGCATTTATGCCCCTGTAAGGATGGTTTGGTAGAGTCTGTGGGCCATGTCCTACTATACTGTACATTTTATTGTGATTTTTGACATATTTTCATAGTCCCCATCTTACAGAAAAAAACAGGGAGATCTGATGCATTCTATTTAAAGTACCTCCTGGCCGACCAGAACACCCAGATAACTGCTAAGGTGGCAGGATTTTGTGCGGCTGCAATTGCCTCTCGACGTGGGATAATATCATCTACTTATGGAAACATGAATTTTTAAATGCAGTTTTAGAGTAATTAAGACTATATTTTAGTATTACACCTGTATGTTATATGTATACGTATTATGCTGTGCACTTTGTATGCTGGTCTTACGACCGTAATAAATATTTGATTACAGTGATGGTGTTGATGTTGTATCAACAACGGCAGTTGGACAGGAAGCATCCATTGATGACCTTAAAGCATCCTTCTGCCACCTGGGGCCCTACAGATCTGTTGGACCGCAACACACCTGGAGGCCAGTGGCCAGTGCTGGCTGGGAATGATGGGTGGTTGCGTTCCAGTACACCAGGTTGTGTAAGGATGCTTTAAAACCAGGGAACCCTGGTCTAGGGAGATGCACCCTGCAAATATTTGGGTCCCAAGCCATTTAGGGCGTTCAAGGTAAGCACCCCAGCACCTCGGCTTTGGCTTGGAAGCAAATAGGTAGCCAGGGTCACTCGAGTCTGTGTAATTTGGCTCCACCTGGCTATAGGGGTGACATTCCTGGCTACCATGTCCTGCACTAACTTCCGAGCATTCTTCAAGGGCAGCCTCACCTATAATACATGACAGTAATCCATCTAGTTCTGTTTCTACTGTGATTGGCTGAGCTTAGCTGCAATCATCCTGGTAGCAGGAAGGAAATACATTTTCCCAGCAACAATATATTGTGGCTTGGTCTTGAAAGGGCAATGAAGAACCATTCACTTTGCAAAATTCCTGCTCCTGGTGGAGATGAAAACAGCTAGAACTGGTTTGTTGATATGGATTCACCAGTATTTTGGGGACTTTCCTTTTAGGCGTGACTGCAGGGAATGTCACGATGAAGACCTTCTAGAGTTACCTTTGATGGTCTCCATCTCTACGTGGGCTCTTTGCCTACCATCGTTCAGGCATTTCATTCATTTCTTATATTTCCATACCGCCCCATAGCCGGTTCACAGAAATTAAACCCCATTAAAAATGCATCGTACAAAGTGGTCAACATGCACAGACAAAGGCCTCGTCTACACCAAGCCGGATATTGCACTCCGAAAGTGGTATGAAAGCGGTGTATAAGAGGCAGGAGCCGCACTACGGCTTTATAGCGGTATTGAAGTTCACTGACAACTGCTGGGGCCCATTGACACATGCCATAGACCGCTATATCCTGCTTGGTGTGGCTCCTGCCTTTTATATGCCGCCTTCATAGCGCACTATCCTGCTTAGTGTAGATAAGGCCAAAGTATATCTAAAAGCATGTTTTAAGCAATCTCCCAAATTGATTGGCTATGGATGGCTACCAGGCCTGATGGCTGTGTGCAACCTCCAGGATCAGGCGGTGGGCCTATGTTCACCCGTTGCTGGGGAACATGGATGGGAGTGTGCTGTTGCACCGTGTCCTGCTTGTGGGTCCCTGGTTGGCCACTGTGTGAACAGAATGCTGGACTAGATGGACCCTTGATCCGATCCAGCATCAGGGCTCTTCTTATGTTCTTATGGTATCAAATCAGTTGCCCCCAATCAACCAAATCAGGGTGCACTTGCAGGAGACCATGGATGTGTTGGGGTGACGTGTGTGTTTTGCGTGTCCTTCTTTTCATCTTCTGCCACTGTGTTTCTCCCTCCTCCCCCCCCCCCCCCTAGTCTGCTGGAAACCATGTTTCACTACACCGACGAACCCAGATTCACCATAGAGCAGATCGACCTGCTTCAACGCTTGCGGCGCACCGGCATGACGCGGCATGAGATCCTCCACGCCTTGGAAACCTTCGACCGCCTCGACCAGGAGCACAGCGACAAGTTCGGCCGGCGGTCCGCCTACGGGGGCGGGGGCGGCAGCTGCAGCAACAGCACCACCGCCAACGTCCCGGCGTCTTCCTCCACCGCCACGGCTTCCACGCAGACCCAGCGCTCTGGGATGTCTCCGTCGCCCAGCAATAGTTACGACACCTCCCCGCAGCCGTGCCCGACCAATCAGAACGGGAGGGAGAGCAGCGAGAGGCTGTCCGCCTTCAACGGGAAGATGTCGCCCACCCGTTACCCACTGGCCAACAGCATGGCTCAGCGATCGTACAGCTTCGAAGCCTCCGAGGAGGACTTGGATGTAGATGACAAAGTGGAGGAGTTGATGAGGTGAGCAAAGCCATGTTGCGTGGACCGAGAGTTCTCCCCTCCCCCTGAATGTTCTTTGCGCCCCCCACCCCTAATGCCGGCACTTCAGAGAGTCAAACCCACCAGGACCTCCTTCCATGCCTTCTTTCTCAGGTGAAAGCCCATCGCCATCATCTGTCTCAAAGCCAAGCGGGTTCACGTTGGATCCCAACCAGGCTGCTGTTCACCCATACAGGCTCAGTTCAGACAACGCATTTCTCAACGGTGGTTTAAGAACTCCACAGTGGAGTTGCTAGACCACCGTTGAGAAATGTGTTGTCTGGAGGGAAAACGCCACCCTGCAGTGGAGGTTTTTTTAAAAAACAAAACAAAACACTCCTCCCTGAATGTCCACGCTGTGCAGAGGAGAGTTCCTGCACAACCGTTGTGTTCCATGTTGTGTGGAGGGCTCCGTGGAGTCTCCTGCGGCATTGGTTGGAGTTTCCTCACTAGCTATAGAGTTCCTTGGCAAGAGCGGTGAAAGGAGTGGGTGCCGCTCTAGGAGAGCTGCCTGCATTAGTTTTTTCACAGCAATGGCTGATGGGATAGCATCGGGAGGACCGGGAGAGGAGAGAGGGTGGAGGAACTGTCAATCAAATGCTGCATTGACTTCTACTCCCACCGTCACACAACAGTGGGGTTGGACCGTGTTGTGTGGGGAGTACCCCCTACAAACTCAACTGTTGAGTGGAGTTCTCCCACTGCGTAGAGAAATGTGTTGTGTGAACTGAGCCACAGGCTCAGGATGGGTTTGGACAAGCATCCTACATCAGGCACAGCGATTGTCTGTTTGAACACACGACCGAGTAGTAGCAGCAAGGTTGAGGCTTAGCTGTTGTTGGAAAACTTGCATGATTTGGGTTTTAGAGATGGGGACTACTCCCTTTTCCATTGGACCGGACCGGAGGCTGGTCACTTATTGTGCGGTCCAGTGGAGTGCAGGTTAGGAGTGATAACTCCAGAGAGAGCTCTCTTAACCCGGATCTTTGAAAGGTCCATCCAAAATTTCGGCCACCATCTGTATTGTTTTCTTTGTTTTTAAAGAAAATACAGTTTCGATGCAACGGAATGAAACCGTCTGAGCTACTTTCCAAGCTGGCTTCGAAAGATTATTTGGATTAGGTGGGAAATAATGACCGAGTCTAGGTCTATTCAGCCCTAAACAAACAATTAAAATTCTGCATTTGAGCAAACTGGATAATCCAACATACCCACCCACACCCGCTGAATATGAATCCTGCAACCTGCATAGATGTTCCAAATGACCTTAGTTCGGCATTTAGAGAAACTATTGTTATGATGGTTTTGCCAAAATAAAGGTCGGAGCAAAGTGTCACGGAAGCGCCCAAATCCCCAACCTCACCCTGCCCCGTTTGATATATCAGCAGGCCATGGCCAAGCCAGTTTGGGGTATCTCTTTACGGCCATAAGGGCTAGAAACCTGCAGACTCTTGGAACATACAGAGCCCAGGTTGAGATTTTGCCTTCTGCCTACGTGGGGCTGGAGCATTCACTTTAGCAAAGGGACCACATTGACTATCGTGGTTTCACCGTACTGTGTTAGACCTTGAGAGCATTCCTGCCGTTGTCAGCTGCCAAGGCCCTTCGCTGGCCATCCATTCTGCCCCGTTATCCATCTTCCTGGTTCTGTTCTAGGTGTCTCCTTTTTATGCTCAAGCACAATCCCAGCAGAGAGATCTGAGGCTTTGGAGTGGTAGCCAGAGTGGTCTTGAAAGGACTATGCGAGACTTAGTTTTGTGTGCCTAGTTGCATGTTATTATTATTATTATTATTATTATTATTATTACTACTATTATTTGCATTTATATACCGCCCCATGGCTGAAGCTCTCTGGGCGGTTTTCAAAGATTAAAAACATTGAACGTTAAAAAAAGATATACAAAATTTTAAAAAAGCATTAAAAGCATAAAAACAGATTGCAAATACAACATCCATTTAAAACAACTATTCTGGGTCAAAAGAAAAAAAAAGAAAGAAAAAACCCTCAACATACGCTGTTAAATGCCTGGGAGAAGAGGAAAGTCTTAACCTGGTGCTGAAAAGATAACAATGTTGGCGCCAGGCGAGCCTCGTCGGGGAGATCATTCCATAATTGGGGAGGCCACCACTGAAAAGGCCCTCTCTCTTGTTGCCACCCTCTGTGCTTCCCTCGGAGTGGGCAACCGGAGGAGGACCTTAGATGTGGAGCGTAGTGTACAGGTAGGTTCGTATCGGGAAAGGTGTTCCATCAGGTATTGTGGTCCCAAGCCGTGTAAGGCTTTATAGGTTAGAACCAGCACCTTGAATCAGGCTCAGAAACGTACCGGCAGCCAATACAAGTGGGCCAGAGTCGGTCTTACATGTTCGAACATTCTGGTTCCTATTATCAATCTGGCAGCTGCATTTTGCACAAACTGCAGCTGCCAAACAGTCTTCAAAGGCAGCCCCACGTAGAGCGCATTGCAGTAATCTAACTTGGAGGTAACCAGAGCATAGACAACTGAAGCCAGGTAATCCCTGTCCAGATAGGGGTGTAGCTGGGCCACCAACCGAAGTTTGACTAAGAAAGTCTGCCTTCCTCACCACTCCTATATAGTCTTTGCGCTCTGTGGCTTCTCCTTCTTTTACCCTCCTTGCCCAGCGTATCGCCTTCTCTACCCCCCACTCCCCAAAATTATCATTTCTCTTATCATTGGTCTTTGCCCCTGACACTCTTAATTCCCTGGCTTGATTTCAGGATAGACCATAGCTCAGTGGTTCGATTCCCCATATCTCCACCCCCAATATAAAGGGGGGCTCAGCTAGCAGGGCTGGAAAGACCATTGTCTGAATCCTTGGAGAACCATTACCAGCCGGAACAGACAGTGGCCTGGTTTGCACATAACACTTAGCCATGGGGTCATTCGTTGACATCTGGCTTTGTCGTTGTGTCTGAACCCATCCCCACAAACAAACCATGGTTTATAAAGTAGCTGCAAACCACGAATAAAAAACATGGCTTCTTGTTGGCTTGCGAAGTCTGGCTTGTTTAAACCGTGGTTTTGTCAACCCAGAACTGTGAGTTCTAACCTGGGTTGTTTGCACCTCCCTGCAACGTTGCCAGACATCTGTTGGCTGGATGGCGGGGGGGTGGGTGGGTTTGCAGAAGCTCCATAATTACTTTTCTGCTGCTAGTCAGGCCTCATTTTCTTGTGTGGGGGCTTCGTACCCCCAATATTCAGCAGCCCCCCTGCTTCAGAGGTCTGTTTGGCCTCCACATCTGGCACCGTGTAATAAGTTTGGTGAGGGGTCTAGAACCGCAGGCTTTCCAGCGGTCCCAATCTGGCCCTCTGGGGTTCCCCAGAAGCCCTTCCCCTTCCCTTGGCCCCACCCCCTTTCCCCCCCCACTGATTGTTTGGTGGCTTTCTGGTGCTCGTGCAACCCCTCCTCCCCCCCAATTCCAGAAGGTGGAAATATCTCTCCAAGGCTTAGCTACTGGCAGTAAGAGCTTTAAGCTAAAATATGCTGATACCTTTTGGTATTTTGGCCCCGCCCACCACTGAAATATAGGCTCCTAGAGCTTCTTTGAAATGGAATTTGGCCCTCAGGTGGACAAAGAAGTTCTGCACCCCTGACTTAGAGGCTCACAACAGAAGAATAAGTCAATATTATTGTTTAGTGCCGGACAGATCTATTAAGGAACAGCTTCTGTTGGAACTCCTCGCTCTCTGCTCCCGGCACTGCCCCTTTTACCAAGGGATCACCTGCAAACTCCCCTCCCCATCTTCCCTGCAAGGAAGTGTCTCCAAACTACAACTATGATTACACCATCCGACCTAAAACGAAGGTGCCCAGCAAGAGCAGCCTGAAAATGAAACCGCCCTGAAGCCTGGCAAAATGGCCAGGGAAACAAACCGGAAATACGGAAAAACAATCTGCGGTTTGTTTGCTCATCTGCAGGATGATTCATGGCTAAAGCAACAAACCGTGGTTAACATAAACCATGGTTTAACATTATGTGTGAATGCAGCCAATGCTGGCTTAGATGGATCCAATGGTCAGACTCTGCATAAGGCAACTTCACGTTTCCCAGACATCCCCTAGATGGAGGATGGCATAGACACTAGGTTTGTAGGAGAGGCCGGGAGAGCTGCATTTTGAACGCCCCGGGTAGGCCATGCAGCGGGTAAGGCCTGGCTTGTCCTCCCTGCTAAACTGCATTGCCGTGGCAAGGGCTGGTGGAAACATTGCGGAGCGAGGTTGGGTGTTTCCCGTACGCCCTGTGGTGTCAAAATGTGCCTCTTCCTTGGATGGTCCTTTGGGCTGTGTCCCCCTGTGCGAGAGCCCTTGTTTTATGACTGAAGCTCCTGCCGCTGCTTTTTTCTTTCTTTAAGATGCTGGTGGGGGAGATTTATTCATTCCCTCTGTAATGAAACGTTGTACATCCCATATGGCTTGCATGAATTCGTACAGGCCATGAGTCATCTGTTCTCCGCCTTGTACGCTTTGATCAGCCGATGACACTTGATGAAAAGAAATGTCCACCGGCGAGAGTGATATATCACCCCCCCTCCCCCACCCACCCCAGATCCACCCCCATGAAGGCACCTTCAGACTCTACTTTGGTCCTGTCTTTCTCTCTCTCTCTCTCTTTTTTTTATTTTTCCTCTCCCCCGCCCCCATTCCCCCCCTCCCCATTTTGGCAGGAGGGACAGCAGCGTGATCAAAGAGGAAATCAAAGGCTTCCTGGCCAACCGGAGGATTTCGCAAGCCGTCGTTGCGCAGGTAACAGGTAAGCGCTGAAACAGCCCCGCCCCTCCGCCCCCTCCCCCCCCCCGTCTCGCCGCCTTCGCCTGCTGGCGCAGATGTTGGGATATCACTCGGCTTTCTGCATTGCGGTGCAGATCCGTCAGTTTAGTCATGATAATGTATGCCTTTGATTTAAGACCCATTGTCCCGCACGTCATGAAACTTCCCCGGTGAATCAGTGTCTCTTCTTCTCCTCCCCTCCCCTCCCCTCCCCTCCCCTCTGCTCCCCCCCGCCTCACCGTTCAGCCTGCTTGATCCTTTTTCCCCCTACGTGGCTTATGCCGATAGGAAGTGTAAGTGTGTGTGTGTGTGTGTGAGTGTGTGCACTCATAATATTGTAACCAGCGTCAAGTGCTTTGGCGCGAGCTGAAGTGGCTTTATTTTTAACTCTAATGTCACACATGGTGAACGTCACCTACAGCAGCCTTACCCAACCAGGAGCCTTCCAGAGGCAGGGGACTACTACTCCCAGCATCCCCGGCCAGCATGGCTGCGACAATGGGGGTTGTAGTCCAAGACATCCGGGCGGGTTCCAGGCTGGCCCTACGGCCTTCCATCGGAGTGCGGGAAGACGATGCTCGTCTTTTGGACTAGGTCCCTTTTGGACTTGGAGACGGGTAGCCCTTTTGGTACTCAGCTGGCATGGATGTTGAATTGCACTGCTTTATTTTATTAGATCTATAACCCGCCCTATCTGTTTCAGCTGAGTGGGGCTGAGGTTACCTCCTCCCCACCCTTTGTCTCACTAACCCCTGAGGTTTCGGTTGTAAGCTCCTCCGGATCGGCGTTTTCTTTTGTTCGGTTGCTGTTACTTTCTAAAGTGCCGTGATGGAATCCTGCCTAATCTCCCACTGACAAACGACACAATTCTTAAATCGAATGGCGCCCATCTACACATTGCTTTCTTTTCATCATCCTTATTCGTCTCCACCCATTAAATACAGCGGAAGGCCAGGCAAAAAATCTGTGTAAGGGGACATTGCTCGGTGGAGCACATGTTTGCACACGGAAAGTCCCGGGTTCAGTTTCTGGCATGTCCAGTTCAGTGGATCGCAGGAATCAGGGCTGGGGAAGAACCCGGAGAGCTACTTCTGCTCGTATTGGTGGAGGCGGTCCTGGGCGGGATGGACCATTGGCCAGACTCCATAGAAGATACGTCCGTACAACTTTTATTTTATTTTGTTATTTCTATTTATTTTTATTTAATACATTTATATACCACCCCATAACCGAAGCTCTCTAGGCGGTTTACAAAGATTAAAAACATTGAACGTTTAAAACCAATATGCAACATTTAAAACTATAAAAAGCATAAAAACAAACTACATACCATTTCAACTATCCAGCAGTCAGTTAAAAAACTCAACGTATGCTGTTAAATGCCTGGGAGAAGAGAAAAGTCTTGACCTGGCGCCGAAAAGATAACATTGTTGGCGCCAGGTGGACCTTGTTGGGGGGGATCATTCCATAATTGGGGGGCCACCACAGGAAAGGCCCTCTCCCTTGTTGCCGTCCTCCGAACTTCCCTCGGAGTAGGCACCCGGAGGAGGACCTTGGATGTTGAGCGTAGTATACAGGTAGGTTCATGTCGAGAGAGGCATTCCATCAGGTATTGCGGTCCCAAGCCGTGTAAGGCCTTATTGGTTAAAACCAGCACCTTGAATTGGGCTTGGAAACGTACAGGCAGCCAATGCAAGCGGGCCAGAGTAGGTCTTATAAGTTCGAACGTTCTGGTTCCTGTTATCAATCTGGCCGCTGCATTTTGCACAAGCTGCACCTTCCGGACCGTCTTCAAAGGCAGCCTCACGTAGAGTGTATTGCAGTAATCTAACTTGGAGGTTACCAGAGCATGGACAACTGAAGCCAGGTTATCCCTGTCCAGATAGGGACGTAGCTGGGCCATCAACCAAAGTTGGTAGAAGGCACTCCATGCCACCAAGGCCACCTGAGCCTCAAGTGACAGAGATGGTTCTAGGAGAACCCCCAAGCTACGAACCTGCTCCTTCAGGGGGAGTGCAACCCCATCCAGAACAGGTTGAAGACCCTCTATCCAGTCAACTTGCCTTGCTACTGAAAATGCTCAAGTTTTGTTGAACATCAGAAGAGAGGCTGCATTCCAGAGCACCCACCCTCACTGCTTCCCTGTGTAGCTTTGCCACGTAGGTGTGGCATGGAGGGCATGCTCAAGAAGACATGCTCGGTTGATCCAAATGATGGGAACCTGTTTGGTGCATAGCATAGCAGGCTTCAACCCAAGAAACTTGGGATCAAATCCTGCCACTTTAATTTCATTTCCTTCATTAAATTTCTGCATCGCCCCATAGCTAAAGCTCTCTAGGGCGGTTCACAAAAATTAAAAATCATTAAAATACATCATATAAAATATAAAACCATCCATGTAAGGGATAAAGGAGACAGCACACACAGCAACGTATATCTAAAACCACGTCAAACCATCGGATAAAGACGATCCAAGACCTGATCAAAAGGACTCGTTATGTGCCGCCAAACGCCTGGGAGAAGAGGGCCCTTTTGACCTGTGCCAAAAAAAATGATAATGTTCACCCCAGGCGGGCCTCGTCAGGGAGATCATTCCATAAATGGGGGGACCACCAAGAAGACCGTCTCCCTTTTTGCCCCCCCCCGCCCCAGCCTCCCTCGGAGGAGGCTCAAGGAGGAGGGACTTGGATGCAGAGCATAGTTATGGGTCAGTTCATGCCGGGAGAGGCGTTCCATCAGGTGCTGTGACCCCAATTCGTGTAAGGCTATATAGGTCAAAACCAGTACCATAATACTAGAAGCAAATGGGGTCATCCCATGAAGCTGATTGGTAGGAGATTCAGGACAGATAAAAGAACATAGCGCATAATTAAGCTATGGGATTCGCTAGCACAAGATGTATTGATGATCACCAATTTGGATGGCTTTAAAAAGGGGGCTGGATAAATCCCTGGAGGAGAAGGCTATCGATGATGGCTATGTGCTACTTCCAGGATCAGAGGCTGTAGGCCTATGTGCACCAGTTGCTGGGGAACACGGGGGGGAGGGAGGGGGCCCTTGCACCTTGTCCTGCTTGTGGCTCCCTGGTCAACGGCTGGTTGGCCACTGTGTGAACAGAGTGCTGGACTAGATGGACCCTCGGTCTGATCCAGCAAGGCTTTTCTTGTCGTCTTATGTTCTTGAATTGGGCTTCGAAACGGGCCAAAATCGATGTTATATGATCAGACTGTCCTGTCCCCGGCATCAATCTGGTTGATGGTCATGGTAAAGTTGCTGTCTATTCACAACGGCTTCCCAATCGATAAGCGCATGCCTATTTTGCTGCCTTTCCACTTCTACTTTCCTCTTCTTCCCTCCCCATCACCTTTTCCTTTAATGTGTGCCCTTTTTACATTATAAACCTGCAGACACGGACTGCCTTTTCATTGATTGCGTGTGTAAGCCAGTCCGCGATGCTCTTTGGCTGAGTAGTTAAATAACTCATTATTTATTATTTATTTGGGGGGGGAAATATTACTCGTGCTGTTCTGCTGTACAGATATCCATGTAGGATGTAATTACATCTGAGCAGCCTTTGACCTCAAATCCCCACCTTCAAAGAGGGAGGAACAGTGATCTGCTTCACAGGATTTCATGTATTTGCTTTAATTCAATTTCTAATTTAGAATAGGATGGGGGGGGGAACCTCTCAAATCCCCCCTTCTTATAGAAATGCTGTAGAAACTAAAACTTGTACCCCATGCCTTTTTCAAGCCCGGCTGTTATTTATGAATTTATTTACACCCTGCCTTTCTACATCAGGTTCCGGGGTGGTTTACAGAACCACAATTAAAGTAATAACAAACGTCTTAATAAAACAACAGAAACAGCAATGAAAGAACTTCGAGCTGGAACGGGACCGTGATGGATCCCCTAAGGGAGAAAGTTCCCCAGTAGTAGAGGAGCCCGTGAGAAACAAGATCATGTCCAGCCAGACCGTAGATCTTGTCTTCACCTCGTCTCCCCAGTACAAACGTTTAACACAGTGGCTGGAGGCGGCTTTGCGAAGTCACGTTTTCAGCGGTGTGTCCGGAATTAACATGCATGCGCACACAAACGGCTTCTTTAGACCTGCTGGGAAATATTAACTTCCTCCCTTTGCTCCAGGGTTGAGTCAGGAGCCAGATGGACAGGAGGAGAGGGGATTGATATGACCAGGCCCTCACCTGATGAAAGAAATCTTAGTTGATTTAGGGCGCAATCCTATGCATGTATTATTATTATTATTATTATTATTATTATTATTATTATTATTATTGATTGCATTTATATACCGCCCCATAGCCGAAGCTCTCTGGGCCGTTTACAAAAAATAAAAACATAGAACATTAAAAAACAATATACAAAATTTAAAAAGCATAAAAACATTATAAATACAATATCCATTTAAAACAACTATTCTGGGTCAAACAACAACAACAACCCCCCCTCAACATACGCTGTTAAATGCCTGGGAGAAGAGAAAAGTCTTGAACCTGGTGCCAGGCGAGCGTCGTCAGAGAGATCATTCCATAATTGGGGGGCCACCACTGAAAAGGCCCTCTCCCTTGTTGCCATCTTCTGAGCTTCCCTCAGAGTAGGCACCTGGAGGAGGACCTTAGATGTTGATCATAGTGTATGGGTAGGTTCGTGTCGGGAGAGGTGTTCTGTCAGGTATTGTATGTTTAGATGTTTGCATGTTTAGACAAAAAAAAAAGGCCTACAACTCCCACCATTCGCCTGGGGAACACTGGGAATTGTAGGCGTTTTCTCCTTCTAAACATGCATTGGATTGCACTCTTAGAGGGATCAAATCTACATACATTTGCATATGAAGTATTATTATTATTATTATTGTTATTATTAATTATTTACATATCGATACCGCCCCATAGCCAAAGCTCTCTGGGCGGTTTACAAAAATTAAAAACACTGAACATTATACACAATTTAGAACCATAAAAGCAGAAAAAAAACCAAGCTACATATCATTTCATTTCATAATGCAGTTGTTCTGAAGGAGTAAGAAGCATCCTTTGTTTTGTTTTTCCACACGTTGCAGCTGGTCTCATCTTAGAAGAAGCATTCCTTTGGGGAGGGAAGAGGAGGATAGAGAGGGGGAATGCCTCTTCCAAGATGGTGCCTGCCACCGAAACTTGTATAAAATAACAACCCTGCCACCTCATTAATGGGAGACACATTTTTAATTGATCAAAAGCTTTAACATCAAGAAATCCAGTAATAATTGCAGTACCAAACTTTACTTCAGGTTATTTCAAACATACATGAATCAATTTTCAGGGCAGTATTCAACACAGAAATGATATGACCCCATCTGGTTCAATCTTCCCTAACCGCATGCCTTCCAGGTGTGTTGGACTACAAGTTCCATCATCCCCAGCCAATCCTGCCAGCAAATTCCACCATCCCGGGTGTATCAAGCTCTCTTTTCAAATTGCAACAAAATGACCCCCTGTTTAATAGATAGTTTGTTTATTTATTTGTTACGTTTATATACTGCCCAATAGCCGAAGCTCTCTGGGCGGTTCACAAAAGTTAAAACCATCAACAAAACAGTATAAAAACACGATATAAAAATACAATATAAAAACACAACCAGGGTAAAACCATGCAGCAATGCATATTTAGAATACAAATTTAAAATACATATTCAAAACAGCAGAGTTAAAAGACTATGATAATAAACTGTTAAATATTGTGAGAATAAGAAGTTCTTCACCTGGCGTCGAAAGGAGTATAATGTAGGTGCCAGGCGAACCTCTCTAGGGAGCTCATTCCACAGCCGGGGTGCCACAGCAGAGAAGGCCCTCCTCTTGGTAGCCACCTGCCTCACTTCCTTTGGCAGGGGCTCATGGAGAAGGACCCCCGAGGATGACCTTAGGGTCTGGGCAGGTACATATGGGAGGAGGCAGTCCTTCAGATAACCTGGCCCCAAGCCATTTAGGGCTTTGAATGTTAATGCTAGCACTTTGAATCGGGCCCAGACCTGAACCGGCAGCCAGCGAAGTTGGAAAAAGACTGGCGTAATATGGTCTCGTTGGCCAGTCCCCGTTAACAGTCTGGCTGCCCTATTTTGTACCAGTTGAAGTTTCCGGACCGTTTTCAAAGGCAGCCCCACGTATAACCCTCCCTGGTTGGGTTAAAAAAACAGGAAAAGAAAATCTAATGCAGAAATACCCCCCCAGCTCCAAAAAGGATGCCATACAGTAAAACAGGAAGCCCCCCCAAAAAAGGGGGGGACACAGTTGCTATTGATTGTTATTAATAGCATCATTCCTATTATTATAAAGTGCCTAAATTTATTATACAGAAACCTACCAAGAGCAGCAACCGATAATGTGAAGGTTTGGACTATTTAAAATTTATTTATAGAAACTCTCTTTAAAGGTTTCTGTCGTAAGATAAAGACGATGTGGATGGGCTGGGCCTGCTATTAATAATGTACAGATAAAGCCAATGACGGGTGTGACCAGCAACTAAGAATAGCTTGTGCAGAACACCCATGCGCCCCTCCTCCTGGTAGGGATGTGGCTCTCTCTTTAATGCTCACTCCCTCTAGGGGCGAGATTGGAGAATAACACGTGCCAAGAACCGATCCGGAGGTGGGTGAGATGGAATTGCGGAGTGGCGCCTTCCCAGTTCTCCCCGATGGATGCTCAAAAGTGCCTCACGCGCAAAAACGGGCTGCCTAGAGATGCTCTTGCTTCTGTCCGCCGCCACCATTATGCTGATGCTTCAATCTAAGCGCAAAAATGCACGCGGCATCTTCCCCTGATGTGTGATAGAGGGACTTAAAATCCTCTTGAAGGCATGCCCGGGTCTCTCGTTTCGTTCCTGGGCAGCATTTCTGTTCCAGCCAGAACGGAATAGCGGCTGGCTGCTGCTGCTGACTGCCCGGCGTCGGGGCGTGCGCGCCGGATCGTTCTGGCCGGTGCAAAATTGAACGGCCGAGTGAGTCATTCCACTTCCTGGCGGACGTGTGCATAAAGTCCTATCAGGCACTATCCTGCTCTGTCTCTCCCCTCGTCCTCCTCCGCTGGCCCCGTCTTATCTTCTCAGGCGGCCAGAGTAATTAATCACGATAATGTCATCTGGAAATTCGGTCTCTTCAACTGGAGAGCACAGAGCCTTTTATATTAAAACAGGGGTGGCATATTTGTAATACCTGGTGAGTGTATTCTGTCCCAAAGGAGCCCAGGCTGTGCGACCAGAAAAAGACAGACCCTCCCCATCCCATCCCACCTTTATGAGGACCATGTTTTGATTTACACCTTCAAGGTGTTCCTTCAAAAAGTCCTTGGCGTGCGATGCCACAGGTGCGAGTTGTAATCTATGGGTGGGCAGAAGGTAGATCTCCAGTAGACCTCTATAAATCCCTGCCAGCATAGCCAATGGCTAGGAATGCTGGGAGTTGAAGACCAAAACAACTGGGGATCTACCTTCTGCCCACCCGTGGGGTAATCAGCACGGAATGGAGTTGTCTTATAGCAGGGGTGGGGAACCCCTTTCAGCCCACGGGCCGAATTCAAGTTCTGAGAAGCTCTCGGAGGGCGCATTCCAGGATGGGCGGGGCTGAAGGCAAAAGGGGCGTGGCCAAAATACAAGAACAGCCCATCCTGTTTTATATGAATGCACTTCCTGCTAGCAACTCATCCATAGGAGAGGCATTTCAAACCTTTAGAAGGGGTGGGGGAGCCTGTACAGATGCCATTAAACCATCGACTGATTTGTGACTGAGAAGAAAAGGTAGGGCCAGGAGAAAGGGCCGTGGGTCATGTGGGGAACTCCACAAAGGCCAGATTTGGACCCCAGGAGGGCTGGATTTAACCCCTGGACCTGAGATTTCCCACCCCTGCCTTCTATCTACTCAAACTCCTGGTCCGTCTAACCCAGCATAGCCTATTCTGACCATCTGGAGCTTTCCAGGGTCGCGGGCAGAGGCGGCGGACTTTCCCATCATCCGCTACCTGATTTGTTTTAAACCGGGGATAGTGGAACTTGAACTGGCAAGGCATGTGCTCTGTCACTGAACCAAGGGAGTGGGGGGGGGTCGTCAATCGTAGTTCTAGAGGGAGCACACGCCGCAGCTTGGGAACGACGCAAGAGGAAGCCCTTCCATGTGTGTCCAACAAAACAGGCGTCCACAAAAGGGTGGGTGTCCTCAAAATGGCATCCTGGGAATGGAAGGCTCTCTCTCTCCTGGCTGCCATTCCAGTGCAATGCTCCCGTGCAACCACTCAGTGGAGGCTGGTGAATCGGCTCCGGGTTTTAGACAGAACCCGTCGGAACTCTGAAGGAACGATCCAAGGTTGGATCGCTCCTTCAGAGTTCCAACGGGTTCTGTCTGAAACCCGGAGCCGATCCACCAGCTTCCATTTACCTTGGAGCCACCAGCCTCCTCTGCAACCGGTGCTGCTGTTGAACCCAGGCTCTCTTCTTCCATTGCATCTGATTACTCGCCGGGGGTGGGGGGTGGGGAGAGAAACGCCCCTGCCCCTTCTTCCCATCTCTCTTTTCTTTCTTCCCCGCAGGTATCAGTCAGAGTCGGATCTCCCACTGGCTGTTGCAACAGGGATCAGACCTGAGCGAGCAAAAGAAAAGGGCCTTTTACCGATGGTACCAGCTTGAGAAAACAAACCCCGGTAAACGAAACTGAGCCGAGACACTCTGGCCGTTCCCTCTGAGCCAAACCTTCCCCCCCGGCGGCTGCCAGTGTGGCTGGCGTCACCGTGCTCCCGTCGGCATGGGACCTCCCCTTCCTCGCTCACCCCGGTCAAGGTCCATTCCTGGGAACGGGGGTGGGAGGAAATTTGGGGCAGGCAGCACAAAGATCTCGACTTCCTTGCAAATGGGACGGTGTTCAGGATATTGTTCGGTCAGAGGCTAGCCCGGGGGGTGCAGAGGGGGGGCACGCAGGTTAAGCAGGGCTTTGTATGGGTGGGGCTTGAACTGTTCCTTCTAGTGAAGCCGGGAGCCGTTAACTTGAGTCTATTTCAAGAGCGCCGGAGTTAATTGAACACGACAAAGTCCATTGAACAGCATTGCGTAATGTTCACTTGCCAGTGGGTGACACTATTCCTTTTTTTTTTTACATTGCTGTAAAGAACACAGTAGTTAACAGGATAACATCCTTCTCTGGTTTCTGTCCCACCTTTCAGTCCAGAAGGATCCCCAGCAAGCTTTGCAGAAGATATAATTGTATTCTATTCCCTGTGATGCAAAGCATTGATTTGGGGTAACATGTTCTCTCCCCACGCTCCTCTCAAAACTCCGCAGTTCTCATTACGGGGTCACGTCTGTTCCCGTTGCTTTTCATTCTATCTCACTCCCCTGGCTGTTGGGTAGTGGGTGGCCCGCTGCCTCTTGGGTGCCCGCTGCCTGCTCCTTCGTCCCCTCTTTCCCAGGGCCGCACCTCTTTCCAGGGGTGGAGATGGAGGCGGCGGAGTGGGCAGCCGCTCAGCCTCAGGCGGACGGGCGCGTTGGTCGCCGAAGCAAGAGTGGGAAGGAGAGGCTGGGCTAGGGATGTCTGCCACTGGAACATCCGGTTCTTTTTTTGGCTCAAAGTTTGCGGCGTGGACTACTTGAGTTGCATTTGCGAGCATTTGCGGGAACTTTTTTGCGCATTTTTTCCACAAGTTCTGCAGTTTGCGCAAATTGCTCAGAAATTTGTGCAAATGCTGGCTGGAGTCGCGCAAATTGCGAAACCTGCGATTAAAAAAATGTGCAACATGCCTGGAAAATCTGCAAACTGGCCCAGGTCATAGCAGAGCGGTTTGGGTGCCACAATGGGAACTGGAATAGAGTCAAACTCCAGCCCTTAAACGGATTTCTTCAATGTCCCTTGGCCAGACAACATCTCAGGAACTTGCAGCTGTCGTGCCCTTTAGATAATATCTGTCTTTTAGCTCTTTTGGAAGGGGCGCGTCCGATCAGACTGCCCTGTCTGTGTTTCACCCTTCTGGTATATGATCCATGGGAAGTTAGACGTTCAATTTTAACCCTTCAAGAAAGTCAGGGTGAAAACAAGAGTTGGAAGGATCTCTCAAAGATCGTTTTGCCCATGTAGAAAAGCCACTACCATCACATCCTTGGCAGGGTACCACCATTGGAGACCTTCTGGATGGTATGAGCGATTCAACAGACTGCCTCAAAAGCTGATGGACTCCGGTTGGTTAGAGGTTTTTTAAGCAGAGGCCAGCTGAGTTCTGGGATCCCTTCTGACTCTGTGACTGGATATGGCCCTTGAGGGGTTTCCAGTTCAGCTCTCAAGCTTCTTTTGCTGTTATCTCCAGTCACTGCTTGGAGATAACAGGGTATTTAAAGGCAATTAACTTTAAATACTCTGCAAAGAATCCAGCTGTTGCCAAGGTTTTGAAATGTGCATTTTGCCAGCAGGAGAGCTGCTTGCTCGTGAGTAGACATACAGAGGCTTGGACAGCCGTCTGCCAGGTGTGCTTTAAGGTGGATTCCTACATTGAGCAGGCGGTTGTACTTGATGGCCTTATAGCTCCTTCCAACTCGACTGTTCTATGACTCTATGAATGGAATGCTGTTTGAAACGGCTGCTGAGTAATTTGGCCCTCCTTCCATCTGAGTAGGCATGCAGAAGCCTTGCCCTGCTTACTTGTGAGTAGGCTTAAAATGGCAGTTATCCCATTGGGCTCTGCCCACAGATGGAACGCGCCTCCCCTTCAGACGTTTCCCAGTTTGCAATTTGGCCCTCGGGGCTGATAGCGGTTCCCCATCCCTGAAGTAGATAAAGGTTCTAGGAAGACATGATAGCACTCTTCAAATACTTGAAAGGTTGTCACACAGAGGAGGGCCAGGATCTCGATCATCCCAGAATGCAGGACACGGAATAATGGGCTGAAGTGACAGGAAGCCAGATTACGGCTGGACATCAGGAAAAACTTCCTGGCTGTTAGAGCAGTATGACAATGGAACCCATGACCTAGGGAAGTGGTGGGCTCTCCCACACTGGAGGCCTTCAAGAGGCAGCTGGACAACCCTCTGTCAGGGATGCTTTAAGGAGGATCCCTGCATTGAGCAGGGGGTTGGACTCGATGGCCTTAGAGGCCCCTTCCAACTCTACTCTTCTATGATTCTATGGTTCTAAGAGCCCAGCTGGATCATGTCAAGGTCCATCCCCTCTAGCATTCTCTCTCTCATCAGCAGCTCACCTTTTCAAGCAAGACGTGCAGGTCATGGCCCTTCCCTACGGCCTGCCTCCCACATTTTTAATTCAAGAGGTGTGCAGCCTCTGCAGGTAGAAGTTCCATTTACCTATGGCCACCACCCCCTGAAGCTTCTTCATTTAAAACATGTTTACATCGGTCTTCAACTGAAAAAAGGATTCTGGAGCAGCTTATCTATTTATTTATTTATTTATTTATTTGTTTATTAAAACATTTGTATCCCACCCTATATCACTGGGATCTCAGAGCGGCATACAGATAAAAACTGAACGATGCAAAAGGATAAATAATATACATAGCTAAAAACGTATGGAAATGTTAACAAATTAAAACCGGTAGAATTTTTTTAAAAAATAATAGAAACAATTAGAACTATGTGCAACCGTGGAGAATTTAGGCCTCAAAGGCCTTGATAAAAAGCCCAAATGAAGCCACTGACTGCACCCGTTGGGCCTCCAGGGGGAGGGGGTTCCACGACCGGGGTGCCACAACGGAGAAAGCCCTTACAAGGGTGAATAATAAGACAGTGCCTGCCCTTAGCTCTACTATCTATTCAGAGGAGGGTCTGGAAACAAAGCCCTATGTGGAGAGATGGATGTGGCACTGGTTAGGCCTCATCTTGAGTACTGAGTCCAGTTCTGGGCACCGCACTTCAAGAAAAATGCAGACAAGCTGGAGCGTGTTCAGAGGAGGGCAACGAGGATGCTCAGGGCTCTGGAAACAAGCCCTATGAGGAGAGATTGAAAGAACTGGGCACGTTTAGCATGGAGAAGAGAAGACTGAGGGGAGACATGATAGCACTCTTCAAATACTTGAAAGGTTGTCACATAGAGGAGGGGCAGGATCTCTTCTCGATCCTCCCAGAGTGCAGGACGTGGAATAATGGGCTGAAGTGACAAGAAGCCAGATTCTGGATGGACATCAGGAAAAACTTCCTGACAGAGCAGTACGACAATGGAACCCATGACCTAGGGAGGTCGTGGGCTCTCCCACATTAGAGGCCTTCAAGAGGCAGCTGGGCAACCATCTGTCAGGGATGCTTTAAGGTGGATTCCTGCATTGAGCAGGGGGTTGGACTCGATGGCCTTATAGGCCCCTTCCAACTCTACCATTCTATGATCCAGCAGGGATCTTCTCACATTCTCATGGAGTGGAATTGGAGGTTGGATAAGGCCTCCAACCGAGTCCGGTGCACAGTGCTTCACCAGGGGCGGGGCAGGGAGAAGCCTCCCATGGACTAGGAAGGCCCTCCGGCTGGGCTTGGTAATGGTGCCTAGCACCACAGCGGCCACAGCTTAAAAAATAGCAAAGATTGTTGGCTTACGTAGTCAGAGCAGCATCACTCACACACAAAAGGGAGGGATCAACAGACTGGATGGCGGTTGGGGGGGGGGAATCCCAAGGTTTGCGAGCATACAGAATCTTTAGGGACACCCCCCAGGGTGGCTGAACCCCACCCCCAAAAGCCTACTGAGGACTGAGCATGCTCGGTGGCCACAGAGTGCTGGCTGGGTGTCGGGTGGGAGGATGGAACGGAGCGGCTGCAATCCTGAACAGCAGTGCTTCACGCTGCAACATTTTGTCGCAGGTCCCGCTGGTCATTTTTCTGAACTCCCATCATGTGTCCTCGGATTTGTCTCGTTTCCGAATGAAAAAGCCCCCCTCCCCCCGCCTTTTCCGCTTTCCTTGAAAGGTGGGTCGCGAATGGGGCCGCCAGAGGTGGGGAGAGCCCTTTTTTCAGCTGAAGACCAGCGTAAAAATGCTTTAAATAAAGACGTATCAAGGGGCGGTGGCCATAGGTAAATGGAACATCTCTGAGCAGAGGCTGTACACCTCTTGAATCAAAAAGGTGGGGGGCAGGCCATAGGGAAGGGCCATAACCTGTATGTCTTGCTTGAAGAGGTGAGCTGCTGTTGAGAGACAGAACAGTAGAGCAGATGGGCCTCGATATGACCCAGCGGGGCTCTTTCTAGGACCTTTATTCATCTCCTTTTGCAGGGCGGTTGGCACGAGAGAGGCCTCGAACGTTGGACCGAACTGGGATTTGAACCCGTGGGGCTAAGAGATTCAGCGAGCCAATCTCTTGGCCCCACGGCTCTTTTGCTGATCCTCGGAGGCAGGGAAAAGCACGTTTTACATTCTGAGAGCATCCTTGTCAATAAGTGATTTACATGAAAGCAGACGTAATGGCAGAAGAAAAATATATATAGATTTTTGCTGTTGGCATGGTCTTCCTTTTAAGTAAGACACATCTTCGAAATGCTCCACCTTATAGAGTTACTTTTCACCTGTTACCTGGCTGCTAAGCAGTGCAGAAATTAATTCTCTCCCCCGTTCGGCTTTGAAGTTGAGAGTGAACGGTCTCCTCCAGAGAAGGTTGTCCATGTTGTACCTCAAAGGCACCTTTTGCCTTGCAGATACACTTCTGAATATTTTGCATGCATTTGCACATAGATTCTTTTTCAAAACCCACAACCCACCGTGAACCTACTCCAGAAAGTACCTTCAGAGTCAAGCGCTCTGTTCTAGAATGCCCACATACGCCATAATGATAATTGGGATTTGCCTCATACTGGGTTAGGGGGTTGGCTCACATGACCAGCGTTTTGATGCAGAGTTTGTACCTGAAAGGCACGTGCGTTGTGGCTTTTGGGTTGACTGTCCTGTCCCCCGCCCCCCGCAATAAGATAAGCTTGATAAAAGAAAAATAGCCGCCGCTTGTGGCCTTCGGAATCTTTATCGCTATTGGTTAGAAGAATCTTGGCATTCATATACTGAAAGGGAACGTAGGCTCAGCTGCTGAGGTGTTATGGAATGTTCACGAACATTCCAGCTGCTCAAAAACAGAAAACTAAAATAAAAATACACTGCAGGCTCGGCGGATGCAATGTGTCGTCCTGGTTATCGGAAGAGGTGCAAATAAGAAGGAGGCAGCACTCCACCATGGGAGAGAACAATGGGAGAGAAAGAGAGAGGGGGGAAGGGGGCATATGAATGATGTATATTAGGGTGATAAATATATTAGAGTTATCAATTTATTCAGTTATTTGTATGAGCTCAGATTAAATCTGCATACATTTTCTGCGTACTGGATAAAAGGATTGTTTTTAAAAGGGGGAAAAGACATGGTTTCCTTTTCTTTTTAGATGTCCTGCCTATGATTTGCAACAGCAGGGCAGGCACTATTTTAGAAGAGGCATGCTGTCCAGTATGAGCCAGCAGGGGCACCAGACTTTCAGAAGGATGCAGACAAGCTGGAGGGGATTCAGAGGAGGGCAACGAGGTTGATCAGGGGTCTGGAAACGAAGCCCAATGAGGAGAGACTGAAAGAACCGGGCATGTTTAGTCTTGAGGGGAGACATGATAGCACTCTTCAAATACTTGAAAGGTTATCACACGGAGGAGGGCCAGGATCTCTTCTCGATCCTCTCAGAGTGCAGGACACGGAATAATGGGCTCAAGTGACAGGAAGCCAGATTCCGGCTGGACATCAGGAAAAACTTCCTGACTGTTAGAGCAGTACGACAATGGAACCCATGACTTAGGGAGGTGGCGGGCTCTCCCACACTAGAGGCATTCAAGAAGCAGTTGGACAACCATCTGTCAAGGATGCTTTAAGTGGATTCCTGCATTGAGCAGCAGGTTGGATTTGATGTCCTTATAGGCCCCTTCCAACTCTACTATTCTATAATAGCCTTTGATTGGTCAGGCATACCTTTCTGTGAACTCACCTTTCTAAGAGTGCGGGATGATCTCTTGTCCCCTATTGTATAGGATGTCCCTTGAAAGTAAGAATGGCCGGGGTGGCAACGCATGTGCAGAGGAATGTCATATCCACCTGCAACCTCCCCCCCCCCCCCAATTTTGGTGTCTCACATTGCCTAGTACGCCGCACTGGGCATCCACTGATTTGTGAAGTCGCAAATGCAACAACACAGAGCGCAGGATTGGCACCTTCCCCCACCAATGCTGTGGCCCCCTCGAGAGCTAGGGGAGGACCCCTCTCCCCCCTTCCCACTTGTCCTGTTGATGGTTGATTTGCTAATTGATTATACACATACAGCGGGAAATGCATGTGTTGAGCCCATGTCCTACAAGGGGGTGCCTTCTGGTTAGGGATCTCGCCCTGTAGAAGGTGCCCCTTTGCTCAGAAACTAGATTTGGGAATAAGATATTGGTTCTCCTGAACCGGAGAGCTTGCAGGCATTCCGCTCCCCTCTTTGCGCCCGTTGCCTCTGCGACTGCAGCTCCTCCGCACCTGTGCAGGTGGGAACTGTTTCCCCAGCCGGCCGTCTCAACCTTAATTTCCAGTTGAACAAGCGCTCTTTCTACTGGGAGTTGAATCTTTATTTATTTATTACATTTATATACCGCCCCATAGCCGAAGCTGTCTGGGCGGTATGCAACCTCTTGCCCTCTGGGCGGTATACAACCTCTTGCCAACCTTTGCCGTCAGCCAGGTAGGAAACACTGTTTTGTCTTCCGCTTTGCTCTTTCAGGGGCTACGTTAAGCATGAGGCCGGCCCCCATCCCAGTGGAAGAACCGGAATGGAGGCAGACGCCTCCCCCCGTCACAGCCACCTCTGGGACCTTCCGCTTGCGGCGGGGGAGTCGGTTCACCTGGCGAAAGGAATGTCTGGCCGTCATGGAAAGGTACGTGGCTTGCCAAGGGCTCAAATGGGTTCAGGGTGGATGGAGTTGAACATATTACGGAGCTGAAGAGAGAAGTCTCTACTTCTTCCCAAAATGGTCCGAGCCAGAGGTTATCTGATGTAAACGGAGGAAGGTCACAGGTCATATTGCAGGAAGGGCAGGTGAGCGAGCCTGTGATGATGATATTATTATTATTATTAATAATAATAATAATAATAATAATAATAATAATAATATATCCCACCTTTTTCCCAATACTGGGACTCAGGGCGGCATTACAAATTAAAACATGTACAGTTAAAAACAGATAGAGATATAGAAAAATTAAAAAATATATAATGAAACATGGTACATTAAAAATGTTCAAAATACAAATAATTAAAAATCGGATCTATAAACAACACATCCACAGAGGTCCAAACTACTCCCCAAAGGCCGGCTGAAACAGAAAACTATTAGCCTGCCTCCGAAAGCACACCAAGGAGGGAGCCGGTCTAGCTTCCCTGGGAAGAGTGTTCCAGAGCTCCGGGGCAGCCACCAAGAAGGCCCTCTCCTGCGTCCCCACCAGGCGTGCCTGTGATGGTGGTGGGACCGAGAGAAAGGCTTCCCCTGAAGATCTCAGGGCATGGGCAGGCCCATAGGGGAGAATACAATCTTTCAGATACCCTGGACCCGAGCTGTATAGGGCTTTATAGGTCACTTTGAATTGTGCCTGGAAACAGACTGGAAATCAGTGGAGTTGTTTCAACAGGGGACTTGTATGCTCCTGTAGCCATCTGTTATCCGGCCCTGTAATGATGGTACCCAAGTAGATAGTGGGACAGAGCTGGCGCTAGTGTTTGTTACAGGAGTTGGTGCTTGGTAGCCTACTGTTGTTGGCAAGTAGCCATGTCAGAGAGGGGGCTGGGACGGCCAAGTATCTGCAACTAAAACGGGTTGGACGGGGGTGGCTTTCAGGTGGGGTGCTGGCCAGACGGTGTCAGTGGGCAGGGCCACACTCACAGCATTTGTTCAGGGACCCAGCTGTCCTATGTGTGGGTATTCATCAGCGCCTCCCACCCCCAACCAGAGCACCGGGTGAAGGAGCTGTCCTCCACCCTGCACCTCAGTCGGGGAGGACGTGGGGTGGCTGAAACACTTGGCGTGACTCTCAACCCCCCCCCCCCCAACTGGGAGAGTGGGAGGAGCACAGGCAAATCCTGCCACCTCCATGGCGTGGTGACTTGGGGGAGGGATTGGAGAGGGAGGGGGGCATGGGATGGAGGGGGAATCTCTTTGTGTCTGGGATTCCCCATCCCTGCACTAAAGGCCAATGTGAACGAAGCTTAATCTTGCAGGGTGTAGATCCTCACATTTTATTTACTTACTTACTTACTTACTTACTTACTTACTTACTTACTGTATTTCTATACTGCCATTAGCCGGAGCTCTCTGGGCAGTTTACAAAAATGAAATCCATAAAAACCATTCAAAATATAAAACAACGGGAGTATAAAAACATAATTTAAAATACAGTATAAAAGCACAACCAGGATAAAAACCGAGCAGCCATGCAGAAATTGATAGGGATTTCAAATACAAATTTAAACAGCAAGGTTAAAAATCAAACTGAAGAACTGTTAACATTCTGTGAAAATAAAAAGGGCTTCACCTGGCATCTGAAGGAGTATAATGTAGGTGCCAGGCAAACCTCTCCAGGGAGCTCATTCCACAGCCGGGATGCCACAGCAGAGAAGGCCCTCCTCCTAATAGCCACCTGCCTCACTTCCTTTGGCAGGGGCTTACGGAGAAGGACCCCCGAGGATGACCTTAAGGTCCGGGCAGGTACTTATGGGAGGAGGCGTTCCTTCAGATAACCTGGCCCCAAGCCGTTTAGGGCTTTGAATGTTAATACCAACACTTTGAATCGGGGCTGGATCTGGACCGGCAGCCAGTGGAGCTGGAAAAGGACTAGAGTAATGTGCTCTCGTTGGCCAGTCTCCGTTAACAGTCCCATTGGAGAGGTTTTAGCTGGGGCCTGTAGCTCTCCGGTGGCTACTTTGCTGGGCTCTTCCTCTAGCGGTTCATTCCGAATGGTACCACTCTACTCATTTTGTCCCTTCGTCTCCACTGGATGAATATTGTATGCGTAAGGCTCTGTGGCCATTTGTAATTCAATTCTCCTTCCTGTGCTCCTTTGTTGGAATTTCTCCCTGTGCCCATTACTGGTTGCTCGGTTTCAGTTTCTGTGCAATAGATTCAGACGCTTCTCCCTCCGCCGTCCCTCCCGGCTTTTGAAATTTTCTCTTAGGATATTGATGACCTGAAGGTTAAAGAGAAGCAGAGCAGCTCCAGCGAGTCAACATCTATATTTAAACTGCAGGCTGGGCGTGGTCCAGAGAGCCGCAATGCGAGCCCTTTCGTCCCGCCACGATGGCGAGGCTCTCCCCTTTGACTGGCAGGGATGTCCCCGGTTTGGGCAACTCCTGCTTGCAAAATAGACTGCCTGTGCCCTGGCCTTGTGGGGATGGCTCACTGTCCGCTGAGAAAAGAGCCGCGCTTGTGACGGACCACCCTTTGAGCGTCAGCGGAGGTTCAGCTGGGAAACTGCTTCTTCCTTCACCCTTCTAGCCTGCTCCATCCCGGAAACAGGCACCGATAGAGAAACAGGGAATCTCGCTTACCGTTAGGACGGTTCGCGTGGTCCAGCTCCGTCTGGGGTTCGGCCGTGCAGCGAAAGCTCAGGCTGAGGAGGCCACGACATGGGGCGGGCAGCTGGGACAGGCCTGGTTTCAGCACCACGGCCAGCAGTTCACATCCCAGGCCTTGGAGTGGGTTCAGGACCACGGAGAGCATCCGTGCAGCTGGAGTTGTGATAAGTGGGGTGGGCAAACTCACCTGCGCTCGCCTTGGTGGATGCCACGGCCGCTTGCCGGGCTGCGCAAGCCTCAGAAGAGGCTTGCAAGGCCCCAGAGAGGGCTCAGCAGCCACTCGCCCACATGCCGAAATCGCGCACTTCCCCTTCCTGCGTCAGTGGCGCCTTTAACGACGCCGTTGGCATGGGGGGGAGTACGCAATTTACAGAGTCTCTGGAATTTGCGCATTTACCCCCATTGCGCCATCGCCGCAGGAAGGGGAAGTGCATGATTTGGGTGGGCGAGCGGCTGCCATGCGCTCGCCAGGGCTTTGCGAGCGCTCGGGTGGGCGGGGGTCCATGCTCATGTTGGGAGTGCCCGACTGGGTCCGGGGGGGGCAGACGCAGGGCCCCCCACCAAATTCCCAGACTCAGTTGGGTGCGTGGTGTAAGAGGATTCTGGGAAGCATTCTGGGGCGCCCACTCCGTTCATGCAGGATGCTGTGAAGGGTCATTGAGCCTCGCTGTTATTCCACAGGGACCCCTGTATCACGCCCATCTCTCCCCTGCCGCTCGCTATCACAGGGGGACAAGGTCATGTCCTGATCCCAAGTGGGAACCCAGGGTGTTGAGCAGGCGAGCAGGGTCAGGCTCGGGCATCATCAGGACCTTGGACAGCTCTGAGCAAGCCGATCGCTCCCACAACGTCTGCAGCTCAACGGAGTCCTTCTGTACTCCCTGACCTTGCCTGCCCCTGTGTCGTCTTCCTGCTATTCCTCTCCAGGCATAGAGGCAAATGAGCTGGCTGGAGCAGGAAGCCCCAGGGGGCTTGAGGTGATGCAGTCGTGGCGGTGGGTGGTGTCCGTCTCGGCGGTTTTGACCTCAAAGTGTCCCTGGCTGTGGGGCTCCGGCTTGGTGTTGTTGCTCAGGCCCTAATGCCTCTGCTGTCGTTGTCCCTCATCTTCCGGGCTCAGCTGGCATTTCGCCCTCCCTCTCAGTGGGCAGGTCACTGCTTGCAGGAGGCATCAGGGTAGGGAAGGTGGTGGCGGTGGGCTTCTGAGAAAGCGCAGGGTTCCCCAGACCGCAGTTTGGAAACCCTTCGTTTACAACAACCTCATAAAGTAGGCCAGTATTCCTATCCTCGTATTCCAGGAGTGGAGGAGGGATAAGTAAGAGAGAAAATGGCTTGCAGAAGGCTACCTTGTGACTCCGTGGCAGAGGTGAGATTCGAACTCAGGCTCTCATCCATATGCCATAGCAGCTCCTGTTCCTGTGTAAGTTAAGACCAATTAACAACAATACCCTCCTCCTTATTTACCCAGGCTGCTAGACAATAGTTTTCCATGTGCTTGGATTTGCAAGAGGCTTGAGTAGTCCTGCAAGTTTGGAACGAGGTTCTTCTTGTCGGTGTGAGTTTTTGAGTCTGAGCTGCTGCATGCCGTGGAATAGACTAGCAGCTGCACCTTGTTGCAGGGAGTGAGTATTGAATGCCAGGTTTCTGACAGGCTGCCCCTCCAGTCGTGCCGCAGAGAGAGACGATTGCAGGAGGCCGAGGCGGGGAGCTGACTTTTTGCTTCAAAAGGATCTGAAGGAACCTTTCCTGTGAACTGAGAATCAGAATAGATTGCCCCATTGAAAGCCAGAGAGGCTGCAGCCCGGCTGCAAAATATTTCATTTCGGGGTTTTTTTTACATTTTCATACCGCCCAATAGCCAAAGCTCTCTGGGTGGTTTAGAAAGATTGAAACCCTAAAAAGAACAGTATAATAACATCATCTAAATCTATTTGCATTCAAGAATATAAAACAATTTTGCACAGCCAACATTAAAATTGCCAGGACCCTTTAAAAATCTTAATCATATTAAACATTTTATTTTTCAAATACCTGCGAGTAGAGGAAAGTCCTAATCTGACAGCAAAATATGAAAATTATTATTATTATTATTATTATTATTATTATTATTAATTGCATTTATATACCACCCCACAGCCAAAGTTCTCTGGGCGGTTTACAAAAATTAAAAACATTGAACATTAAAAAACCGATATACAAAATTTAAAAAGCATAAAAAGCATAAAATACTATAAATACAATATCCATTTAAAACAACTATTCTGGGTCAAGCAACAACAACAATCCCCCCTCAACATACACTGTTAAATGCCTGGAAGAAGAGAAAAGTCTTGGGCCTGACGCTGAAAAGATAACAGTGTTGGCACCAGGCGGGCCTCATCAGGGAGATCGTTCCATAATTGGGGGGGCCACCACTGAAAAGGCCCTCTCCCTTGTTGCCACCCTCCGTGCTTCCCTCGGAGTAGGCAACTGGAGGAGGACCTTAGATGGGGATCGTAGTGTACAGGTAGGTTCGTGTCAGGAGAGGCGTTCCGTCAGGTACTGTGGTTCCAAGCCGTGTAAGGCTTTATAGGTTAAAACCAGCACCTTGAATCGGGCTCGGAAATGGAAATGTTGCTGCCGCATGGATTCCACTGAGGGAAGTGATCCACAATCTGGAGGCCACCTCTGAGGAGGCTCCTTCCGGTGATGTTGATAGGATGCCGAGATGTGCCTGAATGGAAGGGAAAGGAGGCAGTCCGGGCACAGGAATTCTGCCCCAAGGCTACTAGCCTAACTCTCAACCATTTATGGTGGCCTTCCAGGAACTCAATAAACCTTCTGGTTCTGCTTCTTGCAGGTCCCTGTACGTGGCTGGCAAGCTGCGTTTGGGCAGGTGGGTCAAAACTCGTGGGGGCCAAATGTAAATTTTGTTTCGTTTATTTACCTTTATGTCCTTGCTTTTGATGTCGATCTGCGAAGCGACTCACAACATCAAAAGAGGGTAATGCTACAAGCATACTCAAGCGTCTCACATAGGAAACACGCATGCACGCAGCAGCCAAGCAACCAATTGAACGAGTGGCCCATCCAGATGTTGTTGGAGAGGCAGTGTGGTGTAGCTGTTAGAGTGTTGGACTGGGGGGGGGGGGAATCCTGGTTCTAGTCTTTACTTGGACACGAAGCTCGCGAGGTGACTGAAAAAAAGTTCATTTGGGCTGAAAGGTGTTCAGCACCCCGGTGCAGAGTGATTTGCACAGATAGAAAACCCGAAATCACTTACAACGCCATTTTTCACTAGTTCAAAGCATTCAAAATGAGCTTCGCCCGTGTGGGAATCGGCAGTCAGTGTACGACATGGTACCTTGATATTCATGTGCCTGTGTTTACATTTATGTGCACTGGAGACAAGATACATCTCTTGTCCGACCCCCAGATCTTATTTTATGTATTTATTTATACAGCACCATCAATGTACATGACACTGTACACAGTAAAACAATGAAACAGCAACGCCCTGCCACGTAGGCTGACATTCTGATAAAATCACAATAAAACCATAAAAAAGGGAAGGAAATGCACCAAACAGGCACAGGGGAAACAATAAAATGAACAGTATGAAAGTAAGATCAGAATCAAGTTCTAAAAGCTTTAGAAAAAAGGAAAAGTTCTCAGTTGAGCTTTAAAAACTGTCATTGATCTAACGTCTCCATCCCTGAGGCAGGGGAGGCTGACGTTTGAAGAACGGCGCATCTAGCAACGTCCTAATAAGGAGTCCTGAAAAGGCAAGAAACATTGTCAGCAATTTATTAGGGGCAGGTTCATAAAATGGCGAGTGCCCCTGATGAAGAATGTCTAATCCCATATAATAACCCTGTAAGGACAGATCAATAATACGATCCATTTTACAGATGCAAGACTGAGGTCAAGAGAAAGTGGCTTCATTAAAGCTATCCAGTGAGTTCGTGGTATGGCCAAGATTCAAAGTAAGGGCTTGCTCCATTGTAGTACAGTCTCTTGGCCATTGGGTTTACACCATTAACAATAAGGCTTACAATCCCTTTCAGTGTACTCGACTCTAATCTTGAGTTATTTGTTCCTGTAAACGTAAGAAGAATAAGACACGCACACACCATAGTGAGAAGCATGGCTTCCTCTTTACGAAGAACAGGTTATCCTGAGATACCTTTGCCAAGTGTGAAGTTCCTTATGAGTAGCAGCACGGTGGTGTCAAGGGGCGCCTTGTCTAATGCTCTCTGCTTTTGTTCCTGCAAAGATGCCTTATTGATTGCCAGCAGCGTTCTAGGGCATGAGAATGGAACAGTCCTCTTTGAGAGGAGTAACCCTATACAGTCACAGCAAAGTGTGGATCTTTGCTTAGCCAAAATGGCACCGCCTACGCACAGAGCTTGGGGGAGATCCAGGTGTTTGCAGAAGTATAACAAATATTTAGAAAAAAACAAAACCAAAATTTTAGTCCCCCCCCCTTTCCCAAACTCACAGCCCAATGAGAACAGAGCATGCTCAGTAGCCACGGAATCCTTATTGACTATTGCGGGGGGGGGGGGGACTGAGAACCAGGTGATGTTAATGGAATGGAGTACCGTGGGAGGGGGCATGGCTGGCTGGAAATCTGAACAGGAGCAACTCCACACCTGTAAGCTATAATAGACAAGAAGGAGTAGCAAGCGAAGTGGAGATGCAGGTAAGATCTAGAAATGGCGCTACAGAAGAAATGGTGAGCGTGGGGCTGCGAGCAGACGCTGCCTGCCTGTGATTGAGAATGGTCCCACGTCTGTGTGGACTAGAAACCTGCCTATTTTAACAAACAAACAAAGGCGGGTTCTTCGTGGAATTCTGCACATGCAGGGTCGTTGGAGATGCCCTGCCCTTAATGCTGGGCACATCTCCGTTTATAAATGATGCTTCACAGGGAGGTGACGTTGTCTGGGTACAAAGATTACTTGCTCCAGGACCATAGCCTGAGATGCATTTGCCTGCTGCTCGGCTTGTGCTATCCCTGATGGTGCAGATTTCTTCAAGGCGGCGATATTTCTAGGCCCCAACAGCATCATTGCAAAGGAAACAGCTTCAAGGATATTTCAATTCCCCCCCCCCCATCCTTGCGCATTCTCATCCAGCACACATATTTCAGCCACTTTTCATTTTAATCCTTTACTGTCGCCTTGCACAAAAGAGATCATTTGGTTCCCTCCCTGATCAGCCATTGCCATGCTGACGGGCGCCTTTTGTCTAGGAAGCACAATTGCATCTGGCGAAGGTTTATCCCCCGGCCTTTGCAATCATTCACTTCTTGCTTTTCCTCCTTGCTTTTCTCCCCCTCCCCTTTCTGTCCCCCCCTCACTGCTTCAAAGCATTCTGAACACAGCACAGTCTAATATGCATTGACAGAGTTTTGGAATGGGGGACTGTTTCAATATATATGGCATCGTCAGTCCCCTAGCTATATTAATGCACCCTACTCATTGCTATTCCTGGGACTGCTTTGATACCTTGGGTGTGGTACTGCCGCTACTAGAAAGTTAACAAACAGTTCAATTTCTGCGAGGGATGTGAAAGGTCGGTTTGCTTGAGAAAAGCTTCAAATGGGTAGCCAACTGCAGGAGGTTTATGGGCTTTTATCAGGGTAAGGGGTAGAATCAGGGGTGCTAGGAGATATAGCTGGAACATTGTTTCCAGACACTTGGTGTTAACCGTAAGTCCATTCCATCCTGTTTCTGCATTTTTGTTGGGTTAATCTGCCTGAAAATCCACACTTAAATACACATTTCTCGATAAATAAAGATATTTGCTCCCAAAATACACATGTCTAAATGTATTCTCTTTCAAAACATGCATTTTAAAACCAATTATGTATATAGATAGATAGATAGATAGCCAAGAGGTCTGTTGCAACATTTGCAGAAGTGTGAAATTCGATGGGCTCCAATCCACCCATGAATCTGGAGGGTGCAGATTGGCTCAACGTAACAAAATTTGTCAGATTCCTCAAACGTGCCTCAACGGTAGCCAGGAAGGGAGGTAGAAGGATGTGAAGCTCATTGAGGGCAGAGTTGGTACCGGGTCAGGAAGCAGACTCCTGAGGTGAAGGAAGAAAGAGCAGAGAACGTATGGATTAGAGCAGGGCAGTCCAAACTTTCCACAGACACGCAGGGTCCACTTGAAAGGGCTGAAACTACCAAGGCCCACAGGTTACAAAATGGTGGCATGGAAGCAGAGCCAGTCACAAAATTATGGCACCGGGCTTCATGATCCCCGGGCTTTGTGCACTTTGGACCACCTTCCTGGCAGTAAAAATACAAAAATGATAAAAGAAACAACCAATAGCCAAAGAGTTGGCCTGTCTGCCTGCCCTCTCCCCCTCAAACCTAGGTCCTTAGCGCTGCATCAGGTGCTACGTCTTACTGATCAGGAACTCAAGGTCTGTCTTTTGAGATCCTCCTCAGCGTATTGATAAAGAAATTCCTTCAGAAGCGATAAAGAAATCCTCTCAGAAACGTTGGTCTTTACTCAAGGCTTTAATCAGATACTGAGTACTCAGGAGAGCCGGCCCTCTCCCAGCAAGCTGGTCCAGGCGGGCTGTGCCTGGGCAGAAGTGGACAAGGTTTTTATAGACAAAGGTTAACATGCAACTTACAAGAATGTTGCATCAGCCAAGTACCAGGTGAGGATGGGCAAACTTCAGCAAATGCTGTGTTCAGCTACGCATGTCTGTCTCTAGGCAGGGAATGTAGGCTAGGGCCCTTTGGCCAACTTTTCAAATTCCGTACACAGGCCTCGTCACATGCCCTTTCGCTAACTTTTTAAGTTCCTTACCGTAGCCACAGTTTGCCTCCTTTATCCGTATCTTTGGAGTGCTTACTTGCATTTTAGTTTCTGTTGATGCATGTTCCTCTCACATGGGGAATCATGGAGCTAACCATGGTTAATGTGATGCCCATACCAGCACTTTTGCTGCCCACGGGTAACGCTGATCCATAGTTTGCAACCACGGTTGCTAATGATGATTTATGCTAATCACTGGCGGAGATGTAACACTAACCATGGTTAATTCTCAAGCTGATAGCCGAGCTTGCCCTGTGAGCGGGAAGTGGGTTATGAGTTACAGGCATGCTATTTTATTGTGAATTGCTTTTAGCTGTTTTAAATACATAATACGAGTCCTTGGGGTGTTCCTGGTTGTCTAACCATGGTTGAACGTCGCTATATCTGAGCTGGGCCAATAAAAAAACTCACACGCACGCCCCTTTCTTGTGGTTAAAATAGCAGACCAAGATCTCTGGCGCCTGTGTTCAAAGGTGATCATTTTTTCGCATGGAGAATTTCTCATAAGTCTGTGGCTTTCAGGGGTTTTTTTCCGGGGGCGGGCGTGTGTGTGCGCGCGGGCGCAGAGAAAGGATTGGATTTCTAAAAACAATTTGTTCTTTTCGTTTCCGCAGCTACTTCAATGAGAATCAATACCCTGATGAGGCCAAGAGGGAAGAGATTGCAAATGCCTGTAATGCAGTGATTCAAAAGCCAGGTATGGCAAAGCAGGGCGGGGGGGGGGGGGGGGAGGGGGCGGCGGAGGAGGCTTTTTTGGAAGCGCCCGTGTATAGGTTTGCCTTTTTAAAAAAACAACAATACATCGTTGCCCGTTGGCCATTGGCTCCCGTTTTTCCCAGCATGGCTTATCTCAGAGGTGGCCTTGAAGCAAGACAGTTGCACCAATTTAAGAGGAAGGAGGAAGATCTGAAGGTGCTATCCCAGCCTAGCTTTTCTGCTAAAAATATTGCCTGGTCTTGAGTATCAATGGTTCGCTTCCGCCCATCCAGTGATATTTTCTTTGGCTCCAGCGCTGTCGGCACTCAGCGCTGGAGTGTGCTGTTGGGGGAGCGATGGGAGCCCTTGAGAACGGAGGCCTGTTCCTCTCTGCACAGCTCCACCCTGTGTTCTGTTTCCCAGCTATGCTAGCTTGGGCAGAGTTTTCCAACATGGCTTCCATTTCTCAATATAAACAAATGCGAGGCATGTGTTTTGAAACAGAGGACTCTCGCCTGAGTTGGGGAGGCCCTAAGTCAGCCGACCCCAACCTGGGGCTCTCTAGATGTTTTGGACCACAACTCCCAACATTCCTGACTGTAGGCCATGCCTGCTGGGGCTGATGGGAAATGAAATAAACAACGGGCCCTACTCTGACAACACGCTAAACCATGATGGTCGAGCGTTGGGGCAGTGCGACAATGGAATCCATGACCTAGGGAGGTGGTGGGCTCTCCCACATTAGAGGCCTTCAAGAGGCAGCTGGACAACCATCTGTCAGGGATGCTTTAAGGTGGATTCCTGCATTGAGCAGGGGGGTTGGACTGGATGGCCTTACAGGCCCCTTCCAACTCTAAGATTCTATGATTCTATGATCTATGAGGGCACCAGGATGGAGAAGGTTGTCCTACATTCAGCATCAATGGATGCTGATGTTGGGTGTAAGGCAGGGGAGGTTGTCCTACATCCAACATCACTGGAAGTTGCTCCACACCTTGGAGAGCTCTTTGAGAGCCCTGATTGGTTCTGACTGAAGCTGGAGCAGATTCACCGCCCCACAGACCTCGTAGTCACCCGCCTCCGCTGCCAGGGACTCTGCCCAGAGCACCATAGATGTAAACGTGGTTTGTTTGGTTGTCTTTTGCGCAGGAAAGAAGCTGTCGGACTTGGAGCGCGTCACCTCCCTCAAAGTGTATAACTGGTTTGCCAACAGAAGGAAGGAAATCAAGAGACGAGCCAATATCGGTAATGTATCAGACGGCCTTGAAGGGATGCCGAGGAGAGAGGGCGTATGAATTGAGTTATCTTAATGGGGATGTGGTGGGTCTGGAGGACGATTTCAGAGCGGAATCTCGAGGGCTCGGTCCGGACAGATCTCTCGGCGCCTCCCCCGTGTTAACCAACCACGTTGAACGCTCATGCGCCAACGTTCAGGTCTTACCATGAGGAATCTGTGGCGCCTGTATGCGTGTGTGTTCAATACCTGCTGTAAGCCCTCCGCCCTTCAGGTGTGGACTTTCTCGCTGAGTTCGAAGAACTCTCGGGGGGGGAGGTGATTTCAGGTTCTCTGGAAGGCCCTCTGGGGTTCCTCCAATGAAAAGGACAGTAATGGCAGGCAAGCTTCCTTGGCTGACAACCTGCCCCACAACTGTGGATCTTCTTCTGGATTCCAGAAGTGCAGGGGAGAGTTAGTTGCGTCACATACCACGAACTCTGGGTTCACTAAGGGCAGCACCGAGTCTGGACAATGCTGCCCGTGACCTGATGGAGCACCCTGGAACTATGCCCTGGAGTTTTCTGCAAGATTTAGGGCCCCTGCAGTAGACGGGCTGCAGTGGGAAGCTTTCCCTGAAGGAGGATGGTTCTGAAACCCACATCCTAATTTTGCACCAGGCGTGTTTGGCTGAGATACAAGCGAATCGTCCTCAACCACCATGCTTTGCTGGTGCGACCAGAGATTGCCAAACAGAGCGTCCTGCACCCCCCCCCCCCCCGTGCATTTCTCAATTTATTCCTTCCTTCGCACACACCTCCCTCTTCACTGTCTCACTACAGTCAAGCCATTACCCTCTGCAATAAACAGGGCAGCATCTGGCACTCTGCGAGAGCAAACTAAATGTTAACCGGCGCCCTTCTCTCAATTGGCAATTCATGCAGCCTCATGACAAGGGTGAGAATAATGCATTTAAACAGCACTTTCGAGCGCTTGAAATGCTTCAGACCTTATAAAAAAGTAAAATAATCTGACCCGTTTTTTAAAACAATGGGCTCTGTTCTTTATCAACCCACTAAGCCATGATGGTTAAGTGTTTGAGTTAACCGTGATGGCTTAGCGTGACGTATCAACTTCATTTTTCCTAACCATGGTGGCTCCATAACCACAGTTAATCATGCTCACCAACCGCTTGCTGCAAAAGCGTTAGCAGCCCTAACCACGGACGGCTTAGAGTGTTGTCTGAACAGGCCCAACGTGAGCAAAATAAAAGTCAGTGATTGATACAAAATGCGTCATGGGATGCGTAATACCTGCGTAAACTCTTTGTGCTATTAACTACAGAGATTAATTTTATTTGCTTTTGTGTTTTTTAAAAAGTGGAGCAAAAATACCCTATGGTATAACCCCCTTCCCCTCCATGAATGTGGGTGGTCTTTCTCACAATTTCAGCTCTGCCATATCTTCCATGTCCCAATATTTTCCAACCGCTCATTATCACAGGGGATATCTTTCTCCCCCCCCCCCAAACAAAAAACATGCAACAAATACTTTGCGGCTGTTAATAAACTGGAAATGCGCACAGAATTTCCCCCCCCCCTTCTGCATTCCCTACCAAATAGCCTCAAAGGTCCATCCCAACTTCTCTGCTTGTTTCCCGCAAAGATGCCTTCAATTATTTAGCAATGCTCCCCCAAAAGAATTTGAGGTTTTGAACAGCAACAGTACAGCTTCTTCTCAATACAGCGCTTTAGAGTCCTCGAACTGCTTCCCGCACAAACGTAACCTCTGGCTTTTTGTTTTTGCAATCCACCGTGACCACCTCTGCCAAATTTGCGGCTGAAAATCGGCAGTGCAGCAGCCAGGAAGGGCCAGTTCTGAAGGAAATCGGTCCTTTTTCGCTGCTGCGCTGCCGGGCTTTGGAGCAGATTTGGCGGCGGAGGTGGGGGTGGGGTGTGCAGCCTCCGGTGGTTTCCCGGGCAGTTGATTAGCCCGGTGGCTCCTGGAGATCGAAGGACAGCCCAAAGGCCTCATGGTGGGATAAGGAGCGAAGGGGAAATGGAAGGATGGACTTCTGTGTGCAAATGTCTACTGTAGCAAGGGCCTGTTTGCCTGCAGAGCCAGGCAAAGGGAAACGATGGAGGAGTTGGAACACCTTCCCTGTTCTCCGCTCTCCTAACCCTTCAGCCTTGAGGACATCCCTTGACACTGTTTGGCGGGAGATCCAGGATGGAGCCGAGGCAGCATTTCTCGCCGTTTAATGGATGGAACTCACCGGCATGTGACGGGGTGATGGCTGCCGGCTGAGATGGCTTTAGAAGGGCAAGAGAGAAATGCATGGAGGAGGAGGAGGAGGAGGAGGAGGAGGAGGAGGAGGAGGAGAGGTCCAGCAAGGGTTGCTTGTCAGGAGGGCTGTAGAGCATCCCAGTTCAGAGGCAGCATAGCTCTCAGACCCAGTTTCTGGAGGACAGTCCTTCCAAGCAGTGAAGACCGATGGCTCCGAGGTCAGTGAGGCGGTGAATCTGCTCCGGGTTTCAGCCAGAACCAGTCAGAACTCTAAAGGAGCTCTCCCTTTAGAGTTCTGACTGGTTCTGGCTGAAACCTGGAGCGGATTCACCGCCCCACTGACCTCGGAGCCACCGGCCTCCTCTGCTTCCAGGTCCTGCCTGTGTGCATCTGTCTGCCCACTGTTGGAATGGCAATGCTGAACGAGAGGGTCCTTGGCTTTGATCCGGCCTGGCTCTCCTGATGCTCTTCCGCTCGCCTAAGGTGAGCTGTCAGGATGGCCAAACGGCGGGCGATAACTTGAGCATACCGCTGCCCAGGAGAGGACCTGGCACATCTCTCTTAATGGCATGTTGAGCCATGCAATCGCTCTAGGTGGCCGTGCAGTGGCCCGTGACCTGAGCAGCGTGCTCCAGGATGCCTTGCAATGCCGGGGAAGATCATGAGGTCCAGACCTTGGCCTGGCCTGCGTTGCTCCCCAGCATCCCAGCGCTGCAAGGGGGTTATAGGTCGACTCTGAGACCCGGATCTCAGGTCCCGAATGCATTCCGGGCTACATAAACGGTTGCAACTCCTGAGCAAAGATCTCGGCAGAGAACGTGATTTTTTAAAAATTATTTTTTTGCTTCTGCGTTTTTGTTTTTAAAGAAATTGGCATTCATGCTCCTCCAACCAAATTAATTTTCCTTTCTTAACAGTGCCACAACACACACAAAAGGGGCTTGCACCATATTGAAATGAAGACGAAAATGGGACCCCCACACAGGCTGCGTGTTTTTTGTAAGAACCATCAAGACCCGCTTCAAAAACAACCCAAAAAAAGACACCCCCCCAAAAAAAACCTCAAAACAAAACCCAGGGATATTCACAAGCATCCACAGAGAGAGAAATTTTGCTTGATTGTAGCTGTTTACAGCTTCACTAATCAAGCCTTGCTCCGCTCCCCTCTTCCTGAAAAAGGGCTTTCCAAGATTGAAGCCTGTTTGGTAGACATTACTGTGTGTGCATAGGTGTGTGTGCTGAGATTCCACAGGAGTGCAGGAAAAAAGGTGTAAAAAAAAAGAAAGAAAGAAAAGGGCAGAATTTGGCTCCTGAGAATTGCTGGTTCCATTTGAAAGTCAAGTTTCTGGCCCCTTTGACTGCAAAGGTAACAGCTGCTGCAATCTCAGAAGCCAGAGAGGCGGCCGTATAAAATCCCCCCCAAATCAGGGTCCCATACATCAGTGGCCTTTCCTCTCCCTGCGCACTAGCAAAACCACAGCAAATGATCTCAAATAAGTGATTGTGCAAACGTGCGCAGAAAAACAAAAAATCTTGCAAGTGGTACAGACCTGCACAGGTTCTCTTCCTTTGCAGAACTCAAGTTGCCGGAATCTGTTTTCTTTAACGCAGATTTTTCGTGTGTGTGTGTGTGTGTGTGTTTTTGGCTCGCACGTGTCGTGTCTTTTTTAGCGTGGCGTACACACAGCTCTGGGTATTCCTTTGTGGTTCTTACAAGAAATAATGTGCCCCGCTGGTGAGGACTCCCATTTTTCATCTTCATCCGTCTCGGTAACCCTGCAGCAGATAATTCAGGGATCCATTTGCTTTTTTCGAAGAAGCAGCAATCCTGGAGAGTCATGGGATAGATGTGCAAAGTCCCGGAGGCCACTCCAACAGTGACGATGTGGACGGCAATGATTACTCAGAGCAGGTAAGTATCCAATCCCAGTCAGAGTTAGGGAGAAGCCTCCTATTCCTCATTCTGGGTTTGGGGGTGGGGGTGGGGAGAAGGTGGGGTGGGGGGCCTTGCATCCTCCAGCGTCCTGGCATAACGTGGCCTTTTCTATTGCCACGTAATGGGGGAAGGCAGAAAAATCCCATCTCCGCCGGAACAGCCTTCAGCCACATGGATTTATTGTCACACAACAGGACTCTTGGCAAGTACGGAACGGGGAGGAGGAGGGCCGATGTACGGAGGGAGGCAGAGAAGCAGAGAAGTTAGAAGAAGACAGGAGGATCTCCTCAAAACAAGCAAGTTGACGCTCCGCTCGCACACCTTTGAAAAACGCAGGGGGCATGACGAACGAGTTTTTCAGTTTTGCACCGCCATGCATAGTGATCTCATGTCTGTTTGTCCCATTTGCCCGTATAACCAGAGCTGTGTGTATCCTACGAGAGTCCTTCTGTGTATAGATATAGATATATTTGAAACCCACACACAAATGTTTCTAGTCCTCATTGTTCTGGAGGGAGGGAGAGGCTTGAGAACACGTGGACAGAGTCCAGAAGTCAAACGAGATGTGTTCATGGTCAGCCTTAGCCTGGCAGTTCATTGAACAGCCCATGGGAGAACAGGGGTACAGGGCAGGCGCCCCCTCCCCTTTAGCATAATTGAAGAGTACCGCTCCTTCGTTTTCTTACAACGAAGGGCTCTCCCCTGCCGTCTGATTTTGATGAGCATGTAGCTTGGATTTCTGCTCCATCTTCAAAGAATTCTCACCAAAGAATTACATTTTCCCCCCTGCAAGCCCTGATGGGCTTATCGCAGAGGCCCCCGAGGTGGGCCCATTTATGGTTTTGAGCACTCCCGTGGACACTCTCACAAGATGGCTGCCACGGCGGGGGGGGGTCGCGCGTTCATAAAATTGCTACCGTGGTGGCCCCGGCCGTTCACAGATCATTCATTTCACGGAAGGCAAAGCTGGTGTTTTGGGGGTCTGAGCTCCGCAGCACGAAACCAACTCTTTTGAACCCAAACAAAGTGGACTCCAAAGAATTGCATATTTTTTTCCCCCTGCGAGCACTTGGAAATGGAATAGCTCACGATCCAATCCAAATAAAGGCAAATAAATTTGGTTCAGGGGCAGGATGCTTTTTAAACGCGGAGCTTCCTCTGCATAGGCCCCCAAATGGTGCTTCTGGTACGGAACACACAGCACTGCTTATGGCACGGGACGATACAGGTTTTTTCTACACCCTTTCCCTCACTGCGCCACTGCAAAGCCGCATGCTGCTCCTCCCCGGGAATGAATGCATTTAATCATCACGTAGCGATGCGGCAGATTGCTTTGTAATAGGAGTGTGTCCCCCCCACCCCCAATCCCTTCCACGTGAGATTCTACGGGGCGGCCAAAGAATCTAAAGGACCACAGCTTGACATGACCGCAATGGGCCGGTAGGCCAAATGCATGGAGGTGGGCCAGATCCTGTGACTCCCGGGTGTAGCCGAATGGTTGCTTTCACCCATGTTCTGTCGCCACGTCAATGCTCGTGAACCTCGGAGCCCGGCTAGGGTCCCCATGCGGAAATAGTTCCGCCGTGTGGGCCCTTCCCCAGGCTGCGTTAGAGTCTTCGTGTTGAGAATTCCCAACGCTTGCACTCTTGGGCCGCCAACGCACGCAACCACACTCCGCAAGAGTGACCGCTCTCTGCCTGACTTCACCCTCTGATCTCTGTGGGCTAAAACTCAAGGACCATTTGCTCTCCACCCCCCACCCCCACACACTTACCATCTCAACCTGGAGGTTGAGATCTTTCTCAAGGACCTCTTGTTGGGGTCCCCTTGCCATCGGATGCGATCCTAGGCAGGGACTTTTCAGTGGTGGCTCCCCGGCTTCCAAAGGCACTCCCCAGGGAGGCTCACCTGATGCTGACGCGATGATCATTTTGCCATGAATAATCCTTAGGGCACAATCGTAGGCACGTTGAGACAGAACAAAACCCTACGACTCCTCGTGTGGGTGGCTGGGGAGAGAAGTAGGACTTTTCTCTCGCTCTCTAAACATGCGTAGAACTGCATACTTCATCTGTCACTAGGATCTCGGTTTCTGCTCGTGTTCTTTTTCACCCGGATCTACCACATGTGCCTGGCCATGATGTTAGCCTGTACCTTCAGGCGCGGGTAGGTTCTGTCCCAGCCTCCTCCTCTGACAACCGGAGCGAGACCCCTTCCTCTGGGGCCACCACTGAAAGGCCCGGTGCTGGAGGAGCCTGGGGTTAACACTAGCATCAGGGGTTTCCATGTGGCCTTCAGGTTCTTCATCTCAAGAGTCGCCCTGGGCTGGATCTAGCTCAGGCATGGCAGATGGAGATAGTCCATCCAGAGCAGGCCCTCTGAAGGGGTCAGTGGCTGGTTGCCTTCTCCTCTCTCTTCCCTAATGGGCTTAAGTTACAGGACAGTGGACTATGAACAGAGGCAATGGAACCAGTTACCTTCCAGGAGTCCTGGGATCTCCTGCCCTGCAGCCGCTCCTCTTGGGTTTCCTGCATTGAGCAGAAGGTTGAAGTAGATAGCCTCCGAGGTGGGACTAGATAGCCAGCTCTATGGTTTTGTGAAGGCAGCCAGGGGCAGATCCTTTACTTGCCTGTAGGGCTGCGATGCTCCCACTCCAGCTTTCTCTGCCTGTTGCTGCGGGGAGGCCTCAGAAATCTCAGCACATGAGCCTCTCTCTCATGGTACATGTCGTGTTTAGCCAGGTCCTTGCTCGGATGTCGTGGCTACTAGAGGTTTAGACGAGGCTGGGCTTGCTCTGAAAATCACCCCCCCCTCCAGCTCTGTGGTTTTATGGCCCTTGCATGCGCTCTCACCACGACTGCAGTGGCTGACTGTCGAAGCAGCGGCGGCGAGCTTTGGTGAAGGGGCCACCAGAGAGCTTCGCTAGATGTTTAGTGTAGATGACAACACCCTGACGGGCTTATCACAGAGGCCCCCAGGGTGGGCCCACTTCCAGTTTTGAGCACCCCCCCGGGCACTCTCACAAGATGGCTGCCACGGCGGGGGCCTTGCGCGTTCGTAAAATCGCTACCGTGGCGGCCTCGGCCAGTCACGAAGCATTCATTTCACGGAAGGCAAAACTGGTGTTTTGGGGTCGGCGCTCCACAGCACGAAACCGACTCTTTTGAACGCAAACGAAGTGGAATCCCAAGAGATGTGTCCGTGCGTGTCTCTTGGAGTCCACTTCGTTGGGCCCCCCAGGCTTATCACAAGCTGCCCAATGGTTTGCCGTGTCGTGCGTTGGCTTGTGTCCCTATTTGAGGGTGAGCAGCTTAAAGCCTTTACAGGCCCGTCTTGTTCATGGTCCCCACTGAGGCTGGATTCTTTTCCCCTTTATTCTCCATAGAAGTGAGCAGGAGAAACCCATCAGAGCCCACAAGTAGATGGACCAATGTAAGAGCCTTACGTTATGTTGTGCATGTCACGTTGGGCAATTTTGTAATGGGGAAGATGACTTAAACATTTAATTCATAAAACAAGAAATGGCTGGACCGGGGTGATGGATTTGTTTGTTTTTTCATCTAAAATCTTATTGTCTGTCCTGAGATTTGGAATGGGGTGTGTGTGTGCTCAAGAAACCTGAATACAGGGTGCAATCCTGAGCATGTTCAGACAGGAAAAAAAAGTCCTACATGGCTGGCTGGGGAATGCTGGGAATTGTAGGACTTTTTTTTTTTATTTGTCTAAACATGCCTAGGATTGCGCTCTTCGTGACTCATTCAGGATGAGCTCTCTTCTCTAATTTGGGCATGTTTAGCCTTGAGAAGAGAAGACAGAGGGGAGACATGATAGCACTCTTCAAATATTTGAACGGTGGTCACACAGAGGAGGGCCAGGTTCTCTTCTCGATCCTTCCAGAGTTCAGGAGGCAGAATAATGGGCTCAAGTGACAGGAAGCCAGATTCCGGCTGGACATCAGGAAAAACTTCCTGACTGTTAGAGCAGTATGACAATAGAACCAATGACCTAGGGAGGTCGTGGGCTCTCCCACACTAGATAACTGTCCAGATGCAGCTGGACAGCCATCTGTCAGGGATGCTTTAAGGTGGATTCCTGCATTGAGCAGGGGGTTGGACTCAATGGCCTTTATAGGCCCTTTCCAACTCCACTATTCTATGATTCTACTCAAACATTGAATGTCAAGAAAGTTAGCTATCAATTGCCCCAGGGGTGAAACTATGAGTCTCTTTAAAAAAAATTGAGAGGGTGGGCAGTTATGTTTTATCCAGCATTCTGTCTAGATTTCTCAACCCCCATCCCACAGTGGAACCTAACATGAAGGACAATCAAAGAGCAATAGAATAATGTATCACAGAACTCAGTGACATCCAGATTGGCCCACTGTAGTACATAGTACGTCGGGCTGTCTCTGAAGACAGTTTGGAAGATTGAGCAGGTACAGGATGCCCCACTGTTTGTTGGGGGCTAAGCGATCGGAACAGACAATACCTGTTCTAGGGACCGGGTTATTTGAAGGCCCATCTAGACCCGTTTGAGCCTGTCAGGCCAATAAGACTAGCTTCTGAGGCCCTGATCACGGGCCTGTCAGTAAAGTCCATCAACCTGGATGGCATGACTTCTTGCCAGTGGCCCCTCGCTATGGAACTCCCTCCCACAGGAAATTCTTTTAGTCTTTTCACTGTGTGCTTTTAAAACAAGCTTCAAAGACCTGGTTGTTATATCTGCTTTCCCTGATTAATTTGATGTGACCCAGGCTTTTATATTATTATTATTATTATTATTATTATTATTATTATTATTATTATTATTTTAAAAAATGCTGCTGTTAATATTTTATGATTGATATTAAATAGTATTGTTGATTTTGATTATAGTTTTTTTTAAAAAAATGATGATTTTAATGTGTAAACTTCCTTGAGAGGGCTGTATGCCCCTTAAAGGCACTATATAAATACTTTAAATGAAATTAAAAATAATAAACTGAATTGCAAGAGGCTACTGAGCATCAACTGAACTGTTCCATATTTCCAGATAGCATTTTGTCCCCTTAAGCTCTTTACTAATGTAAACATAGTTTCAAATTAGTATAGTATGTTGGACTTTGGCATAGTTAATTTAGGGACATTAAGTGTCATAACATTTTAATGTACATTGTCATGCAGGTTCCAGCACCCACCTGCATGTCTGATCTTCTCAAATTTGACAAATGAATTATTTTTGTTTTTAGAAAAAGCAGAAGCTGCTAATTTCTTGTCTTCATTAGGTGTATTCTTACATTTTTATAAAATTCATCACAAAACTTCAGTTACATAGTTTAACCAGTTAGCACTCTAGAAGACTTTGTTTTGCATTGTACACAAAACTATGGAAATCCTAAAGAGGAAGATTGAAAGAACTAGGTATGTTTAGCCTGGAGAAGAGAAGATTGAGGAGAGACATGATAGCACTCTTCAAGGACTTGAAAGGTTGTCACACGGAGGAGGGCCAGGATCTCTTCTTGATCAACCCAGAGTGCAGGACACGGAATAATGTGCTCAAGTGACAGGAAGCCAGATTTCGGCTAGACATCAGGAAAAACTTCCTGACTGTTAGAGCAGTACGACAATGGAACCAATGACCTAGGGAGGTGGTGGGTTCTCCCACTTTAGAGGCCTTCAAGAGGCAGCTGGACAACCATCTGTCAGGGATGCTTTAAGATAGATTCCTGCATGGAGCAGGGGGTTGGACGCGATGGCCTTAGAAGCCCCTTCCAACTCTACTATTCTATGATTCTATGATAAGATTGAAGTGTGGAAGCCCATGCAAAACTAAGTGGCTGAAATGGTCGTAAAACCAATTAAGGTTCAACGTGGGTCAGCTTAAATTGCCCCTCCCGCTATTTCTTTCCCTGTTTACAAAGTGTGCTATAAACATTAGCCCATCATTTTGGAGGGCGGGAGGGAATGAGCAGTTTGCATCACATTGCGGTGAAAAAGGCAAAGGATCTCTCTATGGCCAATGTCCTTGAAAGGTCTTTGTAAGAGCCGGTGTTAACAGTCCCATGGTCCTGGTCCTCATTGATATGGTTAGAACATGACAACTCAAAAGTATTCCCTTTGCTCTGTCACATGGAGGAAAGGCTACTCTCGTGATCACTGGGGGAAATCAAAGAATGCTTATTGTCCCGGCTTTGGAGCTGCGATTAAAACCATTCTCCGTGTTGTTTATTGGGGCACATCACTTTAAATTCCCTTTTAATTATCCAGGAGCCTTGTACATTTTATTTTTGAGATGTACACTTTTGGCAAGAGGACATTCTGAATGACATCCCTCCAAATTTAGATGGCCACCGTTCCCAAATCTCCTTCCCCATTAAAAGAGAGTGTTTGCTAGCAACCCCGCGTTTTCTGCTATGTTCTCTAAGATCAAGCGAGGCATCTCTTCTCTTGACTGTACCACCCACTGCCATATGTTGGACTGCGTCAGGGGAGGACCTGGGTTCAAATCCGTGCTTGGCCATGAAACTCCACTCTCTTCCAGCCCCACAGGATACCTACAGAAAGGGGCAGCCATAATGAACCAGAGGGAGTGAGAGCACCTTCCCCATAAAAAAAAAAGTTAACGTGTTTTGGGATTTAGGGAAAGAACTCCAGAGGGAGGCATAACAGAAGCTTATGAAGTAACGCATGTTGTAGAGCAGGCCTCCTGCCCTCCAGGTAGGTTGCCTTACCTTTGGCCCTGCTGACTGTAGAGTTGCAGCCCAACATAGCTCACCGGGGTGATGGGAATAGTAGCCCAGCACATCCGGCTATGGATGATGGGAATTGTAGTCAACGTACCTGGAGGGCACCCGGTTTGGGAAGGCTGGTGAAAGAGAATTTCCCCCTCCTTCTACCGTAAAACTAGAACTCCGCATCCTCCAATGGACAGATGACAAAAAGTACTTCTTCGAACGATGCGCCATCCGCACTGTAGCGATTGCAAACAGCTCATCGTTGAAGACAGACTTACCGATGGGTAGTCAAGCAAGATGGACGCAGGGTACTTCCTCGTTCAAAGGCAGCACAAAAGCCTGCACGGTTTGGCTGTCCTGCATTTGTATAGGTTGCCCAACCGAATCAGCAGCACACAGGTCCCCCGCTTCATGCTCAAGACCTTTCCAAGAGCCTGAAAGAGTCTAGCACTAGGACCCGGTGATCCCCACCAGCTGAGATGCTATCCCAGCTCTTACCTGACGCTCCCCCTCCCTTTGAGAAACAACACCGGAAAACCCTCCGTCACGTGTTCCAGCCGGCACCTCTGTGGCCTTCCAAATCCCTTGGCAAGGCGATGAGGTCCATTTTGCATCCCTGGGCATTTAGAAATCTGCACCCTTAACGTAACTTTCATTCTGTCCGTCCACTTGCAGAATCTCCTGTTCCTACTTGCAGAATGCAGCATTCCTTCATGCAGAGTTTAGAATGTGTGTGGGGGTGGGGGCAGAGGGAGGGGTCAGAATTCGTAGGGGTGTTCCCATAGGTCGGTGGGTGATGATGCATTTCCATCATTTTCTGACGAACTCGAAACTACCGAGGTCTGGCCTCCCTTGAACTGCCTTCCTTCCTTTCAGCTTTTTTTTTTTTAAAAAAAAATCTTTTAAAGCAGGGGTGCCGAATCTCAAGTCCAGCGGCTAAATCCAGCTCTCCTGGGGGTCCCTGTTTCCCTGGCCACTCCCCCCTGGCTACCTAACATTTGATTGGTTTCACAGCGTTTGTGTCTTTCCCCTGAGAGGTCAAAATGCCTCTCCTAAGCCTTAGTTCCTGGCACTAAGAGCTTTAAGCTAAAACATGTTTGTCTTTGGGGTATGTTAACCTTGCCCCGTTGCCTTGGGTCCAGCCCCCTTTTGCCTATGGCCCCGCCCACCCCAGGAAGGCGGCCCGCGAGAGTTCCCCGACATGGAACGTGGGAGAGGTTGAGCACCCCTGTTTTAAAGATCCGGTTTCCTCCACGCCCCCCTTTCTCGCTGCCCATTTCCCCATCACCCCGTGCCTCTCCAGCATGTGCTCTCATCTTTTGAAACGAGACCCTTTTCCCCCTCTGCCCGTTGAATGAAAACCTCGCCCGTGCCCCCCTGGGACCGTTGCGTAAGGCGGCTGCTTCTGCTGCTACTTTTAAACTTGGACGAACTGAATGTTTCAAATGCTAACGGGATCATTCCCCCTCCCTTCTTTCCCCCCCCTCCACCTACCCCTTTCCTTCCTTCCCTCTTCTCCGCTTGTTCAGGATGACAGCACTAGCCATAGCGACCACCAAGATCCTATCTCATTAGCTGTGGAGATGGCTGCGGTCAACCACACCATCCTAGCCTTGGCCCGGCAAGGAACCAGCGAGATCAAAACAGAGGCCCTGGAAGACGACTGATGAAGCCACGGAGGGGGAGAAAGTAACTTAGTTTTAGACGTAGCACCTTAGCAGCCTTTTTCCCGGTCCCCTGATATGTGTTCTTCTTACAGTATAACTTTGCAGTCTCTTGTACGTCGAGTTCGCCGTTTAGGGTCTTGTCCTGTGAAGGGGGCACGGTGCCCTCCGAGTCTGCGTATAAACGCTCAGTATTAACTCCCCGTCAAATAATTAACCAAACCGACTGACCTCCCTCTCCCAGCGCCGCCCCCCCCTCCCCAGACCCCGCCCCCCCCCAGCTAGATGAAAACCTTTGCTGCTCTGTCTTTTGCATTCCATGAACGTGCTTCCAGGTGTTGTGGTAGGGCAGCAGCCCGCAATTCCAAGCCTTAGGCTAAATCTGTGTAAAAAAAAATATATAAAAAAAGACAGCTCGCACCGCGCCCTTGGATCGCCGCTCCAACTGCCGGTGTTCATGCTTCCCCACCCCCCGCTCTGGAACTGAAAGAAGAACGGAGGTGCCGTGGCTCTGAGGATGTAAGAGCTGCCATATTGGATTGGCGGAGAAGGGGACGAGGTTCACGCTTGTCTGCGTTCGAACATCTGGTTGCCGTCACGTGACAGGATCTGTCCCGTATTTCTTTGCGATCGGTGCTGTGGTCCGAATGGTCAGGAATATGGGGATGGTGTCCGCCATCTTGTTTCGGTTGGTGCCCGCTGCTCAGATGTACAACCTAGCCTTTCTCTTTTCTTTGCGAGCAGTGTGATGTGAGACACAAACTGATCTTTTCTTTTTTTAAAAAAATGCTGAGTCTCCTGCGCAAGCCCCAAGTTGCCACCCACAGAAAGGAGGGCTTGTTGGGTGTCTCAAAAATCCTCAGCCATGGCCATGCTTCCTTCCAGCGGCCCTTCACTGGCACTGGAGGCGGCTGGCGAGAGATTTTTCTGCAGTAGGCTGCGGATGGATCAATCGCAGGGCACTTGTATACATGTCTACTCAGAAGTAAGCCACACTGAGTTCAGTGGGACTTACTCCCAGGTAAATATGTGTCAGATTTCTGCCTCGCCCAACGCAGAGACCTAGCAGAATACCCACCCTCGGATTAGGTATGTCTAGGACAGTGACTCATGCAGAAAGATGGGAGTGGGTTTCTGGGGTGAGCATGGGGGGAGCACTCTCTCTTTTTCTCTCAGGCTGCATTCGGACAACACAATAGTCAATGGTGGGTTAATAGTCAACTCCACGGTTGATTATTGAGGGTGTACTCCCCACACAACATGATTATAATCAATCGTGGTGTGGATTAAGGCCAGCGTCGAGTTGACTTAGTCAACAGTGTGTTCGATAGACACATCCTTTGCCCTGTCTCTCCCCCCTCAGTCCTCCCGCTGGTATCCCATCAGCCATTGCGAGTTCTGCTGCCTGGACTAGAGCCGTCGCCACCGCTTTGGTCGCTCTTGCCAGGGGCCTCTGTAGTCGCCGAAAATAACCAATTGGGTGTGACGAAATAGTCAACGGTGCCGAACACACGACCCAATAACCAACGGCTCTTCAAATAACCAACTCTGCACAGCGTTGGTTATTTGCGTCGGTCCTTTCAGCCGAATAACCAACCGTGGCGTGAAAGAGTCCCGACAGACCACACAGTAACCAACTGTTGACTATTTGACCCACTGCTGGTTATCGTGTTGTCGGAACCCAGTTCCAGCGTTCACATTTTCTGGCGAGAAGTGAAAAGCGGACCAGCAGTCTTAATTCAACCTCAGTTATCGGAAGTATGGAAAACGGCTCGAATGTTCTTGGGGAAAGTTTTAATACTTGTCTCCCAGCTGATCCCCCCCCCCGCCCTCGGAGTTATGGGAAACGTGTGTGTGTGTGTGTCTGTGTGTCCTCGTACCGACAGAACTATTCCCGTTAGCACCAAGACGTGAACATCAGAGGGCGCATGCCGACTTCTGTGTCTTTTCTATGTAGCCGGTCCCCTATGGCATCATATCAGGAAGTGCTCTCCTCCTTCTCTTGAGAAAACTAGGCGCATGTTGTGTTTTGTCTCTTTGTTGTGTTTCTTGGTCAGGAGCCGGAAAGCTGTACCAGTCTGGGCAGGTTAAATAAGCATTGGAAGCCATATTTAAGCAGGGAACTGGATGTTACTGTGAGCTTTCTTCAGCGACCGCTCTCTTGCTCCCATGGCGGAGGTCTGGCCCAGCCCCTTGCTTTCTGTCGCTAACGTCGTCCGGCCACCTTGAGGTTGGGTTCAGGCAAGGTTGGCCATCCAGCCGAACGGCGTTTGGTGGTGAAAACACCCGAGGGCCTGCGAAGCGAATCCACTTCGAAATAGCGAAAACGAATTGAGGTTTGGTTTCGTTTATCTTGATCACATGTAGCACTTTGGTTAATTTTTTTTCTTAAACAAATATATATATATATATATATATATGTATGTATCTGATAATTTCTTTTTGAAAAATAAGCAGAGAAGACGGAAATTCAATACTGTAGACTCATGTTAAAGGGCCATCCCATAATATGTTTTGGGCACAATCCATCGGGGACACCTCTGATGAAAACGCACTGGGAAGGCCCACCGCCAGGCACGACTCGTGCCCCAATTTTGTGGAAATGAATTGGCTTAATACCAGAGCACTACCATTGCTTGTACTTGGGGGGGGTTGTATTTGCGCTTAATTGCACACTTTTGACACCCCCCCCCCCCCCCCCCGTTCACATCAGTGGAACTTAGACAGAATATGTTCCCGGTGGATTGCGCACCATGTCGTTCAGCATCTCTGTGCTGAGCTGCATGCGCGCTTGTTGCGCATAGTGGAGAAACCTAAACAAAACATTCCTTGTCGGGGACTGAAGTGCCCAAAACAGAGAGGCCGAGATGAATTGTGGCCAGGTTCTTTCGTTTACGCCCTGCCCGTTCCTTTGAGACGTTGTGTGGAGGGGGGTGGGGGGGACGGTGGCTGGGAATCTTTGCCGTGATGAAAAGGGACGCAGGATGCAAGACGGACACGTGAAATGGCTGGAAGGCCTCAGATTTGCTTCTCCTGCTCTTGCATGCCAGCCCTGTGTCAGGTGGTTTGGCCGTTCCGGAATGTTCTCCCCCGCAGCCATTTTCTCTCCATTTCCCTGCATGCATCTTGCCTGAGTGCTCCGAGAGGGGCAGAACGCCTGCAGGAAGAGTGAGAGGGGGGTTCAGTGAACGCGGTCCCACGTTGGCCCAGTTACAGAAGAGATATTCGTGGCCGGGTTACAGCGGGTCTAGTTGCCTCAGGTTCTCCAGAAGGCCACACCCCCTTTCATCGACTCATCCATTGTTGGATGGCTTCCCAGCGTTTGTGCGTCACCCCCCGCCCAGTTCTAGAAAGGTTAACTGAGTGGCTGGCAGTGAGAGCTTTAACTTAAATGTGTTTTGGTCCCACCCCTTTGGCTTTTGGCCCCGCTCACATCTGCAACGCGACCCCCAAGTGCTTCTTTGAAATAGGACTCAGCCCTCGCGGTAAAAGAGGTTCTGTGGCTCTGGGTTCCAGCTTAGCCGGCGCGCCATCACATTGCGCAACGTGATGGACGCTTATTCTTCTGAGAGTGTGGCCGGGATTCGGCGCATAGCGGGAATTGGACCCTTGGGAAACGGCCCGATACGGATGGATGTTTCAACAGGCGGCGGGGCATGCGCAGCTCACTCAGACGTATCCCGTGTTTAGGGAGCTGCCATCTAGCTGGCCCATCCCGGCCCATTTCAAGAGGGTTCAACGGGGTTCCACCGTAGATTGCTGGGACCTGGTCGCTGCGTCTCGGCCGTCCTCTTACTGCATCTCCTAACACAGAGCCAGGGGGCTTTTCTGTAGGAAGGTGAGAAGCTGCCATCCATTGAAGTTAGTGCCGTCCACATCCCCGGCCCACCAAAGTGTAGTGATGAAGCATCCAGTGGCAATGAAGCCGGACTGTCAGGGTCATCCTGCACCCTTCCTCCATGCCCCCCTTTGACCATAGAATCACAGAATAGTAGAGTTCAAAGGGGCCCATAAGGCCATGGAGTCCAACCCCCTGCTCAATACAGGAATCCCCCTTAAAGCATCCCTGACAGATGGTTGTCCAGCTGCCTCTTGAAGGCCTCTAGTGTGGGAGAGCCCACCACCTCCCTAGGTCATGGGTTCCATTGTCGTCGTGCTGTAATGGTCAGGAGGTTTTTCCTGATGTCCAGCCATAATCTGGCTTCCTGTAACTTAAACCCATTATTCCGTGTCCTGCACTCTGGGATGATCAAGAAGAGATCCTGGCCTTCCTATGTGTGACAACCTTTCAAGTATTAGAAGAGTGCTATCATGTTATAGAATCGTAGAATAGTAGAGTTGGAAGGGGCCTCTAAGGCCATTGAGTCCAACCCCCTGCTCAATGCAGGAATCCCCCTTAAAGCATCCCTGACAGATGGTTGTCCAGCTGCCTCTTGAAGGCCTCGAGTGTAGGATAGGCCACCACCTCCCTAGGTCATGGGTTCCATTGTCGTACCGCTCTAACAGTCAGGACGTTTTTCCTGATGTCCAACCAGTTCTCTCTCTAGTTCAGCCTTCTGAACCCTGGTGCCCTCTCGGTGTGTTGGACTATATCCCTCCCATGGAGATGTAGGGAGTTGTATCCCAACACATCCAGAAGGCGCTAGGCTGGAGAAAGCTGCTCTAGGTGCTTGACGTGCAACTGGCGAAGGGGGCAGTTGGATACGGGATGCCTGCTCCTGCTTCTTCCCTGCCTCCCTTCTCTGGGAGAGAACAGGATGCTCAGCGAAGGGCCCTGCTGACCGTTCAGGGCAAGGATGGAGGGGAGCCTTCTCCCTTCATTAGATTTCCGGGTAAGCAGAGGTCAAGTCCCACGCACCTGGAGGGAATGGCAGAGCCAAGGCGTTGATCATAGACTAGAATCATAGACTAGTTGAGTTGGAAGGGGCCTCTAAGGCCATTGAGTCCACCCCCTGCTCAACACAGGGATCCACCTTAAAGCATCCCTAACAGGTGGCTGTCCAGCTGCCTCTTGAAGGCCTCTAGGGTGGGAGAGCCCACCACCTCCCTAGGTCATTGGGCGGCTGTCTGCCTAACCCCACCTTCCCCAACCTGCTGCCCTCTAGATGTGTCAGTCTGCAGCTCCCATAATTCCCAGCCAACCTGGCCTTTGGCTTAGGCTTTCATTTTGTTTTTCGATGGGCTTCCCATGAAATGCTTCGGCTACCAGGGCAGTTACGGAGTGGCCAAAGGAGCAGCCCGCGGGCGTGTAGCGTGGCGAATCCAGTCCGTCTTGGTGATAGTCATTCCAGCTCGGTCTGGAACAAAAGGGTTGCTGTCTTGTGTATACGGCAAATGCGGTGGGAGGATTTGGACGGGCTTTATGCGTGTAGGCAGAGCCCTCCGTAGGGGTCGGAGGTAGCTTCCTATTCTGTCGATCAGCAAGGAATAGGGTGGGTGGGAGGCTGGAGCCTTTGAAAGGGGGTGGGGGGCTGGTTAGAAATGTGTAAGGAAACCATGAGCTGGAAGAAGACATGTTTGCATCTTTAGGAGAAGTCCCAGAGTAGCTTGGCTTTGTTAATTCGAACTACACAGGTACTTGGATCCTGGTTGATCTGGTTACACCATGTTCTTGCTGCCACCAATTTAGAATACTTTTCATTTTTACCTGAATCAAGGGGCGGAGTGCAGCTGCTGCCATTGCTTTTAGTGGCGGACGAATGGTTGATGGTTTCTCTTCCACCGTCAGGGTCCTCTGGTGCCCTGGGACATTGGGAACACCCAAGCTGACCGCATCCTGCCTTTCCAAATTGCCTTTTCTGTCTGTATTGTCCGACAAGAGATTGTTAACCTGCGTTTTCTGCATGAATTATTGGGTGTCTGTCCTGTTATCCTGACCCATTTCTAGGGCGCCTGACCCATTTTAGCCATCAAGGAGATGTCTGAGGCTTTTGGGAAGTCACGGAAGATCTCATCCATCCCATAGGGAAGAACCAAACATGTGAATCATCTCAAGTGATTTGACCTGCAACGCAACCTTAAGCCACAGGTGACCTCTCAGCTTGTGGCCCACCCGTGGCCTGTCTGGATCACGTAATTTCTGCGAAATTGCTGTGATATCGCTGCTGCTGTTGCAGAACTGGGACAGCCCTTAATTGTTGGCCGTTCAAAATGTCCAATTTCCCCCTTCCATCATCTTGGGTTTGGAAGAAGAGATCTGCTTTGCGACCGTGACTTGAGTGATGTTAGCTTTGAGGTGTGGTCTTCCTAGAGTAAGTGCAGATCAAGATCCTGGATCCTCCAAAATATTCCATATCAATGTGTCTCCCAGACCTCCTTATATAACAGTTACAACCTCGCGTTTCATTTAGTCTTGCCTTTTGAAGGGCAGTAAGTCTAAGCTTACTGCATGGAGAATGATCAACAAGCATGAGATTTCTTACCAGGAGTAACTTCCATGCTCATACTTAGAGAAGGGCTCCCTACTAAGCTAGATTTTTCTTTCTTTCTTTTGCACTCTGTACTATTTACTCTTCTTTTCAGTGATCAGGACTGGAAAGGCTTGTAGGCCATAAGTGTTGGTTTGTGTGTTCTTGACGTTGACCCGCCTGGCTTCGTCTTGATAAAAGTCTACGGCAGCCGCAGCTTCTGTCAGTGACATCAACTTTCTTCAAGTGCTGTTAAGGATCTGGGCTTCTGTTTTTCGCCTCTTTTGCTGTATTAGCTGGAGTTGTACACGGCTTGGCTCTTGGGGAGATGGACTCAGTGTAGTTGATGTTTCTTTGGCTCTGTTGGGGAGAAGTCAACGGAGGAACCTGCCTTACGCCAGTTCAGACCACTAGTCCATATACTTGGTGATGTCTACGGAGGCTGGCATGGCTGTCCGGGACTTCTTTCCCAGCCCTATCTGGAGATGCTGGGAATTGAATTGAACAAGGATCTTTGGGATGCCGTGCCTGTATCTGCCACGGAATGATGGTCCCTTCTCTAAAAAGGCTGGTGAAGTGACGGGAGTGTGTTTAGGGTTGTGCATTGCCTGGAGCAACAATTAAAAACATATACAGGCTGCATTTTTGGACAGGGTCTGGGGCTGGGAGGAAGGACGGAGAATGCGGTGGAGACTGGGATTACCTGGCCCATAAGATCAAGAGAACAAGGAGGGCAATGGAGCATTATTCAGAGCATCGGTGCCCCACATGTTTCCTGCTGAAAACTTTGTCGCACTTTTTACTGTCTCCTGAGCTTTCCAGCCTCTTTACTGGTCCGGATCCTCACGTGTGCTCTGACACTCACGTGCATGGGCTGCTCCATTCATTGCAACGGAGAGAGCCGATCCTAAGAAATGTGCCTATGTTTCCGCTACCCCCATTGAAATGAATGCAAGAGGACATGCTCTGCGCCCGTCTTGGTGGACAACCGCTGGTGGATTGGGCCGAGCCCTTCTTAGCATCCATCAGGACCCGGGTATTTGGGCCTCCCTCCAGCTAAAGCCACTCATGGCTAACTCTCATTGAAAGCAGTGGAACCAGGCAGATGAGACAAACGTGGCTTTCAGTGGGACTTCGCCTTGACCGACGTTAGCTGAATTTAAGGCCTTGCTCTTAGCAACAACCCAACAGCTATTTTACATTTCCATTTCCCTGTGGTTGTTCCCATCCTGCTCCGGGAATGCAGAATCCACACCGTTCCTTAGAGCAGCGAACTCAGTGTCTCTTTGTCTTGTTTTTACAGTTTTAGAATATTCACTCAGGTTTTTAAAGCACTGTGGCATGTCCATGTGGGAAAATAGATGAACTAGTTCCCCCTCTTAGTTTGTGTGTTGTTTGAATTTATTTATCAGGTTTTCCTGCATGTGTCCCTCCTGCTCCAACTCTTGTGTGCCACTGTGATCGCTCCCCTACGTCCTTCATGTTGAACGTCTGGAGGAAACGGGGCAGGATATAAGTAAATGAAATCATGGCCTGGCTTGGTTGTTGAGGGGCAAAAATGAGGTATCTGGCTCACAGAAGGCCATGCCTTCCCCAGCCTGGTGCCCTCCTGAGGTGTTGAACCACACCTGGACTACAATATCTGAGGCGTTGGACTACAACTCAAGAAGACGTCCACTTGAGAAAGGCTCCAGTAGAGCTTGTAGGCCTAGGCCATGTTGTCATGAAGTGAACGACGGGTTCTATTTTAATTGGCTCCAGTGAGCGTGTGGAAGAGTGACCACCAAGCCAGAACCACACTGAAAACAAAATCAATTAAACTTTTTATTGAAATTAAAAACATCATAGATACCCATGGGGGGGAAAAACGGTGGAAGAGGTGTTAATAAAATAAACATGGCTTTGCATAAAACTGATTGAATAATAAATGACACAAATACAGTGTGATAAAGGCAGTAAAATCAAGCAAGCAAGCATGAAACTAATTGCATTAACTAATCAAGCCGTAATAGATGGAAAATGAAATAGAAGAGAAAATATCTTAAGCCTTAGCTTGGCATACACCGTCTTCAGTCCAGCACATGAAAGCCTTCCAAATGCCCAGATAGAAAGGAAATGCGTATCTACCCCTCCTGTGCAGAGTTCAGGATTCTTGAATGGTTTCCAGGTAAACAGTCTCAAAGCTTGTTTCAAAAGAAACTCCGGGATATAATTTTTTTTTAAGTGTTTAGAAAGCCTTAGATACAGTCCTTCTTGATGTAAATCGGAGAATATTAAAAAAATAAATCTCCAAGAATGAGAGAAATCAAGGAAATGAAATAATATTAAAGAATCCTCTTTTTAATTGATCTCTGTGAAATGCAACTAACAGAGCAACGCGTACACAGAGGGGCCTTTTCTAAGATTTAGCAGCAAATCCAACAAAGATGTAATCTCTCCTCTAAAGAGGCAAACGTACTCAAGGCAATGGGAAAGAAAGCTGCCCAGGAGTGAAAAAAAGAATGAATTAGAGATATTCATAGACTGAAACTGCCCGTCGCTCCACTGGGGGAGAAGGCAGCAAGTAACACTCAGCAACCAACCTCTCCCCCCCCCCATAGAATTATAGAATAGGAAGGGGCCTCTAAGGCCATCAAGTCCAACCCCCTACTCAACGCAGGAATCTACCTTAAAGCATCCCTGACAGATGGTTGTCCAGCTACCTCTTGAATGCCTCTAGTGTGGGAGAGCCCACCACCTCCCTAGGTCATGGGTTCCATTGTCGTACTGCTCTAACAGTCAGGAAGTTTTTATTGATGTCCAGACAGAATCTGGCTTCCTGTAACTTGAGCCCATTATTCCGCATCCTGCACTCTGAGATGATCGAGAAGAGATCTTGGCCCTCCTCTGTGTGATGATATTTCAAGTATTTTTAAAGCATATATATATATATATATATATATATATATATATATATATACACACACACCCTTTGCCTCTGGCAATACCCCAAAACCTCTCTGTGTCCTGATTGGTTGTTGCTTACTATTTAAACCTAGAGTTTTCACTCCAATTAAAACTGACTCTATATTGATTCATCACTAGACCAAATGCCTTGGTAACTGCTTTGTTCTTCTGTTGTAATTGAAGCCTCACACCACCACCAACCCCATCACAGATTTCCTTATCAGAAACTAAGGGTCCTAAATATTTGCACCCAAAGTTCTTCCCTGGTACCAAATGAAGAAACAGACCTTATCAGTCACCAAAAATCTGCCTTCCAACTTTTAGTTGAAATGGAATACGAAAAGCCTTTAAACATCATTGAGATGAAAAATAGAATAGAAAGCAAAGGATGGGACTAATGCTAGTTCACAGGGATTCAAAAATAAAAGGGGATTAAAAAAAAGACTTAAAAGAAACATCTTTGCCCGAACCTTGGCTTCTTGACAGGGCTGTGAGAAAGAAAGTAAAAAACCCTAGGAGAAACCAGGCCATAAATGCAGAAGGGTATACCTACACTTGCAATTAAAATGAAGAAGCAAAATAATACCGACCACCTTTGAAAAAGCCTTGGAGACGAAATGCCACCTTTCAAAGGTTCACAAATAAGAGATATTTAAAAATGAACAAACGTGTGATATTGATATTCGTGTTCGTTATGTTCACCAAATTCTTCGCTAAAGCTTATTTCGCCTCGTTTTCCTTCCCGAATGTGTCTTTTTTTTTCAATTGGGAAAAATGTTCATTTTTAAAATCTGGAAAATATCCATGTTTAGAAGTGGATTGTTTTCCCGATTGAAAAAGAAAAAATCCACGTTTTTCAAAATGCGCATTTTTCCAAATCGAAAATGCGCATTTCCCCCATGGGCAAAAGCATGAAACTAGTGCAACTTTCGAAAATGAACACGAGTTCAGAAAATTGCAAATGAATTCCCAAGAATTGCGTTCCTGCTCACATTTAAGGCTGGGATCGCAAACAGGATGTGTTCACATGATTTGCGAACAGGGACAAAATTCTTGTGGCGTTCCCTGTGTACCATCTTCAGTGTTGTCGGTTGTTCCTTGTTTCCAGCAACGCCAAGGCGTGCCATTGTGGCAATTGTGAGCCAATGTTTATGGTCACGGAAAGTCCAACGTCCGTGGGTCCTTTTCCTTGTCCACAACACCACAAAACCCAGAAAATGGGCCCAGAAATAGAAGCCGAGCTGTATGAAGTTGTTTAAGTTGTGCACCTGGTTTTTGAGGGCCGGCTGGGGGTCTCCTTGGGTCAGGCATGGGCTTTTCCTTGCTGTGGAATCTAGGTGGGCAGATGGCGTCCCTGCCAATGGCTGCTGCATATCACTTTGAGGGGTTCCGAGTTAATTTTGAATCATTCAGGCCATCAGGTGGAAAGTTGGGGTGTCCCACATGTGAGCTGAGTTTGAAGTGTGGGGTGGGGTGGAGGAAAATGCTCACAAGTGGGAAAGTGTTCACGTCATTAGCCTTTGCAGGCATGTGTTAAGATTGGACTATGTCTTCACTTCCTTTCTATATTTTCTATCCACTGAAGAAAAGCTGAAGTTTTTAGCTTCAGCTCCATCAATCCCCCCCCCCCCCGGATGTTTATTTATTATTACTTTTGTATTCTGCCCTTTCTTCCTCCAAGGCTTACATGATCCTCCTTCTCCTCACGATTTTACCTCACAACCAACCCTGTGAGTTAGGTTAGGCTGAGAGTCAGTGTCTGGCCCAAAGTTACCCAGTGACCGTCATGTTTAAGTGAGGACTTGAACCCAGATCTCCCGAGTCCCTAGCATGGCAAACAAAATGGCGCACTGGTGGTTCTTGATTGGATGTCCCCTCTATACGCAGATGTTTCAAAGAAGTCTGTTGGTATCACTGCGACTAAATCTTTGGGACTGAAAACAGATTGGCTGAATTCGGACGATGCAATAAACAACTGGAGGGGGGGAAACAATCGTCAGTTGTATTGACTATCATGTTGTCCGAATGCTGCCATAGTCAACTCAGCGCTGATCCTAATCTACCCCACAGTTGATTATTTATTACCATGTTGTGTGGTGAGTACCCCCTACATGAACAACTGTAAAGTTGATTATTACCCCACCATTGACTATCGTGTCATCCGAATTGAGCCATTCTCTCTGTCTCTCTGTCTCTCTCCCTCCCTCTCTCTCTTTCTCTCTCTCTCTCTCTCCCCTACACCCCCACACCCCCACATACACCCCCCGACACCCAGTCCCCAATCTGTTAATTCTCTGTACATGCCAGTGGCGTTACTCAGGATCTGAAATCCTGGTTCTCTTTTTGCCCTTGAAACAAAATGGCGCCAAATCTGAAATGCGCCCCCTCCTGTCCGCAAAACTCGTGGTGGATAACATTCTTTTTTCTCAATCCTGTTGTAGTTTGGGGATGATTTTGTTTCAGACATTTAGGTTGTTTTCGTATTGTGTGGGAAATAACTTTTAGCTGATGTAGCATCCGAAGGACAATCGGCTTTTCAGGAACGGGCATTTCCACAGATGCTCTGGTGGGACATCAATATCTCGCCCTCTCCCAGGCAGATGATTTGAAAAAGGCGAGTTGTGCCTTCCATTTGGAGCACATGGCGGAAGCTGCTGAATACCACCGGTTTTCCTAGTCTAGTATCGTTTGTGCTGACTATAAGTGGCACTTCAGTGTTTTGGGCAAAAGTTCTTCCCAGCTCTTCTGTCTAAGTTCCTTTTTTTGGGTTGTCGGGACTTGAACCAAGGACCTTGTGGGACAGAGTGCATGTTTGGCATGCACATCTGTGGCCCTATGGAGAGGATAAGAAACTCAGCAGCAAGGCTAGAATTTCTAGTCTTTCCCTTTTCCCCAGCGGACAATCTGTTTTGTGCCTGCGATGGTGTTCTCCTTTTGGATGTAATGCTAAACTATGGTTTAGCATGACATGAGCGAGCCTCAGACTCATCCGCTCGTTATTCTCTTCTCCTCCTCCTGGTGCAGCTGCGAAGAGAAGATGGAAAATGTTTGCTTCTGATTTTAACTAGCTTCAGTTTAGCATTGCATCTGAACTGGGTAAACTGTGGTTAGCCTTACCTGTGGTTTACCAAAACAAGCCAACTTCAAACCATGGTTTGTTTAAGTTGGCACATTGCAATAAACCATCTTTAAGACTACCCACAGTTTAGGCTTTGGATTTATTGCTAAATTGCGGTTAAGGCATCTTTTCTTGCAGGGGGTGGTTGTTTTGAGATGAGGAGTGGGCATATTTCTGGGCACATGAGAGGTTTGTGATGAGGATGCCTCATCCAGCTGATTGACTGTTTGTTTGCTTTTTCGTGGAGAATATTAACCGGTGCAGTGCATTGTCCCTTTGTTTAGGAAGGAATTCCTCTATTCTTCTCGGCTGGCTTGCAAATCCCCATGTCCTCTGGCAACGTCCGTTGCTGCTGGTTCATAATGCCGTGTTGTCTTACTGAGATCCCACCAGAATCTTTAGAGCCCAACCCTGCGGTTGAGGGAATTCTGAGCATTATTCCGGTGTTCCAGGCGGGTCTCAAAAAGCTATGTCCCCACCCTGATCGAAGAAGCAAGCTCCCGGTCTTTGCTGTAGTTTGTGACGTTTGGGAAAGGGGAGGCGTGGCCCCTCTTCCGGCAGTGAAGGCTATCGGAACTTAGGTGGGCTGAGGGCGCTGTTCTGTGAGAAGGCCGGCCTCCCGCCAGCGCTTGGAAGTGAGACCTTTACGTCAAGTGGAGTGGGTGGAAACTTCGTCTCAATCGGTGGAGGCATTTCCAGTGTCCGTGAGATGGTGAATCGGCTCCGAGTTTCAGTCAGAGCCAGTCAGAACTCTAAAGGAGCTCTCCAAGGTGCTCTTTTAGAGTTCTGACTGGTCCTGATTGAAACCTGGAGCCGATTCACCACCCCACGGACATCAGAGCCACCAGCCTCCACGGATTTCCTCACCAGGCGGCCTTGATGGACTTCCCTGGATTTCCTGAATGCCCCGGGTAGGTACAGTCTCTTCTTTTGCCGCGTTTCATGTTCATTTCTAAAAGTGCCTAACGTGATAGGGCAGCAGGAGGCGCTAAAGATTTGCCTTTAGAATCCCAGACCTGTGCATTTCATACCACCCCAAGGCTCCCTTCTCCGGCTGGGTTGGACTACAACTCCCAGCATCCTGCAGCACATCGGCAGGGCACCAAGTTGGAGAAGGAATTGCTTCGACACAGTGGGCCTGTTCCAACGGCACGCTAAAGCCATGGTTACGCCGCTAACCCCATTGCAGCAAATGGTTGGTGAGCATGGTTATGTAGCCACCAGGGTTATGTAGCCACCAGGGTTAGGAATGATTCACATGACACACTAAGCCATAATGTTTAGCTCAAAATGCTTAACCGCCAGGGCTTAGCGCATCGTCTGAGCAGGGTCAGTGGCTTTTGCCGCCCTGGGTGCCTCAATTTCATTGCCCATTCGAAGACGCTTCCGGCCAGGTTCTTAATCAGGTTTCCCAAAATGCCATTTTGTTGTTTGGATTTGTTTTTAGACGCTTGTCGTCGTGCGGCTGTTACGTTTATAAGCGTGTTGAAGGTTTTTTTAATTCAGTCTTTTAAAGAAGGAATGGGTGTTTTAAACTTGTTTTTTAAAAACTCTTCTGCAATGAAAAGCTTCCGCTGCCCCTCCGCTTTGCCACGGATTTTACAAAGCAAAATGGTCTCAGACTGGAAGGCTGGCCAGACAGCCTTATGAACCCGTCCAGACCCGCCGGTGGCTCGCAGCGCCGAGGCCCAGAGCACTTAGAGACGTCGTTGCCTTATCCAGAGTTGGGCCGTCGGTCCGGGCAGCCCAGGGCTCTTCAGGTCCTCTGACAGGGGAGGCCCATCCCAGTCCCGCGCCAGACCTTTTCAGCAGGAGGTTGAGCCCTGGGACTTTCCTGCATGCAAAATAGATGCTCTCATCACGGAGCAATAGCCCTTCCCATTGCAATAGGGCAAGGGAGTTGCGGTCCAGGGAGACATTTTTCACTAGCTGGTCTCTGTGGGTCAGCGATGGCCGGTGAGCAAAGGCCGTGATGAGATCTGACTTCCTTGCCATTTCCCAGTGCGATGCCTGCCAGCCAGGAAAGTGAAGCGACCTGAGTCACGCTGGCCCTGTTCAGAAGACACTTTAAACCATGGCTTTAGCTGCGGCGAATGAGGCAAAAAGCCTCAGTCACCCTGGTTCAAGCCGTGGTTCAAGGTGTCTTCTGAACAGGGCCAGTGAAGGCAAGAGAACCAAGTTGCTTAAGGCAGGGAGCGGGGATGTGTTTTGGACTGCAGCTCCATCATCCCTCACCCTTGCCTCTGCTGGCTAGAGCTGACGGACGTTGCAGCCCCACACTATCGGGGGGGAGGGAGGGAAGGCCCACGTCCCTCGCCCCCGGCTTAACGCCTAGATGGCTTGCCGTGCTGCAGTATGTATGCAGGGACCATGTCCTGAGTGCAAAGCATCACAGGATTCTCATGGCTGGCCAGGATGGCTCCTCCTGCCTGAGGATGCGTCGGTGGCAAAAGCCCTGCCGCAGACACGTCCTCAAAAGGTGCCGTTACGTCTTCGGAAGTCAAAAGCTGTATTCTCCCCCCCCCCCCCCGAATTCAAACAAGAGCAGGCATGCTGAGCACCCTGCAGCTATCTGTGTTTCTCTAAGAACAAACAGGGACGTTGATGCTCCAGCCAAGAGCTGCGCCGGAGCAGGCGCTGGCGTGCGCAGGTGGACCAGCGACCTCCTTGAAGCCGTAGTGCCAGGATAGCAACCCAGTTGGGGCGCAGGGGGTGCTCTGCCCCAGCGCCTGTGTCGGAGACGGTGCCTTTGTATTCTCAGAAGGGCCGAGATCAAGGGTGGGGGTGGAGCTACCGCAGTAGAACTACACTGCAGCAACTCCATGCTGGTCTCTTTCTTGCTGTCCCTCAAAGGGTGCCGCGCTAACGGAGGGTCGGCCCAGTGCCCTCCACCTGCGCCTCCCGTTCCATGCAGGAGAGGCAGGCGGTGAGCTACGTTTGCCTCTAGAAGGACGTCATAGTGACTCTTCCCTCAACCCACTGTGCTGATCTATAACCATAATAAATTTATCTATCTCTCCCCACCCCCACCCCATCAATTGTATTTCAACTGTATCTTTCATTTCAAAATGTCGTGTGTTTTTAATTTGGCTGGGGGCTGGGCGAGGAGGAGGGGCATTAAAAGTTGCATTGGGACCTGCGTTAGGAAACGGGAAGTGATCCGCGGGCGGGGGGGGGGCGCCGGCGTCCATCTCAGATCTACTCCTCCTTCCACTATTGGAGTCTGAATGTCCGGAGACATCTCCCACTGTAGCGAATTGCATTGAATCTGCTGGCGAGCTGAGTTGCGGGGGGGTGTCTTCTAAGTCCCAGGACTGCCTAGATCCTGTTTTAACTGTGTTTCCTCCTCTTCACCCACTATTGTGGTGGCAATACGCACCTTCCGTGGTGTTTTTGTCTGCCGTCCTGTGTTCAGGCTACCTCAAGAGGTAAATCTGTGTCTCCCTGATCCGTTTTTGTTTCCGTCTCTGTTTCACACACACACACACACAAAACACTGGAATGTATGTATGTCTCCCTCCCATCGAAATCCCGTGTCCCCCCCCCCTTTCAGTCCCCTTGCTGTGGCCACCAATTCCTACTTGCAGATGGATGCTGCTTTAAATGTGAAAAAAAGAAACAATTGTTTTTAAAAGCTATATAAGGAAGAAAAAATAATAATAAATAAATAAATAATAAAAAAACCTGAATGAAAAGCTAAAGCTGAATTTATAAGCCTTGTTGCATATGAGCCAAAAGTGCAAAAAGCTCCGTATAATAAACTAACCTGCCACTCATATAAATATAAATATATATAAATATATTAAAATCAGACTGTTCTACAAAATTGTGTATTTGTATTTTTGTGTACGTACAATTTTCTGCTAAGCAGAAGGAGGATGTAGTATAGGAGGATGTGAGAGGATTTTTTTTAATCAAATTTCTTTTGCTACTTATTTTTGTTAACTTCCATATGCCTGTCTTTGTCTCCTATATGTATGACACTGTTTTTGAAAAAGCTGCAGTCTCTCTCTCTCTCTCTCTCTCTCTCTCTCTCTCCCATTTCCATATCTCAAAGTCAGGGTAAATGCGGCCCCCATTCTTGCTGAGACACGCATCTTCCACAAAGGATTGTATAATATGTTGCTGTTAGTATCAACCTATGATCCATAGGACGATTGCTGTAGTTCTACATCATGATATTGAGCCCCGGCCATGGGGTTCTCTTCCCCAGAAGCAGATCAGCTCTAGATTATCTTTTTCTGACCCGATGATTAGGGATGAATGAGAATTTCGTGTCGGCTCACAAAACGTGCGAGCGTGCCCTGTTCGAAGCTCCAAATGCGCACACGGGTTTGCCGAAAATATTCGCAAATTGCTGAACACGTGCTGGCATTCCGTATCCTTACAGATTCCCATTTTGATTTGCACCTATTTGCTCCATGGACTGAATCAGGCCTGTGTTAAGTCTAGGGAGGAAAGTTGCAAACATTTGCGGAGATTTGCGCAAATCTCCTGTTTGATCGCTGCTCAATTAGCACAAGTTTCCTGATCGTGGGAATCGGGCGTGAGCCGAGCCACGAGGGTGATGTCCGTAGAATCCTGGCGATCTCGAACATTGCTCCTTCGCCCATCCGTACCAATGGTGCAAATGCTGCTGAACCCCAGTAATTACCCTTCTTTTGTGTGACTCTGGTTGTCGTTCCCAACGTAGCAAAGCCATTCCTACAAAGAATGCCATCACGGAACCATGCAGAAGCTGTTAGCAGAGATGTTTGGGATTGCCCAAAGCACAGCATGCAGGCAATGGGAAGAAGGGGGTTGCCCATGTTGAGACCTCTGCCACCATTGAAAACAAAATGGTAGCCATAGTGTAGCCACAGTTTAAGGGGGTTGAGTGACTTCTCGCCTCTTCTCAGTAATCCCTTCAATAGGGTAAATTCAAGCAGGAGCTTTTTCTTACACATAACTGATCATACCATAATCAGAGCAGCCCAACTGGAGCCCCTTTCAGGTGTGGGGGACTGAAACCTCCAGCTTCCCCAACCAGTACATGGTGCTGGCTGGGGTGATCCAGCACATCTGAAAGGTGCCCAGGTTGGAGAAGGCTGAACTTGCGCAAAATGGGAATACGCATTCTCAGTGCCGTGGGGCTGATGCCCTGAGACCAATCCACCTTCCCCCCCCCTCCACCTCCTGCGAAGGACATTAGCAGAAGGAATCACTGTCCATTCGTTAGTTGTATCTGTTGAAGGATTGTTTTTCTCCTTCCTTTTTTAATGCAAGACTAGTTTCCAAGAACCCCCGCATGGATCCCCCCCACAAGCCACGAGTGGGACCCTGGGACCATGGTTTTTGAAGCCTAAAGTTACATTTTCTTCCAGAACGGTTTAGTGCCTTGAGTTCTTTGCTAACGGATTTGCCCAGATGCACTCACGCAGAGACCACACGTTGAACACTCCTTTGCGATCTGCAACGCAGGCCGTGCTAAAACCGCCTGGGCGGTGCCACTTCCCGGGATCACAGGGAGAGGACGCCAGGTGAGATGTTTGTCCCCTGTGCAAAACTCTCCTGGACGCGGAGAGCCAGCATAGCGTGGAGAACGCCAGATCCCCCCCCCCCCCGCCATGCTAACTCCCTCCATGTGCAGGAACGAGCGTCTGTTCCGTAGGGGAACGTTCAGAACGGCAAACTCCAAGAACTGCTATTGCCACACGTGATGAACAGATTGCCAGGAGAGCTTCTCCCTAAAGCTCAGCTGCAACTGTGGAGAAGTTTAGCATCGTCTCACTTCTCAGAGTTGGGCGCTGGCAGATGTTCTTTGTTCCTTTTCGTGTATGTCAAAAAAACCTCCTCTGGGCCTTGATTTCGTCACCCATATTAAAGCATAAAAAACATTCACCCGTGGAGGATCACATCTATTCACTCGTTTTACAGAAATGCCACGGGGCTTTCTGTGGGCATGGATGTATTCTCCCACCCACCCCTCCATTAGAAGACCAGCCCCGTCACGCCCCTGCCCATTTTTCCAGAGGTGAGAGAGAGACACTACAACTTTCTATGTAGGGCTCATCTTTATACCAATGTGTTCTGACTGTGGCGGAAGGTCCTTGTTTCTGTACGTGAACGGAGAGAGAAACAAGCGCTCTATTGTATTGATTAAAAACTAGCTTAAAAACAAAAAACAACAAAAACAGAAATGAGTCCTGTATCATTGTATCTCCTATTCTGGATTATTAGTGCCTTTTTGGACAGTAGACTGTTCTGTAATTAAATTGTAGTATAACTGCTTTTTTGTACAGTTTTGTTTTAATACACTTTTTTTAATTTGTGTTTATTTTAGTATTGTACCTATTAGAAAATTAAAATGTATAACTGAAAAAACAACAACCCTTGCTTTAGTCCTTTTGTGCCTGCGTAGGAAACGTTTGTCGGTTTCATTGCACGTCACGAAAGTCTTGTAACGCACAAAACCCCGTAACAGTATGGGAACACTCTTTCGTTTTGACTTTCCCATTACGACGGATCCCAGCGTTGGGGTGCATTGCTGCGTAAAGCTGAGCTGCATTAACACCTGTAGGCTTGTGTCCAGTTTCCCCAAGGCTGAGGATTCCAAGAGCGCATACATCGGAAGACTTGGAAGTAACTGCATAGGTTGGATCCAGGCGCGGGCATGACTAACTCATTTTCAGTGGCTCTACTCTAAGCATGACTATATCTGGATCCAACCCCGCTGTAAGGACCTGCAGAAGTCAGCACAACAACCTCCTTGTGGTGAAAGATTACATGTGAGGGAAGACTCGGATGTTGCCCCTGATGTGATGCAACTTCCAGCAATAACAACCCGATACCGAGGGCTCCCCCACCGAGTTCAAGTAGACGGGGCTACTTTGTGATACCTTTCGTTTTTCCTCATTCCTCCCCAGTCCACATTATCCATTGGAAGGGGTAGAAAAACGCAACAAACCATTCTGTGTCACTGCTACAGAGGGTTTTTTCTTCTTCTTAAGTTTCACTATAGAGATTGGGACTAGAATTACTTTTGCACTTCTGCCTCTTGCAGTTTAGCACTATGTAGGTCTAGAAAGTTAAACACTTATAAAGATGGTTCTGTAATCCTTCATTGGTTATCTGGTGGCCACCTTCAAGTCATAGAATCATAGAATAGTAGAGTTGGAAGGGGCCTCTAAGGCCATCCAGTCCAACCCCCTGCTCAATGCAGGAATCCACCTTAAAGCATCCCTGACAGATGGTTGTCCAGCTGCCTCTTGAAGGCCTCTAGTGTGGGAGAGTCCACAACCTCCCTCGGTCAAGGGTTCCATTATCTACCTCCATAACTAGTTCGAAGGGCAAGAAAGCATCTCTCATGTATTTAAGAAATGCCAGTGCATCAATCAGAAAAAACAATATATTAATTTCTTCAAGGCAAAAGAGGGTTATGGTACCAAGGTGCAGATGGCGCCATAGCACAGAAATAGGATAACGGGCAGAACTCAGTTTGAGAATCGCAGCTTTCATCTTTCACAGAAAGCACCAGTTTCTAGCTTTTATGGTTATGGGACCAACGTAAGCAATGCTTGCTGTTGTCTCTGAAAGCAGAGTGGGGCAGGTAGGTCTCTGTTGGGTGAGCACTGCATGGTTCTAGTGTGGTGTAGTGGCTAAAGTGTTGAACTGGGAGTCTGGAGATCCAGGTTCTAGTCCCCACTCGGCCATGGAAACCCACTGGGTGACTTCGAGCCAGTCACAGACTCTCAGCCCAACCTACTTCACAGGGTTGTTGTTGTGAGGATAAAAATGGAGAGGAGGAAGGTTATGTACACCGCCTTGGGTTCCCTTGAGGAAAAAAGGCAGGATATAAGTGCAATAATAAAATAATAAAAAAATAACTTAATCCAAGGCGCTGGTTAGGAAATTGGGAGTGGGGCAGAGAGAAGGGAGAAAACAAGGCTTGACGTAAAGAAGGTATTTATTTAGATAGCATACACCATGTCACAGATATGGTACAATATTACAAGTTTAGTATAATACAAGAGAGCATTAAAATTTTTACACTTCATTACAAGAATCTTTGGATTTTAGCGCATTTTAAAAAGATACAGCTGACAAGACTTTCAAGACCAGTCTAAACATCCGTTCTTCATATACAGTTCCCCTACATTTACAAGAGCACAAAAATCAACACAAATCAACAGAAGTGACCATTCTAAAAGGCTCCCTGAAGACATCAGAGGAAGTTAGTGTCCAGGTCAGTCCGGAAGGTGATCTGCATGGGCCGTGCCACCTGCTGTATGGGCGAAGGCCTTTTGTCCTTTAATGTAGCGTGGGACACAACGAGCGGCAACTTCCACTCGGAAGATTAGACTCTAGGGTTGAATTTCTATGTTAGATCCACCCTCAGAGAGCATTACAATTCCCGCTTGCAGGGTGCCTTAACAGAACTACCAGCCATGCTAGCCACAAAATGATGGCAGCCGTAACAGATCCTACTGGCACAACCATCTCGGATGTGGCAGGCTGCTGGGCTTCCGGCCTCATCTCAGTGGGAATTGGAGCATCCTCAAAAGGGCTGAAATATACAGCAGTGAAAGAGCTGGCTGGGAGGGTGGAAATCTTGCTGCATCTACTATGAAGGCGAGTTAAAACATTTGTGTTATCAAAACCTAGCTTTCGAGCAACAGCGCATGGGGCAGGATTATTCCTCTGGCGCATCGCTTTCTCTCGTCAACTGACTGGGGTCCTACCTTCCAGCGAGTGCCATCTCCCACGATAAAACACTTGAAAAACAGGCCTGTTACATTAGCTGTTCGTGTCAAAGTCGTAACCCTCCCTTTAAAGACAGTGTGGGCTAAATCAATAAAAGTCAAAGTGGTTAAGTAGATACATAAAAAGTAACACCAGCAAATTGTGTGGGGGGCAGGGGGGCAGTGTGGAAGAGGTTGGCATTCTAATCTTGAATAGATGTCATTTATTTAATGCATTTCTATCCCACATTCCTCCAAGGAGCTCAAGCCAATGTACATGGAGCTCCTGTTTTATCCCCAAAACAACCTTGTTAGGTAGGTTAGGCTGTGAGGGAAAGAGCGGGGCCGATCCCCAAGTTCCGTACGCTTCGTGGCTGAATGGGACGTAAACCTGCATCACCCCAGTCCTAGTCCAACGCACCCTTAACCTTTCTCGATCTGTCGCTCCCAAGGTGTGTTAGACGTCAACGACTATAATCCCCAGCCAGCACAGTCATTGACCACATGGGGTGATGGGAGTTGTGGTCCCAACACATACACAAGGCAACAGTGCTGGGGAAAGCTGCTCTAACCCCTGCACCATGCTGCCCATCTCCAAGAGGGAGTTTTAGGACCTGCTGTGAAGCCTTCCGCTACAAAATGGCAGCCCTGTCTTGTCTTGCCTTGCCCTGCCCCCCAGCCTCGTTTCACATAAACATTCCGCCTGTCCCGCCCCACGGCTGACCTACATATGTGGTGCGTCAGCATGAGATGAAGTCATAGCTTGGCTGTTCCACTTTGGGGACCAGTTCGCACGTCACGCCCCCTCGTGGAAGCTGCTTTCAATGGCTCCTCGTGGGTAACGCCGCTCATGTGATACGATCGTGGATTTGCAGCCACCTGCCACGTTGACAGAGCAATTTTTCCCCCTCACGCTAATGCGAACACCTGGAGAGGAAAGCGGAGAATGGAAACCAGAGCAGCTGCGCACAAGTAGCTTCCTTCACATGACAACCAGTTGCAAACGGGTGATTCAAAGTAGCTGCCACCTGGACAATGCAACTGCCAAACGGCTCTTGAACTGGGTGATAAGGTACCATGGAAGGAGCGGTGGCTTGGTTAAAACCACACCAGCCCCTGTAGTAATGCGTCCCTTCTTTGAGGAGAAACTCAACAGTTGTCCGGCCCCTTTGGATCCAGCTATGAAACCACTTGCTTCTTACAAAACAGCGAATACAGCTGCAAATCCAAGGGACAACAGCCTTCCAATGCACAAGAGCCTTTTAAAGTATTTGAATTTTTACAACAAACTTCTTAGCTATGGAGAATCCTGTGATGGTGTTTTAGTAAGACACTTTGGAATTAGGAAGCCTTTGATTCATAATTAGTATTTTTTTTAAAAAAAGGAACAGAAAAAAGGAAGGTTCTTTCAGAGACAGCACTATCTCAACGTGGCAGTCTTTCAAAATCCATTCCACAAATGAATTAGGAAGGGAAATCACAGTGGTTAACCCAAGTTTTCACTTGGGCCTGTTCAGACAACACGCTAAGCCATGGTTAGGCCGCTAACCCCTTTGCAGCAATTGAGTTAGTGAGCGTGTTTAAACCGTGGTTATGTAGCCACCATGGTTAGGAATGGCTCGCACGACACGAGGAGAGGAAAAGATTATGTATTGTATTGTAAAGAACGTGCCCACGATCCAGAAAACCGCATGAGAACCTCTCCACCCACAGCAGGACTTTTAATTCAACAAACCTCATGGTTCCCCACCCCACCTTTTTCTCCCTTTCAAATCATATTTGAAAGCCGTTCTACATTAAGGACTATGTAGCTTTGTTGTTGAATAAAATATAAATTAGGAGGAGGAGGGAGCTGTTTCTGATGAGAGAGAGAGAGAGAGAGAGAGAGAGAGATGCCGTTCTGAGCTGATAGAAGACATGAGAGTCCAAAGGAGACATCTGGCTGGAACACGGCCAACACACATGCCAGAATTGGGCCCCTTTTCCCTTGGAGTAAAGTGCATGGAAAATCTTGTCCCAAAGAAAGTCGGGGGAGACATAGGGTGACCATAAGGAAAGGAGGACCGGGCTCCTGTACCTTTAAGAGTTGCATAGACAAGGGGATTTCAGCAGGTGTCATTTGTATGCATGCAGCACCTGTGAAGTTCCATCCATCACAACAGTTAAAGCTGCAGGAGCTATACTAGAATGACGCGATATACAAGAGGGCAAGGCTCCCTCAGCTTTAACTGTTGTGATGAAGAGGGGATTTCACCCGGTGCTGTATGCATACAGATGACACCTGCTGAAATTCCCTTTACAAAGCAAATGATAAAAATACAGGAGCCCTGTCCTCCTTTCCGTATGGCCACCCGAATTAAACGCAACAGTATAACATGCACAGAAGACATTCAATGCAGCAGTATAACTAGCTAGCCAGTAGCAGCTAATCAGGGCCTGGCCATGCATGCATGCAGTAGGTCAGGTAATGATAATGTAGGAGAGGGCCTACATTACCAGTACCACTGAGAAAAAGGCTGCAACGGGTATTTTTCGGCCATCTTATACAACAACGGTAAGGAAGGAACGTGGTTCGAGTAATCTGTCCCCACTGTGGTCACATTTCAGAACATGGAAAGTAGCGTCTAACTTGGAAACCAAGCTGTTTAAGGGTAAGCTGCTAGCCCTCATGGAGTCGTGACGACTCATTTAACTCCTATGGATTCCAGCAAGGCTTGGATGCATTTCATTTTGTCCGGATCAAGGCCGTAGCCTGTGGCCCTCTAGACCACCGGTTTTAGCCTACAACTCCCATCAGCCTTAGCCAGCATAGTCAGCGAAGAGGAATGATGGAGGTCGTAGGCCAAAACGTGCGGAGGCGCACAAGCTGCCCAGCTGGATCTGCCCCAATGAGAGCCAGAGATCCTTTCGTTTTACCAAAAGGAGACCCATGTTCTGCAGGTACCGTATGAAATGCTACTTGTGGAGGAGTCGCAGTGGAAACACACACAAGCACCCTCAGACGGAGGGGAAATACTTCATTTCCCCACTAGAAATTTAGATGCATAATAACTGGGGGTTGTTTTTTTTTTGAACCCTTCTGGAAATCACCTGTCCAGATTTTGTTGCTAATTTCCTTGCGTTAGAATTGCCTGCAGCTAAGAAAACAAATACGTAGAATGGTTCTTCTTCAGTTAGAATGCCAGCCTAGTATAAAGAGAAGACATTTACGATGTAGCGTTTTGAAATAATTTCTTAGCCCCCTCTCTCCCCCCTCCCCCGCGGAAACTGTAGTCTCTTAAAATGGCTGCGTGGGGAGAGATAGAAAAACTGTGTTTTCCTGCATGCCCTCCGACGACACTCTTGTAGCTTTCCTAGGGTGACCATAGGGAAAGGAGGACCGGGCTCCTGTGTCTTTAAGAGCTATGTAGAAAAGGGGATTTCAGCAGGTGCCGTTTGTGTGCATGCAGCACCTGGCGAAATCCCCTCTTCATCGTAAGTTAAAGAGCTGCAGGAGCTATACTAGAGTGACCAGATACAAAAGAGGGCAGGGCTCCTGCAGCTTTTTAACTATGGCGATGAAGAGGGAAATTCCCCTGTCAATACAACTGTTAAAGATACAGGAGCCCTGTCCTCCTATTCATATGGTCACCCTAAGCTTCCCTTGTGCCAAGGGCAGCGTTTTACCTTGCGTAGAGCAGAGCCTTGAAATGCTGTTGTTTCTTTTGGTTGCTAGCCGTACACACACACACACACACACACACACACACACACACACACACACACAGAGCCAAGCTGGCCATTTCCTAACTAGTGCGATTTTTATTAAGGACGCAACCCTATGGTCCCTGGGAGCGTTCTGGGGGGCACACGATACTGCGGATCTCCTCCCCCTCCGCACGCATAGAGGGAAGTCCACCAGCCACGGAACGGGTCACCCCTGTGGCCGCCCCACCTGCAGGGCTGCACAGGAAGGGGGTGCTTTGGATACACCAGATCTGAAGCCCCCTCATTCCCTTGGGCGTGTGTCCCAAACAGGAGAAAAAACTGCAGCAGCCCCGGGGCAGACATGGCCCCTCCCGTTGGAATCAAGTGGGCAGCGGAAGACAGAGGGAAACCAGGGATGGTAAAAGCTGCATTCCTTGGCATCTCCTGTGCTGGTTAATGTGAGCCCAGCAGGGCTTAGGAAGTGGTGGCTCCTCTGTTGGGGATTCTCCCCCACCCCCCAACCATAGGATTGCTATGGGCAACTCCTAAAAACTCCATTTTAAAAAAAAGAAGCTCCTTCTGCATAGTACTACCAATTTTATTAAAATCACCCCCAGCATCTCATTCACAGGAAGTCCGCCCTTCGGTCCGTTGGGGTCGATACTGCTTACTCTGACTGGCAGCAGCTTCCCAGGGTTTCTTTCCCAGCCCTATCTGGAGATGCTGGGGGGAGGGGGGGTTCAACCTGGGACCTTTTGCATGCGTTGTCGTCCCTCCTTTTAAAATATCTGAACATCCTTCTAACCTGGGAAACAGCTTTGCCTTTAACCCTTGGAGCTGGCTGATTAAGGCACTTGGCTGCACATCAGCAGAGTAAGTTCAAAGAACGGGGACGGGACATGGAGGTTCGCTCTCGATTTCGCAACCTTTTAAAAAGTCGCCAACAGAGCTCAAATATCTACAACGGGTCCCGGGTTCCACCCTCTTCATTTCTACCAGGCCGGAAGCCAGAGCCTCTTTTGCAAGTGCCTTAAAAATGTAACTTTGATCATGGGTGGTCCCATGAATTTGGAAAGGCTTAGAGAAAGACTAAACGGGTGCAAACGTTTGCAATGGCGTTGTCTAGACGAGATCCATTCACATGGGCACTTTTCCCCTCCACAGATGCTGCTAAGGGGGAAAAAAATACTGTGCCTGCAGAAGCCTACATGCAAACAGGACGCTAGTCTAGGGTGACCCTATGAAAAGGAGGACCGGGCTCCTGTATCTTTAACAGTTGTATTGAAAAGGGGATTTCAGCAGGTATCTTTTGTATGCATGCAGCACCCGGTGAAATGCCCTCTCCAGCACAACAGTTAAAGCTTCAGGAGCCCTGCCCTACTGACCAGATACAAAAGAGGGCAGGGCTCCTGCAGCTTTAACTGTTGTGATGAAGAGGGAATTTCACCTGGTGCTGCATGCATACAAATGACACCTGACGGAATTCCTTTTTCTATGCAACTGTTAAAAGATACAGGAGCCCTGTCCTCCTTTTCATAGGGTCACCTTACGCTAGTCTTACCAATGCTCTAGCAGATTGCAATGCTGGAATCTTGCCTTCTGTAAAGGCAAAAGGACATACCAGGCAATGACACCTTTGTGATGGGGTCACAGAGTTATGCAGACCTGGTCTAAGACAGCCACGGAAATTACAAATAGACATCAAATATCTTGAGAGATATCTAATGTCAATTTGTTTTAACCCAGCCCACTTCTTCCACGGGAAGGAGCCGATTCGAAGCAAACACACACACACACACGAAGGAGCAGCAGAAGGCCGGTTCAGCGGGCAGGGTGGTTGTGCGGACCTGGGTGAGCGTGCAAAGAGTCTGGTTTGCCCTGACGAGGGTGTGTGTCTTTTGTGCAACAATAGGCGGCAAGTTGATTGTAACTCGCAAGGGAATCACTATTAGCATTAGCATCATCATCATTTTTTTAAAAAAAACAAATCAAAAATAGCAATAAATAACAAATAAATACCACAGCATGGGGAAAAGGGACACACATTTGCTTTACAAACTGGAGGGGACACTCTGGCCAAACGCAGACCAACCGTTGGAAACCGACTTTATAAATACGGCAGCGCCCGAGGGCGTGCTAAAACAACGATTCTCTGGCCTTAAAAGCTTCCAGGGGAGAGAAAAGAAAAGCAGACTCTCCCTCTCTCCCCTCTATTTTTTAAAAAAACAGAAGAGGAAAACAAGCAAGGCCGCCATCATCAGCTAGATCAGGGATTAAAAAAATAAAATAAAGGTTTCCGGCAGCCGTCTGGGTTAGTGTCAACCTCTCCTACCAGCGCAGGAAAGGACAATATCAGAAGACCAGAGGACCGTACTCAAGAGAGGCACCGTTTCTCGTGGCCCACTATCTGCCAGGTCATATGACTTTCTTTACTTTTCCATGGTTTAAGGAGGAGCTTTCGAATGGCAGCACGCAGGCTCTGTCCTAGAAAGATGCCCAGGCAGCAGACCTCAGAGGGGCTGGAAATGGACGCCGTCAGTCCGCTGGGGGGGGGCCTGCCCTCGAATTGCCCGCTCAGGGGTGGGGTTAGCGGCTGAGGGGGGAGGGGGGAGGAGGGAAGGAGGCTGGGAAACGTATGCGCAGAGGGGTCTCCGCTTGCATCAGGAGCCTCAGCGTGCGACTCCGTCATGACAAGGACTTGGCGTGTGATCGGTAACCCGAGGGGAGAACACGGACCCCCAAACGCCCGTGACGGGTCTGCCGGTCTCGTCCCTCTCGCCCAGGCGGGCTTGGCTGTGCAAAGGAAGGCAGTTCCCCCAAAGCGTGGGCTTCGCGAAGTAGTGTGGAGCCAGGCGGATGTGCCTGAGCCAGCCGGCCGCTCTCAGGTGGCCCATGATTTCCTGTTCTCGGCGCTCTTTTGGCTCTTTTCGAGCCGCGGCATGGATCCCCCTTCCGATTTGGCCAAGGCAGTCAGAGAAGCCAGGTTGGAGGCTGAGCCCGTGAAGGTGCCGCTCCGCCGGTGCTCAGGCGCGGCTCCGCCTTGGAGCCTCATCCCAGCGCTGCGGCGCCTCGAGGGCCCCGTGGCTCTTTTGACCCGACTCGGCTTCACCAGGAGCCCGTAGCCTGGATTGCACTTGAAGTATTGCCGCCCGCCGATGGAGCCGTCGTTCTTACCTTTGGGAGAAGAGAAGGGTTTTGTTTTTAAGGTTGTTTCAAGGAGCCATGAAAACAAATCCACCCACTTGCTTGCGCCGGCCGAGGGTGCCGTCCAATGTGATCTCGCTCAGGGCCAGCTGGAGACAGTTTGGTGCCCGAGGCAGGAGATCCACAGGGCATGGCCTCCCGTGAATGAACGTGGGCAAAATCCCCCGCAAGGTTCTCCCGTGCATGCCTTGCGAGGAGAACGCCCTGATGGATTGGGGCCCCAGGGATCAGCTCGCTTACCCATTTTGCGGCCCAAGCCCCTCTCCTCGATTCCAAGGGTGGCGATCCATAAGTGAGCCAAGCACTACCACGCCCCCTGCTGCCCCCCACCCTTAAAGCGAGCGTGGGGCGGATTAACACAGTGTGAGGCCGGAGCCCACAAGCCATGTAAGAACACCACCCCATAGCAACTATTGAGCACATTGTGAACGCCCAGAACACGTCACGGGTATTCTTTCTGCAAAGATGTTAGGATTACAAGGTGGGTGGTCTTCGTATCACAGCTGGAAGGCTGAGATTGAGAGGTGACGGGCTTGCTGATGGCCACCGAGTGACTTGGTGGCTGAGGTGAGACTGAAGCCACAGCTCCTCCTCTGCCCCATGAGCTAACCGGCTCAGCCCCCATCACGTGGAAGCCGTGAAGCCACTACCCTGCAGGTGAGTGGGCGCTTCTTTTCACGCTTTGTCTAACCCTGCAGTTCTCAAAATGGGGGGAGGCCTCTTAGCCATGGCTCGGCCTCCTTTGACTCAGAACACGCCATGCTGCCTGAGAGCGAGTCGGGACCAGGGTCTGCCCATCCCAGGACAGTCACCTACTGTGGCTCTACTGCGCTCTACCACTGGACTAGGCATCTCTCCACAGCCACAGGTCAGTCAGGCAAGGGGAGCGGTGCTCCCAAATGCAAGCTGTCAACCACCCATCCACAGATCAATCCGTGGGATGACCCACGTCTCTACCCTCACTGAGCTCTGCCCGACATGCCAATTCAACTGGAGGGTGGGGAAATTTCGGGCTGTGTTATACATCCACTGACCTTCTTTCCCCGATGTTCCGAAATATTAGGAATCAACAAAAATGAAAGGAAAACACAACACCCACCCACAAGGAATACCCGTGAGCCACAAAAGCCAGGGCTGATCGGGTGGCGATGGGAAAAAGCACCCTCTGAGACCCATCCGCCTCGTCCTTTGCTTCATGTGCCATTCCAGAGTACTCATTAAACCAGGGGTGGCGAAACCCTTTCACCTGAAATGCTGAATTTTATTTATTGATTTATTCCATTTCAGAGAAGCTCTTGGGGGAGGGGCACATTTCAGGGGTAGGTGGAACTGATTGGACCAAAATAGGGAAAAAAATACCCGCGTATGTTAGCTTAAAGCTCTTCCTGCCAGTAACTAGGCCTCAGAAGAGGCATCTTGGCCTTTCAGAATGGGGAACTTTCTGCGCAAAAGCTGGGAACCCTCCCCCAAACAACTGGCCGTCAGGGAAAGGTGCTGGGGCAAGGGCTGAAGCGGGGGCAATTAAGGAAACCCGGAGGGCCAGACTGGGACCCCAAATGAACCAGATCCCCGGGTATCAAGAAATCCTCTGATCTCTCCCCAAAGCCTTTGGTTTTGAGCATCTTTACTCTCTCTCTCTCTTTTTAAGAGAGACATTATATGCAGAGCTGCTCATACAAAGCCAAGGGCTCTGGGCGTTTGAGAATCACCCTATCCTGACTTGTGTCGGAAAAGCACAACGTGTCACTATCCCATGGTCACCTTCTCATTCCCCTTGAGTCTCAAGGGCGACGTCTCTCTCTGTTTTCTGCTCTCCAGAGATAAAAAGGGAATGGGGGGGGGGGGGCTCCGTTGAACTAACGCCAGCCTGACTTTCATGGGTTTTTGAGCACGCGGGACTTGCATAGGTTTTTGTTACTTAAAGAAGAACGTAAGAGGAGCCCTGATGCCGGATCAGACCGAGGGTCCATCTAGTCCAGCACTCCGTTCACACATTGGCCAACCAGCTGTTGACCACCAACCAACAAGCAGGACAAAGGTACAATAGCACTCTCCTGCCCATGTTCCTCAGCAACTGGTGCACGCAGGCTTACTGCTTCTGCTGTTAGAGGTTGCACATAACCATTGACTGATGGCCTTCAGGGATTTATTTAACCCCCTTTGAAAGCCATCCAAATTGGGGGCCATCACTACATTTCATAGTAGCGAGTTCCATAGAACAGCTCCCACCCATGTTCCCCAGCAACTGGTGCACACAGGCTTACTGCCTCTGATACTGGAAGCAGCAGACAGCTATCAAGAGTATTATTTATTTATTATTTTATTTATTGCATTTTTATACCGCCCTATAGCCGGTATTCTGCTATTCCAAGAATTTATCAATCCCTACGTCTATTCAGATCCAACTGGTGATACAAGCGGATGCAGTTGCCCAGAATCCTTTGAAGGACTCACGAGCCTTCTCCTGTGAACCTCTTTCAGGGCTTCCGCCATTAATAGGGTGATTCTGCTTGACGGCTGTGCAGCCAGCGGATCTGTGCCACAGAGCGCTTGAACAACCGAGTGGCTTTGGAGGAAACGGGCTGTAAGCGGACCAACGGAGGGAAACGGAGCATCTCCTTCTGAGGGGCCCCCAATGCAACACACCCACCATCACCTCGTCATGTCCCCAGCCACGCTTTCCGACGCTTACCTGAGGGCAAATCCAACTCAACCCCAATCCAGGTTCCCTCCTGGAAGTCCGTTGGGCCGACGTATCTCACCGTCCCCGTCTTATTCGTACCGACGGTCACGTATTCGCCCTCCTTCAGCCAATCAGGGATCTCGTTGGTCTCTTCCAAGTCAGAGGTGGCGTCCAGTTTCTCCTCAGAGCCCGCTTCCGTGCCCTCGTCCTGCTTGCGCTTCTGTTCCTCCGAATCGGGGGGTCCTCCGGGTTCTCCGCCCAACATGTCGGAGAAGGACCTCAGTTCCGAAGTCCTGACTCTTTGGATTTTGAATGGGGAGCCGGGGACGATGGACTGAGGCGAGGGTTGGGGAAGAACCGGGGATCTGGATGGCTCCGCGTCCTGTGCGGAGGCCGGTTTCACGTGCCCGGTGGCCGGAAGCGGACTCCCGGTTGGTAACGTCACAGGCTGCTGCGCCAACTGCACCTCTTTCTTTGAGAGGGAGGGAGGATTGCAGCCCAGACCCTCCGTAGCCAGAGAGGCAGCCCTGTGGCCCTCGCTCGGGGCCGCGGAAGAGGCAACAGCCTTTGACCTGACGAGGCCGCCGCCGCTCACTTTCTCACTGTCCTTAGTTTTCATCTGATCCAGTTTAAGGCCAGGGGTAACCGGATCACCTCTCCCAAGAGGAGCGCAGGGCTCAGAAGCCAAAACGGAACACGATTTCACGGGGACATCGGCAGCGGGCACCGGCTGCGGCGGCGCATCGCCTGCCGTGGGTGTCTGGCTCCCGGCCTGGATAGGGGCGTCGTTCCCGGGCGCGAGGGCTTCCGAAAGGGTTGCCGTGGAAACGCTGTGAGAGAAGTAGCCACTGGACGCTTCGCTCAGGGGGCTGGGCGGCCCCTCCTGGGAGTCCTGGGCGGGCACGTCCGCTGTGGGCTGCTGCAAAGGCACTTTGGGCGACCCTTCGTGGCTCTTCTCCAACTCTGTGGCCTGCGCGGCCATCTCAAAGGGCTCTTTGCTTCCTTCCCCTTGGGCGACCTGAAGCAGAAATGCATGTATGGTCAGGAGGTGCCAGGATCACAACCCGTTTTAGGGAACGCTGGTTGGAGTAAGAGGTCCACAGCCGCTCATGCGGTTGCTTTCTCCCGTTTATCTCCACTTGCCCAAATCTGGAGACCTGTGCAGGATTTGGGGTCTTTTGAGCAGGGGGCGGAGAGGCAGAGAAGAGGTGTCAGAGCGGCCCCCGCTGCACCAGAGAACCAACACACCCATCTCGTCTCGCCTTCTCCAACCTCGTGCCCTCCAGGCGTTTTAGGGCTGCAACTCCCATCAGCCCCAGCCAGAATGGCCAGTGGTACACCATTTAAGAAAGCCACAAAGACTGATCTCCTTCGGCAGACCTACCTAGTTGAATTTTAAGGGTTTCATTGTTATTTTAATAATGCATTGGTATTGCACGTTTTTAATCAGTTTTATGCATTTTATGCTATTTTGTATTTGGTGCTGTTCCCCGCCACGATCCAGAGGGAGAGGTGGGTAAGAAATAAATAAAATAATAATAGTTGTTATTGTTGTTATTATTATTATTATTATTATTATTATTATTATTATTATTATTATTATTCAATGTGCACTAGTCACTTGTTCCTGGCTCTGCATCACCCATCTTCACCACCTTGAGGCATCCAGCCTTCTACTCTCACATCCGAGGGAGGCTGGGTTAACCCATCTCCTTTGTTCACCTGTTGGCAGGCAAATATATTTTTATTCAGGCCCTTGGGCATATAAGACGGCCTGTTGCTGAAAGGGTTGCTAATGGGTTGGTGCTGTTAAGTTTCTTTTAGCGTCGTGTTTTTAATGGGGCTTTTATTACTTGTGTTTTTCTGTTATGTTGTCATTAAGGCTTTGTTTTTAATCTGGATTTTATTGTTAGCACCTTCAGCACTATTTGGGGACAGAAAGGCAGGATATAATTGACAGCATCAATCAATCAATCAATCAATCAATCAATCAATCAATCAATGCCTATATCCCCCCCAACCTTATTCTATTCATAGAGAATAGGTCTATCAATGGATTGTATTTTTTAGTTTATTTTAAATATTTCTAAGCAGCTTTCAATACAGAAGCCCTTCCAAGGAAGTTTGCAATAATAACATTTCAAATAATAATAATAATAATAATAATAATAATAATAATAATAATTTTTAAAAAAACCCTGATGCAGCAAGACAAGAGCCAACGTTCATAAAAACAACAAACCTAAAAGCACCAGCATAAAACATCTGGCCTTGAAGGTACTCAAAGACTATGACACAATTGCAGCTGTAACCCAGCAGGGGGAATCAGGGGAAAGGCCGGAGGAAAGGAGGAAACCTCCAGGGCCTTCCTAGAAGCCTGCAATGATGGGGCCTGATGGAGTCCCTATGGCAATGCATTCAAGAGACAGGGGGCCACTGCGGAAAGGCCCTGTCACATTAAACGGAAGCTCCCCGTTGCTGGGAAAAGGAGGCAGGCAAGAGCAAGGGCATGCCGTTACCTTCACGCCCTCCTTCTGGGTTCCCTGGGGACACCCGGCGGGGCACGGTGGGAAGCTTATGCATGCATCCTCTTGCTCTCTCTACTCTGCACAAGCTCAGGAGGCTGCGGCTCCCTCCTCTTGCCCCTCTGCCTCCAGCCATGCCGATCTCCTCCACCCGAACGGCTGCCACGCCTACCTGCTCCAGCCACCTCCGTCTCCCCATTCCAGTCCCTGCCCTGTTACTTTTCTGGAAGTCGGAGAGCCTCACTCCGCCTGTGGAGTGGAGGGCTCCAGGCTGCCTGCAGGGATTGTGAGAGCACAGCTACAATTCAAAGGGCTACTGCAGAACCTCCAGCCGGGGGAACAAGTCCAGCCCCTTTTCCTCCAACCACCGAGCGCTTGGTGGTTTCGTGGCTTTTGTGGCACTATGGTGACCAGATAAAATCCAGGTCAAGGCTCATGTAACTTTAACAGTTGTAGAGAAAAGGGAATTTCAGCCAGTGTTGTTTGTATGCAATTAGTTCCTGGTGAAATTCCCTCTTCATCACAACAGTTAAAGTTGCAGGAGCCCTGCCTTCTTTTGTATATGGTCACTCTAGAATAGTGCCTGCACCTTTAACTGTTGTGATGAAGAGGGAATTTCACCAGGAACTAATTGCATACAAATGACCCTGGCTGAAATTCCCTTTTCTCTACAACTGTTAACGTTACATGAGCCCTGTCCTCCTTTTCATAGGGTCAGCCTACAACTGTTAAAGTTACATGAGCCCTGACCTGGATTTTATCTGGTCAACCTATTTTGTGCCTTCTCAAACCTGAAATGCCTCTCCTAAGGCTTTGTCACTGGCAGGATGAGCTTTCTACTGACATATGCTGGAACGGAGGGGTTTTGCCCCGCCCTGCCCCCCTCCTTTGACTTCAGCCCACGGAGCACTGGATTATGGCCCCGGAGAGTTTCTCTGAAATGGAATTTGGCCTGCGAGCTGAAAGACCCCCTGCACCCCCGTGCTTTAGGATCATCAATGAAGACAGATTTTCAGATTCTGTAGCAATCCCAAGTTTGCATGGTGTCCACTTAAGTCGGCAAGATTTAGCAAACAACTGTGGACAACTGAACACGTAGGGCCCCATTTACACCAAGCAGGACATTGCTCTATGAAAGCGGTTTGAAAGCGGCATATAAGAGGCAGGAGCCATATTACGGCTTTATAGCAGTATTGAAGTGCACTGGCAACTGTTGGGGCCCATAAGACACATGCTTTCATACCGCTTTCATAGTGCTATATCCTGCTTGGTGTAGATGAGGCCCAATCCTGATAGCACCCATCTTTCTCTCTTGTGCATCATGGCACTGTTTGGGTTCAACCCACCTCTGCACTCAGAGAATTGAACTGACTATGGCCCAATCTACACCAAGCAAGATACAGCACTATGAAAGCAGTTTGAAAGCCGTATATAAAAGGCAGGAGCCACACGACTGCTTTATGGTGGTACTGAAGCGCACTGACAATTGCTGGGGCCCATTGACACACACCATATACCACTTTCATACCGCTATATCCTGCTTGGTGTGGATTAGGCCTAGGTGGATCCCACAAGCTGACGAACACACAGAAATGGGCTTATGGTTTCTTTTAATACCACTGCATTAACAGGACTCCGTGGAGGCAGTCTGGCAAACAGGCACCCCCCCTTGCTCCCCCCGAAGGCCTGCTGGGATTAATCTATCCATGCATACAGCACAAGGAAGATGCTGCCTATTATTTGCCGAAAGATTATTTATATTACAGGAACGGGTATCTGCTGTTTGAAAAGGGCGATTTATGTGAATGGGGAAAACGGGCAAGATCCATCAGTCTCTCCCAGTTATTTGGCTTAATACACAGAAGAGATAAATCACAGTTTCCGAGTCAAGTGGTACATTGGACACCTCCACGTTCCAAACATGATCCTCCTCTCCTGGGTCGTGTGTGTGTGTGTGTGTGTGTATACACACCAGTGGAGACTGATGGCTCCACAAGATATTGTGACGGCCACCCATTTGGATGGCTTTCAAAGGGGGTTGGATCAATTCCCGGAGGAGAAGGCTATCCGTGGCTGCTAGCCCTGATGGTTATGTGCTACCTCCAGCATCCAAGGCACTATGCCTCTATACTTCAGTTGCTGGGGAACATGGGTGGGAGGGTGCTGTTGCACCATGTCCTGCTTTGTTGGTCCCTGGTCAACGGCTGGTTGGCCACTGTGTGAACAGAGTGCTGGGCTAGATGGACCCTTGGTCTGATCCAGCAGGGCACTTCTTATGTTCAACGTCAGTGGGGGTAGTGAATCCTCTCCGGGTTTTGGTTAGAACCAGCCAGAACGCTAAAGGAGCTCTCCAAGGTGATAGTTTGTGTGAACCCAGCAGGGGTCTCTATATTGATGGCGCCTCCCATCCAGTAACAAAAAGAAGCAATCTCAGAAGAAGCCTTTCTGCAGCGTTTGGGAGCATTCAAAGGGGGCCTACCTGCTTCGCTTTTGCAGCGCTGGCATCAATGCTGGCTGACTGAACCATAATTCGTGGCACTGGCTGCAAGAAAAGAAAAGAAAAGACGGCCACAGCATTAAGCCTCAGAAGAAAGAAGCAAACGGCTCTCTAAGAACAGAAAGAAGCCTGCAGAATCATCCCCCCCCCCCGCCGCCCACAATGTTATAGGCCTACGAAACCCCTTTCTCAGTCATTGCATTCAAATTGCGGTGATGTGTGTGTGCTGGTGGTGGTCTTGGAAGCATCGCAGGCGGCGGTTGGACAGTGCCTGTGACGCCACCATTACAAGTGACACAGCTCCCCAGTATCACCCCTTCCCCTCATGACTGCCTTCCCCTCAGCCCCCCTCCCCCCGCCATGGAGGCTTCCCCAAACAGGGCAGGGCAGAGGGGGAACAGTGGGGCCAGTTGGCTGGGGGGCCACGATTTTGAGGGGCACTCCGACGAGGAGGTTCCCCCCCAGCTTACGCTACTGCTTCCGTAGCGTAAGCAACCCATCGAGAAGCGAAGAGCCCGCCTTGTGGAAACAGCGCAGGAGCCGTCCGTCGTGAATACCACGGTCAGGTTACAAGCTCCAGAGGGCCATATACCACATGCGGGGCGGGGATCTATGGGCCTTGAGGTGTTGTAGGCCAGGTTTAATATGAAGATGTTATGTAGAACGGCCATGTTGGTGGGCGTGTCCCTTTGGGGCGTCCATGTTGCCCTCCTTTTTTGAAATGGGGGGGGCACACACTTCCCATCTGGCCTGGGCATATGACCAGCTCTGCACGGCCCTGTCCCCAAATGTTGCAGGGGAGGTGGCGACAGAGGCCTTCAAGTGCCCTCTGCTCCAGCCCACCCCAGTTTCTGAGAGACAGACGCAGACAGTTTGGAACACAAGCCATTCTATGCCGTTTCACTTCTTTAGAGGCAGCCACGCTCTCCAGCTGCAGTTCCGTCTCACCTGCTTTGCAGAAGGGGCTTTACGAAGCCAACTTCCAGACAAGAACGATGTGACTCCACTTCACAAGTTGACACCCTGCCCCACGGCCCACAGCATTCAGGACACCTTTTCACATTTTAGAATATTGTCCTTTGAAGACTTCCAGCATTGGACTACACATCTCCCCTGATTTCCACCACTCCTCTTTTAAAAAAACTGAAGTTATCACAACAATGACTTACTATTAATACAACGATCTCTTCATCAATACTACTGAAAAAGGCTCAACCCTTCCCAGACCCCAGCACAAAAATGTCTTCCAGCCCCTTGAATCCCCTACACAACCGCAGAGAACTCCAGAGGGGTCTGTGTCTCCATCGCCATTCCATCCTCCAACAGGTTACATGTTTCACCCAATATTTCCATGGCTTGTATGCTATAACCTTTTGTTCCTCTTGGGGTTTAAGTTTAAGATTAAAGAATCTGACTCTCATACTCTGTCCATGGAGACCTTTTTTTAAAAAAAAAAACTTTAAAATGCATCCTGATTAAAAAGCAGGCACCAAATACAAGAACTTCTTGGTACCCACCTTGTCCTTAGCAAGGGAAAGGTGGAGATGTGATTGTTATTATTGTTATTTATGTTTTTAATCCCTTTATGTACCACTTACCATATCAAAAGATGCCCTTAAGAGGTTTACAGGAACCGATTAAAATACATAATTGCAAATACTAAAATCTATCAGTTAAAATGTTTAAAATATTCAAAAGGTGAAAGCATTATCACTGGTTAGGCCCATCTTGAGTATTGCGTCCAGTTCTGGGCACCACATTTCAAGAAGGATACAGACAATCTGCAGCGTGTTCAGAGGAGGGCAACGAGGATGATTAAGGATCTGGAAAAACAAAGCCCTATGAGGAGAGACTGAATGAACTGGGCATGTTTAGCCTAGAGAAGAGAAGATTGAGGGGAGACAGGATAGCACTCTTCAAATACTTGAAAGGTTGTCACACGGAGGAGGGACAGGATCTCTTCTCGATTCTCCCAGAGTGCAGGACACGGAATAATGGGCTCACGTGACAGGAAGCCAGATTCTGGCTGGACAGCAGGAAAAACGTCCTGACTGTTGGAGAAGTACAACAATGGAACCCATGACCTAGGGAGGTGGTGGGCTCTCCCACATTAGAGGCCTTCCAGAGGCAGCTGGACAACCATCTGTCAGGGATGCTTTCAGGTGGATTCCTGCATTGAGCAGGGGGTTGGACTTGATGGCCTTATAGTCCCCTTCCAACTCTACTATTCTATGATTCTATGATTCTAATAAACAGACTAACAGGGCTGCATGATCATTGGGGGGAAGGATTGGGGGAAAGATGGGTCTTTAATGGGTGCTTTAAACATGCCAGAGCTGGGGCCTCCCAAATACGGGCATGCACAGGTGGTCATTCCATATAGTGTTATTAGTGCTGAAACAGGACTCAGATGAGAGGAGGGAAGAAATCCGGAGGGTTCCCCATCATTTGGAACAGACCAGAGTGGTGGTCAATGCTGTATCTCTTCTCCCCTCCTCCCCTGGATACACAATGGCCACAGTGCTCCAAATTTCTCAGCATTCATCTCTACGAAAACCTTTGGTCAACCTAGGGTGACCCCACAGAAAGGAGGACCAGGCTCCTGTATCTTTCACAGTTGCATAGAAAAGGGAATTTCAGCAAGCGTCATTTGTATGCCTGCAGCCCCTGGTGAAATTCCCTCTTCATCACAACGCTTAAAGCTGCAGGAGCCCTGCCTAACGTGACCAGATACAAATGAGGGCAGGGCTCCTGCAGCTTTAACCAGGTGCTGCATGCATACCAATGACACCTGCTGAAATTACCTTGTCAATACAACTGGTAAAGATACAGGCTAGTCTTCCTTTTCACAGGGTCACCCTAGTCAATCACCATCTGAGCGCCTGAAGCTTTTTTATGGCTCTAACGAGAAACAGAACTGCTTAGATTTAAATCATTTCCTTTACAAATGCCAAAACAGGCTCCCATTTCTGAAAGGATGACAAATACCTTAAGCATTTCCCTCCCCCGCCGCTACCTTTGCAAGCCAATGCGTTATTTGTTTTTTTCACAACAACGCAGACGAAAAGTAAAGAGAAAAACTGCAATTATCAAAAGTGCCAATTAAATAACTTTGGTGTTGGCACTAAACAGACGGGTAACCGAAAACTCCATGCTGGGTGGGTAAGGAGAGAAATAAGTCTTGGCTACGAGACAAGGCTGAAGCGAAATTGACAACGCGCGGTTTGCAAAGATCCGCATTGGAGAAAACACGGCTGCGGATGGGGCACAGGGGAGGCAGAAATCCTCCTCCCATGGCATGTTACACTGCAAAGGTCACAGGGAGATGCGTCCCTCTCTGGACCTCTTCTAACTTTACATACCTTTGACATCATCATCATCATCACCCTGACATCATCATTATTATATCTCTTTCTCGCTCGTGGCGGTTTTTCCAGACGGACATGACGGGCTTTGCCAGGTCGTGCTGTCTTTTATTGATTCAGGAATTTCCTGACAATTGAGCATGTTTTAATTATGACTGCTTTCTGGATGTTGGTGTGGACATATTCTGGTAGGCCCAGTTTCTGGAGGTTTTCTGTATAGTTTTTTTATGTGACTGATGTGACTAATGGGATAATTGTGACCTTTTCCTGTTGCCATAGTTCTTGGACTTCCATGGCCAGTGGTGTATATTTGTCTCTCTTTTCTTCTTCCTTTTCAACAACATTTTTGTCATTCGGTATTGCTATGTCGATGAGGTACGTGTGTTTTTCTTTTTTGTCTATAACCATTCTGTCTGGTCGGTTGCAGGGTATTGTCTTGTCCTTATGAAATGTTCTGTCCCAGGATATTTTATGATCTGCATTTTCCAAGATTGTTTCGGGTGAGTATGTATAGTATGGTGTAGGTTGTTTGATAAGGTTGAATTTGATGGCCGGTTGTTGGTGAATTATTTTTGCAGCTGTATTGTGTCTGTCCGTATAGTCCATTCCTGCCAGAAGTTTACATCCTCCTGTTACATGGTCTATTGTTTCTTGGAACCGATGGCATTTCCTGCACAGGCCTGTTGTTACACTATCTTTTATGATGTATTTTGGTAGTTCTTGGTGGCTATAACTTGATCCTGGATAGCTATTAGGAACCCTTCGGTTTCTGGAAATAGCTCACCCTTCTGGAGCCATTCGTACGACCATTCTTGGTGTATTCGTGGGTTCTGTATTATGTTGTAGGGCTTCCCATGGAGCGCTTTTTGTGCCCATTTTTCTTTTTTCTCTGCGAGTGTGAGTGGTCGTGTTTGGTCTTTGTTTTGTAGTGCTAGGTTGAGTGGGGTGTAGTTTTTATCGGCTGTTACTATGGCTTTATGAATAGGGGTGTTTTTAGTGCGGAAGAATTCTCCGAGTGATTTTATCTGTTTAGCATGAATTCTTTTAATGTTCAGGAGACCTCTTCCTCCTTTTTTCCTGCTGATTGTTGTTCTTTCAATGCATGAGTTGGGATAGAGCATGCGGTGTTTTGTGAGTTCGGTGCGATTGAGTCTGATGAGGATGATGATTATATTTATTTATTTACTTCCCGTCTTTTTCCCAATATTGGGACCCAAGGCGGCTTACAAATTAAAACATGTACAGTGAAAACAAATAGAGATATACAAAAATTAAAAATATAATTAAACACAGTACAATTTTAAAATATTTAGAACGTATACAAACATTTCAAATACGCATAATTTTAAAAATCCAAACTATAAGCAGCACATCCACAAAGGCCTGCGGAAATAGAAAAGTTTTAGCCTGCCTCTGAAAGCACACCGAGGGAGCCAGTCTAGCTTCCCTGAGGACGTGAGAAGTTGCCTTTTCCTGCCTGAGGCCATCTAGCCCAGATGCTGACTGGGAGCTGCTGCCGAAGGTCTTCACAAGTGAAACATCTTCCCCAGCTCTGTTATCCATGATGCTTTTAAATAAATAAAGTTGTCCATTTTCTGGTAACCTCCAAGTTAGATTACTGCAATGTGCTCTATGTGGGGCTGCCTTTGAAGGTGGTTCGGAAGCTGCAGCTTGTGCAAAATGCAGCAGCCAGATTGGTAACAGGGACTAGAAGGTTCAAACGTATCAGACCTACTCTGGCCCACTTGCATTGGCTGCCTGTACGTTTCCGAGCCCGATTCAAGGTGCTGTTTTTAACCTATAAAGCCTTACACGGTTTGGGACCATAATACCTGACGGAACGCCTCTCCCGACACGAACCTACCCGTATACTACAATCAACATCTAAGGTCCTTCTCCGGGTGCCTATTCTGAGGGAAGCTTGGAGGACAGCAACAAGGGAGAGGGCCTTATCTGTGGTGGCCCCCCAATTATGGAACGATCTCCCCAATGAGGCCTACCTGGCGTCAACACTGTTACCTTTTTGGCGCCAGGTCAAAACTTTTCTTTTCTCCCAGGCATTTTAACAGCTTAATTTGAGGTTTTAACTGACTTTGTGGCCAGGCTTAAAAGTTTAAAATATCAGCTGTTTTATGTTTTGTGGTTTTGAATTTTGTATATTGACTTTTTAATGTTCAATCTTTAAATTTTTGTAAACCGCCCAGAGAGCTTTGGCTATGGGGCGGTATATAAATGTAAATAATAATAATAATAATAATAATAATAATAATAATAATAATGGAGATGCTTGAGCCTGAACCTTGGACCATCAGCATGGGAGGTGGTGCTCCACCTCTGAGCCATGGCCTTTCCCAAAGTTTATATTTGGTGAGAGTGGGGCGTTTATGGCTGGGTTTTTCACTCTGGGCTAGATTTGTTAATCACCCAGAGAGCTTCAGCTATGGGGCGGTATAGAAATGTAATGAATAAATAAATCTACACTACTGCTTTATAGCGGTATTAAACTTCACTGATAACTGTGGGAACACAATCCGCATTCTATATACCACTTTCATGGCGTTATTTCCTGCTTTTTATTCCACGTCCATAATGATTCGACACAAGGAGTGTCATCAGACGAGCGGTTTATAGCCCACTCATTACTGGCCACTTACGGATGTTTGCAGGTCCTGTTGATGACGACGCCCACCTCCCGTGCGTCTCCCGCTCCTTCTGCTCCATCTTCCACGACAAATTAAGACCCAGAAAATGCGATTCTTTTGGCTGCGATGAAACTTGCCGCAATTTCCTGCTGTGTGCGGGCGTCTGATGATGCTCAAGGCGTAGATGACTTGGAGGCATTGGGCTCCAGGTACTTTTGCGGTCTCCTCTCCCTTTGGTTCATGCACTGCCTAGGGTGACCATACGGAAAGGAGGACAGTGCTGCCCTCTTGACCAGATACAAAAGAGGGCAGGGCTCCTGCAGCTTTAACTGCTGTGATGAAGAGGGAATTTCGCCAGGTGCCACATGCATACAGATGACACCTGCAGAAATTCCCTTTTTTAGACAACTGTTAAAGATACAAGAGCCCTGTCTTCCTTTCCATAGGGTCGCCCTATGCATGTCTTTCCTTTCCTCACTTGGCCGCTTCAGCAAGGAGAACCCAGACCAAGAGAGGAGTCAAACAGGCGCTTCTTCATTCACACAGTGCCAAGTAGCACTGCATCAGTCCAAGAGAATTTGATTCTCCCCCCTTTAAAGCAGCTCATAAACAGCTTAATCAGAAAGCCCTCTTTTCGGCACACGGGCAGATTCTAACGGAAGCCAATGCGCTAGTTGCGTGATGAATCCTATTATGCCAAATGAATTCAATCTGACTAATTAGAGAGCAGGAAGTTCTTTCAATTATTTTATGTACCTTCTGAGAAATGCACTTGAATACGAGAGCAGATTTAATTAATTGCAGTTTCCTTATTCGACAGATTAGATGCTGAACTTGTAACAGGAGGTCAAAGGCAGCCGCCATGTTAGCGGCTTCCTCTGTCCGTTCTGCAGCTCAGGCAGCAGACGATGACAAACCGGACAAAAAACCGGTGAGTGTGTGTGTGTGCGGGGGGGAAATCCCTCGTGGAGGAGGAACATCTCCTTGTTCGGGCCCCTGCAGAAATGAAGAGGTGATTGATAATGGATTGGACTTACCTGCATGAGTTTAAAATTATTATTATTGATATTACTATTTGTATATTTCTGTATCTTCCTTGCTGAAGTTAAAGAACATCATATCAAAATGTATGACATTCTGTATGGTTTGGTATACTTACCCATGTTGTGTTAAAATTGTTTTGTGCAGGTCACATCCAGGTCTGTGCGTAAAAGGATATTAATAATAAAAAATTTCGCGCCAAGAGCATGGAATTCTGTAGAAAATAAGCAACGAAGGTATGCTCGCCTGTAATTTATTCTGCTTTTGGAAGTCCTGTTAGCAATGCTCTCCGTTAGCAATGGGTTTCTGAACGCAATGCAAGGTGCTGGGGTTAACCTTTAAAGCTCTAAATGGCTTGGGACCTGCTTGGGTACTTTAAGGGATGCCTTCTTCCAGATGTTCTTCCCCACATCCTCTAGGTTGTCATTTGAGGAACTCCTTCAGATCCTCTGCCTCATCAAGGTAGGCAAGCAGACACATGGACTAGGCCGGGGCATGCTCATGACTAGGCTGACCATATGAAAAGGAGGACAGGGCTCATGTAACTTTAACAGTTGTAGAGAAAAGGGAATTTCAGCCAGTGTCATTTGTATGCAATTAGTTCCTGGTGATCTTCCCTCTTCATCACAACAGTTAAAGGTGCAGGCCCTATACTAGAGTGACCATATACAAAAGAAGGCAGGGCCCCTGCAACTTTAACTGTTGAGATGAAGAGAGAATTTCACCAGGAACTAATTGCATACAAATGACACCGGCTGAAATTCCCTTTTCTCTTCAACTGTTAAAGTTACATGAGTCCTGTCCTCCTTTTCATATGGTCAGCCTATCTAAAGCCTCCTCTGTGGTTGCTTCTACATCACGGAATGCTCAGCCAACAGAGATTCATCAGCCCCTAACACTCCTGTTGTAGGGAATTTGTAAAAAACATGGCTCTTTAAGAAGGTATTTCATTCAAAGTTTTAAAAGCCTTTCAAGATCTTACGTTTAACTGCTGTTCTTAAAAGCTGTCATTGCTGTTAATTAATTTGGGTTTTTAAGATTGTTTGAAACATTGCTGAATTCGTTTCCTCTCAAGGAAATAGGCAGGATTTACTGGATTTATTATTACATTTATATCCCACCTTTTTTCCTCTGCAAGGAACCCAAAGTGGCTTACACGATCCGCTCCCGCCTCCATTTTATCCTCACGACAACAACTCTATGAGGTGGGTTGGGTTGAGAGTCTGTGACTGGCTCAAAGTCGCCCAGTGAGCTTCCATGGATGAGTGGGGACTAGAACCCGGATCTCCCGACTCCCAGTCCAACATTCTAACCGCTATACCACACCAGCTCTCAAGTTTTTACATACGTTTTTAAAATAAAAGAAAGGAACTATAGAGGACACTGAACCCGTGGCAATCCCAATCAGCTCCTGGGATTTCACCGAACATGTGATGCCTATTTTGAGTCCAGACTAAACTCTGGAATGAAGAGACTGCCAATCTCACGGGATGGGACAGCTAAAATTTAAAAAATAATCACCCACTTCCCTATTCTGCAATCTTCCCGATCAGTTGAGTCATTGTTCCAATCAATTAACTAGATGCAACTATCAATTAATGCTTTCAGGCCTGCTGAATTCTTTACTGTCTCAGCAAGAAGTCAGCAAGACGGAACACTCTCCTTGGGCTAGAGGTCACCTTTCTGGGACCCCTCTCAAAACGGCACTAGTTTAGAGTCTTCCAATACTTTTTGACCAGATCAGCTTCAGAACAGCGATTTTTCAACTTTCTAGCATCGGGGAACAATTTTCACTTTGATTCGTCCCTGAGGATCCCCTGAATACTTGCCACAGAACCCCTCACATTCTAGGGTGCACACTCAGTTCATGTCGGGGCTCATTCCACTTCACCCCTTTAAAAACAGCTCCCCAACACTCCCCGACACCCGAGCAGATCAGCATGCGAGCTATTTTTCAGGGTAGCATGTCCACCGTGATTGATCTTCCTACAGACGGGTCCCTGAGTTCTCAAGAACGCCATCTGAAAACCCTCGGCCTTACGAAGGACTCTCCAGAAACGTCACGGCAAACCTCCTCCGCCGACTTCCCTTCTGTCGTATCCTACTACATCAAAGCGGAGCCTTCGGTGTGCAGACTGCCTCCTTCCCCTTGGCATCCCCATATTGTGGAGAGACTTCCAAAGGGCCCCGTCCCTCTCGCCTGCCCTCAAAAAATGTCGCCGGTTTATATCCCCTCAAATCTTCCTCTCAGCGCTCCGCTGCTCCTGCCCCAACTCGGTTTTTTCCCTGCTTTTCATTCCAGCTCGCTTCCAGCGTGTTGATTGCTTTCTAACAAATAACCTTCCATTTCTATGACGCCCAAGGGCATCCCAACAGTGGCACATTCGCCGGCTGGGGCGAGCACTCAGCAACGTAAGGGGAGACATCACTTCCTTTTGCAGTCATCAAATTTCTTGGCAAACGCAACGCGAGGATCATTTCGTCCACTTAAAGCTCCACTTTATAGCTGGCTATCCTCTATGGTGAGGACTACAAATGAGTTTTTCCAACTTGTTGCGGAATAGACATGGTTTAAGCTACCTCTCTATATCTCCCTCTCTCTCTCGACGTCTGCTTTTCCTAGCTCCTTAGAAGAACATAAAAGAGCCATGCAGGATCAAACCAAGGGTCCATTGAGTCCGGTATTCTGTTTGCATAGTAGCCAACCAGCTGCCTGTGGGAAACCCACAAGTAGGACATGAGTGTCCCCCAGCAACTGGTACTGAGAGGCACAGCACCTCTGATACTGGAGGTAATATGTAGCCATCAGGACTAGGAGCCATGGGTAGCCTTTTCCTCCATGAATCTGTCCAACCCTCTTTTAAACCCATCCAAAGTGGCAGGCCTCCCCCACGGCCATCTTCAATTTGGGATTACTTGGTCTGGATTACACGTTCACATCCTCCGTACCTCTTCCGTACCAGAATTCACAAAGGCACTTTGACAGAGAGACGGGCAGGATCTTTGCTAGGCACTCAAAGGATTCAGGGGCCAGAAATAGAGGAGAAATCTTCGTAAGATCCGCATATGCTAATGTGAATCTATGTATACAAATTTAGAAAGAACTGCTAGGATTTATTGAAATCTGACGTAAGGCAAAGCCGGCCGACGAAATTCCCATCCCAATGATTCCCAAACGCCACTTATTATATACACTTCAACCGCTAACTCCGGCAGACAGTTATACATTCAGCAAGATCAAGCCCTGAAACTTTTCCGACTCCCCCAAACCAGGCTTCAGTTGTGGGGTGGCTTCACCTATTCGAAAGCTCTCCATCTAAAAGGCTCTCTGCAAGCAGAAATCTAGCACACAAGGGAGCAGGGTGCAGTTAAGGTTCCTCCCTGATGTGCCAACATCCCACGTGCAGGGAAGTTATTCCCCCCCCCCCAATGGAGGAGGATTCAAACAGAACAATAGTCACCCCCACCCTGTAGCAGAACAAAGCTTTATATCTTCAGCAGAACCAATCAGTGATGCCTTTTCCTACTTGTGGGTTTGACTGGCCACTGTGTGAACTGAATGCTGGACTAGATGAACCCTTGGTCCGATCCAGCAAGGCTCTTCTTATGTTCCTGGATTGTACCACGAGGCCCGCCTGTTATCTTTACGGCGCCAGGTCAAGACTTTCCTCTTCTCTCAGGCATGTAGCACTATCTGATGAGCCTGGGTTTGTTTTGTTTTTAGGCTTATAGCTTTTTAAAGTTATTACAGTGGTTTTAAATGTATGTGTATATTATGTGTATATTGTATGTTTTTGCTGTTTTCATTTTTGTATGTTGTTTTTAATTGATTTAATCTTATGTAAACCGCCCAGAGAGCTTCGGCTATGGGGCGGGGTATACAAATGTAATAAAAGAAATAAAAGAAATAATACCACTACAGTGGAGGTGCAGAACCTTAGGCCTTGATGCCAAATCTGGCCATCTGAGGGGTGAAATCCAGCCCTCTGGGAGCTCCCCAGAAGGCCACGCCCCTTTCCCTTGCTCCACCCACTTCCGCCCAACCACTAACAATTTGTTCGCTCTTTTTCCCCCAACCTAAAATGTTGACATGCCTCTCCTAAACTTTAGTTCCTGGCAGACAAAGCGTTAAGCTAAAATATACTTGTATTTTGCTGCCCTCCACTGGAATTCGGCCCCCCGAAAACTTCTCCAAAATGGAATTCAGCCCTCAGGCTTAAAGTGGTTTTGCACTCCTAGTGGTTACAGGCTGGTGGTGGTGGTGTGGGCTGCCCAAAGTTGCAAGGAAAGCATCTTTTAAACACAACATGTGCTTTGCTTGGGCTGCAGAATAAACAGTTTATTGATTGCATTTACAGCCCCCCTATTTTCCTCCTGACGGAACCCAAGACGGCGTACATATAACCCTCCTCCTCTCCATGTTATCCTCGCGACAATAACCCTGTGAGGCAGGTTGGGCTGAGAGTCTGTGACGGGCCCAAAGACACACAGTGAGCTTCCATGCCCAGGGGGAGATTAGAACCCGGATCTCCTGACCCCCAGTTCAACATTCTAACCACTACACCACGCAGCCTCCCGAGCAGTTGAGGTGCGTAAGAAGGGGAGGGGCACCAGTGTATTGTTCACACTGGAGAGGAAGAAAGTGCCTGGGGTGGGTGCGTATGTGGTGTGGAGGGAGGGGCCCTTTAAAGGCCTGGAATCTAGGCTGGTACTCGGATGAAACACCCCGGATGGCCATCTACATAAAGCACTTTGGGTATTTATGGAAAAGTACTACATAAACACTAAATATTATTGTTATTGGGTAACATTTCCCCCCTCTTAATAGGCATAAGGAAAGCTGACAGAACGGCCTCCGTTCCATTTGACAAACAGTACCACTATTTAGACTTATTGATACCACGTCTGCCTGAATCCCATTTTTAATTTTTTAAGCGCCAAGCATTCTCAACTAATGTGATTTACGGTAACATCAGTTCCAGCAACAATGGTAAAATTTATGATGTGCACTTAGCGTTGTTTGCGAATTACCAAATGGAAATGAACTTCTATTTTTAAGTCATGACTTTATGCCTCATCCCTCAGCCACTCTCGGATAAACCCTGCGAATCTGAGGGACTACGCAGCACCACAGTTAAGAAGAGGGGTGACAGGCTTGCGGAGGAAGGAGAGGTCACGGGCGTGAAGTGTGAAAGGGGGACGCAGATCTCTAGAGACACGCAGCGGGTGCACGTCGGGAAACCACAGGCGAATCCTATCAAGAGAGTCTGGTGGCGCTGTGAACATTTGACCCTAGGGAACGAAAGAAGCTGCCCAACCAGGGCAGACCATAGGCCCATGCTGGCTGGGGATACTGCAGCCCCGTTCAGACAACACGCTAAGCCATGATGGTTAAACGTTTTGAGCTAAACAGTATGGCTTAGTGTGTCATGTGAACCGTGACTTAAGTGTGTGGTGTGAACCATTCCTAACCATGGTGGCTACAGAACTATGGTTTAAACACGCTCACTAGCCACTTGCTGCAAAAGAGTTAGCGGCCTAACCATGGCTTAGCGTGTTGTCTGAACAGGCCTTGAGAATTGTAATCCAACATGTCTCAAGGGAAACACTCTTGGGAAGGCTGTTCTGATTCTAACATCCCACTTCCAACAGCAGTCAGTCACATGCTTCCAGGAAACTCCCAAGCAAGTGCCTCCTTCAGCAGTTGGTACTGTAGAGGCATACTGCTCCTAACTATGGAGGTTCTTGCTGGTAACAAACATTGTTGTTATCGCTGCTAAGCTAGAGAAGGAACAACTGCAGCAAGGTTTTCTAGGCACCACGGGCAGCTCTTAGCTGGCTGTGCTGACTTGTGAAAAGATTATATCAAACTATTTGTTCGCATTTACGGAATGGGTATCCCTGCCTTTCTGCCAAATGGTGTTAATTGTTGTTTCAGGAGCTGAAGCCTATCTTGTGCTGTACCTTCCTCCGTACTGCCATGTAACAAACACTCTGGCTGAATTTGGACGACATCTTAGGCAACGGAGGAGGGGGGGGAACAATCATCAGTTGTGTTGCTTATTGTGTTGTGTGGGGAGTAACACACCACGCACACACAACTGACAGTACGCTAATCGGGCAATTTAAACAACGGAGGGAAACAACGGGCTTGCACGTTGTTTAGCCCGAAGCCCCGTTGTTTAACGTGTCGTCCGAATTGGTCCCCCCCTCTCTCAGTGGACTATTCCGTTTGGGGATAGAGTTCTGCTAGCCATAGCAGCTGAAAACCTCCGGCTGCTCTATAAACTCACGGTGCATGCTGGGATACGGCTGGGGGACTGAGGGAGGGGGAGGGAGCAGACGCTGCAACCAAAATGGCTGCCGTCTGTTATTAGCAACCGGGGCGTTTGCCGGTGCCGAGCAGCGCCGGCTGCAGCATGTCGTGTGGGGAGCTCCACCTGCCTAATGCACGGTCAGTACGCTATTTACCCCTCCGTTGCCTAATATGTCGTCCCAATTCAGCCACTACGTCTTGACTGCCACCGAGAAGGTTCGTCAGCAACGTCGGGGAACTTGGGCTTTGAACTCCTTTGATTGCGCTTTTCCAGCCTCACAAAACGGTTATTGCGCGTACTTAATGTGCAACTCAAATAGCTACTTTCAAAGCTAACCTTTACAAAGTTGACAGAATAAAAGATGCTATTGGAATGGCATTCTTCAATGATGCTCCCCCTCCAAGGCAAGGCACGTGGGAACAAGATCCTAAGGTGCGTGTTTGATAACGTGTTGCCTCTCGGAAGAAAATGTCTTTTTACAACGCTTCAACTTAGCCCATGTCTACACCAGCCTTTTTTCCTGGGGTCGCCTCGAGGTCATCCTTGTGGGTCTAAATGATGCACAAGGGATCCCGGGGGCAACCAGGGGCAACCAGGGACGACCTAGAGACGACATCGGGATATCTGGGACCGCGGATTTCCCGATTTTTTCCACAGTCCCAGGACCATCCCAAGGATTGCGAGTGGTGTAGCCGCCACTCCCGGGTCATCCCTTCTTCCCCGTGAGTAGCGGGGCCGGGCATGGAGCTGTGCGAGGAGGCTCCATGCCCATGGGGGTGGAGCAGCAATTTCGCCATCCCTGGGATGGGGCGGGGGTTGGACGGGTTTTTTTTAAACCTTTTTCCACACATCAACCGGCTCCTCTTCCCCAAAAATAAATAAATAAATAAATGGCACCCACAACGTCCCTCTTTCCTCCCGGGACGTCACACGGGCATATAGATGCTGGGGGAGGATTGTGGAAGCAGGTAAGTCCGCAATCCTCCCCCCTTAATTATGGATGAGCCCCTGGAGGTGTCCCCTAGTTTGAAAAATGAGCCAATCCTGAACAAATGCACGGGAGGGAGGGGGGAACGAAAACCAAAACGGGAACACTGAAATATTGGCTGAGCCTTCACAACACCCTAGAAACTTGCTGGAGCATTGTAAGATTGGTGGCCGCACCAAAAAGAAATATCCAAGTAGAAAGGAGAATATCAATCTCTTGCCTTTCAGATAGTGATCTACTACAACCTTTCATCTTGAGTCACTGCTAGGATGACTTTTAATCGATATGCATTTCTAGGATGACTTTTAATCGATATGCATTTCTTCTTATGCAACAATGACAATGTTTTATCTTCCAGTCTAATGGGCCAGCCACCCATTTCTTGAGAATCTTCGTAGCTCATCGATAACTTCTTTTGAAAGGCATGATATTGAATCTAATATATATACAATCCAAAAGCAAGCTGTGTTCATTGCTGAGCATTGACGATCACAACATTGTGAACCTCTTTTGATAGTGAGATTTGACGACCTTTGAGTGCCTTTGATTGTCCGTTCAACGCCTTTGATATCGGTCAGGGCAGGATAAGCAAATAAAATAAATAAATATTAGGGGATGGATTCATGTGTTCTTTCTGTTGACACAAAGGACTTCCCTTCTCTGGAAGGTAGAAGTCCAAATGGATTCCGGGTCTGTGATGGCTCAGTAAACTAAATCTGCATGGAACCATTGAATAAAAAAACCTGCAACTCACTGGGCCAAACAAATTTCAGTAAATAGCAAAGCTGGGGTAGTTTACTGGGCCGGATTAAGCCCAGCCCAATCATGGTGCCCCCTTGGCCTTTCCATTGCTTAGCTGGCAAGACATGAAGACTCAATAAGTGCTGAAGGTAAAATCAGACATTAAAAACTCAAGTTTTCTTCAAGGACATCATCCCCCACGCCAGAACACACAACGATATTAAATATAAATTGCTTTTTATTATATTTATATATTCCTTAAACTTAGATAGCTACAGCTATGGTGCCGGTACTCTGTGGTATCCCGAAGCGCATCCTTATATTGCTTAATGGTTAATCCAGGGCTGACCGGGCGTCTGGTAACCATTGTTGGCTGGTGCCCATCATTTAGGTCAATCGGTCACAAGTTGTGCTGATATCATTGGCTGCCTATATGTTTCCAAGCCCGATTGAAGGTGCTGGTTTTAACCTATAAAGCCTTGCACGGCTTGGGACCACAATACCTGCTGGAACGCCTCCCCCCACATGAGCCTACCCGTATGATCAACATCTAAGGTCCTCCTCCGCTTGCCTATGAAGGAGGGTGGCGACAAGGGAGAGGGCCTTTTCAGTGGTGGCCCCCCCAATTATGGAATGATCTCCCTGACGAGGCTTGCCTGACGCCAACATTGTTATCTTTTCGGCGCCAGGTCAAGACTTTCCTCTTCTCCCAGGCATTTAACAGCATATGTTTTGTTGTTGTTTGACCCAGAATAGTTGTTTTTAAATGGATATTGTATTTATAACCTGTTTTATGCTCTTTATGGTTTTAAATTTTGTATATCGGTTTTTTAATGTTCCATGTTTTTAATTTTTGTAAACCGCCCAGAGAGCTTTGGCTATGGGGCAGTATATAAATGCAAATAATAAAAATAATAATAATAACAACAACAACAATAATAATATCTACTACATTGCAATCCACGTAGCTGTTCAATTCTGCTGGTGTTTCTAACAAGCAAACACTTATTTAGCAGCAACGATGTGCTAGGAGCTGTACAGAAAATAGGCATTTCACAACTGGTGAAAGTGAATTTTGATTTGGCAGGATGCTTAAAATTTAACTCGCAAATGTTGCTGATTAAATTATACTAGACTATGTGATTTGGTACTTGTACATTTTGCTTGTCTTCAAACCTCTGAATTGAGCAGCTTCCAAAGCTGAGAACAGTATTAAAAATTAGGAGACTATGTAAATCTGTAAGAGAAATGTTCCATACAAGGCTGCTTGAGAATTCCCGTCCCCCTCCAAATATGCTATAGCTTTAGATGAGGTCTGGCAAATGAAGAGTAAGAACAGGTAAATGAAAGTGGACTTTGTACTGAAACACCTCCTCTGTTTTCATGAATCCATTCTGATCCCACTGATTGGTAAACAACTTATTCATTTTTCTTCCCTACAACGCATCCCCCCCCCCCACAACCCCCCAATATAATGCGCTTTTACCTGCTGTGCAAGGGGCGACAGTTGCTTGCCCTTTTTCTCATCTCTAACCGGGAACAGAGATTTAAGTATCTTTGGCATCTGAGGCACGAAGGACTTCACGGGATTCAAGTACGAGGCGGCCAGGCTACCAAGTCCTGTGAACAAAAGCATATTTTCATTCCCAAGGGTGCCCTCTCTTTGCCTGCCGAGTATCCTCTCAATGCTACTGGAGTCCGCCTTGAACCATTCACAACCCTGTGGGCGCTGGTTCTGCTGAAGCCATGTGGGCCTGAAGAACCCACATGGCTGTGATGGAGGGCTCCCTGCGCGGCTCGGTGGTCATACCCGAGTTCGAATTCGCACCTTTGCAATCTAGTGGGTCTGAGGTCAACCACGACCACTGTAAAAGACCACAGACTCAGGGATTATACACGTGGGCTACACCCTTCGCCTTGTTCTACTTCTCTCTGTTGTTTTATTCTCCCTGTTCCCCCCTCTTTCTTTCTTTCTTTCATTCATTTTTCCAGCTCAGATGCAGCTAGAGATGGAAGGATCCGTGTCCCACTACAGTGAATCGGTAGGTATGAATTTTGCCTATCACAGTAAAAAAAAAAAATCTAATAATACTGAAGTTATTTTAAGTCAATAATATTCAAGCCTCATAATGTTCTAGGGAGATGTAGGCCTAGGTTAATTATTCAAATTCCTTTGATTATTTTATTAATGACTTTTCAATACCATTCTTATGCCATTTGTAAGCCATTTATATTGTCTCGCTGATGTGTTGATGGTTTCTTATGGCCTTTTTTGAGCATTTATAATATTTTCTAAATTGTGATGTTCAAGTTAATAATATCTTCCAAAGGAAGATCATATTATTTTCAAGCATTGCATATCAATAGACCAAATAATGTGTTTCAGTTAAAACCTTGTGGTCTTTTACTCAGGACATACTTTACCCTCCAGCCCGCTGGGTTGCAAAGGTGCAAATTCGAACTTGAGATTAGACCACCGAATTAACACCCTCTTCTGGGTTGAGCTTGGCGGTGTTCTTTACCTGGATCAGCAGAACCATTCTGCTGAGGAGAGCCCGGGAGACCCGTCCTGGACATGTTAGAATCTGCTGAGGTTTGCGATATGTCTTGCTGGCTTTCCCAACGACTCTACAAAGGATCAAGAAGGGGAGGGAAAAGACACCCATAGTGATAAAACCAGAAGAACCAACCAACACGCAGGAAGTGCTTAACAACCCCCCGTAGGAAACATCATATCGCAAAACAAGCAAGCAAGCAAGAGCAGGAATCCTCGTCCCAGTTCTGGGTAGCAAAGATGGGAGAGGTGGCTATGCGAGACCATCACTAAGCTCTTCCCCGTACCTCCCTGGCCCATAAGTCTATGGACCACGATTCGGCAACTACTGGATAACAGGACGGAACTCTCGAAAATACTCTTGGCTGTCTAAAATGAGCCCCCCTCTCCCCAAGAGCAGGAGCAAAGGGAATGCGCAGGAAACTGGCACATATAACAGCGGGTGAAGAGCTTTAAAAACGAATACGGGGAACTAAGTCTTTCTACTGAAGCTCAGGGAAAGCCAGACAGTAGCATCCTCACTGCACCATCCAGACACATGGAGGAGGGCCAGGATCTCTTCTCGATCAACCCAGAGTGCAGGACCCGGAATAATGGGCTCAAGTGACAGGAAGCCATATTCCGGCTGGACATCAGGAAAAACTTCCTGACTGTTAGAGCGGTATTACAATGGAACCAATGACCTTGGGAGGTCGTGGGCTCTCCTACACTAGAGGCCTTCAAGAGGCAGCTGGACAGCCATCTGTCAGGGATGCTTTAAGGTGGATTCCTGCATTCAGCAGGGGGTTGGACTGGATGGCCTTGTAGGCCCCGTCCAACTCTACTATTCTATGCTTCTATGATCTTCAGGGCAAAACATTCCCCAGCCTCGGTCCCCAGCTTAAAAGCATACTGAGAACATTCAGGCCCAGGGGACAGAATCATTCAGCTGGGGACAGAATTGTGCAGACTTTCCACCTGCTGGAGAAGAGAACTACAGCTGGGTCAACCAGAAGTGTGTGTGTGTCTTAGATTTTGACAAAAGTTAACCACCCTGCAGTGGTGATCCCCTGGACCCAATGCAATCAGAAGGCGTCCAATGAGCTTCCCCCACAGTGGCGATAGTTTCGCTTGGCCCAGCAAGGGGCAGCCGCAGAGCTCATTGTTTGAGGGTGGATCAATTTGGGCAACCCAGTTCCATTTAGTGACAGAAGACGCCATTGCTCTTTGGGCAGGACCTGGCTGCTTGAATCACCCCTCCACTCCCTTTCTTTGGAGGCAGCGTTAAGCCAAGAAAGAGCGCGCATGGTCAGGGTCCCGGCATTTCAGTCTCTCCGGGAGGATTGTAATAGAGAAAGACAAGCACAAACGTATCCGTGATTTGTCTGGCGAAACCTCTGCCAAATGACTGGGCACCAAGGTCAGACTTCATTAAAGTAATTCTCGTCGGCCGCTTTTAAGAACGTCATGCGCCCTGGCTCACATTGGGCACAAGGTCGTTGCACAGATGTCTCAGCACTGCCTAAGTGGTCCTGTTCATTCTCTTCCCTCTTCCTGAAAAAGCCCAGCAACCTGCCTTGCGCCTGCTGGTCCAGACTGAGCAGCAAGTGCCCCCCCCCCCCCCGTAAGCATCCCAGGGCAAATCTCACTGGGCGTCCTTCCCTCCCAGCTCCCACTATCATGGCAGGTCCACATCTGAAATAGAACACTAGACCAGATGGACCTTGGCCTAATCCAGCTGCAAGACAATGATTACGCGGAGGGGATCTGGTCCACTCAAGATCACTTCTGCCCATCGGAAGGTGCCCTTTTAAAGGAAGCTCACTGGGCCCTCCCCTTTTTGGAAAACAACAACAAATACGCAGCAGGAGTCGCCATGAATATCTAACCTCATCCAGCAAAGCAACTTGCAAAGCCGTTACCGCAAGTTCTACTTTTAGAAACACTCAGCAACTTCTTGCTATATTTGCTGGATCCGCACAGGGAATAGATTCCCCTCTCCAGTACCAACGCAAACACGTCTTAGCCCTTCCGTGTGCTTCCCGTGTTGTAAGTAGAGGGGGGCAAATTGGGATCGCGTCTGATATGTCTGCTGACTCAAACTGTCATTCTCGCCTTTCCCCTCTGGCTGTTCGAAGCCCTGCAGGGCTCCGGGAACTGAAAACTAGCGTGTCTTGGCAAGGCCCCGTACAAACCAGTGTCCCGCCGAGCCGGATGGCACACAGCGACCGTGGATGGGGGCTTGATAAAACTCCGGCTTTTGCTACCAGCCCAGGAATGCAAAAAGGCGGTGGCCGCGGTAACGTCTGCCTGAGTGACATCCCGTTTGGATTACAGCAACGCGCTCTACGTGGGGCTGCCTTTGAAGAGTGTTTGGAAGCTTCAGCTGGTTCAAAGAGCTGCAGCCAGATGGTTGGCCGGGGCTGGTTACAGGGAGCATACAACTCCCCTGTTAAAACAACTCCACTGGCTTCTGGTCTGTTTCTGGGCACAATTCAAAGTGCTGGCTATGACCTACAAAGCCCTATATGGCTCGGGTCCAGGTTGTATGAAAGACTGTGTTCTCCCCTATGAGCCTGCCCGTGCTCTGAGATCTTCTGGGGAGGCCTTTCTCTCAGCCCCACCAACATCCCAGGCATGGCCTGATGGGTACACAGGAGAGGGCCTTCTCGGTGGCTGCTCCTTCCTAGGGAGGCCAGGCTGGCTTCCTCTGTGCTACACTTTCGGAAGCAGGCGAAAACTTTTTTTATTCCGGCAGGTTTTTGGAACTACCCTGGACCTGTGTTAATGTATTGGTTTGCTTGTTTGTTTTCTTTTAAACCTGTTACTGTTTTTTTAAATTTAAAAGTGTTTTTAATTTTACTGAAGGTTTAATTCTATTTTAACTTTTGTAAATTTATATTTATATGTGTTATTTGTACATGTTTTAATCTTGTAAACCGCCTTGAGTCCCAGCCCTGGGGAAAAGGTGGGATATTATTATTATTATTATTATTATTAATAATAATAATAATGACCTGGCAAAGCCCGTCATATCTGTCTAGAAAAACCACCATGAGCGAGAAAGAGATAAAATAAGAATAAGAATAAGAACATCACAAGGATTTCAGGGTGGCGTACAGATAAAATCATACATATAAAATAGAATAAATATACAATTCTAAAACAAATGAAACCATGACTATGTTAAAACCAATACAAAAATTTTAAACAGTGAAATCCAATTAAAACGAGACAGTGTGCAGGTTGGTGGATTTAGCCATCAAAGGCTTGATTTGAAGCCATGTCTTAACCTGGTGCCAAAATGAAGCCAGTGCCAGCACCAGTCAGGCCTCCAGGGGGAGGGCATTCCACAGCCGGGGTGCCACCACAGAGAAAGCCTTCTTCCGTGTCCAACACTGGTAGGCAGTGTTCACAGATCACACAGCCCCAATCTGGGCAAAACCAGACTGACGCAGTTCACACTGCACGTAAGTGCCAAACTTTCACTAAGCCCTCTCTGAGACTCATTGGAAAGGGCTAGAAAACAAGCATTATGTGCACGCCCATGCAATGCATTCATGTACAATCGAAGGCACATCTTGGTGTCCTAAGTGTCATCCCCAAGATGTCATTTTAACTTGCAAAGTTGAGCAAAATAATTTCCATCGTTTATTCCGAGTTCAGGCTATGGCACTTTTGGGGGAGGAGGGAAGAGCCAGGGAGTCTCAAAAGGAAGGACGTCTTCACACAGCGCATAGGTAAACAACGGCGTTCGCTACGGCAAGACGGAGTGATGGCCCACCATCTTGGATGATGGCTTTCAAAAGGGATTGGACAAAGTCATGGAGGAGAAGGCTATCAATGGCTACTAGTCCTGATAGCTGAATGTTCCCTCCAGTGTCGAGGGCAGTTGTTGGGGAACACGAGGGAGGGCAGGAGAGTGCCGTTGCGCCCATGTCCTACCTGGGACAGCTGGTCGGCCAGTGTGTGAACAGAATGCGGGACTAGATGGGCGTTTGGTCTGACTCAGCAGGGCTCTTGTAAAATTATGAGACAGAGCCAAACTAGCATTCTCTGACTGGATCACATGGATCGGTGTGGAGTGCTTGGCATGACTGAGGCGGTCAAGTAATTGTTTCAACATGTAGCCATGACGTGACTCCCGTTTCCTGAATGAACAGTGGCTACCTCCAGACGAGTGGTGTTCCACGTTGGCCACATATTGAAGTTACTGTGACTACTCCTGAACGCGACATGAGTTCCCTCAACCCATTATTGGCGTCTTACCAGTTTGATCAGGCAAACTGGCCTATCGCTTACAGACAGGCTTTCTATATTTATTTATTCATTTATTTATTTTCAGGAAATCTTTCTCCCGCTTTTCAAAGCGGGACATAACATTTCCAGTTACATTTCGCCTACTGGAACCCCGTTAAATTGATTGGCGGTAGATTCAGGGCAGGCAAAATGAACTACTGCTGCACATAACGGGGAATTAATGTGTGGCGCTCATTGGCACAAGATGTGATGAGTGAGGGACACCGGCTCAAATGGTTGGGCTTTTTATACGCTTCCTCGAGTATATGGAAAGGCAACTGACAAACTGTCTAAAACAGGGACTGGCCAACGAGACCACATCATGCCAGTCCTTTTCCAGCTTCACTGGCTGCCGGTCCAGGTCCAGGCCCGATTCAAAGCGCTGGTATTAACATTCAAAGCCCTAAACGGCTTGGGGCCAGGTTATCTGAAGAAATGCCTCCTCCCATATGTACCTGCCCAGACCCTAAGATCATCTTCAGGAGTCCTTCTCCATGAGCCCCTGCCAAAGGAAGTGAGGCAGGTGGCTACCAGGAGGAGGGCCTTCTTTGCTGTGGCACCCCGGCTGTGGAATGAGCTCCCTAGAGAGGTTCGCCTGGCACCTACATTGTACTCTTTTGGACACCAGGTGAAGATCCTCTTATTCTCTCACTATTTTAACAGTTTATCATCTTAGTCTTTTAACTATGCTGTTTTAAATCTGTATTTTAAATCTCTGCATTGCTGCTCGGTTTTAATGTGGTTTTGCTTTTACATTGCATTTTTATATTGTGTTTTTATACTGTTGTTTGTTTTATACTTTGATTTGTGTTTGACGATTTTAACTTTTGTGAACTGCCCAGAGAGGTTTGGCTATTGGGAGGTATAGAAATGCAATAAACAAAATCAATCAATCAAACAGGTCTTCTGAAGAGACACATGGTGTGATATGGGTTGGAGATCTGCTTGAAAATCATTAGGAGCAGGGCCTTTGTGGTGATGGCTCCCACCCTGTGAAATGCCCTTCCAGCTGAGATCAGGCATGCAGTTTTAGCGGAAGACTTTTATTTTCAGGCAATCATTCCCTGACTGATGAGTAAATCCCAGTGCTGTTAATTGATCTGTTTGCTTTTACTGCAACTTTTTGCATTTTGCATTTTAATTTATTGGTCCGATATCTTTCGACGTGGAGCAGTTTATACAATTTATAAATGAGCAACTTGTGGCTCTCTAGATGTTTTAACGTTGCAACCCTCATGACCCCTCACCATTCACTCTGCTGGCTAGGGCTGATGGAAGTTGCAGGCATGAAAATAAACAATAAATTGATAAATAATTAAAATAATAATTAATAATTAAAATAATAAACTGATAAATAATGAAACTAATAAACCAATAAATAATGAAACTAATAAATTGATAAGCAATTAAAATAATAAACCGACAAACCGTTAAAATAAAAAAACGATAAACAATTAAAATAATAATCTGATGAATAATTAAAACAATAAATTAATGAATTCATTTGTGAACTGCCCAGAGAGCTTCTGCTATTGGCAGGTACAAAAATAACAGTAAAATGAATAAATAGAAGGGGGAGGTAGACAAATTAATTTATCGAGGATGAATTTATCAAAGATATTACCCTTGATTGCTAAATGGGACCTCCATGCTCAGGGAAAGTGTAGCACTGAATACTATTCAGTATTGCACCACATAGGTTTTGCCTTCATGCCCTGACAGGAGGCTTCGCAGAAGCATCTAGCTGGACCCTGTTGAAACGGGGTTTCTGGCTCCCTTGTCTGACCCACAGACCTTCTCTAAAGTCTTACTCATGCATCCTTATTTACACACTTGCTCACAAACACCCCTCGTTACTCAATCGTTCCCACCCCCACCCCTGCTGATTACTTCAGATTGTAAGCTCTTTAGGGCAAACACCTAACTTTTGGGGCTTAGGTGACGCGCTAGAGCTCCGTACAATTTCATGGCACCGCACCTGTCGAGAGCAAGACCTTCTTGACCGCTCCGATAAAGCAAGCAAGCTCACCGCTTCGAAAGCAAGGCCCGTTCCAAAGAACAACCCCTAGGTTAAGCTAAGCGTAAGGGGGGGGGGGGAGGAAGGAAACACAACAGCAGCATTTCCAAAGGAGATTTTGAGGGTTAGTTCAGACAAAAAGGTTCAGGGCAAAGCACTCCAGAATGGGATAATGTCTTTATCCCATTCATTAGGTGAGCCTAATGAATTAGTTACCTCTGCCAGGACCTGGGGGCACTGGCACATGTAAGGAGGGGTGGAAACCGTTGAAGGGTTAAGAAACAAAAACATAGAAGAGAAAGAGAAACAATGAAAATTCAGATTATGAATGATCCTTTCCAATTCAGATTATGAATGATCCTTTCCAATTCAAAGCAATTGTAGTTTGAATGCAGAGACTTTGCCTTCATGGACCATCTGCAGATGTTTCAGAATCCAAGTCAGCTATAAATACATGGGGTTGGATCCAGAGTTGGCTTACCTTAGAGCCATTGAAGCCAATAGGGCTCAAGTCAGTTGTGACAAACCTGTCCTATTGGTTTCAATGGGTCTAAGCATGCCTAGGTCTGGATCCAACCCTAGAAAAACAAGATGCTGTCCCAAAGTAGCTGCGTATTGCCTAGAGCACTCAGGTAAAACATGCTGGTAAAACTGGTAATATCCACAAGCCCAATCCAGCCAAAGCTAAGGACCCTTAAGTCCCATCGATTTCAATGCAGGGAGATTCAAAAACACACTCAACTCTGTCCCATTGAAACCAATGGGACTTTAAAGTGCTCACCTCTGAACAGATTGTCCCTAATTATCATCATTGTTCAACTGTAATGACGTTTCATTTTTTAAAAAAAGATTTTAAAGAAGGTTCCTACACTCAGGGGTGCTTTGAAGCTAGGCTCTAATATCCTACTCTGTTACAATCAAATGCTTTGTGGGGCGATATGATCTGTCCTGGAGAGAGCTGGTCCTACAGATGACTTTTCCTCGGTGGGAGTGCCCAACCTCCTGGCTCTTTCCTGAAACAGATGTGAGTGGCGGACGCCACATTCTTGAGCTGGTCAATGGCCAGGCTGGCTGGGAATTATGGAGCTGCAGTCCAACACATCTGTAGGGAACCGGGTCGAGGAAGGTTCCTGTACATGTTCAGAGAGCTTGGAGTTGCCATGAAAAACGGCTCCAATTAATGGGCAGTGAAAGGACAGACAGGTCCCGGCGCCCAAAACTTGTAACGGCCCTGCAGAACCTAAGTTCCAAAGCAGGTGCCTCCTACTGCTATACTCTTGCAGTGACCTGGCTACACAAAAAGGCCACTTGGAAGATCGCTTCAGCCTCTCAACAGTCGGGTTATGTGTTGATCAGAGCGTTCGGCTAAAGCAAAGAACTCAGCAATTAGGATTCAAAGGGCTTGTTCGGACGAGACTTCAGGCCCTGTGGTGAGCGAAACTGTGGTTCTCTGGGGTTAGCACTAGCCCCAAGCCGTGCTGTCGCACACGACGCTTTAAGCCACGGTTAGAGCCGCTAACCCTGTTGCAGACGGTCCGGTGCATTTTGCTAAACTGAGAAGGGTTTTTAGCAAAACACATTGCCCAAGACGCCTTAACCCCTGCTGATGAACCAAAAGCCTTAACCAGCAGGGTTTAAGGTGTCTGCTGAACGGGCCCATTGTATCCTTTTTTAAAGCAGCTTTGAGCATTTACTTCTTAAAGTACCTTAACATTAAAAGGTTCAGTTTCACCTCCCACCGAACGGTTCTATTACTGAACAATGTTCAGTGGATTCATGCCCATGTTTCCTGAGAGAGAGGTCTGGCCTTGCTTAGCTCTAAATGGGAAAAGGGATGACCCTCCAGCTCAACCTTCAGCTTTGTATCTACGGTGTGGCATTTCCTTGTGCTCTCCCAAACTTTTCATTTACTTCCAATGAGGAATTCTCAAAGCTTACTTTGTAAGTCGCGAGGCTATATGGTGGGTTCAGATCTTGGCGGCTTCCGGAGAGCTGAAAGAGGAAAAACAGAGGAGAGGAGACTTTAAAATGTGAGCCCAACACCAATAGGTAAACAGAGAAGTCAACAGAGGGGTCAGAAACAGGGGACGGAGAGCTGTTACCTGTCTCCTCCCAAGTCTCCATAGTGCATCAGCCTCTTACACACACACACACACACACACACACACACACACTCCACCACCACTTTTGGGGAAGGTTTGAGCACCACTGTAGAAACTCACTCGATTGACGTTTGGCGAACTGAGGCTCTTTCGGTACAGCTTCCCTTTGCCTGTTAGCTGTTCCTTTACGGCGACCTCCTGAAACAAATAAAGAGATAGTTACATCCCTAACAAGCTTCTACAACAGCAAAACAAGTTTGAGCTGAACAACAGGCAAGGAGCGTTAGGTACTTCGGGAGGGGGTCACATTTACCTAGGGTGACCCTATGGAAAGGAGGACTGGGCTCCTGTATCTTTAACAGTCATATTGAAAAGGGAATTCCGGCAGGTGTCCTTCGTAGGCATGCAGCGCCTGGTGAAATCCCCTCTTCGTCACAACAGTTCCAGCCGCGGGAGCCCTGCCCTCTTTTATATCTGGTCACTCTAGTATAGCTCCTGCAGCTTTAATGGTTGTGATGAAGAGGGGATTTCATCAAGTGCTGCATGCATGCAAATGACACCTGCTGAAATTTGTTCCACAGCGGAGGGTGCAGTAATCCTGGCACCCTCTGCAATTACTCTGCTTCGTACGTTAGTTTTCTTTGGTCCTAATCTTTTATAGGTTTTATTGTTTTGGGTGCAAGCTACCCTGAAGGCTTATCGGGACAGAGAGTGGGAGGCACGGAGGGTGGCAACAAGGGAAAGGGCCTTTTCAGTGGTGGCCCCCCAATTATGGAATGATCTCCCTGACGAGGCTTGCCTGGCGCCAACATTGTTATCTTTTCAGCGCCAGGTCAAGACTTTCCTCTTCTCCCAGGCATTTAACAGCATATGATGAGGGTTTTTTGTGTTTTTGTGTTGTTGTTGTTGTGCTTTGACTCAGAAGGATATTGTAATTTTAACTTGTTTTTATGCTTTGTATATTGGTGTTTTAATTGTTCAATGTTTTTAATTTTTGTAAACCGCCCAGAGAGCTTCGGCTATGGGGCCGTATATAAATGAAATAAAATAAATAAATAAATAAATAAATACAAATGTAAGTCAAATAAAATATTAAGTCATCGCGACATCAGCATTCCCGAGCTCCCTTTAGCAAGAGCTACCAAAATATCTTCTCTGCAGAAACAAGGACTAGAAATGCACTTTTTAAAAAAAAATTAAAAGAAAGGACTCCCACCTTCTATGAAAGTTGGGTGATTTTACAGCAGGGGCAGGCAACTCCCTACTTCATGGCGTGCTAAGAGCCACATAGCATTTTCACTTGGCATTTGCTTACCTGGCGTAGCCGGTCCAGCGTTAGAATGTTTTCCACGGCCAGCACACTTCGGAGGTATTTCTCTATGTGGGCTTCCGAATCAGCTGAAGCTGCGTTTTCCACATTGGCTGCCATCCTCGCTAAGGCCTCACGTTCCTCTGCCCCCTGAGCATCCTGCAACGAAGAGAAAGCATCTCGAGTTGGCAAAACTACCGTCACACCAAAGAAAAATCTCCCTGCAGAGATCAAACCAAGGGAAACCTGTCATGTATGCTTATAGGAATGCTGAACTGTATTTGGGACTGCAAATTCAGAACTAATGGGTGAAACCTTCTGGCAAATCCCTCCCAATGTGGCTCGGCGTCAGAGCAAATGATTTCTGTGCAGAAAGTCCCAGGTAAGCCAATAGTCGGACGCAGGATAAGGTAGCATCCTATATTCATTCAGCCACTAGACCCAACGATTCTGAGCAGGAGCACTCAAGAATTTTGTTTCGTCCGCATCCCGAAGCAATCCGACTTAATCCGCACTTCCCACACTAATGTCCAGATAGGAAAACAGCCATTTTTTGGATTTTGCACTTCTCCAAATCTTGCAATGTGGCTCTTGGCTCAAAAGCCATACCGAAACACACACCAAAAAAGTGTGATTTTAGCATAATACGCGTTTAGAAATGTCTACTTAGAAAATACGTTGAGACGTGCTTGTTTTGCAAGAAAATGCATTCAAAACTATGTGTATTTAAATACAAATGTTTGTGCGGATTTTTGTCTAAATTGCAGATCGAGGGGGGAAATGGGACCAAGTGGATTTAGGAATGGAGACACGAGAAACTGACACCGAAACATACTGATTCTCCCTCTCTCTATATCTGCCTGCCCGAGACCTGAGATCTCTTGGAGGAGCCCTCCTCCATGTCCCACCAATGCGAGTTGTACACTACGGTGGGACACGGGAGAGGGCCTTCTCTGTTGTGGCACCCCGGCTGTGTAATGCCCTCCCCCTGGAGGTCTGACTGGTGCCGGCACTGGCTTCATTTCGGTGTCCGGTTAAGACATGGCTTTTTAATGAAGCTTTTGATGGCTAAATCCACCAGCCTGCACCCTGTCTTGTTTTAACTGGATTTCATGGTTTTAAAATTTCATATTGGTTTTCACAAATTAATGGTTTCATTTGTTTTAGAGATCTTTTGTGATATAGGGCAGGATATAAATGTTTAAATGAATAAATGAACATCCCTAGTTCTGAGCGAATGTGTGGCTCCAAGAAGTAAGAGTCAGATGTCCTCCTCCTCACCGCGATCGGCTTGGGAATCTGCCACGTACAGGGCAAGTCAGCCTTGTAAATGGCCCCCATCCGCTGTGGGTCTGGGCAGGGGAACCGACCTAGGCTAAAGCTCCATAGCACGTGGACTCTTCAGGGATGATATTCAAGCAAACAGCCGGCTGTGTAAACAACAAGCATGGAAGGAAGGTGTTTTGGAAGTTATATGCTTTGCACCCCACAAAATATTCACCTCTGGGATATTTGAAACTATTTCAAAGGTGACTCCGCAGCCAGGGACGGAACTCCGGTATGACATTCTTCTCAGGAGACTCTGAGCAAAACCCTAGGGGGAAAAGAAAGCTCATAGCTTCAAATGCGTCAACGGGAAAGGCACGTACGTCACTTTCGACAAGATGAAGCCAATATACACAGCAGCAGCAGCAGCAGCAGCTTGCTTAGCGCAACAGAAACGCAGCCCATTAGCAAAACGGAAAATGAAACAGGGCCCGTTTTGCCTCCTGGAAACCCTCTCTTTGGGGGGCACAATCCCCACCCGCCCCTGTCCCAAATATACAAGCGGGATCGTCAAACAGCTCATTTAATTTTCAGTTGATCAGTCACCTGCGTTCGAGCCCATTAAACAAATATATCTAAATTCATCTGCATATTAATGAAACCAAAGCTGCCTTTATTAAAAATGAGCAATACGTTATAATTTAAGGAAGAAAAACTATTGCCTCTCTTTAGAAGGAAAGGGTACCTTTTCTATTAGGGAACGTAAAAAAAGAACACAATACCCCAGAACTAGATTAGAATTGGCCCCTTGATTAATCTACCAATGAAAACTTGTAGCCCCGTTATTCAATGCCTCATGCAATGGGGGACCTTCACGGACAGAAATTTCTGGGAACCTTCAAAAGCTAGTCCCCCCGACAGATGCATCCCAGTGAGATGTATGCATGTGCCTGCCCGAGACCTGAGTTCTGTTGGAGGAGCCCTTCTCCATGTCCCACCAGCGCGAGATATACGCTATGGTGGGACATGGGACAGGGCTTTCTCTGTGGTGGCACCCCGGCTGTGGAATGCCCTCCCCCTGGAGGCCCGACTGGCGCCAGCACTGGCTTTGAAATAAAGCCTTTGATGGCTAAATCCACCAGCCTGCACACCGTCTCATTTTAATTGGATTTCACTGTTTGAAATTTCCGTATTGGTTTTAATATATTAATGGTTTAATTTGTTTTAGAATTGCATATTCTTGTTCTATTTTATATGTATGGTTTTATCTGTACGCCGCCCTGAGTTCCTTGTGATATAGGACGGGATATAAATGTTTTAATAAATAATAAATAAATAAAGTGGGGAATTGAGCATGTGCAAGCAGGCTTGTGCAACCCTGAGAAACTAGGTGTGGGACCATTTTCCAGATTCCCAGAAAGTAAACTTGTGAACTGGCCCCAATTTTTTTTTTGTCTGCATCATTATTTATTTATTTATTTGCATTTATATCCCAACGTTTTCTCCTCCAAGAAACCCAAGGTGGCATACATAATCCTCCTCCTCTCCATTTTATCCTCATGACGACAACCCTGCGAGGTAGGTTGGGCTGAGAGTCTGTGACTGGCCCAAAGTCTCCCGGTCAGTTTCCATGGCCGGGTGGGGGACTAGAACCCAGATCTCCCGACTCCCAGTCCAACACTTAAGCCACTACATCAAGCATGGTGACTTTTTAACCAACCCGTCTGATCTCTTCTTTGCACACAGGTGTTTACTTGCGAGCTCGGAGTGACTTGTGCTTTGAATTGCAGGCCAGTCGGGTCACTGAATCCCCGGCAGCAGAGGTAGTTGCCAACCGTGATTTAAGAGGGGCCGAGTCATCCTTTATGCTGACAGGGTGCCTCGCGAGGTTAAAATCCCAACTCCTGAATTAATGCAGAGATGAGTCATCCCGAGCTGCTGCAAACGACTGGCCGGCGTGGAAGGTTATTGATACTGTTTTGAAATATACATTTGTGTTGCATATCGGTGGTGGAGAATAGCTAAGAAGTCCAGCGAACGGAGCGGGAGGTACGGGAAAGAAATTGATGGGAGGATTTGTGCCAACGGCTGCCATGAACTCAGCCAGCAGAGACACTCTGTGGAACACGGGAGCGGGGGCTCGCTCAGCGGCAGAGGGCATTCTTCGAATGCGGAAGGTCCCGGGTTCGATCTCCGGTATCTCCGTAAAAATGACCTCTGGTACGAAGGCTGGGAAAAGACCCCTGGCTGAGACTTTGATGAACTGCTGCAGGACAAAGAGTCTGAAGGAATATAAGGCAGCACCGTCTAGCGTGGGAGCTTTTGTGTCTCATTGAGTTCCACACACACAAACAGAGAGAGAGAGAGAGAGAGAGAGAGAGAGAGAGAGAGATTCCTAGTTTCTTGAAAGTGTATGTGAAGGCAGAACTGTCCCTGTCCCAATCACATAAAAAAAAAAGTGGAGATGGTCAATTTTAACTGCCAAAGTGATGCAGGGGTAACTGGATAAGAACTCTCCCCCAGTCCAAGCCTTACCTCCCTGCAGTCTCTGGCTGTTTCTACACCAAGCTTTTGGCCAGGTATTGGCCCTGGCTGCTCCCTGTGCGTTCACATGATGCACAGGGACTCCTGAGGTCGGGGAGGGGGGACAGGCAAGGGATTTGACAGGGATAAGGGATCCCTGGCAAATCCCGATTTTTCTGCAGTCCCAGGAACTTCCCGAGACGGCGGAAGATGTGGCCACCCGTCCCAGCTGCTGAGGCGTTTACTCACGAGTATGCGCGGCAGCAGAAATGGGCACGGGGCCGCATTGCGTGGCTCCGTGCCCATCAGGGGAGGGGGCAGCACCAGTTTCGCCACCCCTGGGAGGGCAAGGGGGGGGCAACCGCCCGCATTTTTTTTTTAACTTAACAGAGCGCATGAGCGCGAGGCTTGGGGCCCAGGGGGAAAAAAATGGCGGGCACGACGAGTGTGTCGCACCCAGGAGGAAGCGGAACTTCCACTTCCTCCATGAAGACTGAAGACGCCGATCCTGGAAGCAGGTACTTCTGGGATCGCCCTCCCTGCCTCCTTCCCTCTAGTCCCCCGTGGGGTAGAAAGGGCCTCTCTCTGCCGAGGTCTTCTCCAGCACCAGAGGGCAGCTGAGTAGAAAAGCAAATGGGAAGAGAGTCTGGAGGGGATGTAAAACTGGGGGAGGGGGGAGGGTTCGGCACTCCTTACCCATCTCCTCCTTTTGCTTTTAAAAACTGCCCCCCACTCCCTCTTTTAACAATAACGAGCCAATTCCATGTTTAAACATACAGAACGGCAGCCATCACATCTCGTTCGGCCTTGTGGTCTGATTTCCATCATGGCTATATACCACCGGAACTCATGTGGTCAGTTTTAATTTGCTTTAAAAGATTTACCTGGGGACTGTGTGTGTGGAATCCCTGACAGACCACAAGACATGGGCATCGCTTCTCATAGAATCATAGAGTTGGAAGGGGCCTCTAAGGCCATCCAGTCCAACCCCCTGCTCAGTGCAGGAATTCACCTTAAAGCATCCCTGACAGATGGGGGTCCAGCTGCCTCTTGAATGCCTCTAATGTGGGAGAGCCCACCGCCTCCCTAGGTCTTGGGTTCCATTGTCATACTGCTCTCACAATCAGGGAGTTTTTCCTGATGTCCAGCCGGAATCTGGCTTCCTGTCACTTGAGCCCATTATTCTGCGTGCTGCAGTCTGGGATGATTGAGAAGAGATCCTGGCCCTCCTCTGTGTGACAACCTTTCAAGTATTTGAAGAGTGCTATCATGTCTCCCCTCAGTCTTCTCTTCTCCAGGCTAAAGATGCCCAGTTCTTTCAGTCTCTCCTCATAGGGCTTTGTTTCTGGACCCCTGATCATCCTTGTCACCCTCCTCTGAACCCCCTCCAGCTTATCTGCATCCTTCTTGAAGTGTGGTGTCCAGAACTGAACCCAGGCTCATTTCTTGAAAGTGTAGGTTAAGACTCAGAAACTGAAGGCAAATCCGCCCCCGGAAGGCAACCACTTGGCTCTCCATTTGTCAACCCAGAGGCGAAAGGAGGCTGCAGAATGAGTTGGGACTGTAGCAACAAGAATGGACAGAAAGCCAGTTTGAGGAGGGGGGAGAACTTTGCCCCTCCCCGACTCCAATTTCAAAGAGGTCCTCAAGCACCGTACTTACGGAGCAGATGTGTCAGCACATCAGAGATGTACGTGTATTCAGGGGGTTATATTTTCACCCCAGGATCGCCGACAGTGTAAATAGGAGTCCAGGCTATGCGGGACGCGCAAGGCGCTTGGTCCTTATTTCGTTTTTATCCCCTTCACGTGCTAAAGGGACCTTTCCCATCTCCCCAGCTTAGCAATGCTCAAGCGTAGTGAGGGTGTCAGTTCTTTACTGTTAAACGCATGCTCTGCCTTGCAGCCCCCAATGAGATCCACAAGATAGTGTGCAAAGGCAGCTGAAGAACAATACAAATGAAGGAAATAAAACCATCTCCAGCCTTCCCCGACTTGGCGAGCTCCGGATGTGTCGGACTACAACCTCCAGAATCCCCCAGCCGGGGATTCTGGGAACGGCAGTCCAACACGTCTTGAGGACACCAGGTTAGGAACAGCTGTCGTAAAAAGAGGGAAAGAGGAACGCCATGGAAAAAACAGCAGCGAGAGAATTCTTCCCACATCTCACCACAGAGGCTTTTTGAAACGCAGGAGCGTCCAAAGACGGAGGCATGCCGATGGGTGCAAGCGTGTGCCGGGTGGGGCTTCCTAGGCGAGCACTCTACGAGGAGGGCGCAGCAACTGAGAAGGCCTTCCATTCACAGAGACTTGCCAAACTGCCAAAAGCGGGTGAGCACACGAGGAGGGTCATAGGGTAGAAGGTGCTCCTACCGGGGAAGTTCGGAAGATCCATTCTGCAGAGATGCGGAAGTCCCCTTTGCAGCCAAAGCTGCTCTCAGCGACGGCCTTTTTACATCATCGATTATTTCGGGAGGACAATCCCTGGAGTTCACCAAAGCCTCCCCTTTTTTACCTGCCCTCCACCCCACGTCCCGGCTGTTGTAGAGCAAGAAAGAAATGAGCGAGGCAGAAAAAGTGCACGCGCATGCACAGAGACCAGGTTACAATCACCAGGGCCGTGCAGAGGGGTGGGGCAGTGGGGCCAGTTGGCCCGGGGGCCCACGATTTTGAGGGGTCACTCCGACGAGGAGGTCCCTCCCTAGCTTACGCTACTGCTTCCGTAGCGTAAGTGGCCCATCGAGAAGCAAGGAGCCTGCCTTGTGGAAACAGCGCAGAAGCCGCCCGTCGTGAATACCACGGTCAGGCTACAAGCTCCAGAGGGCCATATTCTGCATGCGGTGAGGGGATATATGTGCCTTGAGGTGTTGTAGGACAGGTTTAAGATGAAGGTGTTATGTAGAACGGACATGTTGGTGGGCATGCCTCCTTGGGGCGGCCATGTCGTCCTCCTTATTTGAAATGGGGGGGGCACACACTTCCCATCTGGCCTGGGCATATTACCAGCTCTGCACGGCCCTGCCGATCACAATAGCAACATCTCAGCACAACAGCAACAGAACGGGCCCCCGTCACAAATGCCGCTGAAACAAGATGGACTCTGCAGGACAATGAGAGACGGGAACACCCGCAGGCAACCTAGACTTGCCGGAGCATATTTTGCTAACATGCAGAAAAGCCCACGAAGGTTGCAACCTATCACATGCTGCCTGTTAAAAGTCCCCGGGGGATGAAAGATCTATTTCAGCAGCAACCGATGTTGACAACATCCTCAATACTTCGGTGTCTTACACACATTGAAGCCAAGCAGTAAAAGGTGTTTGACAAGATGCTGTAGTGGTCATCGATTACTACCCTCCTGGAGCCTCTATGCAGCGTTCTAGTGACTGTCATGGAGTCAGGAGCAAGGGCGAGGGAAAGGAAAGAAAAGGAAAGGAATAGAGTCAGTAAGGCCGGAGGGTCGGCCGGAGGGAACGCTCCACGCTGGAGTCCTAAAGTTCTAAAGCCGCAGGGTTGGCGCTCAGAAGCAGGATTTGAGAGCAAGGAAGTGGAGGACACCCGGCACACCAAATGCTCTCCTTGGAGATGCTAAACCGAAAGGCAGCCATTTCCCTGGAAGAAGCCGTCGTGAATGGAAAGTGAGGCTTCACCTCAGTTGGGGCGACCCTATGGAGAGGAGGACAGGGCTCCCGTCTCTTTCACAGTTGTGTTGAAAGGGGAATTTCAGCAGGTGTCATTTGTAGGCATGCAGCACCCGGTGAAATTCCCTCCTCATCACAACAGTTAAAGCTGCAAGGGGTTTACTAAAGTGACCAGATACAAAAGAGGGCAGGGCTCCTGCAGCTTTAACTGTTGCGATGAAGAGGGGATTTCACCAGGTGCTGCAATAGGGTAACCATCTGGAAAGGAGGACAGGGTTCCTGAATCTTTGACCGTTGTGTTGAAAAGGGAATTTCAGCAAGTGTCATTTATACGCATGCAGCACCTGGTGAAATTCCCTCCTCATCACAACAGTTAAAGCTGCAAGGGGTTTACTAGAGTGACCAGATACAAAAGAGGGCAGGGTTCCTGCAGCTTTAACTGTGGTGATGAAGAGGGGATTTCACCAGGTGCTGCATGCATACAAATGACACCTGCTGAAATTCCCTTTTCTGCACAACTGCTAAAGGTACAGGAACCCTGTCCTCCTTTCCATAGGGTCACCCTACTCTTACAATCTCAGTGGCTTAGCAGTTGGGGAAAGGGTTCGTGGCCAAGGGAAGTGGCGTGGTCGTCCGGGAAATCCCGTTGGGCCAGACTGCGATGCCCGAGGGCCGGTGGTTCTGCACCCCCGCTTCAAGGGTTGTACCTGCTTTCCATAGACGTTGACACAGATGCGCTTCCGAAGGACGAGCTGCATTACCGCAGGGTGGCTGAGCTGCACCGTCACCCGCACGATCAGGAAGACCCTCTGCTCTGCCGCCGTCCCTTTGCTGAGCTGTGCGCAGTTATGGACAGTAGAGTCCCAGGAAGCTTCCGCCTTCGCCTGCAAAATCCCCGGACAATGAGTTTGAGCCAGGGCCGAGCTAAACCTTGTGCCACGAAAAGACTTTGCCCCCCCCCACACACACACACATTCGTACGGGCAACATGGGGAGCGCTTGTAGAGGAAAGAGCAGGACGCCCACACGTGTGCAACGACCAAGCAAGGGTGTGTTTTAAAGCATTCACCCACACCCTGGACAGCTACAGCCAATGAGGATTCCCAAGGGACTTTTCGGAGGAACGTGTGATCTACCCGTGACCTCGCAAGCCCATTTCCTCAACGGAAGCCCTTGATCCCCACTCTGGCCGCAGCGGCTCCTGAATCTGGGCCCGGTGAAGATGAGAGGGTGGAATCCAGCGTGTGAATGTGGGTCACACGGAGGGCTCTCCAGGTGTGCTCCCTAATCAATGAAAAAGTGCGAAAACAATACAATTTTTTTTAAAAAACGTACTCCTCTGAGACCAAGGCTTCTTTCGCAATGAGAGGGTAAACGGATGCCCTGCTGTAATAATAACGTCCCCGCAGAAAGAAAACTAGCATATCAGGGAGAAGGCAGGGCTAGAAATCTGTTTCTTGATGTGCTGCTTTCTGTGGGCAGGGCATGTTTGGGCTTGAAAAGGCATCCAAAGAGGCAATTTCCCCAAGGGAGGCTGGTGGCTCTGAAGTCAGTGGGATGATGAATTCGCTCTGGGTTTCAGTCAGAACTCTAGAGGAGCGATCCACGGAGCTCCACCACCCCACCGACATTGGGACCACCAGCATCCACTGAATTTTCTCACCTGTAGTCGAAAGTGGTACAACCCAGGGACAGGGGAACCACCTCAGAGAGAACTACGTTGCTTATCTTTGGCTTCTATTATAACAACAACAACAACAACAATAATGGCAAAGAGCTATGGCAACAGGAAAAGGTCACAATTATTCGGTTTGTCACCTCAGTCACCGGCATCACATCAAAAAACTATACAGAAAACCTTCAGAAACTGGGCCTACTGAAATACATCCACACCAACATCCAGACAGCAGTCATACTTAAATCATGCTCAATTGTCAGGAAATTCCTGAATCTGTAAAAGACAGCATGACTTGGCAAAGCCCGTCCTGTCCGACTAGAAAAACCGCCACGAGCGAGAAAGCGATTTAATAATCATAATCATAATCATAATCATAATATTTCTTTCTTTCCCGCCTCTCCCTCTGGATCGAGGCAGGGAACAACATTAAATACAAAATAGTATAAAATACATAAACAGATTAAAAACACATAAAACTAATACATTATTAAAATAACAAGAAAACTCTTAAAATTCAACTGGGTGGGCCTGCCAGAAGAGAGCGGTCTTTATGGCTTTCTTAAAGTCAGAGAGACTGTTAAGTTTTCGAATCTCTCCCGGCAGGCCATTCCACAGTTTGGGAGCGGCAGAAGAGAAGGTCCTCTGGGTCATGGTTGTCAGTCTAGTTTTGGCTGTCTGGAGAAAATTCTTCCCAGAGGACCTGAGTGTGCGGGGCGGATTGTATGGGAGAAGGTGATCCCGCAGGTAACCTGGACCCAAACCATGCAGGGCTTTAAAGGTAAAGACCAACCCTTTGTACTTCGCCTGGAAACTAATTGGCAGCCAGTGAAGTGATTCTAAAATTGATGCAAGTTATGGGATGAGTTATGGCCCAGCTAGCCTCAGAATGCCTTGTTGGATTGCAAGTAACTGAGAATGCAGTGCGGCTCGTTTTATGCACAATGTAGCTGTTGGACGTTTCTACCCTATGATTATTCAGAACACTGCTCTGTTGGTTGCGATGGAAACCGGGCTTTGCCCAGACCATGGTGCCAGGCACCCTGCCTTACCTCGCTCTCGTGATGCTTTACAACCTGCAGTTCAAAGAATTCATCTTCGTCTTCAGCAATCAGGGTGGCATCCCAGCCGCCCGCTTCCGGCTCATCGAGGTTATCCTGAGAGCTGAAGTCGTCTGCTACAGGGAGGGAAGGAAAGACACGGGAATCTGGTGAGCAACTGCAGTGTAGGGCCTGGGAAATTCAGTCTGAAAGCTCCCTAGGAAGGCCTGGATGACTCAATACCCCTCAGGCTAGGTTGCCACCACACATTTAATTCTTGCTGCAAGGATGAAATGCGGTCCGGGCATTTGGAACAAGCCCTTCAGGTAAGGTGCTCGATGGTACGGGCAAAAGCCAAACAATTCCACCACCCCACGTCATCATGGCGGTGGACGTTTTGCTGGATGAATAATATAGCTGAGAGATCCCACACCAATAGAATAGTCATATTCATCTGTCGCGGCAAGAGAAATAAGAGTACTCTGGCACTGTAAGAGACCACGGGATCCCTAAGACAGAAGCTGCAGATCGTCCGCGAGCAGACTGAATTAGCCACGCCTGTCTCCTCTGTCCCCCCCCACTTGCTTAATGTGTCGTCCGAATTCAGCCACTGTATGTTGTTAATATTCTCACTGATAAGGTGTTGTGAAGATTCATCCCTTGTGGGTGAAGAGCCTGGGAGAATCACTTCCTCCACTTTCTGTGTAAGGTGGGAAGTTTCTAGTCCTGTTTCTTCTGGTTGATAGCCTGACACTCCTCCCCCACACCAAGGGGAACAGGCTGGTCATGACAATGCATAGGATTGCGCCTTCAAAGGTTTCTTTGAAAGGGACAGTCACACCTGTAGCCCCCATAGTGTCGTTTGACACCGCTGAGGCTGCAAGCAAAGCACGTTCTTCTAGCCTCAAAGAGCCACTAACCCCTTTGGGGCTGGAAGGCAGTGACTGAATGCATGGCGTGAACGCTTTGCGCAGGAAGGCAGGTGGCTGACCAGGCCTGTCAAAATGCCTTGCAGGGCTGCATTTCATCCACCGGCCTGCGGCTCAGTAGAATCTCCTTTCTAAATTCCTTTCTCTGAGTTGTTTGCATCTCTGAGTGTTTACTTCTTGTCTCGCTCTGTTAGCCTGGGCTGCAACTTACCATTCAGATCAAGGAAAATGACCGGAATGTGCGTCTCCATGCCAGGCACAGGTGTCCTACAAGGAAACAAGAGTCGTGAGCAACGCCGGCATATCAATCGAGGCAGACTTCATGCAGGACACGTCCCCCGGGGCACACAGCAACTGCACATTCCATTTAGTGCCCACGGAATTGTAGGTCAAGGCAACAATAACCTTGATAAATGTGGCGTTATCTTAAATTTACTCTGGTAGATGCAGAGGACAATCGGTAGTTCCCGTGCCAAGTTTCAACTAAGGCTGCGTTCTCAGACGTAACGATGTGTGCGTGTTTGTTGATCTCAAATGACCAAAAGGAGGAGAGCATCCAAGTCAGGATAGAAAAAAGGGGAGAGAAACAGGTTCTCAGGATGCTGAAAATACTTTATTTCCAAGCCCTTTAACGCGTTTCGGCCTGTGTTGTTTTTTAAGGGGTTCGATAAGTGATGTCTGCAGAAATACTCCTAACAGGATGATAAGTCTCCTACGATAATTACGGCTCTCCTCCTTTTGGCTTTTTGACATAGTATCTGGAGACTTCCTGGCTGAAGAGCTCGCTCTCTTAACCGGACCTCAAATTTAGTCTTAAGCACAGCGTCTCCTGGCTTCTTGATCGCTGCAGCTCCTGTGACCCAGCGACTGCTGGCTGGGCTTGATTCTATTACCAATGTCCTGAATGAAAGGTTTCATGGCATATTTGCTGACTCAAGAGAACGCGGGGACGTGAAACCTGGAACCCAGAGCAATGTTCCCATAGTTGCAGCACCACCGGTAAGGAGCGGCCTTTTAAGTGAATGAACCAGGCAATTAACATTTAACATTTTTTCTTTGAAATCAGCTAAAGTGCAGTAGCGATAAATATTGATCCCATCCCTACAGAAGATCATAATTAAAGCTTGGTTAACAATTCTGTTGCTTTGAGTGGAGAGCATTTCTGGCTTTTCGTTACATCGAGCCTTAAGGAAAATGATTCAAACGTTTCCAGCTTTGGCTGCTTTTCGCTCTGTCTCCTGCCGCCGTCGCCTCCCTGGCTCCACGCTTCACCCTGTGCACTCTCTCTTGGATGTTGCTGGGCAAAAATCTCTCAGCTAGGGGAAAGTTAGCTTGACCCTCCCCCCCCCTGCTTCTCTAATATAGCACAACGTTACACATCTGTACGTTGGAGGTCGAGATATGGACCGCTCTGCACTTTGCGAGCCAAGGCCATTCCGCAGCTGTTTAAGCCACCCATGTATTTTATTTCAATAGTTGTTTTAATGAATTCTGTACATAAACCCTGTGATTTGATCATGAAGGGCGGCGTATAAATATTTCAAGTAAATATTTTTTACGAGTTAGATTACTGTAATGCACTCTACGTGGGGCTGCCTTTGAAGGCGGTTCGGAAGCTGCAGCTTGTGCAAAATGCAGCGGCCAGATTGATAACAGGAACCAGAAGGTTTGAACATATAAGACCTACCTTGGCCCGCTTGCATTGGCTGCCTGTATGTTTCCGAGCCCGGTTCAAGGTGCTGGTTTTAACCTATAAAGCCTTACACGGCTTGGGACCACAATACCTGATGGAACGCCTTTCCCGACATGAACCTACCCGAACACTACGTTCAACATCTAAGGCCCTCCTCCAAGTGCCTCCTCCAAGGGAAGCTCGGAGGTCGGCAACAAGAGAGAGAGCCTTCTCTGTGGTGGCCCCCCAATTGTGGACGAGGCCCGCCTGGCGCCAACATTGTTATATTTTCGGCGCCAGGTCAAGACTTTCCTCTTCTCTCAGGCATTTGGCAATATCTGAGGAGCCTGGGTTTGTTTTGTTTTGTTTTTGTAGCTTTTTGAAGTGTTGTAGTGTTTTTTAAATGTACAGATTGTGTGTATGTTGTATGTTTTTGCTGTTTTAATTTTTGTATATTGTTTTTAATTGTTTTTAATCCTATGTAAACCGCCCAGAGAGCTTCGGCTATGGGGTGGTATACAAATGTAATAAATAAATAAATAACCTAAGCAAGCCACGTGAGTGACCGTTCTACCACATTTTCACAGCTACTTTACTGCAGAGGACTTACCATTCAGCCGGAGCTCCAGGAATCCCACTGCCAGCTGAAGGCACCAGGACAGCATTCCTCTCTTCTGTCAGGGTCAACCTCATCTCTAACAGCTGAACCTCTCGGTCCGAATCGTCTTCTGTTTTGTCTGGAAGGGCTCAACAGTTTTAGTTTTTACTGGAACGTCCAAAACACACACGGGGGTTCTACCCCACTATAAAATGACCCGTTGATGTCAGTGGGGCAGTGAATCCGCTCCAGGTTCCAGTCAGAACTGGCCAGAGCTCTAAAGGAGCAGAACACCTTGGAAAGCTCCCTTAGAATTCTGACTGGTTCTGATTGAAACTCGGAGCGGATTCATCGCCCAACTGACATCGGAGCCACCGGGCCCCACTGAAATGACCACTGCGGTGCAGTATGGAAGTTGGACTCCAGGGGCCAATGAGCTGAAGTCCCTGGCCTGGGGGAACGATTCACCCTACCTTAAAGCACAGAGACAAATTCCTATCAAATCCAGCCTTACAAACATCCACGGAACAAAATTCCATGCTCCACCCTGTTCCATCCACTGTACTAATGTGATGCATAGGGATTTCCCCCTCTGGCAGATCTACAGTACAAGTTAAAACCCTAGCACCTGCCTTGATTAACTTCAATGGCTCCCCCGAGCAAGACATCCTAAAGACCGTAATGCTGTGCAGGAGACAGGAAGAAATTCAGCACCTGTCAGTAAAGCTACAATTCCTAGGTTTCCCAGAAGAAGCTGACATTACACACCCAAGGCCCGTTTGGATGAAAAGGTCTCTGCCTGCCAGCGGAAAGACAGCAGAGAGGGAGCAAACCTAGCTTCCTATGGCAGAGAGTTCCACAGCCAGGGAGTGGCCCCCGAGAAGGCCCTCTTCCACGCCGCCACCAAACGCACATCTGAAGGCAGCGATATCAAAAGAACATCCTCTCCCAAAGATCTTATGACCCAGGCAGGTTTGTAGAAGAGAAGGCAGTCTTTCAGGGAGCCTGGTCCCAAGCCATCTTGGGCTTTATAGGTCATAACCAGCACTTTGAGTTCTGCCCAGAAACAGACCAGTAGCCAGTAGAAGCTGTTGTAACAAGGAAGTCACGTGTTCCCTGTAACCAGTCCTGGTCAACAGTCTGGACCAGCTGAAATTTCAGAGCAGTTTTCAGAAGGCACATGGCCAGATCAGACAACTGTAGAAAGGGGCATAGTTGGTGCATTAGCCTCAGCTATACAAACACACTCCTGGTCACTGCCGAAACCTGGGCATCCAGGGCTGAGTCTAAGAGAGCCTGAGTCTCCAGGGGAAGCGTAACCCCATCCAGTAGAGGTTGAGTCTCCATTGCCTGCCTGATGTGCCTTGCGAAAGACCTGAAGCACCACTGTCTTGTCTGGATGAGATTCAATTTGTTTGCCCTCATCCAGTCGATTACTGGCATCCCACACCAACTCAGAATCAGAATAGCTTCCTTGGATTTAGATGGAAAAGGAGTGATAGAGTCGGGCGTCATCCGCATACTGGTGGCATCGAACCCTGAAACTCCGGGGAATCCCTCCGAGAGGTTTCATGTATACGTTAAATAGCATGTGGGTTAAGGTGGAACCCTGAGGGACACCACAGGCCAACGGCCATGGCGTTGAGCAGGAATCCCTCAGCACCACCTTCTGAGATCACCCCTCCGAGAGCCGCCGTATGACAGTGCCTCCCAGTCCAATCCTGGACAGATGCCTCGGAAGGCTATCAAGGTCACTGGTATTGAAAGCCACAGAGAGGTCCAGCAGAACCAACAGGGACACACTCCTCCTGTCCAGATCCCAGCATGGAGCATCCACCAAGGCGACCCAAGCAGTCTCTGTCCCATCACTAGGCCTGAAGTCAGGTTGGAACGGAACTAGATCATCCGTGTCATCCAGAAATCCCTCTTATCATCTGCGTAGCCTTCCTCTGCACTCTTCCCCACAACCTCGGTGGAAATTGCAGAGTAAACTAAGAATAATACTAATTGTGCTCACCAGGTTTCCCCACAAGTTTCTGCAACTGTTGATCCAAATACTCCTGGCGTTTCGTAAGTGCATTCAGCCACTTCCGACGTAGCCTCTCCAGGTCTCTGTCCTGTGAAAAATGGAGTTGCTTTTGAAAAAATAAATAAACAACCAGCTGCTTGTGAACAGAGATGAGAAGGTGGGCATCTGAGACTCTGGCACAGAAAGATTTCAAAGATGTCCAACAAGGAAGCAGCCGCTGAAATTCCATGTTCTGATGTTGCATATGGACAGTCATCAGTGGTTGCTTGCTTCTTATGACATTTTAACCATCTTCCGCATAAGCTACAAATATGAAAATCGACACATTTGGCAAAGGTATTGCTCAAGTTTACATTTTTTTTGGAAGTCCTTCAACTATGAGGACTAGGAACCTGAACATGCTTTTCTTTTCTTTTTTAAACGAAAATCAAGGTTCTCATATTCTGTCCCTCCCACACATTATTGGAGAGGAAGGTCATAAGAACATGAGAAAAGCCCTGAGGCTGGATCAGACCGAGGGTCCATCTAGTCCGGCATTCTTTCCACTCAGTAGCCAGCCAGCTGTCGACCAGGGACCCACAAGGCAGGACATGAGTGTAAGAGCACTCTCCTGCCCATGTTCCCCGGCAACTGGTATACAAAGGCTTACTGCACATGCCCAATGATAGCCTTCTCCTTCAGGAATTCATTAAACCCCATTTTAAAGGCATCCAAATTGGTGACCGTCAATACATCTTGTGGTAACAAATTCCATAGATCCCCTATTGTTTTGCTTCAATGATGGGCATGGAGACTCCTGCAACCTCTGTTTATGACCAGAATGTATCGTGTTGATTCTTTAGTAAAAGAACATTAGAACCAAAAATATAAAAATACTGACATCTGACAGAAGCAAAGAGCAATACGCTTACCTGGTAGCTGTCCATGCCATCATCTTCCTCCTAGGCAAAAACCAGCAAATTCAAGTTAAGTTCGAAACAGTTGTTGTAGCCAAACAAACAGAAATGACAAAGGGTGCAAGCATCAAATTGGTAATATTGTCCTTCCCTAATGTGGGGCCCTCCAGATGTTTTGGACTACAACTCCCAGCATTCCTGACCATTATCCATACTGGCTGCGGTTGATGGGAGTTTGATGGCTAAACCATCTGGAGAGCACCAGGTTGGGAAAAGGCCGCAGTAGATTATTCAGCTAGAATTCAACAGCTTGATCCTATGTTTGCACTCAAACAAACTCGCCTGAATTTTTAAAATTGTCCTCAGAAGTTCTGCTCATTTGCCTGCCATCAAGGTCCATCAGACTGGCGGGCATTTGAGTCAGGAGCATTTCAGGAGGGACCTACATCTTTGGAACTCTTTATAGGTTATGACTATAAAGCCCTATACGTCTAGGGTCTAGGTTATCTGAAAGACCATATTCTCCCTTACAAGCCTGTCCATCCCCTGAGGCCTTCAGGGGAGGGCTTTCTCTCAGTCCCACCATCACAGGCACACCTGGGGAGAACGTGGGAGAGGGCCTTCTCGGTGGTTGCCCCGGGACTCTGGAACTCCCCTCCCAGGGAAGCTAGACTGGCTCCCTCCTTGGTGTGCTTCTGGAGGCAGGCAAAAACTTTTCCGTTCCAGCAGGCCTTTGGTGAATAGTCTGGACCTCTGTCTGTGCATAGGACTCTTACAATTGTTATGTGTATTTTAAATGTTTTAATATTAAAGCACATTTAATTATCATCATCATCACTATCACTCTCTCCCCAAAGAGGTGCGCATGGACCCATCTACATCACTTTTTAAACAGACCTTGAAATCGTTTGTTTCAGGCCCTTTCTGCGTCATCCATTTTTCCTGGGGCCGCCCCTGCCTGCTTGCGGAGAGTCCGCATGACGCACAGAGCATCCCGCAAGCAGGCTGGGGCCAGCCCTCCATTTTCCCGGGAGTTCAGGGAACGCTATTATCCTGCTTCGTTCCCTGCTCCCGAAAGGACTGCGAGATGGGTGGCTGGTGTGGCCACCCATCCTGGATGCAGCCGCGCTTACCCGCAAGTCAGCGCGGCTGCACAAATGGCCACAGAGCCGCACCGCGTGGCTCCGAGGCCATCAGGAAGGGGGGACGGTGAAATTGCCATCCTCGGGGGGGGGGGGCGCGATCGTGTGCGTTTTTTTTTTAAAAAAATAAACAAACCTTTTGCACATGAGCATTCATGCGCACCTCCGCGGGTTTTTTTTTTTTTTTTAATGGCCAGCGCGACTTGCGGCGGCCCAGGAGAAGCCCGGGCCGCCGCATTGTGGTGTGGCCTCAGCGCTCCGAACCCGGAAGTGGCTACTTCCGGGTTTCCCCGCTTCCCGCCCTCTCTGCCCTTATGGTGCGGAAAGGGCCTCATCCTGCATTTTATTGCGGTATTATATTGGGTTTTCAGACTGCTGTTTTTAGTATGGACTTGGACTGTTTTGGAGTATTTTATACTTCTGTTGTTTCAGCTAGTTTTACTGTGTTGTCTTGGGAGGGCTTTGCCTTGAGACGTGTCACATACACTCCTCAAATCAAATCGAAAAAATCAAGTCAAGCCAAACCAAATCGAATTAATATCTACTCAGAAGAAAACCGCGCTCAGTTCAAGAGCGCGTACTGCAAAATTGGGGGCATAATGACTCAACAATTGTCAAGCAATGAAAAGAATTATTATTTTTTTAATTTAAAAAAAGTGACGTGTGCGTAGGATTGAAGCTTTAGTCCAGGGGTGGGGAACATGTGTCCCTCCATGTGTTGTTGGAGTGCAGCTCCCATCAGCCACAGCCAATAGGGTCAAAAGTTGGGGATGATGGGAGTTACAGACCAACAGCATCTGACTGGACACATAAGAACCTAAGAAGAGCCCTAAGGCTGGATCAGACCAAGGGTCCATCTAGTCCAGCATTCTGTTCACACAGTGGCCAATCAGCTGTCGACCAGGGACCTACAAGCAGGACACGGGTGCAACAGCACTCTTCCACCCATGTTCCCAGCAACTGGTGCACACAGGCTTACTGCTTCTGATGCTGGAGGTAGCCCATAACCATCAGGACTACTAGCCATTGACAGCCTTCTCCTCCAGGAATTGATCCAACCCTCTTTGAAAGCCATCCAAATTAGTGGCCGTCACGTCTCACATCCCTTCATTAGTCCGTTAATGGGCGACGGCCAATTATAAATCAGTAGGGTTGTGAGAAAAGGGCATGCTTCATGTTTGGAGGCTACTTTGGTCTGGGTATGCAAATGTAATAGAGCATATAAAAGGGAACATTAAAGACGACCTTACTTTAAAATAAAGGTTGGTAATTTTCACCTTTTAAGCGTCGGTTCTCTTACGCTTCCTTGGATATCTCAAGGCGCCACTTAGCTTGAAAGTTTTGTAAATGTACATTTATTTAAACATCAAATCAATCGGCTAAAAGTCAGATACATATTAACTAAACATTCTCGAAATGATTGAGAGCCATAAAATGTCTATAAATTATTCAATCCCATTATACTGTCCCGGATGCAGAGGTGGCGAGTTGTAAAAATTATACTGCCTTGCACTGTACGCACACAAACGCTCATGTAATACTAATAATTCCCATATAAAAACTTTTAATAAAGTCCGAACTGGTGATGAAAACTTCCACCCACTCCAGTGCAGTGAGTCTTTACAGCCTCCACCCCATTATATATTGCTGCCATCAGAGGCTAGACTGTTGGGGGGAAAGCCAGGACCCAGGAAGCAAGGGGAGATCCATCAATCTCCAGCAGGAATGGGGAACAGGTGGCCTTCTGGGGGTTGCTGAGCTGCACCCCCCATCATGCCTCACTATTGGCTATGCTGGCAAGGGCTGGTGGGAGTTGCAGTCCAACAACAAGGATGCAGATCAGCTGGAGGGGATTCAGAGGAGGGCAACGAGGATGATCAGGGGATTGGAAACAAAGCCCTGTGAGGAGAGACTGAAAGAACTGGGCATGTTTAGCCCGGAGAAGAGAAGATTAAGGGGAGACATAATAGCACTCTTCAAGGACTTGAAAGGTTGTCACACAGAGGAGGGCCGGGATCTCTTCTCGATCATCCCAGAGTGCAGGTCCCGGAATAATGGGCTCACTTTGCAGGAAGCCAGGTTCTGGCTGGACATCAGGAAAAACTTCCTGACTGTTAGAGCAGTACGACAATGGAACCAACGACCTAGGGAGGTCATGGGCTCCCCCACATTAGAGGCCTTCAAGAGGCAGCTGGACAACCATCTGTCAGGGATGCTTGAAGCTGGATTCCTGCATTGAGCAGGGGGTTGGACTCCATGGCCTTGTAGGCCCCTCCCAACTCTACTATTCTATGAGTCTATGATCTTGATGGCAAAACATTCCCCACCCTCATCCCCCGCTTAAAAGCATACTGAGAACATTCGGGCCCAGGGGACAGAATCATTCAGCTGGGGACAGAATTGTCCAGACTTCCCACCTGCTTGAGAAAAGAACCGTAGTTGGGTCCGCCAGATGTGTGTGTGTGTGTGTGTGTGTGTACGTGTGTACTTGATGTTGTCTTGGATAAGGGCCAAATGTGCTTTGAATCCACTGCACGTCCAGCCTGTACCACATTTCCGCCACCAGAGGTTTTGAGGGGCAACCACAGCGCAGATCAAACCAACGGGCCCCTATGCCAACGTGATGCCCAGATCACAGAGGACAGGTGGGCCTGGGGCCCCCAGTCTCTCACAGCAACGAGATCTCCGATTTCAGCTTTGAAGCATCCTGACCTCACAGACACACAGGACTCCGCAAAGCAAAACACTGAAAGCTAGAAGTCAGAATGCCAGCACTGATATCAAGGAAGTGGACTTGGGTACCAACCCAGTCTCTCCACAATACTAGGCTGACCATGTGAAAAGGAGGACAGGGCTCATGTAACTTTAACAGTTGTAGAGAAAAGGGGATTTCAGCCAGTGTCATTTGTCTGCAATTAGTTCCTGGCGAAATTCCCTCTTCATCACAACAGTTAAAGTTGCAGGGGCCCTGCCTTCTTTTGTATAGGGTCACTCTAGTATAGTGCCTGCAACTTTAACTGTTGTGATGAAGAGGGAATTTCACCACGTACTAATTGCATACAAACGACACTGGCTGAAATTCCCTTTTCTCTACAACTGTTAAAGTTACATGAGCCCTGACCTGCATTTTATCTGGTCAGCCTACACAATACCTTTCACGCGGCAGCTGCAAACTTTAAGGCTCCGAGGAATGTAGGAATATACGAAGCTGTATTATAAGAGGCCTGGCTTTTCCTCCAACTAGGTTATAGTACTGCCTTACTCTGGCTGGAAAGTGCTTCCCGGGATCTCAGGAAGAGAAAAGTTCTGTAACATTACCTGCTGCTCCCTGATCCTTTTTGAAACTGGCGATAAGGGATTGAATGTGAGGCCTCCTGCAAGCTAAGCCAGTGTCCTAGTGAACCACGGATTTATTTATTTTTACTCCTCAGGTCAAAGGACCCATTTACCAGATGATACTCGTGACTCTTTGGCGACTTGATGTGTCTTATCTGAACGCAACCCGCTCCGACGGATAGGATGGATTCTTCCATGAGAGGCAATGTCCCCGACTCTTGCACAGACTTCACTTCCACTTGGATTCGGCGTGACTGCCCCTGCGCATCCAGAGAAGGAAGAGAAGGGAAGGCCAGTATTTACTCGCTTATTTATTGAGCTATTGGTTTTATTTGTTAACACTGATTTGCCGCTTTCTCTGCTAAAAAGTCATTAAGGCGGTGCACAGGAATTTGAAACGATAAAGGCAAGAACATTAAAAACAGTAAAAAAATGGTTAGAACATTAAAATGGTACAGGAGGGACCTCTGCTGGCAACAGTTTGACAGACAATGTTGCTATGAAAATGCAGCGTCTTGAACGGGTTGTATTAAACGGATTGTTCCCCGAGTGGCTAAAATCCAATGTAAGTCCTGCTTAGAGTAGACCTGTTGAAATGACTTAAGTCCCAGTCATTTCAATGGGCCTGTTTTAAGTAGGGCTTACGTTGGATTTCACCCATATAGTCCACTCCTTCCAAAGGACTCAGGAGCAAGGCACAAAAGGATAAAAATAACATGTTCTGCATTAGGACTACACCTAATTTTTTATTTTATTTGTTTTAAACATCTCTTGGCTGCCTTTCAGGGCAGAAGCCCTTGCAAGGCGGCTTCCAACAATGAAATACTGATGGAACTGCACTGGCTACTTATTGGCTACCAGGCCAGGTTTAAGGTTTTGGTACTAATGTACAGAGCCCTAAACAACTTGGGACCAGGATACCCGCGAGAGCGCCTTCTCCCTTACCAACCTGCCCAGTCACTGAGGTCGTCGGAGGGCATGCTCCTGGTGGTTCCACATAGACCTGTGGCCCGACTGGAATCCACCAGGAGAAGAGCCTTTAGTGTGGTGGCCCCTACTCTGTGGAACTCCCTGCCTCTGGAGGTCAGGCAGGCGCCAACACTAGGCTGCTTCTGGCGCCTCATGAAAACAACTCTATTTCAATAAGCCTTCCTCAACGGACTAGCCACTGTTTTTCTGGTTCCTTTGTTTTTAAATTGAACCATTTTAATTTGCTTTTTTAATCTTCTTTCTTTTACTGTTTATATTAATGTTCACCACTCTGGAATTTGTGTTAAGTAATTGAGCGGTATATAAATATTGTAAATAAACAAAGAAAATACAACAATAAAAAATAGCTCGTATCTCGAAGATATGAAGCTGCCTTATCCCAGTATTGACCAGCAGCAGCTCCCCACGGCTTTCCCCAGAGGCCTCGGTCAGCTGTGCAACTTGATCGCCTTTTCAACTGTATCGAGGCCTGGGACCTCCTATGTGCAAAACTTGTGTTTTACTGCTGAGCTTTGGCTAGGGATGGCGGAGAAATCCGAAACAAAATGAAATGAGTTTGGATCTAGAATCATAGAATAGTAGAGTTGGAAGGGGCCTCTAAGGCCAGCGAGTCCAACCCCCTGCTCAATGCAGGAATCCACCTCAAAGCATCCCTGACTGATGGTTGTCCACCTGCCTCTTGAACGCCTCTAACGTGGGAGAGCCCACCACCTCCCTAGGTCATTGGTTGCATTGTCGTACTACTCTAACAGTCAGGAAGTTTTTCCTGATGTCCAGCCGGAATCTGGTTTCATATAACTTGAGCCTGTTATTCCGTGTCCTGCATTCTGGGATGATGGAGAAGAGATCCTGGCCCTCCTCCGTGTGACAACCTTTAGAGTATTTGAAGAGTGCTATCATGTCTTCCCTCAATCTTCTCTTCTCCAGGCTAAATATGCCTAGTTCTTTCAATCTCTCCTCATAGGGCTTTGTTTCTAGATCCCTGACCATCCTTGTCGCCCTCCTCTGAACACGCTCCATTTTGTCTGCATCCTTCTTGAAGTGTGGTGCCCAGGACTGGAAACAATACTCAAGACGAGGCCTAACCAGTGCAGAATAGAGGGGAACTTTGCCTTCTCACCGAAAAGAAAGTCTCTCCATATTTACCTGCCTGGACATAAAGATCATCACCTGAGCCCCTCCTGCAGGTGCCCCCGCCAAACACAACCAGATGGGGGGCTACAAGTAGGAGAGCTTTTCAGTGGTGGCCCTGCCGTTTGTGGACTGTTCTCCTCAGAGAGGCTTGCCTGTCACTTACGTTGTGGTCTTTCCAGCGGCAGATGAAGCCCTTTCTATTCTCCCAGGCATTTTAGTGTTCTTAGTACTTTTAGTACTCTAGTTATACTCTAGCTACAGTTATCCATGCTCTGATAACCTCTCGTCTGGATTATTGCAATGCGTTATACGTGGGGCTGCCTTTCAAAATGGTCAGGAAACTTCAACTGGTACAAAATAAGGGCAGCCAGACCGTTAACAGGGACTGACCAACGAGACCACATTACGCCAGTCCTTTTCCAGCTTCACTGGCTGCCGGTCCAGGTCTGGGCCCGATTCAAAGTTCTGGTATTAACATTCAAAGCCCTAAACGGCTTGGGCCCAGGTTATCGGAAGGAACGCCTCCTCCCATATGTACCTGCCCGTGAGCCCCTGCCAAAGGAAGTGAGGCAGGTGGCTACCAGGAGGAGGGGCTTCTCCGCTGTGGCACCCCGGCTGTGGAATGAGCTCCCCAGAGAGGTTTGCCTGGCACCTACATTATACTGCTTCAGGTGCCTTTTTATTTTCACAGTATTTTCACAGTTCCTCAGTTTGATTTTTAACCTTGCTGTTTAAATTTGTATTTTAAATCCATATTAATTTCTGCACGGCTGCTCGGTTTTACTCTGGTTGTGCTTTTTATACTGTATTTTATATGATGTTTTTATACTGTCACTGTTTTATATCTTGGATTTTTTTTATGGTTTTGATTTTTGTAAACCGCCCAGAGGGCTTCGGCTATTGGGCGGTATAGAAATGCAGTAAGTAAGTAAGTAAGTAAGTAAGCAAATAAATAATCTATCCTGCTGCTGTCTTTCATTTGGCTTGATGACGTTATCTGCACCGTTTCTATTTTTGGTTTTAATATTTGCACCGCGTGTTTTAAGGTACTGTACGCTGCCCAGAGAACCTTGCTTACTTATCGATCCGGAGGGAGAGGCGGGCTACAAATAAATATTATTATTATTATTATTATTATTGCTTATTAGGCAGTTTAAAAGTACAACAAATAAATAAAGACGTGGAGGGATTTTTGTGTTGCAGGAAAGAGCGTTCAGTTATGTTCGCCCTCCGCGTGTTTGGGACGGATACCGGCTGAATTCAGATGTCACAATAACCTGTGGGCTAGAAGTCATTCGTGGCCCTCCCATGGGTTGGGTTGTTCCGTGTGCCCCCGTCAGATCTCCTGCTACCGCCATGCTGCCTTATTGCGAGTGATTCTGCTGGGAGACAAGGTGACCACGAAGAGCACGCTTTGCACCCCAGCAGAATTAGGCTCCCTCTGGCCCACCACGCAGCTCTCCGTGCGTCTTGTTTCCCAGCAGGATCGGTGGGAATCCAGCAGTGGGAAAGGATCCAGCCCGCCAAGCAGCCAGCCTAGCCTCCCGACCTGGGCTGATGTGCTGCCTACCCCTCTTCCGGCACAGCTGCCCCAGAGAATGAGTGGGGAGGAGATGCACCAGCTGGTGGAAGGAGTCTCGGCTTAGTCATTCCCATCACTTCCTGATTGTCTGGTCCCTAACATGATGCGTAGCGTTCATTCCATCAGCTAAAAAGAGAAGACAGTAAGATGGTTGAATTTGGCTGACTGCTCCTTCTCTTGTCTTACCTGCCTGAGCTGAAAGATGCCACCTGTCTGCACGTCCTTTGCTGGAATCACTTCCACCGGGCAGTATTCCCCATTCTCGTTAAGCTCCAGAATCTGAACCCAGAGCTCCACTTTGCGAGTGACCTCGCTCCACCTGCCAAAAAAAAAACCCCACCACTTCCGTTACTGATATACAACTTTGCTTTTTGAAAGAGCCCAAAAGTGTTGAAGAGGGAAAGAGAGAGAGAGAGGATGTATATATGTATGTATGTATGTATGTGTGTTTACATGTGCAAGAGAGAAAGGAAGGCGTGTGTATGTGCATGCGGGTGGAGGGAGGGAGGGACGGAAGGGAAACTGCTTCAGTTCAGCCTCAGTTCAGTCGGAAAACACTTTCAAACAACCCTTGTGGCTCTGTCTAAATCACTTGCTGTATCAAAGTCTGCCTGCAGATAAAAAGGCGCTTTTTCCAGACCACCAGTTATAAGCAGAAACGTGCATTTTTGCACTTAAAAAAAAAACAAAAAACGGCCAGTTTCAGCACTCAGAATAATCTTAAGAGTACGTTTCTGTCAGATGTAATAAAATGGCAACGTTTGGCCAGGTCGTGATTGAAAGGATTGAGAAGGAGCGGGATGGAAGCTTTGGGCAGGGCAAGACGTTTATAATAATAATAATAATAATAATAATAATAATAATAATAATAATAAATTTATTTCTCACCCGCCTCTCCATTTGGATCGAGGCGGGGAACAGCAGTAAATATAAAATATGATAAAATACATACAACTGGTTTAAAGCAATGGCAATCCCTTGGCCTCTGAATTCTAAATCCAGGATTATCGGGCTGGAGTGGAGTAATAGAATAGAACAGACCGCATAGAATAACCCATTTTCCTGTTAAACTTCCTCCTTTAACCTCCTACACAGAGGTGTTTTTTAAAAAAAAAAACAAATTTCTGATTCATTTACCAGCTAAATGCCATCTCTTTTACCTGTCTCGGAGGCTTCGAGTTTTGGCTTGAATTATTCCCAAATCCCAAAGTGCCGTGTTTTTGCGAGGATCACACTGCTTGTGTCCATAAACCTCAATGGCCAGAGCACCATCAGAAAGATACTCCATGAAATCTTCAGAAATATTGACAGAAAATTCCTAAGGATGAAGAAGGCAATTTGTCATTCACTTCTCTTCCTACTGCTGTTGCTGGGGATTTTTTGGGGGGGTGGGGGAGTACACCTGAAGGGTGAAATAAGGGGCCAGACTACGCACCTGACTACACATTTAGAAAGTCACTTGTCCAGGAACACTCAAGACCAACTGCTCGGACATGCAAACTTTACAGAAGGCTGAAATCAGTCTAATCAATTGAGTTGCCACAAGACTGCAGTTTAAGAAATGTTGCGTTTGGCATCCTGAACGAATCCACGGGGGGAAACGTCGACACAAATTAATGCACGGGGCTTTCCTGTTCTACATTTGCTGATTTATAGTTGCGTTCCATTAAGATGAATTCCGCTCGCTGTTCTGTTCCCTGTACAGTATGACATGGCTTGCTAGCAGTTAACCAGCAATCTCTTCTCAAGTGTGTGTTTTACCGATATTTCTATTGTAGTAACTCATTTTAAAACAAGACTGGGACCGAGTTATCCCAAGGAGCACCTTCACCCATTTGAACTTGCCCACGTTTTAAGATCAGCAGCAGGGACCCCGCTCTCTGAACGCCACCTATGATCACCTACAGTTTCCAGCTAAAGCCATTCCACTGTATCTAAAGCCCATCAATGGCACTTTCCTTTCACAGGCCTTGTGGACAGCCCACCCAATCTAAGACAGCTACTCACTAGCTGCAACATGCCCTGCAGCAGGATACAGACGTAAGACCAGTCCCTGCAACTTACCCAGATGGCAGCTCTGTCCCCATATCTTCTCTGGAAACACTATCACAGAACCTAATAATGTCACCCAAACCACTAGCGGCTCATTGACTTGCTCATCTTCCAGTGTGGTGGGAGAAAAACCAAAAGACTATGGTTTATTGTGCCCAACCAAGTCAGGATTCATTAATCCAACACCAAACCGAGGTTTAATGCTGGCTTGCGAATCCTGGCTTCTTTGGACACAATAATCAACCATAATCTCAGGTTTGGATGGTCATGGTAAGCTCTCCCTGCCTGCTTTGTTTATCTACCTGAGCAAAAAGCCTGATGCTGCTTGTTCACGTTGACCTGGTTTGCACATAACGGCACCAAATCGTGGGTTAATTAATCATACCTAACAACTAATCGTAGATCAACTTTGGTTAACCAACAAACAACCCACAGTGCCCAGGTTCACATGTCATGAAGCAACTTATGATTGGGCTGATCAGGGGTTGCAGATTCAAATCAGAAGCGGCTCGTGAGCAACACACAACCTGGCAATTTGTGGGTTAATTAACCCAGGATTTGCTGTCGTTATATGAGAAGAGGCCCATTGTCGTTTAATAACCAAGGATTCCTGGCTTAAAGTGATGTGTGAATATGGCCACAGCGCATAAACATTTCTCACACCCTTTCTAGCTTACATTTTCATCATGAAATCAACCATAAGTAATCCTGAACAGATCCTGAATGAGCCAGGAAGCAGTGGCCAACCACAGCTCTATGGCACATGGCCACTGCATCTCCCTGAGTCTTTATTATATATTGCATTTATATCTTGCCTTTCTTCCTCCTTAAGGAACCCAAGGCAGCGGTGTGCATAATCCTCCTCTTCCTCTCCATTTTATCCTCACAACAACCCCGTGAGGTAGGTTGGGCTCAGAGTTTGTGACTGGCCCAAAGTCACCCAGTGAGCTTCCATGGCCGAGTGGGGACTAGAATCCAGATCTCCTGACTCCCAGTCCAGCGCTCTAACCACTACACCACACTGGCTCTCTACACCATGACGTGGATCTCCTCGTTACACTTCATTGTCTTCCCTAGGAGGCACTCAAGCAGCCTTCCTCAACCTGGTGCCCTCCAGATGTGTCGGACCAGTGTACATACAATATAGGCATCTGCGTAAACGTCTGAACCGGCCCTCGCTGTTTTGTCTACGGCAGTAAAAACAAGAGCAGGAGAATTACATTGCAGTGATCGAAAACGACCATGCACCGCGGCTCCTTGCTGACGGGAGAGAGAGAGGGATCCACTTCAGGAGCCACCGTGACTGGTTCCAGCTGATCCCAGAAAGAATATTTGCAGAAGACAAAGTTGGAGAGATGCTGCGGCAAACCAGTAGCCTGAAGGATCTTGATCTAGGGGTAAGGAAACACACGCACAATGATGGTCAAGCTGTAATAAATAAATAAATACGGAGGCTCTTAAATATAAGCTAGACAAAGTTAGTTTTGTTAAGGCTAATGTTTATCTTCTGACGCGGGTGGCTAAATATCTACATTAAATCTGCCTTGAAATATTTCTAGATTGAAGTACAGCCTGAAAATCTCCACCAGGGGTCACTGGATGACCAGGTTTGGGGAAAACGGCTGAGGGTTGTTCTGGAAGGAAAACCAAAAGAGTTTTTCCCCCTTATTTCTTCCATGCACACATATTGCTCAAATGAAATTAAATACTGCTATACCACAGTTTAAAAAGTGCAACTCCTTCATTAAATGAACACGCACACACACACACACACACACACACACAGAGTTTTTATCCAGTGGGAGCCATGAACTTTGTACTACCCAGTCGGCGAACACAGCAATCCCATTCCCAGAGGAGGAGGAAATGTCTAATTAATTCTTCTGTAACAATAGAATCAGAACAAAGCCGATTTAATCCAGCACCCTGTTTCCAACAGGGGGCAGCCAGATGCCTCCAGGAAATCCATGGGCAAGGCACAGAGGCAACGGCATTCCGCTCTTTCTTCAACACCGAGACCTGGCATACAGAGGTATGCTGCTGCTATATATGGAGGTTCCATTTAGCTATTAAGAGTGATGAGCCCAGCCTTCCCCCAACCCCGGCTGGCTGGGGGTGATGGGATCTGTAGTCCACTCCATTTGGAGGCCGCCGGGGTTGGGGGAGGGCTGGCTTATCGGCCTTTCTATGCTCTGCGAATGCGTCCCGTGGTTTTGAACGGGAAAGGGATGCTCTCAACTCACCATGCACACTAACTTGTGCTCCTGCTGGTCGTTCTCGGCGAAGCCTTCCGTGCCGTCATCGCCGCCTGCGATGCGCTCCCCGATCACGCCACTCACACGCACCACTTCGACGTGCAGACGGCCTGCCACCTGTTGGGAGAAAAGGAAACCCCACACAAATACAGGGGAGAGTTGTTAGGAACCCAAACTATGGCAATGGATGCTACCAAAACCTGGCTTGCAGATTGTCGAGGCACGCCCCCCCCCCCAATCACAGCATTGGAGAGTGGCTACGAGAGAAGGTGCCTTTTCAGTGTTGGCCCCTTAACCCCCACAGCTTTCGAATGCTCTGCCTGGGGACGTTCACCTGGCACCCACATTATTATCCTTTCGGTGTCAAGTTAAGACTTTCTCTACGGCTTTTATAGATCTGTTATTTCAGTCCCTGTGCTTCAGATTTAGCTCCCAAATCTAATGGTTGCGTTTAGGGCCCTTTCTACACCATAGGGGTGTAGTGGGAGGGCGATCCCTGAAGTACCTAATACACACCATCGACGCACAGGGACCAGCCGGGGGCCATCCCAGGCAAAATGCCTGGTGTGGAAAGGGCCTAGGTCTTGTCATCCGTTTTCTATTTTATGGCGTTGCATTAGTCCGTGTTTATCTGGGCTTTTCTGCTGTGCGGGATATTAAATGACTTACTGGGTTTTTTTTTTGTTTTTTTGCTGCAACTGTAAATTACGTTTTAAATGTCTGTACGATGCCTGGAGAGAGGGTCGTTCCACTTCTGGAGAGAATTCGTGCAAGAAGCTTCAAGAAAGCAAATCAATTTAACACAGAGAGGCGTGCCAAACACCCAGTTCAGAGGGCAGCTTCCCACGATGCCCAGTCAGGAGAAGTCGCACAATCGTGCAGGAAAAAAAGAGTTGAAAATGGTGCCGGATGATCTGCGCACCTGCCCGGAGGTTGGTCCAGCGGAGGGACTGGGGATAGAAGAGCTGCCCGTGGGGAAACCCTTTGCTGCTTAGCCCAGCCTCATCACCCCTGTGCACAGGTTCCAAGAACCAGGGGCTATGTTAGAGCCCTGTGTCTGGGCTGTACCAGTTCAGACATCAATGGGGGGGGGGGGATATCACCTAATTGAAAGCTTCTCCGTGTAAAAACAAATAAATACATACATAAATGAGTCCCTGCAAGCTGCGATGCTTGGGACAAGCGAATAAACAATGTTTGAGATCAACGGGTTTCCCCAAACATCGTCTTGCTGCTCATCTCGCGCCCCAACGCCCATTCGCGCCCGCTGGTCGCTCTGCGCGAACGGGAAACTAGCGCAAATCAAACAGCGATCACACGGGGGATTTGTGCAACTTTCTTCCCTAGACTAAAGTGGAGGGGATTCAGTCCAGGCAGGAGATTTTCTCAAATCAGGAAATTTGCACAAATCAAACTGGGCACTGGGAATGAGCCGAGCGCAGGCAATTGTTCGGCGGTTTGCGAATATTTTCAGCGGAGGCATGCTTGAGTCTGGTGCTTCGAATGGGGCATGCTCGGGAAGCAAAAACAAAATTCTTATATATCCCTAGTTGCAGGAAGTAAATCTTCTTGGTCATCCCAGAGTGCAGGACTCGGAATAAGGGCCTCAAGTTACAGAAAGCCAGATTCCAGCTGGACATCAGGAAAAACTTCCTGAATGTTAGAGCAGTATGGCAATGGAACCCATGGTCTAGGGAGGTCGTGGGCTCTCCTACACGAGAGGCCTTCATGAGGCAGCTGGACAGCCATCTGTCAGGGATGCTTTAAGGGGGATTCCTGCATTAAGCAGGGGGTTGGACTCCATGGCCTTAAGAGGCCCCTTCCAACTCTACCATTCTATGATTCTATGGAGGTGGGGGAATCACTCAGTTATGTGAGCCCCCACCCACCCTCAGCCATCTGATGTGATACAGCCCAGATATGGGTTTACCAGTTCAGTGAGAACGACTCACATACAAGTATAGCTTGGTTCCAGGTTTATTACATAGGAAGGCTCCCTGGCCAACTTGACTCATACGAAAAAATGTGGGATGGGATGCGGTGGGGGAAGCCATTACCCCAAATTCAAAAATAATTTTAAACATCAATACGTTGACACAAACAGTTGCCCGCTCACGCAATTCACAATATCATCCAATCAATTCCTTCCAAGACAAACCTGGTGGGGCGGAGCAAAGAGTTACGAAGGACTGGGGATGTAATTAAACGCAGTGGGCTATTACCAGCCTCTAACGCTACGTGAAAAGGTGGAGAATCAATTGTAATTGTGCGCTGAGCTGTAACTCTCAAAGGAGCGGCTGGGTAATTACGCATCTACGAACGGAGGGTGCAATTTGGTCATTTCGAAGAGTCACCTCTCCCTTCTGATTGATGATGGGCACGCCGTACTGCAGCTTCACGTCGTGGAAGAGGGATTCGAGGAAGACGTTGGCCACGCCAATGAGGCTGTGGTTCTCCTGCTCGTCGTAAAACGGATCCGCTCGCCTGAAGTAAGACCTCATGACCTTGAGGAACGGAGAGATGGGGGGGAAGTGATCAAGTTCCACTGCAAGCAGATCCTCCCCTCGCTGCTCCAGCACTATCCCATAGGCTCGAGATGGCTCGCAACAACATCTGAAAAGGGCCTCCCATGTAACAGACATCCCATAAACAGAAAAAGACCTGTTCCCAATATCTCCGAGTCCCTTTTAAGTCCACCCCAAGGGCATACTTTCTATCAGGTCTAAACTCATACGAGCATGCCTGCGCATTCCTACACGTGCTGTAACCTGGTGAAAGAGCGCACGCTTGTGCGCAGCGGCTCCCAGGTGCGATCCCTGCCGTCTGCAGTTGAAAAAAAAAGTCAGGGAGCAAGGAATAGAGAAGACGTCTCGCTGCTCCAAACCCTGGAGAGTCAGGACTAGTCAAAATCGAGTTTAAACCTCCCCGCCACGCATCTCCTCCTGACCCCCCCCCCCCCCCCGCTCAGCTGAGCAGGGGGAAAACAGCAGAGTTGTAGTCTAATGTGTCTGGAATGCGACAGGTTGGGGAAGATGGTTCCATGCGCTCCTGAGTCATCACAGCTGAAGCACCTAGAGCCATCTGTTCGTGGGAACAACCACATAATTAACCGGCGAAAAGCAGTTAAGTCTCCTAACCGCTCTAGTTCAAAAAAACACCCAAACATTTATTTCGGTTGAACCCGCCCAATGGCTTCCGGATCTTCCGGGATCCAGCAATTAACCTCAGCAAAGCAGAAGCGTGCTCGCAAGAAGAGCGCGGGGCGAACTTCAAGGGCGTGGAAGCAGGGGATGCACTGGGGCACCTCCCAACTGCAGGAGGATGTTGTAATGGAGCATTATTCCTAGGGCATCTGCGGGGATTTCTAAACGGTGGCCGGCAACACGGAGGACACAAGGGAGGCGCACACGTCCCTACGCTTGAAGTCTGCACCCCTCCCACCCCCAAAATGCAGAAGAGGAGAGAAAGTTTCACTGTCGACCCTCCCGTCATGCGACCCCCAAGAACTTTCAAGAAATTTCAGCCCAGCTGCCTTGCCTCTCTCGGATTCTTCCGAGGATGAAGAGGAAGAGCGGGTTGTGGATCCAGGTGAGGGTCCTAGCACAGGAATAGCTCCAGAGCCCTCACCCCCAGGTCACGGCCAATGCCCTGCCACAGCCCCTCTGTCTGATTCAGAGGACCAAGTTCCATTGACCCCTGCAAAGCGAAGGAGGCTGAATGTCAGAGAGCAGCGGGGACGGGCGTTGGCCTGTTTAGGGGGAAAAGCCTGCCAGGAGACCGGGGACTAATAACCAGCAGCTGCTCCAGGACGCTGGAGATAAAGCTGCTGGAATTCCACAGGTCGGCACAAGCGCAACTTCAGATCAAGACGCCGGCTCTCCTGTGCCTGTTCCTAGACCCTGAACCTTGCTCCGCCTAGACACCTTGACTTCCCTGGAGTTTGGGACCCTGGACTGGGAAAAGACTCTTCTCTGCCTCCGTGAATTGGATTCGAAGGACCGGTGACCTTCCAGGCCCCGCTTTGTCTCATCGGGACCTCCCGTCTTCCCCGTCCTTGATGGTTTCATTGCTGGTTATCTGCAGGAGATTGACGGCTGTTCCTGGTAAGTCAGCCTTGGTCAGCCGGCAAAGCCTGACACCAGCGGATCTCCACGGCTGCTTTAAAGCGCTTTATAACAGTAGTGACAACTGTTTTTGGAGTGTGTCCTGGGCCCCAACAGTTGTCAGTACTGTTATAAACCAGATTCAAAGCGCTTTAAAGCAGCAGTGTAGATCCGGCCCTAGTAAGAAGGAATAGTACCGAACGGCCTCCCCTCACCACAACTCACGGATGCGCCTGCTGTGACTTTACCACAGGGACACAGTAACCCCGATCCCAGAGGAGGGGGGAAAGTGTCTAATTCATTCTTCTGCAACAGAAGAATCAGAACAAGGCCCATCTAATCCAGCACCCTGTTTCCAACAGGGGGCAGCCAGATGCCTCCAGGGAATCCACGGGCACGGCTCTTTCTTCAACACCGAGACCTGGCATTCAGAGGTATGCTGGTGCTATATACGGAGGTTCCATTTAGCTATTAAGAGTGATGAGCCCAGCCTTCCCCCAACCCCGGCTGGCTGGGGGTGATGGGATCTGTAGTCCACTCCATTTGGAGGCCGCCGGGGTTGGGGGAGGGCTGGCTCATCGGCCTTTCTATGCTCTGTGAATGCGTCCCGTGGTTTCGAACAGGAAAGGGATGCTCTCAACGCACCATGCGCACTAACTTGTGCTCCTGCTGGTCATTCTCGGCGATGCCCTCCTAAATGTGTTGCACTCCAACCAAACAGGGAAAGACTGCTGTAGACAGGAGGGCCATGCATGTGCCTTTTTTGGGGGGGGGGGGCATCTCCTACTATTTAAAGAAGAACAACGACACCCACGTACCAGGTTCTCCTCCTCGCAGTCTTTCCACTCTTGATAGAGGTCCCTCATGTCCACCAGCCGGTTTTCCAACTTCTCCAGGGACCAGATCTGCTTGCCTTTCCCTTTCCGCCTCACCTGAATGGCAGGCTCACTGAGAAGGGCCCCTCGCTGAAAAGGGCACGGAAGGAGGGGAATGAAACGACAAAGGTTATTTCGGGAATAGGGTCCGGGTGTTCAATTATTATTTTTTTAAAAATCTCAAGCACCTAAATTGAAAACATATATATATTATTGTTATTATTATATTATCTCTTTCACGCTCATGGAGGTTTTCCTATATGGCCATGAGGGGCTTTGCCAAGTCATGCTGTCTTTTACAGATTCAGGAATTTCCTGAAGATTGAGCATGTTTGAAGTATGACTGCTTTCTGGATGTTGGTGTGGATGTATTTTGGTAGGCCCAGTTTCTGGAGGTTTTCTGTATAATTTTTTGATGTGATGCCAGTGACTGATGTGACTAATGGAATAATTGAGACCTTTTCCTGTTGCATTATTATTATTATTATTATTATTATTATTATTATTTCTCTTTCTCGCCTGTGGAGGTTTTTCTAGATGGACATGACGGGCTTTGCCAAGTCATGTTGTCTTTTACAGATTCGGGAATTTCCTGACGATTGAGCATGTTTTAAGTATGACTGCTTTCTGGATGTTCGTGTGGATGTATTCTGGTAGGCCCAGTTTCTGGAGGTTTTCTGTAAAGCTTTTTGATGTGATGGCAGTGACTGATGTGACTAATGGAATAATTGTGACCTTTTCCTGTTGCATTATTATTATTATTATTATTATTATCATCATCATCTCTCTTTCTGGCCTGTGGAGGATTTTCTAGACGGACATGACGGGCTTTGCCAAGTCATGTTGTCTTTTACAGATTTGGGAATTTCCTGACGATTGAGCATGTTTTAGGTATGACTGCTTTCTGGATGTTGGTATGGATGTATTCTGGTAGGCCCAGTTTCTGGAGGTTTTCTGTATAGCTTTTTGATGTGATGCCAGTGACTGATGTGACTAATGGAATAATTGTGACCTTTTCCTGTTGCATTATCATCATTATTATTATTATTATTACTATTATTATTATTAATCTCTTTCTCACCTGAGGCTTTTCTAGATGGACATAATGGGCTTTGCCAAGTCATGCTGTCTTTTACAGATTCGAGAATTTCCTGACGATTGAGCACGTTTTAAGTATGGCTGCTTTCTGGATGTCGGTGCGGATGTATTCTGCACTTCATCCATGAACTGTGCTGGAGTTGGGTTTTTTTCTTTTTAAAGGGTCAGATACAAAGGCCACAAGTGCACGTTATCATAAATGTAATGTAGCCTGTTAAACGAGAAGTGCTACCCAGTTGAAACAAAGTCCTCCCCTCTCTTCCAACCTTTCTGCCAGATTCTTCGCAGGAAAAATAAGCAAAGTCTAACGACATGGGGGCAGGAATTGGCCCTACTAAGATACATTTCAGGTTCCTTCGCTGAATGTTCAAACTTGCTCTTTTTTCCTTCTTCTTTTAAAAATACAGGTAAGTGCGCAGCAGCTCTTTTACGTATGGTGATACAAAAGAGCACCAGGCCTGCAGCATTCTAAGCAATTGTGGAGAAAGTAAGAACTCTGCTCCCTCCAATGAATACGATCCAATGTGATGTTGTGTGTGTACATATATGTGTGTGTGTGTGTGTGTGTGTGTGTATATATATATATATATATATATTTACATTGATAGCCTGCCTTTTTTTCTCCTTACTTGATCTTTCTCTCCATTTTATCCTCACAAAAACAACCCTGCGAGGTAGGTTGGGCTGAGAGTTTGAGACTGGCCCCAAATGGCCAACTGGGGAACTAGAACCTGGATCTCCTGACTCCCAGTCCAACGCATGGGCTATTTTTGGACTTGCAGCTATTAAGTAAGTCATAGGCTGAATTCGGACAACACAATAGTCAATGTTGTTCATCTAGCGGGTACTCCCCACACAACATGGTAATAAATAATCAACCGTGGTGTGGATTAGGATCAGCACTATGGCAGCATTCGGACGACATGATAGTCAATACAACTGACTATTGCCCCCCCCCCCCCCCAGTTGCTTATTGTGTTGTCCGAATTCAGCCACAGAATAATAGAATGGTAGAGTTGGAAGAGGCCTATAAGGCCATGGAGTCCAACCCCCTGCTCAATGCAGGAATCTACCTTAAAGCATCCCTGACAGATGGTTCTCCAGCTGCCTCTTGAAGGCCTCTAGTTTAGGAGAGCCCACCACCTCCCTAGGTCATGGGTTCCATTGTTGTACTGCTCTAACAGTCAGGAGGTTTTCCCTGGTTTCCAGCCAGAATCTGGCTTCCTGTAACTTGGGCCCATTATTCTGAGTCCTGCACTCTGAGAAGAGACCCTGGCCCTCCTCTGTGTGACAACCTTTCATGTCCTTGAAGAGGGCTATCCTGTCTCCCCTCGATCTCCTCTTCTCCAGGCTAAACAGGCCCAGTTCTTTCAGTCGTTAGACTGCTTGCATTTCAGTTTTGTCCTTAACTCACCCACACACTCATACAGCACCCCCCCCCCCCCATTTCTGTCTACAAGCCCAAAGCTCTCACGTGGAATCTATAGCTCTCAGGCGCCAGTCACATCTTGAACATGTACATTTCCAGAGACCCCAGATCAACACACAGCGACGGCCTTTGGAGCAGCAGGAAACAGTAGGTCTGGATCGCAGCTGGCAATCTAGCTGTGATTGGCAACCTAGTTGGCAAATGGGATGCGGCTGACCAGGTTCAGGCGCCGCCTCACCTTTCTGTTTGCGTTGAGGCTCGAGGCTGGGATTTGCAGGGTGACCTTGTATTCAGTCCTTTTGTCCATATCCTCTGCGATGAAGCTGGCTTCTCGCACGTACGAGTTGGCCTTCATAATCTGCTCCCGCAGCTTCCTCAGGCTGTGGTTTAGCATCCCTTCCCTTTCGGAAAAGGAAGGAAGAATTCAAATGTGAGGTTTCCCAAAAAATAAAAAATAAAATAAAAATAAAGAGCATGCGACTGACCAGACCGCTAAAGATGTGTTTTGCTCTGGTGCAAATACGTGGGTCCATTATTGCATCCGTTTTGGAATTTGTACTGCGCCGCAGAGTGTTCGTACGCCAGGCTACAACGCAGCAGGTAACTGAATCGGAACATCAGATGTTGAACGACGCTATTCCTAGGGCCGCCATGGTGGTATCCCAATAGCGTGAGAGTGGTTTTCCACCTATGGTTATCGGAACGATGCCAATTTTAGAGGCGTCGGCCAGGTTCAGTGACCAAGAACCGGAGATGAGAAGGAGGGAACATGCACGCTTGCAACACACTGGGTGCATCTTACCACTTTTCCTCTTGTTTCCTGGTGGATCCCAACGTATTGCTGGCTCAGTTCAGACGACACGTTTCTCAACGGTGTTTTTTGAACTCCATGGTGGAGTTTTTGCACCACCGTTGAGAAATGTGTTGTCTGGTGGGAAAACCCCACGCAGTGGTGGAAGGTTTTTTGGGAAAATACTCCATGCAGAACATCCACGCTGTGCAGAGGAAAGTTCCTGCACAACCGTTGTGTTGTGTGTTGCGTGGCGGGCTCTGTGGAGTTTTCCGTTGCGTTGAGTTGACTTTTCCCACTGGCTACAGAGTTGCCTGGCAAGAGCGGCGAAACGAGGGGTGCCCCTCTAGAAGAGTCACTGGGATTGGTTTTTTGCAGCAATGGCAAAGGACCGGGGGAGGAGAGAGGGCGGAGGAACTGTCAATCAAACATCGCAATGAATTTTACTCAACTCCACGGTTGTCCAGTCAACACAACGGTGGAGTTAGAACCTGTTGTGTGGGGAGCACCTCCTAAAAACTCAACCGTTGAGTGGAGTTTCCACACTGCGTTGACTAACGTGTGGTCATGAACTGTGCCCGTCAAGCGCCATGCATGTAACTGTGAAATACAGAGGCTAAGTGGATAACCCAGGCTAAGTCTTGGGTTTTCTTGCAACGCCCTCGGGATCCGGGTGCAAGGTGCATTTCGCTCCTGGAGTTCAATGGCACTCTGAATGCTCCATTCCCATGACAGAGTGGCCCTTTGGGAGCACACGTGGGCTTCCTGCTCTCTTCTACAGATGCTCCGCCCGCATGTGCTGACTCCCCCCCATCAAAGAAGGGGAAAACTAACGGGGTCTCGAGGACGTTCCTTCCACCCACCTCTCGTCCGCCCACTGCCGCAACCGTTGCTGGGCGTTGGGGGAGTGGAAGGAGAACCGGCCCATGGTGCGGAACTGCTGCTTCTCCGGAGAAAGGCGCCGGCGGAGCTGGTCCAGCTCGTGTTCGTACATCAGCCGCTGCCGCTCCAGGGCGGACCGTTTCTCCTCCTCGTGCTGCTGCTCCAGGCTTTGCAGAATGGACTGCATCGGATCTAGGCAAGCGCAGGGAAAGACGGGACAGGAGGAGGAGGTGAGAGCGCGGAAAAGGAGACCCTGCCATCAGCTGAAGGCATGGTAAGGAAGAAACCCTTTGAGCCATAAGAAGCAGCCGTCAGCAGACCAAAGGCTCGGCACTCCCTTGCTCCTCCACCCAAGACACCCCAGAAGCATTTCAGAATGCAGCAGGGACTGCAATACCTGATGGAACACCCCTCCCCCGACAGGAACCTGCCCCTACACAACGCTCATCATCTAAGGCCCTCCTCCGGGTGCCTACTCCAAGGGAAGCCCAGCAGTTACGCCCCTTTCTTGACAGGGAGAACCTGGCTTCAGTTGTCTATGCTCTGGTAACCTCCAAGTTAGATTACTGCAATGCGCTCTATGTGGGGCTGCCTTTGAAGACGGTTCGGAAGCTGCAGCTTGTGCAAACTGCAGCGGCCAGATTGATAACAGGAACCAGAAAGTTTGAACATATAAGACCCGCTTGCATTGGCTGCCTGTACATTTCCGAGACCGATTCAAGGTGCTGGTTTTAACCTATAAAGCCTTACAGAGCTTGGGACTACAATACCTGACGGAACGCCTCTCTTGACACAAACCTACCCATACACTATGCTCAACATCTAAGATTCTCCTCTGGGTGCCTACTCCGAGGGAAGCTCGGAGGATGGCGACAAGGGAGAGGGCCTTCTCTGTGGTGGCCCCCAACTATGGAACGATCTCCCCGATGGGGCCCGCCTGGTGCTAACATTGTTAGCTTTTTGGCGCCAGGTCAAGACTTTCCTCTTTTCCCAGGCATTTTAACAGCATATGTTGAGTTTTTAACTGAGCTTTCGGCCTGGTTGAAAGTTTAAAATTGTTTGAAATGTTAGCTGCTGTTTTATGTTTTTAAATAAGATTGATTTTAAATGTCCAGTCTTTTAAGCTTTGTAAACCGCCCAGAGAGCTTTGGCTATGAGGTGGTATATAAATGTAAATAATAATAATCGACACAGCAATACCGAATGACAAAAATGTTGTTGAAAAGGAAGAAGAGAAGAGAGACAAATATACACCACTGGCCATGGAAGTCAAAGAACTACAGCAACAGGAAAAGGTCACAATTATTCCGTTAGACATCAGTCACTGGCATCACATCACAAAACTATACAGAAAACCCCCAGGAACTGGGCCTACCAGAATACATCCACACCAACATCCAGAAAGCAGTCCTAAGTAAAACATGCTCAATCGTCAGGAAATTCCTGAATCTGTAAAAGACAGCATGACTTGGCAAAGCCCGTCATGTCCGTCCGGAAGAACCTCCACAGGCGAGAAAGGGATAATAATAATAATAATAATAATAATAATAATAATAATAATGGGGGCTAAGTGTACCGGCTGCATATAAGGGAGGGGCCATAGCTCAGTGTGACAAGAGCCCCTGCTTTCCATGCAGAAGGTCTCCGGTTCGATCCCTGGCATCTCCAGACAGGGCTAGAGAAGACGCCTGCCTGTAACCTGGGTGTTCCTGACGTGTGAAACCTGCACTGCCTGGAGATATCAGACATTATTAGGCCAGAAGGACGCGCGCAGCAGTTACCTTCAGCTTGGCCCATTAGACGCAGGGGCAACTCTGGCCACTGCAGACAGAGACACAGAGGCTTATAGGATCCCTCAGGCGAGCCGACTTGCGTGCCACAGTGCGTCCCGGTCTCTGTGTGACACTGTATCATCTCCATTTTGGCCAAACTGCACTGACTGCAGATTTGCTTCAAGACTCAATTCCAGGCGCCAATTCTTACCTATAAACCCTTGGGCAGCATTTCTTGGGGATTTGCGTCCCCCACCTAACTTCCCTCCCAGCAAGATCTTTGGTTTATTTATTTATTTATTTATTTTATTCCATTTATATACCGCCCCACAGCCGAAGCTCTCTGGGCGGTTTACAAAAATTAAAAACACTGAACAATTAAAACACCGATATACAAAATTTAAAAGCATAAAGCATAAAAACAAGTTAAAATTACAATATCCTTCTGGGTCAAAGCACAACAACACAAAAACCCTCATCATATGCTGTTAAATGCCTGGGAGAAGAGGAAAGTCTTGACCTGGCGCCGAAAAGATAACAATGTTGGCGCCAGGCGAGCCTCGTCGGGCAGATCATTCCATAATTGGGGGGCCACCACTGAAAAGGCCCTCTCCCTTGTTGCCGACCTCCATGCCTCCCTTGGAGTAGGCAACCAGAGGAGGACCTTCGATGTGGATCGTAGTGTACGGGTAGGTTCATGTCGGGAGAGGCGTTCCATCAGGTATTGTGGTCCCAAGCCATGTAAGGCTTTATAGGTTAAAACCAGCACCTTGAATTGGGCTTGGAAACATATAGGCAGCCAATGCAAGCAGGCCAGAGTAGGTCTTATATGCTCGAACCTTCTGGTTCCTGTTATCACTCTGGCGGCTGCATTTTGCACAAGCTGCAGCTTCTGAACCGTCTTCAAAGGCAGCCCCACGTAGAGTGCATTGCAGTAATCCAATTTAGAGATTACCAGAGCATAGACAACTGAAGCCAGGTTATCCTTGTCCAGATAGGAGCGTCGCTGGGCCACCAACCGAAGGATGACTTGGCTCACCACAGGAGGTCCATTCGGTGGGTACTTGGCACAGGGCCTTCCCAGCTGTGGCCCCACGGCTGTGGAATGTGCTCTCCAAGGAAGCTCACTGGGCGACACTATAATATGCTATAAAATGGCTTGCTAAACTGCCTCTCTTTTCTGGCAAGCTTTCAGGCTTACGGTTAGGATGGTCTCGGCTGTAGCTATGTGTGAGCCATTATCCTAACTGCGGTCTTCCTTTCTAAAGGCCATGCTCCCCAGCTCTTCCATTGTGACTGTATTGCTGCTTTGCCTTATTCACCATCCTGAGAATTTTTAGGAAATGTGGTATTTTAGTTTTATAAAACTATATTATTATTATTATTAGTAGTAGTAGTAGTAGTAGTATCCTGCCTTTTGCCCAATACTGGGCCTCCAGGTGGCTTTACGAAATTGAAACATATACAGTTAAAAGCTATAAATAAAGATGTGCAAGTTAAAAATATTATTAAATATGTTTCAATATTAAAATATTTCCACATTTAAAATACATATTTTTTTAAAAAAAATCTTGAACATAGATGGAGGTCCACATTATTCACCAAAGGTCTGCCAGAATAAGAAAGTTTTTGCCAGCCTCCAAAAACATATCAAGGAGGGAGCCAGTCCAGCTTCCCTGGGAAGGGAGTTCCAGATCCTTGGAGCAGCCACCGAGAAGGCCCTCTCTCACGTACCCATCAGGCATGCCTGGGATGTTGGTGGGACTGAGAGAAAGGCCTCCCTAGAAGATCTCAGAGCATGGGCAGGCTCATAGGGGAGAATACGGTCTTTCAGATAACCTGGACTCGAGCCGTATAGAGCAGCAGCAGCCAAGTAGTTCTTGACAACTCTTGTTCTGCTTTTCCTGAGCAACTTTAATAAAAAAAGGTTTTGCCTGCCTCTGAAAGCATATCAAGGAGGGAGTCAGTCTAGCTTAGACACATGCACACATCACTGGTTGTTACATCCATCAGTGCTGAGTTCCCTGGAACATCGTTCAGGGGTTCCTCAAACAAAAGATTGGGAACGTTGGTCAAATTTCTCCAAAAGGCCAACTTGCCCACTAGGACTTATCTTGCCCTGCAACGTGCACCCGCCGGGAAGTGATGGGCATCTTCTAGGACATGCCCTCAATTCACATGGGGTGAACCTGACGCCCAAGCAGCCTGGACCCCACTCCATGTGATCGGAACATGCACCCTAGAACGCTCCCTCACCCCCACCCCCCAGAACGCTCTACAGCGCACGGGGACCCGGAGGTAGATATGCTGGAGTGGCTTGGCAGACACGTTGATGGGGAAAAGGTTCCCCAAGGGGAGAAAGCTTGGAAGGCCCTGAGATGCAACGCTGCAAGCCTTGCCCCAGCAACGATGTGTCTGAGAGTGTTTTCAGGTGACCCTGCGCTGCATTGGCCCAATAGAACATAAGACCATAAGAGCCCCGATGATGGATCAGACCGAGGGTCCGTCTAGTCCAGCACTCTGTTCACACTGTGGCCAACCAGCTGCTCACAGGAGACCCACAGCCTGTAGGACCCTCCCGCCCATGTTCCCCAGCAGCTGGTGCCCGTAGGCACCCTGCCTCCGATACTGGAGCATGCACTGAGCGTGCGAGTCCGGAAGAAGGGGTTCCACGCTCCTTACCGTTACCACCGAGTGCTTTCATGGTCACCTCCATCTGAGCATATTCATAGCTGAAGTTAATCTCGCTCGATACTTCGCTGGAGCTGTCTCCATCCAAGTCCAGCTGCTCAGAGCTGCTGCTCCCTTTCATCGAATTGTCTTTGTCTTCATCCTCCGTTTCAGCCTTCTTTTTCTTCTTTGGCAAATTCAGCCTTGAACAGGGAAGGAAAATGTTAACACAGATGAATACATTGGTTTTGGATCAACGGAGAAATTAGAGTTAAGTGCACAGCCATGGTACTGCTAGGGCTGGACCTCGGGGCTGAGCTCCGGCGTGTCCCCCCACCCAAATGGTCATCTAGAGAGTAGTAGGCAATGGGGCCAGTGTTAAACAGGCCCTGTGTCAGCACCTGGGCTAGTGTGGACTCATCAGGGCCCACCAGGACTGATACTGATCGCTGCAGCCTCCTTCCTATTTATCTTTAAACATCTTAGGGGACAGCTGACTGGGCATATGCACAGTTACAGATGCTCATTTCAACAATATTTACTTTTAAAAGTATTATCCATTTCTACAACACAATGGTGCTTATTACCAGCTGAATGAGTTGAGTATCAGGGCAGCAGAAGCAAACTCCATTTCATTCCTGGAGCCACGGTCGTGCTATGATTTAAGTGAGTTCAAAATGCAAAAATGCAAATGTTCAGAATATTATTATTATTGTGTATCTCTTTCTCGCTCATGGTGGTTTTTCTAGACGGACATGAGGGGCTTTGCCAGGTCATGATGTCTTTTACAGATTCAGTAATTTCCTGAAAATTGAGCATGTTTCAATTATGACTGCTTTCTGGATGTTGGTGTGGATGTATTCTGGTAGGCCCAGTTCCTGGAGGTTTTCTGTATAATTTTTTGATGTGATGCCAGTGACTGATATGACTAACAGAATAGTTGTGACCTTTTCCTGTTGCCATAGTTCTTTGACTTCTACGGCCAGTGGTGTATATTTGTCTCTCTTTTCTTCTTCCTTTTCAACAACGTATTTGTCATTCGGTATTGCTATGTCGATGAGGTATGTGTGTTTTTCTTTCTTGTCTATGAACGTTATGTCTGGTCGGTTGCAGGGTATTGTCATTGGCATGAATTGTTCTGTCCCGGTATATTTTATGATCTGCATTTTCCAAGATCGTTTCAGGTGAGTATGTATAGTATGGTGTAGGCTGTATTATTATTATTATTATTATTATTATTATTATTATTATTATTCCTCCTCCTCCTCCTCCTCCTCCTCCTTCTCCTCAGGGTTGGCATATAGGTTGTGGTTTGTTTTTTGCTCTATCAGAATGTAGCACCAGTTGTGACACATGGAATAGTGTTTAGTGTGAGGGAGGGGAGAAGAGAAATGTGAATTGTGTGCTTCACAACTGAAATAATACTCATGGCCATTTATAGCATTCCGGGTCCAGACTTAACTAGCTGCATCACCGGTGCAAAGATGAGGAAAAGTAGCTACTTCAGGCAGTAGATTTTGATTGCTATTTAGGGGGCAGAGTCAGAGACACAAACAGACCTGACCCATAGGATAGAGTCCCTTAGGTAGATTTCTTGCACAAATCCCACTAAAATGGCTGGAAGTTGCACTAGAGTTCGGATGTGAATTTGCATAGCTGTCATATATTTTAGCAAGGTTTGCATAAGGAAACCCACAGGTGGATTGTGCGTAATGTGAATTAGTGGGAGAAGGGATGCCAGTAGGTTCTTTCAAGAATGTAGGAAGAGCCATGCTGGAAGATTGAGGGGAGACATGAGAGCACTCTTCAAGGACTTGAAAGGTTGTCACACAGAGGAGGGCCAGGATCTCTTCTCGATCAGCCCAGAGCACAGGACATGGAATAATGGGCCCAAGTTACGGAAAGCCAGATTCCGGCTGGACATCAGGAAAAACTTCCTGACTGTTAGAGCATTACGACACTGGAACCAATGACCTAGGGAGGTCGTGGGCTCTCCCACATTAGAGGCCTTCAAGAGGCAGCTGGAGAACCATCTGTCAGGGATGCTTTAAGGCGGATTCCTGCATTGAGCAGGGGGGGTTGGACTTGATGGCCTCACAGGCCCCTTCCAACTCTACTATTCTGTGATTCTGTGATTCTAGACCAAATGTCCATCTAGTCCAGCATTCTGCTGACACATTGGCCAACCAGTGGGAAGCCCACAAGCGGGACATGGGTGCAATACACCTGGTTGCATTCCTTAGCAATTAGTGAACTGCCTCTGATACTGGAGGTAGCATGTAGCCATCAGGACCAGAGGCCTATCAACAGCCTTCTCCTCCATGAATTTGTCCAGCCCCCCTTTCATTTGGATGGCCATCCGAATTGCTGGCCATCGTGACACCTTGTGGTAGTGAGTTCTATAGTTCTGTTGGGGGCACTACGTTGTTCTTGGGCAACCCTCACTTATTTCAGTAAGGTCTGTGCAGGACAGCATCCTGACGGACGGTGTGCTCCTCGATGAATTAGTATGAGGAAGTGCCCCTTGGATTTTCCAACGCAAAAAAAAATAGTCTCAGACGAGCTCCAATTAACCCAAAGATATGAAATAGCGCTAAGGGTTATTATATCCCTCATGCAGGAAAACACAGGCACAGCCTTCTTGCCCTCAGCTGGATATAGAGATTTAATTTGGAATTAAAAAGGAAACGGATGGTACCTAAGAGAAATAGTAGAATGCACAGGGATTAATCTGTAACGCTAGCAGCAGAGGTAATCGTAGCGATATCAACGTGCCATTCCACTGATTTTGAAAGGGGGAAAATACTTCCAAATTAAACCAAGGCGCCATGTGACAAAGCAGTAAAATGGGGAAACGTGTTTCTTTTATGACGTAAAGGTATATGAACCTTGAAACCTAATTATGCCCCCAACCTCTGCCTTGGCTCTGAAAAGGACCTATAGTAGAGAGGTAGGATGTAGCGACCAGCATGAGCAGCTATTAAGAGTGGGCGTTCCTCCCTCATGCACCCTGGAACTCTTTAAACTGAAAAGGCAAAGGCTGTTTTTGCTAATCTCAACAGCCAAGAGAGCAAATAAATCAATCCTCAAATACGGAATGAAAGGTTGAGGCGGCCTTTATGAAATCCACAAGCCTCAAGGCTAGATTCCCCCACAATTTTAGCCAAATGATGCTCCCCCCCCCAGTATTCTTCTAAAATCGATAGCTAAGGGGGCTCTCACAAAAGGTACGAGGGCTGAGCCTCTGTCTCCCCCGCCCCCGGTAATTCAAGCTCTGCAGTGACCTTTTAAAAAATGAAGAGGGGGGGGGAATTAAGATTGTCATGCAGCCACCATGAAGGATTTGAGGCTTTGCTGCAAAACCGTGACCATGAAACAAACCGGGGTCTATGACAACATTAAGGCAGCGCACGTTCAGCAGGCGTATAAAGCTAAGCAAAGCATCAGAAGGGGGCCTCCACAGCCTGGGTAAAGAAGCCCAGCGCTCCGGTTTGCCAACGGCTCTTTCGGCCCCTGCGCCGGAGATCTGTGCAAAGCACCCAAAACGAAACGGGCAGAGGACAAGAGCCTACCTGAAAAAGTGATTGTTTCCCCACAAAATCCTGTCCCCGTGGTGCAGCTGTGTGGGGCCCGTGACGGCCGTGCCGTTGACGAAGGTCCTAGGATGGAGGGAGAGAGGCAAGCGTGACCGTTTTGGCTTCCAGGCTTTTGACCAACCCTCAACCCCACACCCCAATTATGAAAAAGGAGGCCGTGCGAGAGGGGAAAGGCGTGGATCCATTGGGGGTCCCACCTTTGGGCCAGGAAAGAGGATCACAGATATTTGGAGAGAACATTGACTGTCCCCTCCTGCCATTCATGGGCACATCCAGTAGAGGCTGGTGGCTCCGATGTCAGCAAGGCAGTGCATCCGCCCTGGGTTTCAACTGGAACCAGTCAGAACTCTGAAGGAGCTGTCCAAGCTGCCAAGCTATCCAGAGCTCCTTTAGAGTCCTGACTGGTTCTGCCTAAAGGCCGGAGCGGATGCACCACCCCACGGACGGCAGAGCCACCAGCCTCCACCGGTCATGTCACTGTTCCCAGCTTTTAAAAAAACACAACCCGTTGTCGCCTGTTTCTTCTCCTGGGAAAGGAAGCGGGGCATTCCGGAATCTCCCGGTTACCCTGGAGCCCTTATTTATTTATTTAAAAGATTTCTAGTCTGTCTTTCTAGGCAGGAGCCCTCTCAAGACAGCTAACGACAATAAAAAACACACCCCACGTAATGGAGATCCACGCAACGATAAAATAGCAAATTCATCAAAACCACGAACATCAGCAAGAAGGCGCCTGGCCTAGGCAGTACTAAAATCGACAAAACAATTGGAGCGACAAACCAGAACAGGTCCAATCCAACGTCAACAAGGCCGTCTTCGGGGCCTTCCCAAAAGCCAGCCACCATGGGGCCCGGGGGACTCGGATCGCCTTGTTTCTTTGCTCCACGAAACTGCCCCGTCTTCCATTTCCAAGTCCTCCCGGCCTTCTTTAAACCCCCGCCAGCCACATCTCAGCAGGGAACAGGCCGCAAGACCTTGGCATAGAGTGCAGCAGCCAATCTGGGCTCCCTCCCCCCCCCCCCCCCCCCCACGGCGTCTTGCTCTCTATGGGCCGAGAATACAGCTCAGCCCTAGACATGTGACTCGTTCGGGAACCTCTGGTCAGTGCAGGGAGCGGCAAGAAAGCACACAGAGAGTTCCTTTCTCTCTCTCTCTCTCTATTAACTGAATACATCAAAGTTCTGAGCCAAGAAAACCCACAGTCCTGGAACTCTATTCTGTTTGAATGATGTGCATAAATTCACTCTGCTTGTAAAGGGTTAGGGATGACAGAAATACAGGGAAGGGAGGAAGCATAGGGTGACCCTATGGAAAGGAGGACCGGGCTCCTGTATCTTTAACAGTTGGATAGAAAAGGGAATTTCAGCAGGTGCCGTTTGTACGCATGCAGCCCCTGGTGAAATTCCCTCTTCATCACAATATTTCAAGCTGCAGGAGCCCTGCCCTCTTTTGTATCTGGTCACTCTAGTATAGCTCCTGCAGCTTTAACTGTTGTGATGAAGAGGCCCTGGGCCTGTCCCCTTTTCCCCTACTGTACATGGACCATGACTATGCTAGGCGGATTATTAGACAAAGAATTTCTGATGTAGATCTTCAGGAGCAGAGGAGTATGGCCCGCGGAACATGCTCTCCTTACACGCTAGGCTTAACGGACGGAGTGGGCGGAGAGGGAATCCGATACCTGAACTGGTTATCGGTGCCCAAATACAGAAGAGCTTTTTCATTAGCCAGATTCAACATCCTCCCCTCCAAGATGTTGGAGGGCAGATTCAAGGGACTGCCAGTGGAAGATAGGCGTTTCCCGTGTTATCATCTAGAAGTGGAATTGGTTGAACACATGCTGTTAAGATGTAATTTCTACAATGAGGCAAGGAACACTCTGCTCGGCCCAATTTTACGTAAAGTAGGTGGGATTCACCAGCAAAAACTGATGAACATCCTATTGCATGGCAAAGATAAATCAATCACTCTACAGGTAGCCAAATTCCTACATAATATAATCATTTGTAGAACTCAGATAGTTAACAGTTATTAGATATGAGCTAAACAGCCCTAAACGATTACCTGTCTGGCCTGTGATTTGATATGTACAATTATCCTAGTGCGAAACCCACTCTGGAATGTTTACTTACTTAAATTGTTCATTTTAACTGATTTCCCTTGTTTTTGGCCTATTGGCTGTTGAATAAAGATTGATTGTGATGAAGAGGGGATTTCACCGGATGCAGCATACGTACAAAGGACACCTGCTGAAATTCCCTTTTCCATACAGCTGTTGAAGATACAGGAGCCCTGCCCTCCTTTCCATAGGGTCACCCTAGAGGAAGCATGGCTTCTCTTGATATGATGCTAGCCCCCCCCCCCCCCCGACTCAATGTTGGAATTCCTTCCATGCTCCGCTTCACCCCGAAGCGCCCTGCAGTTACCTGGTATTCTTCTGCGGCGTTAGCATAACTTGCCCATCCAAGGTGATGTCTATGATGCAGTGTTCAGGAAGAATCCCCATTCCGCACAGCTGGATGTCTTGGGAGTTATCCGACCCAATTAGCGTGTGCTCCTGCAGAAGATCCCGGATCAGGCGCATTAAACAGCAGGAAGAATTTCATCGTTGGCGTTTTCAATGTGTGACGCTGCTTTCTCTAGCTCAGCCTTCTCTAACCTGGTGCCCCTGCAGGTGCTTTTGGACTGCAACTCCCATCAGCCCCAGCCAGCACGGCCAACGGTCAGGCCTTATGGGAGTTGTAGTCCCAAACACCTGGAGGGCACCGGGTTACTTACCCCTGAACTAGAGAAAATGATTAAAGAGGAATCAGGTGAAGGCAGAAGAAAACTGAAATTGTAGGCTTGGTGCCCGAATGCTCAAAGACGCTCTGCCCCGTGGACCTTTCGGATGGTGTGTGTGTGCTGCCACAGAGTGAAGGGCCTCTCTCTGGGCGGGGGACTTGCAGGGGACCCAGGGTCAGGCCGCCTTGGACAGGGATAGCTTGGCCATAGTGGTACAGGCATTAGTAGCCTCGTGACTGGATGACTGCAATGCGCTCTATGTGGGGCTGCCCTTAAAGCTGCTCCGGAAGCTGGAGCCAGTGCAGAATGCAGCAGCTCGGCTGTTCTCAGGAGCTGCACTTTTTCAGCCTGCAACTCCTTTGCGGAGGGAACTGCACTGGCTGCCTATTTCCTACCAGGCCATGTTTAAGGTTTTGGTACTAGTGTACAAAGCCCTAAAGAACTTGGGACCAGGATACCTGAGAGAGCGCCTCCTCCCCTATCAATCCGCTTGGACACTGAGGTCATAGAATCATAGAATAGTAGAGTTGGAAGGGGCCTCTAAGGCCATCCAGTCCAACCCCTGATTAATGCAGGTCATCTGAGAGCATGTTCCTGGTGGTTCCACATGGGCCTATGGTCCGATTGGAGTCCACCAGAAGAAAAGCCTTCAGCGTGGTGGCCCCTCTTCCTTTGGAATTCCCTGCCTTTGGAGGTCAGGGAGGCGCCAACATTGTATCACTTCTGGCGCCTCATGAAAAAAAAATGTTGTTTCAGGAAGCTTTCCGTTAATGACCGGCTGTAGGTTTTACCTGTACTGGGGTTTTATCAGAACTTTAGTTCTTTTTTAAAAAAAAATTAAAAAAAATATGGTGACTTTATTCTATTTTCTTGTTCACCGCTCTGAAATCTTTGGAAGGTGAGCATTATATAAATATTGCAAATAAATAAATAAATGAAAATCTGAGTGGACAGGCAGGTCTGGACAGAAGGAGGTTGACCTTCTGACACCCGGGAGCAGCCTCTTTATAGCTTGATAGGCTCTCTATTCAGCCACTCTGCCTTGTGAGCTGGAAGAGATTCTGTCTCCCCAGAGGTGACACAGCATGCGGCTTTTGACGTATCTGCGCTACAAAGCCAGGAGGAAAGAAACCAGGGCACGGAAATTGGGGTGGCATGTCAGAGAGCCACGGGGGAAGGCGACGGGAAAGGCGGTGGTATGAAGCTACCTACCCAACGTCTCCTCCGCCTTCAGCAGCCACAAGCTTCTCCCCACAAATGTGAGAACTTGGGGACTCCTGGCTTTTGTGTGCCTTTTGAAATAAATGAAGACCTCAGACGATCAAAGAGCCGGGATATTCCGCTCATGCCAAATTCTGTGTTTGCATTGACGAGAGCACGGAACGCAAACACACGCAGCCCAGCTTACGCACAACCCGAGTCAATTTAAGCAAGACTCGTTCCGAGAGTGAAATGTCAATGATCTTTTTGCCAGAGGAGAGGCAAACGGAAGACAACAGCTACCTAGGCCAGGATGGACTTGGGGGTGTTTGCAGAAAATCCGGACTAACGCCCATCTCTCGATTTGGCCGGTGCAGGTAATTCTAGACGGCCTGTTAATTGTTTTGTAGAGAAGTGGCTGTCCTAGGCTCCTTAAGTTAAAAGAGGACATTGTTCTCTTCCTATCAGAGCAGGTGCTGAAAGCACAGACTTTCCTTTCTCCCTCTCCTCCCTGGCTCCCCATTTCCCTGATCTCTAGCAGCAAATCTCAGAGCGCCAAGAGGAAAACTTATCCTTTTGCAAACGCATCAAGGTCACCCCTCTGAATTTGCTGTGTCGCCAAGGCATTCCTGCTGCGCCTTCACATCGAGTAGCAAAGACACAGATACGGCGTCCAGAACGGCTGGGCGGTGCCCGGCTGACAAAGCAGTTTGAGTTGGAATCCGGACACCTACACCGACTGGAAATTCTTTGGATCCGTTCAGAAAGCTTCACGCCAGCCCTTTTGTTGCGTCCTAGTGAGCGAGGGTTATTGACGAAGGGTTCGCCTAACCCCCAGGCCCGACATTCTTCTGGGTACTGGGTATCGGAGGCAGAAAGCCTGGGTGCACCAGTTGCTGGGGAACATGGGCAGGAGAGTGCTATTGCACCGTGTCCTGCTTCTGGGCCCCTGGTCGACAGCTGGTTGGCCCCTCTGTGAACAGAGCGCTGGACTAGATGGACCGTTGTTCGGATCCAGGGTGGTATTTCTTATGTTGTTAAGGCTATCAGTTCTCTCAGTTTAAGAGGCTGTTCTTGAGCTAATTTCCTGCCCTAGTTTAGGCTCTTTTGGGCTGCATAATAGAAGTACAGTTTCCAAATTGCGTGAGGGACTGGTTCCCCTCTATTTGGCACTGGTTAGGCCTCATTTTGAGTATTGGGCCCATTTCTGGGCACCACACTTCAAGAAGGATGTGGATAAGCTGGAGAGGGTTCAGAGGAGGGCAATGAGGATGATCAGGGGTCTGGGAACAAAGCCCTGTGAGGAGAGACTGAAAGAACTGGGCCTGTTTAGCCTGGAGAAGAGGCGATTGAGGGGAGACATGATAGCACTCTTCAAATACTGGAAAGGTTGTCACAGAGAGGAGGGCCAGGATCTCTTCTCGATCAATCCAGAATGCAGGGCATGGAATAATGGGCTAAAGTGACAGGAAGCCAGATTCCGGTTGGACATCAGGAAAAACGTATTGACTGTTAGAGCAGTACGACAATGGCACCAATGACCTAGGGAGGTTGTGGGCTCTCCCACACTAGAGGCCTGCAAGAGGCAGCTGGACAGCCATCTGTCAGGGATGCTTTCAGGTGGATTCCTGCAATGAGCAGGGGGTTAGACTCGATGGCCTTACAGGCCCCTTCCAACTCTACTATTCTATGATTCTATGATTCTAGGCACAGCTTGCAAACATTGAACAGGGTATCAGGCAGAGGAGAGCCACTGGGTGTATTACTGAGAGAGGGGTTGGGAGGGGGTGTAATCCTGGCTCCCCATAAACCACTCTTTTTCCAATCTGGTGCCCTTGAGATGTTTTGGGCAGCAGTTCCCAGCATTCTTGACCATTGGCCACATTGGCTGGGGCTCATTGGAGTTGGAATTGCAAAACACCTGGAGGGCACCAAGTTAGAGAAGACTGTTATTTATGCATTAATTACGCTTTACGTATCCATCGTCATTTGACATTACATATGCACAGATACAAACCAGGATGAATACAAACCAGGTTCCCTCGTAACCATGGCTTGCACAGGTGCTTCAACCCGGGGTTGCAATCTCCGGTTTACATGAAGGAAGCCTTAGATTCTCCTGGGTAGTGTAACAGCATTCAGGAGTCATGAGCGAGGAACTCTCTAATTCAAATTTCAGATCAGGTCTCTTCGCCCTCCCCCTTCCCCTGCCAACTCTAATATGGGGGTGGGAACACTGGCCTACCTTGCAGAGCCATCGTGAGGGATGCTCAAGGGGATGCTTGTGCGGCAGTTTGAGCATTTAACGTTTATTTAGCTTTTTCTTTCCGAAATGGATTTTGCATTCAGAGTTTGTTCATGAGGGAGCCTGATTTGCAATGGGTGCACACGCGACACAAAATGATGGTCAATACAAGTTTTAGGCTTCTACTAATTGAAAATGTGATGTTATTTAGATATATAAAACCTACAAGTGTCTGTCAACAGAATTTAACAATTAACAGCCCAATACAACAATTGAGAGTGCAACGGAACATACGTCTCGTCAGAGGTAACTACCCTGGGGTACGGTGGGTCTTGCTCCCAAGGTAAATGACCAGCCCACGAATTATAAAAGTGGAGTTTCTCCAAGGCACACACACAGTAAAGGAAGCCATGTCGGTGGCCCACAGGAAAAATGCCCAAATCCACAGTGGTGTTGCCCACCTGTGGATTTTGGTAAGTTGTGTTTGGATGCCCTTTTGATATCCAACGGATTCTACACTGGGCTCCTGAGCTGAATTTCCATGACCGTCACACGCCTGCGCTAAGTTGCTCTTCTGAAACGACCCCATGTGAACGTGCTCATATTTCACCTTTAAGTAGTAGACCAGAAGTTCGTTCAGTGCAGGGTCGGCGTTCAAATTCACCAGGAAACACTTGTTATCGCCCACCTTGATCCCAGACGACTGGAGAGAGATGCCCAGGCTTTCAAGTTGCTTCTGCCGCTCCTACAGAAAAGATCAAAAATTCTACTTGGAGAGACGCTGACGCAGGCGCCCTCCCACACCGTGAGCCCGTGTGACTCCATCAAGCGAGGGGTGGGGGAAGGCAGGGTAGCCCATGGCCAGCTGCATTTACCCACCTCTTGGAGTGGCTACAGCCACAGACCCATTCCTGGGCACCCTTCTTCTTCTAGGAGTCGCACGCATGGATAGAAGGAAACCTAGCTGTGCAGCCGGGAGCAACAGCAGCCACTGGCTGAGTTTAGACGACACAATATCCACCGGTGGTTTTAGCAGCGAACCCTCAGTGAAGTGGTCACCGGATGGTATTTGTGTCGTCTGTTGGGCAAAACCCACCCCACGGATGACTTTTCCCTCAAAAAAAAAAACCCACTGGAGAAACACAACTGGCCGTAGAGTTGACTTGTCGCACAACCGGTGTTTTTCGTGTTGTCCGAACAGAGCCGGTGGAGTTTCCCGGCCAGTTGAGTTGATGTTTTCGCCTGGCGACTGAGTTCCCAGGCAAGAGCGGCCGAAACCGAGCCAGCCGCTCTGCTACAGCCGGCACAAGCCGCAGAGGTTGATGGGATAGCCCTTGGAGGACTGAGGGAGGAGCGAGGGCGGGGAGAGGGGCGGAGGCTGTGTCGCTCAAATGCCGAGCTGAGGAGAAATCCACTCCACGCGAGCCTCAACCGCTCCACGGGGGTGTGGTGCCATGTCATGTGGGGAGGACCCACAAAAACCCCAACGGTGAGTTGACTCCTCCCCCCCAACCATTGACTAAAGTGTCGTCTGAATGCAGCCATTGTGGACAGGAGAAAAGCATGCAGGGGGGATGTTAATGGAGGGTGGAGGGGGAAAGGGCAAGGAAAGAGGGAAATACTCAGCCACCGGGAGCAATGGGCTTTTGCCTCACGGGCCACTGATGGAGGAACCGGGCGTTACGCCAATGCAACAGGCAGGAATGTCTTGTAACAACCTGATGATTTATAAGGTTCTGACACCAAGGATTACACTGAGACATGAGACACCGGCTGAATTTGGACAACACGATAGTCAATGGTGGGGTAATAATCAACTTTACAGTTGTTCATGTAGGGGGTACTCCCCACACAACATGGTAATAAATAATAAACTGTGATGTGGATTAGGATCAGCACTGAGTTGACTATGGCAGCATTCGGACGGCACGATAGTCAATACAACTGATGATTGTTTCCTCCCCCCCCCCCGTTGCTTATTGTGTCGTCCGAATTCAGCCACTGACGTGGTTTGAACATAATGGCGATTCGTGGGTTGTTTAACCCACGAATCGCCAGGGCTGCAAGCAAGGGTGCTGCTTCCTGAATGCTCGCCATTTCCGCTTTCAATCAGCTTGAATCAACAACCCAGGAATGTCCCGTTCCTGGGTTGTTTGATACGACTTCCGAACCTGCAACTCTGGGTTGCTGAAAGACAACAACCCAGAGTTTTAAACCAACAACAAACGGTTAGTTGAAATCAAAGCATTACTCCTGCACAAGTTTGTACTTTTCCTCTCTGAGGAAATGAAGCAGAAGCTGGAGAAAAGCCAAACATCTGTGATACATCACTCCTGTGTTGATATGAAAATTAATAGTTAGACTTCACACTGTACGGGCACAGTTTTCTCCCCATCTCTCCTTTGAATGTTCCCCATACCCAGTCCTTACGGTAAAGCTCTTGAAAAAAATTAGCTCCGAAAACAGTGAGACACGGCAAAAAATATAAAATCAGGCCAAATATGAAGAGATATACAAGCTGCAGCTCTGTCAATATTCAATAGGAAGCTTGTGTGTGACTTAGTATAGCCTGTTTGTACAGCTATTTATAGGAATTTCCAAGCATCTTCTCTTAGAGCCATGCTTTAAATAAAATAAAATACTCTTTTTAGAATCTTATTGCTGACTGTTATATATTGTTTTATGTTGTATTATTTTATAGATTGGTTTATCTTGTTTAAACTGTTTTTAACTTTGTATGCCACCTAGAGTATTTTGCATATGGGCAGGATATAAACTGAATAAATTAAAAATATATTTAAAAAAAAATTAAGGCCACTTTCAGGTAGATACTCTCTCATGGCTATTGTCTGAATTCTATGGAGTTCTAACCCTCTTCCCCCCAAGGCAATACCTGCCACATCTTCTCCTAATTACAGTAGCTTCTATAATCCAATTAACTTCTGGATGAACGAGACGAGATCATGCTGTTTCCCCCTGTGATGAAGGTGTTTGGACTGAGCTTTTGATGGCGGTTTTAAAGTTGTCTGTATCAATGCACGTATAGAACTTTAACTAAGAAATAAATAACCCAAGAGATGGAACAGGTGGCGTTTTGGGAATTTCACACGTCAAAAAGTCTGTTGCCAAAAGCAGGGCTTTGCCGTTCTTTGAGATGGCATAAGCCTGAGTGGGCTAGAATCCACTTCAGAAAAATGAAGTGTTAACCTCAGCTCAGCATGAAATGTCATATCTACCCATGTACACATATACCTGCCAACTGAAGATAAAGTTTCATGCATTTGATGGAATGGGTTCTAATCCACAAAAGTCCATCCCATAATAAACAGGTTAGTCTTTAAAGTCTCATCACCAGACTCTTTGTTGCTTTTGCAACAAATAATCTCTCTTGGACACAGCCATCGCAGGAATCAAAGAAAAACCCATTTAGGGGGTATAAATTGATACAGACAAGCTGGCGGGGGTTCAGAGGAGGGCAATGAGGATGATCAGGGGTCTGGAAACAAAGCCCTAGGAGGAGAGACTGAAAGAACTGGGCATGTTTAGCCTGGAGAAGAGAAGATTGAGGGGAGACATGATAGCACTCTTCAAATACTTGAAAGGTTGTTACACAGAGGAGGGCCAGGATCTCTTCTTGATCCTCCCAGAGTGCAGGACACGGAATAATGGGCTCAAGTTATAGGAAACCAGATTCCAGCTGGGCATCAGGAAAAACTTCCTGACTGTTAGAGGAGTAGGACAAAACATCAGGAAAAACTTCCTGACTGTTAGAGCAGTACGACAATGGAACCCATGACCTAGGGAGGTGGTGGGCTCTCCTACACTAGAGGCCTTTGAGAGGCAGCTGGACAGCGACCTGTCAGGGATGCTTTAAGGTGGATTCCTGCATTGAGCAGGGGGTTGGACTGGATGGTCTTAGAGGACCCTTGCAACTCTGCTATTTTATGATTCTATGACTCCCTTGCCCATAAATACCAAGAGTTCTCATGGAGGGATTATCTGGATGTTGGAAACACATGTAATTTTGCATCTGGCCACCCCGAAAACCAAAAATGCAGACCTGTGCAATCTCCTCTGTCTTCCTCAGCTTCTCTTCCCAGGTCACAGTCATCTCCTGGATAAGTTTTTCGGACTCTTCCAAGCGATCCTTCAGTTCTGGAGATTTCATAGCCTAGAAAACGGGAGGAGAGAAAGCGGGTGACTGAAGACTCCTGGCAAGGGCAACTGACTGGCCGAGGGTCGGTGTGCTGCCAGTTCGCTCATTGTTGCGATCCAAGTCCCGGAAAACCCAGCCATGCGTGGCGTGCTCAGGAAATCGACAGGCATGATGCAGGAGGTGAGGGCACCGGCATGGGAAAAAGCCGTCCTGCTCTGCTAGCTCAGCGTTTTAGCACCGAATTGGATTCGTAGAGGAAAACAAGGTACGATGGGGCAGAAGATAACCTTGTCCCAATCTGTTAATTGTGGGGCTATCGGATTCAGTCGATCCGCCACACGAGAGGAGGGAGGACACTATAGCTTGCTCCTTCTTCTAGGCATGTAAGAGCCCTGCTGGATCAGACCAAGAGGCTCCTGGGAAGCCCGTAAGCAGGGCCTAAAGGCCAGCCGGGAACAGAGATTCAGAGGTAGCCTGCCTCTGAACCTGCAGGATCCATTTCGCTTTCATGGTACGAGCGGCGCGCTGCATCCCTTCTTTGCAATTGGATCTGCTGGGAGTGGAGCCAAAGGGGAAGAGCAAGCTGCCGCCATTTCTTGCGCCGAGATTCACCGCCTGCAGCTTGTGCAGAAGGGCTGCAGACGCCTCCCCTACTTGCAAGGGGCGCGTGAAGGAGCAAGAGGCAGCCCTTCCCTCTGCGGACGGACCCAGTGGGAGCAAAGGAGGACTGAGCGTGCGGGGAAGCAGGCCGGAGCCCTGCCCTGGCAATCGCTCTAACCACGGGAGCCTTACTGGCAAGTGAATGCCTTTGCAGCTACTTGTGTGTGTGAGCCAGCCAACATGACCAATGGTTAGGGCATCTTTTATCTGTATTTATAATTTCATCAGAACATGTATAACATTATAACATTTATATCCCACCGTTTTCCCTCTTGCGAAGAACCCGAGGCAGCTTGGGGCTCATCTACACCTGCAGGCCTTCCGGGACGGGGGAGGGGGGGAGGATCTTGGGCTTTCCAGCTTCCGGGATCATCCCCCAGGGTCCAAATGTCAGCGCATCGTCCCGGAAGTGAAGAGGGGCGCTCTGGGGCGATGTGTTTTTTTTTTTAAAAAAGGAGATGTTTGCACAATTGCGTGGGTGCGACCCTGCACCTTAAGTAAGTTAAAAAACAAAAACAAAAACAAAAACCCCAGCCCTGGAAACTCGGTGCCCAAAACCGTCAGGAGCCATCCCAGGCACGGTGAAAAGGCTCGCCCCCAATGGGCCTGGACTCCTCCCGCAAAGCTTCATGCCTGTTTGGTGAGCCCTGCTGCTCGCGGGGAGGAGGGACAACCACGGAGGGAGCGAGTGCGACACCGCCGGCGGACCTCGAGATTGTCCCGGGACCGCAGGAAAAGCCGTGAAAGTTCCAGTACCCATTATCCCGGGACAACTGAGAGCTCGTCCCTGGTTGGCCCCGGGATCATCTGTGCGTCATTTGGGCGCCCAGGGAACGATCTCGAGCCGACCTCAGGATAACTGGCTGGTGTAGACACAGTCTTGGTCTTCCTCCTCTCCATTTTATCCTCACCACCACCTCGGTTAGGTGGAGAGTCGGCGACTGGTCCAAGGACACCCTGTGAGTTTCATGGCCCCTAATTCTAGGCACTACACCACACTGGTCTACCAAGACTGAAAGTGGCTCTCTGGGGATTCAGGTAAGAGTCTGTCCTGGCTAGGGTGACCATATGAAAAGGAGGACAGGGCTCATGTAACTTTAACAGTTGTAGAGAAAAGGGAATTTCAGCCAGTGTCATTTGTATGCAATTAGTTCCTGGTGAAATTCCCTCTTCATCACAACAGTTAAAGTGGCAGGGGCCCTGCCTTCTTTTGTATATGGTCACTCTAGTATAGTGGCTGCACCTTTAACTGTTGGGATGAAGAGGGAATTTCACCAGGAACTAATTGCATACAAATGACACTGGCTGAAATTCCCTTTTCTCTACAACTGTTAAAGTTACAGGAGCCCTGACCTGGATTTCATCTGGTCACCCTAGTCCTGGCCCTGGCTAGACAGAACCTGGGACGTTTGGCATCCAGTGCATACGCTTGAGCTACAGGCCTTTCAATTTATTTCTCCTAACTTGACCTGAAAGGAAACTAGCTGGTGTGGAGACACCGCGTTAAAAATATCTCTCTGAACTAGCTCTTGATGTGCTGCGGGGCCTCCAAATGTGTCATCGCTTGCCCATTTCTTTTGCTTTGGGGTCGACTGGTGCTGAGAGGTATCAGCAGAGACGGACTTTGGATTGCCAAAGGGATGCTTTCTAAAATAGGGTGGCCATATGAAAAGGAGGACTGGGCTCCTGTATCTTTAACAGTTGAACTGGAAAGAGAATTCCAGCAGGTGTCATTTGTATGCATGCAGCTCCTGCTGAAATTCCTTCTTCATCACAACAGTTAAAGCTGCAGGAGCCCTGCCCTTTTGACCACATACAGAAGGCGGCGGGGCTCCTGCAACTTTAACTGTTGCGATGAAGAGGGAATTTCGCCAGGCGTTGCATGCATACAAAGGACACCTGCTGAAATTCCCTTTTCTATGCAACTGTTAAAGGTACAGGAGCCCAGTCCTCCTTTCCATAGGGTCACCCTATTCTCAAAAGAAAAAAACCCCTCCAAAATACCCCATGAGGAACACCTGAGAGGCCTGGTTAGAACAACAACTTTATGGCAGCTCTTCAACAAGGTGTAAATTAGAGGGTTGTCAGCCCATTATAGAAATCTTAGCTGCTTAAAAGCATCTGAGTTTTGCATGCACTTGCGTAGGTTTAAAGTGAAGCAAAACAGCACAAGCTTTAAAAGGGGCATGCCTTCATCTCAGCAGGAGCCAAAGAAGAGGCATTCTGTCCCGCATGGAGAAGAGGAATGCCATTAAGATGACGCTCACCATGAACAACCCTTGCAAAACCTGCTGCCAGAATAAATGGTCAGGGTGGGTGTGGCAGAATCCATACAAAATCAGTTAATCTAAATGGCTGGCTTAGTGCTGCAGCCCAAGTAAACCCTACATGGCAAGGCATACCTCTGCTTTGGTGAGCTGTTCCTTGAGTTTCTCCACTTCCTCCCGCAGCTCCCGGATGATCCGGGCGTTGGGGTCTTCATTCACCACGGCGTGGTTCACGATGTTCTTGGCCCGGTCGGCGTACCTCAGGGTGGAGAGGGTCTCGTCGTAATTATCTGCCGCTGGGCTGACTGTAGCAACCATAGCTGTCTTGCTGTTGCCACCAAGGCTGTCCTGGGAAGCGACGTCACAGAGTAAGAATTTGGGGAAGTTTTGAACACTCACGACGGACAAGGGAGAAGATTGCTCAAAGTCAGGACTTGCCCCTTGGTTCGCATTTTTCTACACATGGCAAGCAGCCAAAGGAGTGATTTCTACCTGGAGAGCAACTACCAGCAATATCCTCCAATACAGATTATTGTACGTCATATAGGACTGCCGAGTTTGTCAAACGAAAGTTTGGAGAAAGTAAAGTCGCTGGCTGCCATGAAAGGCTAAACTTATCAATATAATGTAACACGTTAACAACTATTGTCCAGGATCACAAGATGTTTTAACTCGCTCTCGTCAGCCATTTTATTAACACTTGTATTTTGGTATCCCCTCTGGTTGAGAGGAATATTTTATTATGTTTATTATGTTTCTGTATGGCCTGACTGGCTAACAAGCAAGAAACTGTTGTTGTAAATAACACCAAATATCCTCCCATGCTGGCGAATTGTCGATCCTTTCCTTCTTTGAACATAAGAAGAGCCTTGTTTGATCACTACAACTGGCCCAGCATGGTTTTCCAAATAGCAGCCAGCCAGATACCTTTGTATGTCACAAGCCGGACATACAAAGAGTCCTGCTGGATTACACCAAAGGACAGCCTTCTCCTTTGGAAGAGAAGGCTGTCCTGGAGGAGAAAGGGGATCAATGGCTACCAGTCCTGATGGCTATGTGCTACCTCCAGTATCAGAGGCAGTACACCAGTGGCTGGGGAACATGGGTGGGAGGGTGCTGATGCACCCGTGTCCTGCTTGTGGGTTGACAGCTGGTCAACAGCTGCTTGGCCGTGGTGTGAATGGAATGTTGGACTAGATGGATCATCCTTGGGCGGATCCAGCATGGCCCTTCTCATGTTCTTAAAGGCCTATTTAGTCTAGCATTCTGTTCACACAGCAGCCAATCTGATGCCTCTGGGAAGACCACAAATTGGACACAATGATAGCACACATCCCTCCAATTTGTGTTCCCTAGCCACTGGTATTGAGGGGCATACTGCCTCTAATACTGGAGGTGATGTACATCCATCAAGACTAGTAGCCATCGCTAGCTGTATCCTCCATGAATTTGTCACATCCCATTTTAAAGCAGCCCAGGGGGGTAGCCGTGTCCACTAGGGATGTATGAGAATTCCGTATTTGCTTGCAAAACATGAGAGCGTGCCCTGATCGAAGGCCAGAACGTGATCATGCATCCGTCGAAAATAATCACAAATTCTCGAAAATGCGCCCGGGTTCGTCTCCTTCCCGATTCCCAATTCAATTTGCGCAAATCTCCCAGTTTGCGTGAGTTTCCTCAATAGACTGAATCAGCCCCACTTTAATCTACGAGGAAATTTGCGCAAATTTGGGGGAATGTGCACAAATCTCCCCTTGGGTCACTGTTCCGTTTGCGCAGATCTCCCATTTGCGCAAAGCGAGTAGCGATTGTAAAGGAGTTCAGATAGACTGTGCTGGTTAGAGAACGAGAGTGAAGGCTGGAGGGGGGGGAAGTAGTAGAGATAGCTGAGAGGACTGGGTAGAGTAGGAACATACCGCTGTAGCAATTAGAAAGACAAACGGCCCTGAGCTGCCACCTGGGGGGAGATAAGGGATTCAAGGACTCCAGAGCAGGAAGGCCGGGGCTATCGCAGGCTGTAAAAACTTCAAGGCCAGCGGAGGAGGTGTGAAGAGGAGATGAGCTCTGGCGCCGGGATGGGAGGGGGGACATTCCAAGGAAAGGGGTCAAAAACCCTAACCGGGGAGAAGGGGCTGTCTTGGTGGGGAAGGTGATGCCAAGAGTTAGTCGCACTGGAGAGGCAGGCCACTGGTCTGGGGATGGCATCGATGGGCCTTGCTGTAGAGAATTGTTTTAGACCGCTGAACCTGTTCTTTTGATGAATAAAGCTGCTTAAAGAACTACGTGAGTCCTGGTTTGTGTCTCTGAGTTCTGCACATCCTGACAGGAGAATTGCCCCAGGGCATTTCCTCCCTTACAGCGATCACCGACGCAAATGGGAATTGTCAGAATGCAAGCGGCGAGGCGACATTCAGAGAATCCCAGCCATCTCAAACGTTGCTCGTTCGCCATCCCTACACTCCACAGACTTGGAGGGAACCACTCTTCTCAATTGATTGCCTGCAGCATCTCGTACTTAGGGGGGATACTATCTCCATGGCTCTGCTGGGGCATGCTGGGAGTTGTAGGACCTCGTTCTGCCTAAACTTGCATAGGGTTATGCCCTTAGTAGCTCATCCTTCCAGCTATCGCACATCTTTTGACAGAGCCAATGTCTTCCACATAATCTCTCTTGGATTACTCAAATGCCTTACCTTTCCTACATCTCTTTTTGATACCAGGTTATAGCGAGCTGAAACGGGGGGGGGGGGGAACATGTGTTCCTCCAGATGTTGCTGGACGACAACTACCCAGACCCCTGGCCATGCTGGGTGGGGTTGACAGGAACTTGAGTCCAGCAACAACTGCAGGCCTGGAAATCCCCCCACCCACTCTATATTAAGAACACAGGAAGCTGCCCTATACCAGGTCTGACTATTTGACTATGTAACCCAGGACTGGCTGCCGGTCCAGGCCTGGGCCTGATTCAAAGTTCTGGTATTAACATTCAAAGCCCTAAATGGCTTGGGCCCAGGGTATCTGAAGGAACGCCTCCTCCCATATGTGCATGCCCGGACCCTAAGTTCATCCTCGGGGGTCCTTCTCGTGAGCCCCTGCCAAAGGAAGTGAGGCAGGTGGCTACCAGGAGGAGGGCCTTCTCTGCTGTGGCACCCCGGCTGTGAATGAGCTCCCTAGAGCGGTTCGCCTGGCACCTACATTGTACTCTTTTGGACGCCAAGTGAAGATCTCATTCTCCCACTATTTGAACAGTTAATCAGTCTAATTTTTAACCTAATTTCTGCATGGCTGTTTGGTTTTATCCTGGTTGTGCTCCTCTACTGTATTTTTAGGCTACGTTTTTATACTGTTGTTGTTTTATATTTTGAATAGTTGCCATGGTTTTATTTTTTGCAAACTGCCCAGAGAGCTTTGGCTATTGGGTGGTATAAAAAGGCAATAAATAAATAAATAAATAACTATCTTCCCTGGCTGGCACAGGTTCTCCAGGGTCTCAGGTAGAGGAGGGACGTTCCTACTGTTTTTAATTGGAGATGCCAGGGATTAAAATGGGTATTTCTGCAGGCAAAGCAAGTTCTTTCCCCTCTGAGCTTTGGTCAGGGCCGTGTAGAGGGGGGGCCAGTGGGGCCAGTTGGCCCACGATTTTGAGGGGGCACTCCGATGAGGAGTTCCCCCCTAGCTTACGCTACTGCTTCCGTAGCGTAAGCGGCCCAATGACGAGCGAGGAGCCCGCCTTACAGAAACAGCGCAGAAGCCGTCCGTCGTGAATACCACGGTCAGGCTACAAGCCTCTGAGGGCCATATGCCGCATGCGGGGCGGGGATATATGTGCCTTGAGGTGTTGTAGAACAGGTTTAATATGAAGGTGTGATGTAGAACGGACATGTTGGTGGGGCACGCCCTCTTGGGGGGGCCATGTTGCCCTCCTTTTTTGAAATGGGGAGGGCACACACTTCCCATCCGGCCTGGCTATATTACCAGCTCTGCACGGACTTGGCTTTGGTCCCTCCCATCTGATCTACTTTGGCAGGAGAAGCGAGGCCGGGACCTTGGTGCGGGTGGGTGCAGGTGAAAGAGATACGACAGCCTAAATACGCTGCACGCAGTGGAGGCTGGTGGCTACGATCTCAGTAGGGCTGTGAATGCATTCCGGGTTTCAGTCAGAACCTGCCAGAACTCTAAGGGAGCTATCCATGCTGATGCCTCCCCTTCAAAAAAAAGTAGGTTCAGCACCTTGGATAGCTCCTTTAGCGTTCTGACTGAAACCCAGCATGGATCCACAGCCCCATCTCAAAAGCAGAGCCACCAGCCTCCCATGGGTGCAGGCAATAGGCCAGATTTATATACTTTAAGTAGCCTACAAAATCTAGGGCATGAATTGCCACCAGGCATCATTAGCATAGTTTTTAATCCGTTTTTTTTTTTTGCATCACTCCTAATTGTTGCGGTGAATTTGAGCTTTTCATAACCACCCTCATTAAGGCTGGGGCGTAGCGACAAGAAAGGCTGATTTAGACATGCGAAGGTCCCTGTTCAAACCTGAGGCGAACGATTATCAGCCCAACCTCCCTCGGGAGCATGGGGTAAAAGCAAGATAACCTTATGAAGTGCATCTTTTTTTAGACTCTTTAAGAGGAAGGGCAAGATATGAACTGAAGTGCTTACATTCTGCTGCAGTAGTAGTAGTTGTAATTAATCGTAAGTTTTTATCTCGCACGCTCCAAAGATTCAAAAAGATTATTAACCTTTGTATCAGTCCTCTAAGATAAACTAGTAGTATTATTGAACTGTAGGGCGGAGAAAACAGCGGTCCGGATGTACAACTTAATCAGAACTTAGGGACCGGGATTCAGGATTCCACGGACTTCCTCCCTCGTTCTTGGGTATCACCAAAACCAGGCCTTTCTAAGCTGATAGCAGAAGCAAGATCATAACTGGCTCGCAGCTCCCTTAAAGTTACGAGCTTTCCCACAACGAGGAATTCCGTAATGGGATTCCAAAACAACAACAGACAAGTGTGTCTCCTGCACTGGCAAGCGTGAACACAGAACAGAAGGGCTGCAGAGGCCCCAGCTGATCAAGGCAGACAACTCTTTTACGGTCTTGTCTGAGGAGCTGAATAACGGTTGACTTACTTTGAGTAGCCAGGTGAGCACCGAGTCGCGATATGGGACGAATTTATTCTTGTTTTTGCCAGCAGCCTGATCGGCAAGGGCAGAAATGACCAACCCGAGAGTGGTGAGGGACCTGCATAGGGGAGGAAATGTTATGAAAAGGAATGACTATGTTGTGATTCCAAAACCTTCCGCTGATATGCGAGACAATAAAGAAGGCTGCTGTGCAAGCCACAGAGCTTTATTCAGAAAACAGACATCCCTTCGCACCTGAAAGGCGTGTAAATGCTAGGAGCTATCCTCTAAGCTTAATCAGCCTAACAAAGCAAGGCAGTTGCCTATCAAGCGACTGGACAGGTTCCCGCTGTGCCCAACAGGCTTTTTTTCTGAATCCCCACCTCACGGTGGGTCTACAACTAGGTCTAACCTACTTGACCGCATCCCACCTCCTCTCAACTCTGCTTGCTTGACTCTGTAGCGGACCCTGGGATCTGTCAGCTCCGATGTTTCCTCCCCCTCCAACAAAGACTGAGTTGCTAGGGGCAGGGAGGATGATCTCTGAGCTGAGCCTCCTCTCAGATAAGCCCTTGGGAAGATTCCTCCTTGACTCCTGGAGAGTCTTGGAGAATTTCCTCCCCCACCTCCTGCGCTGACTGGTGTACATCTCCGAGTACACCAGTCAGGTTCCCAGTCTGATCCAGTCTCCGAAACCCAGTCCCCCAACACTAGGGACAACAGGCCGGATCCCGACAGACTACTAGTAATGTTTTTAATCCTTGCAAACTGCCCAGAGAGCTTCGGCTATGGGGCAGTATAGAAACATAATGAAAAATGAATAAATAAATAAATAGTATCAGCAAGGACTTATTAGCTTAGTAGCATCTGGTCCCATGTAGCAGTTACATTTTAGTTTCATTTAGGACCACAGTCATGTGACTGACTTCCTGCATTTAGGAGTGAAGTTACCTAAACATTCACTTGCAACACATACAGCCTTCAACACTGATCACCCAAAACAAACATATAGGGAATTTGAACCTAGAAAAAAAGTCTTTAGAGGGGAGGGGGGGGGTCACTTTAAATTGTTCTCTTTGTTCTGAACGTAACCATTTCTACTATTAATTCTTGACGACATGATACTCCAAGGGAGGCACGGAGGGTGGCAACAAAGGAAAGGGCCTTTTCAGTAGTGGCCCCCCAATTGTGGAACGATCTCCCCAATGAGGCTCACCTGGCGCCAACATTGTTATCTTTTCAGCTCCAGGTCAAGACTTTCCTCTTCTCCCAGGCATTTAACAGCATATGATGAGGGTTTTTGTGTTTTTGTGTTGTTGTTGTGCTTTGACCCAGAAGGATATTGTAATTGTAACTTGTTTTTATGCTTTATGCTTTTAAATTTTGTATATCAGTGTTTTAATTGTTCAATGTTTTTAAGTGTTGTAAATCGCCCAGAGAGCTTCAGCTATGGGGCGGTATATAAATGGAATTAAATAAATAAATAAATAAACAACAAAATATAATGGTTGCTTGTTGTTATTGGAAGGCGAATAAGAAGAAAATTAAAAGTCAAAGGGAATAGCACCCTAGAAGGCGGGAAATGTAGAGAAATCAAGGTAAGTCTTTTCCCCCAGGTATCATTTCTCCTCCTGTGTATGGAGACCAGATGGAAAGGAGGACAGGGCTCCTGTATCTTTAACACTTGTATTGAAAAGGGAATTTCAGCAGGTATCATTTGCATGCATGCAGCACCTGGTGAAATTCCCTCTCCATCACAACAGTTCAAACTGCAGGAGCCCTGCCCTCTTTTGTAGAGTAATCAGATACAAAAGAGGGCAGGGCTCCTGCAGCTTGAACTGTTGCGACGAAAAGGGGATTTCACCTGGTGCTGCATGCATACAAATGACAGCTGCTGAAATTCCCTTTTCAATACAACTGTGAAAGATACAGGAGCCCATAGGGTCACCCTACTCCTGTGAGATCAGACGTATTAGCTCTGCCTCCTTTCCCACTTGCTGCCCTTCTCGCGAACGAATGGAGAACATTGGGACCCATGTGGCCAGGCCATTCACCATTCATGGTTTATAAAACATCGAGTTCCTCGTTCACAAAGCTTTACTTGTTGATGTTGCTTCCTTCCTTCAGCCTGTCACCCGCTGCTCCTGTCTTGGTTGCTCTTTCGCTGCCTGCTAAGTCAACCAGGCTCAGCTTACCCACTTTCTCGCCGGATGTCTGTGGAATGAAATGGAGGCGTTATTTTTATTTATCATATTTATACGCCGCTCATCAGTCAAAAATAGCTCTGGGAGTGGCTTACAACCAATTAGCAAAGAAGACAGTCCCTGCCCTCAGGCTCACAATCTAAAAAAGACACGACACACAAGGAAAAGGACTCTGGGAGGGAAGAGGGGTGTCTACGGGTGTCCCACTTTGCTCATATCTAAAGAGTTACACTGTTCACTGGGTGCCCAGTTTGGAATGAGAAAGCAACAGAAGCGGGCTGGAGAAGATGACCAGGTGCAGAAAGAAAAGAACTCAGAAGTAAAGGGTAAATAAAACTATTGGGGCTTTTCACACACCACTAGGGTGACCATCTGGAAAGGAGGACCGGGCTCCTGTTTCTTCAACAGTTGTATTGAAGAGGGAATTTCAGCAGGTGTCATCTGTACGTAAGCAGCACCTGGTGAAATTCCCTCTTCATCACAACAGTTAAAGCTGCGGGAGCCCTGCCTAGCGTGACCAGATTCAAAAGAGGGCAGGGCTTTCCATGACTGAATGGGGACTAGAACCCGGATCTCTTGACTCCGTAGTCCAACACTTTAGCCACTATACAACACTGGCTTTAAAGACCTGTACATCACCATGAATAACCTCGATGGCTGGCGTTCTCTGTAGCGGCACCCTCCCAGGTGTGGTTCGGGAGGCGGAAAAACGTAGCATCTTTTAAACACCACCTGAATGCATCCCTTTTTACACAGGCTTTCCTTGGATTTTAACTTAGCTGGGTTTTATATTTCATTTTCAACTTTTAATGTTTTAAATTTATACTTGTTTTATGGTTTTCAATTGTGCACTGCCCAGAGAGCTTCGGCTGATGGGCAGTATGAAAATGTAATCAATCAATCAATCATAGAATTGTAAAGTTGGAAGGGGCCTATAAGGCCATCAAGTCCAACCCCTTGCTCAATGCAGGAATCCACCTTAAAGCATCCCTGACAGATGGTTGTCCAGCTGCCTCTTGAATGCCTCTAATGTGGGAGAGCCCACCACCTCCCTAGGTCATGGGTTCCATTGTCATACTGCTCTAACAGTCAGGAAGTTTTTCCTGATGTCCAGCCGGAATCTGGCTTCCTGTAACTTGAGCCCATTATTCCGTGTCCTGCATTCTGGGTTGATCGAGAAAAGATCCTGGCCCTCCTCTGTGTGACACCCTTTCAAGTATTTGAAGAGTGCTATCATGTCTCCCCTCAATCTTCTCTTCTCCGGGCTAAACATGCCCAGTTCTTTCAATCTCTCCTCATAGGGCTCTGTTTCCAGACCCCTGATCATCCTCGTTGCCCTCCTCTGAACAGCAGCTTTCAAAGTGAGGCAGAGCTCACTTTGTGAGTGGAATAAAATGGTCATCTGAGCGAGATAGTGAGTAAGAGAAAGTGTCCGTGTCCATGTGTGTGTGTGTGAGACAGATAGAGAGAGACAGAGACAGAGAGACAGAGAGAGAGAGAGAGACAGACAGACAGACAGACAGCAGTATATATTCCCTGAGTACAGAAAGAAAGGGGGAAGGATCTCTCTCTCTCTCACTCTCTCTCTCTTACAAAAAGCTTATGCCAATGAAAAGCTTGTGCGTCTGGCCTGCAAAATCTTGTGCCACAATAACTGTGTTGGTTGTTAAAGTGCCAGGACTCCCTCCCTCCCTCCCTTGCAGAGCAGATTCAAGAAGAGGATGGACAGCCATCTGTTGGGGATACTCTAACTCTGGACCATTTTATTCATCTAGCTCTGGACTCCCAGCAGTAAGCAGGGATTTTGTTCCTTCATTTATAAATTCATTCATTCATTCGTTTATTACATTTCTATGCCACCAACGCTCTCCAGGCATTTCACAGCAAGATAAAACATAATATAAAACCTCTTAACATTCAAAAACTTGAAAGAATTTAAAGACAAGTTTTAAACAATTGACAATAAAACTCTGAGGATTGTTTTTTTTAAAAAAACCACCCAACCCACTCCCCAAAAAACTTAAAATGCCCCCATCGTAGGCTGCCAATTGCCTGTGAGTAAAGATGGGCTAAAATGGCCTACGAGGACCACTTCTGACTCTGTGATTCTATGGCTCTTTGTTGTCCTAGCTGTGACAGACTAACCGTCCCCCCCCCCCCGCCCGCATCCATTTCTTCACACTCTGCTTCGAAAGTGACAGACTCAATGGATCAATGGTGCCGGAGGCTCAGCTGGCACTGCAGCCCTTGCTTTGACAGGACTCAGCAGGCAGGATGGACGGACGGTGGGGTGGCCGGAGCACTCGATTCACCCATCCAGGCAGAGACCAAAGCACAGAAAGGGGGTGGGGGGGAATCACAGAATGACAAAATCGAAGGAGATCGTGATCTCCACCAAGGCTGCGGCAAGTTTAAATGTATTGGCACAGTGAGGACAACGCAGACTTTCTGGTTCCTTTATTGCCCCCTGGGAACTGACAAAATAGCCGAATCTTTCTCATCATTACACTTTAGAGAGACCTACAAGAATGGGATAACTGGGATGAAAGGGCAGAGATGGGGAGGGGGATTGAGAGAGGACTATTGCATGCAAAAACATATTATTATTATTATTATTATTATTATTATTATTACATTTATATCCCACCTTGTTTCCTCTTGTAAGGAACCGAAGGTCCTATTATTATTATTATTATTATTATTATTACATTTATATCCAACCTGTTTTCCTCTTGTAAGGAACCCAAGGTCTTATTATTATTACTATTATTATTATTATTATATTACATTTATATCCCACCTTGTAAGGAACCCAAGGTCCTATTATTATTATTATTATTATTACATTTATATCCCACCTATTCCCCTCTTATAAGGAACCCAAGGTCCTCCTCCTTTCCACCTTATCCTCACAACAATCCTGTAAAGTAGGTTAGGCTGAGAGTCAGTGACTGGCCAAAGTGAGCTTAATGGCTGACTGAGGACTGGAACCCGGACCTCCTGAGTCCAAGGCCAAAACCTCAGGTATTGACCGGGGCCGGTTACAGGGAGCACACAACTCTCCTGTTACAACAACTCCCCTGGCTTCTGGTCTGTTTCCGGGCACAATTCAAAGTGCTGGTTATGACCTATAATGCCCTATACGGCTCGGGTCCAGGTTGTTTGAAAGACCGTATTCTCCCCTATGAGCCTGCCCGTGCTCTGAGATCTTCTGGGGAGGCCTTTCTCTCAGTCCCACCATCATCTCAGGCACGTCTGATGGATATGCAGGAGAGGGCCTTCTCGGTGGCTGCTCCAAGGCTCTGGAACTCCCTTCCCAGGGAGTTTAGACTGGCTCCCTCCCTGTTACACTTTCGGAGGCAGGCAAAAACGTTTTTGTTCCAGCAGGCTTTTGGAAATACTCTGGACCTGTGCTAATGTATTGGATTATTATTATTATTATTATTATTATTATTATTATTATTATTTCATTGTTATTGCTTTTGAAATTTTGTTAATGTTTTTAATTTTACAGTGGGTTTAATTCTACTTTAACTTTTATACATTTATATTTATACGTTTTAATCTTGTAAACTGCCTTGAGTCCTGGTACTGGGGAAATGGCGGGATATAAATGAAAATAATCGTAATCATCATAATCATCATAAGTTCCAGGTACAGAGCCTGGCGCCTCCAATTAAAAGGGCTCTCAACAGTAGATCTTGGAAAGGCCTGAAACCCTGGAGGATCTCTGGCCGCTAGAGCTGCCTTGAGCAAGCTGGGCCAACAGTCCAACTCAGTAGCAAGCATCAACAACTACGGTGCATGTGCCTTGCTCAGACCTGAAAATGCTCCATGCCTAATGCTCGGATGCGGTGGCGGGCGGAGGAAGTCCTTTCTGGCCTGGCATGACCACGTTGACAACCACTGCTTCCTGACAGTGAACCGAATGAGTGCAGGATTTCAGTTTTTACCCACAGCACTCTCTCGAAATGCAGCTGGGGAAAAACGCCTGTCCATGGCTCAATTCGGACGACACATTAGGTAACGGGGGGGGGGGGGAACAATCGTCAGTTGTGTTGCTTATTGTGCCGTCTGGAGGGCAGCACACAACACACACACAACTGACAGTACGTTAATCAGACACTTTAAACAACGGAGCGAAACAACGGGCTTGCACGTTGTTTAGCTCTAAGCCCCGTTGTTTAAAGTGTTGTCCGAATTCAGCCCCCCCTCTCCGTGGACTATTCCGTTTCGAAATAGAGTTCTGCTGCACTAGAGCAGCCAAAAACACCCGGCAACTCTATGCAGCCGGCAGAACTCACAGTGCATGCTGGGATACGGCTGGGGGACACACGGAGGAGAGGCTGCAACCAAAATGGCCGCCGCAAGTTCCTTGCAGCTGGGGCGTTTGCCGGTTCCGAGCAGCGCCGGCTGTAGTGTGTCGTCTGTGGAGCTCCTCCTGCCTAACGCACGGTCAGTACGTTATTTACCCCTCTGTTGCCTAATATGTCATCTGAACTGAGCCACTGTGTTGCGGCAGTTAGACTGCTAACTGATGTACCGTACCAGAACCATAATACAACTGAAATTTGCAGCGGTGGTAAAATAAAAAACAAGACTCCAATTTGCTGCTAAACACCAGCAGCGAACTGCTACAGAACACTACAATGGCCAAATTTAGCTTGCTTAGCTAGGGTGACCATATGGAAAGGAGGACAGGGCTCCTGTAACTTTAACAGTTGTGTGGAAAAGGGAATTCAACATGTGTGTTTCGTACACATGCAGCAGCTGGTGAAATTCCATCACAACAGTCAAAGCTGCAGGAGCCGTGCCTAGTGTGACCAGATAGGAAAGAGGGCAGAGCTCCTGCAGCTTTAACTGTTGTGATGAAAAGGGAATTTCACCTGGTGCTGCATGCATACAAATGAGACCTGCTGAAAATTCCCTTTTCTACACAACTGTTAAAGATATAGGAGCCCTGTCCTCCTTTCCATGTGGTCACCCTAGCTTAGCTATGTAACAGACTGCCTATCCCATTATGAACTTGTGCCGTCATTAAGATTTGCAGGATAATGCCCTCTTGAGGACAAGATTACATATGTCGGCATATTTGTCAAGCACATGCAAAAGGTCACACAACTCACCTTGCGCTGGGCCAGCAGGCCAGATTGGGGGTTTTATGTGTGTTGGTTTTTTGCTGTTTTACATTGCTTTTAAAAAAAACGTATTAACGTTTTTATATTCTGTTTTTTCTTTCTGTGAACTGCCCAGAGAGCTTGGGCTATTGGCTGGTATAGAAATGAAATCAATAAAATAAATTGTAGTTCCTTAAAAGAACCACGAATGAGTAAGTGCCACCAGGGCATCGTGATCTTGCTGATTAATACCCGCTCGGTTTGTGACCCCGACAAAACAAGTAGAAGTCCTGCAGGTGAGGAAGAAAATTACTTATATAAGAGAAATGCCTGTAGCAGAAGGACGGAGACTCTTTGTCAGGTATAGGTCTTCAACAAGGCCTCTGGCCTTGTGGAATGTAGGTAGATTTATTAGGAATAGTTTTAGAATGTCCATGTCTCTGCGAGCTTATCTCTGTCAGAGTTTCTCACGGGAGTAGCTCTCTCCCTCCCTGTCATGGCCTTGCAGCTGTAAAAGGGTTCCCTGGGAACCTGGGTATGTTGGAAAGGTGGGGGCCGCTGTTTGGGGGAGCCACTCGGATTGTAGCGTCATCCTCGTGGGTTGGGCAGTCCTGCCCTGTTGGCACATGGGCATGCTGACGACACTCTTTACCGCTAACTTCTCTGTGGATAACTTTGAAAATAAAAAACCAGCAATTTCGCAACCTATCCTGGAGGAATCTGCTGAACCATTCCCCTCCTTCAACCTATAGATATAATAAATAAACAAGATACATGCTACCATTTCAGCAAGCATTTGGCTTAAGGAGTGCTTGATGGTTTGTCCCTGGGAGCAGCATGTTTTTTAATATTATTACTGCTCCTATTGCTATTGGTCACTGGTACACCTAGGAATGACCATATCACATCAGCTTTAAAATCACTTCACTGGCTGCCGATTAGTTTCCAGGTGAAGTACAAAGTGTTGGTCATTACCTTTAAAGCCCTATGTGCTTTGGGTCCAGGTTACCTGCGGGATCGCCTTCTCCCATACAATCTGCCCCGCATACTCAGGTCTCCTGGGAAGAATTTACTCCAATCAGCCAAAACTAGGTTGACACCTGTTACCCAGAGGACCTTCTCTTCTGCCGCTCCCAGATTGTGGAACGACCTGCCGGGAGAGATCCGCCAACTTACCAATCTTCTAGAATTTAAGAGAGCTGCAAAGACTGATCTCTTCCAGCAGGCCTACCCAGTCGAATTTTAAGAGTTTTATGGATTTTAATAATGTATTAATTTTATATGATTTTAATTAGTTTTATATATTTTATATATTTTATATTGTTTGTATTAATGTTGTTCCCCACCTCGATCCAGAGGGAGAGGCAGATAAGTAAGAAATAAATAAATATATTATTATTATTATTATATTGGAATTTTATGATAAATTTTCTATTCATTTTTTTTATTGTTGCCCACTTTCATATTTTTTTTCTTTTAAAAATGTAAAAGAACAAGTTTTAAGTCATCTAAACAAACAAATAAAATATCAATATTTGCCGCTTGTTTGGATTTTTTTTATCAATTGCAATACTGCCTCCAGTAGCAGAGGCTGTATGCCTATGTACACCGGTTGCTGGGGAACATGGGTGGGAGGGTGCTGTTGCACTCGTGTCCTGGTTGTAGGTTCCTAGTCAACAACTGTTTGGCCACCGTGTGCACAGAATGGAGGACTAGACGGACTTTGGTCTGATCCAGCAGGGCTCTTCTTATGTTCTTACAGGTTTGTGTATTATTCACATACCTCCTTATATTTATTATTGTTAGTTGCCGTGGAGAATGAACTGGGTCAGAAAGGCAGGAGAAAAACTGCTTAATAAATAAATAAATAAATAATAAATAAAGTAAATTTATAAATTTATTTATAAATAAATAAATAAAGTACCAAGCAATCTGAATGCCATTTTCCCATCCAGATCTGCAGACACTTTCCCCAAACTGCAATGACCATGCTGGATGGGGATGATGGGAGTTGTAGTTCAATACATCTGGGAAAGGCTACATTGTGGGATCGTCTAGGAGTATGTAGATCTGTGCTAATGACGTCCTACCACCGAAGCGCAAGGCTTACGGCGCTAAAGACAACTCCAGCAGTAAACCAGGAGTAAAATGCTAGTGAGCATATAAACTACAGTTTGCCAATAACACACAACCAGGGAACTCCCCCTTCCCCACCTTCCAGAGTGCAGAATTCCCAAACTCACCCCTGATTTTACGTCGTACAATGTGTGCGTGAGGATGATCTTGAAAACTGCGTGGGATCGGCTACTCTCTTCGTTCATGTTGGTTGCAGCGACTGTCCGGGATTTATTGCCTTCAGACATTAAAGACTCTATGTCCTAAGTGAAAGACAGAATGGGAAGCAAAGGCATTGAGAACTACAGCAAGTCAGGCATAGGTTACACACATGAGGAAGAACTTCTTGACTCTGCTGTTTCACCATTATGCAGTGGCCACCGCTCCTGTCTCTCTACAGCCCTGGTCTTTCATTTCATTCCAGGTATTGTATTTCTACACCGCCCAATAGCTGAAGCTTTCCAGGTGGTTTAAAAAGATCAAAACCTTAAAATACATTACAAGAACCATTTAAATACGAACACATAAACAGAGAGCACATACAGGGATATTTTAAACAATCAATTTTAAGAAAAATCCAGGTCCTGATTAAATTCTCATCATATGATGTCACATTTATATACCGCCCAAAGAGCTTCGGCTATGGGGTGGTATATAAATGTAAATCATCATCATCATAATCTGGGAAAAGAGGAAGGCCTTAACCTGGTGCCAAAAAGATAATGAAGCTGGTGCCGGGCAGGCCTTTAATTGATGGGTCATGGCCCTCAGGAGGGTTTGTGTTCCATCCTAAAGGGGATAGCACCATTTGCATGGCTAACATTATTTTTATACTATGGAAAACAATTAGATTTATATTCTGTCAGAACCTCGGGTAGCTAATTATAGTATCTGTACTTTCACGTCGCTAGAGTGGATTGAAACGAAAACAGACTACATAAATGAATTAAGGAAAATGAGGGGCAGGAAGAGAAGAAAAAAAATGTGATCTTCTCCCCTCCCCACAAATGCTGAATTCAGTCAAAAATGGGGTGACCATACGGAAAGGAGGACCAGACTCCTGTATCTTTAACAGTAGCATAGGAAAGAGAATTTCAGCAGGTGTCCTTGGTATGCCTGCAGCACCTGGTGAAATTCCCTCTTCATCACAACAGTTAAAGCTGCAGGAGCCCTGCCCTGTTTTGAATCTGGTCACTTCAGTACAGCTCCTGCAGCTTTAACTGCTGTGATGAAGGGGGAATTTCACCAGGTGCTGCATGCATGCAAACGACACCTGCTGAAATTCCCTTTTCTACACAACTGTTAAAGATACAGCAGCTCGGTCCTCCTTTCCATAGGGTCACCTTAGCCAATGGCTAAACATTATCCTCCTCAAAAGGCTGAAGAACCACTGCTGCAGCGGCGAGACAGGTGTGGTGGTGCCATTTTAGGGGAGTGTGAAAACCGCTCTTTGCTCCATGTAAGAGTATTGTGCCTACACTTTCCTCCAATTTGCCCTTGCCTGTGTTGGGACGGAAGGGCGAAGCTACGGATTCCTCCTTTTACCGATAGAAGAAGTTGGCTGGCCAAAAAATATTACTTCACAGCAAGGAACACAGTTTAACCACACCCTGAGCTCACAGTTAAATGAGCTTCGAGATCCAAAGTCAAACTACATCCAAAGGAGCTGGGCTGATTGCATTTTGCTTAGTGCTTGATATTTAAAATGAAATGTACCTAGGCTGACCAGATAAAACCCAGGTCAGGGCTCATGTAACTTTAACAGCTGTAGAGAAAAGGGAATTTCAGCCAGTGTCATTTGTATGCAATTAATTCCTGGTGAAATTCCCTCTTCATCACAACAGTTAAAGATGCAGGCACTATACTAGAGTGACCATATACAAAAGAAGGCAGGGCCCCTGCAACTTTAACTGTTGTGATAAAAAGGGAATTTCACTAGGAACTAATGGCATACAAATGACACTGGCTGAAATTCCATTTTCCATACAACTGTTAAAGTTACATGAGCCCTGACCTGGATTTTATCTGGTCACCCTAAATGTACCCCACCACAAGTAACTGGGAATCATGCTGTGTGACCTGAGATGTGCGCAGGCTGGCTGTGGATTCTCAATAGCGAGGGAAAAGCACTCTGCATATGTTCAAGGACATCCTCTTCCTCTGTATTAGCATTTCAGAATGCTCCAGGGACAGGGAGAAGCAAGAGCAAAGCAAAGCAAAATACACTCAGCCTGGGCTTGTAGTTGCTCAGGCTGGCTGGGGGAAACTGGGAGTTGTAGTCCAGCACATCTGGCTGGGGAAGGCTGTTAAGGTGACCAACTGCCAGGATTTCCCCGGATTTGTCCTGGTTTTTGTTCTATCCTGGTTGTCGGGGGGGATTTTCTGTAATTTTCTATAATGTCCTGGAAAGAAACACTTTCCCCTTTAAGGCCGCCATTAGCATGATGGGAGGGAATGACGTGCTTTCCGGAGGCATGTCATTTCCCTCCCACTGCTCCAATCAGGGCCTTAAAGGGGAAAGCGTGTCATTCCTGGACATTATAGAAAAGGGCCCGATTGGAGCAGGGGAGGGCAGGAATGACACACTTTTCCCTTCTCCACTCCAATTGGGCCTTTAAGGTGTGTGTGTGTGTGGGGGGGGGGAAATTACACGCTTTCCAGAGGCCCTGGAAAGCCGCTTTCCCGCCTGCCCATCTGCCCACCCACAACCAGGGTGTCCTCTTTTTTGGTTTCCCAAATAGGTTCACCCCTAGCTGAGCTAGAGGAACCAACGTATGTCAGACCTACTGTAAGACCCCTTCCAAGGTTCATGGCTTTGGTGGGGTTCTGTTTGTTTGTTCTGCTTATTTGTTTTAACTCTGATGATGGAAATGTGACCAGGGCCCCCCAATCGCCTAGTTTCAATTGCAAACTATTCTTAGGCACTTCAGGCTATGGCTAACCTTCTGCAAACAGGCGGAGCATGACCCTTGCTAAACCGGTTTTGCAACATAAAAGAGAAAACAGACTGGAGGAATGGAGTAGTTCTTCAAGACCTTTACATGCCATTTCTATCGTATATCATATCCTTAATCTCTATAGAGCGGGTATACTGGAGGCGGTGGGGGGGAGATGTTCGGGTGACCATATGGAAAGGAGGACCCGGCTCCTGTATCATACAAACAACTTTGTGATGAGGAGGAAGAAGAGGAGGAGGAGGAGGATCCCACTGGACCATTATTAGAATGAGCCAATTATAATTGCTTTGTTTACCTTGTAACTGGCAACAGCCAGTTTCGAAAGCCCATCCACGTAAGGCCCATAGACGCTGTGCTCCCTGACTTTTAAGGACTGACGGCTCCTGTTGCGGAAAAAGCACAGAACAAGGCGTTGCTTTTCTTACAAACATTGGGCAAGATCCAGCCAGAGTCGAGCGCTTCTAAGTTGCTTTGATTTCTAAAAAGCAGCATCCAGCACAGGCTTAAATCATTCCTCTTGAAATCAAAGGGCGTTTGAACTCTGGCCCGATTGCACCCAACGCGTTTCAAGTCAAGGCACATTTTGCCAGCCACTTCCAGCACCCAGCTCGCGGGAAGTAACTCGGGTTGTGCAATGTGCAACAAGAAAAAGGCAGCGCAATGTTAGCAAGAAGATGAAAGAGATACGGACTGTAAACCCCTTGGCAAACTAACAGTGAAGTAGAAGTGAACTACTATTCACGTTTCTTGATCTTCAGGTTCATGCAAGGCAGAAGTTACGTTGGTCCCAAGGAATAAAAACAAAACAGGTTAACTGTTTTGTTTATTGGAGTAACTTTTGAGGCTATTTAGATTTCTCCTGCCTCTCCTGAGACTCAAAAGCTACACCAAACAGGTAAGAATCTTATATCTTCCCACCCAAAGGGCAAATTTAAGAGGGACATGGCATGGAGGTTAATCCTCTCTGCCCGGTGCTATGACACCAATCTGACTAAGTGTCTCTAAGGCTGCTGTTAGCTTTTTAAAAAACAAACAAACTGTGGGAGATCCTGATCACGGATCTCCCATGTTAAGTCTTGGTGTCTCCTGAATTATTAGGAATGTGAGAAGTTGCCCAATACTGAATCAAACCACCGGATCATCTAGCTTAATACGGATGGCAAAATGATGGGCGATAAGTCTGTAGGCTCCCAGACCGGATTATTTTCCAGCCCCACTTGGAGATGCTGTAAGTGGTATCTTTTGCAGGCAAAGGATGTGCTCCACCACTGAACTACGGCTCTCCACCATAAACAACTCTTCCTCCAGGACAAGTTTCTTAAGCTGCCTCCCCCTGCTCTGAGTAGGGTGACCCTATGGAAAGGATGACAGGGCTCCTGTATCTTTAACAGTTACGTAGAAAAAGGGAATTTCAGCAGGTGTCATTTGTATGCATGAAGAACCTGGTGGAATTCCCTCTTCATCACAACAGTTAAAGCTGCAGGAGCCCTGTCATCTTTTGTATCTAGTCAAGGGGGCAGGGTTTCTGGAGCTTTAAAACTTGCGATGAAGGGGAAATATCCCAGGTGCTGCATGAATACAAATGACCCTTGTTGAAATTCCCTATGCAACTGTTAAAGATACAGGAGCTCTGTCCTCCTTTCCATAGGGTCACCCTAGCTCTGAGGAATGCAGACTGGGAGGAGGCTTCAATAATAATAGTAACAATAACAGTAATAATATAATTTATTTCTTACCCACCTCTCCCCCTGGATGGAGGCGGGTAACAACAATAAATATAAATACAAAGACCATAAAATAGATAAAACATTAAAAACAAATAAAACTAATGCATTATTAAAATCATCTTAATATTCAACTAGGTAGGCCTGACTGAAGAGATCAGTCTTCACGGCTCTCTTAAATTCAAGGAGACTGCTAATTTGTCGAATCTCCTCCGGCAGGCCATTCCACAGTCTGGGAGCAGTGGAAGAGAAGGTCTTCTGGATAACACTCGTCAGCCTAGTTCTGGCTGATAGGAGAAAATTCTTCCCAGAGGACCTGAGCGTGCGGGGCGGATTATATGGGAGAAGGCGATCCCGCAGGCAACCTGGACCCAAACCATGTAGGGCTTTAAAGGTAATAACCAACATTTTATACTTCACCCGGAAACTAATTGGCAGCCAGTGGAGTGATTTTAAGACTGGTGTAATATGGTCACCCCTAGGTGTACCGGTGACCAACCTGGCTGCCATATTTTGAACTAGTAGAAGTTTCCGGACTAGGCACAAAGGTAGCCCTATGTACAGCGCATTCCAGAAGTTGAGCCTCGAAGTTACCAGCACGTGCACTACCGTCTTGAGGTCTTCCAACTCTAGGAAGGGGCACAGCTGGCATTATCAGCCGAAGCTGATAGCAGACACTCCTGGCCGTCGCATCTATCTGGGCTGTCATTTGGAGCGACGGATCCAGGAGCACCCCCAAGCTGCAAACACAGTCTTTCAGGGGGAGTGTAACCCCATCCAGAACTGGTTGACACACCTCTAAACCCAGGTTGGGGCCTTTGACAGCAAGCACCTCCGTCTTGTCTGGATTCAGCTTCAGTTTGTTTTTCCTCATCCAGCCCGTTACCGCCTCCAAGCATTCATTCAGAGGAGACACACTATCCTTATCTGACGCTGTTATCAAAGGCATAGAGAAATATATTTGGGTGTCATTAGCATACTGATAGCACCCCGCCCCATGCCGCCGGATGATCTCTCCCAGCGGTTTCATGTAGATGTTAAACATCCTTTCAAATGACTAGTTGGCCAGGTTGCCTGCATTTTCCGTCTTCGCCACGACTCCTCCTTACCCCTTTGGGTCCAGCAGATCTCTGACTTTCTCGTTGTAAATCTCCATGTAGGACACCTCCACTTTAAAACTCTGCTCTTCACTCTCCTCTTTCTGGGCTCTTTCAAAGAGAGTGCTGCAGAGACGAGGGATCAATCCCGGCTGGTCCGCTGTGCCCATCATTGTGTAAGATTTTCCAGACCCTGCACAGGTAAGGATGGAATCGTATTTTAAGGAAGGCAGAAGTGAGGGGCAAGGAGGGCTACCCAGGAGACAAAGGAAGATTTTGGAGTACCTTTGTAAACAAGTCCCCAAGCAGATTTAGATCATCAAGGGCAAAAGAGAGTCAGAGGGCAAAAGATGAAACAAAATTCTCCTGAATTCACGGAAGAGGCTCAGCAGGTAGATGCACCCTGGCACAAACATCAATGCGCTGAGAGACCTGCCTTTCCCTGCCTTGCAGAGTGTAAATAAACTACAGGTTTCTAGGAATTGTGTTAAGTTTAGTTGGATCTGGGAAAGTTAAACAGGTTATAGACTCGGCCTCATCAATAAACTGTCGTCACCATCTTTGCTTTCTGTCACTGCGGAAAAGCAGCGATATGCTTAAGTAAAACGCATTGGTCAAGTTAAACTGGGGAGCATGGTACTGTCCTATCTGCTGCCTCCCCCTCTTCTGGTAAAGCTGCGCTTAAGTCATAGAATCATAGAATAGTATAGTTGGAAGGGGCCTATAAGGCCATTGAGTCCAACCCCCGGCTCAGTGCAGGAATCTACCTTAAAGCATCCCTGACAGGTGGTTGTCCAGATGCCTCTTAAAGGCCTCTAGTGTGGGAGAGCCTACCACCTCCCTAGGTCATTGGTTCCATTGCCGTACTGCTCTAACAGTCAGGAAGTTTGTCCTGATGTTCAGCCGGAATCTGGCTTCCTGTAATTTGAGCCCATTATTCCGTGTCCTGCATTCTGGGTTGATCGAGAAGAGATCCTGTCCCTTCTCTGTGTGACAACCTTTCAAGGACTTGAAGAGTGCTATCATTTCTCCCCTCATTCTTCTCTTCTCCAGGCTAAACACACTCCAGATTGTCTGTATCCTTCTAGAAATGTGGTGCCCAGAACTGGATGCAGTACTCAAGATAGGGCCTAACCAGTGCCGAATAGAGGCGAACCAGTACCTCGCACGATTTGGAAGCTATACTTCTATTAATGCAGCCCAAAACAGCATTTGCCTTTTTTGCAGCCATATCATGCTGTTGGCTCATATTCAGCTTGTGATCTAGAACAATTCCAAGATCCTTCTTGCTTGTCGTACTGATTAACCAAGTATCCCCCATCTTGTAACTGTGCATTTGGAACAGTCCCTGGACAGCTAGGAGATGGTTATGTGGGAAAGAATTGGGCGGCAGAGTAAGTGAAGGGTGAGCTTTTGCTGCATCCCTACGTAACAAATATTCCAGAACTCCTACTCTTGTGTTCATCATTTATTCACGTTAAAAATCTGTCAAGGTTTGAGAGACAGAAGAGGGAATTTCCAGTCCTGTCCTCCTCACTCGCATCAACCACGCTTACCATAATACTACTACTAGGGATGGGAGAGCCAGCCCTTTCTCAGCTCACTAAATGCTCCAAAAATCACTGTGAAGCTCATTTTGGCTCGCTCCCGTTTTCATTTTCAACCTGTTTGTCGGGTGCGGTATGATGTACCATTCCACTTGTTGTGGTGCCAAAGCTGTATGAGGATGTATTCAGAGAATCATAGAATGGTAGAGTTGGAAGGGGCCTATAAGGCCATCGAGTCCAACCCCCTGCTCAATGCAGGAATCCACCTTAAAGCATACTGGACAGACGGCTGTCCAGCTGCCTTTTGAAGGCCTCTAGTGTGGGAGAGCCCACCACCTCCCTAGGTCATGGGTTCCATTGTAGCACTGCTCTAACAATCAGGATTTTTTCCCTGATGTCCAGCCGGAATCTGGCTTCCTGTCACTTGAGCCCATTATTCCGCGTCCTGCACTCTGGGTTGATAGAGAAGAGATCCTGGCCCTCCTCTGTGTGACAACCTTTTCCTTTCTGTGCTCTTGTGAAGGGGGGAAAGCTTGGACAAACCTGTTAAAGCATAATCTCAGATAGCCAGAAATGTGTCTCTTCTCTCAGCTTACCCGTCTGTCCATAGGCAAAGATACACGCATTGTAGCCTTCAAAAGCATTCTGGAGAATGTTTTCTCCAAGGCACTTGAAAACAACATCTTGGCCTAAAATTAGAACAAAAAGGTTAAGATGATTGGGGAAGGGAAGAAGGAGCCGTAAACCACCTTTGATAAGACCCTCAAGACTTCAAACACCCGCAAGGCACACCATCCGAAAGCATGAACGCCTTTCATGTCTGTCCAAAGCAAATGAAGCCTTTAAGGATGGAAGCCACGGATCAGATATTCATCTTGACGGCACTGAAGTCTCCAGCAACTCCCTTGTGAGTTACTCTGCGTTTAAACCAACATGGGATGGATCACACCGACATGGTATTTGGATCACACTGAGGCAGCGTGTACACTCAGGACTCGGAGCCAAATCCCTAGCCTAGAGGAAAGCCGCGACACTTTGCATCTCCAAGTGACCTTTTCAAAGACAGCAATGCTATAGACCCTAGGCAGAGTCTGCAGGGCCGTAGAATAGTTCAGATTCCTGGATCCCACTCAGTGCTGCAACTGCGGACCCAGGAGTCTGAGCTTCCTGCTCCCTACACCTCGCAGCCAGCACGGAAAGAACCAATGCAGTGACCTTGGAGGGAAGGGATAGGAAGCATGTCAGTTAAAAGGTGTAGGGAAGTCACAAGAGACACCATGTAACAGCTGGCTTGCCCTTATGAAGATCAATTAGTGTCATTCAGCTCCCACGATGGATCCCTATTATAACCCTAAGGAGGGGGGCCCCAGACCATCTGGGGGCTTTGGGGGGCAGGCTCTGTTGCTGGTCATAAGTGTTCAACTTCTTTTAGAGGGTGGTTGTTGTCATTTATTATTATTATCTCTCTTTTTGCACTTGTGGCGCATTTTCTAGACGGACATGACGGGCTGTCTTTTACCGATTCAGGAATTTCCTGAGCATGTTTTAAGCATGACTGCTTTCTGGATGTTGGTGTGGATGTGTTCTGGTAGGCCCAGTTTCTGGAGGTTTTCTGTGTAGGTTTTTTTAAATGTGATGCTGGTGACTGATCTGACTAGTGGAATAATTGTGACCTCTTAATGTTGCCATAGTTCTTTAACTGCCATAGCTAGTGGTGTATATTTTTCTCTTTTTTCCTCTTCCTTTTCAACAACATGTTTGTCATTAGGTATTGCCATGTCGATGAGGTACGTGTGTTTTTCTTTTTTGTCTATAACTGTTATGTCTGGTCGGTTGCAAGGTATTGTCTTGTCAGTATGATTATCATCATCATCATCGTCATCATCATCATCATCATCAATATTTGAACAGTCAACCATAACCATGAGCCAAACCCAGGACCGTTTAAAACTCATCATATGCTGCCAACTGCCTTAGAAAAGAGAAAGGTCTTCACCTGGCACTGAAAAGTTAACAGCGTTGGTGCCAGGTGGGCCTCTTTGGGGAGATCATTCCCATAATTGGGGGGGCACCACCGAGAAGGCCCTCTCCCTTGTTGCCACTTTCTGAGAATGTCTCGCAGAATCGTGCTGGCAGTGGGGAAGGTGACCTGAGTCCAGGAGACCGATTGTGAAAGGCCTAGGGCCAAGTCTAAACCTCTTGACAAATATTTTGCTAGATCAGTACAGAGTTCCTGCCCACCCGAAGTCACTCAGACCTACAACTCTACCTGCATATTTTTCTTTCATAGCTTCATCCATAGACCAGAAGCAGTGATCGTAGGCAAACACCTGCAGAAATATAAACCAGAGATGCCTTATAAAAGTCTGTTTACAAGGCACACAATAAGCTGAATGATCCAATTTGCTGAAAGCACTTTCTGAGATTCAGCTGCCAATCCATAGTTGTCCAGCTGTATCTTTTAGAACACCCCTCCAAAACCTCGGGCCCTCCAGAGGCATTGGTTTACAACTCCCATAATCCCCAGCCAACATGGCCAAATGATGGGAGTTGTAGTCCAACACATCCAGAGGCTACCAGGTTGGGGAAGGCAGTCTTAGCATATATATATATATATATAATATATATATATATATATGGTTCCTGGTCTTCAACAAGGGGAACATTTTGAGCAAGCCAGGACATGAAGGACTAGCAACATTCATTCTGCCCACTGTCTCACTCTCACTCACTTCCTGGGGCAAATTTCTCCTGATTTCTATTGAATAAAAAGCTTAACGGTGGCTCCCTGCTATCATCGAATCATAGAATAGTAGAGTTGGAAGGGGCCTCTAAGGCCATCAAGTCCAACCCCCTGCTCAATGCAGGAATCCACCTTACAGCATACCTGACAGGTGGCTATCCAGCTGCCTCTCTTGAAGGCCTCTGGTGTGGGAGAGCCCAGCACCTCCCTAGGTCATTGGTTTCACTGTTGTGGTGCTCTAACAGCCAGGAAGTTTTTCTTGATGTCCAGCCAGAATCTGACTTCCTGTCACTTGAGTCCATTATTCCGTGTCCTGCACTCTTGGATGTTCGAGAAGAGATCCTGGCCCTCCTCTGTGTGGCAACCTTTCAAGTACTTGAAGAGTGCTATCATGTCTCCCCTCAATCTTCTCCAGGCTAAACATGCCCAGTTCTTTCAGTCTCTCCTCCTAGGGCTTTGTTTCCAGACCCCTGATCATCCCCATCCAAGTCCAACCACAGGCTGGCAGCAACCAATGCTGATTGGAGCATACTTCACATTGGGTGAACGAGCAATATTTGAGACCACTAGGATTCTCCAAACATAGTCTTGCCACTCATTTTGGGTAGGGTGACCATAAGGAAAGGAGGACAGGGATCTTGTAACTTTAACAGTTGTATTGAAAGAGGAATTTCAGCAGGTGTCATTTGTAGGCATGCAGCCCCTGGTGAAATTCCCCCTTCAGCACAACAGTTAAAGCTGCAGGAGCTATACTAGAGTGGCCAGATACAAAAGAGGGCAGGGCTCCTGCAGCTTTAACTGTTGTGATGAAGAGGGAATTTCACCAGGTGCTGCATGCATACAAATGACACCTGCTGAAATTCCCCTTTTAATACAACTATTAAAGATACAGGAGCCCTGTCCTCCTTTTCATATGGTCACCCTAGTCTTGGGCCCGATTCCTGTTTGCATTTGTGATCGCTGCTCGCTTTGTGTAAATGGAAAACTTGCGCAAATCGAACAGGAGATTTGTGCAAACCTCCCCAAAGAGACCTTCGGCTATGGGGCAGTATACAAATGTAATAAATAAATAAATACATTTCCTCCATAGACAAAACTGGGACTGATTCAGTCCAATGAGGAAATGTGCACAAATTAGGAAACCTGCACAAATCGAACTGAGAATCAGGAATGAGACGAGCGCAAGCACATGCTCGATAATTTGCAAATATTTTCACCGGACGTAGGCTTTCGTTCAGAACTTCACACGAGGCACACTCACACATTTTGCGAGCAAAAATGAAATTGTCATGCATCTCTAATTGAAGCCAGAGGATTAAAGGGCTTCAAACTCCTACAGTCATTCAGAAATGCCCTTGCGAAAACAAGTGGAGATGGCTACAGATGTGTGAGTGATTGCTGAATGAAGATGGTCAAATGAGACCTCAGTATTCACCATGGCCTCATCTATACCAAGCAGGATATTGCACTATGAAAGCGGTATGAAAGTGGTATATAAAAGGCAGGAGCCAAACCAAGCAGGATATAGAGGTATATGGTATGTGTCAATGGGCCCCAACAGTTATCAGTGCATTTCAATACTGCTATAAATCAGTAGTGTCTAGGCTGACCAGATAAAATCCAGGTCAGGGCTCATGTAACTTTAACAGTTGTAGAGAAAAAGGAATTTCAGCTGGTGCATTTGTATGCAATTAGTTCCTGGTGAAATTCCCTCTTCATTCCAACAGTTAAAGCTGCAGGGGCCCTGCCGTCTTTTGTACTTGGTCACTCTAGTATAGTGCCTGCAACTTTAACTGTTGTGATGAAAAAGGAATTTCACCAGGAACTAATTGCATGCCAGTTGAAATTCCCTTTTCTCTACAACTGTTAAAGTTACAAGAGCCCTGTCCTTCTTTTCATATGGTCACCCTAGTAGTGTGTCTCCTGCCTTTTATATATCGCTTTCATACCACTTTCATATAGGGTGACCAGATAAAATCCAGGTCAGGGCTCATGTAACTTTAACAGTTGTAGAGAAAAAGGAATTTCAGCTGGTGCATTTGTATGCAATTAGTTCCTGGTGAAATTCCCTCTTCATTCCAACAGTTAAAGCTGCAGGGGCCCTGCCGTCTTTTGTACTTGGTCACTCTAGTATAGTGCCTGCAACTTTAACTGTTGTGATGAAAAAGGAATTTCACCAGGAACTAATTGCATGCCAGTTGAAATTCCCTTTTCTCTACAACTGTTAAAGTTACAAGAGCCCTGTCCTTCTTTTCATATGGTCACCCTAGTAGTGTGTCTCCTGCCTTTTATATATCGCTTTCATACCACTTTCATATAGGGTGACCAGATAAAATCCAGGTCAGGGCTCATGTAACTTTAACAGTTGTAGAGAAAAGGGAATTTCAGCCAGTGTCATTTGTATACAATTAGTTCCTGGTGATATTCCCTCTTCATCACAACACTTAAAGTTGCAGGGGCCCTGTCTTCTTTTGTATATGGTCACTCTAGTATAGTGCCTGCACCGTTGTGATGAAGAGGGAATTTCACCAGGAACTAATTGCGTACAAATGACATGGGCTCAAATTCCCTTGTCTCTACAACTGTTAAAGTGACATGAGCCCTGACCTGGATTTTGTCTGGTCACCCTACTTTCATAGTGTAATATCCCGCTTCGTGCAGATGAGGCCCATAGATTATTTCCTCCCCCGGTCCTGCCCAAATCATGACCCACGCTTGAAGATTAAGAAATTGTTAAAGGAGAAAGGAAACCAATAGAGAACGGGAAGAAGGAGCAGATGAAGAGTTTTGCCTGCCAACTGTCAAATAAAAATTGAACGTCGGTAGGCAGCAACTGCAAATCAACCAAATGCAAATATGAGCAAAGGATTTTTTTAAACATACACAACCCAACCTGCAATGCTCAGTGTGTAGATGTTTTCTCATTTGTTCCTGTGACTCATGTCTTGGCTGCCAATACAAAATGTTGCTTTTTTTTTTTTTAAGAAGAGAGGTTTTAAATGTTTTTCCCTTCCTCACACAGTGGCAGCAAGAACATTTAGAAATAAAACAACAACAACAACAATGCATAACTTTGTACAGAATCCAAAGCCAAATAAATATCAGAGCTTTTGACGGGCTGCGACGTTTTTCATCAACATCCCTTACCTTTGGTTGGCTCCTACAGTTCCAAGACGAAACACACCCAGGACATGAAAGGAAAAAAAAAAAGAGGAAGGAAAGGGAAGGGTTAACATGGAATAATTTTTAAGTGCAAGCGAAATGGCAACTTTAAAATGCATTAAGTCCCGGCACAAGCACACATGTTCGCAGGAATGGGCAACTCGTGATCCCCTAAATATTTAAATTTTTCCCAACAAATCAGATAAACAAAACTTTTAACAATAGAGTACAAAAGATCGTTCCACTGCATACACATACACATTTAGTTTTGTAGTGCTACATAAAACAGAAAGAGCTGTGCCAGGTATTATATTTTAGTCAATTCCCGTCATTTATTTAATTTGTACCCTGCCTTTCTATCAAGATGCTGCACTCAATGCAGCAATCCCTCACTGTTGGCTATGCCGGTTTGGGCCGAAGGGAAGGATTATTATTATGTATCTCTGTCTTGCTCGTGGCGGTTTTTCCAGACGGACATGAGGGGCTTTGCCAAGTCATGCTGTCTTTTACAGATTCAGGAATTTCCCTGACGATTGAGCATGTTTTAATTATGACTGCTTTCTGGATGTTGGCGTGAATGCATTTTGGTAAGCCCAGTTTCTGGAGGTTTTCCGTATCGTTTTTTGATGCGATGCCGGTGTGACTGATGTGACTAACGGGATAATTGTGACCGTTTCCTGTTGCCATAGTTCTTTGATTTCCATGGCTGGTGATGTATATTTGTCTCTCTTTTCTTCTTCCTTTTCATTTTTGTCATTCGGTATTGCTATGTCGATAGGTATGTGTGTTGTTGTTGTTGTTGTTGTTGTTGTTGTTGTTATTATTATTATTATTTGCAGCATACTGTACCATCCAAACCCTCAAGTGTAGTTAATCTAAAAAAGGAAGCTGAAGCTTCCAGTCTCCTCCCAACAGCTGCACTAGGGGAGGAAGTGAGGGAGTGCATGATCCCAAGGTTCGCTGTGCACTCCTCCTTGTAACACTAAACCATGGTTTAGAGTTATGTGTGAACTGGTTCATTATCTTAGTCGTCTTTACAGTCAGTTTTGTCTCCACAGCCGTTATATGCTAATCTCACTTCTCAGACATACACTGATCACACTCCACAGAGCAGCTCCACATTACTGATGTCGTACAAAGGTTGAGAGATGGGGCGGGTGGGAAGAAACCAAGAATATAGAAATGAAATACACCCGCGTTGCCTTGTCATGGCTGCTCTTTTAGACTTGATGTTTCCCCCCTTCTGACTCGGAGAAAAACATTACATTTCAGATTCTCCCTCACTGATCTCTTGAGCTTAAGAAAGGAGAGGAGGGCATTTGGCTCGCATTTTTTGTATGTCACTAGGTCAGTCTCCTGGCATAAAGATTTGCCCTTGACTACTCCTGGTCCGGCTCTGTATCAGATTAGTGTCAAGAGGAACAGGGAGCTACACACAATTAGCAGGGCCAGGGTTTTTCCATCAGGATATGTTTTAATTTGAATCCTTACACCGCTCGCTCCTGAAGGATCGTACCAATTTGCAACACACACCACTGAAATGAGTTGGCTATTAGTGCAGAGGATGGGCAGATTGACACTGTTCCATAAGATGCAGTGATGGCCACCAGTGTGGATGGCTTCCAAAGGGGGTTGAACACATTCATGGAGGATAAAGCTATCGATGGCTACTGACCGTGATGGCTATATGCTACCTCCAGTATCAGAGGATGCCTATGTGCACCAGTTGCTGGGGATCATGGGTGGGAGGGTGCAGTTGCACTAATGTCCTGCTTATGGGTTTCTCATGGGCATTTGCTTGACCACTGTGTAAACAGAATGCTGGACTAGATTGAATCTTGGGCCATGTCTACACTGGCCTTTTTTCCCTGGGGTCGTCCCTGTACATCCCGGGAGCAGGCAGAGATGACCCCTCCATTATCCTGATTTTACTCAGGGCAATCACGAGGACTGCTGGTGGTGTGGACGCCCATCCCGGCTTCTTCCCTCCTAACTGCAAGTAGCAGAGGTCAGCAAGAGGGAAGGAGCCGGGGCAGGGGGAGTGCAGGGGCATCAGGGGTGGGGGGGGAGCGGGGTCAGGCCTTTTTTTTTTTGTTTCTGTACTTCTGCAATTGCGCTCCCATTCCTTAAAAAAAAAAAATATGGCGGGCGCAACGTCCCTTTTCCCTTCTGGGACATCACGCTTCCATTTGGACGCCCAGGGAGGATCGCGGAAGCTGGTAAGTCCGCAATCCTCCCCCCTTCTACACCCTTAGGTGTAGAAAGGGCCTTCGTATGTTCCGGCATGGTTGTTTTTCTTACAGACCCTTTGGGAAGTGCAAGGCATCTTTCGTGGAGCCCCCTCACAGCACACAAGGAAAGAATAAACTTTGGGCATGGGCACATAAAAGTCTAACGAAGTGCATCAAGCCACAACGACTTTTAGCCCCCACCTGAATCCTTCCGAGAGAGGACGAGGTTATTACGTGGCACTTAAAATGTTTAGGCCTTTATTGCGCCCTTATTATTCAGTGCTTGGATTTTTTTTTAAAAAAAAAAAAGCCATAAGGAAATAATCCCTGTGGCCATTTCTCGCATATGGCGGTTTCAAAAAGGGGGATTATACTGTGTAAAACAAGCAGCTCAATAAAGGCCAAAAGGCCAATTTCACATAAGCATAGTCTTCTTTCCACAAAGATGCACACGCCGCCTCATTTAACGTTCATCGTAAGCTTTCAAATGACAGCGCAACGCAGGGCAGCTATGCGCATTCTGCAGCTAAGGCAATCGCTTCGCACACCCTGATGATGCCCACAGTAATGTGGATGACAGACACGCACAGAGAGACATCTGGAAACCCTGGGTGTCATGCTTTTGAGAGCGCTCAAACTCTCAACATGATGATGTCATATTCTGAGTTTTTTCTTACTGAACATCACCGGAAAAGAAATGTTCTTCATAAGACCGCCCAAAGGGCTCCATGGAGAGTCTTGCTGATGGGATAAAAATCCTTTAAAATAACTAATTGTTCCACTCTTAGTGAAATTCTTTTACCTTCCCTTGAAAGCAATGCTTCCTTCGAGATGAATATTCCAAATTTGCCTCTCAAAATCTCACTGTAGGTAAAGTCTGGTGGCAACTCTTCTTGGATTTGTTGTTAGTTGATCCATAACAACCAACCGATAGCTTCATAATCACAATTGCCGAAAGGAATATTGGGATTGGGTCCCATCACTATGTGGATGAACGGAGTTCTGTTTCTCTTTTTCAAATGATGCCAAGAAGTCTCTAGAAGTCCTGAACTGCTGTCTGGATGCAGTGATGGATAGGGTATGGGCTAACAAGCTGAGGCTCAATCCAGACAAGATGGATGTTTTGTTGGTCAGTAGACAAGGCAATTGGGGATACAGCCTGGATGGAGTTACACTCTCTTTGAAGGATCAGGTTGCACCTGGCCCTCAGCATTACTCTGAGGATCAGGTGGTAGCTGTGACCATGGTGCCTTTGCCCAGTGTTGGCAGGTGCGCCGGCTGAAACCCTTTCGGGAAAAGGCAGATCTCGTCACAGTGATCTATACCTTAATCACCTCTTGCCTAGATTACTGTAAGGCACTCTACTTGGGGCTGCCCTTGAAAAGTGCTTGGAAACTTTAAGTGGTGCAGTGATGGTTAAATTGGTCTATTTCTGGACCACGTCAACCTCATATCTGTTCAGTCATAAGTTTGTTCCATCCTGTTTCCACATTAATGCGTGAGTTATTTTAAAAATTACATATGAAGTGGTATCTCACAAACAATTAAATTATCCTAAAATACACACTCTTAAATACATCTTGGTACACTTTCAAGTCAAGAACTGCATTGCAAAATTTGGAGAAATCCAAGCTCTGAAGAGTAATCCAAGTTCTGATTTGCACACCTGCACATCAGTCTGGGTGGCCAGTTCACCTCAGAAAACACAAAGACCAAATTCCTCAAGCATCCCTACCCCAAAGCCATTAAAAACTATGAAAATTGCAAATCCAATCAAAATTTAACATCTACTACAATACAACGGCGTTCGGAGCCCAACGCAACCTCCCCACAAACACAGCCTACACAGGGGTGGGCAGACATGAGATCTCCAGATGTTTTGGACTTCAACTCCCAGAAGCCACAGCCAGCATTGCCAATGGTCAGGAATGCTGGGAGTTCAAGTCCAAGACATCTGGATGTTGACTTTCTGTCCAACCCTGGCCTAAAATAGCAATATAACTGAACAGCAACAGGACTTCAGATGCCTCCCAATCCCCAATTTTAAAAACAAAATCCACAAGAACATGGAGCCAAGGAAGCCTACCAATATAAAAAGGTATTTACTTGATGGTGAAAATCGTTTAGAGAGGTTGCCAGATGGGTACCTCATTATTGGGAATGAATTTCACTAGGATGTGGGAACACATTTGCAGAGTACAAAAACTACTCCTGTTTCTTGTATTATTCATGTTCAGTAAGAGAGAGAGAGAGAGAGAGAGAGAGAGTATAGATTGGGAATGAAGGAGAAATTCGTAACAAATAGTGTGCACTCTCAAACCAATATGCAAAATCCAGAAATCCAGATGTACTTTGATATTCACACATTTCCAAATTTTGTGATGCAGTCTGCCAATCAAACCATGCATACAAAAATGTGCATCTTAATGAAAATAATGTACAAAAAATGCATTACATTAAGGGGCAATTGTTTAGGGAAAACTGCATATGTTGGTGAAATTTACGCATATATATATTTGGAGAAATGCGCAAGAAAACGTGTAAACATTTTCACGCGTATTATCTTAAAAAAATCTCAAGCTGATGAGGACATGGGACAAAACGGAATGTACGGTTGGGAAAATGAGACACGGAGCGAAACCGAAATGGACATGTTTGTCCCTCCCTCCCCCCATCCCAGCCCCGCTTCGTAGGTTTCAATTTGATGGAGGAGAAAATGAGCAAGGCAGACATTGCTCACATTTGAAGCACAACACAGACGAGAAGATACACTTGTTTTCCATCTGGGAATCATCTGCATGTGTCTGGCTAAGAGATTAAATTCCCGTATTTCATATTCTCAGACTTTAAACAGCGCTAATCTCAAATAATTAAATACCGTTTAATTTTTCAAAAAAATAAAAGCATTCGCAGAGACATCATAATAGCAGTGTGTGTGTGTTTTAATTAGACTTCTAAAAATATGAATTCCTACATTTCCCTTTCCCATTATACAAAATCGCGCTAAGTTAATTCTGACTCATTTTCAATCCATGCTTGACATTTATAGAAAGTAGCCAATATACTTGGGTTTATGCGGTGTTAAAAAAAACCACAATAAAGTTCAACTGCAGTAACGATTAGTGAGTCAATTTGGGTAAGTGTGTCTGACTTGGATGAGAGCAGATGAATAAGCAGAAGGAGGAAACAACCCTGAACCATGAGTGGCACCTGTTTTCTAGGGTGACCATATGGAAAGGAGGACCGGGCTCCTGAGTCTTTAATAGTTGCATAGAACATTTCAGCAGGTGTCATTTGTATGCATGCAGCACCTGGTGAAATCCCCTCTTCATACCAACAGTTAAAGACGCAGGAGCCTTGCCCTCTTCCATCTGGTCAAGTGGGCAGGGCTCCTGCAATTTTAACCGTTGTGACGAAGAGGGAATTTCACCAGGTGCTGCATGCATACAAATGACCCCCCGCTGAAATAATAATAATAATAATAATAATAATAATAATAATATATTTATTTATTACCTGCCTCTCCCAATGGATCGAGGCGGGAAACAGCATCAAACATAAAATACAAAACTGATTAAAACATTTTAAACCATCATTAAAATACCAATAAAACACCAATAAAACACTTTATAAAACACCAATAAATCCCCTTTTCTATGCAACTGTTAAAGACACAGGAGCCCGGTCCTCCTTTCCATATGGTCATCCTACTGTCCTCCCTTACTTGTCAGTGTAAGAGAATCCATTCATTCATCAACTCTTTTCAATATCTTTTTTCAATATTCTCAGCTTTTCAATTTAATTCTACTTTAAACAACCAAGAAGGAAGTTTCTTATCTGGGAGATGGTTGTAGCCTTGGCATATTTTACCAAAACTCATACTGAGGGACTAAGGAGGGTATCAGGGCTGCTGATCTTCCTGAGTCTGGGCTTCTCTAAATGAGCGATGTATCACACACTCATAACGGGCCACTCACAGAAGTTTGTGGGTCAATTTCATAACGTTGTCAACAAACAGGATGTCTCCCGTGGTTTCCCCCTTTATTTCGTTTTTAAAAAGATCAGAGACAAGCCGGAATAAACCTCTAATGTCAAGAAGTCATCAGTGTGTAAAACTGGCATTGCGCTATGAATTTGCCAAGGAAGGACTTTCCATGTCAGTGATCCTGGGGAGAAGAGGGTAAAATGCCTCCCTGCAACAAAGGGAGGCAGATCTGATCCCCCACCCCACCAAAAGCACCCCTTTAAATTCATTGGGGCTTACTCCCAAATAAGAGTGTCAAGGGTTACAGACTTCTGTATCTGGTCAAGAGGGCAGGGCTCCTGCAGCTTTCACTGTTGTGACGAAGAGGAAACTTCACCAGGTGCTGCATGAGTACAAATGACACCTGCTGAAATTCCCTTTTCAATACAACTGTTAAGGATACAGGAGCCCAGTCCCTCTTTTCGTAGGGTCACCCTACTAGTGATAGTACCACTCCTTAGAGTCCTCTTCCCATGAGTTATAGGCCTCCAGTTCCCTGGTTTAAAGAGGAACTACGGGACTCAAACCACGTTGGTACCAGACATTGACGGTGACCAAGCATGCTATAAAGCCCATTTGGGGGCCCATGGGGGTGGGGCAGTGAAGGAATCTTTCTTCTCTGCCCCTGTTGCATCAGCAGAATCAAATCCAGCAGAGCTTTTCTGGGAGCTGCAACTTGGAACCCTACATTGGAATCCCCAGAAGGTAAATCAACTTGTGGGTTCCTTCAACGCCTTTGTTAGATATATATATATATATATATATATATATATATATCTCACTTGATATCATAAGGTCTCTAAGCGGTTCATATAAGAAATAAATAAAAATACAATATAAAAATCAATAGAAGGGCGACAGAAAATAATAAAAACATTAAAAACATTACAGAAACGGTAAAACAGAACCCTGCAATTACATATCAGGGAAAGCCCGAGGAGATACGTTCGCCTGAGATTCGGCTCACACGTGGGAGGGTTTCAAAGGGTCGGTGTCACTATTGAGAAGGCTCACTTACATGCTGTTACTTGATGACCTACAAGGCCTCCTCAGAAGATCTCAGGAGTCGATCTGGTATGGATCGGGGATGAGGGTCTGTGCTAGGTATCCTGGTCCCAAGTTGTTTAGAGCTTTGAATGTCAACAACAGAATCTCGACTACGATTCGAGAGCTAATAGGCAGCCAGTGCAGTTCATTTAGCAGTTCGTCCGGTGTAACATGGGTGTAACAATTAGGGATGTGCACGCCCAAAAATATCGTATTTTATCGTTATCAGAATTTCGGACCAAAAAAATTATCGTCTCCGATAATATCGTACGTTAATCGTATCATCTTCACGATAATTATCGGAAATCCAATATTTAATTTGCAGCCCCATTGTGCCCTATAGAGCTGAATTTTTAAGAAAAAATGCCTATAACTTCTGTATTTTCAAAGTTACAGGCTTGAAACCTGGTCACAATGCTTATGGGGTATGCCTAAGTATGTGTATACCCTATACAACCCTCCAACCCTCGATTTTATATGAATTTATTAAAGAATGTTTTGCCAGGTCAAAAGTTGCACGATCTTTCAAAAGTCCATATAAAATATAGGGGTAGAGGGAGTGATCTGAAATTTGGCACATATGTGTAGCAACATGTGCTAGACATGGGTATGAAATTTAAGATTGATCCCTCCAACCCTTGATTTTATATGAATTTTTAAAAGATCCTGCAACTTTTTGAGAAGTCTGAATGAACGCACGTGACGAGCTGTCATTCTGACCTGTCAGAACTTAAACAATCTTTAATAAATTCATATAAAATCTAGGGTTGGAGGGATCGATCTCAAATTTCATACACATACTAAGGCATACCCCATAAGCACTGTGACCAAGTTTCACGCCTCTAACTTTTAAAATACAGAAGTTATAGGTTTATTTATATGGCAGTCCGATAATCCAATATAATCGGGCTGAAAATTATCGGATCGAATATTTATTGGAGGTTTTTCTATCGTATCGTTATCATTAAACACATGCACGATAAAAGGCATATTGTATCATTATCGTACATTTTAACGATACGATACACATCCCTAGTAACAATGTGTGTACAACTAGTTGCTCCAACTAGCTGCTGCATTCTGCACTAGATGCAGCTTCCGAACTAGGCACAAGGGCCGTCCCACAGAGACAGCATTGCAGTCATATAATCGTGACATTACCAGTGCATGAATCACTGTGGCTGGACTATCCTTATTTAGGAATGGGCATAGTTGGTGCACCAACCAGTGACAAGGATGGATCCAGGAGAAGCTACATTCCTGCTCCTTCCGAGGGAGTGCAACCCTATTCAGCACAGGCAACCCCCCCCCCCCCCATTTCCAGACCTGGGAACTGTCCAACCACATTGCCTTATCAACATTCAGCTTCAGTTGATTAGCCCTCATCCAACCCATAGCTGCATCCAGGCACCAGTTCAGAACATGCATGGCCTCTACCGATCCAGATGTCCCATAGAAATAGAGCTGGGTGTCATCAGCCTACTGGTGACACCTTGCCCCAAATCTGCTGATGACTGCTCCCAATGGCTCCATATTGCTATTAAATAATATTGGGGGCAAAGTTGTGACCTGTGTGGCCAAGAAGCCAAGGCACTGTTATTCTCTGCAAAACAGTGCCCCCAATTCACAGAGGCAGTCCAGGAGGATACCCTGGTCAACGGTATTGAAAGTAAACCATCTGCGAACAGAAGCTAAGCGACTTTGCAAAGCGACCTGATGTGCCAAAAAAAGCAAAGCAACCATTCTCTGCCTGTTGACAGAAATGGCTTGCGAACTCTCTGTAGAGTTGCACCCTTGATCTCTTCAGCTCTGTCTCCGGAATCCGTATAGCCCTTTTCTGCCCTTATTTCCAAATGCCGATATCAAATAGCTGCATTGTTTTGGCTAAAACGGCAGAAATCCACCAAAAAGGGGGGGGGGGCTTCCTTTGAAAAAACCATGCCACACTGTAGGATTTGGGGGTGGGGAAGAGAATGGGAAAAGTAGGCAAGCCCAGATTTCAGTGACAGATGGACATAAAAGCCGGGGAACAATAATATGCAACCTTAATACCCAGCAGTGCCTGCAGAATATGTAGCAATATTGCAATGAAAGAGCACAAAGGGGAAAAAAGCATTTAAATGTTTGGATATTTCTGGATCTCCGCAGGGAGTGCAGATTGTATTTTAGATGTGTCCACTCCCCGTACCCCCCATGAGGCCAGTTTCTGAAAAGTTAACATTTCTGCTCAAGTCGCATTCGCCCCGTTCTTAAAGGCTTGTCCCAATTTTCGTGTTTCACTGGGTGGGCTTCCAACATCTGCTCTATTATTTTCCCACCCACCAAGAATAGCTGCATCTTGGACTGGCGATTGTGAATTCCTTTTGTGCTTGGATACATGGACGGTTAGACAAAAAACGCAGTAGCCGTTTTATTCTCTTGATTAACGCTCAGCCTTCTTTCTTGGGGCTCTTTTTTTGGAGCCTTGCTGTATGATTCCCCTTCACTTATATACCCACATACATTCTCTCTCGACGCTGAAATTAAACAAATTTGCATTTTTCGGGGGCGATGGGAGAAAACAGGAGGAAGCATATTATAGCTAGTCCAGCCGTTATCCACATTTGTATTTAGCCTTTGTGATTCTCTTATTTTACCGGCAGAACATCCCTGTGAGGTAGGCCAGGCCTCCTCTGCTGCAAGCTCTGAAGGCCCGGGCTTGTAAGGTCCCAAAAGGCATCTGTAATAGATGGGCCTTTGGTCTTACCCAGAGCCGCTGAGAGCGGGTTCGGGCCCCAGTGAAATTTTTTTTTTTAGCTCCCCCATCAAGGACGGACCGGCTAAACATCTTTACACAGGATTTGTATCGATGTGCCCACCGCCCCAAGGAAAGGCAGGAAAAGGCAGCGTCAGTTGAGGCACCATGAAAAGAACTGGAGCAAGGGGGTCATGTGTGAACGCTACAGAAAAAATGAAGGTTTCAGTGAGGGTGCGGGCAGAGGCACCACTGTTAGGGGAAAGTCCCCTTGTGTTCCACGCACTGGGAAGTGGCGCTCATGGGGAGGACCAAGGTGCCGTCGGGAGAGGGAGTAACCAGGACCAGGACTGACCAGATCCGGCAGAAGTGCAGAGCCGGCTGAACTACTGGCAGGATTTTGTATATTATTATTTTCTTTGAAATTCACAGATTTTACAATGGATGTCAAAAACAATCGACAAATAATGATACTACCGAGAAAGACCAAAACATATGCAATGTAAGCTGGGCTCCGGGTCCCCTCCCCCCCCCCCCCCGGCCATCCCCGGTCTTACCTAACAGGGCCCTTTGGATTTGAGAGATGGAGTCTGGCCCAAGATCACCTAAAGAGCGTCATGGCTAAACAGGGATCCAAGTTCAATACTGTTCACTTACCACAGGATACTGAAAACCTGCCAGATACTTCCTCCATTTATCCCATGGAGACTCACCCCTTTTTCCACAACCTTCAGAAGTCCCACCTATCATTGCAGAAATACTTACCTCCACACAATTCTGGTAGAAAAGCTTACAACAAACAACAAAGCCAGTTCTAATTCTCAAAGTATAACGATGCCTGCTCTTTCAAAGGATAGACCACTCCGCTAAAGCCCTAAACGACTAGGGACTTGGGTATCTGAAGCAACCTTCCCAAACCCGGTGCCCCCTCCAGATGTGTGGACTACAACTCCCATCATTCTCAGCCATGGTCACGCTTGGAGGGAGTTCTACCTTTAAGGGCAGCCCAAAAAAAAACCACTTTAAATTAATGAAAATAAAATTATTACGAGGTCCTTTTTCCAGTGCTGGACTGTTCTTTAGAGGTAAGGCAGGTCGCCCCAGGACAGAGGGCCTTTCCTGAAGGGATACTAAAATTATGGCACTCCTCCCCGAAATTCGCCCACCCAGCACTTTCTTTGAGATCTTCCATGTACCTGACAAAGCCCGTCCAGTTCTCTCGTCCCTTTCTGGGTTTTCATGTTTGGGACCCTTTTAAACTGTCTTCTGCTGTGAAATTGACTTTTAAATTTAGCCTCTCTCCTGTGGGCTCATTCCACTGCCTTTTAAATGTATAATTGTTTTATCGGCTGATTTTGTACATTTACTGTATTGTTTCTGTGATTAATTTTAATACTTCTCTTGAAAGCCCCTGCTTACAGCGATTTCCCGAAAGGATGGGATATATAAATCTCTTTTAAGATAAGGCAAAACAAGCTTAAAGATAGAAACGTGGGGTCCCTACCATCACTAAGGCCTCATCTAAACCAAGCAGGATATTTAGGGGGACCAGATAAAATCCAGGTCAGGGCTCATGTAACTTTAACAGTTGCAGAGAAAAGGGAATTTCAGCCAGTGTCATTTGTATGCAATTAGTACCTGGTGAAATTCCCTCTTCATCACAACAGTTAAAGGTGCATGCACTATACTAGAGTGACCAGATACAAAAGAAGGCAGGGCCCCTGCACGTTTAACTCTTGTGATGAAGAGGGGATTTCACCAGGAACTAATTGCATACAAATGACACTGGCTGAAATTCCCTTTTCTCTACAACTGTTAAAGTTACATGAGCCCTGACCTGGATTTTATCTGGTCACCCTAGGATATTGCACTATGAAAGCGGTATGAATGCAGTATATAAAAGCCAGGAGCCACACCGAGCAGGATATGAAAGCGGTATAAAGCCATGAAGACTGATCTCTTCCAGCAGGCCTACCCAGTCGAATTTTAAGAGTTTTATTGGCATTTTAATAATGTATTAGTTTTTATATGTTTTTAATAAGTTTTATATATTTTATATCATTTGTATTTGATGTTGTTTCCCGCCTCGATCCAGAGGGAGAGGCGGGTAAGAAATAAATATATTATTATTATTATTATTATTATTATTATTATTATTATTATTATTATGTCTATGTCTATGTCTATGGTCCCCAACAGTTGTCAGTGCACTTCAATACCGTTATAAAGCAGTCGTGTCGATCCAGCCTTTTATATACCGCTTTCATAACACTTTCAAAGTGCAATATCCTGCTTGGTGAAGATAAGGCCTAAAACGAAAGCGGAGCTTCTGAAATTACTGAAATCTGGGCCCAGGTCTGAATGTCGTGCTTTTTCTGCACTTACATGAAACGTACATAACATTATCATGCAATTAAACATGTACTACAGTCTTCCCCTTTTGCAGCCCACTCATTAAAAACCAAGCATCTATCCCAAGCAGGGGGGAAGGAGGGAATCATCGATATCTCCTCTCCACCTCCAAACCTGCACAGGTGAAAGAACAGGGTTCTTCATGGGCAAAGGCTTGTAATGATAATGTTAGGAACAATGCCCAAAGTTATCTTCAAAGAAGCCAGGAAATGTGAAGACTTCCGCTACACCGCTCAGTAGCATGCGATTACCAGGGATAAGACTAGAAATGGGTGACCATACGAAAAGGAGGACAGGGCTCCTGATCTTTAACAGTTGCGTAGAAAAGGGAATTTCAGCAGGTGTCCTTTGTAGGCATGCAGCACCTGGTGAAATTCCTTCTTCTTCGCAACAGTTAAAGTTGCAGGAGCCTCACCCTCTTGACCGATACAAAAGAGGGCAGGGCTCCTGCTGCATGCCTACAAATGACACCTGCTGAAATTTCCTTTTCTACACAACTGCTAAAGATACAAGAGCCCGGTCCTCCTTTTCATATGGTCACCCTACGCCATCTATAAATTTCTGTGCCACTTGCATTTCTCAGTCTCTGCGTTTCATATACATAGTGGCAAGTGGACAATTAGGCTAAAATAAGGAATTTCAAGACACAGATTATTCTCAATTCTCACAGATTATCTTTTTACATACATACAGAATATACAAGGGAGACAGCTCTTAGTTAATTGAACACTTAGCTTTAATGTAAAAACATATTTGTAGATACATTTTTTTAAAAAAATTACACAGTCCAATATTCAGCCTCAACAATCCAATTTTTCATTACTGCTCCCGTCCTCGTAGAACATCAACTAGTAGCAGAAAACAGAGGGGCCAAATCCAGCCCCCCAATTTTCCATGTAGAATCATTTTGCATGATCAGGTTTCTTATGTTTGCTACATTTGTTCTGTGCAGTCATGGTTGAGTTATAGTTGCACAAGACCAGCTCCCTGATCTCCTAAACTCCATTCAATTCCCATTCTCCTAAATTTTTCATCTGTTCACCCTCCCTGCTCCATACAGTCAGTCAGCATTCCAAGGCAGGATCTACACTGCTGTTTTAAACAGTTGTCACTACTGTTATAAAACGCTTTAAAGCAGCAGTATAGATCCGCCCCATGCTCCTAGAGTTTACGTCCTAACTAGGCAGCTGGGGTGGGTGGGGGTGGGGGGGTTCCCTGATCTATTTCGTGGACACACCTGGTGATCAATCTCAGGTACATTAAAATCTTGGGTTTTTCCACTGATTTGCATGGGAAGTTCTCTCTTCTGTCCCAGGAGTAATTTTGAAATAACTTCTCCCTACAAAGCAGGAAACAACCTCTCCAGAAAATGAAATGGTTCTCTCTAGCCTTTTTATATCTATGTGTCGTGTCCTCCATTCTAATTTTCCAACCATTCAATTCCACCTCTCCTACCACCCAGTTTACAGTCCGTCCCCCCTTCTTAATCAGTATTGCATACTTCACTGAGCTGGTTAAGGTTTCCCCACATATTCTTGCGTTCCCTAAAGATTTGTATTTGGTGGTATTTCTGCACCACTGTGGGTTTTGCACCTCTTGTGCCTGGGTATTGCCGTTTTGGCTACATAACCATAAGCATATGAAGACTTGCATCAGAACTACTGTAGCCCGTAAGATGCGAAACACTTGGGCGTATTCAGCGCGTGCAATTGTGTAAAACCATAAATCAAACCTTACTCTTTGAGCATTTCTTTGCAAATCACCGCCTGCCCTTTTCAACACTTGGGAAGTAAAAATAAGTTGCATTTACAGGTCTTGAACATTTTCCTGTTTTAAAAGTCCTTTGCAAAAAAAGGACAGAAAGGTTATCTTTCAGCCTGTTCCACTCTCATCCTGTGGTTAACTGATGGTGACAGACGACCGCTGGGAACGGGAAAGAGGGAGGAATGTCAGGTAGGCAGTCGATGGAAAACTGAAGGTTTAAAGCTTTGACAAAACAAGCCACGAAAAGCAACATGCCTAAATTATCTTAGGAAGGAGGGGGAAGAGATAAAATGCTTTAAAAAAAGAAAAGAAAAATGAAAGTAGACGTGACTGATAGGCTCTGTAGCAGCTTTGCACACACACATAAAGAGAAAGGAAGTTTCATCAAGTGCAAGAATGTAATGAAAACATAATGCAGATTTAAGTAAGGTAGTGATCAGATCTGGATCCCGAATCCGAAGCGGGCTGATTCGGACCTCCGGATCCCGGATCCGAGTCAGATCCGGTCCGGATCCAGTCACAGCACTCCCTCCCGCTCCCTCCGCTCTCTCCCTCCTCCCCCCCACTCTCCCTGCTTACCTGCTGCCTCCTCCGTGTTGTCCCCCGTCGTCCTCCGTGTCGTCCTCCCTCCTTGCTGTGGGCCAGCCGCTTTCCCGCTTGCAGCTGGCCCACAGCGAGGAGGGAGGACAACGTGGAAGACTACGGGAGATGATGCGGAGGAGGCAGCAGGTAAGCACGGAGAGTGGGGGGAAGGAGGGAGAGAGCGGGGAGAGCAGGAGGGAGTGCTGTGAAAGGACCCGAATCGGATCCGGATCTGAGTCAGATCCGGCCCAATCTGGATCTGACAGATCCGGATCCAGATCGGATCGGGGGGTCCGTTTACAGCCCTAAGTTAGACTTTTAAAAAACCTTCAGACTTTAAAAAAAATGCTTCCAGGATTAGTTGATTCATAATTAAAATTAGAATCAGCCATGGGCGCCACACCGCACAGACCAAATCCCCAAGCTAATACGTGCTCATATTCCCATGTAAACAGCACCAGGCCCCCAGCAGCAGAAGTGAAACAAGGATCCTTTCCCCAGATAGACGGTTCCGTTTATTGCATCTCAAAAAGGATATCACAAAGCTCATAAGGGTGCAAAAGAAGCCAACCAGAAGGAGATGCCAGAGCACTGGAGGCTTTTCATTTAATTTTAAACGGTTTTATTTGAAGACTTATATGCCACTTTTCAAGACTAAAGTCTTCCCCAAGTGACTTACCCCCCCCATTTTTAAAAAAATACCAAATAATAACAAAACATCAATATCTAACATTACAACCCAAGAATGATGGCAGCACAACCACATCAAACAACCAGCATAACACCACAAATTATTGTAAGAGCAATAATAAACGTAACCAATCCAAGGCAGTTTGAAATCAGCAAGTCTTTTAAGGCCTGTCTAAAAGAAATAAGGGAGGGAGCCAGGTGTATCTCTTGAGGGAGGGAGTTCCAGAGTCACGGTGCCACTACTAAAAAGGACCTATCCTGTATTTCCGCTAGCTCATTGGAATTAGTAGATGGAAACGAGACGTAGAGCTGTGTGTCACCTGCATACGACGAAACTTTAATGCCAAACTCAGGATAACTTTCCCCCAGCGCTTTAATGTAAATGTTACGGGGGACAAGATGTAACCTTGTCTCACCCCAAAGGCCATGAATTAGAACAGAATCCCTCCAGCATCGCTGTAACACCCTGCCTCCCGGACAAACAATAAGGATACCACGATTGACAGTGCTGAATGCTGCTGGGCGTTTTGGGGAATCTAACTGGCATTGCCCTGTCCATTTGCCCTCCCGTATGTCATCCACTAGAGCAGATTTCAATTTGACGTGATAGAGCAGTGGTCTTCAACTGGTGGGTTGCAACCCAAGAGTGGGTCGTGAAATCTATCCAGATGGGTCGTGGCAAAACTGTCGCCACCATGTTGGGCAATTGCAGGTTGGGAGTCTGAGGTGGGTCTGGACCAGTTGAAGACCCCTGCGTTAGAGCAATCCAGGCTGTTTCTATCCCAATTTATGATTTATTTATTTATTCATTTAAAACATGCCTTAGCTGCCTTTCAGGGCAGAAGCTCTCCTAAGGCGGCTTACAGCCACATATAAAAACAACCGTATATAAAATCAGCATACACATTAAAAGCAATAAAAACATAAAAGTAAAACATCAATTAAAACAATAAAAGCTAACATTAAAAACTAGTAATAAAACAGCACGGGTAACAGCAGCAAAACAGTATTTAATAGAAGGTCATAGTAAAATAAAACATTTTTAAGGCCTTCTTAAAAGGCTGTAAAGGATGGTGCAGGGCAGGTCGTCGGTGGGAGATTGTTCCACAGGTGTGGGGCCACTGCTGAGAAGGCCCTCCCGTGTGGAAACCCACCTAAAATCTCTCAAGTCCAGACCGAAAGCCAGACTGGAATGGTCTACGTCGGGAGAGGAGACATGATAGTGGAATATAAAATTAGGTATGGTGCGAGGAAGGCGGATAGGGAGAAATCTTCCTCCTCTTCTCATAAACTCTAGAACTCAATTTAAGTATACTGGTGCTACGTTTGGGACAGATCAAAGGAGCACTTCTCCACCCACACATTGGCCAGATCTACACCAAGCATGTTATAGCATTATGAAAGTGGTATATAAAAGGCAGGAGCCACACCAAGCAGGATAGAGCGGTATGAAAGCTATATATGGAATGTATCTTATGGGCCCCAACAGTTGTCAGTGCACTTCAGTGTCAGGATAAAACAGTAGTGTGGCTCCTGCCTTTTGATATACCACTTTCATACCACTTTCACAGTGCTAAATCCTGCTTGTCGAAGATTGGGCCCTAGTTTACTTGTAGTATTTTCTGCTGTATAATGCAACAGCCAGTGGTTTAGATGGGGGGGGGGGGGGAGGATTAGGCAAATTAATAGAGGACACGGCCTTTTTGGTTGTGGCATCCTGCGTTTTGGAAATTTCTTCCCAGGGAGGCTTACCTAGACTCAAGTTTGACATCTTTTTAGTGCCAAAGGAAGACTTCTTTATTAGCCCGAACTTTTAAAATCTTCTGGTTTGCTAGTTTTAATCTCTGTCTAACTATGAATGTGTCATTGCTCTGACAGTTTCAATGTGTTATTTTACTCAGTAAAAAAGGAAGAAACGTATTCACTCTTTTAAGTGTATTTTTGTAAGCTGCTTTGGGAATCCTTCTGGATGCTCAATATCCCAACAAGAAAATAGCTTTAATGGTTAACCATAATAGCTAACATTAGCCATGGTAGCCTCCATGTTTGGGGCTGGGAATAGATAGGGCTGGGCTATTATTATTTTATTTATTTATATTCCGCCTTTTGCCCAATGCTGGGCCTCTGTGCCTAACTTATAGGGTTCTCTAAGAGCCTGCTGCTGTCGGAAGCAAATTGAACTACATGGACCCTTGGTCTGATCTAGCAGACCTCTTAATTAAGTGCATTTACGTAAAGATAACAGGGTCCAAGCAGCCTTCACTAGTCTCAGCTTGACAAAGTAATTCCACACTATGCAGAACACAAAACAAAACAGAAGGAAATGTCACATACATTATTTTCCTTGTAATGCCAGGCTATCCGTTCACATTGTATAGGCTGACCTTATGAAAAGGAGGACAGGGCTCATGTAACTTTAACAGTTGTAGAGAAAAGGGAATTTCAGCCAGTGTCATTTGTATGCAATTAGTTCCTGGTGAAATTCCCTCTTCATCACAACAGTTAAAGGTGCAGGGGCCCTGCCTTCTTTTGTATATGGTCACTCTAGTATAGTGCCTGCACCTTTAACTGTTGTGATGAAGAGGGAATTTCACCAGGAACTAATTGCATACAAATGACCCTGGCTGAAATTCCCTTTTCTCTACAACTGTTAAAGTTATATGAGCCCTGTCCTCCTTTTCATATGGTCAGCCTAACATTGTATGTATGCATGATTTGAAATGAGTAATCCATGCAAACACACATACGTAGAAGTCCTTCCCAGCCTTGAGAAAATAATTCCTGTCGTATTGCTTTGATAGATATTTATTTCACTTAGATTCTGCCTTTCCTCCACGAAGCTCCACGTGGCATACATGGCCGCTCATCTTGTACTAACAGTCCCATGAGGTCTGTTAGGCTGAGAGACAGCCCAAGGCCAACCACAGGGAATTTGAACCCAGGTCTCCCCAGGCCCAGTCTGACAGCCTAACCAGTACAACACACTGGCTCTACCAAGCGGCCTCTGAGATGCTCGCAAAAAGTTTGTGTGTGCCGGCCAGGATCCAAGTCACAGTCGTCTGAAAGGAAATGACACCTAGCATTCGAATCCTCCATGTAAAAAACACCAGTCGAGAGGGAAAATAATATGTTAAGAGGTGCAAAATATTGGCCGACATCTTTAAGCTACTGCAAGCCTGACCACCATGTTTTGCTCAGAGGACTATACCACGGCTTACTTAGCCTAAGAGTTAGTCCAGCCGAAATGCCACGGATTCAGTCAGTCTGCCAAGTGTTTAACACGTTGCAAGGGGGAATTGTTAGCTCAACAGATGTTTCCCAAGAACTGTCCCATCAAAGCGCTGCTGGGAAGGGTAACCCAATTCCCTCCTCTCTTCCGCCATCTTTAAAGGCAAAGCACTTGCTTTGATTCAAATACACTTAGCAGATGTAAGACATTAATATAAAACTTTCGACAGCTAAAAGGAGAGTGAGTAAAGAGAACTACATATTGCTGACCAAAGTCACAGCTGCTAAAATATGCAGCAGAGTAAGAAAAGGAAGGAAATGGACTGAGTTTGCAGCAATAGTGATCTCAAATTCCTCCAGCTTGGGACATTGAAGCACTTTTGGGGTGGATACATTTTAAGCCCATAAAAGTGGTGAGCCCCCAACTCAGTCAAGGGATTTTCATTAGAGATGCCTATTCCCAGATCCTCCCCAAACTGGGTCCTATTGCAACACCAGCTATCTTGATTCCTAATGACCCATTTAAAATGAAGATTCCTCATGAATATATTCCGTGGCTTTCTCTGCAAAGAGGAACAGTAACTGATATTGAAACCAAAAAAAAGGGTTTTTTTGTGTGTGTGTTTTTTGAGGAAGAACACACAATCCTTGGGGAATATACAGGACACAAGACCCGGATTACTCCTTGCCACATGCTTGATACGCTCACAGGTTTTTCAACCGTAGCAAATGAGCAACTGTCTTGGCCATGCAGACAGGGGCCCGGTTTGCACACAACAGTAATCCATTTAAAAAAAAAAAAAAAAACCTTGGGTTACAGTGACCAAGTCCAGTTCATACGACTTGGTCGCTCCCTGCTTGATTCCTCCTGCCATCAGGAGCAACGAAATAAGCCAGGAATGCTCTATTGTAACAAGCATTACATCTGAACCCAAAACTCTGGTTTGCCTTTCCTCTGACAAGCCAGAGTTGGAAACCAGGAACAAATCCATTTCGTGTGAACCAGGCAAGGTTGAAAAAGGCATCTACAATCCTCTTCTACTACTATTAGGGCCATGGCCATGCTGGCTGAGCATGATGGGAATTACAGTCCAATACATCTGGAGGGCACCAGGCTGGGAAAGGCTGCCTTAGTGACGTCTAGGTTAGGTTACTGCAATGCTTTACCTCTGAAGGGTCTTCGGAGACTTCAGATAGTCCAGCCAAGGATGTTAGCGGGCACTTGCCCATGGGACCATATTATACTTGTCCTGCAAGTATAATAGCATAGGAGAAACTGCCTCCTCCTATATCAGTCTGTTTGCTCATTATGATCAAGTGGGGAAACTTTCCTCCCTGTCCCATCCAAGGTGGAAGCACAGTCGCTTCTCAGTGGCCACACCAGTATAGCAGAACAGCTTGTCCCATGAGGCTTGGAAGACCTCCTCTCTGATTGCCTTCTGCTGGCTTGTGAAGATGTTTTCATTAACTTGTGAAGATGTTTTTTTTATTTTGGCAGAATGTTTTTTATGATGTTTTAATGCAGTTTTAATAAAGTGTGCCATGTTTTAATCAGTTTTATGTATTTTATCATATTTTATATTTACTGTTGTTCCCTGCCTCGATCCAAACGGAGAGGCGGGTAAGAAATAAATTATTATTATTATTATTATTATTATTATTATTATTAATGTGATCTTATTGAAAACTGTATTTCATCTGCCATGCTGTTATGTTTTTATTATTGCTCTGTTTTCCTATCGCAATTTTAATTATTGTAAGCCACCTTGGGTAACACATATGTGTTCGAGATGCAAGGTAGAAATCTTTATAGTAAACAAATCGTGACCCTACAATGCTCAATTAACAATTGCACTCTGAATGAGGTGATAGAGAATGGGATGTGATGAGCTGGCCATTACAGAAAGGTAAAAAGGCCTGTTGTACAGCAATCACGATGCGGAAAGGAAGTCTGAGAAGCAAGAAAAAGGTAAAGCCACTGGGTTCTGTACCACCATAAGAACATTATTATTATTATTATTATTATTATTATTATTATTATTATTATATCTCTTTCTCGCTCATGGAGGTTTTTCTAGGAGGACATGAGGGGCTTTGCCAAGTCATGCTGTCTTTTACAGATTCAGGACTTTCCTGACAATTGAGCATGATTTAAGTATGACTGCTTTCTGGATGTTGGCGTGGATGTATTCTGGTAGGCCCAGTTTCTGGAGGTTTTCTGTATAGTTTTTTGATGTGATGCCGGTGACTGATGTGACTAATGGGATAATTGTGACCTTTTCCTGTTGCCATTATTACATTTATATCTTGCCTTTCTTCCTCTCTCAAGGAACCCAAGGTGGCTCACATAGTCCTCCTCTCCATATTATTCTCACAACAACCCTGTGAGGTAGATTAGGCTGAGCATCAGTGACTGGTCCAAAGTCACCCAATGAGCTTCATGGCCAAATGGGGACTAGAACCCAGATCTCCCAAGTCCCAGTCCAACCCGTCTAACCACTACACCACACTGGCCCTCATGAGCCATGCTAAATCAGACCAAAGGCCTATCAACTGGACATGTTCCTTGCCATCTCGGGTTTATGCAGAGACATGTTAAAAACCATTTCAAAGAAATCTTGGCCCATCCCATCCCAGCCTCCAATGGAAAACAAAGAAAGCAGTGTAGCAGTACAAATGCTCAGGCCCAGTCTCCCCAACCTGGTACCCTCTGGATGTGACAGACTACAAATTCCATCATGGCTGGAGATGCTAGGAGTTGTACAACAACCCATCTGGAGGGCACCAAGTTAGGGAAGGCAGGGCCAGCCTCACCTCAGCAGGGCAGCTAAAATAAGTTCTCTCCTCACCCTGTGAGGATTTCCCCTTCTTGACATTTTAGTATTGGCAGGCTGCTGCGTTAATATCTAAGTATTCCCAGAGGAAGAATCAGAGTGTGTGAATCTAATGCACAGGCTTCCATTAATTGTTCCAGGGCCAGAAGGGAAATACTGCTGTTTTTAAAATAATAAAAAACCCACACAGTTTAAAACATCCCAAAGCTGCACTGCATTGCTGACCCACATAGACGCTCTCTCAAAGAACGAGAAAAGCACAATATTTCAGCTCATTGCCTCAGATATCACATCACTTTTAATTTTTGTAGGGAACAATGAAACAGAATGCTTCTTTCTAGAATATTTTGGATGCACAGAGAAAATTGTGTTTTAAAAAAGGAACACGCTAATGGCCCAGGTTGCATGTCACAAGAACCCAGAGTTTACAGTAGGGCTGTGCATGGATAAGGATCCGGAATCCGGAGCAGATCAGGCTGATCCAGGCCTCACGGATCTGGATCCGAACCGGAGCGGGCCTGATCAGATCCGCAATTCGGATCCGATTTGGATCCGGTCACAGCACTCCCTCCCGCTCTCCCCCTCCCTCCCCCACTCTTCCTTCTTACCTGCTGCCTCCCCGCATCGTCCCCCATCGTCCTCTCTTCTCACTGTGTGCTGCCGCATTTCCCGCTTGCGGCGGGTGATGATGTCACCCGACATGAGAGGGAAATGCGGTGGCACATAGCAAGAAGAGAGGACGATGGCAGGACGACACAGAGGAGGCAGCAGGTAAGCAGGGAGAGAGGGAGCAGGGAGGGGGAGAGCGGGAGGGAATACTGTGCACAGATCCGGATCAGATCTGAGTTGGATCAGACCCGATCTGATCTGAGTTGGATTGGGTCCGATCCAGACCTGACAGATTGGGATCCAGATTGAATCGGGGGGCCCGTGCACAGCCCTAGTTTAAAACCTGTGCTGTGAATTGAGGGAGAACAAGCTGGCTTCTGCTTCCGGATCACTCCCGCTGCAAGCATAAGAGGCTAAATAATCCAGATTGTTTAGCATTTTGTGCAATCCAGGGTTTAACTCTAGATTGTCTCTCCCCCAACAACCCAGAGTTCCCGGTTCACACACAATGTTAAACACAGGAAACATGGGAACTCTGACCTCAGATTTGGGGAAATAAGTGTGGCAGAGGAAAGCAGGTGGGGCACGGAGGAAGAGGTTTTGAGGTCCATCTAACAAAAATTCCATTTCAAGAGGACGGACAAGCAAAAAAAATGCTTCCATTGTTTCTCCTGCCAGCAAAAGTCTGGCAAGGTTTTGGATAGATAGGAACCTCCAAGATTGGAGCACTCCATCGCCCCTAAATTTCTCTGTAAATTAATAGAAGTTTCGTTATGTGTGATATAAATAGCAGGATGATAAGGTGCCATTATTGTGTTTATTAAATGATATTGTTAAAGAATACATACGTAAAAAGTTCTACCAGACAACCATATAATCATTGCAGATACTTCCTTCCTGATAGGTGATGTTGTGCACAAAATATACCTTCACACTGTATCGCACAGAGCTTTCTTGCATATATTTCCAGGGGTACGCAACAAGTGTCATTTCAATATTTGGTTCTCTCCAGATTTTCTATTTTGGCAGGAGCAACTATCGCAAGCAGTTATAAGCATAAAGCATATTTTTTTTTTATTTTCCAATGAATTATCTTACTGTTAACGGCGCATCTTGGAGACACTAGGTACAATCCACCCAAAGTTAAGCATTTTGATTTGAATGGTTGGGTGGGGGGGTAAGCATACACTTAATTCCCCCACTGTAATCAATGGGACTTGCAAATGCTTAATTTCAACCGAATAGTGCCTAATTGAGTTACTGAAATAGTCTAATGTAAACATTCATGTCAGATGCATGGTATGAAAGGTTGCCACTTTAGTTGACGAAATTTAAATTACCTCCAAAGCCAAATTCTCCATATTTTTCAACCTGAAACACACGGCATTTTCAAAATTTCCTCTTCTTGGCTGGAAACTGGGGATCCCTCCTGTTATCTCCAATCACAGATTGAAGTGGGTTTTTTCCTGCGCTGCTGCGCAGCTGCGCACAAGTTTTCCTGGATCGCTTATTGGCTCCCAGAGACATCTGGTTTATCCCTGTTGAAAGTAAGCTGCTAGACTAGATACAGTTTTTTGGCATGACCCATCAGAGTTACACTTCCATGTTTAAAGGACATTTTGTGCCGGGTGGACTATTTCCCCTCCCCCCCACCCGAGAACTGGGAGTAACTGTTCTCCATCATTACAACCTGGGTGGAGAGTTACGCAAACATATGAAGTAATATAAAGCAAGCAGATTGTTTGATTGCAATGTAATGAGTCATTCTTTTAGTTAAAGCCGAGTGTAAATTGGAGTTACCTGTCTGGAAGGTTATCTAAGTTGGTAGATAGTAGCTAGATGTTATGAACCAGTTGGGTTTAAATATTTGAACACAATACTTTTATATGTATATACTGTATAACATTATTTTTTTCCTTGGAATCTTTTCTTTTCTCTCTCTCTCTCTCTCTGTTACCTAGAGGAACTACTTTTCCATGGTTTGAACTATCACTAGGGAGTGATTAATGACTTGTAGATGAGGAAGGGAATGCGTTGAGAGGAAAACACATCTGGTCCACACACAGCTCAACATCGGGCATGAAGAAGGATTTCGGAAATGTATTCACAATTCAACTGTGTGTTTAACTCTCATTATGTCGACTGCCATATGGTTTGAAGATTTTAAAAACGTACCTGCAACAGTGGTAACTTCCATGGGCTCTATCTAATGTTGCATGAGCAGATTTCTGCTCAGGCAACAAGACTTCATCTTTCTCTCCTTCCTCTATAACCCGCCATGCCCCCGAAATCTGCTCCGGAGAGCCCCCCAACCCTTTGGAGAAAATCTGGGGAAACTTTTCCTGCCAGCGGTGTCCGTTCCGTTGCCGATCTTCCCAAAGAAGGTTTCGAAAGTGCCATCGGTTCCTAGTTGAAAAATATGGACAATCTGGCTTTGGAGGTCCATTTAAATTTTGCCAACAAATGTGGCAACCTTTCATGCAATGTATCCAGCACAAAAGTTTAAACTAGACTAAAGCACGGCCCATGTTTAAACCAGACTAAGGCTCGGGGAAGGCTGCTCAAACCAATACACCACTCTCTATTTCTTCCCCACACAGCCCAAAGAAAAATTTCCAGATGATGATAGGGCATTCATCCAGGGTCTAGACACGTTGAGATAAGGGTGCCTGGAGTCACCTCACTTCCAATAATCCTTCATCTTAAGGGAAGTACCCGTGGGCAGGTCAATGCTGGCTCAAGGCTCTATGAAGGCAAAAATTTAATGTTGTTATCTCTGCCCTGCATTTTGTTGTGTTTGGGGAGTGGGGGTGGAGGACTGTGTCAGCTCCTTGAACTGCCTACTGCAGGGGTGAAGACCCTCCAATCCACCGGGCTCTTAAGACTGGATAGCGGAGCCTGGCTTCCCCCAGGGGGTGAGGCTTGGCCCCCAAACCCAGCCCCCTGGACGTATCCCTGCTGTTATCTCCAATCAAAGTTCGGAGATAACAGTGGGTATTCTCCTAACGGTGGAGATGTGGGCAACGGGGGCCAGGAAGAGCAGCCAATCCTCCTAGCGTCAGCATGGGGACACTGAGCACCACATAAAACCTGGGACCCATCCGACATTGGGAAGAGCGACTGCTGCGAAGTACCTTTCTCCACGTTGAGAGAAGCACAAGGCATCTCTCAGCATGGAGAAAAACTAAAATAGGATGGGAGGCTGGACATCATCCAGCCTGCAGAGGCAATCCAGCCCCTCCCAACCACAGAAACGTTCTGCACTCCTAGCCTACCGGGTTGAGCGGGCTCTGGTGTTTGTTGTCTCTGTACAGCCATTTCAAGCGACAGGCCTTAGGGAAGTAGAAACTGCTCTCCCCTTTTTGGCCTATAAAAGAGAGAGCTCTCGAAGGCTAACCATTGAAAGCTGCTGCATGACAGATCTTGATCCAAGGCTCTCACTGGGTAGATAAACTTCCTTATCTGTCCAAAACTTACAAAGGCCTAGAGGGGGAATGATGTGAAAGTGAACGGCTTGATCTCTGAAGCAGCAGAGGAGCAGAGCTGATCCAGCTCAGCAACGCAAACCGCCAGGAGAATATTTATGAAGCAACTCCGAGTGGGACACAATCAACCCTCTCCCCCAGCCGGCAAATATAAAGGAGGCCTCAAACAGGCTGGTGCTGGGCAGGGAAAACTGATAAGCCAGGTTTCCCAGAATAGCCGGCTTCAGAGGCTCCCTCAGTAAGCGCAGGAAGAAGCCCCCAAACTGCAACCTTAATGAGGTTCACACTGTGACGTCTGCCGGGAAACCTCTAAGGCCTTCGCCACACCAGCCGTTTATTCCAGAATAGTATCGAGGTCATGCCTGCCGGGCCACATGATGTGCTGCTGATCACGCTATGAACTAGGAATGACCCCCCTCAGTTTTCCCGGGATATTGAGGACAGCTTTTGTCCCGGTTTTCCCCCTGCTCTCGCAAAAATCTGGAGGTGAGTGGCTGGCGTGACTTCCACTCGCGAAGCTGTTCCTGTTCCTTGCGGGTAGCAGCGAACAGGCAAGCAGCTGTGCGGAGCGAGCCCATGGGTATCGGGGGTGAGGCGGAGAGCATCGTTGGTGCATTCTGGACGGGCCTCAGGGTCTTTCAGCGCCGTGTGCGTGTTTTTTAAAAACTCATCTTTGCGCAGGATCGCAACTCTGCTCTTGCGCAAGAGTCATAATTTATTTATTTTTTGCCCCGGAACGGCTTTCCTTAAATTGCGGACAAATATCGTGGGACGATAGCTGAAGCAGAAAACTTCACGATCATCTTCCCCCTCTTGAAATAATAATAATAATAATAATAATAATAATAATAATAATAATAATAATTTCTTACCCGCCTCTCCCTCCGGATCAAGGCAGGAAACAACATCAATACAAACAATATAAAATACATAAAACTGATTAAAAACATATAAAATTAATACATTATTAAAATCAACCAAGTCTTAAAATGCGACTGGGTAAGCCTGCTGGAAGAAATCAGTCTTTATAGCTCTCTTGAATTCTAGAAGACTGGTAAGTTGGCGGATCTCTCCCGGCAGGTCGTTCCACAGTATGGGAGCGGCAGAAGAGAAGGGCCTCTGGGTAATGGTTGTCAGCCTAGTTTTGGCTGACTGTAGTAAGTTCCTCCCAGAAGCAGATTGTATGGGAGAAGGCGATCCCGCAGGTAACCTGGACCCAAACAATGTAGGGCTTTAAAGGTAATAACCAACACTTTGTACTTCGCCCAGAAACTAATTGGCAGTCAGTGGACTAGGCACAGAGGTAGCCCTATGTACAGCGCATTGCAGAAGTCGAGCCTCGAAGTTACCAGCGCGTGCACTACCATCTTTAGGTCTTCCAAATCTAGGAAGGGGCGCAGCTGGCGTATCAGCCGAAGCTGATAGTAGGCACTCCTGGCCGTACCATCTATCTGAGCTGTCATTTGGAGTGACGGATACAGGAGCACCCCCAAGCTGCGAACACAGCCTTTCAGGGGGAGTGTAACCCCATCCAGAAAGGGCTCTAGGTGTAGATGAGCCCTAAATCCCCAACTTAGCTGCTGTACAACTACACCGAAAGAGTTACTGCTGAGGATGACCTGTGACTGGTATATTCTGACCGTGCCTTACAACCTACTCCTGTGACAAAGCAGTCCGGTTATGATCCAGTACATACACAGGCCCAGGAACCACCTTGCAATGTAAGAAGGAAACTCAGGCTGAAAACCAACACCGCACCAATGGGTTTCTGCTCCCACAACAGGGCTTTCCCCTTCCTCTCCTCCCTCCACAGCCCTGCGCACCCACCGAATCTCCTCTGAAGTGCCCCCCACAATCTTCTGGGGAAGAGGGAATGACCCCGTCCATTTGAGGGAAGCCGTTCTGGCAGCAGGAAAAGTTTACTGGATTTAGTTCATTGCAAGCCCAAAGGGTGCCATCTTGTGCAGCCCGGAACTCTGCAGATTCGCCACCAGCACTGGATTATTATTTTTCTGCCCACATCGCTGGCTGGCAGACGGGAATGGGGTGCAAAGCTGCAAGACCCTCAAATTGTTAGAGGGTGCTGTACTGATGTCAGCACTCAGATGGATATGGCAGGGAGTGTGGTTGGTTGGTTGCCTGCCTGCCATTGCTTCCTTGTGTGTCTCTGGGCGGGTTCGCTCCATCACGGAGGGAAAATGAGCCCACAATGGCTCGTTTTCCCTCCTTGCACGTTCCAGTCATGAGCCGTCTACACAACTACCCTCACTGGGTTTGACTTGTTGGGATGTCTGAACTAGGGTGACTAGATAAAATCTAGGTCAGGGCTCCTGTAACTTTAACAGTTGTACAGAAAAGGGAATTTCAGCCAGTGTCATTTGTATGCAATTAGTTCCTGGTGAAATTCCCTCTTCATCACAACAGTTAAAGGTGTATGCACTATACTAGAGTGACCATATACAAAAGAAGGCAGGGCCCCTGCAACTTTAACAGTTGTGATGAAGAGGGAATTTCACCAGGAACTAATTGCATACAAATGACACTGGCTGAAATTCCCTTTTCTCTACAACTGTTAAAGTTACAGGAGCCCTGTCCTCCTTTTCATATGGTCAGCCTAAAATTATTTAGTACATTTATAGCCCACTCTTTCTGCATCATGGACCCCAAGGGGGCAATCATCATCACCATCATCATCATCATCATCATCATCATCATCTTCTCTTGCCATATTTGTCACTGAGACCTGAGGATTTTGCTCCTGGGCCCTGCTTAAGAAAGAATTTGCAAGATTAAAACTCTTGAACAACTTTCCCAGGGAGCTATACAGCCATACAAAAGCAGGCTGCCTCACCTCACATGACAGGTGCTCCCCAAATGAGAGGTGGCATCTCATTTCCTGTTCAGAGAGGTTCCTAAGGGGCTGGAAGCATCAACTTTCAAGGCCAGTGTCGCATGGGGATACTTTAGGGTGACCAGATAAAATCCAGGTCAGGGCTCATGTAACTTTAACAGTTGCAGAGAAAAGGGAATTTCAGCCAGTGTCATTTGTATGCAATTAGTTCCTGGTGATATTCCTTCTTCATCCCAACAGTTAAAGTTGCAGGGGCCCTGCCTTCTTTTGTATATGGTCACTCTAGTATAGTGCCTGCACCTTTAACTGTTGTGATGAAGAGGGAATTTCACCAGGAACTAATTGCATACAAATGACACTGGCAGAAATTCCCTTTGCTCTACAACTGTTAAAGTTACAGGAGCCCTGACCTGGATTTTATCTGGTCACCCTAGTCTGAACCCAGCGAGGGTGGATTACTTTGAAACCCATGGCTTGTTCGAGGTTTTCAGAGTGGTTTGGACGTCACGACAACCTGCTACCGTGGTTTATTTTCACTCTGTGATCGTGTGGACCTGATCTCTCTGTGCGAAGGAGGGAGAAAACTGGTCTCAGAGGATACATATATATCCTCCGAACTTAGTTTCCTCCCTCGCAAAATAATCTTTTCGGCAGCGGGAGGGAATGCCCCTTACTACTTAAAGGAGTTTTGCTCTGAGGAGGAGCTTCCTCCAACCCCAACTACTACCCACCCCACTGTTCCCTCATCAGGTTTTCACTCATCCAGGGTCAATGGTGTTATGAGGAAGGGACAATTTGGGGCTTAGATAGGGTGACCAGATAAAATCCAGGTCAGGGCTCATGTAACTTTAACAGTTGTACAGAAAAGGGAATTTCAGCCAGTGTCATATGTATGCAATTAGTTCCTGGTGAAATTCCCTCTTCATCACAACAATTAAAGATGCAGGCACTATATTAGAGTGACCATATACAAAAGAAGGCAGGGCCCCTGCAACTTTAACAGTTGTGATGAAGAGGGAATTTCATCAGGAACTAATTGCATACAAATGACACTGGCTGAAATCCCCTTTTCTCTACAACTGTTAAAGTTACATGAGCCCTGACCTGGATTTTATCTGGTCAGCCTAGGCTTAGAAGACAGGGTGATGGGGGAGGAGGAGATCAGCCTGTTGAGTGTCTGCTGCCTATTGAAAATACGGCATTTAGCAATGCCCCAGAAAGGACAGAAAACAATGCCCCAAAGTCCAGGCCAATGACTGAAACAACACTATGATATTTCCTCTCTCTCTCTCCCCCACACCATGATCTGCTTTTCTTTAAAAAAAAATGTACTGCCGAGATTACAAACAGGAAGAGAAAGGCTGTTTTAATTAAGTCCCAGCAAGCAGTAGCCTTCAACATTGCTCAACTTTTTTACTGGCACTACAATTGAAGTTTAGGGCTCTACTTTAACTAGAGCCGGAAAGGCCCAGAAACACAGAAATACAAACTCAATATTTTCCTCCCACTTTCCCTGAATCAGAAGTGGGGTTTGTATATGTGTGTGTGTCGGGGGAGTTAACGGTGTTTTAGGGGAGCAGGCTTGAAATGACGGGGAGCTGAGCCTATCGCAACTGCCTTGCCATCTCCGCAGCTGCTATGAGCTTGTGCCAGTTCCAGAGAAACTCATGCCAACCTCTAGGAATTTGAAATATTTGTCCAGCGCTGCTTTTAATTCCTTGACAGTAGGATTAGGAACATTCTTCTACCAAACCACAGATCCAGTCTGGAGGGGGGGACCACTGGCAGGGCCGGTCAACAGGTTGCATTCACTAGCCAAAGGGCTCCAAGGCATCGCTTTTCCTTTGTGAATGTCAGAGCAGGCACAGAATAACCAATCGGTTCAAATTATAGAGTGGAGCCTATAAATGGAGAGGAGTGGGAGGGTGGGGGGATATGAACGCTGGCACTCTTGTCTGGATTCTCTGTCAAAAGGGCAGACGTCCCAGCCCAGAGGGATGAGGTGCTGCCTTCTGGTCGGCCAGGAGCAGATGCTGTCTTTCTGTAAAACGGGGATTATAAAGAGGAAACAGCAATAAAAGTGCCCTATAAAATGCTGGGTTATGCAGAGACTGAAAATGTCTCTCTTCGCCTTTGTTTGCGGCGCAAAGGGACACGGACAGAGATGTCAAGGAAGACAAAGGAGAAAAGTATCTTGCTCGGTCCCCGAGGATCTCATTAATTAAAAATCTTCCTTTCAGCTGAAACCCTGGTGTATTCAGGATGGAAATGAAGGCCCAATTTTTTTAAAATCTCGCATCTGCTTTGTCGCCGTGCGGCTCCCACGAGTTCAATGGCGCTCCCTTCACAGCACCCTGGCAAACATGACAGCCGAGTCATATGCAACAACCCCAGCGAATTCTACTGGAGCATGTTCTGAATAACGAGGCTGAGGTGAAATACATGCCTGGACATATGTGGCGTATTTGGAATCTTAAACTGGAAACAGATGAAAAGGTTATTTATCAGTCACGTTAGCTAAGTTGAATTTCCGTACACCTCTGAATGTGAGACCCAGGCAGGATCTACACTGCTGTTTTAAAGTGCTTTATAACAGTAGTGACAACTGTTGGGGCTCAGGACACACTCCAAAACAGTTGTCACTACTGTTATAAAGCGCTTTAAAACAGCAGTGTAGATCCACCCCCAGGGAACAAAACAATAACCAGTTCACAACTGTTGTGTGCTTGCTGGAATTCTGTGACACAGCAGCCCACAACCTTAGGAACGGTTCTAGGGTGAAGGCTTCAAATGCTTCAGGTGAGGGTCACCTGGGACTAAGAAAGGCAGATGCTCAAAGGTCCAGGTCCCAGCCCTTTAATTTATTGAGGCCCTGTTCAGAAGACACCTTAAAACACAGCCTTAACCACCATGGTTTAAGGTGTCTTCTGAACAGAGACTGTATTTCTTAAACGCCTCAGTTTTTGATGGACCAACTCTGTTGGCTAGAGAGCAAAATGTTGTATTGTAGGCTGACCAGATAAAATCTCTACAACTGTAATTTTAACAGTTGTAGAGAAAAGGGAATTTCCGCCAGTGTCATTTGTATGCAATTAGTTCCTGGTGAAATTCCCTCTTCATCACAACTGTTAAAGATGCAGGGTCCCTGCCTTCTTTTGTATAGGGTCACTCTAGTATAGTGCCTGCAACTTTAACTGCTGTGATGAAGAGGGAATTTCACCAGGACCTAATTGCATACAAATGACACTGGCGGAAATTTCCTTTTCTCTACACCTGTGAAAGTGACATGAGCCCTGACCTGGGTTTTTCTGGTCACCCTATTGCGTTGGACGTGGGTCCTCTTAACGCAGGAAAAGGATGCTGCCCCACTGAAAAGCTCGCTATTCTGCCAACTCTGTTGTTTCACTGTTTGGTTTCATCAGATACTTGGGATCACGTCCACACCTTCCATCCAAGAGGACCAGAGACTTCTTCCGAAAGACGTGCGCGGCATCTACTGAACACGGCCACATCTGTGGCATCTACAGCGACACAGAGACATAGGGGAATGCCAGGCTCTGCTATGCTGTTTCAGGGAGTTCCCGGATTTGTGCACATTCACAGCAGGAGTTCCCACTAAATTTATGCAATCGTTAACCAGCATTTACGTAGCACATTTCAAGTACTCAGAGAAGCACTTCACTTATAGTGGCAGCATTCGGACGACACTTTAGGCAACGGAGGGGGGGAATAGCATACTGACCGTGCGTTATTTTGGCGGTGCTGCGGCAGCAGCCGCCACGCAACATGTTGCCCCTCCCCCCGTCGCGTGACTGAAAGTCCCGGCATCCTTCTGGGATGCTGCGTCTCCTCCCTCCCACCTCCCTCAGTCCTCCGGCCGTATCCCAGCATGCACCGCAAGTTCTGCTGGCTGTATCGGAGCAGCTGGATTTTTTTCGGCTGCTCTGGCCGGCAAACTCTATGACCAAATGGACACGGAGAGAGGGGGGTTCCCTCCACACGACACTTTAAACAACGGAATTTGCGATAAACAACATGCAAGCCCGTTGTTTTTCTCTGATGTGTAAGCGCCCCAAATAGCGTACCATCAGTTGTGCGTGCGTTGTGTGTTGCCCTCCGCACGACACAATAAGCAACACAACTGTCGACTGTTTCCCTCCCCCCACTCCGTTGATTATCGTGTTGTCCGAATGCTGCCAGTATCTCAGCATTATCTGAGGTAGGCTGGTACTGTTACCTCCTGTTATTGTGAATGTGGGGCTGAACAACAACAACGGGCCTGCCAGTTCACTGCTCTAGCTCTTTGGCTGCCCACGGGAAACCCACAAGCAGGATTTGAGTCCAGGAGCACTCTCCCGCCCATGTTCCCCAACATTCTGGACCATTGCCCATGCTGGCTGGAGCTGACGGGAGTTAAAGTCTAAAACATCTGGAGGGCATTACGCTCGGGGAAGGCTCTTCCAGAGAGCCCAGAGTCCCTGAGACGGCTTGCTAGTGATGGAACTGGAGCAAGAAAAGGGAGAAGACACGTCTCTGTTCTGAAGGCCTAGCTCCTAGTATCTGGACCAAGCCAACCCAGACGCTTCATCTTGCCCAATTATAAGTGTTGATGTTGCACCTCACTATTCCTTTTTGTTCTTAAAATGGCCTCCTGCCATGTCCCTACTGGAGGAATCCTCCTCTGAGGAGGAGCTAGAGCTCTCAAGAGACAGACAATGCCAAGGAGCCACCCACGGCAAGAGATTTGGGGGAGCCTGGACCCTCAGAGGAGATCACCACTAGTCCATCTCTGCAGGACAAGGGGAGTTCCATCTCTGAGGCATAGGCTGTACAACCACATACCTCCTGAGAGCATTTCTGCCTCTAGATGGAGGCCAATGGGGCTTCTCTGAGAAGGAGTGCTTGATGACAAAGGAGGACTCCTTGGGAGCAAAGCCTTCCTCCTGAGTAGGACTTTGCCAGAGGGCCTGTAATGCACTGCAGCTGAGCCCTGGGTGGGGCTCAGAAAGCTCTGGCCTTATAAGCCTTCAGTTCTAGGCTAGGCAGGGCTACAGCATTGTTCATCTGCTCCTGTGCTTTGCAGACCCCTTGCCTTGGGATGGGCCTTCTGCGCTACTGACCTTTGGGATCCTGTTTGACTCTTCTTCTGGACTGTGTATGGTCACTTACCGCTTAACTGTATTTTGACCTTTGCTTGTATCTGAACCACTCCTGCCTTTGCCTGACCCCATACTGGACTAGAATTTTTGCACATAACTCTTTGCCTGCTTTGCTACCTTGTCTTTTGGATTGCCCTGGAGTTTGCTCTAATGTTGGGTCTGATTTGCCCATAGCAGCACACATCCCATGGCTTGAGGCCTAGCTGCAAGCCCTCAACAACTCCCTGCAATGTGTGTACCCAAACATTGAGGGGAGAGGATGGGCACAGGTCAATTGCTTCAATGTCTGGATCTTCGTATAACAGTAGGCTGACCAGATAAAATCCAGGTCAGGGCTCATGTAACTTTAACAGTTGTAGAGAAAGGGGGATTTCAGCCAGTGTCATTTGTATGCAATTAGTTCCTGGTGAAATTCCCTCTTCATCACCACTGTTAAAAGTTGCAGGGGCCCTGCCTTCTTTTGTATATGGTCACTCTAGTATAGGGCCTGCATCTTTAATTGTAGTGATGAAGAGGGAATATCACCAGGAACTAATTGCATACCAATGACACCGGCTGAAATTCCCTTTTCTCTACAACTGTTAAAGTTACATGAGCCCGGACCTGAATTTTATCTGGTCACCCTACCCTATATAACAGGTCAATAACCACCATTTCAAACATTTCAGTATAATGACTGTACTGACATATCACCTATATCTGTCTATATTTTGGTATAACCAAACAAATACATGCAGATCACTTTTTTTGCCGGTTCCCTTAGGATAAAGGCAATTTACATTTGGATTTCAAATTCAATTAAGTATTATATGTAAAACAAAAATATCATTTTTTTCCAGGTCTGCTTCATTGGTTTGAGGTTTTGGGTATTTAATACTAAATACTGTCCTGAACAAGGTGTAATTGGAATAATTTTGTGTGGGATTTGTTTACAGTTAAGCTTTGTCTATGCAGGTGGTCTACTAGACTAGACTTCAGTTCACAGACCAGAATTACCTGTTGAAAACATTTTCTATACACATGAGGCCTCTAGGAGGAACGTGGCTGTTCATGAGGGATTAGATCATGGCTGTTTTTTAGGGTATTCACATCTATGGGGTTTTCTAATGGATACTTCAAAATTGGAAAAGCCATTATGCACAAGGTTAAACTGGGTTAATACGTAACCCATATTCTGCTTCAGGTCTTTAATAAGAGACCGGAATATTTACTCAGAGCAAACAATTTCTTTAAAAATAAAAGCGTTAAGACATCAATTCAGGAGTAAATGGCTTCAGCCACAAAATACCAATTCTTAGGTGTTGGCATCTCAAATTGTGTGTCTTGTTTTTAAAATCACAAAAAAGTTCTCAGAGTATAAATCCCCAAAACAAACAAAACCCATATATAGCCTGAAAACGAACACTTCTGTTCCAGGCAGTTTGTTGGCAAAACACTAACATGTTCATGTTTGAATGACTACATCCAATTTTTAGAAACTTATCAGGAGTTCAAGGGGAAAATGAAGTTCCATGCAGTACTGATATGAAGCAATATACCCACATAGGGAGAAAATTCTCATTTTAGGGATTTACATTATGTCCTGAAGCATTAAATTGATACTCCTATTTGTCTGTTCTGGGTTCAAATTATCACAAGGCACACGCTTGCCCATAAACCCCCTCCATCAAACTTGGGTATTAACTGCTGAGGCTCTGCTCTGAGGTGCAGCCTTTATGGATGTCATTTACCAGGAACAGGGCCTTTTGGGTGGTGGCTCCTGAATTGTGGAATGCTCATCCTTGGGAAGTTGACTTAATCCCTTCTCTCGCTTCGTTTTGGAAAGAAGGAAAAACCATTCCTATTCTGCCATAGTTCTGAGAGCTAATTATCTCATACCTGCTGGTGCTACTTGCTTTTTCACTTAAATTCTGCCCCCTTGGAAGTCTTGTTAAATGGCAGCACCTAAATTATGTAAACACACTTTAACAAATAATCTCATGCGGGTGATGCCTCAATCACCTTGTGTCTACATTACCCTGTTGCACTCCACCTGGGGCTGCCCTCCAAAGGGTTTTAGAAACCAGTTAGAGCAAACCATGCCAGCCAGACCATTGCTGTCCGGTGTGCGTTTTGCAGACCACGTTAACACTAGTCTTGAAACAGTTTTCCTTGGCTTCCTATTAGCTTCTGAGACAAATTCAAGATGCTAGTTCTTACTGATAAAGCCATGGATGGCTTGGGGCAGGAGTACATGAAAGATGGTCTTCCCCCACATGAACCTGCCTGGAGCCAACGTTTATCATCCAAGACCCTGTTGCATGTCCTACCTCCTACAGAGGTGAGGTTGACGGGGGACCCAAGGCAGGGCCTTCTGTGCAGCAGCACCCCAGGTGAGGAACAACTTCCCAGGAAGGTTAAGTTGGCTCCCTCATTATTGGACTTTCAACAGCTGGTAAAAACTACACTATTCACCAACTTTTAGTGAAGAATGCCACTCTTTGATTAGGGAGGCCATATGAAAAGGAGGACAGGGCTCCTGTATCTTTAACAGTTGTATAGAAAAGGGAATTTCAGCAGGTGTCATTCGTATGCATGCAGCACCTGCTGAAATTCCTTCTTTATCACGACAGTTAATGCTGCAGGAGCCCTGTCACTCTAGCTATGTGACAACCTGCAGTGTGATAACCTTTCAAGTATTTGAAGGGTGCTGTTATGTCTCCCCTCAATCTTCTCTTCTCCAGGCTAAACATGCCTAGTTCTTTCAATCTCTCCTCATAGGGATTTGTTTCCAAACCCCTAATCATCCTCGTTGCCCTCCTCTGAACACACTCCAGCTTGTCTGCATCCTCCTTGAAGTGTGGTGCCCAGAACTGGACGCAATACTCAAGATGGGGCCTAAGCAGTGCCAAATAGATGGGAACCAGTACCTCGTGCGAATTGGAAGCTATACTTCTATGAATGCAGCCCAAAAGAACCTTTGCTTTTTTTGCAGCCATATTACCCTGTTGGCTCATATTCAGCTTGTGTTCTACAACAATTCCAAGATCCTTCTCGCTTGTCTTATTGATTAGCCAAGTATCCCCCATCTTGTAACTGTGCATTTGGTTTCTTTTTCCTAGCCTACCTTTTCAGATGCATTCCCCCAGGAAATGCAGCATCTGGAGATGGGCATGTGTTTATTATTATACATCTAAGAACAATTCTGCAATAGGGGAGGCTACACTTTCACCTCCAACACGTCATGAACACTGCAAACGTTTCTGAGATTTAGTTACAAGCCCAAAGCATATGGAAAGGGCAGGAAGTGGGGAGCGGGGGGGGGGGGGGAATCAAGGAATCTCATTTCTGTGTCTTCCCTGAGCTGCATCCCATTTTTCAGCCTCTTCTTCTGCACAAGTGTCCCCAGGCATGTTCTAATTGACACATTCCCCTCTGCAGATGCAAAACTTGCTCCAGGATAGCATGCCGACAGGAGCGCTCATTTTTCCAGGTGAGGAAACAGAGCTGATTTAAGTGTACCACCGGGATTTTTCCAAACACTGCTTCACATCCAACGTTTTTTTTCGCAATTCTGCCTGCTGAGCAGATGTTTCCACTGCATGCAAAGACGTTTCCATCACTGATATCACAATTTGCTTCCAAGTCAGACGGCGTTTACAACTGGGACAGAAACTTAACCAAATTGAAGAAGGAAAGCGGCCCCGAAAAATCAGGGGCTCTTTACTGAAATCCACCGGCGGGCAATTTGTTCAGCGGCCTGTGATGGTGTCCCTGGTCAGTTTGCAGAAAATTAGGCAGAGCCCATGGCTCAAAGGCAGCGTGCATGCCACGCCTGAATAAGTTTTAGATTCCCAGTGACATCTCCAGGCTGAGATCCTTGTTAATCGGATGGCTGGAATTCTGCCTGAGACCTTGAATAGCCGTTTTCTGACAGATTAGACAGTGTCGAGTTAGAATCTTGGTGCTAGATGGATCAAGAGCTGAGTTGGTATAAGGCGCCTACATACGTCTATCCTCTTTGTTTCCAGTCTCTAAATTGCAATAATGCAGTTGTACGGAGAGGGGATGTGGGAAGAAGGGGGACTTGGTAGCCAAGCGTTCTGTTTCCAAGTGTGGTCAGCTAGACTCTTCTGGGAAGCCCACAAGCAGACAATAGATCCATCTCCTGTTTTCCCAGTATATCGCACTCATCCTTCCGCATAAGGGCCCATAACCACCCTTGAAGGACCTTGCCCTCCACCAGTCTGTCCAACCCCATTCTAAAGCCATCGGAGCCAGCGGGCATCACCACATCCTAAATCAGGAAATTCCACAAGTGAACAATGCCCAGGGCAAATAAATATTTTCCTCGGCCTTCTCTGAATCGACTGCCCATCTGTTGCACTGGGTGACCCTGAATTCTAGTGGTGGGAGGGGGGGGGGAATCCTTTCCATCCACTTTCTCCACACCATGCATTAACTTATTTAACTGCTCAATATCTAAAACAGATTCCGAAGTGGTGAACATGACTATAAGCAGTAAAAAGAAAGAAGATTAAAAAAGCAAATTAAAATGGTTCAATTTAAAACAAAGGAACCAGAAAAACAATTGGGGAAGGCTTCTCAAAATGGAGCTGTTTTCAGGAGGTGGCATCTGCCTGACCTCCAGGGGCAGGGTTCCACGGAGAAGGGGCCACTACCCTAAAGGCACTTCTCCTGGTGGATTTCTAAACTAAAACAACCTTGGTACGCTTTAGCCTTCCCTCTTTGGGAAGGCACTCCAAAGCCTTGATCATTTTGGCTCCCTTCTTCCACACTTTTTCCCATTTCACATATTTCCCATAATATGTGACGTGGGCGCTTTTCTGCAAAGCTTTGCATATGGAAAGACCTGATCCACAGGATCTCTCCCTGCCCCTGCTTTTTCTGTACAAACCTTCCCCCATCCTGGTGCCCTCCAGATGTGTTGGACTGCAACTCCCATAATTTCCAGCAGCATGGCCATGGGGATTATGGGAGTTGTAGTCCAACACATCTGGAGGGCACCTGGTTGGGGAAGGTTGCTGCATGCAATGTGCCCGTCACATATTACATTATACATGTAGTGGCAGGGGGTGGGGGGACGGACGGATGAGAGGATTGTTGGCTGCGTAACAAGGCAAACCACCCTGCCATTAATCCTACAAACTGTAAGTCCTTGGTCATTAGCCTGTGACAGACCAACGTGCAATTGATTCTGATGGTTTATCAATTGCATGCTATTATAGCTTTGCCTGAAGGGCTATCTGTGATTTAAGCACTTCGAATAAAAGCTGTCAGCTACGACAGAGGTTTGGAAGATGCCAAGGCTTCATGTGAAGCATCATGATGAAGAATAGCCTGCCGTTGAAGGTTTAACTTAAAACGAGAAAGTGGGGCAAGGTGTCGTTAAAACCTCTTATGGCCCAAATGTTTTAATGCTGCTGACTATTTCCTTCTAGCAGCCTGGCCAAGGGCCACGCAGGCTGGGATAATTGGGGTTGCGGTCCAGCATACATGGAGAGCAGCAGATTAATCAGAATTTACACTCTTTCCCTGGTCCAATCACAAAGTAATCTGGTAATAACTAATGCAGGGGTGTAGGACCTCTTTCAGCCCGAGAGTCGAATTCAATTTCATAGAAGCACTTGGGGGCCGCATTCAGAGGTGTGCAGGTCCGGAGGCAACAGCGGTGAGGCCAAATTATCAGCATAGTTTAGCTTACATCTCTTGCTGCCAGTAAACCTTAGGAGAGGCGTTTCAACTGTTTAGACTTGAGGCAGGAGTTGGGGGAACATGCAAAAGCCCAGAAACAAATATACAATTGGGTATGGGGCTAGGGAAAGGGGGCATAGTCCTCTAGGGGAGCTGAATTTGGCTCACAGCCTGAGGTTTTGCACCCCTGATCTTCACATGATGTTCTCTGCAAATTCTACCCACCCAACAGAGCAATCCATGACCGATGCCTGCATGCAACTCAGCAGCCTGGCGTCTGTGTAGGCCTCGTTCGTGGATGCTCTTTGCTCATGCACACCTGTTCTGTGGTCACAATAGTCAAGATGGCTATAAATATGTGTGTAGAGAGGAGGGGACTGGAGTACAGACTCAGAGAGATACAACAAGGGAGGAGGGGGCAATGCTGGCAGCTGCCATCCTGACCCCTCGCTATTTGCACCCCTCTTGACACTCTGCGCAGCACATATGTTGGTCCTTGGGGTTTGTTGGTGCAGGACCTATTGTGTTTCGAGTGGATACATACCTGCTCTGGCTCCCCTCTACCTGCACGACTGACGCAACCCTCTTGTCTATTTTTCTGCACTTGTGCAATACCTTAAATCGAGCAACAGGGATCTTTGGCTGCTGCCTGAAATCGTCTACACTGCAGTGGAGACGGGTCTTGCCGTACAAAACCCACCAAAGCAAAAAGTGGAAAAGGGTTCAATGTGCATGCTGCAGGTGAACGTTCTACTCTTGAAACCTGGCATCATAAACACCTGATCATCCTCTTCTTTCAAAAGGAGCTGGCATGGATGCAGCATCCTCCATTTTTCCCAAGATGTGGAAACTGGGCAATTGAAGAGCAGTCACTGCCTGACACGCTGGCTTATTCATGATTGACCTGGACACAATACAGGATTTCCTGGCATCTGTAGCGAAGGGAATGTACAATCTAGGGCTTTCTAACCACCCCGATCTTGGTTGTGAAAGCTGAGGTGGCAATGTGGCCTGAGAATACTGTACCATGAGGGGAAGGGATTCCTGTTCTCCTACATGTTGAGCCTAGGGGTTGGCCTCTGCCACAATAATAATAATATTGCCTGTGGTTTTTCAGATCCACGTTGGAGCTTTCAGGCTATTTGCTTAGAAAGCCGGATGGGTGCCAGCATGCAAGGCACACAACCTGCCTTGTGATCTTGATAGGGAAGTTTGAACTTTGCCCGGCGCTTCAGCAACTTGACTTTAGTTCACAGAAATGAAAGTTCCACCGCAAAACTGGCTATGACTCAAGTAGCCCCCCCCCCAAATCATGAATTGTAATTACGTGTTCTGCTACTATTGCCAATTATTCCCATGCTAGAAGAGGTTGTGTAGACAGGCTCAGAAACAGCAATTTTTGTTCTTGTGGTTTTATGATAATTGGACTGGAACCAAGTAGTGTTTAGTCTGCCTTGTCGGACACAGTTTTCCCTGTATTGCTTTGGAGATGCACACAGACCCAGAATTTCCCAGTGATTTCAGAAAAACCCAACTCAAAAAAGATAAAAATAAAAAATAGCAACAAGGAGTCAATGAAATGGAAGACTCTGCAAGGACAAAGCATTAGCTCACAGGAGGAAGGGCATGGCCCTGATCCTGCTTGCAGATGGCTTCTAGAAACCAGGCATACTGATGGTAGCTGCCCACACATTTGATAGCTTTCCTCCCTCTTCTTAGTCAACCACACTGGCGACAGAGGGAACATTTGCTAGCAGATCATATGAAGACAGTAGCCTGAATAGGATTAGCCCATGGCAACTGGGGCTCAAATTTCGGTATGTGAAGGGGCTTCTCCGGGATGTGGCTAGACACCGCCAGCGTGGCCGCCCACAGACAAGAGAAGCCAGCCTCCGGTCTCAGACTTGGGTACAATGCCCTTCAGGGGTCTTCTAATCCTACAAATTTGTTCATTTTTTAATAGTTAAAGTAGGCTGACCATATGAAAAGGAGGACAGGGCTCATGTATCTTTAACAGTTGTAGAGAAAGGGGAATTTCAGTAGGTGTCATTTGTATGCTATTAGTTCCTGGTGAGATTCCCTCTTCATCACAACAGTTAAAGTTACAGGCACTATACTAGAGTGACCAGATACAAAGAAGGCAGGGCCCCTGCAACTTTAACTGTTGTGGTGAAGAGGGAATTTCACCAGGAACTAATTGCATACAAATTACACTGGCTGAAATTCCCTTTTCTCTACAACTGTTAAAGTTACAGGAGCCCTGTCCTCCTTTTCAGCCTAGTTAAAGGCTGGCATTTTCTAACTACAGTTGTTTTGTTTTTAAAAGCAAACTTCAACATGGATGAAGAAAACAACCCCAAGATGCATTATTTGGCCTTCCAAACTAGTTTCAAAACTCTGTCACTTGACCTACAAAAATAGGCAGCCTTCTGTGTAGACCATCTGAAAACAAGCGTCAAGGTAAAACAAATTCTGCACAAATTACGCAAGCAAATTTGCACAGTCTCATATTTTGCATCATCATCGTAAGGAGAGGCAAGGAGTTATACAACACACGGAACCACGTCTCTACCAGCAGCAAAAGCTGCATTCAGGAATTCTTTGGGCTCGTGAGACTTCACTTGGCACTGCCCACATGTTAAAACTTCACAAGTGTAAGAGCGAGAAAGCAAAGATCATCCACAAGCTGAATTTTGCAGACTTTGCACTTTTTCTGTGCGTCTGCAGAAATGCAGCTCCAGGGGCTTGATTGTAGGTCTTTGTTTTTGCCTCTGCCACTAGAGATGCACGTCATACAGGCCTTCAACTAACAAAACAGCTACTTATGAAGAAGCTGAAGCAGCATTCGTGCACAGCTCAGACATCACCGCACTAGAATCGGATACTTCATTGCTTCCCTGAAACTCAGCAGCCAAGTGAAGCAGTGTCTCAGCAACGCATATTTTCGTATTTCTAGATCAGTGTGCTTTTGTGGAGACAAAGCAATGCACAATCCATAGCTCGTGGAAGTTAAATTCAGACTCAACGACTGTCTTCAACCAAAATCAACAGACTTGCCCAGGACTGTCAAGTAAGTGGCTGCCATTTTCGAGCAGTGCACAGATGTATGTGCAACATTTTATTCTCTTGAGTGCAAGGGGGCAGAGGGGCTGCATGCTTTCTGGAGAATTGGTCATGACGAGGTCAGAGATTAATGGAAGTGAATGCAAACCCTTCAATATATTGCAAAGGGAATTTATTTAAGCAAACTCGCAATGGGTTTCAATGCCATGTAGAATCTGAGAGCCACATTTTTATTTCGTTCCGTTTTTTCCCATTTATATTCTGCCCAATAGCCAAAGCTCTCTGGGCGGTTCGCAAAAATTGCAACTTAGAAATACAACATAATAAAAACACGATATAAAATCTTTAGCGTACAAAATTTTAAAAACAATTTAAAACAGATGGGGAAAAAATTACAATGAAATACTGGGACCTGATAGAAACAACTGTCATTAAAAAAAACAAAAACAACATATACTGTCAAAGGCCTGGGAGTAGAGGAAAGTCTTAACCTGGCGCCAAAACGTTGGCAATGTTAGCAGCAGGCAGGCCTCACTGCGGAGAGTTCCGCAAACAGGGGCCACCACGGAGAAGGCCTCTCACTTGTTGCCAGCCTCGAAGCCTCACTCAGAGGAGGGCCTCAGATGTTGACTGTATTGTCCGGGTAGGTTCATAATGTCCAGGGAGAGGTGCTTCATCAGGTATTGCGGTCCTGAGCTGTATAAGGAAACCAGCACCTTGAATTTGGCTCGGAAATGTACAGGCAACCATTGCAAATGGGCCAGAATTGATGATATGCACTGAAACTTTCAGGTTCCTCTGCTTTTCCAAAAGCTGCAACTTCCAGACAGTCTTCAAGGGCAGCCCCATAGTGCTTATTGCAGTAATCTACCCACAGAATGCGATTCCAGCCCACCATTACACATGATGTTGACCCATACAGAGTCAGCCCATTGGTCTATCAAGCCCAGCCTTGTCTACTCTGACTCCAAGGAATTGTGGGATGCATTCCCCACAGAGTGATGATTGGTCCCAACTCTCTCTGCTTTTAGAAAAGGTGACAAGACACATCTTTTTAACTTAGCCTTTTACATTGCATTTAGTGCCGTTTTTAATGTTTTAACTATGGTTGCTTGTTTTAATGTTTTCTGATGATTTTATGTTTTGAGCTGTTGTACGCAGCCTTGGTGGTTTTGACAGAAAGGCGATATAAAAATAGGCAGTGGTGTCTCTCAGACCTTCTACACAAGATCCTTCAACTGGAAACATCAGGGACTGAACCAAGGAGCTCCATGCATTCTACAACTCAGCTATGCTTCCTCCTTATCACTCAATTATCATGGAAGGTAAGACTATCAATGACTACTAGTCAGGAAGGCTCTATGCCTTCTCCAGGATCAGAGACACCAGGCCTCTGAATACCAGTTGCTGTGGAGCATGAATAGTGTGCTGCCTACTCTTCTGCCACTCCCAAACTGTGGAACGGCCTGCCGGGAGAGATCCGCCAACTTAACAGTCTTCCAGAATTTAAGAAAGCTATAAAGACTGATCTCTTCCAGCAGGCCTACCCAGTCGAATCTTAAGATTTTTATTTGTATTTTAATAATGTATTAATTTTATATGCTTTTAATCAGTTTTATGTATTTTATGTCATTTGTATTGATGTTGTTCCCTGCCTCGATCCAGAGGGAGAGGCGGATAAGAAATAAATATATTATTATTATTATTATTATTATTATTATTATTATTAATGTATTTGTTTGGTTTGTATCCTGCCTTTCTACCCAAAAAATCTTGTCTACTTGCGAGCTTCTTATCAGGGCGGCTGGTTGGCCACTGCGTGAGCAGAATGCTGGACAAGACGGCTCCTTGGCCTGATTCAGCAGGGCTCTCCTTATGTCCTTAAGGTGGAATACCTTACATTCGTAGGTTCTCACAACGTTGAATACAAAATTACATGAACACAAAGACACGATCCTTCTTTTGGCTGAAGTTAAGGATCACTTTTCACCTTATGCAGCATGTAAAGAATTACTCGGCACCCTCTGGCAACCATGGCAAATCCTATTAGCCCACAGCATGCTGAGAAACACTACCACACCGTCTCCTAAACCTGAAGCTGAGCCGTCTCAAACCCTTGAGCACCATACTTTTGCAGCCTGGCTCATAAGTCTACAAAAATTATTAGCCCTCCCCCTCCAGGAGTTTTACTGGCCAACCTATATCTGCTTAACTCATTTGAGGCCTATAAAAATAAAAGTGACTAGAATCATAGAATAGTAGAGTTGGAAGGGGCCTCTAAGGCCATTGAGTCCAACCCCCTGGCTCAGTGCAGGAATCCACCTTAAAGCATCCCTGACAGGTGGTTGTCCAGCTGCCTCTTGAAGGCCTCTAATGTGGGAGAGCCCACCACCTCCCTAGGCAATTGGTTCCATTGTCATACTGCTCTAACAGTCAGGAAGTTTTTCCTGATGTCCAGCCGGAATCTAGCTTCCGGTAACTTGAGCCCATTATTCCGTTTCCTGCACTTTGGGTTGATTGACTACTTTTATCAAAGGTTCCCTGCCTGGCCACCTGGAGGCGGTTTTCATTTGCTACAGATGACCAGCCAAGTGGAAGCTTACAATCCTGCTCAGGTATGAGGAAATATGATACAACCTGTTTGAACCCGTAAAGCTGCTCAGGTAGTCAGTTAAGGACCTTTTCCAGGTGCCCCACACTACTGTTTTCTCGATGCTATAGCAAGAGGGGCCTTTCCTGTGACTGTACCCCAGGTGTCGAACTCCCTCTCAAAGGGGGCACACCTGGCACCATCTTTATAATCACTCAAGCACCAGGTCTGACCTTTTTCACTGGGGCTTTGGGTGGGCAAACCAATTTGATCTGCCTACCCAACTGCTGCTTTTATGGCTGACATTGACACAGAACGGGGTCTTTTCCGATGTCGACGTTGACCTATCTTTTTAATACGCTGACGTTTTTAAAAAGGTTTTGTGAAGCCGAAATGCGGCGCACACCATTTCCATAAACGAATACATAAATCTACTTCACTCGTTCTCACATTTTCTCCTTCTCCAGAATTTGGATCGCCTGACTGCATTATCTTAACTGTATTCTCTCCGCTATCCCTGAGGTGCTCTTGCTCCGGCCTCCCTCCCTTACGCAACAATTTCGTTTCTCTTATTTTGCACATGTCCATAGAACAGGCGCACCGGATCTGCAGCTCACCAGGCCTAGTGCAGCAAAAGCACCGTGGTGTCCTGTCAGGGGTTCAATACACCTCCTGATTTTGCTGGTGTCTAGGATTGCACGCGCACATTAATAAATTGATAAGATTTAATGGGAGGGTGTCAAGCATCCGGAAGCCACACTTAGACCTGATGGCCTGTGTTTCAACGGGGTTAGAACGTGCGCAGGATTGCACAAAACCAAACAAATGAAATTTATCCAACGTGTGCTCGCACTACGATGGCTAGTTAATTTCCTCAGAGAAAGGATTCCTACATTCAGCAACTGAATGTAAGGGACATTATGCTACAAGCCATAATATCCAGGGATACAGTGCTGGTTGCCTTCCAATTCACACCTATCCTGCCCCCACCTACCATCCAGAAGAACAAATTTACATCAAAGCCTGAATGCATTTCCTTCCAAAAAGAAGACACTTGAGCCTGCCTGAAAATTGGTTGTCACATTTAAAACAGTCATATTTGATGCCCTGGGAAAAAAAACCAGACAAGTTTGAGTAACTCCTCACACTGTGGTTGGAAATTTAGGGGTGGAGGGCAGGAGACAGAAAGGAAGGCCATGTTTATTTCTGTGGCCTCTGGCATATATTTTCAGCACCTTAATAAAAATGTGGCTTAAAACGACAAGCTGCATTTTAGGTTGGGAGCAACCAAGTCAGATCATCAACAACCTTTTTTTCCCCTCTCGCTCCTCCAAAAACTCTTGAAACCCCAGCCTCAACTCTTAGTATCAAAGAATCAGAGAATAGTAGAGTTAGAAGGGGCCTATAAGGCCATCGAGTCCAACCCCCAGCTCAGTGCAGGAATCCACCTTAAGGCATGCCTGACAGATAGTTGTCCAGCTGCCTCTCGAATGCCTCTAGTGTAGGCGAACCCACCACCTCCCTAGGTCATGGCTTCCATTGTCGTACTGCTCTAACAGTCAGGAAGTTTTTCCTGACGTCCAGCCGGAATCGGGTTTCCTGTCACTTGAGCCCATTATTCCGTGTCCTGCACTCTGGGTTGATTGAGAAGAGATCCTGGCCCTCCTCTGTGTGACAACCTTTCCAGTATTTGAAGAGTGCTATCGTGTCTCCCCTCAATCTTCTCTTCTCCAGGCTAAACATGCCCAGTTCTTTCAGTCTCTCCTCACAGGACTTTGTTTCCAGACCCCTGATCATCCTCGTTGCCCTCCTCTGAACACGCTCCAGCTTGCCTGCATCCTTCTTGAAGTGGGGTGCCCAGCAGTGAACCAATTATACTTATGTCACTTCTCTCAATGTCTCTATTTTCAGAAAAAGAAAACTTACCTGGCATCTCCCTTTGAAAGGTTAGGGTTCACGGGTTGAAGAATAACTTTGTTTGTATCCACATCCACCACCGATTTTGTATGCAGGTCAATTTCTATCAGGAAAAAAGGGGGAAATGGCAGAGGCCGGAATTAAAATCACAGAACATTAGTATTCCAATGCTTCAGCTGAGCTTGCCAATCCGCCCCACTGCTCATCCGCATGTCCTGCTGTCTCTGGCATTGTACTTGGCCACAAGCATTCCACCGCTATCCCAGCTGCTTCTCCCAGCCTTGAAGAGCTAAGAGAGGCCACCAGGATAGCATGCACAGAGCTGTTTTCAGCAGGGAGGAGAGGCCGGAAGCCTGGGGTGGAGAGAAAGAGGACAGGGGCTGCCATACAGCCGAAATGAAGCCTGAGCTAAACAGGGCCTCTGCTCCAACACCACCTTTCTGAGCCCCACATATTCCAGCTGGATGCAGCTACACCCAACATAAAAGCTTCCCTCCGCCTGGTGCCCTCCAGATGTGTTGGACTACAACTCCCAGCACCCACCAGTTGTTAGCATGAAATTCTTACAGGACAACAGCAACACGTCTGCTCTGAAAATGGTACGCAATTAAGGGCCCCCTCAACAATGACCCCTTATTTGGGGGACTCCCTCACAGAGTATTGGAAACCACTTTGGAGAGGGGGAAATATTTTCAAAAGCAGCCTAGAAATATGAGGAAGAATGAATGAATGAATAAATAAATAAAAATGATATTCTAGCTCCTCCTCCTCAATCTTCCATTCCAAGACACAGGATGGATTTACAAGGTTAAAAAGAAACCGAAGGTAATTCGACGTCAGGTTAGATAAAACCATCCATAAATCCCATTGCCAGTTAAGTCGCAACCTTGGCCACTAAAAGAAACTTCTCCCAACATTTCCCTAAGAGTATCTTAGGGCGCAATCCTATGCCTGTTTAGGATGAAAAAAGTCCTACAACTCCCAGCATTCCCCAGCCAGTATGGCTGGCTGGGGAACGCTGGGAGTTGTAGGATTTTTTTTTCCAAGTCTAAACAGGCATAGGATTGTACCCTTAAGACACTTTGATCAGATGGTTAGTCTTCCTCAACCTGGCTGGGGAAGATGGGAGATGTAGTTTGGGAAGACTGGGTTAAGCGTCTCGCACCTACCTCACAGGGATGTTGTAAGAATAAAATGCAGGGGGAAGGGGAGTAACCACGTATGCCAACGTGGAGGAAAGCTGGGATATAAATCCTATAAAGAAGCAATTCTACTTCTTTGGTGATTCCCAGCAGACCATTGTTCCACTGTTACTAGCAATGCCCTGTTTCATTATCTGAAAATATCTGAATATTTTCCTGTCTGGACTACCTTATCCATGTTGAAGAGAGATGCATTGGAACATAAACTGTTGACTGACCAACGTTTGAAGACTCACACACACAAACACACACAGAGCCCCAATCCTTCCCTGAGCATTGCTTTCTCGTCCCCCTTTCCTTGAGGAACTGCACACAGGTGTGGGAGAAATGGAATGGCGTGCTGGATCTCTTCCGTAGAGATCTGGGTTCAAATCCACATTCTGCTTCACCTTCTACACCTTCTAATGTAAAGCTAAAAGATGAGATAACTCCACCCCTTCATGTATCCCACCTGAGCTCCTCAGAGGGCCAAATTCAATTCCAGAGAATCTCTTGCAGACCGCATTCCAGGGTGTATATTTCTTATTTATAGCTTTCAACTGTATATGTTTTAATTTTGTAAAGCCACCTTGAGGGCAAAAGGCGGCCTACAAATAAAAAAGAAAAACACACATACCTCATCGACATAGCAATACCGAATGACAAACATGTTGTTGAAAAGGAAGAAGAAAAGAGAGACTATTATACACCACTGGCCATGGAAGTCAAAGAACGATGGCAACAGGAAAAGGTCACAATTATCCCATTAGGCACATCAGTCACCAGCATCACATCAAAAAACTATACAGAAAACCCTCAGAGACTAGGCCTATCAAAATACATCCACACCAACATCCAGAAAGCAGTCATGCTTAAAACATGCTCAATCGTCAGGAAATTCCTGAATCTGTAAAAGGCAGCATGACCTGGCAAAGCCCGTCATGTCTGTCTGGAAAAACCACCACGAGCAAGAAAGAGATGAAATAATAATAATAATAATAATAATAATAGCTCACCCTTCCTGAGCCGTTCGTTAGATATAACATAATAATAATAATAATAATAATAATAATAATAGGACAGGACCAAAAATGCAAAAACTAATGAACATCAGCATATTTTAGCTTAAAGCAGTTGCTGCCAGTAACTAAGCTTAGGAGATAAGTTATTTGATGATAATAATAATAATAATGCAGCCAATAATGCAATTTAATTTTTGTGAATTGTCCAGAGAGCTTCGTCTATTGGACGCTACAGAAATGAAATAAATAAGTCAATAAATAAATATGGTTGATCCACCACCACCACATCTCCTCCAGCATTTGTCCATTGGGCCAAAACAACGGGATATCTTAATTCTCATCCCTCCCCACTGAACACATCAACTGTTTCAGCTTTCCAGTGGAATCCCTGCTTCTCTCTTTTCAATCGTGCTAAAGCTATTGCAATGTTCACACAGACAAATTCAGGGTGACAAACCCCTCGGGGACACAACCAGGCCGCAGACAGGGGGAGGGGACAGAAGAGATGGTGAACCGTCTTCTAGTAGAATCACCTACCATCACCCCCCCCACACCTCCAATCTGTCACTAATTAGGATTTGAAGTCACCACTACTAGTCCCCTGCAAATGCAGGAGACGAAATTCTCATATGCTGCTTTGCCGTGAGGCTGGGAAAATCTCAGGAGACTGAATGACTAAAGACTTTTTTTGAAAAATCCATGACGCTAGTCCCCTGGATTTCAGATATTCATAACCCAACAAATAAGCCTGTTGGGTTATTGGGTTGAGACATCACAACAAGCCATGATTTAAACAAGCCAGTGTTCACAACCCAACAACAGACACGACAACAAGCCAAACTTCAACAAACCACTCCATGTTTTAGCATTATGTGTTTTAGCCATTGAACTAACTCAGGGGTGGACAACACGTGGACTTCCAACATGTTTTGCCCTACAACTGCCAGTGTAGCCCATGCCGAGGGATGATGTCAGTTTATTTATTTATTTTATTACATTTGTATACCGCCCCATAGCCGAAGCTCTCTGAGCGGTTTACATAAGATTAGGCCAAAACATCTGGTGGGCCATAAGTTGCCAGCCCCTGTGCTGGATGGAGCAATGGTCCAATTCAGTACAAGGCAGCTCAAGGAAATCTATATTGAGCTTAGGTTGATTATAACTGGATACAGTCCAACTTAGTCTTTACTGGTGCTTCTGGTATTAAATCAAGCTGGTTGCCACAAATTGCAAACGCTATGCGTATAGGGCCTTGTTTCACTATGGGGAGATGCCAGGAGCAGAGCAGAACTTCCACCTGCAACCACAGTGTATTGTGGTAAACAGCAGCTTTTAATTCATTACCAGATGTTCAGCTATGTATTGCCCCCTATCTTTTTCATCTCTGTGGTTCATTATCACCTTTATCTATCTAACAACCTCCTCAAGTCTGTTTTCACTTGCAAAGAGAGGGGGTGGGGTCTATAGCCTTCTAAGAAGAATTAAACAAGGATCTGGATTCCTGTTTAAACATTCACTAAATTTGAGGCAGTAGGGATTCCAAGCTGATGACACAAAAAGAGGTTTAGGAATTTGCTAACGAAACCTCATAAGGGAAAGGTCTTGCCTCTGCACCTTTGATCTTCCATGTTCATATGATTATATGGAAATGTTAAGATTTAGACATTTGTTTTAGGATGTCACCTTAGGAATCCATAATATAAACCATTCCAAACGTTCCTAATCCAAGCACAAGGTAATTTGGCCAAGAGATGTAGAATCCGCCAGCATAATGCAAAACATTCAGCGGCTCAGTTCACACAACACGTTTCTCTAAACAGTGTGAAAACTCCACTCAAGGGTTGAGTTTGTAGGGGGTACTCCCCACACAACATGTTCTAACTCCACCGTTGTGTGACTGTGGGCTGGAGTTGAGTAAAAGGCAACGCGACGTTTGATTGGCAGTTCCTCCGCCCTCTCTCCTCCCCCAGTCCTCCTGATGGTATCCCATCAGCCATTGCTGCAAAATAAAAAAAAACCCAATCCCGGCAGCTCTCCTAGAGCGGCACTCGCTTCTTTTGCCACTCTTGCCAGAGAACTCTGTAGCCAGTGGAAAAAGTCCACTCAACGCAACGGGAAACTCCACGGAGCCCTCCACACAACATGCAACCCAATGGTTGTGCAGGAACTCTCCTCTGCGCAACGTTGATATTCAGCGTGGAGTGTTTTTTTCAAAAAACACTCCACCGTGAGGTGGAGTTTTCCCTCCATACAACGCATTTCTCAACGGTGGTGTAAAAACTCCACCATGGAGTTCTAAAACCACTGTTGGGAAATGTGTTGTCTGAACTGAGCCATCGCCTGTGCAGTAGCAAACCAATGGATCACCCCGACATGACTGAGTGTATTAGGTGTACATCTCTAAACATAGGGCAAAATGGTGACTGAAAGACAGGCAAATGGCAAAGTTTGCTAGGGTGAAACGGACTAACCTCAATACCTCAGCCAACACAGCAAGCTAGTCAACATCCTTATTGCAGGGGGCATCCTGTGCTCTGGGGCGCCCTGGCTTATGCTGTCTGAGGCATTCATTCCAACTCTGTCCCCTTTCCTTGGCTTGTAGCTGGGCATCGGCAGGGTCTGTGGCAATCTCTAACAGCGCGCCTTGCATGGTTAGAACATGGCACAATGTCATCACTCACAGTCTCCACTTGTTAACCCCGCAGGCAGTTTTAAGCTACGGATCGGCATTTGCCACATATATTTTTGACCATAGTCTCAATATCAGACCTTTGCCCATGTGCCAACTCTGCCAGTCTTCCCCAACTTGGTGCCCTCCAAATGTTCTGGACTTCAAATCCCAGCCAGCATAACTAACGTTCAGGAATCCTGGGAGTTGGTAGTCTAAAACATCTGGAGGGCACCAGAGAAGGCTGCTTTAAGCCTGTTTACCAGGGGCAGACAACTTGTGGCCCTCCGGATTTTTTGACCTACAACTCCCATCATTTCTCACCACTAGCTATTCTGGCTAGGCATCGTAAATCACCAGCGTTGAACTCGATATGCAGGAGGGAAACGTCAATAAACAGTCCGTGGTCAAAAGCCGAACTATCCGTCAGAAACTGGGTCAAACAATACTGGGTTCAGGAAAGTGTCAAAGAGTAGTAAGGGTCTGGTCCAAAGGTCAGGATATGTCCAGGCAAGATCAAGGAGCTGGTATGTAAGCGACAAAGACAAGGCACCAAGAACAATAGTTGCTTTCAGCGTCACTTCTGAGTTCTGGCGTGTCTTTTATGGGGATGGTGGTGATTGGGAATTGCTGTCAGCTACATTGGTCTTCAGCCAGCTTCTGCCTGTTCCTGTGAAGACCACTCCCCAAACACTCCCAGGCTCAGCTGTTCCTCCTTCCTGTTTTATCCCTCAAGCTGAAGCATAACACTAGGGCTGATGGGAGTTGTAGGGCAAATCATCTGGAGGGCCACAAGTTGCCCACCTGTGCCTTATATTATCTTAAGGAATTGTATAAATCTGCCTCTGTATGGCTGCCAGTGTTAACCATATGGTTATCTTGGATTCTATAACACTCTTACAAGATTTAAGAGGGATTCTTGCAATGAGCAGGGGGTTGGACTCGATGGCCTTATAGGGCCCTTCCAACTCTACTATTCTATGGCTCTATGTGCGGAATGCTTGGCAGACATCCCATCCATTCTCATAGCAACTCTGGGAAGACTATCACACCCAGGGGCTGCGAAACGATAGCTAGGATCTATCCACTGGCCAGAGAACCAACTACCTCTCTCTCATAGGGCCACGGCCAAACAATAGCTTTGGTGGGATCAAGCAAAAAGGCGGAAAAATGTGAGCAAGCTTTTGAGGTCACATATTTGTGTATTTTTGGTTGATTCTAATCCAATTATTGCCTGACTGTGGATATTGGGAGTTGTTGTTGCTGTTATGGACCAACATGGCTTACTTAGTTCTATCTATCCAAGAGGTCACTGCCTTCTACAGAACACATGGGAGAGAGAAAATTTTGTCCTCTTCTCTTTTCCTTTCCCATTTTAAAATGGGGAAATTTAAGTATTTGTGCAAAACCATGGGAGCTCTTAGAATAGGGCAGGATATTAATTGAAATAAATCACATTTTTCATGTTGTACATAGGGTGAGAAGGGTCGGGGGTAGTTAGTTCACGAACACGCAAGGATCTGAACCCAATCCCAAATTTGCTCTGCACACTATACCACACTGTGGCTTCTGTTTTAGTAAACAGGGCTTGTCAAAGGCTATTTGGAATTATCCTGAATAGAAGGTGTACGAAAGCAACACATGTGTGGTGACAGCTTTCCAAGATATCCACCTGGAAAGCTGTGCCCTGACACCTCATGAAACAATTACAGTTTCCCTGGTTTATTTGGGAGATGACAGAGTAGATTAAAATGCTGCCTCTTCTGCGGCTATTACTAAAATTCAATAAAGCACAGAACCAATTGAAATATGGAAGTAGCTCCAAATCCCACGACGCAAAACAATTTACAATACTGAGCGCCCTACTCATAAAAAAACCCAAAAAAAACCCGAAGGTGAGATTAAGTACTATTCCCATGTAACAGAGGAGGGACTGAGAGCCAAGGAAAATGATATGCCCAAGGGCACCCAAGGTTAGAAATGCAAATTTCTGAATGAGTTTAATGTTAAAGAGAGAATTGCAACAAGACCAGTTGTTTTCAGCCTTCCTACCCTTGGGGAACCCTTTCTGCATCAATTCGTAGGGTGAGGTGCCCCAGCATCGAGAGTTCAAAACTTCTGCATATTGTAAAAGGCTCCAGGTTATGTTCTAGGGCGCAAAACACCCTCTGCCAGCCAACTGCTGCTGCTCCAAACTGAACGGGTGCATTGTAAGAACAAGTAGCCCTCTCCTGTAGCTGCAGGAAAACATCAGTAATAAGAACATCAGAAGAGCCCTGCCGGATCAGACTCAGGGTCCATCTAGTCCAGCATTCTGTTCACACAATGGCCAATCAGCTGTTGACCAGGGACCCACAAAGCAGGACACGGTGCAACAGCACCCTCCCACCCATGTTCCCCAGCAACTGGTGCACACAGGCTCGCCGCATCGGGTACTGGTGGGCAGACTGTATTTGGGCCAGTCTGTCTGCTGCTACCAGTCTTCCCACGAAGGTCCCTTACCCGCCCGCCCTGCTTCAATCAGCTTCTGAGAAACCTCAAGATTCCTAAGACTGGAAACCACAAAGACAGAATATTTGGGTCAAATTTGGCCTGACAGCGAATGCTTGAAGAACCGTTCCTCCACAGAGGATTTATTATTATTATTATTATTATTATTATTATTATTATTATTATTATGTCTTATTTATTTTGGAATGAAGTCCTGTTGCTGTAAACGGATGCCAGTTGGCATAAAAGAGAAAGAGACTTTTAAAGGGGAGATGCCAAATCATCACCACCGATTAGGGAAATCAAGTCTAAAATGCGTGTAAAATGAGATAACCACCATCTCCCCTTGATTTCCTCCGCCAACACATGCTGCTTTTTCAAGCATCGTTGCTGGAGCTTTATCCACAATTGAGAAGTGAAAACTGAACTGTCTCCGTAGCAGCAGGGGAGGGAAGAAATCCAGAAAGCCCATAGCTCGTATGCAACACAATGCCAAGAGCACCAGCCAAGGGGGCACAATCCAGTGGATCTTTCTCCTGTGTAAGCCTCATGGGAAGTGAACAGGATCTGAACACGGGCATTTTTGCAAAGCTCCTGCTCATTTCGACATGGCTTGCACAAGAGAGGTTCCCTCTGGATTGTGCCCAAAGTAAACGAGGGCTGTAATGCAATGCTACAAGTGAGAAGGATCTTGGAATTGTTGCAGATCGCAAGCTGAATATGAGCCAACGGTGTGACGTGGCTGCAAAAAAAGCAAATGCTATTTTGGGCTGCATTAATAGAAGTGTAGCTTCCAAATCACGTGTGGTACTGGTTCCCCTCTATTCGGCACTGGTTAGGCCCCATCTTGAGTATTGCTTCCAGTTCTGGGCACCACACTTCAAGAAGGATGCAGACAAGCTGGAGGAGGTTCAGAGAAAGGCAACGAGGATGATCAGGGGTCTGGAAACAAAGCCCTATGAGGAGAGACTGAAAGAACTGGGCATGTTTAGCCTGGAGAAGAGAAGATTGAGGGGAGACATGATAGCACTCTTCAAATACTTGAAAAGTTGTCACACAGAAGAGGGCCAGGATCTCTTCTCGATCATCCCAGAGTGCAGGACGTGGAATAATGGGCTCAAGTGACAGGAAGCCAGATTCCGGCTGGACATCAGGAAAAACATCCTGACTGTTAGAGCAGTACGACAATGGAAGCAATGATTTAGGGAGGTGGTGGGCTCTCCCACATTAGAGGCTTTCAAGAGGCAGCTGGACAGCCATCTGTCAGGGATGCTTTAAGGTGGATTCCTGCATTGAGCAGGGGGTTAGACTCGATGGCCTTACAGGCCCCTTCCAACTCTACTATTCTATGATTCTATGCCATGCACACTTACCTGGGAGTAAATCCCATTTAAAACAATGGAGTGTACATCCAGGTATATATGCGGAGGATTGTGCTGCTAGGTATCTTGATCTTATTTAAGCAACACTTAACAGAGAGATTGGGGGTGGGGGAAGGAGTCCAGAGCAGCAAAGTTTACACCAGTGTTTCTGCACAGCCTGAGATGCTATTTTCCAAATGCTACATTACAATAAGAGTCCATAAAATTTTCAGACCATGGTAATTACTTTGTTAATTATGCATGGGTACATTACCTGGAAAGCATGTAATACTTCTACCCGGATCTCCACTGCAAGGCAAGATAGAAATCCAAAAGGTAATCATGTTCCTTCTGCCTCCTTGCAGGTGAGGGACAGAAATATAAGGATGCGTGTTTTTGAGTCCTAAATGGTTTTTCATGACATGGTAACATTAAATCTTAAAAATAAGGTTTAAAGTGTTTTGTTTTCTGCTTACCCAAGACTAAAAAATTTAATTCAACTGACAATTTGTTGACCCAAAGCTGGAAGGAATCTATATGCTCTAAAGTCCTGTATTCTATTATTCCCTTATCTAGCAATTTTAATGTTGCTGTTGCTGTTAAAGGCACAGGCATGTGCTTCATTTAAAATAACTCAACTACATTCTTTCAAACCAAACATATTTAACTCATAACCACAACAGAGTGCCTGTTCTATTTTAAGCACGTCGAAACGAACTCTGTAGGCACGTGCTTTGCTCCTCCGTCTCAGTTTCCCAAGTTTTTACGACTTCGGACATGCAAGTCAGTCTATGAGCAGAAGCCCATTCACAAACCGTGTTAAATCTCCCAGTTTTAAAAAAGGATAATTGACGGCAGAGGCCGCCGGGCGCTCTCGTACAGCCAGCAGGCGGCTGAATGTGCCACTTGGTTATTAGTCTAACAAAGAAGATTCAGCGTCGACAATAAAAACTTCCGCTCATTTTCACAAACTAGCTCGCCAACCCTTTACCAAGGTGTACAAAGTGCAACAGCGATGGAGCCAGAGACGGGACACACAGCAATAGAAACACATGTTGTGCCGGGATGGGTGTTAACCGCCTTCTATAAACTGGTTCTTGGTTAAACTATGGAATGTGGTGCACACTGTATAATTAAGAACCAGACAAGAGGACCTGCCCTATCGAAGCCCAGACCTCTCTCATTCCCCTCCCACAACGAACCAGAGACTGAAAATTAGCAGCCCAGCTGGGGCAGAGTCCACATTTTGCAGCTCACCGTAAAGAATGTAGCTATGGTTTAGCACAGCTCTTCCAAACCTTCGGTCCCCAGATGTTCCTGAAATACAACTCCCATTGCCCCTAGCCAGTTGGCTAATAGCCAGGAATGATGGAGGTTGTTGCCTAAAGACACCTGGGGACCCAAGATTGGGAAAGTTTGTTACCTGCACAAGCTTTGGGTTCATGCACCCCTCCCCCCCCAACGTGGTCAAGAGGAGACCGGAAGCTTTTTGCTTCAGTTTCGGACTAGCTGCGGTTTGTTGTCATGTGCAAACGGAGAACTGTGGTTATTCTTAAGTGTGATGCTAATCAGCACAGAACTACTACATAACATTAAACAATATCCAAAGAATGGGGGGTAAATAAACGTTTTAGATCACTCACTGCTCCAGAAGATTAACGTCTGGCTGGCTGGGGATTCAAGTTATATTAGTCTGAAGAAACAGTTGCGAAACAGGCATAAGAAGCCGGCGGCCTGTAGCCCCTTGTACAGATATTGCAACTATTGAGTGCACTTTATTTAATTACTGCAATTATTAAGTTAGCTTTTTGTTGTTGTAAACCCTGTTTGCTAGGTTGTCCTATCTATGGCATAGCTTTTTGTCATTTGACCACTTGCTGAGTTTCTGTTAAATATTCCACACTTGATTTATAATTAATACGTTATATAAAACATTTATTTACCACGCTCTTTGGATATCGTTTAATGTTCTAGTAGTTCTGTGCTGGTTAGCATTATTCTATTTGGATTATCTCAACTGCTGCCTGCTGTATTGTATTATTCTTCAGTGTGTCCACACAGCCCACTAGGGTTCGACCTATAAATCTGGGGGGGGGGGGGGGGGGAGGTGTTCATGATTTTAGGCAGCACCTGCTTGCCTCATGCAATGGTTTCTAATAGTCAGCAGAGGAGTTGTATTTTCCTCCACCCACCCACCCCAAAGCAGAGGAAAAAATGAACAACAACAAAAAATACTCTTTTATCCATTTACAATGAGACTACGAAATAGGGGTAATGAGCTTTCAGAAAGCAAACAATAGAGTGGGGAATTGTAACAGCAAGAAAGATAAGAGAGAAAGTGAGGTTCACTAAACACACACACACAGACACCAATTGGGCTCAAATAAACCTAACATTGAGAAGTTGACTAACAGGCACAAGGATCTCACTGAACGTATGCTTGAAATCTGTGTATCATATGCATATATTATTTTTTTTATTTTATGCATTTATTATTGCATTTTTATCCCGCCTTTTTTCCTCCACGGAACCCAAGGTGGTGTACACAACCTTCCTCCTCTCCATTTTATCCTCACGACAACAACCCTGTGAGGTAGGTTGGGCTGAGAGTCTGTGACTGGCCCAAAGTCACCCGGTGGGTTTCCATGGCTGAGTGTGGAAATAGAACCCGGATCTCCAAACTCCCAGTCCAACACTTTAGCCACTACACCACACGCCACAACATAAAATCCTCAGAATAAAGCTGACTTTTATGTCCTCATCTTGTGGCTGAGGAGGGCGGTGCAATTGCTGATAGTGTGGCCACAATTAGAAACCAAGGTTCAAAGCTGGTTTGTTTTCCTAACCCAGCCTTCCCCAACCGGGTGCCCTTCAGGTGTGTTGATCTACAACTCCCAGCACCCCCAATTTAACTACATTTTAGTTGAAAATGTAACAAAAGCTTCTGATTTTGCTGCTGAACCAGAGAAGGGGCTTATTCGTGTAATTGGAAATAAAAGTTTAGCTAGGGTGACCCTGTGGAAAGGAGGACAGGGCTCCTGTATCTTTAACAGTTGCACAGAAAAGGGAATTTCAGCAGGGGTCATTTGTATGCATGCAGCACCTGGTGAAATTCCCTCTTTATCACCACCGTTAAAGCTGCAGGAGCCCTGCCCTCTATTGTATCTGGTCACTCTAGTATAGTTCCTGCAGCTTTAACGCTTGTGACAAAGAGGGGGTTTCACCAGGTGCCGCATGCGTACAAACGTCCCCTGCTGAAATCCCCTTTTCTATGCAACTGTTAAAGATACAGGAGCCCGGTCCTCCTTTCCATAGGGTCGCCCTCAGTTTAGCATTAGCTCTGAATGCAGCCATAGAAGAGAGGAATTATATGGTGACCAGGGTCTGTCTCCTACTAATACTGCTCCCTTGGACTTCATGCTTTTGCAATGGTTTGAGTGCTCCTCCAACCACCGGCATCAGCCAGCCAGCACTCTGCTGCTTAGAAACTCCAGCATGCGCACACTGGACCCCTGATTCGAAACAAGTACATTGTCTGTACAGGTGGCGAGCAGCTTGTGAGAGCTGGCTTCTGTTGGACATGTGGAAAATACTGGAAAATATACACACATAAAGGCTCCTTCACAAAACACTTCTCTGCACATGGATTTCTCTGACTCCAAGCTAATGTGTACAAATTACTTGGAGGAAATATTCTGCGGGGAAACAAGCACAGGGCTTGGCTCCTTCAAATTAGACTGTGCTGATCTTTACAAACTCAAATTACAGGCTTTAATGGGCCCGATTTGTTGGTACATTTCCCAGCTTGCTAAACCATCGTTTAGCAGTCAGGAATGGCTGTCAGGGCCACACGCATCCCTCATCGCCTCCTCATGCGAATCCTGGTTAATTTAAAGTATAGTTCCCCATTATATCTCAAATTGAAACTGTAGCTTAACGTCTGTTTACTCACCAGGATCTTAATCCATTGTTTATATGCGATCCAGCTTAGTAAGCTAATATTCGAACATATAAGACCGATGTTGGCCTATTTGCATTGGCTGCCTGTACATTTCCGAGTCCGATTCATGGTGCTGGTGTTAACCTATAAAGCCTTACATGGTTTGGGACCACAATACCTGACAGAACGCCTCTCCCGACATGAGCCTACCCATACACTACACTCAACATCTAAGGTCCTCCTCCGGGTGCCTACTCCGAGGGAAGCTCGGAGGACGGCAACAAGGGAGAGTGTCTTCTCTGTGGTGGCCCGCCAACTATGGAATGAGCTCCCTGATGAGGCCCGCCTGGCGCCAACATTGTTATCTTTCGGCACCAGGTCAAAACTTTTCTTTTCTCCCAGGCATTTTAACAGCTTAAGTTGAAGTTTTAACTGAATATTTGGCCTGGCTTAAAGTTTAAAATGTTAGCTGTTTTTTATGTTTTATGGTTTTAAAATTGTGTATATTGACTTTTAATGTTTCAATCTTTTAATTTTGTAAACTGCCCAGAGAGCTCCGGCTATCAGGCAGTATATAAATGTAATAAATAAATAAGATTAAACCACGGTTCCCTGTTTTGAATGTAACAGGCAACAGGTGTTTAAGCTAACCAGGATTGGTATGTAGAGGAGGGGAAAACACACAGTCCTGATGCTCATTCTCAGCTGCTCAACTATGGTTTAGCAAGCTGGGAAATATACATCCAAACTGGGCCTTGACTGTTCCCAGCAAGCTGATTGTATACCTCTAGGAGGTGAAGGAGAGAGTCAATACGCCAGAAATGTGAACATATGGCCCCAGGGAATGGAAATATTTGTAGCCCAACACAAAGATCAGTGAGCCTTTTTCTCCAGATAAGGCCATTGTTAGTGTAAACAATGGCATAGATAGGACACCATTCCTCTGAAGTGACTTTCAAGCCTCACATTCAAGCACAACAGAGACAGGATTGATTCAGGAATCTCATCCCGCCCCCCCCAAAAGGCATTTCCCCTTAAAAATCCACCCATTAAAGAAAATATCAAGCTCCATCCTCTCTCTCTCTCATATGTTAATAACATGCACTATATATAACTTCTTACAGAAATTAAGAAGGGTTGTCCTTAGTAAGAGACTCCACTATGAAATGTTTCTTTTGGTTTATATTTTTAGAGAGCGATCCTATGGTCACTGGGAGTATCATAGGATTTTTCAGAGTCCCCCCCCACCCCCCCCAAGGCCGTAGAAACTGGTACGACCTCGGGAGAGGGACTCTGGGTGGCGGTCCCTCTTCCTGCTTCCTTGCAGCTGCCTCTGTAAGAATGGCAGTGGCGGTCTTCCGAGGTCGCAAATGTGACTTTGGGGAGAAGGAAAAGGGGGTGTTGCAGTGGGTGAGGAAAGGCCAGGATCCATTGTATCCTGCGGCCTCTCCAGCCCCGGCAGTGTGACTACCCTAGACAGGTACAGAGACTCGTCTAGACGATAAAATAAAAAAGGTGGACGGAGAGACAAAAAATGCCTCCGTTGGTCCTCCTTTCCTTCTGACAGGTGCACAATTCATAGGATGCCGCTCTAAAACTATTTTTTTATACATCAGCCACTTCAAATGAAAGCGGATTCAACTTTTAAAGACATGTCGGATGCATGACCAATGTAAGCCTATTCACTCTTCGCACATTATCAGATTCATGACTTTAAAGGAAGAGGAGCCCAGAATTGTTGCACCTGCACTAAAACTATAATCTCTGGGCCACTATGGCTCTCATGCATGATGTCGCTACATATGCCAACTACCACCTTACAAGGGGGAGTAGAAGGGGGTGTACCCTCGTGGTCCAGTGGTGAGCAGGAGCCGGCCACAGTGATTAGTGGGAGAGGGAGCGAGCCGCCTGCTTCCTGCCATCGAATCTCCCTGGCCCACCTTTCCAAAACCTCCCTGACCCACAGGCAGCTTCCATGTACGAGCCCCTCACCCTACCATCAAGCAGACATGCGGGTCTTTAGCCACACACCCAACACTTTAGAACTGGGAGAGAGGAGGAGACTGTAGTGTCCATGCTAAGGACAAGGTAAGCATCTGTTTGCAAGAAGAGAGTCTCTCTGGGAACTCTGGACATGACGGGCTGTGCCAAGTCATGCTGTCTTTTATTGATTCAGGAATTTCCTGACGAATGAGCATGCTTTGATTATGACTGCTTTCTGGATGCTGACGTGGATGTATTCTGGAAGGCCCAGTTTCTGGAGGTTTTCTGTATTTATTTTTTTTATGTGATGCTGGTGACTGAGGTGTCTAATGGAATAATTGTGACCTTTTCCTGTTGCCATAGTTCTTTGACTTCCATGGCCAGTGGTGTATATTAGTCTCTCTTTTCTTCTTCCTTTTCAACAACATTTTTGTCATTTGGTATTGCTATGTCGATGAGGTATGTGTGTTTTTCTTTTTTGTCTATGAACGTTATGTCTGGTCGGTTGCAGGGTATTGTCTTGTCGGTATGAATTGTTCTGTCCCAGGATATTTTACGATCTGCATTTTCCAAGATTGTTTTGGGTGAGTATGTATAAAATGGTGCGGGTTGTTTGATAAGGTTGAATTTGATGGCTAGTTGGTGAATTATTTTTCCAGCTGTATTGTGTCTGTCCGTATAGTCCATTTCTGCCAAAATTTTACATCCTCCTGTTACGTGGTCTATTGTTACTTGGAATTGATGGCATTATTATTATTATTATTATTATCATCATCATCATCATCATTATTATCATTTTGCAGGGAAAAGACCACATCTGAGGAAAGAGACAACTAAAACTGCAAACAGCCTCCTTGCATTCACTGGAGAAGCCGAGGGGGAGGGGTGATAAAATTATTTTGCTCAGAGCCTGATCTAATACTTACTAGACTTACAACCTGACAAGTCCAGGGGCTCTTGCAAAACATCTAGGCAAGCCCTCAAGCATAAATGTTAAAAAGGCAGCGTATCAATAAGTAATAAGGAAACAGATGTGCCCGCTGTTCTCTCGGCTCGGAGCAGAAACCTGCCTGCCCTCAGATGCCTACGTCTCCACAATTAATAAAAATGGCGTTCAGAAAAAAACGAGGCTTCCAAAGATTCGCGCCTACCAGGCTTTTTGTAAAAAAAACTTTGGCAAACAACTGCTAAGAGTAAATAAATGAATAACAACTGACGCTGCCTGAGTGCATTATCTTGCCATAAACTTTTTTTTCAGTAATCCCGTAAGGTGAGCAAATCCCTCCCTGCTGCAGGAGGCAAGGCCAAACGCACCTTACAAAAGTACCCAGGAGAACTCATGGCTGAATCAAGATCCGGACTGGGGGCTCCAGGTTCGGTCTCTTAGACACCAACTCTCCAGGATAACAAACAACAGCAGTTCGCATTCCACATTTGGCACCCCGGAGTCTTGAAATATGCAAACTTGAACAACTAGCGCTTTGAAATATCTACTTTGTTTGCCCTCGAGTTAATGCATGGGATACAGCACACCAGCTTTTAGGGTTTGTCTATACATGGGGGGGGGGATTTGAGAAGAGACCCCGTGTTTCAGATGTGTTACGATCCCCCAGAAGGCTGCGCAACAGAGATGACATGTGCTAACTCACGTGTAGGTTAACCTCTGCTAGTTAAACCACATCCATAAAAGTGCCATTTATGCCCCCCGTATAAACATTTTAACAAGTTTAAGACCGCTCGCGACTTTGCCTCCACGCCGTGCCTTTAAAACATTGCCAGGGAACGTCTCTTCACATTGATCTGCCTTAACAGGACACACCTCAGTTGTAATATTACGAGACAACCTCACTTTACCTCCATGCGCCTCCTATTACCTCATGGTGTGTTGATACCTGTTGAAAACCAGCCAGCAAAACGTGACTTGCAACCACAGCAGCTCACAGTTTCAGATTTCACACACACACAGAGGCTGCCTAAAACGTGCATTCGATTGAACCGGGATCTAATATAGTAATTGAGTTTGATCTTAACCGAGAACATTTAACGCCCGTGGCAACGGCATGAGTTTGTTCGGATGGTGCTTAGTTCCAAGGCTGAGCAGGAGGAAGCATTACAACCCTAGGAACACATGCAGATGAGAGGGCTTGGAAAGACCACCCCAAATTGCAAAAGGCAGGGAGGGGGGGCTTTCAGGAGAAAAAGAGGAGCGAGTGGGGTGACATCACGGCCTCTCAGTATCCACACGCCAAGGGGTTGCTCATGGAACGTCTGACACGCCCTCTCCTCCAAGTCTGTCAGTTGGTGACTGCTCCTCAGAGCAGAGAGCCCCATATGCCCTCTCCCCACATTCCTTCAGCTCCCCCATGTTTTGGGCTGACAGGTGGCTCTTTGGGGGAGGGGGATTCCTTCTCCCCCACCTTCCCACCCTGGCCCATAGAGGTCGCTGACGGTGAGGCGCTATCACATTCCCAAAGTTTGGGTAACACATCTTCTGAATTGCTTGCCCTGTGCCAGTAGGACCCCGTGTTCTATGCTCTCGCCGGCATCCCATTGCACCCGGGATACGTGTGAAGCTTCCCCAATGTCGAGCCGGGCCAAGAATCCATCCAGCCCAGCCCAGTCCACTGGGAAAGCCTCTTGCTGCCCGTCTAAGGCCTTCTCCAGCCACGGCATCTACTTGGATTGAACCCTGCGGGACCTTTTACACCGAAGCTCCGGCCCCTCTTCTACGTCCTCAAAGTATGGGAAAGAGGGTCTCTTTTTGCCCCCCCTTCCCTTCGGAGAGGGGTCCTCACAGAAGTACCTCCACACTGCCCTTGACCAGGATGTCTGCAAACAGTGGTTTTGGCTGGCAGGATCTCACTCCGTCTTTCCCCCTGGGGTTGGACTCAGTCTCCCAGACCAGAGCAAAACATTCTTGCACCCTTTTCTTCACATTTGGGGGATGGGGGTCTTTCCCTCCCGGACGGTTTCAACTTGAGGTCTGTCAAATTAGCATGCCTGTAGGGTCTTCTTTCTTTTCCCCTCCCCCAGACTTTGGGGGGGGGTATTACCCCTCTTTCCCCCCTATGCTCCTTTTGAAAAGGCGTATTGCCTCCTGTAGAGTTTTATTGGGGGGGGGGGTCTCCCCTTCCTACTAAGGGGGTGGTCACCCCATGACATCCCCAATTTCACCCCCACCCCCGATGCCTCTCTCTCTCTCTCCATGTCCTGAAAGAGGGGCATTTCCTTCCTCCCCCACCCTGTAGCATTTAAGGGGGGTGCTTTCTTCACCTCCAGCTCACCCCCCCTAAACCCCACACCTGATTTTTGAGGGGAGGGCCGCCTCCCTGCCCATTTTCAAACCTGTCTTCACCCTAAACATGGAGGGGGGGTCTCTTTCTCCCCCCTCCTTTAACACCCCCCCACACACCTGCTTGGGGTCACAGATGCCCTTTCTCCCTCTTCCTATGTCTCCTTACCACCACCTTTTTTGCGGGGGGGGGAGGGGGCTCACCTCCCCACACATTACCTCCCCCTCATTAGCGTTTAGAGAGGGGGTTGTCTTCCCCTCCCCCTATATTTTTGAGGGGGGGGGAAAGCCCCTCCATTCCCCTGTAACTCCCTCTCAGATGATTTAAGGGAGGGGGGTGGGGGTGTCACGTCCTTTCCCATTTTGAGGGGGAGAAGGAATAGGGAACCGTTTCGTGTGGGGGGGGTCACCCTTCCCCCTTAGCTGGTTTTTTGGGGGGAGGGGGGTCTTCCCCTTCCCACATTTCTTTCTTTTTTGGGGGGGGGTGGAGTGGGGGGGGTCTTCCTTCTCCCTTGGTGTTTTGGGGTCCTCTCTCTCTCTCTCTCTCTCTCTCTCCCACCCCACCCCCCAATGCCCTGGAGAGGAAGGGAGGTCGCCCCCCCGCCCCCTCGTCGCCCCCCCAACTCACCCCTCCTATTCATGGGCCGGACCCGGACGGCCACCTTCACTTTGGAGTCCCCCATCTCGCCAGCGCCGCTCCTCTCCGCTTCTCCCCAGGCTTCCGTCTTCGGGGAGGAGGAGAGCAAACAAGGAGAGACGGGGAGGAGGAGGAGGAGGAGGAGGAGCGTGGCTGGGGGGGGGGGAGGCACGACCCCTCCCACAAGGACTACACCTCCCGGCATGCCGTGCGCCGCCACGCGAGGCCTTCTTCCCGCCTTCTCGGCTGCCGTCGCCCAGCGGCCGCCCGTCGCCCGACGGGAAATGGAGTCTTTGCTGCTCCCAGGGCTCCCGCGAGGAGCAGGGACGACGGGGCGGCGCCGAGGCCGCTGGGAAGTGTAGTCCGGGCAAAGGGGCGGAGAAAGCGGCTTCACGCCTCAGGCGCCCGGCGCGGTGCGTTCTGGGAATTGTAGTCCGAGAGAAAAGCACAGCGTGGGGGGACTTAAAAGACTGGCCACGTTTTATTACAGCCTAAGCCAACCTAGGGGGGGTTGGAGGGTCACGCTGGCAGGGGGATGCTGGGAGTTGTAGTCCAAACACATCTGGAGCGCAAAAGGGGGTTAGGAAGGTTTCATGGTGGGAGATGTTGGCTCTCTGATGCTGATGGGTGGCTTGTGTCAGTACTCACTGAGGTGATGGTGAAAGCTGCATGTAAAGGCACGAACATCCCAACATGTAGAAAAGTTGCATGGAGTCCCTTTCCCTGATATGCTAGATTTCTGCGTGTGGGGAAATTTATCTATTTATAAATTTCCCCACACACAGCACGTGACAGCATGTGGGAGACTGAATTAATTGTCCACTTTGATGTATATGAGTGTGTTTTTATTTATTTATACCGCATTTATACCCCAACCTTTCTTCCAAGGAGGCCAGGGTGTTGTACATTATACTTCCTGCTGCCATTATAGCTGTCTGACAACCCTGCGAGGTAGGCTGGGTCGAGAGAGAGTTACTCACCCAAGTCGCACCCAGTGAGTTTCATATTGAGTAGAGTTTTGAACCCAGTGGGGAGAAAGCTGTATATGCTATTCTGGGGAAAGGGTGGTACATAGAAAGAAAATCTAGGAACACTGGTGGAGATGCCTTTTTCTTTTAAAATTTCAGTCCTGAATCAAGCTTGTGCAACTCCACATAAGTCCTTAACAAATACAGCAATACAGCTTTTACTACAGTGGTGACAGCTTCTTACACAGCATGGGCCTAAATTGGCCAAATCTCGATCAGAAGAAATTTAATTCGATCCTTAATTCATTTCATATCTCCAAGCAAGGATCCCACCCCCATCCCGAGTGTACAGCCATTGGGTGGGTGGATTAGATCCGCCATATCCTATGTCCCCTGAGATGCCCTCTCAGGGACCGTAGGAGTGTGCTGTCTCTTACAGCAAAATCCCACGCCTGTCTACTTAGAAGTAAATCCCTTGAGTCCAATGGGACTTATTCCCAGGTAAATATGTATAGGATTGCAGCCTTTATTCATTTATTTTTCTCTTTTGTAATTTCCTGGATGTTTCCTTGCTTTGTTTCCCCTATATTAAGTTACATTATCCACTTTCCCCCTGCTTGTTAATAAAAATAAACAAATCTGTGCATTGACTAAATCACACACATGAAGGAAGACGGATGCTATTCCTATTTACGTGGTGCTCTCATCAAAGCGTGCCTGCGACAATTCCGAACTTAATTTTGGAATGCGGATCAGAGCCAATTCATGTGATAATGACAAGACAAGAGTGTGGTTTTGCTGTGGTTGCAAGAAGATTCGGTTTCTACCTTTCAGCATAAACAAAATGGAGGGGAGTTTTAGTACCCTCTTTGGATCTTGATCTGCCCCTTAATGTTCTTAGTGTGGCTCATTCGTTGCACCTTACAAATGCCTGCAGTGCCGGCTCCATTCTCTTTCCTATGCAACTGTTAAAGGTACAGGAGCCCTGTCCTCTTTTCCATATGGTCACGCTACCTACCACGACAACCTTTGATGCCTGTCCTGCTTAAGCTCTTGAAGTGCTGCCCGTCAGAGCAGACAGTGCTGGCCGAGATGGTCCAACTCCGTATAAAACCACTTTGCATGTATATGAGTCCAGGCCCTGACCTCTTTCACATCACCAGCCGCCCTCCTCACTTGTTTTTACACGTTCCCGTCTCCTCTTATTTGTCATGGCCTTGCTTGAAACTCCCTCCGCCCAGCAGATACCGGCAATCCTGCTCAGGAATCACACCTGGGCCACACCCTTTGGCCTCCACGTTTACACCAGTCACGGCTCACACCCTGTCTGGCTTCTCCGATTTCAAGCACCGCTCATCATTTTCAAAGCTCGCTGTCTTCTATCTTAAGGGCTAGAAACTTGCCCTTTTGAAAACAACAACAAGGGGAGATTCTCAGCAGGCTGAATTCTCTGGTGTGATATAGGTTGGGGACACAGGCCAACGGCTTCACTAGGTAACGTAAACCATACTCATCCCTTTTTCAATCCTGTGGTGAAAGAATTTTGCAACAGACTGGAAGAATGGGAAGACAGAAGGGACGGAAACGCAGGGATAGATGGCCTGCATGCAGGGCTTAATTTCAGGCTGGCTCACTTGGGTTTCGCCCTGGAACTAAGCTGCCTCTACAAGAGGCATTTAAAGCTCTTTCAAGGCACATTAAAAAATTTACCTCTACAAGAACGGAGCGCAAATCGGGCGTAGAGGCGCGTTTTCTCTCCGATTATGCGCATTATCGAATGCGCGTTAAATAGCGAGTTTTATTTTGCTCTGGCCGTTAAAGCGCATTTTGACTATGTGAACAAGCGATTCTCCGCATGTCAACAGTTTAAATCGCATTTCGGTCGTCCAGTAATGCGCTTCGCCGCCTCTCGTACAGAGGTATTAGGCGTAAATGCGCTTCTGCGAATATGCGCATAAGAAAGGTGAGGCTGCCTGTTTTTAAAACAAAAAATGCCTGATCCACCATAGGCAACCACACCAGGGAAAAAGAGGAAAGGTATTGAGGTCAGAGGGGAAGATGAGTAGGTGGGCTGCAGCCAAGTGAGAAATGCAAGTAAACCTGCTGTACTGAACCTGGAACCAGCATAGTTTAACTTGCAGCTCTTCCTTAGGAGAGGCATTTTCCAACCTTTTAGTATGGGAGGGAAATCTGCAAAAGCTAGGGAACTAACCAAACAATTGTGGTGGAAGGCATCATGGCCATCTGGGGATCCTCGGAAGGCAGGATTGGGACCCCAAACCTGGAGTTTTGCATAGCAGCTGCTCTAACCCCTGTAGAACAAAATTAAAAAGCAAATTGTGCAGCCACCGTTCTAACCAATCACTTGGTGAGAAATGAGCCCCTGCCCACCTTTCAGCGTTTTGAGCCAATGAGGGAAGTCACAGCTGTGACTGATGCTTAGGGTAGTCGTGCTGTAGAGCGATATTAGAAGGAGCTATGCACCCATTGTCTGGATGAGGGATAGAGAAGTGATCGCTGCTCAGAGAAAATGACGGAGAAAACCAAGATGTTAGTATGGCTGTGATTGGGCAGAAGCACGCCCCCCCCCCCCGTGTCCTCCTTTCCATATGGTCACCCTATTCTGCATGCAAAGCAGGGGCTTTAGCACACTGAGCTGTGGCCATTCTCGAATCTGGTGCTTTTCATACGTGTTGGACTAAAACCTCCATTAGGATGACCCTATGGAAAGGAGGACCGGGCTGCTGTATTTTTAACAGTTGCATGGAAAAGGGAATTTCAGCAAGTGCCATTTGTCTGCATGCAGCACCTGGTGAAATCCCCTCTTCATCACAACAGTTAAAGCTACAGGAGCTATACTAGAGTGACCAGATACAAAAGAGGGCAGGGCTCCTGCAGCTTTAACCAGGTGCTGCATGCATACAAAGTACACCTGTGCTGAAATTCCCTTGTCAATAGAACTGTGAAAGGTACAGGAGCCCTTTCCTCATTTCCATATGGTCACCCTAACCTCCATCATCCTGACCTTTCAGGATATAGGAAGGAATGTTCTTGTCCCCCACTTTTTCCCCCCATTCAGATACCAAGCGCATGATGAGGATTACAGAATTTGCATAATTAATATTTTCTGGTACATTGATTTTTCTATAAGTTTACATTTATTTGATTATTTGAGTAAGCAACTGTACACGCGTTTTAATTTGAAAAGCCACCTTGAGTCCCAGTATTGGGCAAAAGGTGGGATGTAAATAAATAAATAAAATAATAATAATAATAATAATAAGCAATATTATCCCCCCTCCCTCTCTCTCTTTAACTTTTTATTGTTTATTGTGAATTTAACAAAGAAATCTTAGGGCAGGGAGAGCAAATATTCCATGCATTGAAATATTGTGTGCGTGCGTCTCTCTCTCTTGCTTAAATATCCTGTTTTGTTTTTTTTTAATTCTGGCTCCGCCCCTTTGACTTTGGCCCGTCCCCTTTTGCCTTCGACCCCACCCACCACTGATTTGCAGCCTCCACAGTGTGTGGGTGTGTTTTTTCCAAACTAAGGGAGGGAGTGGGGTGAGCACCTTAGCTCCGCCCACTCCCCATCCCTCTCGTCACCCTCTGCGCATGGAGGGCAACCGCCTGCAGAGGACAGGCTCCCTTATCCATGGGGGATCTCCCCAAGATTTTAGAAACGTGAACAATCAGGATTCTAATAACTTGGGAGAGCTCCCAGGGATAGAGGAAGCAGTGGAGCCTGGTGAATGCAGCTCCGGGTTTCTGGCAGAACCAGTCAGAACTTCTGCTCCTTTAGGGTTCTGACTAAAACCTGGATTCACCACCACAATGGCATCACACCTTGGATAGCTCCTTCAGAGGTCAGACTGGTTTAGTCTGAAAACTGGAGTGGATTTATCGCCCCACGGACATCAGAGCCACCAACCTCCACAGAGAAGGGGCTTTCCTTTGCAGACAGCTGCCCAGCAGGTGTAGAAAACACTGAGAACAGCGAGGGAAGAGTACGGAGCTCCTCACCTGTAGCTCTTACACACCTGGAGAATGTTTGAATTGGGCTAGGTTCTCAATCCCATCTTGACGGGATTCAGCGTGATGTGTGGATACTTCTAGTATGAGACACAATCCTTGCATGTCTCTCCTCCACCACACGGAAAGGTGGGGAAGAAGCCACCTTTCTGCGTGATGGGGAAGTGACGTACAAGGATCACATCTCACACTAGGAGGGATTGGGGCCCTCACATTGCCTTCAGAAACGCAGTACATGGGCTCCAATCCCTGTGTTTCCTTTAGCTACCACATGGAAAGGAAGATCAGGGATTGGGGCCCTTGTGTGGCACTTCTGCTCTCAAAAAGGGGGGGCATGAGGCCCTGATCCTTCTGCTTTTCCCGCTTGTGCATTGCTTTCTTGCCTGACCTCAATTGGCAGGGATTTCCACAGAATGGGAGCCACCACACTGAAGGCTCTATGCTGAATAGACTTCATATGGACAGCAGGGCCAATCGGAGCTACAAGGAGTGCCTCATCTGACTACTTCAGTGACTGGGCAGGCTGGTAAGGAAGACAGTGCTCTCTCAAATATCCTGGTCCTAAGTTGTTTAGGGCATTATACATTGATAACAGACCCTTAAACATGGTCCAGTAGCCAATAGGCAGCCCTTGCAATTCTCTGCACAGGTATCACATGCTGAAAAGGAGCAGCCCCCGACAACAGCTTAGCTGCTGCATTCTGCACTAGCTGCAGCTTCTGGACCAGCCCTAAGGGCAGCCCCATATAGTGCATCTTGCAGTAATCCAGCCTTGAGGTGAGGTGAGCCTGTATCATTGTATTGAAGCTGTCCCTGTCCAGAAGAGGCTGTAGCTGGTGTACCAGTTGAAGCTGGTAGAAGCTGCCATGGTCCTCCAGTGACAGAGGTGGATTCAGGTGTACACCCAGGCTATGAACCTGATCTTTCAGAGGGAGTTCAGTCCCATCCAGAAGAGATAATATGCCTAGCTCTTAGGAACATAAGAAGTTGTCTTCTACAGAATCAGACTACAGGTCCATCCAAGGTCTGGAAGGTCTGGAAGAGGCTCTTCATGGATTCAGAGAACGGTCTTTGCTAGACCTTTGCCAGAGTGCAGGACCCAGAAGAATGGGGTCAAGTTACAGGAAGCCAGATTCCGGCTGAACACCAAGAAAAACTTCCTGACTGTTAGAGCAGTATGACATTGGAACCAATGACCTAGGGAGGTGGTGGGCTCTCCCACACTAGAGGCCTTCAAGAGGCAGGTAGACAACCATCTGTCAGGGATGCTTCAAGGTAGATTCCTGCATTAAGCAGGGGATTGGACTCGATGGCCTTAGAGGCCCCTTCCAACCCTACGTTTCTATGATTCTACCTGGAGTTGCCGGGGACTGATCCTGAGATCTTCTGCTTGCAAAGTAGGGGCTCCCTACCACAGAACTACAGTCCTTCCCGAAAACATGTATGACATTGTTTTATTGTCTTTGCTGTAGATTTTGTCTCTTGATTATATTATGTTATCTATTTGAATTACTTTAATGGGGGGGGATGTAGGAGCTGGTGGTGACCAACCAAGAAAGAGATCTTGGGGTTGTGGTGGACAGCTCAGTGAAACTGTCAACCCAGTGTGCGGCTGCTGTAAAGAAGGGAAACTCCATGTTAGGCATAATTAGAAAGGAATTGAGAGAAAAACTGCCAGTATCATACTGCCTTTATACGAATCTATGGTATGTCCACACTTAGAATACTGTGTACAATTCTGGTTGCCACACCTAAAAAGGATATTGTAAAATGATTAAGGGGCTGGAGCATCTCCCCTATGAGGGAAGGTTACAACAGCCGGGATTGTTTAGCTTGGAAACAAGGAGGCTAAGGGGAGACATGATGGAGGTGTACAAAATGATGCCTGGGGTGGAGAAGGTGGAGCGGGAGACATTTTTCTCCCTCTCTTATAATACTGGGTCATCCCAGGAAGCTGATTGGTGGGAGACTCAGGACAGATAAAAGGAAGGACTTCTTCACACAGCGCATAGTGAGACTATGGCCAGAAATTGGGGTGGCTTTAAAAGGAGGTTGGGTAAATTCCTGGAGGAGAAGGCTATCAATAGCTACTAGTCCTGATGGCTTTGTGCTGCCTCCAGTATCAGAGGCGGTAAGCCTGTATTCACCAGTTGCTGGGGAACATGGGCGGGAGGGTGCTGTTGCGCTCATATCCTGCTTGTGGGTTCCTGGTCAGCACCTGGTCAGCGTAAACAGAATGCTGGACTGGATGGGCCCTTGGTCTGATCCAGCAGGGCTCTTCTTATGACCTTATGTAAAACTGTTTCCAGCGAGCCTGGGGAAGACAGAACAGCCAGAATAAGCGAAGAGCGGGGCGGGGCGGGGCGGGGCGGGAGCTATATTAATACCAGTGGCAGGCTTGGTCCCTGACACCACCCACTTCAATTTACCCTTGTGTTTCAACATGAGCCAAGATTCCACCCTCCGCAATTTTGTCTGAGGCTCAGCCTCCATTCTGTCCCAGCATGCCGTCAGTTCCAGATCTCGCCACAGGATGGCGCACTCCGACATATGTTGTATGTTTTTGCTGTTTTCATGTTTGTATATTGTTTTTAATTGTTTTAATCCTATGCAAACTGCCCAGAGAGCTCTGGGTGCCTCTACAAGAGAGGTTTAATGCGCTTTGAAGGTTCATTAAAAATTTTACCTGTTTAATGCGCTTTGAAGGTTCATTAAAAATTTTACCTCTACAAGAACGGAGCGCAAATCGGGCGTAGAGGCGCGTTTTCTCCCCGATAATGCGCATTTTCGAATGCGCGTTAAATCGCGAGTTTTATTTTGCTCCGGCTGTTAAAGCGCATTTTCCCCGTGTGAACAAGCGATTATGCGCATTAACTTCTTGTAAAGCGCTTTTTGGACATCTATTAATGCGTTTCGCCGCCTCTCGCCGCCTCCCGTGCAGAGGGATTAGGAGTAAATGCGCGTCTGCGATAATGCGCATAATCGCCGAACCGGGCGCAAAAGCGAATCCTTGTAGAGGGAGCCTTTGACTACGAGGCAGTGTACAAATGTAATAAATAAATAAATAAATATTCCCCATGAATTGCAAGTGCAGCCTATCGTACAGCGTCCCGCCACGTGGCTCCCGCGCAGTTAGCAGAAACGCCAATCCATGCAGCAGCTTCGCAGATGTCCAGCCGATTGAGTGAACCCGCTTTCCATGGTAGCTCTTTGGGGCGCTGGGAAGGAAGACCCCACCCCACCCCACCCCGAGCTGCTGGAGGAGCTGCGTCAAGGCTTGAGGCGGGGAGGTGCCCACAAAGATCCCTACAAGGGGTGGTGCTAAAATCAGGCCGGGGCTCCCTAGCGCTTGCAGGGCTACGTCTCAAGTGGAGGAAGAGAGGGAGCCTGGCCCAGTTCTTACTCTGGCCCAGCCCTGGATGAACCATTAAGCCATATCAGCGCCACAGAGTTCCGGCACCATAGCGGCGGCCACCTAATTTTAAGGAATTCCAGGTTCATAGAAAGGGCCTAGCGGCATATTCTAAGAGCTGCAATTTTTTATTATTATTATTTGCGCTTTATTTTATTACACTCAATCCAGCAGCTTTAGGCTCTATGTGTCCCACGGCGTCATCTGACATCTCTATTTTTTGCCCTAGTTATGAGTAAGTCCTTGGCTTATATTGCTTGCTGCTATTTAGTGTTAAATGAATATAATATAAAACGGTTTATCTTTAATATCGTCGCGTCTTCCAGCATGGGGGATGATGGCCTTGAAGAAAACTGCGTTTTTAATGTCTCATTTCACCTTCAACACTTATTGGCTCAATTCGGACGACACGATAGTCAATGGTGGGGTAATAATCAACTTTACAGTTGTTCATCTAGGGGGTACTCCCCACACAACATGGTAATAAATAATCAACTGTAGGGTGGATTAGGATCAGCGCTGAGTTGACTATGGCAGCATTCGGACAACATGATAGTCAAAACAACTGACGATTGTTTCCCCCACACCAGTTGTTTATAGTGTCGTCCGAATTCAGCCATTGAGTCTTCATATCTTGCCGGCTAAGCAATGGAAGGGGGGCCAAGGGGGCGCCATGATTGGGCTGGGCATAGGGCAGCAGCTGGCCTTCATCCGGCCCTGCTCTTGCCTCAACGCCAGAGAAGGACTATCTGAGCACCCCACTAGGAAGACACAGCTAGGCATGACGGTGACCCGACACAGCTGGGCCTGATGGATTCCCCTGACCCTTGCTGCCGTAAAAGTTGCAACTGAAATTACGGTGCCAGCGGCAGAAGCAACCGTGGCGGAACCCCCCCCCCCCAAATAAACAAAATGCAGCGATTTTGCAAGGAAGGAAGGTGCACGGGGAGCGCATGCCTTGTTTGCAAGCAGGATCGTACTCCTGAGAGGCTTGCAGACAAAGTGTGTGTGTGTGTGTGTGTGCCTCTGCTGCACTGAAGGCAAGGGTGTGTGCCAAAATGCACCCCATGTGTGGACTACTCCTGCTGTAGAGCTTCTGGGATCTTCTAGAAGGTGGCAGAGTTCTTCCTGTTATTGTTTTGTAATTTCCATAATGCTCCCTGTTCTTCATTACCGTTCTCACAACCAAGTGCTTTGCCTGTTGTTTGATGCTCGACAAGACTTAATAACAATACCATGCTTTTAAATAGCGCTTTTCGAGTGTGCAAAGCACGTCCCAGTTAGTATGGCCGTAACCCTTACACATAGGCGTGCGCCGCTCATTTCATTAGGGTGTGCACCTTAACGGCCCCGGTTGGAGCAGTGGGGGGGGGGTGAGAAAGCACACTTTCCAGGGCCTCCAGAAAGTGTGTAGTCCCCCCAGGGATGCTAATGGCTGCTTTCCGGAGGCTTTCCCATCCTTTTGAAAGCTCCGATTCAAGCGGGGGGGGGGGAGGAAAGCAGAGGTGCCCTGGGAAATTAGGGTGTGCCTGGGCACACCCAGCACACCCTGTGCGCACGCCTATGCCCTTACACCAACTGTGTCAGTTAAGGCCGTAATATTGGTCTAATCTGGCAACAGTTTCCCAAGCCTTGGTTACATCATGGTAAGACCCACATGGGACCACCGCTGAAGAGGCTTCAGAAGCTTCCAGTGCCGCAATCAATGCACAGTTTTATGGTCACGTCACGCTAATATTGAGAAATTTTCACTGGTTGCCCATTGTTTCCTGGGTTTCCTTCATGGGCTGCATTTGGACAACACATTAAGCAACTGGGGGGGGGGGGAGGAAACAATTGTCAGCTGTGTTGCTTATTGTGTTGTGTGGAGGGTAACATGCTGTTCACAAACTACTGACGGTATGCTATTCCGCCCAAATAAGCAACTGAGAGAAACAACTGGCTTGCAAGTTGTTTAGCTTGAAGCCAGTTGTTTAAAGTGTTGTGTGGTGGGTGAGTGGGTTAATGGCGTGTGGTGAGTGGGTTAAAACACAAGCCCATAGAGGCAGGCGGCAAAAGCAATCAAAGCGGCGGCTGCCGCTCTGCTACAACTGGTGCAACTTGCAGAGGCTGCTGGGATAGGACTGGGAGGACTGAGGGAGGAGGGAGGGTGGGGAGAGGGGCGGGGGCTGTGTCAGTCAAATGCTGGGTTGACTATTATTCCACTCAACGCCAGCCCCAACCACCCACAGTTGTGTAGGAATATGTTGTGTGGGGAGTATTCAAGTTCTAAATGGCCTGGCACCCTCTACATGTTTTGGACTGAGCTTAAAGCACTCCGATGGCAGCCCTGGGACATGCCTAATAAAATGAAGCCCAACGTCATTGTTGACGCGGAAGCCATGCATGTTCCTGCTTCCAGGAACAGGTTGGCCCTCCCTGGGCATCCCAGAGTGTCCTCCAACTTGCTGCTTTCATTCATATGAAAAAGGGAGAAACAGATTCTCAGGATGCGAAGGATGTATCGATACAAAGCCCAACCCATTCCGGCCTTTGTCTTTCCAAAGGCCTTCTAGCGTTAGATTCTCCTCTAACACTAGACTGCGACATCTGCAAGTATCAGATGTTGCAGTCTAGTGTTAGAGAAAAATCTACAGGCTTCCTCTGACAGCCCCCTGAAAAAGGCCTTTGAAAAGACGCAGTCCGAAACTCGCCGGGCTTTGTATCAATACATCCTTGGCATCCCGAGAACCTGTTTCTCCCTTTTTTCCACCTGACTTGGATGCTTTCCTCCTTTCGTTTTCGATTTCATTCAAAGCACTTACGCCGGCCCCAGCATCCTAAATTTAGAGCGGTTAAGATGATTTATGCTTCTTTTGCTGGAAGAAGGTAGGGGGAAATAGGGCAGGATGGAGGCACGGGGCAAAACTCAGTGGATGACACACAGTTCTCTCTGTGATGGACACTTGCCTTGTTTGGGCAGATGCAGGCTTTCTGAGGTTGACAAGCGGGGACAGTTGAAGGAAGAGGAAGGAAGAGAAAAAACAACAACTGCGGTTCTTTTTATAGATCACAGCAATTCAAATGGGGTTCTTCCTCTGATGGCATCATGCAGTTTCCCTGGAGACTTTGCAGTGGAGGTTGTAGAAAACTCACTGACCTCGTTCACATGACACAGCAGCCCACCATGGCTTGATTTACCCGGGGAGGCTGTCACGTCATGCTGGGCACCCACGGGCACGATTTTTGCACGGAGTCCCTGTGCACCTGGCTTGCCCTGACTTGTTGTGTCATGTGAACCCAGGTGGCGTGGGTTGTTTGAAGGTTAGATAACCATTGGATAATCTATGGCTTGATCCTTGGTATTTCTGATTTAAAAAGGCCCTCAGGTGGTTGGGCAGGCCAACAGTTCTGGGACCCGTTGCCAATCAGGCTGGACACCAGGGAAGGGCTGTGGCACCATGGTAGAGCCCTGCTCTGGATACAACTATATATTGAGAGGCTTTTTTGTGGCTGGGAGGGGCGCAGAGGAGGAAGAGTGGTTGAGGTCTTTCAGTCAGGTTGGCCAACAACTCCAGGGCTCCCCCGGTGGGAATGACAAAGCCAAGTTAGTGTGTGTTTGTTTGTATGTACAGAGAGGGCAGCCTCCCTCAACTTTGTGCCCTCCTGGTGTGTTGGGACTAAAGTCCCAGCATTAGGCTGGCCATATGAAAAGGAGGACAGGGCTCATGTAACTTTAAAAGTTGTAGAGAAAAGGGAATTTCAGCCAGTGTTATTTGTATGCAATTAGTTCCTGGTGAAATTCCCTCTTCATCACCACAGTTAAAGTTGCAGGGGCCCTGCCTTCTTTTGTATATAGATACTCTAGTATAGTGCCTGCATCTTTAACTGTGGTGATGAAGAGGGAATTTCATCAGGAACTAATTGCATACAAATAACACTGGCTGAAATTCCCTTGTCTCTACAACTGTTAAAGTTACATGAGCCCTGTCCTCCTTTTCATATGGTCAGCCTACCCAGCAACCCCTAGCCAGCTATGCTGGCTGGGGGATGCTGGGAGTTTAGTCCCAACACATTGTCTGGGAAGGCTAAGATTGGGGGAGGCTGGAATAGGAAGACTCTGTGGCAGGTGTGACCTTGTAAAGGCAGATCAGTGTCTCTGGCCAATCCAGGGAGACCACAATTGGATGTGGAGGATACAGGGATGACCCACAATTGGTGCCAATGACCAAGGTGTGATGGTGGTTGGAGGGAGTCTCTCCCCACCTCTCTTTCTGTCTCTGTCTCTCTCTCTCTTTCTGCTGCCTCTTCATGATCTCTTCCTCCGACAGATTTGTCTTGCCAGTTTGGCAGAGGGTTGGGATAAGCCAGATGATGAGAAGTTGAGCTGCTTCTCTAGGCCAGAGCAAAACGACAAGGCCGCCCAAAGGCCGTGGCACACAAGGCGGTTCTTGATCCATGACATTTCTGTCCAAATGCATGCAAGATAAGAATGGGTCTGTTCAGACGACACGCTAAGCCATGGGTAGGCCGCTAACCCTTTTGCAGCAAATGGTTAGTGAGCATGTTTAAACCGTGGTTATGCAGCCACCATGGTTAGAAATGGTTCACATGGGCACGCTAAGCCGTAATGTTTCGCTCAAAATGCTTAATCATTGTGGCTTGGCAGGTCATCTGAACAGGGCCATTGAGATATATACCTTACGGCATCTTCATGGCCTTTTGCGCCCCCCCCCCTTTACATCTCCATCCATCCATCTATCCAAAGATAACACTTCATGCATCCGTCACGGGCCACAGCGGCTCAGTTCAGACAACACGTTTCTCAACGTTGGTTTCAGAACTCTGCAGTGGAGTTTTTACACTGCTATTGAGAAATGTCTTGTCTGGCGGGAAAACTCCACACAACAGTGGAGGTTTTTTGTGTGGAAAATGCTCCACACAGAATATCAACACTGTGCAGAGGAGAGTTCCTGCACAATGGTTGTGTCACATGTTGTGTGGTGGGCTCCGTGGAGTTTTTTGTTGCGCTGAGTTGCCTTTTTGAGAGGTAGAACCCCCCTCAAAGTGGCATATGAAATAAAAAGAATACAAAACCATGCAAAACAAATATGATCACAATCAGTCAATCATGTTATAAAAGCAATCTAGTGGTGGTTTACGGAATGAGCTATGAGCCAGTTCAAAGCTCAACCAAGAATTCATTAGGTGCCATTTCTGCGACAGCTCTCTTTCGGCTCCTTCCACCTGCGAAATGGGGATAATAATATTACCCTACCTTACAGGTAGCACCTTATAGCACTGAAATCCTCAAAGCATTCGATGTACGTTATATCAGTAATTCTTATGCCAACCCTGTAATGTCAGCTAGTACCACAAGTTGTAGTGATGGCCACCAATCTGGATGGCTTTAAAAGGGAGTTGGATAAATTCCTGGAGGAGAAGGCTATCAACGGCTACTGGCCCTGATGGCTATGTGCTACCGCCAGTATCCGAGGCAGTCAGCCTGTGTGCACCTGTTGCTGGCGAATATGGGTGGGAGGGTGCTGTTGTACCATGTCCTACTTTGTTGGTCCCTGGTCGGCAGGTAATTGGCCACTGTGTGAACAGAGTACGGGACTAGTTGGACCCTCGGTCTGATCCAGCATCAGGGCTCTTCTGATGTTCTTATCTCAGAGAGAGAGAGAGAGAGAGAGAGAGAGAGAGAGAGAGAGAGAGAGAGATGGGGTGTGCAGGGCGGCGGGGCGATGGAGAAAAGAATGCTCAGGTTCCTTAGGTCCATTTTTAAGTGTCACGTTGTTACAGGATAGAAAGTAAAAGACGTTTTCAGACTGTAGCCTGTGCATTTGTTTATACTGGAATGTTAGACATGGGGGAAATGCACTTTTTTTTTAAAAAAAAACCTCTCTTGTAAGAATTTTGTGTGTGTGTGTGAAAATGGTGGCCAAGTATCCTGTTTTGTAGAGGACAATCCTGTATTTCAAGGTCTGCCAGAGCACCGTCCTCTGTTTGAAGGTGTCCTCTCTTTGAAGAGCTGAGCCCAATCCAAGTCTGCTTTAAAGATAAAGAACCATCAAAAGCATACAGATTTATACATATAAATCAGCACGTGTAAATTTTATGCAAATCACTGTCCCCTTTTATCTTCCTTTTTTGGTGCGTGTGTGTGTGTAGCATTTCCTCCCCCCCTCCCATAAGTGGCCAATCTAGAAACATCCCACGACCACCACCGCCCCTGCTAAAAATGGAGGGCTCCTCCATTTGCAGTGGGAAGCAAGGAACTATAGGCGCAAGATCTCTGGCTCACGGTAAAGAAAAGGCACCTTTCAAACCCTGCAAGAAACATTGATGCCTCTCCCCTGGTTTGTTTTAGCTCTCCCCCTCCACCCCTGCAGATGTCATAGTTTGGGTGAAAGGTAGGCTGACCATATGAAAAGGAGGACAGGGCTCCTGTAACTTTAACAGTTGTAGAGAAAAGGGAATTTCAGCCAGTGTCATTTGTATGCAATTAGTTCCTGGTGAACTAATTGCATACAAAGGTGCACAACAGTTAAAGGTGCAGGCACTATACTGGAGTGACCAGATACAAAAGAAGGCAGGGCCCCTGCAACTTTAACTGTTGTGATGAAGAGGGAATTTTACCAGGAACTAAGTGCATACAAATGACACTGGCTGAAATTCCCTTTTCTCTACAGTTGTTAAAGTTACAGGAGCCCTGTCCTCCTTTTCATATGGTCAGCCTATGAAAGGGAGCGTGGAGGGATTCAGGCATGAGTGATGCATTTCCTGCTTTGGATCAAGCTGTCAAAATTAACCCAGGGTTCAGTCTTCCCACCCCGTGAATCCAAATCTTACCATCTGAGCCGCCCCCCCCCCATCTAATCAGGCATAGAGGCCTTCTTAGGGGACCTGAAAACAACTGGGACTCAAGGAAGAACCTTTCCCATTTATATTCCCCGCCCACCCCCACAAGAGCTGGTCATCTGCTGGGGGAGATCCACCTTGCTTACCCACACCCTTGCAGATACGTAAGGACTACCGGAAAGCATTTCTTATTTACGGTGTTTATTCAGATATAATCTGAGTGGTGGTGTGTGTAAGAGAGAGATGATGGCTTTTAAACTGGTTTTACTTTATTGTACATTTCAAGTAATATTTATTGAAAGCCCTTTGGGGAGAGACTGGAAGAACTGGGCATGTTTAGCCCGGAGAAGAGAAGACTGAGGGGAGATATGAGAGCACTCTTCAAACACTTGAGAGAAGGGTCAGGATCTCTTCTCGATCAACCCAGGGCGCAGGATACGGCATAATGGGCTCAAGTGACAGGAAGCCAGATTCTGGCTGGATATTAGGAAAAACTTCCTGACTGTTAGAGCAGTATGACAATGGAACCAATGACCTAGGGAGGTTGTGGGCTCTCCTACACTAGAGGCCTTCAAGAGGTAGCAGGACAGCCATCTGTCAGGGATGCTTTGAGGTGGATTCCTGCATTGAGAAGGGGGTTGGACTCGATGGCCTTAGAGGCCCCTTCTAGCTCTACTATTCTATGATTCTATGATTCTAGGGCTCCCACTTCCTTGCTCGGCAGGCAGAGCACCAGGGAGCAAGGAGGCCATGCTTTCTGCTCCTCCCCCTTCTCATCGCCACTGTTGTCTGGGCCAGAGCTTGAGACAGGTGAACACGCAGGTTGCAATAGGGAAGAGGAGGAGAAACTCCAGCGGCCTCTTCTCAGGGGGGGTCCTGCTGAAGTGTGCCCCCCCACTTGGCAGGTGCCCAACCATTAGGGTGACCATGTGAAAAGGAGGACGGGGCTCCTGTATCTCAGCAGGTGTCATTTGTATGCATGCAGCACCTTGTGAAATTCTCCCTCCATCACAACATCTTTCAGGGATGCTTTAAGGTGGATTCCTGCATTGAGCAGGGGGTTGGACTCCATGGCCTTACAGGCCCCTTCCAACTCGACCAATTCTATGATTAAAACCTCTGTGTTTTTGTTTTTTTTTAATTCCCTGTTCCCTCTGCCTTCCCATTCTGCTGTTATGTTACCCATTCCTCTCGTTCCCTGTATCATCTTCTATTGCCTATCTCCTTGTGGAAGTTTAGATTGTAAAGCTTTGGGGCAGGAACTATTATTATTATTATTATTATTATTATTATTATATTATCTCTTTCTCACTCGTGGCGGTTTTTCTAGACGGACATGACGGGCTTTGCCAACTCATGCTGTCTTTTACAGATTCAGGAATTTCCTGACGATTGAGCATGTTTCAATTACGACTGCTTTCTGGATGTTGGTGTGGATGTATTCTGGTAGGCCCAGTTTCTGGAGGTTTTCTGTATATTTTTTTTGATGTGATGCCGGTGACTGATGTGACTAATGGAATAATTGTGACTGTTTCCTGTTGCCATAGTTCTTTGACTTCCATGGCCAGTGGTGTATATTTGTCTCTATTATTATTATTATTATTATTATCATCATCATCATCATCATCATCATCATCATCATCATCATTATTGCTGTTGTTATTCTGCAATTACCAGCCACGTCATACTGTTTAGACTATACGTAAGAGTCATATAGGTAGGCTACGAGGTATGTGTGTGAATCGAATGGATTTCTACCCCAAATTGCTCAGCTTTTAGTCTTGGGAATCTTGCATCCTGATGCTAAGTATTTTCACTTGGAAATAAGTCCCACTGCGGCCTCCTCCAAAATCAAGCAACTGCGCATAGGGTTGCAGCGTCACTCTGAAACAGCACAGTTCCTTCCTTCTCTGCAAGGTGACCTTAACGTGAAGCGTTCCCCCCACCCTCTTCTTTAGAAGGGTTTCTATGGGATGGAGGGAAGGTGTCAGTGAATAAAAAAAGCCACCAAGCACAGGTTTATCATTCGCTTTATTGTTGGTTTTCTCCGGATCATTCTACCATGTTGTTCTTTGCTGCAAAGCATTTATGGTTCATTGCAAAATGATTTGGGTTACATTTTGTAAGACGTTTGAGTGGCTCTGCGAGCTGGAAAGAGAAACTTTAAATACAAGAAAAGGCGGGGTGGGGGTTAAATTGTGTGCTTCTCCCTTGATCCCCATCTTTCCAGTTTGCGGTGTAGCTCCTAAACCACGTAAGCCAACAATCACAATAGGAATACTATAAACAAAGCCATCTCCAGGGCAATTCTCCTCTTGCTTACTTGGTCAAGTAATAGCCAGTGCCTGGATTATTCCACTTGGAAGCAAACCTCTCTTATCACTGTGGAGCAGTACAAAAATCTAGGGAATGAATTACTCCCATCATAATCAATGGGGCTGTCCTCTTGATTTGAGATTAGGGTACTAGCCTCCCATGTAGCAATCAGCTGCTTAAGCTGGAGTGCTTACACAGTTGCAGTACAATCCTCCGTAGGCCTACACGGAATTTCACTGGGGCTTACTCCCTGGTAAGCGTTGTTTAGGATTGCAGCCTCAAGGGCCCTCTGCCTAAGTGAACCTTGTTTGAGTGACCAGCCGTGGTTTTATCAGAATTCGGTTTTATCAGAACCCTGTCTCTCTTTAAAAAATACTCATTATATTAACATGCTGCCTTTATTCTTTTATCCTATCTGCTGTTTGCCGCTCTGAAACCTTGGATGTGGAGCAGGATACAACGATTGTAAATAAATAAATGACATTTGGGACTTGCCACTTTTTAGCCTGAAGTTGACCCTAAATGTATTTACTCAGGAACAAATCTGTTTGATTTCAGTGGAATGCAGGGTTGGTTCCCATGAATAATAATAATAATAATAATAATAATAATAATAATAATAATAATTTATTTCTTACCCGCCTCTCCGTCTGGATCGAGGCGGGGAACAATTACCATTCAGTGGATAAGCTTAGGGTGGCCATGCACCCTCTTTTACAGAGGACAGTCCTCTATTTCAACAGCTGCCAGGGGACTCTCATCGATTCTGAAGGCGTCCTCTCTTTGAAGGGCTGCCCAGTCCAAGTCCAGTAGAAAGATAAAGACCATCAGAAAGGAGAGCTAAAGGGTCATGAAGGTGCCCATCCACAACATTTGGACAGCGGATGGAGCAAGGCACACTGGTCACGGTCCTCCACATTAGGGTGAGATGCCCTGGATTTCCATTCATAGCGTAGTCCTCCTTTCTAAATTTGCAGCTATACAAATGAATTGGCACACGCACATTTCATGCAGGTCGGCAACCTCATTTGTCCTTGTTTCCTGTCCTTTGGCGATTCATCAGTGGCCGGCCGAGGTGAGCTCCTGCAGAGGGGGAGGACCTATAGCTCAGGGTTAGGGCCCCTCCTTTGGATGCAGGAGGTCACAGGTTCAATCCCGGGCATCTCAGGTTAAAAGGCTCAGGGAACAGGTGATGGGAATGACTCTTCTCTGTGGAGACTTGAGGACAGGCCATTTGGAGGACCAATCGTCCGACTTGGGATAAGGCAGCTTCCTGGGATGGTGGAATTGGTTATAAAGCTTGGCCCATTTGGGCCAGTCTACACATTTGAACGGACAAGGGCAATCACAGCAGTCCTACTCAAGGCGACATCTCTCTGATTCATTGTCTCTCTTAGATTCACACATCCAGGATGGGGTGTATGTCAACCAGGCCTCACTCTGAAGCGATACCATTAAAAAAAAAAAAAAAAAGCCTTACTCCCGAGTGAGGCCACGATCCGCCAGTATGTGCTCTTGCGCAGGAGACCTTTAAATCAGTGGCGGCGGGCAGCAGCTTCATTTTGAAGGCAAGAGGAATAGCCAAAAGGATGCTAGCCTTCCTGCTTCGATCCGTGTCCTCTCCTCCTTCTCCTGTAGGACTTCCTGGCTGGGCAGAGGGGTGTTGATGGCGCTGGGTGTCCCCCTGCCAAGCTCCGCTAACCAGGCCTTCAAAGTCAAGGCGACTCCACGGTCCTTCCTCATCCTGGCTTTGTCTAGTCAAGGGCTATTTTGCGTCGCGCCGCTGAGACATTTTCCATCCCTCGTTTGCAGAGAGCCCGTTCCCCTTTTCTTCTCCATCTCTCCTCCCCCTCCTCTTCTTTTGGTTCTATAAATGATTCGGTTTATTATATCCCCCCCTCTACTCTACTCTGCTGCCTTCTCTTCCTTGCTGGTGGGGGAGGGGAGGTTTGTATAATGAATTGAATAGTGTGTGTGTGTGGGGGGTCACTTCTGGAGGGTAATTGGTCCCCATTATGGAAATGTTGGGGCAGCTGTTGGGGTTGACGGAGATGCAGGCAGAATCAGTATTACCATACAAAGGAAACACATGGTGTGTTTATGCCCCAAAGAAACGGACAGGCAACCTTGGATATAAGCTGTCCTTTGGATATAAATTATAAGATTTTTTAAAAAACAAAACAAAACTTGGGTTTAAGGAGAATGGAGGCTTAAAGCTTTCTCACCCCTTTCCTGATTGCTGCCCCCCACCTCGTGATTTAAAGCACCTCGCGATACATTTATTTTGAGTTTGGATCTTTAAAATGGGATTTTTCCTGTTACACCTCTCTCTAGATTTAAGGAGATTGGATTCTGCCGGACCCTGATCCCAGTGATAGATGAATGCCTGTCACAGCTTAGAGATGGGATATCAGTTTCTCGGCAGAAATAGCTGCACCATTGCCGCTATCATAAAATTGTGGGTGTGCAAGAGAGGGACCCATTTGCTAGAAAACTGCAACCAGTATTTCACATGTCCTTAAGAAAAAAGAAAGGTGGAGATGATTTGCCTTATATACGGTTTATGTCATCATGCAGAACACTTAGGTATACTCTCTATGCGTACGTAGTCTCTATGCACACAAGGATTGAACCCTTAAAAATAATCATTTAGAAATATAAAATATACAACGACATCATTGGCAAATGAAACAACAAATCTAAGCAATAAAGGCTGCCACGCGTGTGCCTGCGTGTGTGTAAATAAATCGCACCATAAAATAATTGTGTCTATGAAATTCACAGTGCATTCAAACCGATGGCATAAGCCACATTTAATCATGCTGGATGGTGGTCATGTAAGCATGTAAGTATTGTTTTACAGTCATGTTTAAATTTTATAAATGCTTTCATTTAAATCTCAATCATTAACATCAAAGGAGATTTTGCCGCTGATTACAATATGATGTGAATCACATCTCTCCCCAACCAACACACAACATTTACACACTCTTGCACACCCATCCATTCTCTAACAGAACATGGGCACAATCAGATCACAAGTGCATGTAAGTCCCATTGATTTCAGTGATAGTGGTGTAAGGACATGCTTAGCTCTCCCATTGAAATCACTGGGATGTAAAAGTGCTCATCTTTGGCTGGATCATAACCTACGTTTTTATAGCTGTATGTGCTTCCTCTGTATGCTAAATTTCTATTTGTCTAGGGTATATGAATATAGATATTATATGAGCTGGACCCACATTTATGCTGGATCAACTACGGTGGTGGGTTTTCTCGCCCCCTCTTTTCCACAGCAGCTGCTCCACCCCCTGAAAATGCTACAGAGATGGGGGGTCCCTGCTGAATGGGATGTGCTGTGGTGTGGTGAGGGGAAGACCCCCCCCCCAATTGGCTGGAGAGACTTTCCATAGGCTATATATTCAATATAAATACAGTATATGCATGATATATATATATATATATATATATACACACACACAATGCATGTACTTCATATCTATATAGTACCTCTTAATGTATAGTATTCTTGGTTGCCCTAGGTAACCTCTTTTCCCATTTCGATTGCCTGTAATATCTGCCACATGCCTGTAATGTCCATTTGGGCTACCATCTTCTCCCCACTTAGCTGGGAGAAGCCCCACTGAATTCAAAGGAACATATGTCCAAATAGGCATGTATAGAATTGCAGCGTCATTTGCAATAATAATGGAGCGGTGGAGGTGGTTGCCTCATTTCCAGCCAGGCCCCCAAAATGTTTGCTTTAACTGTCCCCTCCATCCTGTCTGATTGGATCGTAGTGCATTCAGTCCAGGGCGAGGGGATGCATCTTGCCAGGAGCATCCTGGGGCCCGGAGAAACGTGCCCATTGTTTTTAAATGCACAGTAACATATCACCTTACGTTTTAAAGACGGAACAAAATGAAACACGGTAGGCTTGACTCAATGGCGTGGATCCAATCGTACTCTGGTTTAGGTCCCATTAATTTCAACGGGCCTACTCTAAGTGGGGCTATCATCGGAGATTACCCAATGGTGCATTAATGAAAGGCACAAAAAGACATGCAGGGCTTCCCTTTACCCACTCCCCAAATTTCGAAGCCAGCAGTCCTCACTAGGGGCATGAGGGGCCCTGGCTGTTTGCTTCAGGATAAAATGAATAGCATGCCAGGATTTATGAGTTGCAAAAGAGAGAGTAAAGAGAAAGAGAATCTGCTGTCCTGCAGGCACATTTACTGGCTTGGGAGTAGGTGCCGCAGAACTCAGTTGGGACCCCCTTCTGGATAAACATGCACAAAGGCTGAACCTGCTTGGGAGAGAACGCGCCACCCCAGGGGTAGTTGTCCATGAGATGGTCAGGATCGGCCTTGCAAGAGCAAGATGGGCAGATCCCGGAGCTTGCAAGGAATGGGGTTCGGGTGGGGTGCTTTGGGCCCCAAGGCAGCGCATGCCCCAAATCCAGCAGGTCCAGGTCCCAATGGAAGAACAGCAATAATCCTCTTCACACTTACCTGGGGGGGGGGAGTCAAGTCCTCCAGGGCACTGCAGGGCTTCCTTCTGAGTGAGCACTGGGGCTATTGAAATCCAGGGGCTTGGATTTGCTGGATTGGGCCCATTGTGCATCATCCACCAGTCTCTCTCTCTCTCTCTCTCTCTCACAATCACACACACACACACACCTTCAGCCTCCCATTGCCCCCCCCCCCCTCCAGGTCGAAGTTTTTCCAGCCTCTTTCTTAGCATTCACCGCGTGCCTTAATTGTATGGACATTTAAATCAAGGTCCGCTGTGAACACGCAGAGAGGGGCCTTTGCCGGCTGCTGCTGGTCCTCCTGCTGCTGCTGCCCAGGGAGGGGTGGAAAAGCAGCAGCAGCAGTCCGAATCGCGAAGGAGGAGCCCCCCCACCCCCTTCTAGGTGGGGTGTGCCTGCGTGCCTGCGTGTGTGTGTGAGAGAGAGAGGCTCAGAGGACGGGGGCGGCTGGGGGGCAGTTCCGCCGAGCCTTCCTCCCCAAATCTGCCCCTCTCTCTTACCCCCTCCCTTCCCGCAAACAATAGGTTGGGGGGGAGAGTGGGGCGACGCTGCCTCTGCAAAAGGGAGCCTTTGTTCTTCAGCTCCTCGTAGGCGCTGCTGAGAGATGACGCTGCCCCTGCAATGGGCGGTGGGGCCTGTTTCTCTCCCCCCCCCCCCGTCCCCACAACAGCTGCTGCAGATGCCTAGTCAGCCCGGAGGAGAAATGAAAGACAGGGGCGGGGGGGGGGGAGGAAGGGAAAACGAACATCCAAGCTGGGGGGTGGAGAGGAAGAGGAGAGGGGGAGGCGATCGCTGGCGTGCCCTTACCTCTCCCAAGAGCATCCTTTTCACTGGTCCTGATGTTGCGGATGCTGCTGCTGCTGCTCTTTGGTCCTTCTGCAAAGATGCTCAGCTTGCAAGGAGGGAGCGAGGCCCGGGCAGGAGAGAGGAAGGAAGGGAAAGGAAAGGGGGGGGAAAAAAGGGGGGGGAAACACGCCTCCTTCTCTCCCCTGGCTACTGCAGCCCGTTCTTTTAAGGTCCCACATGTTCCAAAAAGGGGAAAGCGATGGCGGTGGGGGGGCGGCGGATGGAGCGGGGGCCCATCTGGCTCGCGCTGCGCTTTGTCAAGTCTTGCATACGCTAAAATGCTAATGACCCAGATAGCTCATGCAAAATGCAGCAGCCGAAAGGAGGGGTGGGGGAGGGAGGGGGGAGAAAGAGAAGGAGCGCACCACATTCGCTCCCACCCGCCCCAACCCCGCAAACGCCCACCCCCCCCGGCCCCCATCCCAGGCTCGAAGCTCTTCCTAAGTAGATGGGTTGGGCCGTGGCGTGGCCAAAGGTCATCGCAGATGGGGGGGGGGTTTGTTTATTTTTCCCCGGGGGTGGGGGTCGGGGAGAGGAAAGTGCTCCCAAATTTTTAAAAAAGGGGGGCAACGGATCGGATCCTTGGCATCCCTCGCCTGCATTGCGTGCGCCCCCTCCAAGCCGACAGCCCCCCCACTCCATCAGGAGGGGGCACCCCCATTTTCTCATAGCGACGGGGAACAACGCGGCTCCCTTTCAAGTCTAGCAGCAAGAATATTCGCCCCGTGTCAGGAATATGAGGCAGGGAGTCCCGCAAGCAACCTCTCTTTCTCTCCCCGCCCTCCGCCTCTCTCTTTCACACGCACACCCACAGCGTGTGGAGCGCAAGACCCTGGGCACCCCCCCCCCACCTGCCCCCGACCTCCCCTGATCCAAGATCCCTTCCTGTCCTCCTCTCTCTCTCTCCAGACTCGTTTTTCCCAAGCTCAAGGGGTCAGGGGGAACACTCGGAGGGGCTCCCCTTTCTCAAGGCACCCCAAAGCGCATCCTGGCATCCTCACCAAGCGCCGCAGCCCCAAACATCCCACCGGACCTCCTTCTCCGAGCAGGCTGCCTTGCTGCAACAGACCAAGCGTCCCGCGTCCCTGCCTCCGACGGTGGTCAGCCAAAGCCCCCGCAGAGCCTACGAGCAGGAACCACCCTTCCCCACCAATGTCCTTCCATCAAAGGTAACTCAAGAGATAGACTGCACCAGGGCAGGGAGGTTCCATGGAGCCCGCGACAGATCTCTCCTCCATTCCTTTCTGACCCCCCTCCCCCTCCCCCCAATACAACTACCTACTCCAGGGAAGAAAGCTGAGCGCCCCCTCCTGATATCCAGGTCCCCCACCCCCATCTCTTCTATTTTCAGTTCGTCCCTCCGGAGGGGGCGATCCCTTCTCTTTGGGGCTGGAAGTAGATGGATGTTGCGAAGGATGGGGAGAGGGGGAGGGAAAGAAAGAAGGCTGCACCCCCCCTCCCCACCGAAGCTGTTTTAAAAAAGACAGAGAGAGAGAGAGAGAGAGAGAGAGAGAGAGAGAGAGAGAAAGCGAGAAAGGGGGGAAATAAAATAAAGATCCGCAGGCAGAGCTCGACTCCTCCAAACCTTCCGGAGAAGAAAAGACGGTCCACCGTGGAAGGGAAACAAGGTGCCCCCACCACACCGGCCCCGACAGCCCTCTCCCCCCCGGCGATGGTCCAAGCAGCGATGCACCAGGCAGAGAGGAGGGATGGTGGACGGCAAAGACGCTTTTTGCTGGCTGGGAGATGCTTCAGGCGCTCAAGCTGGGACCCAGAAAGCTCCATCCCAGATTAGAGGTGGGGGGGAGGGGGGAGGGGGAGGAGGAGGAGGATAAAGAAAGGAGGCTGCAGATCACCTGAGGGGAGAGGAGGAGGAGGGGGGAGGCGGCCTTAAAGGAGCCTTCCTCGGGAGAAGCCCTCAACTCCGAGCGTGCCCCCTCGCCCGTCATCCTGAGGGTTGGCCAGCAGCGCCTTCTCCCCCCCCGCCCCACATCCCCCTTATTCTTGGAGGGATTATTCAGCCTCCCCCGTCAACCTCTCGCCCCCACCCAGCCACCCCCCCTCGCATCTGCTGCCCGCCTGCCCTGAGAACAGGGCTAATCCTCCGCCGCGCCTCCTTATCAGCCTCTACCACCACCAGCTCGTCTTTCTCTCCTCCTCCTCTTCCTCCTCCTCCTCTTCTTCTTCTAGCCCCCCACCCAGCCTGTCCCCAGTATCTCCTCTGCTCAAGGTCTGGAGATCCAGGAAGGGGAAGGGGGTGTTGGGAAACCTAGGAGACATCAGAGCATCCACAGGGCCCAGCTCTAAAGGGACAGGAGGAACATCCCTTCTACCCCTTTGATCAGCAGCTTGGGAGGAAAGTGGCTGATTCCTCCCCTCGCCGCCCCGCTGGCTTCCCCCTCCCCCCCACCGCCAAGGAGCCACTTGAGTTTTCACCTTGACCGGAAAGGTCATCTGGAGATCCCGCTTTGACAGCTCTCTTTGGCTGCACAGAACGGATGGACTCGGTGCACTGATGTGTGAGCCCCCAATCTCCTCCCCCTTCCCGTTTGGGCTGTGCTCATGAAGGCATACGTGGTGCATGCGTGTACGCGTGTTCCATGGCATGGCCCACATTGGCCATTCCTACATGAACGGCGACGATCCCAGATGCATTTCGGACTATATCCCCCAACTTTACGGATGACTCTTAACTTCCGACTGTGTGTTTCTACGTTTCTGGACACTAAAATAAATAAATTAATAAGTGTGTGTGTGTGTGTCTTGAGAACCATCACATGTGGATTGTCAAATGCATTTTGGAGCCTTTCCGTATCACGTTTCTATCGGCCTTAATTTATTTCTCTTTTCATCCTGCCTCTTCCAAGAGCTCAAGATGGTTTGCTGCAGTTTAGGGTGAGCCTGTGTGTGTGGGAGGAATTGATAAAAGACGGGGGCGCTGATTAAAAGGTATGTATAAAATATAGACGCTCATATTTCTCAGCAGAGCTGAAGGGATATATATATATATATATATATATCCCTTCATGTTATACACATGTATATATATATATATATATATATATATATATATACATGTGTGTGTGCGTGTGTTTGGATCTGGATTTAGGGTCAGCCATATCATCACCTCAATTTCATTGCCCTATATCCGAAATGAATCTTCCTGGGTGTGTGTGTGAGTGCGAGTGAAATGCATGTGTTGCAGATAGCAGTTTGACTGCTGTTGATGATGACATTGTGAACAGGCAGACGGATCTGAAAGCGTGTTGCTTAGGAAGGGGGGGAGTAGCCATCTTTCGCAGCTGACGTCACTGCAGTAGAGTAGGATTGATCGTTCCTGAGGCGGCATGCAGGCTGCAGCAGCGCTTCCTTCCCTCAGCATCCCCACTGTTGGTTGTCAGAGAAAGGAGAGCTCTCCTGCTCCCACCCCACCCCCAACCCCCGCCGCAACAGACCCCCTACGCACTTCCCACTCAGCTCACTGCATTCAAGGTGAATTTGAAGGAGAAGAGCAGCCATTGATGGTGCGCTTCCTTATCCTGGTCAGCAACTGCTTAGAAGAGATGCGGGCGGGCGCAAGGATGCAAAATGTTTTGGGAGAAAATGACGGGTGGGGAGGAAGGCCTTAAGGGAGAGGCAGGCTTTGCTTAGCCCAGAGAAAGGAAGATTTAAGAGAGGCAGGGCAGCAGAGGGTGATGTACTGGTGTTGATGGCGCATCGCAGAAGGACAAGAGCCAAGAGGGAAGCGAGTCATGGGCTAAAAGCCAAGGGAAGCAGATAGGGATTAAACCAGCCTCCTCCGATTGTCATGGATTACAATCCCCATTATCCTCAGCCAACATGGCCAATCCCTGTGTCTGGAAATTTGAAAGCGAAGATGGGGCAGGTGGCTCTGAAGGTGCCATTTCACTTGCTACTCCGAAGGCCACCCCGAGAAAGAAAGTGTAAGATTTGTATTCATGTTCAGATCTTTATGGTTTGCACTGGTATTTTCACATCCGGGTGTCCAAAGTCATTTGCAGGCATCCAGGATCCTTCGCCATTCACCACCCCCTGGCTGTTTTTGCCAATCTGGGCACTGCCATGTGTACAGCACCTATTTAGACAGCAGCACATGTGTGTCTACTGCAACATTCAAGATGCAGGTGGCATGTGGTGATGTCAGAGAGAGGAATGGGAGGCACTGGAGAGCAGATCTCTTGGAACAACTGCACATCTTTTGCATGCAAGTCCATGTCCCATTTTTTCCCATCAGTGCTCCAGGTACAAGGAAATTGTTCACCTGGACTGAAAGGGTCTAGTGTAGACCATGCAGAGAAGTGCTTCTCCCCAGGGTTGCAAATGGGGTAGCCGCGGCATGAGCAGATTTTTTCAGGACCATGGAGAGCAACTCAACATTGAGACATTGCTCCATTGGCACAGTTTGGTCATTGGCCCCTCTTGATTGTAGCTGCGCTTGTATGTCTGAATACAAAAGCAAATAGTAAAATGTCTAAACATAGGGACAGTTTCCCCTGGCCGCAGACCTAGTTTCCAGCTTATTCCGAAGTTAAACATGGGAACACTCGGATTTATGAACATCTCTCCATACAGACTGAAACAGAAGTGAAGAAAGGAGCAATTCCCAAAACAAAGTAATAAAACCATCACCACCACCACCACCACCACCTGGCAAGCAGATTGCAATAAATACTGACATTGGTGATGAATGTTCCTGGAATTGTTCATAGCAAATGTAAACAGAATCACCAATCTGCCTTTATTTCCTATCTATACCTCTCTCCTGCTGTTGTGTACTCATCTGACCTTCGGGTTCATTTTGTCAGGACCAGAGCATGTAGCAGGTCTTTATCCAAATTATGTTCCACCCACCCTGCTCTGCCCAGAGAGAGAACTCTACCATTCTATGATCCTATGAAGGTCACGTTTGTCTCTTTATCCAAGGAAGCTTCCATTAAGCCTGCAGAGTGAGGCAAAGGTGGTCTGTAGCTAACTGTCCTGTCATAACTTGGCTTCGGGCTCCCAGGGGAGACAGGGTTGGAGCTCCAAATCAAGTTCCTAGTTCTCAAGGCTTGAGAGTCTGTGAGCAATGCCTGACAGACATCTCAGAAGGCAGAGAGGGGGATGAGCAGGTTTTCTAATACTCCAGAGTCAGCGCATCACTGCCCTTGTTCCCTGTCATGACTAATAAAAAAAGATAACTCGAAATGCAAAAATATCTATAATTGCTTAAATAGCATAATCCATACAGTTTATAGAATTCAGCCTTCCTTGGTGCAAAATAATTCAGCTGTGCTATGCAGAGTGTATATTTGTATGATGATTGAAAGAAATGGTTCAGGGTCTGCAGATCTGTATCTCTGACATAGACTTATTCAATCCTTTTTGGACACACACGCACAGATGCACCTGTTCCAGCCAGGCCAAGAGCACCCAGGGCACAAGCACAACTCGGCTGGAGTAGGAGGCATCTGGCGCTTGTCAACAGGTATTGGGCTGCAGCAAGCAGAATCGAGATAGGAGGGAAGAGGGCAAGGTCTTCAGGACCTGGGAGAGCTCCCAGGCAAGAGAGATGTTGCCTCTACAATGGTCTGAGCTGAACGTTTATCACAGTAATTTTTGCTGTGTAAAGGAGGTCATTGTCACCATAATGCAGATGGGGGATGGGCTGAGAGACAGCATTTTGCCTGAGGACACTTGCCGTGCAATCCTATACATGTCTACTCATATGTAAGCTGTAGGATTGTAGCCTTAGAGGGTTTGTGGTCCGCAGAAGGTTTGAGCCTGGAATTTCCTGGCTCACAGCTCATGCTCTGAGCCACTACACTCCACCAGGCCCTTTCGCAGTGAGGTCACGTTATTGCTTGCTCCTAGCGACATGCTAACAGTTAATTCCTTAAGGTGCCTGGGTTAAATCAGGCACAAAGATCTCCATCTTGGGAGGGTGTTAACCTTAAATCCCTTCTGTTCCTCGCCCCTTCCATATGGTTCCATAGGCTATTTTCGCAGAAGAATTTATCATGTGCAACGGTGCCATCTAAAAGGAAGTCAGGTCGTCAATCTGAGCCACACAAGCAATGAGTAAGGCTGTGTTTTATTGTCACAGTAAAAGATTTTGCCTCAAGAAACAAGCAGGCTTTGACAGGCCTAGCCCTATTTAGCTATTAGCAATAGCACAGAACATTCAGCACACTAGAGCAGTGAGGTGATGAGTTATAGAGAGGCTCCTGTGGAATAAACCCCATATCATCAGAAACAGGGTAGGCATGCTCAGGCATCTGCTGAGGGCCCACAGCCCATTGGGGGGGCGCTTGCCAAGAGCTCCTGGACTCCTTCCTCTTCTTCACCATTGCAACCTGCCTGTTCACCTGCGTCCCACGCTGGCCCAGACAACAGAGGAGTAGCAGATGTCAAAGTCGGCTTGCTCACTCCCTGTCTGTTCATCGATCAAGCAAGTGAGTGGTGGCCATGATTATGATGATGATTTATTATCTGTATTTGTGTCCTGCCTTTTGCCCATTACTGGGCCTCAAGGCAGCTTTACAACATTAAAGCATATACAGTTAAAAGCTATAAAAACATAGAAAAGTTAAAAATAGATTTCAATATTAAAACATTCCCACATTTAAAATACATATTAAATTTTAAAAATCTTAACATAGATGGAGGTCCACCTTCTTCTTCTTCTTCTCCTTCTTCTTCTTCTTCTTCTTCTTCTTCTTCTTCTTCTTCTTCTTCTGCTTCACCAAAGGTCTGCCAGAATAAGAAAGTTTTTGCCTGCATCCGAAATATCAAGGAGGGAGCCAGTCTATCTTCCCTGGGAAGGGAGTTCCAGATCCTTGGAGCAACCACTGAGAAGGCCCTCTCCCGTGTACCCATCAGGCATGCCTGGGATGTTGGTGGGACTGAGAGAAAGGCCTTCCCGGAAGATCTCAGAGCATGGGCAGGCTCGAAAGGGAGAATAGGGTCTTTCAGATAACCTGGACCCAAGCCTGATCAGAAAGAGGATGATGGGCAGACATCAAGGTTGATAAGAAGGTAGACTCAATGAGGGAGGGAGCCCATTGAGGGTGTCTTGCCCAGGGCCCCTCAAAAACCAAGAATACGGGTTGCCTTCCAACAGTGACCAGTACAGCTTGTTTATTGAATAGTGAGTTCAATCAGTGAATCAGTTCAGAGGCGAGTGATTCATCAGCCAAAAAGTGTTTCAATTGGATGGCAGCCCTGCTTAAAATCAATTGAAGCCAATCAATCTCATCCTAGGAAGAGTTAGGACTACCTAAGCTCATGGAGTTTGATGTGTTTAAGCAGGCATAACCCTGAATAAGGGCAAGCAGAGTAGGACAAAAGGCAATTCATGTGCAGGATCGCAACCTGGCCCTTTCCCAGCCTTTGCAAATTAAATGGTTGTGCAATGTATAAGCTCAAACCCAACATGGGTCTATGGCCTGACTGGAGTCCACCAGAAGAAGAGCCTGTAGAGTGGTGGCCCCTTTTCTTTGGAATCCCCTGCCCCTGGAGGTCAGGCAAACACCAACACTGTGCTGCTCCTGGCGCCTCCTGAAAACAGCTCTTTTCCAGGAAGCCTTCCCAGCCTCGTTTTTATTGGCATTCTGTTTTGAAATGAACATTTTTTAAAATATGCTGTTGCTGTTGAAATGTTTTTTAAAAATCTTTTTACTGTTTTATTTCTTATGTTCACCACTCCGGAATCTATTTTAGATATGGAGTGGTATATATAAATGTTGTAAATAAATTAATCAACTCACCCAATTTTAAGCAAATGAAGGAGCCGTCAGAAAAGGTAAAGGAGCTGGCCTCTCTCTGTCCACCCTACCTGGTAACTCAAATGCTACCCTACAAAAAGGCTTCTTGACATGAATCAACAGCAGATGACCCATGTAGTGGATTCTAAAAACTGCTCTGTTTGATCTGCTGACTTGACCTATATGGAAGAATAAATTCTAAAAAATGGGTTTTTGTTTTGTTTTTTGGAATGTTATTTCTTGCGATTCTGTATCTGGATCTTTCTTCACCCATGTCTTGGAAACGCAATGCAATATTTTCCCAAGCTGGGATTTCAACAAATATATACAACAACACACACGCATACAGCAAGCACAGAATACTTTCCAGAGCATTATCTATGAGCAAGGCTGAAGCAATAAGTCAGTGCTGCTGGAGGCAATTTTTTTTCCACGCCAGTTTGCATTTGTATCAATGGATTCGTAATTTTGTATAGCATGCTGGGATCACCCCAACACACACCACCACAAGAACGCACATATTTTTTTCTTCTGTTTTGTTTCTACAAGGAAATTAGGATCCATTTGGCACAATGTATAGTTCTCTCTCTCTCTCTCTCTCTCTCTCTCTCTCTCTCTGTGTGCGCGCGTGTATTTGCCTTTTACTGAGACATCATCAATACAGTGAATAGCTGGTCCTACATTGCCCTTTGACGGCTCATGGTGTGGCATACCAAAAGGAAACAAAATAATCGTACAGAGAAGCAATATGTCCCCACCCCCACCTCCACCCCAATGGCAAAACTAAAATCCCTCTTCTTAAGAATTAGGGTCAAAGGATGGATGGAGGCCCTGAAGGATGGCGCTGATCTAACGATGCAGCAAGCCAAGCAGTCATGTGGGTTTCTGTCTATTCTTGACGAGTTCAAGCCCGCAGGACACCCCTGCGGAGCCACGCAGAGGAAGATGGGAGGCAGCTGGCAGGGACGGCCGAAGCCCGAGGAAAACAGGCTAGCCGTGGCGGAGAAGCTCAGCAAAGACAGTAAGGCAGAGAATCAGGTGGGTGCAGAACCACGGACAGCTCCCAGGCCTGAAACCTCGAGTCCCAGCCTCACCCCAGTGCAGAACAGGGAACAGGGAGAGAAATTCGCTAGATTTGCATTTTAATGAACTGGTATTCCAACTGAAACTTTGTATTATAATAATATAATAATAATAATAACGATTTATTTCTTACCCGCCTCTCCATCTAGATCGAGGCGGGGAACAACAGCATGATAAAATACATAAAACTAATTAAAACATGACAAATATTATTAAAACTGCATTAAAACATCCTAAAACATCATTAAAACATCCTAAAACATCCTAAAAACATTCTAAAAATTACACTGGATATGCCTGCCGGAAGAGAACAGTCTTTATAGCTTTCTTAAATTCTAAAAGACTGTTAAGTTGACGAGTCTCCTCCGGCAGGTCATTCCACAGTCTGGGAGCGGCAGAAGAGAAGGTCCTCTGGGTAACAGTTGTCAGCCTAGTCTTGGCCGACCGCAGTAAGTTCTTCCCAGAGGACCTGAGCGTGCGGGGCGGATTGTACGGGAGAAGGCGATCCCGCAGGTAACCTGGACCCAAACCATGTAGGGCTTTAAAGGTAATGACCAACACTTTATACTTCGCCCGGAAACTAATTGGCGATTATTATTATTATTATTCCACCTTTTCCCCAATACTGGGACTCAAGGCAGCTTTACAAATTAAAACATGTACAGTTAAAACAGATAGATAGAGATAAGCAAAAATTAAAAATATAATTAAACGTGCTATGATATTAAAATGTTTAAAATGTTTAAAAACATTTAAAACATGAATAACGTTTATTTATTTATTTATTTATTTAAAAAACCAATACATAAAACACCACATCAGCAGAGGTCCCGGCTACTCCGCAAAGGCCAGCTGGAACAGAAAAGTTTTAGCCTGCCTCCGGAAACACACCAAGGAGGGAACCAGCCTAGCTCCCCTGGGAAGGGAGTTCCAGAGCCCAGGGGCAGCCACCGAGAAGGCCCTCTCCCACATTCTCATCAGGCAGGCCTGTGATGGTAGCGGGACTGAGAGAAGGGCCTCCCCTGAAGATCTCAGGGCATGGGCAGGCTCGTAAGGGAGAGTTCCAGTTTGGTTGCTCCCAACCCGGCCATGGTATTGATGCAAATTTCAAGCTGGGGATGACAAACAAGCAAAAGGGAATGAGGAGAGAAGGGGGGGGGGAATTAGGTCTCCCAGCAGGACTGGAGGAATGGCCCTGTTTCCCAGTCTCCCTTGGCACAGCCTGTTGGGTTGGCTGCTGCTGAGGGTGTGTGGCTGGCATGGTGCCACCTTCACTACGCTGACCAGACAGCGGTCCTGGCTCACAGTTTGCTAGTTATCCGTATTCCTTTGGGGATGTTTGCAGTTGATCAAACATGAATTGAAGCACTACAGGTCGTTGAGGGCCATCAGAGTAGCCCCCATGCACGTCTACAGCACAGGGCACAAGGCTGGCGTCAGTTCAAGCACCACTGTCGAGAATGGAAGGAACGAGGCCCAGCTCACCTTTCTGGAAGGGGGTCATCTCAGCGGGAGAGCACATGCGCAGTGCATGCAGAAGGGCCCAGCCTCAATCCCTGGCATCACCAGTTAAAAGGGCCCAGTAGCAAGGGATTGAAAGACAGAAGGGCATTAGAAGAGCCATGCTGGATCAGACCAAGGGGCCATACAGTCTAGGGTGACCCTGTGAAAAGGAGGATGGGGCTTCTGTGTCTCTAACAGTTGCATAGAAAAGGGAATTTCAGCAGGCGTCACTTGCATGCGTGCAGCAGCTGGTGAAATTCCCTCTTCATCACCACAGTCAAAGCTGCAGGAGCCCTGCCCTCTATAGCTAGAGTGTATCTGGTGCCTGGTCACTCTAGTATAGCTAGAATGACCAGATACAAAAAAGGGCAGGGCTCCTGCAGCTTGAACTGTCGTGAGGAAGAGGGAATTTCAACAGGTGCTGCATGTGTACAAATGACACCTGTTGAAATTGCCTTTTCCATGCAACTGTTAAAGGTACAGGAGCCCGGTCTCCTTTCCATATGGTCACCCTAATCCAGTCCAGCATTCTGTTCACACAGTGGCCAGGCAGCTGCCCAGGGGAAACTCACTAGCAGGACATGAGTGCAATAGCACCCTGTTGTTGCTACTGCTATTTTAAAACTGCTACAATTGTTTTGATTATATTTATTTATTTAAGATATTTCCTGGCTGCCTTTGGTGGCAAAATGCCTCCCAAGGCAGCCGTTGACCAGGGGACCCATAAGCTGGACAGGTTGCAACTGCACCCTTGCGCCCAGGTTCCCCGGCATCTGGTCTACATAGGCATACTGTCTCAGATAGTGGAGGTAGCACAGAGCCATCAGGACTAACTGTTCTCTACCTGAGACCCTAGGCTTCCTCGATGATAGTCTGACCTGGAACAAGGAAGTTTCCCCTACATGTATGTAAATCGCTGCCAAAATAGATACGCTTAACATTTACAAAAACATTTCAATTTCATTCTTCAGTAAGACGTTGGATTCTGAACTTGGCCCTGGGAGCTCAGATGAGCATTCCAGCAATGCGGGGGGTGGAGAGAATTCTCATGGACGTGATATCTCCCGTGGCTTCTGTGCAATGTTTAAGGAAGAATTAAACGCCTGTGGATGTTCTTTATATATTATTGCATTATCAAATCATCATCAAACTTTATTGACAGTCAATAGACCATTAGAAAACAAGTTACAATATACTCAGTCAATGACAGCTAATAGGGTTATTGCATTAATATCTCACCTTTTCCCTCCAAGGAACCCAAGATGGTGTTCATAAGTGTCCTCCACCTCCTCTCCATTTTATCCTCACAACAACAACAACCCTGTGAGGTAGGCTGGGCTGAGAGTCTGTGACTGGCCCAAAGTCATCCAGTGGGTTTCCATGGCCGAGTGGGGACTAGAATCCGGATCTCCAGGCTCCCAGTCCAACACTTTAGCCACTACAGCACACTGACTCAATCATATGTGTGTTTAGACAGAATGCTGGGAGTTGCAGGAACTTTTTCTGTCTAAAGATTCATTGGATTGAGCCTACAGTTCTGGTCACCACACGTACAAGAAGATATTGTAGAGCTTGAAAAAGTGCAGAAAAGGGCAACTAACATGATCCAGGGGCTGGAGCATTTCCCCTGTGAGGGAAGGTTACGGCAGCTTGGATTGTTTAGCTTGGAAAAAAGGATGCTTAAGGGAGACCTGATAGAGGTGCACAAAATTATTCCTGGTGTGGAGAATGTGGATAGGGAGACATTTTTCTCCCTCTCTCAAAATACTAGAAACCAAAAGAGTCATCCCAGGAAGCTGATTGGTGGGAGATTTAGGACAGATAAAAGGAAGGACTTCTTCACATGGCGCATAGTTAAATTATGGAATTCACTACCACAAGATGTAGAGATGGCCAGCAATTTGGATGGCTTTAAAAGGGGGGTGGATAAATTCCTGGAGGAGAAAGCTATCAATGGCTACCAGCCCTGATGGTTATGTGCTACCTCCAGTATCAGAGGCAGTAAGCCTGTGTGCACCAGTTGCTGGGGAACATGGGTGGGAGGATGCTGTTGCACCCATGCCCTGCTTTGTTGGTACCTGGTCAACAGTTGGTTGTGAACAGAGTGCAGGACTTGATGGACGCTTGGTCTGATCCGGCATGGCACTTCGTATGTTCTTAAGCAAAGGTTTCATCATGATCCACTAAGTTATGGCCATGGTGTGTTAGACTGTTCAGTCTTTATATTCAGAAGTGTTTCCCCCACACTCTGTTGGAAATATTTTCCAGTCGGGGAGGCTGTGGTCGTCTGAATGAAAATATCTTGCAATAGGCTGTGCAAAGGTTTTTTTCCCTCATGACTGCTTCAGTTGTGATTTCAGCTTTGTGATGTCCTTTTTGCATTTGGTGACATGTATCCCTGGTGCAGTGGCTCTATCAGCCTGAGGGACAAATTCCATTCCAGGGGTGGGCTGGGCTAGAGACGAAAGAGGTGTGGCCAAAAATACCAGCCTATTGTAACTTGGACCTCTTACAGCCAGTAACTAGCATTAGGAGAGGCATTTCAACCGTTTAGAGTGGGGAACAAATGTGCAATAGTTGGGAAATCACCAAACATGGTTCTGTAGCCCTGCCATAATCAGGGGGGGGGGCTGGGGGGCTCTGCCCCTAAATTTTCTTTGCTTTCCCAATTTTTGTTTTGCAAGCAATTAAAAAACAGTGTACAGTTTTGTCTTTAGAAGGTGTGCAAACCGGATGAACTGCTCCGACGTTTTTGGGGGGGGCACTCCCCAATTTTAGGCTGGCTCCTGGCCTGCTCCTGACATATTATATAACGTTGCTGGGCTTGCAAATGATGCTCCTGTTGAATGTAACTGGCAAGATATATTATTCTGATATGGAAGATGGCAATTTCCATTAAATGCAGGTGTTTGAGTTTAGCTTCTGTAAGCATTTTATGTAAATTGGAGGAGGGTGGAAATTATTTGTTTGTTTAAAACATTTCTTAGCTGTCTTTCAGGGCAGAAGCTCTCCCAAGGTGGGTTACAATCATATATAAAACAGTATACACATTAAAAGCAATAAAAACATAGAAAGTAAAATAAAGTAACTAGCAATGAAAGGAGGCTTAATATGGCTTTTGCAAGAATGTTCTGAACCAGCTATCATGGGTTAGCTCTCCTTAATCACAAGCTGGTCATTAGGAAATGGTGGATGGAAATCTACCACCCAAATGATGTGGTGTTTCTTACTACAGGACTGAATAACCTCAGCTTGAACTTCAAGGATTCATTTGTTTGCTCATCTCCCAGGGTGATATATGACCATCTGCCATCAATGTCCTTCTCAAAGGACATTGAGGGCATTCTCTGTGCAGATAAGTGGAGACAAATCTGACATCAGAATGGGCAATATTTTTTTTTAAAAAAAGCAGTGGCAGAAAATTCTTCCTCCCAGGTCACTCTGTTACTCACCTTAAAGTGGCCATTCTTGAACAAAGGAACTTCAAAGGAACATCACCCCAGCGTGAAACCGTCAAACTTCAATTCATCATGAAATTTGATTCTATGAGCTCTGGGTTGAATATAGATAATGGCTTTTAGTCCCACTGCAAATGTTAACTCGTTATGCATTGCTAGGATTTGTCTTATCGTCAATGATTGCTCTAGAGCAATGGTCAGTTTTCTTATTTCATGTACATTGGGGCCTTAGTGAAATCATCAGACTGTATTGAGGGTAAGACTTCAAGCATCTGACAACATGGACTCTTGTCCATAAAAAAATTATACCACAGAAAAAGTGTTAGTCTGTGAGGTTCCACAAGATGCTTTGTTGTCTGTCCATATCCCTGTGGAGGACGGGTTATCTGCATAGCAGCAATGCCTGGTGCATGAATGGTACTGGAAGAACATTGTACTGAAGAAAGTGCTTTATAAGCTCCTGGCTTCTTCTGAGACAATTGTGTCATTGCAGATATGTTTCATTCTGTTGGGCCCAATTGGAACTTCTGTTTTTCTTGATCTGTTTGGATGGCAGGAATTCCAATTCAAATAAAGGTGAACTAGGGGGTGAGCATCTTTTACAAATCTGTGACTATCCTGTTTTACTAGCTCAAGGGTGGGGGGACATGTGGCCATCCAAGTTGTTGATGGACCGCAACTCTCATTATGCCTCATCTTTGGCTATGCTGGCCAGGGCTGAAAGGAGTTGTAGTCCACCAAAATTTGGAGGGTCACATGCCCCTCACTTCTGCGCTGGATGGTGATGGGGACTTCAAGAAAAGTGATGAACCTATCCAAACATTATATTAATCATTTAAGGCCCTCCTCCAGCTGCCCCTTCTAAAGGAGGTTCAGAAGGTGAGAACAAGGGAGAGGGCCTTGTCGGTGGTGGCCCCCCAATTATGGAATGATATCTCTGTCAGGCATTTGGTAGCATATCTTGAGGTTTTAAATCAGGTCCTGTTTTTTCATTGTTGATTGTTCAAACTTGTTTTAGTTATGTGTGTCTCTGTGCGTGCTGCCTGTGTATATGTTTGTGTGTAAATTAACATTCAAAGCCTTAAACAGCTTGGGTCTAGGTTATCTGAAGGAACACCTCCTCCCATATGTACCTGCCTGGCCCCTAAGATCATTCAGGGGTCCTTCTTCGTGACCCCCTGCCAAAGGAAGTGAGGCAGGTGGCTACCAGGAGGGCCTTCTCTGCTATGGCACCCCGGCTGTGGAATGAGCTCCCTGGAGAGGTTTGCATGGCACCTTATACTCCTTCAGATGCCAGGTGAAGGCCTTTTTATTTTCACAGTATTTTCACAGTTCTTCAGTTTGATTTTTAAGATTGCTGTTTCAATTTGTATTTTAAATCCCTATCAATTTCTGCATGGCTGATCGGTTTTTATCCTGGTTGTGCTTTTATACTGTATTTGAAATTATGTTTTGATACGGTTGTTGTTTTATATTTTGAATGGATTTTATGGTTTTAATTTTTGTAAACCGCCCAGAGAGCTTCAGCTATTGGGCGGTATAAAAATGCAGTAAATAAATAAATAAATAAAATGGCTTTAATGTGTATTTTTAGGTTTTAATCTCTGTCAACTGCCCAGAAAACTTTGCCATTGGGCGGTATGTAATAAGCCTCATCTACACCAAGCAGGATATAGTGGTATGGAAATGGTATGAAAGTGGTATATAAAAGGCAGAAGCCACACTACTGTTTTATAGTGGTATTGAAATGCACTGACAACTGTTGGGGTAGGGTGACCAGATAAAATCCAGGTCAGGGCTCATGTAACTTTACCAGTTGTAGAGAAAAGGGAATTTCAGCCAGTGCCATTTCTATGCAATTAGTTCCTGGTGAAATTCCCTCTTCATCACAACAGTTAAAGTTGCACGGGCCTTCCCTTCTTTTGTATATGGTCACTCTAGTATAGTGCCTGCACCTTTAACTGTTGTGATGAAGAGGGAGTTTCACCAGGACCTAACTGCATACAAATGACACTGGCTGAAATTCCCTTTTCTCTACAACTGTTAAAGTTACATGAGCCCTGACCTGAATTTTATCTGGTCACCCTATGTTGGGGCCCATTGACACATACCATATACTGCTTTTATACCATTATATCCTGCTTGGTGTGGCTCATGCCTTTTATATACTGCTTTCATAGTGCAATATCCTGCTTGGTGTAGATGAGGCCATAGACGACAGAATGAACAATATATCCGTTCTCAGTGCTGCAACTGCATGTACATTTTATTGTTGTTTGTATAGAGTTGGTCCAGCCTTTGAATTGTTTTAGATTTTCTTTGGTGCTAGTTAGGTTACAAAGAGAGAGGTTCTTTCATAGGGTGACCAGATAAAATCTAGGTCAGGGCTCATGTAATTTTAACAGTTGTAGAGAAAAGGGAATTTCAGCCAGAGTCCTTTGTATGCAATTAGTTCCTGGTGAAATTCCCTCTTCATCACAACAGTTAAAGGTGCAGGCACTATACTAGAGTGACCATATACAAAAGAAGGCAGGGCCCCTGCAACTTTAACTGTTGTGATGAAGAGGGAATTTCACCAGGAACTAATTGCATACAAAGGACACTGGCTGAAATTCCCTTTTCTCTACAACTGTTAAAGTTACATGAGCCCTGACCTGGATTTTATCTGGTCACCCTATTCTTTCGGGACAATCCATTCAACTTTGCCCACATATAAATAGGTAGATGATGGAATCATACAGGTGCCCAGAGTTGGACCTTCACCTTTTATGTGTAGGTGGCGCTTACCACTGAAATTAAAGTTGCTTGCAAGAAAGAGTAAGTGTTCCTGAATGGCAATAACCTTTGTAGAAGATCCATGGGAGACTCTATTTAGAAATACAGTTAGAGCCAGAGTGCCTTTGTTAAAAAGACGCGACATCAGATGTGACAAAGTATGGTATCATCATCATCATCTTCTTCATCATCAAATTGATGTTGTTTATTCAAGATAATCCAGTCTTACACAGGAAATTATTTGTGTTTTTGGTATACAATACAAAAAATTCGGATGAGATTTTGTAAGTGGAGGTCAGCTTCTCCATAGCTGTGCAATTGTCTGAGACTGTGGCTCAATTCGGACGAAACGATAGTCAATGGTGGGGTAATAATCAGCTTTACAGTTGTTCATCTAGGGGGCACTCCCCACACAACATAGTAATAAATAATCAACTGTGGTGTGGATTAAGATCAGCATTGAGTTGACGATGGCAGCATTCGGATGACACGATAGTCAATACAACTGACGATTGTTTCCCCCACACCAGTTATTTATTGTGTCGTCCGAATTGAGCCTGTGTGTGTCTGTGTGCTGTGTGGTTTTCTGCAGTCACGCCAGGTATTGTGTTTGGGAGTGTGTGCAAGAGAGGACATTTCTGTAAGAGGAGCTATCAGCGTGGGCGTCCCAAGTCAGGAGCTCTTACGACCCAAGGAAGCACAGTTGACAGGTGGCAATGGTCCGGCGATGTGTTTCAATGTGAACTAGGTTGGCACAAGGGGGGGAAATGGTGACGGGGAGAAAAGGTTGGTCTTTCTTTCGCCCGTTAGAAAAAGAGGAGCAGGGCGAGAAAGGTGTGTGTCCAGTGGGAAGTGAGTTTGTGCTGGAACTGGGTCTGTCAAGCAGGCAGAGAGCTGACTTTGATATCTGCAGGAAATCCTATGGCGCTATGGGTTCCCCGTAGCCTTCTGATGGGGAGCAGGGATCTGTTGGGAGTCTCAATGCTGTGAACCCCCATCTTATGCTCAGCCGGTATATATGTGTGAATAAACCTAAGAGCACAGAAATGCCAAAAGGCTACAGTGACGGCCTTCTAAGGAAACGGGACTTCAGTAAATGCTGGAACCCCTGAAACTTCTCACCACTCAGAAGTGGCATGCATAAGGTGACCCTATGGAAAGGAGGACGGGGCTCCTGTATCTTTAACAGTTGCATAGAAAAGGGAATTTCAGCAGGTGTCATTTGCAGGCCTGCAGCACCTGGTGAAATTCCCTCTTTGTCGCAACAGTTCAAGCTGCAGGAGCCCTGCCCTCTTTTGTATCGGGTCACGTTAGGCAGGGTTCCTGCAGCTTAAACTGTTGCGACGAAGGGGGAATTTCACCAGGTGCTGCAGGCCTGCAAAGGACCTCTGCTAAAATTCCCTTTTCTATGCAACAGGTAAAGATACAGGAGCCTGGTCCTCCTTTCCATAGGGTCACCCTAGCGGATGCATAAGAGAAGAAAGGAGGAAGTTGCGCTCTAAATTCCCTCAAAAGTGGGCCCAGCAAAGGGAGAGGAGGAAAGAGGAAGGCAGGAATGGCAGGTGATGGATGCCGTTACATTTCCTTAGGCTTAACTTCTATGGGGAGTGATGATTAAGGGTTACACATCAGCCCTGCCCAATGCTGTACATTGTTTCCCCACTCCTTGCATTTTGCTGCTGCCTTCAAACGTTTCTGAAGCATATGTGCTCCTAGACATTCCCGAACCCGGATCCGGCTTTTCCTCCGCTTTTCTTGCCGTGGCATCTGAATGGTGCGTGCTCTTTGAGTCAGAAAATGGTGCAAACTTGATTTCCTCCCCCCGCCCACCTGCTCCTCGCGATCCCTTGATTCATTGCCCAAGGCTGCTGCACCAAACTGCTGGAATGCTGCTGACCGCAGCAAATTGCCGGCTCTCCCGCCGTTAATGCAGGGAAAACGCAGCCATGAGCAGAGTGTGCAGCCTCATTCTGGAACCGCCTCTCCAAGAAAGAGATTTGTTGAGTTCACAGCAAAAAATAAATTGGGGTGGGGGAAAGAAGGCCAGGAAATCTATATACCATGGACTTGGTTTGATTTGACAAACCTTGCAGGGACAGAGTGAACTGTGACGTGTCATAAAACCTAGTTTCCTTAAGGCATCTTCAAATGAATGGCAAGACATCCCACCTCCCATGGCATGTTCCAGGGCACTTAAGTAGAGTGACCCTATGGAAAGAGGACAGGGCTCCTGTGTCTTTGGCTGCCTCTACACGAGAGGTTTAAAGCTCTTCCAAGTCTCATTAAAATTTTTACCTCTACATGAGCGGAGCGCAAATCGGGAGTTGAGGCGCGTTATCTATCCGATTATGAGCATTATGAAATGCGCGTTAAATAGCGAGTTTTATTTTGCTGCGGCCATTAAAGCGCATTTTGACTATGTGAACAAGCGATTCTCCGCATTAACTACTTCTAAAGCGCATTTCAAACAACCGGTAAGGCCACCAGTTGTGCGCTCAATTACCTCCTGCGTACAGTCATTTCCCATAAAGCGCTTCCAAGAAGATGCGCATAATCGGAGAACCAGGCATCAAACCGAATTCTTGTAGAGGGGATCTTTAACAGTTGTATTGAAAGGGGAATTTCAGCAGGTGTCATTTGTATGCATGCAGCACCTGGTGAGATTCCCTCTTTATCACAAAAGATAAAGCTGGAGGAGCTATACTAGAGTGACCAGATACAAAAGAGGGCAGGGCTCCTGCAGCTGTAACTGTTGAGATGCTGAAATTACCCTTTCAATACAACTCGTAAAGATACAGGAGCCTGGTCCTCCCTTCCACATGGTCACCCTGCTAAAGGGGGTTATGCCAACGCGATTCATTTGCACCAGCATTCCATCCCTACAGTGCTGGTTCCTAAATAAAATTCTGAAATAACATGTTCTTTGTGCAAAATCGAACGAGGTACACTATACCCCTTGCAGGCCTGGGATGGCGCGGCACGTTTCTGTATTCCTCTAGAGCAGTCCCCCCATCCCAACCTGAGACCCTCCCGATGGTTTGGACTATAAAGCCAATCTCAGGTGGGGATGGTCAGAGTTGTAGTCCAACACATCTGGAGAGGGCTGGGTTGTGGGGGAGGTGCCCCAAGGAAAGGGCCTTTGCCAGAAATGCCACCGTCGAGACTCAGGCCTAGCTGCCACAGAAACAGAAATATCCAAGAGAGCCCCTGTCTCCAATAGAGAGGGGATATGAGTTAATAGGCTGATGGAAGGAAGAGACTCAAAGCAGATCTGCAGTTAGGACAGGTTCTTTGGATTATGGGATTAGGATTTGGCTATTTTTGGTTTTGCTAATCCAGGGAAGAAAGCCGAATCGGAAAGGACAACCGTCTCCACGATTTGACGGGTGTTTGGGGAGGCTGGGCAGTTACCGTAGCTGTCGATTTATACAAAGCAAACGATGCATGGGAAAGCATGCTCCATTTCAACTGGGCTTGTTTAGGCTTGTGGGTTACAGCTGCCATGTAAATCCAATGAAAGTGTGAACCTGTTTTCTTCATTTTACCGCTTGTACACTTTGGAGCACAGACAGAAGGCGATTGTGCCAGCAGCTGAGAGCCAGGAATTTATTTATTTTTTTTATTTATTTATTTTTATTTTTTAAATTTTATTTCTAACCCGCCTCTCCATCCAGATCGAGGCGGGGAACAGCAATAAATATAAATATAAAATCATAAAATAGATAAACAATTAAAACAAATAAAAGCAAATACATTATTAAAAACATCTTAAAATTCAACCAAATAGGCCTGCACGTCCTGGCTTCTTGGCATTTAAGCTGACCAAAGTACATGGCTTAAACTGACCCTGGGGTTGGCAGTCCAGTATCCTAGGCCGTTATTCCCAAGGGTTTGCTCCATCACCCATACAATATGTAACGAACAGACGATGCATGGAACGATTCGCCTGTTTTAAAAAATGTATTCACAGCAGTTGACAATTCAAAATAATAGTTTATAATGTTATTTTGCTAGAATGCAAAAAGGAAAAGGGGCAGAGAGGGGACAAAAGGAGAATCATCTCCACTGATGGAGGCAGTTTGAGGCCCCAGTGCTAGTTGGAGTTCCTGCCTGCCTGGCACCTTTTCCTTACAGATTCACAACAGAGAAAAGAAATTACTTCTTCACACAATGCATAAATGTGCAGGCCGCCTTTCCTTCTGAACAGCCGACCGTTAAGATCTTCAGAGGAGGCACTGTCATTCCACAACCAAATAGGATATTGCAATGTAATATCTCAAAGGCGGGCTTCTCAGTGGTGGCACCGCTCTCTGGAAAACCCTCCCCCATGCAATTCAGGAGGCAGAAAATGTGTTCTGCCTCCTGAAAATGCACATGTTCACCCAGGCCTTCTCTGGATTGTAAATAACTGCAGTTGATCATATGCTGCTCCATAGAATCCCAAAGCTGTGGAGCATCTTACCAAGAAGGCCTGGCCTCGCTCTGTCCTCCTAGGGATGGTTCTTACCACAGAGAGGTTCACTCTAGGCTGTTCTTGACGGATGACGGAAATCGTGATTTATTTATTTATTATTTATTTATTGCATTTCTATACCGCCCAGTAGCCATGGAGCATCTTATCAAGAAGGCCTGGATGGTTCTTCTCACAGAGAGGTTCACTCTAGGCTGCTCTTGATGGATGACAGAAATTATGATTTATTTATTTATTTATTTATTACAGTATTTCTTCAATTCTAGGACACACTTTTTCCCCCATATAAAGGTCTCTAAAATGGGGTGCGTCTTAGAATCAATGGCGTCTTAGAATCACAGTTTTTTAATTTTAGATATATTTTAACGTTTTATTTTATTATTATTTTTCCTAGACTCAAAGCTTTTTTTCTGTTGGTGGTACTGAAATTAAGATGCGTCTTACAATTGATGGCATCTTAGAATTGAAGAAATACGATATTTATTTATTGTATTTCTATACCGCCCAATAGCCATGGAGCATCTTATCAAGAAGGCCTGGATGGTTCTTACCACAGAGAGGTTCACTCTAGGCTGCTCTTGACGGATGATGGAGATAGTGATTTATTTATTTATTTATTTATTACCATATTTCTTCGATTCTAGGACGCACCCCCCCCCCATATAAACGTCTCTAAAAATGGGGTGCGTCTTAGAATCGATGGCGTCTTAGAATTGCAGTTTTCAAATTTTAGATATATTTTAACATTTTATTTTATTATTATTTTTCCTAGACTCAAAGCTTTTTTTCTGTTGGTGGTACTGAAATTAAGGTGTGTCTTACAATTGATGGCATCTTAGAATGGAAGAAATATAATATTTATTTATTGCATTTCTATACCGCCCAATAGCCATAGAGCATCTTATCAAGAAGGCCTGGATGGTTCTTACCACAGAGAAGTTCACTCTAGGCTGCTCTTGACGGATGACAGAAATCATGATCGTTTATTTATTGCATTTCTATACCGCCCAATAGCCAAAGCTCTCTGGGTGGTTCACACAAATTTAAGCCATGAAACCTGTTCAAAATATAAAACAAGCAACAGTATAAAAACATACACAAGATAAAAGCACAACCAGGATAAAACTGAGCAGCAATGCAGAATACAGATTTATAATACAATTTTTAAACAGCAAAGTTAAAAATTAAGTTGATAAACTATTTGATGATGGTACCTGGGAAGAAAAGTGTCTCAAAGGCGAATACTGTGGACCCGAGGCAGCTATTATTTTATTTTATTTATTTCATTCCTATACCGCCCAATAGCCAAAGCTCTCTGGGCAGTTCACAAAAATTAAAACCATAAGGTACAGCATAAAATATAAAATAGGGAAGCTTAAAACCACAGTATAAATGTACAACCAGAATAAACCCAAGAGCAATGCAGAGATTTAAAATACAGATTTAAAACAACAGAGCTAACAGACACGGGCCTTTTCCACACCAGGCAAAACGCCTGGGATGAACCCCGACTGTTCCCTGTGCGTCCGAATGATGCACAGGGAGTCCGGGGGGAGGGGACGGGATTTTTCCTGGTTTGCAGGGACCAGAAAAATCCCGATTCTCCCATGGTCCTGGGAAGTTCCCGGGACCGCAGAAGAATGTGCCTGTCCACCCCGGTGCTGCTGCACTTACTCGTGAGTAGGAGTGGCAGCACAGATGGCCACGGAGCTGCACCGTGCCCCTCCGGCCCGCTACACCCCGTGGTGTAGAAAGGGCCTAGGATGCTAAAATGCTAAAATACTGGGAAAATAAAAAGCTCTTCACTTGGAGCCGGAAGGAGTACGATGCAGGTGTCAGTGTATACCTCTCTAGGGAGCTCATTCCACAGCTGGGGTGCCACAGCACAGAAGGCCCTCCTCCTGGCAGCCACCTGCCTCACTTCCTTTGGCAGGGGCTCACGGAGAAGGACCCCTGAAGATGATCTTAGGGTTCGGGCAGGTACATATGGGAGGAGGCGATCCTTCAGATGACTGTCCTGGCCCCAAGCCATTTAGGGCTTTGAATGTTAATACTAGCACTTTGAATCGGGCCTGGATATGGACTGGCTAGCTTCTTCATCGGTCAAAATCAGAACTTTTTGACTTCTGCTAGGATGGCAGTAAGTAGGAAGCCAGTACAGGTCACAGAGTGTAGGAGAACATAAACAAATCCCAATTAAAAAGAAGGGGATGTGGACAGGGAAGAGAGGCAAATCCCCCCCCCCCTCCCCTGCAAGTAGGTGGATTTATTTAGCTGGGGAAATGAATGATTTCAATCCGAACAAGGGCAACCAATAAAGCATTTGTTATGCAAATCTTTTCATTACTGAAAGCCAGGGTGCTGATCGCAGATAAAATTCTTTGTAGACTCCCTTCCCCCCCCGCCCCCCCCCCCGCTTCCACATCCACGAGAAGCTACCACCTAGCCTGATTATCTCTGCGAGGAAGGAGGACGGACAGAGCCTCCAATGCTCTTTCATTGTGTCACCAGCAGAAGAAAGGTACGGACGGCGGGTGAAAAACCGCCAGGTTCATCAAAGTTGGTTCATTTTAATTTCTCTCTCCCTCTCCCTGTCCCCAGCTGAGGTGACATCTGCTCTTGAATGACCTCAAGTGCCTTCTGTCAGCACACGCTCCTCTGGGGCTGGTCGGCCATTCTTCATATGTGCATATATTAAGGCCTTGGGTGAAAGGCCTTCCTCCCGCTCGCTTGGATCTCTGCTAGGCCTGTCAGCGGCCTGAAGCAACAAGACAGATGAGGGACGGGCCGTGTGTGGCGTATGATGAACCTCAAGGCACTGCCTGTGGGTCACACCGTGGCGCTATCAGGTAGCTACAGCGCCTTCTATGGGGACAGGAGGAGGGGGGTGATGAATATCTCCCCATTCTCTTATAGCCAAGAGCAGACGAACATAACACAAGCCCTGCTGGATCAGACCAAGGGTTCATCTAGTTCAGCATTCTGTTCGCACAGTGGCCAACCAGCTGTTGACCACGGACCCACCAGTGGAACATGGGTGCAAGAGCACCCTCCCACCCATGTTCCCCAGCAACTGGTGTATGTAGACCTACAGCCTCTGCTCCTGGAGGTAGCATATAGCCATCGGGACTAGCAGCCATCCTTCTGCAGGAATTTATCCAACCCCCATTTTAGGCCGTCCTAATTGGGGGGGGGGCATCATCTTGTGGCAGCGGATTCCCTAGTTTAACTCTGCGCTGTGTGAAGAAGCCCTTCCTTTGATCTGCTCTGAATCTCCCACCAATCAGCTTCATCGGATGACCCCTTTGGGTTCTAGAATTATGAGAGAGGGAAGAAAATGTCTCCTTCTCTCGAAATACGAGAACAATACTAGGTAGGGTTCAAAGGAAAGGGTGCCTGTGGATTCATCAGGACTCTCCAGGGAATCCCCCCACCCCCGCAGCATAAGAAGCTACTGCAAATCAGCAGCAGCTGCATTTGGGTAGGGTGGCCATGTGTCCTACTTTACAGAGGACTGTCCTCTATTTCGAGGTGTCCTGTATTTAAAGGGCTCTTGGAGTCCAAACCCGATTTGGATAAAGAACCAAAGAACCATCAGAAGGGAGCAGGGCCAGGGCGCATCCAAAGTTAGTAGCACCTGGACAACAGCTGACTGAGCAGGCCCACAGGTCAACTGGTTTATGTTCTTCCCCACCATGGCAACTGCATTTCTATTTAGGCTGACCCTATGAAAAGGAGGACAGGGCTCCTGTATCTTTAACAGTTTCATAGGAAAGGGAATTTCAGGAGGTGTCCTTTGTATATATGCAGAACCTGGTGAAATTCCCTCTTCATCACAAAGTTAAAGCTGCAGAAGCCCTGCCCTCTTTTGTACATGGTCAAGAGATAGGGCTCCTGCAGCTTTAACTGTTGTGATGAAGAGGGAATTTCACCAGGTTATGTATGCATAAACAACACCTGCTAAAATTTCCTGTCCTTTGCAACCGTTAAAGATACAGGAGCCCTGTCCTCCTTTTCATATGGTCACCCTATTTCTAGTTAAACTATAGCAATCATTTCTACATTTACATGTATACACATAAATTAGCACATGCAACTGTGATGCAAATATACGCCCTCTTTTCGGGTGATGCCAAGTTGGCCACCATACACCGAAGTATCCAGGAACAGTGCTAGATTCAGGGGCACATCCCCCAAGCTACGAACTTGATTTTTGAGATTAACTGTGTCCAGAACAAGTTATGCAGTTGTACACTTATTGGCTTATTGATTTTATTTATTTACTGCATTTCTATACCGCCCAATAGCCGAAGCTCTCTGGGCGGTTTACAAAAATTAAAACCATAAAAACCATTCAAAATATAAAACAAAGACAGTATAAAAATATAAATTAAAATACATCATAAAAGCACAACCAGGATAAAAAAGCAAGCAGCCATGCATACAGGATTTAAAATGCAAACTTAAACAGCAAGGCTAAAAATCAAACTGAAGAACTGTTAAACACAGTGAAAATAAAAAGGTAGGGTGACCAGATAAAATCCAGGCCAGGGCTCATGTAACTTTAACAGTTGTAGAGAAAAGGGAATTTCAGCCAGTGACATTTGTATGCAATTAGTTCCTGGTGAAATCCCCTCTTCATCACAACAGTTAAAGTTGTAGGCACTATACTAGAGTGACCATATACAAAAGAAGGCAGGCCCCCTGCAACTTTGTTGTGATGAAGAGGGAATATCACCAGGAACTAAAGGACACTAGCTGAAATTCCCTTTTCTCTACAACTGTTAAAGTTACATGAGCCCTGACCTGGATTTTATCTGGTCACCCTAAAAAAAGTCTTCACCTGGAGTCTAAAAGAGTATAATGTAGGTGCTAGGCGAACCTCTCTGGGGAGCTCATTCCACAGCCGGGGTGCCACAGCAGAGAAGGCCCTCCTCCTGATAGCCACCTGTCTCACTTCCTTTGGTAGGGGCTTACGAAGAATGATCTTAGGGTCTGGGCAGTCACATATGGGAGGAGACGTTCCTTCAGATAACCTGGCCCCAAGCCATTTAGGGCTTTGAATGTTAATACCAGCATTTTGAATCAGGTCCGGATCTGGACCGGCAGCCAGTGCATCTTTACTAACAGGACAAATAAAAAAAATATTAAGAAAGCATGTGGATGAAAACGTATGCATTAGCAGAAATATACATAAAATGCACACACATTTCATGCAAACTTTTAAAAAATAATAATTTCAAAGTTTGCGATGACCTGCGCTGAATACTAAAAAAATATCAGAAACTGAGAGGAACTAGAAAGAGCAGATTATTCCATTCCTATTCTACAGTAGGCAAACTGCTTAATTGGGCATCCACTGCTGCTACGAGGCCTCTCTTCTCTAATTTAGAGAATTTCTGCACAAAATAGATGTGGAGGGGCCATGGCCCAGTGGGAGAGCTCATGTTGTGCACGCAGAAGGGTTCAAACCCCAGCATCTCCAGGTAGTGCTGGGTAAGACACCCCGCCTGAAACCCTGGACAGCCACTGCTGCTAGCCAGTGTGGAAAATACTGGGCTAGATGGACAAAGGGGCTGACTTCATATTTGTTTTATCACATTTATAGCTCTCCCTTTTTCCTCTTGCAAGGGACCCAAGGCGGCTTACATGATTCTCCTCCTCTTCATTTTATCCTCCCAACAACCCTGTGAGGTAGGTTAGGATGAGAGTCAGTGATTAGTGCAAAGTCACCCAGTGACCTTCGTGGCCAGGTGGGGACTAGAACCTGGATCACCCTAGTCCCAGTCCAACACTCTAACCACTACACCATGGTGGCTCTCATAGAATCAGACTCATAGAATAGTAGAGTTGGAAGGGGTCTATAAGGCTATTGAGTCCAACCCCCTTCTCAATGCAGGAATCCACCTTCAAGCATCCCTGAAAGATGGCTGTCCAGCTGCCTCTTGAATACCTGTAATGTGGGAGAGCCCACGACCTCCCTAGGTCATTGGTTCCATTGTCGTACCGTTCTAACAGTCAGGAAGTTTTTCCTGATGTCCAGCCGGAATCTGGCTTCCTGTCACTTGAGCCCATTATTCCATGTCCTGCATTCTGGGTTGATTGAGAAGAGATCCCGGGCCTCCTCCATGTGACAACCTTTCAAGTATTTGAAGAGTGCTCTCATGTCTCCCCTCAGTCTTCTCTTCTCCAGGCTAAACATGCCCGGTTCTTTCAGTCTCTCCTCATATAAGGCGGCTTCCGGTGTTCCTGCGCCAGCATACATGGCTGGGATTCCTGGCTGATTCAGCGCATGCACATTTAGCAAGTACTTTTGCCACTGAGAACACGTAGCCGCTCTGACTTCGAGTGTTTGGCGAGTGAGAGAAATGTTTCTTCAAGGCAGCATCATCATCATCATTATGCAGAAAACCTCAACGATGCATCAAACTTCCCTCCCTATTAAAAAATAATCAGAACTTAATCTGGCTTGTTCTAAGTACCTAATGGGATCTGTAATTTCTTGCTAATTATATAATGATTCCAGTTTGTTATATGGGGATGGCAATTAAAACACTCCAAAAAGCACTTTCCACAGCAAGGAAACCGTTGCACTGACTTTCCGCCCGAAGGTGCTCCGTCTGCGATCTCCACCTCCGTGACTCTTGACATTTGCATTCAGAGGCGCCTCTGCTCCAAAACTACCGCTGCCTCGTTTTATCATTGGCCTACATTCAAACGACCTGTCAATTTGCAATTCAAGCTTGTTAGGGTTTGTCCAGATCAGCACTGAGTCTCTTACCGTATTTCATCTTTGAGGAAGTATTTATTTATTGAAGATATTTCTATCCACCGAGGTGTCTCCAATATTCCAGACGCTGCATTGGAAGGGCACCTTTATGCCCTGCTTCCGGGCTTACTCCCAGGTTAGTGGGTATAGGATTGCAGCCTAAGGCTGCATACTACCGCCTGGGAGTAGATCCTATTGAACTCAATGAGCAGGGCCAACTGAAGACATTTTATGAAGTACAAGATTCCCCCCCCCCCCCCATCATTCCCTGTACAAAAGCCTACTGGACTGACAGTTGCATCTTTCTGCAACATGTGAGATAGGTCAGTCTCCTCTGCTGTACCTGAAGGCAGCCTAGCTTTTTGGGCAGAAGGGAGGCCTCGTGACACACACGAGGATGATTAGGGTTCTGGAAACAAAGCCCTATGAGGAGATTGAAAGAACTGGGCATGTTTAGCCTGGAGAAGAGAAGACTGAGGGGAGGCATGATAGCACTCTTCAAATACTTGAAAGGTTGTCACACAGAGGAGGGCCAGGATCACTTCACAATCATCCCAGAGTGCAGGATGCGGAATAATAGGCTGAAGTTACAGGAAGCCAGATTCTGGCTGGACAGCAGGAAAAATTTCCTGACTGTTAGAACAGTACAACATTGGAACCAATGATTTAGGGAGGTGGTGGGCTCTCCCACACTAGAGGCCTTCAAGAGGCAGCTGGACAACCATCTGTCAGGGATACTTTAAGATGAATTCCTGCATTGAGGAGGGGGATGGCCTTGATGGCCTTATAGGCCCCTTCCAATTCAACTATTCTATGATTGTATGATTAACTCTCTCCTACAACACCTTTGCTGCTGCCTCCCAGTATCTGCCACCTGAGATTACTGCCCCATTCTGCCTAACGGTAGGGCCGGCCCTGTCAATAGGACTTATGTCTGAGCAGACATATTTAGGATCGTGCCTCAAGACACATATTAAACAATTAAATAATAATCTAGGATTGAAATTGATGATCTGTGTCAGAATCTTCCAAATTTCTTGACATCCATTTTTCTAAAATGGATGCAGTACTCTACAACATATGATGTGGAGTAGCCTTCCCCAACCTGGTGCCCTCCAGATGGTTTGGCCTGCAACTCGCAGTATTCCTGGTCATTGGCTGTACTGGCTGGGTCTGATGGGAGTTGGTCCAAAATTTTGGAGGCTGTTAAGGAAGGCTGGTATGGTGTGTCAGGACAACTAAAACCATTCCACCACTTGGCTGCTGAGATTTTGTACACAGAATGGGAATTTTAACAATGTGAAGGCACACTGATGAAAAACTTTCGATCCTTTATCTCACGTAGAGCCAGATTTTATTTATTTATTGGTTACATTTTTATACCGGCCAATTGCTGAAGCTCGCTAGAAGTTTCACAACAAGTAACAGCTTATTCCAGATACCCTTGACTTCCCTTCTGAGCATCCCATTTTACCTTTAAGACAGGACGATGGTTAAAGCTGGACCATAAATGGGCTACCAGGAAAGAACGCATGGTTTGGGTTAAAGGTAAGCCAGACAGTTCCTTTTACCTGGCAAATGTTTGTGGGTGAACTAAGACCAAGCTTTGGAGCATCAGATCACCATGTTCCTCTGAAGATCGGTAGATCCATAGGTGTGTACAAGAGGTGTGCCAGGTGTGCCCAGGCACACCCTAATGTCTCAAGCAATAAGCACTGAATCGAGGGGGCCATTGAGTAGGGATCCAGAAGAGGATCCAGATGCAGCAGGATGGTCCTCCGGCTGCCCTCCAGTTTCCCCACTGCAGTGCCAAGAGAGCACCATTGCTCCTAGCAGCAGAAGCAAAAAGGAATTGCTCTGCTGGGAACCTCTCTGCTGGGAGCCGTGCTTCAAAGAGGCCAGGAGGAGGGCCCCTGAAGGCTAATATTGCCTCGTAAGACCGTCCTCCAGCCAATGTCACCACAAAGCCCCACCAACGCTGGAGCTTGAGAAGCATCTCCTCATTCCACACAACCCTTTACTTGCAACTACCCTCCCATGGTCAGGCAAGTCGAACGCGGGGTAGGACATCAGTGGCTCAATTCGGACGACACAATAAACAACTGGTGTGGAGGAAACAATCATCCGTTGTATTGACTATCGTGTCGTCCGAATGCTGCCATAGTCAACTCAGCGCTGATCCTCATCCACATCACAGTTGATTATCTATTACCATGTTGTGTGGGGAGTGTCCCCTAGGGTTAAGGTTAGGGTTAGTCAACCCACCATTGACTATCGTGTCGTCCGAATTGAGCCAGTGTCTACAGTGTTTAATAACTAAATGAATAAAAATAATGTCCTTTATGACTAAGTATTCAAAAAAATTCACCTTAATTAAAAAAAAAAAAATTCCCTGGGTGCACACCCTAATGAAATGTGTTGCACACACCTATGGGTAGGACTGTTTGCAATACAAATACAAGAGCAGACACTTTAAGTTGACGCGACTTTGTCTGCGTTAAGGCTGAGAGAAAGATATCACTGCCTCCATCCCTGTAAGGAAAGTTTTAACTAACGGAAAGGGAAGTCAGACTCAAACGTGTGCCGCCGCCATGACAGCTTCTTGGGGTTGCCTGTTTTTCTGCATTGCAACACTGGAAACTGTCCCCATTTCTGACTTAGTGGCTTTGTCTCCCTGGCGAACCACCGGCAGATCTCCGTGCAATTAGAGTTAAGCGCAGGCACCAGAGTGGAATTCTAAATGGACTAATTAAGGCTAATGACTCAAAAACAGCCTTCCCCCACCTGCAGCCAATGGCCAGGCTGGTGGGGAATGATGGCAGTTGTAGTCCAACGCATCTGAAAGGGAACAGATGGGGAAGGCTGCCCTAGATCTTGACAGCTTCCCTTGAAAATTAGATTCTCCCATTAACTATGTGTCATCATAGCTCTCGTTTTTAATCACATCGGCAGCTGCCAAATGAACGCATTGAGATTATTACGGGGGAGGGCGTGGGGAGGAGGTTCAGAGATATGTTGGGGTCATTTTGATGTATCGGTTCGAAATAAGCAGCCGGATTTGGGTTGGAGCTCTCTAGCGAGACCTTCCTGGAGGCTACCTGGAAAAGGCCAAATTACCTGTGAAAACAACGAAAATGCCTCTTGCGTCCCAGAATCCCACCATCCTACATCGTGTGCCACCGTGTTACCATGTTTGCTGAAGAAATTGCAGTCTGAACTGTATTACATACCCAGAGTCGCTCCCTAAGAGAACCCTTTCCAACGTAGTGCTGGAAGTCTTTTGGACTTCAACTCCCATCAGCCCCAGCCAGCATAGCCAAATGGTTAAGGATTTGGGGAGTTGTAGTCCAAAACATCTGGAAGGCACCAGCTCGGGCAAGGCTGACCAAAGGCGCATGAGAACGACTCAAGCCACACTAGATGACCCATGGAACCGTGCAGCTCTGCCCACGTCTATAAAGATTCAGCTCCGGTCCTGCTCTTCCCTCTGGTCAACTTGCCTCTAGAGCCGGCCCTACCATTAGGCAGACTGAGTCAGCTGTCTCAGGCAGTAGGTGCTGGTGGGTGGCAGCAGCCTTTCACAGTTCCCCTCTGTTGGCCTGCTCTGTGCCCCTGAATCTACCCTGCTGCCTTCCCACCTGGCTGGCTGCTTTCTCCCTCCGGACCTTGACCCCATCACATGGGGTTCCATTTTTTGAGAACCCTGATGCTACCCTGGGAATTAGGAAAGCGTGCAGCTGGCATACCAACAAAAGCACTCCTTGCTGCCGCCACCAGCACTACCACCTGGCCATCCAGGTTCAGCACCAGGTCTGGGAGCACCCCCCTGGTTGCAAAAAGCGATCCGTAAGGAAACGTGCAACTGCTTCCAGAACCTGCATAGCTCTCTGGTCGGAGCACCTCAAAAATGATACCGTGGAGCGGGAAAACGTGCAGGAAAAAGGCAACCAAAATGACCGAATGGCTGGACCAATTCCACCATGAGGAAAGGTTACAACTTCTGGGGCTGTTTAGCTTAGAAAAAAAGGGGGCTAAGCGGAGACATGACGGAGGTGTACGAAATTATGCATGGTATGGAGAACATGGATAGGGAGACATTTTCCTCCCTCTCCCATAATGCTAGAACCCAACAGGGTCATCCCATGAAGCCGATTGGTGGGAGGTTCAGGACAGATCAAAGGAAGCATTTCTTCATGCAAACTTTGGTATTCACTACCACAAGACGTAGTGATGACCACCGGTTTGGATGGCTTCAAAAGGGGGTTGGATAAATTTATGGAGAAGACGACTAGTATTGGAGGCAGAAAACCTCTCTATTCCAGCTGTTGGGGACCATGAGTTGTTACTACATTCATATCCTACTTGGAGGCTTCCCACAGGCATCTGGTTGGCCACTGTGTGAACAGAATGCCGGACTACATAGGCCTGTGGCCTGATTCATCAGGGGTCTTCTTATGTTAACTTTATGTTTTCCATGTCAACTTTATGTTTTCCATGTCATCAGATGCAGATTGTTTGCCCCATTTAAGCCAATTCTGCTGTGATCCCTGTTGAGCTGATAGCTTTGGCCACCTTCAGTGACTGGCCATGCTGGCTGGGAACGATGGGGGTTATAGTCCAACACATTTAGAGGGTGACAAGTTGGGGAAAACTTGTGTGGAGGGCAAGAGATTTGGGCATTGCTGCAGGGACTGATGGGATGCTGGGGCCAGTAGGCTGACCATATGAAAAGGAGGACAGGTCTCATGTAACTTTAACAGTTGTAGAGAAAAGGGGATTTCAGCCAGTGTCATTTGTATGCAATTAGTTCCTGGTGAAATTCCCTTTTCTCTACAACTGTTAAAGTTACATGAGCCCTGTCCTCCTTTTCATTTGGTCAGCCTAGCCCCCCCCCCCCAAGGCCTGGAGCCAAGAAAATTGGTACCAAATGAGACTTATAGCTGTCCATTTGATCAGCTGATTGCACACTGTTTATAGAAGAGCGTCTCCTTTCTAATTCCATCCATTTTCCTCCCTCTCACTTCCTGATTGACATCTGGTCCCATCCTTGATTACTTTTCCTCTTGTAGAGGGGCACAAAGCAAACTCTAGTACCGTAAGGCAGAAGAAAAGGGAGGTTTTTCAGGCTCTGTTCATTATGTTGTGTGCCACTTTCAGCTAGCCTGGTGGAAGTGGTGCCTATTCACCCCTGCCATACTGGAGGACCATTGGCAGGAAGTAATGTTCCCCCACCCACCTCTTGCCAGTACTTATGTGTGTCATGACTTTATTATACCTGTAACCTCCTTTCTATGCTTGCTAGTTGCATTATTATAGTACATCTTTTCTTTGGGCCTGCACCCTCTGTCAGCCCTATGAATGGACAAGGTCTAGAATTCAACTTCCTATTACATTGCCTCCTTGAAGGCATTGTCCTACCAGCCATTTCATCCTCCTCCACGCTTGATACTTAGCTGGACCCCGCCATCCTCGTATTACTAAGAGAAGTCTTGAAGCCCTGCAGTCAACAAGGAGACACAAGCTGTCAGCCAGAGAGGAGTCAATCTTGTTCTTTAATCTCACAGTCCTTTCTATTTTCATAACTCTTGGTGCCTCATCCTCTGTGGAAGGCGAGTACAATTTTTGTTATAATATCCTAGTGGTTTTCAGTCTTGTTGCTTTCAGGGGGATCTGTGTTTGGGTGGCCAAGAGTACAGAGGACTGTCCTCTATTTAAAGTGTTGCCCAGTCCATGTCCATTTTAAAGATAGTGACTGGATTCAGGCAACAAGATAACCAATGATAGTTTAAATAGTAGACTGTTGGCTATTTCATAGAATCATAGAATGGTAGAGTTGCAAGGGGCCTATAAGGCCATCGAGTCCAACCCCCCGCTAAGTGAAGGAATCCACCTTAAAGCATACCTGACAAGCGGTTGTCCAGCTGCCTCTTGAACGCCTCTAGTGTGGGAGAGCCCACGACCTCCCTAGGTCATGGGTTCCATTGTCGTATCGCCCTAACAGTCAGGAAGTTTTTCCTGATGTCCAGCCGGAATCTGGCTTCCTGTCTCTTGAGCCCATTATTCTGTGTCCTGCACTCTGGGGTGATCGAGAAGAGATCCTGGCTCTCCTCTGTGTGACAACTTTTCAAGTATTTGAAGAGTGCTATCATTTCTCCCCTCAATCTTCCGTTCTCCAGGCTAAACATGTTCAGTTCTTTCAATCTCTCCTCATAGGGCTTTGTTTCCAGACCCCTGATCATCCTTGTTGCCCTCCTCTAAACACACTCCAGCTTGTCTGCATCCTTCTTGAAGTGTGGTGCCCAGAACTGGACGCAATACTCAAGATGGGGCCTAACCAATGCCAGATAGTGGGAAACCAGTACCTCACGTGATTTGGAAGCTAAACTTCTATTAATGCAGCCCAAAATAGCATTTGCTTTTTTTGCAGCCACATCACACTGTTGGCTCATATTGAGCTTGTGATCTACAATAATTCCAAGATCTTTCTCGTTCGTCGTATTGCTGAGCCAAGTATCCCCCACTAAGTCATCCCTATTGGCCAGTATCAAGTCAAAGATAGCCATTCCTCTCATTCCTTCCTCTACTTTCTGTAGGAGAAAGTTATCATCCAAACATGTCAGGAATTTCTTGGAGGGGCCACTTTTGGCAGAATTTGTCTCCAACAGATATCGGGGTAATTGAAGTCCTCCATTACTACTACATCAGATTTCCTTGAAACACTGGCAGTTTGCTTTTCAAAAGTTTCGTCCTCATCTTCTCCTTGATTGGATGGTCAGTAGAAGACTCTGACTATCATGCTCCTATTATTCCTTTCCCAATTTGTTTTAATCCAGATGCTCTCGATGGGGCTCCCAGGCTCATCCTCTTGTATTTCTGTGCAGGGCTAAATATTTTTAATATATAGTGCAACTCTGCCTCCCTTTCTATTTCTTCTGTTCTTTTTGAACAACTATATCCTTCAATTGCTATATTCCAGTCATGGGAGTCATCCCACCAAGTTTCAGTTATACCTATCAAGTCGTATTTGCCTTCATGTATTAAGAGTCCAAGTTCATTCTGTTTGTTTCCCAGACTCTGGGCATTAGCATATAGACATCAAAGACCATGTGCTTTGCAGTCGGGCTTCTTTCCTACATTGTTATGAACACTGTTTTGGGGCACTGTTGGAGCTGTTCTCTGTTATGGTGCATAAGCCTTCATCCATTGTTGCCTCAAGGTTTACATCTCCCACCCCCCTAGGGCGGGAGTCCTTCAAGAATCATACACAGGATGATGATGATGTTGATGATGTTTTTAAAAAATATATACATATATGTATTGCTTTTAGACCCATGTTATACAAGTAAGTACCCTAAACAATCAATATAGAAATGTTTGCCAGAGAGAGAATCATGGTATACTTTTAATACGGCTCTCAAGATTTATTTCATAAATTCATTGGCCATGCTTCCATCAGGGAACTGAAGACACTATACATGGCTTCCCTAGGGGGTCACCGGTCCAGGTGTTGAGCAGATCCACACCTCCTAAGCTTCAGCAAAATGGCAACCTCACAGGATCTCAGGTGACACATGGGGACGAGGCGTCTCATACCTGGAAGGGAAACACACACATGGTAAGTGGGGAAGCTCATCCGCCCTTCCGCCAGCATCACCCCAGCTACAGCCACTGGCTTCAATCCATGCATCTCCACCGGTTTCCTTGCACCCTGAGCCTGGAGGCCGACCTCCGCCAGCCCCTGAACTCGTAATCATCAGCCACGCTGCATCTGGGGGCCAACCTCCGCCAGCCCCTGAACGCGTAATCCCCAGCCACTTTCTCCCATTCGTTCACAGACGTGCCCCAGCTTCCATCCACAAATATCCACCGAGCTTCCATCAGCTGGCGTCTGCCACGTCAGTCGGCCCATCATCAGCCAGCTTCAGCACGGAGATCATCTGCCGGTTTCAGGCCACAAACGCGCCACCCACTTAGCAAGTTCACTTGCCTTCTCAGACGCTTCCTGCTCTCTCGCTCTGGGCTCCTGCTTTGAAGAGGCAGTTATCCAAGGCAGCCCTCCCTGTTTGCTCTCTTGAGTGGCAAATGGTCTGTGATGTCACAAAGACTCCGTGGCATCAGCTATCCAGGTAGCATGAGCCTCAGGGATTGGCTGAGCTCTAGTGATGTCAACAATCCCTTCAATTCAGGGCCTTTGACTTCCTCTTTTGGCCTTTTAGGACATTGGTAGAGTACAACATGTAGTATTTATAACATGTTTGTATGCTTTTTATGGTTTTAAATTTTGTATATCGGTTTTTTAATGCTCAATGTTTTTAATTTTTGTAAACTGCCCAGAGAGTTTCGGCTATGGGGCGGTATATAAATGGAATAAAATAAAAATAAATCAATAAATATAAATAAACCGAAATGAATTCCAATCGCACCATCTTCACCTTTGACTCAGGTGTTTATCACATGCTCAGTTTTAAGCACACCCACCTCGACTTTGATCCACTTCTTCAGCGCTGGGCTCGCATGACGTCGTTCCCCTCCTGCTGCTCTCTCGCCCTGAAGTCGCAGTTTTTCGTTTCTGTTTCGATTTATCCCTGAACGGGCAAAGTCCGAAACAGGCAAAGTTCAACAGGCCAAGCTGAGGTATCGCAGCAATACCGACCACGTGTGATTCAAAACACTGGACTCGCATAGCAAATGGAGGGGGAACCCGCAGAAGGAAACCAGGAGGAAAAGAGGTGTGATAAAGGCCTCAGAGAAAGCATTGCATAGCACTGGTCTTGGAAGAGATTTCCCCAGTCACGGTGCCTTAGTTTCTGTGTGGCTGGACTACTGTTGTGAGGTCTTAAACATGCCCAACAGTCAGGAAATCCATGAATCAGCAAGAGATAGCATGACTTGGCAAAGCTCGTCATGTCCGTCAAGAAAAACCGCCATGAGTGAGAAAAGAGTGATGATGATGATGATGATGATGATGATGATGATGATGATGATGGATGTTCTCTCTGTTATGGTGCATAAGCCTTTATCCATTGTTGCCTCGAAGTTTATGTTTCCCGCCCCCGTAGGATTCAGTTTAAAGCCCTCCTGATGAAGTTCTTCATGCTGTGGCCGAACACATTCTTCCCAGCCCTTGTAAGGTGCAACCGTCCCTTGCCATCAGTTCATCTTCCAAGTAACATATCCCATGGTTCCAGAATCCAAATCCTTCACGTTGGCACCACCTTTTTAGCCAGTTGTTCATCTGGAGTATTTCCCTTTCCCTTTCTAATCCTCTTCCAAGAACTGGGAGGATAGATGAGAAAACTATATGGGCCCCAAAGTTCTTGAGTTTCCTTCCCAGAGCTTCAAAGTCTGATGCGATTTCTTCGTAGTTCCGCTTGGCAATATCATTTGTTCCCACATGGATGAGAAGAAAAGGATATGTGTCAGTGGGCTTGATGAGCTTTGGCAACCCTTCAGTCATTGCAACAGTCACAGTGACCAGATACAAAAGAGGGCAGAGCTCCTGCAGCTTTAACTGTTGTGATGAAGGGGGAATTTCACCAGGTGCTGCATATATACAAATGACCCCTGCTGAAATTCCCTTTTCTTCACAACTGTTAAAGATACAGGAGCCCTGTCCTCCTTTCCATAGGGTCACCCTAACTTAGCCATGAGGACTAGATGTATTCATCTAAGCTTTTAAAAAGCCGCAGTCTTTTGGCTAGTAAAACATCTGATCCACGGCTAATGAATGTGCAGCAGTTTCTCTGATATTAATAACAACCCTTCCCTCTCGGTTCTTTTCCACATGGTCGCAAAGTGGTGAAAATAAATAAAGGAAATTAAAGGGGCACATGTAAAGGAGGGACACATTAGCATATGCCAAGGATGGCTGATCAAATTATTAGTCAGACCGTATCATGCTTGCAATGAAATCCAAAAAGTGCAATGGCATTTTCGTATTCTGGGTTGCAAAATGATCTGCAATCTCATAGATAATCACTATACAAAGCAGTCATACAGGTAAGAAAAGAGAGATGTGTACAGTGTGTGTGTGAATAACTAATAACGATGGTGGGTGTGCACGCCATAACGACGGTAGAACGGAAAAGGGAGCCAACGCGCCTCTATTAGGCTTTCTCAACAATTCTCATTTGAGCAGTTAGAAATTGTTGGGCATTCTTGGAGTGAAGGGGGGGGGGAAATCCTCCCTCCAGTACTTTCTCCATTAGAGATAATGTGCAATTTGCTGGAAAATAAGCTGTATTTCCATTAGGAAGTCAGATTTTGCATGCTTGCATTGGCTGAAGGAATGAAAGGCAAAACAGTACCCAGTTTCATGGGGTGGCAATGATTTTTTGCATCCCCGCAACCTCCATGCTTGAATCATGTTTTTTTACTCCTCGGTTCTTGAAAGGGAAGCAATGGGATCCAGAGGTAGAAGACTCAGCCTTAATGATAATTGGGTGGGTTTAGGCTGATTCTCCATCTTTCAGCCACAATGACTAATCCCGTAACAGTTGAATGAGAGCAGCCTATCTTGATGGGTTTTGGAGACGAGGAATTAAAAGCTGGAATGCCACACTGACATATTTGAGAAGTTGTATGGATGTCAAGGGCACTTAGGAAGAATTAGTGCCTGCATCTGCTGCTTCTCCACATTTGTATCATATCCCTTAGATTGTATAACGGCAGGCAGGGGTCTGGTTTTCTTCATCTCCCTGCAACACCTGGGAAGGTTTAGGTGGTTTATATATCAAACTTATGAGCAGAACGTTGTTAATTGCCTTCTACCAGGGTGATCTATTTGTCCAACTAGCCCTGTGATTGGCAGCAGTTCCCTAAGAGTCTCAGGCTGAGAAGGATCTTTCCCAAGCCTGCTAACCGGGAAGTCATGGACTGAATCTGGGATCATCTGTATACCAAACACGTATAGAAGGGGATCAGCCCCTGAGCAATGGTCTCTTCTAGAAACATGAGTTGTACCTTGTTAAGAGCGGATCACTGGTAGATCAGAAAAAAGGATCCATCTAGTCCAGAATTCTGTTCACACAGTGGCCAACCAGTTGCCCATGGGAAGTCCGCAGTCAGGATATGAGTGCAACAGCACCCTCCCACCCATGTTCCCCAGCAACTGGCATTGAGAGGCATAGTGACTCTGATTCGTTATGACTGGTAGCCAGTGATAACCTTACCCTCCATTAATGAATCTAATCCTGGGATGGGAAAGCTTCAGTCCAAAGGCCAGATTTCATTTCAGAGAGGCTCTCAGGGTCCCATTCCAGTGGTAGGTGAGGCCAAAGGCAACTCACTGTAGGGTGCATGGCTCAGAAGGAAGCATGAGCAGCATGTCTTCTCACAAATAACCAGGAGAAGCCTCTCTATGTTGACTCAGAAGTAAGTGGGACTAATCACTCAGCAGCAGTTTCAAATAGTATTTCTACTCAGAAGTAAGCATGAGTATCATGTCTACTCAGAAGTAAGCAGGGCAAGCCTCTGCATGACTACTTAGCAGAAAGCAGGAGAAAGCTCAGAAGTGGGACTGGATCACTCAGCAGCAATTTCAAATAGTATTTCTACTCAGAAGTAAGCATGAGCATCATGTCTACTCAGAAGTAAGCAGGACAAGCCTCTATGCCTACTTAGAAAAAAAAGCAGAAGTCTCAGAAGTAAGTAGGATTGAATCATTCAGCAGCTCCATGCCATGCTCATGCCCCCTCTTTTATCTCTGATCACTAGTTGATCGGATATAAGTGATTTCCCCTGCTAAGCACAGAGAAAGAGAGCATTTTTCAGTGCTAAGCAGGGGAGAGCCCTGACATCCCATCAGCTGGTGGTCAGGAATAAAAGCTTTTCCCTCCATGGCAGAGGGGCCTGGGTCTGAAGCTGCTGGGCCAGATGGGGAACACTTGTGGGCTTTATGAGGCCTGCAGGAAGGAGACACAAATCCCCTTTGAAAGCCGTCCAAATTGGCGGCCATCACCAACTATCACTAATATGGTGGTGGCAATATACATTCTGGGATCAGGCTGAATGATGACAAACTATTTTGCACAGTACAGAAGAATTATTTTAGGATAGAATATTGAGAAACAACTCTTCTGCTCAATCACCCCTGGAAGGGAGGAGGAGGATAACAACAAAAGCATTTACATAGCATTTTAAAAATGAAACAAATGACCACAAATAGCACATCCAGTTTATAAATTTTAAAATTTATACACTAGATGCGCTACTCATGGTCATGGGTTTCGTTTCCGGAGTGCTGTATCGTGCACATCACATCGCCTGCACATCGGTTGATGATAACATTTTAGACCACCCAACATGCTTCGCATAAGGTCAGTTAATACTTGGGTGTGCATCCGTATCTATTATCTCTACACACTCTTCCCACATGGTACACGGAGGTGATGGACATCAATTTAGGTAGCTTTAAAATTGGACCAGCTGTTCCCACCTGGTGCCCTACATTGGGACTTCAACTCCCATCAACCCCAAGTCACCATGGCCAATGGTCAGGAGTGTAGTCAGGAGTTGTAGTCCAAAACATCCAGAAGGCACCAGGTTGGGATATGCTGGATTAGACAAATTAATGGAACGTAATATATTATTGTAATGACTATATGTAATCTCCAGGATAAGAGGGAGGATGTATACCAGTTGCTGCGGAATATGAGTCAGGGTGTTGTGGCATTCATGTTGTTTGTGGAGTTCCCAGAGGCATCTTCTTGGCCACTGTGAGGACAGGAAGATGGACTAGCCAGGGCTTTGGTGTGATCCGACAAAGCTCTTCTTAAAGAACAAGGCCAAGGTCACTGGACACATTGGTGGAAGAAGTGAGATTGAACGGGGAGGCTTCCTGCTTTATAACAACCCCAACATACAACACAGCAACTCCAAAGAAACACAAGTTTATCCCTCTGTGGTATGGGGTCCTTCAGCTCATCTCTACTCCTTAAGTTAATAGCTGAGCAACTGAACTTTAATTCCCACTGACTTAATCCTAGTTTGTTGGCCTACTCAGCTGTGTGATGATGAAGCACAAGGAGGGTTGACGTCCATCACTAAGAAATACTGCAGGTCTCGGAATAATGATTTATAACATTCTATAATTCCATTAGCTAAAAGATGGTCCATGTGAGGAGCTTACTGGACAAAGCATGATGCCATTCCAAGGTGATTCCACTGGAATCCCAACTGAAAGCGGCCTGAAATGGCTGGATTTCCCTCTTTGCGGAGGCAGCTTTATTTTGTATCCTTCCTTCAAGCAGCTCAGAATGGCTCTTAGCTAGGGTGACCCTTATGAAAAGGAGGACAGGGCTCCTGTATCTTTAACAGTGGTGTAGAAAAGGGAATGTCAGCAATGTCATTTGTATGTATGCAGCACCCGGTGAAATTCCCTCTTCATCACAATAGTTAAAGCAGCAGGAGCCTTGCCTAGTGTGACCAGGTACAAAAGAGGGCAGGGCTCCTGCAGCTGTAACTGTTGGGATGAAGAGGGGATTTCACCAGGTGCTGCATGCATACAAATGACACCTGCTGAAATTCCCCTTTCTATGCAACTGTTTTAGCCACACAACCCCTTGGTGAGGTGGAAAAGGCAACTACCGAATATTTGCATAAAGCTACCAAGTGGAAACATTTTAGTTGGGACTCCCATCTCCACATTGGATCTCTATTATGATTATGATTATTTACATTTATTTACAGCCTCATAGCCAAAGCTCTCTGGGCGGTTTACAAAAATTAAAACTTTGGACATTAAAGATCGATATACAAATTTTAAAACCATAAAAGCAAAAAAACCAACAACATATAAAAACAGTATACATTTAAAACAACTGTGAACTCTCAGCCAGGCCTAAATATAGTTCTGGAGTCAATTAAAAACTCAGTATATGCTGTTAAATGCCTGGGAGAAGAGGGAAGTCTTGACCTGGCGCTGAGAAGATAACAATGTTGGCGCCAGGCGGGCCTCGTCAGGGAGATCGTTCCACAATTGGGGGGGCCACTACTGAGAAGGCCCTCTCTCTCGTTGCCATCCTCCAAGCTTTCCTCGGAGTAGGCATTGTGTATGGGTAGGTTCATGTCGGGAGAGGCGTTCCGTCAGGTATTGTGGTCTCGAACCGTGTCAGGCATTATAGGTTAAAACAAGTGCCTTGAATCTACAAGGCTGAAGCATGGATTTGATTCTTCTTTGAGTGCACGGAAAACATCTGGGAGTTGATGAACTGGGGGCCCCTTCGTGAGCCGTGCTTAAAATCAGGCTGCCTTGAAGGGGCACTTTCACCCCAGTTTCAATTAACTCCATTACAAAAAACATTCATTGCAGGAAAACTCACAAATGGGATGATTCCTTTTTGGTTGGATCCCATTGTGTCCTCTGGCATTTGTATTCTTCCTGTTCTCAAGCTTCGGAACCCACACGGCTGTCAACAAGGGAACCCTGGAAACAGACAGCAGCTGGCATAGATCCGTGATGGTGTAGTTACTCTAGAAATCCACCAGATGGCTTAAGGGAATCCATTGATAAACCCCAAAAGTCCCTGGGAGGAAGAGGGACATCAAAGGAGAAGAAAGTCCATTTGGTAACATTCAGAACAATCCTGGAAAGCTGGAGTAAGCAAGTTTAACCATCTAGCTTGCTGACGTATGCTACTATGCCTGTACATCCATTCCTAATCAGCCCGTGAGTATCTCAGCTGTATTAAGAAGTCAGCAGTGTCACGTGGAACAAATTTACACCTACAATTAAACCTAACAGAGCCTGTTAGCAGTCATGCTGCAGGAAACATTAAGATGTGAGCTTTTATAAAAAGCTGAAAGCCAATTCTGTGTTTATGTTGTTACGTGGTTCCTGCATATGCAGCAGTTAACTGTGGAGCTTAGTGAACAGATATCGGGGCGTTCCAGCTAATTGTACCGTGCCTAGTATTTTTAGGCACTGAAAATTTACTGATGGCGCTTCTGATGAGGTGGCCCCTGCACCAGGAATCACTGTGCCGTATTGTCTTAGTTGGTAAGGCTCCACAAGACTCTGTTGGGTTAGCATTTTTAGGTGCTTAGCAAATCAAAGCAGCGGCTATTGTAGTTGTTATTAATAGGAAGACCTACTCAGCCCAAATTTCATTTCGGAGAAGCTCTCAGGGACCATATTTTAGTGATGGGCTGGAAAGGCTGAAGGTATGGGGCCAAAACACAAAGAACACTAGCATATTTCAGCTTAAAGCACTTACTGTCAATACCTACGCTCTGGGGGATGGTATTTCAACCTTTCAGACTGTACAAAAGCCAGGACACCATGAAAGAATTCTGCACCCCTGACATAACATGCAGCATTTAGTATTAGGTTCTCTCTTATTTAATCTGCTCGGACCCTGATCGGAACTCTTAGTTCTGGATCTAGCACAGGCCACTCCAAAGGGTTTCGGATGAAGCTTGAATGAAGTGCTACTCATTTCGAACTGTAACACAGGCATCTAAAAGTGAGACCAAGGATGGCAGAAGTCTCTCATGGACCAGACGGCAAAAACGTGGTTGAACCTCATTACAAACACCTTGGTATGCAGTGCTGTATAGGTTGCAAAGACGCTTTATGTTTAAAATGTGATTCAGGCGCCAGTTATGGTGGGTTGCAGAAAACTTCCTCTGACCAGCACATGTTGAAATCCCGTATCATTAGGTTAGAAAGACTTGGCAAGGGCCACAATTATCAGTTTTGACAAAGCCTCTTACTTCATAGCAATTGGCACAATTGACAACAGTCAAGAATGTCCTAGTACTGAATCTATACTACAAAGACCCTCTTGGTGTTTGGACTAGAGGCTGAGAATTTTATTTATTTATTGAATTTTTTTATACCGCCCAATAGCCGAAGCTCTCTGAGCGGTTTACAAAAATTAAAACCATAAAAAACATTCAAAATATAAAACAACGACAATATAAAAACATAATTTAAAATACAGGATAAAACACAACCAGGATAAAAACCGAGCAGCCATGCAGAAATTGATAGGGATTTAAAATACAAGTTTAAACAAGTTAAAAATCAAACTGAAGAACTGTTAAAACACTGTGAAAATAAAAAGGTCTTCGACCTGGCGTCTAAAGGAGTATAATGTAGATGCCAGGCGAACCTCTCTGGGGAGCTCATTCCACAGCTGGGGTGCCACAGCAGAGAAGGTCCTCCTCCTAGAAGAATGTTAGAATGGTGCATATTTCCCTTCCCTTGCCCTCCCCCAGTCTGAATTTGTCTTATGAATCACTCCTCACATATGGCCCTGGTCAGAAATGAAAGAATGTCACATTACCTTGATAAGGTTTTGTATCCCAACCACCCCCCCAAAATGTCACCATGCTCTGAATCTGAAATGGAGCTCAATTCAAACCTGGTGTGAGCCACTGAAATAGGAAAAGCTAAGAGACTTTGTGAGTTTTGTTTTCAGAAGGCCCATGCTTAAGAAATAGGGGGTATCTCATGCAACACCAAACCACAGCTCCGCCTTATGACAACAAGCAGGCAAGAGAATTACCTGCCTCTTTCTCTTCTGCTGCCCTCTGCGTCAGAGAGATTAAACCTCCTATTCCTGGTTTCTAGCAAATCATAGTTTGCTATTGGACATGATCCCATGCAACAGTTAAGCCAGAATTCCAGAGAATCTGGGCTTTTTGCTTCCGCTTGGCTCCCAGTGGGAGCAGCTAAACTAACCCAAACCAGAACGCTTCGTTTGTTGTTTGAATGGCATGACACACCGGTTTGTTTTTCATTTACGAATCCTGGCTTGTCCAGATTGGCATTTCTGACTTGTCGGTCCCAAACCAAGTCAGGATTTTTAAACCTAGAACCCTGATTTGCCTTTTTGGCTAGAATGGGGCGCAACAACCCTGGAACACCAGTTTGGACAACATAATTAAGCTTTCAGTTTGTTAGTTCAGCCACTCCTGCTGGTAGGAGGAGCCATGTGGGAGTGGATGGACTGCATGCCCCAGCAGGCAGCTTGTTCATGGTAAACCAGGATTCTCTGGAATTCTGGTTTACTGTTGGGAGCAAACTGAGCCATTTTTGCCAGACTGGGAAAATTACATTTTGCCAAAAATCAAGATTGGACGCTTCTAACTTCCTACCCCCATGCATGAAAGGGGTGCGTGTAAGTCCAAAGTTTGCGCTTGCTCGTCCTTTTCATGCAAAACTCAGGACTGATGCCAGGACTGAATATCATCCAAAAGCACACCTTGTGCCCTGCGCACAAATCCAGGCGTTCAGCCCAGTGGTAAATAAGTGGCACTTTGAAGTTAAACAAAACCAAAACTGGCCCTTGAACAACTGCTGCAAACTGGATGTGATTTAGGACTCCAAAAGGGGTGGAGCTGACAGAAGCCAAGGCTGAAATTGTCTGCTTTGATAAACCTGGAACACGCTGTGAATTATGGATTGGGAAGCCTCTGAACTGAGTCTTCAGTTCCCCTCCTTCTCACATGAGCTTGTGAGAAGAATCACCAAGAAATCAGCACAGAAGAGAGGGCCAATGTTATGGGAAGCATCCTAGCTCCGTAATTTGTGCATGCCTCATACAGGACGGTTATACAGATGTTCTGAATTTCTGGTACACCCCTGAATATGAATTGGAGTTGGTCACACAACTTTTCAGATTTTATTTATTCCTTTGTCTATTACTGGAAATACATTTAAAAACATCAGTATCCTCTTCCCTTTGCAGCCAAATGGTAGATCAAAGAGGAGGCTTTACATGATCTCCAGAAACGCTGTGCAGCCTCTCCTTTGAAGCTCTAAATAGTAAATACCACCTCCATTGCATATCCCAAACCTGGCTGCCTGTTGATCTCTGGATCCAAGTTGGGCTGCTGTTGATTTCCCGCCTTATTCAGCTGAAGTTTAAGGTTCTATTTGGGGTTGCTTTCTGAGCGCAGATTTTGGCATGCACGAGAGCACACAACTTCAGAGTGTGTGAGGAAACCCCCATGTACAGAAGCAGTGATCTGCCAGTGTGCAAGGCAATATGCCTCTGAATACCAGTTGCTTGGGAACACAAGTGGGCGGGTGTTATTGCATTCATGTTCTGCTTGTGGCTTTCCCATAGGCATCCAGCTAGCTGCGGTGGAGACAGAATGCTGGACTAGATAGGCCTTTGGTCAGATCCAGCAGGGCTCTTTTCATGTTCTTAAATAGGGCTTACTGAAGCCGCAGCAAAATCCCATGCGGAATCAAGCGTGTCCAAACCCAGCAGCATCCTGGGCTACAATTCCATGTAATCAGAGCTGTCACCCTATTAAAGGAATTCTAGCTGATGAATCATATGGGGTTTAACCAATTAAATCTGTATCATTGGCATTTGATTAAAGCAAAAGTAAAAGCAAAATCTGTTTCGAAGTGGGGCATGTGTGAATCTCACCAGGTGTCATCTTTGAAGAGACATAAATCCCTCCCCCCCCCCCCCCAGTATGAAGGCAGAAGGCCGCTTCTAAGAAGCTACCTGCCAGTTCCAAGTTTTAGAAGGTGGTTTTTAAAATATATTACAAATACTTAACTTTGTTGCTCAATTAGTCAGGGATTCAGTTTCAGTCCCGCTAACACGAATTGCTTAAAGGTTGCAGCCCTATATGCAATGAGTATTCCCCACTGAAAAAGTGAGATTTACCTCCTGATCTTTACTCTCAAGTCCCACAAAATTCCATTTGGCATCCGGCCAGATGAAGCAAGCATAAGATTGCAGCCCAGGTTGACCGAGCCGTGTGGGATTTTAAAAAATGAGCGAAGGCACATGCATGTTTAGGATAGCATGTTTAGCGAAGTAAAAAAAATAAAAGGCATCCACGAACTGATTATGAGCAGGCCATGGCTGCATCAGCTCAGCGGAGCTTCCTCATATTGCAGCAGGGAAAGTATGGGAAATGGTAGCGCCAGGGCACCTGTGCTTTACATGCAAAAGGTTGCAAGCTCAATTGCTGGAATCTCCAGATAGGGCTAGGAAAGACTCCTGTGTGAAACCCTGGAGAGCTGCTGCTAGTCCATGTAATCCCCCCCAGCGCCCTTTCAGGTAACAGAGAATCATAGAAGAGTCGAGCTGGAAGGGGCCTCTAAGGCAGAGTCCAGCCCCCTGCTCAAGGCAGGAATCCACCTCAAAGCATCCCTGACAGATGGTTGTCCAGCTGCCTCTTGAAGGCCTCTAGTGTGGGAGAGCCCACAGCCTCCCTAGGTCATGGGTTCCATTGTCATGCTGCTCTAACAGTCAGGAAGTTTTTCCTGATGTCCAGCCGGAATCTGGCTTCCTGTCTCTTGAGCCTATTATTTCGCATCCTGCGCTCTGGGATGATGGAGAAGAGATCCTGGCCCTCCTCTGTGTGACAACCTTTCAAGTCCTTGAAGAGTGCTCTCATGTCTCCCCTCCGTCTTCTCTTCTCAAGGCTAAACCTGCCTGACAGATGAAAGCTAAACAAGCTTTCATCTGTCAGGAGCTTGGTGCCATTAGCTCCCAGGGTATTTATACCCTGATGTTCCTCTTTTGTACTGGTTGAAAAGAATCACTGCCAGATTGTTGGGGGGTCCACGCAGCTTGTGTAGCTTTGTTTGGGGTGTAGAAGAGACTGAAAATGAATCATTAATAAAAGCACTGCAAATGTTAGAACCATCTCAACCAATGCGGCAACCTCCAGATGTTTTGTACTGCAATTCCCATCAGCTTCAGAAAGCATAGTCATATGACAGGCACTGGCCTGGGAAGGGTGTCTTATTAGCTGTACACACACACACACACACACACACACATTTAGTAAGAAAAATAGGTTCCTGTTGATCACTTAAATCGGCCGTCCCCCAACCAGGCACCCTTCAGATGTGTTGGACTACAACTCCCATCACACCCAGCCAGCACAGCTATTTAAATCAGCCTTCCCCAACTGGGTGCCCTCCATATATTTTGGGACTACAGCTTCCAGGACCCAGCAAGTGCTAGTAAACCTGGTGCCTCCCAGATGTGTTGCACTACAATTCCCACCATCCCTGACCGTTGATCATACCGGCTAGACCTTATGGGAGTTGCAGTCCACAACATCTGGAAGGCATCAGTCTGCTTATCCCGGGGGACTGCAGGCAATCCTGAGCGGGGTGGACCAAGGGTCCGACTCCGTAGAACAGCCACCTGCAACCCGCCAGATGTTCCGGACTTCAGCCCGGTGGAGGATGGTGGCTCCGGTTGTCAGCGGAGCTGTGAATCTGCTCTGGGTTTCAGCCAGAACTCTAACGGGGCTATGCAAGTGGCTGAACCTATTTGGAAGAGAGGGTTCAGCACCTCGGACAGCTCCTGCAGAGTTCTGGCTGGTTCGGACTGAAATCCAGAATGGATTCACAGCCCCGCTGAAATCGGAGCCACCAGCCTGCACTGCTTCAGCCCTCAGGATTCTGCTACTGCAGAAGCTCAGCTCCCTCCCTCCTTCCCTGGTTAGCAGAGAGACCAAGGCTTGAACCCGGGTCCGGCCCTCCGTTTCCCAAGGGGGCGGCTCTAGCCTCGAGCTCCGTCCCGCACGTGCTTTGCAAGCAGCCGTCTGGGCATGCGCAACAGCGCCCCCCTCCCCGCTCCCCCTCCGAGCGCCCTGGCACGTGGCCCCCAGGTCGCGAGACGGAGGCCCGCCCCTGCGCATGCGCGCGCTTTCTCCAACAGCCCGCCTCAGCCCCCTCAGAGCAGCGGCGGAGGGTGGTGGGGGAGGGGCGATGAACTCTGCCTCTCTCCGCCGGCTCCTCCGTACTCTCGCCGCCATGGGAGAAGCCGCTTCTTCTTCCCTCAAGGCCCCTAGTAAGCCAGAGGCCCTGCCCGGGAGAAACCGGAGCCTCGTCCGCCTCCTGGGTACGTAGAAAGCGGCGAGGAGGCAAAGTCCTGAAGGGGAGCTGGAGTGGGGCTAGTGAGCGAAGGGGCCTGGCACGCATGCGCCGCTCGGAGAGGGCTCTCCAAGGCCAGAGCGCATGCGTTGTCCTGGCAAACCGGGCTTGCCCTCTGTGTTTGATCAGGGCATGCGCGCCTCTCGGGAGCCGCGCGCGTGTGTGTGTGGTGGTGGGGGGGGAGAGAGACGGGAGAAGACTCAGTGCGCATGCTCATTATAGAGGCTTGGACTCCTCGGCTGCTGCGCGCGGCTACGTTTTGCTTTATTGTTTTCAGCGGGCGCCTCAATGGGAAATGGTTATTTCGCACTTGCAGTAGTTAGTCAGTCATGAATTTCCCGCAGATTTTGGTCCTAAAGTTACATTTCCTAAGCCGTTTTCCCATCTTTCTCAGTCTGTCCTTTTTCAATTACATTGCAACGTACCATCGTTGCCTTGGGCAAGGTGGGTTGCCAACCTACCAGGAAAAAAACAAACACCTGCTCTTGTGCTTTTAACAGCAGCTTCCCGCGTAGCGATTAGCAGGTGGAGCTTTTAAACAGCTGAATTTCCACCTCGAGCTGCTGTTAAAGGCATAGGGGAAAGGGGCTTGTTGACAAGTTGGCAACCCTATTCGAAGGGTGTCTCGTTTGGTCCTTCTTGGTTGGTACCCAGCGATGTTCTCAAAAAGTTGCAGCTTGTTCTGATTATGCACGAAATGCATTGCATTTGTTATCTTTGCAGTAGTTAAAGCTACTGGTGCTTTTCAAATCCAAAGTGTTGGCTTTAACCTATAAAGCCCTACATGGCTTGAGATCTAATATCTCTTCAAATAATGGAAAGGTCACACAGAGGAGGGCCAGGATCTCTTCTCGATCAACCCAGAGTGCAGGACATGGAATAATGGGCTCAAGTTACATGAAGCCAGATTCCGGCTGGACATCAGGAAAAGCTTCCTGACCGTTAGAGCAGTATGACAATGGAACCCATGACCTAGGGAGGTGGCGGGCTCTCCTACACTAGAAGCATTCAAGAGGCAGCTTGAGAACTGTCAGGGATGCTTTAAGGTGGATTCCTACATTGAGCAGGGGGTTGGACGCCATGGCCTTATAGGCCCCTTCCAACTCTACTATGATTCTGTGGTCTCAAGGTTCGCCCTCCCTGTATGGACCCACCTGGTCTCTGAAGTTGGCTTCAGGCACCTTTCTTTGTGTGTCCCCTCTGAGAGAAGCAGGGGGATGGCACTTTGGGAACATATTTTTTTTTGTGATGATAACCTCATGTTTATGGATTCTCTCCCCCTCCCCACAGCGACCCCCCCCCCCCAGAACAGGAAGCTTCCCTAGCACTGACACTCATCTTTGTGGCATTGGGCAAAGATTTACTTACTTTCTTAGGGGTTAGGACATTTGTTATGGCTTAATTATTGTGGGTTGGTTTTATGGCATTCATTCTAAGGTGCTGGGGTGTGGGGATGGCATGTATTGTGGATGAACACTTTTTGTGTTTTGAGATTATGTTTTATTGTATTTACTTTCGTTTGTATTGTTTAGCTGGTTATAGTTTATATTAATTTTGGTTTTTTCAGTTACATTAATTATGGATTTCTGGAAGTCTGTTCAAGACTGCTTTTTGCAGTGGGAAGCGATGCATTTATTTTAATAATAATGACACTTTCCAGTTTTACTTCTCCTTCCTCCTCACTGTTTTGCATGCCTAGTAAATCCTGAATTAGTAGTTAGATATTATAATCTCCAAGTTGAATTAAGTTATGTAGGCTGTATATTAAGGATGGTTTCAAAATTTTAGCCAGCGCTGCAGTTTCCCATATAACAAACAGGAGGACTACAGAGAAGTTAGAATATTTTCTGTGTCTACAAATCTGCATGAATTTGGTGGTCTTCCGTGTGGCAGTTTACTGCAATTTCGTGTTGTAATGTGCAGCCCCTTTACACGTGGCAGTTATTGGGGAGCTGGCTATATGGATAGCATGGCCAGGTTATCTTTGTTCATTCTTGTTCACGCTTCGGTCATTTCTCGGCTGGACTGTTGTAACCTTCTCCTGACTGGCCTTCGTTCTTCTCACGTTAGCTCGTTGGTTTCTATTAATCATTCTGCTAAGATCATCTTCTTGGCTCATCGCTTTGATCATGTCACTCCTCTCCTGAAACCCCTTCATTGGCTTCCAATTCATCTCAGAATCCAATATAAGCTTCTCCTGTTGGCTTTCAAAGCTTGTCACAGTCTAGCTTCTTCCCATCGTTCTTTTCTTATTTCACATTATTTCCCCGTTCGTGCTCTTTGTAGGGGGATTTTTCAAGTGACTTTTATTTTAAGGGACACTGATACAGGCTGCAGTACCTTGCATCAATGCTCCCTAAGTTCCCCACTATATTATTATTATTATTATTATTAATTACATTTATATACCGCCCCATAGCCGAAGCTCTCTGGGCGGATTACAAAATAATAAGGGTATTAAGAGCAAATTTGTGCCCACGGAAATGTCTACAGCTTACATTGTGGAGAAAGAAAAAGCATTTTTGAATGCCAGGTTTTCCCTTTACTTCCCCTGGTTAGAGGCAAATAGGATGAAAATAATCACGGCAAGTAAAAAAAACCAAGATTTTGCAACAATCCCTCTTCCACTCTCTTAGTTAAACTGAGGGAGCGGGTCTCACAAAGCTGCCCTCCCACTGAAGAGACTGCCCCAGGGAAGTGGGAGCCGATCGAGCAAAGCACATCCCATGTTCACATGCCTCACAGTTGTCCTTATCATGCGGGCCCTCCACAACCACCTCAACAACAGGGCGAGGCAAGGGATAGGATCTGCTGCCTTTTTCATAGCATTTTTCAAGGGTCTTCTGCACCAAATTGTGGAGGATGCACTGAACCATCTCATCACTGAACGTTGGTTCCTTGTACTTATTACTGCTGCAGACACGGCATTTCTGCCACCACACTCGCACCTTCACCTGCCCTAAGGCCTGTCCCAGTATGTTCTGGAGGAGCTGCATGTGGAAGACAATGGTAGTAGGTGAAAAGGAAGATCCGAAGATAAGACACTCAGAATGATCGATTTTACTCAGACTCACAAACTCAATGAAACTGTTATTGCTTTAAAACATTTATTAAAACAATTTAAGGATGATTAGGGGTCTGAAAACAAAGCCTTATGAGGAGAGATTGAAAGAACTGGGCATGTTTAGCCTGGAGAAGAGAAGATTGAGGGGAGACATGATAGCACTCTTCAAATACTTGAAAGGTTGTCACACAGAGGAGGGCCAGGATCTTTTCTTGATCAACCCAGAATGCAGGACATGGAATAATGGGCTCAAGTTACAGAAAGCCAGATTCCAGCTGGACATCAGGAAAAACTTCCTGACTGTTAGAGCAATATGACAATGGAACCAATGACCTAGGGAGGTGGTGGGCTCTCCCACATTAGAGGCATTCAAGAGGCAGCTGGACAACCATCTGTCAAGGATGCTTTAAGGTAGATTCCTACATTGAGAAGGGGGTTGGACTCGATGGCCTTATAGGCCCCTTCCAACTCTACTATTCTATGATCCTATGATAAACAATGTAATGAAAGGAGTCTCTGGGGAAACACTAAGGCTTGGCTCACACATAACAGCCTATGGGTTGTTTAAGCCAATGGTCATCAGGAACACACGCAAGCATGCAGCCTCCCACCTACCCACCACATTCACTTTGCATCAAGTTTCCAAAATAACCTAGAAATGTCACGGAACTCTGGGTTGTTGAGGGGGAAACAACCCAGAGTTTTAAACTATGGTTTATTGTTTTGTTTTGAGTTATTACTAGTGAAATGGTTAACTGAAAACTTTCAATTTTTTTAAAAAATTCAAGTATATGGGGATGTTAACATACAATGCACACTTGTCATCCCCAGTTGGGGATGCAGAATCACTCCCTAGTAATCCATTGAATTTTTATATAAAAAAATAAGTTTTGAAAGAAAAATAAATTAAATGTTTTTCAAAGGATTACTAGAATACTACTGCATCTTGCATGAATACTTCAAGGAATGTTTCAAATGGATTGCCTAGCACACATTCCTAAATTATTAAATAAATCTACATTCGTTAAAATACAGTACCCTGTATTTTGTATTTCTATTATTTCACCATCCATAAGGCTCAGGAAGAAGCTCCTGTGAAACAAGAACAATATCTAGAATCTTGTCAGCTCTGGATTGTGACTTATTACAATTTCTACATGTTATTAATCGTTGTATAAATTGGCATACTGAAACTCTGGATAATTGATCCATGATTTGTTTAGTTTGATGTATAATTGGTTCAGTGTGATAAAGATTATATACTAGATGCTTACTAAGGTTATAATTACATTAACCCAAGACTACATAAATGGTTTAAACTGTTTTTTACTAGCGTATTTTCTATACAGCTGTGTGCCTAAGGGCATTTTTGTGTTCATGTTGGAGAGGATGCCAGGAAACTGGCACCTATATTCATATGTGGTGGAGTTGTAAATATGTACAGACATTTTGGCAGATCGTATTTAAAGAGATAAATGAAATTACTGGGTTAAATTTAGAGGTATGCCCCAGTATAGCGTTAGTATCAATTTATGAAAAGGTTCAGGCGACTCAAGGGATTAAAGATTTAATTACAAATTTATTGACAGCAGTAAGGTTAATGATTTCTAAAAAATGGAAAATAAAAGGGGACTATGAAATAGAAGAGTGGTATAAAGAGGTGTGGGGTATTGCTATTAATGATAAATTAACATGTAGTAATAAATATGAAAGGGGATTATTGAACAGAAATGATTTTGAAAATATATAGGGAATATTTGTAGATTTTGTCTTACAAAAAGGGAAAGGTTGTATGCCTTCACAAGAGTCATTACAATTTTGGAAGGATATATAATTAAGTAACTATTTGGTCCCGGTGGGAGGGAGCACTTATTATTAGTATTGTTTGTTTGATATTGGTTTTGTGAGTATTTGTGTTAGTAATTAAAAATAAAATAAGAATAATAAAAAAAGAATATGTTGTAATTGGATGTAAGAGGATCCTTTTACAAGCCTTTGCCAACCTGGTGCCTTCCAGATGGTTAGAACTACAACTCCCAGGTTTCCTTACTCGTTAGCCATGCTGGCTGGGACTAAACTGAGTTGGAAGTCCAAAACATCTGGGGGGCACCAGGTTGGGGAAGGCTGCTTTCACTATAACGTCTGAAAGCTGTAGATGGGTCTGTCCTGTATGAATTTGTCTTACCCTTTTATAAAGCCTTCTAAGCTAAATTCCACCACACCTGAGCATATAGGACTCCTGGATGCCACAATGCATAGACACAGGCTCAATTCGGACGACACGTTAAGCAACTGAGGGGAAATAACCTATTGATGGTGTGTTAAAGAGGTGGTGATCCACAGATGACATGCTGCAGCAGGCGCTGCAAGGAATCGGCAACCACCCCGGTTGCTAATAACGTACTCAGCTCTGATGACAGCTCGGCCGCCATTTTCCCCGCTTACTGAACTCCATGAGTCCTCCAGCAGGTATCTGCGGCCGAAAATTCATGGGTGCTGCCATTGAAGCCGATGCAGGACACGCCTCCCAAACCCCAATGGCTGCCTCAGTCAGTGGGCGGAACTCAGCAGCCTCGGGCAGCACAAATGAACGGCAGCACAAATACAACATTCGCACCCCACGGCCAGCACTGCAATTCCAACGTTGGCACCCACGCCCCAGGGAGGCACCCTCCACCCACCCTCCATGGGAGACGTGGCAGTTGCGAGGAAGACCCACGGCCCCCAGCCCCAGCCCCCAACCCCCCTCCCTCCTAGAGCATCTTCCGCACACACAGGAAAGACGGCAAGAGTGGGGTGGCGTAGAAAACTTTATTCAGCAGGGAGACCAGACATGGGCAATAAGGCACATGGGCACCACTAAGCCAGGGCAGAACCTACAGAGAGGACAGTTGCCCCCGGGAAGGGAGGAGGTGGTTGGAAGGCACAGCGGTGAAGAGGGGGCGGCCGAGGCCACACCCCCAGGGAGCCAAGCACGGAACGTGCCAAGGGGATGTGGTGGAGGGGGGCGGCATGCCAGGGAGAGATGGCAGTCCACAGATGAAACTCCACAGCCGACGCTCACAGGGGGTGGGGGTAGTGCAGCCAGATCCAGGCACTGATGCTTTTACGCACCTGGGATGCCTCCGCATGGGCGCGATGCTCCCCTACGGGATTCTCGGGGCCCAGCAAAGGCTTGATGTCCCGCCCGTCCACAGCGATGGCGTCGGCGTCCTCGCCCGCCAGAGGGTGGTCGGGGTGCTCGGCCAGTAACACGTCCCCACGGGACTCACAGATGTTGTGCAGGATGCAGCAGCACACCATCACGTCCGGAATGATGTTGGCCTGCAAGTCAAGCAAGCTGAACAGGGAGCGACGTTGCGAGGCCATTGCGAGCTCCCTCTGGGACATAGTCGCCAATGTTGAATGGGCCAGAGGGTAGGCGGCCAGGATGGGAGGAGGGGTGAGTGTGACGGAGCAGGAGGGAGGAGGGAAGTGCGGCAAGGCTGGGAGCCTGGGACTGCCAACTACGGTAATAATAATAATAATAATAACGATTTATTTCTTACCCGCCTCTCCGTCTAGATCGACGGTAGCATGGGAATGGGAGGGAAGGAGGATATGTTATGGCTGAAGCGCACCTGCAAGAGAGGGGAGTGAAAGGGAGCAGCCAGAGTGGGGTGCGTGATGGGGAATCGGCCCAGCAGGTCGAGTCTACGCTACGAATAGGGGGGATGGGTGTGAGCCTCCATGCCGGTGGAAGGGCCTATGGCCGGCTGTTGATCGGACGGCGGTGACGCCGGACGCTTCATTCCAGACGTCGAATGCGACGTATGACTTCTCCCAGGGCCACCTCCAGAGCGTGGAGACGCCGTGCCTTTTGGGCCCTCCGCCTTCTGCGGATGGCACGGCGGAGGGAGAGCAGGTTCCCTGGGAGGCGAGAACAGAAGGGGGGAGAGGAGGGGGGGATAGCCATCAGTGACACGGAGGCCACAGCAACACCAATGCATCCCGCCCAACAGCCCCGTAACTAACCTCGACGCCGAAGGGCCCTTCGGCGTCCGACAATGCGGCCTGCTCGGAGTCCCTCGGACCTGCAGGGTGATGCCATCTCGACTGGAGCTGGCTGAAATGAGGGGAGATGGGGCCGGGAACAAGAGGCATCCATGGTGTGCAACAATGTTGCATAGGGATGCTGATGGACATAGCCTTGAGCGTCTAGACCGGGCCAAGGGAGGCGGCGGCCAGAGGGACGGGGATATAAAGGGGCCTTATCGCATATAGGGGTGGGGGCGAAGGAACACCTCAATACCCCTATGGTCCCTTGGCGGATGGGCCTAGGGACCCGTAGGACGAGCGTGGCGTAGGCCATGTTGTCCTGGGAGGGTCTTTCCGCCCCCTCCTCGTCCTCCCCCTCCTCCCCCTCCTCCCCCTCCTCGTCAGAGTCCGGTGGGATGTCCAGCCCCTCTTCGGCCGGCTGCCTATGCTCCGCAGCTCCTGCCCTCCGGCCACCCCCCTGCCTTCCCTGAGGCACCTGATGCTGCCGATGCCGAACGTGGGGCCCGATATGCCGCGGCCGTTGGCGGGGGCAGGTACTGCTGCTGTGGCGGCGGCGCCATGTATCCATACGACCCCATGTAGGGTGCAGGCTGCGGGGGCCCATGGTAGGCGCCGTGAAATGATTGGGCGAGCTCCCTGAGCACCTCAGTTTGGCGGTCAATGGCTGCTGTGCGCTCCCGCATGCCTCGATCGATGATGGCATCGGTGGGCGCCATGGCCTCAGTCATCCCAGTGACATGGCGTTCTAGACCTATACGCACGTCCCTCCCCGCCTCCCATGTGGCTTGGGCACACTCTTCCACGGCTTGAGTGGCCGTGCACGTGGCCCACACGGTGAGGACGCGCTCCTTGGTGCGCCTGGCCTCCTCCTCACCTGGCATGCGTGTGAACAGGCCGTGGATGCGTTCTCCTGTTGTCTCCATGACCGTGACCAACTCCCTCGCCACCTGCAGCCGGTCTGCCCTGCGCCTGTTGCGCATCCGGACACATCTCTGCGCGTTGGTCAGGGAACGGACTTCTTTGGCCGCAGCCGCACCATGCTCGCCTACGTGCGGTGGCGGCGGCTCCTTCTCCAGGGGGGCTGCTCCCTCCATTGCCTTGTCCTCCGGCTGTGGAGGCCCCTCGATCTCCTCCTCGAGCATGGCCTCCCTGGCCTCAAGCTCGGCATCTGAAGGCGCCTCCTCCTCCATCGCCTCCATCTCCACGAAGGTGTCATCGGTGGCCTGTGTGTCGCTGTCCAGCAGCTCTTCCTGGGACGGTGACAGTTCTGGCTCCAGCACGTCGCCCACCTGTTGTTCCACGAGCTGCTCCATTTCGACCTGGTCCTCCTGTGACACCGGCCCCATCTCTGTCACGGCATCCAAGATGCTGCAAGGGAATCCCTGCACCGTGGTGTTGCGTTTCGATGACCCCAGCCGCGTACTGGGTGCTGGCACTGGTCGTGGTGCTTGCCCAGCTGTGGCAGCCACACTCCCCTTCGCGGGAGTCGCCCTCGGGGGCGACGGCCCTGGCTCGTCCTCCTTCTGCTGGGTCTCTGGCACCAGGGGGTCGGGTGCGGAATCCTCTACTTGCATGTCCGCACAGATGAGCCGTAGGAAGGCTGTGGGGCTGCTGCTGCTGGAGGAGGCTGGCATGGGGGAGATGCTCCTTGAGGTGGTGGCTGTCCTGGGCGGCACGGGTGGCAGTCTCGCAAGCACCGATGGGCTTTGGGATACTGCGGGATGGCTCATTGGCCTCGCCTTGGTCGGCCATGCTTCGGCTGATGCCTTCAGGGCTTTCTTGGGGGGTTCAGCTGATGCCTTCAGGCCTTTCTTGGGGGGTTCAGCTGATGCCTTCAGGCCTTTCTTGGGGGGTTCAGCTGATGCCTTCAGGGCTTTCTTGGGGAGTTCAGCTGATGCCTTCATGGCTGTCTTGGGGGTTCGGCCGCTGCCTTCATGGCTGTTTTGCCGGTGGGTGTTGGGTGTGGGGCGTCACTCCGTGCCGGCGGCCGTGGTTTCCGTGCGGCGGGGCCCTCCTCCCGTTGCGCCCCTTGGTCCAGCTGTGCTCGTTGTCGTGTGTGTGGCGGCTCGTTGGTGGCGACCCCGCTGCCCGCCGTGTGTCCCGGGACGACGTCGTGGCGCTCCACCAGCAGGCGTGCCAGTTCGTCATAGAAGGGCATGGTGCGTGGCTGCACGCTGGTTCGTTTCTTGTGGGTGACGATCTCCTTGAACTTCCTTTTGAGTCCGTGGAGCTTGTCCTTGCATTGCTTGCCATTGCGGTCGTGTCCCCGTTCCTGCATTTGCTTGGTGAGCCAGGGGTAGAGGTGATCGTGCCTGGCTGTGGCCATGATCCTCCTGGCTTCCGGGCTTCCCAGAGCTCTATGAAGTGTCCGATCTCTTCCTCGGACCAGCACTGCGCTCTGCGTCTTTCCTGGGGGTCCTGGCTGCTCCCTTCTTCAGGGGTTTGTGAGCCAGAGTCCTCGGCCGGGTCGTCCCGAGCCCCCTCTCCCTCTGACTCCATGTTGCCGACGGGTGTGTGTTTCGGTGGTGACGGTGATCTGTGCCCTGGGCTGCCTTTCCCTGTCCCGTGTGCTTGTGTGATGGTGGGTGCTGGTGGGCTGTTGTGCTTGCTGTGATTGTGCCCGTTGCGTAGGCGTTGTTGTCTTTGCTGACCGGGGCCGCTTCATGTCCTTGGGATTGTTGTGCATGCCTCCGCCGGTTTTCCACAACATCCGCAGGTGGCTGGCTGTCGCCCACGGGCACCCATTGCCTAGGCATTTCGTGTGTCTTGGGGATGTGCGTGGCCTTAGCTCGCTGTCCAGCCGTGTTGGGCGGATGAGGGGGGGCTCTCTGGTCGCCGCTTCCCCTGCCCTCGTCCTTCTGGGTGATGCGAGGGTGGAGGTGGCGGTGCAGTGGGGGTCTACTTTGGATGGGTTGTTGTTCTCCCTGTTGGTGTGGGGGGGCTGTCTCTTGCTCCAGGGCACCTGGGGTTTTGGTTATTCCATCTCCCCCTCCCCCCCTTTGCCTTAGTGCCCTTCTGGTGTGCTTCCCTTTCTGTTTGGGTAGCTGATTGGGCACCCTGCGTGAGTACTTGCAGGAGCTTGGCGCTTGTTGAGCTCCATGCTGGCTGCCTGGTGGGGGAGGCGGGCATCCTGGTTGCTATGGCTGCGATGCCGGGGCTCTGTTGTGAGCGTGCCTGAGCGGCCGCCCGCTTTCTGCCGCTCTTGCCGCTCTCCTCTCTGATCCTTTGTGTTAACGTACTCACCTCAGTTGTTTAGTCCACTCACCACTCCAGATGACACGTTGGTCAATTGACTAATTTTTAAACAACTCGCAAGTGAGTTGTTTATTTCCGTTGTTTAAATCTCCCACTTAACCAACTGTGGGTTGTTTGCCTCCTTCCAGACGACATGTTAAACAACTCAACTGACGGTTGTTTAATTAAACAACCGTTGCTTAACGTGTCGTCCGAATTGAGCCACAGTGTATAGTACTCAAGTTTGCAAGCAAAGCCTCTTTCTGGGGTGGGGTGGTGGGAAGAGAAACAGGTTTAAAGCAAGAACCTTCACTGATGTGTATGTACCCACCCCCTTGAGTATATTCTCTACTGAGTAACAACAACCACAATCAAAACCAGGGACATGTTCATTACCTGGGTTTATGCTTCAGTGATGCAGTGAGAAAGTATGACTGATACTTAAATGGAATTTCTTTATGTGACAGCTGGAAAGGAAGCAAAATGTAAAGAAAAAAAAGTGCATCCAATGTTTTGCAGATGAATGGTACCCAGTACGTATGCTTTTAAGATGGTCTGTCTGTCTGTCAGAGAAACACAGCTCCCGGCATAGAACTACAGTTCTGAGAACCTGACACTGCCTTATCGCTTCTAAGTACCATACACCGCTACAATATTCATTAGCAAACGATTGTACCTGAAAGCTCCCCTTCCAATCCCTGGAGTTCTTCAAAAGCTCATTAACATTCATTTCACACTTTATCCCATAAAGCTGGGCCCCCCGCCTCTGAATGATTGTGATGGGCTTGTAAGCCAAACTAGTTCTCCACAAGGGTTCCCGCAGGCAACAAAAGGCGGGTCGCTGGAGAACAGCATCACTTGAAGGGTGGAGACTTCACCCAACTGGCAACCTCTTGATTGTAAAGAAGACATAAACGAGACACGTACAGCAGATTGCATATTCATGAACCTGACCATGACAAAATGGAGAAGATTTTTATTCTGGGAATTATGTATCTGTGTTACTCTGAGAATTTATTCCAGTTTATAGAATAAAATAACTTCTTTTTTCCAGGTAGAGCTGATTACTTGAAGGATGTATTCAATACCTGTTTGCTGTATAGACTTGGAGAGTCTCTAAAATAAAACACAGTGACCGATATGATGTTTAAAGAGAGCTTCAGCTATGGGGTGGTATATAAATTATAATAATAATAATTAAATAATATTCGTAAACAGAAGAAGGCTCAGGATTGTATTTAGAAGAGGGAATTTTAGCAGGTGCAGCTTGTCAGGCAAGGGTGAAAATAGGTGAACTGTTGGAGTTTCTTCTTCTATGAGCCAATTAAAGTTATAGAAAGCCTGTCCCTGTCTTCTGCATGTGGTCTCCTGATCAAAACATCCCAGGATCCATGGAACAGATAGCAGACATCCAAAATGTTAGGAATCTTCTCTGCATTCTCTCAATATGCTTTACAGCATATTATTTAATTTTACTCACAACATACCTGTGATGTAGGTTAAGCGGAGAGATGGTGATTTGTCAAGGTAAGCATCTTCCTTGCTGAGCAAGGAATCCTATGTAACACTAGTTTAAATTATTTTATTGATGAAAATCTGACCCCACCTAAGAGGCAGTCTTAAGAACATTAGAAGAACCCTCCCCGGCAACTGGTATACCGCTTCTGATGCCGGAGTTAATATATAGCCATTCTGACTAGTAGCCATTGTAATCTTATAACACCCACAGTTCTGTAATATTGGCAGCAAGAACAGCCTTTTAAAAGCATGCAGAAAATGCTGATCTATGAATAAAATGGCTGTGTGGACCAAAGAGGTAGAATATCTGAGGGAGAGTATCTTAAAAGGATCTGTTATCTGCTATTTCCCAAAGGTTGTGTTTACATTTTTTTAAAGGTCAGTATTTCATGTACTGCAATTGAGGGATGAATTTCTGATATGGCTAAACAAACCAGACTAAGAGCTTTTCTAAGGTTATCAATAGCAAAATAACTGTGCCAGAGATAACATTATAATATGTCTTGTCCACAGCAGTTGCTGGGTTTGCTTCCTCCTTTTTATTCAAATCCTCTCTAGAGAGTCTCTGCTTCCCATGTACCCCAGAGATGAAGAAACTCTCTTCACTTGCGGTTATCAGTATGAACCTGATGTCTGCTGCTGTGAATAGATGTGCTGCCACTTCACAGACAAGCTACATCCAAGCCACCCCTTTGGTATGCAGAGTTGCTAATGAATAATAATAAAAGGTCCTTATATTAACTCAGTCGAGTATTATGGATCAATCTACTCTTGATACTTGGGCAGCTCATGTCCAGGCTAATTTTTCTTACTCCTATTTTGAAAGTGATGTTTACTCTTCATGGTTGATCTGCTCAGTTTCTCCTTCTCTGTGGTTTCCCACGTTGTGCGAGAAATTTCAAAAATAATGTGACCTTTGGAGTGCCTGCAGTTCATGGGGGGGAGTCCAAACACCTCATGAGCACACGGAACTAAGCATATGGTTCTTTGGATCCTGGTCTGCAATCTAATCTACAGTGATGTGCTGAAGTTCTATAGATATCATTAGGATTTAACTGGGTTAACTGGAAGGCTGCCTGAACTGTATGCCGTGAGAAGTCTACTCATCTAGAAGACCTCACATACCCTCAAAGGCTGAGATTCAGGTGAAGGACAAATACAATCTACCTGCCTGCCTGGCAGGCCTATTTACAAAAAAACCCCCAGCAAGAAGTCTCTATAGAAATTAAGAGAAACTTGAACTACATTCTGCCTTCAGACCTGTCCTTTTTATCACTACCCTGGCACTGAGATTATTCCCAATGCATTCTATACTAGTTATGGGGAGCCTTCTCCCATCCAGTGGCTGCATTTATTTATTGAAATAAATCAAGACATTCAACATTTCTAGAAATTTGTACCAAGATTTCTTGGATGGAACTGCTGGGTATTTAACCTGGAATATTGCTTATGTGAGAATTCTACAATTGCGTTAGAACCTCTTCCCTAATATACAGTACTGATGAGTGGCTAAGACCATATGAATAAGTTTACTTACAGTGGACTCTTATGCATGTCCATTATTTATTCATTTATTATTATTATATTTATTTATTTATTTATTTATTGTATTTCTACACCGCCCAATAGCTGAAGCTCTCTGGGTGATTCACAAAAGCCAGCCTTGAAAGCACTGTTTCTTCACCTTAATTGCCTTCCTTATTTGATGAATGTTTGCTTGGGGTTAAAAGGAAGAATTTCCATGTACAAAATCAACTTGCAAAGTCATCTCAACCTGAATTCCAATGCTTGATCCAGTGATCTTCTCTTTCAGCCCCTCTTTTGTTTCTCTCTCCCTTTTTAAAAAATATTTCTGTTGACTACTCCATCGCAACTCCCCCCCCCCCTTCACTTCCCCTACTCTTTAGTGGAAGAGTAGCCTAGTTCAGCAGATGACGTGGGAAGAATGTATTACAAGGCTGGCATGATGGAAGGCTCCCGCAAAAAAAATAAGAGAAAACTGCAGCATTCTACATGTGGGTCTAATAATAATAATAATAATAATATATTTATTTATTTATTTCTTACCCGCCTCTCCCTCTGGATCGAGGCGGGGAACAACAATAAATATGAATACAAAGACCATAAAATAGACAAAACATTAAAAACAAATAAAGCTAATACATTATTAAAACATCTTAAAATTCAACTAGGTAGGCCTGCTGGAAGAGATCAGTCTTCACGGCTCTCCAAAATTCAAGAAGACTGCTGAGTTGTCAAATTTCTCCCGGCAGCGTTCTGGTTCACATGGACAGCCTTCATGGATGCAAGAGGCTCTCCTCTTCAGACAGTTGCCCTCCTTGAGTAGAGGGCAACAAATCTGATGATGAGGGGGTGGGGTTAGGGTAAGCCCTGTTGAGTTCAATGGGGCTTATTCCCAATCAAGTCTGTGTAGCGCTTCATCTTCAATTCGCAAACAACATGCTCCCATCCCAGAACTGATGCCAAATAGTGCCTTAGTAGATTGAAAGCAGTATTTAAAAGCCCAGTATTAAGCAAGTCCAATAAGCAGCTTTGTATGCCAATATTTTTTCATTATTCTGTCTTGTTGGTTTGCTGCTGCTGAGGGGAGGGGGGACTGTCAAAGTCTTGGAAATTGGGGCGGCAGGTAAGGGAATAAGGATGGGGAAGAGAGGGTAGTAGCAGAAAGGGAAAGGAAGCAAACAGGGAAGCAGGTAAGGATCAACACAGGGTTGAGGACGAGGCATGGGGAAATGGCAGAGATCGAAGACGCTCCTAGCGCGAAGTGGACCAATCGAAGCAGGCTGCTTGATGGAGCGGCACTGCGAGGGACGGAAGAATATGGTTTCCACCGCAAAGGAAGCTGGGATACCTGGCTGGCCGGCGGGAGGGTTACAGGACTACCGTGGGAAGAGGAGGGGGGCGAGGGAAAAACACACACCATCCTGTCTAGATTATTTGCCTGATCGTCTGATGGGAGCACAGTACCCTGCACAGCTTATTCCCCTCCATGGGTTAGCATGACATGTGATTGCTTCACTTAACCTTTAAGAAGTTGCAATCACCAGTGGATCAAAGGGGCATTAACCTGGTTGATTTTTGCCAATATTGTCATACTTTTTTAATTGGATAGATAGTAGGTTCAGAAGTTACTAATAAATAAATAATAAATCTGTAGTTATAGGCTGCCCATTGACAAGCTTCTCAGGGTGGCCCACACCAAATAATAGAATCAGAGTAAAATACATTACCAGTAAAACATGTAACAATAAAATATATTTCAGCATAAAAATAAGTAGTGGGTAGTAAAAGCAAATTCAAGCTAAAGCAGATTAAAAGGTCTGAGGAAATAAAAAGGTTGTTGGCGGAATGGCAAAATCGTAGGCATCAGGTGAATCTCAGGAGGGGCCTTTTCCCTGTAACCACCATTTCTCCAGTGCACACCCTCCATATGTCACATGGAGGACACAGACTCGTAACACAATCTTAACGTCCAGGTGGGTACATGTGGATAGGGCTGGTCCTTCAAGTATTCCGGTCCCAAGGTGTGAAGACCAGCACTTTGAATTGGGCCTGGAAATGGACCAGGAGCCAGTGACGGTGATGGTCACACCGTCGAAATGTGTTCATAATGCCCATTGCCACTGAACAGTCTCATAGCGATCTTCTGAACTAATTGTAGATTCATGACCAGCTAGGGATTAGAACCCGGATCTCCCAAGTCCCAGTCCAGCATTCTAGCCACTGGCTGTTCTAGCATGTTATTGCCTTACCACCAGTTTCTAGTGTTTCTTCTATTGTTATACCCAACCAGGTGAGATTCAGGGAAGACGATTTCTACATATCTTGATTTCCCTTAGAAAACACAAAAAAGGATTTTAATCTTGAGTTTTCCGCATGCAGTTAATCACAATCAATATGTTTTCCTGTCCTGGGATTCGTTCCATTATTATCAGGCAGTGGCAAGGAAAGTTGAATGTTAATGTGGTATTCCACGCTTCTTAATGTTATGGGTAGAACCTCCTTCAAAAGAAGCTTGGCATGTTCATGTATTGCCTGCCGACGATTCTAGAGAAGATATTTCTTATCGCTGAATGGTGCGTAGCTTTCTGTTCTCCAGGACTACTGACTATTTTTTTTTGGGGGGGGGTTACTATTGTGCAGTGCACGAAACCATGAAGTCTGTAAGGCGATTTGGCAGGATGAAGGGGCTGCGGCTGGTAGGATTTGGTTTGTAGCCAACCATTTTGGTTAAAATATACTTATATTTTATATCTATCTATCTATCTATTGACTTGCAAAGGAAATTGGAAACAAGGACTCCTGATGCTTGGCACAGGCTGGAGCTATGCCAAGACTGCTTGGGATGATTGCCATGATGGGAGCAAGAGCGAGCTGAAGAAAGAGGGGGAAAAAAGGCAAGACTTGGCACAGTTCAGTCAAATCGGCTTCTTTTGTCTGCTTTCTCGGCTTGAGCTTCAGGGAAGAAAATCATCTTGGGATACAGAAAAACGCGGAAGTTTCTGGTTTACAAACTTAGAAGGTTATTAAAGTTGCTTGAGCTTTTTTTTTTTTTTAATGGCGACACTTTAACGTTTGGTCACCAGTGTTATGGGAAACATCAGCCTTTCTTAAAGACGCCATCACAGTGTTTGTTCTAGACATATAGGAAAAATGCGTACGGTATTTGAATTTTTATGCATAATAAGCTTTCAAGGTGGGGGGGGGGCAGAAGGTTCTAAAACAGAAAAGTTTCTAAATAAAATAGGATTTTATAAGTTTGCGGAATGAAAGTTACCGTTGGCTTTAATCTACTTTTAAAATCAAGCTTGATGTTTGGGGGAGTTTGATTGAAAACATAGACATTTTTCTTTCTTCCAACTTCGTAATTTACTGCAAATATTAACTTTAAAGGAGCCGAATCTTCTGTAAAGTAAAATTATAGTTTAACCCCTGATGCAAGAGTGTTTTCTTAAAGTGTTTATTTTCAATCCTTTCTCTTTCAAGTACATTCCCCTTCAATTTAGTGACATCAGGGAAGATATGGATGTTCAGCTTGAAGACACCAGTCTGAGCTTGAAGACAAACAAGGAGCTAGGAAGACAACACTTTTGTTATTGCCCGGAAACAGTTTTTGGATATACCTCAGGAGGAAATGCTAACAATTGGGGAAAGAAAGTTACTTCTGACATGGTTTGATGGTGGCAGAAAATGGAATTTGGGCTGATCACACCGTCTGAGGAAAGTTTTTGGTTAGTAGTTTCTGTATCTGTGATTGAGATACCTGCTAGAACCCCCCCCCCCCCAATTTTAATTGTTTGAGTTGATTGGGTTAGGTAATGACTGAAAATCAGATTCGTTATGTTTTTAGTTATGGAATTGGATACATTGGCTGCAATCCTATACCAATTACTTGTGAGCAAGTAGCATGGAACAAAGTGGGACTTACTTCTGAGTAGACATGTATAAGATTGCATTAATTTTCTCTTAAAAGAGGAACTTCAGGACATAGTAGAAGAATAGGTTTTCTTTTAACATTTTGTGCTGAGAAATACATGGGTATCTTGTCAATTAGGCCTTGGATTACTTTGGTTCTGCCCTTTATTATTAATTAAGTGTAAAGTCTGGTTGGTATGGTCCTCTTTATTGAAATAGTTAATGAACGGTTTTGCAAGATAAGACTGTTCAGTTGTGCCACCAGCTGTTAGAATAAAGTTTCTTACCTTTAAACAACTTTCATTCAATTTATACAAAACAAACCTATGAGTAGCTGTGCTGAAAATCTCTATGAAAGGGTTTATTAAGGCTCTGAACTTATACAGTATTATTAGAGCTGTGATCCTCCTAAGCACATTTAGCAGAAGTTAATGCCCTTAAAATCAACAGAACTTTTCTATGAACAATGAGTTTAAGATTGGACTATTAGGGGCCAAAAGTAGCTTGCAGTTTACATTTATATAATAAAAACATTGATATTTCAAAAAAAAATATTTTATAAGAAGATTTAAGAAGCTTGTCTTTCTGAATCATTCCCAAAGTCACTACAGTAAAGCAAATGCTGCTGCAGAGCTCATATTTGGTGTCAGTGTAGTGTTTGTCTAAATGGCTTGTTCATATAGATCTCTAAAGACTGCCTTTGTTAAGACCCCCCTGAGATTTTTTGGGAAAGGAAATATTGGCATGAAATACGTTCCATTTTTGTTTTAAAAAAAGGATGTAATGTTTATGTAGGTTTATTATATTTTATAAGGTTTGAGTAGCCACTATAATTAATTAATTTAATCTGCTCAGATTTTGTATAATTTGTCATAACATTATGACAGGCACAATCTAATGCAAGTTAAGCACCTTAAAATTCCATTGATTTGAATGGGAGAGATTTAAGAGTTAAACATGTTTAACTCTTCCATTGAAATGAATGAGATTGACAGTCCAATCCTGTACATGTTTTCTTGGAATTTCAAAAATTTACTTATCTTTCAATTGTTTCACTGAACATTTGATAAGAATTTCATTCAAAAACTCTGTATTTTCGGGTTATTCCTTGGAAGAAAGTCCTGTATCCGCTTACTTGGGAGTAACCCCTGTTGAACTTAATAGGAATTACTTCTGGATAGATCTGTATTGAATTGTTTTCTTAAAGCATGCTGGTTGGTGTCCTTTGTTTTTAAAAACATTGAATTCTATTGCTTACAAATTCGAAACAAAAATATTTCAATATGTCCCAAGGGATTTTTTTTAACGAATGTAGCTTTATTTAATAATTTAGGAATGTGTGCTAGGCAATCCATTTGAAACATTCCTTGAAGTATTCATGCAAGATGCAGTAGTATTCTAGTAATCCTTTGAAAAACATTTAATTTATTTTTCTTTCAAAACTTATTTTTTTATATAAAAATTCAATGGATTACTAGGGAGTGATTCTGCATCCCCAACTGGGGATGACAAGTGTGCATTGTATGTTAACATTCCCATATACTTGAATTTAAAAAAAAATTGAAGGTTTTCAGTTAACCATTTCACTAGTAATAACTCAAAACAAAACAATAAACCATAGTTTAAAACTCTGGGTTGTTTCCCCCTCAACAACCCAGAGTTCCGTGACATTTCTAGGTTATTTTGGAAACTTGATGCAAAGTGAATGTGGTGGGTAGGTGGGAGGCTGCATGCTTGTGTGTGTTCCTGATGACCATTGGCTTAAACAACCCATGGGCTGTTGTTATGTGTGAGCCAAGCTTTAGTGTTTCCCCAGAGACTCCTTTCATTACATTGTTTATCATAGGATCATAGAATAGTAGAGTTGGAAGGGGCCTATAAGGCCATCAAGTCCAACCCCCTGCTCAATGCAGGAATCTATGTTAAAGCATCCTTGACAGATGGTTGTCCAGCTGTCTCTTGAATGCCTCTAATGTGGGAGTGCCCACCACCTCCCTAGGTCATTGGTTCCATTGTCATACAGCTCTAAAAGGAAGTTTTTCCTGATGTCCAGCCAGAATCTGGCTTCCTGTAACTTGAGCCCATTATTCCATGTCCCGCATTCTGGGTTGATCAAGAAGAGATCCTGGCCCTCCTCTGTGTGACAACCTTTCAAGTATTTGAAGAGTGCTATCATGTCTCCCCTCAATCTTCTCTTCTCCAGGCTAAACATGCCTAGTTCTTTCAATCTCTCCTCATAGGGCTTTGTTTCCAGACCCCTAATCACCCTCGTTTCCCTCCTCTATACACACTCCAGATTGTCTGCATCCTTCTTGAAGTGTGGTGCTCAGAACTGGACACAATACTCAAGATGGGGCCTAACTAGTGCCGAATAGAGGGGAACCAGTACCTCGCGCGATTTGGAAGCTATACTTCTATTAATGCAGCCCAAAATAGCACTTGCTTTTTTTGCAGCCACATCACACTGTTGGCTCATATTCAGCTTGTGATCTACAAAAATTCCAAGATCCTTCTTGCTTGTTGTATTGATTAGCCAAGTATCCCCCATCTTGTAACAGTGCATTTGGTTTCTTTTTCCTAGGTGTAGAACTTGGCATTTATCCCTTTTAAATTTCATTCTGTTGTTTTCAGCCCAGTGCTCCAATCTATCAAGATCACTTTGGAGTTTGTTTCTGTCCTCCAGGGTATTAGCGATCTCACCCAATTTTGTGTCATCTGTAAATTTGATAAGCATTCCCTGCACCTCCTTGTCCAAATCATTAATAAAAATGTTGAAGAGCACTGGGCCCAGGACTGAGCCCTGCAGTACCCCACTCGTTACCTCCCACCAGTGTGAAAAGGTACCATTCATAAGCACTCTTTGAGTCCGATTCTGTAGCCACCTGTGGATCCACCTAATAGTTTATTTGTATTCCATTTTTAAAATCATCTTGTGGAGCAAGTATTAATTTCAAACACTCTTGGGTAAAACTGATTTTTCTAGATCGGTTTCAATCCAGTTTCATTGCCTTGGTTACCCCATGCAGTGGACCTGTGCCAAGACAGGGATGGGCAGGGGCAATATGACCCTGTTGGTTCTCTTGGGGCTCTTTGTGGCTTTTGATACCATTGGCCAAAGTGTCCTTCTGGACAGGTTGCCTGAACTGGGATGTGGGGCCATTGTATTGCAACGGTTCTGCTCCTACTTGGATGACCTATTACGGAAGGTGGTCTGCCCCATGGCAGTTGTGCTATGGGGTTCCTTGTGGTTCCTTAGGGCTGTTATTTTATCCCCCCATGCTTTCACCATCTTTATGAAATCAGTGGGAGAGGTTATTCAGAGACATGGGTTGAAGTGTCACCAATATGTGGATGGCATCCAGCACTTCCTCACTTTTTCATCTAATACAAGTGAGGCAGTTGATGTTTTGAACCAGTGCATGGGCAGATAAATAGATTGGACGAGGGTCAATAAACCCGAGATTCAGTCCAGACAAGGTAGAAATATTGGTTGTGAGTGCTTCATCTGTCGATTTAAGTGATATGCACTCTGTTCCGGAGTGGGTAGGACTTCCCTTTGCTTCCCCCGTTTTTTAAATGAGGTTCAGATATATCAACTAATTGCATACAAATGATTGTTGATGCTAACTATGATACACGGAAAGAAGTCAGGATTTGAAGTGTCCCTCCCCCCAACCAATAGTTGACACTAATCTAATTTTTCTGGTTTGGACAAAGCACATACATGTGGTTTGTTTAAAATGATATCAAAAGCTTCCAGTTTTCTCATGGCCACGCTGGACTAGGACATAGGAGTGGGGAGCACACGAGCCCCGAGGCTCATGTGCATAACTCTAAGTGATGGCTCAGTAAATGAGAGCAATGTCTGTCTCCATGCACTCAGTGAACCTCTTAGCCTTCTTTCAAGTAGCTGACTTTCTTATGGTAAAGCATTTTTTGATACTGAATGAACTCTTTGGATCATGGCTATATGACTGCCACTGTAGTAAAGATCACGTTCTAGATGATCGACTGATAATTTGCTATTTGTTTATCAGTGCTGGCATTTTAGAAAAGAGAGGGTTTAGAAGCGAAACCACCAACGGCGGTAGAAAGTAACATCTTTCAAGGTAATTGGTTTTTTTCCCCCTTGAGAATTTTCTAATACATACATTTTTGCCAAATTCTAATACATGAATTTTGCCCAGTATCCCACCAATTCTCAGCAGCAACAAAAAGAGCAAAGGGAAGAGGGGATCCAATTGTTCTTCTTCGTGGTCTCTGTGCATCACACACTACGGGCTCGTGCCGATGCCGAGCCTCACTTCGGAAACTTCTAAAGCTTAGAAACTATTGGCGGGAACCCCTCCCCCCACCGCCTTATCGCGCATGCCTGGGTTCCCGCCTACCTCAGTTCTTCTTCGACCGCCTTGCTGGTTGCCTCACTAAGGACTTCTCTGACCCGTTCGTGCTTAGACTTATTAGTATTATAACTGAATCTTTCTTCCTCTTGTACTATTTCCTTCTTCTCCTTCTTACTCTCCTTCTTTTCTGTCGTTTCTAAAAAAAAAATTAAAAAAAAATTGTTATTATAATATTCGTTAAATTACTTCCTAAATTCTTTATAGTATTTATATATAGTATTTTCGTAAGCCGTGTTAGCGGCATTGGAGCTCGGGGTCCTCAGGGGACGCAACCTCAACCTACCCCCCCCCCCCCAGTTCCCTCCAGTTTTTTTTCCTTTCCCGCCTTGGGGATACCTCAAAATGGCGTCTCTGTTTAAAAATTGCTCGGGCTGCAGGGCTAAACTGACGCTCTCAGACGGACATGCAAAATGCCTCCTTTGCCTAGGAGAAGCCCATATCGTGGATACTTGCCCACATTGTCTGAATTTTTCAAGACAAACACGGAAGAATAGGGCAAATAAGCTCCGAGCAATGTTATGGAAGCAGGCTTTGGAAACGGTCGACATTCCGACACCGGTACCGGGCTCGGTATCGAAGGTAGTGTCGACACCGTCTCGCTCGACCTCGGCGGAGGCGAGTTCCCGCCCTAAGAAGTCGAAGCCCTCCCTTCCCACCGACGTGGGCAAGGTGAAGCGGCCTAAGAAAGACCCGAAGTCGGGGGAAAGCGTCAAACATTCCAAGAGAGACAAGAAGAGAGTGTCTCCGACGTCACAGCCCAGCCACTCGACATCGGCGGCCCAGATGTCGAAAAGAGCAAAGCACGCACCGAAGGCCTCTTCGGTACCGGCTAGCTCACCGGTACCGATGAGCGGACAGCTGTTATCGCCATCGGCATCGGTATCGATACCGATTGCATGGCCGTCGACGCCGACAGCACCGATACCGGCTCCTCGGAGTTGTCATTCGTCGGTATCGAAAATGCACAAGCCATCGACATCGAAGACTGCAGCTCACCCACAGCGCACCCAAGGGGCACTGACATCAGGATCGCTGATGGGTTCGGAGTCGGGGGATTTTGCATTCGACCCCCTTTCCACTGAGACACCTCTAGGCTCTCCATTTCCGTTTGCGACTGCGGCAGATCGCCCATACGCACCAGGGCAGGAAGTTGAATGGGACCGTGAGTCCTCTAGATCCGTAAAGTCGTGGTCCTCCCAGACACCAGCCCACCACAGGAAGCCATTGTATGACCAGTACACGGGGAAGAGACTGGATGAAGAGGGACCCGTTTTTGTGCCACCACTGCCACCCAGATGCCCCCCATCTGCAACTGTTTCAGCACCACAACTTGTGGAACATGCCTCTGAACCCACCCTGCCACCCCTGGGTGCCATGCAAATTAGAGCACCACGGTCACCGTCGGATGATGACTACGCTTCAGACTCCTCCGACATGTCGGAAAAAGCGCAGCCCATCTCGCCTTCGCCGCCAGACGAAGTCGGTACTGATAAAAGGGCATCGCCTTCGGTGGAAGTAGTCACGTTCCTCGATCAAATGCAGCGCCTGGCGCAATCGTTGGGGATCGAAGTACCGGATGTAGACAATCCGGAAACCGATGTCGCGTATGACGTGATGTACGGGGAATCGTCTGTACCTTTGGCAATGCCTTTACTACCTACACTTTTACGCACATTAAAAGAATCGTGGCATTCACCGGCCACTACAGGACCAGTGTCTAAGCGTGTTGACGCATTGTACAAACTCCAAGAAAAGGATGCGGGATTCCTTCTACAACATCCCAAACCAAACTCTGTTATAGTAGAGTCAGCACAGGGACGCTCCTCAAGATCTCAAACAACACCGGCTGACAAGGAGGGCAGGAAGCTGGATGCATTCGGAAGACGTGTATACTCATCTGCTGCGTTAGCAGTGAAAATCGCCAATTACCAAGCTCTCATGGCCAGATATCATTTGTTCATATGGGACAAAGTTGCAACGTTGCATAGCCATCTCCCTGATGATATCAGGCCAGCAGCACAAGTCTTCCAACAGGAAGCCGTCGCGCTCGCAAGGCAGGAGCTGAGTTCTGCCAGGCACATGACAGACTGCCTGGCGAAATCTATGGTGGCATCAGTTGCACTACGCAGGCATGCGTGGCTGCGTTCCTCCAGCCTGCCACAAGAGTCTAAATCTCGCATAGAAGATCTGCCGTTTGACGGTGAAGGACTTTTTAATACCACCACGGACACGCAGATGGATGCTATACAGAAAGCACGTGTGACTGCCAAGAAAATGGGATTTTACCAGCAAGCTCCTACCGCAGCATACCGTCCGCGCCGCTGGCCGCGACAGCAGTTTTATCCACAGCGCCATACACCTTTTCGACACCAACAACAACAACAACAACCACGATATCAGCCATCGTACCAACCATTCCGTCAACAAAGACAATTCTCTCAAAATAGGAACCGTCAACATCGTCCCAGACAAGATCCCAATCCCAAGCAGCGCCTTTGACTCGCTCCCAACTCCCCATCAGTTGCCAATACAATTCCACCACAGACTGCGCCCGTTCTACAATACATGGACCCACATTACTTCGGACAGATGGGTGTTACAAATCATCCTTCGAGGGTACTGTATCGACTTCGCCAGCCCCCCACCAACGGGAGCACTACGGTTCACTTCCCCAACGGCCGTCCTGCGGCAGGAAGTGGCGACCCTTCTCCAGAAGGGAGCAATTTCTCGAGTACATTTTTCAGACGCGAACAGAGGATTCTACTCGCGCTATTTTACAGTCCCAAAGAAGGATGGAGGGTTGCGCCCTATTCTGGACTTGAGGCTGCTAAACGAATTCCTGTCTACCATCAAGTTCAGGATGATAACCCTGGGCTCAGTCCTACCGCTACTCCGACGGAATGTGTGATTCACCCTTGTAGATCTAAAAGATGCCTACTTCCATATTCCCATCTTCCCACCCCACCAGCGATTTCTGCGGTTAATCATAGGAACGGAAATATTTCAGTTCAACGTCCTCCTGTTCGGGTTGAAGTCTGCGCCCAGAGTTTTCACCAAATGCATGGCGGCAGTATGCGCTTATCTTCGTTCTCTGGGAGTAGAACTTTACCCATACCTGGACGATTGGCTGATCGTCTCCCCGTCCAAGTGGCAGGCCAACAGGGACGTCACAACAGTGACGACGTTACTAAATTTGCTGGGTCTGGTAGTGAATTTGGAGAAATCCGTTCTTCAACCCACGCAAACGATACAATTCGTAGGCGCTCTTCTCGACTCGAAGGACGGCAGGGCGTTCCTCCCTCTAGAGAGACGCCTCAGAATTCGCAGAATGGCCCAAAAGATTATGGACGCGCGGCCCCACAAAATCATTACCTTACAACAACTGCTCGGTCTAATGGCCTCCACAATTTATGTTGTGCGGTGGGCCCGTCTCAGAATGCGACCACTGCAAATGTTTCTCCTCTCAGTGTTCGACCCACTCCACCACAGCAACACGAGGAGGGTGATTATCCCAAATCGAGTGCATCAGTCACTTCGTTGGTGGGCTACCCCAGGGAATCTACAAAGGGGACTCCCCTTTTTGGACGCGCCCCCATCCAGGTCGATAACCTTGGATGCATCGCTACTGGGGTGGGGAGCGCACTGCGACCACCTCTCAGCACAAGGGGAGTGGTCTCCCAGGGACAGAAAACACCACATCAATTTCTTGGAGCTGCTGGCGGTCAAAAATGCCTTGCTAATCTTCCAGACCCATGTATCATTCCACCACGTCCGGATTGTGTCAGACAATATGTCAGTGGTCTGGTACATAAACAAGCAGGGGGGAACCCGGTCCAGAAGTCTGTTAGGGCTCACTCTACGCATCTTCGATTGGGCAATCTCCCACAGGATCAGGCTATCTGCAGTCCATATAGCAGGCACAGACAACACGCGAGCGGACGAACTCAGTCGACAGTTTCCGACTTCTCACGAGTGGGCTCTCTCAACGCAGGCCATCTCGGCTCTGTTCAGCCGATGGGGCATCCCAACCTTGGACGTATTCACCTCTGCGGAAAATGCTGTGTGCAAAAATTTTTACTCCAGGGCAGGGAAGGGAAAGGGTTCCCTAGGAGATGCTCTCAACATGCCTTGGGGACCAGGGCTTGTTTATGCCTTCCCGCCCTTCCCGCTAATCTCCAAGGTGGTAGCGACTCTCCAACGCAGGGAGACAGAGGCCATCCTAGTCACCCCGTGGTGGCCAAGACAGGTTTGGTTCTCCCCACTCCTTCGTTTAACGAGCGGGGAATACCTCCACCTACACAGAGCAGCAGACCTTCTGACAATGGACAGGGGCCACACGCGGCACCCAGCCCTCGAGAAGTTGAAGCTAACGGCGTGGCGCATCCGACGCGATGGGACCACCTAGGTCTACCACTCCCTGTTCACCGCATCCTAACAGAAGCCACCAGACCGTCCACTCGGAGGTCCTATGCCGGAAAATGGAAGAAATTTCTACTATTTGCGAGAGAAAACGATATATCACCACTATCTTGTGACATTGGAAATATTCTATCGTTCTTAGTGACCCTCCACGAAGCAGGCTTGCAACACTCGTCTGTGAAGGTCTATTTAGCAGCTATTTCATCACACCATGACCTTATTCAAGGTCACTCTGTTTTCTCTCACCCGGTCTCCAAGCGTTTTCTCAGAGGCCTACGGAACATATGACCACCAGAGAGGTCTTTGGTTCCACAGTGGAGTTTGTCTGTCGCACTGGCTGCCTTATCTGACAAGCCGTTCGGACCTCTAGCGACGATAGATCTCCGGTTGTTGACATTAAAGGTAGCTTTCCTTGTGGCTATCACCTCTGCCAGGCAGGCATCAGAACTCTGTGCATTAATGTTGGACCCACCGTATACACAGTTTTTCAGGGATAAGGTTGTTCTCAGGCCGGGTCCAGAATTTAAACCGAAAGTACTTTCACATTTTCATGTAAGCCAGGACATTGTTCTCCCAACTTTCTTCCAGGATGCCACAGACATCATCGGATCAAAACTACATTCCCTTGATGTTAGACGAGCAGTGTTGTCATCCATTCTACAATGATGCTTGCCCATCGAGTCTACCCTCCTCCGGTAAGTGGTTGCTGGTTACTCGCCCATAGTGTGTGATGCACAGAGACCACGAAGAAGAAATGCAAGTTGCTTACCTGTAACTGTAGTTCTTCGAGTGGTCATCTGTGCAGTCACACAACCCTCCCACCGTCCCCTCTAGACTTCGCTGTTAGGAGTCTATGAGTGATATCGGCATGCCACTCTTCTGTGTTTTTTTTTCTTAATTGTAAATGGTGATTCTTTTAGACTACCTCGGTGTGTGACTGTTTAGGCGGTCTCATGGAACTGAGGTAGGCGGGAACCCAGGCATGCGCGATAAGGCGGTGGGGGGAGGGGTTCCCGCCAATAGTTTCTAAGCTTTAGAAGTTTCCGAAGTGAGGCTCGGCATCGGCACGAGCCCGTAGTGTGTGACTGCACAGATGACCACTCGAAGAACTACAGTTACAGGTAAGCAACTTGCATTTTACTCGTGAAGAGCAAGACAAGCAATTTTGTGTGTGTGTGTGTGTGTGTGAGAGAGAGAGAGAGAGAGAGAGAGAGAGAGGGGTGGGAGAGAGAGTTCAGGTAGAACATTTAGGGAGAAGTTCATAACTGTTACAGCAGTTCTACAGTTAGAGCTATATGCCTGAGTCCTCCATCTGAAATTATACTTTTAACATAGGAGTGAAATAGACTTCTTTGAAATTAGTCATAGCGACTATCCTCAAGTGGGAGCCAGCAAGGTGGAGCTGGAACTCTCATATGTCCAGCGTATGGCCAATAAAGGGTCAGGAAGATTATTGGGCATTGTTGGCAAATAAATGTAAGTTTCATGGGATATTATTATTGCTATTATTATTTATTACATTTATATACTGCCCCATAGCCGAAGCTTGCTGGGCAGTTTACAAAGATTAAAACATTGAACATCAAAAACCAATATACAAAATTTTAAACCATAAAAAGCATAAAAACAGACTGCAATACCAACTATTAAAAAACTCAACATATGCTGTTAAATGCCTGGGAGAAGAGAAAAGTCTTGACCTGGCGCTGAAAAGATAACAATGTTGGTGCCAGGATAGCCTCGTCGAGTAGATCGTTCCATAATTGGGGGGCCACCACTGAAAGGGCTCTCTCCCTTGTTGCCATCCACTGAGCTTCCCTCGGAGTAGGCACCTGGAGGAGAACTATAGGGGAAAGGAAAGAGCTCTGCTTTGTATATAGAGATGACAGTCTGTGCTATGTGTCTGCTTCAAGGCCAAGTTCCATGGAGGAGAGTCAGAAGGGTGGAATTTCAGGCAATGTGTCAGCTTCATGGACAGAGCACTGGAGGTCTGGCTAAGGTCAGCCCTAGGCAGGAACCTTATGGAGTCTTGAAATATTGCTGTTCAGGCTCGGTCCCCTTGTGAAGGGTCAGCTCATGGCTAAAGCAGTAGCATCATTGCACTGTGGCGCATGCTCTAGCGATACAGTTAGGTCTCTGATTGCCTCTTGTACAAGATCGTGGTGAAGGCAGGATGCTTGGGGTTGTGGAGATTTCTTGAGAGGAGGTGGCATTTGAGGGTGCCAGAAATGAGGCAATCACGTGTTGGCAATGTGTGGTAATTTTGGCTTCTCTTCCGTGGGGGGACCCTATGGAAGTGTGCCTACTTCCTGAAATAGGAATAGTTCTCCAAGGAGATTTATAGGTCCATAGCTGCACCTTGGCCAAGGCATTAAGCGGTATGAAAGAGAGATCTTTTCGAACAATCTTTTCGATCTGATTCTAAGCACAGTTCCTCAGAAGGAAGTTTCATTTGTTTTAAAGAAACTTGTTTCGCAGAAGTTGCTTATCTTAGTGTTCCTCTTTTCAGAAAGTTACGCGAAAGATGTGTCTTATTTGCTTCTTCCTTGCATCATCTTCTGATGCTTTGCTGCTGGTTAGATTTTAATCATTTAAGAGGGGAAATTATTTTGACATGGCTTGTAGCAAGAACGTAATTATGAGTATGCTCTGCTGTTTTATAAGATAATAATCCAGTTCCCTTATTTCAGCCTTTCCTAACCTGGTGCCCTCCAAATATATTGGACTGCATCTCCCATCAGTCCCAGTCAATACCCATGCTGGCATGAATGATATGAATTGTAGTCCATCAGGAGGGTACCATACTTGAGAAGGTTGCCTTATTTGAATAACATCTTAGCCTTTAGATTGCTAGTCTTTACCTTCCAAAATATGGATTGTATATTATTTTCCAAAAAAGAGAAGCATTATTGATGGATTATACGCCTTTGCCAGTTACTAATCAATTGCTTTTCTCATTTTTTAATCATTTATATTTTGGTCAGTCTGTAGGCAAATATTGATATTGGAAAAATCTCTGAAGGGTAATCCTTTTATTATATTCTTACGATAGTTCTCATTCTGATTTGAATGTTTGTTTATAGTGACCAAGTCTGCTGATATTCATGAAATGGAAGTAACTCTAAACATAAATAACTTGAAATAAAGTGTCTTTGTGATAATTATCTATTTATTTGTATGCCACTTTTGCACAAATTGTGCCCAAAGCAGCTCACAACAAATGAACAACAGTAAAAGTGATTTACATGATATCAGACAGCAATAAATATGATAATATTCAAAAACACAATAGAAACCGTTACAAATAGCCATAATGTTGGCAGATAAATAGTAGAAATATCACTGCATATAATCTCCAATAAAAGTGTACAACTAAACTAAACCAATTCAACAGTTGAGCACTAAACAGAAGAGAGAACAAAGCACAAAATAGAAATATTAAAACATATGACTAAAGCTCCATCGCACATGAGGGTCTTTGGCTTACAAGCACAAATTGGTAGTCACTGCTCTCACTTTGATCTCACCTGCATCTCCTCACATAGTTCCTTCCCCATCTCTCACCTGGGAAGGTAAAGATTGCCAGTCCTTCTTCAAGCCCCCCGCATACCCAAAACGTGTTAACATTACTCAGTCCCTCTCCACCAAGCACCCCTTATCAGGTAAAGGGGCTCAGGAAAGCTTGCTTCAAAGTAAATAGGAACGGGACAAAAATAAATGTTAATACTTTTGAAGAACATGACCATTATTCACAGATACGTTCTTTATGTGTCAGAATTAGGAAATAATGGGTGCACTGTTTGCTAACTTTAAAACAGTGGTAGAAAGGTGGTGATGGGGGGATTAAATGCGGATGATTTCTCTACTAGTATTGTTGTCCTTAGGGATTTTTGCTGTACCAGAGCAGAAAATATAGGTGCAGATCAAAAGGCTTTCCATTTATTTATTTTAAAATCCTGTCTTAATAAGATCTAAGGATAACTAACAAAAAGAAATTTAAAAATAAACAAAAAAATAATAATAATCTATAAAAACAATTAGCAATAGTAGATCACTTTCAGTGAACCAGGGATAGGGTGGGGGAGATAATATTAAAACAATGACATTCTATTACAAGCTTGAGAGGTCAGATTTTGCCTGGTGCCTAAAAGTTAATAAAGAATGCTAGGGAAACACATTTATTAGAGGGAGTTCCGCAGAATAGATGCCACCATTGAGAAGACCACTTCGCCAGAAGCAACCTGCTGAACCTCAGGAACACACTGAAAAGGGTGTTCAGTAAGAATTTTAACAAATGGCTCTTTAGATACCCTCATGTCAGGCCATTTAAGGATTTAATGGATAATACCAGAATCTTGTATTGGGCCCCAAAGCAAATTAATAACCAGTAAAGGTCTTCTAATGCTGGCATAATATGCTCATGGTAATCAGATCCAGTCTCTCTGCCACAATTTGTACCAGCTATAATGTTCAGAATATCTTTAAGGGCAGCTCCATGCGCAATTCATTACAGTAGTTTAGAATAGGGATCACCATGGCTACGTCATCTTTCTCCATAAGGGGATACATTTGGCATATCAGTTGAAACTGGTAAAGGTGCTGCAAGCTACTACAGTTACTTGAGCATCCAGCCGCAAAGCTGGGTCAAGCATCATCATCCCCAGACTGTAAACCAGGTCCTCAAGAGAACGTGTGATTCCATCCAGAACAGACTTGGTAATGGTAAATTTGAAACTGCATGATTATTTGCCAAAACCAAGGGACTTCAAGAAACCATCTAGATCCACAAGCCTCTGGGGATGGACAGTTTAAATTGGCACACCTGTAGAGGTTAGAAGTCACATGAAATCCAAACTTTACCGGATAGTGATCTGCCCATAACTGTGGAGTCAATACTGCCTCCCCCACCTGTAGATCACCTTTCCCCCACTCTAGTACAGAAAAGATTAGACCAGCTTGTAGATAATGTCAGTTTGTGGGTTATTTAACCCACAAATTGGTGGGGGGTGAGTGGGTGCGCCCACCACTTATAGCTGGGTTGTAGGTTGTTGATTGTGATGTGTGAACCTGGAGCGCTGGTTGTTTAGGGGCTAAACAATCCAACGGTTAACTCAACTACAAATTATTGGTTGTTGATTAAAAGAGGAAGTGAGGAGCATATGAGAGGCAGCATGTTTGCTCACCTGCCATGACTAGCAAATTGTAGGTTAATTAACTCATGATTTGCCATTACCTGTGAACTGGGTTTATGTTTACTTGGAAGTACGTTGTGTCCCATGGGGCTTATTCCCAGGAAAGTGTGTTTAGGATTGCAGTTCTCATTGATTGATTAATTGATTGATCAACTAAAATCATATGATTAATCAATCCAGATGTCTTTAATTAGCTGGCCACCCTATTCATATTTTCACCAAAGAGCCTAATTCTGCAATGTAAAACCAAATTGGGGTACATTTTAAAAAAATTCTATAGCCCTTAAAAGCAGCACTCTTATAATTGATAATCCTAATAAATAGGTTCCATGTGCCCCCATGTATGACTCTTCAACTTGCTCTGTGGCTATTATTAGTGAACTGTAGTCATAGCTTTTGCAATGTAGATGTCTTTGAAGAGCAGGGATTGCCTGTGGGAGTAGAAGAAAAATCAGAAGAACATTAAATGATTAATTAATGCGATCTAGTGTCTTTTACCAAAAGGCTTTTCAGGGACATTTAGCTCAATTAATGAGGGAGAATTCCAACAGCAGGTTCTCACTGTAGGTTTTTGAAGACTCTAAAGTGACATTTTATAGCTGCTGCAGGGGAAATGATCTTAGAGCTCTTTATGCTAAACCACCCACTGAACTTGTTCCTAGAAGGGAGGGATTTGAGAGCTTTTATTGTATTCTTTTTAAAAAGCGAGCAATAAGACTTCTATGATGGTAGGATGGATGTTTGGAACAAAAATATAAAGCAGTTTTCAATTGGGTCTAATCAAGCAGCATGCATTACCACCTCATACATTTCCTGTATTCTTATGCAGAGAACTAACAAAGTGTAATTTCTACAAGGGTTTACCAGATTTTGAACAGTCTGAAAAGCTATATAAATCCTTTTGTTGGTATTATCATCCAAGGTGTTTAAGGGGACACAACATTTTACCCTAAAAAGAAGGGTTTTCTTTGTGTCTCTGTCATTTTATTAATGTACAAACTGGTTTATCATTTTTCAGCCTGATTATAGCATGTTTATAGTCCCACCATGATGATAGGAATGGTTGATGATGACCGTCATCTTGGACTTCTTGGATTGGAAAATTCCTTGAGGATAAGGCTCTCGATGGCCACTAGTCCTGATGGCTGTGTATTACCTCCATTATTGGTGGCAGTATGCCTCCCAGTGCCAGTTGCTGGGGAACGCAAGTGGCAGGGTGCTGTTGCACTCAGGTTCCCTCAGGCATCTGGTTGGCCACTATGGGAACAGAATGCTGGAACAGATAGTCCTTTGGTCTGATCCAGCCTGGCTCCATTTTTTATGACGATGTAGGAATGGATTATGGGCTTTGTTTTCAAATAAGGTTTTATAGTAGTTGAGGACAGTAGGGCTTTGTATATAGGTTAATGATTAGTTTATTGGACTAGTACTGGGAGTATAAGGAGACTGTCACTGGGTATACTTGGGATAATCAATGAGCTCCATCAGATGAGAGTTTTATTGCACGCTCATTACTGGGCACTCACGGATTTTCACGGCTCCCTCTCACAATGTCATCTGCCTCCCACATGCCTCCCATCCCTTCTAGAGGAGTGGAAAAGGGTAAAAAACACAAAAAAATGGAATGTGCGAAAGAAGGAAATATCACCTTTGGTGTGGAATAAAAAGCCAAAATATTTAATAGTTATATCCACATTGAAAAATGATTTGTTTCTTTAGAAAAGATGGACAGACTTGTACATAAGCTCAACGTTTTGGGCCCTAAGGTCCTTCGTCAGGAGCTGAACAGTCATTAGAATTAGTCAAAAGTTTTAACCTATATCCTGCTGCGTTGTGGTCTCAAATATTGCTTTTTGCTAAAGAAATGCTTATGTACAAGTCTGTCCATCTTTTCTAAAGAAACAAATCATTTTTCAATGTGGATATAACTATTAAATATTTTGGATTTTTATTCCCCACCAAATGTGATATTTCCTTCTTTCGTGCATCCCATCCCTTCTAGCCTCCTTCAGGCCTTCAGGTTTATTTTAAAGATGGAAGTTGCCACTATCCCCTGCTCTGTGCAGGAGAAGCAGCGGGATCAAAACGGCCCCCTGAATGGGCCACGTGCAGGTTGTTTACTTCCTCTTTCAAAAGAGGAAGTCATGAGGAACAAACGCGCGGGCGGAGAAGCGACGGTAAGCAATCACAATTTCCCCCTGTGTGATGACGCTTCATGTCTGTCAACCGAACCTACTTCACAGGGTTGCTGTGAGGATAAACTTGAGGGGAGGGAGGAGAGCTATGTATGTTACCTTGAGTTCCTTTGAGGAAAGACGGGATATAGCAGCAGCAGTAATATTACTTGTAGTAGTAGTAGTAATAACAGTAATGCTAGTAGTGATAATGATAACGATAATAATACCGTAGCTGTGCTTTACTACACCATGTTAATGCCGCTACAAAGTGCACCTTTACTGCAGCATCATATGAGATATAGCTAAGAATCAGTGTCCCAGAATGAAGAGGGGTTCTTTTTTAATTTCCCATAATTGTGAAATATTTTAACTTACAATTTTATTCTAGTGGCTCAGAATGGACACCAGAACTTTATGTAAATTGTTTTGGGCTCCTGTCTCTGAGCGCTCGCAAATTAACTAAAATGGAAAGCAATAGTGTAGCCTTATGCATGTCTACTCAGATAGAACCTCATTGAATGCTAGGCCGGCCATTCAGAAAGGTAGTATAATTTCTGAGCTCATAGTCGAAGAACATGCTGACTTAGCCAGTGTTGCTGAAACCTGGTTGGATGAACGAGGAGGTGTTAATCTCTCCCAAATGTGTCCACCAGGGTTTCTTGTGCAACACCAAGCTCGTCTAGAGGGGCGGGGAGGGGGGTATCCTTGGTCTATAGGGAATCTCTCTCCCTGGTCAGATACCCTATCCAGCAACAGAACAGTTTTGAATGCCTGTACCTGCTGTTGGACACCCAAGGTAGGATAGGGATTCTGTTGGTGTACCGCCCACCTCGCCACTCAGCAGTCTCCCTTCCTGAGCTGACTGAGGTGGTCTTGAGCGTGATGTTGAGGACCCCAAAGCTTATGGTCTTGGGAGACTTCAATATTCATGCTGAGGCTACTTTGCCAGAAGCAGCTCAGGATTTCTTGGCCGCCATGTCAACCATGGGCCTGTCTCAGGTAATATCTTTCCCAAAACATGAGGCAAGACGCACATTGGACCGGGTCTTCTGTGTTGGACTGGGAGAAAATGATCTGCGGGTGGGGGAGCCTGTGGTGACTCCTTTGACATGGACAGACCACCATCTGATCAGTTTTGACCTTCAGGCCACCTCTGCAGGTGGGAGGGACCAAATTCAATGGCCCTCCCCTAGAGGCTGATGAATTGGGATGGTTTTCTGAGGTCTCGGGAGGATTTTCCTGCAGGCTTAGCCAGTGGTCCTGCTGGGTCCTGGTCACTGCTTGGAGTGAGGAGATGACCAAGGCTATCGATATGATCGCTCCCAAACATCCTCATCCTAATCGTAGAACTGTGTCAGCTCCTTGCTATTCTGAGGAGCTGAGGGTGATTACATGACTGTGTTGATGATTAGTGGTCAAATGACAGAAAACCCGAAATGGATATGACTGAATACAGGTAAGAATTCGTTTGCGATCTTACTCTGTGGCGGTGATGATAGCACATAAATCCTACTTCTCCGCCAGCATTGCAACTGCTCAGTGTCATCCAGCGGAGCTTTTTCGTGTGGTTAAAGGCCTCTTAGGTGTAGGCCTTGAAACACAACAACCTGAATCCTCAAAGGCCTGCTGTGAACAATTTGCGGGACACTTTTCAGATAAAATTGATCGTATTCATGCCAACTTGGATGCCATTGTTTTGCCAGAGTCTGATATGGACGGGGCTGATGCACCATCTAGTCATATTTTGGATATCTTTCAGCTTGTGCAGCCTTGGGATGTGGACAAACCACTTGGAGGACTGAGGCCTACTAGTTGACCTTTAGATCCTTGTCCATCCTAGCTTTTGAAATCTGCCAGAGCTGGGCTGAATACCTGAACCTCTGAGGGGTAAATGCCTCCTTGAGGTCTGGTGTGGTCCCCACAGCTTTGAAAGAAGTTGTGGTGAGGCCCCTGTTGAAAAAACCAAATTTAGATCCCATGGTTTTGGATAACTACTGCCCTGTCTCAAATTTACCATTCTTGGGCAAGGTGATGGAGTGTGTGATGGCTTCACAACTACTAGCTGTTTTGAATTAAGCTGATTACCTAGATTCGTTTCAATCAGGTTTCAGGCCTGGTTATGGGATGGAAACAGCCTTGGTTGCCCTGGTTGATGACTTACGCTGGGGAATGAATGGGGGGAGTGCAACCCTGTTGGTTTTCCTGGACCTTTCAGCGGCTTTTGATACTATTGACCATGGTATCCTTCTGGATCGTTTATCTGAATTGGGCTTGGGAGGCACGGCTTTAAAGTGATTCCAGTCCTTTCTGGAGGAACGGTCTCAGAAGGTGGTGCTGGGGAACTTCTATTCCTGTGGGGTACCGCAAGGTTCTGTCTTGTCCCGCATGCTTTTTAACATCTACATGAAACCCCTGGGGGATGTTATCAGGAGGTTTGGGCTGAAGTGTCACCAGTATGCTGATGATACTCAGCTCTACCTCTCATTTCCAGCTGCACATCCCAAGGAGGCTGTGGAACTCTTGAACCAGTGTCTGGAGGTTGTTTTGGGATGGATGAGGGTGAACAAGCTGAAACTTAATCCAGACAAGACGGAGGTACTGTTCGTGGGGAAACCAACTACTTCGGATGGAGGTTTACAACCGGTCTTAGATGGGGTTGCACTCCTCCTAAAAGACCAAGTATGGAGTTTGGGAGTCCTCCTGGACTCTGGGCTAACTGGGGAAGCCCAGGTGGCTGCTGTGTCCAGGAGCGCATTCTACCGGCTTACTCTAGTATCCACAGACTAGTCTTGTCTAGATTGGACTACTGTAATGCGCTATACGTGAAGTGATCTGACCACATAACGCCTCTACTGAGCCAGCTGCACTGGTAACCAGTGTGTTTCTGAGCCCAATTCAAAGTACTGGTTTTGACCTTTAAAGCTCAAAACTGTTTGGGACCTATTTACTTGAAGGACTGCCTTCACCCATATCAGCTTGACCACACTTTAAGATCAGAAAGGGAGTCCCTTCTCATTTGCCCACCTTTGAGAGCAATTAGGTGGGTGTCCACACAGAGAGGGCCTTCTCTGCAGCGACCCCAAACCTCTGAAACAGACTCCCATTAGAGGTCTACTACGCATCATCCCTGCAGGCTTTTAAGAAGGCCTTAAAAACATTTTATTTTACCGTGGCCTTCCCATGATGAGTTCCGTTATTGCTGCTATTGTTGTTCTTGCTGGTTTTATGGTTGGTTTTATGGTTGGTTTTATTGTTATTTTATTGTGATTATGTTCTTATTGCTTTTAATAATTTAACTGTTTTCATGTATTTTATTGTTGTAAGCCACCTTGTGAGGGCTTCTGCCCTGAAAGGCAGCCCAAAATGTTTTAAATAAATAAATAGCGGGGCTTCCTCTCAGGTATACGTGTTCTGCAGTTGAAGACTGTTGAAATTAGTCAGACTTGCAAATCCAATGTAGATTTTTTTCTCACTGTTATCAGAAGCTCAGTTCCAGTCAAATATATAATTTTCTGTTGGAAGGTGTCAACAGGTCTGTTATGAAGAGAGCAACTGTTTTGTCAATAGTTATGGAAAATATTGCAAAGGCCACTTCTTATTGAGCAGGCAATATATTTCCGTTTAAAATTCATCATTGCAGAAGTGTATGGTACTGCAACATTCCACTCAAATTCTTGTTTTTATATTCATTGTTCCCCTTTATCTTCTGATTTTAGAAGAGTTCAGGGACTCCTGATTTGACTAGAATTAGGGGGAGTCAGGAGTTTGGGCTTGTGGATTTTATTAAGGACACCTACTTTTCCACCACCTTCCATAAACGGACACTACACCTGTCATATAATTTTGCAGTGTTTGTGTGTATAGCGCACCAGGTTAGATCTGTTTTATGAAAGCTAGTTCAGTGTGTTGACGTCATTATAAAACTGAGTGATATGAAAGGCTACTGGTTGATTGATTCAAACTATGTGTTTTGCTGAGGATATCTTCTCTTCTGCTGTTGTAATGGTAAACTATTACTCAGCAATAAACAGTTCTGATTCGGAGTTAGAAACTAAGACAAGAAGAGGTATAGCTACTGCTTTTAGAATTCTGGGGCCGTTGGTAATGGGCACTCACTAGTTTTGTTCAGCTGCTTTGTAACAAAATGTGTGCAACTGAATTTTTGCATGAATTCCAGGACTTAACTGTCAAGGTGGATGCATGAGAGTAACTCTCCACCTGCCACTGCTATCGTTATCTAGGAACCAGCCCCCAGATGTTGATGTGACTTTGAGGTTCTGAACCTTTAACAAAATTCTTGCAGTTATCAAAGGGAATGCATCAGGCTGAAATTCGATTCATGTTTACCTAGAAGTAAGCACCATTCAACACAATGAGACTTATTTCTGAGTAAACGTGCATAGGATTGTGCTGTCGATCCTGAAGACTAACTGCTTATTCGTAAAAAAAAAGAAAGCTGACATTTTCTAGTTTTTAGAAAGAGTGCCTTCTGTATGTTGATCACATTGCCTAAAAAACAAAGGATAGTGAAAGACATTTTGAAAAAATATATTTGGGGGGGGGGGAATCTAGTAGAATCATGAAAGAGTTAATTAAATTTTACACAGGGCCCGTTCTCCTCTGGCTGCATTTTCACACCTTTATTAACCTCCCCTTTATTATGTACATTTCACTTGGGAAATTAAATTAAAATTACATTTTGTAATGATTCTATTTTTCTTAATGATATTTAATGACCTCACAACTCCATGTGGTTTTTAATGAGCTGGAAGAAACCTTACCGTTTCTGCTTCGAGGTAAAAGCTGCTGCTGTACAAAAGGCTTGGCTGACTTTCAGAGTGGTGTTCAGATTTTTAATCCGCTCTCTCCCCCGAAGGTTAAGGATGGTTAATGTTTGTAACAATGTAGCATTTAAAGTGTTACATGTAAAATAGGAAGTTTCTTAACAATAGCTATATCTTCATCTATAAAATCATTTCCTGCAAACCCATAGCTTGCATTAAGTCATGCACATCCAGTGTGTGTTGTATTAGTTTCTGATATGCACCTATTCAACTACATAGCCACAGGAGCAGAAGCTCTCTTTTTCCTAAAAGTTAAAAGTATAAAGCCCACTTTTAAAAGCAACCCTTTTCTGACTTAGAGCTGTCTTAAGAGCGTTGGTGAATATCTGCTCTTGTATAATGTATTGCCAATTACCTTTTATTAGGAACAACATGCCACAAAGTTGTACTCATACTGTGCCTTTCAGGTCTCCCCCAACAAATAGGCCAACTCAGCTACCTATATTTTTAAAAAACTATTGCTATGAATAGCTTACACGTGTCCTTTTTTTTTTTTTTTTTTACATTTTGTAAATGTTGAGTTTAATGTGAACTGAAAGGAGAATATGCATAAAAACCAGTCGTGCATATTCACTTGATGTTGTGACAAATGTGCAAATACGTATTTATTTATTTATTGACTGCATTTTTATACCGCCCAATAGCCGGAGCTCTCTGGGCAGCTAACAAAAATTAAACCTATAAAAACCATTCAAAATATAAAACAACGACAGTATAAAAACATAATTTAAAATACAGCAGAAAAGCACACTTTGGATAAAAACTGAGCAGCCACGCAGAAATTAATTGGGATTTAAAATACAAATTTAAACAGCAAGGTTAAAAATCAAAATAAAGAACTGTTAAAACACTGTGAAAATAAAAAGGTCTTCGCCTGGCGTCTAAAGGAGTTTAATGTAGATGTCAGGCGAACCTATCTGGGAGGTCATTCCACAGCTGGGGTGCCACAGCAGAGAAGGCCCTCCTCCTAGTAGCCGTACTCCTAGTAGCCACCTGTCTTACTTTCTTTGGCAGGGGCTCATGGAGAAGGACCCCTGAGGATGTTCTTAGTGTCCGGGCAGGTACATATGGGCAGAGGTGTTCCTTCAGATAACCTGGCCCCAAGCTGTTTAGGGATTTGAATGTTAATATTAGGATGGACAAGGAACTGTGTATTGTGTATTGCCACGAAGTTGTACTCATACTGTGTGGAATGCCCTGTTGATGCATACTAACCCATCATCAATATACAAAAGCTCTTGCTAGTACTGTTCATTTGTGCACATTCTCCATGAGGTCTGGTTAACAAGCAATACATGAACATGTGAGTCAAGCTCTAGCCTTAATTGACAGCAACTCTCCAGAATTGTGGTTAGGTTCTTGACCTTTCCAGGCTTGCTATCTCAGATCCTTCAGATGCAGGAGATTGGATCGGGTCGGGGATTTTCTACACGCAAAACATGTACTCTTCCACTTAGCTGTGGGCCCTCAAATTTTATGAGGTGTCAGGGGGAAAACTCCACAAATAATTAGCCAGACAATGGGTGGTAAGGCATTTCAAAAGTGAGCGGGAAATGGTATAGTTGAGATATGCTAGACAGTTTATAGGCTTGACAAGGAAAAAAATCCATTGGAGTGAAGAGCATGAGAGAAGTTGAAAACAGAAGAAAGCATTTTAAGAGGACAAGCAAGATCATGACCCAGAGATCAAGGAAAAAAGTGGTTATATCTAAGGCAAGTGGGATGAGGAAGGGACAGGACTTAGGAAGTGAATATGTGTCAGGAGAGAAAGAGGTGAATCAGAGCTTATGCCAAGATTATGGCTTTGAGGAGTAGAGCAAATAGTGTCAGGTAGAAGGAGGTGGAGTACTGAAGAATGAGGAGGAAAGGACAGAAGCTCAGTCTTGGAGAAATTGAGTTTCACATAGCAAGAAAACATCTAACGAGGAAAAAGCTGACAGTGTAGTGAAGGCATTATTTCTGGAGGAAGTAGAAATCAGATATTGATGAATATTGCTGGTGGTGGCCTTTGTGATATGTTACTGAAGCCGAAAATAGTAGATAAGATGTTAGAAGAAGGCTATATGATGATGATGAGTAATATTTATTCTCTGTCTTTGATGCCTTTCTAAAAAACCACAACACCTTAAGGTGAATTATAATAGAACTGAAACATACAAAATTTAGAACAGCTACAAAAATTGTCCATGAAAATACTACCTCCGCATAAAACAACTAAAACATCAATGACAACACTAAATAATTCGACTGATGCATTCAACAGATGCTGGGAATAGGGGAAAGTTTTAATCTGGCACTGAAAAGGTGGCAAGGTTGGCACCAGGCCTTCTCCATTGTTGCCATTCTCAAAACCTCCCTTGGAGCTGGTACTCAGAGGAGGGCCTCAACTTTTGATTGTAGGGAATGGGTAGGTTGAGACTGGGAGAGATGTTGTGTTTGATATTGTGGCCCTGAGCTGCGTAAGGCTTTATAGATTAAAACCAGCACCTGGAATTGGGCTCAGAAATATATGTGAAGAGAATCCCAAGGAAGAGCCAACAGACAAAGGAAGGAAAAAATAAATGAAATTTTGAATAAATGACAAGAAGGATAGGACCATCTGTCAGGGAGGCTTTAAAGTGGATTCCTGCATTGAGCAGGGGGTTGGACTCGATAGCCTTATAGGCCCCTTCCAACTCTACTATTCTATGATTCTATGACCAAGAAAGGACAGGATTGGAGAAGTCCAGGTAATAAGGAAAGGTTAGCTTAGACAAAAGGTGAGTATGGGAAGACATGATAGGGGTATACAAACATGAGGGGCATTATAATGGCTATATGCTACCTTAAGGATCAAAGACAGCATGTTGTTGTTGGGGAACACAAGTGGGAGGGTTATGTTGCACTTATGTCCTACTTGTGGGCTTTGATGGGCAGCTGGTTGGCTTCTATGTGAACAGAATGGTCTTATGTTCTTATAAGAAATTGGATTGTAAAGGTCATGGTTGCGCCTAGAGTCGAGGGCTGGTGAAAAGTAAAAGTACTGGACTGAACATGACTAGAGTATTCTTTCTACTCAGTGATAAAAAAAAGTTTCAGACACCTTTGAGATCTAATTGGTTTAATCCATCTTTTTGGATGAAACATCTAACGAGATTCCACCCTGCCCAACGAGATTAACCCAAGGAGAATCATGGTCACATCACAGTGAAGGCGAACGTCTTCCACATCCAGTTTCTCGAGCTCCAAAAATGAAATCCAGTTTGTCGCTATTCATGTAAACGGAGCCAGAAATGATTAGGCATGAGTCCATGGTTGCCATGGAGGTGATGTGGGGGGAAAAAAAGCTGAATAAAAGCAACTGGGTTTGCATCTCAGACCTTGTCATAATGAGCTTCTCTAAGCTGAGAAAACAATTGAAGCATCTCCAAGTCTAATTGGGGCTTCCCTCCAAAAGAAACATTGATTCCCTCCTGGTGTGTTTACTCTTGTCCTCTGCTAGCGAACAATAGTGGAGGAAGAAAAGGGAGGTTGCACAGCCACATTGTCCAGTTTGACACTCTAAGATCCTGGTGGAGCTACACTGGTCACTGAGGCTTGCTGAGGTTAGGGCAGGTGGTGCTTCACTGTGGTTTTAACCTTTCCAAGCCATTGGGGTGTGTGGTGGGTCCCAGCATCCTTTTGAAATACTAGTGAAACTTTTTTAGGAAACCTGAACCACTACATACTCCATGTACTCCTCAACAATTAAGGGGTCAGATTGTGTGTTTCACTTATTAAGCTATTTGGTCCGATTTACCCACGTTGAAATGAATGGGAAACTGAAGCTGCCAAACACCTAAGCTAGCTGGAGCTCATGCGACTTCTCAAAATGCAGTAGGGAAATTCTTAGCATGTTGCTTGTATCATAAATTTGATTCTATTCCAAAAGCACTGTAATATCGATTTCTGTAATTTTGTGCTGGTACATTGCTGTATGTATAGACACCCACTCGCCAACCATTATTAAGCAATGCCAGGGGTCCAAGGACCCTCAAGAGTAAATTTTCCCCTGCAGGGTTAATTCTCTTCCCAATTGGTTTTATCTTGACACAGGAGTCAATAGTCTCATAGTACAAACATGCAACACTGGTTTCTTATTTGTAATCTTATGAAAACAAACAAACAAACAAACAAACCAACCCTCTATTGGACTACTGGATAGATTATCCCCCTTCCATTATTAACTAGTAATCCAGTATTTCACCTATAGATTTTCTCTCTGTTTCGTTTCCTCCTCCAGGTCTTCCTGATAGCCTAATGAGGAATTTAACTTAACTTTGTGGGGTCCAAGGTATTCCAATAGTTTTTGTGTTAGGCAATGTTTTTGGAATACGTTACCAATAAAAAAAAACATTTTTATGTTATGTTAGAATCATTCTAAAATTAATCATTAAATTTATTTCCAGCTAGGATTCTAAAGGGGTCTGTTGGGACCCCAATAGCAGATTGATATCCTAACGACAACAGCAACATGTGCAGTTAACTACCCCAACAGTGTTCTAACTGCATTTAACACTCCTGTTACCAGACTGTTAGTATTACTATTGGTTTACACACACAAAACCACTAGTAATCAAAGATGTCCATATTATTTGCTAACTTCGCTGAATGTAAAGTTGCATTAGAATAAAACAATGTGAGACTGATCTCTCAAACCCGTCGGTAAAGCTGGCTGCATCAAAAGCTTTTTTCCCCTACTTCAGAATGCTGGCTTTTGGAGTTGTATGTGACAGTTTCTCAGAATCTTCCCTATTCCCTAGGGTGCTTGTTTTAAACCTCTCTTGTTGGCACATGTTCCCTTAGCATGCTAATGAATTCTGAATCCCAGGGGGCGCCTTCACAGCGAGTTATCTTTTTAAAATCAGCTCGCACACTTAAAACTCACAAAAGAGGCACATCAACCAATTGGGGAGCTGATGTAACATGTGCAAAATGAAAACATGATCAGCATCTAATATGGCGGCCTAATATATAAAGTAGAGCGCTGCGAATCAACATCTTCTGACTGTTTGTACTTCTCTGTGTGCAATACAGCGCATCTATGCAAATGGATAGGACGCCTTGGATCCCTGGGGAGAATGCAATGGCTGCGTTCTTTTCCTCCTTCAATCCTTCCTTTGGCTTCTTACCTGCTCCCAAGGGTCTGAGAGGGGGATTATTGATGGCGCTCTTGCAGTCTATGCAGTGGAGGAGGGATACTCCCATCAACAATGGCTAACTGCTGCTGTTCCAGCAAAACCTGTGCTTGAATGGAGCGGTTTCTTTAGTGTTCTCTGAATGCTACATGATTTGGCCTGGCAGTTGTGTGCATTCCCAGCCTCCTCATGGCTTTACTTTAAGGCCTGCTTACAGTGTATCAACAAACAAACGCCCCTTTCTGAATTGTTAGCCCCAGAGGAAAGAGTTGTTCCCAACTTGAGCCAAATTAATTCAATTTAAACAGCTGAAGGGGCTGATCGTGTAGATAGCGTTAAGATATCTGCTGTTTTATTTCTGGCCAAAGTTTTGCTTATAAAGCTATTGCATATTTTGACTTTTGCAAATGCATGTTTTAACAGTATAATCCTATACATGACTATTCAGATGAGATCCCCATTGAGTTCAATGAAGCTTCGCTGGCAGTAAGTTTGTATAAGATTGCAGGCTTATTAGCTGTATTAGTCCCCATAGAATGAAAAATCTAGAGCAAATGAAGGAGTTGGCTCCAGTATTCTTTACAATGCTAGAAAGCAAACATTTCAAGCTCCTCTTCAAGTTGAGATTTCAGATAAATAAAACAAATATTACACGACAAGACTGATGTTTACGTAGTCGAGTCTGATGACCTTCAGAGCAAAGAAACCAGGTTGTTGTAGGAGCATGTACTATTTTAATTAGATAGAAATAGCTAAGTATTGCTGACTGGATTTATGTTACAAAGACTCTCCAAGGTTATAGCAGTCAACAGGAAATATTGCCTTTGCGAATGTAACAGAGTCCAGCATTCTGGGAGCAGAGCAAAGGCTGTCCCCTCCCTGGAGTTGAGCTGGGATTGACTCTGCCATCAGAACTTCAGGGTACATTAATCTTCAGCACCTGCTAATAATCTTGCTGTTGAGTCCTGGAACTGAGTTGGGTTTTGAGTCCTGTATATTCAAGAAGCTGCCATCTTCTTTTTCTAGCTGTAGTCTTCTCTCTGGTTTCCTAGCTGTATTCTGTCTCTGGTTTCCTTCACCTAGAAGCACATGTGTCTTCCACAATGTTTATCATTTCTCTGCTTCTGCTGTACTATGCAAAGGTGGAGTCATGCCTCTCACCGGCAAGCAAAGGGGGACTTAAATATCAGCCTTCCTGAAAACCCCTTGAAGATACCATCATGGATGAGAAGCATGAATACACCTTGCGGTTAAAGCAGGGAAGTCAGACATGCCTGGCAGTGCTTTCGGATTAACTTAGACCAAGAGCCAGTTGTCTTTAAAATGTACTGCTTAAGGAATGAATATATAATTCTAATTCATTCGCAAAGGGCTGCTACCATTTCCCCCTGTTTTTTTTCAGGAAAAAAACCCTGATATTTTGGGGGAAATGGAAAAATAAGCAATACTATTTTTTTTAGCAGTCTTTTGCAGACCTAAAGTCATTTTGTTGCTTTAAGGAAACCTTCCCCAGCCTGGTGCCTTCCATATATTTTGGACTTCAATTCCCATCAGCCTCAGGCAGTGTGGCCAATGGTCAGGAATGCTTGGCACTGTGCTCCAAAACATCAGGAGGGCGCCAGGTTGGGAGGGCTGCTTTTGGAACATAAAGCACCCTTTCTGTTCCTAATGTATAACTTAGTTTGCTCATAAAAGTATCATTATATTTTAAAACTTTCAAAAGTAAAACTTATTTAGTAAATATGTAATTGTTGTCTGAATAGATTAGCACTACATTAAATGACTGCTGCAGCATCAGGAACACTCAATGATGAGTCTACTCACACGATGGGAAACTGAGCATAAATGTGTATCGGTAAAATATACTTTAGATCAATAAATTTAATAAGGCATGTAAGAAATAACTGCACCAGGAATCTGACAGAGAGAATTAAAAAAGCATTTTCTCCCACGGTTTCGTTAATTCCAGACATTTTACATCTCTAGTCTCTCTATAAAAGCGTTCTTATTACACAGTTTTTAGAAATCATTTTGCGGGGAGTAAAGGCTGGGTAGCAATATATGAATACTTTATTTTAAATTCTAATAGAAAATATTTCATAATCCAAAGCTGTTCAGTTTTTCCAGTTTTTGGGGGTGGGCGGGTAAACCCCCCGAAATGGTCCCCCCTGAAAAAACTAGTTTTTTTCCTCCTGAATTTTTAAGCCCCCCCCCCCTGGTCTTTACATCTGGGCAGAAGAGGAAGTATCTAGCTATCTGTTACAAAATGTCTGCTTTGATTCTCTTCCTTGCATTCAGAACTTTTCCTGATGTGGTTCAACGAAAGACTATAATCCAGAAGACTATGAATGCACAGGAATACCATAGTCAGCTTTACAAAAGTAAAAACAGGGTCTCTAGTAGATGGAAATGCAGGGAATAAAAATAAAAATAAAACATACATCTAGTGTGCTTTGCAGATCTTTCCCTTTCCATATGGAATATGGCTAGATTAGTTACTCTTTATTGAGGCAACAGCTTCTTGTCTTTTGGTTAACCATCACTACTTGACTTCTCCTAACCATGAAAGAGATCTTGGGGTTGTGGTGGACAGCTCAATGAAAATGTCAACCCAGTGTGCAGCCGCTGTAAAGAAAGGAAACTCCATGTTAGGCCTTATAGAAAAGGAATTGACAATAAAACTGCCAGTATCATACTGCCTTTTATACAAATCTATGATGTGACCACGCTTGGAATATAGTGTTCTGTTCTGGACACCACACCTAAAAAAAGATATTGTAGAACTGGAAAATTGCAGAAAAGGGCAACTAAACTGCCCAGGGAGCTTCGGCTATTGGACAGTATAAAAATGCAATAAATAAATACAAAAATAAAAAAAATGATAAAGAGGGGCTGCAGCATCTTCCGTATGAGAGAAGATTACGACAGCTGGGATTGTTTAGCTTGGAAAAAAGGAGGCGGAGGTGGAGATATGAGAGAGGTGTACAAAATTATGCATGGTGTGGCGAATGTGGACAGGGAGACATTGTCTCCCTCGCTTATAATACTAGAACCTGTGGTCATCGCATGAAGCTGATTGGTGGAAGATTCAAGACAGATAAATGGAAGTACTTCTTTACACAGCACATAGTTAAACTATGGAATTAGCTGCCACAAGATGTAGTGATGGCTACCAGTTTGGATTGCTTTAAAAGGGGGTTGGATAAATTCTTGGAGGAGAAGGCTATCAATGGCTAGTAGTCCTGATGGCTATGTGCTGCTTCCAGTATCAGAGCTAGTTAAACCTATATACACCAGTTGCTGGGGAACATGAGTAGGAGGGTGCTGTTGCATCGTGTCCTGCCTATGGGTCCCTGGTCGACATCTGGTTGGCCACTGTGTGAACAGAATGCTGAACTAGATGGACCCTTGGTCTGATCCAGCAGGGCTCTTCTTACATTCTTATGCTCTCTGAATGTACTTGTTTTATTTCCCCTATTTATGGAATCTGTAGCTCACACCTGGGATATGTGGGTCACTATCATAGGAATTGGCAACTGGGAAAGCTTTGGCCCACAGTTAAAATTAATGATACACACAAGTGGCCTTCATGGTTTTTTTTAACCTGGGTAATTGAAGTGTTCTACATAGGCATAAGATAAGAAGCTAAGGGTGTACTTGCGTGACATGCTGACATTCCCAGTCCTGCAAATGTCTCTCATTATATTCTAGTAACCCTCACAAAAATGTATCCTATCATAAAGTAAGCGGTAAGGCTGCTTTTTTGGTGGTGTGGTCCTTCTTTGTGTTTGCTACTGAACTTGTTTTATGATTTTGTCTTATGATTTGCAATTGTCTTATTGGTTTTACGGTTACTGCTTTGAGGATCCTTGATGGGTAGCAAGGCAGCATATAAGTAGAACAGATCCCTAGGATGTGTGCAAATATAGGGATAAACAATCTAAGAAAATCCCATAGACCTTGGTGTGAAAAAATATGAATCCTGAGGTTTCTTGCGAGGATCATTGAGACAACAATTGTAAAGCTCTTTTATACAACGTAAAGTGCAATTTGACAATAAGTGTAGAGGGAGATTCTTTTCGTCCATCCAAGAGTCTATATAAGCCTGAGCGAAGGGAGAGTCTAAGAAGGTCTAGATGCCTTTCTAAGAAACAGTACCTCCAACCTTCATTATAATGACTCTGCCTTTAAAATAGGAATTCTGTGTTCATAATACCTTTTGCAATGCTACTACTGCAGCCAACACTTGTGGATTCTATGGGTTGTGCAGAATTGTTACTGGCTTCTCCGGTTGATTATCCAGTGAAGCTATGTCAAGGGAGAGGATTTTTTTTTATGACTCCGCATCAGGGGAAAGGATTTTTCTTTTCTTTTGTAGAGCATGAACTGTTTCCAGTCTCTCTACTGCTCAATAACATGAACAGGAGATAAAAGGAAATTGACAATCCCCTCCCCCCACCCCCTCCCATTCCATCAAAGGCACCTCCAGCATTTTCTTTACACCACATTTGATGAGGATGCATGCCTCTTCCATCAAAGCTTATATATGTCAACTTTTGTGGTGCAAATGTAAGCCCCCTGAAGCTTTGCTATGACACTGGAGAACTTGGATCATGTTGACTTATGCACTACCGTGTTCTCGGTATGATATCTAAGAAGTGGGAAAAATTTGTTTCTTCTGTTGTCGCTGTTAAGTGTTCTCCTGTTCCTTCAGAGACTTCCTGAGTTGTTTTTTTTTGTACATCCGGATTCTTACCAAACACTTAAAAACCTTGGTGGAGGAAAACTGACATTTCCCTCTATGCCTGCTTGTATCACTTTCAGCATGGCCAGTTTCTCTTGGCAGTAACAAAAAACCCATCCCATGACCTTTGTGCCAGTTCATAGTCTTCCTATAGTTGTGCAGAATCCCTGGCTTTAGGTTCTTCCTCCTTTTATAGATCTGTTTGTTGCCTATTCTATCATTGTTTTAGTTAACACTTAAGCAGGGGCAACCTCATATTCCAGAAGAGAAGAAATAACCAAGTTAGGTCGCATATTTCCACAATCCGCATTTGCCAGGCGTAGGAAGGCATATGCAACGAAAGTTTAAATGATCCAAGTAAGCACAAACAAGAGTCAATACTTTAATGTAGCAGTCTGGTTTTGCTCCCCTTGTGAATGGAATTTCATTGGAAATCCATAACATAGAACTGGAGCAAGGCAGTGACCGATCAGGCTTCAGTTTACAAAAAGTGGATTAGAAATCTACAAATCATGTCTTCATCTCTACTTACTAATCCCCTCTCACGTGTTTGAAATTATATTGAAGACCACAATAGATAAACAAGAGTTTAAAATAAGAGAGACTTGGGATGTTTTTTTGAGGGGCGTGTACTGCCCAACGTGTGTGTGTGTGTGTGATCCATGCTCTTTCCCTGGAAGTGTGGCATCTCCCACAATAAAAGGCAATTCTGCAAATGAAAGTCAGTATGATTAAATAGTTTATAGGCTAAATAGCAGGAAAGTCTAAACTCCATTCCACTATAGGATTGAAACAAGTGTGTAAGTGTGATAGCCAGTATGATCACTTAAGTAGTTTGTAGTACACACTGTATTAAAAAGAAATGCAAAGCAAGTTGGCCCCACAAGATCCTTTATCTAGAATGCCTGTCAAGGGTACTCCAATTTAACTTGCTAGATGTCATGCCTTTGGATTTCTCAGTGTGCAGCACTGGGTTCTGATGAGGACCAATCACAGGGTCCTTCTTTGGGGATAAGGACAGCCAGTACCTTATTCTGGGTGGTCTTCCCGGAGGACACAGCCCTGCCATCACCCTCTGGCTTTTAGAAGAAGTCCCCAGCAGAACCTCCATTTCTCCAGTCTTGCAGAAGCACCAGGCTGCAAAATCAGGTGAGGGCCCTTTAACAGTCCAGTCAACTCCTCCAGGAGGGTCAGAGCTGAGCACACTACAGGTTTTGTTAGCCTGCACATGTCTTTAGTTAGCTTTAGCTCCCTGCTGAGACACCATCCTCCTGTCCAGCCAGCAGGACCCACCTGAAACTTTCCAAAGTCCCAGTTTCTTGGCTCATTCTGACTGACATCAGATGCTACCAGCTTCCCAGCGTGTTTCAAGGAACCACAGAGTGGGACATGGATTGCAGCCGTAATATATATTGCATCAAATTTCTGAGTAATGGTTGACTGAAGAAGCATGGATTGCTTTTGAACTACTAAAGGCATGCATCTCCAGAGAGTGCTTGTCGGCTGCATCTGCTTACTGAAGGAGGACAACTCCTACTCAACATTTTCTGAGGCCCTGTATTATAATTTACCACAGTGTATGCTTTATGTTCTTCTTCGTGGTCTCTGTGCATCACACATATGGGCTCGTGCCGATGCCGAGCCCCGCTTCGGGAAATTTCTAAAGCTAGCTTAGTTTTGGTGGGAACCCCTCCCCCCCACCCTATCGCGCATGCTCAGGGTTCCCGCCTACTTCTTCGACCGCTTAGATGATCGCCTCACGGGAGACTTCGTCCGGGATACGTTCGTATTCTGTGAAGAACAATTTGTTGTTAGTTAGCTTAGTTAGGTAGTTGTACTTGTTATATCCTTAAATTTTTTTTTTTTTTTAAAAATTAATATCTTAAACTTATTTAGCTAGGTAGCCTGTTCCTAGGCCTGCACCAGCCTATGGCGCAGACTGCTCTCTTCAAACACTGTTCCAGGTGTCGGGCGAAATTAGCCCTCACCGACGGACATTCATTGTGTTTAATTTGTTTGGGCGAGTCCCATATTGTAGAAGCTTGTGTCCATTACATGAGTTTTTCCCGTCAAACTAGACGCAATAGGGCAGACAGTCTCCGCAGTCTCCTGTGGAGTAAGGCACTTTCGGCGGTGGATTGACGGTGTTCGGTGTCGATGGAACCATCCATACCTTCTTCTGGGGAGCGTGGGCCTTTGGCCGTAAGCCGCTCGAGCCCAGCACTGTTTAGCTCGCCCTCGCTTAGGGTCGCAGCTCATGAGCCTCCGGGAGCGGCACCGAAACCGCCTCAGAAGGGTGTACCTTCCAAAAAGGCAAAACTCAAGACTCGGGACCGACCGATGAAGTCAAAAAAGCCTCAGAAAACGTCTTGACTACTGTCGCTACCGACGTCGCCGCCGACATCGATGTCGCCACCGGCGCCAGCATCGGCCTCGAAGAGAGCATCGGCCTTGATATCGAGGACACACCGTCGCCAGATGCACAGCCCTTATCGATACCACCCCCGGTGTCGATGCCTTCACCTTTACAGGGAGATTTCTCCTCCGATGTGGAGCTCCTGGAGACGGTACCAGTCCCCTTGGGCGAGCCGTTGGACGTACACCCTCTGCCTTCCATTCGGTCTCGGACCTCACGTGGAGATTCATCGTACCATTCCCGTTCTCGGTCATGTGGAGGTTCATCGTACCGTTCCCGTTCTAGATCCTGCTCTCGGTTGCACGGTTGGGACAGGTTCTCCGATCGGTCTTACCGGTTTTCGAGGGAGCAGCGCTACAAGTTCGACCCCTTTACAGGGCAACCATTAGACCATGGCTCTTCGGTCCACCCGCCAGTGCGTCCATGCTCGATCGACTCCGATTCTTCTCGCCACTGGGTCACCGCTACCGAGCGTACCACTTCGTCTCGACATCGAGCTGTCAACACCGACCCTGGTCGCCTTCGATGTGTCGGCTCCGACCCTTCTCGACGCCGGGATCCCACTCGACATCGAGATCCTGTTCAAGGTCGGGATACCTCTCGACACCGAGATCCTGTTCGAGGTCAGGATACCGTCTCCGGCCTTCTCCCGTCTGTACTGGAGTCTCGCCGGGATACTTCTCCCCAATCAGTCGAGGATTACGCGGATTCCTCTTCCGTACCTTCTCCAGCCCCATCACAGCCATCTCCAACTGACAGAGTGAGTACATCAGAACGTGCCTCTCCCTCCATGGAGCTTGGCACTTTTTCTGACCAGATGCAGAGGATGGCGCAGTCACTAGGCATCGAACTTCAACAGCCTTCAGAGGAAATAGATGACAAGATCCTTGATGTAATGTATACAGACACTGTCCCGCAACTTACCTTACCGGTGGTCCCAATATTATTAAAGACAGTCAAACAGTCCTGGGCTAATCCAGCTACTATGGGACCAACTTCAAAGAGACTCGACGCTCTTTATAAGGTCAAGGAATCCGACGCTCCGTTCCTCTTCGTCCACCCAAAGCCTAATTCTGTCGTTGTAGAGGCTTCCCAGGGTAAATCTAGTCGAAGTCATGCAGCCCCAACTGATAAGGAGGGTTGTAAACTTGACTCTTTTGGCAGGCGCATATACTCTTCTGCAGCTCTAGGCATCAAAGTTGCTAACTACCAGGCGATGATGGTGCGATACCAACTGTTTCTTTGGGATAAAATTTCAGCGCTTACTGACTATCTGCCGGATGATCAACGGGAGCTAGCCAGAGTCTTTCAGTCTGAGGCGCTGCGCCTGTCCAAACAGGAGCTCACCACCTCCCGCCATCAAACTGATTGTGTTGCTAAGGCAATGATTGGCACCGTGGCTCTCCGTCGTCATGCTTGGCTGCGCTCGGCCACCCTCCCTCAGGAGACCAGGGCGAGGATAGAGGACTTACCCTTTGATGGGGAGGGACTTTTCAATGCGTCCACAGGTGACACCACGGGCACCATACACAAGGCAAAGGTTACAGCTCGTAAGATGGGTTTCCACCAATCTAGTCAACCCACATTTCGCCAGCGCAAGTGGTATAGACCTGTTCCTTACCAGCCACGACAAAACACTGACAGAACATAGCATTATCAGCCTACTCAACCAACTCCGGCATACCAGCAACGCAAACCCACATCTCGATTTCATCAGTCCCGTAACAAGCAGGATGCGGCCTCCAAACGTCGCCTTTGACGCTCTTCACCATTCACAGCTCTTCTCGCACAACAGACTACAGCCATTCTATCACAAGTGGGCTTCCATCACCACCGACCAATGGGTCCTAAACATTGTTGTGAACGGATACAAAATAGAGTTTGAAACCCCCCTCCTCTTGGCACAGTGAAGGTAACTCCACCCTCAGAGGTGTTACTCCACGAAGTAACTTCACTTTTACACAAAGCAGCGATTACAAGAATTCCACGAGCGCATCTCCACAATGGGTTCTACTCACGTTACTTCGCTGTACCGAAAAAGGATGAGGGCATTCGCCCTATTATGGATCTCAGGCATCTAAACAAATTTGTAAAACCAAAGAAGTTCCGCATGGTCACTCTTTCTGCAGTTTTACCGATGTTCAAAAGGCATCGATGGTTCACGTTAATAGACCTAAAAGACGCCTATTTTCACATCGCCATTCACCCGGCTCACCACCGGTTTCTGAGATTCGTGATCGGACACCAGGCCTATCAGTTCTCAGTTCTTCCATTTGGCCTGAGGTCAGCCCCCCGAGTGTTCACAAAATGCATGTCCGCAGTCTGCGCTCACCTTCGCTCAAGGAACATCGAGATATATCCTTACCTGGACGACTGGCTCATAGTTTCCCCGTCCAGAGCTGCAGCACTCCGAGACGTCCACACAGTCACCTCGCTCCTGTCTGCACTCGGCCTACAACTAAATATAGAGAAATCGATTTTTCAACCCTCACAAACCATCCAATTCATCAGAGTTCACCTCAACTCCCATTGGGGGCGTGCCTCCCTCCCAGGGGACAGAGCGAACAAGCTTCAACAGCTGGCGCTCCGCTTGCGACATGCGAAGCAAGCTTCAGCGTTCACGATACTCCGTTTGCTGGGCCTTATGGCGGCTTCAGTCTTTGTAATACGTTGGGCGTGCCTCCATATGCGTCCCCTTCAACAACTCCTCTTAAAACACTACTCCCCCACTCAGAATCCTTGCAAGGTCATACTTACCATTCCACGCCACGTACAAAGGTCCCTCCACTGGTGGACCATCTCGACGAACCTCACGTGAGGTATGCCATTTGTGAACTCGGGCCCATCCTATACTGTCACAACGGACGCGTCACTGGAGGGCTGGGGAGCACACCTAGACAATCTGAGCATACAAGGAAAATGGTCACATTCGGAGAGACTCCTACATATAAACGTCTTGGAGCTCTTGGCCGTGCAAAAGGCCCTCCTCGCATTTTGCCCCCTGCTGCTAAACCACCACGTCCGTATATTATCGGACAACACCACCGTCGTGTGGTACCTGAACAAGGAGGGGGGTACCCGCTCACCGCGTCTTCTACACCTGACAAGAGACATTCTGCTTTGGGCCATTCCGTGCAGCATCCACGTCTCAGCGTTGCACAGAGCGGGCATGGACAATGTCAGGGCCGACGCACTCAGCCGAGCGTTCAACGACACCCACGAGTGGCAGCTGTCTCCGCTTGTGTTAGAACAACTGTTTCTCTGATGGGGTTATCCCCACGTCGACCTGTTTGCAACAGAGGCAAACTGCGTACTGCTCACGGGCAGGGATAGGTCGCGCCCTGCTAGGGGACGCCTTTCAGCAAGACTGGTCCCAAGGATTCCTATACATGTTCCCACCATTTCCACTGATTGCCCACATGATTACTCGAGCTCGTCGATATTGAGCGGACGCCATCCTGATAGCTCCCTGGTGGCCGAGGCAAGCGTGGTTCACGCCCCTCCTCTGACTATCACGCCACCGCGTTTGTCATCTCCCCGTGTTTTCGGATCTCCTATCCAAGGAGGCGGGCAAAGTCCTTTACCCGGACCTCAATACGCTAAACCTCGCGGCGTGGAGAATCCAGCCAGATGGCAGGATTTAGACCTTCCACAAGGCATCAGATCTATCTTGGAGGCCGCTAGGAAACCCTCTACAAGGGCCTCATATGCTCACAAGTGGCAACGTTTCCAGTTGTTTGCAGAAAAGAAAGGGTTCCATTCTGTTTCTGGACCGATACTTGGAGTTATAGAATTTCTACACCATCTCCATGTTAATGGATTAAAACCTACTTCCCTCCGGGTTTATCTCGCCGCCATATCAATAAATCACGATTTGGTGGATGGTTTCTCAGTATTCTCACATCCGCTCGCGAAGGCGTTCCTTAAAGGGGTTTGCAATATGTTTCCTCCCGTCCGTCATATAGTTCCCCAGTGGAGCCTCTCTGTGGTCCTCACTGCTCTGACCGGCAAACCCTTTGAGCCGTTAGCTACTGTGGACATCCGCCTGTTAACTCTCAAAACGGCTTTTCTAGTGGCTGTCACGTCGGCCCGGCGTGCCTCAGAACTTACAGCCTTAATGGTTGACCCACCTTATACGAAGTTCTTTAACAATAAAGTTGTGTTACATCCTGGCCCTTTGTTCTTACCGAAAATTACGTCCAGCTTCCATATCAACCAGGACATTGTTTTGCCGACCTTCTTCAAGGCTTCTTCAGACCCTTTGTGTTCTTCGTTACATGCTTTAGACATTCGACGTGCGTTAGCATTCTACAAATCTAGAACTGAACCTTTTCGCAACTCCCGGCAGCTCTTTGTCTGTTACGGAGGGCACCGCAAGGGTTCGCCAGTCTCTCCACAGCATTTTTCACGGTGGATAGTGGATGCTGTTACCTTATCTTACCAAGTCGTTGGGAAGGCGCCTCCCACTTCCTTCACGGCGCACTCCACCAGAGGACAAGCAACTTCCTCGGCTCTCCTGCATGGAGCTTCCATCCCTGACCTTTGCAGAGCCGCTACCTGGTCAAATGCCTCCACCTTTGTCAAGCATTACAGGCTGGACGTCAGAGCACGACAGGACACTTCCTTCGGAAGAGCAGTCCTTTCGTCAGTTTGCCAATAACTCTTCAGCGTGCATCCCACCTCCGGTAAGTTGGCTTATTATTTGCCCATATGTGTGATGCACAGAGACCACGAAGAAGAAATGCAGGTTGCTTACCTGTAACTGCAGTCCTTCGAGTGGTCATCTGTGCATTCACACAACCCACCCACCGTCCCCTCTTGGCAACGCTTTTGTGATTGGCAAGAGGTTTCCGAGCATGCTCGTTATATTTAGCTAATATAATAGACAGATTCATCTGCCTTGGTTATGAGGCCTAGCGGTCTCAGAGAACTGAGGTAGGCGGGAACCCTGAGCATGCGCGATAGGGCGGTGGGGGGAGGGGTTCCCGCCAAAACTAAGCTAGCTTTAGAAATTTCCCGAAGCGGGGCTTAGCATCGGCGCGAGCCCATATGTGTGAATGCACAGATGATCACTCGAAGAACTACAATTACAGGTAAGCAACCTGCATTTCATCAAATATTCTACAAAGGAAAAAGCCCATTTGGACAGCTCATGAGATCTGCCAATCAACTGTTCTTGGAGCTGCTCTCCATTGCTAGACCTGCATGCTTTGAGTTAGAGAATGGAGCATTTAACTTTATGGGAAACCCCTCAACCCCCCCCCCCCTTCTGCTGCGTCCTGTATGTGACCAACTCTCAGCTCAAGCATACTTAATATTAGTCAGTCAAAGTGAAGAGTTGGGAGTCTAGCATCATAAAACACACTTCTCAAAGTTTTCAAGAGACTCCTTTTTTTCTCCTGCGTTTTGTGGTTTCTTCCGCCATCTAATTTTATTCCAAATTTTGTGTTGCAGTTGTTCCATGCTGCCCATTTCCATATTTGTTTTGTATTCTAATCTGATTAGTCATGCTCAGAGTGGGTAGCAATAATCCAGAATTAAGATATGCTAAAAATAATTCATATTAACTAAAATACTCACAAAATAAGTATTTTGTTAAATACTAAATAAACTTCTCTCCTACAAAACACTTACTAAATAAACTTCTCTCCTACAAAACACTTGCTTAAATAAATGTGTTTGATGACTTTCCTGGAAGATATCCAGGCTCAGACTTTGGTGGAGGAAGCTACAGAGCTTGTGAGTAGCTCCTGCTAATATCGCTCTATATTTGCACCTTCCACTTGCATGAAAGACACAAACAAGAGAATCCCCCAGTAGATTCGGGAGAAAACAATAGAATTACGACAAGAGACTGGCCTGGTTCACACATAATGCTAAGTCAGGATTTGTCTAGCCTAATTATGATCTAAATATTTGACCATATACTAGACAACAAACCATGGTTTATCTTTTGGTAACAAGCCCCAATTTAAAGCCCCAATTTGATGTTGGTTTATAAATCCTGTCTTGCTTTTAACCCTGGTTTGTTGTTATATTTGAGCCAAGAATCCTGGCTTATTCTTGGTTTGTTTCTGTGCCCTGCTCAAAGGTGTAAGGCAAGAACAGCTATAAAAGGAACACTTTTGCTTGCTTTCCCCCCAGATTCACCCCCCCATCTCTCTGGCAATAGACTTCTTTCCATACTCAACTCCTCACTGATCAGAAGGCGGAGTTGGGGTCTGACCTCTGATATGTTTGTCCCTACATAGCACAAGAAAATACCCATTTCACAGAAGGGAAAACAGTGATGCTTAGAAAAACACCAAGGTAATACTCTGCATAAACATATACGCCACAAAAGTACCAATACCAAAGCACCTTACTTCAAAAAAAGGGGAAAAAAAAACCTTTCACAAACATCCACACACACGAGAACATAAGAGGAGCCCTGATGCCGGATCAGATCGAGGGTCCATCTAGCCCAGCACTCTGTTCACACAGTGGCCAACCATCTGTCAGCCAGGGACCCACAAGCAGGACACGGTGCAACAACACCCTCCCACTCGTGTTCCTCAGCAACTGGTGTATATAGGCTTACTGCCTCTGATACTGACACAAATACGTATACCCAGTAACACTGGCAAAAACATTTGTTACTGCTGCTAAGACATCTGGGATACCATCGTGGTACTGGCATAAGGAAAACCAAACTAGGAATTGGCCAAGTGAGCCATGATTAGTTTGCTTGTCTGCCAGACTGGTTCAAAACAGTGTTATGTGTGAACACAGCCATGTAGGTCCTAAGCTGTTCAGGCCTTTATGTGTCAAAATTAGCATTTTGAATTGTACCTGAAAGATAGCCCAATACCAAATTCAATCCATAAGTTACTAACGGTTGTCATTGCCCAAGGACTGAACCCTAGACTGTTTCAATAAATTTGTCAAGAGGAATCATGACGTATTTATTCTCCACATCAGTGTCCCTACACCCTCAGGAATTGTTGTTGCAGATGTAGGGAGGAGCCACCAAAATTTGCCAACCTACATGATGCTTCATTATAGATGTTCGTGGGAATCAGTGCCCTCTTTCTTCAAGCCATGGACTCCTTGCAGACCCTAAATTAAGATTTGGAATAATTAAAACTAATCTTTGAACTCTTTCTCTAGAACACTTCTACTGAAGCCATTGGAACAAATCTGTAGTATTTTGGGAGAGAGTCTAATCCACAATCTAGTTGCTTGAGTATTAAGTTATATGAAACCTTGTTTCTAAATAAATTGGCTTGGAAGTAAGTTTAATAGATTTCAGTATATTTTCAACGCTCAACATTTAAGGTCCTTCTCCAAGTCCAGTTCGGAGGTCGGCAACAAGGGAGAGAGCCTTCTCTGTGGTGGCCTCCCAATTGTGGAACAATCTCCCCGACAAGGCCTGCCTGGCGCCAACATTGTTATCTTTTCAGTGCCAGGTCAAGACTTTCCTCTGCTCTCAGGCATTTAGTAATATCTGATGAGACTGGGTCTATTTTGTTTTTTAGGCTTATAGCTTTTTAAAGTTATTATAATGGTTTTAAATGTATGTGTATATTGTATGTTTTTTGCAGTTTTAATTTTTGTATATTGTTTTTAAAATATTTTTATCTTATGTAAACCGCCAAGAGAGCTTTGGCTATGGGGCAGTATACAAGTGCAATAAATAATAATAATAATTATTATAATAATCCTAAGCAGTTGCAGTCCATTTATTTATTTAACAAGATGCTCCACTGTTTTGGGCCAGGCCCTCCCAAAACAACATATGTTAGAAGAATAGCAAGATACAAGACAGCAATATGTTGGCCGTACCAGAGGAAGAACGCTGGAATAAACAGTTGTTCTTTAGCATATGAGCCTAAGAGCCATTTGCAGGATAGTCAAAATGAGCCTTTTAAAAAAGAGGATTTTAAGGCTCATTTTGAGAGCCTTTAGAGAGCCATCTTATGGCCCGTAAATAGGATCTGGGGAGCCATAGGATTTTTTGGATTCCTCGATCTGAGGCTGGAGACAATGCTCTGATCCTGAAGCCAGGAGTCTGAACTCCACAAACCGTCCACTGCACCCTCGCAGTTGGTGCAGAAAGAACTGCACCGGTTGCCTCTACGAGCTCGCAAATGCAACCTGGGAGAGGAGGGAAAGAGATGTGGTGGCCGGTTGGGAAGAGGACGGGGACGGGGACGGCATACACTGTATCCCCAGCCCTCCCCAGCCTCCTTCTCTCCTCGACGCCTCAGCTAGATGGGCAAAAACACCCATCTAGCTAAATTGCACTGTGCCTTCTGCTCCGGTTTGGATACTTGCAAGCTTCCAAATTCAGAGGCTGATGGGTATCAAGGGTGGATTCAATAGGACTGCGCCTTTAAATAATGGAATAATGGAGTAGAGGTGCAGCTCAATCAGGAGGGTGTTCCAAAGCTGAAGAACCACCATAGAGAAGGCGCTGTCCAGTGTGCTTGACTGGCTACCTGATGTTACAGGTGGGCACGCAAGCAGAGCAGAGTCATATGGGTGAAGGCTGCCCTTGGTATAACTTGGTCCCAAACCATTTAGGGCACTGGTGCAGAACCCTTCCAGCCTGTGGGCCAAAGTCCATTTTGGAGAACTCTCGGGGGTAGGTGCTGTCAAAGGCAAAAGGGATGGAGCCCCCCCCCCCCAACACCCACACATTTTGGCTTAAAGCTTTTACTTCCAGTATCAACCGTTAGTAGAGGGTGAAATGCACAAATGCACAAACCAATGACCAGTGCTTGGGGGGTGGGGCCAGAGGGAGGGAGTGGCCTTCTGGAGAAGGCCGGATTTGGCTCCTGGGCTTAAGGTTCTGCACCCCTGCTTTAGGACTTTGAATTGGGCTTGCAGATGTACAGGAAGCCATAGTTGCTAGTATTAGTTGGAGAGCTCCAGGTGTGCACTCTTTTTTTGGAAACAAGTTTACCTCCAAATAAGTTGTTTGAATTGAGATGTCTTAGTGGCTTTTAACCCAAATTCTTCATCTTAACTACTTTGCAGATGAGGCTATAAATAGCTCTGCGATTATGCCTGATGTCTTTGCTTTTTCACAAAGAACATTTTCTGTTTCTTTATCTAAAGTTGGCAACTTTATTGCCACTTTTACAATGAGAACAAAAAAGAAACAGCATCTCTTTTTAAAAAAACACAACGAGAGCGTTATTATCCCAATTTCTCTACTAACACCGCTCTGTTAAGAGAAGAATTGTACAGTGCTGTTTGCAGATGAAGACGTTTTGGCCTGTCTCTCTATTGTCAGTCTGAATGTTGATCTAAGAATTCATTTGTCTCAAAAGGGTTATTTTTTTGGTGGGATACCCCCCCCCCCCGTTTTTACCCCCAGGGTTGCAGGGGGAAATCACAATTAAGTATGCTTCTGTAGCTTTACACAACAAGGGCGTAGTAATAGCCCCCGTCTCTTGCACCTTTCCCCTTGAACTGACCTAGTGCAATTATGTTTCCTTCCTGACGGGATGTGGTTATGTGTCACCATTCCGTTCCTAGTGTACTTTTGTTTGTGTTCTCTCATAATTGTAGGGAGCAAGATGGGCAAGCTCTATATGCTTTTGAAAAAACTATTGTTTCATCATAGACATCTGTACTCAAGGTATGTTAACCTCCGAACACTCTCGTATTTAAAAGAAAACTTTTTTTGGAGGAGAAATTAGCCTTCTTGCATGATGCTTAACCTTCGCTCTTCTGTACTTTGCCGTGAATGCTGAATTTTGGTTTTCTGCAAGGAATTGGCAAAAAAATACATTGTCCAATGTTTATTTGTGGGCTTTCCGCCCCCTTCCTTGGGATAGTTTAGATTTTGAAAAGGTGGCTCCAAGATCTGACGTTTCTATAGTGTCGTGTAGGAGAGATGCATCACATGCTTGCGAGAGCTTTATACAGTTGCCAGTCTATTTGGATATCCTCATCGCAGTTAACCAGACTTGCAAATAATTCTACAACACCACAAACATTTTTCTTACTCGTCCCCATGGCCTAAAATAAGGGTGGTGGTGGTGGTGGGGATATGGGGTATGACCCTTTTGTAACATTTCCCTATTTGTCATTTAGAGGAGGGTCCTTTTTTACTTGCTACAGGCAAATGGCTTTTGCTTAGCCTCTGCTCATCTATGTTTTGTAGCTGTTGCAACTGTAGATACTCACGTCGAGGCTTTGTAATTTAATGTGCTACATATTTTCTGGCCTGTGCACAGCTAATCTCAAGGACGGTAGGCCAGCCAGGAGGAGATCCAGGGCAGAAAAGAAGGGAAGAATCCGAATACGAGTAAACAATGTATTGCAGTGGCATGAAAGGCCAATTTCGTTTTTAGATTGTCGATACAGAAACATTGTTCCCAAGAATCAAGATATTGTAATTCTGCTCTGCTCAGCAACACTGAGCACTTGATTGGAGTGTTTCGTTGGAGTATCAGTGAGGTTCAGATCCAGATTTGGGATTATTGTACTCAAACTCCTAGTGACTGTGTTACACTGCACTTTGCAATTGTGTGGACCAGCCTTACCCACCCTGGTGCCCTCCAGATGTGTTGGGACTGCAATTACCATTATGGCCAGCGCACGGTGCTTTAGAAACCTGAACCTCAACAAGTTGGTCATAATCTACAACTGCTTTTTTTGAGCTGACCTAGGGTGGATTGCACCATTGGTGTAAAAAAACACCTTTTGGTAAGAGGAGAAAGACCTAAAGAGTGGAGAAAAGAAGAGGGAAAAGAACAGAAGAAGTCATGATAGACCAGGCATCCCCAACCTGGTGCTCTCTAGATGTGCTTGGGCACGACTCCCAGCTTTCCCAGCTAATGATTGTGGAAGCCGGATCTAGATAGATGCGGTAAATGTAAAAATAACATATAAGGTAAAAAGGAAATCTCATGGGGGAGGTTGGAGTTCAGTTGAGGGGCGGGGGAGTCCAGCATCTTTAAACGATAACTGTTGCTTTAGTAGACCAAGCATATCGCCCTCTCCTCTTAAGTCACAAGAAATATTGCTCTTGGCTTGAGAGAGAATAGAACGAAATGCTGTATCAGGTAGTCCTCTCCTAAATACATTTATTGATGACATACAGCAATGTTTTATGAATTCTCCAAAGATTCTCATCTATAATCCCTTTGATTTATATGTAGTTTTGTAGCTTATTGTGTATTTTTGTATTTGGATACAAAACTTGTATTTGTATTGATCTTCCGGTATTGGTACAGAAATGTAATACATTTTTTAAAAAATTACAATTTAATTGTTTGTTTTCATAAACTGCCCTGTGGATATAATTTCAGGCAGTTTAAGAATGCTTAAATAAGTTCTTGATTTCTTCAATGGCAGAGAGCATTGTGACTTTGACTCGCGGTAAATTTGTATAAGTAAGAAGAAATCAGGTTTGTCCTCCCTACAGGCAAGGATTATTATGAGGGAGAATGAGTGAGACAAAGTTGATACTGATTGCTTTTTTTGAATCATTTTATTAATACATTTTATTTAAAATATATCTGGTTGCTGAAGAAATCCCAATAGATTTATGAAAAAATAAATCACCAGAGAGTTATTGGCAACGTGGAAACTTTTCAAAACGAAATTCAATGAAAACTATTATCACTTGCTTCCATAATTGCAACATTGTCTGCCTGCAGTTATTTTAGGTTTCCAACTTGAAGGGTTAAAAAAATGGTGCTTGAAAATTATTTTTGAAAGTGAAATATTGTAGTCAGCATAGTAAAGCAATTTGGCTGACATTTCTGGGCAAATAGAATCAGGGTTGTGTTACTTCAGGAGGAGATATTTATTCACCTACTGGGCTCCTGACTTTTATGCTTCTTTTCAGTAACAGTTTTTTAGAAGACAATGTACCAAAATCTCTAAAGCGTCTATCTAAAGGGATTGTTTAGGTTAGTAGCCAACATGGCTGTAGCACTGTTGCGGACAGTGTAAATATGAAAAAGGGCAAGTCTGCCTGGCTGAGACCAAGTTCTGATGAAAAACAGTAATTGGGATTTTTCTTGGTTTCCACAATGGGATTTTACGCCCAAAGATGCACCCCACAGATCGTTGTGAGGAATATTGCCAAAGTTGTAGCTCTAGATTAATCTGGGAATGTGTTCATGTTTTCTCTACTGCAACTGTGCCATACGGGAAATTGGGGTAAATGAAAGTAATGTCCCCAACATAAATACAATGAAAGATACATGCAGAGGAAGAGCAGAGACTTTTCACATTACCTAAATAACACTTTCTGTGCAGCAGTGTGTAATGTTAGAATTGATCTTCATTTAGACATGATGGGGAAGAATATATTTGTATTCTCCCTTCTTTAGTGTTTTCCTTTGTGAACTGTCTCAATGGAACCAAGTTCACGAGAGACACTGTTGTTTTCCAGGCACATTTGAAGAGACATGTTTTGACATTGAAGGTCCTGCTCTGTTGCTGAGGGTAAGTATAATGAAAAGCCTGCCTCCTTTCACGTACCACCATAATAATAATAATAATAATAATAATAATAATAATAATAATAATATAATAATAATAATAATAATAATAATAATAAAAAATAATAATTTCTTACCCGTCTCTCCCTCTGGATCGAGGCGGGGAACAACATCAAATATAAAATACATAAAACTGTTTAAAAGCACATAAAACTAATACCAATAAAACTCTTAAAATTCAACTGGGTAGGTCTGCTGGAAGAGATCGGTCTTTATGGCTTTCTTAAAGTCAAAGAGACTATTAAGTTGACAAATCTCCGGCAGGTTGTTCCACAGTTTGGGAGCGGCGGAAGAGAAGGTCCTCTGGGTAACGGTTGTCAGCCTAGTTTTGGCTGACTATAGCAAATTCTTCCCAGAGGACCTGAGTTTGCAGGGACGGATTGTATGGGAGAAGATGATCCTGCAAGTAACCTGGTTGACCGGGTCTCAGCTTTCAGAATGAGCATGATCTTTAAACAAATCATAGAAAATCAAGGGTTTGAACAATTGGTCAGATTTTTTTCCACAAATGACCAGCCAGATCCCATCTTTAACGTCCCACAAGTTTCAAGTTTTTATCTTTAAAAATGAAGAAGTTACAGTGGGGGGTGGGGTTTTGGGGGGACCCCCTATAACTTTTTAATTTGAAAAGATAGAGACATGAAACTTTTTGGACATTGCAGATTGGATCTTGCTAGTCCTGGCTCCCCAAGTTTCATGTCATTATCATTTCAAATAAAAAAAGTTATGCATGCATTTCCCCCAATGCAAGCCTATGGGGAAAAAAGCAGACAACAAGATGACAGCACAGAGGCCCAGTCAACCAGCTGTCAATAAAGTTGCATGATCATTAATAAATTCATATAAAATCGAGGGTTGGAGGGATCGATCTCAAATTTCATACACATGTCTAGCACATGTTGCTACACATATGTGCCAAATTTCAGATCAATCCCTCCACCCCTGTATTTTATATGAATTTTTGAAAGATCCTGCAACTTTTTGACAGGTCTGAATGAATGCAGGTGGCGAGCTGTCATTCTGACCTGTCAGAACTTAAACGATCTTTAATAAATTCATATAAAATTGAGGGTTGGAGGGATTGATCTCAAATTTCACACACATACTTAGGCATACCCCATAAGCACCGTGAGCAACTTTCAAGCCTCTAACTAATACAGAAGTTATAGGTTTATTTATATGGCGGTCTGGTAATCCGAAAAAAAATCTGATATAATTGGGCTGAAAATTTTCGGATTGGATATTTATCGGAGGTTTTTCTATTGTATCGTTATCGTTAATCGGATGTCTGATAACGACCGTATCGTATCGTTATCGGACATTTCAACGATACAATACGCATCCCTATTCTCCTGTTCTGTGGTTCCCTTTCTGTGTTGTGAATTGCCTGCCAGTGGGTGTTTGTGCCTCACTTCACATACCTTCAGGAAGGCCTGTGAGATTCTTCTGTTTTAAAAGACTTTTCCTGGGAAGGATTGGTTGCTTTATCTGTGACTTGACACTTTTATTATGTGCTCTGCTTCACGTTGTGGTTTTCTTTTTGTTTGTTTTGTATTAGCTGGTTTTAGTGTTATTGCTGTTGGTGTGTGATTTCATGATATTTTGTAAGCTGTTTTGGTTCTTGAGAAGTACAAATATTGTAAGTAAATAAATAATAGCAACTGGATTGAAACCGCAAGTGTATGTGTTACCAATGATAGTTTTTATATCTCTTTCAATGGTTTATAACTGACTGGCTCAATTCGGACGACACAATAAACAACTGGTGTTGGGGAAACAATCGTCAGTTGTATTGACTATCGTGTCGTCCGAATGCTGCCATAGTCAACTCAGCGCTGATCCTCATCCACACCACAGTTGATTATTTATTACCATGTTGTGTGGGGAGTACCCCCTAGGGTACTAGGGGGCACTCTGCACCTGCGTGGAGCCTGTCTCGGAAACTTCTATAGCTAAGGCAAACATTTTTGGCGGGAACCCCTCCACCACTGTCTACTGACTCCGTGTTCCCGCCTTTCTCCTCAGTTCCAAATGACCTACTTGCTGGTCCCATAACTAGGAGAGAAACCGCTCGGTATCGACAGTACATTTACATCAACACCAAAGCGGGGACGGTGGGTGGGTTGTGTGAATGCACAGATGACCACTCGAAGAACGACGGTTACAGGTAAGCAACCTGCATTTCTTCTTCGTGGTCTCTGTGCATCACACATATGGGCAATTAACAAGCTAAATTCCTGGTGGAGGGTAGGTGTAGATCAGTGTTCCCTCACAAGACCCACCATTGACGATCGTGTCGTCCGAATTGAGCCACTATTTTATGGATGTTTTACGTGTGGTTACTTGCCCAGGGCCTTTGGGATTGGGTGGGCTAGCAATTCAAATGCATCGATATCTCTTTTACGTGTGAAAAATAGAGTGCGTCCTTTCCTAAGGAAGATATGCTATTTGTCAAAGGATGAGGAAGAAGTAGGAAAAGAAACTTAAATGAAGCAATTCATAGGTGAGTCTGAAGCTTTATTCTATGTTTTGGGCAAAGCAAGCAACAGCCTGGAGTCAGGAGCAAGCTGTCTGTTTTAATTTGGTCAAAGCTACCTTCAATCAGTTTGCGCCTTGTGGTTTTCTGCATGTATTTTAGAAAAGCAGCTCTCAGATATTTGAATTGCAAATGATGATGGAATTTAGCATCTTTTTTGGAGAGGTATGGCGCAAGCATCTGAAGTAGCACTTGCCAGACTTTTTAAGCGTCAATGCAGCAGAAAGCCAAACGATTTCCGAAAAAGGAACATTTCACAGCATAATTTATTTGATATGGCAAAGCCGTTTGTTGTATAATTTCTGTCCTGTTGCTATGGGAACCCATTTTAGTGTTACAGCGATTGTTAATCAGGATTTGCAGTTATACCACTTTCATCACAAGGCCCTATATCCTTATAGATTGAATCATGGTTGTCATTGACAGTGGCATAGATCAACCATGATTGCAAGGTATAATAAAATGGCACCAGCTCTCCCGTCATTTTCTCATTATTCCCAGAAGCGAGAATACAAGTTTAGCTTTTCCAGGAAACTCAAAGGATGCTGCTTGCTCCACTTCAGAGGAGCCTGGTCTCAAAGGGGCGGGATGCACTCCTCAGATACATGAGCAAAGAACATATCCTCCCAGAGCATTGACAGGACCAGATAACGCATGGTGTCTCTGTCACCACCTTGACATCTTGTGGAATAGTCAGCCAGGGTTGATTTGGTTTAAATCAATTTGATTTAAATCACGATTTAAATCACTACTCAGAAAGACTCAATTTAATCATGTGACTTCCCCCCTCCCCCCCCCCCCCCCCAAACATGCACTCTTCCTCGCTCATGATGTTGTTTCATTTGGGCCACCAGGCCTTGTATTTCTTTGTAGTAGTGTTTGCATTTTGCACGCCTGCCTGCCTTACCTACAGGTAGAGGAACTTCATTAAAATATTCCCAAACTGGGTCTCTTACGGCCTGCTGCCATTATAGGTTTTCTCCTCCAGGGAAAGACTAATAGGATAAACCTCAGGCTATACACACAAAGATCCAAAGGCTTGTGGAGTATTCTGCTCAAAAGGTTTCACTTTCATTTTTACCGCTTGCCCCTCCCTCCTCAACACTTAGCCTCTTGTGCAGATCTATTCCACTCCCAACAATCTGTTCATTGAGTTTTTTGAAACTTAGCACTTAAGTGGCAAGGGGTTGATTCTGTGTACATAGATTTGCAAAGGAACAATGAGATTGTGATCTCTGCAGACACAAATTCACAGTTTTGAGAACTGTAAAACCAAACATCTGTGATAATATCTCCTAGATAGAAAAAATTGCCCAATAATCCTACAGAAACATCTGGAAGAGCATGACATTGTGAATGGATTAATGGAATTCATTTACCAAAACATTTAAACATTGCATGAATATACAGCCTCATGCTACATAATTAAAAACTAATCCTTATTTCATGATGAATAACCTTTGGACTATAGTGTATCTTAAATCGAAAACTATTTTAGATAGATTTTCCCTCAAAAAGCATTTTATTAAATAAATCCAGTTTAAATTTTAAAAAATCCGATTTAAATAAAAACAATCCATTGATTTTTATCCACTCTGTCGTCAGCACATTCCACCTTGTATACCCAGGCAGAAGTTCAGGAAGAGGTAAGAGAAAAGTTCCTTGATGTTCTTTGGGGATCCCAGATGGATAGCCTAGTTGAAGCACTGCTTGGCTGCCTACTTCAAACACCCCCCCCCCCCTCCCCAATGTCTAGGAAACCAGAAGTTGAGAAAATATGCTTTAAGCCCTGTCATTCTAGGTCTGATGGATGTTTAACTGTGAAGGTTTTAAAGCTTGTGTCATTTTAGCAGAAACATTAAGTCCAAGGCTGTGAACCTCTCATGCAGTTGGAACTCATGTGAGTTTAGTCTAGTTTCTAGATCACCGTGGGAAGAACAGCAAAACTCTTACTGAACCCTGGCGGCTGGGTTTGTGCGCTTAGTTTGTACTTTGGCTCCAATTGCCAAGTTTGTACTGTTTTTTCCCCTTTCCCAACTTTATAATGCACTTGGTTTGTACAAAGGACTTACATCTGAGAAGGAAGCTTCTCCCAGTTGGAGTAGTCAGTGTGGTGCTATGTGGACCAATAGCCTGACTCGGTGTTAGGTAGTGTAAAACGGCTTAATTTGTGCAGGTGTACAATTTGCATTTTACTTAGGCTGACCATATGAAAAGGAGGACAGGGCTCATGTAACTTTAATAGTTGTAGAGAAAAGGGAATTTCAGCCGGTGTCATTTGTATGCAATTAGTTCCTGGTGAAATTCCCTCTTCATGACAACAGTTAAAGTTGCAGGGCCCCTGCCTTCTTTTGTATATGGTCACTCTAGTATAGTGCCTGCAACTTTAACTGTTGTGATGAAGAGGGATTTTCACCAGGAACTAATTGCATACAAATGACACTGGCTGAAATTCCCTTTTCTATACGACTGTTAAAGTTACATGAGCCCTGTCCTCCTTTTCATATGGTCAGCCTAATTTTACTTAGCCACTGACTCTGCCTCTCCTAAATGGTGAGGGTGGCAATCTTGTCTCAGATCTTTGGAGGCACTCAGAAACAGCAAATTGTGTGGGGGCGGGCTTCCTCTTCAACAGAGAATACAAGGGCATTGTCCTCTGCATTGGTGGACTTCCTCATGTCATGAAGGTGGAGCAGGTTGGTCTCTAACATGATGAGGCTTTAGGATATTTATTTATTTATTTATTGCATTTCTATACCGCCCAATAGCCAAAGCTTTCTGGGCGGTTTACAAAAATTAAAACCATGAAAACCATTTAAGACATAAAACAAACAACAGTGTAAAATCGTAATATAAAATACAGTATAAAAAGCAGGGTAAAACCGAGCAGCAATGCAGAGATCTATACAGTTTTCAATTGCAGATTTAAAATAGCAAAGTTAAAAATTAAACTGATAAGCTGTTAAAATACTGAGAAAATGAGAAAGCCTTCACCTGGCGACTAAAAGAGTATAATGTAGGTGCCAGGCGAATCTCTCTAGGGAGCTCATTCCACAACCAGGGTGCCACAACAGAGAAGGCCTCCTCCTGGTAGCCACCTGCCTCATTTCCTTTGGCAGGGGCTCACGGAGAAGGATCTTGTATTGTAAACATTGCTCTGGTATCAGCAAGGATAAAGTGCAGTGTAAATTTTTTTTAACTAATAAAAAGCAAAAGAAATTAATAAGGTTCTCCGTTGTGGAGGTCTTCGAGTGTTTGTTCCGACAGCGATTCCTGCACTCTGTCCTCATATCCTCCTTCGGGTGATAGGGATTAGGGCATGGCAAGTAGACAGTACTTGGTTAAATGGATCACTAGTCTGGCTCCATATATGTTCACATATCAGGGGCCATCCAAGCTCCATTCGTATAATTCTGTTAGGAATGTAGGAAATTGCCTTGTACCAGGTCAGACTACCCCAGTACTGAATTCACTGACTGGCATTGGCTCTCACAGATCTCAAGAAACCTGAACCTTTTAACTGGAAATGCCTGTCATTGAACCTGGGACCTTCTGTTCTGCTCTGGATTACAGTCCCGTCTTCCATTTTCTGCCTGGGGAAAGAAGGCTTCTAGGCTAGATTCATCCTCCACCTCTGGGAATCCCTCAATACGTTTATTGTAGACACCTCACTGCACCACTGCCGAGGAATCTACATTGGTCCAGTTTGCACTTTACATGGTGTTTCAGTAACAACATTCATGCTGCTTTGCTTTTTATTGACACACATTCACAGTTTCTCTAATTTCAAGTCAGTTTATGAGAGCCAGGGACCTCTGTGCAATAGTTGCATTTTCACTTGGTTGTCTTCCAGTTCTGGTGAGTGATGAATAATCAAAACATTAGCAAGACGCAAGTAGCATTTTTTTGCTGCCGCCTTTGCTGTGTTTGCTTATCTTCCTCCCCTTCATATTTAGCCATGCACATGCCCAGCCCCCAACTGGAATTCTGATTGGCTAAATTAATTCTGCAGCATCCTGCTGTGAATAATTATGTTAATCCTGTGTAGATTCAGAGGCCTCCTCCTTCCCCCAACCTTTCCCTAAATTAGAATGTGGCAATTGTAGCTCACAGCTGGCTCATCAGAGGTGGCCAGTTTGGGAATAGGCACATCTGACTATGCTTAACTCTTTGCCTTGATTGCTTAAGATGCCGCACGTAAACCCCGTGATTACCACCATTTTGTATGTTTGGCAAATGCGCTGCTCCCCCCCCCCCCAAAAAAAAAAACTGGGTTGTTTTGAGAGGAGAAATGAGAAGAGTTTTGCCTCTTCTCCAGACCCCAACTGACGGGAAAGCGCTGTCAGGCTTATGTCAAGGATGAAATGATAGGCGGGTGCGGGCTTTGATGACATTGTTTCGAACAGATTGCTATTAGTACATGAAGGTAACATCTAATTTTTCAGTTCCTCTAGGGCCAAACCAGATGTTACAGTGGCAGGTCTGTGTCTTAGAATACAACGTGTGGCAGGGAACCCTTCCTTCACTTGCCATCCCTCCCCCCACAACCCCCCACCCCCCTATCAGGCTTTTATCACTTAGCCAAGCTCATATCTGGTCTCCTTGTTCTTCCCAGACTGCCTTGTGTCAGTTCTGTCCAAGTAACTTTGGCACACTAAGAGAAGTTTAGTAGCTTCTGTAAGCAGCAACTCAGGTTGGGCTCTAGCATTTGCAGGGATACCTGCACACAGCCCTCATGTGTGCGCAGATGATGTTATTGGCCAGAGGCAGCTAGCAATGGTGATGAGCAGCAGTGGTTTAAGCTGTCATATTAATTCCCCGGAATGTCCCACAGCGACGGTACATCAGGGGGCCCCTGGAGAACTGTTGCAAATTTAAATGGTGAAAGTCCAATCCTCATTGGAGTTCCAGGCCCCCTCTACAAGATTTTGGTTTGACGCCTGGTTGCCCGATTATGCGCATATACAGAGAGGCGCATTTACTCCTAATACCTATTCATGCGAGGCGGTGAAGCGCATTACGGGCTATATGAAACACGCTTTAAAGTTGTTTACATGTGGAGAGTCGCATGTTTACATGGCCATAAGGCGCTTTAACTCCCACGGCAAATTAAAACTCGCTATTTAACACGCATTCAATAATGCGCATAAGCGGAGATAAAAAGCGCCTCAACCCCCGATTTGCGCTCCGCTCTTGTAGAGGTAAAATTTGTAATGCGCCTTGAAAGAGCTTTAAATCGCTCTTGTAGGGGCACCCCCAGAAAGGGGCAGGTGGGAGGCAGGCAGGCTTTGGCAGAGGCCCTGCCAGGGTGCCGGCCCCAGCTACGGCCCTAGGATGGCAAGGGCCGGCACGGGCCCTATTACAAACTGATGCATTCAATTCTTTCCCAAGCTGCTTGAAGGCAGATAAAGCATCTGATATTCCAATATGTGATTGGCTAGAGGCTGAAGACAAATAAGTAGATCCCAGAACAAAACAGGCAAGCGTGTTATCCTTCTTTGTGAAGCAGTGGTATGCAGCTGAAAATAAAACAGCCATGTATTTAATCCATTGTAATGCTGCTTCTGTATGGCATATTGAATTTCTGTCTTGTAGGTGAAAATATCTAAGCTCCTTTTAAAAAAATAAAAATAAATTCTTTGCTGTGTGCATAATTCATTTCGACCTGTCAGAATCTCCTCTCGGGTGTCCTCTGATGATTCCTGCTCATTTCCATCCCATCTGCAGAGCAGGTGCCTCCTGTTGTTATATTTTTTGTTTATTTGTTCACTATCTGATATGATGTGATCCTGCCGCCTGTTTAAGTTTTATGTTCCGGGAATGACCTTGATATGTTTTTCACAACTATGGCTGGTAAGGTGGCAGTTTTTGTTCATGCGTTAAGGTAGCAACCTCTGGTTCTCTGAAATTGTGGGCAAGACAGCAGGTGGGGAAAGAAACTTTGATGTACACACACACACGAACCATGTATATTGGAATTTAGCAAAATTATATATCTGTTCTGACAAAAGGGCTCAGAAACAATAAGGTTTCCCCCTTGTACTTGGGCAGAGCCTGTTCGCACATTACGCTGGGACTGACATTTTTGCAGGAATCATTTAGTTATGAGGGCAATGTCCATGCTAACTGGCAGCTCATGGATCTCAGCCACAGCAGCAAATCTTCCGATCTGCAAAGCTCTGAAAAGTACCTTGGTGATAGTGGAAGTTACCCAAGGGAAGAATACTCTTCTGTTCTGCCTCTATCGTGGTGAGGGCTGAACATCATTGGATGCTGGTGAGGCCTGGCTGACAGGGTCACATTATGGACTGGGTTTTCATCAAGGTTTTGGACAAGTCAAGTGTCTTAGGGAGGCAGGGATAGGAATAGGACAACACAGAAAGAGTTCCGATTGGTGCTGGGGCTGGAAGCCAGACAAGTTTGTCTATATGTTGTTCCAAGAAGCAGCAGCAGATCATGACTGAGCCTTAAGTATGGGTTTGGCTTCCCTTAGGTTGGTTAGCCTCCGCCCCACACTGCTTAAGGCCTTGGGGGCCTGATCTGTTTTAACACCCCTGTGGGGGGGGTCTCTGTGGCATGCTGAGGTCTTCATAGCTGGAGTCTTCAATGCAGCCTCCACTGGACATGGGAGGGAAATACTTAGCATGGCAGCAGCAGGCCATAAAAGAGACCCCACCTGGAAACATTTTGTTTCTGAACCTGCTGTGGTTGAAACTGCCTACATTTTATTTTTTTTAACAACTTTACATTTATCTAAAAACTGGACAAGTTCTGCATCCAATGGAGAGAAAATGCAATTAGAGGAGAAACAGGGATCTTTCTTTCAAGAAGAGTCATGTGTGATGGTGTCTGGGCACGTTCTGCATCCAGTGCATATCATTTTCCCAAGGACTAAGCACATCATTTGATTCCAGTCTCACTATCGTGAGACTAAACTCCGACCTGTACCTTGGAATCTGCTTTCCAGAAGTTGAGTTTTCAAGAACAGTTTTTTTTTCCAGAGCTTTATATTGGCTCCATATAGATTGAAAATCCAATTTGTGCTCATTTCCTGCCACATAATCTGGCAAAGCTTTGCTGTCTGTGGAGTTCTCTTATTTTACCCAGATCTAAATCAATGAAACTATGAAGACTTATGGATCCCGCTTCCTCTGGGAGAGTTTCTTGAAGTATGCCCAGTTGGATAATGCCGTTTACCATCTGAGAAGCATCCCATGACAGAGTTGTACGCACTGAAGAATTCTGATCTGCATAAGGTGACAAAGTCTCTGCTGCAATACTGTCCCCAGGACCATGATCTAGCTCACTCACACTTTTATTTATACTCTTGAGGTTTAGCTCTGGATGAACTGCTATATCTGCTACCTCCAAAGCTTTCAGGAGTTCTTCACGTTTTGCAGCCTCTTGAACTAGAACCACCCTGGTTTCAGTCTGGGGCATTTCCTTCAGATCTTCTGGAGTCTGTGGAATCTGTTTCCTCGTTAAGAAAGGATCTGAGATTAAGCTACCAGTCTGGTCCTCCAAATGGTTTCCTTTTCCTCCAGTGTTCTGAGGTGAATGAGATACTACTACATCTGCTACCTCCAAAGCTTCCAGGAGTTCTTCACATTTTGCAGCCTTTTGAACTAGAACCACCCCGGTTTCAATCTGAGGCATTTCCTCTTCTCCATCTGAAGTACAACGAGTGAACATGTTCTCCTTGGAAGTTCCTGTAATTTTGGTGTCAAGAATAGAAGAATCCGCCAAGAGACTTCTCCCTGTATCAGACATGACTGTGTTGTTTTCAGCCATGGTCAAAATGACATTTCCTTTCTACAGCATCCACCAAGGCCTCTCCCTACATACCTCCCTCCGTTTCTATCTAAAAGCTGAAATAGCTAACCATTAAAAAAAACCCCATGTGCATGTTTTGATAATGTTGTTGTTTGTTTATCCTTCCAGTTAGTTTTCTTCTTCAACCAATTTACTAGTACAATTTAAGAGCCTGTTTGGTGGTGGTGATTCTGGCACATGGTTAATTGAACAGTAGTAGGAGCTAGTTCATCTCCTGAATGGCTTCACAAGTTCATTCTGCTTTAGCACTAAAATTACCAAATTATCATCCCATTTTTTGATGAAAATTAATCTGAAAACAATTCAGAATAATTGCTTAGTGTGTACCTTCCTTTGAATGAAACCTACATCTCTGAATATGTTTTAAGATTATATTAAACAATAATGTACTTCTACTAAAAAGGATGATTAAATTGAAGCTTCCTCACTAGTGAGTTAAACTGTGATTTAAATAATTAAAATTGAGTCCTTCAGAGAAACAATTTAACTCATGATTTAAATCAATTTGATTTAAATAAAATCAATCCTGCGTAATACAGTTAATGCTTCTTTAATCATATGTTTTTGAAACGCCCAATAGTTGCTTCCTTTTGGGAGGAAGCTATCCTATGGATAAATCTTGTATTGGAACATTCTTGAATATTTACTGATATACATATTCTTTTACATTATTTTCCTGCTTCTTGGAGTTTAACACTTGGTCAGCATAAATGGATTTCCTGTGCCCTCTTCACTGCCATAACACTGATACTACAATACTGGAAGGATAAATGCTCATTCCCTAAAAGGCGAAGGTTTGGGGTCCCAGACCATGATATATGTATGGACTGGTTTACAAGAAAATAACGGAATGGTTCAGTTCGGACGACACATTAGGCAACGGAGGAGGGGGGGGAACAATCGTCGGTTGTGTTGCTTATTGTGTCGTCTGGAGGGCCGCACACAACGCACACTCAACTGACAGTACGTTAATCAGGCACTTTAAACAACGGAGCAAAACAACGGGCTTGCATGTAACTTAATCCCAAACCTTTTAAGGCTTTAAAGGCCAAAACCAGCACTTTAAATCAAGCTCGGAAACACACCGGTAAACAATGTAGCTGGCACAGTATAGGCATTATGTAATTGAATCATCTTGCCCCCACCCATACTTGGGTGGCCGCCTTCTGCACCAGCTGAAGTTTCTGAACCACCTTCAAAGGCAGCCCCATGTACAGTGCATTACAGTAGTCCAGCCTGGACATCATTAGTGCCTGGATAACTGAGGCAAGGTGCATCTTCTTCAGATGAGACCGCAACTGGCATATCAACCTAAGCTGGTAAAAAGCACTCCTGGACACTGCAGTCACCTGGGCTTCCCAGTTAGCTCCAAGTCCAAGAGGACATCCAGACTGTGCACTAGGTCTTTTAGTGGGAGTGCAACCCCATCTAAGACCAGTTGTAAACCTCCATCCAAAGTTGCACTTGGTCTTTTAGGGGGAGTGCAACCCCATCTAAGACCAGTTATAAACCTCCATCCAAAGTTGTTGGTTTCCCAACCCACAGTACCTCCATCTTGTCTGGATTAAGTTTCAGCTTGTTCACCCTCATCCATCCCAAAACAGCCTCCAGCACTGGTTCAAGAGTTCCACAGCCTCCCTGGGATATACAGATGGAAACGAGAGGTAGAGCTGAGTATCTTCCACATACTGATGACACTTCAGTCCAAACCTCCTGATGACTTCCCCCAGGGGTTTCATGTAGATGTTAAAAAGCATGTTTCATGTAGATGTTTTATGTAGATGTTAAAAAGCAAGATAGAACCTTGTGGCACCCCACAGGCTAACGGCCATAGGGTGGCACAGAAGTCCCCGAGCACCACCTTCTAAGACTGCTCTTCCAGGAAGGACCAGAACCACTTTAAAACCATGCCTCCTAAACCCAATCCAGATAAATGATTCAAAAGGACACCATGGCTGATGGTATTGAAAGCTACTGAGAGGTCCAGAAGAACCAACAGGGTTGCACTGCCTTCATATTCCCTGGGTGACAGGATCAGGCCACGTCTCCATGGTATGTATGCCGAATCGGACTCAGAGCCTGAAGAAGTAGACTAACCAAGACAGGTAGCAGGGGAGGAAATTCTCTAAGACTCTCCAGAAATCAAGGAGAAATCTTCCCAGGAGCTTATTGGACAGGAGGCCCATGCTCCTGGGAGCTCTTTGTTGGAGGGGGGAGGGATTATCGGAATCAACAGATCCAAGAGTATGCCTCAGGGTCAAGCGGGCAGAGTTGAGAGGAGGTGAGAGGCAGTTTGCTAGGCTAGCCATTCGCCAGAGCTTACAACTTGATCATCCCTGAAGGAGGGGTTTGGTAAAAGCCTGTCGGGCATGGCAGGAAACTGTCCATTTAGTGGATAGGCAACTGCCTTGCTTTGTTAGGCTAAATAAGGTTAGAGGATAGCTCCTAGCGTTCACACTCCCTTCAGGTGCAAAGCAATGTGAATTTACTGAGTAAAGCTTTGTGTTTAGAATGGCAGACCTCTTCCTTGTCTCACATCTTGGTGGGAGGGCTTGGAATCATGACACAGGGAGACCAAGACTGCCCCTATCAGGTTGTCCCTTACTCACTTTTTCTTTCTAAGCTCCCAGTGTTGTAACATTTTCTCTTAAGAGAAGTTTCTCAATATTTTTGTTGTCATTTTCTGCACCTTTTCCAGCTCTACAATGATCTTTTTGAGGTGCAGCCACCATTTCAAGGGTGGTCGCATCACATATTTGTATGATATGTGATAGTATGATATAGGCACTTATATTTTCAATTCCTTTTCTAATTAAGCCCAACATGAAATGCCTTTTCTCACAGTTGCTGCACACTGGACCAATGTTTTCATTGAGCTATCCACCACAACCCCAAGATTCCTTTAGTGGTCGATCACCGCTAGCTCAGATCCCATCAGCATATATGTAAAGTTGAGCCTCCCCCTAACATGCATACATCTCTTCTGCTTGCTTTTCTTATTTTACTGGAATGATGCAGTCTCTGTTCACTGCCCGCACTAATAGAGGTTATATGAGTATATCAAAAAGCAAACCTCATAGTTTATATGCCTTTAGCAACAGCATTTTGTTAGATTTAGATCAAACAACTGCAATCTCATGATTTCAGAAAGAAGGCAGTTCAAATTCTCACAATGGGATGTCAATTGATTGGACAATTCTACATTTATTTGGTTTAGCACTGCAGGTTTTCTGATTGCTAATTGGGCAAAGACACAGAGGTCATAAATACGTGTAATTTTCCACAAGGTTAGATCAAATGTGTTAATAGGAGCAGAAACATTAACCGGCCACATTCACAAAGGCTCTTCAGAAAAGATCATTGAGTTTCAAGGACAATTTTTGCCTCGCATGAACAATGCGACATATTTTTTTAAGGGGGAAAATTATCTTGGTTCATAGAAAATAATGTTAAAGCCTGAGTTAAACCATTGTGTTAATTATCTGGAGGTCATTTGGAGAAAATTGCTACCAAACACATTGAAAAGATTTTATATTCTCACAAAAATGGTGATCTTCTGTTTCTATGGAAACAGGATAAAAGCCTTTTAATGGAGGTTTACTAAAGCTTAAACAATGAAAAATGTAGCAATATCCTTTTAAAAACAACAAACCCAAAACAAACAACCATATAGTACCAGGTTCAATGCTGGCATATCTTCTGTTTAGTAAAACCAGGGATGAATTGAGCTCGTTGTGTCTAACATTAGAATAAGTAATGGTTGTTATTTCACAATATTTAGATTTTGGTTCCTAAGTTGTTTCATGCTGTTGAACACATGTTTATAAGTTTGTTGACTTCTGATCATTCTGCAGGAATTCTTAATTCTACAACTTTCCAAATAGGATATGGAACCATTCTCTGGTTCTTCTGTTCTTACATACAGAAGAACATCTGTGTAAAGGAGAGGTTAGGAAAGCTAAGGTGTGTATGCATGTACTTATATAAAGCATTTTTATCCTGCTCTTAAGCCAAAAGGGCACGCCAAGCTGGTTACAAAGATCAGAAATAAGACGGTCCCTGTCTGCAGGTTTATAGCCTGAAAGAGGCGACACAAAAGGAAACAGGGTTGGGAGGGACGAGGAGAAAAGCAAATTCAGGCCCTAGATCCTTAGTTACAAATTTCAACAGGTCATGTAGCTGGATCTAACTAAGCAAAGTGGAAAGGATGCTACCTCCTGGCTCTCTGATGGCCTCACTTTGTAGCTGAAGAGAGAGTTGTATCCAGTTATGAGGGAGGGTGCCTGACTGCTTAGTTGGTATCTAAGTAGTTTACGAAGGCCTACCCTTGTCTTTCACAAATTTGTGCTACAATCCTATACCAGTGTACCTGGGAGTAAGCCCCACTCATTGGGGCTCACTTCTCGATAGATGGGGATTGGCTTGTGCTGTTAGAAGAAGCAGAACGAATTAAAATTCTATCCGCATGCAACAAAATTTTGCACAAAGAAAAGCTGAATTCTCTGACTTATAAATGACGCAAATAGCGGGAATTTACACCATTCTACAATCTTGGTTCTGCTGGTTTATTGTGGTTTTGCTAGTTATGGAAGACTACAAAACTATACAGGGCACTAAAATCCCCCAGTCACTGGAAATCTTATTCAGACACCCTTCTGGTTTCTGAAATTTCAGCAAGTATTGCCCATTCAATTTCAAATGTATCTTCAGTGCCATGAGGGCTACAAACTTGCATTTTTGTATTAACAAAAGATTTTTATGAGGTTGAATTCGGTACTCAATATCACATAGTTACCTCTCTCTGTATAACTGTTTAATGTAGAATTCATTTCATTTGTGTGTTATCTGGAAACAATGTCCAAGCAACTTCCATTTACAAGCTAAAGTTGTTATGTTAAAGTTGCCACTTTTGAATACTGCTTAGATGCTATTTTCAGTGGCAGCAATTAGGACTGAATTACTGTGCTAATAATTAACGTGATTAATTCTTTTGATGTAATTACTGCAAACAATAACTAAACATAGCTACTGAGGTAATAAGAGCTAATGTAGCCCTTGCCCTAGATTGAATATGCAAAATTGCTCTGCTTTCACCCAGTTTCTGAATACTGCATATATGTGTGTACTAATCATAGTAGTAGTGGGAATAATAATAATAATAATAGCAATGCAGTGTAAATTTTCCCCAGCAGTATTGTTCCAAATGTGGCCATCCAGTATACAAAACAATCTGATTCCAGTGAATGCTGCTGAGAATATTGATTTAATTAAATATCTCCATTAATTCCTAGTTCTTCCCTGGCCAGTTTTGCCTTTTCTTCCTGCTGGAATTGTCCAATAAACGTTTAGGAGTGTTGATGTGTTTTCTTAATTAGTTGGTTGTGATAATGAGTCCCCATGCTGGACTTAATCTTAATGTACAAGATAAAAAAGCCTAAACTTTTACTTAAAAAAAGAAGAAAAGAAACATGCACAGTAGAGCAAAATGTATGTAAACTTATGAGTTCAGTTATTATTCCGTTTTATTGTTAGCAGATTTTACACTTTCCAAATTTTTGATTTTGAGTAAATTTACATAATCGATTCTTTTTTAGACCCACCCAAATGTCTAACTTAATTCAAGCAAATTAAAAGCCCAGTTTACTCATCATAACATCAGCCTTATAAAACAATATTTTCAATGCCTAGTGTCTAAGAGATATCCTTAATCTACTATTTAGTCATTATCTTAAAGGCCTCTTTGCCCAGGACAAAAAAAGGTTTGAAAACAATAGGCATCCCTAAATAAGCTTGGGCAACCAAGTCCAAGTACAACAGTCATGTAGAACTTGGAGAAACGGGATAAGGGGCCCAGCTGCCTAAGTCAGGAATTAGAAATTTTGGGGTATCCTGAGGGTTATGTGGCATGGAGCAGCAAAGTTTGAGGAGGAGGTTAGCTCTTTCCCAGATTTAAGATGAGTCCTTGCCCTCTAGCAGTGTTGGGATGCAGCGGAGGTGGAAGTGAAGCGACCTTATCCCTCATTGGGATTTCTGATGCTGCCAAAGTAGAATCTACTGCATTCACAGTGAAAGCCGTACCATGTTCCTATGCTTATAGTAGTATATTTTCTTTTAATTCTCGATAGGTATTACATTTAAGAAACTTCAGTTATCGGGTGGTTTAAAAATACAATTAAAAGCACGTTAAATAAATAAAAACTCTTCCTTAAGTTTTCTTCTCCCTTCCTACTTTTAGTTCAGTAAAATTTCAATGCCATGTACTGAAATGTACACACGCAATCAACAGAAAAATTAAAACAAATGGCTAAATATAGTGCAAGGGACCTGTTTGGGATGAAGTTGTACTGAAACTGGGCTTACTTCAAAACCTTTAGTTGTGACTCTTGCTGATAGGACTGTAGGGGGATTTTTCAGGTGACTTTTATTTAAGGGACACTGAATACAGGCTGCAGTCTTGGCATCAATGCTCCCTAAATTCCCCACTCCAGTAGGTGAAAAGGAGGATGCGAAGACAGACACTCAGAATGATTGATTTTACCCAGACTCACGAACTCAATGAAACTGCTATTGTTTTAAAACATTTATTAAAAACAATGTAAGGAAGTTAAAATTAAACAAACACATGAACCTCTCTGTTCAGCAAAGGAAATGAAAGAATACATTCACAAGTCTGGTAGATTTCTTAAGAACATAGACAAACATAGACAAACGTAGACAAACCCATTCATACAGACTCTGTGAAGATGCTCTACTCCACAGAGGGACTTCCATTTCTCCCAGGCAACCATGGAGTTACTGAGGCCTACATGTTAGGCTCAGAGCAACATCCTGGATGTCATGCCTGAGGGAAAGGAAAAGACCCCATGGTTCCTGTTACATAGACTTAAATAAACTCTCTAAAGACACAGACCTCCCTCTTAAATTATTCTGAAATGGCTACACCGATTGGTCCATGTCATAATTTAGACTATCCTCTTCTCAGAATATACCCTCCTCCTCTGACATAGTTGTTTGTAACAACGGAAGGTCAAATTCCCTTTTCTTTGTGGTCAACTGTCTGATTTACTTCTATGTTCTTATGGACATGGGGATTTTCTAACCACAACTTCACCTGTTTTTAACCCTATACCTTTCATTTAGTTCCCTTAAAAGGAATATATAAGGTTGATATAAGTCACAAATTTATATGACTAGTATCTTTGCATAATACCACGTCACACGTCTTCATGAGTAATGTCCTCAAGCAACATAGTTGTCACAAGTCCTTATGAGTAACATCTTTGAGCAACTTCAAATACTATTTCCAAATCCTTCTCTATCAGGTCTTATCTAAATTCTGAAGCATCTAACCCCTGATACAATGTTCTATGTGTATATGCCCCCTTGCCCACTTGCTCCCCCACCCTATCATTCAATAACCTCCCCCCATGCCCCCTCTGTGCCCCAGTACTATAATAACAACAACAACAACAACAACAACAGAAAAGCAGATAATAAACAGTTTCTACAGAACTATCCCTCTATCCCAGGTGGGGCCGGGCCCTTTTATAATACTGCCTGTCAGCTGAAGTCCCATAGGAGGTAATCAGAGAGCTTCTGCTATGGGGTGGTATATAAGTGTAAATAATAATAATAATAATAATAATAATTCAAGCACAGAGGGGTTGCATCAGTGTAGCCATTAGGATCCAAGTGAAAAGGTCATCTTCAATTTTGTCTCTGGCCCATCCTCACTGTGTTTGTTCTCTGGCAGCGTTTTATGCTCTTACATGACTGCTGTGCAACATGAGATGGAAAAGGCCGTCGCTAGCGTGATAGCGTTGATGCACACTATGTGATGACTTGGAGGCCATGGTCCATAAGTTGCTATGTTCTGCTGACCTTGCAATCCTTGTGCTGGGGCAGATAGAATCCCACCAGGTGAACGTGCCAGCCTTATTATCTATGTCGTTCAGCAAGCATAACCCAGGGTGAGAGAGTTGCAGCCATAGTATCCCCCCCTCTCCAGGAGTTGCTTTTCTGCTCTTTTATCAGTGTTCTGCTCTTCATTTATTGTCTCTCCTGAGTCATCAGTGTTGGTCTAATGGACTGGAACAGCCTAAGGTGAATGATAATTACTTATTGAGTCGCTGATAGCCCAGATGAGAATAGGGCTTATTAGATCAGTAATAATGGAAATCTGTATTTAATATAGAAATTTGTAACAAGTCTGAAACAAAAGAGCCTGAATGTATTGATTAACCCCCTTTGTCGAGAAAGGTAAAACAGTGTTGTAGAGAACTTTTAAAATTAATAATATGAATCATGTCAAAAAGAGAGAGAATGATTTGGCTACTCTCCTATGCTTGTTGCAGTCAACTTGCTTTAAAATAATGGGATTTGCATCCAAATAAATGCATTTGTGATACAAGGAGGTGAGGATTAAAACTTCAGTGTGTTAACAATACTTTAAAACTAATTTTATGATCGTTATTTACAATTTCTTAAACAAGTTCGGATTCTACACAGCTTACGATAGTTATCCTAGTGAGTTATCCACTGTTTTCTACTTGTTGGTTCTTCTTTTCTGTAATACCACTTTGTATGTAACCATAAAAAGGATCGGCATAGCTGAGTAGGAACTTCGGGAACAGATACGCTTTCGAAAAGCACAGTCAGGTTCCAAGGCACACATCAGCACTAATATGCAAGAGCTGCCAACATGGCACCAGCAAACACTAGCTGCCAGCTGAGCCCTTTTCAAGGCTAGGTCCTTTCCCCTTCTTGGAATTTCATTGACTGCCTCTAAAAGGGGACTGTTGATCTGCCTTATCTGAGCCTGATAGCTGCTTCTCAAGTGGACCTGGATTTGGTCTTTTGTTAAGATAAGTGACAAGCTGCTTTGGCCTTTATACATTTGGAGTAAAAAGAGTTGGCTGCTGAAGAGGGAGGAGAAGACTGTTCCATGTTCAGAGAGCAACATGGCAGCATAGAGTGGGAGGTGACAAAGAGCTCATTGGATTCTACCATGTATCTGGGTATGTTTTCATAGCCTGGAATTCTCTAAAGCAGCCTTCCCCGACCTGGAGCCCTCCAGATCTTTTGGACTACAACTCCTGTCATCCTGGATCATTGCACCAACCGGGGCTGATAGGAATTGTAGTCCAAAATATTTGGAGGGCACCAGGTTGGGGAAAGCTGCTCTAAAGTGGGGCTTGGTACTTACAAAATGTTTACTATAATACACTGGCAACAAATGCCCTTAGAGAAATGAGGAACATTGCCATCTCTTGCTTGGATTGGGGCCGCATATTGGTTCTTTAAGACTGGGGTTTCATTTCAAAACGTTGCAACCACCTATAGTAACAAACATTTGCAGGAGAATCACGACAAGGCTTCAATGTAAAGGCAATAAGGATGTCAGATTCCAAAGCATACTGATAAGACACATTATGCTACGTATAAATAAATAAATAGCCACGCGTCAGCTGTTTACTACTTTACTGAAATTAAGAGACATCTATGCCAAGACAATGTCAAACCTGAATATTAGTTGGAGGCCTGCATTCATCCTAAGGGGTGGGTGGGTGGGTCAGACTTGGGCAAATCACAAAACAGTGTTAAATATTTGGACATGTGTTCATTTTAGCTGAGCTTCAAAAAAGCATGTGGATGTTAGGAAACGTCTCTGCACACCACCATCAACTAATTCAGATGTTCCAGAGAGAACTCATCAAAAGAATCAGTCTTTCTTAATAAGGGAGCATTTTTGATCTATTGAAAACAGCGGGGGTAAGTGTGTTGGGTGTGTGTGTTGGGGGGTGGGGCTGATGGGGCTATAATCTGTGTCCCAAAGAAGTCAAGGGTAAGACCACCTATTGATTTTCATAGATCTGGATTCCTCCCAAGCCGTATAGCATAGAAAATTATTAATGCATTGCCATCTGCCATCTCATCATAGTAGACAAAGGAGTGCTCCTCTTTATCACATCTATATCCAAAAAGGTTTCATTGAATTGGTTACTATCCATCCAGCTTTGGCCTTGAATGCCTACCAGGTGACTTCCTCCCTTAGGTGCCAAATCACGATTTCTGTGGTCAGCCAGGAGCGCCTTTCAAGTCAGGCCTTATTTGTGCTGGCCTTTACTCAGTAGAAGAGCCCTACAGCCAATAAATAGCCACCCAGCCTCTGCCATGCTATCAGAACGTGAGACTAGATGGACAGCTGGTCTGCTGGATCAGACCAAGTGTCGATCTAGTTGAGCATCCTGGCCAGCCAGATGCCACTGGAAAGCCCGTTCGTCTCTCCCGCTCCTCACCTGCCCTTCTGCATCTTGTCTGTCTCTGGCCCGGTTCGTACTTCAGTGACAGCCTTAGCGTAGCAGGTGGGCCTCTTTTGTGCGCCTCAAAATAATGTATGTGATGGGCGGTCTCCAGCAGTGAACATGCGGAGTCTTGTTTGTGCAATATTTTCCCGGGCTCCGAGGGAGAGAATTCATATGAGTAGGGCTTCTGCAAGTGGTTTTTGTTGTCGAGACCCAGCTGTGTGGGGAAGGTGGCTAGGAAGAGGGCTACAATGTGAATCTAATGTATTACCGATGCAAGGGGCTGGGCATAGATTCGCATTCGTTTATGCCACCAAATCATACTGCTTACTGTTTGCATTTGCTATTCTAAATGAGTTCACCATCGATTTTGGGGGAATACAATGAATGATCATGTGAACTATTTTCCAGGGTATTTCCTGTGATTGCAGTATTCCATGGCCATTTTGCAGGGGGCTCTGCCCCTGCTGCTGAATTTGCTGCTGTAGCAGCAAAATACCCAGCGATTTTGCGAGCAAACAAGGCTTGTGAGGAGCATCTGATTTGTTTGCTACCTCCTACCCATAATCCTTGCATACCCTGTTTGCTTGCAAATTGCTGTTTTTGCCGCTACCACAGCAAGATTGGAACCAAATTTGGCAGCAACAATTTCATCAGCACCTGGTGGGAACCAGAGTGGGGAGGCAACATTCCCCCCTGACCCCCTGGAGATTCCCCTCTCCTGGTTTACAGAAACCACTGCAAAGGATATTACTCTTCTTCTTTAGCCAAAGGATGAGAGATGCTGACTTATATGGTTTCGTAAGATTTATTTTCAGCAGTTAGAATGTCTGAGTGCATTAGTGTCTGATTTGGAAAAAGTTAAGACCTTTACTCATCTTGCTCCTGCAAAAAAATTGAGTTGGTGTTTCTTCATGAAGCTTAATATTTTATTTATTTATTAAAATATTTGTATCCCACCCCTATCATTGGGATCTCAGTGCGGCATGCAGATGAAATCAGTTCAAACAGTATAAAACAAATAATGTACAAAGCTAAAAATGTGTTGAACCATGAACAAGCTAAAAAGAGTAGAAAATTTAAAAGCAATAAAAACAAAAGTATGTGCAGCTTTAGGCAAATTTAATCCTCAAAAGCTTTGATAAAAAGCCACGTTTTAACTTGGTTCCCCAACGAAGCCAGCATCGGCACCAGTCAGGCTTCTACGGGGAGGGCATTCCACAGCCGGGGCCACCACAGAGAAAGCCCTCTCCCATGTCCCACCATAATGTATGTCTCGTCTTGGTGGGACGCAGAGGAGGACTCTTCCAACAGATCTCAAATATTAAGACGTTGGACTTTCATTATCCTCTCCAGTGTTGCATTTCATTTTGCTTATTGGTATGTACCACTTGTATGCACTTTCCTTTTACAATTTTTGCACTGTTCTTTAATGTTGCAGAAAAAGGAATTTCAAGTGGTTTCTAATCCATGCACCCTCCTTATTTATTGTTGGCCCTGCTCAGACAACATGGTAAACCATGGTTAGGCCTCTGACCCTTTTGCAGCAAATGGTTAGTGAGTGTGTTTAAACAGTGGTTATGGAGCCACCATGGTTAGGAATGGTTCACACGACACATTAAGTCATGGTTCACATGACATGCCAAGCCATAATGTTTAGCTCAAAATGCTTAACCATTGTGGCTTAGCACGTTGTCTGAACAGGATCATTGAGTTGAAATACCCCACCTCATTGACTGAAACCAGGCTTGTGAGATGGCTGAGGCTCTGCTAATAATCCTGCTGGACTCTGCAAAACTTTCAAAAGGGTAGGGGGCGGTATTGAGCAGTGATGAGAGAGAGAGAGAGAGAGAGAGAGAGAGAGAGAGAATACATTTACTAAATTCATAGCAAATCAAAGCTACTCAATTTGACTGGTATTGCCGTATTTCACCGAATCTAAGACGCCATCGATTCTAAAACGTACCTTAATTTTAGGGCCACCGTCAGGAAAGAAGCATTGCGTCGATTGTAAGATGCACCCCCACTGCCCCGGTCCTCCTGGCTAGTGCCGCCCCGGTCTGCACCGCCCCGGTCCGCCAGCACCAGTGCCAGGGAGGCCGCTGCCAGCAAGGAGCAGCCTTCTCCACTCACCTCCATTGCCGTTCTGGTCCTTGAGGTGAGCGCCGCTTGCAGCGGCCTCCCCAACTCATCCACTGCCACCGCAGCCGTCGCCCCGGGCCAAGATCCGCCTCCCTCCCCCCTTCGCTGCCCCATTGTGGGTGACCCTCCTCAGACTCCCGGCCAGGGTGTATGTGCTGCTGTTTGTGAGGAAATGGAGCGGCTGCCATGTGCAGTGCGGGGCGGGTGACGAGGCGGCGGCGGCCTCCCCTCGGTTGATTCCTTTCCCCTCAGCCCCTCTGTTTCTTCCTCCTCCTTCTTCGTAATGTTGCCTGTCTCCCCCACCCCACCCCTGGACGGACTGAGGGGACGACGATGACGATGGAAACAGTGCCTGTCCAGGGGTCTGAGGAGGGTCGGCCGCAACGGGGCAGCGAAGGGGGGAGGGAGGCGGATCTTGGCCCGGGGCAACGGCTGCGGTGGCAGTAGATGAGCCGGGGAGGCCGCTGCAAGTGGTGCTGGCGCCGAGGACCAGGACGTCAATGGAGGTGAGTGGGGAAGGCTGTTCCTCGCTGGCAGCGGCCTCCCCGGTGCTGGCGCTGGTGGACCGGGACGGCACGGACCGGGGCGGCGCTGGAGAAATCTGGTGATTCTTAGACACCATTGATTCTAAGAAGCACTCCATTTTTACAGATGTAAATATGGGGGGGAAAAAAGTGTGTCTTAGAATCGAGGAAATACGGTCTATCCATTTATTCTATTACTAATTAATTTTTCATCCCACATCATTGTAACTGAAACATTCTTTGGGTTTGCCAAATAGCTGGTTGTAAAGTGCATGACAAAACAAACAAAACTAGAGTTGAAACAAGGTGTGCTTGCTGTAAAAATGGTTGAATAACATAGAATCATAGAGTGGGAAGGAGCCATTTAGGCTATTGAGTCCAATCCCTTCTCAGGGCAGGAATCCCATTTAAAGCACCCCTGGCTGTCCAGTCTCTGCTTGAATACCTCTAACGACAGAGAGCCCGTTGTCTGACTGCTCTGACCATTAGGAAGTTCAACCCAAATCTGCCTTCCTGTAACTTAAGCCTGTTACTTCGTGTCCGGCAATCTTGGATGACAGAGAACAGGTTTTGGCCCTGTTCTCTGTCATTGCAATCCTATACTTATCTACTCAGAAGTAAGCCCTTTTGCATAGAATGGAACTTACTTCCTACTCCCGGAGAAGGAATAAGGGCAGGAAAATGTCTCTAAAGAAAGGTCTGGTGGAAAATCCAAATGGCAATTGCACCCCTGCCCCAGTACCCCCCCCCCACTATCGAATATAATATAGGGGTTATATACCATCTAACTGCAAGTCCTGCAAGACCCTTGTTCCTTGCTTCTCTGTGTGGCCTGTGAGGTTGGGCCCTGATGAGGTCCAGCTATATGGGCTTTTGCTGCTGGACGTGCCTGGAGCCTGTCTGGCTCTTACATCTGGCTCTCTGATTCTCTTGCCATTTTACCTGGCCTGGGGTGATGGTCAGATCCAGAGGCATCTTTGCCTAGGGCAAACTTTAGCTTTGGGTACAAGGTACTATATTTATACATTGCAGCAATGTGGATTATGTTTTTGAATTTCGATTGTTACCCTAAGTATCTGTTGAAAAGCCATCAAGGCGGTGGTACGTTTTTAAACAATAAAACCTTAAAAACATTAAAGCTACACATGATGCATCTTCGTGCCCTTTCTAAAGGTCAAGACAGCATGGTTCTCAAGGGAGCGCATTCCTTAATTTGGGGGCAAGGCAGGAGAAATTAGCATGAGATGTTTCGATTAGCTTATTAATATTTGTGTGACTATTTAAGTGCACCTCGTAGCTGTTAGTGAATTATCTTGACATGTTGCTATATTCCATGATGTAAACTTTTTTGACGTTGGCGTGAGCCACGTTTCCGATGTCGGTGTGAGCCGCCGAAATGAACTGGTTCTGTGCAAGAGAGCCCCAGATCCCACCACCTAAAGGCCGCCGTGGGAAGCAGAAATCCCCTTTCCTTTCGTGAGCAGAGGAGATCTGATCAGCTGATCCTCAGCACGACAAAGACTTTCACGTTGAGGAGCTGCAGGGGGACATTATGGGGATAAAGGCCTCGGGCTGAGTCTGAGGCAGATTGCAAAGGGGAGGCTTGGGGACTATGGAGCTTATCTGAGCATTACTCCTGATCATTTGTCACTGTCAGATGGGAGTGGGCGGGGGAGGCGCTGAACCATTCCTGCTCATCTGTTGACTGACAGCTGAATGAAGCTTTAATGCAACCTCCGGGCAGATAATCTGCCATCAAGGGGGTGGGGGTGGGGGTGGGGGAGTGTGTGTACAAGGAAGATACTCTATCACAGCCTGCATATTGCTTACTGCTACTGACATCTTCACGGGGAGCGGGGAGAGAAGAGGGATGCCATTTTCACTGTATTAACAGCATATTGGAGGCGTGCGCGCAAACTCCCCAAACGACAATACCATGGCAATCGGAGCCAGATGAGAAAGTGTCAGTGACTTTTTGTTAGATTTTTTTGTAAGGAAGGAGTGCGACACCTGACAAATGTCAGCGTGCAAGGGAGGCGGCACAACTGGGTGCCAGTGCTGTGTGGTGGGAGCGGGGAGATCCCTCGTTTCAGATCTCTCCCCCCCCCCCCCCAGCTGCAGAGTCACTCGGCATACCTGATTCCCTCCACCACAGCCCCCATCGGTAGTATGGGGATAAATAAATAAAATTTCACCTTGCTTTGAATACAGCTGGCTGGTTTCTTGGTTTCTTTTTGTTTTCATTTTTGGGGGGTTCATTTTTGTTGTATTTTCTTTGTTTTATAAGTCGTTGTAAGCAGTTAAACTACATTGGCTGAATTCGGACGACACAATAATCAACTGGGTGTGGGGAAACAATCGTCAGTTGTATTGACTATCGTGTCGTCCGAATGCTGCCATAGTCAACTCAGCGCTGATCCTAATCCACACCACAGTTGATTATTTATTACAATGTTGTGTGGGGAGTACCCCCTAGATGAACAACTGTAAAGTTGATTATTACCCCACCATTGACTATCGTGTTGTCCGAATTCAGCCAGTGAGTCCTCTCATCCCTAAACGAGCCCTGTAGGTGGGTTGGTGGCCTGGAGCTGATTTGAGCACCTCCTGCAATTGAGACCATTGTGTCATCCGAATGCTGCCATAATCAACTCAGCACTGATCCTAATCCACACCACAGTTGATTATTTATTACCATGTTGTGGGGGAGTACCCCCTAGATGAACAACTGTAAAGTTGATTATTACCTCACCATTGACTATCGTGTTGTCCGAATTCAGCCATTGTCTCAGTTATTAGGTGGGTTTTCTTGTCAATCAATAGCTTTATTATCGGTCAACAGACCAGGTCGCAGGTTAAAATATACAATTTTATCAAAGTTCACAGGACAGTATATAAAAATATCCACATACAGCCATTTGAGTTCTATAATGAGCGGTGAGATATACAAACTTTGAGACTTGGGTAGTAACAAACTTATCTTTTCCCTGGAGAAGGATAGTAGACAGGGATTCTTTGGAGCGACCAGGAAAATCCTGAATAATTGGTCGTAACAGATCATTCCTAATCCTATTATAGAAGTTACAACTGAGGAGCACATGTACACTGGTATTTTTTTATATCTCCCCTCCAACATATTGGAGGGGAGAGCATCAAACCTGGCCAGGGTAAATGCTTTTCTACATTTTGGGACAAAGAGCCACTCTAGATATGCCATTTCACCTCTGTCTGTGTAGTCCAGCAAGCCCAACGCCGCCGGGGAACAGGGACCTCTCGCAGCTGCCCGCATCTCCTGGAGATCAATATCAGCCAGTCTCTGTTTGATAGTTAGTTTGACACTACCCAAATCTAGCAAGAGTAAGTGAGGGGGATATAACCCCAGCGTGGTGACCTTCCTCACTATCGCTTTGGTCCAGGGAGATTCGAAGGAGTCTAACAGGACCTGGGAAACCAGGGAGTTGTGGGTTAAGGCATGATATTGACGGAACCAGAATGGCAGGGTTAGGCTCCAAGCTACACTTTTCAAAGATCTTAAACCAACCTCCAAATTTAATACTGAACCGGACACACATCTTGGAGCACCCAGTATTAATCTCAGAAATAAGGACTGGACCCCCTCAAAAGCAACCTTAGAGAGTGGGAACCAGACTGGGGCCCCGAACAGAACCTGGGAAACCAGCTTTGCTTTATACATCCTGATAGCGGCTGGTACATAGTTGCCCCCTTTTAGATAGAAAAATCGGGAGAGAGCTCCCATTGTCTGTTCGGCTTTCACCTTAATGTTCCTGCCATGCACGTTCCATTTCAGATTCTCTTGGAACCAGACACCCAAATATTTGTAAGAGTCTACCTGGTCAATTCTACCGCCCCCTATAGACCAAGAGAACCTAACTTTAGTCTTTGCAAATACAAGCACTTTCGATTTCTGGTAATTAATTGTCAATCTATTCTTATCGCAGTACTTCACAAATCCTTTCAGGAGTCTCTTAAGACCCAAACGTGTCTGGGAGATCAGCACCGCATCATCGGCATACAGAAATATACTTACTTTCCGTGAGCCGATCTTAGGAGGGTGAGATTGTATTGTATCCAATGAGGCAGGAAGGTCGGCTAAATACAGATTAAACAGCGTTGGTGCCAACACACAGCCTTGTCTAACTCCCCGAGAAGTAACAAATTCATTAGTAAGGTGGCCTGATTTACTACACCTTACCTGGGCAGATGTATTATGGTGTAATGATTCTATTAGAAATAGTAATCTAGGTTCAATAGGCAGCTGTTCCAATTTAGTCCATAGAAGGGGGCGTGAGATGGAGTCGAAAGCAGCTTTTAAGTCTATAAAGGCAGTGAATAGTTTGCCTCCTTTTGGTGCTGTATATTTATAGGCCAAGTGAGTCAAGACAAGGCAATGATCGTTTGTAGAACTTCCTGCCTTGAATCCAATCTGTTCGCTGCTCAGAATGGCCTCGTCTCTGATCCATTCATTCAATTTAGTCCTCAGAGTATTAGCATACAGCTTTCCAACTACAGACAGGCGGCTTATTGACCTATAACTATATGGGTCTGTCTTCAAACCCTTTTTATATATGGGGAAACGGCTTGGGACCACAATATCTGATGGAATGCCTTTCCCAACATGAACCTACCCGAACACTACGTTCAACATCTAAGGCCCTCCTCCGAATGCCTACTCCAAGGGAAGCTTGGAGGTCGGCAACAAGGGAGAGGGCCTTTTCTGTGGTGGCCCCCCAATTGTGGAACGATCTCCCTGACGAGGCCCGCCTGGCACCAACATTGTTATCTTTTCGGAGCCAGGTTAAGACTTTCCACTTCTCTCAGGCATTTGGCAATATCTGAGGAGCTTGTTTGTTTGGGTTTTTTTTGGTAGCTTTTTGGGGCTGTTGCAGCGGTTTTAAATGTATGTGTGTATTGTGTGTATGTTGTATGTTTTTGCTGTTTTAATTTTTGTATACTGTTTTTAATTGTTTTAATCCTTTGTAAACCGCCCAGAGACCTTCGGCTATGGGGCGGTATACAAATGTAATAAATAAAATAAATAAATAAATAACTGTCCTCTGCCAAACTGAGGGGACCTGACCAGATTTATTTATAATAGTAAAAAGGGTGGCTAGCAGTGGCGCCCACCAACTGATAGTACTTTTTATCATCTCTGGGGGAATCCCATCCAGACCTGGAGATTTACTTGATTTCAACTGAGTTATTAAATCTTCAATAATAGTGGGGTCTACATCAGGCCAATCAGGAGTATCTATAGGCAATATAGGGGCCTGGTTAAACATCTGACCACCACCAAAGACCTTGCGATAATTATTTTCCCAAATATCCGCTGCTATACAACAGTCCGGGGAGCCTCCCCTTTTATTAAACGCTCCGGAGACTATTTGCCAGAAAGTTCTACTGTTATTGGTGACTGAGGCACAAATTAACAGTTGCCAGTTCTCACGGTCCGCCTGACTCTTTTTTCTGACGCAAAGTCTTCTTATGTTTTTTCTTCAAATCATAATACTCCTCCGGGAGCCAGCGCTCGTTGTTTTTCCGATAGGCACAGTAACTATCCTTCAACTTTCTCTTTAGTTTGGCACACTCCTCATCGTACCACTTATTGCAAGAGATCTTTTGATCTCTTGAGGTGCTAGGGTTATTTTGGAGGAACGCATGCAAAGTTTGCGTCAGTTCTTCAAAGACCAGTATACCCGATTCAGGGGATGAATTTGCAATAATCTGGTCTAGACTTTTTAGATAGTTAGAGGAACCGGTCCGCTGGTTAAAAGCTTGAACCGTTTCTTTGTTCCACTGGGTGGGTTTGACATGCTTTTCTGGACCACAGCCTCTGTGTGTGTGTGTGTGTAAAACGCACGTGCTGCAACCTTAGGTATTCATTATTTCAGTCTAAGGGAGAGGCGGGTAAGAAATTAATTTATTATTATTATTATTATTATTATTATTAACACCCACATTCTTTAATTTCTTGTATATATTTCTTAGTAATTGTTTCGAGATTCAGTTCATACTTCAATTGAAATGACACAGATTTTATGGATTTCTGCTTGAAAATGTCAGGTCAAAACATTGTATAAATGCAAAGGCCAGGGAAGCCAAGTTGACCGTAAGGAAAACACTCACACCCACACCCAAAATCCATACTAGTGTAATACCTATATTAGGCCACCAAAAAGATCACCAAAAATGTGAAAGTTCTCCAGATTTCCAGATCCCATCATCAAGCAAAAAAAAAAAAAGCAACCTGGAAGAAAAAAAATAACAAACTTACTTGATGGTGAAATCATCAGTGTCTGGATGTCCAGAGTCTCAAGATGCAGGGATGGGGGCGGAGCAGACATTCAGATAAGACTCTGCAGGTCATGTGATGGTTTTCAGGCTGGAGCTCGAGCTGTCCCTAGGGTTGATGGGAACCAGGAAGGGGGTAAAAGCCCACTGGATCCCCCATTTTGGAACAGCTGGATGTTTTCATTCCAGAATGGGAGATCTAAACTTGCAGGCACTGTAACTTCACCATCAAGTCAGGGGTTCCACCTATCCCCCACCAAACTTACTTTTTGCAACGTCTTGCCTGATGAAAAGAACTGGAGATTTTGAAAGGTTGCACAGTGTTTGTGCTTTTTTGGGGGGCTGGCCTATGAAGGAATTGCCCTAATGCTGATTTGGGAACTGTATAAGCAGGCGTTGGTGTTAGATACTGCAATTTGTATTACAGAACGTCAAATTTCAGGCTCTTTGAAAAATGTTAATAGAATGTGGCTCCAGAAATTCCAGCATTCTATCGTCATCGTCATAATCATCTCAGTAAGCAAAGCGGGAAGGGAATGTGGGGAGGAAGAACCCTGAACCAGCACCCCACGTTTTAGCATTACTATTTTTTTCTGACTTTTGATGAAAATACACTTCATGTAACATTAATATATCATTATTCCAGGTTCCAAGTCAGTAGAATTCAATAATGGTGGCGCTGCTGGTCTCCATTGTTATATCTATTGGCAGCAAATGCCTCAAAAATTCAGGTGTGTGCACCCTCCTTCCCCAATGGCATTTTGCGGTATACCTCTAAGGCTGTTGCAGACTCCAACCAGGGACTCTGGTAGCAGAGCCCAGGCACCTTATACTCTGCTCTGCTGTGACACCTTTTAGGCTGAGGGAGTTATTGGCCACGGCAGGTGTGGCTGCCCACCTGGACCAAGTGACTTGAGGTATCAGTAGGTCTTCTATACCTGCTGGTCCAGGTTTGATTTCTCATTCTGTGCAACGTGGCCTCGGGATCAAGTGCTGGACAGACTCTGATTCCACCTCACCCTTGTTTGCCTGCTCTGGAATGTGTCTGTTGACATCGAATAATCCAAATGGAGAAATGCTGGGATCTAATAAAATGACATCTGAACTAAAGTGCATCAAGTTAATCATGTACTAGAATCTATGATCAGTAGAGTTGACAGAGTCAACGCCACAACCAATTGGAGAATTCACACTCAATAAACATTACTTGGATGATTCATATAGTGCCTCCAATTTCATTTCTATAATTTAAGGCACACCTGGTAAGAGAATCTACATGCAGTCAGAACACGATCTAAATGACCAAAAGAATCCTTTCCGCTTCTATGTGACGTCCAGGCAGCGAAGGCACAGGATCGGAACAGATGCATTAAGTCAGTGGGAACTTCTTTCTCCCTGAGTTTATAGCATTATGCTAATTGAGTGAAAGAAGACAAAACACAGCATCCTCTGAAGTCAGTAGGATTTTTAAAAAGTCTCTTGAACAGTCACTGCACAGCATTTCCAAGTGACTTTCTTCCTTTCTTTCAAGGTCTTCAAATCCCAGAGGTTCATTGACTTAGGGTAGTCAGTGGGGAATCTGGAACTCAGAGACCCAGTACTACGTGGAGCAAGGCTGTGAACTCTTTTGGAGCTTATGTAGGGTGACCATATGAAAAGGAGGACAGGGCTCCTGAATCTTTAACAGTTGTGTGAAAAAGGGAATTTCAGCAGGTGTCATTCGTAGGCATGCAGCGCCTGGTGAAATTCCCTCTTCATCGCAACAGTTCAAGCTGCAGGAGACCTTCCCTCAAAGTGACCGGATACAAAAGAGGGCACATCACAATTGTGATGTGATGAAGAGGGAATTTCACCAGGGGCTGCATGCCTACAAACGACACCTACTGAAATTCCCTTTTCTATACAACTGTAAAAGATACAGGAGCCCTGTCCTCCTTTCCATATGGTCACCCTATCTTATGCTCTAATAAATTGTTAGTATTTAAGATGCTACCTGTCTCTGTTGTTGTTGCTGTTTGGCTGCAATACATTACCCCTCTGGAAATTATTCCTTGTCATTTGAAGACCTGCTTCTTCTTTTAAATCATATATTTGCATGGTGATAATGCCAACTTTGCAATCCACTTTAGATCAGTTGTGATCCAGTAATAAGTCTGGATCCACCCTTTCTTAAAAATGAAGACATTTAGGATTCTTTTACATATGCTCTGTAATTTTTTTAAAAAAACATTTCTATGTTTATCTGTGGCTTTTATTCCAAATGTAGTAGCTTGAGAGATCTGACATTCAAGTATGAAATGAAATACATCTATGGCTGTTTTGGGGAAGAAATGATAAATCAAGTGCCACAAGACATTATTATTTTAGGAACTATACAACATACCTGAAATCTTACTATAAGACAGGCAGCTGTAATAGTGTGGGGAGGTGTTCATGAGGAACCTCTGACCATCTACCTTGCTTTCTTGGATTTCTGAGGGTCTGGCTGTGATGGATGTGTGATCAAGCCAACTCTTGATTCAGTTGCACCTACCATACAGCTGCTGTGTGTCTGGACCCGTGGTCTACATTTGTCTACCCACTATCTCAAGAATAATTGAATGCAGAGAAACAGCTCAGAAATCTCAGGGTAAGGGAATAAAAGTGAGTCAATGCGAATGGAAAGGGGAAGCATTTCCATATTGAGATATGTATATCAAGAGAAGAAAAACTGTGAAATCTGGTTCTTCTGGATGGCGGTGCCAATGGAGTATTAAGATTGATTAGGAAATTGCTCACCATCTGTGGCTTAAACATGTTAAAGTATGTTCAGATCACATGTGAGAACGTATTGTTAATTTCAGAGAAACACGCAAGTAATTCAAAAGAATGTATCTATTGTTTTCTGCCTTCATCTTTCCCAGGAGCGGTGAAGCAAGTTATTTTTTTCTTACAACTAGCCGTGGTTTTAAAAGGAAATCCCTAATCTTAAAGGGATTTGGCTTCATCTTAAGCCCCCTCCAAAAATCGTTTTGGAGTTACTTACTGACATATTGTGCTAGAACACATCACATTTTGTAGCATCAATCAGTGTGTGGACAGTAATGCCGTTTGATGGAATGGATGCAATTGAATGTGGGGTGTCAGATCACGATACATCAACTGCATGAGCAAATTACTCGAACTATTTTAAGCTACCACGCCGCCCTTTGTCACTGTCAATTTTAATAAGTAAAAATAATTTGTTCCAAGTATAACTTGGAGCCATATTGTTTTTCACAATGTTCCATCCAGTTGGATGAAAAGCAGCAGAAGACGCATGATAGGTGCTTCTTCTCAAGGGCATAGAACCTTTCCTTATTTGTTCTATCTGCTAGTCCGCTAACACATGACATTCATCCCTGGAAAGCCACGTTAGCTGAGAATTTGACTGATGTCAGGGGTCTGAGGAGCAAAATTGGGTTCATTGGTAATGGTGCATGGAACAAGAGATTAAGGCCTAAAGCGCTATGGCGAGAAGGAGATAAATTTCAATAACCTGACGTTTGGAACATGAGAGTTACCGGTTCCTCTGCACAACTGTGTGTACCCTGCCCAGCAAAAGGGGCAATTGGCGTTTATGTCGGCAGCTGAGAATTCGGAGGAGATGGCATTCTCTTGCTGGACTAGTAGTAGGGCAAAGATTGCATTTGTCTTATAACAGGGGTTCAGAACCTCAGGACCGGAGGCCAAACCTGGCCCTCCTCAAATGGCCATTCCTCCTTCTCCTGGACCCACCCTGTTCCCCCAACCACAGATTGTTTGGCTTTTGAGCAGTTTTCCCCATTCTAAAAGGTTAAAATGCCTAGTTACTGGCAATAGGAGCTTGATGCTAAAAACTGGCTAGTATTTTTGGTATTTTGTGCTTAAAAGAGGCTCTTCACCCCTGCCTTATTTTTGTTGTGCCCTTCCTTAAAATACCAAATGAGCCAGGAGCCAATGAGCTACTTTAGGGACACCTAAGCAAAAGATCTGTAGATCCATGGTGTGGAGATTGTGGATAGGGAGACAGTTTTCTCCTCCTTCCATAATATTAGAACCCAATGGGGTCATTATTCCATGAAGCTGTTTGGTGGGAGATTCAGGACAGATAAAAGGAAGGAGTTCTTCACGCAGCGCACAATTCAACTATGGAATTCGCTTCCGCAAGACGTACTGATGGCCATCAGTTTGGATGGCTTTAAAAGGGGGTTGGATCAATTCCCGGAGGAGAAGGCTATCAGTGGCTACTAGCCCGGGTAGTTATGTGCTACCTCCAGTATCTGAGGCAGTAAGCCTATATGCACCAGTTGCTGGGGAACGTGGATGAGAGGGTGCTGTTGCACCGTGTCCTGCTTGTGGGTCCCTGGTTGATAGCTGGTTGGACACTGTGTGAACAGAGTGTTGGATTAGATGCACCCTTGGTCTGATCCAACAGGGCTCTTTTTATGTTCTTACTTTTTTGTTTGTTTGTTTTACACAAAGTGAATAGCATTGACAGCTGTTGAGCCCCTTCTTGTAAACGTCTTCTCAAAATTCCTCGAGTTTTGAGTGAGGTTTGCTGGGTGCGAAGAGGAGTTGCGTTTTTGAGAAGCAAACATCCGAAGCCCTGGTGCAGCTAGTTGAGCAGTTCTTTGAATCGCGGCCACGATTAAAGCAGCAGCAGCAGGACACGGGCACAACTTCTCTTCCTTCTTCCTTGTGTTTTCACGTGTCATTGGTTCTGCAATTTCACTCAAAGGCACTGAAATACTTTTCTAATCTTCCTGTCCCTGCTTAGTCTTCCGTTTCAATTTTCGAGACATTCTCCCCGTTGACATTTTTAGACCTATAAGTTATTAGATACTGAATGAGAACATCACACTGACAACCCCCCCTTCCCCCCCCCCCCCCAAATTAAATAAATTCTTGCTGCCCGACTCTCCTGGGCGTTGAAAGTGGTTCGCATCTTGTACACAAGGCTGAAAGGGAACCCGCTGGCTTCCAGAGATGTGCTGCTGATGCTCATACGCAGCACTGTAGGATGGGAGTGTGCTAGCGATCCCGTGGGAAGGAACTGCTGCTTGCGTTCTCCCGTTGCAGCACTCTTGCCTTTTGTGACGCCGGTAATTTATGGCTGCATCACTTCTCAGAATAGCGGTGATTCTCCTTCCCCCTTTGCAGTCCTACTTTCAGAAATCATGGATTTACTCTTACCCTACTGCATCACTCAGAGCGTTAAAAAAACATTTTATTGAGACATCAGATACAAACAAAACCTTGAAATTCAAATAATTCATACCATACTTCCCAGACACCTCTCCCCCCTTCGTTCTTCAAGAGGCACGGACGCATGCTTTCCTCTTCCAAGTGCGCACCCTTTTTCCTTCTTCTTTCTTTCCCTACACGCCTTTCATACATAGAACCAATGTGTGGTTTCTTACATACGTGGGGGCCTCATTAATTTCAGCATAATTCACAATTGAATATATGATCTGATCAGCACCATCTGATGGAATGAACAGTGAAGCCCAACCAGGCTGGGAGTTTATGTGCCTGGAACATTTTTTTTTTAATCTGGAGGGGAGGCTAGGGGCACTTTTTTTTGGCCTCGTCTCTCTTCTTAGACAAGATAATGTTGGCCACCACTTTAGAGGGCCTTAAAAAGGAATTGAACAGATTCCTGGAGGAGAAGGCTTTCAAAGGCTACTAGTCCAGATGGCTATAGTGTACCTCCAGTATCAGAGGCAGTCTGCCTATGTACACTAATTGCCGTGGAACATGGGCAGGAGGGTGCTGCTGCACTCATGTCCTGCTTGTGGGCTTCTCGTGAGCCGCTGTTTGAACAGAATGGATTCTTGGTCTGATCCAGCATGGCTGTTTTTATGTTCTTAGAATGGGAATTCCCCTGGTTGCAAACTGGTGTGGGAAAATGATATGAAAATCTTAATAAGAAATCAGAATTGGGTGAAGTTATGGGGAGCAAGGAATTTGAAAACTTTATCAGTAAGGATAAAAGAAAATTATTATAAATTAATATGGCGATGGTATTTAACACCAATTACATTGAATCAAATAGATAAAAAATATTCGGTATTATGTTGGAGAGGATGTCAACAAACTGGCACGTATGTTCATATGTGGTGGTCGTGTAAGTATGTACAAAAGTTTTGGCAAATGGTATATAAAGAGATAAAAGAGATAACGGGAATTGATTTGGAGTCATCCCCAAAGATTGCGTTATTATCAATATATGAGGGGATGAAATGTAATCAGAATATTAAGGATTTAATTACTATGTTACTAACTGCAGCAAGATTAATAATAGCAAGGAAATGGAAGATGCAGGATAATTATCAAATGGATGAGTGGTATAAAGAGGTGTGGGATGTTGCTATTAATGATAAATTAACATGTAATATTAAAGTAGAAAAAGGAATATGTAATAGAAATGAATTTGAAAATATATGGAAATTATTTTTAGAGCATGTATTGTTAAGAGGGAAAGGACACAAACCTGTGCAAGAAGTATCACAATTTTGGAAAATGTAATGAAGAGGAATTGGTCCTGGTGAGGGGTGCATTTGGTGTATAAAGAATGGAAAAGAATGGTAAAATTGTAGTTAAGAGTTGAAATATATATAAAAAAGAAAAAAAAAAGAAAGAATGGAAAACCCCTGCCCATGTGAGGTGTTACCCTGGTAGTTACTTCTCTGTTAAGTGTTGCCTCTGGATTACGTACTGATTCCATTGGTGTCATCTCATCAAAGTCGATGGGACTTGACATTAACAAACCTCTGAACCTGTTATGGATTTTGCTATAAATCATTTTTAGATCTCCGACTTAATGGAAAGTTGGTTAAGAAAATAAACAAGAGCTCTATGCTTTCTTTAGACTTGGGCGTAACAACAGCACAACAAATTGGTTTTGAAATAAAATGCAGAAGTGAATCTCATTTCATGTCGGCAGAATTGAAAGCAAGTGTTTTAAAAGCCTAATAGCTATAAATAATACTGATCTGACGAAGTAATCGTTATCGATTATATGTGGGTTAGTGGTATGAATGGTTCGAGCTACGCCTGTTGAGCTGCTTCGTATAACTGAAGGGGCTGGAATGGTATAACTGAAGGGGCTGGAATGGGCGGGGGGGGGGGGTCATCAACTCCAACCCCAGGGTGGGAGCTCCTCAATTCATGGGGCCTTTAAAGGTAATACCCACCACAGGTTGCCTTAAACAAGGAGCAGGAATGGAAAAAAAGGGTATGAATGCCAACATGCCTGCTAAGCAGCTAACCTTCTATCAGCCTCCCTGAATCTGGTGCCTTCCCAGATGTGTTGGACTACAACTCCCACCATCCCCATCCAGCATGGCCAAAATCCATTGCGGCAATAGGGTAGCGTTTAGGCGAAAGAACAGTGGAAAGGTTTGTTGATTTCAGTCCAGTGCACTGGTTTATTCAGGCATTGACTGGAAAATAGATGGATTCTGGCTGAAAAGCACTTCAACTGTTGTACTATCCTTGTGGGCAAGTGGGGAGTATTCAGGCAGTTAAATTTTGGGAGCCTGGTGGACATTCTGTCAGTCTTCTGTTATTCAACTGTCAAACTTTTAAGCCTTGAACCTCTTTCAGCCCAAGGGCTGAATTCCATTTTGGAGAAGGAATTCACTCTCGATCCTCCCAGAGTGCAGGACACGGAATAATGGGCTTAAGTTACAGGAAGCCAGATTCTGGCTGGACATCAGGAGAAACTTCCTGACTATTAGAGCAGTATGACAATGGAACCCATGACATAGAGGGTCGTGGGCTCTCCCACATTAGAGGCCTTCAAGAAGCAGCTGGACAGCCATCTTTCAGGGATGCTTTAAGGTGGATTCCTGCATTGAGCAGGGGGTTGGACTTGATGGCCTTGTAGGCGCCTTCCAACTCTACTGTTCTATGATTCTAAGGTTTCGGGACCTACAGGGGCAGGGGGGGGGTGGATTCAGGATCACCCCCCAAATATGTACCTGCTCCTTCAAAGGGAATTCAACCCCATCCAGAACAGGCAAAGAACCCAATTCTCGTACCTGTCAACTCATTGGGTATCTTGTCTTACTGGGATTCAGCCTCAGTTTATTAACCCTCATCCAAGCCATAACTGCATCCAGGCCACTGGTTCAGTAATTTGTAACAGGAAAGGTGCCAGACTGCCAGTCTGCCTGAAGAACTGCCCTTTGACCTGCTACAAAGGAAATTTGGTGTGTGGGTTGGAGCAAATGTAATGTTTTTAAAAGCTGTCGATTGACTGTAAGTGAAAGTTGTCTTTATCATTACTACCCCTAAACATTTATTTAGCATTAACTGTGATAGTTGTTGTATTGGAGGCTTAAAGGCTTCCAAGCAGGGGCTCCCAACCTTTTGGGTCGGTGGTCTCATTGGGAATTTTGGGAGAGTGTTAGATGGGGGCGGGGATGTTGGCCATTCCTAAGATGGCTACCATGGTGGGCATGGCCGGTCACAAAACACCCATTTCCCAGAAGGCAAAATGGTGAGACTAAAAGAAAAGCAGCATGTGGAAGAACCTAAGTACAAGGCAGAGGTGGTGGGCTGAGCTTCAAAGCAGAGAACCACTATTTTGAAAGATGGCGCTGGAGGGTAGCCACAAGACACTCACATCAGTGAGACTTTTTTTTATTGAGGAAATCCCACGGTAACATGCTTAACGGTTACACACTCCAAAAACACACTTAAAGGTGAATGACGGTCAGAAAGCTTTAGGCTCTATTCTGAAAACGAATCTTCAGGCAATCGCACGGGCGGGAGGGAAATTCTTGACAGGCTTAGCAAACCATCCCAAGGGAGCTTGTCCAGACGCTGCATACACTGGTAACTCACGGGACTTGCCCTACGCCCACGAGACCATGGGAAGGGTAACATCTCAGGCACAGGAGCCCCATGTTTTCTGCTTAGCACTGGGAACTCCCTGCCACCTGAGTCTGGCAGAGAGAGAGATTATGCACAAGCTAACCCCAGCCTGCCGAACATTGAGCTGACCAGGTGAGCATGATCACAGGGGAGGTACAACCTCAGGCACAGGAGTCTCGTGCTACTGCAAGCACTGGCAAACTTCCTGCCTCCTGAGCCTGGCTACAAACATACAATCCACAGCCAATGCAAGTTCAAGTCTATGAAAAGCTTCACAGTACTTTTCATGGCACAGTCCTTAGAGATCCCAACTCCAAATAGCAATAGAGTCCATGTGCAGAGTGCTTTCAAAGTGCCAAGATGGAGATGAATCCAACAGGAGGGATTTCAGGCCTTGCGTTGAAAGATGATCTCTAGCAAAAGCTCTTCCGGTTTGCTCCGCCTCTTACACTGAGAGACCCAGTCTGTTTAAAGCCCCTTGGTAGACTGGCATTGTGACCTGTAAAACATGCCCATGTTCCACTAAGGCAAGACTGCTTCACACACGAAGATGATGCTACAACCTGAGTGACACCTTCCAAGAGTGCCCCCCTCCTATGTACCATACCCAGGTTCCCAAGGAAACTTGTTACAGCTGCAAGGCCACGACAAAGAGTGAGACAGCTACTCCCGTGAGAAACCCTGACAGAGATAAGCTTGCAGAGACATTGACTTTCGAAAACTATTTCTAATGACTCACCGTGGAAACAAAGCCCTATGAGGAGAGACTGAAAGAACTGGGCATGTTTAGCCTGGAGAAGAGAAGATTGAGGGGAGACATGATGGCACTCTTCAAGGACTTGAAAGGTTGTCACACAGAGGAGGGCCAGGATCTCTTCTCAATCAACCCAGAGTGCAGGGCACAGAATACTGGGCTCAAGTTACATGAAGCCAGATTCCGGCTGGACATCAGGAAAAACCTCCTGACTGTTAGAGAAATAAGACAATGGGACCCATGACCTAGGGAGGTGGTGGGCTCTCCCACCCTAGAGGCCTTCAAGAGGCACCTGGACAACCATCTGTCAGGGATGCTTTAAGGTGGATTCCTGCATTGAGCAGGGGTTTGGACACTGTGGCTTAGAGGCCCCTTCCAACTCTACTATTCTATGATTCTATGATTCTATGAACTTACATTCAACAAGGCTCTGGCCTCGTTGCACACATGACACATGCCTGTCTCCCGACTATATTTTATTATTATCATCATAAAAAAGCATCTTAAAAAACAAAATTAAAATCAGGAGGAGACAGTAACTGGGTGGGTGCCAAAAGAGATATTGGGAGCCAGTAAAATGGGAGCCACATTGGAGACCCCAGCTTTAAATGGACTTGTTTCCATGATATATTTTGACACTTGACTGGTCAATATTTCCTTACCTTTCAGGTAAACATCATGTGAACGGCAATAGTATGGTGGAACCTTTTCCAGAGGGCTTGCACATGGCAATATTTGGTAAGTTAAATCACAATCCTAAATCCACTTACCTGGGCATAACACCTATTGAACTCAGTGGGACTTACTTCCAAGTAGACATGTATAGGATTGCACTGTTATATTCTAGTAGTACTTTTGTTGATGATCACTGTAGCGCTTTGCACTCCAGAAACTGATCTAAAACTATCATTCTGCTTTGGCTTTTGTTACAATTCACAACTCCTCTGTGACTTACCCAAGGTTTCAGGCCTGAGCAGTGGTTTGGTTGTGACTCTTCCATATCCAGCCTCATTATTTTTCCTTGTCAATGGAAGGTCCCAATTCACATACTCAAGAGAGTGCACACATAGAACAGGCCCTGAATTGAACTGGGGCTCCCACTGATGCAAGAACCAAACATGCATGGAATTATGTATCACAGTTCAAAGCTTGATGCCAAACAAACACTTGTGGTTGTCAAAGACTCTTTTACAAATGTATGAGATAATGCAGCCAAAGTGGAAACCACCAGTCGCTTGAAAATATAGTTTCTAACAGTTTGGTTCTATCCTCTAGAATGTGCCAGAATGAGCAAGACAGTGGCTGAATTCGGACAACATGATAGTCAATGGTGGGGTAATAATCAACTTTACAGTTGTTCATCTAGGGGGTACTCTTCACACAACATGGTAATAAATAATCAACTGTGGTGTGGATTAGGATCAGCGCTGAGTTGACAATGGCAGCATTCGGACGACACGAAAGTCAATACAACTGACGATTGTTTCTGCCCCCCCCCCAGTTGCTTATTGTGTCGTCCGAATTCAGCCAGTGTTGCACATAGTCTTCAGACGCTGGTGGAGTGCAATTAAAGAGGGAGATCATCTAGACCAGCCTTCCCCAGCCTGGTGCCCTCCAGATACTGGACTATAACTCCCAGATTTCCTGACCATTGGCCCTGTTGATTGGGGCTTATGGGGGTTGAAGTCCAAAACATCTGCGCCAGGTTGGGGAAGGCTGACCTGAGCTTTCAGGGCAGGTAAGTTCTACATATGGCCCTCTCAAGGATCGCCAGCAGATGTACCTCGGAAAGCAGTGGCATGTGCCAAGTTTTTACGTCAGCTGGCCTTAGAGGATGGGCAGATTCATATAGGAGGAGATGGTCCCCCATGTAGCTCAGACCCAAGGGTTAATAACAGCCATGGGGAAGCCGCCATAGTCTCAGGATGGTGGAGAAGGGGGTATAACTCTTTCTCTACCTTCCACAGTCCCGACAAATAGTTGCTGTTTGTTTTTCAAGGGACACTCTCATTGGTGTCAGTGGAGGCTTCTCTTGGAATGCAAATAGCAGCTTCAGAGAGACATTTTTAATGGGGCCATGGAAGAGAGAGAGAGAGAGAGAGAGAGAGAGAGAGAGAGGAAGTTAAACTTCTATTCACCACCTCCATGGTCCAAAGGCTGCAAAACATGCAATGCATTCACACGATTAATGTCCTGCTTGGTTTGGTCCTGAATGATGACAAGGAGATGATATCCAGATCTTTGAGTGCTTTGGTCTTCCCCTCAAAGTACGTTACGAAAATGATCTTTCTCTGTGTTTTTTTCTCCACTGCCTGGCCAAAACCTTTCAGTTGTGGGCTGTCGGGTTCCTTGACTTTCAGTTAATAGGATGGAAAGCCAATGCTCTTTGTATAGCTGGGCAGGAGGGAAATGTTTTGAAGAGGAGGGTGCAAAGGCAGCTCCACAGGTGGCCATGCAGAGAGTTTTGTTGACTTTCTTTGTTCAAAATTGCTACCTCATGAGCCCTCTCTAGTGCTTTTGAGTGTCAGGGCCAAGATAGTAGCACTTTGGAGCTTTGGAGCAAGCAGGCAGCCATGACCATCCTATTCAGAATCATCGGTACAGAAAGATAAAGGACATGCCTGCTGATGTTCAGTTATGCATGTTTCCAAAAGACGTGTCTCACTCAATCAAATACGTTTTCTCTATACCTCAAAATACATTTGTTATTGGTCTGCTGTACCCTTAATTATTTACACCAGTTCAAAGCGAGAGTAAAAGGTTTCAATTGAAAATGTTCCCATTTTTGATCTGGCATACTTTTATTTTGCATCAGGCACAGAGAAACAAAGGGATTGGGCTCCAGATGCCTTCAAAACACTGGCGGCCACTGTGACATTACCAAGGACATTCTTTGAAATACACTGTGGAGTAATAAAGGGATCTGTCCTTGATTGAAGTTGCATTAACATTCTCTTATTTCAAAGGGCCACATATTTATCTTTATATATTTTCCTTCCCGGAGAACAGGGGAACGCAACTGTAGACCCTGTGGGGAGGGTGTGTGTGTGTGTGTCCCCCAGGACTTTGTATATCACGTTTATGCCCTCTTTTCTATTACGTTTCCTGAGGAGCCATAACTTGTATTTTTCATTCTGACAACATTTTGTCTTTTCCATGTATTTTTCCATCCGCTCAGCTTGTGCCCTTCTTCATCTATCTTAACGTGTATTGAGTTTGATCTGCAGTCAGTGCGAGTTGGTTTTCAAAAGAGACCCTTTTGTTTTGCAGAATAGTATTTTCAGAAGCATACAATTCTTTTCAGGAATGTAAAGTTCCTGAATATTCTTCCTGGAATGGTTGTGGGAGCAAAATATCCCATTGGGTTCAAAGTAGAGCTGGTTAAATAGATTGTATACCTTGCCATTTCTGTTCCTCTGACGCATCAAGAACCTCCACAGCGAAGGGGTGAGATGTTGAGGAGTGTGCAGGCTTGTCCCAGTTAGGGATGTCAATGAAATTCGCAACAGATTCAAATAAGTTTGAATTTCTATGAATCCAACCCTTTTCAGAATTGTGCCAATTCCGTGGACTTTTGGACCGTTTTTATAACTTTCTAGAAGTGTATGCAAATTTAATCCTACAAAAACAAAAAACAAAAGTTGCTGTAAATACACGAATATATGCCATTAAAAACATACGCACGATGTTTTATAGTTCTCTGATCTCTCTTCAGCTTCTGCTGTGTAGCAATCTTTTTGTGTCTGTGTGCCCTCTGCTCATTGATTGTACGCGGAGCTAAGAAAAATGTGAAAATGTTACATGTTAGCGAAAGTTCTGTAAATCGCAGCGGACCTTTTTGTGAATATTTTTGGAAGAGGTGGGCGGATCTGAATCTGTCAATGAGTGGATGAAGGAGCGAAAGGTGCTTGACAATCCTCAAAGCACAGATGGAATGAATTTAACCAAATCCAGTACCAATACTATTGCCCACGGAAAGATTGGTAGATCATATCTGGGGTCAGGAAGAGATTTTCTCCTAGATCAGATTGGAGTAGACTCCGCTGTGTGTCTGTACACCCGTCTATAGTATGTGCTACACTCCTCTGTATGTGTATGTACCACATTTCTCCGGAACATGTAGCCTGCATTGCTTACTCAATTCATCTAAAGCTACTTGTTCACCAGGGGCACCTGCTCTTTCCCGCTGACATCTTGTGACCTGGATTCTGTCAGATCTGCACAAATTATGACATACCAAATTGAACATACCTCACCATCCATTTATGGTGGCTTGCCATGTGCCTGGAAACCTCCAGGTGCAGAGAAAGATGATTTGTTGAGTCCAAGAATTTATCAGGCTCAATATATATGTATGTATGTATGTATGTATGTATACTGCAGGTCTCCTATTGTTCCTAGCATGTGGTACCTCCTCTTTCCCTACAAGGCACTTGACACAGGCAGACTAAAAATTGATAGGCTCCACATCGTCAAAAGATCCCTTTTGAAATTCTGAAGTGTCTCTTTTCTTGCCAAGGCTAAAATGTGTCTCCCTAATGTGCTAGTTTTGAACAAACAAGGGAATTTTGATGCTAGAGAGCATTCGGTCTGCAGCACACAAGTGGCACCGCCTCAGGAAGAATGTGCCACCCTCTTTTCCCCAGGCTTCTCGAGACATGAGGGCTGGGAAAAACTCCTGCTTGGGACCCTGAAGAGTTACTCCCTATCATTGTAGACAATACTGGACTAAGGATCTGACTTAGTGTAATGCGTTGTCCTTTGTTCTTACTTGAAGAGCTGACGTGGCTGGATATATATTTTAAAATCTCCTTGGCGTGCGAACAAATCAACCCTTTTCGTTTATCAAGAACCACTCCCAACAGGTAAACAGAGACCTAACAATGGCCCCATTCAGAAGACACCTTAAAACACGGCTTTAACCACAATGGTCAAGCCAGAAAGCCGGGCCGTGTTCAGAAGACACGTTAAACCATGGCCTTAACCACGGTGAAAAAGGCTTTTTGACATTATTCACCGTGGTTAAAGCCGTGGCTTAAGGTGTCTTCTGAACATGGCCGGCTTTCTGGCTTAACCACTGTAGTTAAAGCCGTGGTTTAAGGTGTCTTCTGAATGGGGCCAGACTATGACAGTCACTGAATTCCAGCTCAGCTGCCCTGGAGCCTGCCTGTTCCCTCTGTTTTTCGCCAGAGTTCCACCTGGTTTTTATTTAAAGCGGGGATAGGTAACATGCAGGGCTGCATGTGGCTCCTGCTGATTCCCGTAGCAGTCCCTACTGCCACCCCCATTTCTTTATTGGCTTCTGTAGTGACTATTAGTGGCCCAATGTAGCTTGTGGAGCACCAGAAGGGTTAAATTTAGTTTGAAAACAAGCAAAATGTAAGCGTTGTAGTGCTATGGAGTGGTTTTCTGCCAAAATTTGTGTCGTAATTCAAGGATGCCACTTAGGAATGTCCAGGTCCAAGGTCAGTAATCCAGTCCATTAGTCAAAAGCTGAAGACACTGTTGAAGGCCAGATAACAGTAATAGAATCGCAAGATGTTGAATCGTAGTCAAGAAGCCTGTCCACAGGGTCAGGATACGTCTGGGCAAGTTGAAGGTTTCAGGAACACACAAGAGAATAGTCGGGTCACAATCCAGGGGTCAGAATCCAAGCTTGAATCAAAGGCACAGACATCCAAGATGATAATTGCTTTCAGCACTGGGGCTGAGCTCTGACCAGACGTTTATGGGACAGGGATTAATGAGTAATTAGTGTCAGCTGGCCTGAAGCCCAGCTGGTCTCCACCAGCTTCTATGGAGTGTCACTCCCCAAACATTCCCCGGCTCAGCTGCTCCTTATCTCTGTCATTAACTGATTCACAACAATTTGGCAGTAAACTGCTGATTTCAGTGTTTTCTATTGTTGTTTTTGGAGACCACCTCGCTGTGCCCAATAGACTGTGGTCTACGCCAGAAGTCCAGGGGTCTAAATGGCCCCAGAACTCCATACATTGCCCACCCCTGATTTAAAGGAACAGGATGCATAATCCATCCCTCATGGCAGAATTTAAGGCAGACGGTACATTAAATGAAAATTGAAATAGACTCTAATTACAGATGCACCCTCCATTCTGCTTGGGACAGGATTCCTCAAGTATATCACATGATCTGAAAAGGCATGCCTCAGTTCATTCATTAATGGCCCCGAGAGTGATACAGGTGCTATGAAGCGAATGATCTGTCATCATGACAGTTTTGCTTTCTGGAGAATGTACGATATTCCTGATGCTGCCTGGAAAAATGCTAAAGCTTGCATATGGTTCCCATGAGGTCTCCTATCCAGGCATTTCTTTGGAGCTTGTCTCCAGGCTGTGGACATCACCACAGTGGTGAGCTGTCCATTAATCCACTGCAGAGTGGTTGACAGAGATGTGAAATTTCCAGTAATTTTGAAGCCATGGGGAAAAAAACATAATTTTTTTTCCGGGTGGGGGCGGGGTTTTGGGAAAAACAGAAATTTTCAGAAAAATTGAAAAAAATGCAATAGTAGCACTTTTTACAGATGGAAAGTGACTTTGTTACTTTAGGAACATAAAATGTAATTTTGTACAAGTTAGTTTGGCATAAAATTAACACATTTGGTATATTAAAAGTACAGTGTATTCCAACAATTATTACAAATTGGATTTACTTTGTTAAATTTTTACATTTTGGGGGGTAAGAAACGGACCTACAAGATCCTGAACTGTAAGGAACCTTTTTGGTTTTGCCAGTTTATGAGGAGCAGGCAAAAATATATATATTAAAAACAAACAACATTTGTAACAAAGAAAATTATTTATGTCTCTGCTAGTCCTCCACAGTGTCAAGCAGACATAAGGCACCCATTCCCATAAAACGTTTTTAGAAATAAATGAACACCTTGTCTTAAACATTTTATTCATTGCAATATTTATATGCAATATTTTATATGCAAGAGAAAATAGGGTCAAATACCTTTGCTGGGGAGAAAATCAGAAATTTATTGTAACTCGGTGGATTGTTTTTATGTGTGTATTGGTTATGTGTTGGGTATTGTCATTGTTGAGTTATGTAGAAGGTGTTTTTTAGCTTGTTGGTGTCGTGAAAATAAAAAAAGTTGAAACGGTAAAATAAAATATTCCATAATCCATTTTTTCTTCATTTTTTATTTTTTTTCGGGAAAAACGGACACCCCTCCTGAATTTTTCTGGTTTTTTTTTCTGGGCCTTCACATCTCTGTTGGTTGATAGCTCAAGCACATGGGTTGATAGCTCAGGAAAGGTCAGCTAGGAGTTAAAAAAGGTAACAGCGCCTACATGTTCTGGGAGTACTTGTTGCGCTGAAGCTGCGGTATATAAATTTAACAAATAAATTAATAATAGCAATCTGAACTGTGTATTCTGTCACCACTGTCCAGTGGTTGAGATGACACTGGCATCAATGGATGCACTGGGAGATAAGGAGAGCCATGTTGGATCAGATCAAACTAGTCCAGCATTCTATTCCCATAGCAGCCAACCAGTTGCCTGTGGGAATCCCACAGGCAGGACATGAGCACAAGAGCACAATCTTGTGTTTCCGAGCAACTGGTATAGAGCAGCAGACTGCCTCTGATACTAGAGGTTATATATCGTCATCATGACTCATAGCCATTGCCAGCTTTATTTTCCATTAATAGCCAGGCAGAGGGTCAGTGATGGGTAGGTTGTGGTTCCTGGTTGAGATGCTGGCTTGTTTTCAGTAGAGAACCCTTTAGAGTATTTTATTCCCATGCTTCCATCCTGAGAAGGCTAGTAACATTAGAAGGCCTCTTGGCCTCTTAGGCTCTTCCTCTGAGGTGGAACTCCCAGAGACTATGTTTTGCTCCAGAACTTGAGCCATGACAAGCAGAAAATGAGGAGGAGCCAGTTCACACGAGAAACGACAAAGAAGGTGTCCCCTGGTAAAGTATGGGTTCTTCTTCACATGGGAAGATGATCATGCGAAGGGGCTTATAATGCACTTCTGCTGATTTCAACTATTAACCAAACTGCTGGGGAAGCAGAGGGCTTTGAAATCCAAAATGTAGTTCCTCACAGCCTCCCCTCGGTCTTTTTATCCATTGCTGGACACAGAATATTGTGGATGTACGATTATTCTCAGATTGTCATGAGACTGGCTCTTTGTTTTTGCTACATTTCAACCGCCAGGGAAGAAAAGAGCTGGCTGGAGCACATGACTTGAGTTTGAAGTTGGTTTCTGATGTTTCAAAGGGAGGCCATGATGTCTTTGTGCTCTGTTTGATGGCAGGCACACCTTTGTTCCATTAAGTGAGCTTTTAAAGGAACTCTGAAATTGGCAGAAGGCAGCAGAGATCTTCTGATTCACCCTTAGAGAGGACCTAGAGAGGGGAGGGATTTCATGGGGAAAAGGCCGGCATAAGATGTATTCAAGTAGGTCACAAGGAAACCTGCACAGCAGCTCCCACTTTCTCAGGCCTGAACTGTGAAGTAGAGAACACCATAAGACATATGAACACCTCTTACTAGATATGCTGAACTTTAAGAAAGGAAACAAAAAAGGCACTCCTTCTTGCTTCCATATGAAGACTTTTTCTGGTTGTTAGTGTTTTGTGTGATTGTGTGTGTATGTGTAAACTAATGTCTGATAGGGTAACACACCGCAGGATAAATGGATTCAAGATGGCTCCTATTGTGCTAATATCTTGCTTGCTGTTTAATTTCTTACCTGATTGGGAGCTTTCAACTTCATGGGGAGAATTTTCAGGTTACAGTGATTCACATACTCTGTTTATGTGCAGGTATTTGCTAACTTGTGCAGGCAGATTATTCCATTTGGTGGAACTCAGTTGCAGTTGGTGGAATTTTGCTGAGTTCAGGCTGTACTGGCTAACTGGCCATGTCGGTGAATAAATACTTCATCTTTATGTGCACTTGAATATTATTTGCATGCATAAATTGGGTAGCCTGAGAGAGGTTACTGCCCCCCCCCCCTTTCTGTATGATCTCTAATTTAGTTAATTATTGCTCTGCCACCTTTAAAGATTGCAGTTGCCAGGAAGCAGAACATTAAATGAATGTTTGCCATTAATACAAATTATTGTGTTTTGACAGTTTGCTAATCAGCTAAAAGAAAATTATGCTGTAAAAATATGTATGATTGCCATTTTAACCAACCCTAAGGCTTTTACTTGCATGGAGCTCCTCTTTACTAAAGGCTGTGCATTTTTAAAGCAATGTTTGGTAAAATGGGTTACCTAAAATGTATTTAGGAAGGGGTATGGCTCAGTGGTAGAGTCCCTGCTTTGCATGCGGAAGGTCCCAGGTTCGATACCCGGCAGCATCTCCAGGTAGGGCGAGGAAAGCATCCTGCCTGAAACCCTGGAGAGCTGCTGCCAGTCCGTGTTGACAGTATTGGGCTAGATGGACCAAGGGTTTGACTCAGTGTAAGGCAGCTTCCTTTGTTACATGCCGAAGGTCCTGGGTTCAAGGCCCATTATCTTCAGTAAAAAGCAGGGTGATGGGAAAGACCAAGCTGCGGCCAGTGAACTCCCCCAACCCTGCAATCAGGTGTATGAAGAGGATCGTGAACGTGTGGCTAAAGTGTCAGACTGGGAGTCAGGAGATCCGGGTTCTATTTTCCCACTCGGCCATGGAAACCCACTGGGTGACTTTGGGCCAGTCACAGACCCTCAGCCCAGCCTACCTCACAGGGTTGTTGTTGGGCGGATAAAATGGGGAGGAGGATTATGTGCGTCGCCTTGGGTTCCTTGGAGGAAAAAAGGCGGGATATAAATGCAATAATAAACAAGTAAATAAATGTACATCGTCCCCACATGGGGGTGTGTGGGGTGGGGGGAGAAGGAGAGCTCTATTTGGATGACGCCATGTGTGAAATGATGCATTTGATTGTGAGACAGTCATTCTCAGATGCAAGTGTGATGTTACACAGGACCCACGCAACATCTTGGGCTAGATGGACTGATGGTATGACCCGATATAAGAAAGGTTCCTACGTTCCCATATAAAACGAGGAAGAATCCGTGTTTTTAAAGTTTGTATTTATGAAACAACAACAACAACTGAATTCACCAAGATTCACATCCTTAAAACAAATCTTGAACAAGCAAACGTAGCAATTGGGCGGCCTAAGGACGAATCTAATCCTTAAAGATCGTATAACTTTGCAATCCTGAAATCACGTTCAAAGCCGCTGTTGTGTTTGTCTGTGCTTGGTTTATTAAAATAGAAAAGTTGGTGTTCTTAGCACCTGAAAGACTAAATTCATTTCATGAGCTTCGGCTATCGTGTAGCGTAGAAATGCAGTAATAAATAAATAAATAAAAATGTGAAGACTGGGAGCTTTTGTAAGACTACCCCAAAAAGAAAAAAAAAGTCAGTTCGTTAGGTGCAAAAAGCAGCAGAGGTAATAATAATAATAATAATAATAATAATAATAATAATAATAAATTTATTTCTTACCTGCCTCTCCCTCTGGATTGAGGCGGGGAACAACATTAAATACAAAACAGCATCAAATACATAAAACAGATTAAAAACATATAAATGAATTATTAAAAACATATAAACCTAATACATTGTTAAAAGGTATCTTAAAATTCAACTGTGTAGGCCTGCCGGAAGAGATCAGTCTTTATGGCTTTCTTAAGTTACCTTTCAGGGATCCTTTACAGCCAACTGACTGATTGTGAAAGATTCAGAATTAGCGGGAAGCCAAAGGTTTAGCCTGACAGAGCCTTACTGTGTTAAGCTAATGGCTCTTAATGGCCAGCAAATATCAGAAGATATGCTTTATTTTATTGTTAGCTGCCTTGAGCATTTTTTTTTTTTTTTTAGCAGAAAGGCTGGGTAAATTTGATAAATAGATTATCTATCTTCCCCCCCCCCCCCCCCAAGGGATGATGTGCTAATTGAGTGTCTGCAAATGTGCAAGCAGTTTTTGAGGGGGACTGGAAGAGACAGAGAAAACTGAATTGCTCTCTGCAAAAATCCTAGGATGTTGGCAGTTCCCCTATAAAGCTAGTGGGACGGCAGTATTCGTTGGGGGTATTATTAATGCTGTGGGCATCCACATACGTTCATCTGGTATACCTGTGTAAATCGTGTATCATAAAGCACTAGTCAGTCTCTAGTAACCTCACTCCAAGGAAACAGAAGAAACTTAAAACACTTACAACCATGGAATTCTCACCACTTGGAGAACTGGGAAACATGTTTGTAACTATAGGAAGATGCACATTTGTCAGATTATTCAGTTGTAGTAGAAACATTCTTAGGAATTGGCATTCCTGTTGAATTGCCGTTTTCACCATACTGCTTACTGCATTAACCACATTTACATGTTAAAAGATGTTTAAGAGACAAAAATGCATTCTTAGGGTGCTTCCATGAGCCTTTTATCTTGTTATCACCCCGCCTCACTCACAGAACTTTACAGGGGGCCCAGACATCGTTGTCTTCCCTCTGACAACCATCCTATTTTTCTCTAGCACAGGAAAAAAATATTAAGGACAAAAGAATAGCTGCACAGTGCCGAATGGCTTCACAATTGCTTGTGCTAGGAGCCCTCCATCTGGAAAGACGCAGAGTCTCTTGGGAAAGCAGTAAAAGTAACTGGCATTGCTGTGTCTTGTCATGAAATCTTAGTTCAGCCCCGTGTTCATTGGTCTGTTTCTATCTGGAACTTTTGCCGTTGCTTAAACTCCTTCTGGCCCTCCTGGAATAGGGATGAGCTTGGAGACATTTTGTTGAGGTTCTTATTTGATGATTGATTCCAGCGGGTGGCTCTGGGCAACAGCTTCTTTGTTCCTTACAGGATGTTACAAGGTGGTATCTAGTCTCCCATTGCTTTTTTCGTATCTACATGCAGGTGCTGGCAGCGATCGTCTGAGGTTTTGCAGTATGGTGTCATCATTATACTGATGGTTCCCAACTCTGTTTTTCTCATCAAATCCAAGATCAGCCTGCACCCAGCAAGGTTTGGGTAGGGCTTTCCTCATCAGAAGATGATCCTTTTGCAGGCCCTAGTTCTGTTTGGTGGTGTCATGACACCCTGAGGAGGAACACTTTACCTGCAAAACCTGACATGGCACTGGATTTCCCAAGATCGTTCCCAGGACCTCAAAAGCAGAGATGGCAGTGAACATGAGCCAAAAGATCAGAGCAGCAGAAGGTATCCTATTTCAGAACACCACCCAGGAGGAGAAATACTTAGCTTAAGTAATGGTCAGGACTAGAGCCCCACTGTGCATCAGGAAAGGTAGGGCAATTAGGCCGCGTACAAAAATCGCTCATTGCTGCCTTGAAATTGCTAGTGCAATGACCTAATGGACCAGCTTTTAGTTCTAGCAATCTCCTGGGCAGCTCCTCTGCAATTCAGCACTTGGTCCTCTGTCTTGTCATAAGCATGCTGGTACCGCTGCAGGCCAGTTCTCAAGAAGCTAGACTCTGATAGGCCCTTGCTGATTCAAATGGACTAGTGTCTTGCCTAGTCCAGAAGACTGGAATGGGATCACTGAAAGTTTGAAAACTCTTTTTTGTTTTTGTTTCCACACTTCATGAGTGTGGTCTGACTATCCGTATTTTTAGGATTGTGGTGTTCGCTGCTGCTGTACCATGTGTTGTTTTTTGTATTTTTGAAAATATAGTTTATGCATTTCTTTTGTACTCTGTTTAATTTCCGCTTGAGCTCTCAATGTATTAGTTTTTATATGTTTTTAATCAGTTTTATGTATTTTATATCATTTGCTTTTAATGTTGTTCCCCGCCTCGACCCAGAGGGAGAGGCAGGCAATAAATAAATTATTATTATTATTATTGTTGTTGTTATCGTTGTTGTTGTTGTTTTGAGTGGAAATAGGAACAAACACATATTTATGGTTGTTTTCATTGTTTGTTTGTTAAATTTGAATCCTGACTTTCCACCAAATGGCACTCAAGGTTACCAACAGAAAACGCAAAATAAAAATCAATAATGAAGGCAGGATAGGTAAAACATCATAAAAAATAGCCAGTTGAACAAGTTGTAATATTTTTCAGTGGCAGTAGCAAGTCCGTTAATGAGGTGAATTAGCTTCTGAATAAAAACATAGAATCCTAGAACAGTAGAGTTGGAAGGGGCCTCTAAGGCCATTGAGTCCAACCCCCTGCTCAGTGCAGGAATCCACCTTAAAGCATCCCTGACAAATGGCTGTCTAGCTGCCTCTTGAATGGCTGTAATGTGGGAGAACCCACCACCTCCCTAGGTCATTGGTTCCATTGTTGTACTGCTCTAACAGTCAGGAAGTTTTTCCTGATGTCCAGCCGGAATCTGGCTTCCTGCAACTTGAGTCCATTATTCTGTGTCCTGCATTCTGGGCTGATCGAGAAGAGATCTTGGCCCTCCTCTGTGTGACAACCTTTCCAGTATTTGAAGAGTGCTATCAGGTCTCCCCTCAATCTTCTCTTCTCCAGGCTAAACATGCCCAGTTCTTTCAGTCTCTCCTCATAGGGCTTTGTTTCCAGACCCCTGAGAATCCTTGTTGCCCTCCTCTGAACCCCTTCCAGCTTATCTGCATCCTTCCTGAAGTGCGGTGCCCAGAACTGGACACAATACTCAGGATGAGGCCTAACTGGTGCCTAATAGAGGGGAACCAATACCTCGCGTGATTGGAAGCTATACTTCTATTAATGCATCATGTTTTGTTTCATGCAGGGATGGGCTGCTTCTGGGGAGCAGAAAGGACATTTTGGAGGCAGAAAGGTGTCTACTCAACTCACGTGGGTTATGCAGGAGGACAAACCCCAAATCCCACCTATGAAGAGGTTTGTTCAGGTAGGGTTGATTCTTTCATGGACCGTAAAGCTCTTATTGGAGCACTATGATGTAAAACAAGCAAACGCAGGCGGTTGAGAATATTCCACGCAAGTGAGGTTATTGGCAGATGAACATGTGAGCTGCCTGGTCTGTCTAGCCCAGTGCTTTCTGCTCGGGCACTCCAAGGCTTTAGGTACAAGCCTATGTCAGCCCTGCTACCGGAGGTCCATTTTGGTGGAGTCTGAAATTGCATGCCAGGGTTTACATCTGCGCCCTCTGTACGCGAAGTTAAAAGCTACAGCTGGGTTGTGTACTTTGCACCAAAACAAAACAAAAAAACAAAGTGCCCCATCAAGGATAACTCAAATTCTATTCTAGCCCCAGTCCCAGAATTCCACAACTCTGTATACATTTTGACAGTGGAGCAGATGGCATTATTCCCCCCCCCCCCCCATTTTGCATAATTTTCAGCTTCTGCTACTAAGGATTTGGTATTGCATGTGTCGAAACTGTGTCGCCAGACCACTGCGAATATGCTCAGCATCCACCCCACCTCTCCCCCCGTGATTTTCATCCAAGATTGCACCATGTTTTTCAAGCCTGTCTTTCAAGGTGATGAAAATGTCCTGTAAGAAGCGACCACCAACCCCTTAAATCAAAAGCAAACCATAGGGGACAAGAGGGTAGTGCTAGTCATGCAAACCACCTTGTGGCTTCTGACCTGCTGGTGGAAGACCAGTGCTGTAAGGTTCTGAAAGCAGGACTTCCTTACCCCAACCCACTAGTCTTTTCTGCGGAACTTCAAGCTGGCCTGTTCAGACTACACGCTAAGTCCCGGTGGTTAAGCACGTTGAGCTAAACATTATAGCTTAGCGTGTCATGTGAACCATGACTTAGTGGCCCTGTTCAGAAGATGCCTTAAACCACTGTGGTTTAAGGTGTCTTCCGAACAGGGCCAGTGTCTGGTGAGAACCATTCCTTCTTCTTCGTGGTCTCTGTGCATCACACCTATGGGTCTACGCCCGCGCGAAGCCTGCTCTCGGAACATTCTATAGCTAAAGAATTTTGGCGGAAGCCCCTCCCCACCCCTCCAGTGCGCATGTACATAGGGGCAACCGCCATTCACCTCAGTTCTTTTCTAACCGCCACTGTGCGAGCCTCTAAAGGAACTTTGTCCATTGGAAAAGTGTGATTATGGGACTTAGTTAGTTAGAGTTTTGTAAAGGTTAATTTACTTGTTATTTAGAGTTTCATAAAGTTTGACTTAATTTACTTGTTATTAAGAACCACACTTACAGGTAAGCAACCTGTCCTAACCACGGTGGCTAATTTAATCACGGTTTAAACATGCTCACGAACCATTTGTTGCAAAAGGGTTAGTGGCCTAACTGTGGCTTAGTGTGTTGTCTGAACAGGCCCGATGTAAATTTCGTTCTGCTACCATAATAGGCTTCTAGTGCAATGCCAATAGCATTAGCTGGCATGACAGGGAATCCTATTGTGGGATTCTGCTAGAGCAGGCTTCCTCAACCTAATGCCCTTCAGATGTCTTGGACTCCAACTTCCCTCAGCCCTGGCCAGAAATGCTGGGAGTTGTAGTCTAAAACATCTGGAGGACACCCGGTTGTGGGAGGATGTGCTAGAGTTTCCATATGTTAGCTCAACACAACTTACTTTAGCAGCAGTGTACTATGGGATATTGCAAGGGGTCTTGCAGAACACCTCTCAGGTCATGCAAAGCAGCCGCTTGGAGCAACAGAGTGTTCAGAATATACCTTATCAAAGATAACGTATTTTATTATCTAAAATAAAACTCTTACCTAAAACTCTGCCTGAAAATAAGACCCTTCATGCATTAAATTATATCGCCAGCACACTTGAACCCTTTCACAGATTAGTTGGCCTCATTTGTTATTGTGCTGTGTTACTAGCAGAAACTAGGAGCGAACCATTATGATTTGTTATATATTATGTTGCTGAAAATGCCCATGAACATCAATGTTTTTGTTGGCAAGAAAGATACCAACTTGCATGAACTGAAAGAGTAATTGTACTGCTCAGATTTCCGAGGGGATAGGGAATTATTTTTACATCAGCGTAAATTGTCTTACAGATGCAAATGTGAAAAGGCATTTGCAATTGATAAGTGTTTTGGGCTATTTCCAGTGCATTTGACTCGATACATAAATACACATTTTTTTTTTTTTGGCAAGCATTATATGAAACTCATGATGTTCATTCACTATGAAATATCTCTTCATAGTTTGCTTACAGATGTTCAGAACAATTCTTCCTTTATCCATAAGCGATTTGAAATCTGTATATCTCAAGTGGAACAGAAATCTGATGGAGGGGAAAAGACGACTTGCTGGTTCATCAGGCTGCTCCGCCACAATTACCACACCGCACTCGCAGATACAACACACGCCCACACCACACACATTTTTCTTGAAATCAGACTTTTTTTTACATTATATTCCTGTTTCAATCTTGAGTATGTAACCATGCAATTTTCTGGAATTTAGGGTAGCTTTTTAAAAAGTAATTACATGGGGCAACATGCGCTTTAAATATTATTTATCATCTAGTTATGTCACCCCGAAAGTCATTTGGTTGGCCTGTGTTTAACCGAGTCACTCTCTGATGCTTTTTCTCGGCCGCTGTCAGTTTATCTTTTAATATGCGTGAGTGATCTTTGAAAATTAATAGCAACTTAAATGTATGCAGCCTGCGCTTAGCTTTGTTGCCGTGATTCCTACAGTGACAAATGATGCTGGTCACACAATTACCTTTTTTTGCGGGATAACCCCGATTCTAGAATCAATGGGGTAGGAGGTGGGGCGGAATGAATCATGGGTAAGAATCGTTACCCATGATTCATTCCGCCCCATCTCCTACCCCATTGATTATATGGCATTTTTTAAAAACTGCTTTAAAAAAAATATTTCCTGCTTTTTTTTTTGTTTGCTGTAATCAAAGCAAGTAACAATCAAAAACAAAATCAATAAAAGTTTGGGGAAAATACCATAAAAAAATAACCAATCAATATATCACCATCTTTAGCTATTGTACTCAAGTCAGTCTGGTAACAAACACATCTGCTAAAACCAGACACTCTGTAATGTTTGCTTGCCTCAATAAGGAAATTTCACACAATCATCTAAAAGCTGAAGAGAATAATCCATAGCCTGTTTGTCTAAATGTGTAACACTTGGTAGGAAGCAAGGATGGCCAATGATAACTGATTATTTTTGTCAAGGGCCATTCATTTCCGGCAAGTTGGATATGTCAAAATTCCTCACCAAATCTTGCAAGGATCGCTGCAAAAAGAATGCTTTATGCCGTTTTCATCAACTGTATGGATGTTACGCCATTATTTGATAGTCTTGTTCTAGGGCATTGGGAGCCGCAATGAGAGGAAGCATAGTTAGCGCATCAGCCTCAGCTGAGCCAAAGTGTTTAAGTCATTGCCACAACCAGGTCATCAGCCAGAGCAAAATACGAGCCAGCTTTTTCAAGGAGAGTGCAACCTATCCCAAACAAGCTGGACTCGGTTCCCCAATCTCCTTTTCAACTGACCAGGAGGACCACTGCTTGGTCTTAACGGTATCAATTTGTTTGCCTTTATCCAGTCCGTTACTGATACGAGACATCATTTCAGACATCATCGCCAGCTTTCTTGGATTGTGATTGGAAAGAGAGATAGAATAGCATTTCCCCCGAGGTTGCTCACAGCCAGCCAGGTTTAAAAGGCCCTGCTTAATACATAGGCTCAATTTGGACGACACGATAGTCAATGGTGGGGTAATAATCAACTTAACAGTTGTTCAACTAGGGGGTACTCCCCACACAACATGGTAATTATCAACTGTGGTGTGGATTAGGATCAGTGCTGAGTTGACTATGGCAGCATTCGGATGACACAATAGTCAAAACAACTCACGATTGTTTCCCCCACACCAGTTGTTTATTGTGTCGTCCGAATTGAGCCACTGATTGGCTCCTGTTAGTCAGTGGACCCCCCCTTGACTAGGCAGAAATCTAGGGAGATAGTTGCTCCCCTGCTTTATCTGGGATGGATGTAACTTTGGCATTTTAGCTGAAGATATAAAACTGTTTCCAGGTACTTGCTTATGTAGAAAGCTAGCTTCATATGTCTGGTCACATATGCGAGTGCATAGGGATGTGGAAAACAGCTAACACAGCTCCTCAAGGTTCTCTGAGTTCTACCTCGAAACTCAGTCCAAATGGTGTCCATATCCCATTTGTGAGCTTGCTTTTTTGCTGGGGGTGGGGGAGGTGTGTGGTATAAAAATACTTGGATGTTTATTCAAAAGTATGCAATGTTCTCCCATTGATTAAAGTGTATTGTGCGTGCTTTTTTAAAAAAGTATTTTTTTCTAAAGCATGCATATATTTTTTTTAATCCCCCTCCCCGAAAACGGCGTCGCAAGCTCTGGAATGTATGACCGCAGATTGTCCTCACTCTCGGGTTCAGCAGGTGTGAATGGGATAAATTCTGGCCATAAAGGAACTGAAACGAATTTCTCATGCATCCTTATGTGGGTGGTGCACACAGAGGGGGCCCTTTTATCCTAAAGGGAATGCATAGCCTTCCCTTGTTAATTACCTCTTCCTGACTAGAATGAAGAAAATGACCCCTCAAATACTTTTATTGCCATTATTATTATTATTATTATTATTATTTACACTTCTATACTGCCCCGTAGCCGAAGCTCTCTGGGCGGTTTTTAGCTTTTTAGCTTCACCCACCCTGTACGCAGCGCTTCTTTTTCATTAGGGACATTCAACGATCAGGCGGAGATATAACTTGGAGCAACCCACCCAAACATAACCGTCCAGGTAATATAACGGAGACGTTATTACTTCTCGCCAGATGTGCCTAGCTTTCCACGATGCTTTAGTTGCATAATTAAACTACAAACGTTAGCCTCACTTTCTATAGCTTCTTAAGATACCTGAAGGGTTTTGAGAACAGGCTCTGGAGGAGATCACAAGGTTAAAGTCTTCAGACGGTAATGGGAACGGTTCAGAACATTTTCTTTTATTGTTCAAGAGAATGGATTCCTGTCGGGCTTTTGTCCCTCGCTTATAAGAATAGGGCGTAAGGATTTAAATGACGGATTTACAGATCCAGTGGTGACTATCAGTATACGTTGCAGCCTTGATCATTCAGAATTCTTCTGCTTGTTCGGCTGTACCATTTTGTCACTTACTTTGGTTAGGCCAGCTCACCTGGGCTGAAGGGTGGACAGGTGAATCTGTCAAAGTACCTTGTATGATTAGAGAGAATGCTAGGTGTTGGCATTGCATAGAACTACTTGTCATTACAGTTCCCCATGATTTTTTAATAGTAAATAAGGACATTTTTTCATGTTACAAAAAGAGGCATTCATTACCGGCAGTTTCAAACTGTGCTCTGGGGAACTCCAGGGTTCTTTGGAAGCTTATTGGAGTTTCCTTGATGAGACGATCAGTGAGAACAGAGATGTGCTTCTTTGAAAGACAGCTTGCCCCACTCAATATTTCTCCTGCAGGATGTTCTAGGGTACAGATCACCTGGGGGCAATGATGAGCACAAACCCACAAACCAGCATTGCATCACAGGGGTGGACAAACGTCAGGCTTGTGAGATCTACTTTTTTGTTGTACTAGAACCCTGAAGTCTAACACTTGCAGCCAGGTGCAAAAGGGTGGCTCAGGTGATTGGACGTTAAGGAATTAAGGAACGGGGTGCTTTTGAGCAGATGCTCAGCCCAGGAATTTGTGATCAGTAACAGAATTAAGCCCACAAGTCCTGCCGTACTACAAACGTTCTATTCTGGTTTTTCAGCAACCTGATTTAGGTGGTGGTGGTGGTGAGTTTTTTTGGACAATTGTTATCGTTGCTATTTTTCATAGAATCACAGAATAGTAGAGTTGGAAAGGGCCTCTAAAGCCACCGAGTCCAACCCCCTGCTCAGTGCAGGAATCCACCTTCAAGCATCCCTGACAGATGGTTTCCCAGCTGCCTCTTGAATGTCTCTAGAGTGGGAGAGCCCACCACCTCCCTTTTTAGACAGTTGGGAGTCAGAAACCCAGGCCAATCTATTGCAAATCGCCAAGAGATCTTCCAGTAGATCCATGTCAACCATCTGCCCACCTTTGCCCTAGAACATGCCCCAGAATTCTCTGTAACCTGCAGGGATTCCTTGACAGCCAAATTAATCTGAAAAATTATCTCAGTGCTAAAGCTTTAATGTTGTACTGGAGTAAATGTTACACATTGGCTGAATTCGGACAACACGATAGTCAATGGTGGGGTAATAATCAACTTTACAGTTGTTCATCTAGGGTGTACTCCCCACACAACATGGTAATAAATAATCAACTGTGGTGTGGATTAGGATCAGCGCTGAGTTGACTATGGCAGCATTCGGACGACATGATAGTCAATACAACTGACGATTGTTTCCCCCCACCAGTTGCTTATTGCATTGTCTGAATTCAGCCATTGAGTTCATTTACATATTTGCACTTTGTCTGGTAAATCCAAAGTTTCAAAATAAAAAATAAAAAAAATAAGGCTTGTCTGTGTTGGAAAGGGGCAAGGGAGACTGGTGTGATTAGGGGACCTACCACATCAGAACCTCCGCTGTGTACTCTCTCCCCCCCCCCCCCCCCCCCGATTTCTTTCAATGATGACTAACATTTTCCTGCATTAATGGAAGTATAGCTTCCAAATCGTGCGAGGTACTGGTACTTCTCTATTCGGCACTGGTTAGACGTCATCTTGAAGGATGAAGACAAGCTGGCGGGGAGGTTTCAGAGGAGGGCAATGAGGATGATCAGGGATCTGGAAACAAAGCCCTATGAGGAGAGACTGAAATAACTGGACATGATCCTGGAGAAAAGAAGACTGAGGGGAGACATGATAGCACTCTTCGAATACTTGAAAGGTTGTCACACAGAGGAGGGCCAGGATCTCTTCTCCATCATCCCAGAATGCAGGACGCGGAATAATGGGCTCAAGTTCCAGGAAGCCAGATTCCGGCAGGACATCAGGAAAAACTTCCTGACTGTTAGAGCAATACAACAATGCAGCCAATGGCCTAGGGAGGTGGTGGGCTCTCCCACACTAGCGACCTTCAAGAGGCAGCTGGACAGCCATTTGTCAGGTATGCTTTAAGGTAGATTCCAGCATTGAGCAGGGGGTTGGACTTGATGGCCTTAGAGGCCCCTTCCAACTCTACTATTCTATGATTCTATAAGTATTTATTTATTTATTACATTTCTATACTGCCCAATAGCTGAAGCTCTCTTCATCCAGGAGGATTGGAGACATACTTTAAAATTAAAAAAGTAGAAATACTCCTGAGGTCAGGTCTTCTGCTAGATGCATTGTTTTTGTTTTATCGGGGGAACAACTAAGCATGCGGAAGACATATAGCTCTGGCTATCAGCTTTCAATGTGCACAAGCATGAATTCTGGGAGAACAGTACATACGGACGTAAGAAGAGCCCTGCTATATCAGACCAAAGGCTCACCATGCACCCGTTTCTCAGAATGGACAATCTGGGAAGCCCACAAGCAGGATACGATGCAGCAGAACTCTGCCTTGAATTGCAATGTCTTTAAAAATGGCTCCATCTCTCCAGTAGATTTTCTCTTCATGGGGTCATCTTAGTTGACAAGAGCCAGAAGGATAGGCCAGTGGGCTCCATTTGCTGCAGGAGGGAGGCTAGAATTGATCACCCCTCTTAGCAGCAGGTGACCCCACACCCTTGCTACAGACTTGCAGGTTGTTCTAAGGAGCAGCCCTCTGTATTCTTTTCCCCCTCTGCATTAATAAATAGTTGTCATACTAACAATCTCACACAGACACATTATGTAGGTAGTCACTTAGGTTGGTTGTAAAAGTGTCTTGATATCTGACCAAAGTTATGAATGCATCAGAGCAGGGCTGGGATACAGTCCCATTTCTCACCCTCAAGGACACCTCGATGACCGAATGTATAGTATACAGTCTGGATCATGTAACACGAAATGCTGCTGTCTTCATCTTGAGCATCATCACACGGGAGGTTTCATGCACATCCGCCGTGACTTTGATCCACTTTTTCAGGGCTGGACTCGCTCAGGGCGAGAGAACAGCCACAACGGGGACGACGTCACGCCAGCCCAGCGCTGAAAAAGTGGATCAAAGTCGCGGCACATGTGCATGAAATCTCCCGTGTGATGACGCTCCTTGCTTTCTGTGGCTGTAGTTGTGAATGTGTTTCCAAGAGCTTCCTTGCTCTTGAGAGCAGTGGGTGGACTTCTGAGAAACATGGACCTCCGCTCTGGAGCTAACAAATAAGGAAATGGCGTATTGGCCTAATGCCGTGGTTTTCGCTGAGCACTTGCAGGGAAGGCAAGAATGACGCAACGGTGAACGTTGGGAATGGACTGCAGCTGCTATAAGCGCACTTTTCGAAAGATGGCAGATGGTAGAGGCGGTCTGCTCATATATTTCTTGTTCATTGCAGTGCTGTTGTTATTTTTTAAAAAAGTAATATTCTTATTTCCCTCCCCAACCAAAGCTCAAGTTCCCTTAATGACCTGACACGAGGGGCTGCCACGATAATAATGACAACGTTTACAGGACACATCCTATTTCCTTGCAATTGTGATATTTCTGTAATTACCGGGTGTAATATTCTACCCACCATTTCTATGCTGCCATTCCCAAGGAGCAAAGGCTCCATATGTTGTGGGTAGTCTCTTTCACATTAGGGTAATGATTCTGCATAATTTAAAAATGGAGGGGCCTTCCTAGCCTGTTTTGTATTTAAACGAGAAAAGTTTAATGCTCTGGTCTTCATCAAAATGTTGTTAATAAAGCTGCATTAGTTTCATGTAGCAAACTAAATGAGGAGGATAAATTCTAGCCATGAATTCTCTGGTCGTCGAAAGTCTTTCTTTGCTTGTCTCTTGAGGAGCTCATTTAGTCCTGTGTACAGATATGGTAGGCTGTCACTGACAAACTCTGTCTGTCTGTCTGTCTGTCTGTCTGTCTTTCATTTAATAAATAATAACCATAACAAAACTCACCAGGCAATCATATTTTCATTGTTTACAGGATTTATAGATGGTTCAGTCTAGACTGACCAAGACTCATCACAGTCCACATTTTCACAATTTGGTTTGTGAAAGTAGTTTGCAGGGAAATATGTCATAGAGGCATCATTGACTTAAGAGGCAATACTATGCATGTTTAGACAGGAAAAGTCCTACAACTCCCAGCATTCCCCAGCCAGCATGGCTGGAATTGTAGGACTTTGTTCTGTCTCAACATGCATAGGATTGCACTCTTAATTGTCAGTTAATAAGCATAAATAAGAAGGTGATAGTGATCTTCCTATTTCTTCTCTGTGTAATTTTTTTAAAAAAAATAAAACTGTGTCATACCGGGGAAAAAGTGTCAGGATTTGATTGCTCTATCCTTTCTTACCTCTAAAGCAATGTACCATTTGTAACCACATTTCCAGGGTTGAGGATTCTGTACTCTTCCAGACCCTTTCTCTTGCTGATCTGGTAGCCATGAGCATGAATTTGACCAGCTCCTTAGAGAACACGGTTTAATTTTGCTCCTCAAATAGATGTGCCTATCTGCCTGCAACCTTCCCAGAGTTTGGGTGAACATGAATTAGTGATGGTGCCAGTTAACTGTGGTCATATATCCCCCCCTGCCCCCAGTCGATGGAGATTTTTCTAACGTGCGCTGAAACAGATTTCATGGGTTTGTTCAGCTGTATGTGCCTGCAGTATTTCTCATGTATTTGAAACCCAATTTATTTTTCCCCTACTGAAGTCAGAGCAGCCAAGGCAGGGCTGGGCGATGTTCAGGGCTCAGAGGGCTGCATTGCTGCCCCTCCCCAAACCCACCAGGGGGCCACACCCCATAACCCGCTGAAATTGCTGCTACCGAAATTGTGAAAAATGACTGCTAAAAACACGTGCCAATTTTGGAAGCAAGTGAGCTGTGCCTGCCTTGTTTACAAGCAGACTCGCACTCCCCGGAGGCTACCGGGAGCACAAATCTGTTTCCAAACAAGGCAGGTGCCTATTCCCTGTGGACCTCGAGTGGTTCTTTTTCCCCTTCTTTTTGTAAAATTACTGCTTTTTGCCATCTCCACAGCAAATTCAGGGGCACAAGCACCCTCCTCTGCAAAAACAGCCATGCGGATGTGGGGTGTGGACACAGGGGCGGCATCCAGCTTCAATTGTCACACATAAATTGCTTAAGAAGACCCATGGTTAATACACATTCAGGTGGTGCATGGGCTGATTTACAATCTAATAATTTGGGGTCAGCTATTTTAAGAACTGGTGTGCAGTTTTCATTGGGTTAGGGCTAGGGTTCGGGTCTATGTAACTCGCTAGTATCCGTATACTGTATATAACTCGCTTGTATTGTATGACTTGCTATCTATCCCAGGTCCCCTCTACAAGGATTCGCTTTTGCGCCTGGTTAGGCGATTATGCGCATAATCGCAGAAGCGCCTTACAAGTAGTTAATGCGCACAAGCGCTTATTCACACAGTCAAAATGCGCTTTAACGGACGGAGCAAAATAAAACTCGCGATTTAACGCGCATTCGATAATGCGCATAATCGGAGAGATAACGCGCCTCTACGCCCGATTTGCGCTCCGTTCTTGTAGAGGTAAATTTTTTAAAGCGCCTTGAAAGACCTTTAAACCTCTCTTGTAGAGGCAGCCCTAGTTCAGATTTCTTTGGCCCATATGCATTATAAGTTAGGGCATTTTCTTTTCAGATAGTAACTTCCAGAGGGTTAACCTTGTTCATCTGTTGCAACAAAGCAAATGTTGTTGGGCCACCTTAAAGTCCGACAACCCTATCATTATGGCATATGTTTCCTTGGATTGGAGTCCAGTTCATTCGTTGCTACTGATGAAACAGTCTCTCCCTGCCTTGATGTTTTTTTAGGGCATTATTGGGCCTCGGTGGAAAGATGCTCCTCAACCTGGTTACCGATTACATAGCTTTATCTCATGCCTGCAAAATTGTTTTAGTCCCAAGGTGCTTTTATTAATCCCATCATGCTTCCATTCTGAAAACCACATCTATGGGATATGGAGAGGTAGGCCAAACCGCAACGTCAGTGAAGACTCCCAAAGTAGCCACTTTCTGTAACTTTTGCTTGTTTGTGTTCTGATTTCCCAGTTGGCTCAAGCCGGTGTTTGCTCACCGAAGTGGCAAAATTAGAAATTAATTGTGTTTTCTTCCCAAACAGTATCAAATGTTAATTGTGGGCTGAAATGCCTTCCAGTGATTCTCTTCTAATGTCACATTTCCATAAAGTGTATACAGCTGAACTTTCTGCTGAATGCACTGTATTGGTCTGACATGAGTGTGTCTAATCTCCCATTTCTGTGTAAAATGACAACAGGCAAGCAGAGAACCATACTTTGGTTTCATGCTTCCGTCTGTTACCTCCATCAAAAACTGGATTGCAGACATGGGGAGAGTCTGGACTGGGCAACAGAATGTTGTGCCTGTGGTATGGGTGGTGTGTGTAGGGATTGCAAAGAATACAGGTAGGGTTTATTTATTTATTTAGTGGTTTGTTTGTTTTTTACGGCCTTTCAGGATAGATTATCCTCTTAAAGCGATTCACAATCACCAGTGAAACAACATAATAAGATGATATCAAACAATGTTAAAATATTAAAAGATCACCCAGAAAAACCAAGACAGCAGCACATCAGTCAATAGATCAGATAATAATGGCAGCAAATGATAACATTAAAATAGCGCAACGCATAAAAACAGATATGGCATTGTAGTCATTCAACAGCTGATTGGAATAAAAAGGCCTTTAGTGCTCGATTAATGATCAACAAGAAGGGGGGATTATATTTCCCTGGCGAGGGTGGTCTAGAGATGTGGGGCTACCACAAAAAAGGCTCTGTCCCTCTTACTCTGATTGAAAGAGCAGGGACTCAGGTGCTTATCTTAAGGCTCAGGTAGGTGCATATGAGTGCTGGTGGTCCTTTACACAGTCTGGTTCCAAACCATTTAGGGCTTTAGAGGCTAATAACAGCACCTTAAATTGGGGTTGGAAAGGAATAGATAGCCCATATAACTGTTGCAGAATAGGTTAAAGTGATTAGAATGCCTTCGCTCCTACAAGAAGCTTTTAACCACATTTAAGAGCAGCCCCACATAGAGTGCATTACAGTCATTCGGACTGGGTATAACCACCATATGATATCTATTCAGGGTTTCCATCGCTTCCATGAGATTAGGAGGTGTAAAACTGCGGTAGCGTCTGTGTTATCTGCATACTGATGACACCTCAGTCCAAACCTCCAGATGATGTCTTCCAGTGGTTTCATGTAGATGTTAAAGATGTTTTCTAGCCACAACCAATGACACAGCCAGAAGCATAGTCAGCCACATAGTGGCTCAGTTCGGACGACACATTAGGCAACGGAGGAGGGGGGGAACAATCGTCAGTTGTGTCGCTTATTGTGTCATCTGGAGGGCAACATACAACGCACACACAACTGACAGTACGTTAATCAGGCACTTTAAACAACGGAGTGAAACAACGGGCTTGCACGTTGTTTAGCCCGAAGCCCCATTGTTTAAAGTGTCGTCCGAATTCAGCTCCCCCCCCTCCGTTGACTATTCCGTTTAGGAATAGAGTTCTGCTGCCTAGAGCAGCCAAAAAAACCCAGCCGCTCTATGCAGCCGGCAGAACTCACGGTGCCTGCTGGGATATGGCTGGAGGACACAGGGAGGAGAGGTTGCAACCAAAATGGCCGCCGCAGTGTAGCAGCCTGGGTGTTTGCCAGTGCCAAGCAGTGCTGGCTGCAGCATGTCGTCTGTGGAGCTCCTCCTGCCTAACGCATGGTCAGTACGTTATTTACCCCTCCGTGCTTAATATGTCGTCCGAACTGAGTCCAGTAGTCATAACCAAAAAATGCATACAGACAATATGTCTGCGGGCCGAGCTCACAGAAGTGGTCTTGGCCAGTTGGTGTTGGAGTCGCCCAGGCTTTTGGCCCTGGGCGACTTCAACATCCCATTCAAGGCCAGTTTGTCGGGTGCAGTTCGGGAGTTCATGGCAACCATGACAAACATGGTCTGTGGTCCACACATTCAGTGGGTCACACCGTCGATGCTGGTTTCAGTTCCGAGCTGATGGATTTGTGGGCGGAGGTGATAAGTACCTCTGTGTTGTCATGGACAGATCATTTTCTGGTCAGGGTTAGTATCACGGCTACCATCCGCCCTTGCAGGGGTGGCGGACCTATTAAGATGGTCCGCCCTTGAAGGCTGATGGACCCTTTTCAGTTCCAGATAGCCTTAGAGAGTTCTATGGCTGGTATCATCGAGGATCCTGTTGAAGTCCTGGTCAGTAGATAGAATCAAGACCTAACTAGGACTATCGACATGATCACCCCCAAGCATCCTCTCCAACCCACTTCCAATCGGGCACCTTGGTATACAGAAGATTTCAGGGAGTTGAAGCGGGAAGGACGACGACTGGAGCGCCGAAGGCGGAAAACTCGACTTATATCCGACAAGACATGACATAGAGAACATCTTCGTTCCTATGGAGTGGCAATACATGCAGCGAAGAAAGTTTTCTTCTCTGCATGCATAGTGTCTGCAAATTCACGTCCAGCAGAACTGCTCAGGGTGGTGAGGGGTCTAATTCAACACTTCCCCCCCTGAACCCAATTTTAGAGCCTTTGGTAGTTCGCTGTGATGCCTTTAACGATCATTTCACAGATAAAATCTCTCGGATAAGAGCCGACTTAGATGCCGTCATTATAGCAGAGGCTGACAATGGGTGTCCAGCAGCTCCGCGAGTAGAATTACACTGGATCAGCTTCAGTTGGTGAGTACCGAGGACGTGGACAAGCTGCTTGGACGAGTGAGGAGGACAACTTGCCCTCTCGATCCCTGTCCTTCTTGGCTGGTCGTCCAGGGAGGAGATGCAATTAGACTACAACTACAACATTTTATTAATGCATCTCTCAGGAAGGGGAGTTTTCCATCATGTTTAAAAGAAGCAGTGGTACGACCGCTTCTAAAAAAAGCCCTCCCTGGACCCCCTGGATCTTAATAACTACAGGCCAGTATCGGATCTTCTGTTTCTGGGCAAGGTGATTGAGAGGGCGGTTGCCTTCCAACTCCAAGCAGTTTTGGATGATATAGATTTTCTAGACCCATTTCAAACCCAATTTTAGAGCCTTAAGTAGTTCACTGTGATGCCTTTAACGATAATTTCACAGATAAAATCTCTCAGATAAGAGCCAATTTAGATGCCGTCATTATAACAGAAGCTGACACTGAAGTGTCCAGCAACTCTGCGAGTAGAATTACACTGGATCAGTTTCAGTTGGTGAGTATCGAGGACAATGGATCCAATTACCTAGGGAGGTCGTGGGATCTCCCATGCTAGGGGCCAAGAGGCAGCTGGACAGCCATCTGTCAGGTATTCTTTAAGATGGATTCCTGCAGTGAGCAGGGGGTTGGACTCGATGGAATCTATTCTATGATTCTATGACATGGACAAGCTGCTTGGACAAGTAAGGAAGACAACTTGTACTCTTGATACAGATTTTCTAGACCCATTTCAAACCGGCTTCAGAGCAGGATATGGAGTTGAGACCACTATGGTTGCCTTAGTGGGTGATCTATGCATGAGTATTGACAGGGGGAGTGTGTCCCTGCTGGTACTTTTGGACCTCTCAGCGGCTTTCGATACTGTCAACCATGGTACCCCTCTGGAACACCTGAGGGGTTTGGAATCGGGGCACTGCACACCAGTGGTTCTGGTCCTTCCTCTTGGATAGGTTCCAGATGGTGATGCTTGGGGATGGTTGCTCCTCAAAGAAGGAGCTGTTGTATGGTGTACCACAAGGTGCCATCCTATCCCCAATGCTGTTTAACATCTACATGAAACCTCTGGGAGAGATCATCCGGAGGCATGGGGCGGAGTGCTATCAGTATGCCGATGAGACCCATATGTATTTCTCTATGCCTTCAACAACAGTGTCAGCTAAGGATAGTGTGTCTCCTCTGAATGAATGCTTTGAGGCGGTAATGGGCTGGATGAGGAAAAACAAACTGAAGCTGAATCCAGACAAGACAGAGATGCTTGCTGTCAAGGGCCCCAACCTGGGTTTGGAGGTGTGTCAACCAGTTCTGGATGGGGCTACACTCCCTGTGAAAGACAGCGTCTGCAGCTTGGGGAACTCCTGGATCCATCGCTCCAAATGACAGCCCAGATAGATGTGACGATCAGGAGTGCCTACTATCAGCTTTGACTGTTGTGCCAGCTGTGCCCTTTCCTAGAGTTGGAAGACCTAAAGACGGTAGTGCATGAGCTAGTAACCTCGAGGCTCAACATCTGCAGTGTGCTGTACAATGGGCTAACTTTGTACCTAGTTTGGAAACTTCAACAAGTTCAAAATATGGCAGCCAGGTTGGTCACCAGTACACCTGGGGTGACCATATTACACCAACTTTAATATCACTCCACTGGCTGCCAATTAGTTTCCAGGTGAAATACAAAGTGTTGGTCATTTACAGCCCTACATGGTTTGAGTCCAGGCCACCTGTGGGATCACCTTCTCCCATACAATCCACCTGCACACTCAGGTCCTCTGGGGAGCACTTACTTCAGTCAGCCAAAACTAGGCTGACAACTGTTACCCTGAGAACCTTTTCTTCTGCTGCCCCCAGGCTGTGGAATGGCCTGTCGGAGGAGGTTCATCAACTTAACACTCTCCGAGTTTAGGACAGCTATAAAGACTAGTCTCTTCTGGCAGGCCTACCCAGATGGATTTAAATCTAAGAATTTTAAGATGTCCTGATTGTTATTTTGATATTGTATGGGTCTTATATGCTCTTTAATTAATTTTATGTATTCAATTTATATTGTATTGTACTAATGTTGTTCCCCGCCTCGATCCAAAGGGAGATGCAGGTAATAAATAATTAAATAAATACCGTAAATAAATAACAATAATAATAATAATAATAATGACTATTCTATGATTCTATGAATAAAATTACATTTTAAAAATTGCAGATTAGCTTTCATCACATCTGAAAGTGAAGATGGGGCAAATTAGGTTATTCCTGCTCCATGTCAGTCTTGCATATGTTCACCTTCATGTCTGTTCTACCCCTCCCTCGGGTTTTTTTTTTTTTTTTTTTTACATTAGTCTGTGACTTAAAGAAAACCCTGTGGATCAGGTCAATTTGCACTGAAATTTGCAAAATCAAGCACCACTATCTGAGAGGTCAGGTTTTAGTTTGTCACATGGAACATGATGAGATCTTGAACCACATCCCTCTCTCTTCCCCTTTCTCCCTAGTATCAAATGCTTATTGAGAACAGTAGAACCGACTCTCTCTTGACAACAGGAAAACATCAATACCACCAGTCAAGATAGGTGGATTCTTAGAATTTGGCTGCACCTTTTACTCCAGAACTTTCTTTGAAGCCGAGAGTTAATATTAATTGTAAGGCAAGGATAAACCTGGCGGCCTCTTCTCAAATAGTTCTGCTATAATGGGTAACTCGAAGTAGTGGTTATGAGAATATATTTTACGGCAGCAGCTGTTGGATATTTAGCGATGAGAATGACATGGTGTTTCTTAGGTGTACAGGGTGTTCATATCCCATGCATATGAGTAAGTTAATCATCCACAATCCACTGAACTGTGGAGTTACATTCACAGAGTGGCTGTCTGCCTTTTAATTGTTGTGGTCCATTCTCTGCACCTTGCAAGATCTTTTGTCTCAGCTGCGGCAGTCCTGGTTGCATCCCTAAAACTGGTTAGCCTTCCTCCCTTTCCTTGAGGAACCAACCGCTCTTCCTGCTTTATAATGCAGCTTAAATTGAACCAGATGCTGCCTCAGTAGAGGAACCTGCTCGTCTCGAGACATTAAGCCAAAAATTATTAAATTAAAGCCATCAACCTGCAGGAGAGGGAGGCCTGCTGCCAGAGGAGGAGGAGGAGAGGAGTGTGCCTGCCTGCCTGCCTGCCTGCCTGCCTGCCTGCCTGCCTCCTGGCCTCGCTGCTGCCACCACCACCACCAGCCTCTAGAGGATTTCAGCCTGGCAGACTGCCACTCCTTGCAGGACCAGGCTCCCAGGTACTGAGCCAGCTGCTGTGGACAATTACATCAGTCCCCCTCCCTTCCTGGGAGGGATATTTAAGCTGCTGGCTGAGGGGGCCTGGGAAAGCCATCAACCTGCAGGAGAGGGAGGCCTGCTGCCAGAGGAGGAGGAGGAGAGGAGTGTGCCTGCCTGCCTGCCTGCCTGCCTGCCTGCCTGCCTGCCTCCTGGCCTCGCTGCTGCCACCACCACCACCAGCCTCTAGAGGATTTCAGCCTGGCAGACTGCCACTCCTTGCAGGACCAGGCTCCCAGGTACTGAGCCAGCTGCTGTGGACAATTACATCAGTCCCCCTCCCTTCCTGGGAGGGATATTTAAGCTGCTGGCTGAGGGGGCCTGGGAAAGCCATCAACCTGCAGGAGAGGGAGGCCTGCTGCCAGAGGAGGAGGAGGAGAGGAGTGTGCCTGCCTGCCTGCCTGCCTGCCTGCCTGCCTCCTGGCCTCGCTGCTGCCACCACCACCACCAGCCTCTAGAGGATTTCAGCCTGGCAGACTGCCACTCCTTGCAGGACCAGGCTCCCAGGTACTGAGCCAGCTGCTGTGGACAATTACATCAGTCCCCCTCCCTTCCTGGGAGGGATATTTAAGCTGCTGGCTGAGGGGGCCTGGGAAAGCCATCAACCTGCAGGAGAGGGAGGCTTGCCGCCAGAGGAGGAGGAGGAGGAGAGGAGGAGGAGTGTGCCTGCCTGCCGGCTTTCTGTTTTTGTCTTTGGTTGTTTTTTGTTTTTTTTTTTGTTTTTTCCTCTTTCCCCAGGCTTGAGCTATGTGCCTGGGAGGGAGGATACAGGGCCAGGTGAGGGGATCTGAGGGGAGCACAATCAGGGTAGTGACGGGTAGAGGGAGATATGGCGTTGTGAGGAGGACTTGCCAGGTTAGGGAAACAAGGCCCAGACAGTTAATGGCTGTGCCTTGTTCCGGTCCCCCTCACACCCACAGGCTTGTTGGTTGCCTTATCAGCCAGCCCTCAGGCCTCCGGGTGCTGCTTTTAAATGCCAGATCAGTGCATAATAAGATCTCCCTCATCCATGATTTAATTGTGGATGAGGCAGCCGATCTGGTATGTATAACCGAGACCTGGGTGGGAGAGCAGGGAGGAGTTAGTCTCTCCCAGTTATGCCCACCGGGGTACTTGGTTCAGCATCAGGGTAGACTTGAGGGCCGGGGAGGGGGGGTTGCTGTGGTCTATAGGAATTCCATCCCCCTCTGCAGGCTCCCTGTCCATGCGACTACTGGTCTGGAGTGTTTGCACCTTGTGTTGGGCCAACGGGACAGATTAGGGATTCTGTTGGTGTACCGCCCACCCCGCTGCTCAACAGACTCCCTAGCTGAGCTGACAGAGGTGGTCTCTGGTGTACTGTTGAGGTCCCCCAGACTCTTGGTTCTGGGGGATGTCAACATTCATGCCGAGGGCACTTTATCTGGGGCAGCTCAGGATTTCATGGTTTCCATGACAACCATGGGACTGTCCCAACATACCATCGGCCCAACACATGTAGCAGGGCATACTCTAGACCTGGTTTTTTCAACTGGACATGGAGATGGGGATCTGAAAGTGGGGAACTTTACATCAACCCCTCTGTCATGGTCAGATCACCACCTGCTGAGGTTTAGACTTACAGCGGCTTTTCCCCTCTGCAAGGGTGGGGGACCCATTAAGATGGTCCGCCCCCGGAGGCTAATGGATCCAGATGGTTTCCAGAGGGCTCTGGGGAGTTTTCCGGCTGATAGGGCTGGCTCTCCTGTCGAAACCCTGGTTGATCTGTGGAATGCAGAAATGACCCGGGCAGTTGACACGATTGCTCCTGAGCGCCCTCTCCTGTGTAGAGCTCGAACGGCTCCGTGGTATACCCCAGAGCTGAGAGTGATGAAACAAAACAGGAGACGGCTTGAGGGCAGATGGAGACGAACTCCTGATGGATGCAATCAAACACTGGTAAGTGCTTATGGTAAGCTGTATTCAGGGGCAGTGAGGGCAGCAAAAAAACAATACTTTGCTGCCACTATTCAATCATCAACCTGCCACCCAGCGGAGCTTTTCAGAGTTGTCCGGGGGCTTTTACATGCTGGCCCCAAGGACATGGTAGAACCATCTGAGGCCCGCTGTAATACATTTGCTGGGCACTTCCAGAATAAAATCTCTGGCATCCGTCAGGACTTAGACTCCAGTGTTATAGCAGATGAATCTAGTGAGGTATCCAGAGCACAGGCTTGTCCTGTTTTCTTGGATGAGTTTCAGTTGGTGCAGCTCGAGGATGTTGACAAGGTGCTTGGACAGGTTCGTGCAACCACTTCCATATTGGATCCTTGCCCCTCTTGGCTAATAAAAGCTAGCAGGGATGGAACAACTGGCTGGGCCAGGGAAGTGATTAATGCCTCTTTGCAAGAGGGAGTGGTCCCAGGCCTCCTGAAAGAGGCGGCAGTGAGACCACTCCTAAAGAAATCTTCCCTGGACCCTGAAAATCTGAATAACTACAGGCCAGTAGCAAATGTTCCATTCCTGGGCAAGGTCCTGGAGCGGGTGGTTGCGAGCCAGCTCCAGGCACTCTTGGATGAGACTGATTATCTGGATCCATTTCAGTCGGGTTTCAGGCCTGGTTTTGGTACGGAAACAGCCTTGGTCGCCCTGTATGATGACCTATGTCGGGAGAAAGACAGGGGGAGTGTGACTCTGTTGATTCTCCTTGATCTCTCAGCGGCTTTCGATACCATCGACCATGGTATCCTTCTGGCACGACTGGCTGAGTTGGGAGTGGGAGGCACTGCATTGCAGTGGTTCCGCTCCTACTTGGTGGGTCGGCTCCAGAAGGTGGTGCTTGGGGAACATTGCTCGGCCCCGTGGATTCTCCAGTATGGGGTTCCGCAGGGGTCAGTTTTGTCCCCCATGCTGTTCAATATCTACATGAAACCGTTGAGTGCAGTCATCCGGAGTTTTGGAGTGCGTTGTCATCAGTATGCTGATGACACGCAGCTCTATTTCTCCTTTTCATCTTCATCAGGCGAGGCTGTGGATGTGCTGAACCAGTGCCTGGCTGCGACAATGGACTGGATGAGGGCTAATAAACTGAAACTCAATCCAGACAAGACTGAGACGCTGTTGGTGGGTGGTTCCGCTGACCGGATGGAGGGTGTTCAACCTGTTCTGGATGGGGTTGCACTCCCCTTGAAGGAGCGGGTTCGTAGCTTGGGGGTTCTCCTAGAACCATCTCTGTCACTTGAGGCGCAGGTGGCCTCAGTGGCACGGAGTGCCTTCTACCAACTTCGGTTGGTGGCCCAGCTACGTCCCTATCTGGACAGGGATAACCTGGCTTCAGTTGTCCATGCTCTGGTAACCTCCAAGTTAGATTACTGCAATGCACTCTACGTGGGGCTGCCTTTGAAGGTGGTTCGGAAGCTGCAGCTTGTGCAAAATGCAGCGGCCAGATTGATAACTGGAACCAGTAGGTTCGAACATATAAGACCTACTCTGGCCCGCTTGCATTGGCTGCCTGTATGTTTCCGAGCCCGGTTCAAGGTGCTGGTTTTAACCTATAAAGCCTTACACGGCTTGGGACCACAATACCTGATGGAACGCCTTTCCCGACATGAACCTACCCGAACACTACGTTCAACATCTAAGGCCCTCCTCCGAGTGCCTCCTCCGAGGGAAGCTCGGAGGTCGGCAACAAGAGAGAGGGCCTTCTCTGTGGTGGCTCCCCAATTGTGGAACGATCTCCCTGTCGAGGCCCGCCTGGCGCCAACATTGTTATCTTTTCGGCGCCAGGTCAAGACTTTCCTCTTCTCTCAGGCATTTGGCAATATCTGAGGAGCCTGGGTCTGTTTTGTTTTGTTTTTGTAGGTTTTTTTTTTTTGTTTTTTTTGTTTTTTTTTTGTTTTTGTTTTTTTGAAGTGTTGAAGTGGTTTTTAAATGTACAGATTGTGTGTATGTTGTATGTTTTTGCTGTTTTAATTTTTGTATATTGTTTTTAATTGTTTTTAATCCTATGTAAACCGCCCAGAGAGCTTCGGCTATGGGGCGGTATACAAATGTAATAAATAAATAAATAAATAAATTATTCAGACCCTTTAAGCCTTTACCTTACCCCAGGTTAATATGATGGGCAGAGCAACCCTATACTTGTTGGATCCCCTTTTCCTTTGCTTTCGGGATCAGAGATACAGCACAGCCACCACGGCAGAATGGCTGCTGTGTCGAATGTGTACTCCGCCTGAGAGGGGAGGGGAAAACATGCAGCTGAAAAATTCAAAATCGGTGTAAAAATGCCAGGCACGCACTGACAACGTCTCCGGAAACTCTGCTGCTGGCCCCCCGTCAGGTCTGTGCTGCCCCAACCTACAGACACAGCCCTCCCATGGAAGCAGCCAAGGAGCTTGTGACAGGATGACTCCACAGCACCCTACCTCCATCGGCCCCCAGTGGCTCAGCCAGCTACTGCCAGTCTCCTGGTAGCCTTACAAGCGGGCTCCGAACAAGCCTTGTTTTGGAGCCCAACGCAGGAGGAAGGAAAAGATACAGCCACCCACGACCGATATAGCTCCCTGGGCTTGGCGCCTGCACAGAGCACACGCAGTCCACTTGAATCAAGTGTCCAAGACCCACCCAAGGAGGGAAAGACCCTTGCTGAGCGACTGAAGGCGGAGGTCCGGACAGATCACCGGGGCGGTCACACACACACCTTACAGCAGTGATCTCCAGCCTCACGTCACAGGGGTTGGGGTTGGGGAGATGGGGGGTCGAGCCCCACCAGGGGAAGGGAGTAAATGGCCCATTTCACCTTTTTAAATTTTTAAAATTTAATTATTGCATTTGTAGACCGCCCCATAGCCGAAGCCCTCTGGGCAGTTTACATTAGATTAATACACTTAAAAACAATATACAAAAATTGAAACTGTAGAAACATGCAATGTACACATACATTTAAAACCACTGTAATAACTTAAAAAGCTGATGGATCCCCTTGGATTCCGGAAAGCCTTAGAGGGTGCTGTGGCTGGTATCGTCGACGATCCTGTGGAAGCCCAGGTTAATAGATGGAATCAAGATCTGACTAGGGCTATCGACACGATTGCTCCAAATGATAGCCCAGATAGATGCGATGGCCAGGAGTGCCTACTATCAGCTTCGTCTGATATGCCAGCTGTGCCTCTTCCTAGAGTTGGAAGACCGAAAGACGGTAGTAACTTCGAGGCTCGACTTCTGCAATGCTCTGTACATGGGGCTACCTCTGTGCCTAGTCTGGAAACTTCAACTAGTTCAAAATATGGCAGCCAGGTTGGTCACCGGTACACCTAGGGGTGACCATATTACGCCAGCTTTAAAATCGCTCCACTGGCTGCCAATTAGTTTCCGGGTGATGTATAAAGTGTTGGTTATTACCTTTAAAGCCCGACATGGTTTGGGTCCAGGTTACCTGCGGGATTGCCTTCTCCCGTATTATCCGCCCCGCACACTCAGGTCCTCTGGGAAGCATTTACTTCAATCAGCCAGAACTAGGCTTACATGTGTTACCCAGAAGACCTTCTCTTCTGCCGCTCCCAGACTATGGAGTGGCCTGCCGGGAGAGATTTGACAACTTAGCAATTTTCTTGAATTTAAGAGAGCTGTGGAGACTGATCTCTTCCGGCAGGCCTACCTAGTTGAACTTTAATATGTTTTTAATAATGTATTAGTTTTATTTGTTTTCAATGTTTTATCTATTTTATGGTCTTTGTATTTATATTTATTGTTGATCCCTGCCTCGATCCAGAGGGAAAGGCGGGTAAGAAATAAATAAATATATTATTATTAGCCTAGAATACAAAAACAGACCCAGGCTCATCAGATATTGCAAAATGCCTGAGAGAAGAGGAAAGTCTTGACCTGGCGCCGAAAAGATAACAACGTTGCCGCCAGGTGGGCCTCGTCGGGGAGATCGTTCCACAATTGGGGGGCCACCACAGAGAAGGCCCTCTCCCTTGTTGCCAACCTCCGAGCTTCCTTTGGAGTAGGCACCCGGAGGAGGACTTTAGATGTTGAAAGACCTTAGATGTTCGGATAGGTTCATGTCAGGAGAAGCATTCCGTCAGGTATTGTGCATGCGTTGGAAATGACAGTCATGCCAGGGACAATAGAGAGGGAGCACTCAGGACTTCAGCCCACACCACCACCACCACAGAGCAGCTCTCTAACCACTACGCCATGCTATCTGGGACTGATGGGAGTTGAAGTCCAAAACATCTGGAGGGCAGCAGGTTGGGGAAGCCTGCTCTGGTTTGGATAACCATACATTTAAAACAAAACCATGCACAACGTTGCAACTAAAATTGTCCTCGTAGTTTGTGCAGCAAATAGATTGGGGTTTTCAGAATCTTTAATCTATAGCCATCTTACAGATGGCTTTTTTTGCATTTATGCTGTCATGTGTGTGTGTGTTTGTATTATTGTGTGTGTATAACAGTGACAGGGGTTGTGTCCCAATGATGATTCATACTCTCTAAGAATGCTGCACTAGATGGACCCTTGGTCTGATCCAGCATGGCTCTTCTGTTCTCTTCTATTTTTTTCTCTCTGCACTTATTCACTGTTGGCTTTGAGAACAACTGGAAAAAAACAATACTGTGGGTGAAGGTGGATTTCATTACATTCACATCTAGCAATGTTATCAGCTAAGCAGGGAGGTTAAAAAAAAGAAAGAAATAAAAATGGGCGACCTCTTGATTAAAATTGTAAGCGTGAAAATGTAGTGAATGAAGAATTGCAAAGAGATAAGCCATCATGATTCAGGATGTTGTCCTGCTGTATTGTTTTGATGAGAATTCAAAATCACAGCAGAGAGGGGAAGGGTGGAGGAAGAAATCTTTTTATTCCAGAGAAGTGGCAGCGTAAATAGCAAATTGTTTACTGAAGCCAGTTTTAATTAATTCCCTGTATGGTTCAAAACTAAGTTGGTCTTATTGGTCCCTTACAGCATAATTAATCATCAGTAATAATTTATTTTATGTGGATTCCTGAGGTTAAACGTGGGAACAGCAATTCATTAAAAAAAGGTGATGGGAATTAATAACATCTAAAAGGTTTGCCACCAAAAAAGTGAAATAGCTGAAAAGATTTATTTAAAAGCTAATGATGGATGTCTTCAGTGTTTTATCTGTTAAACTTGGGAGCTTAAATCTGGGTCGGATCCCAACAGAAATACATTGGCTGGTGTTTGATAATTTCCCAGTGATTATCATTCTCTCAAGTGAAAAGCACACAATTCTTTATTTTTCATTGACGTTCTTCATAAGATGCTAGTCATCAGTGAGTGGGGACTTCTGAAGCACGCATGGATCTAGGAATAAATCATTTCTAAAGGAGACCATGTCTTAGGACGGTGTATGTTTTTAGTGATTGTTCTATAAAATTTTGGTTTGTGCTTGTTTAAGGCATTGTTGTAAGTGGACTTGATCATAGGCAAAGCAGGATATTCATTTAAAACGTAAATAAATAAAAGTGGAATTCACCCTAAATTCAAATGGCAAAATCGTTCTCCGTCTGCCAATTCTTATCTAGCCAAAAAAGCAACATCCACACACAAGAGGAAGTTATAAGCCTGCCTGGGGAAGCTCCAAGGCTTGCAGAAATATAAAAGATAACTTAATGGAAAAAAACTGAGGGGACGGACGGGCAGACAGACACACACCCTGAACAGGAGCACACTTTCCTGCGATTTTTTGTTGCATGTCCCACTAAGAACTAAAGGCCAGTTCATGCATTGATATCAGTGTAAAATGGAGGTCTGGAACTACTTTTCTGTAGGGCTCCCCTCCCAGCTCGCTTTGGGCAAATGATGTCAGGGGACCTTGCCACGCCCCATGACATCAGTGAGCACGACCACCCTTTGACATCACTTGGTCCCTGACCGAAGGACCATTTGGAGGCACTTCCTCGGTCGAGGTGCAAAGTGGATGATCTCTTTTGCCCCATGCCTTATCCCACCTTGCACTTTCTCCCGCTGGAACCGGCTCAGTTTTCTTTACTCATCGAAGCAAAAGGCACTGAGCTAACTTGGATTCACTCCACCTGGCTTCGGGGCATAGATGGTTTCCCTGGCTGGTGAAGGCCTGCACTTAGCAAAACCACTGTGGCCCAGGCAGTCGGTGGATAATCCACCTGGCGCTTCCGCTGGGCTGTTTTCACCTGCCCTACCCCTTCCCCCTTTGAGGAGAATGCAGGGCCAGTAATGGCGAGCTAATAATAATAATAATAATAATAATAATAATAATGTACATGACAAAGCTGCAAATGTTGGACACCGGAACTGTTTAGTGCTTTCACCCAGGGGGCTGTGTTTTTATGCAGCTTCTAAGTACAAAGTCTTTAACTCCCTGGCTAGAAAGCTGTGAAAACTTTGTCTGAGTTAGGAAAGATTGGAAGTATGAGCTTTTGAACAACGCTGCCAAAAGTAGTTGTATTCCACATGGTGCTGCAACAACTGTTTCATATGCTTTGATGCTCAGAAAATGGTGAGATTACATAATGCTGCAGGTATGAGGATTGGGCACTTGTGTTCTCTTTTTGGTTCTCGCCTTATACGCTTGATATAAAGCCCTTCCTTGGTACATATGTATGATTATGGGGTGTATGTACCTCTCCGGTTCACTTGGAGCATTTCTTGAAGCAACCTATGACGGCACAATAAAATCCGTTTTTTAAAGTGCTGTGGAACCTCTTGTTTTCATAAAGGCTGACTTAGGCCTGATCTACACCAAGCAGGATATAGCGGTATGAAAGCGGTATATAGAAGGCAGGAGCCACACTACTGCTTTATAGCAGTATTGAAGTGCAGTGACAACTGTTGGGGCCCATTGACACATACCATATACTGCTGTGTCTTGCTTGGTGTGGCTCCTGCCTTTTATATACCACTTTCACGCCGCTTTCATACCGCTATATCCTGCTTGGTGTAGATCTGGCCCTGGTTTCTTTTATTTTTTTAAAAAAAGCTGTAACTAGACTTTTATACCAGGAGAGCAGAAATCAATGTTACCTGCCAAGGAGTGATGTTTTGAATGCGGAGCAGGGGAATAAACAAAAGCTTCAGTGAATGCTGTGGCAGAAGGCCAGGTTGCAGAATGACGTGGCCCTGCCTTTATCAGCTTGGCAAAGATGAGCCCAAGGAGGACAAATGCAAGAATTGTATGCACCACTAGGGAGAACCCCACTGAACATGGAGAGAAGGTGTATAGAAATGTAGCCACAAAGGTGGGGTATCACTGAGGGGCGCGAATGATAGCCCTAATTCTTTTCCGAGCAGAGCTTGAATTGCAGGGAGCAGAGAGGGCCTGGCCCTCTTAGTTTTTGTGACCACTCCCTGAACTACTGTTTTCTTTGGCAAAAACTGGGGGAGTCAGGGGCGGGGCTTATAGAGTTAATAAAGGATGTTTTTAGGATGTTTTAGGATTTTTATGCAATTTTAATAATATGTGTCATGTTTTAATCAGTTTTATGTATTTTATCATGTTGTTGTTCCCCGCCTCGATCCAGACGGAGAGGCGGGTAAGAAATAAATTATTATTATTATTATTATTATTATTATTATTATTATTATTATTCCTCCTTACCCCCGTATTTTGGGCACTGCTTCTCATCTAACTCTGCTCCGTTTTCTCTTGCTTCATCTCTCTCTGCGAGCCGATCTACACTACTGCTTTATAACGGTTTATAGCCGCTTTAAAACTGTTATAAACCGTTATAAAGCAGTAGTGTAGATCGGCTCTATCTCTGTTTCAGCTTAGTCCTGCACTGTGTCTGAGAGCGTCATCACACAGGAGGTTTAACGCACATCCGCCGTGACTTTGATCCACTTTTTCAGGGCTGGGCTCGCTCAGGGCGAGAGAACAGGCGCGACGGGGGTGACGTCATGCCCGTCCAGCGCCGAAAAAGTGGATCAAAGTCGCAGAAGATGTGCATGAAACCACCCGTGTGATGACGCTCTGAGTTCCGTTCACAGAAACTGATGGTGCTGGTTGTTGCTCACCTCCATATGCCGAATCCAGACGTTCATTCAGTCCAAATGGGATGTAACTAAGGCATGTATTCCTGTGGCCAGATCAGACATCTTTAAGAACGGGCGCAGTTGGTTCACTAACCTCAGCTGTGCAAGTGCACTCCTGGCCACACACTCGGTAGTGATCTGCCCATGTCAATGGAAGTATCGAAAGTTCCTCCAACCCCCAAATGACCATCATCCCAGCCTGTGCAGAAGACCAGATCTAAAGTATGCCCTGCCGAATGAGTGGGGTTTTGTTACTTGGTGTTATTGAGTGTTACTTTGCACACCCTCTCAGCGTTCTGATAGCAAAGCAGATCAGGAGAATAAATCAGGCAGATAATCAGACCTGCAGAGGTACAGGACATTGGCTCAATTCGGACGACACAATAAACAACTGGTGTGGAGGAAACAATCGTCAGTTGTTTTGACTATCATGTCGTCCGAATGCTGCCATAGTCAATTCAGCGCTGATCCTCATTCACACCACAGTTGATTATTTATTACCATGTTGTGTGGGGAGTACCCCCTAGATGAACAACTGTAAAGTTGATTATTACCCCACCATTGGCTATCGTGTCGTCTGAATTGACCCATTATGTATCTTCTTGCACTTATGTCCTGCTTGTGGGCTTCCCAGAGGCATCTGGTTGGCGACTGTGGAAACAGAATGCTGGACTAGATGGACCCTTGGTCTGATCCAGCAGGGCTCTTATGTAGTCACATTAAACATTTGCATTTCTGGAGAAGTTAATAAGAAATCTGTGTACATACAAAACGTTCTCTTCTTGCTTAGCAACAAGAGATCAACATGACGAACAGGACTGACAGAGTTTATTCCAGGCATGCTAGATAGGTATAAAGATTCTTTGAGAACCTCGAAAGCTCAAGGAAATGGTTCCAGGTTGTAATGTACATACCTTAACTAATGGTTGGTTATTTGGTCACAATAACCAATGTTGTGCAGGGTTGGCTATTTGAACCACTGTTGGTTATCATTTTCTGTGGAGAGCACTGTTGTTTATTTCCTCGGCCACTGTTGGTTATTTCGTCAGCCACAGAGTTGCAAGGCAAGACTGGCCAAAGTGGCAGCTACCGCTCTAGTCCAGCTGGCAGGATAGACTTTTGGTAGCAATGGCTGATGGGATACTAGCAGGAGGACTAAGGGTGGGGAGAGAGGGTGGGGGGATGAGTGAGTCAACTCTGCATGGACTAATAACGCTGATCCTAAACCACACCATGATTTATTATTATCATGTTGTATGGGGAGTACCCCTAGATAAACAACTGTCCAGTTGATTGTTACCCCATTATTGACTATCATATTGTCCGAATATGTTCTGGGATGGGATGGGGATGTAGCGCAGCTGCAGGATTGATCCTCTCACCACCTCCAAGGCTGAGAGGAAGCCTGGAGCATGCTGTGGCATGGCGCTTCTGAGGCATTCCAAGCACCTCAGAAGTATAGGAGCAGAAAGGTGGTAGCTCTTGCCTTCCCTTCCAGCTCTGGACATGGGATCTGAGGCTTTGGGGCTTGGCTGAGCCCTTCGGAGGTGCTCTGAGCCAAAGGAAGTTCCAACCCAGGGTGTTGTCTCTGACCTCACACTGCATTTAGGAGGTGCAGCCGTGGCTCACCACCATGTTTTGGTTGGCCACCAAGGGCTGAATTTTTATCTGAGCTTTCAGACAATTATTATCTTCCAAAGCAGCTCAGATCAAGAGAAAGAGAGGCCATCTGCCAAGACACACAAGGGAGGGGAGGGGAGGGAAAAGGAAGAGGAGGGAGATCCGTATTTCAAGGCCAAAACGAGGCTCTTGTTGCTTAGGCCAACGGATGGGGCCAGAGGGTTCTTTCCCCGTCCTTCTGCCACCCCAGGGCAACTGTCAGTTGGAGCTGAGCATCCTTTCTGGCAAGGAGGGGAAAGTGAGCTCCCTGCTACGACTCCTTCTCAGCCCAATGAATGGGCCAGGTTGTTCACACCCTTGGCATGATGTGCATTGACCTCATTCTACGTCCCCATTCCCCCCAAATTCCGTGGTCTGCCTTGCAGGCTCACGTGGGAAAACGGCGCCTCATGAGGTTAAACGGCATGTCTGAGCTTTAGAAAACATTCCACATGCAAACACGGACGATCCTAGGACAACTGTAACTCTGCGGAGATCGTTTGACAAACATGCGTGCATACGGTCAGATGGGGCAGTTGTATAATGAGCATAAGAGTTACCCATGTCTTCATGTGACCTAAGGGGAAATGGTTGTGGGCAGGCAAAGGGACTTGATGGATCTCTCTAAACATGGCGGCTTTCCTTTTTGTAGATTGAGTCCGTCGCCAGGATGTATGACAGAATCGTGGGGAAATGAGGCAAGGTGACGAATTCTCTCCCCTTGAGGCAGCTGCCACAGGTTGGGATTGCCGTCTCCATTATGCAAAACCAAAGAGCTATTTTCAGTGATTCTGAAGCGACAACCTGATGGAACATTTGCAAACAGTAGTTAGGTGGCATACAAATAGTTCCTTGTCAAAAGGCGTTTGTGAAAGAGTGTATGTATGTGAGGCTTTCCCCCTCCTCGTCTTTCCCGTTTATCCACGGCAAGAGTTTGCTTCCTATAATCCTCGGAGAGTAGCTGTGTTTTTAAAGTGGGAAATGAATATAGGATAAACAGGTAATTGAGCTGCTGGCAAGCAGCCTTCTCCAGAAGAGCATAATAAAGTTTAGTCCTCCACTGGTCCAGAGCTTCTTGGAATGCAAATGGGGAGGGGCAGAATGGTGGGAACTAGTTGGGTCAGATGGTGGACGTGTCACAAGAAGAGCAGGCAGCTGCCAGCCCGTTGCCCACATCCATACCCCACGCTGATTCTGCATGGCCCCTGCCTCCCCACATCAAACTAGACCTGGGTGGAGGGTGCTGCCCTGGCCATCGCAGGGCCTTGAGTAACCTTCTGTGACCCCAACTCTCCCAGACCAAAGCTTGGCAATTTCCCCCAGGTTGCTGGTGGCCTTCTCAGAGCAATATAAGAGGATGTCCCAGAGTATGCTGCATCTGACAGCTTCTGGCACATCCTGTCACTTTGGTTGAGGTGCTTACCGTGTCAGAAGTTAATCCACATATCCACATCACACATGCACACAGCAGTAGTGGTCAATCCTTTTGGAAAGTGAGCTGCGACATATGAGATAGGGCTTCTCTGGGGCACTTTAAAATAGATACCGTATTTCATCGAATCTAAGATGCCATCAGTTGTAAGATGCACCTTAATTTCAGGGCCACCAACAGGGAAAAAGCTTTGCGTTGATTCTAAGACGCACCTTAATTTCAGCACCCCTTCCACTTGGGTTCATGTGACACCTCCATCGCCATTGCCCATTCTCGCCGCCGCTCCGCACCGCTGCCAGTGCTTGCCTCGGCCTGGCAAGGCATCGTTACTGGGAACTAGGCCACGATCCAGCCTAGTTCCCAGTAACGATGCCTTGCCAGGCTGAGGCGAGCATTGCCAGCAGTGTGGAGAATTGGCGGCAGCAGCGAGGATGGGCGACGGTGATGGAGGTGAGGGGGGAGGGGGAAGGGGGAAGGGGGAAGGGTTAGGGCCCCGCAAGTCCCCTCTCCCCCTTACTTTGATCGCTGCTGCCTCGGCCTGGGAAGGCTTCAGTACTGGGAAGGAGGCGGAGATCTCCCGAGATCGCAGCCTCCTTCCCAGTACTGAAGCCTTTCCAGGCCAAGGCAGCAGCGATCAAGGTAAGTGGGGAGGGGGGACTTCTGACCAGCCTTGTGGGGTTCCTCAGGACCCGCTAGGGTGAGTCACGGGGGGGGGGGGCATGCAGAGCCCTAGTGCCTTCTGCAAAATGCAGGAGAAATCCAGCGATTCTAAGTCACCATCGATTCTAAGACACACCCCGTTTTTACAGATGTAAACATGGGAGAAAAAGTGCATCTTAGAATCGATGAAATACGGTAGATATGTAGACACACACCACCGGTGCATTGATATAGTTTTGCCTCTAATAAGCAAGAGACCAACACATGGAAGCACATTGAGGGTATGGCTGGCAAGAGTGCAGGTCTGATCATGCTGGTCCCTCTGCTCCTGTCCTCTGCTCAGGTTGGCCAGCTAAGTACCCTCCTCAGTCCTGAAACCTGTAATGTAGGGGATAGCTTTGCAGAAGTAAATGGATGTATCATGCAAAGCTGCCCTTTCCTCTAGCATGAGAATATGAACGCATGAAGCTGCCCTATATCACGTCCGATGGATGGTCTACCAAGCTCCTTCCTAAGGTCTTCCTGACTGTTCCCTACTGGAGACCTTTTAATTACAGATTGGTAGGGATTAAACCTGTGACCTTGTATCTTACAAAGCATGTGCTCTGCCACATTCATCGGGACACCTTTCCTGGCACAAGCTCACCATGCCTGCAGCAGGTGGCATGGGCTTGAGCATGTTAGGCTTTCAGGTGGATTCCTGCATTGAGCAGGGGTTGGACTCCCTGGCTTTAAGGGCCCCATCCAACTCTGCTATTCTGTGATTCTGTGTCCCAGACGGATACCATGGTCGATGGTATCGAAAGCCACTGAGAGATCTTTGTATTTAGAGAGGGAGGGAGGGAATATGCATATATCTGCCCTACAGTTGAAACGACACTTTACAATAGATGCGGTGTGTCTTTGCTGCCTTGTGATGGTTAATCTGCTGGCTGTTCTCAAATACTTGGTTCTTTATTGAATGAAGAGTGCAATCCGCCAGAGAATATGAATCATTTACCCTTAGTACAATTCTGGGTGCCAGGGCGTTGAGACATATAGTGCCTTGCAAGACCACACGCCGAGCTTCATAGCTGAATCAAGATTTGACCTTCACTGTGGAGGGGCCGGAGTTTAATGGGGCTTTATAGATGCAAAGTCCATGCTCTACCATGTCACTGCAGGTCCCCTGGCAATGTTGGGATTTTGGGGAGTTGGTTGGGTGAAGTGGTGGTGGTACCTCTGCAGAAAGTGCAGGTGACATTATTAAGAAGTCAGTCTTGGTCAAGAGGAGGAGGATGCTTGTTGGTTACGTTGCATTCACTCAAGTAAACAGCAGCACCTTGGTGATAAAAGGCAAGGCAAGGCAAGGCAGATGATGCCTGTATGCCCAGTTTCTTACTAGGTGTGCTACTATGCTTTAATCTTTTGAGAGGCTATGTGGTGAAGCAAGCCCATTGTCATAGCAGTTTTCAGAGGTTCCACAGAAGGGGTCTTGGTTTGTGTGCATCTGAGCACTATTTTTTGGCAGAAAGCCAGGAAATTAGATATCCATATGAGTATGCGTGGCTCATGTGCAAAAGGCGGCTACGGTTTGCCGCTGCCGTCACCCTTCCTCCATCTCAGTGTCAACTCACGGTGCGTGTGCACACATCACTTCTGTTCCTTTCCCCCAGGTGCGGAAGGGTGTTTCTGCCAATGCCGTTTTCCACTGGGTGAGCTGAGCTGAATGTGGCAAAGGGGTTCCGCACAGACGCTCCCCCCTCCTGTTCTCGCCATGCCCCAGCTTGGTGATCACATTGGTCTTTGAGCAGTGCCCTATTCGCAAGACAGGGCAGTGATGGCAGATGAGGGAAATGGCATTGACTAGCTTGCAGGACCCTCTTTCCCCTGGCAAGAGTTGTGCGGTTGCCTGCGATGCAAAGTTCTTGATCCTGGGCCTATGAATGGACGGGAAGGGCGGGACTTGCACGCACCTTGGGCCTGTAGTTTGCGATTGCACCCTTCGGCAGTGATATCAGCCCAGAGATATGCTTCCAAGAAGTTGCCTCCCCTGCTGTCGGTCTCCTCCCCATGATGCCGTACCGATCCTCTCCTGATACTGTTTGGATGAAGAGAGGATTGGGAGGAGGGGAAAGAGCCCCTCTTCCACATACCTTCATCATATCCCGATGCATATAAGGGGAAAGACTGGACTGATAGACCTATTCCTCTGCTCGCTTTTTGGTGGCGGGATAGTAGGAAGCTGGGTTTAGGAATTATGAGAATTTTGCTTGTGCTCAAAAAACAGTCGAACATGCTCCATTGGCAACCTTAAACATGACCGCAGGGAGAACATGTTCGCCGAAAATGTTAACGAATTTGCAAACGTGCACTCCTGTTCAAAAAAATGTGCAAATTTCAGAGAGATAAACAAATTCGATATTGTATATATATATTTTTAATTGTGCAATTACATGCTTTAGTCTATGGGGGAAAGTTATACAGCTACAGGGGGAAAGTTACATAACCCTTCATTTTTATTTTATTTTTTAAAATCCCCCCTCCCCCCCCGGTTAATTGGGAAGCGGGCATCCTGCAAAGTAAAATGCTGCCCTCCAATGCCATCCTGATATGGATTTGAAAGAACGGTTTTGTATTTCAGAGCTCAGACCCCATCTCTGCATTGTAATGGGGCAAGTTACTTTTCTTTTAGTCTGCCTTCTGGGAAATTAATGTTTTATGACCAGCCAATGCCCACCATAGTAGTCATTTTATGAAAGGGCTTCAAGCTCCACCCTCTGGCAGCCATTTGTGAGAGTGTCCATAACACGCTCCAAATTCCAGATGCGCCCACCAAACACTCTAAAATTGGGGATTCCAGGTGTAGCATGTAAACATGGGTATGCCTTCTCACCCTTGGAGCGTGCTTGCGCAGCATTCTGTCACTGCAAATTTAAACACGACTAAATATATGAAGAAATATCCACACATACCATGTACAGTTTGCAGTGCCTCACAAGTCAGAGTATCCTACTTTTGTAGCTCTTCCTCCTCTCTTGTTCCTCCTTTGCTTCTTTCACATCTATTCCCCACCTCCACCCCAGTTCTTTCTAACAATAAACGGACAGAACTGGGTGCTGTATTGGGTGATTTGAGATGAGAAGATACCATCAAAAGGTACCGTGCCCTTTCTCCTGTTGTTCTTCAACGGTTTTAATATAGCTTGGTGTCCTTCCTACTTCTTCCTCCCCATCATTCTTGCTGTACGCTGAACAGATGTTTCCGCTGAGCACTCCCCCCCCCCCGAAGACATGCAAGATTTGTTTTGGCCACCGAAGTAGCCCATATAGAAGTCCGCCGTAGCCCCTCATCTGTGTTATGCAGAGTGATTTCACTGTAGTCATTATACAGATTTACACCCATATAACTATGATAAAAATACCAGCAAGCGTGTAGTCAAACAACAAATTCCTCATGCATAATGTAGAGTGTAATGAAGAGCCAGGAGCATTGTGGTGCGTAACTGTGTATGTGGTTTCTTCAGGGAGAGAGCCTAGCTCTTTCGTAGAGCACATGCCTTGTACGCAGAATGTCCCAGTTTCAGTGCATGGCACCCTGGTGTCTCCAGTTGCAAGGATCTCGGGTAGTAGGGGACGGGAAAGAGATTTATTTATTTATTTTATTTTATTTTATTTATTGCTTTTCTATACCGCCCAATAGCTGAAGCTCTCTGGGCGGTTTACAAAAATTTAAACCATAAAAGCCATTGAAAATATAAAACAACGGCAGTATATAAAAACACAAATTAAAAGACAGTATAAAAAGCACAACCGGGATAAAAACCGAGCAGCCGTTCAGAAATCGATAAGGGATTTCAAATACAAATTTAAACAGCAAGGTTAAAAATCCAAACTGAAGAACTGTTAAAACCGCTGTGAAAATAAAAAGGTATTCACCTGGCGTCTAAAGGAGTATAATGTAGATGCCAGGCGAACCTCTCTGGGGAGCTCATTCCAGAGCCGGGGTGCCACAGCAGAGAAGGCCCTCCTCCTAGTGTTTGGAGTGTTGCTGTCAGAGTAGAGTACACATAGGTAGACCAATAGGCTGACCTACTGTGAGGCAGCTTCCTGTGTAATAAAACGCTGCATCTGCTACCACATAGCCTTGGCGGATGTCACAGTTTGACTCTGACAAGTCAGATAGGTCTGCCGTAAAAACCTTACGGTCTGGAAGGATCTGTTAGCATTTGAGCACAGCAAAACCTGCAAACGGATTGCTCCTCTTGTTCAAGGAAGGCAAGTTGCTGTCATGGCTTCCACAAGGATGACTTTGGAAAGGTGATCAGCTTTACAGTAGTTTATAGAGGCGTGCTGACAGGGAATTATGGGAATTGCAATCCCAACACATCTGGAGGATGTCAGGTTGGTGAAGGGTGTTATAGAGAGATAGCATTTTCTCAGGAACACTTCCCACCACACACTTGAGAGTCTAGCAGTGTTCCTGCAAATTGTGCCTGTGTCTCAAAAACAGAAGAGGAGATACAACCTACCATGTCTATTGCTTAATCAAGCTTATAATCATTGGCTATCTTTAGTTACTGATTGTGCATCTTTAAATGATATTTAATAAAAGCTATTTTTAAATTCCTGGTTGGCTGTTAGGATTCCATAAAAAGGCTTCCCTCAGACATCATTCCTTCTGGGGTATTTTTGGTACCTATATTTTCAAAAGCATAGTCTATGATGCCCTTAGATGTCCCGGGGCAGAATCCAAGTGGGGCATTTACACCCTTGCCGATTCATTTCCTCAAGCAGTGGGTCTTGCTGATTCCATTGCGCGAGTGGGATCCACTATTTATTTATTTATTCCATTTATTTATTAAAACATTTGTATCCTGCCTTTATATCATCAGGATCTCGAAGATGCGTATAGATAAAATCAGTTCAAACAGTATAAAACAATACAGAATGTACACAGCTAAAACGTATCAAACTATGAATAAGCTAAAAGCAGTAAAACATTTAAAAGCAATAAAAACATTTAAAACTATGTACAGCTTTTAGGCAAATTTAGCATTCAACGGCTTTGATAAAAAGCCATGTTTTAACTTGGTGCTGAAACGAGGCCAACGTCGGCGCCAGTCGGGCCTCCAATGGGAGGGTATTCCACAACCGGGGTGCCACAACAGAGAAAGCCCTCTCCCATGTCCCACCATAATGTATGTCTCATATTGGTGGGACACAGAGGAGGGCTCCTCCCAACAGATCTCAAACATCAGGCAGACGTATTTAGGGAGAGGCGCTCCTTCAAGTATCAAGGTCCAGGTTACCTGCGGGATCGCCTTCTCCCATATAATCCGCCCTGCACACTCAGGTCCTCTGGGAAGAATTCACTCCAGTCAGCCAGAACTAGGCTGACGAGTGTTACCCAGAGGGCCTTCTCTTCCGCCGCTCCCAGACTGTGGAATGGCCTGCCGGAGGAAATTCAACAAATTAGCAGTCTTCTTGAATTTAAGAGAGCCGTGAAGACTAGGGGTGTGCATCGGATCGGATCCGATCCACGATCCGAATCCGATCCGACCCAAAATCGGGAAAATCCGATCCGATCCGATCCGATCCGGACAACCTCCGATCCGATCCGATCCGATGAGGTCCGATCCGGATCGGACGCCATTTTGAATGCTTTTTCCCATAGCCAAGTATTGTTTTACAAAAACGCCTATAACTTTTTCATTTTTAAAGATAGAAGGATGAAACTTGGGCACATTGTAGACTGGTTAGGGGTAGTTATCTGTGAGAAATTTCAGAAAGATTGGTGCATGCATTTTGTGGCAATTAATTTTTTAATAAATACCCAGGAATGCCTATAACTTTGTCATTTTTAAAGTTACACACATGAAACTTTGCCACATTGTAGGGGGTACCTTGGGACCTATGTGTGTGAAATTTCAGAAACGTAGGTGCTTGTCTTGTGTGGCAATTAATTTTTAGAAAAATGGGTAGTAGTGGGGTAAATACAGTTACGCCTCCCATTTTTTTATTTTTGAAGATACAAACAGGAAACTTGGGCACATTACAGGTACCACTTGGCTTGATATGTGTGTAAAATTTCAGACAGCTGGGTCCAGGCATGTGGTGGCAAGGTATTTTTGAAACAATGAGGAAAGAAACGCCTATAACTTTTTTATTTTAAAAGTTAGAAGTCTGAACATTGCTCACTTTGTAGATGGGTTAGGGGTAGATATGTGTCAGAAATTTCAGAATTATAGGTCCAGGCATTTGATGGCTATGGAATTTTTAAATTACATGTTTCAAAAAAATTTCTACAGAGGCCAGGTCTTCCCCTCCCGCTTCCCGCGAAGAAAAGGAAACACTCTCTCATCTCGATCCCTTTTGATCCTTGCTAGTAGTATCCATTACAGGGCTCGTGTTTCCTTTCCTACTTTCACTTTTCACTTTGTACTCAAGCAGACACGAGCCCTGTAATGGATACTACTAGCAAGGATCAAAGGGATCGAGACGAGAGAGTGTTTCCTTTTCTTCGCGGGAAGCGGGAGGGGAAGACCTGGCCTCTGTAGAAATTTTTTTGAAACATGTAATTTAAAAATTCCATAGCCATCAAATGCCTGGACCTATAATTCTGAAATTTCTGACACATATCTACCCCTAACCCATCTACAAAGTGAGCAATGTTCAGACTTCTAACTTTTAAAATAAAAAAGTTATAGGCGTTTCTTTCCTCATTGTTTCAAAAATACCTTGCCACCACATGCCTGGACCCAGCTGTCTGAAATTTTACACACATATCAAGCCAAGTGGTACCTGTAATGTGCCCATGTTTCCTGTTTGTATCTTCAAAAATAAAAAAGTGGGAGGCGTAACTGTATTTACCCCACCACTACCCATTTTTCTAAAATTAATTGCCACACAAGGCAAGCACCTACGTTTCCGAAATTTCACACACATAGGTCCCAAGGTACCGCCTACAATGTGGCAAAGGTTCATGTGTGTAACTTTAAAAATGACAAAGTTATAGGCATTCCTGGGTATTTATTAAAAAATTAATTGCCACACAAGGCAAGCACCTACGTTTCCGAAATTTCACACACATGGGTCCCAAGGTAGCACCTACAATGTGGCAAAGTTTCATGTGTGTAACTTTAAAAATGACAAAGTTATAGGTGTTTCTTTCCTCATTGTTTCAAAAATTAATTGCCACACAAGGAAAGCTCCAATGTTTCTGAAATTTCACACACATATCAAGGCAAGTGGTACCTGTAATGTGCCCAAGTTTCCTGTTTGTATCTTCAAAAATAAAAAAATGGGAGGCGTAACTGTATTTACCCCACTACTACCCATTTTTCTAAAAATTAATTGCCACACAAGACAAGCACCTACGTTTCTGAAATTTCACACACATAGGTCCCAAGGTACCCCCTACAATGTGGCAAAGTTTCATGTGTGTAACTTTAAAAATGACAAAGTTATAGGCATTCCTGGGTATTTATTAAAAAATTAATTGCCACAAAATGCATGCACCAATCTTTCTGAAATTTCTCACAGATAACTACCCCTAACCAGTCTACAATGTGCCCAAGTTTCATCCTTCTATCTTTAAAAATGAAAAAGTTATAGGCGTTTTTGTAAAACAATACTTGGCTATGGGAAAAAGCATTCAAAATGGCGTCCGATCCGGATCGGACATCTGGTCCGATCCGATCCGACCAGCCTCCGATCCGATCCGATCCGATCCGACCCCCCAGGTCCGATTCCGATCCGCTATCCGATCCGATCCGGGGGGTCAGTGCACATCCCTAGTGAAGACTGCTCTCTTCCGGCAGGCCTACCCAGTTTAATTTTAAGATGTTTTTAATAATGTATTTGTTTTTTTTCTGTTTTAATGGTTTATCTATTTTATTGTTTTTATATTTATATTTATTGTTGTTCCCTGCCTCGATCTGGATGGAGAGGCGGGTTAGAAATGAAATAAATAAAATAAAATAAATAAGGTCCCCAAACCATTTAGGGCTTCAAATGTCATCGTCAACACCTTGCATTCCATCCGGAAGCATATAAGCAGCCAGTGCAATTCCTTTTAAGGCTGGTGCAATATGGTCTTCACGTGATGTTCCAGACAGCATTCTAGCTGCCGCATTTTGCACTAGCGGCAACTTCTGAGTCTTCAAGTTGGAGTGCATTGCAGTAGTCTAATTGGGAATTTACCAGTGCATGCACTACTGTGGCTAGGTTGTCCGTCAGGAAAGGCCGTAGCTGGCAGATCAGCCAAAGCTGGCCCTAAATACTCCAAGTCATGGAGTCCCCCTGGGCCTCCAATGACAAAGATGGATCTAGGAGTGCTCCCAAGCTGTGCAGCTGCTTCTTCAAAGGGAGTGCAACCTTATCCAGGACAGTTCGCTTACCCAATTCCCAAACTCGAGAACCATGAATCCACAGAGCTTCCGTCTTATCAGGATTCAGCTTCAGTTTTTTTGGTCCTCATCCAGCCCATTCCAGCCTCCAGGCATTGGTCCAGCACCTTCAGCGCCCCAGCTGACTCCGATGACGAGGAGAAGTAGAGCTGAGTATCATCAGCATATTGATGGCACCCAATGGAAATTTTAGCTGTTCCAAGAGGAAGCTCACAAAATGAGCTCCACTGACCTGACCCGGATTGGGACAGGTCAGTGGAACTCCCTTATGCGAAGCTTCGCTGACCTGCCCCCTTCCAGAAACAAGTTCCTTCTCATTTTGGGTTGCCCCTGGATACTGCCCATCGGCTGTACACATGGGTGCTACACTGCCTGGCTCAGCTTGTGTCTGCCCTATGCCAATAGGTGTGTGAACTTGTTGAATCCCATTCAAGTAGTTGTTTGCTATTTCCTTTTAACTCCAGCAGTAGATTTCTGGACTGACTGAAAGGCCACTTCAGCGGAGATTAAACTGCTGTACGGCACAGGTGACTCTGTCCATCTCTACTTGGGACTAGTGCTGGATTTTTCTGTGGCAATTTAATACAAAACTACCGCAGCTCAAGGGTGATGATGATTATCTTTATTTGTATCCCGCCTTTTGCCCAATACTGGGCCTCTGGATGAACTCTTTGGTGTTTGCAGTGCATCCAGCAGACAGTTACCTCTGGGAATGCTTCATTTTGTGTGTCGATTACTAATTTCCCTTTAAAGCCCATCTACAAATGCCACATTGTAGTTATTGAAAATTTTATTCAGTAGGTTATGTATGGATATCAGTGTTTTGGGCAATATGAGAGTGGATCATGTCCTGGGCTTGAATGTAACCCTAAAAGGTATAATCCCCTATCAATAATTTGAGAGTTATTGAGATAACCAAACCCACTGAGTAGATTAGGTGGTAGCTCCATTACATGAATAATGTGTAATTAACCGTGCCTCCCTCCCTTTGCCACTTGCAATTCCCCCCCCCCCCCCCAGTTCCAACATCAGTGAAATCTGCACCTATTAACCTGCAGGACAGCCTTCCACAGCTTAGCGGCCCTCCAGATGTGTGGGACTACAATTCCCATCATTCCCAGAGGATGTGATCTGACACATCTGAAGGACCACCAGGTTGGGGAAAGCGGCTGACGCGTCATGCTGTAAGGCAATGTTTGCCCAACCTGGTGCCCATGTACGCTGGGAATGATGGGAGTTGCAGCCCAACACATTTGGAGGGCACCAGGTTGAGGAAGGCTGTTGTGAGGCCTCTGCACCATACTGCCCTGAGAACGCCCTTCGCAAACCCCCTGAAAAAAGTGGCCTCACTTTACTTGCATTACCGCTTTCCCGTGTTAGCAAGGCCAGAGTCAGTTCGTTGGGGGTGGCGTTTGCGATTAAATATTCTTGCCTCTTTTCCCTCCCCTCTTTCACTCAAGGGAGAAGTGGCCATACTGAAGCGGTGCGAGTGGTCTTTCAGCCAGAAACCACCAGCTTTGAGAAACTGCTCAAGGTCTTCTGGGAGAACCATGACCCGACACAAGGTAGAGTGATGAGCGAGCCAGTATTTAATTATCTTACTAATTACAGCTGGGATAATTAGTGTTCGAGCTGCTCGGAAGAGATGAACCTTGAAATCGCACCGCAGCTTGAGAGGATGGTTGCAGGCATTGATGGGGTAGGGAGGAATGAGGGGCTAGGAGCTCACAATGCTGTCTCCCCCACCCCCCAGATGTCTGTGCTGTGAAAATTCCCAGGGAGAGAGAGAGAGAGAGAGAGTCAAGACAATAGAAATTCCTCTCACCTTTGAGTATTACAGTTTCTTCTTTAATGCAATCTTTTGTCTTTCAAACTTAAGGCCTCTTTCTCCACAGCTCCACAGCTGATAATTTCACTCAGGTCTGGTGCCTTTATCCTCTGTGAGTTTGATGCTTTTCATCCTTTCAGGGTTGCTACAGGTGTCCTTAATGATGAGAGGAATTGAGGGAATGGTCTCAAGGTGTGACCGGCTTTAATCCACATTTTGGTGTAATATAGGAGGGGGGAACCTCCTCCAGCCCAAGGGATGAATTCAATTTCTGAGAGCTCCTTGCAGGCCGGATTCTGGTGGTGGGCAGGGCCAGAGGCAGAAGGGGTGGAACTGGTCGATCCTTTTGAGCAAAGTGCCATGTTAATAATAATAATAATAATAATAATAATAGCTATACAGGATCAAGTTATAGCCACTAAGAACTACCAAAAATACAAAAACAACAGACCTGTGCAGGAAATGCCATCAATTCCAAGAAACAATAGACCATGTAACAGGAGGATGTAAAATTCTGGCATGAATGGACTATACGGACAGACACAATACAGCTGCAAAAATAATTCACCAACAACTGGTTATCAAATTCAACCTCATCAAAAAACCTACACCATACTATACACACTCACCCGAAACAATCTTGGAAAATGCAGATCATAAAATATACTGGGACAGAACAATTCATACCGACAAGACAATACCCTGCAACTGACCAGACATAATGGTCATAGACAAAAAAGAAAAACACACATACCTCATCGACATAGCAATACCGAATGACAGAAATGTTGTTGGAAAGGAAGAAGAAAAGAGAGACAAATGTACACCACTGGCCACGGAAGTCAAAGAACTATGGCAACAGGAAAAGGTCATAATTATTCCGTTAGTCACATCAGTCACCGAAATCACATCAAAAAATTATACAGAAAACTTTCAGAAACTGGGCCTACCAAAATACATCCACACCAACATCCAGAAAGCAGTCATACTTAAAACCTGCAGAAAGACAGAAATTTAGGCAAGTTAAGAGAGACTGAACAAGTTAATTTTTCATGAGCAGGAGTAATACTGGCTGTACAATTTAGGTTACTCCTATTAGCAAGCCAAAGCCAAAAGACTTGGTTATGCAGCATTTGGCTATGCAGTTTTTGTAATGGTCACTGAAGAAGACACTACAACATGTGTTGAAACGCATTTGACCAGCAATTTATTTTTCTGTTTTATATATCATTGTATTAAAATATATTTATATCACATGTTTCTACAGTTTTGAATGTGTTATAATTGTTTGCATATATTACTAGAAATTTTGTGTTAAAATATCATTCCTTAACGTTTTGTTGTTTGGATAGTAGTTTTTGGTTAAGGAGAAACACCTATTGTTTCATTTTGTACATCTAGAAAAACTGCCACGAGCGAGAAAGAGATCGAGATCATCATCATCATCATCATCATCATCATCTATTTATTTCTTACCCTCCTCTCCTTCTGGATTGAAGCAGGGAACAACATTAAATACAAATAGTATAAAATGCATAAAACTGATTAAAACATGTAAAACTAATATATTATTAAAATCACAATGAAACATCTTAAAATTCAACTAGGTAGGCTGCCAGAAGAGATCAGTCTTTATGGCTTTCTTAAAGTCAGAGAGACTATTAAGTTGACGAGTCTCTCCCAGAAGGCCATTCCAGAGCCTGGGAGCTGCAGAAGGAAAGGTCCTCTGGGTAACAGTTGTCAGCCTGGTTTTGGCCAGCTGGAGTAAATTTTTCCCAGAGGACCTGAGCGTGTGGGGAGGATTATACGGGAGAAGGCGATCCCGCAGGTAACCTGGACCCAAACCATGTAGGGCTTTAAAGGTAATAACCAACACTTTATACTTCGCCCGGAAACTAATTGGCACTCAGTGGAGTGATTTTAAAGCTGGTGTAATATGGTCACCCCTAGGTGTACCGGTGACCAACCCGGATGCCATATTTTGAACTAGTTGAAGTTTCCGGACTAGGCACAGAAGTAGCCCTATGTACAGCATGTTGCAGAAGTCCAGCTTCAAAGTTACCAACGCATGCACAACCATCTTTAGTTCTTCCAACTCAAGGAAGGGGCACAGCTGGCTCTTCTTACCTCCCTCTCCTCTTCCATCCTATGATCCTGCCTTTCACTCCTTTTTGAGCCTGACCAGCCTTATGCCTTTTGTCTGGATGGCTTTCCTCCAGGCTGCTGCTCTCCGCATCCTGGGATGCCACCCCTGCCCTGCCTATGTAGCCTGCCTTTTAGGAGGCAGCATCAGCTCACAGCATGCTGGTTGGTGGTGGTCCAGTTGGGGTCGGCATCTCCATTGTAGCCAGCCCTGGTCTACCTCTTAGCAAAGGGTTCCACGCTCGCCTTGACAACATGGGTAGGAAGATGGTCAGGGCAGGACAGGAGCTTCCCAGCTGCCGGGCTGCCGTCAGAAGTCCTTTTGAACCATGATCTGACCTCAGCATCTGTGGTAAGTTACAGCAGATGAGGATTCGTGAAGGCCAAACTTGTAAAAACTATTTATTTGACATGTTAACACCAAATAACCTGACGTGAAGGGCTCAGAGAAATCCCCCTTTCTCTCCATAGAGACCAAACCACCACACACACACACACACACACACACACACACACACACACACACACACTTATCTGCCCCCCCCCCATTTCGATCTGGTCGTCATTGCTTCATCCCACTTTCACCTAAAAGGGCCTGTTTGTTTGTCCCTAGGTGGGAATGGCTGAGTCTTTTATGGATGTTGCGCAAGGAATCTATCATCTGCAAATAATTAGAATTAGACACTAAAAACTACATTGTTTTTCTAATGAGCAGATGCGACTAGTTAGAGGAGCAGAAGCACAGCTGCACCCAGATGAAATGCGAAAGCAGGGCCTAAACCACGATTATGCATCCCCCTGTAAGCCTGCAACTTCGTTTTGACATTTTCAACATGGGGAGGAGGCAGGATCTTCACATAAACTTCGCATTTCCCTATTTTTCCGAGGGTACTTCCTTTGGAGCCGTACAAAATTCTTGGCCAATGGATCTGGCTGTGTGTGTATATGTGAAGGAGTTAAAATTCAGGAACAGCTCATGCGTTGCCTAAATGAAGTCTCAAATCCAGTCCTTGGGATATCGCATTCTGTCTACACAGGGTTCTCCACATGATCCTACAAAACATGCCCAATCACATCTTTTCCTCTTTTCTCTTTTCTCTCATCCCTCAACCTGCTCGTAACTGTATAAGACTCGGATAAAGATGGGTGGAGTGTGTAGATGGGGACGATGACACATCCTCTGCATAGAAGGTCATCCTTGGTTCAAGGAGATGATTGTACTGGCGTGTACCTATCTTTCCTTCTTGGGGTGCCTCTACAAGAGCGATTTAAAGCTCTTTCAAGGTGCATTACAAATTTTACCTCTACAAGAGCGGAGCACAAATCGGGGGTCGAGGCGCTTTTTCTCTCCGCTTGTGCGCATTATCGAATGCGCGTTAAATAGCGAGTTTTAATTTGCTGTGGGAGTTAAAGCGCCTTATGGCCATGTAAACATGCGATTCTCGGCATGTAAACAACTTTAAAGCACGTTTCATACAGCCCGTAATGTGCTTCATCGCCTCTCGTGAATACGTATTAGGAGTAAATGTGCTTATCCGGATATGCGCATAATCGGGCAACCGGGCGTCAAAGCGAAATCTTGTAGAGGGGACCTTGTACTAAAAGATCATTGATGTGCCATGAAAATTGGGGAGGTGGTGAGAAAAGGCTTGCTTGGTCCCTTCTTTAGCAGGACCATCTGAAAACAAAGTCTGGGGAATCCTTTTACTGGACCCACTAAGAAGACGAAAACTATGAAACGCTTCTCTGGAGCCACCACGGCAGAGAGCTGGAAGTAGGCTTGTACACATTTTGTTACATCTGCTCCGTCTGTATTTCTCTGGATTGTCAGGCATCTTTTGTTCCGTTGTCCTCTCATTGACGGAACTGGATTGTTTTAGAAATCTACAAGGATTTCTGGTCACTTGTGCAAATATGCACCTGCGCAGATCCCCCCAAAGAGTAAAAAAAAAAACCAGTCACTGGAATCCACGTGACTCAGAAAAAGCTGGTCCACTGGGGAATCTGCAGGTTAGAGGCATTGAAATTTGAACTCATTTGAATCCATAGAATCATAGAATAGTAAGAGTTGGAAGGGGCCTATAAGGCCATGGAGTCCAACCTCCTGCTCAGTGCAGGAATCCACCTTAAAGCATCCCTGACAGATGGTTGTCCAGCTGCCTCTTGAAGGCCTCTAGTATGGGAGAGCCCACTAGGTCATTGGTTCCACTGTCGTACTGCTCTAACAGTCAGGACGTTTTTCCTGATGTCCATCCAGAATCTGGCTTCCTGTAACTTCAACCTGTTATTCTGCAGGTCTCCCCTCAGTCTTCTCTTCTCCAGGCTAAACATGCCCACAGTCTCTCCTCATAGGGCTTTGTTTCCAGACCTCTGATCATCCTCATTGCCCTCCTCTGAACACACTCCAGCTTGTCTGTATCCTTCTCGAAGTGTGGTGTCTAGAACTGGACACAATACTCAAGATGACACCTAACCAGTGCTGAATAGAGGGGAACCAGTACCTCACGTGATTTGAAAGCTACACTTCTATCAATGCAGCCCAAAATAGCATTTGCTTTTTTTGCAGCCACATCACACTGTTGGCTCATATTCAGCTTGTGATCTACAACATTTCCAAGATCCTTCCCACTTGTCGTATTGCTGAGCCAAGTATCCATTGCGGATTTCTGCAACCTCTCTAGCTGGAAATCCTCTTTCCCTACTCCAGTTGTATTTTGTTGTTTTCCCTAGAACAGATTGCTAACCGAGCGTTCCTGTCTGACTCTGTAAGTGTGTATATTCGCAGACATTCGTCTAGTAAAAAATAAAACATCCTCCAAAATCCAGACAAAATGCAAAGTTGGCCGTGGTGAGTTATCACACACCATCAGCCGCGTTCTTTGCCTGTGATGTCTGCAAAGCCGCCAGCTACAAAGCAATTGCATGTGAAATCACAGCACCATCCCGGGCAATGCCATTTGGGTCCCAGCGAATAAGAAGCACCTGCAAACTACACGGGGGGGGGGGAAGTATCACCTGGAAGGCCTTTTGAGTCCACACTGATGTCAATTTGAATCTGTATAGAACCTGCCAGTTCCGCAAGAATGGAGGCATCCGCTCCCTGTCCAAGCATAGAGGAATGGACCATTGTAGTGAATCAATGCAGTGAAGTTTATCTACATGAAAAGGGGACTTTGGAGCCCAGTGATCAGGCCTCTGAAAACTTCTCCATTCCAGGTCTTGGTTGTCATGCCAGGGCACGGAGCTCAATCATTGTTACACAGACGTCGGGGGAGGATCGTGCCGCTAGCAGCCCCAGCCTCTCACCACAAGGAAGGGCCTACAAAGAATAGAGGAAGCTGCCTTATACTGAGCCAAACCATTGGGCCATCCAGCCCAGCATTGTCAACACTGACTGGATGTGGATCTCCAGGGTTTTAGATGCCAAGGATTGAACCAGGGAGCTTCTGAGCGCAAAGCAGGGGCTCACCACTGAGCCATGGCTCCATCCCAGTATGCCCACTATGATACTGGTTAATAGTGTTCACCTAGTCCAATATTATGATGGCTACACATTGCCTCCAGCATCGGAGGTAATCTGCCCTATGTGCACCAATCACTGGGGAACATGGGCGGGAGGGGGCTCTTGCTCTCATGTCCTGCCTGTGGGTTTCCGTGAGCAGCTGGTTAGCCACCGTGTGACCAGAATGCTGGACTATGTGTCCATTTTGCCTTGGGCTGAGTAAAGTTCTTTTCTCCTCCAGCAGTTTTGGGGAGATTCTTAAAGAGTTCAATACCGCCAATGGTGTGAAACTTGTCATTCGCTCAGTAGACCTCCGTTGCTTTCCCCCTTTCCTTCTCCCTTCTTCCCCCTTTTTGATCCGCACAGTTGCGCAAAGTGAATGAGAGCAGGAAGTAGCCGGGGACGGGGGCGAGGATCAGAGGCGGCAGCATGCCTACGCATGCCTGTGGCTGGGGAGCGTGAGCGGGAGGGTGCTTTATTCATTCATTTATTTATTTAAGCAGTTCTATCCCGCCCTGTATGATTAAGACCTCAGGGCTATAGTATTCCTGTCCTATTTGTGGGCTTCCCACAAGCTGCTGGTTGGCCAGCGTGTGAACAGAATGCCAAATGAGATGGATCCTTGGTCTGATCATAGAATCATTGAGTAGTAGAGGTGGAAGGGGCCTCTAAGGTCATCCAGTCCAACCCCCTGCTCAAGGCAGGAATCCATCTTAAAGCATCCCTGACAGATGGCTGTCCAGCTGCCTCTTGAAGGCCTCCATTGTGGGAGAGCCCATGACCTCCCTTGGCAATTGGTTCCATCGTCATACTGCTCTAACAGTCAGGAAGTTTTTCCTGATGTCCAGCCGGAATCTGGCTTCCTGTCACTTGAGCCCATTATTCCGATCGAGAAGAGATCCTTGCCCTTCTCTGTGTGACAACCTTTCAAATATTTGAAGAGTGCTATCATATCTCCCCTCAGCCTTCTCTTCTCCATGCTAAACATGCCCAGTTCTTTCAGTCTCTCTTCATAGGGCGCTCTTTCCAGACCCCTGATCATCCTCATTGCCTTCCTCTGAACACGCTCCAGCAGGGCTCTTCTTAACTTCTTATGATGTTGCATTTCCCCCCTTCTTTTTTTTACTACTAGTGAAGTAATGGTGCCCGGTGGGGATATGAATTCCTCAGCAGTACAGATGTGTCCTTAGGCGGACAGAGAATGCTTTCACGCTGTGATCCTCTGGAGACCCTGATATCAAATCCATTGATAGTATTCGGTTAAATGGTGCTTGGGGACAGCTCTTTATTTTGAAGCTTTACTGTAATGTGAAATGAGAAGCTGGTATAACAAACCCGCAGTGTTCCTGGCCCGTCAGCCATTACGCGAAATACAATGTTGGGCTTCCTGTGATGTGGGTGGGCCTCTTCTTGGTACCAGACCATTCAGGAATGATCTCACAGATGATGCAAAGGGTATGCTGATTAGAGAGAAAGCTGAGAAGCATTTGTAGAAGAGCAATAAATGTTAGCACAGCGTTGACAAATTAGAGAGATGGGCAGATGTCTGCGATACGATCAGACACAATGAAGACAGATAAAGATTTGTTCACATAATTAATCTGCCGTTCAAAGGAAGCAAAAGGAAGGATGAACAGATAGGCAATACTGTTAAAGATAATTGAGAGCTACCGTCCCCCAATGTGGAGTGTCGGACTTAGAGCTGCTTCGCATGCTAATGCCAGCTTTCCGTCCAGCCTTACGCACACTTACCTGGGAGTAGGTCCCATTGAACCCGGTGGAACTTTGTGCTGTATCCAGCGGCGGCTTTGTGTGTTATGGAAAGCGGGGCAACCCGTTTTTGCTGATTCTGCTGACCTCCTGCAGCCTCTCAGGCCATGTCCCATGTTGCCTCAGATGGCTTCCAAACCTGCAGGAGCAGCCCTTGGGGGAAGGGGGATCTACGAAAATTGGGTGCCCTAACTTGCATAAGCGGTACTCTTCCATAATGGAAAGCTACCAATGGATAAAACCTTTACTCCTCAGTAAACGTGCCTCAGATTGAACAATTTGTTACATCCTGTTTCCCAGCTGCCTTGGATGGTGATTCTGGGGTACAGAGGGCCTCTGCGATCCAGGTCAGCAGGAGCCTTGCCTCAGAGAGTCCACATCCCCCCCTTCAGTGGGCCCCAAGCTTGAGCACCTTGCAGCCTATTCAACGGAAGAGAACGTATGCCGGATTCTTCCCCTGGCAGTGAATATTTTGATAATCCCAGGTATCCGTATGCCATAATTTGTATATCCACCTACTCTTTTTCAAGCTTCTCCCTCCAAAAGGAGGCTCATTTTTCTGATGTAATTCGTGGGAGACACGATGAGTTGTTTTCATTGGTTCTTCTTCGTGGTCTCTGTGCATCACACATATGGGCTCGCGCTGGCGCCGAGCCCCATTTCGGGAAACTTCCATAGCTAGCCTAGCGATTTTGGCGGGAACCCCTCCCCCCACCATCTCACCGCGCATGCTCCGGGTTCCCGCCTACCTCAGTTCTTCTTCGACCGCTGGTGATATCGCCTCGCGGGAGACTTCCTCCGACGTTTTTCGTCGTCCGGTATACCTTTAAAGAAAATAATAATAATAATATATTCATTAGTTAGCTTAGCGTTAGAATTGTTATTGTTATTATTACTAAAATATATATATATATATATAGTTAGTTAGTTAGTTAGTTAGTTAGAATAGTTAGCTGGCTATGGCGCAGGCCGCGCTTTTCAAACATTGCCTGAAGTGTAAGGCAAAATTGACTCTAACGGATGGGCATTCTCTGTGCCTACTTTGCTTGGGAGAAGGCCACGTTGTAGAAACCTGCTCCCACTGTATGGCGTTTTCCCGCCAAACCCGCCGGAACCGCGCTGATAGACTAAGAAGTCTCCTTTGGAGCAACGCTCTATCGGCGGTGGATAGGCAAAAAGACATGCCCCGGGGCACATCATCGGATAAGGCCTACTCAGTTTCTGGGGAGCGCAGGCGGTCGCCAGTCAGTCGCTCGAACCCAGCATCGCCCAGCACCACTCTACTATCTGTGGGTGCTGAAGGATTTGAGGGTTTGGACCCACTGACGGGAATCCTCTCCCCGGAAAAAGGCTCGGAGAATCGTCCAGCAAAGGCGAAAAAGCACAAGGAAAAATCGACTAATAAGTCTTCGGCATCGAAGTCGTCGGCGTCGGCATCGACGTCGAAGAGGCCGGCTTCGGAGTCCCCATCGACTCCGAAGGTGAAGAGGAAAAAGCACTCGACACCGTTGGGCCCCGCAACGACTCCTCCGACGTCGATGCAGGAACCTGCGCCTGCAACGCCGAGAACCACTCGACCATCGTCGGCATCGTCTTTGCAACGGCGTCCCTCGACACCGAGAACGACTTGCTCGATATCGACGTCGGCACCGCCTGCCTCGGTACCGAAGGACGCACGCCGCGCGTCTACCCCAAGAGATAGGGCTACGTCGCTACCGCCGAGACCTTTTCGTCCGCCGTATAGCCCGCATGACCTCTCTTCAGAACTTGATATCTCGGAGATCGTCACAGTGGATCAGATCGACGCCGAGGAGCAGCGCAGCCTCGGTACTGCGTTACACGATACCGAGCAACCGATTTCCTTGGATTCCGAACCCGACCTGCCGCTTTTGCCTAGATCTCGTACATCACGAGCCACTGTCGACCGGTCCAGATCGCCATCACACTCACGATCTCAGGACTGGGACGCATATTCAGACCACGCGCAACCTGCCTCCGGGCACCGTACTAAGAAGCGCTATCGTTTTGACCCATACACGGGAAAGCGCCTTTCCCCTGCAGTCACCAAGCAACGGAAGCCCGCCCGGGCATTGCCACGACCTGTGCCATCACGACGTGAGCCTTCACCAACATCGGCAGACGATTACGCGTCGGATACCTCTTCCATACCATCTCCTCCGCCTTCGGCACCATCTCCAGCTGATGGCGTGATGCTCTCGGATAGAGTCTCGCCTTCGTTGGAGTTGGGAGCATTCTCTGATCAAATGCAGAGGATGGCCCAATCATTGGGTCTTGATTTACAGCTGCCAAGGGAACCCCTGAAGGACAAAATCTATGATGTGATGTACATGGACCCAACTCCTCAGCCAACGCTCCCAGTGGTGCCTACCCTCCTGCAGACCTTACAGGATTCTTGGCCTAACCCAGCATCAGCGGGCCCCACGTCAAAAAGACTAGATGCGCTCTATAAAATCCAGGAGGCAGACGCCCCATTCCTATTTACTCATCCTAAGCCCAATTCAATTGTTGTTGAATCTTCAGTTGGTAAGACCGGAAGGTCACACGCAGCTCCTACTGACAAAGAGGGGAGGAAGCTTGATACGGTGGGCCGGAAGGTATATTCGTCTGCGGCACTCGGGTTCAAGGTGGCAAATTACCAAGCTACCATGGCCCGGTACCAGCTATTTTTATGGGAAAAAATCTCCACGCTGACTGATTACTTGCCCGATGATCAGCGCGATCTGGCCAGAGTCTTCCAGACAGAGGCGGCTAGGTTGTCGAGACAACAGCTGACGACCGCCAACCACCAAACTGATTGCTCAGCCAAAGCTATGATGGCTGCCATCGCCCTGCGCCGTCACGCTTGGCTGAGGTCGTCGAACCTGCCTGCGGAGACGAAGACCCGTATCGAGGATCTCCCCTTCGATGGGGAGGGCCTCTTTCACGCTACAACTGACAGCACTATGGATGTTATCCATAAAGCAAAAATGACAGCGAAGAGGATGAGTGTACCATCCCACCAGCAGCATCAACAACCCCCACGGCAACGCCGCTGGTATCGACCACTCCCTTACCAACCTCGCCAGCAGCAAGAGCGCTCTCAGCGATACCAACCGCAGCAAACGCAATCATCGTACCAGGCGCGTAAGCCTTCCTCCCGTTTTAACAAACCTCGCAAGCAGGATTATGGCCCCAAGCGGCGCCTTTGACTCGGTTCGCATTCACAGCGTCAACGACCCCTGCAACAGATTACTACCCTTCCTGTCTGCGTGGGGAAATATCACTACCGATCGTTGGATTCTGTCAACTATAGCCGAGGGATATCGCATCGAGTTTGCAGCTCATCCCCCTCTTGGCATGGTGCGACACACCCAACCATCGTTGGTTCTCCTTCAAGAAATTTCAACACTCTTGCAGAAGGGGGCAATCACTGCCGTCCCTCACAAATTGATAAAAGCGGGTTTTTACTCGCGCTATTTCACGGTTCCAAAGAAGGACGGAGGCCTCCGTCCAATTATGGACTTAAGGCATCTAAACAAATTTATATGTCCAAAAAAATTTCGCATGATTACCTTGGCACAAATATTGCCCCTGTTAAAAAGAAACAGATGGTTCACATCCGTGGACCTCAAAGACGCCTACTTCCACATACCAGTCTACCGACCGCATCGAAAGTATCTGCGCTTCATGGTTGGGGATCAGCCGTATCAATTCGCCGTCCTCCCATTTGGCCTCCGAACAGCGCCACGAGTCTTCACAAAGTGTATGGCGGCAGTATGCGCACACCTAAGATCACGAAACATCGAGATATACCCTTACCTAGACGATTGGTTAATTGTCTCGACGTCTCGTCTTCAAGCACAAAGCGACGTCCGCGTAGTCTCGTCCTGTCTCGCAGACCTCGGGCTGCAGGTGAATGTAGGAAAGTCATTTTTTCAGCCATCGCAGCAGATTCAGTTTATAGGAGTGTCTCTCGTTTCCGTACTGGGTCGTGCATTTCTTCCTGTAGAACGCAGACACAGAATTCAAGCGCTTGCCACACGTCTCCGCTACAATTGCAAAACGACGGCGTTCGCTGTTCTCAGACTATTGGGACTGATGGCTTCCTCCGTATTTGTCGTGCGTTGGGCCCGGCTACACATGCGGCCCCTCCAACAGGTACTCCTCAGGCACTACTACCCGGGGCAGAACCCCCACAGGACAATACTTACCCTTCCAGCTGCCGTAGTCCCGTCTCTCGAATGGTGGTCGGTCATGACTCATCTCTCACAAGGTCTGCCCTTCCATCAGAAGGAACCCTCTCGAGTTCTCACGACAGACGCCTCTCTAGAGGGTTGGGGAGCTCATGTAGACGACCTAAAAATGCAAGGACAATGGTCACGCTCTCAAAGTTCCCTGCACATCAACGTGCTAGAGCTATTAGCTGTCAATCGGGCCCTTCGTGCCTTCCTTCCTCACTTGTACGGTCACCACGTCCAACTACTTTCAGACAACACCGCAGTAGTTTGGTATATAAACAAGGAGGGAGGGACGCGCTCCTCCCGGCTCCTCAACCTAACACTGTGCATATTTCACTGGGCGATACGAAATCGTATCTGTCTGTCCGCAATGCACATCGCCGGAACTGACAATGGGATGGCGGATACCCTCAGTCGGCAATTCTCCGACACCCACGAATGGGAATTAGCCAAAGATGTTCTTTCCCTGCTGTTCAGGAGGTGGGGCCTTCCTTCAGTAGACCTGTTTGCAACATCTGTCAATGCAGCTTGCCAACGTTACTGTTCTCGGGCGGGGATTGGACCTGCGTCTCTCGGAGATGCATTCCAGTGGGACTGGTCCAGAGACTTCCTATATATGTTTCCGCCATTCCCACTGATAGCTCGGACTGTAGCCAGAGCAAGCAGGTTTCGAGTCGACGCCATCGTAGTAGCTCCCTGGTGGCCACGGCAGCCGTGGTTCACCCCGCTGTGCCGCCTGTCACGTCACCGGTTCTGGCATCTACCGATGCACCAAGACCTGCTGTCCAAGAACAACGGCATGATTCTACACCCCGACTTACAGTCCCTGAAACTTACGGCGTGGAGGATCCAACCAACTGGCAATCACTCACGTTGCCACCTGGACTAAAGGCTATCTTTGAGGCATCCATAAAGCCCTCCACTAGAGCATCATATGCTAGCAAGTGGACACGTTTTCAAAAATTTGCAAATCAAAACAACTTCAACCCTTGCAAATGCCCGATTTCCAGGATCATTGACTTTATATATTCCTTGCACTCCAAGGGATTAAAGCTATCGTCGCTCAGGGTTTACGTATCGGCTATTTCTAGATACCACAATAAGATTGATGGTTTTTCAATTTTTACACACCCTATTACCAGAACGTTCCTGAAGGGACTTAAGAATTTGTTTCCTCCACTCAGACCCATTACGCCTCAATGGAGCTTGTCTTTAGTTCTGACTGCCCTCACAGGAAAACCCTTTGAACCTATGGCCACAGTTAACCTACGTTTATTGACGCTCAAAACCATCTTCCTCGTCGCTATCACGTCAGCTAGACGTGCATCGGAACTAGCGTCACTGATGTTAAATCCCCCATACACTACCTTCTTTCCGGATAAGGTGGTTTTACGTCCGGGACCTTCGTTTGTTCCCAAAGTTTGCACTCCATTTCACGTTAACCAGGACATTGTTCTGCCCACGTTTTTTAAGGCGCCTGCAGACCCTCTCTGTTCCAAGTTGCACACCCTCGATGTTCGAAGGGCGTTAGCCTTTTATAAAGACAGGTCGCAATCGTTCCGTAAGTCGGAGAAGTTATTTGTTTGTTACGGAGGTAAAACAAAGGGACTACCTGTCTCTGCACAACATTTGTCACATTGGATTGTGGACGCTATTGTCCTTGCCTACCAAGTGTTACGGAAGGTTCCGCCAACCGCTTTCTCAGCTCACTCAACAAGGGGACAAGCCACTTCTGCTGCGCTATCTTACGGGTCCTCCATTCCAGACATCTGTAGAGCTGCAACGTGGTCTAATGCTTCGACATTTGTAAAGCACTATAGACTAGACACGAGGGCGGTCAAGGACGCTTCCTTCGGGAGAGCTGTCCTCTCATCCATCTGCCATTGACATCCAGCGTGCACACCCTCCTCCGGTAAGTACTGCTGATCAATCGCCCATATGTGTGATGCACAGAGACCACGAAGAAGAAATGCAGGTTGCTTACCTGTAACAGTAGTTCTTCGAGTGGTCATCTGTGCAGTCACACAACCCACCCACCATCCCCTCTCTGCAACGCTGTTATTATGCAGAAGGTACTCTATGCCGGCATGCTCAAATAGGTGTATATTACCTTGGTTGCGAGGCCGTTGCGGTCTCAGGGAACTGAGGTAGGCGGGAACCCGGAGCATGCGCGGTGAGATGGTGGGGGGAGGGGTTCCCGCCAAAATCGCTAGGCTAGCTATGGAAGTTTCCCGAAATGGGGCTCGGAGCCAGCGCGAGCCCATATGTGTGACTGCACAGATGACCACTCGAAGAACTACTGTTACAGGTAAGCAACCTGCATTTCCTAAGAAACCAGCCAAGGGTTTAGCAGGTAACGGCCCCCTCTTCCCACCAAAAACACTCCCTTCCACCTCATGCATGGATTTTCCCATGGTTCCCTTGGTCTCTTCTCCCAACTCACTTCTTTCTGTCAGCCCTTTTGCCCCGCCCCACCCTTGTTCCTGGGCCCAATGTGATGTTTCCCCCTCGGCCCACCATCATGGCATGGTCCTGTCAGCATTGCCCAGGATCCAAGGAGCTACTTTAGGCACTCCCGAGCTGGTGACTGGGTGAAATCCCTCCCCAGCTTTAAATGACCAGCCCCAGTTTCATCCCATGAGCTGCTTCTAAGGCTCTTTCTACACCATAGGGGTGTAGAGGGAGGGAGGGCGATCCCGGAAGTACCTGCTTCCAGGATCGTTGCTCTAAATACACATCAGAGCACGCCGTCCCAGCTTCCTCCTGGGCCGTCGTGGCGCCATTTTAAAAAAAATGGAGCCGGGAATTGCGTTCCTTCGATGAGGTAGGAGAGGGGAGGAAAAATAGTGCCCGAAATTGACTCCACCCCCTCCATCCTAGGGATGGCGGACTTCCTTTCCCCCCTCTCCTGATGGGCATGGAGCTGCGCAGCACGGCTCCATGCCCGTTTCTGCTGCCTGCTTACTTGTGAGTAAGCGGGCAGCAGCCAGGACAGGCAGCCACATCTCCCGCGGTCTCAGGCTGTTCCCGGGACCACGAGAAGAATTGGGTTTCTCCAGGGATCCCGTATCCTGGGGGAAACCCATGCCCATCCCCCCTGGGCCCTGGAGTCCCTGTGCATCATTTGAACTCACAGGGACGACCCAGGGGCAATCCCACCTCAAAAGGCCGGTGTAGAAATGGCCTAAATGTCCTCAGTTTCAAAAGAGATTTGCCACAAAGTGAGCAGGGATGCTGCTCACAAGACACCAGCTCAAAGCCTTCAACCTGCTCTTCTCTGTTCCAGACCATAGTACGTTTGACTCTTTCACTCAGTGGCTGCCTGGCACGCCATAATATTATAGCTGCCTTCCCCAACCTGGTGCCCTCCAGATGCGTCGGACTACAGTCCCAACTCAGAGCAACTTGGGGAACAGCTGTTTGTGACACTGTGTGTTTCACGGGCCAGTAGGCCTTTGCAGTAGAGCAGGCCTTTAGAATTGCCAAACCAGGCTTTCACATTCTTTACGCATTTTTCACAGTGCAGTGTTTGTGAGCGCTGCGTTCCGTTGGCCAGCTTGATTTACAATCTCCATTAAAATGCAAGCACAGGACGCTACACAGATTATTAGTAGGCTTTTAATCTTTGATTTCATGTCTAATTAGCTACAAGAGGTCAAACGTTATCCCCCCCCCCCCTGTTCTTTCTAAAGCAGCGTTTTCAAAGGCTGTTTTTCTTCCCTCTTGCCTGAAGCATGGGTGGGCAACCTGTTCGACTGCAGCTCCCATCAGCCCAGTTTGGAGGGATGATGCGGGTTATAGCCCAACAGTGGCTCAATTCGGACGACACGATAGTGGTGGGTTGACTAACCCTAACCCTAACCCTAGGGGGCACTCCCCACACAACATGGTAATAAATAATCAACTGTGGTGTGGATGAGGATCAGCGCTGAGTTGACTATGGCAGCGTTCGGATGACACAATAGTCAAAACAACTGATGATTGTTTCCCCCACACCAGTTGTTTATTGTGTCTTCGGAATTGAGCCAATGTCTGGATGGCCACAAGTTGCTCACCTCTAGTCTAAAATTTATCTCAAACAACTGCAAGGGAGTTTGGTCATGTTGGTTGGGGTTGATGGGAGTTGTAGGTCAACACATCCAGAGGGTGCTAGACTGGGCTTTGAAGGCTGATCTAGCCCAATATGTTCTACTCTTCGCTAGCCGCAGCTCTCCAGGGTCTCAAAGAGAGAGAGAGAATCTTTCCCATCACTTGCTACTGGACACTTTGAACTGGGTCCAGGCAAGCTGGAGCGTGTTTAGAGGAGGGCAATGAGGATGATCAGGGGTCTGGAAACAAAGCCCTATGAGGAGAGACTGAAAGAAATGGGCATGTTTAGCCTGGAGAAGAGGAGGGGAGACATGCTATCACTTTTCAAGGACTTGAAAGGTTGTCACACAGAGGAGGGCCGGGATCTCTTCCCGATCCTCCCAGAGTGCAGGATGTGGAATAATGGGCTCAAGTTACAGGACGTCAGATTCCAGCTGGGCATCTGGAAAAATTTCCTGACTTTTAGAGCGGTACGACAATGGAACCAATGACTTAGGGAGGTGGTGGGCTCTCCCACACACACTGGAGGCCTTCAAGAGGCAGTTAGACAACCATCTGTCAGGGATGCTTTAAGGTAGATTCCTGCATGGAGCAGGGGGTTGGACATGATGGCCTTATAGGCCCCTTCTAACTCGACTATTCTGTTCTATGGAGATGCTGCTGCTGATGGAGATATTGCTCAGGGATATGTTTTGGTATGGTAAGCGGTCTATGAATTGATGAAATAAAATAACATAAATTGAACCTGGGACCTTCTGTGTGCAAAGCAGTTGCTCTACCACCAAGATGCAGACCACTCCCCACAAATTGAAATGATAAATAATAATACTCATAATACAGTAGGCTCTATCCAGATTCATCAGAAACAACGTCACCTTTCATATAAAAAGCATATGATCTTAGAAAGCTCAAAAAGGCTCTTACAGCTGTGGGATAGTTTTTGGGCTCCTGGGCTTGTAAGGAGACCCACAGCATAGAGGTTATTCTCCCCTCCTCTTCATTTTATCCCCAGATGATTTCATGGTAATGCCTGAATCAGAGTGAAGTGAGGAGCTAGCTGACCCTTAAAAGTGGTTGAACAGCAGCAAAATTTCCCTGCAATCCATAGTTTCTATCTAGGGTTGTCTTCAGTGGCTGAATTCGGACAACACGATAGCCAATGGTGGGGTAATAATCAATTTTACAGTTGTTCATGTAGGGGGTACTCCCCACACAACATGGTAATAAATAATCAACTGTGGTGTGGATTAGGATCAGCACTGAGTTGACTATGGCAGCATTCGGACGACACAATAGTCAATACAACTGACAATTGTTTTCCCCCGCCAGTTGCTTATTGTGTCGTCTGCATTCAGCCAGTGTCTAATTCATACGTTACATTTTAACCCTCCTGTTCTTTGCCATGCTTGGGAGTTGTAAATACTAGCTGTCACCACCTGAAGTCACATAGAAACAAGCGTATTCGCCATGTGAGACTGATGTGGTAAAATTCCCCCATGGTGGCTTGAACACCTAGAAAGTAATGTGTGAACAGAGCCGGCTAATCTTTGTGAAGATCAGCTGGTAGTAGATTCGGGGGAGAAATTCATTTGGTTTGCAATTTTAATGTGAACTTACCTAAATTCACTCTTTCAAACCACTACGAGGACTGAAACATTGTTATCCGTTAAAATCCGCATTTCTCTGAATTTTGCAGTGGGACACCCAATTGAAAGGTGCATATATTTTGGGAAACACACAAACATAAATGCATATATTAGTGAAAATAATGTTCAAAATGGATTGTATTTGGCAAAATTGCAGACAAACATCCATGTATTAGGGGAAACGCACACAAAATCCATGTGAATTTTCATGAAACATTAAAACCAAAATTTCAAAAATTGGGACAAACTCAGTTTGAGGTAGGAAAAGTTCTGGAAATTCAGGACAAACCGAACTTAAGATTGGAAAGATGAGAAACCAAGAGGAGCCACATTTGACAAATTCATCTACCCCTAGATGGTAGCTACAGTACATTGATCATCTGCTCTACCAAGAGTACCTTAAGCAATATTGTATCAGAGTGAATTGTTATAATAACTGACATAATGAAGTAGAAGTGGCCTTCTCACATTAAGCATTTCTATTAATTGTTTCTGTAATTATGGGATATTTTTAATAGTCCAGGAAGGAGTTCAGTCGATTCTAATGTAGCGGTAACAGCAAGAAAATCGTTGAGGCTTCTAATTATTTCATGGCGGAAATTAATCACAGCAATACCTGGAGACCATAGATTAGGTTGACCATGTGGAAAGGCGGACCGGGCTCCTGTATCTTTAACAGTTGTATGGAAAAGGGAATTTCAGCAGGTGTCATTGGTATGCCTGCAGCCCCTGGTGAAATTCCCTCTTCATCACAACAGTTAAAGCTGCAGGAGCCCTGCCCTCTTTTGCATGTGGTCAAGAGGGCAGGGCTCCTGCAGTTTTAACTGTTGTGATGAAGAGGGAATTTCACCAGGTGCTACTTGCATAACAATGACACCCACTGAAATTCCCTTTTCTATGCAACTGTTAAAGATACGGGAGCCCTGTCCTCCGTTCCATATGGTCACCCTGCAGTAGATGTTTCCTAGCTTGGAACTTTAGCATCTTTTTACAAAGAACCAAGAGCTTATAGACATAGAGATGGTGTTAATACAAACAACGTTGTACACAGAGTGCTAGCCAAAAAACATGATGCCCTTTGGCTGCTGGTGGATGCAGCTCTGAGGACCAGCTTTCATTGAGTTAGCCAGGCCTTACTCTAATCCAGCCTGCCCCACCCCGGTACCCTCCAGGTGTGTTGGACTGCAACTCCCATCATTCCCTGCCAGCCTGGGAATGATGGGAGTTACAGTCCAACATATCTGAAGTGTTACCAGTGTTGAGGCAGCCTCCTCTTAAGATTTTAAACATCCTGATCAAGGAACCATGCTCAAGTCTACAGCCCGTATTTCTGCCATTAACCGCAGCAGTCTCACTGGTTCTGTTTTGCTGTGTCAGCTTAAGTTGCAGTTGCTGCCTTTCTGGTGCAGACATTTGCCTGGCGATAGTTTTTTCCCGCTTTCACCTGGCTCAACCAGGGCTGGGAGCCGCTGCACTTGGGCATTTAGCTGCTAATTTCCTCCTGTGGGTTTAGTGCCTATATTCCATTTACCAAACAAGTGGACCGGCCTTAGTGCCAGCTCATGAACATACCGTGACCTTCTTTTCAGAGTTTACATTTCCCTTGGCAACTCTCAAGCGCTCTTCATAGGATCGTTAACGGTGAGTGAAGAGATCAAGCCGGGGTGACGCAGTATGAATGACTTCTGCTAAATAATCATATGATGAGCGGCAGGAAAGGAGCTTTATTAGTCTTAACTCAGCAGGTATTGATTGGAGGGAGAGGAAAATGGTTGATCGATAGATCAGAAGACTAGTGACAACTGTAGAAAACTCTGTAAATCAAAGGTACATTTTTACAACCAAAAGGAAGAGCTATGAGTTGCCCTTTCCAGCTTCCCTGCACCACTCCAAAGAGAGTTTCCGATCGTAGTAATTTGTCTCCATTATCACTGGGATCCTTGGAGAACGGAGAGGGACTGAAAATGGTTCTATTAGGTTCTTGTCTCTTTCAGTGGTATATGATTGGTATGTCTGTATCTCTCAAAATGCCATTACAATGCAAGTCCCATACTAGAAGGAACTTGATGATTCCACTCCAGAGGGGGAAAAAGCATGGGCTGGCAAATGTGAGTTATTGATCTGGATGCAAATGCCACTGCAAAATTCAGTTTGGCTTCTGCTCACTCTGAAGATGTACTAATATATGGTGGCTTCAAAATGGTGGTGACTTAGAATTTTTTTTTACATATTTTCAGTTGGGTTGACATTTCCAGCAGCCTCTTCTCTTTCATGGCAAGATGACACAGTTGTATTGTGTCAGAACAGGGAGGCCCTATGTAGTGGTGTATCCTGGTCTTTGGGAGGTGGGGATTGGACAAATCCATGGAAGATAAGGCCATTGATGACTACGAGTTGCAATGGCTTCTTGCTAACTTCAATATCAGAGGCAGGATGCCTAGGTACATCAGTTGCTGGGGAACATGACCAGGAGGGTGCTGTTGCATTCATGTCCTAATTGTGGGCTTCCCACACGCAGCTGGTTGGCCACTGTGTGAAAAGGATGGTGGGACAAAATGGACCCTTGGTGTGATCCAGCATGGCTCTTATGTTTTTATGGTCTTCATTCTTATTGTTTATTGCATTTATATACCACCCCGTAGCCGAAGCACTCTGGCCGGTTTACGAAGATTAAAAACATTGGACATTAAAAACCGCTCCAGTTTGAAACATAGTGCAACTCTAATTCCGTTAGCAAATTTCAGGCAATGTGGAATTGGTCTAGTTCACACTCCTCATCTCTTCTGTCTGATATATTCTCCTTAAGTAAATCACAACCTGAACACCTCACCTTAACAGTTTTGCGTTGACTATAAGCAAGCTCACCTATGGTGCCTGCACGATACTTAGCTGAGAAGTGGTGTACCTGAGTTTAGTAACGTATTAACCCCTTGAGCTCAAAGAAGTCTTAGTTCACCGCTATAATTTGCAGCACAGAAAAATGTGTGCAAGCAAACATCTCGCTCTATTCCCACGACATCACAGGCGATGCATGTAGGCTGGGGTGGTTATGTCTCCATGTGCCTTTCCCTGCCTCCCTGTCCAGTTGTCTGGTATCTTCCTTCCTCACATGGACCTCTTTTCCTTGGGCTTGAGGTGTGGTTTTGCTTTCCTTGTCGTTAGAATATACCAGATGGAGATGTCACCAAAAGGTTCAACCTTGCTGCCATTTCCCCCACATCTCCTAGCAACTTTCCCACACAGATCCCACTGTTCAGATCCCTCCGTCGCGAGAACTATCCATTCCTCCTGACTCTCTACTTCCTATCCTGTCTCCAGTTATCCATCCATAGGAGGACCTATCCTCTTATCCCAAGACTGCTTGTTGCATCCCGGGGGGTCATTGCTGTGGGCCCCCAGGTTGTTCTTTTAGATTACCATGGAAAAGACATGCTCAGAGACTAGGTTTACTTATAAGGAGATTTATTGAGTATTTATTGAGTATTACCCAAACATTGGCCTCAAACGGTGGAAGCCCCTGCGCAAAGCTGGCAACTCATCTGAATCCCCGCTTGGGTATGGAAGTGACAATTATAGTGTTCTGAACTTAGCAGAGGTGCGAGTGATACAATAACGAAGCGCGCTTTCTCACCATAGAATATTGTGGTGAATCAGACATAAGCAAAGTAGGCTGACCATATGAAAAGGAGGACAGGGCTCATATAACTTTAACAGTTGCAGAGAAAAGGGAATTTCAGCCGCCGTCATTTGTATACATGCAACACCTGGTGAAATTTCATCTTCATCACAACAATTAAAGTTGCATGCACTATACTAGAGTGACCAGATACAAAAGAGGGCAGGGCCCCTGCAGCTTTAACTGTTGTAATGAAGAGGGAATTTCACCAGGTGCGAATTGCATACAAATGATGCTGGCTGAAATTCCCTTTTCTCTGCAACTGTTAAAGTTACATGAGCCCTGTCCTCCTTTTCATATGGTCGCCTAACTTGGCAAGTGTATCTTCTTGGGAACTAACTGATTGATGAGGAAGCTTTGGCCTTGCTTCTTGACACAACAGTAGGCTGACCATATGAAAAGGAGGACAGGGCTCATGTAACTTTAACAGTTGTAGAGACAAGGGAATTTCAGCCAGTGTCATTTGTATGCAATTAGTTCCTGGTGAAATTCCCTCTTCATCACAACAGTTAAAGTTGCATGCACTATACTAGAGTGACCATATACAAAAGAAGGCAGGGCCCCTGCAACTTTAACTATTGTGATGAAGAGGGAATTCGACCAGGGGCTAATTGCATACAAATGACACTGGCTGAAATTCCCTTTTCGCTACAACTGTTAAAGTTACATGAGCCCTATCCTCCTTTTCATATGGTCAGCCTACCTTTGAGCAACCATGGCTTGCTGGCTTGCTGGCTTAGACACTGCTAATTTTGCTCAAGAGCTTTTGCTGGCTGCCTCTTGGCTCCCAGATTCCGCTCAAAACACGAATGCTCCCTTAATCACCTGCCTGGTCATCCACAGAAGCCCTTCTTCAGGCGCCCCCTCAATCTGTGGCTTGGACAGTGGCAGCAAGAGGGAGCTTTTTCGGTGGTGGCCCCGCGACTCTGGAATGGTCTCCCAAGGGAAGTTTGCCTAGCGCCCACAGTGATACCTTCTCAGCACCAGACTAAGGCAGGATCTACACTACTGCTTTATAGAGGTATCGAAGTGCACTGACAACTGTTGGGGCCCATAAGGCACGCCTGCACCACGCAGGATATAACACTATGAATGCGGTACGAAAGCGGTATATGGAATGTGTCAGTGGGCTCCACCAATTGTCAGTGCACTCCAATACCGCTATAAAGCAGTAGTGTAGATTCTAGGCTGACCATATGAAAAGGAGGACAGGGCTCCTGTAACTTTAACAGTTGTAGAGCAAAGGGAATTTCAGCCGGTGTCGTTTGTATGCAATTAGTTCCTGGTGAAATCCCCTCTTCATCACAACAGTTAAAGCTGCAGGGGCCCTGCCTTCTTTTGTATATGGTCACTCTAGTATAGTGCCTGTACCTTTAACTGTTGTGATGAAGAGGGAATATCACCATGGACTAATTGCATACAAATGACACTGGCTGAAATTCCCTTGTCTCTACAACTGTTAAAGTTATATGAGCCCTGTCCTCCTTTTCATATGGTCAGCCTAGTAGATTCTGCCTTTATATACCGCTTTCATACCACTTTCATAGTACAATATCCTGCTTGGTGTAGATTGGGCCATAGTCAGTTCAATTCTCTGAGTGCAGAGGTGGGTTGAACCCAAACAGTGCCATGCATGCACGAGAGAGAAAGATGGGTGCTATCAGGATTGGGCCTCATCTACACCAAGCAGGATATAGCACTATGAAAGTGGTATGAAAGCGGTATGTGGTATAATGGGCCCCAACAGTTGTCAGTGTACTTCAATACCTCTATAAAGCAGTAGTGTAGATTCTGCCTTTATATACCACTTTCATACCACTTACACAGTGCTGTATCCTGCTTGGTGTAGATCTGGCCTAAGATTTTCTTGTTCCCCCAGGCTTTTAAAGTATATTAAAGTATTTTTTTTATTATGCTAACTAGGGAATACTCAGAGCTGTAGGCCTTTTTTCTGTCCAAACATGCATAGGATTGCACCCACAATGAATAAATGTTTCTTCTTTGAAAAGTCCTTTTATGTGATCTTCCCTATATTTCTATTGGGCTAAATGAGGCAGAGGTATGATTGCTGTGGATGAACTGATTAAGGCATCACTAGAAAAAGGGGTGGAGATAGGACAGACAGGTGGCACCATGGACTTTTAAGATGACGCACCCAACCATGTAGGACTTGCTTTGGTAAGCTTTCGTCTCCACAAAGAAAGGATTATTAGGCTCAGTCATCCTATGCTATTGTTTCCCAAATTGAATTTCTTGCCTCGTTCCAGCAACTGATACTTACCAGGGAGGGAAGACAGTAAACATTAATGCTTCTTCAATTTTTTTTTTTTAAAAAAAGGTGTTAAAAAACGACAACATGGCGATGTCTTCTTGTCAACAAATGGTGTACTTAGATATGAAATAACACAGACGATGATGTAGTTGGGGGGAAATGTGAGATGTCATTGGCAGCTCCGTGTCGCTTATATCACCTCATAGCTGCTTCCCCCAGCCTGGTGCCCCCAGAGGAGTTGGAATTAAAGTCATCCAGGGAGCTTCATGGCTGGGTGGGGACTAGAACCTAATGGGGACTAGAACTTGTGTGGTGTAGCGGCTAAAGTGTTGGACTGGGAGTCAGGAGATCCGGGTTCTAGTCCCCACTCGGTCATGGAAACCCACTGGGTGACTTCGAGCCAGTCACAGGCTCTCAGCCCAACCTACCTCACAGGGTTGTTGTTGTGAGGATAAAATGGAGAGGAGGAGGATTATGTATGCTGCCTTGGGTTCCTTAAGAGGGAAAAAGGCAGGAAATAATATCATCATCATCATCATCACATCAGTCACTGGCATCACATCACAAAACTATACAGAAAACCTCCAGAAACTGGGCCTACCAGAATACATCCAGACCAACATCCAGAAAGCAGTCATGATTAAAACATGCTCAATTGTAAGGAAATTCCTGAATCAATAAAAGACAGCATGATTAGGCAAAGCCCGTCATGTCCGTCTAGAAAAAGCGCCATGAGTGAGAAAGGGATATAATGATAATAAAAAAACCTGGATCTCCTGAGTCCCAGTCCAACACTCTAACCACTAAGCCACACTATGACTGCTTCCAACAGTATTTGTTCCATCTGGCTGCTTCAGAGGGAGGAGTGACAGCAAGGCCTCCTCTCTTGGCCTAACTGGGACCAGCTGCTGATTGGCTCTTCTCCTCCATCAATGGCCTTTCTACTTGATCATTACGTAACTTTTATATAACTTCAGGTTATATAAAAGTTCAGCACCTGCACTGGCTTGTTTATCTCTGCCCTCCTCATCCCTTTTGCCTTTTGTGTTGCATCTCTGAACTTGCAAGCTGTTATTTGGGACTGCGGACTGCTTTGAGTGTATAATTGCAGCATCAATAATAAAACAGAGTATGTATTTAGTCCAGTGGCCACCCAAGAACTCCTAGGTTAGCAAAGGGTGACATCGTGGCCCTTGTCAGCTTTCTATGCGTCCCCAGTGCTTTGCCCCCAATTGCTGTGGCAATAGTCATTAAGTACAGTCTCTACAGAGGGAGATGAGAGAGGAAACGGGGCCACTGTCGCGGTTCCAAGTCCTCCTGCTGAAGTGCGAACCAATAAAGAGGTCTGGCCAAGTCATCCCCAAAGCTTCATTCAGTAAACAAACATCTCTTTGCACCTCGAGAGAGTTTAAACCTAGGAACCTTCCTCTAGGCAAATACTTCACTAAACTGAGCGAGACAATTCTTTTTTCAATAACGGCGGTGGTCTTTTCCCCAAGTTCCTTTCACTTCAAGGAGGATTTCTTTGAAGAAGCCTTTGGCGAGAGGTTAGCTGAGCTGACCGCCTCTTGCCTACCTTTAGCTCTTCCCGTTTGAACCTACGAGGTACCCTGGGATCGGACATCTCTGACGTCCCCTACCCCTCAGAGGATTCCTGAGTTCCCACAAACTGTGTGTTGTTCATGTTCTCACCGATAAGGTCCTGTGAAGATTCATCCCTGGCGGGTGAAGAGCCTGGGAGAATCACTTCCTCCACTTCCTGTGTAAGGTGGGATGTTTCTTGTCCCGTTTCTTCAGCTTCAGAATCTGGTCCTGATTGATGGCCTGAAACTCCTCCCTCCACACCAAGGGGAACAGGCCTGGTCATGACAGCCATTCCCCCAGCCCTATCGGCAGACCTCCCCCATGAAGGTTCTTCCTCCCTCAACTGTCTCCCCAGCAGCTATTCTAGTAGGCTGTAGTGATAGAGACGAGTGGGAGAGCAGGTCCCTTCCACTTACATGGTTTTTGAAGGCTACCTAATTTTTCCTCGTTCCTTCCCATCCCTTTTTCCTTGTGTGCCATGTCTTTTTAGATCACAAGCCTGCAAGCAGGGACTGTTTAATTTTACTGAATGCACGAGCTGTTCCGAGAGCCTTTTGGGGTACTTTACATAAATCAATGGCTTGGCCAAATATATTTTTGACGTTGTTCTGGTGTCCCCTAATGTGCCAGTTCCCAAAACAATGCCATAAATAGCATAGGTGCATCCATACATCCATTTGAAATCCTCAGTGTGGGGTGTGGCCGTCTGTCAATTTGCAGCCTATTTCCCCCCCCCCCCCAGCTGAAGCAACAAACGAGCCTTAGTTGACTAGCAGTATGAGCCAGTGCAAGACCCTCTCTCTATTTAAGGCTGATCAGGATTATAGGGGAACCTTGCCAGTTTGTACAAAGGAGCAGAACCACCTCTTCAGATGAGCGCTCGCCATTCATTAGAAAGGAGAGATCTGAAAGGCCTCTTTCCAACTGGATTCTTTGAGTGACTCCCGTGATGCCAAATAAATAATTTTAGGAGGCTCTTAATTTCAATGAACGAGAACACGGCACATAATGCAATCACTCACTTGATTTGTCTTAATGCTGTGCAGCTGCACTTGGCTGCTGGTGATGTCACCAGGCCGTAATATGCACTTCTTTCCCCCCACTTCACGTTTGTGTGAGCAAGAAGAAATGCACTTGACAAAAATGTCAACTGTGGGCGCACAATCATACACAAGCGACTTGTTTTTCTAAATGTATGGAAGGAGAGCGCTAAAATTAGATGGATTGATTGATTGCATCCGTACCCTTTGAGCATTCCAATGGGAGACGTATCACTAAGCCACCCGCCCCTTCCTGTTTTTTCCCCCCTTCTCAGGGATGCGGCAGGGAAATGACATCGGCACGCAGTATCGGAGTGCTATCTACACGTTCTCCCCGGAACAGATGGAGGCTGCCTTGAGATCCAAGGATGAGTACCAAAAGGTGAGTTGGGTAGAATGTACAGTTCGAGTGCTATCAGGCCTCCCACAAACATCCAACCTTTCAAAAACAAGGCAGGACTAGGCTGACCATATGAAAAGGAGGACAGGGCTGATGTAACTTTAACAGTTGTAGAGACAAGGGGATTTCAGCCAGTGTCATTTGTATGCAATTAGTCCCTGGTGAAATTCCCTCTTCATTACAGCAGTTAAAGCTACAGGAGCTATACTAGAGTGACCAGATACAAAAGAAGGCAGGGCCCCTGCAGCTTTAACTGTTGTGATGAAGAGGGGATTTCACCAGGAACTAATTGCATACAAATGACGCTGGTTGAAATTCCCTTTTCTCTACAACTGTTAAAGTTACATGAGCCCTGTCCTCCTTTTCATATGGTCAGCCTAGAAAATCTTTGCCGTTTTAGCCATCGGCTCCCCCCGCCACCAATATGTTGCTGAAAAGTTTCTCGAGACTTCTAAGTGCCAGTAGTTTTCCGGCTTCCCTGGAGATCAGCTGCCCCTTTGCTTTCCTGCCAAGCTATTAGCTTCCGTGCGTCTACATCAGAGATCCTTTTGGCTCCGCTCTACTTTTTTCATGGTGTCATTCACAACAGAAGAGAGAATCCATCACCCAGAACCATGAACGGCGTGCTGGTGTCGCTGTCTGTCTCTGTTGGAACAGCTGGGGGTTGCATGCCATTGGTTTACTCTCCCGGCTTCTTCTCTTCCTCCTCCTTCTCCTCAAGTCTTAAACCTGCTGCTGTTAATGCTTTTCTGGAATGCTTTTGGCAGTTATGGGCAAAAGTAAGGGAGCACCAAAGCCAGTGGTTTTCATGTCCCTACCCCTGGGGAGACATTTCCACAGCATGGAACCCATGACCTAGGGAGGTGGTGGGCTCTCCCACACTAGAGGCCTTCAAGAGGCAGCTGGACAACCATCTGTCAGGGATGCTTTAAGGTGGATTCCTGCACTGAGCAGGGGGTTGGACTCCATGGCCTTAGTTGCCCCTTCCAACTCTACTGTTCTATGATTCTATGAGGCAGTTGCCTCAGGCAAGAGATGCTGGGCAGTGACTGGTTTTGACATTGGACTTGCACTCTTGATGACTTTCTTATTATTGGACTTTCTTATTATTATCAACGCTTCTAGATCAACCCAGAGTGCAGGACACAGAATAATGGGCTCAAGTTCCAGGAAGCCAGATTCCGGCTGGACATCAGGAAAAACTTCCTGACTGTTAGAGCAGTATGACAATGGAACCAATTACCTAGGGAGGCCATGGGCTCTCCTATGCTAGAGGCCTTCAAGAGGCAGCTGGACAACCACCTGTCAGGGATGCTTTGAGGTGGATTCCTGCGTTGAGCAGGGGATTGGACTCGATGACCTTAGAGGCCCCTTCCAACTCTACCAATCTATGATTCTATGATCATTTGTTTGCCAATGTGCCTCTAAACATCTCCTGGGGAACCCCGCCTCCCGTAGAGGATTCTGGGTGCACATTCTAGGGTAAAGTCACAACAGCATACATGGAGCACTGAACCTACTCTGGGCCAGGGAGAGCCAACCTGCTGCTCTTCCAGTGTTTTGGACCATAATTCCCATAACCCCTGACCCTTGGTCATGTTGCCTGGGGCTTGTGGGAGTTGTAGTTCAAAACATCTGGAGGGCAGGAGGTTGCCTACCCCTTCGGCCAGGGGCGTTGAACCTCTTTCAGATCAAGCGCTAAATTCAGTTTGAGGGGATGTCTTGCGGGGTGTGTGTGTGTGTGTGCATTCCAGTGATGGTTGGGGCCAAAAATGCCAGCCTATTTTAGCTGAAAGCACTTTCTGTCAGCAATGAAGCCTTCGGCATTTCGACCTTCTAGAATGGGAAAGAAACTGTTCAAAAGCTAAGAAACCACCAAACGGCCAGCAGTTCGGGGAAAGGGTATGGGACCAGAGGAAGAAGGGTGGAACCCTGGAGGGGTGCCCAGGCAGGCTGGATTTGGCCCGCAGGCATCAGGTTCAACACCTGTGCCTCAAGCTTTACCCTTGGCCTGTGTCAACCGAGAGTGCAGCCCTTCAGGGAAGCTGAAGCTTCGTGTTGAGGAATCCCTAATAAGCTCCCGAGGATCCCTAGGGTTCCCACAGGACAGAACCAGAAGTCACACCACACTGCAGGGAGACGCTCTGGCTGAATTCCAGTTCTCACCCACCCACTCCAGCAGGAACCTGGAGCTCTTGATTCTTAGCACGTCATCTCCAGAGTGTTAGGGGCCATGTGGGAAGGTGTAGAGCTCTCAAAAGCGACAGGCAACGGGTAAGGTTGCCGCTTGCTGAGATGCAGAAAGAAACAGTCATGTTGGTCCTTGCACATGTGCTGAAGCAGCTAACTTCTCTGCGAGGAAGGGTTGCCTGATTCTTGTTGCTCTCAGACAATGCTCTGTAAACTGCCCAGAGAGCTTCGGCTATGGGGCGGTATACAAATGTAATAAATAAATAAATACTCTGCATGCGCTGCAGCCTGGGTGGAGCTCCATATGCTCAGCTGGAGCCCAGCGACCTTGAGGCTTTTTCAGAGAGGAAGGCATCGGAGATGCTGACCTCATCTTCCCATCCATCCATATAAATACGTTATATCGTTCATCAAATTCAGTTTTAAGTGTCATTACTTGCCCTAAATTGCGGAGATGGGTTTAAAGCTGCAAGAATGACTCTCCCTCCCTCCCCCATCCCCCCCCCGATGAACGTTAAAAGGGCAAAAAATAAAAGAGTTGAGTGTGTTTGTGTGTCATATCTATAGACAAGATTGCTTTGCAGAAGCTGCCAGCTGCGTCCCGTGAAGGGTTAAGCATCTTGAGCGTGCAAATTCCGGACTGGCAGCCTCGACTTTCCTCTTAGCGCCCACTTCAGCTGAGGTTCAGTGTCAGCGGCTCCCCCCTGGTGTGCTCTGACTGGAGCTGGCGATCCTGTCACTGCCTGTCTGTTTTGGGCTGCCAACTTGCATGGAGAAGTACCGGCCTGTGACTGACTGATACGAGGTCAAACGTGACCGGGAGGCCAGGCGAGCGCTGGCTCTCGGATCAGAGGCGGCGGCCCGAATGGTGAGGGCTCCTCTGCCTTCAGCTGTCCCTTTACTTCCGCTTCACCCTCTCCCCTGTCTTGACTTGCTAGCTTTCCATCTGCAGGAGGGTTTGTGTGTATGTGTGTGTGTGTGTGAAACAAAGGACATTCGACTCATTTGATCCCTGCTTGCAGTCTGAAGTGTTGCAGTCCCGAAAGTTCCCCTCCCTACAGTGTTTGACTCCTTTAAATGAAGAGACCCCAGATTTTTTTTTCTGAGTGTCTCTTTATTTCAGGTGTGGCTATTACCTGTTGTATTTGATCTCAGTGGTCCCTCTTTCTCTACCATTTCCCCTGTTTACCGGCACTGATATTTATTGGCAGATCACTGGGAACTACTCACAGTGTGTTTAACTTGAACATACCTATCTGTTTTGCAGGGTGGTGTGGGGGGGGCAATATAATAATAATAATAATAATAATAATAATAATAATAATAATAATATTTATAGCCCGCCTCTCCCTCCGGATCAAGGCGGGGAACAACAACAATATAAAACACAAGAATCACAAAACAGTTAAAATATAGCTTATAGATCCATCCCAGTCAGGTTTCAGGCCTGGTTATGGGACGGAAACAGCCTTGGTCGCCCTGATTGATGACTTATGCCGGGGAATGGATGGGGGGAGTGCAACCCTGTTGGTTCTCCTGGACCTCTCAGCAGCTTTTGATACCATTGACCATGGTATCCTTCTGGATCGTTTATCTGAATTGGGCTTGGGAGGCATGGCTTTAAAGTGGTTCCGGTCCTATCTGGAGGAACGGTCTCAGAAGGTGGTGTTGGGGGACTTCTATTCCACCCCATGGCCGTTAGCCTGTGGGGTGCCACAAGGTCCTATCTTGTCCCGCATGCTTTTTAACATCTACATGAAACCCCTGGGGGACGTCATCAGGAGGTTTGGGCTGAAGTGTCACCAGTATGCTGATGATACTCAGCTCTACCTCTCACTTCCAGCTGCACATCCCAGGGAGGCTGTGGAACTCTTGAACCAGTGTCTGGAGGCTGTTTTGGGATGGATGAGGATGAACAAGCTGAAACTTAATCCAGACAAGATGGAGGTACTGTGGGTGGGGAAACCAACTACTTCGGATGAGGTTGCACCCCCCCCCCCCCAAAAGACCAAGTATGGAGTTTGGGAGTTCTCCTGGACTCTGAGCTAACTGGGGAAGCCCAGGTGGCTGCCGTGTCTAGGAGTGCATTCTACCAGCTTAGGCTGGTACGCCAGGTGCGGCCCTATCTGGAGAGGATGAACCTTGTCTCAGTTATCCATACGCTAGTCATGTCCAGGCTGGACTACTGTAATGTACTGTACATAGGGCTGCCTTTGAAGATGGTTTCGACGTTACAGCCGGTGCAGAATGCAGCCATCTCAGTACTGGTGGGGGCAAGGTGATTGGACCACTTAACGCCTCTACTGCGCCAGCTGCACTGGCTACCTGTGTGTTTCCGAGCCCAATTCAAAGTGCTGTTTTTGACCTTTAAAGCTCTAAACGGTTTGGGACCTAGTTACTTGAAGGGCCGTCTTCACCTCATCAGCCTGTCCATACTTTAAGATGAGAAAGAGAGGTCCTTCTCACCTGCCCACCTGTGAGGGCGATCAGGCGGATGTCCACATGGGAGAGCGCCTTCTCTGCGGTGGACGGAGGTGGGTCCAACAGACCTTAATGGGGTTGCTTCTGAGTAGACTCGTGAAGGATTGATTGCATTGCACTTTATCTAATTGAGGTAGGCGCAACATATTTTATTTATTTATTTACTTCTTTTATTTAAAACCTTTCTTGGCCGCCTTTCAGGGCAGAAGCCCTCACAAGGCGGCTTACAATAAAATGCGTAAAATAATGAAAGCCATAAAATATTTAAACAATTAAAAACAATGAAACGGCAATTAAACAATAAAACCCACAGGGACAACCATAGCAGCAACGAGAACAAGAACAGCAATAATAGTAATACTCATCACGCAAAGGCCACGGCAAAATAAAATGTTTTCAAGGCCTTCTTGAATGCCGGCAAGGAAGGTGCATGGCGGACCTCCGATGTCATCTCACCTTGCATATGCCACTTCCAGTCTCGGAGGCAGTGTGCTTCTGTAGAGCAGTTGCTGGGGAACATGGGCGGGAGGGTGCTGTTGCACTGACATCCTGCTTGTGTGGTTCCCACGGGCAGCTACTTAGTGACTGCGTGAGCAGAATGCTGGACTGGATAGGCCCTTGGTCTGATCCAGCCTGGCCCTTCTTACGTTCACTCCCATGGCCTTCTGGGAAGGGACCCAAGCCCATTGCAGGTTCTGAACCTGGTATGAAATGCATCAGGCGTTCAGTTGTTTGTGGTGGCGCCCAACCCTGGCCCAAGAAGAGAACTGCTCTGACCCGTCACAGAAGGGCCAGGGGAAGGCGTACGGCGATTGGGTGCACTGCCTGACGGTCTCCCAACCCTGCCTGAGGGAGATTAGCTCGCAATTGCCTTAGCTGGCCCTGGCCTGGGCTGAACTTTTGCAGATCGCGCTCCACAGCTTTGGCTCCCGTACGACGTGCCCCAAATCCATTCATCTCCGATCCGAGGTGGCATTAATACATCCGACTCTCCTCTTGCTTGCTGCTCAGGCTAATCCAATGCTAAATGGCCCATTTGTGTCTCTATGTATGTGTTAGGCGTCACCTGCCCTATTTCTGTGCTGGTGTAATAGTTCCTTACTATTTCAATTGTTTAATTATAATCTTGTGTGATCATTCTCCCCCCCCCTTCCAAACTTGTCATTATCTCTTCCAAATGTGCAAATTGGTGTTAACTATCAACTGCCACAGCAAATAAACATCCACATTATTCAATGGCATTTTATTACAGCAAAGGCTGGGGCGGGGGCGGGGGAAGCTGCTATAATTGACTTGCCTGCTGTAAGATGTTGAAATCCAGAATTATGACCAAGGGAGAACCTGGTTTATTTCATTGCCCTCTGGTGGCCTTGAAACGTGTCTGCAGCACAGTTAAATAGAGCAGGCCACCCTTTCTCTATCCTAGCGCACGGACATCGTCCGTGTCTCCAGATTGGTGACAATTGAAGACCGTTCAGAAGTTGGGGAAAAGTTACATAAACAATGTCAAGATTGCGTGTGTGTGGAGGGATGCAAATTATATCCTCTTTCCTGCGTTTAGCATATTTCATTTTGTCGCCTAGGGTGGCCATATGAAAAGGAGGACAGGGCTCCTGTATTTCTATCAGTTGTATTGAAAAGGGAATTTCGGCAGGTGTCATTCGCATACATGCAGCACCTGGTGAAATTCCCTCTTCGTCACAACAATTCAAGCTGCAGGAGCCCTGCCCTCTTTTACATCTGGTCGCTCTAGTATAGCTCCTGCAGCTTTAAGTGTTGCGATGAAGAGGGAATTTCACCAGGTGCTGCAGGTGTACACATGACCCCTGCTGAAAATCCCTTTTCATTGCAACTGTTAAAGATACAGGAGCCCTGTCCTCCTTTCCATAGGGTCACCCTATTGTAGTAGTAATATCTGTATGTTTCAACATCCATGCAACATCCAGACACATCCCTGTTTCCCCAGCGTGCTAACGTGCATTCGGAGCCTGATGAGTCTTGCAGGATCAAGGCCTGGGAGAACGCGTGTGAGAAATGGCCTAACCCACAAAATCTCAGAAAACGTCAGTCCAAACTATCTGAGTAAGGGAGCAAGCAGAAACCCAAAGTCCCGTGCGGGCGGAAATCCAGGAAAGCAGTCCAGAACAAGAAAAGGCAGGAACCCAGAGCTACAACAGCTGCAAAATGGCGCAGCAACAGCCTTTTCCTATTATTCTTTATTTTTAAAAAAAATGTAGGCGGGGCTGTTCGAGGGTTGAGTCGCATAGGGCGCAGCTAGACCTGAGAGCTGGTTAATCACCTCAGCAGAGGTGTACTCAACCAGCCTTGGGAATGAGTCCCGACAAATACACCTGGATCCACAGGTACACAGGCACTCTGTACCTTTTCCAGAGTCTCCCAGCCCAACGGCAAGCCTAGTTAAAAATGGGATCTGCGTTTGGCCCTGGGTTGCGGGGACTCTGGGAGTGGCTGTAGGCTGCCCAAATGTATCTGTTGCCATACTCGCATTTCTGTGGGAATCTGTGGCGTCCACAGTGCCGGTGCGGCCGCGCAGCGGCACGCCCCACATTGGCGCTCCTTCCGCCCATCTATAGCTGAAGGAGCACCACGGCAGGGTTTCTTGCTGCTGTCGCTGCCGAGCCCGTGCCGGCCCAGCGGCAGCTGGACAGGCAGCTGGGAGCATCAGCCGCCCTCTTCCACAATAAGTTTTTTTTAAAAAAAAAAAATTAAAAATGGGGGTGGAGGACTGCAGAGGTGGTGCAGCAAGCTTATGACACGCTGTTCCACCCACTTCCCTGCCCAGCCCATGGCGACCAATCAGTGGTCGCCATAGACTGGGCACGCCTTGCAGAAGCTCTGGAGCAACAGCGACAGACAGCAAAAGCCGTCGTCGCGTCGCTCAAAACTAAAAAAGTTGGGCTAAATGCCCGACTTTTTTAATGCGGAGCTTTGGGGCTTTGCCCCTAGATGGCTTCGGAGTGACGTCAGCGTCATGTCATCAAGCCACCGCGAGGGAAAGTTACCGTCTAGGGGTACCCTGTATCGTTCTTTGAAAAAAAAAATACTTCCAGTCTGTCCCTTTCACAGTTTGCCAGGCTGGCACAGGACCTACCTCCCCATGACACACACAACAGGATGCCCCCAGCCAGCATTTAGCTGCCTGTAATGACGTATCTCCATAATACGTTAAGGTTGCCTTTTCATTAGAAAACAGGAAATTCACTGAAAACGAGAAGCAAACGTAGTGACACTTCCCAAAGCTCTGCTCCTCCTGAGCTCTGTTCACGGATCCATCCGGAGGTGCTGAACATGTGGAAGTGGTGGATGGGGCCTGTGGCTGGTTTCCTGCTTTCGCTGTCCTCCGTACACATTCAGTACACCAGAGGTGGGGAACCTGAGGCCCTCCAAAATTCCCTAGATGGCCCTTGGTCCCTTCCCCTTTCTTCCCATCATCAATTGTTTGCTGTTTTGGCCTGTTGTTTCCCAACTCTGAAAGGTTGAAATGGCTCTTCTAAGGCTGAGCTATTGACAGTAAGATCTTTCAGTTAAAATATTCTGGTACTTCTTTTATTTTGGCCCCGGCCTTTTGCGATTGGCCCCAATTCGTTTGCCTTCGGCTCCGTCCGCCGCTGAGAGTTTCTCCAAGATCGAATTCGGCCCATGGGCTGAAAATGGTTCCTCCTCCTTGCGGCCTCCCCAGTTGGTCACACAAACGGGTCTCTTGTTTACTGATCACAAGTTGAAGAGTCATTATGAGCACATTTTAATCAGTGAGGCTGAGACTGAAAGGTGCCTATGTAAATGCTTGGAGCCATTTTGTCTGTGGTGGGCTAACTGTAATGAAAAAGCCAATCTCGTGGTTTGGTTTTCATTTGGTTGTTGAGTTAGGTCACTCTTCCTTCAGTATTCCCAAGGTTAGGGTAACATGGAGGTTTGGGTGACATGGACTCAAACGGATCACTGGTTCTTCTGGGATGAAGGAAGCTAACTCTGTTCGTGCTTTGAATAACCCTTAGCGGACAACATCCATATGTAGTTACCCATCCCTCTGCAAGCCGAAGTCTTTCCAGCTGAGCAAATGAAGAAGTTTTCCTCGATCTGTCTTTTGTTTTGCTTTAGAACTTTGCTAACTGCTAATTGTCTAAGACGTTACTATGTATAAATGTATATGCTTTTCACACTGCCAGAAGAGAAGTTATTTGTAGGACTCTCTCCATACAGCTGCATTATGGTCAATAAAATAGAGTTGCCTTACAACCAAAGTGGATTTTTATCCTTAACAATTTGGGGGCTCATGTCCAGGTTGAGCACACCTTGGGAGGAGGCGAGGTTCAGTGGCTGGCTTTGTCTAAACCCTACCTGTGCACACACCTGAAGTAAGAGGCCTTTTGAAACCTCTAACGGTGGGGCTCTGACTTTGCCATTCTATCTCTCTTTTCCGCTCTGGGTAAGCCTCACCTCCTTCCTACCACACCTGTGTTAGAATCGCCTAATTTCTATTAGATTAAGAGAAGGGATCTTTGGCAAAGCTCAAAGGCTCTTTTTCTTCATTAGCATATTCTGGAACGCTGCGGTAGTTAGCCCTTGCGGAAGTGAAATTTGAATACAGGCACCCTTTTCCAGACTTGGACAGCACAGATTAAAATGTGCGATGTACCAATGACAGCTTTTACTGTCATTTGAACTGTCATAATAGAAACAACTCCACTATGGATGGATTTTAAACTTAAGCAACAGTACTTAAGTAAATTATACAAGCTTGAGGGTTCACTTGCTGGGGAGAGCGGGGGTACGTTGTTAAATGCAGCTTTGTGGTACGAACTTGGGATGCCGGTGCAATGCGTTTTAAGTTCATCCATGATGACCTCTTTTCACAAAATGCCAGAAAGAGAAGATCCAATCTTTGCAGCACTTTTTCTGAATACCGGCTAGGATTTTTTCCCCTTCCTCTTAAAAAAATAAAAATGGGTCATAGGTGCAAACATTTTTGTGTGTGTGTATATACGCATGTGTGTATGTGTGTGTGTGTGTGAGAGAGAGAGATGGGAGAGAGGGTGGTTAGAACTTTAAAAAACAGAATCAGAGCAGCTTTGCACCTTAAAAAGGACTCACTCCCTCTGGTGGGAATGTTTAATCCTAAATATGATTGCCCTCTTGGCCTCCCGCTCTTCTCCTCACTGTCCACCCCCCCCCCCCCCGCTGCGCCCTGTTTTCCATGCAACACGTTCAGCTTCTTTCATGTGGCACCTTGAATGTGCTGCAGAGCTGCCAAGTGGTTGCCATGGGAGCCAGCCTAAGGGAAACATGCCCCATTGGCTGCATCCTTGGGAGGAGGAAGAAAAGGCCCTGCCGGGTCAGAGGTGGCATGCGCCAGGGTGCCCTGCCTGCCATTGTTTTCGATCGACTCTTCGCCTGGGATGCATTAACAGGGCAGCGTCAAGGAGGAGAAGAAGAAAAGCAGTATCCAAGAGGTCATGCTAGAATTGCCAGCTGCGGACCCCACTTGGCTTGTGTCGCTAAGAGCCCCCCCCCACTGCCCCTGCTGCCCCCCCTGCCGGTCAATGTCATTCGCTTGACCCTCAAGTGCGGACGTTGCCAAAGGACAGAAGTCAAGCGTGTGAGCAGCGCGCTCCTCTTGTTTAACATCTTGCCGTGTTTCCTTTTGAGCCGCTTAGGATGCAGAGGCGGTTGCACGCGGGGGGCCCTTTCCTCCTGCCAGTTCAAACGGCGGAAATGCAGATGATAGAGGCCTCCGATATTATAATTAACTTCCATTTACAGCACAGCTGTCATCAGAATTGCTATGACAATTGAGCAACCGAGAGGGCCATTTTGCACCTGGACCAGATTTAATTTTAAACTCAGCTCTCCTTTGATCTGCTCTCTCTCTCTCTCTCTCTCTCTCTCTCTCTCATACATTCTGACAGTGGTTCATTTGTAAAATAAATATTTCAGGCTCTCTAAGCGCCAGCCTCCCATTTCCAGCATTTGGGCACAGAACCGCTTGCATTTTTTCCCCAGACCGGGCCATGGTGCGAAGCCGTGGAGGGGGAGGGGCACTTTGCGCGTGCCATGAGTCACGTTACAACCTGCAGGTATATTAATGACTTGACGTGTGTCATTTCTAGCCAATCTGACTTTGTTTCGATTGGCTTGTTTGGTTCAGGAGGATCAACATTGTCACCTTGCGAGTTTGGAACCTCCTGGCTAAGACGTTTGAGCGCAAGACGCCTCTGCGCCTGCCCGGGATGACACTAATTGTACAATTGATCATTTTCGCATAATTGGTATTTGCACTGCAGTTTTATCATTGTAAACCACCCGGATATGTAGTCCAAGGCAGGCAGTAGAAAAATATTTTAAAACGAATACTGTCACTGTGATGTGATCCCCGTCCCGTAATTGCAACATGTATTTTGCAGTGACATTATGAACAGACCTGCATCTCACTCTTGTGCATTGCAAAAATATGCACCTACATACAGTATGTGTGTGTGTTTTCTCACCTAACCGGCCGTGCAGTAGCTTTGTGTGCGCATGTGCGCATTCCAATTATGGAGTGATCTCTCCGACGAGGCTCGCCTGGCGCCAACATTGTTATCTTTTCGGCTCCAGGGCAACACTTTCCTCATCTCCCAGGCATTTAACAGCATATACTGAGTTTTTCAATTGACTCCAGAACTATATTTAGGCCTGGCTGCTTTTAAATGTATACTGTTTTTATATGTTGTCTGTTTTTATGCTTTTATGCTTTTAAATTTTGAATAATGATTTTTAATGTCCAAAGTTTTTAATTTTTGTAAACCGCCCAGAGAGCTTCGGCTATGGGGCAGTATATTAATAATAATAATAATAATAATAATAATGAAGATGTAGACACTTGGGGAAGGATGACCCCTCTTCCCCCTATGCTGCTACTTGCAAACATGTAAAGAGACTGACAATTCAGTCACACACATCTCGGTCATCCAGTTGGCCCTTAGCTCTGAGATTAAGTGGAGCTGGTTTTGTATTGATATAGAGCAGATGTCCTCTCATTCATTGGTTCCCTGATCTTTCAGTGCAGATGGGGGGGGCGGAAGGGGAGGAGGAGGAGGAATCCCTTTGGCCAATGGTATCCATTCCACTGGTGGACAGACACAAATGGATTTAGACATAATGTTACTAGAGATCTGTCGTCCCCTCCCCTTTAATTTTTTTTTCTTGTCCTCCCATTTTGAGGACCCTGTCCTCAACGCAGCTTTACAAGATAAAACATATACAGTTAAAACCTATAAATAGAAATATACGGAAGTTAAAAATATAATTAAATACATTTCAATATTAAAACATTTAAAATACACACCACAATTTTAAGAGTCCTAGACATAGACGGAGGTCCAGATTGTTCACCAAAAGCCTGCCGGAACAAAAAAGTTTTTGCCATCCTCCGAAAGCACATCAAGGAAGGAGCCAGTCTAGCTTCCCTGGGAAGAGAGTTCCAGAGCACTGGAGCAGCCACTGAGAAGGCCCTCGTGTACCCACCAGGCATGCCTATGATGGTGATGGGACTGAGAGAAGGGCAATAACTAGCAATTAAAGTGTTAGAAAATAAAATAAAAGCTGAATAGGAAAATTCTGTCTTGCCTTCTAGCAAGCAAAATAGTTTGGAAGAAAATGGTGGATGGGAATCTCTTTCTTTCAGCAGGTCAGTACAATTAAAATGTGAAGTACATAAGAACATAGACGCCAAGAACATAAGTATTTTTAAACCTTCTGGGAAAAGCCCATTTCCTGAAGCACCCAGCCTGATCCTGGCCACTGGACTTTATTCAGGGACCAGAGACGCCACCCCTTCTCTGTCACTGCAGATAAGAATGGCTATTTCTCAGTGAGCCAGTGGAAGGAATCTTGTGTCCATGGTATCCAGACCAATCTAAAAAAAGCACTCAAAGAATCCAACGTTTCTGATCCGAAATCATGCCTTTGATTTCACCTGTGACGTGTTTTGCCTCACCATCCAAATGTACACCCAGAAAAACTAGCGAATCGACCCTCTGCCCTCTCTCCAATCAGATCTCCCTCCTATGCGGCGTTAAATGGATTCTGTAGAACTTTATCTACATCTTACCTGCCTTTTTGTTTTTTATTGGATTGCTGAGTGTAGCGGGGCGCTCTCTAGAATGACGAACGACTGGAGGAGCTGGAAATGGAGCTTCCATTTCTCTTGAGTGCGTGCGAAGTGATAAGAGCTGCATTAACCATTAGCCTAAGTATGTTGAAGGCTAGGTGCTCCAGCCAAATTGAGACCCAGCTGTAACCTAATTATTTTAGAGTTCCTCCATATGCAGATTGCCGTTGGTATGCTCCACGATCACAGTACTTGCTTCCCCCCCTCTGCTCATGGTTTCTTCCAGCTGCTGGGGAATAGGGGCCTCTCGCTCACCTGCCATGATCAGAACCAGACTTTTGAAATGCAACCACACAACCTGTGGTGAAAGAGAGTTGTGTTGGCATGCCAAATGTTTGTTGCCCTTCTGCTGGCAGGCAAAGCCATTGTTATTTAGGCAGGGCTAGAGATGTGAAGGCCCGGAATAAAACAAAAAATAATGGCTGAGGGGAAACATTTCCCGTTTCTTCCCGAAACCCTTTTTGTTTTTGTCCCGAAAAAATGAAAAATAAATGAGGAAAAAATGGATTATGGAATGTTTTCTTTTAGCAATGATGAATAAAATGTTTGACAAAGTGTTTATATATTTACTTCTCCAAAAGATTTCTAAAAACCATGTACAGTATCAGATTATTACAATTTCTGTGCACCGAGGACAAGCAAGTCTTAGGTTGCAAACTGAGACTACAGCTCTCAAATGCAAGAGCAAGATGCGTTTCTGCCTCTACGGGGCGCTGCCATTGAAGCAGAGATTGAAACTGATAGTGATAGCTATCGCTCAGAAATTGAGTCTGATTAAATTTCATGCATATTCATTGAATCTTGGTCCCCCTTTTCCCCCAGTTCTTTTTATGGGAATGAGTACTTTATGTCTGCTTGACACGGTGAAAGGACTAGCAGAAACATAAATAATTTTCTTTGTAACTAATCTTGATGATTTCTTCTGATTTTTTTAAAAATTGCTTTTTGCCTGCTCCTCATAAACTGGCAAAAACTAAGATGTTCCTTACAGTTCAGGAGCTTGTAGCGCCATTCGTTAACAAAAAAAGTAAAAAAAGTAAAAAGTAAATTAAATTTGTAATAATTGTTTGAATACACTGTACTTTTAATATACCAAAAGTAATAATTTTATGCCAAACCAACTTGTACATAATTACATTTTTATGTTCCTAAAGTAACAAAGTGACTTTCAATTTGTAAAAAGTGCTAATATTGCATTTCCCCCCCAATTTTTCCAAAACTTTCACTTTTTTCCTGAAAAAAACTGGCTGAAAAACAGTTTTTTTTCCATGGTTTCAAAATTTCTGGAAATTTTACATCTCTAGGGGCTTTGGCATATAAACTGGTCTGTTGCAGTGGGGGGGGGGGGCGGTTATGTGGCTGGTGCTATTGCATTTCAAACTATGCTTTTAATTTCTTTATTTTTACGCTATTTTCTAATTAAGATTTTGTTAATTTGTCTCTTATCGTTAGCCGCCTTGAGCACAATTTACTGGTGGAAAGGTGGGATCGAAATCGAATAGATAGCCACTTCTCCTTCTGTTGAATGAGTTGGATGGCTTTTGTTAAAACCAAGGAGTCGTTTCAGAATGAAATTTGGAGAAAGCAGTCGGCACAAGCAAGGTGTCCAGGTGTGTCCAGCTGAGATTTTCCTTAACTGGAGATGTCAAACCTGGAGCCCCATGTATGCAAACCAGGTGTGTCACCACTGAGCAAAAAAACTAATTTCATAAAATGTCTCCATTTCCCTATGCACCTGGAGTATGAACTGCAGGCGTCCTGCTCATTATGGGTGTGGGGCCTTCTTGCTAAATGGATCACAGAGCTGTAAGGAGAAACCATGTTCTTGACAATGGAGGGAAAGATGGGCCATATTCAGGATCAGCACGCTATGGGAATTCTGTAATGCTGTTTAAAATGTCTCATAGAAAGGGGGTATAGCCTACACCAGCCTTCCCCAATCTGGTGCCTCCCAGATGTGCTGGACTGCAAGTACCATCATTCCCAGCCAGCATGGGAGCTAAACTCCAACTTATTTATTTATTTATTTAAACATTTTTATCCCGCCCTATAGCGCAAGGATCTCAGGGTGGCGTACAGATAAAATCATACATATAAAATAAAATAAATATACAATTCTAAAACAAATTAAACCATTAATATATTAAAACCAATACGAAATTTTAAAACAGCGAAATCCAATTAAAACAAGACAGTGTGCAGGCTGGTGGATTTAGCCATCAGAGGCCTTGTTAAAAAGCCATGTCTTAACCTGGCGCTGAAATGAAGCCAGTGCTGGCGCCAGTCAGGCCTCCAGGGGGAGGGCATTCCACAGCCGGGGTGCCACAACAGAGAAAGCCCTGTCCCACGTTCCACCATAGCGTATATCTCACGTTGTTGGGGCAATGAGAAGGGCTCCTCCAACAGATCCCAGGTCTCGGGCAGGCAGATATAGAGAGAGGCGCTCCCTCAAGTATCGAGGTCCCAAGTCGTTTAGGGGAGGAGGAAACCAATTAGGGGGGAAGGCTGGCTACACCACTGGCAGGTTGGAAAAAACAGCATACCTTTTGAACTGTATCTCTCCATTGTCTGTCTAGTCTCTTCCCTCCACTTTCTCGCAGCCGCCCTTCTGCATTTTAAGCTCTCTGCTCAATTGCTGGGATTCCTTCTAGGTCTCTTTGGCATGATGCATTAAAGCATATATCTTCCTGGCTCTCTCTCACTGAAAACGTCAGTGGAAATGGAGCTGTGTTCGCTTCGAGACAGCCTACGCAGCCAACTCCCCTCCCCCAGCGTCCAAATCACAGCCGGCATCTTTGCTTTTACTGCCCACCCCACTCAGGTGAAGCAGAGCGAAAGCATTTGCCAAGAATGTTTTCATTAATCAAGGGCGAAAGTTGGAGGTTCGAAGACGATCAGCTACCGTCATAGTTCTGACCATAAACGATGCCGACTAGCGATCAGGTGGCGTTCTTCCCATGACCTGCCGGGCAGCTTCCGGGAAACCAAAGACTTTGGTTTCCGTGGGGGGGGGGGGGAGGGAATATGGTTGCAAAGCTGAAACTTAAAGGAATTGACTGAAGGGCACCACCAGGAGTGTTTACCCTGGAAAAGAGAAGATTGAGGGGAGACATGGTAACACTCTTCAAATACTTGAAAGATTGTCACACGGAGGAGGGCCAGGATCTCTTCTCGATCATCCCAGAGTGCATGACGTGGAATAATGGGCTCAAGTGACAGGAAGCCAGATTCCATCTGGACATCAGGAAAAACTTCCTGACTGTTAGAGCAGTACGACAATGGAACCCATTACCTAGGGAGGTCGTGGGCTGTCCCACACTAGAGGCCTTCAAGAGGCAGCTGGACAACCATCTGTCAGGGATGCTTTAATGTGGATTCCTGCATTGAGCAGGGGGTTGGACTCGATGGCCTTAGAGGCCCCTTCCAACTCTGCTATTCTGTGATTCTATGATGTTCAAGAGAGAAAGAGAATACGATGTAAGTTTGTAAGAAAGAATGACAGAAATTTCTAAAAAGCAGGTTCAGCAGGAAAGACTTCATTGTTGGCATTAAAGGTGGGGGGGGGGGGATAAGAAGCAGCTCCTTGAGTTGGACTTTGGCCTGCCAGGCCTGGCTCTACCATTAGGCAGAATGAGGCAGTCACCTCAGGTGGCAGATGCTGGGAGGTGGCAACAGGGTGTTGGAGGCGAGAGCTGTGTGTGCCACATGGTCTGCTCCTGCACCTCCTAAGCAAGCCTGTTGCCTTCAGGTGTGGAAAAGGTGTGGAACAGGATGTTGTTCCAATCCCAGTATTGAGGTAAGATACAACTGCAGGCCCAGTTGGCTCTTGTACATGGATTTGGGGGGTGGATCTTTGCCTCAGGCAGCAAAATACCTTGGGTCAGCCCTGGGAGTTATTAATAAACTGGTGTTGCTCTAAAACAGTTTCCGACTAAATCTCCATCAAGGCAGCCTCTAGACAAATCAGTGCCAGGTCCCCTCCACCCCCAGCTTTACAAAAGTCAGCAACAATGTACTGAAACTACAGCTGTTGCCCCTGGTTTCCCTTCTATCCCGTAACTTCTATTGTTTTTCTTAAAAGCTAGCCATAAAATGGCTGATCATGCCATGATTGTGGTTTGTGAAAACAATTGACCAGTTTTGCCTTTCATGCGATTCCTGTTTATGGTTTTTGTTTTCAATTTTATTTATTTATATGGAATATTACAATAAATAACACACACACACACCCCTAGGGTGACCATATGAAAATGAGGGCAGGGCTCCTGTATCTTTAACAGTTGTATTGAAAAGGGAATCTCAGCAGGTGTCATTTGTATGTATGCGGCACCTGGTGAAATTCCCTCTTTATCACAATAGTTCAAGCTGCAGGAGCTATACTAGAGTGACCAGATATAAAAGAGGGCAGGGCTGTTGAAGATATAGGAGCCCTGTCCTCCTTTCCATATGGTCACCTTACACACACCCAATTGCCCCCTTCTGCTGATGGAACAACTTTTGTCAGGGGAATGGGGGGGGGATGATTCCCTCTTGTCTCCGCAACTGCCTCTCACACCTGCAAAATCCGCTCCAGGGGCTTGGGGACCCTCCAGAGTGATTGGGGGGGCACAGAGGGGAAGGGAAGGAAGTAAATGCCCCATTGAACAAATGGAAGGCTCCTCATGCAATGTTGAATTTCATATCTATCTATTTCATACCTAGGAAAACTCCATATTTTTTCTAGGTATGCAGTTGCTATATATAGACCAACACAACATCAACAGCGTTTGCGACTGGATTCTTTCCCCCAGGATTGTTTTCATTCCGAAAAGCTATGAATAGTTGCCATTTCCCCCCCCCTCCCCTCCCCAAATGTACCGATAGGCATTTGTCTGCTTAAATGCACTTGAATATGAGCAGTAAAGGTTTCTCATCATCATAGTTATGCCAAACCTTTCCTACACCACCCTTCAACAGATGGTTTGTTGTTATTTTTCTAGTACGTTGCTATAATAGTTTTGGCAAAGATTAACAGATTCCCCCAAACCTGTCGTTGTTGTTTTTAACACACTTCCTGGTGTCACTTAAGAGAAAAAATGTATGTCTTAAACAAAAGTCCATCATGAACACTGCCTTCCAGTAGCTAATTGCCATTACACCATTTCCGTATTTGTCTATTTATTTACTTAGTAATTATTTATTTATTTATTCCATTTATTTATTCCATTTATATACCGCCCCATGGCCGAAGCTCTCTGGGCGGTTTACAAAAATTAAAAACATTGAACATTTTTTTAAAAAAAACACCGATATACAAAATTTAAAACCATAAAAAGCATAAAAAAGGTTATAAATACATTATATTATTATTATTATTATTATTATTATTATTATTTTATATAGCACCATCAATGTACGTGGAGTTGTACATAGTAGAAAAATAAAACAGCAATGCCCTGCCACGTAGGCTGACATTCTGATAAAATCACAATAAAACCATAAGAAAGGGAAGGGGATTGCACCAAACAGGCACAGGGGAAACAATAAAATGAACAGTATGAAAGTAAGATCAAAATCAAGTTCTAAAAGCTTTAGAAAAAAGAAAAGTAATACTTATATACGGCTTAATATAAGAAAATCTCCAACCGGATATATATGTAACATATCTGCATCTTTAGACATCTAATATAAGCATTTATGTACATTCCTTTCCAAATATGCATATTTTTATATACACTTTTCCAAATATACACATCTTTTCCCCCAGCGATTTCCTCTAATGTAATGCATTTTTTGTGTGCTCTTTCCCCTAATAAACACATCTAATGCACACTTTGCCCAATATATGCATCTTTGGTATGTATGTTATTTGCAAACTGCATCGCAAAATTTGGAAAGTGTATCGCCGTACAATGGTGTTCTGCTATATAATTATGTGATTAGCCTGTCTATGGTGGACTGTGAGAACTAGGCCAGTGGTCCCCCCTGGCCTCTGAAAACACACACACTTCTCCTTCAAGCTCTTTCCAAAAAAAGTACATGCACAATTTGGTCTGTCTTGGTAAAATGGGATACCTTTTGCAAATCCACGTGTTCCATGCATTCAGTTGTGATCTGTGTCAATCACTGCTCAGCCGTTAAAGAGTTAACTGTCCATAGTACTGAACCATTCAGTTCTTTTGAGGCTTAGAATGTTCTTTTCAGTCCTTATTTTTTGGCTCCACACAATAACCCTGTGAGGTAGTTCATACTAGCTGATGCATCCATGGGCGAGGTAGGATTTTGAACCATAACTCTAATTTTGTCACGCCATATTGGCCCTGTCCTTGCTGTGTTCCTTTTAGTAGGCTGACCAGATAAAACCCAGGTCAGGGCTCATGTAACTTTAACAGTTGTAAAGAAAAGGGAATTTCAGCGAGTGTCATTTGTATGCTATTAGTTCCTGGTGATATTCCCTCTTCATCACAACAGTTAAAGGTGCAGGCACTATACTAGAGTGACCATATACAAAAGAAGGCAGGGCCCCTGCAACTTTAACTGTTGTCATGAAGAGGGAATATCACCAGGAACTAATTGCATACAAATGACACTGGCTGAAATTCCCTTTTCTCTACAACTGTTAAAGTTACATGAGCCCTGACCTGGATTTTATCTGGTCACCCTACTTTTACAATTATGCCAAAGATTAGTGTCACTCTTTTTAATTTGTAGAAGATACGAAAAATGGCATAAAGAACAGATTTTGAAACCACTGCTCAAGTTTTCCCCAAAGCCACTGGGTTTACCCTAGGAGTGGTCAGCAAAGTAAATCAGTATGTACTGGTAGCTCTCTGGGTGATTGCCAGTGGATCGGTAGATTTCTGAGTCCCAGTTATTTAACATTAGCAACAACAAAATAATTCACTCCTCCTACCAGGAGTGGAGCTTTATATGAAAGGAGTAAGAGATGAGATGTATTTCTGTTGAGTACCAGAACTGAACACAGCTCATAGTCTTTCCACACAGAAGTCTGACTTCTTACTGGACTTGGAATCTTTTAAATTCTAAGTGTACGTATTTTGTACAAGGCTCCAGTTTGTGGATCTTGGAGTTTAAGTAAATAAACAGAACCACGGAAAGTAGATCTCACAAGCCTTAGTCCAGACAAGCTGGAGGTCCTGTTGGTCAATAGACAAGCCAATCTGGGGTTGGAGGTACAGCCTGTTCTGGATGGTGTTGAACTGTGCTCCTTCCTAGGCAAGACAGATCTGGCCATGTTGATCCATGCTCTACATGGAGCAGCCATTGATAATGTTTGGAAACTACAGGTATTGCAAAATGCCAGAGGCTAGACTGTTATTGGGCATGCACTTTAGAGACCATGACTGGATTCAGATGTCACGATAACCCACAATTAGGGTGACCAGATAAAATCCAGGTCAGGGCTCATGTAACTTTAACAGTTGTAGAGAAAAGGGAATTTCAGCCAGTGTCATTTGTATGCAATTAGTTCCTGGTGAAATTCCCTCTTCATCACAACAGTTAAAAGTTGCAGACACTATACTAGAGTGACCATATACAAAAGAAGGCAGGGCCTCTACAACTTTAACAGTTGCAATGAAGAGGGAATTTCACCAGGAACTAATTGCATACAAATGACACTGGCTGAAATTCCCTTTTCTCTACAACTGTTAAAGTTATATGAGCCCTGACCTGGATTTTATCTGGTCACCCTAGGCTTATTGAAGCCGTCATGGGTTATCGTGTTGTCTGGCGGGAGTTTTTAACCTACAGTGGCTTATTTGGCCAATTAACCCACTCTGATAACCCACGGTCTGCAGTAGGGGTTATTTAACCCATCAGGGATTATCATGTTGTCTGATCTCTCTATTGGTATTACAGTTGTGGAGTTTTTACAGTTGTGGTGGTCCCTGTAGGTAATTTTTGTCACCAGCAGAGTTGTGGGGCAAGAGTGGTTCAGGTTGTTGGCTAGGCTGCCCATATGAAAAGGAGAACAGGGCTCATGTAACTTTAACAGTTATAGAGAAAAGGGAATTTCAGCTGGCGTCATTGTATGCACGCAGCACCTGGTGAAATTCCATATTCATCACAACAATTAAAGTTGCATGCACTATACTAGAGTGACCAGATACAAAAGAAAGCAGGGCCCCTGCAACTTTAACTATTGTAATGAAGAGGGAATTTCACCAGGTACGAATTGCATACAAATGACACCTGCTGAAATTCCCTTTTCTCTGCAACTGTTAAAGTTACATGAGCCCTGTCCTCCTTTTCATATGATCAGCCTATTGTTGGCTCTCTGCCCCTCCTGGGCTTTGGGGATACGTTAAAGCCACTAAGCCAGCAGTGTCCGGGGGGGGGGGGGAATGCGCAATACGGAACAGAAGCATCGATGCCAGCAATGTCTATGGGAGGGAAATGTGCAATTCCGCTTCAGCGAGATTGGGAACATTTGCATCTCTGCCAACAATGTTGGAGGGGTGTGTGTGTGTGCAATTCCACTTTAGATAGGGAGCAGCTGCATCTGTTATAGAAATATTTAGGGGTGGGGGAGAAATGCGCAATTCCGCTATTGCACGGAAGCATTATCTATGCCAGCATTGGTTCTGGGGGAAATATACAAGTGAGGCTTTGGTGGGAGCGTCATCGGGTGCCTCCTGACTACGGGAGTCTGCTGACGAACTGTTCGCCCCGATCTTTCAAACTTCCAAGGGTTTATCTGTGCCAACCCCTTTTTATTGCGCCTGGAATTTCCCCTCCTCTTGGTGTAATTGTGTAGGCTGACCAGATAAAATCCAGGTCAGGGCTCATGTAACTTTAACAGCTGTAGAGAAAAGGGAATTTCAGCCAGTGTCATTTGTATGCAATTAGTTCCTGGTGAAATTCCCTCTTCATCACAACTGTTAAAGGTGCAAGCACTATACTAGAGTGACCATATACAAAAGAAGGCAGAGCCCCTGCATCTTTAACTGTTGTGATGAAGAAGGAATTTCACCAGGAACTAACTGCATACAAATGACACTGGCTGAAATTTCCTTTTCTCTACAACTGTTAAAGTTACATGAGCCCTGACCTGGATTTTATCTGGTCACCCTAAATTGTATAGTGTTGTGCTGGTGCATCTGGTACCTTCTGACTAGGAGTGGCTGCGTGTGACGTTTGGTCCCAATCCTGCAAACCCCTAAAGGTTTATTTGTTCCACCCCCTTTTTGGTGCACTCGGGATTTTTGCTCCTTTGCGAGTTTTGTCCTCACTTGGCCCATATATCACTGGTCTTGAATCAACTGCACTGGCTTCCAATTTGTTTCTGGGCCCAATTAAAAGAGCTGTTTTTTCACCTATAACACCCTAAAAGGCTTTGGGGGCCAGGATATTTGAAGGACCACCTCTTCCCTTATGAGCCTGCCCATAATTTGGGTTCTTCATCTCACAAGCCCTGTTGCACGTCCCACCAGTAAGCGGTGAGGTTGGCGGGAACATGAGGCAGGGCTTTTTCTGTAGTGGCACCTCAACTGCGGAACTCCCTGCCAAGGGAGGTCAGCCTGGCTCCATCGCTGTTGAGTTTTAGACTGGCAGTAAAACCAGTATTATTTCACCAGGCCTTAAGCTTTTAAAATGGTCATTGAGCTGTTTCTTATAGAATGTTCGGTTTCTGATTCTTATTTTTATATTGTGATTCTATTGGATTTTATGTATATTGCTTTGAGGCCCGGGTGGGCAGAAAACCAACAAATACTTCTAATAAACAATAATAATAACGAGTAATAACCCTGAAACCTCCACACCATTGCTTTTACCTTATTTGAAAATTACCTGGTTGGTCTCTGTAGTGCTTGTTCTGAGAACACCCCCCCCCCCCCGAAAACAGATGCAGAGGAAATTATTGATTCTCTTTGTACACATTCATTCTTTAAAACAAAACAAAACACCAAGGGCAAATTTTAAGCCTACTAACCTTGACACGCTATAATTGACCCACAAACAGTGTTTCATCTGGCAGGAAGTGAAAAGAACCTTTCAAAATATTGGCGTGAAACATCCTTGCAGCGTCGTTCCTTTAACTGGAATCCGAGAGACGCATGAAACAGGGGTCATTAAACGGCATCAGAGAAATAAAAGTCTTAGGGGAGGAAAAGGGGAGGGGAGACAAACGGAACGATACAAAGAGGGAGAGAGAGGCCGTCGTCTCCGGCACGCCGTTGTCGGCGACAAACTTGTTGGGTTGAATTGTACGTTTGCCCATTAGCTTAACTCGTTACGGGCACTCAAATTGCATTGCTCGCTCATTGTGAAGCCTAGCATACTGTTAACACAGGCATGAGGGTGCTGGAGTTGCATTATTTCAGCATCATTAGTATGCAACAAGGGGCCTTCCTTCCCACTTAATCCCTTTGCAAAGTGGGCCTACAAGCTCTCTGTCTCTTTGTTATGACAGCGCGAGTCTTTGTGCTTCTAATGCAACTCTAATAAGACTTTAAACTAGAGAGCTAAATTAGGGAGACAGGAAATTGAGAGGGGAGAATAAAACCCGGCGAATGGGGAGTCGGGAAGGAGGAGCGGGACAAGGGGAGGGAGGGGCTTAAGGTTTGTGTGTGCAACTGGGGAGGGGGAGCCTGAGTGCGGAGACACCTTGGAGAATCCAGTTGCACAGGGAAGATTGAAAGGGCATGGACAACACTCGGAGAACGGGAAGGAAGCATGTTCTGATTGGTTGTCATTGGTAGGAGGAGGGAAACACACAGGGTAAGGCTGGGCGAATCCATCTACGTCCCTATCTGGACAGGGATAACCTGGCTTCAGTTGTCCATGCTCTGGTAACCTCCAAGTTAGATTACTGCAATGCACTCTACGTGGGGCTGCCTTTGAAGGTGGTTCGGAAGCTGCAGCTTGTGCAAAATGCAGCGGCCAGATTGATAACTGGAACCAGTAGGTTCGAACATATAAGACCTACTCTGGCCCGCTTGCATTGGCTGCCTGTATGTTTCCGAGCCCGGTTCAAGGTGCTGGTTTTAACCTATAAAGCCTTACACAGCTTGGGACCACAATACCTGATGGAACGCCTTTCCCGACATGAACCTACCCGAACACTACGTTCAACATCTAAGGCCCTCCTCCGAGTGCCTCCTCCGAGGGAAGCTCGGAGGTCGGCAACAAGAGAGAGGGCCTTCTCTGTGGTGGCTCCCCAATTGTGGAACGATCTCCCCGACGAGGCCCGCCTGGCGCCAACATTGTTATCTTTTTGGCGCCAGGTCAAGACTTTCCTCTTCTCTCAGGCATTTGGCAATATCTGAGGAGCCTGGGTTTGTTTTGTTTTGTTTTTGTAGTTTTTTGAAGTGTTGAAGTGGTTTTTAAATGTACAGATTGTGTGTATGTTGTATGTTTTTGCTGTTTAAATTTTTGTATATTGTTTTTAATTGTTTTTAATCCTATGTAAACCGCCCGGAGAGCTTCGGCTATGGGGCGGTATACAAATGTAATAAATAAATAAATAAATAAATAAAACAATAAATATACACAGCTAAAACCAAATGAAACCATTAATCAAGCTAAAATAGCATAGTATTTAAAAGCAGTAAAAAACAATTCAAACAGTTAAAACAATGTGCAAGCTTGGTGAATTTAGCCAACCAAAGGCTTTGTTAAAAAGCCATGTCTTTACTTGGTGCCAAAATGAAACCAGTGCTGGCGCCAGTCGGGCCTTCAAGGGGAGGGCATTCCACAACAGCCGGGTTGCCACAACAGAGAATGCCCTCTCCCATGTCCCACCATAGGGCATGTCTTGCATTGGTGGGATGCAGAGGAGGGCTCTTCCAACAGATCTCAAGTCTTGGGCAGGCATATGTAGGGAGAGGCGCTTCCTCAAGTATTGGGGTCCCAAGTCATTTAGGGCTTTAAATGTCATTACCAATACCTTGAATTCTGACCGGAAGCATATAGGCAGCTAATGCAATTCCTTTAAGACCGGTGGTATATAGTCTTTGTGGGATGTACCGGTCAGCAGACTAGCTGCTGCATTTTGCACTAGCTGCAACTTCCGAGTTGTCTTCAAGGGCAGCCCCACATAGAGTGCTTTGCAGTAGTCTAATCAGGAAGTTACCAGTGCGTGAACTACTGTGGCTAGGTTATCCCTGTCAGGAAAGGCCGCAGCTGGCAGATCAGCCAAAGCTGGCCCCAAGTACTCCGGGCTAGGGAGTCCACCTGGGCCTCCAGTGACAAGGATGGATCTAGGAGTCCTCCCAAGCGACGCACCGGCTCCTTCAGAGGGAGTGCGACCCTTTGGTCTGATTCAGCATGGCTCTTCTTGTGTTCTTATGTTCACAGCACCAAACTGCACGCATAGTTTCACTCAAATGAAGAAGAAAAGAATGTTTGAATGAGAGGCTTTGCAGGAAGGAACGGGACACCCCACTTCCAAGAAAAAAGGTTCCGAGAGCATTATGGAAACAAAGTAGAGCCAGAGGAGGTAGCTGCTAATCACCCAAAGTTGGTCCTTATTTATGTAATAAAGGCTATCGGATGTGGGAGTAGGTGTCCCATGGTAGAATCAGCCACAAATGGAGCACATACCAATGGCTCCAGATGATGGGGACTGTAGTCCACACCTTGGAAAGGCTAAGCACTGCCCTACCCATTCCTCGCATCATTGGCTGTTGGCCATGCTGCATTGGACAGTGCGGTGGATCATATTCACATGTTGTGTTGATGTAAGCTCAGCTCAGAAGTAGGGTTGTGTGACGCGCTTGCTCTTTGCACCGTATCGTGTTCTGCACACCGTTACGCTCTCCTCCCCTTTAATTGTCATATAACTGTCCTCCCTGACCTGGTGCCCTCCACATGTTTTGGATGTCAACTCCCATCAGCCCCAGCTAGCATGGCTAATGGTGAAGAATGCTGGGATTGTAGTCCAGAACATCTGGAGGCCAGCAGGCTGGGGAAGGCTGTTTTGTGCATTTGCTAACCACTCAGAAAGTACCTTTTCACATTACGGTACATTTCCGTTTCCGTATGTCTAATGTTTCTCAGTCTGATCGGCTTACTAGCTACCTAAATAGGTAGAAAGGACTCTCTAGTTCAAGCATCCCCAGCCTGGTACCTTCCAGCTAAGATGGCCAATGGTCAGGAATGCTGGGACTTGTAGGGCAGATCATCTGGACGGCACCAGATTGGGGACAGCCGATTTAGCATGTGGTGTAACCTGAGTAACCACTGGCAAACTCAGTTTGGTGGAATGGGAGGGAATGCAAGGCCCCAGACAAGTAATAATATAGAAGCATTTCTTGAAATGACCACCCCAGTAAGTATTTCACTCTTGCCACCCAGGTTAACCTAATAAAAATGTCTCACGATACTTCTGAGAAGATCCCTGCAAATGAAAGGCAGGCAGTGGAGTGGAAAGGGTTCATTGTGTTCTCTGTATCACAGGAAAAATGCCGCTCGACTGAAGCCCACTTCACATACGGGTTAATTTTCCTCATCCACCCTCTAGAGGAAAACGCTGGCATATCTGGCTTCAACAGCTTTGCTTCCTCTTTAATGCCATCATTGTAAGCTGAAATGGTCCAATCTGCACAGCAAGTGTCTATCTGGAAGTTGTGTGTGATCGTGTGTGTTTGTGACTGGTTGTTTTATTATTATTTTAATATCAACAATCCCTAGATACCTCTATCGTAATTTTGCAACGTATGTGGAAGTAGTTAGCAGGATCAACTTCACCCAGTGCATAAATGTGAAAGGGGGGGGGGGGACTCTTACACAAATAATTAGAATGCTTTGCTTTTTTCTTTTTCTTTTTGCACACACTTCATTTGGGAATACTGCTGGGACAGCAATCCTGCATTCCAAGCTGTGTGTTTTGCATTCAGCTCTGCCTGTATGTGGAGTAAGCTGTTTCAGAGTAATACTCGCCTGGCATGATTCCCTCCTAATGGAGGGGATGGAAGAATGTGCTCTTCCTATAGTCTATGGGCTTGGCACAAGCCGCTTGCTGGCTCGATCTTGGCAGCTGCAAGGCCCAGCTGCCCAGCTCTGGCTAATCTCTTCTCTCAGAATATGAGCAGACCTCCTTCAGTGCTGCGTTGCCAAGAGTCAGATCGGAAGTTGTGTTTGCTGATGTCCAGGTACCGCGATCCTATGTACATGCGTGCAGAATACGTGCTAGGATGCTGTCATGGACTGGGGCCCTGAACCCTCATTCTCCAGGGATTCCGACCCCTTGTCCTCAGAGGGAAAGGCTCAGGACTAAATGGTTCAGGAAGAAGACTCAGCTACGGAAAGGCATCATGAGGCTCCCATCTCCCCAGGATCCAGTTCTCTAGAAAGACCCTGAGGGCCAGCTCCCCTGTGTCTAGAAGAGGTTGCATTACTATCCCTAGACTCTGAAGACTCAGGCCAGGAGGAAATGAGCATGCCACAAACACTTCCACATCGTCGCAACCTGTGATGGCTAAAACAGGGCATGCCCCTTTGAGAGACAAAGACTCAGGAGACCTGGAGGTGGGGCCAACCAACCTAACTCCAGCAACACTTCCGTTTGAACCTCAGTCTTGCTCTGACCATTGTTAGAACAACATACAAACAGCCCTGCCTCGCATCCAGCCCAAGCACTACTCAGAGCTTTCCATGGTGCTGATCTGTTTTCCTCTTGCTTCTGAAAAAGACTGACACCAGCTCCAGATCTGATCTGTAGTAGGACTCTGCAACCCAAGCCAAATCACAGAGAATCACGGAAACCACGGTGATACAGATGCTCAGTGGAGCACCCAGCTCTACATCTATTTCACCTGTGTTAACAGAACTGCGCTGGGCCCTAGCAGCACAGGAAGCTGCTTTATACTGTGTCGGACCATTGGTTCATCTCGCTTGGTGTTGACATTGAGTGGCAGTGACTCTTCAGGGTTCCAAGCAGGAATATTCCCAGCCCTACCTGGAGATGCTGGGGAATTGAACCTGGGACCTTCGGCGTACAAAGCATGTGTTCATCACTGAGGTACAGCCTCACCACAATTCCCCCAATGTCTGCCTATTCGTTACCAAGCCACGTTCAAACCTTTGTTGTTAACATGCAAAGCCCTAAATAACTCGGGACCCGGATACTTGGCAGAACATTTTCCCCTATATACACCCAGCCGATCCCTGAGATCTTATGGGGATGCCTTGTTGCTCATTCTGTGACCAATTGAATGTCACCAGGTAACAGCATGTAAGGGGGCCTTCTCAGTAGTAGCACCTGACCTCCAGAACACACTTCCACACATGGATGATTAGGGGTCTGGAAACAAAGCCCTATGAGGAGAGACTGAAAGAATTGGGCATGATTAGCATTGAGAAGAGAAGACTGAGGGGAGACATGATAGCACTCTTCAAATACTTGCAAGGTTGTCACACGGAGGAGGGCCAGGATCTCTTCATCATCTCAGAGTACAGGAGGTAGAATAATGGGCTCAAGTTACACAAAGCCAGATTCCAGCTGGACATCAGGAAAAACTTCCTGACTGTTAGAGAGGTATGACAATGGAACCAATTACCCAGGGAGGTCATGGGCTCTCCCAAACGAGAGGCCTTCAAGATGCAGCTGGACAGCCATCTGTCAGGTACACTTTAAGATGGATTCCTACACTGAGCAGGGGGTTGGACTCGCTGGCCTTAGAGGCCCCTTCCAACTCTACTATTCTATGATTCTATGGTTGTTTGAAAGGCAGAAAGTGTAGCAAAATTTAAACTCTTCTTGTTCACACAGGCTTTCCTTGACCTGTCCTGGGTTATGTCACTGCCTTGTTTTATTGTCATTCTTGTTGGGAGGGTTTTAACTATTAGTGTTTTAGATTGTTTTCAGATCATTTTTGCATTGTATTTTATATACATTTGAATATTCACCACTTTTTTTAAAAAAAGGGTTAACTGGTATAGAAGCATTATAAATAAAGTAGTCCCATTCTATCCAATGAGGTTTTCTCCCAGATAAGTGTGCCTAGGATGTCTGCCTTCCAGTGGTTTAAGCTGAAAGGTACCTAAAGTTCATCTAGCTCAGCCTTTTCCATCCTAGTGCCCACTAGATGTTTTGGACTGCAACTCCCAGCATTCCTGACCAAAGCCATCCCCCATCTCACACCTACTCTCATACTCATGATTACTATGTGACACAGACTGACATCCAAGTGTACAGCAGAAAGAGGCTCATCAGAGGTCACTAGCTAATCTGTCCCCAGGCCTCTTGGCCTGATAGAACAGAATCCCTTCTAGGTTCCAAGTCTGATGACTACCAAGACCTAGCAGGAGAGTGAACTCTTTTCGGGAGGGAAAAAGTGCTTTGTGTTTTAGGGAGGGTGGTGTGATCATATATCCCCATGTATGTACATGGATCAGATGCCATCAGTGTACACAAGGAAAGGTGGAAAATGTATACCTTGAGGTGGAAAATGTATACAATTTCTCTTAAACCCTATGTCCTGTTGCAAAGTAGTTGGCTTAAAAATTCCCAATTCGAGGAATAATATTAGTATCTGTTTATTATAGTGCTTTTTCCTAGCTTTCCACATTGAAAGCTTGGTGTACAAATTACTGAAAGAATTACATTCTTTCAGTAATTTGTACACCAAGCTTTCAATGTGGGCCAAGGAGAGAAAGAGAGAGAGAGAGAGAGGGAGAGAGAGACGCCCAAGGCCACCCGGTATTTCATAGCTGAGGTGAGATGTGAATCAGCAGCTTCCTACTCTACACGTCATTCTCTTAATCACTTTGCTTGCTACATTATTTCATCTTGAATGCCTGATTGATGCTCCTGTGGTCACTCTGGGCATTGTGGCTACGCTGCCGGCCAGCAGAGCCATTGGGTATGCTGGCTGGGATGATGAGAGTTGTAGTCCAACACATCTGGAGGGCACCAGCTTGGGAAGGCAGGTGTAGCATCTACAACCCTGCTGCTACTTCCGCTTCCCGACGAAGCGCCCAACTGCTGCTGCTGTCGCTCATCCGTTGCTGCTTATACAGCCTTTGATGCAACATCCGGGCCCCAGGGTTCTCCTGGAGAGAGCAAGGGTTTGGCAATGTCCATCTGGAAGGAGCTCTCCAAAGCATCTTGTCTGATTAGGCACCGGCCGTCTCCCCTCATCCCCCCATTTCCTGTGCGAGGGACCCTGCCGCTCTCCCACTCTGCCCTTGGAGTAGCCATTTACTTTGCCCAACAGTACTGACGTTTAGTAACCTGGACCCGCTATACCAATTTAAACTGGTTACTTAACTCAGCTACAACATGTGAGAAACTTGTCTATCAAGTGGTGAGCCATCACCTCCCTAATTTGTGTGTGCGCTGTCATGTGCAGCATTATATGCATGGCATTAGCACAGCTGCACAAGAGGAACTTTCCAGGCGGACAGTTCATTGCTGTAGAACGAAATGAGTAGCGTGGGAGGCAGAATCCATTGATGCCGCCCCTCCCAAACTCAAGTTGGTTCCCAGCCACTGGGGAACAATGCAAAGTTCCTTGTTCCAGCTTGGAAGCTTGCAGGGAAACCGTTGGGCTAAACCGGCACACCTGAGCCCTGGTAAAACCCTCTGTGGACATGCCATCAGAAGCTGGTTCCTGCATGAAAAATAAATGAAAGGTTTCCTTAATTCGCAGCCTATAAAATGAAGTAATCCCCATCTCATAAATTTCCCATGGACGCATTTGGTGAGTTTGGCTTGCAGGGAAGCCTTCCCTCAGCGTGGTGTCCGTCGAGGTGGGTTGGACTACAACCCCCATTTCCCCCAGCCAAGGATATCTTCCTATTGCCTCGCCCATGGCAGCGGAGGTGGTCAAACCCGTCCTGCTGGATTATTGGCTTTCAGGTTTGCGAGCCCATTCACTTCACTTGTGCCAGATGCTGCGTGAAATAAAATGTAAAAATTATTATTATTATTTTTTTTTTTAAAAAAAAACCCAGCCCCAACTCTCCAGCGCGCGCAGGGATATTTGTCGAGTAGGCCGTGCTCTTTTTAACGCCTCCCTCGAGCGGCATCTCTAGCAGTAAAACGCTCCCTAAAAATACTCCAATATTTTTAGCCATCATGTACAAATCAGGTTGTGGTTCCACATTTCCCTGGTGAGCAAAAGTGATGAGTTTGTGTTCATTAACTCCGGGCCATCTGGTGCAAACATGATGCAGTCTGTGAATCAAAATACACACCAAACTCTAGGGATCAAAAGAAGTGCCAGGCCTTGTGTTGGGGACTTAGGGGGGTAGGTAGCAGTTGACTATATAGATCCCTCTCCCTCCCCCCTCCCTCCCTCCCCCTCTCTTTTAATTAACTTTCCTTAGTACCGTATCTGAGCTGCTGTTGCTGCTCTCTCACAAAGTTGCTGCCAATCCACTGAAAGCCCGAGAATCTGCTGACGCATTTCCCATGTCCATTTGGCCCATTGTGTGGCACGTGGGAGTTTTATTGGGACTGTCCTCCTGCCAGATGAGCGGGAGGTGAAGGGAAGCATGGCCATTTTTCTGTCCCCTTAAAAGGGTTAGAGGTGGGTTCTCAGAATGCTAAGGTATTTTATTTCCAAGCCCAACGCATTTCAGCCTATGTTGTTTTTTAAGGCCTTCTTCAGGGGGTTGATAAGAGGTGTCTGCAGAAATACTCTTAATGGGATGATAGTTCCCCAGTCGCCAGTAATTATCGTGGGAGACTATCATCCTGTTAAGAGTATTTCTGCAGACATCTCTTACCAACCCCCTGAAGAAGGCCTTAAAAAACAACATTGGCTGAAACGCGTTGGGCTTGGAAATAAAGTATCTCAGCATTCTGAGAACCTGCTTCTCTCCTTTTTTCCCCCTGAGTTGGATGCTCTCCTCCTTTTGCTTTTTCCCTTAAAAGGATGACCTTTAACTCCAGAGCTTGGTGGGAGAAGGAGATCCACTGGGAAGGGATCAGGAAAATACTGGAAAACGAGGGAGGGCTCCTACCAACCAATATGTAAACCAGTGAAGGGAAAACCAAAATGGCTTGTGGCTTCAAATGGAGTTGCGTTAGAACTCCCAACTCACTTTGAGTTATAATCAGGTGGGGAGAAATGCTCTCTGTACATACTCGTCCTGCCCAGATTCAGTACTTTATTTTTTTACTTTCCATAACAATACATCGGTTCCACCCTTGTTCTGCAGTTTTCCCTCAACTATTTGAATTGTAATTTTTAAACATCCATTTTAAATATGCACATACATACAGTGATAATCACCAAGAGACACACCTCTCCCGACACGAACCTACCCGTACACTATGCTCAACAACCAAGGTCCTCCTCCGAGTGCCTACTCCGAGGGAAGCTCGGAGGATGGCAACAAGGGAGAGGGCCTTTTCAGTGGTGGCTCCTTAACTATGGAACAATCTCCCCGATGAGGCTCGCCTGGTGCCAACACTGTTATCTTTTTGACGCCAGGTTAAGACTTTTCTCCTAAGCATTTAACAGCATACGTTGAGGTTTTTTAACTGATCCCTGGATAGTTCAAATGACATGTAGTTTGTTTTTACGTTTTTATAGTTTTAAATTTTGTATATTGGTTTTTAAATGTTCAATGTTTTTCATTTTTGTAAACCGCCCAAAGTGCTACGGCTATGGGGTGGTATATAAATGTAATAATAATAATAATAATAATAATAATAATAATAATAATAAGGGGTAGAGGAGAAATTCATTCAGTTTGCGTTTTTAATGCAGACCTACAGAATTTCACACTTTTGAACCAATATGCGAGCCAAAATTCGGTTATGATTTTTTTTTTAATCTGGACTTCTCCGAATTTTGTAACTGAGTTCTCCAATCAAATATTGCACAGAAAAAATGTGTATATTCAGGAAAAGTGTACAAAATATATATAATGGTGAAAATCATGTTTAGGAAAATTGCTTGCAAAAATATGTATATTAGGTGAAATTGCTTACAAAATTGCGTGTATTCGAAGAAGTGCACACAAAAAAGCCTATGAATATTCCTGCAAATTTAAAAGAAAAAATTCTCAAAATTTGGGATTAACTGAATTTAAGGTTGGAAAAATGAGAAACAAAGGAAAGCAGACAGACAGATTTGCCCCACCTGTAGCTGGTATCTGAAGAGCCTCATGTGTGAGCAGAAACCTGTAGACATGTGAGATGTTGCTGTCATATTTTTCTGCAGTGACTTTTTTCCCTTTAGTAGCAACTTTATAGTGGGGACATGGTGAGGAGACCACTCTGAGAAAGGGGGGCTAAAAGCCCTGGATTGCTGTGTGGTCCCTTTGGAAACCAACCATGATTTCATTTTGGAGAGTGAGCGAGTTAGTCCGCAACCTGGACTGCTTTGCTGTCCTATAAAGGCTTATGGTGCAATTCTATGTTTACCCAGCAGTAAGCCTTACTGATTTCACTGAGTTTTCCTCCCATCATGCCGGCGATTGCAGGCATGGTGTCTTTGGTCATAATTTCATTGTTTTCCAAGATTCAAGCATGCACGAGAGGGAAGTATAAGCAGGCCAAGGTTTGCAGAAGTATGAAAAACCTAAGCGGGGTGTGTGGGGGGGGGGAACCATATGCAGACTTGTAAATACTGAGCATGCTCAGTGGCCACGGAATGCCATGGGAGGAGACGGAATGGAATGGACCATTGTAGAGGAAGGCATAGCTGATTGGCTGGAGCTGTGAACAGAAGTATTCAACGCTGTAATGTTTTGTTGCAGGTGCCCCTGGCTTTGTTTAATTTCAAACACTGCAATGCGGTGGGGGCCCAGTCATGCAAGCATCTTGCACTCTGGACCCACATTAGCTCTCATAATGAGCTATGGTGACATTAGTAGGATCAAAGAGTAACTGCCCTGGAACGAGTGTTAGGTAGGAGGATCAGACCCGCAATCAGTCCTACAGTAGCCAATTGTGATGTCAGGGAGCAGAAGACTGTAATTATAGGTGTGGGGGATAAGAAGCAAAAGTGGATCGGCTGTGTGGCGCAAAGATGCCGTTTCCATGCCAATCTCCTTATATAGCCATGCACTTAGCATAGCCGTTTTAACAGTGCCGGTTTCCTAGGTATGTGTGGGAAGGGCATCAGCAACAAAACGATAGTCAGACCAAACTGTGCCGAGAAAATCGTCTGTGAAGGGAAAACAAATCCCAGTAGTTCAGCAGGCTCTCTGAAATAACGTCTCAGATTAATGAGATCTGTTCAAAGGAAGCAGAAATAGCAAAAGTGTAAATTGCCAGCCTGTGGTCAGACAATGGTCCGGTGTTGTAACAATGGCTGGCCACTGGCCTTGGAGAAATCCACAAACGCAAGACATGATAGGAGCATTTGTCACCTGTAGTCCATCCTAAGCATCCTCCTGCTCATCAGCATGGGCCTCCCCCTCCTCTTCCTCAATTGTTGTTAACGTAGCACCTGAAAACAAAACAAAGCACAACAACAACAACAAAGCACAGTACAGCAAGATGATGATGATGATGATGATGATGATGATGATGATGATGAAAGAAAGAGCATGTTTAGCCTGGAGAAGAGAAGATTGGGGGGAGACATGATCGCACTCTTCAAGGACTTGAAAGGTTGTCACACGGAGGAGGGCCAGGATCTCTTCTCGATCATCCCAGAGTGCAGGACACGGAATAATGGGCTCAAGTGACAGGAAGCCAGATTCCGGCTGGACATCAGGAAAAACTCCCTGACGGTTAGAGCAGTACGACAATGGAACCCATGGCCTAGGGAGGTGGTGGGTTCTCCCACACTAGAGGCCTTCAAGATGCAGCTGGACAGCCATCTGTCAGGGATGCTGATTCCTGCACTGAGCAGGGGGTTGGACTCAATGGCCTTATAGGCCCCTTCCTACTTTATGATTCGATGATGATGATGATGATTATATTTAAAAAGCAGAACAGTCCCTACTCCACTGGCTTGCACTTTAAAGAGACAGGAACACATGAAAGCGTATGCGATTCCAGCATCTTGTTTGCCACCTCTGAGCATCAGCTTTCCTGATCTGTTTGACTCCGATAACAATTTGACCAAAATGATGAAGGCTGGGGGCACAGAGAGGGCAGAGGAAAATTGCACAACGCTCGCCACAGGAGGCAGGAATAGGGGTGGGATCCTGTGATGAGCTGCCCACATTTGTGTCACAATAGTTTATTATTATTATTATTATTATTATTATTATTATTATTATTATTATTTCACTTATATACCGCCCCATAGCCGAAGCTCTCTGGGCGGTTTACAAAAATTAAAAAGATTGAGCATTAAAAAGACAATATACAAAATTTAAAACCATAAAACAGCTGTCATTAAAACACTTTAAAACATTTTAAATCCTGGCCACAGTGTCAATCAAAACCTCAACTTGAGCTATTAAAATGCCTGGGAGAAAAGAAAAGTTTTGACCTGGCGCCGAAAAGATAACAGGGTTGGCGCCAGGTGGGCCTCATCGGGGAGATCATTCCATAATTGAGGGGCCACCACAGAGAAGGCCCTCTCCCTTGTTGCCGTCCTCCGAGCTTCCCTCGGAGTAGGCACCCAGAGGAGGACCTTAGATGTTGAGCGTAGTGTATGGGTAGGTTCATGTCGGGAAAGATGTTCCATCAGGTATTGTGATCCCAAACCGTGTAAGGCTTTATAGGTTAAAACCAGCACCTTGAATCGGGCTCGGAAACATACAGGCAGCCAATGCAAGCAGGCCAGAATCGGTCTTATATGTTCGAACCTTCTGGTCCCTGTTACTAATCTGGCCGCTGCATTCTGCACAAGCTGCAGCTTCCGAACCGTCTTCAAAGGCAGCCCCACGTAGAATGCATTGCAGTAATCTAACTTGGAGGTTACCAGAGCATAGACAACTGAAGCCAGGTTATCCCTGTCCAGATAGGGACGTAGCTGGGCCACCAGCCAAAGTTGGTAGAAGGCACTCCGTGCCACTGAGGCTACCTGAGCCTCAAGTGACAGAGATGGTTCTAGGAGAACCCCCAAGCTATGAACCTGCTCTTTCAGGGGGAGTGCAACCCCATCCAGCACAGGTTGAATACCCTCCATCCGGTCAGAGGAACCCCCCACTAACAGCATCTCAGTCTTGTCTGGATTAAGTTTCAGTTTATTAGCGCTCATCCAGTCCATTGTCGCAGCCAAGCACTGGTTCAGCACATCCACAGCCTCACCTGATGAGGATGAAAAGGAGAAGTAGAGTTGCGTGTCATCAGCGTACTGATGACAACGCACTCCAAAACTCCAGATGACCACACCCAACAGTTTCATGTAGATGTTGAATAGCATGGGGGACAAAACTGACCCCTGTGGAACCCCATACTGGAGAATCCACGGGGCCGAGCAATGTCTCCCCAGCACCACCTTCTGGAGCCGACCTGTCAAGTAGGAGCGGAACCACTGCAATGCAGTGCCTCCCACTCCCAACTCAGCCAGTCGTGCCAGAAGGATACCATGGTCGATTGTATTGAAAGCCGCTGAGAGATCAAGGAGAATCAACAGAGTCACACTCCCCCTGTCCCTCTCCCGACATAGGTCATCATACAGGGCAACCAAGGCTGTTTCCGTGCCCAAACCAGGCCTGAATCCCGACTGAAATGGATCCAGATAATCAGTCTCATCCAAGAGTGTCTGGAGCTGGCCAGCAACCACCCGCTCAAGGACCTTGCCCAGGAATGGAACGTTTGCCACCGGCCTAAAGTTATTAAAATTTTCTGGGTCCAGGGAAGCTTTCTTCAGGAGTGGTCTCACTGCTGCCTCTTTCAGGAGGTCTGGGACCACTCCCTCTCGTAGAGAGGCATTAATCACTTCCCTGGCCCAGCCGGCTGTTGATGTTAGAACAGTGACGATGAACGTGCTGCAGATTGGGATAGTGCTTAAAGCACCACACTAGGGTTAGGGAGACCCATGTTCAAATTCCCATTTGGCCATAGAACACACTGGATGACCTCGGTCCAGTCGCTGTTTCTTAACTAACCTACCTCACAGGGTTGTTATGAGGATAAATTGGAGCGGGGAATGGAGTGGATGTTTCACTGCCTTTTGTTCCTTGGAGGAAAGGTAGAAACTTCAACTAATCATAAAAAAGAGTCTGAATGATTCTCTCCAGAAAACAGTTGCTCGAGCTTCTCCCAAGTGAAAAGCTGTGTGTCCACAGCAATCAACATTTTGCACCACCATGAAAAGCAAAACTCTGTATCTGGATGTATGAAATGGCAGTGTGGTGTAGTGGCTAAGGTGTTGGACCGGGAGTCGGGAGATCCCAGGTTCTAGTCCCCACTCAGCCATGGAAACCTGCTGGGTGACTCTGGGCCAGTCACAGACTCTCAGCCCAGCCTACCTCACAGGGTTGTTGTTGTGAGGATAAAATGGAGAGGAGGCGGATTATGTACGCTGCCTTGGGTTCCTTGGAGGAAAAAAGGCGGGATATAAAAGCAATAATAAATAAATGGCCTTATAGGGAGTCAGACTATCAACACATCCAGCCCAATGACGTCCTTAATGGCAGATGCCAGGGATTGAACTTGGAACCCCCTCCATGCTCCACCACTATATTATGGCCCCTTCACTAGTTTACCCAAATATATACCAATTAAATCAGTGTATATGTGCAATATATACCACCTAGAGAGCCTCAGCAATTGGGCACTGTAGAAACGTAACAAAAAAAATTAATAAACGCACGCACGCACTTTACCTATATAGATTATCCACGTTTGTATCGCATCTCTTACTTGCATAATTCTGCAGGGTTTACTGTTTTGCATAAATCTGCTTCTGCTCGTCATGTGGAAGGGCTAGAGCAATGCAGGCCCCCGATGTTCCACTCTTTTGTGGGTGGGAAATCTTACTGAGCAATCACCACCACTCTTGCCCACATCTCTGTCACAAGAGTTGATGCTAGAGACTTGCTTTACTGCAAACGTATGAATGTGAGTTTAGTCCTGCCTTAACCTAATTATGGGTCTCAATGTGGCAGTTGCTGGTGTTTATAATCCCAGAGGCTGCTCCTTTGAACTTCAGGGTGTGATGGCCATTGCAAAAATGTATTATACTTGCAAACCAATATCGAAGGCACAGCAATTAAGCCTTTATACCTTAAAGCCATTTAGATGCACTGAGTCCTAGCATAGGGGCTAGAGCAGCCATCCCCAAATTAGTGCTCTGCTGATGTTTTGGACTTCAACTCCCATCAGCCCCGGGCTGCATGGCCAGTGGTCAGGAATGTGTGGGTAATATGCGGATGGTCCGAGAACTTTGCAGACGAGAGTTGCAATAAACAGTCTGTCAAGACTCATGGTCAAGGTGGGGACCCGCCCCCCCCCCATCTAAGCTTTGTTCCAAGTTTTTTAAAAAACCATACATAGTCATCTCAGGTACTAGATATAAAAATAAACCTCATTGCAGAGGGAGGAGGGAAGAGATTAGAAAAAGGGAGGAGGGAAGCCAGATTGGAAGGGAAATGGTCAAGATATGGAGCTGAAGAAAGGGCAGAACCAATAAAGCCAACTAAAGGAAGGTTAATCAAGTTAACCCCTTCTAAGCAACCAACGAGCGTTGTTGCCCATTTCCAACAGAATGCTGTAAATTGTAGTCCAAAACACCTGGAGGGCAGATTTTGGAAGGCAGGTTGGACAAAGCAAGGCTAGAGGCTTGCTTTACAGCAAACATATGAACGTGAGTTTAGACCTGCCTTAACCTAATTATGGGTCTCAATGTGGCAGTTGCTGGTATTTATAATCCTAGAGGCTGCTTCTTTGAACTTCAGGGTGTGATGGCCATTGCAAAGATGTATTATACTTGCAGACCAATACCGAAGGCACAACAATTAAGCCTTTATACCTTAAAGCCATTTAGATGCACTGGATTCCATAAACTACCTTCTTGGGAGCAAGTTCCCTTTGAACATGATTGATGGTGAGATTTGACTTTCTGCTTGGTTGGTATGAGCCACGCTTTGTCTGTTCAAGACAGCTGAGAATTTTCTTCCCCCTTCCACTTTCTAATCTTATTCCTTCCCCTGAAGGCATCTCTCAAATGATAGACCATGGGCCTACCCATCTAATCTTACTCATTTAAAAATAAAGGCATTTACATAACATATTGATTTGTCAACATAAGCTTCTGTTTTTGTGTGATACAAATGCCGTTTTTAAAAACCTGGATCAGAATGTACTGTGAATAGAGAGGAGTAGTTTTCTAATGCCTGTTGCTTTCACTCAAAATGTACACTTAAAGAAAGCAGACACTCACACGGCTTTTAACGTTTTTTTTTAAAAGGTGAGTAATGCACAGGGACATGCTCAAGGTTTATAAAATGATGGTGTAGGTAGGAAGACATTTTTCTCTGCATCTCATAATACTAGAACCCAGTGGGATCATCCCATGAAGCTGAATGGTGTGAGGTTCAGGACAGATAACAGGAAGATCTTTTTCACAGAGGCCTCATCTACACCAAGCAGGATATTGCTCTATGAAAGTGGTATGAAGCGATATATAAAAGGCAGGAGCCACACTACTGCTTTATAGCGGCATTGAAGTGCGTGGCAACTTTTGGGGCCCATTGACACATACCATATACCGCTTTCATACCGCTATATCCTGCTTGGTGTGGCTCCTGCCTTTTATATACCGCTTTCATACCGCTTTCGTAGTGCAATATCCTGCTTGGTGTAGATGACGCCACAGTGCATAGTTAAACTATAGGATTTGTTACTACAAAATGTGATGTTAGCATAAACCCTACCTCCTAGGGTATTTTGTAGATACGTGGGGTATAAATTGAATTCATCATCATCATCATCATCATCATCATCATCATCATCATCATAGCAACAGCAACTACAGTTTGTCTTTAAAGGGGGAGGAGAAGGCTATCAATGGCTACTAATCATGGTGACTGTATTCTGCCTACAGTATCAGAGACAGTATGCCTACCCTACCGAACATCAATTGCAGGGAATGTGAGCTGGAGGGTGCTGTTGTGCTCATATCCTGCTTGGGGCGTTCCCTACAGGCATTTGGTTGGCCCACTGGGGAAAAGAATGCAGGGCTAGATAGGCTGTTTGAATGTTCTCCCGTCACCCTACTGAATTTTCCCAGAGTGAAACCCCTCCCAGTCCTCATAAGTAGAGCTGGGTGAATCATGCCGTTTGCAGTCCACGTCACTTCCGCACGTGCTCACCCAGAAGATTTCTCTCTCCCATTTCCTCATTAATCTGCAAATGAACCTATTTTAGGGGTTAGGGTCCGGCACCTTGGAGAGCTCCTTTAGAGGTCTGGCTTGTTCTGACTGAAACCCAGAATGGATTCACAGCCCTACCGAGATCGGAGCCATTGGCCTCCACTGTGTAGGTGTATAAAACCACCTATCATATAGGTTCTATTATTATAGGATAAGGGAAGCCAATGGCAAGTCCCCGGTTTTATTTCTGCTCTTAAAATGGTGGGTGCTACGTTTGAAACAGAGGCGGAATGCTCCATTCGGACACAGGAGTCTAGCATTCAAGTCCTTTCCTTCGCACCAGGCTCACTTAGGTGGGCTTGAACAAATAATTGGCCCCCAGCTCAACATACCTCAAAAGGTGTTGAAAGCGGGATATAAAACGTGTTATGATGACCCACTGGAGCCCTTGGGGTAGGGTGGGCAAGTAATCTTGAATAGTTTTTAAGAATGGGTGCCTGGCATTCTAAGCACACCTGATCAAGGCCTGTAGGGACTAAATGAAGGAGGAAGAGGGAAAGGAGAACACATACACCCCCCCATGCTTTTGGCATGATGGTGGGCGCATTCCCTGCTGCCCCTTCTTCTGTTCTTTACACAGATTTCCTATTCCTGCAGCCACCTCCTTTTTCATGGTCCAAATGGACTTGATTAGAAGGGGCAACATGTATTTTAATAGACTTCCTGTGGGCCTGTTTCTAGGCAATCAGCCTTACATAATTCCTATTGCCTGTCATCTGGAGCCTAACATTTTAAGATCACGTCAGTGACCTGAAGCCACTGAGAATGAAGCTCTCCAGCTATGGGGGATCTTTTGGGTGGAACATTGGCGTTGACCCACATCAGACGCAGAAGTTCGCTGCTGCTGCTGCTGCTGCTGCTGCTGCTGCTGCTGCTGCTGCTGCTGCTGCTGCTGCTGCTGCTGCTTGAAGGGGTACAAAATCAGGCCGTGATGCTTACCCGATCATTAAGTTAAGCTACCTACAAATGTTTAAGAACGGGCATTTGCAAAACATAACAACAACACTAACAGTATCCCAGTAGCACCGATCGCTCATTCTCCATCTCTGATTGGGCTGGCATTTGGGTAATGGCCCAGGAGCCCTAGAGGCTACATATTCAGAGGAAGTGTGGGACCCGTTGTCTGGGCAACTGCACAGTTCAGCCAATGGCCATGTTGGTTTGGAATTGTGGGAGTTATATAGTCCCAACACATCTGGATGGTATCAGGTTGGAGAAGATTGGGCTAAGAGGAAAACATGGGGGGGGGGGGAGACATCTAAGGAGCTGTCCAGGGTACTGAATCCTCTCCTTTGTCAACTACTGGAAGCTTTGCCTGGACATCTTCCTCAGGCTTCTCTAATTAAATTCCAGACTTGGAAAACAGATTCTTGGGATGTCCTGGTTTTGAGGGACGTGTGGTTTTGCGACAGAGCAAAAGGCAGAAGAGATTCAGTTCCATGCTGCGATGGTGGAGGTGGATAGGGAGAAAGCTTTACATTGGGACATTACATACCTTGCACTGGTGGAGACACCCAGAAACCTCTGTGAACCAAAGCAGATTCATTTTGGATCAAACTGGTCACCAAATGGGTCTGGGTCCGATTCAAAATGGAGCTGTTGGGTGGAGAGCTGGCTGTCCAAACTCTCCTGTTTTCAGATTCAAGCCCATCACGTACCTGTACAGATGGTCAAGGACTTTCTTTCCCTCCGTGGCACTAAGCAGAGCCAGCTTTTAAAGACCAGGGCAGGCGATCTCTGTTGCCCTTGGCAGGGCAGCCATGAAGTGTGGCGGGTCAGAGTCCTTCAGTCCCCTGGCTTTGGCCACAATGCACGTTTGTTTCAAAGTGCTGATGGGTAGAAGAAACTTCTAGCTAATTACGGCCTCTCTTTCCCCCTGCGAGTCTCACTACTGTTCTTAATTTCCTGACCAGCTTGCGCCCCTCCCCCGCTCCTTTCCGAGCATCTGTGGTTGTTTCGAACGGAGCTGCCACTACCTGCTGCTCTGACTTTCTAGCATACCATACATGTTGCACTGCCAAGCAGCAAACTGCCAGCCATCTGCCATCCAAATCAAAATTTACATTGTTTCTTCTTAAAATAACGCCTTCAGAATACCAAGTAACTCTCCGCATCAGGTTTTCAAAACTGAAAGCCAGCCAGATTTTTTTTTAAAAAAAAAAAAAGAAAGGGGGGGGGGGAGGAAAGAAATACCAAATGTGCCTCAAACAAGAACACCGGGGGAAGAATTTCAGAGGACGGAAAGGTTTTGTTTGGTTTGGGTTCTTTCTCTCTCTCCTTGCTGTCTGATCATGTATTTATAGAATCATAGAGTAGGAAAAAAGATAGCAAAAGGCCATCTAGTCCAGGGATTTGTGAGCCCTCAGTTCATAAATATGCTCCACCATATTCCACAGCCAGAGGACAGATGCACTGCAATTGGTTTCAGCGCAAGGCACATCTAGAATCTATCCGATGAGCAATCCAGGTTACAGCCCTGTTACGATGCCGTTTGCAGTCCACCCGGCGAACAAATAAAAACAACTACACCCTGCAGGAGGCAAGCCTTACAGTTCTGAGCTTGAAGTTGACTTCTCATTCTATTATTAACTTTTATATATATTGCCTTATTTGCTAAAGAGCCATCAAGGCAGCGTACAGCACTTTAAAACAACAAAACTTTAGCAATAAAAATACGAGCGTTTTTTTTAAAAGATAAAGCATCCAAACAATTAAGTAATTTAAAAGGCCAAATTAAAAAGATGTGTGTTCGGAGTTTTTTCTAAAGGCCAAGAGAGGGTTTTTTTCCAGTTATGGGGGGAACTTAGTTCTTAACTGAATGCATTCCACGGTTTGGGGGCAGCTTAGAAAAAGCACTTTCATGTATACCTGGCAAACGGGCCTCTGTGGGTAAAATGGTGTCTTTAAGAGGGCCTCTCCTGTAGTTCTCAATAATTGGGCAGTTGTTGACCAGGGACCCACAAGCAGGACACGGCGCAACAGCACCCTCCCATCCTCCAATATTCCCTAGCAACTGGTGCACACAGGCTTACTGCCTTGGATACTGGAGGTTGCACCTAGCCACCAGTATTAGTACCCACGGATTGCCTTCTCCTCCAGGAATTTATCCAACCCCCTTTTAAAGCCATCCAAATTGGTGACTCCAATTTGGATGGCTTTAAAAAAGGCCTCACAACTTTTTGACATGGCTTTTAATGACCAGGGCTAATCTTTTGAAGTGGTTCAAATAGCGATGGAAGCCGTGTTGGTCCGTATGACAATAACAATCCAAAATCCACAGTCGGGTAATATCTTTATTAGGGCCAACTATAAGTGAGCAAGCTTTTGAGTTCTCCAGAACTCTTCATCAGGTTAAATTTTAAATGAAACAAGGGAGTGTAGGAGACAGAGTGAACATAAGAAGAGCCTGATGCTGGATCAGACCAAGAGTTCATCTAGTCCCACACTCTGTTCACACAGTGACTAACCAGCTGTTGACCAGGGAGCCACAAGCAGGACAAGGTGTAACAGCACCCTCCCACCCATGTTCCCCAGGAACTGGTGTTTATAGGCTTACTGCCTCCTACAGTGTAGGAGTAGATAGTAGATGTAATTGGATTAGGCTGAACTAGGTATTATATGCAGGTTTCAGGTGAAGACTACTGGGAGAAACACACAATGCCTGATGCCCACTTTAGAAAACGTAGAAGTCATCAGTTACCTGGATCAGTTTTGAGCCTTAAGTGAGTCACACAGGCTCCTAGTCAGGTTGAAAAGGAGTACAGACAAATAACGCTGGGGACTCATTTCAGCTGGTGTATTAGGCCATAGAAAAAGCAATACGGGCCAAATTGGACATAATGGCCTAGTGGTTGGCGGGAATGCAGGCTTACTTTGTGAAATGTCTGTTGATTCAAATGAAGTTATTGTCCAATTGTGGATTTTGGAACTTCAGAATGTGAGGAGGGGGGACTGAGATTTGCATAGGTTTTGTTATGGTGTCTTGTGTTAGGTCATCGAGTCCAACCCCCTGCTCAATGCAGGAATCTACCTTAAGGCATCCCTGACAGATGGCTGTCCAGTTGCCTCTCGAAGGTCTCTAGTGTGGGAGAGCCCACCACCTCCCTAGGTCATTGGTTCCATTGTCGTACTGCTCTAACAGTCAGGAAGTTTTTCCTGATGTCCAGCCGGAATCTGGCTTCCTGTAACTTGAGCCCATTATTCCTTGTTCTGCACTCTGGGTTGATCAAGAAGAGATCCTGGCCCTGGCCCATGTGGAAGGCGCCAGGTTGGGCGAGGCTGGGGTAGAATCTTGCATAAACAGGCTCAAGGGATGCAGAAGCATTTTCAGTTGTATAATACAGGGGTCAGCCTTCTAATACAGGAAAGGATGTGATTTAATTTGCAGACAACACGTTGTACTCTCACGGATTTCAATGGGCTTTGCAGGACTAGAGGCGGGTTCCAGGGTTACAATGCATGTTTGGGGTTCTACACGCAGAACTCTCGAGCGCAGAACTCTCGAGCGCAGAACTCCCTCCAATACGTATCTAACTGTGTGAATGTTTGTATGGAGGTAAGTGGCGGTCAAGATGCCCCAAGGAATGATTCAGATGAACTGGCTCACAATCCATCAGGTCTGTAGATGTGGCAGCTGTGGTGCTAAATGGGATGCTTCTGTATTGTCCATGACGGATGACTCTTCTTAAAGATCCAAGGATATGCCATAGTAGAAAAGCGGGAGCCCCCGCCCACGCGCCCCCCAATTTCAGAGGAACCCCAACTGCTGTGCAGCTATGGGTTCTAATGTCACCCGACACTGGAAGTCTGCCCAAGGTCACAGCTGAAAGTCGACTCAGCAAACTGACAAGGGTTTAAAGGTGCAAGGAAACAAGTTTAATAGCATACGACAGAATGTTTCTCAATTTACATGGGGCTCATTTCTTCCAGTGACCTGTGTTAGAAATGTTAAAATGCAAATTAACTATTAAAAAACATAATCAGCCGCGGCACCCACTATTTACAGCAACAGTTACAGCCGCAAAACTTGCAGTTTTGAGACCGAGGGTAGCTTATTTGTTTATTTGTTTTCTCATATTTCTAGCCAGTCACACCTTTAAGGATTTCACAGTTTAAAATCACTCTACTATTCTATAATTCTATGATTCTATGAACTCCCATTGCTCCCAGCCAGCATGAGCTGATGGGAGTTGTAGTCCAACACATCTGGGCAGCCCCAGGTTGGGGAGGGCTGTTCCACTAATTCTTTCACCTCTTCAAGTGAGCTACCCCTCTTCTTCCAAAGATAGCCAACCCAATATTGCTTATTGAAAATGTACCCCCCCTGTGACACTTCCATACATTTCCATATTATCTCAGTCCTGTACACAGTTGCAGTGCTGTGTGGACTCCCTCCGAAGCAAAACCCTTGTATTTTGGGTGCAGAGGTATCAATCCTTCTGCTACTATGGAAGACCTGTGAAGACCTGGCCTTTCATTGGTACTACAGGATTTCTCCCACCCCTGATTGGTTCCTTCTAGCCACACTGCCGTTGGCTGGGAGCCTGCTATATATTATTTCAGGCAAGGGAAGATCTTCAGAGCTGGGAGATCATCCATGGCATGCAGGTGAGGGAACGCCTGACCTTAAAAGGACAGAAAGAAAGGGGTTATTGTAGTTAGAGAGTCAGACCAGGACCAGGGAGACCCAGAATCAAATCCCCACTCAGCCATGAACCTTACTGGGTGACTATGGCCCACTTGCACTATCCCTCAGCCTAATCTATCTTACAGGGTCGTTGCGAGAATAAAAAAGGGGAACCATACAGGCCGCCCCGGCATTCTTAGAGGAAGAGTTAGGTAATCACGATTAATTTCACAGAAAGCAAGGGAATTAAATAGAGAAACCAAATGGCTAAAGGAAGCTACATTCTGCAAAGGGCTGAATTAGGAAAGACGTTGTGTATTTTGGCTGGGTTGTCTGCAGCGAACGAATGACCCGTGGCGATCCTTCGATGTAGTGCTGCTGTATAAAATGCATGCCTTTAGCACCAACCAAGAACTGCCGTGTTTTTCAAAGCAGGGCAGGCATCAAAAGTTTGCAGGCTCCACCAGGACATGTGCTTGGACACGGAGTGGGGCCTGCTGCAAAGCTGACTTGACAGCGCGGCGAGAGGCGAGCATCTGACTTGCTTAAGTAGAACGCCGGGAACAGTGCGTACATTCCAAAAGCACATTTCTTGGAGCAGCTTTGGATGTCATGGAGATGCCCGGCTGGCTGAAGGCAGGAAGATCTGGACGTCCGTCTGGCAACCGGAGGCGCTCTCGGATAGGAAGGTGACTTGGAGCCTTTTTTCCCTCGCAGCTCCTTTGCTCAATACCCACTGCCCAGACCTAGAGACAATGCTGCCTGGCACATGAAGCGCATGATCCTTTCACACTCTCCTAGCACCGTTTTTCCATCAAAACATCATGAGGCTGGAGAGCCCTGGGTGAGAATTCGTTACATTATTAATGTTCTCTCTGACAAGGGGACATGCTTTCCTCTGGCTGTCCTCCAAAGCAACTCTCTCTCTCTCTCTGATCTTGCCAATTTTATTTGGGAACGTATTCTCTAACTGGGATCTTCTTTAGTGGTTCAGTCTGTAACGTTCACTTTCGACCAAAACAAGATGAGGCATCCAAGAGGGCTAGAAAGGAACAAGCAGTTCACACCTCCCAACACCGCATTCGTCCATCTGGAATTACAGGTCCCCATAGTTAGTTGTGCGTAAAGGGCCAGCAGACCGTCATGTATCGTTGATGCTGGTGCTGCTGAAAATGGATCCTGCGTGGCCCTTAAAGGGGCTTAGACAATTCATAGCGGATAAGGTTATTTTATTTATTTATTTATTTATTACATTTATATCCCGCCTTTTTTCCTCCAAGGAACCCAAGGTAGCATACATAATCCTCCTCCCCCTCCTCCTCCTCTCCATGTTATCCTTACAACAACAACCCAGTGAGGTAGGCTGGGCTGAGACTCTGTGACTGGCCCAAAGTCACTCAGTGGGTTTCCATGGCCGAGTGGGGACTAGAACCTGGATCTCCCGACTCCCAGTCCAACACTCTAGCCAGTACTAGTCAGGATGGCTATATACTGCCTCCAGTGGTATGCCTCTATATAGTTGTTGGGGAACATGGGGTTGGGAGGGTGCTGTTGCCCTCATGTCCTGCTTGTGGGCTTCCCATTGGGGCAGCTGGCTAGCCCCTGTGTGAATGGAATGCTGTACTACATAGAATCATTGAATCATAGAATGGTAGAGTTGGAAGGGGCCTCTAAGGCCATCAGGTCCAACCCCCTGCTCAATGCAGGACACCACCTCAAAGCATCCCTGACAGATGATTGTCTGGGTGCCTCTTGAAGGCCTCTAGTGTGGGAGAGCCCACCACCTCCCTAGGTCATGGGTTCCATCGTCGTACTGCTCTCACAATCAGGGAGTTTTTCCTGATGTCCAGCCGGAATCTGGCTTCCTTTCACTTGAGCCCATTATTCCGCATCCTGAGCTCTGGGCTGATCGAGAAGAGATCCTGGCCCTCCTCTGTGTGACAACCTTTCAAGTATTTGAAGAGTGCTCTCATGGCTCCCCTCAATCTTCTCTTCTCCAGGCTAAACATGCCCAGTTCTTTCAGTCTCTCCTCATCGGGCTTTGTTTCCAGACCCCTATGGCCTCTGGTCTGCTTCAGCATGCCTCTTCTTATGTTCTCTAAGAAAATAAAAACGTCTGTCTTCAAACGTTAGTATTTTTTCCGTCTTCCAAATGCAACTTCTATGCAACAGGGCATAGAAGTTGCATTTGGAAGACGGAGGCCAAGAAAGGATCGCGGCGATGCCATTTGCTCTCCCTTTTGCTTTAAGCTCAGGCCATGAGGAGGAGCAGGATGCAAACATAGGTGCCACAAAGATGCTACTGGACGAGCATTGGGATGAACTGGGTGTGGAGGTCTCATCCCCATCCCCATCCCATTGACCAAGGTTCCAGCTTCACATTTTGGCATTTTAGATACAGCTTTGTGGCTTGCACAAGCCGGGGCTGACGGGTCTTTGTCATATTCTTCCCTTCTGGCATGCATACTGAACAGAGGAATAATGTGCCGTTTTTTTCTTTTGATCTGTTCAAGGACAAGAAGGAACACTAGAGCTCTTTAGAGCATCTTGCCTCTCAAGTGCCCTGCCAATCGTAAAGGGCTTCTGTGTGTCAAACCTTCGTTGACATCCATGCATTCATGAACAACAAACTGAGCCTTTGTTCAGGCGTTAGGATGGGTCACCCTGTCCTGGCCATTCTGCATTCTGAGTCTGACCGGTGGGAGGGAGATGGGCGCCCCCCTAGGTCAGCACGTGAGAGGGAGGTAATGGACCCATTGGTCAGTTTACTCAGTGCTTATACATCTTGTTCCCATTTGTCAGTTTTATTCTTATTCTCATTTGCTTGTTAACCATTTGTGTATAGTACTGCATATGTTTGGTTTGTAAAAAGTCCCCAGGGTACATTTCCTTGAAATGCTTGCATTGGCTGCCTGTATGTTTCCAAGCTCAATTCAAGGTGCTGGTTTTAACCTATAAAGCGTTACACGGTTTGGGACCACAATACCTGACGGAACGCCTCCCCCGACACGAAGCTACCCGTACACTACGTTCAACATCTAAGGTCCTCCCGGAGGATGGCAACAAGGGAGAGGGCCTTTTCAGTGTTGGCCCCCCAATTATGGAACGATCTCCCCGACGAGGCTTGCCTGGCACCAACATTGTTACCTTTTCGGCGCCAGGTCAAGACTTTCCCCTTCTCCCAGGCATTTAACAGCATATGTTGAGGGTTTTGTTGTTGTTGACCCAGAATTGTTGTTTTAAATGGATATTGTATTTATAATCTGTTTTTATGCTTTTTATGCTTTTTAAATTTTGTATATCATTTTTTAAATGTTCGATGCTTTTAATTTTTGTAAACCGCCCAGAGAGCTTCAGCTATGGGGCGGTATATAAATGTTATTATTATTAATAATAATAATAATAATAATATGCAGAATCTATTTCATCTTAAACTGGAAAAGCACCCCATTGGTTTTCTTTTCTGCAATTAGAAATGTTTTTCAATATCTTACAAAAATATTGGAGTTGTAAAACTTTGAATGTGGCAAGTTGAGAAATAACATCAACATGTCATATTGGGGAGGGGGGTGAAGCCTGTTTGGCATGTAAAAGGTCCCAAGTTCAGTCCCTGGGAATCAGTGACCCGGTTCGCATGTCGTAACATCTCATAATTAACATGGGTTCAAACTCTGGGTTATTTGTTCCCCATCAACCCAGAGTTTCAAGTTCAGACGTCACAATGAACAACCCAGGGACGGGGCGTTTCTGAGTGGTTTATTGCAGCAGGAACAGGCAAACCAGTACATTCACTCGCTCCTGCTCATCTTCTCAACAACCTATGATTTGTTAACCATGGGTTGTTACGGCATGCAAACTAGGTCTGCATGTTGCTGTGTTGCTGCCATCAAATCCATCCAACAAGATTTAAGGTTGAAGTTATAGGGTTTTTAAAGTGTGCCTCAAAGATGAATCAAAATCGGACAGAATTCAGGGCGTTGCATTTGAATTCTAATGGCTTGCTCCTTTTCAGAAATACTGATCTCTTGTTTGTTCGTTTGTTACATTTATATCATGTAGGGTGACCATACGGAAAGGAGGACAGGGCTCCTGTATCTTTAACAGTTGTATTGAAAAAGGGAATTTCAGCAGGTGTCTTTTGTACACATGCAGCACTGAACTACAACACCAACCATTGGGAATGCTGGCAGGGGATGGTGGGAGTTGTAGTCCAGTGCATCCAGAGGCCCCCAAGTTGGGGAAGGCGAGCTCCAAAGAAATCACGGTTCGCAAAGGCCTTCCGAAAACTCTGGGCCTTTCACAGATTTGGGGAGAAGGCAAGGGAGCCCTTCCCTCTTTTGTATGTGGTCACACTAGGCAGGGCTCCTGCAGCTTTAACTGTTGTGATGAGGAGGGAATTTCACCAGGTGCTGCATGCATACCAGTGACACCTGCTGAAATTCCCCTTTCAATACAACTGTTAAAGATACAGGCGCCCGGTCCTCTTTTCCATATGGTCATCCTGTTTCTATCCTGCTCCTCCGAGGAGCCCAAGATGTCATACATGAGCTTCCTCCTCCATTAAAGTGAACGGGTGCTTGGGAAAGCTCCGCCCACGTCTGCTCCTATACAGCATCACAGGAGTTACGGCGTGCGTGCCGGATGCTGCCTTAGGAACATAGGAAGCTTCCTTATACTGAGTCAGCCAGTTGGTCCATCTGACCCAGTATTGGATACCCTGACTGGCAGCAGCTGCTCTCCAGGATTTCAGGCAGGAGCTTTTCCTGACCTCCCTGGAGATGCCAGCGATCGAACCTGGGACCTTCTGCATGCAAAGTCGGCATTCTAACACCGAGCAGTGAAAGAAGCCCATGGCCCACTTAAAATGTTTTTTTTAAAAAAAGACGGCATTGGAAGTTTAAAGAAAAGTCAGGAGAAGCTAAATAGGGGAAGGGGGGGGGGGGGGAAGAAGCAATTGTGAAGATTCTCTGATTCCACCGAATGGTGTGGGTGGTGAGGTATGTGGGGTGGCGGTGGGGGAAAATGTGCCAGCTCTTCTGTTGTTTCTAACGAATCAAGGAGCCAATTTGAAACCTGGCGGCGTCCAGCGTCGCTCGCTTGTGGAGACTGTAGCCGTACTGCATCATCTGGATACGTGCTGCTTTGACTCAGCCGGATTTTTTGTTTTCCCCCTTAGTGCAGCTGCACTGCAGCAGCAAAAAAATGTCGAAAGGGCAGTCCAGCAGGCGCTCTTCACAACAGCTTGATCAAACAATGTATAAAGGCCCGTTGGAACGATTGCAGACAATCCACAGTAAGGATCGATGCGGATTTCTTGCTGTCTTTGGGACGGGGGGAAGGAGAGAATGCGGTTCATTTCCATTAATCATGTCAAAACATCAAGCAAAGATAGAAATTTGTTGTCGTCCACCCCCCCCCCCGAACTTCGTCTTCCTTAGAAGTAGCTTCTGCCTTGCATTCAGGAATGGAAACACTTAGGCTGCCTCTACACCATCAAGTCTCATTAAAAATTTTACCTCTACATGAGCGGAGTGCAAATCGGGAGTTGAGGCGCGTTATCTATCCGATTATGCGCATTATCGAATGCGCGTTAAATAGCGAGTTTTATTTTGCTGCGGGCCGTTAAAGCGCGTTTTGACTATGTGAACAAGCAATTCTCCGCATTAAGTACTTCTAAAGCGCATTTCAAACAACTGGTAAGGCCACCAGTTGTGCGCTCAGTTACCTCCTGCGTACAGTCATTTAACCATAAAGCGCTTCCGAGAAGATGCGCATAATTGGAGAACCAGGCGTCAAACCGAATTCTTGTAGATGGGGTCTTAATCAAAAAGAGAGCATCATATCTATTTCTGTCTATCTGTGCCAGCCTCATCCAACCTCGTGCCCTCCAGATGCGCTGGGACCACAGCTGCCATCATCCTCAGCCAGCGCGGATTGAGTTGGGGTGCCTAATAAAGGCCAGGGACCACTTCAATTTCCAGGAAGTCACTGCTTCCCTTAGAAAGCTGGAAGTCCAACAGCGTCATCTTCAAAGACTCTGCCTGCATTGGCCTAGCCTGTGCCGCATGGCTACAAGCGTGACTCTCGAAACCTGGGGCGCAGGACCTCTCTCAGGCCGAGGGCCGTTCTCCATTTCAGAGAACTTCTTGGGAACCCCATTCCAGTGCTGGGCAGGACCGAAGGCCGAAGGGCTCAAGAACAACAGACCGACCAGCCTTAAAGCTTTTACTGCCCGGCAGCGAGCCTTAAGGAGAGACGTTTCAAGCATTTCGAATGGGGAGGAAACTTCTCATAAGCTGAGACGGCACCCGACGACCGAGGAGATAGGGGGATTGGCCCGCTGGGGAAGCTGGGAGGGCCAGATCAGGACCACATGTGGGCTGGATTTGGCCCGTAGGCCACGAGGTTGAACACTTCTGCTTGCAAGAGCCAGGCCTCCAGGAATGTGGAGCTCTTGGCGAGGGGTGTGCTGGTTCAGCGTTAGAGCTTGGCTCGGAGGCTGCAGGCATTGGTCCAGGCTCGTGAGGATTGGGGGTCTCTGGCATCTCAGGCTTGGGGGCGCTGTGGTTCTGCAGTGGTGCTTGGAGCCTCCTGTTTTGGTACCTTTGGTTCCTCAGCCTCCGGGTCCATGTCTGCGCCGCCGCTGGACTCTGGGATCAGGACCATGGCAAACGCATCGAAATGCAGCCAGCTCCGTGCAGATCGACGCTCATTTGACAAACCACTTCGAACGACACCCGGGCTCGGCTGAAGGCAGCAGAGAATTGCAGTGGGGCCGAGGTCACCTCTCCCCGCCTCTCTCCCGCCTTCCCTCCCCCCCCCCCCCGGACGATATTCTGAATTCTGAACCGAGGTTGACCTCACCTGGCCTTCCAGATGCTGACGAATAAGTGGAACAGTCTTGTTCATTTATAATTTACACAAAAATAACCTTTCAGCTTTTTGACAAGGTCAGGTGCTTAAGAGGAGGACGTGATAAATAGATGGAGTGTAAATAATGCCTCATGACACCTCCCAAGTTCAGCGCAAGGTTGGGGAGGCTGGTGCGTTTGCGTGTGTGTGTGTGTGTTCATTGGCCTGATATTTCTCTTTGAACAACTCCATCGTGAGATGGGCTGGCAGGAAACGGGTTTCAAATGACAGCAGGCCGGGATTTGCTCAGAGTTGCGCCTCGCCTTTCCCACCCCAAGAAGACGCATTCTTATTTTTATGTTTTAGTTTTTATACTTCGAGCGCTCCCCCCTCAATTTAGAAATTTGTTTCTAATTTCTTGGTGACAGGTTTTCTTCCTCCCTCGCAGAAGCAGAAATGAGTCCCGTCTGGCCTTCAGGCTTTTGATAAGTTTATTTCGTCCTTGGTGGGTTCCGTGTGTTGGCGTCTGGCAGAAATGAATGGGGGGCCCGTGCCTCAGTGGTGGAACCCCTTTTTGGCACGCAGAAGGTCCTGGGTTCAATCTGCAGCATCTCCAGGTAGGGCTGGAAAGAACCCTGTCTGAAACCCTCAAGAGCCGCCGCTGCTGCCAGTCAGTGTTGACAATACTGGGTTAGATGGACCAAGGGTTTGGCTAGGGTGACCCTATGGAAAGGAGGACCGGGCTCCTGTATCTTTAACAGTTGCATAGAAAAGGGGAATTTCAGCAAGTGTCATTTGTATGCATGCAGCACCTGGTGAAATTCCCTCTTCTTCACAACAGTTAAAGCTGCAGGAGCTATACTAGAGTGACCAGATACAAAAGTGGGCAGGGCTCCTGCAGCTTGAACTGTTGTGATGAAGAGGGAATTTCACCAGGTGCTTCATGCATGCAAATGACACCTGGCAAAATTCCCTCTTCATCACAACAGTTCAAGCTGCAGGAGCCCGGTCCTCCTTTCCGAATGGTCACCCTAGTTTGACTCGGTAGAAGGCAGCTTCCTGTGTCCTTATGGTCTCTGTCCTGGAATATAATAATATTCCAGACGTGTGTGACCAGCGGACGTTAGGGGTTCCCCCACATCTCGCTTGCTGCATGGGAGGCAGTTGCACTTCCTGCCTGCTCAGGAAGTCTAAAGACGATGTCCCTTGAGATTGCCTCCCAGGGGCACCAATGCTGGTTGTTGTAGAAGGGAACAGGGCACCACACTTGGACTTCAAGAAGAAAGTGAGTTTGTGGGCTGATGAGGAGGGAGAAGGCGAGGAAGGGAGGACCGATGATTTCCTGCTCCTCACAGCTGGTAGGCTGGGAAGCACCCCTGTCTGAATGACCCCAGGGAGCTGCTACCAGTCAGTTTAAACCAGCCTTTCCCAACCTAGACTACAACTCCCACCATCCCATGACCATCGACCATCCTGGCTGGTGTTGATGGTAGTTGTCAAAATATGGGGGGCCCACATTGTGCAATGGGGGTGTAGACAATACTGAGCCAGATGGACCAATACTCTGACTCGAATAAGGCATTTTCCCATGTACAGATACGTGAGTTAGCAGCTTCTCCCGACTGGGTCATGACCCCTTGGAGGGCAGTCCAGCAACCTCTGTCCCAAAAGGCTCCGTTTTGGGGGGCATCCATTTAAGGCTAGTTTTGATCAGCATTTTTTTTTTCAAGAAAAAACTCAGATATTCGCTTGCCCCCGAATATTCCACTTGTTCACGCATATCTCTAGCACTTCGTTTTCCCTGCTGAGAGGTGGGACGAAACGGGCGACTTAGGGCTGATCCGCACAGCTGCCAGAATGATGTGGGAAAGTCTTTCCTATCCTCTTCCACTTCAGACTGCAGGTGGGTTTTTTTTTGTTTTGGTTTGGTTTTTTTTGCATTTTTAATGCCCTCCCTCAAGAACTGCCCACACCTCGAGAACGGCCATTTTTAGGAGAGGCACAGCTAGAACCTTTTCCTAATGCCATGCACTTGTGAAGCAATGGGGTCAATACGCAACTGCCTGTGCAACCCATGGGCATGATAGCTTTGGAACGACCATCATGACCATCCGTAGCAACTGCCCATAAGATGCCCGTTCCGTACAGACTTCCATCGCTCCGAAAGGTTTCCCTTCCCCGGTTCATTCAAGCGCATTAAACTTGCGGTCTCCCGTGAAAATGTTGACCTTACTCAACATTTCTCAAGGAAAGCATTTTCTGGGTTGGGGCTGATTACCCACCCACCCACCGCCCTTCCCTTCTCCCTCCTGTTTTGTTCTCGAGCTAGAGGCGGTTGTGAGAACCATGTCCTCTTCACAGGTTTTATAGAGCCGTTCTATTCATCACCACAATGCCTTTGCGGCTCTATTCACCATTACACAGCAAAACACTTCAGCCCTTCTTCACGATGAGTCACGCCTCTCCGCGAGGACTCGCGTCGATCAGGTGGCATTTCAGCAATTATTGCTTAAGTTGCCCTGTTGTGAATCTAGTTAAATTGCGGGAGGGAAATTCTCTCTTTTGCTCGCCCCCCCTTCCATTGATGGTGGTCCGTCCTTGGCATGAGTGCTGCATCTCCAGGAGACGGGGCTTTTTCATTTCATCTGGCAACACTGACGTGTACTTCACGCCCCTAGTTTTATTTTGTGTAAGTGTGTTAAGTGGAAGAGACTGAGAATGAAATTAGAGCAATTTTATTTATTCCATTCTTTACTTCTTGGAAGCCATCAAACAGGCAAGAGCTTTGATTGTCAGCAGCAATACACAAACCATGACAAAAGCCTCGGATATATTAGAGAGAGTGTCAAACAATTATATAGATAGATAGATAGATAGATAGATAGATAGATAGATAGATAGTGACCATATGAAAAGGAGGACAGGGCTGCTGTATCTTTTAACAGTTGTATTGAAAGGGAATTTCAGCAGTTGTCATTTGTATGCATGCAGCAACTGGTGAAAGTCCCTCTTCATCACAACAGTGAAAGCTGCAGGAGTTATACTAAAGTGACCAGATACAAAAGAGGGCAGGACTCTGGCAGCTTTAACTGTTGTGATTTAAGAGGGGATTTCACCAGGTGCTGCATGCATACAAATGACACCTGCTGAAATTGCCTTTTCTATTCAACTGTTAAAGAGCCTTTTCATATGGTCACCCTAGTGTGTGTGTGTGGATTTTGCCTTGAGACTGCATATTTGACTTTTGCAGAATGGGGCCTTACAGAAAAGTTTCAGTGGGACACGGTTCTTGACTTGCCTGTTTAAACTGAAGAGAGTGAGGTTGAGGCTAACGACATGTATTTGAGCTGCTCTTGTCAAAATTGTAGTCGGAAGTCTCACCATCTGATCTTCATTCCTCCCTGTCTACAACAACCTTCCCCAGCCTGATGCCCTCCAGATGTGTGGGATCACAACTCCTATCCTCCTCAGACAGCAGGGGGGATAGTGGGAGTTGTAAGTCCAACACTTCTAGAGGGCATCAGGTTGGAGAGGTCTGTACACTTCCCTCCTTATGTCTTGAACCTCTTGGCCATTGCTTCTGCACAGAATCTGATGCCTGATTTGCGGGGAAGAAGCAGAGGCTGGGAGAAGGGGGAGGTGAACCCTTCTTCCGCCTGCTTCTTTCTCCCCGCGGCTCCCCCCCCCCGCCCCCCAGCTGGGGTTGGTGGCCCCTCTCAGCAACAGAAACATAGATCTAGAATCTGATCTTGTGTGTGTGTGTGTGTGTGTGTGTGTGTGTGTGAATTCTGTTGAAAAGTGCAGGCATTTCTCCTCCTGCCTGCTAGTTGGAATTGTATTTAATGTTGTGTTTTTAATATTGTATTTTAAATGTGATCTATCTATCTATCGAACCACTTAGGGATTGTATTATATTTAGTAGTCTATAAATGTCACTAATAAATAGTTCTCCCCTGGAAATTGCCCCGTCCAACACCACTTTGCAGAGAAATGCAGCCAAGACCCCCGAGCGCTGAGACTGGGGGCACCGTGTGTGTTTCCAGCCTCCTTCTGCGTTTCTGAGCTTCTGCCATCAATCTTGCCATTCCCAAGCAAATGAAGGTGTTCAGTCGTTTGGTGTCAGGGATCGTTTGAGATTTCGTGTCATTCCTTTCGTTGGGATTTCTCATAACGCATCCTTAGATAGCTGGGAGCATTCATGACTTCCCTTGCAATCACTGTGCTGATTTATTTATACTGCTAGTCTTCCTCCCTCCCTTCCCTGGGAGAGGTGTTCTTTTAATGCTGGGGATTTGGGAGCAGGAAGGGCTCTCCACGTTCAGGGCAGTGGGAGTTAGGCTGAGGGAAAAGAGGGGTAATAGACACATGTGAACCTACATCGCTAACCCATTGCATTTCACTGTGGTGTTCAAAGCGCGTAATATACATTATCTCAGTAATTCTGTAAAGTGAGGCAGCGCTATTATCCCCATTTTGCAGACAAGGGGGAACAAAGTGTGGTGCTGCCAAAGGCCGCCTCGTGAGTTCCTGACTAGGGTGACCGTATGGAAAGGAGGACAGGGCTCCTGTATCTTTAACAGTTGTATAGAAAAGGGATTTCAGCAGGTGTCGTTTGTATGAAGTGCAGCACCTGGTGAAATTCCCTCTTCATCACAACAGTTCTGCAGGAGCCCTGTCTAGTGTGACCAGATACAAAAGAGGGCAGGGCTCCTGCAGCTTGAACTGTTGTGACGAAGAGGAAATTTCACCAGGTGCTGCATGCATACAAATGACACCTGCTGAAATTCCCTTGTCTATACAACTGTGAAAGATACAGGAGCCCTGTCCTCCTTTCCATACGGCCACCCTATTCATGCAGCACCTGGTGAAATTCCTTCCTCATTACAATTGTTAAAGCTGCAGGAGCTATATTAGAGTGACCAGATACAAAAGGGGGCAGGGCTCCTGCAGCTTTCATGGTTGTGAATAAGAGGTCAGTTCACCCGGTGCTGCATGCGTACAAATGTCACCTGCTGAAATTCTCTATTCCACACAACTGTTAAATATACAGGGGCCCGGTCCTCCTTTCCATAGGGTTGCCCTATTCCCGACGGATGTGAGGTTTGACGCAGTGGCCTCCCAGATCACTCCCAGCTCTCTCGAGTTGCAGCTCCGCATGAGGCAGCTCTTCTCTGCATCCTCCCAAGCCAATGCCTTGCTGCTCTTGGCCTGACGCCCCCTTCACAGGTCCCATACTCATCCAGCAACGGACATTTTGCTGCGTTCCGTGGCCTCGCCCACGGGATTGCAGCGGCCTGCCATACAGCATCGCTGATCAGGCCCGGGGACTTGAAGATGCCGCCTCTTCCTGGGTGAAGAACCCCAGGCCTGTAATGTTCAATGAGGAGAGTGCAGGGCAAGAGACCCCGTCGCCCAAGAGGCTTGAGCAGGAGGAGGAGGAGGGAGCAGACGGGGGGCCTTTCCGCTGCAACTAGGGACCTACGGAGCTGCCTTATACCCAGTCAAATCCTTGGTCCATCTATCGCAGAATAGTCAGCACTACCTGGCAGCAATAGCTCTCTAGGGTTTCAGGTTGGATTCTTTCCTAGCCCTGCCTGGAGAAACCGGGGATCAAACCTGGGACCACTGAGCACCAGCCCCTCCCTAGGAGCCCACCGCTTGACTTGCCAGAAGGGACGTGGCAATGGCTCTTCCCTTGCCGTCTCCCCAAAGTTGTGAAAGGCCCAGTGTGTTCAGAAGGCCTTTGCGAACCGTGGTTTCTTTGGAGCTCGCCTTCCCCAACTTGGGGGGGGGGGGCTCTGGATGTACTGGACTACAGCTCCCACCATCCCCAGCCAGCATTCCCAATGGGTGGCATTGTAGTCCAGCACATCTAGACAGCTGGGGAAGATGCTGTCAGGCCATAGCCTGGCGAAGAGCAGATTGAGGGGAGACCCGATAGCACTCTCCAAATACTTGAAAGGTTGTTATGCAGAGGAGTCATCCCAGAGTGCAGGACACAGAATAATGGGCTCCAGTTACAGGAAACCAGATTCTGGCTGGACATCAGGAAAAACTTTCTGACTGTTAGAGCAGTATGACAATGGAACCAATGACCTAGAGAGGTGGTGGGCTCTCCCACATTAGAGGCCTTCAAGAGGCAGCTGGACAACCATCTGTCAGGGATGCTTTGAGGTGGATTCCTGCATTGAGCAGGGGGGAGGACTCGATGGCCTTAGAGGCCTCTTCCAACTCTACTATTCTATGATTCTGTGATTCATATATTTTGCTGCAAATTATGGTGTATGTGACTGTGTGTGTGTCTGTTTTCTCTCTGGCTTTAGTGTAATGGACTGATAACTTGCATCTTAAATGGATTTGCAATGTATATGGAAACTGTCTCAAGCGCACAGGACGGTTGGGGGTAAAACAAAAAATAGGAGGGGCAGGGGCTGTATAAAATCACTCTCCGATCTAAGAGAAAGACCAGAGCAGGGACAATGGATCAACCAAACCTTTGTTTGGCATGACTACCATTACTTTCTCCTGGCCTGTCCCCCCCCCCCCCCCAACGTGGGGGAACATTAACTCTTTCGCAGCTTCTGACTTGTTAGAAATGAGATAAGAAAGCTTTCCAAAACCAAAACCAACCCCACTTTGATGTACTCTTTGTTATTCTTTCCTTTGCTCCCCCCCCCCCAATTTTCCTCCTCTTTGAAATGCCAAGATTTTTTAGAAGACTGTAACTTTCGGCGTCAGCAATCGCTCTCCCATCTGGTCCCGCCTGCTGCTTCCAAATCTGCGTGTTCTCAGCTGCGGAGCGCTCAGCTTCCTGCCCGTCTTCCTCTCTGAGACAGAGATGCCAGCAGAACCGAAACTATAACAGCGTGATGGGGGGGGGGGGGGAATCTTTCAGTTCAACTGGAGCTTTAGCAAGGAAGGGAGCCGTAGCTTAGAAAAGATGATGATGATGATGATGATGATGATGATGATGATTTACAATATTTATATATACCACTCAATTATATACCACAGATTCCAGAGCGGTGAACATTGGTATAAACAGTAAAAGAAAGAAGATTAAAAAGGCAAACTAAAATTGTTCAATTTAAAAGCAAAGGAACCAGAGAAGCTGTTGGGGAAAGCTTCTCGAAACAGTTGTTTTCAGGAGGCGCCGGAAGCAGCCTAGTGTTGGCGCCTGTCTGACCTCCAGTGGAAGGGAGTTCCACAGAGAAGGGGCCACCACACTAAAGGCTCTTCTCCTGGTGGATTCCAGTCGGGCCACAGGTCCATGTGGAACCACCAGGCGCATGCCCTCCGACGACCTCAGTGATCGGGCAGGTTGGTAAGGGAGGAGGCGCTCTCTCAGGTATCCTGGTCCCAAGTTCTTTAGGGCTTTGTACACTAGTACCATAACCTTAAACCTGGCCCGGTTGCAGGTAGCCAGTGCAATTCCCTCAGCAAAGGAGTGATATGCTGAAAAGAGGCAGCTCCCATAACAGCCGAGTGGCTGCATCCTGCACTAGCTCCAGCTTCTGGAGCAGTCTTAAGGGCAGCCCCACAGAGCACACTGCAGTAATCCAGTCTTGAGGTTACTAATGCCTGTACCACTGTGGCCAAGCTATCCCTGTCCAGAAGAGGCCATAAATGCAAAGCCAGCCGAAGCTGGTAAAACATTGAAATCTTCTCTTTTTTTTTTAAACCACAGGTTCATCCCATAATAATAATAATAATAATAATAATAATAATAATAATAATAATAATAATAATATACTGCCTTTCCCCTTCTCATTTTCTATTCTAGTCTTCCCCACCCTGGTTCCCTCTAGGATGTGTTGGACTACAAGTCCCATTAACCCTTACCAACCTGAGAAGGCTATCCTTTACAAAAATCACAGCTCATATGAGCCACCTGCTCCTTTAAGTTATTCATATCTCAATGTGTGAAACCACTATTGGCATTCATCACGTGAAAATAAGTGTCAGACTTTTATGTCTTACCACCTCAACTGCCCTACTTACTCCAGCAAGCCAGGGGTATGCACATCTGCTCTGACGTGTTTGCCAAAATGCAGCCCCTGAAATGCTTCCAAATTGGAATTCCATCCTGGGCTGGGAAAAGTTTGCCATGCCTGCCTTTGGGGACGGACCCTGACCTTTTTGGAGCTGGAGCGCCACCTCCCAAAGAGCACGAAATAGCTTGGCTGTTTTGGGAAGTCTCTCTTTCCCATCATGCCCAGATGCCTCAGATACATGTGAGAATGTTGAAAGGGCTCAGCTCACCTGGCGTCTCCTCCAGCACAGTCCTGAGTCTCCGTTACCATCACCCTCACCTCCCGTAGGTAGTGCAGAGCGGGGTCAGAGAGGCTCCGTTTCATGCCAGGAGGAGCGCTGGGTGCAGAAATGTCATCATGCTCATGATAGAGGCTCAAAGCTGCCATTGATGATTCATTCATCTCGTTAAAAAAATTCTGGATCAATGAAACTTTGGAGTGGTGGGTTCCACCAGCTCCCAACATCAAGTGTCTCCTTGCCAGGGCAAACCCTTTGCTTTGATCTCATGGTCTGAGCCAGCTTTCCCCAAACCGGTGCTCTCCAGAAGTGCTGGAGTACAACTCCCATCATCCCTTGCAGGCATGCCCAAGATGGCTGGAGATGATAGGAGTCGTAGTCCAATACATCTGGCGGGCTCCAGGTTAGGAAGGAAGGCCTGGGCCATTGAATTCCTGTTCTATTATTATTATTATTGTTATTATTATTATTATTACTCTTTCTCGCTCGTGGCGGTTTTTCTAGACGGACATAATGGGTTGTCATGCTGTCTTTTACAGATTCAGGAATTTCCTGACAAATGAGCATGTTTTAACTATGACTGCTTTCTGGATGTTGGAGTGGATGTGTTTTGGTAAGCACAGTTTCTGATGGTGTTCTGTATAATTTTTTGATGTGATGCCGGTGACTGATGTGACCAATGGGATAATTGTGACCTTTTCCTGTTGCCATAGTTCTTTGACTTCCATGGGCAGTAGTGTATATTTTTCTCTTTTCCTCTTCCTTTTCAACAACATTTTTGTCATTCAGTATTGCTATGTCGATGAGGGATGTGTGCTTTTCTTTTTTGTCTATGAATGTTATGTCTGGTCAGTTGCAGGGTATTGACTTGTCAGTATGATTTGTTGTTGTTGTTGTTGTGTTATTATTATTATTATTATTATTATTTATATTTATATTTCTATACCACCCCATAGCCAAAGCTTTGTGTACAGTTTTTAAAAGATTAAAAGATTAAAACCGTAATGGGCAGCATAAAACAACTTTGAGCTGCCAACCAAACATTTTTTTAAAAAAAGATCTGGGATTGATTAAAATTCAGCACATGCTGCTAAATGCCTGGGAGAAGAGAAACGTCTTGACCTGGCGCTGAAAACATAACAATGTTGGCACCGGGTGGGCCTAGTCAGGGAGATCATTCCATAATTGGAGGGGCTACCACTGAGAAGGCTCTCTCCCTGACTGCCATTTTCTGAGCCTCCCTCGGAGTAGTCATCCAGAGGAAAACCTTAGAAATTTAACATAGTGTATGGGTAGGTTCGTGTCGGGAGAGGCCTTCCGTCAGGTATTTAGTTCCCATGCCGTGTAAGGCTTTATGGGTAACAACCAGCACCCTGAATCAGGCTTAGAAACATGCAGGCAGTGAACGCAAGCAGGCCAGAATTGGTGTTATATGTTCGAACCTCTTGGTCTCCGTTATCAATCCAGCCACCTCATTTTCCACAAGCTGCTGCTTCTGAACTGTCTTCAAAGGCATCCCCCCACATAGACCCTGTTCAGACAACACGCTAAACCACGGTGGTTAAGAATTTTGAGCTAAACATTATGGCTTAGCGTGTTGTGTGAACCATTCCTAACCATGGTGGCTACATAACCATGGTTTAAACACGCTCACTAGCCATTTGCTGCAAAGGGGTTAGAGGCCTAACTATGGCTTAGTGTGTTGTCTGAACAAACCCAATGAGTACATTGCAGTAATCTAACTTGGAGGTTACCAGAGCAATAGAAGTCCATGGCTAATATAATCATAATAGTTTGGGCCTAGCAAAATATATGAAGCAGCATTCTCTCCTACTAGAACTGATCTCAGAAACAAGTTAAGTGTGTCACTGAGGTGTCCTCTCTCTTGTGACAATGCGGCTCCATCATTTTGGAAGATGCAACATTCTCACATAGGTCTTGAGAGGATTATAATAATAATATAATAATAACAATTTATTTCTTACCCGCCTCTCCGTCTGGATCGAGGCGGGGAACAACAACATGATAAAATACATAAAACTAATTAAAAACATGACAATTATTATTAAAACTGCATTAAAACATCCTAAAACATCCTAAAAACATTCTAAAAATTACACTGGATATGCCTGCCGGAAGAGAACAGTCTTTATAGCTTTCTTAAATTCTAAAAGACTGTTAAGTTGACGAGTCTCCTCCGGCAGGTCATTCCACAGTCTGGGAGCGGCAGAAGAGAAGGTCCTCTGGGTAAAGGTTGTCAGCCTAGTCTTGGCCGACCGCAGTAAGTTCTTCCCAGAGGACCTGAGCGTGTATTTATTGATTTAGAATGTTTATACCCTGTTGCTACTCAGGCCTCATCTACACCAAGCAGAATATTGCGCTATGAAAACGGTACATAAAAGGCAGGAGCCACACCACACAGGATATAGCACTATGAAAGCAGTATACGTGTCAATGGGCCCCAACAGTTGTCAGTTCACTCTAATACCGCTATAAAGCAGTAGTGTGGCTCCTGCCTTCTATATACCACTTTCATACCACTTTCATAGTGCAATATCTTGCTTGGTGTAGATGAGACCCCAGTCTTGACTTCTGAGGCAGCCTACAACATAGTTCAACTCGCATAAATCAACCAGACAGCTGGGGTTGGGGTGGGGGAAGCATAAAAACGTTACAAAGAGCAGCTTAAATGACTAAAACAACCCAGGGGTACTAAGCCCCATTGAAAGCTTGCACAAAATACAGTGCCTTCAACTGGCATCCAAAACCTTTGAGGAAAGCATTTGTGGAATGGGCAGGTGCTTCAACAGGAGAGTTGAAACTCTTTTAGCCCGAGGGCCAAATTCCATTTCAGGGAAGCTCTCGGGGGCCGCATTCCAGTGGTGGGCGGGGCCAGAGGCAAAGGGGAGAGGGGCCAAAATACCAGCCCATTTGAGCTTAAAGCTCCTACTGCCGGTAATTAAGCCTTTCAACCTTCTAGAATGGGTGAAAGAAATGCACAAGAGTCAGGAAACCTGTGGTGGTCAGGGGAAAAGTGGAAGGAGGCGTAGCCCTCTGAGGGTACCTGGGGAGCTAGAGGTTCCGCACCCTGGGGCTATGACCAAAAAGGCCATGTCCATCGTTGTCGCCAGCTGCATCTCAGAGAGCAGCATGACATATTGGTCTGGATCCACGTCACACCAGCCGTAGATCTTCCCCTTCCTTCTTGCAAAGCAAGGAGGAGACTCCTCTTTATGTCAAGGCGGCTCCCTCCCCCCCCCCCCCGGCCAGAAGCTACGTGGTGCCCCTGCTTTGTTGTGAAGGTGACCACGGGAAACGCTTGCGGGATTGTCAGAGCTGAAGCTCTGATTTAGAACTCTCTCCGTCTCAACGCACAAGCCGTTGCCTGCACAGTTCGATGAAGGGGAATCTGTCTTGTATGCGCCAGGTGTAGCCAGCGAGATAATGGAGTTGGCTCAGACAGCACAAACACTGCGTTATTCATCGGGGAGCTCTCCGTGGTCCTGAGATTAGGAGCAAAGCGATGGCCAAGCCCTTGTAGATCAAACTGGGGCACTGACTGGCTCAACCAATGACACAGCCACAAAGGAGCAGGAGAGGGAACCTTGCTGGCGGGGCGTGTGTGTGCGTGCGTGTGTCTGTTCATTCCATGTTACCTTCGCCCCCTTTTCATTAGTACTGTTTTTTTTAAAATCTCTGCCTGCCCCCCCCCCCAGCCCTGCAAGATTTATGTGTCCATCTCTTCCATTCGGATAGTTGTTTTGAAGTCTGAGATTAACCTTTCTGTCTTGTCGCGCACAGAAATACCCAGGGTGGTTCGTGTTTTTTTTCCAGCCGATTGCTAAGGAAGGGGAGTGTTGTAGGGGGCTGTTGAGGGAGAGGCTTTAGTCAGAGGCCCCCTTCCCTGAATAGCCCCCTTCCTTCGTCAGCAACTTTGCTGTTGCCCATTGGCTTTCCGAGCCCCTCCGGACCCAATCCACACCGCTGCCCATAGGGAAAGCGTAAGGTGAGTTGAGGCTCTTCCTCCTCCCTCGTTTGGAGAAGACAGGTGAACGGGCAGTTAGGAGGGGGAGAAAGATCAGGGGGGCTCTGAACAGTGCTGCCTCTGGGTTTTGAGGACCCTTGGGCAAGACACCCCCCAAAGGCCCGCTCCCTCCATAAATCTACCTTCTCGCTGCCATTCTTACCAGCTGCTCCTGCTCCTCCTCCTCCTCCTCCTCTCTCCTCATTGCATCCACTCGCTTTGCTGACAGGCAGAGCGCAGTGAGCAAGTAGGCCCTGGCATCTTCTGCTCCTCCTCCTCGCAACCACAGTTGCCTGGGTCAAAGCGAGAGGCAGGTGGACAAGCGGGTGGCAATCGTGATGAGGAGGAAGAGTAACTCCAAGGGGCTCTGGCCAGTGGCCCCCTGTTGGGGTGTGGGCTCTTGGCTGGCGCCCGACCGTGCCTACCCTGTCCCTAGAGGTTGACAGTGGGCCACCTGCTGAGGTGTAGGCCTTGACAGACGCCAGCAGTGGTGGCTCTGGCATGTGCACATTGCGGCAAAGAGAAGTTCCAGTTCATGGAAGACCATCTCGAGTACCCCTATCTCACTCTATGCTAGTTTCCCCATCTCTCGTTAAATATTTCTAGGCTATGGGTATGTTGCCGTGGTACAGCTTGTTTTTCTTCAGACTCCATGGGCCTGATCTCTTAGGCTCAATTGTCTCTGGTCTTTCCTGTCCTTCTTCTGAGGCATTTCTAGCAGGAGAGGGGAGCAGAAACATCAAGGTCTTTGGCTGGGCTTCTAGAACACTTCCTTTGTCATGTATAGTTTTTAAGGCTGGTTGAAGCGATGGGAGAGGTAATCTCTTCTGGATCCTTGCAGTGCTCTGTGTCTGCCTGGCACCTACTCCAAAATCAAACCAGTCGTTTTGCCTGTTTAGTGAACACAGTGATTTATGTGTGATACATACGTTTTATCATCAGGATCCACGCTGAAACCTAACCGGTGCTTCTTAAGAAGAGGAGATGTCTAAATTCTAGAAGAACATAAGAATATAAGAAGAGCCGTGCTGGATCAGACCAAGGGTCCATCTGTCTTCCAGAAAAGCTCCCCTAATGTTCTTCCAACAGCGTTATGCCACACTTCAGTTGCAAACTGGTGAGGTTCAATGTCTGTGGATAACATTTAACAGGAGATTTTGAATAGTCCATAAACTGGGCTTATGCATCCCTCATGGTAAATAAAATACACACCAGAGGATTTCCAGAGAATCGTACAGCAATACTCATTAAGAATAACTGATCACAACTGCTAGAATTTAGACTCCACTCCTATATACACCTGCCATTAAACTGAATCAGGTATTCCTTTTAGCAGATGTGTATCAGATTGCACTGTTAACTGGACAACCAAAGGGGCCTGCACCCAGTCCTTCCAAGACGATGTTGCACACACTGACCTGGTTTGCATGACATGACAGCCCATCATGGCTTACTTTACCCAGCTTGCTATGTCTTGCTGTGTCATGGGAAACCAGGCGGCAGGGACCCTAAATGACCCTAAAACAAGCCATGGGTTATTTGAGGGTTATCTCAGCCACGGTGAACTGCCATGTGTGAATCAGGTCAATGTGTCATACCTGCCATGATCCTTTTGCCTGCAGATACCTTCACAATGCTACATCTCAGAGGGAGTCTCCCAGAGCTTATCTCCAGTTCTTTTTGTGAGAAACCCAATTCTGTGAAGGCTTTTTCAAGGCTTTGGATCTTATGGATTGGTAACCAGTTAAAGAATGGGAAGTAGAGAGGATAAATGTACAGCTTCCAGAGTGAAGGGATGTACGTTGTGGTGGATAAATCAGTTAAATTATGGAATTCACTACCACAAGATATAGCGATGGCCACCAATTTGGGTGGCTTTAAAAGGGGGTTGGATAAATCCCTGGAGGAGAAGGCTATCAACGGCTGCTAGCCCTGGTGGCTGTGTGCTACCTCCAGTATCCGAGGCAGTCAGCCTATGTACACCAGTTGCTGGGGAACATGGGTGGGAGGGTGCTGTTGCACCGTGTCCTGCTTTGTTGGTCCCTGGTCGACGGCTGGTTGGCCACTGTGTGAACAGAGCGCTGGACTAGATGGGCCCCCAGTCTGATCCAGCATGGCCTGTCTTGTGTTCTTATGACCCAATGTATGGCAGTTGTGAAAAGGGCAAATTCTATTATGAAGGATCATTAGAGGAGGGATTGAAAATAGAATAATGTCTTTATACAAATCTGTGGTGCAGCCACACTTGGAGTACTGTGTAGAGTTCTGGTCACGTCCCCTCAAATGGTAGAGGTGGAAAAGGTGCAGAAAAGGGTAACCAAAATATTCAAGGGGCTGATGCAAGTCCCTGATGAGGAAAGTTTACAAAATTTGGAGCCTATTAATTTAGAAAAAGAAGGTGAGTAAGGATGCAGCATATCAAAGGTCTATAATGTTATTCGTGGTGCTGAGAAAGCAGATGGAGCTAATGTTTTTATCCCTTTCCCTAATACTGAGTATCCAGTGAAAATAAATGATGATGATGATGATATTTATTTATATCCCACCTTTTCCTCAGGGCTGGGACTCAAGGCGGTTTACAAGATTAAAACATGTACAAATTAAAACATATAAATAGAAGTTTACAAAAGTTTAAATAGAATTAAACCTACAGTAAAATTAAAAACATTAAAAAAATTTTAAAAAACAATAACATTTTTTTTTAAAGAACCCATACATCCAAAAACCTGCTGGAATAAAAAAGGGTTTGCCTGCCTCCGGAAGCGTAGCACAGAGGGAGCCAGCCTGGCCACCCTCGGAAGGGAGTTCCAGAGCCTTGGAGCAGCCACAAAGAAGGGCCTCTCCTGCATACCCATCAAGCATGCCTGGGATGCTGGTGGGACTGATGGGAGATTTAGGACAGACAAATGGAAGGACTTCTTCACACAGTGCATTAATAAATTATGGGATTTGCTACCACACAAGGTAGCGATGGCCACAGAACAATGGACTAGATAAGGGCTTTAGTCTGTTCCAACGGAACTCTTCTCACATTATTTTGCAGGGGGGGGGGTGGATCAGGTGATGAGGGAACCACTTTTATCCCCTCAGCAATTTTGGCGCCTGTCCAAGCCCCCTACGCAAATTATAAGGATTTCTTTGAAACCTAAATATCCTTACAAAATATTATAGAAATGGTTCTCCTTGAAAGAGAGAGGCGGCATTTTAAATATACCCTAAAAGTATCACACGCAAAAGATCTGTTTGTAAATGAAATCTGAAAGGGGGTGTTTATGCTTTGGTGACTCAAAGGGATGACACTGATGGAGACAGAGCAGAAAGGCACAGGTTAGGGTGTTGAAAAAAGAAGTTTGGGATGCTCTTTTGATTACACCCCCCCCCCCCCGAATACTTTGGCATTTTAATAAAAAGAACAACCGAAGCTGACATTCGGGAGAGCGGGGAGGGCTGCCATCGCGTCTCTGGAAACTTCCTGTAGTAATCTAACGGAACAATTTTGAGATTTCACGACGCTCCCTGCTTCCTAATTAGGACAAGCTTAAAAGGGAACAGTTGGCATTCCCGTTGGTGAGGGCCATGTGTTACCTGCAGCAGGCCAAGTGGAGAATGAAACTGATTTTTTCTCTTACCTACGTTGTGCGTTCGGCAGCTGCTCCGAACAGGTGCTTGCTCTCTTCCGAGCAGATGGCGCCAAAAGTGGGTTTGTTGACAGGTTTCTCTACAAAGCAGCCCTTCTCCTCACACATATTGATGTGTCTGCAAAGAGGCACACACAATCAGGCCCCTGTTTTGTTCTTGCGGTTTCTCGGTTATATAGTCACTCAGGTTGCGAGAGAAGGTCAGCAACCGGCAGGTCTTTCTGGCGTAGAAGGCTGACTTCTGTGATTTGACGGCATTTGCAACTTCAGGGCCAAACCCAAAGCTTCCAGGTTCTTCCCCAGTGAGCTCAGGTCCATTTTATAGTGGGTCGGGTACCCTTGAATGTCAACAGCATCCTGAATGGTTTGAGCTGAGCTTTTTAAACAGGACGCTCCCTTGACTATTCCAGCGTTGAGATGTTTCGTTCGGTGATAGACTCAAGACTCGATAGGCCCCTTCCAACTCTACTATTCTATGTTTCTACAACTTCATGTTCTCCTGGCAGTGTTGACAGCCGCTGTGGTCCATTGGGATTGGCTCTGGGAGACCAGTACGAAAATGTGTTGCATGGTGGTGGGACGCTCAGTCTGGAAAGTGTTGATTAGGGACTGCTTGGTTTGTACCATTTCCTCTTCCCCACTTTCCTTTTTCAGATGTGTGCATCGCTTTCCATGGCCTTGCACTCTTTGGAGTCTAGAGGGGAAATGGTTATCAAGGGGTTCTAATCATGGTGCCTGAACATTGCTTCCAGTATCAGGGGTATCCGGAGCAGTATGTTTCTGTAAACCAGCTGCTGGGGAACACAAGTGGGAAGGTGGTGTAGCATTCATGTCTTGCTCGTTGACTTCCCATTGGGGCATCTGGTTGGTCTCCGTGAAAACAGAATGCTGGATTACACAGCCCTTCAGTCTGATCCAGCATGGCTCTCTTACTGTTTGTATCTTCTTCGTTATCTATGGAATGAGAGTTCCTTGTGCTTAGAATCATAGAACCATAGAAGAGTAGAGTTGGAAGGGGGCCTGTAAGGCCATTGAGTCCTGCTGAATGCAGGAATCCACATTAAAGCCTACCTGACAGATGGCTGTCCAGCTGCCTCTTGAAGGCCTCTCATGTGGGAGAGCCCACCACCTCCCTAGGTCACGGGTTCCATTGTCGTACTGCTCTAACAGTCAGGAAGTTTTTCCTGACGTCCAGCCAGAATCTGGCTTCCTGTAACTTGAGCCCATTATTCTGCGTCCTGCGCTCTGGGATGACCATCCTTCTTAATCCACCCACAGTGGTAGAGCCCACCTGTGCCTGTTGGCACTAGGACTGCTTGAGGAAATCAGTTTTCAGTTGTGAACTGACCTGACGCAATACATCGAAAGACACAGCAAAGTGCATTTTAAAAATTCAGGATCAAGCATATCTAGAAATGTACACATTTAGGTAAAATGCATTTACAAATCTGCATTTTGTGAGAAAATACATCAAAAATATGTAGAAATACCTATGGATTTTTGTGCAGATTCTTTTTCGTCCCCTCTTTTTTCTTTTGGTAATCACACATTCATGCAGAAATGGAAAAGAACAGGCTTATAAATAACTGCATGCAAAATTGCGATGGACCAGAAATAGACAAATCCGTCCATCCCTAGCTGGTGAAATGGCACTCCCCTCATAAGGAGGAAAATATGGTCCCAGCAAGGAAGAGCAGAAAAGGTTGGTTGGCTCCACGTTCTAGTGCTGCTCAATATGTAAGATTTCTGCCCACTCGCAAAATAGTCAAAAATCCTACTTGCCAAGTCTTTGTGCGCCACAGGTGAAAACTGATGTAATAGCTCTAGGGTTGACCAAACATGTCAGGTACAGAAAGAGTGCAACTACAAGTTTGTATCGGTGACTTCCTGGCCCCATGGATATGCCTAGTTGCAATGGCGCAGAGAAGTGCCTTTGCTGCAGCAGAATCCTATGTTGTGGTAAGTTGGCCATGGCTGTATGAAGCAAGTGCAGTCCCTTTTAAGAACATAAGAATACAAGAAGTGCCATGCTGGATCAGACTGAGGGTCCATCTAGTCCAGCACTCTGTTCACACAGTGGCCAACCAGCTGTTGACCAGGGACCAACAAAGCAGGACATGGTGCATCAGCACCCTCCCACCCATGCTCCCCAGCCACTGGTGCACAGAGGCTTACTGCCTCGGATACTGGAGGTAGCCCATAACCATCAGGGCTAGTAGCAACCATGGATAGCCTTCTCCTCCTCCTCCAGGAATTGATCCAACCCCCTTTTAAAGCCATCCAAATTGGTGGCCATTACCACATCTTCTGGTAGCGAATTCCATAATTTAACTATGTGCTTTGTAAAGGACTTCCTTTTATGTGTCCTTAATCTCCCACCAATCCGCTTCATGGGATGACCCCCCACTGGGTTCTAGTATTTTGAGAGAGGGAGAAAAATGTCTCCCTACCCACATTCTCCACACCAGGCATAATTTTGTACACGTCTATCAGGTCTCCCCTTAGCCTCCTTTCCCCCCAAGCTAAACAATCCCAGCGGTTTTCTAACAGTTTCATATCAAAAGTGGGCACAATCTGCTTTGTGGCAGCCAGTAGGACTTTAGGCTGGTGCTCACCTGAGCTGGTGTTGCGGGGCACAGTGGTGGTTTTCCCAAGCCACTGTTTGCACCATAGGCACTGGCTCAATTCAGACGACACGATAGTCAATGGTGGGTTGACTAACCCTAACCCTCACGCTAACCCTAGGGGGCACTCCACACACAACATGGTAATAAATAATCAACTGTGGTGTGGATGAGGATCAGCGCTGAGTTGACTATGGCAGCATTCGGATGACACAATAGTCAAAACAACTGACGATTGTTTCCCCCACACCAGTTGTTTCTTGTGTCGTCCGAATTGAGCCATTGAGTGTTTCAACCTTGGCCATTGCATCTTTGTGCTGCCATAGCAACCCCTGGCTTGGAACCTCATGCTTGCTGACTTGAAGATGTGATGGTCAAAGGATTGGTCAAAGATAAGGCCATGATCCTTTGGTAATCGTGCGGAAATGGAAAAGAACAGGCTTATAAATGACTGCATGCAAAATTGCGATGGACCAGAAATAGACCAATCCGTCCATCCCTAGCTGGTGAAATGGCACTCCCCTCATCAGGAGGAAAACACGGGCCCAGCAAGGAAGAGCGGAAAAGGTTGGTTGGCTCCACGTTCTAGTGCTGCTCAATATGTAAGATTTCTGCCCACTCGCAAAATAGTCAAAAATCCTACTTGCCAAGCCCTACGTCTTTTGCGCCACACATGAAAACTTGAATGTGTGTTTTGTATTTCCCCTTACTCTTTACCTCTTTCCTCATTGACTTGATATATCCTCCACTGTACCCTAACATACCTGCCTGTACAGCCAGCCCACCTTTTGTTAATTTCATGCTTCTGAAATACACCTTGGTGTTGGTAACATGCTCCACAGAAGTCAATGGAACTTACACCTTAAGCACGGATGCATGGAGTTTGCAAAATCCAGTCTCGTGGATTCTCAGGCATCTTTTGTCCCGCCATCTGCTTATTGAATCGGGTTGTTTTTACCCGAATTTTGTTGTACTGGCACTAATTTGCCTTGGTGCGAATGCGCCCTTGTGCGAACGCGCTAATCCGTGTTGGTTAATGCGCATTCGCGATGGTGCGAATTAGCGCAAATCCTCCCCCAAAGTGGAAAATGAATGGTCTGTAGAATCTGCGTGACTCCCTTCCGGATTTCTCCGGCGTTCCTAATCTTCAGTAGGTGTGTTACAGATCATGGTGAAAGGTCTTCTTTGGGACTTCTGATAACCCGAGAGTCAGAACAACTCCTGGGCTCTGGGACGCACGATAGGTTCGTTTGCTCTTCTGTGCATGTCCCACAAAATGCTCCAGCCTTCGAGCCTCCTTTACCCCCTTTGTTTTAAGTTTTGGCCCGGTGGCTCCTTCCCCCTCCCTCCCTCTCTCCCTCCCCCTCTCTCTCCCTCCCTCTCTCTCTCTCTCTCTTGCATGTACGCTCTTTGCCTCACACGCCCCATCGCGTTCATTCAAGCCATGCAAACCAGCGCAGGCTTCAAGAGATGGAAGCACTGACCAGAAGAGCTTTGCTCATTTCCTTTCTCCCTGGGCACAAAGACCCCCCACGCCTGCTCGGCTTTGCTGTTCATTTTAAACAAACAACTGGAGCCAAGGCAACCAGATGAGACTGACATCTGTCTCTTTAACTCTTGCCAAGTTACTGCTGTTCCGTGGCTGGCAGGGAGGAGAGAGGCCGAAAATGCCAAGTTCTCTTGGAAAGGCGCAGCACATTCCTCATATGGCTTTCCCTCCCTCCCTCCTTTTTCCTCTGCCTCTTTCCTCTAATGCATCAAGGGGCTTCTGCTTCCAGAGATAGGAGACTGCTTTGAAAGATGCAAAGAAGAACTACTTGAATGCACTGGGAAATAGAGAACGAATTTCAGGAGCAGGGGCTCCGAGAGCCCTGCCCCATCGAGTGTAGAAAAGCGGAGGCGTGATGTAACGGAGAACCCTTGACTGGAGAATGCCTCAAAGGGAGAAGAGCCGTTTAGGTCCAAGAAGGCAACAGCTGTGTCAGCCTTCCCCAGCGTGGCACCCTCCAGATGTGCTGGACTACAACTCCCATCATGCTCAGCCAGCATGGCTATTGGCCATGCTAGATGGGCATGATGGGAGTTGCAGTCCAACACATCTGGAGAGAACCAGGTTGGGGAAGGGTGAGCTATGCAACAGCTATGCTGGCTGGAAATGATGGCTGTTGTAGTCCCACTCATCTGAAGGGCATGAAGTTAGGGAAAGCTGAGCAATGTGTGGAAAGACCCAGTCTAGTGTAGTGGCTAAAGTGTTGGATTGGGAGCCGGGTGATCCGGGTTCTAGTCCACACATGGCCATGGAAACCCACTGAGTGACTTTGGTCCAATCACAGACTCTCAGCCCAACCTACCTCACAGGGTTGTTGTGAGGATAAAATAGAGAGGAGGATTATGTACACTACCTTGGGTTTGTTAAAGAAACAATAAGGAGGATATAAATTTAATAAATAAATAAATAAATAAATACAAATAATCTGGAATGGTGTCCCCCTCCCTTGAACACAACTTCCTCTGCAGACCTGCCAACATTTCGCAGACAAAAACAGGGTCACTCTTCTGTTGATGTAACATTTCTGGTGCAACGCTCCTACTTCTGAACCCTGCTGGTTCCCACCCCATGTTTCATGTTGCTAAAGGCTCTTCTCTCTCTGTTTTACGCTGGATTCACTTACTCCACAGAAGTATCTTATCCTGCATGGCTTCCAATGGAGGCCCTTGCATTCATAAACTGACCATAGTGGTTTCCTTTTTTCAGAACTTAAGGTGTGCTGAGATCAATGCATCCCGCACCATCATCAGCTGTTAGGCAGTCCGTGTCCATCCATCCATCAGGGGGAAGGCTGTAGCTCAGTGGCTAGGCTGACCAGATAAAATCCAGGTCAGGGCTCAAGTAACTTTAACAGTTGTAGAGAAAAGGGAATTTCAGCCAGTGTCATTTGTATGCAATTAGTTCCTGGTGTAATTCCCTCTTCATCACAACAGTTAAAGGTACAGGCACTATACTAGAGTGACCATATACAAAAGAAGGCAGGGCCCCTGCAAATTTAACTGGTGTCATGAAGAAGGAATTTCACCAGGAACTAATTGCACACAAATGACACTGGCTGAAATTCCCTTTTCTCTAAAACTGGTAAAGTTACATGAGCCCTGACCTGGATTTTATCTGGTCACCCTACTCTAGAGAGGATGTGGTGAATGTAGTATAGAATCATAGAATTGTGGACCTGGAAAGGACCACAAATATCATCTAATCCAATCCTCTGTGATGTGCAGGAAAACCAATTAAACTGGCTCTTATTTACGATCTGTCTGACCATCATATTTCAGCAAGGGGTGCCTTTCTTTTGATTTGAGGGAGAGGGGTGCAGTCAGAGGCTGATGTGTGCATCATGAGAGAAGGCAAGAGACAGGCAGCAGGAGATGAAGGGAGAGACATCAAACAAACTCCAGAGTGATCTTGATAGACTGGAGCGCAGGGCTGAAAACATCAGAATGAAATTTAATAGGAAAAATGCCAAGTTCTACACCTAGGAAAAGGAAACCAAATGCACAGTTACAAGATGGGGGATACTTGGCTCAGCAATACTACAAGCTAGAAGGATCTTGGAATTGTTGTAGATCACAAAAGCTGAATATGAGCCAACAGTGTGATGTGGCTACAAAAAAAGCATATGTTATTTTGGGCTGAATTAATAGAAGTTTAGCTTCCAAATCGTGCGAGGTACTGGTTCTCCTCTATTCGGCACTGGTTAGGCCCCCATCTTGAGTATTGCATCCAGTTCTGGGCACCACATGTCAAGAGGGATGCAGACAAGCTGGAGCGTGTTCAGAGGAGGGCAACAAGGATGATTAGGGGTCTGGAAACAAAGCCCTATGAGGAGAGACTGAAAGAACTGGGCATGTTTAGCCTGGAGAAGAGAAGACTGAGGAGAGACATGATAACACTCTTCAAATACTTGAAAGGTTGTCACACAGAGGGGGGCCAGGATCTCTTCTCGATCATCCCAGAGTGCAGGACATGGAATAATGGGCTCAAGTTACAGGAAGCCAGAATTCAGTTGGACATCAGGAAAAACTCCATGACTGTTAGAGCAGTACGGCAATGGAACCAGTGGCCTAGGGAGGTGGTGGGCTCTCCCACACTAGAGGCCTTCAAGAGGCAGCTGGACAACCATCTGTCAGGGATGCTTTAAGGTAGATTCCTGCATTGAGCAGGGGGCTGGATTCAATGGCCTTAGAGGCCCCTTCCAACTCTACTATTCTTTGATTCTTTGATTCTACATCAACACAGCCAGCTTCTTCTGTGAATATTTAAGTTTCCAATTCCTACAGGCAAGAGGACACAATTCCAACTCCTCCTGATGTAGGGTCTCCATGTGTCCCTGAGAGCTGGGGAAAAAGAAGTCATAATGTGGACTTTCAGTCTCTCTCTTCCTCCCAAACATCTCCAAGGGTCTGTTTCCGAAGTTTTAGCAGCTGGCTTGCCAGCAGGCCAACGCAAGGAAGTGCTCACAGGTCAGAGCCTGAAGCTCTATCGCCCAATTTGTTAGGTGCCGGCAGCACATTTGCAGGAAAGTGAGGTTGAAAGACGCTCCTGCGCCAAATGCGTGAGCCGCGCAGAGACCAGCTGGGGCTGGAGGGCTCCTTTTCTCTGCTAGGAGAAAGTAAGGGGGTTACAGAGGATGGCAGAGAATCAGAGAAAGGTGATTCTCTGCCATCCAGACCTGACCCCTGGGCCTCCCGTTGCGTCTTGCTATTTTTCGACCGCAAGGCACCGGGAGTCAAGAAAAGTGACCGGGTTTCTACTTCCCCCAAGCCAGGCTGTGAATATTTGGCATGGGCTAAGGAGCTGGAGTCCGTCGCAGCTGCGAGGAAACCCTGCTTTACAGCTCGCTGATCCACTGAGCATCCAGGATAGAGGGAGGGGAGGGGAGGGGAGGGGGAGTGCCGCTTGAAAGCTCCCCCGAAACATGGCACTCCGGGCGAATGAGATTAACGTGGGAAGGCCGTTTCAGGAGTGGAGCTGCAGCCTGCCTCCGGCTTGGAAGCACCGCGCCACCTGACTGCGCTGTTTTGCTGGATCTCCCGCCGAGGGGACCTTTCACTGACACAGCATTTGGGGGGGGGAGCATCCTTTGTTGATTCACAGTGCACCACTTTCAGACTTCAGATGTAAACAAGAGAGGCTTCCTTTTCACACCTTCTTAGACTTCCTACAGTACGATGCCAGAATACACACAGAAACACACACTGGGATTCCTCCAAGCACCTTTTCCATTTTTAGTGGAAACTCTCTGTCCGTCCCTCCCTTCCTGTATTCTCTCCCTGCACCTTGGCCTATTTCAGTCACTGAGATACCAGGCTTACAGTGAAACCTAGGGTGACCATATGGAAAGGAGGACCGGGATCCTGTATCTTTAACAGTTGCATAGAAAAGGGAAGATCAGCATGTGTCCTTTGTATGCCTACAGCCCCTGGTGAACATTCCCTCTTCATCCCAACAGTTAAAGCTGCAGGAGCCCTGCCCTCTTTTGTATCTGGTCATGCTAGGCAGGGCTCCTGCAGCCTAAGCCAAACACTCGCACACCATTACCCAGCCCATCATCTGTTACTTACCATGCAAACAGGAGAGAACCATTCCTAATGCAATTTCCCTTTTCTGCCCACCCCCTCTTTGGCAGGTATTGAAAGAGAAAGGATTTGGTACCATCACAACCGAAATCCACGAGGCTCCAGAGTTCTATTATGCCGAAGAATACCATCAGCAGTACCTCAGCAAGCACCCTCATGGCTATTGCGGACTTGGAGGCACGGGGGTTTCTTGCCCTATTGGTCTTCAAGGGTGATCCTTACCCACGTGACAACATCAGCGCCTAAAAACGAGATGCAAACAGCGAAGGAACGTGCTTTGGATTTGTCCTGCAGCTTGACTACGATCTACGGTGAATGAAATCTTTTGCAGGAGAAATCACCCTTTTGAATCTTCCCACACACAAATAAAAACATATAAAGAATGGGCACATCAGGAGAAGGTTCCAACCCGTCCCAGTGTGCTAACCTAGCCTGGCATACCAGGTTTCTACCTACAAGGAGTTCTGGGTGTGCGTGTGGCTTTTTAGACCCGCCCGTTTGAAAGAAAACATTGCGGAATTTCTTCCGCCGTAGTAAAAGGAGCAGAATTCCTTTTACGGGGAATGAATGGCCCCCAGAAAATGGGGAAGGAAATCCAGTTCCTGGATTGTTGTGCAACCCACCCACCCCCATCTGCAGCCTGAAGTGATGCTGTCCAGGAAGGCCTGTACTGTGCAATTTCGCTGAATATGTATGCACCAGAATCTCACCCCTGCCATCTACGTTGACATACTCCCTGTGACCCTTGGGGTTGGTTGGATGTTATGCACTGTATGCCAACACAGATGTCTACGCCTGGAACAGGAATCTGAAGGGACAAGGATGTGCATTCCAGGGAAGGAGGCGGAAGAGATCACACACCAGATGATGGGCGGTAGTGGTGGAAGCCACTGGGAGTGGATTTGGAGTGGAGAAACAGCAGGCAGGGGGCATCCACACGCACCCCCCCACACACACCTTCTTCCATCTAAATTCCCAAATTTGTTATGCATTTCAACACTGGTGCCAGAGCTCAGTTACACCCATTTCCCATTAGTTGCACCCTTAGCATTCCGCTGGATCGTGGCTGCCATGTGTTTGCGCGTTACCCTTGCAGGGCTAAAGGGATTTCAGATTCCTGGTTTGAAATCCCAGGCTGACTTCGTAGCTGTGGCGTAAAGCTTCAGTTCTCTCCTTGCGATGACGAGGGCATTGGCGGAAGATCATTGTGAAAAACGAGAATCCCGTTGCTGAAGGAGCTCCTGCAGCACAAAAAGGGAAACCTTCAGTTCCGTGAGATCTTCCACTCCTGAGTATCTTTCTATTATTGCCCCAGAGGTCCGGGTCATCATGCAAGAATGTCTGAGAATGCAATAAAGGGTTATAAGCTGCTTATTATTATTATTATTATTATTATTATTATTATTTACATTTATATTCCACTCCATAGCCGAAGCTCTCTGGGCGGTTTACAAAAGGCGTCTTGTAGGTGCTATTTTTTCAAATACGTGAACTCCAAGCCTAGGAGTTGCTGTGTGGCTTACAGCAGGGATGTTGAACCTCAGGCCTGCGGGGGCAAACGGGGACCCAGTTGGGGCTCTGGGCTTCTTGAGATGGCCACGCCCCCTTTCCTATCCCCACCCCTTTCCTCCCAACCACAGAGTATGCTGGTATTTTTGGCCGTACCCCTTTCACCTTCAGCTGCGCCCACCACTGGAGCTTCTTAACTGCCCCCAAAGCTTCTCCAGGGCTGAATCCAGCCCAGGCAAGGCTGAAAGAGATTTGACATCCCTGGCTTACAGGAAGGCAGCTGACAAGGCTGGGAGACTTGGCTGGATTAACCACGCTTCTGAGTAAGCTACAGATCCAGGCCCTTTCTTAACTGAGGTCTCTGCTGAGCTCCCTGCGGACGAGAACGCCACCCTCAAATCGATTACCATGCTGCTGCGTTCGGTCCACTTCCATCTGCTCTGCTGTGGCAAACCAGCGGGGACTGAATTGTGAACTGGCCACGTGCTTAACGCCACTGTCCCACAACCGCTTCTAAACCTCCTCACTCCACAGTTGGGTGGTGGGAATGGGCCGGTTGGATCAGCCATACGCCAACGCCCCATGCATCGAGATGCTTGCCGTTGGCCATTTTCTAACACAGACTCTTTCCTCCCTCCTGAACTCCCCACATCATGCTTGGAGCACCTCGTTCCTATAGTAACAGGATGCATTGTGTTGAACATTATACCTCCGACTTGTTCTGTTGCTCACTGTCAAGGAAACCAGCACTATCTCTAATTTCCCAGCCACAGGGCTGAAAAGGATGTGAAAGGGAGAATGGAGTATAATTATGATGCCGGCTCTTTGCTCTTGCTACCTTACCTCCCTGGTTAGTATCGGTTGGGAGGGCAGTATCTCCCCCTCCACCCCACCCCACCCCACGTAAATTGCTGGGTGAGACCTTTTTGGCATGGGAGGCCCATTTCCAAAGAGAGAGAACGTATCGCAGGTTTAAAAATCACGATACTTTGCCTCCAGAATTTGAATTCATAGCAAATGACAGTGTAGACGACCTCGTCCTTAGCAAGCGCTTGGAGTGGCTTTTCTCATTCCAGAAAATAAATCTGCCACTTTAGCTCTTTTATCCTGTCCTCTTGGCTGTGCCGATTCATCACTATTTGCAAATAGGTCATGCCCAATTCAATTGGAGCTTGCATGCATTTGTGCTTTGCATAGAAATATGACACACCTACCTATTAACGCCTCTGTTTTCTTGGCCTTTCGGCGCCAGTGGCTTGGGAGTCCCAGTAAATTGCGCCTTTGGTCGCAACACGGTGATCCGACCGAGCCAAGGCAATCATGTGAAAAGTTCCTCTACAGATTCCACAGCATTAAGGGGTTGCAGCAAGAGCACAAAAGAGTCTTGTGCTACCTTAAAGGCCAACAGATTTATTGTGGTACACATTTTTGTGGACGAGAACTCACTTCGCCAGATGGATGAAAAAGCATTCTCCTCTGTTGGTATCGATCCATAGATTGAGAAGAAAGAAAATCGCAAACAGTAGGGCCGCAAGGTAATAAAATACAAGAGAGCCAAGACGTTTCAATACAAAAGCCAAATGTATATGAGATAAGAACAGTGGCCATTCGAAGTTCTGAATACCTGAAATAATAATAAAATAGTAGAGTTGGAAGGGGCCTGAGTCCAGGGTTCAAATAGAATCATGGAATCATAGAATGGTAGAGTTGGAAGGGGGCTATAAGGCCATCGAGTCCAACCCACTGCTCAATGCAGGGATCCACCTTAAAGCATCCCTGACAGATGGTGGTCCAGCTGCCTCTTCAATGCCTCTAGTGTGGGAGAGCCCACCACCTCCCTAGGTCATGGGTTCCATTGTCGTACTGCTCTAACAGTCAGGAAGTTTTTCCTGATGTCCAGCCAGAATCTGGCTTCCTGTAACTGGAGCCCATTATTCCGCATCCTGCACTCTGGGAAGATGGAGAAGAGATCCTGGCCCTCTTCTGTGTGACAACCTTTCAAGTATTTGAAGAGTGCTATCATGGCTTAGGCATACCCCATAAGCACCGTGGCCAAGTTTGAAGCCTCTAACTTTTAAAATACAGAAGTTATAGGTATATCTATATGGCAGTCCGATAAAATGATAAAATCACCCGAAAAGTATCGTCTCCGATGATCATCGTTTTTGTATCGTATTGTTAAACACATGCACGATAACGACCCTATCGTATTGTTGTCGTACATTTTAACGAGTAGCTGTGTTGGTCTATGGCAGGAAAAACAAGAGAGAGTCTCGGAACCTAAAAGAGAAACCGCTTTCATGGAGTGCAGTCCGTTTCATTCCATGCATGAAACGTACCGGGAATGTGTGTATGTGCGCTCGTGCGTTACAGACATTTCTATTCAGGTGATCAGAGTAATACTTAGGAAGTCTCTCACACGCACCCAAACCTAGGGCAGGGCTCCTGCAGCTTGAACTGTTGTGATGAAGAGGGAATTTCACCCGGTGCTGCAGGCATACAAATGGCGCCTGCTGAAATTCCCTTTTCTATACAACTGTTAAAGATGCAGGAGCCCAGTCCTCCTTTTCCATGTGGTCACCCTACTATTTTATGAACATAATTCTTTTTAGTTTAGTACTGGCCTGGAGGAAAGCCCCCCTCCCACTCAGAAAGGATACAGTGAGACATCTGGCCTTACCTATTGATCCAAAGAGGGGGGCATCTCAAAGAATAAATAGATCAGAATAAGCTCCAGGATGCCTGGAAAACAAGAATTCACATCAAGAATTTCCTTTTTTTCTACAAGTACGTTTTGCTTTGTGAGGCCATATGGATCCACAAGAATAGATCCATTTCATAAATGCTTTGTTTCTCCTGTTTGTTTCGTTCTGTTTTGTCCCCCTTTTCCCTTTTTCAGTGCTTCATCCTCTGGGACGAGCTCTCATATAGCCTGGACACCAGGGCAGGATCTACACTACAGCTTTAAAACAGTTTATAACTGTAGTGACAACTGTTGGGGCCCAGCACACACTCCATATAGACCTCCATCACATCGAATCCACCCCCTGGTTTGCCTCTGCGTTTTTTTACCTCTGATGCAAAGCTTATCAAGCTTATGATCCCTTTCACCTGAATAGCTACTCTTTCGCTCCTTCGCTCCTTTGCACTTCCACTCCACTCCACCCCTCCCCTGCTCTTTCTCCCTCCAGTCAGGTCCCGGCAGATGAGCACTTCAACCAGACCGCCTTTCTCCCTGGGCAAAAATGGAAGGACCCTTTAGTCTGGCTCTTTGGGGGCATCGAGGGAGTACAATCCTGTCTCTGCAGAGATTCAGGCGTTGTATGGTTTTAAAAAAGGCTTTCGAGCATGGGATGCAAGGTTTGGGTTTTCTATTGAGGATTGGAGCCGGCTGCTGGGAGAGATCGCTTTTCCCTGCCAGGACTGATGCAATCCATTCAGGCCCCCAGTTCCTTTAAAACTACATGGAGGCTTAGTGCACATTAAATGTGCTTAGGGAAAATAATCCAGACTTTTAGCATTCTAGGAAAGGCTGGGCAAGAGGTGGGGTGTCAGCAGGACAGGCACAGTGTCATATGAGTACTGTGCTGCAAATCAGCACACCAGGCATGGCGAGAGTGCATGAAATCGCTGGTGTGGTGGAGCTCATACAGTTTTCAAACCATTTTCAAAGTGTTATATCCCGCTTGGTGTAGATCTGGCTCTGATTTCCTTTCCAAAATTGGCTCAGTGTTCTTATCCATGGGGTTTTGGTGGAGGAGTTTTGAATTGACTTGTTGAGTAGATTTAAGCGATTGCAGCTACATCTTTGGAAAGTTGACCTAGATCAGGATGTTCTTTGGCGTCTCATTCTGTTTGTAGATACAACAACATCTTTAGCAGTAATCATCTCCTGTGTAATAGCTGAAAATAATAATAGCGGTTACAATGACAGAAAGTCTGTAAAAGCGTTTCTCAGTTGCAGATGACCCCTTCCGACTGTTCTATTTTGCTGTGGTTGATTCCCCCCCCCCCTAGATCCTGTTATGACCACCATTTTATCCTCTCCCAATTAAGGGTGGGGGAGAAATTTCATTGGGTTCAAACCTACCTTATTCTCACTTCCCGAATAGATGCGTGAACTGAAACGCAGGTATCCTTCTGTATTTATGCTTCTCCAGATTTTGGGAAGCAGTTTCCCAGTCGCAAAAATGCACGCAGAAACGGATACATGAGGGGGAAGTACACACAGAAGTGCTTGCATTAGGAGCAATGTGCATGGAAAATGTGACACAACTTAACGAGGACTCCTGCAACCCAAAATTGCAAATGGATGCTGAAACGAATTTAAGATTGAAATACAAACATTTTGCCTTTGTCCATCCCTACTCCCAACCCCTTATTTATTTTATTTATTTATTTTATTCCATTTATATACTGCCCCATAGCCGAAGCCCTCTGGGCGGTTTACAAAAATAAAAAATATTGAACAATTAAAACACCGATATACAAAATTTAAAAGCATAAAGCATAAAAACAAGTTATGGAAAGAAGCTGGAATATCTATGGAACAAGGCTATAGCTTGGTGGTAGTGCACATGCTTTACATAGGCTCAGAATGGTAGAGTTGGAAGGGGCCTATAAGGCCATCGCGTCCAACCCCCTGCTCAATGCAGGAATCCACCTGAAAGCATCCCTGACAGATGGCTGCTCAGCTGCTTCTTGAAGGCCTCAAGTGTGGGAGAGCCCACCACCTCCCTAGGTCATTGGTTCCATTGTCGTACTGCTCTAACAGTCAGGAAGCTTTTCCTGATGCCCAGCTAGAATCTGACTTCCTGTCACTTGAGCCCATTATTCCGCGTCCTGCACTCTGGGATGATGGAGAAGAGATCCTGGCCCTCCTCTGTGTGACAACCTTTCAAGTATTTGAAGAGTGCTATCATGTCTCCCCTCAATCTTCTCTTCTCCAGGCTAAACATGCCCAGTTCTTTCAATCTCTCCTCATAGGGCTTTGTTTCCAGACCCCTGATCATCCTTGTTGCCCTCCTCTGAACACGCTCCAGCTTGTCTGCATCCTTCTTGAAGTGTGGTGCCCATCCTCTAGCACCTCCACATAGGATTGGGAAAGGCTCTTCTCCAAAACGCTAGAGAGTCTGTCAGTCAGTCAGTCTAGACCAGCCTTCTCTAACCTGGTGCCTCCCCCGATGTGTTGGCTACAGCTTCCATAATTCTGATTCCAACACATCTGGAGGGCACCAATTTGGAGAAGACTAGTGTAGACAGTGCTGAGACGGATGGACCATTGTTCCATGTTACTTATAAGTCACTTTCCTCTGAGTGCAGGGGGGACTTCAATAACTTCCTTCTCAGGAATGGCTCAGGACTTCATGGCAGTCATTGGTCTATCCCGATTTGTGTCTGGACCCACTCCTTCAACAGGACACACTTTGGGTCTTGTTTTCTGCTTAGGGTAGGCTGATGGTGATGGGGGGGGGGGGGGTTCCGAAACTTTGAATAGTTCAGTTGTTATGGACAGATCACTTACCTGGTGGGATTTAGACTCACTGGGGTTTGGAGCCTCTGAAGGGGAAGAGGGATTAAGATGGTCTGCCCCAAGGGGCCAATGGATCTGGATGGCTTTCTGATGGCTCTAGGGGATTTTATTGTCACACAGAAATGGCTTTAGCAATTATCCAAATCTCTCCTGAGCATCCTCTCGCATGGAGTGGAGCCCAATCAGCCCTCTGGTTTCCCATGGTGCTACCGGCGATAAAACAAGTGAAATGTTGACTACAGTGGCTCAGAATGAATCCAACTGGACACAGGACAGAGCTCATTTCAAAGCCCTACTTGCTGGCAATGAGGATGGAAATGAAATCGTATTTCTCCGCCACCATTGCATCTTCTCGGAGTCGCCCAACGGAGCTTTAGTTTGGGTGGTCAGATGCCTGATACGCTCCGTCCCACAAGGAGAAAGGCGAACCAGTCAATAGCATGCTGAAGTCAATTGGTGAGACCCTTTGCGGATAAAATCAACAGTATCCATTCCAGCTTGGATGACATGGTCAATACAGGTCCGGTGGATGTAACTGTGGCTCCCGCTTGTCCAATTACAATGGATGCTCTGTAAATCAAATCAATCAATATGTTCCTACCAAAGTCAATACGGGTTTGTTTGTTTGTTTTCTTTCTTTCTGGTGCTGCCATTGATTATAGAAGGTTTCTTCATGAACGTTTGAAGAATCCTGGCCCTTCCCCTAGGGTGACCAGATAAAATCCAGGTCAGGGCTCATGTAACTTTAACAGTTGTAGAGAAAAGGGAATTTCAGCCGGTGTCATTTGTATGCAATTAGTTCCTGATGAAATTCCCTCTTCATTACCACAGTTAAAGTTGCAGGGGCCCTGCCTTCTTTTGTATCTGGTCACTCTAGTATAGTGCCTGCACCTTTAACTGTTGTGATGAAGAGGGAATTTCACCAGGAACTAACTGCATATAAATGACACTGGCTGAAATCCCCTTTTCTCTACAACTGTTAAAGTTACATGAGCCCTGACCTGGATTTTATCTGGTCATCCTACCTTCCCCTTGCAGAGTGTCTTGCAGCCCGTCCTGCCTCACAGTGCCGGAAGTGCAGACAGACTGGTTTGCTACAGCCTCTAGTTCAGAAACCTTTGTTTTATTAAAAGGCCCTGGGAAGACATTCAATTGAGAACATAGTTAGCTCTCCATCTTTTTTTTTTCTTAAACGCCACTAGCCTCCTTCCAAACTAACAAATATTCATGAACATCCCCAATGGCTCTTCTGACAAAGCCTGATTCTTCCTCTCCTCCTGGCCGCACGTGGTCTAGCGGAGTCAATCCATAGAGCCTCTTGCCTAAGTTCACACTAGCTTCTATTGCTAGATTTCCCAAACCAGATACGAATGGTTCTAGCAACAGCTTCTTCTGCCGTTGGTTACTGCTTTCGACAGTCACCGGCACTGCATCCAACGAGCCTCCAATGAGCCTTATTAGGATCCTAGAATCCTAGAATTGTGGAGATGGAAGGGACCACGAGGATCATCTAGCCCAACCCTCTGCAATGTGCAGGGAAACCAATTAAACCATCCAGGGGAGGTGGCTGTCCAGCCCCTTCTTAAGAGCCTCCAGAAATGGAGAACCCACAGCCTCCATAGGTAGACTGTTCCATGTTGTAAAGAACTTACTGTCAGGAAGTTTTTTGTGATATTTAATCAAATTTACAGTGGCTTCCACACTCACCTTTGTCTCTGGGACTTGCCCCTCCTTTCATTCAATTTTTATAAACTGTTTCCATCAGCCCATCACATGCCATTTTTTTCTGTCTTGTCCTGTGATTTTTCAGACCTGCTTTGTGGGGATTTAATTTTCTTTTGAAATAAAAATAAAAATACAATTGCAGGTTCAGCCTATCTAGTGTGAATGGGCAAAGCGCAATTGCAGGTTCCTGTGCCTTCAATTAAATGCTTCCTGCTTGTGAGTTCAACCCGTTTTATTGCTTGTTGATGAATTGTGATGGGGGAAGAAGAATGATGAATTGCCCCTTGCCTCTTAATTGCCCCTTGCATTGACATCTTTTGCCCAGGTGTAAGAACTTTTCTTTACTAGTTTCCTCTACTTTTTATTCATTTTTTGAAAATAGTGAAATAGCATTCTTTCCCCTAAAAATTCTCAGTTACTTTGAAGTGTTCCCACATGCCCTGAGACCTCAGAGACTCATTTAGGGGCTCACCAGATGGAGGGGAAATCGTGGGAAATCATGGGAAACAGGTTTATTTTGTCACTCTGAAACTGAGAAAAGGATCATAGAACCATAGAATAGTAGAGTGGAAAGGGGCCTATAAGGCCATAGGGCCCAACCCCCTGCTCAGCAGGAGGCACATGGGAGACAGACGTCGTGAAAAGGACCTGTGAAAAACCGTGAGTAGCCAGTAAGAGCGTGCAATAACACGGTCGTCTGATGACACTTTTAGAGTTAAAAATATAAACGGGATAAATAAAAGGGCTGTTTTTAAACTTGCCACGTTTCCTTCTCCTCATTGGGACTGCCGAATCCCGATCTCTGCTGCCTCCGACATTGAGTCCTTCTGGCATCCCAAGAGCCCCTTGGGAATTTAACCAATGGGCTGCCCAAAGCAGGCCTGAAAGCGGCTGGTTGCTGGGACCCCAACATGCCAGGCACTCCCAGGATTCCATTATGATGTCACCAGATTGGCAGGTGATGTCACATGGGGGCAAAGAGATGTGGGAGGAACTGTGGCTGATGTCACGGCTAGGCAAGCAGAGTTCTTCCGGCCTGTACAATGAGGATTGGAAGGGTTGCCTTGTGCAGCTTTCTGCTCCGAACATGAAGAGAGGCGGCCTCTTCAGGACGAGGTTAAAATGCCGTTGCTCATCCTCCTGTTCCTAGCATCCTTCCTGAGAATCCCTCATGCAGGTGGTTTGAATGTCGTTCTGTGTTGGTTCCTTTATCCCTGACCTCCAGGTGCAAGAAGAGCCAGTGTGGTGTAGCGGCTAGAGGGTTGGACTGGGAGTCAGGCGATCCGGGTTCTAGTCCCCACTCGGCCATGGAAGCTCACTGGGTGACTTTGGGACAGTCACAGACTCTCAGCCCAATCTACCTCACAGGGTTATTGTGAGGGTAAAATGGAGAGGAGGAGGAGGAGGATTGGGTTCCTTAGGGAGGAAAAAAGGCAGAATATAAATGTAATGATAGATAAATAAATAAATAAATAAATAAATAAATAAATAAGAAGGCCAAGATCTTCTTGGTGCAGTCCACAGGACCCGGAAGAAATGGGATCAAATCCCAAGTCATCTTTCTACAGGGTCCAGTAAGGCTAGCCTCTTCCAATCAGGCTAGCCTCTTCCACCAGCCTAGCCTCAGTCTCCCTAAGTTGTAAAATGGGCACAGCTTATACAAGGAATGAATTCCTTCTTCCGTCTCTCAATAGATCTACAAGAATTGCTTCCCATTCCCATTTCTTCCTGTGGCCTGAGTCCTAAATTCAAAGCCACCTCATGGACCGCAGCAAGAGCCAAAGAGGGGACACCACCGGCTGCACCCAAGACACTTCTCTGGCAGGTCAGCATCGAAGATGAAGACAGGCATCTCTGTGGAGGGGCGATTCTGAGCAGCTGGTGGATATTGTCCGCAGCTCATTGCTTCGCAGGTGACTTGTGAGTATCAAGGAGCCAATCTGGGCAGTAAGGCAGTCACCAAATAGCAACCCTGGATACTGTCAGCAGACTCCGGGGTACCCTGTGATTTGCAGAAGTACTAAGCCTGCTCCATGCACATGGAGTGCTGGGGGTGGGGGGACGGAATGGAATATTCCAGAAAGGGCATGGCTGGCTGGAACCATGAACTGGAGCACACTCCACACTGCAACATTTCATTGCAGGATCCCTTTATAAATTGCTATTTTGAAGCACCAATCTGAGATTGGCTTCCTCCCCTTTCCCCTTTATGCCAGCTGATGGGTGTGTGGGACCCATCCCTCACAGTTCAGGCTCTTCCATTCCAAGGACCAACCCAGGAGGAACCACTGTCTCAGTTGTGGAAATCACCGTGGGGAAGTGAGAAGCATTTGGGACCCATGCAGGTGTGATCCACCAGAGCTCCCCGCCCGTACTAAGGCCTCAGCTACACCAAGCAGGATATTTCACTATGAAAGTGGTATGAAAGAGGTATATAAAAGGCAGGAGCCACACCGAGCAGGATATAGCAGTATGGAAGCAGGAGGTGGTGGGCTGTCCCACCCTCGAGGCCTTGAAGAGGCAGCTGGACAGCCATCTGTCAGGGATGCTTTGAGGTGGATTCCTGCATTGAGCAGGGGGAAGGACTTGATGGCCTTAGAAGCCCCTTCCAGCTCTACTGTTCTATGATTCCAGGGCTCCCACTTCCTTGCTCGGCAGGCAGAGCACCAGGGAGCAAGGAGGCCATGTCTTCTTCTCCTCCCCCTTCTCATCGCCACTGTTGTCTGGGCCAGAGCTTGAGACAGGTGAACACGCAGGTTGAATGGGGAAGAGGAGGAGCAACTCCAGTGGCCTCTTCTCAGGGGGGGCCCTGCTGAAGTGTGCCCCCCCACTTGGCAGGTGCCCAACCATTAGGGTGACCATGTGAAAAGGAGGACGGGGCTCCTGCATCTCAGCAGGTGTCGTTTGTATACATGCAGCACCTGGTGAAATTCCCCCTCCATCACAACATCTTTCAGGGATGCTTTAGGGTAGATTCCTGCATTGAGCAGGGGGTTGGACTCCATGGCCTCACAGGCCCCTTCCAACTCTTCTGTTCTATGATTCTATGAGATGGCAGCTACTAAGAAAATACAAAAGCCAATAAAGGGAAATTCAAATAGGTCAAGCACAGTACGCGAGACACAAAATGGCACAAGCTAATATTTATTAGGAAGTCCCATCACATTTTGAGCATGAGGATGTTTTTTTTATGGAGCTCATTGTTATCAAGAGACAAATGCTGCTTTGTAAGCATGCAGAAGCTCTGCTTTCTACCAAGCGCATGTGTGGCCGGATCTACACCCAGCAGGATATAGCACTACGAAAGCGGTACATGGTATGTGTCAATGGGCCCCAACAGTTGTCAGTGCACTTCAATACTGCTATAAAGCCATAGTGGGGCTCCTACCTTTTATATACCGCTTTCATACCACTTCCATAGTGTTATATCCTGCTTGGTGTAGATGAGGCCTAAGCGGTTCAGTGATTTGTCTTATTGATGCTCTGCATCCCTCTTCTTCATCCCCAAGTTCTTCCAATCTCCACATAGTGGTCAACTCGAACGAGGGTTCATCGGGGAAGAGGAAACTGGACAGGGTGGTCATCCATCAAGACTTCAGTGGCATGAGCCTGATCAATGACGTTGCTTTGATCCTGCTGGACTCTCCCATAGAGTTCAGTGAAGTGGAGGCTCCCGTTTGCCTGCCTTTGTTGCATGACCTTGGCACATGGCAAGACTGCTGGGTGGCCACATGGAGGCCCATCATGGCAGGTACAGAATTTTCTATTCTAGGACTGAGTCAAAATGAGTCCCCTCCCCTTCCAATTTTGCCACCCTATTCGCAGCCTCAAGCTGGGGTGACGTTTCAACAGTGAGGAGATGCAGACAGGGTAGTGTTTTTTACCCGCTTACTGCTGGCAGCTTCACACTCCCCGCTTTTTAAAAGATCTTCCCTACTTCTTCATCTCTGGGCAGGAAGAATCACTTTCTGATCGTGCCTTCAGTTTGATGGTGTCCATTCTGAAGCCAACTCAGAATGAGGGCCAGAAAGAATGCTTCCTAATTCTACCCTTATTCTACTTTGGCTTCAGGACAGACGCCATCAGAACGAAGAATAGGAAGCAATGGTTCCCGTCTTGAGAGGAAGACGATTGGAAGGATCTTTTTAAAAAGCACAGCCGGCACTCATGGGACGAGAGACTGAATTGGCAGCTCCAGCAGCAGTAATGGAGAATGGGGCTGGCATGAATCCTCCTTCCCTCAAAGAATTTGAGCTGGAAATATTCTCAAATGTTTATTACATTTGGAAAACTACTTCCAAACAAATGTGCATATTAGGAAAAAATGTAATAGTGGGAGAAGTTTGCACAAACATGATGCAAGTTACAGGAAGCCAGATTCCACCTGGACATCAGGAAAAATGTCCTGACGGTTAGAGCAGTACGGCAATGGAACCCATGACCTTAGGGAGGTGGTGGGCTCTCCCACACTAGAGGCCTTCAAGAGGCAGCTGGACAGCCATCTGTCAGGGATGCTTTAAGGTGGATTCCTGCATTGAGCAGGAGGTTGGACTCGATGGCCTTAGAGGCCCCTTCCAACTCTACTATTCTATGATTCTATGACATAACACTCTTCAAATACTTGAAAGTTTGTCACACAGAGGAGGGCCAGGATCTCTTCTCGATCACCCCAGAGTGCAGGACACGGAATAATGGGCTCAAGAGACAGGAAGCCAGATTCCAGCTGGACATCAGGAAAAACTTCCTGACTGTTAGAGCAGTATGACAATGGAACCCATGACCTAGGGAGGTGGTGGGCTCTCCCACCCTAGAGGCCTTCAAGAGGCACCCAGACAACCATCTATCAGGGATGCTTTAAGGTGGATTCCTGCATTGAGCAGGGGGTTGGACTCAATGGCCTTAGAGGCCCCTTCCAACTCTACCATTCTATGATTCTGTGATTCTATGATCATGGGTTTCATGCAAACTTTTTTAAAAAAGAAAAGTCAAAGTTCCAAACAAACCAAACTTAAGACTGGGGAAATTCGCAGAACCGAATCCAAGCTTGGACAAACGAGAAACTGTGAGAAACTGAAATAGACGGATTTGCTCACACCTAGCCTGTGGTTCCTCCTTGTCTCTTTCCTATGTTTTGTGAACTGCCTGTCGGCCTCCATCCTTTCTTCCCCTGTGCCTGCAGGCACTGAGATGAAACCGACCAGTGTGCTGCGAAAAGTGGAGGTGACTCTGATTGGCAGGGAGGCTTGCTCCGAGAAGATCCCAGGGCTGATTGGTGATGTGCTTTGTGCCATCTCTGAAGAAGGCAAAACGGGGACCTGCAAGGTATGGTGAACATGGGTTTCTCGGCAGGTGGGGGGAAGTGGTCATGAGCTTTGACCTCTTCCATGATTTCCTGGGGCTGCCGAGGTATCATTGTGTGGCTTCCAAATTGAAGACCCATTTTATCAAGCTCCCAGGCAGGGAAAATCCTGTTCCCATTCGGCTCAGGATACAGGGACAAGCAAGCCCTGAGTCCTAGGCAAACCCGTAATGTCAGAGTCCTAACACTAGAGATGTCGGAGGAATTATGCGGTGGAGTTCGCTGAGCTCTCATCAGCTTGGCCTCCTGGACTTTGGACCATTTCCCCGCAAGCTGGCTTGACTTGATCTGCATCAAGTTGCACCGACTTGTGGGTTTTCCCCAAGTTTTTAAAATGTACATAAATAGATATGTGTGCAAATTGCAGGCTGCAGTTTTCATGACTGATGCGAATTGTGGCTGTACTTTGCAATCCGCATACCTTTCCAACGATGTACATTTTATTTAAAAAGCAGAAGAAATCCCTGGATTTCAGGAAAATACCCCGTGCCTCAGCCTGCAAATGCAAACTGAGTCAGCCATTTGCCAGGGGTCCGTCAAGCCCAAAAGAACCAGATCCCACACCGACGGGCGGGTCTACCTGACACCCAGGGAAGGGAAAGAGATACTTGCCCTTATATCTTTATACTGGCCTTCCCTAACCTTCCCAGTGAGTTGGACTGCAACTCCCATCATCCCCAACTAGATGGTTCTTTGCTTGACTTTGTTCTCAGCATCCTTTCATTTTCTCTTCTCTTTTCCTCTCTCTCTCTCTCTCTCTCTCTCTCTCCCCCCCCCCCCCCCCCGTTTTACATGATCACCACAGCACCTGTGAGTGCCAGGTTCCAAATTCAAATCCCTACCATGTCTTTTTATATCATCCGAACCCAGCAAGAGTGGCTTGTGGGGATGGTTAACAAACCTTCCCATAACCCTACCACAGCCCATGGGTAATGTGGGATTTGTTAACCACACCAACCAGCCACCCTCGCTGGGTTGGGATGACACCAGAAGCTGAGCCTGGCAATAGTAATTATGTAAATCAGGCCGGGATGCAACTGGCACACGCAAGGTGATTAACATGACAACGTGGGCTTATTAACCATTGTCATGTTGTATGAAACAGCGCTCTTCCCCCCTCCTTCTCTCCCTTTCCTTCTTCACCACGTTTCTGCCCATTTGGTTCGTACGCTGGTTGTGTTCATGGAGCGATAGATAATGGGTGTGTGTAAGGATAATGCTGAGAAGAGGGGGCGAGGTGGGGGAATTAAATAGGGATTTAACAAAAAACATAATAGTAGTAGCATTTACTCTTTATATAGGGCCATCAGTGTGCATGCCACATTAGAAAGTACAAGCGGACAGGTCCTGGTCCCAAAATTTTGGACTTACAGTCCGAAATTATGCCGTCCGTTATTACGGCATAAGCCTTTGTCAGGTGGACTCTAGTCCGCAAAAGCTTGTGCCATAATACATACGTTAGTCTGTTAAGTGCCAAAAGATGCTCCAAAAGACTAACATGGCTACCTCTCTGAAAAGGGCCTTGGTTTCAGTGACAGCGTGCGTACAAAATGCTTTCGACCCACGTTGTATTGACCAACTTTGCATTAAAAATAACGACAACCCCAAAGGAAAGAGCAGCTTAGCCATGTCGCTCTGGGGACCTTTGGAGCCTGCCTAACTCCGGGGCCACCAGATGGACCGGTGATGGTCCCTTCCATCTTCAGGAACTCTTCTCGATCAACCCAGAGTGCAGGATACAGAATAATGGACTCAAGGTACAGGAAGCCAGATTCCGGCTGGACATCAGGAAAAACTTCCTGACTGTTAGAGCAGTATGGTAATGGAACCAATGACATAGGAGGTCGTGGGCTCTCCCACATTAGAGGCCTTCAAGAGGCAGCTGGACAGCCATCTGTCAGGGATGATTTAAGGTGGATTCCTGCATTGAGCAGGGGGTTGGACTTGATGGCCTTGTAGGCCCCTTCCAACTCTACGATTCTATGATTCTATGTTTCTATGAAGTACCCTCGTGTTCAGCAATGCAAAACCTTTTGGGGCTAGGTCGTGACCTTTTCCTCTTCCACCACCACCCAGGACGACAGCGGAGGTGGCCCTTTGGTTTGCACATACGGCAGTGATGCGAAATGGTTTGTGGTTGGCATAGCCAGCCGGGAGGAGACCTGCGGGGAAAATTGGAGCCCTGCGACTTACACCATCGTCTTCAGCTACCTCGACTGGATACAAAAGGCAACGGCGAGCGAAGGGAAGCCATTTATCCCCGGAGGGACGGACGACTTTCTGGACCGCACAGGTGCCTCGCTTCACAGCCCCGATTCGGCTTCAGAACCGATCCGCCTTTCAACGGCTTCTGCTGTTGCTCCGGTTTTGATGGCGATGCTTTCCCGTTTCTAATCCAGTCTCTTTGCCCCGCGGAAATAATATCCTAATCGTATTTTACGCTACTCGAGGTTTCATCGGTGCACTCACTTGTTCTAATTTATTTATGTATCAATAATTAAAAAACACTTTTTTATATATATATATATATATAAAAACCCAAACCCTACCGTAGCCACGTAAATCTGCTTCCCGTACCGTCTTCGTTGTTTAGCCTGGAAACTCCACAAGGGATATTGTGCGCAATGCAGGGAGACCTCTTGTGGCTGCACAGCCTACTGCAGCAAGCTAAAGGCAACCGCTGCAATGGAAGACACTGTAAGCCAGTGTTGCGGGGTGGGTGGGGAGATCCCCCTGGTACTTCTTCCAGCGGTGCGGCAAATTTTGAAGCACAAGCACTCATCATGGCGGTCCCCCCAGTCATGTTCCCCCGCACCAAGGAGAGTCCAAAAATGCAGGCAGCTGTGCGGATCCGAATCAAGAAAGCCAGTTCTAGCACTTCTCATCTCCACCCGGAGCAGGTCTTTTGTAAAGCTAAGGGGTTTTCATTGCCCGTTCAGGAATTAGCCACCCTACAAATACTTTGCATTACGACAGGGATAGCTCACAACTACATATGGTTGGTGAGGACATCCATTTCTCCCCCAGCTACTGTGAGGATGGCAGCTAAGCTCAGAGGAACAGGGAAATCTGATGGCAGTAGAAGATATAATCATCATCCCTGCTGATCAAAACCTCCCAGAGCTTTTCCCCTGTGAGCCCTGACACCACTACACCACCGTCTGCCTCCGGTCCACCCTGCCCTGCCCTTCCAGAGCTTACTGATGGCATCCCTCACACACCACCATACATGGTACCTTAGATCAGAACGGGTGTCTGTAAGCTGCGGTGGGAAATTCCAGGAGCTGTGGAGCATAGCACTTATCCGAGTTTGATCTTCTTTGGATGTTGATCGCCGGAGGCTTATGGTGTTCTGTGACATTTGTGCCTATTTACGAATAATGCTGGTTGAGCATAGATGCAAGCTCACAGCTTAACCCCCAAAGTCCAATGCCCCACAGCCAGCACCCAAAGGTACTCTGTAGCCCACGCTTACGTCTGCCCTCCATCTTACTTTCCCCACATGCACAGGTTGATGCCTCCTCCCCAGCCAAATGACCCCCCCCCGAGGGGAAAGGCTGGTCTGAAGGCTGTCCCCAGTATCAGAGGCAGTAAGCCTGTGTGCACCACTTGCTGGGGAACATGGGTGGGAGGGTGCTGTTGCACCGTGTCCTGCTTGTGGGTCCCTGGTCGACAGCTGGTCTGCCACTGTGTGAACAGAATACTGGAAAAGATGGACCCTGGGTCTGATCCGGCATCCGGGCTCTTCTGATGTTCTTACCTCCCATCCGAACATTCCTTTGTGTACTCGATTGTTTGTGTGTGTGTGTGTGTGTGTGTGTGTGGCATTTTGCCATCCCAGCTGCGTAGTTCCCATGTTTTTAACAGGTGTCGATTTTATCCCCATGAATTCTTAGAGTGTGCTTGCTTTTTTATTTTTTGTTTAACCAGGCTCTCTTTTATGACTTACAGAATTGAGAATGCCTGTTTTTAAAAATGTTTTGCTCTGCTATTTTCACAAATCTGTGATGAAAAAAATAAAGAAGACGGAAATGGTCTCAATTGGAGGGGAGACGTATCCCTGAACACGTGTTCTTCTTTCCGTTCCTGCCCTCCCTGCCATTTCACTCTCCTTTGGGGCCACCTTCTTTAGGGCCCTGAGCCTCAGCCAGGCCAGCGCCAAGGGGAGGGATTGCCAGGCCCTTGCCGAGGGCCCAAACTACAGCAGGGCCCCCTCCCAGACAAGGACCCCCTCCCTGGAGCTGCTCTGCCTCCTCTCCATGCTTGCAACCTGCGTGTTCACCAGCCTCTCGCTCTGGCCAGCACAACAGTGGCGGTGAGAAGGAGGAGCAGGAGACGCCGCGGCCTCCTGACTCCCTGTCTTTCTGCCTGCCAAGCGAGCAAGTGGCAGCCAGGAGGAGGAAGAGGAGGAGGAGGAGGCTCTGGGGGCAATAGTGGTGAAAAGGTCGACTACCTAAGGGAGGGGGCCCATAGAGGCTGCCTTGCCCAGTGGCACTCAGAAACCTGGAACTCAGCACTGACCAATAGGGGTGTGCATCGGATCGGATCCGATCCACGATCCGAATCCGATCCGACCCAAAATCGGGAAAATCCGATCCGATCCGATCCGATCCGGACAACCTCCGATCCGATCCGATCCGATCCGATGAGGTCCGATCCGGATCGGACGCCATTTTGAATGCTTTTTCCCATAGCCAAGTATTGTTTTACAAAAACGCCTATAACTTTTTCATTTTTAAAGATAGAAGGATGAAACTTGGGCACATTGTAGACTGGTTAGGGGTAGTTATCTGTGAGAAATTTCAGAAAGATTGGTGCATGCATTTTGTGGCAATTAATTTTTTAATAAATACCCAGGAATGCCTATAACTTTGTCATTTTTAAAGTTACACACATGAAACTTTGCCACATTGTAGGGGGTACCTTGGGACCTATGTGTGTGAAATTTCAGAAACGTAGGTGCTTGTCTTGTGTGGCAATTAATTTTTAGAAAAATGGGTAGTAGTGGGGTAAATACAGTTACGCCTCCCATTTTTTTATTTTTGAAGATACAAACAGGAAACTTGGGCACATTACAGGTACCACTTGCCTTGATATGTGTGTGAAATTTCAGAAACATTGGAGCTTTCCTTGTGTGGCAATTAATTTTTGAAACAATGAGGAAAGAAACACCTATAACTTTGTCATTTTTAAAGTTACACACATGAAACTTTGCCACATTGTAGGTGCTACCTTGGGACCCATGTGTGTGAAATTTCGGAAACGTAGGTGCTTGCCTTGTGTGGCAATTAATTTTTTAATAAATACCCAGGAATGCCTATAACTTTGTCATTTTTAAAGTTACACACATGAAACTTTGCCACATTGTAGGCGGTACCTTGGGACCTATGTGTGTGAAATTTCGGAAACGTAGGTGCTTGCCTTGTGTGGCAATTAATTTTAGAAAAATGGGTAGTGGTGGGGTAAATACAGTTACGCCTCCCACTTTTTTATTTTTGAAGATACAAACAGGAAACATGGGCACATTACAGGTACCACTTGGCTTGATATGTGTGTAAAATTTCAGACAGCTGGGTCCAGGCATGTGGTGGCAAGGTATTTTTGAAACAATGAGGAAAGAAACGCCTATAACTTTTTTATTTTAAAAGTTAGAAGTCTGAACATTGCTCACTTTGTAGATGGGTTAGGGGTAGATATGTGTCAGAAATTTCAGAATTATAGGTCCAGGCATTTGATGGCTATGGAATTTTTAAATTACATGTTTCAAAAAAATTTCTACAGAGGCCAGGTCTTCCCCTCCCGCTTCCCGCGAAGAAAAGGAAACACTCTCTCATCTCGATCCCTTTTGATCCTTGCTAGTAGTATCCATTACAGGGCTCGTGTTTCCTTTCCTACTTTCACTTTTCACTTTGTACTCAAGCAGACACGAGCCCTGTAATGGATACTACTAGCAAGGATCAAAGGGATCGAGACGAGAGAGTGTTTCCTTTTCTTCGCGGGAAGCGGGAGGGGAAGACCTGGCCTCTGTAGAAATTTTTTTGAAACATGTAATTTAAAAATTCCATAGCCATCAAATGCCTGGACCTATAATTCTGAAATTTCTGACACATATCTACCCCTAACCCATCTACAAAGTGAGCAATGTTCAGACTTCTAACTTTTAAAATAAAAAAGTTATAGGCGTTTCTTTCCTCATTGTTTCAAAAATACCTTGCCACCACATGCCTGGACCCAGCTGTCTGAAATTTTACACACATATCAAGCCAAGTGGTACCTGTAATGTGCCCATGTTTCCTGTTTGTATCTTCAAAAATAAAAAAGTGGGAGGCGTAACTGTATTTACCCCACCACTACCCATTTTTCTAAAATTAATTGCCACACAAGGCAAGCACCTACGTTTCCGAAATTTCACACACATAGGTCCCAAGGTACCGCCTACAATGTGGCAAAGGTTCATGTGTGTAACTTTAAAAATGACAAAGTTATAGGCATTCCTGGGTATTTATTAAAAAATTAATTGCCACACAAGGCAAGCACCTACGTTTCCGAAATTTCACACACATGGGTCCCAAGGTAGCACCTACAATGTGGCAAAGTTTCATGTGTGTAACTTTAAAAATGACAAAGTTATAGGTGTTTCTTTCCTCATTGTTTCAAAAATTAATTGCCACACAAGGAAAGCTCCAATGTTTCTGAAATTTCACACACATATCAAGGCAAGTGGTACCTGTAATGTGCCCAAGTTTCCTGTTTGTATCTTCAAAAATAAAAAAATGGGAGGCGTAACTGTATTTACCCCACTACTACCCATTTTTCTAAAAATTAATTGCCACACAAGACAAGCACCTACGTTTCTGAAATTTCACACACATAGGTCCCAAGGTACCCCCTACAATGTGGCAAAGTTTCATGTGTGTAACTTTAAAAATGACAAAGTTATAGGCATTCCTGGGTATTTATTAAAAAATTAATTGCCACAAAATGCATGCACCAATCTTTCTGAAATTTCTCACAGATAACTACCCCTAACCAGTCTACAATGTGACCAAGTTTCATCCTTCTATCTTTAAAAATGAAAAAGTTATAGGCGTTTTTGTAAAACAATACTTGGCTATGGGAAAAAGCATTCAAAATGGCGTCCGATCCGGATCGGACATCTGGTCCGATCCGATCCGACCAGCCTCCGATCCGATCCGATCCGATCCGACCCCCCAGGTCCGATTCCGATCCGCTATCCGATCCGATCCGGGGGGTCAGTGCACATCCCTACTGACCAAGAGAACAGAGACTTCCTCCTCTCCTCCCCCCTCCCCCTCCCCCCTCTCTTCTTTCCTCTTCTCCTCTCCTCTCCTCTCCCCTCTCTTCTCTTCTCTCTTTCCTCTCTTTCCTCTTCTCCTCTCCTCTCCCCTCCCCTCTCTTCTCTCTTTCCTCTCCTCTCCTCTCCTCTTCTCCTCTCCTCTCCTCTCCCCTCTCTTCTCTTCTTTCTTTCCTCTCTTTCCTCTTCTATTCTCCTCCCCTATCTTTTCTTCTCTCTTCTTTCTTCTCTCTTCTCTTCTCTTTCCTCTCCCCTTCCCTCCCCTCTCTTCTCTTCTCTCTTTCCTCTCTCTTCTCTTTCCTCTCCCCTCCTCTCCCCCCTCTTCGCTTCTCTCTTTCCTCTCTTTCCTCTTCTCCTCTCCTCTCCCCTCCCCTCTTCTCTCTTTCCTCTCCTCTTCTCCTCTCCTCTCCTCTCCTCCCCCTCTCTTCTCTTCTCTCTTTCCTCTGTCTTCTCTTCTCTTCTCCTCTCCCCTCTCCCCTCACTTCTCTCTTCTTTCCTCTCTCCTCTCCTCTCCCCTCTCTTCTCTTCTCTCTTTCCTCTTCTCTTCTCCTCTCCTCTCCCCTCTCTTCTCTTCTCTCTTCTCTTCTCCTCTCCCCTCTCCCCTCTCCCCTCTTCTTTCTCTTCTCTTCTCTTCTCCTCTCCCCTCTCTTCTCTCTTCTTTCCTCCTCTTCTCCTCTCCTCTCCCCTCTCTTCTCTTCTCTCTTTCCTCTCTCTACTCTTCTCCTCTCCCCTCCCCTCTCCTCTCCCCTCTCTTCTTTCCTCTCTCTTCTCTTCTCTTCTCTTCTCCTCTCCTCCTCTTCTCTTCTCAGCTCAGCTCCTGGCACATCTCAGGCATTTTTATGAATAGCAACCTTGACAGTGTCAATATAAACACTGAGGAGGCTGCAGGGAGAGGACGTTGTTCCTTTGTAAATGCCCTAGCCTCCAACTCGTGCAATATTTCTCTGCTGTGTTTGTCTCTTCCCCTTCCGTAGGCCAGCCCTGTGTATAACCAGGGGATCTGGTGTGAGGACCTCATGGCCCACACGAGGGGAGTTTGGTCCCATCAAGTCCATGTAAGTCTTTCCGCAGCTCTTAATCATAACGGGTAAAAGGAACCTTCAAGTTCAGGGGCAGTATACCTCTGAACACCAGTAGTTCAGGGGAAAACAGCAGTGGAGGACTGTTGGTTTCATGTCCTGTTTTAGGGTGGTTATGTGTCCTCCTTTACAGAGGACTATCCTCTATTCGAAGACATCCTCTTTACAAGAGCTGCGAAAACCAAGGCCAGTTAAATGTAGTGATGGCCGCCAATTGGGATGGTTGTAAATGGGGATTGAACTAGGCTGACCGTATGAAAAGGAGGACAGGGCTCATGTAACTTTAACAGTTACAGAGAAAAGGGAATCTCAGCCGGTGTCATTTGTATGCAATTAGTACCTGGTGAAATCCCATCTTCATCACAACAATTAAAGGTGCAGGCACTATACTAGAGTGACCAGATACACAAGAGGGCAGGGCCCCTTCAGCTTAACTGTTGTAATGAAGAGGGAATTTCACCAGGTATGAATTGCATACAAATGATGCTGGCTGAAATTGCCTTTTCTCTACAACTGTTAAAGTTACATGAGCCCTGTCCGCCTTTTCATAGGGTCAGCCTAATTGAACAAATTCATGGTGGGGAAGGTTATCCATCCCTGCTAGTCCTGATGGCTCTATGGTACCTCCAGGATCAGAGGCAGACTGCCTATGTACACCAGTTGCTGGGGGACTTGGGCAGGAGGGTGAGGTTGCATTCCTGTCCTGCTTGTGGTTTTCTCGTGGGCAGCTGGTCAGCCATGGTGTGAACAGAATGCTGGGCTAGATGGACCGTTAGTCTGATCCAGCAGGGCTCTTCTTAGGTTCTTAAGAGATTGTGACAGCCAGTAGCTGCGTTGGACAAATCCACCCTGCAACAGGTCTAGCGAGGGCTACTTGTCCTCAATGTTGACCAACGTTGAGGACAAACAACCAGGGATGCCTGTTCCCCAAGGCCTGGACACTTGTGAGGCATGAACGCCACACTCGACGGACACTTTGCTCTGATCCAGCAAGGCAGCTGTGCTCGGCGTGGTATGGCTGGTCTTGTCAGGCACTTTGGGTTTTATGCTGCTCTCGGAGCAGTCGAAGTGGGGAAGGTTCTCTCGCAGCCCCGTGCATGTTGGCATCTGCTATCTTGGCATGACTGACTGAGCCCCCTTGATCTTCCAAGTGGGATTGCCAAATTTTTGGCAAGCGGCAAAGAAATGGGGGATGGAAGGGTGTGGCGAGTGGCGAGGGAGCTCCGGAAGGTGGAGGAATGTGTGGGCAAGAGAGCCAAGGTGGCAGCAAAGCCAAGTGACCCAACCAGGTGTGTGGTAAAGGGTTAGGCTGTCCCTATGGAAAGGAGGACCGGGGGGCTCCTGTATCTTTAACAGTTGTTTAGAAAAGGGAATTTCAGCAGGGGTCATTTGTACGCATGCAGCACCGGGGGAAATTCCCTCTTCTTCACAACAGTTCAAGCTGCAGGAGCCCTGCCCTCTTTTGTATCTGGTCATGCTAGGCAGGGCTCCTGCAGCTTGAACTGTTGTGATGGAGAGGGGATTTCACAAGGTGCTGCATGCATACAAAAGACACCTGCTGAAATTTCCTTTTCTATACAACTGTTAAAGATACAGGAGTCCGGTCCTTCTTTCCATAGGGTCACCTCCTTTACTAAAGGAGGCCTCGGCCAAGCCTTTCTTCACACGGTCCTGTCAAATAATGGAGTAGTTACTCAGCAGGGCCTCCGGGTGGCAGTGTGGCTTGCCGTTCCACTGTCTTGCCTGTCTAGCGATGGGCAAAAACTCTGCTCAGCTTGTTCAAAGTTGGTTTGGAGTTTTTCAGCTTTCTGGACAAATGTCTGGGAGAAAAAACTCTGTTTCCAAGAAGGGTTTCTCCCCCAGGGCATGAGCACAGAGGGTGCGGCACACATTTGCCTGTTCACGCTGCCTCATGGGAGTTGGAGTTCTTGGCACCAGCCACGGCTGTGCATGTTGCTTGGACATTTACCACTTTTCTCTCCAAAACAAGAGACAGTTTTAACTCAATGGGGGGTGAAGCCATTGCATCAAACACTTGTAAGGGACAGTCAAGACAATCTACCTAAGTAGGGAGAGAATGCTTGCCAAAGCATACTGAGTAAGGTGGTTCGCTTCTGTCAGGGGTGGGGGAGCTGTGGCTCTCCAACTGTAATTGGACTACAACCCCATCAGTCCCAGCCAACAGGCCCAGAGGGCAGGGATGATGGAAGGGGCTGCACTGAGGGCTCCATCACACCTACTTTTTTTTCTTGGTTTGCCTCCGTGATTTCCACCTCCGTTTCATTGGCGTGTCAAGCTAATGGTCCCTTAACATGTGTTTGTGGTATTGCTGCTGTACTGGTGAAATCTCCTTTCGCTTGTTTGCTCTCCCACTCCACGCCTCCCCTCCCCTTCTCCTTTCCCCTCCAGTCCATTGATTCTTGTTGTTGATGGACATTATGATGGTCGTGGGCACCTTCCTCCCCTCACTTTGGCTTTGTTGTCTAGCGTTTTACTGATTTAACATTTCATTGGCTGGGTGCAGTTTCTAGTAGGGTTGTGACTGGATCTGGATCCGGATCCAGATCCCAATCCCAAATCTGGAGCGGATTGGGCTGATTCGGACCTCCGTATCACGGATCTGAATTGGATCGGATTGGGCCAGGATTGGGCCGGATCACATCTGTGATCCGGACCCGATCTGGAACTGGTCACAGCTCTCTCTCCTGCTCTCCCTGCTCTCTCTCTCCCTCCCCCCCACTCTCCCTGCTTACCTGCTGCCTCCTCCACATCGTCCCCCGTCGTCCTCCGCGTTGTCCTGCCTCCTCGATGTTGGCCGGCCACTTTCCCGCTTGTGGCGGATGACATCATCACCCAACGCGAGTGGGAAAGTGGGCAGCCCACAGCGAGGAGGGAGGACGACTGCAGGATGACGTGTAGGAGGCAGCAGGTAAGCAGGGAGAGTGGGGGTGGGAGAGAGCGAGGAGAGCGGGAGGGAGTGCTGTGAACAGACCCAGATCAGATCTGGATCTGAGTCGGATTGGGCCCGATCTGGACCTTACAGATCAGGATCTGGATCAGATCGGGGGATCCATTCACAGCCCTAGTTTCTAGGGAAAATGAGAGTGGCAGCAAAAGTCCATTCAACTGAGTCAGCGCAAGTCTGTTTGTTCGACATGGCATGCTGGAGGAGAACCGCCCCACCCTCCTCTTTTGTCAGCAGGACCTCCCTTCAAAGCGCACCCCCCCTTAACAAAGGACATAGCGTGGGGATGGCAATACACAGGGGCGGAAGGGCGCTTTAATCCTGCATGAAGGAAATAAACGGGACTTTCTCCACTCTCGAAAAATACGGAAAATGGAGCGGAAGAGGTGGGGTGACTGCAGGACAGGCATGGCGTTGTGTGAGCACCGTGCTGCGAAACGGCAAACCAGGCGGGGCGAGTGTGCAAGAAAGCACTGGTGTGATGGAGCCCTGAGACCCCACCACTGGCTTCTGCCTCTGGTACTTCTTTGGCCAGGCTGACTCAAGGCCAAATGAAGGAATAGCACCCCATTGTCCTTCTCGAGGGGTTGCTGCTACCCTTTCCTTCGGCACACCAGTAAATGAAGGGACAGGAAGGGACTTTTGCGCCATCCCTTGGCTGGATTGAGGGGAAAGGAGGGAAGCATCACGCCCTCACACACAGATGACGCGGTCTCAAGGTCGTAGTGTAACCTGATGCCATCCAGATGTGTAGGATGGAAGCCGGAGCTAGTGCAGAACAGGGCAGCCTGGCTGTTGTCAGGAGCTGCCCCTTTTCCCGCACGCAGCTCCTTTGCTGGGGAAACTGCACTGGCAGCCTACTGGCTACCAAGCCAGGTTGAAGGTTCTAGTCCTAGCGCATGCCACCCTTTCTCTCTACGCCACCCTGAGATCCCAGTGGAAAGAAGGCGGGATAGAAATGTTTTAATAAATATATAAAAATAAACAGCGAACAAAGCCCTAAACAACCGGGGACCGGGATACTTGAGAGAGCGCCTCCTCCCTTACCAACCTGCCCGGCCGCTGAGGTCATCCGAGGGCACGCTCCTGGTGGCTCCACGTGGACCTGTGGCCAGATTGCTCTCAGGCTCACTCCTGGGCGCTGGATGATGCCAGAGGGTGGATCCTCCCCACAAAGCCCCGCCTCCTGACATAGCGGAGATCCTTCATGCAAACAAAGGGCAGGCCTTCCCAGCAGTAGAGGAAGGCAGCTTTTATTTAGGCAGCATTTATTTATTTATTGCATTTCTATACCGCCCAATAGCCGAAGCTCTCTGGGCGGTTTACAAAAAATTAAAACTGTGAAAATCAAGCAGCCATGCAGAAATTAATACAGATTTAAAATACAAATTGAAACAGCAAAGTTAAAACTTAACCTGATGAACTGTTAAAATACGGAGAAAATTAAAAAGGTTTTCACCTTGCACATTGTAGGCGCCAGCCCAGGCTGGCTTCATTGGAAAGCTGATTCCACAGCCAGGATACCACAGCAGAGAAGGCCCTCCTCGTGGCAGCCACCTGCCTCACTTCCTTTGGCAGGGGCTCACTGAGAAGGACCCCTGAAGATGATCTTAGGGTCTGGGCAGGTACATATGGGAGGAGACATTCCTTCAGATAACCTCTGCCACTAGAAGAGAAACACCCTGCAGCGATAGGATGGAAGGTTTAGAAGGAAAACATATCAGGATCGGCCCTGCCCCTGTGGGTCATGAGAAGTAGAAACAGCAGGGCAAGTTTTGGTACCTTGTACTTTCTATCAGGATTTGTGCTGCATACTTATGACTCCTATTTTACAACAGTTCTGGGGGACAACGGAGGAACAACTCTTAGCACATCTACTTTCAGACAGTGACCCCAAGGTCTCTTCAAAAGTGACATATTTGGGTGGTTCTGCAATTAATCAACTGAAATTGAGATTACTTGGTATTATAGAAAAGTAACTTAATTTTAAATCTTGACTCTTCTGAATGAGTCACAACTTTTATGCATTGCAAGTATTTTATTCATTGGCTTTCATTATGGTTATGTCTTGATGTAGTCTATATTTTCTTGACATGCTATACTGCTTTTGTGCTGACTGTTTGACTGGTCTATGGTCATAATAAAATCAAGCAAGCAAGCAAGCAATCCTGCTGTGTCCTGAGATAAGGGTGGCGTTTCCTCTCCTCGTGCTGCAGAAAGCCTTTCCTTACTGCTGGAAGAGAGGGAGGGGCTTGGGAGGGGGAGGGGCCTCGCCAACCACTGTGGGACCACTGCAGGCCAGATCAGGAACACCTGCAGGCTGCATTCGGCCCACGGGTTGGAGATTCCCCACGTCTGCCCTAAAGGATTTTCCTGGTTAGCCAGGAGACCCCAGGCAGCTAGGCTAAGACTTTGGGTTAGGCCGGTCCTGTTCTTTGGGGATGGAAGCATGTGTCCGCCTCCTCCAGTCCTGCATGTCTTGTCTTTCAAGACCTACCAGAGGACTGCCTCCAACTGGTTTATCGGGTTTTCTCCTTCCGTTCCCTTTTTATGAGTGAGGGTAAAACGGAGCCCAGTCACCCAAGGCTGGGATATGAAACCAGGGCTTCCAGGTTCACTTTCTTCCATGAGGACATACGGGCTCTTGATGCATGGGGGGGGGGGGGAATCACACTGTGACTTCCCACACTACTCCGGAGATGGATAGAGGAAAAGTGATCTCCCTCACCTTTCCTCTTTTGCCAACAATATGAAGGGGAGGAAAGAAAAAGTTGTGAATTAACAACAATAACAGAACACTCCACTCTCCCCCCCACACACCTCCACCCCCCCCTTGCTCTCCATTCAAGCTTTTGACAATAAACAAGGTCATTTGATTCATTCACTTCTTGGAGTAAACAAAGCCCCACAATAAGACATCCCCCCTCTTCCCGCCTGCCCCCCTCCAGTCTGCCTCTCCCCTCCCCAACTCTCTTTCCTCTAAGAATAGTAGCCTTCCCACCTCCCGTTTACCTTCAGCTTTGCCTCTGAGAATCCCACTCGCTGTCACTTCCTCAAAGAAAAGTTCAGGGCTCCACCAAAGGCGCAGCGTTTCCTACACAGTGTGGGAATCTCACCTTCCCCGGGTAACATCTGCAGAGACTCCCCCCCCCCCCCGCCCCAGCCTGACGCGTGTTTGTCTGTATTTATTTATTTATTGTTCTCTCTTGCAAAACAAAAGCATTTAAAGGAACAAAACGAACCCACGCTGAACCCATGACCTAGGGAGCTCTCCCACATTACAGGCCTTCAAGAAGCAGCTGGACAGCCATCTGTCAGGGATGCTTTAAGGTGGATTCCTGCACTGAGCAGGGGGCTGGACTCCGTGGCCTTGTAGGCGCCTTCCAAATCTACTGATCCATGATTCTGTGATCACAGTGCGGCGATGGATGCCGTCGTGGGTATCTTTAAAAGGGAACAGACCATTAGGGGCCCATCGCTTTTAGCAATCACAGGCGCCCATGCAAGAACAGCATCTTCAATAGGGTCCTCAGACGTGTCCTGCTGATAGCTAGGGCGATAGGAGGGACAGACAGGGGGGGGGACTCCACTTTTGCCTCTTTTCTCCCTGCCACACTCCCCACGCCAATCCTGCCAAAGGACGGGGAGAGAGAGAGTGGGAAGAGAATTTTGGGGAGGGAGGAGGCCGCAGAGATGGGAAAGCTGCAAATCGCCCTCCTGCGTGGATTTTGGTCTAACTGGGAGAGGAAGTCGGAGATTCGTCAAAATGGGCCCTCTCCTTTCGGAGAGGGTTTGACGAATTCCTGAGCTGCAGCTTACAGGTTCATTTGGCGGTGCAGGCGCTCATCGTGCCAGTTTCTAAAGCCCTCTTCCCCAAGGGACCTCCAAACATTGCAGGCAGCTCTGTTGATCCATATCAACAAATCAGCTCGAGGAGTTTTCGTCTCTCCCAGGAGCTGGCTTGGTCATGATTTCAAGCCCTTCCAACTGTGATGTGAGGCAATAAAGAGGTCTAGCGTCCAATCCACAAAACCTTTATTCAATAAAAAAGCGCCTCTTCACTCCTGAAGAGCGTGTGAATGCTAGGAACTATCCTCTAAGATTAATTAGCCTAACAAGCAAGGCAGTTGCCTGTCAACTAACTGGATGATTTCCCACCATGCCCGACAGGCTTTTACCAGACTCCACCTTCAGGGAGGGTCTTCATGCGGCAACCTCTGCTGTGTTGCTAGTCTGGCAGATGGCCTCCCATCTCCTCTGTGCCTGCTTCACACTGTGTTGGACTCATGGTTATGTCAATTCCAATGCTCTCCCCCCTGTGACAAAGTCTGAGTTCCTGGAGGTCATCACCCGGCACGTCGTCACTCTACTGAGAACTAGGCCACAAAGCCTAGTTCTCAGTAATCTGGAAGCAGCGGAGGGAAGTGGACAGCAGCGGATGGCAGTGGGGAAGGCCGCAGGTAAGGAGTGCGAGTGGGGGGTGGGTGGGAAGGGAGGGCCGGCCCTAAACTGGCAGTCCGAATATCTGATATGTCCGATAGTTATCGGACATATGGATTTCCGATCCGATCAGATTGGGCCTCCTTAGGAAAGTATCGTTATCGTTTATCGGATGTCCGATAACAACCTTATCAGATCATTATCGGACATCGGAACGATACGATACACATCCCTACCTATAAGGCCATCGAGTCCAACCTGCTGCTCAATGCAGGAATCCACCTTAAATCATCCCTGACAGATGGCTGTGCAGCTGCCTCTTGAATGCCTCTAATGTGGGAGAGCCCATGACCTCCCTAGATCATTGATTCCATGATCGTATTGCTCTAACAGTCAGGTGGTTTTTCCTGATGTCCAGCCAGAATCTGGCTTCCTGTAACTTGAGCCCATTATTCCATGTCCTACATTCTGGGATGACCTAGAAGAGATCCTGGCCCTCCTCCATGTGACAGCCTTTCGAGTATTTGAAAAGTGCTATCATGTCTCCCCTCAGGCTTCTCTTCTCCAGGCTAAACATGCCCAGTTCTTTCAGATTCTCCTCATAGGGTTTTGTTTCCAGACCCCTGAACATCTTTGTGCCTTCCTTTGAACCCCCTCCAGTTTGTCTGTATCCTTCTTGAACTGGACACAATACTCAAGATGGGGCCTAACCAGTGTGGAATAAAGGGCAACCAGTACCTCATGCGAATTGGAAGCTATACTTCTATTAATGCAGTCCAAAATAGCATTTGCTTTTTTTGCAGCCACATCACACTGTTGGCTCATATTCAGCTTGTGATCTACAACAATTCCTAGATCCTTCTCGCTTGTTGTATTGCTGAGCCAAGTATCCCCATCTTGTAACTATGCATTTCGTTTATTTTTCCTAGGTGTAGAACTTGACATTTATCCCTATTAAATTCCATTCTGTTGTTTGCAGCCCAGCGCTCCAGTCTATCAAGATCACTTTGGAGTTTGTTTCTGTCTTCCAGGGTATTAGCGATCCCACCCAATTGTGTGTCCTCTGAAAATTTGATAAGCATTCCCTGCACCTCCAAGTCATTAATAAAAAATGTTGAACTGCACTGGGCCCAGGACTGAGCCCTGCGGTTCCCCACTCATTACCTCCCCCCAGTTTGCAAAGGTACCCATGGAGTCAAAACCACATGGGGGAACCATCCGGGCTGAGCTGTAGGCAATTGGCAAGATGAGACAAGAACCAAGAGCCAGGAGTCACACCTGGTGAGAACCTACAGTTCAAGCCAGGAATCAGTACTGAAGAACTAACTAGAACACACCAGTGCCAGAAGACAATTGTTGCCCAGACAAAGTCCCATCCCAAACAGTTAGCTTTGACAGAGCTTCCAGTGGCCAATCCAAAAACGGTGCCCAAGGAGATGATCTAAGCTGCAGTCCTGGTAGCTTAGGAAGCCAGGGAAGCCAGGCTAAGCCATGGATTTCCATTTCTAGATTCGGTGGCTCCTGAAAGGAATACAACAACCGAGTCAGAAACAGAGAGGCCGCTTGGGCAAAGCAAAAAAGGAGGGTGAAAATGGACACATAGGCTCAATTTAGACAACATGATAGTCAATGGTGGGTTGACTAACCCTAACCCTAACCCTAGGGGGTACTGTGGTGTGGATTAGGATCAGCGCTGAGTTGACTATGGCAGCATTCGGATGACACAATAGTCAAAACAACTGACGATTGTTTCCCCCACACCAGTTGTTTATTGTGTCATCCGAATTGAGCCACTGTTTTCTCACATGCTAATTTATAGGTATAGAAGCAATTTTAGAAATCATTACACTACATCTCACGGTAGTGGTGAAGAACCTCACCAGGTGACCACCTGTGTGCCTGCCCAGTCTGTTGTTGTGGATGGGTAATATCAAGGTTGCTGCACTACCATCCTTTTAATGTTTCTTTTTCTTTAAACAGGCTTTTGGACACAACATCCCTTCAAATGAGGACTGCTCCTCTATAAAACAGGACTCTTGGCCATCCTAGTCAGGGGCGAAGTGGGTCCTTCCCATCCTAAACTCAATTGTGAGTTCAACAAACATAGGGTGGCAATGTGTACTGATTTACAGGGGACAGTCCTCTATTTCAAGAGCTGTCCGAGTGCAGTCTTCTATTTGAAGGTGTCCTCTTTTTGCAAGGCTGCCCAGTCCAAGTCCAATTTAAATATAAATAAACAGACAAAGGGAGAGCACGGAGGGGGGCATTTATGAATAATTCCTATATACCACTTAATATAATTAAATCTTGAAGTTTGCAGCAGCACCTGGACTATAGACTGAGATCCAGGAAGACACCAGTTTCATAGTCTTCCCCACTATGGTTAGGTGTACTGTATTTCTTTTTAAAGAAATTTTCATCCACATGTATCAATTAGCACATGTAAATTGTATGCAGGTTGGTATCTTATTTTTGGCTGAAGCATGTCTCCTTTTTGGACGCTGCTTCCCAAATGCTACAAGACCAGGCAAAAGATGATCTTCCTAGGACCAGGCACAGGTGGCACCAGTAAAACTACAAGGCCCATGATGCAACAAAGCCTGGAGAAAATGTGCATGCATGAGGTTAAGAGCCAAAGAGGTACGTTTAGCACATGATGGGGAGTGGAGATGTTCCGATATTAAATTCTGTTCCCGTAATTAATGTGTGCAGGTCAATAACTATTAAATTGGTGTTGATGCGAGGCAGTGGAGGCTGGTGACTTCCTTTGGTCCTTCTGTCCATTCATACTTTAGGTAGCCAGAGTTTGCCAAGATTGTTTTGTTGGAAGGCCTGGACACTTTTCGCTGACCAGAGAGAGAGAGAGAGAGAGAGGCAATGCCTTTGCTCAGGGCTCCAATTGTAACCCTTATGCCAACGGAGGCTGGTGCTCCAATGTCAGCGGGGCGGAGAATCCGCTCCAGGTTTCAGTCAGAACCAGTCGGAAGTCTAAAGGAGCTCTCCAATGTGCTTCTTTGCTGTCCTTCTGCTGGCAGGCAAAGGGCGCTTTATTCAAGAAGGCCTTTGGCCCATATGTGGATTTCTTGGACTTCACACCTTGGATCATTCTTTTAGAGTCCTGAGCGGTTCTGACTGAAACCTGGAGCAGATTCTCCGCCCCGCTGACATTGCAGCCACGAGCCTCTGCTGGTGTAAGGGTTACAGTTGGAGCCTTGAGTAAAGGCATTGCCTGCCTCTCTCTCTCTCTCTCTCTCTCTCTCTCTGGTCGGCGAAAAGTGTCCAGGCCTTCCAACAAAACAATCTTGGCAAACTCTGGCTACCTAAAGTATGAATGGACAGAAGGACCGAAGGAAACACCTGCTGTGAGAGGAAATCCAGGACAACTTTTATTATCCCTTTTCACAGGTCTATTCAGAACCACATTAGGGGTTTCCTCTTCCCCTGGTGGGTCGCCTCTGGGGCTGATTCACATCGAAAAACACAGGCCGCGTCCCCTTCGGTTCGATGCCAGCCGACATTGCCAAGGCTTCCAAAACCTCGACCAAAGGATGCTATTTTTAAACAATCAGATCCCCTCGTGAATCATTATTACGATTATTATTGTCAAATGAAAGAGGTTGCAATTGTGTCAGGCTATTCTGATTTCCCCCCCCCCCCTTTCCTTTTCAGGGTGTTCTTTTTCTCAGATTATGCCCGGCATACGCTGCGTCCCTTCTGAAAACACAAATGCCATTTCAGTAAATACTAGGCTACCCATCCACACTGGATATGACAGCTGGAATTCACCGGTGTTTCCCATGGTAATTTCTTCTGTATGTCTGCTTGAGTTTCTTCATTGATTGCATTTTAAAGTCGTCCAGTTAGCATCATTGTCTGGTGTGTGTGTGTGTGTGTGTGTGTGTGTGTGTGTGTACAAATCCAAAATACAAATAGACCATCACAAAACCATCAGCAAAAAAGCAAAGATCTAAAAGCACTAAAACAGTTCCTAAAATGCCTGGGAAAATAAGGAGGTCACCTGGTGTCTGAAAGACCATAACTCAGGTGCCAGGTGAGTCTCTCCAAGAAGGATGGTACAAGTGAGGCTCCGTAATTGAAAACACCACTGATCTCTTGCAGCTATTTGCTTTACTTCAGTTGGCAGTTGCATGGAGAGGAGATCCTCTGAGCATGACTTTAGGGTCCAGGGAAGTAAATATGTGTGGGCCGTAAAGGGAGATGCAGGTCCCCAAACGTGCAGTAGAGATATTGCTGGGGAACCAGAGCCAGTTCTGACTCCTAGGCATGTGCCGTGAGTGTTTCGATGTTGTATATCTCCCTTGCACCCTTTATTGCTGAGATCTAGCAAGGGAGATATTGGTGAACAACCTGGCTTCTAGACACAGTGGGGCAGCCAAGCATGAGCATTGCAATGCTCATCCAGTCCCCATAAATGGCGAAATGCATCTTCTGATGCAAATGGAAATCTACATGCCTGTCTGGGTGGTTGACCAGATACAAAAGAGGGCAGGGCTCCTGCAGCTGGAACTGTTGTGACGAAGAGGGGATTTCACCGGGTGCTGCATGCATGCAAATGACCCCTGCTGAAATACCCTTGTCTATTCAACTGTTTAAAATAAAGTCGCTCCGCCTTCCTTTCCATACGGTCACCCTAACCTGGCCTTGACTGGCCCTGACTAATGTTAAATCAAGGTATGGTGAGAGGTTTACATTGCATAGCAGGGAGTTCTGGGAGTTGTAGTCCAACACATCTGGAGGGCACCAGGTTGGGGAAAGCCAAAGGCGATGACATACCAAGAGAGAGAGAGAGAGAGAGAGAGAGAGAGAGAGAGAGAGAGAGAGAGAGAGAGATTTGAAGCGATGATAGGTTATTGACTACTACCACAACGCCCGTGATTACGATGCATGAGGATTGTCCAGGGAGAAACGTTTTCAAATGTGCCACGGAGCCACGACACCCTTGAGCTTTGAAGAATTGGCCTGCTGCCGACGTAGCTCAGCAGCCTTTAAAACCTTTCTGGAAGGCCCTCCCTGCCTCCGCTCTTCCCTCCTGCTTGGCCACATCCTGCTCTTATTGGAGGCACCTTTGGGAACTTGCTTGAGGCCGGGTTGGACTCTTTGTCCAACTAGCCCCCTCTTATCTAGAGTGACTGGCAGCGGGGAGAGAGAGGGGGGGGGGGTCTTCTTCCCCACCTGCTTTTCCTTTTTTCACAACAAATGTCATGGTCCCCCCACCACTAACATATGACCCATTTAAAAAGCGTTGACCCCAGATCTTTTTCAGGCTGTGTGGCCTTCCTGGTAGGCATGGGTGGGCTATTACGAAGGGCCCCCCTTCCCAGCAGGGACCCACTTGACAAAAGCCCCCTGGAGTTGTTGCTGCTCTTCACCCTTGAAACCTGAGTGTTCACCAGCCTCTCGCTCTGGCCCAGACAACGGTGGCGATGAAGAGGAGGAGGAGGAGGAGGAGGAGGAGGAGGTGCCTCCGTGGCCTCCTTGCTCCCTGGCGCTCTGCCTGCCAAGTGAGCAAGTCAAGCAATCGATCTTTCCAGCTAGCAAGCAGTAACGATGGTGGGAAAGAGGATGAGAAGGAAGAGGAGGAAGAGCAGATGGTAACAATAGCAGTGAGAGGTGGACTCACTCAAGGATGGAGCAGGTTCGTAGCTTGGGGGTTCTCCTAGAACCATCTCTGTCACTTGAGGCGCAGGTGGCCTCAGTGACACGGAGTGCCTTCTACCAACTTCGGTTGGTGGCCCAGCTACATCCCTATCTGGACAGAGATAACCTGGCTTCAGTTGTCCATGCTCTGGTAACCTCCAAGTTAGATTACTGCAATGCACTCTACGTGGGGCTGCCTTTGAAGGCGGTTTGGAAGCTGCAGCTTGTGCAAAATGCAGCGGCCAGATTGGTAACAGGGACCAATAGGTTCGAGCATATAAGACCTACTCTGGCCCGCTTGCATTAGCTGCCTGTATGTTTCTGAGCCCGATTCAAGGTGCTGGTTTTAACCTATAAAGCCTTACACAGCTTGGGACCACAATACCTGATGGAACGCCTTTCCCGACATGAACCTACCCGAACACTACGTTCAACATCTAAGGCCCTCCTCCAAGTGCCTACTCTGAGGGAAGCTCGGAGGTCGGCAACAAGGGAGAGGGCCTTCTCTGTGGTGGCCCCCCAATTGTGGAACGATCTCCCTGAACATTGTTATCTTTTCGGCGCCAGGTCAAGACTTTCCTCTTCTCTCAGGCATTTGGCAATATCTGAGTAGCCTGGGTTTGTTTTTGTTTTTTGTAGCTTTTGGGGGTGTTGTAGTGGTTTTAAATGTACAGATTGTGTGTATGTTGTATGTTTTTGCTGTTTTAATTTTTGTATATTGTTTTTAATTGTTTTCATCTGATGTAAACTGCCCAGAGAGCTTCGGCTATGCGGCGGTATACAAATGTAATAAATAAATAAATAAATATAAGGATAGGGTGACCCTATGGAAAGGAGGACAGAGCTCCTGTATCTTTCACAGTTGCATAGAAAAGGGAATTTCAACAGGTGTCCTTTGTAGGCATGCAGTGCCTGGTGAAATTCCTTCTTCATCACTAAAGCTACCTGCCCTCTTTTGTCTCTGGTCAAAAGGGCAGGGCTCCTGCAGCCTTAACTGTCAGGATGAAGAGGGAATTTCACTTGGTGCTGCAGGCATAAGAATGACACCTGCTGAAATTCCCTTTTCTATACAACTGTTAGAGATACAGGAGCCCGGTCCTCCTTTCCATAGGGCCACCCTACTCAGGGAGAAGTAGGGACCTCCAAAGCCTAGAGATGGCACAGGTCCTTCACCACGAACGTGTGACCCACTTAAAAAGGAGGGGGCGATCCCAGATCTTTTTCAGCGTGGCTTTCCTGATGCCAATTAACTCAAGGTGTGATTATTGTTCATGTCCATCAACAATGCTACCGGTGGGTCCATGTGTTTGGGTGGGGGGGTCACTCCAAGCACTGCCCTTCTCATTGATAGGGGGGATGTGCTATTGTGTGTTTTCTGCCGCAGATCTTAATCTGTATTGTTCGTTGTGCCAAACGCTCAGGGAGGCTTTCTGAATGTCAGGCTCTCGGCTGTGTTTTCATAACAGGAAGCCGCCTGCTCTCTCTTGCGGCACGAAGGAACTCCATTGTATGCCACAGAATCCGCACCAGAAATCGGAAATCTACTAGCCGGGGTGAGACTCGCGGTGCCAAGTTCTTTTAGCATCCCTTCTGAGCCAAGAAAGAAAGAATGAAATGGAAGTTTGCATATCCTCTACAAGGTGGCGGGAATATATATAACTGGACCAGCCAATGGTCATGCCTTCACCTTGGTCAGTGCAGGATCGGGTGGTCATTTGAACATGTCGACTTTGCAAGTTGAAGGAACTGTCCCAGAGTGGCGGTAGCATCCTGGTAAAAAGGCTGAACTGAGGGGAGGTAGCTGAGAGAACATGGCTCAGAAAGGATCCTGCCCGAATCCCTGGAGAGTTACTGCTGCCAGCCAGTGTCGACAATACTGGGCTAGATGGACCCAAGGTCTGGCTTGGTGTAACGCAGCCTCCTCTATCTTATGAACTGTGAACCACCAAGCCCCTGTTCCATGGCTCACATCACCCCTGAAAGAACTGAGCACCTGTAGCTGCTTGGGCAGGTTGTTCCACCTCAGCTTGGCCTACCTTTCAAGGTTGTAGAGCGGTCTTATGGGATTATCCCATTAATGCTACACAGCTAGGGTGATCACATGGAAAGGAGGACAGGGCTCTCTTTTCAGCAGGTGTCATTTGTATGCACGCAGCACCTGGTGAATTTCCCTCTTCATCTCAACAATTAGAGCTGCAGGAACCCTGCCCTCGTTTGTATCTGGTCACTGTAGTATATCTCCTGCAGCTTGAACTGTTGTGATGAAGAGGGAATTTCACCAGGTGCTGCATGCATACGAATAGCACCTGTTGAAATTCCTTTTTCTATGCAACTGTTAAAGACATGTTCCAAGAAACGTATGGTTCTGTATCTGTGGTATGGGAGAGGTAGAGGATATCTCACACTGTTTACTGTATTGCCACCTATAAAAATCCCAGGCAGTGATTCCTGGGGCAAATTCTGGCATCCTTACAGGGGGGGAAGTTCCTATGTGAAAATTTGCTGGTTATTGTCAGATTGCGACCCTTATGTTACACTAGGCTGACCATATGAAAAGGAGGACAGGGCTCATGTAACTTTAACAGTTGTAGAGCAAAGGCAATTTCAGCCAGGGTCATTTGTATGCAATTAGTTCCTGGTGAAATTCCCTCTTCATCACAACAGTTAAAGTTGCAGGGGCCCTGCCTTCTTTTGTATAGGGTCACTCTAGTATAGTGCCTGCACCTTTAACTGTTGTGATGAAGAGGGAATTTCACCAGGGACTAATTGCATACAAATGACCCTGGCTGAAATTGCCTTTGCTCTACAACTGTTAAAGTTACACGAGCCCTGACCTGGATTTTATCTGGTCAGCCTAGTTACACACAAAACAGCTGTGTTTGATAAAGCCTCCAAACATATTTCACTCTGAATACTATTGTAGTGGACTGCACAGGCGAGTCATTTGTTTGATTTCTGTTACTGCATGGTCTGTCAAGCTGTTTTCTTTTCTTTTTGTAATGGGCATTAGTCAAATGCAATAAAATGATTGATTGAACTGTTAAAGATACAGGAGCCCTGTCCTCCTTTCCATAGGGTCACCCTTAGGCAGGCCTCCTGGGAGGAAGGGTAGGATGCAAATGTGACTTAGGGACAAAATCTCGAAAGTGCTAGAATCGTGGAATTGGCAGGTGCTTCAGAGATCCTGACTTCCGAAGTAGCAGAGAACAACTTTGCACCACCGTCTGCATCATGGGCCTTCAAATGCTTGAAGATGGCTCTCGAATCATCTCTCCTGCACCCCAAACTTTCTCAGCCTCTTCACACCGGCTCTTTATGCCGGCATGGCTGCTCTCCTGTCTCATTGAAGAGTCTCGGGCCAGATCTATCCCGTGTGTCAAATCATGACGGACGTGCAGTATACGGAATGTGCATTGTGCCCCAACAGGTAGCAGCGCGCTTCCGTACTGCTATAAAGCAGTCCTGGAGATCTAGCTTGGGTTTCCATGTGCGCGGTGACATTGGGGTTGATCAAGACCTGTTGCTGTGCCTCTTCATGCCATTCAATATAACCTCTCTGGTAGGCACTCTTTCAGCAGGGGGTGGGGTGATTCTTTGATGAAAATGTTAAAATCCACATGCAATAGCACCTAGATTCTAAAAAGTTTTTTCAGCACCAAGAAACTCCCTCCCTCCCTCCCTCCCTCTCTCTCTCTCTCTCTCTTCCTACCTAGGGAGGTCGTGGGCTGTCCCACACTAGAGGCCTTCAAGAGGCAGCTGGACAACCATCTGTCAGGGATGCTTTAAGGTAGATTCCTGCATTGAGCAGGGAGTTGGACTCGATGGCCTTAGAGGCCCCTTCCAACTCTACTATTCTATGATTCTATGATTCATATATATAACGAGTAGTAATGGTATTTAGGAAGCAATCCTATGGCTCCTAGACAGCATCTGAGGGGCCAGAGGACAATTTGGAGGGGGGAATCAAAGCTCCCAATGACCACCCTTCTCCCCTTTGTAGCCAGCATAGAAAGAACTGCACTAGTTGCTCTCCAAGGTTGGGAATTCGACCCAGGAGACGGGGAGATGGGGGGGTCGTTTTGGTGGGCAGGGAGGGGAGGAGACTGGAGAGGCCAGGATGCGAGTGATCCTGAGGTCTCCCAAGCCTCCTTCTCTCCTCCCTCCGAAGCACCTCAGCTAGACTGCCCAAAAAGCCCTTCCAGCGAAAAATGCAGGGAACTCAAGATTGCCTCCGCCATAATAATTCAAATTTATATTGTGCTCTATACTGGAGCGCATTCTAATGAACTAAAACATACCAAACACAGCAACATAAACAAAAATCAATGAATACACATTAGATAAACTGCTAACCAAAAATCAAACTAATTCACAACCGATGAATTAAAACGACCAAACAATTTAAAACCGATTGTTCCTCACGCCATACACCGACACCTGTGGCTCCAACCCACCATCCTCCCCCCACCCTGCATTGGATGATCATAAAGCTCCGAGTTTGGGGTTTTCTGATCATCAAGAGCAGAACCCGTAGGATTGGGCCCTTTTCCGTGGCGACCGATGGCTCCGATGTCAGTTGGGCAGTGAATCCGCTCCAGGTTTCAGTCAGGACCAGTCAGAACTCTCAAGGTGCTATCCAAGGTCCTGGACTGCATTGGGGGATCATCTTCAGCACTTTGGATATCTCCTTTAGAATTCTGAATGGTTCTGATGGAAACCCGGGTTGGATTCACCGCCTCACTGACATCAGAGCCACTAGCCTCCACTGGTACTTTTTCAATTGATGAGTCACCTTATTGCATGCTTAGGTGCATTGATACTCTCCCCTCCATGTGGCAAAGTTAGGCCCGCTGGTGTGGATGGATCATGTCCTGGGGATGATGGATTTTATTTATTTACTTATTATTTATTTATTTATTGTATTTATATCTCGCCTTTTTCCCACCAAGGAACCCAAGGTGGCATACATAATCCTCCACTTCCTCTCCATTTTATCCTCATAACAACAACCCTGTGGGGTAGGTTTGGCTGAGAGTCTGCGAGCGGCCCATACTCACCCTGTGGGATTCCATGGCTGAGTGGGGACTAGACAGGAGGAGACTGGAGAGGCCGGGATGCAAGTTAAGGTAGAATATATAAATGAGTTTAATACAATATATATATATATATATATATACACACACACACACACACACAGAGAGAAATAGTTGCAAGCACGTAAAATATGACATACAATTAAAATAGTATAATAAAAATAATGCTCCAACAATCTTCACTGTTATGGCCAGATATGGCTATCCAATGCTTACACGAGAGGTGGGTGCTCCCTATCAAAAATGCTACAGGGGAGTGAAGCTCTTTATCATACGCAGACTTGTTGGAAAAGTTTTTAGTCAGCCCCGGCAGAGTGCAAGATTAGTAAAAAGAATAAGCCAAAATTCAGCTTTAAACCAACTGTGTGGCCACTGAGGAGGACGTACGTGTCAAAACGCGTCTGGCCATAGCAGTGAAGAATGTTGGAGCATTATTTTTATTGTACTATTTTAATTGTATGTCATATTTTAAGTGCTTTGCAACTATTTCTCTGTGTGTGTATATATATATATATATATATATATATATTGTATTAAACTCATCTATATATTCTACCTTAACTTTTTTTGCATATAACGGTGTAGTCTTTTGGTTAAGGATAACACCTTTGTTTAGGCTGAGTGGGGACTAGAACCCGGATCTCCCGATTCCCAGTCCAACACTTTAGCCACTATACCACACTGGCACTGATGGATATTGTAGGCAAAGACATCTAGAGGGCACCAGGTTGGAGAAGGCTAAACCAGAACCCCCCCCCCCCCCCACACACACACACATTCACACTCCCAAGATGCAAAGGTCTCTGTAATGTGTTGCTCTAATGGGAATTGCCACTAGGGGGCGTCCGTTCCCTGCGTTGTCCTTAAAGCCCTGGGATGAGCAAAGATAAGATGTCTTGTCATGGGACTGAGCATTGCTGTCCATCTACAAGTTGAACATGAGAAGCTGCCATTGATCGCTGCCACTGTTTCAGGGCTGTTGGAAGCTGCCATCCCGAGTCAGACAAGGCAGAGGGTGATGGCGCTGGAGGAGTGAAGATCACAGGTGGGCATCTAAGAGCAGAGAGATGGGAGAAGACAAGGCCAGGGAGGGCTTTGACGGAGAGGACTAGGAGCTTGTGCTGGATCCGAGAGCAAATAGGAAGCCAGAGTGGAGATTGAAGGATCCAGATTTCAAGAGAGGTGAATGTCTTTGGCAGCGGACAGAAGACTAGGGAGGAAAAAGGCTACAGTCCTCAAGGCGAGAGGTGACCTGAGCCTGGAGCATTTGACGAAGGGGACAGGGAGGAAGGGAGGATTCTTTTGCAGAGTTGTAAAGGGAGAAGCGAATGACTTGAATCTGGGTTACAAAGGAGAGAAAGAGAGAGAGAGATAGAGAGAGAGAGAGAGAGGAGTCAAATTGCAAAGTAAGGCTGCTGGCCTCTTCAACCATGACGTTGATGATGACGTCAGTGGAGATGGAGGAGGTCTTAGGGGGGAAGACAAAACGTTCAGTCTTGGACAGATTGAGTTTGAGAGGACAAACTCACGGTGTGAATACACAATACAAGATATTGTGCTGTGAAACCGGTATGAAAGCGGTATATAAAAGGCAGGAGCCACACCAAGCAGGATATAGTGGTATGAAAGCAGTATATGGAATGTGTCAATGGGCCCCAACAGTGAACTTCCATACCTCTATAAAGCCATAGTGTGGCTCCTGCCTCTTATATACCACTTTCATACCACTTTCATAGTGCAATATCATGCTTGGTGTAGAAGAGGCCTCAGGAAGGGCCGTAGCTCAGTGGTAGAGCCTGGCTTGGCATGGATGTCTAAAGTCTCCCGTTTGATCCCTGGTATCTCCAGGTAGGGTGAAGTGATGGCCAAGGGCCTGACTCAGTATAAGGCAGCCTCCTATCTCCATATATTTAGGGTGACCCTATGGAAAGGAGGACGGGATTCCTGTACCTTTAACAGTTGCATAGAAAAGGGAATCTCAGCAGGTGTCATTTGTATGCATGCAGCACCTGGTGAAATTCCCTCGGCATCACAAGAGTTAAAGCTACAGGAGCCAAACCCTCTTTTGTATTTGGTCAAGACAGCACGGCTCCTGCAGCTTTAACTCTTGTGATCAAGAGGGAATTTCACCAGGTGCTGCATGCATACAAAGGACCCCTGCTGAAACCCCCTTAACTATACAACTGTTAAAGATACAGGAACCCCATGCTCCTTTCCATGTGGTCACCCTACATACATTCCCATGACAATGAAGCATCAAACGCAGAAACATCAGAGAGGACGTTTGAGATGTGTGGCTGGAGCAAGGGATCCAGTTCAGGGGTAAAGAGACGGACCTGGGTGTCATCTGCATACAGCAGGCATGGAAAGCCACAGGGCCTAGTGGTGAGGTCACTTCAAGACAGGGTGTAGGGGGGAGTGGCCTAGCGGTACTTGGAGTAGAATCAGAACTCTCTTGCTCTCATAAGAAGCAATGAAATATGTACAAAATCCCTAATTTGGAGGTGATGGATTCTTGATTAACGACTTGATTTTGGGTCCGGAAACTTTACTGCATCTGCGGTGTGAGAAGCAGCTGGATAACTGCTATAACAGCAGAGGAGAAAACGAAACTATCTCGGAGGAGGAGACGGGAGCTTGACAAAGTGCCAACGGAAGGTAATTAATGGACTTTAATTGGAAGCTGCAAGGTTAAGATAACTTTAGAGGGAGAGGCGGAACTGATTTAAGTGGGAAAAGTGACTTTTAACCTCCAGTTGAAGGAGCTAGAAGCTGAAGCGCAACTGTTGATTTGAGCCGGGAGGATACAGGTGAAGGGTGCGGATTTATGTGATAAGCTTTATGAAAAGAAAGCAAAAAGGTGTTAAATCCAGTGCCCCGCCTGGTGTAGATCATCGAAAGATTACCCCTCCGACAGGAACTGGCAGTGTCTTGTGAGAGTTGCTGGAATTATGCCAGACAATATGTCGGACAAGCAGCAGCAACCGGACAAGACAGGGAAATCCCCCGGTCACTCCGGAAATACTAAATATGGCACAGCTTCTAAAGCAGCAGGTGCAGTACCAAAACCGGCCAAAGACAGTCAAGCAGAGACCTCAGATGATTTAATGAGCAAAATTCAGAATGTGATGGAGGTTGCTTTACTGAAGCAAGAGGAAAGACTAATGCAAAGAATCAAGGACTCACAGCAGGAATTTATGGTGGACCTTCAAACTGTGGTGGATAATATGGAGAGAATGGAGAAGAATACGAAGAAGCTGCAGGAAGACAGCAAGAAACAGGGGGACCATTTGAAAGAGATGGACTTGTGCTTAATTGCTTTGGAAGATCGGGACAGGAGAGTTAACATTCGAATTAGATCTTTTGGAGAGATTTAAGAGACGTTATTTTGGCTTGGATTAAAGAAATTGAACCTCAAGAAATTTGGGAGATGGCGGATATTGAGAGGATCCACAGAGTGGGTTATAAGAAGAAGGGGATGCTTCCAAGAGATATAATTGTTAAATTTGCTAATTTTTACAAGAAAGAAAAGTTGATGCAAGCAATTAGACGTCAAGCCCAGCTGATGCTACAAGCAATATCAATTGAGGTTTACCAAGATCTATGCCCTCAAACGGTGCAGTGGCGGAAGAGTGTTAGACTGTGCACAGTGGCTTTGCGGAAGAGATCGATAACATATAGTTGGGGATACCCAGTCTTTCTGAGATTCATGTGGAAAGGGAAGCAACATAGAATAACATTGTGTGAGCAAGGAATGGATCTTCTGGAAAAGCTGGGCTTAGTGGATCCCACTGTTGCTGGAGAAACAAACCAGGATGAAGGTGCCGGAGGGGAAGGCGGTCCTGATTGTCCACAGGAGGAAGTTGCCGTAGGCGGAAGCTGTCAATGAAGAAATATTATTGTAAAAGTGATAAGAAAAGATTATAAGAGAGGGGAGGGTCGGATTTCTGCTCCGGGAAAGTTGGGTTGCTTCTCCCCCCCCCCCCCCGAAGAGTTCTAAGAATAATTGGGGCCATTGCCCAGGAAGGCCTGGTGAGGAGGGGGGTGAAGTTGGGGGGTAAATGTGGGGGGGGTGAGGGAGGGGGGTATGTGTTTCACAGAGGGAGACCAATATAGAGATGTGGGTGAAAGAGAGAGATGGATAATAAATTAAGGGTTGCAACTTTAAATGTTAAAGGGCTAGGAACTGTTATAAAAAGGAAGAGAATAGAAATGTTATTAAAAAAAGAGAAAGCTGATGCAATTTTTTTGCAGGAAACTCATCAAACAAAGGAGGGTGTAAATGAGCTTCGGAGGAGGGAAGTGGGCGTTTACGAAAAGTCTTTTGGCACTTCTAAAGCGAGAGGTGTAGCGATTATAATTTCAAAAAAATGTGGTATTACTATACAAAGGGTGAAGAAGGATGAAGCGGGAAGGTTTCTGATAATTTCTTGCAGGGTAGGGGAGGAGGAATATGTATTGATTAATGTATATGCTCCAAATGGAAAACAAATGGAATTTTTCAATGAAGTTTTTAATGCAGTGGGTGAAGTGGGTAAAAAGAATATTGTGATGGCAGGTGACTTCAATATGGTATTAGACAAAGGGAAAGATAGGGATAATATATTAAGAGATCTTAAGAGTGGTGGGAGGACGGGATTAAGCAAATTAATGGAGAGAAAGGAGTTGGTGGATGTGTGGAGAGTATTAAAAGGGGAAGAAAGGAAATATACTTTCTACTCACCAAGGTTTAAGAGTTATTCCAGAATTGATTATATTTTTGTGTCAAAGAATATGATGTCTAAACTTATAGATTGTGCTACAGGGGTAATCAAAGTCACAGACCATGCATTAATGACGTTGGATATTAAAATGAAGAAAGATTACAAACAAGTTAAGAGATGGAGAATTGATACAAGGCTATTAAATAATAAAAATATAGTGGAGAACATAAAAAAAGAAATGCAGGAAATATGGGAAATTAACAAAAAGGATTTAAACTCGCAGGGGTTAATATGGGACACTATGAAGGCTGTAGTAAGAGGGATTTGTATTAGGGAAATGTGTACTCTAAGAAAACAACAAGAAGCACAAAATAAAAAGATTGAAAAGGAGGTAAGGGACTTAGAGGAGAAGCTAATAGAGACAAAAGATAAACACCTATTTGCCCAAATCCAAGCTAAGAAAAAAGAATTAGAGAGAGAAGAGTTAGAACAAGTCCAGAGGGATTTGCTATATTTAAGGAGGGATTTTTTTGAATATAGTAATAAAAATTCGAAGATGCTGGCTAGGTCCACTCAGTCAAAAAAGGCTAAGAATACGATAGGGACAATTAGAGATAAGACAGGGAAAAGTTGAAATTTAATGAAGGATAAATTAAATATATTTCAGGAGTTTTATAGAGAATTATATACATCAGATATGGGATCACAGGTTAAGGTATTGGAATATGTAGAGAGGAATTGGAAAATAAAATTACAGGGGCAAGATAGGGATTATATGGAAGGATTAATTACTGAGAAAGAAATAGAAGGAATTATTGCTAAATTAAAAGGAGGGAAATCTCCGGGATTGGATGGTTTGGGGCCGGAATATTATAAAGTTTTTAGAGGAATTTTAATACCAAGATTAAAAAAATTATTTAATAGTATAATAGAAGGGGGAAAGACCCCCCCATCGTGGGACCATTCCTTGATCATATTAATCCCGAAACCAGGAAAGGATCTGATGGATCCAGCATCTTATAGACCAATATCCTTAATAAATCAGGACTCAAAAATATTTACAGCAATAATGGCAAAAGGGATGGGTACGTTTATATATAAATATATTAGAAAAGATCAATGTGGATTTATCCCAGGAAGGCAAATGCCTAATTTAATTGGAAGAATCTTAAATATAATTAATACTATTTAAAAAAGGAATTTAAAAGCAGGTTTATTAGCATTGGATATATTCAAAGCCTTTGATTGCACTTAAAACAATTTTGAAAACTTTTGGGCTTGGAGTTAAATTTATGGGAGTGATGGATCAACTGTATAAAAATAATAAAGCAGAAATAATGGTTAATGATGGGTTAACACAACAGATTATACTAGCCCGAGGAACAAGACAAGGTTGCCCACTATCACCGATCTTATTTGCGATAGTGATAGAAATTTTGGCAAATGTTATAAGGGAGGATTCAAGATTGAAGGGGATAGGAGGGAAGGAGAAGATTAAAATAAATATGTTTGCGGATGACACATTACTGACATTAGAAGATCCCCTGAAGGTTGGGGAGCTGATTAAAGAGCATTTGAGAGAATTCGGAGAGATTACTGGTTTACAAGTTAATTGGGGGAAGTCAGAAATGATGTTATTTAATTATAATAAAGAGGAGATGGAGGAAGGCAAAGTTAAGTTAGGTCTTAGGCTTAAAAATGTAGTACGTTATTTAGGAGTTAATATTGCAAAAGATTTAGATAGGTTAGAGGAAATTAATTTTGCAAGTTTGAAAAAACAGGTAGGGGAAAAGTTAGAGGTATATAGAAAATTAAAACATTCTTGGTTTGGTAGAATAGCGGTTATAAAAATGAAGATATTACCTAAGATTAATTTTTTGTTTAGAATGCTACCGATTAAAATATCGGATGTAGAGTTAAAGATCTGGCAAAATATGATTAATGCTTATTGCAACGGAGATAAGAGAGGTAGGATTAACAGAGGGTTATGGTATAAGACACAAAAGAAAGGAGGTTTGGGACTTCCAAATATAAAGAATTATTATATTGCTAATCAGTTAAGGTATGTTATAAATAGTATATTAGGGGGGGAAGATTTAGAATGGTTAGGAACGCAAACAGGAGAACTAGATTTTAAATTGCAAAATATTTTTTTTAATAATAAAATTCAAAAGAAAGATTTGAGGGGACTGGATAACCCGTTGTTGAAAAACATTCTAGAGATCTGGGAGAAAGTTAAAGGGAAGTTAATACCAGGAGACTCTCCACTCGCCCCAGTGGTAGTTGTGGGAAATTTCCCAAGGAATTTAAAAGTAGAATTGGAAGGAAGTTTGAAGGGTCAGGAAACTATTAAGCTAAGGAACTGGATGGAAAGAATGACAGATAAGGTGAAAATTAGAGAGTTGGTAAAAGGACAAAAGATTGCTTGGTTCAAATACTTACAATTGGAAAAATGGACACAGGAATGGAAAAAGATAAATAAGAAGTGTAGAAATAATACAAGATTTGAAGATTTAATTGAATCAAGAGGAAAGAAGGAAGTAATTAAAACTAGAAAAGGTCTGACTAGCGAAATATATAGAATCCTGACAGAGGAGGCTGAATATCGAGATTCGCTTAAAATGATTTGGGAAGATGATTTAAAGGAACAAATTAATGAACATGACTGGGGGAGGATGTGGGATGCAAGAATGTTAAAGCTTTTGTCGATTAGAATTAAGGAGAATTATTATAAAACAGTATGGAGATGGTATTTAACGCCGGTACGATTTCATCAGATAGATAAAAAAATGTCCAAGAATTGTTGGAGGGGATGTCAGGAGGTTGGAACTTATTTTCATATGTGGTGGAGCTGTAAACATGTACAAAAATTTTGGGAAAGGGTGTTCAAAGAGATAAGTGAAATAATTGGAATTAAACCGGAATTAAGCCCAAAGCTGGCTCTACTAGCAATATGGGATAAAGGCAATGAGAATATAAATAAGAGAGAATTAATAAACAACCTCCTGGCTCCTGTCAGAATAATGATTGCTAAAAACTGGAAAGGGCAAGGGATATATACTATAGAAGAATGGTATAAAGAAATATGGGATATGGCACTTAATGATAAGCTAACGTGTAAAATGAAAATAAAGAGGGGAATGTCCAGTAAGGATGATTTTGGAGATATATGGAGCCTATTTTTGGAATATGTATTAAGAACGAGGAAGGGGCAAATACCTCCAAAAGAGTCTTTATACTTTTGGAAAGAAGAATAATGTATAATTGAAGGTCTCCTGGGGGGAGGGGAGCACGGGGGGTATGTGGTATGTATTGTATTTTATGTTGTTTTATGTTGTATTATGTTGAAAAAATAATAATTTTTTTTTTTAAAAAAAAGACAGGGTGTAGAGAGAATGAAGATTTGAGGGCCAAGAGCAGGTCCTTGAGAGACCCAGCATACCAGTGTTTTGGTGTGGGTGGGCCTGACCCCCTCCATGGGACCCCCACACTTCGTAAGTCTACGTTCTCACAATCATGGCCACTAGCTGCTATTATTCCTTATTCTCTTTCTCTTCACCTTCTGGGTGGACAACCAAAGAGCCAATGAGAAGGTAGAAAGTGGTGTCAGCTGCCCCTCCTTCCCTCCACTGCCATTGTCTGGGTCAAAGTGAGAGGTAGGTGAACCGGCAGGTTGCAGGGTGAGCCACAGGCCCTTGGCAAGTGGACCTTTGCAGGGTTGTAAACCCCTGGCAGGTGACCAGCCATGCCTACCCTTGACGCCGGCCCTGCAAGAGAGGAAGAACATCTAATAGAATCATAGAATCGTAGAGTTGGAAGGGGCCTATAAGGCTGTTGAGTCCAACTCCTGCTCAACACAGGAATCTACCTTAAAGCATCCCTGACAGATGGTTGTCCGGGTGCCTCTTGAAGGCCTCTAATGTGGGAGAGCCCACCACCTCCCTAGGTCACTGGTTCCATTGTCATACTGCTCTAACAGTCAGGAAGTTTTTCCTGATGTCCAGCCAGAATCGGGCTTCCTGTCACTTGAGCCCATTATTCTGTGTCCTGCACTCTGGGATGATTGAGAAGAGATCCTGGCCCTCCTCCGTGTGACAACCTTTCAAGTCCTTGAAGAGTGTTCTCATGTCTCCCCTCAGTCTTGTCTTCTCCAGGCTAAACATGCCCAGTTCTTTCACTCTTTCCTCATAGGGCTCTGTTTCCAGAGCCCTGATCATCCTCGTTGCCCTCCTCTGAACACGCTTCAGCTTGTCTGCATCCCTCTTGAAGTGTGGTGCCCAGAACTGGATGCAGTACTCATGATGGGGCCTAACCAGTGCCAAATAGAGGGGAACCAGTACTTTTCTCTCCCCATGGAATGCTCGGAGAGAAAAGGGAGGAACCTGCTATGGGCGGGATCAAACAGGAGGGAGTAATCAGCTGCATATAGAAATCCAAGGCCTAAGAGGTGAATCTTTCCCAGCCTTACCACCAAAGAGGTTCCAACCCAAGGCCTGAAACCGGGACTTTTCTTCGGGCAAAACAGTTGGCCTGCCAATGAGTTATGCCTCCTTTCCCAGGAGACATGCAGGACCGCAGCGGCAACATTTTCGTTGTTGTTGTTCTTTCAATGTGTGGCTGCCAGTGTATCTTCCATCAATTGTACACTTTCTCTTGGTTTCCTCCCCAGAAGCGTACGGTAGGTGTCGGCTGAATTGTTCAATGGGAGCCCTTTCAGACAGGATGCAAAGCCAGGTGTTGCGATATTTTCCTGTGCTCTGCTGCTGGGCATGTGAATTTTCTGATAACGCAAACAATACAGCAAAGGAAAAAGTGGCCACAATGAGACTCTGCAAGCTCCCGGGACGCAATCCATCCCCCCAATATTTGCATGGCCTTCTCAAGGGCAGAAAAGCAGGCACAGAGGAATCCAGGCAGACTTTGGCTCTGAAGGGTTGCTCTCCAAATCCTTTTCTCTAAATGTGTAGGTTGTTCAACAATAGCAATTGGCAGCAAATGATTCCACAGCAGCAATCAGCATTTGACAGTATCTGACAGCTCACGTGCGATGGCATATGGGATTTGGCAGTATCTCACACTAAACTTGGGACCAGGATACCTGAGAGAGCGCTTCCTCCCTTACCAACCTGCCCGGTTACTGAGGTCGTCGGAGGGCATGCTCCTGGAGGTTTCACATGGACCTGTGGCCCGACTAGAATCCACCAAGAGAAGAACCTTTAGCATGGTGGTCCCTTCTCTGTGGAACTCCCTGCCTCTGGAGGTCAGGCAGGCACCCACACTAGGCTGCTTCCAGCACCTCCTGAAAACAACTCTATTCCAGGAAGCCTTCCTCAACTGATCAGCCACTGTTTTAGTGGACCTTTGTTTTAATTTTGAACAATTTTAATTTGCTTTTTAATATTTTGTTTACTGTTCACCGCTCCGGAATCTATTTCAGATATGGAGTGGTAGATAAATATTGTAAATTATTATTATTAGTATTAGTATTTTATTCCATTTATATACCGCCCCATAGCCGAAGCTCTCTGGGCAGTTTACAAAAATTAAAAACATTGAACATTTAAAAAAACCCACCGATATACAAAATTTTAAACCATAAAAAGCATAAAAACAAGTTATAATTACAATATCCTTTAAAAACAACAATTCTGGGTCAAATAATAATAATAATAATAATAATAATAATAATAATCAGTCAATGGGTTGAATCCAGCTTCTGCCTTCCTCGAGAGGAAGAAAACTTCTTCCAGAGGAAGAGCTCCACTCATGGAAGGTCCCTCTACCTATTTGTTTTGCAGGGGGGGGGATCTCTGCTCTTCCCCACAGCACCGCTGACCCCATTCAGCAAGGGGTCTTGACTCTCAGAGTAGGAGGTGATGGAGAAATTGACTTCCACCAGCACAGTTGATCCAGCACCAATCTAATATTTGGCAGTCTCTGCTAGCTGACATGCAGAAACAATCTGACATGTAGCAGTAAATATTTAACAAGTTCTGAGAGCTAGCATGCAATAGCAATGTACATTTGACAGTATTTAGTATATGACAGTCAATATTTGGCAACTATCAGAGAGTTAATATGCAATATCAATCCATATCTAGCAGTTGCAGTTCCAATAAATAACTGGAAATTGACATGCAATAATAATAAACATTTGATAGAACCCTGACAGGTGACATGTAGTAACATTAAGTAAAATTTTGTTCAATATCTATTCATTCATTTAACCAAGTGGAAACATCCCTTTAAATGAGGGAGGGGAACCCTCACAGAGTCAAATTTAGTTATCAGATTTCAGTTACAAACATACAAATCATCATGTTGTATAGAACCGCCAGGACTGTACCATTTCAGACTACAGGTGGGTCCTCTCACTTAAAAAGCTCCCTGCACATAGAAACATAGCATATCAGGGAAATTAATACCCCAGAAAGTAGAAGACTCTTTGTGAAGAAACACTGTATTTTCAACTGTTTGTTTATATTTTGTAATGTTTCTGTTCTTTGACTCTTTGACTTCTGTTCTTTCCCTTGGAGGGATGTTATAATGTGAGTAGGCCAGAAACCTGCCTTTGCTACTCTGCTTTGGGTCCAAAACAGTTGTTCTGCCTTGGTTACAGTTGATATGAAGGGAAACCTCATGCTGAGTTTGAAAATGTCTATGAGGAAAGCTACATTTGTTTGATTTGGTCAGAGGGATCAAGAAAGCATCCGATAGCTAACATGCAATAGCATATGGCATTTGGTAGTTCGAAGTTTCATAAGGAACATGATTGGTCAAAGGTTCTGGTCAGGGGATTTAAAGAAAACGTCTGTTAGAGAGACGGGTTGGGGACACACACAGTTGAGGGCTGAATTGCTTGGAGCTGAGGGAGGAGAGAGATGCTGGGGAGGGCAGAAAGCTGAGATTTATTTATTATTTTACAAGATTTGTATATTGCTCCACATCTAAGACAGATTCTGGAACGGTGAACATAAGGGTAAATCAGTAAAAAGATCAAAATACCATATTAAAGTGGTTCTTTTAAAAACACAATACCAATAAAATACCCATAAAAACCACGGCTGGTCAATTAAGGAATGCTTCCTGGGATAGGGCTGTTTTCAGGAGGCGTCAGAAGCAAAAGAGTGTTGGTGCCTGTCTGTCATCCAGGGGCAGGGAGTTCCAAAGAAAAGAGGCCACCACACTGAAGGCTCTTCTCCAGTCAGTGGACCAGTCAGTTGTGGTGAAGCTTGAAGTAGGCAGCAGAGCTCAGCAACAGAAGGCTTCAGGAACAGGTCTGACCAGAACTTCAGCAAGTAGTCCTTGAAACTACATCATCCTAGAATCTTATATAAGAAGACGAGACTGTGAGGCTTATTAGTAGAGATCTACCAGACTGATTTTGCTCATTGTTGTTTTAAACTGAAGCTTGAGCAGTGTAGACTTGCAGACAAATTTGAAACTTCAAAAAAGTTCAAAGCTTGAGCTTTGAGCAGCTCAGGAAAGGAGAAGGGAGAGGGATGGGGCAAAGGGAAGGTTAATGAATATGCCTCACTCTGTGCATGTAATGTAACATGTGACATAATGCGTGTATGCATGTGTAATAATTCTCACTCGCAGGAACTCTTAGAATTCTGGGCCAATGAAAGGACAGGTAAAGAATGTTAAGAAAGGGCAGAAGTCAGTTGAAGATAGTTAGAGGAGGAGGAAGATAAGCGGAGGAGACAGAGCTGAAAGGACACCAAAGGGAGAAGAAAGAGAGAGAGAGAGAGAAATCTTACATTGCGTGTTTTTTTTTACCTCAAACTCCAAGAAATGGTAAACAAACTTTTTTTAAAAAGAACATCTCTCCCCCCTCCACTTTTGCCGGTTTATTTGTAGTATGTTTATTATAAAAGTGTAAAGTTGTTCCAGTCACAAGGGAAACGGGCAAACATATTTTTTTAAAAAACCAAAAAACCAAAGGCAGGAGAGCATCCACTCAAATCGAGGAAAAAGGGAGAGAAGCAAGTTCTCAGAATGCTGAGAGAGCTTTATTAATATTAATAAAGATATCTCAGCATTCTGAGAACTTGCTTCTCTCTCCCTTTTCTCAAACATATTTTTACCCAATCATTCTCAAACTACTAGCCTCTCTGGTGACCTAGGATTTGCACTAGTCCAGAAGAAGAAGGAATAGCTGGGGTAAAGTGCATCTTGGATAACTATTTTAGAGTTCTGACTGGTTCTGACTGAAACCCAGAGCGGATTCACTGCCCCACTGACATTGGAGCACCAGCCTTAACAGGTTCAGAGCTTTGGACTGCCCAGTAAACTGAGACTAAATCAGTTATCTAAAGCATGATTTCTTCCTTCTCCACCATGTAATCGAGGCCATTTCGGCTGAGCGCTTTATTACGAACGGTTTTGTCAACACTTGGCACCGGGCTGTGCGAAGTCACACCAATTATGCTTGCCAAGCCTGCCTTTGGAGGCCGAAAAGATATATGAATTCTAAACGGGGAATGATCCATCAAGGCCTCGAAGAGGGCAGAAGGCCTGTCACGCCGACAAGGTATTGAGTGAGCAGGGAGTCTCTCAGGACAGACAGGTTATGGGGACCATTATATCATCCCAGCTGAGGAGAGTGAAAAATGATGCTGAGATGGTTTTCGCTTTGGCGTATTGACCAGGAAAAGCCTGCACTGCGAGGGAGCCCATGGGTTATAAGCTCACCTGGACATCACCGATACTGCAGGAGTCGGTGAAAAACGATCAGCAGAGTGCAGAAGCAGAGAGCTTTGATGCAACGTTCCCCAACTTGGCGCCCTCCAGATATTTGGGACTACAAGTCTCATCAGCTCCAGCCAGCAAGACCAATGGTTAGCGGTGTCAGAAAAGGGCAGTCCGGATGAGCAAGGGGTGAAAGCAGCTTCCCTTTGAGGAAAGGTTATAATATTTGGGGCTGTTTAGAGTGGGGAAAGGTAGTGCAGGGGAGACAGGGGACACCAGTTGCTGGGGAACATGGGTGGGAGGGTGCTGTTGCACTCATGTCCTCTTTGTGGGCTTGTCGGCCACTGTGTGAACAGAATACCAGATTACATAAACCTTTGGTCTGATCCAGCATGGCTCTTTTTATATTCTAATCTTAATTCACAGATCTCCGCAATTTTCAAAGGAGATCTACATTTAAAAAATGTGTTTATTACGGAACAGTCCACTTAGTTCAGCACCCTCTTCCTGCAGAAGCTGCCAAAGTCTTAGGGAAACCCACGAGCGACCCATGAAATCAACAGCCCTGGTATTCAGAGTCACACTGCCTCTGAACATGGAAGTTCCATTTAGCTATGATGTCTAACAGTCGCAGATGGGCCGAGACCGCCACGGATTTGTCTTAGTTCCTTTTTAGCATCCAAGCTACAGGACCCTTTTATTGTGTACCGTGCGGCTGTGTCTTTTTCCTTACTCAAACATAGGCGTGCGGGGGCCCCAGTCTGGATCAGGGCCCAAGTGAAGTGGTGGTAAGGTAGGAGTGCTTTAAATCTTTGTCCCCCCCCTCTTCCTGTGGTCTGGATTTAGATTGGATCCCCATGGAGATGTCCCTGCTATGGGGAAAGCTCTTATGGTAGCAAATAGAAGACAAATTGCAGACACCTCCCCTGCCCCTGGATCAGTACCATAGGAGAGGGCATTTAAAGCTCTCCTATTAGGGTGACTATATGGAAAGGAGGACAGGGCTCCTGTATCTTTAACAGTTGTACAGAATAGGGAATTTCAGCAGGTGTCATTTGTATGCATGCAGCACCTGGGGAAATTCCCTCTTCAGCCCAGCAGTTAAAGCTGCAGGAGCCCTGCCCTCTTTTGCATCTGGTCACTCTAGTGTAGCTCCTGCAGCTGTGAATGTTGTGATGAAGAGGGCATTTCACCAGGTGCTGCATGTGTACAAATGACACCTACTGAAATTTCCTATTCTATACAACTGTTAAAGATGCAGGAGCCCTGTCCTCTTTCCATATGGTCACTCTGCTCCTACCCTGCATGCTAGGGTCCTGATTCAGTTTGGGTTTCCTGCCCTAAACCTGGCTTGGGACCAGGTTCCCTGCAGAATCATCTCCTTCCTTATATACCTGCCCAGACCCTAAGATCACCTTCAGTGGTCCTTCTCTGGGAGCCCCTGCCAAAGAAAGTGATGGGGATGACTATCAGAATGAGGGCCTTTTCTGCTGTGGTCCCCCAGTTGTGGAATCAGCTTTCCAAAGAAGCCAGCCTGGGCTGGCGCCTACGATGTGCTCTTTCCAGCACAAGGCGAAGGCCTTGTTATTTCCCCAGCATTTTAGTCTTTTAGTTCTGGTGTTTTAAATCTGTTATTGCATTTTAAATCTCTGCATTACCGCTAGTTTTCATCCGTTTTTTACTTTTATACTATACTGTAGTTTTAAACTTTTATTTTTATAGAGTGAACTGCCCAGAATACAGTTACTGCCCAATAGCTGAATTGTAATTAATAAACAAAGAAACAAACATTTTGATTAAGTAAAAACAGCAAATGTAGCTGCAAGGTGCATATTAACAGTAATGTATCATTTTGGCTTTGAGATTAGGGATGTGCACTGGATCGGACCCGATCCACGATCCGAGTCCGGTCCAGTGGGAAATCGGATAAATTATCCGATTTCCGATCCCGCAGCTGGATCGGCCGATCCAATCCGAACCGGTCCGAAAAAGCTCCGAACCGGTTCGGCGGATCGGCGGATCGGCGGGCGCCCACTGGCGCCCACCGCCGCTTCCATTGGCGGGCGCCAGCGGGCGCCCGCCGATGAAAGTGGACAGCGGGGGGGGGGAGGAGGGGGGCACTTACCTTCTCGGCCCGGTGGCTCCCGTCCGGCGCCGGCGCCTACTACTACTAGCAGGCTCCGCGGCCTGCTCTAGGGTGGCGCGCCGGGTGATGTCATCACCCGGCGCGCTACTCTAGAGCAGGCCGCGGAGCCTGCTGGTAGTAGTAGGCGCCGGCGCCGGACGGGAGCCACCGGGCCGGGAAGGTAAGGAGGGGGTGCGTGGAGGGGAGGAGGGGGCGCGCGGAGGGGGGAGGGGGGAGGGGGGCCCTTACCTTTCCGGCCCGGCGGCTCCCGTCCGGCGCCGGCGCCTACTATTCCCAGCAGGCTCCGCGGCCTGCTCTAGGGTGGCGCGCCGGGTGATGTCATCACCCGGCGCGCTACTCTAGAGCAGGCCGCGGAGCCTGCTGGTAGTAGTAGGCGCCGGCGCCGGACGGGAGCCGCCGGGCCGGAAAGGTAAGGAGGGGGTGCGTGGAGGGGAGGAGGGGGCGCGCGGAGGGGGGAGGGGGGCCCTTACCTTTCCGGCCCGGCGGCTCCCGTCCGGCGCCGGCGCCTACTATTCCCAGCAGGCTCCGCGGCCTGCTCTAGGATGGCGCGCCGGGTGATGTCATCACCCGGCGCGCTACTCTAGAGCAGGCCGCGGAGCCTGCTGGAAGTAGTAGGCGCCGGCGCCGGACGGGAGCCGCCGGGCCGGAAAGGTAAGGAGGGGGTGCGTGGAGGGGAGGAGGGGGCGCGCGGAGGGGGGAGGGGGGCCCTTACCTTTCCGGCCCGGCGGCTCCCGTCCGGCGCCGGCGCCTACTATTCCCAGCAGGCTCCGCGGCCTGCTCTAGGATGGCGCGCCGGGTGATGTCATCACCCGGCGCACTACTCTAGAGCAGGCCGCGGAGCCTGCTGGAAGTAGTAGGCGCCGGCGCCGGACGGGAGCCGCCGGGCCGGAAAGGTAAGGAGGGGGTGCGTGGAGGGGAGGAGGGGGCGCGCGGAGGGGGGAGGGGGGAGGGGGGCCCTTACCTGCCCGGCCCGGCGGCTCCCGTCCGGCGCCGGCGCCTACTACTACCAGCAGGCTCCGCGGCCTGCTCCAGGGTGGCGCGCCGGGTGATGTCATCACCCGGCGCGCTACTCGAGAGTAGGCCGCGGAGCCCGCTGGTAGTAGCCGCCGGCGCCGGACGTGCCGAGAAGGTAAGTGGCGGGGAAGGGGGCTTACCCCCCCCCCGGAGCCGTCCGCTTCTATCCGCTGGCGCCCGCGGGCGCCAGCGGATGGAAGCAGGCGGCCCCAGGGGGGGTAGGGAGCGCGGGGGAGGGGGTTTACCTGCCGGGGCCATCCACAGCGGACGGCCCTGGGGGGGGGGGAGGGAGTTAGGCCCCCCCTTACCCACCCGCCGCCATTTTTTCCTCATAGACTTGCATTGCAATGCAAGTCTATGGGGAAAAAAATGGCGGCCGATCCAAAAATTTCCGATTTTTGGATCGGGATCGGACTCGATCCGGTCCGGGGGGCCTCCGATTTTGTCCGAACCGGTCCGGGACAAAATTGGAGGTCCCGATCCGGGTCCCGATCCGATCCGGGGGGTCCGTGCACACCCCTATTTGAGATCATACCCCTCACTACACCTTTCAGAATGGAATTCTGTAAATTCAGACATGTTGATGGTTTTATTTTTAGTATTGCATTTATTTCCCCCCCTTGCAAGGAACTCAATGAGACTCACATGATTCTCTCTGCACTCCTCTCCATTTTATTCTCACAACAACACTGTGAGGTAGGTTAGGCTGAGCCTGTGACTGGTCAAAAGTTACCCAGTGAGCTTCCGTTGCCTCACGGGGATTAGAACCCGGATCTCCAGTGTCCCAGCACCACACTCTAACCGCTACACCACATGGGCTCTAATGTCATATTATTGGGGTTCAGAGGAAAGGAGGCGTGGTGTGGGAAAGGGGTGTGGTCTTATGGGGAACCCTAAAAGACAGAGCCAGTGTGGTCTAGTGGTTAGAGCGCTGAACTGGGAGTTGGGAGATCCGGGTTCTAGTCCCCACTCAGACATGGAAGCTCACTGGGTAACTTTGGGCCAGTCACAGACTCTCAGCCCAACCTACCTCACAGGGTTGTTGTTGTGAGGATAAAATGGAGAGGAGGAGGATTATGTAGGCTGCCTTGGGTTCCTTTGAGGAAGAAAGGTGGGATATAAATGTAATAAATAAATAAGACTGGATTAGGACCTGAGGCAGTCCAGATTTGGCCTCCAAAGACTGAGGTTCTGCATCCCTAGTATAAATCTTTTGCTTTTTATTGAGCAGTTTGGTGAGAATAATAATAAAAAACATCTGTGCATTCTCCACTCTGTTCCTAATAATATAAACCTCTGTCATGTCCCAGTTTGGAAAATGGAATGGTCAATGAGATGGACCTTTGGTCTGATCCAGCAGGGCTCTGAAAGCATTTCTCTGAGCATCGCAGCTGTCTTGCCCTGCTTCTGGCGTAGCACAGGTGTAATCCTGGGCCCATTTGCTCCACAGTATCTCTAGAAAGCCAACAAGGCTCCTCGCGAGTATGTAGGCAGGCAGCCTGTGTGGGACCGCGCGCATGTAAATATGGATTAAGCTCTTAATTAAAGATCTTCTTCCTCTACCTATCATCCTCCCTCCACCTCCTGTAGAAATTCCCAGCGAATAATCCAACCCCCATCTATAGATCATAGACCCGGAGCAGTGACATAATAAATAATCCACCGTAAGTTTTTAAAGGTAAGCCTCGGCACGCCATTAATAACAGCCCGGGACCCATATATCAAAGTGAAGCCTTCCCATTAGAGCTGATCCTCCGTCTCCGCTCGCCTCCTGTTTCTGCTCACAGTTGGGTTTGGTGCCTCCCGCTCACTATTTCTCATCTCTGGAAGCCTGAGGCTTCGCCTTTGCTTGGGATCTCATCCCAGCCATCCAAACCTCAGCTCTTTCCAGCGAAGGCTGGCGGCTCCGACGTCAGTGGGGCGGTGAATCCGCTCCGGGTTTCAGTCAGAACCAGTCGGAGCTGTAATGGAGCCACCCAAGGTGTCTCCCATCCAAGGTGTCTCCCATCCAACAGCTCCCAAGAATGATGCTCTGCCATGATATTGTATCACTCCGATGAGGGATTCTGGGTAAAAATAGTGGCAGCCCTCAGCACAGTCATCCTGTAGTTGCCATTCTTGGAGGCTGTTGGGGAAAAAAAATGTTGGCCACTGGAAGGAGCACCATGTTCCCGCCAAATGGAAAGAGTGGCTTCCTCCCTCGTTTCGGTTTGAACCCTTGCCCAACGTTGCCAAAATGAACACAGCCTTCCTCTCTCCATCTTCGGCTCGCTGGAGTTATTCTTGGGCTCCTCTTAAGGCGTGATTTATTGCATGCTCATGACTGGCCACTCACTGAAGTTTTCTGGTTGATTTCATGTTGTCGCCAATAAGCAGGACATCTCCCACTGAATCCTCTGGAAATCCTGGATTAAAATGAACCACTTTTAAAGTGGTAGTAGCCAGGAAACAGCAGGAGCTTCCGCCACTAGATGGCGCTGTCTTAATAGAACTCAATGGAACTGAATGGAGGGGAAGTATTCAATTCGGACCCCTTGTCACCCCCTCCTCCCATGTGATGCAGCTCATAACAATCGTGGCAAAGAACCGGGAAGCACAAAAGCCCCAGGTAAACAACGCGATTTCCCTTAATGTAGAGACACTCTTCACGGATCTATCCAGCTTTGCCTTGCCAAGACGGCAATAGTACAAGGTGCTTAACAGCTCCCCAGTGGATGCCTTGGTCCTTAAAATAATTTCAAACTCATTTCCAGATCATGTTATATAGAGGTAGCCATAGAATTTTGCAGACTCACACTAACCGGGAGAGTGAAAAAGTTCTACCCTTAAAAAGGGCTTACAAATAATTTTGAATGAATGAATGAATGAATGAATGAATGAGTAGAGAATGCCATTCTGGGCTTTCTTGAGGGGCAAACATACTGGGTTCGGATCAACCATGAAAACAGAAAGCTCTCTCTTCCACCTGGCACTGGAAGTGCGTTCTTGCTGGATGCGGCTATTATTATTTCAGAGAGAAGCTGTCCTCGTCTCTGGGGAGCTGCAGCTAAAGTTCCAGTTCAGCAGTTGCTATCGGCGGCAGGCGGACCTTGTCTCCTGGGAGTCAATTAGCCCAGACTCCGATTATGATCACAGAGGCTTTTCTGCTTCTGCCCTTGTCCTGCTCCGAAGGGCCGGTTTCATGCCGGCTTTCATGTCCCGTTAAGGATGGTGTTGCTCTAAACACAGCCTTTCCTGGCCTGGGGTCCCCAAGTTTTGTTAGACTGCAATCCCCATCATTCCCAACCACCTAAGGTTCATGGGGAAGGGGTGGAACAAGGTGGGGACATGCCCCTCTTGACTAGGGTGGCCATATGGAAAGGAGGACTGGGCTCCTGTATCTTTAACAGCTGTGTAGAAAGGGGAATTTCAGCAGGTGTCATTTGTATGCAAGCAGCACCTGCTGAAATTCCCTCTTCATCACAAGAGTTAAAGCAGCAGGAGCCTTTCCCTAGGGTGCTGCATGCATACAACCTGCTGAGATTCCCTTTTCTCTACAACTGTTAATGATACAGGAGCCCTGTCCTCCTTTCCATATGGTCACCCTAGAGAAACTTCACAACTTTAGCCCTCAATAAGTAGCCTCCATGTGGGGGTAAGCTAGATCAGGACCATGGTATTTTGCAGGGGGGGGGGGTTACTCCTCAGCACCGATTGCAGTCCCAGGCTGAATTGGGGAGCCAGCTATATGCAATGGGTTAGATCCAGACTGAATCATAGTTAGAGAAGGCACACTGAAATCAATTATTATTTATTTCATTTATCCCACCCTTTTTCCTCCTTAAGGAACCCAAGGCGGCTTTTGTATCTGCTCAAGAGGGCAGAGCTCCTGGAACTTTAACTGTTGCGATGAAGAGGGGATTTCGCTGCAGGCATACAAATGATGCTTGCTGAAATTTCCCTTTCAATGCAACTTTAAAGATACAGAAGCCCTGTCCTCTGTTCCATATAGTCACCCTGAAAGTGTGTATAGATGGCCCCTTTGTTGCTAGCAGGAAGAGCTTGACGCAAAACTAGGCTGCCATATTTGTTTTGTATTTTGGCTCCTCCCCTTTGCCTTTAGCTCCACCCACCCTTGGACTGCGGCCTCTGAGACCTTCTTTGCAATGGAATTCGGCCCTCTGGCTGAAAGGGGTTCTCCGGAGTTGTTCTAGATTAGGTGCTTATAAAGAGGTGTTCACTTTTAATAAAGGCTTTCCAAAGGTTGCTGGATTAGAAACGAACAGGTCCAAAATGGGAGGGACTTGGCCCTAAGCCAAAGCACTCATGAATCCTTCCCCAGGGATCTTAGAATGGCCACTTCTCTGCTGCCCTTTGGCTGAGTGGCTAACGCTGCAATCCTGCGCTCGCTTACCTGAGAGTAAGCCCCATGGAGCACAGGGACTTCAACCTGAGAAAAGGTGCATACTATTCTGCCCTAAGACATTGTTCTACTGCCAGGTTTTTAATGTGTTTTAATTTGATCTAGGAGGTGGAAAAAAGGAAGCTAAGGAGAGACCTGATAGAGGTGAACACAATTATTGCTGGCATGGAGAATGTGAACCGGGAGACATTTTTCTCCCTTTCCCACAATACTAGAACTAGGCTGACCATATGAAAAGGAGGACAGGGCTCATGTAACTTCAACAGTTGTAGAGAAAAGGGAATTTCAGCCAGTGTCATTGGTATGCAATTAGTTCCTGGTGAAATTCCCTCTTCATCACAACAGTTCAAGGTGCATGCACTATACTAGAGTGACCATATACAAAAGAAGGCAGGGACCCTGCACCTTTAACTGTTGTGATGAAGAGGGAATTTCACCAGGAACTAATTGCATACCAATGACACTGGCTGAAATTCCCTTTTCTCTACAACTGGTAAAGTTACATGAGCCCTGTCCTCCTTTTCATAGGGTCAGCCTACTAGAACCCAGTAGGGTCATCCCAGGAAGCTGATTGGTGGGAGGTTCAGGACAGATAAAAGGAAGCATTTATTCACCCAGCACATAGTTAAACTAGGGAATTCACTACCACAGGATGTAGTGATGGATACTAATTTGGGTGGCTTTAAAAGGGGCTTGGATAAATTCCTGGAGGTGAAAGCTATCCATGGCTATTAACCCTGATGCTTATGTGCTACCTCCAGCATCCAAGGCAGTAAGCATATGTGCACCAGTTGCTGGGGAACATGGGTGGGAGGGTGCTGTTTTGTTGGTCCCTGGTTGACAGCTGATTGGCCTCTTGTGTACAGAGTGTTGGACCAGATGAACCCTCGGTCTGATCCAGCCTGGCACTTCTTATTTCTTATGTGTCTTCAGGGCACCCCTTTTCCATCCCTAGCTGACGAAAACCCACAGTACAGCAGCTATGGGGTGAGGGTTGGGAAATCCCCACTGCAGGAGGGAGTGGGGTTTTACAGCGGCCATTCCAGCTTGCCTAACCTGCCCCCTGGCCCTTGCCCAGCTCCCTGGACCAGATACAAAAGAGGGCAGGGCTCCTGCAGCTTTAACTGTTGTGATGAAGAGGGAATTTCACCAGGTCTTGCATGCCTACCATGACCCCTGATGAAATCCCCTTTTCTATACAACTGTTGAAGATCCAGGAGCACTGTCCTCCTTTCCATAGGGTCACCCTATGTTTGAGACAGCTGGAGGGGGCCTGATTTGGCTAAAATGGGAGGGAGGCGTCGAAGGCTGGGGTGTAGTGATTTCATTAAAGGCATCCCTACTTTTTCTCCAGAATTCAAGCGCTCAGCTGGTCGGTTCAGCCTTCTGCAACCTGGTAGCCCCTTGATGAGTTTGTTGGCTGCCTCAATCATCACCCAGGCAGTGTGCATTACATTTTCACCAAGGATACTGTTTGGGCTGGGGGAGCAGGGGGGGTGGGTTGGGGCAGGAAGGAAGGAAGGAAGGAAGGAAATCAGAGATAAACAAAGCAGGTTTGTTTTATTTCCACGTTTGAGCCTCCTGTTGTCCATTTCACACATTTTGTTTCTGTTTAAACACTGGCCTAAAAACAGACTAGATAACAATAAAAAAAGATATCACAGGTCACCACACTTGGAAGGATAAGAGGCTAACAGGTACCTGTTAAAGCAGACACATTTCATACAGCTGGGCAGATGAGGTTTAATTATTCATTTCCATCATCCTTAGGTGTTTTCTCAGCAAGCTACCATTTCCTGGGTGGGGTGTGGCTAGGAGGGGGCTGAAATGTATCTTCCTGCACCCCCCTCCACCCCCCCACGGACGAGAGGATCTTGTCTCGCTGGTCATTTGCATTTGTTGTGCAAAGTTGGAGCATCTTAAAGTTCAAGCCAGTCAAGACGTTCGAAGGAGACATAAACTTGTTCGGTGAACAGATGTGTGAGTAACGCTGTCTGCACCCGCACACCGACACATGGATGTCCCCCTTTTTCATTCTTTTGCTCTCTGATTCCCTCCTGATGTCCACTTCTATCGTACATCTTGCCACATGGAAATGGCCGTAATCAGTGTATCGCCTCAATAAATGCACCGGGAAGTAGATGCTGCCAATGGCACACTTCCAGATGCGTCTTATGTTACAGTAAATATACAATGTATGGGAGCATCAACAACCTCAGTGGATTTGATGAATGTTCAAAAACGGAGAGATACTCTAGTGAATGTTGACATGTTTTCGTATGATCTTCAATGCGTTTCCCCCACCCTGTAACAAATCTCTGCACTCACCAGTGAATTAACTTCCAGAAATGAGGAGGGACACACTTGCTTTTATGCAGAATTCGTACTGGAATATTGTTGTTGAATCAGTGTGTGTGTGTGTGTGTGTGTGTTTGTTTGTTTTAAAAAAGAAGAGACTGAATAGGAAGTGAGAAACACATGCATCTCAAATATTCCCATGGTCTTTGACAGTTCATTCTAGAAGTCCAAGTCATCTTGATTAATGGTCTCTGAGTTCTTGTCCTTCTTTTTAGAGACCTGGCCACTGACATCTTCATTTTCATCCGTTCTGGATGCTCCTCCCTTCATGGCACTTACTCGAGAGGACGCTTGGTCTTCCTCCTCCTGTTCCTCCTCCTCCTCCTCCTCTTCTTCACTGTCAGGATACATCTGGGCAGGTTTACGCTCTGGGTCGGTTTTAGCCTCCCCTTCATCACCACCACCGTCGTTGTCCACATTCTCCTCTTCCTTATAGTCTTCCCCATCACTGCCATCCTCGGATCCTTTCTGGGACTGCTGTGAACAATTTCCCACGGACGAGAAGGCAGAACCTTTTCTGGGGGTCTCGGTGCCCTCGCTGGCTCCATCTTCTGCTGCTGCTTGAGGGCCTTCTTCCTCTCCATTGTCCTGCACAGGCTCATTGCTCTCTTCTCCCTCTGCTTCCTCTTCATCGCCGCCAGCTTCCCCTGCCTCATGGTTTTCACCCCCTTCCTCCCCTTCTGCTCTTTCTGGACCTGTCTCACAATCTGCTTCTGGGTCAGCATCATTCTCAGCCTCCTCTCCACCGCTTGCCTGGTTCTCTCCCACTTCATGATCTTCTCCTGCAGCTTCTGTTTCAGAGACCTCCGTGACATCCGTGGTTTCCGCCCGTTCAGATGTATTTCCTTGGCTCTCTCCTTCACCTGCTTCTGGCTCTGCTGGGGCATCTTCAGTTTCACCTTCCATGTTAGCTTCCTCTTCAGCTTCTTGGTCTTTGTTTGGTGTCTCTTCTGGCTGTTCTTCATCCATCTCCTTTTCTTGTTGCCCTTCTTCATTCATGCCTTCTTCTCTTTCACTTTTGCCTTCCATTGCCTGATTATCTTCATCAGGTGTCACTTCCTCTTTCCCCTGTTCTTCTTTCATTTCCTCTTCTTTGTCTTCTCCTTCTCCTTCTCCTTCCACTTCTTCTTCCTCTTTGACAGACTCCTCCTTTTCTCCCTCTTCTTTTGTTTCTTCTTCCTCCTCTGCTTCCTTCTCCTTCACCTCTCCTTCCACTTCTTCTTCTTCCTCTTTGACAGATTCTTCCTTCTCTTTTTCTTCTTCCCCATTCCCTTCCTCTTTCTCCACCTCCTCCTCCTCCTTCACACCCACTTCCTCCTCCTTTTCTTCCTCTTCCTCTTCCAAACCCATTTCCTCTTCCTTTTCTCCCTCCTCTTCCTTTTCTTCCTCTTCCTCACCCACTTCCTCCTCCTTTTCTTCCTCTTCCTCACTCACTTCCTCCTCCATTTCTTCTTCCTCTTTCAAACTTACTTCCTCCTCCTTTTCTTCTTCCTCTTCCTCCTTCACACACACTTCTTCTTCCTCTACTGCTTCCTCCTCTTCCTTTTCTTCCTCTTCTTCCCCCACATCCTCTTTTGCTTCCTCCTCCTCCTCCACCACTTCTTCACTCACTGTTTCCTCACACTCCGCTTCCTCACAGTTCTGGCTTTCAGATACTTCCTCCCTCTCTGCGAGAACTTCTGCCGCATCCCCATTCACTTCCTGCTCTTCTTGCTCATGGGCTTCACCTGCCTCTTTGTCCTCATCAGCTTCCATTTCCCGATTGACCTCAGATCCAGCAGCCTCCCCTTCTGCTTGCCCGGCTTCCTCATCCGGACCCTCTTCAGAGATATCGCGTCCGGTTTCCCTTTCAGGAACTTCGGCGTTCTTCATCCGCAGGATTTGCTGGAGGTCGAAGGCTTTCACAACCGGGGCATGGGCCGCCACCGTCACGGGGCTCTGCGCAGCTTTGGCCGCCATTTTCTTCCTGACGCAGGCATCGCAGGGGCAGTACTCCTCTTCGCTCGGTTGCGTGCTAGTGTCATCTCTAATGGTGCTAAAAAGGACATCTTCATCTATGTCACCAGACCAGTCCCTCGTCTCTAGCTGCTGACTGTGGGTCACGGTCCGGTCGTTGTACAGGGACATTTTATGAATGCTTTGCAAGCGGTGCCTTCGGTTTCCCACTTTCAGGGTGGATTCCCGCTGCAGTTCGCCGTCTGGAGGCCTCGGGACCCTCCTCCCTGCCCTGCTTCGGATTTTCCTTAACTCTTTCTCGATGCTCCTCTGTATCCTCTTACTCACGTCTTCTTTCAACTCCGCAATCATCAAGTCCACCTCCTCGCTGTTTGGCAGGTTCCACTTCCTTTTGAACTCATTCATGGCGCTGCTGTAGTGCACCATGAATTCCTTCTCGATCTTCTTCAAGAGGTGGAGCACCCAAACTGGGTCAGGGTCGAGGGACTCCTGTTGGGTCACGGTGGAGGCTTTCACCGTGGCTCGGTGAGGAGGGTCGACGTGACGCGACCCCGTACCAGCTTCAGACTCATCCACAAGCTGCTTGCCTTCGTTCGCTTCGGGCTCTTCCTTGGCCTCATTTCCATTTGTGTTCGCTCCAGCATCGTTGTTGCTTGCTTCTTCTTCTACTGATTCATCAGTGTTCCCTTGGCTGGGACTCTCTTCTGTTTCATCAACGGCTGGGTCCTCTTGTGCCTCCTCTTGGGCAGTATCTGCATCAGCGTCCGTTTCGGCACAGTCTGCGTTTTCATCTTCTCGCTGGCCTTCTCCTTCCATCTCTTCTTCTCCAGCAATTCCTTTTTCTTCCTCGTCTCCAATTTCACAGTCGCCGCCTTGGTCCTCCTTCACTTCCGTTACTTCCTCTCCTCCGTTGGACTCTGCTTTCCCCCCTCCTTCCGATTTGGAGCAAGGTGTTGGCGGGCGAGAATGCCCCTCTCGCTCTTCTCCGTTATCGGCTTCCTCCCCTGCTGTTGCTGCTGCTTCTTCTTTGATTGGTTTGGCGACATGCGTTTTCTCGGGCGACGAGGCGCAGTCCCGGGCACCGGCCACACTCCCCTCTCCTGAGCCTCCATCTCCACTACTTACATCAACCCCAGAAGAGGACATGGGCGTGAAGTCGTCATCTTTTGAGTTGCGTCCTTTGAACCCTGAGGGCACTTTTGCTTGGACCTCTCCTCGCAGGCCTGAACTGGTGCCACCTTTTTCCGAGGCGCACCCGAACCACAGAGCCTGGAAAATGTTCAAGAGCTCCGTATATCTCGGCCTGTTCAGGCATTTCTTTGAGTTCTGGGATGGGTCCAACTCTTCATCCAGGAGCTGCAGGCTGGCAAGGCAGGTGATCAAAATATTGGCTGAGTTGCTGAGTTTCCTCCCCATGGTAGGAGACACTTCGGGCAAGCTGTGGGAACGGTCCAGCCTGGCTTCTTGCTTGGAAGCCAGCAGGGCTTTCATGATCTGCACAGAGGTCTGGATGGTGTTGGGCAAGTCTTTTTTGTGGTTGTTCTGGCAGGAGAGGACCAGACGGTTGCATTCCACCTGGCCAGCTCCAGCCTCTTCTGACATCACGACAGAAGCCTTCTCCTCATCTGGCTCTTCCTTCACTTCCTCATCAGCAGCCTCCTCTTCCTCTCCTTCACCAGCTGCCTCAGCTGCTGACATGCTCCCTTCTCCTTTCATCTCACCAGGCTCCTCTTCCAATGACTCCTGGTTGTTGGAGCAGCTCGGTACGTCAGCATCTCCTTCTGCATCCTCCCCATCCTCCTGCATCTCACATTTCATCAGCAGAGTCTCCGAAGGGATCTTGCTCAACCACTTGTGCACAACGTCTTCCGGGGAGGCGTTGGGAAGGGAAGAAGGGAGGATTTCTTCGCCCCCTTTCAGAGCAGCCTCTTCCTCTTCCTGGCCCTTCTCTTGGCAGGATCCTTCCTCTTCGTTCAAAGGATCAGAAGGATTCCCTGCCCCATTGGCCTTGTCCATTTCAGGGGATTGCGAATCGGCTTTTTCTTCCTGCTCTTCACCTGCGGTTGGCTCCGATTCGGCCCACGCGCCGGCACCGTCGGAGTTCTTCCTCAGCAGCACCGTCCTACTCTTTCTGCCGCTGGGCCTCCCTTTTGGGGGCACCGGACAGTGCAAACGGTACATGGATGCGGACTCTGCTGCTGCCGATGCTTGGCTAGAATGTTCCACACCGGTGTGGGGGCTGCTTATTTTCTTTCGCCTCGGCTTGGGAGACTGGGCCATGCTTGGCGGTGAGCCGGCTTTGTCATTTCTCCCCGGTGCCTCCAGCTCTGCGCATCTGCTCTGAGCTTTGGAATAGGAAGAGATCCATGAATTCACGCTCCGGCAATCGGGGTTCCCACTTCCTGCCGCGGGGCTGCATTTTGAGCACGTGGCTTTGGAGACACTTCCTGGTCTTGAAGAGTGATCCTGGGAACTAAGCTGAGCAGCTCCAGCTCCATTTCCCCCGCCGCCCTCTGAGCAGCTGGAACAAGGGGGTGATGTCTTGCTGGTGTCTTCAGGCTGGCTCCCCTTCTGGCTGCCTTTGGAGGACTTGCTGAAGCACTTGCAAGTGCAGCTTGCGCTCTCCTCATTGGTAGCTGCAGGAGGTGCTGATGCATCACTTGAGCGAGGAGAGCTGGAGTTGTGAGATATGTGGCCTTCTGCCCCTCTTTTCTCCACTTCACGTGAGTGCCGGGAATAATGAGAAGCCCTGCTGTTTGACCTTGCCTCCTCTTCTGCATGTGAAGCACTTTTTGTCTTCTTTTTCTTCATGGAGGAGCCTCCGGATGACCTGGCAGACGCTTTGGCACCTGTCTCCAGGTGATTTGGGCTGCGCTTGCTCCTCCTGGATGCTCTTGAGGAAGCTGAAGAGGCACTCCACACGTGTGTTTCATCACGGTCCCCCCTCCTGCCATTTCCATCACAGGCTTTGGACTGGAAAGACCTTTCTGTTGAGCATCTTCCACACTCATGGACATCATCCGTGGCAGGTTGATTGGACACCATATTTTCCGAAGTGGAGTGAATTTCATCGACATCCTCCACTTCCTTTTCGACTTCTTCCTCGGTGGCATCTTTTTTCAGGCAGGTGTCCCTGGAGAATGAAGAGATCACTTGATCGTTCTCAGAAACCTCCTCTGGGTTGTCCTTTGCTCCAGGCATGGTGCACGTACTGGATTTGCTGCAGGCGCTGTTTGGAGAAGATGAGCAACCAATGACATCTTCAACGTCTTCTCTTTCCTTGACACTACAGGATGAGATGGTTCTTGCCACGCTACTGGCTTCCTCACACACTGTAATCTGGCTTTCTGCAGGACATTGAGATGACTTAGACTTGCTATTGCCAATCCGCCTTCCTTTGCCTTCGTCTCCATCTCCCCCCACCATGGCGTCATCTTCGTTTTGTAAATTGGCTGAGCAAGCGACAGCATCCATGTCCTCTGGTGACCTCCTTTGGCTTGGGTTTGCCTCGATACAGTCATGTTGACAGTGGCATTTTTTAGCGGAATGGTATTCTACCCTGTTCTCAACAGTCTCTGAATAATGAGAAGACTCCCGTACAACATGCCTAGAGTATTCCTCTCCGCTAGACGAGGTATGGATGCTGTCAACAGAGGCCACCTTTTTGTGGACAACCCTGCGATGCGACGAAGTGCTGGAGCAAGAACAGTGCGTATACCAAGTGTCCCTCGTCCCTGGCTCCTCTTTTTGAGAAGTGTGCATGGGGTTCTTCCAAATGTCATAGTCTTTGCATGGCTTCCCACAGTGGTGGCAACGAGCGTCTTCATTTTCAGATTCATCAAGATTTGAGATGTAAGAGTCAACGTCACAAGGATATAATGAGTCATCGGCCTCAGAGCTAGCCTCTGGGTTCATTTTCTCTACTGGTTCTACTCCATTGTCTTCATTGATGCCTGATTCTTCACCAGGCATCTTATTCACCAGGCTAGACTTCTTGATCTGCGTGGACCACTGGAGAGTCTCATCATTGAGCAGGCGGAAGCGGACTTTCATCTCGACCGACAGGCTGCCGTCTTTATTCACATGCACTCTTTTCTCAATGTCATCGTTGACTAAGGAACGCACCAGGTTCCCTGCCTTAGAGTGTGGACAATTGTTTGAGCAGGGAACGCCATACTCCGGTGATGTCGTTAGGCTGTTGGGATATGATTTTTCTGATGACAAGGAAAGCCTCATGGACCGGTTGCTCAGAGATGACCTCGGGTGGATCACACTCTTCTTGGCTTTCAACCCAAAGTTCACTGTCGTTTGTGGAGCAAGGGTGGGGAGGGCAAGAGAAAACACAAAAGAGAAATGATGTGGACGCACCCGAAACATACAGAACTGAACGTAGCAAATAGGGAGTATGCTCAAGGATAGGGGACATGCTTTGAATGCTGAAGGATCCAGGTTCAGTCCCTGGCATCCCCTGGACTTGAAGAACAGAAGGCCGAGCCTATCCTAGGCCCACTTACACAGGGACTGTCTGGACCAGGGGTGCAGAGCTTCAGGCCTAGGGTCCCAAGCCGGGCTCTCAGGAGTTCACCAAAAGGCCACGCCTCCTTCCCCTGGCCCCACCCTCTTTCGCCTTCCCACGGATGGTTCCCTGAAGTTCGTTCAGTATTTTCCCAGATTCTGAAAGGTTGAAACGTTTAGTTCTTGGCAGAGCTTTATGTTAATAGATGCTGGTACGATTGGCTCCCTTTGACTTTGGCCCCACCCATCACCAGAATGTGGTCCCTGGGAGTTCAACAAAATGGAATCGGGCTCTCAAGGTACAAGAGGCTTCAGGCCTGAGCTGTCCCACTGACCTACATGGACCTTTGATCCAAGCCAGAAAAGCCAGGCTCACATTTGCATTTTTTCTCCCATGCTGAGCCCTTCAGATAGGGTGGGCTATCAATACATCCCTGCCTCTCCTGCACCTGCTCACAAAATGCCAACCCAAACCCAGTTGCTGCCATCTTCCTCTCACTTTCATGGTTTTCACCAACGTTATTGCTGCTGGATCGTGAAGCCAGGCCGGGCAGTTTCTCTGAGGACGAGTGCTTCCTGGAGTGCTCTGTCATGAAGGGCTTGAAGGGCTCCCGGCCCACACAGATCAGCACACGGGGGCAATGCAAGAGAGCTTGCATGCTGTCGATCTGGAGAGGAGACAAGCGCAGGAGCAGTCAGAACTAGGCAGCAGGTAGGAACAGCCCACACCTGGCCGCACTCCTGAGAGCATCTTGGTAGCATCATGGCTACAGGGTTGGACGTAGTCCTGGGTGGACTTGTTTCCTTTATTTATTATTTATTTATTTATTTATTGCCGAAGCTCTCTGGGCGGTTCACAAAAATTAAAACCATGAAATCATTTTAAAATATATAAAACAAGGCACAATCTAAAAACACAGAATAACATACAATATAAAAACACAACCAGAATAAAACCAAGCAGCAGGAATTAATACAGATTAAAATACAAATTTTAAACAGCAAGGATTAAAATTGAGTTAATTTAACTGTTAAAATACTGGGAGAATAAAAAGGTCTTCACCTGGCGACGAAAAGAGTACAAAGTAGGCGCCAGGCGAACCTCTCTGGGGAGCTCATTCCACAGTCGGGGTGCCACAGCGGAGAAAGCCCTCCTCCTAGTGGCCACCTGCCTCACTTCCTTTGGCAGGGGCTCACGGAGAAGGACCCCTGTAGATGATCTTAGGGTCCGGGCAGGTACATATGGGAAGAGGCGTTCCTTAGATAACCTGGCCCCAAGCCGTTTAGGGCTTTAAATGTTAGTACCAGCACTTCGAATTGGGCCCGGACCTGGATCGGCAGCCAGTGAAGTTGGAAAAGGACTGGCGTAATATGGTCTCGTTGGCCAGTCCCCATTAACAATCTGGCTGCCCTGTTTTGTACCAGCTGAAGTTTCCGGACCGGTTTCAAAGGCAGCCCCACGTATAACACATTGCAGTAATCCAAACGAGAGGTTATGAGAGCATGGATAACTGTAGCTAGGCTATCTCTGTCCAGATAAGGGCGCAGTTGGTATATCAGCCTAAGCTGGTAAAAGGTGTTCTTTGCCACCGAGTTCACCTGTGCCTCAAGTGACAGTTCTGGATCCAGGAGCACCCCCAAACTACGGACCCGATCCTTTAGGGGGAGTGCAACCCCCTCCAGAACAGGGTGAACATCACCTCGCCGGACAGACGAACCACCCGCTAACAGTACCTCCGTCTTGTCTGGATTGAGTCTCAGTTTGTTAGCCCTCATTCAGTCCATTACCGTGCCCAGGCACTGATTCAGAACAGCCACTGCCTCACCTGGGTTTGTTGAAAAGGAGAGGTAGAGCTGGGTGTCTTCCACATATTGGTGACATCTCAGCCCACATCTCCGGATAACCTCTCCCAGCGGCTTCATGTATATGTTGTATGTTTTTGCTGTTTTAATTTTTGTATATTGTTTTTAATTGTTTTTAATCCTATGTAAACCGGCCAGAGAGCTTCGGCTATGGGGCGGTATACAAATGTAATAAATAAATAAATAAATAAATAAATAAATAAATAAATAAATAAATGTTAAACAGCATAGGGGATAAAATAGAGCCCTGTGGAACCCCATGGCTTAAATGCCACGGCACAGAGCAATAATCCCCCAGCACCACCTTCTGAAAACGGTAATCTAAGTAGGAGCAGAACCACTGCAGCACAGTGCCTCCAACTCCCAGCCCAGACAACCTATCCAGAAGGATACCATGGTCGATGGTATCAAAAGCCGCTGAGAGGTCCAAGAGAACCAACAGGGTCGCACTCCCCCTGTCCCTCTCCCGGCAAAGGTCATCCCACAGGGCGACCAAGGCAGTTTCTGCTCCAAAACCAGGCCTGAAACCCGATTGAAATGGATCTAGATAATCCGTTTCATTCAAGAGTGTCTGGAGTTGTCCTGCAACCACCCGCTCAAGCACCTTGCCCAGGAAAGAAATGTTCGTCACCAGCCTATAGTTGTTAACATCTTCCAGGTCCAGGTTAGGCTTTTTCAGGAGTGGTCTGATTACCGCCTCTTTTAAGAAGGCCGGCACCACTCCCTCTCTCAAGGAGGCATTTACAACCTCCTGGACCCAGCCAGCGGTCCCATCCTTATTTGATGTAATTAGCCACGACGGGCAAGGGTCAAGCACACAAGTGGTCGACCGGACTTGGCCAAACACCTTGTCCACATCCTCAGGCCTCAGTAACTGAAACTCATCCAATAAAACTGGACCAGACGGTGCTCTGAACGCCTCTACTAGCGGAGCTGCATTAAGCGTGGTGTCCAATTCAAGACGAATCTGAGCGACTTTATCTTCAAAGTGCCGTGCAAACTCGTCACAGCGTGCTACTGAGGGTTCCACCATCTCTCGCCCTGGCCCAGAGTGTAGCAGGCCACAAACCACCCGGAAAAGCTCCGCCAGACGACACTGTGAAGATGCAATGCTGGTGGAGAAGAACTGTCTCTTCGCCACCCTCACCGCCACAGAGTAGGCTCGATAATGAGCTCTAGCCCGTGTCCGATCAGACTCAGCACGAGTTTTCCTCCACCTGCGTTCTAGCCGTCTCCCCTTTTGCTTCATTGCCCTCAGCTTAGGTATAAACCAAGGAGCTGGCCGAGCTCTGCTCATAGGGAGAGGGTGCTTGGGTGCGATCGTGTCAACCGCCCGGGTCATCTCTGCATTCCACAGAGCGACCTGGGCTTCGACAGGAGCACCAGCCATATCAGCAGGAAAATCCCCCAGAGCCTTCTTGAATCCATTGGAGTCCATTAGCCTCCAGGGGCGGACCATTTTAATAGGCCCCCCACCCTTGCAGAGGGGAAAGGATGCCGAAAGTCTAAACCTCAATAGAAAGTGATCCGACCATGACAAGGGGGTAGATGTTAGTTCCCCCACTTTCAGATCACTATCCTCCTGTCCACCCGAGAAAACCAGGTCAAGAGTATGTCCTTTTACATGTGTTGGACCGATGACATGTTGAGACAGCCCCATGGTTGTCATGGCAGCCATGAAGTCCTGAGCCGCTCCAGATGCAGGAGCCTCCGCATGGAAATTGAGATCCCCCAGGACCACCATCCTGGGAGTCCTCAACACCAGGTCTGAGACAACCTCTGTCAGCTCAGGCAGGGAGACTGTTGGGCAGCGGGGTGGGCGGTACACCAGCAGAATCCCTAATCTGTCTCGGGTACCCAACACAAAGTACAGACACTCAAGACCAGCACTCGAACGAACAGGAAGCCTAGAGAGGGAGATCGTATTTCTATAGACCATGGCAACCCCCCCTCCCTGGCCCTGAAGTCGGTGCTGGTGCTGCACCGAGTACCCAGGGGGGCAATGCTGAGTGAGAGTAACCCCTCCCAGTTCACCCACCCAGGTCTCAGTAATACATACCAGGTCAGCCCCCTCATCCACAATCAAATCATGGATGAGGGAGATTTTATTTTGGACCGACCTGGCATTCAGCAGCAGCAGCACCAACCCCGACGGTAAGCTGGTAAGGCCGCCAGGAACTACCCGGTTGGGGGAAGAACCAGAAAAGGGGATAGTTTTAAGGCAACTCCCCCCTCTTCTCCTCATCTGGCCTGTTTCTCCCCCAACACCATACCTCCCCCTACCCGTGACCACAGTTATGTGGGCACCCCCTTGCCCCCTTGAGCTCCCCAGGCACATAGTCAAGATATACAAATAAAACAATAGTATAAAATTTCAATTTGCTGCTGGTTGCTGGTTTCAACAGGTACAGGCAGTACAGTGACTCCTCTGTGTGACGCTAAGTGCGACGCTAGTCGCCGAGGTGCGCTGCCGAGGCGCTGCCTCTGGCACGCTTTGCCTTAAATAGGTACCTGTAATGGGGAGGAGCAGTTGGTTAGCCGATTGTAATGGCCATCAGGTGAGGGGGTAACAGCAGAAAGCAAGCCTCTGCAGTGATGGATTCCTCCCCCCCACTCCACTCCAACAGAGGACAGTCCTCTATTTGAAGGTGTCCTCTACTTGAAGGACTGCCCAGAGGAACCAGAAGAAGGGAGAGCAAGGAAGGGCCTTGGTGGCCTGTCAGCAGCACCTGGAGAGCAGACTGAGGCCCTTTCTACACCTAAGGTCCTTTGGGGAGGGAGGGGAGATGATCCCGGACTAAACTCCTTCCGGGATCGTCCCCCAGCGCAATATCCCAGAAACAAACAGGGACGTCACAGGCGCCATTACAAAAATAAAAGGAGCCAGGAATGCAATTGCATAACACCAAAAAAGTAAGTTAAAAAAAAAAAAGAAGGTCCGTCCCCGCTCCTCCCTACCCCCGATGTCCCTGGATTCACCCTGGACCGGCTCCTTCCCTCTTTGCTGATCCCCGCTACTTGCAGGGAGGGGGGAAGAAGCCAGGACAAGTGCCCACACCGCCCATGGTCCTCGGGATGGTCCCGGGACCATGGGAAAAATCGGGATAACTAGGGAACCAATTATCCCGGGAAAATGGAGGGGTCATTCCTGCTTGCCCCCGGGATCCCCTGTGCATCCCCGGGATGACCCCAGGATAAATCCCTGGTGTAGACATGCCCTGAGCAAGGGACAGAGGTTACCTGGCCCTAGTGAGATGTGTTGTATTATAAGAGATCTAATATGATAAAAGTTGGGGAGGGAAGGACCATGTAGATAGTGCTGAGCAAGGGTAGGTTAAATGTGTCATAAATAAACCTCTCATTTTGCTTAAGGCAAGATTTAGCAGCATCTCCAGAGACATGTGAAACTCTTGGTGATTTTTTTTTTTTAAAAAAATCTTATAGGAATTCCCACACATGTTTCTCTTAAGCAACAGAGCCGTCGCAATTGGGTGCAAGTGTGACTTTGGCCCGATCTACACCAAGCAGGAGTTGACACTTTGAAAATGGTTTGAAAACTGTATATGGAGTATGTCCTGGTCCCTTACAGTTGTCACACCTGTTGTAAACTGTTTTAAAGCAGGAGTATAGATCCTGCCCCAGGGTGAAACTCCGAGACAACTCTAGATGACAGCCAAAAGTGGCCTTCTTCCTTGGCAATCTTATGCATGCTTAGACAAAAGTAAATAAATCCTACAACTCCCAGCATTCCCCGGCCAGCATGGCTGGCCAGGGAATGCTGGGAGTTGTAGGACTTCTTTCTGCCTAAACATGCGTAGGTTAGCATGCTTAGTCAAGAAAGCTAGACGAATAAAATTGACCAAGAAAAGTACAGCTGAAGACAGATGCGATCCGAAAAGGACACAGAAAGGACCAAGAAGAAAACAATCTGAGCAATCTCTCTTTCTCGCCTTCATTTTTTAAAAACTAACTGTGCCTGACTCTAGCATACGAACAAATCCAATGCCCAAAGCCATTCCCGCAACTCTCCACCCGTTTGCCTACCCGGCTTTGCCTCCGGCCTCTTCTTCCAGCTAGGAGACCAAGCGCCTCTCTGCAGGGCAGGCTAGTGAACAAGCAAGCAGGGCCGGCCCCACCATTAGGCAGAGGGAGGCAGAGGCAAGTGCCTCCAGCGATACATATTGGGGTGCAGTGCTGGCAGCCCCCCGGCTGTTCCTCCTGAGCCCCCTGGCCATTCCTGTGTTAGGAGACAGAGGTCAGGCAGGTGCCAACACTATGTTATTTTCTACACCTGCTTTTAGGATGTATTTTATGAAGTTTTAATGCAGTTTTAATAATGTGCACCATGTTTTTAATCAGTTTTATGTATTTTATCATATTTTGTATTTACCGTTGTTCCCTGCCTCGATCCAAACCGAGAGGCGGGTAAGAAATATTATTACTATTATTATTATTATTATTATTATTATTAAAGACATCTTTATATCAAGAAGCCTTCCTCGAGTGACCAGCCATGGTTTTTATTAGCGTTCTCTTTCTTTAAAACTTTTAATATGTCGTTTTAATTCTTCAAATGGGTGAATATGGTGTTTTATTCTTCTTATCATTCATGGTTGACCGCTCCAGAAGCTTTTTAGATGTGGAGCCGTATATAAATGTTGATAAATAAATAAAAATAAATAAAAGTATTGTTGCTAGCTAGGGTGGCCAAGTATCTTACTTTACAGAGGACAGTCCTCTCTTTGAAGGACTGCCCAGTCCAACTTTGGTTTAAAGATAAGGAACCATCAGAAGGACATCCAGCGTGGGGAGGAGGCTTAGGGTGGCCCACCTGAAGTTTGCCGCACCTGTTGGACAGCAGACTGGGCAGAAGGCCATAGCCCACCTAGCCCACTGTGGTGAATAGGGGTGTCACAGGGATCCGTTTGGGGTGTGTGGAGCTTTCATTGGCTTCACTCCCTGGACTGTGGAATGGCCTGCTGGGAGAGATTTGCCAACTTAACAGTCTTCCGGAATTTAAGAAAGCCATAAAGATGGACCTCTTCCAGCAGGCCTACCCAGTCGAATTTTAAGATGCCTTTTAATAATGTATTTGTTTTATATTCTTTTAATAATTCATTAGTTTTATACGTTTTTAATCAGTTTTACGTATTTTATGCTGTTTTGTATTTCATGTTGTCCCCCACCTCGATCCTGAGGGAGAGGCAGGCAAGAAATAAATATATTATTATTATTATTATTATTATTATTATTATTAATTTTATTTTCCGCTCAATGGCACAACTCTATCCCTAGGCAGGCCAGTTAGTGGATTTCTCATATTTTTCCATTTGTGCAAATTGCACAAATTTGGATAAAATGACAGCCATCATTTTGGCAAATTGAGGAAATTTGCGCCAATTGCTCTTGCAATTTGCGAAAATCTCTTTATCATTGCAAGACGCCTTGTGAGGGCTTCTGCCCTAAAAGGCGGCCAAGAAATGTTTTAAATACCGTATTTTCCGGTGTATAAGACGACTTTTTAACCCTGGAAAATCGTCTCTAAAGTCGGGGGTCGTCTTATACGGCGGGTATAGGACGGACGGAGGGGGGCTGCAGTAGCCGCCGGTGCCGGACGGGAGCTGGCATCCCAGAAAGGTAAGGAGGGGCGTGCAGAGGGGAGGAGGGGGGGCCTTACCTTTCCGGGACGCCCGCTCCTGTCCGGCGCCGGCGGCTACTGCCAGCGGGCTTTGCGGCCTGCTCTAGAGTGGCGCACCGGGTGATGTCGTCACCCGGCGCGCTACCCTGGAGCAGGCCGCGAAGCCCGCTGGCAGTAGCCGCCGGCGCCGGACGGGAGCGGGCGTCCCGGAAAGGGGAGGAGGGGGGCGCGCGGAGGGGCGGAGGGGAGGAGGGGGGCGCGCGGAGGGACGTCCGTGCACACCCCTAGTAAATAAGGCTATGAGGCGAATAAGGGGGCAATGATAGCCGGTGGGGGCAAGAAACTGCTTTGTGGTGTAACGGGGGACGGGAATGTGGGATTCAGGGCTACTGTGTAACTCCAAGCCACGCTGCGCGCTTGCTTGCTTCCTTGCTCTCTCGCTCTCTCTCGCTCTCTCACACACACACACACACACACGCTCTCTACAAACGAGGCATTTTTCTTCCTCCTTCCTTGCCACGGGTTGAGGGACTAGTGTGGTAGGAGCAGTCTGCCTTTTATCCTACCCCGCTAAATGTCTTCGCCACTAAGCCAGTGTGAGCGGGGAAAGTTGCCCTGCTTTTTTTCTCCTACTCCCAAGGTGTGCGTTTGCTAAGCAGTCCGGGTTCAAGAGCTCATGTTTGCTTTTTGTATTGCCTAGGGGAAGCCCACAATACTGTATCAGCTTCTTCGTTTTTTGAGGTCTCTGGAGGAATGAGGGGAGGTCGTCATTAGTCATCATGAGCAGGGACATGTTAAAGTACCGTAAGGCTTTAAAAAGAAGGTGTGGCTCAACTTGTTAACGGCAGGATCTGAAGTGTAAAGAACAATACCCTGTGTGCCTTGGGGTGTGAAAGCACAGAATTGCCAGGCAGTTCTACTGACAGTCGCGGATGGGCATAGCCAACTCTTGGTGATTTCATCTTAAGCCTCCAGAGACTCAAATTGCTTCCCAGCATCCTTGCATCATTTGGATTTTATTATGCCACCAATTGTTTTACTGTGGATAGAGATTCTGTAGCTTTTGGTTATAAATGCATTGATTCTGCAGCATAATTCATAGGGCGGGTGCTGTACCTGTTCATACAGTATAGCACCAGTACATACAGTACAATATACTTGTTGTTGGAAGAGGGGTAGTCTTATATGGCGAGTATATCCCAAACTCTATATTTTAACTGGAAAAGTTGGGGGTCGTCTTATACGCCCAGTCGTCTTATACGCTGGAAAATACAGTAAATAAAAACAAATATTAGTGCAATTTCCTGCCCAATGCCCCCCGCAGAAGCTGCAAATAGACCCCAGAATTTGGGGAAAGCCCGCAGCTCCGCTCACAAATGCAAGCAACTTGGGTGGACAGTGGAAATCCATCCTTCAAAAAGGGCCACAATTCCAAACAACAGACATCCCTAGTGGTGAGATGGACTATATTTCTATTTAAATTACATAGTAATTACCTCTAAATGTTCATCTCAACACATCAATTTGCAAACGCAAATGGTTTGCAAAGTGGAGCCCTCTTTTGTCCTCTTGTTTGGTGATGCATGTCCTCTTTTTGGGGGGGCAAAGCTTCAGTTTCCAAACCATGCCTGCTAACAACCATCAAGTTACACAGCTTTTCCTGGACTCTACCATTTCAGGCTGCAGGCAAGGGAGACGTCTTTGAACATTCTCTCACAGATACAATTCCTAGCCTTCTCCCTGCTAGGCTATTTTTCTGTAAGCGGGTGTGGGTGCGTGTCAACATTCAAGCCTAGTGCAGCCCAGGAGAAACGTTACCAGGCGCTCAGCTGAATGTCTCAAGCCATTCCTTGGTTGTTCCCCATGTCATAGGCTCAGCAGGAAGGAACATTCCAGGATTCTGTGACTGTTGGGAGAACAGCCCTTGTAGAGCGAACTGGGGAGGAGAAACTGTGGGCTGAGAGGATCAAAGAGAAGAGGAAGGCTCAGAAGGCAAGAAGAGGCGAGTCCTTAGAGAAGAGGCAGGGGGTTGGTATTGGCCGTGCTCATTCAAACACGATAATATTACCTTATGCCAGTCTCCCCCAGTCTGGTATCCTACAGATGTGTGGTTTGCAACTCCATCCTTCCCAGCCAGCGTGGCCAGTGGCTGTTGGGAATTGCAGTCCAACAGATCCGAAGGGTCTTCATTATGTATTTAAGGCCCCGTTGCATTCTCGGGGTGCGGTGAATAGTGGGAGAAGCCAGACCAGGTACTCCTTAAAGGACCAAGGACTTGCATAGATACGCGTCAACACAAGGAGCAGAGGGGTCACCAGCTCCTGGACCTTGACACATTCAACGTCCCATTGACGTAGGACCTTCTGGCTTGGGTCGGTTTAAACGGCAGCATGACACAACGATCACAGGGTTCAACTGTGCGCTTTGGGAGGCGGAAAAAGTAGCATCCTTTGAATGTCTTTAAACACCTTCTGGAAACATATCTTTTCACACAGGCCTTCCCTGGACTGTAACTTATTTAGATTTTAAATGGCATTTTTTAATTTTTAAAGTTTCAAATTTATTCTGACGTCGTATTTTGTGGTTTTAATTGTGAACTGCCCAGAGAGCCTCAGCTATTGGGTAGTATAAAAATGTAACAAATAAATAAACAAACAAACAAACAAACTCAGGGTACCTGAGAGAGCACCTTCACCCTTACCAACCTGCCCGGTCATTGAGGTCATTTGAGGGCATGTTCCTGGTGGTTCCACATGGACCTATGTTCCGATTGGAGTCCACCAGGGGACGAGCCTTCAGTGTGGTGGCCCCCTTCCTACAGAATTTCCTGCCTTTAAAGGTCAGGCAGGCAGCATTGTTATATTGCTTCTGGTGCCTCCTGTAAACTTTATTGTTTCAGGAAGCTTTCCGTGAAATACTGGCTGTGGTGTTTAACAGTACTGGGGTTATATCAGAACTTTGGTCCTTTTAAAAAATATATGTATTTTTAATATGCTGTTTTTATTCTTTTATTCTGTTTTGTTGTTCACTGCTCTGAAATCTTTGGATGGGGAGCGGTATACAAATATTGTAAATAAATAAAACAAATAAACTCAAACTGGGGAGATCTAGGTTTAAATTGGCACTTATTTGTGAATCTCTCTCTCTCTCTCTCTCTCTCTCTCTCTCTCTCTCTCTCTCTCTCTCCCATACACACCTTGAGTCTGATCAACCTCACAGGGTTGTTGTGAACATACGAGGAAGGAAGCAGAACCCTGACTCCCACCCTGAGCTGATTGAGGAAGATTGGGATAAACCTGTAATGAACGTAAATGTTGAAATAATAGTTCTTCCAATTCATGGGGGTGTTGAAGCTCTTTGCGCCTGAGGGCCAAATTCAATTTCAAAGAGGCTCGGGGGGGGGGGCGCATTCTAGTGGTGGGCAGAGCCAAAGGCAAAATGGCCCAAAATACCAAAAATACGGGCATATATTAGCTTAAATCTCCTGCTGCCAGTAACTAAGCTTGAGGAGAGATGTTTCGACATGTGAGAATGGGGAAGATTCAATGCAAAAGCTAAGAGCCTGTGGGGAAAGGGCTGGAATCTTTGGGGATACCCCAGAGGGACAGAATGGGACTGTGGCTGGGCTGGATTCGGCTCGCAGGCATGAGATTCAACACCCCCTGTTCCAAGCTAAGCCTCTCTGGGGAGGGGCCATAGCTCAGTGGTAGGGTCCCTGCTTTGCATGCAGAGACCTCGGCAGCATCTCCAGGTAGGGCGAGGAAAGCATCCAGCTTGAAACCCTGGAGGGATGCTGCCAGTCTGTGTTGACAGTATTGGGCTAGATGGACCAAGGGTCTAACTCAGTGTAAGGCAGCTCTCTTTGTTACATGCCAAAGGTCCTGAGTTCGAGGCCCATTATCTTCAGTAAAAAGCAGGGTGATGGGAAAGACCAAGCTGCGGCCAGTGAATTCCCCCACCCCTGCGATCAGGTGTATGAAGAGGATCGTGAAAGTGTGGCTAAAGTGTCGGACTCGGAGTCAGGAGATCCGGTTTCTATTTTCCCACTCGGCCATGGAAACCCACTGGGTGACTTTGGGCCAGTCACAGACTCTCAGCCTACCTCACAGGGTTGTTGTTGTGCAGATAAAATGGGGAGGAGGAGGAAGATTATGTGCGTTGCCTTGGGTTCCTTGGAGGAAAAAAGGCGGGATATAAATGCAATAATAAATAAATACATAAATGTACATGGGTATATATGGGTCATTGTCCCCACATTGGGGGGGGGGGGGGAGGGAGAGCTCTATTTGGATGATGCCATGTGTGAAATGATGCATTTGATTGTGAGACAGTCATTCTCAGAGCCAAGTGTGATGTTACACAGGACCCACGCAAAAGGTCCCCCAACATCTTGGGGTTATTGCTTTCTTTAAATGAGGAGAAACGGGTTCTCAGGGTGCACCTCTTCCAGCAAATGCAGAGATGGCTTTATCTCCACATCCTGCTTGGCCTAGTGGGTTCTAGTATTTTGAGAGAGAGAGAGAGAAAAATGTCTCCCTGTCCGCATTTTCCACACCAGGCATAATTTGGTTCACCTCTATCATGTCTGCCCTTAGCCTCCTTTTTTTCCAAGCTAAACAATCCCAGCTGTTGTAACCTACCCTCACAGGGGAGATGCTCCAGCCCCTGGATCATTTGAGTTGCCCTATGATGTCCCCTGACATCATGGTGTAGCCACACCTCAGGATGTTATTTCTGCACACCAGCATCTTTCCCAAAGGGAAGGCATGAGTGAAGCACTTACCAAGTTCGTTGCCCTTCTAATTGGGGGAGCACACAGCGAACTAACGAGAATCTCCCCTGTTATATCCAGTCACTAATGACAGAGGGATTCCTTTCCCCACTACTCCCCAATGCCCCTGGTAGCCTTCAGTTATCGGATTTAATTCCCATTGCCAGGCCACTGGGACACTCTTTGGGGCAGGACTTGGGGCAGGGCCTGTGGAGGGAATGAATCCTCCGCGGGCTGGAGTAGGCCCACGAGCTGCAGGTTGCCCTCCACTGGTGTGCAACTTTGCATTCTTCAGCTTTTAACCCTTCTGCAACATGTTGGTACAGAGCCAGTTATCTCTGGGGTGGTCTCACGGGCCCATAACCCCAATCTTTTAAGGACTCAGCAACGCCCCTGGTTCTAGGGGATGTTGAAGTTCCCCAGAAGTGTATCAGCGCTTCCTCAAGACCATTTGAGGAAAATTGAACATTACACAAGGGATGGGTGGACACTCCGTAGATGCTCCTGGTTTGGCAGCAGTGGCTATGAAGAACCTGGATTCCTGCATCTCTGATATCAACATTTTTAAGATGGTGGTACGACACGTATGGGCTTAGTTGTCATTTGAACAGATGCGCTCAACCTGAAATGTTGCCGTTTTTAAATATGGACTTCCAATAATTATGGTACATTGAAAACACACACATAGCCCCTGAGCTCAGCTTGGTGCCCCTGCTGTCCACCCAGCTCAACTACTCCTGGTCCCACCCTCTGTGCAACAGAAAGACTCACCCTCTTCCCCTCCACTGTGTAGAGCTTCTTCACAGTGAACTGCATGATCTCCGAAATCTCATCCAGCAGCGTCTTGAAGCTGCGTGCATTCCGACGGTTGAGGATGATGGGCCATTGGGTGGCGATGTCTCCGTTCTTGACCAGGGTGATCTTCTTTGGAATCCTTGGGCTCTGCTGGGCGAAGGCCATTGTGTAGTCCTCACACTTGACGTCTTGGGCTGCCTTCCTCAAAGTGCTCGCTGGCCGGCCAGCCTTCTGAGGACCTAGCCTCCGGCTGCTGGTCCCAAGGCTGATGGGCGTGACATATTTCTTATCTGAGCACAGATAGCATCCCCCATCCTCCAGCTGGTCCAGAGTGCTGATGCAGTGGATCCCACGTGGCGTCATGATGGTCCGTACCCCAAATGGTAGGGGGACCTTGTGGGAGAGGTCATCCATGAGAGCGTTGAAACTCTTGAAGCTGCGCTGGTTGATGGCCATCTTGACCCCTCCGAACTGAGGGTCTCCACTCTTGTAGAAGGTTATCTTCTTGGCTGGGGGTACTTGGGTGACGGCATTTGTCCGAGCCATGGGAGGAAGGGGTTGGTCATAGTTGTAGGGCGTGGCGGTGGAGAGGTTGTCACCAGCAGGTTGGGTCATACTGAGTCTGACAAATGCTTAGAGGTAACTGCAAGTCAAGAACAGAAGTTGTATGAATCATAAGAACTTAAGAAGAGCCCTGCTGGATCAGACCAAGGGTCCATCTAATCCAGCATTCTGTTGACATAGTGGCCAACCAGCTGTCGACTGGGAACCCACAAGCAGGACATGGGTGCAACTGCACCCTCCCACCCATGTTCCCCAGCAACTGGTGTATATAGACTTACTGCCTCTGATACTGGAGGTAGCACATAGCCATCAGGACTAGGAGCTATTGATAGCCTTCTTGTCAGGGAATTTATCCAACCCCCTTTTTAAAAACACCCAAATTGGTGGCCATGACAAGATGTTGTGGTAGTGAATTCCACAGTTTAACTCTGCGCTGTGTGAAGAAGTCCTTCCTTTCATCTGTCCCGAATGTCCCACCAATCAGCTTTTCCCACCTTTGGGCTCTAGTATTATGAGAGAGGAAGAAAAATGTCTCCTTCTCCACCTTCTCCACACCAGGCATAATTCTGTACACCTCTATCAGGTCTCCCGTCAGCCTCCTTTTTTCCAAGCTAAACAATCCCAGCTGTTCTAACCTTGCCTCCTAAGACAGTTGCTCCAGCCCCTTGATCATTTTAATTCCCCTTTTCTGCTCTTTTTCCAGCTCTACAATATCTTTTTGTTTTGTAATCATCATGCAACCACAAAAAAGTCTGTAACAATTTCCAGAGGAGGTCGCCATGTTAGTTTATTGCAGTCAAGACGACAAATTGTTTGTTTGTTTTTTGGCACCTGAAAGCAGCTTTGGGCAATTTGTGACCCTCCAGATGTTTTGACCTACAACTCCCTTATCCCTAATTATTGGCCGTGCTGGCAAGGACTGGAGGGAGCTGTAGACATCTGTAGTCCACAAATCTCCCACCTCTGTGACTAACAAATTTATCCTGGCATAAGCTTTCTGGATTATAGCCCACTTCATCAGATCCTGGACAGTTACAGCGAGTTTCAGCTCTTTATACAGTACATATATAATGGAAAGGTGAGCATATGAAAAGGAGGACAGGGCTCCTGTATCTTTAACAGTTGTACAGAAAAGGGTGTCATTGTATCTGCCTGCTATCGTATCTGGTCAAGAGGGCAGGGCTCCTGCAACTTTAACTGTTGTGACGAAGAGGGAATTTTGCCAGGTGCTGCCTGCATACAAATGACACCTGCTGAAATTCCCTTTTCTATACAACTGTTAAAGATACAGGAGTCCTGTCCTCCTTTCCGAGAGAATTCTAAGCAGTGAGATCAGAAAGAAATTAAACGCAGAAATTACCAATGTCAACAATCATATTATTAACAATGATCATTCACAGTGTAGTAGCTGCTGATAACATCCTGTTGCTTAGGAAGCCAATTAACACCTTTATCCTGATTCATGCCCCTGGCAGTAGAATTAAACCCGCTGATGAATTCTGACTCAGCAGTCTCTCACTGTAATCTCCCTTCGAAGTTTCTTTGTTCCACAACGACCACTTTAAAAACCAGTGTGGAAAACATCATGTTACACATCCTGTGCATGTTCAAAATTGAGCTGTTATTGAATTTTATATTCTGGTTGCAATAAAGGACAGGGTCACAATAATGACACAAATTGTAGATAATGAAGATCAGGCTGCCGGGCACCTGCCGTTTCATATACAACTTCTTCAGGACAATCCCCAGAGGAATCACAATCAACAGGCGCAAAAATTACCCAAAAGAGATTTTCAAAATATTTCCTCCTACCAGAACAAGACCAATCGGAGCCAAGCATTTCATTTGTGTTAGTGTGGTTTCCCTTCACATTTTGAGGGGCAAAATGGGATTAGAACGGATCTGTGAAGACTCGGAACAAGGGCTAGATCCAGAGCGTCATCACACAGAGGAAAATCGCGTTTGCTTACTGTCGTTTCTCCGCTGGCCCGTTGTCTCTCATTACTTTCTCTTTTGAAAGAGGGAGTAAATAACCTGTACGTGGCCCATTCAGTGGGCCGTTTGGATTGCTCAGGGTGCCTTAGAGAGCGCCTTCACCCATTTGGGGCATATTCCTGGTGGTTCCACATGGACCTATGGTCCGATTGGTGCCCACCAGGAGAAGAGCCTTCAGTGTGGTGGCCCCCTTCCTACGGAATTTCCTGCCTTTAGAGGTCAGGCAGGCAGCAATGTTTTATTGCTTCTGGTGCCTCCTGTAAACTTTATTGTTTCAGGAAGCTTTCTGTGAAATACTGGCTGTGGTGTTTACCAGTACTGTGGTTATATCAGAACTTTGTTCTTTTTTTTTTTTAAGTGTATTTTTAATATGCTGTTTTTATTCTTTTATTCTGTTTTGTTGTTCACTGCTCTGAAATCTTTGGATGGGGAGCGGTTAATGATGTGTATCATGTTTTTAATCAGTTCTATGTATTGTATCATATTTACTGTTGTTCCCTGCCTCGATCCAAACGGAGAGGCGGGTAAGAAATAAAATTATTATTATTATTATTATTATTATCCGTCTCGACTTAATCCTGAGGCCCAAAGCATCCTGCACCCCACCCCAGTAGGTCTTTACAGTGCTTAGGCCTCAATCCCCACATCCCAGCCATGTGTGAATGCCCCACATGTGCATGTGGTGGTCATGGTCCCACACAGCAGAACGGGAGAATATTTGTGTTGTGTAATGCACACAACTAGATTCCTACTCTCCGGCTCTGGGCACATTTCATGTGCACTTATTTTTGTGCGCCATGTGTCCTGTGGACAGGCCTTTGTGGTCCTACATTTGGGTGACCATGTGGAAAGGAGGACTGGGCTCTTGTATCTTTAAGAATGATCAGATACAAAAGAGGGTGGGGCTCCTGCAGCTTTAGCTGTTGTGATGAAGAGGGGATTTCTCCAGGTGCTGGGTGCCTACGAATGACACCTGCATGCATACAAATGAAGTACAAGCTGTAGGGGCAGGATTGCAGTTTGAGATTGATAAACAAATGGTCAAGGAACACCTAATTTCATTGAATGAGTTCAAATCTCTGGAGCCCAATGAACTGTATCCTAGGGTAATGAAGGAGCTGGCAGAAGAACTCTCAGAACCACTGTCCATTATCTTTACGAAATCATGGAAGACGGGTGAAGTGCCTGACGACTGGAGGAGGGCTAATGTCCCTATCTTCAAAAAGGGCAAAAAGGAGGAACCTGGGAACTACAGACCAGTTACTCTGACATCCATTCCTGGGAAAATTTTGGAGCAGATGATAAGAAGTAAATCTGTAGACATAGGCTGACCATATGAAAAGGAGGACAGGGCTCATGTCACTTTAACAGTTGTAGAGAAAAGGGAATTTCAGAAGGTGTCATTTGTATGCAATTAGTTCCTGGTGAAATTCCCTCTTCATCACAACAGTTAAAGTTGCAGGGGCCCTGCCTTCTTTTGTATTTGGTCACTCTAGTATAGTGCCTGCAACTTTAACTGTTGTGGTGAAGAGGGAATTTCACCAGGTACTAATTGCATGCCAGCTGAAATTCCCTTTTCTCTACAACTGTTAAAGTTACATGAGCCCTGTCCTCCTTTTCATATGGTCACCCTAGTAAACACCTTGAAAACAATGCAGTGATTGTGGGCTTTCCCATACTAGAGGCCTTCAAGAGGCAGTTGGACAACCATCTGTCAGGGATGCTGTAAGGTGGATTCCTGCATTGAGCAGGGGGTTGGACTTGATGGCCTTTTAGGCCCCTTCCAACTCTACTATTCTATGATTCACTGCAATAAAAGAATAGTGCCACTCAACCAATTAAAAGCCCCTTCATCAAGAAGCCAGTTTACATGCCAAAGACCCAAGTGAGTTATAAAAAACGGGGGGGGGGGCTTTGCCTGTGAGCTGAACTTCAACAAAAGCAGAACCAACCTAGTTTCCCTCAGTAGGGAGTTCGAGAGCCTGGGAGCAGCCACCGAGGAGGCCTGTCTTGTGTTCCCACCAAATGCACCTCCCCCAAATGATGCTGGGGCTGAGAGAAAACTATCCCCCTCAAGTTCTTAAAATCCAGCTATGGGGGGAAGGGGGGCTTTCAACACATCCTGCCCTTCAACCCTTGAAGGGTGTTCTCAGATTATTATTTATTCATTTATTTATTTACATAGTGCCATCAATGGACATAGTGCTATACATGGCACAGCTGAGAAGACATTAGAAGTCTAAATTCCTAAAGCTTCTTTCCAAAGGGTGAAAAGTGGGCTAGATGGAACAACTCTTAGGTGGATCCACAGTGGGCTACAGAATCGGACTCAAAGGCTGCATTCGGACAACACATTAAGCAACCGAGGGAGGGGAAACGATCGTCAGTTGTGTTGCTTATTGTGTTGTTTGGAAGGTAACATGCCGCTCACAAACTACTGACGGGATGCTATTCCGCCCAAATAAGCAACTGAGAGAAACAACTGGCTTGCAAGTTGTTTTGCTTGAAGCCAGCTGTTTAAAGTGTTGTGTGGAGGGGTGGGTGTGTTAATGGCATGTGGTGAGTGGGTTAAAACACAAGCCCATAGAGGCAGGCGGCAAGAGCGACCAAAGCGGTGGCTGCCACTCTGCTACAACTGGTGTAACTTGCAGAGGCTGCTGGGATAGAACTGGGAGGACTGAGGGAGGAGGGAGGGAGGGAGGGGAGAGGGGAGAGGGGCGGGGGCTATGCCAGTTAAATGCTGGGTTGACTATTATTCTACTCAACGCCAGCCCCAACCACCCACAGTTGTGTAGGAATATGTTGTGTGGGGAGTACCCACAAAATAACCAACTTTGAGTTGGCTACTCAACCCACCGTTGATTAATGTGTTGTCCGAATGCAGCCAGAGAGTGCTTATCAATGGTACCTTTTCACACTGAGGGGAGGGAACGAGCAGGGTACCACAGGGCTCAGTCCTGGGCCCAGTGCTTTTCAATGTTTTTATTCATTATTATTAAACTTCCTGGCTGTTAGAGCAATATGACAGTAGAACCAATGACCTAGGGAGGTGGTGGGCTCTCCCACACGAGAGGCCTTCAAGAGGCAGCTGGACAACCATCTGTCGGGGATGCTTTAAGGTAGATTCCTGCATTGAGCAGGAGGTTGGACTTGATGGCCTCATAAGACCCTTCCAACTCTACTATTCTATGATTCTAAGGGTGTGCAGAACTAAGCCCCATGGAACATACAGGGACTTACTTCCATGTAAAACATGCATTGGATTGTGCTGTGTGAACACATTAAACTTATTAAAACAGCAGAGCAGCATGCGGTCAAATTGAAGGCAGAGGCGGCGTCACGGGAGCTGCAGAGCAATCCTAAAACAGGAGAGCTGAAAGCCTCAGCCTAATATAAGTCTTCAACTGGTGCCGAAGGCCCCAAAAGAAACCATGAGAATTGGCACCAGATGGGCCTCCCTTTGGGAGGGTGTTCCCAAGTTTGGGCACCACCACGGAGAAGGCCCTACTTCCAGCCATCACAGGCCCCGCCTCCAAAGAAAGGGAAGCCCAGCGAAGTCCTCAGAAGCAGAATGTAACATCTGGGCAGGTTCATGAAGGAGAACATCCTCCTTTTTCCTGCCTGTTTCAGGCTGTAGGAGAGCAGGTGGGTTCGTGCTGTAGTTCAGCTGGGTGGGCCCTTCTAAGACATCCTTGGTCCCATGGGGAGCTGTCTAGGCTGGCTGAGGGCTTGGTACCAGCCATGTGTATGGCTGTTGAAGCCAAGGGACTGTTACCTCCAGTGGAGGCGGCTCTGACGTCAGTGGGGTGGTGAATCTGCTCCAGGTTTCAGTCAGAACCCACCAGAGCTCTAAAGGAGCTATCCAAGGTGCTTCCGCACCTTGGGTAGCCCCTTCAAAGTTCCGAGTGGTTCTGACTGAAATGCAGAGCAGACTCGCCTCCCCATTTACATCAGTGTCATCAGCCTCCACTGGTTACCTCTCATCCGAATCGTGGGCCAGATCTGCACCAAGCAGGATATAGCGGTATGAAAGTGGCATATAAAAAGGCAGGAGCCACACCAAGTAGGATAGAGTGGTATGAAAGCTATATATGGAATGTATCTTATGGGCCCCAACAGTTGTCAGTGCACTTCAGTGCTGCTATTAAGCCGTAGTGTGGCTCCTGCCTGTTATATACCGCTTTTATACTGCTTTCATGCCACTATACCCTGCTTGGTGTAGATCTGGCCGTAGAATCCTGGCCGTTTTAGCCTTTGGAAGACAAGGGAAATTTCTCCTCCGGACAGTCCTGGGTTAATACATCAGGTGAGATCTCTGTGTCACCATTACAAGTGCCTTTCAGGCAGGATGGCTTGATCAAAGTCTAGTTGACATAACTGGAGAATAAGTCACATCTAGGATTTGGTTTTGGAAGGGTGTGACATAACTGGTCCCAGAGCCCGGACCTAAGACAGAGACACTCGCAGAAAGATGCAGGATCCCAAACTGGGCTAAGAGACGTGACTGTACTTACACAACGTTGCCTCACGGTTCTTGTCAATGGTGCCGTGTCCCCTCCCGATTCTCAGCCAAGGGTCCCGGAGGTTAATCGTGGCTTCCAGGCCCCCTGGGGCAGAACCAGTAGCAGCTCAGTGAACCGCAATGGCTGTCCTGCGCTGCCAATCAAACTGTCCTCGAAATGACTGCGCATGTAACCAGCTGGGTTAATCAGGACAGTGTTGCTAACATTAGACAGCAAAGCCGCGTAATTGCTTCGAGAAGGTCTTTCAAATCCACCCTCGGCTTTGCATGCAGTTGCGTCGGCCGGCTCTCAGCGCTGTCCACCCCCCTGATATGCATGTTCCCCCACCACCCGCAAGAAAGACTTTGGGCTGTTGATTCAGGGGAGTGGGTCTTGATTTGCAACAGGGTTTGCACCTACTGCAGGATTTTCTAGACTCCACGGGGCAGCCAGATGATTTTAGACACTGCATTTCATGGTCCTACTGGGGAGGGGGACCCCTCTGTCTGATTTTGGGGATTCCCCCTCCCCCACATACCACAGCCCACCCCATTCAGAAGGGTCTGCATGTAGCAGGCAGGCTGTTGGGCTGTCATAGGAAGTAGGGGACAAGCAAACCCACTTCAGCCGGTGCAGTTGATCCATAGAATCATAGAAGAGTAGAGTTGGAAGGGGCCTCTAAGGCCATTGAGTCCAACCCCCTGCTCAATGCAGGAATCCACCTTAAAGCATCCCTGAAAGATGGTTGTCCAGTTGCATCTTGAATGCCTCTAGTGTGGGAGAGCCCACCACCTCCCTAGGTCATTGGTTCCATTGTCATATTGCTCTAACAGTCAGGAAGTTTTTCCTGCTGTTCATCCGGAATCTGGCTTCCTGTAACTTGAGCCTGTTATCCTGTGTCCTGCACTCTGGGATGATCGAGTAGAGATCCTGGCCCTCCTCTGTGTGACAACCTTTCCAGTGTTTGAAGAGTGCAATCATGTCTCCCTTCAATCGTCTTTTTCCCAGGCTAAACATGCCCAGTTCTTTCAGGCTCTCCTCATCGGGCTCTGTTTCCAGCTTAATCCAATCCGATCGCATGATATATATATTTGAAAAGTGAAAACTGTGTTTGCCAACCTTGATTAAAAAAAATGAAATGTTTTGAGCATGGTTTGTTTCGCATTTGAAACTCACCCAAATCACAGCACCATCATGGTGAGAGGAATAAACGTTGTGTTTGGTTCTGTGGCCCGCAGGGCTAAAGACACAACACTTGGAATGCTGTGTACAGTTCTGGTCACCATACTTAAAAGAAGATATTGCAAAGCTGGAAAACATGCAGAAGAGGGCAAGAAAAATGATCAAGGAACGGGAGCATCTCCCTTAGGAGGGACAGGGCCGTGCAGAGCTGGTCATAGGCCCAGGCCAGGTGGGAGGTGTGTGCCCCTCCCCCATTTCAAGCTGCTCATTAAGTATTTTTTTAATCAGTGGCACTGATTCAGTGCTAAATACATGTATGAACTAGAACGATTTATTAAAAAGGGAATGGGAAGCACTTCTATTCAAAAGTTAAGATCACTTCACATTCAGAATTTCACGACGGGCGGCTTCTGCGCTGTTTCCGCAAGGCGGGCTCCTCGCTTCTCGATGGGCTGCTTATGCTACAGAAGCAGTAGCGTAAGCTAGGGGGGGGGACCTCCTCGTTGGAGTGCCCCCTCAGAATCGTGGGCCCCGGGCCAACTGGCCCCACTGCCCCCCCCCCTCTGCACGGCCCTGAGGAGGGAAGGTTACAACCGCTGGGGTTGCTTAATTTGGGGGGAAAAAGGGAGTTAGCTAAATTCCTGGAGGAGAAGGCTATCAAGGGCTACTAGTCCTGATGGCTATGTGCCGCCTCCAGTATCAGAGGCAGTAAGCTTATGTACACCAGTTGCTGGGGAACATGGGTGGGAGGGTGCTGTTGCACACATGTCCTGCTTGTGGGTTTCCTGCGGTCAGCTGGCAGGCCACTGTGTGAACAGAATGCTGGACTAGATGGGCCCTTGGACTGATCCAGCCTTAGGGCTCTTCTTAGGTTCTTATAGAAATAAGCCTCCATTTTGTTGTACAAATGGATAATATATTTTGAAAGTAAAAATAATAAAATGTGCATCTGTAATCATGGACACATCTAGCTGGACACCCTTGACTATAAAATATTGAATTATTATTATTATTATTAATAATAATAATAATAACATTTATATACAGCCCCATAGCCGAAGCTCTCGGGGCGGTTTAGAAAGATTAAAAGACTGAACATTAAAATCAATATACAAAATTTAAAAACATAAAAGCATTTTAAAAAAGCTAACATTTAAAACAATTTTAAAATCTCAGCCAGGCCAAAAACTCAGTTAAAAACTCAACATATGCTATTAAATGCCTGGGAGAAAAGAAAAGTCTTAACCTGGCGCCGAAAAGATAACAACGTTGATGCCAGGCGGGCCTCATTGGGGAGATCATTCCACAATTGGGGGGCCACCACAGAGAAGGCCCTCTCCCTTGTTGCCATCCTCCAAGCTTCCCTTGGAGTAGGTACCCGGAGAAGGACCTTAGCTGTTGAGCGTAGTATTCAGGTAGGTTCATGTCAGGAGAGGCGTTCCGTCAGGTATTGTGGTCCCAAGCCATGTAAGGCTTTATAGGTTAAAAACAGCACCTTGAATTGGGCTCAGAAACATACAGGCAGCCAATGCAGCGGGCCAGAGTCGGTCTTATATATTCGAACCTCTTGGTCTGGGTTATCAATCTGGCCGCTGCATTTTGCACAAGCTGCAGCTTCTGAACCGCCTTCAAAGGCAACCCCACCTAGAGCACATTGCAGTAATCTAACTTGGAGGTTACCAGAGCGTAGACAACTGAAGCCAGGTTATCCCTGTCCAGATAGGGGCGTAGCTGGGCCACCAACCGAAGTTGGTAGAAGGCACTCCGTGCCACTGAGGCCACCTGAGCCAAAACAAGAAGGAGGAGGAGGAAGAGGAGGAGGAGGAGGAGGAGGAGGAGGAGGAGGAGGAGGGATGGATGCTGGCATGAGCAGCAGCAACAGCCATGATGAGCCCTGAGTGTCATTGTTCCACATTTCTGGATGGTCACTCCCCACCCCCACAATGCTATGGGGCCCTTGACTTCAACCCTGATTTCCAGTCCTGGCTGCACCATTGGCTGAACTCCCGATGGGCTAGACACACTTGCGCATCCTTCAAGCCAAGCGATACTCCTGGGCTAACTCCACAGCATAGAATGCCTTTCCCTTTCCCCCGCCAAAGAACCATGGAGGTGTTTGAGTTGGTTTATATAAACGTGTGCGTGTCTATGCCTGCTGTGTCCGAATGAGGGGTTTGGTCTGATCCAAAACTTATCGGAAAAGCACTCAGAAAAATTTTGGACTACAGCAAGCGGGGGGGGGGGGGGAGGGGGGAGGGAGAGATGTCTCCTGTTAGGCTCCCAGCACAATCTGCGATGTGCAGTATGCCTTTGAAAACGTAATCAACAAGTAGAGCTTACAAAGGGAAGTGGACTTTAACTGGGAACAACGTCACTGGGAAATGAGCAGGCCTTGGGGCCGTCTATACGTCTTCTAACCCCACTGCGGCTGCGAATCGTCGCCGCGCCGGTTGTATACCACCGCCTCCAACTTGCCGCTTTTACAAGAAGCTCCACGCTAAAAAACAACAACCCCAGGGATGTTTTATTGAACGTGAGGTCACTGTGGCCCTTCCGCATCGAGCCAGGGGCATCCCAGGGCAGATGGCAACCCTTTGTTGGTCACCGGAAGCCAGACAGAGGGTAAGGAATGGGCAGGATGGCCGCCAGAAACCTTGCACTGCCTCCGGACATCAAGATTACCCACCGCCGCCCCGCGGCAGTGAAACCGCGGAGTTCAGTGGGTAAGCGGAGGCACCATTTGATAAACGTTTTATCACAACACCTAAACTACGTTTTGCGCAGCATATGCATTTCTCACCTTTTATGCTGTCACATAAACTGCTTATGAATGGCATTTCTGTACCTGTTTGGTTTATTTATGATTGCTACCCAAATCTATGTCATACGTTTCGCCTAACAGCAGATTGTAAACCAACACACACAGAGTGTGTTATTATTTTATATATTCTCTTGTGATTTTAGGTGTTGTTGTTGGTTGTTATCTTATCTTGCTATGTGTATAATTAGTAAATCTGCTCACAGTGCTGCGCATGAGCATTGCCATTGAGGGAAGTCCTAGAAAGCTCCCAATACTAATGGCAATGACAATTGTCCTGGTGAGGAAACATATTGTGCAAATGAAGCCAATTGGAAGAGTACTGGTTCCAAGAGCAAGGTTTTGGACTCTTATGTTTCGGGTGACCCTATGGAAAGGAGAACTGGGCTCCTGTATCTTTAACAGTTGTATTGAAAGTGGAATTTCAGCAGGTGTCATTTGTATGCCTGCAGCATCTGGTGAAATGCCCTCTTCATCACAACAGGTCAAGCTGCGGGAGACCTGCCCTCTTTTGTATTTGGTCACTCTAGTATACCTCCTGCAGCTTTAACTTCTGTGATGAAGAGGGCATTTCACCAGGTGCCGCAGGCATACAAATGACACCTGCTGAAATTTCCTAAATAACTGTTAAAGATACAGGAGCCCTGTCCTCCTTTCCATAGGGTCACCCTACTTAAGTTTTTTCTTTCTTTTATTACATATTTATTCTGCCTAACAGTCAAGGCTCTCTGGGCAGTTTACAATTAAAACCACAGTATACAAAAATTAAGATTTAAACTTTAAAACTTTAAAAAATGTCATATAAAACCAGAATAAGTTACAGTCCAGGGAAAGCTTGTCTAAAATATATATGTCTCCAGGAGGCGTTTGAAGGATATTACATTTTCTGCCTCTCAAACTGCATGAGGGAGGGTTTTTCCAGAGGGTGGGTGCCATTACAGAGAAGGCCCTGCCGTCGAGGTTCTTCACGGCAGCATTCTGTTTGTCTTGGAATGGCCAGTAGGGCCTCTTCTGACAATTGGAAATGTCATCTGAGTGTATATAAGAGAAGGCAGTCTGCTGGCTATCCTGGTCTCAAGTCATTTAGGGCTTTATGGGATAATAGCATAACCTTGTAAGTGGCTCAGTAGCTAACAGGCAGCCCTTCTTTTGAGGAAGGGCCAACCGTAAGTACCTGAAGAGAGCCCTCCTGGATCAGACCAAAGGCTCATTTTGAGCAGTGGCCTCTTTTCCGCAGTGGTTCTGGGAAGGCCATGAGCAGAAGTTTCCTTATTGTTTTCATTTCATGTAAAACATTCACATCCTGCCCGTCACCAATTCCGAATCGAGGCCAGTGTGCTACAAAATACCTATAATAAACAGTGGAGGCCGTTGGCTCTGATATCAGTGGGGTGGTGAATCCACTCCAGGTTTCAGTCAGAGCCAGTCAGACCTCTAAAGAATAGTGTGGCATTTTGGATATCCCCTTTAGTGTTCTGATTAATTCTGACTGAAACCCGGAGCAGATTCATCGCCCCACTGACATGGGAGCCAACAGCCTCCACTGATCGTAAACTTTTTATTGCAATGATACAAGAAAAGTGATTGAGCACTTTGGAGAACTCCTTTAGAGAGTTCTGACTGGCTCTGACTCAAACCTGGAGCGGATTCACCGTCCTGCTGGCATCGGAGCCACCAGCTTGCACTGATAATTTTTATATTACAAAAAAAGTTATCAAAGACAGTGCTCAATGTGAATTTGCTCAGCTGCAGTGGAACAGTCTATCCTACCCAGGGTGGGTACTTATGCATTGCCAGAACAGAGGCCACAGATTTTCATAAAAATTGGCATGTACTAATTGATATGTGTAGATGTAAATTTAATTACTATATAATTTAAATAGAATCATCATCATCATCATCATTATCATCAAATATATTGGGACAGAACAATTCATTCCGACAAGACAATACCCTGCAACCAACCAGATATAAAGTTCAAAGACAACAAAACAAAACAAAACTCATACCTCATCGACATAGCAATACTGAATGACAAAAATGTTGAAAAGAAAGAAGAAAAGAGAGATAAATATACACCATTGGCCATGGAAGTCAAAGAACTATGGCAACAGGAAAAGGTCACAATTACTCCGTTAGTCACCTCGGTCACTGGCATCACATCAAAAAAAATATACAGAAAACCTCCAGAAGCTGGGCCTACCACAATACATCCACACCAACATCCAGAAAGCAGTCGTAATTGAAACATGCTCAATCGTCAGGAAATTCCTGAATCTGTAAAAGACAGCATGAGTTGGCAAAGCCTGTCATGTCCGTCTAGAAAAACCGGCATGAACAAGAAAGAGATAACGATAACAACAACAACAACAACAACAACAATAATACCTAATGACAAAAATGTTGTAGAAAAGGAAGAGCAAAAGAGAGAGAAATATACACCACTGGCCATGGAAGTCAAAGAACTATGGCAACAGGAAAAGATCACAATTACTCTGTTAGTCACCTCGGTCACTGGCATCACATCAAAAAAAGTATACAGAAAACCTCCAGAAACTGGGCTTACCAGAATACATCCACACCAACATCCAGAAAGTAGTCATAATTAAAACATGCTCAGTCGTCAGGAAATTCCTTAATCTGTAAAAGACAACATGACTTGGCAAAGCCCATCATGTCTGTCTAGAAAAACCGCCACGATTGAGAAAGAGGGGGGAAGCAGAAAGCATTCATTCAGATCCAGGCTTCATCAGACGGAGGTCTACGATGCCCAAACGACCACCTATGCGGGCAGAGGCCCCGTGCAGCGGGAGTGCAGGATCATGCCCACATTGCCCAGAGGGTGCCTTTCTCCTGTTCCTCTGCTTGCATGGCAAAGCGAAGCCACACACACGCAGACAGGGAGGGCTGCAAAACCCACCGGTTGACATCCTTGGACGGAGGTTGGCAGGCGCTCCATCTGGATTGCCATGAATTATTTTGCACAGGGTCCAGAGGCTTGTGGCCCAAAGAACCAGGAAGCCATGATGGCAGCAAAGTCCTTAGCTGACCTTTCCTTTTCCAACTCTGGAGTGTCTGGGGATTTCCCTCTTTCCTACCCATTCCTATATCCTTGTGTGTCATGTCATTTTCGGATTACAAGCCTCCTGGCAGGGGATGCCTTTGTTTAATTGACTGCGCGTCAGTTGCCCAAGGAGACATTTTGGCTGAGGAGCAGCATAAAAATATTTCAAACAAATAAATAACAACACATTCGGGTCAAGGGAGAGCCTTTGAGTCAGGGGTCTCTGATTTATTTATTTGCCTCTTTTCCATCTCCATAGGGTGACCATATGGAAAGGAAGACCAGGCTCCTGGATCTTTAACAGGTGCACTGAAAGGGGAATTTCAGCAGATGTCATTTGTATGCATGCAGCACCTGGTAAAATTCCCTCTTCATTACAACAGCTAAAGCTGCAGGAGCCCTGCCCTCTTTTATATCTGGTCACTCTAGTATAGCTCCTACAGCTTTACCCTGCTGGTGGTACTCTTTACTCTGGTTTTGTTCTGTGTAAAGCTTTGGAAGGTTTTATATTATGTTTCCTCACGTTGCATTTTAGGGTACCTCTAGACGGGCACTTTACCCCCGTGATGGCTTCAGAGTGGCGGCAGGTGATTTACATGATGCTGCCGCCACTCCGAAGCCATCTGGGGAAAAGCCCCAAAGCTCCACTGTAAAAAAAGCCGGGCATTTACCCTGACTTTTTTAGCTTGGAGCAAGGTGACGACGGCATTTACCATCTGCCGCTCTTGCTCCGGAGCTTGTCCCCCCCCCCCCATTTAAAGACTTTTTTAAAAAAACAAAAAACATGCATTGGAAGAGAGGGGCCATGCTTCCAGGCGCCCCTAAAACTGCTGCCTGCACTCTGTTGGGCGGGTGTGGGTGCGGTGGCGGCGGCGGCAGGATGGGCGGGCACCACGGCGGCAGCAACAGGAAAGCCTGCTGTGGCGCTCCTTCCGCTGTAGATGGGCGGAATGAGCGTCGATGCGGGGCGCGCTGCCTCCCACCACCGCTGCACTGCTGCCCCGATGCCGTGAAGATGAATTCAGATTCTTATGAATAGTTGTTTTAAATGGATATTGTATTTATAACCTGTTTTTATGCTATTTATGGTTTAAAATTTTGTATATCTTTTTTTTTTTAATGTTCAATGTTTTTAAGTTTTATAAACCGCCCAGAGAGCTTCGGCTATGGGGCGGTATATAAATGCAATAAATAATAATAATAATAATAATAATAATAATAATAATAATAATAAATATAACCCAACTGGATGGGCAGATTAATCGGTCTTCAGCACTGGTGGTGGTCCGGCATCCTCCACCGCACCATCCCAATGTAGGAGGCACGGAAGGTGCTGCATGGCACACAGGTCTCTCCTCCAATACCTTGCTGCCGCCTCCCAGTGTCTTCCACCTGAGGCAATTGCTACAGTCTGCCAAATGGTAGGGCTGAACTATTTTGAAGACACAAAGAGATCTGTGATGTGGCTGAAGGGGAAGAGTATTTTGGTACAGGGCTTCTCTCTGGGGATCTGATGCAAGTATCTGTTAACTACTGCGAGAGCCTCTAGGCCTGCATTGATGATGATGATGATGATGATGATGATGATGAAGAACCATGACGAATCGGACCAAAAGTCCATCTTGCTCATCATTCTTCTGCCCCACAAAGGCCAACCAGATGCTTCTAGGAGTCACACAAGCAAGGCATGAAGGCATAATGACCTCTCTCATTATTGCTTCAATCAACTGGTATTTAGTGGTAGATTGCTCCTGAACCTGGAGGTTCTGTACAGCCAACATAGCTAACACAGCCATTGATAGACCTGCCCTCCTTAACAAATGTGTCTAATCCCTTTTTAAAGCCATCTCGTGCTCCATTTGCAAAATTGCAACTAAAGCAAATATTACAAAGGCGCTCTAAGTTGCTGGTGCCCTCTTATTATCCAAAGAAAACTAAACTTCTGACAAGACTTTTTTTAAAATGTGCATTTTTTTAGTGTGCACACAAGGTCAGGAATTTGCAAGCATTTTCAGAGACCATGTTCTCATGCGCATATCCATGCTCAGGGTTGCAAACAGGACACGTTCCTATGATCTGCGAAAATAAAACGGAAGTCTTGTACATCCCTCCATCAGTTGTGGGTCCAGCTTTGCGCACCAACGAATCAGAGGGCGGCTCAGATTCTAGTCTTGCTCGGTGCCCGTACGGCAGGGGAGCGCTCTGCCTTTTGCAAATTTTAAAATTCAAACCACCATGCAATGCCCGTGAAGCAAGCTGCATCATGGAAAATAGCCAGGGGAGGGGGGGGGGGAAAGCAAAACCTGGTAGGTTTTCTTTAGACGAAAAAGAATATTTTTCACTGCGTGTGTAGCCACAATGGGTCACTTGCAAAGCAACCTGAATGACTCACATTGCTTCTTATCAATGATTACCGGTGACACAAGCCAGAGCATTAAATACTTTATCCTGACCCGATAGGGCAGTTCATAGTTGAACTGAGATAAAAGGCAATATGATGGACTCTGGGAAAGCGGCATCTTTTAACTACAGGCAGAACAAAAGATCTGTGGAGGAAGAGATCTCCCAGTGTAAGGCGGAGATTTTTTTTTTTTAATTAAATAGCTATTCTATACTGCCCTTCAATTCAAAATTATTACAATGACTAATAAAACACAGTAAAAATACAGAATGGCAGTGTATTTGATATGTATATTACAATAATCAAGCAGATCTATTGAAAACCAACAAGGAATTCTACCAGCACACCCAGATTTACCTTCTGACTGATTTACCTTGTTCTAAAGATGAACAAATCTGTCCGTTTTGGCTTCTCTCGCTTTCTCATTTTTTCCAATCTTAAATTCATTGGATCCCAAACTTTTGAGGATCTTCCCAGTCTTAAAGTCGGTCCATTCCTATCTTGAATTTCATTTTAAGTTGGCATCGAAATTCATGTGCTGTTTTGTGCTCATTTCTCCTGAGATATGCATTTTTGTATCGGAGAACACTGTTGCAAAATTCAGACAAGTGCAAATTTCAAAGGACAACAGAGTTTCAGTTCCCATATCGGTATTGAAAATGCTGAATTATTTGCAATGTTGTAGTGGAACCAGGGCCTGCAGGGTCAGAGCATCGGGATTTTCTATTATTATTATTATTATTATTATTATTAATCAGGGATGCTGATTCCATTCTCTAACCTGCTTAGGATTTTCTGTTCCTTCTGATCTTAGTTGCAACCATCACATTACCTAGGGGTGAGGAATGAATTTTCCCAGCAATATATTGTTCCTGGTGTAATGCAAAGTATTATGGGGTGGCTCGGTCTTGAATGGGCAATGGTGTAATTTGGATGGGGTGGAGGAAGCGGTGGTCTTCGTCCACCCCAAACAATTTTCCAACTGGTAAGACTTCTAAAGTACGATCAGCGACAGAGACTGTTCTTGCCTGGCCATCTCTGAGAGCAATTCAAACCCATCTGTTTCACCATGGCCTTTAGTTTGGATTACTTTCCACGAATGCTTGAATTCTGGCTTTTAGCTTTTAGCTCATCCCATTTTTTTTTATTCTTTATTTTTGGTCATTTAGTCTTTCTCGTTCGATGGATTTCATATCATTGTAATCATTGCTGAAAGCTGCCGGGGGTGGGGTGGGGTGGGGGTAGGGGGAGACGTCGTCATGGGAGGCTGAAAGATGTGGGGGGGGAGACATATTTTAATCGATATATAAATTTGGAAACCCAAAGGGTGGAAAGGGAGCAGCTGGGAGGATTTGGAGAGATGAAGCAACGGAAGGAGGAAAACTCAAGTTGCCCCTTTGTTTCACATTGGCCTCCTGCCAGGGCCGGCCCTACCATTAGCAAATTGAGGCAATCGCCTCAGGGAGCAGTTCTTGAGAGGTGGCAGCAAAGTGTTGGAGGAAAAACCTGTGGACGTGGCTCTCTGGGGAACCCCAGATTGCCATATTGGGAACCCAAGTGGGCCAGATTTGGGCTAGAGGCCAGAGGTTCCCCACCCCTGATTTAAAGTAAGCTTGTTCTTCCAAAATATATATTTGTGAGCGATGCCCAAGCCTTCCAAAGGGGGAGGGATGTGTGCAATCCAACATCCACTATGAAGGAACCTTACAGAGCTTTGGGCTCTTTAGGTTAGAAGACAATCTGAATAAGAGGGGACACGAGTACAGAGGTGTGTAAAATGATGCACGGTGTGGAGGAAGTGGAGAAGGGAGCTGTTCTTCTCCCTCTCCTGTTGTACTAGAGCCCAGTGGGGTCGTCCCATGAAGCTGAATGGTGGGAGATTCAGGAGAGATCAAAGGAAGGGCTTTTTCACACAGCGCAGAGTCCAACAATGGAGCTCACTGATGGCCACCAATGTGGATGGCTTCAAAAGGGAATTGGACAAATTCCTGGAGGAGAAGGCTATCAATGGCTACCAGTCCTGATGGCTATGTGCCACCTTCGGTATAGAAGGCGGTATGCCTCTGAACACCAGTTGCTTGGGAACATAACCAGGAGGATTCTATTGCTCTCATGTCCTCCTTTTGGTGTTCACCTAGGCATGGAGTTGGCCAGTTGGAAGAGACAGGCCCTTGGTCTTATCCAATACAGCCCTTCTTACATTCTTAAAAGCTTCATCCCCATTACCCAGTGCACTCTGGCGCCACATTGTAGCATGACCAAGAAACAGAGGTTCAATGGATAAAGAGGAAAGGCTATGCAGATTCCCAATGACTATGTGGTGTTACTTAGCCAGCCCTTCTCTGGGCAAAGTATGTGTTGGGTTCAGGGTAAGAGCACAACTGCCCACATGATTTTCTTGAGACCTAGATGACCCCGCCATCTTTGGTCACAGAATCATAGACTTAGAAGGGATCTTGAAGGTCTTCTAGTCAAATGCCCTGCACAACGCAGGATCTTCAATTTACAATTCAGTATAGCGTCCCTGACAGATGGCCATCGACCCCATGCTTAAGTGCCTCTACAGAAGGAGAGCCCACCGTTTCTTGAGGCAGACTGTTCAACTTCATAGCTTGGTACCATTACGAAGTATCTCTTAATGTTGAGTTGAAATCCCGTTCCCTGCCACTTCCACCCCTTGGTTCTAGTCCTGCCTTCTGGAGCAACAAAGAGCACATCTGCTCCATCTGCTCCACGGCAGGTCTTCAGATATTTGAAGGCCACTCTCACGCCTCCCCTTAATCTTCTCTTCTCCTAGCTAAGTACACCCAGTTCTTTCAACCATTCTTCATAGGACTTTTCCCTCCAGGCCCCTCACCATCCCAGTCACCCTCTTTCAGATGAGCTCCCCTTGGCCAATGTCCTTCTTAAAATGGGGCACCCAGCATTTGACTTAGTACTGCAGATGCGGACAGATGAATACAAGGGCTAAGGTGTCCTGCCTCAAGGTTGTCTACTGAATTTGGACACCAGGAGATCCTATTCCATTTTTTTTCCTTTGATGCCATTGGCATCCAGGAGCCGTATATTCAACACTCTTCTAGCCCCTGAAAGCTGCAGGAAAATGTCAGCCAATGCTAAGTTGCTTGCGTGCATGAATTTGGGCTCACCTTGGCTTTTGGCATGGAAACGCAAAGCACCTTCTCTGTCGCTTAGTGTTGTGCTATATTCTGGTTCTGAACTGGATTTGGCCTGTGGTGAACACTCAAACTGCAGAGCATCTGGAACTCAGCTCAGGTCGAGACACTGAATGAAAATCAACCCTCAGACGCAATGCATTTATCTTCCCAGGGGACTCCCAGAATTGTATCCATATAGTGCCGCACTGCTCTCTCATCTATCAACCAACACCAGAATGTATGCCCTAAAGGCGCAAATTCTGCAACCAGAATCAATTAGGCAAAATTTAAATATATTTCATTAATATCGCAACGTGGATAGATTTTCTGTGACCCAAGGTTTTTCTTCTTCAAAAATGCATTTCTTAATTTTTTTAAAACAAAGTTGGAGGGTGATATGAAAGGAGGAAAGGCGTGGAGACATTTTCAAAGTGTTTCCTACAATCATGATACAATCATGAGCTCTAGAAACTTGTGGTTTTTTTTTTTTAAAATGAAAGCTCAGGTTTTCAGGATGCCACATACTGTGCCAGACATTAGGTGTTATTTAGAAGTTTTCCCCTCAGTTGGAAGACTAACCCCCAAATCGGTTGAGTGTGAATACTGGGATCCATGCCAACCGTGGCTTTTAAGCCTCAACAGCTCATTTTAGAGCCTCTCCATTGATTTTAACAGGGCTGCTCTAGAGTCAGTGAGCTGATGGTTGCAGCCTTGATCCTATTAGCATCAAAGGAAGAAGACTTAAAGCCCAGTTCTTTGATGAAAGCAGGTTTTTATTGATTGCATTTCTATCCTGCCTTTTTTCCTCCAAGGAACCCAAGCTACTGTACATAATCCTCCTCCTCTCCATTTTATCCTCAAACCCACAACCTTGTGAGGTAGGCTGGGCTGAGAGTCTGTGAATGGCCCAAAGTCACCCAGTGGGCTTCATGGCTGAATGGGGACAAGAACCCAGATCTCCTGACTCCCAGTTCAACACTCTGATCACTACACCACACTGGGTTGAAGATCAGTCTGCTCCACCATCAGCGGTGGCTGGTGGCTCCCATGTCGGTGAGGCTGTGAATCCGCTCCGGGTTTCAGTCAGAACCAGTCAGAAAGCTAAAGGAGCTGTCCAAGGTGCTTCTTTAGAGTTCTGAGTGGCTCTGACTGAAATCTGGAGTGGATTCACTGCCTCACCGACATCGGAGTCAGCAGCACCCACTGGACATAATTACAGCATTAAAACCTCTCTCTCTCTCTCTCTCTCTCTCTCTCTCTCTCTCTCTTTCCTTACCACTGTGAAGGCCGTCCAAGGACATTACTTTATTGCAGTCCCTCCAGGCCAAAGCAAGGCCTGTGTCTCCTCTTCTGAGCAAAAGGCACAGAAAATCCAGAGTATCCAAAGCGAGGGTTGTTTTCAAATGAAAAATATGAGCGCACCTTCAAGGGGGTCTAGCCGTTGGCTTTCCTGAGGCCGGTGCGAACTCACGTGTGTTCAGAAATCAACCCCCTCCTTCCCCCGCTGGAAAAAATGGCTTCATATCAGGCTATTTGCAAGGAGACCCGCTTCCCTTGAAATATGAAAAGAAAGTGGTGGGTTGTTGTCCCTGTTTCGTGGCTACTCTGAATAGGATTAGGATGAGCACAAAAGCTGCTTAGATGCCAGCCACCATCTGCAAGCAGGGAAGTAATGAGGTTATGAAGATCACTAGCTTCCCCAATGGGCACAGCTGATGGAGTTCCTTTGTTGCTGGGGATCAGGCCCTGGTTACTTCAGAGGGACACACCCCTATTAGGGTGACCCTATGAAAAGGAGGACATGGCTCCTATATCTTTAACAGTTGTATTGAAAAGGGAATTTCAGCAGGTGTCATTTGTATGCCTGCCGCACCTGGTGAAATTCCCTCTTCATCACAACAGTTAAAGCTGCAGGAGCCTTGCCCTCTTTTGTTTCTGGTCACCCTATCCACTATGGCCTCTCCTGCAAGAGTTAGGCCATGGTCCTAAGTATATAGGACTCTCCCTGCCAGATCTGTAATCTCCATTGTACGTAAGCGAAGGCCATTACATTGAAATAAGATAGTATATAACCAATATAGAAAAGATTCAATAGCAAAACAAAAGATATAATTAAATGGAATCTGCGATTGCCTTCAACCATTAGGACTTACTGCCATAGTCCATGCTCTCGGAAAGGGAAGAAAAAGGAGCAGTAAATGTATAAATTACAGCGACTGACATTTTTTGTGATGCTGGAACATATCTTATTGGATGCTGCAGCATAGGGCTACCATGCAGGTAATATGTCAGCCAATAATTCCACTACCAGTTCATGGGGAGTTTGATCAATATTTGAACTCTCTGACTTGCGCCATGCAATCCTATACGTGTCTAAGCAGACGCAAGCCCCATGGACAGCACAATCCTATACCTGTCTACTCAGAAGTATGTTCCATTGAGTTCAGAGAGGCTTACTCCCAGGAAAGGTATAGGATTGTAGCTTACAGGTGCATCCAGATGAGGCTTTTATTATGCAATTTCTCTGCATAATTCACAGAATTTTACAGTCGGGTCTACAGCGTTTCTAACAAAGCATTTATTGTGCACTCAGCATTCTGCACTTATGGGTTTTTTTAAAAAATAGGTTCTTTAGATGACATCATGACCCTCTAATTTCACTTCTGTTTTGTAAAAGCACTTTCCCGTGGGGAGGGGGGGTTGTTAGAGTGTGAAAAATTCTGTATTTTTTCTGAAAGCAAAACAATCCACATTTCTCCACTTGTGTAATGACGTCATTTTGCTATACAACACCACCACCTAGAGGCTATGTAGCAGAAAAGCAGGAAAGGAAAAGCTTTTGGTGTAGAGCTCTGGTCTCAATTCTACAGTCAAACTGAAAGTAGATACAGCGGATTGACAGCCTTGTGTAGAAAAGCTCTTAATCTTCCATTTGTAACCCTCCTGTTCCCCCCCCCACTGCTGCTTTGATCTTTTTCCTTACCAGAAAAAAAACCATTAAAGAAGAAAAGGTGGAATAGTTGCATAAAATCCATCTGGAAGCATCTTCATAAGTGAATACAGACTGCAATATATAGCAGAAATAAATGAGCAGTTATCTGCTGGTTGCCTTGGAGGTATATTGTTGTTTTACTTGTTTTAATTTTTGGTCAAAACCACTTCCTATGCTTCTAACTCGGGGCCTTCTTACAGTTCTTGCCCACCTAATTTGCCCTAGACTTGAGGGCAGCTACTGGGAAAAGGGGCTTTTTAGTTGTGGCACCCTCTTAGGGAATGACCTCCTTAGCAGTGGAGGCTGGTAGCTCTGATGTCAGTGGGGCAGTGAATCCGCTCTGGGTTTCAGTCAGAACCCGTCAGAACTCTAAAAGAGCTTATACTGAGCTTAAACTGAGGTTCCTAATAAAGAGCTTAAACTGAGCTTAAACTGAGGTGCCTAATAAAGAGCTTAAAATACAGCTCAAGGACACCACTCAATCACCCAATTTTTCCATGGACACCACCAATTTTTCCATGCAGGGTCAGTTTTCCATGTTTGACAGCAGCCTATGTCAGCAGCTCCTCCAGCGGTGGGCAGCCATTTTAGTTTCCCATAATGCCCCCAACATGGCATTGCTCCAGAGCATTGTGGGACATTTAAATGGCCACCTACTAGTGCAGTTGGCCAGTGAGCCCACAGGCAGGAGTTCCAGTGCAAACATCAGCGTTGGGTGGTCCTGCCAGGGTCCCAGCAGCTGCCCTATGGTGCTGGGTGCCTACCTAGACCTGGGCCTATTTTAAAACTTGCCGATAGGCCCAGAGAAATGATGCTAGGGCTTGGCCCAGAAAGCTTGCGTTGGGACCGCATTTGACGACAGCTCCAGAATTGCTCGAGTGATCATTATCCTCTGTGTTTCTTCCTCATTGATGATAATCAGATCAGTCTGAAATCCAGATTAGCTGAGTTGGATCATGGGCCTGGCAGCACTTAGCTTTCTATCCTGTCATTCACACAAACAGAGCTGCAGTTTCTAGGACTAGGGTGACCAGATGCCCGGATTTGTCCGGACATGCCCGGGAAATGGGGAGCAAATCCGCATCCGGGCGGAAAAACCATTTTGGGGGGCCAAATCCGGAAATTTAGCCCCCCAAAACGGTGACCAGATGGCCCTGGGGCGATCCGGGCCAACCGGGGGGCGGCGGGGGCAAACCGGGGTGGCGGGGGGTCACGCGGCGGTGGCGGGAGGCTGGCGGCGCGAGGCACTTACTGGGGCGTCCGTCCGCTTCCCTCCAGTGCTCGGAATCTACTGAGAAACAGGCTTCACGGCCTGTCCCTCAGTAGCGCGCCGGGTGATGACATCATCACTCAGCTACTGAGAGACAGGCCAGGAAGCCTGTTTCTCAGTAGATTCCGAGCACCAGAGGGAAGCGGACGGACGCCCCAGCAGCAGCAGGTAAGGAGCGCGCGGCAGGTGGGGGGGCGGTGCGGGTGCGCGGGGCGGGTAGGGGGGCGGCACGGGGGCGTGGGGCGCGTGGGGGGGGCAGCGCGGGTGCGCGGGGCACTTACCTGCTGGGGCTTCCCTCCGGTGCTCGGAATCTACTGAGAAACAGGCTTTGCGGCCTGTCCCTCAGTAGTGCGCCGGGTGATGACGTCATCACTCAGCGCGCTAATGAGAGACAGGCCAGGAAGCCTGTTTCTCAGTAGATTCCGAGCACGGAGGGAAGTGGACGCCCCAGCAGCAGCAGGTAAGGAGCGGGGGGCGGGGGGCGGGTGCGCGGGGCACTTACCTGCTAGGGTGACCATATGACAAGGAGGACAGGGCTCCTGTAACTGTTAACAGTTGTGTAGAGAAGGGAATTTCAGCTGGTGTCATTTGTATGCATGCAGCACCTGGTGAAATTCCCTCTTCTTCACTGTAGTTAAAGCTGCAGGAGCTATACTAGAGTGACCAGGTACAAAAGCGGGCAGGGCTCCTGCAGCTTTAACTACAGTGATGAAGAGGGAATTTCACCAGGTGCTGCATGCATACAAATGACACCAGCTGAAATTCCCTTCTCTACACAACTGTTAAAGATACAGGAGCCCTGTCCTCCTTTTCATATGGTCACCCTAATTTAAATGGAATTTGCTTCTTTCCATGCACTTAAGCATGCTTAAGGAACACTGAAACAAATTCCATTTAAATTAGAACTCAAATATTTAACAGCCAGCCTTTATAGATTTTAGGTACCTCTTCCCCTTTTATGATAGTTATATATTTTATTTTTATTATTAATTTTAATGAGTGTAAATGAACATTGTATCAATGTTTAAATGCTATTTGCTGATGTTTGGCCTATTGGCTGCGAATAAAGTTGTTGTTGTTGTTAAAACTACAGTGATGAAGAGGGAATTTCACCAGGTACTGCATGCATACAAATGACACCAGCTGAAATTCCCTTCTATACACAACTGTTAAAGATACAGGAGCCCTGTCTTCCATTTCATATGGTCATCCTACCTTTGGTGGTTATTGGAAGTCCTGTTCCAAGTGCCCTCATACGCTGTGGTGTGGTGCAGGGCTACTTGGGAGTGGGACTTTTCAGTAGTAGCCCCCTGTTGTGGAATACTGTCCACAGAGAGGTCTGGCTGACACCTACTTTGCTTGAGTTGTTTGTGCCCACCTGCTTCCAGAGTGCAAAGGAAGAGGTGGGTCTCTAGCTGGTGCTAGAAGATAGCAATTCATTTTTTTAATAATGCATTTTGACCCATAGACCTTCCTCTCCAATTTGCTTTGAGATAATTGGCATGATGTATATTTTGTAACAATTGCTGATACTTATTCATCCTTCTTAAAAATGTTTTAAGTATGACTGCTTTCTGGATGTTGGTGTGGATTTATTTTGGTAGGCCCAGTTTCTGAAGGTTTTCTGTAGTGTGTGTGTGTGTGTGTTGCTGGTGACTTATGTGATTAACTGAATAATTGTAACCTTTTCCTGCTGCACAGTTCTTTAATTTCCATAGCCATTTTTTTTCTCTTTTCCTATTCCTTTTCTGCAACATTTTTGCCATTAGGTATTGCTAAATCAATGAGGTAGGTGTGTTTTTCTTGTTTATTACTGTAATGTCTGGTCGATAACAAAGTATTGTCTTTTCCCAAAATTGTTCTGTCCCAGCAAGATAACATGTGAGTGCATAGTGTGGCTTGTCTTGGCTTGTCTGAGTGTGTCTGGATCTCCTAGGCTCTAAAAGCGTCTTTCTGGAGAGCACCTGCTGGTTGCATGATCCATGAGGCCAGGTTCTCATGAGTGCATAGTTCTTCTTGACAGGAGGGCCTTGCACTTGCTAGAGTAAGCTGAACATATGTGAAGTGGCTGCAATCCTATATTCATTTATCTGGGAGTAAGCTTTATTGAAATCAATGGGACTTGTTTCTGAGGTTTCTTTGGGCAGTTTTCTTTGGGTCCCTGATTGAGATTTCTGTTCTCTGCACACTGAAACAGTGTAAATTCAGGAGATAGTTGTCTAGCATTGTGATAATAGGCATCTGTTCTGGCCTTTCTTTGTATTGCTACTGACCATGGTCTTGTTTACATGGCTAATGAACCAGAGATATAATGACACATTGTTAGATTAGTTTCTCATTGATAAATCAGAAGTTGAAACAAGCTAAGAGGTGCTAGTGAGAAGTGACAACAACAACAACAACCCTTTAGTCCATTTTATTCCATGGCTAATGCTTGCAGGGTAATAGTATTTTATACTCTTTCTTAATGCTAGGTTGCTAGTTTGTTGTACTAGCTTTTTCTGTACTTGTCAACTGCTTCATTTGTTCAGTGGTAGCAGTATGCTGAAGCTGTGAGTATGAATATGAGAAAGCTGATGGGGAAAGAGTGTTAAATGTTAGGAAAGGTGAGACTATGGTCATCCAATGAAGGATTTGCAGTCAGAAAAGATATTTGAGGGAAAGGGAGACTGTATCACACAAAGTATAGCAAAATCTTTAAAGTACAGCAAAAGCTACAAAAGTAGGAGTGAAGGTAATTTCAAATACATTGAATGTCTCAGTGATTTTAACACTAAGATGTTATGTAGAACAGGTTTGCCTTAATTGTGTGCTGTGAAATCAGAAATGTGACCAAGGCCATCTTTGGGTGGACATGTCCCTTTGGGAGCCGACCATGTTGGTGGGCATGCCCCCTTGGGGCGGCCATGTTGTCCTCCTTTTTGGTTTTCAAAATATGGTCACCCTAGACTAGAAGAACAGAATGTCCCACCACTTTGGGGCAGATTTACCACCTGAAAGGTCGAAGGGCAACTGGTTGAACCTGTTTTCTAATACTAGCCAGTGTGGAGAGTTCAGTGTGGTGTAGTGGTTAGAGTGTTGAACTGGGACTGGGGGGATCCGGGTTCAAGTCCCCACTTGGCCATGGAAGCTCCCTGGGTGACTTTGGGCCAGTCACTGACTCTCAACCTAGCCTACCTCACAGGGTTGTTGTGTGAAATCATGTCCCTATCAGGTTTTGAGCTCCCTTCTGCCCACCTACTTCCTGGAAATGTGTGCAAATTTCACTGCGCATTTCTCAAAATGTACACATTTTTGTGCATATTTTTCAATTGTAAGCCTTTTTTCTCCTGTTGATTCAAGTGCGTGTGTTCACATTTTTAAAATGTATGCATTTTTCTGTGCATTTACCAAAGGTACGCATTTTTCCAAATGCAGTTAAATCACACAGCAAGCTCAGAAATGGCTGGACGTCTGACTGCAAATTGTGTTCCAAGCCAATGTTTGGTTCCCAGAGGTGCAAATGGGATAAATTCTGGTAAAACAAACAAACTGAAACAAATTTATCCTCCATCCCTAGACCAGTTGACCACCTCCATGAGAACTCAGGCCATTTCTACACCTGGGATTTATCCCGGAGTCATCCATAGGTCATCGCTGTGCGTCCACATGATGCACAGGGGATCCCGGGGGCAACCGGGGATGATCGGAGGATGGCAACAAGGGAGAGGGCCTTTTCAGTGGTGCCCCCCTAATTATGGAATGATCTGTCTGACGAGGCTCGCCTGGAGCCAACATTATTATCTTTTCGGCGCCAGGTCAAAACTTTCCTCTTCTCCCAGGCAATTAACAGCATATGATGAGGGTTTTGTTGTTGTTGTTTGACCCAGAATAGTTGTTTTGAATGGATATTGTATTTATAATCTGTTTTTATGCTTTTTATGCTTTTTAAATTTTGTATATCGGTTTTTTAATGTTCAATGTTTTTAATATTTGTAAACTGCCCAGAGAGCTTCGGCTATGGAGCGGTATATAAATGCAATTAATAATAATAATTTAAATAATAATAATAATAACAACAACCCTGGGATAGCAGAAACTGGGAATATACCATGTTTGTTTGATTCTAAGACACACTTTTCCCCCATATAAACGTCTCTAAAAACGGGGTGCGTCTTAGAATCGATGGCGTCTTAGAATCTAAGAAATTCGGTACCTTTTCCCCCGCTGTCTCGGGTCCTAAAATGGGCATGGCGCCACACAGGGTAGCTCTGTGCCCATGTGTGTGGGGTGGAAAGCAATTTCACCATCCCCAGGATGGCGGGGGTGGGGGGCGGGTGGGGAGCATATATTTTTTTACTTGCTTTTCCTGGCTCCTCTTCATTTAAAAAAATGGTGTCTGTGGTGCCAACGACGACCCTCTTTCCTCCCAGGACATCGCATGGTGGTGAAGATGGTGGGGGAGGATCGGGGAAGCAGTTAAGTCCACGATCCTTCCCCCTCCCTCCTTCCACACCCTTAGGTGTAGACATGGCCTCAGTCTTTGCCACATTTCAAGAGGTGAAACCGAGTTTTCTCCGATTCAGCGGAGACAGTGCCCAAATCTTGCAAAACCAGTTAAACAAGTTCAGCCACCACATAGCTCACTTACAATGCTCAGAAGTCCCATGGACCATGCAAACTAATACACACCTATTCAGAAGTAAGCCCCATTGAGTTCAATGGGGCTTTCTCCCAGGGAAGTGGATCTAGGAGTGCAGCCTGAGTAACGCTTTTTTTACAAATGGAAGTTTGGGGTCATTTGCCCAAATGACAACTTCCTGCTCCAGAGCCAGTCAAGCAGCTTCTGTGCGTGCATTGTTTTTCATGCAGCAGGTGAGCGAGGCTCAGCATCGCCTGACTCAGATCCGCACCAAGGAGGACATAACACTTTGAAAATGGTTTGAACACTGGATGTGGAGTGTGTCCTGGGCCCGGACCGTTGTCACTACTATTAGAAACCATTATAACACAGCAGTGTAGATCCTGCCCAGGAGTTTCGACGTTGTGAAGGCGGGTAAGAAATAAATTATTATTATTATTATTATTATTATTATTATTATTATTCTGTACATGCTTTGCAATGTGCCTCCAGTCACCTGCTTTGGCAGGGAGCGCTCAGTTCTAACAGAACCTTTCACTTTTGCCTTTCATTCCGTAGTTTTGTGCATCATAAGCCAATGTTGCCTAGCAACTGATCCCAAGAAGGATGGCCGGCTTATCCGCAGAGGGTGTGGAGACCGTCATTCAGCTGAAGGTAAATAAAAGAGAAAAAAGTTGAAGCCAATTATTGAGGGGGGGGAGGCGTGGGGGGAGAGGAGGGGCTGGCGACCCCCCCCGATATATAATATGTTCAAGAGCTTGCCAAATTCCACTCTCATAGAAATCAGGATGAAGCCGAGAAGCAGATTAGTTTTTGGAGCAAAAAAAGTACTGGCTGGATTTGTAATAAGGAGACCTCATCTCAGAAGTCGAGCTCTGAAATTTAATATTCAGGATCAACTCTTTGATATTGTAAACTATGGGGTGGTATTTAAATGTTAATAATAATAATAATAATAATAATAATAATAATAATGGTTTTAAGTTCAGATGGGTTGTTCAGGTTCAATTTTGTGTGTGTGTGTGTGTGTGTGTGTGTGTGAGAGAGAGAGAGAGAGAGGCAGGGGGAGAGAGAGAGAGCATTTTTGAAATAAAAAATTATTGAATTATTGGATCGTTCAGATACGTAGGTTTTATTTCCTAATGTTTGTTTATTGTATTTTTATCTGCACCTTTCTTCCAAAATGCTGTGGGTGGTTTGCAAAGTTCTCTACAACCACCTTCTGTCCCTCACAACAACCTTGTGAGGTAGGTTAACTTTCGAGAGAGTAACTGGGTCTCAGGTCACCAGTGGGCTTCATAGCTGTATGGAGCTTTGAACCCGAGTTTTCCTCTAACCACTACACCAAAATGGACTTTTCAGACTGATTGACTGAGTCATTCATTCATTCAACTTATAAGGGGAGGGGCCATAGCTCAGTGTGATAGTGCACCTGTTTGCATGCAGAAGGTCCCCGGTTCGATCCTCAGCATCCTCAGGTAGAGCGAGGAAGAATCCTGCCTGAACCCTTGGAGAGCTATGGCTGCCAGTCAGTGTTGATAATACTGGGCTTGATGGACTAATGGTCTGACTCAGCCTAAGATAGGGTGACCATTAGGGTCGTGCACAGATCTGGATCTGGATCCCAAATCCGAAGAGGATCGGGGTGATTCGGACCTCCAAAAACTGGATCCAAATTGGATCAGGGAGGTCCAAATAGATCCTAATCAGATCGGTTCAGTCCAAATCGACCCGGATTGATCCAGAGATTTGGACTCCATTTTAAGTGTTTTCCCCATAGACTTGCATTGGGGGAAAGAAAGGTCTATAACTTCTTTACTTTTAAAGATATAAAAATGAAACTTGGACACATTGCAGATGGGCTGTAGGTACTCATGTGTGCCAAATTTCAGAAACATAGGTGCAGGCGTTTACTCGCAAGGAATTTTTTAAAATGCAATTTTCCAGGCAATCCAGAAGTGCTATAACTTTCTCATTTTTCAAGATACACACATGAAACCTGGGCACATTGCAGATGGCATGTAGGTACTCATGTGTGCCAAATTACAGACACGGAGGTGCAGGTGTTTGGTGGCTATGAATTTTTGAAATGTGATCACTTTGGCCTGTGTTTTTCCCCATAGGGTTGCATTGGGGGGGAAGAAGAAATGCCTATAACTTTTTTATTTTTGAAGACAGAAACATGAAACTTGGCCACATTGCAGATGGCATATGAAAAGGAGGACAGGGCCCATGTATCTTTAAGAGCTGTATTGAAAAAGGAATTTCAGCGGGTGTTATTTGTATGCATGCGGCACATGGTGAAATTCCCTCTTCATCTTGTCAAGAGGGCAGGGCTCCTGCAGCTTTAACTGTTGTGATGAAGAGGGAATTTCACCAGGTGCTGCATGCATACAAATGACACCTGTTGAAATTCCCTTTTCAGTACAACTGTTAAAGATACAGGAGTCCTGTCCTGTAGTAAACATAATAATAATAATAATAATAATAATAATAATAATAATAATAATAATAGATTTAATAGACATTCGTAGGGTGCAATCCTATGCATGCTTAGACAGAAGAAAAAGTCCTACAATGTTGTTGATGTATTAATCGTGAACATAGCAAGGTCTCTTGGTTCCAAAGCGTAATTAACTGAGCCTTTAGTTAAATTAACTTGAATAGGGGACAGATGCTCACAGGTAGGGTGACCAGATAAAATCCAGGTCAGGGCTCATGTAACTTTAACAGTTATAGAGAAAAGGGAATTTCAGCCAGTGTCATTTGTATGCAATTAGTTCCTAGTGAAATTCCCTCTTCATCACAACAGTTAAAGTTGCAGGGTCCCTGCCTTCTTTTGTATATGGCCACTCTAGTATAGTGCCTGCACCTTTAACTGTTGTGATGAAGAGGGAATTTCACCAGGAACTAATTGCGTACAAATGACACTGGCTGAAATTCCCTTTTCTCTACAGCTGTAAAAGTTACATGAGGCCTGACCTGGATTTTATCTGGTCACCCTACTCACAGGAATCTCTAGGATGCTAGTATTCCTGGAGGAGAAGGCCATCAATATCTACTAGTCCTGATGGCTATGTGCTAACTCCAGTATCAGAGGCAGTATGCCTGTGTGTCCCAGTTGCTGGGGAACATGGGTGAAAGGGTGCTGTTGCATTCGTGTCCTGTTTGTAGGTTTCTGGTGAACAGCTGGCTGGCCACTGTGTGAACAGAATGCTGGACTAGATGGACCCTTGGTTTTCTCCAACATGGCTCCTATGTTCTTATCACTTTTCTTCCCCCTGTTCCCCATTGCGCAGAGAATTCCTTAGAGTCTTGCGGCAAGTTAATAATTAACAAATTACCACATTTATTCCTGCGTAATCTTCTGTGCACACTGACCTCTTCATCAGATGCTTAACCTCTGGGGAGATGTAGACTGTCAAACAGCATTGAAATGCAAAAAAGTACAGACAGTGATAATGATCCAACAGCTATCATTCACAAAACATTGTCTGGTGCTAATAACACGGGCATTATTGCAAGGGTGATCCCTTTAACATATGCAGTGTGATAAAGCCCAACGGCAATAATTGCAAGACGGGAACTGGACCTGATTCCTTGATGAATCGTAATCCGGTTGTTTTGTATTGCTATCTATTGTTTGAAGTTCTGCTCCAGAAAGGTCACTTAAAAAAAAAAAGTTGCATTTATAACTAAACAAAACAAAAGGGGGATGAAACTGATAGCAAGAACTTAAGAAAATCAAGAATAAAAGTATATCCAATCACAATGGCTTTTCACAAGAAAGAAAGAAAGTTGCGAAACTTTGTCAAGGGTTACGGAGAGGGGGAAAATGTACAATGCTTGCACTTATGTCCTATGAGATGCGGGTAATGAGGGTAATTCTGGCTGCGCAACCAGCACACACGCGGCAGGGGTAACAAGGAACGCCGTGTTGTGTCCCCCACTCGTCGTCTGAAACCAGACTCTGTCGCTGACCTTAAAGTAACTGTGCTTTAGGGCTGTGCAAATCTCGTACCTCGGCTATTCGAATCTGAGGCTCAGAGACCATTTCCTCGCACAGCCCTAGGCCTCGGTACGGTGCTACACTTCCAGAGGCAGGTGAAACCTTTTTTTTATTCCAGCAGGCTTTTGGAAATTCTCTGGACCTGTGTTCACTGACGTTGTTTTTTTTAAAAAAACCTGTCACTGTTTTTAAATGTTTTAAATGTTTTTAATTTTGTTGTAGGTTTCATTCTGTTTTAACTTTTGTAAACTTATGTTTATACGTTTTAATTGTACATGTTTTAATCGTGTAAACCACCTTGAGTCCCCAGCCCTGGGAAAAAGGCGGGATATACATAAATTATTATTATTATTATTATTATTATTATTATTATTAATAACAATAATACAAGCCCCAGCATGCAGTGCCTGGGAGGGCTGGACTTACCGGGGGCCAGGAACAGGGGGCAGATGTATACTCACTGCTGCCCTTGCCCACTCCTCAGTGCGATAGGCCTACTTCTTCCTGGTGCGAACTCACCCGATGTCCCCATGAGATTGCGTCCCCACGATGTTGCCCAGCATCTCTACAAGACTGGCTGGCATCGATTTCGCCTGGCGTCCCCGCGATCTCACGGGGATGCGATCTCACAGGGATGCTGGCCAATATCGCAGGGATGTGGGGCGAGATTGAGCCGGCTGGGAAGAAGGAGGCCGATCATCCGAGGAGCGGGCATTGGTGGTGGTGAATATATACCTGCCCACTGTTCCTGGGCCCCAGTAAGTCCAGCCCTCCCAGGCACTGCATGCTGGGGGTTGTAGGCTGTACCGGGGTCTACGGCTGTGCGAGAAAATGGTGAATCTACCATAAAATGGCCTCTGAGCCTCGGATTCGAATATCAGAGGTTCGAGATTTGCACAGCCCTACTGTGCATTGCAGACAGAGGTATACCTTGACTGGGAAAGATGGGCATCACTTAATTTAAGTATTTGGGGCAATGTTAACATACCTAAGATGAATGTGTTACCATGGGTACTTTATGTATTGCATAATATCTCTACCGATAACACGGAAAGTTTGTGTGTGCGTGTCCATCCAGAATTGTTCACCCACTTCCTGATGAGGTAGAAGCTTGAAGTTTTCAATGCTGATAGGTCCATATTGTTTTGCGATTTAACTTTTTAAATATAATTTAAAACATATCTTAGGCTGGCACCTACAACCCCCAGCAAATGAAAGCATGCTGGGAGGGTATAACACAGATCTCAGGGGATCACATGAGGCCACCTGGGCAACCTTGCAAAATCTCTGTAATGGCTACCCAGCCCAGCATGCCTTCACTGGAGCTGCCCACATCGACGAAAGAAAGAAGCAGCCGGCGGCCTGCCAACACAGGGTAGCTATTAGTTGGTTGCCCAGCTGTGATTGCCACCCACTGCTGGCACCTCAGGAGACAGGCCGAAAAGAGAAAGCAGAATTGAGGAAGCAGGCACCACCCGCCCGCCTGCTGGTGCCCAATCTCGATGCCGCAAATATGGCCGGCAGAGTAGCGGTGGTGGGTCAAGCCGCTGTGGAGAGCAGCGACAGCCCCGGTCTGGTGCAGAGACCTACCCCGCTTGGCATCGATGGCGGGGTCGATGCAGCAGTGGTGGTGATGAGCGTGGAGATGTTGGACAGGTGAGGGAGAAGGCCATGAGGACGGAGGGGACAGGGCACTCTTCCCGGACCCGGGCAATGCTGGGTATATCAGCTACTTCATTCCGTATATTCCCCAATCCATATATTTTGAAAACTCTGTGCAGCATTTCAGAAGTTTATTGGTGGGGATGGGGTTCCTCTCTGGTTTTTGCTTCAGAGGATGCAGTTCGCAATTAGAGGGGGAGGAATTTCATTCCCCACCTCTTGGTCTATATTATAAGGCTTCTCTTTGGTCTCGTACCAATAATTGCAAGGCATTTTTAATTTAACACTACTCTAATGGGGTGGAAACTATTTGACACCTCTTTTCGGTTGGACGGCACTAGGATCAAGGCACACTAAAAAGAAGGACATGGCTCCATCCACACATTCGGCTGGACAACATGGCATACAATGGGGCAGTTCACACAACATGCTAATCTACACTCAGTGTTTGAGTGTGGGTTAGAATCATACAATCATAGAATCATAGAGTTGGAAGGGGCCTCTAAGGCCATCGAGTCTAACCCCCTGCTCAATGCAGGACTCCACCTTAAAGCATCCCTGACAGATGGTTGTCCAGCTGCCTCTTGAAGGCCCCTCTTGTAGGAGAGCCCGTGACCTCCCTAGGTCATTGGTTCCATTGTTGTTCTGCTCTAACAGACAGGAAGTTTTTCCTGATGTCCAGCCGGAATCTGGCTTCCTGTCACTTGAGCCCATGATTCCACATCCTGCACTCTGGATTGATCGAGAAGAGATCCCGGGCCTCCTCCATGTGACAACCTTTCAAGTCCTTGAAGAGTGCTAACCTATCTACCCTCAGTCTTGTCTTCTCCAGGCTAAACCTGCCCATGTACAGAACCATCTTCTGTACATCTACACCGCTCAAGCTTCAGTTTAATATAGAAATGGGCCAAATAGGTCTGGCAGACCTCATGTAATAAGCCTTAAACTATTGTTTCCTTATATGAGAAATTAAGGGTGCTGATGATTGTGCATAGATGTGTTTTATAATTCTTGCTTGCTTGCTTCCCCCTCCCCTCTCATATGCGGTTTCCACCACCCCTTTTTGCGTGTGTGTGTTTGTTATTGTTGGCCTTGCAAATACTTTTTAAAAGAGAGATACTCAACTCTTATTTCCTGTGGTTCGAAAAAAGACAACTTTTTTTTTAATTATTATTTTAAAGTCACACTATATTAGCAGTGCAAATATACGTATGCATCACTCATGTAGAGGGAGGAGGAAAGACACAGGCTGCACCCTTAGGCACACTTGCTTGGAAATAAGCCCCACTGAACCATGTGCGACTTACTTCTGAGTAGACAGACTTAGGACTAGTTTGGCCAGCGAAGTTCAATAAACTGCAAAGACTCCTGTTCCAGATTGACTCAGAGTCACTCCAGCTGCCCAAGCGATCCAATTGGCTGCTTCAGCTATTAATATTCTTATGGGCACTACTGAAATACCAAACGTGATCCAGTATCAGAGGCAGTAAGCCTGCATACACCAGTTGCTGGGGAATATGGGTGGGAGGGTGCTGTTGCACCATGTCCTGCTTGTGGGTCCAGGTCGACAGTTGGTTGGACACTATGTAACAGAATATTGGACTAGATGGGCCTTTGGTCTGACCCAGTAGGGCTCTTCTTCATAGAATCATAGAATCATAGAATAGTAGAGTTGGGAGGGGCCTCTAAGGCCATCAAGTCCAACCCCCTGCTCAATGCAGGAATCCACCTTAAAGCATCACTGACAGATGATTGTCTGGCTGCCTCTTAAATGCCTCTAGCGTAGGAGAGCCCATGACCTCCCTAGGTCATGGATGCCATTGTTGTACCACTCTAACAGTTAGGAAGTTTTTCCTAATGCCCGGCCGGAATCTGGCTTACTGTAACTTGAGCCCATTATTCCGTGTCCTGCACTCTGGGAGGATCGAGAAGAGATCCTGGCCCTCCTCTGTGTGACAACCTTTCAAGTATTTGAAGAGTGCTACCCTGTCTCCCCTCAATCTTCTCTTGTCCAGGCTAAACATGTCCAGTTCTTTCAATCTCTCCTCATTCTTGTGTTCATATGGTTTCTCAACCCACCTCAAGCTTGCTATTATGAAGCGATCCTGAGGCGAACCTCTCCGGTCGTGTGAATCGGCCCCCACCCCAACCATGGGATGTCTACATTTCATGGACACATTGTCAGGCCTGGAAATGATAAATATCATTAGTAGAGTGGACGGAGGACAGTCCTCTGTTACAGAGGACAGCCCTCTGTTTGAAAGGCTTTCCAGTCCAAAGCCTTTTGAAAGTTAAAGGACCAAAAGAAGAGAGAGCCGAAAGAGGCATCGAGGTTGCCCATCAATAGTGACCTCACAGGTACACAAGCAATCATCTGGTCACAGCTTTCCACACTATGGTGAACTGTATTCTATTTCTCTTACAGTCATCATTTCTAAATTTGCCTCTATACCTATAAATTAACATGTGGATATATTCTATAATTCTGTCCATCTTTTGGTGATGCCCATCCTGTTTTTTGGGCAATGCCCAAGTCATCATCCTAATGGGGTCAGGGCAGGGAGAGGGAGAGGCTTTTAATGTGTTAATGCTAATGCCTTCTTCGCTGTCTTCGTCAGCAAAATAAAGGCCGCCAGTATCTGAGAGATTTGCTGGGGTGGAAGGAGTTTGACGAAATCCGGGACTTGCGCCGTAGTGTCCAACTCGACGTCCATTACCGCAGCCTCGTGTTTGCCGCTGAGAAAGGTTTGCCCTGGCCGGCCGTGTCGGAAGTGGGGAAGATGACTGGAGAACTACTGGAGGAAACCAAAGGTGAGCTAAACCAACTAGAGGGACATCACCGGTGGAAAAACGGTTCTGCCCAGCTCTTCCAACCCCAGTATAGAGATGAGAGTTGAGCTTAATCGACTTTTCAACACTCTTCATAGACTGCAAAGTTGAGAGATGTTTTGATGACTTGTGCGTGTACCAATGAGGTTGAAATGTGGAAAGATCACACTCCCAGCTTCCAAGTGGGCACCATTTTGATGATGAGGATGAGGATGAGGATGAGGATTTCTTGCATTTCTATACTGCCCCATAGCTGAAGCCCTCTGGGTGTTTTACAAAAGATTATTAAAACACTAAAAACGATATACAAAATTTAAAACCATGAAACGTACAGACAGTATAATACCCCAAGACAACTTATGTCTAAAAACAACTTTTGAGTTGTCAGCCAAACCTGAAAACAGATCTGGGATCAATTAACACTCATCACATGCTGCTAAATGCCTGGGGGAAAAATAAAAGTCTTGACCTAGTGCTGAAAAGATAGCAATGTTGGCGCCAGGCAGGCCTCGTCGGGGAGATCATTTCACAATCGGGGGGCCACTACTGAGAAGGCCCTCTCCCTTATGACCATCTTCCAAGGCTCCCTCAGAGTAGCCACCTGGAAGAGGTCCTTAGATGTTGAGCGTAGTGTATGGGTATGTTCAAGCTAGGAGAGGTGTTCCGTCAGGTATTGTGGTCCCAAGCCGTTTAAGGCTTTGTAGGCTGGAACCAGCGCATTGAATCAGACTCAGAAACATACAGGCAGCCAATTCAAGCAGGCCACAGTTGATTTTATGTGTCCAAACCTCCTGGTCTCTGTCATCAATCTTGCTGCAGCATTTTCCACAAGCTGCAGCTTCTGAAGCATCTTCAGAGGTTTTCCCATGAGGCTCCAGAATATAGTATGACCAATATGAAAGGAGGACAGGGCTCCTGTGTCTTTAACAGTTGTATAGAAAAGGGAATTTCAGCAGGTGTCATTTGTATGCATGCAGCACCTGGTGAAATCCCCTCTTCATTACAACAGTTTAAGCTGCAGGAGCCCTGCCCTCTTTTGTATCTGCTCAAGAGGGCAGGGCTCCTGCAGCTTTAACTGTTGTGATAGAGAATTTCACCAGGTGCTGCATGCATACAAATGACACCTGCTGAAATTCCCTTTTCAGAGCAAATGCAAAAGATACAGGAGCCTGGTCCTCCATTTCATATGGTCACCCTACCAGAATGTGTGTTTCTGCGTGTGATAATGGGGGGGGGGGGACTAGTTCTACACTCATGCTTCAAGCAGAAATGTAGCAAGCGAAGCTTTTCCTGACCTGGCAGGAAAAAGGTTCACCTCCTCATTTTCATAACAGATATCAGGTCACTGTTGAAGGCAGAGGAGCAGAGCCAATCAAAACAGGTGGCAACTTTCACTGCTGTCTGGCCATGTGGGCAAAAGCGAAGTGGAATAATCTGGGGGATTTCACTATTGCTTCTTGAAAAGGTTGGCATGAATGCATTCCTAATGAATTATAAAGAGACGGGTGATTAATAATAGCGATATTTACAGTCAGTATAAAATGATGGAAACTCCAGGTCTGGCAAATGTCTTGTCTCTCAGGGGCACGCCCCGAACCATCCCTACCTGAGCTTTACCTGTCCCAATGCCGTTACGCAAGCCTTCACCCGTCGCCTTTGAATCTGATAGCTTCTGACAAGAACGACTGCGTGATATAAGCCACCGACAGCCAGGTCAGGAGGATGAAGCCAGTTGGGTAGATAAGATTCAAAGGCGACGACAGGTCTTTACATCGAAACGCCGACAGAGAAAGCAGTAGCTGAGCTCAGCATCCCAAGAGAGGATCTGCAGGTTTCCCTTGTTTACCAAGGGCCCACTCGCTGCTTAGAAAGAGGTTATCTCGTAGCCTGGGTGACAGCTTTATGTATCCATGATCCAGGCCACAGATATAGGAGACGGCCCCGCCCTGACATCTCTATTGGCATGAGGCTCGGGCTCTTGCACAAGGTGAGACTGCTGATGTATCGGTTTCTCACTGGGACTAGAAACTTATCCTTGGCTGATCTTATTGTGGGAGGCAGCTTGTCACACAAAGGAGGGCCAGGATCTCTTCTCAGTCATCCCAGAGTGCAGGACGTGGAATAATGGGCTCCAGTTACAGGAAGCCAGATTCCGGCTGGACATCAGAAAAAACTTCCTGACGGTTAGAGCAGTACGACAATGGAACCCATGACCTTGGGAAGTCGTGGGCTCTCCCATACTAGAGGCCTTCAAGAGGCAGGTGGTCACCCTTCCAGCTCAATTGTTCTATGATTCTCCATGCTTCACTCCCAGGGTCATGTACAGCTCCAGAGGTGGCAGCGTAGGGACCTAGTATAGGTGGGAGTCTATTTAAGAGTTTGCCTTCTCCCTTACCAGCCTGCCCGGTCACTGAGATCATCAGATGAGTTGCTCCTGGTGGTTCCACATGGACCTGAAGTCATACAATCATAGAATCATAGAATTGTAGAGTTGGAAGGGGCCTATAAGGCCATCAAGCCCAACCCCCTGCTCAGTGCAGGAATCCACCTTAAAACATCCCTGGCAGGTGGCTGCCCAGCTCCCCTCAATCTTCTCTTCTCCAGGCTAAACATGCCCAGTTCTTTCAGTCTCTCCTCATAGTCCATTTGGATTCCACTCAGAGCAGGGCCTTTAATGTACTGGCTCACTCCCTGTGGAACTCCCTGCTTGTTGACGTCAGACAGGCACCGATATTACTTCATTTTTTGGGACGTCTAAAGATATGTTTATTTCAACAAGCTATTTCTGAACAACCGGCCATGGCTTCATTGGTATAACTTGGTTTGCTATTTATTTTATTCTTTTTGGGTTTTTTTTTCTTTACTGTTTGCCTCTTGGGAATGTTTTTTTTTAAAGCTATATAACAGTTCATCCGTTTTGTAAATAAATAGTCATCACATTAGACTAGCTAATCCTGCAGGTGTTCTGGGTGCTGAATAAAAGAAATACCCTGAGCCCATGGCAAGTGCTGTAACTTGAACATATTGCACATGGTGCAGAGAAAATGGATAGTCCAGCTTTATTTTCCTTTCGGCGCCAAATTAAAATGGATCTTTTTGCTCGTGTGTTTATCATTTCAATATCTTATGATGTTACAATTTAAAATCCAGCTTATTTTTTTAAAACTGAATTGCTATTGTTTGGCTTGCTGGTTGAAGAGTTGCTGTTTCAATTTGTCTTTTTATGTGAAATTGTATGGCTTTATATTGGGTTTGTCTAGAATCCTTTGTGGATGAAGGGAGGTTTATTAATTGTAGATGGATGGATGGATGGATGGTTGGATGATAGATAGATAGATGGATGGATGGATGGATGGATGGATAGATAGATAGATAGATGATAGATAGATTGATAGATAGATGGATAGATAGATAGATGATAGATAGATAGATAGATAGATAAATGATAGATTGATAGATGATAGATTGATAGATAGATGATAGATTGATTGATTGATGATAGATAGATAGATAGATAGATAGATAGATAGATAGATAAATAATAGATGGATGTATGATAGATAGATAGATGATAGATAGATAGATAGATAGATAGATAGATAGATGATTGATAGATAGATAGATAGATAGATTGATTGATGATAGATTGATTGATTGATTGATTGATAGATGATTGATTGATTGATTGATGATAGATAGATAGATAGATGATAGATTGATTGATAGATAGATAGATGATTGATTGATTGATAGATAGATAGATGATGGATAGATTGATTGATTGATAGATAGATGATAGCTAGCTAGCTAGCTAGATGATAGATTGATAGATGATAGATAGATGATAGATGGATAGATAGATAGATAGATAGAGATAGATGTAGTGACAATAGCCACTAGTTTAGATGGGTTGAAAAGGGGATTGTTCTGCTTTAAAATTTGGATGCTTTTTAACAACTACCTAATTTTATTGGAGGGTTGTTGTTGTTGTTGTTTTGTATTGCATTGCACATATTATTATTTTTAAAAAAATATTACAGCGCAATCCTATCCCTGCCTACTCAGGAGTAAGTCGCAGTGAGCTCAGTGGAGCTTTCTGCCAGGTGCATGGACATAGGATGGCAGACTTATTCTATATTTCTAGCTTCTTTTGTAAGTTTGGTTGTGTTTCACAGAATAACAGGAAAAAACACAATAATCAATACATAAAAGTAATAATATTAATGTCTGCCAAGGCTGTTTTGGTCCCTGGTGGGGTTTTCCCACCAGTTTTCTCAAAAGCTTGCAAGGGCTGGTATCCTTTTGAGTCTATGCAAATCTGTGTCAGATCTCCCTCTTGTGGCTGGGAAGACAACCCTGTTACAGTAGAAAAGCTCTTTTAAAAATCCCTTTGATAACTGGGAAAAAAAGTCATTGTCCCCTTGGATCACCAGCGCTGATGTTCCATTCATTTCTCCAAAAGTTCACGTAGGGATGGATACGAAATTCATTCCAGTCCACAAATCACTAAAAAAATGTCCAATTTGCACCCTCCCCCAATGCAAATAGGGGCACGAATTCTCCATAAATGTTTGGAAATTCTCAAACTTATGTTCACCTTTGGAAAATGTGCACTTAAAATTTTTTTTTTTAAAAAAGAAATGCTTGCTTTAACGGTTGTGAACTGCCCAGAGATCTTTGGCTATTGGGTGGTATAAAACATAATAAATACATAAATAATTTTTAAAAATCTGCATGCTTTCCTGTTCGAACGAACAGAAAAAGAGATCTAAAACAAGAACAGGAGCAAGTTGACCAGGGTTTTGAAGTGAAGTCAGAACCTACCCTGGTTCTCCTCCCCTACTCCTATTCCCTGGGCAAATTTTTCAGTTTGAGGCAGGTTACTTGCACAATAAAAGCCTCATCTGGGAGCTTCCAAGCAGAATCCAAAATTGAGGGACACTGGGAAAAACATTCTAATGGAAATATAAATTTGGAATTTTTTTTGGTAACCGAATCAGGTGGATTTGCTGCAGAACATCAACTGCTCAGGACCCTAGCTGAGTTGGTAGAGCACCCAATTTCCATGCAGGAGGGTCCAGGCTCAATCCCCAGTATTGCCAGGTAGGGCCGGAAAACCTTTTAACTGAGGCCTTGGAGAGCCTTTGCTGCCAGTCAGTGTTGACAATACTAGGTTAGATGGACTAAGGGTCTGATTCGATTTCACAAGCCTCCTAACAGGCCCTCTGCATCGGTGGGTGATGCCAATGGGAAATGAATCCAGACAAACCACAAAGCTTTGAGACTCACACACATACACATACACACACCACACCACACCATTTTATTTTATTTTATTATTTTATTATTTTATTTTATTCCATTCATATACTGCCCCATAGCCGAAGCTCTCTGGGCGGTTTACAAAAATTAAAAACACTGAACATTAAAAAAACAGATATACAAAATTTAAAACCTTAAAAAGCATAAAAACAGGTTATAAATACAATATCCATTTCAAAACAACTATTCTGGGTCAAACAACAAAAATAAAGCCCTCAACATATGCTGTTAAATGCCTGGGAGAAGAGGAAAGTCTTGACCTGGTGCCGAAAAGATAACAACGTCGGCACCAGGCAAGCCTCGTCGGGGAGATCATTCCATAATTGGGGGGCCACCACTGTAAAGGCCCTCTCCCTTGTTGCCACCCTCCATGCTTCCCTTGGAGTAGGCAACTGGAGGAGGACCTTAGATGTGGATCGTAGTGTATGGGTAGGTTCGTGTCGGGAGAGGCGTTCCATCAGGTATTGTGGTCCCAAGCAGTGTAAGGCTTTATAGGTTAAAACCAGCACCTTGAATCAGGCCCGAAATGTATAGGCAGCCAATGCAAGAGGGCCAGAGTCGGTCTTATATGTTCGAACCTTCTGGTTCCTGTTACCAATCTGGCCGCTGCGTTTTGTACAAGCTGCAGCTTCCGAACTGTCTTCAAAGGCAGCCCCACGTAGAGTGCATTGCAGTAATCTAACTTGCAGGTTACCAGAGCATAGACAACTGAAGCCAGATTATCCCTGTCCAGATAGGGGTGTAGCTGGGCCACCAACCAAAATTGGTAGAAGGCACTCCGTGCCACCGAGGCCACCTGAGCCGCAAGTAACAGAGATGGTTCTAGGAGAACCCCCAAGCTACGAACCTGCTCCTTCAGGGGGAATGCAACCCCATCCAGAACACTCTCTATCTAGTCAGAAGAACCACCCACTAACAGCATCTCAGTCTTGTCTGGATTAAGTTTCAGTTTATTAGCTCTCATCCAGTCCATTGTCGCAGCCAGGTACATCCACAGCTTCACCTGATGAAGATGAAAAGGAGAAATAGAGCTGCGTGTCATCAGCGTACTGATGACAACGCACTCCGAAACTCCGGATGACCGCACCCAACGGTTTCATGTAGATGTTGAACAGCATGGGGGACAAGGCCATTATGTTTTAGGGCTAGATCCTGCAAGGCGTTTGAGCTGCTCCCCCCCCCCCCCATTGCAGGCTCAAACCTCATTGAGATCAGTCTGTTCAGTCCCATTGACGGCTTGGCAGTCAACATGCAGGCGCATGAAGTTCTGGGCACGTTTTTTTCAGCCGCCTTGGCCTGTGTGCCTATGCAGCCTCTCGATAAACACACCCGCATTTGCCCTGACCTCCAAATCCCGAGACGGCTTGTGTGTTTTCTCTCCCTGCCGCCTCACCTTCCTCTTTGCTTTGGCCCCCACGTTGCTGCCAAGAAGCAAATTAGAGCGCATCGTGCTACTCCTGTTTGCTTATGAGATAATACCCTCGGTTCACACCATCAAGGTGTGGTCTGTGTTTACTTAGCACAGGCTTGAGAGAGGGAGGCCGGCTTCAGGGGACGCGGATGCCTCCGGATCAGCATCGGGGCATGAATCATTTCGATGAAGCCTTCCGGCTTGGACAATGTGGAGGTCAGGTAGCGCTGGCCTCCGAACTCGGTGTGCTTTTGTGTGGGTTGGAAAGGGGTTCTAAGACCAGTGGAGCCTTAAGGCTCCGATGTCAGCGGAGTAATGAATCCGCACCCGATTCCAGTCCGAACCAGTCAGAACTCTAAAGGAGCTCTGCACCTTGGATGGCTCCCTTAGAATTCTGATTGTTCCTGACTGAACCCTGAAGCAGATTCACTACCAAACTGACATCGGAGCTACCAGCCTCCACTGGTTCTAAGACACTGTTCAAGACAGCCTGAAACGATTCAGAGCTCCATCAGATGAATGTTTTATTGCACGTTCGTTGCTAGGCGCTCGTGGATTTTCGTGGGTCCCTCTCACGACCTCGTCTGCCTCCTGTGCGCCTCCCGCCCCTTCTAGCCTTCTTCGCGCCACAGAGAACCACCCCAGTAAGTCCGAGTTATTTTTAAAGGTGGAAGTTGCTGTTATCTCCTGCTGTGTGCCGGAGAAGCAGCGGGATCAAAGCGACCAACTGAATGGGCTACGTGCAAGTCGCTTACTTACTCTTTCAAAAGTGGAAGTAATGTGGGACAAACGCGTGGGCAGAGAAGCGATGGTACGGAAACATGATTTCCCCTGGTGTGATGATGCAGGCAGCCCCACACATCTGGAAGGTACCAGGTTTGAGAAGGGTGGCTTGAGAGAAGGGGTGATGCCTTCAGCCGGGTAATTCTGCTGGTGTCCCAGTTCCTTTCGGCTCCTCTTATTGCTGGGTGATGTGATAGGTTTCCACCCACACAGGAACTTCTGATAAAGTAGATTAACCTGCTATCGAGAAAGGTTAACGTGCCAGCACATGGGATGATACCTGGGTGGAGAATGTTCACCTTACCAGTGTCACATTTACTGTTATTCTACATTTCGCAAGGCTTGCCTCTCACCTGCTTTTACACTCACACACACACACACACACACACACACACACCTACCAAACAAATAAGAACATAAGAGGAGCCCTGCTGGATCAGATCGAGGGTCCATCTAGCCCAGCACTCTGTTCACACAGTGGCCAACCAGCTGTTGATCAGGGACCAACAAAGCAGGACATGGTGCAATAGCACTTTCCCACCCATGTTCCCCAGCAACTGGTGTACATAGGCTTACTGCCTCTGTATACTGGAGGTAGCACATAACCATCAGGGCTAGTAGCCATGGATAGCCTTCTCTTCCAGCAATTTATCCAACTCCCTTTAAAGCCATCCAAATTGGTGGCCCTCACTACATGTTATGGTAGCAAATTCCATAGTTTAATTCTGTGCTGTGTGAAGAAGTCCTTCCTTTCATCTGTCCTGAAAACACACACACACACACACACCCATGCTCAACAGCCTTCTGTTTGCATGACTTAATGACCCTGTTGGTTTTCATGTAAGGCTCCAAAGTTTTCTGGATGCTAAACACCACAGCTGCTACTGCAGGGACCCCTTTAGGGAATGGATGGGGTCCCAGAGCCCAGGTGACATCATAATATGCTGCAGATCCTTGTGTTGTGACATCTGAGTCTTGCCAGTCTTCATTTCCAGTCTATATGCAGCAGGGAACTGTATCTAAAGCGCACTGCAGTATTCTAATTTGGAGGTTACCAGAGCATAGACAACTGGAGTCAAGTACCACCTTCTGGAGCTGACCATCCAAGTAGGAGCGAAACTATTGCAATGCAGTACCTTCTGCTCCCAACTCAGGCCCTTTCTACACCATAGGGGTGTAGAGGGAGGGAGGGAGGGCAATCCCGGAAGTACCTAATACACACCATCGGCGCATGGGGAGGGAGGGAAATCCTGAAAGTACCTAATACACACCATCGGTGCACAGGGACCAGCCAGGGGCCATCCTGGGCAAAAAGCCTGGTGTGGAAAGGCCTCAGACAGTTACCCCCAAAATATACCATGGTCAATGGTATTGAAAGCCACAGAGAGATCAAGGAGTATCAAGAAGGTCTCACTCCCCCTGTCTCTCTTCTGACATAGGTCATCATATATGGAGACCAAGGTTGTGTCTGTGCCGAAACCTGGCTGGGATGACAAATGGAATGGATCCAGATAATTGGTCTCATCCAAGAACATCTTGCCCTGTTTGGCAACTACCCAATCAAGGATCTTGCCAAGGAAAGGAAAATTTGCCCCCCGCCTAAAATTATTAAGATTGTCTGGGCCTTGGGAGGATTTCTTCGGGAGTGGAATCATCACCGGCTCTTTCAGGGGGGCCAGGACCACACCCTTTCGCAAGGAGGTATTAATTACCTCCCTGGCACAGCCAACTGTTCCCTCCCTCCCAGTTTTTATAAGCCAAGAAGGGAAAGGATCCAATATGGAGGTGGTTACATGAACCTGTCTAAGCACCATGTCAACGTCCTCAAGCTGTACCAACAGAAACTCATCCAAGAAAACTGGACAAGGATGTGCTCTGGAGCCTAATTCCCTGTGGATGCAAGAGATTTTATCCTGGAAGTGCCCAGCAAATGTCTTACAGCTAAAGCATGATGGGAAATAGGATGCACCCATGGACCACGCCCACCCCAAGCCAGTTCCCCTTTGCAGTTATTATGTAAGGGGCCCCTATATGTGTCCAGCTGCTAGCAGGAACCCTGATGGGCCAGGATACCTTAGTGGGTAAGAAGCTGTCATAATGAGTTAGACCCTTGGTCCATCTAGCCTACTGGACTGATGGGCAGCAGCTTTCTAGGGTTTCAGGTTGGGGTTCTCCAGCCCTAACTGGAGATGCCAGAAATCGATACATTCTCCACGCAAAGCATATGTTCTACCCAGGGCCGGCCCAAGACGTTTTGCTGCCTGAGACAAAGAACAAGATGGCGCTTCTCTCATTCCATGTACAAAAGGCCAACTGGAGGCCGCAGGTGAAGGTGCCCAGAAATGTAGTACAGCTACAGCGTGATGGGGAACAGGATCATGCACCTACTAGCTGTGCTGATGTCCCCATGGACCCCACCCCACCCCACGCCCTGCAGGCTGTCCTTTGCCGTTAGTGGGAACGGGGCCCTCTAGGCACACAGCACTCTCCTCCAAACCTTGCTGTTGCCTTCCAGCAACTGCTGAAGGCAACAGCCTCACTTTGCCTAATGCCAGGGCCGGCTCCTGCTCTACCACTGATCCACAGCGCCCCCTTCGCAGTAACGCTGAATGCGTGCCCACGAAGGGGCATGATTGGCAGGCATGTCCGCACCAGAGCCATGGTTCATGGGCGCAATCCCCTTCCTCCGTCATGTGTTCACTAAATGTACGTGGGACTGTCGGAATACTCCCTTTGCCTTCCATGTCATGGAGGTCTTATTTACCTGTTTTCATCTAATGGGTTGGAGGGGCGGGAACGCCCACAGGGTGTGCTGACACAGTCGGAAGGGGGGGAAACCCACACTCTCTTTACCTTGCCAACCACCCCCCACCCTGTCTTGCCTTCTTCTGCCTTCTTTGACAATTAGGACAAGCGATTAACGGACGAGAAGATGAAACGGCTGCTTGAAGTCTTGCAAAAGAGGCAGAGCGAGCCAGGAGTTAATCTCCAGAAATAAAACGTTGTGGCGGAAAAGCAAACAAGAATCCATTTCAGATTAAGCATCAAAACTTTACAACAGGGGGAGAGGTCTCTGTAAGCCAGTGTTTTGTAGGGGCTTAAAGAACACACCGACGGGACCTTGGACGCAGCTGTGTAATGCTACACCACCTCAGGGCCAAATGAGACATTATACACAATTGTGTGTATCATTCCACTGACAGCCTCCCTTCCTCCCCCCAACCAAAACCAGCTTTGGAAAGTGCCGATCAGGAGCAGAAGGAACAGGGGAAGGGGACGCTTAATCCTTTACCCGCTGGCTGCCTTCCTTCTCCAAATAGGCTCTAGACCACCACTCCCTAAACTCCCTGAAAGGTTTTTGGCAACGATCGCCTTTGATCCTATCCAACTCGTACATGTTTCCCTCACCTTTCCCTCCCCTCACGTGAGCTGCAGTGTTTGTCGACGTTCTACTGCTGACAGCTTTCCCCACAAGCAAGGAAAATGTTCATGAGCGTACCATTGTACTTTGTTATTCTCTTCTCCCATCCTGGTATTGACGCCTGTCGTTTCAAGGTGTTTCATCTACGGTCTTTGCTCGTTTGGTAGGCACCTGCACAGGGGGAAGAACAAGTGGAAGAGGAGGAGGCAGCGAAAGGGAGAGCTGCATTCTTCATTCTCAGCCCCAGCCAAATGCTCATTAGCAGAATCTCATCTTTAAGCTGGAGAAATGATCTGCAGCGGTTTTCGGATGACACATGCAAACACAGAGGGAGAAAATCCACAGGGGCGAGGTGAGGCAAGGGACATCTTCCCCTGCCGCCCTGAGTCTTGCAAAATCACACACCTGGGCCCTCCAAGTCCAGCAGTCAGGACCTTTTGCATACTCATGTGCCCTTTGCCCCATGGAAGACGGGCGTAGACCTGCGGCGATAAGAGTCTGGATTGCCTGCATCAAGCAGGACTTGGCCGACCCTGCCGTTAGGCAAAGCAAGGCAGCAGATGCCCAGAGGCGACAGCAACGTGTCAGAGGAGAGAGCTGTCTACCACGCGGCCTTCTCCACAACCCCCCAGTCAGGCTGCAGCCTTCTGGAGCGACGGAGGACATTGTCCCATCATCATTGTTGAAGGCAGGTTCATCGGCCAGTCCAGTTGTCTTTTGGTACACGGGATGGGAGGGGGCACCGTGTCGTCTTTGACTCAGGTAGCAAAATGTCTTGGGCCAGCCCTGGAGATTGTACCAGCCTACCACTTTGAGATCTGTCAGGTCCTTGCCACCTCAATATTAGGGTGGCCCTATGGAAAGGAGGACTGGGCTCCTGTATCTTTCACAGTTGCATAGAAAAGGGAATTTCAGCAGGTGTCATTTGTAGGCATGCAGCACCTGGTGAAATCCCCACTTCATCACAACCGATAAAGCTGCAGGAACCCTGCCCTCTTTTGTATCTGGTCAAGAGGACAGGGCTCCTGCAGCTTGAACTGCTGTGATGAAGAGGGAATTCCACCAGGTGCTGCATGCATACAAATGTCACCTGCTGAAATTCCCTTTTCTATGCAACTGTTAAAGATACAAGAGCCCTGTGCTCCTTTCCATAGGGTCACCCTATTCAATATGCTTTTCTATGTCGTTGAGTTCATCTCGAATTCCCCGGTGGTGGAGTCAGGGCTGACAGGGACACAGCCCCGGCATGTTTTGATTAGCAGGGAGGCTGACATTATCTGCTTCACACACCCTCAGAATTCCCTCTGAGCTTAGACGCAATCCTGACAGCAGCTGAGCACTGTTTCCAGTGACAATATATATGTTGCAAGGCAAGCATTTGGGGTGTGGTTTGGCCTTGAAATGGACAATGCAGACCCATCAGCTTTACAAAAGACTTGCAAGTTGGGGATCTGAAAAGTGCTAGAGCTGGTTGGCTGAGGATCAAAACAGCTGCCTGCATTTATGAGCTCTCCTCGGTGCATGGCGCTGAAGAGCACCTACCCTTCAACTGTCAGGATTTTCCCGGATTTATCCTGGTTTTTGTTCTATCCTGGGTGTCCAGGGGGATTTTCTTTAATTTTCTATAATGTCCTGAAGTTACACACTTTCTCCCTTAAGGCCGCCATTCGTGTGGTGGTGGAGATGATGTGCTTTCTGGAGGCCCCTGTTGGAGCAGTGTGGAGGAGCAGAAAGGACACGCTCTCCTCTCCTCTCCAATTGGGGCCTTTAGCAGGTGGTCAAAGCACGCTTTCTGGGGCCTCTGGAAGTTTGTCGTTCACAACCGCCATGCTAATGGCAGCTGCCAATAGTGTGTGTGTGGGGGGAATTACATGCTTTCCAGAGGCCCTGGAAAGCACGCTTCCCTGCACCCACCCCACAGGGTGTCCTCTTTTTTGGTTTCCCAAATATGGTCACCCTACCCTACACCACTTCCCCGTGGGGTAAATGGCGGCCAAATCTGGGATGATGGTACAGCAATGACACAAGAAGTTGGGACCGACAGAGATGCAAGAGGAGGGGGGGGAAGCACAACCCAATCCTTGAAACAACTATGACCAGAGGAGGTGCTTCGAACTTTCCTTTTGGAATGTAAACATCTGTTTACGTTCGCTAATGCAAATGCTGCAGTGTGACAAAATATCTTCCCCCATTGACTCATATATAGATACAAATATAAGATAAAAATACAAAACATCAACAGAAAGCTAGGAACAGCAAGGATAATATTCCCTGCCTCTGGAGGTCAGGCAGGCGCCAACTTTGTATTCCTTTTGGCACCCCCTGAAAACGTCATTGTTCCAGGAAGCCTTCCCTTAACGACCAGCCGCCCTTCATTTTGCATTTTGCTTTTTTGAAAAAATATATTTTTAATGTGTTTTTATTCTGTATTTGATTTGATCTTGTACACCCCTCCGAAATTTTGAATGGGGAGCAATATATAAATATTGTAAATAAATAAATAAAGATAAAAAATAACAATAATAACAATAACGCTAATCAACAAAGCCATTCAGCTTTTCCTCCTGCTGAAAAGACATCAGAGAAGGCTCACTAAGCGGGCCTCCCCGGGGTGAGCATTTCTTCGGCAAGGTGCCAACACCGAAAAGGTCCTTTCCCGCATCGCCGCCCACCGCAGTTCAGACGGCAAAGGCCTCCAAAGATTATCACAGTGTATCAGCAGGCTGATGCGGGAGTAGATCAGCCTTCTCCAAATGGGCACCCCCCCCCCCCAAGATGTGCTGGACTACAACTCCTATAGTTCATCATCCATTGGCCATGCTGGCTGGGAATGATTGGAGTTGTAGTCCAACACATCTGGAGGGTGCTAGAGTGGGAAAAGGCTGGAGTAGAGGGTTCTTTAGGCGCCCAAGTCCTAAGCCATGAGGGGCTTTCAAGGCCAGCGCCAACACTGTGAATTGGGTCCAGAAATGGATCAAGAGCCAGCACCACTGGAAATACACTTGCAATGCCGCATTTAGCAGCCTAGCAGTTCTTATTTTAAACTATTTTCACAGGCAGCCCCATGATACAACATGCCGCTCCTTTTATGATCCTCAGGGGATGTTGCAAATGCTGCCTCTCAAAGGGAGGCTTTATTAAAAGGGAATTAGGCAGTATCGTAGAAGAGCGTCATCGCACAGGGGAAAATTGTGTGTGCTTACCGTCGCTTCTCCGCCCGCGCATTTGTCCCTCATTACTTCCTCGTTTGAAAGAGGAGGTAAACAATTTGCACGTGGCCTGTTCAGTGGCCCATTTCGATTGCGCTGCTTCTCCCGCACACAGCAGGAGGTAGCGGCAGGTTCCATCTTTAAAAGTAACTCGGACATACTGGGGTATTTTTTTTTTTTGTGGCGCGAAGAAGGCTAGAAGGGTCGGGAGGCGTGCGGGAGGCGGATGACGTCGTGAGAGGGAACCACGGAAATGCGTGAGCGCCCAGCATCGAACGTGCAATAAAACACTCGTCTGATGGAGCTTGAAAGGTCTACATATCATATTTGGAGGTAGGGGAGGATACCACCGAGTCCCAGATGCTGGCGAGAAGCAACAGGCCAAAGGCCATTATGGTTGTGTCTTGCTCGTGAGAGCTCAGGACCAGCTGGCTGGCAATTTTTGGAAACAGAAGTTTGGAATAGATGGGCCTAATCCACCAGGGCAGTTCTCATGAACTTGAGACCCCTGTTTTCTTGGAAAGTGCAGGCTCCCTCTTCCTTGGGCAGAGTTAAGCTGGTGTCACACAACTTAAATCTAATTTAATTCTCTGTACCATGCAATATTGTATGTTTATTTATCGGTCCCTCTACTGGTGAACTAGGGTGGGGAATGTAGCCAAGATGGGGCTATTTGGGTGGGACGGGGGTGGGGGAGACACAGGGCTCATCTACACCTACCGCCCTTTTGCGAGGGAGGAGGGATGATTGCGAGTTTTCCCGTTTCCAGGATCGGCGCTCCTGGGGTACACGTGAGGGAAGTTTCCCACAAGTAAAGGAGAGCCGTTTCGGTAGAACGGGTGCCCCATGACGGCAGTTCCGAAGGTGTATCGGCAGAAGTGAGCAGGACTAGACGGAAGGGTACGGGGCATGGAATTACTATTTTTTAATAACTCCCGAGAGATGCGCACCAGCGCAAATACACAGCAACACGGGGTGGAGGGATAGGTACTGTGTTGAAAATGCACTCCTGCGCATCAATATGTTTGTGTGACAAAAAAAAAAAAGGAAACATGGTCAGTACCAAAGCATGCTGATCAGGGCCGGATTGAGGCCAGCCGATTCCCTAAGCACATTGCTTAGCCGGCAAGACGTTAAGACTCAATAAACGCTGGAGGTGAAATCAGACATTAAAAACTCAGTTTTCTTCGAGGCCGTCATCCCCCATGCCAGAACACACAACGATATTAAATATAAACAGTTTTTTTATTATATTTATATATATTCCTTAAAATTAGATGGCTGCAGCTATGGTGCCGGTACTCTGTGGCGCCCCCTCTTCCCTTGGCGCCCTAAGCACGGGCTTACATTGCTTCATGGTTCATCCAGGGCTGACACTGATAACTTATAAAACAATGTGCCGAAAATGGCGGATGGGTCCACTCCTGCACACGTCCGAGAACGCTGGACACGCCCCTGACAGTGGGTCGGCTGTTCGCCGGACAGCAACCACTTCGGGAAGAGGGAGCCCATCAGCCGCGGATGTCGGGATTGTAGCAAGAGAGCCGGAAAAGCCGTGGCAAATCCAGTCAGCAGTATTCCTGAATAACCGAGGGGCCGACCCGAGACCACCGCGGGAGTAGGTGAAAATCATGTGGCCCAGTAGGGACGCCCTCGATATTATTCGGGAATAAACGGCTGGTGTAGACACGGTCGCAGTCAGAGATATCAGCACGCTTAGGAGAACCTTAAAGTGTGCAGAAGCCGAAATAAACCCCCTTTTAAAAAAAAACAACTGAAAGGGGTAAAACAAAACAAAACACAGGTCAATGAGGACTGGGTATATTCAGTAGCCGCAGAAAGTTGTGTGCCAATGGGGTAAAGAAAATTGTGGGTGGGTGGAGGAATGGAATGGAGCAGAACTCAGAGGAGAGGGTGGCGGGCGGTAGGGGTGTGCACGGACCCCCCGGATCGGATCGGGACCCGGATCGGGACCTCCAATTTTGTCCCGGACCGGTTCGGACAAAATCGGAGGCCCCCCGGACCGGATCGAGTCCGATCCCGATCCAAAAATCGGAAATTTTTGGATCGGCCGCCATTTTTTTCCCCATAGACTTGCATTGCAATGCAAGTCTATGAGGAAAAAATGGCGGCGGGTGGGTAAGGGGGGGCCTAACTCCCTCCCCCCCCCGGGGCCGTCCGCTGTGGACGGCCCCGGCAGGTAAACCCCCTCCCCCGCGCTCCCTACCCCCCCTGGGGCCGCCTGCTTCCATCCGCTGGCGCCCGCGGGCGCCAGCGGATAGAAGCGGACGGCTCCGGGGGGGGGGTAAGCCCCCTTCCCCGCCACTTACCTTCTCGGCACGTCCGGCGCCGGCGGCTACTACCAGCGGGCTCCGCGGCCTACTCTTGAGTAGCGGGCCGGGTGATGACATCACCCGGCGCGCCACCCTGGAGCAGGCCGCGGAGCCTGCTGGTAGTAGTAGGCGCCGGCGCCGGACGGGAGCCGCCGGGCCGGGCAGGTAAGGGCCCCCCCTCCCCCCTCCCCCCTCCGCGCGCCCCCTCCTCCCCCCTCCCCCCTCCGCGCGCCCCCTCCTCCCCTCCACGCACCCCCTCCTTACCTTTCCGGCCCGGCGGCTCCCGTCCGGCGCCGGCGCCTACTACTTCCAGCAGGCTCCGCGGCCTGCTCTAGAGTAGTGCGCCGGGTGATGACATCACCCGGCGCGCCATCCTAGAGCAGGCCGCGGAGCCTGCTGGGAATAGTAGGCGCCGGCGCCGGACGGGAGCCGCCGGGCCGGAAAGGTAAGGGCCCCCCTCCCCCCTCCGCGCGCCCCCTCCTCCCCTCCACGCACCCCCTCCTTACCTTTCCGGCCCGGCGGCTCCCGTCCGGCGCCGGCGCCTACTACTTCCAGCAGGCTCCGCGGCCTGCTCTAGAGTAGCGCGCCGGGTGATGACATCACCCGGCGCGCCATCCTAGAGCAGGCCGCGGAGCCTGCTGGGAATAGTAGGCGCCGGCGCCGGACGGGAGCCGCCGGGCCGGAAAGGTAAGGGCCCCCCTCCCCCCTCCGCGCGCCCCCTCCTCCCCTCCACGCACCCCCTCCTTACCTTCCCGGCCCGGTGGCTCCCGTCCGGCGCCGGCGCCTACTACTACCAGCAGGCTCCGCGGCCTGCTCTAGAGTAGCGCGCCGGGTGATGACATCACCCGGCGCGCCACCCTAGAGCAGGCCGCGGAGCCTGCTAGTAGTAGTAGGCGCCGGCGCCGGACGGGAGCCACCGGGCCGAGAAGGTAAGTGCCCCCCTCCTCCCCCCCCCCCGCTGTCCACTTTCATCGGCGGGCGCCCGCTGGCGCCCGCCAATGGAAGCGGCGGTGGGCGCCAGTGGGCGCCCGCCGATCCGCCGATCCGCCGAACCGGTTCGGAGCTTTTTCGGACCGGTTCGGATTGGATCGGCCGATCCAGCTGCGGGATCGGAAATCGGATAATTTATCCGATTTCCCACTGGACCGGACTCGGATCGTGGATCGGGTCCGATCCAGTGCACATCCCTAGCGGGCGGGTTGGACCCCTGAGCAGGAGCGTTCCTATTAGGAGGTGAGGATACGCTGTAACATTTTATTGCAGCTCCTACTTGTATAATCTTTATTTGTTCATTATAAAGTTTAAAATCAGTATACAAAAAGGGGGGATAGCTGTTGTGTTCAAGAGGGCACAAGGTTGGTTGGCTCTTACCCAAACTTATCCCCCCCCAATAATTTAAACTGTCCATTTCCCCCAAAATGTTTCATTTTGTTAAGCAAAGCGTCTAGAAATGTGGGCTAGTTTGGCCATCAGAGCAGTATTCCAGATTCTTCTGGACATGCCCAAAACCACTGCTGTTGCTGCAATATTTTATATTACATGGGGATTTATACTCCACTGTTTTTTAACCTGGCTTCAGTTGTCCATGCTCTGGTAATCTCCAAGTTAGTTTACTGCAATGCACTCTACGTGGGGCTGCCTTTGAAGGTGGTTCGGAAGCTGCAGCTTGTGCAAAATGCAGCGGCCAGATTGATAACTGGCACCAGTAGGTTCGAACATATAAGACCTACTCTGGCCAGCTTGCATTGGCTGCCTGTATGTTTCCGAGCCCGGTTCAAGGTGCTAGTTTTAACCTATAAAGCCTTACACGGCTTGGGACCACAATACCTGATGGAACGTCTTTCCCGACATGAACCTACCCGAACACTACGTTCAACATCTAAGGCCCTCCTCCGAGTGCCTCCTCCGAGGGAAGTTTGGAGGTCGGCAACAAGAGAGAGGGCCTTCTCTGTGGTGGCCCCCCAATTGTGGAACGATCTCCCCGACGAGGCTCGCCTGGCGCCAACATTGTTATCTTTTCGGCGCCAGGTCAAGACTTTCCTCTTCTCTCAGGCATTTGGCAATATCTGAGGAGCCTGGTTTTGTTTTGTTTTTGTAGCTTTTTGTAGTGTTGTAGTGGTTTTTAAATGTACAGATTGTGTGTATGTTGTATGTTTTTGCTGTTTTAATTTTTGTATACTGTTTTTAATTGTTTTTAATCCTATGTAAACCGCCCAGAGAGCTTCGGCTATGGGGCAGTATACAAATGTAAATAATAATAATAATAATAATAATAATAATAATAATAATAATAATAATAGGATATTTGTAGGTGATCGTACGCACGCCAAGCCCTTAGGGATGGCTATAGGTTCAAAGTTGCAAATGAATGCTGATAAAGACCTCCATTGCACCTAATTTTTCCCCTGGTTTGCTTCCATGTTTTTTTACCAGTGCGTCAAGCTTATGACCCCTTTCACCTGAATAGTTGCTCTTTCGTTCCTTCGCTCTTCCGCTCCACTCCACCCCTCCCCTTCTCTTTCTCCTTCCAGTCAGGTCCTGTCAGATGAGCACTTCAACCAGACCGTCTTTCTGCCAGGCAAAAATGGAATGACCCTTTAGTCTGGCTCTTTGGGGCCATCGAGGGAATACAATCCTGTCTCTGCAGAGATTCGGGCATGTATGATTTTAAAAAACGCTTTGGAGCCTGCGATGCAAGGTTTGGGTTTTCTATTGAGGCTTGGAGGCGGCTGCTGGGAGAGATCGCTTTTCCCTGCAATCCATTCAAGCCCCCAGTTCCTTTAAAACTACGCGGAGGCTTAGGGCACGTTAAATGCTCTTAAGGAAAATAATCCAGACATTTATCGTTCTAGGAAAGGCTGGGGAAGAGGCGGGGTGTCAGCAGGACAGGCACGGCGTCATGTGAGTCCCGTGCTGCAAGTCCGCACACCGGGCATGGCAAGAGTGCACTAAATCGCTGGTGGGATAGAGCTCAAAGCCAGCCCCTCCTTTCTCTCCAGCAACATGATGAGGCGTTCTCAGCGCCTTGAAAAAGGGAAGTCTTCAGCATTACTCTAAGATGAATTTGTCAGGGCTTTGCGGCTGGAGCGCAGCACCTTTCTCATTTCAAACGATATAATCCCAAATCCATATTTATCGGGATCTTTATAGCACTAACTTGTTGACTCAGCAAAGCTCTGTAAATAAACAATAGCCAAAAGGAACAAGAAGCTGTCATTTCCCACCCACCCGAGAGGAGAACCTTTACATGTGACCTGGGTTGGATAATAAATGATGTCACCTTCTGTTTATCCTATACAATAAATATTGCTCATTCCTAATTATCTTGTTGTTCCAACACTTTGGCTCCAAAATGTCTGCCTTCTGATTGTGACACCGTTACTCTGTGGAGATGTTCAAACTGTACACAGGCGCAGAGCTGGCGCCAAGGATAGGCCAGGGTGGGTACCTGCCGAGGGCTCCTGGAGTTCCTCCTCCTCCTCCTCCTCCTCCTCCCCCTTCACCTGCCTCCTGCTCTGGTCCAGACAACACTGGGAGGTTCCTCTGACTGGATGGAGTGTTTTCAACCTGTTCTGGATGGGGTTGCGCTCCCCTTGGAGGAGCAGGTTCCTAACTCAAGGGTCTTCCAGGAGTCATCTCCGTCACTTGAGGCTCAGGTGGCCTCAGTGGCATGGAGTGCCTTCCACCAGCTTTGGCTGGTGGCCCAGCTATGTTCCTATCAGAACAGGGATAACCGTGTTTCAGTCATCTATGCTCTGGTAATCTCCAAGCTAGATTACTGCAATGCACGGTAAGTGGGGCTGCCCTTGAAGACTGGTCAGAAGCTGCAACTTGTGCAAAATGCAGCTTTCAGATTACTAACTGGGTGCAGAAGACCTGAACATATAAGACTAAATCCTGCCCACTTGCATTGGCTGCCTGTATGTTTCCGAGCCTCATTCAAAGTGCTGGTTTTTACCTACAGAGCCTTACATGGCTCAGGATGACAATACCTGATGGAATGCCTCTCCCAACCTGAGCCTACCTGGACAATACGATCAACATCTGCCCTTCTGTCTGAGTGCCACCTCCAAGGGAGGCTCAGAAGGTGGCAACAAGGGAGAGGGCCTTCTCAATGGTGGCCCCCGACTGTGGAATGAGCTCCCCACTGAGCCGCCTGGTGCCAACGCTGTCACCTTTTTGGTGCCAGGTAAACCCTCTACTCCCAGGCATTTAATGGTATATGATCAGACATCTATGTTTGCAGTTTTAGGACAGGTCTATTAGGGGGAAAACATTATTTATTTAAATTGTTTTTAGCCCTTCACATTGTTTTAATTTTTCTGTATTTTGTTACGTTGTACTTTTGATTTTTATGAATTGTTGTAAACCGCCCAGAGAGCTTCAGCTATGGGGTGGTATAGAAATGAGATGATGATGCCCTCTTTTGTATCTGGTCACTCTATAGAATAGCTCCTGCTGCTTTAACTGTTGTGATGAAGAGGGAATTTCACCAGATGCTGCAGGCATACAAAGGACACCTGCTGAAATTCCCTTTTCTATGCAAATGTTAAAGATACAGGAGCCCTGTCCTCCTTTCGATATAGTCACCCTATATATATATATATATATATATATATTACACAAGCCTTCCCCAACACTGTGATTAGATGGTTGAACTACAAACCCCATCATTCCCAGCCAGCAAAGCCAATGCTGTTGGAATAGACCTGCCCTGTAGCGTGACCAGACACAAAAGAGGGCAGGGCTCCTTCAGCTTTAACTGTTGTGATGAAGAGGGAATTTCACCAGGTGCTGCATGCATACAAATAACACCTGCTGGAATTCCCCTTTCAATGCACCTGTTAAAGATCCAGGAGCCCTGCCCTCCTTTCCATATGATCACCCTATGGAGATTGAAAAGAGGCAAATAAATAAATAAATCAGAGACCCCTGACTCAAAGGCTCTCCCTTGATCTGAACGCGTTTTTATATTTTTGTGTGAAATATTTTTATGCTGCTCCTCAGCCAAAAAGTCTCCTTGGGCAACTGACGCGCAGTCAATTAAACAAAGGCGTCCCCTGCCAGGAGGCTTGCAATCCGAAAATGACATGACACACAAGGATATAGGAATGGGGAGGAAAGAGGGAAATCCCCAGACACTCGAGAGTTGGAAAAGGAAAGGTCAGCTAAGGACTTTGCCGCCATCACGGCTTCCTGGTTCTTTGGGCCACAAGCCTCTGGACCCTGTGCAAAATAATTCATGGCAATCCAGATGGAGCGCCTGCCAACCTGCGTCCAAGGATGTCAACCGGCGGGTTTTGCAGCCCTCCCTGTCTGCGTGTGTGTGGCTTCGCTTTGCCATGCAAGCAGAGGAACAGGAGAAAGGCACCCTCTGGGCAACGTGGGCATGAGCCTGCACTCCCGCTGCGTGCGGCCTCTGCCCGCATAGGTGGTCATTTGGGCAACGTAGACCTCCGTCTGATGAAGCCTAGTTCTGAATGAATGCTTTCTGCATCCCCCAGTGAGAAGGCCCTGTAGATCTTTACGCAGTGAAAGCTGGTGGCTCTGATGTCAGCGGGGCGGTGACTCCACTCTGGGTTTCGGTTGGACCCAGTCAGAGCTCTAAAGGAGTTCTCCAAGGTGCACCTTGGATAGCTCCTTTAGAGTTCTGACTGGGTCCGACCGAAACCCAGAGCGGAATTGCCGCCCCGCTGACATCAAAGCCACCAGCTTCCATGCTTTTTTGTCTGGAACTGCCTCCCAGAAGAAATCCCCCATTGGTCCCTTCTAATCCCTTTCCAAACCCCACCTTTCCCATCAAGCCTAGGTAGCCATCCCCAAGTGACTGTAACACAATCCCGCTGGAATGTCCTACATCAGACTTTGCCAACCTGCAGCACTCCGGATGTTTCGGACTACAACTTCTAGGATTACTGACCATTGGTCATGCTGGCTGGGTCTGGTGGGGGTTGAAGTCTAAAACATCTGGAGGGCACCAGGTTGGGGGAAGGCACTCCTATAGTGACCAGACTAAGTAAATTTAACTGAGATGATCACATATTCACAGAATCATAGAATAGTAGGGTTGGAAGGGGCCTCTAAAGCCATTGGGTCCAACCCCCTGCTCAATGCAGGAATCCACCTTAAAGCATCCCTGACAGATGGTTCTCCAGCTGCCTCTTCAAGGCCTCTAGTGTGGGAGAGCCCACAACCTCCCTAGGTCATGGGTTACATCGTCGTACTGCTCTAACAGGAAGTTTTCCTGATGTCGAGATGGAATCTGGCTTCCTATAACTTGAGCCGATTATTTATTTATTTAATTTATTTATTGCATTTTTATTCTGCCCCATAGCCGAAGCTCTCTGGGCGGTTCATGAACTTTCTGGGCGGTTCCACGCCCTGCACTTTGGGATGATCGAGAAGAGATCCTGGCCTTCCTCTGTGTGACAGAGGTGACTTCCTTCTCTGGGACGGGTGACCTCCACTGGGATGGGTGACCTCCTCTGGTCACCTGTCCCTGCACACTTTTCCTTTGTTCTCTCCTTTTGATGAATCTAGATTGTAAACTCCTCAGAACAGAGCCCTTGTCCTTCAGGTCTCTTAAAGAACAGCAGGAATTCAATCCAAAATATATATTACTCCTTCTCTCTCCCCACACTCAACAGGTTCTCCCATTTCAGAGGCCATCAGAATCCTTCAAGATAAACTTTCGGCCTTCCGTGTAAAGCTGCCCCCTTTCCAGCTGTGTGCGGTGTGTGATTACTTCCATAACACGTTCATCAAGCATTACTGGCTCTACCAGTTTGTGTTGGCTCGGGAGAGGGATCGCCATCAAAAGTTTGCCAGTCTTGAGGTTCACGCTCCCCCCTGGCCTCTCCCCCTGACAGAGGGCACGGATCTCGAAGTCTGGAAGCACCAGCAGCAGGTGGCTACCCTCTCCGCAGCAGAAGACGAAAAGCGGGCCAGCATGTTGCGCATCCGAGAAGTCTTACGTTCAGAGAGAGAGCGTCTGCTGCAGGAAGTGTACAGAAATGTCCAAAGGCAGACAGGGGCCCTTAACAAAGAGGTAAACTATCCTCCATGGTATTAACTGGGCAAATCTAACCTACAAAAGTCTGACGGATCTTGAATTGGGTTGGCCCTCATTGGCTTGACTATCTCCCCGCCAGTAATTCTGGGAAAGGTACCATTGGCATGGATGCTGAAAATACAGATTGGGGCTGTTCACACAACACGCTAAACCACACTCAGTGGTTGAGTGTGGGTTGTTTGGAAGCGTGGGTTGTTTGTGGAGCCGTGGGTTAGCGTATTGTCCGAATGCAGCCAGGGTGGCTTATTAATCAGGTAATGTGGCTTCCTTTCTCAAACAAGCCACCTTGAGAGCCCATGGTTTGTTGATGGGTTGTTCAGGGTGGATAACAAACCACCCTGCATGGTTAGCAAGCCACCCCGGCTGCATTCAGACAACACGATATCCACTCTGTGGAAAACGTGCTAAGTTCAGACCACAAGCCAACCCATGGTAAATTTAATAAATGTAAATGTAATGATAATAAATAAATAAATTGCATCTGTACATATATATTTGCATATGCAAATGTTTTGCAAATCTTCATCCTCTTCTTGGGTGATGCCTGAGTGGCCATCCTAGCTACACAGCATCTCTAGCTTCAGAAGCAATTGGACACTGAAAACCAGTTATTGTTTTTTGGGGGGTGGGGGGGTGATGCTTATGGCCAGCATCTGGCTGCCCACTTTTGGAGACAGGAAGCTGATAAATATGGAGCTTTAGTCCCATCGAGTAAGGCTCTTCTTATGATCCTATGTCATTGCTACTTCATTGACCTCAAATGGAAGATTGAGGCCATGGCCGCCATTTCAAAGACCTTTGCTATTTGCCCTGAAAAGCTCTGCCTCTTTGACTCACCACGACTATCACGTTCAATGCTATGGCTTTCTGCCCTATATTATTATTATTATTATTATTATTATTATTTACATTTATATACCGCCCCATAGCCGAAGCTCTCTGGGCGGTTTACAAAAATTAAAAGATTGAACACTAAAAAGACAATATACAAAATTTAAAACCATAAAGCATAAAACAGCTGACATTTCAAACATTTTAAACTGTTAAACCTGGCCACAAGGCCAGTTAAAACCTCAACTTAAGCTGTTAAAATGCTTGGGAGAAAAGAAAAGTTTTGACCTGGTGCTGAAAAGATAACAGTGTTGGCACCAGGCGGGCCTCATCAGGGAGATCATTCCATAATTGGGGGGCCACCACAGAGAAGGCCCTCTCCCTTGTTGCCATCCTCCGAGCTTCCCTCGAAGTAGGCACCTGGAGGAGGACCTTTGATGTTGAGTGTAGTGTGCAGGTAGGTTCATGTCGGGAAAGGTGTTCCATCAGGTATTGCGGTCCCAAACCATGTAAGGCTTTATAGGTTAAAAACAGCACCTTGAATTGGGCTCGGAAACATACAGGCAGCCAATGCAAGCGGGCCAGAATCGGTCTTATTTGTTCGAACCTTCTGGTCCCTGTTACCAATCTGGCCTGCTACTACCTGATGATCACAATGGATATTTTGGTTTTGTGTATTTATCTATTTGACTTATAAACTGCCTTCCTCCCAAAGAGCCAGAGTGGCCAACATTCGATATAAAACACAGTGCACCACATAAACAACATTTAAAGCAAATCATATCCATCAAATACAATAAAACCATCAGCACGATCAGTCAGTCAGTCAGTCAGTCAGTCAGTCAGTCAAAAAACAAATACAGCCCTTGCTTCTACCCCCAAAATCTGCACAAATAGATAGGTCTTTAACTGGCAGCTAACGAGAACTGTGTGGTTTGTAATTGAATCACTATCAGAAGAGTGTTCCATAGCCATGTTGCCACCACCGAAAATGCTCTGCCACATGTATTAGCCCCACAGTCCAGTTTCCTCAAGGGCACCACAAATAAAGCCTCCCTGACTGGTCTTAAATTCTGTGATGGTCAGTACTTGGGAAGGCATTCATTTTGTCTCTTTCTGCCCAGCAGCCCTGGCTTCCTGCGGGCAGCTGGTCGGCCACTGTGTGAACAGAATGCTGGGCTAGCTAGGCCTTTGGTCTGATCCAGCATGGCCCCTCTTAGGCTCTTATGTCCTAATGGCCTCAGCGCCATTCGTTAGTCCAAGTAGCCCTGGTTGGTAGTGTGGGAGATGGCACTCGCCAACTCTTGGCCCCATCAAGGCTTGGCTTGGGGTCGTTCCAGATGATCCGCAAATAGCACTACAGCTCAAAAAGCATCTGATTCTGACATTTCCTCCTTAACAGATTTTTTTTTTTCCTGGAAAGGAAAAGCACGATGGGAAAACAGAAGTGGAAGATTATGTTATCAGGACTCCCCAGATAATTGTAGGATAATTGCTTGGAAGCAAACAATTACTTAAAAAAAAAAAAAAACTGAAGCAAGGTGAGCCCAGATCAAAGAAGTCCTCACAATTTCTCCAGCAACCGGCTGCAGGCTTTCTCAATGCAGAGAAATTCAGGTTACCGAATCGCGCATTTGCCTTCAGCCAGCAAATCAGCCGCGACTGGGGTAATTTATTCCGCTTGCGGTCAACTTGCGGGATTTGGATCTCCCCGCTGAAAGCTGCAAATGGACAGCTTCTCAAAAGTCCCATCTTTCGCCGCCCCGTTCAAAGCTCGCTCGCTCTTTCCAGCCTTGATTTGCATAGCCAAGCTGCGACGCGTTTATTGCGCTCGAGACGGAAAACCTACGCTTGCCTGGGCTTGCTCTGCTGGTTTGTCTCTGCCTGGAAGCATACTGCTTGGAGAATTTAATGAAACTCTGAGGTGTTCTTTATTGGAGTAATAGCCTACGAAGGGCTACGCATGTGCGCCTCAGCGCACTGCCAGCAACTGTGGGCAAGTTCAAGTGAAAGCAGAGAACCTCACCTTTTGAACTCGAGCAAAGAGAATTGGGATGTGAATGCTGGCGCATTGACTGGGTTGTTCAACATACCATCTTGCATGCCGATGGGAAATGCCAACTGTCGACCTGCCCAGTTTCCTCACAAGCCCGGGAGGATTTGATCTCGCCATTTGCAAAGGCTGCAAGATCTGGTGGATCTCCTCCAACCTCAATAGCTCCTGGGAGTTTGGCTGGAGGCCAATTGCCACAGCTTCCTGATGGCATCTGTTGACAGGTTTCATTACATATGCTCTGCGGGCAGAAACCCTGACCCACGTGAAACTCTGGGTCCCCACGCTATGTGGCTGGGCCTTCTCCAGCTTTATTGACAAGTTCTGTTCCCAAGCCCCGCCCTGGCCTCCCTCAGAACAGGCAGGAGAAAAACATTGGAAAGCAAGGCGCTGAGGGCATACCGTGCAAGCATCAGAGAGTTAGATCACTGGTTTTAATGGAAAGGTGGGGAATAAATTTAATAAATCTGCAAAATAGCGGACTGTGGGAAGTAGTGTAGAAGGGTGACCCTATGAAAAGGAGGACTGGGCTCTTGTATCTTTAACAGTTGCATGGAAAAAATAATTTCAGTAGGTGTCCTTTGTATGCATGCAGCGCCTGGCGAAATTCCCTCCGTCACAACCATTAAAGCTGCAGGAGCTCTGACTAGTGTGGTCAAATACAAAAGAAAGCAGGGCTCCTGCAGCTTTAACTGTTGGGACGAAGAGGAAATTTCACCAGGTGCTGTGCGCATACAAAGGACACCTGCTGAAATTCCCTTTTCTATACAACTGTTAAAGGTACAGGAGCCCGGTCCTCCTTTTCGTATGGTCACCCTATATAAGTGCAGCAACGTAATTTTACATCCTGGACTTAATGGTCACCAGGGTCCCTCTTCTTTAGATGGTAATGAATGTGTATTCACTCATTTCAAAATGTGGTAAGCTAGGGTAACCATATGAAAAAGAGGATAGGGCTCCTGTATCTTTTACAGTTGTATAGAAAAGGGAATTTCAGCAGGTGTCCTTTGTATGCGCACAGCACCAGGCACTGCACGCACACAAATGACACCTCCTGAAATTCCCTCTTCATTACAACAGTTGAAGCAGCAGAAGGCCTGCCCTCTTTTTTATCTGGTCATTCTAGTTGTAATCCTGCAGCTTTAACTGCTGTGATGAAGAGGGACTTTTACCAGTTGCTGCAGGCATACAAATGACAACTGCTGAAATTCCCTTTTCTCTACAACTGTTAAAGAAACAGGAGCCCAGTCCTCCTTTTCATAGGGTCACCCTAGGTAAGCAAAACTTGCTATGGGCATGTGTGGGTTTTTGGATCCATTTTGATGAAGGGGAGGCAAACCTCTGCTCCAATGTCCCACTGACGTTGGCAGCCATGTCTATTGATGATGTGCTTGCCTCGTGCACATATAAAGTGCCTCTCCCCTGCCTAGGGTGACCAGATTTTGAGAACCAAAATCCCGGTCCCCCCCGCCACCCCCGCCACCCAAAACAACCCCCCCCACCGCACGCACGCCCCCCCTGCCCGCCCCGCACGGCCCGCCCGCCTCGCCCGCCCGCGCCGCCCGCACGTCCCCCCCGCCCGCCCCACGCCGCCCGCTCGCCCCGTGCCGCTCGCCCCACGCCGCTCGCACCGCCCGCCTCGCGCTCCTTACCTGCTGGGGCGTCCGCTTCCCTCTAGTGCTCGGAATCTACTGAGAAACAGGCTTCCTGGCCTGTCTCTCAGTAGCGCGCCGGGTGATGACGTCATCACCCGGCGTGCTACTGAGGGACAGGCCGCGAAGCCTGTTTCTCAGTAGATTTAGAGCACCGGAGGGAAGCGGACGCCCCAGCAGGTAAGTGTCTCGCACCGCCCGCCTTGCACCGCCCGCCTCCCGCCACTGCCGCGTGACCCCCCCCCCGCCACCCCGGTTTGCCCCCGCCGCCCCCCGGTTGGCCCGGATCGCCCCAGGTTTCCCGGTTAGGCCCAGGAAACCCTGGGCCATCTGGTCACCCTACCCCTGCCTCATCTTCCCGTTGCGCGTCGTCCTGTGGGTTTTCTTCCCATCCTAACTCTCTTTTGGTAATGGAGACGGGCTGAGGAGCTGAGGGAATACGGGGAATGGACTGAGGAAGGTAAACGCAAGATAAAGTCAGTTCCAGCCACCCACATCTTTTAATGTTAAAATTAGACAAACACCCTCCTCCGTGCTCTATAGGAATGGGGCAGACATATAACAAACATGGCTGCCGTTGGCAATGTGAGTTTGGCCCTCTCTTTCTCATAGCCACAGATAACCATTAACCATTTGCCAGGGGGGTGAATTATCATCCGGGTGGCCACTAATGAATCACCAAAAAAAGGAGGAAACACATCCCTAAAATATGATAAGAACAGAAAGGAGGACAGTGATTTCCATAAAGATGGCATAATTTATGTGCATAGATGCAAATGTGGAAATAAACATTATTATAATTTAAATAGAAGTACAGTATGCTTTGCCATGACGTTGAAAACTGGGGGCAGGTGACCTCTGCACTTACCTGTGCAATCTGTGGTCCAGGGGCTAACTGTGGGTGTGCAGGTAACCCCTTTGGAAGCTCCTCCTGCCAAGTAGTCAATGAGGATATAATCATATTTCTGCACCTGATCAAAATTCCAGGGACTCAGAGGCGTGGTAAGATGCTACTTCACCATGTTGCAGGGCAGTGCAGATGACTGCCTTGCTAACTGCTTTATGGCGCAATCCTATGCATGTTTAGATGGAAAGAGGTCCTAGAACTCCCAGGATTCCCCAGCCAGTTGTAGGACTTTTTCCCCCTGTCTAAACTTGCATAGGATTGTGCCTTTATGTGCTCAAACCCTTTGGTAATTAGCCACCCGTATTATTTCTAAGGCCAGATCTAAGCCAAGCAGGATATAGCGGTATAAAAGTGGTATATATAAGGCAGGAGCCACACTACTGCTTTATCGTGGTATTGAAGTGCACTGACAACTGTTGGGGCCCATAAGACACATGCCATATACCGCTATATCCTGCTTGGTGTGGCTCATGCCTTTTATATACTGCTTTCATAGTGCTATATCCTACTTGGTGTAGATATGGGCCTCATCTACACCAAGCAGGATATTGCACTATGAAAGCGGTATGAAAGTAGTATATAAAAGGCAGGAGCTACACCAAGCAGGATATAGCGGTATGAAAACAGTATATGGGAGGGATGTGCACGGACCCCCCCAGATCGGATGGCGACCCAAATCGGGACCTCCGATGTTGTTCTGGATCGGTTCGGACAAAATCGGAGGTCCCTCAAATTGGATTGGACCCAATCCCAATCTGAAAATCGGACTTCCGATTTTTGGATCGGCCACCATTTTTGGTGTTTTTGCCATAGGCTTGCATTGGGGGAAAGAAAGCTTTCCCCCAATGCAAGCCCATACAGAAAACATGGTGGTTGGTGGGTGAGTGAGGGGGGGCCTAACTCCCCCCTCCTTGTCCCTCCCCCCCACTCGCGCTCCTTACCTGCCAGGGCCATCCGCTGCCATCCGCTGCCTCCTTCTACTGAGAAACAGGCTTCACAGCCTGCCTCTCATCACCTGGCGAGCTACTGAGAGGCAGGCCGCAAAGCCTGTTTCTCAGTAGAAGGGGGCAGCTGATGGCAGCAGATGGCCCCAGCAGGCAAGGAGCACAAGGGGAAGGAGGAGGTCCAATCCTCAGATCTTATCCAAACCGGATCGGGTCCTTTCAGACTGGTTCGGATCAGATCAGACGATCCAGAAGCCGGGATCGGAATCGGATAATTTTATCCAATTTCAGTCGGATCAGCTCCGGATCGTGGAGTGGACCCGATCTGATGCACACCTCTAGTATATGGTATGTGTCAATGGGCCCCAGCAATTGTCAGTGCACTTCAATGCTGCCATAAAGCAGTTATGTGGCTCCTGCCTTTTCTATACCGCTTTCATAGTGCAATGTCTTGCTTGGTGTAGATGAGGCCCAGGTCTAAGTCCAGCAGAAACATCAGTAACCCAGATGTGCTACGTGTGTTTTTCAGACTCTCGTGTCCCTTGTCAAGGAAGCCATAAAGACCCAGATCCAAAGCCTGAGTGATATTATCCAGCGTGAGATCGAGGTCACCTTTGAAATCTTGCAGCTGAAGCTCCAGAAGAAGGCATTGTGGCTCAACCCGCCTGCCCCATATCCTCCACCCCCCTGCCCTGAGGAGCGAGGAAAGAAAGCGAACAAACCTCCGAAGAAGGTGCAAGAGAAACGATCAGAAACTAAGGAGAAGGGGGAGGGGAAAAAGGAGAAGAAAGAGAAGAAGAAGAAAAAGAAATAGTAGTAGTAGTAGTAGTAGTAGTAGTACTAGTAGTGAGGTCTGCGTTCAAGTTCACTCAGGAGTGGGCAACTTGCGCCCCTGGAGAGGTTTTGCCCTGCAATTCCTATGGGCCCTATCACTAGTAAGGGATCATGGGAGTTGTAGGGCCAAACACCTACAGAGCCGCAAATTGCCCACCCCGTTAGGGTGACCATATGGAAAGGAGGACCGGGCTCCTGTATCTTTAACAGTCGTAGAGGAAAGGGAATTTCGGCAGGTGTCGCTTGTAGGCCTGCAGCACCTGGTGAAATCCCCTCTTCATCACAACTGTTAAAGCTGCAGGAACTGTGCCCTCTTGACCAGAGGCAAAAGAGGACAGGGCTCCTGAAGCTTTAACTGTTGTGATGAAGAGGGAATTTCACCAGGTGCTGCAGGCATACCAATGAGACCTGCTGAAATCCCCTTTTCAACACCACTGTTAAAGATACAGGAGCCCAGTCCTCCTTTCCATATGGTCACCCTGGTAAGCATCGCTTAACACTGAAGTTCAGCGACCTCGTTCCTTTGTTCCTCTGAAAGTCCAGCCATTATGTCTTGGGATGGATGGTGCCCATGTTGGGTACTGTATGGTGCTCATAGTGAACTCCCTCTGTCTTTTCCTGACATCCAGTGGCAGATTTCTTCCCAATAAACCAAATGTTTCTTCTTCCTTTTAAGTCATGCTGTGTGTGTTGCTGTTGTGGTGGTTGTGGTTTTAAAATAGCTATGTGGGAGTCAGCTTCCATTGAAAGTTGGGAGGTGACTGTCAGCCTGTCTACACTACTGCTTTAAAATGGTTTTAAACGGCTTATAACAGTTTTGAGAACTGTTCGGGCCCAGGACACACTCCATATACAGTTTTCAAAACGTTTCCAAAGTGTTTTATCCTGCGTGTGTAGATAGGCTCTATATAGACTAGTATCTACCCCTATCATGGCTGAGTGGCGGCACTGCATTGTTTATATGACACATCCGCCAACTTGCAGCTTTTAACCCCAAAACTGCGCTTTTTCATGGTGTCGGTTTACCGGTAAGCAAGATGGCAGGCACACCCAAGTTTAAAGGAGAATCAGCTTCTTCTCAGCAATGCTGAGCTAGTCTCCCCATACCTGGCGTCCTCCTGGTGGGTTGAACTTCAACTCCCATCATTGCTCCGAAGTCACCACGTTGTTTCTCCATCTATCAGTGGCACCCTCGTTTCGGGTTAAGCCACTGGGCATTGCTGGGGGTGGATCCAAGCCTAGGGTAAGCGCAGGAACGCAGGGCAGGGGGTGGGCATGATAAGCCGAATTGCCGCCGGCACTGCGGTTTTTCTGGCCGTGTAGCCTGCGCTCCCTCCTGCTGTCCAAATTTATCGTTACCACCTGCAGCAGCAATGCTGCGGGGCTTTGAGGGAATCAGCTACAAAGCGTCATCATGTAGACCCCCCCCAGGACAATCCTAAAATCAATAGGCCCAAGTTCTCTTAACCCTGTGTTGGATTGCAGCCTTTTGAATGCAGCACATGGCATTCAAAAGTACGTCGCACTTCCCCTTCAAAGCCATGCCATGTGGATGGGCGACCAGCCACAACGGATTCAGGTGCATCACGCTGCTCAAACATGTGGGACAAGTTTGCTAGGGTGACCAGATTTTGGCAAGCAAAATCCCGGTCCAAAATGGCCACCCCACCAAAGCAGACCCCCCCAACATAAAATTAAAAAATTAAAAAGGCCGCCCGCCAAGGAGCCAACAAGCAGAGACCCCCGCCACCCCCCCGAAACACCCCCCCGCCAAGCCACTCCCCCAAAAACCCAGCCCGAACCTACCGGGTCCCCCGCTGCCACCGCCGATCTCCGCCACCGCCATATGACTCCCTGCAGCCCCCTCACCCTTCTTGCCCTGCTCCTGGGCTCCCAGCAGGAGAAAGAAGAAGAGCCTGCTTTAAAATGCCCGCTGCTCCCTGGCCTCGGCAGGAAACAAGTGCTCAGCATTAGGGAGTATCAACAAATTCCTTGTCTGATGGCAAAAGCAGCTTTAGCCACCGGACAAGGAATTTGTTGACGCTCCCTAACGCTGAGCACTTGTTTCCTACCAAGGCCAGTAAATGGGGAGCAGGCCACGAAGCCAGTTTCTCAGTAGATTCGAGCACCGGAGGGAAGTGGCTGCCCCAGCAGGTAAGTGGGGGGGGCCTCCCGCCTCGCGCTCCTTACCTGCAGGGGCAGCCGCTTCCCTCCGGTGCTCGAATCTACTGAGAAACTGGCTTCGCGGCCTGTCCCTCAGTAGAACGCCAGGTGATGACGTCATCACCTGGCGCGCTACTGAGGGACAGGCCGCAAAGCCTGTTTCTCAGTAGATTCGAGCACTGGAGGGAAGCGGACGCCTCGGCAGGTGGTGGCGGGGGCGGGAGCTCCCCCTACCCAAAGCCCCACCACCAAGCCACCCATCCCCACCAAAACTCAGCCCGGACTTACCGGGTCTACCGCTGCTTGCTGCCACGTGATCCCCGCAGCCCCGGTTTGCCCCCGCTGCCCCCCGGTTGGCCCGGATCATCCCAGGTTTCCCAGTTAGGACCGGGAAACCCTGGGCGATCTGGTCACCCTAATTTGACCAATGATTTTCATGAGTTGTAGCCCTGAGCGTTCAGGGATGAGGTTTTTAAAAAATCCCAAATAAATAAATAAATAGGATAAAACGGACGAGGCACGCAGAGTAGGGGAGCGAGGGATATTTTGCTTTTAAAAAAACAACTCAGATATTTTAGGCAAGAGCCAAGGCCTCTCAAGAAGACATTTGCCGTCTTCCCCAGCCCTCCGCCCAGCTCTTCCTCTTTGGGGAACTCTTGCTTCTACCCTTTCATCAGCAAATCAAACAGGAAAGTAGGTCAGATTCGGAGTCACACCCTTCCCCCCCCCCCAAATAAAATTATTTGCTTTTAGGTTTATGGGTCGTCTTTGCTTTAGCCTTGCCTTCTCCTTCCCTGGGGTTTTAGGGGAAGCTCAGACACTACTTTGGCTACTGACCATCATCGAAGCAGATTTGGCCGTTTCCTTCCTGAGAGAAAGAGAAAGACCACGATAAAACGGCTGCGATGCAGCACGGCAATCCCCTAGAAGTGAGTGAAAACTCAAAGGGAAAGCATGTGGAGGAAAGCAAATGGCAGGCGCACCCAAGCTTCAAGGAGCATCCGCTGCTCCTCAGCAATGCTGCGCTAGTCTCCGCTAACATGGCGTCCTCCCGGTGGGTTGGGCTGCAACTCCCATCATTCCCAGTTAGCCTGGTCCTTGGCCATGCAGGCTGGGGATGATGGGAGTTGCATTCCAACCCATCGGGAGGATGCCAGGTTGGGGTGGAGCTGCCCATGCTCGTGGAGGTAATTATGAAGGAGTAACCTCTGTGATTTACTCTAGGCTGACCAGATAAAATCCAGGTCAGGGCTCATGTAACTTTAACAGTTGCAGAGAAAAGGGAATTTCAGCCAGTGTCATTTGTATGCAATTAGTTCCTGGTGAAATTCCCTCTTCATCACCACAGTTAAAGGTGCATGCACTATACTAGAGTGACTATATACAAAAGGAGGCAGGGCCCCTGCAACTTTAAATGTGGTGATGAAGAGGGAATTTCACCAGGTGCTGCATGCATACAAATGACACTGGCTAAAATTCCCTTTTCTCTACAACTGTTAAAGTTACATGAGCCCTGACCTGGATTTTATCTGGTCAGCCTAGCAGTATATAAATGTAATAAATGAATGAATAAATAATTCCCTGTTCAAACACAACTAGACACCCCCTTCAGACTTTGCTGCTCAACGCAGCCCAGGTGGGAACAGTGGGGCCAGTGAGCATGGGGGGATTGGGGTGGGGGTTGCATGCCTGCCCTCAACCCCCCCTCCCCACACACACGGTTTTACCCCTCATGTGTGGAGGCCTGCATAGCCTGAATGTGTGGGAGGTAAAGGCTTGGAGGACACAGCTGTGGGTGTCATGCAAACTACCCTGGACCTCCCTGCTCACCCGAGGCCCTCAGGTTGAGGACACTGTCCCCAGGGTTGAAGTCAGATTACCAGTCCAGTTAACCAAAGAAGAGCCCTGCCGGATCAGAACAAGGGTCATCTAGTCCAGCATTCTGTTCACACAGTGGCCAACCAGCTGTCAACGGGAGACCCACAGGCAAGACATGAGTGCAGTAGCCGCCTCCTGCCCATGTTCCCCAGCAACTGGTGTACCTAAGCAACTGCCTCTGATGCTGTACTAGAAACCAGTAGTTGGCTTCTGTATGTGGAATTAGGCTGACCAGATAAAATCCAGGTCAGGGCTCATGTAACTTTACCAGTTGTAGAGAAAAGGGAATTTCAGCCAGTGTCATTTGTATGCAATTAGTCCCTGGTGAAATTCCCTTTTCATCACAACAGTTAAAGTTACAGGGGTCCTGCCTTCTTTTGTATATGTTCACTCTAGTATAGTGCCTTTTATATGCCGTTCTCATACCACTTTCATAGTGCAATATCCTGCTTGGTGTAGATGAGGCCCAGATCTACACCAAGTAGGATATAGCACTATGAAAGTGGTATATAAAAGGCAGGTGCCACACCAAGCAGGATATAGCAGTATATGGCATGTGTCTTATGGGCCCCAACAGTTGTCAGTTCACTTCAATACCGCCATAAATTAGCAGTGTGGCTCCTGCCTTGTATATACCGCTTTCATACCACTTTCATAGTGCAATATCTGGCTTGGTGTAGTTTGAGCCTAACTTTGCCCTTAAGAACTGTGCATCTGACAGGTAATTTGTGTCTGATGGAGGTTTGTCCCACAGATGGCGTCTGCCTTGGGGATCCTTCCATCAAGGAAGCGAAACAGAAGGAAAGAAGGAATCAAGAAAATAAGGATGTCAAAGCTTATAGCACCTGCACCTGACTCTTAATAACTGTATGCATAGGTATCACCCTAAAAAAGAGGATAAAAGAATTGCATAGTATTTCCATATGCTAATTTATATATGTATCTGCAATTTCAGAAAATATTACTAGAACTTCAATGTAGGGTGACCATATGGAAAGGAGGACTGGGCTCCTGTATCTTTTACAGTTGCGTAGAAAAAGGGATTTCAGCAGGTGTCATTTGTAGGCATGTAGCACCTGGTGAAAATGCCCTCTTCATCACGACAGTAAAATCTGCAGCAGCCCTGCCCTCTTTTGTATCTGTTTAGCGGGGCTTTGGACTGGACAGCCCTTCAAGTAAGGGACACCTTCAAATAGAGGACTGCCCTCTGTAAAGTAGGACACGTGGCTGTGGCCAGGACCAGGCATCTCTAAATCTGTGAAGCCTACGCTGGGATAGAAGCCGTTGTATTTCATGTAGGCTGACCATATGTATGCATGCAGTACCTAATGAAATTCCCTCTTCATCACGACAGCTAAAGCTGCAGGAGCCCTGCCCTCTTGACCAGATGCAAAAAAGGACAGGGCTCTTGCAGCTTTACCTGTTGTGATGAAGAGGGAATTTCACCAGGTGCTGCAGGCGTACACATGACCCCTGATGAAATGCCCTTTTCTAGACAACTGTTAAAGATGCAGGAGCCCGGTCCTCCTTTCCATGGGGTCCCCCTAACTTTACGGGACATTATTTTGCATGCAATTTTGTAGGAGCTTCTGGGCAGCCACGAATGAGTGTTCAGAAGGAGGGAGAAAAAGAGAGAGAATGAGGGAGAGGGAGGGGGGGGGGTGTTATTTTTCTCAAAGTATAAACAAGTCGTGATTTCTCCTCAGCCCCTTTGCTTAAACATGAAGGTAGCAGCAGCAGGACTCATAACATCCGGCTGGAGGGGCCGGCTCCCGTTATCAGGCAGGAAACACTGCTGGACACATCCTCTCCTCAGTCTCAAAAGTCACCTCCAGTGGCAGGACTTGGCAGGAAAACACACAGCGGCGTGTCTTATTCCTTCGCTTTAGCGCACACCAGGACTCTCCCTTGGCAGCTCTGGGGGGGAGGAAAAAATCCTCTTCTTTTCCTCCCGTTCCAGATCTGGCTGGGAGAAGGTTTTCGGCCTAGCGGAGCAGCCAGATTCTTAGGGCTGGCTTGACTCGCAGGCACAGGGTTCGCAGCTGTGCACCCCCATTTGAGAGAGCGAGGGAGAGACCCCCTCTTCAACCGGCCTGTTGCCTCTCCGTTTCGAAACGGGGATCTCCTGTGGTAACTTGCGGCCTGGTTGACACGTGCAGCGGCCTGAGGCGGTAGAGTCCTGCGGTGACAGAATGGACTGTACCATTTCAGGCTTTTCGGTAGGGAAATCACTCCCCCTCCCCAATGCTCCCCTTTGTAAAAAAAAATAAAAATGAAAATTTGATCATCAGAAAAGTAGCACAGGATACCAGTGGGCGCTCGAGCTTTTGCTTAATGGTGACGTTTCCTAAGCACGTTCTTCTTTTTGCAATTAAGGCAAGCCCTTTGAAGTCAAGAGCTAATTTTTCAACAGACTCCAGACGTCAAGCTGAGCAAAGTTTCGGAAAGGTCAGCGAGACTGCTTCTGCCATAAAGGGCCAAGCTCGATGCCACGTGATTAGGATCTCTCTGTTTTTAAAGAATAAATTAATTAATAGCAATCACCTAGGGTGAGCATGTGAAAAATAGGACAGAGCTCCTGTGTCTTTAACAGCTGTATTGAAAAGGGAATTTCAGCAGGTATCATTTGTAGGCAAGCAGCACTTGTGAACTTCTCTCTTCATCCCAACAGTTAAAACTGCAGGAGCCCTGCCCTCTTTTGTATCTGATCATTCTAGTCTAGCTCCTGCAGCTTTAACCATTGTGATGAAGAGGGGATTTCACCAGGTGCTGCTGCTGAAATTCCTTTTTCTATACAACTGTTAATGATACATGAGCCCTGTCCTCCTTTCCATATGGTCAGCCTAACCTTGACAAAAGTAGATTAATAGGATTGGCTCTAGGCTGACCATATGAAAAGGAGGACAGGGCTCATGTAACTTTAACAGTTGCAGAGAAAAGGGAATTTCAGCCAGTGTCATTTGTATGCAATTCGTACCTGGTGAAATTCCCTCTTCATCACAACAGTTAAAGCTGCAGGGGCCCTGCCTTCTTTTGTATCTGGTCACTCTAGTATAGTGCCTGCAACTTTAATCGTTGTGATGAAGAGGGAATTTCACCAGGAACTAATTGCATACAAATGACACTGGCTGAAATTCCCCTTTCCCTGCAACTGTTGAAGTTACATGAGCCTTGTCCTCCTTTTCATAGGGTCAGCCTACTCTAGGAAAGTGGTGGCGGGGAGGGGATTAACCCTTTCCCTGAAAGTTATTTCCCCAGTTAAAATCTTGCAGCTCCTATTTGGCTGGCGGGGTTGTGGTAGGGAGCATATAGATATACTCCCCCACCCCACCCAGGTCAAATGGGGCAAAAGGGCTGACCAACTCTTCTCCCCCAGCAACATAATCCTGATTCATCTTCCCATCCCCTTCCACCAGTGAATGCAATTATTAATTCTTGGGGGAAAGTGTGGGAGATCCTAATCCTGCATCTCTCACATCACATGTCATTGCGCCCTAATGGCCACGGCAGACGGGAAATGGGGAAAGGACCCCTTAACCATGGGGTGGAGGACTCTCATTCCACTGACAGCTGGCATAATCTGTTGGAGGCTACCTGCTGGCAGTGATGGGCAAGGACAGCCCGTTTATTTAAAATTATTTTTAGGCCATCTTGAAGGGTAAATTCCTCGCTCTCTTTCTCTCTCTCTGTGCCACCCCTTTTTCTCTCCCCTCTTTCTCTCTTTTTGACACCCTCTCTCTCTCTCTCTCTCTCTCGCTCTGTGCCATCCCTTTTTCTCTCCCCTTTTTCTCTCTTTTTGACACCCTCTCTCTCTCTCTCTCTCTCTCTCTCTTCAACACCCCTTCTCTCTCTCTTACTGTCCTTCTAGAACGACACAGTATTGCTGATGCTGGCTGGCAGCAATGGCTCTCCAGGGAGGAGTATTTCCTGCCCTACCCGGAGATGCGTGGAATTGTGGCCAACTAGCTGTTGACCAGGGACCCACAAGCAGGATACAGTTCAACAGCACCTTCCCACCCATATTCCCCAACAACTGGTGCACACAGGCTTACTGCCTCTGATACTGGAGGTAGCATGTAGCCATCAGGACTAGCAGCCATGGATAGCCTTCTCCTCCTCCAGGAATTGATCCAGCCCCCTTTTCAAAGCCATCCAAATTGGCGGCCATCACCACATCTTGTGCTAGCGAATTTCATAGTTTCACTATGTGGTGGGTGAAGAAGTCCTTCCTTTTATCTGGCTTGAATCTACCACTAATCAGCTTCATGGGATGACCCCATTGGGTTCTAGTACTATAGGAGAAGGACACAGTCTCCAAACCATGCATCATTTTGTACACCTCTATCAGGGCTCCCTTCAGCCTCCTTTTTCTTCTAAGCTAAACAATCCCAGCTGTTTTAACCTTCCCTCATAGGGAAAATGCTCCAGACCTTTGACCATTTGACTTGCCCTTTTCTGCATGTTTCCCAGCTCTATGTGGTCGCATCACAGATGTGTATAACGGCAGTAGGACACTGGCAGTTTTATTATCAATTCCTTTTTGGCCATGCACTGGGTTGTCATTTTCATTGAGCTGTCCACCACAACCCCAAGATCTCTTTCTTGGTTGGTAACCGCCAGCTCATATCATCTATCAGGCTGGCTGTCTCAGTTTGTCTGATGCAACATGAAGGAATGAATAGAAAAATTAATACTCCTTGGTTTCTCACATATATAGAATGCTCTAAAATCCCTACATCACCCCCATAAGTGTTAATTAAAGCGGGGATGTTTCAGGGTCAAGAAATCCAACCACTATTAATATTGTCACTGAAGAATGTAACTAGGCAGATAATCTGTGTCGCTGGTTCAGTTCTGTAGCATGGATCCTGAAGGACATATCTGCATCAGGAAAAACTTCCTGACTGTTAGAGCAGTATGACAATGGAACCAATGACCTAGAGAGGTGGTGGGCTCTCCCACATTAGAGGCATTCGAGAGGCAGCTGGACAGCCATCTGTCAGGGATGCTTTGAGGTGGATTCCTGCATTGAGCAGGGGGTTGGACTCCATGGCCTTAGAGGCCCCTTCCAACTCTACTATTCTGTGATTCTATGATCACAAACTGTTGTGGCTTTCCCTCTCTCCCAAATCCTGGGGGTTGTAGTTCAATGAGAATGCCCTAGTCCCAAGCACCCAGGATCCGCAGGAAACAGTCTGTTAATCCAATGTAAAGTTTGTGGCATAGATTTGCCCTGAACTCATAAGAAGGCGGCAACCTTTTTGGCATGTCATTAGCCGCCGCCGTTTGGCACGCTGGCAGAGTAACGTCCAAACATATAATTACTTTATGAAATGCCTGATTGCATTTAATTGCTTTATTAAAAGCTTTATTTGGAAACCATAGACAGATTCCACGTAATGCTGGCTGAATGGCATTCATCCGTCTGCCAGGCGTAATTCTCATCAATGGCTTATTGATTGATTGACAGATTGAGGTGTGCCCTTAGGGGAGAGGAAAAGACGCACACATGTCATTCGGCAACAAACAACTGGGTCTTTCCAAGCATGCAAGAAAGCCTTGTGAGAAATGTGCTGGGCACCTGGATGCTGGCAGCGCCTTTATCACCAGGACAGGATCTTGCCACCCAGCAATTAACAAACCCACATCAAAGCAACTTACGGAAGCAAGCAACAAACTGTCCCCGAATTGCGTTCCTGTGGTTTGTCCATGCCTCCAAAGCTCTCATCAATTAATATTACTTCTTTTATAGCTGTTTATCGGGGCAGGCTGAGGTCAGGGGCAGAAGAATACTGCCACTAGGAATCGGAGGTGGCGGGATGTAGGAAGCTCTTGCCTTAGGGGGTGTCTCTTTTTCCTGTTCTGCTTCTGCAGTTCAGCAGGGAGGGTTAAATGCCCCCAGCTGTGTGGGGGCTTGCGTGTGCGTGTGCATGTGGAGGGAAGCTGCTGTCTGGACACAATGGCCCTTTCTACACCGGAGGGGTGTAGAGAGGCTCAGGGCAGGGGATCCCGGAAGTAGCTGCTTCCGGGATCGGCCCGCTCAATACACGCCAGGAAGTGCAATGGCCCGGGAGGCCATTTTTTTTTGTCTTGATCCATCAAGAGCACAGGAGCGCTCCTCCAGAAAAGGTACATTTTAAAAAAAAAACCAAAAAAAACCCCCAGAGCACACGCGGGGGGGGGGGGGGCACGGAGCCGCGCAGTGCGGATCCGTGCCCAGTATGCAGCTGTGCTTACCTGCAACGACGCACGGCTGCGCCAGGGATGGGCGGGCACATTGTTCGGCGGTCCCGGCAACTTCCCGGGACCGCGGAAGAATCGGGATTTTTCTGGTTTGTGTTTTTCAAGAAAAATCCCATGCCTGCCCCCCCCGCCCCCAGGAGTCTCTGTGCGTCATTTAGACTCACAGGGACCAGCCAGGGGCCAACCTAGGCAAAAAGCCTGGTGTGGAAAGAATAGGGTGACCATATTTTGGAAACTAAAAAGGAGGACAACATGGTCGGCTCCCAAGGGGGCATGCCCACCAACATGTCTGGACCCGGGGGGGGGGGTGTCCAGCACCAAGGAGGGGGGTGCCCAGCTGAACATAGCCTTGGTCACATATCTGATTTTACAGCACACAGTTAAGACAAATCTGTTCTACATAACATCTTGATGTTAAAATCACTGAAATAAAGAACAACATTTCTGAAATAAATTTCACTTATTCTACTTTTGTAGCCTTTGCTGTACTTTGAAGCTTTTGCTATACTCTGTGTGATACATTCTCCCCTTCCCTCAAATATATTTTCTGACTGTAGCCTCACTATGCTGCAAACTGCTGCTGCTTTTAACAAGGCTTGTTGTCGGCTGGCTGGCTGGCTTTGTTATTTTTCAATTTCAATTTTTTTTATCCTTGTATATGATTGTCACAAGTTTCTCTACTCTAACATTAGAGTGGGTGTTGTGGGTGGCAGACACTACTTCACCCATTCACACATCTCACTTATATACATTAGCTTCTCAAGGCTTGCACGTTGACACCACTTCTCACATACAGATTTTGAACTCCTGTCTACTTCCTGCACAAACACGCAACTCTGAGACCTTCTTTCTAATGCCCTGTGTTGCATGCCAGCACCATGGGGCTAAGTTACAACAGGTGTCTCTGGGTTGTCTGTGCAGCCTCTGCTGTCTCTCTCTCTAAGTCATTTTAGCCAAACCAAAGTCTCCAGCCTCAAACAATCCCCCTCTCCCTCTCTCCGCCAACGTCTCCTGATGGTCCAGCCGGGCTGCACACTTGTGGCCAGGGGTACTGCTTATTGTTTGGTCATGTCTGGTGACTCTTACTTTAAAAAACTCCACTACCAGCCACCTCCACCTCCTCTCCTCCTGCACACCTGCTCTGATGCACTCTTAAAACACTCTGGGTGGCAAGCCAGCCTCTCAGGGCCAAGCTACAGGTGAATCTGGGTTGCCTTCAGCCTCTCTCTGCCTTATGCCAGCCAGCCAACGTCTCCAGCTTCCAGGCTCAAACAATCCCCCCTCTCCCTCTTCCAAAGTGTCTGAACAGTCCAGCTGGACTTCACACTTATACCCTGTGGCTGGGGGGAAGGGTGCCATTTTATTGCTTGGTCACGTCTGGTGACTCTTACTTTAAAAACCACCTCTGCCACCAGCCGCCTCTGCCTGCACCAACACTGGACTCTGAGATGCTTTTTAAAGGTAATATGTGGCACGCCAGCCTCTCAGGGCTCAGCTACAGCCATCTCTGAGTTGTGTCTTCAGTTTAACTCTGTCTCTAAGAGATATGCCAGTCGGCCCAAGCCACAAATCTATCTATTTTTCTCCGACACGTACTTCAAATGTTCTGCATTGCATGCCAGCAGTGCAGACAGAGCCTAGCTCACAAGTGAACAAAGTAAAATGGAAGGGAAGGGGTAGCAAAGCAAAGCAACAACATGCCAGGTTCCAACATCCGTATCAACAGGACACCCATAAAGATGAGAGCCTCTGTCTCTACTGGCACCTCACTGTTGGTCATGAGAGTTTTTCTCTACAGATGACCCTCCATCGCCCATGATGTGGAACTCTGAGAAAAAGGCCTCTGGCTTGTTCCATTTTGCCCTGTGGGCTGCTTTGACTGACCTCTCCTTTCCCACATTCTGATCTGTGGATGCCTCGCCTCTGCTGAGCTCCAGGTGCCCAACTGCCCACCAAATCTGCAACAGGAAAGGTGCCCTGCTTTCCCAGCACTTCTTAGATAAAATCTTGAGATTCCCTTGATGCCAAGGGCTGAAAATTTTTGAGGTGCAATACCCTAAAGAGGAGGGTTGACAACCTGAGTTTGAAGGATATGGCTCCAGCAGTTTTTAAAAAAATAATTTTAAAATCTCCAACTTTACAAAATTTCTAAAAATCAACAGATGAACAGATCTGCTTCAAACTTGGCAAGGATAAAGCCCTACTGAGATCTATCATGATGCCAGGATTCATTTCTTTATCTTTAAAAACGACAGTTTTTTAAAAAAAAGAAAATTAAGAGCCTCAAACTTTAAAAAATCCCTAGAAATCAGCGGATGAACAGATCTGCTTCAAACTTGGCAAGGATAAAGCTCTATCCGAGAAGTATCATGGTGCCAAATTTCATCTCTTTGCCTTTAAAAATGACCGTTTTAAATATATATATATATATATTCAAACCTCAAACTTTTTTTAAAAAACCCTAAAAATCAACGGATGAATGGAACTGCTTCAAATTTGGCACGGCTAAAGCCTTTCCTTAAAGCTATCATGGTGCCATGTTTCATCTCTTTATCTTGAAAAATGGCGGAGCTGTAAGCATTTTTGTTAATTCTCATTAAAGTAGAGCTGCCCTTTGGCTGGGGAGGATGGGAAAAAATCTGGATTTTTTTGGTCAAATTTCATAATTTCCCCTCCTTCCCAGACCTGTTACCAAATATCCTGACAAATCTGGGTTTTTCCTGTCGTATGGTCACCCTAACTGTCCAGTGACTCAGAAGGAAGGAAGAAGGCTCTCTTGGGCACATTTTTCACGGCGGCATGGCCCGGCCTCGAAGGAAAATGAAGCAGCTGCTGCTGACGGCAAGTACCGGGTGCTGTGAAGATTAGAAAAGTTGAAGGATGGCACATCCAAGGTCCAGGACACAAAGGCCCAGGATGAGCCCTGCATAAGCTCCTTTCAAAGAGCTGAATCCAAAGCATTGTGAGGGGGGTGGGGCTGTGGGGGACCTATTGGATAGATTTTTATTTGCTGGTCAGCCAGGGCCAGTCAGTCTACGGCCCGTATGCTGGTCACACATTTGTAATCCTGGGGCATCCTCGCCCCACCCTTCCCGGATAGCCACTGGAATTCGGCCCATGTGTGTGTGATTACATTCCTAGGGGATCACTTCCTCTAAGCTGAAGAAACAGATGATGGATTTTTCCCTCACTGCCCTTGATTGCCAATTCCAGAGTTTACAGAGGTAAAAAAAGCCGGTCTGCTGAGGAAACGCTGTGGATGCTGTTTTCTGCAGCCTTCACACTGGGAACTCGCAAAAGGTTTGCTTGTAAAAACGACCTTCGTCCTGGATTGAGACGCTTGTCTCCTCTAGCCTGCAAATGAGCTAAGGTCTTGCAAAGCTCGCTGAGGAGCTGAGCTGTCTTGCAAAAGACTTCGTGGCTTGGAAATTGTGCCCTAAAGGGAAGCAACTAGCAATGCCAGGAGCTTCCAAACTAGCCCTCTGTCACCCTTTTTTCTCCATGAAGCCCTAGAGATGTGCAAAGGGCTCTTTAACCGTCTCCCCTCCAGCACAAACTGGAAACAGGAGAACCTCTGGCAGAGTTTTCTCCTTATGCACCTCAACTGCTCTCTACATAATAAGAGGTGGGATGGTCAAAGCCTATGTTAGGGTCCATCCTGCAGGCTTGGGCAACCCATGGCCTGAAGGCCTCTGCCTAATTTTGAAAGTCATGAGATCAGTTCAGAACGCTGGCAAAAACAGCCAGTCCCTCCCCAGAAGACTGCTGTATGGGGAAGAAGGGGGGGGGGAGAAGAGGGAGGGAGGGAGGACGGGGGAGATTGTTGGAGAGAGAGGGGGGGTTCTAGTAGGGTGACCATATGAAAAGGAGGACAGGGCTCCTATATCTTTAACAGTTGCATAGAAAAGGGAATTTCAGCAGGTACCACCCAACAGGAGCCCTGCCCTCTTTTGTATCTGGTCACTATAGCAAAGGTCCTGCAGCTTTAACTGTTGGGATGAAGAGGGAATTTCACCAGGTGCTGCATGCATACAAATGGCACCTGCTGAAATTCCCTTTTCTATGCAACTGTTAAAGGTACAGGAGCCCTGTCCTCTTTTCCATAGGGTAGGCTGACCATATTTAAAAACGAGGACAGGGCTCCTGTAACTTTAACAGTTGTAGAGAAAAGGGAATTTCAGCCAGTATCATTTGTATGCAATTAGTTCCTGGTGATATTCCCTCTTCATCACAACAGTTAAAGTTGCAGGCACTATACTAGAGTGACCATATACAAAAGAAGCCAGGGCCTCTGCAACTTTAACTGCTATGATGAAGAGGGAATTTCACCAGGAACTAATTGCATACAAATGACACTGGCTGAAATTCCCTTTTCTCTACAACTGTTAAAGTTACAGGAGTCCTGTCCTCCTTTTCATATGGTCAGCCTACCATAGGGTCACCCTAGTAATGAAGATGTGCTTTCCGAAGAAGGCGGGAGGTGATGGAAGCTGGCGAACAGCCATCAGAATTATAGGGAGAAGGGGGGAGACAGTTACACCTTAATAAGAGAGGGTACAGCAACAGGGTGCTGGATGTCCCCAAATTATCCCCCAATTCAGATAACCTGGATGGCCCTGGCATCCAGGTTCAAATTGCTGCTGGTAAATGCCAGATCAGTGAATGCCTGGTTGGTGAATGGTAAAATTAGGGTGACCATATGGAAAGGAGGACAGGGCTCCCGTATCTTTAACAGTTGCATTGAAGAGGGAATGTGAGCTTGTGTCATTTGTATTTAACAACAGTTAAAGCTGCAGGAGCCCTGCCCTCTTGACCAGGTACAAAAGTGGCAGGGCTCCTGCAGCGTTAACTGTCGTGTTGAAGAGGGAATTCCACCAGGTGCTGCATGCATAGAAAGGACACCTGCTAATATTTCCTCTTCACTACTACTGTTAAAGAGACAGGAGCCCAGTCCCACAGTCTGCGGGGTTCAAGTGTGTGTATCTGAAGGTGGGTGCCCAGGATAGAATAGGGAGTCTGTTGGTGTACCGTCCACCCCACTGCTCAACAGTCTGCCTTCCTGAGCTAGCCAGGGTAGTCTCGGAATTGGTGTTGGAGTCCTCCCGGCTTCTTGTGTTGGGGGATTTCAACATCCATGCTAAGGCTGCCCTGTCGGTAGCGGCTTAGGACCTTGTGTCCACCATGACAACCACGGGTCTGTCCCAAATGGTCTCTGGCCCCACCCATGCTGCTGGGCACACTCTGGACCTTGTTTTCTGTGTTGGACGGGGTGATAAGTGATCCGAGAGAGGAGGAACTTTGTATAGTTCTGGTGTCATGGACAGATCACTACCTGGTGGGCTTTAGACTTGCTGGCACTCAGATCCTCCGCAGGGGTGGAGGACCGATTAAGATGGTCTGCCCCAGGAGGCTGATGGACCCGGATGGTTTTCTGATGGCTCTTGGGGATTTTCCTGTTGCCTCGGCAGGCGATTCTGTCAAAGCCCTGGTCGATCTCTGGAATGGAGAAATGACCAGGGTGGTGGACACGATCGCTCCTGAGCGTCCTCTTCCTAGGGAGCTGGGTGGCAATGGAACGAAGGAGCCAGCGACTGGAGTCATGTTGGCAGAAAACTCGGCGTGAATCGGATTGAAGACAGACTAGAGCTTATCTGAAGGCCTAATCCGTGGCAATACGGGCAGTAAAAAAACCCCTATTCTTTTCTGCCACTATTGCATCTGCAAAGAACCACTGAGCGGAGCGGTTCTGGGTGGCCAGAGGCCTTTTACACCCTGGCCTCCAAGAGGAGAATTCAGACCTGTCGGCAGGCTGCTGTGAATGATTTGCCCAGCACTTTGCAGACAAAATCGCTTAGATCCACCCGGACTTGGGCACTATAGTTGATACAGACCCAGCGGATGTCACTTTGGCACCTGCTTGTCCAGTATTATTGGATGCTGTTCAATTTGTACAGCCTGAGGATGTGGACAGGATCTTTGGAGGGGTGAGAGCCAACACATGTATGTTAGATCCTTGCCCTTCCTGACTCATAAATGCTGCCAGGGGTGGACTGGCCGAGTGGGTGAGCGGAGTGGTCAATGCCTCCCTTCACCAAGGCAGGGTGCGAGCCTATTTCAAGGTGGTGGTGGTGGTGGTGATAAGACCTACACTGAAAAAGCCCTCCTTGAAACCCACCGTATTGGATAATTACCGGCCAGCAGGGCCGTGCAGAGGGGGGCCAGTGGGGCCAGTTGGCCCAGGCCCCACGATTTTGAGGGGTCACTCCGACGAGGAGGTCCCCCCAGCTTACGCTATGGCTTCCATAGCGTAAGCGACCCATCAAGAAGCGAGGAGCCCATCTTGCGGAAACAGCGCAGAAGCTGTCCGTCATGATACCACAGTCAGACTACAAGCTCCAGAGAGCCATATGCCGCATGTGGTGAGGGGATATATGTGCCTTGAGGTGTTGTAGAACAGGTTTAATATTAAGGTGTTATGTAGAATGGACATGTTGGTGAGCATGCCCCCTTGGGGCGTGTTGTCCTCCTTTTTTCAAATGGGGGGCACACACTTCCCATCTGGCCTGGGCATATGACCAGCTCTGCACAGCCCTGCCGTCCAGTCTCCAATATTCCATTTCTAAGCAAGGTATTGGAGCGTGTGATGGCCTCCCAACTCCAGGGATTCCAGGATGAGATGGATTATCTAGATCCATTTCAATCTGGCTTCAGTCCTGGTTATGGGACCAAAACAGCTTTCCTCGCCTTGATGGATAACCTACACCGGGAACTGGACAGGGAGAGTGTGCCCCCGTTGGTTCTGCTGGACCTCTCAGCGGCGTTCAATACCATCGACCATGATATCCCTCTTGGCCACGTTGCTGGGATGGGACTCGGAGGCACTCTTTTACAGGGGCTCCATTCCTTCCAGGAAGGGCAGACCCAGAAGATGGTGCTGGGGGACTCCTGCTTGTCTTCATGGCCTGTGGAGTTCCTCAGAGTTCAGTTTTGTCCCCCGTGCTTTTTAACATATACATGAAACCGTTGGGAGAGGTTGTCTCGAGTTTTGGGGTTCGGTGCCACCAGTACACTGATGACACCCAACTCTACTACTCCATTCCACCCGATTCCAAGGAAGCTGTTTCGGTGCTAAACCGGTGTCTGTTGGCAGTAATGGACTGGATGAGGGCAAACAAATGGAAGCTTCATCCAGACAAGACAGAGGTGCTCCTGGTCAGTCAAAAGGCAGATCAGGGAATAGGGATTCAGCTTGCGCTGGATGGGGTTACACTCCCCCAGAAGATATAGGTTCGCAGCTTGGGTGTACTCCTAGGTTCAGCCCTGAACCTGGATGCCCAGGTTTCAGCGGTGGTCAGGAGTGCATCTGCACAGTTAAAGCTTGTGCGCCAGCTGAGCCCGTTCCTTGAGATGTCTGACCTGGCCCTGGTGACACATGCCTTAGTTACATCCCAATTAGATTACTGTAACACACTCTACGTGGGGCTGCCTTTAGAGTATTCAGAAACTTCAGCCGGTTCAAAGAGCTGCAGCCAGAGTGTTGACCGGGGCTGGTTACAGGGAGCATACAACTCCCCTGTTAAATAGCTCCACTTGCTTCCGGTCTGTTTCTGGGCACAATTCAAAGTGCTGGATATGTTCTATAAAGCCCTTTTCGGCTCGGGTCCAGATTATCTGAAAGACCGTATTCTCCCATACGAGCCTGCCCACACTTCGAGATCTTCAGGGGAGGCCCTTCTCTCAGTCTCACCACCATCAGAGGCACGCCTGGTGGGAATGCGGGAGAGGGCCTTCTTGGTGGCTGCTCCAGGGCTCTGGAACTCCCTTCCCAGGGAAGCTAGACTGGCTCCCTCCTTGTTACACTTTCGAAGGCAGGCAAAACCCTTTTTCCCCCAGCAGGCCTTTGGGAATGCTCCGGACCTGTGTTAATGTGTTGGATTTTTTAAAATTGTGATTTGCTTTTTCAATTTTTTTGATGTTTTTATTATTACAGGGGTTTAATTCTATTTTAACTTTTGTAAATTTTTATTTTTATGTTTTAATTGTATATGTTTTAATCTTCTGAACTGCCTTGAGTCCCAGTCTTGGGAAAAAGGTGGGATATAAATATAATAATCATCAGTGGTTAGAGAAGATGGGAGTTATAGTCCAACAACATTCTCCATTCGGAGGTTTTCAAGCAGAGCCCAGGTAGCCATCAATTAGAGCTGCTGTAGCATGGATTTCCTATAGGGAGTGAGACCAGATGGTCTTTGGAGTTCCTTCCAACCCTAGGTCTCTGGAATGCAGGGAATATTCCATCAGGTTTGTAGAATTCTGGCAAAGTGGTGACCCTTATTTCTTTATTGCATTTATATCCCGCCTTTTTTCCTCCTTAAGGAACCCAAGGCGGTGTACATAACCTTCCTCTCCATTTTTATCCTCACAACAACCCTGTGAGGCAGGTTGGGCTGAGTCTGGGACTGCCCAGTCACCCCGTGGGCTTCCATGACCGAGTGGGGACTTGAACCCGGATCTCCCGACTCCCAGTCCAGTTCTCTCGCCACACCGCCACACTGGCTCACTGGTTTCCAGGGGTCAAGGATGACAGGATGCAGGTGGAGTGGCTTACTTGGAATTCCTAACCCCACGAAGCATAAAGGTCTGACTCTCAGGCGTGTTTTAAAGAGGTCCCCATCACAGCACTTAAATGCTACAGGAAGGGAGACCAATAAACACTAAATGCATTTTGAGGAAAGCAATCTGGCGAAACAATGTTTCACAGGCTGCCTCTACAAGACAGGTTTAAAGCTCTTTCAAGGCGCTTAAATTTTTTTACCTCTACAAGAACGGAGCGCAAATCGGGCGTAGAGGCGCGTTATCTCTCCGATTATGCGCATTATCGAATGCGCATTAAATCGCGAGTTTTATTTTGCTCCGGCCGTTAAAGCGCATTTTGACTATGTGAACAAGCGCTTATGCGCATTAACTACTTGTAAAGTGCATTTTGGTAATCCATTAATGCGCTTCGCCGCCTCTCGCCGCCTCTCGTGCAGAGGTATTAGGCGTAAATGTGCTTCAGCGATTATGCGCATAATCGCCTAACCGGGCGCAAAAGCGAATCCTTGTAGAGGGGACCACAGAACAGCTTGCAAAAAGCAGACGGGCCTTGCAATTGATTGGCACAGTCACGTTCTTGTTTAGAGGATGCTCAAATTCTTCTGGATTTTTTAAAATATAAAAAATAGAATTTTGGAGGCAGATTTCTATGAAAACGCACTTGCTAGCCAGCAGCAGGCTTTCTCCTCATGGTTTAGCCATATGAAGAGAGAACGGTACTTACCGCAGTATTTACAAGACCTGACTTTCCCTGCTCTCAGAAAAGACTTGACTGCCCTCCATTTTCAAACAGTGCCTTCAGCCTACCTGGAGAGGAAGTACAAAGGGGTCGCCTACATCCAGAGGACTTGTATTTGTGATGCAAGGGAGATGGAAGACGTCCTACATTACTTGTTATGCCGCTCCTTGTGTAAAGATATTAGGGATAGTTTCCTGGGAGATCTTCTGAGAACAAGAGTGGGTTGGCCTCACTGCTGGTATTATCTGTGATCTGTTAGCAGGTCATAGCAAAGCAGTTACAATCTAGGTTGTAACGTTTGCTGCAGCAGCTCAAAAAATCCGCCAACGTTTTCTAAAGAAATCGGGTGTAGATTGCAGAGGGCACCACCTACTATAATTTTCTGTTATTATTGCTACTAGGGTTGCATCATTTTTTTCAACAGTATAAATCTCAGCCTTTTCTCTCAGCTTGGTTCCCTTATATGCATTTTCTCCCTATGAGTTTGGAAAACTTTTGATTGTCACACAGACCTTTTGTTTTATCGTTGCAGTTGTAATGGCCTTTGTGCCATAGACAAATAAAATGAAATGATTGAATGAATGAAAACACTGAAATGTTGTTCCCCACCGCAATCCAGAGGGAGAGGCAGGTAAAAAATAAATTATTATTATTATTATTATTATTATTATTATTATTATACTGGAGGCTCATTAAAGGCAATATGCAGGCAATGCCCACCACTCTTGGCTCTCTTGTCGGTCAGATATAAGGAACACACAGCAATGCATTTAGTATGTCTCAGAGGTCTTCTTATTCACACCATTGCAAAGTTGGCACCAGCTTTAGTAAGGAATCCAAGGAAAGACGGCATTTGATGACAATCGTCTGCGATAACCATTTGCTGTATATTTAAAGGATTTTGCATAGTACAGGGTTGTGACTGTTCAAGGTAGTTCAAAAAGCCCTGCTGATTAGCATAGCACCAAAATGTTCCTCTGCCCCAGTACTCTGTTTCCAACAGTGGCCAGCCGAATAGCTCCCAGAAGCCCCAAAACAAGGCACGGTGGAAAACAGTGAAGCATCAACTCACATTTATTTTAAAACGCGAATCCATTTAACCAGAGATTGAATCAGATTTTAAAAGAAGCAATTCGGGAAACTGTGTGCAGATAGAAAGTATCACAGAACACAATGACAAGCCCCACCCCACTCCAGAGTCTGCCACTAACTAAAACAGGGGAGGAGACTGGGTGCCCTCCAGATATTTTGGACTACAACCCCCATCAGTCCCAGGCAGCATGACCAATGGTCAGGAATTATAGGACTTGTAGTCCAAAACATCTGAGGGCACTGGGTTGTCTACCTTGATCTAAAAAGATTGACAGTGTCCATATGAAAATGATTCAACTTAAGGTGCAATATTTTGCACAGTTAGACAGAAAAATGTCCTACAGCAAGGCTGGCTAGGGAATGCTGGGAGTTGTAGGACCTCCCCACCCTATCTAACCATGCATAAAACTGTACCCTTAAATATTTTATGCAAACTGAAATCATCCCAAACTTCCTCAAGAGTAACAAGGAACTTAAAACAAAAAGGCATATTTTAGAGTAATGTTTTGTGATTTTTTTTATTCATGTATTTATTTTTATATATAAAAGCATTATTTGTAGATTAAAGCACACATGTCAGGAATAAAATTAGAAAAAACAAAAACGGAATTATATAGACCAGCTAACTAATCATTACATTAAGATTAACTCTGTTAAATAACTGATTAACAAAGAAACACAGTCAATTTCCATCAATACAAGAAAGTTCTAGCAATACAAAATATGTGTGTGTGTGGGGGGGTGTTGTGAAGCAAATATATGTACAGTGTCATTTCAGGGAGAACTAGACAAGCATCAGAAATGGATTTAAAAAAAAATCTAAAGATTGAAGTATCTTCCTTCAAGGATGGTTTGATAAAACCAGAGTATTTATGTAATTAATCTTTTCCAACAAAGCTCTCCCCAGTCCATGTGGCAGGAATGAGGAAGGTGTCTGAGATGAAAGTAAAAAGAAAAAATGAATGAATGAATGAGACAGACAGACAGACAATTAAATTAAGTTCACGCAACCCAGGGGTTCTGTGAAGCTAAGATTTAGCCCTGGAACATATGAACCAATAACAGCCTCTGACCATATGCGGAGTGCTGTGCTTTCTCCTCCGCACCAGGCAGCCTCGGAAATCAGCCACTAAACACCACATTCTTAAAAATTTAGGAACATTGCCTGCCTGCAAATAAGAGGTTCACATTTTTGTAGTGCCCACGTAACCGGTTGTATTTTGCCACGTTAGGCCAGAGGGGCAGCAGACCACCACGGGTACTCTGTGGGCTGTTATCCATTCACCTGGGCGTAATCCTACTAATGTCAGTGGGGTCGCAACAGACGGAAGCAGTGGTTGCGTCACCAAAAGAGATCTTCTCATCTTACGAAATGACAAGATCTTTGGAGTAGCTACAGGACAGAAACGGCGCACCTGCTGCTTTGATGGGACGTATGAGCTGGTACCTACTGTGAAGTCTTCCTCCCCCCTGAAGGCCTGCTTGAGAATCTTTTTTTAAAAAAAAAGTCAGCCATATTTTCAGGGCACATTCATGCGTGTGAACGGGACGGACACATATTATCACACAGGCCCACTGAACAAGGTGCAAGGATTTGATTGCGACAGCTCTCTGTTGAATACAAATTCGGTGGCAGATCTGGACCCCCGGCCACGTAACGTGTGCAGATTTGCGCGCATCACGTGGCCAGGGCCCCAGATCTGCTACGTCATGTATGCGAGTCTGAGCTATAACCGTGTGTTATAGCTAAGGAACCGTCTTCCACAGTCACAGTGCATTGGAAGAGGATGGCGCCAGGCCAAACAGCCTCTTTGTTTCCTCGCCGCTCTGAGAATGCGCACACATGCGCAGTTGAGCAAAGCAACGTGGCAGCTGGAGATATGCCTGACACCACTGTGACAAACAGGTTCACCAGACATGGAATGGGCCCAGTAGGGAGTGGCGCATTGTCCTACTCCATAATTTAATTAACACTGGCCAGGAGGAAAACAAAAATGGAGGCAGGGGAGATATGGACAGCAATCCTCGAGACTGAAAGAAAAATGCTCAGAGGCTGAAAAGCCTTCTGCAAAAGCACTGGAGCCGTGGGCGGCATTAACACTGAAAAAGATGTATTTAGGTTAAATGTCTGGGCAAAAATACCATTACTAAGAGAGCAATTTTCAACAATAATATCATACCAAGAGGTAATGGGTCGCATCCAATGACTCTGAAGTCCCATTCACATTAATGGGTCTACTCTAAGTAGGATTAACATTGATACTACCCAAAATGTTAATGTTATTGTAGAGTGACCATCTTGAAAGGAAGACAGGGCTCCTGTATCTTTAACAGTTGTATAGAAAAGGGAATTTCAGCAGGTGTCCTTTGTATGCATGCAGCACCTGATGGAATCCCCTCTTCATCACAACAGCTAAAGCTGCAGAAGCCCTGCCCTCTTTTGTATCTGGTCAGCAGGGCTCCTGCAGCTTGATCCATTGTGATGAAGAGGGAATTTCATCAGGTGCTGCATGCATACAAAGGGCACCTGCTGAAATTCCCTTTTCTATTCTGTTAAAGACACAGGAGCCCTGTCCTCCTTTCCAGATGGTCACCCTAATTATTGGATTTTTAGAAACAGTACACAAGCCTTCACCAACCCTGGTGCCCTTAGATGGTTGGACCAAAACTCCCATCATTCTCAGCCAGCAAAGCCGGTGCTGTTGGAATAGACACGCACACACATAGCGAGGGATAAGGGGAGATGTAGTACAGCTGCAATTAAAATTACTGATATTGATTTGTGCACCTCCGCTAGTCATTTCGGCAGAACATTGTCTGGTTTAGAGAGGACTGTTTGTATTTTGGGAGTCTTGCTTGTACAAACGGAAACAATCTCAAGGCCAATTAGTCCAATTTATTTGCAGGCAGAAGAATTGTCATTGAATCAACTGTAGTAAAATTGGCCTTGCATTTTTTTAAAAAACAGTATGAAAGGGAGAAATGGGGTGGTGGGAAAAGGCAGCAATGAGCAGCCGCCATCTCACTGCTTAAAAATGACTGGATCACGGGCCGACACAGCCGTATTTCCTCAGAATACGTAAAAAGAGACTCAACATAAGTTTGACATACAAAAGAATTATAAAGAAAATTTCTAAGCAGCCCATTGATTCCACGCATGTCTTGAGCTGTCAAGTAATAGTGAAAACATTTTAATAGAGCTTAATAGTGGTGCCCTCTGTCAGTAATTCGATTTAAATTCAATGTATTTTATTTATGTATTTCCTTTTTTAATTCTCTCTCTCTCTCTCTCTGTTTTTCTTCTTTCTTTGTTGATTTTGTTTCAAAAAACTAATAAAATATTAAAATATTATTGTAAAAACCTAACAAGGGCAATATATATATATATATATATATATATATATAGTTTAGAAATGTAGCACATAGTAATGCCATTTTACTTGTTAGCCGTATTTTGGAAACGAACATTGCTGAACAGGAGAATAAAGGGCTGTACACCTCTAATGCGAATGTGGATGAATATGTAAAGCGGCCCCAGGCAGTGGCCACATTGTCTGAGAAGACACACCTGGAGGGGAAGGCTGTTCTGAGGAGATGCTCTCACAGCCAGCTGAGACGACTCCCTCCGCCCTTCGACGTGTCAACGAAGACTCAAGAAAGAAACCTGAGCAAAGGCCTCCTGCAATGAGCCCATGACAATGACCGGGACGTGGCGCATGACAGAACGGTTGCACACAAATTCCACCCTGAAGTCAAGATACTCAATATTCAGATGACGGGAGGGGTGTTGGGAGGGGGTGGGGGTAGAGGGAACGTTGATAAATTAATTACCTATTAGAGAGAAAACTCCAAAGCTGTTTCAGTTCAGATTGGGCAACCCTGAGGAGAAGGGGGCAGAGAGGTCGAGATGCCCAAAGGCCTTCTAATTGTCCAAGGAACCTCCTCGAGAGTCCTCCCTCAGCTGGTCCGCGGGGCAGATCTCTCCTCTCGACTCTAAGAAACGCTGTAGTTATTGTAGTAAGTGGCCGTGGCATCAGCCAGCACGGAAATAAGGCTGGTCTCGGAGGAGTGGGAGCCGCCAGCCGCCTGCGACGGCGGGACGTGCCCGCTGACGATCAGCCCGTTCGGCTCGGGGTCTCCGGGGGCATTCAGGTACTGGTCAAACTCGTTGCGGTCCATCTCCTCCAGCAGCTCCGCGTGGCTCAGCTGGTCCAGGCTGTCGTAGTTCTGGTGCTCGGGAGGAGGAGAGAGCTGGCCGAGGTGAACGTGGAGGCTGAGGGGCTGCATGGCGGGGTGGAATGCCGGGGAGTAATAACTGCCCGACGGGGGAGGCGGGCAAGCCGGGGGAGACGGGTGGATGGAAGAGGCAGGCCGGGGGACCCCCAAGTGGCCGAGAGGGTGGCTACACTGCAGGGGGCTGGGGGCGTAGTCCAGAGGGTAGGGGGTTCCGGACAGGTGAGGGCGGTGAGGATCTTCGGGGCAGGGGGAAGAGAAGCAGCTCTGCTCAGGGTCTATCACATCCAACGGGGACATCTCAGGCGGCGTGGGCAGGCCGTACGGATAGGTCTCCATGGAGCCACCGCCGTTGCCTTGGGCCTCCCGGTACCTCCCGAGGCTCGGCAGCACCGAAGCAGGAGAGTAGTCGGCCCGGCCCTCCTTCTTGCCCGCCGCACGGCCGCACGGCCTCTGCTCCGCCACGGGGTCCTGATCCCTGGAGAGGTTCCCCAGCAGGAAGCCCGGATCCACCCGCTTGCAGATCCGCTTGACTTGCTTCTTCCGCCGGGGACGGTATTTGTAGTTGGGGTAGTCCTGCATGTGCTGAACCCGCAGCCTCTCCGCCTCTTCCACATACGGCCTCTTCTGGGATGGGGTTAAAGACTTCCAGGACTTGCCTGCAAGGACAAGAAGGAGAATTTTCCCCCCTTTTTACAACGCCCAGAAGGGATTCAGCGAAGCAAAGAAATAAATTCGCCACCACATGAATTAAGCCCATTTGCTCCCATGCAGCCTGGCTACATTTCTGCCTCCTCATTCTCAGTATTGTCTCTTGCTCTCTTCACATTCTAACCTCCTGGGGGGAAAGGGCTTACACGCTCTATTTATTAATTATTATTTACCAGTTATTATTACCATCAATTATTGCCTTCAATTATTATCAGTTTGCTCTGTGAAGTGCTGTGTACATCGACAGAATTACATAAATGATAAAATACTAGGAGTTTGACTCCGGGGCACCATCTAGTCAACATTTCACCTGCAAAACCCCTCGGAAGTAAATGGGATTCCCCGGGTGAACGTTCCACTGGATTGTGTCCCGGCACACAGGATTTCCCCCCTTATTTATTTCATGTATACCCACCCTGTAGCAAAACTCTCCCCAGGAACTCAGGGCAGTGTACACGTGCCTAGCTTCTGCCGCATTTTATCCTCACGACAACCCTGTGAGGTAGGTTAGGCTGAGTGCGTACGGCTGGTCTGAGGTCACCCAGAGAGCGAACCACACGATCAGCGTCTAGGGTGATGGAAGGTAATGCATTGGTCTTGGATCTGAGAGGCTGCTAAAGGACTGCCAACCGAAACCTGACCAAATACTCAGGTCAACACCAGAAGCTGTTCACCAAGTTCCCGGCCTCTAGAACGAGAGAGCATCTACTACAGAACAAATCTTTTTGGTTGTAGAACCGTGGATGTGGAATGCTTAGGGAAACTACCGCTAGATTGCAGCCTCACACAACAATCTCTTAATCGATGCAGGCCTTCCAGCATGCTTTAAATAAATGAATGAGCGTCCATCGGCCACTCGCCCTCTCTCTTCCTCAGGTCTCCATCGCTCAAGGGCTGGGAAACAACATCCCACCTCACAAGGACGTTGTAGGAAAGAACAAGATTGTCAACCCAGCGCACGGAACTTATTATACAAATTATAACGACGTTGAAATACGAACGTGGGTTTTCTGGGCTAAAGGGTAATGTACATGACATGATGTTCATTTTGGAAATAAATCCAGCAGAGTTCTCACACAAGGGTTAGTGCATGCCTATATGGCTGTAACATTTCAGATTTTTCCTTTTGAAACAAAGAGAACTAAAGGGGGGCATGATGGGAGTTCATAACATTATGGTGGTGTAGAAAGAGGATAGTTAAAAAGGTTTCTCTGTCCTAAATAAAATACTAAATATATAAATCCCAATACGTTGCAAATTAACTTGGCTGGTTGACACTGAATTTTTGTACCCTTCCTCTCTCTTGGATATAATGCTGCAGGTCACTTTCAAAAGCAAGATGGGGATTTTATCAATAAAACGTTAAATATTAATTAAACGTTTTATTGATAAAAAAAAATCCCCAACCTGCTTGCAAAGCGTTCAGAGGGATGTGCAGAGTCATACCCTAAAGTGATGTGCAGCGTCATATCCACAAAAAAATAGTGTTACCCAACCAAGTTATTTTGCAATCGATTGGCATTTATATGTGTTTATGTTTCTTCGCTGTCACCCAACATCCCATTCTCGACAGCCAAGTGTATTCAGAAGTTCAAATTTAAGTGAAACGTTTCAAAATTAAATTCCAAAGTGAGCAACGACAGGACAGATACGGGACAGAGGCTCAGTACAGGGAGACACATTCAAACTCAATACACAGAAATAACCGGCACATATTAACGAGAAAACATATACTCTCCCAAAATTAGGTAAGACATTTGCAAAGGCTTCTTACTATTAGATAACTACAGCTGGAGGGCATGATGGTGACATAAATCCATAAAAACAAGGAGAAACAGAGGTTTGGAGCAGTCACCAATCTAAAAATGGGAATGTAGGAGGCATACACACAGAGGCACGTAGCCCCTGACACATACACCCCCCCCACACACACACATAGTGAATAAGAGCCAATTTAGTGAGCAAGAGAAAATTTAATCTATCATTAAGAGCTCTTTTGCTCCTGGAGTGCTGGGCTGCAATCCTGTATACCCGTTTTCCCGGGACTAAGGCCAACTGAACTCTATGGGACCCGCACTGAGTAGACTCGCACAGGATTGCGCTGCAGTTACCGTACTAAGGAAGGGGAAAGGGGCGTGTCAGAGGCGGTTTCCTCTACCCACAAGGAGCGATAGCGATTGTCGATTAAATTGTGTCCTATCTCAAACGCTTCCTTCAATCTCTCGAAAAGAGCGCACACGCTCCAGTTCCGGCGCTGCCAAATTCTGACTTGAGAAAGCAGTCAGAATTGAAGCCTGGCGTTTCAGGCTTTGGCTTTGAATGCAGATCTGGAGAGATAGGCAGAGAAAAAGAGTATCTACGGTTCCCTTGAGCGATCCTAGACACAGGAATCTTTAACCATGAAATTGGCAACTGAAGTCTTTCACACCTTTCCCAATCCATCCTTCTCAGCTTCCTAACCATGCATTGCAGCATTGCCTGAGGAGAATGGGTCAAGCCGCCATCCAGAGGAGATCCTAAGACTCTATGAGTGGGGTCCAGCTCCCAGGTTTTTTTTTCAAACCCCTCCCTCCCCAGGGCTGCCACCTTTTTTTACTTAGAAGGGCGCCTGTGCCATTAGCTGCTGTTTGGCAGGCAGCAATTCAACAGGTACAACTTTTCTGGGCATGGAGATCCAGGAACAGAGGTCCACCTGTTGAATTTTAGCCTGTTCTGCAGCTAAGTCAAGTTACAGAGCCGGGAGGGTGGAAGAACGCACAGTATTTCTGCTCTGCCTCCTCCCCCCCCCCCATTTCCGTCACTCTGCCTCTACACAGCTCTTGTCAACTTCGTGTCCCATGAGGAAGTCCCAACCCTCCTCCAGTTCTCCTAAGACTGAATCGGGGAAAAACAAACAAACAAGCCCAGCCCTTAACCAATTTCTGCTCTTACAAAACAACACAGGTAATCTAGTATGTGCAAGCCCGAACGCACACACTGAGTAATTTCCACAGATGAGTCTGGCTTACATAATTTACCACCAGCATAGAAAGTCTGGCCATAGGATCTGAGGTGTAATAATGATGATGATGATGATGATGATGATAATAATAATAATAATAATGAACTCCCAGCATTCCAAGATATTCCTATTAACAACGTTTCCTTTGGAAGCAGAAGTTGTTACCAGAGTTTGATCCTGCACAAGCAATAGCCCGGAGAGCAGTGAAGTCACCAAGTCTGCAGACGACATAGAATTATTTAGGATGGCCAGATCCTGAGCAGGCCGCGAAGAGCTCCCAAAGGATCTCTCCAAACTGTGGGTCCGGGCCGCAAAATGACGAAAACAGCTAATTCCACGCTAGGGATTATAAGGGGAAAAAGTGAAAGTAAAGCTTCCAATCTAGGCAGGCCTTTTTACAACTCAGCTACACTTGGAATATACTGTGTATAGTTCTGGCCTGTGGAGGCTGGTAGTCCAGATGTCAGTGGGGCAGTGAAACCACTCCGGGTTCTGACTGAAACCCGGGGCGGGTTTACCGCCCTGTTGACGTTGGAGCCAACAGCCTCTACTACTCCCTTCAAATGGTATTGCTATGCCCGGAAAGGTGAAAAAAGGGCAGGTTGAATGATCACAGGGTTGGAACAACCTCCCAACAAGAAAAACATCTTCAGTTTAGGAAAAAAGAAGAAGACGGAAGAGGGTCACACACGATAGAAGCTTCTAAAATTGTGGAGAAAATGTGAACGGCTGACTCTGAACCCCCAAGACTTGGGAATTAAAAGCAGAACAAAGAAAAACCCAGACAACAAAAGTTCCTACGTGGAGACCCATTCTCTCCCCATCCTCCTGCAAAAATCCATTGCTGCAGCCTTACATGTACTTGCTTGGAAGTAAATCCCATTGATATCAATGGGATGCATTTCCAAGTGAGCATGGTTGGGATCAGACAGTACAACCGTATGGAGCTGATCCAAATACTTCAAAGTCCCTTGTATTCTCTATCGAAGAGGAAGAGACTCAGGACAACTCCTGCTTTGATCTGACGTGAAGTTGTTTCAGAAGGAACCCTCCTTAGGATTATAAGCACAGTAGGTCTGTGATTCCATACCTACTTACCTGGGAGTAAGCCCCACTGAAGTCAATGGGACTTGCGCCTAAATGAGCACTATAGGATGGCAGTGTAACAGACTGTATGTACCCTATTGCAGTTCAGGGGCGCTTACTCCCATGTAAGTGCATATATGTTCAAAGCATAACAGACATTAAAATAGACGGAATTGCTACCAGTTGCCAGGTTACCCCCTCCCCTATAATTTAAAATTAATTCCCATTTCAAAAGTTCGATTGTAAACGGAATCATTTCGTTTCTAAAGGATCAGCTCCATCCCACACAGAGAAAAAATCTGAATAAAAGTGTTTGTGCAAACCACTCTGTGGTCTTACTGGGTTTACATTCAATGGTAGGATTCAATGCAAACTTAATCCTACATAGAGTAAACCCATTGAAATGAATGGCACTAAGTAAGACTAAAACTGGATACAACCCAATGCTTTACACACGGATGTTTTAGGATGTTACTGAATTGCTTTGCTTCGTGGCTAGTAAATGTTGAATTTGTTCATTTTTTCCTGATTTTGAAGAAATCTTATTGGGGCTTTGATGTGCCCCCCCCTTTGCAATTCAGACGCTTTTTACAGACATGCGATTAGTTAAAATCATAAATATCTATTTATTAATTTGCATTGCCTGGAGATGCAACCTAAACGAATATGAAGAAATAAATTTGAGAAATTGCCTTTTCTTTGCATATTTCAAATTCTACATGGTTTAAAAACCCTTTTCCGGTATTCTTCCAAAAACGTCTCCTTAGCTTGGCCAGTCTAACATCCAAACCAGAATACTATAAACATTCACTTACTATTTTAAAAAGCATAAAATCCAGCTATACTTTAATATTCCTTTCTTCTTTCTTATGCTATTCTGATAGTACTTGCAAGAAAATACGAAACAAAAAATCCAATCTTGACTTCTATTGAAAAACATTTCCTGCCTCTCTATTTTGTAAATTTGTAACACCGCAGATTTATTGTAAATCTAATAGTTCACTGAGAGTCTCATTCTGTTCAATGAAGGGAGGGGGGTTGTTTTGTTTTTTACAACTGCAAAAAACTTTATATAAGTACCTAATTTAAACTTTGGTACCCAGCACGTATTAAGAAACATTGGCAAAGAAAACCGAAAAAGAGGAGAGGCTGATTTTCAAAACATCCCAGACACGAATCCTTTCTCCCAGTTACAAGTATGATCTTTTACAAATGCGAAAGAAAGAAAAAGAAAAGAAATTAAAATGTTCAACTGCTGGTAATCCTAAATCCTAAAAACTCTGGGTTCAGTTCCCGGGGTGGAATGTACCCAACGAATAACTGGCAAATAGAGGGGTGTTTTTCCCCCTCCTAACTCGGCTTTAAAGTAACTAATTGCTAATAAATCAGTAATAATAGATGAATAAGTTTCGAGTTCCATTTGTTCCAACACGGGAAGGAAGAGCCAGGGGGCTTAACCAATTCGCGTCAATGGGAGAGATTTCCCTACCGTGACTTTGATCCACTTTTTCAGGGCTGGACTAGCTCAAGGCGAGAGAACGGCACGACGGAGAGAACGGCATGCCAGTCCAGCGCTGAAAAAGTGGATCAAAGTCGCGCAGGGCCGTGCAGAAGAGGGCCCAGTGGGTAGGGTGACCAGATAAAATCCAGGTCAGGGCTCATGTAACTTTAACAGTTGTAGAGAATAGGGAATTTCAGCCAGTGGCATTTGTATGCAATTATTTCCTGGCGATATTCCCTCTTCATCACAACAGTTAAAGTTGCAGGCACTATACTAGAGTGACCATATACAAAAGAAGGCAGGGCCCCTGCCCCTTTAACTGTTGTGATGAAGAGGGGATTTCACCAGGAACTAATGGCATACAAATGACACTGGCTGAAATTCCCTTTTCTCTGCAACTGTTAAAGTTACATGAGCCCTGACCTGGATTTTATCTGGTCACCCTACCAGTGGGGCGGGGTGGCCTCAGGGCCCACGATTTTGACCCCCCCAGCTTAGGCGACTGCAGCTAAGCGGCCCATCGAGAAGCGAGGAGCCCGCCTTGCGGAAACAGCGCAGGAGCCCTCCGTTGAACCTGAAGAAGGGATGCCTTACATCTGGAATCGAAGGGCGCTTCCCATTCCCTATTTTTTAAAATAAATCGTTCTAGTTCATACATGCATGTAGCACTGAATCAGGGCCACGGATTAAAAAATACTTCATGAGCAGTTTGACATGGGGCGGGCGCACACGCTTCCCACCGGGCCCAGGACCAGCTGTGTCCGCCCGGCCCTGAAGTCGCGACAAACGCGCATTCCGCCTCCCGTGTGATGAAGCGAGGCTGGCTTTGGGCTGGACGGGCGACGGAGAGGGCTGGTCTCGGGATGGCGACGGGCTGAAGGCGCCTGGAGCCCGGCGCTGCGCCCTTCTTCCCCGCCTCGGCTCGGGGGGTGGGGCGGGGGGCTGCCCGCGGAAAGCCGCCGCCGCAGCTGCCCGGGTCCGGCGAAGAGGCGCGCCCGGCAAGCGGCCCGGGCTCCCCCGGTCCCCCGACCCGCCCGCCCGGGGCCCTGGGGCGCGCGCCTCTCTCTCACCCACCCAGCATCTTGCTGAGCTCGGCGTTGTGCAGGTCCGGGTTCTGGACGGCCAGGCGCTTCCTCTCGTCCTTGGCCCACACCATGAAGGCGTTCATGGGGCGCCGGATGCGGCCCTCGGCGGGGCCCTTGTCGCCGCGCGCCGCGCCGCCGCCCGGAGCCTCCAGCGCCGCCGCCGCCGCCGCCGCCGCCGCGGGGCCCTCCAGCCGCTCGGCCGCCGCCGCCGCCGCCGCCGCCCACGCGTACGAGCCCAGCAGCGCCGCCATAGCCGCCCCCGGGGCTGCTGCGGCGGCGGGACTCGGAGCGGCGCGCCGGTCAGCCGACCTCGCTCCGCCGCCGCGCCGCCGCGGGTATTTATCAGCTCCCGGCTCCGCCTCGAGCGCCGCGGGGGGAGGGCGGGGAGAAGCCGGGCGCGCCGAAAGGCCCGGGGCTGCTGCGTCCCGGGGCGTGGGCCTGGAGCGGAGGGAAGCGGCTGGCCGTGCCCCTGGGCGTGCGCAGAGCGCCTCTGGGTGGCCGCTCCGAGCGCACGGGAGGGGGACGGCGGCAGGGCGCTCTTGCGCTCGTGGGTGTCTCGTGGGCAGCTGTTGGATGGAGCCTTGGGTCTGATCCGGCATTCGGGTGACAGCGCCCCTGAGCGTGTGCAGAGTGCTTCTTGTTTTCAGTGGCGGGGCTCAGGTTTGAAATATATCCAGGGCGGGCGGAGGGCGTAGCCCACCAGCATGCGCAGAGTGCCCGTTTTCAGTGGCCGGTCTCCTAGAACATGCCAGGTGTGCGCGGGTGGCGGTGCTCCTGAGCCGCTGCAGAGTGCATTTCCATCGCCTCTGAATAGCTACAGGGAATTCCCACACGTTTGGGGCTTTCGTAGCAAAGCATGTCCAGTCAAACATGAGCCTTAACATCTCTTTTAATAGAAATTGAATTAAATAGGAGCCCTGCCCTTCCACCCCCCCACCCCCCCACCCACAAATTCCAGTGCCCCCCCTTCCCATTGGCAAAACACAAAGGAACCACCACAACCTTCTTGCTCCATGAGGAGGGACGATGCTAAGGCTGATATAGGAAAGGCTCTGCATAAATACCTACCCTTAATCCCCCCCTCCAGGGCTTGGTGTATGTGGGGCAGGGGAGAGAGTATACCTCTTCCACTGAAGAAAACTGCAAATGGAGGGCTTCCTCCTTTTTCCATCTCCCCGGGCCTAATTTGAGGCAGAGGTCACGAGTCCTCCAGCTCCAGGACCTGCTAATAACTCCGAACAGCTTTTCTTCACTATGCTAGCCCATGCACTGCAAATCCAGCTCAGGAATAGTGATGCAAAGTGGGACATGCTCTCTTTATTTATTACATTTAAATCCTGCCCTTTTTCCATTTTATCTTTGCAACAGCCCTGGCCCCAATTCACCCAGTGAGCTTCATGGCATGAGTAGGAATTTGAACCCAGGTCTCCTGTGTCCAGGATTTGACATTTGGAACCGGAGGGAATGATTTTCTTCCCTCTATGGAGCAAACATGGACGGGGCTGCAAAGCTGTTTCTATCTTCCTCCTTCTCCAAATGACATCCTCCTAGTCACAGAAATATACTGGGTGCTGCAGAGAACCTGGAAGTAAGTTGCCTCGGAGTTCCTCTGCTAGAATTCCGTTCACACAGTGACAGTAGGACATGAACCACAGCACCTTCCCTCTCCTGTTCCCCAGCAATTGGTGTACATAGGGTGCTGCTTCTGCTACTGGAGGTAATAAATAACCAGCGTGACTCATAGCCTTTGATAGCCTTATCTTCCATTAATTTGCATAATCTCCCTTTTAAAGCCATCCAAACTGGTGGTCATGGATGCATCTTGCGGTAACGAATTTCATAGTTTAACTAATTTCATAGTTTAACTCTGCACCGGTTTGAAGAAGTCCATCCTTTGATCTGTCCTGAATCTTCCAACCATCAGCTTCATTGAACGACCCTGGGTTCTAGAAATCTGTCTCTAACTGTATAAATGAAATGTAGAGCATAATAACAAATGATAACGAGGCTTTTAAAAAAATCTACTGTGACAAGGAATGCCAAAAGATGAGCTTTTCTTTTAATGGTGAGATGTTTTATCAGCTGCGTCTGGGTTTTTTAAAATGACATTTTTATCCGCCTGCACTTCCCTGGAGGATGCAGGTATGCCCCTCTCCCTGTTTATATTCACAACAGCCTTGTGAGGTTGCTTAAGCTGAGACACAGAAAAGGGTGGGGGGGGGAGAGGTTAGCCAGACTCACCTAGTGAGGTTTAGGGTTCAATGGAGAGTTGGTCTCACATCTCCCCAAGTTTATAAGACCAACCCTTTAAGCACCACACCACACCGGCTGATGGGTTAAAATCTAGGCACTGGAAAGTCACTTAGTTCAAGGCCATCAGCCAAAAGGGAAGGCCAGAAGGCACCTAGAGATATCCTGCACTGTGGCTTCATAGCATCAGCCAGTGGAGGCTGCTGGCTCTGATGTCTGTGGGATGGCGAATTCGCTGTGGGTTCCAGTCAGAACCAATCAGAACTCTAAAGGAGCTATCCAAGCTATCCAACAACAATTCATACCGACAAGACAATGCCCTGCAACCGACCAGACATAACGGTCATAGACAAAAAAGAAAATACACATACCTCATAGCCATAGCCATACCAAATGACAAAAACGTTGTTGAAAAGGAAGAAGACTATTATACACCACTGGCCATGGAAGCCAAAGAACTATGGCAAAAGGAAAAGGTCACAGTCCTTCCGTTAGTCACATCAGTCACCGGCATCACATCAAAAAACTATACAGAAATCCTCCAGAAACTGGGCCTTCCAGAATACATCCACACCAACATCCAGACAGCAGTCATACTTAAATCATGCTCAATTGTCAGGAAAGTCCTGAATCTGTAAAAGACAGCATGACTTGGCAAAGCCCATCATGTCCGTCTAGAAAAACCGCCACGAGCGAGAAAGAGACACAATAATATGGCTTCTGCAGAGCACTGATGGTGGTAGCCCCGCATTCCTTCTCTGCCCCTGCTCTGTTTTAAGCAGGGCCATGGGACCTCTTTTAGCCTGAGGGCCGTTTTCCAATTCGGAAAAAGCTTCCGGGGGGCCACAGTCTGCAGGTGTGTGGTGCTGAAGGCAAAAGGGGTGAGGCTAGAAAGACCAGCCTATTCAAGCTTAAACCTCTTCCTGTCAGTCACTAAGCCTTAGAAGGGGCATTTCTGTTTTAGATATGGGGCAATATATAAATGTCGTAAATAAAATAAATGATCTGGAATTAGGAGTAAGCAGTGAAGTGGCCAAGTTTGCCGATGGCACCAAATTATTTAAGGTTGTTAAAACACAACTGGATTGTGAAGGAGTGTAAGGTGATTCACACTGAGGCAAAAAACTTCAAGTATAACTGGATGGGATCTGAGCTGCAGTGATTGAACAAGAAAGAGATCTCGGGGTTGTGGTGGACAGATCGATAACAATGCCAACCCAGTGTGCAGCAGCTGTAAAGAAGGCAAACTCCATGTTAGGCATATTCTCAATTCCTTTTCTAATAAAGGAATTGAGAATCAAACTGTCAGTATCATCCTGCCTTTATACAAATCTACGGTGCGACCACATTTAGAATACTGTGTACCGTTCCGGTCACCACACCTAAAAAAAGTTATTATATTGCTGGAAAAAGTGCAGAAAAGGGCAACTAAAACGATTAAGGGGCTGGAGCATTTCCCCTATGAGGGAAGGTTACAACAGCTGGGATTGTTTAGCTTGGACAAAAGGAGGCTGAGAGAAGACCTAGTAGAGGTGTACAAAATTATGCCTGGTGTGGAGAATGTGGGTAGGGAGACAGTTTCCTCCCTCTAAATACTAGAACCCAGGCTCATCCCATGAAGCTGATCGGTAGGAGATTCAGGACAAATTAAAGGAAGTCCTTCTTCACACAGCACATAGTGAAACTATGAAGTTTGCTACCACAAGATGTAGTAATGGCCACCAATTTGGATGGCTTTAAAAGGGGGTTGGATCAATTCCTGGAGGAGAAGGCTACCAGTGGCTACTAGCCCTGATGGCTATGTGCTACCTCCAGTATCAGAGGCAGTAAGCCTATCTGCACCAGTTGCTGGGGAATATGGGTGGGAAGGTGCTGTTGCACCCGTGTCTGGCTTATGAGTCCCTGATTGGCAGCTGATTGACCACTGTGTGAACGGAGTGCTGGACCAGGTGGACTCTTGGTCTGATCCAGCATGGCGCTTCTTATGTTCTTAAACTAAAAATAAAAATCATGACCTTTTAGAATGGGGGGATCGCACAAAAGCTGGGTGTTTGGGATAATGGGGGGAGGTGCAGGAGCTTAGCCATGATTGGGACCCCAGATGGGATGTATTTCACCCCCACCTGAGTTTCTGCATCTCTGGTTTAGAGTGACTTTCCCCAACTTGGTGCCCACAATTCCATCCATTCCCGGGGTGGGCACCTTCCCAAAACGGAGGGTTCCAGCTCAGCATTCACTGTGAATCTGGGACCTTTTGTATGTAAAACGTGTTAATAATAATAATAATAATAATAATAATAATAATAATAATAATATTTATTTATTACCCGCCTCTCCCAACGGATCAAGGTGGGGAAGAGCATTAAACATAAAATACTCTGCTACTGCCCTTCTCCCAAGCACATTTAGCAGCCTGTGAGAGGCACAAAAGTCTTTTAAGTGGCACATGGGAAATTCCTCCTATTCCTCCTTCCCTGCCGAAACAAACACTTGCCTACATCCTTCTCTTCTTAGCCCCTTCCTGTTCTGCCATCCCTGCCTCTAAATTTAAATGGAAACACCTTGGGGGCAGAGACCTGCGTTTTGTTTATGTTAACTTCGGAATGTCATGCACACTGATGGTAGGATGGAATATATTTCACCATGTGAGTGCAAAGTCAGGGACTTTGGTGTCATCTTTTATAGGACTTCGAAAGGAATTGTTTGTAATCATGTACCTAGAGATAAGCAAGAATGCTTTTAAAAACTACTGTTACCAACGTGAGCCATAGGAATGGGGCAGGAGACAGACATTTTACATACAAAGAGAGAGAGAGGGAGGGAGGGAGGGAGGGAGAGATCACTATCAAAATATATGTTGAAGCCTACCAACACGGCCAGCTTTAAAAGGGGATTAGACACATTCATGGAGGATTTTGAAAAGTGAAGCCAGGGGGGATGAGATCTTCTTGCTCCAGGATAACCTCCTCATCTGCTTTGGACCACAACTCAGCACTTAGGCTGAACCTAGTAGGCAAGGGGGGGGGGGGTGACCCTTTAACAGGGGCGAATCGCTGCAGTCATATTACCTCTGGGCTGTCAAGTCTGTCATTCAAATTCGTTCAACTCAGTATGCTGTAACCAATTGACACCCTAGTTTTTACTGTAATGGGCTTAAGCCCTACATATGTGAAAGGCCCCCCATCGTCCCTCCTTCTCATCCTTGATGCCTTCATTTTAAAGCACACATACAGTACTAGAGCTTCAGCATTTACATCACAATCCTATGTATGCTGGTTGAGAAGTTGTCCTGGATTCAAAAGGGATTACTCCCAGGAAAGTGTGCGTAGGGCTGCAGCCTTAAACTGGTTAATTGGTTTTTTAAAAAACAACAACACCTTTTGATCTATTAATAGGATGCTCTGATTAATTGGGCAGCAAAGTTTTATGAGGTGCTTTCCCTTTGCATTCATGCAGGATGATAGTGCTTCTTCAAAGGTAACCCCAGTATGTACCTGCCTAGACCTCAAGATTATCTTTGGGGGTCCTTTTCTGCGAGCCCCTGCCAAAGGAAGTGAGGTGAGTGGCTATCAGGAAGAGGGCCTTTTCTGCTGTGGCACCCCAGCTGTAGAATGAGCTTCCCAGAGAGGCCCGCCTAGCACCTACTTGCATTGTGCGCTTTCCAGTACTAGGTGAACACCTTATTTTCCCAGGCATTTCAGGCTTTTAGCTCTGCTTTTTAAAAAATGTAATTGTATTTTAAATCTCTGCATTGCTGCTAGGTTTCATTTTGGTTTGTAGTTTTCATACGGTGGTTTTAAACTTTTTACAATTTGTACTGTATTTTATACTGTATTTGTGGTTTCGGTTGTTGTGAACTGCCTCAAGAGTTCCGGCAATTGGGCGGTATAGAAATGCAATAGATTAATCAATCATCTCAATGATTAATTAAGATTTCATTGCTGACAACACTCTTAAGAGCTCATAATTGCGCTTGTGTATATTAAGTTCCTTCCAGAGGAGCCGTGTTAAGCCTGCTTGCAGAAAAAGCCGCACAAAGCCTGATGCCCTCCAGATGTGTTGGACTACAAGTCCCATCACCTCTCACCAGCATCGCCATGCTGACTGTGGATGATCTGTCTAAACACAAATAGGATTGCACCCATAATGTTTTGCACATCCAGGAATATAGCTATTCCTTCCTGGGAGGGATTTGCATGGATGAGTTGGCACGTTCTCCATCTACTGCTTGCATGAATTATTGCTGGGGGGCGGGGGAAATAGGGGCCAGATCTGTAAAATGCGCTGGCCTAGATGTTACTTTTGCCACTAGTTGCATGCTCAAGTACCAATGGGCAACTCATTGTGAAGCAATGTGTAAATTCCTGCACTGCTCCTTAGGACGAACAGAACTGGGTCCCCCATTTGTCTTTCATTTTCATTTTCTTCATTGCCAAAATTTAAACTGTAAGCTGGACAGAGAGCTTGTCTTTTTGGGGTTGACTTGATAATGGCTTTCCCCGTGACTGTTAGTTCATTGGAAACTTTGGAGATCCTGAGGCGTACTAGGCTGGTCTCAGCGAATGTGCGTTTTGCCTTCTTGAGAGAAGGTAGCATATAGTTAACTGGTGATTGCGGTAGTAGGAAAGCATTTTAACAGTTCATGTATCAAAGCAGAAGAGCATACTGTACCCATGCGTGTGCAGGGATTACGAGTAAGACGATCGTCTGAGCTTTTCCAGAACAGCAACAGCTTTATTACACACCTATTCATTCTTAATCTGTTTACTTTCTTGGCCTGGCACCTGATTTTCCATCGAGATTGGAACTCTCCTTTGTTAAAATAATTACGTTTTGCGTGTTAAACTTCGCAGATACCGAAGGGAGATCAAAGTGGAGAGGAAGGAGGGGGGAAAACAAGAATGAACACACACACACCAATTCCATTTAATAAGATATCAATCCCAAAGTTTTATTTCATTCCTCAGAAGGCTGCAAGGGGGACTGAAAGCCACAACCCCCAGAAGAGCCAATCGGGAGTCAAGAATCGAGGGCGAAGGGCAGCGTTGGATTCACGCATTGACGGGCAGCGACCCACCGTTTCACCAAAAGTAATTTACTGCCTGCCTTCCGTGCCGCAACGCTCTTTTGAAGAGTGCCCACAAAATCTAAGGAATGCAGATATTGCAACCATAAATTTGCAGGCCCGCGTCACCCCCTCCGCCCCCTATCCAATCCCCGTGGCGCCATTTATTTGGGGGCTCTGTGACACATGCCCTATGGGGGCGCGTTGTTCAAGAAATCCTGGTCGCGGGATCGCTTCTGCCGCCGCCGCAAATGGGTGAACGACGCATGCGCATTCGGGTAAATTGGAAAAGCCACTAAAAAAAGAAGAAGTCATGGATCGACACTTCAGAATTAAGAGAAAAGGCCACTGGCAATCTGCAAGCTGTGGAAACGAAAGACGCAGACACCAAAATGCGGCCTCTAGGGTTGGTGACGTTGTGCCCTCCAGATGTGTTGGGTTACAACCCCCAACGCATCTGGGTTGGCATCAACACCCAACACTCTTGCGTCCTGCTGATGCTATCCTGTGGCCACCTTCCAGTGCATTGTGGGAAACTGAAAGGGTGTGTAGGAGCAGCCCAGCCCAATGCTGCCTGTGGCCATGACAGGTAAGCCTGCCAGAGCCCAGTGAGGGAAGTGGCTGGGGGGGAGGGGGGGAACCACCAGAGGGCAAACTTAGAGCCGGCTCCTCAGCAGAAGAGGCCCTGCGGAGGCAACGAGCTGCGCCAATTCCATCACTTTTCTGTTTACGACATGGGGGGATCGCTTGTGGCTACTGCTGCTCGCCCAGCTGCTGCTCGCCCATTTCATCTTTGACTGATATCCTGCTTTTGGAGCAATGTCAGAGCAAGCGGCTTGAGGGCTGACGCTTCAGTTTCTAGCCCAACAAATAGAACTAGGTTTCGGTGGACACAGTCCCCCTTCACCCTGCCCCTCAATTGCCCTGCTTGTGGGCTTTTGGCGATTCTTCCGGGATGGGGGGATGGACTGCAAATATGGGCCGAGATGGGTTCACGCAACGGGTGGTTTGAATCAGGGCATGTTTGGATCCTTGGCTAATGTGTTATTACAACCAGAAGGCCAACAATTCAAGTCATGCAAGCGGTCCGGGGAGACGCGTTAACTGGAGCATTTCTTCTTCTTTGGCTCCGTGCTTTCGACGTCCTCAGCTGCATCCCGGTGGAGGCTTTTGTGCTTTCTCTTGTTCTTCTTCTTTTTTGGTTTTGGTTCTTCTAAGTCACCCTTTTCTCCGTCAGACGTTCCAAAGAAACAGGATCTGCTTTCCTGGGTGCCCTTTGGGGATCCGTTGCAAATAAGACTGCCATCGATGGCCAAGTGCTTAGATTTCTTCTTCTTCTTCTTCTTCCTTCTCTTCTGTGTGTCCAGCTCGTCCGCTTCTTCTCCACTCGATCCAAGCGTCGTCCCTGGTTCTCCGCCCTCACTTTCAAGCCCGATAGGTTTACGGCTCTTTTTCTTCTTCAACTGGGACCCAAAAGCTGACCCTGGAGGAGACTTTGCTGGCATGCTGTTGGCCCCACGCTGGGCTTTCTTGAGTTTGGCCATGCGCTTGGCAAAATACTCCTGCACGGTAAGAGCGCTGGTCACGGTATTGCTCACGTCCATCTGCTCAGGTGGCTCGTTCTCCTCTTTGGGGTCTTCCTCCGGAGAGTCTGTGTTGGCAGCATCAACCTGTGAAGTGAAAGAGAGGAGGGTAGAGATCAGGCCAGTGAATGGAACCCACAGTTACCAAAAAAAGAAAAAAAAAGAGGTTGGGAATGTTTCAAGACACATATATGGTGGACGATCCTGAACGGTCTCCAGAAACAAGATAGTCCCGCACAACTTGCATCCTACCAAACTGAACGTAGCCCAACAGGGAGTTCGATAGATCTATTTTCGCTGCCTGTCTGTGGCGGTTCAATTAAGTAATTTTAGGCCCTGGACTTTTTGGGTCTTCTGTAGGTCCCCTTTAGACAGCCAAGTGTATTTCTTCAGCTGTGAGGCACACAACTGACAATTCGGATCTCCCCACACCCACTCCATGCTTAACAACTGCTTCAACATTCCTGATATGTTAGAACAACACAACGTTTTGTCAACCAAGACGTTAAAAAACAACACAGTCTGAGCATGTGCAGTTTGACATGATTAACTCAATTAAATTGCAGTATCATCGTGGCACTGGAATTTGCTTCTGCTGCCCCAATGACCTCATCACCTGCCACTCTCTGACTGGTCATTGGGGACCGCCTGGGCTGTGGGGGGGGGGGGGCTGGAATTTGCCCCAAAGTCCACACTGCCTGTGTGGGAAGGCAAAAACCTAGGAAGTTGTCAAAGAACTGAACAGATCATAATACATGGCTGATGAGCTGCATTGACCCAGAATAGTTGTTTTAAAGGATATTGTACTTATAACTTGTTTTTATGATTTATGGTTTAAAATTTTGTATATCGGTGTTTTTAACGTTCAATGTTTTTAATTTTTGTAAACCGTCCCGAGAGCTTTGGCTATGGGGCGGTATATAAATGGAATTAAATAAATAAATAAATAAAATAAATTTGGCTTATGGGTAGGGACATCCGTCATGGGGAAATCCAGCCCATTTTGGACCCGATGGCACAGAGCAATGCAGGGGTTGGAATACTCAACACTGCAAAGCTCAATTTAAGAGAGAAATAGAGAGAGAGAGAGGCATTCCTACGGAGAATGAACCCAGGGATTTTTAAGTGCCCCAAGAAACCCTAATGGAATCTCAAGTGCAAAGTTATTTTTGTTTCTCCCGACTTGGTCTTTGGAGTGCAGGTCTCTCAGGAAGTTCCCTTCTCGCTGTACAGTTAATCAGCCAGTACCGCCTTGGAATCAGGGCCTAACACAGCGGTTTCCAAGCGACGTGCCTGGAGGACAGGCTATTGGGGCAGACGAACGGGTGCCGTGAGACATGAATTAGTGGAATAATTCAATGCTCCCGTGAGCCCCAAAAGATAGGATAAAATCACACTGGACAGAGGAACAAGGGGTTCGCGTTCTTATTAAGCTAGCAAGGAGTTCACGGCATGGCATGGAATTGAAAGCGTTGTAGTCCAACCTTCTGGATATTCCGCATCCCTATCTGAGGCCGCCTGAGCCTTCTGACAGAGAGCGGGAGGCTGCCCTGAGTTTGGGGAGCAGGATGCCTTCTCTGCACGAGTTGCGACATCCAGCATTCACTTAGCTCATCAACAAAGGCTATGCGAAGTCTGCCTCAAAGGCCTTGCGACCATCGTGCCTGCACTGCATGCTTCTGGATGAAGACAGTGTCCTTAGGGACAGATGAACATTTTGCTCCTGTTCGCAAATCATGCGATCATGTCCTGTTTGCAACCCCAAAGGCAAGCAGACTGCTGATGTCCGTGCCCCATGCCTGCTGTGCCCCATGCCTGCTGCGCCCCCCACCTTAATGCCACCTCTTGACAGACTCCTGACTCTAAAGGAGCTATCCAAGGTGCCATGTCCATGGGGTGGCGAATCCGCTCCAGGTTTCAGCCAGAACCAGTCAGAACTCTAAAGGAGCTCCTTTAGAGTTCTGACTGTAACCCGGAGTGGATCCGCTGCCCCACTGAGATTGGAGTCCCCAGCCTCCACTGGGCAGTGGTGGGGAAGCAAAATATTTCCTCCCCCATGCCTGCACCATTCTTTTCCTTCCGACTACAGAACCGCTCCGACGCCACACGTTACACGATGATCAATGTCTCTGCTCCCCCGCCTCCAGCCGATTACCTCAGCGGCCCCCACCGAGGCCTGCTTCACCACGGATGAGCAACCCGTCCGCACGCAGCCCTCTGCAACGCCTCCCCAAACCGAAGTGTGTTCTTAAACCGCCTCTGTGAATTCTGGCTGAGAAACGTTCGTTGCCGTTAACGGAGCGTGGCCTGAACGAGGCACGGAGGGAGAATATTGGGAACAGAAATGCGAGGCTCCCCATCGCCTTCCAGCCAGCATCGGACGGTGTGCGCAGGCCCGACCGCAGCCGTGACGGTGGAATTCAAAGGGAAAGCCACGGTGCCTGAAGACAGGAACATTGGCCAGCAACTCCTGTATCAGTAGGAATGTTAATAACCACGGGCCACTGAGCAAGGAGCTAGCAGGGCATGGAGACAGGTAAAGGCCGTGTCAGGCCCAAAACAAACCTGCACACTTAGTTTCGGGGACATTCATGGAGGGCCATTAATCATTTGGGAAATGCAGGTAGGTGCCAGGAACACTCCCTGGCCGCCTCGCATGACAGGCTCCCCGAGGGAGCCCTGGAAACCAGGCAGAAGCAACGGCGGCCAGGCTGAACACGACTGCCGGGTCCCGTCGGGTGGTGGCGTCGGGCAGGAAGGACGGCACGCAGCCGACGCCAGCAAGTGGCGACCGAGGGGGAGCCTTCCCTCCCCTGCCGTCCTTCCAGGCAGGGCTGCATCAGCACAGAGCAAGTGTGCCCAGCTGCTGACAGGTTAGCAGACTGCAGCGCCCCCCCCCCCCCGGCCTTAGGTGCCATCTCTTGACACTCACTGGGATGGATGTGGGGGGCCCTTTGGTTTTGGTCGCCACGCAGCGGCAGCACCCGAGTGCCTCTCGCCAGCCGCGTCGGCTGATTTATTTATTTATTTATTATTGATTCATTCATTTACTGCATTTCTGTACAGCCCAAGAGCCGAAGCTCTCTGGGCGGTTCACAAAAGTTAAAACCATCAGATACAATTCAAAGCACGAGACAAGCAACGGCATAAAGCCGCAACATAGAAGTACAATATAAAAGCATGACCAAGCAGCCATGCAGAGATTTATACGGATTTAAAATACAAATTTAAAACAGCAAAGTTAAAAATTAAGTTGATAAACTGTTAAAGTACTGAGAAAATAAAAGAGTATAATGTAGGTCTAAAAGAGTATAATGTAGGTGTCTACATTAAAAGAGTATAATGTAGGTGCCAGGCGAACCTCTCTAGAGAGCTAATCCCACAGCCGGGGTGCCACAGCAGAGAAGGCCCTTCTCCTGGTAGCCACCTGCCTCACTTCCTTTGCCAGGGGCTTACAGAAAAGGATCCCCGAGGATGATCTTAGGGTCCGGGCAGGTACATATGGGAGGAGGCGTTCCTTCAGATAACCTTGCCCCAAGCCATTTAGGGCTTTGAATGTTAATACTAGCACTTTGTATCGGGCCCAGACCTAGACCGGCAGCCAGTGAAACTGGAAAAGGATTGGCGTGATGTGGTCTCGTTGGCCAGTCCCTGTTAACAGTTTGGCTGCCTTGTTTTGTACCAGGTGAAGTTTCCGGACCGTTTTCAAAGGCGGCCCCATGTATAACGCATTGCAGTAATCCAGACGAGAGGTTATCAGATTTAACTGCAAATCAATGCTCTATGTTGCCCGTGTGGCAATAGTAGTTCTGAAATTAGCATCATTGCCAATATATGGCATTGATACATTCCCTGTGCGGAGGAAACTGCGTTTGCTGCCGATATTTACTTATCTGAAACATTTCGTGGCCACCTGTCTGGGCAGAAGCCCTTGCAAGGCGGCTTACAACAATCCAATACGTAAAAAAAACAGTTAAAATATTGAAAGCAATAAAAACATAAAACGCAATAGAATAGCAATTAAAAACAATAAAAGCCAATAATGAAACCAGCAATAGCAGCAATAATAGTACTCATATTGCAAGAAGGCCACAGTAAAATAATGTGTTCCATGCCTTCTTAAATGCCTGCAAAGACGATGATGGTGATGATCATCATCATGTCCTCTAGTACCATCAGAGAGCTACGTGCTGGACAGAACCAACAGACAGAGCCAGCGAAGCGTTTGCCAGATTCTTGGAAATTAACTTTTGATCACCACCCAGACAGTTTTGGCTACTAGGTGGTTTAGAAATGTGGGAAACGAATCAGTAAATTGTTGACCCAGTGGGACAAGTAGCTGCAGCTTCCTGTCGGGAGGTGAGAGCTGATAGGATAGTGACAGCGTTGGAGAGAGATCTGGGGAACAGTTTCAAGTGAGATGGGAAAAGATTTGGGGCTCTCGGTTCCCTGATGCAAAGCAGAAATCTGTGTTTATGTGAGCTTCAGCAGCTTCTCTCTGTGTGGGTATTAAAGAAAGCGACTGAAAAAGTATGTAACGATGGTATTTGACTCTTGTCAAGATGCAAGGAATCTATACATCGAATGGTTCAAAATGGTCAAAGTAAGGAATAGACAAGGCTGATTTCAGTCACGTCTGGTGGGTCAGCCTATATATTAAGCATTACTGGACGCATGTAATCAAATATATTGAACATACTGCTGGGTGTGCAATTTGATTAAATTGTGAAGTTACTGCTTATTGTTAGCAAGCAGTTTTGTTGGAATATTGAACTTACAACTAGACGGGAAATATGCTTTTAGAACAACAGACGTTCAATTTGGCGCTAAATAAAAACAGTATACAGTTCCATTCCTTTGTTAACAGAATAGGTCAATGAACTGTGCTATTACAACCAAATTAGCAAAACTGTCAACTTCTAAGTTTAGATACTATCAAGATTCCTTTCTTGATGGATTTATGTAACACAGGGTCCCCTTTGTCGGATTCTGGGTAGATACAATGTGACTTAAAGTAATACTGAAATGTATTTGCTATGATCAAGAAGCCTGTCCTACAATGTGCTTTGGGGATGGTGGAAATCACAAATTCCTTTTGTGAAAGTTTAAAGCACTTGTTTTGCTAATATAGGAACTTGTACTTTGATATATATCAAGGCTATGTGACTATACACACACACACACACACACACACACACACACACACACACACACATATATATATATATATATTGAAAACACCCTCAACCTGCCCTGTAGCATCCCATGTGGACTAGAATCTTGCAGCCAAAGATTTGGCTGGTTATTGCTGTTCACCTCTTTAGCTACCTTCTCTGCTTATTTTCTCACCACTTTGACATCTGTCGCCTTTGGGCTTCGTCTGCTTCTCAGTTGCACAGTTTCATTGCCTCATTCCCCCCTCATTCATTCATTCATTCATTCATAGCATTTTTGGTATCCTTCTCTTCAGTCGAAAGGCCCCCAATCATTAGACAGTGCCTGCCCTCAAGCTAATAATAATAATACCATATTTCTTTGATTCTAAGACGCCATCGATAGTAAGACCCACCTTAATTTCAGTATCACCAACAGAAAAAAAAGCTTTGATTCGAAGAAAAATAAAATAAAACTTTTGCCTTGTGCAAAGCGCGGGAAAATTCAAAAACTGCGTTTCTAAGATGTCATCGATTCTAAGACGCACCCTGTTTTTAGAGACGTTTATATAGGGGGAAAAGTGCGTCTTAGAATCGAAGAAATACGGTAATAATAATATTAGGGATTGTGAGGGAGGGAAAGGGATTGTGAGGGAGGATGGGGAAGAAAGGATGATAGTGAGCCAGTTGCGCAGACGGCTGGGAAGGCATCTGTTCCACGCAGTGCATCTACAGTCTTTTTGGGCCTGCTCCGTTCCCCCTTTTCTTTCCTCTCTTTTGCAGCTTCTTGGTCTGCTCTTTTCTATTTCCCTCTTGCTCAGCTTTTATTTTCCCAGGCCCACTCCTGTGGATTTCTGCATCCTTCCTATGCCCACCCCACCTGCCCTGCTTTGTGGGTCCCTGGCCGACAGCTGGCTGGCCACTGTGTGAACAGAGTGCTGGACTAGATGGACCTTTGGTTTGATCCCGCATCAGGGCTCTTCGGATGTTCTTAGGATTTGTGCTGTTCCAGCCAATGACAGCCTGAGCCCCCCCCCCCCCCCCCAGCCTGCTCTGCTTCTCAGTGACGTTGGCCAATTGGCTGCCAGAGGCTAAACCCCAGAGTGACGTCACTTAATTACTAAATCTCTAAAGGTGGGCTGTCTGCAGTCTCCCTTAGGAAGCCCTGTTCTATGGAAGCCCCCCCCCCACACACACACATGCACTTCTGTGTAAGCCATTGTTCTGAGCATGTCTCCTCTAAGGTAATCGTGCAGTGTCTTTGAGCTCCATCACATCAGTGATTTAGTGCACTCTCGCCATGCCTGGTGTGCGGATTTGCAGCACGGGACTCACATGATGCCTTACCTGTCCTGCTGACACACCGCCTCTTCCCCAGCCTTTCCTAGAATGCTAAACGTCTGGATTATTTCCCCTAAGCGTGTTTAACGCGCCCTAAGCCTCTGTGTAGTTTTAAAGGAACTGGGGGTTTGAATGGATTGCATCAGGTCCTGGCAGGGAAAAGGGATCTCTCCCAGCAGCTGGCTCCAAGCCTCAATCTAAAACCCAAACCTTGCATCCCAGGCTCCAAAGCGTTTTTTAAAATCATACAACGCTTGAATCTCTGCAGAGGCAGGATTGTACTCCCTCGATGCCCCCAAAGAGCCAGACTAAAGGGTTCTTCCATTTTTGCCTGGCAGAAAGGCGGTCTGGTTGAAGTGCTCATCTGACAGGACGTGACTGGAGGGAGAAAGAGAAAGGGAGGGGTGGAGTGGAGTGGAAAAGCAAAGGGGTGAAGGAGCGAAAGAAAGAGCAGCATATTCAGATGAAAGGGATCAGAAGCTTGACGCGCTTTGCATCCGAGGTAAAAAAACGCGGAGGCAAACCGGGGAGGGGGGAATTAGGTGTGATGGAGGTCTTTGTGTGGGGAGGGAGTGGGACCCAGTTACACCTAATGGCAGGCATGGCAGGGTTTCCCCTGGCCCCCAACAGAGGCAGCCTGGGAGGTGGTAAAGACGGAGCAACGGATCAGGCAGAGACAGAGCAGGAAGCCGCCTCAGTGAATGAGCATGTTCAACTTACAAGAGACGCCACATTTTTCTTTTTCAGGACCTGTTGTCCACGTGGGATTTACCTCTTTAAAGACAAACAAATACATAGTGGCACGAGCAGCAAAGACGACAAGTGGGAGCTGCAAACAAAATGTTCCAGTTTGCCAGCCATGCCCTCCTCCACGATACTCCATTCCAGTTCAACTCCCGCATAGTTTTCTCTCCCCCACCCCCTCCCTGTCAGCATTTTGCAGCCCCTGGGAATGCTCGTCTCTCACTGGCCATTTGGGGTATGTCCCTTTTTGTGGAATTTTGGGTGGGAGGATGCAGGAAGCCCACATTGCAGTGGAGGAACACTTCAATTGTTCACTGGGGAAGGAGAGACTTCAGGAATGAAAAATGGCAGGTTGGCAGAGATCTCTGCCTTTTCTCCTCTTTACCGGGCTTTATTTATTTATTGCATTTCTATAAATGCAATATAAAAGCACAACCAGGATAAAACCAAGCAGTCATGCAGAAATTAATACAGATTTAAAATACAAAGCTAAACAGCAAAGGTAAAAGTTAAGCTGATGAACTGTTAAAATACTGAGAAAATAAAAGGATCTTCACCTGGCGTTGAAAGGAGTATAATGTAGGTGCCAGGCGAACCTCTCTAGGGAGCTCATTGCACAGCCGGGGTGCCACAGCAGAGAAGGCCCTCTTCCTGGTAGCCACCTGCCTCACTTCCTTTCTCAGGGGCTCACGGAGAAGGACCCCTGGGAATGATCTTAGGGCTCTCTTTAATGGGTTTTATGCAGATATATCCAAGCCTTCCCCCTCCTCCTCTTTCCAATTCTCATCCAATCATTTCTTAGGACTGCTCCACCATTTCTGAGGACACATCCTGCATATAAACACTTCTTCTCCACACATTGGGGTAGTTCTCCCCTCTCCCAAAGCATATTCGACATTTATTTCCTTTCGATCCAGCCTGATTTACACACTCTCCAACACCATGTTTTAGAAGGCTATGCAAAAAGTTGCTTAGCTTTGGTTAGATCGTGCGCATCATCATTAACGAACAACGGGGGCGATCCTACCAATTTCAATGGAAGGATGCTTAAAATCTCTCCCAAATTAAGGGGAATGAAACATGTTTATCTTCGGCTGGATTTTGCCCTCGATATTCCTTACACTCTGCATGAATAGGTTTTCAGCTTTGGTGAACCATTAGTAAATACTGAAGGGGAAGACCAGAATGATAAAATAAATAAATCTGGGTGAACAGAATTCCAAAAATGGGAGATCTCTCCCCCCACACACACCTGCACCCCACAGATTTAAGGAATTGTTCATTGTTGTAGATTTGTAATCAATTCTCTGTGTGTGCCCCTTAACAGGAATCTGTAAGTTAAACCTAAGGACCGAATCCCAAAGAATTCCAAACAGTAAGCAAAAGAGGAAAGTAACATTAGTTGTATATACGCAGCAGGGGGGAATGGGACCTGTGATTCTCCATTTGTTCCTGGACTGCAACTCCCATCAGCACCAACAATGATGGGAGTTGTAGTCCAACAAGTTTCCCCATCCCTGCAATATGGAATGACTCATAGCAAGATTGGCATGATGAGAAACACATCTATATGCAGCGTTTGGCTTAAGGGAAACAGAGAGATGGTGCTCAGGTCTGCCTGGTAGTGTGATTCCCAGGAGCTCAGGCACTGGCTGTGGCGGCTCTAGGAGGGATCACGTACGCCCACTCCTCTGGGCTACCTGCCAGTAAGACAAACCCAGCATTTTATGAATGGTCTGAGCGCCACAGCGTCTCAAATGAAGCAACGGACCAGCAATCCCCATCCAGGTGTCCTCCAGAGGCTTTGGACTTTGACTCCCATCAGGCCTAGCCAGCACGGCCAATGGTCTGGAATCCTGGGAGTTGTAGTCCAAAACACCTGGGGAGCGCCAGGCTGGGGGAGGGCTGCAACGGATTATGGGCTGTAGTCTCATCCATTTGAAAAGGTTGACCCAGGAACAAAATGGAAGAATAATCAGACCTCTGCAAAAAAGGGGTGGTGGTGGTGGTGGTGGTGGTGGGGGGAGGCAGAATAAAAGTAAAGCACCAAAAACGCACCAAAGGCCCTGATTAGGCTAGCCGTACGAGGAAGGTTGAGAGCAGGGTGTAAAAGAAGATTATCGAGATAAGCTCTTTGGAAAAAGTCGTGCCACTGCGGGGAGCCTGGAAAAACCCTGAAGACGGAAAAAGATCCCAGAAGCGATTGCAGGAGGAAGGTGTGTCAACAAGCCAAGGGCTGGGCTTCTGAGGAAACCAGGGTGCTTTTGAAATTGGGAATAATTGGCACGGATGGGAATTGTAGTTTGTAATGTGCTGGGAAACGGGAGTGAAGCAAAGCCGTCAAATTAAAATATTTTGGAGGGGATCAGAATAAACAACCAATGAATCAAGAATTGTTGTCTTTCGGCATCTTCTCTTTAACTCTGCGTGTCAAAAGGTCTGTTTTCTTTCCTCTTCAGAAAAAAAGGGTTCATGGAGGAGGAGGAGGAGGAGGAGGAGGAGGGGAGAATTGCAAAGCAAAATACAACCTCAGTTTTGTAGCAGAGAAGGGATGGAACTGATCATTCTATACAGCCCAATCAATCCCGCCCCAGCTAGAAGCAGCAACAGGTATTTCCTGTTTTGCAGCACAGATAGGAGGAGCAGGAGGAGGAGGGGGGATTTTGAAGAAAACCCCAGAGCTTGCCATTAAACCAATCACTTGCCAGTAAATGTGGACTCAGGTCCCTTGTTCTACAACAACCGTAATTGTCAATTATGCAAGGGCCGTGGGAGCTTAGGGAAGCGGAGAACTTGCAGGGAGGAGCCCAGCACGGAAGCCGCTTCACACAGCTATTGCATTGCTCCATGTGGTATAGCCCTCTCTCCTGCAACGACTGCCTGGAAGCGGCATGGAGGAAGCCCCCTGGAAGCGGCATGGAGCCAGGGACAGACCTATCTCCTGCCAGGAATTTGTCTAGCTGGCTTTGCAAATCATCTAAGCCAGCTCCTGCCAATCCGGTGCTACCCAGATGTGTTGGGCTACAGGGTTGGGGAAAGGCTGCCCTAAGCTAAAGGCCGTGACTTCATTGGGTGGAAGTGAGCTCCATTGCTTATCTAGGCACAGCAGCGTAATGAAGCACCTCCATTTGCCTAACCCAAATCCCCAGTCATTTTCACTGGATGACGCCGGGGTTCTAGAATCCTGAGACAGGGAGGAAAAACGTCTGTCCGTTTTATAAACCTCGGTCACGCTGCTGCCTCCCCCCCACCCCCAACTGGGTCTCTTGACATCAGAATCACGCTGCAGAGGACAGCACCTGTGCACCTCCGATGGCCCACGGTGGAGGAAACGCTCATCCCCACTACCTGCAAAATTGCATCCCGCTCTGGAAATGGGGGGAAAGCACCCTCTTCTCTTTCAAGGGGAGCTTCCAGCTTAGCCCCCAAAAAGTGCCTCCTTCCCCCTAATTATGTTCACTAAAGCCAGGCTAGTCACTCCCTGTGTTCTGCTCTGCATGCTGTCAAGACGTTGATGCTCTTATAATGCTCCAGCTGGACTGTCCCCACAACCCCTGGGAGATGAGAAGAGAAGCAAGGTCACGTGACCAGACCTTCTGAAAGACTACTTCATGTTTGCCTCCTCCAGACCCATCCCTTTTTCCTTGTGTGTCACATCTGTGTTTTTTTTAGATTGCGCGCCTGCCGGCAGGGTTGTCATATTCACTGAACAATCGTCAGCCGCTGAGGAGTGGAGTAAAACTACTTTTAGACATGCTGCCTTTGAACAGGGAGGTTCTGCAAAGCATCCCGGCTCACCGTTACTGACCGACCACTGATCCTCAATGGATCTGCCAAATAGCCATCAAAGGCAGGGCCCCTCCCCACACATGGTGGCCACAAGTTCCAGAGTAGTGTGTGTGTGCGGGTGTGTCTGCCCTGAACTGCCAGCCAGTTCATTTATAATAATAATAATAATAATAATAATTATTATTATTATTATTATTATTATTATTATTTGTAGCCTGGAAGGCCGTGAGATCGAGCGGCAGATCTGTCTTGTGGGATGGACTCACGTAGCGCCAGGAAGGACAGGCACCTTAAACTATAACATTCTGTTCTTAAATGACAAACTCCCCAGGGGAGGGGGGCAACCCCTCAGTCTTTCCCCGCAGAAAGGCACGGCGTCCGTCCCGTGCCAAGAGGAAGCTGCAGCTCCTGGCAGAGGCCCGGGCTCAGCAGGGGAGCGAGCAGGTCCCAACAGAACCACGGAGCAAACACGAGCCAAGCAGATTGCCTTTCTTCAAGGAAGAAGAGCATGCTGGGACATGTAGTTTCCTGGGTCGCTCGCTCCTGCAAGGGTGAAGCTGTTCCCCTCCCCCTCCGGGCAACTTTTGAACTCTATCCTGCAGCGCTAAGCCTGGGCTACTACCTCCAGCCTGTAAAACCACAGACTGGCGAGAAGGGGGCCTGCAGCTGGTTTGGACTGGGCCTCCTGCCGCCTGGGCCTTATGGGAGCTGTAGTCCAAAACACCTGTAAGGTGGCAGCCTACCTGCCTCTGCAACAGTGAACCATCGACAGTTCAGATACAGACGCCCACCTTGTGTTTCCTCGCGGGCAAGGCATGCAACTCCAAGCTGTGCACATTGGAGCTCCTGGCTTGCAGTTTCCCAGGAGCTCAATGCTTTGCACGGAGAAGGAAGGCCCCAGGTGCCACCCCCAGCAGCTCCAGTTAAAACTGGAAAGAGAAGCATCAGGTAGCAGATGTTGGGGAAAGGGGATCCTGGACTAGTGGCGCTGCCAATCGGAGGAGACGTATCCAAGTATCCGAGGCAGTCAGCCTGGGAGCACCAGTTGCTGGGGAACGTGGGTGGGAGGGTGCTGCTGCACCCATGTCCTGCTTTGTGGGTCCTCAGTGGGCAGCTGGCTGGCCACTGTGCGAACAGAGTGCTGGAGTGGAAGGGCCCTTGGTCTGATTTAGCACCAGGGCTCTTCTGAGGTTAACTGGGCTGGGTGCACTGATGGCCAGAGGTGAAAGGAGGATGTTTCCTATGAAACTATTAGGTCACTTGATGGCGAAATGCGTGGAGGGGCAGCCAGAAAGGCTCCTGGATCAGATGCTCTTCTTCGTAGGGTGAAGGGGTAGCTAACCTCTTACAGCCTGAGCGTGGAAATTTTATCTGGCAGAAGAGGGGCCGCATTCCAGTGGGGAGGGTGGGAGACCAAAGGCAAAAGGGCCCAAATACTAGCCGATTTTAAGCTTGGAGGTGCAATCCCATGCAGGTTTAGACAGAACAAAGTCCTCCATTTCCCAGCGTTCCCCCAACTCATACTGCCAGTGACTAGGCCTTAGGAGAGGCATCTCAACCTTTTAGAATCGAGGAAAGAACATCACAAAAGCCAGGAAATCAAACAATTGGGTGGGGGGCAGGGGGAGGGTCACCTAGCAACCCCAGGACAGCCAAATAGGGCCGGATGTGGCCCCTGAGGTTCTGCACCCCGGGCGTACAGCATGCTCACCGGAAGGTCGGTCACGCAATCCTCATAAATTAGTTGGTAAAGAAAATAGGGCTCCAGCACCCTTTCCCAACCAGGAAAGAGCGGGACTTCACGTCCCATCGTCCTCCAGCAAACATGGCTGTTGGGCCTGCCAGCTGGGGTGATGGAAGCTGTAGTCCCACACATCTGGAAAGCGCCAGGCTGGGGAAGGCTGGCCCACAGTGTGTCTAAGGGAGAGAACGTAAAAAGAGTAATGCTTGATCAGACCAAGGGTCTGTCTAGTCCAGCATTCTGGCCACACTGTGGACAACCAGCTGCCCACAGGGAACCCACAAGCAGGACACAAGTGCTACAGCACCCTCCCGCCCATGTTCCCCAGCAACTGGTATATACGGGCTTACGGCCTCTGATAATGGAAGTAGCACAAGCCATCAGGGCTAGCAGCCATGGATAGCCTTCTCCTCCAGGAATTGACCCAACCCCCTTTGAAAGCCATCCAAACTGGTAGCCATCACTACATCTTGTGCTACAGAGAGCTGCTGGTGCAGGAGACTTCATGAAGGAGGAGGAGGATGCAGACCAGCTGGAGGGGGTTCAGAGGAGGGCAGCGAGGAGGATCAGGGGTCTGGAAACGCAGCCCTATGAGGAGAGACTGAAAGAACTGGGCATGTTTAGCCTGGAGAAGAGGAGACTGAGGGGAGATGTGATAACACTCTTTGAATACTTGAAAGGTTGTCATACAGAGGAGGGCCAGGATCTCTTCTCAATCATCCCAGAGTACAGGACACGGAATAATGGGCTCAAGAGACAGGAAGCCAGATTCCGGCTGGACATCAAGAAAAACATCCTGACTGTTAGAGCGGTACGGCAATGGAACCCATGACCTAGGGAAGTGGTGGGCTCTCCCACACCAGAGGCCTTCAAGAGGCAGCTGGACAACCATCTGTCAGGGATGCTTTAAGGTGGATTCCTGAATTGAGCAGGGGATTGGACTCGATGGCCTTAGAGGCTCCTCCCAACTCTACTTTTCTATGATTCTATCAACTGCTTCTCCCGTTGCGTCACTGCTCAACCACAGGCAACCGAAGGCGGCTGCTGATAAGCCTGAGTAGGCCTCCAAACCCATCCCGTGGCTAAGATTCAGAGATAACAGCAGAGCCAGAAAGATAAAGGTACTGCCCAGAGCTGCACATCTTTGGGGTTTATTCAAACTCATTCGCCTGGCCTCCTTGCCACACTCAAGATTCCTGGCTTGGCCATAACTCCTTGAACTCCTTGCGCTGAATCAAATCTGCATCCTTAACTCCAAAGGGGGTTCTGCGTGCAAGCTCTTCCACTGAGCCACGGTCCCTCTCCAAGACTGGGACCGCGTAGCAGATAAGTGTTCGCTTTGTAGCCTCAGGCCTCTTTGCAGCCCCCTCTTTCCGTTCTCCACTCCCCCCCCCCACCCACCCCGAGTGATGGAATACCAGAAGCCGCTAAAAAGACTTAGCCCTTTGGGAAGGAAGCCAAATGAAACCCAACGGCCTATAAATTATCCCCGGGCCAAGCAGTCTCCGTGTGGCATGACAGACGCAGCTCAGCACAACAACAAACAGCCGCTGGATTCTTCGCATGATTTCTTGTGATAACTTTCTTAAGCACAGGGAAGTTGGCAAGCTGTGATTTCGTTATTGGGAAAGGGGCAGAAAATCAGGCTTCTCATTTTCAGGTCGCTGCTGCTACTGAATGTTGCAATGGTTCCGTGCGTGCGTGCGTGCGTGCGTGCGTGTGTATTAAGTGTAACCTATTTGATGTGTTGTGAGCTGCTGAAGACGCGGTCTTGTGAAAAAGCAGCATGCCAATACACAGAGGAGAAGGGACGGTGCAGTGCTCCCCCATGAGGGAGCCCCCCCCCAAAAAAATGAACCGTGCAAGGGCCAGGAAGGTGGCATCCTGTCTCTCTGACATGCTACCTTTCCACTGGCAGGGAGTTTTCAACGTGGGGGGGGGGGCATTCAAACATGCAAATGTTCCCCACCCAACCAAAATCGGAAAACAGCTTCACCACGCTATTGCCGATTCTGTAAACTGGATCTAAAAAGACACCCTCTTTAAGGAAGGGGAGATGCCCTGAAATTTTTGATGCATACACCTAGAAAAACTGATCGTAGGTCACTCCGCCCAGCCCTTTAAAACTAACCTAGTTCTCAACATTTGTTTGACCTCCTAGCACCTGCACCCACGGACGGGATGAACGCAACGGGTGAACCTCGAGCAATGGAGCTGGTTTAGGGCTTACACCCGACACAGGTTGGGCACGCTAAAATCACCGGGCGTGCCTGTGCATCAGGCCTGTAAGAAGACATTTCACGGGGAAGTGGCCAAATGGAGGGACAAGCAGGGAATCACAAGGGAACTTGCTACAAGCGTGATGTGCATTCTTGGGGGGGGGGGGGAAGAGAAAAGCTCTTTAACACAGAAGAAGAAGACGGGCTGCCACAAAGATGCTCCTGAAATTAGCTGTAAACCTGCCCGTGTCAGGGGAAAGTGCTCCGGCAGCTAGGGGTAGGAACTGGGACTAAATTTGAAACTCCTGTTTGAGTCAAGCTGCATAGATGAGATAAAGGACGTGAGCTGCAACGACTGAGATTTTACTATGTTTGAGCAGAGACATCCTAAGAAAACGAGAAACCTACCAAATATTTGAGAGGTTGTCACACAGAAGAGGCCCAGGATCTCTACTCAATCCTCCCAGAGTGCAGGACACGGAATAATGGGTCCAAGTTACAGGAAGCCAGATTCCGGCTGGACATCAGGAAAAACATCCTGACTGTTAGAGCAGTACGACAATGGAACCCATGACCTAGGGAGGTGGTGGGCTCTCCCACACCAGAGGCCTTCAAGAGGCAGCTGGACAGCCACCTGTCAGGGATGCTTTAAGGTGGATCCCTGCATGGAGCAGGGGGTTGGACTCGATGGCCTTATAGGCCCCTTCCTACTCTACTATTCTATGATTCTATGATTCAATACGATTCTATGATTCAATGATCATCATCATCAACAATATCTTTTAGATATCAGTACGTACATGAGCTTTTCACTGTTGTGACTTTGTAAAGCATTTATGCTTTGTTCTTCAGACAGAACGGCTCATGCTTGAATCATGATTCTATCATTCAACCATGATTACCTAAGCTACCTGCCCCCTGCTTGCCCAACAGGTAAATGAAAGATCTCCTTGGCGAATGTTTTGTTGGTTGAGAGGAATGAGAACAGAAACTTTAATTTTATTGGGGAAATGTGCCAGCCGCTATTTCTACTACGCTTCTAATCATTCTATCTCTATTTGTACATGGTGATGCGGCTTGCTTGTTCCATCGTTACCAAGTTCTGCTATCCTTTAATAATATAATACATTTTATGCTGCCAGCTTCGTGTTACCTAGCTTAGGGATGCTTCAGGGGACCACCACCCACCAGTTAATTCCTGAAGCCCAGAACACTTAGCTAGGATCGATAAATCTGTTGCTGAGTGTCTCTGTCTGTAGGGCAACGTTCACCCCATTTCAACCCAAACTGGTGTCTTCCAGGATGGAGAAAGCTGTTGTAGCATCTGACGCAGAAAAAGGACTTTCCTGTCAGTGGTACATCAGGGGTGGGCAAAACACCCTCCATCGGCATCACTGAATTTGCTGCTGGAAAGTTGGCGGCACAGTAGTGGCAGCAAAAAGCCATGTTTTCACCGTTCAGCTTGTCCCGGTGGCAGGACTAGGAACATAGGAAGCTGCCTTATACTGAGTCAGACCACAGGTTCATCAAGCCCAGTATCGTCGACACTGACGGGCAGCATCTCTTCCCCCAGTGTTTCAGGCAGGAGTTTTCCCTGCCCTGCCTGGAGATGCCTGGGATCGAACCTGGGGCCGTCTGCATGCCATGCGGATGCTCTACCACTGAGCCACAGTCTGGGACACGGGGCTGCGGGGAGCTGCCTGCCAGTCAGAGTAGGCTGCACTGGGCTAGATGGATCAAAGGGAGTCGGAAGCAGCTGACGCTGAGGGTTCCTAGCTCAGACTTAAAGCACAGGGTTCCAGATTCGATCGCCAACGTTCAGGACATCCGAGGCCTGGAACAGCGGCTGCTACTCCAAGAAGGCAATAGGAGGCTAGATGGACCAATGGTCTGACAGCATCCTTTCAACCGGTCGATTACAACAACAGAACTCTTAGGTAACTTTGGAAGCCTAAAGCCAGCGAGCCGCAGCGCAGGAGCATTGAATCTCTTTCAACCTGAGGGCCGAATTCCATTTTGGAGAAGCTCTCAGGTGGCGCATTCCAGTAGTGGGCGGAGCTGAAGGCAAAAGTGGGCCGGATCAAAGGAGGCGGGGCTAAAATGCCTAAAATACCGCTATCTTTTAGCTCAAAGCTCTTCCTGCCAGTGAGTCAGCGGAGGCATTTCAACCTTTTAGAATGGGGTAAGAAACCCGGGCAAAAGGTGGAAAGCCACCAAATGATCAGGGGGCCAAGAAAGGGCATAGCCAGCTTTGGCCCCTGGGCTTGATGTTCACCACCCCTACCATTGTGCTTCAGGGTCCAGTGGTACAGCACATATGCTATCGTGCAAAATACCCAAGCCCAAGCTTGGGTCATCTAAGGCAGCCCGTCTGTCACTTAAGAACATCCCTGCTGGATCAGACCGAGGGTCCATCCAGTCCAACACTCTGTTCACACAGTGGCCAACCTGCTGTCGACCAGGGACCAACAAAGCAGGACATGGTACAACAGCCCCCTCCCGCCCACGTTCCCCAGCAACTGGTGCACACAGGCTGACTGCCTCTGATACTGGAGGTAGCACACAGCCACCAGGGCTAGTAGCCATGGGTAGCCTTCTCCTCCAGGAATTTATCTAACTCCCTTTTAAAGCCATCCAAATTGCTGGCCATCACTACATCTTGGGGTAGTGAATTCCATAGTATAACTCTGCGCCGTGTGAAGACGTCCTTCCTTTTATTTGTCCTGAATCTCCCACCAATCAGCTCCATGGGATGACCCCACTGGGTCCTAGTATTATGGGAGAGGGAGACAAATGTCTCCCTACCCACATGCTCTACACCAGGCATCATTCTGTATACCTGTATGACCCCCGGAACGCAGCTGTCCATCAAAGCAATCTACCCTGGGGTAAATGGGCCAACGTTCGGACCCGATGCAAGGCAGGTTCAGATGTTTTTCACGGAGCGCTCACTGCCCTGGCGCTCATTTCCCCTTGCACTTCCCTGACAGCAGCTTGGACTAGTGTCTCCCTCCACGCTACGAATGTGGACGCAAAAATGACGCCGTGGCCAAACTTTCCTTCGTCTTCCTGGCAAGATCCCTCGGTGAAATCACACTCCCTTCTGAAGGTCTAATTTACGTGCATTCTAACCTCAAGCGAAGAGACCAGAAAGAAAAAAAAAGGGGGGGGGACCCTTTAACTTTCCCTTCTGGGAAATGTCTTAAACAAACAAACTGGAGAGGCGTGCTGAATTCAAGAAAAGATGCAAGCAGAAGTTTTCGAATGACCCTGCTGTTATCAGACATTTCCACGGGACCAAAACAAAACAAAACCCCAAACAGCCCCTCCCCCCCCACCAAAACAAACAAACAGCCTCGCTTCCTAAACCAGGAGTGAGCCACTTTCGCCTCTCCGGCCTCTGAAGCCGTGCGGAGAAGGCTCCTGCCCCGCAGACGTTACGGCCCCCCGTTTGAAGTCCCGGCTGTCGGGAGAGGATCAGTTTACGTCTCCCGATCCTAGGACAGGAAAAGGATGCAATCTCAGCAGCCTGTGTGCTCCGCCGAGATAAGCGCAAAGAGTTCTGTCCTGGGAGCCTTATCGGCTTTTCCGGCAACTCTCCAGCACAGACACCACACCAGGGCTGGCAAGCCATGCTTGCGCTCGCTCGAACAAGGTGGCTGGGACGGGGGGGGGGGGGGGGGAGATCACACCGGTTAAAAGTCAATAATTTTCTTTCTTTTTTTTAAAAAAAGAGAGGAGACTTTGCAGTTTGTCGGCACGCTCTGAACGGAGCAAGAAGGCAGCCTTCCCCCAATTCACGGCCACGCGTCCGGCTTTTCCTCGGTCCAAAGCACCTCTTCATCAAGCTGCTGCCCTCACCCGAAAGATCTGCTTCCCGTGTGCGACGTCTATCGCCTGATCTTATGTCGCCCTGGTGGCTCAAGATTTGCGATCGATTCAGGCATCCGGTGCGCTCAGTGGCACGCCTTTTCTGGAGGGGGCACTCAGAGGCGCGCATGCTCAGCCTCACAGGATGAGCACCTGGCCAGAGCTGGGTGACCAGGTAGGCCGGGGGGGGGGGGCGGGCGGGCTCTGCAGAGGGATTTTGTATGGATTTGGTGAAATCCATTCCATTGATGGAATGGGATGATTTGGGCAGGGATGTATGAGGATTGCGTTCTTGTTTGCAAAGGCGCAGATGTGCCGATGTGCACTTGCACAGGTGGCGAAAGCGCTAATGTGCAGCTGTGGAAGTGATGACTAAAAGTGTATTCGCGCAAATAACCCTCCAAAGGGAGGGGGGGGTGAAGTGGCTTGCGAGTCTGGGGCAATGCCGAAGATTTTTTTTAAAAAAACCACGTTCCAGTTCCTAGAACAGAAATACGGCTATTTCCATTGCAACGACTGCAAGACCAGATGGGAAAGTGGTTATGTCTGGTGTGTTTCTGGAACCAATAAGGTTTACTTTAAACAGTTCTGTCGTAAATGCCAGAAAAGCTTTAATCCTTATAAAGTGGAATCAATTCAGTGCCATATCTGTTCAAGGACTCGTTGCTCCTGCCCCCAGAAGAAAAGGCTCATTGACCTCAAGAGGCCCCACCGTCAAGAGCTGTGTGGCTGCTGCAAAGGCAAAAGACGGTCTTGTGACAATACCTATAGCTTCAAATACATTGTTTAATACACAACTCAGAAAACTCTGGTCTGGATTCATGAACATCCAAATGCATTTGAATTCCTCCAGGAGACGGGTTGGCGCTTGGAGATATGCAGGCCTCCAAGTCACAAAAGGCCTTACGCGGTGAAAACTGGCGACTTGAACTGGGCCCAGAAGCTAAGTGGCCAGCGGTATAAGCGCTGATCACGGCAGGGGACAGACACAGCCTGAGCTTCTGGCTTGCGGTGGGCTTTGAACAGCCTTCCAGGAATGGCAACAGGTCTTGCTGCCTGGGAATGATGGGAGGTAAGAACATAAGAAGGGCCCTGCTGGATCAGACCAAGAGTCCATCTAGTTCAGCATTAGCATTATTATTATTATTATTAATAATAATAATAATAATAATAATTACATTGATATACCACCCCATAGCTGAAGCTCTCTGGGTGGTGTACAAAAATTAAAAGATTCAACATTAAAAAGTCAATATACAAAATTTAAAAACATAAAACAGCTGATATTTAAAACATTTTAAACTTTTTAAGCCTGGCCACAAAGTCAGTTAAAACCTCAACTTAAGCTGTTAAAATGCCTGGGAGAAAAGAAATGCATTCTGTTCGCACAGGGGCCAACCAGCTGTCCACCAGGAAGCCACAAGCAGGACACGAGAGCAACATCACCCTCCCGCCCATGTTCCCCAGCAACTAGTGTGTATAGGGTTACTGCCTCTGATACTGGAGGTAGCACATAGCCATCAGGACTAGTAGCCATTGATAGCCTTCTCCTCCAGGAACTTATCCAACCCCCTTTGAAAGACATCCAAATTGGTGGCTATCACTACATCTTGTGGAAGTGAGTTCCATAGTTTAACTATGCGCCGTGTGAAGAAATCCTTCCTTTTATGTGTCCTGAATCTCCCACCAATCAGCTTCCTGGGATGACCCCACTGGGTTCTAGTATTATGGAAGGGGGAGAAAAATGTCTCCCTATCCGCATTCTCCACACCAGGCACGATTTTGTACACCTCTATCATGTCTCCTCCTTTCCAAGCTCAGCAGTCCTAGCTGTTGTAGCCTTCCCTCATAAGGGAGATGCTCCAGTCCCTCGATCATATTATCTGTCCTTTTCAGGTGTAACCCCACACATCTGGAGGTCACCAGGTCAGGGAAGACAGGCTTAAGAATGTCAAGGAAGAAACGGGCCATGCTGCTATTAACAGAATAAGAACATTTCTCGCTCTCTCCAACAAAATAATGACTTGTTCATTAATCACGACGCCACTTATCATTTGCCACGGCCAAATCCGTAACCGCCACGGGGTCCTCCTATTCTTGGAATTGTTTGTTTTTGTGATCCCCTGCTCCCAAAAAAAATGCTCAAAAGGCCAAATGAAATGGCCATGATTTGGCCTCTTCACAGAAGTTCTGCAGTGACATGCAGAGGAGTGGGGGGGGAGGGAAGGAAAAAGAAATCTGCTGGTCTAAAATTAACACACAGACACGCCCGGCCCTCCCCAAGATCTATCCGTGTGTATTTTCAGATATGAACCACCCTCTGCCTCCAGTGGCTCTGAGAAGGCAAGGGTGTCCTACGGATGCTGGAGACCTCCACCCAAAGGTCTGGTGACCCTTTTGAAAGGGTGCATGAAACAGGGTTCTCTTCGCCTCTGCCCATTGATAGCCTAAACCCTCTTCTGCTCTCAAGCTCTGGGGAGTATCTCCAGCCTCCTGGCTCTCTAGGTCAGCCTCTCTCAGCCTGTGGGCACCAGTTGCTGGGGAACATGGGCGGGAGGGTGTTGTTGCACCGCGTCCTGCTTGTGGGTCCCTGGTCGACAGCGGGTTGGCCACAGTGCAAACAGAGTGATGGATTGGGGGGACCCTTGGTCTGATCCAACGCGGCTCTTCTTATGTTCTAAACTGGCACCTTTCAGATGTGGTGGACTGCAACTCCCAGTCTCCCCACGCTGGCTGGGGTGATGGATACTGCAGTCTAACACATCTGCAGGCTGACCTAGGTGATCTCACCGCTGCGCTGTCTCACTCACCGCTTGTCACTCACGAAGACAAGGCATTCCAGAAACCTGGACAGAGGGAGGTGAGACAAGACGCAGGGCCACTCCACCAGGTCTGTTGAAAGAATACTTCATTTTTTCCTCTACCCTCCCCATCTGTCTTTCCTTGTGCATTGTGCCTTTTTAGTTTGTTAGCCTACAGGCAGAGACTACCTTTTTTTATGGATTGATTGTAAGCTGTTGTAGGACCTCCCTCTTTGGGGAGTGGTAAGCAGCAGGATAAAAAGACTTTATATAAATAATACCCACTTATTTACCTACGCCCCATTTTTCTTTCAGCCAAACCAACCTTTCATGTCTTTGCACTGATTTAAAAACACACACGTATTAACCAGCTTAGCGGTAGAATCACCCAGGTTCAATGCCCCAGCATCTTCCACATCCAGTTAAATGGATCTCAAATAGCAGGACCGGTAAAATCTTTGACCTGTGATCTGGAAGATATACTGCTAGAGTAGGTATTACCAGGCTAGACGAAGCCATGGTTTGATGCAATATAAAGGCAGCTTCATATAGCCATCAAGACTGTTCCTTTCCCACTCAATCACAGAATATCTGTGAGCATTCTGTGACATCACATAAGTACAACCAATGGCTGGGCAGGCTCACCAACAGACCTCCACTAGAGGGCATAAACGAAAAAGGCTAGAGCTTACCTAGCCAATGGCTGCCCTGGGGTGATGTTAGAGAATGTCCATAAACCACATATAATAAGCATGCAAATAACAGCCTGCTTTTATGCATTCTAACTTGAACCTAAGTCCCATTAAGTTCAATGAGGCTTCTTCCCCTGTAAGTGTGCATCAGCTCGCAGCCTAAAACAATGAGCTGAAACTATTTCCCCATAAACATCGCAAGCACTAAGGCAAGCAGTTCCCGCAGGGGAACGAGAGCCTCTAAAGGCCGCACCTTTGAAAAATGAGACAAAATTAGGTCTCCCCTGCGGGCGGTTATAAAGGAAGAGCGTTGGGTCGCGCATTCTGTTTTCTGTAGTGAATCCGGCGCATGCATGTTGACTTATAGATACTGGGAGAACAGGACAGGAAAAGTTTGGAACGTCAGCCAAGAAAATGTGCTTCGAAGAGGAGCCAGCCAATTTTGAAAGACATTCTCTGTAAGCAGGAGCCAGCAAAGCATTTGTCTCTGGAGAGCGGTAAACACACACACATACACACACACACACACACACACACACACACACACAAACGGGGTGAAACTTGCTAGTGCAGGCAAAACATACTTGTGTGTATGTGTATTTGAGAGAGAGAGGGAGAGAGAGAGAGAGAATGATATTGCTGCTCCGTTTGCTGGAGGAGTACAACGTTTTTGACCCCCTCTATAAGAATTTGGTTTGACGCCTGGTTCTCCGATTATGTGCATCTTCTCGGAAGCGCTTTATGGTAAATGACTGTACGCAGGAGGTAATTGAGCGCACAACTGGTGGCCTTACCGGTTGTTTGAAATGCGCGCTTTAGAAATAGTTAATGCAGAGAATCGCGTGTTCACATAGTTAAAATGCGCTTTAATGGCCGCAGCAAAATAAAACTCGCTATTTAACGCGCATTTGATAATGCTCATAATCGGATAGATAACGCGCCTCAACTCCCGATTTGCGCTCCGCTCATGTAGAGGTAAAATTTTTAATGAGACTTGAAAGAGCTTTAAACCTCTGGTGTAGAGGCAGCCTCTGACACCAGCAACATCAAGCAACAGCAGGCTGCTTCTGTTTAGCCCCAACTTGATTGATTTATCGATCTGCCCAATTGACAGATGTCCTTGGGATCGTTTATGACAACAATAAGCCTCCGCCCAGCCCAACACCCCCAAGCAAAACAATACAACCAGGAGTGTTGCAGGGCACTTAAACAGGATTCAGGGACCAGGCCCAGAAGCATCTGTATATGCTAATTTATATAGTCTACAGGTCCAAAGTTAGAAATAATTACAAGGACGGATTTAAATTTCACATCCAGCTCATTTCTCATCCAAATAATCTCAAGGGAAATAGATTCTTCAGTTGATCATCCCAAACCTATGGAAAAAGTTTTTTTTTTAAAAGCTAAGATTAATTGCCATGCAGGGGAAGATTTTTTTTTTTTTGGTGATGCTCCAACATGTGGGGAGGGGAGAGTTGACCCTTCCCTCCCAGCTGCAACCCCCCTCCCCTTGAAAATTGCCCCATGCACAACAAGTAAGCTGAGTGAAAAACACCCACTGGTGCCAATTGACACCAGGGGCTCTGTGGAATAGATTTGGGGCCCTGTGGAATAAGATTCAGGCCTATAATATTCAAAATATTATAGCATTAAAAATATGAAAGAGACAGGAGCAAAATTAATAATCAGAGAACCAGATGGAAGATTCAATGCCTGTTGGAAAAGGAAGGCCTTAACCCAGCTTCTGAACGTATACACTGAAGCCACCAGGTGGCTCTCCCTGGGGAGGGCATTCCACAGATGGGGGCTACTCCGGAGAAGGCTCTTTCCCCAGTAGCCATCTGTTGCACCATCGTAAATGGTGGTACCCAGAGAAGAGCCAGGCTTTTGGGAATCAGATCAGATGAACCTCATGCATTGGGATAACCCAATCGGTCCAGGCCCGATTCAAAGTGATGGTATTAACATTCAAAGCCCTAAACGGCTTGGGGCCAGGTTATCTGAAGGAACAGCTCCTCCCATATGTACCTGCCTGGACCCTAAGATCGTCCTCGGGGGTCCTTCTCTATGATCCCCTGCCAAAGGAAGTGAGATAGGTGGCTACCAGGAGGAGGGCCTTCTCTGCTGTGGCACCCCGGCTGTGGAATGAGCTCCCTAGAGAGGTTCACCTGGCACCTAAATTATACTCCTTTAGACACCAGGTGAAGACTTTCTTATTTTCACAGTATTTTCACAGTTCCTCAGTTTGATTTTTAACCTTGCTGTTAAATTTGTATTTTAAATCCCTATTAATTTCTGCATGGTTGCTCGTTATTTATCCTGGTTGTGCATTTATACAGTATTTTAAATTATGTTTTTTATACTGTTGTTGTTTTATATTTTGAATGGTTTTTATGGTTTTAATTTTTGTAAACTGCCCAGAGAGCTCCGGCTATTGGGCGGTATAGACATGTAGTAAATAAAATAAAAAAATTAAATAAAAAATCCACAGGTGCAAATGTAACTGACTTACTACAGATCAGGAATTCTACCTCACAGAGCTCAACCTGAGCAAAGGCAACTGATTTATATTTCACAGGTGAAGAACTTCAAGACGGAGAGAGAAGCAATGAGCTCAGAAAGGTCAAACCTCTTTCAGCCCGGATGGCCGCATTCAATTTTGGAGAAACTCTCAGGGTCGCATTCCAATGGTGGGCGATGCCGAGGGCAAAAGAGGCAACTTATTCTAGCTTCAGGCTCTTACTGCCAGTCACTGAGCCTTAGGAAAGGAATTTAAAGGGGGGGGGGGAAACACCACACAAAAGCCGGGAGACCTCCGAGCAGAGAATGGGGTGGGGCCAGGAAAAGGGGGCGTGGCCACCTGGAGAACCCTGGAGGGCCGGACTGGGATGCCCTAGCCTGAGGTTCCCCACCCCTGCATTAACACCCTGCATGGTGTGGAGAATGTGGACCGGGAGACATTTTCCTCCCTCTCTCATAATACTAGAAACCAATGGGGGTCATCCTAGGAAGCTGATTGGTGGGAAATTCAGGACACATAAAAGGAAGGACTTCTTCACACAGAGCATAGTCAAACTATGGAATTTGATAGCCCAAGATGCGGCGATGGCCACCAATTTAGATGGCTTTAAAAGGGGGTTGGATAAATTCCTGCAGAAGGCTATGAATGGCCACTAGCCCTGATGGCTATGTGCGACCTCCAGTAGCAGAGGCAGTAAGCCTATATGCACCAGTTGCTGGGGAACATGGGTGGGAGGGTGCTGTTGCACCATGTCTTGTTTTGTTGGCCCCTGGTTGGCCACTGTGTGAACAGAGTGCTAGGCTAGATGGACCCTAGGTCTGATCCAGCATGGCACGTCTTACATTTTTAACACGAGGCCAGACATGGCAGATTATCTAACTATCGTGAAACAATTGGGAGCCAGAAACCCTTGCGGATGGCCCACAAATCACCAGCCTTCCCCAACCTGGTGCGCTCCAGATTTTTTAGGACAACAACAACTCCCAGAATTCCTGATCACTGGCTGTGCTGGCAGGTCTGGCTGGGAGTTGGAACTCCCAAAGGTCTGGAGGGCACAGCGTTGGGAAAGGCTGACTCAGGGGATCTATGGTGTAGATCCAGATTTCCCTTCTGCCCATCGCCATTGTAGGTTGCCCTCTCGGTTCACGTGGTGCAGCAGAGGAGCCCTGCAAGCGTAGGGCCAGGACCCCCATACGAACGAACAAACATGTCGCAGAATCCTCTGTAACGTGCAGAGTTCCCATGGGGGATTATCTGGGGTTCCCGAGCAGAAACGTCGACGTGGAAGCCTCCTCTCTAAAGGCAGGATGCTGTGGGGCGGGGAGAGAATCCATTTTAGAAAATAGCTGCTGGATGGGACCAGATTCTGTCTGAACAGTGGTAGATGGCCCATGCCAGTGTGGGAGGAGGAGTAGAAGAAAGGGATTTCGGATTGGATCCCTCTGCCTGAGGAAGCCGGGGTCAAAGAGCGAGGGAAGGAGCGGGGTTCGCCTGTGCAATTTGGTTGTTGCTTGTAAAGTGAAGTAGCGGCTCTCGGCATGACATTTCGTACTTCATGCATCATCGGGGCTGTTGACTCCCTGACACGCATTCATCACAGCTCAGGCTGCCCTACTCAACCCTTGCAAGCGGCAAAGCAATTTTCTCTTCCGCCCTCCTCCGGGGTTTTTTTTTGGGGGGGGGGGTAAAGAAAGAGAGAGCTCGGCATTTTATACGTCAACAAAAGTCAAAGGAATGTGGCGATGGAGCAAATTGCGACGGCTTTTCTCCCAGGGTGCAAACTGCGGCTTGTGCTCTTATCTTATTGTTTGGAACGAGGTGGGCATCTCCCGACTGTGTTCCGGAGCCTGGGCGATAATAGCCCGGGGTTTTAAAGGTCCTGCCGGGGGGCCTTGGCTCTTTGACCGTATGGCAGCCTTTGCAGAATGGTTGCTCCAATCAATCCGTCAACAGCTCCACAAGTAAAGGTAGCAAGAGGGGCTGGTGCGATGCAAAGCGGATGATGTTTGGGGCCAAGGAGGTAGGGACTGACATCTCCGACGATCGCAGGGTGCCCTCTTGGGTGCGTGGCCTTTTTCTCGGCCCTTGCGGGATGATTTGGGGGGATGACCCCGTGTACTTGTCCCTCACCCCACTGGAGAAGGAGACCCTCTGTCCGGTTGCCAGGCACATAACCCCCGGAATCAGAGGCATCCGGAGACGGTCTTAAAGAGCCTCCATCAGATGAAGGGGGCAGTGCCCACAAAATCTTGCAGCCAGGCTCAAATCGGTCAGGCTTTCTGGTTGCTTTTGCCGCAACGGACCGACAAGGCGACCTCTCTGCAAATCCTAGACCTTGACATTGTGGCAGGTTGACTCAAAGCAGGCAAGACCTGCAGTTAACGGGGTGCGCACATGACGCCAACCTTGCTTGGTCAATGTTACGGCTGCCTGCCCTTGGGGGTGGGGTGGGGGCCTGCCCCAGGACAGTGTTTCGGCCAAGGCTGCCGCAGGAGTCCACAACCGAGATGAGATTTGAACTGCAGGCTTCCCAGCTCATCAGCTCCTTCTTCGTCACTACGCCACGTCGGAGCGCCCTGCCTTGCAACCTCTTCTCCAGGAAGCCGTCGGCGCGATGCAAGGGGTTGCGCAACCCCCGGGGAGCGCCAGGGGGATCGTCGCCTCCCGTGCGTCAGGAGATCCGGGTGCCAGTAGATCATGCCCCATAATTTACGGGGCCAGCCAAGCCTGCATTTCCCTCCCTGCCCGAATCACAACCCGGAATTTCTTAAACGGAGAGCTTGGGCATTCTGTCTCTTGGCTAAATAGCTGGAAACACAGGACTCACATTAATCATTTTTCGGGGGGGGGGGCAATATACCCCTCCTGCTCTTTTTTTTACTCTCAGTCATTTTTGGCAAGGTTGTGTTCTCCCCGCCCCCTTTGGCACTTTGGCATGAAGGAGGACATGTTTCTTGGATAAATAGGGTTTCTGTTCCTTCAGGAGAAATTTTGGCCCCCTCACTTCCAGATCTGGTACAGGGGGGGGGGGGGGAGGGGAGGGCACAGTTGCATGGCACTTTGATTGGTATTTTTTTTTAAAAAAATTTTTTTTTATAAACCCTGTCCAGCTTGTCAGCCTGGGATTTATATTGTCATAGTTCACTAGGGAGAGTTAATCGAGAAAGCTTTGATGTTTGAAACCGCTCGTTTGCTTTGTGCCGTGAGCATTTTAGTAAGCAAATGGCTGAAACTTAGTGTGTGTGTGTGTGTGTGGGGGGGTGCTAAATGGATAAGGAAGCTGGCTGACAGTTGGAGCAGGAAAAAGCCCCCGCCCCAGCTGTGCTGGAAGAGCAGCCGCTGATGTGCTGGAGCCAAGACGGTCCCTGCCCCAAACCGCTTACAATCTCTAAATGCTGAACACGGCTGGGCTAGAAGGAGATGAAATGGACGTGAAGCAAAAAATAGTTGAGCTTTTGTTCTAGTTGAGGATGAGGAAAAGTCTTAAGCCAAGAGCATACGCAAAAGAGCAGCTGCGGGGTCCAAATACTGGAGAAAGCTTTTCTCCGGACCAGACCATGCTCTTTTCCCGCCTTAAGAATTGCCCAACTGGATCAGATGGAGGCTGCTTCGCTCCCACTCTCCTGTTTCCAGCAAGGAACAGCCAAGTGCTTTTGTTAGGTCGCAAGAAAGGGCGAAGGGAACAGCCCTCCTTTCCCCATTTATTTATTTACTGCATTTCTATACCACCCATGTCTGGGTGGTTCACAAAAAATTCAAACCATAAAGTACAATTTAAGCATAAAATTTAAACCACAATATAAAAGTACAGCCAGAATAAAACCGAGCAGCCATGCAGAGGTTTAAAATACAGATTCAAAACACCAGAGTTAAAAGACTAGGAAGGTAAAATGCTAAAATACTGAGAAAATTAAAAGGTTTTCACCTGGCGTCGGAAAGAGTATAACGTAGGTGGCCAGGCGAACCTCTCTAGGGAGCTCATTCCACAGCCGGGGGGACACAACAGAGAAGGCCCTGCTCCTGGTAGCCACCTGCCTCACTTCCTTTTGCAGGGGCTCACGGAGAAGGACCCCTGAAGATGATCTTAGGGTCTGGGCAGGTACCTATCGGAGGAGGCGTTCCTTCAGATAACCTGGCCCCAAGCCGTTTAGGGCTTCGAATGTTAATACTAGCACTTTGAATTGGGCCCGGACCCTAACATCTGGCTCCTGGAGGTATACTGCCTCTAAACATGGAGGTTTTGTTTCGTGTTGGCATGGCAAATAGCGCTGGGAAAAGCAAACAGAAAATGGTCAAGTCTACAAGCAGCAGCAACAATAGCCAGGTAGTCTCCCATAGATAGATACACCCACCCACCCACCCACCCGCTATTTAGTTGGCTCATTTGCTACTCGCTAGAGGCCCTTGCTATTTCCGGGGGCTTTTGCTAATAGCTATCATACATGACTAGGCAACACACGGTCCGCGCCAACCTCCTGTGTGACTCCCTCTGCTGCGCAGGGGAAATTTGCGTCGGCGGCCAATAGTCTTGCTGGTTTGCCCAAATTTCGGCGAGGGTTAACAACCAAGGATTAACAAAATTTGATGGCAAATTGATTTTGGGGGAGGGGGCGTTGTCTCATTTGGTTGGAGCAAGAGTGGAGCCCGCAAAAGGAGGGGGCAGGGGGTAAGTGACTTCAAGCCCCAGAAGTTGCCCACCCCTGTCCTAGGGGGAGCGGGCTGGTCCCTTCATGGAAGCTTCACTGACCGGATCCTCCATGGATTTGTCTAATCTCACTTTCAAGCCAATAAGCCAGTTGAATTTTAAGAGTTTTATTGGTATTTTAATAATGTATTCGTTTATGTGTTTTCAATCAATTTTACGTATTTTATATTTGATGTTGTTCCCCGCCTCGATTCAGTGGGAGAGGCGGGTAAGAAATAATAATAATAATAATAATAATAATAATAATAATAATAATAATATTACGCAGGCCCAGGAACTCTGCCTAGTCTCGAAGTTTAGGGGGCTAATTCTGGTTCATCCAGCAGTGAGGAAACGTGTTTGGCACATGCTCAGAGATGCTTAATGAGGGCCTGAAGCGAGCCCCAGTCCTAAAAAAAGGAGTTGGGGTCAGATTCAGCACTGGAGACACCTTAGGGGAGCTTTCCGCCAACCGGACACCCTCTAGATGTGTTGGACTGTAACACTCATCATTCCCAGCCAATGTGGCCACTGGGGTGATGGGAGCTGTAGCCCAACACAGGTTGGGGGAAGGCAACCTTAGGGGAACATTTCCCATTACCGAGAATGGGCCTGTTCAGACACACGCTAAGCCATGACTAGGCCGCTAACCTTTTTGCAGCAAGTGGTGAGTGAGGGTTTTGAAACCATGGTTATGTAGCCGCCACGGTCAGGACGGGTTCGCACGTCACGCCAAGCCGTTTAGCTCAAAATGCTTAACCGCTGTGGCTTAGCGTGTCGTCTGAACAGGGTCTGTGACGGTCACCTCGGACTGCCTCTGCTGCTGAGGATTCTGACACAACTTCCCAGTTCGTCACCTACCGATTGTGCCGCAAAACTGGAAAAGAAAGGAAGGAAGGGAGGAAGGGAGAGAGGAAGGAGAGCGTGAAAGCTGTAGAGCAGAGGTAATAGTGAGGGGGTGGGAAACCAAGAAATCCAGCTTTCAGCCAAAGTATAGTTAAAAAAATGACTTCAGGTTTATTTTGATATATGAATTTGCGGGGAAACCATTTATCAACACGGCTGTTTACCTCCGCGGCGGAGTCCCTCAAGCCGAAGAGTCGTGTCATTCCCCTTTGACTGATTAATTAGCCAATCAGGGGACATTTTTCACTGTGAGGCATGATGGGTTATCCCAGCTAATGTTTGGTCTCTAATGGCGACACATTAAAGCCAACTCGGCTCTTTTAGCCTATCGAAGTGACCGAACGGGACGGCGAGATGATAAATCAAAACCAAACTTCCCCACCCCCCTCAGTTTCGCATTGGGCCCTAACAAAACCCCCAAGGAACGGACGGCTCGAGGCGAGATTCTTCACCAACGAAGGGACCAGGGGGCAGGCAGAAGGGGGGGATAAGAAAGGAAGCTGCAAATGCTCAGACGGCGCCACGTTGGATTCTGTGCAAACGCGACGTTTATCCTCGCTTGGTTGGCGGAGGCGACGGAATGCCAGCGTTTGGCTCACCATCCCTCTTATCAGGAACTACAGACGCACTTGCGACATATCCTGGTCGAGCTCCCAATTCCCCCCTCCCCCCCCCGAAACAGGCACCGGGGCAAATATAAATGGCTGCGGGCTTTGTAGGGCACCGCCACTGGAATTCCACGCTCCCTACCTCCTCAAGCGCCTGCAGTACACGGAGGCAGAATGTGCTGTGCTGTGTTAGGCTACAAACAAAGGGGCGAACAAGAAGCTGTAATGTAAGACCGCCAACAGCCTCCCTAGTCAAACTTTCTGCGTCTGACGCGACTCGACCGGAATCTGCCAAAGCACCCACTGGCGGAGCATGAAAGGAACGGGCGCCCTCCTTCGCCCGACTGTTTATCTCGAAGTCTCCAAAGCTGGAGATTCCATATAGCTGCCATGACTACTAATCATCGATAACTCTCTGCCAAGCCTGCTGCCCTCACTAAGCCTCACTAACTGCCCAGAGAACTATTTCCTTGGTAGAAAGGCTGGGTAGAAAGTAAACAAACAAGAATCGTCTGCTGCCTCATGAAGCCATTTAACTGAAGCAGAAACCTTGCCTAGTTTATCATTTATTTTCACAGTTGTCAATCTATGGTATGATCTTTGATGCTCACTGTGCAGCTTTGTGCAGGATGTGCAGCTGGCAAGCGCCCCATCATCCTACACCCTACTTATGCGCCTAACAGTGTAATATCAGAGGTTAATTGGAGTCAGGATTCACTGTTATTATTAGGTTTCATGCCTCAATGTCAGGTCGCAACCCTGCTACATTTGATAAATAGATAAAATCCACAAGTAGCCAGATCGGCCTATTAGGGAATCTTCATGGAGGTTAGGAAAGCAACAACTTTATTAGGTATAAAGAAGCCCTCCTCTCTTTGACCCCCCCCCCCCCAGTCACAGCTGATGCAGCAGCTGAGCAATGCGCATAATCCCATCAGGATATCCACATCTCCCGAGGTCTGCTGGAGAATATGTATATTGTCTGGGAAATATGCACCATTCCCCACTTACTGACAGATTATGTGCACATTCTCCATGAGACAGGATGATGCATACAATGGCTTGTGGTTATACACATTAAGAACGTAACATAAGAAGAGCCCTGATGCTGGATCAGACCAAGCATCCATCCAGTCCAGCACTCCGTTCACACAGAGGCCAATCAGCTGTCGACCAGGGACCCACAAAGCAGGACATGGTGCAATAGCACCTTCCCACCCATGTTCCCCAGCAACTGGTGCATACAGACTTACTGCCTCTGATACTGGAGGTAGCACATAGCCATCAGGGCCAGTAGCCATTGTTAGCCTTCTTCTCCAAGAATTTATCCAACCCCCTTTTAAAACCATCCAAATTGGTGACCATCGTTACATCTTGTGGTAGTGAGTTCCATAGTTTAACTCTGCGATGTGTGAAGAAGTCCTTCCTTTGATATGTCCTGAATCTCCCACCCATCAGCTTCATGGGATGACCCCGTTGGGTTCTAGTATTATGGGAGAAGGAGACATATATTATCCTAATACAGGTAATAATCCCACAACAATCTCATAGTTGGGGGGGGGGGGTATTCATTTAGGATACTGATACACCACTTTCTAACAACAAATGTTTTCAAAAATCGGAGGTTCTTTCGCCCTGGGCACAAAATTACTGAAATCGTCGGCTAAGAGCTCCCAAAAGCACCACCTTAAGGCTGAACCCAGGGCAGGTCGGGCTTTTACTAGCAGCATCTTTTGCTCTCTGCTCACCCTCCTTGTACTTTTTTCGCCTCAAGCGCTTTATTATGTAAACGCCTCCTTGTGGCAATGTCCTCCCTCTTTATTTGAGCTCCATTGTGGAAGCTGATCTGTGGAGGGCTGCTGGACGGACCTGGGAAACAGCCAGCTTGGATTATCTGCCCATCAACCCAGGTGCAAAGTAGTGGCTCAGGGGCAGACATACACTGAGCAGAACTGAAGGAACAGGGTGCCTCTGAGCATGTGGGCCAGACCAAAAATTTCAGTTACAACATCCCCCACCCTAACCTTTTGGTTGTTGCTGTTCAGTAACTGGGAGATAAGACGCCCTTGCAGATTTACTGGAAGCTATCCAGAGACCCAACCAGTGGATCCTAACGGCCGACAGCTGGTCAGCCACTGTGTGAACAGAATGCTAGACTAGATGGACCCTAGGTCTGATCCAGCATCATGGCACTTCTGATGTTCTAATCTACCTTCTGCCCTCCCCTGCTCTAGCTAGATTCTCACGGCCTTTCCATAGAATCACAGAATAGTAGAGTTGGAAGGGGCCTGTAAGGCCATCAACCCCCTGCTCAATGCAGGAATCCACCTTAAAGCATCCCTGACAGATGGTTGTCCAGCTGCCTCTGGAAGGCCTCTAGCGTGAGAGAGCCCACGGCCTCCCTAGGTCTTGGGTTCCATTGTCATACCGCTCTAACGGTCAGGAAGTTTTTCCTGATGTCCAGCCAGAATCTGGCTTCCTGTCACTTGAGCCCATTATTCCGTCTCCTGCATTCCGGGATGATGGAGAAGAGATCCTGGCCCTCCTCTGAGTGACAACCTTTCCAGTATTTGAAGAGCGCTCTCTTGTCTCCCCTCAATCTTCTCTTCTCCAGGCTAAACATGCCCAGTTCTTTCACTCTCTCCTCATAGCTTTAGGAAGCCCAAGAGAAAAAACACCAAACCAAAACAAAAGCGACTTTCTAGCCCTCATGGTATATGGGCGAATGAGCAATGGCTAAAAAGCCCAGCACTGTTTTTGGCAACAAACAAGTGACCTATCCCCCACGCAACTCATGTGATAACCATCCGGAAATGTGAATCAGGAGAGGAAACTTTGGAGAAAGAGAGAGGGGGGGGGGGAAGCGTTAGCAATCAGGAAATTGCCTTAAGATGAGAGCAGCAGCATCCAGACAGTGAGCAATCCGAGATGACTAAATGAGGGACTGTGGACAGGGGAGGCGTTGCTTTTCCACACTGGCTCACTTGTCGTGTGCTTGAAAGGAAGGCTTCTACTCATTTAGCAGACCAATGATCAGACAGCAAGACGGCCCTGTTTGCTAATGTGGCAAAGTTGAGATTTCTTGCTTTAAATCAGCCTTCCCCAACCTAGTGCTCGCCAGATGTGTTGGACTACAATTCCCATCATTGCCAGCATGGCTGGCTGGCAGTGATCATAGAATCATAGAATTATAGAATGGTAGAGTTGGAAGGGGCCTCTAAGGCCATGGAGTCCAACCCCCTGCTCAATGCAGGAATCCACCTTAAAGCACCCGCTGCCTCTTGAAGGCCTCTAGTGTGGGAGAGCCAGCCACCTCCCTAGGTCACTGGTTCCATCGTCGTACTGCTCTAACCGCCAGGACGTTTTTCCTGATGTCCAGCCAGAATCTGGCTTCCTGTAACTTGAGAAACCAAAAGGTGGAGAGCATCCACTCATGGTAAAAAAAAGGAAGAGAAGCAGGTTAATAATAATAAAGTATCTTAGTATTCTGAGAATCTGCTTCTTTTCCTTTTCCTGCAACTTGAGCCCATTATTTCGTGTCTTGATGGGAGCTGTAGTCCAATACATCTGGAGGGCGGCGGGGAGGGCGGAAGGCCACTGTAAAACATCCTTTTGAATGTGTGCTCCCACCCCCGCCAAGCTAAAACCAGAACCGCGTTTATGTCCATTCCCAAATCTTCATCTCTTTCAGGAACACTTTCGCCAGTGATAAGGGCCTTGTCAGGAAATGCAGCTGGATAGAGGAAGGAAACACTGAGAAGAAATTAATATTACATTATATATATAGTACGGGGGGTTCCAGGAAGTTCAAGCAGATAGGAACTAACGGAATGTGTTTTGCTGCCTTCCAAGAGGTTTTACAAGGGAGAAAGGAGACCGGGGCGGGGGTAGGGGGTAGCCAAGGAACGAATTCTCTACCCTGGACCGCAGAACAGCTCTGGGCTCTGAATCAGGCCCTTGGCTGGTGGTCTCGGGAGAGCCATCTAACGACCAATCGATATTTTCAACGGCTTCACTGCCTCCCCGAGAAAAGTGCCGACGGCTTCAATTTAGGTGCGTGTCCGACAGACAAACCATTGTTTTGAGGTGGTGATATAAAATGGAAATATCAAGGAAGATGGAGTCAGCCACCCCAACCCCGTCGATTATTAAGCTCGGGGGGGGGGGAGGGGGATTCACCATCGGTCTCAAAGGAAACGAGCTCTCCGACCGGAAGGAGGCCGAAATGCCTGCGAGCGACGAGGCCGAAAGAAAAGGGCCGGCGGGGTGCATTCGTGCGTGGGGCGCTGGGAAAGGGACAGATATCCAGGGGAGGTGTCACTTGGCGGGGTTCAAGCCTGCGTAAGGGGGTGGAGCTGAGAAGAAGAAAGGCCTTTGGGGAATGTTTAAGAATCCGATTCAAAGGAGTACTTTAAAGGAGTCGCTATTGAGCTGAAATGAAAAGGAAAGGAAAGGCGACTGACATTATTATGTGCATCTCAACCCCTCCCTCGAAGAGAAATGTACAGCGTTTCCCCATTTATCCTCACAACAAGCCTGCCAGGTAGATTAGGCCAAAAGAATGATCTTTATGGCTGAGCAGGCGATTTGAACTCAAGTCTCCTGGGTCAGCCCGGCCTTTCCCAACCAGATGAGTTGGATTGCAACTCCCACCCTGCTGGCTGGGAATGGTGGGGTTTGCAGGCCAACACATCTGGAAGGCATTGGATTGGGAAAGGCTGCTCAAACCCCTACACCATGCTGCAACTTAAGAAGTTTGTTATAAGCAGCCAAGTGTGGTTCTTGACGGCATGGGCGCCTCTCCAGCAGGGCCCGGGCTCAACACCAAACCCAAGAAAATAAAGGCAGGTCACGGAACGGTGTTTGTGTGTGTGTGGGGGGTAAGAAATGGGTGGCTGGAGGCACAGGGCAGAGCACGGCAAGCGAAAATCCTGCCCTTCTTCCTCTGGTCTGAGGCTTCGCCACACGAGGCTAGTAAGTTGGGTGCCTTTAAAAAGGGGGTTGGATAAACTCCTGGAGGAGAAGGCTCTCAATGGCTACTAGCCCTGATGGTTATGGGCTACCTCAAATATCCAAGGCAGTCAGCCTGTGTGCACCAGTTGCCGAGGAACATGGGTGGGAGGGTGCTGTTGCACCGTGCCCCGCCTTGTCGGTCCCTGATGGACAACTGGTTGGCCACTGTGTGAACAGAGTGCTGGACTAGAGGGACCCTTGGTTTGACCCAGCAGGGATGTTCTTATGTCCTTAATGCACAAGCAGGACGTCTCTGGGCCCATCCGAACTCCAGGCGATGAGGGCCATCATTCATGCCCTGGCCTTGGCTTCCCACCTTCTTCCAGAGACCCTTTTCTGGCTGCTCCATCACAAAAACGAGATCACAGGACGGGGTGGGGAACCTCAGCCCTGGGGCCCAAATCCTGTTTCCTGGGGTTGCCCCGATGTCTCAGCTTCCCCCAGCCACGGGCCGTTTGCTGGCTTGTACGTGCCATCCCGTTCTAAAGGGTTACAATGCCACTCCTAAGGCTGGGTTGCTGACAGCAAGAGTTCCAAGCTAAAATAGCCCGGCATTTTGGCCCCACCCCCTTTGCATTTGGCCCCGCCCACTGGAATGCTCCCCTCCCCGAAAGGGAGCTTATCAGGAATGGAATTCAACCCTCGTGGGCTGAAAGAGGCTCCGCCACCCCTGTCGTATTTACTGGAAAAGGCGGAGGCCTGCATGCCCCCGCCCCAGGCATCTCTCAGGAAGCACGCCTGTTCCTCAGCACCACCTGAGCGCATGAGGTGCTGATCCACCCTATGGCCCCTGGCTGATAATGGGATCAGAGAGCGAGGGCTCCTTGCCCAACATCTGGTCGAGCGGAACGGCTCCTGTGTATAGCTCTGCTTCCCCCAACCTGTTGAACAACCCACCCCACGCCAATGTACTGGGCCTCAATTCCCATCACAGCCAATGGCCAGGAATGCTGGGAGCTGTAGTCCAAGGTTGAGGAAGGCCGGTCCAGATGGTGCAGGCACCCCCATAGGGAAGCAGGCTTTTCCGCCGAACTCTCTAAACAAAGCGTCGCTGCTTAGGGTAAAATTTGACATGCTGCATCCCACTGGAACGGCAAAGCGATAGCAGGGTTATATAACCAGCTAAGCAGCTGCTGGATAAGGACAGGAGACAATCCCTCGGCACGGGGCAGTCTCACGCTCACAGGCAAAACACCCGGAGACCTGGTCTGCAAACTGCACCAGCAGCGGCCCATTGCTGCGCCGATCCACCTAGCTTTGCCGGACAAGCTGGCCGGGCGAGTCTCGGATCGACAGCGGAACCCAGGCCCTGATGGATGCCAGGACTCTTCCTATCTTGGCAGGAAGAGATAGGGGGACACTCAGCCGGCGTTTCCTTACCCTCTCAGCCTCAACGCTGACACGGTCCAGGACTCCAAAAGCCAGGCGCTCCGTTCAGTTCCAACCTTCCACAACCCGCCCGAAGCCACATCCGGAGTGGTCGCAGGGCTCCAATTCCGAGGAGCAGCGGCCGCCCCTCCAAAGCCGCTCCCCCTTTGCAACCTCACACATCGGTCCAAGAGGAGCGGAGCGCCACAAATCATGGTAAAGGGACGGCCGAGTCTGAACTGCCTTTCTTCCCAAATGGCTGCAGGTGCCTTTAAGTCAAACAGGCCTTGCGCCAACTCCAACCTAGCAAGCCAGGGCCAGGGATGTCAGCTCCCCCAAATCAGAGGGGAGGGGGAATCATATTCCTTGTCCCCCAAATCATGGTTGTAGTATTCACCCCTTTGCTTCCCCAAATGATTTTTTTCTAGAACAGAACCTTTTGTCGGGAATAGCTATCTAAAGAACAGAAGATGAGCCAGGATGGCTGAAGCCAAGAGACGAGTTAGTCTAGTATCCTACGGCCATCACTGTCCATCCACATCTTTCTGGAAAGCCCCATAAGTGGAGTTGGAAGACAACAGACACCCTCTGTCCCACCCCACTGTTCACCCTCCACCAATTGATGTTTAAAGCCAGCCTGCTTCTGGACTTGGAGGCTCTTTTTGGACATCCAGTACACCAGAGGTGGGAACCTGAGTTGCTGGCCCAACTCCATGAGTCCAACTCCAACGCCTGGCCATGCTGGTGGGGGCTGATGGGAACTGGAGTCCATCTGGAAGGCCGCAGGCTACTGATCCCTGCTGTATACTACGGTGAACTCAATTCTCAATACCCACGTGCAAGAGGAAGGTGTCACAGCAGCAGAAGCTGGTAGCTTTGATGTCATTGGGGCGGTGAATCTGCTCCGGGTTTCAGTCAGACCCAGCCAGAACTCTAAAAGGAGCTCCTTTAGAGTTCTGAATGGGTCTGACTGAAACTCGGAGCGGATTCACCGCCCCACTGAGAATTGGAGCCACCAGCCTCCACTGGTCAGAAGGCACGAGAGGCAGGCCAAGGCTTGTACAAGTACAAAGAAGCCCCCCTTTAACATATATCAACAGGGGGTGAACCTCCCAAAACAGCCCCATGAGGAGTGAGTGTGCTGAACGACGGCTGGGAGGGGAAAGAAGTGGAAAATCTGGGGTGGGTGGAAGGAAATGGGAGAACGCCCTACGAAAGGACACAGCTGGAACCTGGACCAGGAGCACTCCATGCGGCAAGGATTTGTCACAAGTCTATTTGTTGTGGCTGAGAGACATTAACCGATCCGTCTGCCATGGATTTGTCCCTTCCTCTTCCAAGGCCATCGCCACGCCTTGTCACAGCGAATTCCAGGAAGTTACGTCATCAACATCCAGACATTCCAGATTTGCTGCTTTGCCTTACGGACACCGCCAGCGACCCTATCTGCCTTCAACAGGCTTTGGTCAAGGAACACACACAATGCAAATCCAGAAGCAGATAAAACGCAAGAGAATCCTTCAAAAAGGCCCGGCCTAGATCTCTCGCCCGGGCTGCGATCGTGCCGTAGTTTCCACGGCTGATGGGTTTATCATCTTGCCATGGACGTTGCAATTAATAATCTGCTCCCAATTTGAACTATGTCAACGAGAATATTCCAAATTCCAATACCAAGGAAATGCAACCTACACCTCTGAGAACTTAACGCCGCAAGTTACTTATCTCTGAGCCTCGTCAGTTTGTTTCTGTGAAACAGACGTTGGAACAGAAAACTCTGGTTCAAAAGAGGTTTTTTGCATTTTGCAGGCCAAGCTTGGTTTTCACTGCTAGGCCTTAATGTGAATTTTACACACAGGAAAATGCCATTCAGGACAAGGATGGGCACCTCCATGAGGAGACAGGATCAAACGAATCACATACCTGGGTTTTCTTAATCTGGCGTTTCCCAAAAATGCAGGACAGATCATCTTCACTTCGGGAAGAAAGATCTTTTCCTGGGGAGAGGGGCAAAGAGAAAGCAACAGTTAGCTGCAATCTTGGAAATAAGAGCTAAGCAGGGTGTAGCCTGTACTGAAGACAAGGAGGTTTAAAAAAGTTTTCTCAACCAAGGTAGATAGTAACACCCTTGTTCAATTCCTACTCATTTCAAGCAAAAATAATTCCTCCTGGATTCTGCAGCCCCTTTCATTTCTGGTCACCACCAGGATATTATAGAGCTGGGAAAAGTGCAGAAAAGGGCAACTAAAATTATCCAGGGGCTGGAGCATCTCCCCTATGAGGGAAAGTTACGACAACTGGGATAGTTTAGCTTGGAAAAAAAGGTTAAGGGGAGACATGACAGAGGTGTGCAAAATTATGCCTGGTGTGGAGAATGTGGATAGGGAGACATTTTTCTCCCTCTCTCAAAATACTAGAACCCAATGGGGTCATCGCATGAAGCTCATTGGTGGGAGATTCAGGACAAATAAAAGGAAGCACTTTTCACACAGTGCAGAGTTAACCTATGGAACTCACTTCCACAAGATGAGGTGATAGCCACCAATTTGGTTGGCTTTAAAAAGGGGGGTTGGATAAATTCCTGGAGGGGAAGGCTATCTATGGCTACTAGCCCTGATGGGTATATCCAAGGCAGTAAGCCTGTGTGCACCCCTTGCTGGGGAACATGGGCAGGAGGGTGCTGTTGCACCATGTCCTGCTTTGTTGGTCCCTGGTCAATGGCTGGTTGGCCACTGTGTGAACAGAGTGCTGGACTAGATGGACCCTGGGTCTAATCCAGCAGGGCTCTTCTTATGTTTTTAAGATTATAAATGTGTAATGTAACTTCTGCTGCTGCTTCTTTTAAAGAAAATATCATTGTTTCTGCCAGATTCTTGGGCTCTTCTTATGTTCTTAAGTGTGCAAATGAAGAACGTCTGAATTTCTATGCTTATCTATTTATCAATGACTGTTTGCATAATTTAATCTGTAGGGAAAAGGGGCAAATCATTAACAGGACTTCTATGCCCTGAACAGCACCTGAGTGGAAGTTCCTGTCTGCTCGTACTCTAGTTCTTGAGATCTCCCCATTCACTTGTAAGTATATCTTCTCTGTCTTGAGGGCTAGAAACATGTTTGTGTGTTTATTCACTGTTAAGATCTTGCTCGCTCTCCCCCGTCAAAAACATTTTTCCTGGGGTCAGCTATACAACAGATTAAAATAAAATACCAAACAAACACATTAAAACATAACAAAGGGGGATATGCCTGGAACCAGACAGATGACAAAGTAGGTGCCAGGTGGAACTCCCAGGGACAGCATTCTATAGCTGGGGAACCACTCAAATCTTGCTTCCTTTAAGTGAAAGCTGAATGACAGGGCAAGATAGAATTTGCACCCAGTGCTACATAAGAAGAGACCTGCTGGATCACACCAAGGGTCCTTCTAGTCCAGCACTCTGTTCACACAGTGGGCAACCAGCTGCCCACAGGAAACCCACAGCAGGACATGGTGCAACAGCACCCTCCCACCCATGTTCCCCAGCAATTGGTGTATGCAGGCTTGCTGCCTCTGATACTGGAGGTAGCACACAGCCTCCCCCTCCAGGAATTTATCCAACCCCCTTTTAAAAGCCATCCAAATTGGTGGCCATCGCTACATCTTGTGGAAGTGAGTTCCATAGTTTAACGCTGTGCTGTGTGAAGAAGTACTTCTTGTTAGCTGTCCTGAATCTCCCACCAATCAGCTTCATGGGATGACCCCATTGGATTCTAGTATAATGGGAGAGGGAGAAAAATGTCTCTCGGTCCACATTCTCCATACCATGTATAATTTTGTACACCTCTATCAGGTCTCCTCTTAGCCTCCTTTGTTTTCCAAGCTAAACAATCCCAGCTGTTGTAACCTTTCCTCATAGGGAAAATGCTCCAGACCTTTGACCATTTTAGTCACCCTTTTCTGCACTTTCCCAGCTCTATAATAAATATATATATATATATATATATATATATGTATGTGTGTGTGTACACACACACACACACACACACACATATTTAGGTGTGGTGACCAAAACTGTACACAGTATTCTAAGTGTGGTCACAGCATAGATTTGTATAACGTGTGGGTGGCATGATCATGGGACATGTCATGTCTCCATTTGAAATCTAATGCTCTCCTACTCCACACATTCCCCATCAAGCCCTGCCTGCTCCCTCCATCTCATATAGCCCACACTTCAAGAAGGATGCAGACAAGCTGGAGCGTGCTCAAAGGAGGGCAACAAGGATGATCAGGGGTTTGGAAACAAAGCCCTATGAGGAGAGACTGAAAGAACGGGGCATGTTTAGCCTGGAGAAGAGAAGATCGAGGGGAGACATGATAGCACTCTTCAAGAGGCAGCTGGACAACCATCTGTCAGGTATGCTTTGAGGTGCATTCCTACATTAAGCAGGGGGTTGGATTCGATGGCCTTATAGGCCCCTTCCAACTCTACTAGTCTATGATTCTATGAAATATAGGCTGTAACCTTTCTGGGCAAGGAGAACAGCCCTTCTGTGTGCCAACCAGCGTGATATTGAGGCTATACAGATACGTGAACAGTAAACATGGTTGACATTTTTGATCTAGGCTAGCCTTCCGGACTGGCATCTTCCAAAGCTGTTCAACATCTCCCACCATCCTCACACATCTAGAGGGTGTAGGCCTTGACAGCAGTCACGTGGAGGGGAAGGTTTTCTGCAGAAAAGTTCCCGCTTCTCAAGGTGCGTTACTTCATAAACGTTAAATAGTATCCTAGCAAACTGTACAATCACTTAAACTGCAGTTTCAAAGTCGTAACTCCATGTCTTTAATGACAACTTTATTTAGGAAAAGTCTGTATATCTAACATACACACCTCTTTAGTATGTTAACATTTTTCAGTCTTCATTTTACTCTTAAAATGTAAAAATATAGGGGAAATGTATTCTATTCAATTATCACGTCTTAGAAACCTTGACAAGTTTTTCAATAAAAATAATATCCAAGTTAGGTTTTGAATCTGCTTGAATATAACATTTAAAACCACAATAAATGTGCTGAACTGAACTCCTGGGCTGGGGGGGGGGGGGGGGGATCCAATCATCCACATTGGGAAATCCACACTGACAAGTGTGAAAAGATCCCAGACGTTACGCTGTCAGCCTGGTTTTTGGTTTCGTTTCAGCCATCTCCACATTTACCTTTGGCAAATTTCACATAATGAACCCGTTTCCTGGAGGTCTTGGATTTCTCCTCAAGGCTAAAGGTTTTCTTTTCCTCTCTGGATGCAGCCTCTGAAACACAAACACAAGGGAAGAATACAGGAAGCTGCCTTATACGGAGTCAGGCCCTTGGTCCGTCTAGCCTAGCATTGTTGACATTGACCGGCAGCCAATGGTTCTCCAGGGTTACAGGCAGGATTTCTTTCCTAGAGGATTGTACCTGGGTCCTTCTGCATGCAAAGCAGGGGCTCCCCCACTGACCTATGGGGATGTTATTGCATGAGGCAAATGCCTGTCACTTTTGCAGGACTATGAGGGTCTCTGATCTGTGGGGAACCTCCCCATATGCCTTGCTTTCATGGTACATGGATCACCTTTTATCAGCTTAGGCTCACATACCAACTACATTCTTATCTGGACAGAGATGGCCTAGATACAGTTCTCCATGCTCTGATAACCTCTCCTTTGGGTTACTGCAAAGCATTACACGTGGGGCTGCCTTTGAAAACAGACCGGAAACTTCAACTGGTACAAAACAGGGCCGCATGTTTGCTAGCCACATTACGCCAGTCCTTTTCCAGCTTCACTGGCTGCCGGTCCAGGTCCGGGCCCGATTCAAAGTGCTGGCATGAACATTCAAAGCCCTAAACGGCTTGGGGCCGGGTTATCAGAAGGAACGCCTCCTCCCATATGTGCATGCCCGGACCCTAAGTTCATCCTTGGGGGTCCTTCTCCATGATCCCCTGCCAAAGGAAGTGAGGCAGGTGGCTACCAGGAGGAGGGCCTTCTCTGCTGTGGCACCCGGCTGTGGAATGCGCTCCCTACAGAGGTTCACCAGGCACCTACATTATACTCTTTTAGACGCCAGGTGAAGACCTTTTCCGCTGTCTAAATCTGTATTTTAAATCCCTATCAATGTCTGCATGGCTGTACGGTTTTTATCCTGGTTGCGCTTTTATACTGTATTTTAAATTATGTTTTTATATACTGTCGTTGTTTTATATTTTGCATGGTTTTCATGGTTTTAATTTCTGTAAACCGCCCAGAGAGCTTCGGCTACTGGGCGGTATAGAAATGCAGTAAATAAATAAATACATAAATTATTATTAATATCCCACCTTTTTCCCTTTTCCTATTAGCAGGGACTGGCCAACATGATCCTATTATGCCCATACTCTTTCATCCGCACCGGCTGCCAGTCCATTTCCGTGCCTGATTCAAAGTGCTGGTAAGAATACCCAAAACCCTATGCGGCTTGGGGCCAGGCTACCTGAAGGAACATCTTCGCCCATATACACCTGCCTGGACCCTAAGATCATCTTCAGTAGTCTTTCTTCAGAAGCCCCTGCCAAAGGAAGTGAGGTGGACGGTTACTAGGAAGAGGGCCTTTTCTGCTGTGGCACCCCGGTTGTGGAATGAGCTCCCCAGAGAGGTTCGTGTGGTACCTACATTTTGCTCGTCGTAGGATCAGGTGAAGACCTTTTCATTCTCCCAGGCATTTTATTTTTTCAGTTTGTTGTTATCTGGTATTGCATTTTCCATTTTTCCACTGCGGCTAGCTTCTGTTGGTTATTTATACTTTTTAATTGCATTTTTACTGTCTGTTATTTTATGGTATTAATTGTTGCGAACCTCACAAAGAGCTTTGGGTATTGGGCAGCACAAAAATGTAAGAAATAAATATCCCCTTGACTGTTTCAAACAACAGTAGTTTACTTCCATCTTCACTTCAACAGCAAGGTACTTAAACTTTCCAGACTGTTCACATGGCCATGTTGGTAGAGATTAAATTGCTCCGCCTCCTTTGATTCACTCCCACATATGACAAAGGCACCCTCAACGCCCAGACGTCTGCTTGTAGCCCAGGGCTTTCCATCAGAGTGTAAGTTGTGTAAAGAACGCTTGCTCATCTCAAGCCTGCTGCCTGTCAAGCCAGCGTACACTTGCCCAGCACATGTTGGCTCAGTTCAGACAACATGTTAGTCCACGCAGTGTGAAAACTCCACTCAACGGTTGAGTTCGTAGGGGGTACTCCCCACACAACAGGTTCTAAGTCCACTGTTGTGTGACTGGGCTACTGTGGAGTTGAGTAAAATCCATTGCGACATTTGATTGACAGTTCCTCCGCCCTCTCTCCTCTCCCAGTCCTCCCAATGGTATCCCATCAGCCATTGCTGCAAAAAAAAGAAACCCAATCCCGGTGGCTCTCCTAGAGCAGCACTCCCTCCTGTCGCCGCTCTTGCCAGGGAATTCTGTAGCCAGTGGGAAAAGCCGACGCAACGGAAAACTCCACGGAGCCCGCCGCACAACCCTCAACACAACGGTTGTGCAGGAACTCTCCTCTGCACAGTGTGGATATTCTGCGTGGAACATTTTCCAAAATAAACCCTCCACCGTTGCGTGGAGTTTTCCTGCCAGACAACACGTTTCTCAACAGTGGTGTAAAAACTCCACCGTGGAGTTCTAAAACCACCACTGAGAAACGTGTCGTCTGACCTGAGCCGCTGTGTCTTGAGGGCCAATCTAAACATGAGCTGTCTCCTCTGCAGAAAGAACTCGTGCTTAGGAAATACAACGCAACCCATACAAAAGTCATCCTGATGGGGGACGGTCTCTCACATGTCTCTTTAGCCACCTGCATCTGCAGATATGTGCGAGGATACAAAGCCAATCAAGAAGCCTCCACACGTAATCGGAAATATGGGGCTCCTGAAGGATTTAAAAACCAGGCAGGCTCGTATGGGAGAAGGTGGCCTTTCAGGGAGCCTGGTCCCAAGAAGTATAGGGCTTTATAGATCATAACCAGCACTCTGAATTCTGCCCGGTAGCCAGGAAAGCTGTTGAAACAACTGCCTGTAATCTGCCCTGGTCAACAATCTGCCAGCTTCTGAAAAGTTTTCGAAGGTAGCCTCAGATAGAGCATGTTTCGGTAGGCCAAATGAGACATAACTAAACAGAGATGGGCCAAACCTATCCTCTCTTGGGAGGGAGTTCCACAGCCTGGGAGCGGCCACAGAGAAGGCCATCCCCCAAGGCATCATCAAATGCGCCTGTGAAGGTAGTCCAACAACACAGAAAGGGCCACACGCTCCTCACCCTTTGGTGAAGATCATCACCAGTGACAACTGCACACAACTACAACTCCCATCAGCCCTAGCCAGGGTAGCCAATAGTGAGGCCTGATGGGTCCTGCAGTCCACCGACATTTGGAGAGCCACATGTTCCCCGTCCTTGATCTACACACTGTTGGCGCGCTACTTCACAGGTGCAACTGTTTCCTGTGTAGATATTTTGAGATGTCCCAAGACAGAGCGAAGCATTTCCCGAGTAACGCCCTCCACGCCACTCATGCCCTTTGGTCCCATCTCTCTCCTTGACGAGCTTTTGGTTCCAAGCTAAAAGCCTCAAACGTTAATTCATATGGACTAAGATTCACCTTCACCGCCGCCGTTGTCTAACTACAGAGCCATTCCACACATTATGAAGGGTTTGCCGCTCAACAGGAGGCTGCAGCTGAGTGAACCAGCTCTCCAGCGAGTATACTTGCATGACGGACAAGTTCTTAAACATCTGCTGATGTCCTTCACATTCTACTATTTGACATGCGCACCTGAAATAGTACACCTGAAAACAAGCTGCACCAAGAGGCCCTTAGTTGACCATTTGTGAAACGTAGAAGAGGTGATGGGCCAGACAAGATGCATGCAGGCGAGGCAGGGCCTCCTCAGTGGTGACCCTGGCACTGTGGCACTCCCTTCAAATGATCTTACACCTGGCCCCTTCAGTACTTGCGTTTAGATGGGGGCCCATCAGTCCCCATCATTGCAGGCTTTTAGGAAGGCCCTGAAGGCTTCCTCTTTTACTCCGGCCTTCCCAATTCTCTTTTACTGGGCTGTAGCTGCAATTGTGTCGTAGTCTTTTAGTAATGTCTACGCCAGATGCTTTTAGGTTTGTTGTTTTTATGAATGTTGTTGTTTTTATGAATGTTGGCTGTTTCACTACCGTATCAGGTTTTTTTATTATGAATTTGATCATCGTAAGCTGCCTTGGGGCAGCTCCTGCCCTAAAAGACAAGTCTCGAGATGCTGCAAATAAATAAAATGGGCGATGAAGACATCCTTTTCAACGTCACCTTTAATTGAGACCACGGCTCAATTCGGACGACACAATAAACAACTCGTGTGGGGGAAACAATCGTCAGTTGTTTTGACTATCGTGTTATCTGAATGCTGCCATAGTCAACTCAGTGTTGATCCTAATCCACGCCACAGTTGATTATTTATTACCATGTTGTGTGGGGAGTGCCCCCTAGATGAACAACTGTAAAGTTGATTATTACCCCACCATTGACTATCGTGTCGTCCGAATTGAGCCCACAAGTTGTATGCATGCATACCAAGAGCAGTTTTGGTCAAGTATCGTGCAAGTTTCTGGCTTTATATATTTATATTGCAGTTTGTCACGTCTTGTACATTGCTCTGTGATGACGAGGCTCCCCGGCTGTGGAATGAGCTCCCTAGAGAGGTTCGCTTGGCACCTGCATTATACTCTTTTAGATGCCAGGTGAAGAACTTTTTATTTTCTCAGTATTTTATCAGTTTATCAGTTTAATTTTTAACTTCGCTGTTTTAAATTTGTATTTTAAATCTGTATTAATTTCTGCATTGCTGCTTGGTTTTATATTTTGAATAGTTGCCATGGTTTTAATTTTTGTAAACCGACCAGAGAGCTTCGGCTATTGGGCGGTATAAAAATGCAATAAATAAATAAATACTTTAAAATATGTTTTTAAAAGATCTCCCAACACCTATTAAAAGCTCAAAAGCAGATGCAAAACGCAGCAGAATTGGGGGAAAACAGTTCAAGGGGGAAAAAAATTAATGCCCATCCACCTAAATCCAATCCATTTTAGAACCTTCCCTCCAAATGTATAGGGAGACCAGACACAAATCTCTCACGTCTCTACGACCCGATATTTCTTATGGTTTGGACCTGAACCACACGGCGTGCCACAGAAGTGGCTGTAGTGCCCTCCTGTGGCCAAGAGGCAGAATTTCATAGCATTACAAGCGGGTTAAGTAGAGGAATGACAGGCAATGGATTTCCACCGCTAGTCGGCTTTGCAGGGCTTATGCCTATACCTGGGGCATCTTGTCCATGGCAGTCATTCAGGTCTGCCAGAAGCTGGTTGAAGTCATCCTGATGTGCAATCCAATTGTCCTGCAAATATCACAGAGACAAGAAGGCTTAACAATCTAAATTGTGACCGGCACGTCAGGGGGCAATAATAGAAGAAGAGCTAAGAATCACAAAGGATGAAAATGAAGCACCTGAATAATTTAGTTTTGGTACTAGCCATTTTATGTTCAACCCTTCAAGGTGTTGTAATGGCCCAGATTCAGGCACCAAATCATGATTTGTATTTATCGACACTTAGAACACAAACTATGGTTTGAGCTCCCAAATGTAACGCAGGCAATTCATGATTCAGAACTGCTTTTGTTTCCAGCCTGCTCAGCTTCGTAAGTTCACTCCTGTCTCCGCAGTATCAGAGCTTCTGGAGCTCAAGAAATAATTATGGTTCATCAGTTAAGGACACAAACCATAGCTGGCAAGCTGATTTTAAATCATGGTTTCCAACGTTGGCTTGACAGCTGATCGCAAACCACAGTTCGTCCGGTTGCCTACTCCAAGGGAGGCACGGAGGGTGGCAACAAGGGAAAGGGCCTTTTCAGTGGTGGCCCCCTCAATTATGGAATGATCTCCCCGACGAGGCTCGCCTGGAGCCAACACTGTTATCTTTTCGGCGCCAGGTCAAGACTTTCCTCTTCTCCCAGGCATTTAATAGCATATGATGAGTTTTTTTGTGTTTTTGTGTTGTTGTTGTGCTTTGATCCAGAAGGATATTGTAATTTTAACTTGTTTTTATGCTTTATGCTTTTAAATTTTGTATATCAGTGTTCTAATTGTTCATTTTTTTTAATTTTTGTAAACCACCCAGAGAGCTTGGGCTATGGGGCGGTATATAAATGGAGTTAAATAAATAAATAAATAAAATTCGTACATCACAATTTATTTATTTATTTATTGCATTTTTATACCGCCCCATAGCCAAAGCTCTCTGGGCGGTTCACAAAAATTAAAACCATGAAATCATTTTAAAAATATAAAACAAGCCACAATCTAAAAACACAAAATAACATACAATATAAAAACAGAACCAGAATAAAACCAAGCAGCAGGAATTAATACAGATTACAATACAAATTTAAAACAGCAAGGATTAAAATTGAGTTAATTTAACTGTTAAAATACTGGGAGAATAAAAAGGTCTTCACCTGGCGACGAAAAGAGTACAAAGTAGGCGCCAGGCGAACCTCTCTGGGGAGCTCATTCCACAGCCGGGGTGCCACAGCGGAGAAAGCCCTCCTCCTTTATTTTAACTTTGGTTTGGTGTAATGTTTGAACTGAGCTGGCGTCTTACTACTTAGGTCACAAACAATCTAATCTGCCTGCAAGTAACCGAGACTTGCAGCATTTCACTCCAAAACCCAAACCAGCCACTTCCTGTGACCTTCCCAATGCAGTTCAAGCCCAATTGCATATCAGCTAATGTTGCATGGTTGATTCCACCTCTTAAATACCCAAGGAAGAATCTGGAGCTTCCACTGCGCATTGAAAATCACATTTTAGCACAGGTTTTGCTGCGGCATTTTGAAATCCTGATACTGACATGTTCAAGCTGCCAGTCCGAATGGGGCAGGGGCGGTGGGCCTCCTTTCCATTTCCTTCACTCACCTCATGGCTGACCGATGCTCCTAAGCCCAGAGTGTTGTTCTTTAACTGGACCTTGACGTGCTCCGTGTTGCCTTGCTCATGAGCGCCAAGCCCCTGAGCAGAAACAGAATGCAAGCTGTAAAAATCAGCCCTGGTGAACTGTGTGCGTGTTGTTGTTGTTTTTTGCTGCGATGCTGAAGATTGCCAATTTAGTTAATTTTCAAGCGTTACATGCTGCCTTTCAACTGAATGATTCTCAGGGTGGGTTACAACAGGATGCAATGATATTTTTAAAAGCCTCCAAACTCACACAAACAAATACAACCCAGGAGCCCTTAGCCTCCTGGCCAACGGATGGGGCAGAGGATGCGTTGCTTTGGTTCTGAAGCCCCGAGGCAACAGGGACTTGAACAGAGAAGCAAGTTCTTTGCAGCTGCTCCTTCTCTGGACAACGGATGAACCAAGCTAGTCTCTCCTTACTGCAATCTTCTTACTGGGAGGCTGGAGGTGCAGCCCTCCAGTGGCCCTTGGTCCCCCCACCAACAGACAGGGCCAGTGTGTGCTTCCCATCAGATCTGTAGTCCAAGGCAATCCAATTTGACCATTTGCAGCCAATGTTGGGGCACATCTTTAAGGCTTATTACCCACAATGGGATTTAGAGGTTGTCAGCTCAGGCTGTTCTCACAGGGGTTTTACTCCAAGGGAAACCATTGCTATTTGCATGAAAAAGCAATTCATGGCTCTTTCCGCCATGGCCTCTTGACTTTATTTACATGCAGAAGGGAGTGAAATGGAGGTTGAAAAATCAGCCATTCTAAACTAACGCAAGAAGAGCCCTGTTTGATCAGACCAAAGGGCTATCTGGTTACATCGGCCAGCAGAACTCAATAAGACAGAATCCTTTTCTAAAACCTTACTCAAGATGGGCTAAATCTAATCAAGGCAGCATCTTCCTGGAGTGAGGAGCCCAGTGCATCATCCTTATCACCAATTATGCAACACCTTGGAGGTACGGCATAAACTCTTTGTCTGTATTCATGCCTAGTCCCTGACCAGATGCTAATGAAAAGATTGCTTGCTCAGGCCTCTTCACGCCCTCCAGCCTGGGAGATGCAAGCCCTTGAGGTTCGTCTCTACACAGGGTGCCAGTCTATGATTGATGGACTTTATATTTCTGTGAAGACTTATTTGAGGGCCAGTATAAAATACCACCTTTATTAAGGCCCAACGATGTTCGCAAAAGAGTGTACAATCTTTGTTCTGTTGAAAATCCAGCGTTTAGATGCTTTTGAGCAGTGGTGCAAATTTCACAGAATATTGGGGCAAAGGATTTCTCAGGCTCTGCTGCTGGCAGCCTGCCAACAACTCTCACATGGTTTCTGTAGGAATAGTCTCCATATTGGGAGTTGGGGGGGCGGAGGGAGGAGCAAATGAACTGCATGAGAAGTGTGGCAGGGCAATAGCTAGGCTAGCTGAGGAAGAGGATCCTAACAAGTTTCCAGAACCTAAGGAGAATCCAGAACTGCTCCCAGAAGGGGATGGATACCGTCATGTATTTGTCTCAATTATTTCATCATCTCAATTTGTTCCAATTGCTTCTTTGGGCAATTTCTGGGTTGTTAGTAGCCTTGAACACAGTAAAGGAAAGTTTAAATTACTAATTAATAAATTGAACACAGGAAGCTGAACTGACAGAGCTCTGTGCAACATGTTTTGTTCTTTCTCAAGCTGAATTTCCAACAGAACAAAGCTCACACACTCGTTTGTGAACACTATTGGGCCTTAATAAAGACAGTATTTTACTGGTCCTCAAATAAATTTTCATAGAAGTAGAAAAGTCGATCAATCAGAAACAGCAACAGGGATTTTACTTTACCGGTTGACCTAAGAGAAAAGGGAACTGAGTCTGGAAGAGCCGACACTTCAACCTTCCATTCACCTCTACAATGTGTGAATAAATCAGACACAAGCAAATTCAGTCACTAGCACAGAAAATGTGGACATGCTCACATCAGACGAACAGATGCATATTCCATCTGTTAACACATGCAACATTGGAGATTATTCCTGAAACACAAGTTCCATTCAGCCACTTGCTCAATGGAGAAGGCTCTCAATGGCTAGTAGTCCTGATGGCTGTGTACTACCTCCAGTATCAGAGGCGGTAGGCCTATATACACCAGTTGCTGGGGAAAATGGGCAGGAGGGTGTTGTTGCACCATGTTCTAGTTGTGAGTCTCTGGTTGACAGCTGGTTGGCCGCTGTGTGAACAGAGTGCTGTACTAGTTGGATCCTTGATCTGATTCAGTATGGCTCTTATGTTCTTAAGTTCACATAGCAAGTTTATTTAATTATCTGATGTTCTATATTTATTATATGTATCTAAGTTGCAGAGAAAGGTTGTGAGATTCTTCCCTTGGAGCTTTCAAAGGAAAAGTTTGATGAGTAACCAGACAAGGACGCTCCAGATCAGGCTTCCCCAACCTAGTGCCCTCCAGATGTCTACAACAATGGGAGTTGTAGTCCAACACATCTGGAGGGCACCAAGTTGGGGAAGGCTGATCTAGATGGTAGCTGCATCAGGTACATTTTGCTAGGATAGGAGTGCAGTGTTTGGGAAAGCTTCCCTGGTAGCATTTCTACCTGTCATACAATGCTGTCAGTAACACAGGAGCTCTGCTAGAATAAAAAGTTGGCAAACACACATTCCTAAGATACAAATTTCAAGATGCAGATTTCTCTCTCTCTTTTTCTCTCATTCAGAGAGCTTGGACAATTATATCTGGGCTTAACAAGTCTTCAGTTAACCACAGTTTCCCATTTTGTACACACCAGGAAACCACAAAGCCTTCTTTAACCATAGTTTCCTGCTCCATGCAAACTGGAAACTATGATTACCAGCTTTTGGAACAAGCCAGGATATTAAATCATGGTTTGATGCTGGGTTTATATCTTACCTTGTTCCAAATCCATTAACCACAGTTTCCTAGTTTGACTAAAACAAGGAACTGTGATTAATGAAAGACTTCCTAGTTTGTTCGCAAAGAAGCTGTGTGCGGAGGCAAAAGCTTGTTCATATCTTGGCTTATAAAGTAGAGATATGACCTTCCAAACTTCTGGAGCATGTTCAGAGGAGGGCAACAAGGATGATCAGGGGTCTGGAAACAAAGCCCTAGGAGGAGAGATTGAAAGAACTAAGCATGTTTAGCCTGGAGAAGAGAAGATTGAGGGGAGACATGATAGCACTCTTCAAATACCTGACAGGTTGTCACACAGAGGAGAGCCAGGATCTCTTCTCAATCATCCCAGAGTGCAATACGTGGAATAATGGACTCAAGTTACAGGAAGCCAGATTCCGGTTGGATATCAGGAAAATCTCCCTGACCGTTAGAGCAATACGACAATGTAACCAATGACCAAGGGAGGTTGTGGGCTCTCCCACATTAGAGGCATTCAAGAGGCAGCTGGACAGCCACCTGTCAGGCATGCTTTAATGTGGATTCCTGCATTGAGCAGTGGGTTGGACTCGATGGCCTTATAGGCCCCTTCCAACTCTACTATTCTATGATTCTATGATCTACCTTTACACACATCTGCATACACACATGTTGGCTATTCTGAACCAATAATTGCTTATCATGCAGATTTACCTTGCCTTTCGACCACCCCATTTTTTCCAACATCTTCTGGCCAAATTTCGATTCATCTTTACTCCAAGCACTGTTCCGGGGATCCACAGACCATTTCTGCTTGCGACGGGCTACAAGAGACATGTGTGCAACGGTTAATTTTATCAAAAGAATGTCCTCATCTGTGAAGCACTTTCATGAAAGCACTGGGATGAGAATCAGAGGGGAGAAAGGGAATTTGGAAAAGCCAGGTGTACAGCGCTGTAGCCACCTGGTGTCTCAGTTCCCACAAAGATACTCCTGATTCCTTCCCTGAAAATTCAGTTTTTAAGAAAAAAGAGAGGGGGGAGAAAAATGATCCAGCCAAACTTAAGCACTTTTAAATTCCATGCTTAAAATGGGTGGCTTAAACATCCACTTAAATTTCAAGTCACTGTAAAAGCACTCGGCTCTGTGTGCAGATGTTCACAGCTACTGATGAGATGTTCAGTCTTTTAATTTTTGTAAACCGCCCAGAGAGCTTCGGCTATGGGGAGGTATATAAATGTAATAAATGATAATAAATAATATTAATAATGAGCACTTGACACTTCTCTTTAATTTTATTGTCATAATTAATTAAGGAAGCAATCCTATGGACCCCCCCCCCCCAACCCTAACCCATAGGATATTTCGAATCCAAGAATCCACGCTCCAACCCCCATCACAGCTGGCACAGGAAGAACTGCACTGGCTGCTTCTCCGAGGTTGGGAACTTGACCTTGGAGAGGAGTAGAGAGCGTTCTGGTGGGCGGGGAAGGGATTGGAGAGGCCAAGATACGAGCACAAGGCTGCCCTAATTTATATAAATATAACGTCTGGAGTTACGTCAGAGAAATAAAGAGTTGCCAACAGTTTTCTGGCAGAAATCCTATGATGAGAACGGGTTGGTTGACAGGGGGATAATCCTGGGGCAGCAGCTATAATGCCCATTTTTGATGTGTAGAGATTTTGGGGGTGTTTTTTTTCTTTGTCTTAGAAATTCTGTTAGTCTCATTCACTGGAGTTACCTCAAGTTGCCAACTATCCAAGTGAAGGAGCACATGATACTGACAGAAGTTGATGGTAAAAAATAAATTTAAAAAACCTACCCTAACCTTAGTCAAACAGAAACTTGAGTGGCTTATAACATTAATATACTCCAAAATATAACAATGAAACCACTACTACATAGCATGGAAAACTACACAACAGCAAACCACAAAGCAAAAACAGAAGAGAAGAATACAATCAAACAGGCAGGTCTAAAGCCCTCTTTGAAAAGCCAGGTCTTACGTTGGCATGTAAAGCACTCAGTGTTGTGGGTAGGCAGGCCCCCCTGGGGTGGACAGTCCACAAAGCTGACACCATAACCAAAAAGGCCCTGTTCCTTATAAACACTCAAAGTACACCTTCCCAGATGCATCTGGTTCAGTGACTCTGAGAAACAGGAGGCTGAACTAGATGGATCTATGTTCAAGATAAAGGGCTCTCATATACTTATGACTTTGGACAGGCAAAGCAGGTGCATTACTACAGAGCGATGAGACCTTGCCAGCTCTCTATTTACAACTGGAAGTCTTTGAATACGTAGTGCCTCTGGCATTTGCTCCTCCAACTGTCTCAGAACAGCAGAACAGCTTAGAGGATTTCAAAAGAGGATAAGATTAAATGCATAGAACATAAGTCTATCAATGGCTATAAGTTGTGAGAACTAAATGGAACCTTTCTCCTAATACTAGAAACCAGGGATAAAAGGGAGGACTTCTTCGTCAGACAGCGGACTACGGTACTTGCTACCACAAGATGTAGTAATGGCCACCAATTTGGATCATGACTTTAGACAAATTCCTGGAGGAGAAGGCAATCAAGGGCTACTAGTCCTGATGGTTATGCGTTACCTCTAGGTTCAGAGGTAGTAGGCCTAGGTACCCCAGTTGCTGGGGAACCTGGGTGGGAGGGTGCTGTTGCACTCATATACTGTTTGTGGGTTTTCCATAAGCAGCTAGTCTGCCATTGTATGAAGAGAATGCTGGACTAGATTGACTCTTGTTCTGATCCAGCGTGGTTCTTGTTATGTTCTTAAGCGCCATATTCCGAGGTGTGCTTCTGAACAGCAGCGGCTAGGATAACCAGGTGTCCTATTTTACAGAGAGCGGTCTCCTTAGAAGAGCTGAAGTGTCCTCTATTTGATGGATTTAAAGTTAAAGAATCCATCAAATAAGGAGGGAGAGCACTGCCAGGTTCTTGAAGTGAGTCATCTACAGTTAGTACCTGGACATGAGAGTGAGCAGGTACACAGGTCACTGAGCCAGTCTTCACTACTTTATTTCTATTTACTATACTATAGATTATACTATAGACTTCATATAGTATGTAGTATATTTATACTATTTATAGTAGATATACTATAATAGTATATACTATATACTATTTATAGTAGATATACTATAAAAAACTATATAGCGTATATTATATTTCTATTTAAATCACGTGTATTATTTCAAATTTGCAGCTATATACACTTGCATACCCAAATGTTCTGCAAACAGGTGTCCTCTTTTGGGGGGATGCACTTCCTATCTTTTTGGTGTGGGGGGGCATGTATTAGTGCCCATTCTACCAGCAACTTGGGTAGGGGCAACTGGGCTGTTACTAGAGATGTGAAGGCCTGGAAAAAAACAGGAAAAATTAAGAAAAAAAACTGGTTTTTTTCTCCCCCCCCCCCCCCCCAAATTTTAATTTTTGTTCCTGGAAAAAAAAAATCATGGGAAAAAATGAAAAATTTCGGGGGGGAGGACCCGTTTTTTTTCTGAATTTTTCCAGGCCTTCACATGTTTAGCTGCTACCTCCACATCCTGCTTGTAGGCTTCTCAGAGGCACCTGGCTGTCCACTGTTGGAAGCAGGATACTAGTCTAGATGGACTTTTAATCTGACCCAGCAGGGCCCACGTTTCTTATGAAAGAGCAGCTCCCTTAAAAGCTATTAAGCAAGATGGTGAAATGGAACCTCCATGCGGAAGTGCAGTATACCACTGAAAAGCTAAGACAAAATTGAGCAAAGGGTTGGACTCGATGGCCTTATAGGCCCCTTCCAACTCTACCATTCTATGATTCTAAAGTAAAGGGCCTTTGACTTCTTGCCCTGCTCGTGAACTGCCTAGAGGCACGCGGCTGTCCGCTGTTGGAAGCAGAATACAGGTATGTATGGGCCTCTTCTCATGAAAGAGCGGAGAAGGGCTCAGACGGTGACCGGCAGTGTACGAAGGGAGCGGTACAGGCTGCCCGGCTCCTCGCCGGCTCCCCCGGCATCCCCCGCTCCCTCCCACCTCATTGATTTCAACCGGCTTCCTACTCACGCTCTGCGAGCATCGCCATCTTGGAAAAAGGGGCTTTCGCTGCGTCTGTCGCGCCGCGATGACGCCCGCCGCCATCTTGTGGGGGCCTCCTCCTAATTAGGCGTCTATATGTGGCGCCTGGTTAAGAGAAAGCGGAGAAAAAGGAGAACGGAGGGAGGTGAAGCACCAACGGGGGAAACCTGACGTAGCCGCAGGGAGGAAGGAGAGCCGCCGCTATTCTGCCGCTGCGCGGAGTGCCGAGCAGGCAGCGGAGTAGACGACCTCAGGGGACAGGGCTCCTGCACCTTTAACACTTGTATTGAAAGAGGAATTTCAGCAGGTGTCATTTGTAGGCATGCAGCACCTGGTGAAATCCCCTCTTCATCACAACAGTTAAAGAGCTGCAAGAGCCCTGCCCTCTTTTGTATCTGGTCGTGCTAGGCAGAGCTCCTGCAGCTTTAATTGTTGTGATGAAGAGGGGATTTCACCAGTTGCTGCCTGCATACAAATAACCCCTTCTGAAATTCCCCTTTCAATACAACTATTAAAGGTGCAGGAGCCCTGTCCTCCTTTTCATATGGTCACCTTAGGTTTGCTAAATGCGGGGGGAAAGGCAGGGCTGTGAGGTTTGCCTTTAGCAGGCTTCTTCTTCCGTCTGAGGCTCTCCGCCTTCTATTCTGAGGCTGGATTTCTTTGTTTCAAAGGCGGTTCATCTTTCCCGGTTGGATGTCTTGCATCTGAAATCCAACCAGTGACACTTCCTTTCCATCACTCCGCCTGCAAGGGCTTCTCTTGGATTTCTCTCAGCTGTGCAGTTTTCCCAGTCCAACCGGTAAAGCTTCTCCATCACTGACCACCGATGAAAAGGCTTGCCAGCCCTTTTTTTTGGGGGGGGGGTAGATGTGTGGGGCTGTTTAATCTGTATTTCTCTGCAGCCCTTCAATATCGATATCTTTGGGCAGCTCACACAAGTCAACCAACCAACCAACCAACAAAAAACACATTTAAACCTCATAACAAACAAGTGAATATGGTTTTAAACGTTTTTGCAGCAGTAGAATAACATTAATGATAATATTTATTTATTGCATGTCTAATCCACCCAATAACTAATTGTTCCCGGGGGGGGGGGGGATTGCAAACAGTTCAAAAACTAAAATGCCATTGAACAGTATAAAATGTAATTCAGATATTTTAAAGACTATAATACTATATAATGAAAGTCAATATGCTGCAGTGGTTGAAGTGTTGGATTGGGTCTGGAGATCCGGGTTCTATCTAGTCCCCACTTGGCCTTGAGCCCCACTGAGTAACTTTGGGCCAGTCAGTGACCACAGCCTAACCTACCTCACAGGATTGTTGTGAGAGTAAAGTAGAAAGGAGGAGGACCATGTAAGCCACCTTGGGTTCTTTGCAAGAGGAAAAAAGGCGAAATACAAATGTAATAATAATAAAAATTAAATGAATGAAAAACAATAAACCGCACCAGATATTTTTCATCATCATCACAGCTTAACAATTAAAACCCTGGAAGATTATAATTATCATTTTACCTACCATGCTGGGAGTGGTAGACCTTTTTTCTGTCTAAAACATGCATAAGGTTGTGCCCTTCTTCTGGCCTAAGCTTTCGTGGATGCTGCTTCTTGCATCCAGAAAAATGTTAAAGCAGTTGAGAAAAAGACTGCAAGGGCAGGTGGTACAACAAAGACAAATAAAATTATGAATGACACAAAGAAAAGGAACGTCTCTCCCAACATGAACCTACCCATATACTAAGCTCAACATCTAAGGTCCTCCAGGTGCCTACTCTGAGGGAAGCTCGGAGGATGGCAGCAAGGGAGAGGGCCTTCTCAGTGGTGGTCCCCCAAATATGGAATGATCTCCACCAACGAAGCCCGCCTGGCACCATTGTTGTTATCTTTTCGGTGCCAGGTCAAGTTTTTTTCTCCCAGGTGTTTAACAGCATATGTCGAGTTTTTTAATTGACCCCAGATCTATCTTCAGGCCTGGCTGAGAGTTCAAAGTTGTTTTTAAATGTATATTGTCTTTGTATATTGTCTGTTTTTATGCTTTTATATTTTGTATATCAGTTTTTAATGTTTTAATCTTTGTAAACCGCCCAGAGAACTTTGGCTGTGAGGCGGTATGGAAATGTCATAAATGAATAATAATAAAATTTCTCCAGCTCTCAGAATGTGAGAGTTCATCATCTAGTGAAGGCAATGGGGATTTTTCAGTATCAGTCCCAGAAATGGATTGATATAATTGGCAGCCAGGTTGGTAATGAGAGTGGTTTATTTCCAGCATATTACACCCATGTGGAATGAACTGCACTGGCTGCTGGGCCAAGTCTAAGCTGAATAGTACACGTTTACAAAGCCCTAAACAACTCCGGACAAGAATACTTAAGATATTGCCTGACCCCCTATCTTGCTACTTAGTTGCTGAGCCCATCAGGAGATATACCCTCCGGCTGCGACCCCAGGATTTTCTGCAGAAGAAAAGAGAGGAAAATATACACCACTGGCCATGGAAGTCAAAGAACTATGGCAACAGGAAAGAGACAATTATTCCGTTAGTCACCTCAGTCACCAGCATCACATCAAGAAATTATACAGAAAACCTTCAGAAACTGGGCCTACCGAAATACATCCACACCAACCTCCAGAAAGCAGTCATAATTAAAACATGCTCAATCGTCAGGAAATTCCTGAATCAATAAAAGACAGCATGACTTGGCAAAGCCCCTCATGTCCGTCTAGAAAAACTGCCACGAGCGAGAAAGAGATCAAATAATAATAATATGTCTAACACGGAATATGCTTTTTTAACAGCAGCCGCACACTGGGTCAACATTTTCATTGAATTACCTGGCACAATCCCAATATCTCTTTCTTGGTCAGTCATTGCTAGCTCAGATCCCATCAGCGTATACATGAAATTGGGAGTTTCTGCCCCAATGTGTACACTTACTTATATTGAACCTCATTTGCCATTCAACTCACATTGAGCATGCTCAAACCTCACTTTTGCTTTCCCCCACCCCAAAATATCGAACCTCTGCAAACCTTGTACTGATATCCCCCACTTGTGCATGTATTTTGATGCCGTTTGGGCTACTTAAGCATCCATCCGTTGGGAACAAGCTGCAGCCAGAGTGTTAACTGGGGCTGGTTAGAGGAAGCATACAACTCCTCTGTTAAAACAGCTCCTTTGGCTTCCAGTCTGTTTCCAGGCACAATTCAAAGTGCTGGTTGTGACCTATAAAGCCCTATATGACTCGGGTCCAGGTTCTCTAAAAAAAGTATTCTCCCTTATGTAGGGTGACCAGATAAAATCCAGGTCAGGGCTCATGTAACTTTAACAGTTGCAGAGAAAAGGGAATTTCAGCCAGTGTCATTTGTATGTAATTAGTCCCTGGTGAAATTCCCTCTTCATCACAACAGTTAAAGGTGCAGGCACTATACTAGAGTGACCATATACAAAAGAAAGCAGGGCCCCTGCAACTTTAACTGTTGTGATGAAGAGGGAATTTCATCAGGAACTAATTGCATACAAATGATACTGGCTGAAATTCCCTTTTCTCTGCAACTGTTAAAGTTACATGAGCCCTGACCTGGATTTTATCTGGTCAGCCTACCCTTATGAGCCTGCCTGTGCTTTGAGATCTCCAGGGGAAGCCCTTCTCTCAGTCCCACCACCATCACAGGCATGCCTGGTGGGGACACAGGAGAGGGCCTTCTTCGTGGTTGCTCCAGTGCTCTGGAACTCCCTTCCCAAGGAAGCTAGACTAGCTGTCTCCTTGATGTATTTTCGGAGGCAGGCAAAAACTTTCTTATTCTGGCAGGCCTTTGGTGAATAATGTGGACCCCCATCCATGTCTAGGACTTTTAAAATTTAATATGTATTTTAAATGGTGAAATGGTGTAATATTGAAACCTATTTGTATTTTTAACTTTTGTATATTTCTATTTATAGTAGGGGTGTGCACGGACCCCCCGGATCGGATCGGGACCCGGATCGGGACCTCCAATTTTGTCCCGGACCGGTTCGGACAAAATCGGAGGCCCCCCGGACCGGATCGAGTCCGATCCCGACCCAAAAATCGTACATTTTTGGATCGGCCGCCATTTTTTTCCCCATAGACTTGCATTGCAATGCAAGTCTATGAGGAAAAAATGGCGGCGGGTGGGTAAGGGGGGGCCTAACTCCCTCCCCCCCCCGGGGCCGTCCGCTGTGGACGGCCCCGGCAGGTAAACCCCCTCCCCCGCGCTCCCTACCCCCCCTGGGGCCGCCCGCTTCCATCCGCTGGCGCCCGCGGGCGCCAGCGGATAGAAGTGGACGGCTCCGGGGGGGGGGGTAAGCCCCCTTCCCCGCCACTGCTTACCTTCTCGGCCCGTCCGGCGCCGGCGGCTACTACCAGCGGGCTCCGCGGCCTACTCTCGAGTAGCGCGCCGGGTGATGACATCACCCGGCGCGCCACCCTGGAGCAGGCCGCGGAGCCTGCTGGTAGTAGTAGGCGCCGGCGCCGGACGGGAGCCGCCGGGCCGGGCAGGTAAGGGCCCCCCTCCCCCCTCCGCGCGCCCCCTCCTCCCCTCCACGCACCCCCTCCTTACCTTTCCGGCCCGGCGGCTCCCGTCCGGCACCGGCGCCTACTACTTCCAGCAGGCTCCGCGGCCTGCTCTAGAGTAGCGCGCCGGGTGATGACATCACCCGGCGCGCCATCCTAGAGCAGGCCGCGGAGCCTGCTGGGAGTAGTAGGCGCCGGCGCCGGACGGGAGCCGCCGGGCCGGAAAGGTAAGGGCCCCCCTCCCCCCTCCGCGCGCCCCCTCCTCCCCTCCACGCACCCCCTCCTTACCTTTCCAGCCCGGCGGCTCCCGTCCGGCGCCGGCGCCTACTACTTCCAGCAGGCTCCGCGGCCTGCTCTAGAGTAGCGCGCCGGGTGATGACATCACCCGGCGCGCCATCCTAGAGCAGGCCGCGGAGCCTGCTGGGAGTAGTAGGCGCCAGCGCCGGACGGGAGCCGCCGGGCCGGAAAGGTAAGGGCCCCCCTCCCCCCTCCGCGCGCCCCCTCCTCCCCTCCACGCACCCCCTCCTTACCTTTCCGGCCCGGCGGCTCCCGTCCGGCGCCGGCGCCTACTACTTCCAGCAGGCTCCGCGGCCTGCTCTAGAGTAGCGCGCCGGGTGATGACATCACCCGGCGCGCCATCCTAGAGCAGGCCGCGGAGCCTGCTGGGAGTAGTAGGCGCCGGCGCCGGACGGGAGCCGCCGGGCCGGAAAGGTAAGGGCCCCCCTCCCCCCTCTGCGCGCCCCCTCCTCCCCTCCACGCACCCCCTCCTTACCTTTCCGGCCCGGCGGCTCCCGTCCGGCGCCGGCGCCTACTACTTCCAGCAGGATCCGCGGCCTGCTCTAGAGTAGCGCGCCGGGTGATGACATCACCCGGCGCGCCATCCTAGAGCAGGCCGCGGAGCCTGCTGGGAGTAGTAGGCGCCGGCGCCGGACGGGAGCCGCCGGGCCGGAAAGGTAAGGGCCCCCCTCCCCCCTCTGCGCGCCCCCTCCTCCCCTCCACGCACCCCCTCCTTACCTTTCCGGCCCGGCGGCTCCCGTCCGGCGCCGGCGCCTACTACTTCCAGCAGGCTCTGCGGCCTGCTCTAGAGTAGCGCGCCGGGTGATGACATCACCCGGCGCGCCATCCTAGAGCAGGCCGCGGAGCCTGCTGGGAGTAGTAGGCGCCGGCGCCGGACGGGAGCCGCCGGGCCGGAAAGGTAAGGGCCCCCCTCCCCCCTCCCCCCTCCGCGCGCCCCCTCCTCCCCTCCACGCACCCCCTCCTTACCTTCCCGGCCCGGTGGCTCCCGGCCGGCGCCGGCGCCTACTACTACCAGCAGGCTCCGCGTCCTGCTCTAGAGTAGCGCGCCGGGTGATGACATCACCCGGCGTGCCACCCTAGAGCAGGCCGCGGAGCCTGCTAGTAGTAGTAGGCGCCGGCGCCGGACGGGAGCCACCGGGCCGAGAAGGTAAGTGCCCCCCTCCTCCCCCCCCCGCTGTCCACTTTCATCGGCGGGCGCCCGCTGGCGCCCGCCAATGGAAGCGGCGGTGGGCGCCAGTGGGCGCCCGCCGATCCGCCGATCCGCCGAACCGGTTCGGAGCTTTTTCGGACCGGTTCGGATTGGATCGGCCGATCCAGCTGCGGGATCGGAAATCGGATAATTTATCCGATTTCCCACTGGACCGGACTCGGATCGTGGATCGGGTCCGATCCAGTGCACATCCCTAATTTATAGCTTTTAACTGTATATGTTTTAATTTTGTAAAGCCGCCTTGAGGACCAGTACTGAGGCAAAAGGCGGGATACAAATAAAGATTATTATTATTATTATTATTATTATTATTATTAATTATTTCACTATTAGCATGTAGGATTATTGGGTCACAATATTATGCCCTTTTACCTGTGAGTGAGCCCCACTGAAATCAATGTAACCTTTAAATAGACATAGGATTGCACTGCTAGTCTTAGTATTCTATTTTTAAAAATGTATTACTTCCAAGTTGATATTTTGGGCTCAGAAAGTGGTTTTGAGAGAATACGATGCTCACATTTTAGTAATGCTAAACAGGTCTTTTCCTACTCACTCTCTGAAAAGACCCCCTTTAATTGTTTGAGGGAAATGTGGGTTATAAGTGTAATGATTTTGGGTATATGCTATTTTATCTACATATGTTATCTCTTCTGAGGGCTCCTTCACATGCAGCGTGATCAAGATCGGTTACTCGTGGAAGTTCCCAGGTCCTTTTCATGGCATCGTCATGCTCCAGTGCCTCTCCCACTGTTTTTGAAGTTTATTCCGCTGAGATTTAAGTTGCCGAAAATGGAGTAACAAATATACACCCCTATCTAAGAGCTGGTGTATTTCCTGGGGCAGATCTACACGTAGTCCTCGATGCGCCCTCCCTGCGCCCCGAGCTGCCCCTGGAGCGTTGAACCCTGCCAAATGTGGACCAAGCCTTGGAAGCTCTGCTCGCGCCCTTGCCGCCACCCTTTCATCCTGGCCGGTCTCGGGGAGGAAGTGTGTGTGTGTGTGGGGGGGGGGGGTTGTAAACAAAAGCCAGTGATCGGGAGAGGGATTTCCCAATCGCTGGCTTTTGTTTACAACCCTCCCCCCTCCCTCCCCGGGAACGGCCAGGATGAAAGGGCGGCGGCTGCAGTGAGGCCGTGAGCAGAGCCTCTAAGTCTTGGTCCACACTGGGCGGGGTGCAGCATTCCAAGGGCGGCTCAGGGCGCAGGGAGGGCGCCTAGAGGACTACATGTAGTTCTGCCCCCGGATAGTGGAATATTCCTGTAATGTTTTAGCGCCATCTGCTGGCTGTTTAAATGGAACATATGGAACCACCAAAAAAGGGGGAGGGACATTTATTGTGCCCATTGCAATTCCAGAACAGCTCTGCAAGAAGAAAGCCCAGTAAGGGAGCGGGTTTTATTGCTCGTTTAGAGAAGCTATGAATCTGTGGGGTAGGGTGGGCTTTAAAATTGAAATAATAATAATAATAATAATAATAATAATAATAATAATAATATATTTCTTACCCGCCTCTCCGTTTGGATTGAGGCGGGGAACAGCTTAGGATAAAGGCTCAAGATCATGCAGTGGGGCAGTGAGGAGAACTGGAGATGGCAGAGCTCCTCTCAGTCTGGCATGCCCAGAGGTGTTCACAGCTGAGATGGTTTGGTCTTCACATTTGCAAAAAAGTACAGGGTCTCTCAACTTCTTTGCATCTGTTTACTCTATATAAAGGTAGGACAAGCCTTGCTTAGTCAGACTGATGTTTCAGCTAGATTAGCATTCTTTTTCAAACAGTGGCCAGCCAGCTGCTGCAGAGAAGGCCACACATAGGAACATTAGAAGAGCTACGCTGATAGTTTCTCTGGAGAAAAATTAATAAATAACAATAATTATAATTATGGCCCTGACGGAAAGAAGAAAGAGCACGGGAGGTGGAGCAGGCAAAGGAAACATCAGGGCCTACTCCAGTTGGACTCCCCTCCTTCAGGAGCAGGACAACCCCATCAGCCCTGTTGCTGGTCTACTTATTTTTTTCCTCTCTCTCTTCCCCCCACTTCCCTCCCCAACTCCTTTTCCTCCTGTGTCATGTCTTTTTTAGATTGTAAGCCTGAGGGCAGGGACTGTCTTCTTTACTGATTGATTGTAAGCCGCTCTGAGAGCCTCTTTGGCTGAGGAGCAGGGTAAAAATACAATAAATAAATAAATAAATAAATAAATAAATATAAAATATGATTTTAAAAAATCATTTTAAAAAAGAGAATAAAAAGCTGAACAGCAGAAGTTAGCAGGGCTGGAACTTTACTGTTGTAACATACCGACATTGAATTGGCCACAGCTGGCTCTTTGTTAAACCAAACTAGGAAAGCTGCATGTGGAGAGGTAGGAGGAGGCGCATAAAGACTGAAAGCCCAGGAGTGTGTGTGAGGGAGACGCGCCAGGGAGATACACGCATGCATCGTGGCTATGGAATGCTAAAACGAAAAGACAGGCATGATTCCAGACAATGATTCGGAGGAGCAAGCGAAATTGACGTGGGAATCATAGTATAAAGGGGAATGGCACAGTATAAAGGGCACAGCGGCCACGCAAGAAGCACGAAAGCTGAATGAGAAGGGGAGCCAGGCGCCAGGATCGTTTTGTGGAGATGGAGATGTCAAAACGAGGGAGCTGAGATCTGAAGATACTTTTGCCCCTATCCCGCTTAGGCGGGGGAGCAAGATGCATCCATGCAGCATTTAAAAAATAGCACAATATATTAGGAAACCGTTCCAGCCTTCAGCCAGCCAAACAGCACTTCGGATGGAGTGGAGACAGATAGGACTTTCCTCTTGCACGCACCTGAGCAATCTTTGGACCGGGGATATGCGTAGCTACCAGGATCATGTCCATGTTAGGAGCAGCCAGGAATGTATCAGTGCTAGCAAAATTATATTTAACGGCACCTTAGATCATCTTCTGTGTTGGGCAGCCTCAGCTCTAGGTGCTGCAAACCTTCCTCCCAATCCCCCCCCCCCCTCCGGCCTGGTGGCATTTGATGCACTATAACTTTTCTTTCAGGTCAGCGCAATGCAGTTCTTCGATCACTGGTTGGGTGGATTAGAAAATTCCTGTGCAGCTATTCCTCTCCGATACTGCTTGCTTTCTAACCGTTTCACTTGCATCTACTGGCATTTCCAAAGACATACTGCCTTTTTCACTCTTCGTTATTTATTCTTCTTTTTCTTCTGGGGGTTGGGGTGGAGGGAAAGCATCAACCTCACATCCACTATCGTGCGATGGGGTGATGTTTTATCCATTCTGTGAAATTACTTTATAAAGAACTGGAGAACTGCAGGCAAATTGGCATGTCCTGCTGCCATCTTAAAATCAGAATGAGAAAGTGAGTACCAACAGGGCCGTGGTAGATGGTTCAGTGAAATAAACTCTTGTTTGTGACAGCCGTGAAAAAGGCAGATCCTGTGCTAGGGATCATTAGAAAAGGTGTTAAATTAAAACTTCCAATGTCACACTGCCTTTATATAAATCTTTTGTGCAGACACACTTGGAATGTTGTGGGTTCCATCGCACCTACTTCCCCCCCCCCCCGGCTTGCGTCTGCGGTTTCCCCCTCTGTTTCCTTAGCGATTCGAGCGCTGGACAGTGTCAAGTCTGTGCATTGTTGCGCTATTTCACCTGTATCGCTACTGTGCTGGCGAAATTTCCCGCACTGCTCCCACTACATTCTCCTTCCTCCTGCAGTATAAGTGTGTGTGTGTGTGTGTGTATATATATATTCTGTGCAAATACAATAGTATGGCAGCCTGAAACTGCGCAATTGCGGTAAAACAACACACTATGCTTTCCCCTAAGATCATATTAAACAATATAAGCGAAGAGGAAAGTATTACAATTAGTTTTTGGAGATGTTTGTGGTCAATGTAGGCATGGCAAGGGGAAACTGACATTGTTCTGGTCAGGAAACCTAGACATGCCTACTCCAGAGTGAGAACCATAGAGTTGAATGGGACCAAGCCTTCTCTGCAGGGTGTTTGGGTGCCCTCTCTCCCTCCCCCTTTGCAGTTGAGCAGTTGAGTGGAGAACCACGCCGTTCTCCTCTTTTGTCAGTGAGACTGCCCTTCGACATGCACACACCCAATAAAAACACGGGAGGGAGGAGTGGTTTTATTGTGCAGGGAGGGAAAAAACCCAGACTTTCCCTGCTCCAACGTAAGATGGAAAACAGAGGGGAAGAGGCAAGTTAAGCACAGGACAGGGATGACCTCGTGTGAGTACTGTGCTGCAAAAACCCATACTGGGCATGGCGAGAGTGGGACAAATCGCTGGTGTGATGGAGCTCTCTGTGCCATTCTGGGCACCATATCTCAAAAAAGGATATTGTAGACCTGGAAAAGGTGAAGAAAAGGGCAAGCAACATGATCTAGGGCTGGAGCAACTCTCTGGCGAGCAAAGTTTACTCTGCATGTGGCTGCTATAAAAAAAGGCAAACTCTGTGTTAGGGATAAGTTAGGAAAGGGAATGAGAATAAAACTACCAATATACTGCCTTTATGCAAATCTATGATGCGACCACAGTTGGGATACTCTATACAGTTTTGGTCACCACGGAGCACCTTGGATAGCTCCTTTAGAGTTCTGACTGAAAGCCAGAGCAGATTCATCACTCCAATGACATTGGGGCCACCAGCCTCCACTGGCCAGAGTAGGCAATATTGGATCTTCACGTGCAGCAGGAACTGTGTGCATAGGACAACTGCATACAGAGATCTCTGTAACCTCACCTGTGGAACGGATCGTTGGTGCTGGGCACTCCCACTCCCCCACAGAAGGGAAAGGAACTTTGGAATGGGGGTTGAGTTAAAATCATGGGGGGGGGAAGTAGCAGTACAGCGATAAGCAGAAGAGGCCACAGAAAGAAACAGCTTAGCCAGTGGGTTCCTCCCTCCCCATGTTAAAAAATGGTGGCAGAGCAGCTTTAAGACTTCAAGTTGAATCGTCCTCGCTGGATGAAGACGAAAATGTTTCCGACTGCCCATTCGGAGATGGGCCACGAGCATAGGGTGAGACATGGTAGCCAGTCAAAGAGGCCTGCGTGCCATAGCAGAAGATGCACACACCGGAGAGGGAAAGGTTAGAAACACCTATACTAGTGCTAGAAGCTTCCAGCCCAAAATGGGAGAGTTTGAGCGCGTGGTTTTAAAGGGAATCTTGGGACACGGTCATCTCTGGTTACAAACTCTATAGGAAGGGCAGGGAAGGACGTACAATGTTGCTCTGTATAACAAAGAGGACATCGTGTTGAGTAGACTAGGATAATAATAATAATAATAATAATAATAATAATAATAATAATATTTATTCATAACCCGCCTCTCCCTCTGGATCGAGGCGGGGAACAACAACAAATATAAAACACAAAAATCACAAAATAGTTGAAATATTAAAAACAAATAAAATCCAATACATCATTAAAAATATCTTAAAATTCAACTGGATAGGCCTGCCGGAAGAGAGCAGTCTTCATGACTCTCTTAAATTCATGAAGACTGCTAATTTGTCTAATCTCCTCCGGTAGACCATTCCACAGTATGGGAGCGGTAGAAGAGAAGGTCCTCTGGGTAACACTCGTCAGCCTAGTTCTGGCTGATTTGAGTAAGTTCTTCCCAGAGGACCTGAGTGTGTGGGGCAAATTATACAGGAGAAGGCGATCCCGCAGGTAACCTGGACGCAAACCATGTAGGGCTTAAAGGTAATAACCAACACTTTATACTTCGCCCGGAAACTGATTGGCAGCCAATGAAGCGATTTGAAAATTGGTGTAATGTGGTCACCCCTAGATGTACCAGTGACCAACCTGGCTGCCATATTTTGAACAAGTTGAAGTTTCTGGACTAGGCACAAAGGTAATCCTATGTACAGCGCATTGCAGAAGTCAAGCCTCGAAGTTACCAGCGTGTGCACTACCGTCTTTTATATTTTACATTGTGTTCCCCGCCTCGATCCGAAGGGAGAGGCAGCGCAGCTGGCGTATCAGCTGAAGCTGATAGTTGGCACTCCTGGCCGTTGCATCTATCTGGGCTGTCATTTGGAGCGACGGATCCAGGAGTACCCCCAAGCTGCGAACACAGTCTTTTGGGGGGGGGTGTAACCCCATCCAGAACTGGTTGACACACCTCCAAACCCAGGTTGGGGCCTTTGACAGCAAGCACCTCCGTCTTGTCTGGATTCAGCTTTCGTTTGTTTTTCCTCATCCAGCCCATTACCACCTCTAAGCATTCATTCAGAGGAGACACACTATCCTTAGCTGACAATGTTGTCGAAGGCAAAGAGAAATATATTTGGGTGTCATCAGCGTATTGATAGCACCCCACCCCATGACTCCGGATGATCTCTCCCAGTGGTTTCATATAAATGTTAAACAGCATTGGGGAAAGGATGGCACCTTGTGGTATACCACATAGCAGCTCCTTTTTTGAAGAGCAGCTATCCCCAAGCATCACCATCTGGAACCTGCCCGAGAGATAGGATCGGAACCACTGAAGCACAATGCCCCCGATTCCCAATTCCCCCAGGCGCTCCAGAAGGATACCATGGTCGATGGTATCGAAAGCCACTGAGAGGTCCAGGAGTACCAGCAGGGACACACTCCCCCTGTCAATACTAAGGCATAGATCATCCACTAAGGCGACCAAAGCGGTCTCAACTCCGTATTCTGCCCTGAAGCTGGTTTGAAATGGGTCTAGAAAAACAGTGTCATCCAAGACTGCCAGGAGTTGGAAGGCAACCGCCCTCTCAATCACCCTGCCCCAAAATGGAAGGTTTGATACTGGCCTGTAGTTATTAAGGTCTAGGGGATCCAGGGAGAGCTTTTTTAGAAGCAGCCGTACCACCGCTTCTTTTAAACATGATGGAAAACTCCCCTCCCTGAGAGATGCATTAATGATATGATGTAGATGTGATCTAACTGCATCTCCTCCCTGGATGACCAGCCAAGAAGGACAGGGATCGAGAGGGCAAGTCGTCGTCCTCACACATCCAAGTACCTTGTCCACGTCCTCGGTACTCACCAACTGAAACTGATCCAGTGTAATTCTACTCGCGGAGTTGCTGGACACTCCATTATCAGCCTCTGCTATAACAATGGCATCTAAGTCGGCTCTTATCCGAGAGATTTTATCTGTGAAATGATCGTTAAAGGCATCACAGCGAACTACTGAAGGTCTAAAATCAGATTCAGGGGGGAAGGTGCCTGAGTTAGACCCCTCACCATCCTGAACAGTTCTGCTGGACGCGAATTCGCAGACGCAATGTGCGCAGAGAAGAAAGCTTTCTTCACTGCACGTATTGCCACCCCATAGGAACGAAGATGTTCTCTATGTCGTGTCTTATGGGATATAAGTCAAGTTTTCCGCCATCGATGCTCCAGTTGTCGTCCTTTCCGCTTCAACTCCCTGAGGTCTTCTGTATACCCTATTAGAAGCAGTTCGGAGAGGACGTTTGGGGGCGATCGTGTCGATAGCCCTAGTTAGGCCTTGATCCCATCTATTGACCAGGGCTTCTACAGGATCGTTGATGATACCAGCCATAGTATTTCCAAGGCTTTCTGGAATCCAGAAGGATCCATCAGACTTCGAGGGCAGACCATCTTAATAGATCCGCCACCCCTGCAGGGGCGGGTGGTAGCCGTGATACTAACCCTAATCAGAAAATGGTCTGTCCATGACAATTTGGAGATATTCGTTACCTCCGCCCACAGATCTGTCTGTTCAGAACTGAAAACAGCATTGAGGGTGTGACCTGCTGAATGTGTAGGTCCAGAGACCAATTGGGATAGGCCCATATTTGTCATGGATGCTATGAACTCCCGAGCTCCACCTGACAAACCGGCCTCGAATGGGATGTTGAAGTCTCCCAGGACCAAAAGCCTGGGCGAATCCAACACCAGCTCCGAGACCAGTTCCGTGAGCTCGGCCAGGGAGTCTGATAGGCAGCGGGGTGGCCGGTACACTAAGAGAATCCCTAGTCTATCCCTGGCCTGCAGACTCAGGTATACACATTTGATATGATTCAATTCCCGGACAGCGGCAGACTTCTCCGTAGAAGCTCTATGGATGACAATACCAGGCTCCGAAAGCAATTTAGTATACTAGGAAAATGCTATCATCCCCCTGATAAGAACACTCAGGGAGATCTTGCGATGGAAAATGACATCAGGGAGGCATCCAAACAAGGACGTGTTGTAATAATGGGTGATCTCTATCACCCTCACATTGACTGGAGACATGCATGTTCCAGTCATGACAAAGAGGTTACATTTCTCAATGTAGGATGGTTAGGATGTTTTTTATGATGTTTTAATGCAGTTTTAATAATGTGCGCCATGTTTTTAATCAGTTTTATGTATTTTATCATATTTTATATTTACTGTTGTTCCCTGCCTCAATCCAAATGGAGAGGCAGGTAAGAAATGAATGTTGTATTATTATTATTATTATTATTATTATTATTATTATTATTATTATTGCCCAAAACAACTGTGCCTTAGAGTAGTTGGACATGGAACTGACCAGAGGGGGAGGCGACCCTAAGTAGACTTACCGTATTTCTTCAATTCTAAGATGCCATCGATTGTAAGATGCACCTTGATTTCATTACCACCAACAGAAAAAAAGCCTTGATTCTAAGAAAAAAAGAAATAAAATAAAACACTAAAATAGATCTAAAATGTGAAAACTGTGATTCTAAGACACCATCGATTCTAAGACGCACTCCGTTTTTAGAGACTTTTATATGGGGGTGGGGAAGTGCATCTTAGAATCGAAGATATACGGTAATCCTAAGTAGTGCCGCTCAGGACCTATTACGGGATGTGAGTGTTGTCGAACTAGTTGGAAACAGACCTCAGTGCTATCAGATTTAATACATATTTAAATGGAAAATTGCCAAGGAAGTGGTATTTTACTTCAAAAGAGGAAACTTCACTAACATGAGGGAACTAGTAACAAGGAGGTTACCTAGGCAGCAGTGCATGGTTGTTGAATCTCTTTCAGCCCATGGGCAGAATTCAGTTTCAGAGCAGCTATTGGGGGGCACATTCCAGTGGTAGCTGGGCTCAAAGGCAAAAAGGGAGGGAGCCAAAAATACCAACAAAGTCCTTACTGCCATTAATTAAGCCTTAGGCATTTTAGCCTTTCAAAATGGTGGTGGTTGGGACCTGTGGAATAGCAGGGAATACACCAAATGAAGCCAGATTCCGGCTAGACATCAGGAAAATCTTCCTGACTGTTAGAGAAGTACGACAATGGAACCAATGACCTAGGGAGGTCGTGGGCTCTCCTACACTAGAGGTATTCAAGGCAGGGTGACCAGATTGCCAGGGATTTCCCGGTCCTAACCGGGAAAACTGGGGCGATCCGGGCCAACTGGGCCCTGGGGGCAAACCTCCGGAGAAACAGTTCACTCGATCTGGAGCGCTCTCCCTCCTCCCTGTTCAAAGCACCACCGCGCCAAGCCCCTTGCGGGTGACACTCACCTGGGCTCATGTCGCTGGCTTGCTCGCTCGCTCGCGCCGCTGCTGCTGCCCCTCATCGCCTCGCAGGAGGAAGTGATGGGCACCCAGCTCAGGTGTCCCATCGTCCCCCCCCCAAACCAGCCCTGGAGCCGGCACGCTTGGAGCGGCGCCGAGGAAACTTCCCCCTGGGCGGGCGAGGCAGACTGTTGCCCCTCCTCGGCACACTTCCTCCAGCCCCTCCCCCGGGCGATCCAGGGCTTCTTCTAGGCCAGCACGACCGCGCAGAACTAGAAACTGCTCAGCTCGGCCTGGAGGAAGCGCCTTTGCTTTGCTTTGCGAGTGAGCTACATGAGCCCAGGTGAGTGTCGCCCGCAAGGGGCTTGGTGTGGCGGTGCTTTGAACAGGGAGGAGGGAGAACGAGCAAGCGCTGGGGTGGAAGCTTTTTGCTCCTGGGGTAGCCTGATGCCCTGCTCTAAAAGATTGTGTAGGGCTCCAGATACCATCATCCCCAAGGATGATGGGGGTTGTAGTCCAACACCAACTGGGGTGGTTTGGGCATGTTGCTGGGGACGATGGGACTTGAAGTCCCAACACAATCTCGTGGGCGCCGCACACCCCCTTTGGGCGGCCATTTTGGGCCTGGATTTTGGTTTCCAAAATCTGGTCACCCTAATTCAAGGTGCGGCTGGACAATCATCTGTCAGGGATGCTGTAAGGTGGATTCCTGCAGTGAGCAGGGGGTTGGACTCGATGGCCTTAGAGGCCCCTTCCAACTCTATTGTTCAATGATTCTATCATTGGGAGATGAGGGAAAGGGGGTTGGAAGAGGGGAAAGTGAGCATGGCCCACTAGGGAACTGAGGTGGGGTCAATTTGACCACTAGGCTGGCTGGATTTGGTTCATGGGCCGGAAGTTCAAGGCTCCTGCTATAGGGAGTGCCGGGCCAGCAAGTCCAGATCTACACCAAGCAGGATATAGCAGTATGAAAGCTGTATGAAAGTGGTATCAAAAAGGCAAAAGCCACACTACTGCTTTATAGCAGTACTGAAGTGCACTGACAACTGTTAGAGCCCATAGACATGTACCATATACCACTATATCCTGCTTGACGTGGCTCCTGCTTTTTATATACCGCTTTTGTACTGCTTTCATACCGCTATATCTTGCTTGGTGTAGATCTGGCCCACGTGATGAAACCCTGTGGCATCTAACACAGCGTCTACTGTGAGCGAAGTGTTCCAGTGGCTAAATTAGGTGTGGACAGTACTATATCCTCCATTATAGGTTCTTGAAATGTACCTGGTTAATACTGCCTGGTATTATTTTTTGTAAATCTCTTAACTGCTGCGACTGCTTCCAATTGAAACTCATAAAGCTTGTCCACGTTTGTGCAAAGAACCAGGTGGAGGGAAATAATCAGCCACACACAAGAGATATTATTAAAATGAACTGTTTATATTATCTCAGTTGAGTCAATACAGTATAATGTATTAAAATGGAAAGGTACAAAATTGAAATAAATACTTTCTGAGTCATGTATAAATCTTTTGTCAAGATGACAGTTTGTGGTTTTTTTTGTGTTTTTTTGTTTGTTTGTTTGTTTCTTTTCATCAGTACATGTTTCAATAAAACATTTAAAATGACATTTAAAGTATCGTCTAAAATATGGTTTGTGGAAGAAAGACACTCAACTCAAACAAATTTTGGCTTGTTTTGGCATGAGATCTTGACATAATCTGGGTTCCCCAAAACCACGTAAATGGTGGTAAAAATATTAAATGTTTCAACTCATCTTAAAAAAATAAACAGGCTTTACAAAACCCCCTCTGATCCTTAACTCAACCACTCTCCTGTGTATTCTGCACTTAACAATATATACATTCATTAGTGTCCAAGGGAAGACATCCACTGACTTTCATTGAAAATAGAATGGTGGAGGGGAAGAAGAAGAAGGAAATAACCCCACCCCACACCTAATGAACATTATTATGCAGCTGACAGCAACAATTCATAGTTTCTTTCTTTAAAAAAGAAAAAAAGGAGAACGATTCATCTCAGCAGCGTAGACAAATTGCACAGAAATTAAAAAGGAAGCAAAAATGTACACAGGGAACAGGGAAACAGGCAGTTATGGGAAAATCCGAGTCTGAAGCACAAAGCCACTGCCACACAAAGGGTGGGTTTTATAAAAACTGGATGGAAGGCAATCACACGTTGTGGAGCTTAGGCTGTGATCCGAAGTCCACTTTCTTAGGATGATGTTCCACTGAAAACAGTGGGATGGTTCTCCAGGAAAAAATTTTTTTTGACTTGCACGGGGTTCTAACTGAAATCTGTGGGACTTAAGTAAAGTCATGCCTATCTTGTCCTATTGATTTCGACGGGAACTAAGTTCAATGGTAAGTTAGTGTGGATCCAGCCCAATGGTTCTTACTTCTAAGTGGTGCATTTAAGATCGGGGTTACAGATGTATAGGGCAACTTTCCTGCAAAACTCCTTAGGGGCCACCGATACGGCTTGTTTTGGAGCCACATATCAAACAAATCCTGTAATACCAGAGAGTTTGTTCACCTGCCCAAACCTGGGGCCATTCCTTACAATATGTGGCAGCAAAAGTGAGCTTGCCACTAAGTGTAAACTTAGCACAATGTTCCAACAACCTGTCCCTCTGATGACTATATCCATGGTATGTTTCAAGCCTGTTTTTTTTTTCTCATTCGTACCTGACGGTGTTTTAACGGGCATTGAATACCTTTATCTTCATGTGTCAACAACTGATACAGCTTAGTGGTCAGTTTGGAGTCTGATGAATCTGTTGCTTTTCTATATGTAGTGGGGTAAGGGGACAGCTCCTAGGATGGCATCCACACCCCATAGATTTTAGAAAGTTATGCTCAACTAGGTGTATGGGTATACAGGTATGGAGTGGTTCATCTGACTTCTGATTTCTTTCTACCTCCTTTTTTGAGGCATGAGTATCTTGGAAATCACACAGGCCCCAGGTTCAAGCATTAATTCCTGCATGAAACGGAAGGTGCGTGAAAACCCTCGCCCCACTGCATATAGGCAAACAACACGCTCATCAACACCTAAATGGGCTGCATTACAAGGAAGCCTTTCAGAATCGCAGACACTGGATAGCAGGGTCCTTGATTTAGATCAGGTCAGTATTTTCCAAACATAAGGGTGATCTTTCAGATATGAAGTCAGTGGTGTTGGGGTGCAGCCAGTTCAGGACAATTTGTTTTGAGATGCTATGATCCTTTAACGATGTGCTGACGTAGACCAGAGCAGGATCTACACTACCGCTTTAAAACAGTTTATAACAGGTTTGACAACTATTGGGGTCCATGACACACTCCATATACAGTTTTTGAAATGTTTTCAAAATGTTTTCAAAATGTTTTGTCTTGCTTGGTGTAGATCTGGCCCTGGAGTTTAGCTGCAGTACTTTCCTTCAGGTTGTGTCCATGGAGTCATGGGATCAAATCCCAAATCCCTACTTATGCTATTTTCTTTTCTTGCAGCATTACACTCTTATACTTCCTGTATTTTTCACGTCTGAATATCTTCTGAAAATATCTCAACATACATTATGATATACTGGTATAGTAAACTTATGCACTATTCAACTTTAAAAATTAATATTTCCTTACACACACACATTTCCCCATGCTAAGTCAAAGCTGGGGCCTGCACTTTTTATTTCGAAGCGCTGGCGTACCATGGCGCGGCAGTCAGCGTGTGCCATAAGTGGGGGAATCCTTTTTTCTCTCTCTCTACCACAAACCCTCATCTGAAATACAGGGGAGGTAAAACTAGCCTATCTTAAAGAGCTTTTGAATTGCTACTGCGTTATTATAGGCAGCTGCTTTGAGCACTTGAACTATGCTATATAAAAAAGATGTATTATGCAAGGGTGCATCTCAGCTAACATTTGCAGAATTTGAGAAAAAAGAAGGAAAACGTTTGTGCTCATCATAGGAGAACTATTATGATGTGCAGAGCTGGCTGCGCCATACAAGTGGGATGTAGATTTAAAGAAGCTAAGAGATGCTGCCGTGGAGGAAAACCCTGAGCCAGCTTAACCAGTAATACGGCAGCCGGCTAGCTTTTTTGGTGACAATTTGGTTGGTCTTAATGACGATATTGCCTGACCATGGAATTTTTTTTGGGGGGGGGGGTTGTCCTGTGTGCTATCAATGGTCCCGAATATGCTACCAACTAGCAAATAGCTGCTTTCTGTCTAGTGGCAAACAAGTGTTTTTAATGAAACTCCTCAAAAGAGGATTTTTAGAAGTTCTCAGTCCTGATCAGTCCTCCTTCCTGCCCACCGTCACAAAAAGTAGTCTCTGAAAAAAATAACACTCGATAGAGAGAGGGTGTCACAGGGACGAGCCTATAAGGCGTATTATATATGGCCTTTGTTGTTGCTTCCAGAACTATGATTCTGGATAATTGGGGTGACATAAGAATATAAGAAGAGCCACGCTGGATCAGACCAAGGGTTCATCTATCTGTGAGAATTCTGTTCACACAGTGACCAACCAGCTGTCAACTGGAGACCTGCAAGCAGAACATGACTGCAACAGCATTGTCCTGCCCATGTTCCCCACCATCTGGTGTACATAGGTACACTGACCCTGATTACTGGAGGTAGCACAGAGGCATAAGGACTAGTAGCCATTGATAGTCTTCTTCTTCTTCAAAAATTTGTCTAAACCCATTTTAGAGTCATCCAAACTGGTGGCCAGTCTACTGACGTTGTTGGATCTAGGTGGGCAGTAGGGAAAGATCACATAATCTTGTGTTCTCCGTGCTGGGACGGGGGCAGAGATCACTATTCATAGAGGGGATGCAGAATAGTATAATGGACTAATGCTCCAAATTGTGGCCACCAAAATTCTTCTCCAGTCCCCAAATGGGTTTCTGAATCTTTCTTGACATCTCCCAAAATATCTACAAACGCTTGAGTGGGTACATAAATTACCAGTATAATTGTGATTAATAGCTACTAAACTACAATTTGCTTCTAGTTATGAAGCCAGATTCTGGACTTGGTAAAACTTTTGTTTCCTCAAGCAGGGCTCTTATATGGGAGTTGCCAATGAAGCCCATATAGAGTAAAATAATGTCTGGCTTAGTTTTTTTCAAAAATGTGCCGATTTGATTTCAAGCAATGTTTCAAATTCACATTTTAAGAGCTGCAATTCTAAGCATTCTTACTTGCATGTAAGTGTAAAAATACTTATGTAGCAAGGTTACTTGCTTGTAAGGCAGTTGTCCAAATTTAGGGATGTCTGTTGCTGGGAAATACGAGGCTTTTGGGGCTTGCTGGATTACTGCATTTATGAGTCAAACCAGAGGTTTCTTCCAGAAATCCAGGAACTTTTTCATTTTTTTAAAAATTGCATAAATAGCAGTTTGCACAAATGTATGCCAATTTTTAGTGCAATTTGTGGAAGATCTGCAAACTGGCCCAACCCAAGATCAAGTCAGGACAGCTCGTGAGAAAATTAGCTGAAGTCTGGGGAGCCAAGCCGATGAAAGCTCCGCAAGCTCCAGCCCCCCACCAAACCCCGGACATATTGCTCCGAGATTCCTATCCAAATTCTACCAGAGTTTAATAGTGGGACAGGGCATCCCAAAGGAGAAGCCGCCCTCTCAAATGAAGACTGCCTGCTTCTACAACTGCTTGATGGAACATGGAGGGGGGAAAAGATGACCTATATAAAACAATCTCTTTTATAGTGTAGGGAAGGAAGTCCATCTGAGGAGGCTGCAACTGGAGCTATTCTGGAACTCCAATCATTGAATGACATTTAGCTCCTCCTCTAACTTAGGTCCCCACTACAAGAATTCGGTTTGACGCCTGGTTGTCCGATTATGCGCATCTTCTCACAATCGCTTTTATGGCAAATCACTATATGCGGGAGGAGGTTAAGTGCATAACAGGTTGCCTTACCGGTTGTATGAAACACGCTTTAGAGGTGTTTAATGTGGAGAATCGCTTGCTTACATGGTCATAAGGCGTTTTAACAGCCGCGGTAAATTAAAATTTGCTATTTAATGCACATTCGATAATGCGCATAATCACATAGAAAAAGCGCCTTGACCCCCGATTTGCGCTCCGCTCTTGTAGAGGTCAAATTTTTAATGCACCTTGAAAGAGCTTTAAATTGCTCATGTAGAGGCACCCTTAGCTTCATCTTCAAACTCAACTGAGTATCCAGGCTTATCTTTCCCTGCAAAGGGATTCCTGTCATCACCTCTAAATACATTCCCTCTTAGGCGTTAAATCTGGGTCCTCCTCAGAGTAATGCCAAGCCTCAGAACCAGGGGACATGACACTTACTTGCATGCCCTGTCAAGCGATGAATGGATCTGTGGCTAAACTGAATCATAGAGTGTGTTAGATGCTAAGTGCTCTCGAGCCTCTTTGCTTACATTAGTGTGTCTACTGACTGCCTGGTCATTGTCTGCAGTAGAAATGGGTGGAGTTTGGACTCCACTTTAAGTAAACACTGGGATCATCTGTGGAGTCCCTCCATCCAGCATGCTTGCCATCTGAGGCCAATGGAAATAGTTATACATGTTTTGTCCTCCTTTTTGGTGGTACATGTCCTCTTTTTTGGCAATTCACAAGAGGCCACTCCACATGCACATCTGGTTCCATGGCCAAGACACGGCATCAGCTTGCATGGCATGCAACTTGCACAGTATTACCTCCCAGTGCATAACACAAAATGTGTGTGTGTGTGTGTGTGTGGTTGTCTATCTGGCTGGGAGGTCCCCATCTGTGGCATGATTCCTGCAGCAAGATCTGACATCTTGGAATAAGGCCCTGGACTAAGACAATGATGTCATTGCTTTGCACCAGGTCCTAGGTACTGCCTGGGAAATCTACTCCTGAGTGAGAATTAACTTTCTAGATGTTCAGCAGACATGAATCCATGAATAATAATAATAATAAAAAAATGAATCCATCTACTCCAGCTTATTTCAGGAGTGGATTAGGAAGAGTTTGCCCATGGCTAGTCTTTACTGTCAGCTTTGAAACCCAAGGGGTGGGGGAAGGTAGGGATGAAACACCTGTGCATTGCCTATAAAAATAACTAAAAGATAATCTGCATAGGTTATGGCATGCTATCAGGACATTAGATCTATGGTCCTTATGAACGAACTCAAAATTTCACCTCTGCTAAGGAGGTCCTCCTCTAGAGGTCCTCCCTTCAGTGGTTAGGTGACTGGTGACCAAGGAGCAGCATCACTCTGGTTAGGAAAATGTCTTTCTGGGCACACTGGATGGACACCGACACTTTTATTGTTCAGACAGCTAGATTTTAAAGGTCCCTGGTATTTTCAATGGGCAACTTACTGCAGCTTTCATTGGTCTGTTCTCTTGATTTAATTTTTAGACTGTTTCTTGTTGGTGTTGCTAATTAAGTGGCTGTATTGTGTTTTCTGACATCGTATAAGGATTTTTAAAAAAAAGAAATTGTAAATGGCTTCCGATATATTAACAGAGAAGCAGTATATAAATAATTCAAATACATAAATCTTGGGCCACATTATCAGAAACTTCTTCTTCTGAAGGTGCTTCCTCCTATTGCCCGTTAACTATCATTGCAACTATTTTCGTTTTCGATGCCATTGCTCTAAATAATTGTATAGAGGTACAGCTAGACCATGCCCTCAAGTTCTTATCAGAAGCATAGTGTCCAAATCATGAGAGCTCCAATCTATTTTGTGCTACTCAGATGCATCTGGAGTACTATGTCCAGTTCTGGAAGCCACATTTTAAGAAAGACATGGGCAAACTGAAGAATGCTGAAGAGCAGGTAAAAGAGATGGTATATGTAGCTGGAGAAGATTAAGGGGAGACATGATAGTGGTCTTTAAATATCTGAAGAGCTGTCATGCAAAAGACAGAACAGGCTTGTTCTCTGTGCTTCTCAGGGCAAAACTAGAGCCAACGGGTAAAAATGGCAAAGAAACAGATTTTGTCTAAATGCAAAGAGGAAACTTCTTAATGATAAAAGCAGTTTGGAAGTGGGATAGACTGCCTTAGGAGGAGGTGGGCTCTCCTTCACTGGAGATATTTAAGCAGAGGCTGGAATGCCATCTGGTAGAGATGCTGTAGTAGTAAGATTCCTGTACTAAGCAGGGAGTTGGATGAGATGTCCTCCAAGGTCCCTTCCAAACCAAAATTTTATGATAGTCTTCCAAAATACCCAGCCTCAGGCACCCCTAGTGATTTGATGGGGCTTATGAAAGTAGTTAGGTGCTTCAGACCTGAATCTTTACAGCAGAAAGAAACAATGGAACCAAATGCAAACCGTGACGTGAAAAATCGATTTCTTTTTCCCAGACGAAACATTTCCACAACCTGGTTTTAAGGAACAGTATTACATATATCAATAGATAACGCTATGCTAGGTCTTGAGGGAAAAAAAACTAAAGAGAGGGGGAAAGATGTGAAATAAAGCAAGACATACAGTATAGGGGATACTCTGGTCAACAAACCAATCACCATTAGAATCAAAAAAGCAAACCATCCTTCACCGAGGAACTCAACAACATTTCTCAATGCACTAAGTACATTTTAAACCATGCAATTTTACACAAACATCTTAACTAGGTTTTTTTTAAAACTTTTTAAAACACCAACATTATGCATTTCTTTGTTAATTATATTGGTTAAAGTTGCAGCCAGAGACTGCCAAATATCAGATACATCATCATATACATATTTTTGTTTTTATACAGAATCCGGACAACACAACATTACACATCCTAGAGAGAGAGAGAGAAAGAGAGAGAGAGAGAGAGAGAAAAGAAAAAGAGTATTTGTTCCTTTGTTTGTTTTGTATATATATATATATATATTCTTTTGTAAAAAAGATGGAATGACATGAGGAAGGAGGGAAGATGACTAAGGGAGGGAAAACCAATATCTTCCACCAAATCAGAAAGACCATATGAAAATAATTCCTAAACCACAGTAGAATAAAAGAAAGAGGGGGGAAAAGGGAAGAGAAGGAATTGTCTTGGAAATTGGCTCCACGTCAAAAATTCTCTTCACTACAAAACAAGATGTTTGGACGCAGAGTGTATTGGCATTGAAATCAGGAAGAACCATGACGTCATGTTGATTCAAAGTCCATTTTATTCAAAACAAAAATTGGGTTGGGAAGACAAAGAAAATCAATTTGTGGTTGTATGTAAATTCAAAGATCTCTTATCGGCTTGAATGCTCTACGTACCCAAGATGGATGGCTGGGAAACGTAGCCAGACAATACCACGCTGATAGAAAGTTGCAAGGACAACATGATGTCTTTACTGCTATTTTGTTGTTGTTGTTCACATGTAGTGTTGATTGAATCAGTATGTGGCTTGGAACTTAGCTGTCTGTTTGTTTTTGTTTTGTTTTTAAGCTGATGAGTTGGGTTCACTTTTAAATGATCATCTTTACCCATTGCCCACCCACCCACATCCTAAAGCAATGCATGCATTAGATTGGACAAAGGAAAATCGATTGTGTCAAATGCTTTTTTTCCTCCATTTATAATGGCAAGTATACAAATATGTTAAAATTTCAGATATATAATAATCAAAGATACAAAATCATTTTTGACAAGAGTTTTTTTTTAAAACAATAACCATTACAGTGCAAGGTTTTTTTATTACAGTAAAAGGTGAGTATTTAGGTTTACAGTAACTGTAGATTGTAGCTGTTTCTGGTTTTTTTTTTATGTACAGTAGGTCCCTGATGTTTAGAGTGTATGCACCAGTCAGAGATAAAAACCTAGCACAGAATGGCTATCCAACTTTAAATACACTTTTTCTTAAACATTTACAAAATAACAGCAATATCACAAATTCACAAGCACATTGTTTTGCCTTAATAAAAAGCATGTATTTTTTTTACATTTTTTCTTTTTTATATATAGTTTTTAAACTTTCAACACTTAAAGAAATGTAAAAGTTGGATATATATGAGGACATGGTCACACGTGTTATTTGATTCAAGGGCTTTGCCGTTCCACCAGATTCCTTGAAACATGTTAAGCACCATTTCATTAGCCACTTTGTATGCCGAGTATACACTCAGGAGCTGAGTATACACCCAACCTCCTGCTCTGCCACCCTCTCCCAAATTGCTCTAGATTCAAGCACAATTGTTTCTAAGAACACCCGTTACAACTTTCTGCTGGTACCCTGATTACTCTTTGCTCCACCATTCTCATGTGCTCATTACCAGTGGGGTAGTGGTAAATTCTGAAGTGCAGGCACTCATCCTGACACAGCCATACCCCAAGGAGAGTACAAAATTGCAGCCAGCTGTGTGGATCCATGTCAACGAGGCAGTTTTGGCCATCTGCATCTCCACCATAAAATATGTCTCGTTTGTGCATCGAAGACCAAGAGACCACAATATTCAACAGGGATACTTTGCAACAGTATATTGTTGCTGGCAAAAATCAATCTTGCCCCCTCCAACTACGATGCGGATTGCTGTTAAGATCAGAGGCAACAGTGGAGCCTGAGGGGGATTTGCTGAAAAAGAAGGAAACCACTCAGCTGATGAACGGATTTGAGTGAAATGATACAAGATGAAGAGACAAGTTGCAGCAAGGGCAAACAGACATGAGAAGAGAGAAAGGGAAACAGAAAGCTAGGGATTCAGACTCAAGTCTACTCAAGAACTCATTGCATAGTAAGCTGTTCCTGGATTGTACATTTTTTCTTTAAAAATATGTGAATTTACAATTTGCTTTTCAACTCAAATGGGTTCTCAAAGCAGAGAACAATATATATATATATATATATATATATATATATAGGTGCTTTAAATGTCCAAGGAAAAATACAACAAAATTTTCTCAATAGCAGGGAGAAAGATGCAACCCCAGCTAAACCCCATCATTCCATTCTTCTCTGAGTCTGTGCTCCTCCATCTTTCCTATAATCTAGCTACACCATTTCATTTCCTCCAATGCCAGCCTGAAATGGCTCTGACCCCCTCTAGAAGGATTCGCTTTGGCGCTTGGCTGCCCTATTATGCGCATATTCGCAGAAGCGCATTTACTCCTAATACCTCTGTACGAGAGGCGGCGAAGCGCATTACAGGATGACCGAAACGCGCTTTAAACTTGCTGACATGCAGAGAATCGCATGTACGGCGGTAAGGCGCTTTAACTGCCACCGCAAATTAAAACTCGCGGTTTAACGCGCATTCGATAATGCACATAATCGGAGATTTAAAGCTCCTCAGCCCCCAATTTGCGCTCCTCTCTTGTAGAAGTAAAAAATTTAATCAGCCTTGAAAGAGCTTTAAACCTCTCTTGTAGAGGCAGCCATCCCTAGATATTGACCAGGGCTGAATTTGTGACTAGACAGCATCAGTATTATTAAGGACCCTTGAAACTGGTTTTGGGCAAATCCTGATGACTCATACCTACAGCCAAAAGAAACTAGGTTTCCCTGACAGGCATTTAGGTAACATCTAAGACTTTTCAGAGATAAACCACCAGGTTAAGAAATGGGGGAGGCAATCTGCAGATGTGGGCATGACACCTAGCTCTCTCTCTCTCTCTCTCCTTTTCATCATATCCAGGCAAGGCAGAGTTTGTTCTGAATCAGTGCCTGGGTGCTAATCTGGATGAGGGCCAATAAACTGAGACTCAATCCAGACAAGACAGAGGTACTGTTAACAGGTGGTTTGTCAGCCTATCAGAATTGTGTTCTGGAGAGGTTTGCATGCCCCCTAAAGGATCAAGTTCATAGTTTAGGGGTGTGGGTTGAATCCAGCACTGCCGCTGAAGGCACAGGTGGACTTGGTGGCTTGGAGCACCTTTTATTAACTTAGGCTGACTTACCAACTATGACCCTATCTGAAAAGAGATAACCTAGCTACAATTATTCACATCCCAGTAGCCTCCTGGGTGGATTACTGTGAAGTGATATAAGTGGGGCTGCCTTTGAAAATGGTCTGGAAACTTCAGTGATTCCAAAATATGTCAGCAAGATTGTCAATTATATTCCACCATTATTATTATTTTGCCATCTGCAGTGGCCTCCAGTCCATTTCCAGGTCCAATTCAAAGTGCTGATAGTAATCTTTAAGGCCCTAAACATGTTTGGGCCACGTTAGCTGAAGGATAAACTCCTCCTACATACAACTGCACAGACCCTAAGGGCCATCTTCTGAGATCCTTCCCCATGTACCCCTATCAAACTGGATCTGGTGTGTGGTAACAAGAGAGAGAGAGCTTTTTTAGTGCCTACATTATGGTCTTTTTGGTACCATAAAATAAATTTCTCTAGACGTTTTACAATTTAAACATAATGATTATAGTGATGCAAATAAAACCCAATTTTCCCAGAAAGCATTCCATCAGGTACCAAGGTACCAAGCTGGACTGAGCTCCAAATTTCAGAGTTTTAAAAGATTCCACCCATGAAAGAAAGGTGTATGCAGAAGATGTTTCATATCTTACAACATCAGGAATCCAACCTATAAATGTCTACTCAAAAGTAAGTCTCACTGAGTTCAATGAAGCACAAGGAACTGCATCAAAATCAGATCTTGCTCTTTCTTCAAACTGATTGCCAGCCATCTTGGGTAACGCTGTCATAACTGAATATGTTAGCAATTCCAAAAGATTCCTGGCCTAAATTAAAACAAAATGTGATGCTGTGTCATGGTGATGTGAAATAAAGATGCAAAAACAATTAACACCAGCTAATCACCCTCCAGGGGGCTACCCTGATGGTGCTGGTTTGCCCCCACTTTAGAAAAAAAAACTTTGCTGCTGCAGGGTGGCGTTGGGTTAGCCTGATGCAGGAGGCAGCACAAGCATTCAGCTTGCTGGGCCTGCCCCTTCCCCATCACCCGGGCTTGCAGCGATCAATGGGAGGTCGCCTTCCGCCCAGGCCCAAAGCTAGGACAGATTGTAGAAGAGCAAGGACAGAGGGCGGGATAAGTCCCTGACTTTTCTGCAGCACATCTTTGTCTCTTTGCACTGCGGTGGCAATGAATCTGTGGCTGCATCGTATAACCAACACGGCGCCGATTCACAGCCACCGCAGGGTAAAGATGCCATTTAGACAGCCCCCAGGTACCCGAGAAGCCCATATTTGGTGCATGCTCACAGGAGAAGTTGGAGTTCTACCCTGAATCTCCGGTTAGGACGGTTCTGTATTTTCCTTTTCAAATGGTGTGATATGAGTTATGATTGCTGTAACTGGCCTGGGAAGAAATATGGTGACGTTATTGTATGCCAAAAGCACATTTTGCCAGTGGTCAATTCTGTGAGTGAGCTGAAATTTGGAATGAATTTGACCATGTGATGCAGTGTACGTCTGAAAGTCGAACTAAATGGCTCTGTAGCCTTACATATCTTGTGTCTGTTACTAAGCGGCACCATTTCAGACTTCAGACGGGGACTGATTGTTTCAACATTTCCCCCATATTACAAAACCCTCCCTAGAGAAAACTAGCTTTCTTGGGAGAAAATGAAACTACAACCATCCTTGTTTTCAACTTTAGTCATACCTAGAGTAGACCCATTGAAATAAATGGGACTTGTCAGTCGTATCTAACTTTGTCCTATTGATTTCAATGTGTTTACTCCAAGGATGACTAAATCAGGTTTCAATCCAGCATGATTTTTATAAGTGGAAGCATTCAGATACCTGACTTCCACCGCTCAGTCTGGAATTGTACGATGCGACTGTCTCCAAATTCAAAGCCTTCTAGACCTCCCTTTTCAACTTGCATGAAACCATTATAGTTTAGCAGGGTTGGAACTGCCATCGATTTGCAGTGCAGATGTGCTTTGAAAGAATAAGCTTGTATCACACCAATCAGATAAAATGGATACAGATTAATGGACTATGAATGCACAAAGAGGAAGCCTTCTTTTGGACACCCCAAATGAACACATGAGTTTCCCCCACTTTTGATACACTCAGAAAGCTTGGTGGAATGTTAAAACCCTTGAATTCAAATACAAGTCCTTGGGGGAAAAAAAACACCTTTGCCATTATTACAAGAAGACTTTCACCTTCCCCCTTTCAAATGCAGTCCCAACTTGCAACAGACAACACCTTATAAACATAAATGGTTTCTGCATTTCAGTCCATTAAATTAGAGACAAAAAAATAATAATACCACCCTGACAGGGAAATAAAATATAAATAGCGAATAAGCAACAATCATGAATCAAGCCAGAATTGCAGACACCAGATCAGAACACGGGGAAAGGAAAATCTATCTAAGTTGAACCATTGTGTAAGTTGCAAAGTAATTAGTTTTAGATTGTAAGCCACATTGGGGACAAACCAGAGTGTGCTCCCCCCCCCCCCACTCGTCACACTTAACCTTTTCGTAAAGTGCTTAATATTAGGCACCAGGGCTGCAATCCCACACAGTTAGGCTGTTTAAATCCAGCCAAAGTCATTGGGATTTAAGCAGCCTTAAAGACGCCCAGGATTAAAACTTTGAAAATAAAATCATTGTAATAACGTTAATTGGACTGAATAACTTTCTGAAATTGATTCTAAGATGATGCAGTCCTGGTGTACATTTTAAGCCTTAGAATTCAAGGAATAACCAAAACATTGGGATGGTTCTCTTATCCAAATCCTCTAATGTTCTCATTCTGGACTCTACTTTCTACCCTGTTCATGCCCGTGCATGCCAACTGGGTTGGACCTTGGAGTCCCACCTCTGCCGTGGTCTCTCCACATGGCCATGAGTAAAACACTGTCTTTTAGCCTTGGTAATAGCAACTTCCTTTTCAGTGTTGTCATGAAGGCAAAGACAATGAATGGTTGGGAAGCCCTTTGCGAATTGAAAGATGGATATAAGTGGCCAAATCTCACTTTACCAAGGGCTCAATGAGAACATTTTTGAGCAAATCATGATCAATTGTCTCACATCCACACTTTCTCATCTATAAAATGGGAACGACAACGGCCTTCCTCAATGAAAAACCCAAACCCTGCCAGCTGCATTTGACCTCCACCTACGTTAGTTTTTAAATAGGAAGTTGACAATGGTCATTATAGACAACATATTGGCCATCTGAGGGTCTCTCACCAAAGCTTCCTCCCTCATCAGCATAAGTGTTGGATAATCATTGGAGCTATTTTGTTTGCACCATTACAGTAACAATAACATTATTGATAACTTAATTAACACCACCATCCTAGTTTTCAATAGAACTAACTTCCAAGTGTCTTAGGGTTCATTTACACATTTACAGACTTTCTGGGACTAAAAAACTTCAGGGCGCAGATAAGGGACACACTCACCCCCACCCCTAAATACAGTGAGCAAATCAGGGAGGAAGGTTAAGTTCTACTATTCTCTCTGACATAGTGTTTCTCCCTTTTATTCTTTGATGTGGGGGCGAGATGAATTGCTCCACACACATTCCTTTGCAGTATGGTCCTAAGAGGGCGATGCTGCATCTTTTTATGGACCAGTTGCAATTGTAGTCTTACTCCCCCCAGACCTGAGCAGATTTTGTTGGAAGCAAGTCTCACGGATAACATCTCTGAAAATGCATTTAGATTAGCGTCGTGAAGACCCATAAAAGTTAATGAAAATGGTGTTGTTGTTTTAAGTCATTGTAGTTTGGGACTTCACTAAGTTGTGATTGGACTGCTTATTAGATCTAGGATACTCGCTGGATGATCAGGACCACAAAATTATTTCCTTTCGATTTCATAACTTTGATTCACATCACAAAGTAAAGCAACTTTGACTTCAACACTGTACTCTACACTCCCTCCCAAACCCAGCAAATAATCTGAGAACTCTGGTGTCTATCCAACATCCCTAAAATACAATATCATTTTGACAGAGGAATGATACTGACGAAGTGAAGAAAAAAATAAGAATATTGACTCTGGGGTATAGGAAAGAAAGAAAGTAGGCTCAGATAGGTTTACATCGAAATAGGGCACCACAACAATAAAGATAATGACATCTGATGAATATTTCTGTGTTATAGCTTTGAGTTTTATTGCAAAGCAAAAAATATATATTTCTATATATATATTATATATATATATATATATATATATATATATTATATTTTATCTACAGGTCACCTCCAACATTTTAAGCCACATGAAAGCACAAGGAAACGAAAGAAATCATAGTGAGGTAGATACAAAACACTGGGACATGCAGAACCCGTGGCACAAAAATTGGCTTAACGCAACTGGCACTCAACGTACTTACAAACAGATGGAGAAGCGAGATTGGGATTGAAGCCGACCTTGGTGGATTTCAAATCTTTTTGTCCCAATGGAACAATTCTTGCGGTGACTTGTATGCTGAAGGACACCTGCATGCCAGCCATAGAACTTCTGTGCATTTCAGAGGATTCTGGGATGTATTCTAAGATTCACATCGTTCGCACAGAGGGTTAGCCAGAACTCTTGGGCCTTAGATGAACTGAGTGTGCCTTCAAAAACACCCCACACTCTTCTGCTGGTGGAAGATGAGTAAGTCGGCAAGCTTCCATTTAAGGGAACTTGTCTGCCATTACTCATCTTCTCACGGAGGAACTCCTGAGGAACCCCAGTATTCCTTCATACTCAGTTCAGAATCTGCAAGTTTAACTGAAATACTTCCCTCAGAAAAGAAACAGCATCAGATGATGATGATGATGATGATTTGTAAAAAGGGATTTATTTAGATGGTAACTTTCTTTTGTGGGATATCTCTTCCAACTGTTTTGTCCTAAGAAGCTGAATAATGAGTTTTATGAACAGGTCTCAGACATGAAGAGTTGAGTGCTGAAATGAATTTGAGTGGTGGATGGATGCTTGGGGTGCAGGATGCAAAACATATTCTCTTAACTCCACTATCTATGTCTGCAAAACAAAAGTATGAATTTATATTCCCCTTACCGGGAATGCTTGTATAGTCTTCCACTTAGGGATACTTGCCGAATTCGGAGATTTTCAAAACATCAGGGTGCCAAATGGTGAATTAAGGTTTTAATATTATTGCTTCTTTTTTTTTTTAATCAACAAAGATGATTTGGCGAGGGGGGTATTTTTTGTTGTTGCTGCAAAGGCAATTTTTCAAAATGAATATTAATAGTTAACACTTGAATATGTCATATCAGAATGTCTAAAATTTAAAAGATAACTAACCTAGTTCAAATTTGTGCAACTGTTCATTGCGGAATTTGAGGATATCGTTAATTCCATATGTGAAAACATTTGAATGCAAAACACACATAACTAGCCTCAATTTAAGAGAAGAGTTTCTATGGCTGCCCACTGCTTAGGGCTGTTGTTCTAAATGAGTCTGGGTCTCACCAGCCATCGAAAAGTTCTCTGCCCTATGAAGAGAGAAAAGGGCTCATATTCAACTATGCTCATATGCTCCATCATCCCCTTTTCCTGCTGTTTGGACTGGCCTTCTCTCCTTGCTTAAGGGGAAATTATCCCACTCCTACTGTGGCCATTTAGAGGGCTGTTTGGGTTTTTTTGTAGAGGGCAGCGAACTCATTGTCCATATTTGAAGACTTGTAGCTAAAGCTGAACCCTCCATTATATTATTTTTCTAAAACATTTAGAAAGGGAAAAAACTAAAAGGGGCGAGGGAGCTTCCAAACAATTCAGTGGGGACTGGAACGTGCTCAGTTGGCACAGCATGATGACTGATTTTTGGAGAAAAATTGGAAGGGGATGGTGGAATGGAAAAGGAATGGCTGGCTGGAACCCTGATCTGCAGCAATCAACATTTTGTTTCAAGTTCCACCTGTACACCAGGTCACTGAAGGGTAAAGGACACTTTCGAACTATCAGCAGGGTCGGCTCAAGACATTTTGCTGCCTGAGGCAAAAAATAAGATGGTGCCCCCTCCCATTCCATTTACAACTGCTGACTGGACTGGCAGTTGAATCTTACTTCAATACTGGGAGAGCATCCTCTGCTGCTCCTGAAGGCAGCAGGCTCGCTTAGGACATCCAGGGACAGACCGTTTGGCACCCCCACCTTTCTCCTCCAACACCCTGCTTCCACCTCAGAGCATCTAAAAACCAAAAAGAGGAGAGCATCCAACCCAGGGCAAAAAAGGAGAGAAGCAGGTTCTCAGAACGCTAAGTTACTTTATTTCCAAGCCCAATGCGTTTCGGCCAATGTTGTTTTTAAGGCCTTCTACAGGGGGTTGATAAGAGATGTCTGCAGCAATACTCTTAACAGGATGATAGTTTTATCCTGCATTCTGAGAACCTGCTTCTCTTCTTTTTTTAACCTCCAAGCATCTGCCACCTGAGGCAACTGCCTCACTATGCCTAATGTGAGGGCCAGCCTTGACTATCAAGACATACTCCAAACAAGGGGGGGAGGGCTATAAGGTTATAAAATAGTGTTTATTTATTTATTTGTGTGTTTATACTATGCCTTTCTACCCCAAAATGGCCCTTTTGGGCCTTTCAATGGGTAGAGTGAGCGAGGAATCCAATTCACATTACAATTAGTGTAGAACTTTTAAAATCTGAGGAAAGTAGGAAGTAAGCTTAACATGAAGAGCTGGATATGTTGGAGAGAACAGAGGACAATGGAGTCAGGGGAAAGGCTTGAAGGGATTTATTACACATGTCTACTTAGAAGTAAGCCCCATTGAATTCAGCTGGGTTTATTCCCAGGTAAGTGTGCAGCTTTAACCTCCCGGGCCAGTTTAATTTCTCTATCAAACGGGATGTTTATGAGCCTATCTACACTACTGCTTTAAAATGGTTTAAAGTGGTTTAAAATGGTTTATAACAGTAGTGACAACTGTTGGGGCCCAGGAGCCTATCTACACTACTGCTTTAAAACGGTTTAAAATGGTTTAAAACGGTTTATAACAGTTTTGAGAACTATTGGGGCCCAGGACACACTCCATATACAATTTTCAAAATGTTTTCAAAGTGTTTTACCCTGCTTGGTGTAGATAAGCTCTGTATTTTGCTTGGTTTTCCCTGACCTCCTCCTCCTCCAATCTTAAATTAATTAATAATGTAGCTTAAATTGATAATTTAAATTGAGAACCTTGGGGGGGGGGAAGTGATCTTTATATATAATTGCTGCTACCCACCTTAAACACATGGCAGATGTTGGGCTATATTGAACCAAGTGTCCTCAAGGCAGTAAAGGGATAAAATCAGTAACAAATTAATAGTAATAGCAATGCAACCAAATGTAAGAAATGCCCAAAGGATTGACTGCAAGCTAATTAAGGCCTCAATCCCATACTTGTCTGGAAGTAAACTTCCTTCATCTCAGTGGGGTTTACTTCTGAGTAGATATGTACATGCTTCAAGTGTTTTGGAGATTCTCTCTGACTTTTAAAGACATGAGTATGCCTTAGTTGAAGTATTACATGAGCTATGAATAAATGAATAAATAAATAAACAATGTCATGAATGGGAAGAAAAATGTAAGAATGTGACACAGTTCTAAAAGTGACAGGTTCATAGAAGAACAGAAAGAAAGAAAGAAAGAAAGAAAGAAAGAAAGAAAGAAAGAAAATATACCAGTTCTTCAAAATTATATAATGGTCTATGTTAAGTCATTCAGATGACTTGAAACTCTGTTTTTTGATGTATCAGTGGATGATATTCTTAAGGGAACGATAGGAGGGGCTCAAAGCCAATTCAGGAGATCCAGGTGATATGTCAAGATATGAACTGTGAAGATTTGCATCACAGCTGATTTGTGTGTTTGTTTGATTGCTCCGGGGTGTTCCCAACTTTGAACTACCTCTACATTTTCCTTTTCTATTGCAGAGCTTAAGCGGAGGCATGGAAGTCTGAGTTTGGTGAATACCAAACATCCACCTATGAGCACAGGGTTAGCTGGCCAGCCACAGCACAGATACCTTCAGCTCTACATCTATATTTTATTTATTCATGTATTCATTTCTTTCAACTAGAGAAGTAACTCATAAAATTTATAAATAAATAAAACAAAGAAATGCCCCCTTCATGCCTGTTTCAGCTTCCCCCCCTTTTTTTTTTTAAAAAAAAATCAGAATATTTGTAAGAGGCAGTGCAATCCAATATTTGTCTTATTCACAACGAAAACGCTATGGATTTCTATAGGATTTACTACCATATATGTGTGTATAGGATTGCAACCTGAATTATAGAGAGAAGAATACTTTTCAAATGACCCCTCCCTGCAAATCAGAAATGGAAAGAAAAGATGTATTAATTGGAAGGTTAAAACGTTTAGTTCAAAACTACCCTGTGGCTGCCTTCATTCACACTGAAAGAAGCTATTAAAAATAAAATAGTCTCTGAGTTTTCCTTAAGCCCTAGATGGAAAATTGCTAACTGGAGAATAGGCGGTTTCATATTTCTTTCTGAGAAGCATACTCCCAAAAACCTTGCAGAGGGGCTGAAGGGAGAGGAAGGGGCAAGATAAAGATTAGGTTAGGCTGACCTTATGAAAAGGAGGACAGGGCTCATGTAACTTTAACAGTTGTAGAGAAAAGGGAATTTCAGCCAGTGTCATTTGTATGCAATTAGTTCCTGGTGATCTTCCCTCTTCATCACAACAGTTAAAGTTGCAGGGGCCCTGCCTTCTTTTGTATATGGTCACTGTAGTGTAGTGCCTGCAACTGTTGTGATGAAGAGGGAATTTCACCAGGAACTAATGGCATACAAATGACACTGGCTGAAATTCCCTTTTCTCTACAACTGTTAAAGTTACATGAGCCCTGTCCTCCTTTTCATATGGTCATCCTAGAGATAGCACCAACCTCAGCAGGACAAGATGAGTGAACAACATGAATAAAGGCATAGCGTGACTCGTAAAAGTCACGTTCCACAAGCAATGCCACAGAAGTGGGTCATGATTGAGGATACATTATCTTTTTGACAGCCCCAGCGGAAGCAGTGTATGGGATCTAATGCAAATGCCCAATAAAATCAGCATCCATCCATGGTTAAAATGCCCAGGGCATTACTGCTTTGCATGGATAAGGTCCCAGGTTCAACCCTTTGGCATCTCCATTTAAGGGTCTTCTTAACAGTAGGGCACGGAAGGAACTCAGAGAATCCAAGGGCAGTCAAAGTTGATAATAATGGGCTACATGGTTAGTGGTCTAACTCTGTATAAGGAACATGTTGTGGATGTACTACACTAGGCTGACCAGATAAAATCCAGGTCAGGTCTCATGTAACTTTAACAGTTGTAGAGAAAAGGGAATTTCAGCCAGTGTCGTTTGTATGCAATTAGTTCCTGGTGAAATTCCCTCTTCATCACAACAGTTAAAGTTGCAGGCACTATACTAGAGTGACCATATACAAAAGAAGGCAGGGCCCCTGCAACTTTAACTGTTGTGATGAAGAGGGAATTTCACCAGGAACTAATTGCATACAAATGACACTGGCTGAAATTCCCTTTTCTCTACAACTGTTAAAGTTACATTAGCCCTGACCTGGATTTTATCTGGTCACCCTAAACTACACCTCAGCTTTAGAGCACATATTTGAATGCAGAGGTTCGCAGGCTCAGAGCCTGACAGGTGATGGAAAAGTCCTTCGCTTGAGCTCATGGGCAGCTGCTGCCAGTCAGAGGAGAAAATACTGGGCTAAACGAAACAATGGTTTGACATGGCAGATTCATAAATTAAGCATTAGGATCTCTGATAAAGGGACAGTACAGGCATCTCTACCTCTAAAGAACTATAAAAACAGGATTTGACCCACAATGCTCCAGAGCGACGCTCCATCAGGTGCATTGTAAAAAATTAAAACAGCCACCACCCAGTCTGGCTGCCAGATAAACCCACAGCTTTATTTATTGTTTCGATGTATATTTTATGGTGTGATATCAATTGGCATTTTGATGTTTCTATATTGATTGTGTTGTACTTAATTGTCAGCTAGTTTGGGCTTCTTTTCGGAATGAAAAGGGAGGTACAAATGTGAAAAGAAATGAAAGAGAGGGAGAGGGAGAGGGAGAGAGAGAGAGAGAGAATCTCCAAGAAAAACTGGCTAATGAATAAAGATGGTCATGATTATGGTGATAATAATAATAATAATAATAATAATAATAATAATAACAACAATAATAATGGGGTTCGGTAAAAAGAACCAGAGAATTTACCCCACATATGCAAGTGGGATGCATCCAACTCTGCTAGCTATTTGGGGATCTGGGGAGGAAGAACTCACAATGATCTCTGATAACTTTAGCCAGCAATAAGAGCTCTGTGCCTGCTTGGGACCAGAGAACTTGGCACTGTGTACATTTCTACACACACACACACACAAACACACATGTATCACATACATTGTTCTCTGTGGCCCTGATCCAGAGATTGAGAGTAGCAGAGCTCCAGTAAGAAAAAAAGACCTCTCTCATTCATTTCAACAGAGCTGTCCCCTCCACTGGAGTGAATGGGGCACCTTAAATGCACAGGAGCTCCATGTATGCATGGGAGCAGATAAGGGGCTTCAGACCGAGGTGGCAATTTAATTTATCACACATGATGGATCATTGAGGGTCTGAAGAAAAATCAAAATTTGAAGATCAGCGAATATATTTAAAGGGAGGTATATCTTATGTAGAGAATTTATTTTAAGCTGTAAAGTGCATCTCAAAGGGTGTAAAATGTCTTAGTATCTTCCAAAACACATGCATACAATACAGGATTTAAAGTTAAGCCAAATTTTGCCCATGTTTTCACATCCCTGATTCCTACAATACAAAATCAGATTTTTGTTGCTGTTCTTTAAAAAAATATATCCGCAAAATCAAAGGGGGAAAAAAATGAAATGATACAATATATATGTGTATATATTTATATGCATGCACACATCTGTGTGTGTGTCTGTGTGCGCATGTGTGTATATACACACTCAACGAACTTGAAGACAGCAAAGAGAACCTAAAGCGCAGCACTTCAAATCTCATTTTTCCCCCTCATAAAAACAGGAAACAGGAAAAAAAAATACCCACCATTTTGTTTTGTCTGTTTTTTGTTGTAGTTGTTGTTAGCTCTTATAATTTGAGAAAAGTCACTGTAGCACTCTCACCTTGAACCAGTGTTTGGAACTGTTTTGTGGTTTTGTACAAAAAAAAGGGGAGGGAAACGTGTGTGTGTGTGTGGGGGGTTGTAATATGGAAAAATGTTTGGAAAGTTGAGGTTGGAGAGAGAAAAGGGATATGGAAAGATTGCATAGTTGCGAACAGTGGCTTTTCCTCAAGATGAAAAAGTGCATCATCTGATAAAATAGAATTGGGATTTCCTTTTGTCGTCGTTCGGTTCCACACACGTATATATTATATCTATATATCTATATATTCTTTTCTTCAGTCAACTGCTACATGTCACACATGAAAATATATTTACAGCACATACCCCCACACACCAGACATCCCCACACATGCTCAATAGTTAACACCTGACATTAATAACAGCCATTCTTATATATTCCATCTTGGGGGTTTCCCCCCCATGCAAATCTGTATTCTTTTAAATACATTTTTGTTTTGCTACTTTCTAAAACCTTAAATAAAAAAAAAAACACAGCTCTTCTGACCCATCTCATGTAATTTTGATTTTTAGCAACATTTTAAAAAAGAACAGGGGGGGGGGAAAGTGTGCGAGGGAACGGTGGAGAAGTAAGCACCAGAAATGGTTTGGTGTTATGACCAAACCCTGTTTTATTTTTTCCCATTGCTCATTCACGGCTTTGTGTGTGTGTGTAATATATATCAGAAATGGGAGGGGATGGTGGAGGAAAGAATAGAAATTGAGGTAAAAGTTATATGTGAAACATCGAGGCTTTTAAAAGCAATTGAGAAATTAAAGTGTAAAGACAACTTATCATCACTACATCCTTTTTAATACAAAAACTTTCCAGAAACTGTTCTGCATACCCTACAGCCCTGGATTGTTGATAGAGTTTCCTGTCAGAACAGAACAAAGCATAATGCATTTGTGACCCCCCGATTGTCAAATTAAAACACAGTTGAGTGCAATTGTATGCATGTTTAGACAGAAAAAAGTACTACAACTCCCAGCCATCCCCAAGCTAGGGAAAACTGGAACTTGTAGGACTTTTTCCTATCTAAACATGCACAGGATTGCATCCTTTTTGTATTTAAAAACATACTTCAGAATCTTCTCATGCTTTGCTGTCTGCCTCAAGTATTTTTAAATATCAGCCCAATCATGTACATTTGTGTAGGAATGCCCTCCGTTTTTTGTTGCTTTTTTTGTTGTTTTTGTTTTACAGGAGCTCTGCATTTATGACCTGTTTTTCAAATGTTTTGTGGTTTTTTAAAATTTGTTCATTTTTTTGATAAACACTTGGTTATAACAATCTATAGTAAGGCTGCACAGGAAGAATTCTGTGTAAAATTTTTTTTTGTCTCTACGAACCAAAATATATAAAACGATTCTAGCACCTTTTATACAGAATAATTATTGGTATTCTTCCCTTTAGTATAAAATAGCATATTTCAACACCATTCCCCCACCCCCACCCCAACACTATTTCATTGCAAACGTTAACACAGGTATGACAATACTTTTCAGTTATGGGAAAGGTAAAACGGCTGGACTTTTCCTTTGAGAAAGGCCCAACCAGACTTTTCCTTTGAGAAAGGCCCAGCTAGACTTGTCTTTCTCACTACAGAAACATAAAAAAGGTATCTAAAGTTGCTGTATCAGGTACAGGATAGGTTCCAGTTGAAACCGCTGCATTCTGCAGATTGAACAAAAGCTAAAGGTCAGTCACCACGTTCATCACAGACACTCCCATACCAATTAAACAAATTTAGTCTAGCATATTCTCATGACACATATCCACACAAGGGGCTAGAAACTTGGAATTTGACCTAGGAAGACCTGGGTTCAAATTCCAGCTCACCCTTTGGCTCACTATGGCCTTGGGTAAGTCAATCGCCTATCAGGGTAGTCATGGCAACTTACCTCACAGAGTTAGTGCGAGGCAATCACGATAAAGGCTCTAAACCATTTTTAGAATTAAAAGTAATTTTAAAAAGCTATATTATTATTATTATTATTATTATTATTATCATTATTATTATTACTACTTTGTGTAGTTAATAGTATTAGTATTATTTAAGCATGGATTCTGACTAGCCCCTGCTGAGTTCACTTTGAAATCAATTTTAAAAAAGAGCACAACATTGCGTTTCTCTCTTTAAATTGTCCTTTGGTTGCATGAAGAGATACCCAACCCTTTGCAATGCCACTCTTTTAAGAACATGTCTGCAAGAGAAACACCCTTAAACGAGTTTAACTGTCATGGCGTCTCTTCCAAGCCGCTGTGGAAATTGAAGTTCACAGAAGGAGCCGCAGGGGTTGAATTCACATCTGTGAATCCAAAACTTTCAAAACGCAGTCACCAAAACTAGTTGCCGGTGTCTTTTGAGAGGAAGCCATGACAGTTATGACAGTTTACATTTGAATCGTTTTCTTTGGAGGCCTTTTTTTTGTGCGAGGGGTAAAGTGAAGCACTGAGTGAATTAAAAAGAAAATAAAGTGAATATAATCGATAGGGACCTCTCCTATGCTATGTCTCTGCATAGCAGGGTTGTTTCTTGTCATATTTACTTTTCTAAAGATCTGGAATGTTCTCCCTCTTAATCTGGTCACTGTAATTCTGTATCTGTGCATGATTCCCATGCTTCTCCTCTTCCCAGAGAAGCCATTTTGTCTCTGTGTGTCTCTGATAAGAGTATTCTATTTAGACATCATGGCAACTGATAATAGTTCGCCGTACCAAAGACCAAGCGTTCAGGGCCTACTAAAAGACAGTGACCAGCACCCACCCCAATCCTAGAAGAGAGGTTCCCTCTTTTGGGGTCCCACTGCCTGTGTTATTCCAACAAGCGAGTGGCTTTTCTTTTCTTTTTGGCATGAAATGGCACTTCTGAGAAGGAGGGGAGCTGGGAATTAGAAGGGGAACCCAACCCTGCACCCCCAAAGCTGGTGGGGTAGAGGAGGCTGGTTTGGTATGGAGAGGAGTCCTCATCATATTTTAAGCTGAAACATATGTTGTACTTATATACTCTCTCTCTCTCTCTCTCACCGCCCTCCTCTTTCTATAGGTCTACACTGCACTGGCACGTAATAGAGAGCGGAAATACTGGCATTTGCTGTGTGGCTGTCTTGGTTAGGAGAACAGGGAGAACTACAAGGAACAGTGCCACAGGGTTTTGGGAAGCAGAATTTCCTTGGCACCAGCCCTCTCATCCTGCTCTCAATGGCTGGAAGGAACGGACCAAAGATGTTGAAGACTCTGTGGAGATCAGAGGCAGTTCAAACTCAGGTCATGCTGAGGTCCACATCAAGCCATGTGGACTCCCTAGGCCAGTCTTCCCCAACTGGGGGTCCTCCAGATGTTTTGTACTACAGCTCCCAACCTTCCTGACACTGGCCATGCTAGCTAGGGCTGGTGGGGGTTGAAGTCCAATAACATCTGGAAGGCACCAGGTTGGGGGAGGTGGTAGCTAGACCAAAACCATTTCAGTGTTATATCAGTTTAATAGCCATGGCTTCCATCATAAAATTCTGGGAATCATAGTTTGGTTGACAGTGAAGAGAATTCTCTGTTAGGAACAGAGGAAGCTGCCTTATACTGAATCAGATCCATGACCCATCTAGCCCTGTATTGTTGACAGTGACAGTGGGTCTCCAGGGTTTCAGGCAGGACCTGGAGATTCCGGGGAGTGAACCTGCTCTTCGACTGGGCTATGGTCCTTCCAAAAGTTTTCATGTCCCACTCACAAAACTTCTGTTCCCAGAATGACCTAAGGAAGAGGGAATACCTATTAAGCCGATGTACGCCCATGTTTCGAAAATAGTTGAATGTCCAAAAATGGTTGAATATCCACATTTTCATGTGAATGTTGACAATCCTATTTAAATTGTTCGAATGTCAAAAAAAAAATAGATATAGAACGTTTCCCACTTTTCAGACATACAATCTGTGATGTGTTTTGGGACACTCACAAATCAAGTCTGAGATCATCAACACTTGCATGGGAATGTCAACCATCACCGGATTTCAGACATCCAGTATAACAGAGACCTGTGCTTTCACTTTGGTGGCAATTCATTCAAGCTGACCCCCCCCACCCCCCGGCCAGAGAATAGAATTTGGCACAACTGGAAGCAACTCAAAAGAAATCTTAGCACTGTTGTAGAAAAAAGGTGAAACTCAACATTTGCTGCGGCTTAGAGCATGGATAGAAGAGGCACCGTGTAGCTGAAGGACAGCAGCTTATTTTGCACATGTGCGGTAAATATATTAAAAATATTTTTTTTTAGAAAAAGGAGAAGAAAATTTTACCCTAAGCAGAAAATCCGTTAAATTATTCTGTGCCATGCGATCTCACCCTCTGGATCAACTCATACCAAGGTGTTAAGGCAAAGGCTGTGTCTCACTTGAAGGTCTGCGTCACTTTTCTATGTCTGTGTGAGCTCTTTCCTCTAATGTCATTCCCACTGAACATCTCCCTTGCTCTTTCCGATGTGAGGTATGGGACAGCTGCTTCAGCTTCCCTCTTCCCCTTCTCTGTACTCAGCATCATCCTGTCTGGACACCATGCAGAATTGCCCGATAGATCAACCTAACTCTGGCTTTGCTTCTCAGCCAGCTCAACATCCAGGGAAAGTAGAGCCCGCTGTTCCCACAACTAAATAGGGAGATACCAAAAGCATGGGCACAGATGGGGACATGGGAGGGGGATTGTGTGGCCTCTACATGTTCATTGTTTCTTCTGTACAGAGAACATGCAGAAGAACCAATTTATGTATGGAAGGGGGGAGTCTCCCATTGCACTGCACCCCCATTCCCATGTTCAGTATTCTGTTTGGTGATGCAACGGGGGTATTATTTCAGGGTTTTGTAGGGTTTCTGTCAACTCACAAAGCTTTATTAGAAAATAATGGAGAAGTGCTCAAAGCAACTGAGTAATGATATTCCTTCTAATTTTACACCAGGGGAGAACTATTGTTCCCTCGGTCATTTCTTTATCAGATGCCAAATCTAACCATTTCTTCATCCCTTATATTTCAATTCAGTGGTTCTGGGCAAAGGAAGTTCAGCCAGCCCAGAGCAATGGCACTGAGGTCTAGAACCTTGTCACCTTCAGACATATGTGAGCATTCTTCTTTAATCAAAGATGGACTAGTGGCCTGTAAAACACGGGACAGCATTTTGGATCTGGACCACGAAGCACCAAATTGCCCATCCATGACTTATGTTAAGGGGCTGCCTTAATCATTTAGTGGTTTTGCCAAGGGCATTTGCTGATAGCAACAAAACTGGACTATACTGGCCAGTCAGAAAAATCACAATCCTGTCAATTTTTTCTCCCTCATTTTTGTTTAAACATGCTAAATCGCTTTTTAAAAATTCAGAATGCCCAAGTCTGACTCTTCACAAACAAACTTGCATCCTAGGTGCAGGTGAGGAAACCCAGTTAAAGCTGCAATCCTATACACACTTGGGAGTAAGTCCTAATAAATTCAGTGGGACTTACTTCTGAGTAAACCTGCATAGGATTGGGCAGCACATCAAATTCAGGTTAATAACACAGACAGCACGCTCAAATATCCTACTGTACAACATGTATAAATAGCTGCTTTTATCTATGCAAGGTAATTGCATCATGATTAAAAAGTAAAATCAAATAAATTGACAGGCACCATTTTGCCAAGAAGTAGCACCGATTGTTTATTGGCCTTGGTGTTTATTAATCCATCCCACCTAAACAACTTAAGTCCTTGGAAATTTTGGCTCAGATTAAGGACATTCCCTCCTCTCTAGGTTTATTTTACTCTCAAGCAAGCATTGACACAATTCCTTTTGATACCAGTGTCATAGCGGCCGTATCCTGGAATGTTCTCTGCACTAGCTCAAAAAACAAATGGGAAGTTCTCATTGGTAAAATCCCCATTGAGCACCAAAAGTTATACAAGAGAGGTAATTTTAAAAATAAAATAAAATGTGAAAACGGATCTGAACAGGCCAACATGAAAATGACCAAGACGGACTTGTATTTTGGGTTTACCTCTTATCCGAATTTGTGTTGACTTTGGGTTGACCAAAGTTCCTGATCTGTTGAAGTTCAACAGGAATGCTTCTTTTGGCTTCAAAGACCTTTAGAGTGACTTTTTGTTTCTGGGTCAGAATTTCATATTTCTTTACCCGGTGATGCGCAATATAATGAAGAACAAGAATGGTCAAACTGGAAGGGATGAAAGGTAAGGATGGAAAATCCCAGTCGCTGGCTCAAAGTGATAAATGCATAACTAAGGGGTTCTTCATAAGTGATTATTTTTCCACATGGATATAACATCTGTGTAGAACATTGCATATCTTACATGTGTACATTACTACATATGATGACATCAATATGTGGAACACATTCTCTCATATGAACCCCTGTTCCCAGGGCATTATAATTTTTTTGATAATGACCCATTCCAATTTCCATCTTATGGGGAGACTAAATTAGTCCTCTTCATTAGAAGCAGGACCTTTTTTTCAATGTCTCGGGCATCACAGAACTCTCCACCAAGAGTTCATGCGGCTTCCTCCTTCCTAATTTTAATATGAATGTTTTTAAATGAATAATAAATAATCCCTGTGTAGATTTCTCCACACATAGACATTATGGGAACTCACTACCCATTGGGATTTCACATGGAGTCATGCTAGGCAGGGCTCCTGCAGCTTTAACAGTTGTGATGAAGAGGGAATTTCACCAGGTGCTTCATGCGTAACAATGACACCTGCTGAAATTCCCGACTCTATACAACTGTTAAAGATACAGGGGCTCTGTCCTCCTTTCCATGTGGTCACCCTATCACACATGATAGCGCACGTGCAGTCTCCTTCTTTGGAAATGAGATCTGTGTAGGAAATTTACCACATATGAAACAGCAAGTAGTTCTAAGAGAAAATTCACTCTGTCTCTCTGCTATCTCTGTGTTACCTAAATTGCGGACCTTCAGGTATCACTGTAGAACAACTTCAGTTCCTTTGTACATGGTTCCATTATGACATTGGAGAAGACAGTAAAATGAGCATCACTACATTGACTCAAAGGGAAATCGTATGATCTAATATGCCTCTTCCACCATCTCGTAGAATCCAATCCTGTACATGTCTACTCAGAAGTAAGTCCTATTGCAGTCAGTGGGATTTACTCCTGGGTAAGTGAACATAGGACAAGAACCCTTTATTTTGTTTCCTCTGCGTTTCAACTAGGGGTGTGCACGGACCACCCGATCTGGATCTGTATGATCTGGATCCAACCGGATCAATTCAGACACCTTTAGGTGATTTTGAAGCCATAGGTTTGCATGGGGGGGAGGGCTATAACTTTTTTATTTTAAAAGCTATCAAGTTGATACTTTGGGACATTGCAGTTGGGGTGTAGGTAGTAATGTGTATACAATTTCAGAAACATTGGTGCATGCGTTTACTCGGAAGTAATTTTTGAAAAAAGACCAGGAAGTGCTTATAACTTTATTTTAAAAGCTATAAAGTTCAGGCTTTGGGATATTGCAAATAGAGTGGAGTTACACATGTGTGTGAAATTTCAGAAACGTTGGTGAACACGTATAGTGGCTATGAATTTTTTAAAAATGGAAATTATCATTTTTCAAAAATTCATAGCCACTACATGTGCACCAGTGTTTCTGAAATTTCCCACACATGTGTACATCCACTCCATGTGTAATGTCCCAAAGTTTGAACTTCATAGCTTTGAAAATAAAAGTTATAAACCTAGGGGTGTGCACGGACCCCCCGATCTGGATCTGGATCTGTCAGATCCAGATCGGCCTGATCTGGATCTGTACGATCTGGATCTGAACTGATCTGGATCTGGATCCAAATCAGGCTGATTCGATCTGGATCTGGATCTGTGCACATTCATAAGTTCAACTATACTATATACTATACTATACACTATACTATATACTATACTATACTGAACTGCTCATCAGTGTACGAAAGGATAGGAATAGGGGGGGAGTGATGTGTGATGAGAAAAAGCTAAGTTTGGAATGGATGAAAAATCAGTGGCCCTTGATTTTGCCATGTTCATGATACTCAAATTTATATTGTTAAGCTTAATCATGGTCTCTTGCATGTTGGCGCTTCAGATCCAGAGTATTCATGCAGGTGAAAGGCTCCACACACCATGGAGTTCTCCTGTCAAACTCTACTGACATGATGAATCCAATGCTCATTTCAATGGAGCTTGCACCGGAAGAGGTTTATGGTGGATTGTGCCCCAAAGTATAAAGCAATCCTCTTTGCCTTCCTCCTAGGCTTGAGGTGCCTTGGCACTGGTGCATTTCCAACATCTGCCCCCCAATCCCGGGGGGGGGGGATTAAGGTGTGCCTAGGGCAGGCATAGGTACTGGGCCCTGCTGGGGTACCCAAGGATGTTGTATAGTGACATCAGGCTGGCTCCTCCCTCCTCCTGCCTGCCTGCCCCCAAGCTATTTAAAGTGATAGGAAAAGCAAAGGTTGTTGGGAAAGAATACAATCCTATGACAATTTTTCTATTATTATTTTTTTGTTAACCCCCCACCCCACTCCCGAGCAGCGGCTCTTCAACTGTGTATGTAAGCGTGTAATCAACAGTCCCAAATGAAAATAGAAGAGGGAAATGCTGAAGTGACAGAGAATCCTTTGATGTTTCCACGGTATGTTGAAGAGGCAACCCACTTTTCTGTTTACGTTTTAGAAGGAACTTGCCTCTTTGGCAGTGCAAGTCACTGCAGTGAGAGTGTCAAAGAAACCCCAGTCTGTGCTTCTCCGCTATCTGTGCACATAATGTCACTGGATCATGGTCACATCCAGCAACTGAACGTTAATTTGGGAGCCTTCCAGTCATCTCCTGCATGGTAGCCACAAGATAAGAAAATGAGCTTGTCCACAAAAAGCAAGGGAATCAATATACAACGCTGTTGAAGAACCGCTGCCCCAGAGATTGAAACATAGAGCTTGTCATATATATTTGATTGCCTGGCAGAGGGAATCGTCTTCAAAGTGTCTATACTTCTGAAATCCTCTTTTCTTCTCCTTCTATGAACTGTGCCCCTATCTTTTGACTCACTCCCCATTTGAAACCCACACGATTGCCCAGTTCACTCTCCCTCTCTTTCCTCAGCCATGAAGTGCCTAGCATCCACAACGAACCAGCTTGTAGCCTTCACTGTACGGGCAGCTCCCATTTTTGACCTAGTTCTCAATGAGGTGGTGAACCTGTGTCTGAGTGCATCACTGAGTGCTCCCCCATAAAAAAACCTTCCCTCCACATTAAAAGGCAGGTGTGTTTTAGCCTAGCCGTCTCCCCGACATGCTGGTGTCCTCTGTGCAAGGAACTTTTTTTGTGTAAAGGAAGGAGCATTAAGTCATCTTAGTCTGTCTGCAGCTTGAAGAGGCACAATCCTGATGCAAGTCTACAAACCTCACTGTGGACTAGTCCTTTGATGAGGATGCTTTAAAGCGAGTAGCCGTTTAGACTTTCATAGCTGACTCAATACCTGAAAAGCTCACACCCTGCACCTCAACCCTGCCCACCCAATGCCACGCCATTTAAAGGCACAGATGTTTAATAAGCGCCATGAGACAGAGACGAACGAATGCGAAAGAACAGGGATCCCACCAGGCTCTTGTAGCTCAATTTCAAGCATCTAGATGGACAAGTTTCTGGCTGCGTCTGTGTTAGCATGAATATGCAGGCTAATTGGACATGGCATGTGCCTTGGGCTGGGTGTGCAGCTTAGCTGCAGAACAGGCACTGCAGATGAATGCAATTGCTGCTCTGACTGCATGCCTGCATGCCATCAACTGTGGTTTTAGAAGTGGGATCTTCCCTCACCACAGGTACTTGCTATCACAAGAGTGTTTATTCTATGAAAGCTCAGAAATAGGCACTGTTGTTTAGACACAGCCTGGGTGGCACTGAAACAGAATTCCCAGAATAATACTCAATAATACTCAGTTATAACATTGGCATCAGACATAAACTTCGACAAGATCCTTAGAAAGCAGGAAATTGGGGAGTAGGGAGAGAGCATAAAAGGCAGTCCCTACAGGGGGATCATTTGGGATTCACAAACAAAAAAAGAGCTTGGCTATCCACATTAAGGAGACGTTTTTAAGCATCATCACACAAGCCTTTTAACACACGCTCGTTACTGCCCATTCCTGGTTTTTTATGCGTCCTTTAGATGACGCTATCCGCCTCCTGCGCATCTCCCGCTCCTTCTGGCCTTTGTTCCGTCATAAAATAGACCCCGGTAAATCCAATTATTATTTTTTAAATAACAAAACATTCCGCCATTTCCTGTTGTGTGCAGGAAAAGGCATGCGATAAAAACTCCCACTGAATGGGCCACGTGGTCATTGTTTACTTCCTCTTTCTTCCCCTGTGTGAAGAAAGAGGAAGTATCGTGGGATAGAAGTGGAAGGAAAGTGATGGTAAGGAAACGCGATTCCCCCCCCTTCCCCCGGTCTGATGATGCTTTTTGCTTCCAGGTGGTGCTAAAAGGACAGCATTCTGACACCATTTAAATTTGTGGGGTTGTGGGTTCTTTCCCCCTCTGCTGTCTCCACCCCCTCCGCCTTCTCTCTCTTTGCCACAACAGCATCATGATGATAAGCTCCCCTCTTTAATAAGACCCAGAGACACTGAATTGAGTGAATGGATCAAAAAGGGTTTCCATCCTCTACCCCCCACTCCAAGACAATCTTTGTTTGACCATAGCAGAAAGGCAGCCAAGTTCCTGCTTAAACAAACATGGAGGCGCTTGGGTCTATTACAGTTTCTCCCCCAACAGATGGGGATGTTTTTGGTAAGCTTTGGGCCAGATCAACACCAAGCAGGATATAGCGGTATGAAAGCGGTATATAAAAGGCAGGAGCCACACCAAGCAGGTTATAGTGGTATATGGTATGTGTTTATGGGCTCCAACAGTTGTCAGTGCACTTCAATACCACTATAAAGCCGTAGTGTGGCTCCTGCCTTCTATATACCGCTTTCATACTGCTATATCCTGCTTGGTGTAGATCTGGTTGGGTGACCAGATGCAATAGAGTACAGGCTCCTGTCCCTTTAGAAGTCGTGTAGAACAGGGAATGTTGGGAGGGGGCACTTTTCTTACCCTTTCAACACTGTGCCAATAAATAAACAAATACATGAATGAAAAAAACAAAATTCTCTGTTCTGCACATGGGAATTATTTAACACGATTTCATCCCATCCTTTGTCCAAGGATCTCAAGGGGGTATATGATCATATGACTCCACTCCCACCAATTTTATTCTCCCAATTTAAACCTTCTGAGGCAGGTTAAGCTGATAGATAACATTTGGCCCATGATCACCAGGTGACCTTCATGGTTGAGTAGAGATTTGAACCTAAGTCTGCTTGGGCCTAGTCCAACGTTCTAACCACAGCAGTGATAGCTCAGTGTTGGATCATATGTCTGGCATGCATAAGGCCCCAAATCCAATCCTTGGGATCTTCTAGTACAGGGTTGGGAAAGAGCCTAGAGAGACACCTCCCATTGGGCATGGGTGGTGTTGATCTGACCCTTTTATACAACTATAAACTATTTAGATGTCCTGTACTCTGTGAAATGTGGTCACCGTAGTCTTGGGACAGGTAATCAATGCTTTGTTTTAATAACTTGCAGGAATCCAAAATTCCTCCCACAAACCTCTCATTCCTCCCATAATCTTGAATTTAACCCCTCCCCCCAGCGTGATTCGTCCCCTGGGTAGCAGTATATAAACAGTGTGAATTGGCTGGGAGTGGTGGTGGTGGTGGTGGTGGGGGGGGGGTAGGGGAATCACAGCCCAAAATGGAAGATTTGATTTTAGAAAAGAAATAAAGATGCTTGAAATATATATATTCCCTTCCTTCCCCCATCTTTCCTCCTCACTCTATATTTCCCACCCAGGCTTAAAACACCCAGAACGCTCCCAGAAAACATATCTTTGCTCATTTCAACAGAGCACCCCAAGGCTGTTCACCTGACCAAATGATAAGACCACTGTTCCTTGCCTGCATTTAGTTAATGATGCCTCTGAACATCGCTAGGAACATTGGAAGGTGATGAGAGTCGACTGGTTACGGTAACGTATAGAATCCCTTCTCCCCTTCCCAACTTGCTGTCAAAGCCCTTGATCCCAAGAGGAATTCCCAGTAGGGATTTTTCAACATGTCCAGTAGATAGTTTGACTTTTTCTCCTTTGAGCAGTAGTCCTCAATACCATAATGACTGCCCCTGTTTCAAATGTAGCTTGCCATGGGGCACTGGAAGGGGCTGTGATTAATTTGGGGGGGGGGGGGGAAACAAACAGGCGTAACATGCTCAAACCCCGTCTGGGTGCATGAAACTAGTTGCACGGTTTGTAGGATCATGGCCAATGTCTTGGGAGGAATGGGATATGAATGCTCAGCAAAGTTGGAAGGCTTTTTTTTTACATCTCTCTTGCGTATTCATTCCCACTGCTGACACCACGCTTTGTGTAAGGTAATACAGTTAAAATAATAGTAGGAACACATGACAGCGATAATAATTTTAAAAACAACAACTCCCATATAACAAATTTAGCTGAGATTCATATGCTAGGCAATTTTAGAAAACATAAAGGCAACCAAATGAACCCATTTAAATTAAGCGAACGGGGGTTTCTTGGCAGCATACAACTGCAGGCTGTTTTCCCCCTATTGGACCAAGGCTAACCCCCCCCCCCCCAAAGTATGAGCAAGCATTTCACTGTTTTACAAGAAGAAGGTGAGCATTAAGAGTAACACAACTGTCACCCAGCATTGGCAAGGAAGCTGCTCAGGTCAGAAACAGAGGAAGAGATAAAAAATCCATTATTAAACATTTGGAAAATGGCATGCAATACCAGGCAAAATCTGAGGTTGAGTAACAGACCAGTTCACCCACATGCCTCCATCACATGGAGCGCACCGGTAAGTGGCGATGTGTGAACGGACATGCTCTCCCAGATCAAACACCGCAGACAGTATGTTCTTATCACCCCAAACTCAAGGCTTTTCGATGGAGCCTGTTTGCATATTCAGGTGGGAGTCATCGGGTGAACAAGTGTTTACGTGCAGGTCTGAACGAGCCTCGTGATAGCCTCCTGCCTTGACTTTATGCAACAGGAAAGATCATTTTCCAGACCCATACGTGGGGCCGATTGACTGCTCTGCCATTGGCAAAGACCTTGGTTTCAGTTTGTGATAAAGAAAGCACTCCTGTGGCAAGGGATGGCATAAAACCAAAGACAGCAATGCTCTGCACCATTTAGCACCTTTTGTCCACAAGCTTGGCAAGTGGTCAACTGGGCCTCACAACACCCCTGTGAGGTAGGTCAAGGTGATCACAAATCATTTACAAATAAGTTGAAGACGCAGAAAACGTAAAAAGACAGACTCCGCATTGTGCAAAGACCCCCGTGAAATAAGCGGGAAGAGAATCTACCGTTTCCCAGTCATAAATGTTAGAATGGGTTTCCTCACAACCTCGGCATTATCTTACCACTAGCAGCAAACAGAGCCTCAGCTCGAGATATATATATATGTATGAACCCAACAGAACACATTGCAGAGCACTTGGAAGGTCTTGACAGTTCTGTGTGTTTTCCAATAGAATCCAAACAAATTTCAACACTGTTTGCAAATAGAAAATGATCGCTTGTATTGTTAAGCCCTTTCTTTTTCCCCACCCTCCCAATATCCAGATTCTGACATAACATGGGGAACAAGAGTAATTTCATTTTGCTCTCATCCCATAGGTGTCACCCTGCCAATCTATAACCATCCGTGTGGGCTATTTCATCTATGCAGCACCATTTCATGGTTGCGACACCAAAGGATGAATTGCATGCCTGCCTGAGCCATCATGGATGCAACACCACAAAGAGACATTTCATATTGCCCAGTATCATCTTGAAGAGAGAGCTCTTCACTGGAATCATTTCACACGTTCAGCTTCAAGTCATCCAGTGAAATGAACTCCAGAGCCATCAAGGGATCTGCATCCATGCATAAACTGGCCCACGGTTTAAAGACGATCCAGTGGAAACACACAACCTTGTCATTTCCTTCTCCCAGAGTCCTTGCTGGGTTCCACAGACTCTCCTAGTGCAAAATATCCTGGTATCGGATCAATATCTTGGTATCCTATGACATCTCTATAGGAGTTTTTCACATTTTTCTCTCGGCCTGTTCTTCTTGAAGAGACCAACGGTGATAGCGCAACTCAATGAAACATTTGCCCACGTTCCTTTGGGGGAAGCCTTGTGAGATATCCTAACAATTAGCTGGGGTTCTCTGCACCGGAATATACCTGAGATGTGAAGAGGAATACTGACCCGCATTCCTTACCCCAGCCTCACATGAATTGAACAGTCATAGGCCATTCTCAAGAATTTCTAAGGCAGCAGACAGGTGGGAAAACACCTTCACACAACCTTCAGGTAATGAATTGCTTTTGCTTCTCGGTGTGCGAAACAAGAAACATTCCAGATAGGCTACCCTTGGTTTAATTTGTGAGATTTGGGATGGGAACGGGGGGGGGAGGGGGAGAGAGAGAACCACCAATCTCTATAATTTCACACAGACGCACAGATCGATTACTGGAACCTCCTGCCAAAAATGGCACAGCAATACAGGCACAAGAAGGTTTTTGTGGTAGAATAATTTCACGCCAGGCAAACTGTTGACCCCAAAGTGAACAAGTGCAGGAGATCTAATGGTCCTATGTGCGTACTTTGGCGCTTGCAGAGTTAAGAGTTCCTTTTGTTCAAAGCACCTCTGAGCTCCTGTTGAAACATGCCGGTTTTTTTATTTTAAAAAATATATTTTTATTTTAGCCTATCAAAGTCTTGTCAATTTGCCTTCTCAAGGCTGCAAACAGACTTTTTTTTTTTTTTTAGTCCTCCATGTTGTTACATGTGGTATGATAGATAGAGGCACAGCTAACAATATTTCACAATTTTAGAGCACTGTAGAGTGTTCAAATTAGGACTGAGCAGAAGTGCCCTAAGTATGGGCTGGTGTGATTTAAATCGTGATTTAAATCATGATTTAAATCAAATTGATTTAAATCAAATCCACCCTGTAGTGAAATAAAGGAATATTTTAGCTTCTTCTTTTTTTGCAAGGGGGACACCCACCCACCACCCTTCACTGGAGCTTCCCACAGCACCTGCTGACTCGCAGCCAAGGTTTTCCCCATCAAAACCCAAGGGATTAATACTATGCGATTATATGGGGTCTCTCCGAAAGGGGCCGCTCTGGGGAAAATGTCGGCTACCAGCTGATCACTGTTGGGAGGAGCCCTGATGGAGGGTGGCGAGTTTCGCCTCCCCCCACATTTCACCCAGCCCCCTCAAACGTGCCGGAGAGGGCTTGAGTTCCTGTTCACCCCACTCCATGCCCACAAAATGTGCCCCCCCAAATGGTCTCGTTTCAGTATTATGTCAAAGTACGTCACATACATTCGCTCAGGAAAACTTACAGCCCTGAAACGTAGGCCAGTATTAGCATCCCCAGGTTGCAGGTGAGGAAATTGAGGCAGAAAGATCGCAGCTTGCCTAGGGCCAACTATTGGGGTCATGGCGGAGGCAAGACTCGAACAGGGGACTAGGGGGGTGTCTTCGTGGCTCCACTTTGCTACGCTTTCCTCGTAAAACCTTGCAGTATTGCTGCTGCGGGGTGGGGGTGGGAAAGCCCCATGGCAGGAGGGAGCGCAGGCCTTCCGGTGGGTATTTGACTCATCGGGCCAGCCCCTGCCCTCTGCCCGGCCTTCCCGCAACCTATCAGCGGTCGCCATCTGCCCTAGAATGGGCCCAGCTCGACACCAAAGCAGGGTCATGCAGTGGAAGGGACGTGGAGACCTTGCTTCAAAGCAAAAATATGGTGTTAAGTCTCCTTCTTTTTAAATTCGCAGCTTTGGGGAAAAGCCCCCTGTGGCTATAGGTTGGCGGCTGTGTCATGTAATCGACGTAGTGCCGCCACAGGGCAAATAAGGCATATAGATCTCCTCGTGCCCACTAAACTTCAGTAGCATTCGATAGTTGCCTGTTGCATATTCATGTTACATACAAATGCACGTTTCCCGGTTTTTCATACCCCAAACTGCTTTTCGCCCTGCAGGAGAGGTATGAACAGCACCCACTTTTTGCACAGTCACTAGCCGTGATGTGTGCACACATGTCCTTAGACATGGGGTGAGGTAGATGTCTGCAAAAAAGACAACCAGTGCAATGCAGCGGAGGAGGACGTATTGGTCTTATGTGCGGGACAGTAGTACCAAAGCCCCACTTGTCCATGAATGACACTGGTGGTCACGGGTTAGTCTCTCTCTCTCTCTCTCTCTCTCTCTCTCTTTCTTTCTTTCTGCCTAGCCTACCTTGCAGGGCTGTTGTGAATGATATAGGAAAATGCTTGATTTATTGAAAAGAGCATGGGCAGAGAAGATAAACCAGAATGGGCACCACACTTCAAGAAGGATGCAGACAAGCTGGAGCGTGTTCAGAGGAGGGCAGCGAGGAAGTTCAGGGGTCTGGAAATAAAGCCCTATGAGGAGAGACTGAAGGAACCGGGCATGTTTAGCCTGGAAAAGAGAAGACTGAGGGGAGACAGGGTAGCATTCTTCAAATATTTGAAAGGTTGTCACACGGAGGAGGGCCAGGATCTCTTCTCAATCGTCCCAGAGTGCAGGACACTGAATAACGGGCTCAAGAGACAGGAAGCCAGATTCCGGCTGGACATCAGGAAAAACTTCCTGACTGTTAGAGCAGCATGACAATGGAACCAATGACCTAGGGAGGTGGTGGGTAGGCTGACCAGATAAAATCCAGGTCAGGGCTCCCGTAACTTTAACAGTTGTAGAGAAAAGGGAATTTCAGCCAGTGTCATTTGTATGCAATTAGTTCCTGGTGAAATTCCCTCTTCATCACAACAGTTAAAGGTGCAGGCACTATACTAGGGTGGCCATAACAGTTGTGATGAAGAGGGAATTTCACCAGGGACTAATTGCATACAAATGATACTGGCTGAAATTCCCTTTTCTCTACAACTGTTAAAGTTACATGAGCCCTGACCTGGATTTTATCTGGTCAGCCTAGTGGTGGGCTCTCCCACACTTGAGGCCTTCAAGAGGCAGCTGGACAGCCACCTGTCAGGGATGCTTTAAGGTGGATTCCTGCATTGAGCAGGGGGTTGGACTCGATGGCCTTATAGGCCCCTTCCAACTCTACTATTCTGTGATTCTATACATTGTATTATAAATGTCCAGGAGCAGAGCATGAGGGATTCAGAGGAGGAAGTTTTTCTCTACCAGCCCCCAGGACTAATAATTAGCTTAAAGCAGTGTTGGAGTAGGGGGAGATAGAGAGGGAAGAAGGAACTTAGCTGCCTGAGTTTCAAGGGCTGGAGAGTAAATTCATACTCCTGGACTACCTGCCACCAATTTATATTATTTTAATGCCTATCCTATTCCCAACATAAAGGCTCAGGTTAGGCAATATTTCACTTAAAAACCTAACCAAATATGATCTGCATAACTGCATATCTGCTGTAGACTAAAAGCAAATGAATCAACTGAAAAAGCAGCATGAAAAAGCAGCTCCTTAGGTCTTAATTGCATCAGTTAAGAGCCAGTGTGGTGTAGTGGCTAGAGTGTCAGACTGAGAGTCGGGAGATCCAGAATCTAGCCCCCATTTGGCCATGGAAGCTCACCGGGTGACTTTGGGCCAGTCACAGACTCTCAGACCAGCCTACCTCACAGGATAAAATGGAGAGGAAGAGGAGGATTATGTACTCCGCCTTGGATTCCTTAAGGAGGAAAAAAGGTGGGATACAAATGTAATGATAAATAAATAAAAAATAATTACCAACACCCTTCCTCCAGGACCTGTGAGTGTAGTACACATGGGTTCCTTCTTTTTATCCTCACAACAATCTTAGAAGGTAGGCTGAGAAGTAGTGACCCAGTAATTATCACAGGGATTTGTACAAAGGCTGACCTTCTACCCATTATATATCCCTAGCACTGTTTAAGCTCAAACTTTGGCTAGCCTAAAGTTAGGCTACGAGATGGTGCCTGGATACCTGGTAAGCTTGCTGAGGGTGTAGGGATTCGAACCTGTGTCTCCCCAGTCCTAGCTTGTAATATAAACACTGCATCACACCAGCTTGTCATGGGACCAATCAATGGGATGCTTTTGGCGACTTTTAAGGACAAAGTATGGATTATATTTGTTGCAGAGATGCTAGTGAAAACGATGAAGAGGAAGACATCAACCAAAGGCATTTCCTCTAGAATCTCACCATTGCTCAACCTTTGCTTCCCGTAAACATTGTTGTTTAAGGCTTCAATCCTATATGCACCTATCTCGGACTAAGTTCCATTGAATTCAGCGGAATTCACTTCTGAGTACAGTGGAATGACCTGCTGGGAGAGATCCGCCAACTTACCAGTCTTCTAGAATTTAAGAGAGTTGTAAAGACTGATCTCTTCCGGCAGGCCTACCCAGCCGAATTTTAAGACTTGGTTGATTTTAATGATGTATTAATTTTTATATGCTTTTAATCAGTTTTATGTATTTTATATTGTCTGTATGATGTTGTTCCCCGCCTCGATCCGGAAGTGAGAGGCGGGTAAGAAATATATTATTATTAGTAGTAGTAGTAGTAGACCGTCATAGGCTTGCACTCCAAGCAAGCTTTTCATCTCCCATGGGAGCAACTGTGTACATTAGATTAGGGTGGCCATATGGAAAGGAGGACCGGGCTCCTGTATCTTTAACAGTTGTAGAGAAAAGGGAATTTCAGCAGGTGTCATTTGCACGCATGCAGCTCCTGGTGAAATTCCCTCTTCATCACAACAGTTAAAGTTGCAGGAGTCCTGCCTTCTTTTGTATCTGGTCACTCTAGTGTAGCTCCTGCAGCTTTAACTGTTGTGATGAAGAGGGAATTTCACAAGATGCTGCCTGCAAACAAATGACTCCTGCTGAAATGCCCTTCTGTTAAAGATACAGGAGTCCTGTCCTCCTTTTCATATGGTCACTCTACAGTAATGTTAACAGCTACCTTTTCTATTATTGATGTTGTTGTTGTCGTCGTTTAAATGGTTTTAATATTTGGGAAGCTGTCCTGGTTTTATAAAGAAGAGAAGGATATAAAATATTTCAAAAATAAACTAGGGTGGCCATATGGAAAGGAGGATAGGACTCCTGTATCTTTGTATAGAACAAGGAATTCCAGCAGGTGTCATTTGTATGCATGCAGCATCTGGTGAAATTCCTCCATCACGACGATTAAAGCTGCAGGAGCCCTGTCCTCTTTGGCTAGAGTGACCAGATGCAAAAGAGGGCAGGGTTCCTGCAGCTTTAACTGCTGGGATGAAGAGGGAATTTCACCAGGTGCTGCATGCATACAAATGACACGTGCTGAAATTCCCTTTTCTATTAAACCGTTAAAGATACAGGTGCCCCATCCTCCTTTTCATAGGGTCACCCTAAATAAACATACCTTTTGCAGAGGAGCTATAGAGTCTGAAATAGAGAATGGGACATTCTCTTCCTCTGAAGCCCTCCTTAGCGGGTTCAGCTATTCAGAGAGTGCAACAAAATTTGGAAGTTACCTGAATAAGTGCCAGGTTGAGAAAAATCCTGGGTTGATAGTTATTGTGGTAGTGATAAGGAGCTGATTCAGAAGGAAAACAGCTGATTTGAACAAACAAGACTGGGGCTAAAAGAAATTATTGTAAACGCGAGGAAATGTAATAATTTAAAAATTCAAATGTTGGCCTCAGCATCTGGCTTCAACATCTCAAACTCAAAAATTCCATCTCAATGTTCAAACACCATGGTTTGGTTTTGTCATCTGGGTAAAGGGGATGCCAGTGAATACATAAAACACTGCTCCAAATTTAGGGTCACCATATGAAAAGGAGGACAGGGCTCCTGTATCTTTAACAGTTGTATTGAAAGGGGAATTTCAGCAGGTGTCATTTGTATGCAGGCAGCACATGGTGAAATTCCTTCTTCATCACAACAGTGAAAGCTGCAGGAGCCCTGCCCTCTTTTGTATCTGGTCAGTCTTGTATAGCTCCTGCAGCTTTCACTGTTGTGATGAAGAGAGAGTTTCGCCAGGTGCTCCATGCATGCAAATGACACCTGCTGAAGTTCCCCTTTTCTACACACCTGTTAGATACAGGAGAAGCTTCAGCAGCTCTTGGGAGTGGCGGGTGAAATGTGGGTTTCTCCACAGTGGCTCCAACAGTGATTGCCAACATTTTCCTCCATAACCCTCTCTGTACAATGCTATGGCGTTAGGTAACATTACACCAAGAGGGTCCTAGGGGAAAATGACACTGTGGAAGCGAAGGCAATGGAAAAAGGCAAGACTTTCCTAAGATGGCACCCTGGCACCATGTCATATCACAAAGGGCAGAGATAAAAAAAAAATTCAATTCTCTCAACCCCAACCAACAAACTACTTTCCGGCAAGTCAAGTAGGAAACAACCACATCAGGGAAAACCTCTGGAATGGCAGCCCCGAACCCCCTACTTGCTGTGCTACTTTTCTACTTACAGGGAACTTTTCTAACGGGGAGCATTCCAAAACGGCGTGCGTGGAACCGTTCCAAAATGGCGTGAACCTGGTGCCCTGCAACTCCCATAACTCCCCATGGACGTTGGCCATGCTGAGCGGGGCTTGTGGGACTTGTAGTCCAACACATGTGGAAGACAACAGATTGGGGAAGTCTGTTCTAGAAAGCGCAAGACAGAGAGAGAGAGAGAGAGAGAGAGAGAGAGAGAGAGAGAGAGATCTGAAGTCTTCTACATTAGCAGCTGCCAGAATGGAGAAGGTTTTTTTTTTTTATGAGTTGTATTGCTTATGGCAGGAGGTGGCTGGGTACCACTTTTATCTCTAATGTGCAAGGTTTCCACTTGCTGAGATTTTATTTTTTTTAGATGCAGGAATGGTTTCAGAACGTTGTTCTCTCACCTGCAATCTGACGTGGCCTCATCTACTACCCCGGGACTTTACCACCTTTTTCTGCTGCAGGCGGAGATCCATCGTCTGTTGAACTACTATCACTGTATTTCTATTGTTGCCGCTATAAACCATCTGAGAGCCTGCAGGGTGTAAGCGCGACGTTTCACAATTGAACATTTGGGGCACTGTGGTACTTGTAAAACCTATTCTCACCTGCTGCTTCTCCGTTGCATTAATTTACTCTGGAATGCCCTGTCTTGCAGAAGGATGTGTTCAATAAAGTGATCATTAAAAACAAACAAACAAAAACATGGACAATAACTATCCTTAAATAACAACCCTATGCTTGTTTACTTGGAAGTGGGTCCCATCGAGTTCAACGGGGCTTCCTCCCCCAGATAAAGGGGTATAGGACTGCAATCTGTCCTATTGTCCTTGCTCTAAATCAAATCCCGGATGGTTGGAACAGAAGCACCGCTGGTTTTTTTTTGTCATAGAGACAAAAACAACAGCAACCCACAGCCTGGACTTCTCAGCCCCCATGGGTCCTGAATCTCTGTGGGTGCAAAGTTGTGTCACTCTATCCCTTGGCATCTCTGTCGTGAAAATCCTGCTTGATCTTAGGCCAGAAGTACCAATAAGGCCTGTGGTTAGGCTGACCAGATAAAATCCAGGTCAGGGCTCATGTAACTTTAACAGTTGTAGAGAAAAGGGAATTTCAGCCAGTGTCATTTGTATGCAATTAGTTCCTGGTGAAATTCCCTCTTCATCACACCAGTTAAAGGTGCAGGCACTATACTAGAGTGACCAGATACAAAAGAAAGCAAGGCCCATGCAACTTTAATTGTTGTGAAGAAGAGGGAATTTCACCAGGAACTAATGGCATACAAATGACACTGGCTGAAATTCCCTTTTCTCTATAACTGTTAAAGTTACATGAGCCCTGACCTGGATTTTATCTGGTCAGCCTACCTGTGGTGGCATGTGACTCTAAGCTTCTTTCTTTCTTTCTTTCTTTCTTTCTTTCTTTCTGAATTTCTATGTATTTTGTGTCTGCGCGCATGTATTTACACACAGGTCCTCTCAAGTAACATCCGTTACAACAGCAAAGGAGACTTCTTTTACTAGGGTGATCAGATAAAATCCAGGTCAGGGCTCATGTAACTTTAACAGTTGCAGAGAAAAGGGAATTTCAGCCAGTGTCATTTGTATGCAATTAGTTCCTGGTGAAATTCCCTCTTCATCCCAAGAGTTAAAGTTGCAGGGGCCCTGTCTTCTTTTGTATATGGTCACTCTAGTATAGTGCCTGCAACTTTAACTGTTGGGATGAAGAGGGAATTTCACCAGGAACTAATTGCATACAAATGACACTGCCTGAAATTCCCTTTTCTCTACAACTGTTAAAGTTACATGAGCCCTGACCTGGATTTTATCTGGTCAGCCTACTTTTACCTTGTGGCATGAGTCGTGTAGATACCTCTTGGGCTCTGGCTCTTAAAAAGACACTCCACACAACAATATCCATCCTCACAGAGATATTTGAATGTCTAGAAATCGTGGGAGGGATCTAAAATGAACTCTAATACACCCACGTGCCCGTTAACAACATTTTAAGACAGTAAACAGGGTCAACTGGAGTCTATGACAGTGGAAGAGAATAAAATAGAGCTAAATACAGGTGCCCCTTTTCTTGTGAAAATATGACAATAAGGTCGTTGGACAAATCGCAACAAGAAGCCCAAAGGTGATAAACGTAAAAGGAATATTAGTTGCCCTGAGACCTGTAAAAATTTGGCTTTAAAAATAGGACTTTTGTGCGTCTGAGGTTTGGTGGAAACAAATCTTTAACCCTATTTTTGAAGCATAATAATAATAACGATAATTATTAACAATAATAATAATGTTTCCCAGACCCAGTGCAAAGTATATATCTTTTGCAAGAGTTGTTTTTTCATCAGGTATATTCAGGTGAAAAAAACTTTCAGCTTTTTTAACAAAACCAAAATCAAAGTGGCATGACTGTTTTTTTTTACAGATGCCTTTGCAAATTAAAATTGAAAAGTAGTTATAGATAATTCACCACTACTGCAAACATCCCATGTTAATTTTTTTATATACATATATAAAATTTGCACCTAAACACAGAAAATGCAGTTATTTTCACTGAATTAAAAACTAGATTTTGTTGGTTTGCTTGTTCACCTCTCCATCTTGGAGGCAGAGGGACTGAAAAGATGCTCTGGATGAGAGGAAAGTTCCTTTAAAGAAACAATATTCTTTGAAAGGAAATACTGTATACACAGCCTGCCATTCCAACCCCGACACAGAGGAGAAAGCCACCGAATGTAAACCTTCGGACATCAAATACGTTTTACTCAGAGTCTAGCCTTTTAGTTTTCCTGCAAGCAGCAATTGAAACGTAGAGGTTGGAATTCTACGTTAAGCTGTCCTGGATACTTGTTTCCTTTCTACATAAAATATAGCGGAGGGCACCACATTGAAACCAGTTTGGGTCTGCAGGTCCCCGGAAAATGCAATGAGCAAAGTCAAACGATTCTTGGCTTAAACCATCACAACAATAAACAATAGAAATATTAAGCACCAAATTTTCGCCAGAAACGCATCAATGATGAGTTATTTCCATTCAAAGATTCAATCCGCCATTTTCCATTTGTTGTTTTCCTTTTTTCTTTAGAAAATAGAAAAACATAAACCAATCACAGAACGTCATAAGATCACTTTAAGGCTCACACAAAAAAAAACAAGATGCATCATTACAAATTCAATTCATGTTCCCTCTTCACAGCCTTAAAATGATGCCTGCAGGTCAAAAAGCCTCAATTACCAGTCAAAGCTTAAGAACTGTGTCTTTAAATTGACTTTCTTTTTGCTACTATGCTGAGTTTTATTAGGACTGATAATGGTTTTGGGGGAACGGGGGAGAAAGAAATCATTATGGAACTTAAAAAAATACTTTTTAAGCTCTTCTTACTATTTTGTTTCATTTTGGTTTTTTGGTACTTAGTTTAAAAGTTAAAGGCCATCCAAAATTTTGTTTCTAGAAATCAAACAGACAAGTTTTTTTCCCTGAAGGTTAATGATCAATTGTAATGAAAATCAATGAAATAACTTGATTTCGGAGACCAGCGCCCTCAATTCAATTATTTTGTACAGGCAGAGAAGTCCCAATGGAAAGACTCAATGGTTTCCCCATTCAATTCAATGGAAGAAGCAGATCTGTGCATTAAACCATTAAGGCACATGAGTCCACTCTTTCTATTTCAATGAAATGGGTAGCCAAGTCACCAAAAGAGACATCTCTGAGCTTTTGAGGGCATGTGAATCATTGGGTCATGTGCAAGTGAAAAGCTGGGTTTTCACTGGCTTGGAAAGAAAAAGGATTACACCCTGAGATTCAAACTTGGTACAGTGAATCATAAAGAATCACCTCCCTTTTTCCTGCATCAAAGATGCCGTATAACATTACCAACACAGTTCAGTTCAGACCGGCCTGAGGAAATGGAACTTAACGTTTTCTATTAAAATAGCCTCTGTGCCAAATAATTAGCATGGTCATTTTCTTGGCCAGGGATAATCATTTTGACCTTTGTTTTGTGCCAATCAAATAATAGCGATGATACTTCCTTTTTGTCAGAATTTTGTTTTTGTTTTGTCGAGTTTGGTACTTTTAATATAGGTTTGATATATACATACACATATGTGTATGTGTGAGTATATATGCCATTGAAATTATCAAAGAGTTTTGCATGAAGGAGATGACAGTACATAATGAAACTCAGCACCTTAAGGGCATAAGGCAGTTGTAGGTTTTTTTGTTTGTTTTATTTTTATTATTAGTATTATTAGTATTATTTTCAATCAGCACCAATCCCTACGATAATGTCCTACACTTGGTGTAAGGTATAAAACTCAGAGGTGGAGGTATTCACTGTTCTCCAAACTCTGAAGCGTGGAAGTTTGAAATACTGGTTGGTTTGCGTTGTTCTGGTTGGGTTTTTTTTTTTCTCCTGTGCGTAAAAAACAAAAGAAATGTTTTCTTTTTGTTTTTACTTACAAAACATAGAGGATCCATTTTTTAAAAACAATACATACAGCAACCAGAAAGAAAACTTATTGGAAGGTTAGGTTTCATGAGCTGTGTTGACCGTAAACAATTAACCCACCCGTTCCCACCCCCAAATCCCCTTTCAATTTGTCGCTGTTGTTTGTTTGTGACAGCGTGTGTGTGTGTGTGTGTGTGTGTGTGTGAATGTGTGTGTGCTTGTGTGAATGTGTGTGTTTTTGTTTAAAGGAGCTTTTAAAGTGAAGATTCATACTGTAGCAATTCGTATAAGAGGGGTCCATCTCGATACCTAATTCCTACTGCGGTGGGGGTGACATACTGGAGAATGTTTATAGTCCTTCTCAACCTCCTGTCTACAAAATGAGCGTCCCAGGCTGGGTACCTCTTTCTTGGGATGTCTATCTTAATGAGAGGGCCTTCTGGGTGGTAGGGTCTCCCAGACGGAGTTGACGGCACCATTGCTCTCACTTGGAAAACTGGCAAACAAGTGTCAGCTGTGAGTTCCTCCTGTTGCTCCGTGGCCGCTCTGGTTGGCGTAGCCTGGGCCGCCCTGTACCCAGGGGTTTGGGGAGCCATGGGTTCAATGTCAGGGGGCAAAGGAATGCCCCAGAGCAGCTCGGCGCAACAGGAGCTGGCAAAAATCTTAGCTCTCGGCCCCATGGGATGCAGGACTCCGTAATACAAGAGCATCAGCGCTATCCCGGCGGCGAAGCTAAGAAAGACGCAACAAAGCGCCGGCACAGCGTATGAGTCTGTGGTGTCGGGATCTCTGTAACAATACCAGAGGAGCGTCAAGGCAGCATTCTCTGTCAAGACGACGGTGTAATAGGCAAACATTCGGTATCGAGTCCGCCCTTCCTTGACATTAAACCAGCAAAAGATGTACACGATCCCTACCACCATGTTGAAGAGAATCTCCTCCCATTTAGACATGCAGAAGTCTGTCCCGCCATGGATGATCCAGAAGGCCATCGCGCACCAGTGCACCACCACAAAGATCCCGAAATAGAGCTGGAAGATGGAAGCAAAGAGGGCAAAAGAGACAACTCTGGAGGAGATGGTGAAGAGGCGCCAGAAGAGGTGGATCAGGGCCCCTCTGTAGCTCATGCTCTTCTGGTCATCCCTAGAGTCCCGAAGAAGCTTGTGATAGGAGGCTAGCACCCAAGCCAGGGACATCAGGGAAGCCACAGAGGACACACCTGCCGGAAGAACACACACAAATCCACAGAGTTAAACAGGAGGCACGGGACAAGGAACGCAGCTGCCTACATCATCTTCCTGGGGGGCAGGTGTGGTGTGGAGCATGTGTACAGTGCGGGCCAGGTTAGCGAAAAAGATCTAGAGAAGGAGGAGAGAGAGAGAAAATAAGCAGAAACATCATTCCTTGAACTTCTATGTGAGCATGCCCACGCTGTCACAAATCCAGGCCACCATTGGCAGGGTCTGTATTGTTTCATTGCCTGCAAAAGCTGCAAGTGTAATTTCTGCGATCGGGTGACCATATGGAAAGGAGGACAGGGCTCCTGTATCTTTAACAGTTGTACTGAAAAGGGGATTTCAGCCGGTGCCATTTGTATGCAGGCAGCCCCTAGTGAAATCCTCTTGTCATCAAAACAGTTAAAACTGCAGGAGCCCTGCCTAGCATGACCAGATACAAAAGAGAGGGCAGGGCTCCTGCAGCTTTAACTGTCGTGATGAAGAGGGGATTTCACCGGGTGCTGCATGCGTACAAATATCCCCTGCTGAAATTCCCTTTTCAATACAACTGTTAAAGAAACAGGAGCCCAGTCCTCCTTTCCATATGGTCACTCTATAGTCTGTGACCAATGATGATTTATGTCATGGGAGGGGAGCTTCTGGCTCGCGGGCCTCATCAGGGCCCGTGGAGTTTTCCCATCAACCCTGCAGGGCCTTCAAGTTGAGGCTGATTGCCTTTTGGCAACTGCTAAGATGGCTTCATTTCACAAAGTGGGCCCTTCAGCCTTATATCTCCACTTCTAATGTCTCCTCCATCCCCTTTAGCCTTCAGCTGTCCATGTCCTTCATTGCATCAGAGTAGCTGTTAATGACAGGGGCCTTGCTCCTGTAACTGTCCATCCCCTCTATGTGACATCACAGCAACTAAGCCAATGGCAGCCTTAACAACTGTGACTCCCCTGCCAGACCAGTTCCGGTGACATCAGAACAAATCGACAACTTGTTGCCAGCTGACACTAGCTAGGAGTGTTTTTGAGGCCAAAGTTCAGGGCCTCACAGTCCAGGGTGCCCCCAAATGATGACCCAGGGAGAGGCAGGGGATCAAGGCAGTAGCAAACACATCTGCATCAGCATCTGGGCCAGCATGGTTATACAGGGGCTGACTTAATAAAAAATTATAGTTTGGGGCAGGGAGCTGGCCATGCATGTATATGGTTCCAGATACAGATTTAATTATTATTACTTTACAACTTGGGACCAGGGTACATAGCAGGCTGCCTTCCCTTATACTGTATTTCATCGATTCTAAGACGTACTTTTTCTCCCATGTTTACATCTGTAAAAACGGGGTGCATCTTAGAATCGATGGCGCCTTGCAATCGTGGGATTTCTTCCACGTTTTGCAGGAGGCGGGAGGGCTCTGCATGCTCCCCCCCGCGACTTACCCTAGCGGGTTCCCAAGGGACCCCACACAGCCAGTTAGAAGTCCCCCCTCCCCTCTTACCTTGATCGCTGCCGCCTCGGCCTGACAAGGCGTCGTTACTGTTCCCAGTAATGACGTCTTGCCAGGCTGAGGGGAGCGTTGTTAGTGGCGTGGAGCAGCGGCAGCGGCAGCGAGGATGGGCGACGGCGATGGCAATGGCAATACTCCCCTCGGCCTGGCAAGGCGTTGTTACTGGGAACCAGGCTGAGGCGGCAGAGATCAAGGTGAGTGGGGAGGGGGGACTTGCGGGGCCCTAACCCTCCCCTCCATCGCCCATCCTCGCTGCTGTCGCCGCTGCTGCTCTGTGCTGCTGGCAACGCTCGCCTCATTACTGGAAATGACGCCTTTCCAGGCCGAGGCGAGCGCTGGTGGCAGCGTGGAGCAGCGGCGGAAGCAGCGAGGATGGGCGACAGCGATGGAGGTGAGTGGGGAGGGGGGAAGGGGTGTTGAAATTAAGGTGCGTCTTACAATCAATGGCATCTTACATTCGGTGAAATATAGTACATGCCCAGATGACGTTTACAATCTTCGGAAGAAGTCCTGCTCGTCATTCCAAGACGAACAGAATGTCGTCATGAAGAACCTCGATGGCAGGGTCTTCTCTGTAGTGGCACCCAACCTCTGGAAAACCCTCCCTTGTGTGGTTCGGAGGGTGGAAAATGTAACATCCTTCAAATGCCTCCTGAAAACATATCTTTTTAGACAAGTTTTTCCCTAGGCTATAACTTATTCTGGTTTTATATGACATTTTAAAAGTTTTAAATTTAGATTTTTGTATATTATGCTTTTAATTATAAACTGCTTAGGCTGTTGGGCAATATAAATATGTAATAAATAAATAAACTATCCCTTTCCATAGCAAAATGGTGCTTACTCAGAAGTAAATGTATTTCGCACCAGGGCAGCAGAAGCTAACTCATGATGGTGCTATGATTTGAGTTTAAAATGTGAAACAGCACATGCCCAGAGTCTGTTTGTCTGTCCGTCTTAGGCCAGATCTGTACCAAGCAGGATATAGTACTATGAAAGCGGTATGAAAGCGGTATATGGAATGTGTCAATGGGCCCCAACAGTGAACTTCAATACTGCTATAAAGCCGTAGTGTGGCTCCTGCCTCTTATATACCGCTTTCATACCACTTTCATGGTGCAATATTCTGCTTGGTGTAGATTGGGCCTTAGTGTTGGCAAACTGTTTTTTTGTGGGAGGTTGCTATAACATATAGAAACAGTTGTCAATCTGGGGATGGTGGGTGGTGTGGTGGAAATAATAATAATAATAATAATAATAATAATAATTCTTACCCGCCTCTCCGTTTGGATCGAGGCGGGGAACAACAGTAAATATAAAATATGATAAAATTCATAAAACTGATTAAAACATGGCACACATTATTAAAATTGCATTAAAACATTATTAAAAACATCCTAAAAACATTCTAAAATTCCACTGGATATGCCTGCCGGAAGAGATCAGTCTTTATAGCTTTCTTAAATTCTAAAAGGCTGTTAAATTGACGAGTCTCCTCTGTCAGGTCATTCCACAGTCTGGGAACGGCAGAAGAAAAGGTCCTCTGGGTAACGGTTGTCAGCCTAATCTTGGCCGACTGTAGTAAGTTCTTCTCTGAGGACCTGAGTGTGCGGGGCGGATTGTACGGGAGAAGGCGATCCCGCAGGTAACCTGGACCCAAACCATGTAGGGCTTTAAAGGTAATGACCAACACTTCACCCGGAAACTAATTGGCAGCCAGTGGAGCGATTTTAAAGCTGGCGTAATATGGTCACCCCTAGGTGTGTGCTTCACAACTGAAATAATATCCGTGGTCACACAAAGGGCCCTCACCCCTGTAAGATCATCAAGGGTCTAAATTCATTGCAGCTGCATCGCGGAGTACAGGTTCTACGTAGAACTGTAGAACTAGAAAGAATTAAGTCAATTGTTTAGCCCATGGATAGACGAAGCCCGTGAACTGCATCTCGCCTGCCAAACCTTTCCCCTTCACCTGCACAACTCACCCTGCATGCCAGCTCTTTGGGGAGTCAACGGGAAAACACTTTGCTGGAATATAATCCGATCAGGAAATGGCCCATGCCCCTTCCCTCAGCTCCCTCTAATCTAGCAAGCTACCCCACCCAACCTGAAGCATGGTATTCTGCAATGGAAGCCCCCGTTGTCAGAAGACCTCTGAAGGTGAGGATTTCGCAACCTTTGATGGGGACATCCGTGTTGTAAACCCATCCTAAATTGGCTTTTTTTTTTGATATTGTGATAATTCCTCCCAAAGCTCAAGCCTGTCAGGGGTGGGGTGGGAGAGATTGGCCCCATCTACACCAAGTAGGATAGTGCACTATGAAAGCGGTATACAAAAAGGCAGGAGCCACATCAAGCAGGATATAGCGGTATATGTAAGGTGACCATATGGAAAGGAGGACAGGGCCCCTGTATCTTTAACAGTTGCATAGAAAAGGACATTTCAGCAGGTGTCATTTGTATGCATGCAGTGAAATTCCTTCTTCATCACAACAGTTAAAGCTGCAGGAGCCCTGCCCTCTTTTGTATCTGGTCATTCTAGCTCCTGCAGCTTTAACAGTTGTGATGAAGAAGGAATTTCACCAGGTGCTGCATGCATACAATGACACATGCTGAAATTCCCCTTTCAATACAACTGTTAAAGATACAGGAGCCCTGTCCTCCTTTTCATATGGCCACCCTGGGTATATGGTACGTGACACTGGGCCCCAACAGTTGTCAGTGCACTTCAATACCGCTATAAAGCCATAGTGTGGCTCCTGCCTCTTAAATACCGCCTTCATACCGCTTCCATAGTGCTATATCCTGCTTGGTGTAGATGAGGCCTCTGTGTGTGTTTGTGGAGGGATGTGCGGGAGTGTGTATCTGAATGTGAGACTGTCAATAAGAATAACTCTGTGTGGGTGTGTGGATGTGTATGCAGAGGCGTAGACTTCTCAATTTTGGGGGGGCATGGGGTTAAACTTAGAAAAGTTGGGGCTAGGCTTATTTCTTATGGAAACCATCCTTCATCAGCAATGGATCCTAGAGTGTTTAAAGCCACGGATTAAAATAAAATAAAAAACCTCGACAACAATATTACATTTTAATTATAATACCATGATAGTTTACACACTACCCCACCATCCAGAGTCCTATACAATATACCAATGTTCTTCAACCTATTTTACCCCATTACCCAGTTCAATAATATCACATACCCTCAAGACCCTTGTCCTGTGCTTAATCTGAAAATGTCTGACGTGGAATGTGCGTTTGGCTCATTAGTCAAGACGTACTGTATCAATTCAAGGAGATTCTGTACTCTTAAGTAAGTTCCAATGAGCTGTCTGGAAATTACTTCGAAGTAAACATGCATAAGTTTAGGTAGCGAAAAGTGCTTAATAGTAGCTGATTGTGGCATTATGTTGTTGTTGTTATGTCATCAAAGGCACATGGTGCTGTTCATAGAAAAACTATATATATATATATATATATATATATATATATAGTGTGTGTGTGTGTGTATCTATAGCTATATACAGACATATTTAAAAGGCAACCCCTCCCACACACACACTGCAATTCCTAAATGGGCAACCTTTTGTCCTACAAGACCTGAGGGGGTAAGAGGAAATGAATCTGGGGAAGGCTGAACCTGACACAAAAGGAGAGTGGCTTTTGTTTTGCAAAGAGAGCTGCTGGGCAGCTGAGGTAGGAAGCAGGGTTTGCTTGGAGGTCACTTAGACTGACCCCCAAACACATGACGATACAGACAACTGGAGACTGACTGAGGAATCTGCCAGCCAGGCTGTGAGCTTACTGATGTTACCTGGTTGGGCATTGCCCCGTCTGGGAAATACTGGTGGGAATGTTGTCCCCCTAGGAAAATCTAGTGGGGGCTTGAGCCCCCCTCCTGTAGTTTACACCCCTGTGTGTATGTGGCTTCTGGGACCCCAGCAGACACCCATTGTGGACCTCGAGACCAAAGAATTTGCGCCTCTCCTGCTTTAACCTGTGTAATCTCTTTGGTCAGCCACCATGTTGAAAGTCTTCAAGAAAACGAGGAGCTACGACCCATCCTGTCCTCACTTTTGATTCCTTAGCCAGAGCCCTGCTATCCATGAGCACTCGCTGGAGTCACAAGCTGAGCAGAACAGAACCTGCTCACCGAATCTCTCCCGACCCTTTTCAGTTTGGGGATCGGAACGGGACACTTGGGGCCCACCTAGCTCAGCGTTGTCAATACCGACCTGCAGGAGCAGCTCCCCAGGGTTTCAGACCAACATTTTCCCCAGCCTTACATGGAGTGCCGGGGATTGAACCCGGGACCTTCTGCATTCAAAGCAGGGTCTCTATCACGGTCCTTCTCCAGCCAGCTTGCGGTTGGTCCACTCTTTCTGTTTCTCCTTTTAGGGCACTTTTGAAGGCTGCCGTCAAAACACACCAGGCCTCTTAAGTTATACATTAGGGTTTCAATTTCTTCCTTCGATAGAGTTGCCATGGCTACATTGTTATAACATTTGTATTGATTTGCAATAATAGGATACTGTTTGGAGGCATAGGTTTCCCTTAACTTTGGCTTTTGATGATGCCGGGGATTGAACCCGGGACCTTCCACAAGTGAACACACTGAACTAACCCCCATCCCAATGGTGGGCATCATGGAATGCCAATGGGCGCCTAAAGTATGTTAGAGCTCATGGGAGACTGTCCCTAAGGAAGCAGTAATCAAGGGCTACCCCTCGATTACGGCTTCTTTACGGGTGCGCAAGCTTTTGGGTGTCCGCTGGGTGGTGAGAGCCACACATGTGCGTTCACACACATTCATGCACAGACATTCACATACAACTCTTTCTCACACACATGCACACCTCTCCCTCACATTGTACTTGACTTGTATACTTTCTGATACTTAAAAAAAAGCCTTTCAGTCTAAGACAGGGGTGAGCAACTTTTGCTGTATTCCTTTGGGGGAACTCTGCCAGGGCCTGGGGTCCTCCTATGCCCTCCTCACACACAGGGCCACTCACTTCTCTCCCCACCCCACTAGGGTGACCCTATGAAAAGGAGGACAGGGCTCCTGTATCTTTAACAGTTGTAGAGAAAAGGGGATTTCAGCAGGTGTCATTTCAGTACATGCAGCACCTGGTGAAATCCCCTCTTCATCACCACAGTTAAAGATGCAGGATCTACACTAGAGTGACCAGATACAAAAGAGGGCAGGACTCCTGCAGCTTGAACTATTGTGATGAAGAAGGAATTTCATCAGGTGCTGCATGCTTGCAAATGACACCTGCTGAAATCCCCTTCTCTGTACAACAGTTAAAGATACAGAAGCCCAGTCCTCCTTTCCATATGGTCACCCTACGCCCCACTCACTCATACACAGTGATGTCCCCCCACTCACTCACAGCTTTTACTCTTCCCTTCCACCCACAGTCACCAGAAATTATATATATATATATATATATATATATATATATATATACACACACACACACAATCTAGGAACGGGCTCTAGGGATCCTGACGTAGAAGCCTCATTCCTAGAGCATCCCTTTGGAAGCAGCACAAACCTTTGAGCACGGCTTCCTTGGATACTCTAGGAATGAGGCTTTCCTGGCAGGAACCATAGAGTCCATTCCTAGAGTACTTTTTCTCCCCCCCCCCCCTTTTGTCATTCGGGGCAGATGCTAGGGGTTTTGGGATCGTGGGATTGTGTGTGGGCAATGGGCCACAGTTTTTACAACCCTGCTCCAGTCTTCAGCAGTAAAATAACTTCAAGGGTGCAGAAATAAATGCTCCAGTTTTGCACACATACCTTTTTTATGATCTATGTGCAAAGCAGCAGCGTGGATGGGTGTGGACACGTTTTGGTCCACCGCCCGCTGTCATGATCACAACACGAAACCTCACAAAATTATTAGGGTAATTTGATAATAATAACGTTACAAAGTTTTTTTTAAAAAAAAGGGTTATGGTCAGGCACTCTGTATACAGCGGCCACTTTTGAACTGCCAAAAACGAAGAGGCCAAGGTGTGCATATGCAAAAATGCCAATTTAGAAATAATGGTTATGATTTTAGTAGAAATATAATACATCTCACCATAATGTGGGAGGCTAGCTCCACACTCCTGTTTCATAGCAGTATTGCAGTGAACTGGCAACTGTTGGGGCACATAAATCGCTTTCATAACATTATTTCCTGCTTTTTATTCCACATTATCCAAAACACTGCAGCAAATGTCACTGTGAGCCCTTCTAGGTATCTATTGCTCAGGAAGGATATAGCATCACCATGATGGGATCATAATGATTTAACACAAGGTGTAGATTTGGCTGGAGACTGACTGGCTGACCTCCTGCATACGTGCCTATTCATTCTGCTGTCCAGGCACTAACTATTGATGGATACCCATTCCAATAGCTCTTTATCTTTAAACCAGAGTTGAACATGACAGCCCTTCAAACTGGAGATGACTTCAAATAGAGGACTGTCCTCTTTAAAAGAGGACCCCCCCCCCAAAAAGACTTGAATCGGAGGCCTCACTAGGGTGACCATATGAAAATGAGGACAGGGCTTCTGTATCTTTAACAGTTGCATAGAAAAGGGAATTTCAGCAGGTGTCATTTGTATGCATGCAGCACTTGGTGAAATTCCATCTTCATCACAACAGTTCAAGCTGCAGGAGCTCTTTATATCTCATCAAGAGGGCAGGGCTCCTGCAGCTTGAATTGTTGTGATGAAGAGGGGATTTCACCAGGTCCTGCATGCATACAAAGGACACCTGCTGAAATTCCCTTTTCTCTACAACTGTTAAAGATACAGAAGCCCTGTCCTCCTTTTCATAGGGTCTCCTAGGAGCAAGCCTAGCAGGCTACCTTGGAGTGTGTATATTCAATCCTCAAAGTCCCTTTTGCGCATAGAAGAGAATTGGGATGCAGAATATCAGTAGTTATGGGTAAACCCCCTTCAGTTTAATTCAAAATTGGCTCATTTTCCCCAAGTTCCTCTGGATAATGCTTGGGGGAGGGGACACCTCTACTTTCCCCAGAGTTTTTCCAAGAAAGTTCAGGATTAAAGGGGTGGGGAAAATGTTTCACAACCTTCCTCCTATCACCCTCTTTCCAAGCCAAAAAACAAAAAAACAAAAAACATCCTGGCGAGGGGGTAGAACTATTAGTGAGGAGGGCCCCATGGAGCAGAGGTGGGAAATTCCTTTTCTCTGGAGAGGTGCATTCCTTTGGGGTAATCTGTTAGGGGACACAATCAGGCATTGGGTGGGGCTGAAGCTAATAGTGGATGGAGCCAGATCCCAAAATTGATGGGATTACCCTTTTCTCTCTTTTTCTGCCACCCCATTGATCTCTCTCTTTATGACTCCCTCTCTCCCTCTCTCTCTCTTCCTCTCAAAAAGTGCCCCTTGTTAGGCTGACCATATGAAAAGGAGGACAGGGCTCATGTAACTTTAACAGTTGTAGAGAAAAGGGAATTTCAGCAGGCGTCATTTGTATGCAATTTGTACCTGGTGAAATCCCCTCTTCATCACAACAGTTAAAGCTGCAGGAGCCCTGCCCTCTTTTGTATCTGGTCACTCTGGTACAGTGCCTGCAACTTTAATGGTTGTGATGAAGAGGGGATTTCACCAGGAACTAATTGCATACAAATGACGCCAGCTGAAATTCCCTCTTCTCTGAAACTGTTAATGTTACATGAGCCTTGTCCTCCTTTTCATATGGTCAGCCTAGGCTCCTGTATCTTTAACAGTTGTATAGAAAAGGGAATTTCAGCAGGTATCATTTGCATGCATGCAGCAACTGGTGAAATTCCCTCTTCATAACACTTAAAGCTGCAGGAGCCCTGCACTCTTGACCAGATACAAAAGAGGGCAGGGCTCCTGCAGCTATAACTGTTGTGATGAAGAGGGAATTTCACCAGGAACTAATTGCATACAAATGGCACTGGCTGAAATTCCCATTTCTCTACAACTCTTAAAGTTACATGAGCCCTGACCTGGATTTGATCTGGTCACCCTACTCACACTGAAATGCTCAGGAAATGGTGGAAATGGAAATTAATGGAGACCTTGCAAAGTAAGTGGAACCCATCTTTTGTGTCCCCCCTTCCCACTCCCACCCCAAAGGCTGGTTCTTCTTGTAACATATCCTACAATCCCTTCTCTAACCTGGAGGATTATGATGGCTGTGGGATGATGGGATCTGTAGTCCAACAACAGATCTGGAGAGCACTGGGTTGGGGAAGGCTGTTGCAGGCCATAGGGGCAAATCAAGGTGAGCAATCATTGGAGGCATGGACATAGCTCAGTGGGTTAGAACACCAACTTGGCATGCAGAAGGTCCCCGGTTCGATTCCGGGCTTCTCCAGGGAGGGAAAGGAAAGAATCCTGCCCGAAATCCCAGAGAGCCATTGCTGCCAGTCAGTGCTGACAATACTAGGCTAGATGGACCAAAGGACTCAGTATAAGGCAGCTTCGGATGTTCCGAGGAATGCATCCAGATCAGTCACTTACACGGTAAGGTTTCTGCACGGTTCTTTTGGATCATTATGCAGAGCTGTAGCACCAATTGGGGGGCGCTCTCGAGGAAAGTCTCCAACAGACGCAGCATGTTGACATCTGCATACTCGTACATCATAGCCCAGTAAAAGCGGCGCTGGTGTTCTTTTTGTCTCTGGCTTTGGATCCCCAGGTACATGGTTCGGATATACCTGGAGACAAGGAAGAAAAGACAGCAGGGGGTGAGCTAATGACAGGATCCCAGTGAAGAACATTCATTCATTCATCCGTAGGGTGACCATATGAAAAGGAGGAGAGGGCTCCTGTAACTTTAACGTTTGTATGGAAAAGGGTATCTGGTCAAGAGGGCAGGGCTCCTGCAGCTGTAACTGTTGTGATGAAGAGGGAGCTTCACCAGGTTCTGCATGCATACAAAGGACACCGGCTGAAATTCTCTTTTCTATACAACTGTTCAAGATGCAGGAGCCCTGACAGCAGCATTAAGAAGGGATGAAACCTCATAAATACAAAAAAATAAAAACATCAGTTAATGTAGGGTGACCATATGGAAAGGAGTTCAGGGCTCCTGTATCTTTAACAGTTTCATAGAAAAGGGAATTTCAGCAGGTGTCATTGGTATATATGCAGAACCTGGTGAAATTCCCTCTTCATCACAAAGTTAAAGCTGCAGAAGCCCTGCCTTCTTTTGTACATGGTCAAGAGACAGGGCCCCTGCAACTTTAACTGTTGTGATGAAGAGGGAATTTCACCAGGAACTAATTGCATACAAATGACACTGGCTGAAATCCCCTTTGCTCTACAACTGTTAAAGTTACATGAGCCTGTCCTCCTTTTCATATGGTCAGCCTAGCACCTGGCGAAATTCCCTCTTCATCACAACAGCTCAAGCTGCAGGAGCCCTGCCCTCTTTAGCTAGAGTGTATCTGGTATTTGGTCACTCTGTCCTGTATCTGGTCACTTTAGTCTAGCTCCTGCAGCTTCAACTGTTGTGATGAAAAGGGAATTTCACCAGGTGCTTCATGCATGCAAATGACACCTGCTGAAATTCTCCTTTCAATACAACTGTTAAAGATACAGGATCCTGGTCCTCCTTTCCACAGGGTCAGCCTAGCTAATGACAACATTAAAAGTAAAAACCTTGGAAATTGGCCCAACAATAAGAACAAATTATCCTGTAAGTGCCCAGGTAAACAGCAGTGCAATCCTATGCCTGTCTACTCAGCAAGTAAGTTCTTAGTGGGGGCAGAAACATCACCTCCAAATGCATGCACATGGGCACAAACTAGCCTCGTGCCAGCGCATGGCCTCTTTGGGCAGCTGCTGTCCTTTTTTTTGTTTTTCAAGAGAGGATAGTCCTCTTTTTGAAAGGATGACAGAGGATCATCCTCTATGTGAAGGCTTTCATGTCCAATTCCGGTATAAGGATAAAGAACTAGAAGAAATGTTGACCAACAACAATGAGCACTGGACAGCAGAGCGAACACCCAATTACACAGGTCACCTGATCATAGTCCGGGCATGTTGAGCCTGAAGAAGGGAAGACCGAGGGGAGACATGAGATCACTCTTTAAGTACTCGAAAGGTTGTCACACGGAGAAGGGCCAGGATCTCTTCCCGATCCTCCCAGAGTGCAGGACGTGGAATAATAGGCTCAAGTGACTTCTGACTGTTAGAGCAGTACGACAATGGAACCCGTGGCCTAGGGAGGTCGTGGGCTCTCCCACACTAGAGGCCTTCAAGAAGTAGCTGGACAGCCATCTGTCAGGGATGCTTTAAGGTGGAGTCCTGCATTGAGCAAGGGGGTTGGACTCAATGGCCTGAGAAGCCCCTTCCAACTCTACTATTCTGTGATTCTGTGATTCCACACTAAAGTGAGATGTACTCTCTCTCTCTCTCTCTCTCTCTCTCTCAAATGATTTATAATTTTGCATCTATTCTTGTAAATTGGGATAAGCGAATTTTCTTCAAATTGCTGTCTTCCTTTTTTTGGCAACACATTCCCCCTTTCTGGGTGATTCATAAGTCAGGTAGGTTTCACCTTCCAAACCTGGAGCCAGTACCACTGTCTAGAATCCCCCATGCCGGGCAGCTTGGAGCCACCATTTTCTCAACGTAGTATTATTCCAGGGTATCATGGGAAAATGCTGCTTCTGCTAGGGCCAGGTAAACACTAGGGGTGTGCACGGACCCCCCGGATCGGATCGGGACCTCCAATTTTGTCACGGATCGGATCGGACAAAATCGGAGGCCCCCCGGACCGGATCAAGTCCTATCCTGATCCAAAAATCGGAAATTTTTGGATGGGCCGCCATTTCCCCCCCCCCCCTAGAGTTGCATTGTACTGCAAGTCTATGAGGAAAAAAATGGCGGCGGGTGGGTGAGGGGGGCCTAACTCCCTCCCCCCCGGGGCCGTCCGCTGTGGATGGTCCTGGCAGGTAAGCCCCCTCCCCCGCGCTCCCTCCCCCCTGCCACTGCTTACCTTACAGGGATGTCCGCTCCCATCTGGCGCCGGCTGCTACTGCGAGCGGGCTTCGCGGCCTGCTCCAGGGTGGCCAGCCGGGTGATGTCATCACCCGGCGTGCCACCCTGGAGCAGGCCACGAAGCCCGCTCGCAGTAGCAGCCAGCGCCGGACGGGAGCAGACGTCCCTGGAAGGTAAGTGCGCCGAGGACAGCCCCACTAGGGAAGCCCCCCCCCCGCTGTCCACTTCCATTGGCGGGCGCCTGCTGGTGCACGCCAATGGAAGAGGCGGTGGGCGCCAGTGGGCGCCCGCCGATCCACCGATCCATCCGAACCAGATTGGAACCTTTTCGGATCGGTTTGGATTGGATCGGCCGGTCCAGTGGTGAGATCGGAATTTATCCAATTTCCCCCTGGATCGGATTCGATCGTGGATCGGATCCGATCCAGTGCACATCCCTAGTAAACACATCCTGTCCCTACTGGCCTAGGAGAGGCTCCAACAGAAGGCTCTTTGCCCCGGGCCTCCTCAAACCCAGATCCGGCTCTGGACACACAAAATGATAATGTTGGAAGCTGTTGCAGAGCAGAACATCAGAAAAATGGGGTGACCCTATGAAAAGGAGGACAGGGCTCCTGTATCCTTAATAGCTGTATAGAAAAGAGAATTTCAGCAGGTGTCATTTGTATGTATGCAGCACCTGGTGAAAGTCCCTCTGCATCACAACAGTTAGAGCTGCAGGAGCTATACTAAAGTGACCAAATACCAGATACACTCTAGCTAAAGAGGGCAGGGTTCCTGCATCTTTAACTGTTGTGATCTGTACAAGTCTGTCTGGTCATCTCCTGAATATAGCATGTTTTAAAAATGAAGAAGACAGGGCGTTGCGGAAAACACTTGTCAGGCTAGTGGGCCTCAGCATTCCCACTGGGTCTGTTTGATGCTGCCCCGATGATCAACCAGTCTCTGGGTGGTCATTAGGGATTCCCCTGGGCTGTGGGGCCTGGATTACAGCTCCACGGCTCAATTCTAGGTACTCTGCTATCCATCCTATTCTTATCTATTCTCACCGGCAGAGGCTTTTCAGATATCATCCCATCTGCTGCTAGCGGATCTTTTGATCTCAAGTTTCCCAGGACTGAACTGGGACCTTCCGCATGCAAAACATGTGTTCTACCACTGAGTTATGGTCCATTGCAGAATGGGACTGAATTGCTGCAGTCTTCTGTGACAAGCAGAAGCACATCCATTACTTCCTGTTATGTTCTCTCTCCTCTCTCTCCCTCTTTTGACAAAAGGCAATTGTTCCTGTCGTTTTACTAGTGTGAAAGGAGGACAGGGCTCCTGTATCCTTAATAGTTGTATAGAAAAGAGAATTTCAGCAGGTGTCATTTGTATGTATGCAGCACCTGGTGGAATTCCCTCTTCATCACAACAGTTAAAACTGCAGGAGCCCTGCCCTCTTTTGTATCTGGTCACTCTAGCTATACTCCTGCAGCTTTAACTGTTGCAATGAAGAGGGAATTGACAAATGACACCTGCCGAAATTCCCTTTTCTATGCAACTGTTAAAGATCCATGAGCCCTGTCCCCCTTTCCATATGGTCACCCTAGTTTTACCACCCCTGATTCAAAAGCCGGTTGAGAATGAACTATTGCGGAGTAAATGTGTGCTACCTAGAAGAGGCAGGAAAGATACTTCATCAGTGTGCAAAGCGCACGCTTAGGGGTGGGGAGTGAATTAGGCCAGCTTTTTCCAACCTGTGGCCCCTCTAGATGTGTTGGACTGCAACTCCCATCATCCCCATGCTGCTGGGGATTATGGGATTGGCAGTCCAACACATCTAGAGAGCTCTCAGGTTGGGGAAGGGTGCCTTAGACAGTGAACCTCAGTGGAGAACCAGTTGTGCGTGTGTTAGTCAAGAACACTTGTAGGAACTTTTTATTGTTTGCTTTTCTGTTATTATTATAGTGCTGGGGCACAGGAGGGGCATGGGGGGAGATTATTGAATGCTGGGCTGGGGGAGGAAGGGGGCAAGTAAGCAAACACACATAGAACACTGTTATCAGAGTTTAGATGCTTCAGAATTTAGATAAGATCTGATAGAGAATGATTTGGAAATATGATTTGAAGTTGCTCAAGGATGTTACTCATAAAGACTTGTACCAGCTATGTTGCTTAAGGACATTACTCATGAAGATGTGTGACGTGGCATTATGCAAAGATACTAGACATATAAATTTGTGACTTATACCAACCGTATATATTTCTTTTCGGGAAACTAAGTGAAAAGTCCAGGGTTAAGAACAGGTGAAATTGTGGTTAGAAAATCCCCGTGTCCATAAGAACAGAGAAGTAAACCGGACAGATAACCACAAAGAAAAGGAAATTTGATCTTTCGTTGTCGTAAACAACTACGTCAGAGGAAGAAGGTATATTCTCGGAAGGAGGATAGTCTAAATTATGACATGAACCAATAGATTTGGCCATTTCAGAATAAAGTAAGAGGGAGGTCTTTGTCTTTGGAAAGTTTATTTAAGTCTACGTAACAGGAACCATGGGGTCTTTTCCTTTCCCTTAGGCATAAATAGGCTGACCATATGAAAAGAGGACAGGGCTCCTGTATCTTTAACAGTTTCATAGAAAAGGGAATTTCAGCAGGTGTCATTTGTATATATGCAGAACCTGGTGAAATTACCTCATCATCACAAAGTTAAAGCTGCAGAAGCCCTGCCCTCTTTTCTACATGGTCAAGAGACAGGGCTCCTGCAGCTTTAACTGTTATGATGAAGAGGGGATTTCACCAGGTTATGTATGTATACAAACAACACCTGCTGAAATTCCCTGTCCTTTGCAACTGTTAAAGATACAGGAGCCCTGTCCTCCTTTTCATATGGTCACCCTACATAACATCCAGGATGTTGCTCTGAGCCTAACATGTAGGCCTCAGTAACTCCTTGGTTGCCTGGGAGAAATGGAAGTCCGTCTGTGGAGAAGAGCTCCTTCACAGAGTCTGTATGAATGGGTTTGTCTATGTTTTCAAGAAATCTGCCAGACTTGTTAGTATAGGCTGACCATATGAAAAGGAGGACAGGGCTCATATAACTTTAACAGTTCCAGAGAAAAGGGAATTTCAGCCGGCATCATTTGTATGCATGCAGCACGTGGTGAAATTTCATCTTCATCACAATAATTAAAGTTGCATGCACTATACTAGAGTGACCAGATACAAAAGAGGGCAGGGCCCCTGCAGCTTTAACTGTTGTAATGAAGAGGGAATTTCACCAGGTGTGAATTGCATACAAATGACGCTGGCTGAAATTCCCTTTTCTCTGCAACTGTTAAAGTTACATGAGCCCTGTCCTCCTTTTCAGATGGTCGCCTAATGTTAGTATATTCCTTTAATTTGTTTTGCTGAATGGAGAGGTTCATGCGTTTGTTTAATTTTAACTTCCTTAAATTGTTTTAATAAATGTTTTAAAGCAACAACAGTTTCATTGAGTTTGTGAATCTGAGTAAAATCAATAATTCTGAGTGTCTGTCTTCGTATCCTCCTTTTCACCTACTGGAGTGGTGAATTTAGGAAGCATTGATGCCAGGACTGCAGCCTGTATTCAGGGTCCCTTAAATAAAAGTCACCTGAAAAATTCCCCTACACACTCCCTCTTTCTGACCTCTGGGGAGGGACTGTCTCATTGATTTCCCCTTCTTATCTTCCTGTTCTCATCCAGGAAATGTTGGAGAGTCTGATTCACATGGCACTGAGAGTAGGTTTTGTGATCCAACGAACTGACCCCTGTCTTGGGTGCTTGCTAAACCAGGACGGTGGCAAAACAAGGTCTTCTTCTCAGGCTGGGAAGGAAGCCGCTTGCTTGAATGCGTTCCCCAAAAGACCAAACAGGAAGTGGCTCTGATCTGCCATGAGGTGGCGATCTAATCTAATGATTGAACATTTCAAAATTCAGGGAGAAACCACGGCGGAAGAGGGGGGATTTTTTGGTTTTTTTCCATTCCACGTTCACACCGCACCAAATTTCCATTTTACTGTCCAATTTGTGTGTGTGAAATGATCGCAAAACTCCCCCTTTCTTTTACTCTTTCATACATTTCTTCAAAGAACGTAGGAACATAAGAACATCCCTGCGGGATCAGACTGAGGGTCCATCTAGCCCAGCATCCTGTTCACACAGTGGCCAACCAGCTGTTGACCAAGAACCCACAAGCAAGACAGGAGTGTAACACGGCACCCTCCCACCCATGTTCCCCAGCAACTGGTGTATGCAGGCTTACTGCCTCTGATTACTGGTGTTAGCATGTAGTCATCAGGGCTAGCCATGGATAGATAGCCTTCTCCTCCAGGAATTTATCTAACCTCCTTTCAATGCCATCCCAATTGGCTACCATCTCTACATCTTGTGGTAGCAAAATTCCATAATTTAATTCTACATTGTGTGAAGAACTCCTTCCTTTTATTTGTCCTGAATCTCCCACCAATCAGCTTCATGGGATAACCCCATTGGGTTCTAGTATTGGCTGTTCACTGCCATTGTCTTTGGCTCCTTGGCCACAGTATTATTATTATTATTATTATTATTATTATTATTATCTTGAAAGGACATTGTTATTGCACAGCCCCTCCCAATCAGGGTTCACGTTGTGAACACGATGACATCACAGTGCCTTATAGCCTATCCCATTTGTCTACATGACATCATTGAGGACCAACGAAGCCTTCTCTTTTCTTTTGCTCTAAGTGGGGAGGGGAAGAGAGAATGTATCCCCGTTGCCCAGGCAAGTTGGATGACACAGATTGTTTTGCTGCAATAAAGCCTTGTTGCTTTGGTAGTGGTGTAGTGGAGCCAAGGTTCACTGGGACACAGCACTGGCACATTTTTATTAGCAGGGACACTGATGTCATCTGCCACCCCCCTCAGAATCCCCTGCTCCCTCTGAGCTCAGCTGCAACCCCAGATTTTCCCAGGAACTATATGTGGTTTCCTACTGCAATACAACGTATTTTGGGATGGCTTGGTCCTGAAGGGCCAATTAAGACCTATGAGCTTTACAAAAGACTGCTCCTGGTGGAGTTAAAAAGGCTAGAACTGGATTGTTGATATGAATCAACCCAACTGCCTGCAATTTTGGGCTCTCTTTGGGGACTTGGCAATGAGCACTGTCATGATGAGCATCTGGACTTCCATTGGTGGGGAAGCATTTCCTCGTCCCCTTGACACCTGCCCACCCTCCTTGTGAATAATTACAGACCCTTTTCAAAGGGTTGCAAAACATTGCCAAGAAATGCATTTATTTATTACCTTTTCATACTGCCCAATAGCCGAGGCTTTCTGGGATGTTCACAATGAAAACCATAAAATACAGCCAAACAAAACATAATATAAAGCTTTCAAAGTTTTAAAAAATACCATGAAAAACTAAAATAAACCAGAAGCAGTTAAAATCCAGGGAAAGCCTGTGTGGAAAGGTGTGTTTTCAAGAGGATTTTAATGGAGGTTACATTTTAGACCTCCCAAACCGCACAAGGAAAGGTTTTCCAGATGTTGGGTGCCACTACAGAGAAGGCTCTGCCATTGAGGTTCTTCATGGCGACATTCCGTTCATTTTGGAATGGCCAGCAAGACCTCCTCTGAAGATCGTAAATGCCATCTGTGTGTATACAAGGGAAGGCAGTCTGCTAGGTATCCTGGTCTGAAATTGTTTAGTGCTTTACAGGATAATAACAAAACCTTATATATGTAGGGTGACCATATGGAAAGGAGGACAGGGCTCCTGTATCTTTAACAGTTGCATAGAAAAGGGAATTTCAGCAGAACCTGGTGAAGCTCCCTCTCCATAACAACAGTTAAAGCTGCAGGATCCCATCCCTCTTGACCAGATACAAAAGAGGGCAGGGATCCTGCAGCTTTAATTGTTGTGTTGAAGAGGAAATTCCACCAGCTGCTGCATGCATACAAATGACACCTGCTGAAATTCCCTTTTCTATTCAACTGTTAAAGATACAGGAGCCCTGTCCTCCTTTCCATATGGTCACCCTATATATGTGGCTTGGTAGCTAACACGCAGCCAGTGCAGTTCATTTAACACAGGTGTTATGTGAGCAGAGCTAGGTGTCCCTGTAAGCACCGTAGCTGCTGCATTCTGCACTAGCTGCAGCTTCTGAACCATGCACAAGAGCAGCCCCACATAGAGTGCATTGTAGTAGTCTAATCCTGAGATTACTAGTGCATGGATCACTGTGGCTAGGCTATCCCTATCCAGAAACAGGCGTAGTTGGCATGGCAAAGTTGATAATGGGTGCTCTGCGCCACCGAGGCCACCTGAGCCTCCAGTGACAAAGATGGATCCAGGAGCACCTGTAAACTACGGGCCTGCGCCTTCAGAGCGAGTGCAACCCCATCCAGAACAGGCAAATGCCCCAATTCCCAAGGGAGTGTATTTGACAAGGGGGTGAAAGCATTGTCTCACAGTACCACAGTTTTGGCTCCGCTCTTAGCTGCGGCTCTCTCTGAAGCGCAAATGCGCCACAGCCACAGGTCTCCGATATAATAACCAGGTGCCAACGAATGCCAGATTTACAACCTCTGTTCAATTTTGCTTGGGCCTCTCCTTGTACGGTTGAAGGATAAATCAAACTGGATAAAGACTGTGATATTTTTACAGAGCCCTTGACCGCACGGGATGGCTCTGGCTATTGGTGCGCCACGGTTGCTTGAGCAGCAGTGGGGAGGGAGACAGGCCTCAAACGTCTGGGGAGTCCTTCTCCAGAGGCAGCAAGTTCCCGGAGAATGCCAAGCGAGGAGAAGGGTCACAGCAATAGCTGGGACGCAATGGCACTCATGGGGACTTGGATCTTCACGAGTTCTCTGCATGTGAACATGAGCTTCAGAAAGCAAAGCATGCGGGGAGTCCAAGGCGTAATCTAAACCTGTCATTTATCCCGGGGTCAGCATCCAAATGAGGTACAGGGGATCCCGGGGTCAACCGGGGACGACACCTCAGTTGTCCTGGGATAACCGGGACTGCAGTTTTCCAGATTTTTCCCGTACCCCAAGGACTGTGGGTGGTGGGGCAAGCACTCCCGGGTCCTCCCTCCTCCCTGTGAGCAGTGGGGCTCTTCAAACGGGCACGAGGCTGTGCAGGGGGGGCTCCATGCCCATCGGGGGGCAGCCCGTTCGCCATCCCCGGTGCTGTGTTTCAAGGATGCCACTTAGGAATGTCCAGGGCCGAGGTCAGTAATCCAGTTCGTCAGTCAAAAGCCGAAGCTGCCGTCTGAAGTCCAGGTAACAGTATTGGAATCGTCCCTGAGCCCTCTACACCCATCTGGTGTAGAAAGGGCCAGAGAAAGACCAACCAGGCAGCAAGAGAAACCTGGAGCAACCAGAGAGACACACAAGCAAGGTTAGCGGCAAAGACCTGACCGGAAACCCAAAGGGCTGCTCCAGACTTGGAGCTGTGTTGGGACTTGGGAGAATGGCTCAATCTACACCAAGCAGGTTATAGCACTATGAAAGTGGTATATAGAACCATAGAAGAGTAGAGTTGGAAGGGGCCTACAAGGCCATCGAGTCCAACCCCCTGCTCAATGCAGGAATCCACCTTTAAGCTAGGCTGACCAGATAAAATCCAGGTCAGGGCTCATGTAACTTTAACAGCTGTAGAGAAAAAGGAATTTCAGCCAGTTCCTGGTGATATTCCCTCTTCATCACAACAGTTAAAGGTGCAGGCACTATACTAGAGTGACCATATACAAAAGAAGGCAGGGCCCCTGCAACTTTAACAGTTGTGATGAATAGGGAATTTCACCAGGAACTAATTGCATACAAATTACACTGGCTGAAATTCTCTTTTCTCTACAACTGTTAAAGTTACATGAGCCCTGACCTGGATTTTATCTGGTCACCCTACTTTAAGCATCCCTGACAGATAGATGGCTATCTGGCTGCATCTCAAATGCCTCTAGGGTGGGAGAGCCCACCACCTCCCTAGGTCATGGGTTCCATTGTTGTACTGCTCTAACAGTCAGGGCATTTTTCCTGATGTCCAGCCGGAATCTGGCTTCATGTCATTTGAGCTCATTAATCCATGTCCTACATTCTGGGTTGATCGAGAAGAGATCCTGGCCCTCCTCTGTGTGACAACCTTTCAAGTATTTGAAGATTGCTATCATGTCTCCCCTCAATCTTTGCTTCTCCAGGCTAAACATGTCCAGTTCTTTCAATCTCTCCTCATAGGGCTTTGTTTCCAGACCCCTGATCATCCTTGTTGCCCTCCTCTGAAACCCCTCCAGCTTGTCTGCATCCTACTTGAACTGGACGCAATACTCAAGATGGGTACTCAATACTCAATGCCATGAAAAGCTTTTCTGCTGATGTCTGCATATCAAGTTACAGTTAATGGCATAAGAGCCATCCAGGCTGTTTTTTTCTAGTGACTTGGCAACTCTATTCAGAGAATCATGGAGTTGGAAGGGGCCTCTAAGGCCATCAAGTCCAACCCCCATCCTGAATGCAGGAGTCCACCTTCAAGCATCCCTAACAGATGGCTGCCCAGCTGTCTCTTGAAGGCCTCTAGTGTGGGAGAGCTCACAATCTCCCTAGGTTATGGGTTCCATTGTTGTACTGCTCTAACAACCAGGAAGTTTTTCCTGATGTCCAGCCGGAATCTGGCTTCCTGTAACTTGAGCCCATTAAGCCACACTGCTGCTTTATAGCGTCATTGAAGTGCACTAACAACTACTGAGGCCCATTGACACATACCATATACCGCTTTCATACCGCTTTCATAGTGCTATATCCTGCTTGGTGTAGATCTGGCCAATGATAGAGTTCCTTCTCCCTCCACTCACTGCTGAAGGTCCTCACAGGCCGCTGCATTGGGGACCCCTGCTTTGAGGTCACCAGCAAGTCCAACTTGATGACAATTTCCTCCTTCGCAAGAGTAACTTAGGAAAGGGGATGAGCGTGGAAGGATGGTTCCCTCAGCCTCGTGGGTTTTTTTTTCTGAGAAGTTTCCCTGAGAGTTTCCCCTCAGGAAAATGGAGCTAATTATGAGCTGAGCTATGAGGAACAGTCACATTACCAGTTTCTTAGCAACTATGCTACCATTGCTCTCAAAGAACGCTGGAGACATGAATCTTTGGAAGATAGGAAAGGGTAGCAGAAGCTCCAAGGCAGAAAAAAGAGGTGACAGCTGAAGCTTTATAGCACAGAAGCTACTGGGACAGGGGCTGAATTCGGACGACACAATAAGCAACTGTGGGGGGGGGGGAAACAATTGTCAATGTATTGACTATCGTGTCGTCCGAATGCTGCCATAGTCAACTCAGCGCTGATCCTAATCCACACCACAGTTGATTATTTATTACCATGTTGTGTAGGGAGTACCCCCTAGATGAACAACTGTAAAGTTTATTATTACCCACCATTGACTATCGTGTTGTCCGAATTCAGCCCGGGAGTTCTTTATGAATAATATTGCCTACAGCAGCAGGGAAGGAGATGGACCAGATTTTTTTGAGGTGCTAGTTTTCTACATGCAGGGATATATAGATAGATAGATAGATGATAGATAGATAGATAGATAGATAGATAGATAGAAGCGTTAAAGAAATTGCCCCCCTTTGCTACTTGCCAGTCAGCAGTGGCAGAGTCCTTCCTGTCTCCTTAGAGGACTTTACCAACACATCCCCCATCCCTTTCCACTACATGCGTAGATCCATCTTCCAGCTTCTTGGGAAGAGATTCCCTCCCCCACCCAACTGCTGTTTGCACTTGGGTTAATTAATGGCTGATTAACTGAAGTTAGCTAACGTGTTTCTAAATGTTAGCTAACCTTGTTCCTCAGCAGTTTGCAGTAAATGGCAAATGTTCGTGTCCCGGAACAAATGTTTGCGGAATGTCTAGACTCGGCTTGACAAATGTGTCGGTAAACTCAAGTGGATTGGCTGGCAATCAGTGAAAGAGGGAAAACCGCTGGACAGGTTCGAGTGAGGCATGAAGGAGAAACAGGACGCTCGCCCAATATCCAGAAAGCCAACTTTAATTCTGGCCAAGCCAGATTGCCTCGTCCAGCTGGCTAGCTACCTTTTGTTTACAGGAAATGTGGCATCTTGGCTCCGGGGCTCAATCGGAGGAGGCTTTTCATGTGCTATTGCCTGCCCCTCTGCTTGTGCAATTTTGCAAACCGCCCACCTGGCATTTATTTATTTATTTATTTACTGCATTTTTTTTCCTACCGCCCAATAGCCGAAACTCTCTGGGCAGGTTAACAAAAATTAAAACCATAAAAACCATTCAAAATAACGACAGTATAAAAACACAATTTAAAAGACAGTATAAAACACAACCAGAATAAAAACCAAGCAGCCGTGCAGAAATCAATAAGGGATTTAAAATACAAAATTAAACAGCAAGGTTAAAAATCAAAATAAAGAACTGTTCAAGTACTGAGAAAATAAAAAAGGTCTTCACCTGGAGTCTAAAGAAGTATAATGTAGATGCCAGGCGAACCTCTCTGGGAAGCTCATTCCACAGCCGGGGTGCTACAGCAGAGAAGGCCCTCCTCCTGGTAGCCACCTGTCTCACGGAGTAGGAACCCAGAGGATGATCTTAGGGTCCAGGCAGGTACATATGGGAGGAGGTGTTCCTTCAGATCATGTGGCTCCAAGCTGTTTAGGGCTTTGAATGTTAATACTAGCACTTTGAATCGGGCCCAGACCTGAACCGGCAGCCAGTGAAGCTGGAAAAGGACTGGCGTAATGTGGTCTTGTTGGCCAGTCCCCATTAACAATCTGGCTGCCCGGTTTTGTACCAGCTGAAGTTTCCGGACCGTTTTCAAAGGCAGCCCCACGTATAACACAGTGCAGTAGTCCAGACGAGAGGTTACCAGAGCATGGACAACTGTAGCATTGCCATAGTAGTCCTGCATCTGCTCCACCATTCCTCCTCACTTTGCCCATGTTTTTTCACCACGGGGAAAATCTGTTAATTTTTTTTCTGCCGCACTACAGTACTGCAAAGAACCAGTGGTGCGAATCCCTATATTTGGGACATTGTGCCATTTCTGCGGCAGCATGACCGTTAGGGTGTGCGCAGCCTCCTGATTCACTTCGGAGGCCTATTTGGAGCTGTTCACCATCCTGGGATCTAGCGGCAGCCCCTCGATGGGCTCCAGAGGCCAAGGGGGCTAAGTATATTCTGGGGCGTGTATCCGAGGCCGTAAGCCTGTGCACACCAGTTTCTAGGGAACATGGGTGGGAAGGTGCTGTTGTACCATGTCCTGCTTTGTGGGTTCCTGGCCGACAGCTGGTTGGCCACTGTGTGAACAGAGTGCTGGACTGGATGGACTCTTGATCTGATCCAGCATGGCTCCTCTTATGTTCTCATATTCCATCGGTAGCATCGACTGTCTCCCAACATCCCCGGGATCATTGTGTTCCTGATTATGATGGTGCTATGATGGTGCTTGTCCTCTCTTTCATCATTTATCCTTTCATTTTGAATTACGTTTTATTAGCTCTTTTGTTTGGATCATTCTGCACCTCCAGGTTCATCTCACTTCCCCACTCCCATGCTGAGAGGGGCCTGATGGAAACTGAAAACCCAGGTGGAGGTCTCACCTTCAGCTTCAGATAGCTGGGATTAGGATTTTCAGTGCTCTGTGAAGTCCTTCATCTCCAGCAGAATGACAGAATCAGTGAGGTGGCAGAAGCCCACTTCCTTAATTTTGTGCGGCTTGTTCATGCCGCACATTGTTGTCATTCTAATGGCCTTTCTACACCTACGGGTGTAGAGGGAGGGGGGACAATCCCAGACGTACCTGCTTCAGGGATCGTCCCTGGGTATCCACAGCAGGAGTGCAACGTCCCGGGACGTCAGACTCATTGCGGGCGCCATTTTTTTTTTAAAAAAAACATAAAGGAGTAGAGCATGGTGGAGAAAGTAAGGCACCCCCCCTCCACCCCCCACCCACCCGCCAACCTGGGAATGGTGGACTTACTTCCCCCCCGTGGGCATGGAGATGTGTTGCATGGTTCTGTGCCTGTTTCAGGTGCTGTGTTTACTCCCAAGTAAGCGGGCACTGGGTGGGATGGGCACCCACACCTCCCGCGGTTTCAGGATGGCCCCGAGACCGCTCGAAGAATCGGGCATTCCCAGGTTTTTTTCTAGGGCTGTGACCAGATCTGGAGCCAATTAGAGTGCTGCATTTGCCGGTCATGGCGGGTGACGTCATCACCCAGCGTGAGCCGGAAAGCGGCCGGCCGACATCGAGGAGGCAGGATGACCCGGAGGATGATGGGGTACAACACAGAGGAGGCTGCAGGTAAGCAGGGCGATTGGAGGAAGGGAGGGAGCGGGGAGAGCGGGAGGGAAGGCTCTGCACAGACCCGGAGCAGATCCAGATCCGAGGCGGGTCAGATCAGGCCCGATCCGACACGGGTTGGATCGAGCCTGATTCGGACCTCCCAGATCAGGATCCAGATCGGATCGGGGGGTCCGTGCAGAGCCCTAGTTTTTTCAACCCTGGGAAAACCCATGCCTGTCCCCCCTGCCCCCGGGAGTCCCTGTGCATCATTTGGATGCACAGGGAGCACCCAGGGACAACCCTGGGAAAAATCGCCGTTGTGGAAAGGGCCTTAGTCTCAAATTGACCCCCCCCTCCCCACACTCCCGACACAGTAAAAAAGAAATGAAAGTCCCAACTGCTATAAAACTCGGGGAGACGGTCTGCACAAGAAAGCCGAAGTAGCCACAAAACTCTCGGAGTCTTTTGCAGACGTTAATCATAAAACGTGGGGTCTTTCTGGCTTCAAAATTTTGGCTGCCTGGTTCCCCAAAACAGGATTTCAGGGTGTTTTTTTTAAATGCTTCTGGTGAAACTGGATCAGCTGAGGAGAAGGGAGAACAACATTGACTGTACTTTTGTGTGATCTTTATGCTTCCTTAGATTTCACTAGAGGGCAGCAGAAAACATACTTGCCCATCATATCTTCTCTCCATTTTCAAATTGAAGTTTCACCCAGTGGAGATCAGCTAAGGCTGACTCAAAACCCACAAAAGTTGCTCGGCATGGACAGGTACTGACCCGGTGGGACATCACGTAGGTAGCCCTAAGTGGCTGCTTAGGAGGCTGGCTATTCCAGAGGCAGCATTTGCAAAAGGGACATGAGGTCTGATGACATATATAACCAACAATATATGAAATGTTAAACTTCAAAATATATATTTCCCTGCAATCCAGGAAGGCACATCTTCACATGATAGAAGTTCACTTCTTGGGACCAGGTTACCTGAAGGATTGCCCCCTGCTACATACTTGAATCCTGAGATCATCCTCAGAGCACCTTTTGAGCTACTTTGGAAAGGGCCTTTTTACTGGTGGCCTCCCTAGAGAGGCTCAAGTGCTGCCTACTTTCTCATCTTTTGGGTATCAGGTGAAGACTTCTATATTTTCTCTCCATGCCTTTTAAACTCTTAGTTTTCAAATCTAAAATCTGTTTATTTCTTGGTGTTGTTACACAGGTTTTATTCTCTGCTGTTGGAGATTTTTTTTTAATGTTGCATTACATTTTATTGTTTATTATAGTTGTATTTTAGTGTTTTATTATTGTAGGCTGCCCAGAGAATTTTGTTAGCAGGCAGTATATTATTATTATCATTATCATTATCATTATCTTTATTAATCTGTTTAGCATGTATTCCTCCTTCTTTCCTGCTGATTGTTATTCTTTCAATGCATGAGCTGGGATGGAACATGCAGTGTTTTGTGAGTTTGGTGCGATTGAGTCTGTTTATTTCTTCAAGTTCAGTGTGTGACCAGTGTATGATTCCGAATGAGTATGTGAGGATGGGTATTGCATAGGTGTTGATGGCTTTGAAAATGTTTTTCGAGTTCAGTTTAGATTTTAGGATTTGTGATAGGCGAGTTTTATATTGCATTCTTAGTTGAGTTTTTACTGTAGAGTGATTGATTTTTGTGTTTTGTTGTTATTATTATTATTATTATTATTATTACTATTATTTATATACTGCCCCATAGCTGAAGCTCTCTGGGCGGTTTACAAAGTTTAAAAACATTGAACATTTAAAACCAATATACAAAATTTAAAACCATAAAAAGCATAAAAACAAACTGTATACCAACTATCCAGGGGTCAGTTATAAAACTCAACATATGCTGTTAAATAATGTTAACAAAGAAAATAACTCTGGGTAGTTGACCCATATAGTTCACAACAAGCCATGCAATCCTATGCATGCTTATTTGGAGTAAGGCCAATTGTGTACAATGGAGTTTAGGGCATTTCTATGTGAGGCTTTTAAACCTCACCTTTACCAAGCTTCTGCTTCCAGATTCTTTGTGGGATTAAGATTGAATCCTTTACAAGTATTTCTTTCTCTGCTTTCTATATGTTTCATTACACAACCACTAGATGGCGCTGTGGCACAGCGGAATTGTGCAAATACACAACAGTCTCATTCTGCCATTTCTAAATAATACCACACTTTCCTTGATCTAAAAAAAGCCTGACAAATGCTAGCAAAGGGCAGGAGGAGGAGGATGTTGTGTAAAAGACCTGCAAACTACCATGAGTGAGCAATCACAAGCTCACAATAAAAGCCTCTTGTAGAAAGGCTCTTACTTCCAGGTACATGTGCATAGGATTGCAATGGAAATAAGGTCTTCTAGAGTGTCTTCAGCCCTTAATCATGAATAAATTAACTTCATATTTATGTTCTATAATGAGCTATACTTTATAGTTTATAGTTTTGAATTTTGCAGATTCAATTTGGGTTAGAGTCCAGTCCATACAGAGTGGTATCAAGTTGGCTTAAACTGTATATCTAGGGAAGCTGGGAACACAGGAACATAGGAAGCGGTCTTATACTGACCTTGATCCATCTGGCCCAATATTGGTGAGACTGACTGGGGGCCTTTCTACACCTATGGGTGTAGAGGGATGGAGGGGGGAAGATCCCGGACTTACCAGCTTCTGGGATCATCCCCGTCCTTCTAAACTGGAAGCGGACTCCCGGGATGAAAAGGAAGCCGCACCTGCCATTTTGTTGCATTTAAAGTAACAGGAGCCCTCACGCGGCAGAGAAGGTAAGGGGAAACCCCTCATCCCTCCCGCCATCCTGGGGATGGTGGAATTGCTTTCCTCCCCACCTCCATGGGCACGGAGCCACCCCACATGGCTTCGTGCCCATTTCATGTCCCAGGATGGCGGGGAAACTGGGATATCTGCGGTTTCCGCCATCCCGGGGTTTCCCCGCAGTCGTCCATGGGTCGTCCCCGGGATTCCCTGTGCATCATTTAGACGCACAGGGATGACCCAGGAATGACCCCGGGGAAAATCACTGGTGTGGAAAGGGCCTGACAATGGCTTTTAGGGAGTTTTTCCTGCCCTACCTGAAGATGTCAGGGTTCGAACCTGGGACCTCTTGCATGCAAAGCAGGGGCTTTACCACTCAGCCGCGGTCCCTCCGTGAAAGCCGTCTTTTATGGAGTCAGAACTTGGGCCTATCTAAATCAGTTTTTGTGTACATTGACTGGTAGCGGCTCTTACAGCCAGGCCAAGATTTATTTATTCATTGCATTTCTCTACTGCTCGACAATTAAAACCACAGAATGCATAATAAAATATAATATAAAATGTAAACGCTTAAAACGGCGATAGAAAAGTACAAACCTAAATAAAACCTTGCAGCAATGCAGAGGTTTAAAATACAATAATGTTTAATACAATAATGCTAAAAGACTAAAATGCTTGGGAAAAATAAAAAAAGGTCTTCACTTAGTGTTGGAAAGAGCACAACATAGGCACCAGGCAGGCTTCTCTGGGAAGCTCATCTCACAGCCGGGGTGCCACAGCAGAAAGGGCCCTCTTCTTGGTAGCCACCTGCCTCAGTTCCTTGCCTGGGTCTCCTGGAGAAAGACCGCTGAAGATGATCTTAGGGTCCAGGCAGGTGTATATGGGAGGAGGTGATCCTTCAGGTAGCCTGGCCCCAAGCCTTTCAGAGCTTTGAAAGTTAATACCAGTACTTTGAATCGGGCCCGGAAATGGACTGGCAGCCAGTGCAGATGGGAATGTTCTGCCTGAGGTGAAGAACAAGATGGCGCTCCTCCCATTCCATGTACAAACAATGCCTGGATGGCAGTTTTTACAACAATGTTCTTCACCACACCTGAGGTAGTAGTCTTGCTGAGGGAGAGTGTGACTCAAAACTTCCTCCTTCGACACCTACCTTCCTGCTGCCTCCCAGCATCTTCCACCTGAGCCCCCCACCCCCTCTGCTTAGTGGTGCGGCTGTCCCAGTTGGTTTTAGGCAGGAAGTCCTTCCCAGCCAACGAGGAGCTGCTGGGGACTGCAGCCTTTTTGACGGCCCGGAAATGGAACACTCCTTCCAACCAGCCCACCGGTGACCCTATGGAAAGGAGGACCGGGCTCCTGTATCTTTAACAGTTGTGTAGAAAAGGGAATTTCGGCAGGTGTCATTTCTATGCATGCAGCATCTGGTGAAATGCCCTCTTCATTGAAACAGTTAAAGCTGCAGGAGCCCTGCCTTCTTTTGTGTCTGGTCACCTTAGTATAGCTCCTGCAGCTTTAACTGTTGTGATGAAGAGGGGATTTCACCAGTTGCTGCATGCATACAAACGACACCTGTTGAAATTCCCCTTTCAATACAACTGTTAAAGATACAGGAGCCCAGTCCTCCGTTCCATATGGTCACTCTATTCATGCAGCACCCGGTGAAATTCCCTCTTCATCACAACAGTTAAAGCTGCAGGAGCCCCATCTTCCTTTTCATATGGCCACCCTAAGCAATGGCTAGATGATTCTAGGTCTTGGGCCATAGGTGATCATATCATTGCCTTGCATTGGAGCACTAGCTGGTTGGGAATGATGGGAGTCCAGCACATTTGGAGGGCACGAGGGTTTGAAGGCTGGGCTACACAAATGGACCTGCATCTGCAAGACTTGGCTTCGAGGCCCTATATCTGTGTGATGCATTCCTTGTGTGACTTTTGAGCCAATTCAGGAGGTGGGAAGAAAAGAGGTCGGAAGCTTCTGGAGGAAATGGCTATCAATGGCTACCAGCCCTGATGGTGGTAAGCTATCTCCAGTATCAGAGGCCGTCAGCCTACGTACACTAGTTGCTGGGGAACATGGGCAGGAGGGTGCTGTTGCATCGGTGTCCTGTTTGTGGGTTTCCCATGGGCAGCTGGTTGGCCGTTGTGCGAACAGAATGGAAACTTGGCCTGACCATAAGAACGTAAGAAAAGCCATGCTAGATCAGACCTTGAACGTCATTAGACAGGGGAGGAGAGGAAATCGCATTTCCCTACCGTCGCTTTGCTTCCTGCTTCCATCCCACAATAGGGATGAACAGCTTTCTCTTTCTTCACACAGGGAAGAAAGGGGAAGCAAGCAATGACCCTGTGGCCCATTCAGTGGGTGTTTTCATCACGCTGCTTCGCCTGCACGCAGCAGGCAATGGCGGCAAGTTTTGTCACAGCCAAAAGAATCAGCTTTTTCAGGTCTTTTTTTTTGTGTGTGGCAGAAAAAATGAGCAGAAGGAGCGGCAGGCAGATGCCATCGTGAAAAAGGACCCGTGAAAAGCCGTGAGTGGCCAGGAACGAGCGTGCGATAAAACGCTCATCTGATAACGCTCCAAAGGTTCTGTTCATACAGCACGGAGCTTCTTATGTTCTCAACTCCCTCAATCTTTTTAGGACTCTATAACTTTGGGACATAAGGGGGGCTCAAATGTTCCCTCGTATCCTACATCCTTTTGCACACTGAAAGTTAGGAAGTCAGAGGGAAGCTAGAATCTTTCCACGCGCATGGAGGTGTCCCCCCCTCCCCCAGGCACGGGGGAATATTCGAATCAGTGGCCCTCCACGTTCCAAAGCGACATAATTGCAAGAGGACTGCTCCGCCGGCCTTTTCCGACTGAGCAGGGGTTCCGGCACATTCCCGAGGGCGATGGCAGGGGTGGTCCCACCTCGCAGCATTGTTGTGAACAGGCAGACATGGCCACGCCGTCACCCTCGTTAAGACTTCAGAGTGGGGCAGATAACAAATCAAAGGGTGGTTTTGTAGGTTTTTTTTTTTTTACAAAAAATAAATCCCACCACCACGACGGTGATCAAGCCCCCCCCCCCCCCACGCTGTTCAAATGAACGCTGCGATGGGCACAGAAATACCCGTCGGGGAAGCGACTGCAAGAAATCTGGACAGTTGCAGCCTCTGATCGCTGCTATTTTTAGCTCCTCAGGAGCATCGCATCTATTAGCAAAGGGCCGTCTCTCCTTCTGGATTCACAGCGCAAAACAGGCTGCCATCCAATGCCGTCATTTCCAGAGAGCCAGAAAGGAGCTGCCCCTCCCCCACTCATCCAGGCTGCTCTTTGGAAAATGGCTGCACGGCCTTAGATGGTTTTTTTTTTGGGAGGGGTGGACAGGAGATGAGGCTGACACACTCAACGGGGACACCTTTTTGCCGCCCCCGCCATAGATCCTTAGTTCCGTGAACGCGTGGTAGGGTAGGGTGACCCTATAAAAAGGGGACGGGGCTCCTGTATCGTGAACAGTTGCAGAGAAAAAGGAATTTCAGCAGGTGTCCTTTGTATGCACGCAGCACCGGGCGAAATCCCCTCTTCGTCACCGCAGTTAAAGCTGCAGGAGCCCTGCCCTCTTTTGTATCTGGTCACTCTGGTACAGTTCTTGCAGCTTTAACTGCTGTGATGAAGGGGGAATTTCACCAGGTGCTGCATGCGTACAAATGACACCTGCCGGGATTCCCTTTTCTATGCAACTGTTAAAGATACAGGAGCCCAGTCCCCCTTTTCATATGGTCACCTTAAAGTAAGGTCATCAATATACTAGCACAGTTAAGGGGGAGGGTTGGTTGAAACATGACATGCCCTCTCAACCTGGATGCTTTCAAAGTGTGGGGGATGGTCGGCATCCCAGTGCTGGGATGCGACCCTATAATTGCCCGGGCCCCATTCTTTCTCACACACACTCACTGTAACCAGGCTGTTTAAAACTGGTTAAAAAAAGCCTGATTGTAGTAGCAGAGGGATGTTCTTTGGTTGGGTCACAGCGTCAGGGAAGGGGGGTTCGCCCTTACGTCCCCAGAAGCACCCCCCCAATGTCCCCTGCTGTAATTAGGCTTTTTAAAGCCCCTATTATCTCCAGTGGAGGCTTTTTAAAAAGCTTCACTGGCGATGACTTATCTCTGGGGCCAGATGAGAAAACTCCCATAGTCATATCCGGCCCTCGGGCAGAGATTCCCCACGCCTGCCTTAAAAATATGTCCGGACTGTGTTTGCTCACTGGGAAGGGGTTGCATTCTGCCCGTGCTCTGAAGCACTCTTCTTTTTGAGGTTTCACATGATTCTGCAAAAGAGTACCCAGCTCTCAGTACACAGGGAACCTGTTTCCCTTACTCACAGGGACGGAAACCGGCATGCTGCTTTGCATTTCTGGGATTACAAAGACAAAGGATGTGTGACCCGCAGGTGGGCTCAAGCCTGGTATTACTTCTCATTTTTGAAAAGCAAGTTCCTTGGGTCAGGGTGATCTACATTACCCAGAGTGGGCAGAGGCCTCATCCCGTGCAAGATTATCTAGGGTGACCATACGGAAAGGAGGACAGGGCTCCTGTATCTTTAACGGTTGCATAGATATGGGAATTTCAGCAGCTTCATTTCTATGCATGCAGCACCTGGAGAAATTCCCTCTTCTTCACGACAGTTAAAGCTGCAGGAGCCCTGCCTCGTGTGATCAGATACAAAAGAGAGCAGCCACCCCCTCCTATGGAACTCCCTGCCTCTGGAGGTCAGTCAGGTGCCAACTTTGTACTCCTTCCAACGCCTCCTGAAAACGTCGTTGTTCCAGGAATCCTTCCCTTAATGACCAGCTGCGGTTTATTTTGCACTTTGTTTCTTTTAAATGTACTTTTTAACACATTTCTGATCTGTTTTATTCTTTTATCTGATTTGTCCACTGCCCCGAAATTCTTGAATGGGGAGCGGTATATAAATACTATAAATAAATAAATAGAACGAATCAAGAATGATGGCTCGAATGATATATGAACGCACTCCGAACATGTCATGTTCTTAAGAATGTAAGAAGTGCCCTGCTGCATCAGGCCAAGGGTCTGTCTTGTCCAGCATTCGGTTCACACAGTGGCTGCCCGGCTGCCCATGGGAAAATGAAAATCGGGACATGGGTGAAATAGCACCCTCCTGCCCTTCCCAGCAGGTGGTGTACATAAGCGTACTGCCTCTGATACGGGAGGGAGCACAGAGCCATCAGGATTAGCAGCCATTAATAGCCTTCTTCATTTCCTCCTCCTCCTCCTCTTCCACGTCTGTTTTTTCGGTTTTCCTTTTGACTGAAAAGATGTAGCTTGTGAGCCTAGCTCTAGCTGTCTTTTCAGATCTCCCCCCCCTTTCTCTCTCACATGCACGCACATGCTTCCAGCGCATGTCAGCCCCATTACCCATGCAGCTCGCAAGGGGTTTTTGTTTTTTGTTTTTTGACAGCTCTTTAATATTTATCGCTTCTGCTTGCTTCGTATTACTCATCAGTTATTCCTGGCCAGAGAAAAGATCATGTAGGATCTCGAACCATTTTGTAAACAAACACAGGCACGCACGCACCCTTATTGGTGGAAATTACGAGCCCAACAACTGCGCACGAAGGAGGTTTCTCCCCGGTTTCTCCCATGTCCCACCTGTTTGGTACAGCTTGGATTTGAAGAGCAGGGCTCATGCTGTAAACCCTCATCGTGTCTTCATGTGATGCAGCTTTCGCCAACCTGGGGCCCTCCAGTCGGTTTGGACTACAACTCTCAGAATTCCTGACCGCCGGCCATGCTGGCTGGGGGTGATGGAAATTGAAGTCCAAACTACCTGGAAGGCCCCAGGTTGGGGAAGGCTGCTGTAACCTTTAGGTTAAAAAAAACGGGGAGAGAAGCAGGTTCTCAGAATGCTGTGATACTTTATTATTTCCAAGCCCAACGCGTTCCGGCCTGTGTTGTTTTTCAAGGCCTTCTTCAGGGGATTGGTAAGAGATGTCTGCAGTAAACTCTAATCCATATGATAGTCTCCTATGATATTCACTGGTAGGGTGACCAGATAAAATCCAGGTCAGGGCTCATGTAACTTTAACAGTTGTAGAGAAAAGGGAATTTCAGCCAGTGTCATTTGTATGCAATTAGTTCCTGGTGAAATTCCCTCTGTTTCTCTCCCTCTTTTTTTGCCCTGAGTGGATGCTCTCCTTTTGGTTTTTTGTAACCTTTAGGTGTCTGCTCTGTTTATTCTGACTACCAAGTTTAGTGGTTGTTTTAGTTACCAGAACTCAGTGGCAGCTGGTAGCTCTGATGTCAAGTGGGGCGGTGAATCCACTCCGGGTTTCAGTCAGCAGCAGTCGGAACTCTAAAGGAGCTATCCGAGGTTCAGGGCAAGGCTCCTGCAGCTTGAACTGTTGTAATGCAGAGAGAATTTCACCAGGTGCTGCATGCATACAAATGTTAACAGCTGAAATTGCCTTTTCCAGTCAACTGTTAAAGATGCAGGAGCCCTGTTCTCTTTTCCATAGGGTCACCCTACTTTCTCAAAAGGACCTCCTGGCAATGTTAGATGCTGACCAGAGGCTACAGGGCAGGCTCAAGGAAGACGCCACACAAATAATTACAACTAATTTCTCATTTTCCTCGCTCACGCGGTTGTCACTCAAGCCACGCTAGCCCAATTGACTGACACAAAATGCTTTCCTACCAGCTGAGTGAACAGTATCAGAGACTGACGGGGGGGGGGGGGGTCATCTTCCGGAGATCCACCCCCAGGACATCAATCTTTGTGCACAGCTGGATGCGGAAAGAAAGAGGCACAGAGGTTAAGTGACTTGCCCAAAGAAATCCAGCCGATTGGCGCCTGGCAATATGAGGCAGACGTTTCCCCGCAGAGGCCTGATGGAGTAACGCTGGCATAGTTCAGACCAATGCAGGTTTTCAAACCTAACTGGGGTAAAAACCAATGGCATGTGCAAGAAATGAACAACTCTCTTGCAGATACTGGGGGCTGGTCTTTACCCCACTCCCCCCCTTCTTTTGACTTTTTCTTAAAGGATCCTTAAGAACTTAACAGGGGTTTCTCAGTGAGATCTGGCAGACAAGCTTTTCTGGACAGTTTATGAACACATAATGCTGATAGAAGGAACAGGGAGCTGCCCCCGTTCAGCATGTAACTCCTTTGCCAGGGGAACTGACTGGCTGCCTATTTGCTACTGGGCCAGGTTTAAGGTTCTCATATTAGAGTACAAAGGCCTAAACAACTTGGGACCAGGTCACTGAGGTCAACTGAAGGTATCCTCCTGGTGGTTCCACGTGGACCGACTGGAATCCACCAGGAGAAGAGCCTTCATTGTGGTGGCCCCCTTCCTATGGAATTCCCTACCTTTGGAGGTCAGGCAGGCGCCAAAGTTGCATTGCTTCCGGTGCCTCCTGAAAGTGTTGTTTCTGGAAGCTTTCCTTGAATGAACGGCCACGGTTTTATCAGAACTTTGTTCTTTTAAAAAAAATATTTTTAATATGGCATTTTTATTATTTTATTCTATTTGTAGTTCACTGCTCCAAAATCTTTTGGATGGGGAGTGGTATATAAATATTGTAAATAAACAAAGAAAATAAATGCTGCTTTATATACGGAGACTGGCCCTTGGTCCGTCATGCTGAAATGGTCTCCCGACTGTCAATCATTCTCCAAAGTCCCAGGCAGAGGAAAGCCTTTTCTTGCACACCTGGTACCTGAGATCCTTTTGGGGCCTGCACTGGCTAGGCACACAGAAGACTCCAAGTTCAGTCTCTGGCATCTCCTGTGGAAAGGATCAGGTAGTAGATGACGGAGAGACATTTTTTTCTGCCTGACATAGTGGAAAGCCAATTCTAGACAGGATGGACAACATTGACTTAGCTCAGGGATTAGTAACCTACATCCCATGGGCCTAATCCAGCCCATGGAGCATCCTTGGGTTCCTCCAGGGGGCGAGGAAATCCTCCCAGGAGGAATCCTCCCAGCTCTGGCTGAGTCCCTTTCTTTATGCTGAGAGGGGCATGGAACTTTCTCTCAGCACAGAGAAAGCCAAAATGGGCAGGGGGGGGGCAGACACATGATCTGACCTGCAAAGGGCCTGGTGGGGGTAAGAATTTGCCCCCACTCCCAATCCAGTTCCGCACCCCTGACCTAGATGGACAAACATTCTGACTTAGCATGCAGCAGCTTTGTGTGTTTAACTGGTGATGCTGGGCAATGAACTGGGGACCTGCTGGTGCAAAGCATATGCTCTACCACTGGGCTATGGGCTCTCCCATAACTTATTCCCCATTGCCCATTTCCCCATGCACTGTGCCACCAATGTGTGTGGCAGGGTGCCTGAGATGTCAGCAAGACCCAGAATCTAGACCAGTTCCCTGGCACAACTGACTGTGTACTGTAGAACATATCCCTGAATCCTCAGCTTGCATACTGGTTCTGTGGCAGATGCGTTGAGGTTTCTCAGCAGATATATGTCCCGTCTTGTGGTTCCTCGAGGCTCACAGGGGAAGCTGGTCAAGGCAGGAAGAAAGTGGGATAGCTCCAAATGGGTCCTGCTAGGTAGAAATCTCATCTACTAGGACAATAAGAGGATGTTGTCTCAGCAGGGAGCTAAAGCCAATTGAAGCCTTAAGACTTCAGTTGGCTTTAGCTCCCTGCTGAGACAACATCCAGTAGGGTCAGCTCCGCCCCTTCTGGAGGAGGTGGCTGGAGTATTTAAAGGCCCCTCACCAGATGCTGTAGCCTTACACTTCTGTGAGGCTGGACATATGGCATTTCTGCCAGGGACTCGCTTTTTGAGTCAGAGGATGGTGATAGAGGTTTGTCCTCTGGCTGGAAGGGCCCTGTATAAGTTACAGACTGTCCTCCCTCCAAGGCAGCAGCCTGTGCCTTGTCTTCATCCTCCTCATCAGAGTCCTCCACTGCACACTGGAAGGTCCAAGGGCTGAGCATCATGACACCAAGCTGGTCTGGAAATCTTTCCCTGAGGGGAGAGTGCTTAAAAGCCACTACAATATAATATAATTCTATAAGAAGCTCATTTTGAGATAATCTCAGCATTTGTGGCTTAGACAGATGACCCCACCCTCCTCTTAAACCTCTTCTTCTTTCCCTTGGATTGTGTTGCATTTCAGACTCTCCCCCTGTTCTGTCTCTTCCCCAGAAGCATTTGGTGTTCTCATGTTATTTGCAAAAGCCGATTGCTGAAATTGTTCTTTTCCCTTTGAGGGCGTGATCCAGGGGGTCATTTTCCCAGGCAACATAATCTGGAGTCATTTGTCAGAACCAGAGGCAACATCACTGATTCCCTCGCCTAGGGTCAATGTATCCGAAGTTGGTGTTTCTCCCAGCGTGACAGGGCAAAATCTCAATGGAAATGACTCAACAAAAAGCTCATCTGCACAAGCACTTTTGTCCATCTGTTATGAGTAGGTTGACCATATTTGGGAAACCAAACCAGAGGACATCCAGTGGTGGGGGTGGGAAATTGGCATTTTGGCACGTCCAGAAAGCGTGTCATTCCTGTCCCCCCCCCCCCAATGCTCCTATCAGGGCCTTTTCTATCATGTCTGGGAATGACACACTTTCCCCTTGAAGGCCCTGATTGAAGGGGAGGGAGGGAATGATGCATCTCCAGAAAGCACATAATTCTCCACCACCACCACGTTAATGGCAGCCTTGAAGGGGAAAGCGTGTCAATCTAGGACATTATAGAAAATTACAGAAAATCCCCCGCCCTGTCACCCTGGATAGAACAAAAACCAGGACAAATCTGGGGAAATCCTGGCAGTAGGTCACCCTAGTTTTGGGTGACTTTCTGTATGGAGAACACATTTGTATGGGGTTTTAGATGGGCCCAAGATGAGCTGACTTGATGCCTGTAATCCTCATGTTAGGATTACAGTGATTTCACCTGTGGGCAGCAAGCAGCACCTTTAGTGAGTGCCAACAAAAATGGAGGAGGGTCAACCATCTGTATTCAGAATCAGGAGCATGTGGCTTTTGAGGAGCAAGGCCAGGAGGGAGGAGATCTCCTTGTCCCAGGAGAACGGGCTCCTCTGCTTGGGACTGCAACCCAGCCCTGATCGCCTGGCCCATAACCCTCACTCATTCCAATAAGCCAGCTTTTGGGGTGAAGGTTGCAGCTAGTCATTTCAAACCCTGGGCGCAAGGGTCTCCTGATCCCTTGCTTTAGGTGGCCGTTTCCATTCCTTAAAGGATGGAGCACACACCTGTCTTCTCCCCACCCCACACCTTCCGTTCCATGCTTTGCAACTGTTTCTACATTCCTCATACGTGAGAGCAAAAAGCACAAGCAGGCAAAGAAACCAACGGTTTTCCAACCCTGATGAAAAGAAAGAAATACTCTAGAGCATTTGCAGCTTTGCAGTTTCAACTCACTTAAATCACAGCACCATCATGGCTACAGGAATAAATTGGAGTTTGCTTCTGCTACCCTAAAGTTAAACATATAGGCTCAGTTCGGACGACATATTAAGCAATGGAGGGGTAAATAACGTACTGACCGTGCGTTAGGCAGGAGCAGCTTCACAGACGACACGCTGCAGCCGGCGCTGCTCGGAACCGGCAAACGCCCCGGCTGCTAGGAACTTGCGGCGGCCATTTTGGTTGCAGCCTCTCCTCCATGTGTCCCCCAGCCGTATCCCAGCATGCACCGTGAGTTCTGCCGGCTGCATAGAGCGGCTGGGGTTTTTTGGCTGCTCTAGGCAGCAGAACTCTATTCCGAAACGGAATAGTCCACGGAGAGGGGGGGGCTGAATTCGGATGACACTTTAAACAACGGGGCTTCGGGCTAAACAATGTGCAAGCCCGTTGTTTCGCTCCGTTGTTTAGCGTACTGTCAGTTGTGTGTGCGTTGTGTGTTGCCCTCCAGATCACACAATAAGCAACACAACTGACGATTGTTCCCCCCCTCCTCCGTTGCCTAATGTGTCGTCCGAACTGAGCCATCGACTTGGGAATAAGCCCCATGTTGCTGTAGAAAAAGGATAATATCTATCTATCTATCTATCTATCTATCTATCTATCTATCTATCATCTATCTATCTATCATCTATCTATCTATCATCTATCTATCTATCATCTATCATCTATCAATCAATCTATCTATCTATCTATCTATCTATCTATCTATCATCTATCTATCTATCTATCTATCTATCTATCTATCTATCATCTATCTATCTAATCTCTATCTATTTATTTATCTATCTATCTATCATCTATCATCTATCTATCTATCTATCTATCTATCTATCTATCTATCTATCATCTGTCAGTCAGTCTGTCTGTCTGTCTATCTAAAGTAAAAATAATAAAATGAGCAACTATGATCATATACATGCTCATCTGGCCAACCCCTGACTATTAAACTTTTTTTTTGTTTTTTTTAAAATGAAGTAAGGAAGGATGCTGCAGCAATGATGGTCTCAGTAGGGCCCTTGCATGTCTATGGAAACCAGATGTTGAAGCTGTTGACTTCTGCCTCCACGACCTGCCCTTCTCTGGGTGGCCATTTGAGCGTGTGTGTGCGTGGGGGGGGGACCCTGAACCTCAGCTCTGAGTCCAGGTCTGTCATCTGGTCAGCCACTGTGGGAACAGAATGCTGGAGTAAGTGGGCCATTGGCCTAATCCAGCAGGGATCTCCTTAGGCTCTCATTTGGACCAGAACAACATGCTTTTGTCAGAATCAAAAGGAAAAAGATGAAAAGGAGGACCTATAAACACTGGCTCAGACCTAGTTTAAAGTGAAGGCTGTGAAGAAGAAAGAACAGAGGTCTTTCATTGTCTCCTTTCACATCCCTTCCCCCATGCCTGATTTTACTCTTCACTGCCTGGACTCCTTCTCCTCCCCCCTTCCTGAAGTATCAAAGGTGAACCCATTTCCCTGAGTAACAAGAAGATATAAAAGCGCCTCACGTCTGTACTCCGGAGCCGGGAGTCATTAGGAAGTTCCAGCTCCCAGTTTCACTTTAATGAGCGGCTTGTGGAATTTATTTTTGGCACAGGAGAGTGAGATGAAACCCTCCCATTCAAGGGGGAACTCTCTCTCTTTCCCCCTCTTCCAGCGCTCCTGCCGCCTGGATCAAAACGCTCGGCTGCGGAGATGAACCCAAATAAAATGACAAGGTGAGGCAAACTCCAACTCGCGGCCAGCTCATGCGGTGCGCGAGTGATGCAAGTGTAGAGCTTTAAGGGCATAAAGACCTGGCATGTGAGTGTGCATGAGTTTCAGTGTTTCATCCACATTTTAGACTAGACAGAGACAGGATAGCAAGGTATTCAGGGCCGGCCCTGCCATGAGGCAAGGCGGAACGACGAGCTTCAGGCGGCACCATGATTGGGGTGTCTAAATGGTGCAGCAAGTCTTTTTGGGGGGGGCCAGAAGGTCACCAGTTGGACCGTGCTTCTAAGCACCAAAATGTCTTGGACCTGCACTGAAGAGATCCAGTACCTGAGCCAGCCGCCTAATTTCATTTCATTTATTATTACATTACTATTCTGCCCAGTAGCCAAATCTCTCTGAGGCTGGGCCTAGCCTAGCCCAGGACTGTTTTGGCACGGGCTTCTGAGTTACTTCTGAGAATTTTCAGATCAACTATTGAGCTATAGGGGTGGAGGAAGAAGGACATTCCCCAGCAAATTTTAGGGAATTTGCAACCAAAAAAATCACACCATCACAGTTGCAGCAGATTGCTAGGTGATGATGTACCATTGCACTGACAATAAATATAATTAAAACAAAGTCTGAAAATAAAAGTATCTATCTTTGTAGTTAATATCTATCTATCATCTATCTATCTATCATCTATCTATCTATCTATCTATCTATCTATCTATCTATCTATCTCTATCTATCTCTATCTATCTATCTATCTATCTATCCATCCATCCATCCATACACACACAAAACAATAAGAAATAATACACTGGCGAGACCAAGCAGGATATAGCTGTATGAAAGTGGTATGAAAGCGGTCTTTAAAAGGCAGGAGCCACACGGCTGCTTTATAGTGGTATTGAAGTGCACTGACAACTGTTGGGGCCCATTGACACATACCATATACCACTATATCCTGCTTGGTGCGGCTCCTGCCTTTAATATATGTCTTTCATACCTCTTTCATCCCACTATATCCTGCTTGGCATAGATCTGGCCACTGTTGTGGTGCTAAGAATCAAACATCAAACCAACGAGAGAGAATGCAACGTTGTTGTGTTGTAAAGATTTAACCATCCCGAAATTTTGCCACCTCTCCTCTACACCCCCGTTTGCAGACCCTTGATTTCATTGCACAGAACTTCATGGGAGTCACTGAGAACCCTGCCTGTTCCTATCTGCATCGTCCCTATCCGCCACGATTCCTGTTTCCTGGTCACACTCCAGGAACGTCAGGAGCTGGAGCTGGCTTTTGGCACAGAGAGACGGCGGAGTTCGCTTCCGCCACAGCGTAGTGAGGACAGGCAAAAATAACTGGCAGCTTGCAAGTTGTAACCTGAGTTTTAACTCTCTCCCCCCACCCCCCACCCCCAACGGCCAGTACCGCCAGTTCGCCTGTAGCGCTGGGATGGCAGTCTCCAAATGCACAAGAATTTGCTCTGACAGGTGTGAGTTTAGGAAGAAAAGAGATGACAAAAAGTGTGTGTGTGTGTGTGTGTGTGTGTGTGTGCAGGAAAGGACTGTAGGCAGAGGATGGTAAAATGCAAAGAACTGGGACACGTCTAATGCAGTCGGCCAATGTTGTTTGCTCACATGTGATAGAATCACTGAGAAATAGGCAGGGGTAGAAAATGGGAGCACACACAGGCTGTTTCTACGCCGGCCATTTTGTGTGGGACAGCCCCTGGGTCGTCCTTTTGAGCCCAAATGACGCACAGGGAGTCCCGGGGGTGGAGAGGGACGGGCACGGGTATTCCCTGGGATTCGAGAACCCTGGGGAAACCCGAATCTTCCCATGGTCCCGGGAATGGCTTGAGACCCCGGGAAATGTGGCCGCCCGTCCCGGCTGCTGCTGTGCTTACTCGTGAGTAAGCGCGGCAACCGAAATGGGCATGGAGCCGCACTGTGCAGCTCCGTGCCCATCAGGGGAGGGGGCGGCACCATTTTCGCCACCCCCAGGAGGGCAGGAAGGGGGGTGGGGCCTTGATCGCGGCTGTTTTTTTTTTTAAAAAAAAGATGTACCTTTCACGCACGAGCGCTCCTGCACGAAGCTCCGCCACGAGAAAAACAAAACAACAACAAAAATGGCAGCTGCAGCATGTGATGGCCCGGGAGGAAGCCGGATCGTCACGCTTCTGGTCTGTATTAGGGTGACGATCCCGGAAGCAGCTACTTCCGGGATCACCCTCCCTCCTTCCCTCTATGCCCCTATGGGGTAGAAAGGGCCACACACACACACACACACACACCCTACCACATTAGTTGGGATGGCCTGGGCTTCCTCCACTTGTCCTACGTGATCCTGGTGTTTTCCTTCCTTGCTTCCTGGATCTTTCAGGGATGCTGTGGTTGCACAGCAGATGCAATACTGAGCAGGGGGAAAATCTCCATGCTCTTTTTTTACCTCAGTGATTCCTTCCTTCCTTCCTTCCTTCCTTCCTTCCTTCTTTCGTTCTTTCTCTTTCACCATAGCAAAATCACTGCTTTCTTCACTGAGATGGATCTCAGGCAACAGGCATTGCTGAGCCACTGCCGGTCAAAGAAAACAGATCTGTCTTAGTATAAACTAGGGCTGTGCACTGCCTCGGGCTGGACCTCCGAATCCGAGCTGAGGTGGTATGATCCAGCCCGCCTTGCCCCAAATACGAGGCAGTATCGGGTTTGCCCGAGGCATCCCGAAGCAAAGTGGATCGATCTGAAGTGTCTTGGAGTGCCTTGGGCTGATTTGGGGGTGGTTAGGTGGGCTGCTGCCCTTCCCAGTATGGAAAAGCCAGCGTGAGCCCAACCCCCCGCCCAGGAAAGCTGGTGTGAGGCCATTGGACTCCCCTTCCTCCCTCCCTTCTTCCCCGTCACCCATCGATCCAGAGCTGCCGCCCCAGGGTCTTACCTTTGCTGTCCGTCCTTCTCCATTGGATCAGAGATTTTAAAGTAAGATGGGGGCTCTGTGGTTTTCATAGGTCTTTGGTTGCAAACAACAGTGGTCATAAAGGGCTATTTCCATAGTTTGCGACAGTAGAGCTATGAAAACCGCAGAGCCCCCATCTTACTTTTAAATTGCAGCTCTAATGGAGGAAGACGGATAGCAAAGGTAAGTCCCATGGGTGGTGGCTCTGGCTTCAAGGGGGTGCAGGGAGCGAGGGAGCGGGGTGATTTGGGATTCCAATGGACTCCGGGTTGGCTTGTGCCTGGCTTTCCTTGGTACCTGCTGCGCAGCTGCTCGGCAGGTATCCAGGCACTTGCAAGGTCTGACCTGCTTCAGGGCGGGGGGGGGGGGGGGGGAGAGGGAGGGCAGAAACTCGCTTCGGATTCCATTCCAAAGTGAGGCGGCCCAGTCCCAAGGCACCCTGAGTTGAATCGGGGCCCATTTGGAGACTCCGAAATGGGCTCCAAGGTGAGTTGTGGGTGGGCTGTTCACAGCCCTCGTATAAACGCGATGGGCTTATAGTGGAGAAAGGCAGAACCATCTCCAGAACGATCTTGCTACACTTGGGATATCAGCAAAAGCTTTCCGCACCAGTAACAGGTCAGAATCTATTGGGGTCCTGCCATTGCAGCTGGACAGAGGCTGCCTGGCAGATGGTGAGATGTGGGAAAGTTTTCTTGAAAGTAAAAAAGCTTGAAAGACAGGGATTCCCCCAAATCTTGCTACCTCAAGCTTTCTTCTTTTCTCTAATTTTATAGACACCGTTCTCGTCGGGTGCCACACGGAATAGATTAGAGGCTTACCAGAGATAAATGTTTGCTTAACAGTCATATGGGTTGCGAACAACAATGTTTGTGAGAAGAAGGGGCTGGGAAGGAAAGCCAGCACTCCGACTTAGCGCCATCCAGGAGTCAGCAAACAAAGGGAATGCTGCGAACCGCATTTTGCAGGAGACCTTCATGCGCTAAGTGGAAATGCCAAGCGCAAGGGTGGCTCACGGCAGCCTTGTACTCAAGTTTGAAAAGGAGACATGTGGCATTTGTGAACTACCAGTCTGAACGGGGACAGATTTGGTGTAATGGAGGGCAACCTACAGCCCCTCCCCCCATGCCCCCTAGGGTGACCCTATGGAAAGGAGGACAGGCACCTGGTGAAGTTCCCTCTTCATCATAACAGTTAAAGCTGCAGGAGCCCTGCCCTCTTCTGCATATGGTCACTAGCTCCTGCAGCTTTAACTGTTGTGATGAAGAGGGAATTTCACCAGGTGCTGCATGCATACGAATGACATCTCCATCACAACTGTTAAAGCTGCCCTCTAGAGTGACCAGATACAAAAGAGGGCAGGGCTCCTGCAATATGAAAGCAGAACCAGAATAAAACCTAGCAGTAATGCAGGAGTTTAAAATACAGAGCCGATCTACACGCTAGGTTTTTAACGTTTTACAAGGGTTATGAAAATTCTTTGGGCCACATGACGCACTCCCTTGAATGTTGTATACCCAAGGTTTTTTAAAACTCACTTCAGCTATATACAACGGTTTCACTTTTAATAAATTGTTTTAAGTAAAATAATGTGTCCTTCCTTACCGTTTGTGATTCATGGGGGCAGTGCTTCATTGACCGGAGCCCAAATGCTTAGCAGTTGATTGGTGGGGAAGAAAGAGGAAGTGGACCAGTGAACTACAACACCCACAATTCTTAGCCCTATACTCGCTAGGGAATGACAGAGGAACTAAGAAGGAAGTGGGTAACTGAACTACAACCCCCACAATGTCGCCCTAAACTCACTGAAAAACGAAAGAGAAAGAGACAGGGCAGAAGAGTGTGTGACTGCACGCACCGCTTTAAAGACTGAAATTTTTTTCTCTTGTAACGTGAGTACTCAGTAATGTGGCCTAAGATGTTATAGAACACACCTATTTGGAACGTTTTAAAATAATATTTAAAACGTTCCAGGGGACTGTGTAGATAGGCTCACAGATTTAAAACAGCAGAGCTAAAAGACCAGAACACGAAAATACTACGAAAATAAAAAAAGCTCTTCACCTATTGCCAAAAGGAGTACGATGTAGATGCCACGTGAACCTCTCTAGGGAGCTCCTTCCACAGCCGGGGTGCCACAGAAGAAAAGGCCCTCTTCAGCAGTTAGAGAAACTGTTGCTACTACCCTCAAATGTAAGCAGGAATCCACCACCACCACACACACCCCAAAGTTCCCTTTGGAAGGATCTTTGGATCCGTGTTCATCTGGTGTGCCATGAGCTTTGTTAACTAGTGACCTATGTTGACCTATTCATAAAACAATCCCCATTTCTGCTGCCCTTTGCTTCTTGTAGAAACTGTGGAAGAGAGAGGGAGAGAGAGAGAGAGAGAATCCTGCTTGGTCACAATAGGAACAAGGATAAATGGGCACTGGTCACTTTGGACTGATATCTAGGGCATCCGTTGGATCGAGGACCACTCCACAAGTTTATACAGCTTTTACCCATGTGACCCTCACCTGAGCTGGCTTGCCTGCACAAGCAACCTCTTTTTAGAGGTCATATTGGAAGAGGTGTCCATGAAATAGAGTGAAATTCAAGAGCTCCTCTTGAACAGCATCCAGCATATTCTCTTATCGGGACTCTGTTTATTGAGATCTGGAGACTGCCTTTGAATAGATTAAAATAAAATAAAATAAAGAATCACAGAATCACTGAAAGGACCTTGGAGCTCATCTGGTGCAGTGAGCATCTTCGGCGATTTGAGGAACTGTCCTGGGCACCACCACAAAATGGCTGCCATGGGAGACATGGCAAAGGACAAGTAATCTGCCTAAAAGGCTGAGTAGAAGGCAGAGGTGAAGTCTGAGCCCCAACACACTCCTTTGAACCCCAGGTTCCTGCACCATTTCAGCACATTTCAGCAATTCATGGTAATCCCAACTGCCAGTAAGAAAACAGCACTCTTTTTCCAAAGGGTGTGAAAAGCCCCTTGAAATCCCTCCTAACTTAGTGGCCTTTTGCATCCCCCCTCCCCACAAGTTAACTGAGTGACCCTTGGCTAGTCACTTTCTTTTACCCTAACCTACCTCATAGGTTTTTTTGTGAGGATAACACTGGGGTGAAAGCATAGGTGTGGACAGCACATTTCACTAGGGTATGCACCCAGGGAATTTTATTTATTTATTTATTTTAAAAGTGAACATTTATTGAATACCCAATCATAAAAGACTTTTTAAAATTCATGTATTTATTGAACACTGTGGACACTAATACCCTACTCCGCATTTGGCTTCCCTGAGCGCAGGAGAGACGTTGCAGATGGGGGGGGGGGGAATGAAGAGACGCTCCTCAAGCCCCAGCATTGGTGGGGATTTATGGTGACATTGGCCGGAGAAGGGGTTTACGAGGCGATATTAGCCTTCAGGGTCCCTCCTCCTGGCTTCTTTGAAGTGTCGCTCCCAGCAGAGAGGCCGGGAGCAAGGGCGTGCTGTCGGGGGCAGCAGCAGCGGAGCAGCCGGATGGCAGCCGGAGGACTGTTCCCAATGCATGTGTGGATTCCCCTCTGGATCCCTTACTCAAAGGCCTCTTCATTTTGGTGCTTCTTGCTTGAGTCATTAGGGTGTGCCTGGGCACACCCAGCACACCCTTTGCGCACGCCTATGGATGAAGGAAAGGAAGGCAGGATTTTATTTCTTTTAAAGGATAATGCAACCTTTAAGATGACATCTGCTCACAGCAAAAGAACACGTGTGTCGCCCCCCCATCATTCAAAATAAATAGCTACCTTTGGATATACTGTCATTAGAAGGGAAAACGACTCTTCCTTTCATCACGTACCCAATTAATAGCACTCAATAGTATAAGAAAATCCTCTGAAATCCCAAATTTAATAAGGAATTGAACTCTGGTTAAAAACGCACATGCCTCAACGCAATTCTAGTTTGAGGCAACATCCCTTCCAATGCTGCCTTTGAGTAAGTCAATGGAACACTCCACCTTCTATCTGATGTTACTAGTAACAGAGTAGTAGACGGAGTCAGCAGAGAAAGCCGGTGCTTAGCATGTTGCGTCGCTAAGGAGATCATCCTGTCAAACTTTCCAGCAAATCCCATTCGGTAGCGTTAAGCCGAGCATTAAATGAGTTAATTGGCTGGAAAGTGAGCAAGCCACATGCAGAGAAGTTAGTGTCTGGGGTCTTGAGATGACAGCACACGCAGCAGCCCAGTGCTTTGGGCCTTCCCGATCCAAGATTCTGTCATCGCCTTTTTATCCTGGGCTTCACGTTCAAATCGGAGAAGACTTCCATCTTGACCTCATGCACAACAGATGGACCATGACTCGGTGGTAGAGCGGAAGGCCTTGGGTTCAATCCATGGCATCTCCACTAAGAAGGACCAGATAAAAAGTAATGAAAGGCCTTAGCTTGGCGCCCTACAGCCAGACTGGAGAACAAGAAAGGATAGGCATGCTAACAACAGCAGAGGTCCAATTCCGGATGCATTCTGCTCCTCTGCTTTCAGGCAGTGAAGATCCAGAAACTCGTTCAGTAACTGGGAACCACTCTTGTCAAGGCCTGACTTTCTGCCTCACTCTGGAAATCCAGCCACAAGGCACAAATATCAACAAGACCCTTTCTTGCAGTAGAACAGGTTGCAGAGACCAGCGTTTAAGATCTTGACAAGTTTAAAATTCTAATGAACCAGATGCCAAGACAGAGGCTATAGGCACATCACTTCGTTCAAGAAAAAGTCCCAAGGCTAGAATTCATGCAGAGTCCAAGACAGGGTTTAAGTCCAGCAATAGATCCCAAAGCAGGATCTCAACGATACAGGATTCAAGGCAGACACAAGTCCAACATTCATGAAAAGTATTCTGGGCAGTTAAGGCTCTTTGACTGCCGCACCAGCAGAACGGGTGCTAGAGCTCTCCTATCCTGACTGGGGAATCTGGCCCGTAAGTGAGCACTGCAGCAAACAGGGCATCTCTGTTATCCCTTCTTGAGTTGGTGCCATAACCTGGATGACTCCCCCGGGCTTCCCTCCCTTTGCAGGATCTTCCTCCTGCTTGGTTCTCTCAACCCTAGGCTGTAAATCAGAGGCCTCATTTTTGCAGATGTGGCTGATGGAACGTATCACTAGGCTGACCATATGAAAAGGAGGACAGGGCTCATGTAACTTTAAAAGTTGTAGAGAAAATGGAATTCCAGCCAGTGTCATTTGTATGCAATTAGTTTCTGGTGAAATTCCCTCTTCATCACAACAGTTAAAGTTGCAGGCACTATACTAGAGTGACCATATACAAAAGAAGGCAGGGCCCCTGCAACTTTAACTGTTGTGATGAAGAGGGAATTTCACCAGGAACTAATTGCATACAAATGACACTGGCTGAAATTCCCTTTTCTCTACAACTGTTAAAGTTACATGAGCCCTGTCCTCCTTTTCATATGGTCAGCCTACGTATCACCCTCCTTTGGCCTGGAATCAGGTGGGAAGCCAGGCAGAGCTTTCCGTCCCTGGGCTTCCCATGACTGATCTGGGTTCGAAATTATCGTGATCTATCTCTGAATCAAACCCTGACTCTGGCCTGACAGCACTGTTAGTAATGAACAGTGGTTCTGAGCATACACAGAGTGCTCTGCCCTTACCACTGCATAATTGATGGCAGAGGTGGCAAGCATTGCATTTGAACAGTTACAACTGGCAACAGTCATCCATACCTTGGTTTCGCCATATTGTAATGCACAACAAGATGTATTGCAATCCACTCTATTGCTGTGCGCTCTATGTGGGGCTTTCCCTGAAGAGTGTCTGAAAGTTTACTGCAACACCTGGTGAAATTCCCTCTTCATCTCAACAGTGAAAGCTGGAGGAGCTACATTAGACTTACCAGGTACAAAAGAGGGCAGGGCTCCTGCAGTTTTAACTGTTGTGATGAAGAGGGAATTTCACCAGAAACTAATTGCATACCAATGACACTGGCTGAAATTCCCTTTTTTATGCAACTGTTAAAGATACAGGAGCCCAGTCCTCCTTTCCATATGGTCACCCTATATCAGGACCGTATTACGCCTGTCCTGAAAGACCTGCACAATCATTTTCTGGTCCCATTTCAGGGTGTTGAAGTTCTAAATGGCTTAGGGCCTGGCTACCTGAGGGACTGCTTTCTCAGTATGTACCTGCTCAGCTATTAAGAACAGCAGGAGAAGCCCTTTGGACCCCCCCCCCCCCCCTTGCAGAGAAGGGGCGTGGGAAAGGGATCCCTGCCAAACTCTGAAACATATTCCCTTTGGGGCTGTGATTAATCTCCACTCTCTCTCTCTCTCTGTGATCAGGAAGGGGGAGGTCATGCCACATCTCTATAATTTGGCTTTTTCAACCGTTGTTTTGGCTTTTTAAAGTTTCTTTGTAACGTTTTTCCATGTTTTCATTTGACTGTGCTTTTGCTTTTCTAAAGCCTTTGTAAATCACATCAATTGAAAAATGCAGCCACTCTTAAGCACTCTGCATATGCTCAAAGTCTCCTTTTCCCTGGCTCGTGCCATTCTTGACCCATTCTTTTTGCCTGCCCCCACTCTTCCTCCCCTTGGCCTTTTCGACCAACGTGCCTGAGAGTTATGTGCAGCCCAGACTCTTGAACCTCGGTTGGTCTTAACGATAGGGTGGCCTGTGAACTTTGCCCAAGTGGAGCAATGCAGCTACCTGGTCTTCCGATACCCGGCAGGACTGCCTCCCTGCCCTTCCGATGTGACTAAGAATGCCTCCGCATCTTTAAAAAGCAACAGCCCCCATGATTATTTACCATCAACGCATACCTCAAGGCCCATCAGTGCAGGAGAGCTAACATGCACTGATGGGTTCTTGCTCTGGCAATGACCACGTCACTGGGCATCCTGGTCTCTTGAGGACAGGAGCACCTCTGCTGAAGGCCAGGTACAAAAAAGGCCTGACCTCCGTTGTTCTTGAAGATCTCACTGCGGGGCGAAAGAGCTTTGGCTTCCTCGAGGAATGCGGCTGTCTTGGTGGATAAACGTGATGGAGATGCAACCATATTATCCGGCAGACCTGAAACATTTCGACAGCTGCAGTGGTAGCCAGCATCTCTGCTATATTGCACCGAGTCCAGGCAAGTGTCTCTTCAAGCAGCAGCAGTAGCTCGATAGCAGAGCCCATGGTCTGCACGCAGAAGGTCCCAGGTTTATTCCCTGGCACCCAGGGGTGGCTTGGTCAACTTTGAATGCAGTTGCTCACCAAGACCATCCCCGGGGAGAGTCCAACAGCGCAGGCAGCTGCGTAGATCCGTATCAAGTAACCTGCTCTATGAATTGTCATATTCTACAAGCGGGGCTTTGGGAAAGTGAATGGGTGTTAATTGCCCGTCCGAGACCAAGTATCCCCAAAATACTTCGCATTACAACAGGGGATAGCTCACAAAACTATTTTGTTGTTGGGAAAAACCAGTTCCCTCCCTCCTCCCAGCTATCGTGAAGATTGCAGTTAGGTGGCACAAGGAAATCTGGGGCAAGTGGGGGGGGGGTGGCAGGTGATGTCATTGTTCCTGCTACCCAAAACATCCGGGTGCTTTGACCCTGTGAACACCAGGTTCCACTACGCTGCTGGCAGGACTGCATTTATGTTCACTGCACTCCCAAAGGTCCCCAGTCAGGATTCTCACCCAACCACGTCCCACGTAGAATTTGACATGAAACTTCAGTGGCCACCTGGAGAAAAAAAAAATGCATTTTCTCCTAGGCAAAATAGACGACAGTCTGCGTATTCTGGAAATCCAACGTAGCCTCAGTTGGAAGCATAACCTTGAAAGAAGGTGGGGCTGTTTGCATGACATGACAAACCACCATGGGTTATATACTTTGACTATGCAACCCCTACTCAGGGTTTATTGTGTTGTGCGAACCCAGCGAGAGTGGGTTATGTGAGGGTCCAACAACTCTCGTGTAACCCATGATTTGTTTTAGGTTTACGCGAGGGCTGTTGAATGTGAGGGTTTGCAGGACACGACAACCCCTGAGTGGGATTAAATAACCCGCAACTAGCTGTGGCATGTCGTCCGAAGGCGGCCGTTGTGTAAATGGTGTACAGAGAAAGAGACGGGAGCAGAGCTTCTTTGCGCAAATGAATGACTGTGTGGAAAACGGCCTCAAGCCAGGATCGCTAAACCAACGGCAAAATGCAGTTAGGGGAAAAATGAGATTTACTCCCCGATGGGAGGTTAACAAGGCTGACAATAAGACCAACAAACAAGATTATCTATTACACAATTAGCTGCCCGATTCCATGCTGCGAACAGTCGGCGAACAGCTGACGGGTGGATGATGGGGACTGGAGTGGAACAGAAATGCAGGTTTTTTTTTGGCTTACAGGACATGCAGCTCTTCCGAGATGAATTGGACTTTTACGGCAATCCTGCCCAACCCACTCCAAAATAGCTGTAACCCTGCAGGGAGAGGGGACACTTTTTTTTCAGAATAGCAGTCGGCGGGAGGGGGTGCTTCTCCCTTCCCGACCTGCCATTTTTTCCAGCAACCCCCTGGACCACCTGTTTGTCTTTACCTTTCGTGGCAAAAAGGTGGCCTGGAGAAATCAGTGGTGCGGAGGCAGTTGCTGAAGAAAGGGGAGAGCATTGTTGGATTGATTATATTTGTTACATTTATGTTTTGCCTTTTCCTCCAAGGAGCCCAAGACAATCCTCCCTTCTTCATTTCACCGTCACAACAATCCAGTGAGGTAGGTAAGGCTGAAAGTCCACGACTTGCCCATAGTCACTCAGGCCATGTCTACACTGGGGATTTTTTCCAGGGGTCATCCCTGGGTGTCCAAATGACGCGTGGGGGATTCTGGGAGCAGGCAGGGACGAGCCCTCCATTTTCACAGGATAACTTTTGACCAGTTATCCTGATTTTCCCCGTGGTCCTGGGACGATCCCGAGGACCGCAGGCAGTGGGGGGGGGGGGCGCCCATCTCGGCTTCTCACCTCCTCCCCACGAGTAGCGAGGATCAGCAAGGGGGAAGGAGCCGGTCCGGGGGGAGACCAGGGGCATTGGGGGTGGGGGGAAGCAGGGGTGGGGCTTTTTTTAAAAAAACATGCATTTTCGGGAGAGCTCAATTGCGCTCCCAGCTCCAGTTCCTTTAAAAATAATGGTGGCCACAATGTCCCTCTTCCCTTCTGGGATATCATGCTTCAGTTTTGATGCTTGGGGGAGGATTGTGGAAGCAGGTAAGTCTATGATCCTCCCCCCCCTCCCTCTACACTCAGCTCCAGAGCCAAGTGGGGACTAGAACCTGGATCTCCCGAGTCCTTGTCCAACACTCTAACCACTACACCACACTGGCAGGCAAGGAAAAGGCGAAGCATTCTCTTTTTAACCTACACCTTGGTTCTTCTTTCTTCCCCGTGAAGAAAGGTTACAGCATCTGGAGCTCTTTTAGCTTTGAAAAAAGGTAAGTCCAGGGAGACATGATAGAGGTGAACAAAACTATGCCCAGGGTGGAGAACGTAGATTGGGAGAGGTTTTTTTCTCCTTCACCCATAATTCTAGAACCCAACGGGATCATCCCATGAAGCCGATTGGTGGGAGATTCAGGACTGATCAAAGGAAACACTTCTTCACATCGTGCAGACTTAGATTGCGGCTACCGTCAGTGATGTGGTGGAGCCAGGACTTGCAGGGACATAGCAGAGATGCTGACATCATCTGCCACTTCAACTCCCCCTCCCCTCGAATTCCCTGCTCCTTCCATATTTAGCTGCAATCCTCACAGTAGCTGTGGGGAAATTTTGATGGCTGCTAAATGAGATGGACTTTTCATCTGATCCCAGCAGCTCTTCTTATAGGCCAGATCTACACCAGGCAGGATATAGCACTATGAAAGTGGTACATGGTATGTGTCTACAGGCCCTAACAGTTGTCAGTGCACTTCAATACCGCTATAAAGCAGTTGTGTGGCTCCTGCCTTTTATATACCGCTTTCATACCTCTTTCATAGTGCTATATCCGGCTTGGCGTAGATTTGGCCATAGTCTCCTTATGAGTGTCTGTTCAGCATCATGACATCATCTAGGGTGACCTTATGGAAAGGAGGACAGGGCTCTGTATCTTTAACAGTTGTAGAGAAAAGGGAATTTCAGCAGGGGTCATTTGTATGCATGCAGCACCTGGTGAAATTCCCTCTTCATCACAACAGTTCAAGCTGCAGGAGCCCTGCCCTCTTGATGAGATATAAAGAGCTCCTGCAGCTTGAACTGTTGTGATGAAGATGGAATTTCACCAGGTGCTGCATGCATACAAATGACACCTGCTGAAAGTCCCTTTTCTATACAACTGTTAAAGATGCAGGAGCCCTGTCCTCCTTTTCATATGGTCACCCTACATCATCACATCCACAATATGATCCCAAATTGGTTATGGTCATGAAAAGGGATATATAGATGGAGGCACAGCTACATGGGACTTTCCATGTTCAAAGGCCATGTTCCTCTTATTAATGCTAGGGACAATCAACAAGGCAGGATTGTTGCCTCCATACCCTCCTGACGAGCTTCCCCGAGGAATTTGGCTGACCACCATCGGAAACATGATGCTGGAACTAGATTGACAATACAGCAGGGCTGTTATAAGGCATCACAGTTGTGTTGACACCTCTGGAGTTTCTCATAAGCTGCCCCCAGTTGTGGCTTTCCCTTCGGGTGCATTTCCCTAGAGATATATTGAAGGATTTGGAGAAGGGTAAGATCAGTTCATTGTTTGCAAAGTTGAAGCCTTGGAAGACCGTATGACCTTACTATAATTGCCACTCTTCGTGAGATTGCGACTGAGCATTTTAAGAGGCACACATTTGTTAGAAGTTGCAATGCACCCCAAGGCTAGCAATCGAAAGGGAAAGAATCCATTCCGAAGCAGCAATTCTGCATCTGGCTTAAAAGGCCAATGCGCACGAGAGGGTAGCTGCGTGGTTACGCTTGTGTACAGTGCAGAAGCAAACAGGCCTGCGTACACACTCCTCGTCCAATTTCCTTACTCAGCCATGAGCATTTTGGAAGCAGATGCTGGGGGGAGGGAACTGCCCTCCACCCAGTATTTCCTCGGCACTGGGCCACTGTCTGAACGGCAGCTTGGCAGAGGGCAGGCTGCCAAGCTAGCAGCCGCCTGAGCACAGCTGAGCGGTAGCGCAGCCAAGACTCAAGTCCTGCTTCCTTATTTAAGCTTCCTCCACCTCTACAGTGTCCCTGTGCGCCGCAGCACAAGGAGTGTCCCTTGCTATTGGGTCCAGCGCATGTCTGTTCACTTGTTCAGCGCTTGCTCATATCTACACAGAAAGCTGTCTTAAATAAGGTCAGACTGGAGATCCATCCAGGCCAGGAGTGCATGACCTTTTTAGCCAAGAGGGCCACAAGTCATCATGGCTGCAGGTGGCAAGGACCACACATGCATGCACATACATACAAAGAGTTCGATTGGCTGCCTGTATGTTTCCAAGCCCGATTCAAGGTGCTGGTTTAAACTTATAAAGCCTTACATGGCTTGGGACCACAATACCTGATGGAATGCCTCTCCTGACACAAACCTACCCTTACACTATGCTCAACATCTAAGGTCCTCCTCCGGTTGCCTACTCCGAGGGAAGCTTGGAGGACGGCAACAAGGGAGAGGGCCTTCTCTGTGGTGGCCCCCCAATTATGGAACTATCTCCCTGTCAAGGCTCGCCTGGCCCCAACATTGTTATACTTTTGGCACCAGGTTAAGACTTTTCTCTTCTCCCAGTCATTTAACAGCATACGTTGAGTTTTTTAACTGACCTCTGGATGGTCGATACGTAGTATGTTTTTATGCTTTTTATGGTTTTAAATTTTGTATATTGCTTTTTAAATGTTCAATGTTTTTAATCTTTGTAAACTGCCCAGAGAGCTTCGGCTATGGTGCAGTATATAAATGTAAATAATAATAATAATAATAATAATAATAATAATAATAATGATGATGTTGCACACACAGATACACACCTGTCCCAGAGATCTGTATAAGGGATTAAGGATATCGGGAAACAACTGCAATGGAATCAAATGACTTTGGATTTCTATTAATCTAGTAATCTGTGGATTCTTTAGCAAGTTGCACAGATTCCGCAGACTTGCAGACTGGTTGTTAAAACTTTCTAGCATTTCACACAAATGTACTTGTAGAAAAATACATAAAATAAAAACACCATTGGCTGAAAGTGTGTATTTCCCCCCATTGGCTAAAGCATGACAATGCACATGGGAGGAGATTTGAGCATGGGTTGGGGGGTGGGTGGGCAGGGAACTTGCACATTTCTGCAAGTGCGAATTTGTGCAAATTTGATAAATTGGAAAATCCCGATTGCGTCAATGAGCAGATGGTGGAACGCAGATGGAATGGATTTTAAAAAATCTGAACATCCCTAGGATTAGTGATGGGTGAATTTACCCCAAGGAAGTTCAGTATTGACTTGGAAAGTAATGAAGTGGTCTGTGTGAGTTCCGATGAGAGTTCTCCTTTAATACGAGATCTCCGTCCGTGCATGTGAGCTATTGCACACACGCAATATGAATAGATGTGTTTTGCACAAGCGCAATATGAGTTGGGGGATACACCTTGAGAACAGTCGTTTAGAACCACGTCGTGTGGAATGACATCACGCGTCACCAGATCATGTGCCCCCTTCCTAATAGGTTGTTTTCACATGGCCTGCCTACATGATGATGTCATGTGATGTTTTCTTGCCGACTATTGGTATACAGAAGAAAGAAGATGGATCTGCGGAATCCTCCCCCTCTTCCTCCTTCTTGCAGACCCAAGGATGACAAGAGAAGCAGCAGTGGATGCACCGGATCGTTCAAGGGTTAACCCACTCAGCCCATGCATTGAAGTGACATTGTTTAGATGCAGAACTGCGCATGCGCCAAGGTTTGCAATCCTGGCACCAGTCCTGGCAGGCGCTCTTCTGCTGAGTTACGGCCCTTCCTCTGGGTTAAACTGCCTTCTGGAGCCAGACCGTTGGCTCCATCCACTCCAGTTTTGTTTCTCATGACCAGCAAGGACTCCCTGAGGTATCAGCCAAAATATTCCCCAGATGTGCTGCTGGAGATTCCAGCGACTGAAACTGGGACTTCCTGCACGCAACGCATGAGTGCTGACACTGGCCAGATTTACACCAAGCAGGATATAGCGGTATGAAAGCGGTATATACAAGACAGGAGCCACACTACTGCTTTATAGCGGTATTGAAGTGCACTGACAACTGTTGGGGCCCATTGACACATACATATACTGCTATATCCTGCTTGGTGTGGCTCCTGCCTTTTATATACCGCTTTCATACCGCTATATCCTGCTTGGCGTAGATCTGGCCACTGTCCCATGGCTCCTTCACACCCGTGTCCTCTAGTGGGGCAGTAGTCAATTTTGAAGTGCAGGCCCCCATCACCACAGTCCCCATAGGCATGACCCCATGGAAAGTCCAGAACTTCAAGCAGAGGTGTTGATCCAGTGTGACAAGCCAGTTCTAGCAATTCTTTTTAACTCTACCAAGCTCAGGTAGGGGTGTCGGAGGAATCCACCCAGTGGGTAGGGCTCACTGAGCTGCCATAGCTCGTCCCCCCAACCCGAAATTCAGCTCGTTTTCCCACAAGCTGGCCCAACTCGATCTGCACCGAGTTGGGTCAATTCGTGGATTTTCACATTTTTGTTGTTGCTGTTGTTAAATTGGCATAAACATCTTGTGCAAAGTGTGGCTGTAATTTTCACTAATTGCTATTGAAGTCAAGAAAACAACTTCAGAAAATGTTCCTGAATTTCAGGAAGAAACCCGTGGCTCAGCTCACAAATGCAAACTGAGTCAGGGGTGCCCCAAAAAGGCTGGATTTCTCAGGGACGGCCATCCCCAAGAGCAGGACTTTTGTAAAGTGAACGGGTCTTAATTGCCCATTCAGGATCAAGCCACTGCAAAATACTTTGCATTACAATGGAGAAAGCTCACCACAATGTATTGTTGCTGGGAAAATCACAGAATTGTAGAGTTCAAAGGGCCCTATAAGGCCATCAAGTCCAACCCCCTGCTCTGTGCAGGAATCCACCTCAAAGCATCCCTGACAGATGGTTGTCCAGCTGCTTCTTGAATGCCTCTAATGTGGGGGAGCCCACCACCTCCCTAGGTCATGGGCTCCATTGTCGTACTGCTCTAACAGTCAGGAAGTTTTTCCTGATGTCCAGCCGGAATCTGGCTTCCTGTCACTTGAGCCCATTAAGCCACACTACTGCTTTACAGTGGTATTGAAGTACACTAACAACTTTTGCTATCTTTAACTTGAGTGCATTATTCCACATCATAGAATCATAGAATAGTAGAGTTGGAAGGGGCCTATAAGGCCATCGAGTCCAACCCCCTGCTCAATGCAGGAATCTACCCTAAAGCATCCCTGACAGATGGTTGTCAAGCTGCTTCTTGAATGCCTCTAATGTGGGAGAGCCCACCACCTCCCTAGGTTCACTCTGGGATGACGGAGAAGAGATTCTGGCCATCCTCTGTGTGACAACTTTTCAAGTCCTTGAAGAGTGCTCTCATGTCTCCCCTTAGTCTTCTCTTCTCCAGGGCTAAACATGCCAAGTTTTTTCAGTCTCTCCTCATAGGGCTTTGTTTCCAGACCCCTGATCATCCTTGTTGCCCTCCTCTGAACATGCTCCAGCTTGCATCCTTCTTGAAGTGTTATGGCCAAAACTGGATGCAATTATCCTCCACCCATCCTGCAAATTGCTGTGACGAATGCAGCTAAACCCAGGGGGTGGCAGGTGATGTCATTGACCCTACTCATCAAAATGTCCCAGGGCTTCGACCCTGTGGCCCCTGGCTCCACTACACCACTGCTGCCCTCTCTCTCTCTTGGGAATCCTTAGCATCTGGTGGCAGGGATTGTGTCACTGCTATGTGGGTGTGAAAGAAATGCTCAGTGGTAGTTGTGCCAGGGACCTTTTTTTAAAAAACAAACCCTGAAAGAACATGTTGGAAGACGCTATGTCTTAAACCTCAGAGTGAAATTTGGACACAACCATCTGCTTAATCAGAAAGTAACACCGCCTCCCCACCAAACATGGTTTACAGATTTCTGTCATTCTGTCAGGCTCTCCTTGGGGAGAAGATCTCATGCCAAGCAGGCAAGGCAAGCCCTTCAATATGCTACGATTTGGAGAAAGATGCTCACAAACAGCTTCTTCTGCAAAGCCTTTTCCTGATCAGGCTGGACGCGCCGTACATGAACTCTCCACTAACGCCGGATCTTTCTCTAACCCCACGAGGCAAATGGCACATAATCTAGCAAAGGAGGGAACAGAACGGAACAGAAGTCCTCCGTTCGGATCTTGCTGTGGCACAAACTCGCTAGGCGACCTGCTTTCCATCAGCCTCAGCTCCTCCCCCGTCTGCGATATGGAGACAATAGTTACCTACTTCACGAGGTTGCGTTACCTCAAAATAATGCATAGGAAGCACTTTGAACACTTGGGCATGCTGTATTAGCCTTCCCCAACTCTGCCCTGCAGATGTATCGGACTGCAACCCTTGGACTGCAATGGACATGCTGGCTGGGAATGATGGGATTTGTAGTCCAACACATCTACAGGGCACTAGGTTGGGTGGGGCAGTCCTACATCATTCCTCCTGCCTGTCAAAGATGTGATGTGTCATGTCTGGCTACACTGGTTCCTCACCTTCTAGGAACATAGGAAGCTGCCTTATACTGAGGCCAGACCATTGGTCCATCTAAGCCTAGCATTGTCAACCCCGACTGGCAGCATCTCTTCCCCTAGGGTTTCAGGCAGGAGTTTTTCCAGCCCTACCTGGAGATGCTGGGGATTGAACCTGGGACCTTCTGCATGCAAAGCAGGTGCTCTACCAGTGAGCCACGACTCCTAACGTCTGCGTCCATGTCATTGTTAAGAACATAAGAAGAACATAAGAAAAGCAATGTTGGATCAGACCAAGGGTTCATAAGAAGAACATCAGAAGAGCCTGATGCTGGGTCAGACCAAGGGTCCATCGTCCAGCACTCTGTTCACACAGTGGCCAACCAGCTGTTGACCAGGGACCCATAAGCAAGACACGAGTGGAGCAGCACCCTCCCACCCATGTTCCCCAGCAACTGGTGTACATAGCTTTACTGCTTCTTGAAACTGGAGGTTTCACTTAGCCATCAGGACTAGTAGCCATTGAGAGCCTTCAGGAATTTATTGGATTGTTGGGCACGACAGCTGTTGCGACATCCCCCCTCCTACCCAATTCACCACTCCATTTGTGGACGCCAAATTTGGAGGAAAAGGCATTTTGCTGGATTTTTTTTTTTTTTTTTTAAAGATGGTGGTGAAATTTGTTCTCGGGTTCATCATTAGCAGGTGGCAGCAACATCAAAGACCTCATTTTGTTTCCCTTCTGAATGTCCTGGACTTGGATGTTTGAAAGGTTTGATCCCTGAGCTCCATACTACACAAAACAAAATCAGGTGGAGGGAATCCGATTAAAATTGTGATTACAGACAAAGCCCAGCAGCGGACAGAACAAGTCTATCGCCTGTTCTCCATCTCTTGAGGTATAGACCTTACCAATCATTACTTTCAGCATTAATCATGTGACAGTTGGTAAGGATTCACCCTTTTTTTTGGTGACGTGGCTGGAGGACTAAGCGAGTGAATTAGAAGCAGAATTTAAATTCGGGGCTCAATCATGTAGGCCACTACACTGCCCCAGCTCTCATAAATGGGTCATGGATTGCCTTGATTAATGATTTCAATTAGAATTAAAATGCTGCTGTTGCTGCTGAGACTAGATGATGGCATAAGCGTACATGGAACTTTATAGGGTAGAGTAAGAAAAAGAACTGGATAGGTCTCTGCTCCCCAGGAGTTTTCATCAAACTTTCAACACGGAAGGAAGAGTCACGTGGGGTGAATCTGTGCATTTCTTTGAAGACCTTCCTCGTACGAATGCAAGGGGGAAAACAGGCCTTTTAGCCTTCACGTGAAGCCTACATCCAGCTTCTCTGGGGCGACCATATGAACAGGAAGACAGGGCTCCTGTATCTTTAACAGTTGTATAGAAAAGGGAATTTCAGCAGGTGTCATTTGTATGCTTGCAGCACCTGGTGAAATTCCCTCTTCATCACAACAGTTCAAGCTGCAGGGCCCCTACCTAGCGTGACCAGATACAAAAGAGGGCAAGGCTCCTGCAGCTTGAACTGTTGCGATGAAGAAGGAATTTCACCAGGTGCTGCATGCGTACAAATGGCACCTGCTGAAATCCCCTTTTCTAGACACCTGTTAAAGATACAGGAGCCCTGTCCTCCTTTCCATAGGGTCACCCTAAGCTTCTCGCTTTTTGGTTTGCCCACAATCTTTCGGACTTTTCTTTTTTCCTCTCTTTCCTTATTTTTCTTTTCCCATCTAAAGGAAAGTCCCTGGAATGAATGAGTAGCTCCTAGGCTCAGCAGGACAATAATTGTTTCGGACGTGATGTCTGCTCCCTTTGATCCTGGAGACCTTTCACATCTGCTCCCAAGGGAAATGCAGCAAGCCTCCCCCTCCCCCTCTCCGCCTCCAACATTCTGTAGACTCGTCAAAGGAAACTCAGCGCTGCGGGATTCTGATTGGCTGGGAGAGGGAGGGGATTTGGGGTGGTCTCAAAAAGTACCTTGTAAAAAGGTTGGGGAGTGGGCGGGCAGGGGGGAGAGAAGACAATCCCTCTGACCCATTCCTTGCTGTTTTGCCAAGTTAAATAACTAGAGGGAAAGGAGAAGGAATGACTGGCGCCAGGGGTCGGCCTAGTTGGGCATGGGCAGCCACGACAGCAGTGGAAGTGGGTGGCTCCGATGTAAGTGGGGCGGCGAATCCGCTCCGGGTTTCAGTCAGAACCAGGAGCTAAAGGAGCTGTCCAAAGTGCTCTGCACCTTGAGCGCCTTTAGAGTTCTGACGGGTTCTGGCTGAAACCCGGAGCGGAGCGGATTTACCGCACAACGGACATTGGGGCCACCAGCCTCTGCTGAATCACAGTGGTCCAGAGCAGGGGATCCATTCCTGCAGAGACTCACCTCTGTTAACTAAGAGTAGCAAAGTCAGTATCTGAATCTGCTTATTTTCCTTTTTTCCTCTTTCGTGCTATTATTATTTCATCTCTTTTTCACTCGGGGCGGATTTTCTAGACGGATATGAGGGGCTTTGCCAAGTCATGCTGTCTCTTACAGATTCAGGAATTTCCTGACGATTGAGCATGTTTGAAGTATGACTGCTTTCTGGATGTTGGTGTGGATGTATCTCAGTAGGCCCAGTTTCTGGAGGTTTTCTGTATAGTTTTGTGATGTGACTAACGGAATAATTGTGACCTTTTCCTGATACCATAGTTCTTTGATTTCCATGGCCAGTGGTGTATATTTGTCTTTCTTTTTTTCCCTTCCTTTTCAACAACATTTTTGTCATTATTATTAGTATTATTTACATTTCTATACTGCCCCATAGCCGAAGCTCTCTGGGTGGTTTACAAAAGATCAAAACAGTAAACATTAAAAAAAACCCCGATATACAAAATGTAAAAACATAAAAACAGACAGCGTACAAAGGCCACTTCCACTGAAACACAACTTTGAGCTCTCAGCCAGACCTAAAGATGGATCTGGGGTTGATTAAAAATTAACATGTCTCGCAGATGGTAAGCCAGCCTTATCCAGCCTGGTGCCCTCCTTATCCAGCCTTATCCAGCCTTATCCAGCCTGGTGTTGATAGGATGATGGGCATTGTAGTCCAACACATTTGAAGAACTCCAGGTTGAAGAAGCCTGTTGTAAGCCATTGTTTTAAGCTGAGAGCATTGGCAGGATTATCAATGGGGCACAAGAGTGGCCCTTTCATTAAGGTGAGCCCCACATCCAAAAAAAAGATTCTGCCCTGATTAGCCACAACATTCTACTGCTAGAAATGATGCTTGTTGAGCTCGAAACCTGGGGATCTATGACTCCCTTTTGGTCAGCAAAGATGTCCCATATCGTCCAGGTCCTCTATTGCCTTATCAAGCACCTAGACTTATTTCTAGAAGAGGTCTCCCTCTCACTGTTTTAACCATCCTGCCAGATACAGATGTAAATGGCAAACAGGCCTGGATCAACGCACAGGAGGATTCCTGTAGCCATACAGTAAGGCTCAAATGCTTCACAAGGCAACAGAGGATCAGAACAATTTGAGCATCTTTGCACTCCATCGTCACCATTCCCATCTGAGCCTGAAAGAACTAGAAAAATTATGGATTCCTGGAGAGTAAGGCCCTTTCTACACCTAAGGGCCTTAGGGGAGGGAGGGGGACGATCCTGGATTTACCTGCTTCTGGGATCATCCCCCAGTGCACAAACAACAGTGTGTGACGTCCCAGAAACAAACAGGGACATCGCGGCTGCCATTTTTTAAAAAACAGGGGCTGGGAGCACAATTGCGCTCCATTGGAAAAGTAAGGTGTTTAAAAAAAAAAAAGAAAAGCCCTGACCCTGCTCCCCCACCCCCAATATCCCTGACTCCCCCCAGGCTGGCTCCTTCCCTCTTTGCTGACCCCCGCTACTTGCAGGGAGGAAAGAAGAAGCCGGGACGGGCACCCACACTGCCTGCGTTCCTCAGGATGGGCCCAGCACCGTGGGAAAAAAAACCAGTTATCCTAGGACAATGGAGGGGTCATCCCCGCTTGCCCTCAGGATCCCCTGTGCATCAGTTGGACACACAGGGACAACCCAGGGACATGCAAGGCTAAGTATTCTGTTCTGTTTAAGATAACAAGATTTTGCAGCGTTTCAGTTCTGTTACATGGTGGTGGACTGTAGCTATTATATATATATAATTCCAGAAACATTTGGGATGTTTTGCACACATTCAATAAATATATGCATTTTATGGGGGGAGGGGGGTCCCATGATTTGAGCAAATGCAATCATTTTTTTTTTAACCCATTTTTCAGATCTTTAGATTTGTGCAAATGGTATTCTGGAGTTTTTCTTCAGGTCTTCAAATTTGTGTGAATGGAGTCCTAATTTGTCTTTTTAAATGTTTTTGTTTGTTTGTTTATCAGTGGTCTTGTGCAAGTCCACCTATCTGCTCTGTATTCCTGTTGTCAATATCCTTGTCAGTTTCATCCTCTCCATGGGTTTAGCCCTGCAGAGCCATATTCCGTATTCATCAATTTCATCCTCAGTTTTGGGGTTTCTCAAGGGAAGTTGTGGGATGAAAGGGAGGATGAAATTGACAAGACCACCTATAAAATATTTTTTAAAATGTACCACCCCCATTTGCACAAATGTTAAGACATGGAAAAATAATATTAATTTTTAAAAAAACCAAGCAATCCCACTCGTGCAAATTTAAAAACTTGCACCCCACAAACTCAATAATCCCATTTGCAGAAACTGCCACCACCATTAAAAATAATAAAAATCCAAAAATCCGTGTTTTACATTGACTCGTTACACATAGAGTCGATACAAGTGGAAGCAAAAGGAACAGAATTCATCCAGCCTGAATTGGAAAGATCCGTCACTATTTCACCCCCGAAATGGAATTATCATACATCCCTAGTTAGAAGCAAGCATAATTTGTGATGCTGCACAGCATCATCACTGATGACTGGGGACATCAGTTAAGGCATCAGCCTTAACTTCCACTTTCCTGTTTTTGTGGCGCTTGAGCCAACATGAGATGGCCTTAACTCTCGTCTTAAACTGGTAGGTGTTCTTTTTTTAAAAATAAAATAAAATAAAACCATTGAATATTTATTTATAGCAGTCGATTGGAAGGACGCTTCTCTGCTGGCATCCCCGGAGAATAGCTCTCTATCAAAATAAACAATATTGGGCCAGACAGACAACGGCCTCACCTGATACAAGGCAGCTTCCTATGAATGGTTCTTCCAACGGATGTGTCTGTGCCTGCCTATTTCCCAGCCAAGGTGACAGATAATTCTACATACTAGTGCAAGGGTGTCAAACTGTTTCGGGTGCGGGGCCAGATGACCCCTCACTCCACCCAGCCTCCGCCAGTCGAAGGACACCTGGGGATGCAGCTTTGCGCCCTCATGCCGTTTGATCCTTGACTGACGTGCGGGATGGACAATCCACCCGGTGTGTCGGCCCGGGCCTGGCTTCGCAGCGCATGGCATATCCCGCTGAACTGAGCTTCGGTTCTGAGTAAGGAGGGATAGGATTGGGCTGCAAATGACGGCGGAGAAGAAGGAGGGGGGAAGGAAGAAGAGGCAGGTCGCTATTTTAAGGAGAAGCTGCACGAGGACAGCAACTATCTTCCGAGCAAAGCTATTTTCTGGCTTTATGCCCCCAAGCCAGCCAGGAGCGGCAGTGTTTTCTATTCCGGTCACACTGGATGCTTCTTACCAATCTATCCATCTTAATCAGAGACGACCATTTCTAGAAGCACCGTCACAGCCTTGGAAGTGGCGTACGTGGGGAAACGTGTGTGTGTGTGTGTGTGTGTATACGGGGAGCACGCGTTTGGGGACCGGGAAGGGACATGGGCGGAGGCAGCATGTTGGCCAGAGGCTGTGAAGCAGTTCAGAAAAGATAAACGCAAGCACTCATGCACACAGGCAAACGCGCCGGAGAGCCTCATGGAAAGGGAGAGGCTCTCCCGACGCCGGGTGAAAAGGTGGAATGCCAGCTGGCCACCCAGTGTGCAGGGGGGAGGGAAAGGTAGGGGCCATGATCCAAGGGGCAATGGGGTATAATTGCCATTGCGGCAGCACACTCTTTGCGCCAGCGTCCTCTGAGCCCTGCACAGGAGCATCCCGTGTTGCGCCACTGTTACGGGCCGGCCATATTTTCCCCTCTTCCCGCCACAGCCGGACAAGGCAGCTCCCGCACAATTCATTTCCTTGGCTCCTGATTAGCATTTGTTTTATCCATATCAAAAGATTTGCTCCTCCTTTGCTGTCAGTTTGAGCGGGCAATTTGCTCTCCTACTTCGGTGGTCCTCCAATCATGGGCTCACCTGACAGCAGGTGCCGCCATTTTGAATGACACCGTAACGCCCCCTGCCGTCACACTGATGGCCACCATTTTAATTTTCCAGAGTGCCCCAGAGCAGCACGACCTTGGGGGCATTGTAAAAAGGGGGCTCGCTGTCCTGACCAATTGGCATCAGAGCAGGCAGGTGTCTGTGCAGGTGGACCCGCTGGGGTGTAGGAGCCCTGGCTGCTGCCCAAAGGTGCCAAGTACTGACGCTGGGCATGAACTCAGAGGCCCAGTTTCTCAACTGAGGAAGACGTCCTGTCATAGAATTGCATAGCTGACCAGCACAGTCTAAACGAAGGAGAGAGAGAAAGAGAGAGAGAGAGAGAGAGAGAGAGAGAGGTAATGGTGGAGAGAGAAGAACTCTGTGTGAGTGTGTGTACGTTGAAATTTAACTGGAACTCTTGAACCTTGATTGCGCTGTCAGGCCAGATCTACACCAAGCAGGGTATAGCATTATGAAAGCAGTATGAAAGCGGTATATAAAAGGCAGAAGCCACACCAAGCAGGATACAGCACTATGAAAGAGGTATATGGGCCCCAACCGTTGTCTTATGGGTCCCAACAGTTGTCAGTGTGCTTCAATACCGCTATAAAGCCATAGTGTGGCTCCTGCCTCTGATATACCACTTTCATAGTGCTATAACCTGCTTGGTGTAGCTTTGGCCTCTGTCTCCATGGAATGTCTGTTCCAAGGGGCATTTTGGCAGAAAAATGGCAGTTGCCGCAAAAGTGGCAGAATAGCAGTACACCCCCTTGAAATACCCCATGGAATGAAGCATTCTGGGAAATCTCTCATGATTTCTGGGAAATCTCTCACCAATACAGTAGAGGTTCAAGAGCTCGGGAAAGCTTCTGCACTCCCGGAAATTCATGCCCAACCTCCAAGTTAGCTGAAATGCCCCCTCCCACGTCACACGCCGTCAATTCTATGGTGCAATATTATTGCTCCCATTCTCAAAATGGCAAGGGGGAGCAATTCTCCTTGAGTTCCACTTTCTGCCTCAGATCAATCACTTTCTACCTTAGATCTACCTTCGATCACTTTTTAGCGACCGCCTTGAGAACCGTGCTCTCGCAGAAAGGCGAAAACGTACAACCAACCAGCCAACTGATGTCTCACTCCTCAACTTTAGATGGCAAAAAAACCCCAAACCCACTGCTGTTTTGGGTTGTTTTACACAAACAGAAAGATGGGTGAAAGACAGAAGGGGAAAAACAAAGCGTTCTCCCATTACTACTCCTAGGGAAAATCATGTCTTGTGCCAGTCAGAGAGCCCTGCAAACAAATGCTCTCCTTGATCATTCTGTTTCCCTTCAGGAAGTGGCAAATGGTCTGGCTGGCAAAGGCCTAGCAGAGGTGAGTCGGGGACCGATGTGAGCTCCAATTTGAGGGTGTCAGTATCCATCTCAGATTGGGGCCATTATATATTATTTATTTATTTATTTATTTATTTATTACATTTGTATACCGCCCCATAGCTGAAGCTCTCTGGGCGGTTTACATAGGATTAAAACAATTAAAAACAATATACAGAAATTAAAACAGCAAAAACATACAACTTACACACAGTGGCTCAATTCGGATGACACGATAGTCAATGGTGGGTTGACTAACCCTAACCCTCATGCTAACCTTAGGGGGCACTCCCCACACAACATGGTAATAAATAATCAACTGTGGTGGGGATGAGGATCAGCGCTGACTTGACTATGGCAGCATTCGGATGACACAATAGTCAAAACAACTGACGATTGTTTCCCCCACACCAGTTGTTTATTTTGTTGTCTGAATTGAGCCAATCTGTACATTTAAAACCACTACAACACCCCAAAAAGCTACAAAAAACAAAAACAAACCCAGGCTCCTCAGATATTGCCAGATGCCTGAGAGAAGAGGAAAATCTTGACCTGGCGCCGAAAAGATAACAATGTTGGCCCCAGGCAGGCCTCGTCAGGGAGATTGTTCCACAATTGGGGGCCACCACAGAGAAGGCCCTCTCTCTTGTTGCCGACCTCCGAGCTTCCCTCGGAGTAGGCACTCGGAGGAGGGCCTTAGATGTTGAACGTAGTGTTCGTGAGTGTGGGGTTTCACTTCTGAGCACCGTGCCCCCTTTCTGACTACTTTCTCCATCACTGGTTGCACGTTAGGTGTGTCAAGGAGAATTCCTGTCTAAAAGGTGAAAGGCTGCATTAGACCAGTGGTGGGCAAAAGGAAGATCTCCAGATGTTTTGGGGATTCAACTCCCAGCATTCATGACCATTGGCCGTGCTGGCAGGGGCTTATGGGAGTTGAAGTCCAAAAGATCTGAGCAACTAAAATGACCAAGAGGCCGGAGCAACTCTTCTGTATTACAACAGATGGGCAGGTTTAGCTTAGGAAAAAAGGGTGAGTAAGGAGAGGCATGATAGAGATATACAAAATTAAGCCTGGTTTGGAAAAAGTGGATAGGGAGACTATTTTTCTCCCTCTCTCAAAATACTAGAACTCAATGGAACTCACTGCCACGACATGTCGTGATGGACACCAAGGCCTTTCCACACCATAGGGGTGTAGAGGGCAGGGAATAGGCAAACCCAGAACTCGCCACTTCTGGGTTCGTCGCTCCTGTACACACCGCCGATGCGACGGCCCGGGCTTCTCCTGGGCCGTTGCAAGTCGTGGTGGCCATTGTTTTAAAGGATCCATGGAGAGCACACGAGCACTCCTCTGCAAATGTAGGTATTAAAAAAAAACACTGCACACGATCACACCCCGTCCCACCTGCCATCCTGAGGACGGCGATTTCGCTTCCCCCGTCTCTTCATGGCCCCGGAGCCGCGTGGTACGGCTCTGTGGCCATTGGTGCAGCCATGCTTACTTATCGGGACTGCGGAAGAATTGGGATATTTTTGGTTCCGGGGAACCAGGAAAAATCCCGTGCCCCCACTGCCCCTGGTACTCCCTGTGCGTCATGCAGACTCACAGGGAGCAGCCGGGGTCCATCCCAGGTGAAACGTCTGGTGTGGAAAGGGCCCAACTTGCACGGCTTTAAAAGGGGGTTAGACAAATTCCTGGAGGAGAAGGTTATCAATGGCTACTAGTTCTGATGGCTATGTGCTACCTCCAGTATCCGAGGCAGTGCTGGGGAACATGGGTGGGAGGGTGCTGTTGCATTCCTGTCCTGGTTGTGGGTTCCCTGTGGGCAGCTGGATGAGATGGACCCTTGGTCTGATCCAGCAGGGCTCTTCTTAGGTTCCTATAGGATCTGCCTTCTGCCCACTTCTGCAATAGATGACCGGCAGATACTTTGCAGGCTGACCTTATTACAGATATGCTGGAGAGGCATAAGAGCCTCCTCTGTCAACCATGTCAAAGCCTGCAATGTTCTCTGAATGCAGTGTGCCAGTTTGGTGCGGACGCTTTCTTCACAATGGCAGGTGTCAAGAAGAATTGCAGGGGGAAAAGAAAGGGAAAGTAAGGGGGAGAAGCAGGTTGGTGGGTGAAGAGCAGGGAAGAGACCACATCTCCGGTTCACGAAGCATGACAGGCGCGATCATGACGGCTCCGTCCTTTTCGCCGCAACGGGATCTGTTTCCACAGCATGGAGGGACTTGGCACACCCTCTGGGCCTTGTCTACTGTCCTGCCTCAGCCTCAGAGGGCCTCGGGATGTTCACTGGGGCGGATTGTGTCTGCCAGAGTGCATCATGGGTCACGTGGCTGGCAGCTGAGAGGGGGAAGGCCCGCGGGCAGGCGCACGGGAGGAAGGGAAGCACACAGGGGAGAGAGCCGCAGCCCTTCCAAGCACAGCCAAACTGAAGGTTGACTGCCAAAGTTCAACCTTAGCAGGGAAACTCTCATTTTCAGTCCCCCTTGTTCCTTCCAGAGCAGTATGTGGAGTCTGGAAAGAGGGAGAAGGACCGAAAAAGCCCACCTTGTAAAGTTTAGAAGTCCACTCCATGTATTCCTAGTAATCCCAATCCACGTTTTAATTAGGTCTACAGAAAGGAGGACAGGTCACATGTACCTTTAATAGTTGCATCGAAAGGGGAATTTCAGTGGTTTTTATTTTTTTAACCTCTGGCCTTCCATTTTGATGGATGAGGTTATTTTTAGGGCTGTGCACGGGACCCTCGACCTATTTATGCCTGTAATGTTGCACATATGATGGCTTTACGGTCACTATCATCACAACATTCTATTTCTGGGGGGGGGGGGGAAGGGCAACGTCTGTGTCTGTGTGCGCTCCCGACAGGTCCAGGTAAGGAATAGGGGGCTGGCATGGCTGGCTGGGTGGGCAGCCGTCTGGAGTGCTTCAACCTGGACTGATCCGGTGTAAATTGGCCCACTGGCTCAGAATTTGGCTCCGGAGCTGAAGCCCTTGTTATTTTAACGTTTGAGTTATTAAGTTCTGCTGCATGAAGTTTGTTTTTGTTCAGAAGAAAGGCAATCTATCTGTCTATCTGACGTGAATATGCACAGCACTTGACAGTGCCCAGGACCCTGCCCCGAGGAGTCCGCAATCTAAAATATGGCAAAGGGGAAAAGCAACAGGGAAAAGAGAGGGAAGTGGAGCGAAAGGCCAGCAGGAAAACAAGATGCAATTGTTTCGGCTGGACCTACTTCGGCTCGGCTGTAGACTTAGGGCTAATCTACACCTGCAGCCCTTTCGCTATGGGACAGGGATGCTTCTGAATGTTTCCTGCTTCCGCTCATGGGGACACGCGCAACTGATCTTTACCGCAATTGCAGGAGCGCCGTTGCGGAAGCACGTGTGCCCCGTGATAGCACTTCCGCAGGCGTATCGTTAGAAGTGGGCAGGGCTAGACTGAGGGGGCAAAGATTTTTTTTTTAATGACTTGTCAGGGATGCGCATGAGTGCAGACCCACAGCGACACATGGAGGGAAATAGGACTCCGTCGAATATGCGCTCCTGCGCAGAGATATGTTTGCATTTAAAAAAATCAACTCGGGAGGTGAAACACGCTGATACCCATCCAAAACATGTGGCTAAAATGGTGGACGCGTCCACTCCCACACACCTCTGCTACCTATGGACACGCCCCTCACAGCTGATTGGCTGTTCGCTGAGCCCGGAACTCCTGGCGCAATGACCTCTCAAAGGGGGGGACACACTGCAAACTTTCTTCGGAATGGAAGCGAGCGAGCTGGGGAAACCGCGACAAAAGCAGCCAAGGATATTCCGGGAAAACCGAGAGGTGGAGCCAAGATCGCTGTGGGAGCCTGTGAACATCATGTGCCCCGTTAGCGATGCCTGCAATACAATCCTACAATGAACGGCTGGTGTAGACTCGCCCTTAATTGCAATAGGGCATGTAAAAAGGAAGCGGCCTGAATATATGGTTCCCCCCTTTTTTTCTGCGAGGCAAACATTTTCACGGAAATAATTGTTTGCTCTCTTCGGCTGTTCATTATAGGTGGAGTAGAACTAAGTGAGCTGTTGATTCTTGGCTTACCAGATCAACATTTAAAAAGTGGAGACTCCGGGAGCCTGTCCCAAAGAGTACTACTTTTCTTCTTTTTTAGATTTGTATTATTATTATTATTATTATTATTATTATTATTATTATTATTAGCTTGTCTGCCTTTAGAAGGAAGAGGAATACACATTAAACACACACACACAATACCAATCAGATAGGAAAAAAATGAATAACCAGAGTCCCGCTGGATCAGAGCAAAGGTTCATCTAGTTCAGCATTCAACTTCTCCCAGCAATTCCTGTTCAACAGTATGCGCCCACTGAACAGGGTGACCGTTTGGAAAGGTGGACCTGGCTCCTATGTCTTCAACAGTTGTATTGAAAGGGAATTTCAGCAGGTGTCATTTGTATGCATGCAGCACCTGGTCAGATTCCTTCTTCATCACCACAGTTCAGGCTGCAGGAGCCATGCCCTCTTTTGTATCTGGTCATCGCCCCACTGAGATTGCACCTTGGATAGCCCTTTAGAGTTCTGGCTGGTTCTGGCTGAAACCCCGAATGGACTCACTGACCCACTAACATCAAAGCCAGCAGCCTCCACTGCAGCGAAATAAGTAGAGATGTCGCAGGCACCCGACTGGGATCGGGAGACCAACGGACTCCCCTGTATCCAACCCCCATGATCCAGTTGGGCGCCCTGGACATGTTCTCAGGCCTGCGGGTCAAGCGTCCGCCCGACCCAGTGAGCGCCCGGCAGCCATCCACCCCCATCCAAAGCCTCCATTGTGCCTGACAACGGAGGTGATGGACGTTACGTAATTTCCCCCATTGCCTAAATGGCAGCCGTAAAGTCCCCATTTACAGAACGGGCGAAATGCGTATTTTCTGGAGCCTCCATTGGGCCCAACAATGGAAGCTCCGGAAATAGCGCATTTCGTCTGTCACGTAAATGCTGGCCATAAAGGCCCCATTTACGCAACGGGACAAATGATGCAATTTCTGGGGTTTCCATTGTCGCGCACGATGGGGGATCCGGATGAGGGCTCATGACCAGCTCAGGTGCTCCCTGAGCCACAAACGGAGCTCGCATGGCACCGTGAAGTGGCAGTGGGGGCGGGGTGAGCATCCGACGAATCAAACCCGGCTGAGTTTGTCCCATCCCAAGCAGTGTTGTTGCTATGGAGAAAAATTCTCTCTCTCTACCCCTGACACTGGACATTACATTTGTAAGGATGGATGCCCACTCCCACTAGAGATCCCCTGAGAAGTATTATTTATTTAGCTCATTTAGATGTTACAGTTATAGCCCTCTTTTCCTTCAAGGAGTCCAAGACACGAGTGCATGATCCGCCTCCTCTCCGTTTTATCCTCACAACCACCCTGTGAGGTAGGTTAGACTGAGAGTCCATCGTCCAGTGAGCTCCATGGCTGAGTGAGGACTTGAACCTGGGTCTGCACCCTTCCCCCATCCCAGTTCAACACTCTGTTCACTACACCGCAATGTGCACAGGGTCTAGGAGCTCTGCCCGTGCGCAGTTCCCGTCCATTGTAATGTCAGGCCAGGCTGCGCAAGCGTTCCCGGTGCAGAAGACCCGAAACTAAAACAGCGCGCAGAAGTGCTCTGCAGTTCATTTACTGGGCCCGACAGCACCACCCCTGGAACACATCTGTTACACTTGGTCATGCTGTAGTCCTGGTCCAACAGGTTTTTGTATAGGGCTGAGCAGTTGCTGCCTTCATGCATTCACAACGCAACTGCTTCCAAATGAATGTCTGTTCATCATCCGAGGCTGTTCCTTGTCCTTTGCCACGCCTTCCATGGGAACCATTTTGTGGTGGCGCCCACAACAGTTTTTCAAATTGCCAAATGTGCCCATGACTCAAAAGGGCTGCCCACTCCTTCCCTCTACCCCCTCAAAGTAAGGGCTGCTGGGGATCCTTGCCTTTCCCTCCTACAATCCTCTATCTCTCAGGAAGAAAGAGAAATAAAAATTAGGAGGTTTAAAAGCATCCGTGCCGAGCGGATTTATGTAAACGCAGAGTTTCGTTTTGAGTGCCGTATTAGCATTTTCTCAGGGTAGAATTCAAGCCTCTCCAATTCCTGGTTGCCCAGCTCATAGGTCACAGCAGGCCTCAGTATCGGCTCAGTATCAAGGGCCATGGAAGGAGGGCAGAGGAATAGAAAACTCCAAGGTATTGCTGGCTCTGTACTCACCACAGGGAACAATGTGTTACTGGTACAATTAAGAACCTGGAAGAGAATAAAACTATTTTCCCACCCCCATGAGCAACCCCACATCCTTGCATCCTCCTTCAGTGGTTGCACAGTTACCGTGGCAACTAATGCATTACACGGGCCTCTACAGTACAAAACACTCCTCTGCACCCAGCCTCCCCACCCCCAAAATATTCAGGGAGCCTTTCGCAGCTTTCTGTAGCGTCTAACAAGGAAAGCAAACCTGCCGAAAAGATTGCATTTGGTTTCAAAGTTCCACAGCGGGAAGAGACCAAACATCCAACATTTTGAACCTCAGCACTGGTGGGGAGGGGCGTTGCATCCAGGGAAAACAAGACCATGAGTTTACCAAGGCCCAAATTTAACAGATGTTTCAGGGTTTTAGCTTCTGACTCAAGATGGCCTGGGGAAGGAGTTAAAATGTGGGGTGGAGGAAATGGAATCAAGAAGCAGGGCAATTTCTCTATGGATCACATCTCCAGCACTCCCACTGAGGGGGGGGGGACCAATTAGGATGGTCAACCCCCAGAGACTTATGGAATCCAAAGGATTCCTGAATGCTTGGGGGATTTTTCCAGCTGACATGTCTGTTGCACCTGTTAATGCTCTGAGCTCATTGTGGGATGGTGAGATGATTAGAGCTATTGATGTGATCACTCCAGAGTTTCATAGGTGCTGTCCTTCTCCTCTTTCTGCCTTCCTGAGAAGTTTGCCTTGCCCAAAGCCTTGATAAATACCCAGCCTACAGTAGAACCATGGAATCCAGTCCTAGGGCTGAAAGCCAGACAAGCTTGTCTGTGTGTTGCTCCAACAAGGAGCAGATAGATACTGAGCCTTAAGTAGGGATTTTGCTTCCTTTAGGTTGATTGGCACCACCTGACTGATTGCTTTATTCAGGAGAGAGATGGAGGGAGTGCTGCCCATTTGATTCGCCTTGATCTCTTGGTAGCTTTTGATTCTCCCAGAATGGTTCTGTAGATTGGAAGTAGGAGGCTGTAGACCGGAAGTAGGAGATTTTTGCTCAACTCCACTGCAGTTGTGGTGTGGGGTCCTGCTAGGACCTATCCTGCTTCCCATACCATTTAACATGTGTATGAAACTACTGGGGGATGACATTTGAGGACTTGGAGCCCTGTGTCACCAATATGAAGATGACACACAGCTCTCTCTCCATTCTATTGAGTGCTGGACCGGTGCCTGGAGGCTGTGGTGGGCTGGATGAGGATCAATACATTGAAGTTAAAACTTGATAAGACAGAGGCTCTGTGTAGACAATTCCCAGGTCTTGGAATTAGGTCCACAGCCTGTCCTGGATGGGGTAGAATGCTCCCTCGCAGGGACAGTTCCAGGTCTGTGTCTCAGGGTTATGAATGCGACCGCATTTCCCTGTGTCGTGGCCTTCTTGCCTCTCACTTTATTTGAAGACAATAAAGAGGTCTGCTATGGAATCCACAAAGCTTTATTCAGGCAATAAATACCTTCTCCCAGCTGAAGGGAGTCTAAAAGTTCTAAGAGACTTGCCCTCTAGGCAAGATTATGCAAAGCAAGCGAAACAGTTGTTCTTTCAAGGAAAGGGAAAGCTAGTTTCTTTCAGTATGCCTTAATGTCAGGGAGACTGGCTCTGACCAAGCCGTTTCCAAGCAATTACCCGGGCCGACTTCCTCCACCCTTCCTTTGTCTCAGCCCGCCTTTCTCTCCTACGGAATCTCGCATCCACCAGGCTTTTCACGCTCTCCTCCTCGGAAGAAGCCTGATTCTCAGCTTGGGGTTTATTTACACCATCAGAGACAAGAGCTGGCGAAAGTTCATTCGCAGCTGGGGAAGAGGCCATGGGAAGCAACTCTCCCACTCCCGGTATGGACAGGGACGTCTCTTGCTCCGTCTCTTTGGTCTCGGAATCTGACTCTGAATGATCATCTGACAGTCCTTCTCCCTGCCCAAGAGGAACAGGTTTAGACCCAACACCCTGTGAGTTGATGGGCGCTTCCAGACAGGGAGATCCTAGCACGAACAATTAGATGGGAGTGTTCAGCTCTCCCATCTCTTTCTTTTTAATGGATTTTCCATGGTTAAAAAAATAAATAACAATAATAGGGAAGATGTGGTGGGAAAACACGAGAGGATTAGAAGGGCATAGTAAGATTGTTGTCTGGATCACCTGTAAAATTCCATGAATGAGGCAGGGCGATCGAGTATTAAAAGCCTCATCCAGAAGCTCCCGGTATTTGGGTTGCTGGTGGGGGGGGCATGGGAGGATAGGCCCCCATTTCCCAAGGCCCCCATTTTCGGCACAATTCTGCGGAACATGTGGCCACGTTTATTGTAAAAGCAAAACCGTGTCCTTGGTCCGAGCCAAGTGCCAGGAAAGCAGGAAATGTCTGCATTTAATAATGCAGTGTATTTATAGAGAGAGATGTAAAATAAAGACCTCCCCTCCTTTTTTTGTCCTCATTAAAATTGCATTATGGAGATGGGTATAACAGGAATAACTATTATCAATTATGTATCACGGATAGACTCGCGCTAAAACACGGTGATGCCGACTGGGCCCAGCTCCACTCGTAAGGCTGTCTTGGTCGTAGGATTTACAAACTGGAGACATCACAAATTGAACCTGGGGGCTTCCACTGAGCCACAGCCCCCCCCCCAACTAAGCAATCTGGATGAATTTGGACAGCTCTTAAGAACATCAGAAGAGCCATGCTGGATCAGACCAAGGGTCCATCTCGCCAAGTCTTCTGGGCCCACGCTGGTCAACCAGCTGTCAACAGCAAACCTACAAGCAGGACTTGAATGCAACAGCATGCTCCCACCCATGTTCCCCAGCAACTTGTGTAACTAGGCATGAAAACATATGTATTTCGAGATTGATTAACCAGGCCTGACACTCCAATAGGGAACAGGCTGGAGGCTCCGATGTCAGCGGAGTGGTGAATCCGCTATGTGCTTCAGTCAGCGTCCTAAAGCAGCTCTCCAAGGTGATCTGTTTTTTATTGATATTCTGTTTTTGAAACTTTTAATATGGTGTTTTCATTCTTTCGATCTTTCATTGTTCACCACTCGGAATCTGCCTAGATGTCGAGCAGTATTAAATATTGTAAATAACAATAAAATAAAAGTAGCCATAAAGGTGGCATGGAGCCATCAGGACTAAGAGCTGTTGACAGTGACACCTTTATCTTCCAGGAATTTGTCCAACCCCCCTTTTAAAGCCATTCAAAGTGGGGGGCCTCACTACACCTTGAGAAAGTGAATTCCATAGTTTGACTATGCGCTGTGTGAAGAAGTCCTTCCTTTGATCTTTCCTGAATCTCCCACCAATCAGCTTCACGGGATAATGACCCTTTTGGGTTCTTGTATTATGAGAAAGAGAGAGAGAGAGACGTCTCCCTATCCACTTTCTCCACACCAAGCATCATTTTGTACACCTCTATCATGTCTCCCCTTAGCCTCCCTTTTTCCAAGCTAAACAGTACCAGCTTTTGTAACTTTCTCTCATAGGGGAGATGCTCCAGGCTTTTTCTGCATTTTTTCCAGCTCTACAATATCCTTTTTAAGGTGTGGTTGTTGTAAAAATCTGAACAGATCTATGATTTGCACCCCAAAACATGTCCATTTCCCCTGACACGCATCTTACATGCATCTTACATGCATCCTACATGTGTTCGCTGATACGCACACCCAAACCATCCACACACAGCACCCCAAAGCCCCATTCCCCACTGCCTGTCCATTGTATCCATTTCTGCAAAAGTCAAGCTGCTTGCAAGTGATTTAGTGGCGCAAGAACTAGGAGCTTGTCAAAATTGCCATTGCTCCTTCTTCTCCAGGTCAGGCTCCATTATACACAATCAGGGATGCGTGTAGGCTACCTGACTTAGAGGAACCAGGAGTGTCACTCATCCAGATGTGACCATAGCACACCTGGAGAGGGACAAAATGACCATATAAGGGAATGATAGAAGTGAAGAGACGTTGCAAAGCATCTCTGGGTACAAGTAAAATAGCACATGGCAATGCAATGCCACATCTGGCCACTACTAGGGACTACTCGAGAGTAAAATAGAGTTGGCCAAATGATGTCACTGGGGTTATAAACCAATGGGATGAGGGCTAATGACGTGTAACTTTTGGAGTACAAAAGCATTGTTTGAACCTTGGTGTGGTGAGACTCTGGAAAGCAGCGTTAGCGTCCGGAGGTCACCTATTCTGCGCAGAATAATAAATTAGTTTCCAAAGCTTCAGGAGGTCTTTCGTCAAGTGTTTCATATCTGGACTTTGGACACTTGGGAATAGCATAATTTATGCAACATTGTGACCAGAACTGTACACAGTATTCTAAGTGTGGTCGTGCCATAGATTTGTATGGAGACAGTATAATACTGGCAGTTTTATTCTCAATTCCTTTCCTAATAATGCCTAACATGCCTTCTTGACAGCAGCTGCACACTGGGTCGGCATTTTAATTGTCCACCACAATCGCAAGGTCTCTTGCTTGGCCAATCCCACCAGGCCAGGTCCTACCAGCTTATCCTTGAAATTAGGATTTCATGGGATGCGTTCTAACCTTATAATATTGTACACCTCTATCCTGTCTCCACCTCATTTGCCTTTCTTTCTAATCTATACAGTTTCAGATGCTGTAACCTTTCCTCATAGGTGAGTTGCTCAGGTCCCTTGGTCATTTTGCTTGTCCTAAGCTTTCTTGGACATTTTATTTCAGGGGGGAATGTACGCCTTTCCTAGGCTCTCGGCCCTAATTTATTCACCCTTTCTTAACGCCGAGGGTTGTATTTATTTAAAATACGCAGCGGGAGTTGGGACCCATGTTCAACTCAAGATCTGCATTTCCTCGTGGCAAACACACACCTTGTAGTGGAGGCTGGCGTCTCTGATGTCGGTGGGGCATTGAATCCGCTCCAGGTTTCAGTCAGAACCAGTTCTCTAAAGCCGCTGCCCATGGTGCTCTGGAGCGGATTCACCACCCCACGGACATCGGAGCCATGAGCCTCCATTGCTGGATCACTCAGGTTTGCATGAGAGTACCCATGGCCACGCCTTCAAGAAGATTCCGAAAATCTAGGCCGCTCTGCGGATCTATACCAAAGAAGCCCGGTTCTAATGGTTTTGATCTCCACCCAGAGCAGGTCTTTTGTACAGCTGATGGGTCTTAATTGCCCCTTCAAGATCAAACCCCCACCCCCCCAAAGGCTCTGCCTTGCAACAGCAGGACCATAAAATGCTGCCGAGAAAATCCATTTCCTGCCAGCTGCTGTGAGGACTGCAGATAAGCTCAGAGGGAACAGGGGATGCAGGGGTAGGTGGGGGTGGCAGATTCTTATCCGTGTCCCTGTTAGAAAAGAGTAGGGTGACCAGATAAAATCCAGGTCAGGGCTCATGTAACTTTAACAGTTGTAGAGAAAAGGGAATTTCAGCCAGTGTCATTGGTATGCAATTAGTTCCTGGTGAAATTCCCTCTTCATCACCACAGTTAAAGTTGCAAGGTCCCTGTCTTCTTTTGTATATGGCCACTCTAGTATAGTGACTGCAACTTTAACTGTGGTGATGAAGAGGGAATTTCACCAGGAACTAATTGCATACAAATGACACTGGCTGAAACTCTTTTCTCTACAACTGTTAAAGTTACAGGAGCCCTGACCTGGATTTTATCTGGTCAGCCTAGTGTGCACCCAGGGGATTTTCTTTAAGGCAAACATTGATTGAATACTCAATCATAAAGGACATTATTTTTATTCATTCATTTATTCAACACTGTAGACACGGATGTCCTGCTCCGCATCCGGCTTGCCTGACCGTGGGAGGGCCGTTGCACATGCTCAAGCAGAGGCCTGGTGGTTGAGAGGGCACAGCTCCTGGCAGAGAGGTTCCCAGCAGAGCAAGTCCTTTTCATTCCTGCTGCTGGGAGCAATGGTGCTCACTTGGAGGCAGCAGTCCTTTGGTACGGCAGCGGAGCAGCGGGACGTCAGCCGGAAAGCCATTCCCACTGCATCTGAATCCCTCCTCTAGATCCCTACTCGATGGCCTCCTCAATATGGCACGTCTTGCTTGAGCCGTTAGGGTGTGCCTTGGCACACCGGGCACGCCCCTTGCGCACACCTATGACTACACCCCTACCATGCCCAGCAAACAATTTGGCTTGAAAAAGGTCTCCCATTGGAGCCAAAGGAGGGCTGGTTTAAAGCTTCATTGCCATGTGGGGAGGAGGTTTTAGGGGAGAGTCATAGCTCTGCCTCTCTCCCCAAATTACTCCCCCCCTTGTGGCCGAGAGACTTGAAAAAAGCCACCCATTGGCATCAAGGTCATTCTCAAGATTCAGTCAGTGGACGCTGGCGGCTTTGCTTTCCTCTCCAGGTTTCAGCCAGAACCAGTCAGAACTCTAAAAGAGTTATCCACCTTGGATAGCTCTTTTAGAGTTCTGGCCAGTTCTGGCTGAAACCCAGAATGGATTCACATCTTCACCAAAATTCGAGCCGCCACTGATCAGGAGAGTACCGGGTTAGGGAAGGCGGGTTCAAGGCCATCCTGAGAGATGAGTCCCAAGACCCTTCTGAACGTAGCAGGATTAATCCCCTGCCTCATGATGGATGTCTCGTCATGCGAGATAATGACAGGACCGCTACGCCATAACGGTGTGGGTGGGAGGGGTTGAGTGACTCAAATCTGAAATGTCGGCTCAGTGATATGCTCATCCAATTAGCATCCCTGTTTGGGTGATGTAACGGCTTGTCGCACGGACCCCGTGGGCGGATTTGGCAGGAAGAAAGAGACCGGCCAATCAGGGATGCGGCACATTGTTGCATTGTGTGTATTATCTCAGGGAGTTTGGGGGGGGGAGCGTTATGCCTTGCCTTTCAAAAGGAATGGAAAGGAGAAGGACGGCACAGCCATCCGGGCAGAGCACGGCCTCGTTTGAACTCAAAGAAAGAACTTGCCCTAAGGGGCACGCAGAGCAAAGCGGCTCAGCTAAGTGGGTTTCTCGTGAGGATTGCGTTTCCTTTTCAGTCTGCTGCAGGGCTGGAATGGAAAGACGCCCCGTGAGGGCAACAGGAAAATGGCGTGGAAGGCACAAGAACTGATGGCCCGCTCCATTCCTGGAATTGCTAATAGGGTGATCAACTGCCAGGATTTCCCCGGATTTCCCCTGGTTTTTGTTCTATTCTGGGTGTCAGGGGGGATTTTCTGTAATTTTCTAGAATGTCCCGGAATTACATGCTTTCCCCTTTAAGGCCATCATTCCCTCCCACTGCTCCTATCGGGGGCCTTAAAGGGGAAAGCATGCCATTGCTGGACATTAAAGAAAAGGCCCCAATTGGAGCAGTGGGGGGGGGGGGAGAAATGACATGCAGTGGGGGGTGGGTGGAAATAACACACTTTCCTCTCCTTCGCTTCAGTCGGGGACTTTAAGGCCCCAATTGGAGTGGAGGAGGGGGAAAGAGCACTTTTTGGTTCCCTTTTTTGGTTTCCCAATTATGGTCACCCTATGACCGTTCCTCTGCGAAGACGGAAATGCAGGGCACAGACAGCCAAGGAGTAAAGCCAGGGAGGGGAGACAGGATAGCACTCTTCAAATACTTGAAAGGTTGTCCCACAGAGGAGGGCCAGGATCTCTTCTCGATCCTCCCAGAGTGCAGGAAGCAGAATAATGGGCTCAAGTTACGGGAAACCAGATTCCGGCTGGACATCAGGAAAAACTTCCTGACTGTTAGAGCAGTACGACAATGGAATCAATTGCCTAGGGAGGTGGTGGGCTCTCCCACAATAGAGGCCTTCAAGAGGCAGCTGGACAACCATCTGTCAGGGATGCTGTAAGGTGGATTCCTGCATTGAGCAGGGGGTTGGACTTGATGGCCTTACAAGCCCCTTCCAACTCTACTATTCTATGATTCTATGATTTTGTGAAAGGTTCAACTGCACAGGCCACTGACTTCCCAAACGGTGTTCACATTTCCAAACTTGAGATCCCTCCAGGCAATGACTAGCAAGGGTGGACAAACTTCCCCCAAAAGCCAACTTGATAAACACTCCCCATTTCCCTCTACGATGGAGCCATCACAGGAAGTTTCGGCCGTGGTTCTGGTCTGCCCTCTCAGTCCATGTTGGGTAAGCTGATGTCGCCTGATAGGCCTGGCCAAAGCTCCATTTCATCCGGCCACGCACCTTTGAACACGCCCCACAATCCTTTGTGACGAGCAAGGCATTCTGGGGCAGAGTTGCAAGGGTGCCTTTGCAGATGGGCTCATTTGGAAAGGATTCCCCTGAAGGGAGAAAGCTCAAAAGCCACAAATCTAACCCACTGGCTTTCAACGGGTGGGTTGTAAAACACAGTCAAAAATGTACTGACCATTTCCCATTTTTTAAAATTGGTTATTTTCTTCCTTCCTTCCTTTTTTTTTTTTAAAAAAAAGAGAAAACGGTATAGATTTTATACCAGGGACCAATCTATCTCTAATATAAGGTGATCGTCCTTTTTATCATCCAGCACACAAACAGCCATTCAGCCTGTACAGCCGAAGCCCGAACCATGACTCAGCAGTTTCTCCAGGCTTCCAAGCTCTTCGATAGAAGCCGGGCTCTCTCCTAAACCACACGTCTCTCGGGGATGAAACAGGCATCAATCCTGGCCAGAACACTTTCGTAGCTGTGCCTGGGGGTAAAGAATGTATAAGCATTGCTGCCTTCTTTCCCCATAGCATAAAGGAGTGAAGAGACTTGCACTCTTCCTTCCCTCTTGTGGAGCACTGTGGCCAGGTGAAAGCAAGCCCAAAGCATCTTCTGTTTAAAACTTGACTTCTGGCATCGTGCCATGGCAGGCTTAGAGCACAGGTGATCAACCTGTTGCCCTCTAGATATTTCAGCCTACAACTCCAGACAACCCTAGGCAGGATAGTCAATGGCGTGGGATGACCGGAGCTGTAAGCCAAAACATATGGAGGGTGATAGGTTATTTATTCATTTTATTTATTGTATTCCTATACCGCCCAATAGCTGAAGCTCTCTGGGCAGGTTAACAAAACTTAAAACCATAAAAACCATTCAAAATAACAACAGCATTAAAACATAATTTGAAAACATAAGTATAAAAGCACAACCAAGATAAAAAAAAACCGAGCAGCCATACAGAAATTAATACGGATTTAAAATACAGATTTAAACAGCAAAGTTAAAAATCAAAAAGTCTTCACCTGGAGTCTAAAGGAGTATAACGTAGATGCCAGGCGAACCTCTCTAGGGAGCTCATTCCACAGTTGGGGTGCCACAGCAGAGAAGGCCCTCCTCCTGGTAGCCACCTGCCTCACTTCCTTTGGCAGGGGTTCATGGAGAAGGACCCCAGAAGATGATCTTAGGGTCTGGACAGGTGCATATGGGAGGAGGCGTTCCTTCAGATAACCTAGCCCCAAGCCATTTAGGGCTTTGAAGGTTAATACCATCACTTTGAATTGGGCCCGGACCTGGACTGGCAGCCAGTGAAACTGGAAAAGGACTGGCGTAATGTGGTCTCGTTGGCCAGTCCCCGTTAACAGTCTGGCTACCCTGTTTTGTACCAGCTGAAGTTTCCGGACCGTTTTCAAAAGCAGCCCCACATATAATGCATTGCAATAATTCAGACAGGAGTTTATCAAAGCGTGGATAACTGTAGCTCAGTCACCCAGCCCTGGTTTAGAGGACACGCCAGTTGGGATGTAGACAAGCATTTTATGAATTGCCTTAAACAAGAACAGAACAGGTGCACAAAACCTCTCACCCCACCTAGATCCAACTGAGCCCAGTCACAAGCAGGGGCCAGGCCTGTCCCCAAACAGATCACAATCAGGAAAACAAGGATAATGATTTCTCATGGACAGTCCCTGGAACATGAGTCCAACAGGAGACTCAGGATATGGGAAACCTAAAGGGAGGATCATTCTCCAAGACCATGATTGCACAAAATACAGCCACACTAGGCAAGTATACACTAAGAGGGCGTTCAAAGCATTTTGCATACACCACTTTATTGAAATCTTTCCAATGATCCTATAAGGTAGGCCAGGAGTACTTTTTTTGTTGTTGGTAGTTTTTTGAAGTGTTTTAGTGGTTTTAAATGTACAGATTGTGTGTATGTTGTATGTTTTTGCTGTTTTAATTTTTGTATATTGTTTTTAATTGTTTTTAATCCTATGTAAACCGCCCAGAGAGCTTCGGCTATGGGGCGGTATACAAATGTAATAAATAAATAAATTTACATATTGCAGAGGGAGAGCTGAAGAAAAACAGAGAAACGGAGGCGGCCTAGGGAGTTCCTGGCAAATCTGTACTTCCAGTGGAGGCTGGTGGCTCCCATGTCAGTAGGGCAGTGAATCCGCTCCAGCTTTTAGTCAGAACTCTTCGCTCCTTGGAGAGCTCCTTTAGAGTTCTGACTGGTCCTGAGGGAAACCTGGAGCGGATTTGCCATCCCACTGATATGGGAGCCACCAACCTCCAATGTGTAGCTCAATCTCTTAGTCAATATACTGCACAAGATTTTGGATGGATAGATGGCTATGCCTTTCAGAGGATGGGGATGCCTTTGGAGAGAGAGAGAGAGCATAACTCAAGTGGTAGGAATGTGCAAGAAATCCACTCCACAATTTTTTTGGCTGTGTGGATTTCTTCAATTCGCAGCATCCAGAAATGGATGCGGACGGGATGCACTTTGTGTTCAGATATCTGTACATTCCTGAACTGGCAATGTGTCCTGCAGGATAGAAAAAGGGAGGAAGAAACACCCGCTAAAATGAGAACATTCGAAAAGCGCACCAAAAATGCATACTTAAAAAAAAAAATGTTTACGAACATGTTGTAGTCCATGTGCAGAGGCGTACAAAACATATGTACAATTTCAGAAACATGTCCTGAAACGTACAATTTAAAAAAAACACATGAACAGATCCATAAAAATCCACACAGAATCAGAGTGGAAAAGACTTGCCGTTGGTCGCTGGAGGAAGTTCACATAAACGCACCTGGCAGATCCGCTTATCCCAGCGATTTACGATTCTAGAGCCACTGCTCTGCACGTGGAAGTGCCTAGATTCAATCACTGAGCATCATCAGGCAAGGGGGAAATCGTGTTTGCCTACCGTCGCTTCTCCGCCCGCGCGTTTGTCCCTCATGACTTCCTCTTTTGAAAGAGGAAGTAAACAACGTGCTTGTGGCCCCTTCCTTGGGCCGTTTTGATCCCGCTGCTTCTCCTGCGCACAGCAGGGAATAGCGGAAACTTCCGTCTTTAAAAATAAGTCAAACTTACTGGGGTGTTTTTGTTGTGGCATGAAGAAGGCTAGAAGGGGCGGGAGGCACGTGGGAGGCAGACGACGTCGTGAGGCCCCCCCCGCGAAAATCCGTGAGTGCCCAGTAAGGAGCGTGCAATAAAACACTCGTCTGATGGAGCTCATCGGCACCCCCCCTCCCCTTGAAAGCACCAAGAAGCAGGTACTAGGAAACAGTGCCATTTTGGGGCAGAAAGGATATAAATAAATGAAATAAATACAAGACCTTTCTGACCCTATAAGCAGCAGCTTCCCACGCCCTTGAAGGCATTAAACGTAGGCTGACCATATGAAAAGGAGGACAGGGCTCCTGTATCTTTAACAGTTGCAGAGAAAAGGGAATTTCAGCAGGCGTCATTTGTATGCAATGAGTTCCTGGTGCAATGAGTTCCTGGTGAAATCCTCTCTTCATCACAACAATTAAAGTTGCAGGCAGATACACAAGAGGGCAGGGCTCTGCAGCTTTAACTGTTGTGATAAAGAGGGAATTTCACCAGGTACAAATTGCATACCAATGACACTGGCTGAAATTCCCTTTTCTCTACCACTGTTAAAGTTACAGGAGCCCTGTCCTCCTTTTCATCGGGTCAGCCTAATTAAACTGTGTGTTCTTTGAATGCCTGTGTGTGTTCTTTGACATTAAACACACAGGCTCCAAGATGCCACCACAGAGCCTGCTAACGGCTTGCCACTTTCCTGTTCTCCTGAATCTGGGCGTAGAGATTGGCAACCTCTGAGCCGGGTGACCTCTGCAGCCCAAGGTATTAAGGAGAAGTAACAGGACCTCACTGTGACTCATCACTGCTGCTGATCCGACAAGCTGTTGATTCCATTGATAAAAGCTTTTAGGCACTCGGCCAAATCCGTTTGCTTCATTCATAGAAAGCAGGACTGGGTTAGGGTGGGGGGAGGGAGGGAAGAAAGAAAGAAATCAACTGGGCGGCAGGCCAGGAAACAAAATCCTTGCCCGTCTCTGGTGACCAGACAAAGCTCTCGGTTATCGAGGGAGGAACCTGGAGGGGTAGTTGAAGCTCAGTGAAGACCACACACATTGCATACAGAAGGTCCCAGTGCGGATCTCCGCCTCTCTGGTAAGAATGACTTCCTGGAGGAGAAGGCTATCAATGGCTACTAGCCCTGATGGTTATGGGCTACCTCCAGTATCCAAGACAGTAAGGCTGTGTGCACCAGTTGCTGGGAAACATGGGAGGGAGGGTGCTGTTGCACCCATGTCCTGCTTTGTGGGTCCCTCATTGACAGCTGTTTGCCCACTGTGTGAACAGAGTGCTGGACTAGATGGACCTTTGGTCTGATCCAGCGTGACACTTCTTATGTTCTTAAGACTATCACCCTCATGTCCCGCTTGTGGGGCTCATTGGGATGTGGGACTAGATAAGACGTTTATTGTATTCTATGCTGTATTTTATGGTTTAAATTTCTGTGAACCACCCAGGGACTATTGGGAAGTATAGAAATGTAACAAATAAACGAATAAATAAATAGACTGTTGGTCTGGTCCAGCAGGCCGTTCTGGCTGGGAATGATGGGAGTTGTAGTCCAAACCTTCTAGAGAGTGCCACGTTGGGCAAAGGTGACCTAGGTCTTTCCTGAGCCAAACTAGGTGAATCTCCGTCTGCAGTTTGAAGTGGCCCAGTGCAGACACAGGTGGACACATCAACTGGTTGTTTGTGCGAACCATAGTAGGCGGAACAAAATGCCAGATCCTCTCTAATGTCTCTCTCCAATCAGGAGCTCAGCTGGAGGCCCCCATGTTTCCTGCTCGGGCAAAGGAAAGCTGTATTCCCTTGAACTCAAATGACTGGTTCCAGAAACAAGAACCAACCTGTTCATGGGATGGATAGATGGATGGATGGATGCTGGGACCACATGGCTCAGCACTTAGCCCTGTCAAGTTCCACAGCAGGAGCTGGCGTAGATCCAATTTCTCATGAAAAATTGATCCAGCCTTATGTATGGGAATGGGGAAGGGGCTGCATCTCTCTCTCCTATAGCCGGGTCACTTTCTAATTAGTACAGGGAGGAACAGGAAGGAGGATATTGATCGTCTCCCTGGCAACTGCTGCAGGTAAGAGGGTTTTTTTTTTCTCATTTCCCTTAGTCTGGAATGGCCTTCCTGGCAGGGCTGGGGATTTCCACATCAGCCCCTGCTCTTCATGTTTAGGATCAGAAGGGACCCGGAATGCCAGGGAGGTATTAAGAACATAAGAAGAGCCATGCTGGATTCAAACAAGGGTCCATCTAGTTTAGCATTCTGTTCACACAGTGGCCAACCAGCTGCCCACAAAAAACCCAGAAGGATGGGTACAACAGTATCCTCCCACCCATGTTCCCCAGTAACTGGTGTACATATTGCACTATGAAAGTGGTTTGAAAGTGGTATATAAGAGGCAGGAGCCACACTACTACTTTATAGCGTTACTGAAGTACACTGACAACTGTTGGGGCCATAAGACACATACCATATACTGCTTCTATACTGCTATATCCTGCTTGGTGTGTCTCCCGCCTTTTATATACCACTTTTATAATGCAATACCCTGCTTGGTATAGATGAGGCCTCGGTCTGAACCAACATGGCTCTTACATTTTTATGTCACTGTAGCAGCGAGGTATTTAGGATATTGGGGGGGGCTATGGTAAATTGGGGGATTGGGGAATGACCAGGAGGGTTTTTTCAAAAGTAGGGTAGAAAATAGCTCAGGATTTCCAGGGGGAATCTCATGAGTTGTTTCATTAGTTGTCAATTCTTTCTGTAATTTTCATTTTGCGAACTGCCTTGTGTATGCCAGGAAAGGTCTGGTATCAGTAGTATCAAATAATAATAATAATAATAATAATAATAATAATAATAATACATACACACCAACATCCAGAAAGCAGTCATACTTAAAACCTGCTCACTTGTCAGGAAATTCCTGAATCTGTAAAAGACAGCCTGACTTGGAAAGGCCCATCATGTCCGTCTAGAAAAACCGCTACGAGTGAGAAAGAGATACAATAATAATAATAATAATAATAATACATACATACATACATACATACATACATACTTAAGCAAGCAGTTGGGCTGGATATGGCAATGGGAAAGTGTTCTGAGTCTTTGGGTTGGTTGCTTAATGCTGCCCTCTCCATCACCGGCTATTGCCTGTCCCTGGCCATTTTTCTTCTTTTAATGCTCTCTTGATTATTTCCTTTCCTTTTTTTTTTTTTTTTTAAAGAAAAGCTACAGAGAGAAATAATGAGGAGTTGTAATTGTAGAGGAGGTATGTGATGGAGGGGAGTGCTGGTGGTGATGTGGGGGGAAGGCAGCTGTATTAGCCATCTGCCAGGCCGCTGAATAACACCCACTTAAGTATCTGTTTACAAAACTGAGCAGTCTGCGATAGTCGAAACACAGACAGACGCTTCCAACGGAGCAGCCCAAGGGATGCTAGCGAAGAGAGGTGGAAGGAAAGACGGCCAGTCGCACCCTGCACCTTCCCGCTCGCCCTGGGTGATTACGTCACCCTCCACGACTTGCAAATGTGGTACTCTAACCAATGTCATCACCTGCCGTGACTAGCAAATGTAGTGCTCTAATTGGTTAGAGTGCCGCATTTGCTGGTCATGGCAGGTGACATCGAGGAGCCAGGACGACGGGGGATGATGTGGAGGAGGTAGCAGGTAAGCAGGGAGAGAGGGGGAGGGAGGGGTAGAATGGGAGGGAGTGCTGTGAACAGACCCGGATCAGATCCGGATCTGAGTCGGATCAGATTGGGCCCAATCCAGACCTGACAGATCGGGATCCAGATTGGATCGGGGGGGGGGTCTGTTCACAGCCCTAATTCCTACTACCCTAGAAGCACCGGCACAAGGGAAGCCAATGGTGGCAGCACCTCTCCAATCCAAGGAGGGCTGCGTTGCTCTCCTTTGACTTCAAGGACACCAGCTTAGTAGCCCCAGAGGAACTGCAGTCTCCTCCCCTGCCCCATTGGAGTGGATGGTTGTTCAAAGCAGGCAAGGGCCCTTTAATTGAGGAGGCTCCTCCCACTGAGGGCAGAGCGAACTACCTGCATGGCGCTGTCACTCTATTTAAAGCTCAGCCAGGATCAGCCTCTTGATGAAACTACGTTTGAGCATTTCTCTTTCAAAGTCTCCAGGGTAAATTGGCACCTGGAGCTTTCTCTGACCTCTGGCCTGGAATGACCCTAGACCAGCCTCCCCAAAATTCCTAGCCAGTGGTCATATGGGAGTTCGAATCCAACACATCTGGAGAGCACTGGGTTTATGGAAGGCAGACCTAGACTTTGCCCTCCTCTACTTTACCAAATCTGTTGTCTTAAACCTCCCTCCCCACTTAGGCCAGGGGGCTGTCTATATGATGCCTGGTTGCCGCCACCTTAAGGAGAACTCCACACTTTCTCTTCAGTGGGGTGGAGGCATCTTATCCCAATGCAGACGGAGAGTGCGGGATTTCTGCTGGGCAGACAGCAACCAATCAGGGCTTGCCATCCGCCCGGGAATGTATCCGCTGCGACTCCAGAATGAGTATAGACAGCAGATGCACAGTATTCACCTCGCTCAAGGGAAAAAGCCCTGCGATGGCTGCAAGGTGGCTGCTGCGTTGTATTACCAACGCAGTGCCACCTCATAACCACCGCGGTGCTTTCAGACCATCTAGGCAGCCCCTCAACCCCCCATACTACTGAGTTCATTGCCTAGAACATGAACATTGCAAGAGAAGATCAGTCCAAGCACCTTGGATGGCTCCTTTAGAGTTCTGCCTGTATGGATTCAAACGCAGAGCGGATTCACTGTCCCACAGACATCGGAGCCATCAGCCTCCACTGGCTGATGGGAATTGAAGTCTAAAACATCTGGAAGGCACTAGGTTGTCTAGCCCTGCTCTAGGGTCTCAAGGAGGGGTCATTCCCATCACTTGTTCTCTGAGATGCTTCTAACTGGAAGTCAAACCTGCTGGGAATTGAACCTGCAACCAGCACACAAAACCTAGGCATTGAGATAGGCTGGACTAGGAATTCAAATCAGTAAATACGAGCGCGATAATCGCTCCATGCCTACCTCTCAAACAAAATGCCCTGCCATTGCTTTGGAACCCCCTACAGTATTCAGTCGAAAGGGTTTGCCGTGTCATAATCAATGAAGCAAAACACCGGCAAATGCCTTTTTCTTTCGACATTTTATTAGATAATAAACCATGGCAGGATCTGTGTCGCGAGGTCAATCTGTGTAAATATGTACAAATCTAAATACAATTTTTAAAGACCCGCTATTGACTCCTCTATAATGACATCTTTTTTTGCCACATCGCTCAAAGATCAGGACCAGTTACATATCAAATACACCTGCGTTGATAGGTGTGCTCATTTGGTTTACAATTTCTTTAGAGGCACTGTGCTAAATCCTGGCCTGAGGCCCTGTCATTCCTAACTAGTTTCCTATATACTAATTATTAACGATTTCTCCAAGCGTGGATCCTTATGCAATAGTTTGGTAACTTGGTGAAAATATACACATTCCTCCACAAAGCCCTGTAGATCAGTAATCCAAACAAAAGAAGTTTGCACTGACCATTCAAATGTGTAGTAGAAAAACTAAACGCAACCTTTCAACACATCGGTGATAGTTTAAAAAGCGTTTTTTTCTTGTATTTACCATTGGTAAATGCTTTGGTTGTTAATATACCATTCTAGATATTGGAGCTCCAGCCCTTGAATGAAAGCCCTGGAATAACAGTTTATTAACCTATTATGGATGAGTTGAAGGTCTGAGCTTAGTTTTTCCTACTGTGCATTTGATTGGGTGGAGAAAACGCCTTGTGTTTAGATCCAAGACGGAGGTATGTGCAGGATAGGCACATGGAAGGCAGTTGTAGAAGTACAAAAACATCTTAGGGAAAAAACCTTATAGGGGTTAGGGAATCCCAAAACAGCCCAACATGGACTGAGGGTGCTTAATGAGCATGGAATGCTAACTGACTGTCAGGGGACATGAAATGGAAAAACAGTAGGAAGGAAAGGAATAGAGCAGTCCAGAAGAGGAAATGGTTTCATCTCCCACTTGATTTTACTATATGCTAATCTGGATGGAGGAATATAGTTTGGTTGGGATTAGGGTTGTACACCCCTTAGAATCATAGAATAGTTGAGTTGGAAGGGGCCTCTAAGGCCATCAAGCCCAACCTCATGCTCAATGCAGGAGTCCACCTTAAAGCATCCCTGACAGATGGCTGTCCAGCTGCCTCTTGAAAGCTTCTAGTGTGGGAAGGCCCACTATGTCCCTAGGTCATTGGTTCCATTGTCGTATTGTTCTAACCATCAGGAAGTTTTTCCCGACGTCCAGCTGGAATCTGGCTTCCTGTCACTTGAGCCCATTATTCCGCATCCTGCACTCCGGGATGATTGAGAAGAGATCCTGGCCCTTCTCTGTGGGGCAACCTTTTAAGGCCTTGCAGAGTGCTCCCCTTAGTCTTAATGAATCAAGTGAACAGTTTGGGGCTCCTCCCAGACCAAATATTTCCCCAAAATACCCAAGTAGCCTCTGTGGCCAGGAGTGCTATTTGCCATCTGCCAACTATCTGGAGAAAACAAAGTTGTCCTTAGTTTCCCATTCATTCATTAAATCCAGGAAAAATTACTTTAATTTACTCTACTTTTAAAGACAGTTTGGAAGCTGAGGTTGGTTCAGAATATGGTACGCACATACCGCCCCAACTTTACTTCCGTTCCATTGGTTATCAGTTTGTTTCCCAGTTCACTTCAAACTACTGGCCTTGACCTTTAAAGTGCGAGACACTTTAGGACCCAGTGAAGTCAAGAACCAGTCCTTCGTGCTCATGGATTTTGGGATCTGCATAAGAGGCCTTCTTGGCCCCTTCTTTAAGAGATGTCTGATCAGTAGGTACTAAGGATGTTCATGAATTTAATTTCTGTTCGGAAAACATGTGAACCTATCCCATACGCAATGACAAATGCGAGCAGGAATGCTTTTTATTGAGAGATGTCAACAAATTTGGATTTGTGATCGTGATCAAAAAAAGCCCAATATTTTTTAAAGAATGTGTACTTTTGAATGCATGTTCTTTTAGTCAGGGAGGGGGAAATGAGCTTTTGAAAAAAATGTTTACTTTACCCATGAAAAATGCATATTTTCCCATACAACCTTTCCCCATTCAAACGAATAACAAAAAAGGTCAAAAGTTAAAATGGGAGAGAGCCAAATTGAGCTTGGATTTAATTTTTGAAGAATTTAAGTGAACTTGGGAATTGCTGCATCTCCCATGCTGAGTTGGTATCAGAGACAGGGCCTCCTCGGTGGTGGCACCATCACAGTGGAATGCACACACTCAAGTAAAAAAGTTTGGTTTAGGGTGGCAAGGAAAAAAGTTCTTGATTCACATAGTGAGCTGGTGAGCATGAAAAGTTGACCCACAATCATACACAGAGCTACTATACTGCAGTGGCTAACGCACTAAACTGGGAACCAGGAATTCCCTCTGCTGTGAAATCGACCTTAGGCATGTCCCCTAGATAAAAAATGCTATCCTCCAGGTGTGTTAGATTATAGTTCCCAGCATCCCCCAACCATCATAGCTGGCAGGGAGATGCTGGAAGTTGTATCCCAACCAGTGAAGGATAGTGGCTCAGTGTCCATGGGTTGGAGAACCTGCTCTGGGTTTCAGCCACACCATGGATAGCCCCTTTAGTGTTCTGACTGGTTCTGAATGAAACCCGGAACGGATTCACCGACCCACTGACATCGTACCTTCGATAGCTCCTTTCTGATGGCTCCTGATTGAAATCTGGAGCTGATTCGCTGCATTTAATCCAAGCATTTAAACGCAGCAATGGAAGGAGCCAGACGAATGCTAGGAGGTAACGGGTTCTGAGGGTACGGGAGTGCAGATGGCGTTGGGGAGGGATGGAAGATGCAATCTCGGGTTTACAAAGGGTTAGGGTACCAAAAAGAGCACAAAAGGGGGGCATGGGACACAGAGTGAAGAAGAAAGAGATAAGTGGAAGCAAGAGAATGGAGATGCTACATTTCTTTGCTTTCCTACATGCTTCAGCCTGCCCTGACGCCTTCCTTAGGCAAGGGGAGAGTGACCCACCTTCCAGTTCATAGCTTTGACGTCCCCTGCTGCTGCAGCAGCAAAGATGCACTGTGGACCCTATGAATCAGCAATGACCCGTGTGAAAAGCAACCACCGATTCTCCCTGTCATGGAATAATTCCCCTTGCTGCATATGGGCTGGTTGAGTTTTAGCACTGGGTCTGTTTCCGGTATCTTCAGGTCCCCTGACCCCTGTCCATGGTGCTGAAATCTCACCACGCCGAAGGAGCTATCCAAAGTGCTGGGCCTATTTTGGAGCTTTGGTTCAGCACCTTGGACAGCTCTTTTAGCCTGCTGCTTCTGACTGAAACCCGGAGCGGATTCACCATCCCACTGACGTCGAAGCCCCCACCATGCCTGACTCCCAACACATTCAGAGGGCACCCGGTTGGGGAAGGCTGCTACAGACTTTTAAGCTACGTTGACTAATCACTCCCAAGGAAGAAAGAGCTCCTGGGTTCCTGTACTAGACGGCCACCTGCCTCGCCTTCACTGAAGCCCATTTGCAACATGAGCTCCGTTTCCCCCACCTCCAAGTTGACAACAGGGAATTCCTCCCTGCGAACATCACTGTTATTCTTACTGAATGAACCTCCAAAGAGCTGTACTGGGTGTTCCTCCAGTGCAGGGGAATTCCTGTCAAAGTCTCCTCATGAAATATGAACAACCGAGAGAAAAGTAAAGATCACCAGTCATTTCCCACGAGCTTTCGAGATGACTTGCGGGCCTATTATTAAAGCCCAGAATCGGCGCCCCAGGCTGACGATTTATCACTCTCTGAAGAGGGCATCCCTGGATTTTGTGCGGAGGAACGGATCTTTGCAAAAGAAGGAGGGAAGCCTCGGCAAACGCCACAGGTGAGACTCACGCAGCAATGATAAAAGACGTCTAGGTCAAAATGGGATCTTTGGAAGAACAGATGTGAAGGATCATTTTTCATCTCTTCCCCTCAGTTCAACTCTTTATCTCCATAGCCTTGATTGTGTCAAGGCCGGAGTGGCCACAGGCACCTACGATCCAATCAAAATGCCTTTCCACGTGACAAGTGGGTGAGTACCAGCTTCTCGGCAAAAGGGTATGAATGAAAGTGTGTCTTCCAAGGAGATATCCAAGTATTGCAAAGGCCAAACCGGCAGGACAGCTCAGAAGAAACTGAGCCAGGATTGTAACCCAGCAAGTTCTAAACGATTTCAGCCCAGACACAACTCCAAAAGCATCTCTCTCCATCCAATGCTTCACCAAGACCTCTGAGACTGAGGTAAATGTACTCTCAGCCATGGCATGTGAAGAGGCCTTTCCACAGGGACAAGAAAAGAGCTGTTCTTGTTGGCTGCTGTTCAGCTCTGGCACTCCTTCCAGACTCTGTGCTTGTTATAAGAACTGAACTTGTGATGCTCAGTTCATACGGTAAACAGTTCCACTGGTTAATGAATTGCAGTGTATTATAGTGACCCTGTGGAAAGGAGGACAGGGCTCCTGTATCTTTAACAGCTGAATACAAAAGGGAATTTCTTTCAGCAGGTATTTGTAGGCATGCAGCACCTGGTGAAATTCCTTCTACATCACAGCAGTTGAAGTAGCAGGAGCTATACTGGAGTGACCAGATACAAAAGCTTCAACTGTTGTCATGAAGAGGGAATTTCAGCAGGTGCTGCATGCATACAAATGACACCTGCTGAAATTCCCTTTTATACACAGCTGTTAAAGATACAGGAGACCTGTTCTCCTTTCCACGTGGTCACCCTATTTAGCCCCAGGAGTTGCCAAAGGAACATAATGAAAGTTTCCCCTTCTACTAAGGTTTCTTCCAAGGGAGACCATATCCTTCTCTCTTCTACTCAATCGGTACCATTCTTGACTTTTGACTAACCCTGTCAAGTGTGCTTTAAGGTGGATTCCTGCATTGAGCAGGGGATTAGACTTGATGGCCTTAGAGGCCCCTTCCAACTGAACTGTTCTATGATTCTATGGTTCTACCAGGTATCTCTGCTCAGGACATCAAGGGCAAAGGGAAGCAGCAGCCCTTTCCACTGTGTTAAGGTTCAACTCCATGACTGGCTGGATTTTGCAGCTAAGGATCTGGGGCCTGAATTGGCTTTTTCACTCCTCCCTCTCAATGCATTTTCCTTTTGTGTCATGACTTTTTGATAGTACACTTCTGGGCAGGGACTTGTTTGCTGGAGGGCAGGATAAAAATGCTTTGAATAAATCAAATAAACTGAATGGATACAGATAACTGCCACCAGCTCCAGGGTGGCCACCCCGGGCAACATCCGTCTTTTGGCAGTGGGTCAACATCATGTACAAGCCTGCACGGAGACTGATCCACCAGTCACAACGAAGTGGAAAGATACCCGGACTTGTCAGTGCTTGAGGGTAGCATAATCCTCAAACCACTTAAGCCCGGGTTCTCAGCATCGAACTTTTCCTGGCCCCCCTCAAAGCTGGCAGCCCAGCTGAAGACAGTGATTAAATGAGTCCCGTTTGAATGCTGAAAGGAGTATTTGGCACTCCGTTGTGGATTGCCATGAAGCTTTGTGAAATTAATTGGATTGGAAGTTCACTGCGAATGCTCCGTTCATCTCTAAGGATGAAAGCTCGCACAATTTAAAGCTGCAGGGGAGAAAGACACCCCTCCCCCCAAAAAAAACATGTCGGAAGAGAGGAAAAGGCTCTTCAGAAGCAAATAATCAGGGGGCAAAATGTCGGGTGAAACCCTAACCCCAGAAACATGATATCAGCAGGTGCACCGCTCATCCCTCTCCGCTAGGAGTGTAAGGTGGCATCATCATCATCATCATGGTTAATTGCAGACTATGTTACAGCACACAATCTTAAAATGATCTGCCTTGGTTACATCACGGTTAGACTACATGGGGCAAACTACGTGGGGCTACCCTTGAAGACCATCCAGAAGCTTCAATTGGTATAAAACGTGGCAGCTAGGCTGCTCACCAAAGTGCTCTTGCAGAGGATTCTTGAAATTAGAACACGGCCTACAGGTCACCCAACCCTTGCGTATGTACTGCAAATATTGTGTGCTGTTGTGGTGACCCCAACTCAACAACAGGGTATCTTCCCTTCATGCATCAGGTGGATGGTCTGCCTTTAAAACAAATAAGCAGTTACATGTACACTGATGTACAAATACATGAATCCTTCACCTTTCCCCCTAGCCTCCACCAAATTACAGAGCTGGAATGAGGTGTGCTGGTGATGTTACAGGCATTGGCCAATAGGTGCTCACTGCAGACACTTTCCTCCTACACCCAGTTCGAAGCCGAAACCGAAAGACGCGAACAATAATTTTATTTCCAGACCTCACTCCAGGACGGGGGGGGGGGGGGGAGAGAGAAAAAGAATCGTGCATAGGTCAGCATCTCCGGATTTGTTGGAGGCCGTCTGAGCATGATGGGAGCTGCAGCAGGCTGGGGAAAGGTCATTTTAAGTGCTCTCAGGCAACTTCTGCCCTTCTTACAACCGTCTTCACCCTGAGTGTAGGATTACAGATAAGTTCTTTGAGAAGAAAGCAGGGCTGGAGTGGGAGGGGGCGGGGAGAGAGGGGGGTGGAGGAAGCTGAGATTGGATAGTCCTGATCTTCCTCTCTAGAGAGTGATGAAGAATCCGACGGGCTCTTCTGAAATTAGAAACTTAACAATGAACATGCTTCACGTACAACTCGCCTGGCTCGGTTACCATGGAGACGGCTACAAATCTATGTCAGCTGCCGTGCACTCTCTACTCACGACAATTAGCAGCAGAAGGCGGGGAAACCCTCTCGCACCTTTCGCTGCTCAGCTGGTTTTGTAGCGCGCAAGGAATTTTGCACGGCAGGCGGGATGCAAGTGGCAAGCCTCGGCGTCGGCGTGGAGCCGCAGCACATTGGTGGGATGTGGCCGCTCCTTGCTGAGGGTTGCTTCATGCACGCATGCTCTCTGGCCTGCATCGGGTGGTGGGCGGCATGTGCGAATTGCCATGGCTAGATCACCGCTACAATGGCACAGATCCCACGTTCATAATCTCAGGTGTCGTACTTTCCAAAGGAGTGTTTTTCACCCGGTTCATGCAAACATGCTCATTGCTGTTGCTGTTGCACTTGCGATATGAAGTGAGCATGCTCTCTTGGAAAACGTAAGGGCCTGATCCGACACATTTCTTTGCCAAGTGAATATGGGGCAGAAGGGAGGCATTTTTAGAATCAATGGGTGGGTGGGTGGGTGACTGGATGTTGCAGCCTGCTCACTCATGCAGGAAGCCAGATTCCCGCTGGACATCAGGAAAAATTTTCTGACTGTTAGAGCGGTATGACAATGGAACCAATGAGCTAGGGAGGTGTGGACTCTCCCACGCTAGAGGCATTCATCTGGACAGCCGTCTGTCAGGGATGCTTTAAGGTGGATTCCAGCATTGAGCAGGGGGTTGGACTCAATGGCCTTAGAGGCCCCTTCCAACTCTACTATTCTATGATTCTATGACATAATAGCCCTCTTCAAATACTTGAAAGGTTGTCACACAGAGGAGGGCCAGGATCTCTTCTCGATCAACCCAGAGTGCAGGACGCGGAATAATGGGCTCAAGTTACAGGCAGCCAGATTCCGGCAGGACATCAGGAAAATCTCCCTGACTGTTAGAGCAGTATGACAATGGAATCAATGAGCTAGGGAGGCCATGGGCTCTCCCACACCAGAGGCATTCAAGAGGCAGCTGGATAACCATCTGTCAGGGATGGTTTAAGGTAGATTCCTGCATTGAGCAGGGGGGTGGACTCAATGGTCTTAGAGGCCCCTTTCAACTCTACTATTCTATGATTCTATGTGAGCTGAGCAAGGAGCCTTGGGGCATGTAGCTCTCAGGGCACCCGACATCCAGCATACAGATTCAGGCACCATGGGAAATTCTATTTCCCTGGCTCCCTGGTATTTGGGATGATACTGTGGCAGCATTCTCAGCCCCAGCATGGGAAGGAAGAAGGGCAGAACGGAGGCTTCCTAAAGAAGACAACAGATACGTTGGGGGACATCATAACCCATTCTCCATGAATGGTCCTGAATTTGGAATTAGGTTGCAGGGCAGGAAGGACCATGCTATTCTCTGGTTTTATTTATTTACAATATTTATATGCCAGTCCTCATTTCGGAGCGGTGGACATATCGAACAAAAGAATAAAACCACAGAATAAAACCACAATTAAAAATACATTTTGAAAAGAAACAAAAGTGTAATAAAACTGTGGCTGGTCATGAAGGGAAAAGGCTTCATGGAACAATTACATTTTCAGGAGGTGCTGGAAGGAGGGCAATGAGGATGACCCCAGGGGTCTGGGAACAAAGCCCTATGAGGAGAGACCGAAAGAACTGGGTGTGTTTAGCCTGGAGAAGAGAAGATTGAGGGGAGACATGATAGCACTCTTCAAATACTTGAAAGGTTGTCACACAGAGGAGGGCCAGGATCTCTTCTCGATCGTCGCACAGTGCAGGATACGGAATAATGGACTCCAGTTACAGGAAGCCGGATTCCAGCTGGACATCAGGGAAAACTTCCTGACTGTTAGAGCAGTACGACAATGGAACCAATGACTTAGGGAGGTTGTGGGCTCTCCCACACCAGAGGCATTCAAGAGGCAACTGGACAACCATCTGTCAGGGATGCTTTAAGGTGGATTCCTGCACTGAGCAGGGGGTTGGACTCGATGGCCTATTCTGTGTTTCTATGATTCTATGTCATTTTATATTTCCTCTTTGGAAACTGCTAAGATCTTTGCCCCAGTGATTTCCTTGGGAGTCCCATAATTCAACTTTCTTCTAGAAAAGTAGAATCGGAGCTGGAGGTATCAAGCCTCAGCCTCCACATTTTAGGCAATTTCTGACCCAGAGTCTCTGAAGTCAGGGTTAGGCATCCATGTGCTCCTTTCTTGGTGTCCACCAAGGTGCCTTGACTCTCCTGCTTTGTTTTATTAATTAACATATTCTCTTACCCGCAGCTGGGATTCCTGTGAAATAATCTCTTGGTACTGAAAACTGTGAGTTCAGTGGAATGTGCTGGGGCTCAGCCCCCACCTCTGCTTTGCACACAGACTTTTGGGCAGCTTACTTGTCCTTTGCCATGCCTCCCATAGGAGCCCATTTTGTGGTGGTGCCCACGACAGTTTCCCAAATTCCCAGATGCGCCCATGGCTCAAAAAAGTTCCCCACCACCTTATATATCCTTCCTGATGCAGATCCCCAACACCTCTCAAAGTCTTTTTTTGTCTTCTGACATTTCTTCTCCCCTTCTCCTATCACACTTCACTTGTAACTTCTTCCCACCACATGCATAGACACTGCTGGGTTTTCTTTTCATCTCTCCCTTCTACTGGAGGTGTGGGGTGGGACAGCCACAGTTTGAGAAGTGCCGAGTTACCCTCTCCCCCAGTTTAGTAGTGTCTATTCTAGGGATGCGCAACCATGACAGCCTTGATGGCCACATCCCATCTTGGCTGGGTGGTGGGGGCTGTACATGTTCACATACACACAAACACGCTTCCCTCCCACATGCTAAGATCTAGGAATCATTGGGGGGGGGGTGATGGAGGTTAAAGTTTCTCCTGCCCCAGCCATCATCACAAAGTGTGCTGTTTCTCCCCTGCTAGAAGAGAGTAATAAATGAAATAATAGAGAAGGCAAGGACCATAGAATTCGCCTTTACGCCTGGTTAGGCGATTATGCACATATTCGCAGAAGCGCATTTATGCCTAATACCTCTGTACGAGAGGCGGCGAAGCGCATTACTGGACGACCGAAACGCGATTTAAACTGTTGACATGCGGAGAATCGCTTGTTCACATAGTCAAAATGCGCTTTAACGGCCGAAGCAAAATAAAACTCGCTATTTAACGCGCATTCGATAATGCGCATAATCGGAGAGAAAACGCGCCTCTACGCCCGATTTGCGCTCCATTCTTGTAGAGGTAAATTTTTTAATGCACCTTGAAAGAGCTTTAAATGCCTCTTGTAGAGGCAGCCACAGAATAGTAGAGTTGGAAGGGGCCTATAAGGCCATCGAGTCCAACCCCCTGCTTAATGCAGGAATCCACCTTAAAGCGTACCTGACAGATGGTTGCCCAGCTGCCTCTTGAAGGCCTCTAGTGTGAGAGAGCCCACAACCTCCCTAGGTCATGGGTTCCATTGTCGTACTGCTTTAACAGTCAGGATGATGCCAAAGTTCATCTCAAAGTTTACAAAGCAGGTGCCAATTTGTGACTGGTGGGCCTCAGCCATTTGAAAGTCCCTCATAGAGATGTGAAGGACTGCATGAAACCCAGAAAAATTCAGGGGGGAAATGAGCTTTTCCCATATTTTTCCGAAGCCTTTTTTTATTTTTAAGAAAATTGGAAAAATTGAAAAAAATGAAGAAAAAATGGATTGTGGAATGTTTTATTATAGCATGATGAATAAAATGTTTAAGGCAAAGTGTTCATATAGTTCCTTCTCCAAATGATTTCTAAAACCTATGTACAGTATCAGATTATTACAATTTCTGTGCACCGAGGACAAGCAAGTCTTAGGTTGCAAACTGAGACTACAGCTCTCAAATGCAAGAGCAAGATGCATTTCTGCCTCTAGGGGGCACTGCCATTGAAGCAGAGACTGAAACTGATAGCCGTTGGTATAGCTCAAAAAATGAGTCTGATTAAATTTCATGCATATTCATTGAATCTTGGTCCCCCTTTTTCGCCAGTTCTTTTTATGGGAATGGGTGCTTTATGTCTGCTGGACACTGTAAAAGGACTAGCAGAAACATAAATATTTTTCTTTGTTACTAATGTTGATGGGTTCTTCTCTCTGTGTATGTGTCTGTTTTTAACTATATTTTGCCTGTTCCTCATCGACAGGCAAATCCAAAGAGATTCCTTACAGTTCAGGAGCTTGTAGCTCCATGTGTTTTAAAAAAGAAGTAAAGATTTCAAAAAGTAAATTAAATTTGTAATAATTGTTTGAATACACTGTACATTTAATATACCAAAAGTAATAATTTTATGCCAAACCAACTTGTACATAATTACATTTTATGTTCCTAAAGTAACAAAATGACTTCCGATCTGTAAAAAGTGCTAACATTTCATTATTTTCAATCCCCCCCCCCCCCAAATATCAGTTTTCCCCCTGAAAAAAAAAAAAAGAGAGAGAATGTTTTTTTCCCCCATGGCTTAAAAAATTTCAGAAATTTAGATCTCTAGTCTCTCACGAAGGCCCTGAAGGCAGGAAACCCTCTAGCTCAAAGGAAGGTGGCTTTGCAGGTTTTCATACCAACCTGATGTCTTGGGCAGGAGCCATCTCCAAGGGAAGGCGCACCTTCCTTAGGGAGGACGCAGAACTCAGCTGTGGTGCACTGCATGCGTTTTCCATGCACAAGGTCCAGCCCTGGATGAACCATGAAGCCATAGAAGCCTGTGCTTAGGACACCAAGGGGGAGGCACCATAACTGTAGCCATCTACATTTAGGGAATATATAAATATAATAAAAATCCATTTATATGTAATATCGTTGTGTGTTCTGGCATGGGGGATGATGGCCTTGAAGAAAACTGAGTTTTTAATGTCTGATTTCACCTTCAGCACTTATTGAGTCTAGGGTGACCAGATCAAATCCAGGTCAGGGCTCATGTAACTTTAACAGTTGTAGAGAAAAGGGAATTTCAGCCAGTGTCATTTGTATGCAGTTAGTTCCTGGTGAAATTCCCTCTTCATCACAACTGTTGAAGTTGCAGGGGCCCTGCCTTCTTTTGTATATGGTGACTCTAGTATAGTGCCTGCACCTTTAACTCTTGTGATGAAGAGGGAATATCACCAGGAACTAATTGCATACAAATGACTCTGGCTGAAATTCCCTTTTCTCTACAACTGTTAAAGCTACATGAGCCCTGACCTGGATTTTATCTGGTCACCCTAATTGAGTCTTCAAGTCTTGCCAGCTAAGCAATGGAAGGGCCAAGGGGGCACCATGATTGAGCTGGGCTTAGGGCATCAGTTGGCCTTCATCTGGCCTTGACAAGGGCCCAGGATGAGTCCTCCACATCTCCAGTTAGAAGGACTAGGAGGTAAGAAACAGGTGGGGTGGGGAATCCCATCCCAACACCCAGAAGAGCCATTGCTAGAGTAGTCAATACTCCATGGTTAGGCTGACCAGATAAAATCCAGGTCAGGGCTCATGTAACTTTAACAGTTGTAGAGCAAAGGGAATTTCAGCCAGTGTCGTTTGTATGCAGTTAGTTCCTGGTGAAATTCCCTCTTCATCACAACAGTTAAAGTTGCAGGCACTATGCTAGAGCGACCAGATACAAAAGAAGGCAGGGCCCCTGCACCTTGAACTGTTGTGATGAAGAGGGAATTTCACCAGGAACTAATTGCATACAAATGACACTGGCTGAAATTCCTTTTTCTCTACAACTGTTAAAGTTACATGAGCCCTGACCAGGATTTTGTCTGGTCACCCTAATTTAGAGGTGCAGTCGCTCATCATGACAAGCCCCCCAAAGCCACACCCCAAGGAGAGTCCAAAAATGCAGGCAGATGAGCTGATCCATATCAACGAACCCATTTCAGCGATTTTCAACTCTGCTGGGAGCAAGTCTTTTGTAAAGCTGGTGGGTCATCATTGCCCATTCAAGAATAATCCATCTAAAAGTACTTCACATTAAGAACATAAGAAGAGCCATGTTGGATCATGCCAAGGGTCCATCTAGTCCAGCACTCTGATCACACAGTGGCCAACCAGCTGCCGACCAGGAGCCCGCAAGTCACAACAGTACCCTACCACCCATGTTCCACAGCAACTGGTATATATAGGCTTACTGCCTCTGGTACTGGAGGTAGTACATAGCCATCAGGACTATATTCATTTTATTTATTTTATTATTGCATTTATATCCTGCTTTTTTTCCTCCAAGGAACCCAAGGCGGCATACATAATCCTCCTCCTCCTCTCCATTTTATCCTCACAACAACAACCCTGTGAGGTAGGTTGGGCTGAGAGTCTGTGACTGGCCCAAAGTCACCTAGTGGGTTTCCATGGCCGAGTGGGGACTAGAACCCAGATCTCCCGATTCCCAGTCGAACACTGTAGCCACTACACCACACTGACTGGTAACCAATAACAGCCTTCTCCTCCAGGAATTTATCGAACCCCCTTTTAAAGCTATCCAAATTGACAGCCATCACTACTTCTTGTGGTAGTGAATTCCATAGTTTCACTGCTCACTGTGTTTCATAACACCAAAGAACAATATATTGTTGTTGGAAAAAATCAATACCACCCCCCTAGCTACTGTGAGAACAGCAGCTAAGTGCAGAGGGAATTTCAAGGGGGCTGGCAGAAGACATCAGCGTCCCTGCTAATAAAAAAGTATCAGGACTGCATCTCTACAAGCCTTGCTTCTGCTACACCATTTTCAGTACTGCAGTAGCTGGACAATTCATCTGACCTGGTATGAGTAGGCTTCCCATCAAAGATGTGCGAATGACAGAAGAGCTCAACAGTTGCAAGACACCCTTGCTACCAGCCCGGGCCGAACGTCAAAAAGGAGACATCTCCCGCGACTTTGCTTCCCTGATGAGTTCGTTCGTTTCAGGGAGCTCGGCGATAAATCATCCGTCGAGCTGCGGCGGGAGCAGAGGACAATATAAATCAAGGAGGTCGCGCTGGAGATTCAAGGACTCGGCTGCCACCATCCGTGACTCGCCCTAACAATCTGTCCCCTCCAGAGCAGGCCTGGGCAACTTCAGTGTCACGCTGGTGGGACGTCACGAGCTGGAAAGGCTCCCATCGATTTGCACATTTGCATGTTAATCAGGGTGCCTTTAAATGCAGTTCGGTCCGGATGACATACTACCACGGGTGGATCAAGTGCTCATCGCCTACGGTACGTTTTGGGTAGGATTCCAACCTCTAGATTCACAGGGATGGCACAACAGCCCCTTTGTAAGGAACCGTATTTGCCATGCATGGTGTGATCTTCTGCATTACTCTTCCTTAATCAGGATAGAAAAATCTAAAATAAAAAAATAAGTGGAAAGGTTTTGCATGCGTGTGTGTATGGGAAGAATGCATGGCATTGAGTCCTGTCTGCTGTTGATTTGTCAGTAGACTTCCGCAACTTGGTGTCCACCAAATGTTTGGCAAGGTGACCCTATGGAAAGGAGGACTGGGCTCCTGTAACTCTAACAGTTGTATTGAGAAGGGAATTTCAGCAGGTGTCATTTGTATGCATGCAGCACCTGGTGAAATTCCCTCTTCATCACAACAGTTAAAGCTGCAGGAGCCCTGCCCTCTTTGGTATCTGGTCACTCTAGGCAGGGCTCCTGCAGCTTTAACTGTTGTGATAAAGAAGGAATTTCAGCAGGTGCTGCATGCATACAAATGACACCTGCTGAAATTCCCTTTTCTATGCAAATGTTAAAAATACAGGAGCCCTGTCCTCCTTTCCATATGGTCACCCCATTATTGTTTTTTTTAAGAAATAGTACACAAGCCTTCCCCAACAATGTGACCTTAGATGGTTGAACTACAATCCCCATCATTCCCAGCCAGCAAAGCCAATGCTGTTGGAATAGACCTGCCCTGTAGAGTGACCAGATACAAAAGAGGGCAGGGTTCCTTCAGCTTTAACTGTTGTGATGAAGAGGGAATTTCACCTGGTGCTGCATTCATACAAATGGCACCTGCTGAAATTCCCTTCTCAATACAACTGTTAAAGATACAGGAGCCCTATCTTCCTTTTCATATAGTCACCCTATGTTTGGACTACAACTTCCATCAGTTCCAGTCAGCATAGTTGTTTAGATATAAAAACCTAGAGTTATCTGAATATGTCTCTACATCAGCAGCAGGGAACCTGTGGCCCTCTAGATGTTTTTAGACTCCAGTTCCCATTAGCCCCAGCCAGCAGGGCCAGGTCAGGGATGATGGGAGCTGAAATCCAACAAGACAAGAGCCTGTGCCTGTGCTCTAGGCTTAGGAGGAATCACAGGATCCAATCTGGATAATGCAGGGAATGGAGAGAAATTGGGAAAGAGAGAGATGAGTATTTAAAAAAGAAGCTAGTTCCTGAATAGGAATGCTGAATGGGAACCAAGCTAAATATATATATATATCTCTAAAAATAAGTCACCACAGAATTGTGTAAAAAGAGCAGTACATTCTACAACTTGTCTTCATTTTGCAAACTCAGAAAATGTATTTATACGATGCTTTGAGATCATGGGATCCCCATGGGAAATGATAGATGGCATTCAGATGAAGAAAAAATTATAGTCTGAAATAAAACAGGTAAAATTAGTAAATGATTCTCCTTACCATGTACTGGGTGGGGGAGATATCAAGGAAATTTCAGACCTACCAGTCCAGAACAGCGGAGGCTGTTGGTTTCAATTTTGGTAGGGCTGTGATTTTTATTTATATTTTATATTTATTTATTTATTATATTTATATAACAAACTACATATCATTTTAAACTGTCCAGGGGTTAGTTAAAAAGCGCAACATATGCTGTTAAATGCCTGGGAGAAAAGTCTTCACCTGGCGCGAAAAGATGACAGTGTTGGCGCCAGGCGAGCCTTGTCGGGGAGATCGTTCCAGAGTCGAGGGGCCACCACTGAAAAGGCCCTCTCCCTTGTTGCCATCCTCCGAGCTTCCCTCAGAGTAGGCACTCAGAGGAGGACCTTGGTTGTTGAGCATAGTGTATGGGTAGGTTCATGTCAGGAGAGGCGTTCTGTCAGGTATTGTGGTCCCAAGCCATGATTCCATTCTGGGTGTGAAACTCTTCTTTTTTCCTCTTCAGGATTACAATTAATTATCCCATTTTTTAAGTTCAAGGGCCAAAGCTGCTTAGTCTGCAACAAATTCATGCGTTTCCCCGGGAAGCAGTAATCATATGTCGGTCTGCTCTTTCTTTTGTTGAGCCTCACCAGGAATTCCTCCAGGCCCACAATCTTGCTGTTTCTCAATGTTTGGAGAGCACCCAAAATTCCCTCTTTGGCTACGCTTCAGTCCAACTGTATTTATTTATTTTGTTCATGTTCTTCAATGATCAGTGGGAGATGAATCTCACTGCATGTCGCCCAGTCTGTTCTATTTATTACCCCTACTGCCAAAATCCCCCAAAGGGAACCTTCTCAATGTGCAGCCAGTTTCGCCTTTCATTCTTGCCTACACCCAACATGTCTTCAGCCCATTGACTACTGCAATGAGCTTTATTAGGGGACAGCCCTTGAAGGAGGCCAAGGAGGTTCAACCAGTGCAGAGTGTAAATGCCAGGAGGCAGGGATATGGGGAAATCGGATCTTTGCAAATTCCAAGGAGAACCAACATGATTTGCAACATACGGACTAACATGTGGATCACCACCTAGTTAGCTATTCCCTTTCCAATTTCCGAAATGATTTGATGTAGCTCTCGGCCAACAAAAGTATGAAAAATAGGTCTTAAAATGTGTATTTTGAGAAAAATACCTTCAGGTATGCGCATTTTGAAAGAAAATGCATCGTTATTTTAAATGTGTGTTGAAATGCAAACGTTTGTAATTTTTTTGTTTCTCTCTCTCTCTCTCTTTTTTTAAAAAAGCAGATTAATGCAAAAACAGGATGGCTTTTCAAAGTGGGCAAGACAACTACTCTTTCTGGAAGACATATAGCTGCTCAGTTAGTACTATAGGTACTGTTTTGCTGCTGTTGTTCTTATTATTGCTAATTGTATTGTTTTATTGTTCTCTTGGAAGCTACCTCTTTAGGGTATACATGTTTTTTGTTTGATCAACCAGGAAACTGGTTTTCTCTCATTAAAAAAAAAGTACTGAAGAACTTTGCAAATTATTCTAATCAGGTATAACAACAAACCATGGTTTGTTGTTAAAAGAATGCACAGTCGTGAGCCTCAGGTCCACATGCTTTCTGCCATCTTTTCTCCATCCTTCATGTATAAAGGGAGGAGATGTGAAGCACACCTCAGTTACCTGTTCCACCTGCATCATCTGGGAAGCGCTGGTTTGTGCAAACCATGATTAACAAACCAGGATCTTACCACAGCACCATGGTTTATTATGGCTGAATATGGGCATTCTTTTTCAAACCTTGGTGAAAAACAACCCCGAGTTACTCAAGCAACAATACACACACACACACAACACACACACATACACTGTGTGTGCATATATATATATATATATATATATGCTTTTATAAGCATATAAAACTGCTGATGCACGTATCCCTCTTCTAACCTGGGCCAGATCTACACCAAGCTGGATATAGTGGTATGAAAGCGGTATATAAGAGGCAGGAGCCACACTACTGCTTTATAGCGGTATTGAAGTGCACTGACAACTGGTGGGGCCCATTCACACATGCCATAGACCGCTATATCCTGCTTGGTGTGGCTCCTGCTTCTTATATGCTGCTTTCATACCACTATATCCTGCTTGGTTTAGATCCGGCCCTGGTGTTTGGTTATGACACAGGTGAAAACATGGCCTTGAAAGATCACAATTCGGTTGGCAAATCAACCCAAATCCCTGCGGTGTATCCACTAAAATCCCTGTGATCGGGTTGCCATCTTAACGATGACCATCCTTAAAAGGCAGAGTTATTTCTAAAAGGGCTAAAGTTGGCACCTACCATTAGCCTCATCCTCAATGGATAATGTCGTCTTCTCCCCTCCCAAAGAGAGTTCACTGGATGTCAAACTCTCCCAACCCCAGTGAATCATTCCACCTGTTGTCCCCACTGCTGAGAAAGCCAGCCTGTCCCCTACGAGGACAGCTCCCCGCCAAGACTAATCACCTGCGGTTTCAAGTTACAAAGCCTTCTGGGTCCTTCACAGGCTGGCACATAGTTTTGACATACCATCTGGCAGGACATTGGGGGTCTCCCATTTCTGGAATTAAAAGGCAGGTGGTTCCCCACACACACAACTTACAGAAGACCCTGCCCCTCTTGTGCTTCATTAAAACAAGTGAGAGAGGGGTTTTCCTTGTTTCCCCATTATCGTTTATTATTTACTATCCACTATTATTAGTATTATTATTAAGATCGCACTCATTCATGGATGAGAGGGCTGACCTGGTATTATTGAGACTTCGGTGGGTGAGCTGAGTGGCGAGGTCAGAGCAACCAACCACCCCAGTTAGGGGATTTGGAACCAAGAGCCATCATTAGGCTGATGACACACAGTTCTATTTCCCCGTGACATCAGAATCAGGTGAGGCTGTGCAAGTCTTGGATCAGTGCCTAGGCTCAGTGATGGGCTGGATGAGGGCCAGTAAAATGAATCTGTATCCTGGCAAGACGGAAACCCTGTGAGTGATTGTTCCCAAGTTCGGGAGATAGGCTCATTAAATGTTCTGGATGGGGTTGCACTCCCTCTGAAAGTTCAGGTTCATAGTCTGGGAGTACTCCTAGATCCATCGCTATCAATGGAGGTCCATGTGGCCATGGTGGCTCAGAGTGCCTTTTGCCAGCTTCAGCTGGTTCACCAGCTTTGACGTCTCCTGGACAGGGAGAGCTTGGCCATGGTGGTACAGGCATTAGTAACCTCAAGGCTGGATTACTGCAATGTGCTCTATGGGACTGCCCTTAAAGCTGCTCCAGAAGCTGGCGCTAGTGTAGAACACAGCAGCTGGACTGTTGTCAGGAGCTGTCCCTTATCAGCATGCAACTCCTTGGCCGAAGGAACTGCACTGGCTGCCTAATTGACACCAAGCTCTAAAAAACTTTGGACCAGGATATCTGAGAGAGCAAATTCTCCCTTTCCTATCTGCCCAGTCACTGAGATCATCAGATGAGATTCTGCATGGAGTCCGCTCAGAGTAAAGCCTTTAGTGTGGTGGCCCCCTTCCTATGGCACTCCCTGGCCCTGGAGGTCCGGCAGGTACCAACATGTTTTTGTTTCCGGCACCTACTGAAGACATTTTTATTTCAGGAAGCCTTCCTCAATTGGCCAGCCATGGTTTTTATTAGTACTCTTTTTTTTTTTTAACAGAACTTTTAAAATTGTGTTTTATTCCTTTTATCGTTTATTGTTCGCCATTCTGGAATCTGTTTATACATGGAATGGTGTATACATGTTGTAAATAAATAAATAAATAAATAGAGAATGTTTTTATTCTTTGCTGCTGTTTTTATCTTGGTTTTATAATGTGTTTTTCCCCTTTGTTTTTGTTTTGATTTTGTTTTAATGCAACGTACTGTATATTTTTGATGTATTGTACGCCACCCAAAGAACTTCAGTTGCTGGATAGTTTAACAGTACAGTAAATAAATAAAATAAAAGTTAATATAATAATAATAATAATTTAAAATTGTAGAATTGGACAGGAAACCAAACCTAATGTAGTCCAACGCCTTTCTGATGCAAGAAATTCACTACTCCGGCTGCCAGCCCATGTGTGATGCCTGAGCTGGCGTGTAAATGCTCTCCTTATATCATCGTAATGCTGACCTCCTGTGCAGGGATATTTTAAGGACTCCTAAAATAATGCGCATGAAGCACTCCATCCAAACACTTGAAAAAGTTCACAGAAACAGCCAAGTTGTATTATGCACTACAGGTGATCAGCTGAGTTGGGGATTTGAACCCAGCTCTCCCTGGTTTTAGTTTAGCTTTCCCCAATCTGGTGCCCTCCCAAAGCGTTTGACCACATCTTCCATCACTCCCAGCCAGTACAGAAAGCATGGGAGAGGGAGCTTGACAGAGGGTGGCCATGCCTGGTGTTTCTTCTCATAAGAACATAAGAAGAGCCCTGCTGGATCAGACCGAGGGGCCATCTAGTCCAGAACTCTGTTCACACAGTGGCCAACCAGCTGTCAATCAGGGACCAACAAAGCAGGACATGCTGAAACAGCACCCTCCCACCCATGTTCCTCAGCAACTGGTGTAGGTAGCATATAGCTATGAGGACTAGTAGCCATTGATAGCCTTCTCCTCCAGGAATTTATCTAACCCCCTTTTAAAGCCATCTGAATTGCTGGCCATCACCACATCTTGTGGTAGTGAGTTCCATACTTTAACTCTGCACTGTGTGAAGAAGTCCTTCCTTTTATCCATCCTGAGTCTCCCACCAATCCGCTTCATGGGATGGCTTCACTGGATTCTAGTATTGAGAGATGGAGAAAAATGTCTCCCTAACCACATTCTCCACACCATGCATAACTTTGCACAGCTCTATCGTGTCTCCCCTTTGCCTCCTTTTTTCTAAGCTAAACAATCCCAGCTGTTGTAACCATCCCTCATAGGGGAGATGCTCCAGCCCCTTAATTATTTGAGTTCTCAGTGAGCGGTTTCGCCTTGATGGTGCAGAGCTTCGTAGCATTAATTGCTCACTCCTGGCATACATGAAACATGGAGAAGTTCCCAGTGGATTGTAATCCCCATCTATATTTAGAAAAAAAAATACATTAAATAATAAAGGCGGGAGATGGAATCTCTCAGCCTGTAGCCCCAAACCAGCAAAAACACCAAGAGGCTGTAACTAGAAGAGAGAGAGAGAAAGGAGCATCCACTGAAATCCATTTCGATTCCACGAAGTCATCCCTTTCATCCTGTAAATTCAGTTCCAATGATGACGGTGAATGAATGAGCATTCCTAGACTTGCATCTTCCTTTGATTTCGCCTTGATGCATCATGTGGTAACCCATGCCAAAGGAGTTCTAACAAGGCCAAAGTAACATCCCAAAGGGAACGCACGGTTGTTCCTTATATAGCCTTATGCCTATGGGGTGGTTGGGGGGTGGGCAGGCACTTCTCTAAATTTCTCTTGCCTTTTATTAATTACTTATTATAACTCTTTATTTACATTTACATGATGCATATTTTGCAAACAGAATCAAGTATGGAAGACAAGTTAATTATGCAAATGATCTTAATTTGCACCATTATTTAAATCATTATCATAATTTGTATCTGATTTGGCAGGACTAATTTTGAGCGGCAGAATCTGAATCTCTCCATTGAGGTCATGCACACATTTTTATACATGGGGCAGTTTCCCTGTCTCTTGCCCTCGGAGTGTCCCACTTCAGAGCTGCATGTGAAGAAATCGTTTGACTCTGCTTTCCATCCTATTCCCCCCCAAAGAGCCTGGAGGTACATGCCTCAGTTAGGGACTGTTATTATTTATTCAGCCCCCTCCCCCAGCAAAACACTGTCAGGACAGCCTCCCTGCACCTCAGATGCAGTTATTTGTGGACATCCACAGGAACGAAATCTAAACACATGCTAGTTTGAATCTCCCAAACTGCCCTAAGGTCATGCCATGCCAGGGATTTGTGGGAAATTTAAAATGGCAGCCTGATTCCTAGCCACAGCTGCTATTGTCATAAGCCTGCAACCAGGGGAATGGATGGGCGGGCCCACCATCATTTTTTGGGGGGTCTCCTAAGATGCTTAGGCCTTGACAACTTCCTGAATTCTTCATAAAGACTACTGATGGAGCCATTTTTCTTTCCCCACTGGTGGGCAGCCACCATTTTTCTGGAGGGTGGCCCCCAGGCCTGATGGTCCAGAAATCTAAAAATAGAGTCTCCTCAACAGATCATTGTCCAACAAGGTCAAGCCCACCAATACCCTAGGTCAGCCTTCTCCATACCTGATGTTTGGACCACAATTCCCATCAACACCAGATACCGTGGGCAATGGTCAGGAATGATGGGAGTTGTCCAAAACATTTCGAAGACACCAGGTTGGGAAAGACTGCTCTGGGCAATTGCTTTCCTGGTCAAACTTCTCTTTATGTCAAGATGTTTCTCCTGATATCCAACCAAGATCTACACTCCTGTAATCATTAGATCAGTGAAGGCTGGTAACTCTGATGTTAGTGGGGTTGTAAATCTGCTCCAGGCTTCAGTCACAACTAGGACTCCTTTAGAACATTAAAGGAACTATCCAAGGCATCTCCATCCATTGATCGGCCCTTCAAGAACTTGAAGAGTGCTATCAAGTCCTCTCTTCCCTAAGCTAAACACACCCAGTTTCTTCAGACCTTCCTCCTAGAGGCCTGGTTTCCTTACTGCTGAGCATCTTCATTGCCCTCCTCTAAACCCAGTCCTTTGGTCTGATCCATCAAAGCAATTATTTTAAGTTTTAAAAAATAGGTAATGGATCAATACATCCATAAAATATGAAAATGTAATGATCCCAGGGAAGAAACCCGGCAGAAGAAGAATGGGAGAGCAAAGGGGCCGGCCCACTGATGTTGACTACCTTGACCAAGCCTTGTCTCTTTTTCAGAGCTTGACACCAAAGCATCCCCCTGCCAAAAGAAACAAATCATTGACCCCAAAGAGGGTAATTTGGACCTTTGGTCACTTGAGGAGTTCAATTGATCCACTCTTCCATTTCTTATTATCAATCTATCTATCTATCTACATTTATATCCCATCTTTTTTCCTCCTTAAGGAACATAAGGCAGCATATATAATCCTCCTCCTCCTCTCTATTTTATCCTCACAACAACAACCCTGTGAGGCAAGTTGGGCTGAGATTCTGTGACTGGCCCAAAGTCTACCAGTGAGCTTCCATGACCCAGCGGGGACTAGGATCTCCCGACCCTCAGTCTGGCACACTAGGCACTACACCAGACTGGCTTGCTTTGGTTTTAACTGCCTGTTCCAAGATGATTTTGAAGCCCCCAGAGTCTAATTAACTTGTACTATGATTCCGTTTGTGCAGTCCAACTTATTTGAAGGATAACAGTTAACTCACCCCACAGGGGGCAACTTTTAGGAAGCTGAGGCTGGCTAATGCCATGATGGAAAGGATAAAAAAAAATACATATATAAAATAAGCACATTCAGCAATTCCTGGATTAATCCTCGTTTCGAAAGCCCGGGTAATTACAGCCGGGAGGAACGAAAGCAACCTATAAATATAGGTTAACGCATAAGCGATCCCGTTTGCAAAGGGTTTATCCATCAAGCCACTCGCAAGCGGATTTCTACATTTCATTATGGGAAGATTACAAAGCAGGTAATACCCTGAAGGATCATGAAAATAATTTTATTTTAAGGACAAGTGCAAAAATATATATTAAAAAATAACAAAAGAACTAAAAAAAATCAAAAGAACCCCCCCTCCGCCCCATGCATTCCCTTCCCTCAGCAACAATGTAAGAAGAAAGTGTGTCTTTCTCTGAGTATTTGTAAAGGTTTCAGAAGCCTCATGGTGCTTCTGCAAAACCGTGAGACTGGTTTTGATCTTCAAAGCTGAGAGTTCCTGAAGTTTAAACAGGGGCATGGGAAGACCGCTATGAATCTTGGGAAGTGACCATGCTTATCAAATCTGCAGACGACACAAAATTGGGTGGGATTGCTAATACCCTGGAAGACAGAAACAAACTCCAAAGTGATCCTGATAGACTGGAGCGCTGGGCTGAAAACAACAGAATGAAATGTAATAGGGATGAATGCCAAGTTCTACACCTAGGAAAAAGAAACCAAATGCACAGTTGCAAGATGGGGGATACTTGGCTCAGCAATACGACAAGCAAGAAGGATCTTGGAATTGTTGTGGAACACAAGCTGAATATGAGCCAACAGTGTGATGTGGCTGCAAAAATAGCAAATGCTATTTTGGGCTGCATTAATAGAAGAATAGCTTCCAAATCGCGCAACGCTCTGATTCCCCTCTATTCGGCACTGGTTAGGCCTCGTTGCATCCAGTTCTGGGCACCACATTTCAAGAAGGATGCAGACAAGCTGGAGGGGGTTCAGAGGTGGGCAACAAGGAAAATCAGGGGTCTGGAAACAAAGCCCTATGAGGAGAGGCTAAAAGAACTGGGCATGTTTAGTCTGGAGAAGAGAAGATTGAGGGGAGATCTGATAGCACTCTTCAAATACTGGAAAGGTTGTCACACGGAGGAGGGCCAAGATCTCTTCTCGATCAACCCAGAATGCAGGACACAGAATAATGGACTCAAATTGCAGGAAGCCAGATTCTGGCTGGACATCAGGAAAAACTTCCTAACTGTTAGAGCAGTACGACGATGGAACCAATGAGCTAGGGAGGTTGTGGGCTCTTCCATACTAAAGGCATTCAAGAGGCAGCTGGACAGCCATCTGTCAGGTATAGTTTAAGGTGGATTCCTTCATTGAGCAGGGGGTTGGACTCGATGGCCTTATAGGCCCCTTTCAACTCTACTATTCTATGATTTTATGATTAGTGGAGGCTGGTGGCTCCGAAGTCAGTGGGGTGGTGAATCTGCTCCAGGTTTCTGTCAGAATTCTAAAGGAGCTATCCAAGGTGCAAAGCACCTCAAACTGCTGCAAATGAGAATAGACAATAGCAGGACAAATGGCTGAGGAATCTGACCTGATTGTAAAGCAACTTCCTAAGGTGAAAAGAAATGCTTGGACAGGGTTTTCGAAATGCTGACGAGGTGTGGAATAATTATGATGTGAATTTCTCAGTGGGGGGGACTTGAGATGAAAACTTCCCTTGATAAAACACACTTATGGAAACTGTTATAGGATAGCTTACGAATGCTACAAATTCATAAAATATGACCTCAAACATTGTATTGATATTAGGTAGATTCAGACTTTCTATTTATTTAATAATGTCTCACTCAATCCCCAAGGTTCAGGATAGATTACTGTTACAAACACAAGATTGTACCATTTTTGTTAATTTGTTTGTTGTTTTACAGAAAAGACCAAAGAACAAAGTGGTAAGCAATTTTCTGCTAACAATTCCATAATCCCAGACAGGCTCCATTTTTATTTTTATTTTGGTAGCAACAGCTTCCAAATTTTCTAAGAGGGTGGTAAGATTGGAATCCAGATCTTCCACTCAAGAGAGGAGGGGGAGATGGTATTTCAAAGGTATGGGACATTCCAGGTACGACAACACCGTCTGAATAGATGCCGTCTCCCATCACGTCTACAAAGAATGCGGCTGTCAAAAGAATGAAACTCTGCTGTCTCTCAGACCTCACAACACCTTTCCTCAGATTATTATTATTTATTATTATTATTTATTACACTTGTATCACCAAAGCTCTCTGGGCGGTTTACATAAGATTAAAACACTTTAAAACAATATACAAAAATTAAAAAACAAAAACAGACTTAGGTCCTTTCTATACCATAGGGGTATAGAGAGAGGGAGGGAGGGCGATCCCGGAAGTACCTAATACACACCATCGGCGCATAGAGACCAGCTAGGGGCCATCCCAGGCAAACAGTCTGGTGTAGAAATGGCCCCAGGCTCATCAGATATTGTTAAATGCCTGAGAGAAGGGGACAGTCTTGACCTGGGGCCGAAAAGATAACAATGTTGGTGCCAGGCACAATTGGGGGGCCACCACAGAGAAGGCCCTTTCCCTTGTTGCCGACCTCCGAGCTTCCCTCGGATATCTGTCCTGGCTTCTGATGCCTTTCCAGTTTACCATCAATGTTCTCAGCACCATTGTACCACCCTACCTATATATTGTTGCATTCATTTCCATGCCCTGAACCAATAACGGGCTCAACTGTGGGCAGCAGTTTAAGCCACGGCCATGTGATGTGTGACAAGTCCGTAGTCATGGCTGAAGAGCAAAGAAGGACCAACCAGAGCTTAGGAAGAACATTCTATTCAAGCAAGGCTCAGTTGGAAGAGGAAGCCCAGGAAGAACCAATGGCAACCTGGGAGGGCGGAGTCAGTCCAGGGCCTGGAGGTACTTCCAGTGGAGGTTGTTGGCTCCAATATCAGTGGGCCGGTGAATCCGCGCCAGGTTTCAGTTAAAACCAACCAGGACTCTAAAGGAGCTACCATGGTGATTTGATTATATAGTAATGATCTCTAAATGTTCATCTACATGTATCAATTAGAACATACCCATTATATGCAGATTTTCATGCAAATGAAAATGAAATTGGAGCCCTCTTTTGTCCTCTGTTTGGACAATGTGTAAGTTTCCCCTCTCCCAAGTTAGGCTTCCTTGCAAACCCCAAGTTCCCTTCAGGGCTATAAAAAGGGGTTTATTGGCACGGAAGTGCAAAGGCATCGGTTTCCCCTGTGTGAATGGCCGTTTCTTGTTTCCTGCGTTGGATCTCAGGGGATAAAGCCAGGAAGGCACACAAGCCTATGGGCCAGGAAGTAAGAGGGAGAACTTTGGAATCCAGCCCGTTGACAAGTCCAATAAACTCCCAGGCAGCCAAGGTCTTGTAAAATAAAATTCAGCACAGCCACTGCAAATGAATTTTCATTTTACAAGAACTTTTATTAACTCTCCGTTACAAACTGCCCCCCCCCCCCGCGATGGCGTGCAAGTGTGTTCTGGTGTCGCGAGACGGGTTGAGCGTCAAAGGGCTGCACGCCGTCATGGAGGACAGCAACCGAGGATAGATTCTCCCTCTTGGAGTGGGGGGGGGAGAGGATGTTTCAGCTGCAGCTGCAAGGGGAGGCCCAGCTCAGTGGTCAAGTACCCCTCTTTGCATGCAGATGGCCCCAGGCTCAACACCTGGCATCTACAATGAAGGCAGGAACATTGGAAGCTGCCTTATACACTCAATGGGTAAAAGCCAACATAAGTCCTACTTTAAGTAGACCCATTGAACTGAATGAGGCTTAAGTTAGTCACAACTAACTTTAGTCCCACTCATTTCAATGGGTTTACTCAAAGTACGGCTTGTGTTGGCTTTTGCCCACTGTTGCCTACACCGGCCTTCCCCAAACAAGAGCCCGCCAAATATTTTGGATTTGAACTCCCATCAGCCCCAGCCAGCAATGGTCAGGAATACTAGGGGTTGTGGTCCAAAACATCTGGAGGGCACCCAGTGGGGGAGACTAGACTACACCGACAGGCAGTGGCTGTCCGGGACTCTGGACAGGAGACTTTCCAATCCTTCCGAGAGTTGGCTTTTGTTTGTTTCTTTGTTTGAGCATTTGCATTTTATGTTTTTTAAAGTACACCACCTGGAGAATTTCGGTTATTCGGTGGTTTAACAGTACAGTCAATAAAAAATAAAGATAGGGGTCAAACCTGAGACCTTCTACATGCAAAGAACGCCTATGCTGGATCACCCTGAGAGTCAATCTGGTCCTGGTGAGAAGGATACAATCAAAGCAAGATGAAGGTAAGTCTTGTGTTTCCCTTCCCTTACCATGGATTGGTGACCAAAGGTATACTGCCTCTGAAAATGGAGGTTTGATTTTCTATCTATCTACCCATCTAATCTACAAAATACTAAGGTGATGCATGTCAATGCATGGCGGTTCTGAGCTATGATATGCTGGAGGTTCCAAGCTATGAGAAGAACTTTGTACACTGGAGGTTCCAAGCTATGAGAATAACTTTGTGCGGCTAAGCACAAGGATATATAAACTCAGCTGAGAGTGTGGGGGGAGTGGCTGGGAGGGGGGAGCCCAGAGAGGAGGCTGGGTGGCTCGCCGGTGTGTGCGCAAGCCTCAGATAAGTCCCGAGTGTCAGTGGGCAAGTAAGCGGGAGGCGGGAGCCACTGGGAGGGAATAGGAGGGGGGAGTGCAACGGACTCGTGGTCGGCCTCATGCCTGGTTTCTCTGGGTACCTGCATACAAGCCAGAAAAGTATATTATTATTATTATTATTATTATTATTATTATTCTAGCGCGAAGATGGTCTGTCTGAGTCAACCTAGTTATGTTATATTATGAGTAGCAGGAGAGACCTATCTGGTAACTTTGAAAGGATAGTTCACCCTTTTCAAAGTATCACATTGTCTACCATGAGTTTGCCAGGTGGTCTTTAGAGAAGCTACCGGCTCTCATGGCCTCAGCCTCCCCTTCTGCACTATGGGTATAATAATATGGGCCTACCTGATAAGCTCGCAAGCAGCTCTATGGTGGCCCAGAACAAGGTTTCACAGCCCCTGGGTTAGTGTAGCAGAATCAAGAATAGAAGTGAGCAGGTGGACACAAATCCACGATGTCATTTGCATGCCGAATCCATGAAGAAACGAATGCTCAACCAGACGTCTTTCTAGCGAAGCCGCCATTTTCTTTCCTTTCTTTTCCGCGTTGTCCCCAATTTCACCCGCAGCCCCCCGCAAAGAGAGAGAACGCCCATGTCAACAGGAGGTGTGTTTTAAAAATAATAATAATAACACCCTGTCACACTGACATTAATCTTATTATTTCCTTTTCAGAGTCTGAAAGGGCCTCTTTCACGGCCCCTCTTCCAGAGCAAGTATTTAACAACCCACCCTAGTGCTTAATTTGAATCGGGAGGACTCACTGCTCCTGAGCCCAGAAAGCTGACCGAGAAATCGGATCTGAACATAGAAATGTTTGTGTCTGCCTGTCCGTCTCACACGCACAATAACTGGCATCCAAAACTGGATGGCTAGACTGCTACGTTGGGACCGGCCGAGTCAACCATATTATGCCAGTGTTTCGCCTTCTGCACTGGCTGTTGGTCCATTCCGAAGCCCCATTCCGTATAATGGTTTTAACCTTTAAAGTCCTAAATGGCTTGGGGCCAGGTGATCTGTAGAAGCATCTCCTCCCTGAGGTCACCATCACAACAGTTAAAGCTGCAGGAGCCATACCAGAGTGGCCAGATACAAAAGAGGGCGGGGCTTCTGCAGCTTGAACTGTGGTGATGAAGAGGGGATTTCACCAGGTGCTGCATTGCATACACATGATGCCTGCTGAATTTCCCTTTTATACATAACCGTTAAAGATACAGGAGCCCTGTCCTCCTTTTCATAGGGTCACCCTAATTACAGCAAACCAATCTGGCATTTCATTATAGGGAAACTGATTATTGCCTCAAAGTGGAAATCTGCAAAGATTTGAATGCTCAAAATCAGTTTGGGATGTTGTGAGTCTCGATGATGATGATGATGACATTTATTTGTATCCCTCCTTTTCTCCAATACCAGGACTCAAGGCAACAGCGAATTTAAAACATATACAATTAGAACATAGAAATAGAAATATACAAAACTTAAAAATATAATTAAACCAGATGTAAAATTAATTTTTTTTAAAAAAAAATAAAAGACAAATGACAACAAGAAATCCAGTGCATTAACAGAGGTCCAGACTATTCCCAAAGGCCTGCTGGAACAAAAACAATGTTGTTTTTCCTGCCTCTGGAAACATAGCAAAGAGGGAACCAGTCTAGCATCCCTGGGAAGGGAGTTCTAGAGCCTTGGAGCAACCACTGAGAAGGCCCTCTCCCGTGTTTCCATCAGGCATGCCTGGGATGTTTGTGGGACTGAGAGAAGGGCCTCCCCTGAAGATCTCAGAGCATGGGCAGGCTCGTAAGAGAGAATAGGGTCTTTCGGACAACCTGCTAGGGTGACCATATGTCAGGAAAACCCAGGACATGTCAGGATTTTGGTAACAAATCTGGGAAAGGGGGGGGAATTATGAAATTTGAAGAAAAATCTGGATTTTTCCCATCTTCCCCCCCAAAAGGGCAGCTCTACTTTATAGTCAATGGGAAATAACAAAAACCCTTACAGCTCCGTCATTTTTAAAGCTAAGGAGATGAAACTTGGCACCATGATAGCCCTTAGGTAGGGCTTTAGCAATGCCAAATTTGAAGCAGATCTGTTCATCCATTGTTTTTTAGGAATTTGTTTAAATTTGAGGTTTTAAATTGATTTTTAAAAAACATCATTTTTAAAGATACAGAGATGAAACATGGAATAATGATAGCTTTTAAATAATAATTTTATTTCTCCCCTGCCTCTCCATTTGGATTGAGGTGGGTAACAACAGTAAATATAAAATATGATAAAATACATAAAACTGATTAAAAATATGGTGCACATTATTAAAATAGCAATAAACATAATAAAAACATCCTAAAAACATTCTAAAATTCAAAGTAGGGCTTTAGCCGTGCCAAGTTTGAAGAAGTTCTGTTCATTTGTTGATTTTTAGGATTTTTTTTTTTAAAAAATTGAGGTTTTAAAATTATTTTTTAAAAATACCATCATTTTTAAAGATAAGGAGATGAAACTTGGCATCATGATAGGTCTTAAGTGGGGCTTTGGCCATGACAAGTTTCAAGCAGATCTGTTCATCCATTGATATTTAGGATTTTTTTTAAATTTGAGTTTTACATTTTTTTTTTAAAAAAACATTTTTAAAGATAAAGAGATGAAACATGGCATCATGATAGCTCTTAAGTAGGGCTTTAGCCATGCCAAGTTTCAAGCAAATCTGTTCATCTGTTAATTTTTAGCAAGTTTCAAAACAAAATTGAACTTTAAAAATTAAAAAAATTAAAAAGCCAGCCAGCTGGCCAGCAGCAAACCCTGTTAAGCAGCAGCTTGCATTAGAGTGAGGATACAATCAGAAAAGATATTTGAGGGAAGGGGAGAATGCATCACACATGGTATAGCAACAAAGTACAGCAAAAGCTACAAAAGTAGGAGTGAGTGAAGTTAATTTCAGATACACTGGATGTCTCACTTGTTATTTCAGTGATGTTAACATTAAGATGTTATGTAGAACAGATTTGTCTTAATTATGTGCTGTAAAATCAGACATGTGTCTGAGGCTATGTTCAGGTGGGCACACCCCCTGGGTGCTGGACATGCCCCCTGGGGCCAGACATGTTGGTGAGGCTGCCCCCTTGGGGACGACCATGGACTCAAGCCATATAGGGCTTTATGGGTGATAACCTGCACTTTGAATTGTGCCCGGAAAAAGACTGGAAGCTAGTGGAGCTGTTTTAACAGGGGAGTTGTATGCTCCCTGTAACCAGCCCCAGTCAACAATCTGGCTGCAGCTCTTTGAACCCCCTGAAGTTCTGAACACTCTTTAAAGGCAGCCCCATGTAGAGCATGTTACAGTAATCTAATTGGGTTGTAACTAAGGCATGTGTCACCATGGCCAGGTCAGACATCTCAAGGAACGGGCTCAGCTGGCGCACAAGCTTTAACTGTGCAGATCCACTCCTAGCCACTGCTGAAGCCTGGGCAACCAGATTCAGAGCTGAATTCAGAAGTACACCCAAGCTGCGAACTTGTATCTTCAGGGGGAGTGTAACCCCATCCAGCACAAGCTGAATCCCTATTCCCTCATCTGCCTTTCGACTGACCAGAAGCACCTCTGTCTTGTCTGGATGAAGCTTCAATTTGTTTGGCCTTATCCAGTCCATTACTGCCGACAGACACTGGTTTAGCACCGAAATGACTTCCATGGAATCGGGTGGAAAGGAGTAAACCAACCTTCCCCAGCAGCTGAGACCAGCCTTCCCCAGCATGGTGCCCTCCCCCGATGTATTGAACTACAATTCCCATCATTCCCTGCTGCCCTTACGCTGCAACACACTTCACCTGGAAATGCTCCATTTTGTGGTAGAAAAGGGCAATCTACTTTTAAAGTAAAGATAAGGACACGAGCATTTATGTACACACTTGACTAGCCATTCTCCAGACTATAACACATTTTAAAAATAGGAAGGAAGTTGTGGGTCTGTTTGTGGCTGCCCCCATCATCTCCTGCTCTGGGTGATCAGCGGGACACCCGGGCCTGTGAGGCCCTGGGTACCACCCTACCTGTACCGCTGCATTCAATGAACACCTGAGGAGGCACCACCGAAGACACCTTGGCCGACCTACCAAAAGATCCTCAGTTTTTCAGAGATAAAAGCTAGCTGAGACCACTGTCCCAGTTTCAATGGGCACTTCCCTCTTGGAACTGCATTGGTGCGCATCTCCGATACTTGAAAAATAAACAGATTGCAAACAACCATCACATCCTCCATCATGGGACCGAGGGAGCTGCACTCCTCTTCCTCGCATGTCAAAGCACCATTCCGCATTCATCAGGCAGGCCTCTGTCGCTAAGGGCATGGCACGTCACTTCAGACGGGGCTTTCTAAAACGAAGAGTCCCGTGGCAACTTCGGGACTAACAAATATGTTGTGCCATAAGTTTTCGCTGGGCTGGAAGACACTGTCTCACAGGCGAGGTGAGGCTTTCTGAATTGGTAGGTACAGAGAAAAAAGGGCAGTTCGCAAAACCTGGGTCCAACAGGCCAAGCAAGGAGAAGGCATCTCGTTGTCTGGCCTGACTCCAGGTTTGAGGGGCGCATGGCAAAGCATCCTCCATTGGGCATTTTGAGCATCAATGCCCCTCCTGCTTCATCAGATCTTTCTGACTGCGGAGGAGGCAGGAACAGACAGCTGCTGTCCTTAGCCAGTGGTGGGTCTGAGGAGCTGCCATTTTTAGGGTGACCAACTGTCAGGATTTTCCCAGATTTGTCCTGTGTTTTGTTCTGTCCCGGGTGTCGGGGGGAGGGATTTCCTGTAATTTTCTATAACGTCCTGGAATGACACACTTTTCCACTTAAGGCCGCCATTGGTGTGGTGGGAAGGGGATGATGCACTTTCCGAAGGCCCTTATTGGAGCAGTGGGGACAGGAATGACATGCTTTCCCTTCCTCCTCTCCAGTCGGGGTCTCTGGAAAGCATGTCATTCATAACAACCATGCTAATGGCAGCTGCCGATAGAGTGGTCGGGGGAATGATGTGCTTTCCAGAGGCCCTGGAAAGCGTGCTTTCTAGCCACCCCTGGGTGTCCTCTTTTTTGGTTTCCCAACTATGGTCACCCTAGCCATTTTAATTCCCCACAATGCCTTGAAATGACATGACAGCAGGGACATGGTTGGAAATTGAAATGCTATTTTCCAGACTCAAGTACTCGGCAAGTATTAACAAGGTGGGGAAAAGAAAAGGTTTGAGGGTAGAACGGGTGGGAGTCTGAGGGATTATTATTATTATTATTATTATTATTATTATTATTATTTACATTTATATATTGCCCCATAGCCGAAACTCTTTGGGCGGTTTACAAAAATTAAAAGATTGAACATTAAAAAGTCAATACACATAAAACATAAAAAAACCAGCTAATATTTAAAACATTTTAAACTTTACACCCGGCCAAAAATTCAGTTAAAAACCTCAACTTAAGTTGTTAAAACACCTGGGAGAAAAGAAAAGTTTTGACCTGGCATCGAAAAGGTAACAGTGTTGGAGCCAGGTGGGCCTCGTCGGGGAGATTGTTCCATAATTGGGGGGCCACCGCAGAGAAGGCCCTCTCCCTTCTTGCCATCCTCCGAGCTTCCCTCAGAGTAGGCACTCGGAGGAGGACCCTAGATGTTAAACGTAGTGTTTGGGTAGGTTCATGTTGGGAGAGGCGTTCCATCAGGTATTGTGGTCCCAAGCTGTGTAAGGCTTTATAGGTTAAAACCAGCACCTGAGTGTAGAACTCAGCGGTGGAACTTGCTGTGGTCCTGATAGCTAGTAGCCCAAGGATGTTGCATGTTGCTGCTGGGCGTGTTTGTGCAGAATATGACCATATAAATATTTCACTGTGATACTTAAACCTGTGGACTTCTCTGCCACATGATGCCATGATGGCTGCCATCTTGGGTGGCTTTAAAAGGGGATTAGACAAATTCATGGAGGATAAAGCTAACCATGGCTACTAGTCATGATGCTATATAGTACCTTCAGTATCAGAAGCAGTTATACTATGCCTATTGATTGACTGATCGGTTTATGCTGACCATATTTAAAAATAGTTCTAAGCAGTTTGCAAGAAAATTAAATACATTGATTTTATGTATATATGCTACAAAATAAAACATAATTAAAATGCATGAAGTTGCTCAAACGTTTAAATAAAACATTAACAAAAACATTAAAAATATTAAAATCAATACAATACCATAATTATGAATAACAAAACCGGGCGGCACAGTCACTCAGGGAAGGCCTGGGTAAAGGAATGGGCCAGTATGGTGCTGCGGTTAGTGTGTTGGACTGGGAGTTGGGAGATCCGGGTTCTAGTCCCCACTTGGCCATAGAAGCTCACTGGGTGACTCTGGGCCAGTCACAGACTCTCAGCCCAACCTACCTCACATGGTTGTTGTTGTTGTTGTAAGGATAAAATGGAGAAAAGGATTATTATGCCGCTTTGGGTTCTGTAAGGAGGAGAAAAGGCAGGCTATTAAATAAATAAAAAAATAATCTTTAAATGATGCCTAAAGCATGCTGTAGTTGGCCTATGTTGCTGGGGGTTAAAAAAACATCAAGAGGGGAATGCACTACTATATCATCAAACAAAAGAAGTTTTTAGGTGCCTGAACGAAATATTTTATTTTGCCCGATCCATTTCAGAAGAAATTTCCTTCCTCAGGAATCCTTCTTTTGTATCTCCCATCTTGAAATGTTCGAAAAAGGCACCTGAGAACTTCTTGTCGCTTTTGTTTTGTGAAGGAGCCCTGCCCTGCCCTGCCTAGCGTGACCAGATACAAAAGAGGGCAGGGTTCCTGCAGCTTTAACGGTTGTGATGAAAAGGGAATTCCACCAGGTGCTGCAGGCATACAAATGACACCTGCTGAAATCCCCTTTTCTATGCAACTGTGAAAGATACGGGAGCCCGGTCCACGTTTCCATATGGTCACCCTATCTTTGATGGCGTGGCTGATGCCATTCAGTCTTCTTACAGGATTGCTTGAATACATATAGGGGCAGCATTGATGTCATATGTGGATCTGTGCTTAATATCAGCCTGTCAGGTTGCGATGTCAAGCTGAGCCATATCTGACACAACTTTAGATTGACATAAATTGCATCTATCACCGGGTCAGGGAAAAACCAGCTGCTAGAGAAGAATCCCGGACTGAGGAGTTTGGAGTCACTGGGCATGTGCCAACGGTTGCAGGGTCGCCCATGGTAAATGGGTGTCGTGAAACAGTTTATGTCCTACGAAGCAACAGGGACTATAGAGTCCTTTCCAGGGCTTGTAAGGCAAGAACTGTAATGCCCGTTCCTAGAGCAATTTTTCTCTCCATATTTTTTTGGGTGGGGGGAAGAGGGAAGGGATGGGTTCAAGCTCTGAGGAGCTGTGTGTATGTGTGAGCGAGTGGGTGGGTGGGGGGAGAAGTGAATAGATATGTGTGTGAGAACTCGCCCCTGACGGATTACCCCCAAAATAATGCAGAACAAGATGTCCATCCCTGTTTTAGGGAGGGCGATCCCGGAAGTACCTAATACACACCATCGGTGCGCAGGGCCCAGCCGGGGGCCATCCCAGGCAGACAGCCTGGTGTAGAAATGGCCTTAATCGGAAATAGTTTTTAGTATCAGAAGAATATACAAGACAAGCGCAGTCTATGCGTCTGTGTGTGTGTATGTGTGTGTGTGTGAGACAGAGAGAGAGAGAGAGATGTAAGTGACTGTGGATGCGTGTGTGAATATACTCCGATTTTTGGTGTGCTTTGCACAGGGCAAGAGGCAGATGAGAGTCGGACCAGGCCGTTGCCTTTTCAGAAATCAAGATCAACCAATGTTCCTGCTTCAGAAAATGCATTGCTAGGTGTAATCTCAGGCCAGGGCGGCCCTATGGAAAGGAGGACAGGGCTCCTGTATCTTTAACAGTTGTATTGAAAAGGGGATTCCGGCGGGTGTCGTTTGTAGGCCTGCAGCCTTGCCCTCTTTCTTATCTGGTCATGATAGGCAGGGTTCCGGCAGCTTTAACTGTTGGGATGAAGAGGGAATTTCATCGGGCGCTGCAGGCATGCTGTATGCTCATTCTGAAGGGCTCTCAGATGATAGTCCTCTATTTAAAGGTGTCCTCTATTTGGAGGGCTGTTAAGTTTAAGATAAAGAACCAGAGGAAGGGAGGGCAGGGAAAGGCCCAAAGTTGCCTATCTGCAGTTAGCTGTAGCCGGAACAGGGACACAGGAGGTCACCTGGTCTCAAAGAACTGTTAGTAATTGAAAGGATTACAATTAAGAACGTATTATTTTTAAATGAGGAAGATCAGTAGTGAATGAGAGTGGAGATTGAGAACAGGTGTTCTGAATTAAGGAAGAAGACACACCTGAATTAACTGCATAAGTAAGAAAGGAAAAAGCTAAGTTTAGTCAGTCAGGAAAAGGGTTCAGTCAGGCGGAGTGGTCAGTAAGAAAGCTGAGTATGCAGAGGCTGGTGTGTTTTTTGTTTCTGTAAATGCTGAAGTGAAAGTTCAGAGAAGCAAGCTGTTTGGAGAAGTAAACTGGAGGAATGTTGCGAGGAACAGGCAATGTGGTTCGTATGAGAAAAAGAGCACAAGAAGGCAAAGGAATGCTTAAAGATTGTTTTGCATCATTATTTTGTTAAAGGTTGCTCAAAGGAAGGAAAAGATTGTAAAGCATAAAGTTAAGTTGTTTTTCAGTTCATTATAAAAGCTTGCCTGATTAAGTAAAGTACTTCCTTAAAGAAAAATCCTTGTGGAAAGAAGTGATTTATCTGGTGTGTGGGAGGAAGTGACTCTGCTAAGATTTCAGTCTGGAGACAGAGAAGGAAAACAAACAAACAAAACTACAAACAAAATTATATATCACCAACAAGAACTAGATGTTACATTCCATTGGTTGTGTTTTCAACATACATGTAGACCAGCATGTGTCCACGGACCTGCCTCTTTGTAATGTCGGAATTACTCCACAAACATTAGAAGGGCGTGATACACAGAGGGTGCTCAGGGTTCAAATGATTGAATCAGAGAGTTGGACAGGACCCCAAAGGTCATCTAGTCCAACCCCCTTCAGATGCAGTAAATCTGCTGCCACGGGACCCCTGGGAGGTGGACATCCAGCCTCTCTTTGCAGACTCCTAACATAGGAGAGACCACGAGCTCCCAAGGCAGTCTATCCCACTGAGGAAGTTCTTCTTGATGTTTCGGTTAAATCCTTTTCCAAATTATTTAAAGAACCCATTGGTTCAAGTCCTACCCTCAGGAGCAACAGAACGCGAATTTACTCCATCTCTGTGACCAGAGATGGAATATTTCCAGATATTTTGAGGCCATGGGGGGGGGGGACGCTTTTTTCCTGAAAACGACAACAAGTTTTGGAAATATTGGAAAATAAACAGTACTTATTTTTAGTGCTCTTTACAGATCTAATGTCGCTTTGTTGCTTTAAGATAGCCTTCCCCACCCAGGTGCACTCCAGATATTTCGGATTTCCACTCCTATCAACCTCAGGCAGCATGGCCAATGGTCAGGAATGCTGGGCAGTGTAGTCCAAAACCTCCAGAAGACAAACGGAATGCCGCCATGAAGAACCTTTGCGGTGGGGCCTTCTCTGTAGCGGCACCCACCCTCTGGAAAACTTTCCCTCGTGCGATTTGGGAGGCAGAAAATGTTACATCTTTTTAAAACACCTCCTGAAGACATACCTTTTTACACAGGCTTTCCCTGGTTTTTAATGTAGCTTGTTTTACGCTGCCTTTTTAAACTTTTTAATGTTTAAATTTATATTGTTATTCTTATGGTTTTTAATTGTGCACTGCCCAGAGAGCCTCGGCTGATGGGCAGTATAAAGATGTAATAAAATAAATAAATAAATAAATAAACAAACAAAACTTCCGGAATACACCAAGTTGGAGAGAGCTGCTTTAGGAACATAAAGTAGCCTTTTCTGTTCCTAAAGTTATGTTATATATAACTTAGTTTTCTCATAAAATTATCCTTATATTTTAAACCATTTAGAAGTAAACTCGGTTAGTAAATTTGTAATTACTGTCTGAATAGATCGGAACTACATTCAATTATTACCACAGCATCAGAAACACAGGACTATGTAGAACAAATTGTCAAGAATGCACATTTACTGTCAGGAATGCGCTATGGTGACTTTATTCGCATGTTGGGAAATGAAGCATAAATGTCTATATACTTTAGGTCAATAACTGTTAATAAGGAACGAAAGAAAAAAAAAACTATGCTGAGAATCTTACAGAGAGGATTAAAAATAAATTTCCCCCCATGGCTTCATTATTTCCAGACATTTTACAACTCTAGTCTTTCTATAAAAGTATTCTTATTACATAGTTTTTTTAGAAATCCGGATGGGGGGGAAGCTGGGTAACAATGTATAAATCTTGTCCCTTAAATTCTAAAAGACAATATTTCATAGTGCATAGCTGTTCATTTTTTCCCATTTTTTCCCCAGGAAAAAAAAACACCCAAAGAAAACCCCTTTTCCCATCTGTATGTTTTCATTGTTTTCCCCTGAGCCTTCACATATGTGAAGCTCTCTAAATATTTAAAGATGGCTACTGTACTGACTCGTCATCACCTCTTCACCTGGCTAAATACACCCAATTTTGCCAGGTGTCACCTCCAAGTTCACACCTGACCATTATGCAGTATGACATTAAAATCAACCAAGACTTGTACCCTCAACCAAAAGCCTTCGTCTTAATTCCACAAAGATGTTTTTGAGCAGCCATGACCAGCACCTTGCCAAAAATAAAAAGCAAACATACATAGAAATAAAAATAAAATACACATTGAAAGTTTCAAACAAAAGTATTTTTTTAACTCCCTTGAACACTGGCCATCCCATTGGACATAGGCAACAGTGGAAAATAAAAAGAAATCTGTCCGTTGCAACTGATGATGTTTTCGTGACCCGTCTGTCTGCCTCCTTTAACAAAGAAATTCAGACTTAAAAAAAAAAAAAAACCTGGGGAAACTCAGGGTGTTCTTAAATACAGAACTGCTAACGATGTCTTCCTAGAATTCTCCGGAGACCAACTTAATATCAATATCACATATTTCTCCTGGGTGATGAAAGCACATTACAGGCTGATAAAAGGCAATCGCTGTTCGTTTTTACAAGCCTCTGCAGATGAACGATTTATTAGATGCTCAGGAAAACTGGAGAAAGAAGAGGGGGGGAAACCCCAGCTGCTGCACGTTCCGTCAAGGAGCCGTGCCGGATCCACCTTCTGTTCCGCCAATTACCGGGGTTTGTCCTACACAGTTATTCTCTGCTAATTGCCGTTCTTTTCCATTTGCAAGAAGAAAATACGGATGCTACCGCCACTCAGAAAAGAGAAAGATTTATTACAGTTCAGTTACTGCAGAAGCCAGGTTTGGGGGTGGGGGGCATTACGCAGGGTACAGGATAGATTGGGGGTGTCACAAAATTGATCACGCTGCTACTATTAAATGGCCTGAGAATGGGGGTACCTGAATGGCCGTGTCTACACCAGCCATTTATCCTGGGGGTCGTCTCGAGGTCGTCCTTGTGCATCCAAATCACGCACAAGGGGTCCCTGGGTTAACCAGGGATGACCTCTCAGTTGTCCCGGGATAACCGGGATTACTTTTATCTCAATTTTTCCCATGGTCCTGGGTCAACCCCGAGGACTGCAGGCAGTGTGGTCCTTCCTCCTCCCTGTGAGTAGCGCAGCACGACGAACAGGCACGGAGCAGCCTGGGGGGGGGGGGTTATGCGCCCATCAGGGAGCACACAGGGGCTATCCCAGGCAAAATGCCTGGTGTGGAAAGGGCCTAAGACTCAAATGAGGAGCTTTACAGATTTTGTAGCTCAATTTTTTAACTGCTCCACCAGCTCAGAGGCGGTGGGTTTTCGGGGTAACAACGGTAACACAGAGTGAAAGCTAATGTCACATGGGAAGATGCCTGCTAATGTGACGGGGCGTCCTCCTTCGGGACAGGTGAACGAGCGATGCTCGAAATTGCCAGGATTCTTTGAACATTGTTTCGCCATTTCCCTCATGCCTGATTCCCGATTGCGATCACTAGTCGCTCTACCCGAATGGGAAACTTGCGTGAATCAAGCATTGTCATGTGGCAACAGCACTAGGCTAGGTTAGCGCTAACTACATTAACCATGGTTAGCATAACTACTTTGCCCAAAGTGTCATCTGAACAGGGCCACTGAGTAAGTAGCACTCACTCCTTGGCCCCGCTACCCTCCATGTGCAATACGGAGATAACAGTACTGACCTAACATACAGACTTACTAAAAGCATTACAGGAAGATCATGTTGTACATGAAGCGCTTGGAATGTTTGGGCTTGTTCTATAAATGTCAAGCCTGGCTATTGCTATGTCACCAATGACGAATCACTCTTGTTTTCTTTTCATCATCTGCCATGTGCATTTATTTTATTTTGTCTCCAATATCCAGGTTTTCAAAGGATCTGGGATTCCTTTCTTGTTTTCTGGTTTTAAGAATTGCCATGAAGTAACAGGAAAAAATATGAAGGAGGGAAGGCCAGCCTCTCCTGACCTGGTGCAGTTCAACTGCATTCAACTACAACACACATCATCCCCAGCCAGGCCATGCAGGGGGTAGGGGAATGGTTGGTTATTACCTTTAAAGCCCTACATGGTTTGGGTCCAGGTTACCTACGGGATCGCCTTCTCCCATACAATCCGCCCCGCACGCTCAGGTCCTCTGGGAAGAATTTATTACAGTCAACAAGAACTAGACTGACAACCGTTACCCAGAGGACCTTCTCTTCTGCCGCTCCCAGATTGTGGAATGACCTGCCGGGAGAGATTCGCCAACTCACTAGTCTTCCGGAATTTAAAAGATCTATAAAGACTTATCTCTTCCGGCAGGCCTACCCAGATGAATTTTAAAGTGTTTTATTGGTGTTTTATTGGTGTTTTAATGATGTACTGGTTTTATCTGCTTTTAATCAGTTTTTGTATTTTGTGTTTGGTGTTGTTCCCCGCCTCGATCCGTTGGGAGAGGCGGGTGATAAATAAATATATTATTATTATTATTATTATTAACCTTTGGCGAAACGTAAGGAAGGAGGGGTGTAAGTGGCTAAGATGTTTAAAATCGAGATGACACCAGCTTCCACTAAGGCCAGATCTACACCAAGCAGGATATAGTGGTATGAACGTGGTAGAGTGACCAGATAAAATCCAGGTCAGGGCTCATGTAACTTTAACAGTTGTAGAGAAAAGGGAATTTCAGCCAGTGTCATTTGTAGGCAATTAGTTCCTGGTGAAATCCCCTCTTCATCACAACTGTTAAAGTTGCAGGGGCCCTGCCTTCTTTTGTATATGGTCACTCTAGTATAGTGCCTGCAACTTTAACTGTTGTGATGAAGAGGGAATTTCACCAGGAACTAATTGCATACAAATGACACTGGCTGAAATTCCCTTTTCTCTACAACTGTTAAAGTTACATGAGCCCTGACCTGGATTTTATCTGGTCAGCCTAGAAAGTGGTATGAAAGTGGTATATAAAAGGCAGGAGCCACGCCAAGCAGGATATAGTGGTATATGGTATGTGTCAATAGGCCCCAACAGTTGTCAGTGCACTTCAATACCGCTGTAAAGCCGTAGTGTGGCTCCTGCATTTTATATACTGCTTTCATACCATTTTCATACCTCTATCTCCTGCTTGGTGTAGAACTGGCCTAAGATGGAGCAACGTGGGCTACAATCCAGCCAGAAATCCTCTGGCACAAAGAGCTGGAGCCTGGATAGAACTTATATAGGCTGACCATATGAAAAGGAGGACAGGGCTCCTGTACTTTTAACAGTCCTAGAGAAAAGGGAATTTCAGCCAGTGCCATTTGTATGCGATTAGTTCCTGGTGAAATTCCCTCTTCATCACCACAGTTAAAGGTGCAGGCACTATACTAGAGTGACCATATACAAAAGAAGGCAGGGCCCCTGCAGCTTTAACTGTTGTGATGAAGAGGGGATTTCCCCAGGAACTAATTGCATACAAACGACACCGGCTGAAATTCCCTTTTCTCTACAACTGTTAAAGTTCCATGAGCCCTGTCCTCCTTTTCATATGGTCAGCCTATCTTATACCTGTCAGGAACCTGCCTGGGTTAGATGACCTGAATAAACAATACCCTCTTCTCGGCCAACGCAAGGGGAAAAGGCACAATCATCTCATGAGGACGCGATCTGCCACCTCAGAGAGCCGCTTATCCCTGATTTTAATGCTGTGTAAATTACATTTGCCTCAGCAATCAAATCTCCTTTTCATTACCTCACTCCTGCCAGACTTCTGATATAATTGACACGATGGCTTGTAATGCTAACCAAGCCTGATTTTTAAAAATAGCTTCATCCACCCTCCACTCTTGTTCTGGTTGTTGACGCTGCTGCGGTGAGGAAATCCCAAATTCCTCTCTCAAAAATTAATCCCAACAACAATATGCTCAGGATTTTAATAATTGCTCTCCAATTCCAAATTTCAAATGGAACCACCTCTTCTCCAGCCTTTTGAGGGTCCCTGGGCGAAACACCCTCAGGGCCTCCCATCCTTGCTCAGTGAGGCCTCGTCTACATCTAAGGGTGTAGAGGGAGGGAGGGAGGGGGAGGATCACAGACGTACCTGCTTCCACAATCCTCCCCCAGCGCCTAAACGGAAACAAACAGGGACGTCACGCCCACCATTTTTTTAAAAAAAGAAACCAGAGCCGGGAGCACAATTGCATTCCTCTGAAAATGTAAGGTTTTTTTAAAAAAAACAACCAAAAAGCCCTGACACCGGTCCCCCCCACCCCCGATGCCTCTGGATGCCCCCCAGACTGGCTCCTTCCCTTTTGCTCATTCCTGCTACTCACAGGGAGGAGGGGGAGAAGCCAGGACAGGCGCCCACACCGCCCGCTGTCGTTCCGGGACCACGGGGAAAATCGGGATAACTGGGCAACCAGTTATCCCGCGAAAATGGAGGGGACATCCCTGCCTGCTCCAGGGATCTCCTGAGCGTCATTTGGACACACAGTGACAACCCAAGGATGACCACAGGAAGGATCCCTGGTGTAGACATTAGGGCTGTGAACAGATCCGGATCTGGATCCAGATCCTGAATCTGGACCAGATCAGAGTGATCTGGACGTCCCGGATCTGGATCTGAACCAGATCAGGGGAGGTCCGGATCATTCTGGATTGGATCATTCTGGATCATTCCGGATCGATCCGGAGATCCAGGACCCATTGGCCTTTCAAGTCCCTGGATGCCAACTTCCTGGTTCTCAGTAGAGTGGAAGTAGCGGTGGCCAGTGGACGGCAGCGGCAGTGACAAGGAGGCAGCAGGAAAGCAGGGAGAGTGGGGGGAGGGCATTGAGTCCTTTTCCCCATAGACTTGCAAATTGAAATCTGGAGACCCGGATCCAGATCTGGTCTGGATTGGGGGAGATCCGATCCAGTCCGGATTGGGCCAGATCCAGATCATCTGGATTCAGATCCGGACCGGATCGGGGGCTGTTCACATCCCTAGTAGACATGGCCTGAGTCTACTTTCTCGCCACTTATTGTTACCACCTGCTTGCTTGACTAGGAGAGAGCCAGTAGGCCGTGGCTTCTCCTGCCCCTCCTTCTCGCCACCAGTGTTGTCTGGGCCAGAGAGAGAAGCCTGTGTCGAGGCATGGTGAAGAGGAGGGACAAGTCCACGGGGCACTTGCCAAGGGGCCCAGCTGGTGTGCAAGCCTTCAGCCAGCGGCCATCCATGCCTGCCCTTGACTCCAGCCCTGGCCACCAACCACGCTGTTCTGGAAACGTGCGGCCTTCGGATCATGTTTTCAGAAGGTACAAGAGGCAAATAATAATACTAACGCCTCATTTAGTTCAGCGGGAGTAATTCTTAAGTAAATAAGAAGACCACTGCATCCTTAATGATATTATATCGGTTCTTAATAATAGAAGTCAGATGTATGGAAGCCATGTTCTTTGGCAATGGGTGGGCTATAAATTTAATCTTTCTTTTCTTTCTTTCTTTTTTAATGAAGTCTTTCTGGCTGAAGCATATGGGGCTTGTTAGGCTCCGAGGCCTGCCAAGGCGACACATGGTCCTTGGGAAAACCTTAACCAAGGCATCTGGCCAAGGGTCCTCATCTCTGCCAGCCTCGGGCATGTCAAAACACTTGCTTTGCTGGCCAAGGTTTCTAGAGCCCCTCCACTTCCAAATGCTTCCCTCTCCCCCCCCAACCCGCTGTGACAAACTTGGCTCTACTGCGAAGTGAATTAATCCACTTACAGAGCAGAGGGGCTGGCCGAGGCGTTGAAACAAAATCCACTAATTTAGCTCTCCCTAACCTGGCACCCTCCCTTTTGACGTGCTGGACTACAACCCCCCTCATCCCCAGCCAACATAACCTGGGTGGCTGAGGTTCCGCACCTCTGCTGGAGAACCTCTCCCTGCCCCCCCATCCCACCTCGCACGGGGAGCTGCGCGTCCAATCTCATCCATCCACACACACACTACAACAATTTTTGTCCCACTACTCAAATATTCGAACAAATACTGCTGTCCTTTTTACTCAAAGTCCACTTTTATATATCTGTTCACTACTCTGCATTGCGCATGAGGAATGCATCCAGACATTAGCTTCTTTCGCACGTAGCACCAAACCAGTCAAATGTGCAGAACCTTGGCCCTGTCTACACTGCCTTTTTCCCCGGGGGTCCTTCCTGTGCATCCAAATGACGCACAGGGGATACCGGGAGCAGGCAGGGATGACCCCTCCATTGTCCCGGGATAACCGAGACCTCGGTTATCCCGATTTTACCTGCGGTCCTGGGATGACCCTGAGGACCACGGGTGGTGTGGGTGCCCATCCCGGCTTCTTCCCTCCTCCCTGCAAGTAGCGGAGGTCAGCAAGAGGGAAGGAGTCAGGCCGGGGAGAATCCAGAGACTTTGGGGGGAGCGGGAGCGTGGTCGGGGCTTTTTTTTTCTACTTACATTTTTTTGGAGGAGCACAATTGCACTCCCTGCTACTGGCTCTTAAAAAAAATGGTGGGCATGACAGGCGCGACCTCCCTCTTCCCTTCTGGGATGTCACGCTTCCGTTTGAACGCCCAGGGGGGATCGCGGAAGCAGGTAAGTCCACAATCCTCCCCCTCCCTCCCTCCCTCCCTCCCTCCCTCTACACTCTCAGATGTAGAAAGGGCCTAGGTCAGATTTTTTTTCACCTAATAGTCCATGACTAAAAATATGGATCTTCCAGTGGGCAACATTTTGTTCATTCTAGTCCCAACCGGAAGTCAACTTTCATCGAGCATGTTGATGCTACCAAAGCGTTGAGCAACACCGAATCTGCTTGTGAGTGAGGCTGCCAGCCTGTTTCAGGCAGCTTCTTGGCCCTGAAAATGATGGCCAGGTTGGGCATCCTAAGGGGCCTGGCCTTGTGCAAAGTCACTGGCTATGGAGGTGAAAAGCTCCAGTCTTTCCTAACTTTTCAAAACATTCGGGCACCAAGTGACAGTTATTCAAGCATGAATGGAGTAAACCAATTTGAACTGCATTTTTTGAACAGGTTTGGTGGAATCATGATTCAGAGTCGTCTCTGGGTCCTCCCTGTGTGTCCAAATGACACACAGGGGATCCCGGGAGCAAGCAGGGATGACCCCTCCATTTTCCTGTTACCCATGGTCCTGGGATGATCCCGAGGACCTCTGGCAGTGTGGGCGCCCGTCCTGGTTTTTCCCTCCTCCCCACGAGTAGCAGGAGTCAGCAAGAAGGCTTTCCCCCGGCTCCAGCATTTTAAAAACATAGCGGGCACAACGTCCCTCTTCCCTTCCAGGACGTCATGCTTCCGTTTGAACACCAGGGAGGATCGCGGAAGCAAGTAAGTCCTCGATCCTCCCCCCTCCCTCCCTCCCTCCCACCCTCCCTCCCTCCCTCTACACACTTAGGTGTAGAAAGGGCCAGAATTAAACAATGCAAACAAAGAAAGTAACAGGCATACCAGTCGGATCAAGCCCTAACCATTGGCCACACCAGTTCCAAGCGTATCTTCACATTTGATGCGTTATGCACGGGACATTCTAACAACTAGAACAACTTGACCTTCTACTAAAAGTACAACAAAATAATAAAATAATATAATCGATAACAACGCAAGTAAAATCTCCAAGGGCAATAACAAAAAATAACCAACGTGCAAAAACAAAACAAAATACAAACCTATTGGCAGGAAGAATAAAAGATGGTTACGTATTTAAAAAATATCTGTAATAAAACTAAGTGCTATGCATTAAAGGACTACCGAAATGAAGTACTTCCAGTTTCTGGTGGAAGACGCACAAAGAAGGTCCCTGATGGATTTTCGTTTGGGGTGGGAGCATCTCAGAGTCAGTACCAAGACCAAGGGCTCGGACAATGACATGACTTCCCAGGCAGGTCTACATGGCAGCATTGTTTGCTGGGGAATGCTGGGAGTTGTAGAACATCTTTCTGTCTCAACATAATAGGATTGTGTCCCTTGCACTTTAAAGCATGGATGCAAAAATGCACCCCAAGCGTTGTCTGGTGGCCCCCAAACCCCCAGCATCTGCTGCCGCTAGGAAAAGAACGGGTTGGAGGAAAAGGGGGGAAACCACTCTAGGAACAGGCTCTATGGTTCCTGCCATAGAATCCTTGTAACTAGAGTGTGCCTGGAGCATCCTATGAAGCAGTGCTTGAAGATTCCTACCAGTTGCCTAGAATGCTCTGGCGATGTTCTAGGAATGACGCGTCTATGCCAGAACTCTTGGAAAACTTTTTGCAAATTGCTGCCCTCTTTGGTCCTCTTTTTGGGATAATTCATAACAGGCTACCCTAGCCCGAAAGGTTGTGCACAGCTGCTTTAAAGGCTAGACCCAGCACACTGAATTATACCCAGAAGCGAACAGGAAGCCTACAGAGTTGCTGTAAGGTTGGCGATACCTGCTCTGACCTAAAAGCAGTAGACAAGAGTCCAGCAACTGCTTTTTGCACCAATTCAGATAGAAATGGAACCACTGAAGAGTAGTATCATATCTATCTATCTCAGCCAGAGAGATACCATGGTAGATGGTATCCAAAGTCACTTAATGATCGTAGAACATTGGAAGCTGCCTTATACTGAGTCAGACCACTGGTATTGTCAACACTGACTGGCAGCAGCTCCCCAGGGTTTCAGGCAGGGATTTGCCCAGCTCTACCTGGAGATGCTGGGGATCGAACCTGGGACTTTCTGCATGCAAAGAAGGGGATCTACCATTGAGACACGACCCCTGCCTGATCCAGTTAAATCAGCAGGCTAGTGTTCCCCTTGTCCATCTCCTAGTGCAGGTCGTTCACTAGGGCCACCAAGGCAGTTTCTGTCCCCAAACCAGGCCTAAAACCAGATGAGAATCGATTCAAATGATTAGTTTCATTCAGAAAGCCTTAGGCCTGGGATGCAAGCATGGACTCAAACTCCATACTAAGGTACAAATGATTGGAGACAGGGGAATAATGACTAATACTGTCACGGTCAAGGAAATAAGGGTCTCACTACAGTCTCCTTCAGAATTGCAGGCCCTGCTCCCTCTGCCCTTGAAACCAATTTAAACATGTCATACAATCATAGAGTAGTTGAGTTGGAAGGGGCCTCTAAGACCATTGAGTCCAACCCCCTGCTCAATGCAGGAATCCACCTTAAAGCATCCCTGACAGATGGCTGTCAAGCTGCATCTTGAAGGCCTCTAGGGTGGGAGAGAACACCACCTCCCTAGGTCATGGGTTCCATTATCGTACTGCTCTAACAGTCAGGAAGTTTTTCCTGATGCCCAGCTGGAATCTGGCTTCCTGTAACTTCAGCTCATTATTCCGTGTCCTGCACTCTGGGTGGATCGAGAAGAGATCCTGGCCCTCCTCCGTGTGACCACCTTTCAAGCATTTGTAGAGTGCTACCCTGTCTCCCCTCAGTCTCCTCTTCTCCAAGCTAAACATGCCCAGTTCTTTCAGTCTCTCCTCATAGGGCTTTGTTTCCAGACCCCTGATCATCCTCATTGTCCAGTCTTTCCACTTTAAACCACCAAGATGGACAAGGGTCAAGCATAAACCTGGCTGCTCTCACTACTCCAAAGAAAGAGTCTTTCCATATCAACAATCTGAAAGGAACATAGGAGGCAGGCCTTATACCAGGTCAGACCCTTGGTCCATCTAGTCCAGTATAGTCGACAGTGACTGGCAGCGGAAGCACTCCAGGATTTCAGGCAAAAAAAATTCTTAACCCTTCCTAGGGACGCCAGGGATCTAACCTGGGTCCTTCTGCATTCAAATCACGGCATTCCAAAGGCATCTATGGAAGCATGGCTAGATGGAACCACAGCATCCTCCATCTCCGATGCAGGGAAGATTCAATGGTGGTGGTGAAGTAAGAGGTCTTTGCTGTCATCATCATCATCACCACCACAGAGCGGCCCATATATTAGACAATATCATGGAGGATACGGCTACCAACAGCTATGAGCCATGAGAGTACGGCTCTCAATACCAGTAACTGAGGAACATGGGTGGGAGGAGGACGTTGGATTCAAGTCCTGCATCTGGGGAGCCTCAGAGACACCGGGCCAGGCATTGTGGGGAAAAGGATGCTCATCCAATACAGCTCTTCTTACATTCCTACCAATGCTGTTGCAGCAAAGCCGTTATGAGTCCCGTGGCTTTCCCCTGCGAGTGTCTGGCGCTCCATCCCCCAACCCGGCTAAGATGCTTACACGTTCTTTTCGCCCATCTGTTCAGCTTTGCTTCTTCTCCTAAGGCATCCAGAGTCGACTTCCAATGGCAGCTCTACATTTTAATCACAGTGATTAAAAATACCAAACAAGAACAGAAACAAGTGTGTATGTGTGTGTGTGGGGGGGGACAATTAATCAGAGGCTATTAGTAATGTTGGGGAGTGTTTAAACAGCCACCTTCCATAAGAGACAGGCCATGGAGGCTGGTGGTTTTGATGTCAGTAGGGCAGTGAATCCACTCCAGCATTCAGCCCGAATCAGGCAGAACTCTAAGGCCAGATTAGCACCAAGCAGGACATAGCACTACGAAAGCGGTATGAAAGCGGTATATAAAAGGCAGGAGCCACACTACTGCTTTATAGCGGTATTGAAGTGCACCAACAACTGTTGGGGCCCATCGACACGTTCCAGTAGGGTGAGCCTATGGGAAGGAGGACAGGGCTCCTGTATCTTTAACAGTTGTTTAGAAAGGGGGATTTCAGCAGGTGTTATTTGGGCTCCTGCAGCTTGAACTGTGGTGATGAAGAGGGGATTTCCCCAGATGCTGCATGCATACAAAGGACTAGGGATGTGTATTATATCATTAAAATGTACGATAACTATACGATAGGGTAATTATCGTGCATGTGTTTAACTATGATGATACGATAGAAAAACCTACGATAATCATCGGAGACGATAATTTTCGGGCGATTTTATCATTTTATAGGATTGCCTTATAAATATACCTATAACTTCTGTATTTTAAACATTAGAGGCCTGAAACTTGGTCACAGTGCTTATGGGGTATGCCTAAGCATGTGTTTGAAATTTGAGATCGATCCCTCCAACCTTTGATTTTATATGAATTTTTTAAACATCGTTTTTGTTCTGACAGGTCTGAATGAACGCACGTGGTGAGCTGTCATTCTGATCTGTCAGAACTGAAACGATCTTTATTAAATTCATATAAAATCGAGGGTTAGAGGGATCGATCTCAAATTTCATACACATACTTAGGCATACCTCATAAGCACTGTGACCAAGTTTCAAGCCTCTAACTTTTAAAATACAGAAGTTATAGACATTTTTTTCTTTAAAAATAGGGCTGCAAAAAATATCTATTTTCACGTTAATTATCGTGAAGATGATACAGTTCACCTACAATATGAATGAAGACGATATTTTTTTTTGGTCTGAAATGACGATAACGATAAACGACGATATTTTTTGGCATGCACGCCCCTACAAAGGACATCTGCTGAAATTCCCTTTTCTAAGCAACTGTTAAAGATACAGGAGCTCTGTCCTCCTTTCCATAGGGTCACCCTACATTCCGTATACCGCTTGTTAATCTGGTGCTAAAAGGGTTAAATTATGCTGCACGAAAGAGGTTACTTCAGGCTAATTTAATCTGGAAGGGTGGAATGACTTGAGTGAGGGTTTTGGGTAGATGTACAAGAAGACCCACTAAAAGACCCCAGACTCATAGCTGAAAGACCCCAGATGTATATTCCAGACCCTGGGCCATGGGCATGAAGACCTTGGCATTTTGATTCTATGCTAATTGATTTTTATGCCATTAACTAAGACTGTAGCTAAGACTTGCAGGGCCGTCTGAGAAAAAACAACAACACAGTTGACTTTACAAGCGGCTTCACAGAGCTTGTTCAAGGCCACAGTGTGCCTGCAGAGCTGAAGGAGAGAACTGAACATGCTCAGACGTCCCCTCGGAGGAGGAAAATACTGTTTCGACGTCTCGTGGTGTGCACCTGCTCCCAAACATTGGCCATGGGGGCTGAAGCTGATAGGAGTTGGAGTCCAACCATATCTGGAGGTCCACAAGGCACCAGCCTGACCCACCAAGCACTATGGATTAGCTCCAGGCTCCATCCCTTGGCAACACTAAAAAGCCTGTAGCAGCGTTGGCAATGTTAGGTAGCCATCACAGGGTTATTCTGGCTTTTGCCCTGATGAAGATCCAGCCTTGACTTGCAAATACTTGGCTAGGCCTTTCCTCCCGGCTTGCCAGTTCTCCACTTCCAGGGCCTCCTGTGGTCTCTCTTAGGCTGACCCTATGAAAAGGAGGGCAGGGCTCCTGTATCTTAAACAGTTGCAAAGGAAAGGGAATTTCTTTTGTATCTTGTTAAGAGCGCAAAACTCCTGAAGCTTTACCTGTTGTGATGAAGAGGGAGTTTCGCCAGGTGCTGCATTGCATACAAAATATACCTGCTGAAATTCCCTTTTCTACACAACTGTAAAAGATACAGGAGCCCTGTCATCCTTTCCATATGGTCACCCTACTCCCTCCCCAAATCTGCCTTACCAAGGGTGAAAACAGACATTACTTTAAACCTGTGTCTTTCTCTCTTTCTTTTCATTTTTACTGGAGTAGGCGCAGGAGACCAGATCCAGAGTTTAAAAGCCCCCCTATGTCTCACGCTAGGGTCCCAATCCAGAGGAGGTCCTTTACACCTACCCTAGAGTAAAAATGAAGACATACAAAAAGATGCAGTCACTCGACACAGATTTAAATCAAGGTCTCTTTTGGCCCAAAGAAACAGTGAAGTTGAAATTCATAAAACTGACCCGGAACGTCAGCTAGATTTTTTTTTTTTTAAAACCACCCCAAATTATGTAAACAGCATAGGGGTTTCTTTCTGTGAATTTGCATGCCATGTTTCGTTCAGCTCCAAAGGTGTCATCCAAACCGGCCCTGCCGTGAACTATGGGCGATGTACTTCGTTAATAATGCATTCCTCCACTTGATTCCTTTCTTTAATGGGGATCCGATTCACATGTTTCTGAAGGTGTGGGTGGCAAGAGTTAACAACATTGTTTTAGCTGGTATGCCAGAGACAATCTCCCCTCTGTGCTGTTTTGTGTATCCGACGGGAAAATCAGTTAGGAAAAGGGCAGGCTTGATCTTGCGTTGTTGTTTGTTAAATAATCCAGGGAGTGTTGGCAACACAACGGGTAATGGTGTGTCCTCTAAACTGGGAAGTCCCCAATTCAAATCTTACCTTCTGCCACCTGTCAGACTAGTTAGGGGTTGATGAGTGTTACAGTCCACATCTCTGGCGACTCGGGGAAGGCGGCCTTATATACTCCCTCTCTTAGGCTCCACCCCCTCTCAGGCTCCACCACTTTGCTGAGGATCGGAAAGTCTTAAAGGGGCAGGCCTCCGGCCCAGAGCATCATATTTTACTGTACCCTGCCATCTCACACGCTTCCTTGGCCCAGTGGGCTTTATGTAACATGAGGCCCCCGGAACGGGGGTGGGGTGCCGGCGCCTTAAGTGGTATCTGTTTTGGGGCTTCCAGTCTCTACATTTGGGATCACTTTCAGGGCTCGCGCATGCCTGCACAGCCAGAAATAGTGGATAGTGGGGAGTAATGTGGAATTGCAGAATAGTTGCTCCTTGGTGTACAAGGTTAGGGTGACCCTATGGAAAGGAGGACCGGGCTCCTGTATCTTTAACTGTTGCAGAGAAAAGGGGATTTCAGCAGGTGTCATTTGTATGCATGCAGCGCCTGGTGAAATTCCTTCTTCATCACAAGAGTTAAAGCTGCAGGAGCCCTGCCCGTATTAACTCAAATGACTAGATCCAAAAAGAAGAGGGCTCCTGCAGCTTTAACTGCTGGGATGAAGAGGAAATTTCACCAGGTGCAAACAACATACAGGATTGTTAAAGATACAGGAGCTTTGTCCTCCTTTTCATATGATCATCCTATCAAGGTGGGTTGTCACAAGAACTGAAAACTGCCCCTGTTGGAGGATATTCAACCGGTTGAACAAACGTACACACACTGCCCTGTGCAGAAAGACACCTCCCACCCCACCCCATTGTAAGTTTGAATCCAGAGCCAAACGCTACCCAACTATGCAGGCCTGTTAACGCAGCTTCGGCAGTAATGAGACAATCAGACATCATTGCAACAAACCCTCACGTTATTAATTTAAACAAGCCAATTGCCTGAATTCCGATTGCTTCCGCATGGCAAAAGCTTTCCACCTAGCCTGTTCTGTCTCTAATCGCTTTTATTAATATCTCAGCTTGTTGGGGGGGACAGCTTAGCCCATTACGCCTCATTTTCGGGGCGGAGTTAAATAATTACAGGCCAGTAGAGGTGATCGTTGGAATCAAGCAGTCAGGCTTTTTCTGGACTACAGGTGAGAGCTTACAAGTTTGAATGCTCCAAAACAAAGAGAAAAGAACACATTCCCTGCATGTAGAGATCTACCATGCGGGCAGAAGGATTAGCAAAATCCTTTTCCCTGACCTGCTAGTTTATTTAGTGTGGGGAGTTGTTTTGCTTTGCATTACTTTCATGAGGAAGCATTGAAACATACAATCTCTCCAACAAGAAGTGATTTGGGATATTAATTTTATTTAATTGGACACACAGCTAGCCCAATTAATACGCTGTTCAGAACCAGACAAATATAGACTGACCATATGAAAAGGAGGACAGGGCTCATGTAACTTTAACAGTTGTAGAGAAAAGGGAATTTCAGCCAGTGTCATTTGTATGCAATTAGTTCCTGATGAAATTCCCTCTTCATCACAACTGTTAAAGTTGCAGGGGCCCTGCCTTCTTTTGTATATGGTCACTCTAGTATAGTGCCTGCTACTTTAACAGTTGTGATGAAGAGGGAATATCACCAGGAACTAATTGCATACAAATGACACTGACTGAAATTCCCTTTTCTCTACAACTGTTAAAGTTACAGGAGCCCTGTCCTCCTTTTCAGATGGTCAGCCTACATATACATAATCTCAATCCAGTTCTCTATTCAGTGGAAATCATGAAGAACAAAGAGGTTTAAAAACATTTTAGTATTTCGCTATCTTTCCGCCTGCAGCCAAAGGCCGCTTTATTCAAAGGCCGCTGTTTTTACTCTTTCGTTGTTGTGTTTTTTAATTGTTTTTAATTGCATTTTAATGTATTTCCCTATTGTTATTTTTTATCAGTGATTGTAAGCCGCCTTGAGTGACATTTTTGGTAGAAAGGTGGGTTACAAATCAAATCAATCAATCAATCAATCAATCAATCTTTTTGTTATTAGCAGCAAAAGCTGTTAGTGGTCGATTTTGGCAAGTACTCTTTCAGCTTCACTGGTTGCCAGTCCCAGTCCAGGCTTGATTCAAACTGCTAGTATTAACGTTCAAAGCCCTAAACGGCTTGGGCCCAGGTTATCTGAAGGAATGCCTCCTCTCATATGTACCTGCCTGGACCTTAAGATCATCCTCGGGGGTTCTTCTCCGTGAGCCCCTGCCAAAGGAAGGTGGCTACCGAGAGGAGGGCCTTCTCTACTGTGGCACCCTGGCTGTGGAATGAGCTCCCTAGAGCAGTTCGCCTGGCACCAACGTTGTACTCTTTTGGATGCCAGGTGAAGAACTCATTCTCCCACTATTTGAACATTTTACCATCTTAGTCTTTTAACTCTCCTGTTTTAAAACTGTATTTGAAATATCTGTATTGCTGCTCAATTTTATTCTGGTTGTACTTTTATATTGTACTTTTATATTGTGTTTTTACATTGTACTTTAAGTTTTAACCTTTAAATTGTACTTTATAGTTTTGGTTTTTTATGAACCGCCCAGAGAACATAGGCTATTGGGCTGTATAGAAATGCAATAAATAAATAAGGTCCCAGGTTCAGTCACCGGCATCTCCAGGTAGGCCTGAGAAGGCAAACTCCATATTAGGCATTATAAGAAAAGGAATTGAGAATAAAACTAGGGCTGTACATGGATCCAGATCCCGAATCAGGAGCGGATCGGGCTGATCCTGCCTGATCTGGGCCTGATCTGACCCATATCGGATTGGGCCTGGATTGGGCCAGATCGGATCCATAATTCCAGGACCAATCCGAGGCAGATTGGATTGGGCCCGATTCCGACCTCACAGGTCGGGATCTAGATCGGAGCGGGGAGGTCCGTGCACAGCTGCACATGCTGCCTTTATACAAATCTATGGTGTGACCACACTTAGAGTACTGTGTACAGTTCTGGTCACCACAGCTAAAAACGATATTGTACAGCTGGAGGAAGTGCAGAAAAGGGCAACTAAAATGATCAAGGTGCTGGAGCAACTCCCCTATGAGGGAAGTTTACAACAGCTGTGATTGTTTAGCTTGGAAAAAAGGAGGCTGAGGGGAGACCTGATAGAGGTGTACAAAATTATGCATTGTGTAGAGAATGTGGAGAGGGAAACATCTCTCTCTCTCTCTTTCTCATAATACTAGAACCCAATGGGGTCATCTCATGAAGTTGATTGGTGGGAGATTCAGGATAGATAAAAGGAAGGACTTCTTCACACAGCGCATAATTAAATTATGTAGTGATGGCCACCAATTTGGATGGCTTTAAAAAGGGTTTGGATAAACTCCTGGAGGAGAAGGCTATCCATGGCTACTAGCCCTGATGGCTATGTGCTACCTCCAGTATCCGAGGCAGTAAGCCTGTGTGCACCAGCTGCTGGGGAACATGGGTGGGAGAGTGCTGTTGCACCATGTCCTGCTTTGTTGGTCCCTTGTCGACAGCTGGTCGGCCACTGTGTGAACGGAGTGCTGGACTAGATGGACCATCGGTCTGATCCAGGATGGCACTTCTTGTGTTCTTATGACATCCTCCCTGAAACCCTGGACAACCATAGACAATGCTTGGCTAGATGGAAGAGAGGTCTAACTGTGTGTAAGGCAGCCTCCAGTGGTTCTACATGAATCAAGACAGAGCAATTTATATATTAGCATCACAATATTAACTTATATGTAATAGCTCAGTTTATAAAGAAGGTGTATTGGAACTTTGGAGGAGTTACATGATCATGTGGGAGGTGTGGCAGAAAAGGTTAGATGCTTTACTTTTTAAATTTGTCTTTGCTCACTGATAATTATGTAAAGCCTTCCACTTTCATTTCATGCAGAAGAGTCTCGTGCTTCGTTGGAGAGGTTCTTGTAAACATCTTTGTTCATGTGGGGTCGTTGTACTTGAGTCTACGTACAGCACATAAATTTAAAAAGTGTTGTTTAAAACTCCTAAGAATCCATGTTTTCATCAATCCTGAAATGCATCAATGAGGACTAGAGACTTCTAAAGAAAAGCGGAGGTCCCCGGATTCTATTATTATTCCGGGCGAAGTACAAAATATTGGTCATTTCCTTTAAAGCCCTACATGGTTTGGGTCCAGGTTACCTGCAGAATTGTCTTCTCCCATACAATCCGCCCCACATGCTCAGGTCCTCTGGGAAGAATTTACTACAGTCGGCCAAGGCTAGGCTGACAACCGTTACCCAGAGGACCCTCTCTTCTACCACTCCCAGACTGTGGAACGACCTGCCGGGAGAGATCCGCCAACTTACCAGTCTTTTAGAATTCACGAGAGCTATAAAGACTGATCTCTTCTGGCAGGCCTACCCAGTCAAATTTTAAGACTTGGTTGATTTTAATAATGTATTAATTTTATATGCCTTTAATCAGTTTTCTGTATTTTATATTGTCTGTATTGATGTTGTTCCCCGCCTCGATCCGGAGGGAGAGGCAGGTAAGAAATAAATAAATATATTATTATTAATGAGAGCTGAGATTAATGGTTTCTTTAAAATTTTCATCTTTGCCAAGATCTTTGCCTAAAATAAATGATGGCAGTAACAATGACCTGCTTTGAATGATTCAGGAGTGGTAGGATACAAATCTATTAAACAAACGAACAAACAAATGAGTCATTGTCATCTGTACACCTGGGACCTCCAATTTAGGTTTACACGTAAGTGTAATATTTGCACTAAATTAATATTTATTTGCTTACTTTGAAACAGGGGAGGGGAACCTGTGGCTGTCCAGATGTTGCTGGACTCCATCAGTCTCAGCTAGCATTATCAGTAGTCAGGAATGATGGGAGATGGAGTCCAACCAGTGGAAGCTGGTGGCTCCGATGTCAGTGGGGCGGTGAATCCGCTTCGGGTTTCAGTCCGAACCAGTCAGAACTCTAAAGGAGCTGAGCAGCGTCCACTGGTTGGACTCCATCTAGATGGGTCTCAGATAGCGCAAATCTGGCCTTGAGACAATAAGATGTTCTAACACTGATGAATTTGCAGTGGAACACTTGATATCTTATCAAAACGATACAGTTTAAGAAGTGGCTGGAGGATTTCGTAAAGCGTCCATCTCAGCTTAAACATGTAATGGTAAAATTCACACTTTTTTTCCCCCCAGAGGAAAAATGCTTCCCCAAATGCATAGTTCTGTTCTTTCGGACTAACAGATGCTTTCACTAAGGATTTAGGACAGAAAGAATATAAATGCAATGATAATGGCTGCCTAATGAAATTTAGTCTACAATTAATTCACACATCCAATTAATACCATCCCCAAAGGAGAGTCTATTACCAAGACAGGAAACCTTGTGTTGATGACAAGGGTCACTATCAAGCAAAGGATTAAAAAATCAGCCATGGATGCTTTAATGCAAAAAAAAAACAAAAAACGTTAGTTTGGGCTGCATTAATAGAAGTATAGCTTCCAAATAATACAGGGTACTGGTTCCCCTCTTTTCGGCACTAGCTAGCCCTCATCATGAGTATTGTGTCCAGTTCTGGGACCACAATTCAAGAAGGATGCAGACAAGCTGGAGGAGGGAAATGAGGATGATCAGGAGTCTGGAAACAAAGCCCTATGAGGAGAGACTAAAAGAACTGGGCATGTTTAGCCTGGAGAAGAGAAGAAATGTGGGGAGACATGATAGCACTATTCAACTACTTGAAAGGTTGTCCCACAGAAGAGGGCCAGGATCTCTTCTCGATCATCCCAGAGTGCAGGACGCAGAATAAAGGGCTCAAGTTACAGGATGCCAGATTCCGGCTGGACATCAGGAAAAACTTTCTGACTGTTAGAGCAGTACAACTATGGAACCTAGGGAGGTCATGGACTCTCCCACACTAGAGGCATTCAAGAGGCAGCTGGACAATAGGCCCCTTCCAACTCTACTATTCTATGGTTCTATGATCTTTTGGGTTGCAATAAACATCCCCAAGAGAGATTTAATAAGAGATTCTATTAGAAGCCATCACCAGAAGCTGCTCATACTCCAAATAAGCATTTTTGCAAACCTATATTTGTGTCCATTTGCTTCTCCTCCCCAAATGTTTGCAATCACCCCGGAGAAGGCATGCTAAGCACCTTTGCATACACTTCAACTATGCCAACAAAGCACACGGAAGTCACCGAAGCAATTTACCTCAAGCCACAAACTCAATTTGAAGTCCTTCTCTGCTCATCATCTTCAATTGGCAGGGTGCAAGCAAAGGCCCTTTCTGCACCAACCATTTTTCCCGGGGCTGCCCCTGTCTGCTGGCGGAGAGTTCACATGACACACAGAGCATTTTGCAAGCAGGCCGGGGCCAGCCCTCCATTTTCGTGGGGGAGCAGGGAACGCTATTGGGTTTGTTCCCTGTTGCCGGGACGGCAGCAAGATGGGCGGCTGGTGAGCCCACCCATCCCGGACGCAGCCGCGCTTGCCCGCGAGTAAACGCGGCTGCACCGATGTCCATGGAGCTGCACCGCACGGCTCCGAGGCCATCAGGAGAGGGGGGTAGCAGAAGCACCATCCCCAAGATGGGGGGGGAGGGGGGCCGATCGTGCGCCGCATGTTTTTTTTTTTTTAAAATTACTTTTACGGAAGAGCACTCGTGCGCACTCCGTGGATCCTCCAAAAAAATGGCTGCTGCAATTTGTGATGGCCTGGGAGAAGCCCAGGCCGTAACGTTGAAGGTGCAGCTTGAGCGCACCAAACCCGGAAGTGACTACTTCCGGGTTCATCCGCTCCCGTCCCTTCACACCCCTATGGTGTTGAAAGGCCAAAGTGCTATGTTTGCCAATGACCCAACGGGGTGCAAACAAATACTCTCTACCAAGCCCCGAACATGGTGCAAATCAAACACCAATGCAAGCATGAAGCAATCAAGGAGCATCCAAACACTGCCTCAGTGGAGCAGAGCATGGTTCATCCTCTCCAGCATTCTCTTTCCAGCTGTGGCCAGTCAGACGCCTCTTCAAAGGAAGAAGTAACGGAAGAGAAGGGGGTTAGTCAAGTTCATGGAGAAGACCATTCATGGCTACTAGCCACGGTGGCTATATGGCAGGTGTGCTAAAGCTAGGGTGACCATATGGAAAGGAGGTTCGGGTCACCGGCACCTGGTGAAATCCCCTCTTCATCACAACAGCGAAAGCTGCAGGAGCTATACTAGAGTGACCAGATACAAAAGAGGGCAGGGTGTGTGATGAAGAGGGAATTTCACCAGGTGCTGCATGCATACAATTGTCACCTGCTGAAATTCCCCTTTCTACACAACTATTAAAGATACAGGAGCCCTGTCCTCCTTTCCATATGGTCACTCTAGTTAAACCTCTTTCAGCCCAAGGCCAAGTTCAATTTCAGAGAAGTTCTCAGGTGTTGTATTTCAGTGGTGGGTGGGGCCAAAGGCAAAAAGTGGAAAGACAAAAATAGCAAAAATATCAGATTTTAGCCAAGCGTTTACTGCCAGTAAGTAAGGAGAGGCTTTTCAGCCATTGAGAATGTGGTGGAGGTGGAGACTGTGCAAAAATCAGGAAACTGCCCAATGACAGGTGGTTGGGGGGGAAGGGGTGGAGCCAGGGGAATTGTGGGGCCTTCTCAAGAATCCCTGAGGGCCAGAATGGGACCCCAGGTGGGCTGGATTTGTCCCACCCCTGCTCCACAGAATCACCTGGGGCAGATCTACATGTAGTCCTCGATGCGCCCTACCTGTGCCCCGATCCACCCTCGGAATGCAGCACCCCGCCCAGTGTGGACCAAGCTCTGCTCGCGGGAGGGTTGTAAACAAAAGCCAGTGATCGGGAGAGGGATTTCCCAATCGCTGGCTTTTGTTTACAACCCTCCCTCCTCCCTCCCCGGGACCGGCCGGGATGAAAGGGCGGTGGCTGCGATGAGGGAGTGAGCAGAGCCTCCGAGGCTTGGTCCACACTGGGTGGGGTGCAGCGCTCCAAGGGTGGCTCAGGGCGCAGGGAGGGTGCATAGAGGACTACGTGTAGATCTGCCCCTGGTTACATGGCCCACGTTAAACATTGTCCTGTGTTCCCACGGCTATACGGAACAGCAGCATTCTGAGGAATGGCCTACGGTGGGCTTCCTAGTGGCATCTGGTTGGTCACCGCAGGAAGCGGACTAGAAGAATCTTTGGTTTGTTCCAGCAGGCACTTGCGCTCAAGTTCTTGGAACGGAAGTCAGTGAAAAGGACTGCGTAAAGCCATCAAGCATCCCATCGCCCGCGCATGGGGGCGGAGGGTCTCAGTAAAGCATTGTTCTCTGAATCTCACATTTCAAGAGGGAGCACGCAACTCAATTATTACGTGAATTGATCTGAATCCATTGTCAGTGTGTCCCTGAGAGCTGGAAACGTGAACTTGCCATTTAAAAAGCTTGCCAGCGCAACGTTGAAAATGGCAAATAAAAAGCAGACGCTCACCCCAAACCAGCACATTTTGGAAATCAGGAAACAATCAAACAAAAGCATGTCACTAGTAGCGGAAAGTGTGTTGTGTCAGTTCTAGGGAACCAGAGCGTCACTGAGAAACTGGTGCGCATTTAGGTCTTTTCTTGCCCAGGCCAAAGAAGCAGTACTGAGTTAGGAGGACGTCCGGTTCAGGGTTTGTCACATGATTTGCATGGGGTCCACGAATTTAGGCTGAACTTGGTGGTGGTGCCCTTCTACGTGGCTGAAATCAATGGCTCAATCTACTGGCGACCGACCTGGCTTGTGAAATAAATGGCTGCAACTGTCCAATACCATCCCGCCGTGGGCGATAAATTGATTAAAAAGATACCTGGCAAGCGCCACATCGGGCCCACATACAGTGACTAAAAGCTTTTGACCTGGAGCACAGCCTCCCCTCTACACGCCAGATGGCTGTCTGGTATAGCACACGCATCAGAAACGTTTCTCTCTTGGCTCATTTCTCCACTCACGACTATCAGGAGCTGTTGGGCTAGTGCAGGGGTCGCCAGGCTTTTGTGGGTCAATGGGCACTTTTTGGAATTTTGAGAGTGTGTCGTGGGCACTCTCACAAAATCTATGCCATGGTGAGCATGGCCGGTCACAATTTCCCAGAAGGCAAACTGGTGAGGCTAAAAGAAAAGTCACTTGCCCGAGAACCTAAGTACAAGGAAGAGTTGTACTAGAACACGAGAACCTAAGTACAAGGAAGAGTTGTACTAGATCAAACCGAGACCCATCAGAACAGCATTCTGTTCACACAGTGGCCAACCAGCTGCCCACAGGAAATCCACAAGCAGGACATGAGTACAACAGCATAACCCTCCTGCCCATGTTCCCCAGCAACTGGTGTACACAGGCATACTGTCTCTGATATTGGAGGAATACATAGCCTCTCATTCTCCATTAATTTGTCCAAACCCCCTTTCAAGCCATCTTAAATGGCAGCCATCACAACACCTTGTGGAATTGAATTCCAAATTTTAACTCTGCATTCTGTGAAGACGTCCTTCCTTTTATCTGTCCTGAAACTCCCACCAATCAGCTTCATGGGATGACTTCGTTGGGTTCCATTATTATGAGAAAGGCAGGAAAATGTCTCCCTCTCCACTTTCTCCGCATCATGCATACTTTTGTACACCTCTATCAGGTCTCCCTGTTTTCTTAATTAAACAGTCTCAGATGCTGTAACCTTTCCTCATAAAGGAGGTGCCCCAGTCCCTTTTTTACTCCTTTCTGCACTTTTCCCAACTCTACAATATCCTTTTTTTAAGTGTGATGACCAAAACAGGACATGGAATTCCAAGTGTGGCCGGACTATAGATTTGTACGAGGGCAGTCATTGATGTTGGCAGTCAATTCCTTTCCTAATTATACCGAACATGGAATTTGCCTTTTCAAATGCAGAAGCACACTGGTTTGGCATTTGCATGGAGCTGTCCACCACAACCCCAAGATCTCTGTCTTGGTTGGTCAACGCTAGCTTATATCTGAACTCGGGATTTTTTGCTCCAGTGCGGATCACTTCCCATTTGCTTGCATTGGACCACATTTGCCATCTTGATGCTCATTTTCATCTTAGGAAATAAAATAAAATAAAATAAAATAAAGATCAGGAGGGGCAGGGAGCCTATCGGAAACCACGAGAGATGTCTTTGAACATATTTGTGCCCATAGGCAATACACTGGAGACCCCAGTCCTAATGGGTGCATCATTCAGGGCCAAGAGAGGATCAAACAAGCATGCAAATAACCACTTTATATCCTATAAACATACCCACACAGAATAGGGGTGCAGAACCTCAGGCCCATGGACCAAACCTGACCCTCCTGGGGTTCAAAATTGCCCCTCCAAGGTTCCCCAGAAGACCATGCCCCCGTCTCTTGGCCCCACCCTCCTTTCCCCAACTACCAATCATATGGTGGTCTCCTGGTATTGATGCTGTTTTTCCCCCATTCTAAAAGATTGAGATGTCTCTCCTAAGGCTAAATTACTAGCAATGGGCACTTTACGCTAAAATAGGTTGGTATTTCTTGTTATTTTGGCCCCGCTAGGGTGGCCATAATAAATGGAGGATAGGGCTCCTGCATCTTTAACAATTGCATAGAAAGGGGGAATTTCAGCAGGTGTCATTTGTCTATATGCAAACCCTGGTGAAATTCCCCCTTCTTCACAACAGTTAAAGCTGCAGGAGCCTTGCCCTCTGCTCATGCTAGGCAGGGCTCCTGCGGCTTTAACTGTTGCGACGAAGAGGGGATTTCACCAGGTGCTGCATGCATACAAATGTCACCTGCTGAAATTCATTTTTCTATGCAACTGTCAAAGACACAGGAGCCCTGTCCTCCTTTTTGTATGGTCACCCTAGGCCCCGCCCCTTTTGCCTTTGGCTCCACTGACCACTGAAATGCAGGCCCTGAGAGCTTCTCCAAAATGAAAGAGGTTCTATACCCCTGCTATAGCAACATACGAAACTGCCTTGCAGGAAGCCAGACACTTGGTGCCTATGATGCAGGTCCTGCCTGTTGCGACTGGCCACCATTCTCCAGTGTCTTAGGGAGAGAAGGGGGGGGGGTCTTCCTCAGCCATGTGATCCAAGACCCTTTAACTCAGCTTTTCCTAACCTCGTGCCCTCCTGATGCTATTGGATTGCAAGTCCCATGGCTTTTGTCTGGGAGCGGAAGGAACTGTAGACCAACCAATACCAGCTGAAGAGTGCCAGGTCGGTGAAGGCTAATTTAAGCAGAGAGGATAGGGCAGGGTTGTTGGACTCCAACTCCCATCAGCCCCAGCCAGGCTGGCCAGTAGTCAGGGATTCTGGAAGCTGTAGTCTAACAACATCTGGAGGTCCACGGGTTGTGATGGAGATTGGATCTGGGACTTTCTACTGTTGTGCTTCAGAGGCCTGGCCCTAAGGCTGCACAAACACATGAAAAGCACATAATAAACACAGACGCTTAAGAAGAATCTTACCAAATCAGGCCAAAAGTCTATCCAGCCCAGCATTCTGTTTCCAGCCGAGGACAGATAGATGATTCCCGGAAACCCACAAGCAGGGCTCATTTTAGTTGCATTTTTCTGCACTTTTTCCAGCCCTACCATGTCTATTTTTAGGTGCGGTGACCAGTGCAGTCACAGATTTGAGTCTAGAATCATCCAAAAAGTCACCTTCCCTTGTCAAAAGCCCCCGGATCTGCTGGAAGGGAGTCCTGGCTTTTCAGTGGTTGCTAAAGCTCATTTAGCCGGGGCGCATGCTTTGCTTGGAGAACGTCCTGGTGCCCCCATCTCCTCTTCAAAGGCTTCTGAAATGCAAGTGCTCCAAATCTTCAGAGAACACATCAGTTGTGGGCTAAGGTTGGCCTTCCCCAAGCTGCCACCCTCCAGATGTGCCATCGGGATCAATGGGAGTTGCGATCCAACACATCTGCAGGTGGGAGGCAGCTGGACTAAACCAAGTGATGGTTCCACTTGGTCTAAGGCCGGAATTGAAGAGTCGATTGATTCTATCTGCTTTGCGCGCTCCTCTCTCTCTCTCTCTCTCTCTCTCTCTCTCTCTCTCTCTCTCTCCCCCCCAAATTGCTTTATGTTTCATTCCTGGAATGGCTCCCACCTCTCCCTTTGCGTCAGGCTGTGTGTACATTTTGTCGAATGCCTTCTGTTTATAAACAATCTGTTGAGTGTTTCCTCGACTTCGACAGAACTGGGATGCCGTCCAATGCCAGCCCAAAGCCCTCCGTAGCGCCATGCGGCTGCCGTATTGTGGGCTGCTGCTGTTTCCGGCGCCGTCAGCTAACTTGACAGAGGTGCTGGAGAGGGCAGATCCGACTGTTTTCCTTTCTTGGCAGTGGGTGCCAGCCGTGCGATCGCACCCACCCACCCACGCACACACAACCGAAGTGCCCAAGTCTACTTGTTTCCCAAACGTTTGTCAGCCAAGGCATTCCCCCCTCCCCTAAATTAACACTGGGCGCTCACTTCATTTCAGCCTGGGAGCAGCCTCCCCCCCCCCCGACCTGGTGTGTTCAAAATGTGTTGGGTAACAACAGGGCAAAAAAAAGAGAGAAGCAGGTTCTCAAAACCTGATTCTCTCCCCTTTTTTTGCCCTGAGTTGGATGCTCTCCTCCGTCTGGTTTTTTGGGTAACCACACCCATCATCCCCAGCCAACACAACTCACAAGTACGCTGGCAGGGGATTAGGGGAGTTGTCGTCAATGCCATCTGGAGGGCATTAGGTTGGGGGTAAACTAGTGCAGAAGTAAGAATGATCCGCGTTTAGAGGAGATCATTCGCCCCCCTGTGTGTTTCAGCGTGAGTCACTGTTCTGGATAATTGGGAGGAAGCTGTTCATGCAGAGCTATGGCGGGCAGCCTCCTCTGACGACAAATTCTTTTGCGTTTCTGTGTTGGGAGTGATCAATCGGAATGAGCAGAGAAAAGGGCAACGAAGATGATCAGGGGACTGGAGGCTAAGTCCTACGAGGAAAGACGAAAGGAACTGGGCATGTTTAGCCTTGGGAAGAGAAGACTGACTGGGATACGACAGCACTTTTCAAGCACCTACAGGGTTGTCACACAGAAGAGGTCCCATAACCTGTTGTCTATCATCCAAGGCAGTAGGACACAAAATGACAGGCTCAAGTTACGGGAAGGCAAATTTTGGCGAACAAGCGGCTGCCCTATGATATGGTCCCAGGGGATCCCAGGGATAAGACACCATTGGGTTGTATATGACACTAACTAGTAGTAAGCTAAACCGCAAGACTATCAAGCACTGCCAACATGATTTATTTATTTTATTACATTTATATCCCACCTTTTCCTCCAAGGAGCTCAAGACAGGGTGTGGGTAACGCTCACAAGAATCCTGCGAGGTAGGTTAGGCCGAGAGTCAGCGACTGGCCCAAAGTCATCTAGGGAGCTTCATGGCCGAGCGGGGAACAGAACCTGGATCTCCCGACTCCTAGTCCAACACTCTAACCACTACACCACGCTGGTAGCAGCCGCTCTTAGGCATGGTTGCAAGCAGGAAGTCTTGAATTAGAAATGCCGAGGTCTGAACCTTCGAGCATGTTTTGCCACATAAAGCAGTTGCTTCAACACGAAGCTCAGCTCCTTCTCACAAGTGTGGACTACGCAGCTATGAATCACATGCACTTCTTGGCCGCGTCTAGTAGGGTGACCATATGGAAAGGAGGACAGGGCTCCTGTATCTTTAACAGTGGTGTAGAAAAGGGAATTTCAGCAGGTGTCATTTGTATGCGTGCAGCACCTGGTAAAATTCCCTCTTCATCACAACAGTTAAAGCTGCAGGAGCCCTGCCCTCTTTTGTATCTGCTCAAGAGGGCAGGGCTCCTGCAGCTTTAACTGTTGTGATGAAGAGGGAATTTCACCAGGTGATGCATGAATAGGGTGACCCTATGGAAAGGAGGACAGGGCTCCTGTATCTTTTAACAGTTGTATAGAAAAGGGAATTTCAGCAGGGGTCATTTGTATGCATGCAGCACCTGGTGGAATTCCCTCTTCATCACAACAGTTATAGCTGCAGGAGCCTTGCCCTCTGTTGCATCTGGTCACTCTATGCATCTGGTCCTGCTGCTTTAACTGTTGTGATGAAGGGGGAATTTCACCAGGTGCTGCATGCATAAAAGGGACACCTGCTGACATTCCCTTTTCTACACCCCTGTTAAAGATACAGGAGCCTTGTCCACCTTTCCATATGGTCACCCTAGTGTCTAGGGCATTGCGCACAAAACTCAAAGAGACATGCAGTGCTCCAGACTTGACTCCTTCTCCCCCTCTCTCTCTTACACACTTCCCTATTTTTTTTAAAAAAAAAGTTTAACTACAACAGTGTGCCGTTTTTTCTCCATTTTTATTTAATTAGGCTGACCATATGAAAAGGAGGACAGGGCTCCTGTATCTTTAACAGTTTCACAGAAAATGGAATTTCAGCAGGTGTCATTTGTATATATGCAGAACCTGGTGAAATTTCCTCATCATCACAAAATTAAAGCTGCAGAAGCCTTGCCCTCTTTTGTATCTGATCACTCTAGTATAGCTCCTGCAGCTTTAACGTTGAGATGAAAAAGGAATTTCACCAGGTTCTGTATGCATACAAACGATACCTGCTGAAGTTCCCTGTCTTTTGCAACTGTTAAAGATACAGGAGCCCTGTCCTCCTTTTCATATGGTCAGACTAATTTAATGCCACTTGCTTAAGGGGAGGGGGGCATAGCAGAGGGCTTTAGATGCAAATGGGTCCTGGTTCAGCTGCTGACATCTCCAGCTAAATGGGCAGGTATGGCAAAAAAGAAAAAAAAAAACCTGACTCAGCATACAGCAGCTTATCCAACAGGAAGGAGTGAGAACTCAGTGGAAGACATGTTCTGCATGCGCAAGGCCCTACGTTCAGTTCTCCACATCGACAGTTAAAAAGATCTTAGATTCAGTGGAGGCTGGTGCCTCCAACGTCAGTGGGGAGGTGAATCCTCTCCGGGTTTCAGTCAGAACCCTAAAGGAGCTCTCCAAGGCATGATGTCCATGGGGCTCCTTCACAGTTCTGACTGGTTCTGACTGAAGCCTGGAGCGGATTCACCACCCCGCTGACAACAGAGTTACCAGCCTCCACTCCTTAGATTACAGATTGCAGTTTACACGGTGGGTGGGGGCGCTTGGAGCCATAAACAGCTCTGAGCATTCTTTCGTCTGTGTGCTCTTGCAATCTGGTTTAACAAGAACCACATTGCCCAAGTTCGGGTGGCTGTGTGCCCTACTTTACAGAGGACAATCCTCTATTTCAGTGGTGGTCAGAGGACAGTCCACTATTTGGGGAGCTGTCCAGCTCGACGCCTGCTTAAAGATGAAGAACCATAAAGTCAAACGGTGCACAGCAGCCTTGTGTTTGCCCATCCATTAGACAAAAGCAGACAGAGAAGGCGTAAAGGAGGTCACTTGATCAGAGCCTTCCCCACTATGGTCACAGGTATTGCATTTCCATTTAAATTTAGTAATTCTTTCTGAATGCGCATCTATACATCTAAGAACATAAGTAGTGCCCTGCTGGAACAGACAGACTGTCCACCCGTCCAGCATTCTATTCACGCAGTGGCCAACCAGCTATCAACCAGTGACCCACAAAGCAGGACATCAGTGCAACAGCACCCTCCCACCCACGTAGGGTGACCATATGGAAAAGAGGACAGGGCTCCTGTATCTTTAACAGTTGTATAGAAAATGGAATTCCAGCAGGGGTCATTTGTATGCGTGCAGCAGCTTGTGATATTCCCTCTTCATCACAACAGTGAAAGCTGCAGGAGCCCTGCCCTCTTTTGGTCACTCTAGTATAACTCCTGCAGCTTTCACTGTTGTGATGAAGAGGGAATTTCACCAAGTGCTGCAGGCATACCAATGACACCTGCTGAAATTCCCTTCGCGTTGCAACTGTTAACGATACAGGAGCCCAGTCCTCCTTTCCATACGGTCACCCTAAATCTGCATAAAAACATGCATATGCTGATTTATATCTATATATGTAAATTTAGAAATCATTGCTAGGATTTATTTAAATTTCACAGGAAGTAAACTTAGCCAATTAATTTCTCATCCGACTCACCTCAAATAAAAGAAAGTCGTCCATTAATCTGTGCCCTGCCCCCAGATCATCCCAAACAAATGGGAAAAGAGTTAAAAACTTTTATTGCCATGCAGGGGAAGATTTGGGTGGGCAGGGGGTGGTGTTACACCAGGTGGAAAGGGTTGAATTAACCCTTTCTGCCCCTGGTGTAATCCCTCTTGGAAATTGCCCCAAGTGGCAATTAAGCAGAGAAAACAAAACACCCCTCCCCCACTTCATTGGCACCAATGGAGAGTTGGGACTCTGTGAAATAGATCAGGGCCCCTGGAAAACAGAGTTGTGGCCAGGGCCCCATCGGTTCAGGCCTAGCAATACCCCTGCCTTCAAGTAATTGTGTGTTGTTGAGAATGTGGACAGGGAGAAATTTTTCTCCCTCTCCCATAATACAAGAACCCAAAGGGGTCATGTGATGAAGCTGATCGGTGGGAGCTTCAGGACAGATAAAAGGAAGGACTTCTTCACACAGCGCAGAGTTAAACTATGGAATTCACTACCATGAGACGTGGTGATGGCTAGCAATTTTGATAGCTTCAAAAGGGGGTTGGATAAATTCCTGGAGAAGGCTATCAATGGCTACTAGTCCTGATTGCTATGTGCTGCCTCCAGTAACAGAGGCAGTATGCCTTTAGACACCAATTGCTGGGGAACATGGGTGGGAGGGTTCTGTTGCACTGTTTCCTGCAGCAGTGTCCCATTCTTCTCCAGGTCAAAGATATGCAGTTTCTTCTACCTTTCCTCATGCGATTGATTTCCCACGCTCCTTACTACATCTTCATTTCTTTCCCCTGAACTTCTTGATTTGTTAACTCCAGTGACTAAAGGCCCTATCCTAGGCATGTTCAGACAGGAAAAAAAATGCATGCTGGAAGTTGTAGGACTTTTTATTCTGCCTAAACATGCATAGAATTGAGCCCTCAGAATATTCCAAATATATGAAACATACAAATTTCAAGTAAACACACTCGCACAGCAGCAGCAGCAGCAGCAGCAGCAGCAGCAGCAGCAGCAGCTTGTGATATTTGAGCGTCAAGTGCAGGCGGGAATAAATGTGTCCTCAGAGAGTGGTTGTTTTTAAAGTCAGCAGTGATGAGGCTATCATCACTGTGTATCTCCTTGGGGAGAGAGGACCAAAAGTGTGGGGCCTTGTTAGAAGTTGTAGGACTTTTTTTTCCTGTCTAAACACACATGAGATTGCATCTTACGCCACTGCTCTATACTAACGGTTATATACCAGTTGTGTATAGGAGCGTAAATGTCGTTTCTTCAAACCCAATGGTCCAGTCCACTAGGAATTCTGGCTGCCAGCTGCGGCCCGCCAGATGCCGGAAGGATGGCCACCAGGCGCGGAGGATCGTGACAACCATCCCATTCCCCCATCACATCTGGCAGCCAGAACGACAGAATCTCTTGACAAGAAGGCTGTGTTTTTGCCCATCATGGCTAGTGGCCATCAATACATAACCGGCTGGCCAAGAAACCTAATTATTTTCCGAAGCAATTCATACCATTGGCAATCCCACAGTTTAATTACGTATCTTTCTTGGTCTGTTGGAGCAACATTAAAACAGAAAAGAGAGCTCATCAAGAAATGCTAAATACCATATGGGATGTTTTTACACCCCTAGCACGGAAATGGTTTATGTAGATCTTTCTCCCCCCCCCTCCATTTTTAACTATGAAAATAAAAAAATGGTTTGTTTCAAAATGGATGTGTTTTCTAAACAAATATTACCTTGGGGTGGGGGTCCTCCCCAACTTCTTCATTTCAGCGGATACCCTTTTCAGTGGATTTTAAGAGTGAAATGCTTTTCCCTATTCACCCCTCTCAAAACCATTTATGGTTTTATAAACCTCTGCTTTGATCTCCCCTTTCAGTCTTTTGTTAGGGTGACAAGATAAAATCCAGGCAGGGCTCATGTAACTTTAACAATTGTAGAGAAAAGGGAATTTCAGCCAGTGTCATTTGTATGCAATTAGTTCCTGGGGAAATTCCCTCTTCATCACAACAGTTAAAGGTGCAGGCACTATACTAGAGTTACCATATACAAAAGAAGGCAGGGCCCCTGCAACTTTAACTGTTGTGATGAAGAGGGAATTTCACCAGGAGCTAATTGCATACAAATGACACTGGCTGAAATCCCCTTTCCTCTACAACTGTTAAAGTTACATGAGCCCTGACCTGTATTTTATCTGGTCAGCCTATTTTTGTTGTTCCTGTTGGTCTCTCAACCTGAAACACATCAACCACCCTTCTGACCTTGCTCTTTGTGCCAACATTTTCCTTTCTTCCTCCACCAGCCAGAGCAAATGGCTCCAAATGACAGCCTAGATAGATGCGACGGCCAGGAGTGCCTACTATCAGCTTTGGCTGATACACCAGCTGCGCCCCTTCCTAGAGTTGGAAGACCTCAAGACGGTAGTGCATGTGCTGGTAACTTCGAAGCTCGACTTCTGCAATGCGCTGTACATAGGGCTACCTCTATGCCTAGTCCGGAAACTTCAACTAGTTCAAAATATGGCAGCCAGGTTAGTCACTGGTACACCTAGAGGTGACCACATAACACCAATCTTAAAATCACTCCACTGGCTGCCCATTAGTTTCTGGGCGAAGTATAAAGTGTTGGTTATTACCGTTAAAGCCCTACATGGTTTGGGTCCAGGTAACGTGCAGGATCGCCTTCTCCTGTATAATCCGCCCCGCACACTCAGGTCCTCTGGGAAGAATTTACTCCAGTCAGACAGAACTAGGCTGACGAGTGTTACCCAGAGAACCTTCTGCCGCTCCCAGACTGTGGAATAGCCTGCCGGAAGAGATTCGACAAATTAGCAGTCTTCTGGAATTTAAGAGAGCTGTGAAGACTGTTCTCTTCCGGCAGGCCTACCCAGTTGAATTTTGTTTATAATAATGTATTTGTTTTTATCTGTTTTAATGGTTTATCTATTTTATAATTTTTATATTTATATTTATTGTTGCTTCCCGCCTCGATCTGGATGGAGAGGCGGGTTAGAAATAAAATAAAATAAAAAATAATAATTAAAAAATCTACGAACTGATTATCTCCTAGCTGGACTACTGCAATGTGTTCTATGTGGGCTGCCCTTGAAGATGGCTTCAAAGTTACTAGTACAAAATTATGCAGCTCTATGACTAAAAAGGATGGGTAGCAGAGATCCTAAGACCAATTCCAGTTCTTCTGCACTGGCTTCTAATTTAGGGTGACCATATGAAAAGGAGGACACCATTTCTATATCTTTAAAAGTTCTTTTGAAAAGGGAATTTCAGCAGGTGTCATTTATATGCATGCAGCACCTGGTGAAATTCCCTCTTCATCACAACAGTTAAAGCTGCAGCCCTACCTAGTGTGACCGGATACAAAAGAGGGCAGAGCTCCTGCAGCTCTTTAACTGTTGTGATGAAGAGGGAATTTTGTCAGATGCTGCCTGCATACATATAACACCTGCTGAAATTCCTTTCTCAATACAACTGTTAAAGACACAGGAGCCCTGTCCTCCTTTCCATATGGTCACCCTATTTAATTTAATTCCAGACCCAATTTAAAGTGCAAATTAAAGTCCTAAATAGTGCCAGTCCTACCGTATTTTGGAAGCACTTTCTCCCATATACTTTCCCCATTACCTTAGACCAGGCAGTGTGGCACTCTGTGTTCGTTCATTTACCAAAGTTACATGAGCAGTGTACTTGGTAGAGTGGATTAAGTTAATACTGTTTAAAAAGTTTTTCTTTGCTTTTATTGCCCTTGTATAGCACATGGAGTAATTCTTGTGATTCTTTTTAATGTGTCTGTGTACCTTTTCGAATATCTTGGCTATGGCTGGATCAGGAAGTAAGCAGGTCAAGGCAGGTTTGCCAAGAAGTCTGGAATGGCCCACAAAAATGTTTATGATCTCTTCCCTGCCTAAACATTCCCATGGTGGTTATTTGGAATGTAAAAGAGCACAAATTTGAGAAACGTTTTCTTACGTTGTCACCCGGAGCCAATTCTCCACAGATGAGCAGTCAAACTTGAGAAGATGCATGTGGATTGGCAGTAAAGGGGGGGGGGGATTTTCCTTGGAAGGTATTCCAAAAGGGACATTTTTCCACTGCTTAATTTTTCCATGGAAAATGTTTCATTTCGTAACAATGAATGGATAATTGGAAATATAAGGCAAGCTTGGCAGACCTCCCCACCCCCGATCCATTTCAGAGGCCGAGAGGCCGATTCCAAATTGGTCCAATCTGCCTCAGGCCACTTTGGACATCCGAAGCGGGCTGGATGTTGCAAGATCCAGACATCCAAAATGGGTCAGGTGTTGTGGGTTCCCAGGCATGAGGCCAACAGGGAGTCCATCGGATTCCCTGCTCAGCCCACCCTCACCCCCAAATCTGGAAATGGCCCTTTATGACCACTGTATTTTGAACATTAGATCAATAAAATGACAAAGCTACCATCTTCCTTAAAAATGGTGGCTCTCATTGAGGACAGAAGGCTGCTGGATGGGTCAGGTAAGTCCCCGACCCCTTACCTGACCCCAGATCGAGATCCATACTGAGGTGGGCTGAATCGGCGTGCTTCGATCCGGGATCTGGATTTGGGCCCGAGGCAGTGCACAGCCATAGTAATTAATGTTTTCATGTAATTATCCCTAGCAAGTATGTGAAAGAATACACATATCGGAATACATATATAAATCTCAGTGTGAAATGGTACTTATAAGTAGTAACGGTGAAGGTGCCCCAACCCCCTTCAGTGGAGGAGAATTGCCCTGCACTAAAAGAGATGAGTAGTTGTCAACATATCATGGAAAGTTGTTTGGTTACTAAGACCTATTTGTGAGTCCACAGTTTTAGTGACTTGATTTTTCCTTAAGTTTGAACAATGTAAGGGAAGTACATGCTATTGTCTTTACATTTTTCCAAGTATTCCAAGAAAAAAATCTACGTAATAGAATATTTCAATCACATTAAGTATGCTTTAATCTGACCCCCTCTTCAAAACATTTCAAGTCAAAATACTTATGATGTGTTGCAACACAACATTAACATGGGGTCTTTTTTAATATATGGGTTTGTTGTTGATTAAACACAAGTCAATTAAACATGCTAAATTAGATTACTCTCTTGGTCGGGGTAGGTGACTTGGTGTCCTCCAGAAGTTTTTGACTACAACTCCCAGAATTCCTGACCATTGACCATGCTGGCTAGGGCTGATGGGAGTTGTAGTCCAAAACACCCAGAAAAGAAGCAGGTTCCCTACCTCTGCCCTAGGGCACCAGAAGGTTTTTGAATGCAAAATGGAAAAAAAAATGCAAATTATCAAATTTGATTAGGACAATTTTCCAGAAAAAAAAATCAGTTCAAATTTTTCCAGAAAATCCACATCGCAATAGATCAGAGAAGAAGGTTCACATAGTCCAGCATGTTTTACTTTCCACAGTGGCCAGATAGGTGTTACTGGAAAACCCACAGTCTCCAGAAAGAAAAAGAAATATATGGCATCATGGGGAAATGCAGCCATTCACATTACAAGCATTCATGGCGCCACATTCTAGAGCGGAAAGAAAGAATTACTTACTCCTCCATAGAGATGACGAATAGGAGGATAAGTCAGGGCAGACTCATGACCCTGATTAAAATTTGGAGTTGTGCTTCAGCACATAAAACGTGTCCACACTGGAACCTCGCCGAACATGGATGTGAATTCTAACATGATTCTCTCCGGCACCATCTGCCGGAGGGACAGCTGGGAATCCATGTAGCTCTAGATCTGCCACATTGCAATCTGTCCCTGACTGAAGACGGATTAAATTATACAACCCCTCGTTGCAAGCTAAACTCCTTACATTTTGCAAGCCAGCGAATTATGACCCACTAACCTACTTGCGGCCTCAGCACCTTAAACAAAAGGTATCCTCAACAGGGAAATGAAGAACCGGTGTCCTATCCTGGGGTGTGCGTGTGTGGCTCCTCAAACTCATCAATATGTGGACAACATGGTCGGAGCCTTTTTCTTGGAGAAAACAGCCAAATCTGGAAAGGCAACGGAAAGTGAATGAGGCCGGCAAGGCTGCCTGTTGCTCATCACCAGCGTCCACTTGGAGCCATTATGGGGGTCGGGGGTCCCAATCCAACACAAATCCAGGCTCCCAGATTGCCATGTCCCTCAACCACTGATCCCAGCTTTAGCAAAATTTTCTCTATTCTAAAAGGCTGAAATTTTATTTATTTATTTATTTATTTGCAGTATTTCTATACCGCTCCTTATCTGAGAATTTTGAAGCAGTAAACAAATGAGGTAAAAGAATTAAAACATCATTTTTTAAAAAATGACATTTTAAAAGAACAGATGTAGATTAAACCATGACCGGTCATTCCGGGAAAGCTTCTTGGAACAATGTTTCCAGAAGGCGCCGAAAACAATACAACGTTGGTGCCTACCTGACCTCGAATGGCGGGGAGTTCCATAAGAAGGGGGCCACCACACTGAAGGCACTTCTTCTGGTGGACTCCGATCGGGCCATGGGTCCATGTGGAACCACCAGGAGCATGACCTCAGATGACCTCAATGGCCGAGCAGTAAGAGCTCTAAGCTAAAATAGTTTCCTCTTTTGCAAACACCCAGAGAGCTCAGGCTATGGAACGGCATAGAAATGTCGTTCCATAGCCTAGAATCACAACAACAACAATTTTTTTTTTTTTGGTATTTTGGCCCTGCCACTTTTGCTTCTGGCTCCACCCTCTTTGCTTTTAGCTCCACCCACCACTGGTAAGTGGGCCCTGAGAATTTCTTCACCATCAAATTCGGAGCATCCACCCTCTACAAAAAGCACACATGCAGTTCTGTGGCAGCAGAGAGCAACCCAGAATCCAGGGGGCACCCGAAAATCTTTTGCCTGGATAACCTGGATGCGGCTTGGTCTGAAAGTGGGTCTCAGGAATCTCTGCTCAAACCTACATGGCCCTGGAAGGCTGGATCACTTGACAGACCTGTTTTCTTTGTAGCAGCCCCCTACGACAAGGAAGCAGGAAAAGTTGGATGAGAAGTTTGAGCTCCTTGAACCCGTTTCTACTCTCTGCATTTATTTTTGCCTTGTTCTGTCCTGGCCTTCAGCGCTGATGATCCCATATCTTCTCCAAATCTTGCCTACACTCTTCCCTACCAGATTGTCCTTACTTTCCTGGGTCTCATTCAACCTACTTGACCCATGATCCAGCCGGGTCACCCTCCTGTCCCGGTTTACCATTTATTACAATCAAAAAGGGCTGGCCCTACTGTTGGGCAGAGAGAGGCAGCTGCCTCAGGCAGCAGTTGCTGAGGGCTGATGGAGGTGGGAGAACAGATTGATGTGTTTGGCACACAGCCTGCCCTGCGTTCCCTAAGCCAGTGTGCTGCCTTCACATGTTTGCAGTGAAGGATCCTTCCCTGTGGTCCTGGTTGAAGTAGGATTCAACTCCTGGTCCTGATTGACTCCTGTACATGGAATTGGGGTGGGTCTGGGATCCATCTTGTTCTTTGCCTTTTTGGCTGGTTCTGCTGTCAGGGGAACTGGAATGCTAACACTTTGAGAAACTGGGCTGGGAAACTTGCATGTATAGAAGAGGGCAATGAGGATGATCAGAGGTCTGGAAACAAAGCCCTATGAGGAGAGACCGAAAGAATTGGGCATGTTTAGCCTGGAGAAGAGAAGACTAAGGGGAGATCTGATAGCACTCTTCAAATACTTGAAAGGTTGTCACACAGAGGAGGGCCAGGATCTCTTCTCAATCAACCCAGAGTGCAGGACACAGGCTCAATTTACAGGAAGCCAGATTCCGGCTGGACATCAGGAAAAGCTTCCTGACTGTTAGAGTGGTACGACAATGGAACCCATGACCTAGGGAGGTGGTGGGCTCTCCCACAGTAGAGGCCTTCAAGAGGCAGCTGGACAACCATCTGTCAGGGATGCTTTAAGGTGGATTCCTGCATTGAGCAGGGGGTTGAACCTGATGGCTTTAGAGGTCCCTTCCAACTCTACTATTCTATAATTCTATGATTCCTTATGCCACCGACAGAATAACCTCTTGCTTTGGTCCACTTCCCATGTGACTGGCTACTGCTCCCCTTTAACCCAAGCAATAACTTCCTCTTCCCACCTGTACTCTATGGGACAAAGCATACCCCCTCAGGGCACAGGAGCATACAAAGAGGCTTTGATCCCACGCAGTACACATCAATAAACTGGAAGCGAGAGCCTATATTAACCTGTAAAGCCGTGACATTCAACTCGACACTTTACAACAACACCTTCAACATGACTTCAGGTGGCCCTTTCATAAGGCTCCTGAGAAACATGACTTGGGCCTTCCTCTGCATTCCTTTTCTTAAAGCAGGGACATAAAAAGAACCACGCTGGATCAGACCAAGGGTCCATCAACGTCAGCGTTCTGCTCACACAGTGGTCAACCAGCTGCCCACAGGAAACCCACAAGAAGGACACGGGTGCTACAGCACCTTCCTGCCCATGTTACCCAGTAAGTGGTGCCTATAGGCTCACTGCCTCAGATAATGGAGGTAGCACATAGCCATCAGGACAAGTAGCCATTGATTGCCTTCCCCTCCAGGAATTTATCCATCAGTAGAAACACGAAACATTGAAGTTGGCCCTACCAGACCACATGACGTACAGCTGATCCTGCTGTGGTCTCGAGTCCACCACTCAGGTATTCCAGGATAGCCCTGACTGGATTTGTCGCATTTCCCCCTCACACCTTTCACAACAATCCCGAAGCCCGCAGCTGGTGTGTCCCACTCTTCATGAAGTTGTTGCTGTTAGGCCCGAGTTCCTGGCTCAGTGAACAGCCAACCCGCTGTCAGGAGCGTGTCCAGCTCTTTCAGAGGTGTGTGGGAGTGGACGCGGACGCCATTTTCACCACATGTTTCGGTTGTGTATCGGCGTGTTTTGGCACTGGCAGTGTGCAATTTTTTTTAACACAAACATATCTCTGCGCAGCATCACACATTCGATGGAACGCCTATCCACCCAATGTGTCTCTGCGCATTTGCATTCATGCGCATCTCTGACATGTCATTAAAAAAACTAGCCCCGTAGCTGCGTCATCTGCCTAGGCCTGCCCACTTCTCCTGATCCACATGCCCAGTGATTGCCAACCACGGACGTGGGAAAAGTCGCAATCACCCCTCCTCCCTTGCGGAAGGGCTACAGGTGTAGATTAGGCTGTAATCAGGGCAACTAGCAGGAAAGTTTTCAGCAAATACTCTACTATATATGGAGATGGAGAGAGACAGAGAGAGAGAGAGAGAGAGAGAGATGCCAGCATCACAGAGAGGTAGAGAGCTCCTCTTTCAAAACGGTCACAGCTCAGAGGTGGAGCACCTGCCCTGCATATTGGGAAAAGCCTCAGGTTCAATTGCTGACATCTCCAGGTAGGCCGGCAAAAACCTGGAGCGCTATTGCTGCCAGTCAGTGTCGACAGTACTGGTTTGGATGGACCAAGGGTCTGACTCCATCTCAAGCAGCTTCCGATTTTCTTGTTTGGCAAAGGGGCTGTAGCTCAGTGGTAGAGCTTTGCATCCCAAAAGTCCACGGTTCGGTTCAGTGGAGGCTGGGGCTTCTGCTCTGGGTTTCAGTCAGAACTCTGAAGGAGCTATCCAAGGTGCTTCCACATCTTGGAGAGCTCCTTTAGAGTTCTGACTGGTCCTGACTGAAACCTGGAACGGAGTGACAGCCCCATTGACATCAGAGCCACCAGCCTCCACTGGTTCCATCCCTAGAATCTCCTGGAAAGACACAGCCAGTCAGTGTAGGCTAGGAGTACAACGTGGAGCTCATGGGCATCTGCCAAGGTATCCCACCGCTCCCACCTTTTTAGAAAAAATGGACACATTTTCTTAGCAGCAGTGAGGATGGCTGTGAAATAGGTTTCTGCTGGTGCTGATACAGCTGTGGTTCAAAGGGGGTGTTTAGTTATTTGGGGGCTCAGAGCTCATCTTTGCCTTGTACACAGTCTGTTTCTCCTTCAGCTCATCTCCCATGGAGGCCATTTTGTGGTGGCGCCCAGGACAGTTTCTCAAAATCCCAAACATGCGCTCAGCCCCAAAATGCCTGCCAATCGCAGGTGTAGATAGTACTGAGTTAGATGAAGCAACAGTCTAACTCAGAAAAAGCCAACTCCCGATCCTTCTGCCTAACATCAGGGCACATCTGTATCCCAAGCCAGGAGGGAGGGGCGGTGACCTCCTTGCAAGAAATAAAAGACTCACTCGTCCTTGCTTCAAGGGCTGGCGATCTCGCCCAGCCAAAATTTGTCCTTGGCAATCATAGAAGATTCACAAGGCTTACGGGAACTCAACAGTCATCCATTTCAGCAGAGTTTCCATGGGCCGGGGTTTACTGCTATCCCCTGAGGTACCCTTGCCTGTTTAGCCTGAAGAGCCCCCAAGAAACTGGACCCTCCCCACAGGCCCACTGCCAGCTGGAATTCCCATGTTTGTGGTCTATCGCAGAAATGGCCAGAACGTGACGTCATTCTGCATCCCACCCTAGTGGAGGCTGGTGGCTCCGATGTCAGTGGAATGGTGAATCCACACCAGGTTTCAGTCGCAGCCAGTCAGAACTATCCAAGGAGCTATCCAAAGAGCTATATATTCTCAGTATTCTCATCTTGCGGCACTATTACTATCTCGCTTCTGCACCCTCGGAGAGCTCCTTTAGAGTTTTGACTGGTTCTGACTGAAACCCGGAGCGGATTCATCGCCCCACTGATTTCGGGACCAGCAGTCTTCATTGCCCCACCCCCTAATTCTCATTGGCTGATGTCACTTTAGGTTGTGGCCAAAGTTTTATATAAAGAGGTCTGGTTCCCACAGCCAGGTGGAGATGAGCTGTCAGAGGGGTCCCTGCGATAGTCTGTTGCAGAAAATACAGCAAAACTTGGGACTTTAAAAGACTTAACAAGTTGAGATGTCAATGCTCTGACCCTCAACCCATTCACCTAAATTCCCCTCCCAATCTCCTTTCCTTTTATGTTTTTTTTAAAAAAGATTGCAAGCCTGTGGGCAGTAAGAAATGTTTTCTTAAGCCATCTTGAGAGCCTTTTTGGCTAGAGGGCGGGATAAAAATGCTACAATAAATAAATGAGGGCAACCAATTACACACCTGCAATCATCTAAATCCAGTGGAAGGGGGATTTCCTCTTCCAGAAAAGCATTCAGAAACCTTTCGCGATGTCATCTGATAGTAGCTACAAAGGCCCTACTAGGGCAACGGGGAAGACGGAATTGCAGCTCAACCCAGCAGTTAACAGTACGAATCACCACACGGAGAAACTCCATCCATTCAGCAGCAAGCTTCCATAGGGTAAACCATTACCTCTTTCCAGACCTCTCCATGTGGCATTTCCAGACACTGTCTCACCTCCACTACGTTTTCATTGGCATAATTCACACACACACACACACACACACACACAGAAGTAACCAATCACAGTGCCACCTGGTTGGAGATTCCAAGAGCCCGTCATGTACAGTCCCTTTCTCTGCAGATCCTTCCTCGAGAGCAACCTCACACAACCATCCTTATCAGGGTCGGACATCAGAAAACAGTGTTAACTACCACTCGTCAGAAAAAATGATGCACAGAGCAAGCCACCTTGAAAGATTCGGTTAATATATTTCTAACATCAACATGCCTCCAAAGGAACCCATGCTTTAAAAATAAAAAGGTTCTTCCACCTGAATGTTTTATACATCAGTCTAGATGAGCATGCATGCTCTTGACTTTCCCGCTATATTACACCCACCTCCATCACCATGAAGGTAAGTGAACTTGATACGGGTTGTTTCGCAATGAATCGGCTTCACCTCTCTCTGAAGACATCCCTCCAAACGCAAACGGTTGACCTGCTCACCGTACAATAAGTGAGCAGCTGGTGAAGGCAGCTTAAAACACTGTCTTTCTGGATTAGTACCACTACGGCATCAAGAATAATCCAAATGACAGTCACAATGGCTAGAGAAGAAATGTTACAAAACCCAGAATAAAAGAAATGGCACCCACGAAAGGCTGATGACGATTACCTCTTAAGTAGGTGTTCAATGGAGTTTTACGGCTGTCTGGGATTCCGAACATAGGTTCTTACTATTCCATCAGGAAACATTCAACATAATCCAGCGTTAACACAAATCCCTCATTCCAGATAGCAAAAGTTTGGAGGAACCTATTCTTGGTAGGTCCCACTTGGTTGCAATGAATATGCAAGAGACTCTGAGATTAGCAAAAAAATTAAGTTAGACCAAACCCTCTTCCGCTCTCTCACAATAAGTGGTGCTCATTCCTGATTCCAGAATCCAACCATTTGTGTCTTCCAGTCCTCAGTTAGAAGCTCCCCCATGCCACGCATTTCGTTCTAATGGGTCATAGGATTATTTGGGGGGGCAGGGGAACAGGGAGGTATAACTGAGATCAGCCCCTGGGAAAACACATGCTCATTTCCCAGCCCCACACACTCACTCAGCTGCTAAGAGGAACCTGTGCATGGACAGACAGACATGTGTTTTATTCCAACAGCTGCCTTGGCTGACGTGGTTGGTACATGGCTACATCAGAGGAGGAGGAGGAGGAGGAGAGAAATGATCTGGGCACGCTTCCATCTTTCTCATGGTACAGGCGAAACAGAAATCTCTCCGAAAAAAACCTTTGCCCTACTTGCACACACCGTGTGTTCTGCTAACGTAAAGATGCGGGGAGGGATCTGCTTTGCATAAAGAGGTGCAAATGACATTTGGGGAAAGCAAGAAATATATTCCATTGCAGTGCATGACTTCACCGTCGTATTTCCCAGGTTGCAATCTCGTACAAGCTACCCACACACGCTCAAGCAGCTGCCTCCCTCCCTTCATCTCCCCCCCTCCTCCAGATCTTTGCTGTGCAGTCTCCATTTTTCCTTGAATGCCCCCCCCCACACCCGGCACACACACCAGCACCAATCTGACTTTTCCCCACCCTCTCAAATAGGTTGCCTCCATTTTAAATCGGTTCAAAGCTGATCCAGAGAATTCTACAGGAGCAGCCTTAACCCTCCCCGTTCATCTCAAGAGCATCGCACATCCAACTGCTTCTTGCCATCATCCCCCGTTTCCCACACACACACACTTCCATGACATCAAACAGTGAGCAATCCACCTGAAAGCCCAAACCTTCCTCTTTATTTTACCAACAGGGTTCTTGTTTAATTTTTTTAAAGACAATAACTAGCAGAACACACTTCTTAACTGTCCATTTCATTCCTGCTCCCCCACCTCCTCTTTTCATTTTGACTTCATCTTCAAAACCCATTCCCCCCCTCCAACCCCCCCCAAACATTTCAAGGAAGAGGATTCCAGTTGCTAATTTCCAGTTGCTAATTTCGCACACCATGTGCAAGCACACCCAAGCGCTCATCTCTTTGACAAGGGGCTTTCTAATCATTGGTTCGGCTTACGTAAGGTCAGCAGCTATTGGGGTTACTTCCCCTCTCTGCTCCCCAATGCCTCATGTCCCCTGATTTCTCCAACCCCCCCCCCCAAAAAAAAACTTAAGGAAAAACTAATTCAATTTGATATCCTGCTGTGACCCTTTTTGCAAAACCCCATGTGTTCCTAGTACATGCTTGGCTGCGTGTTTCTAGAAAGGGAAAGGGCTGAACATGCCTCCCCACACACACACACCCAGTCTCCTCCATCTTCTCCCTGCAAAGGTTTCCTCTCCTAGCAAAGGTCTCTCCAGGACACCCTCTGCATCTTTTCCCACAGTTCCTCTCTACAAACGAAGCCCGAGCTGCCCTAGAGCTCCCCCTCTGTCTGGCATGGGTATAGACCATCACTCCATTACTCTACCTTCACGTAGCCAAACCATGTGGGCGGATGGGGGGGGGGAATGGAGAGGGGAGGAGGGAGCCTAACAGTACATTCACAAATTCTCAAATCAATTCACACATGACACTTGCCCTACAGGAGAAGGTTCTCATACCATGTGAGAAGGTCCAGGGGTTGAAAATATCGAGGTGTGAATCTTGTCTCTCTCTTCTCTTTTTATCCGGGGTTGGGGGCTGATCATGTGGCTCTGCATACAGAAGATGAAGAGGGATTCCCTCTAGCCCCAAATGATCCTGACTTTGGGAATTAAGCATCTCAACGGCTCCTCTTAACTTCTCTTTTTCTGGAGATGCCCCCCCCCCCATCTCTCTACTATGCCCTTGTGTGGAGGAGGGAGTTACCCTCCACCACCACCCCACATACACACTCACGCCTCCATTTTGCCATAGATAGATATGCTTGTATGTGCAGAGGATTCATCTGGGCATCTCAGTATGTTATAGCTCCTTCTGGGAGAGACCTTCACCCCATTCTCCTTTTTGGAAGAAATATGTTTAAATTCTCTCTCTCTCTCTCTCTCTCTCTCCTTTCTCATGTGAGAGATCAGGAATTGCCATCCTCTGGCCCTGGGATGTGTGGGGCGGTAAACACTCCTCTTTGCCCCCTGTGAATGCTGCACTCCTTCGTTCAGCCCCAGGTCTCACCGCGTTCAATGGGGTTTGCTCCCAAGGCCCTCTAGGGGGATGGAGGGAAATGCGGCCTCTCTCTTTCATTGATGGATATAGGGCTTCAACCGGTGAACCACTACTAGGGGGAGCCTGACCTGAGGTTGGGTTGCAAGACCAGGACTAGTGGCATCACACAAATCTAAGGTGAAATAAATAATAAAGAAGCAATGCCCCCCCAACAATGCATATGTGGTTAAAGATTGCTCCCAATCAGTTCTGAAATGTGGAATAGTACTTTGGTAGGAGATGCTTAAAAGTCTAAGGGGTTCCCTTACTTCTCTAAGACAGCAATTCAAGGTCTGTTTCTCTCAAAGGCATTTTGTTCCTCACCAGCTTTCCCCAACCTGGGCCCCTCTGGATATGTGAGACTGCAACTCCCATAATCCCCAGGCAGCTTGTCAGAGTTGTAGTCCAACACATCTGGAGGGCACCAAGTTGGCGAAGGCTGCTCTACACAATCCCACCCCTCCCCAGATTTTGGAGAAGGCCCAAATTCCCCATCCCACAATGAGGTTAGCAGAGCTATCCCTATGTCTACCTACAACGTGGCACTAACCCCCTCTCAACACCTCCTACTTCATTTTACAGGGTCTCCAGAGACCCCTCGCCTTGTCTGTTCCAACCTTCTGCAACCTGGCACTCCTCCAGATGTGTCAGACTTCAACTCCCATCAGTCTCAACTACCATGACCACTGATACATCTGGAGGACAGCAGGTTGGGAGGGGCTGCTCTAGAACAGGGTTGGAAAGAAGGCAGACCTCCAGATGCTTGGGACTGCAGCTCCCAGAAGGCCCTGCCAGCATGGCCAATAGTCAGGAATGCTGGGAGCTGAAGTCCAAAATATCTGAAGGCCTACTTCCTGCCCACCTGCCCACCCCTGCTCTAGAGAATACCATCCTTGGCCAAAGACCTTCTCTGGGAGATACCCTTGTGAGTTTTCTTTCTCAGGAGATGTCCTTGAGCAGCGCTCACTTGCCCCAGAACCAAACCTTTCCCCTCTACCATGGTTCAAGGGCTACTCTCTGTCCCCAGCTTGCCTCTTATGAGAGGAATCCAAGCTTTGGGAAGAGGGAAGGAATTCAGCTTCCTCTCGATATCGGAAAAGCCTATAGAGGAGCCCAGTATTGCCTGCCTCCATTCTTCCGTCTAAACGATTCTGGTGCATTCTGGGAAGTGAGTCTTACTGCTTCCTTAGGAGACCGGATCAGGTTCTCTGATCTCCAAGATGTGCCTGAAAGGCCCCCTCCTCCCTGTCGCCACTTTCCGCTGCATCCATTCCATTCCTACCGGGTTGTCCATATACTTCCTTTGCCAAAAGGAGATAACTCAACGATCATCTCAGAGGTGACTCTACCGGCCTCTCCCAACCGGGTCCCAGATGTGCTGGACTGCAACTCCCATCATGGCCATGCTGCCTGAGGATGATGCGACTTGGAACCCAACACAACTGGAGGTCACGAGGTTGGAGAAAGCTGTAAAATATGTCCAAGGGTAACCCATTTCCTCAGATGGGTGTGCACAGGGGGGGTTGGGTCTGAGGGAGCATAGCCCCCTAAGCCCCTCACCCGAGTAGACTTTAAGAGCACCCCTGGCTTTCTGGCCCCAAACTCTAGGGCCTGGGCCTTCACTTTTCTCTTTGGGGAGATGCCCTGTTCTCATCCTATTACTGCCAGGTGCATAAGCTTTGGGGCAAGGATATGGGATCCTCTGTGATTTATACATGGGCAGGTGGGCTGTTGGTCCTCCCTCACTCCCTCCTACCACTCCACTGGGCTTCATTCAGTCTTTCCGGCCTTTCCCTCCCTCCAAGAACCCCCCCCCCTCCCCAACCTCACGCTCCTCTGCGAAGATGGGAGCTATCCTTCCTCCACCTGCAATCTGGTGGGGTTGGTCCTTCTCTGATCTCCCCTCCCCCAAATCCTTTCAAGGAGGTGGAGGTGTGTGTGGCGGGGGGGGGGGTGTTCTCCCTTTCCTACCTGTGATTGGAATGGAGGCATTTCTCTCCTGCAGCCACCCCACCCCGGGTCCCTCGTACAAGGTGGGGATGGGGGGCTTCCGTGCCCTTCTAAGGAGAGGTGGGGGTCACGCTCCCGCCTCTACTTGTGGCTTGGGGAAAGGGGTTTTGCTCCTCCTCTTGCCCCACTCCCCTAGGAGGACAAGATGCCTTCGAGGTCACCCTGCCTTGACCTGCGATGTGGGGTGCGGGGGTGTTGGGCCTTCCTCCTGAAAATGGTGCCGGGGGACACACACACACACTCACACAGAGGATCCTCTCTCTCTCTCTCTCTCTCTCTCTCTCTCTCTCTGTCTTTCCGGCCTCCCCCCCCCCCCCAACACTCCCGTCCCGCCCAGTCCTACCTCCAGACCTGTCCCATCTGAAGCAGGTGGATGACGGACTGCCATATCCAGACGGAGAGCCTGCAGAGGCGCTGCGCCCCGGGGGTGGCGGCGTGGTGTCCCGGCCCGGCGCGCCGCCCCCCGGCTCCGACGGAGCCCATCATGGGAGGGCCGCGGCTGGTGAGGCCCTGCACGGCGCCCAGGCCTCCTCCGGTGTAGTCTTGCACGAACCATCGGAAGCTGAGGATCTGCACCAGCACGGAGGGCAGCAGCACGAAGGCCAGCGTCAGGCCGCACCACAGGTAGTCCCGCCGGCCGTAGTGGTCCAGGGCCAGCCAGAGGTCGGTGGCCACGTCTCCGAGCAGCACCAGCAGCGCCAGCACGATCCACAGGCAGTCCAGCCACGGGCGCTCCACCGCCAGCGCCGCCCCGGCCGACGGCGAGGCCGGCTGCCCCTCGCCGCCGCCGCCGCCGGCCCCGGGCGCCAGCGGGTCGGTGGCCCCCGCTCCGGCTCCGGCCCCCGCCGCCCCGGCCCGGCCCAGCAGGCTGCGCAGGCAGGCGCTCCGGCAGCCCCAGTAGCAGGAGGACGTGTTGCAGCAGTGGCAGATGTGCATGGAGCTGCTGCCGCCGGCCTCGTCGTCGTTGCCCCCGCAGCCGCCCCCCGGGCCGCCCCCCGCCCCCGCCGCCGCCCCCCCGGCGCCGTGGTGGTGGTGGTGGTGGTGATGGTGGTGGTGCGGCTCGTCCAGGTTGTGCAGCTGCGAGAAGCCGCTGCCGTCCGACTTGGCCGCCATCACCTCCGCCGCCTGCCGCCGCCGCCGCCTCCTCCGCCGCCGCCGCCACCACCGCCGCCGCCGCCGCCAGGCGCTCCCGCTGCCGCCCGGGCCGGCAGCCCGGCTCCCGCCCGCCCGCCGCCCGCTGCCCGCCGCCGCCGCCGCCTCTTCCTCCGCTTCCTTCCCGTCTTTCCTTCCTTCCTTCTTCCCGTCTTTCCTTCCTTCCTTCTTCCCGTCTTTCCTTCCTCCCCCTCCTCCGCCTCCCCTCCCTCCCTCCCTCCTCCCGGGCCCCCTCCGGCCGCAGGGCTCGGGATGCCCTCCCCAACACCCACGGCCGCCTCCTCCTCCTCCTCCTCCCCGCCGCCGCCGCCTCCGCCTCCTTCTTTCCCCTCCGCTTCCGGGGGAGGAGGAGGAGGAGGAGGAGGGAGGCGCTAAAGACCAACTGCCCCCCCAGTCCCTCCCCTCCCTCCCTTTTAGACCCGCAAGTCGCCGCCGCCGCCGCCGTACAGGAAGGAGGCTGGATGGGGCTGAGGGACCCCTAGTGCCAGCGCCGGGGAAGAGCAGGCGGGGGGAGGGGGCGAGGAACGAGAAGGGGACCACCCCACACCCCGCCCGGCACATCCGCCCAAGAACGACGCGGCTGGCATTCGGAGAGGCGGTGTGTGTGTGCCTTGGGGGCGGGGGGGGGCACCCTGTCTCCTGGCTGGCTTGGGCCGGATGGACCCGGCCTCCCCTTGCTCCAGTCCAGCATCCACCGCCACCGGCTCAGCTCGGGCACCCGTTCTACGACGCCAACCCGCCCCCCCCCCTCCGGGACCCATCTCCCAGCCCTGGCACGGGGCAGCCAAGAAGCACCCTCTTCCCGCCTCTGGCTTTCTCGCCCGCACCCACCGGCCCTCCTTCAGGTCGAGGGAGCTAACGAGCCCCCCCCCCCCCCCGCAGCACAGCTGTCTCCCAGGGTGACGCGCCAGGGCAACTTTGCAAACCGCTGGAACGAACGTGTGCGGCGGGGTAGAAACGCCCCTCCACGCCCCCCCCCCGCCACCTGCTCGGTCTTGCCTCACCGCAGGCTTTGCAAGACGCCTGACGCCCTGCAAAGGTGGTGAGGAGAGGTGGCTCTGGAGCACTGCCATGCCGTCCTCTCCGTGCCCCCCTCCCCGCCTCCCCGCGCTTTAAACAAGCATTACATCCTGTTTGGGTGACTTTTGCAAAAACAGCCCATCCACGTTCACGCACACCATCAACAGTTCTAAAACAGCCCACCCCACCTGAAAGCAGGGTAGGAGTGGCTTAGAGCAAGGGTGAGCGGAGGGTAGATCTCTAGAAGTTTGGGACTTTGCCCCCCAAAAGCCCCTCCCTCCATGGCCAATGGTCTGGAATGCTGGGAGTTGAAGTCCAAAACATCTGGAGATCTATTTTCTGCCCACCCCTAGCTTAGAGGTGTTTGTGATTTGTTTTTGTTTTTTAAAGTATTTTATTTATATCTTGCTTTCACCAAAGAAAATGAAGCTCCATTTGAGTCGTGGAAAGTTATGCCAGAGGAGAGCATCCAAATCAGGGCCAAAAAAAAGGGGGTGGGGCAGGGGAGAAACCGGTTCTCAGGATGCCAAAATGCTTTATTTCAAAGCCCAACGAGTTTCGGCCTGTGTTGTTTTTAAAAGCCTTCTTCAGGGGGCTGCAATATTTTAAAAATGCATTAAATTATATTTGCAGGGATAACACATAATAAATAAATCTATTTAGGGGTTAATTATGTGTGTGTAGCTACACATGAGAGTTACCCGACATCAAGGATTTTAAAACAACACCTTGAATCTGAGCTGAACCAAGACCTGGTCAAAACCAACCAATTCTCTTGATTTACAGACCAGGAACACTGAGGCCAAGAGATAAGCAAGGAGCACGGAAAATCAGCCATGCCTGATTCTCTTCCCATTTTTCATGCAATTTGACTAGCTCTTGTTCAAGTGTTGGGCGTGGAAATCTACTGCAAATCACCCAGAAATCTACAAGTAGATCTCAATCCACTGTTAACCCACCCTGCTCTAGAACGCTGCCAGCTCTCTGCCCCATCAGCAGCTCAGCCATCCCCATACACTTTTTCCTCTGCACCCCCAGTCTGTAAACCCATCTTAGAATGCACCACTTCTAATGTTTTGGTCCGCTCGAGTCCAGACCGAAGATTGTCCTCTAAAAAATTCAAATCCCCAGCGTTATTTGGTGGTGGTGGTGGTGGTGGTGGGGTGAGCCATGACTGGGATATTTTTTATTTCCAAAGTGCTTACAAAGACGAGATGCTTTACATAAAATAAAAACAAGACACAGGCCCTGCTTTCCAGTTTACCATCTGAGTAAGACAAGACACTCAAGGGCGGGGGAGTGCGGAGTAAAAAAAAAAGTCGATGTGCCAGATCAATTAGGAAATGTGTGTGTGAAGGGGCGAGCTTTTATCAAGCGCTTAGATACAGCAACGGAAGGAGCCAGACGGATGCCAGGAGGCAAGGGTAGAGTCGGGGAGGGATGGAAGATGTAATCTCAGGTTTACAAAGGATTAGGGTACCAAAGGGAGTGCAAAGCGGGGCATGGACAGTGAAGAAGGGAGAGATAAGTGGAAGCAAGAGAATGGAGATGCTACATTTCTTTGCTTTCCTGCATTTCCTACATGCTTCAGCCTGCCCTGACGCCTTCCTTAGGCAAGGGGAGAGTGACCCACCTTCCAGTTCATAGCTTTGACGTCCCCTGCTGCTGCAGCAGCAAAGATGCACTGTGGACCCTATGAATCAGCAATGACCCGTGTGAAAAGCAACCACCGATTCTCCCTGTGATGGAATAATTCCCCTTGCTGCATATGGGCTGGTTGAGTTTTAGCACTGGGTCTGTTTCCGGTATCTTCAGGTCCCCTGACCCCTGTCCATGGTGCTGAAATCTCACCACGCCGAAGGAGCTATCCAAAGTGCTGGGCCTATTTTGGAGCTTTGGTTCAGCACCTTGGACAGCTCTTTTAGGCATCTAGCTGGTTCTCACCGAAATCTGGTTGGAGGTGAGATAGATAGGTAGATAGGTAGATAGATGATAGATAGATAATTCAGAAGCATCAGCAAGACTGGTAAACACCAAGGGAGCTGTCATGGTGTATTTCCCCCCCTTAAAACCGTTCGCAAGAATTCTTCTCTGGTCTTGGCCAGTGGAAGTGCAAAGCATGGAGCCATGCAGCGGCAAAAGGGGAGGGAGCATGTGTGAGTGACTGGAGCTAGAGGTCTGACACTATGCTGGACTGAGTGACCGTGTTCACATGGCGGTTAAGCATTTTGAGCCAGACGTTATGGTTCAGCGTGTCGTGTGAACCGTGACTTCACATGTTGTGTGAACCATTCCTATCCATGGTGACTACATAACCACAGTTTAAACACACTCACTAATCTATTTCCTGCAAAAGGATTAGTGGCCTAACCATGGCTTAGTGTGTTGTCGGAATAGGCTCACTGATGGTTTAAGGACCAAAACTTTATGCTACGTATATGTGTGTGCAAATATACCCATATATCCTTTCTTTTTCTTTCTTTTTTACAGTAAGAACTATTCCCAGATGGGGACAATCAGGAGTGGAGAATGGGTGGCTGTGGTGGGGGACTTAACCCTTTCCCTGCTGGCTATTTCTCCACTACAAGTTGCCCAGCCCAAACCTGCAAATAGCATAGGTGGATTCCTGCACTGAGCAGGGGGTTGGACTCAATGGCTTTATAGGCCCCTTCCAACTCTACGATTCTATGTTTCTATGATTCTATGCTATGCAAACGTTTGAAACCCCATGGAGACAGAGGATGGGGGAGAGTTGCCAGGTGGCAATTCAGAGGAGAGATTGGCAGTGGTTGTGGGGAAAGCATTAAGGCCCCACTCCCTGCCTGCTGCTTCTCCACTCTCAGTCACACTGGATGTAGCTTCTCCTCTTGAAAAGGGGTCATCTTGGAAACAAAGCTCTATGAGGAGAGACTGAAAGAACTGGGCATGTTTAGCCTGGAGAAGAGGAGATTGAGGGGAGACATGATAGCACTCTTCAAGGACTTGAAAGGTGGTCACACAATGGAGGGCCAGGATCTCTTCTCGATCAACCCAGAAGCAGGACACGGAATAATGGGCTCAAGTTCCAGGAAGCCAGATTCCGGCTGGACATTAAGAAAAGCTTCCTGACTGTTAGAGCAATGCGCCAATGGAACCAATGACCTAGGGAGGTGGTGGGCTCTCCCACATTAGAGGCTGGACATCCATCTTTTTAAGGTGGATTCCTGCCTTGATTAGGGGGTTGGACTCAATGGCCATATAGGCCCCTTCCAATTCTACTACTCTTTGAGTCTATGAACTGGCTACAGCGATGGACAGTCTGTGCAATATGTAAGTTGGCCCAAACACAAGACAGGAAGGCGGAGGGTGTTGTGAGATGCAACATTGCTGGGACAGGGAAGACTTGCCTATGGGATAGAGAAAGGGTTTTGAACCTTTTTCACCCCAAGGTCCAAATTCCATTTTGGGGGACCTCTCGGAGATTGCATTCCAGTGGTGGATGGGGGCAGAGGCAAAGGAGGTGCCCCCAAAATCCAAGAAAATGGCAGCACATTGAATCTGAAAGCTCTTGCTTCCAGGTGTGACATTTCAACCTTTTAGAATGGGGAAAATCTGTTCAAAAACCAGGAAACCACCCAACATTCCATGGGGAAAGGGGCGGGGCTGAGGGAAAGGGGTGTGGTCTACTGGACAAGCCCAAAGGACTGGGTTGAGACTCCAGGCAAGCTGGATTTGGCCCCTGGACCTGAGATTCCAAACTCCTGGGATAAAATCATGGTCCCATCCCACATTTTGTGTTTTTGTTTTCCTTTCCTTTTCTTTCTTAACAATGAGGAGGGGAAACATTCAGACTTTAAAATCCCAACTTAAAATAATAAAAAAGTAGAATGTACCAAGTGTGGAGGATGAAAGTAGGCATATTGGTGCCAGTCTCCTTTTGAGCATCCCTTTGCTTTTGTTTAAAGCTACATTGGCATTCCCATGCTTAAGTTTTTCTGCAGGGGACAATTCAACCTAAAACAAATTATGCATCGTAAAACGCGACTGTTTAAAATGAGATGAAATGGCCAGGTATTGTGGGGGCGGGATGCGGCAACAATGAGTTGCAAGCCATGATGCATGGATACTAGCCAATCAGTACTCAAGACGTTCATTGAATGCATCCCATACAAAAGTTACAATTATATCGGATTTCCCAGACGGGGAGCAGATCCCCCCCCCCCCCGAGACATAATATTAGGATTTGTCTTTGAGCACTTGGTTGGAAATCCATTTCGTTCAGAATGAAGAGCACATATTAAGAAAGATGTCCTGCTCAATATTGGAGTAAAGTTTCATAGAATCATAGAATGGTAGAGATGGAAGGGGCCTATAAGGCCTTTGAGTCCGACCCCCTGCTCAATGCAGGAATCCACCTTAAAGCATCCCTGACAGATGGCTGCCCAGCTGCCTCTTGAAGGCCTCTATTGGGGGAGAGCCCACGACCTCCCTTGGTCATTGGTTCCATTGTCGTACTGCTCTAAAATACTGCAATACTCCAAAGAAGGCTAGAAGTTGCACCTAGTTATATTATGTTAATGCTGCTGCACGCAACTAATTCCAGAAATGGTCAAACAAATTTCAGTTTTTTAGTATCCTGAGTCTGTAGTAATGTAAATCACAATAATGCGGTCCAGATATAAATCATGCCGCTTCTTCATAAATAATAGCAAAAAATCAAGTCAATAGTCATTTGTTGCTTTCACATTTGTAAACTTCATGGGTTAGGAATTTACAAATTAGTAGTTACACATACGCTAGTGTTTTCTACAAGCTCCCAGAAATTTTGAACACAGTTACTTTCACTGCATAAGCACAAAGTGGACATCAGATGGCTTTTCTTTCTAGCAACAGTTAATTACACTTAAGTTTTAAATAACAGTTAATTTTACTGCATAGACTCGAAAACAACAGTTGGTTTCACTTTCTCATATACTTGTTTTAAACAGATAATATTACTGCATGAATACACTGACAATAGTTGGTTTCATTTTTTTTAGCAGCAGTTAATTTCATTTCATTTTATAACAGCAGTTGATTTTCACTTTATAACAGCAGTTGATTTTCACTTTATAACATTAGTTGATTAACGAGTATCCGGTAATTATCTCATTTCGAACTCTTCTTCAGAAACTTCTATTTTTGCTGTACATTCTGTAAACATAATGGACATACTTAAGTCTTATCAATCCCATGTTGTTGAAACCACGAGTCCTCCCCACTCATAATTCTTAATGTAGTGAGACACTCACCCCCATATAGGCAAAAGGCTTTCACGGGTAAGTATTAGGTACTGGGATCGTCGTATACTGTTTCTTATTATTTTCCAGATACCTGCTTAGTTAAAGAGGAAACATTCAGTCTTTTACACATATCCCATATGTTATCATAATTATTAGTTGATACAAACCCTACAGACCTGTCTCCCATTGAAAAAACTTTGAACTGCTCCAGGGTGTTAGCGTAGATCTCTCCCTGGTTGCTCAATGGAAACATCAAGTTTGGTGCATGTGTGTCTCTGCATGTGAGTTGCTGGAATGAACATCGAGGGCACGGAGCAAAGCCGTTGCCTTCATTCCCTGCTTGCGGGATTCAAGGAAGCATCTGGCTGTCCACTGTCGGAAACAGAATACCGGGCAGGATAGCCCAATTTAAAAAAAATAAGGCTTTGGATTCCCCATCAATTTTTCAACGCCAGGTGAAGACCTTCTTATTTTCACAATATTTTCACAGTTTATTATCATAGTCTTTTAAATCCGCTGTTTTAAATCTGTATTTTAAATTTGTACTGTAAATCTGCATTGCTGCATGGTTTGTTTTTACTCTGGTTGTGTTTTTGTATTGTATTTTTCTATCGTGTTTTTATACTGTTTTGTTGATGGTTTTAATTTTTGTGAACCGCCCAGAGAGTTTCGGCTATTGGACGGTATATAAATGCAATGAATGAATGAATGAATGAATGAATAAAATCTAACCAGTCCGGTTCTCCTTTCCCAGCCTTGACCCTCCAAGTCTCTCCCTACCTGCATTCCACATTCAAGTCCTGGTTGGAACTCAGCTCTACCGAAATGAGAGGCAAAAATCCATTTCAAGTCAAAGCTGCGGAGGGAACAATTATAAAAGCGTGGAAGAGACGGCAGGAGCAGCAGCAGCAGCTGAGCTGAAAAGAACAGTGGCCTTTTACAAACAGTTTGCGGGGAGTTCAAATGTTCTGTGAAGCTTTGAAAAACGCAGCCGCTGTGGACAGACTCCACGCTCCAAGCCTCCAGTCATAGTCCTGGAAGTGAGAAGTCGACACAAAAGGAATTGACTACAGTATTGGCTGGGCAGGTAGCTTATGATGAGTGAACTGTATGTAGCTGGGCCGGAGAGTACCATGCTCAGAGATTTGACTTGAACACGTTCAGCTGGAGACTCAATAAATGGCTTGGTTTGTAAAAATGTATTTTCCCCTTCTTTTGGCTGGGTGTTGGGAACTACTAGACATGGTTATATTCAAACATTAAGTCCCCACAACCACACACTCAAATTAAAAAGGGAATGATATAGAAAAATTATGCACGGCACGGAGAAAGCAAAGAGAGAGACAATGTGGTGTAGTGGTTAGAATGTTGGACTTTGAGTTGGGAGATCCAGGTTCTAGTCCCCACTCGGCCCATGGAAACCCACTGAGTGACTTTGGGCCAGTCACAGACTCTCAGCCCAACCTGCCTCACAACGTTGTTGTGAGGATAAAAATGGAGAAGAGGAGGACCATGTGAGCTGCCCTGGGTTCCTTGTAAAAGGAAAAAGGGCAGTATATAAATGTGATAATAAAATAAAAATGAAAAAATAATAGATATCTCCCTCTCCCTCTTCCTGTTTCCTCCCTCTCTCCTTATTACAAGGACGGATAAAATAATACCATAAGTGTTCTATGAAATTCGCTGATACAAGGTATAATGATGGCCATGAGCTAAAATCATTTGGAAAGGGGGATCCAGCGAATTTGTGGCAGATGAAACATCTGTCAAAGATATTAATCATCATTTTTACATGTTGGAAGACTCTCTCTTTCTGAATTCCTTTCAAATATTTCTCAATTGATCCCTCCATTCAATGAGAACTTGCGGTGACTCATGGCAAAACCATAATGCAACAATCCCCACCAAAGCAAAACCATAGATCAATCAAACACATGATGATAAAACAGGGGGATCCATTTAAAATCAAAGAGCAGACTTAAACAGTAAAAAAAAAAGTGGGTAGGTAGGTGGGCATGTTGTGGCCGTCCAGATGTTTTAGCCTACAACGCCCATCAATCCTAGCCAGCATAGTCAATGGTGAGGAATCATGGGAATTGAAAACTGAAACATCTGGAAGGCCATATGTTGCCAATTTCTGGCATAAAAGCTCAGTGAAAAAGTAAAGGTTCTTTCCCAGCCCTCTAAAGGCCAATAATGGGGGAGCCAAACTAAACTCTCTAGGATTTTTTTTAAAATTATTGCAGCCACCTTGATCATTCCTGGCTCAAGCTTTGATGGCCTCTTCGGGGAGATATATTCACTGGAGCCTTCCTCCTCCTCCTCCTCCTCCCTACCACTGTTTGTTTGATTGACTTCTTCCTCTGGGCCCAATTCACAACACCCAGAAGGAAAGGACGAGACAGGTCGAAACTGCTACTCCTTTTCCTTGATCTTCTTGCTGCTCCTTCATTCAGGGCATGTGAGCAGGCAGTCACAGTGAGCAAGGAGGGGGAACAGTAGGGTCAGAGGCTCTGGGACTTGCCAGTGGGCCCTTGCTGAATTGTGGGCCAAGGCCCAACAATGCCAACCTCTGGTGCTGGCCCTGAGTGATGCAAAAGCATTGGAAGGTCAGGAAATAATACCTCATCGACACAGCAATACTGAATGACAAAAATGTTGTTGAAAAAGAAGAAGAAAACAGAGACAGATATATACCACTGGCCATGGAAGTCAAAGAACTATGGCAACAGGAAAAGGTCACAATTATCCCATTAGTCACATCAGTCACTGGCATCACATCAAAAAATTATACAGAAAACCTTCAGAAACTGGGCTTATCAAAATACATCCACACCGACATCCAAAAAGCAGTCATACTTAAAACATGCTCAATTGTCAGGAAATTCCTGAATCTGTAAAAGACAACATGACTTGGAAAAGCCCGTCATGTCCATCTAGAAAATCCTCCATGAGCAAGAAAGGGATGTCATCATCATCATCATCATCATCATCATCATCATATGCACCACTGAACACAGAAGTCAAAGAACTATGGCAACAGGAAAATGTCACAAGTATTCAATTAGTCACATCAGTCACCGGCATCACATCAGCAAACTATACAGAAAATTGCCAGAAACTGGGCCTACCAGAATACATCCACACCAACATCCAGAAAGCAGTCATAATTAAAACATGCTCAATCGTCAGGAAATTCCTGAATCACTAAAAGGCAGCATGACTTGGCAAAGCCTATCATGTCAGTCTAGAAAAACCGCCGTGAGTGAGAAAGAGATACATAATAATAATAATAATAATAATAATAATAATAATAATATAACCATTCATATGGACAAGACAATACCTTGCAACTGACTAGACAGAACAGTAATAGTCAAAAAAGAAAAAAAACTCATGTACCTCATTGACATAGCAATACTGAATGACAAAAATGTTGTAGAAAAGGAAGAGGAAAAGAGAGGAAAATATACATCACTAGCTATGGAAGTTAAAGAACTATGGCAACAGGAAAAGGTCACAATTATTTCATTAGTCACATCAGTCACTGGCATCACATCAAAAAACTACACAGAAAACCCTCAGAGACTAGGCCTATCAAAATACATCTACACCAACTTCCAGAAAGCAGTCATACTTCAAAGATGCTCAATTGTCAAGAAAGTCCTGAATCTGTAAAAGCATGACCTGGCAAAGCTCGTCATGTCCAACTAGAAGAACTGCCACGAGTGAGAAAATGATTAATAATAGTAACAATAATAATAGCTAAGTAGAGCCTCCATTTTCAGAGGTAGTATGCCACTGAATTCTAGTTGCTCAACAATAGTGGCAATCTATTTCCATTATGTTCTTATTGCATGACGTATTTCTCTTGAGCTACAGAGAACTCTAAGCAGATCCCTCCAATGAATCCCAAAACACTTATTGATTCGCTCCCCCTACCCCACCCTCAATTCTGCCCTCATTCAGACTGCAAAAGCTGCTTCTTTCCATCTGTGCTGAGCAAGGTAGAGTGTGGCATGGACTAAGTACTGGCTACCAAAGACCATTAATCCAATCCTTAACGCTCCATCACATTCCAGCCTATTGGACTCAGATCTAGGAGACTAGAAGGGCTGGGGCATTTAGCATAATTAAAGAGCATGTTTATGACAATATCCTGTTTCAAGGAAACAGGACTCAAAATCATTGTGATGCATTCATTTATTTGCTTGCTTACTAGCAATGTCTAGGAGAGCATGCCAGGCAGGGGAGAAAAATAATAATCAGAAGCCGCTGGGGAGAGATGCATGTATGTAAAATACCTGGTTGCTGTCCTTGGTGCTGAATGGACACCACTGTGATCTGTCCATAGTCCTGACTCATTGGTGTTTAAGGATACATGATGGTCGGGGAGTCTCGTTGCTTTGTGTGTGCGGACGTGTGAGTTCTTGCTGCAATCAACCTGTTGCAACATTTATAAATGTCTATAAACCCCTGAAACTGTCAAGGCATCTGCCCATAAGGCACCACACTGAAATTCAATATATATGTTACACCAGTTTACTACAAATGTTTGGAGAATAGAGAACAACAGTCATTTCGTGGATAGAGGGTGGAATGTGGCCTGGAGAGACCCAAGTTCAAATGCCTGCTCAGGCATATAGCTCAGTGGGTGACCTTGGGTTTGCTATCCTCTCTCAACCAAACTGACCTCGGCATCCTGAGGTCCTCAAACCATCATAAGATCCTCAAGCACAGGGCACGAACGTGACAAATAATTTCCAAACTTACCCAATTTTACAGTGAACTGCATTATATTCCTGCCAATTATTTTGCTCCTGTTTGCTCAGTTACAGGTCAAATAGGATTGTCTCTCCAGTTCTCTCAGGAGCGCTCTGGCATCATGTCTTTTAAAAGAGAGGAAAGGAAAAGGAATCAGCTCACATTATTTCAATCTCATGCATCACTGCAACTGTAAAGAGTCCTACATTTCGACATCACAGAAGACTGCAGTGTTTCATGCACAGGGCAGGAGCCAAATCAACCTACACTTTGCCATGGGTAGGAAGCATTTCAGAGATATGGGAACCGTAAAGATGGGAGGCATCTCAAACGTCATGTAGCCCAACTCTCCGACCATGCAGAGAAGTTGAATGACGGAGTTTGAAAGTTGGACGGAAGATGTAAATTCAGCAGACTAGTAAAGAACTCTTCAAGCTGAGCAGCATTACAAGTGAGAGGCACTGGGAGCCATGGAAACTCATTAAGTCACTCACTCTCACTTTCTCATAGACTCACTCTCACTTTCAAACACAAGCACACAAACACTTCCACTCTCATTCTAATTTACTCTCACACATGCTCATTCACTCTCATTTTGTCACATTGTCACTTTCTCATTTATTCACTCTTACTTTCTCTCTCTCACACACACACCACCCACTTTCTCAATTTCTCAATTTCTCATTCTCTCACTCTCTCTGTCTTAAACACACACACACACACACACACACACACACACAGACACACATACTTTCACTCTCTTTCACTCTCACTTACTCATGGACTCTCACTCTGACTAACTCACTTTTTCACTCTCTCTGACCCTTACTGTCCCACCTGCTCTCTTACACTCTTGAGCCTTCGGTCGCTTTCACTTTCGTTCTCTCCCTCTCCCTCTCCCCATCTCCCTCCCACCCCCATCCCCCCCTCACACACATACCATCTTGAGTAGTAACCATAGGAAAGTGAATCAAATTGTTCCCCTTCAAACCAGGCTGTGGAGTCCTCTCATCTCCTCCAACAACAGAAGAGGACATTTCAAAAGGGTGAATATATTAGGGATGTGTATTGTATCAGTCCGATGTCCGATAACGATAGGTGGCCCTATCTGATCGGATCTGATATCCATATGTCTGACAACTATCGGACATATCGGATATTGGGACCGTCATTTCAGGTGTTTTCCCCATAGGCTTGCATTGGGGGAAAGAAAGCTTTCCCCCAATGCAAGCCTATGGAGAAAAACACTGGGCCGGCACTCCCTCCCTCCCCCACTCACACTCCATACCTGCTGTCGCTGCGCTGTACTACTGCTAAACAGACTTTCTGGCCTGTTCCTCTGTACAGAGAAGCGCCGAGTGATGACAACATCACTTGGCACTTCTCTGTACAGAGTAACAGGCCGAAAAGCCTGTCTAGCAGTAGTATGGTGCGGCAGCAGCAGGGAAGGCTGCAGGTGAGAAGCTTGAGGGAGGGAGAGAAGGGAGGGAGGGGTCCCCCTTACCTGCGGCCTTCCCCGTCGCCACCGCTGCCGTCCCATACTACTGCTAAACAGGCTTTCCAGCCTGTTCCTCTGTACAGAGGAACAGGCTGAAAAGCCTGTTTAGCAGTAGTACAGGGCGGCAGTGGTGGCAGGTAAGGAGCTCAAGTGGGGGGAGGGAGTGCGAGTGCGAGTGGGGGGAGAGAGGGAGTGCCGGCCCAGTGTTTTTCCCCACAGGCTTGCATTGGGGGAAAGCTTTCTTTCCCCCAATGCAAGCCTATGGGGAAAACACCTGAAATGGCAATCTGAAATCAGATCGGAACTTCCGATATTTATCGGATATCGGATCCAATCAAATCTGGGCACCCCCCCCCCCCATATGATCGGATCCAATATTTTTAATATTGTAAATTCTGATCCGATTCAGATTCCCATATTTCTGGCCATGCACATCTCAAGAATATATCACCCATTATGAACTCCTCTCTATCTCTTTTACACACTCTTTGTACGTATGAAGGGTGTGTGTGTGTGTGTGTGTGTGAGTCTTTGGTGACAAGAGCTACATTGTGAGGGACAGAATCTGCAGCATCTGTCCCCCCCCTCCATTCTGAGGCAGGGGTGGAATAAATTTTCAGATGCCCAGATCCTTTTACAGCCCAGTATTCATAATCAAAACAAGAGTTCTAGAGCTGACAGTATTCTATGCTCTTTTCTTTCTTGTTCATGCACATCCTCTCCCCCTGCCCACTCACACAGAATCATAAAAAAAGATCCTAGAATCCGCATGCAGCATTTTCCCATAAGTCAATAGGGACCATTCTTTGTGGTCTCATGAAAGCAACTGTGTGTTCAGCAGTGAATCTAGAAGAGTGGGCTTCAAGTCAATGATTTGGGAGGCAAGAAGGATCCAAGCTTGACTTCTTGCAAATGGAAGAGGAAGTTCCTTTGGGACATCCCTTCAAGGGTGGATGAGCAAGAGAAGCTCCTCTCCATGACCGCACTCACTTGGAACCCACAGCAGCAAGGAGAGAAGGATATTAATGCTACTATGAAATACTTACTCAGTTCCAACAGTTTACTAGTCACTGGAGGTATTCTAACCTGGTCATGCCTAAACCAGCCAGCTCCCAGGTCAAGAAGGGCAGTGGAGCTCCCAGGTCGAAGTCACAGAAAAAGATGCCAAGAATCTGGAGCAGATCCTGTTCATGCTAACCGTTGTCCTAGAGTACTAACTTCTAGATCAGTTCCTCCAAGAACAGGGACACAGAACCTCTGGCCTGGGGCTCAAATCCAGCCCACCTGGGGGCCCCAATCCAGTCCTTTGAGGTTCCCCACAGACTGGGGTGGGCATTGGTTTCATAGAACCTCTGCCCTACCCCTTTCTGGTCTCCAGTCCACAGCTGAACTGGGTCATCCCCTCATTTGAAAATCCTATGGGACTGAAAAATTAAACCCTCTAGAAAATGGATGGATTGTTCACTTGAAATGTGGGATCTCCCCGGTTTGGTTGTTTATCAGATATAAATTCTCTCAATCTGTTTTGGGTACAATCTGGTGGAGATGAAGATAATATCTCAAAAGGCCTATGTGGAGAAACCATCCTATGAATGTGTTGCAACAGGAGCAAACCACTCTTGGCAAGATCAAAAGCTCCCAATTCTGTCAACGCCACAAAATGTAATTTCACAAACAATAGCAGAATGGGGATTTCTAATAGGTGAGGTCTCTGTTTCTCTCATGTTGAGGTTCCCAACGTCACACCTATGGGCACCCTATCATGGACAGGGAGACATTTTTCTCCCTCTCCCATAATACTAGAAAATGCATGAAGCTGATGGGTGGGAGATTCAGTACAGATAAAAGGAAGGACTTCTTGTCACACAGCACACAGTTAAACTATGGAATTCACTACCATGAGATGTGGTGATGACCAACAATTTGGATGGCTTTAAAAGGGGTTTGGATAAATTCCTAGAGGAGAATGCTACTAATGGCTCCTAGTCCTGATGACTATGTGCTACCTCCAGTATCAGAGGTAGTAAGCCTATCTGCACCAGTTGCTGGGGAACATGGGCGGGAGGTTGCAGTTGCACTCACGTCCTGCTTCTGGTGAACAGCTAGTTGGCAACTGTGTGAACAGAGTGCCGGACCAGATGGACCCTTGGTCTGAGCCATCATGGCTCTTCTTATGTTGTTACAGTCAGAATCCTGTCTTGATGCCCTCAAAGTTCCTTACACATTGATTTTTTTTTTTTTAAAAAAAATCAAGGCTGCAATCCTATGCATGTTTAGACAGGGGGGAAAAATCCAACAATTGCCAGATGGTGTTGGTGGCTGCAGGGGGGTCTGCTTGTCTCTTGCTCCCCAAGCTGTTGGGATCATCATCTGCAGTGTAAGTCCATAGCAAGCAAAGAGCTATTATTATTATTATTATTATTAATAATAATAATAGCTCTTTGCTAATTATTATTATTATTATTATTATTAATAATAATAATAATGTTACATCAATGTGTGTGGCAATATAATAGAAAAGGCAACAACAGAGCACAGGGACTCTGCCCCAATAAATTTACACTCTAACACAAGATGGGAGCCACAGATGAGGAAACCAACTTAGTTGTGAAGCTTTGCATTGGGGCCTGAAGCCCCTCTTTTCTGATAGCCAATGCTCAGGCCTTCAACACCTGGCCAGAGGCTGGAATAGATGAAAGCTGTTCTCCTATTTCACAGGATGAATCCCCCATCACTCTTTTTTGCCTCACTGTTATTGTAGTCCTATCCCCCAACATGTCTCTATTGGGCAGCAGGAGCACGGGCTACAGAAAGGCTTAGGAATGATTTCGGGCCATTAGAGGCAGTCACTCATTGCAGGGGGGGGAGGATACTTTTGTCAGTTCCCCACCCCCTCTCCAGAAGGGATTCAAAATAAGCTCCATTGCTCTGATCAAAAGCCTTAGTAGACTTGGGATGACTATTGTATCTGTGTGCTACCATTGGAGGTGTTGTGTGTATGCGTATCTCTCTTTATTTGTCTATCTGTGTGTGTGTGTATTTCAGTGTGTGTGTATTTCAGTGTGTGTGTGTGTGTGCATGCGTGTAGTGTGTGACAGAGAGAGAGAGAGAGAGAGAGAGAGAGAGAGAGAGAGGATTTTCAGTGTCTCTCATTTAACCAACCATTACTTAACATCTCCCACCTATTTAGGTAAGGGAGTACATTCAGAAGTCCTAGTTAAATCACAAGACCTTAAAGTGACTCATTTGAGAGATAACAAACTGTTCATTCCATTAGGAAAAAGAAAAGAAAGAAAGAAAACCGTACTACAGACCTGGTTTAGCTGAATTATGAGTAATAAGCGCATTATGATATTTTCAATTTTATTTTATGTTTGTATTGTCTTTGACATTTCAGGTTACTAAAGGATTAACCACAGGCTGTAGTAATCCCAGTCTATTTCGAAAATGCACGGGCAACTCCCCAAACGTCAAACATCTGTCCCATTCTACAGCACATCTGTCAACTCCAGTGGATTTCACAAATATTGTTCTTTGATGGCCCAGGGTTTATTTTGCTGGAAATCGACAATTGTGAAAAGCCCATTTCTCTCTCCCCCACCCCACCCCCACGCGCACATCATGCTGTCGTGTTGGCAGTTTTATAGATTTATTTATTTATTTATTTCTAGCCTAAGAGGGTTAACAAAAAAAAGTCCATCAGCAGATTTGGGTGCCGCCGCCCCATGAACGTTTGCAACATCAATAAATGCATATAAAAGGCCCTTTTGCGAGCATCGCTTAACAAACAAGCCAGATTCTTAAAAGAGCTGAAGACACCCAAATTAGCACTGTACAGACATTAAATTGGTTAGTATTGCCGCCGCACAAAAACAGCCAGCCCCTATTTTTAATGACTGACTAATTACCAGCAGTTTTTAATTACGGGGCGCGTGGAGGCTGGAGCGAGTTTACAAACTTGCCATCCGCTCCGAACACACATATGTGAGTGGAACTGCTCCGTTGCCTCCCCTCCCCTCCTCCCACACCCCCCCCCACACCCCATTATGCCAAGAGTTGAGCCTAGAAAGACTTGCGATTCTTGTTAATGAGATTGCAACCATCTTTAACACACATGCCTCTTGCAGCATTTCAGCAATCCCATCATGCGGTTCACTTGCAAGAACCAAACTACATACAGAGACCTACATATAGAGCAGGTATATCAAGGCTTGTGGCTTTGCTTTCTCAGTCCCAATCTTGTCATCAGGGATTCCCCAGATGGCCACCACCCAGTTGAATTTTAAGATGTTTTTAATAATGTATCAGTTTTGTTTGTTTTTAATGTTTTATTTGTTTTATGATCTTTGTGTACACATTTATTGTTGTTCCCCGCCTTGATCCAGAGAGAGAGGCAAGTTAGAAATATTATTATTATTATTATTATTATTATTATTATTATTATTCCTTTAGCCCCACTTTTTTCCTGCACATCCCCCCCAAGATGATTCGAAAAGGTTAAAATGCCTCTCCTCTAAGCTAAAATATGCTGGAATTTTTGATATTTGTGGCCCCCACCTCTTCTGCCTACAGCCCCACCTCCACTGAAGTGTGACCCCCTGCCCCCCAAAGTTGAGTTCTGCCCTCAGACCGGAAGAGGTCCAGCAGCCCCTCTGCTAGAGAAGAAAAGTTTGTCTTAGTCAACACAGTTGGTCTTTCCAGACCTTCTCCTCCACACATAGAGCGAACTCATGGTGGTAGGAGCAAGGTCATGCTGCTAGCACAGCCCAAGCATTGCTGTACAACATTGATCCTGTCCCCAGACCTCCATGCCAACTGCACGGGGCTTCCCAGTTGTGTAGAGAAGCTAGGCATATGCAGATTTTTGGCTCTCCTCGCAAAAACCTGGGATGGTGGAGGGTGGTTGGTCCAATTTTAGTAGGGCAGTGACCCACTTTTGGCTTCACTTAGAACCAGTCAGAACTCTAAATTAGCTATCCAATGTGCTGAACCTGATTTGGGGCTAAGGTTCAGCATCTTGGAGAACTCCTTTAGGGTTCTGGCTGGTTCTGACTGAAACGCAGAATGAACATAAGAAGTGCCCTGCTGGATCAGACTGAGGGGCCATCCAGTCCAGCACTCTGTTCACACAGTGGCCAAGCGGCCATCGACCAGGGACCAACAAAGCAGGACATGGTGCAATAGCACCCTCCCACCCATGTTCCCCAGCAGCTGGTGCATATAGGCTTACTGCCTCTGAAGCTGGAGATAGCACATAGCCATCTGGGTTAGTAGCCCTTGATAGCCTTCTCCTCCACGTATTTATCCAACCCCCCTTTCAAAGCCATCCAAATTGGTGGTCCTCACTGCATCTTGTGGCACTGAATTCCATAGTTTAATTATGCACTGTGTGAAGAAGTCCTTGCTTTTATCCATCCCAAATCTCCCACCAATCAGCTTCCTGGGATGATGCCATTGGTTTCTAGTATTATGAGAGAGGGAGAAAAACATCTCCCCATTCACTTTTGCCACGACATGCACCATTTTACACACATCAGTCATACCCCCCTTAATCACCATTTTTCTAAGGCCAACCCCTTTTAAAGCCATCCAAATTTACATAATTTACACAAACTCCACAGTGTATGGCCACAGTTTGTGCAAACTGAGGCCCAACAAAAATCGACAAAAGTCCCTGGAGTTCAAGGAAAACCTATGGCTTGGCTCGCAAATGCAAGCTGAGTCGGGCAGGTGGTGGAAGTCCATTGAGCCCCCAAAGGGCTGGATTTCCAAGCAATGGACATCCCTACTCCTCCCCAACCTATAGAGGGGGTCAAGGCTTGCAGAGTTGAGGGGGCAGGGCCCATGGAGATGGTACAAGCTTCCATGGGCCAGCTGCAGAGCCTTTGGAGGCTATATTAGGTCCTGTGGGACAGATGTTCCCCATCCCTGATATATGGGTAGCATGTTACTGGTCCAGGAAATGGTCCTTGTTTTCATTTGCAAAATGTTGTTGTGGGGCAGATGTGCAACCCTCTACAGGTCCTTCAGCGATTGCCTGATCACCTCTGCACTTTGAGGTGGGGAGTGAGGGCAATGGGAAACTCCAGCATGAGCTGCCTCTTCTAGAATGATGGTCACTTTGATGAGATGTGAAGAGCGAGAAGCGAGGGCTGGAAGGGTGGGAGGGAAAGAACGAAGTGGCTTCAAAGCGGAGAGGGAGGTAACCAGTATCCTCCAACTATGGGCTGTAGCACAATGCTCAGGTCCAGAGATCTGAGAGGATAAGAACAGTTGGCTGTTTTAGGCCAGGGGGAAAAAAAACCCCTGAAATGAGAAAGGAGAGATAGCAGTAGAACTGAAGATCACAGCTAAACTATCTTGGTTTTGATACACAGTGGCGATTTGCTCCAGTCAAGAGTGGCCACAAAGGAAGGAGTCTGGTCAACGACTGGGGTCAGATCTACACCAAGCAGGATATAGCACTATGAAAGCGGTATACAAAAGGCAGAAGCCACTCCAAGCAGGACATAGCAATGTACGGTATGTGCCAATGGGCTCCAACAGTGGTCACTGCACTTCAATACCACTATAAAGCCGTAGTGTGGCTCCTGCCTTCTATATACCGCTTTCATACTGCTATATCCTGCTTGGTGTAGATGTGGCCTGGGAATCTGGAAAGGTCTGAGTCCAGCTCCACAGCACAACCAAGCGTCCATTCGGTATTTATTTATTTATCAGTGTGGCACGCAGGTTGACGGCATCACATACCTGACTAATAATGACGAAGGTTCATGGATTAGTGGTCGCTCTTCATTTGGAATGTCCCCGATGGTTCGAACCCAGCTCAACCAGGTTGAACTGGGGCACCAGGAGGTCTTTGCGAAAGGGGAAACGACTCGGACAAGTCTGTTTCTGTTGCAATAACATCATAGAATCATAGAACAATAGAACAGTAGAGTTGGAAGGGGCCTCTAAGGCCATCGAGTCCAACCACCTGCTCAAAGCAGGAATCCGCCTTAAAGCATCCCTGACAGATGGTTGTCCAGCTGCCTCTTGAAGGCCTCTAGGGTGGGAGAGCCCACCACCTCCCTAGGTCATGGGATCTATTGTCGTATTGCTCTATCCTTTGTTATAATCACACAAAACCAGCCGGGAATGCAGAAGCTCCCTGGTCTGGTCTTTGACATCTCCTTTTAGGACAATCAGGTAGCAGGGAAAGGGAAGGTCTCTGGGAGAACTACAGCAAGTAACAATAGATAAACCTGAGCTAGCAGAACAAATAGCCCTGATGGCTATATGCTACCTCCAGTATCAGAGGCAGTAAGCCTATAAACAGCAGATACTGGGGAACATAGGTGGGAGGGTGCTGTTGCACTCATGTCCTGCTTTGTTGGTCCTTGGTCAACAGCTGGTTGGCCATTGTGTGAACAGAGTTCTGTGCTAGATGGTCTCTTGGTCTGATCCAGCAAGGCTCTTATTTGGTGAACTTCTTATGTTCTTAAATAGCACAAGGTTGGTTCCTATGTTCCCCCTCTTCCTCTTCCTCTTCCTCTTCCTCTCCCTCCTCCTCCTCCTCTTCCTCCTCCTCCTCACATCTGTACCCAACATTTCCTCCCAGGAGTTCCAGGTGGTAGACACGCATGGGATCATTCCTATTTGATCATCACAACAGTCTTTTGAAGACTTAGACAAGGGACAAGCCCAGAAGAGCAGAACTTCAGGCTATGGGCCCAATCCTGCCCACCTGACATCCCAGTCTAGATGTCTGGAGTTTCCCAGATGGCCACACACCCTCCCCCCTGGCTCTGTCCTCTTTCATTTGGTGGTTTCCCATCTTTTGTGTGGTCCCCCATCCCTTCTAAAAGGCTAAAGTGTCTCTCCTGAGGTTTAGTTACTGGAAGTAAGATCTTTAAGCCAAAATACACAGGTATTGGGGGTATTTGGGCCATGCCCCATTTTGCCTGTGGCCATGCCCACCACTGGAACACTATTCCTAGAGCTTCTCTGAAGTTGATTTCAGGTCATCAGGTTGAAAGAGGTTCACCCCTGGACTAGCCCAAGATCACCTAGTGAGCGTCATGGATGAGTAGAGATTCGAACACTGGTCTCTCCGTAGACCAAACCGGATACTCTATCTACTGGGGGTTGGGGAGAGGGGCAGGAATTGGACAGTAAAAACACACCAAAGGAAAGCTTTTCTGGCTGCGTTCTGGGACACATCCTGCCTTCTTAAGCTAAGATGAATTGAGTGGATACGAGCCACTAAAGTCATGCCACACTTCATTGGACAAAACATTACCCTCTATACCAGGGGTGGGCGCCCTGCATCCCTAGAGCCAGATGGGCCCCTTGTCCTAGCAAGAGCAACCTGTCACTTCCTTGGCAGATGGCTGGGTGGGAAGAAAGAAGGAGAGAGACAGAGACAGAGAGACAGAGAGACAGAGAGAAGGCGGTAGCAGAAAGGAAAAAAAGATAAAGAGAAAAGGGGTGACTCATTCACTTCTGGCCCTGGCCCTGGCCCCAGCTGGCGTAAGCCCCACCCACCATTGCCATGTGGCTCCTGGCTATTTACCTTTGTGAGAATGTGGGCCTGGACATGAAAGTGTCACCCGTCCTTGATTGGGTTCATACAATCATAGAATCATAGACTAGTATAGTTGGAAGGGGCCTATAAGGCCATCGAGTCCAACCCCCTGCTCAGTGCAGGAAACTACCTTAAAGCATCCCTGACAGATGGCTGTCCAGCTGCTTTTTGAATGCCTCTAATGTGGGAGAGCCCACCACCACCCTAGGTCATGGGTTCCATTGTCATATTGCTCTAACAGTCAGGAAGTTTTTCCTGATGTCCAGCTGGAATCTGGCTTCCTGTCACTTGAGCTCATTATTCCATTTCCTGGACTCTGGGATGATTGAGAAAAGATCCTGGCCCTCCTCTGTGTGACAACCTTTCAAGTATTTGAAGAGTGCTATCATGTCTCCCCTCAATCTTCTCTTCTCCAGGCTAAACATGCCCAGTTCTTTCAGTCTCTCGCCATAGGGCTTTGTTTCCAGACCCCTGATCATCCTCTTTGCCCTCCTCTGCATCCACCCCCCACAGCTTGTCTGCATCCTTCTTGAAGCACAGTGCCTCACTTACATTGCACCCAGAAGGATTTGCAGCCTCACCGACTATCTGGATGTGTTCCCTGTCTCTCGCTCCAACAACATTTTTCAGCAGGCTAGCATTGTTGAGTGGGTGGGCTCGTGGGTGTTGGTATGTTTAATCCCAGTCAGAAGCAGCCATATGTTAAGGAAGTATTTATTTTCTAAAAAGCCGACCAAGAACATATTTCTTCCAAATCGAAACACAACACATTTGACGCTTACTCCTACATAACGGAGGCTCTCCAGTAGGCTGGCGGAGAGGGGCTCACAGTGGATGCTGGTGGCTCCAAGGACAGTGGCGCAGTGAATCTGCTCCGGATTTCAGTTAGAGCCAGTCAGAAATCCAAAGGAGTTCTGAATCTTGGAAAGCTCCTTTAGAGTTCTGACTGATCCCACCAAAATGCACAAATCCACCCCCAAAATGCACATTTTTTTAGCTTTGGCCTATGGGGGGGATACAGTGGGTCCCCCGCCCAAAAAAACCTACAACAAAAAATTGTGCAAAATTCCAAAAAGTAAAAGAAAAAAAAACAGTCTTCAAGTCTGTGGAATTTGTGAGATTCAGGACAAGTTGGTCTGTAAAAAAGGCATTTTGTAAACTGCGTACCAATTTTTCTTTATGTACAGCACTTTGTAACCAAGCTCTATATCAATGATGATGAGGATGATGATAATGATGATGATGATGATGATGATGATGATACAGAATCCACATGTCCGATTCATGGAAATTCAAACTCATTTTATTCCATTGCAGTTTTCACCCACATCCCTAGTTTTAGGTGGGTATTATGTGAAGGAGAGCACATGAACATCCGCGCATGTCTGCGCATGCCCCCCCCCAGCCCAGCAGACACCCGATGCGGCCTCTGGGTCCAAATTGTGGTACAAACCTCCTTGAAGCAAGACGAAATCCTCAAATCTTGCAATTCAGAGCCTGCTGTCAACATAACGGCCTTCTCACAGAACCTTTGAATTCAGAACTGAAATTTGTCAACATCGCCGCAAGGTGTGAATGTTCCATCAGATGAAGTGGATATAGAATTGACTGGCTCCTATTTGCCCATCGTTAGTTAAAGGCTGTTGAATGATGATGACAGCTGTGCACCAGATGCTGCCAATGGTTCGGCACAAACCAAAATAACTGTGGATGCTGAGTACTGCCTGGAGAAGACAAGACGGAGGGGAGACAGGATAGCACTCTTCAAGTACTTGAAAGGTTGTCACACAGAGGAGGGCCAGGATCTCGTCTCAATCAACCCAGAGTCCAAGACATGGAATAATGGGCTCAAGTAACAGGAAGCCAGATTCCGGCTGAACATCAAGAAAAGCTTCCTGACTGTTAGAGCAGTACGACAATGGAACCGATGACCTAGGGAGGTGGTGGGCTCTCCCACATTAGAGGCCTTCAAGAGGCAGCTGGACAACCATCTGTCAAGGATGCTTTAAGGTGGATTCCTGCACTGAGCAGGAGGTTGGACTCAGTGGCCTTATAGGACCCTTCCAACTCTACTATTCTATGATTCCATGATTCTATGATTCTACTGGTAACTAAGGATCAAATCTTTATAAATATTCACATAGCCGGGAAATGCCAAGAGACGAGTCACTATCACCATTTAGAAAGAATTGGAAACATTTTAGGGAGGGGGCAGGAATTCATTTAAGTTCTAAATCACAGAGACCCACAGCGTTGATATTTTCTGTGTTCATGACTGTATTTCATATTTAACGCGAGCATGCAACAGTAACAACTGTGCTGATCGATGCTCTCAAAGCAAGAGATATGGAAAACCTGGTTTATCAGCCTGCCAGCAGATATCGCTAGTGGGAAAGGCCGTGATTATGCCTGACAACTCTTTGGAGCTTCTCTCGTGACCTCGGTTGATACTGTTGCGATCCAGGTACAATTTTTCCTCCTGCCGTTTGCCGTCATGGCTCCCTGGATTCAAACAGCATCGATGCCAACCTCTCCCGTACCAAACATGGAATGTGCAGGGGACCATTTGGGAAGACAAAAGCTTAGCACTCATTTTCAGGGGTGAACCTTGTCTGCTTTGTTTTGCCTTCGGCACAGCAGTGACAGCAGGAATGCGGTAGCGCGGAGACTTCGGGGCATCACTTGTGTTAACCCAAGGCCTCACTGTCTCTCACTCCTCCACTTCCCTGATGACTGGCACACACACAGATTTACAGACAGCCTTTTCAAGATCTGTATCATTGGAAAAAGAGACTATTGGATAGGACCCCGCCAGAACCGCGAACATGTTTTTATTTATTTAGTTTGCAAATCTTTCCCGTGGTGTTGAACGAAAGGATTTTTTTTTTTTTGGGCACAGCTTTTTTCCAGCATTCTTTGCAAATAGTTAATATTAAAGAATAACCTGTTTGCCTATTAATTTACTTTGCCCATCTGGGAGAAGGGATCATGGGCACAAACGACACATTTTACTAATAGCGTTGCTGGGGTTCAGGTACTATTTTGCTTGTCTTCCTTGTAAGTGCATGCGGTCCCAATCTGAATTGGGACCACGGCACTTGGAGAGACGAGGATTCAGCTACACACACACACACACACACACACACCACCTCCACAAAATACCACACACACACTCCGCTGGGGGTTGCAAAAAGAAAAAAGGTCCTGTTAGAATCAATGAAGACTTTTCCCCTCTTTTTTAATCCCTTCCATGGGGCAGGGGTGGAATTTTTTGGGGGGGATGGGTAGGAGAAAGCATAGACCCTTCTCTCCCAAAATGCCATGGTCCCAGTCCAGATTGAAAGAACTGGGCACCTATGAGTAGAGACTGAAAGAACTGGGTATGTTTAGCCAGGAGAAGAGAAGATTGAGGGGAGACATGATAGCGCTCTTCAAAGACTTGAAAGGTTGTCACACGGAGGAGGGCCAGGATCTCTTCTCCATCATCCCAGAGTGCAGGATGCGGAATAATGGGCTCAAGTGACAGGAAGCCAGATTCCGGCTGGACATCAGGAAAAATGTCCTGACTGTTAGAGCAGTACGACAATGGATCGCATTACCTAGGGAGGTTGTGGGCTCTCCCACACTAAAGAAGGGTGACCATATGAAAAGGAGGACAGGGCTCCTGTATCTTTAACAATTGTAATGGAAAGGGGATTTCAGCAGGACAGGGAATTTCAGCGGGTACCTAACCAGGGCTTGGAGAACTTTGAGAACTGTCCCGTTAGGTGGCTGAGCTTCAAAATGTACCACTGCAACACTGTTCAGAATATAGGCATAGCTGTGCCCAATGGCTAACTGGAATCAGGCATTTGTGAACCTGTTTTTGCCACTCCTTAACAGCTGTACCACCTTCCGGTCCATTTCCAAGTCCAATTCAAAGTGCTGGCACTGAACATGAAAACCTCTTACAGTGTGGGTGGATCAGGCCAGAAATGGCTGCATTTTTTAAAGTGCTTCACTACACACATATATCCACACCAGAAAGAAAAATCCAAAAGAATATTGTGAACTGCTGAGAAATTTTGCTATACTCAGTGGTATATAAATGCCACAAATAAATGAAATGAAAACAACGTAGAGAAATGGAAAGGAAAACTCTAGGAGACCAGCCCTGTGAAGTGCAACGGCACCCTGACAGAGTGAGAGGCCATTGCCATGTTTCACACCAGTCCTGTCAAAGCAAACCATAGAAAACAAAATGCTAGATAGCCTCAAGTCACTCAGATGTCTGGCATCCACATCAATCCCCGCGTATCCCACGTTGACTAAGCTGACCATATGAAAAGGAGGACAGGGCTCCTGTAACTTTAACAGTTGTAGAGAAAAGGGAATTTCAGGCAGTGTCATTTGTATGCAATTAGTTCCTGGTGAAATTCCCTCTTCATCACAACTGTCAAAGGTGCAGGCACTATACTAGAGTGACCATATACAAAAGAAGGCAGGGCCCCTGCAACTTTAACTGTTGTGATGAAGAGGGAATTTCACCAGGAACTAATTGCATACAAATGACACTGGCTGAAATTCCCTTTTCTCTACAACTGTTAAAGTTACAGGAGCCCTGTCCTCCTTTTCATATGGTCAGTCTAATGTTGACCCTGTTCAGACGACACGCTAAGCCATGATGGTTAAGCATTTTGAGCTAGACCTTATGGCTTAGCACGTCATGCAAACCATTCCTAACCATGGCGGCTACAGCCACAGTTTTAAACACGCTCACCTACCATTTGCTGCAAAAGGGTTAGCGGCCTACCCATGGCTTAGCGTGTTGTCTGAACAGGTCCCTTGTTTGTGGTGCTGAATTGCAATTGAAACCTCTTTCTTCTTTTCATTAATGGGTTCCTTGTCTTTAACATAGTGGGGGCTGGGGGCTGCGGTGAATCTGCTCTGGGTTTCAGACAGAAGAGCGATCGAAAGATGCGAAGCACCTTGGATGGGTCCTTTAGAGTTCCGACTCGTTCTGACTGAAACCTGGAACGACTACACCGCCCCAATACCATCGGAGCCACTAGCCTCTACTGCTTTAACAGCTGCATGGCATACAGGTACAACGTGGTCTTCCCCATGCTGGGAATTGAATTTTGGATTGAGTTTTGCTGGTGCAGATGGGTGAGAAACATTCGGCAATTTCTTCATTAAATGGGGGAATGATGACACCAAATTATCAGGGGAGTCAGATGGTGGATTCTGGAGGTGGGAAGCGGAAGATTCAACATGCCAGTCACACGCGATAGACATGACAAATGAACACAAAACACCAGGTGAAAATGAGCATAAATGGGTGGAAACCAGGGCCAGATCTACACCAAGAAGGATATAGCTCTATGAAAGCGGTATGAAAGCGGTATATGGTACGTGACACTGGGCCCCAACAGTTGTCAGTGCACTTCAATGCCGCTATAAAACCTTAGTGTGGCTCCTGCCTTTTATATACCGCTTTCATACCGCTTTCATAGTGCTATAACCTGCTTGGTCCAGGACGTCTAGATCGAGGCTTCTTTCTTAGGAGCAGGAGAGGATTCCGGTGCAGTTTATTTTATTATTATTTATTTATTAGTTATTATTACTAAAATGTTTTTGGTCCAGCTGGCCTTTGGGGCGTAGTGTGGACCCCCTGCTTATGCATTGTTTATATATTGGACTTTTTAAAAAATAATAATCATATTTTAAATGTTTCAATATTGTAGCATGTTTAATTATATTTTAAATTTTGTATATCTCTATGTGTTTTAACTGTACATGTTATAATTTGTAAAGCCGCCTTGAGTCCCAGTATTGATGAGAAAAGTGGGATATAAATAAATAAATAAATAAATGTAATAATAATAATAATAATAATAATATATTCATTAATCCATTTAAAAGATTTTTAACCTGCTTTTGAGGGGAATTGTAGGACTTCTTTCTGTTTTATTTTGGGGGAGGAGTTTATCACCTTGGACAGCCACTAGCCTACACTGTTTCACATAATGTCTGTTTTGTAAACCGCCCAGAGAGCTTTGGCTATTGGGCGGTTTAAAAATGCAATTGATATATAATTTTGGCCCTGAGACACCTGGGATCTGAGGCCTTGGTTCATTACATACTGTTTTACTCCCTTTAGAGAGCACCAAGAGATGAATTGTCCTTATTTGTGTGTGGCCCAAACGGAAGGCTGGTCAGTGCTGCCTTAGTTCACATATCTGTTAAATGATGCAGCTAAATAACATAATGATGCCCCAATTAACCAGTTTAGCAGTTTAAACATAGTCCGCCTGATTTGGTAGTCTATTTCCAACAGTAGACAAAACATCGTGGGTAGAAATGTGACAGACCGCAGCGGAAAGGGATAGCCAAAATATCAGTTCCTTTTCCCCCCCCCATCTCGCCCACTCTTTCGGCAGCAAAATCTGTCATCTTTGAATGCACTGGCGATTCTTTTTTTAAAGGCATGTTTCATTTTGTACTGTGAAGGGGAGACGGTTGTGGATGTGTGGGTGAACAGGAGTGGTGTTTTGCCTTTGCTGGTGTCACCGTTTGCACGCCTACTTGAAAAATGGCTGATTGGAAGTCCCTTCCGGGGCACTAAAGCCTTGGCCAATGCCCAAGGATGCCCTGATGCCAGCCCAGTCTAGGGATTAACAAATCTGTTGTTTTTGGTTAATCTCAGTTTCACGTTTTTTCCAGTCTTGAGTTGTTGCTTTTTTACTCTAAAGTTATCTTTGTCCTGACTTTTTTTTTTTAATGATTTGAAAAATTGTATGCCTCTTTGTACACCTTCTGGGTATGTAATTTGGCCTAATAGACATGAGTTTGGGCAAGCGATGTTCCTTATATAATGCATTTTGAACATGGCTTTTACTAATTTCCCCATTATGATGTGCACTTTTCCCTAATAAGTGCATTATTTTGACCGGAGAATGCCATCGCAAAATTCAGAGAAGTATACATTTTATTATATTATATGTATTCGTTTTCTTTCATTTCCATACCGTCCAATAGTTGAAGCTCTCTGGGCGGTTCACAAAAATTAAAAGCGTAAAGTATAACTTCAGGTATAAAATATGGACCCTTAAAACCACAATGTAAAACCAGAATATAAAAGTACAACCAGAATAAAACCGAGCAGCAAGACAGAGATTTAAAATACAGAGTTAAAACATCAGAGTTAAAAGACTAGGAGGGTAAAATGCTAAAATGCTGGGAAAATAAAAAAAGACTTCACTTTCACCTAGTGGCTTAAACTTAGATCTAGAATTGTTGCCACTCCTGCGACTCAGCAATTACCTGCAGTGACTCTCACATAACCCCCCCCCCACCTCCCTCTGTCCAAAGTGTGTTGCTAACAAGGTGCTTTCTGGGAAATGTGGGCTCAGGGTCCTCCGCTATCGGCCGCTACTGCCGGCACACCGACGGCTTTGACGAGGCCTGGCTCTAATCGGCTCTGGCAATGGCGACGTCAGAGCTGGGGGAATCACAAAAGATGGTAGCAGGCAATTAATGTGTGAGAGCGAACCATTTCCCGAAATAAAATAAAACGGTGCGGTTGAGGAAACAGCCTGGGAGGCAAATTTCAAAGAGAAGCAGGGAGAGAAGGAAAAGGGAGGCAGGCCAGGTGGGAAGGGAGAAGCCGGTCCACCATGCACTGCTCAGGCTAGGAGCCTATCTACACTACTGCTTTAAAATGGTGCCGTAGTGTAGATAGGCTCAGAGGCAGAAGCAGACTGAGCGATGCGCAGGCACTAGAAGAGACAGACAGAACTCTCTATATTGGGGTGTTGAACCTTCAGGCCACAGCTCCAGTCCAGCTCACTTGAGGTTTGCATCTGGCCCTCCAGGGCCCTCACAAATGATCACGGCCCCATCTTCTTTCCCACGACTGCTGGTCATTTTGCAGTTTCCCAGGGTTTTATGCAATTCTGCACCCTCCCCGTATTCGAAAAGGTTGAAATGCCTCTCCTAAGGTTCAGTAACCAGCCGCAAGAGCTTTAAGCTTTTAAAAAGCTGGTGCATTGGGTGTTCCTGGTATTTTGGCCCCTCCATGTTTTGCTTTTGGAAAGTGGCCCAGGAGAACTTCTCCAAAATGGAATTTGATCCTCAAGGTGGGCATAGAAATTAGGGTCCTCTACAGGGACACTCTGTGCTCTGTTAATGAACTGTCACTCTATCTATCTATCTATCTATCTATCTATCTATCTATCTATCTATCTATCATCTATCTCTATCTATCTATCTATCTATCTATCTATCTATCTATCTATCTATCTATCTCTATCATAAATCTCCCTTATATAGCCAGACCATGGGCTCATCTACCCCCACATGGTTTATGCCAGCTTTCCCCAACCAGGTGTCGTCCAGCTGTTTGGACTACAACTTCCAGACTTCCAGGCCATTAGCCATCCTCGCTGGGTCTGATGGGAGTTGAAGTCCTCAACTCTCCCCCAGGTTGGGGAAGGCTGGTCTGTGCCAAACAAAAGCTGCTCTCTGAGGCCTCAGGCAGAGCCCTTTCCTGGATGGGGTTCCATGAGCCTGGTAGTGTCACATAGTTGAAAGTTGGCCGCCACCGCCAATGCATAGGAGGCGGCACTCTTCATATGGACATGAAGGGATGGAGGGTACTTTATTTTTCTATTCATGTGCCCGAGGCAGCAGTTAAAGCTGAGGTGCAGGACCTCAGGCCCAGGAGTCATACCTGGCCCACCTGGAGTTCCAAACCAATCCACTGGGGGTCTCCAGATGGTCACACCTGCTTCCCCTGGCCCCACCACCTTTTCCCCAACTATTGATCATTTATTTATTTATTGCATTTATATTCTGGCCTTTTTCCTCCAAGGAACTTGAGGTGGCTTACATAACCCCCTCCTCTCCATTTTTTATCCTCACAACAGCAACCCTGTGAGGTAGGCTGGGCTGAGAGTCTGTGGCAGGCCCAAAGTCACCCAGTGAGCTTCTATGGCCAAGTGGGTACTAGAACCCGGATCTCCCGACTCCCACGCCAACACTCTCACCACTACGCAACACTGGCTCCTGTGCAGTCCCCCCCCCCCATTCTAAGAGGTTGAACTGTCTCTCCTAAAGCTTAGTTACTGACAGCAAGAGCTTTAAGCTAGAAGATGCTAGGGGATGGGTTGTGGGATTGTTGGGTGGGGTGACCATATGGAAAGGAGGACAGGGCTTCTATATCTTTAACAGTTGCATTGAAAAGGGAATTTCAGCAGGTGTCATTTGGGTGCATGCAGTGGCTGATGAAATTCCCTCTTCATAGCAACAGTTAAAGCTGCAGAAGCTATACTAGTGTGACCAAATACAAAACAGGGCAGGGTTCCTACAGCTTTAACTGTTGTGATGAAGAGGGAATTTCACCAGGTGCTGCATGCATGCGAACGACTTCTGCTGAAATTCCCTTTTCAATGCAACTGTTACAGGATCCCTGTCCTCTATTCCATATGGTCACCATATGGTCACCATATGTTGGGCTTTGGGGTTTTTTTGCATTTTTTTTTTTTTTTGCATTTTTGGCCCTGCCCCTTTTGCCTTTGGTCCCACCCACCACCAGAATGGGGCTCCAAAGATGGAATTTGGCCCTTTGGCTCAAAGAGGTTCCAGCGCGGGATCATAACACCTAACAGCCCTAGTGGGCAGGTAAGCAAAGAGGACAGGCACCAGCAAGTAGATATACACTGGACTGAAGTTACTCAGCTTACTTGGATTAAAGATGATGTAAAAATGAAATGCATTACTGATTCCCAGGATCACCTGTCGTCTGCAATACATCCTTTTGGCCAAGTGCCTCAGTGGTACCCAAGGTGAGGGTCCTTAAGCAAGGAATAGAATGCTTCATTCTATTCATGGGCCTTCAGTCCCCAATCAGCTCTGGGCAGAGGAAGTAGAGGACAATGGAGGCCCCACCAGCAATGTAGAAATACATTCCCCACCAGCAAGCAAGGGTTCTGCCTCTCTGAATTTCTAATAACTCTCTGCTAATAGGTTTTCTTTAATTTGCAGATCCATGTAAGCTGACAGGTCTATATAGAGTGATGGTTTGAGTCCATTTAAAATACCTCTTTTAATCCTTGTATAACAACTGGGGCTGAGTAGGAGGAATCTGATCTAATTAATATATGCTAGAGCTGCATCAGACTCAAATGAGACAGTGTGGCTTGTTGGGTGGGGTCACCTAAGACTGTGCTATCACCATGCCAATGACAGACCACAGGATGAATGCTCTTGTACCGTTTCAGACAATGGGTTCTGTTGATTCTCTACAGTGCAGCCTGGATTTCAAAGTTCTGCTAGGGGTCGTATATTTATCAGGGTTCAGGTTAAGTTAGGTCAGGTTTCTCAGTGAAAGAAGATAGGAAAAGATCAGCACCACAGAAAGCTCCAAGTGGGGCTGGAGGCCAGGCATGATGGTCAATATGTTGCTCCAACAAGGAGCAGATCAAGATTTAGCCTCAAATAAGAATGTGGCAGATTTTAGGTTGGTTGACTCTACCTCCATGCTGACCAAGGCTGTGTCTGTTAAAGGGGCCAGGCCTGTTTTAGCAGTCTCAAGCTGTGTGAATATGGGAGTGGCTGTGTGTCCTTATGTTTGGAGTCTTCTCAGGCTGAAGATGGAAAGACAATCTCCTCTGAATGCACGGTGCAAAGCCCCAGGATCTTTCTGGGGAATTTTGTCCTGGGTAGGTAGAAGCCTAGTGATACTTTTCTGTGACTCGATCCTCTCTCTCTCTGACCTGTTAACTCTGGAGCCTCTCCTTCAGAGGACAGGAATTGGGATCCCCAGAGGATGAGGGTTTGGGGGTTCTGATCCATAATAGCATTCTCATGTAAAACAAACAAGGAATGGTTTCATTAATGACCAGCCTCATAAAATTGCCCTTTGAGGACCTTACTATACTCACTGCAAATGTGGTCCAGAAAGGTATGATCCAATAGAGGAAATGATAAATAAACAAGAAAACTCTGCAGGATAGGCAGGCATACTTAAGGTGTCACCGTCCATTCAAAAGAAGAATGAAACATGGGATTGTCAGGTCCAACATATTATTATTGTTGTTGTTGTTGTTATTATTATTATTATTATTATTATTTAATAAGAGAAAGCAAACAAAACTGTTTTTTTTTCAAGTGCTGAAGAGATGGCTCTTGAACTCAGTGCTGCTCTTCTTTGATCTTCTGGGTGCTCAGTCTTTGTAGTGCGGTCTCCAGTCATTTTTAGGTGGTGGTGGTGGAGGAGGGGGCCATTTAGGAGGAGGAGGAGGGGGAGGGGGAGGAGGAGGGGGCCATTTAGGAGGAGGGGGAGGAGGAGGGGGCCATTTAGGAGGAGGGGGAGGGGGCCATTTAGGAGGAGGGGATGGTGGAGGGGGAGGGGATGGAGGAGGGGGAGGGGGCCCTTTAGGAGGAGGGGGTGGTGGAGGGGGAGGGGGTGGAGGAGGGGGAGGGGGAGGGGGAGGCGGTGGTGGCAGTGGTGGTGGTGGAAGACAGCAAATGTTCAATGAGTGCCGGCAGGCACAGTTTGAAGTCGGAACCCAGCCGTACGTGCAGCTTTTAGAACATCGGCCGTAGCAGTAATTGTTGCATTGCTTTTTAATGCCTGAGGATGAAATAAGCCCATGTTTAGACTCGGGAAAGACTTGCAAATTGAGGGACGCAATCTTTAATTGATTCATGTGTGAGGTGATTCAGCAAGCTTGTCCAGTCACCAGACAGGAACTCCAGGGCAGAGTTAGCTCTGCTGTTATGGGTCAGAAGGTCTCTGTTCCAGGAATCCTTCTGATTCCAAGCCACCCTGAGGTCCAATGGGGGAGCATCCCTCCTGCCGGCCACTCGATGGAAGAGGACAAGATGGCTGAGTCTGCCCAGCTTCTCAGGCAAGGAACAGATTCTCCCCCAACTCCATCACCTGGTCAGTTGCTCAAGGGCTCACAGTTCCCCCAATGCTCCTGGAGGGCACACCTAGAGCATCCCAGCAGGTTGCTCCATCCCTTTATATCTGTGATATCTCTCAGCCAATGGGGGGGGCACTTTGGCCTGGGTCCACACATGTAACCAAATGAGGAAGGCATGAGCTCACAGGCCTCTGCGGAGGACTGTACCACACCATGCTATCCTGTACAGATGACCAATTTTCCATCTTGCCCCCAGTGTTATTCAATATCAATATGACACCGTAGGGAGGGGTCGTTGGGAGATTTCGGGCAAAGTGTCACCAGTATGCTGATGACACCCAGCTCTATTTCTCTGTAACATCTGGATCGGGAGAGGCTGTGCACGTTCTGAACCAGTGCCTGGACACAGGTATGGCTTGGATGAGGGCCAATAAACTGAAGCTGAATCCTAATAAGACAGAGACCCTGTGGGTTGGTGGTTCCCAGATCTGGGAATTGGGGTGTTTGACTGTTCTGGATGGGGTTGCACTCCCTCTGAAGGAGCAGACTCATCATTAGGGGATGCTCCTGGATCCATCTTTGTTACTGGAAACTGAGGTTGCTTCGGTGGCCCTGAGTGCCCTTTAGCAACTTCGGTTGGTACGCCAACTATGCCCGTTCCTGGATAGGGATAGCCTTGCCGCGGTCATTCATTCATGCACTGGTAACCTCATGACTAGACTACTGTAACGCGCCCTATATGGGGCAACCCATGTGTGTGATTTGGAAGCTGCAGCTGTGCAGAACGCAGCAGCTAGGGTGCTCACCAGGACACCTGGCTCTGCCCACATAAAACCTGTGCTAAAAGAACTGCACTGGCTGCCTGTTAGCTACCGAGCCATGTACAAAGTCATGGTACCTCTACCTATAAAGCAGAACGTACGTGTGCATCACGTATGTCCGGAAATGGTTACCCACTTCCACATATGATACTGCCTTAATACCGTTCACTCAGACCGATCTTTGTGTACATGGATCAGAAAAAATCTAAAAATACGACTTCGGTTTTTTAAAGTATTTTTAAAGAATTTAATAAAAACCTGGCTTTACGCCTACAACTCCCAGCATGCCTTGGGCAGGAGGCCATCCATTTGTGGTGCCTCCTCCCACCTGCCAAGTGTAGCTTTAAAATCATAACTAGATACAACAGCGTGTCTTTGAGAAGCCAAAGTCTGCACATGCTCAAAGGCACCCTGTCCTGATATCTCTGTCTCCTCAGAAACTGGGGGAAGCGCACGCACAGCTTTCACCCTTAAAAGGGAGGGAAGGAGGAAAGGGAAGCACTCTGTGCATGCCCAGAAACAGACCCGACAAAGGGGGGGGGAAGTGCCTGGCCCAGCCCCAGCCCTTCAGTACAGGCTCCTGATGTGGCACTTGGTGGGTGAGATGCACAGGCCAAGGCAGTCCCAGCAGGGTGAGTCCACTGATAACCGCTTACCTCCCCTCCTTGGCGATGCTACTCCTTCACACTCTATCGAAAAGCAGCATCAGCAACAAGAGGATGTCTCAGAGGATGCAGGCACCTGTGGGCTGCCAAAGGCATGCTGGGAGGTGTAGTACTGGCATGTAGAGTGGCTGATTTAAAATAAAGTATGAGGGAGCAAACCCTGACCTCTCACGAACTGTCTTTGTTCTCCTTCTACCTGACTTTCTCCAACGGCCACTAACCCCGCCCACCATTCCATTCTAGCCTCAGCTATATCAGTTATTCCTCCATTCACTCTTCTGTCTCAATGGTATAGTCAGGCTTTTACATAAAAATCATAAACTTTATTCTGTAATTCTTGCATCTGTCTTGGAATGTTGTGGTTTAGTTATGACAGGGAAAAAAATGCAGCATTAAAAAAATCTCATCTAGTTAAAAGGCCATGGAAAAAATATTATAAAAAACTCACCCGGCACTTAAAAGCCATTAATGCAGTCACTAGGCAAGCCTGCCTAGGGAAAAAAAAATCCACAAGCTAAGACGGCCTGCTCTCCCACCACATCTCATATGGTGTTCAAAGATTAACTCGTTATTCAGAGACCTAGGCTTATGGCTACAACTCCCAGCATGCCTTGGGCTGGAGGGAAGACCTATCAGGCTTTGGCAGCCGTTATCTGGTAGTGGCTCGCCCTCCTGGGCCTGAAGGAAGGGTGCCTGGGGCCAGCTGCCTGCGTTGCTAGGCCCCATTGGGAGCAAAAGGGGAAGAGGCTGCAGGTCTGCACCCATCACCAAAGGCAACCAAGCTAACCATCAGCCAGCCAGCGAGCCAGCTCCCTCAAGGCCTACCTATGGGCATGGATTGCACAGTGTAGTGTGGACTGGCTCAGCCTGACTTCACTTCCCATGAGCTTCTGCAGCAGAACTCCCATTGGGCAAGTCGGGCACCACAGCAAAAGGCATGCTGGGAGTTGTAGTTGTTGTTTTCTGTAGGGACAAGGAAAATTATGGCGACAGCTTCAAGGCAGCCTTGGCCATGCATTGAGGGTGAGAAAGGGGGGAGAAACTAATTTAATTTGTTTAAAAGTGAACACACAAGCCTAGCACCAGCTTGCTACTTTAAGATGATTACCTTGCAGACATATATTTTAGGGGGGCTGTAAATTATTCCAATAAAGTATTCTGTGTTCTGTCTGCTTTCCTTTTTTCATAATAATAACTTCAGAGCACATGCATACAACAGTTCCTCCAGTCCACTGAGATCCGCTTCCCTACTATATGTTATTCAGATATCTGGGCAATGTTGGGTATATTTTGAAAACATATTTTTGGGTTTGGATCTTTTTTAGCTGGTAGAAAGGGTGTTGTGTATCCTGATTGTTATTGAACTTTAGATGGCTGCTCCGTCCAAGGCATGATGGGAGGTGTAGGCATTTCAGGTAAAACAAAAACATGTGGTTTATCACGAAGCTCTAATTTAAAATACGGTTCTTATTAACACAATTTTCCATGGATTCTAACAAAACAATTTAGTAACTCAACCAAACTAAAAACACCAACCAACCTAGAGATGAATAAGTTGCAGAGCAATTTATTATTTGTCAATTAAATGTTATAAACAGTATTCATGGACCCGAGCAATGCCGGGCATATCAGTTAGTTATCTTATAAAGCCCTAAACAACCTGGGACCAGGATACCTAGCAGGCCAATTTCCCTTATACGTGCCCAGACGACATTTACCATTCTCAGAGGAGGCCCTGCTCATCATTCCAAGACGAACAGAATGTCGTCATGAAGAACCGCGATGGCAGGGCCTTTTCTGTAGTGGCATCCACCCTCTGGAAACCCCTCCCTCATGCGGTTCAGGAGGTGGAAAATATAACATCTTTCAAATGCCTCCTCAAAACACACCGTTTTAGACAAGCTTTCCCTGGAGTATAACTTTTTCTAGTTTTATATGATTTTTTTTTTAAAAAATAAAGTTTTAATTTGACCTTTGTATATTATGGTTTTAATTGTGAACTGCCCAGGGAGCCTTGGCCATTGGGCAATATAAATAAGTAATAAATAAATAAATAGAAACTTAGAAAAACAGGGACAAAATGAAACATGATGTATTTGCTTATTTATCAGTCACAAGACTTGTTTTTACCTGGGGGGAGCATTTGAAATGGGTGCCCCCACCAGTAGTTTGAAATGGCATGGTCCACTCAACCCCCACAGGATTCCGGCCACCATGGTTAGCTGCCTGTGTTGGCCAGGCCTCTGTTGATCTCAGCAAGAAGCTCTCCCAGGTCCTGCTGTCGAGGTCCCTAAAATCCCACCATCTGTTGCATGCTGGCTGGTATTGAACAGTTTCAGAAGAGCCCCCTTCGCACCACCCTCATCATGCTGTGCGCATGCAGCCTGGCCAGAATAGGATGACCCTGGTCAGATGACACGCTAAGCCCTGGCAGTTAAGCATTTTGAGCTAAACATTATGGCTTAGTGTGTTGTGTGAACCATTCCAAACCATGGTGGCTACATAACCATGGTTTAAACACGCTCATCAACCATTTGCTGCAAAAGGGTTAGCAGTCTAACCATGGCTTAGCATGTTGTGTGAACAAGCCCAATATCGATTATAGCTTTAGTTGCTGCTTCATATCCGCTCCCTCTGCAATTGACCGGGGTTGGGGGGCTCTGTGACTCTGAGCATCAGGAACTCAGAGCAACTGAAGGACCACTCACCTTGCAGGTGTTAATGATGACAAATGGGATAATTTGGGGTGGGGGCTATGAGAAGGCATTTTCTAACAGAAAGAGAGCCTTGAACAAATACATTGGCAAAAACATCAATTAAAATATCCTTGTTCTGACTATTCCCCCCACCCTCCAGCTTTTCCAAACATGGGTGTTTTGTTTTGAGAATTTTGGTGTGTAGTAGAAGAAACATCCAAGACTCTTGTAGCACTGTAAAGTCTGCCCCAAAAAATACTGAAATAAGCTTTTGGGGAAAATTTGGTTGGCTTTAAAGGGGGTTGGGTAAATTCCTGGAGAGGAAGACTAGCAATGGCTGCTAGCCCTGATGGTTAAGTGCTGCCTCCAGTATCCAAGGTAGTAAATCTGTGTGCACCAGTTGCTGGGGAACATGGGTGGGAGGGTGCTATTGCACCGCATACTGCTTGTGGGTCCCTGGTCGACAGCTGGTTGGCCACTGTGTGAACAGAGTGCTGGACTAGATGGACCCTCGGTCTGATCCAGCATCAGGGCTCTTCTTATGTTCTTACTATAGCCCAGTCCATCAGATGTATGCAAAAGAGGGCTATGGTCCATGAAAGCTAATTTCAAAAACAAATTTGAGTTTGAGACTTAAGAAAGCTGATCTGCCGGAGAGTCTTAGGGTGCCTCTACAAGAATGATTTAAAGCTCTTTCAAAGCACATTACGGATTTTACCTCCACATGAACGGAGAGCAAATTGGGGGTCGAGGCGCTTTTTCTGTCCGCTTATGCGCATTATCGAATGCGTGTTAAATAGCGAGTTTTAATTTACCGCTGGAGTGAAAGCACCTTATGACCATGTAAACAAGTGATTCTCCGCATGTAAACACCTTTAAAGAGCATTTCATACAACCAGTAATGCACTTCACCGCCTCCCGTGTATAGGGATTAGGTGTAAAAGCAATTGCGAGAAGATGCGCATAATCAACCAACCAGGTATCAAACCAAATTCTTGTAGAGAGGACCTTAGCCACTCACTTCACAGAACCACACTCTCCAAAGTAGGCTAACCAGATAAAATCCAGGTCAGGGTTCATGTAACTTAACAGTTGTAGAGAAAAGGGAATTTCAGCCAGTGGCATTGGTACGCAATTCATTCCTGGTGAAATCCCCTCTTCATCACAACAGTTAAAGGTGCATGCACTATACTAGAATGACCATATACAAAAGAAGGCAGAGCCCCTGCAACTTTAACTGTTGTGATGAAGAGGGGATTTCACCAGGAACTAATTGCATACAAATGACACTGGCTGAAATTCCCTTTTCTCTACAACTGTTAAAGTTACATGAGCCCTGACCTGGATTTTATCTGGTCACCCTACTCCAAAGATCCCAGCAACAGGAGAATTGAGGATAAAACTGTGCTGTATTTAAAGCCTTCCATTTCCCCAGACACATAACTTAAACATTAATTCACTCTTATGGCCACCTATTGGCTGATATTGGTGACGCTACTGAGAACATTTTAGCACAGTTCTCACCTGCTTTTACCCAACACCATCTTGGAGCCTTTTGCAAACTTACTGATTCATTAGCGGGGGGGGGGGGTGGATGTTTGAGAGAGAGGGGTGGGGTGTCAATAGACGTTGGATGAGAATTTCAGTTCAGTTTTGAGAAGAATTCACCCAAATTCGCAATGTTCTCTATATTTGGGACAAAAAGAACTTGAACGAAACAACTTGAACAAAGAACTTCGGACAAAAACAAACCTGAATGCGGCTGGTGGCTCCGATATCAGTGGGGCGGTAAATCTGCTCTGGGTTTCCGTCAGAACCAGCCAGAACTCTAAAGGAGCCATTCAAGTTGTGATGTCGACAGGGCGTCACACCTTGGATGGCTCCTCTAGAGTTTTGACTGGTTCTGACTCAAATCCGGAGTGGATTCACCATCCTACTGACATTGGAGCCACCCGCCTCCGCTGCCCAGGGCTTAGAGTGCTTAGCTCTCGAAAGTCTAGGTTTTGAACCCCTGCACATTGAGCCATGTTAGTGCTGAATTAGGGCTGGCGCTTCCTTTTTCCGACAAGCTCCTCATCTTTAAGAGCTACATGGCAGTAGGGTGACCAGATAAAATCCAGGTCAGGGCTCCTGTAACTTTAACAGTTGTAGAGAAAAGGGAATTTCAGCCAGTGTCATTTGTATGCAATTAGTTCCTGGTGATATTCCCTCTTCATCACAACAGTTAAAGTTGCAGGCACTATACTAGAGTGACCATATACAAAAGAAGGCAGGGCCCCTGCAACTTTAACTGTTGTGATGAAGAGGCAATTTCACCAGGAACTAATTGCATACAAATGACACTGGCTGAAATTCCCTTTTCTCTTCAACTGTTAAAGTTACATGAGCCCTGACCTGGATTTTATCTGGTCAGCCTACATGGCAGGCAAGTACAACACAGTCTTCTTCGTGCTGGGAATTCCTATACCTTTTACACCAGTTCGGCTGATGTAGATGCATGGGGATTTCAGTTTACAAAAATCACCAAGTTCTTCACATCTGGGAGTGAAAGAACTTGGGATTTTAGAACTTTGAAAGTGGGCGAATGTAAAGCTGACAGATACACCCATCCCTAGTTTCTTATGTATTTGTTACATTTCCATCCTGCCTTTCCTCCAAGGAGCCCAATGCGGCATACGTGATCTTCCGCCTCTCCATTTTATCCACGCAACAACCCTCTGAGGTAGGTTAGCTTGAGAGTCTGTGACTGGCCCAAAGTCACCCGGTGAGCTTCATGGCCAAGTGGAGACTAACGCCCGGGTCTCTCAAGTATCAGTCCAACACCCTAACCACTACACCACACTGTCTCTTGCTAATTCTTATTTATTCCTTGTAACAAATGAGCCCTCCTATAGGCAGGACAAAGGTGCCCTCTCTTAAGGCTCTGCCATGTAATTTTCTTTCTCTGTTACATAGTCTTTCAGAGTATATGTCACCATCTCTAGCACTGGCCCACAGAATGTACCTTCAATATTCCCTCCATTCCCATAAAGGCACTAACAAAATAGTGAAGATATCCTCCCCAAGACTGCAGGAATGGTCTCCCCCACCTTGCAGTGATCGATCACCTTGCTGTACCAGCATTAGGAAGGTCAAACGACTGTAACACAAGAGGAATACCAGTCCCATTCCATAAGGAAGTCATCATCTGCAGACAACCTTCAAGTTAGAAGGCATCTCAGGAGGCTTCTACTCCAACCCATCTATCCTGCCTCCACCCCCCAGAGATGCATCAGTGGATCTCCACACCATTACCTTCAGAGGCCACAGCAAAGAGCAGGACCACAGCTGAGGCAAGGACAGCAGCCCTCATGGTGAGAGTCTGGTTCGGACCTCCCTGAGCGAGTCCCAGTGGCAGATGATCTGATGGAGGAGAAGTCGCCCACAAGATCGGATGAGGAGTGTGGGCTGGAGCTTTCATATTTATGGAGGGTCCAGTGGATGAAAGGGGAGGCACTTAGGGATGGGGGATGGGTGAGCTATTGTCTTGGCATGTCATAGTGTCATCCTAACCCAGACAGGACTCTGAAGCCATTCTGTCAGCTGTAGATACAGTACGAAACTGTCTCTACTGTTCCGCACCATTTCCCATGTGAAATCCGTTTGGAGCTAGATGCCGGAACTCTCCACCCTCCAGATCCGGCTCTGTAGGTTCAAATGCAGATGAGGTGGATAAAGCAGGACCTTAACAGCCCCTGCAATCCAAAATGTCACATACACCTGAAAGGAGAATAATAGCAAGATGGAAAAGATCGAGGTCAAGATTGCGCTCTTTGAAGAATAGCAAGGAGCCAGAAAGAGCTGAACAAAATTTTCCCCGTGAAACAAAAGGGGGGGGGGTTCACTTTGCACATCTCTCAAAAAGCTGTGTCTTGATGCTCAGCAGCCGTCGAGAAGACAATCAGAATTAGACGTGGAAAGAAATTTTTGTCTACATTGGGCAAAATGTGAAATATTCACACCTGAACTTACCTTTTTGATTTTCCAATGCAATCAAAATTGAAAGGAACCTTTGAAAAACGAAAGTCACCACTTGAATGGAATCCCAAAACAATTCATCCCAACAGCTGGGCAACTGGGGTCCCCAAGAAGCATTGGGCAGATTCGATTTGTCAAAGAACAGCCCCCTCCTACCCCATGTGGCATGGCAATGTGCTTTTGAAACTGAGGGGATTTTTAAAAGCAGTTTTGCAACATGTCACGGGGGCGCACAATTTACAGCTGGGAGGGAGAGCAAAATCCCCCCAAGGCAAAATCCCCAAACAAAGTGTTGGTATCCTCTCTTCTGTCGTCATCATCATCATCATCATCATCATCCCCTGTAATAGTGACCTCAGGTGGTTGAACTTTAGCTCTTCACCTGTGGTTCCATCCTAGGGTGCATCTCCAGTTCTGAGAGACCACAGCCTACCACAGCCTGTAATTCATCTGGCCACTGTCATCCACACAAAATAGTTCTGGAGGTCCCAAGAGGATTTGGGGTGTTGTGAGAACATAAGAAGAGCTCCCTTGTATCAGGCCAAGGGTCCATCTAGTCCAGCACTCTGTTCACACAGTGGCCAACCAGCTGTTGACCAGGGTCCCACAAGTAGGTCAAAGGTGCGACAGCACCCTCCCACCCATGTTCCCCAGCAACTGGTGTATATAGGCTTACTGCTTCATGGCAGGAAGAAGTAGAAGCCTTTGGAATGACTGCCCACAGCTTCGGCAAAACCAGGCCTCACGCTTTTGGGCCTTTAGTCTTCTGTTTTGGTGGATACAGGCTGTGATCAGCTTTGTCCTGCCACGTTATGAGCCGTGATGCCATCAAATTTCATAACTAGCCAGCTCATTGGCCAAAACCCATCCGTCATGAGGCTCACCTTTATAGCAAGCCTGGATCGCTTAGCTCTGAATTTGCTCTTAAGTTCGAAATTGATTGTGAGCTTCAGAGCATGCACAGTAAAGTAGTACATAGATCCCTTTCTAAATTTTCAGTCACCCTATCATCTAAGACCCCACAGAAACTTATCTGAAGCAGTCTCAGAAGTTGCTTCCCTTGTTGTTGCCACGGCATCTCTGGACTCTTAGGAGAAGGAGGACTTTCCATCATTAACCACAAGTAAGCAACACGTTTATTTTTATTTATTTACAGCATTTATATATGGCTCCACATCTAAACAGATTCCAGAGCGGTGAACAATAAAAGATAAAATGATAAAAAGATAAAGGAAATAAAACACCATTTAAAAACGGTTGTTTTTAAAAACAGAGTACTGATAAAACACACACACACACACACACACCAGTTAAAACTGCAAGAGCCCTGTCCTCTTTTGTATCTGGTCAAGAGGGCCCAGCTCCTGCAGCTGTAACCTTTGTGATTAAGAGGGCATTTCACTAGGTTCTGCATATGTACAAATGACACCTGCTGAAATCCTCTTTCCTTTGCAACTGTTAAAGATACAGGATCCCTGTCCTCCTTTTCATATGGCCATCCTACATCGTATGAGCATGTACAGGTTTGCATTTTAAACCCACAAATCACGACAGCATCATGACTACAGGAATAAAATGGAGTTCGCTTCTGCTGCCCGAATGCTAAGATGATCTGGGAAGAAGCACCATTTAGTTGTAGAAAGGGATGATAGATTTGAAAGGGGTGGGGGGAATAATACATGGAGCATCTATACATGTCTGGTTGGCCACCCATTTTAAGAAATAAGAATAAAAGAAGGATGCTACAGTAGGCTGACCATCTGAAAAGAAGGACAGGGCTCCTGTAACTTTAACAGTTGTAGAGAAAAGGGAATTTCAGCCAGTGTCGTTTGTATGCAATGAGTTCCTGGTGAAATTCCCTCTTCATCACAACAGTTAAAGTTGCAGGCACTATACTAGAGTGACCATACACAAAAGAAGGCAGGGCCCCTGCAGCTTTAATTGTTGTGATGAAGAGGGAATTTCACCAGGAACTCATTGCATACAAATGACACTGGCTGAAATTCCCTTTTCTCTACAACTGTTAAAGTTACAGGAGCTCTGTCCTCCTTTTCAGATGGTCAGCCTAGTACAGTGACCAGCATCAACCCTGATGCTGCTCTAATTGCTGATGCTCTCTTGTGGGGTTCATTTCATGGCCTCTTGGGCTACAGGGCTCTGGAATTTGGCCCAAAGGTACAGCCCTAAGTAGTTTCATACCTGCTGATAGGGAGAATTTATTTATATAGTATTGCGTTTATATCCCACCTTTTTTCCTCCAAGGAACCCAAGGCGGTGCACATAATCCTCCTCCTCTCCATGTTTATCCTCAAAACAACAACCCTGTGAGGCAGGTTGACCCACAGTCACCCAACGGGTTTCTCATGGCAGAGCGGGGACCAAAACCCAGATCTTCCGATTCCCACTCCAACACTTTTGCCACCGCACCACGCAAGGCTCTGGCCCCATTTGAGTTCGAAGGCTCTGGTGCAGAATCCCTAGCAGATTCTGCGCCAGATGTAAATGTCCTTTGGAAACAGTCAGCATGGGAGGGCCAGTGGGAGGCAGCCTGCAACAGCCTGCAAAGGAGCGAGTGGGTCGCAGAAATTCTAAAGGAGGAGCTCAGACAATTGCAAAAGTGAGCCCTACAGGGCGAGTTGACCTCAGGCAGAATTGCAATGGAATGATGGTTGCGGCATCTAAGAAAGGTGTAGGAATTGACTAGAGATGTCAGAGAAATCCATCTGTGAGGTGGAGTTCAATGGACGTTCCTAGGTTTACACACACACACACACACACACCAAGCCTTTGTTCCAGTGCTCCGGTGCCTGACTTATTTTCTGGGCAGTTTGCACATTTCTCTCCCCCAGGTTCCACAATTTGTGCAAATTTCTGAGCCATTTCCACAAACAACGGGTGAATTTGTGCATGTTCAGTCATCGATTGTGCAAATGGCTCACAAAAATTGAGGAAACTGTGGGGGGAAATGTGCAAAAAAAAATAAAATAAAGAAGGACCCGGAGCTCAGGGAAAAGCCCCTAGCTTGTCTTGTAAATGCATATCAAGTCCCACATGCTGCGGAACTCTGTCAAGTCAAAGAAGAACTGGATTTCCAAGCCACTATATGCACTATACTATATGCACTATATGCATGCACTATACTAGAGTGACCATATACAAAAGAAGGCAGCCTCCCTACACCTTTAACTGTTGTGATGAAGAGGGAATTTCACCAGGAACTAATTGCATACAAACGACACTGGCTGAAATTCCCTTTTCTCTACAACTGTTAAAGTTACATGAGTCCTGACCTGGATTTTATCTGGTCACCCTACACTGAGTACCGCCTCTCCCCATATGAGCCTCCTCCTCCATTGAGGTCTAGGCATCAGGCATTGCTGGCCATTCAATCTTTAGGGCAGGGTAGGACACCAAAGACTAGAGCATTTCTAGTGGTGGCTCACCAAAGTATGGAACTTTCTTCCTGCAAAGGTGGGAAAAACTATAGCCTTATGTTGACCTGGTTCTTCTTCTCTGTGTGTGTGTGTGCGCGTGTGTGTTTAATGGCTAGGTATTGATTTGATGGCATTCATACTAGGATTTTAGGATTCCATTTTACATTGTGAACCGAACTACATCGAAATAAATCCAATAAATTTAAAACAAATACGTGTTCTGTAGCAGCTTTCCCCTAGACTGATGCCCTCCAGGTAGCTTGGACTACAGCTTCCATAGTTGTCCCTGTTGCCTGGCATGATAGGAGTTGTAGTACAGTACATTTGGAGGGCACCAGGTTGGGGGAAGCCTGTTCTATAGTAATGTTAAAATAAAATGCTAGAAATGGTTAAGGGAAAAAAACCGTGTGATGCACAAACTCAAATGGTTGCAACCCTCAACGAATGAAATACATGGCAAACTATTGAGGTCTGACCCACTTCTTTTATTCAATAAGAGGAGATAAACAGCATTTCTTTTTCGAGCACTGAAGGGATGGATTTTGCAGTTGATGGTCGTCTCCTTTGGTTCTCCAGGTGCTCAGCCTTGCTTGGGAGGAGTTGGAGGTGGACGAGGTGGTGGAAGTAGAAGACAGCAAAGATATCCACTCCCGTAGCGAGCACAGGCACAATTTGCACGCCAGTTCACACCGTATGGGCACTGTTTACCACAATATCCGCTGTAAGAGTTGCACTGGGCATGGCACTGCTTATGAACACCTGCAGAAGATGAAGTTCCAGGTTAGATGATGGTGAGGCTAAGGTAGGGTGACCCTATGGAAAGGAGGACTGGGCTCCTGCATCTTTAACAGTTGTATCGAAAGGGGAATTTCCCTCTTCATCCCAACAGTTCAAGCTGCAGGAGCCCTGCCTTCTTTTGTAGCTGGTCACTCTAGTATAGCTCCTGCAGCTTTAACTGTTGTGATGAAGAGGGGATTTCACCAGGGGCTGCAGGCCTACAAATGACAGCTGCTGAAATTGCCTTTTCAATAATACAACTGTTAAAGATATAGGAGCCCGTTCCTCCTTTCCAGAGAGTCACCCTAACTAAGGAAAGACTTGCAACTTGGGATGTGAGCTTTCACAAGTGACTCAATAGCAGTGGCAGTCAACACTTCAGGCCACGGGTCCCAATCCTGCCCAAAGGACTACACCCCCTTCTCCTGGCCCCAAATACTGGTGGTTTGGTGGTTCCCAGCTTTTGCATGGTGTCTCCCCCACCCCCATTTTAAAAGATGGAAATGCCTCTCCAAAAGCTTAGTTACTGTGGGCAAGAGCTTTAAGTGAAAACACGCTGGTTTTTCCCCCCATTATACTGACCCTGCGCCTTTCAGCTTGGGTGAAACCCCTTTGGCCTTACCCACTAGGGGAATGTGGCCCTGAAAGCTTCTCTGGAACGGAACTCAACTCTCGGGCTGAAAAAGGTTCTGCATCCGTGCTCAAGAGACGCATGAATCGGGACCAAGGGAGCCTCTGCAGACATGACTCAGCAGGAGTGAATCTATCCCAGGATTCTTTCTGATTCCAAGCAACCCTGAGGTCCAGTGGGACAGTGTCCCTCCTGCTGGCTGCTCAAAGGAAGAGGACAAGATGGCTGACTCTCCCTGAGCTTTCATGCGAAGAATAGATCCACCAACTCCATTACCTGGTCAATTGCCCTAGGTTCCTCAAGCCTCTTTAAGCTCCTTGAGGAGAATTCAGGGGACACATCTGGAGTCTACCCAGAAATGCCGGAGCATGTGGCTCCACCTCAAGGTTCCACCTTGAAGTTCAGCACCAGTTGAGCCTCACACAAGCCTTCCGCATCACCTTGCAGGCATCACCTTGCAGTAGAGGCTCCAATGTCAAGGGCGGGGCAGTGAACCCGCTCTGGGTTTCAGTCACAGCCAGTCAGAACTCTAAAAGAGCTATCCAAGGTGTGAAGCCATCAGAACAAGTCAGAGAGCTCCTTTAGGGTTCTGATGGGTTCTGATGGAAACCCAGAACAGACTCACCGCCCCTCCTGACATCGGCACCACCACCCTCCACTTCCCCCTCCCTCCCTCCTCAAGCTAGCCCAGCCTTCCCAAAACCTGATGGCCTCCAGATGGATCAGCAAACCAAAAGGAGGAGAGCATCCAAATCAGGACAAAAAAGGGGAGAAACAGGGGCCAGATCTACACCAAGCAAGATATAACACTTTAAAATGGTTTATAACTGTTAATAATGGTTATAAACCATTTTTAACAGTTAAAAACCATTATAAACCATTATAAAGCAGTGGTGTAGTTCCGCCCAGGTTCTCAGCATGCTAAAATACTTCATTTCAATAAAGTATTTTAGCATCCTGAGAACCTGTTTCTCCCCTCTTTTCTCCAGGTGGATTGTCCTGTGACTACCACGGCCAATGGCCATTGGCATGATGACTGGATGTGATAGTCCAACACCAGGTTGAGAAAGAATGAACAGTGAGGCCAACATGTCCCCAGGACTCTGGACTCTGCAGTGCGGACTGCCAGGCATTCAGGATTAATTGTTTGTTTGTTTATTAAATTATTTCTATGCCACCCTTTTAATAATAATAAAAATTCAAGTATGATTGAAAGGCTCTTCTCCTTGGAGGCATTAAAACAAGAGTAGGGCCCTGGTGGACCTTCAAACCTGGTGGCCTACAATTCCCATCAGCCCCAGTCAACTCAGCCACTGGAGAGGGTTGATGGGAGTTATGGGGCCAAAATGCCTGGAGAGCTACATGTGCCCCCTCTGCATTTAAGATTGCTGATATAACTGAGTGGGGGAGGGGAGGACCTATGAAAACCAGTCTCCTCAACCGTAGGAATGTCCATTTATATTCTCATTCCATTTCCCTGCACCGTTTCCCCATTCTGTTATGTTCAGGCGTTTATTTCTGGGTGGTGATGGCGTAAAGGAAAAGCTGTCGAGGGACTGGATTTTTCAATTTAATATTTCACATTTTAACCTTAAAATAATCAATTTGAGTTAGCAAGATTGAACGGTTTTTTAAAAGGTTCTCTCCAAGTCTAATGCCAACAGCAAAAAATTAGAAAATGGTTGAAATTTGAAAAGACCTCTCCTCTACCTAACTCATTCAGACAACTACAATTCCTAAAGCCCCCAGAGACAGGGAGGATGGCTGCTAAACCAGTTGAACTCTGCAGGGGAGATAATCAACTTGAAGGTCCCCTGACGTGCCCTGTGAAAGGACCTGTGTGTACTGCCACTCGTAAAAGCATCTATTGGCTAGTACCCGTGCCTGGGAAAACACAATATTTTTTTTTCACTTCCCATTTCCTTGTGTAGGTTAGACACTCTTTTACAAAGTAATTCATCTGAGGAGGAACTGGTTAAATTCTGCTGGCTTATCTCCTGGCGTTAATGATTACAGATGTAGAATAATAGAATCATAGAACTGGAAGGGACCCCAAGGATCATCTAGCCCAACCCTCTGCAATGTGCTGGAAAACCAATTAAACCGCCCATGAACGGTGGCTGTCCAGCCTCTTCTTAAAAAAAACTCCAGAGATGGAGAAATGGAGAGAGATGGATTTAGGGTATGCAATCTCCTACCTTGATGTCCTGGTGTCTTATTTTCTTTCTCTTTGCTAATTTTCAATAGTCTCCAATTCCAGCACTAGGCTACAAAATAGACCTTAAAGGACTTTCCCTAAAAAGGCATTCATAGGGCAGCAATTATCCCTCCATCAATTTCCCCCCTCTTTCTCCCCCCCCCCCATTGCATTTTTACAGCAATCGCCAGGATTTGGAGGATAGTGACTGGAGCACTAATGCGGAAATCCATTCCCATTCCTCATGGAGGTGAACCTCTTCACACCACCTTTGGGATGGAAAGGATCTCCAGAGACATCTAGACCAACCATGCCAGCCCCTAACAGTGCTAGCTCTCACAGCACTAACCCCAACTGTGCTAGTCTCTCACAGATACACTGTCAAATTCCCCACCCCCAATCCCTGCTCTTACCTTCAGTGACCACAGCAACCAGTAGGAGCAACGCCAAGGTAAGGAGAACGGACCTCATGGTGAGAGTCTGGTTCAGATCTCACTTAGCAGGTCCCAATGACAGACGATCTGATGAAGGAGAAGTCGCTCGCTAGATCGGATGAGGAGTGTGGTCTGGAGCCCTTGTATTTATGGAGGCTTCGAAGGATGAAGGGGGGCACTTGGAGACAGGTGATGTGTGAGCTATTGTTTTGGCACATTGTGGTTTTATCTTAACCCAGATAGCACCCCATTCTGCCTTGCCATCTGTGTCATCTGTGGATACAGTACAAACCTTTCTCTGCTGTCTCACACCACTTTCCACGTGAAATCTGTTTGGCTCCACATGCCGGAACTCTCCGCCCTCCAGATCCATCTCTCTGTAGGTTCAGAGATGAGAAAGATAAGCAACCCCTTCACAGCCGACTAGGAACAAAAGCATCCAGGGCTTCTCGAGAAAGAATAGTAAGATGGAGATGGAGATTAAGGCCTTTGAAGTGGACTGCGGAGCCAGAAACAAGAAACAAAATTGCCCTGTCGACAAACGAGGGTGTGGTAGTTGCAAGAACTCATTGTTGAAGGCTGAAGAGACCTCAGCCATCTGCATGGCTCCCAGAATGCTTTGCCTTAATATTTATTTATTTATTTATTACATTTGTATACCGCCCCATAGCCGAAGTTCTCTGGGGGTTTACATAGGATTAAAACAATTCAAAACAATATACAAAAATTAAAACAGCAAAAACATACAACATACACACAGTACACACATGGTCTCTTCATGGGGCTTCCTCTGAGCGTATCATCAGACAGGGGGAAATCTCATTTCCCTACTGTCACTTTTATGTCCCACAATAGGGACAAGCAGCTTCCTCTTTCTTCACGTGGGGAAGAGAGAGGACGCAAACCGCGACCACGCGGCTTCTCCTGCACATAGCAGGAAATGGAGGCATGTTTTGCTACAGCTGAAAAGGTTGGTTTTTCTGGATCTTTTTAGCGATGGCGAAACAAGCAGAAGGACCGGGAGATGCACAGGAGGTGGACATTGTCCTGAGAGGGACCCATGAAAATCTGTGAGTGCCCAGTAATGAGCATGCTATAAAATGCTCATCTGATGATGCCCTGAAGATGGTCCAGAAGCTGTACATGGTGCAAAATGCTTCTGCCCATGTGTTGGCTTTGTAGTGACCCTGGCCGGAGGAAAGGGTTAAGAGGCGATATTAGCCTTCACGGGCCTTCCTCCTGGCCTCTTTGAAGTATGGCTCACTGTTGAGGGCAGTGGAGCAGCCAGAGGGCAGCCAGAGGACCGTGCCTGCTGCATCTGGATCTCCTTCTGGATCCCTACCCAGTGGCCCACAAATTCGTCCCTTATTGCTTGAGCCATTAGGGTGTGCCTGGGCACACCCGGCACACCCCTTGCGCACACCTATGAGAACGGCCCTGTTCAATCATAACTTGGGGAAGGTGGCGAGGCAAATCACAGTGCATGGTGGTTAGCACTAACCACGCAGAGTGCTCCCGCCACGCCTGCGCTAACTCATCCTGCCTAACCACCCTCCACTCTAACCACTCTCCTTGAGTGTGTGCAGCTTTTCTCCTTGCAGGGTGCGGAATCAGCTGCTCTTCTGCAACTGCTTGGAGAACAATGGGAAGAGAGATTCAGGCAGCTTAGTCATTGACCCGCAGGACAGGGATGCTTTCGCTACAGGTATTTGTGCTTGAGGGCACAGAGCACAAGGATGCTGTGGTGATAACAGCGGCATAGGGTTGAAAGCATCTCTGTTCCCCGCTATAGATGTCATGGGCATCTGGTAAGGGGGCAGAGTCCCCTTCAGCCTGCCAAATTCCAGTCCATGAACCCGCACTGCCGTCTGCCCTTGCTCACTGCGCAAGCCTCAAGACAGCTCACCTGGGCAGCGTTGGTGGCCACCTGTCCCCTTATCAAGCTGCCATTATGCGTAAAAACGGCAGCTCATTATTCTGCGTAAGAACATAAGAACATAAAAAAGGCCATGTTGGATCAGATCAAGCAGGACATGGTGCAACAGCCCCCTCCCGCTCATGTTTGCCAGCAACTGGAGCACACAGGCTTACTGCCGCTGAAGCTGGAGGTAGCACATAATAATAATAATAATAATAATAATAATAATAATAATAATAATAATAATAATATTTATTTATTTATAACCCGCCTCTCCCTTCGGATCGAGGCGGGGAACACAATGTAAAATACAAAAATCACAAACAGTTAAAAAAAATTAAAATTGGATCAGATCAAGCAGGACATGGTGCAACAGCCCCCTCCCTCTCATGTTTGCCAGCAACTGGAGCACACAGGCTTACTGCCACTGAAGCTGGAGGTAGCACATAGCCATCAGGGCTAGTAGCCATTGATTGCCTTCTTCTCCAAATTGGTGGCCATCACCACATCTTGTGGTAGTGAATTCCATAATTTAACTATGCACTGTTTGAAGAAGTCCTTCCTTTTATCTGTCCTGAATCTCCCACCAAATCAGCTTCATGGGATGACCCCACTGGGTTCTAGTATTCTGAGAGAGGGAGAAAAATGTAACCCTATCCACATTCTCCACATCAGGCATAATTTTGTACACCTCTCCTCCATGCTAGGGTCCTGACCCAGATCAGGCCTCCTGCACTTACTGTAGAGTAAAAAAAAAGGGGGGGGGGGAGACATTGCAACTAGCTACGCCTTTAAAGTACTGGGTGCTTTGAAACTTAATGAGTTTAGGAGTGCAGGCTGACATGGCTGCTACTTCTGAAAGTAATCAGCTGCATCTACAAATTTTTCCAAACAAGATCTTTGAATCTCCACTCTGTACTTCCAGTGCTGAACAGTTGCATTGGGTCCTTTTGTTAATAGAGATCCCTGCACTTGATGTGTGTGAACAGTGTGTTTGCAGAAAAGCCATTTGGCTCATGATGACACAGAATGACAATCGTTGTCAGAACTACTGTGCTAACTAAAAGGTAAAAGTCACAGTCAGTACGGAATGGAGTATTCAGAAGAAGTAGAGAAGGAACCCGGTGCCTTCACCATTACATCCATCTTCCACAGCTGGTTCCTTCCCAGTATGTTAAAAATTCCCATCATTCCCAGCCAGCATGACCAAGTTGAGGAAGGCTGATTTATATCATATTTGTCCCAGCATTCAGGAAAAGGGGTGGAGATGATAGATAGATAATAGATAGATGATAGATAGATCCAACTTTTCTATATCGATTCAACACAGAGATAACAGTATGAGAACATCATACTGGATTGGACCAAATCTTCATCTAGTCCAGCATCCTGTTTGGAAGAACAGTTAACCGGATGCATATGAGAAACCCATGAATAGGGTAGCACTCAGGTCCTGCTGGATGCTCCTGGTCAACAGCTGGTTGGCCAATGTGCATAAGCTGTATACACCAATTCTTGGGTTACATGGTGTTGCACTCATGTCCGGCTTGTGGGTTCCTGGTCGACAGCTGGCTGGCCACTGTGTGAACAGGGGACTGGACTAGACAGGTCCTTGATCTGATCCAGCATGGCTCTTCTTATGTTCTTGCGAGTAAGACACGGAGGGACAATTGTTCCCTCTCAACTGGTTTTCAGAGATATACTCCCTTTGAATATGCAGGTTCTACAGAGCCAGCCTGGCTCAGAGGCATCCATAGTGTTATCCTTCATGAATTTCTCGAATCTATATTTCAGCACCATGAACGCATCTCAAAGTAGCAAATTCAATTACATATCGCTTGAAGATGCACATCCTTTTTGTCTGTCCTGAGTCCCCACGCTCAGCTTCATTGGAATGTTGGGTTCTAGTGTTATGAAAGAGGATGAAATCCTTCTACCTGTCCACACCATACATAATTTAAAATAGTAGATCTATGGCAAGCCAAAGCGGCTCTCCTGGAGGACTGGCTGGCATGAGCGGAAGTTTCAGGTAAGTCCTTCAGGTGGGTGGCTGGGAAGCTGCAACAGCCAACCTGCTTCAGCTTCAGAACTGAATCCGATGTGGGACAGGATGGCTCCAAGGCTTCCTGAGTCAAATCGGGGCCAATTTGGATTCTCCAAATCAGCCTCCGAGGTGAATCGGGGTGTGTGTGCACAGCCCTATTAAGAAGCCCTAAACAGCTTGGGACCAGGGTACCTGAAAGACCACCTTCTCCATGAGCTCCATCCCACCAGCAATTTAGTGCACTCTCGCCATGCCTGGTGTGAGGATTTGCAGCACAGGACTCACATGATGCCATACCTGTCCTGCTGACACACCGCCTCTTCCCCAGCCTTTTCTGTTTTTTCCTAGAATGCTAAAAGTCTGGATTATTTTCCCTAAGCGCATTTAATGCGCCCTAAGCCTCCATGTAGTTTTAAAGGAACTGGGGGCTTGAATGGATGGCATCAGGTCCTGGAAGGGAAAAGTGATCTCTCCCAGCAGCCGGCTCCAAGCCTCAATACAAAACCCAAACCTTGCATCCCAGGCTCGAAAGCCTATTTTAAAATCATACTGCACCTGAATCTCTGCAGAGTCAGGATTGTACTCCCTCAATGCCCCCAAAGAGCCAGCCTAAAGGGTCATTCCATTTTTGCCCAGCAGAAAGGCGGTCTGGTTGAAGTGCTCATCTGACAGGGCCTGACTGGAGGGAGAAAGAGAAGGGGAGGGTGGAGTGGAGCAGAAGAACAAAGAAGCAAAAGAGCAGCTATTCAGGTGAAAGGGATCATAAGCTTGATGCGCTTCTGCATCAGAGGTAAAAAAAAAATGCGGAAGCGAACCAGAGTGTGGGGGGGAATTAGGTGTGATGGAGGTCCATATAAGCCTTCCCAGTTCTTCAGATCTTCTGGAGAGGAATAAGGATGATCCGTTGGGAGAGACAGGTAATAAATAAATATATTGTTGCTATTATTATTATTATTATTATTATTATTATTATTATTATTATTATGCATCCTTGATACAATTCTACTTTATTCCACTTTGAAGGATCCTAGCCAATTAGGGACCACATAGTGGATTTTATAACACCATGACACTACAGAGCCAGTTGATTTGGCTACATACTGATGTAACTAAGGACAAACAAAATCCATTAAGAGTGAGGACAATGCTTCCAAGGTTAATCATATGGGTGATCCCAGCCAGCTTATTGCTGATGGCCTTCACTCTAATGCTAAACTCTTCTGCCTCCCTTTCCAGCAGTTTCTGGGGTGAAGCCTTTTTTGATGCTGAAAAAGTTGTTTGCAAAATACTCCTAACTTTATGCTGAGCTGAAAATTGTTTACTAGGTATTTACTGTATTTATATACCACCTTTCTTCCAATGTAGCCAAGATAGTTCATCGTTAAGGATACTGGCTTATATTCTAATTGGCACAATCTAAAAGGGGAAATGAAGAAAAAAATGACCCAAATTCAGGTGTTGTGGACACTGCAAGAGAACGTTCAGGGATGATGACTATTGGGCCAAAAGGTAGGCTGACCAGATAAAATCCAGGTCAGGGCTCATGTAACTTTAACAGTTGTAGAGAAAAGGGAATTTCAGCCAGTGTCATTTGTATGCAATTAGTTCCTGGTGAAATTCCCTCTTCATCACAACAGTTCAAGGTGCATGCACTATACTAGAGTGACCATATACAAAAAAGGCAGGCCCCCTGCAACTTAAACTGTTGTGATGAAGAGGGAATTTCACCAGGAACTAATTGCATACAAATGACACTGGCTGAAATTCCCTTTTCTCTACAACTGTTAAAGTTACATGAGCCCTGACCTGCATTTTATCTGGTCAGCCTACCCAAAGGAGAAGGCCTTGATGTCTCACCATCTTATGCAACTCGGTATTTTGGCTGCTACTCGAAGCATTTCTTGTAAGGGAGGAGCCAAAGAGCAGTTTATCCCTGTTGAACCAACGTAAAGGGCCCTCAGTGTCTCGCCACCACAGTGTCCCTCTCTATATCCATGAAGGAACATAAGAGGAGAATTTCTGGGTCAGAATGCCTAATAAATTAGACCCCTGGTCCTTCTAGCTGAAGGACTGAAGCTGTTACCTTTTGCGTGTGTTTTTTCACTGAGTTATGGCTCCACGTATATATATATATATATATATATATATATCCTGAATAAATAAACACAATAATTAAAGGGAAACCTATCAGGAGGGTCAGGTTTTTTGTGTTTTTTTCAGAACAAGATCGCCTCTTTTGCTTGCCAAAACTATAGGTAGCCTCGACCAGATAGCCACCATAAATTCAGAGCATCCTCACAGAATTGAGATTGGAATGGATCAGATAAAAATGGGAGCAATTGTAAATATGCTCAGGGAATGATTTTAATAAATTAAATAAAAAATAAAGAAGAGACGTATGCACATACGTACATACAGGAAATGATTAAGAAAAAAATGATCCTGTAGACCAAGGGTGGGAAACTCGTAGCCTCCCAGCTGTTTTGTCCTACAACTCCCATCAGCCCTAGACAGCATAACTAGTAGTTAGGGATCATGGGAGTTGTAGGCTAAAAGATCTAGAGGTCCATACATTGCCCACCACTAATGTAAACAATCCCAGGGCATTGCTGCCCAACAGAAGAATGAAAGGTACGACAAATTTCTTTTTCAAGTGCTGAAGAGATGGTTCATGTGCCTAATGGTCCTCTCCTGTGGTTCTCCAGGTGCTCAGGTTTTGTACTGTGGTCTCCAACGCAGCCACTTGGCATGAAGATGTGAATGAGGAGGAGGAGGTGATGGTGGAGGTGGAAGGGGAGGTGGCAGGTGGGGGGATGGCGCTGGGCGTGGCCGTAACCATGGCACCCAACAAATTCCACCATAACATGACCAGGCACAGTGTGATTGATAATTCTCATAGTATTCGCAGGTGTGACTCCAGCAGCCATAGCAGTAATGGGAACAGTGCCATTTACAACCCACAGAAGAGAAAAGTCCTGGGTTAGATCTTGACAAGGCTAGAGAAAATTTTGCAAGATGGGATGTGAGCTTTCACAGAGGGCCTCGGTTGAGCTCGGTCAGCGGTTAGCCAGGGGAGACGGATGGCTCCGATGCCAGGCGGGCAGTGAATCCGCTCCTGGTTACAATCAGAACCATTCAGAATTCAAAAGGAGTTCTGCACCTTGGATAGCTCCTTTAGACTTCCATCTGGTTCTCACTCCTTTAGAGTTCTGACTGGTCCCTGTCCCCCCAAATGCACCCCCCAATGCATCTTTTCATGCTTCAGCCTACGGGGGAATATATATATTTTTTAAAACCCCATTTAATGTCTTTTTCTATAGCAACATTTGTGTCAAATTCCAGAAAGTAAAATAACCCCAAAACGGTCCTCAAGCCTGAGGAATCCATGTGAATCAGGAAAAGCCAGCCACTATGCCTTAGACCCAATCTACACCAAGCAGGATGCAGCACTATCAAAGCGGTATGTAAAGCCACATGACTGCTTCATAGTGTTATGGAAGTGCACTGAGAACTGTTGGGGATCATAAGACACATGCCATATACCGCTCTCATAGTGCTATATCCTGCTTGGTGTGGCTCCTGCCTTTTATATTGCCTTTCAAAGTGCTATATCCAGTTTGGTGTAGATCTGGCCTTAGGTAGCTCCGTTAGAGTTCTCACGGGTTCTGAGTGAAACACGGAGCAGATTCGCCAACCCACTCATATCGGCAGTCAGCTGAGACAACGTCCATCCGCCAGGAGAGCTCTCCCAGGTCCTGCAACACACAGCTTCTCTCTGCTATCCAGCACTTCATTTGCTCTAGAATCCCATGATCTCCTGCTGGATGACAGGTGCTGGACAGCACCAGCCAATCTTCTTGAGGCTTTAATTGTTAACCCTGCAGCAGGGATGGGGAGCCTCAGGGTTGGGGTCCCAGTCTAACGCACCTCACGTAATGTTCAGATCTCAATTCTGGGAAGAAACAGAAAATAGATGCAATGGATTAACATGCAAACAGCCTCATGGTTGCAGGGCTTGTTACAGCAGCGCAGATTTCTCCAACCTGGTGCCCTCCAGATGGCTTGAGCTACAACTCCCATTATCCTCAGCCAGCAGGTCTGATGGACAGGAACACTGGAAGCTGTGTCTCCAAGCTCTGGAGGACACTAGGTTGGAGATAGTTGGTCCACTCTGAGTAGCTGTGACTCTTCAGGGCTTTGAACTAAGGCCTTCTCCTAATCCTAAAACCATAAGAAGAGCCATGAATGCCAAATGGGTGTTGACTTTGGCTGGCTTGGCTCTAACTCTGCAGCCAGTCACATGGTCCTCTCCAAGCAGATACTGAAGGAAAGTGAGCTCCAAATTGCACAGCCAGGGATTTGGAGTCTATTTATTTATTTATTTATTTATTTATTGCATTTCTATACCGCCCAATAGCCAAAGGTCTCTGGGTGGTTTACAAAAATTAAAACCATAAAAACCATTCAAAATATAAAACAAAGACAGCATAAAAACATAATTTAAAAGACAGTATAAAAGCACAACCAGGATAAAAACCGAGCAGCCATGCAGAAATTAATAGGGATTTAAAATACAAATTTAAACAGTAAGGTTACAAATCAAACTGAAGAACTGCTAAAACACTGTGAAAATAAAAAAAAAGGTCTTCACCTGGTGTTTAAAGGAGTATAATGTAGATGCCAGGCGAACCTCTCTGGGGAGCTCATTCCACAGCCGGGGTGCCACAGCAGAGAAGGCCCTCCTCCTGATAGCCACCTGCCTCACTTCCTTCGGCAGGGGCTCACGGAGAAGGACCCCTGGGGATGATCTTAGGGTCTGGATAGGTACCTATGGGAGGAGGCGTTCCTTCAGATAATCTGGCCCCAAGCCATTTGGGGCTTTGAATGTTAATACCAGCACTTTGAATCGGGCCCAGACCTGGACCGGCAGCCAATGAAGCTGGAAAATTACTGGCGTAATGTGGTCTCATTGGTCAGTCCCCGTTAACAGTCCGGCTGCCCTGTTTTGTACCAGTTGAGCCGTGGTAACGCAAAACAAGAAGGCTGGAGAAAGCCATGAACAATGGCTATTGAAAATGCCATTTGGTATGCATTGTTCTGGGACAGAGAGGGTCAGAAAAATATCCATAAGCAGGTCAGCATGTACGTAAGGCGCCCGATGATGCACGAATGCAGACTTCTGCAATTGTCCATGTTAAAAAAAAAAAAAAAAAAAAATTCAGCCCATCTCTCTAAAATAACCGGGTCCCTGAGCAGAATCGCCGTGGAGTCTTCAGCTCATCTCCTTTGCTTCTGTTTCCCAGACTTCCAGAGGTTCAACCCAGCACCGCTCCACCATGAGGGGCCTTTTCATTGCCACGGTTGTCATGCTTGTAATTGCCACTGCCATGGCCCACTCCGGTACGACATGAGCTTCTGTGGGGTAGAAAGCAAGAAAATATGGGCAGGGTCTCATCAAGTCTGTATTTGGGATCGTTAAGAAAAAGATTGAAAATAAAACGGTTGATATCGTCATTCTTTTTTTTTCTTTTTTCTTTTTTTAAAATATAAATCTGTGGTGTTGTCACACTCGGAATATTGTATATGGATGTAATCTCTGCACCTCAAGAAGGCACTGAAGAGCTGGAAGAGGTGCACGAAAGAGCAACCCAAAAATGATCAAGGGATGGAGTAACTCTCCTATGAGAGGAAGTTACAACGTTTGGGATTTTTAGCTTAGAAAAATTGTGGTTAAGGGGGTGGGGTAGGATAGTCATGTGTAAAATGATGCATGGTGTGGAAAACGTAGATAGGGGGATATTTTTCTCCCTCTCTCGTAATGCTAGAACCCAAAGGGGTCATTGTCCCATGAAGCTGATTGGTGGGAGATTCAGGGCAGATCAAAGGAAGGACTTCTTCATGCAGAGCAGAGTGAAACTATGGAATTCACACCACCGCAAGATGTAGTGATGACCACCCAGTTGGACGGCTTTAAAAGGGAACTAGACAAATTCATGGAGAAGAAGCTTATCAAGAGCTACTAGTCCTGATGGCTATGGGCTGCCGCCAGCATCAGAGGCAGTAAGCCTATGTACACCAGTTGTGGGGAAGGCTGGGCGGGAGGGCGATGTTGCACTCATGTTCTACTTGTGGGATTCCTCTGGGCTTCTGGTTGGCCACTGTGTGAAAAGAATGTTAGACGACATGGACCTGGGGTCTGACCCAGTGGGGCTCCTCTTAAGTTCTATGGGTCACGCCTCTCCAACTGTACGTTGGAGAAGTTGTAGGCCAAATCGCGTGGAGAGCCACAACACCCTGCAACCCTTCTCCACTGCCTAGGCTGGCTGGGGATGGTGGGAGTTGTAGGCCAAAACATTGGCGGGGCCACAGGTTGCCCGCTCCTCCTGTGGGTCACTCGGTCCCCCATACCAAGCATTTAGGTGCATGACCGTTTTGTCAGCATGAGAGCTTGCCACAGGAGGGAGTGGCTGGGCCTTCAGAGGTGCCCCTGAAGATGACCAGAACAGGTGGTCTTGCAGTGATTGCTTGAGAAGGGAGCAGATGATCCAAAGGACCAATAGGGTCACCCCTCCCCCTTAGTCTCATCAAACATCTGGTTTTCAGAAATTAGCCAGAGACTCGACCTCTTTGAGGGAAGGGCAGGATTAAAGAAAGCAGAGGGGAGCTCTTGACTGAACGGCTGACCCACAGGTGAGGCTTGGGGGAGGAGCCCTGAGCTGGTCTTGGGGGACGCGGAGAGGCCATGGGGTCAAGGCCAGCAGGATCTGGTGCTTCTGAGGATGAGCCCCCAGTGCAGGAGGATTCGCTTGCCGGAGGCATCGAGTGAAAAAGGACAGCCCCCCTAAACCAAGCTGCGTCTTCCTGCCTGGCCCGTGGGCCACCCTAGTCCTCTCCAGCTCTGAGGGAGTCCATGTGGGAAACGGGGCCTCCGCTGGATTTCAGCTGTGCATCTCTCTTCTCTCTGCAGGTTACAACGGGAACTACAAGAGCTGCATTCGTCAGGGAGGCATCTGTCATAACCAACATGAGTGGAATGAAGACTGTAGAGTAGGCTATGACTGCAGGCTCTGCTGCTTCCCCTATAAGCGTGGCGGAGGAGGAGGAGGAGGAGGAGGAGGAGGAGGAGGAGGAGGAGGAAGGAGGCCATCCTGTTGAGGAGGACCCTGGGGGGTGTTGTCAGCTGCTCAGCTGTTTAGAAGACCTCATGGATGCCATTGCTGTGTCCTGTGTGCCTCTTCCCGGAGGGGGCGGGGTGAAGAGGGACGGGAGGGGTGGGTGGAAAAAAGGGGACGTCGAAGGAAAAAATGGCCATCATTTCTGGAGCACTTTCTAGTCCACAAAGCCCATTACAATTCTCACCTTGATTATCCACATTATAGATTTTGCCAGCCAAGAGCTAAGCCAAAACCCAGGGTGGATTTTGCACATATTTTCACCCCTTGCAAAATAAATAATGGGCTCGGTTTGGAGAGGTGGATCCTACAAAGGAGGCTAAAATGTCCCAAAGTGTCCAGCTTCCTGTCCCGAACGCCCATTTGAGGATCCTCCAAGTTCTCTTTCCTGGCTCCTGTTTTGGTAGTTGTAAATGCAACCCTGCTCCCTGACTCCGCTCAGCTACTCCCATTCAGAGTGAAGGTGGTGGGAAGTAAAGGACGAAGCCTTGCCACCACTCTGAATTAGCTTTCTTTCCCCTTAGTGAGATCATCCCATAACCACTCACAAAAGGCTTCAGGACGATATCAGTTTTTCCAGGAAGAACCATTTCCTAATGGTATCGAAGCAATTGCCACCTGATGAATGGTCTGTTTTCATTTGGGGATGTTGTTTTGATAGACGCTTCCTTCCTTCCCCTGCCTCTTCAGAAGTTCATGTTTATGCTTAATATATTTCCTTGTGATGCAACCCTAAATTATGCACACACACACACACACAAAACACAAAAATCCTTGCATTTGTTGGTATCGGATTAACTGTCATGTTTTTCCCCAAAATATCCTGGGAAGTATAATTTGGTGAATGTGTTGATAATTTCCTTAGCTTCCTTCACAGCACTGGTGATTAAAGTAGTGCTGTGCTGGAATTTTTTCCCCACATTATATTTGACCATGCTCATTCAATTTGATAGAAAAGACCTTCCTTTTGAAAAGAAATTCAAAGGAGAAGAAAGTTTGGATAAGTTCTCAAGGGTTAGGTTTGAGGTTCCTCTGCTCATTTTACATATGAGGTGGCTAAGGAGTGTGTGTGAATGTCCTGTCTGACATTGTATTAGTCTCATGTTCTCCATAGCATGCAGACATAGAGCTCCATCACACTGGTTATTTAGTGCACTTTCGCCATGCCTGGTGTACGAATTTGCAGCATGGGACTCACATGATGCCGTGCCTGTCCTACTGACAACCTGCCTCTTCCCCAGCCTTTCCTAGGACGCTAAGAAGTCTGGATTATTTTCCCTAAGCGCATTTAATGTGCCCTAAGCCTCCGTGTAGTTTTAAAGGAACTGGGGGCTTGAATGGATTGTATCAGGTCCCAGCAGGGAAAAGCAATCTCTCCCAGCAGCCGTCTCCAAGCCTCAATAGAAAACTCAAACCTTGTATCCCAGGCTCAAAAGCATTTTTTAAAAATCATACAACACCTGAATCTCTGCAGAGGCAGGATTGTATTCCCTTGATGCCCCCAAGGAGCCAGACTAAAGGGTTGTTCCATTTTTGCCCGGCAGAAAGGCAATCTGGTTGAAGTGCTCATCTGCCAGGACCTGACTGGAGGGAGAAAGAGAAAGGGTGGGGTGGAGTGGAGTGGAGTGGAAGAGTAAATGAGTGAAGGAGCGAAAGAGCAGCTATTCAGGTAAAAGGGATCATAAGCTTGACGCGCTTCTACATCAGAGGTAAACACGGAGGCAAACCGGGGGGGGGGGGAATTAGGTGTGATGGAGGTCATAGGCAGGATCTACGCTACTGCTTTATAGCAGTATCGTAGCCCGCTGACAAGTGTTGGGGCCCATGATATATTCCATATACCTGCTTTCATTGTGTTATATCCTGCTTAGTGTAGATCTGGCCATAAATCTTGTTGCTTCTTGCATAATTTTATCCAGCAGAGCATTCTCATCCCTAAATATTGAAAGTGACAATCCTGATTGAACTACTGTCAAAATCATGCCTTTACCTATAGCACAGCAACAAGCTGCAGTAACTCAAACAGAAAGTGCAGGTGCTGGTAGAAGTTCTGGAATAACACAGGCATGCCTCTGTCCTGTCTTCCCAATGTCCACTGGGACCCTTCCTTTTCCTGGAGACTCCATTACTACACAGCTAGGCAGGATCTACCCTACTGCTTTGCAACAGCTTATAACGGTATTGACAACTGTTGGGGCCCCGGACACAATCCATATACCACTTTCAAGCTTCTGGCTGCCTCTACAAGAGGCATTTAAAGCTCTTTCAAGGCGCATTAAAAAATTTACCTCTACAAGAATGGAGTGCAAATCGGGCGTAGAGGCGCGTTTTCTCTCTCATTATGCGCATTATTGAATGCGCGTTAAATAGCGAGTTTTATTTTGCTCCGGCCGTTAAAGCGCATTTTGACTATGTGAACAAGCGCTTATGCGCATGTCAACAGTTTAAATCGCGTTTCGGTCGTCCAATAATGCGCTTTGCCGCCTCTTGTACAGAGGTATTAGGCGTAAATGCGCTTCTGCGAATATGCGCATAATCGCCTAACCAGGCATAAAGGCGAATTCTTGTAGATGAGGCCTCTTTCAAAGTGTTATATCCTACTTGGTCTAGATCTGGCCCTAGAGATATCCTCCTTCTAGAAGTAATATAAAAGTGAAATGAACACATCCATGTAAACCGCCTAATTTTTGTAAACCGCCCAGAGAGCTTCGGCTATGGGGCGGTATATAAATGGAAATAAATAAATAAATCAGATAGAACAGAGTTCATGTGAAGCCCTTCTTTATTTGCTATGAGCATCTGCTGAACAATTGTTAGATCTGCTTCTTATTGGTGATGATAAATTTCTTGTTGATAGCATGTTGCATAGGGACGGACATGTCATTTTTCAGTTCTGCACAGATAAGAGCAATCAACTAGGTTTTTTTATATATATTTTCTGTCACTGTTATAACAACTTTCTGGGGTGAAAGGGACATATTATTTTCTTTTAACTGATGAACTCCATTGAAGGAAGAAGACCTTGTTCCCCTTGTTGAAGATTTTGGACTATAATCGCAGAACGTGTCAAAAATAATACATACATCACCTGTCTCAAGCCTGCATTTAATGGAATGTTTCACATTTGAGATGAGATCCTTAACAGTGTTCCATGGTTTGGCCAGTGAATCGCCCACAACACAGCTGCACCGTCAATGACTATCACGTCACTTTGTGGCATTATTCTTGTTGACACGTAAACTTGCAGCAGTCTCTTCAGAACTGATTTAGCTTTTGATATTCACATTTCTCCACGCTCCGTAATCATAGATGCCGGAAGTGGTGTGAGCTCGTGATTGAGTAGGGGGCTGTCTATACGTGATGAAAGACCTGGGATGAGTGCAAGGTGACTCGGCATCGATTACATGATGCAGAAGCCGCTGTGCTGCCACCTCGGGGCTTCCCCCTGAAACTCCGAAACAAAAAAGTTGGGGATTTACCCCGAATTTTGTCCTGAGTGCGGTGAGGACAGCGCATCACCGTCTATCGCTGGGGTCTGGGGTCATGGCAGAGGCATGGCCGGGTGAATGGCGACCCCTAATTGGTCGCCGTCCACCCGGGCGGAGCGGCTGTCAGGCTGGTGAGCTGAATGGCTGCCGGAACACCCCTGCCCTGCCTCTGGAGTGGGGAGAAGAGTTTCCCTTTTAGAAAGTTTTGTTGCCCAAAGAGAAGAATTTCTCCCCTTCCTAACACTTCTCTGAAATTGATCCAACTCTCTGCTGGGCTGCAACATCGCCTCTCTTGATTTCTCAGTGCAGCAGGGCTCCTTCTTCCAATGTGTCTCAACCCCAAGCTGAAAGTTCCTCCAGGGTTGGAGGGCACCAGGTTGGGGAAGGCTGTTCTAAAATACGGAAAACAGGCCTTTGCTTTAGATAGGGAGGGACAGGCAAGGAGGGATAGGCAGTGGCAGCAGCTTCCCCCCACCCCATGATGATCCATAGAAACTCCACGCTCACTCCTGCGTGTGAGGATACCATGGCACGACCCTGCAGGAGCGAAACTGCGGGGTTTTGAGGGCTCATGGCACCAATGCACCATTGTCAAGACAACCCCCAGGTCACTTATTTCTATGTCTCAGAACATGCATGGATTCTGAGAATGCATGAGTAAATGACATTGAGATCAAGCACTCTCTTGATCCCCATGTGAGGCCGCCAGGAAGCATCTAGTTGGAGCAAGGACCAGAAGAGGGGATAGGCATAAAGTGTCTAGCCCCTCTTCTCCTCAACTACCTGCTAATCTTCCAGTGCCATATCTTCCCCTACCCAAGACCACACTAATAAGGGCACCACCACCCCATTGATTATCCAGTGAATTTCCAAGGCACATGTTAAAGTAACAGTTTAACATAGAGAGTCCTAGCCCCCAGTGCAACTGCTAGTATCTTTGTCTTTCCTCAAGCAGGCAGGAAAAAAATGAGGAGAGTGTCTCCTCCAGCAATGTTCCAGTTGTCTACTCTCCCCAGTGATGCCATAGGCTCAGAGCCACTGAGGAAAAGCCAAAAGCCATGTGTCCTTTGGCTTTTGCCTTTTGACTCATGCCAAAGGCTCATGCCTCTGCCAGGAGCAGCCTTTAAATACCTGCAAGGGGAGGGGAGGGCAGGATGGATCATATTATAGGGATTGAGCCTAGGGATTAGAAAGGGAAAGAAAAATATTCTGGGCGAACAACTGGCTACGAAGGTGGTGCCGATGTGAGGGATTCAGATTCTGGGACCAAGGGCTACGCTACTTGGAAGATGGACTGTTGGCAAGGGACGGGAGACATTAAAATTGAGGCAACAGTGGATGAAGGCTTATGCACCATAACAGAGAAAACAGCTCCATTAGTGCCCCAAAACAGTGTTCATAACAATGTAGGAAAGAAGCCAGACTGCAAAGCACATGGGCTTCGATGTCTATATACTAATGCCCAGAGTCTGGGAAACAAACAGAACGAACTTGAACTCTTTAATTCCTGAAAGCAAATACGACTTGATAGGTATAACCGAAACTTGGTGGGATGACTCCCATGACTGGAATATAGCAATTGAAGGATATAACTTGTTCAAAAAGGACAGAAGAAATAGAAGGGGAGGCGGAGTCACACTATATGTTAAAAATACTGATCCCTGCACAGAAATACAAGAGGATGAGCCTGGGAGCCCCATCGAGAGTATCTGGATTAAAATAAATGGAACAAGGAATAAAAGGAGCATGATATTTGGGGTCTACTACTGACCACCCGATCAAGGAGAAGGTGAGGATGAAACTTTTGAAAAGCAAATTGCCAGTAGTAATGGGGGACTTCAATTACCTCGATATCTGTTGGAAGACAAATTCTGCCAAAAGTGGCCCCTCCAAGAAATTCCTGACATGTGTGGCTGATAACGTTCTCCTACAGAAAGTAGAGGAAAGAATTAGAGGAATGGCTGTCCTTGACTTGATACTCACCAATAAGGATGACTTAGTGGATAAAGTGGCAGTTACGGGACCTCTGGGGGAAAGTTACCATGTCATACTTGAGTTCTTGATTTTAAAGGAAGCAGAAGCTGAGTGTAGCCATACCCGTACTCTGGATTTCAGGAAAACCAATTTTAATAAACTCAGAACTATGATAAGTAAGGTCCCATGGCAAGTGAACCTAATGAGAAAAGGAGTCCAAGATGGGTGGGAGTTTTTTTTAAAGGAAATCTTAAAGGCACAATTACAAACAATTCCAACAAGGAAAAAAGATAGAAGGTAACAGAAAAAACCAATGTGGATCCACAAAAAGCTTAGAGATGACCTGAAAATGAAAAAGGAGACATATAGGAAATGGAAAGAAGGCCAGGCTACAAAAGAAGAGTACAGAAAGGTAGAGCAGAAGTGCCGGAATGGTATCAGAAAGGCTAAAGCTGAGAAAGAGCTGAGGCCAGTGAGGGATGCTAAAAGCAATAAAAAGTAGGGGTGTGCACTGGATCGGGTCCGATCCACGATCCGGATCCGATCCAGGGGAAATCAGATACAATTATCCGATTTCCGATCTCACCGCTGGATCGTTCGATCCAATCCGATCTGATCCGGAAAGGTCCTGATCCAGATCGGATGGATCAGAGGATTGGCGGGCGCCCGCTGGTGCCCACCGCCGTTTCCATTGGCGGGCGCCAACAGGCACCCGCCGATGGGAGCAGACAGTGGGGGGGGGCTTCCCTGACGGGGCTGTCCACTTCCATCGGTGGGCGCCAGCGGGCACCCGCCGATGGAAGCAGACAATGGGGGCAGGGGGCTTACCTTCCGGGGATGTCCACTCCCGTCCGCCACTGGCCGCTACTGCAAGCAGGCTTCGCGACCTGCCCCTAGGTAGCATGCCAGGTGATGTCATCACCTGGCGCGCTACTCAGGAGCAGGCCACGAAGCCTGTTCGCAGTAGCGGCCAGCTGCGGATGGGAGCGGACGTCCCCGGAAGGTAACCGGGGGGAGGGGGGAGGGAGGAGAGGGACCCGCTTACCTTCCGTGGCCATCTGCTCCCGTCCGCCGCTGGCTGCTACTGCGAGCAGGCTTCACAGCCTGCCCCTAGGTAGCACGCCAGGTGATCATCACCTGATGATGATCAGGTGATGATCACCTAGCGCGATACCTAGGGGCAAGCCGCGAAGCCTGCTCGCAGTAATGGCCAGCGGCGGACGGGATCGGATGGCCACGGAAGGTAAGCAGGGGGAGGGGGCTTACCCCCCCAGGGCTATCCGCTTCCATCCGCTGGCGCCCGCGGGTGCCAGCAGATGGAAGCGGATGGCCCTGGGGGGTAAGGAGCACAGGGGAAGGGGCTTACCTGCAGGGGCCGTCCACAGCGGATGGCCCCGGGGGGGAGGAGGGAGTTAGGCCCCCCCTCACCCACCCGCTGCCATTTTTTCCTCATAGACTTGCATTGGGGGAAAGAAAGCTTCCCCCCAATGCAAGTCTATGGGGGGGGGGGGGAAATGGCGGCCGATCCAAATATCGGATGTCCGATTTTTGGTTCGGGATCAGACCCGATCCGGTCCAGGCTTTCTTCAGATGCGTGAATAGTAAAAGACAGGATATAAATGGTGGTTCAACTGCTTCATGAGGATGGCAAATTGGTAACAGATAATAAAGAAAAGGCCGAAGTGTTCAATTCCTACTTTGGCTCAGTCTTCTCCCAAAAGTGGGTCTATGACCCCACTGGAAAAAGTGAAGTACAAGCTGTAGGGGCAGGATTGCAGTTTGAGATTGATAAACAAATGATCAAGGAACACCTACTTTCTTTGAGCGAGTTCAAATCTCCAGGGCCCGACGAATTGCATCCTAGAGTAATAAAGGAGCTGGCAGAAGAACTCTCAGAACCACTGTCTATTATCTTTGTGAAATCATGGAAGACAGGTGAAGTGCCGGACGACTGGAGGAAGGCTAATGTTGTCCCTGTCTTCAAAAATGGCAAAAAGGAGGAACCTGGGAACTACAGGCCAATCAATCTGACATCCATCCCTGGGAAAATCTTGGAGCAGATTATAAAGAAGTCACTCTGTAAGCACCTTGAAAACAATACCGTGATTACTAGAAGCCAGCATGGAACAAATCCTGTCAGGCTAATCTGATCTCATTTTTTGATCGGGTAACCTCCCTTGTGGACTGCGGGAATGATGTGGACATAGTATATCTTGACTTCAGTAAAGCTTTTGAGAAAGTGCCCCATGACATTCTGATTCACAAACTAGTGAAAAGTGGGCTAGATGGAACAACTATTAGGTGGGTCCACAGTTGGCTACAGAATCGGACTCAAAGAGTGCTTATCAATGGTACCAGTTGCCCCAAGAAGGGGTAAAAGAAGTTATTGAATGAGTGGTCGCCATCTTCTCTGGAGCCAGCGTGTGGAAGGAAGGATCCCTTGTGCAGTGAGGAGACACTGTGCTTCTAGCTAGGAGTTTGTTATTTTTCAGTCTGACCCGGTCTGGGGAAGTCTTGCCACTCTTAGGGGTGTGATTGATTGTGGGTTAATGGTCTTATTGTTTTAAAGCGGTGCTGCTAAATTCTACCTCACTTTTCCTTCCAAATCCCCCCCCCCCGTTCCCCCTTCCCCTCCCCTCCTTTCCTAGCTGGCATTTTTATGACTTTTGCCAACTGAGGCCTTAATGTTAGAGATCAGTTTGTAAATAAACGCTTCAGTCCTTACTGGTGTGTGGTTATTTCCAGAGGCTGGCTGGTGCCCTGTTCGGGCTGTGAAACCGGGAGGCGGGGGTGTGAGACTCGGGGAAGAGTTGGGTGCCTGCCTGGTGGGGAAAGGGTTACTTTCCTTGACACTAGGTAGCCCTAACTTACACCCATTATTTCAGGTCCCTAATTCCTGTAGCCATGGAAAAATAGTTCTTGACCATCTTCCCTGCGGCATCCTTGTATGTACCTGAACACTGCTAATGCGTCTCCCCTCAGTCTCCTTTTCTCCAGACTGAGTTGCAGGGGCCCTGCCTTCTTTTGTATATGGTCACTCTAGTATAGTGCCTGCAACTTTAACAGTTGTGCTGAAGAGGGGATTTCACCAGGGGCTAATTGCATACAAATGACACTGGCTGAAATTCCCTTTTCTCTGCAACTGTTAAAGTTACATGAGCCCTGACCTGGATTTTATCTGGTCAGCCTACCTTCTAGCATGTTAAGGTGAACATGATAACTGTCTCTAGGTCATCTGAGAGGTTTCCTGGGTGAGTGTAGTATTGATAGCCCCAGCTACAAATTGGCTGGTGATCGAAGCATTTGCTGAAATGTGCCTGGCTTTTCGCCTCCTGGGATGGGACCTGTCCATCAGCTTCTAGACTCTTTCTCATCCCACGCATGCACCTCTGAGCCATGGCAGACCTGTCCTGTCCTTACCCCATCCATTTTGCAGCCTCACAAACTTCACACAAATGATTAAGCCATCTCAATCACAGTGATTCCATCAAGCTGCAGCAGAGGGAGCTATAGGGCTCTACTGAGATACCAGCTTCCTTTGGCTCCTCCTGTCCCTGGATGATTTCATTCTAACTGGTTATTATAAGAACAACTCTTTAATGTTTTTATAGTGTTGCTTGTTTTATACTTTGAATTGTATTTGGTGGTTTTAACTTTTGTGAACCGCCCAGAGAGCTTCGGCTGTTGGGCGGCAGAAATGCAATAAATAAATAAACTTTAAGAATCGGTGCCTGAGTGCTCTTGTTTTCCTCTTCTCTCCACGTTCCTTCTTCCTTTTGTGTCCTGTCTTTTAGACTGAAAGCCTGTGAGCAGGGACTGTCTAGGTTGTGAATGGTCTCATGTAAGCTGCTCTGGGATGCTTTTCAGCTGAGGAGGAGAGGTGGGAAGTAAAGCTTTAAATAAATTGATTTCTTTTTCACATTAGGAAGCCAATATTCTCAGATGGGCCACAGGGCTGACCCTGGGAGTGGGTTGGGCCTCACATCTGTGCTTCATCCACAGCTGGTATTTATGTTTTTGTGTAAAAGATGCAGTAGTCTGCCATTTAGGACAGGCATATAATACTTTGGGAGTACATCTCCCACCAGCTCCAGCCAGCATGGCCAGTGGTCAGGGATTATGGGAGTTGTGGTCCCAAACATCTGGAGGGCACCGTTACCAATGCCTGCTTTAAGGATTCAACTCTTGCAGGGCAGCTGAAATAACCAAAACCCATTAAAAGTCCAAAACAATCAAATATAAAATATACCACCTATAAAAAACATAACATCGCACTGGCAGACAAAATGGTTATAAAAATATATTATAAATCATCCAAAAGCTGACCTGATTTGTTTCAAAGGCTCTAGAGTTCTCCAGTAGGGGGCATACATATCTCCCAGGAGAGAGATATAGCAAATTATATAAGTATGTTATACATTTTAGGACATTTCAGAACTGTAGAAAGAAAAAATGGCCATTCTCTCGGTATGGAGAGATCTTTTTGGAGCTCCTTACAGTCTTCCTTTGTTTTAGCAAGACAAGATAAGTGTAAAGTGATGCACATTGGGGGGAGGATCATAATTTCACATATAAACTGATAGGATCTGCGCTAACTAGCGGTGACTGACCAAGGAAGAGTTTGGGGCAGAGGAGGGGGATAGCTTGATGTCAACCTGGCTGCTGTGAAAAAGGAAACTTCCATGTAAGGCATAATTAGGAAAATAATCCTAATTTTTGAACAGTAATATGAAAAATGATAGGTTCTCTGATTTGCACTTGATGTATGTGAATTCTTTAATCTTACTACAGTAAAAATAACATATTTTAGTGTTAGATTCATGACTGTATTAGTGGTAAGTTAGTTGGGAAACAAATGTATTAGGAAGTGTGAAAAGTGAGTGTATTGCATCATTTGTGACAGACTTCTCTATTCACATGTAGTTTATGATAGATATATAGTAAGTAAAGAACAAACCCAAGGATGCCTTTCTGTGTGTATATATGAAAGAGCCAGGCACACAGACATAGACAGACAGTGGGCCAGACCTAGATTTCCAGCCTAACCTGTCTTACAGGGTTGTTGTGAGGGTAAAAGTAGCACATGCCATTCACCCAAACATTACCAAACATTTGTTTTACATTTCTATGGAAGTGAGCAGGAGAAGAAACTCACTAGATGGTTTGGGGCAAGTCATAGACTCTTAGCCTAACCTACCTCATGGGTTTTTGTGGGGGGAGATATGGCACTTGAAAGAATGATCAGTCCAGGGCTTTCTCCTTCCTCCTTACCAGAGAAGCTTCTTTGCAACTGATCAAATAAATGGAGTCTGAACATCCTCTTATATCAGTAAATCTGGCCCAGTACCAAGAATAGCCATGTGGGTGTTTAGAAATATCACTCAATTTAATTTTAAACTATCCAAGTTTGGATTTATATTTTTATTTATTTTTTTGCTCTAACAATAGTCTGTGGTCAATGAATCCTATATTAAGCCTGTCAAAGATGTTGGTACTGGAGAAAAGAATACACAATAGTTTTGTTCAACCTGATCAAAAACTATTAGAAAAGCTAAGAGTGTTCAGAATGTCCCCAAAGCACCCATGGTTAGGGTGACCAGATAAAGTCCAGGTCAGGGCTCATGTAACTTTAACAGTTGCAGAGAAAAGGGAATTTCAGCCAGTGTCATTTGTATGCAATTAGTTCCTGGTGAAATCCCCTCTTCAGCACAACTGTTAAAGTTGCAGGCGCTATACTAGAGTGACCATATACAAAAGAAGGCAGGGCCCCTGCAACTTTAACCAGGAGCTAATTGCATACAATGACACCGGCTGAAATTCCCTTTTCTCTGCAACTGTTAAAGTAACATGAGCCCTGACCTGGATTTTATCTGGTCACCCTACCCATGGGTGCTTTGGGGTACGCACCGACTCTTCTACCCTACAGGGTTGTTGTGCTGATAAAATGGAGGAGGATCATGTAAGCCACCTCAGGTTCCTGGCAAGAGGAGAAAAGGCAGGATATAAATGTAATAGTAATAAATGTATTACTACTTCTACTAATTATTGTTATTATTAGTAGTAATAATAATTATAATAATAATTTGAATTGGAACTAGGAGCTTCATGGCCCTGAAAGTATGCAGAAGGGCCCAGCATCAGCAAGGAACAGAGGGAAGCTGATGGCTCTCAGGGGATGTGAGCGGCTGTGAGGCTCTTGCAGACCCTGCGGTGAGATGCGCAGGGTCTCATGCGGTCTTGTGGGCAATCCGGGAGAATCAGTGCATGCCTGAGCCCTGGTAAGCCCCTCCCTAGGTAGGCATGCTGGGAGTTGTAGGCTTTGCTGCACTGGACACAAGGGCTTTACAGGACCTGGCAGCTACTCTGTGAAATGGACGCCGAAGCCTCGGATGTTCGAAGCCGAAACTTGCACAGCCTTTTTTTTAACTGTATACATTACTTATTGGCTCAATTCGGACGACACAATAAACAACTGGTGTGGAGGAAACAATCGTCAGTTGTTTTGACTATCGTGTTGTCCGAATGCTGTGGAATGAGCTCCCCAGAGAGGTTCGCCTGGCGCCTACTTTGTACTCTTTTCGTCGCCAGGTGAAGACCTTTTTATTCTCCCAGTATTTTAACAGTTAAATTAACTCAATTTTAATCCTTGCTGTTTTAAATTTGTATTTTAATCTGTATTAATTCCTGCTGCTGGTTTTATTCTGGTTTTATTCTGGTTGTGTTTTTAGATTGTATGTTATTTGTTGTTTTTGGATTGTGGCTTGTTTTATATTTTTAAAATGATTTTATGGTTTTAATTTTTGTGAACCGCCCAGAGAGCTTCGACTATAGGGCAGTATAAAAATGCAATAAATAAATAAATAGTCAACTCAGCGCTGATCCTAATCCACACCACAGTTGATTATTTCTTACCATGTTGTGTGGGGAGTACCCTCTAGATAAACAACTGTAAAGTTGATTATTACCCCACCATTGACTACCGTGTCATCCAAATTGAGCCATTGTTTTATACATTTTGGATTGATTTTATCTGTATGCCACCCTGAGATCCTAATGATAAAGGGCAGGATACAAATGTCTGAATAAATAAATAAATAAATAAATAAACCTTTCATGCCTTTGCACTGTGCAAAGGCAGGAGAGAGCGTGTGTGGCAGAGGAAGGAGAGAAAGAATAGGAGGAATCGAAATACACATTCACTTACACATTGCCATTAACACATATTTTAGTCATGTGTGTTTATATTTATTTGTAAATAGCCAGTACAAAGAAGGCAGAATGCCATTGGGACTACAGTATTGGTGGAGGAGCTTTACCCCTTTCCTTCCACATGGCAGTCCTGACAATAACAATATAACAACCTCCCCCCCCCCCCCCAATGAGTCCAGTTGCACTGGGAAACCCTTTTGGACCAGCGGACACATTTGGAATTTTGAGAGAAAGCTGTGAGTGCTCTCACAAAATGGCCACCATAGGGAGGAGCTTGCCCCTTCACAAAATGGCTGCCACAGTAGGCATGCCCAACCACAACACACCCATTTTCCAAAACCAAACTGGTGAGGCTAAATGGAAAGCAACGTGCCCAAGAACCTAAGTACAAGGCAGAGGGGGGTTCTGAGTTCTAAATCGCAGTGCACGCGCTGGTAACTTCAAGGCTTGATTTCTGCAATACGCTGTACATAGGGCTACCTTTGTGCCTAGTCCGTAAATGTCAACTAGTTCAAAATATGGCAGACAGGGTGGTCACTGGTACACCTAGGGGTGACCATATTACACCAGCTTTAAAATCACTTCACTGGCTGCCAGTTACTTTCTGGGTGAAGTACTAAGTGTTGGTCATTTAAAGCCCTTCATGGTTTGGGTCCAGGTTACCTGCAGGATCGCCTTCCCCCGTACAATCCGCCCCACACACTCAGGTCCTCTGGGAAGAATTTACTTCAGTCAGTCAAAACTAGGCTGACAACTGTGACCCAGAGGACCTTCTGCCGCTCCCAGATTGTGGAATGGCCTGAAGGGAGAGATTCGTCAACTTATCAGTCTCTCTGAGTTTAAGAAAGCCATAAAGAGTGATCTCTTCTGGCAGGCCTACCTAGTTGAATTTTAAGATGTTTCATTGTGATTTTAATAATGTATTAGTTTTATAAGTTTTTAATTAGTTTCATGTATTTTATATTTGTATTTAATGTTGTTCCCCACTTCGATGCATAGGGAGAGGAGGGTAAGAAATTTATTATTATTATTATTATTATTATTATTATTCCATTCTGAGCCCCCCATTTTCTGCTCCAACACTCATTTCACAGAAGGCAAACGGATGAAGCTCAGTGTCAAATGCCTTGGCCTCCTTAAACTGCAGCACCCGGAACTGGACACAGTACTTCAACTGAGATCCAATTAGTGCTGAACAATGTAGAACTAAGGACAAAACAGAACGTGGAAACAACCATGCATTAAAATTGCATCTGCCTATTTTGCAGTCACATGAAACTGCTAACTCATGTTCCGCTTGTGATCAAATGCAGTCCCAAGATGCTTTTCACGTGTATTACCTGCCAGGCCAGATACCCCAAATCTTGCATTTAATTTAATTTTTATTTTATTTTTGCCGAAATGCAGGATTTTGTATTTGTCCCTGTTGAATTCCGTGCGGTTCATGTCAGCCTAGATCTCCTTTCCATCAAGTTTGCTTTGAATTTGATTCCTGAGGTCTGCTCTAACCTTCTCAGTTTTGCATCGTCCACAGATTTGATAAGGATCCGTCTACGGAGAAAGATGTCAAAGAGTATCAAGGCCAAGAAAAAGCGCCCTCCATGTTTCCCCACATCAGAGCTTAAGGAAGGGAGGGAAGCATGTTCATGCAGTCACGGTTGAACTACCTGTGGGAACACCACAGAGCCATGGGAGGAGGCCAAGAACACTAAGCACTGCAGACATGGCAGGCAGAAATGCCCATGAGAAGATCTGATGGGTCATCAGGACCATTGGAAAGAACACTGGTTTATGAGAATTTTGCTCACTCATAGGCCCTTTTGAAACCACAGGGTGCAGAGGAAGGGCAGGAGGATGATCCCAGGCATACCTGTTTCCGGGATCATCCTCTTCTCTCTTATTTTCGCCCTGAAGGAGAGCGCACGAGCGCTTGTGAGGGAAAAGGTAGGGTTTTTAAAAGAAAAACAGGCATGATCGGGGGCCCACCCCCCTCCCTGCCCTCCCGGGGGTGGCAAAACTCGTGCCACCCCCTCCCCTGATGGGCACGGAGCCACGCGGTGCAACTCCATGCCTATTTCTGCTGCTGCACTTACTCATGAGTAAACGCGGCAGCAGCCAGGATGGGTAGCCACACCTCCCGTGGTCCTGGGAACTTCCTGGGACTGCGGACAAATCGGGTTTCCCCAGGGATCTGTTATCCTGGGGAATACCCCCATGCCCACCCCCCACCCCTGGGAGTACCTATGTGTCATGTGAATGGACAGGGACCAACCAGGGGCAATTCCAGGCAAAAAGCCTGGTAGGGTGACCAACTGCCAGGATTTCCCTGGATTTGTTCTGGTTTTTGTTCTATCCTGGGTGACGGGGGATTTTCTGTAATTTTCTATAATGTCCAGAAATGATACACTTTCCCCTTCAAGGCCGCCATTAACGTGGTGGTAGTGGAGAATGACGTGCTTTCTGGAGATGCATCATTCCCTCCCACTGCTCCAATCAGGGCCTTAAAGGGGAAAGTGTGTCATTCCCGGACATGATAGAAAAGGCCCTGATAGGAGCATTGGGGCGGGGCGGGGGGAGCAGGAATGACACACCATAAGCCAGGCAGGAGGGAAAGACATGGTTTCTGGAGGCCCCGGAAAGTGCACTTTCCTCCCTGCCCCCCGGGTGTCCTCCTTTTTTGGTTTCCCAAATACGGCCACCCTACTCAACAGGTAATGTACAATACATTAGCCATGTTGCTTCGCTTGATACAAGTAGGAAGAACTCCTTTAAGAGGAGAGACCCTTCTTTCGAGACTACCCCTTTCAGAGGTGCGCTTGGTGGTGTCGTGCGCTTGGTGGAGACGCTTTCCAGGTTTCAAAGACACCTTTATTTTGGTAGAAAGGAAACGTTCCATTGCAATGGAGAGGCCACTTTATCCAAGGAGCAACTCTGACTCTGCTTGGGTACGCTAGCTGTTTTATTCAGCAAGTTCTGGTCACGTAGACATGAAAGAACGAAGCGTGTGCAAAGGATTCGACAGGAAATGCTAGCCAGCCACAATTGGTTGCCGGGGGCCATGAAAGAAAGAGGATGTCTGATCCCTAGCGCAGCCTTTCTGTTTTAGATCATGAAGTGTGTGGGGGGGGGGGGGACAAGAGAGGGCCTTTTGGGGGGCCACTCTGTGGCTGTGGAACTCCCTCCAAATGAAGGCAAGGTATGTTGCCCTTCTGCATTCTGCTTTATTTAAGAAGGCCCTTAGCCTGTACATCAGTCTTTCGGATTGGGTGCTGCTTTTAATAATATCCCCCCCCCCCCTGTAATTGTAATGTCTTTATTTTAATGTATTCTTTTATTGTTTTAAGTAGGGATGTGCACGCCAAAAATTTTTTTTTATCGTTATCGTCATTTTGGACCCCAAAAATTATCGTCTTCATTCAAATCGTAGGTGATCCGTATCGTCTTCACAATAATTATCATTAAAAAATGATATTTTTGGCAGAAAGAAAAAATGCTTATAACTTCTGTATTTTAAAAGTTAGAGGCTTGAAACTTGGTCACAGTGATTCTGGGGTATGCCTAAGTATGTGTATGAAATTTGAGATCGATCCCTCCAACCCTTGATTTTATATGAATTTATTAAAGATCGTTTCCGTTCTGACAGATCAGAATGACAGCTCGCCAGACCTGTCAGAACGGAAACGATCTTTAAAAAATTCATATAAAATCGAGGATTGGAGGGCTCAATCTCAAATTTCATACACATACTTAAGCATACCCCAGAAGAACTGTGACCAAGTTTCAAGCCTCTAATGTTTAAAATACAGGTTATAGGTATATTTATATGGCAGTCTGACAAAACGATAAAATCGCCCGAAAATTATCATCTCCGATGATTATCGTAGGATTTTCTATCGTATCGTCATCGTTAAAAACATGCACGATAACGACTTTATCGTTTCATTATTGTACATTTTAACGATACGATACACATCCCTAGTTTTAAGCCATTTTAATTGTTTTCTGTAAGCAGCCTTGACTGCCAATTTTGGGTAGAAAGGTAGGGTATAAATTAAATAAATGAATAAGTGTTTTGCACAGTGTTATCATTACAACATGCAAATGCATTCATGCACATTGCTAACCTTTGCAGGGGGAAATCCAGACTGAAAACTGTGATAAACTGCTGTGGGCCAAAATGTGTGTGGTTGGTTTTTTTGTTTGTTTGTTTGTTTGTTTGTTTGTTTTAAAGGAAGGATGGGAGATTGCTCACACATTGGTTCAGCTCAGCAAACAAGATCACATCGTTTAGAAGCCAGAAATCCTGGGAGAAAGTTGTCTTGTATTTTGCTTTGAATTGTAGAGCGATTCTGTCTACATTTAGCACATGCAAATTGGGTGGAAATCAGCACCCTCTTTGGTCCTCTTGTCCAGGAACGCGTGTCATCTTTTTTGACAATGCATTAGGGCCACCCTGTTCTTCAGGGCCTCATTTACACCAGGGCCTCATCTACCCCAAGCAGGATATTGCACTATGAAAATGGTATGAAAGTGGTATACAAAAGGCAGGAGCCACACCAAGCAGGATATAGCAGTATTTGGCATGTGTCTTATGTAACAGTTGTCAGTGCATTTCAATACCACGATAAAACAGTAGTGTGGCTCCTGCCTTTTATATACTGCTTTCATAGCGCAATATCCTGCTTGGGGTAGATTAGGCCCAGGACAGTTTGGGATGAAGGGAGGAAAGCATGCTATTCCCATGGGTAATCCAGAGCCCCTCCTGTTCCTTCAGCTGATATCAACGCTGACTTCCAAAATTTGTAGGCTGACCATATGAAAAGGAGGACAGGGCTCATGTAACTTTAACAGTTGCAGAGAAAAGGGAATTTCAGCCAGTGTCATTGGTATGCAATTAGTTCCTGGTGAAATCCCCTCTTCAACACGACAGTTAAAGTTGCAGGCACTATACTAGAGTGACTATATACAAAAGAAGGCAGGGCCCCTGCAACTTTAACTGTCGTGTTGAAGAGGGGATTTCACCAGGAACTAATTGCATACCAATGACACTGGCTGAAATTCCCTTTTCTCTGCAACTGTGAAAGTTACATGAGCCCTGTCCTCCTTTTCAGATGGTCAGCCTACTCTAAAAGGCAAAGATAAATTGGACCTTGTCTTGCCTACTGGTGAGCGTTCTGCTAATGGAGAGGTTCGCTTCTTGGAGATGCCGGTCGGTTACTGCTACGCCACTCATGCCCAGATTAACCTCTGAGCACAAATGAAGCGAGCCGAAGGGAACTTGGGGAAAATGGAAGCCCTTTGGCAGCTGCCTCCTGCTCCGGAGGGATCTGCTGGAGCGTTGGAGTTTCCTGCCTTGCTTCAGTGAAGCTGAAAGGGCCATGGCTGAGAGAGAGAGAGAGCATCCTCTGCGGAGAGGAACTGAGGGCCACTGAGCCTTCCTATAATCATGGCTTACAGGAGGGCAGGTCTCCTAGGGGATGGTGAGCAGAGGAAGGCTGAAAAGAAAATGGCTTCCACATTTCAAGGGAGCATATGCATTTCTTTTTTTAAAAAAAAGCCAAAAGACCCTTTACTTAAGTTATTCAGTCTTTCTGAGTAGTGATTAAAATCGTGATTGAAATCATGATTTAAATCAGATTGATTTAAATCAAATTCACCATGGGTTTTAGGATGTTTTTACGATGTTTTAGGATGTTTTAATGCAGTTTTAATAATGTGTGTCATGTTTTAATCAGTTTTATGTATTTTATTATATTGTTGTTCCCAGCCTCGATCCAAACGGAGAGGCGGGTAAAAAATAAACTATTATTATTATTATTTGATGTTATTTGTATTTAATGTTGTTCCCTGCCTCGATCCAGAGGGAGAGGTGGTAATAAATAAATATATGATTATTATTGTTGTTGTTGTTATTACATGCCAGGTTTGCTTTGCCTTAGGCTGAGCCAGATCCTTGGTCCATCTAGTCATGTATCGTTAGGCTGACCAGATAAAATCCAAATCAGGGCTCATGTAACTTTAACAGTTGCAGAGAAAAGGGAATTTCAGCCAGTGTCATTTGTATGCAATTAGTTCCTGGTGAAATTCCCTCTTCATTACAACAGTTAAAGTTGCAGGGGCCCTGCCTCCTTTTGTATCTGGTCACTCTAGTATAGTGCATGCAACTTTAACAGTTGTGAGGAAGAGGGGATTTCACCAGGAATGAATTGCGTACCAATGCCACTGGCTGAAATTCCCTTTTCTCTACAACTGTTGAAGTTATATGAGCCCTGACCTGGATTTTATCTGGTCACTCTAAGTATCGGGTTTCAGGCAGGATTTTTCCAGCCCTACCTGGAGATGCCGGGGATCGAACCGGGGACCTTCTGCATGCAAAGCAGGGGCTCTGTCCCATTGAGCGATGCTGCTGCTGGGCGCTCACCCACCAACCACCACCCTAACTTTGCCTGCCTCACTTCAGCCGCCGCTATGTTTGGCATCAAAGGCTGGCTAGCCTGAATTTGTCCGATGCTGCAACAGGCTCCCTCGGAGCTGGTGAATTGGGGCGGAACGACTCTCCCCGGGACAGAACAGTGAGAGCGGAGCTGATGGGTTTTACACACGCCCTGCACTTTGTTCGGAAATGTAATACAAATATAAGGCCGGTTCTTCTCTTCAAGCAGCTTCCTACCTCAGCTGCTTCAAGGCCTCCCACACCCCAACCAACTCTCGGCCATGAGGCGTCCGGCGGTTCTTTTCCCTCTGTTCATTTTGCTCTCCTTCGCTTGGCCAGGTAGGGAGAACTTTACCGGATGGGGGGGGGAGGTCCCTCTCATTGCCTTTACTTGGAAACGAGGGAGGGTGGGAGGAAGGAAAGGTGTCCGCTGGTGCATTGCTAAAAAAAGAGGACACGCATCACCAAAAAGGGGGATAGAAGAAGACTCCGATTTGCATGAAATGTGCCTATGCTATGTGTGGCTGCAAGTTTGGAAATAATCATCATTTAAATTGAAATATAGTACATTTCATCCTAATGTGGAAGGCCGTGACCTGGTGACCTTTGTGCTGAGTTCAGCTGTGGATGGGCAGCTTCAGCTCTTCCTTCTGGAAGAGGACTGTCCTTTGTAAAGAGAACCCATGGCCACCCTCTCTCAGGTGCTGGTAAGTCTTGAAGTAGGAGCCCTGCGGAGAAGGAACTAGTTCTATGTTCCTTCTCCACAGAGGGAAAGACAAGCAGAGCCTACCCATAATCCTCCTGGCCTTGAGATGTCTGGTGAAACCAGAGGACCAATCAGACGCCACATACTGATATAAAGATCTGCTGCCCTCCCTCAGTCTGTGCGACTTTCTTGCTGGACCGGACTAGATGTCAGGCCTCAGCTTGGGTGGACATGCATCACCAAAGAGAGTACAAAATAGGGTGCCAATTTGCATCATATTTGTATGTGCTAATGTATAGGCATAGATGCAAATCTGGAAATGGCAGCTGCCATTTAAATAGGAATGCAGTACATCTCACCATAGATGGGAGGAACATCACCAGGTGAACACCTGTCCGCATTCTCAGTGAGCTAACTGACTGATGCTAACTAATTCAGTCCAGATGCCAACTGCGGATGGCAACAACTTCAACTCCCCCTGCCTGCTCCCTCTTCTTGTGGCTCTTTATCTTTAAATTGGAGTTGGACTGAGCAGCTGTTCAAATGGAGGACTGCCCTCTGTAAAGTAGGACACATGGCTGGCTAGAGTTGGTCAGGTTCCAGGACCTGATGGGAGCTGCCTGTTGATCTGAGCAGGCCAGAAGCTGGAATGTATATAGGCAAGACAAGGCAGAGGTCAATTCCAAAGCAGCAATGAATGATAGGAAGGAAGCAACTACCTCGTGAGCTGCCATCTTTAGGGAAATGATTAATTCTTTAGATGACATTTTTGCATTTTGTTCTTCCTGTATTGTTGACAGAATGAATGCAGTATCCATAAGAAGAGCCCTGCTGGATCAGACCAAGGGGCCATCTAGTCCAGCAATCTGTTCACATAGTGAAAGACCAGCTGTCAACCAGGAACTCATAAGCAGGGCATGGGTGCAACAGCACCCTCCTGCCCATGTTCCCCAGCAACTGGTGCACACAGGCGTATTATTTATTTATTTATTTCATTTCATTTCTAACCCGCCTCTCCATCTAGATCGAGGCGGGGAACAACAATAAATATAAATATAAAAACAATAACATAGATAAACCATTGAAACAGATAAAAACAAATACATTATTAAAAACATCTTAAAATTAAACTAGATAGGCCTGCCGGAAGAGAGCAGTCTTCACGGCTTTCTTAAATTCCAGAAGACTGCTAATTTGTCGAATGTCCTCTGGCAGGCCATTCCACAGCCTGGGAGCGGCAGAAGAGAAGGTCCTCTGGGTAACACTCGTCAGCCTTGTTCTGGCTGATTGGAGTAAATTCTTCCCAGAGGACCTGAGTGTGCGGGGCGGATTATACGGGAGAAGGCGATCCCGCAGGTAACCTGGACCCAAACCATGTAGGGCTTTAAAGGTAATAACCAACACTTTATTCATCGCCCGGAAACTAATGGGCAGTCAGTGTTTTAAGACTGGTGTTATGTGGTCACCCCTAGGTGTACCGGTGACCAACCTGGCTGCCATATTTTGAACTAATTGAAGTTTCCGGACTAGGCACAAAGGTAGCCCTATGTACAGCGCATTGCAGAAGTCGAGCCTTGAAGTTACCAGTGACTGCACTACCATCTTTAGGTCTACCTCGGATACTGGAGGTAGCACATAGCCATCACGGCTAGTAGCCATTGGTAGCCTTCTCCTCCAGGAATTTATCCAACCTCCTTTTAAAGGCATCCAAATTGGTGGCCCTCACCACGTCTTGTAGTAGTGAATTCAAGAGTTTCATATGCACTGTGTGAAGAAGTCCTTCCTTTTAACTGTCTAGAATCTCCCACCAATCAGCTTCATGGGCTGACCCTTTTGGGTTCTAGTATTATGAGAGAGAGAGAGAGAGAGAGAGAGAGAGAGAGAGAGAGAGAGAGAGAGAGATCTCCATTCTCCACACCATGCATAATTTTATACACCTCCATCATGTCTCCCCTTAGCTTCCCTTTTCCCAAGCTAAATGGTATCGTTCGACAAACTCAAATAGCATTAGCATGACTCTGCCAAATCTTTCACTTGTGGAAGCGCCTACGCCTTTTGTTTGCCCACTCTTGAAAGGGGTTGGGCAAACCTCTTGTATAACCTCTTGCGCGAGCGGCTGCACAAGCAGGTGTTTTGGATTCTCCCCTTGCGCACAGTTCGGAACCTGGTTTCTGCTAGTGCAACAGTTAGATGCTGATGATATATGTGGGTTACGTTTGCCATTTCTGAAAATGCCATATTCCAAAACTTTCGCTAAAAGGGTTTCCCCCGCCCCATATGTTAAAGATTTTATATTGAGTTTTTATTATGTTGTATTTGGGTGTTAATTTTTTGTGAACTGCCCAGAGAGCTTTGGCTCTTGAACGGATATTGAAATGAAATAAATGAAATGAAAACTGCAGGTCTTGCTACATGAAGCTCTGGCAAATAGCCATGGCAGAAAAATTGACATATCGACTTAAATTAGCTAAAGGCAAAGTTATAATATCTGATCTTTTAATACAATGTAGTATAATTTTATTTCATATAAAAAGCAGGGACATACTCAGCAGCATCTATCAAAGCCTTTCCTCAGACTGGAGCACTGGGCTGAAAACAACAGAATGCAATTTAATAGGGATAAATGCCAAGTTCTACACCTAGGAAAAAGAAACCAAATGCACAGTTACAAGATGGGAGATACTTGGCTCAGCAATACGACAAGCAAGAAAGATCTTGGAGTTGTTGTAGATCACAAAAGCTGAATATGAGCCAACAGTGTGATGTGGCTGCAAAAAAAAGCAAATGCTATTTTGGGCTTCATTAACAGAAGTATAGCTTCCAAATCGCGTGCGGTACTCGTTCCCCTCTATTCGGCACTGGTTAGGCCCCATCTTGGGCCCAGTTCTGGGCACCACGCGTCAAGAGGGATGCAGACAAACTGGAGCACGTTCAGAGGAGGGCAACGAGGATGATCAGGGGTCTGGAAACAAAGCCCTATGAGGAGAGACTGAAAGAACTAGGCATGTTTAGCCTGGAGAAGAGAAGATTGGGGGAGACATGATAGCACTCTTCAAGTCCTTGAAAGGTTGTCACACAGAGAAGGGACAGGAACTTTTCTCGACCATCCCAGTGTGCAGGATGCAGACTAATGGGCTCAAATTACAGGAAGCCAGATTCCTGCTGGACATCAGGAAAATCTTCCTGACTGTTAGAGCAATACGACAATGGAACCAATGAGCTAGGGAGGTCGTGGGCTCTTCCACACTAGAGGCCTTCAAGAGGCAGCTGGACAGCCATCTGTCAGGGATGCTTTAAGGTAGATTCCTGCATTGAGCAGGGGGATGGACTCGTTGGCCTTATAGGCCCCTTCCAACTCTACTATTTTATGATTCTATGATTATGGAAAAGAGATTAAGGGCACAATCTTATCCATATTTAGACAGGGGGGAAAGGGCCTATAACTCCCAGCATTCTCCAGCTAGCCATGGGGAATGCTGGGAGTTGTAGGACCTTTTATCTGTGTAAATATGACTAGGATTTCTCGCTAAATATGATTTGCTATTTTGAAGAACCGCAAAGAAAATCTCAAGCAGCCGATGAATCCTACTCATATTTTTTGCATGTAATACAAATGAAAAAGAAAACAAGTTACCATCTGTGAATAATTAGACTTAAATTGAGGAGGGGGTTTTTTTGCACGTTTTTGTATTTGTAAAATTTTATTCAGTTATTTTAAATGACAGGAAGCAAGAATTTAGGTTACTTTCCCATAGGCAAAACACAGTTCATATGGACGAGCATGTATGATGGTTAGGATTTTATAGGGCTTGGTGGGCTGGGATTGGCCCTTGGGGGTCTGCTGACGGAATGCTCAGGCAGTCTGGTAGTGCAGCCTAGGGGGAGCCCTTGAATCACCAGGCATCCAGTGAACTTATACTAGTCTAGGAGCTTCTGTACATGAGTGATATATCGCAGGATCGCAATTGGCCAGTCATGGAAGTTTGCAGGTCCTTTACATGACGTCATTAACCTCCAGGATGTCTCCCACGCCTTCCCCCGGTAATCTTGCTTTAAAAAAGATCAGAGATAGCACACTATTTAAAATTATCATGGGGTATTGTAGGCCACTAGATGGCACTGTTTCAATTAACTTTATGGAGAATTGCTAAGAGGAGAAGTTTCCAGTTACAAATCATATGGTTGCCGTTGGTCGTCATCAAAAGGAGCCATAGTAAAAAAAAAACCAAAAGAAGAAGAAATGGTAAGGGTGTGGTTTTCCCCTTAATATAGAGACACTCTAGAGTTAACGACTGTGGTAAAGGCCATAGCAACTGTCAGGTCCCTCTTTCCCCTTGTGTTATTTGAAGACAATAAAGAGGTCTGCTATGGAATCCACAGAGTTTTATTCAGGCAATAAACACCTTCTCCCAGCTGAAGGGAGTCTAAAAGTTCTAAGAGACTTGCCCTCTAGGCAAGATTATGCAAAGCAAGCGAAACAGTTGTTCTTTCAAGGAAAAGGGAAAGTCCATTTCTTTCAGAACGCCTTTAGGGAGGCTGGTTCTGACCGAGCCATTTCCGAGCAGTCAACCTGTCCAACCACCTCTTCTCCTCCCTCACCTCAGCCCGCCTTTCTCTCCTATGGAATTTTGCACCTACAAGGTTTTGCACGCCCTCTTCTTCAGAAGATGCGTCATTATCAGCTTGGGGTTTATTTACACCATCAGAGACAGGAGCTGTCAAAGGTCCAGTCGCAGCTGGGAATGAGGCCATGGGAATCAACTCCCCCACTCCTGGTATGGATGGGGACGTCTCTAGTGCTGCCTCTTCGGCCTCAGAATCTGACTCTGAATTATTGTCTGACAATCCTTCACCCTGCCCAAGGGGAGGGGGATTAGACACAACAGCAACCTCCCTCAGCGCGCAGTAGATCTGACGCTGATTCCAAAATGCTTTTTTCCTGTCCAGGACGCAGAAGGCCATTGGACACGCGGACCTGCATCCTGCGTGAGGGTTATTGCAAAGCCCAGTGTAACGAGACCAGTTCCCTGCTAGAACAGGACCTTGGGACCTGCAGGAATGGCAAGCAGAGGTGCTGCCGACCGCAAGAGCTGGTAAGCAAGATGGCGGCACTTCCTGTTCTGAAAAACCAAGGTTGGGAGAGCATCCATTAAAGTAAACAACAACAAAAAAAAGGAGAGAGAAACTGTTTTTGGAATGCTGAAATGCTTTATTATATTACGCTCAACGCGTTTCGGACTGTAAGGTTTTATTTAGAATGTCAGGGGGTTTGATAAGATAGGTCTGCAGAAGTTTCTTAACAAAATGATAGTCTCTCATGATGTCCTCAGTAGCCAGTGAACATCACGAGAGACTATCATTTTGTTAAGAAACTTCTGCAGACCTATCTTTATTTATTTATTTATTTATTTATTTTATTCCATTTATATACCGTCCCATAGCCGAAGCTCTCTGGGCGGTTTACAAAAATTAAAAACATTGAACAATTAAAACACCAATATACAAAATTTAAAAGCATAAAAACATGTTAAAATTACAATATCCTTCTGGGTCAAAGCACAACAACAACACAAAAACACAAAAACCCTCATCATATGCTGTTAAATGCCTGGGAGAAGAGGAAAGTCTTGACCTGGTGCCGAAAAGATAACAATGTTGGTGCCAGGTGAGCCTCGTCAGGGAGATCATTCCATAATTGGGGGGCCACCACTGAAAAGGCCCTTTCCCTTGTTGCCACCCTCCGTGCCTCCCTTGGAGTAGGCAACCGGAGGAGGACCTTCGATGTGGATTGTAGTATACGGGTAGGTTCGTGTCGGGAGAGGCGTTCCATCAGGTATTGTGGTCCCAAGCCGTGTAAGGCTTTATAGGTTAAAACCAGCACCTTGAATTGGGCTCGGAAACGTATAGGCAGCCAATGCAAGCGGGCCAGAGTAGGTCTTATATGCTCGAACCTTCTGGTTCCTGTTATCACTCTGGCCGCTGCATTTTGCACAAGCTGCAGCTTCTGAACCATCTTCAAAGGCAGCCCCACGTAGAGTGCATTGCAGTAATCCAATTTAGAGATTACCAGAGCATAGACAACTGAAGCCAGGTTATCCTTGTCCAGATAGGAGCGTAGCTGGGCCACCAACCGAAGTTGGTAGAAGGCACTCCGTGCCACTGAGGCCACCTGAGCCTCAAGTGACAGAGATGGTTCTAGGAGAACCCCCAAGCTACGAACCCGCTCCTTCAGAGGGAGTGCAACCCCATCCAGAACAGGTTGAACACCCTCCATCCGGTCAGCAGAACCACCCACTAACAGCATCTCAGTCTTGTCTGGATTGACTTTCAGTTTGTTAGCCCTCATCCAGTCCATTGTCGCAGCCAGGCACTGGTTCAGCACATCCACAGCCTCACCTGCTGAAGATGAGAAGGAGAAATAGAGTTGTGTGTCATCAGCGTACTGATGACAACACACCCCAAAACTCCGGATGACTGCTCCCAACGGTTTCATGTAGATGTTGAACAGCATGGGGGACAAGACTGACCCCTGAGGAACCCCATACTGGAGAATCCGTGGGGCCGAGCAATGTCCCCCAAGCACCACCTTCTGGAGCCGCCCCGCCAAGTAGGAGTGGAACCACTGCAATGCAGTGCCTCCCACTCCCAACTCAGCCAGTCGTCCCAGAAGGATACCATGGTCGATGGTATCGAAAGCCGCTGAAAGATCAAGGAGAATCAACTGAGTCACACTCCCCCTGTCCCTCTCCCGACATAGGTCATCATAGAGGGCGACCAAAGCTGTTTCTGTGCCAAAACCAGGCCTGAAGCCGGACTGAAAGGAATCCAGATAATCAGTAGGGATGTGCACTGGATCGGACCCGATCCACGATCCGAGTCCGGTCCAGTGGGAAATCGGATAAATTATCCGATTTCCGATCCCGCAGCTGGATCGGCCGATCCAATCCGAACCGGTCCGAAAAAGCTCCGAACCGGTTCGGCGGATCGGCGGATCGGCGGGCGCCCACTGGCGCCCACCGCCGCTTCCATTGGCGGGCGCCAGCGGGCGCCCGCCGATGAAAGTGGACAGCGGGGGGGGGGGAGGAGGGGGGCACTTACCTTCTCGGCCCGGTGGCTCCCGTCCGGCGCCGGCGCCTACTACTACTAGCAGGCTCCGCGGCCTGCTCTAGGGTGGCGCGCCGGGTGATGTCATCACCCGGCGTGCTACTCTAGAGCAGGCCGCGGAGCCTGCTGGTAGTAGTAGGCGCCGGCGCCGGACGGGAGCCACCGGGCCGGGAAGGTAAGGAGGGGGTGCGTGGAGGGGAGGAGGGGGCGCGCGGAGGGGGGAGGGGGGCCCTTACCTTTCCGGCCCGGCGGCTCCCGTCCGGCGCCGGCGCCTACTATTCCCAGCAGGCTCCGCGGCCTGCTCTAGGATGGCGCGCCGGGTGATGTCATCACCCGGCGCGCTACTCTAGAGCAGGCCGCGGAGCCTGCTGGTAGTAGTAGGCGCCGGCGCCGGACGGGAGCCACCGGGCCGGGAAGGTAAGGAGGGGGTGCGTGGAGGGGAGGAGGGGGCGCGCGGAGGGGGGAGGGGGGCCCTTACCTTTCCGGCCCGGCGGCTCCCGTCCGGCGCCGGCGCCTACTATTCCCAGCAGGCTCCGCGGCCTGCTCTAGGATGGCGCGCCGGGTGATGTCATCACCCGGCGCGCTACTCTAGAGCAGGCCGCGGAGCCTGCTGGAAGTAGTAGGCGCCGGCGCCGGACGGGAGCCGCCGGGCCGGAAAGGTAAGGAGGGGGTGCGTGGAGGGGAGGAGGGGGCGCGCGGAGGGGGGAGGGGGGCCCTTACCTTTCCGGCCCGGCGGCTCCCGTCCGGCGCCGGCGCCTACTATTCCCAGCAGGCTCCGCGGCCTGCTCTAGGATGGCGCGCCGGGTGATGTCATCACCCGGCGCGCTACTCTAGAGCAGGCCGCGGAGCCTGCTGGAAGTAGTAGGCGCCGGCGCCGGACGGGAGCCGCCGGGCCGGAAAGGTAAGGAGGGGGTGCGTGGAGGGGAGGAGGGGGCGCGCGGAGGGGGGAGGGGGGCCCTTACCTTTCCGGCCCGGCGGCTCCCGTCCGGCGCCGGCGCCTACTACTCCCAGCAGGCTCCGCGGCCTGCTCTAGGATGGCGCGCCGGGTGATGTCATCACCCGGCGCGCTACTCTAGAGCAGGCCGCGGAGCCTGCTGGAAGTAGTAGGCGCCGGCGCCGGACGGGAGCCGCCGGGCCGGAAAGGTAAGGAGGGGGTGCGTGGAGGGGAGGAGGGGGCGCGCGGAGGGGGGAGGGGGGAGGAGGGGGTGCGCGGAGGGGGGAGGGGGGCCCTTACCTGCCCGGCCCGGCGGCTCCCGTCCGGCGCCGGCGCCTACTACTACCAGCAGGCTCCGCGGCCTGCTCCAGGGTGGCGCGCCGGGTGATGTCATCACCCGGCGCGCTACTCGAGAGTAGGCCGCGGAGCCCGCTGGTAGTAGCCGCCGGCGCCGGACGTGCCGAGAAGGTAAGTGGCGGGGAAGGGGGCTTACCCCCCCCCCCGGAGCCGTCCGCTTCTATCCGCTGGCGCCCGCGGGCGCCAGCGGATGGAAGCAGGCGGCCCCAGGGGGGGTAGGGAGCGCGGGGGAGGGGGTTTACCTGCCGGGGCCGTCCACAGCGGACGGCCCCGGGGGGGGGGGAGGGAGTTAGGCCCCCCCTTACCCACCCGCCGCCATTTTTTCCTCATAGACTTGCATTGCAATGCAAGTCTATGGGGAAAAAAATGGCGGCCGATCCAAAAATTTCCGATTTTTGGATCGGGATCGGACTCGATCCCGTCCGGGGGGCCTCCGATTTTGTCCGAACCGGTCCGGGACAAAATTGGAGGTCCCGATCCGGGTCCCGATCCGATCCGGGGGGTCCGTGCACACCCCTAATAATCAGTCTCATCCAAGAGTGTCTGGAGCTGGCTCGCAACCACTCGCTCAAGGACCTTGCCCAGGAATGGAATATTTGCCACAGGTCTATAGTTATTAAGATTTTCGTGGTCTAGGGAAGATTTCTTCAGGAGTGGTCTCACTACCGCCTCCTTCAAGCGGCTTGGGACCACTCCCTCTCGTAGAGAGGCATTAATCACTTCCCTGGCCCAGCCGGCTGTTCCATCCCTGCTAGCTTTTATTAGCCAAGAGGGGCAAGGATCCAATACAGAGGATCAACCCCCTGATGAAGGCCTTCTAAATAAAACCTTACAGTCCAAAACACATTGGGCATAAAAATAATAAAGCATTTCAGCATCCCAAGAACCACTTCTCTCTCCTTTTTTTGACTTCCTGTTCTGAGGCAGACTTCTCCCCAGCGCAAGCTTGTGTGTTGATGCCAATTTTTGAAGAATCAAAATGGGGTATTCAGGCTGACCATCTAAACAGGTCTAGTATTCTATTGTCCTCAAACAAACAAAAAACACTTGTCCTTAACAAAAAACACCGACAGACTGCAACAGAGTTAAGGAAAAGAACTTAAATGGCACCAGCAGTAACAACTTGGTTACTACTAGGGATGTGCACTGGATCGGACCCGATCCACGATCCGAGTCCGGTCCAGTGGGAAATTGGATAAATTATCCGATTTCCGATCCGACAGCTGGATCGGCCGATCCAATCCGAACCGGTCCGAAAAGGCTCCGAACCGGTTCGGCGGATCGGCGGATCGGCGGGCGCCCACTGGCGTCCACTGCCGCTTCCATTGGCGGGCGCCAGCAGGCGCCCGCCAATGAAAGTGGACAGTGGGGGGGGGAGGAGGGGGGCGCTTACCTTTCCGGCCCGTCCACTCCCGTCCGGCGCCGGCAGCTACTACCAGTGGGCTCCGCGGCCTGCTCCAGGGTGGCGCGCCGGGTGATGTCATCACCCGGCGCGCTACTCTAGAGCAGGCCGCGGAGCCCGCTGGTAGTAGCCGCCGGCGCCAAACGGGAGCGGACGGGCTGGGAAGGTAAGCAGGGGGCGTGCGGAGGGGAGGAGGGGGCGCACGGAGGGGAGGAGGGGGGCCCTTACCTTCCCGGCCCGTCCGCTCCCGTCCGGCGCCGGCGGCTACTACCAGCAGGCTCCGTGGCCTGCTCCAGGGTGGCGCGCCGGGTGATGTCATCACCTGGCGCGCTACTCTAGAGCAGGCCGCGGAGCCCGCTGGTAGTAGCCGCCGGCGCCGAACGGGAGCGGACGGGCTGGGAAGGTAAGCAGGGGGCGTGCGGAGGGGAGGAGGGGGCGCACGGAGGGGAGGAGGGGGGCCCTTACCTTCCCGTCCCGTCCGCTCCCGTCCGGCGCCGGCGGCTACTACCAGCGGGCTCCGCGGCCTGCTCTAGAGTAGCGCGCCAGGTAAGCAGTGGCGGGGAAGGGGGCTTACCCCCCCCGGAGCCGTCTGCTTCTATCCACTGGCGCCCGCGGGCGCCAGCGGATGGAAGCGGACGGCCCCAGGGGGGGTAGGGAGTGCGGGGGAGGGGGCTTACCTGCCGGGGCCGTCCACAGCGGACGGCCCCGGGAGGGGGAGGGAGTTAGGCCCCCCCTCACCCACCCGCCGCCATTTTTTCCTCATAGACTTGCATTGCAATGCAAGTCTATGGGGGGAAAAATGGCGGCCAATCCAAAAATTTCCAATTTTTGGATCGGGATCGTACTCGATCCCGTCCGGGGGGCCTCCGATTTTGTTCGAACTGATCCGTGACAAAATTGGAGGTCCCGATCCGGGTCCCGATCCGATCCGGGGGGTCCGTGCACACCCCTAGTTACTACGTTGGCAGATCTACATGCAAAATATTTATTACATTAAATTTTTAAAAACAAATCACAAAGAGGCCAAATGCGTTTCGGCAATTTTGTCTTCCTCAGTTGCCTATATAGACACAATAAAAAGATAAAGAAAAATAAATGCAAATAATGACATAATATCTGTATATATTATATTTTGTTATGTTATCAAAGGCTGCCTCTACAAGAGGCATTTAAAGCTCTTTCAAGGCGCATTAAAAAATTACCTCTACAAGAACGGAGTGCAAATCAGGCGTAGAGGCGCGTTTTCTCTCCGATTATGCGCATTATCGAATGCGCGTTAAATAGCGAGTTTTATTTTGCTCTGGCCGTTAAAGCGCATTTTGACAATGTGAACAAGCGATTCTCCGCATTAACTACTTGTAAAGCGCATTTGAAACAACCGGTAAGGCCACCAGTTGTGCACTCAATTACCTCCTGCATACAAGCATTTACGATAACGTGCTTCAGCGATTATGCGCATAATCGGCTAACCAGGCGTCAAACGGAATCCATCTAGAGGGGGTCAAAGCTGTTTTTACCAAATTAAAACTTACCCTTTTTTTTGTTTCAGAAACAAACTTAATTCAGAAAGTCATCTGTATTTTTAATATAAGATTGAACTTAAGGTACAAAAGGTTTTGGATAGTGATCTACATATTCAGATAAGGGCTCTAAAATAGAACCACAGCCAGATACTATAGGATGCCCTGGTACAGGCGATATCCTCTTATGAATTTTTGGCAGAAGATACATCCTGGGTATCCTCCTCTCTGAATTTAGTAAAAAAAAACCCATAGGGTTTTTTTTATCCACATAATTTTCCAATAATGCCTTCTCTACAATTTCAACAATTTCCTTCCAAATAATGTTTGATTTGGTATCCAGTGGGTTAAATTGTAAGTTCTCACAGGTGTTTTGATATCTTATTTCTTGACCTTGAGTCCATATGCACAGCCAACCTCTATCTCATTATGACTATGCCATTTAGTATAATTAGGCACGGTGTTACATATGGGTTTGTGATGTTTTTCAATGGAGAGTTTGGTAGCAGGACCTGCTATCCATTGCGGGAAGTCTCCAACATGTTCAACATGGGTATCTTAATTTTATGTTGGTAAGTTATGAATAATATTTTCTTTTTTTTTCTTTTTTTTCTTTTTTTTAAAAGGGGTCAGTTTGAAAATGGCGAAGTTAATTATAATACATAGATCTTTTTCTAAAATAAATAAATAAATAAAGATATTTCTCTTTGCTAGTTCACAGTGAATGACCAAGGAAATAATTACAACACCCATCCTCCATTTAAATCAAGGTTTAAACAAAATAGAATAGTATTCTATAATGAAACTGTGTTTAGCTGTCTACATTGTTTTAAATTTTGTATATTTATATTTTTGTGCTGTATTTTATTATCTGAAGAATTGTTGTAAACCGCCCAGAGAGCTTCAGCTATAGGGCAGTATAGAAATGAAATTAGTAATGATGATGTTAATAATAATAATAATAATAATGAAAAGCAGCAGCAGGGAAATGAAGGTGGGGTGACAGGATCACCTGCCTGGTGGAAAGCCAAGAGAGTAGTTGAAATGTTGCATCACAGCAATGCATGTACTATATGGGCTGTCTTTTAAATAATGCAACATTTTCCTTTTCAGTTTGGAAAAATCAGGCATGTTTTCAGGGTCGTAGATGAAAAGCTACATATCGGCTCAGAGGCTTAGCATGGGCACAATGCCTGGCAGCACGGCACCGGTGCAGCTACCTATCGGTTTTCATAGCATCACATAATTATAGAATAGTAGAGTTGGAAGAGGCATCTAAGGCCATTGAGTCCAACCCACTGCTCAATGCAAGAATGCACCCTAAATCATCGCTGACAGGTGACTGTCTAGCTGCCTCTTGAAGGCCTCTAGTGTGGAAAAGCCCACCACCTCCCTAGGTCATGGGTTCCATTGTTGTACTGCTCTAACAGTCAGGATGTTTTTCCTGATGCCCAACTGGAATCTGGCTTCCTGTCACTTAAGCCCATTATTCCATGTCCTGCATTCTGGGATGACCGAGAAAAAATCCTGGCCCTCCTCCGTGTGACAACCTTTCAAGTATTTGAAGAGTGCTATTGTGTCTCCCCTCAATCTTCTTTTCTCCAGGCTAAACATGCCCAGTTCTTTCAGTCTCTCCTCATAGGGCTGTGTTTCTAGGGCAGGGCTCCTGCAGCTTTAACTGTTGTGATAAAGAGGGCATTTCACCAGGTGCTGCCTGCCTACAAATGACACCTGCTGCAATTCCCTTTTCTATGCAACTGTTAAAGATACAGGAGCCCAGTCCTCCTTACCATATGGTCACCCTATGAGAAGACTAGCAATAGCTACTAGTCCTGGTTGGTCTATGCTACTTCCAGTATGTGCATGCCATTAAAAAAAACAGGTCAGTAATGCATCTTCCTAGGTCCCGAGTCCCTTAGCAACGAGAAATGAAGGGATCCAAACCAGGAGGCATAAGCCAGAAACCTTAATTGGTGGACATGACTATATCCTGTGGAAGTGAATTCCATAGTTTAACATACTGTGCCAATAAACTGCACACTCCCTGTGTGCTACAGACCACAGCTGGTTGTAGGAGAATCTTTTTGCCTTCGTGGTCTAACAGGAAATGTTACTTCTTAGCTACCCAGGTACCAGGAAAACCCGGACCAACACCAGCTGTGAGGACTGCTTCCCTTTTCCTTCAGTCTGTTCTCCCTGTGTAGCATTCAGGTAAGAGGGCAAGAGCCGTGGTTCAGCAATGGGGCCCCAGTTGTACATCAGGTTCAATGCCTGGCTCTTCCGGCTAGGGCTGGGGAACAATCCCATCTGAAACTCTGGAAAGATGCCATCAGTTGGGGCAAACAATACTGATTCGATATACGACACGGTGGAAGCTGTTGGCAGTGGGGCAGTAAATCCGCTCCAGGTTTCAGTCAGAACTCTAAAGGAGCTATCCAAGGTGATTTGCACTGTGGAAAGCTCCTTTAGAGTTCTGACCAAAACATGGATTGGATTCACTGCCCCACTGACCACGGAGCCACCAGCTTCTGACCAAAGGGAGTGGCCAGTCTGGTGGAATCAGAAGAGCCAGGGATGGAGTCAGCTTGGAAAAAGTTGGGAAAAAAATTGGCTTGGGAAAAAAGCAGGGGTGTGCACGGACCCCCCGGATCGGATCGGGACCCAGATCGGGACCTCCAATTTTGTCACGGATTGGATCGGACAAAATCGGAGGCCCCCCAGACCGGATCGAGTGTGATCCTGATCCAAAAATCGGAAATTTTTGGATCGGCCGCCATTTCCCCCCCCCCCCCCCCCCCATAGACTTGCATATTACAAGATGCAAAGGAGAGGGGAGGTCTGGGGCTTCCAAACCTGAAATTGTATTTTCACTGCCAGTTGCTTGTTATGGATGAAAGAATGGATGCCGTTGAAAAATAGAAGATTGTTGGAATTAGAAGGTCATGAACTGAGATTTGGGTGACATGGATATTTGTGGTATGACAAAGCTAAGGTTAATGTAGAATTTAATAATCACTATGTGCGACGTGCTATTCTGAGAATATGGAATAAATATAAACCTAGGCTTTGTCAGAAAACACCATTGTGGCCATCAGCTCAGGAAACTTATCGCAGAAGAGAATTGACAAGTTTGTGTAATCGGTTAACATACAATGACTTATTAGAAGTGGTACAAGGTGAATATAAATTAAAGCCAAGAGAGGGGTTAACAAAGGAAGGTCATACAAGTCAATGGTTCTCCTACCTACAAATTGTGGAAAAGTTCAAAATAGATATAAAAACGTGGGGGTTTGAACAAACAAAATCTGAATTTGAAAGGGCATTATGTACTAGTGAAGAACATGTTATTTCAAAAGTATATAAGTTATTGTTGAAGTTTGAGACGGAAGATGAACAAGTGAAAGAGTGTATGATAAAATGAGCACAAAACTTTGGATATAATATACCAATGGATCAATGGGAAAAGATGTGGTTAAAAGACTTAAAATTTACATTAAGTACTAGACTTAAAGAGAACTTTTATAAGATGATGTATAGAATATAGATGGCATATGTCTTCTTTGAAATTAGCTAAAATGTACAAGGGGGCCTCCAGAACCTGTTGGAAATGTGAAGAGCAAGAAGGAACATTCTATCATGCATGGTGGACTTGTAAATGAGCAAAAACTTTTTGGATACAAATTCATTCTTTAAGGTAAAAATTATTAAAGATTAATATAGAGCTGAAACTGGAATATTTTCTTTTGGGTCTAATGGATGATCAGACTAAAAAGAACTGTGGAACTTTAGTTTTATATATGGCGGTGGTAGCAAGACTGTTATATGCACAAAAATGGAAAAAACAACGTTACCTACAATGGATGAATGGATTTTGAAGTTATTGGAGATAGCGGAGAAGGCAAAACGTACGTCAATAATGAGAGAAAAGTCAACAGCCAGGTTTAGAACTGAATGGAAACCCCTTATAGACTTTGTGAAGGGGCAAGAAAAAAATGACCCGTTTATCTGTGGATTCAACGAATAAGAAGTAAGGGTTAAGATAAAAAAAGAGAGGGGAAATCTATTTTTGTATAGTTTAGTTGCAAGAAAAATATGGTTGCATATCTTTGTTGGGGAGAAAATCAGGAATCCACTGATATTTTGTATATTCTCCTCTTTTAGCGTGCTGTTTTTGATGTTTTGTTGGTCTTTGTATTGTCTGTGTTTTAACTTTGTTGATGTGTGGAAAATAAAAAAAAATGAAATCAAAAGGAATTGTGGGAGTTGTAGTCCAACCCATCTGGAGGACTCCAGGTTGGAGAAGGCTGATCATGGTGTTTCCAGAATGCAATGCTTTACGGGGAGGAGTGCGTCAAGGGAAGGCACTCTGCATATGCTCAGATGCCCTTTCTCTCTTCACGTTCTACGTTGTCCTATTTAAATTTTTTATCCATTCCGTTCAAAATTAACATTATTCTTTTTTTAAAAAAAAAGCTGTCCCATCAGAATGGCTATAAAATAATAACGACAATAATAATAATAATAATAATATAATGATGATGCAACCCTGTCTAGATGTAAAACGCACTGTAATATCATTTTAATAAAAAAAAAATGCTGTCATAAATAAAAGGATTATGTCTGTGCGAGTAATTCCTATATCTACATCTATAATCTATTTGAGGGAGGGGAAGGATCTGACGTCGGAACCATGGCAACCAGACCCCAGCAGCTAGAGGGAGGCGTTTCCAAGGGGCAATGCTCCGTAACGTTGTCTCCGGTGAGGTCAAAACGAGCGGCTCAAAGAGGAGGAGCCTCTTGCCCCCAACCCCCGCTTTCCCTCTTTTCCATTTCCGCCCTCATCCGCTGACGAAGGCGGATTGGGCGCCGAGGGCGGTCACGTGGGCTAGGCGGGCCTGGGCAGCGCTGGCCCCGCCCCCTCGGCCCTGGCGATGCCTGTGTGTGTGTGTCTGTTTCCTCCTTCCCTTCCACATCCGGGTTCTTGGTTGGGAGCGCTTCCTGCCGGCTGCTGCTGCTGCTGCTGCTGCTGGAGCTTCCATGGGGAGATAGACAGGGAGGAGGGGAGTGGGGAGGGGGCTGGAGCCAAGGGGTCCCCCAGGGTGGGAGAGAGGGGGCCTGAAGGAAGCGTGTGTGGGGCACCTCCCTCCCTCAGCCCCCTCCTTTCAATAGAGCCAAGGGTTAACCCCTTTGCTGCTGGGCTCTACAGACAACGCCCCCCCCCATCTTTGCCCCCTCCCCACATACGCTATGGGGCCTGACGCCCCTCTCTGACGGCTGAGGGTTGAGCCCCTCTCTCTGTCCAAAAGGTGGGTATTCATCTCCCCCCCCACACACATTCCTGCCCCATGGGTAGCAAGCGCTGCATTTGGGGAGGGGCTATTCCTCCCCCCCCCCAAAATAATAATAATAATAATAATAATAATAATAGTGGCTGCCTTGTGATTCTGATAGGAACAGGAGGGTCGCTTGCTGTTTCCTTGGCAGTGTGGCGCTAAGCCATCATCCCCACCCCAAAACCTCCAGCTGCACCATTCTTAGCCGATTTCTTCTCTTCCCCTCTCCTGCTAACAATCTAGAACTTTGTTCCCTCTGACTCTGACCAATCTCTTCCTTTCTCCACAAATTCCCAGCTGCCCTGCTGCTGGTTTGTGGGATTAGGCAGCCTGACCACTCCGGCTGCTGTGGGTTTAGTCATGGTAGAGAGAAATGGGAAAGGACAGAGCCCTTGAATTCTTTCCAGCGTCCTCAGACCCTCTCCTGGGTTAGACGTCTGCTGCATTTTCTTTGGCCTGCCCACATCTGACCTGTTACTGCACCTGGAGAGGGCTGTAATTGTGACATCTGAGAACCACCTCTTCAGTGGCTCCTTGGATTGTGACATCTCTCCCCTCCCACCTCCAACTTCTTTCCCCTGATACCCTAGACATCTTCCTTACCTGTAAGTTACACTGCCCACTCATTAAACTCTATGAATGTTAATGATTTTATTCTTCCCTTCTAAGCTAGAAATATTTCACAGTTGTGGTGTCTTCTCATTTCCTTCCATCCAGTAAGAACTTCAATTTTGCAGCTATGACCTCTGCCAGATGATTAATTCTCAGCTAATACCGTAATCTCTGTGGTCGTGGCCTCCTGTGAAAACTACCAGGAATTTTGGTTTGCATCTTGTTGGCGGGTTAGGATTGGCACCGGCTGGCCTGCAGGGACATTGTGCTGGATATTGGGGCACCATGGAGTTTGCTGAGCTTATCAAGACACCACGGGCTGACAATGTGGTCCTTCACCGCCCCTTCTACCCAACAGTGGAGGGGACACTGTGCTTAACAGGGCATCACCTCATCTTCTCTTCACGACGGCAAAACAATGTTGAAGAACTGTGGCTTTTGCATTCCAACATCGATTCTATTGAAAAACGGTGAGGATGTTTTAATCCCTTTTGGGGGTGGGGTGCGAGGGGAGAACATTAGCATGCAGCTCAATAAACATTTACTCCTCTTCCAAGGCCATGGAATGTTTTGCTATCAGAATGGCATTGGAGGAAAAACAATAAATAATGTATTGATATATTATTATTATTTAATCTGCCCAATCACTAGTGTTCTCCGCGTGGATTGCAATCAGTTAAAAGACTAAAATGCCATACAGACAGTTAAACTATAAAATTCAGATATTTAAAAGTATGCAATGCAATAACATTGCAGAGTTAGAGCACATGCATTGCATGCAGAAGGTCCCAGTTTCAATCCCCGGCTCCTCCAGGTAGGGCAGGAAATATTCCGGCCTAAAACTCTGCAGAGCCATTGCTGCCTGTCAGGGTTGACAGTACTGGGTTGGATGGACCCATGGTCTGACCTTCAGTATAAGACAGCTCCCTATGCAACAAAGCACAGACATTTATAAAACAGCTATAAAAATCTAGAACTAGTTCTTCACAAAGCCTGGGAGTAAAGAAAGGTCTTTGCCTGGTGCCAAAAAAATAACAACATAAGTGCCAGGCAAACCTCTTTGGGGAGGGCATTCCCTAAGTGGGGTGCCACAACTGAAAAGGCCCTTTCTCTTGTAGCCACCCACCTGCAAGAGGAGGAGGAGGAGAGCCACCCAGAGGAGGGCCTCTGAAGATGAGCTAGGGGTCCAAGCAGGTACATGCGGAAAGAGATGTGCCTTTAGATACTCTGGTCTCAAACTGTTCAGGGCTTCCAAGGTCAAGCTGTTCAGGGCTTCCAATTGGGCTCAGAAATAGACTGGAAATATTCAAAGCATTTCATGCATTTTGTCTCCGTCATTCTTACAGCCATTCTGCAAAACAAGCCAGTATAATTATCCCTCATGTTACAGGGGAGAGGGCTGGCTTGAGCTGGCTGAAGGCCACTCAGTGAATTCACAACTGCACTCATATTTTAACCTGTGGAACTAGAGATTCCCACAGGTAGACAGCAGTTGCAGTCCATTGTACCTGTGCCTTTTTGAAATGGATATTGCCTAGCTCTGTTCTGAGGTTTGGCCAAAGATGTTTGGTGGAATCTCACGAGGTACTGGTTCCCCTCTATACACACTGGTTTCGGCCTCATCTTGAGTATTGAGTCCAGTTCTGGACACCACACTTTAAGAAGGATGCAGACAGACTGGAGCGTGTTCAGAGGAGGGCAACGAGGATGATCAGGGGTCTGGAAACAAAGCCCTATGAGGAGAGACTGAAAGACCTGGGCATGTTTAGCCTGGAGAAGAGCAGACTGAGGGGAGACATGATAGTACTCTTCAAATACTTGAAAGGTTGTCACACAGAGGAGGGCCAGGATCTCTTCTCAATCAACCCAGAATGCAGGACACTGCATAATGGGCTCAAGTGACAGGAAGACAGATTCTGGCTGAATATTAGGAAAAACTTCCTGACTGTTAGAGCAGTATGACAACGGAACCAATGACCAAGGGAGGTCGTGGGCTCTCCTACACTAGAGGCCTTCAAGAGGCAGCTGGACAACCATCTGTCAGGGATGCTTTAAAGTGGATTCCTGCGTTGAGCCGGAGGTTGAACTCGATGGCTTTATAGGCCCCTTCCAACTCTAATAATAATAATAATAATATATTTATTTATTACCCGCCTCTCCCAACGGATCGAGGCAGGGAACAGCATTAAGCATAAAATACAAAACTGATTAAAACACTTAAAACCAATACATCATTAAAATACCAATAAAACACTTTAAAATTCATCTGAGTAGGCCTGCCGGAAGAGATCAGTCTATAGATCTTTTAAATTCCTGAAGACTGGTAAGTTGGCGAATCTCTCCTGGCAGGTCATTCCACAATCTGGGAGCGGCAGAAGAGAAGGTCCTCTGGTAACGGTTGTCAGTCTAGTTCTTGTTGACTGTAGTAAATTCTTCCCAGAGGACCTGAGCATGCGGGGCGGATTGTATGGGAGAAGGCGATCCCGTAGGTAACCTGGACCCAAACCATGTAGGGCTTTAAAGGTAATAACCAGCACTTTGTACTTCGCCCGGAAACTCTACTATTCTATGATTCTATGAATGGTTTTTGAGCCAGTAAAATTTCCCTTAATTCACTGGCTGGAATTTTGTTCCCTCACACTCAGCATCTGATTTCCATTGCTGCAGTCAGGAAGAATATTTCCTGTGGTCAAATTGTTCAAGGATCTGGTCCCCCCCCCCTTTTTGCTTTCTCCTGTTGTTCTTTAACATCACAAGAAGCTGCTTAGTGAGGTCGTTTGAGGGCTACAGTGAAGTTTTATTAGTATGCTGATGATACTGAGCTCTGTTTCTCTTTGTCAGGTGAGCTTGAGTCATGTGAGGCTGTGCAGTTAGCAGAACGGTTGTCTGGTTGTGATGGGCTTGATGCGGGTGAATAAATGGAAGTTGAATCCTGATGGCACTATGACTAGGGGGTTCTTGGGTCCAAGAAATCGGTGTTCAACTGGTTCTGGATGAGGGGGGGGGGCTTGAAAGATCAGGTTTGAGGGAACACTTTGATCCAGCATTAACTCTGGAGGCTTCAGAGGTTTTGCCAACTGTAGCCATTCCTCTACAGCATAGCTTAGCTAGAGTGATCTGTGCTTTAATATCCTCCCGGTTAGATTACAATAATGTGTTATAAACGGGGCTGCCCTTGAAGCTTTAACCATTTTAGAATTCAACGGCTAGAATTCTGACTGGTTTAACTGGTTGGAGCCATATTAGAATGGTTCTTAGAGAATTTCACCAGCTGTCCATTCACTTCCACACCCAGTTCAAGGTGTTGTGCTTTACCTTTAAAGCTCTAAGCACCTGGGGCCAAAATGCCTGAAGGAGTGCCTCTTCCCATATCATCCTGCCCATGCCTTAAAGTCTTCAGAGGGGGCCTTTCTCTGAGCACCATTAGTTGGTGAAATGTGGTATGTACAAAGGAGAGCTACTTTTCCATGGTGTCCTGCCAGCCCTGCCACAGCCTCCCTAAGGAAGCTTGACAGGCTGTGTGACACTACAATCCTTTCAGCGCACAGTGGGTCAAAATATTTCGGTGTGCCTTGACGGTTTAAGTTCTTATGAGTATCTCAATCCCACTTGTTGGTTTTCATGGTCATGTTGCCTCTTAGGTGGCGGTTGCATGAAGGCTAGAGATGTCTTGTGCTTCATCATCTGTATTGTGTATTACTTTTTGCTGTTGGACACTGCCAGGAGGGATGAAATACGTTATTGTATTTTCATGCAGATTATTACTTTTATTGTATGCTGTTCTTATTTTATCATGTCATCCACCCAGAGACTTTGTGTTATTGGAGGACTAAAGATATGATATAATATTTTCATATCATGAGAGACAGGGTGTGGTGTAGTGGCTAGAGTTTTGCACTGGGAGTTGGGAGATCCGGGTTCTAGTCTCCATTTGGCCATGGAATCTCACCGAGTGACTTTGGGCCAGTCACAGACTATTACCCCCAGCCTACCTCACAGGGTTGTTGGTGTGATAAAAAAAGGAGGAGGAGATGTACACCGTCTTGGGTTGCTTAAGGAGGAAACAAGGTTTTATATAAATGTGATTAATAATAATAATAATATTAACAGCAATAACAATAATAATAATAATGTAGACTTTTAAAAAATAAATAAGAAATGGTTCTATTTCAGTTCCATTAAGTCAGCCTTCCCCAATTGGATGCCCTGCAGATGTATTGGAGTTACAACTCCCATCCCCAGTGGGCATTGTGGTCATGTTGGGTGGGGATAATGGGTGTTGTAATCCCAACGCCTGGTTGAGAGAGGCTGCGTCCGGTCATGGTGCGGAAGCAATACTTCTTCCTGCCAGTCTGAATAAGGTGTGGGTGGGCCCTGCTTTGGGAAAGGCATTGAAATCAATAAGCTGCTGATCCCTCTTCATCCTTTGATTCTGTGACTTCCACCTGTCATTTCTAACCCCAAGCGAGCAAGAGGAGCGGTAATTAACTCGCAAGGGTTCCAAGCAACTTTTATTCTTATAGACTGGTGGGGTGAAGAGAGAGAGAGAGAGAGAGAGATGGCATTATGGTCTGTGGAGGCTTCAGTTCGCTCTTGCATCGCGCTTTTCTCTCGCACGCGTTCCTTTCTTCTGCGCTAAGGAACAGCAAGCAGTTTGGACAATGAACCTGTTTCCGGGCCCCTGCCAGGCTATTTTGCAACTCCCTTGGATGTGAATAAATGCGGAATTGGCACAGCAGAGCTTCTCCTTGCAAGGGCATCGACGGGACCGCTCTCTCAAATCTTGCCAGCGCAGCTTTGACTGTTCACAGACTTAGTCAAAAGTGGTTGCTGTCGAACGAGAGTCAGAGTGCGCTTCCATGGGGTTTGGCGCCCTTGCTGAAGAATACATTTGAGGTGTGTGCAGAAGTGTTTCCTTAGAAAAGGAGAAGGGCGGGAGACACGTATTATTTCTATTCCTACTTAGTTCCATTTCCTAAAGGCTTGTGGTGGGTAAGAGTTCGCAATAAAACAAACACACACTGTTAAAAACAACAACGGTGAAATGGAATAATAATAATAATAATAATATATTTATTTATAGCCCGCCTCTCCCTTTGGATCGAGGCGGGGAACAGCAACAATATAAAACACAAAAATCACAACAGTTAAAATCTTAAAAGCAAGAGAAAAATACAACATTAAAAACATCTTAAAATTCATCTGGATAAGCCTGTCGGAAGAGGACAGTCTTCATGACTCTCTTGAATTCATGAAGACTGTCAATTTGTCTAACCTCCTCCGACAGACCATTCCATAGTCTGGGAGCGATGGAAGAGAAGGTCCTCTGGGTAACACCCACCAGCCTAGTTTTGGCTGGCTTGAGTAAATTCTTCCCAGAGGACCTAAGTGTGCGGGGCGGATTGTACGGGAGAAGGCGATCCAGCAGGTACCCTGGACCCAAACCATGTAGGGCTTTAAAGGTAATAACCAACACTTTATACTTCGCCTGGAAACTGATTGGCAAACAATGAAGCGATTTTAAAACTGGTGTGATGTGATCACCCCTAGATGTACCGGTGACCAACCTGGCTGCCATATTTTGAACAAGTTGAAGTTTCCGGACTAGGCACAAAGGTAGCCCTATGTACAGCGCATTCCAGAAGTTGAGCCTCGAAGTTACCAGCACGTGCACTACCGTCTTGAGGTCTTCCAACTCTAGGAAGGGGCACAGCTGGCATTATCAGCCGAAGCTGATAGCAGACACTCCTGGCCGTCGCATCTATCTGGGCTGTCATTTGGAGCGACGGATCCAGGAGCACCCCCAAGCTGCAAACACAGTCTTTCAGGGGGAGTGTAACCCCATCCAGAACTGGTTGACACACCTCTAAACCCAGGTTGGGGCCTTTGACAGCAAGCACCTCCGTCTTGTCTGGATTGAGCTTCAGTTTGTTTTTCCTCATCCAGCCCATTACCGCCTCCAAGCATTCATTCAAAGGAGACACACTATCCTTAGCTGACAATGTTGTCGAAGGCATAGAGAAATATATGTTGTCGAAGGCATAGAGAAATATACCCCAGACGTGCTTCATCCTAGCTGTTTAATGTCAGCCCTTGGAGGAAAATTGGTGGGGGGGGGGGAGTTGTTTTTTAATGTGTTGTACTGGAAAGTATTTGGGGAAGCAAGTGCCACAGTTGTGGGGAAGCCCCTAAGATGGGGCTCCCCAGCCTCTTTGGATCTGTGGGCACACTTGGGAGTTTGAGGAAGTGCTGTGGGCAGCACCCCAAAATGCCTGAGCAGTCGGTTGTGAGTTTGGCATCTAGCTGCCACGTCTACGTGTGTTAAGCTGTATCTTAACTTTTGTTGCATGTTTCTTGGACACCGTAACATCTCTTTAATAAAGCATTGTCTAATTCAGCTAATTGCCATTGGTGCAATATAGCTAATGCTTTTTTGAAACGTATGTTTTGGCAGTGTCCAGAAGTTGCATTCCTTTTGCGGGGAGGTTATTATATAGATAAATCTTGTACTGGAACAGTCTTTAATATCCAATGACGTACACACTCTTTTACCTGCTTCATGGAAATTAACAAATGGTCAGCGGAAATGGATTCTCCGTGCCCTTCTGATAGCTAAAAGTCTGATCTTACAGCACTGGAAGGATACACACTCACCTCCTATAATCCAATGGATGGAGGACCTTACATTGCTTTCGCTATTTGAATGGGTGGCATATAAACACCACCGTCAAATGGGTACTTATTTGGATATTTTGCCTGCTTTTGTTGAAGCCTGTGTATAATTGCAAGAAAACTGCATGCATTTCAAACAAATCCATGTACATACATTAACGAAAGGGGAATATATATAAGGTGTTAGTGGACACCTGCGCATAACACATTGGGGACTCCTAATCTAAGAGTATCTCTTGCTGTTCAAACATGGTGTGCAGATGGTGGACTCAGCAAAGTACTTCCTAGTGCTAATAAAGTGAGAAGGTAATCTCTAAGGCAGTCTTCCCTGACCTGGTGTCCTCCAGGTGTATTGGACTACAACTCTCATTATCCCCTGCCAACATGGCCACTGGCAAACCTTGGTCTTTCCCAGCCCACAGTGGCTTTTCAGTTCTGGCAGAGTTATGAAGACCAAGGAGCAGGCGTGTATCACCACTAAGTGAGTGTTTGATGCCTGTTCACTAAACACCGGCAACATTGATGAGGCAGGCGAGAGGACCATCATACTGTGGCTATTCCCTCTGACTTCTTTGTCTTTTGTTACTGGGCCCAGAGGGCAGGGAGGGAATGCGTGTCTTCTCGAGGAAGCGTGCAAGTGTTTGTGTGCGCATGCGGCCTTCTGGCAAAGTTCTAAGCATCCTTGCATTGGATCAGTGAAGATGGCGTTGGCCTGGCACTGGATAATGTAATCCCCAAATCCCTCATCCACTCTTGCTGATTTGGTGCATCTGTGCCAATGACTTAGCACTCCCTCGCCATGGAAGCCCCGATCTTTTATGTCTGGCCCTGCATGTCTGACTCTCCCTAATCCTTGTTGGTTGCTTGATGGAGCTTAACATGATCACAGCTGTGCTTTCTAAGCCCACTTCACTTTCTCTGTTTCTTATGCTTCATACCTGTGAGGGGATCAGAGTCCTCCTCGTCCCGATGAACTGTATGAACAAGGGCTCTTCTCTTCCATCCATTCAATGGAGCCCTGCAAAATTCAGCATCTTTACAATCTCTCTCCCCAATGCCTGTTTCCCCCCACCCTTCCAAATTATAATGTCAAGTTCCTAGCCCTTATGGTTCCGGGCGGGGTGGGGGGGACTTAGAAGCATGTGAGCTGCATCTTGTAAAAGTGAAGCCAGGGGTGCACAACCCACAGCTCCTGGATGCCGGTTATATTGGCTCACTCTTTTTCCCACCACTATCGAATTCCCACCAACACCAGGAGGCAGCCGGCGTGGCTGCTAATGGTTGCGCGGAAGCAGCAAAGCTCAGCTGAAAACTTTTTCTTTTTTTCCAAAGCTTTTGGTGGAACTTTAGTTTGATCTCACTGTTTTATAAGGTTGTTAGTTTTATTGTCCCCTGTGCCTGTTTGGCCAATTCCCTTCCCTTTGTTGATTTATTGTGATTTTATCAGAATCATGAAGCCTGTGTGGCAGAGACTTGCTGTTTTATTAGTGCAGTACGACAATGGAACCAATGACCTGGGGAGGTGGTGGGCTCTCCCACACTAGAGGCCTTCAAGAGGCAGCTGGGCATCCATCTGTCAGGGATGCTTTAGGGTGGATTCCTGCATTGAGCAGGGGGTTGGACTCGATGGCCTTATAGGCCCCTTCCAACTCTACTATTCTATGATTCTGTTGTTTTATTATGGAAAGCACCATGTGCGTTCATGGCTGCAACGTAACCCCTATACTAGGCATGTCACAGTAACCCTTCTCAGGCCAAGCGCCACCACTTGAAAAACCTGAGGGAGAGTTAAATAAAAACCTTCTCCCTAGCTATGTGGGGAAAAGGTTTGATTCAGGATCTTCTGGTAAAATGAACAAAGGTGTGGGTATAATCTGGTGTGTGTGTGTTGAGTGACGGTATGACAGGCGAATAAAGCCAAGCTGACACGTGGTATTTGGTAGCTAATAATAATAATAATAATAATAAGTTTATTTTAATTAACAAAGTTTTAACTCAGCATTCAATATATTCAAACCTGCCTACACTAAACTCTCCTCACTATTCCTAAGTCCCTAACACCACTAAAAACTCGAACAACAACTCCCAACCTCCAACAACTCTGACAGACTCAGTCACCCCATAAATACTCCTTTCCCCCACTCAGTTCAACATGCTATACTTACCAGAGATACTAAACTAGACATATACAAGATAAAGACTTGTGGGGCAATGCCACAGTGGCACTATATAAATAAATCATCATCATCAGGATTGCCAGGTGGGTGAGGAGGTAGACACCTCTCCTCCTCCAACAACGGAGAAGCAGCTGACGTTTGCTGCTTTCACTCTTCCTGGTGGGGTCACTGGCAGGAATGGAGGGAGCTTTAGCCCCCTCTTAGCTCAGTGACCCCCGAAGCAGCCTCCCTCAACCCAGTGGTGGTCAGGGGGCGGGAGGTGAATATGTGGGCTTGGATGCATGTAGCTTGCTGCCAAAGCCTGCGGTGACTCTTGGAGTGAAAAAGGATGTGCGCCCCGGAAACCAAGTGGACACTTAGGCAAGGTTTCTGTAGACTGTACAGCTGCTTGAATGTTCAGATAGGATCCCCCCCCCCCCCCACCTCTCTTCTGCTCATCAGCTTGATGCTTCCCAGAGAGGACTGGGGGTTTACTATGCTTCAGCATGGCAGAGGTGTAGCCCTGGCCTGTTCTGGCAATGATAGGTGTCTTTCTTTTAAAACCAACCTTTAGCTATTGTGATTAGATAGGGTGACCATATGAAAAGGAGGACAGGGCGCCTGTATCTTTAAGAGTTGCATAGAAAAGGGGATTTCAGCAGGTGTCATTTGTATGCATGCAGCACCTGGTGAAATTCCCTCTTCATCACAACAGTTAAAGCTGCAGGAGCTATACTAGAGTGACCAAATACAAAAGAGGGCAGGGCTCCTGCAGCTTTAACTGTTGTGATGGAGAGGGAATTTCACCAGGTGCTGCATGCATACAAATGACACCTGCTGAAATCCCCTTTTCTATGCAACTGTTAAAGATACAGGAGCCCAGTCCTCCTTTCCATAGGGTCACCCTACCCAAGATGGCCCAAGGTCTTTCAAATCTGCCTCTGAAGAGGCAGAGATCTTCTGGGGAGAGGGGGGTGCTGGGCAATCACCTAGCCCCCAAGAACACTGGCACCTATGATCCAAAGGATCCAAAAATCAGCCATGGATGCTTTAATGCAATATATATATATATATATATATATATATATATTAGTTTGGGCTGCATTAATAGATGTATAGCTGGTTCCCCTCTATTCGGCACTAGATATCCTTCATCTTGAGTATTGCATCCAGTTCTGGGCACCACACTTCAAGAAGGATGCAGACAAGCTGGAGGGGGTTCAGAGGAGGGCAACGAGATGATCAGGGGTCTGGAAACAAAGCCCTATGAGGAGAGGCTGAAAGAACTGGGCATCTTTAGCCTGGAGAAGAGAAGACTGAGGGGAGACATGATAGCACTCTTCAAATACTTGAAAGGTTGTCACACAGAGGAGGGCCAGGATCTCTTCTCAATCATCCCAGAATGCAGGACGCGGAATAATGGGCTCAAGTTACAGGAAGCCAGATTCCGACTGGACATCAGGAAAAACTCCCTGACTGTTAGAGCAGTACGACAATGGAACCAATGATCTAGGGAGGTCATGGGCTCTCCCACACTAGATGCCTTCAAGAGGCAGTTGGACAGCCATCTTTCAGGGATGCTTTAAGGTGGATTCCTGCATTAAGCAGGGAGTTGGACTCGATGGCCTTAGAAGCCCCTTCCAGCTCTCCCATTCTATGATTTTAAGCCCCTTCTAGCATGGCCAATGGTCAGGAATGCTGGAAGTTAAAGTCCAAAATATCTGGAGATCTACATTCTGCCTATCTTGGCTTAACCCTACTCCCATCCACTGATTTTTCACTGTAAATGCCTCCCTTAGCGGTTTTCTGCCCATTTTTTTCTCCTGTTTAGGCTCTCTGGGAGAAGACAGTGGGGGATTGAGGGGGGGGGACATTTACAGGGGCAAATTGTCCAATGTGGGGAAGAGTTGGGCATCCTCTTTCCCGTCTGCTTAGACCCACCCTGAACTTATATCGCTTTGGAAATCTCCCACTTGCCAATATAATGTAAACTCTGCCCTTCGTGTTTTTCAACCAGCCACTCCCTGTTAAACGAAGGATGTGTTAGCGACTAAATTGTATTGGGTCTTTGCTCCTTGCTGAAAGCTGTCAGGGCAGTGTCCTTCTTCTTCTTAAATGTCCCCGTCATTGTATTGCTGCAGCTTTCTCGGCTCCATGGGCACCATCATCATCAAATGCAAAGACCTGAGGATTATTCAGCTTGACATTCATGGCATGGAGGAGTCTTTGAACATAGCTAGCTCCATTGAGGTAAGATGATCCGTAGGACTTGGAAGGACCCAGCTAGGACCTGCCCCTCTTTTACATGGGTCCTGGTTGGAAGCTGTGGCGCTGCTCACTCCTCAGGGTTATTGGGAAACGGATGGGAAGGGAAGGGAAGTTTGTTCAAAGAGGCACTCAGACATTGAACTTCAAGAAATGGGAAGTGCAAAGGCGAGTTGATGCGAAATAAATACTTACCTGTCTACCTGAAGTTTAATATATTGGCAGTGTTGACAGTTACTCTATTTAAATCTTTCAGCCAGAGGACTGAATTCAGTTTTGAAGAACCTCTCGGGAGCTGCATTTGAGTGAAGGGTGCGGCCAAAACTACCTGAATACTTTAGTTTAAAGCTCTTCTTTCCCATCACTAAGCCGTAGGTGAGGCTTTTCAACCTTTTAGGATGGCGAGAGAGGTGCACAAAAGCTGCAAAACCATCCAGCCATCAGTGTCCGGGAGAGAGAGAGGATAGAACCAGGGAAAGGGGGCATTGCAATCTGGAGGACCCTGGGGGCTAGGTTTGGTCTCCAGGCTCTTCACCTCGATATAAATTTAGAGCTCATCTTACTCCATATTCCTATTCCCCTTCCCCAAAGGTAGCTTTATATCTGAAACCTAACTCACACCTGCCACTTAGCCATTGGCTGAACTGCTGTGACTCTGTGGAATGTTCGCAGAAACCTTCTACCTGCTTGATGGAATGCTGCCAGCAGGGGAATGTTGAGCCAACAGTGTGATGTGGCTGTAAAAAAAAAAGCAAATGCTATTTTGGGCTGGATTAATAGAAGTACAGCTTCCAAATCGCGTGAGGCACTGGTTCCCCTCTGTTTGGCACTGGTTCCCCTCTGTTTGGCACTGGTTCCCCTCTGTTTGGCACTGGTTCCCCTCTGTTTGGCACTGGTTCCCCTCTGTTCGGCACTGGCTCCCCTCTGTTCGGCACTGGTTCCCCTCTGTTTGGCACTGGTTAGGTATCATCTTGAGTATTGCGTCCAGTTCTGGGCACCACAATTCAAGAAGGATGCAGACAAACTGGAAGGGGTTCAGAGAAGGGCAACGAGGATGATCAGGGGTCTGAAAAAAGCCCTATGAGGAGACACTGAAAGAACTGGACATGTTTAGCCTGGAGAAGAGAAGACTGAGGGAAGACATGAAATCACTCTTCAAATACTTGAAGAGGAGGGCCAGGATCAACCCAGAGTGCAGGACATTGCATAATAAGCTCTCCCCAGGTAGCCGAGCCAAGGCCCTTTGTCATTTTAATTTCCCTGTTCCCATGCTAAAATAAACCCTTACTAAACTCATGCTTGCTCTGTGCACTATTTTACTACAAAACCCACTATTCGCTCCTTTACAGGCTCAAGTTACAGGAAGCCAGATTCCGGCTGGACATCAGGAAAAACTTCCTGGTTGTTAGAGCAGTACAACAATAGAACCCATGACCTAGAGAGGGGGTGGGCTCTCCCACATTAGAGGCCTTCAAGAGGCAGCTGGACAGCCATCTGTCAGGGATGCTTAAAGGTGGATTCCTGCATTGAGCAGGGGGTTGGACTCCATGGCCTTATAGGCTCCTTCCAACTCTACTATTCTATAATTCTATGTTTCTATGACAAATGGTGCAACTTGTGAAGCAAGGTCAGCTGGGCTGGCAGAAGCAACCTGGATGGGACACAACGGTCGGAGAGGAAGGGAATTTTTGTCAGCGTTTGTGACATAATGCATCTCTTTTTATCAGCTTAGGGGTTGGCTGCTCTGAGGTGCCTCTGCCATCTCTCTGCACCTACTATCTGTAGAGACTACACCACTCCAACTGATAGGTTTCCATGTGATACTGAGCATGCTCATGCTGTGAGCCTTCACAGCATCATAAAGGAACGCAGCACCCAGAAATGGGAGGCCGACTGACCCCGTTAGCGGCAGAGGCTGTGGAACCAACGCCAACAGGAGACTAAAGAGAAAAGGAGCGTTGAGCTACCTTTTTCAACCAAAGGACATTTAACAAGTTGTGACGCTGTGGCTCAGTTCAGACAACACGTTTCTCAACAGTGGTTTTAGAACTCCACGGTGGAGTTTTTACACTACCGTTGAGAAATGTGTTTGTCTGTAGGGAAAACTCCACCCTGTGCAGAATATCCAAGCTGTGCAGAGGAGAGTTCCTGCACAAACGTTGTGTTCCGCGTTGTGTGGAGGACGCCGTGGCGTTTGCTGCTGCGTTGAGTGGACGTTTCCCCACTGGCTACAGAGTTCTCTGGCAAGAGCAATGAAAGGGGGGAGTGTCGCTCTAGGAGAGCCGCCGGGATTGCTTGTTTGCCACAGTGGCTGATGGGATACCATTGGGAGGACCGGGGGAGGAGAGAGGGTGGAGGAACTGTCAGTCAGACGCCATATTGACTTTAACTCAACTTCATAGTAGCCCAGAGTCACAGAACGGTGGAGTTAGAACATGTTGTGTGGGGAGTAGCCCCTGCAAACTCAACCGTTGAGTGGAGTTTTCACACTGCATAGAGAAATGTGTTTTGTGAACTGAACCCCTGTGTGTGTGTGCATTTTTTTGCCCCACGCAGGCGCTGTCTACTTTGGATTCCATCACCCTGATGTATCCATTCTTTTATCGGCCCATGTTTGAAGTCATCGAAGACGGCTGGCACTCCTTCTTGCCAGAGCGTGAATTCGAACTGCTGAGTTCTGTTGTAAGTCCCGAACATATTTCCCCGTTCCTTGGGCTCAACTGGAGGCCTCGCTCCAAATTCCTTTCCTACATCAAGTGAGAAATGAAGTTGGGGGAGGGGGTGTTCTCTGGTTCCCTGGGGAGGACCATTGCCCCTATTGTTCAGAGATCTTGGGGGCAGAGTGGAAATGTCTATCCCCAAGGCATTTTATATTGATGTACAACTAAGGACCTCATCTCTCCTAAGAAGTGCCATGCTGGATCTGACCGAGGGTCCATCTAGTCCAGCACTCTGTTCATACACAGTGGCCAACCTGCTGTCAGCCAGGGACCAACAAAGCGGGACACGGTGTAACAGCACCCTCCCACCCATGTTCCCCAGCAACTGGTGCACACAGGCTCACTGCCTCAGATACTGGAGGTAACACATAACCATCAGGGCTAGTCGCCATGGATAGCCTTCTCCTCCAGGAATTCATCCAACCCCCTTTTAAAGCATTCCAAATCGGTGGCCATCACTACTTCAGCTGGGGCCTTCTTAGAGGTTGTGATAGGTGTTCTATTTTATTAGGTTTTATGGTCACTTTGAATTGTTTTTATAGAATATTCTCCCCCCCCCCCCCACGCACACACACTCCTCAACCAAACAGCCCCGTGAGCTGCTAATACGCAGTCAGTGAAAGAAGATAGTCCCTGCCCTTGGGCTTATGATTGAGAAGGCACGACATACAAGGAGAGAAGAATGGGGAGGGAAGAGGGCGGGGTGGGGAAACCTTTCAGCACGACTGGTGGAATGGCCTTGTCATCTCCCTCAGCATATCCTGCTGGGAGGACTACTAGTGACGACCACGAAAGGAGCAGGAGCAAACTTTCAGGGAGTTTGGTCCACATTTGGTACCTTGTTGGTGATGCTCCTGGCACAAAAAATGTTTTCATGAACTAGAACTAAGTTTGGTTTTTTTGGGAGAGGGCGCACAGACACACATGAGCCAGCTGACCTCTGCGATGGAGACTTGAAGGCATCAGCTGCATGACCTGTGTGCCGGCACGGTCCCGCAACTTACCACCGGAAAGCCAGCAAGCTCCCAGAGGGAAGCTGGCTAACAATCCGGAACGGCCGATCGATGGCCCATTGCAGCCAAGCCCTCCAGACGCTTTGGATTACAGCCTCCAGCATTCCCGACCGTTAGCTGTGCTGGCTGAGGCTGATGGGAGTTGCCGTTTAACATAAGCCGAGGGCACCAGGTTGGGGAAGGCTGTGCTGGTGGCTTCCTTCAGGGAGGAGCTGCCCAGACGCGACATGGTCTAGTAGATTGTGGAGATACATCGCGTGCGGTTGGCCTGATTTCTGCTCCTGAAACTATGGTTTCAAACTGCATTGCTTTACATCTTCAGATTTTCACATTAACCCATCATTATCATCATTGGCTTATTATTCTTTCCTAGACAAATGAATGGCGGCTGAGCTACATAAACAAAGACTTCTCCGTCTGTCCCTCCTACCCGCCCATCGTCACTGTCCCCAAATCGATTGACGACGAATCTCTCTGGAAAGTTGCCGGGTTTCGCCATGGTGGGCGCTTTCCAGTCCTCAGCTATTACCACAAGAAAAATGGGATGGTGAGTTGGGGTTTTGAGTGAGAAGGTGTGTGCTTTCCTAGGGCTAACCCAGATACTGAAAACAAGCAGCTGCGTTTGAGATTCCAATGCTTAAGGCTGTCAAAGATAAAAAAATCCACTTTGGTTGTAAGGCACGTCCTGTTTTATGGAGCGTAATACAACTGTATGGAGAAAGTCCTACAGACAAAGAACTTCTCAACTGGCTGTGTGAAAAGCAGGTATATTTATACATAGTAGCATCTTAACCGATTAGCAGTTAGCAAAGTTCTAAAGCAAAACAAAGACAGATCAAAGAAAACTTCTTCATTAGACCTTATTAACAGGTGGCCCATAACTCTTCTGGCAATGTCAGATTGACCTGGATGGTGAGTCCTCCTGATCAAGCTGGCTTATTTGTCTTCTGCTATATCAAGAGGTCTTGACAGTTAGACATTCCAATTAAGCATTTCCTTGCTGATATAACATTGTTAGCAGTACGGCCTGTTCAGGCACATACATTATTCCAATCCCATCATGCCGTTCACTCGCAAGAAACAATCTACATACCGAGGCCTACATACAGAGCAGGTATATCAAGGCTTCTGGCCTTGTTTTCTCAAGGCCCATGGCTGAAAAGGCCAGGCTTGTACGCATCAGCTGCTGGGTGGGGGCATCAGTTGATGTCAGTTCTTGAGCAGGTTCATGTTAGAAGATTTTGGGGCTATATTAATTGAATGCTGCCATGTAAATAAGCGTTAGTGGGGGTGAAAATTGGCCCTTCTCAACCTCACTTCAGCCCGCAGCCGGGTACTTAGAAGAGCCTCTGGTTTGTTAATGTTAAAACAGAGAGATAGAGAGAACACCCTCAATTAACCCTCCGTGGCCTAGCTGCGCATTAAGCATGGATTTGGAAGCTGAGTGGGCATTTCTTGATTTTCCTGTCATAGCATTGAAAGGCTCCAAGTCCCCAGGAGCAGATTTGCCTGAAAAGGCACGTCAGGGATCCCGATGGAGAGTTCTGTGGCTGTATAAAACCTTGCTGGGCCGATAATTCCACCCCCTGGTTTTTGCCTTGGCTGCACGCAGCGCTCGGCGTACGTTTCCGGCCGACGGGCCTGCTCTTTCGGCCGTAGACGACCCAGCCCGGCTGCAGCCGCTCACTGGACTTTGGCCGTCCTTCTAGGTCATGATGCGCAGCAGCCAGCCCCTCACGGGCACCAATGGGCGCCGTTGCAAAGAAGACGAGAAGCTGATCAACGCCACCCTGAGGGCAGGGAAGCGGGGCTACATCATCGACACCCGCTCCCTGAACGTCGCTCAGCAAGCCCGGGCCAAAGGCGGCGGCTTCGAGCAGGAGGCACATTATCCCCAATGGCGGCGGATTCACAAGTCCATCGAGAGGTGAGCCAAGCAGCGAGGTCGGGCCTGCCCTCAAGGACCTGGGGGGCGATTCCAAGGCTGCGTCCGCGGCCTTGGGCAGCCCCCTCCAAAGCCTTCGCCGGGGATGCTTTGGACTTCAATTCCCATCAGCCCCAGTCAGCAGGACCAGCGGTCAGGGAAGTTGGGAGTTGTAGTCCACCTCTGGAGCACATCAGGTTGGGGAAGAGCTGGCCTAGGATTAGACGTTGGAGTAGTTTAGGACTCGGCACTAGAGAGGCGCTATCGCAATCTGTGACTTCTGGGGCATGCGAGCTCGTTGTCTCCATCCCCCAAACCTCTCTTTTTCTCATCGGTTCCAGCTTCTAAGCTACTTCCTTTGTGCCTAGTCCTCAGCCGCTATGTGGTACTCGGCTCCATTTGGTGAACCTTGCGGTTCTAATTTTTTTTTTTAGAAAAACCAACCCAAAATTTATTTATTTATTTGGTGTGTGCCCGTCTTTCTACCAAGAAAAATGGCACTCAAGGCGGGTGATCTCAAAGGCTGCCTATGCCTGCCGTAGAGCAATCATCCAGCCTTTTCAGACCTGGGAGTTACTTTTTCACCCTAATCTATTAGCATCCCACGCGGGGAGGGCACTTTTAAATAAAACAGTGCTTTTATCCCTCCTCTTTTGTTTTAAAAAGGTACTCAACACCACCACCACCACCAGTGCACAAACTATGGTGATCCTGTTAGCATGACCCACCTTAGGTTCAGCACTTTAGGATGATGGAACATGCAAGAACCCATAGCTTTAGTATTTGTGGACCATGATCCACTGGATTTAATTTAGGGCGGTATCTGGCAGGAAATTCTTGGGGTAATCAAGTGAAGCTTCCCTACATGAAAACGACCCCCTCCTGCCCTGCTTCCTCGTCCTGCCCTCAATTGTCCCCCCTTGCCTTGTGGGCATCATCCAGTCTAGAAAGGTTAAGGGTCTTAACTCATCACTGTTTCAATGTCCTCTCGCTAGGCTCTGAAGGTAGAGGAGAGAAGGCGGCTTTGGACCTTCAGGGCAAAAGATTAAATCCTTGCTCAGCCGTGAAACTGGGAGGATGGTGCTAAGTGGCCTCTCAGCCCAACTCACAGCCTTGTGCTTACATGCATAAGTATCGCCCAGAATAACAAGACTACGGCGATTGTATTCATAATTAGCTCTTCATTTTTTTTTTCTCTTCTGTGTTGCTTCTAGTCATGGGGAGTGGCAGGACGGCGTTGCCTTCTGTCATATAGAAAGCCTGCTCAGAAAGCTTCCCTTTGCACCTTAAGGACTAGCAACTTGGTTTTTAATGGAAAAGAAAAAAAGAGAGAGAAAAAAGAAAGAAGCGAGAGTTAAAGCTGGGGGTTTGTCAGGGTGATGACTCTCACACCCAGTCCCAAACCTAAACGCGCGTGTGGCAAGAGCAGCCTAGAGCTTGGCCCAAGAACTGTCACACACTGCAAGCTACCCACCATCTTATGGCACGTCAGAGCCCTGCTGGATCAGACCCAGGGTCCATCTAGTCCAGCACTCTCTTCACATAGTAGCCAACCAGCTGTCGAACAGGGACCAACAAAGCAGGACATGGTGCAATGGCACCCTCCCACCCATGTTCCCCAGCACTGCCTCAGATACTGGAGGTAGCACGTAGCCATCAGGGCTTGTAGCCCTTGATAGCCTTCTCCTCCAGGAGTTTATCCAACCCCCTTTTAAAGCCACCCAAGTTGGGGGGGGGGGGCATCACTGTTCGGGAGATTAGCGCTCCCGGTTCACTTACAACAGAGTAAGCGTGTTCCAGAGATCCCTCCAATTAAGAACACTCACACACCTGTGGTTTGTGTTTATTATAAGCCTTTACTGAGATTCCAGTAATTCCTCTAGTATATGTACAGGAGTTTGGTTATCAAATATAATGCAGGTTTCCAGAAAGATTTCCACGTCAAATAACAGCACCGTCCTACCTCATATCCTCATACAACCAGCCTTCTCTTCTGTCAGATATTGACAGATATATATACACTTGTATACAATGACTATGCACAAATCAGTAGAAAAAACTCCCAGGGAAAAGCCCACTATCTCTCTGACCTTTACAAGAGTAGATAGAAAAAAAAACACTCCCCTGTTAATTGGCATCAGGTGCAATAGTCAGTCCTCTGGACACTCTGCAACTGTCCAGTCCTTTTATTCATATTAAGAGAAATTTTCCTCAACAATCACTACATCTTGTAGTAGTGAATTCCATAGTTTCACTACGTGCTGTGTGAAGAAGTCCCTTTCCTCGTGCGGTAGTGATTTGCAGGCAACATTATAAATACTTAGAAGTTCGGTAAAACAGGGTGCTGTAGTGCCACACCCAGGCTGTGCACTTCTGAATTCCTTCGGTTCTCACCTTTCCCATGAAGCCTTTGGCACAATCTCCTGGTCCGTATCTCCCACTGCAGGGGTGTTGCACCTCAGCTCCCCCCACCCCCCACCGGCGGACGCCCCTGTTTCCCTCCATCCGCTAATTGTTCTGTGATTTCTCGGCCTTTGCACTCCCCCCCCCCCCCCCCAACCAGACTAAAAGGCAGAGATGACTCCCCTACGGCTTAGTTCCTGGCCGTGATCTTTCCCCCACCAGCTTCTCCGCCCGCTCTGCGGTGCCTGTGCTTCCTCCCTTCGCGTCGCCACATGGAGATGATGTGAGAGAGGACCCACAGCTGCTGCCAGAATCCCAAGTCTGAAACGCTGCGTCGCCTCACGCGTATCCCACCTGTGCGTTTAATGTGCAGCATCAAAAGGGGGACATGGTGCCCAGGGCGAAGGCTCTACCCAAGTCAGGGAAGGCCTGAGGCTCGGTGGTAGAGCCCCCCCGCTTCGCACGCAGAAGGTCCCAGGTTCAATCCCCGGCATCTGCAGGTAGGGCTGAGAAAAACGTCTGGCTGAAACCTTGGAGAGCCGCCATCGCCGCCAGTCAGGGTTGACAGTACTGGGCTAGATGGAGCCGTGGTCTGATACAGTAGAAGGCAGCTTCCGACGTTCCTAGGTCATGGCTGCGAGCAGCAAGGCAGCAGGATGTGTGACTGCACTTCAGGAGAGGTCAGGGCACAGTCCGGCCCTCAACCCTTTTTAACCAATTCCGATGACATAGTTAAAAGCCGGCTGGCGCTCGGGCCCCTCGCACGTTAAGCTGTGCCATTTCTGGTCCGTGCGGCGTCAGCAGCCCCTGTAGCCCTGTGCCAGCTTGCCCTTATCTCTGGCTCATGTCGTGGCCAGCAAGGGCAGAACGCAATGCAAACAGACTTCCCCACCCCACCCTTTTTAATCCATTGCACAGATAAGATAACGCTGCACAGAGGTAACAGACAAATGACGAAAGCCAGGCGGCATGGATCCCGATGTACTTGAAAGCAGAACGTCTCTTTGGAGGGAAGGGTTGCTCCACTCTCTCCCTGTTCCACATTGCTCCAGCCTTGTAGTTCAGAGGGAGCAGGCCCTGAACCCAGTCCAGTTTTGCCATAGCCGGGAAGACCGGAGATCAGTGGGGTGTTTTCAGGTCTCCATCCCAGCCCCACACTCCTCTCTCCCCCAGTTCTTCTTACAGGTTTCTCCTGCTTCCACCCGAGTAGCTTAAGCTGGAGGAGGAGCAGGAAGGGGCAAGAGATTCATTTATTTATTTGTGGCATTCATATACACTCAGTGGTTCACAGTATTAAAATACAGTGGGCCTGTTCAGACAACATGCTTAAGCCATGGTTAGGCCGCTAACCCCTTTGCAGCAAGTGGTTAGTGAGCATGCTTAAACCGTGGTTATGTAGCCACCGTGGTTAGGAATGGTTCACACAGTGCACCAAACCATGGTTCAGATGACACGCTAAGCCATAACGTTTAGTTCAAAACCCTTAACCATAACGGTTTAGTGCGTTGTCTGAAGAGGGGCAATGTTTGGCTCAAAATGCTTAACTTCCTTGGCTTAGCATGCCTTCTGAACGGGGTTGTTGTTGTTGTGTGTGTGTGTGTGTGTGTGTATGTGTGTGATCCCATATTTTTGAGGAATTGGGCAGTCCCTGCCATGATCTTGTTCCTCAAGAGGCAGCCAGAGTCGACCCCTTTCTCTGGAGGCAGCGGCGGCTGCCCAAGCAAATGTCTCGAAGCCATGAGCAGCGCTGCCCTCAAAAGCAAACCGTGTGCCAATTCAAAAATGTATACCGGGTTGCAAAAGAGCTCTTTCAGCCCAAGGGGGCAAATTCCATTTCAGAGAAGCTGTTTCAGGCTGCTTTCCAGTGGTGGGCAGGACTGAAATGCTAAAAATACCAGCACCTTCTGGCTTAAAGCATTTGCTGTCATTAACTAGGCCTTAGGAGAGGCACTTCCACCTTTTAGAATGGGGGGAGAATGCACTAAATCTGGGAAGCCACCAAATGACCAGTGGTTAGAGGAAGAGGGTGGGGCTATCTGGGGAAATCCAGAGGGCTGGATTTAGCATGCGATTTCTGCACCACTGATGTAAAGGAATTTTAAAAAGGAAGAATGGAAAGAAAGACTCAATAACCAAACAAAAAAGGAGCGGCAGCTAAAGTCAAACAAAGGGCAAAGTGCTTAATGAAATGAGTCCGTTCTGATTTCTCACCAAAATGCCACTAATAAAGGTGCCTCCCATATCTTCTCCTTTGGAACGGGTAGTCCAGGAATGAGGTGCCAGTGCAGAAAAGGCCTTTCCCCTGTAACGGGCTGCCTTGATTCAGAAGGGGAAGGCACCCAGAGAAGGTTTTTCAGACCAGCCAAGCCACCCAGCCTATGAAGGTACAGGAACCTGGCTGGGGTCCAATTGCCCTCTTCTCTTGGATCCTTCAGAATCTTGGCCCAAATATGCGCCCAGAATCTGGAGCTAAGATTCGTCGGCATTTATCGATCGCCATCCGTTCCCTGCCCGTTAACCAGTGAGACTCGGGCGAGGCATTTCCGTTGCAACAATAATGTTGTCAGCCTCCACCACGGGCTCAAATTGTTTTGGCTTCTCCCCACGGCAGGTACAATATTCTGCAGGAGAGTCTCATCAAGCTGGTGGAGGCCGGCAATGACCAGTCGCATAATATGGACCGCTGGCTGAGCAAGCTGGAGGCGTCCAACTGGCTGACCCACATCAAGGAGATTCTGACCACTGCCTGTTTGGCTGCGCAGTGCATCGACCGGTAAGCTGCCTTGCCTGCCTTTTGAGGTGGTCTGCAGCAAGGCCCTGTCACGGAGCGCCCTTCCGAAGGAGGTGCCCAGGTGGCTTTGCTCACCCGGTTTAGGCAGTGTGTAAGTACATAAGCCCTGCAGGATTGGACCCATGGGCTATCTAGTTCTCCATCATGTGGACAGCCAGAAGCCTCTCAGAAATTCGCAAGCAGGCCCTAAGCCTGGTTTTCTTCCAAGCAACTGATATTCAGTGTCATACGATTGATTGATTGATTGATTTATGCTGCCTAGCAGCCATTGTTAGGCCAAGGTGTCCTCTCCATGAATTGGCCTAATCCCCTTTAAAACCATCTAACCTGGGGCAAGAAACCTTTTTCAGCCCCAGGTCCAAACTCAGTTCTGGTGAAACTCCTGGGGAGCCATATTGCAGTGGTGGGTGGGCCCGAATGCAAAAGGGGAACGAAGGGCCAAGATACCAAAAGCACCGGCATATTTTAGCTGGGAGCTTCTACTGTCGGTAACTTAGCCTTAGGAGAAGTGTATCTGCCTTTTTAAAATGGGGGAGGGGGACTGTACAAAAACCAGGGATCCACCCAGGGTTCTGTGGTCAGGAGAAGGGGGGAGTGGGTCATTTGGGGAACCTCAGAGGGTGTAGTTGGCACCCCAGGATTTGGCCCACAGGCCTGTTCTAACACTGTTCTGGGACAGGCACGAAGAACAGACGGACGGCCTTGTTGGGTCAGAGGAAGGGTCCATTGAGTTGTGCCTTCTGTCTGCTGCGGGGGCCAGCTGGTTGCTTCCAGGAGGCCCCACAAAGCAGGACGTAAGGGCAAGAACTCTTCCTCATTATTCCCCAACCCCAGTCACTGGGATTTGGACATGCGTCATGGCTGGTAGCAGTTGGCAGACCCCTTTCCTCCTCCGGCATTTTGTCTAGTCTTGTTTTAAAGCCCTCTGGCCCAATGATTGTCCCTGCATCTCATGACAGGGTATCCATTCATCCAGGAGTTAGTTTTATGCTCCATGAAGACAGCTGCAGGAGGAGCGTCCTCCTCTGCCCCACCCTTGTTTGCCATTTGTGGATATGGAGCGCGCGGAGGAGGACAGTGTCAGAAGATGCGCATGCATCAAGCTCAGTAGGTTTTTGCCTCTTTCTGTACTTAATCCAAACAAAAGGAGCCCAGAAATAAAAGCTTTTAAGCCATCCCGGTTATGTGGAAGGTTTGAGTTAATTTTTTTTTTGATAACAGTGTATTAACAACTGAAATGTTTGCCAGTGTTAAGAGCAATAACAATGGCGTTCAACCTTCCCTGGTTAAAACCTTTATGGCGTTGAAGGTCTGAGTTCAGTTTTTCCACTGCAGATTCCAATGGCCGGAGAAAACACCTTTTGTTTGGGTTCGCAATCTAGAAGTCTTTGTAGGAGAACCGGTATATCTTTACCGAGTTACCAATGTAATAAATACCTTTGAACTGTTCTTGGCTTTTTCCTAGGGAGGGAGCGTCTGTGCTGGTCCATGGGACGGACGGCACCGACTCGACGCTACAGGTGACCTCTCTGGCTCAGATTATCCTGGATCCCAGGTGCAGGACCATACGGGGCTTCGAGGCTCTTGTCGAGAGGGAGTGGCTGCAGGTTAGCGCTGCTGTTCTTTCTGGGTATTCTTCGGGCATTTCCCAGCCACTGACTCAGTGTGGCGTAGTGGCTAGAGTGTTGGATTGGGAGTCAAGAGATCAGGGTTCTAGTCCCCACTCGGCCATGGAAGCTCACTGGGTGACAGAGTCGATGGAGAGGGAAGATGGGAGTTGTAGTCCACAGCATCTGGAGAGACACAAGTTACCTACCCCTGCTCTAAATGGAGGTGAATCGACCCCCATCTGAGGCAGGCTATTCCACTGTCGAACAACTCCTAGCATCAGGGTGTTCTTGCTCATCTTTAGTCACAATTTGTCGGGAGTTCCGAGTTCTTAAGGAGGAAAAAAGGCAGGCTATAAATTTAATTAATTAATTAATTAAGAAAGATTAGCATACCTTCAGAATGCTGGACTGGATGAACCTCTGGTCTGATCCAGCATGGCCCTTCTTATGTTCAGGAATCTCTCCTGATCAATCCAAATTCATTGATACGTTCCCTATGTGGAAATTGGCATATGGCTCTTGTGCGTTATCTGGTTTGTGACTAAACAGAGCCTTTCTTAAACTGAGGAGCATTACCGAATGTGCAGAGCAGACAGGTACCTGCTTAGTGACGGATTTCTCTTTACCTGTTTGAATGCACCTACAAGGCTACTAACTAAGCAAGATCACTCACTTGGCGGCTAAAATGGAAATTATTTATTTACCTATTGACAATATTTATATACCACTCCATGCCTAAAATGGATTCTGGGCATGTGAACAAAAATAATACAATAGTTAAAAGATTAAAACAGCATATTAAAACTGTTCATTTAGGAATGCTTCCTGGAAAAGAGCTGTTTTCAGGAGGCCCTGGAAGCAACAGAGTCTTGGCGCCTTCCTGACCTCCAGGGGCAGGGAGTTCCAGAGAAAAAGAGCCACCACACTAAAGGCTCTTCTCCTGGTGGACTCCAGTCGGGCCATTGGTGGGGCATGCCCTCCAGTGTCCTCAGTGACCGGGCAGGATGGTAAGGGAGGAGGCGCTCTCGCAGGTATCCTGGTCCCAAGTTGTTTAGGGCTTTGTACACTGGTACCATAACTTTAAACCTGACCCAGTAGCGCATAGGCAGCCGGTGCAGTTCCCTCAGCAAAGGAACTACATGCTGGAAAGGGACAGCTTCCGACAATAGCCAAGCCGCTGCATTCTGCACTAGCTCCAGCTTCTGGAGCAGCCTTAAGGGCAGCCCCCCATAGAGCGCATTGCAGTAATCCAGCCTTGGGGTTGATTCCCATTTACTTGGGAGGAAGCGCAATTGAATCAAGCTGGGCTTAACGTTCAAGTTAAATATGGGTGAGGGTTGGGCTGTGGTTCTCCATCGTTTTCCTATGCAAGGTCTAGTAGCTATTGAGAAAATGCCGATGCCCTTGGATAGGAGAGGGGTGGGTAAAATGAGACACACGCACCTAGCCTTTTCTGTGCCCCCCCTCCCACTGCTGCTGAAATTCATTAGCACAAGCAGGGCAGCTTCCTTGTGGAAGTAAACATTCACAGTTTGCCACCGAAACTTGGTGGCGTGGGGGCAAAAATATATATAGTTTAAAGGAAAGCAGCCCCTTTTTCCCACCACTGCAGCCAAATTTCAGCAGCGTCTTCAGCAGCACATGGCAATGGCACAGCCTCCTAGAGGAGGAATTGCGCCCCCCAAATTCCCGCTCTGGGAGATGAAAAGTAAATGCCCATGCCATTGAGTTCATGTGAGGATGCTTTCATGCCGGGGATGACTTTCTGGTTCCTGAACGATCAAGAAGCCTACAGGAATAAATATTTGGCCTTCGATTAAAAGGATGCTCAGGCAGGTTTGTGGTGGAGAGGTCTGTCAGTGGTTATTAGTCAGGGTGGCTAAATGGAAGCTCCCAGGTCCTGAGGCCATGAATGCCGGTTCCTGGGAAGCAGTAGCAAGTGTGAGAGCTGTTCCCTCCCTCCTACGGACTCCTGAGCTTCCCAGAGGCGTCTGTTAGATGTTGGACTAGAATCATAGAATAGTAGAGTTGGAAGGGGCCTATAAGGCCATTGAGTCCAACCCCCCTTCTCACTAGCTGGACCGTTCTTAACGTTTGCACCCATGGCACAGTTACTCAAACGTTTGCAGCCCCTGCTCCTCTAGAATCCTAAATCCCACCTGCTAGAAACGAAACCAAAGCGTAGTAGTAGCTTGTGGCCATTTGTAGGCCGGACGCGAGCGTGATCTCTCCTTCCTGCTTGCTCGGCGGTTTCGTGCTGGGCTCCGTCCCTCTGGTGCGTCCACCTGCCGCTGTGATGCGATGTGGCATGACTTGCAAAGCAGTCGCTGGCTGGAAACCACGGCGGTTCTTCTCCCGCGCTGGCCTCCTTTCTGAGGCGACTGCCAACTCGCTACGGTCGGCTTGAAGCCTCATTGCAGCTTGTAACATAACATTAAGAGACCCGTGTGGGACACGTTCATGCGTGCGTCGAGGCTTCTTTTTAATCTGTCAAATGTGGGAGGAAAAAAACTGGTGCCTGTTTAATCAACAAGTGTGCAAACCGCTCCAGGAAAGTGGCGCAGCGAAGGCGTGCGTGGCTTCCAGCTGTAGAGTCAGTGGGGAGCGCTGGGGAGGGCCGCAGCTCTGTGGTAAAACGCCTGCTTTGCATGCAGGAGGTCTCAGGTTCGATCCCCGGCATCTCCAGGTACAGCTGGAAAAATTCCTGCCTGAATCCCTGGAGTGCCACTGCTGCCGGTCAGTGTTGACAGTCATGGGCTGCTTGGACCAAGGGTGTGATTCAGTGGCCCCGTTCAGACAACACCGTTAACCGTGCTGGTTAAGGGTTTTTGCTTAAGAAGCAGGGTTAACCGTGGCGTTTTCCTTAACCAGGTGCCTCCGCTAACTACATTGTGGCTGGCTTCGCTAACCCTGTTCTGCAGCAGGGTTAGCAGCACTAAATTTGGCTTAAGCTGTCGTCTGACATGCACCTGTGGTTAAGGGGCCGAAATCATAGAGCTAGCGATATAGAGTGCCCCGAATAGCCTGAATCGCGCAACTGCTGGCTCTCTTAGCGCCAGGGCTGATGGGATATGGGGCGGAGCATTCGGAGGACTCAGGTGCTCATCTAACTGCTTTGTGGTTAGTGTGTGGTTAAGGAAACCAGGAACCGGACAGGGTTAATAGTGTCGTGTGCGAACATATGGCCTGCTCTGTCTGATGCAGTATCCTTTTTTCTGATTGTGGTCTGCTGTAGCCTTTAAAGCTGTCTCGGGAGAAGCCCACAGGCCAGGCACAGAGCCAGCAAGAGCCCTTCCCTGTTTGCCCCAACAGTTCATATTCTCAGGTACACTGTTTCAAAACCTGGAGGTTCCATTTAGCTGTCACTCCTAATAGACATTGATAGACCCATCTTCCAGAAATTTGAGATACCTTTTAATCTACTGGTAAGGACACTGATGTCAGCAAAAAAAGGAAAAAAGATGTACCTCTTTTTTAGATGAGCAGCAATTCCACAATTGAACTCTCCTTAGAATTCTTGGGTGTATGCCATGTGAACCTAGTGACATATTATTGTTGTTGTTGTTGTTGTTGTTGTTGCATTTATATCCCACCGTTTTTCCTCCAAGGAACCCTAGGCAGCGTACATAATCCTCCTCTCCATTTTATCCTGAGGTAGGCTGGGCTGAGAGTCTGTGACTGGCCCGAAGTCACCCAGTGGGTTTCCATTCATTCATTCATTTATTTATTTATTACATTTGTATACCGCCCCATAGCCAAAGCTCTCTGGGCGGTTTCCATGACTGAGTGGGGACTAGAACCCGGATCTCCCGACTCCCAGTCCAGCATTTTAGCCACTATACCACATGGGGTCCTTTTATTTTTATTTTTGTATTGCCAAATCTTTTGTGACTGTTGTCGACTGACTCTCCAGGCACCCTTGCCAAAAGAAAGTGCAGCCTGGGAGGTGGACTCTGGTGACCGGTGGGTGTCTCTAGCTCCTGTATCGCTCCTTGGCCTTCCTGAGAGTGGGATGATTGAATGAAACGGTGTTCTGATCTGGGATCTCCAGTATGTTTTGGTGCTCTGCCTTGTACTTGGGTTCAAATTACTTGAACCCAAGTACAGTGGGCCTTCTGGGAAAGGAGTGTTTGGTGACCAGACATGTCCATCACAGCAGCCAGTTCATGAATGGGCAACCAAGCTATGGCAGCCATTTTGTGAGAGCACCCCGTCTCACTCCCAAAATTCCAAATGTGCCCACTGACCTGAAAAGGTTGGAGCCCCCTAATGCATAAGGTACCCATTGACTTATTTTTTACGATTGGCAGAATTCAACCTTCTTGGCCATCCCAGAACTGCCCTTTAGTATGAAGGCATGCCCACTGTTCTCCAACGGACCGGATCAGGTACATGCATCTCACTTCAGTCTGTACTCTTCCGATCCATGATGCTGGCCGGGACGCTAACTGGCTCCCCATCTTTCCCGGGGTGCTTCTAACACTCAAGGCTGTGGGCAAGAACACCGAAGGGAGAGTTTGGTGAGCTATCATCCAGTTGGTCCCCTAGGAGGTTTTGATGTGCAACAGGGACTGGTCCCCTTTTGGAGCCATCCAAATCGGTGGCCCTTATTACATCTTGTGCCTTACTGTAACCTAGCCTACAGACATGTGACTGGGGCTTCTTCTTCCTCCCTTTACCCCGCCTCCATTTCCATCCCTCCTCTCTTTTCTCTCCTGGATTGAATTGTCATTTGTAAGCACAAGATGTAATGATGGCCTCCAATCTGGATGGCTTTAAAAAGGGGGGTTGGATCAATTCCTGGAGGAGAAGGCTATCAATGCCTACTAGCCCTGATGGCTGTGATCAACCTCCAGCATCAGAGGCAGTAAGCCTGTGTGCACCAGTTGCTGGGGAACATGGGCGGGAGGGTGCTGTTGCACCATGCCCTGCTTTGTTGGCCCCTGGTCGACATCTCGTTGGCCACTGTGTATGAACAGAGTGCTGGACTAGATAGCCCCTCGGTCTGATCCAGCATGGCACTTCTTCTGTTCTCTGTGGGGCAGGGACCCTCCCCTATTGTACTCAGTACAGTGTCATGCATGTTCCTACAATTGCACACACGGCAGAAGCCTTAGCATGATTTATATAGAGTACAGAATTCCCATGTTCTTTGAGCGGCATCTTCTGAGTTGCCGTGTTACAGATTTGCCTTGCTTCTCTGTCCTGGGCGCACCCCGACATTGTGTAATGCATGAGCGTTTCACCTCTTTCTGCCCGGGGATGGATTCAGTTCTGGGAAAGGGCTTGACATTCCAGTGGTGCGCGGAGCCGAAGGCAACGATGGCGCAGCTCGTGCCGCCAGTAACGTAAGTCTTAGGAGAGGCCTTTCCGTGTTTCAGAATGTGGGGAGGAGATCCATGCAAAACCTGGGAAACCGCTGGAAGACCAGCAGTTGGGGAGAAAACGGGGTTGGCCGGGGCAAAGGGCGTGGCTGTCTGGTGAGGCCCTGGAGGGCCGGGTTTGGCCCGCCGTCCTGCACCCCTGGACTAACGGAAGGTTCCTTGCCTTGCACCTCCAGGCCGGCCACCCGTTTCAGCAGCGCTGCGCCCAGTCGGCCTATTCGAACAGCAAACAGAAGTGGGAGGCCCCCGTGTTCCTGCTCTTCCTGGACTGCGTCTGGCAGATCCTCCGCCAGTTCCCGTGCTCCTTTGAGTTCAACTACTACTTCCTCATCATGCTCTTCGAACATTCCTACGCCTCCCAGTTTGGCACTTTCCTGGGCAACAACGAGAACGAGAGGTAGGGCGGGCGTTTTGTTCCAGGCTTCTCAGGGACCGGGAGCAAGGGAGGTGGGCAACTCAGCAGCCATGGCGTGTTGGTCTTGGGTCCTGATTGTGTCAGATCCTAGTCATCCGTCAGAGTCTTTTGATGGCCAAGGTGATACAAGCCACTTGGGCAGAAGGATGGCAGTTTATTGATAGAAAATAGATGCAGGATATATACTTGCAAAGACAGGAGCCCTTCTTTAGGGCCACAGAAGTCCTCCAAGCCAATAACGTGAGTGTTCCCCCTTGGAGCGAGACCAAGGGGCGGTGCCAGTGGGCTTGATTCTTTTAAGCTTTCTCCCCCCCCTCCCAACCGGAGGAGCTGAGAGGCCAGATTAAAGAGAAGAGGGGAGGGGGGAGCCTCCCAGAAGTGGGGGTGGTGTTCCCTTTTGCTTCTCATGGGTACTGGGAGAGAAGAGCAACCTTATTTATTTCACTTCATGAGATCATAGAGCTGCACAAAACAGCTTCAAGGTGACAGCCATAGATTCAGGCCTGGTGAGAAAGGCCTGTCCAATTAACTGCGAAGCTGCCGCTTAAGCCAAATTGCCATCGTTTAGGAACTCTGTGAAATCCGCATTTTTTGCATCACGGAAGAGGGTGTGAATGCAAAGTCTGTAGCCTCTGCTGGGAGCCTTTTCTCTCTGCTCTTTGAAAACGAGCTGACATGAACAGCCCATGAAGCTGCCTTGCACTGAAGAAGGCCATTGGCCCGTCTAGGCCGGCATTGGTCTGCTTCAGCCTTCCCCAAGGCTGGGGCCTTCCAGATGTGTTAGGCTGCAACTCCCATAGCTGTCTGTGGGATTATGGGGGAGCACCAGGTTGGGGGAAAGCCGGTTTCCTCTGATTGGCCACAGCTGTCCGTGATCTCTAGCAAGAGACTTTCTCAGCATGGGTTCCTGAATTCCTTTTGATGGGAGATTAGGGAACCTGGGACTTCCGGCATGCCAAGCGGGCGCCGTACCTGGAGGGAGTCTTCACCACTGGTGGCCCTTCTTCTTTTTTTCCTCCAGGCAAGTGGTGCCAAAGTATTCAAGTGTCCCTGGGAAGGATGCCCCATGCAGCCTACACAGCCGCAGCCTGAAGGGGCTTTAGGGCAGCATTGCATTGCACCTTCGTTAGAAGAATCCATTGATAGCCTTCTCCAGGAATTTGCTGAAGCCCCTATTTAAATCCCTCCAAGTTGGTGGCCATCACCGTGTGTCCAGTAACTTCCCCTTTCCTGTGGGCTTCAGTGAAGGGAGAAAGGGGGTTGCCCAAACTCCTTTTCTGTGCGTAGGCGGCCACACGCAATTGCTTTGGTAGGCTCCCACCACCTCTTTATGTCCACCTCAGCCTGATCCAGGAGACTCTCAGACCTTTCAGGTCACGCTTGAGGCACAGAAATAAGGCTTCAAGCCAATGCCCTCTATTTCAAGCCTGCGAGCTTGAGACGTTGCGCGGTATCAAGTAACCCATCAGAAGACACTTTCCTGGAAGGAGGCGCATGCGACTTCAGAGGTAGATACGAAGTTTATTTGGGTAGGGGACGGGATAAAAAGACAATGATCCAAGAGAACCTTTGGAACAAATCCTCCGGCAGAATAACAGAGCTATGGCTCAGTTCAGACAACACATTTCTCAACGGTGGTTTTAGAACTCCACGGTGGAGATTTTACACCACCGTTGAGAAATGTGTTGTCTGGCGGGAAAACTCCACGCAGCGGTGGAGTTTTTTTTGCAAAACATTCCATGCAGAATATCCATGCTGTGCAGAGGAGAGTTCCTGCACAACTGTGGTGTGGTGTGGTGTGTGGCGGGCTCAGTGGAGTTTTCTGTTGCATTGAGTGGAATTTTCCCATTAGCTACAAAGTTCTCTGGAAAGAGCGGCAAAAGGAAGGAGTGCCGCTCTAGGACAGCTGGCGGGATTGTTTTTTTGCAGCAATGGCTGATGGGATACCATTGGGAGGACCAGCGGAGGAGAGGGGGAAGAGGAACTGTCAATCAAACATCACGACGGGTTTTAGTCAACTCCATGGTAGCCCACAGTGGTGGAGTTGGAACTTGTTGTGTGGGGAGTACCCCCACAAAACTCAGCCATTGAGTGGAGTTTTCACACTGCGTTGACTAACGCGTTGTCTGAACTGAGCCAATCTCTAGGCCGATCCTTTACATAGCGGCACCCACCTTTTGGAAAACCCTCCCCCGGGAGGCGGACAATGTAACATCCTTGAAACGCCTCCTGAAAACATACCTTTTCACACAGGCTTTCCCTGGACTGTAACTTATCTGATTTCATATTGCATTTTTAAACATTCACCGTTTGAAATTTCCTTGTTGTGCTTTATGGTTTTAATTGTGCACTGCCCAGGAGAGCCTCCGCTATTGATTGGGCAGTACTAAAATGTAAGAAATAAAAATAAAGTAATAAAATGCAGTGCCTAAGTAAGGGTCTCCCAGTGGAACAGGGCCCAATGCAGGATTCGAGAGCTCACACTGCAGTATCTGGGAACTCACCAGCCCGGGGGCAAGCTGGCACAGACAGATGAAGGCAACGGAACAGCCCCCAACTCCCCTTTTATTGTTGGGCCCCCAACAATTCTGGGAAGATCTCCTGCAACCAGTCATATGCCGATTCTTGCAGCGTTCCCAAACCCTCAAAAGGAACGGGGACTTTCTCATAGGAACGCAGCTGAGGTCCTTCCACCCGTTTGAATGAATCCAGCTTTGGCCTGGAAGGCTGGAGCTGCCTGGGCAATTTCAAGATAATAGCCCCTGGTAGTTGCATTACTACATGCTGTTTCAGCTTGGCCAAACGGAGAGCTCCCCCATTCAGAGTACAGAAATAACATGAAACTTGTGATGCAATATCACAGTCAAGGTACAAAAGAAACCGTGATTCTCGACAGCTTCCAAGCTAGCGTTTAGGCTCGCCCTCTAGAACATTGGGTACCTAACCAGCATTGTGTCTCCCTGTGCTTCCTGAACTCCACACAAATGCTTCATGCTTCTATCTCAGAGGGGACCCTGAACTGTATAGACTTTGCGAAGTGAGCTGCTATTCAGCCTAGATTCATGCTTCCTGACACAAGGGGAACCTACATATCATGCTGTTAGATAACTACTGAAAGCAGCCCTTTCTGTTTACATGGAGTGCCCAAGAGTCACATTTTCTAAATGACAGTTTTCTTTCCTCCTCCTATACTTACTTTCTATTATTGTTGTTGTTGTTGTTGTTGTTGTTGTTATTTACTACCTCTCTATTCCGCCCCTTAGCCGATGCTCTCTGGGTGGTTTACAAAGCTTAAAACAATAAAAACAATGTGCAATTCTTAAAAACATAAAACACATACAACATACAGTATTCACAGAGACCACGTAACCTAAAAACTATATTTTACTATCAGTGCTTGCAAAACTTACCCTCCGTTGCCCCATGCAAGAAGTGTCTTGCTCCTGAGTTTTTCATATACGGTAAACCGCCCAGAAAGCTTCAGCGATTGGGCGGTACAGAAATGCAATACATAAATAATAACTAAATAAATAATACAGCATGCCCTTCTCTTTCCCCAGAATTGGGTTTAGTAGCCAGGGGCTAATTTGCTATCACCGTGATTCTCCTTATCTCTTCCCCTACTGTAAATGTGGTCCTTTTAACCTTAGAACCTGTACCGAAAGGGTCCGGGACGCTCTGGACCGTAACCAGTGCTAATCCAAACGGACAAATACCTAATCCCAACCAAGAAGCAGCTCCATAGACATGATTGTTTAAAATAAATGGAATCTTATTTACAATCACAACATTGAAGAAAATAAGCTGTGGTTATATAAGTATACTATGGCTGAATTCGGACGACACGATAGTCAATGGTGGGTTGACTAACCCTAACCCTAGGGGGTACTCCCCACACAACATGGTAAGAAATCATCAACTGTGGTGTGGATGAGGATCAGCGCTGAGTTGACTATGGCAGCATTCGGATGACATGATAGTCAATACATTGACAATTGTTTCCCCCCCCCCCCCCCCAGTTGCTTATTGTGTCGTCCGAATTCAGCCAATCTCTCTCTCTCTCTCTCAATCTCTCTCTCTCCCTGGTTACCAAAAAAAAAAAAGAGAAAGCAATGCAAATACAAGTTTAATTAAAAGAATTGCAGTCGCCAAAGCCGGCATTACAAATTTAGCTACTAAGACAACAGCTTGAGCTTCTAACGTTGTTATGCCTTCTCCTTATCCGCTCCTGTTTGCTACTTGCGGTTTAAAGCTAAACTAAAACAAAACTAAATGGAAGTCGTTCACCTTCTCTATTCTTCCTTCTGCCCATTATTTGAATATAAAAGTTATGCTAACCCATTACTAAGTTCCTCTAGGCATTTGCGTGGTTAAATGCAGAAATGGGAACTTAAACATTGTTCTAAATTCCATCTTCCTCAGAGATAGCTTTCAGTCCCAACTTCAGAAAATATTCTAAGTCACAAAGTTTAAAAGCACAAAGAGATTCATAGTTACCCAAATCTTTGGGTCTGTTAATACAAAAAACAGAGGTGAAGTAGAGGGAAAGGGAAAAGAGAAAATTTTAAATTAAAATAAATTAAAATCCAGTCCTCTAGCCTTTATCTGTGTCTTCATACATTTGTTCTGGCCAAAGGTGGGGGCCCCAATGAGTGATGAGGCCACCTTCTTCCAATCACAAATGGTATGAATAAGTGATTAGACCACCCATTCACCAGTCAGAAGTTAGGTGTCTCCCCCTCCCCAACATCTCACATGTTACATCCGTGTGGTTTTGGGGAACATCTCTAGTATTTCTCTTAACAGGTTAATTTGAAGTTTACTAAAACATGGCTGCCATATGGGCGTATTATCTTGATTGCCGCATTTCTGTCTGGTACGTCTTCTCTGAACTCACATTCACCTTTGGACATACTTGGTCAAATCCGCCCGAACACGGCGCGTCGTTTGTGCTCGGTATTATGACTTTCCACACCCAACCTCGAGTGAGGGCATTCTCTTATCAGCAGGTGCACGCCACAAGATGTCAGAACTGTACTTTTCCTGCTCCTGTTCAGCTCACTCACACACTCTGCCGGCACACTGTGGTTTTGAACCAGCTCTAAAGTCAACTGCGTTCCCCCCCCCTTTTCTGCAAAGACTGTCCTGCAAATCTCATCTAGAGTCTTAGTTAATGGCATAAAATCAATTAGCATGGAATCAAAACTTCAAGCTCTTCATGCCCATGGCTCAGGGGTCTGGAAGGTACATCTGGAGGCCTTTAAAATATGAGTCTGGGGTCTTTTAGGGGGTCTTCTTATAAATCTTCCACCATTCCAGATCAAGTTAGCCATATTTAGTCTGAAGTAGCCTTTTCCGAGCAGCATGATTTAACCCTTTTATCACCAAATTAACACCTACCACCGCCATCCCTTGAAAGTTGGGGTATGCTGGGGTACGCAGGACCTGTTCACATTTTGCACGGGGCTTTAGCCAAAGGCAGAAGCAGCATGAGTGTGCCTCTTGTTTCTGCCTTCTTCAAAACCCAACGCAGAGTGAAAGCTCCCATTCCATCCAGGTTGTCTGTCAATTTTCAGCCAAATCTGGAGAAGGAGATCTTTGCCGAAGAGGGAATGCTGTGCTTTACAGATCCTCAGGACCCATTGGGTGAATAGAGTGGAGGATTCTGCTGGGTTTTATTTATTATTTTTTTATCCAAAGCACTTCTGCTTACTGCTGATCTCTCTGCTAGGTGTAAGCTCAAGCTGCCTCAGAAGACCATGTCCCTGTGGTCCTGGGTGAATCGGTCGGAAGAGCTCAACAGGTTCAAGAACCCTCTCTTTGAGGCCAACAGCCTGGTTATCTGGCCTTCCGTTGCACCGCAGAGTCTGCAGCTTTGGGAAGGTAAGTTGGCCCCAAGCAGGTCTGCAGCTGTGGAGTACCATCTCCTCTGAAATGGTGGCAGTGGGCAGCAGGGCTTTCTGCCAGCTGCCCTCTTTTCTGAAGAAGACAGACCTGGCCACAATACATTCCAGATTGGGGCTACTGTAATGTGTTCTCCGTGCGGCTGCCTGTGAAAAGTGTTGGGAAACTTCAATTGATTCAAAATCCCACTGCCAGAATGTTAACCGGGGCTAGTTGGACGTAGACTATCTCTCAGATAATGTTCCACCATAACCAGTGACTTGTTCGTTTCTATCCCGCTTCAGAGTGCTGTTTTAAAAACAGCCTAGAACCAGCATGCCTTAAGGCAGCCTTCCCCAACCTGGCACCCTCCAGATGTGTTGGACTGCAACTCCCATCACTCCCAGCCAGGACATGTTGGCTGGGAATGATGGGGGTTGCACATCTGGATGGCAGGTTGGAGAAGGCTGCCTAAGCACCTCTTCCTCGGCGTACCTTCCCCTACACTCTCGTCAACATTGGAGGTCCTGCTCTATTTTCTCCTGCCATCTGAAGTTTGGGAGGTAGGCAGGAGAGAGAAATCTTTCTGGGGCCTGGCCTGGTGCGTGCCTCAATAATTGTTGTTCAGAAGAGGGCGAGGATGATCAGGGGTCTGGAAACAAAGCCCTATGAGGAGAGACTAAAAGAACTGGGCATGTTTAGCCTGGAGAAGAGGAGATTGAGGGAAGACATGATAGCACTCTTCAAATACTTGAAAGGTTGTCACACAGAGGAGGGCCAGGATCTCTTCTCAATCAACCCAGAGTGCAGGACACGGAATAATGGGCTCAAGTGACAGGAAGCCAGATTCCGGCTGGACATCAGGAAAAACGTCCTAACTGTTAGAGCAGTACGACAATGGAACCAATGACCTAGGGAGGTGGTGGACTCTCCCACATTAGTGGCATTCAAGAGGCAGCTGGACAGCCATCTGTCAGGGATGCTTAAAGGTGGATTCCTGCCTTGAGCAGGGGGTTGGACTCGATGGCCTTATAGGCCCCTTCCAACTCTACTATTCTATGATTCTATGATTCTAATCAAGCTCTGTTACCCATCTGGGATTTCTTTGTGAAAGAAAGGTGGGGTATACTTTTTAAAAAATAAATAACCTTAAGTTCTAATAACACCAAGCTGGTATAGCATATACTCATTGATCTGCTGTAGACACCTTTTTAAAAAAAAATAGATGTGCAGAAAACCTTGAAGTCTGTATGTGTTTCAGGCCCATATAGGAATGAATTTGAATTGGGTAGTCATGCCCATTCTGGCACATGGTTCCCAGAGTTGTAGCCCAGAACATCTGGAGGGTACCAGGTTTCAGAAAGCTGTGTTAGATGGCAGGCATTTTTTTTTGGTTTTGAAAATCTATTCCTTTGCTGCACCAGGAGTCTTCCTCCGCTGGAACCGGTCCTCCAAATTTCTGGACGAGTCCTATGAAGAAATGATCAACATCATAAAGTACAACAAAGAACTCCAAGTGAAAGTCAACTTGCTGAGGCGGCAGCTGGCGGAGCTGGAGACGGACGACAGCACCCACGATGACGGGATGCCAGAAAGCCCCTGAGGTCCCGCCGGGTCAGGTTGTCCCTTCTCCGTTGGGCGAGTCGTCTCGACACACTAAGCATTAAAACACACCAGACTTGCATGCGCTCTCACGCTCCTCTTTTTTCTTTTTTGGTGCAATCGAGTGGAATGTTTTGTTTTTTGGCTTCACAGTTTCTCACTTGGCACTGTTGTCATTCCCTTCCGATGAGGATGGCGGCCTTTTCTCTGGTTTTGTTTACAGGAGCGAACTCTTAATTTAATTCCGCTGATGGCCGTCTCCCGGCAGTGTCCTCGTCTCCTAATAAATGGGGTGTGTGTGGTTCCAGACGTCAGCTCTGGCTCTTCAGCCCTCCTGAGCCCCCTCGTCTTTGGCTTTAACCTGACTGAAATTCCACACTGGACTCGACGGATGTTTTGAATGTTTGTGCGACCTGCAAAAGGCTCTCTTTGGGGGGTGGGGGGAATATAGATATGCTTCCTTCTTCTTGCAAACACACCTCTTTGTTCCTTAGTTAGACTTGCTTTGGGCCTTCAGTTCCAACCAAAACAGCGCCTCCCCGTGCTCCTAGTGCAGCATGCAGCTAGCGAGGGTGGATCAGGTCCCTCGAAAGGGCAGATATTTCCACCACCCTGCGTACTAGACTATGCAACCAGTGCTGATCCCATCACAATCTCCCATCTTTCATGTCTGGGTGGCATATGGTGCCACAGCCTGGCCCCCTCTAGATGTGTTGGACTACAACCCCCAGCATCCCCCAAGCTAACACATCTGGAGGATGCTGGGTTGGGGAAGGCTGTGGTACAGCCTTCCAAGGACTGTACCATGTCACATTCTCAGTTGGGGGGGGCTTACAGGTTGGAACGCTACCCATAGTGTTGCGGGAGGTTGTTTTTAAAGCCGGCCTACAGCAAGCTAACATGACGGGCGAGCTTTTCCATAGAAGGGATATTTTTGCTGTGGAGGAAACATTCAACGTGCGGTCCTCTCCCCTGCAGTCAGAAGTGGTACGGTGTTATTGACTATGCCATGCGCTTCACCCGCCCCGCTACGCACATGAATTGCCTCTTGGACATAGCGTCCCATGTGAGGAGGATCCAATCTCCTAAACTGGAGGGCCCTAAAAGTTGCACGTATCGTTCATGGGGCAGAAAGAAAGTAGGGAATTGAACACGTAGTGGCAAGCAACACTTTTCATGCTATTATCCTAGCGCCATCGGCTTTCTCCACTGAGACAGTGGCTGAATTTGGACAACACGATAGTCAATGGTGGGGTAATAATCAACTTTACAGTTGTTCATCTAGGGGGTACTCCCCACACAACATGGTAATAAATAATCAACCGTGGTGTGGATGAGGATCAGCGCTGAGTTGACTATGGCAGCATTCGGACGACATGATAGTCAATACAACTGACGATTGTTTCCCCACCCCACCTCCAGTTGCTTAATGTGTCGTCCGGATTCAGCCAGTGAAATGACTGGGTCCAACTTGGAAGCTTTTTATCCCTGGCTCTGCAGTTGCGGCAGGGAATTTTCGCCTCATAAACTGAACGTCGCTGCCCAGTAGGATCCTGTCTGCCTCTGCTTCCTACCTGCCTGGAGCTACATAAATAGAGAGTTCAAATACCTGCCAGTTGACCCCTCCCAGCTGATGGCCCTCATATGGCTTGGGTCACAAGTTAAGTTGTTTTGCCCCGGGGGCTGATCTCCCTTCCCTGGCCCTGTGGAACTAAGGCCTGTTCATGACACAAGCGAGCCATCTCTGAAGGGTCTGCTTGTGTGTGTGTGTGTGTGTGTGTGTGTGTGTGTGCAAACTCACACCTGCTCTTCTTTTGGAAGCAAAAGGACTGATGCTTGATGTGTCTTTTACAGCTGCTGGTGGTGAGTCAAAGGCTGTGCTCTTTGCTGTGTGGCTTGATATTTCTCTCCCCCCCCCCCCCAGCTTCTCCTACTGCTTGTGATCTTTACAAGCCAGACTTCCACCCCATGTTTTAGTGGCTGTGGTCTGTGCTTCTGTGGCAACTGTGCTTTTGACCAACACCGGATCCGCTCCTATTTCACGGTCATATCCAAATGCTCTTTCGAGAGAGAGAGAGAGAGAGAGAGAGAGGCCCGTGCCTGCCTTTATCCCACTTCATTTAGGCATCCCTGTCACTTCAGCAGGTTTCGTAACGCTCTCCTCCCCACCTTTAGTAGCATTAAGCCCCTCCCGACCTGAAATGGTGTGGAATTTCTTGAGCCCCCACTCTGATTAGTAGCTCCCTCTTGCAGGCAATCCCAGCCGTGCCGACGATTTCTGATTCCCCCGCAGAAGCAGGACTGCAAACGTGTTTCGTCCGCTGAGCAACTCAGCATTCCGTGCCACCGTCACAGCAGCTCAGCCAATCAGTAGCAGAGGCCTCCCCATCGCAAAGGCCACTAATCCCAGGAGACGTTCAGGTTCTTACAGGAGGGCAATGCTGTGAAACCAGCATTTCATTGCAAATGTGGAATACGTTTTGTGGCATTAGAATGCTGTTTCTATCGTCCCTTTCGTTGCAGTTGGTTAAATGCTTCCTGGATGAGGGCAACTCTTTAGACGTTCCTGGAATACAGAGCAGCGAGCTCTGTATCGGGAGAGGACAATTTGCAGTTGCTTTTGACCTGTTCATCTCCCCCCTCTTGCCTTACCCCCAAGTCCATTGGTAGGGGAGATGGCAGGGAATCCATGTACTTTATGGATTGTGACTCAGGATCATGATCGTCTGCAGCATTTTTGATTCCCCCAATAAGGCCGGCCGTGCAGAGTGGTTGAAGCCCATCCCAGGATCCCACAAATATCGGCTCCGTTTGCTAGCCAGCCTCCCTTCGTGCCTCCTGCCCAAAAACACCCCCAAGTCTTTTGGCATGGACAGAGGGCTGGAGGGGAGAGGGAGGGATTTCTTGGTTTGCGCCGATGTAGAGAGAAGGTAATCTCGTCTTCTCCAAACTGCAGGGCAGGGGAGGCGAAGGCCAGCAGCTGAGGATGCCAGAGGCTCAGGGCATGTGCTCTGCGAAGACGGCGAGACGATTTGTGGATGCCCAGCCTCACCTCTTGGCTTTATACCAGCTAGCCGTGTGGAAGTGATGGAGTTGGTTGGAAATTGTGGCACGAAGTAGGATTGATCAGTCTGTGGGAGTGACCTGAAGCTTTAAGGGTTTCCTGCCGCCTGTTCAGGGTTTACAGGAGGACGAGTAAAACCTCACGGGGAGGGGCCAGCATCGAGGGGTAGAATCAAAGGAGATTCGAAAACCCACCGACCCACCCCGGTTTGCTATTTGCTCCACCCTGGGCTCATCAGACATCACTCTAGTCCTGTAGAGTCCACGAGTAGTCAACCGGTAGCCCTCTAGATGTTTTGGCCTACAACTCCCATGATCCCTCATTGGCTATGCTGGCTAGGGCTGATGGGATTAGTAGGCCAAAATATATGGGGGGCCAGAAGTTGCTCACCCTTGCTTTAGTCACAGCCTGGCTTCACACACACACACACACACCAACCTATGGGGCACTAATCCAGGATATTGGATGGATTGACTCCCGCTGTCCAGTTTCCCTTTGAACTGAATCTCCTTTTATTTAGTGCTCAGTCTTTATAGCTTTTTGCATATGATCTTTTAAAAGCTTGCTCGTGAGCTTCAAAGTCTGACTTTCCTTCAGGAACTTGATTGCACTGTTTAAAAACAGCTAACCTTTTGCTTTCGGTTTGTTTTGTTTTTTAGGCGTGTTTGGCTGAAGTGAGTTGTAAATACGCTGTCAGCAAAAAAATATTATTTCACATTACTCGCGTAGGTTAAAAAGTATTGGGAGAATGTAGCCTACGGCGATCATTTCAGCTTTGAGGGGCGTCCCTCCAGGTGGGCTTCATTGGACCTAACAATCGCCAAGATTAATAATCGAAGACTCGCCTCAAGAGACCTTTTTCAAGTGTGTTTCTACACTACATAGAATTCCAGGAATGGCAGTCCTAGGACTGTACTGGGAATTCTTCATGGTCGTTTTTTTTTTTCAGAGCGGCCTTCCAAAGCCTGGTGCTTCCAGATGGGTTGGACTAAAAAGCCCATCATCCCCTGATGGGAGTTGTAGTCCCACTTGTCTGGAGAAGGCTGTCCTAGAGTCTTCACGGAATTAGGCTTTGCAACAGTTAAGAGTGATTTATAGCCAAACCTGGCAGGAACATGTCAGGTCGGCCTGTCCTAAGTGACATTGAGTTTCTTTTCCCCGCCTGCAACCCAATTTTTTTTTTCTTGTTAAAAATCAGATCCTTCCTAACAGTGTAGAAGGGCACTCTCTGCTTGACTACTTGTTTTTGAAAGTGGTGGATTATTTCCCATCCAATTAAGGCGCAAAGGTCGCGCCAGAATTTTGTTGAAATCAGCGATGTGAGATTATACTACTGATTTATTTTTCATTCCCTAAAATACATTCCCAGACTTATCCATACTGGGAGAGTAAGTTAGTTACACGTGTCTAACTTAAGTCTTATTGATTTCAACGGGTCTACTCTTAAGCATGGCTAAGTCTGGATCCAGCCTCAAATATCCAAGTCTGTTTCCGATGGATGCAAATGAGTGACGGCTCTGTGCATCGGAAGAAACTGATGCGCCTGTTGTGATTGATAGGTGTCAGACCCTTGTTTTGCTGGTGTCTTCCTGACCCAATTTTCAGTTTGTAAAACCGACCTTCAGTAATGGTTTTAAAGTTGCTGCCGCAGCCTTGCATTCACAATGCTTTTGCTAGCTTGGTTTTTGAAGTCCACGTACATTTAGGAAATTGCCCATTCTTCCCTTGGATCAATTGACATTCTTATAGCATAACCTCCCCTGACCCGGTGCCCTCCAGATGTGTTGAACTGCAACTCCCAGCATGCCCCAGCCAACACAGCCAATAATCAGGAATGCTCCAAAGCATCTGGAAGGGCCGCCGGGGTTGGACAAGGCTGGCCTATATCTTCAGTCCGTAGCTCCGGTGTATCTTAATTCCTCTGTGGTTAACTAGCAGCATTCGATCTTCTCAAAGAAGAATGTAGAAAGCCATGGTTGTCCTGGCCAAGGGTTCCATTGTAATCGGTTGTCTTTGGATTCCGCATTGAACATCCAACATTTCTGATTGTATCCAGCTAATCATTCCCCTATGCACTCCATAATGCCTTGTCCTCTGGCTTGGATGTCTGGATATATAGTGACCCTGCACCTCAGCAGAATATAGATCTCACACACAGCCCCCCACCCCCGTCTACACAGGTTGCCAGAAAGGGCACGGATTTGCACATCGAAGTAAATGCAAAAACTGGGCATTGCATTTTTGGGGTGGGGGGGGAGAGAATTGCATTTGATTGTATACAGAGCTGAACGTTTTCTTGAATGTGGCAAATCTCTTTTTAAATGCACTATTGTCTGTATTGTCTACACCTCCACTATTTAACTGGCATCTCGGCGGCTTGATGCTTCCTTAAGCCTTGCGAAAGAAGAAGGGAAACCAAACCCAATGCTTTTCATATATATCAGGCAAGTGTTGGTATATTAGCAGATCTCTTTGTGCATCTGAGTAGCACTGTTTGTTGCGTCCCTATAGCACACCGTATCCGTTAACTAGTACAAAATATTTGGTAACTGCATCTCAGTCCTGCCTCTGGACCTGCTGCTGCTTCAAAGTTTAATTTTTAAGTGAGCCAACCTGGGAACCTCTGGGGAAACTGCTACATGTTGGAGAATGTTTGACATTTTCTGTACCGAAACAATGAATATTGCTATACAGCCTTTTATCAGAAAAGGCAATAGGTATATTTGGGGGAGGGGGGGGGGGGGAGAAGCAGCTGGACTTTATTCATCTGTTTTAGAAAATACAACTGAAAAATAGCTGTAAACATTGCGGGTGTGGGATAAATGATCTCAATTAAATCCTTTAAAGACTTCTGTATTTGTGACATTGGAGTCTTTCTTGACAGCCTTTCCAATTTATTTATTTTGATTTATTATTGCGTTTCTATCCCGCCTTTTTTCCTCCAAGAAACCCAAGGCAGCGTACATAATCCTCCTCCTCTCCATTTTATCCTCACAACAACAACAACAACCCTGTGAGGTAGGTTGGGCTGAGAGACTCCGACTGGCGCAGCGTCACCCAGTGAGCTTCCATGGCCGAGTGGGGACTAGAACCCAGATCTCCCGACTCCCAGTCCAACACTTTAGCCACTATACCACACAACTGACTTGGTGAATTGAGTGAGGAATTCTCATTCTAAAGGTAGCCGTGTCGACCATAAGAAAATTCCCTAAATCCATGTTGCTTTATCTTTTACTAGAAGATCACCCCCCCCCCCAAAAAAAACGTACATGCTTTCGAGATGCCCAGATCTCTCCTTCCAGTAAGATGTTATAAAAGACAGGTGAGAGCAGGGAAATGGGACTAGATGGTGAAGTCACATTGTCAGCAACTTCAGATCAATCCCAGAGTATAACGTGGGAGGAAGAGTCTACAGGTCGTGTGATGGTTACAAGAAGGTTCTGCTGCCTCTGGCTGGTCTGGGACGAAGGTGGAGGCAGGGAATGTTGGATCCAACCGTTTTGGGGAAAAATAAAGTCCAGCTATTCTCAAAAGTGTTTCTTACATTCTGGTCGAAACATTCAAACTGGGGTGTGTGTGTGTGCATTAAATCAGTGCTTCTCAAACTTGGGGAGTTGGTCTCACCACTTCTAAAGTCATTCTGCCTTTTGGGACACCCCCAAAATGTACTCCCTATGGATCACAGACCAACAGTTTGGCAAGGGTGCCTAAAACAGATTTAGGGTACACTATAAGGTGACTGTCACTATATCAGTCGTCCAAGCTCATCAGGCCCAATTGGTATATAAAAACATGGTCTTTGGTGTAGAATCTATAGTGGGGTCCCCAACCTTTTGAACCCGTGGGCACATTTGAGAACCATTGGGTTGCCATACATAAAATCCTAAAGAGAGGGACAACTCCTTTCTGTAGTACATGAACCACTCCCAGTTTCTGTTGCGCCCGGTAGTGTCATATCTACAAAGTCCATTCTATCTTGGCAGCTTCGCAGCAGAAGCTTCCCTTTCTTCAAATGGCAACTTCAAAGCCTCTTGCAGAGTATCCCAGCAACTTGAAACGCTCCCCAAGCGTTGCCATTTTAAACATCTGGGTAGTCTTTTATTCCCTTTTGCCGAGACAATCCCATTTGGCCAGAGTCGGAAGCGTGCACAGCTGGCACATGTGGGCATATATTCCCACTCCAAGATGCGCAAGTGAACAAGCCCTTGATGGTATGGCTGATTAAGTAAATTGGCAGCTGAACTGAGCTTGATTCACTCTTGGCAAAGGCAAATTAGTGCTTCACTTTCCTGGAATGGAACAAAGGTTTTTTGCCATTTCTTGACGTTCATCGCGGCACCTTAAATTGCTGCAACGTCACATTCTGGGCTAGTCCAGTTTGATTTGACTTCTATAAACAAGATGGTAATGCCCAAAGAGCTCCTTCCTAGATATATTGTGTGGAAGACAGAACTTCTGGCTTTGCAAACCGTTCACTTTGTGAGCTCCTGATTAATAACTAGATGTTGATTTCTTCTCTGGACTGTTTTTTCAGTTCTAGCTGTCACTGTTTGCCACATGCTGGGGACCATGCTCATTTATAATTTCCCAAAACATGACGCATTATAGGTGTTTTGTTCTTTCTTCATTAAATTCCCTCTCCCCTTTCTGTCATCATCATCATCATCATCATCATCATCATCATCATCATCATCTAGTATTTTTCTTAGTTTAATATTAATATTCTATGCTTCTGCCACATTTCCACACAGAAAAGATGTATGTCTGAAGAGCATGACCTGCTACTGTGAAAATTGTGCATTTCTGGGCACTCTTTGCACATTCTAAATGAAAGTTACAGGCATGTGGATGTTTGCAAATCACCCAGACCTGGTATCTGTGCAGGTGCATTTTCATGGTAAAACATTTTTATTCATCAGATACATTTCTTTTCTTAATGGATCAGACCGAGGGTCCATCTAGTCCAGCACTCTGTTCACACAGTGGCCAACCAGCTGTCGACCAGGAAACCACAAGCAGGACACGGTGGAACAGCACCCTCCCGCCCATGTTCCCCAGCAACTGGTGTCTGTAGACTCACTGCCTCTGATACTGGAGGAGCACATAGCTATCAGGACTAGGAGCCATTGATAGCTCCTCTTTACATCTCATCCCCGTCTTCATGAAAACCAGTTCTACGTGTCCTTACTAGACACCTATTCTAAATGATCAGATGTACATATTTTGTGCATTTATTTTAATTTGGATATTCACGGCCAAGCGCAAGAGGATGCTTTGAGGTTGTCTGAAAGTACATACATCCTGGAGTGCATTTATCTTTGTTTGTTTACTGCATTTTTATCCCCCTTTTCAGGCAATTATTGGCTCCCAAAGTGGCTAACAGCAAAAAAAGAGAAGGGGCCGTCTGCTGTGTCAGGCTTACAAACTAAAATGATGGAACATATAAAGGAAAGGGAGAAGAGGGACAGCAGTTTTTCTGGACCAGAACAGGGTGCAAGCTATAAGGGGGGAAAGGAGGCTAAGAGGAGACATGATAGAGGTGTACAAAACCATGCCTGGTGTGGAGAATGTGGAGAGGGAGACATTTTTCTCCCTCTCTCATAATATTAGAACCCAAAGGGATCATCCCATGAAGCTGATTAGTGGGAAATTCAGGACAAATAAAAGGAAGGATTCTTCACACAGCACAGAGTTAAATTATGGAATTCACTACCCCAAGATGTAGTGACGGCCACCAATTTGGATGGCTTTAGAAGGGGATTGGATAAATCCCTGGAGGAGAAGGCTATCAGTGGCTACTAGCCCTGGTGGTTATGTTCTACCTTCAGTATATGAGGCAGTGAGCCTGTGTGCACCAGTTGCTGGGGAACATGGGTGAGTGGGTGCTGTTGCACCATGTCCTGCATGTGGATCCCTGGTTGATAGCTGGTTGGACACTGTGTGAACAGAGTGCTGGATTGGATGGCCCCTCAGTCTGAACCAGCATGGCATTTCTTATGTTCTTATGTTCAAGCATTCAAATGTACTTAGGTCAATAGCCGGAGCCAAAATATTCTTTCACCATCCTCCTGCAGACTCAGGGCAACTGACGGATGGAGCTGAGCATTCTTTCTGTGAGGAAGGGTTGGAAGTGAGCTCTCTGCAACTGGTCCTTCTCTGGCTGATGGATGGGCCAGGTGGGACTGTGACGCTCACCCCCCCTTAACCTGATCCTTTATTCTTTTGTTCTTGAATACATGGACCCCCGCTCAAGTAGAGGTGGCGTTTGAGGGGTTTTGGACTTGCTGCAACTGTCCCTGTTACTCGCCTTTCTCTCTATCAGGCCCACAGCTATACAGCTCAGCACCCTAGCCCCCAATTCTCCCTTCTTTCTATCCGCTGCCACCATTTACCTGTACCTTTCTCAGGTACTCCCAATGACCACACCAGTTGATGTAATTAAATGTAATTTATTAACAAGGTGATTGCTCAGGTAGCAAAAGCTTGATGGTTTCCTTAGTTCAACCGCGTATTGGTTACAGGCACAATGCTTAATGGTTTCAGTCAGTAATTTCTCTTAAAACGTTTTTACTAGAGACTTCAAGAGCCTATCTACACTACTGCTTTAAAATGGTTTATAACAGTTTTAAACTGGTTAAAACTGTTATAAACCGTTTTAAAGTAGTAGTGTAGATAGGCTCTACGGTTCTCCTGCCACTCTACCCCTCTCTAACGAATTCCCTCCAACTAATTCCACCAAAACAACCAAGCACGCACGCAGACCCTTCCTAGCTCTAGTCAGACCCTCCTCAGTCAAAATCCCCCCCCCCATGCTCACTCTCTCTCAGCTCCTGTCAGCCAAACATCTATACACAGAGGGTGCCTCTACAAGAGGCATTTAAAGCTCTTTCAAGGCGCATTAAAAAAATTACCTCTACAAGAACGGAGCGCAAATCGGGCGTAGAGGCGCGTTATCTCCCCGATTATGCGCATTATCGAATGCACGTTAAATCACGAGTTTTATTTTGCTCCGTCCGTTAAAGCGCATTTTGACTGTGTGAATAAGCGCTTATGCGCATTAACTACTTGTAAAGCGCATTTTGGACATCTGTTAATGCTCTTCGCCGCCTCTTGCCGCCTCCCGTGCAGAGGGATTAGGCGCAAATGTACTTCTGCGATTATGCGCATAATCGCCTAACCAGGCGCAAAAGCGAATCCTTGTAGAGGGGACCAGACACTCTTCTCCAACTCCTCCCACTCTCACACAGCCAGCCAATCCAGGCACTCCCCCACCACCATCCAATCAGCACTCACACATGAACTCCCCCCCCCCCCCTTATACTTACCCGGCTGCAACATAACTGTGAGTTTATTTAACTTCCTCCCTGGAACTTTCGGCATTTTATAAACAATTACAACCCTTTATATACAAGGACCTCTAAAGCAGCTGAACATCACAGGGACTCTCCCTTGGCTTGATGTTATTCCTAGGAAGCAAGGGGGTGCAGCCTTCCTAGGTCCCCTGCCAGAAGCCAGGCTGTGCTTCCCTTCTGCTTTCCATTTCCAGGGCAGCAAAGTCTCTTCCATAAATCTTTGCGCATCAAAAAATTGCTCTGCGCAATCAAGACTGGCTTTCTCTCTCCCCAACTTTCCATCTTGTCAATCAACCTCCTCTGGATCATCAGGTCCCAGTGGAATATAGGAAATACTATTTGGTACAGAAGCAGATATAGACAACAGTTGCTCACAGAGTGACAGTTCTAGATGGCGCCTTCGTAGGTCTCCAATAAAAACGGGAAGAGGCGAGAATGAATTAGCTTTGGGAATGATCCCACCCCCCACCCCCCTTTCCTTACCTTTCCTCACCTAAAACGATGCAAGAGACTTAGCATCCAGGGCACTAAAGGTTATTGCCTTCTGGAACCGATTCTGTAACTTTATCTTTCTGTCAATCTGTCAAGTTAATTTCCATTTGCTTTTGGCTTTAGCTGTGATCCTGGCCAGTGCTGGGGCTTGTGAATTCTTGCACCACCTTAAACTATGGGAACATCAGAGAGATCTAGGTTAGAGGGACCATTGTGTAAACCAGATGGCAACGCCCAGCATTTTTTCCTATGTATTGTGTGAGAACATCTGAGCTGGCGAAGTATATCCCACCTTGCTGTGAACGCTCCAGAAAGGAAGCTGTATTTGTCTGTTGTAGCAAAAAACAAACACCCGACCCCTCCCCCAAAAATCAAAGAGTCATTTCTACGCAAAATTTAAATCTATACAAGATGAGCGCAATGACGGTTCACTACAGTGGTCACTCCTCTTCTTCTGTATACATGTTAGCTTTGCTTGGAAATTTCATGGTCATTGGATTGCACGGTTTGCGTTTCCCACCTCTAAACTGATGTGTAGGGCTGCAGCCTGTACGCTAGCCCATTAGTTGATTTAGGATGCAGTTCAACAGGAGAGGTGCCTACTATGCAGAGGGCTCTATTCAACCCTATTCCCTGCTGCTACAGCCAGGTAGAGTGAGAGAAGCCACAGAGTGTTTTCACATCACATCCCTCCTTTGTACTGTTTTGTGCTAAGACCGGACCCTAAAATCATCTTCAGAGGCCCTTCTCAGGGTGCCCCTGCCTAATGAAGTGAGGTGGGTGGCTAGTAAGGGACAGGGCCTTTTTCGTTGTGGCACCCGAACTGCGGAATGAGGGCCCTAGAGAGGCTCGCCTGAAGCCAACATTGTGGTCTTTTCAGTGTCGGGTGAAGACCTTATTTTCCAAGGCATTTTAGTTTTCCACTGTTCAACCGCTGAACAGCTTTCCCCATTAGGATGTTTCTCCTAATGTTTAGCTGAAATCTGCTTCCCTGCATTTTCCATCCATGGTTCTAGTCCTGACCTTGGAAGCAACAAATGACAAGTCTGCTCCTCCTAACTCACAGATCGTTGTGAGGATAAAATGAGGTCAAAGAGGACCATGTTGGGCTGTTTGTATCCAGGGTCTTCACCTGGAACTGGAAGGAGTACCTGCAGCGGTCAGGCAACCCCCAGCTCTAGGGAGCTCATTCCACAACCAGGGTGCCACAGCAGAAAAGGCCCTCTTCCTAGTAGCCACCTGCCTCACTTCCTTTGGCAGGGGCTCACGGAGAACGGCCCCTGAAGATGATCTTCAGGTCTGGGAAAGTACATATGGGAGGAGGTCATGAAGTCAGTGACATGGAATCTAGTCTGCCACAATAAAACTGTTTGCCTGTGAGGTTCCAGCAGCCTCTGTTACGGTTTTTGTTTATTTTGGGCTATGGCCAAGAGACTGAGCAACAAACCTTGCAGTTCCTAGTTACAAATATCATAAATCGAAAGGTTTAGGTGAACCACTGCTAGGTTCTCCCTCCCCATTTCCAATATAGATTACTCCAAGTTAGAATAAGCTCGAATCTGGCCCGCTTGCATTGGCTGCCTGTATGTTTCTGAGCCCGATTCAAGGTGCTGGTTTTAACCTATAAAGCCTTACATGGCTTGGGACCACAATGCCTGATGGAACGCCTCTCCTGACACGAACCTACCCTTACACTACGCTCAACATTTAAGGTCCTCCTCCGGGTGTCTACCCCGAGGGAAGCTCAGAGGATGGCAACAAGGGAGAGGGCCTTCTCAGTGGTGGCCCCCCAATTATGGAACTATCTCCCTGACAAGGCTTGCCTGGCCCCAACATTGTTATCCTTTCAGTGCGAGGTTAAGACTTTTCTCCCAGGCATTTAACAGCATATGTTGAGTTTTTAAACTGACCTCTGGATAATAATAATAATAATAATAACAATTTATTTCTTACCCGCCTCTCCGTCTGGATCGAGGCGGGGAACAACAACATGATAAAATACATAAAACTGATTAAAACATGACACATATTATTAAAACTGCATAAAAACATGGTTGATACGTAGTATGTTTTTATGCTTTTTATGGTTTTAAATTTTGTATATTGCTTTTTTAAATGTTCAATGTTTTTAATCTTTGTAAACCACCCAGAGAGCTTCGGCTATGGGGCAGTATATAAATGTAAATAATAATAATAACAACAACGGACAGACACAATACAGCTGCAAAAATAATTCTCCAATAACTGGCCATCAAATTCAACCTTATCAAACAACCTACACCATCCTCCTCCTCCTCCTTCTCCACCGCACTATGCATACTCACCCGAAACAATCTTGGAAAATGCAGATCATAAAACATACTGGGACAGAACAATTCATACGGACAAGACAGTACCCTGCAACCGACCAGACATAACGGTCATAGACAAAAAAGAAAACACACATACCTCATTGGCATAGCAATAGCAAATGATTGAGAAGGAAGAAGAAAAGAGTTATACCTATCAAGTCATCTTTGCCTTCATGTATTAAGGGTTCAAGTTCATTCTGTTTGTTTCCCAGACTCTGGGCATTAGTATATAGACATCGAAGCCCATGTGCTTTGTAGTCTGGCTTCTTTCCTACATTGCTCACAGAGAACTGTCTTATTGCATAATCATCCTACCTCATTCCCAGAATTTGGGGGGGGGGGGGGGAACCAGATCTCTTTTCTTACAGCGAAAAAGCCACGAAGAAAGAATAGATGGAATAGCCAGAAAATGCCTTCTGTTAGCACTGGGAGCCCTGCATCTGGAAGGATCCTTAGAGTGGCATACAAAGATTAATAATCAGACATTCTAGGCATTCCATCTAAAAGCAAAGGAAGAGGAGAAGGAGAAGGAGGGAAGGAAGTAAAGAGAAAATCAAGCACTAGATCTTAGTTATAAAGCTAAATTGGGATGGGCAATTTCTGCTTTTCCAGAAGCTCTTGCCCACAACTCCTATCAGCCCCAGCCAGCATAGGCAATGGTGAGGGATGCTGGGAGTTGTAGACTTAAATATCTTGAGGACTACAAGTTGCCGACCCTTGGTATATCACTTAAAGGGCCCCCTTGATTCATATCAGCTTTTTAAGAACACCAACAGAGGCTCTTCTCACATTTAACTTTGGGTGACCATATGGAAAGAAGGACAGGGCTCCTGTATCTCTAACAGTTGTATAGAAAAGGGAATGTGTCATTTGTATGCATGCAGCACCCAGTGAAGTCCCCTCTTTGTCACAACAGTTAAACCTGCAGGAGCCCTGCCTAGTGTTGCCAGATACAAAAGAGGGCCGAGCTCCTGCAGCTTTAACTGTTGTGATGAAGAGGGAATTTCACCAGGTGCTGCATGCATAACAATGACACTTGCTGAAATTCCCTTTTCTATGCAACTTAAAAATACAGGAGCCCTATCCTCCTTTCCATAGGGTAGGGTGACCCTATGGAAAGGAGGATAGGGCTCCTGTATCTTTAACAGTTGCGTGTCCTGACGTCATCCTGTCCCTTTATGGCTTTAAAGGGCTCTGTGATGGAGCCACGAATAAACTCCCAAAGCCCTTGAAGGCCATAAAGGGACAGGATGACGTCGGGACAGCGACGCATTGGCATCACAACGCTGCTCGTGCCCTGTCGGGAGTGACGTCACTCCTTCTCCCCCCCCTCCCTCCCTCTTGCGCCAAAGCCGCCCCAGCGGTCTCCATAGCGACCGCGCGAGAACCGCGTCGGCACCTGCCAGTAACGGCTTGGCCACCTGCAGCGTTCAGTGTGGAGAGGAGGGGGCGCAGGCGCGGCAGGGGAGTGAGAGGATGGCGGCTCGCTCTTAGCCTATCAGAAGGGGGCGGCTGAGGCCGCGAGGTGGGCGGGGCTTGGTGACGCGAAGCCGGCGTAGGGGTATAAAAGGCCAGGGGGGGGCGTCGTGTGAGGCGTTTTTCTGGTGTGGTTGAAAGCGGTGCTGGAGTCCTCAAATAGGGTCGCCTGTGAGGAAAGCTATAGAGGTGAGTGAATGTGTGGGGTACCCCCCCCACTTTTCTTAGAGGAAAGCTATAGAGGTGAGTGAATGTGTGGGGTGCCCCCCCCCACTTTTCTTAGAGGAAAGCTATAGAGGTGAGTGAATGTGTGGGGTGCCCCCCCACTTTTCTCAGAGGAAAGCTATAGAGGTGAGTGAATGTGTGAGGTGCCCCCCCCACTTAGAGGAAAGCTATAGAGGTGAGTGAATGTGTGGGGTACCCCCCCCCCACTTTTCTTAGAGGAAAGCTATAGAGGTGAGTGAATGTGTGGGGTACCCCCCCCCCCACTTTTCTTAGAGGAAAGCTATAGAGGTGAGTGAATGTGTGGGGTACCCCCCACTTTTCTTAGAGGAAAGCTATAGAGGTGAGTGAATGTGTGGGGTACCCCCCACTTTTCTTAGAGGAAAGCTATAGAGGTGAGTGAATGTGTGAGGTGCCCCCCCCACTTAGAGGAAAGCTATAGAGGTGAGTGAATGTGTGGGGTACCCCCCCCCACTTTTCTTAGAGGAAAGCTATAGAGGTGAGTGAATGTGTGGGGTACCCCCCCCCACTTTTCTTAGAGGAAAGCTATAGAGGTGAGTGAATGTGTGGGGTACCCCCCCCCACTTTTCTTAGAGGAAAGCTATAGAGGTGAGTGAATGTGTGGGGTACCCCCCACTTTTCTTAGAGGAAAGCTATAGAGGTGAGTGAATGTGTGGGGTACCCCCCCCCACTTTTCTTAGAGGAAAGCTATAGAGGTGAGTGAATGTGTGAGGTGCCCCCCCCACTTAGAGGAAAGCTATAGAGGTGAGTGAATGTGTGGGGTGCCCCCCCCCACTTTTCTTAGAGGAAAGCTATAGAGGTGAGTGAATGTGTGAGGTGCCCCCCCCACTTAGAGGAAAGCTATAGAGGTGAGTGAATGTGTGGGGTGCCCCCCCCACTTTTCTTAGAGGAAAGCTATAGAGGTGAGTGAATGTGTGAGGTGCCCCCCCCACTTAGAGGAAAGCTATAGAGGTGAGTGAATGTGTGGGGTGCCCCCCCCCACTTTTCTTAGAGGAAAGCTATAGAGGTGAGTGAATGTGTGGGGTGCCCCCCCCACTTTTCTTAGAGGAAAGCTATAGAGGTGAGTGAATGTGTGGGGTGCCCCCCCCACTTTTCTTAGAGGAAAGCTATAGAGGTGAGTGAATGTGTGGGGTGCCCCCCCCCACTTTTCTTAGAGGAAAGCTATAGAGGTGAGTGAATGTGTGGGGTGCCCCCCCCCACTTTTCTTAGAGGAAAGCTATAGAGGTGAGTGAATGTGTGGGGTGCCCCCCCCACTTTTCTTAGAGGAAAGCTATAGAGGTGAGTGAATGTGTGGGGTGCCCCCCCCACTTTTCTTAGAGGAAAGCTATAGAGGTGAGTGAATGTGTGGGGTGCCCCCCCCCACTTTTCTTAGAGGAAAGCTATAGAGGTGAGTGAATGTGTGGGGTGCCCCCCCCCACTTTTCTTAGAGGAAAGCTATAGAGGTGAGTGAATGTGTGGGGTGCCCCCCCCACTTTTCTTAGAGGAAAGCTATAGAGGTGAGTGAATGTGTGAGGTGCCCCCCCCCACTTAGAGGAAAGCTATAGAGGTGAGTGAATGTGTGGGGTACCCCCCCCCCACTTTTCTTAGAGGAAAGCTATAGAGGTGAGTGAATGTGTGGGGTACCCCCCACTTTTCTTAGAGGAAAGCTATAGAGGTGAGTGAATGTGTGGGGTACCCCCCACTTTTCTTAGAGGAAAGCTATAGAGGTGAGTGAATGTGTGAGGTGCCCCCCCCCACTTAGAGGAAAGCTATAGAGGTGAGTGAATGTGTGGGGTACCCCCCCCCCACTTTTCTTAGAGGAAAGCTATAGAGGTGAGTGAATGTGTGGGGTACCCCCCACTTTTCTTAGAGGAAAGCTATAGAGGTGAGTGAATGTGTGGGGTACCCCCCACTTTTCTTAGAGGAAAGCTATAGAGGTGAGTGAATGTGTGAGGTGCCCCCCCCCACTTAGAGGAAAGCTATAGAGGTGAGTGAATGTGTGGGGTACCCCCCCCCACTTTTCTTAGAGGAAAGCTATAGAGGTGAGTGAATGTGTGGGGTACCCCCCACTTTTCTTAGAGGAAAGCTATAGAGGTGAGTGAATGTGTGGGGTACCCCCCACTTTTCTTAGAGGAAAGCTATAGAGGTGAGTGAATGTGTGAGGTGCCCCCCCCCACTTAGAGGAAAGCTATAGAGGTGAGTGAATGTGTGGGGTACCCCCCCCCACTTTTCTTAGAGGAAAGCTATAGAGGTGAGTGAATGTGTGGGGTACCCCCCACTTTTCTTAGAGGAAAGCTATAGAGGTGAGTGAATGTGTGAGGTGCCCCCCCCCACTTAGAGGAAAGCTATAGAGGTGAGTGAATGTGTGGGGTGCCCCCCCCCACTTTTCTTAGAGGAAAGCTATAGAGGTGAGTGAATGTGTGAGGTGCCCCCCCCCACTTAGAGGAAAGCTATAGAGGTGAGTGAATGTGTGGGGTGCCCCCCCCCCACTTTTCTTAGAGGAAAGCTATAGAGGTGAGTGAATGTGTGAGGTGCCCCCCCCCACTTAGAGGAAAGCTATAGAGGTGAGTGAATGTGTGGGGTGCCCCCCCCCACTTTTCTTAGAGGAAAGCTATAGAGGTGAGTGAATGTGTGGGGTACCCCCCACTTTTCTTAGAGGAAAGCTATAGAGGTGAGTGAATGTGTGAGGTGCCCCCCCCCACTTAGAGGAAAGCTATAGAGGTGAGTGAATGTGTGGGGTGCCCCCCCCACTTTTCTTAGAGGAAAGCTATAGAGGTGAGTGAATGTGTGGGGTGCCCCCCACTTTTCTTAAGAGTGGTATTTATTCCTCCCCCTTCCCCCGTGACTCCCTAATTAAGTAATATTTCTTACATTTTCTCACTAAAGTGGTGCTGGGGTTTAGAAAGCTCCCTGGCTGCCTCATCACCCATGTTAGCATAAGGGCTTTTTTGGGGTGGGGGGGAGGAGGAGGGAGGATTGGTGAGGCGAATGCCCTTTGCACATGCTCTAATAAAGTGCCAAAGTGCTTCCAGGCAGCCTCTTCAGGAAATTTTACCCTCCCCCCCCCCCAACAGATGTCTTTATCTTCCATTTGTAGATTTCCCATTCCTTTTTCTGTCTATTTTTCTTACTTTGGAGGGGGGGAACCCTTTAGAGGGGAAAAAAAGACAAAATAGCTGCAGACAGAATAGCTGCAGACCTCATGATAGAGGAGCCACCAGGAAGCACTGTTACCTGAAAATAATCAAAATTAAAGTGAAGTGGGCAAATAAAAATTATAGAGGTGCATCTTGTAACCTCAAATAAACAGCCATCTGTAAAACTTTTGGCTTTTAGGTACTCTGTGCGTCTCTCACAATCATCTTTTATTTTCTCCCTTTTAACTGAGGCTGCCTCTACAAGAGGCATTTAAAGCTCTTTCAAGGCACATTAAAAATTTTTACCTCTACAAGAACAGAGTGCAAATCAGGCGTAGAGGCGCATTTTTTCTCCTATTATGTGCATTATTGAATGCGCGTTAAATAGCAAGTTTTATTTTGCTCCGGCCGTTAAAGCGCATTTTGACTATGTGAACAAGCGATTCTCCGCATTAACTACTTGTAAAGCGTATTTGAAACAACCGGTAAGGTCACCAGTTGAGTGCTCAATTACCTCCTGCATACAAGCATTTTTGATAAAGCGCTTCAGTGATTATGTGCATAATAGGCTAACCAGGTGTCAAACGGAATCCATCTAGAGGGGGTCTGAATAAACTCTACCCCTAGGCTTTTCTTTTTATAAAAAAAAACCCCTCTCATTTTATTCTGTCTGGACAGCATTGTATTCATGTAATCTTATTTTCTATGCTGCTTCATTTTGGCTTTCTCCTCGTTGGTGGCATTTTTAAAAAACTGGATCCAGCTTGCCCTGTTGTACTGGAATCCCTGATGCCTCCAGTACAACAGGGCAAGATGGATTTAAAAAGTATTTAAATTTAAAGTATTTGTGCATTGTCTTTCTGAAACCCACTCAGGTGGTGTACAAATATTTTCAATAAATAAAACAGTACTATCGGTGCATCTGGTGCTTTACGAAACAGTGGCAAGAGGCGGTTCTCTGCCCAGAGGTGACTGCCACTTAAAATTTAACACAGGTCAAGGCTATAGAAGGGAGGAAATTGTAGGTGAAGGTAGACACTGGAGGAACCGGTGTTAAGTTCATATTACACATAACATAGGCTCTGTTTCAGTAGGCGATGAGAAACAAGGGGTTAAGTCAAAGGCTTATACATGCATGCACTTGCTTTGTTCCAGATCAGATCATTTTTTTATCACTTGCCCTGCAGGAACTCCCCAGGATCTCTGGCAAGGGTCTCTTCTATCCCTTCTCCCTATTTCAATCCCCTGCAGATTAATCCCTTGCAACGACCAGCATTAAACCTGTGCTGTGCCAATGAGCTATGCCCTGTCTCTGTCTTTCACAGAAAAGGAAGACAGCGACAGAGTTGGTGTTATATGCTATAGATCTTCTAGCAGGGTTTTTTATCCTAAAAGGACGCCTGGAAGTATTTTAACTTAAATTGCATGATCTGCTACTCCTTCCTAATGCAGTGTCTGCCCTGCTAAGTCTTGCTTCCTGACCGCTTCCTCTGCTCCTTAGATTGAATCGCCACTGCCTGCTTGCTTGCTTCAGCATCCCTTCTGAATGCCTCCTTATTGTAATACTATACTTAAAAACTTGCACCTCTGCAAATAGGCGTCCAGTTCTATTTTTATATCCTGCTTCTCAAACGCTGCTGGGAAGTTGCCAGGGCCCATATATTTGGCATTCCCCAGGACCATGTATGTGCTTTCCCAATATGTGGTAGGAACATAGGGCATTGTCTTATACCAAGTAAGATCATTGGTCCATGTAGCTCTGTTGACTAGCAGTGGTTGTCCAGGGGTTTCGAGAGGGGTATTTCCCAGTCCAACCTGGGATCTTTTGCACGCAAGATTTTGTTGCTCAGGTTCCTCAGGTAGCACCACTCTTGATATGCCTTTTTCCTATTCAATGTACCCGGTTTGGCATGATGTCCCTCAAAGGGTGCTCTTGCAGTTCCTCTCGTTCTACTGCCCCACACCTCTGTGTTGTGATACCAGGGTTTTTTCTTTGCCTAAGAAAATACCTAGTTCATCCCACCAGTGCACCAGTATCTGTGCCTCCCCTCTCCTCAGTCACTGCTTTAAAGTTCTCGTAAGAAAAGCTAAGTGAGCACCTCAATAGGCCATTCAGAGATGCTTTCAAAGCAACCTTTTTTCACCCTTCCCTGAAAATCATCTTCCCTGCAGCTCTTCTTGATCCAATTGCAAAGTCTGGCTACCCTTAATCACTAGGAGCCAAGTATTTTGTAATCTGGTGCAGTGTCTGATGTCTATTCAGTATAGGAATTCATGTCCCATCCTTCAGATAGATTCCAAAAGCAGCTTAAAATACTAAAACAAAAGCGCAATAGAAAGCCAATTTAAAATATTAAAAAGCAGTAGACTATAAAGTATCAGCAAGATCTGAATCTAAAAGAGCAGTTGAAAAATCTCGCAATGCTAAAACTGTTCAGATTAAAAGGCTTAGGAAAATAAAAAAAGCCTTTGCCTGGTGTTGAAATTACATCAAAGGTCAGTGCCAGGGAAGCATCCCTGTGGAGGGCATTCCAGGATCAAGGTGCATTACTGAGAAGTCCTTTTACCTGGTAAGGACTCGCCTCAAATGTTGGGGAATCCAGTTAAGGGCCTCTGGTGAAAACCTTTGTGTCTAATGAATTGATTTGTAGCCCACAGGTTTATGCCATAATGCATTTGGTAGTCTTTAAAGTGCCTCCAGAGTCATTGTGTTTGCTGAAATGGATTAAAACAGCTAAATCCCTGGATATTTTTTACTGTTTTAAACTTTTTTAATTCTGTCAATTATCCAATTGCTATCTGAGTGATGTACAAAAATAATAAATTATTTTCTGCCTTCTTCAACCCAAACGTGGCTAACAATCCACACAGTACTTCTGCTTTGCGTCTTGGAGACTCAGTCCAGTCTGTTTCTACTGGGTGCAGCTACTGAGGCTTCTGCCTGGATGCACAATGATTGCAACCTGATCATCTGATCTCCCTCTCCAGAAATAGTAGCAGAGTGGACAAGTAAAATGTGGCAGCTGGTGTGGGCTGCCATCAGGGAATATATGATTATATTAGCGATATGTAGACTTGTGGAGAAACGTCTCACTAAAAAACAGCAGAGGAGGGCAAAGAGGAGGATACCTTTTATTTGTGTTTTCTCTCCATCTGCTATTCCCTCACTCCTTGGGTCCATGGAACCACTTCTGAGGACTGCCACAGTAGCCCCTCTGCTTAATGCAGGAAGTGCCAAGCACCAGCAGAGGGGTTCTGGTTGTTCTCATAAGGGGGAATTGGGTTCTGATTGCCAGAGGGAAGGAAAGAGTTCCAAGGGCAATTAGCTTCTCCCCTGCAATCCTTTCAGCTGAGCTGTAGGCTGCCTCCTTGCAGTTTAAAGGGCTCTGCTGTGGGAGGGGATTTGCTTTGGAGCCCTTCCCTCACCCAATACTCTCCCTAGCTCTCAGGGCTTACCATGAGGCAGAGCGAGCCTTCCACGTCAGGCAGCTGGTCTGGGTTGTCATGAAAGGGCAGTAAGGCCATGTGCTTGCTGGATTTTCTGCCTCAGGTGCCAAAATAGCTCAACTGGCCTTGGGTACCACATACCTTGACTGGGGAAGAGGAGGCGCCATTTACCGCTCCTACTGAGGCAGCAAATACCTTGAGCTGGTCCTGCAGAGCAGCCAACCTTTGAAAGGCTTGTAGGAAACCTGCAGTTGTCTTTCCTAGAAAGGGAATTGGCCTAGGGGAAAGAATGTACATCTGAAATTAATCCCACCGCTGTCAACCCTTTTAAGATGATGGAAGAGGGTCTCAGAATGTAAAGGATCCAATTGGGATGCACTTTCCCTCAATCCATTTTCTCCTCTACAAAGCCTCAGGCTAAAAGCAGGTGAGCAGCAGGCAGCTGGCATCTCTTTAGCCCTCACAGTAAACCCTGGAGCCTTGAAGGCTTATGTCTGCATGGTATTTTCTGCTGCTGGGGTTCCATGGTTGTATGAAGACAGTACAGATGTTTAGCTCTTAGTTTCTTCTTTTTGCGTGAGGAAAGAAATGGCTTATATGTGTCCTGTTTAAAACAAAAATCCACATTGTGGTGGAAAGGTGGGCTGTAATTTAATAAGCAAAATGAATTCCACTCATTTGATGGATAGGAGAATGATTATTTTTCTGTTGATGTGTGTTTTGCACGATCCAACTTGGAATCCCTTTGTGTTGTAGGAAGCAGACACCTTTTGGTTCTTATAATGGTTATATAATCCATAAAATATATTCCTGTGGTTGAATTTGCATTCTGAAAACTTTTGTTTGAAAAGTGCTCCAAAAGTATAGAAAATCAAAATGCCTGAAAATTAGGGTGTGGGTGCTTTCCCCCCACCCCCATTCCAAAAGGAAAATGTAATACGAGTCTAATCCACACCAAGCAGGATATAGCACTATGAAAGTGGTATATAAAAGGCAGGAGCCACAAGACTGCTTTATAGCAGTATTGAAGTGCACTGACAACTGTTGGGGCCCATTGACACATACCATGTATTGCTTTCATAGTGCTATATCCTGCTTGATGTGGATTAGGCCATGGTCTCTTGTTAATTTTGTTTTGGTACCATTTCATGTGGGACTTTAGTGAGTGTCCACTTCCTTTTGAACTTCCCTTTTAGCACCATCACATTCCAACAGCAACTGAAGAAGCAACAGAAGACCAATAAATTGCCTGCCAGTTCTGGTGCATAATATCATGCACAATAACTGTTGCCCAAATGCTATTGCTCAATACAGTGTGCGAGCCAGAGGTTAACCTGATACTTGGCTGTCATGAGTCAGGAGTTATGGGCTGTAATTAGGGAGCGTCTTGAAATTTAAAATGGAAATTGCAGCGTTATAGCAATTCCAGCGAAGCAAGTTGCTGTAATAGAGCCCAGGGCACAAACATGAGCACCTGTGCAAAATTGAGAGTGACTGTGCATGCTGTCGATGAAAGCTTGAAAGTAAAATCCCTCCTAAATTAAATGTATTCTATCCATAGCCTGGCTGTTCATGTATAATGTGTGAGATTTCGAGCCTGTTAAGACTTTAAAATATCACTGCTTGCAGTGGGGAAAAGTTAAGGACCTCCTTAACTTTTGTTAAAAATGTTACTGTGATACTGTGCCCACCTCCCATGACTTAAGCCCCCCTGAATTCAATGGACTGACTTCTGAGTATACATGTATAGGATTGTCCTGTTAGAAGTGCAGTTATACTTATGTAGAATGTAGGCTGAACGATTCCCATATAATTATTAACATAATCAGTAAAATACACACAACAAACAATTCAGGGAAACAATTTTAAAGAACCAGAAATAAAAGGATGGCAACGGTAAAAGAACAATTACTGAATATAATTATAGTTAATTACTAGATGCTAGTCTATGTGCAGATTCTTCACATTGCTTTCTAAAACGTGGTAGATTTAAGCTACATTAGGTTTCATTTTTCAACTAATTCAGTAGAGAAAGGCTACTTCCAAAAATGCTTTCTCTTGTCGCCCTGTTCATGTTACCAGGGATAGTGGTTAAGCAGTTCCTCCCTTTCTCTCTTAACTTGTGCCATGTTCCTTGTCTGCCAGTCCTACTGAGGGAAGTCAGTCTTGCCCTAGAGACTGAGGGGAGCATGTGGAACCAGTACCAGCTGAAGTGACAGACAAACCTTGAACTTAAGGGAGTCTGAGGAATGAAAGCTAAATGTCCAGTTGTACCAAACAAGATGAATAGGGGCAGAATCTTTAATCAAAGAGTCGTCCAGGTCAGTGCATACACACCCATCTGTTTCCTGGCAACTTCTTCTATTCTATCCATGGTGGTTTCTCATTGCCATTCACTTTGCTTGCTACTTACAAGCAGTCTGAGCCTGCAATTTTACCATGCTGCTACTTGGTCTGCATGGCAAAGGCTTACAGTAGCTTTCAGAACTGGAAAGCCGACAGTTAAAACCAGTTGGACAACCATCCTCCCTAGGAAGAACTTCTAATCAGAAACCACCACAAGAAGGGTGGATCTGTGGGTTGCCCATGCTATCTGGCTGTCAAGGGAGATCCCAAAGGTGTTTGTAAAGAAGGGGAGGATGCTAGGACTGCATTAGCCTCCTCATTTTTATAATAAATCTGCTATGTAGCATGTAGTGCTTTACCACTCTTATCCTCACAACAAGCCCATGAGGTAGGTTAGGGCGTGTGATGGCAATTTCCCCAGAAAGTTCTACATGGCAGCAGCTTGGATTGAGGGTGGCTTGATCAAGGCTACGTTGGGATTTACTGAGAAACCTGTGTGTTTTGCCTAAGGGTGGAATCAGACCTGGGTTACAGCTGGATCTTATATTTTCACGAAAGCAGGGGGACATCAACCATTACTTGTTCCTCATCCCAACAACCCTAAGGCCGTGTTGCTGGGTACAACTAGAAATCATCCCAGCACCTATTAGAGCCAAGTTTGAATGTCTGTGATATCCTCCCGCATTCCACCTTAAGACTGTGAACTAAATGCAAGCACCGTGGCTTAAACACCAGCTACCTTTTTTCTCCCCCACCCCATGCCCGCGCTGCCCACTTTTTCTTTGTTTACCATCTTCCCAAGAAAGTTTGCACAATATTTTATGACTGTTGGGTTAGCTGTTGAAGATATTGCCCTAATAAGCATTTTGGAATCTTCAAACGAGCAGCTGTTAAGTGTATAGGCAGCTAGAAAGTGTTAGAGTAGATGGATGATTCCACCTCCTGTTTCTTCATTCTGTTGGCTGGAATCAGGAGCTGCAAACACTTTCGTTGGGGTCGTCTTAGGGCTAAGCAGCACATTATACTAATCACACATATTTTAGAAAGGTGTTTTAATGCTGGAATTTACTTTGAGGAAGAAGCAGCAGTTGGTGGGTCCAAATACAGTGCTGTGTTCCTGGTTTGGATTAGGACCCCGTTCCGTTTCCATGCTTAAAGTTGTCCCCGGTACTCCTTGTCCCTACAAACAGGGGATCTTTAGGGGCAAATAGTGTATGGGGAGAGTGGCCTTTGGTGGGAAGCTAGCATGGGGCCCCAGTCCAGACTGGTGGCCTGCCAGCTGGTTGTCCTTCAAAATGAAAGTGGCATCATTAAGCATGCGTTAACAAAAAATGTGATGAACGGCCTTATTATATGGTTCCCCAGTTAAGCCTTCTTTTGAGAAAATGTATTGTGTTAATAGTAATATTTATTTATTTATTATTTATTAATTATATTTTATTACATTTGTATACTGCCCCATAGCCGAAGCTCTCTGGGCAGTTCACATAAAATTAAAACAATTAAAAACAATACACAAAAATTTAAACAGCAAACAGTATATGCACACATTTTAAACCACTATAATAACTTTAAAAAGCTATAAGCCTAAAAACAAAACAAATTCAGCCTCATCAGATATTGCTAAATGCCTGAGAGAAGAGGAAAGTCTTGACCTGGCGCCTAAAAGATAACAATGTTGACGCCAGGTGGCCGTCGTTGGGGAGATCTTTCCACAATTGGGGGGCTACCACAGAGAAGGCCCTCTCCCTTGGTCATTTTAGTTTCCAACCTTTTAATTTTGTTCTAAGGAAGTGTTTTCTTATTTTAATATGGTGGTGGAGCCCATAAAAAACTTCCTGTCCTAGAAACCAAAGCCTCAAGGTTCCTTATCACCACCTTCGTAAGGATCATTAACTCTCCATAAATAGCTCTGTTGATACTGATATGAGCCATAGACCTGCCAGTTCATAAACATTGTGTGTTTGTTCTTAGCGATTGCCTTGCTGGTCTGGCGATGGGACATATTATAGCCAGAGATTAATTTTTATTAGCTATTTACCAGCAAAGTAGCTTCATAAATTTGGCTTTGTAATTCCTTATTACAAATCTCTGATACTTCCTGCTGTCTATGAGTGCAGTGTTAATAATACTAAAGTACTCTAAACATAAGGGCGTCTTTGTTGCTATCGGCCACTTTCATTAAAGATATTGACAGTGTGGTTGTCTTTACACAGTGGGGATATTTCATCTTAAAGTTACAAGAACCCATCACAGTATTTATTTAAGGATATCATGTTTGCCTTTTGTTAAGAGATCTGCTCAAACAGCTGGTGTGGTTTTGGATTTGGGGCTACCTCATAAACCTTTTTAGTTTGCTCTTGAGGCAAGACACGACTAGTATCAGTTACGCATCTTTAAAATGGGTACAGTTGCAACTAAGTGTGTTTTAGAATTCTGACAGAATAACGCCCAGTAACTTGTATGACTAGAGCGGGAAAACTAATGCTGGATTCTAATAATTGGGAATATTTTTCCAGCCCTGTGCTGAACAATGCCTATAAGAAATGAGGGTGGTTGCATATAATTTGTGTTACGAAGGACTATGCCGGTATGCGGTGATACTTGGGAGCACAAGTGGATGTTGGATGGTGCAGAGTCATAGTCTCTGAAGAGGCTTGTACTGCAATCCCGCTGGACCCATTAGGACTTAGATCTAAGTAAGCATGCTTAGAATTTCCAGAGAGGTAGCCATGTTAGTCTATTGCAGTACAAACGACAAAGAGTCTTGTGACCTTTTAAAGACTAACAAATTTATTCTGGCATAAGCCTTCAATGGGCTATAGTCCATGAAAGCTTTTGAAAGAATACATTTGTTAGACTTCAAGGTGACACAAGACTCTTTGTTTATGCTTAGAATTGTGCCAGAACTCCCTGAGTTTTGACTGAGCATTATATTTGTTAGTGATAGTGGCTTCCCCCCCCCCCCCATGCTTACAATCTGAGTGAGTGGTTTGTTTGTTGTCTTATAAATTTAATTCACCTGTAAAATGGCATACCTCTCATACTTGAGCTATATCTGTTTTGTAGATTGATTGCACTCTCTCTGTCTCTGGTGAATAATCTTGATTTTCAGTGGTGGGTAAGCATTGTTGGCTTTTTGTTCTCTCCAGCTCTGTGGTTTGAAGTACCACTGAGAGGTTTTTACCTTAATTTCAAAGAGAAATCCAGGCTATAGCACTGGACTTTGCGGAGGTTAGAAGCAATATCACCTCAAACTGCTACTGTGGCTGCTGTTTTAATAGCAGCCAATAGACATGTGTTAAGTTAGCCTCCCCTTATCAAGAAAAAGAGAAAACAAAGTATGAGGCCCGGTGTCCCATCCAGGTGTGTCCGGCACTAGAAAAAAACAGCATTACTGTCACTTGTTGCCTTCAAAAGCCTGTGTGCAATACTGCAGTGACGCTATTTTTAAATTAAACAAGCTGGAGGGCAATATTTCCATCTTGTGATGAGATCATGTGTATGTGTGCGTACACACACACCCTTTTCTGTATCATAGCAACTCCCACTCCCTTGAGAACTCTCATTGGCTTAGCAGGGAGGCCGTGCCCCATAAATATCACTCCCTTTTGCTTTGCCAAGCCTCTGGCAGACAGGAAGGTAAGCTGTGAGAAAGTGTGTTGCATCATCCCTCTATCTGAGAGAGGTGGAAGGAAGACTCCTTTACCTTTTAAAATCGTGTGTTGTATTATATTGTATTATATTGTATGTTCTGTCTTTCTGGTTGGTTTATTCCCCAAGATGTCAAGTACTAATGGGACGAGATTAGAACGCTGCTCTCTGCAGAATTTTAGTAATCGGGCGTGCATGCCATTTCCCTGCCAGGGCTAAGATTTGGCACTATCGCTGGTCTTTATGAAAATTAAATTTGGCTAAGCACCTCTTGTTGCTTTTGTGGGTATACTAGACCATAATTGTGCTGGCCAGAATTCTAGTTTCGGGGTACAGGAAAATTGCTTCCATATTGTATTGAGGCTATTCCCCTGTCTGGCACTGTGTTGTTGGGAAAGAGGTTCTATGACTTCATCAGTAGTCTGGGTCTGTAGATGGATTCCTTAGCCCCTGCTTTGGAATTACAACCAACAGGTGTAGCTATTCATTTCAGAAAGGGTAACATAGGGGAATTCCTAGACTGGCTGCTGTGTTAATATACCAAGAGGACTTGGCCATTTAGTTTTCTGTCTCAAGCTGCCCCTACCCCACCCCGCAGAAGTTAAGGGAACAATTGGTAGGTTTGCAAAAAGGCTCTGAACTCTGGGAATTGCCTGCAATGCATGCTGGGCTGACTGGCATAATGGAATACTAGCTCTATATCAACAGTTATCACAAGGGAGATCCCTAAAACAATAACATGATTGGGACCGATCATTTTTTCTGGGAAGTTCCAGTGCTGCTCTGTGTTGATTCAGCCATGTCCCAGTCAGGCAGTCATATGCCAAACGTGTGAATACATAGGAAGCTGCCTTGCATCAGGTTAGATTATTGGTCCATTTAGCTCAGTATTGCCTACACTGACTGGCAGCATCTTTCCTGGGTTTCAGGCAGGTGTCTTACCCAGCCCTACCTGGAGATGCCAGAGATTGAACCTGGGACCTGTTGCATGCAAAACACATGCTCTACTGCTTGAGAGAGTGGGAGCTCTCTTCATTGTAGCTAGTGAGGTGTGTTTGGCAATTCTTTAGCACCTCAGGAATCGGCTCTGCTTGAACAGTCTCTGTTGGTGGAACAACTTATTAGTAACCATAACATTTCCCATTTTCTTCCAGCACCCTTGAAAAATGCCAGCCATGAGGGCCTTAAGCCGAGCTGTCAGGCAGGTGTTGCAGAAACCAGGCTGTGGCTGTCAGGTTGCTGTTGTGCCGGTTAGGTGTCTTGGTTTCTCACCCCGGCAGGTAAACTCAGATGCCAGCTTCCATTCGGTATCTTTCTCGGAAACTGATCATCCACGGGTGTTAATTACAGGTCAGTCTGCTTTATTAGGTACTACTATTATGCTTGTTTCCTATGTGGTATGTGAATTTCCTTGTCATAACAGCCATTTGTATTGATATTCCTCTGATTTTTATGTAAACATTGGGTTTGGGAGGCAGTGAAAGACCTTGGAGCCCACCTCTTTGCATAAATTGGCCCATCCCTTCCACTTATCCCAGACCACCATTAGAGAGCAGGGGCATTGCTCCTCCGACAGCTGTGGGCCAGGCCTGAGAAGACTTCAGGTTAGCGAGATCTAATTCTTTTTGTAGTCGAAACCTGAGGTCCACCAACCAGAGCCGATGGGGCAGGCATACACTAAGAATTGAGGAACAGGAAGCTTCTGAGCATGTGCTTGGCCCAGGAACTTGTGAGCTTGGTTCTGGTACTGATCACAACTCCTTATACATAAAACTCCATTCTTTCTTTTCCCTGCAAGCTCTCTTTCTCAGCAACCTAATGTAGAGAGGGAAGGGTTGTTGTTTTTTCTCGCTGGGCTATTAGGAGTCAGGGACCTCTGCTGATCTGCTCCAAAGCATCCAGAGAACTATCAGTAGATCCCGCTCTATGTTCTGCCCGTATCCGCTCCGATAACAAAGTGACTTTGTAAAAAGAGGGCTAAAATGGCCACCTGGCACCTTTGTATGATGGATCATCTACCATTTTTCTCTTGAGAAAGAGTCCCAGAAGAATATTTGCCACTTGGAAAGTAGCAGTTTGGCATCTAGAAGGGTTGGCATTCTGACAAGTTTATAGTCCATGTTTTCTCAGGCTGAAAGAGAATAACAATTGGAACTTTTTGTTGTCTTCTCACTCATTTACTTTCCTGCCAACACTGTCCCTTGCTGGACCAAAGGAAGGGACTCTCAAATAATCCTCCTGATTGGCAGTTGATAGTTTAGACATGGCTATTGTAAGTGGGTGGAAGAGCCAGTCCCACTCGGAACAACAGACTGCTGTAGTAATGTGTACCAGTTTATTGTGTCTTATGTATAATAATAATAATTATAATAACAATTTATTTCTTACCTGCCTCTCCGTCTGGATCTAGGCGGGGAACAACAACATGATAAAATACATAAAACTGATTAAAACATGACACATATTATTAAAACTGCATAAAAATCCTAAAACATCCTAAAAACATCCTGTATACTTTGCTGTTGTGTGTGCTGCTTGTGAAGTCATGGTCCTGAAAGGCAGCCTTTACATCCACTGAATGAATGAATAAATAAATAAATAAATAAGATAATTCATCATCTCTTACCAAGGGTCTTATACCTGATATGTTCCTAATGGTCCAGACAACCAACTAAGCCTTTCTGTGAAAGTCTTTAATGAATGGCAACATCCCCACCTATCTGCTTCAATGGCTTTTTCTGAATGACTTATGCATAAAGTTCACCACCCCTACATCCAGAGGCGTGCAGAGCTGGTAATATACCCAGGCCAGATGGGAAGTGTGTGCCTCCCCATTTTAAACTGTTCATTAAGTATTTTTAATCAGTGGCACTAATTCAGTGCTAAATACATACAATAGAACAGTCCTTCATCATTATCAAACATTATCATCATCATCATCACCCTCACGGTATCATCATCATTATTATCATTAATAACTATCATCATCACTACCTCACCCTCCGCTCCAGAGGTTATATGCCATGGAGAAGATTGAGGAAAGAGACGTAGTAAGGACAACCATCGCAACTTAGGCACATATATCCCTGCCGGCATGCGGCATGGCCCTCTGGAACTTGTAGTCTGACCGTGGTATTCACGACGGACGGCTTCTGCGCTGTTTCCGCAAGGTGGGCTCCTCGCTTCTTGATGGGCCGCGTACGCTACGGAAGCAGTAGCGTAAGCTGGGGGGGGACCTCCTTGTCGGAGTGCCCCCCTCAAAATCGTGGGCCCCAGGCCAACTGGCCCCACTGGGTCCCCCTCTTCCCTGCCTATATCTACAACAAAATTCCTTTTTTTGGTCTGTTTAGGTGTTATAATATTTTATTTCAGGTGTTAATAAGTGTTTAATCTTATTTTTTAGGGGGACTAGGCCAGCTTGGAGTAGGACTTGCTAAACTCTTGAGGTAAGCTATAGTTCTATTTACAATAAGGAGTTTGGTGCATTTTTTAAAATATAGGCCACAATTTCCCATGCATTATCTGTTTAGCTGTTTACTTGCAGCTAAAAGGTGCAAATGAGCCGTGGCCTTTCTCATTAACGATGCTGTCCTCCTCCCACCCAAGAAAGGGCAGGAGGACATGGAATAATAGATTCATCTGGGTTTATCATAGGAATTGATAGGGTGAATTCATACCTAGCTAGCTGATGTCTTCTGCTGGGGTGTGGGGGAAAGGAAGTGGCAACATTGTTGTTTCATGGTGCCAAAACTTTGGGCTAGAAGTTGCATCTCGTAGCAAAACCAGCTCTGCTCGGGGAGTTCCGTACAAAACAGTAGGTTCGAGTTTAAAATGAATGTGGAAGAATTGTTCTGAGACTAACCGTTGCTGTCTCCTCTAGGAAACGGTTTGGAAAGAACAATGTTATCCTTTCCGATATTAGAAAGCCCCCTGATAATGTTTTCCATAGTGGTAAGTAACTGGATCGTTCTGTCTGTCTGTCTGTCTGTCTCTGTCTCTGTCTCTCTCACACACACACATACACACACACACACCCCTTTCACCTTCATCCTTGGAATGTGTGGAATTCTGGCTTGTGAGCTTCTTCTCCCTGCTCCTCTTGCCATATGGGGCACTGGGACCTTCTTCGAGTATCACTGAGTCTCCCATTTCAGTTGAACACAGGATGTCCCCAAGCTCTGAGATGCTAAAGTAAAAACAGGTTCAGTCACTTGGTTCTCACAGTAGTGTCTGAATAGGCATCTAGTCTTGGTCCTTTTCGCTTCGAAATTTAGTTACATGTTATGCCTTTTCTTCCTATTCCTTCTGATTCATCTGCAGTCTAATGTTAATGTATTTATTTATTTATTTTATTCCATTTATATACCACCCCATAGCCGAAGCTCTCTGGGCGGTTTATGTAGCTCTTCAGGCATTTAGCTTCCTGAAAGAATACCCCAATGCAGGCAAGATTGGTTTCCCAACTGCCATTAATAGTGGGGAAACAGCAGTCTTAATGAAGGGGGGGGGGGAGTTTAACTTCACCCCCCTCCAGCAAGCCTGAGGAAGAGGCACTGATTCCACACTGTTAATAATGATCTGTTTCCTGAAATAATGGGTGGGGCTCCATGGGTCACACAAAGAGCAGCTGAAGGCTGCAGAATTCCCCCATGCATTGTTTAATTAGACTTGTGCTGAGGAGGCTGTGATATGATGGACTCTTCAGGTCTGGAGGCAGTAGAGTTGAAGGTGGCATAAAAGAGCAGTTACCGCCCCATTATTGCCTTTTTTCACATTTGCAATATTTCAGAAACGTGCAAAACCTGTTGGCAGGACAAAAGAAATGAATGTGTACACCAATGGGAAATGACGCTTCAGCAGCAAGCCGGACAAAACAAAAAACATAATTTGAGATCCTCCAGGTTGGCACCCCAAGGAAACAGCATGCTTACATAAAGCAAGATCTGGCGCTCTGGCGCCTCCTGCACTTTGAATAATCCATAGCTTTTCAGAGAGGTGGAGATGCTGCTGCTGTTGTTATACATGATTCATTTTTTTTGTCCTGCCATGGTCTGTGGTGAAACCAGTTCTGCAGGTTTTCATGTGCTTGGGATAAACTGCAATTAGTCCCAAATGTAGCATTGCCCTGCTGCAGTAAATACCCATGTCAGTCACTCGAAATTTGCAGATACCTGTAAATTAGTGTGCATGATCAATAGCTTGGTTCACACCATGCTCACAGCAGTTTTGCACCAGTTTCTAATAGATTATTCTGTAAGTGTATGAAAGGAGCACATTCCATATATCTGTGTGGACTTTGTTTCAAATGCATTGGTTAGCAAAGAACATAGCAGTGGAAATTCTAATTCAGCCAACACATTCCTGTCGAAAAGAAAGATGCTGTCCCAGTTCGTAGGCTTTCCTGGCTTGTCTCCATCATTCCCGTGTTTGATTTACATTTTCTTCTCTATAGGCCCTTTCATCTATTCTGACATCTTGGACTACAAGAATCTTCGTGAGATCGTGGTGAACAACCGGATTACGTGGCTATTCCATTACAGCGCTTTGCTCAGTGCTGTTGGAGAAGCCAACGTCCCTTTGGCAAGATCTGTGAACATCACTGGTAGATGTCAACTTACTCAGTAATTGTTTGATTAGCTGTTCCTGCCTCCCTGCAAGAGCTGTATGATAACTCTGTTTGCTGTTCCCAGGATTACACAACATTCTTGATATTGCTGCTGAGCACAGCCTGCGACTCTTTGTCCCGAGCACAATTGGAGCATTTGGCCCCACCTCCCCTAGGAACCCAACTCCTGACCTCTGTATCCAAAGGCCAAGGACCATCTATGGTGTCTCCAAGGTTCATGCTGAGCTCATGGGAGAGGTAAGAGCTGCCCTTTCCATTCGAGGCTTCACCAAACAGCTTCCTCATTCATGAGCTTTGGTCTGGCCCAGTTCCTTCTCTAAGTGGATAGAGAGCAAATGCATCTTTTAAAAGGGGACCCAGCATTGCTTAAATGAACTACTTAAACTTGCTTCTGAATTTTCTTCTCCAATGCGATGTGAGCTTAAAATAATAAATTAAATCCCCATGTAAAAATTTGTCATCCACTGAGGTACATTATCTTGTTTCTCCAGAGGAATCTAGACTGTCATTCTTCATTTATTTTAGCCTTTGCAGGTGCGTTTCAGTTAAGAGAAAGCACTTAAACACCAAAGGCTTGTGGTACCTTAAAAGATGGTGCTGCGAGACTTCTGAAGCAAAGCCAGTATATGTGTAAGAATGGTCTCGCTTTTCTCAATATTGTTTAAGATCAGACTGATGCTCAGATTCTGTATAACGTTTTAAAAAGCCATTGACATAAGGTAGTATGGAAAACCTGGGTTACTTAAATCCTGACACCGCCATCAAAAGTGGAATCCCTTTAATCTCACTTAGGCCGCGTTTTTCACATTTGGTATCCTGTCTCTTGACTTTATCCTACCAAACCTTCCCAAATTGTGGATCCTGTGACTACCGGGGGGATTTCAGTTCTTGACCGATCATTCCTCAGACTGCATTATGAATTTGCTTTAGTGTCTTATCCCGTAAATTCAACTGCCACCATAAACTTCCTTATAAAACCTTCCCCTTAAAACACCGTCGATGTTACAGTTGTGGGGTATTATTTAAGCATGTGATTAATAGGCTAGGAGTTATTCAGAAGAAAAACATATATTAAACCTTGTTTACTTATAATGTATAAATACTATATAAGACAGTAACATTCAATGTATACTGTCACTTCAAGGAAGCTGTTTATATACTTAACTAAATCCTATGCACGTTTAGACATAACTGGCTGGGGATCACTGGGAGTTGGAGGACTTTTTTCTGTCTAAACACGCATAGGATTGTGGCTGAAGTTATTTTCCCTAAGTCAAGTTCATATTCCAGTTACCCTTTCCTTAACTCTGCTCCAGTTAGCTCTTCTAAGATGACAAAGAGGTCAAGAATTGAAGTCCTCCCTCTGGTCCTTGACTGACTGAAAGGATGCAAGGCTCTGCAGAGTCTCTCAGCTGTCACTCACGATAGATCCTCAGCCTCTAGTGATCTTTTTCTATCAGACTCTCTTCAGCTTCCCCTAAAGGCTTCCTTCTGGTCTGGGACTTGGGGAAGAGGATGCAATTAAGAGTTGCCTCCACTGAAGGCTTCCTGAAGCCAGCTGCTGTCACCCTGGCCAGAAGCTATGTCAAAGAACGTCTTCTAGAGTCTTCCACTCCTGGTTAGCTCTCAACTTCTGCCTTGGGTGGTCTCGGCTCATCTTCTGTCTCTTCCTAGGTTTGTCTTTTACAGCTACTGCCTCCAGGCTGCTCCAACTCATAGTTTGGAAATGCCCCTTTTCGGTCAAGACCCCTTTGACCAATGACCTTCAGTTGGTCTGCAAGCTCATTCGCTGATAACTATAATCCAGTGAGAGCCAGTAGAGTGCTTGTTAGTGACCTATCAAGATTTGGCCTTTTGAATTGTCCAGTCTTATCTGTAAGCTGACAGGTCTAACTGTGTAATTTTTGTAAACTGCCCAGAGAGCTTCGGCTATGGCGTGGTATATAAATGCAATAAATAATAATAATAATAATAATAATAATAATTAATAAACAACTGTGAATCATTAAGGTCATAACGGCTCCTTTGTAGCTACAGACAGCCCACAAGAGAACCCAATGTACAAAGTAACATTTAGGCTGACTTCTAATAATGGGGTGGGGGATACTTTTCAAAGCACATGCTTATAAACAATACATTTGAATGTTGTTTTACCTCAGACTTGATTCTCCACATGTAGCCAGAGTTGCTAATCACTGAGTGGTATCTTTTTTTCTACCCCCACCTTTTTTTTTTCCTTTTTTTTTAGTATTACCACTACAGGTATGGGCTAGACTTCCGGTGCCTGAGGTACCCTGGCATTATCTCAGCTGATTCCCAGCCTGGTGGAGGAACAACTGGTAAGGGAGCGACTGCAGCGTGACTTTTCTTGCATCCCTTTCAGCATGAGATGCATTCGGCCTATAAAACCCAAAGATGGTGCTAATGGAGAAATTGGGATCGTGGGCTGCTCGTGGCACTGTCTGTGGCAGGAAGCTCTGACAATCTGAAGGCTTTCCCGCTCACAGGCCAGAGCAAGTTGAAGGGGACAGAAATCACAGTTGCAGTGAAGGAGGTGCTGTCTGCCTTTTGAGCCATAGTTGATCAGCCCTTATTTTTCTCTAGCAGCTGGCTGACTTTCCACGTTCTCTCCTTCCCAGTTATTGGGTGGGGGGAACTACCCTCTCTTATCCCCAGTCTACACCAAGTAGAATATACTGCTGTGAAAGCGGTATATAAAAAGTAGGAGCCACACTACTTCTTCATAGTGGTATTGAAGTGGTATTGAAGTGTACTGACAACTGTTGGGGCCCATAGACACATACCATGTACCACTGTCATAGTGCTATATCCTACTTGTGTGGCTCCTGCCTTTTATATACCGCTTTCATAGTGCTACATCCTGCTTGGTGTAGATCTGGCCTTCGAGAAAAGGGGAGATGAACACCGAGCGGAGAGAGACTTCCTCCACTTGTTTGTGGGAAAGTTCCCAACAGCAGAGAGAGTGCAGGGTGGGACCGCTTTTACACGGGGGGAAAATTGATGGGCAGCGTCACCATGAGGCTCCAGTTATTTTTTAAAAGAACGAATAACATAACATGTAGTTTGGCCATTTCCATCCTACTTAAAATCACCTCTTCCATTACTGATAGTTATCTCACCCCTCTTTCAAGGTCTTCTCTTTACAAGCTGAACAAACCTAATCCTTTTTAGTCTTTCAGCATGAGCCAGGTTAAGCTAAACCTTGAATCGTCTGTTCTTTTTACATTTTATTAGTTCATATCGCTAACCGGCTTCTCTATGCATGACCGCATTTTTTAGCCAGTACTACATAAACTGAGCGTGAATCGCGTGGTGATGATGGTGTTAAACTTCCTCTTCTTCCAGACTATGCTGTCCAAATCTTCCACGATGCTATAAAGGCCAGCAAGTTCAATTGCAACCTTAAACCAGACACCCGTCTCCCAATGATGTATATCGATGACTGCCTGAGAGCTACCTTAGAGGTCATGGAAGCGCCTGCCAAGCAGCTGAGCATGAGGACGTACAACATCAGTGCAATGAGTTTTACTCCTGAGGAGCTAGTGCAGGAGGTCCAGAAGCATATTCCAGAGCTTGAAGTTGCCTACAATGTGGACGCTGTCAGGCAAGCCATTGGTGAGTACCTGGTTTTGGATTTCCTCTACCGTGTACGTTTTCATCCTGTAGCTATATATTGAAATAGGATGGGTGTAGATGAAAGATGGCATAGGGTCAACGCGTGCCTCTGAGCTTCACCTTTTTGTTCTTTTGAACATGAATGCCACAGTCCAGAGGCAGGGCTTTGTGCCAAAGCGTGATGGTTGTGTCTGTTGCTTAGAAGTTGACAAGTAGGAGGGAAGCTTGGGTTGTAGGGCCAGGCCTGAAAAATACTCCCAGCGAGTGAGTTGGTGCAGTACTGGAGTAGACAGATGAAAGGTCTGACCTGCTATGCAGCATCTTCAGAAGAGTGTGTAGTCAAGAGACGTTGAGTAGTTTTCCCCTTCTTTCTGGTGGTAATCTACAGAGGGTTGTTGCAGTAGGGATGCTAGAAACCTGCTCTTGGTGGACCAGGAATGATTAAAGGTCAGAGCCTTCCGTCATACTTGGGAGTTCATGCCAGGTAAAGGTTGCGTCACTTAAGGCCAAGCCACACATTGTGGGATATGTGTGTATTAAAACCTTACCTGTTTTTTTTCCTACCCAAAAGGATGGCTTTCTAATGGGGTGGCAGGGGCTTGTTTCCAAATTCATGTTTGTCCTCACAGATGTCCATACAAATAGATAACTTAAATAAATGTAAAGAACCCCACATGAGGGAACCTGTAGTAGAGTGAGCAGGGGAATAATTTTATGTATCACTTGCTTCCAGCTGCTTCACTTCTTGAAAACTGCCCCTTTCTGAAGCTGTTGCTCCTTAAAACAAACAAAAAAAAGGGGGGGGGGGAGATTGGGTTGGGAAAGAAGCCATTGGGTTTGAAACTTAAATAACCAGTCACAAGAAACTTGCTTACGGTGGAATTGCGTTTTTGTTCCTTTCACTGCCGTAGCTGACAGTTGGCCAATGATCTTTGACGATAGCAACGCTCGCCAAGACTGGGGATGGAAACACGACTATGATCTTCCGGACCTGGTGAACACAATGATCAACTTCCTTGGCTCTGTCCGCTCCATTTCCAGGGTCGCCCAGGTCAACTGACTCTCCTCCTCTCGTGCAGCCTAGAGTGATTAACTGGGACAGGACCTGGGCAAAACCACTGGAAAGTTCTCCATCAGCTTCTGAGTCTTGAAACATTACAGCACTTGGGATTCTGCCTGCAAGAGTTCTGGGGAGGCTTCCTGGTCTCTCGTTTCACCTTGATTCCTGTCTGACAAACTTAGCCAAGTGCAATCACACACATATATACACTGAGAATAAGTTTAAAGGCACTTCTGGAAATTGTCTAGCCAAGAGGCCTTGCAGGACGCCCCTATTTCACATGCTGCAACTTGTTTCTCCCCAAACTCCAGTCATCCATATGGGGCACAATCTCTTAGTACTTGATGTCTCTTCCATGTCACAAGGTTTTAGCCCCTTTACTGGGTGATATCAAGGGGAGAGCTAGATGTGCCCCCCCCCCCCAATTTCCTGCACTAACAATAATAGATCTGGGGGAGACTGGGGTGTTAAGGAGAGAATCTGCAGGGGAAAGGAGCACTTCTTACCCCTTCTGCGCTCACCATTTCTCCCTTAACAAAATGTCCATGGCCCTGCATTACAGCATTTAAGGGACATGCAGAGGGCTGCAAACACTGAATTTCTATTGTGACCTCATTCCAACCTTCATTAGATTCTCTCAAAATTCCTACTCTTGCATATTCCTGGAAACAGAAGAAAGTGCATCCTTCCAGTTTGATGCACCATCTCCCCCCACCCCCCCCAAGTCAAGAATTAAATCTTAAGGCTGTCTTACTAGTAATCTCTCTGTCCACTGGGGCCCTCCCGATGTGGTTCATAGCATAAAACGTTTCTTTTAAAAAAAAACAATCTGGGATATTTTCAGCCAGCCTGGTTTGAATTGGCATGATGTTTCTCAGTTGGTAGAGGTGGGATCCCCACCCCCTGCAGTGCCCATCACCACTTGAGTCTCTGTGGCTGCAGGGTGCTAGAGTCCCTAAGTCAATGCATATGTGCATTATTGAAAGGAAACATGGCCCCTGGCTCTGCAGCACCAGGCAAGCAAGTAGCAGGCAAAGGCTATGGAAAAGGGAAGGAAGAGGCCGAGGGCAGGTGACTCCCTGTATCTCAGGAACAGGTCCATGTGGTGAACAGGTCACCTGAGTTGCTCACTGTAAGCACAAATTGCTGACAAGTTGAGCTTTCAGTTAGGTTGATCTTGGCGTTCAAATTTAAAGTCAATGTTGGATCCAACTACCCTTGCAAAATGGCGACCACTGACTCCTTTGGATTAGGTGATGAGCCTGCAGTGCAGACCAAATCCAGGTATTCTTGGGTGATAAAATCATCTTGATCCCGGTCAATATGGTTTGGGACTGAAACTCCTTTGGCAACTCTCTAACCACTTTTCAGTTGTGGTATCTTGTTCCATTTTCGTAGGCTTATTTGAGGCACTGGACTGCAGTGGTTCCACTTGTACCTTTCAGGAAAGTGCTGGAGGGTTGTGTTAAGAGAACGCTGTTCCTCTCCGTGAGATTTCTCCTCTGGAATTTCAGTTTTGTTTGTGGAAGGTCCAATTTTGTTCCACCAGGCTGTTTTAACAACTATATGAATGGGCAGGGTACAATTTGGTTGGAGACTTGGGGAGAGGTGCCTGAACAAATACTTGAACTCCAGTTCATTCCCCTTCTCAATAGAAGCAAAGTGGAGATGCTGATGATGGTGGTGGTTGCTCTGCCCAGTCACAAAATGATTGTACTGTCCTACTTTTCTGTTAGATAAAGCTGTGTTCTTATCTTGAGTTTCATAGATCTTGATGTTTCTCTTTTGCACAAAGTTAAGAAATACATTGTTCTCTCCCTGGGCATAATGTCCACATTCTGAGTTAGGAAGAGGTCTCCCCTGCAAACAATAAAAACTATCTGTGGCCCAATATTTACAAAGGAGGCCTTGAAACAAAAGACCGTAGTGTTGTATTCCCTGGGGCTTCATCCAGCCTGTGACAGGAACCTTGATTGAAGTTTGGAGTTAGCAGGAGGCATCTTCTCCCACCCCCCTTTTTCCCTGCTGCATTATATATGCTAATGGTTTGGGAGCAGAACTGCTTACCAGCTCTGAACCTGAACACTATTGCTATATGGTAGAATCATAGAGAACCAGAATAGTAGAGTTGGAAGGGGCCTATAAAGCCATCGAGCCCAACCCCCCTGCTCAGTGCGGGACTCCACCTTAAAGCATCCCTGACAGATGGCTGTCCAGCTGCCTCTTGAAGGCCTCTAATGTGGGAGAGCCCACGACCTCCCTAGGTCATTGGTTCCATTGTCATACTGCTCTAACAGTCAGGAAGTTTTTCCTGATGTACAGCCAGAATTATTCCGCGTCCTGCACTCTGGGTTGATTGAGAAGAGGTCCTGGCCCTCCTCTGTGTGCCAACCTTTCAAGTATTTGAAGAGTGTTACCATGTCTCCCCTCAATCTTCTCTTCTCCAGGGGAGGGAGAGTGTGGCATGGGGGAGGCTGTCTTAATTGAACAGCATACACTTTCTCGCTCACACACACACACCCTCCACCAGGCCTAGTGCTTACCTCTAGGACATTATTAGCTGTCAACGACTCATGCTGGCTAAATGCCCTTTCTCCTGCTCTCCCTTCTATGTCCTTCCTTGTTTTGTGCATGTGTCTTTTTTTTTATGGACACCTTCGACATTCCATAGTGCAACTGCCCCCCACCATAACTTCATTTCCAGCCTCACACCATCTGCCCAACTTCTGATTTCTTTACTCTCTACCCAAGGGTAGAAGTGAGAACTGCTTATGGAAAACAATGAAGAAATCCAGCCTTTTGCCATAGCAATGATTGGGCATTAATGTGTCCTCCCCTCTGTCCAACGAAAGCAAAGCAAAGACGGAAAATCAAATTCCCGCTCCAGACAATGAAATGTGTTGCTCTTGAATTGTATGTCTCTGCTCTGCGCATTTGTAACGCCCTGCAAGTTGAGGGATCCTAGGAGCTCACATGGATGGTTTTTTGTAAAAGGAGTTAAGGTTAACATTATTTATTTCTCTTAATTTGCGGACATACTACTGTATAGCCAGGGAGACCCCGTAGTAGGTAGAATCGAGGACCTTAGTTTTGGGTGGTCCTATTTCACTTCCAAGCTGGTAGGTAACTTGATTACCTGTTAACCAAAAAGGAGGCTGTATGGAGTTAACAAGTTTAGAGACAGTATGCAACTGCAGGAAAGGGCTATTGCCTCCATGCCCTACTTGTGGGTTTCCCAAAGGCGCCCATTCAGCCACAGTGGCAAGCAGGATGCTGGTCTACATGGACCGTTTGGCCTGATCCAGAAGGGGTTGCATGTTCAGCATCTTCATCTGAGAGATGCTTAATGGTACACGGTTGCCTTTTGCTGCCTCTTCCCTCCCAGTTGCCTTTTGCTGCCTCTTCCCTCCCGGTTGCCTTTTGCTGCCTCTTCCCTCCCGGTTGCCTTTTGCTGCCTCTTCCCTCCCGGTTGCCTTTTGCTGCCTCTTCCCTCCCTGCCCCTCAAAACTCTCAGAAGATTCAGGCTGTATTTCTTTCATTCAATTTTGCATGCATCTCAAATACATAAGCTGAAATGCAGCAGGTGTGTTGGTCACCCATGATGCCTACTATAATCACTCTTCTGAGAGAGAATTCGAACTGTTGGTAACTGCTGTAGCCATCAAACAATTCACATTACAATTTTTGGCCCAATGGTTCCGCAAAGCTAGGGTTGTATCCAACGTTGCCCCTACTTAGAGTAGATACATTGAAATGAATGCAGCTTATGTTAGGCTAACATTGGATGCAGGCCCTAATTTCAATTCATACATTTTGGGGTCTCTTCCACTTCCCACACATTAGTCCTACGTTTAAAAAAGTAATGTGGATCATTTTCTTTCTTAGTCTTAACTGTATTAATTGAACTATATAAAGAGTATATTTATATACTCTTTCTCAAGCAAAAGTTTTTTCCGTTATGTGCTGTTCTACTATTGAGGGGAGCAGGATATCATGGAGTCAAAATTGCCGTAACTTTAGTAAAAGGGTTGGGCTGTAGATTTAGGTTTTTTAATATATATATATATATATATATATATATATATATATAGTTTTCATAATAAAATACAGTGAAAAAAAAACCAACCAATGAACTAAACATCAACATCTGTCAGGGATGTTTTAAGGTAGATGAGTCGATGGCCTTATAGGCCCCTTCCAACTCTCCTATGATTCTATGTACAACAAAAACCCAATAAACAAACCCAAAACATTCCCTCCCCGTTCCCTCCCCTCAATTGGTTTGTTTTAGAATTTTTCCCTAGTCTCTATTCCCGGGTGGTATATTAAATCAATTGTATATATATTCTTCCTTTCATGAGTCCCATAAATTTCTGTCAGCTTCTGCCACAGTTATTCTATTCGGTTCTTTTTTTTTCATATAGTCTATGTATGTTTGCCAGTTAGTCCTGAAAGTATCTTTTTTTCTTTTTCCCTCTATGAACTCTTAATTTCTGTGTCAGCTTTTCATTTATTGCTATGTTCCAAATTTTCTTTTTGCACATGGTTACTGTCAACATCCGAGCTGTCTTCCAGTTACTTGCCATCAATTGCCTTGCAGCTGTTAACAAAAAAACAATTAATACTTTTTCTTTTATCTTTCTATTTTCTTTAACATGCATATTCAATAGAGCTATTTCTCCTATTTCTTGAAAAATCTTGTCCCAAAACTTCCTAACCTTCCTACATTCCCACCACATATGAATTTGGGTTCCATTATCTTCACATCCTCTCCACAGCACAACGGTTGTAGATTTAGTTATTGTTAACACTAAGAACACTTCAAGAGTGTGTTTTCTCTGTTTTTCCTTCCTCACCTACAACATAACCAAATATTGTTTACTGACTTCTCTACGAAAACCCATCGGGCTGTCATTCCCCCTTCTCCCAAGTTTAGAGTGACTTTGTTCATAAGACTGTCAACCTGTTAGAGAGTCACACTTGCAAGTGTTTGAACAGGAATGAGCGCTTCTCTTTGGAACAAGCTAGAACTCTTTGGCTGCTGTATTTGTGAGGTCAATTGAACAAGGAGGATATTTTTTTTAGGATTTTATCTTCTTCCCCCACTCCCTCGAGTTGTAAGTTTATCAATAATGCCTATTTAAATTAAATCCCTAAATGCAAAGGTGTTTTGTGTTACTCATATTTACCTACCATAGCTTTCCCCTTCATGCTGTCTTGGAATGATGGGAGTTGCAATTCAACACGGGGGGGGGGGGGTATGCCAAGTTGGGGAAACCTGATCTCTCATAAGAGGGCTGATTGGAGTTCTTTGCCACCAGTGCTGTCTACGTAGGAGAAACGGGTCAGTCCCTCTTTATGCGGAATGATAAATGGGACTAAATAAGACATTGAAATTAGCAACATTGAAACTTCAGGGGAGAACGTTTTGGTCTCCCAGAACATTCCGCTACTGACCTGAAAGTAACAATGCTACAAAAACCTCAAAAGGATACTGTAGTGTAAAGCAGCTGAAACTGACTTCATTGGCATCTTTGTTTCTATTTGACTTATGGGGGGAGAAAACCCTGGTCCATGCATACAAATGGCACCTGCTGAAATTCCCTTTTCTGTGCTTCTGTTATTTACTTATTTATTGAAGAGCTTCGGCTATGGGGTGGGATATAAGTGTAAATAATAATAATAATAATAATAATAATATAATAATAATATACCGCCCTATAGCCGAAACTCTCTGGGCGGTTCACAAAAATTAAAACCATGAAATCATCTTCAAAAATATAAAACAAACCACAATCTAAAAACACAACCAGAATAAAACCAAGGAGCAGGAATTCATACAGATTACAATACAAGTTTAAAACAGCAAGGATTAAAATTGAGTTAATTTAACTGTTAAAATACTGGGAGAATAAAAGTCTTCACCAGGCAATGAAAAGAGTGCAAAGTAGGTGCCAGGCGAACCTCTCTGGGGAGCTCATTCCACAGCCGGGGTGCCACAGCAGAGAAAGCCCTCCTCCTAGTGGCCATCTGCCTCACTTCCTTTGGCAGGGGCTCACAGAGAAGGACCCCTGTGGATGACCTTAGGGTCCGGGCAGGTACATATGGAAGGAGGCGTTCCTTTAGAAAACCTGGCCCCAAGCCGTTTAGGGCTTTAAATGTTAGTACCAGCACTTTGAATTGGGTCCGGACCTGGACCGGCAGCCAATGAAGTTGGAAAAGGACTGGCGTAATATGGTCTCATTGGCCAGTCCCCATTAACAGTCTGGTTGCCCTGTTTTGCACCAGCTGAAGTTTCCAGACCGTTTTCAAAGGCAGCCCCATGTGTAATGCATTGCAGTAATCCAAACGAGAGGTTATGAGAGCATGGATAACTGTAGCTAGGCTATCTCTGTCCAGATAAGGGCGCAGTTGGTATATCAGCCTAAGCTGGTAAAAGGTGCTCTTTGCCACAGAGTTCACCTGTGCCTCAAGTGACAGTTCTGGATCCAGGAGCACCCCCAAACTATGGACCCGATCCTTTAGGGGGAGTGCAACCCCCTCCAGAACAGAGTGAACAGACGAACCACCCGCTAACAGTACCTCCGTCTTGTCTGGATTGAGTCTCAGTTTGTTAGCCCTCAACCAGTCCATTACCATGCCCAGGCACTGATTCAGAACAGCCACTGCCTCACCTGGGTTTGATGAAAAGGAGAGGTAGAGCTGGGTGTCATCCGCATATTGATGACATCTCAGCCCATATCTCCGGATAACCTCTCCCAGCTGCTTCATGTATATGTTAAACATGAGTATAAAATACAATTACCCTGCAAGCATTAGCTATGGAACAAAATTACCACCTTTTAACTTGTTTCAACTTCTGTTTATCAATGAGAAATTTTCACAATGCTAGACAAGGCTCCTTTTCTTCTTTTATTGAATATTTGGATTCAAGACATATTTGGAAATTCTGTTCTCAGTGTGTAGAGAACAGATTCCAATCAGAGAGTGTTCTGCCCAAAGAAAACTGCCCAAAGTCCCATTTATTTCAATAAAGCTTATTCCCAGATAAATGAATATAGGATTGCAGCCTTAAATGAAGGTGCTTACAGGGCCATTAGTATTTTATTGCTGTTCATGATAAATCTTCACTGTGATAGAATTTAAGCAAATTGAACAGTGCAACGTTAAACATGTCTACTCAGAAGTCAGTCCCACTAACTGCAGTAGGGCCTGCAATCCTAAAGTGTTAACATAAACGTAATTACAAACACAAAACAGGATCATTGACAGAATTAGGAGGGGGAAGTTTCTGCAGTTGTGGAGCAAGTTGTCACACACAAGATGAACATAGTTTGCATAATTTGTGAATCTACAAGATGCCACAAGACACTTTGTGGCTTTCAAACACAAAAGAACAAGAGGTGCCTCTGCTTCTTCACATATGTTCATCTTTCTCTAGCAAGTGCAAGCCCCTGCTGTCAAGGAGGACTATGCACCAACCAAAGCCTGGCCTCGTGGATCATGCAACCAGCAGGTGCACTTCAGAAAGATGTTTTCAGAGCCTAGGAAATCCAGACATACTCAAACAAGCCCAAACAAGCCACCCTATGCACCCACACATTTCCTTGCCCCTTAATCCAGACATTGCTGCTCACATCCCTTTTTGGAAGCAAAACCACTTCTGTCCCCCTAACCCAGATAAGGGACCTGGGCCAGCTTGGAAAAAGCAACAGGTGAGGAAGACCTCTGGCACTCCATTAAACATGACAGCAGCCAGTATACCTGCTCACCCCTTGCCAGAAGCCTCACAGTCTACAATAGCAAAATGCAGTGTTTGGCTGCTGGGTGCCTCTCCCTGCCCAGTCAGACACCAGCTTACAATGGTGGGGTTAAGCAATTTTGGATGCTGGATGTAATGGTCGTATAGCCCCCTTTATATCTTACAATGAATCATTTCAATTCCACATTGCACAACAGCTACATTTCTGGTGCTAGAGCAGTAATAATAACTTCTGGTTTATCAGTGAGAAACTAATCTAAAAATGTGTTGTTACACCTCAGGTTCATTAGCCAAGTAAACAAGCCAGAACAGAACAGAACTGATGCCCATTATCACAATGCTAGACAAGGATCTTTCACTCCTTTTATCCAAATACCTCCTGAATTTACACTGCCTCAGTGTGCAGAGAACAGAAATCCCATTCAGGGATCCAAAGAAAACTGTCCAAAGAAACCTCAGAAATAAGTCCCATTGATTTCAATAAAGCTTGATTTCAATAAAGCTTACTCCCAGACTCTTCACATCTGTTGGAAAACATTGGCAATGTAAAATCCAAGCAATCTTTAGCATTATTTTTAATGGAAAGGCAGGTGTAAATAAAATAAATCCTTTACTAACTACGTCTCATTTCTGTCTAGGAGGGAAGGGAACAGGGCCAGGTAAGGGCTTACAAGTGCCGCCACTACATACCTTCTTCTGATGCTGGTCTGCCGCCACTGCCGGTCGTTCTCCTCCTTCTCTGCCGCTTTTCCGCTGAACGCCGGTGGTGCTCCTGCTCATTCCTCTTCTGTTGCTGTTGGTGCCGCTTCCTTCTTTTCTCTCCTCCTTTGCCTCCTTCTCTTCCTCCGTCCTTCTCCTCCTCCTCCTCCTCCTCCTCCTCCATCGTCTGTCTTCTTCTTCTCCTCTGTCTGTCTTCTTCTCCTCCTCCTCCTCCCTCCTCCCTCCTCCACAACCACGCTAGCCAAGAACAAGGCCTGGATGGCGGAGGGGAGGAGGCCGGAATGACGCGCACCCGGAAGTGCGGACGTGCGTTGTTCTGGCCTCTTCCTCGGCCGATCTGGGCCTTGTTCTTGGCCAGCGCAACCGTGCTACCCAAGAACAAGGTCCAGATGGCACGGGAGAGGCCCAGTTTTTCCAGACTTTGGGGGATATTTTGAAATCCCCCCCCCCGGACTCAAATTTGGGCCCCCTTTTTCCGGACTTGTCTAGGGGGATCCGGACGTCTGGTCACCCTACCATGGCTTAAATGCCATGGCACAGAGCAATAATCCCCACCACCTTCTGAAAACGGCCATCCAAGTAGGAGCGGAACCACTGCAGCGCAGTGCCTCCAACTCCCAGCCCAGACAGTCTATCCAGAAGGATACCGTGGTCGATGGTATCGAAAGCCACTGAGAGGTCCAAGAGAACCAACAGGGTCGCACTCCCCCTGTCCCTCTCCCAGCAAAGGTCATCCCACAGGGTGACCAAGGCAGTTTCTGTTCCAAAACCAGGCCTGAAACCCGATTGAAATGGATCTAGATAACCTGTTTCAAGAGTGCCTGGAGTTGTCCTGCAACCACCCGCTCAAGCACCTTGCCCAGGAAAGGAATGTTTGCCACCGGCTTATAGTTGTTAACATCTTCCAGGTCCAGGTTAGGCTTTTTCAGGAGTGGTCTGGTTACCGCCTCTTTTAACGAGGCCGGCACCACTCCCTCTCTCAAGGAGGCATTTACAACCTCTTGGACCCAGCCGGCGGTCCCCTCCTTATTTGATGTAATTAGCCACGACAGGCAAGGGTCAAGCACACAAGTGGTCGACCGGACTTGGCCAAGCACCTTGTCCACATCCTCGGGCCTCAGTAACTGAAACTCATCCAATAAAACTGGACCATATGGTGCTTTAAACGCCTCTACTAGCGAAGCTGCATTGAGCGTGGTGTCCAATTCAAGATGAATCTGAGTGACTTTATCTTCAAAGTGCCATGCAAACTCATCACAGCGTGCTACCGAGGGTTCCACCATCTCTTGCCCTGGCCCAGAGCATAGCAGTGGGAAACAGACAAAGTCTGGTGCTGGTTAATGTGTGTTTTTATTATTTTACATTAAAAGCCCAACGTTTTGGATGTACTCCTTCTTCAGGAGCTATAAACAATAAAATACATTCTTAATAACAATATGGACAACACCTATCACAAGTTAGACATTCCTTTCTTTTGTACCATTAATCACTTCTTATTTGTCAATATATTTGCCAGATAAAAATACACATATAACTATACATGCATGTTTAAACTTCACAAACAAATCCATAGATACCACCCATATAGCTATATTCTTTCTGTTCTAAAAAAGTTCCATATTTATACTGTTCATCTTCAAACAACAACAGGATCCCTTCTAATAGGCAACCTTTGCCATCATATAAATCTTATAAGTAAGGAGAGCGCCACCCTAAAAAACCTATCACAAGTTAAACATTCCTTTCTTTTGAACCATTAATCACTTCTTATTTGTCAATCTATTTGCCAGATATATGCACCAACCTGAAATATAATTAACCCTGTTTTGAGAAAAACAGACTCCTTTGTTATCATTTTTTCAGAGATAACTATCTTCATTTCCAATAATTATTAATTCCCTCTTCCAACAAATACACATAAAACATAACCCTGTGACGTGCATTATTTATATACACAGACACAGAATTTTTTAGCATTACATTACTGTTAACCTATTTTAAGCCTTTGTGCATCCCAAAATCTCTTTAAAAAGTAGAAACCTGTGTCTCAACACACGTTGCCTAGACAAATTAACAACTTTTTTCAGAATAAATCTTTCAGCAATTCTCTTTGAAGGCTGCGTTCTCTCTGCGAGGGTCCGTCTATAGCTGTGATTCAAGGTCAGCTGTTATTTATTGGAGATGATAAGGGAAGTTTTTCAGCTGCACTCCACTGACTCCTCTAGGATTCTGCTCATACTTAGTTCCCTTTTGTTAGCCCGAGTTTACTTATTGCAAAACCATCTCTTATTGCCTGTAAGTATGTAATTCTAACGACTCATTCAGTCCTTCTGGTGTAACAGATTTCAAAGTTAGCATCCACAATACCTCTCTTTTACTTAGACATTAGGTTGTCTAATTGTTTTGCCCACATACATCTTATTACATGGACATTTAATGACATAAATAACTCCCTCGGAGTTGCAATTGAGGAAGTCTTTAATCTGTATTTCCATCCTTGATATTGGTGAAAGAGATGACCTTTCTGGTGTATCTGCAATATACACACCTCCCACACAGATGGTGTCCCCGAGGTTTGGGTAGATTAACAATAGACGATTGAACCACTGTTTTGTTATCACACTTTTTATGGTCAGTATGTATCGTCTATTGTTAATCTACCCAAACCTTGGGGACACCGTCCATGTGGGAGGTGTGTATATTGCAGACACACCAGAAAGGTCATCTCTTTCACCAAGGATGGAAAGGAAATACAGCTATAGATGGACACTCGCAGAGAGAACGCAGCCTTCAAAGAGAATTGCTGAAGGATTTTTATTCTGAAAAAAGTTGTTAATTTGTCTAGGCAACGTGTGTTGAGACACAGGTTTGTACTTTTTAAAGAGATTTTGGGATGCACAAAGGCTTAAAATAGGTTAACTAGGCTGACCATATGAAAAGGAGGACAGGGCTCCTGTAACTTTAACAGTTGTAGAGAAAAGGGAATTTCAGCCAGTGTCATTTGTATGCAATTAGTTCCTGGTGAAATTCCCTCTTCATCATAGCAGTTAAAGTTGCAGAGGCCCTGGCTTCTTTTGTATATGGTCACACTAGTATAGTGCCTGCAACTTTAACTGTTGTGATGAAGAGGGAATTTCACCAGGAACTAATTGCATACAAATTATACTGGCTGAAATTCCCTTTTCTCTATGACTGTTAAAGTTACAGGAGCCCTGTCCTCCTTTTCATCTGGTCAGCCTAGGTTAACAATAATGTAATGCTAAAAAAATCTGTGTCTGTGTATATAAATAATGCGTTCTAGCCATCTCCCCTTTTGCTTCATTGCCCTCAGCTTAGGTGTAAACCAAGGAGCTGGCCGAGCTCTGCTCACAGGGAGTGGGCGCTTGGGTGTGATCGTGTCAACCGCCCAGGTCATCTCTGCATTCCACAGAGCGACCTGGGCTTCGACAGGAGCACCGGCCATATCAGCAGGAAAATCCCCCAGAGTCCTCTGGAATCCATTGGAGTCCGTTAGCCTCTGGGGGCGGACCATTTTAATAGGCCCCCCACCCTTGCAGAAGGGAAAGGATGCCCAAAGTCTAAACCTCAATAGAAAGTGATCCGACCATGACAAGGGAGTAGAAGTTAGTTCCCCTACTTTCAGATCATCCTCCTCCTGTCCACCTGAGAAAACCAGGTCAAGAGTGTGTCCTTTTAAATGCGTTGGGCCGATGACATGTTGAGACAGCCCCATGGTTGTTATGGCAGCCATGAAATCCTGAGCCTCTCCGGATGCAGGAGCCTCCACATGGAAGTTGAGATCCCCCAGGACCACCATCCTGGGGGTCCTCAATACCAGGTCCGAGACAACCTCCGTCAGCTCAGGCAGGGAGACTGTTGGGCAGCGGGGTGGGTGGTACACCAGCAGAATCCCTAATCTGTCTCGGGTACCCAACACAAAGTACAGACACTCAAGACCAGCACTCGAATGAACAGGAAGCCTAGAGAGGGAGATTATATTTCTATAGACCACAGCAACCCCACCTCCCCAGCCCTGAAGTCGGTGCTGGTGCTGCACCGAGTACCCAGGGGGGCAAAGCTGAGTGAGAGTAACCCCTCCCAGTTCACCCACCCAGGTCTCAGTGATACATACCAGGTCAGCCCCCTCATCCACAATCAAATCATGGATGAGGGAGATTTTATTTTGGACCGACCTGGCATTCAGCAGCAGCAGCAGCACCAACCCTGAGGGCAAGCTGGTAAGGCCCCCAGGCACTACCTGGTTGGGGGAAGAACCAGAAAAGGGGATAGTTGTAAGGCAACTACCCCTTTCTCCTCATCTGGCCTGTTTCTCCCCCAACACCATACCTCCCCCTACCCATCACCACAGTTATGTAGGCACCTCCTTGCCCCCCTGAGCTCCCCAGACACATATTCAAAATATACAAATTATACAACAGTATAAAACTTCAAATTGCTGTTGGTTGCTGGTTGTTAATGGTTTCAACAGGCACAGGCAGTAGAGTGACTCCTCTGTGTGATGTGCCACACTCAATGCACTGCCGAGGCACTGCCTCAGCCATGCTTCCCTTAAATAGGTACCTGTAAAGGGGAGGAGCAGCTGGTTAGCTGATTGTAATGCCCATCAGGTGAGGGGACAGCAGCAGATACAGGAGCCTTGTCCTCCTTTTCTCACTACTGCTCACTACTATGGTCACTACCTTAGTAACTGTAGTAGTGAGCGTCTCAGTCGTGTGAGGGCCATGAAGCCTGTTTACCCCTTGACGAAAGTAGCTTCCTTTTACTCAAAAGAACAGGAAGGAATGCAAAGGTCATACTTGGTGCAGCTACTGGAACGCCATCTGACCCTACTCCCTTCTCAAGAGAGCAAATTTCCCTTAGATGGCAAAGGAGATTATTACCATGGAGCTTGAAACTCTTTGCTTCTTCTCTTCCGCTTCTCCAGCCAAGGAACATCTTGAGATCTGCCAACTTGGTACAAGGAATCATTGAACAACTAGTTCTATGATGGCCTTCTTATCTGGGTTTCTGATCAGCTGCCGATGCAACCACCCCCTTGCAAACATGCCCCTGAAGCTGGGTTCGTTTGTTTTTTCATGAAATGTTTCCTGGTTCGTTGCTTGTAACGTTTTGGTGACGTTAACTATGTGACAAGAGCCGCCTTCAAGCTGCAAAAGAATGCTAATTGCTTAAGTAGAGGCCAAAATGCCTCTTTGTGGTAACCATGTAAACACAGTCCAGAGATGCTTTTCGAAGTATTTTATGCAAAGCGTAAGTGGAGCACCGAGGGATGTTGGATTGTTCTAGCAAGACGGTTCATTTTCTAAAGAGGTAGGGCTCATTTCTGGGTTTTGTACAAGCGACGCAGATTCCGCAGTGCAGTGGGGTTAAAGATGGCTCCTTGACTGCTGGTAAGTCCCGTACCTCTGTGGCACGTCAGTCATCTGCAGATACAATCACGTGGCGAGATGAATTTTCCCATATCGTGCTGCCCTGCTTTCCCGAGTGGTCGGAGGACCTCCTAAAATGAACCTCATCCTGTGGCTGGATGCTGTGGTTGACCAGCACTGCACATAGTTGCAGGAGTGTCGTGGTAGGTTTACAAACGTCCTCCGTGTTGTAAACAATCCACCCTTTGTAAGAGATATTGCTAATCATAATGGCTACATACACCAGGGGACCCTGACCTTTGGACCCATGAGCACATTTGGGAATCTGAGAAATGGCTGTGGGTGCCACCACAAAATGGCTCCCATGATGGATGTGGCTAGTCACATGATGGCTGCCATGGTGGCCGGGCTAGTCAAAGGTGAGCTAAAGAGGTGGCATGGGTAGGGTGACCCTATGGAAAGGAGGACAGGGCTCCTGTAGCTTTAACAGTTATATAGGAAATTTCAGCAGGTGTCATTTGTATGCATGCAGCAACTGGTGAAATCCCGTCTTCATCATAACAGTTAAAGCTGCAGGAGCTATACTAGAGTGACCAGATACAAAAGAGGGCAAGACTCCTGTAGCTTTAACTGTTGTGATGAAGAGGGAATTTCACCAGGAGCTGCATGCATACAAACGACACCTGCTGAAATTCCATTTTCTATGCAACTGTTAAAGATACAGGAGCCCAGTCCTCCTAGGATCACCCTAGGCTACGGCCGTTGTGTCCTGAATAGCCATCTGGTTGGCTACTAGGGGCAAGGGGACGGTGGGACAGATGGGCCTTGCATTTGAGCCAGCACAGCATTTCTGACGTAGCTCTGGAGCAGAGGGCTGGGGAGAAGGATGCGGAAGGAGGGAATCAAAACAAATGATGCCATTTTCAGAATTAGATTTGTTATATATTGGCAGGCTCATGGCTGTATTTCCACATTCCAAATACATCCATTCTGCAGGACCATGGCCTCCACATATTTGGACTGCAGGATGTCGACTTCTGGTAGGGGGTTGCAAGACTGAATGATCCTTTGGACACAATACCTCACTGCATGCAGAAAGCTAGCATGTCAGTGAGAAGGCTTGCAGACTTAACTTTCTCCCTGAAGTGTGGTGCCCAGAACCGGATGCAGTACTCACAATACCGAATATACAAAAACCATTACGTGATTTCAAAGCTATACTATTAATACAGCCCAAAATAGCATTGGCTTTTTTTGCAGCCATGTCACACTGTTGGCTCGTATTCAGCTTTTGTGATCTACAACAATTCCAAGATCCTTCTCGCTTGTAGTACTGCTGAGCCAAGAACATATGGGCTACTTTGTTGGATCAGATCAGTGGTCCAATGGACTTCCTGGAATGGCCCCGGGAAATCCACAAGCAGGCCACAAGGGCTACAACATGGTACCATGATGCTGCTGGAGCCACAACATGGACTCCCTCCAATGGAGTCAGTTGCTATGGAAATGTTGCTACCAGTGGTGGTGGGGGCGGGGCTTCTGTTTCCCAGAATTCCAATCTTGCAGTTGCATCACCACTTCAGATGAGCAACGGAGGACGGGAGACTCGTCCGTGTCCAGAGCTTCTAGCGACAGAAGCAGAAAGACTTCTCGTAAGCTGGAACCGCGTTTGCAAATAGATGAAAGCTGCTATGGAGGGAGCTAACCAGCAGCCCAAGAGTTGCTGGGAACATAGCAAGCTGCCTTAATCAGAGTCAGACCGTGACTCCATCAAGCCCGGTACTATCAACTCTGACTGACAGTGGCTCTCCAGGTTTTCAAGCAGGAGCCCTTACTAGCCCTTCCTGGAGATGCCAGGGATCGAACTTGGGACCTTCTACATGAAAAGCAGGTGTTCTACCACTGAGCCACAGGCCTACTCCCTGCCCCATAACCACCTTTCTCCCAGTCTCCCCATATTTTGGTCTCATCCAATGCTGGCTGGGTAGGATGGAAGTTGAAGCCCCATCACGAGGGTGCCAGAGTGGGCTGGACTGCATTGGTTGAAGGACAAGTTTTCTTGACTTAAACTTGTAGATGAACATTCCTCACCCACCAGATGAGCCTCGACCCAAAAGCCTGTTACAACAAAGGAATGGTATTGGGGCACCATTGGGGACCAAAGAGGGTGCAGGTAACGCAACAACTAAAGTTCACCTTTTCTTTGCTCAGACAATGGAAGACTGCCTTTTGCGTGAGAGTATTTCCCAGTTGCAAAGAGACTCGGACTGGTGAGTGCGCTCCTTTTCTGGAGTTTGCCCCTCCTTCTTTAGTAGAGAGTAGAACATAGAATCATAGAGTAATTGAGTTGGAAGGGGCCTATAAGGCCATCAAGTCCAACCCCCCTGCTCAGTGCAGAAATCCACCTAAAAGCATATCTGACAGATGGCTGCCCAGCTCTGTAATGAAGGCCTCTAGTGTGGGAGAACCCACGACCTCCCTAGGTCATGTGTTCCATTGTCGTATTGCTCGAACTGTCAGGACGTTTTTCCTGATGCCCAGCCGGAATCTGGCTTCCTGTCACTTGAGGCCATGATTCCGTGTCCTGCACAATGGGTGGATGGAGAAGAGATCCTGGCCTTCCTCTGTTTGACAACCTTTCAAGTATTTGAAGAGTGCTATTGTATCTCCCCTCACTCTTCTCAAGGCTAAACATACGGTTAGGTCAGGTGTCAGGGTTCCTGGGGAAGAGTTCTTTGAGCACCACAGTAGACTATGTATGAAAGTATCTGTGCATATGCTAACAAACATTTTAAAAACTTTAATTTTTATTACTATTTTTATTACTAATATTTCTCTACTGCCTTCTTTGCTAAAAAGCCATCAAGGCAGCCTATTAGGATTAAAAACAACGGAACCGCAACACACACACAAAAACAAGAAGGTTAAAAACAGTCCAATGTTATTATGACAAAAATTGAAAAGGTGGGAGAGCAATCCTATGGCCTCTTGACAGCATCGGGAGGGCCACCGGATACTTTGGATTCTCGGATGCAAGGTCGGAGGCATCACTCTGGCCTCAGGTCCGGGAATCCGTGCTCCCTGTTCCTCCCTCTCATAGGTGGTGTGGAGAGAACCGCACCAGCTGGCTTGCCGAGGTCACAAGAGCAACCTCAGAAAGGGGTGTTTCTGTGGGGAGGGGAGGGGCTGGGTTACACTGTATCCCCAAGCATCTCCAGCCTCCTTCCCTCCCCCTCCACAGCTCTCTAGCTTAATGGGCAAAAAAGCTCATTTAGCTAAAATTGTGAGCTGCCCAGAGAGCTTTGGCTATCAGGCAGTATAGAAATCTAATAAATAAATAAATGAATAAAATGTAGAGCAGGAGGCACAGTGGAGGTGACAATTGTCTCCACTGCGCCTCCTCCTCCCCTGTGTTGGCTCCTTGTAAGCCTCCAGTTTTGGAGGCTTACGAGCGGCGAGGGCACAAACGATAGGATTGCACCCTAAAGGACAAGAGAGTATGGGCCAATAGTAGTTCTTGAGGGAGCACCTTCTACTATTTGGGGGAAACACAGGAGAAAGCTTTTTACGCATGGCCGGCGCTTAGGCCTCTGCCAGGTAATAGTGTCCTCAAGGAGGCCTCTCCTGTAGATCATAATAATTGTGCAAACATATACTTTTGCTCCCCCCGTACCACCACATACTGATTCCTAGAGTGTTCTCTGGGAAACAGGCCCTCTGAGTGCTGAGTCCTAGAGTGTCCTCTGGGAAGCAGGCCCTCTGAGTGCTGAGTCCTAGAGTGTCCTCTGGGAAGCAGGCCCTCTGAGTGCTGAGTCCTAAAGTGTCCTCTGGGAAGCTGGTACTCTTAGGCTGAATTCGGACAACACGATAGTCAATGGTGGGGTAATAATCAACTTTACAGTTGTTCATCTAGGGGGTACTCCCCACACAACATGGTAATAAATAAACAACTGTGGTGTGGATTAGGATCAGTGCTGAGTTGACTATGGCAGCAGTCGGACGACACGATAGTCAATACAACTGATGATTGTTCCCCCCCCACACACACAGTTGCTTATTGTGTCATCCGAATTTAGCCTTAGTGTTGACTCTGAGAGTGTAGTTTAGGGTGACCAGATTTTGGAACCCAAAATCCCAGTTCCCCCCCCCCGCCAACAACCCCCCCACCAAGCCACCCCCCAAAACAACCCCCCCACCAAGCTACCCACCCCCAAAAAACATCAGCCCGGACCTACTGGGGTGGGTTCTCTTCTGCTGCCTCCACCGCAGCCACCGCCGCTGGGTCCCCCGCCGGCTTGTAAGGCCAGTGGCCGCGCGGAAGAGGCAGGGCAGGGCCGGATCCGGAAGTGATGTAATCGGCCCTCCCCCGCCTCTTCCGTGCGGCCGCTGGCCTAACGAGCCGTCGGGGGACCCGGCGGCGGCGGCGGCGGTGGCGGGGTGGCGGTGGTGGCAGCGGCGGCACAGCAGCGGACCTGGCAGCAGCGGCGGCGTGGCGGCGGACCTGGCCGCCCCAGCAGGTAAGTGCCCCGCGCCCAGCGCCTCGCGCTCCTTACCCGCTTCCCTCCGGTGCTCGAATCTACTGAGAAACAGGCTTCACGGCCTGTCTCTCAGTATTGCGCCAGGTGATGACATCATCACCCGGCGCGCTACTGAGGGACAGGCCGCGAAGCCTGTTTCTCAGTAGATTCGAGCACCAGAGGGAAGTGGACGCCCCTGCGGGTAAGGAGTGTGAGGCGCGAGGGAAGGCACTTACCTGCTGGGGCGGCCGCTTCCCGGGCTCCTCCGCCGCCACCGCCGCTGGGTCTACCGCCGCTCCTTGCTTGCTGCCACCGCCGCGTGACCCCCCGCCACCCTGGTTTGCCCCCCTGCCCCCCGGTTGGGCTGGTTCGCCCCTGGATTCCCGGTTAGGACCGGGAAATCCCGAGCCATCTGGACAGCCTAGTGTAGTTGGCAGCAACAGATTAGGTAGCAATTTCAGCTGTGGAGACATGGTGGAAGGTCGTGGTCCCCAAATAACACATTGGGGGCAGGCTGCAGTTTCTGCACCACAATAAGCTTATATTACTCAGAATATAGGGGAAAGATTAGGGCAATGAAAGGGCATTGCTTTAATTTCATCCAAATCTTTCTTGTGTGAGCATTGCAAGATCTGTCCTTCATTCATGCCTTCCAACCATTGGCATTCTCTGTTTTAGCCAGCTGTTTGAGAAGATGGAACGTGTGGTGAGTAGGAAACCCACTTGGGGCCCATCAGGGCATTTTATGAAATGTGGCGCTGTTTATTATTGGTGTCTGGACCTCAGATAAGAACAACAACAGTTGATTAGGACCAAAACAAACCAATGCTAAAGAGCACACGACTGTAATTGAATTGAATTGGGTTACGCCCCAATCAGAAACACTTATACAAGACAGTTTTATGCAAATACACCAAAGCTGATAAGCTAAACAATGACTAAAGATGAAAAATAGCAGGTTTACACCTCTGCTAAATGATTGCACCTTATTTGTGCTTGTTGTATTTCACTGATTGCTCAACACACAGGTCAGATGTGCAGCAAATATTTAGCTTATCAGCTTTTGTATATCTGAAAAAAATCATTTTGTATAATTGTAATACACATGTTGCATGTGTAGTCATTGCTTAGCTTTAGGGATGTGTATCGTATCATTAAAATGTACAATAACGATACTATAAGGTCATTATCGTGCATGTGTTTAATGATGATGATACAATAGAAAAACCTACGATAATCATTGTAGATGATAATTTTCGGGCGATTTTATCGTTTTATCGGACTGCCATATAAATATACCTATAACTTCTGTATTTTAAAAGTTAGAGGCTTGAAACTTGGTCACAGTGCTTATGGGGTATACCTAAGTATGTGTATGAAATTTGAGATCAATCCCTCCAACTCTCGATTTTATATGATTTTTTTAAAGATTGTTTCTGTTCTGACAGGTCTGAATGAACGCACGTGGCAAGCTGTCATTCTGATCTGTCAGAACGGAAACGATATTTAATAAATTCATATAAAATTGAGGGTTGGAGGGATTGATCTCAAATTTCATACACATACTTACCCCATAAGCACTGTGACCAAGTTTCAAGCCTCTAACTTTTAAAATACAGAAGTTATAGGCATTTTTTCCTTTAAAAATAGGGCTGCACAAAATATTGTTTTTTCACGATAATTATCATGAAGATGATATGGTTCACCTACGATACGAATGAAGACGATATTTTTTTGGGTCCGAAACGACGATAACGATAAACGACGATATTTTTTGGCGTGCACACCCCTACTTAGCTTATCAGCTTTGGCGTATTTGTATAAAATGGCCTTGTAGAATTGTTTCCAATTGGAGCATCACCCAATGCAAGTACAGTTGTGTGCTCTTTAGCACTGGTTTGTTTTGGACCTCAGATAAGAACAGAGAAGAGGCGATGTCTAACTGGGGGGTAACACGGGGTGGAGGCCTAGGCTCCATACTCCAACTCTCCATCTTGGCAGGTGGAATAACGTTTAAGCATGCAGTCAGCTCTTCCCAGAGTGTTGCACCTTCATCAATCAGTTTGTCTTTTGGCTTGTGAATCAGCAGTCAAACATCTGCAAGAGACTGCAATGAGGATCATCAGATGGGGGGGAGGAGGAATCACAGTTCCTATTGTCGCTTTGCCCCCTCCCCCGCGTTTCTGTCACACAATACTTCCTCTTTCTCACAAAGAAGAAAGAGGAAGTCAACAATGACCACATGGCCCATTCAGTGGGCGTTTTTATCACGGCACTTTTCCTGCACACAGCAGGAATCTGTGGCAAGTTTCGTTTCTAAAAATAAATCGGACTTACCGGGAGCTTTTTTTGTGATGGAAAGAAGGCCAGAAGGGGTGGGAGATGCATGGGAGGAGGATGTTGGCGTCCAAAGGACCCGTGAAAAACCATGAGTGGGCAGTAATGAGCGTGCGATAAAATGCTCGTCCGATAATGCTCAACGACTGTGGATTAAAGAATGTGGGTCAACAGCCAAACCATTTGTGCGGTCTTTGGGTCAACAGCCATGCAGTGACTTGGACTAATGGGTTTAGAAGTGGGTTTGGGATTAGCCCCAGTTCGAAGTTCTATCAACATCAGCACCTTGAGACCCCATAATCTCCGGAGCAAAGTCTCACTGAGTGGGGTTGGCTTCCCATTGTAATGAATGGTTAGTATGATTAGATAAGGGACCAAATTCTGTTTACTGGATAGCTGATAGCTGTGATTTGAAGTGCATATTCTATATACGTTGTTGGTGTAATCAGTAAATCCATGTAAGGTTAGAAGAGCTCCTACTCTTTTTAGATCCCTAGTGTGATTAGGAGAGATCACCCTATATCAGACCAGTTTGGTCACACAGCATTCCAGAGCCAGCATGGGAGTTCTCGGACTCCGTTCTGTCTAAACATGCATGGGATCGCACCCAAGTTGTCATAAAAAACATCAGAGGCATGCAACACCTGTATGAAATCCTGCAAATTCCATGTTTTTTTTTTAGCAGCAGCTGCTGAAGAATTCCTTACCTGCACACATTTCTCAAGGGATTTGGGGAGGGGGGGGGGTGACTTGCCCCTCCGGCTAAAACATTTCTGTCTCTTTCCCCAAATTAAGATGCTGGAATACATGCATTTGAAGGCGGATAAGGCTCAGCTAACTTTTCAGGTAAATGTGTTGCTTGTCTATGGGGTGGTGGGGGTTCTTTTTTATCTCTCTCTTGAAGCAAAAGCAATTTAATAGCAATGTTCTGCAACACCCCCTCAGGCCCGCTTCCAATCTGGTGAACTGGAAAATCTCCCCAGGCATCTTTTTTTAAACTTCCCTTGACATTTTTCTACAGATGATTCTTTAGTCGGGTCCCCATTAAATTTACTTTGAAGGTCACTTAGGCTGAAACTTTGTGGCAGTTCACTGCTCACCAGAATGCCCCCCTTTCCCCTCTCCATGGTCATGTTTCTGAAGTCTATTCCATCCCGTTTTGACATTAGATTCAGAGGGGCCTTGGCTCAGAGGTAGAGCCTTGCACTGCATGTGGAAAATCCCGGTTTTGATCACCCAGCATCTCCAGGCAGGGCTGGAAAAACTCCTGCCCATTGCTGCCAGTCAGTGTTGACAATGCTGAACGAGATGGAGCCACAGTTTGACTCTGCGTATCTTCTGGCTGGCAGCCTGCCCATTTTAAGGGTGTTGTTGTTCTTCCAGTCTGGAGCCTTGGAATTAGGGATGTGCACACCCGGAAATAGTGTATTTTATCGTAATCGGAATTTCGGACCAAAAAAAATATTGTCTCTGATAATATCGTAGGTTAATCATATCATCTTCATGATAATTATCAGAATTCCGATATTTAATTTGCATCCCCATTGTGCCCTATAGAGCTGATTTTTTTAAATAGAAAAAAATGCCTATAACTTCTGTACTTTCAAAGTTACAAGCTTGAAACTTGGTCACAGTGCTTATGGGGTATGCCTAATTATGTGTATGAAATTTGAGATCAATCCCTCCGACCCTCGATTTTATATGATTTTTTTAAAAGATCCTGCAACTTTTTGACAGGTCTGAATGAACGCACATGGCGAGCTGTCATTCCCACCTGTCAGAACTTAAACGTTCTTTAATAAATAAACTGGGGTGGGGGGTGGGGTGAGGGCAGGGAGGCCAAGAAGCAACATTCGAAAGGCAATATGATTCAAGGACTCAAGGACGTCTCTTTGTGACTGCTTTTTCAGAGCATGCAAAGCCACGAGCCCAAGACTGAAATGACCAGGCAAAACGAAGCAATTGACACCGGGGACTGCTGAATGAGCCAGATGCCGCCTTCCGCAAGACTGACCTGTGACAGCTCCCATAGACGTCTTCGGTCAAAATCAGAAACAAGAACATCAAATGTAGCTGGTCAGGTTTAATTCATTAAAAAAAAAATGCTTCCATTTTATTTCGACGACGCTGACTTTTCCTTAAAACCCGCGTGCAACATAGAATCCCAAAGCGCTGGAATCCTGGGATGGAGAAGGAGGCACCCTGTGCTCTTGAGAGCAGCGTAAAAAGCAGATCTTGAGATAGGTGAGCTCTTTTCAGGTTGGCCTGGGATTTTCCTGAGCTTCCTTGCAGTAAAGAAAACTGGGGGAAACTATGGATAAATTTCCCGAGCCAGTTTGAGGGATCACAAAGATATCACTCTCTTGCTATGTCCTGCAAACACACTCCCCATGTCCCTTGCCTTCGCTCTGTTATGCCAGAGAAAAGGGAATTCTGGCCAATGCATCTTCTCTGAAGCTTGCAGGACAAGGAATTCTCTTTTCAATACAGGCCTCAGAGCTGCCTTCCCCAACCTGATGCCCTCCAGATGTGTTGGACTACGATTCCCGGTATCCCCCAGTTAGCTGGAAGTTGTAGTAGTCCAACACATCAAGAGGGCACCGGGTTTTGCAAAGGCTGCCTCAGAAGCACCCGGGTCAAGTCCTCTCCTGCCTCTGTTCGTCCTACATTTTCCCTCCCTGCATAATGTCTGTCTGTTTCCAGTGTGTCTTCCTCCCAGCAGGGGAAGGGGAATCCAGACTGCTTGTGTCAATGCCTGCGTGGATGCAGCTCACACCCTGATAAGCTAGATTTCCCAGCAGGACGGGGGCGCCTGGAACTCAAATTACATCAATTCCCCGCAGGGAGGGGAAGGGCTGGTGAAACTCCCAGAGGTGCAGCTGCGAGCCAGGCCAGGCTAATAAATAACCACTTCAGGGAATTGGCCCTGCCATCCTGCTCCATCTTTAAGCAAGAAAGATGAGTCAGACAGAGGCACATTCATTTGACACCTGCTGTTTTCTCTTTGCCAGCTTGCAGATATCGGATCTGGTGCCTGGAAAGTCCAGCATGTCATCACAATGCCCTGAAGGTGCCAACACAGCCATAAATACACTGCTCCCCCCCTCCCCCCTTTTTCTGAGACAGTCACACATGCTCACGGACATGCGCACACAGAGACACACGCATTACCGTTGTCTCTTGTCAGGAAAACGTCAGGAAGAAGCTTAGCCCACTTGCCCGTCAAAAGGCGATAAAGTATCCTGGAGCAGCGGTGGCTGCATTTGTGGGGCAGTGCGCATGCATGCATTGCGCATGCCATCCCATGCGCACTCTGCTACCACATGCACGCTTGGTGGGAGAGCATGTGTGTGAATGACAGAAATAGAATCAAAGGGTCAGAGGGGTCATCATCACAGACCTTTTAGTTCAGCCCGATGCTCTTTGCGGCAAAATCTAGTTCTCCAGCTTCCCGAGACAAGTAACTGGTTCTCACTCTGTCCAACCAGCTTGTTTCCCAAACTTGAATGGGTGGATCTGAGATTCACCAGATCAAGAGAGAATACAAGGGGTTTTAAAGGACAGACCCCACTCAGGGACAGATTTTCAAATCTTTACCAAGTGTTTTGGGCTCTAAGAATTGGAGCTTTTCTACATGTAGGAAAACCCCCACAGTCTTACCAGGACTTTTGTTCCCTGCAGTCTTTCCACCTTCATGATGTGCTTAAAGGGAAGCATTCAGGCCCCAGATTCTGCATTTGGGCTGGAACTGTCCCTTTGTCAGATGTAAGTGTAACACAGGATGAATTCACATGCCATTTTTAAAATTTATTTATTATTGCATTTATATTCTGCCATTTTCCTCCCAAGGAACCCAAGGTGGTATACGTGATCCTCCTCTATTCCTACCATTTTTATGGTGACCATATGGAAAGAAGGACAGGGCTGCTGTATCTTTAACAGTTGTATTGAAAAGGGAATTTCAGCAGGTGTCATTTGTATGCAGGCAGCACCTGACAAAATTCCCTCTTCATCACGACAGTTAAAGCTGCAGGACCTATACTAGAGTGACCAGATACAAAAGAGGGAAGGGCTCCTGCAGCTTTAACTGAGTGAAGTAAGATACAGTCTATTTATGAAGAAAACAACACCTAAGACCCAGTCTAAGGCATTCTCCAAAATTAAAGGGACTGGCCCAACAGTGCTGCCTCCATCTAAACCTGCATTGATCCAAAAGATTAAAAGAAGCAATTCCGTGTCATGGCTGTGGAAACGAGCAGATTGTAGAAAACCTGATGTAAATATAGAGAATATATAGAGTAAAAGATATATGTATGGATTCCACATCTATAGATTTTCTGTAAAGTAAGGAGTCAAGAACTAGACTTATCCAATCTAGGGTGGCCAGATAAAATCCAGGTCAGGGCTCATGTAACTTTAACAGTTGTAGAGAAAAGGGAATTTCAGCCTGTGTCATTTGTATGCAATTAGTTCCTGGTGAAATTCCCTCTTCATCACAACTGTTATGGTCACTCTAGTATAGTGCCTGCACCTTTAACTGTTGTGATGAAGAGGGACTTTCGCCAGGAACTAATTGCATACAAATGACTCTGACTGAAATTCCCTTTTCTCTACAACTGTTAAAGTTACATGAGCCCTGACCTGGATTTTATCTGGTCACCCTAATCCAATCCAATCCAATAAGACTTAAATTGATGCTTTTTTGGTTTCCTTGTTTGTTTGTTTTTGTCTTCGTATTTCAAAAATGTTTTTAATATATATTTTAAAAGACCTGCTTTACCCGCCCTGACCCCCACTTTCTCCTAACATGCATTTTAAAAATTTAGATGTATTCTTTGGGTGTGGGATGAGATAACGACTGAGAAGTTTAACATTTCGGATTGATCACTCCAAAGGCTAATGAATGGTGATTGTGCAGGGCCTTTTATTTTCCTTTTTTAAAAAACACATTTTGTTGTTTTTCTAAATGGCATCAGCTGAGTGGCTCTGTTGAACAGGAATATACAATCTATTTATATTTTTTGTTACTGCATTATAATATATATTCTCACATGGCAGTTTATGTTATTAAAAAGTGTAGTTTGAACAAATAATGTTACATTATTAGATGGATAGATAGATAGATAGATAGATAGATAGATAGATATTTTCCAAGAAGAAGAAGAAGAAGAAGAAGAAGAAGAAGAAGAAGAAGAAGAAGAAGAAGAAGAAGAATTAAGGATGGTGAAACTTGGGAGAGAAACAGGTGTTTAACTTGACCTGATTGAACTGGTTGAACAGGAAACTGTTAACAATCGACAAACAAATCAGCAATATGTTTCCAATGGCATTTGGCTTCCAAAGCATTTCCTTCAATTGTCCACTGTGTCACAATTTCCCAAATGCCCTACAAATACGGGAGCCATTCCTCACCTGACAGCACTTGGAGACCTTTCTGCATTGTGATAACGCTGTGTCCGTCCTTGCTGCATTCATTCATCCATCCATCCTAACCAAGCCATGAAGATCTTCCATGTTTTCTTTGTTGCTCTGTCCTTGCTGGTCCTGGCTTCTTCAGGTAAGGGTTGAAGGCGAGAGGGATCCTTGTCATCCAAAAGCAGAGGAGAAGGTGATGAGATGCCTATGAATTGTGCGGTAGTCGAGCAAAGGATACGGCTTTTCACCTCTAGGTGATCAAAGCTAGAGATCATTCTTTTAGAGCTGTGGGCAGATGGCATTGCAAAATTCCCCACACTCTTTGTAGACAGAGTTCCTGTGGGGACAATTTCACTGAATTTCTTCAGGGGAAGGAGAAATTCTCAGTTTTGCTGATGTGGACCTCACCATTCAACGTAAGGTGACCATATGGAAAGGAAGACAGGGCTCCTATACCTTTAAGGGTTCTGATGTAACAACGGGCAAGTAATGTGCCCAATAGTTTGAGTGTAGGAAGGTAGATTTTGGCTGAACATTAGGAGTAGTGACTTAAGAGTGGTTCCACAATGGAGCCAATTGCAGGGTGAAGGAGGGGGGCACTCCCTCACTGGAGGTCTGCAAGGTCTGTTGGGGATGCTCTAATTCCTTATCAGGTAGGACTAAGCAGCCAACAAGACTTCTGCCAACACTATCAGTGGAGGCAGATGGATCCGATGTCAGAGGGGCGGTGAATCCGCTCTGGATTTCAGCCAGAGCTATCCAAGGTGCTGAACACATGTTGAGGATAAGGTTCAACACGTTTCATAGCCTCTTTCGAGTTCTGACTGAGACCCAGGGTGGATTCACAGCCCCATCGGCCTCGGAGCCACCAGCTTCCACTGTTCCACTTGACAACATCCTGTTGAAGGACAACCATTCTACAGGAGGTTTTTCTACAGGAGGCTTTTAACCCGCATCTTTACTGAGATTTCTGCTTCCTCATCTTTTGTGAGTTTAAAGGCTCTTTTACACATCCCCACCCCCCTGGGTTTTTCTGTCTCCGCCTTTCAATATGTCTCATCACACAACTGCTACATGTTGCTGTGATATGGCGGAATTGCGCAAATCCATGAGAGTCTCATTCCACCATTACTAAAGAATACCACACTTTCCTCGATAGAAAAAAAATCCAGGGAATTGGTGGCAAAGAGCGATAGAGGTCCTGGAGGTTGACCCCATTGTGCAAAGGACCCGCAAAATATCATGAGTTAGCAATCATCAGCGCACAATAAAAGTCTCGTGGAGAAAGGCTCTGTGATTGTCAGCTATGTGAACTTCTATATCCCCGCACCAGACAACTTCCTATCCCGTTATTTCCCTTGCTCTGCCCAATGACTAGTGATCTTTACCTGTATTTATGTGTGCAGGACTTGCTTTCATTCCTCCATTCCTGTGTTACGTTTTTATTCCTCCCCATAGACCAAGTTCTCCTCAAACCGGAGTCGAAAAGTCAGTGCCACCTGATGAGAGGTACTTGCGAAGTCGTACGGTGTTCCACCGGCTTGGCGAGGTTTGGACATTGTGGCAATCGCTTCAGACCTTGTTGCAGAAGGTAATCCCAGCTCACCAAATGCGAGAACACCGGGCTTGACATGGCGTGCCTCTAGACGGCAGCTTTTCCCCGCGGTGGCTTCGGAGTGGCAGCTGGTGATCTACATGATGCAGCCATCACTCTGAAGGGGTGGCTGCGTCATGTAGAACCCTGGAGCTCCGTTCTAAAATAGTCGGTCGCTTACCCTGACTTTTCTCTTCCAGCAAAGGGCAGACGCACCTTTGCCGTCTGTCACCTTGCGAAGCAAGCTGCTCCCCGAGGTGTGTCTGAGCAGATGGCGAACCCTGATTGGTCACCATCTGCCCAGACAGGGGGGAGGGGCAGGCCAGCCAGCTGAACGGCCGCTGCCATTCCTCTGCACTTCTCTGGCGCAGGGAAAAGCCATGAAATGCTTTCCAAAGAAGAAAGGAAGAGGGATGCCAGGAGAGACCAGCGCCCTGTGTGCACGGGGTGCCCTGTGCGCCTCCTCCAAAGTAAACAAAACTAAAACAAAATGGGGGTGCAAGGAGGTGCCGGTGCCCCATGCTCGGGCGCTCCTCCTTGCCGGAAACCTGTGCGCTCCTGCTCCTCCTTCACAAGTGGATGTTGAGAAGGAGTGCAGATACAGGGGTCGGGGGTCCGCGGTGCTGCTTTGCAGCTGTCAAGATGCACTCATGGACACGCAGCGCCTTCTTCCACAAAAGCCATTGGGCCGTGCATATCCCATGCACCTCTGATTGGGCTGGCTTGAGCATGCCGTCCAAAACCGCTTTCACATTCAACTCCATGGCACTTACTCCTGAGGAGGCTCCCTCCCTCCCTCCAGCTCTCCTAATCCTCAAAGTCCATACTAGAGCTGGAGGCAGTGATCCTATACTCAATTACCCAGGAGTAAAGCCCATAAGGTTCAATGGGATTTCTCTGCAGACTTGTACAGGATTGCGTTGTAGCTGAAAACCCATTCAAATTATATAGCATCTGTTAGAAAGTAATTATAAGTAGAGCACTGAGTCATTTTGTAAACCACCCAGAGAGATTCAGCTATGGGGCAGTATATAAATGTAATAAATAATAATAATTCAGCATATTAGAAAAAGCTGACTTATACGACTGTTCAGTATCAGTATGTGTGAAGTATGAGAATGTGCTCTACAGCTGTTGTTTCTTAACAGTAATTTTTCCATCTTGGATTGTAAACCATTAAGGGATCTACAAGACAGAGGAATTTTGTGTAAAGGGCAGGGTAATTAAAGTCAGGTTGAAATTTTTTTATTTATGAGAATTGGGTATATATTTATTTTCAGGTTTACCATATTTTGTACAATACATATGTATGGATTTTAAAATTTATATTCTGCCTACCAAAAAGATTTTTCCTTAAACATCTTGCAAATATCAATAATGTGTAATCCTTGACAAAGATGACATTGGAGTTATATACCGGCCCTGTTCAGACATCACGCTAAGCCATGATGTTTAAGTGTTTTGAGCTAACCATGATGGCTTAGCGTGTCATGTGGAGGTTGTTTTTCCTAACCACGGTGGCTACATAACCACAGTTCAACCACCCCCACTAATCACATGCTGCAAAAGGTTTAATGGCCAGAACCATGGCTTAGTGTGTTATCTGTCAGACCCCCGTGGTTAACCAAGCACTGCCATAGAGCTCAGTGGCAAGAGCGGCCGAAAGTGGCGCTGCCTCTCCTGCCACCACGTGAGATGTAGGTCTGGCCAAACTCACCCATTGTAATTTTTTCAGTGTTTCATTTTGGTCTAGCTTTTTAATGTTTTCACAAATGCACAAATCCCCACCCCCCAAATGCATGGTTTCTCTTTTTAGCCTGTGGGGGAAATGCACATTTTTGCTGCATTTTGATTTCTTTTTTTGAAAGAGCGAAGAATGAAAGCGCTGATTCTGTAATGACCACCTGTGGATGGTTGCAGTGCCGCTGAGGCTGCTGGGATATGTAATGTACTAGGAGGAGGACGCCGGACTTTTCTGGGGTGGAAGGTAGTTAGAGAGTGGTTAGGCTAACCATGCATCGGGATGTGGTTCCATGGTTGTGTGGGAGGAGCACACAGTATGGTTAGTGCTAACCACTTTTAAACCATGATTAGTCTAACCACCCTTCTCCGACTAATGTCCAAGCAGGCCCAATCAAAGTTAGCAGCATTCGTGTGCTTAGACTAATAGAGCCTGCTACTTTTACAATTTCATTAAGAATACAAGTACTTAATTGCACAACTAATTGCACGGTCACTTGTTGTACAAAGGATCACTAATAGAGACCATGAATTAGATGTAATATCAATTAGGGTGACCAGATAAAATCCAGGTCAGGGCTCATGTCACTTTAACAGTTGTAGAGCAAAGGGAATTTCAGCCAGTGTCATTTGTATGCAATTAGTTCCTGGTGAAATTCCCTCTTCATCACAACTGTTAAAGGTGCAGGCACTATCCTAGAGTGACCAGATACAAAAGAAGGCAGGGCGTAATATCAATGTCATGGGTCAATAACTGCACAGATATCGGTTGTACGATCCATTGATTTTGCAGTGAACCAGTCACAAAACTTGTGAATCGCTCAGAGTATGAAATGCACAGCCAGTGAATTGCACCGTCCTTTGACTGCACAACCAACTGGTTGTGGATACTGCACCCCCAGGACAGTGGATTTCAGACCTCGCTGATTTACACAAGGCCCCCTGCAAGTGTCCCTTGTCTCTGGGAAGTCTTGCTGTTTCGTGAATGGATCGTCTTTTGAGCTATTGATGGTCAACCAGGACAGATAATACTGAGACAGGTGGACTAATGGTGTTTGAGAGCCCTCGGGTAAGACAACCTCAATGGGCCTCATCCTTGCTCCGTGACTCTTCCTTCTCTCTGTCATTGCTACCACCTGTTCTTCCTCCTCCTCTTCCTCCTCATGGCTGGCTTGACGGGCAAAGAGCCAGGGAGCAAGGAGGCCACAGCATCTGCTCCTCCTCCTTCTCACCACCACCATTGCCTGGGCCAGAGCGGGAGGCAGGTTGCCAGGAGGATGAGGAGGAGCAGCTCCAGGGGGGTCTTGCCAGTGGGCCCTCACAGGGTTTTGGGCCCTGAGCACGTACCTGGCCCTGCCTACCCTTGATGCCACCCTGGTGCTAGCAAAAAGGAGCCTTTAAAGTCTTCATACGACTTTGCCACCCCTTATTTTAGAATGCCTGAAGCCACTCTCAAAGATTGTGACTTATCATGACAGCGAAATGACGTGTTGTGTTGTGTTTTGCACCCCTCAGCCCAGTCTAATAGGGAAGTGTGAGGCCTGCAGGCTCAGCCATGATCCATGGAAAGATGGAAGTCCCCTCACATCGACAGCTGCTGGATTCTGTTCTATCCTCACCTGGAGGCTTCATCCACTCCAGAGCTTGCTGGTCAGACAAGAAGAAGCCGTGTTTCCTTTGCAATGACTTGCATGCGCTTGTGCCTTTTGATTAAAGCAATATTAAAATGAAATAAATCCTTCTTGTTATTTCCAGTGTTCAGGGATGAGGGCCATTGTTTGCGTAGCCACAACAGCACCAATCCCTGCACAAGGGGGTGGTATCAGCAGGCTTGGGGGAGAACTGATGTAAATGAAATTCTTCACCACCCCACTGACGTGGGAGCCACCAGCCTCCACGGGGTTCCCCCTCCGACAATGCCATCTGACACCTCAGGATTCACAGGGGTCCACAAATGTTGCCTTCCTTTACTGGGCAGCCATTATTCGGGGTGACTGCAAGGAGCCCTCCCCACCCCTGAGTCCTCTGGTGGGAGCAGACTGTTTGGGATTGAGATGGGGGTCTTCTCTCATTTACTTCAGCCTATGCGGAAAGCAAGAGTCATCCGGGAGCATCTCTTCCACTCTTTGGTGGAGACGCCGTTTCTTAACATTTCCGGACCTCAGTGCAAAGGAATGCTCTAGGTGGTTGGGTGGAGGGGTGCTGTGTGGTGTTATGGGTCTTGCTCATGTGCCCCTGGCAAGCGGATGTCTGGAACCGAAATACCATAGGGGTTTCTATGATACAGGTGTGGAATGGATGAGGTGCACTGCTGCCCGTATGAGTACCGCAGGGCTACTTGTACAGAAGATCTATGTTCACATCTGCTTTGCCTGCTGAAGGTCACAGCGGTTACAATTCCTGGGTTTCTTGAGCTCCTTGGAGGATGAAAGGAATGAAAAGAAATAAATACAGCGATGGTGGTGTTATATGCATCCACAATTTGGGACAAAAGATTCGTTGTCTAGCCGCATGCCCCAATCAACAGTTAGACACTTGGGCTGGATTTTCCAACTATAGTTTTTTATTCCTTTGCAAAGAAAGACTGCTCATGTGGAGGCCATGAACAGTAAAGAACTCTTTGCTCTCTCTCTCTCCTTCATACTAACTTCAGCACAGAATACATCATTAACATGTTACTCAAGTTAAACCTGTTTACATTTCAAAAAAGAGTTTTATAAAGAACCCGCTTAATCAGGCCTCCAGCACAAAGGTCACATCCTTTTTAGATTACTGACCTGCTGGGATGTGCAATTCCACAAGAAACTTTTTAGGAGCCTAAGGATCATGATCTCTGTTTATTTAGCCCCTTGGCTGTAAGTCAAACATCCCAATCAGCTTCCTGATAAGGACACACAATTCATCTCCCAGGGCTAAACAGAGGATTTGGCTGGTTTCGCACGACACATTAGGCAACGGAGGGGGAAATAGGGTACTGACCATGCGTTAGGTACGCAGTGCTCCCCACACGACTGGCCGGGGCAACCGCTCCATGCATTAACAGCATATGCGGCTGTGATGGACAGCCCACCCACCATTATCCCCACCCTCCAACCTCCATGAGGCCTCCCAGATGTATCCCAGCCCGAAATCCATGGCCGCCGACATCGAAGCTGCAGGACGACACGCCTCTCACACCCCATTGGTTGCTCAGAAGCACTGGGCAGGACACCCCAGCCCTGGGTAGAGCAGCAGACAGGAGGAGAGGAGCAGCCTAACCGACATAGCCAGCCCCCACCGGCCCCAGCGAAGCACCCCAACTGCAGGCACCCACACCCCGGCACACCCGGATCCCCGAGGTGACCGTGCAAGGAACGATTGGATGGATACGAGCCAGGCTGACAGCACGTCCCCCCGATCCAACCCCCACAGCGCCCCAGGGCGCCATCCGAAGGCGAGGAAGGCTGCGCTTGCCCAATGTACATGCAAGCAGCAGCTGAAATGTGCACGTGGGCGACAGAGCCATATGCACAGCAGCTCCACCCCGATAAGGACCCAAACCCACCTGACATCGGTGGCGTGGCAGCTGCGAGGGCGCCCTACACCCCTGAGTCCCCTGCCCATGACGCCCCCAAGCTCTCCCCCTGGACACACAGGAAAGAAGGCAAGCGAGGGGGAATGCGTAAAAACTTTCTTCAGCACGGCGTATAAAAATGGTTGCATGGGCACAGGGCCACTGCGAAGCATGGGCGGATTAAGCAGAAAGGCAAGTCCCCCTCGGGCTGGGCGAAGGAGACCGGTAAGGCACAATGGTGAGGTCTCATCAGAGCACGGCACCTTGAAGCCGCTAAGCGTCGGAAGGGAAGGGTGGGAAGGAGGGAAGGTCCGCTCTGCCAGGAAGCAAACGTCAGTCTACAGATGGCACCCTACAGCCGATGCTCACACGTGGGGGTAGTGCCTCCAGATCCACTCTCCGATCCTCTCAAGCACCTGTGCCGCCTCCGCACGGGCACGACGGTCCCCAGCAGGGTTCAGGGGCCTGGGGTAGGGCGTAACATCCCTCCCATCCACAGCAATGGCATCACCGTCCTCACCGGGCTGAGGCAGGTCAGGGTGGTCGGCCAGTAACGCATCCCCACAGGACTCGCAGATGTTTTGCAGAATACAGCAGCACACCATGACGTCGGGGATGATGTCAGAGCGCAGGTCCAGCAAGCTAAACAGGGAGCGCCAAAGCTCCTTCAGTCGCCCGAAGGCGCGCTCTCCAGGCAGGCGGGCATGCAACAGGGCAAGGACTCCACTGCACCAAGGGGCCAGTGTCTGCCATCCATCCTGAACGCTGGCCCTGCGGGCATGGCGGCACCCAGGCGCAGCTGCCGGGCATGTAGCACATCTTCCTCATCACCATCAGCATGGTTCTGCATAGCCGCCTGAAGTGCCGCCTGCAAGCCGGCCGTAGCAAGTTGTTGGTGGAACGGGCTGTTGAGGAAAATCAAAGTCTAAGTTGATTGGACAAAAGTTTTAGTGTCCAGAAGGACTGAACAAGCCGGCTGAATTCAATTAGCAAGGAGGGAATGTTTTTTCTAGGCAGAATGTAAAGGTCAATCTGATACTGGAAATGTCTTGCTAGGATAAGGTAATTGTTTTGTGCTGAGCTAGGGTCCAGAAATGTATAAAGACAGCTTTAATTTTAATGGCTGTGTGGTGGTGGTGATCAGGCTGGAGTGATGTGGACGGAGACTGGTGTATATGTGATGTTGATGAGGACTGGGCTAAGCTATAGCCAATTTGAAAATACCTGTATATATCTGAAGAGGGGGAGGGGATGCTGTGGGTTGTAGCACTTGTTTCTGTCTATACATGCCCAGAATTGCACCAGAAGTTATGGTATAAAAGGAAAAAATGTTTACTGCTATGGCCACTCAGACTCTCGCCCTATCCTACCTCACAGGGTTGTTGGGAGGACAAAGGGGGCAAATGGGGTTAGATCTGGTTGTGTGCCAAGTGGTTCTTTCCCCCCTTCCCTGGGCAAATGGGCCCGAACTTTGTACTGCCTTCTGCGTCTGCGTCAGGATCAGTAGTTCAGGTGAGGATGATTTGGCTAATTGGCTCCCTGGGAAAATATGTGGGGTGGGTTACGGGACAGCCGAAGGCATCACAAAGAGCATCATCACAGGGGAGAGAGTTGTGTTTGCTTCTCCGCCCGGGCTTTTGTCCCTCATTGCTTCCTCTTTTGAAAGTAAGAAACATGCAAGTGTCCCATCCATTGGGCCGTTTTGACCACGCTGCTTCTCCCGCACACAGCAGGAGATGGCGTCAACTTCCCTCTTTATTTTAAGTCAGACTTATTGGTGTATTTTGTTGTGGCGTGAAGAAGGCTAGAAGGGTGGGAAGGCATGCGGGAGGCAGATGACGTGGTAAAAGGGAACCCGTAAGTGCCCAGCAACGAGTGTGCAATAAAACACCCGTCTGATGGAGCTCAAAGTCCCGTTGGCAACATTGAGGTCATCCTAGCTGACTGGATGCTCTATGGGAGTATCTAGGGGCTTAAATGCAATGCAGGAGTCATTCCTGTCCAGCAGTGACAGGGTAAGATGCAAATGGCCAGTTGATCACACTACCCTGGATAGGGTGAATGGGTTGGAAGGAGAGGGCATCTTGACAGCATGTGAGCCTCAAGCCAACCAGGCAAGCCCACTGCCGGCTTCAGCTATGGGGCGGTATATAAGTGTAATGAATCATCATCATCATCATCATCATCATCATCATCATCATCATCATCATCATATCCTCCATCCTGTCCGCGTGGTTTATCTGCTTTGGGAGAATGGGAATTTCACTTTCTGTCTCCTTAGGGAGGATGTGGAGATTTTGTTCACACAATTCCTTGCTTTTTGATGCTTGGATGGAAACTCCATAACTTTAACGTTGTTTTGTTTTGTTTAATGGATATTGTATTTTTATGGTGTATTTTGAGGTTTAAATTGCTGTCAACTGCCCTGGGAGCTTTGGCTATTGGGCGGTAAAGAAATGGAATAAATAAATGAACAAATTTGCAGGAGGTGTCCTTCTCAAGGTAGCCGTGACTGGCAGAGGCCAGTTCGTCAGTCACATATGAAAGGACTTTCTCCCACATTGTCCCCAAATTATGGGCGAAAGCTGCCCCAAAATTACAATTGTCCCCCACTACTTTGGCCTTTAAAAGGGGGCAAAGACATGTGCTTTCTATCTTGGAGCTTCATCACGTTTAGTGTTATGGTACTCTCGTAGTCCCTCCTCCCTTCTGCTTTTGTTGCTAAACACTCGAATGACGTCGTCCTTGTTTCGCTTTTTAATTCAGTTGTAGCACAATTCTTTTAACTGGAGAAAGTCAGTTTCCATGTTGGAATTGTTTTGGAAACTGAAGTGTGAATACTGTCGTCCCGCTTTGAGTATATCTGCTTCTGTGGTTGATTCATGGGTGTGTCTTCCAGGCAATTATAGTAACAGAAGAAGAGGCAGGCAATTTTAGTTACAAAAGAAGAGGGTGTATTGTTTCTCCACCAGGGGAGTTGCTGAACTTATTTCCTCCTTTTCATCTGGGGACACCTTAGGTGTTTGAAGGGAGATCTTTGTGCTCCAACTTGCTTTCTTTAGCCTCTTCACTCGATTTTCGGATAAATTCCTGTCCCTTGCACTCGCCCTCCAAGTGCCTTATCTCTTTCAATTTCAATTTCTTCTCTTGTATTTCTATTTTGTGAATTTCTTATTCCTCCAATATTATCTTACTATATTGCTGAGCAGACCGTGTGTCTCTGGTGGTTCTCCTCCTTGCACCCCTTCCACTGATCAGTGTTCTGATCTTTTAACATTAAATACTAGGGCTGTGAACAGATCCGGATCCCGAATCCAGATCGGACCGATCTGGACCTCCCAGATCCACTTCTGAACCAGGTCAGGGGAGGTTGGAACGATCGTTCTAGAGCAGATTGGGCCCATTCTAGATCAATTTGGATTGATCTGGTGATCTGGGCCCATTGGCCTTCCAGGTCCCTGGGTGCCAGCTGCACAGCCAGCACCCAGGGACCTGCAAGGCCGGCGGTGAGTCCATTGGACTCACAGCCCTCCCCCCACTCTCCCTCCTCTCCCCACTCACCCGCCATTGTCCGCTGCCGTCAGCTGCAATCTGCTGTAATGAGAACCAGGCCTTGCGACCTGGTTTCTCAGTAGAGCGACATCACCTGGCACCACATCGCTGTACTGAGAAACCAGGCCACAAGACCTGGTTCTCAGTACAGCGGATGGCAGCGGATGGCAGTGCGGATGGCGGCGGGTGAATGGGGAGAGGAGGGAGAGTGGGGGGAGGACAGTGAGTCATTTTCCCCATAGACTTGCAAGTCAATGGGGAAAAGAAGGGTCTCTGGATCTCGATCTGGAGACCAAGATCCGGTTCCGGATCTGGTTCCGAAGCGGATTGGGGGAGGTCCGATCCAGTTCGGATTGGATCCGCCTGATCTGGATTGCCCAGATCCGGATCCAGATCTGGATCGAGGGGGCTGCACAGCCCTATTAAATACACAGGACATCCATGATGAAGAAGAGAGTATGTGGGGGCGTGGCCTAGCGAGTATGGAGTAGAGTCGTATTTCACTCGCTCTCCGAGAGAAGCGGTGATTTGATTACAAATTCCTTATCCTGAAGCGAATGGATTGTTACTTAAAGACTTGTTATCGTGAGTGGGAAGCCTGCTGTATTTGAGACTGCAGCTAAAAGGAGATTTATGGTTTTATAACCGGCTTGACAGGAGGGAGAAGGACGGAGATCGGCAGTGCTGATATACATCTGGCGAAGGTAAATAATGGATTTATGATTGCTGACTGATTGAACGGGTCATTGGGAGGAGAGAGTGAGCAGCTAATATTTGGAAAAGAGATTTTTGAGCTTCTGTGAGAGAGTTGTTAGCTGCATAGACTGAGAGGCGGGGCGGATGTTTGCCCGGCGAGAGAGAAACGAAACTAAGTCCCGTTGGCTTTGGAAAGCAATTAAGGAGAGCAATTAATGGATTTATAACTGCTATTAAGGCTGATTGAGTGACGGAGGTGCCGGAGGGAGAGATTGAGTTGAAGTTTTATGAGAAAGAGACCTTTTGATCCCTGGCAAGAAGTGGCTGCACGCTTGCCTGACAGGCTTGGAGAGAGATTTGGGCGGTTAAGTACTGAGTGGGTGACTTTATGAGTAGGAAGAAACAATCTATTCCTGCTTGGAGTCGACCTACTGGAGATCGGCCGTCTGATAAGAGTTGGCACAGATTGGTTTGGACTGGAAACATGCCGGACAAAGCTTCAGAAAAGACAAAGAGGGTTTCTCCCAGTCATGCCGGAAATACCAGGGATAAGGCTGGAAGTATGCCAGCTGCAGTTCCTAAGATGACCAAAGAGAGTCAGGCAGACCCAACAGAGGAACTGACTCAGAAAATTCAAAAGATGCTGGAAATTGCTATGACAAAGCAGGAGGAAAAATTGGAGCAGGCATTAGCGAAGCAAGAGGACAGATTAGCTAAAAGAATCACAGAGTCACAAACTGAGCTTATGGCAGGCCTTCAAGAGGTGGTGAAAGATGTTGGAGTTTTGCAGGAAGAAACTGGAGAGCTAAAGGAACTATGTAAGAAACAAGAAGAGCAGCTGATGCAACAGGATTTACGTCTAATAGCTATGGAAGATCGGGACAGGAGGGCAAATATTCGAATAACATCTTTTGGGGAGCAAGAAGGGGAGACCCTCAATGATTTAAGAGAATTAATTTTGGCATGGATCAAACAGCAGGAACCACAGGAAGATTGGGAAATGGCGGATATTGAGAGGGTCCATAGGGTGGGGTATAAAAAGAAAGGAATGCTCCCAAGAGATATAATTGTTAAATTTGCTAATTATTATAAAAAAGAAAAGCTAATGCAAGCAATTAGACATCAAGGTCAGCCAATGCTTCAAGCAACACCGGTGGAGGTTTACCAGGATTTATGCCCTCAGACTGTGCAGTGGAGGAAGAGTGTTAGAATGTGTACAGGGGCATTGAAGAAGAGATCGATAACCTACAGCTGGGGATATCCAGTCTTTCTGAGATTTATGTGGAAAGGGAAACAACAAAGAATAATATCCTGTGAGCAAGGAATGGAACTATTGGAGAAGTTGGGCATAATCGATGCCACAGTGGATGGAGGAGCAAAGCAAGATGAAGGCGCTGCAGGAGGGAGCAACCAATAGAGACTGACATCATATTGTAATAGGGATAAGGGATAGGAAGAGGCAAAGGAGGGGAGGGTAGACTTTATTCCGGATGGTTGGGCTGCGTTCCCCCCCCTAAGAGTTCTAAGATAAATTGGGACCAGTGCCCAGGAAGCTGGTGAGGAGGGGGGTGAAAATGGGGGGGGAGTGTGGGGGGGAGGGTTAGGGTGGGGGGGTAAGTGTTACACAGAGGGAGACCAACTTAAAGATTTGTGTGAAAGAGAGAGATGGAAAATAAATTAAGAATAACAACTTTAAATGTTAAAGGGCTAGGAACAGTAATCAAAAGGAAGAGGATTGAAATGTTGTTAAAGAAAAAAAAAAGATATAATTTTTTTGCAGGAAACTCATCAGGCCAAAGAGGGTGTCAATGAGCTTCGAATGAGGGATGTGGGCGTTTATGAAAAGTCATATGGAACTTCTAAATCGAAAGGGGTGGCAATAATAATTTCAAAGACATGTGGTATTAATATACAAAGTGTAAAGAAAGATAAAAATGGAAGGTTTATTATTATGTTCTGCAGGTTGGGAGAAGAGGAATATGTATTGATGAATGTATATGCTCCAAATGGGAAACAAATTGATTTTTTTGATGAAGTATAATGTGTTGGGAGAGGTGGGTAAAAAGAATATTGTGATGGCAGGAGATTTTAATATGGTACTAGATAAAGGGAAAGATAGGGATAATATTTTAAGAGATATTAAGAGGGAGGGGAAGACGGAGTTAAGCAAATTAATGGAAGGGAAAGAATTAATGGATGTGTGGAGAGTATTAAAAGGGGAAGAAAGGAAATATACCTTCTACTCACCTAGATTTAAGAGTTATTCAAGGATTGATTATATTTTTGTATCAAAAAATATGTTACCTAAAATCACAGATTGTGATATTGGGGTAATTAAGGTCACTGACCACACATTAATGACAATGGATATTAAAATTAAGAAAGATTATAGACAAGCAAAGAGATGGAGACTGGACATAAGGTTGTTGAATAAAAAATATATAGTGGAAAAAATAAAAAAAGAAATGCAGGAAATTTGGGAGATTAATGAAAGAGAGACTAATCGGCAGGACATACTATGGGACACAATGAAAGCTGTGGTAAGAGGGATTTGTATTAGGGAAAGGTGCACCTTAAAAAACAACAGGAAGTTCAATATAAAAAGATTGAAGAGGAGGTAAGGAGTTTAGAAGAAAAGTTAAGGGAGACAAAAGATAAACGTCTAATTGCCCAAATTCAAGCTAAGAAAAAGGAATTAGAGAAAGAAGAACTAGAACAAGTCCCAAAAAAATTGTTATATTTAAAGAGAGACTTTTTTGAATATAGTAATAGAAATTCGAAGATGCTGGCTAGATCCACTCAGTCGGAAAAGGCTAAGAATATGATAGGGACAATTAGGAATAAGTCAGGGAATAGTTGTAATTTAATGAAAGATAAATTAAATATATTTCAGAAATTTTATAGTGAATTATACACATCAGATTCGGGGCCACAAGGTAAGGTATTGGAATATGTAGAGAGGAATTGGAAAATAAGATTGCAGAAGCAGGATAGGGATTGTATGGAAGGATTAGTTACTGAGAAAGAGATAGAGGGAATTATTGATAAACTAAAAGGAGGGAAGTCTCCGGGGATGGATGGTTTGGGGCCGGAATATTATAAGCTTTTTAAAGAATTATTAATACCAAGATTAAAGAACTTATTTAATAACATAATAGAAGGGGGAAAGACCCCGCCGTCGTGGGATCACTCCCTGATTATATTAATTCCGAAACCAGGTAAGGATTTGACGGACCCAGCATCCTACAGACCAATTTCTTTAATAAATCAAGATTCAAAATTTTTTACAGCAATAATGGCAAAAAGAATGGGTACATTTAAATATATTAAAAAAGACCAGTGTGGATTTATTCCTGGCAGGCAAATGCCTAATTTAATTGGAAGAGTTTTAAATATAATTAATATTATTAAAAAAAGGAATTTAAAAGCAGGTTTATTAGCATTGGATATATTCAAAGCCTTTGATCGCGTGGAATGGCCAGCACTTAAAATAATATTAAAAACATTTGGGTTTGGAGATAAATTTATGGGAGTGATTGATCAGTTGCATAAAAACAACAAAGCTGAAATAATGGTTAATGATGGGTTAATGCAACAGATTACACTAGCTCGAGGAACTAGGCAAGGATGTCCTCTTTCACCGATTTTATTTGCAATAGTAATAGAAATATTGGCAAATGTTATAAGGGAAGACGAAAGAGTGAAGGGGATAGGAAGAAAGGAGAAGATTAAAATGAATATGTTTGCGGATGACACATTACTGACAGTAGAAGATCCTCTGGAGAGCGGAGAGGTGATTCAGAAGCATTTGAGATAATTTGGAGAAATTACGGGATTAAAAGTAAATTGGGAAAAGTCAGAAATGATGTTATTTAATTATAATAAGGAAGAGCTGGAAGAAGGTAAGGTTAAGTTAGGTCTTAGACTTAAAAATTTTTTGTAGCTTTAAAAAAACAGGTAGGGGAGAAATTAGAGGTATATAGGAAATTAAAATATTCTTGGTTTGGTAGAATAGCGGTTATTAAAATGAAGATTTTACCTAAGATTAATTTTTTGTTTAGAATGTTACCAATTAAAATATCAGATGTGGAGTTGAAAAGTTGGCAAAATATGATTAACGTATATTGTAACGGAGATAAGAGAGCTAGGATTAATAAAGGGTTATGGATAAGGCTCAAAAGAAAGGAGGTTTAGGACTTCCAAATATTAAGTATTATTATATTGCTAATCAGTTAAGATATGTTATAAATGGTATTTTAGGGGAGGAAGACCTTGAGTGGTTGGAAACGCAAGCGGGGGAAATAGATTATAAATTGAAAAATATTTTTTTTCTTAAAATTCGAAAGAAAGATTTGAAGGGACTGGACAACCCATTGATGAAAAATATTGTAGAGATATGGGAGAAATTTAGGGGGAAGTTGATACCAGGAGATTCTCCACTTGCCCCAGTTGTAGTAGTGGGAAACTTCCCAAGGGTATTAAAAGCGGAGATAGAAGCGAGATTGAAAGACCAGGAAATAATCAAGTTAAGGAAATGGATGGAAAATATGAAGAATAATGACCAAATTAAAGACATATTAAAAGGACAAAAGATAGCATGGTTTAAATGTATACAATTGGGAAAATGGACTCAGGAATGGAAATTGAAAAATAAGGAATGTAGAAATAATACAAGATTTGAAGATTTAATTGAACTAAAAGGAAGAAAAGAAGAAACTAGAACTAAGAAAGGATTGACTAGTGAGATATATAAAATATTGATAGATGAGGATTTTCAAGATTCACTTAAAGCTATAAAAAAGATTTGGGAAGAAGATGTAAAGGAAAAAATTAATCATTATAACTGGGAGAGGTTGTGGAATGCAAGAATGTTAAAGCTGTTGTCGATTAGAATTAAGGAGAATTTTTATAAGATAGTGTGGAGATGGTATCTAACACCTGTTAGATTTCACCAGATTGATAAAAAAGTGTCTAAAAACTGTTGGAGGGGTTGCCAGGAGGTTGGAACCTATTTTCATATGTGGTGGAGCTGTGAATACGTACAAAAAATTTGGGAAAGGGTGTTTAAAGAAATAAGTGAAATAATTGGAAGTAAATTGGAGTTAAACCCAAAGCTTGCTCTACTAGCAATATGGGATAAAGGGAAGGAGAATATAACTAAGAGAGAATTGGTAAACAACCTCCTGACACCCGTTAGAATAATGATTGCAAAAAACTGGAAAGGACAAGGAAGCTATACAATAGAAGAATGGTATAAAGAAATATGGGATATGGCTTTGAATGATATGTTGTCTTGTAAAATGAAGATAAAGAGGGGAATGTCCAGTAAGAATGATTTTGGAGAAATATGGAGTCCCTTTTTGGAATATGTATTAAGATCGGGGAAGGGACAAAAACCTTCAAAAGAGTCGATAAACTTTTGGAAAGATGAAGAATGATTAAGAGAAGGTCTCATGGGGTGGGGGTGCATGGGGGGGATTGTAGAGGATTATGTATGTATTTTATGTTGTTATGGTTATTATGTTGAAATAAATAAAAATTACTCAAAAAAAAAAAGAAGTACATGCCTTAAAACTGCATGTACTGGGTGTTACGGTTGGCGGGAAAAGGGGGGTGTTTAAATATTACTTTTAAAAAAATTAACTATTGGAAGAGCGCAATACCCTACTAGAGATATTCTTTTTGTATGCAATATTGGAAGAGAGCTATTTTGATCTTCAGGGAAGCAGTTTTAGCATTATTTGGACTGCTAGTTAAGCAGCTGCCCTATGGGTAGTTTTTTGGCATAATGGAGGCTGGTGTCCAGAAAACAGGAATGGGCAGGTACAGCAGCCCACTAGCCCCACCATCAAATCCAGTTATGTGAAATGAGGTGGTAGTGCATTCCTTCTTCAGGCAAGCATGGGTGGATAAACTGTAATGTTGTGTAAAAAAAAAGAAAAAGAAAAAAGGAGCCTTCCTCTAGAGCCTGGTTGCTTGAATGGGGAACCTCACAGAGTTACAATACAGTCCCTTTACTGTGGTCTACTCTGAAGTGCCGTTTTCTTTCCCAGTAATTTAATTAGGTCCTGTGTTCAGAGGATGGCAAGACAAGTGTTTCTTCTTTTAAAGTTGGTTTTGTTTTGTTGAGATTTGCTTTCAATGCAGCTTTTAAACAGTTTGCTGTTCTGTTTCATTCCAAAATAAAGTTTTATTAAAACTTATACTGCTGTGACATGGATGCTGCGTCCTCCGCCCACACAGAACAATTGCACCTGGTGCAGGAAAGCATGGGATGTGGGATGGCTTCCTGAGGGGTATGGTAATGGACAATGATTTCATGTGTGGAATCTAGCTTAGCACTGCATGAGGGCAGCCTGTTCAAAAACATGGAGGGCAGGTATAGCCATCACAGGTGCCATCAAATTATTCTATGCTCGATAACAATCTAATTCGGGGAGCAGTGCCTGCTGTGTGGGGTGAGGTACAAGCTAATTCTTTCCAAAACCATGATTCCCTTGTTTTAAAACAAGGAGGCACACATGCTCACATAACTCTTGCAGCAGACATTGGCTCAATTCGGACGACACGATAGTCAATGGTGGGTTGACTAACCCTAACCCTAACCCTAGGGTGATACTCCCCACACAACATGGTAATAAATAATCAACTGTGGTGAGGATGAGGATCAGCGCTGAGTTGACTATGGCAACATTCGGACGACACAATAGTCAAAACCACTGACGATTGTTTCCCCCACACCAGTTGTTTATTGTGTCATCCGAATTGAGCCATTGAGTTCAATATCCTTTCTGGTACATGATTTCCTTATTTTGGATCAATCCCAATGCAAATTCCACCCTCAGTCAGAACCCATTGTTAGAAACTGATCAAAGGTAAGCCATCACCACACCCCAGCACAGCAGTTAAAGGAACTGTTTCCTTCATCCCAGCCATCAAAACACAATGCAACAATTGGGAGCTATCATGGATGGGACTTTGTTTCTATTGAAAATAATTACCCATTTTAATAGTAAGGTCAAAGGTAAGCCATAACCCCAACCCGGCAGGTTTTGTAAAGGATCTGCTTTTTTGCAGTGGCAACCCAGCCATAAGAGCCCAATTCAGCCCAAGGGGGCCCAATACTTAATAACCAAGACAACCACATCTGAATGATCAAAGATCTTGCTCACACCTATTCATGTATTCCAAGCACCAACCCAGCTCAGTCAGCAACTTGCCTAGTTGAAAGAACTAGGCATGTTTAGCCTGGAGAAGAGAAGATTGAGGGGAGACAGGATAGCACTCTTCAGATACTTGAAAGGTTGTCACACAGAGGAGGGCCAGGATCTCTTCTCAATTAACCCAGAATGCAGGACACGGAATAATGGGCTCAAGTGACAGGAAGCCGGATTCCAGCTGGACATCAGGAAAAACTTCCTGACTGTTAGAGCAGTACGACCATGGAACCCATTACCTAGGGAGGTCGTGGGCTCTCCCATATTAGAGGCCTTCAAGAGGCAGCTGGGCAGCCATCTGTCAGAGATGCTTTAAGATGGATTCCTGCACTGAGCAGGGGGTTGGACTGGATGGCCTTATAGGCCCCTTCCAACTCTACTATTCTATGATTCTATGATTCTATGATCTTTAGCACATGATGAGCTGTATCTCGCAGACAACTAAAAGCCTAGCCTGAAGTTAACAAGCTGACTTCTGCCTTGAGAACTAATTGTACTGTGTAGTTTGCAGTTTACTGCTCAAGTCTGAGGTGATGGAGGCTGACAGATCTTACGCTGTGATGAGGAGGCAAATGCTTTTGATCTGAGCAGTTCTCCAGCTCCTTATAAACCTGCTGATGGTTTATCGGAACAACAATTATGGGGAGCATTCAGCATCACCGCGAAGAGGAGAAGGGCCAAGTACCAGCACCATGGAGGATTATCTCCATGTTCTTTCAATTGAGCAAAAACACAATTGAGCAACCACGGGACAGCTCTTTCACGGCCTCTCATGGAATACTGGTGTAGTGGAAGAGCGCAATTGCTCTCTTCCAGCCCAGGTTTTTTTTTAAAATGCGTTTGCTGTCCGGCTTGCTGCAGAATTTGCTCCAACTGCGCCACCTTGCTTTTCTCCAAGGTAGCTGCAGGGGTTTGCCACAATTGTATAACTGCAGGCTGTGTTGCCAAAAACTCCTGTCCTTACATCAGCACAGATTGGGCTGAGGTAGGAAGATGCAGAAGTTGCTGTGATATTTGAATTTGCAGGAAGATTAGGGGAGCTGTTACAGCTATAAAGAGGGCTTCATAACAATGGCTCAATTTGGACGACACGATAGTCAATGGTGGGTTGAGTAACCCTAACCCTAACCCTAGGGGATACTCCCCACACAACATGGTAATAAATAATCAACTGTGGTGTGGATGAGGATCAGCGCTGAGTTGACTATGGCAGCATTCGGATGACACAATAGTCAAAACAACTGACGATTGTTTTCCCCACACCAGTTGTTTATTGTGTCGTCTGAATTGAGCCAATATCTGTAGTCCGTAGAAGTCATGGTACCTTGAATTGCGATTGACAACTGGTAAGATTTTGCCCAGGGGGTGCTTAACGGGCAGATGAGGAGGATGAGAAGCTCCTCACCGGGGAAAGTAGGTGGGTTGGCAGGAGCTCCTCCCTGCCCACCCGAAGGAAGTCAAAAATGAAGGGAGAAGTACCCCACACCCTTACATTAAAGGAAAGTGTCATTCAAATGGGATGGGACTACGGGCTCACAGCAGCCAATAAACAGAAGGGGGGAGAGAAGGGAGGAGGCTGGACTGGAAAGAATGCAAGAGTGAGAAATGCATTGATCCGGAATAATTGCGAAGTACAGTGGCGGAAAATGGAAGACGTGTGAAGATGCAAACGATGTCCCGATGGGAAGTTGTGAATGACCCATGCTAGAGCCAGGCAAAGAAACGAAGGTGAAAAATAGGAACTTACAGCGGGAGGAAAATGGAGGTGTGATGAACCTCTTGGTTGTTAAAAAGTGTCATTTTTAATAACGAACTGGTTTCTGCAAGTCACGGCTACCTGGGTGGCTACAGTAGTGAACCTTCCTTCCTGCTGTTACTGTCCCAACATCTTCAAAGTTTTTTCCCTTTTGTGTCGTAACGTAGGATGCAATCCTAGGCACTTTTAGACAGGAACAAGCCCTACAACCTACAGCATTCCCTCCCCCCCTCCCCAGCATGGCTGGTTTGGGGATGATGGGAGTTGTAAAACTGTGTGCACGCCCAGCAAGGTTCTCACGGTCTCTTTCTTTCTTTCTCTCTCTCTCTTGTATCTTTTGTAGCTGGTCAAGTGGGCAGGGCTCCTGCAGCTTTAACTGCTGCGATGAAGAGGGAATTTCACCAGGTGCTGCATGCAGACAAATGACACCTGCTGAAATTCCCTTTTCTATGCAACTGTTAAAGCTACAGGAGCCCGGTCCTCCTTTCCATAGGGTCACCCTACAACTTCCACACACTGGACGGGCCCTTTCATTCATTTCATTCATTCTGGAAGCTCTCTGGGCAGTTCACAAAAATTAAAATAATTAAAATAAATGAGATGAAATGTAAAAAACACACATAAAAACTGATAGCACACACACACACACACACACACACACACGAACCTACATCTAGAAACAATTTAAAACACTCAGCCAGAAAATATCCAGGTCCTAATTAAGCAACTTATAGATGCTGCCAAACGCCGGGAGAAGAGGGCACTCGTAACATGGCGCCAAAAGGATAACAATGTTTGCGCCAGGCGGGCCTCATTGGGGAGATCATCCCACAATTGGGGGGGGCACTACTGAGAAGAACCCCAACTTTTCTTTTCTCCTTGCACCTTCTTTTGTGTCAGAGGAAAGTGAGTCACTGGTGCCGCCTCCTGGAAGGAAGGCAAAATTGCAAAGCCCTACAAGAACCATTTACCTGGCGATCGTGTCCTCTTTCTTTCCACCATCCCTGTATTTATTTCTTTTCATTCCTTTCATCCTCCAAGGAGCTCATGAACCCCCAGGAATTGCACCCACTGTGACCTCCTGCATGCAAAGCAGAAGTGAACAGAGATTAGGGTGACCAGATAAAATCCAGGTCAGGCCTCATGTAACTTTAACAGTTGTAGAGAAAAGGGAATTTCAGCCAGAGTCATTTGTATGCAATTAGTTCCTGGTGATATTCCCTCTTCATGAAAACAGTTAAAGGTGCATGCACTATACTAGAGTGACCATATACAAAAGAAGGCAGGGCCCCTGCAACTTTAACTGTTGTGATGAAGAGGGAATTTCATCAGGAACTAATTGCATACAAATGATACTGGCTGAAATTCCCTTTTCTCTACAGCTGTTAAAGTTACATGAGCCCTGACCTGGATTTTATCTGGTCACTCTAACATAGATCTGTAAAAGGGGCCCCGTGGTACTCATACGGGCTGCATTGCACCTCATCCATTCCACAGCTGTATCGCAGAAACCCCTGTGGTATTTCGATTCCAGTTATCCTCTTGCCAGAGGCACATGAGCAAGACCCATAATAACACACGGCACCCCTCCACCCTACCACCCACCCCAGAGTATTCCTTTGCATTGAGGTTAGGAAATGTTAAGAAACGGCGTCTCTGCCCAGAGAGTGCAAGAGATGCTCCCGGATGGATCTTGCTTTCCGCATAGGCTGAAGTAAGTGAGAGAAGACCCCCATCTCAATCCCAAACAGTCTGCTCCCACCAGAGGACTCAGGGGTGAGGAGGGCTCCTTGCAGTCACCCCGAATAATGGCTGCCCAGTAAAGGAAGGCAACATTTGTGGACCCCTGTGAATCCTGAGGTGTCAGATGGCATTGTCGGAGGGGGAACCCCATGGAGGCTGGTGACTCCAATGTCAGTGAGGCGGTGAATCCGCTCCGGGTTTCAGTCAGAACTCTAAAGGAGCTTTTCAAGGTGAGAGAAACTCCCTTAAAGTTCTGACAGCTTCTGATTGAAAGCCTGAGTGAATCCACTGCCCCGTAGACATTGGAGCCACCAGCCTAAGTGGAACGTGTGTTAGTGTCTCATAATTGATGCCTAGGGAATACTATATATAGGCAGGGTATGAATGGAATTAATAATAATAATTGGTATCTGCAACAAAATGTTGCAGTATAGAGTGCTCCTTACTGTTAGCTGGGAGTGCCATGGTTTTGCTTCTCACCCTTCCACATCCTGCTACAGCAAGCTAGAGGTCACATGCTCAGTCCACCTGAGCTACTGATGGGGTCACCTAGGTATGCTCACGTAACAGCTGTGTTAAAAGAACTGCACTAGCTGCCTGTTAGAGACCCAGAAATGTACAAGGTTATGTTAGTATCCCATAAAGCTCTAAATAACTAGCAGATTGCCTTCCTTTATATACACCCAGACTACATTTAAGAGCTGAAGAGGAGGTCTTGCTGACCATTCTGAAATGAACGGAATGTTGTCATGAAGAACTTCGACAGCAGAGCCTTCTCTGTAGCAGCACCCACCCCCTGGAAAACCCTCCCTGGTGTGGTTCAGGAGGCAGAAAATATAGCATCCTTTAAACGCCTACTGAGAAAACATATCTTTTTGCACAGGCTTTCTCTAGATTTTGCCTGCTGCTGGATTAATTTTGGTTTCACATGATGTTTTTAAACTTTTAAAGCTTTGGATTATGTTTTCATTTGCTGTATTTTACTGTTTTAGTTGTGAACTGCCCAGACATCCTCGGCTATTGGGCAGTATAAAAATGTAATAAATAAATGAAATTTCTGAGACCCGGAAATTCCACTTAGCCTCAATTATGCCCACAAATGCAGGCAGGCCTTTTCACGTGAGGCCTAGTAAGTTGTGTAGCCGTCATTGCAAGACTGCTTTAGTACCTTCTCCCATCGTCCCGATACGTCGGTTATTGCTCCCTCCGTTTGCATTTCCCAAAGAACCGCCGGGATCTTTCTTGTGAAACCTGGACCTGGCAACAGCCTAAACGGCAATTAATGTTTGCCTAAGAAATACAGAACACAGCCCCCCCCCCCGTCTCTGCCGCGTGAAGCAAACTCTTTTGGAACTGCCACGTCTTTATGCAATACTCCTTATCTTACCTGCCTTCTTCTCCTTCTCCTTCTTCTTTTTAAACAGCAGCTTGTGTTCGGTGGTGTAGTGGAAATCCCGCCCCCTGTCCAGTGAAGCAATTCAACTGAACAACTGCAGGCACTTTCATTGAAACCCAATTGCCGAATCTGTTTGCACTGTTTGGCAGTGGAGTCTCTTCTGTTATAGGCAGTACTGCAGCTAGGTGAGATTAGATGCAGAACTTCATAGCCTTCGAGCGCATTTTCCTACACATGTTCAGACAGACAAAAGTCCTACAACCCCCAGTATTCTGTGAGTTGTAGGGCTTTTCCTTCCTTCTCAACACCTGTCGGGTTGCACCTGTACAGTAGCCTCTTTTGATGGCCATGTATACGAAGCACACAGCTAACACTTTTCTTCGCCCGATCGCTCCCATGCCGTGTTTTACAAATCCTTCTTCTACATTCCCCAAAGGTTAGAACAAGGAAAGCACTACCGGCCAGCCCTGACTGGAAAACACCTTTGGGCAGCATTGCATTGTGAACTCCCTTACATCATCACACCATCGTGACGGCAGGAATGAACGGGTTGTTTTGCTTTACTAGTTGTGGCCCCTTTCTCAGGGCTGCTCCGCACATGCAACAGAATGAGGTGCTCAGCGTTGACGGGATAGAAACGGCTGCATTCTTTGGAGGAGTGCTCAAGAGCAATGCTCCGTCGGGATCCCAGACGCGTTGCAGGAGGTGCATTAAAACGGCAGGCCCTGCCAGGCACCCTACCTGGAGGAGGATTCGTCTGGTGAAGATGAGGAGGGGGAGAGCCAACACATCGGGCCCCAGCCAAAGCCAGGCCAAGGAGGCTTCAGCCGACAGCCCTCCTCTGGAACCCTTAGAAGAGTAACCTGACCGCCTTCCCTGCCCTAGCACCATTCCTGAACTCCCCCAAATGCAGGAATCAGAGCCTGAGGTCATTCATCCCTCTGAAAGGCGTAGGCTCAGACGCGAGCTGCAAAAGTGCAATGGGAGGCCACGGTGTTGGGCCTCCCTAAAAAGCAGTGCACTGTCCTAATTTGATAGCTGTGCTGATTAACACCCAGCTATAAATCGACACAGCCAAAGCAAGCTCTCTGCTGCAAACAACAGGGCCTTAACCCCTGTGGTTCGCCTTGCTATTCCAGACCGCTGCAGATTCCTAGAGCCTCGGCTATCCATCTGGGCCATTCTCTCGGATGCTCCCTGACTGGCCTTAATGTAGGGTGACCAGCTAAAATCCTGGTCAAGGCTCATGTAACTTTAATAGTTGTAAAGAAAAGGGAATTTCAGCCAGTGTCATTTGTATGCAATTAGTTCCTGGTGAAATCCCCTCTTCATCACACCAGTTAAAGTTTCAGGGGCCCTGCCTTCTTTTGTATACGCTCACTCTAGTATAGTGCATGCACCTTTAACTGTTGTGATGAAGAGGGAATATCACCAGAAACTAATTGCATACAAATGACACTGGCTGAAATTCCCTTTTCTCTACAACTGTTAAAGTTGCATGAGCCCTGACCTGGGTTTTATCTGGTCAGCCTACCTTAATGCTTGGCAAGACTGACTCCTGCGGACTGAACTCTGGACCATTTTGACCTTGCCTCTGCCAACCCTACTTGGAATTGTGTGTATGACCTTGGCCTGGCCTGATTTTCCCCTTTGTGATGACTGGGACTATCTTAAGCCCTGACTGGTGCCCTTGCTGGCCTTGAAGCAGGACAGGTGCAGCAGCAGCACCTACTAGTAGGCTGATCATATGAAAAGGAGGACAGGGCTCCTGTAACTTTAACAGTTGCAGAGAAAAGGGAATTTCAGCTGGCATCATTTGTATGCAGTTAGTACCTGGTGAAATCCCCTCTTCATCACAGCAATTAAAGTTGCATGCACTATACTAGAGTGACCATATACAAAAGAGGGCAGAGCTCCTGCAGCTTTAACTGTTGTGATGAAGAGGGAATTTCACCAGGTATGAATTGTATACAAATGACGCCAGCTGAAATTCCCTTTTCTCTACAACTGTTAAAGTGACATGAGCCCTGTCCTCCTTTTCATATGGTCAGCCTACCTACTAGTGACCCTGGCCTTTATCTTTCTTTTTTCCCTTTTGCTGCTGCTGCGGCCACCTGCTTCAATAAGGCAAGACAGGGGTGTCTAACTCCTTTCAATTCAGGGGTCAAATTCACTTTCAGAGACCCTCTTGGGGGCCATATTCCAGGGGTAGGGAGGTCCAAAGAAAAAGGGGCAAGGCTGAAATATTAGCATATATTAGTTTTATCCTATCAGAATGCCCATCAGTTGCTGAACTGGGTGGGGGGTTGTTTGACGGGCATCCAGAGCGGAAAGAGAACGGAGGCGATTGTTGCCTCCACACTCCTCTGGCTCTGCATTTTTGCTAGATGGTACTTTTTTGCCCATCTAGCTGGGGCTCTGTAGATCGTGTCCTGGGGGGGGGGGTGTCTAGACAAGGTTGCATTGGCGCCTCGAGTCCCCGCTATCCTGCGCTTATGCTCCTGCTGGTTGTGCTCCACAGCAAAGAGCGAGTACCGTGTTTGCCACTGAAGGAGCCACCGCCACACCCATGCTGCTGCTCCTGTTCTCTGCCGCACAACTGTGTCTTGCTTCATGGGTGCCCCAGAGCTTCCGGACAGTTTGTTGAAAGCACATTCTTTTACCTCTTTAAAAACCTTCATGCACTTCTCCAGTGTGGGTGTCCTTCTGCCCATGCCAGAGGAGCATGGAGGCATTACAGCAGTCATCGGATCGCTAACCCAGCCTCCCTTTCCCCCTCCTTCCTGTTTGGCGATGACGACCAATCAGGGGTCACTATTGTCCGGGACACGCTTCCGAAGCAACATCGGAGGAAGGCAACAGACGGCAGATGCCGTAGTCACTTTGCTGCGAGAGGAAAAAGTCAGAATATGTCCCTGACTTTTTAAATCCAGAGCTTCAGGGGAAAGCCCCGGGATGGTTCCGCAATGGCTGCTGCATCATATAAATGACCTCGAGCCACTGCAGAGCTACCCTGGGGCTTCCCCTTATCAAGACAACCGCTAAGCCCTAACCGTTGTCACTACTGTTATAAACCATTTTAAAGCAGTTGTGTAGATCCTGCCTAGAACTGGGGAGACCCAAGTTCAAATTCTGACCCAGTTTTAAAGTTCGCTGGGGGACTTTGGGCCAACTGCTTATTCTCAGCATAACCAACATTGCAGGGGTTTTATGAGGATAAAGTTGTGGTGGGGGAAAGGACAGTTTGTACTACTGTGAGCTCTTTGCTGGAAGGATGAGATGAACATGTAATGAGTTGTGAAAATAAATGTTCATGATGGGAGTTGTAGTCCAAACCCATCTGGAAGGTGTCGGGCTGAGAAAAGCTGACGCAGCTTTTTAAAGAGCTCAAAGTGCTTCAGATAATATTATCCCATGTTTTTTAGAATTCTAAGAAGGTTTAAGGATGTGTCTGAGGAGATTTTTAACTTGCTCCTCAGCCCCCAAAGCCTCCCAGGGCAGCTTACAATCAATTAGTAAACAAACAGCCCCCTGCCCACAGGCTTACACTCTAAAAAAAGACACGACACACAAGGAAAAGGGGATAGGGAGGGAGGAGGAAAAAGCAGTTGCATGGTTTAAAGAAAGATCTGAACTGGGGGCATCGCAGCTCCCACTGTTAGTTGCTGCATGATCCTATCATTTGAATCTTTCAGAGTCAGGGGAAGCCCCCTCCTTCCCTTCTCCGCTTGTCTGCACATTTAGAATATGGCAAAAGACGGCTGGGCCACAGTCCAGCAATTCTTCGTGTGACCTTTCCCAGGCAGCAGCAACCTTCCCGCAACCCCAACATTCAAACTTTTCCGGCTCACATCTCAGAAGTGCATGATGCTCTGCTCGTGAGCTGCCTGGAGGCATGTGACTGTCCACAGTAGGAGACAGTACACAGGGTTACGTGGATGCAGTTTCTGCATCCTCCTTACACTTGAGCCGGCCGTTCTCATCCAGCCCAACTTGCACTTTGCTTACACAAGCCCCAAGCCTGTTTATGGCAAATGACAAAAACAGGCAAACAAAGCTAAAATTATCTGCCACTTCCTGTTTTGGGTCAATTGCCGCTGTTGACCTGGCCTGATCTCGAACAGCACTTCAATAGTGCTGACTTGAAAACAGACAGGAAGGTACCTGTGAATCTCACATGATTGCGCCTGACATCTGCTTCACATATACGCCTACCCTTGCTTCGCATATGCCCAACAACAGGCCTGTAGGTACCAACAACAGGCCTGTGTAAAGTTGTGGGATGACAACACACCGCTTCAGCAGATACGAAAGGCACAGGGCTTTGCAGAATGAGCCCCTGGAGACTAGCCAGGGTGACGGTGGTTGGGGCATGAGACTGGGTAGAAGATTTTAGGAGAGAGGAGGAACCTGGAGAGTGTAGTTTTGTATTTGTCCCCCCCAAGCCTGGTTTCTTTGGACAAGTCTCCTTTAAAGTTCCTCAGCTTACTGGAACAGGCCAAGTGTGTCTCTTATGAATTAAGTGCTTTATCAGTCCAGGTGAATTAGGAGCAGGTGTATCCCTCTTTTGCCCTCCTCCTTTAACCAGTCTGGATAAAAGGCTGCAGAGGGTTAGGGTGACCCTGTGAAAAGGAGGACAGGGCTTCTGTATCTTTCACAGTTGTAGAGAGAGGGGAATTTCAGCAGGTGTCATTTGTAGGCAAAAGTCAGTGCCACCTGATGAGAGGTACTTGCCAAATCGGATGGTGTTCCACCGGCTTGACAAAGTTTGGACATTGTGGCAGTCGGCGCAGACCTTGTTGCAGAAGGTAATCTCTCCTCACCAAACGCGAGAACACAGGGCTTGTCAGGAACATGCAGCGCCTTCTTTCAAAAAACTCATTGGACCGTGCATATCCCATGTGCCTCTGACTGGGCTGGCTTGAGCATGCTGTCCAAAACCATTTTACAAGAGAATAGGTCCCATTCAACTCCATGGCACTTACTCCTGAGGAAGCTTTCTCCCTCCCTCCCTCTCTCTTTCTTTGCCTCCAGCTCTCCTAATCCCCAAAGTCCATACTAGAGCTGGAGGTGGTGATCCTATACTCAATTATCCGTGAGTAAAGCCCGTAAGATTCAATGGGATTTCTGTGCAGACTTCTACAGGATTGTGATGCACCTGAAAGCCCATTCAAATTTTGTAACATCTGTTAGAAAGTAATTATAAGCAAAGCACTGAGTCATTTTGTAAACTGCCCAGAGAGATTCAGCTATGGGGCAGTATATAAATATTATTATTATTATTATTATTATTAATAATTCAGCATATTAGAAAATGCTGACTTATACTACTGTTCAGTATCAGGATGTGTGAAGTATGAGAATGTGCTCTCCAGCTGTTGTTTCTTAACAGTAATTTTTCCATCTTGGATTGTAAACCATTAAGGGACCTACAAGACAGAGGAATTTTGTGTAAGGGGCAGGGTAATTAAAGTCAGGTTGAAAAAATTGTATTTACTAGAATTAGGTATATATTCATTTTCAGGTTTACAATAACTTGTACAATACATATGTATGCATTTTAAAATTCATATTCTACCTACCAAAACTATTTTTCCTAAAACAGCTTGCAAATATCAATAACATGTAATCCATGAAAAATATGACACTAGAGTTATATAATGGCCCTGTTCAGACGTCACGCTAAGCCATGATGCTTAAGTGTTTTGAGCTAACCATGATGGCTTAGAGTGTCATGTGGAGGTTGTTTGTCCTAACCACGGAGGCTACATAACCACAGTTCAACCACCCTCACTAATCACACGCTGCAAAAGGGTTAATGGCCAGAACCATGGCTTAGTGTGTTGTCTGTCAGCCCCCGTGGTTAACCAAGCACTGCCATGGAGCTCAGCGGCAAGAGTGGCTGAAAGCGGTGCTGCCTGTCCTGCCACCACACGAGATCGCCACGATGCAGTCCGAGGAGCACAAAGATGAAGGTCTGGGCAAACTCACCCATTCCCACCTTTTCTTTCGACTTCTTCAGTGTTTCATTTTGGTCTGGCTTTTGAATGTTTTCACAAATGCACAAATCCTCACCCCCCAAATGCATTGTTTCTCTTTGTAGCCTGCAGGGGAAATGCACATTTTTTGCTGCATTTTGATTTCTTTTTTTGAAAGAGCGAAGAATGAAAGCGCTGGTTCTGTAATGACCACCTGTGGATGGTTGCAGTGCCGCTGAGGCTGCTGGGATATGTAATGTACTAGGAGGAGGACGCCGGACTTTTCTGGGGTGGAAGGTGGTTAGAGAGTGGTTAGGCTAACCATGCATCGGGATGTGGTTCCATGGTTGTGTGGCAGGAGCACGCAGTATGGTTAGTGCTAACCACTTTTAAACCATGATTAGTCTAACCACCCTTCCCCGACTAATGTCCACTCAGGCCCAATAAAAGTTAGCAGCATTCGTGTGCTTAGACTAATAGAGCCTCTGCTACTTTTACAATTTCATTAAGAATGCAAGTACTTAATTGCACAACTAATTGCACGGTCACTTGTTGTAGAAAGGATCACTAATAGAGACCATGAATTAGATGTAATATCAATTAGGGTGACCAGATAAAATCCAGGTCAGGGCTCATGTCACTTTAACAGTTGTAGAGCAAAGGGAATTTCAGCCAGTGTCATTTGTATGCAATTAGTTCCTGGTGAAATTCCCTCTTCATCACAACTGTTAAAGGTGCAGGCACTATCCTAGAGTGACCAGATACAAAAGAAGGCAGGGCGTAATATCAATGTCATGGGTCAATAACTGCACAGAAATCGGTTGTACGATCCATTGATTTTGCAGTGAACCAGTCACAAAACATGTGAATCGCTCAGAGTATGAAATGCACAGTCAGTGAATTGCACCGTCCTTTGACTGCACAACCAACTGATTGTGGATACTGCACCCCCAGAACAGTGGATTTCAGACCTCGCTGATTTACACAAGGCCCCCTGCAAGTGTCCCTTGTCTCTGGGAAGTCTTGCTGTTTCGTGAATGGATCGTCTTTTGAGCTATTGATGGTCAAACAGGACAGATAATACTGAGACAGGTGGACTAATGGTGTTTGAGAGCCCTCGGGTAAGACAACCTCAATGGGCCCCATCCTTGCTCAGTGACTCTACCTTTTCTCTGCCATTGCTACCACCTGTTCTTCCTCCTCCTCCTCTTCCTCCTCATGGCTGGCTTGACGGGCAAAGAGCCAGGGAGCAAGGAGGCCGCGGCATCTGCTCCTCCTTCTTCTCACCACCACCATTGCCTGGGCCAGAGCAGGAGGCAGGTTGCCAGGGGGATGAGGAGGAGCAGCTCCAGGGGGGTCTTGCCAGTGGGCCCCTACAGGGTTTGGGGCCCTGAGCACGTACCCAGCCCTGCCTACCCTTGATGCCACCCTGGTGCTAGTAAAAAGGAGCCTTTAAAGTCTTCATACGACTTTGCCACCCCTTATTTTAGAATGCCTGAAGCCACTCTCAAAGATTGTGGCTTATCATGACAGCGAAATGACTGTTGCATTGTGTTGTGTTTTGCACCCCTCAGCCCAGTCTAATAGAGATGTCTGAGGCCTGCAAGCTTAGCCATGATCCATGGAAAGATGGACGTCCCCTCACATCAACAGCTGCTGGATCCTGTTCTATCCTCACTTGGAGGCTTCATCCGCTCAGTCTCCAGAGCTTGCTGGTCAGACAAGAAGAAGCCGTGTGTCCTTTGCAATGACTTGTATGCGCTTGTGCCTTTCGATTAAAGCAACCTTAAAAATAAATCCTTCTTTTTATTTCCAGTGTTCAGGGATGAGGGCCATTGTTTGCGTAGCCACAACAGCACCAATCCCTGCACAAGAGGGTGGTATGAGCAGGCTTGGGGGAGAACAGAAGTCCAATACAATCTTCAGGCTTGGGAAATAACCCGTGGGAGGGTGACCCCCAAAAAGTAGCCTAAAGGTGGACTGAGCATGTGACCTCTGGCTTGCCGTCGCAGGATGTGGAAGGGGGAGAAACAAAACCATGACACCCCTGGACTGGACTGAGGGTAACAGTGAGGAGCACTTTATACTGCAACATTTTGTTGCAGATGCCTATTATTATTATTATTATTATTATTATTTCCATTCACACCCCACCTATATATAGAATACCCTAGGCATCAGTTATGAGACACTAACACACGTTCCACTTAGGCTGGTGGCTCCAGTGTAAGAAGTGGGGATGTGAATCTGCTCCGTCTTTCAGCCAGAAGCAGTCAGAACTCTATGGGAGTTTCTCTCACCTTGAAAAGCTCCTTTAGAGTTCTGACTGAAACCTGGAGCGGATTCACCACCCCACTGACATGGGAGCCACCAGCCTCCACGGGGTTCCCCCTCCGAAAATGCCATCTGACACCTCAGAATTCACAGGGGTCCACAAATGTTGCCTTCCTTTACTGGCCAGCCATTATTCGGGGTGACTGCAAGGAGCCCTCCCCACCCCTGAGTCCTCTGGCGGGAGCAGACCATTTGGGATTGAGGTGGGGGTCTTCTCTCATTTACTTCAGCCTATGCGGAAAGCAAGATCCATCTGGGAGCATCTCTTCCACTCTTTGGCGGAGACGCCGTTTCTTAACATTTCCAAACCTCAGTGCAAAGGAATACTCTGGGGTGGGTGGTGGGTGGAGGGATGCCATGTGTAGTTATGGGTCTTGCTCATGTGCCCCTGGCAAGAGGATAACTGGAATCGAAATATCGCATGGGCTTCTGCGATACAGCTGTGGAACGGATGAGGTGCACCGCTGTCCATATGAGTACCGCAGGGCCCCTTGTACAGAAGATCTATGTTCACATCTGCTTTGCATGCAGGAGGTCACAGCAGGTGCAATTCCTGGGCATCTTGAGCTCCTTGGAGGATGAAAGGAATGAAAAGAAATAAATACAGTCATGGTGGAAAGAAAGAGGACATGATAGCCAGGCAAATGGTTCTTGTGGGGTTTTGCAATTTTGCCTTCCTTCCAGGAGGCGGCACCAGTGACTTGCTTTCCTCTGACACAGAAGAAGGCCCAAGGAGAAAAGAAAAGTTGGGGTTGTTCTCGGTAGGGATGTGTATCATATCTTTAAAATGTACAATAACAATATGATAAGACTGTTATCATGCATATGTTTAACGATGACGATACGATGGAAAAACCTACAATAATCATCGGAGACGATAATTTTTGGGCGAATTTATTGTTTTATCGGACTGCCAAGTATATATACCTATAACTTCTGTATGTTAAAAGTTAGAGGCTTGAAACTTGGTCAACGTACTTATGGGGTACGCCCAAGTATGTGTATGAAATTTGAGAAAGGAGCTTTTCAAGGTGAGAGAAACTCCCTTAAAGTTCTGACTGCTTCTGGCTGAAAGACGGAGCAGATTCACATCCCCACTTACACTGGAGACACCAGCCTAAGTGGAACGTGTGTTAGTGTCTCATAACTGGTGCCTAGGGTATTCTATATATAGGTGGGGTGTGAATGGAAATAATAATAATAATAATAATAATAATAATAATAATAATAATAGACATCTGCAACAAAATGTTGCAGTATAGAGTGCTCCTCACTGTTACCCTCAGTTCAGTCCAGGGATGTCATGGTTTTGTTTCTCCCCCTTCCACATCCTGCAACAGCAAGCCAGAGGTCACATGCTCAGTCCACCTTTAGGCTACTTTTTGGGGGTCACCCTCCCACGGGTTATTTCCCAAGCCTGAAGATTGTATTTGACTTCTGTTCTCCCCCAAGCCTGCTGATACCACCCTCTTGTGCAGGGATTTGTGCTGTTGTGGCTACGCAAACAATGGCCCTCATCCCTGAACACTGGAAATAACAAGAAGGATTTATTTCTTTTTAAGATTGCTTTAATCAAAAGGCGCATACAAGTCATTGCAAAGGATGCACGGCTTCTTCTTGTCTGACCAGCAAGCTTTGGAGACTGAGTGGATGAAGCCTCCAGGTGAGGAGAAAACAGGATCCAGCAGCTGTTGATGTGAGGGGACTTCCATCTTTCCATGGATCATGGCTAAGCTTGCAGGCCTCAGACTTCTTTATTAGATTCCGCTGAAGGGTGCAAAACATAACACCACAGTCATTTCATGATAAGTGACAATCTTTGAGAGTGGCTTCAGGCGTTCTAAAATAAGGGGTGGCAAACTCACATGAAGACCAGAAGCTCATTTCTGCCAGCACCAGGGTGGCGTCAAGGGTAGGCAGGGCTGGGTATGTGCTCAGGGCCCCAAACTCAGTGAGGGCCCACTGGCAAGACCCCCCTGGAGCTGCTCCTCCTCATCCCCCTGGCAACCTGCTTCCTACTCTGGCCCAGGCAATGGTGGTGGTGAGAAGGAGGAGGAGCAGATGCCATGGCCTCCTTGCTCCCTGGCTCTTTGCCCGTCAAGCCAGCCGTGCGGAGGAAGAGGAGGAGGAAGAACAGGTGGCAGCAATGGCAGAGAGAAGGTAGAATCACCGAGCAAAGATGGAGCCCACTGTGGGTGTCTTGCCCAAGGGCTCTTAAACATCTGTAGGTGATACTGGCTGACACCATTAGTCTGCCTGTCTCAGTATTGTCTGCCCTGGTTGACCATCAATAGCTCTCTCCAAGGCTCATTCCAGTCCCCTGCACTGAAGTGGTCGGCGCTTTTTAACTGATGATGCTGGGGACTGAACCCGGGATCCTCTGCAGGCAAAGCAGGGCCTCTACCACTAAGCTACCCTAGTGAAAGGGCTACATGCTGCACCGAGCAGATGGGGGATTCCTTTCCCCCCCAGAGAAGTCCGGAGTCCTCCTCCTAGTCCATTACGTATCCCAGCAGCCTCAGCGGCACTGCGAACATTCACAGGTGGTCATTACAGAACCAGCGCTTTCATTCTTCGCTCTTTCAAAAAAAGAAAACAAAATGCAGCAAAAAATGTGCATTTCCCCCGCAGGCTAGAAAGAGAAACCATGCATGGGGGGTGGGGGGGCAGGGATTTGTGCATTTGTGAAAACATTCAAAAGCCAGACCAAAATGAAACACTGAAGAAGTCGAAAGAAAAGGTCGGAATGGGTGAGTTTGCCCAGACCTTCATCTTTGTGCTTCTCGGACTGCATCGTGGAGATCTCGCATGGCGGCAGGAGAGGCAGCGCCACTTTCGGCCGCTCTTGCTGCTGAGCTCTATGGCAGTGCTTGGTTAACCACGGGGGCCTGACAGACAACACACTAAGCCATGGTTCTGGCCATTAAACCTTTTGCAGCATGTGATTAGTGAGGGTGCTTGAAGTGTGGTTATGCAGTAGGGGTGTGCACGGCAAAAAATATAATCGTTTATCGTTATCGTAATTTTGTACCAAAAAAAATATTGTCTTCATTCATATCGTAGGTGAACCGTATCGTCTTCACAATAATTATCGTGAAAAAATGATATTTTTTGCAGCCCTATTTTTGTAGAAAAAAATGCCTATAACTTCTGTATTTTAAAAATGAGAGTCTTGAAACTTGGTCACAGTGCTTATGGGGTATGCCTAAATATGTGTTTGAAATTTGAGACCGATCCTTCCAACCCTTGATTTTATATGAATTTTGTAAAGATCGTTTCCGTTCTGAAAGTACGTAGCGAGCTGTCATTCTGATCTGTCAGAATGGAAATGATCTTTAATAAATTCATATGAAATCGAGGGTTGGATGGATCGATTTCAAATTTGGCACATATGTGTAGCACATCGCCTCTATTTTATTTTGTGCACTGGTAACTATAAGATTAGCAAGCTGCTTTCTCACAGATAATTGGAATTTAATAGGGATGTGTATCGTATCGTTAAAATGTACGATAATGATACAATAAGGTCATTATCGTGCATGTGTTTAACGATAATGATACAATAGAAAAACCTACGATAATCATTGTAGACGATAATTTTCGGGCGATTTTATCATTTTATCGGACAGCCATATAAATATACCTATAACGTCTGTATTTTAAAAGTTAGAGGCTTGAAAGTTGCTCACATGCTTATGAGGTATGCCTAAGTATGTGTATGAAATTTGAGATCGATCCCTCCAACCCTCAATTTTATATGAATTTATTAAAGATCGTTTCAGTTCTGACAGATTAGAATGACAGCTCGCCACATGCGTTCATTCAGACCTGCCAGAACGGAAATTATTTTTAATAAATTCATATAAAATCGAGGGTTGGAGGGATCGATCTAAAATTTCATACACATATTTAGGCATATCCCATAGGCATTGTGACCAAGTTTCAAGCCTCTAACTTTTAAAATACAGAAGTTATAGGTACAGTTATATGGCAGTCTGATAAAACGATAAAATCGCCTGAAAATTATTGTTTCCGATGATTATCGTAGGTTTTTCTGTTGTATGGTCATCACTAAACACATGCACGATAATGATAACGATAATCATATCGTTATCGCAAATTTTAACGATATAATACACATCCCTATTATGTAGCCACCGTGGTTAGGACAAACAACCTCCACATGACACTCCAAGCCATCATGGTTGGCTCAAAACACTTAAGCATCATGGCTTAGCGTGATGTCCGAACAGGGCCGGTATATAACTTTAATATCATATTTTTCATGGATTACATGTTATTGATATTTGCAAGCTGTCTTAGGAAAAATAGCTTTGAAAGTAGAATATAAATTTTAAGATGCATACATATGTATTGTATAAGTTGTTGTAGACCTGAAAATAAAGATATACCTAATTCTAGTAAATACAATTTTTTCAACCTGTCTTTAATTACTCTGTCCCTTACACAAAATTCCATCAGAGTTATACACATTAAAATCACTTCCTCTGCCTTGTAGATCCCTTAACGGTTTAAAACCCTAGATGGAAAAAATACTGTTAAGAAACAACAGCTGAAGAGCACATTCTCATACATCACACATACTGATACTGAGTCAGCTTTTTCTAACATGCTAAATCACTCAGTGATTTGCCTATAATTACTAACAGAGGCTACAAAATTTGTTCCCCGCCTCGATCTAGATGGAGAGGCGGGTAAGAAATAAATCGCTATTATTATTATTATTATTATTATTATTGAATAGGCTTTCAGCTACAGCACAATCCTGTACAAGTGTGCAGAGAAATCCCATTGAATCTTACGAGCTTTACTCCTGGGTAATTGAGTATAGGATCACTGCCTCCAGCTCTAATATGGATTTGGGGATTAGGAATGCTGGAGGCAGAGAGCTGGAGGAGGAAGCCTCCTCAGGAGTATGTGCCATGGGATTGAATGGGGCCTACTCCCTAGGAAAGGTATTTTGGACGGCATGCTCAAGCCAGCCCAATCAGAGGCACATGGGATATGCATGGCCCAAGGTTGTTGTTGTTTTTTTGGAAGAATTCGCTGCATGTCCCTGGCAATCCCCGTGTTCTCGCGTTTTGTGAACAGAGATTACCTTGAGCAACAAGGTCTGAAGATGCCACATTTTCCAATCTTCACAAAGCCAGTGGAACACCATCCAATTTGGCAAATACCACTCATCATGTGGCACTGACTTTTCGACTTTGGTTTGGAGAAAATTTGGGCTATGGGGAGGAATACAAGTTAACACAGGAATGGAGGAATGAAAGCAAGTCCTGCACACATAAACACAGGTAAAGATCACTGTTCATTGGGCAGAGCAAGGTAAATAATGGGATAGGAAGTGGTCTGGTGGGCGGATATAGAAGTTCACATGCTTGAGAATCCAAGGCTGCCTCTACAAGAGAGGTTTAAAGCTCTTTCAAAGCGCTTTAAAAAATTTACCTCTACAAGAACGGAGTGCAAATCAGGCATAGAGGCGCGTTATCTCTCCGATTATGTGCATTATCGAATGCGTGTTAAACAGCGAGTTTTATTTTGCTCCAGCCGTTAAAGCGCTTTTTGACTATGTGAACAACCGATTATGCGCATTAACTACTTGTAAAGCGCATTTTGGTCATCCCTTAATGCACTTCGCCGTCTCTGGCCGCCTCTCGTGCAGAGGTATTAGGCATAAATGCGCTTCTGTGATTATGCGCATAATCGACTAACCAGGCGCAAAAGCGAATCCTTGTAGAGGGGACCATAGAGCCTTTCTCCACGAGACTTTTATTGTGCGCTGCTGATTGCTCACTCATGATATTTTGCGGGTCCATTGCACAATGGGGGTTCATCCTTCAGGACCTCTATCACACTTTGCCACCATTTCCCTGGATTTTTTTTCGATCAAGGAAAGTGTGGTATTCTTTAGTAATGGCAGAATGAGACGCTCATGTATTTGCTCAATTCCACCGTATCACAGCAACATCTAGCAGTTGTCTGATGAGACAAATTGAAAGGCGGAGATAGAAAAACCCGGTGTGTGTGTGTATGTAAAAGAGCCTTTAATCTCACAAAAGACCAGGAAGCAGAAGTCTCAGTAAAGATGCAGGTTAAAAGCCTCCTGTAGAATGGTTGTCCTTCAACAGCAGGGTGACCAGATAAAATCCAGGTCAGGGCTCATGTAACTTTAACAGTTGTAGAGAAAAGGAAATTTCAGCCAGTGTCATTTGTATGCAATTAGTTCCTGGTGAAATTCCCTCTTCATCACAACTGTTAAAGTTGCAGGGGGCCTGCCTTCTTTTGTATATGGCAACTCCAGTATAGTGTCTGCAATTTTAACTGTTGTGATGAAGAGGGAATTTCACCAGGAACTAATTGCATACAAATGACTCTGGCTGAAATTCACTTTTCTCTACAACTGTTAAAGTTACATGAGCCCTGACCTGGATTTTATCTGGTCACCCTATCAACAGGATGTTGTCAAGTGGAACAGTGGAAGCTGGTGGCTCCGAGGCCGGTAGGGCTCCTGAATTCACCCTGGGTCTCAGTCAGAATTCGAAAGGGGCTATGAAATGTATTGAACCTTATCCCCAACATGTGTTCAACACCTTGGATAGCTCTGGCTGAAACTCAGAGCGGATTCATCGCCCCTCTGACATTGGAGTCATCCGCCTCCACTGATAGTGTTGGCAGAAGTCTTGTTGGCTGTTTAGTTAGGCTGACCATATGAAAAGGAGGACAGGGCTCCTGTAGCTTTAACAGTTTCATAGAAAATGGAATTTCAGCAGGTGTCATTTGTATATATGCAGAACCTGGTGAAATTTCCTCATCATCACAAAATTAAAGCTGCAGAAGCCCTGCCCTCTTTTGTATCTGGTCACTCTAGAATAGCTCCTGCAGCTTTAACTGTTGAGATGAAAAAGGAATTTCACCAGGTTCTGTATGCATACTAACGATACCTGCCGAAATTCCCTGTCTTTTGCAACTGTTAAAGATACAGGAGCCCTGTCCTCCTTTTCATATGGTCAGTCTTGCTTAGTCCTACCTGATGAGGAATTAGAGCATCCCCAACATACCTTGCAGACCTCCAGTGAGGGAGTGCCCCCCTCCCTCACTCTGCAATTGGCTCCATTGTGGAACCACTCTTAAGACGCTACTCCTAATGTTCAGCCAAAATCTACCTTCCTACACTCAAACGTTTGGGCACGTTACTTGCCCTTTGTGACTGGCCAAACCTCCCATGGCAACATATTGTGGAAGAGCCCAGGACAGCGTATCAAATTGACAGTTGTGCCTCCTGGGCCCAAAACATTCGGGAGCCCAGGCTTAACCCATGAGATTGCCTCCTGGATGAGTTCTCTTCCATACTGCCTCTGATACAGGAGGTGGCACAGAGCCATCAGGGCTATGAGCCATTGATAGCCTTCTCCTTCATGAATTCATCCAACCCCCCTTGGCTGAGTTCATCAGATGAAGAGGGAATTTCACCAGGTGTTGCAAGCATACAAATGACACCTGCTGAAATTCCCTTTTCTATACAACTGTTAAAGGTACAGGAGCCCTGTCCTCCTTTCCATATGGTCACCCAATGTTGAACAGTGAGGTCCACCTCTGCAAAACCATTTGAGAATGTCTCCTTCCCATCGAGAAATTCAGTGAAATTGTCCCCTCAGGAACTCTGTCAACAAAGAGTACAGGGAATGTTGCGAGGCCATCGGCCCACAGCTCCAAAAAAAAAAAAAAAAGAAAAGATCTTTAGCTTTGACTACAGGAGAACCTAGAGGGGAAAATCCGTGTCCTTTGCTTGACTACCGCACAATTCATAGGCATCTCATCGCCTTCTCCTCTGCTTTGGGCTGACAAGGATCCCTCTCTCCTTCATCCCTTACCTGAAGAAGCCAGGACCAGCAAAGACAGAACAACGAAGAAAAAGTGGAAGATCTTCATGGCTTGGTTAGGATGGATGGATGAATGAATGAATGCAGCAAGGACGGACACAGCGTTATCACAATGCAGAAAGGTCTCCAAGTGCTGTCAGGTGAGGGCTGGCTCCTGTATTTGTAAGGCGTTTGGGAAATTGTGACACAGTGGACAGTTGAAGGAAATGCTTTGGAAGCCAAATGCCGTTGGAAATGTATTGCTGGTTGGTTTGTCAATCGTAACAGTTTCCTTCTACTCAAACAACATACCAGATCCAGTTAAACACCTGTTTCTCTCCCAAGATTTCACCATCCTTAATTCTTCTTCTTTTTTTTGGAAAATATCTGTCCATCCGTCTTAAAACATTATTTGTTAAAACTGCACTTTCTATTAACATAAACTACAAAGTGAGAATATATATTATAATGCAGTAACAAGAAATAAAAATAGATTGTGTATTCCTGTTCAACAGAGCCACTCAGCTGATACCATTTAGCAAAATAACAAAATGTGATTAAAAAAAGGAAAATCAAAGGGCCCGGCATGATCACCATTCATCAGCCTTTGGAGTGATCAATCCGAAATGTTAAACTTCTCCATAGTTCCCTCGTCCCATACCCAAAGAATACATCTAAATTTTTAAAATGCATGCTAGGAGAAAGGGGCGGGACGGATAAAGCAGGTCCTTTAAACATATAATTAAAACATTTTTGAAATACGAAGAAAAAAATAAACAAACAAGGAAACCAAAAAAAGCCTTAATTTGAGGCTAGTTCTTGACTCCCTACTTTACAGAAAATCTATAGATGTGGAATCCATACATATAATCTTCTACTCTATATATTCTCTATAGTTACTCCCTAAGGCCAGTCTTCAAGGGATGCCCCTCACTCCTCCACCTCCTTAGTCAGGAGGAGAGCCAAAGTCCAGGATATCTATCTGTCCAGCTACCAATGCCTAAAAGGAGCTAGGGTCACCAGATACAAAAGAGGGAAGGGCTCCTGCAGCTTGAACTGTTGCGATGCAGACGGGATTTCAGCAGGTGCTGAATGCCTTCAAATGGCACCTGCTGAATTTCCCTTTTCTATGCAACAGTTAAAGATACAGGAGCCCTGTCCTCCTTTCCATAGGGTCACCCTATAATGTACTTGCAAATTCCTGCACTGAGCAAAGGGTTGGTGACCCCCAAGTCCCCTTCCGACTCTAAAATTCCATGATTCTGTGATGGTCATTCTTTGGTATTCTGCTCCCTCTGTGAAGGGGTCTAGAAGTTAATTCTTGCAGGGAACAACAGATGCCTTTTGTCAGGAGCAGGGAGGTATGTGCGCATCATTACAAAGGCACACTCAGCGAACAGCCCACCTTTTCTCACACAGTGTGGTGGAGGAGCCCTGTCCTCCTTTCCCTATGGTCACCCTACAACTGCCACACACTGGACTGGCCCTTTCGTTCATTTCATTCATTCTGGAAGCTCTCTGGGTGGTTCACAAAAAATGAAAATCATTAAAATAAATGAGATAAAGTATAAAAATAAAAATAAAAACAGGTAGCAGACACATATAAAAATATATCTAGAAACAATTTAAAACACTCAGCCAGAGAATATCCAGGTCCTAATTAAGCAACTTATAGATGCTGCCAAACGCTGGGAGAAGAGGGCACTCTTAACGTGGCACCAAAAGGATAACAATGTTTGCTCCAGGCAGGCCTCATTGGGGAGATCGTCCCACAATTGGGGGGGGGGGGTGCACTACAGAGAAGAACTCCAATTTTCTTTTCTCCTTGGGCCTTCTTCTGTGTCAGAGGAAAGCAAGTTACTGTTGCCGCCTCCTGGAAGGAAGGCAAAATTGCAAAACCTTAGGAGACCCATATGACTGGCTATCATGTCCTCTACCTTTCCACCATCCCTGTATTTATTTCTTTTCATTCCTTTCATCCTTCAAGGAGCTCAAGAACCCCAGGAATTGCAGCCGCTGTGACCTCCAGCATGCAAAGCAGAAGTGAACGTAGATCTGTACAAGGGGCCCTGCTGTACTCATTCGGGCAGCAGTGCACCTCATCCGTTCCACAGCTGTATCGCAGAAGCCCCTGTGGTATTTCGATTCCAGTTATCCTCTTGCCAGGGGCACATGAGCAAGACCCATAACTACACACGGCACCCCTCCACCCTACCACCCACCCCAGAGTATTCCTTTGCACTGAGGTTTGAAAATGTTAAGAAACGGCGTCTCTGCCCAGAGAGTGCAAGAGATGATCCCGGATGGCTCTTGCTTTCTGCGGAGGCTGAAGTAAATGAGAGAAGACCCCCATCTCAATCCCAAACAGTCTGCTCCCACCAGAGGACTCAGGGGTGGGGAGGGCTCCTTGCAGTCACCCCAAATAATGGCTGCCCAGTAAAGGAAGGCAACATTTGTGGACCCCTGTGAATCCTGAGGTGTCAGATCGCATTGTCGGAGGGGGAACCCCGTGGAGGCTGGTGGCTCCCACGTCAGTGGGGTGGTGAATCCGCTCCAGGTTTCAGTCAGAACTAGGGTGACCATATTTGGCAAACCAAAAAAGAGGACACCCTGTGGGGGTGGGGTGGGAAAGCGGCTTTCCAGGGCCTCTGGGAAGTGCATCATCCCCCCCTCCTTGCCACCTTAAAGGCCCTGGAGTGGAGGAGGGGAAAGAGTGTCATTCCTGCTCCCAACTGCTCCAATTGGGGCCTTTTCTATAATGTCCAGGAAAGACACACTTTCCCCTTTAAGGCCCTGATTGGAGCAGCGGGAGGGAAATGACCCACCTCCAGAAAGCACAGCATTCCCTCCCACCATGCTAATGGCGGCCTTCAAGGGGAAAGTGTGTCTTTCCAGGACATTGTAGAAAATTGCAGAACATCCCCCCTGACACCCAGGATGGAACAAAAACCAGGACAAATCCGGGGAAATCCTGACAGTTGGTCACCCTAGTCAGAACTCTAAAGGAGCTTTTCAAGGTGAGAGAAACTCCCTTAAAGTTCTGACTGCTTCTGACTGAAAGACGGAGCAGATTCACATCCCCACTTACACTGGAGACACCAGCCTAAGTGGAACGTGTGTTAGTGTCTCATAACTGATGCCTCGGGTATTCTATATATAGATGGGGTGTGAATGGAAATAATAATAATAATAATAATAATAATAATAATAATAATAATAATAATAATTGGCATCTGCAACAAAATGTTGCAGTATAGAGTGCTCCTCACTATTACCCTCAGTCCAGTCCAGGGGTGTCATGGTTTTGTTTCTCCCCCTTCCACATCCTGCAACGGCAAGCCAGAGATCACATGCTCAGTTCACCTTTAGGCTACTTTTTGGGGGTCACCCTCCCATGGGTTATTTCCCAAGCCTGAAGATTGTATTTGACTTCTGTTCTCCCCCAAGCCTGCTGATACCACCCTCTTGTGCAGGGATTTGTGCTGTTGTGGCTACGCAAACAATGGCCCTCATCCCTGAACACTGGAAATAACAAGAAGGATTTATTTCTTTTTAAGATTGCTTTAATCAAAAGGCGCATACAAGTCATTGCAAAGGATGCACGGCTTCTTCTTGTCTGACCAGCAAGCTTTGGAGACTGAGTGGATGAAGCCTCCAGGTGAGGAGAAAACAGGATCCAGCAGCTGTTGATGTGAGGGGACTTCCATCTTTCCATGGATCATGGCTAAGCTTGCAGGCCTCAGACTTCTTTATTAGATTCCGCTGAAGGGTGCAAAACATAACACCACAGTCATTTCATGATAAGTGACAATCTTTGAGAGTGGCTTTAGGCGTTCTAAAATAAGGGGTGGCAAACTCACATGAAGACCAGAAGCTCATTTCTGCCAGCACCAGGGTGGCGTCAAGGGTAGGCAGGGCTGGGTATGTGCTCAGGGCCCCAAACTCAGTGAGGGCCCACTGGCAAGACCCCCCTGGAGCTGTTCCTCCTCATCCCCCTGGCAACCTGCTTCCTGCTCTGGCCCAGGCAATGGTGGTGGTGAGAAGGAGGAGGAGCAGATGCCGCGGCCTCCTCGCTCCCTGGCTCTTTGCCCATCAAGCCAGCCGTGAGGAGGAAGAGGAGGAGGAAGAACAGGTGGTAGCAATGGCAGAGAGAAGGTAGAGTCACTGAGCAAAGATGGAGCCCAATGTGGGTGTCCTGCCCAAGGGCTCTTAAACACCTGTAGGTGATACTGGCTGACACCATTAGTCTGCCTGTCTCAGTATTGTCTGCCCTGGTTGACCATCAATAGCTCTCTCCAAGGCTCATTCCAGTCCCCTGCACTGAAGTGGTCGGCGCTTTTTAACTGATGATGCTGGGGATTGAACCCGGGATCCTCTGCAGGCAAAGCAGGGCCTCTACCACTGAGCTACCCTAGTGAAAGGGCGACACGCTGCACCAAGCAGATGGGGGATTCCTTTCCCCCCCAGAGAAGTCCGGAGTCCTCCTCCTAGTCCATTACATATCCCAGCAGCCTCAGCGGCACTGCAACCATCCACAGGTGGTCATTACAGAATCAGCGCTTTCATTCTTCGCTCTTTCAAAAAAAGAAAACAAAATGCAGCAAAAAATGTGCATTTTCCCCACAGGCTAGAAAGAGAAACCATGCATGGGGGGTGGGGGGGGGCAGGGATTTGTGCATTTGTGAAAACATTCAAAAGCCAGACCAAAATGAAACACTGAAGAAGTCGAAAGAAAAGGTCGGAATGGGTGAGTTTGCCCAGACCTTCATCTTTGTGCTTCTCGGACTGCATCGTGGAGATCTCGCATGGCGGCAGGAGAGGCAGCGCCACTTTCGGCCGCTCTTGCTGCTGAGCTCTATGGCAGTGCTTGGTTAACCACGGGGGCCTGACAGACAACACACTAAGCCATGGTTCTGGCCATTAAACCTTTTGCAGCATGTGATTAGTGAGGGTGCTTGAAGTGTGGTTATGCAGTAGGGGTGTGCACGGCAAAAAATATAATCGTTTATCGTTATCGTAATTTTGTACCAAAAAAAATATTGTCTTCATTCATATCGTAGGTGAACCGTATCGTCTTCACAATAATTATCGTGAAAAAATGATATTTTTTGCAGCCCTATTTTTGTAGAAAAAAATGCCTATAACTTCTGTATTTTAAAAATGAGAGTCTTGAAACTTGGTCACAGTGCTTATGGGGTATGCCTAAGTATGTGTTTGAAATTTGAGACCGATCCCTCCAACCCTCGATTTTATATGAATTTTGTAAAGATCGTTTCCGTTCTGAAAGTACGTAGCGAGCTGTCATTCTGATCTCTCAGAATGGAAATGATCTTTAATAAATTCATATGAAATCGAGGGTTGGATGGATCGATTTCAAATTAGGCACATATGTGTAGCACATCGCCTCTATTTTATTTTGTGCACTGGTGACTATAAGATTAGCAAGCTGCTTTCTCACAGATAATTGGTATTTAATAGGGATGTGTATCGTATCGTTAAAATGTACGATAATGATACAATAAAGTCATTATCGTGCATGTGTTTAACGATAATGATACGATAGAAAAACCTACGATAATCATTGTAGATGATAATTTTCGGGCGATTTTATCGTTTTATCGGACAGCCATATAAATATACCTATAACATCTGTATTTTAAAAGTTAGAGGCTTGAAAGTTGCTCACAGTGCTTATGGGGTATGCCTAAGTATGTGTATGAAATTTGAGATCGATCCCTCCAACCCTCAATTTTATATGAATTTTTTAAAGATCGTTTCCGTTCTGAAAGTACGTAGCGAGCTGTCATTCTGATCTCTCAGAATGGAAATGATCTTTAATAAATTCATATGAAATCGAGGGTTGGATGGATCGATTTCAAATTAGGCACATATGTGTAGCACATCGCCTCTATTTTATTTTGTGCACTGGTGACTATAAGATTAGCAAGCTGCTTTCTCACAGATAATTGGTATTTAATAGGGATGTGTATCGTATCGTTAAAATGTACGATAATGATACAATAAAGTCATTATCGTGCATGTGTTTAACGATAATGATACGATAGAAAAACCTACGATAATCATTGTAGATGATAATTTTCGGGCGATTTTATCGTTTTATCGGACAGCCATATAAATATACCTATAACATCTGTATTTTAAAAGTTAGAGGCTTGAAAGTTGCTCACAGTGCTTATGGGGTATGCCTAAGTATGTGTATGAAATTTGAGATCGATCCCTCCAACCCTCAATTTTATATGAATTTTTTAAAGATCGTTTCAGTTCTGACAGATTAGAATGACAGCTCGCCACATGCGTTCATTCAGACCTGCCAGAACGGAAATGATCTTTAATAAATTCATATAAAATCGAGGTTTGGAGGGATCGATCTAAAATTTCATACACATACTTAGGCATATCCCATAAGCACTGTGACCAAGTTTCAAGCCTCTAACTTTTAAAATACAGAAATTATACGTACAGTTATATGGCAGTCTGATAAAACAATAAAATCGCCTGAATATTATTGTTTCCGATGATTATCGTAGGTTTTTCTGTTGTATGGTCATCATTAAACACATGCACGATAATGACCGTATCATATCATTATCACAAATTTTAACGATACAATACACATCCCTATTATGTAGCCACCGTGGTTAGGACAAACAACCTCCACATGACACTCCAAGCCATCATGGTTGGCTCAAAACACTTAAGCATCATGGCTTAGCGTGATGTCCGAACAGGGCCGGTATATAACTTTAATGTCATATTTTTCATGGATTACATGTTATTGATATTTGCAAGCTGTCTTAGGAAAAATAGCTTTGGAAGTAGAATATAAATTTTAAGATGCATACATATGTATTGTATAAGTTGTTGTAAACCCGAAAATAAAGATATACCTAATTCTAGTAAATACAATTTTTTCAACCTGTCTTTAATTACTCTGCCCCTTACACAAAATTCCATCAGAGTTATACACATTAAAATCACTTCCTCTGCCTTGTAGATCCCTTAACGGTTTAAAACCCTAGATGGAAAAATTACTGTTAAGAAACAACAGCTGAAGAGCACATTCTCATACATCACACATACTGATACTGAGTCAGCTTTTTCTAATCTGTTAAATCACTCAGTGATTTGCCTATAGTTACTTTCTAACAAATGCTACAAAATTTGAATGGGCTTTCAGCTACAGCACAATCCTGTACAAGTGTGCAGAGAAATCCCATTGATTCTTATGGGCTTTACTTCTGGGTAATTGAGTATAGGATCACTGCCTCCAGCTCTAATGTGGATTTTGGGGATTAGGAGAGCTGGAGGCACAGAGCTGAAGGAGGAAGCCTCCTCAGGATTATGTGCCATGGAGTTGAATGGGGCCTACTCCCTAGGAAAGGTATTTTGGATGGCATGCTCAAGCCAGCCCAATCAGAGGCACATGGGATATGCACGGCCCAAGGTTTTTGGTTTTTTTTGGAAGAAGGCGCTGCATGTCCCTGGCAAGCCCCGTGTTCTCGCATTTTGTGAACAGAGATTACCTTGAGCAACAAGGTCTGAAGCGATTGCCGCATGTTCCAATCTTCACCAAGCCAGTGGAACACCATCCGAGTTGGCAAGTACCTCTCATCATGTGGCACTGACTTTTTGACTTCGGTTTGAAGATAATTTGGGCTATGGGGAGGAATACAAGTTAACACAGGAATGGAGGAATGAAAGCAAGTCCTGCACACATAAACACAGGTAAAGATCACTGTTCATTGGGCAGAGCAAGGTAAATAATGGGATAGGAAGTGGTCTGGTGGGCGGATATAGAAGTTCACATGCTTGACAATCATAGAGCCTTTCTCCATGAGACTTTTATTGTGCGCTGCTGATTGTTCACTCATGGTACTTTGCGTGTCCTTTGCACAATGGGGGGTCATCCTCCAGGACCTCTATCACACTTTGCCACCATTTTCCTGGATTTTTTTCGATCAAGGAAAATGTGGTATTCTTTAGTAATGGCGGAATGAGACGTTCATGTATTTGCTCAATTCCACCGTATCACAGCAACATCTAGCAGTTGTGTGATGAGACAAATTGAAAGGCGGAGACAGAAAAACCCGGTGTGTGTGTGTGTATGTAAAAGAGCCTTTAATCTCACAAAAGACCAGGAAGCAGAAGTCTCAGTAAAGATGCAGGTTAAAAGCCTCCTGTAGAAAAGCCTCCTGTAGAATGGTTGTCCTTCAACAGGATGTTGTCAAGTGGAACAGTGGAAGCTGGTGGCTCCGAGGCCATTTGGGCTCCTGAATTCACTCTGGGTCTCAGTCGGAATTCGAAAGGGGCTATGAAATGTATTGACCCTTATCCCCAACATGTGTTCAGCACCTTGGATAGATCTGGCTGAAACTCAGAGCGGATTCATCGCCCCTCTGACATTGGAGCCATCCGCCTCCACTGATAGTGTTGGCAGAAGTCTTGTTGGCTGCTTAGTTAGGCTGACCATATGAAAAGGAGGACAGGGCTCCTGTAGCTTTAACAGTTTCATAGAAAATGGAATTTCAGCAGGTATCTTTTGTATATATGCAGAACCTGGTGAAATTTCCTCATCCTCACAAAATTAAAGCTGCAGAAGCCCTGCCCTCTTTTGTATCTGGTCACTCTAGAATAGCTCCTGCAGCTTTAACTGTTGAGATGAAAAAGGAATTTCACCAGGTTCTGTATGCATACAAACGATACCTGCCAAAATTCCCTGTCTTTTGCAACTGTTAAAGATACAGGAGCCCTGTCCTCCTTTTCATATGGTCAGTCTTGCTTAGTCCTACCTGATGAGGAATTAGAGCATCCCCAACATACCTTGCAGACCTCCAGTGAGGGAGTGCCCCCCTCCCTCACCCTGCAATTGGCTCCATTGTGGAACCACTCTTAAGACGCTACTCCTAATGTTCAGCCAAAATCTACCTTCCCACACTCAATCTTTTGGGCACGTTACTTGTCCTTTGTGACTAGCCAAACCTCCCATGGCAACATATTGTGGAAAAGCCCAGGACAGCTTATCAAATTGACACTTGTGCCTCCTGGGCCCAAAACATTCGGGAGCCCAGGCTTAACCCATGAGATTGCTTCCTGGATGAGCTCTCTTCCATGGTGCCTCTGATACAGGAGGTGGCACAGAGCCATCAGGGCAATGATAGGCTGACCAGATAAAATCCAGGTCAGGGCTCATGTAACTTTAACAGTTGTAGAGAAAAGGGAATTTCAGCCAGTGTCATTTGTATGCAATTAGTTCCTGGTGAAATTCCCTCTTCATCACAACAGTTAAAGGTGCAGGCACTATACAAGAGTGACCATATGCAAAAGAAGGCAGGGCCCCTGCAACTTTAACTGTTGTGATGAAGAGGGAATTTCACCAGGAACTAATTGCATACAGATGACACTGGCTGAAATTCCCTTTTCTCTACAACTGTTAAAGTTACATGAGCCCTGACCTGGATTTTATCTGGTCACCCTAGGCTATGAGCCATTGATAGCCTTCTCCTTCATGAATTCATCCAACCCCCGCTTGGCTGAATTCATCAGAGGAAGAGGGAATTTCACCAGGTGTTGCAAGCATACAAATGACACCTGCTGAAATTCCCTTTTCTATACAACTGTTAAAGGTACAGGAGCTCTGTCCTCCTTTCCATATGGTCACCCAATGTTGAACAGTGAGGTCCACCTCTGCAAAACCATTTGAGAATTTCTCCTTCCCCTGGAGAAATGCAGTGAAATTGTCCCCTCAGGAATTCCCAAGTGTACGGGGAATGTTGCGAGGCCATCGGCCCACAGCTCCAAAAAACAAACAAACAAAGATCTTTATCTTTGACTACAGGAGAAGCTAGAGGGGAAAAGCCGTATCCTTTGCTTGACTACCGCACAATTCATAGGCATCTCATCACCTTCTCCTCTGCTTTTGGATGACAAGGATCCCTCTCGCCTTCAACCCTTACCTGAAGAAGCCAAGACCAGCAAGGACAGAGCAACAAAGAAAAGGTGGAAGATCTTCATGGCTCGGTTAGGATGGATGGATGAATGAATGAATGCAGCAAGGACGGACACAGCGTTATCACAATGCAGAAAGGTCTCCAAGTGCTGTCAGGTGAGGACTGGCTACCGTATTTGTAGGGCGTTTGGGAAATTGTGACACACAGAGCAGTTGAAGGAAATGCTTTGGAAGCCAAATGCCATTGGAAAAGTATTGTTGATCAGTTTGTCAATCGTAACAGTTTCCTTCCACTCAAACAAAACACCAGATTGAGTTGAAGACCTGTTTCTCTCCCAAGATTTCACCATCCTTAATTCTTCTTCTTCTTGGAAAATATCTGTCCATCCATCTATCTAAGAATGTAACATTATTTGTTAAAACTACACTTTTTATTAACATAAACTACAAAGTGAGAATATATATTATAATGCAGTAACAAAAAATAAACATAGATTGTGTATTCCTGTTCAACAGAGCCACTCAGCTGATGCCATTTAGCAAAACAACAAAATGTGTTTTTTAAAAAAGGAAAATTAAAGGCCCCGCACAATCACCTTTCATAAGCCTTTGATCAAACCGAAATGTTAAACTTCTCCATAGTTCCCTCGTCCCATACCAAAAGAATACATCTAAATTTTTAAAATGCATGTTAGGAGAAAGGGAGGGCGGGTATAGCAGGTCCTTTAAAAATATAATAAAAACATTTTTGAAATGCAAAGAGAAAAACAAACAAACAAGGAAACAAAAAAAGCCTCAATTTAAGACTAGTTCTTGACTCTTTACTTTACAGAAAGTCTATAGATGTGGTGTGTATATATATATATATATATATATATATATATTCTCTATATTTACTCCCTGAGGCCAGTCTCCAAGGGATGCCCCTCACTCCTCCACCTCCTTAGTCAGGAGGAGAGCCAAAGTCCAGAATATCTATCTGTCCAGCTACAAATGCCTAAAAGGAGCTAGGGTGACCAAATGAAAAGGAGGACTGGGCTCCTGTATCTTTAACAGTGGTGTTGAAAAGGGAATTTCAGCAGGTGTCATTTGTATGCCTGCGGCACCTGGTGAAATTCCCTCTTCATTACAGCAATTAAAGCTACAGGAGCTATACTAGAGTGACCAGATACAAAAGAGGGCAGGTCTCCTGCAGCTTGAACTGCTGTGATGAAGAGGGAATTTCACCAGGTGCTGCATGCCTACAAATGACACCTGCTGAAATTCCCCTCTCTCTACAACTGTGAAAGAAACAGAAGCCCTCTCCTCCTTTTCACAGGGTCACCCTAAACCTCTGCAGCCTTTTATCCAGACTGGTTAAAGGAGGAGGGCAAAAGAGGGATACACCTGCTCTAGGGTGACCAGATAAAATGCAGGTCAGGGCTCATGCAACTTTAACAGTTGTAGAGAAAAGGGAATTTCAGCAGGTGTCATTTGTATGCAATTAGTTCCTGGTTAAATTCCCTCTTCATCACAACAGTTAAAGGTGCAGGCACTATACTAGAGTGACCATATACAAAAGAAGGCAGGGCCCCTGCACCTTTAACTGTTGTGATGAAGAGGGAATATCACCAGGAACTAATTGCATACAAATGACACTGGCTGAAATTCTCTTTGCTCTACAACAGTTAAAGTTACATGAGCCCTGTCCTCCTTTTCATATGGTCAGCCTAACCTGCTCCTAATTCACCTGGACTGATAAAGCTCTTAATTCATAAGGGACACACTTGGCCTGTTCCAGTAAGCGGATGAACTTTAAAGGAGACTTGCCCAAAGAAACCAGGCTTGTGGGGGACAAATACAAAAGTACACTCTCCAGGTTCCTCCTCTCTCCTATACATCTTCTACCCAGTCTCAGGCCCCCATCCACCATCACCCTGGCCAGTCTCCAGGGGCCTCTTTCTGCAAAGCTCTGGGCCTTTCGTATCTGCTGAAGTGGTGTGTTGTCATCCCACAACTTTACACAGGCCTGTTGTTGGTCAAGGTGTGTGGGCATATGCGAAGCAAGGGTAGGCGCAGTCTTGAGAGTTTCACAGGTACCTTCCTGTCTGTTTCCAAGTCAGCAGCACTATTAGGCTGACCATATGAAAAGGAGGTCAGGGCTCCTGTATCTTTAACAGTTTCATAGAAAATGGAATTTCAGCAGGTGTCATTTGTATATATGCAGAACCTGGTGAAATTTCCTCATCATCACAAAATTAAAGCTGCAGAAGCCCTGCCCTCTTTTGTCTCTGGTCACTCTAGAATAGCTCCTGCAGCTTTAACTGTTGAGATGAAAAAGGAATTTCACCAGGTTCTGTATGCATACAAACCATACCTGCCGGAATTCCCTGTCTTTTGCAACTGTTAAAGATACAGGAGCCCTGTCCTCCTTTTCATATGGTCAGTCTAAGCACTATTGAAGTGCTGCTCCAGATCAGGCCAGGTCAACAGCGGCAATTGACCCAAAACAGGAAGTGGCAGATAATTTTAGCTTTGTTTGCCTGTTTTTGTCATTTGCAATAAACAGGCTTGGGGCTTGTGTAAGCAAAGTGCAAGTTGGGCTGGATGAGAACGGCCAGCTCAAGTGTAAGGAGGGCATAGAAACAGCATCCACGTAACCCTGTGTACTGTCTCCTACTGTGGACAGTCACATGCCTCCAGGCAGCTCACGAGCAGAGCATCACACACTTCTGAGATGTGAGCCAGGAAAGTTTGAATGTTGGGGTTGCGGGAAGGTTGCTGCTGCCTGGGAAAGGTCACACGAAGAATTGCTGGACCGTGGCCCAGCCGTTTTTTGCCATATTCTAAATGTGCAGATAACTGGAGAAGGTAAGGAGGGGGCTTCCCCTGACTCTGAAAGATTCAAATGATAGGGCCATGCAGCAACTAACAATGGGAGCTGCGATGCCCCCAGTTCAGATCTTCTTTTTAAACCATGCAGCTGCTTTTTCCTCCTCCCTCCCTATCCTCTTTTCCTTGTGTGTCGTGTCTTTTTTTAGATTGTAAGCCTGTGGGCAGGGGGCTGTTTGTTTACTAATTGTCTGTAAGCTGCCCTGGGAGGCTTTGAGGGCTTAGGAGCAAGTTAAAAATCTCCTCAGACACATCCCTAAACCTGCTGTACAGAATTCTAAGAAACATGGGATGATATTATCTGAAGCACTTTGAGCTCTTTAAAAAGCTGCGTCAGCTTTTCCCAGCCCGACACCTTCCAGCTGGGTTTGGACTACAACTCCCATCATGGGATGATGGGAGTTGTAGTCCAAGAGCATTTGGAAGGTGCCGGGCTGGGGGAGGTTGAATTATACGGCTGATGGTGATAATTAACCACACTGAACATTCATTTTCACAATTCATTACATGTTCATCTCATCCTTCCAGCAAAGAGCTCACAGTAGTACAAACTGTTCTTCCCCCCACCACAACTTTATCCTCACAAAAGCCCTGCAAGGTAGGTTAGGCTGAGCATAAGCAGTTGGCCCAAAGTCCCCCAGCGAACTTCAAAACTGGGTCGGAATTTGAACTTGGGTCTCCCCAGTCCTAGGCAGGATCTACACTACTGCTTTAAAATGCTTTATAACAGTAGTGACCACTGTTAGGGCCTGGAGGCTGTCTTGATGAGGGGTGGCTCCGCAGTGGCTCGAGGTCATTTATATAATGCAGCAGCCATTGCGGAGCCATCCCAGGACTTTCCCCTGAAGCTCCGGATTTAAAATGTCAGGGACATATCCCGACGTTTTCCTCTCGCCTTTCTCCGATGTTGCTTCGGAGGCATGTCCCTGCCAATAGTGACCCCTGATGGATCATCATCGCCAGACAGGGAGGAGGGGTAAAGAGGGGGTGGGCCAGCGTTCCGAATGACTGCTGGAATGCTTCCATGCTCCTCTGGTGTGAGCAGAAGGACGCCCACACTGGAGAAGCATGTGGAGGTTTGAAAAAAGGTAAAAGAATGTGATTTAAACAAACTGTTCGGAAGCTCTGTGGCGCCCATGCAGTAAGGCTCAGTTGTGCGGCAGAGGACGGGCACAGCAGCATGGGTGTGGTGGTGCATGGGCGCGGCAGCGGCTCCTTCAGAGGCAAACCCCATTCTCGCTCCTTGCTGTGGAGCTAACCAGTAGGAGCGCAAGTGTGGGATAGTGGGGACTAGAGGCACCAATGTAACCTCGTATAGACAGCCCCCCAGGACACACTCCACATACAGTTTTCAATCCCTTTTCCAAGGCAAGATCTACACGTCATCCTAAATGCACCCTCCCTGCGCCACAAGCCGCTTCGGAGCGGTTCACCCCGCCTAGTGTGGCTCAAGCCTCGGAGGCTCTGCCCGCGCTCGCGCTGCCACAGCTGCCGCCCTTTCATCCAGGCTGGTCCCAGGGAGGGAGGAGGGAGGGGGGAGGGTTGTAAACAAAAGCCAGCGATTGGGAGAGGGATTTCCATTTGCTAGCCTTTGTTTACAACCCTCCCTCCTCCCTCCCTGGGACCGGCTGGGATGAAAGGGCGGGGGCGGCGGTGAGAGCGCGAGCAGAGCCTCCGAGGCTTGAGCCACACTAGACGAAGTGCAGTGCAGGGAGGGCGCATCAAGGATGACATGTAGATCCTGCCCAAGTGTCATATCCTGCTTGGTATAGATCTGCCCCTAGTCTGACATGCGAATCGGTTCATCAATACACCACATCTAAAAATAAGATATTGTACAGCTGCAAAAAGTGCAGAATGGAGCAGCTAAAATGATCCAGGGGCTGGAGCATCTCCCCTGGGAGGAAGGTTACAAGAGCCGGGATTGTTCAGCTTGGAAAGGAGGAGGCTGAGGGGAGACATGAGAGAGGTATACCAAATTACGCATGGTGTGGAGAAGGTGGAGAGAGAGACATTTTTCTCCCTCTCCCATAAAACTAGAACTCAATGGGGTCAACCCATGACGATGACTGGTGGGAGATTCAGGATACATCAAAGGAAGTACATGCAGCGCATAGTTAAACTATGGAATTGACTACCACAAGATGTGGTGATGTCCACCAATTTGGATGGCTTTGAAAGGGGGTGTGGATGAATATCTGGAGGAGAAGGCTATCCATGGTTACTGGCCCTGATGGTTATGTACAACTCCCAACTCAGAGGCAGTAAGTCTACATACACCCGTTACTGGGGAACATGGTTGGGAGGGTGCTGCTGCTCTGTGTCCTGTTTTTGGGTCCTTGGTCAATAGCTGGTTGGCCACTGTGTGAACAGAATGCCGGATTAGCTGGACCCTTGGTCTGAACAATGTTCTTACGTTTATCGCCTGGGCAATAAATGCACAGCCATGCCAAACTCCCTTTCTACCTCCTATTTCGCTATAACAACCCAAGCCAATGCATGCAATTGTTTAAATATCCGTGGGGACTCACAATGCAGAGTTGAATAATACTGATCCATGTAGTGGCTGGATGCAGAGGTTAGAACTGCAGGCTGGTGGTTCTTCATCCCTGATCTGGCCAAATATGATTAGTTTTCCTCTAGATGGAAAGTGTCTCTTCCAAGTCCCCACCCCCTCCCCTCGTAACTGGCATGGAAAGAACCATGCTGGCTGCCGCTGTGAGGTTGCAATGGCCAGCCTCTGTTGAATCCTCCATCATCACCAGCCTCCTTCCCTCCTGCTCAACAGAGCCCCAGCTAGATGGGCAAAAATGCCCATCTAGCAAAAATGCAGAGTCAGGGGAGCGTTGTTAACTGTTTAACTGTTGATAAAGGAGCATGCACCTTTAACAACAGTTAAAGGTGCATGCACTATACTAGAGTGACCATATACAAAAGAAGGCAGGGCCCCTGCAACTTTAACTGGTGTGATGAAGAGGGAATTTCACCAGGAACTAATTGCATACAAATGGCACTGGCTGAAATTCCCTTTTCTCTACAACTCTTAAAGTTACATAAGCCCTGACCTGGATTTTATCTGGTCAACCTACATTAAGGCCAGTCAGGGGGCATCCGAGAGAGTGGCCCAGATGGGTAGCCGAAGATCTAGGAATCTGCAGCGGTCTGGAATAGCAAGGCGAAGCACAGGGGTTAATAGCCTATTGTTTGCAGCAGAAAGCTTGCTTCGGCTGTGTTGATTTATAGCTGGGCATTAATCAGCACGGCTATCAAATTAGGGCAGTGCACTGCTTTTTAGGAAGGCCTCATGCCGTGGCCTCCTATTACGCTTTTGCTGCTCGCATCTGAGCCTACACTTTTCAGAGGGATGAATGAATTCCTGCATTTGATTCTGCATTTGGGGGAGTTCAGGAATGGGAGGGGGGTCAGGTTACTCTTCTAAGGGTTCCCGGGGAGGGCTGTCGGCCGAAGCCTCCTTGGCCTGGCTTTGGCTGGGGCCTGATGTGCTGGCTCTCCCCCTCCTCATCTTCACCAGACGAATCCTCCTCCAGGTAGGGCGCCTGGCAGGGCCTGCCGTTTTAATGCACCTCCTGCAACGCGTCTGGGATCCCGACGGAGCATTGCTCTTGAGCACTCCTCCAAAGGATGCAGCCGTTTCTATCCCGTCAACGCTGAGCACCTCATTCTGTTGCATGTGCGGAGCAGCCCTGAGAAAGGGGCCACAGCTAGTAAAGCAAAACGACCCGTTCATTCCTGCCGTCACGATGATGCGATGATGTAAGGGAGTTCACAATGCAATGCTGCCCAAAGGTGTTTTCCAGTCAGGGCTGGCTGGTAGTGCTTTCCTTGTTCTAACCTTTGGGGAATGTAGAAGAAGGATTTGTAAAACACGGCATGGGAGCGATCGGGCGAAGAAAAGTGTTAGCTGTGTGCTTCGTATACATGGCCATTGGAAGAGGCTGCTGTACAGGTGCAACCCGACAGGTGTTGAGAAGGAAGGAAAAGCCCTACAACTCACAGAATACTGGGGGTTGTAGGACTTTTGTCTGTCTGAACATGTGTAGGAAAATGCGCTCGAAGGCCATGAAGTCCAGCATCTAATCTCAGCTAGCTGCACTACTGCCTATAACAGAAGAGACTCCACTGCCAAACAGTGCAAACAGATTCGGCAATTGGGTTTCAATGAAAGTGCATGCAGTTGTTCAGTTGAATTGCTTCACTGGACAGAGGGCGGGATTTCCACTACACCACCGAACACAAGCTGCTGTTTAAAAAGAAGAAGGAGAAGGAGAAGAGGGCAGGTAAGATAAGGAGTATTGCATAAAGATGTGGCAGTTCCAAAAGAGTTTGCTTCACGCGGCAGAGACGGGGGGGGGGGGGGCTGTGTTCTGTATTTCTTAGGCAAACTTTAATTGCCGTTTAGGCTGTTGCCAGGTCCAGGTTTCACAAGAAAGATCCCGGCGGTTCTTTGGGAAATGCAAACGGAGGGAGCAATAACCAACGTATCAAGACGATGGGAGAAGGTACTAAAGCCGTCTTGCAATGACGGCTACACAACTTACTAGGCCTCACATGAAAAGGCCTGCCTGCATTTGTGGGCATAATTGAGGCTAAGTGGGAATTTCCGGGTCTCAGGAATTTCATTTATTTATTACATTTTTATACTGCCCAATAGCTGAGGATGTCTGGGCAGTTCACAACTAAAACAGTAAAACATAGCAAATGAAAACATAATCGAAAGCTTTAAAAGTTTAAAAACATCATGTGAAACCAAAATTAATCCAGCAGCAGTCAAAATCCAGGGAAACCCTGTGCGAAAAGATATGTTTTCTCAGGAGGCGTTTAAAGGAGGTTATATTTTCCGCCTCCTGAACCGCACCAGGGAGGGGTTTTCAGGGGGTGGGTGCCGCTACAGAGAAGGCTCTGCTGTCGAGTTTCTTCATGGCAACATTCCGTTCATTTCAGAATGGCCAGCAAGACCTCATTTTAAGATTGCTAACAGGCAGCCAGTGCAGTTCTTTTAACACAGCTGTTATGTGATCATAGCTAGGTGTCCCCATGAGTTGCTGTATTCTGCACTACCTGCAGCTTCCAAACCACACATAGGAGTAGCCCCACATTGAACACATTGTAGTAGTCTAATCAAGAAGTTACCTGTGCATGGATGACCGTGGCTAGGCTAATCCTATCGAAGAACGGGCATAGTTGGCATACCAACCGAAGTTGGTAATTGGCTCTCTGGGCCATCAAGACCACCTAGGCCTCCAGTGATAGAGATGGATCCAGGAGTACTCCAAAACTGTGGGTCTGCTCCTTCAGAGGGAGTGCAACTCCATCCAGAACATGCGAACACCCCAATTCCTGGACCTGGGAACCACCAACCCACAAGGCTTCAGCTTCAGTTTATTGACCCTCATCCAAGCGCTAACTGTTTCCAGGCACTGCTTCAGAATATGCAGAGCCTCTCCCAATACAGATGATTACTGGGAGATTTGGGACAGATAAAAGGAAGTATTTCTTCACACAGCACATAGTTATGGAATTCACTATCACAGGATGTAGTAATGGCCACTAAGTTGGATGGCTTTAAAAGGGGAGAAGGCCATCAACGGCTACTAGTCCTGAGGTCTATGTGCTACCTCCAGTATCAGAGGCAGTAAGCCTGTAAACACTGGTTGTTAGGGAACATGGGTGGGAGGGTGCTATTGAATAGGGGTGTGCATGGACCCAAAAAATTGGATCGGAACCGGAAACGATGCCTCGGATTGGATCTGAGACTTTCCAGTTTGGTTTGGAGCCAATTCCGATCCGAAAATCAGACATCCAATTTTCGGATTGGACGCCATTTTAGATGTTTTCGCCATAGGCATGCATTGGGGGAAAGAAAGCTTTCCCCCAATGCAAGCCTATGTGGAAAACATGGGGGCTGGTGAGTGGGGACCTAACTCCCCCCTCCTTGTCCCTCCTCCCCACTCGCGCTCCTTACCTGCCAGGGCCATCCGCTGCCATCCACTGCCATCCACTGCCATCCGCTGGTTCCTTCTACTGAGAAACAGGCTTCGTAGCCTGCCTCTTAGTAGCGCGCTGGGTGACGTCATCATCTAGCACGCTACTGAGAGGCAGGCCGTGAAGCCTGTTTCTCAGTAGAAGGGACCAGCGGATGGCAGTGGACGGCACCAGCAGGTAAGTGGGGACCTCCCCCTCCCTGTCCCTCCCCCCCACTCGCACTCCTTACCTGCTGGGGCCGTCCGCTGCCGTCCACTGCTGTCCACTGGTCCCTTCTACTGAGAAACAGGCTTCACGGCCTGCCTGTCAGTAGCGCGCTGGGACAGCAGCGGACGGCCCCGCCAGGTAAGTGGGGAGCTCCCCTTCCCTCCCTCCCCCTCCCTCCCCTCCCCCCCACTCATGCTTCTTACCTGCCGGGACCGTCTGCTGCCATCCGCTGCCGTCCGCTGCCGTCCGCTGCCATCTGCTGCCGTCCGCTGGTCCCTTCTACTGAGAAACAGGCTTCACAGCTTGCCTCCCAGTAGCGCGCTGGTGACATCATCACCCGGCACACTACTGAGAGGCAGGCCGCAAGCCTGTTTCTCAGTAGAAGGAACCAGCGGATGGCAGTGGACGGCCCCGGCATGGAAGTGGGGACCTCCCTCTCCCAATCCCTCCCATTCCCACCCACCCGCGCTCCTTACCTGCCAGCGTCCTGCGCTGCCATCCACTGCTTCCATACTACTGATAAGCAGGCCTTGCGGCCTGGTTATCAGTAGTACGGAAGCAGCGGATGCCAGCACGGGATGCCAGCAGGTAATGGGGACCTCCCCTCCCTCCCCCCTCCCCCCTCATGCTCCTTACCTGCTGCCTCCTCGCTGCCATCCGCTGCTTCAGTAGTACTGAGAAACAGGCCTTGCGGCCTGTTCCACAGTAGAGCGAGGGCGCTCCGAGTGATGATGTTACCCGGCGCGACGTCGCTCTATTGTGGAACAGGCCTCAAGGCCTGTTTCTCAGTAGTACTGAAGCAGTGGACGGCAGCGAGGAGGCAGCAGGTAAGGAGCATGAGTGGGAGGAGGGGGGAGGAGGTCCAAGGTCCATTCCTCTGATCTTTTCCAATCTGGATCAGGTCCTTTCGGATCGGATCGGATTGGATTAGATCGGACGATCCAGCTGTGGGGGATCAGAATTGGATAATTGTATCAGATTTCACCTGGATCAGGTCCAGATCGTGGATCGGACCCGATCCACTGCACACCCCTACTATTGAACCATGTCCTGCCTATTAGCTACCACAAGGTTATGCTGTTATCCAACAAAGCCCTAAACAACTTGGGACCAGCATACCTAGCAGACCGCCTTAATAATAATAATAATAATAATAATAATAATAAAAATAATAATTTATCACCCGCCTCTCCCTCAGGATCGAGGCGGGGAACAACGTCAACATAAAATACACAAAACTGATTAAAAGCACATAAAACCAATACATCATTAAAACACCAATAAAACACCAATAAAAACACTTAAAATTAATCTGGGTAGGCTTGCCGGAAGAGATCCCTTAAATAAACCTGGATGACAACTACGATCCTCAGAGGAGGCTCTACTGGCCATTCCAAGACAAACAGAATGCTGCCATGAAGTACCTCGGCGGCGGGGCCTTCTCTGTAGTGGCACCCAGCCTCTGGAAAACCCTCCCTCATGCGGTTCAGGAGGCAGAAAATTTTACATTTTTTAAATGCCTCCTGAAGACAAACCTTTTCACACAGGCTTTCCCTGGTTTTTAATGTAGCTCGTTTTATACTGCCTTTTTTTTTTAAAAAAAAACTTTTTAGTGTTTAAAGTTATATTGTTGTTCTTATGGTTTTCAACTGTGCACTGCCCAGAAAGCTTCTGCTGATGGACAGTATAAAGATGTAATAAATAAAATAATAAATAAATTTGTTGGTCCCTGGTCGACAGCTGATTGGCCACTGTGTGAGCAGAGTGCTGGACTAGATGGACTCTTGGTCGGATCCAGCCTTAGGGCTCTTCTTAGGTTCTCATGTTCAGATGTCACAGAGAAATAGAGCTGGGTGTTTTTAGCATACTGGTGACACCTTGCTCCAAATGTCATGATTACTGCTCCCAATGGCTTCATGTAAATATTAAATAACATAGGGACAAGATGGTGCCCTGTGGTATCCCACAGTTCAGCTGCCATGTGGCTGAAGTGCACTCACCCATTGCTATTCACAGGAACTAACCCTGCAGGTAGGAGTCGAACCACTGTAAAACAGTGCCCTGCCTTCTTTTGTATCTGGTCACTCTAGTATAGTGCCTGCAACTTTAACTGTTGTGATGAAAAAGGGATTTCATCAGGAACTAATTGCATACAAATGACACTGGCTGAAATTCCTTTTTCTCTACAACTGTTAAAGTTACATGAGCCCTGTCCTCCTTTTCAGATGGTCAGCCTAGCAGGGAGGGACTGGCACCGTGAAACCGAATTTCACCAGGAATTGGTCTGACCATGACAACGGGATAATTTCCATCCCTCCAATATCCAGACCGCCCCACTCACACCCTGAGGCAAAGAAAAAGTCAAGGGTATGCCCTGCCCTATGCGTTGGGCTAGTGACAGAGACTGCCCCATGGTTGTCATGGAGGACATGAAGTCCAGAGCTGGTCCTGTCAAGGCAGCCTCAGCATGAATGTTGAAATCTCCCAAGAGCAAGGTCCTGGGGTTTTCCATCACATCCAAGACTGCCTCAGCCAACTCAGTAAGGGAATCTATTGGGTGGCAGTGTGGGCGGTATACCAGTAGTATCCCCAACCCATCTCTTTGGCCCAACACAAGAACCAAATTTCTCCCAGTTTTGCAAAGAGTCACTCCCGAATTGCCTGGAGGTGGTCCTTAACTCACCATAGGTGACCAGATGAGTGATTGCTTATAAAACTGCACTTTAAAATTGTGCCTGAGTAAAATAACAACGATTTAGCAGTTCTGGTGCTTTCAAAGCCCTTCATATGCATTCTTTTGCTGTATGTCCGCTTCTAAAAAAGCCCTCCCTGGATCCCCTGGACTTTAATAACTACAGACCGGTATCAAACCTTCCATTCTTGGGCAAGGTGATCGAGAGGGCGGTTGCCTTTCAACTCCAAGTAGTCTTGGATGACACTGATTTTCCAGACCCATTTCAAACTGGCTTCAGGGCGGGATACGGAGTTGAGACTGCTATGGTCGCCTTAGTGGATGATCTACGCCTTAGTATTGACAGGGGGAGTGTGTCCCTGTTGGTACTTCTGGATCTCTCAGCGGCTTTCGATACCATCGACCATGGTATCCTTCTGGAACGCCTGAGGGGATTGGGAATCAGGGGCACTGTGCTTCAGGGGTTCCGGTCCTACCTCTCGGGCAGGTTCCAGATGGTGATGCTTGGGGATAGCTGCTCTGCAAAGAAGGAGCTGCTGTGTGGCGTACCGCAAGGTGCCATCCTTTCCCCAATGCTGTTTAACATTTATATGAAACCGTTGGGAGAGATCATCCGGAGGCATGGGGCGGTAACAGCGCCAGCGCCAGCTAAGGATAGTGTGTCTCCTCTGAATGAATGCTTGGAGGCGGTAATGGGCTGGATGAGGAAAAACAAACTGAAGCTGAATCCAGACAAGACGGAGGTGCTTGCTGTCAAAGGCAGCAACCTGGGTTTGGAGGTGTGTCAACCGGTTCTGGATGGGGTTACACTCCCCCTGAAAGACTGTGTTCGCAGCTTGGGGGTGCTCCTGGATCCGTCACTCCAAATGACAGCCCAGATAGATGCGACGGCCAGGAGTGCCTACTACCAGCTTCGGCTGATACGACAGCTGCGCCCCTTCCTAGAGTTGGAAGACCTAAAGATGGTGGTGCATGCGCTGGTAACTTCGAAGCTCGACTTCTGCAATGCGCTGTACATAGGGCTACCTCTATGCCTAGTCCGGAAACTTCAACTAGTTCAAAATATGGCAGCCAGGTTGGTCACCGGTACATCTAGGGGTGACCATATTACGCCAGCTTTAAAATCGCTCCACTGGCTGCCAATTAGTTTCCGGGCGAAGTATAAAGTGTTGGTTATTACCTTTAAAGCCCTACATGGTTTGGGTCCAGGTTACCTGCGGGATCGCCTTCTCCCATACAATCCGCCCCACACGCTCAGGTCCTCTGGGAAGAACTTACTGCAGTCGGCCAAGACTAGGCTGACAACCGTTACCCAGAGGACCTTCTCTTCTGCCACTCCCAGACTATGGAATGACCTGCCGGAGGAGACTCGTCAACTTAACAGTCTTTTAGAATTTAAGAAAGCCATAAAGACTGTTCTCTTCCGGCAGGCATATCCAGTGGAATTTTAGAATGTTTTAAGGATGTTTTTAGGATGTTTTAGGATTTTTATGCAGTTTTAATAATATGTGTCATGTTTTAATCAGTTTTATGTATTTTATCATGTTGTTGTTCCCCGCCTCGATCCAGACGGAGAGGCGGATAAGAAATAAATTGTTATTATAGGCTGACCAGATAAAAGCCAGGTCAGGGCTCCTGTAACTTTAACAGTTGTTGAGAAAAGGGAATTTCAGCTAGTGTCATTTGTATGCAATTAGTTCCTGGTGATATTCCCTCTTCATCACAACAGTTAAAGTTGCAGGCACTATACTAGAGTGATCATATACAAAAGAAGGCAGGGCCCCTGCAACTTTAACAGTTGTGATGAGGAGGGAATTTCACCAGGAACTAATTGCATATAAATGACACTGGCTGAAATTCCCTTTTCTCTACAACTGTTAAAGTTACAGGAGCCCTGACCTGGATTTTATCTGGTCACCCTATGATATTATTATTATTATTATTATTATTATTATTATTATTATGTCCTTCCTGTTCTGCTGTAACCCTTTCGTAAAGATTTTTCCCTACTTGAACCAATGACCCAAATCTCCGGCTCTTGAATCCCAACCTGAATCAAACACCCAGGTTCTAAAATGTACTTTACTGTTTCTTTACTGCAAATGTCTGCAAGAACGGTGCTTTGGGAAACACAATTTCTTGGCATTACCAGGAACAGTGCTTCTTTTTCGTATCTGCACATTCTGCCACACCTGCTGGCTGGTCCGTTGGAATGGCACAGTTGAATCTCTAAGGAGTAAGGCAGTGACTTTTGCATGTACACAAACCACCAATGCACAGAACAATTTCCCCTTTTTCCCACCCCCACAACCGACTTTCCAAGACAGGAAATGCTGCTGAGCATGTTTGACATGCAGCTGTTCCACAAGCTTTCACAGATGAAATTACTCAGACGCACTTAACCACCGCACATGCCTAGGAAAGGTCCCTGCCTACAGGCCATGGCTGGAGTTGACTCCGCTGCATTTACTTACTTTGAATCACCCTGATCTCTCCACTGTTTTAGAAGACAAAAAGGTCTTGGATCAATTATCAATTGTTCAAAATAAATAAGCCATGCAAAATGGGAGGTTGTAAATTACACAGGGCCTTCATGTGCATTTACAGGTAGGCACATGATTTATTTCAGAGACTTTTATGCACACACACACATAGCCATATATGGGGATTGTCTTTACGGTGGCATTTTGCTGCCACTATGATCCAAAGCCCCACACTTTCGTTGCTGCAGGGTGGTGGCTAATCTTGATGCTGCAGCGAAAGTGTGGGATTTCCAGCACCGGTCACATCCCTTGTCCTCTGCCTGAGTGGACGGCAATCAATCAGGGGTCACCATCTGCCTGGCTACGCTTCTGCTGTGACTCCAGAGTGAGGATAAAATGGCGGATGCACCATCCTCGCCTTGCTCCAGAGAAAAAAGTTGGGGTAAGTCCTCAACTTTTTTTCTCCACAGCTTTGGCAGAAATCCCTGGGATGAGTGAGCGATTGCTGCTGCGTTGTATAATTGACACCGCGCCACCATACACCCACCCCGGAGCTTTCTGAGCATTTAGACAGCCCCCTGGGATATCCTGTAGAGGAGAGATATTGAGCCCCTTCCAACCTGAGGGCCGAATTCCATTTCAGAGACACACTCAGGGACCACACTGTTGACACAAAAGGGCCATTTTGCAAGCCTGCCATGAAGATTAATTGGATTTTGGGACCTAGGAGTAAGGAACTTTTCATTTGTGGCCTGTTTTCTAGGGATGTGCACTGGATCGGACCCGATCCACGATCCGAGTCCGGTCCAGTGGGAAATCGGATAAATTATCCGATTTCCGATCTGACAGCTGGATCGGCCGATCCAATCCGAACCGGTCCGAAAAGGCTCCGAACCGGTTCGGCGGATCGTCGGATCGGCGGGCGCCCACTGGCGCCCACCGCCGCTTCCATTGGTGGGCGCCAGCGGGCGCCCGCCGATGAAAATGGACAGCGGGGGGGGGGAGGAGGGGGGCGCTTACCTTCCCGGCCCAGCCGCTCCCGTCCGGCGGCGGCAGCTACTACCAGCGGGCTCCGCGGCCTGTTCCAGGGTGGCGCACCGGGTGATGTCATCACCCGGCGCGCTACTCTAGAGCAGGCCGCGGAGCCCGCTGGTAGTAGCCGCCGGCCCCGGACGGGAGCAGACGGGCCGAGAAGGTAAGCAGGGGGTGCGTGGAGGGGAGGAGGGGGCGCGCGGAGGGGGGAGGGGGGCCCTTACCTTCCCGGCCCGTTCGCTCCCGTCCGGGGCCGGCGGCTACTACCAGCAGGCTCCGCGGCCTACTCCAGGGTGGCGCGCCGGGTGATGTCATCACCCGGCGCGCTACTCGAGAGTAGGCCGCGGAGCCCGCTGGTAGTAGCCGCCGGCGCCGGACGGGAGCGGACGGGCCTAGAAGGTAAGCAGTGGCGGGGAAGGGGGCTTACCCCCCCCGGAGCCGTCCGCTTCTATCCGCTGGCACCCGCGGGCGCCAGCGGATGGAAGCGGACGGCCCCAGGGGGGTAGGGAGCGCGGGGGAGGGGGCTTACCTGCTGGGGCCTTCCACAGTGGACGGCCCCGGGGGGGAGGGAGTTAGGCCCCCCCCTCACCCACCCGCCGCCATTTTTTCCTCATAGACTTGCATTGCAATGCAAGTCTATGGGGAAAAAAATGGCGGCCGATCCAAAAATTTACGATTTTTGGGTTGGGATCGGACTCGATCCGGTCCGGGGGGCCTCCGATTTTATCCGAACCGGTCCGTGACAAAATTGGAGGTCCCGATCCGGGTCCCGATCCGATCCGGGGGGTCCGTGCACACCCCTACTGTTTTCCATAGACCTTCCTCCTGCGGGATGGGCTCCTTCCCTATCTGTTTTCAGATGGACCTTGAAGACCTTTTAAAATTCAATCTGCTTATACTTAAAGATGCTAGCCTGGCTTTTCAGGTGTTGCTGTTCTCTGTTTTAAATCATGTTAACTGACTTATTCATTTCTTGCATTTCAATAGTCAAAGCACTTCATGTGTTTTATCTGGACCATTGGGCCGGATTGGAGTGCGTGCCTTTTTATCCCGCTGATTTTATTTGAAATCTCATGCAACTTACAGTTTAGGATGGTTTTTAACCTGAGCCGCCTTAAGAGGGCTTTTTGCTTTGAAAGACAACATAAAAACACTGAAACATTAAAACACTGCCTATCAGAAGGAAAGGGTAGGAACACTTTCCCTTTGGGGAAAGGTTCACAGACTAGACTAGACTGTGGGTGTGTGTCTTTACAGCGCTGTGTTGATGCTGCGTCCCTCCGAAACCCCACACTTTCCCTCCCCCAGGGTGTCATCAGGTAACCCCGATGCCAAGGAGGGTGGGAGGGATTTCTGGTCAAAAGCGAAAAACAGGGGGAGATAAGCATCCAAATCAGGTGAAAAATGGGGAGAAACAGGTTTTCTAGATGCTGGGTTTTTATTTATTTTTTCAAAGTTGAAGATAAAAAAACAGCATCTTGAGAACCTGTTTCTCCCCTTTTTTCATGGGATTTCTGGTCAGCCATCTGGGGACCGGAGCCATCCCCGCCCTCTTCATGGTGGAAGGTGGAAATTTCAGAAAGCTAGGTCCAGGCATTTGGTGGCTATGAATTTTTTAGATTAAAAGTTACAAAAGTTTTCCCACAGAGGCTTGGGCTGTCAATTGCACCCCCCTCCCCCGCCTCCCCCTCCCTCTTTTATCTGTCAAAACTCCGTGTTGTTGTAACTTTTAATCTAAAAAAAATTGTAGCCACCAAATGCCTGGACCTTTCATTCTGAAATTTCTGACAGACAACTACCCCTAACCCATCTACAAAGTGAGCACCTTTCAGACTTCTAACTTTTAAAATAAAAAAGTTATAGGCGTTTCTTTCCTCATTGTTTCAAAAATACCTTGCCACCACATGCCTGGACCTAGCTTTCTGACATTTCACACACATATCAAGCAAAGTGTTACCTGTAATGTGCCCAAGATTCCTGTTTGTATCTTTAAAAATAAAAAAGTTGGAGGCATAAGTGTATTTACCCCACTACTACCCATTTTTCTAAAATTAATTGCCACACAAGGCAAGAACCTACATTTCTGAAATTTCACACACTTAGGTCCCAATGTACCTCCTACAATGTGGCAAAGTTTCATGTGTGGAACTTTAAAAATGAAAAAGTTATAGGCATTCCTGGTTATTTATTAAAAAATTAATTGCCACAAAATGCCTGCACAAATCTTTCTGAAATTTCTCACAGATACCTACCCCTAACCCATCTACCAAGTGCCCAAGTTTCATCCTTCTATCTTTAAAAATGAAAACGTTATAGGCACTTTTGTAACACAATACTAGGCTATGGAGAAATGCATTCAAAATGGCGTCCGATCCACGGATCGGGATCAGATCCGATCCGATCTGCCCAACCTCTGATCTGATCCGATCCGACCCCCCAGGTCCAAATCCGATCCGCTATCCGATCCGGGGGGTCAGTGCACATCCCTACTCCATAGTACTGAGAAAAAGGCTTTCCGGCCTACAGAGACAACATACTGAGTGATGACATCATCACTCAGCACATTGCTGTACTGAGCAGTCTGCAAAGCCTGTTTCTCTGTACTACGGTGCCAGCTGGTGGCAGCAGATGGCAGCGGGGAATGCCTCAGATAAGGGGGGACCCCTCCCTTCCCCCCACTCGTGCTCCTTACCTGCGGACTTCCCCACTGCCGTCTGCTGCCCTCTGCTGCTTCTGTAATACTGAGAAATAGGCTTTGCGGCCCATTCCTCAGTACAGAGATGCGCTGAGTGATGACGTCATCACTTGGTGCATCATATCTGTAGACCATAAATCCTTTTTCTCAGTACTATGGAGCCAGCGGATGGCAGCACTGGATGGCGGCGGCGACTGCGGCAGATAAGGAGTGCGAGTGGGGGAGGGAGGGAGGGAGGGAGGGAGTGCCGGCCCAGTGTTTTTCCCCATAGATTTGTATTGGGGGAAAGCTTTCTTTCCCCCAATGCAAGCCTATGCGGAAAACGCCTGAAATGGCGGTCTGTAATCAGATCGGAACTTCCAATATTTATCAGATATCAGAGCCGAGCAGATACAGGTACCCCGATACGGTCGGATCCAATATTTTTAATATCAGAAATTCCAATCCGATTCAGAAATTTCTGGCCATGCACATCCCTAATTTTAACCTGAAGCTCTTACAACCAGTTACTCAGCCTTAAGAGAGGCATTCCAATTTTTTTTTTACATGTGGAGGGGGAGCTTGGAGACCAGCTGCAAAATGATTGGTAGCCAAGGGGAAAAGGGTGGGGTTTGGGGAAAGGGCAGGTCACATAGGCGGGAGGTCCATCAGCCATGCTGATGAAGGAATCATGCTCTGAAGAATGAGGTTCTAGTAGCAACTGAGACTAACACAATTTTAATGAGGCTCCGACCAACAGGCAACAAACAGAGACAGTAACTGATCAGGGGCATGTCTACATGCTGTATGTAGCCTGTCGCGGATGCGAAGTGGCGCACCTTTGTTTATGGGCCACAGCCATGTATTTTTGTACTTTGCTCCATCGCCATAGTAGTTTGTGTTAAATGTAATCAACGTCGAGTGTGCAAGAGACCCAGATAGTTAATTCCCTCTTCACAACAGTTAAAGCTGCAGGAGCCCTGCCCTTGTGACCAGATACAAAAGAGGGCAGGGAAGAGGGAATTTCGCCAGGTGCTGCTTGCATACAAACGACACCTGCTGAAATTCCCTTTTCTGTGCAACTGTTAAAGATACAGGAGCCCTGTCCTCCTTTTCACATAGTCACCCAAGGGGTACCCAAAGAGCACAAGAACATCTCTATTTCCATGTGGGAAATGTTGGAGGGTCTAATGGGAGCGCTTGCTGTGTGGCGTCCCTGGTTCTGACAGAAGCCATTGTGACTCCGGGCAATGGTGTGTGAAAAGCCCAGCATTTCGTCTGCCTTCAGAGAGAAAAATGAATTCTATTTGCTGAGGGAAATGTCAGCGGCTGAACTGCTCACTGCGTTAGCCTCAGACAGAAGCGCGGTGGGAGTGGATGACATTTAGAACAAAGTTCCCAGAGAAGGGAGGTTTATATCCTCCAGGAAATGGCTGGCAACCGAGGAGAATCTCCACACGGCACCATTTCATTTGTAACCGAGAAAGCACCAGCCAAGCAAGAGGATGAAAGAAAGGGATGAAACCAAGAACGCAACCCTGTGTGCAAAAACTTGGCATGGGATTCCCTCACACGCTGCCAAGAAGATTCTTTACGCTCCAGCCTAAAGCCGTAGTCTGGAGAGGGGCTCTAGGGTCTGCTCCAGCCTCTTCCTTTGAATTTTCACCTTTTTCTTTTTCTTTTCCTGTTTTAAAGGGGAAAATCCCTAGCCCTTTTATTTGTAGAGATTTTATTTATTTATTTATTTATTTATTTATTACATTTGTATACCGCCCCATAGCCGAAGCTCTCTGGGCAGTTTACATAGGATTAAAACAATTAAAAACAATATACAAAAATTAAAACAGCAAAAACATACAACACACACACAATACACACATACATTTAAAACTGCTACAACAGCCCCAAAAAGCTACAAAAAACAAACAAACAAACAAACAAACCCAGGCTCCTCAGATATTGCCAAATGCCTGAGAGAAGAGGAAAGTCTTGACCTGGCGCCGAAAAGATAACAATGTTGGTGCCAGGCGGGCCTCGTCAGGGAGATCGTTCCACAATTGGGGGGCCACCACAGAGAAGGCTCTCACCCTTGTTGCCGACCTCCGAGCTTCGCTCGGAGTAGGCATTCGGAGGAGGGCCTTAGATGTTGAACGTAGTGTTCAGGTAGGTTCATGTCGGAAAAGCCATTCTGCCAGATATTGTGGTCCCAAGCCGTGTAAGGCTTTATGGTGGCAATACTCTGCCCGCTAGCTCGCAAAGAAGGACATTGACTCCCGCCTTGACAGGGCTGGTCCTACCGTCTGGCAGAGTGTGGTAACTGCCTTGGACAACTGATTTCAGGCATTGGTAACGGATTATTTAATGGAATATTATTGTATCTTTTTTGTGACCCCTCCCCCACCCAAGAACTTCAGCTACCGGGCAGTATAGAAATGAAATGAGATGATTTTTTTCCTGCCAGGGAGGGAGAGGGGCACTTGTGGGATTTTCTACCTCATTTGCTGGTTTGCTGACAAAACTGTACAGCAAACAGTAGTCCTAAAGGGTTAAATTTATTCTGTTCTATGTCATTCAGTTTTATGTATTATGTTTCTAATCTGCTCAATTAGTAATGTTCTCTGGGCGGATTATGGTTAAAATAACTAAAATGCTGTCAAAGTTAAAAATATAAAAGACAATAGAAATATAGAAAAAAATATAATTTAATGGAAAACAATAAACAGCACAAGAATTGATGAAACAGCTATAAAAACCTTGATCTAGATTAATTAACCCTCTTAACACTTCATAACCACCAAAGAGTACCATTTTTGTTTGTTTGTTTGTTTTGTAATTCAGGGTACAGAGGGGCTTCACCAGCGGGACTTGTGATACCCACTCCAGACTTGAGATGTCAAAATAATTTCACCATCCTTGGGTTGATTCATCTTGGGGTTGATGTGAGGAGGATTAACTGTAGGGATGTGTATCGTATCGGGTCCGATGTCTGATAATGAACCGATAAGGATGTTATCGGACATCCAATGACCGATAACGATTATTCCCTAAGGAGGCCCTATATGATCAGATCCGATATCCATATGTCCGATAACTATCAGATGTATTGGATTTTCGGACTGCCAGTTTAGGTGTTTTTGCCATAGACTTGCATTGGAGGAAAGAAAGCTTTCCCCCAATGCAAAACTATGGTGAAAACACTGGACCAGCACTCCCTCCCTCCCCCCATTCATGCTCCCTCCCCCCACTCATGCTCCTTACCTGCCTCCGTCGCTGCCACCATCAGCGCTGCCGTTCGCTGGCTCCGTAGTACTGAGAAACAGGCTTTCCAGCCTGTTCCTCAGTACATAGACATGCCAAGTGATGGCGTCATTACTCAGCGTGTCGCTGTACTAAGGAACAGGCCAGAAAGCCTGTTTCTCAGTACTACGGAGCCAGCGGGCAGCAGCGCTGGATGGTGGCAGCAGCGACGGTGGCAGGTAAGGAGCATGAGTGGGGGGAGGGAGCGTGAATGGGGGGAGGGAGGGAGGGAGGGAGGGAGGGAGTGCTGGCCCAGTGTTTTTCCCCATAGACTTGCATTGGGGGAAAGCTTTCTTTCCCCCAATGCAAGCCTATGGGGAAAGTACCTGAAATGGCAGTTTGTAATTGTATCAGAACTTCTGATATTTATCAGATATTGGATCCGATCAAATACGGGTACCCCGGATATGATTGGATCCGATATTTTTAATATCGGAAATTCCGATCCGATTCCGAAATTTCTGGCCGTGCACATTCCTAATTAGCTGATCTGCCTCAAGCAAAAATAAAAATAAAATGTCATGGGTTGCCCTGCTTTCCAAAGTTCTGGCTTACAAGTGCAAGTGTGTGAGGACCCAATCCGGCCCTCCATGGTTTCCCAGAAGGTAACACCCCCTTCTCCTGGCCACACCCCTTTCCTCTGACCACCAATCATTTGCTGTTTTCCCACTTTTTGCACAGTCCCCACCCCTTCCATTCTAAATGGTTGAATTTCCTCAGCTAAAATTTATTAATGGCAGTAATAAGTTTCAGGAAATTTGGGACAGATGAAAGGGAGGATTTCTTTACACAGCCCGTAGTTAAATTATGGATTCCACTACCAGAAGATGTGGCAATGCCACCAATTTGGGTGGCTTTAAAAGGGGGATGGATAAATTCCTGGAGGAGAAGGCCATCAGTGGCTACTAGTCCAGATGGCTCTACACTACCTTAACTATCAGAGACAGTAAGCTTATATACTCCAGTTGCTGGGGAACATGGGTGGGGGTGCTGTTGCACCCATGTCCTGCTTGTGGGTTCCCGGTCAACAGTTTGTTGGGCTACTGTGTGAACGGAGTGCTGGACTAGATGGGCCCTCAGGCTGATCCATCATCAAGGCTCTTCTCATGTTCTTAAGCTAAACTACGCTGGCATTTTAGGTATCATGCTTGTAAATAACCGCAGTTAATCACACACTGCTCCATCCTATTGTTCCTTGTATTGCTCTATGTTGTTCTTGTAGCGTGAGATTGTTCTGAACAATGCATTTGGAATGTATTTGTACTGTCATTTTAACTGAAATGGCTTTTAATAGTGTTTTCAATAGTGTACTGAAATGTGATTTTTAGTCTTTATATATGAACCACTTACAGGTTTTTATATTAAGTGCTGTCCAAGTATTATGAATAAATAAATAAAATAAACACAGAAACCCCCCGAGGGCTTTGCTAAAATGGAATTTAACCCTCAGTCTGAAAGAGATTAGGCAGCCCTGGGTTAAATGCACCTGAGAGACGTTTATACCATGAAGTTAGCACAAACAGTGTCACGGCATCAACATTTATTTATTGCTTTTATATTCTGCCTTTTTCCCTCCAAGGAACCCAAGGCAGCGTACATAAACCTCCTCCTCTCCATTTTATCCTCACAACAACAACCCTGTGAGGTAGGCTGGGCTGAGAGTCTGTGACTGGCCCAAAGTCACCCAGTGAACTTCCGTGGCCGAGGGGGGACTTGAACCCGGATCTCATGACTCTCAGTCCGACACTCTGATCACTACAACATGGTGACTTTTCAATGCTGAAACCTTTAACCTCGCTCGCCATTGTGTTGCCAATGCTCTCATCACTGGAGCCAGAATATGTCTGTTTCCTCCAACCTGGCACCCTCCAGATGTGTTGGACTACAATTCCCATCATTCCCATTGGCCATGCTGTTAGATGCTAGGCATTGTGGTCCAACCCATGCCAAGTGGGGAAGTTTGGCCTAAGGAAAGAATCATTGGAAATCCTTCTCCATATCAGGTCTCCCCAGCTGTGTGGAGCATGGTCTTTGGGATTGACTCATCCTCCCAATCCAGATGTGTAAAGACATACCTCCCCTACACACAAATTCCCTGCATGTAGAACACTAGGGTAATTATCTCACACTCGGTTTTAAGCACACCCACCTCGACTTTGATCCACTTCTTCAGCTCTGGGCTCGCATGACGTCGTCCCCTTCCTGCTGTTCTGTCGCCCCGAGGTCGCAGCTTTTAGTTTCTGTTTTGATTTATCCCTGAACGGGCAAAGTCCGAAACAGGCAAAGTTCAACAGGCCAAGCTGAGGTATCGCAGCAATACCAACCACGTGTGAGTCAAAATGCCAGAGGATCTTACCCATTCTATTCTTTACTGCCCCCTATACAATGACCCAAGGGAACAATTTGTGGCCCCCTTAATTGGAAACTACTTTTGTCAGAGCCCACTGGAAGTGATCTTTTAGCTCCTAGCGGACATGGATAAATATGTGACTTGGCGTGGAGCTCCGTTTGCCACAGCTGCCAAAAAGATTAGAAAGAAATACATAGCAGAGATAGCCACTAATTGTAAAGGAGATGATTGCATATGACCATGTCCGATTCATATTACATCACTGACGAATCACCTATGACATACCAGTCTATATTTTTAAATGTTGTATATTATGTACTATATGCATTATGTCTATATACATTATGAATAACCTTTGTGTGTGTTTTTAATATTATTATTATTATTATTATTATTAATTTATTTATTTTTATTTTTTGGTGATTGTACTGTTATTGTTTGTTTTGTGAAAGGGCCATTGGCCAGGAACGATAAACTTGACTGACTTGAATAGGAAATGGAGGGGGAATCCGCAGAAGCAAATGGGGGGGGGGGGAATAATAGGTGTGATAAAGGCCTTGATATCAGACGGAATGGTTCGAACCTAGCCTTCTCCCTGAGAAGCTTGTTTTCTGCGTGCAGGGATTTGTTTTGATGGGGGCTCATTCCATCTTGTGAGCTCACACGTGTTCTGAAATGGCACAATCCAAGGCAGAGGTTTGCCAGTTCAGGCCTGAAATTCCCAGGCTGAAATGAACATTGCCTCTGGCTAAAGCCTTAACGGCTTTATTTTTACAGAGTGCTTAATGAGCTATCTTCTTTTTAACAGCAGCACCGGGAACCCTTTTGATCGGCTGCCCACTCTCTTGATCCTGGCACTGCCTGGGGTGGAGTCCCCTACCGGCACGCCCTGAAGCCTGAGACTGGCTGTGCCGATCGTTCATCAGCCACTCAATGCCAAGGAAGGATGCTGCCTGTCCGGGCACGTTCCTCTCCAAAGAGAGAGGCCCTGTTTTATTGGAGGTTTGTTTTATTGAGAGCCTTTACACCCGGTATCCCCTGCACTTGAGAGGAGAGATCACATGGCAATCATTCGGAAGGAAAACACATTGAGGCTGCTGTCTTGGAACACAGGAAGTGGCCTTATACTGAGGTCAAACCATTGGTCCATCTAGCCTGGTATTGTCGACACTTGATTGGCAGCAACAGCTCTCTAGAGTTTCAAGCAGGATTATTTTTCAGTCCTACCTGGAGAAGCTGGGGATCTTCTCTGTATAAAACAGGTGCTCTACCACTGAGCTGCAGCCCTTCCCCAGGTAAGACTTACACCCAATGGGGCTTACTCCCAAGTAAGTGGGCATAAGACTCACTCCCAGATACGTCTTTTATCCACTTTCCTGGGAGTAAGCCCCATTGAACTCAATGGGACTTTAATCTGAGGAGAAATGTATAGGATTTCTCCATAAAATGCCCAAAACATGTCACATCTAGAGCAGGAGGGAAGGCAGAAAGTAGATCTCCAGATGTTTTGGACTTCAACTCCCAGAATTCCTGACTATTGGTAACGCTGACAGGGAATTATGAGTCTTGAAGTCCAAATCATCTGGAGATCTACCTTCTGCCCACCCCTGGAATATCAATTTCCTAAAGCATTCGTCCAGACATCAGCTCCCAAACAACCGCCGAAAGAGTTTTGCAGCCCTGTCTAAAAGCCAGCAGAATAAGGTCCTCTATTTGAAGGTGTCCTCTATTGGACAGGCTGTCGTATCCAAAGCCTGTTTAAAGATAAAGGCCTTGAAGTTGCCAACCCACTGTTAGCCTCTCCTGGACATGAGCAGACTGGGTGGAACCCACCTGGTCACGGTTTTCTCCACTCTGGCCAGATGTTTTGCATTTCTATTTAAATTGTAGTTTAGGGTGACCATAAGGAAAGGAGGACCAGGCTCCTGTATCTTTAACAGTTGCATAGAAAAGGGGATTTCAGCAGGTGTCATTTGTACGCATGCAGCACCTGGTGAAATTCCCTCTTCATCACAACTGTTAAAGCTTCAGGAGCCCTGCTCTCTTGACCAGATACAGAAGAGGAAGAGCCAGACGGAATACAAAGTTGGTGCCTGCCTGACCTCCAGAGACAGGGAGTTCCATAGGATGGGGCCCACCACACCAAAGGCTGTTCCCCTGGTGGACTCCAATCAGATGATAGGTCTATGTGGAACCACCAGGAGCAAGCCCTCAGATGACCTCAGTGACCAGGCAGATTGATAGGGGAGAAGGTGCTCTCTCAGGTATCCTGGTCCCAAGCTGTTTAGGGCTCTGTATACTAGTACAAGAACCTTAAACCTGACCCAGTAGTGAATAGGCAGCCAGTGCAGTTCCCTCAGCAAAGGAGTTACATGCTGGAAAGGGGCGTCTCCCGACAACAGCTGAGCTGCTGCGTTGTGCACTAGCTCCAACTTCCGGAGCAGCTTTAAGGGCTACCCCACATACGTATGTGATACCTGGTGAAATTCCCTCTTCATCACAACAGTTAAAGCTGCAGGAGCCCTGCCTTCTTGACAAAAGAGGGCAGGGCTCCTGCAGCCTCAACTGTTGTGATGAAGAGGGAATTTCACCAGGTGTTGCATACATACAAATGTGTGTGTGTATATATATATATATATATATATGAAAGCTGGAACAACTGAGGCATGATTAATTCCTAATAAATGAACAATGCATCCAGCACTCTTAAGGAAAGAAACCTCTGCAAAAGATAGGTTATGTTGAAAAATATTGGAACTGCTCTTAGTTAGGGTGACCCTATGGAAAGGAGGACAGGGCTCCTGTATCTTTCACATTTGCATAGAAAAGGGAATTTCAGCAGGTGTCATTTGTAGGCATGCAGCACCTGGTGAAATTCCCTCTGCATCACAAGAGTTAAAGCTGCAGGAGCCCTGCCCTCTTTTGAATCTGGTCATACTAGGCAGGGCTCCTGCAGTGTTAACTCCTGTGATGCAGAGGGAATTTCACCAGCTGCTGCATGCAGACAAATGACACCCACTGGGATTCCCTTCACTTTGCAACTGTTAAAGATACAGGAGCCCCATCCTCCTTTCCATAGGGTCACCCTATCTTAGTTCTCTTCCAGGATGTGCTGATTTCTGAGACACGCTGGGTTGAAAACTGTCCTCCCCCAGCTGCACCCTTGATCTTGAGGGGAACCACGGAGGCAATTTGCACGGAGGGAGGAAAACCAGCACCCGCCGAAGGTAGCAAGTCTAAACGGTCTGAGACGCATGACCCAACCTTGTGCAACCGCTTTTCCCAGCTGCTTTCTCCAACAAAACCGACGATGGGAACTTGTCGTTGGCCCATCTCCTCCAGACCAAAATAGCAGGTAGCTGCGCTGGTCCATTCGGAGGCAGGAAAAACCGCCATCGAGATGTGATGGTAGCGTGCTACCTTTCATTAATATTCAGTGTTCAGTCGAGGTAGTTTGGGTTCAGACTGTTAACTTGGACTGGCTGGATGGAACGTGTCCGACCAGGACTTAAGACAGCTGCACTGACTCACAATCCATTTCTGAGCAGAGTTCCAAAGGCTGGCATTTGCCTTGAAAACCCTACAGCAGTGGTATTTGAACCACTTTCAGCATGGAGCATTACATGTTTTAAATCCTCCTCATCCGCAGACATCTGATTGCATGTTGGATCCTGTTCAGGCGATCCATTACGCGGAGAAATGCTTTGCTTCATTTTAAGACCATTACAATCTGCAGAATTGGTGGGTTTTTCCATCATGCTTTGATGAGCCATTTTCTGCTGCCTGTATGGCACCGGGCTGCGCCGCTTTGAGGAAAACCCCACACTTTCTCTGCTGAAGGGTGGAGGCAGTTAATCCTGATGCAGAGGGAGGGTGTGGGGCTTCTGGCAGCCATTCAGCTCACTGGGCCTGACCCCGCCCGGGCAGAAGGCGACCAATCAGGGGTTGGTCTGCAAGAAGGGGGACAAGAACCAATGCTAGCCGAAAGAAAAGAGACGAAGGCTGAATTCGGACGACATATGAGGCAACGGAGGGGGGAAAAGCGTACGGACCGTGCGTTAGGCAGGCGGTGCTTCCCAAACGACACGCTGCAGCCGGCGTTGCTCGGCACCGGCAAATGCACCGGCTGCTAAGAATGGACGGAGGCCATTTTGGTTGCAGCATCTCCTCCCTCCCCCTCCCTCAGTCCCCCAGCCGTATCCCAGCATGCACCGTGAGTTCTGCCGGCTGTATAGAGCGGCTGGGGGGTTTCGGCTGCTCTGGCCGGCAGAACTCTATCCCCAAACGGACTAGTCCATGGAGAGAGGGGGGAGCTCAATTCGGACGACACTTTAAACAATGGGGCTTGGGGCTAAACAACGTGCAAGCCCATTGTTTCCCTCCATTGTTTAAATTGCCCGATTAGTGTACCGTCAGTTGTGTGTACGTAGTGTGTTACTCCCCACATGACACAATAAGCAACACAACTGACGATTGTTCCCCCCCTTCTCCATTGCCTAATATGTCGTCCGAATTCAGCCAATCTCTGGTGCTGAGAAAGGTATGTATCTTTCGCAGCACCAGAGTTCAACTCTTTTCTTACTGAAACCAATCAGGGGTCACCATCTACACAGGGAACACCTCCGCCGCGATGCTGGAGTGAGGATAAATGGCAGAAGTGCCATATTCACCTTGCTCTAACGAAAAAGTCAGGTTTAGTCCCTGACTTTTTAAAATCATAGCTTCACGGGAAAGCCATGCAATGTTTGCAAAGTAGCTGCTGCATCGCAAAATCAACACAGCACCACCGCGCAGCCACCGCGGGGCTTCCAAAGCATATAGCCAGCGCATGAAAAAGTCAGGGTAAGTCCCCAGCTTTTTTAAACTGCAGTTTCACAGGAAAGCCATGCGATGGCTGCATGATGGCTGCTGCATTGTATCATGAACACAGTACCACCGCGCAGCCACCATGGGGCTTTCAAAGCACACAGACTGCACACTTTCTGCTAACGAAACAAAACAGAAAGTGGGAGAACAGAAAAAAAAGGTTTGTCAAAGCATGATGGAAAAGCCACAAATTCTGCAGTTTGTAGTGGTCTTAAAATGAAGTAAAGGATTTCTCCGTGTAATGAACAGGATACAACATGCAATCGAATGTATGTGGATAGATCCCGTACCTGTAAAGGCTGGTGAATCCGATGTCAGTGGAGCAGTGAATCCGTTCCAGGTTTCAGACAGAACTCTAAAGGAGCTATCCAGGGTGCAAGGCACTTTTCATTAGTTGCAAAGCACCTTGGATAGCTCCTTTAGAGTTCTAACTGAAACCTGGAGGGGATTCACTGCCTCACTGACATCGGAGCCACCAGCCTCCACTGCCCTGTACACAAGAGCCATGTGCGGAAGTTAGGGACTGGGGCAGCAGGAGGAATTCTAATACCTCCCCACATTGATCGTACCTAGATTTAAAACTCCTGCACATGGCTTTTCTTCTTATCACGTTCACAGGAGCAACGATAAAGGGGCAGCAGCAGCATGTTCTTTTTTTCAATTGCTTATTGAATTTTTCATTTCGGTTTTCTCCCTTTTATCTGAGGAAACAAACAAGCAGGGAAGCAAACCAAAAATAAGAATCAAACTGTTTATTGAACGGAAAAGCAAAATGTCCTTAAAAACAAACAAACAGCGCACACACAATTTCACCAATATCTCAACAGACACAAAGCGTTCTCCTGGCTGCATTTGTACAAATAAAGGACCGATTTGCGCGGATCGTTTTCATTTTTTTTTTAACAAAAGGAACGATGACTCGAGTTCCCAAATTGACGACGTTATTAGCAACTTGGCTGGTGTGTTTTTTTCCCCCCGCAAAGCAAAATGAGCAGAGTGACGCCGGTTTTTAACGCAAGGGATGAACGCGAGAATTGGAATGTATCCCAAGAGGCAGAGTCAAATCTTTGGGGAGTTGACTTCTTGCTGGTGGCGAAGAACTTTACAGTGCATCAAGGGAGCTGCAGTCTAAGGAGGTAAAATTGGGAAGGGTGAGGAGGGATACTGGCATAGTTTGTGCTGTCAGTAGAGGAGGGGTTAATTCTGATGGGAAAGCCGAAGCCCTGACCTAAATAGTGCCTTTGGATTTGACCACTTCCTAGCCGTCATCTCCTTTATTCGGTAAATTGATGCCTGGCTTTTCTTCTTGAGGGAAGTGGCAGCTGGCGGAAGCTCATAAGTTGGCCCTGTGGCTCCAAGGGCCAATTCCTGTAGGGTGACCATACGGAAAGGAAGACAGGGCTCCTGAATCTTTAACAGTTCTCAAGAAAAGAGAATGCATGCGGCACCAGGTGAAATTCCCTCTTTATCACAACAATTAAAAGCACAGGAGCCCTGCCCAGTAACCAGATACAAAAGAGGGCAGGGCTCCTGCAGCTTGAACTGTTGTGATGAAGAGGGAAGTTTGCCAGGTGCTGCATGCCTACAAAGGACACCTGCTGACATTCCTTTTTCTAGACTGTTAAAGATACAGGAGCCCTGTCCTCCTTTCCAGACGGCCAGCCTAAGTACTTCTGAAATAGATCAACCTATGTGGATACCTGAGCAGTATCTGGAGATAAAACCCTCTGAACTGGGGACAGAAGCCAGTGTTGGTCTGAACCTTGTCAGAGTTGGTTTGTTGTGGCAGGTTCTGGGGGTTGGTCTATGTGGGAGTAACAGCCCGGTGCAAACACTGTCTCTGTACAAAAGAGATCTATCTTTGGAGGCCTTCTTGAGGTTCCTTTTGCCATCCGAGTTCAGGCGGGTAGTCACCGGGCAAGGGCCTTCTTGCTGGTGACCCCTGATAACGAAGGCTAAGCTGCTGCCTGTTCTTACATAGAGGTTTATTTTGGGCCATTTCAAGAGTGCTGAGGTGAAACCAAAGAACTCTTCTCAGGGGTAAACATGAAAGTTGTGGGGGGTCTTCTATTCTTCACAAAAACGTTTCCCACTGTTTCAAGCCATGGCTTGGCTTCCCACAGCTAGAGGCGTCTTTAAGGGGAAATCACATTGCTTACTTTTATGCTTTCTGCCTTTGGTGTGATTGTTATGAGCTACATTACATGGGAGGAGAGAGGCGACCACATGGCTTGAATTGAATGCTTCCCCTCCATGAACTTCAATTGAGACAGTGCCATCTAGTGGCAGAATATCCCGCTTCTTTTTAGGACGTTGCCACTTTAAAAGTGGCTCTTTTCATGGCGGAATTTGCAACAGTGGCCACGGGAGACGTCCTGGTTGTTCATGACGTTGTTTAAAAGACCCGCAAACTTCCGTGAGAGACCAGTCACGGGTGTGCAATAAATTGCTTGTTTAAAGAAGCCCGAGGTCACCTTGTTTTAAGCTAAGGATAAGATACCCCTTATAATTTTGTCCTCCCACCACCCAAAAAAGTCACCAAATATCCCCTCCCCATTTTCACAGGGTGTCTATGGCCACACCAAATGGAGAGGAATATTCTGCCCAACGTTACTTTTATATCTTTCCAATACCTGGACAAGGCATTTTTCTTTTGCCTGCTTTTGAATCCTCTTGTGTTGATGGTTTCATGCTCTTAACATCCAATGCATTTGTATTGTTTTGATTTTTTTAATTGTAGACAATGCGTTATTGTGCCTTTCCCAAAATCTGGTGGCTTATGGGAGTTTAATCCAAGACCTCTGGAGGGTACAAGGTTGGGGAAGGCTGCTTTATTGATTACATTGTTAGATTTGCGATGATGACAGTTATCCATTCTGGTGATGCTTGCAGTGAAAGGTGTGGGGCGGATATAAATTTGTAAAATAAATACATACATAAATAAACCACAACCCCAGGCTGTTGCTGTTGTTTTTGGATAGGGTCCCCTCTACAAGGATTCGCTTTTGCACCTCGTTAGGCGATTATGCGCATAATCGCAGAAACGCATTTACGCCTAATCCCTCTGCACGAGAGGCGGCGAAGCGCATTAACAGATGTCCAAAATGCGCTTTACAAGTAGTTAATGTTCATAAGTGCTTATTCACACGGTCAAAATGCGCTTTAACGGACGGAGCAAAATAAAACTCGCGATTTAACGCGCATTCGATAATGCGCATAATCGGGGAGATTACGCGCCTCTACTCCCGATTTGCGCTCCGTTCTTGTAGAGGTAATTTTTTTAATGCGCCTTGAAAGAGCTTTAAATGCCTCTTGTAGAGGCACCCTAAGTTAGTAGCCTTTCATGTTGCAGAAGCTTCCTTGGAACACCCTGATATTTTTATTGCTTGAACATCTGAATGTCTTTGACAGCAAGTGTTAAATTTGGGGGGGGGGGAGGGTTCCTACCTTCTATCCTTGAGGCAGCCGCATCATTCTTCTTACTCACTTTTCTGCAAAGCACTTTGGATTAGGTGTACCCAAGAGTGGTGAGATCCCTGGGCCAAGCCTTGCTGCTCCGTTGGGTTTCGGTAAGGCACTGCTTACTAAGGCCTAAGTCTTACTGAGGTGGTTGACCTATGCTGGGACTATACCACTTCACACTGAAGGTGGATGTTCATGCCATGCAGGAATGAGGAACCTCCAACTCATGGGCCTGTGGAGGCTCCCTCCCTAGCCCCTCCCCTCCCCAAGCCTGCCCCCCTGGAGGCTAGTGGGGAGAGGAATCCCCATCGTTATCTCCGATTGCAGCAAAGCCATGTAAACCTCCAGGTGGTGCTTTAGCTGGGGACCATATGACACCAGGGGCACGGTCCAATCCCCTGAAGTCATCCAGCCCTTGGGAGGGTAGGTGGGGAGGGCATTAGCTCCCCACCCATAGAAGTTTCTCCACCACTGGTGGGATGGAATGCATATCTATCTGTCTGTCTATGGGCAGCATCCAATGTTGCTGCTCTGCTTCTGTCATTGAGGAAGTGATAGCACATGCCACTGGCCTTGCAGTAGAGGTCACCTACACTAGTACTGCATCAATGGCTTAAGTGGAACAGTAGCATTGCCCTATCTCTATCGGTCTATCTATCCACCACCAGATTGATAAATAGAAGATGTATAGATTTGTCTTCTGCACGTAGAAAACACAGCATGTCAGGATGTAAGTTAGGCCAGAGATCTTCTCCTTAACAGGCTAGCTTGCCAAATGCATGGATTGTTTCGTCCATCATGTGAGCACCCCTCCCCTACGCACACACAGACACCTGCCGTATGATGTTCAACCCAGTCACAGGTTGACCATCTCAGGGACACGGAGGCCAAAGGCATAGAAGCAAACCAACCATAGGAATGAATAATTGGCAACATTCTGCAGGCAAAAACTGATCTGAAAGGGTGTGTCAATGTACCCTTACCCCGGGGCTATTTTTCAACACCCTCGATCCCGGTTATCGCCCTCCAAATGTTAAGGCCCACATCTCTTATCAACTCCCATCAGCATAGCTAACAATGAGGGATGAGGGAAGCTGCAGGCCAAAATATCTGGAGGGCCACACTTTGCCTGCAGTGCGGTGTCTCTTCGCTTTGTCGACAGGGAATTCTCATTCCTTCCCACCCTCCCCATCACTGTCCAATCTGAACTCTGTCAAAGGTAGGGCGACCCTATGAAAAGCAGGACAGGGCTCCTGTATCTTTCACATTTGTACAGAAAGGGGAATTTCAGCAGGCGTCATCTGTAGGCCTACATCACCTGGTGAACTTCCCTCTTCATCGCAACAGTTCAAGCTGCAGGAGCCCTGCCCTCTTTTGTATCTGGTCACTCTAGTACAGCTCCTGCAGCTTGAACTGTTGGGATGAAGAGGGGATTTCACCAGGCGCTGCAGGCATACAAATGACACCTGCTGGAATCCCCTTTTCTATGCAATTGTGAAAGATGCAGGAGCCCGGTCCTCCTTTTCATAGGGTCACCCTAGAAGAGGTATACCCATGGTGCACAGCTGTATTTCTCCATTATGGAGCCCTCCACACACTGCGTGGGTCCTCACAACCCTTGACCCAACCTCAGGGGAAGTTTCTGACTTAAAGTGTTGGATGGTGTCTACTTTCTATCCTTGAAGCAGCCACATCATTCTTATTCTCCACATTTCTGCAAAGCTCTTTGGCACATGACCTTTATCACCAGCCATACTGGACCAGTGGGAGAGTAGCTGGGAGTTCCACTCTCACCTACCTCTTCCAAATCTATCTCCCTACCAGGCAAAGGAACCGGGAAGCTTGCATTCCGGGAAGCTTGCCCCCCCCCCCCACCTCTCTCTCTCTCTCTCTCTCTCGCTCGCTCGCTCTCGCTGATCTCTCCCACCACACCCACTTCCTTAGCCCCCATTCCCCTTCCTCTAACACAGTGAGAACCGGCGGGAGTTGATGTTCATTTTCGTCACACCAATGAGTTTGAGGGGGGTAGAGAGGCTGAAGGAGGATGTGAGGGGGAAGTCGCAGAGAAGGTCCGAGAGTTCGTCCCTCTCCTCCAGTTCGTAGGTGACATCGTTGAGCATGCGCCGGTGGAGATGGCACGTCTGCTCAATCTTGAGCTTGTTGATATCGCTGCGCAAGCGCATGAGCTGCCGAGCCAACTGCTGGTCCTGGAGGCGCATCTCCATCTGGAACACAAAAGACAGGAAGAGAAGGACAGCAGTAGAAATGGGTCAGAATGTTCCTCTTCAATGAGAATTTACCAAAATTGGCACATGTCTCTCCCATAATACTAGAACCCAATGGGGTCATCCCATGAAGCTGATTGGTGGGAGATTCAGGACAGATAAAAGGAAGTTCTTCACACAGCGCAGAGTTAAATTACAGAATTCACTAGCACAAGATGTGGTGATGGCTACCAATTTGGATGGCTTTGAAAGGGGGCTGGATAAATTCCTGGAGGAGAAGGCTATCAATGGCTACTAGCCCTGATGGTTATGTGCTACCTCAAGTATCCGAGGCAGAAAGCCTGTGTGCACCAGTTGCTGAGGAACATGGGTGGGAGGGTGCTGTGACACTCATGTTCTGCTTGTGAGTTCCTGGTCGATGCTGGTTGGCCACCGTGTGAATGGAGTGCTGGACTAGATGGACCTTTGCTCTGCTCCAGCATGGCTCCTCTTATGTTCTAAACTTGACATTTCGGAAATGTGAATGTGCAAGAAAGCAAAACTGAAATGACCAATATGCAGGCGATGCAATGCACATGGTACAACACCCCAAAAACAAAACAACTGACCACTAGTAGGGCATTCAGTTTATAATTTTTTAATAGATTTCAATTTTTTTAAAAAAAAATTCTAAAATTTCAAATTTTATAGCTTTATTTTTTTTAACATGGACAGATATAAACGTATTTTAAAATGTGGGATGTTTCAGTAAAAAAACAACACCAGCTTCAGTTGGCAAAACTGACTAATTCACCCATCCAGGCCCAGGGCTTTGCGAGCTTGGTTCTAGAAAGTCTGAGTTCGGATCCCAGCATATTCAGCCATGTTTGCGAAGCTGATTTAGCGTTGCCACTTCTTTCTTGTTTTCCTAATAGGAGCCTCATTTTTAACAACTGCATGTTAGGCAAGTGCAGTATGTCCTCAGTATGCTTGGGATAGCTGTCCTTAATGAATTTGGCCCGTGTAGGTGGGTGCGAATGTCATTGTTTTATAGGGTGATCATATCTGGGAAACCAAAAAAGAGGACACCCAAGGGGGGAGCGCAAGTTCCAGGGCCTCCAGAAAGCACGTCATTCCTCCTCCACGCTAATGGAAGCTGCAATTCATGTGGTGAGGATGAGTGAGGTGCTTTCCGGAGACCCCAGAAAGTGTGTCATTCCCACCCCGCTCCCTTGCTCCAGTTGCGGCCTTTTCTATAATGTAGGGTGACCAGATAAAATCCAGGTCAGGGCTCATGTAACTTTAACAGTTGTAGAGAAAAGGGAATTTCAGCCAGAGTCATTTGTATGCAATTAGTTCCTGATGATATTCCCTCTTCATCACAACAGTTAAAGGTGCATGCACTATACTAGAATGACCATATACAAAAGAAGGCAGGGCCCCTGCAACTTTAATTGTTGTGATGAAGAAGGAATTTCATCAGGAACTAATTGCATACAAATGACACTGGCTGAAATTCCCTTTTCTCTACAACTGTTAAAGTTACATGAGCCATGACCTGGATTTTATCTGGTCACCCTACTATAATGTCCGGGAATGACCCACTTTCCCTTTTATGGCCCCTGTTGGAGCAGTGGGGGAAATGACAGGCCTTCAGAAAGTGTGTCATCCCCCCCTTCCACACTAATGGCGGTCTTAAAGGGGAAAGCCTGACATTCCCAGACATTATAGAAAATTACAGAAAATCCTCCCAGTGACCCAGGATAGAACAATAACTAGGACAAATCCGGGAAAAACCTGACGGTTGGTGACAGTATTAGAGAATTACCAAACCCCACAAATTTCTTCATAAATGGGATGGAAATAACTTGAGATTTTAAAAAATTAAATAAAAATAAATGTGGCTAAGAACTGTTCCTCATTGTTTAAAATAATAATACAATCTTTGGGGGAGGGGATGACAACCATGTCGTAAGACCATAAAGGCGCACGGATTGTCTTGACACACCAGACCAACTTCAATCTAATCCAACATTCTGTTTTCAATAGCATCCTGTTTTCCCCACAAGCATGCAAATGACAGCTACTCCCACATTGACTACATTTCTCCAAGCAGAATTTAGAATACAAATTGCTTTAAAAGTCCCTTTTGGACCTCTGTTAGACTTCTGCCACCTAGTGGAAAGCTGGAAGAACTGTAGTTCCTGTCAGCTTCATTTCCAGTTCCTGTTGCTTCAATTTCATATTTATTCATTGTTTTTCTGTACCACCTATAAGAAACCAATCTCCCGCTCTCATAAGACTTTGGAAGACTTTTGGCAAATTTGGGCAGGGTGGGGAGAGATAAGCAAAAAAAGGATACCATATACAATTGCAAAAGGTACAGAAAATGTCATCTTAAAAAAACAAAGAAATGGAGGACCTTCCCTTAAACAAAACAAAGAAGAAGAAAAAGGTTAAAGTTAGGCTGACCATATGAAAAGGAGGACAGGGCTCATGTAACTTTAACTGTTGTAGAGAAAAGGGAATTTCAGCCAGTGTCATTTGTATACAGTTAGTCCCTGGTGAAATTCCCTCTTCATCACAACAGTTAAAGTTGCAGGCACTGTACTATACAAAAGAGGACAGGGCCCTTGCAACTTTAACTGTTGTGATGAAGGGGGAATTTCACCAGAAACTAATTGCATACAATTAGTTTACAACGGTTAAAAGTTACATGAGCCCTGTCCTCCTTTTCATATGGTCACCCTATTAAAGTGAATATTTATTTATTTATTAAAACATTTGTGTCCCGCCCTATATCACTGCGATCTCAGGGTGGTGTCCAGTTAAAATCATACAACCAGTATAAAACAATAAATATACACAGTTAAAAACAAATTAAATCATTAATCAAGCTAAAACCAATATGGAATTTAAAAGCAGTACAAATAACTAAAACAATTAAAACTATGCACAACCTTGGTGAATTTAGCCATCAAAGGCTTTGTTAAAAAGCCATGTTCTAACTTGGTGCCGAAATGAGGCCAGTGCTGGCACCAATCAGGCTTCCAAGGGGAGGGCATTCCACAGACGGGGTGCTACCACAGAGAAAGCCCTCTCCCATGTCCCACCATAGCGTATGTGGGATGCAGAGGAGGGCTCCTCCAACAGATCTCAAGTCTCAGGCAGGCATATATAGGGAGCGGCGTTCCCTAAAGTATCAAGGTCCCAAGCGGTTTAGGGCTTTAAGTGTCATTACCAATACTTGAATTCTGATTGGAAACGTATAGGCAGCCAGTGCAATTCCTTTAAGGCTGCCTTTACAAGAGAGGTTTAAAGCTCTTTCAAGGCGCTTTAAAAAAATTACCTCTACAAGAACGGAGCGCAAATCGGGCATAGAGGCGCGTTATCTCTCCGATTATGCACATTATCGGTGCGTTAAATCGCGAGTTTTATTTTGCTCCGGCCGTTAAAGCGCATTTTGACTATGTGAACAAGCGCTTATGCGCATTAACTACTTGGAAAGCACATTTTGGTGATCCGTTAATGCGCTTCGCCGCCTCTCGCTGCCTCTCGTGCAGAGGTATTAGGCGTAAATGCGCTTCTGCGATTATGCGCATAATCGCCTAACCGGGCGCAAAAGTGAATCCTTGTAGAGGGGACCAGCGACTGGTGTTACATGGTCTTTGTGGGATATACCAGTCAGCAGCCTAGCTGCTGCATTTTGCACTAGCTACAACTTCCGAGTCGTCTTCAAGGGTAGCCCCATGTAGAGTGCATTGCAGTAGAATGAGGGGGTTACGTTCAGAGGGTGGGGAAAGCTTGCTAAGAACAGGAAAGACATGCCAGTGGTATATAAAATTATACACCCAATTAAATGGAGTGTCTAATGGCCATCCACAGATGACTACATGGAACCTTTTCAGAGGCGGAATGGCAAGGATTCTATGCGAGAGCAATCCTACGGGCCCCTAGACAGAGCCTTGTGGGGTAGTTCATATTCCTTGATCAGAGGTTGGAGACAGCACTCCGATCTCGGACCCAGGAGTCCGAAGTCCCCCTGCCTCTCCCCCAGCAGCTAAAACTGCGCTGACCAACCGCACCAGCAAAGGAGAGGAGGAAACGGAGCGATTCTATGGGGGGGAAGGGGACTCGAGATGTGGACTTACAGGGAATCCCCAGCCTCTTCTCTCAGGCTCTGCAGAGCCCTAGCTATACGGGATTTTTTTTTTCTAGCTGGGGCTCTGCAATCCTGACAGGATTGTGCCCTGAGTGAATTAAGTACTGCAACAAGTAAATGATACACTGCTCCTTTTTGTGTGAACCAGGTGATTCCACGTGGCTCAGTGGTGTTGTTAGACATACCTAGGACCAGGGCCGGCCCCACCATAAGGTAAGAGTGAGCTGCTTGCCTCAGGTGGCACATGGGGTGGAGGGGGCAGTAGTAGCCCTCTAGCTGTTCTCTTCCGCTGGGAGGGCGGGACTGTAGGAGTCGGGCAGCCTGCACTGCGCCCTTCAGTTAGCTTACTGGTGGTGTGGTGGAAGGTATTGTCCCATTAACAGTGTTGGAGTTAAAATTCAACTGCCAGTCCAGACAGCTTCTGTAGGTGGAAGGTGGAACCCGGAAGGAGGTGCCATTTTGTCCCTTTGCCTCAAACAGCAAAATTTCTTGGTCCACCCCTGCCTACCACAAAGAGAAGGCCTACCAATGTCTGTCAGCCACAATAGCAGGCAAAGATATTTTTATTCACGCAGGGCCCGTAAGCTGTCTTGTTACAGCCACTGGAGCTGTTTGGTGAACCCAGCATATTTCCATCCATTTTACTGATTTTGCCGATGCGCTTTGCGAGCCTTCTTGTTGTTTTTAATCATTGTTATTTTGAGTATTTAATTTGTGCGGGAGTTTTTATTTGGCTTTCCTTGCTAATAGTTTCCTGGAGTGGCATTCGGGAGAAAGATGGGGTACAACTTTAACAAATCATCATCATCATCATCATCATCATCAAACAACCTATACCACACTATACATACTCACCCGAAACAATCTTGGAAAATGCAGACCATAAAATATACTGGGACAGAACAATTCATACCGACAAGACAATACTCTGCAACCGACCATAGACAAAAAAAAAAGAAAAACACACATACCTCATCGACATAGCAATACCGAATGACAAAAATGTTGATGAAAAGGAAATAGAAAAGAGAGACAAATATACACCACTGGCCATGGAAGTCAAACAACTATGGCATCAGGAAAAGGTCACAATTCTTCCGTTAGTCACCTCAGTCACTGGCATCACATCAAAAAAGTATACAGAAAACCTTCAGAAACTGGGCCTACCAAAATACATCCACACCAACATCCAGAAAGCAGTCATACTTAAAACATGCTCAATCATCAGGAAATTCCTGAATCTGTAAAAGGCAGCATGACTTGGAAAAGTCCGTCATATCCGTCTAGAAAAACCACCATGAGTGAGAAAGAGATAAATAATAATAATAATAATAATAATAGTAATAATAATAATAAGCAGTTAATCGGGAGTAGCTATCATTTGTGAGCCCTGTTTGTAGGGAGGGATCAGGATGCCGTTGAAAGCAGAATGCTGCATTAGATCGAACCTGGTCTGATTTGTCAAGACAGTTCTTGCGTCTTTGTGGTCTTGCAACATTTCTTCCTCAATAGGACTGTAGTTTTTTTTTCTTTTAATGAGGATCAGTTTTTCAGTAGCTCCAGCCCAACAGCATCAAAACTTTCCCAGGGAGATAAAGCTTCCCGCCGTCTTTCATTTGTTGCTTTCAGGGATGAGAAGAAGGACCCTTCTTTTTATTATGATTTTGTCCCCCTTGTAAAATAAAAAGGGAGAGGGGAGAGTTTGGCATTTCCCTTCCACAGAATAGGAGCATAAAGGGCAAAAGACAAAGCAGGGTGATGGATGACAAAAGGATTACAGGCATAATGCCGAGAAAGGTGCCGGTGCTGAATCTCGGACTACGCGCTCGGTTTCTTGTGTCCTTCATAAAGAGCTTGTTTCTTGCAGGGAAAAAATCTCCTTTGGGAGCATACAAAGATCCAGCTGCAGGACAATGGCGGTGCGGAATGCACACGGCTGCCTTCCAAGCCTGTGAATTTGGCCTTTGTAGAAGACCTCCTTCCGTCTCTCTGTCTGTCTGTCTCTCTCTCGAATTCATGGGCTTGCAAGAGGAAAAGACTTGCCTATTCCTATCTCGGCTTTATTAAAAGAACCCTTGCATGAAAAAGTACCCTCCAAGGTTCAATCGTGCCTGCATGTCCTGCTGCTTTTGCCAGGAGAGTTTAGCATATGCTTAGCTATCTGAAATCAATGAGTTTTCAGAGTGCTGAACTTTGGTTGGATCAAGATGCCTGACGGAGATAAACTGGGCCTCCCCGGGTCCACTGATCAGCATTAAAGTAAACAAAACTCACAGTGTTCACCTCGTAGCACAACCAAATTGCATGGGGGGGGGGGGGAATTGGACATTTGATCTCTCAAACTGCTAGAACCCAGTGGGGTCATCCCATGAAGCTGATTGGTGGGAGATTCAGGACAAATAAAAGGAAGTCCTTCGTTACACAGCGCATAGTGAAATTGTGGAATTCACTACCACAAGATGTAGTGATGGCCAGCAATTCGGATGGCTTTGAAAGGGGGCTGGATAAATTCCTGGAGGAGAAGGCTATCAAGGGCTACTAGCCCTGATGGTTATGTAGTACCTCAAATATCCAAGGCAGTAAGCCTGTGTGCACCAATTGCTGGGGAACATGGGGGGGGAGGGTGCTGTTTTGTTAGTCCCTGGTCGACAACTGGTTGGCCACTGTGTGAACAGAGTCCTGGACTAGATGAACCCTTGGTTTGCTCCAGCATGGTACTTCTTATGTTCTTATGTTTTTGCTCCCTGCCCCTTCACCTTCACAGTGTACAGTTTGATAGATCTGCACGTTAGAATGTAGGAATGGCTCTGCTTGATGGAACCAAAGGTCTGTCTAGACTACCATCCTGTTTCTGGCAGTGGTCAGCGAAATGTCTTTGGGTAGAGTACAAACAACAGCCGCTCCACCCATGTTCTACAGCACCTGGTATTCAGAACATGGCAACTGGTACCTGACCTGAACGTGGAGGTTCTATAGAGGCATCATGCCTCATGGCTCTTCCTCCATGAATTGCCCAATCCCCTTTTAAAGCCAAATACGCTCGTGGCTGCCACCATCTCACCTTGCAACAGTAAATAACCTAATTACAACTTTTGCAATTTGTGGTGTAAAGGGAAGGGCCATGCTTTGCATGCAGCAGCTCCCAGGTTCAATCCCTGGCATCTCCAGCTAGAGCTGGAAAAAAAATCTGCCTGAAGTCCTGGAGAGCAGCAGCTGCCAGCCAGTGTTGACTATATTAAGCTAGATGAACTAAGGTTCTGACTCAGTATAAGACAACATCCTGTGTTTCTAATCCTAAACACACTCCACCATGGAGCAAGCTACATTGAGCCCAACAGGAATTACTTCATCATCAATATGTTGTCGATCGCACTTCATGTCTTATGTGAAAAATTCAGTGGAGGCTGGCGAGTCTGATTTCGGTGGGGCTGTGAATCCATTCTGGGTTTCCGTCATAACCAGCCAGGACTCTAAAGGAGCTATACAAGATGCTGAGCTTATTTTGGGGTTGGGTTCAGCACGTAGAACAGCTCCTTTAGAGTTCTGGCTGGTTCTGGCTGAAACCCAGAATGGATTCACAGCGCCACTGAAATTGGAGCCACCAGCCTCCACTGGAAAAAAAAGTATCCTCTTTCTTCTGCCTGAATTGACTATGCATCAATTTTGTTGGATGACCCTGAGTTCTACAACTGGATCAAGTGGCGCTGTTGCTGAATGCCAGCTTGAAGCAAACTAAAACTGGAGCACTGGAGCATATTCAGAGTAGGACAATGAGGACGATCAGAGGTCTGGAAACAAAGCCCTGTGAGGAGAGACTGAAAGAACTGGGCATGTTTAGCCTGGAGAAGAGAAGATTGAGGGGTGATATGATAGCACTCTTTGAATACTTGAAGGGTTGTCACACAGAGGAGGGGCAGGATCTCTTCTCCACCATCCCAGAGCGCAGGACGCGGAATAATGGGCTCAAGTGACAGGAAGCCAGATTCTGGCTGGACATCAGGAAAAACTTCCTGACTGTTAGAGCAGTACGACAATGGAACCAATGACCTAGGGAGGCCATGGGCTCTCCCACACTAGAGGCCTTCAAGAGGCAGCTGGACAGCCATCTGTCAGGGATGCTTTAAGATAGATTCCTGCATTGAGCAGGGGGTTGGACTCGATGGCCTTATAGGCTCCTTTCAACTCTACTATTCTATGGTTCTCTGATTCTATGAAAGCATCCTTCATCCATGATTTAACTGTGCCCCCTGGCTTCATACACCGCTAGTCCCCTTGATGGGGGAACCACAGCCTCAACTGGATTCCTGCCTAGGCTTTCCCAACAATCCCCTTTGATCCTGCAGTGCAAAGCAATCTGTGGGCATGCAGAAAGTTCAGGTACATTTAGTGCCGCCTGACCTACTTTTTCAATTCAGCCAAGGGACCTGGTCAGCATTTCCATTGAAGCCGCAGAAGCTGGCCTTCTTCATCACAGTCTCCGCTTCCAACCTAATGGCCGAGACGCTGCGCATAATTCTAGCAGGTGTTGATGTAGCTTGGACGCAGTGGACATTGTCAAAGCTGCGTGAGCTCTTATGCCTGCGTAGGTGTAGTAGCCTGCTGTCTGGATCAGGTGATTTTATCCAGGTCCTAGTAGCACATCTCCCCTTCCCAGCCAGGAATGGGGAGGAGGCCAGTTTGTGGTGTGACGCAGCATATTAACCGAACTACACAGACAGCTAAGGCACATGAATGCCTCGCCACCCTGGCCTAGCTGCCACATGGCAGAATGAAGAGCCGATCTTGAATTATGGGAGGAAAGATCGGGGAGGGGAGGAGGCTTAATGAAATCCACAATCTACACTCCCTCCAATATCAGCCACACATTGGCCTTCTAAGAACAGAAGTGAAACAGTGCATCACGAAAGAGAAGCGGGTTTGGGACCAAGTTACTTGAAGGACTGCCTTCAGCCCTATCAGCCTGCTCGCCCTTTAAGATCAGAAAGAGAGGCCCTTCTCATCTGCTCACCTGTGAGGGCAATTAGGTAGGTGTCCACACGGGAGAGGGCCTTCTCCGGGGTGGCCCCAGACCTCTGGAACAAACTCCCGTTGGAGGCCCGCCACGCACTTTCCCTGCAGGCTTTCAAGAAGGCCTTAAAAACATCTTATTTTCAATGGCCTTCGCATGATGAGTATTGTTAATGCAGTTATTGTTATTATTCTTGCTGTTCTTGTTCCTGCTGGTTTTGTTGTTGGTTTTATTGTTTTAATTGCTGTTTTAATTGCTTTTAATATTTGATTGCTTTTAATCGTTTATGTATGTTGTTGTTGTAAGCTACCTTGGTGAGGGCTTCTGCCCTGAAAGGCAGCCCTTTTAGCTGGCGAAGCAAAGCTGCTGCTCTACCACTGAGCTGCGATCACACCCCCATTTTTTTAAAAAGCCACATTGTTGGGGTTAGATTTTAAACTGCAGTGTGTGTGCGGGGGGTGGGGGTGGGGGGCAGAGAAGCAGGTCTAGGGAGAAAGCCCTCTTCATGCCGTGTCTGACACCACTAAAGAAGTGAACAATCCTGGATGAGTCAGAAAATGAGGGAGGGGTGGGGATCGGAGACTCAGCTTTAGGTGGTCTTATCTGAATCTCCTGTTTGGGAGGGGTGCTTTAAATGGTGGTCTTCCCCAGCAGTGCAGGTGTTTTGTGCCCGTTTACTGCCTAGGAGAAAGGGGAAAGAATAAAGCATAACAGAGGAAAAGTATCGGGAAGAAAGAAGAAAGAGAGACGCATAGGACAAAAGGTTTAGACTGCAAGCGCCTTTCAGGCAGAGACCTATCTTATTTTTGCGGAGGCAACTTGCCCGATAGAGGAATGCATCTACATCCATTAACCAACAGCATGTAAGTAAATAATGAAAAGAGGAAGGAAGGGAAGGAGGAACATCAGCCCTGAGGCTGGATCAGACCAAGGTTCCATCTAGTCCAGCATTCTCTTTGCACAGTGGCCAACCGGGAACCCACAAGCAGGGCCCAGCAACTGGTGTACTTAGGTATTCCATCTCCGATACTGGCGTTAGCACGTAGTCATCAGGGCTAGTAGCCACGGATAGCCTTCTCCTCCTCCAGGAATTGATCCAACCCCCTTTTAAAGCCATCCAAATTGGGGGCCATCCCCACATCTTGTGGCAGTGAATTCCATAGCTTCGCTATGCGCTGCGTGAAGAAGTCCTTCCTTTTGTCTGACCTGAATCTCCCACCAATCTGCTTCATGGGGTGATTGTGGGTTCTAGTACTATGGGAGAGGGAGAAAAATCCCCTCCCTATCCACATTCTCCACACCAGGCACAGTTTCGTACACCTCCATCAGGTCTCCCCTTGGCCTCCTTTTTTCCAAGCTAAACAATCCCAGCTGTTGTAACCTTCCCTCATAGGGGAGATGCTCCGGCCCCTGGATCAGAGGAAGAAAGAAGGAAGGAATGGGGAATTGTTCCTTTCTGTGATTGAGGAGATGTGACATTTTCCCTTCCTTTAAGCTGCAATCCTAAAACACACTTCCTAACGGCCCACCGAACACAAAGCAACCTACTGCTGAGTGAACATGCTCAGGATTGTCCTCATAAAGTAGTATTACACAGGAACCTACTTACCAGTTCCTTCCTGAGCCAATGTAAAGCTTCCTCGATATTCCCAAAGCCGCTGCTTTTCTCGGGGGTGACCAGCATTTGCTGCTCTGAAGAGCTTTCGTTGACGTGAACCTCTCTCAACGGGACGCTTTCCTCTGCTGCTTTCTCGTCCGGGCCTTCTTCTTCTTCTTCTTCCTCCTCCTCCTCTGAAGGCTTGGGGTGGCTTTTCCACGCGAGCCCCTCCAGCTGAGCCTTCCACTCCAAATAGGACGGCCTCCTGGTCTCCAGCCTCAGTTTCTCCGTCAGAGCTTTCAGATTCCGCAAGTGGTCGTCGGAAGGAGGGCCGCCTCCGGTCTCATACCCCGCAGCATCCAGCATTTCTTCGACCTGGATTTTGGGTACAGGCACCTTCCTCTCTGGTGGAATGTCATAAACGTCCATCGCGGGGTCGAAGGATGAGCCCAAGAGGCGTCCACTCCACGATCTGCTGCTCAAAGGTCCCCTCTGCTCAGCAAACCAGCTCCCCTGGGGAGGCAGCGATTTTGTTTTGCCCAATTCAAGACACTCCTTGTAGGATGTAAGAAACCACCTAAGCAAAAACACAAAGTCACATTGTATTCTTTCAGCTGGGACTCCTTCAGTAGAAGGAACAAGCCCGCAACCAGAACTTCCTTGTATGACCCAAGTTGAGAAAAATGGAAAGTGAACCCCTCGGCCTAAGCCATCCCGCTCAGAGACTTCACCGCGTCTGTCTGGCGATGATGTTTGGACAAGATCAAACAAGCTCTCTCGCTTTCCAGGGGAACGTTGTGATACGGAGAGAGCTGTCAGGCGCTACGCTCCGAGCTATGAAGTGAATTACTAAGGATGAGGTCAGAGAAAAAGGAGAAATACTGTAGCGCAGTGTTACACAAGGCATAAAAGCCGATCTCCTTACCGTGCATAACAGGTTATCAGCTTTCTCTTGCAGATTCTCACGATAAGGGAGGCATCCAAGTGCTGATGAAATGACGGAGGAGTTGGCTTACTGAAGCCCACCCGTGAACTCGGTTTACAGATGCAGTTACGAGGCTTGATTGCTCTACATGGGACAACTTGGAGCTAAATGTGTTGAGTCAACCATCTCCTGACTTTTTTTAAAAAAAAAAAACAAATCTGAAAAGTAGGCTTGGAAGCTGCAGCAGGGAGATGAGGTGTTTAACCCTTTCCCTTCTGGGTATTTTTGCACTCAACATGGTGGCCCACCCAGCTGATTTTCCAACTTTGACCAGGTTCCCTCCACCCCCACCCCCGGATTCCTGGATTGTTTTCCTCGGCGGGAGATAAGCACTTGGGGGGGGGGGTCCGTTTTGAGCGGATGGTTGGCAAGGTGGAGAAGGTTAACGGCCATCTACACTCCCTGCAATTCCACCAGTGCAGGATCCAAGGTGTCTTGGATAGCTCCTTTAGAGTTCCGGCTGGTTTTGTTTGAAACCCAGACTGGATTCACTGCCCCACTGACATCGCACCTTGGATAGCTCCGATAGAGTTCTGATCGAAACCCAGAGCGGATTCATCACCCCACTGACATCAGGGCCACCAGCCTGCACTGAATTCCTCCATCCAAACTGGCAGCCTTTCTTTCCATGGTTATTTCTCCGTTAAATACAAACAAACATCTGGAAATTGTTTACCTGTCTCCCATGTAACCCCCTTGCTTGGCCCTGAATCCACTGAAAATTGTTTTGCGTTTAAGGTGATGTAAAGAAATACAAAAGTACTACCGGTGCTGTTAGATCTGCAACACCCCCCCCCCCCCAATCAAATGTGAAATCCATCAATGGGTCAACAAGCAATGAACATACATCTCTGTGCTGGCCAAACAGAGAACTCAAATTGGAGCTAGGAGGCTAGGTTCAAATCTCACCTGTGGTATGGCACTGTTAAAAAAGAAAAGACCTCCAATGACATTGGGCAGTATGATGCTGGGCTCCGGCCCATTCTGTTGCGCCAGCGAGATCCACCATTAGGGCAACAGGGAGTCAACACTTCCTAAGGTAAACCTGGAAATGAGCAGAAACAATCGCTTCCAGATTGGGACAGACCAGCGGAGTTCCCTCCTGCGAGTTCCACTGACCTGACCTGTTCCGGAAATGAACATTTCTACTTGTTTCCATTTGTATCAATAACTGCTAAGAACCTAAGAAGAGCCCTGCTGGATCAGACCAAGGGTCCAGCTAGTCCAGCACTCTGTTTACACAGTGGCCAACCGGCTGTCAACCAAAGTCCCACAAGCAGGATACGGTGCAACGGCACCCTCCCACCCACGTTCCCCAGCAACTGGTGAATATAGGCTTACTGCCTCTGATACTGGAGGTAGCCCATAGCGATCAGGACTAGTAGCCATTGATAGCCTTCTCCTCCAGGAATTCATCCACACCCCCTTTTAAAGCCATCCCAATTGGTGGCCATCACTACGTCTTGTGGTAGCGAGTTCCATAGTTTAACTGTGTGCTGTGTGAAGACGTCCTTCTTCATGAGATGACCCAGGCTTCTAGTATTGGAGGGAGAAAAATGTCTCCCCATCCACCTTCTCCATGCCATGTATAATTTTGTACACCTCTGTCAGGTCTCCCTTAAGCCTCCTTTTTCCCAAGCTAAACAATCCCAGCTGTAGTAACCTTCCCTCATAGGGGAGATGCTCCAGCCCCTGGATCATGTGAGTTGCCCCTTTCTGCTAGCTCCCTATTGCACTGGTGGTGGTTACTACTGGCACATGGGCACAGTAGGATTCTGCCCGCAGCATTGTCCGTTGCTGAACAGGGAAGATCCCAGCTAACGGGCTTTCTCTCAAGGTCACACGCTTAGATCTGTGGTGGATTCGGAAGAGTTTCAAGGCTCTTGTTCAAAGATTGCGACGTAAAGCAAAACCTCCTCTGTGTCCACCCGGGAACATGGCCAGAAATGAACTCTTGGAACATCACAATGTGAACGCATTAAAACGTAATTTGAGTAACTGGGTAATTCTCCAGCCAGCCAAACACTTCCTGGGACCTCTGTAATTCCAACACCAAGGCTGCAATTATTCTGGGTGGAATCTTTTCACTGTAAAAAATCAGACTGCAAAGAGACCTGTTCCGTATAGAGGAGGTGAGGAGGCTTTCCCCTCACCCTCGTCCCGAGCAGATGCCCTAAATGGGATGTTGGTTTTAAAAATCACACATGCAGTCGGTGCGCGAAGACGCGGTGAATCGATGGCTAGCTTATGCTCCCTGAAAGTGGTTCAATAATTCTTGGAAGGACCTCGATGCCATTTTACATTTGATGTTAGGGGATCATCAGGCCAGTGTTTTATCGTTAGGGGTGTGCACTGGATCGGCTCCGATCCACGATCCGGAGCCGATCCAGGGGAAATCGGATACAATTATCCGATTTCCGATCCCCCCTCTGGGGATATTTTCCGAACTGGTCCGGAAGGACCCAATCCAGTTCGGGAAAAATCGGAGTATTGGCGGGCGTCCACTGGCACCTGCCACCGCTTCCATTAGTGTGCGCCAGCGGGTGCCCGCTGATGGACGCGAACAGCGGGGGCGGGCTTACCTGGCGGGGTTGTCTGCTTCCATTGGCGGGTGCCAGCGGGCGCCCGCCAATGGAAGCAGAAAGTGGGGGGGGGCTTACCTGGTGGGGCCTCCTCCTCCTCCTCCCATTGCCGGTTGAAAACTACTGCAAACTAGGCCTCGCGGCTTAGTTTACAGGAGAGCGCCAGGTGATGATGTCATCATCTGGCGCTCTACTGTAAACTAGGCCACGAGGCCTACTTCGCAGTAGTTTACAGCCGGCAATGGACGGAGGAGGACGCCCCGCCAGGTAAGGAGCGGGGGGGTTACCTGGGGGGGCTGTCTGCTGCCATCGGCAGGCGCCAGTGGGCGCCCGCCGATGGAAGCGGACAGCCGGGGGGGTGTGGCTTACCTCCCGGAGCTGTCCACTGCCATCTGCTGCTGCCTGGGTGGCAGCGGACGGCCCCGGGAGGTAAGAAGGATCGCGAGGGGGGGCTTACCTGCTGGGGCCCCTCCGCTGCCATCCGCTGCTGCCCGGGCAGCAGCAGATGGCCGTGGAGGGGCCCCGGCAGGTAAAGGGGATCGCGAGAAGGGATGAGGGAGGCCCCCCCCACTTACCTTCCTGGGACGTCCGCTCCCCTCTGCTCCTGATGTCATCACCTGGCGTGCTACTTAGGGGCAGGCCACAAAGCCTGCTTCACAGTAGCAGCCAGGAGCGGAGGGGAGCAGACGTCCCATGCAGGTAAGGAACGCCGGGGATGGGGCTTATCTGCTGGGGCCCCTCCGCTGCCATCCGCTGCATAAGGGGGATCACGAGGAGGGAGGGGGGCTCACTTACCTGCTGGGGCCGTCCGCTGCCCGTCTGCTGCGGGTGCCAGCGGACGGAAGCAGAAGGTCCCTGCAGGTAAGAAGTGCAAGGGGGGAGGGGGAAGTTAGGCCCCCACTCACCCCCCCGCCACCATTTTTCCCCTTAGACTTGCATTGTGGGAAAGCTTTTTTCCCCCCAATGCAAGTCTATGGGGAAAAATGGCGACTGATCCGAAAATCGGACATCCAATTTTTGGATCGGGATTGGGTCCGATCCGATCCAGGGGACCTCCAACTTTGTTCCGATCTGATCCAGAACAAAATTGGAGGTCCCGATCCAGTCCTGATCCGATCCGGGGGGGTCTGTGCACACCCCTATTTATCACACACTTGTTACTGCTCACTCACAGTTTTTTCGCGCTTCCTTTTGATGACTCAGTCCACCTCCTGCATGCCTCCAGACATTTTCTGTCGCAAAAAAGACCCAGAAAATCTGACTTTTTTTAAAAAAATGAAACTTGCCGCTATTTCCTGCTATGTGCAGGAACAGCAGCGCCTCTTTCTCTCCTCCCGTGGAAAGAGATCGCAGCTATTGTGGGACAGCAGGAGGAATCCATAGTGATGGTGGGGAAACGTGGACATCCCCTCCATCTTCTGGCGCTCTTAGGATGCAGTGGAGGCTGGTGGCTCCAAGGTTAGTGTGGAGGTGAATCCCCTCTGGGTTTCAGTCAAAACTCTAAAGGAGCTCTCCAAGGTATGGAGCAGAAATTCTTTCGTGTTCTGACTGGTTCTGATTGAAACCCAGAGCAGATTCACCTCCCCACTGACAGCAGAACATACGTGCCACAAAGTTTAAAGACTGTATGGAAAGTTATCCAACCCTTAATGGTTTATTAGTAGTTTGAAATTCTATAGTTTTCTTTCTGTAACTGTGTATAAAGGCAATTCGCTAAGTCACAATGAAGTGTGAATTTGGTTGTTAATAACTGACATCAGAGCCTCCACTGTTAAGATGTTCTCCTGAGACGGGTCAAGGGAATAATTCCACCTCACCCACCACCAATGTATAAACTTTTGTTTAACATTTTAATTATAGAATCATATCATAGAATCATAGAATAGTAGAGTTGGAAGGGGCCTATAAGGCCATGGAGTCCAACCCCCTGCTCAATGCAGGAATCCACCTTAAAGCATCCCTGACAGATGGCTGTCCAGCTGCCTCTTGAAGGCCTCTAGTGTGGGACAGCCCACTACCTCCCTAGGTCATGGGTTCCATTGTCGTATTGTTGTATTGTTATATTGTTGTATTGTTGACCTTAGACAATTGGTCTCACCTTAGACCGGGTGAGATCATATACCCACCTAGTCCATTATTGCTTTCTATCAGGCAGCAGCACTTCAACACAGAGGCAGCTTTCCTATCACCTGATAACTGATCCTTAAAAAAAAGAACACCTGGAGATGTTGAGGACTGAACCTGGGTTCGTCACTATCTGATGGGATTATTTGATGTTGCTTCCTCCTGTTAAAATGTCCACCTTTGACCTGCCTAGCCGGCCAGGGAGCACGCACGGCAGCCTCGCGAGACATAAGGGTGTGCCTGGGCACACCCGGCACACTCCCTGCACGCACCTATGGATCACCCATGAGTTTCATGTGAAAAACATTCCATGATATTTTAAAATAACAACATCTCTGAATCAATATGTTAAATCAACCACATATTACATCTCAGCCAAACTACCCCACAGGGTGGATAAAGCCATGGGGACGATCCAGTACACTTCCATGAGCAACTTGGAGGTAAAGCAGGACATAAATGCAATGAATAAGGAAAGTAATGAGTGAACTTATGACAAGAGGGCCACCTACACAGAGGTGGGTTGCCACAGTGATAAGCAAAAACATGGGGTTTCCGGCAGCCGGGCCCACTCCTTACCCTCTGCCTGGGAGGATGACGACCAATCAGGGGTCTCCACTGCCTGTCCATGCCTCCGCATTGAGGATGGAGTGCAGTTAGACAGCTAAAGGGCTGTGTTCACCTTGCTCCAACCTGAAAAGTTGGAGTAACTCCAGACTTTTAAGGTCTTCTCTGTAAAGCTCTGCGATGGCTTCGAGGTGGCAGCTGCATTGTATAATTGACGCAGCACCACCGCAGAGCCACCTCAGGCTTCCAGAAAGTTTAGAAGATCCCCTTAGTCAAAACAGAACAATCTATGCAATGCAAAGGTCACAGGATCCAGTTTTCCTTGGAGCCTGACAACTTCCAGTGCAATCTAATGCCTGCCTACTCAGAAGTAAACCTTATTGAATATAACGAGGCTTATTCCCAGGTAAGCGCATATGGGATTACAGTCTTAGTTTCAGCAACGTCAGTGAGCTTTCAGGCTTGCAAATATGAAAGGGGATGAGAGAACCCCCATTTAAAATAAGGTATGTGGTCATTGCTGGCATTTAACTCCCAACTAAGTTACTTAGAAAGTTTAGCACTGACAAGTCTTTGGTGACTGTGCACTTACTTATTCCCAAGCTTATTGAACTCAGGTCTTCATAACTGTCTTTTGAGAACTGATATTAGGAATGGGTCCTGTGACTATGATGTTGAATCATGTGGATGATCCTTACTCATCTCCTGTTAGATGAGTGCTTATTGTGAATTCATAGCAGAGCACAGAGGCCGTATCTACATTAAGGAAAAACCCACACCCTTACCAGGCTTTTTCCTTATGGGGTCTTTCTGTATTTGCTACTGTTCCTTTAGACGGCGACCAACGGTGAACACATGTTTTGTTACTGAAAACTTCCCCTCTGGGCAATGCTCCATGATGTTCAATGAAACAGCACCATCTGGTGGCTGTACTATAGTGCAATGCCGACTGCGATAATTTTAATTAGTGCATTTTTTTCTGATCTTTTTAAAAGTGAGATTACCGGGGGAAGGCGGTAAGTTGATGTCATGTAAAGGATGCACAAACTTCTTTGAGTGGCCAATCACGAGCATGCAATAAATCGATCATGTAGAGAAGCTCTGGTTGTTTTTCTTATCTCTTGAAGCCTATCCAAAATACTTGTTTTTTGTTTAATCCCTAGCTGGGACATTTGGAAACCACTTTGTTATGTGTGCTCTCTCTCTCTCTCTCTGTGGGCCAATTTCTGATGTGCTTTCCTCGCGAGCCTTTTCAAGGGGAGCACCACATGTCCATGTCATTGTAAATGTCTGTAAAACCCACCCAGAGACCTTTTGCTTCCTTTGGGGTTATTTGTTGCCCCCCTTTCAAAACCACAGTTGCACTCCCCCCCTTGACCTGAGGAGACCTGTCCCCATGGTTACCACAAACCTTTCTCCCTCCCTTTAGTAAGAGCTGCTAATCCAGAGGAGCGGCTGATCACGGCCTGTTTATAGGAATGACTGTTTGTGCAGGAAATCCACCATTTTCTCTCCTCTACCGTCATTCATATGCCCTGAAGTGGAGGCAAACGGAACCCGCCCAGCTCGGTGCTGCCTTTTCGTTGTAGCCTCCGGGGATGGGTGAGATGCTCTGGAATGAAAAATTGTCCTCAATCCAGCAGGATTGCGTTCAGCCTCCGTAGTCTTTTCAGTCAAAGGAGATATTAACTACTGGGTGGTAAATAAAAATGCATTCAGCAATCCATTAAAGACACCCCCATTCTGTAAGCTAATTTGCCGACCTGGGGATTTTTCGGGGAGAGAGAAAAAGAGAGTGAGAGAGAGAGAGAAGAGTAATTCTGCTTTGAGCTGACATGGAATCAAGCCAGCCTTTGGATTCCTGGCAATGTAGTCTTGAAATTGCTTGAACAGTTGACACTCAGATTTCCCCCACCCCCGCACTACCACTGTTTATATATTTATTATTGTTACATTCATATCCCACTTTTTTTTTGTCTCACGAGAAACCTAAGGCAACTTACATGGTCCTCTTTCCTCTCCACTTTATCCTCACAACAACTTTGTGAGGTAGGTTAGGAGAAAGTCAGTGACTGGCTGGAAGTCACCCAGGCTGTTTCTACACCGGCCTTTTATTCCTCAATCGTCCTCGGCTCATCCCTGTGCATGCAAATGATGCACAGGGACTCCCGGGGGCAGGGAGCGAAGAGCACAGGTTTTCCCCGGGATAAGGAATCCCTGGGAAAACCCGATTTTTCCCTCTGACTCGGGAATGTCATGAGACCACGGGAGGTTGTGGGCACCCATCCCTCCAGGCGCCCACTTACTCACAAGTAAGCGGGTAGCAGAAATGGGCATGGAGCCTCACCGCATGGCTCCGTGCCCATTGGGGGAGATAGGGGGAGCAAGTCTGCCATCCCCAGGGTGGCGGGGGTGGGTGGGCCCCCCAATTTTTTTTTTAAAAAAAACACCTTACCTCTTCAATGGAGCACAAGTGCACTCTTCCGGCCCTTTAAAAACATGGTGGGCCCAACTGTGCGATGTCCCAAGAGGAATCCGGGACGTCGCACTTCCTGTTAAGAAAGAGGACGATCCCGGAAGCAGGTACATCCGGGTTTGTCCCCAGGCCCTTCCTCCACACCCCTAAGTGTGGAAAGGGCCCTAGTGAGCTTCATGGCCAAGTGAGGACCAGAGCCCAGGCCTCTCCAGTCCCAGCCCAATGCTCCAACCATGACACCACACGGCCTCTCGGCTTTGCTGTGGTGTCGTCAATCAAGATCTTGGAGCACAGGAAAGTGATTGCATCTGAGTTTGCTATTCTGAGGGGTTACTCTACCAATTTAGGTGCTGAGCTATACAACTTCAGAAGGATCATATTTAGTATGGCACTCCTGGGACTTTACACTTTCAGTATGAAAGTCTGAATGCTTTCACATATATTTTTTTTTAAAAAACCCACACCCTGCAAATGGAAAAAAAAATAGCACTTCAGGGAGAAAGTTAAGTCTGCAAGTCTTCTCACTGACATGCTAGCTTTCTGCATGCCGGGATGTCCGAAGGATCATTCAGCCTTGCTATCCCCTATCAGAAGTCCACATCCTGTAGTCCAAATATGTGGAGGCCATGGTCCTGCAGAATGGATGGATTTGGAATGTGGAAATACAGCTGTGGGCCTACCAATATGTATCAAATCTAATTCTGAAAATGGCATCATTTGTTTTGATTCCCTCCTTCCGCATCCTTCTCCCCAGCCCTCTGCTCCAGAGCTACGTCAGAAATGCTGTGCTGGATCAAATGCAAGGCCCATCTGTCCCACTGTCCCCTTGCCCCTAGTAGCCAACCAGATGGCTATTCAGGACACAACGGCCGTAGCCTAGGGTGATCCTAGGAGGACTGGGCTCCTGTATCTTTAACAGTTGCATAGAAAATGGAATTTCTGCAGGTGTCGCATGCAGCTCCTGGTGAAATTCCCTCTTCATCACAACAGTTAAAGCTACAGGAGCCTTGCCCTCTTTTGTATCTGGTCACTCTAGTATAGCTCCTGCAGCTTTAACTGTTGTGATGAAAACGGGATTTCACCAGGTGCTGCATGCATACAAATGAAATTCCCTTTTTTATACAACTGTTAAAGCTACAGGAGCCCTGTCCTCCTTTCCATAGGTTCACCCTACCCATGCCACCTCTTTAGCTCACTTTTGACTAGCCTGGCCACCATGGCAGCCATCATGTGACTAGCCACATCCACCATGGGAGCCATTTTGTGGTGGCACCCACAGCCATTTCTCAGATTCCCAAATGTGCTCATTAGGGGTGTGCACGGACCCCCCGGATCGGATCGGGACCCGGATCGGGACCTCCAATTTTGTCCCGGACCGGTTCGGACAAGATCGGAGGCCCCCCGGACCGGATCGAGTCCGATCCCGATCCAAAAATCGGAAATTTTTGGATCGGCCGCCATTTTTTTCCCCATAGACTTGCATTGCAATGCAAGTCTATGAGGAAAAAATGGCGGCGGGTGGGTAAGGGGGGGCCTAACTCCCTCCCCCCCCCGGGGCCGTCCGCTGTGGACGGCCCCGGCAGGTAAACCCCCTCCCCCGCGCTCCCTACCCCCCCTGGGGCCGCCTGCTTCCATCCGCTGGCGCCCGCGGGCGCCAGCGGATAGAAGCGGACGGCTCCGGGGGGGGGGGGGTAAGCCCCCTTCCCCGCCACTTACCTTCTCGGCACGTCCGGCGCCGGCGGCTACTACCAGCGGGCTCCGCGGCCTACTCTCGAGTAGCGCGCCGGGTGATGACATCACCCGGCGCGCCACCCTGGAGCAGGCCGCGGAGCCTGCTGGTAGTAGTAGGCGCCGGCGCCGGACGGGAGCCGCCGGGCCGGGCAGGTAAGGGCCCCCCTCCCCCCTCCCCCCTCCGCGCGCCCCCTCCTCCCCTCCACGCACCCCCTCCTTACCTTTCCGGCCCGGCGGCTCCCGTCCGGCGCCGGCGCCTACTACTTCCAGCAGGCTCCGCGGCCTGCTCTAGAGTAGTGCGCCGGGTGATGACATCACCCGGCGCGCCATCCTAGAGCAGGCCGCGGAGCCTGCTGGGAATAGTAGGCGCCGGCGCCGGACGGGAGCCGCCGGGCCGGAAAGGTAAGGGCCCCCCTCCCCCCTCCGCGCGCCCCCTCCTCCCCTCCACGCACCCCCTCCTTACCTTTCCGGCCCGGCGGCTCCCGTCCGGCGCCGGCGCCTACTACTTCCAGCAGGCTCCGCGGCCTGCTCTAGAGTAGCGCGCCGGGTGATGACATCACCCGGCGCGCCATCCTAGAGCAGGCCGCGGAGCCTGCTGGGAATAGTAGGCGCCGGCGCCGGACGGGAGCCGCCGGGCCGGAAAGGTAAGGGCCCCCCTCCCCCCTCCGCGCGCCCCCTCCTCCCCTCCACGCACCCCCTCCTTACCTTTCCGGCCCAGCGGCTCCCGTCCGGCGCCGGCGCCTACTACTACCAGCAGGCTCCGCGGCCTGCTCTAGAGTAGCGCGCCGGGTGATGACATCACCCGGCGCGCCACCCTAGAGCAGGCCGCGGAGCCTGCTGGGAATAGTAGGCGCCGGCGCCGGACGGGAGCCGCCGGGCCGGAAAGGTAAGGGCCCCCCTCCCCCCTCCCCCCTCCGCGCGCCCCCTCCTCCCCTCCACGCACCCCCTCCTTACCTTCCCGGCCCGGCGGCTCCCGTCCGGCGCCGGCGCCTACTACTTCCAGCAGGCTCCGCGGCCTGCTCTAGAGTAGTGCGCCGGGTGATGACATCACCCGGCGCGCCATCCTAGAGCAGGCCGCGGAGCCTGCTGGGAATAGTAGGCGCCGGCGCCGGACGGGAGCCGCCGGGCCGGAAAGGTAAGGGCCCCCCTCCCCCCTCCGCGCGCCCCCTCCTCCCCTCCACGCACCCCCTCCTTACCTTTCCGGCCCGGCGGCTCCCGTCCGGCGCCGGCGCCTACTACTTCCAGCAGGCTCCGCGGCCTGCTCTAGAGTAGCGCGCCGGGTGATGACATCACCCGGCGCGCCATCCTAGAGCAGGCCGCGGAGCCTGCTGGGAATAGTAGGCGCCGGCGCCGGACGGGAGCCGCCGGGCCGGAAAGGTAAGGGCCCCCCTCCCCCCTCCGCGCGCCCCCTCCTCCCCTCCACGCACCCCCTCCTTACCTTTCCGGCCCGGCGGCTCCCGTCCGGCGCCGGCGCCTACTACTACCAGCAGGCTCCGCGGCCTGCTCTAGAGTAGCGCGCCGGGTGATGACATCACCCGGCGCGCCACCCTAGAGCAGGCCGCGGAGCCTGCTGGGAATAGTAGGCGCCGGCGCCGGACGGGAGCCGCCGGGCCGGAAAGGTAAGGGCCCCCCTCCCCCCTCCCCCCTCCGCGCGCCCCCTCCTCCCCTCCACGCACCCCCTCCTTACCTTCCCGGCCCGGTGGCTCCCGTCCGGCGCCGGCGCCTACTACTACCAGCAGGCTCCGCGGCCTGCTCTAGAGTAGCGCGCCGGGTGATGACATCACCCGGCGCGCCACCCTAGAGCAGGCCGCGGAGCCTGCTAGTAGTAGTAGGCGCCGGCGCCGGACGGGAGCCACCGGGCCGAGAAGGTAAGTGCCCCCCTCCTCCCCCCCCCCGCTGTCCACTTTCATCGGCGGGCGCCCGCTGGCGCCCGCCAATGGAAGCGGCGGTGGGCGCCAGTGGGCGCCCGCCGATCCGCCGATCCGCCGAACCGGTTCGGAGCTTTTTCGGACCGGTTCGGATTGGATCGGCCGATCCAGCTGCGGGATCGGAAATCGGATAATTTATCCGATTTCCCACTGGACCGGACTCGGATCGTGGATCGGGTCCGATCCAGTGCACATCCCTAGTGCTCATGTGTCCAAAGGTCGGGGTCCCCTGGTGTATGTAGCCATTATGATTAGCAATATCTCTTACAAAGGGTGGATTCTTTACAACACGGAGGACATTTGTAAACCTACCACGACACTCATGCAACTATGTGCAGTGCTGGTCAACCACAGCATCCAACCACAGGATGAGGTTCATTTTAGGAGGTCCTCTGACCACTCGGGAAAGCAGGGCAGCACGATATGGGAAAATTAATCTCGCCACGTGATTGTATCTTACAGATGACTGACGTGCCACAGAGGTACGGGACTTACCAGCAGTCAAGGAGCCATCTTTAACCCCACTGCACTGCGGAATCTGTGTCGCTTGTACAAAACCCAGAAATGAGCCCTACCTCTTTAGAAAATGAACTGTCTTGCTAGAACAATCCAACATCCCTCGGTGCTCCACTTACGCTTTGCATAAAATACTTCGAAAAGCATCTCTGGACTGTGTTTACATGGTTACCACAAAGAGGCATTTTGGCCTCTACTTAAGCAATTAGCATTCCTTTGCAGCTTGAAGGGGGCTCTTGTTACATAGTTAATGTATCGTCACCAAAAAGTTACAAGCAACGAACCAGGAAACATTTCATGAAAAAACAAACGAACCCAGCTTCAGGGGCATGTTTGCAAGGGGGTGGTTGCATCAGCAGCTGATCAGAAACCCAGATAAGAAGGCCATCATAGAACTAGTTGTTCAATGATTCCTTGTACCAAGTTGGCAGATCTCAAGATGTTCCTTGGCTGGAGAAGCGGAAGAGAAGAAGCAAAGAGTTTCAAGCTCCATGGTAATAATCTCCTTTGCCACCTAAGGGAAATTTGCTCTCTTGAGAAGGGAGTGGGGTCAGATGGCGTTCCAGTAGCTGCACCAAGTATGACCTTTGCATTCCTTCCTGTTCTTTTGAGTAAAAGGAAGCTACTTTCGTCAAGGGGTAAACAGGCTTCATGGCCCTCACATGGCTGAAACGCTCACTACTATGGTTACTAAGGTGGTGAGCATAGTAGTGAGAGTAGTGAGAAAAGGAGGATGGGGCTCATGTATCTTTAACAGATGCACAGAAAAGGGAATTTCAGCAGGTGCTATTTGTATGCATGCAGCACCGGGTGAAATCCCCTCTTCATCACAACAGATAAAGCTGCAGGAGCCCTGCCAAACAGATACAAAAGCTCCTGCCATTCAGCTCATTGAAGGGCCCCCTGCCCTCTGCCTGGCCTTCCCGTGCGTCCTCCCTCAATCCGCCCCTAGAATGCCCCCAACCTCGATGCGAAGCGAGGTCTCCACTGACAGACGGTAGTGACCTCGGAGTAAATGAAAAAGTCATGGCAAGTCACACAGTTTCGGGGGGAAAGACCGTGGTTGGTGCAAGTTGGCAGCTGTATCATAAAAATGACATACTGCCATTGCGCAGACACCATGGGGTATACCAGGCATATAGCCACGGTCCTGGTTACTGGTGTGTTTCCAAGCCCAGTTCAATGTGCTGGTTTTGACCTTTAAAGCCCTAAACGGTTTGGGATCAAGTTACTTGAAGGACTGCCTTCACCCATGTCAACCTGCCCAAAAAGAAAGGTCCTTCTCATGTGCCCATCCGTGAGACTATTACGTAGGCGATCACACGAGAGACGGCCTTCTCTACAGAGGCCCCAAAACTTTGGGACAAGTTCCCATCAGAGGTCTGACACGCGCCATCCTTGCAGGCTGTTAAGAAGGACTTGAAAACATATTATTTTACTGTGGTCTTCCCATGATGAGTTCTGTTATTGCTGCTATTGTTGTTCTTGCTGGTTTTATGGTTTTTAATTGTTATTTAATTGTGTTTATGTTCTTATTGCTTTTAATATTTTAACTGTTTTCATGTATTTTATTGTTGTAAGCCACCTTGTGGGGGCTTCTGCCCTGAAAGGTGGCCAAGAAATGTCTGAAATAAATAAAATAAATACATTCTTATTGAGAAAATCCATCTCCACCCTCCCTGCCCCCCACCCCCAGCTATTGTGAGGTTTTGTAGCTAAGCTCAGGAGGAACAGGGAAGCCTGGGCAGATGAGGCCATCATCCCCTGCTAAGTAAAAAGCCCAGGGTCCTCAACCCTGTGGAACCTGACTCCACTACACCACTGGTGTAGCATTGACTCCCCTTCCACACCTCTCCTCCAGAGGATTTTTTTGTTTCACATTTTCCCAAGAGAAATGGGGAGTCTGAGAGGCTGTTGACCACAGATCTCATAGCGACAACCATGGCTCGGAGGCATTGTGCCCTCCATCAAGGCTCCATCACATGGCGGGCGGCGACGTTGCGTTTATCAGTGTTGCTATAGTGACTAGAGGGGAGAGGAGAAAAGGACCTACAAGCTCCTGAGCCAAGGATGAGCAAAGAGAGATTTCCTCTCCCTCCGCCATCCCACCCCTCCACCCCACATCCTTTCTTTCAGAGTCCTTTAGTCGGAAAAAAACAGCAACAAAAAAGGGTGAAGGTTCTGCTAAACAAGATTGGGAGTCCGTTTGAAAAGAGAGCATAGGAAATACCATCCGCGGGCAATTCCCCACCTCCCATCAGAATAATTACCTGCTTTTGAAAGAGGAGAATAGGTGCGCGTGTGTAACATTTGGGGTTTGTGTGCATACTGTGATCAGTGATTGCTCCGGGACACACAAACATGTCTATCTGCAGGCAGTACATAGCAACCTTGACAGCCGAGAGAGGCTTAGTACCTCATCTCATGCCTGTTCTGGGTCCCAATTTTTTTAAAAAAGAATAATTCAGAATGTCATGAGGCTCCCATCGAAATTCCCCATCATGCCCTTGACCTAATGTTGCTGTGGGGCATGTTGGGAAATTGAAATACTGTCCAGATGCTGTCAAATGCTTCCTACTATTGCATGTTGTCAAATGCTGTCAAGTGCTAATACCGCTACCTGCCAGTGAGCAACTGCTGTCCAATAGTAGTTGCCATTTCCATGCCTGTTATCAGATACCGATAACTTGTTTTAAATTGTTAGTTGAAGCAGTGGGGTGTAGTGGTTAGAGTGTTGGACTGGGAGTCAGGAGATCAGGGTTCTAGTCCCCCTTGGTCATGCAAGCTCACTGGGTGACTTTGGGCCAGTCACAGACTCTCAGCCCAACCTACCTCACAGGGTTGTTGTTGTGGGGATAAAATGGAGAAGTGGAGGATTACGTATGCCACCTTGCGTTCCTTGGAGTAAAGGAATGGGATATAAATGCATTAAATAAATAAATATTTCTTTTTGCCATTTACTGGGCAATGCTTTGCAAGTCTACTCAGAAGTAAGTTCTGCTTGTATAGCACTGCAGCCTTAGAATTGAAGAGCAGGGTAGAAAAGCTGTAAGTGAACAAATGAAAAAATCTATGGTCAAATACTAACACCGTGGCATGTCAACTGTCAAATACTACATACCATTACATGTCATGTGACACTGCCAAATACTAAAAAGTACTCATGCCACCTATCAGCTCCAAACAACTTCTAGGTACCACTGCATGCCAATTATCAGATACTCTCAAATATTAACCACCATTACATGTCAACCATCAAATAAAAGCTCATTGATATTCAGTATCTTTGGATGTTAAATACAACCTTACTGTATTTAAGCCTTACTGGTGACCTTGGGCTAGTCACGATGGCTTCGTTCGGACAACACAATAGTCAATGGTGGGTTAATAGTCAACTCCAGGTTTGATTATAGAGGTAGTGCTCCCCACACAACACGTTTACCTACACAACTGTGGAGTGGTTGGGGCTGGCGTTGAGAGGATTAATAGTCAACCTGGCATTTGACTGACACAGCTCCCACCCCCCTCCCCGCCCTCCCTCCTCCCTCCCTCCTCCTAGTCTAGGGTGACCAGATAAAATGCAGGTCAGGGCTCATGTAACTTTAACAGTTGTAGAGAAAAGGGCATTTCAGCCAGTGTCATTTGTATGCAATTAGTTCCTGGTGAAATTCCCTCTTCATCACAACAGTTAGAGTTGCAGGGGCCCTGCCTTCTTTTGTATATGGTCACTCTAGTATAGTGCATGCACCTTTAACTGTTGTGATGAAGAGGGAATTTGACCGTGTTGTCTGAACTGAGCCTATCTCTCAGCCTAACCCACATTACAGGGTTGATGGGAGGATAAAATCTGGGAGGAGGGAATCATGTATGTTGTGTGCGCTATGACGGTACACACATGCACTGGTATTGATGCCAAACAACACAGACACATGTATTTCTCAGTCTTGACAAGTGGCCACCAGAAATCAATTTTGGCTAATCAGCACCCATATCTGATGCTATGTGCCAGTGGCTGCCCTAGACTTCTCAGTTTTTAGTCTTTCCTACTTAGCCTGGTGACTAGTCAGTGCAACATTCCCCCAACATGCCTGTACTCATCTCCCTTGCACAGACATGGCACCCATGAACAACTAGGTATGTGAAAACCTCACAAAAACCCTTGCCTCTGTTGGCTATGTATATTGTGTCCTCGGGCTGCCAAGTGCATAGAGAACTTTTCTACATGAGGCTTTTATTGTGCGCTACTGATTGCTCATTGGTAGTTTGCACAACGTCATCATCTTCCAGGTCCTCTCCCATGCTTTGCTATTATTATCACGTTCCCCCCACCATGAGGAAAGTGTGGTATTATTTCAAAATGGCAGAGTGAGAACCTTGTGTATTTGTGCCATGTCATTATGCCACAGCCCCATCTAGTGGTTGTATAACAAAACATATAGAAAGGCAGAGAAAGAAAACCATCAGAAAAAAGCACGTGTAAAGGAGCCAAGCTTAATCCCAAGCAGAAGCCTTGGTAAAGGTGCAGGATAAAAGTATCAGGTAGAAAGAAATACCAATTGGGATCACTTGCACAGGAGGGCTGGTCTTCAGGATCTTCAGCAGGTACACAGGTGAGGGGATATGGGGAGGCATACAGTGATGAAAGACTTCACCTCTGAAATTCCCTCTTCTAGTGCAAGAAACCTTACAGGCTCAGAGCACTGGCCAGCGTTCCACCTGGCAATCCTACATCAGTGGTTTCCCCTACAACCTGTGTGTTCCAGGACACCCCGAGTTCCCCTGGAAATGTATCAAGGGTCCCTCAATAAGAAGATCAGAAATGACAGGTCGGCTTTCTTGAAAGATGGCTGGCCTGCCCACCACTTCTGGTCTTCTCTGGCAGCCACAAGGAATTATTGGAGTATGAAGAAACGTGTGAAGAAATCACCAGTAAATTTTAGTAGGAGACATTATTACTGGTAGCAAGAGTAGGGTGACCCTATGGAAAGGAGGACTGGGCTCCTGTATTTTTAACAGTTGCATAGAAGAGAGAATCTCAGCAGGTGCCATTTGTATGCATGTAGCACCTGGTGAAATTCCCTCTTCATCCTAACAGATAAAGCTGCAGGAGCTGTACTACAGCAACCAGATACAAAAGATGACAGGGCTCCTGCAGCTTTAACTGTTGGGATGAAGAGGGAATTCCACCAGGTGCTGCATGCATACAAAGGGCACTTGCTGAAATTCCCTTTTCTACACCACTGTTAAAGATACAGGAGCCCTGTCCTAAGCAAGAGCTGACCCTCCTCAGGAAATAATTGAGCGAGAAATCTCTCTCTCTCTCTCTCTCTCTCTCTCTGCTGTTCAAAATGAATTTCCTAACTTTTACTGAATGTTTCAGAACATCAAGCAAATGGGTAGAGCAGGATCTTGGCAAGTGAAACCTGATCCATCGTCAACTGTGCCAACTGACTTCATCTGGGTGTTGCCAGCCTGGAAACCAGTCAAACCGTTACCGAGATGGCTAGCCTGTCCTTGGGCTCACCTCATTTTGTGCCTGCTTCCTTGCCCAACACTGGAACCTCCGACCGCACTGCCCGTTTGGGGGAAGGTTTGGCACCCTCTCCTTTTAAGTCCACCTTCCCCAACCTGGCACCCTCCAGATGTGTTGGACTGCAATTCCCAGCATTCCCCTCTCAGCTGATTTAACCGGATCCTTCCAGATCCCTTCTAGCGTCCCCCCCCCATTACAAGAGTGACTCTGTCACTACTCATGTCAGGGAGCTCTTTTCCGGATTGTTTTTCTTTCCGCTTTTTAAAAAGGATGGAAGCCGCAAACAAAAGGAGCCGGTGGAGGAAGATCCGCTGCGTGTCATCAAAGACAACGGCAAAAGGGTGTGGAAGTTGAGTGTGTTCTGAAAAGCCTTCAAAGGCAAATGAGAGGGTGGAGAAAGGAGGTTGGGGCTGGATCCGACTCAACAGAGTGTGAGTTTACCCGGTAACAACAACATAGGACTGCCGGAACATGTGTGCGCTCTCCGTTCCACACCCTAAAAATCCCACATCATGAGAAAGCCGCAGAGCTGCTAAATTCAACCTGCCAGCATGGATTGAGACAAGGGATTGCCATCTATTTCATTTAATGCTGCCAGTTCTGAGTTGGGAGAGGTTAAAGGATGCTCTTTCAAAGGGTCCCTCCTTGATCCAGATGTTCAAATATCTGGAGCCCATCATGCTTGGTCTTACCATTCTCTCATGTCCCATTGTCCTTTTAACATAGAGCCCAGATTTCCAGCGTCCCTTAAATTTTCGATCTAACAAGACCCTCATTTCATTTTGCATGCTTCATGACTTCTTTAGGTCAGGAGTGATATCTGGCTGTCCCTTTTACTTAGGATGACCAAATGAAAAGGAGGACAGGGATCCTGTATCTTTAACAGTTGTGTAGAAAAGGGAATTTCAGGAGACGTTATTTGTATGCATGGAGCACCTGGTGAAATTCCCTCTTCATCACAAGAGTTAAAGCTGCAGGATTATAACTACAATGATCAGATACAAAAGAGGGCAGGGCTCCCGCAGCTTTAACTGTTGTGATGAAGAGGGAATTTCATCAGGTGCTGCATGCATACAAATGACACCTGCTGACATTCCCTTTTCTATACAGCAGTTAAAAGATACAGGAGCCGTGTCCTCCTTTTCATATGGCCACCCTATTTTTGCCTCTCCCTTTTACTCTCCAGAAGGTGAAGAATGTTGTTGTTAGGTATGGAGGTTTTGTTTGTTTCCTTTCTGCCTTACATTGATGATTTTAATGCTACTCATTAGGAAAGTTTAATTGTTTGCATTTTTTAAATTATTGCCATTATTTGCTGTATGACAGCCTGGGAATATTCACTGGCAAATAGTCAATCAATCAATCAATCAATCAATCACAGGTTCAGACAGAAATGCCTGAAGATATAAGGGTTTCCATCCTGATCTTAGCCACATTTAATAGAAACAAGACACGTTCTTGTAAATGTTTCCGTTTCTTTTTTAAAAATAGTAATTTTAACATCATGTTGTTGTTATTTTATCCCATCTGCCACTAACCGCTTTGAAATCTTGGATGTGGAGCGGTATATACAAATCTTGTAAATAAATAAATGGAACTGACTTCCAAATCCCTATATCCAGTGGCAGCCACCCCAAAATATTTAACGAATTTCTCCGTGTCAACATCTCTACTTGGTGGCAAGAACCCTGGGGTAAGCTTCATTCTCTGTGTGTGTGTGTGAATGCATTTTGATCCTGCACTTGCGGTCTTGCAAGGAAACCCAACATTTCCTGCTTCCTTGGTGGGGTGAGGGAGAAGTTAAAAATAATTGAAACTTACCAGGTGCCGCATGATATTAAGGGCTCCCCTCATTGATATGCTGGGCATGAGATTTCATGCGTTGTCCTGCACCGTTTTCCAAGTTGAATCCTTGCAGAAGCTCAGCCATGATGCAGCCTCAGAGCCTCTTGTCCTGTCTGTGTGTTGGCTTGGAGAAATGTGTGTGCATTTTTTTTCAAAGGGACTTCGTCTCCCCCCCCCCCCCGGTGTGTGTATGTGTGTGTGGTTGCGTCAAGGCTGTTGCCTAGATACCACAGTACTATTCCAGTTTGAGGTTTTCCATTCTCGAGTCTCTGCCTCTCATTCATGCCAGCCAGCCAGACCTGGATGCTACCTCCCACTAAGTCTCAACCCTGATCAGACCTGAAAAAAGAAGATATGGAGAGCAAAGGCTGGGTCCTAAGCCCTGCCAGATTCCGCTTCCTTCCCACGACCAACATCTCAGGCCTGGGAAGAAAGAAGCCATGGATGTCCAGTTGGGTTTGGGACCACAGATGGAAAACTAAACTGTGGAACTCGCTGCCACAAGAGATAGTGATGGCTTTAAAAGGGGGGTTGGCTCAATTCCTGGAGGAGAAGGCTATCCATGGCTACTAGTCCTGATGGCTATGTGCTACCTCCAGTATCAGAGGCAGTAGGCCTATGTTCACCACTTGCCTATGTACAAGCACTGTGGAACTTGCTACCACAAGATGTAGTGATGGCCACCAATTTGGATGGCTTTAAAAAGGGCTTAGACAAATTCATGGAGAAGGCTATCCCTTCCTAGTCCTGATGGTTCTATGCCACCTCCACTTACAGAGACTGTAAGCCTATACTCACCAGTTGCTGGGGAGCATGGGCAGGAGGGTACTGTAACACCGTGTCCCGCTTGTGGGTCCCTGGTCGACAGCTGGTTGGCCACTGTGTGAACAGCACACTGGACTGGATGGGCCTTTAGACCAGCATGTGTCTTCATCTTTTCTTAAGGTAGGACCAGTTTTGTGGTCACACCTAGATCTCTGTCTGCATACTTTCCCTGCTACTCAGTACTGGAAGCTTTGCTTCAGCCTCATCCAACCTAGTGCCCTCCAGATGGCCGTGCTGGTGGAGGATGATGGGAGCTGTAGTCTATAAGGCACCAAGGCAGAGAAGGCTGCTTTAGTTCATCTTTTGGATGAGGTAACCTCTGCAATAGCTTGACTTCCACCCTTTTAGAAACCAGAAGGGCATTTGCTCTTTTGGCTGAAGATTTACTGGGGGGGGGGGGGGAGGGGATTATTCTTCCTACTGTTGGTTATTGGCAGGTCAAAATATGCCCCCTCCACTGCACTGTGTGTGAAAAGGTGGGCTGTTCACTGAGTGTGCCTTTGTAATGATGTGCACATGCCTCCCTGCTCCTGACAAAAGGCATCTGTTGCTCCCTGCAAGAATTAACTTCTAGACACCTTCACAGAGGGAGCAGAATACCAAAGAATGACAATCACAGAATCATGGAATTTTAGAGTCGGAAGGAGACTTGGGGCTCACCAACCCTTTGCTCAGTGCAGGAATTTGCAAGTACATTATAGGGTGACCCTATGGAAAGGAGGACAGGGCTCCTGTATCTTTAACTGTTGTATAGAAATTTTTTTTGGCAGGTGTCCTTTGTATGCATGCAGCACCAGGTGAAATTCTCTCTTCATCTCAACAGTTCAAGCTGCAGGAGCCCTGCCTTGTGTGACCAGATGTCACAACAACCCCAGGTTTTTAAAGATGATTAACCTCCAACAAGCCAGAGAAATAATAGTTTGTTTTCTTCAACAAGCCAGAGAAATAATAGTTTGTTTTGTCCAACAAGCCAGAAAAATAAGAGTTTGTTGTTGGGTTTTTTTCTCTGGTTTGTCGGGAAGAGACAAACCAGTGTTCCTGGTTCACATGTCACGGCAAACATATTTCCCCCTCCTGCTTGCAGCGGGCACGATTGAGCAGCATGCACCAGTGTGTTCACTCGTTCACAACAACCCAAGGTATTTGAAACCCTGGGTTGTTGTGACATGTGAACCAGGCCACTGACTGGCCACCTTCGTGAACCTTCTGTGGCTTAGCCAGTGGCCATCTGGACATGCTGACCTTCATGCTGAAGGAGCTGAATAAATTGTGGGAAATAAATCATGTTGCTGAATTTACATAATCCAGAGAGTTTGCAGGGGGGGGGGATAATTTTACTTTTCTCTATGCAGAATTTGGCTTACCTTGCCTCACAATCTTCATTTTGTGCAGGGTCCATGATGCCCTGACAATGTCCTTCAGCATGTTCCATAACCCACAAGGATGTCCCTTCTAATGACCAGCAATAAGCTGGTCTTTATTTAACGCAAGAACACAAGAGGAAGGAGGTGAAATAGCATTTCAATTTGCTGGACTTTGCTCTGACCCTCAGGTCACTGTAGTTAAACAGACAAATTTCAGAGGGCAATTGGACGAGAAGGCTGCAGGATTGGAATTTATCAAGCAATCGGATTCTTTTTCTCATGCTCTGTGAGGGAGGGGGTAATGGAAAACATGATGGCCTCCCGCTAGAATACACACACAACACATCCAAGCCTTAGATTTGCCATCTTCTCTGCATGACAGACTGGACTAGTCCCTTGAAAGACGTGGTTGCCATAGAGCCAGGATAGTAACAAGCTCCATCACACCAGTGATTTAGTGCACTCTCGCCATGCCTGGTGTGCAGATTTGCAGCATGGTACTCACATGATGCTGTGCCTGTCCTGCTGACACCCCACCTCTTCCCCAGCCTTTCCTGGAATGCTAAAAGTCTGGATTGTTTTCCCTAAGTGCATTTAATGCGCCCGAAGCCTCCGTGTAGTTTTAAAGGAACTGGGGGTTTGAATGGATGGCATCAGGTCCTGGCAGGGAACAGCGATCTCTCCCAGCAGCCAGCTCCAAGCCTCAATAGAAAACCCAAACCTTGCATCCAAGGCTCAAAAGCATTTTTTAAAAACCATACAACACCTGAATCTCTGCAGAGACAGGATTGTACTCCCTCGATGCTCCCAAAGAGCCAGACTAAAGGGTTGTTCCATTTTTGCTCAGCAGAAAGGTGGTCTGGTTGAAGTGCTCATCTGCCAGGACCTGACTGGAGGGAGAAAGAGAAGGGGAGGGGTGGGGTGGGGTGGAGCAGAAGAGCAAACGAGCGAAGGAGCAGCTCTTCAAGCGAAAAGGATCATAAGCTTGACAGGCTTCTGCCTCAGAGGTAAAAAAATGTGGATGCAAACTAGGGGGGATTAGGTGTGATGGTCAACACCTGGGGAAGGTTCCACCTGGACACATCTGCCTGCCTGTGGATGCTGTGGGGCAGGGGTGGGCAACTTATGGCCATCCGTATGTTTTGACCTACAACCCCCATGATCCCCCACTGTTGGCTATGCTGGCTAGGGCTGTTGGGAGTTGTAGGCCAAAATGTTTGGTGGGTCACAAGTTGCCCACCCCCTGCTGGAGAGCTTACAACATATGTCCAAGTGTTTACCCAGAGTCACTGCCTGCCATCCTAAAACCTTGAAGACAGCAAGATAGACTGCAGCTGATGTTTTATTGTTCTTATTTTATGTTTTTTTTGGGGGGGGGGCGGGATAGTGGAAGGGTAACCCTGGGGAGCTCTGGGTCTTTTTCCAGGGCAAGAACAATGATTAGGGTGACCAGATAAAATCCAGGTCAGGGCTCATGTAACTTTAACAGTTGTAGAGAAAAGGGAATTTCAGCCAGTGTCATTTGTAAGCAATTAGTTCCTGGTGATATTCCCTCTTCATCACTACAGTTAATGTTGCAGCCTGCCTTCTTTTGTATATGGTCGCTCTAGTATAGTGCCTGCAACTTTAACTGTTGTGATGAAGAGGGAATATCGCCAGGAACTAATTGCATACAAATGTCACTGGGTGAAATTCCCTATTCTCTACAACTGTTAAAGTTACATGAGCCCTGACCTGGATTTTATCTGGTCAGCCTAACAATGATGTCATTTGCCAGGCTTCCAGGGTAATTGACTTATCTTCCTTCCTCTGAATGAAGTGATAATTGTTGGATAATAAGAACAACTCTGCATGATTCCAGACAGTAGGAGGCGATAGAGAATGTCCGGTAGCTTGATCAGTTCCTATTTCCGGTTCCTTCCCCTTCCTCTTCTTTCTTCTTCGTCTGTCTCTGCCACAAGAGCCTTGTGCTCTATCCAGAAAGCAAGCAAGTAACCATATCTCATGACTTCGCACACTTACATTCATGCACCCAGCTTTAGGGGGCACTTGGAGTTAAAGTGTTCTTTTCAACTGGCCTTAGCTTGCATTTGTTGACTCCAATACCAAATGCCATGTTGCCACGCTTTCTCTGTCTAAAGCAACTCTGTTGTAAATCACACTAGACTTTCCAAGAATAATATGAGGTTTTCAAGTTTGTCTTCTGAAATGGGATATGTCTTTCCTTTCTTTTCACCACAATTGTACTTCATGCTCATGGTATAAATGGCGATGCTTGTGTTCCTAATGAAAAGCTAAAGCTGGCATTTCAGCTCATTGTGTTTTACAGCTTGAACCTATCACATCACTGAATGGAATGGAGCGTACGCCCAAGTAACCATGCCTAGGATTGCAGACATGCCCTGTAAATTGCTTATTTGTTTGGGATGACTGTTTTATGCTACCATTTTTAACTGGAGAGCTAGCTCTTTTGTCTATACAGTGTGTCCATATGGAAAGGAGGACCGGGCTCCTGTATCTTTAACAGTTGTATGGAAAAGGGAATTTCAGCAGGTGCCATTTGTCTTCATCACTCCCTCTTCATCACAACGGTTAAAGCTGCAGGAGCCCTGACCTCTTTCGTATCTGGTCAAGACGGCAGGGTTCCTGCAGCTTTAACTGTTGTGATTAAGTGGGAATTTCAGCAGGTGCTGCATGCAGACAAATGATACCTGCTGAAATTCCCGTTTCTATACAACTGTTCAAGTACAGGATCCCGGTCCTCCTTTCCATACGGTCACCCTATGACAAATGTCACAAATAAACATATCTCTCACACCTTTGTGTGGGGAGCGAATTCTCCTCCTTATGGGTGAAATTGTGGACTTTTCTTTTTCATTTTTCTTACCGTACCTTCATTTGAATTTGCCAGGGCCAACAGGAGCTTAGTTCAAAACATTCTCAGGACCCCAGATAGATCTATCCCTGAATGAAGATTTAATTTCTCTGAATGGGGGAAAGAGGCAAATGTTCCAGGTTGTCCAATGTCTGCGGGGGAGGAGGGAAAGAGAGACACCTTAAGCATGAACATCATCCCAAGAAGGCTAATTGTAGATTCGGAGCGTTAATGGTACTCTTGCAAAACTCTCAGTGATCCACCAACAATTCACCGATTGTCAGGAGATGGTATCACTCCGCCATGGATCCTTCACCATTTGGGATGAGGGAGAGGGCGGAGGGAGGTGGTGCTTCAGAGGGAGAGATGCTGTGCCATTGAGGGTGAGCTATTCCACCTGCTCCCCTACCCCCTCCCACGTCTGGAGACTTTAAAAAGCAAGGCTGGAGCTGAAGTTTGGGAGGGGCTGCTTCAGGGGGAGAGACGTTATTCCAACCAAGTTGTGTTCCCCCCCCCCTTATCTGTTCTGTTTTGCTGTAAACTTGTATTTAGTATATTTTTGAGTATTATTGTGATGTTGTTGTGTAGTATATTTTAAACATTGTTGTAGCATATTGTTGAATATTTTTTTTTGTGATATTTCTACTGTAAACTTGCATTTTGTAAACTGCCCAGAGAGCTTTGGCTATGGGGTGGTATATAAATGTAATAATAAATGAAATGAAATGAAAAATAGCTTGCAGCTTGTAAACGCAGAAGCAACTCATTCTAGTCCACGGAGACTTTGGGGGCCAGCGTTGTTTCCCACTGAAGCGGCCACGACGCAACGAACTTTATGGCTGAGTTGCTGGCCTTTAGGGCTCTAGAGAGCAGCACCCTCGCTCCAGTTGGTTATTCTGATGCTGTCGGCAGGAAACCACTAGCAGAAGTCAACTGACGAGAGTTGCCTTTTTAGAGCGTCGCTGCAGAAATGCGACTTCTGAAGATTAAAACTCCTCATCAAGAAGGGCTTCGTTGGGAGGACGCTCCAGACCTTTCTTTGGTAGCTCTGGAGGACTTCCCGGGATATTCATGGGATATGCTTTGATCCAGGCACGTGGAATACCAAGGTAAGAAGCAGAGCTTAATGCGAGCTATTAGCGTGGTCTGTTCGTGAATGCCACATGTGACGGCATCCGGAGCGGGAACGTGGGCCCGTGGATGGAGCATTGGAGTGAGTGGCCTGCTCAGCTGTAGATCCAATGTCCAAGAGGGAGCTCAGCGGTAGACTCAGGCCAGATCCACACCAAGCCAGATATAGCACTATGAAAGCAGTATGAAAGCAGCATATCAAAAGGCAGGAGCCACACTACGGCTTTATCACGATATTGAAGTGCTCTGACAACTGTTGGGGCCCATAAGACGCATACCATATACTGCTTTCATACAGCTATATCCTGCTTGGTGTGGCACCTGCCTTTTATATACCACTTTCATAGTGCTATAACCTGTTTGGTGTAGATCTGGCCTCAGTTGCTGGCCCTTGTTCGAGTCATTCTCTTAGCCTTACTTTACGATCTGTAAAATGGGAATAACAGCTAATACTGTGTTGTATAGAAACCAGCGTGTATTCACCTTTCCCATTCCTCAACATGTTTTGGGACTCTGACCTTCATCAGAGGGTAATGCTCTTACATTTCTCTCTCTCTCTCTCTCTCTCCATCTTTGTTAAATATTAGTGGGGGTCTTTTGGTTCTATATTTATTATGCCCTGGATACCTGTGATGGTAAGGGAAAGATTTCCCCCACTAGTTAGTTGTTTATTTGGGGCATTTATGTACTGCTGTGTAGAGTAAAAACTCTCAGCAGTTCTCCGTGTTAGAAGGTCCACCTTATGGAGATATTCATGGTGGCCATATCTGATCTTGTATGGCATGTAGCCTGCAGGTGTACCAGAGACATCTGAGATTTGGTGAATTGTTGGGAATCCCAGAGAAATCTGGGATATGTCCAAAAATCCAAGCATATACCAGTGAATGCTGATGGTCACCTACATGTGATTGCTGGCATTCACTTATGTAATTCATATTTATTTATTTATTTAATCCTATGTTTATTTATTTATTTAATCCTATGTAAACCGCTCTCTGGGCAGTTTACATAGGATTAAAACAATTAAAAACAATATACAAAAATTAAAACGGCAAAAACATACAACATACACACAATCTGTACATTTAAAACCACTACAACACCCCCAAAAGCTACAAAAAACAAAAAGCTACAAAAATGTGGATATATACATGAATATATATATTCAAACCTTCATGGATTGTGACATTTCTCTGGCATTCTCAACTGAATATGAAAATATGCCAACATTTGGCATGCTTTTTATTTAATATGATACAATTTGTGTTTCCAAAGGGAATATTATTCAAGTTGGATGCCTATGAAGAAAGTGGTTTGTGAATCTGAAAAATGATTAAGATACATTTGTAATTATATTAGTAGTATGCCAATTATGGATTTTATTTGGGTGTGTTTGATTCCCCACCCCACCCACGAAGGCCAACAGCTGAAACATGTCAAATTCTGCTCTCCATGGGAGTTTAGTTTGCTTGGTACACTGAATTAAGGAGAGGATGACTTTGAGCAATTTGCTTCACCTTAAACTGACTGCCGCGTTAATTTGCCTGTCTAAAGTTGTCCCGACTCCCGGCATATCCCTGTTAGAGATTTCATAATAAACTTGGCACTGTAGTCCTAAGGGATCGCTCACCTTGTATGATGGGTGGCTTGTTAAAAGGAACCATTGGAGGAACTCTCCTCTGCGTCCCACCGACGTGAGACATACATTATGGTGGGACGTGGGAGACGGCTTTCTCTGTGGTGGCCCCCTGGCTGTGGAATGCCCTCCCCTTGGAGGCCCGACTGGCGCCGACACTGGCTTCATTTCGGCGCCAAGTTAAAACATCGCTTTTTATCAAAGCATTTGTGGGCTAAATTCACCATGGTTGCACATAGTTTAAATTGTTTTGAATTGTTTTATTGCTTTTAAAAGAATTTCTACCGGTTTTAATTTGTTAACGATTTATTAAATGTTTAGCTATGTAAATTATTTATGTTTGTATTGTTCTGATTTTATCTGTACGCCGCCCTGAGATCCCAATGGTAATAGGGTGGGATACCAATGTTTTCATAATAAAAATAAATAAATACATAAATCAAATAAACGAACAGAGGTGCTTAACTCGAGTTAAGGCCAGGAACGGATTTAATGCAATTTCTAGAGGATTTATGCCTTTACCTGGAATTACTTCCTATTGTTGTGTGAATAGAGGACGGTTCGCAATGCGTAATTAATCCAGGGGTGAGTGGAATCCATCGCTTAGCTGCCTTGGCAGGCTGCTCTGTCCCAAATAAAATAATGCTCAAGCTGAGACAACTAAAACCTTAATTTTAGACTTAGTCTTGTCTGATCTGGATCCATTTTCCACACCATCCTACAGAACAGGGCTTACCCCTTCTTCTTCTTCTTCTTCTTCTTCTTCTTCTTCTTCTTCTTCTTCTTCTTCTTCTTCCTCCCCTTCCCCTTCCCCTTCCCCTTCCCCTTCCCCTTCCCCTTCCCCTTCCCCTTTCCCTTCCCCTTCCCCTTCCCCTTCCCCCCTTCTTCTTCTTCTTCTTCTTCTTCTTCTTCTTCTTCTTCTTCTTCTTCTTCTTCTTCTTCTTCCACCTTAGGTACAACATGGCCCATACACAAAGGAGGGGGAAAGTACTGCTCTCTTTAATAACTGTATGGAAGAGGGAGTTTGGACAGGTGCGTCTTACCTTTCTCTTACTGCATTCCAGTGAAACAAGCTGCACCTTTTGAAATCCCCTCTTCTATCGCTATAAAACTATCAAAGGTTAAAGGACCCCCTGACTTTTTTTGCATTTCAGGCCCTTTGGGTTCCATTATGTATAGTTTTCCCCCTTTATATCCCTGTAGGTGTATAGGGATGTATGAGAAATTCATTTCAGATTTTTTAAGACCGGAATTTGCCCCGTTAGCATCTCCTGAACTCCAGTGCAAACACAACCTGCTGTTAAAGAGCGTAGATTTCCAAGCTTGCAATCTCTGTTTGCAGGGGAGGGGGGGGGGGGAATGCATTCGAAAAATGTGTACATTACAAAAAATATGCATTAAATGTACTTTTTAAAAAACTGTGCAAAGAACATACTTGAATCAATGGAAGAAGATTGCATACTTTGGGATGTGCACTTTGCAATTTTCTTGCAAAAGGGGAGGAAGTGATACAGACACGAGCTGGTCCGAGGCAAAGTTCAAGTAACTTCAATGAGCTCAAGTTCTGTGTCTTAAGGATCCCTCCAGCATGGAGTGTAAAGTGGGTGGAGGGATGCCAAAGTGGATACAGGGCCTTTTTGGTTGTAGCACCCAGGATTTTGATTTGGGAATACCCTTCCAAAAGAAGGACACCTGACCCCCATCGCTGTCCAGTTTTAAGACTGTTCTCTCTCAGAATCTCCTTTTCAATATGGATGAAATTGCTGCTGCTTTTGGTTCCTCTTTTAATTTAATTATTATTTTGTTGTTGTTTATCTGTAAAATCTTCCAGTATATTTTTTGTTTTAAGGAAGTGGTATCGGTGTTAGAAACGTAATACAAGTGTTAGAAATATAGTAATATAATACATATCCTTCATTGGAGACTCGAGCAGGGGCTGCACGGCCATTCGTCAGGGATACTGCAGCCTTACGTTTTCTGCATTGAGCTGGGAGGGTGGGCTAGATGTTCTCCAAGACCCCTTCCAGCTCTGAAATGCAATGATTCTATTTCCCAATGGCAGATAATACTTCGTGTGTCTGATGAAGCTGCTTCCGGCCCCAAACATTAACAGCCGTTAAGGCTGCAGTCCTAAACACACTTATCTGGAAGTCCATCTCACTGAATTCAATGGGGCTACTGCGGAGTAGACATTTATAGGTTTGCACAGTGAATCTTGTTAGCCTTTTGGATTCCACATGGCTCTGTGTGTGTGCGTGTGTGTGTTTAGTTTACTAAAATAGAGTAATATAGATTTCCCTCTGGAATCAATCTCACTTTGCAGCTGGGCATTCTCTCTCTCTCTCTCTCTCTCTCTCTCTCTCGTGCGTGTGTGTGTGTGTGTGTCTTTCTCCCCTTTAAAGAAAGCCCACAACCCAACAGGCGACCCACTCCTGACCCCCCACAGTCCCCTGACTTGACTGGAGCTCCTCCTTGCTTCCAAAGCCTTTTCACTAGGAGAAGGAGGAACAGACTCTCCACGGGCAATGCTACTAGTCCTGATGGCTAAATGCTACTTCTGGTATCGGGCAGTAAACCAGTTGCTGGGGAACATGGGCAGGGAGGGGTGCTGTTGCACTCATGCCTTGCTTGGGGGTTTCCCGTAGGCGCCTGGGTTGCTGGACTACCTGGACCCTTGCTCCGATCCTTCATGGCTCTTCTTATGTTCCCTTGATTGATATCCCCTTCTGGACAGTGGGGTGGATTGGGCCCAGGAGAGGGCAAACGAATGGGCAGCAGTGACTGTGACAAGGAGGGGGTGCACCCACTCAGGGACCCACACGCCCCCGCCAACCTGGAACCAACACTGGTAGTGGAGGTGAAAGAATGGAGATCAAGAGGAAGGGTTAGACCAGGGCCCCCTCCACAAGGATGCGCTTTTGCGCTCGGTTCCGCGATTATGCGCATTATCGCGGAGGCGCTTTTACTCCTAATCCCTCTGCACCGGAGGCGGCGAGAGGCGGCGAAGCGCATTAATTCATGTCCAAAAAGTGCTTTACAAGCAGTTAATGCGCGTAATCGCTTGTTCACACCGCGAAAATGCGCTTTAACAGCCGGAGCAAAATAAAAGTCGCTATTTAACGCGCGTTCGAAAATGCGCATTATCGGGGAGATAACGCGCCTGTACGCCCGTTTTGCGCTCCGTGCTTGTGGAGGTAAATTTTTTAATGAGCCTTCAAGGCTCATTAAACGTCTCGTGTGGAGGAGGCCTGAGAGATGAAGGCCAAGAGATGGTCTGTGCTGGAGCCCCGGAGAGGTTTCAAGGGAAGGGCAAAGAGTTTGGGCTGAAGAGGGGAGGGGAGGGGAGGGGAAGCCAGGGAATGGATCGGAAGTGAGGCGACAGCCACAGGAATGAATTCAGTGACGGAGATTTGCCACAATCAGACGGAGATTTATTCTCAGTTCTGGAGGAGCCACAGCTTACAGCAGGGGTGGTAAGACTTAGGCCTGTGGGACCCTATGGAAAGGAGGGCAGGGGCTCCTGTATCCCTAACCATTGTATTGAAAGGGGAATGTCAGCAGGTGTCATTTGTAGGCATGCAGCACCTGCTGAAATCCCCTCTTCATCACAACAGTTAAAGCTGCAGGAGCTATACTAGAGTGACCAGATTCAAAAGAGGGCAGGGCTCCTGCAGCTCTTTAACTGTTGTGGTGAAGAGGGAATTTCACCAGGTGCTGCATGTATACAAATGACACCTGCTGAAAATCCCCTTTCAATGCAACTGTTTAAGATACAGGAGCCCTGTCCTCTTTTCCATAGGGTCACCCTACCAGCTGAGGTCCCACCGAGCCCACGTAACCCCGCCCCTTCCCCTGCATTCAGCGCCTTTCCTCTGACCACCGGTCAATTGTTCCCAGCTTTTTGTGCTGTTTCCCTCCTATTCTGGTTGAAATGCCTCCCTGAAGCAGGCACTGGCAGGAAGAGCTTCTCGCTAAAATGGACATGTGTTTTGGCCACACCCCTTTGCCTTTGGCTCCACCCACCACCGGAATGTGGTCCGCAAGAGCTTCTCTGAAATGGAATTTGGCCTTCAGGGAAAAAGAGGCCCAAGGTCCGGGGTTCAAGGCAGGATTGAACCTGGGTAGGGTGACCATATGGAATGGAGGGCAGGGCTTCTGCATCTTTAACAGTCGTACTGAAAGGGGTGTTTCAGCAGGTGTCATTTGTGTGCGTGCAGCACCTGGTGAAATCCCCTCTTCCTCACAACAGTTAAAGCTGGAGGAGCCCTGCCCTCCCTCGTAACCTGCAGCTTTAACTGTCATGAGGAAGAGGGAATTTTGGCTCCGTTCCAGTTGCCATTCTTCAAGGTTCAACACCGTCCCTGGGTTCTTCCAACGTTAATTTTCTGAGGGGCGATTGTGGAGATGCATCTTGTTGCTAATGCAAGTGCTTATAACACCGCTGCTTCTCTGAAAGAACTGTAGCAGGTGTGAGAAGGGCGTTGTGTCCATTTCCACTGGTAGAGCTGGAGCTAGCGTCCTGCCAAAATCTGCCCTCCAGTTTCCTGAACTTTTACTCCCCCCTGGAAGAGGATTCCATTTTTCTGCCTCATTCTCAGGATTTCATAATTTCTTTTGAATTTCTTTCGTTGGGTTTGTGAGCTTGTCATTGTGAGTTCTCCGAGGGTGCAGTGTGTGTGTGTGTGTTCTTTCTTTTATACATCTTTCCATTGCTCTGCAGCCTCCTAGGCTGCCCACGCTTCCTGCTCTGAAAAGACCCCCCATGGGGGAAGAGTCACCTCGTGAGGTCTTCCCCTGGGCTTTAACGGAAGCGTGGGAAGACAGGGAGGCTACAGGCTGCTAGAAAGTTGACTGTATAATAAAAGACAGGACACTCATGCTCACTTCTCGGCCTCCTCCTGAGTAAGGTAAGCACAACAACCCCAGTCTTAACTCATGAGAATTTCTCTGAATTTTTCTTCTTCTTTGACTTTCTTTCTGAAAGCAATTTTTTGTCTCTCAGTTTGAATGAAAACGGTTGGAAGAAATGTACTAACTTTTAGTGCGGGATAATCGTGCGTTGTTTGTGAGAATGGACAAAGCGTGGGAAGACAGGTCGCGGGTCCGTCTAGGTCCATACCTTCTGTCTAGGAGAATCCTTCCTCTGCCTGACACCTTCCAGATGTGTTGGACTAGGAGCTTTTCTATAGGAGGTATTTATTGATCGTCATTTCCTACTCACAGGTTCTTTAGATAACTTTGCTGGGCTCTCCCGTTTTGTTCCTGTGTCTAACTTTTGGAGAGGGTTTGTTTTTGTTTTTAGAGCAAGGAAAATGCGACATTTAATTGGGAAAGTGAAAGAAAATACGATTTCCTCTTGTGTATTTGGGTTATTCCACTACACCACAATGACATCTAGAAATTATGTAGCAGAAAAGGAAGGAAGGAAACGCTCCTCATGTAGTTCTGGGATCTCAATTCTGCGATGAAACCAGAAGTAGATGCAGTCCAATTAATAACCTTCTGTAGAATCAGCCCCATAGCCGGGGTGGGGGAGCTAGGGGGAGCTGCACCCCCTAAATTTCCACTGACCCCTATTTTTTTTTTACAAACCAATATTTGTTTGTTTTTTTAAAAAAGCTTACAATTTTATCTTTAAAAGGCCTACAAACCAGATGAACTACTCCCTAGTTTTTTGGCAGCCCCCCCCCCAAACTTTTAGATGGGCTACGGACCCATGTAGAAAAGCTCTACAGCTCCCACTGTCCCCTAGCCAGCCTGTTTAGCGTGAACTAAATTAAAGATTTGAAAATTTTTCAAAGTTTGGGATACATCGAAGTTAAGATCAGAAAAATGAGAAATGTCGAGAAACGGGTATTGGTAGAATTCTCTATCCCTGTTTTATCACTTTTTCTGATTGCTCCTGATGTCTGTAGCCACTTTTTTTCCTGATCCATCTTCCCTCAAATCCCTCTTCAAAACCTCACCCTCTCGAAAGCAGTATAAGAACATCTCTGCAGGAGCAATCAGCCAGGTGACAATGGGAATGTACATCTTGGCCAGAAAAGGTTAGCTCACTCCCTAACAAATGGCATTTCGGGGTCAAACTGCCTCTGCAGCTAATAACCCTTGGCAGACTGTTCCTCCATGATTTTGGCTAACTCTTTTCAAAAAGCCATCTAAGTCCATGGCTAGTTTTTCGTGAAACACCCAGACAGCTTTGGCTGAACAGTTGCCATTCACAAAACGTTGTTGGGTCAGACCATATACATCATGGCAATGTTGAGCAGATTAGCATATGTGAAACACCTTTGTCCCGATTCAAACCATAGGAAACAGAACTGAATTTCTTAATGAATTATACTTCAGCGATTTCACATTGGCATCTGTCTCTGAAATTCCTTTGTTTACTAACGACTACTTTAAGGCCATTCACAGAGACCCGGTTTGCACCTAATGAGAAGCCAGCATGGGTGTATTTCCCCATGGAACCCATGGGCTGTTTTAGGGTTTCGGGTGGCTTGTCAACCACCCCAACAGCCCACCTTCATGGGTTCACACATAACAAGAATTATGGCGTGCCCCCGCTGTGCCCCTAATATTCAAAATGGCGGTCACTACCACAACGAAAACCCCCACAAGGAAATTCACCCATAGTGGCTTCTTGTTAAGTGTGAACTGGGCCAGAGCATCCTTGGACGTTGAAATTTCCTCCACTGGTTTCTGAATAGAGCCAGTTCTTATCTCAGATTTCATGTCTGTTTATACTTTTACATTGAGCCTGACCTGTTTGTCCTATGTAGAATAAAGTAGGGCTAGGCTAGCAATTTATTTATTTATTTGTTATTACATTTCTATCCTGCCTTTTTCCCTCCAAGGAACCGCAGGCAGACTACATAATCCTCCTCCTCTCTTTTTTATCCTCACAACAACAACAACAACAACCCTGTGAGGTAGGTTGGGATGAGAGTCTGTGACTGGCCCAAAGTCACCCAGTGAGCTTCTATGGCTGAGTGGGGACTAGAACCCAGATCTCCTGACTCTCAGTCCAACACTCTGACCACTTGCTACACCACACTGGCTCTCAAATAATGTCGTATATCACATTAGATGATGAGCAGGTGTGTGTCCCCCTGATATCATGGATGAGGTTATTACGAGACAGGACAAAAAGATATCTCACATGCTTTTCATAGAATCACAGAATTTAAGAGTTGGGATTGACCTTGGTCCAATCCCTTGCTCCATGCAGGAGTCTTGCAACTACAGCATCGATGATAAATTGTCATCTTGCTTCTGCAAAGGACAACCCACCTCTTTCATTGACCCAACTAGCAGAACTTGTCACCCTTATTTGTTTCAAGATGGCTTGTTGTGACTTCCAAACCCGGCGCGGTTTCCTCAGCGTGGTTTCTTAACTACACACGAGCCACCCTGAAAACCCATGGCTTGTTGCTGGGTTGTTCAGAGCAGCTTGTCGTGACGTCCGAACCAGCCCATTAAAAGCCCCCAGGTACTTTTGGTTTTCCTCTCAAGAAAGGTGCCTGCATTTCCTTTCATGCAGCTTCATCCTTTCCTGTGTCATTCATAAGAGCTGTAACAACCTAGCGAAAACAATATCCCCACATGTTGGGGGCAAATGTTCGATCTGAAACATCTTCATTCTTGAATTTATATAGGGATTAGAGAAACTTCAAGGAGGGCAGGCCCTGTCTACAGGCAAGGAACATCATCACACAGGAGGAAAATCGCATTTCCTTACTGTCGCTTCTCCGCCCACGAGTTTGTCCCTCATTACTTCCTCTTTTGAAAGAGGAAGTAAACAACCTGCACGCGGCCCATTCAGTGGGCCGTTTTGATCACGCTGTTCCTCCTGCACACAGCAGGAGATAGCGGCAACTTCCATCTCATAAATTAAGTTGGACTTACTGGGGTGTGGGGTTTTTTTGGGGGGGTCACGTGAAGAAGGCTAGAAGGGGTGGGAGGTGCGCGGGATGCAGAGGATGACATGAGAGAGACCCGCGAAAATCCGCGACTGCCCAGCAATGAGCGTGCAATAAAACGCTCATCTGATGACGCCTCTTAGCAGTGAATCTGCTCCAGGTTTCAGCCAGAAACAGTCAAAACTCTGACTGCAAAGCACCCTTAGAGAGCTCCCTTAGAGTTCTGACTGGTTTGGGCCAAAACCCGGAGTGGATTCATCGCCCCATTGGTATTGGAACCGGCAGCCTCCACTGGGGGGAGGGCAAGATGGAGGGAGGGCAGGACTTCAGCTGTTCATATAGTGACTGGTCTAAGCGAGTTTACAGCGGAGATGAGTGATGCCTGGAGTCCCAACTGAAAGCTGCTTATGAATGAAGATTACTTTGTTTTGGCATCCAATAAGCAAGCAATAAATAGGTGTCAGGGTGATTCAAACCCATATGTGTTTTTGTTTGTCAGGGTGGATTTTTTTTAAAAAAACAAATTAGTTTTCTAAGTCAATTCCAGGAAGGCATTGCCTGTACAAGAATTAGCGAAAACCTGAGGGGTTTTAGGTTCTCCTGTGAGAATTTCCAACTGGAAATCCTGCAACGTTGTCATCCGCGCTACAAAACCAGAGGTAAGCCCAAGTGAGGGGGGAAATAGCAGAGGTGGGTGGATGTGTGAGTGCGAGAGAAACAGAGTGAATTTCCAGACTGGCAGGCATGGGAGGGGTTAAGTTCCAAATCTTCCTTAGAAAATATAGCTTCACCAGTGGAGGTGGGTGACTCCGATTTCGATGGGGCTGTGAATCCATTCCGGGTTTGACTCAGAACCATCCAGAACTCTAAAGGAACTATTGAAGGTGTTGAGCCTATTTTGGAGACAGGGTTCAGCACCTTGGAGAGCTCCTATAGAGTCCTGGTTTGTTCTGGCTGAAACCAGAACGGATTCACAGCCCCACCGAAATCGGAGCTACCAGCCTCCACTGACTTCCCCCTTCTAGTTCCATTACCTTTACTACTCTAATTCTGTCCCTATTTATCAAGGCCAAAAATCTCTCCTGTGTTTTTTTTTTCCTTCCTTTCTTTTTGGAACGCCTTAATATTTTTTTTGGTGTTTTTGTTTTGTTGTGAATTGCTAGAATTGTCCTTCTTGAGGGGCCAAACCCCCAGCACGGATCTCAAAAAGTTACATCTGTAGAGGTGGGGAATTGATGCATCATTCCCAGGGTCAATGCCGATGCATCCATGCGCACTAAAGCGCCATGCATTGTGCAGCTGGCAGCAGCCTGGTGGCAAATTCTTAAGTGCAGGTGTTCATCCCAACGGTGCCCCTAGCCACTGAGAGCCGTTGCAAAGCTGATGGGATTTCTGTATCTGGTCAAGAGGGCAGGGCTCCTGCAGCTTGAACTGTTGTGATGAAGAGGGAATTTCACCAGGTGCTGCATGCATACAAACGACCCCTGCTGAAATTCCCTTTTCTATACAACTCTTAAAGGTACAGGAGCCCAGTCCTCCTTTTCATAAGGGTCACCCTAGATTGAATCCACTCTGGATTTCAGTCAGAACCAGTCAGAACGCTAAAGGATGCTGTCCTTTGGGATAGAATGGAGTAAAACTCTAGCAAACCCAAGGGTAATAGAACCACTCATGTTACTACTATTGCAATTATATTTTTCATTCTATCTAAATTTACAGGCAAGAGAGCATCTCCTAATATATATATATATATATATATATATATATATATATATATTGTGGGGAAGGGGAAACTCTTAAATATTATAAACAATGTCTGGAAAATACAAAATTATTGTAACAGAATCACAGACTTGAACAGTGGGCTATTGTTTCCTGTTGACTACACTCAGCGAGCAAGAATTTACACAGTGGCCTATTTATTTGCATACTTCAGTTGCTTCAGAAGAAAAATAAACTTACAGGTAATGGGGGAAAAAACACCTTGTGCGGTAACAGAATTAATTTGTAGCGTTGCTTGCTAGCTGGCCATCAAGGTAATTCATTAACAGAAAGAAAAACAGGACATTGTGAAGCACGTACATCTATTTATTAACATTAATGCAACATTTAACTTAAGTGATAATATTTTATTAGGATTAAAACATTAATTAACTTAGGGCTGGGGGATGCTGAGAGTTGTAGGGCTTTTCCCCCCCTCTCCAGACAAGCATAAGATTGTACTGTTAGAGATATTGCATTGGGGAAATTGGTTTGCTGTTGGGTTCTGTTCGCACAGCTTGAATGATAGATGTCAAGAAAAGATCACAGTTCTGGAAATCAATGACAGGATCTGACATTTTCTGAACTGCTTGCTATTCCTCCACCCAACAGTGAATGTTCAACCAGTGTGGCTGTTGGTGTAATATGATCTGACCATCTAGCTGGCCCTCCAAGAAGGATTCAAGTGACTGCGTTCAGGACCAGCTGAATTTTCTGAGCCATCTTCAAAAACAGCCCCAAATAGGGCACATTACTGTAGTCCAGTCTGGATGCCACTTGACAGGGTCACACAGCTTATGTGCCAACTGACGTAGGACTCCTGCCTACTGCCACCATCTTGGCTTCTACAGTGGTCAGAAGGCCTTGCAACCTAAAGACTTGACTATTAAGGGGGAGTGCAACTCCATTCAATACCAGCTGAATGCCTCTCTCCAGATCAGCAGAATTCTCCACCCAAAGTTCTTCCGTCTTGTACTTTATTTATTTATTTATTACATTTGTATACTGCCCCATAGCCGAAGCCCCATAGCCGAAAATACTTCCATCTTGGCTGGATTAAGCTTCATCTTGTTTGCTTTTATCCATCCCAAAATGGCCTCCAGGCATCTGCTTGGGGAGCTCCACAGTATCCGTTGGATTAGTAGGTAGAAAACAGAGGAACAGCTGTGTGTCATCCTCATATTGGGGACACTAAGGGTGACCATATGAAACAGAGGACAGGGATCCTGTATCTTTAACAGTTGCAAAGGACAGGGAATTTCAGCAGGTGTCGTTTGTATATTTACAGAACCTGGTGAAATTCCCTCTTCATCACAACAGTTAAAGTGACAGGAGCCCTGTCCTCTTGACCATGTACAAAAGAGGGCAGAGCTTCTGCAGCTTTAACTTTGTGATGATGAGGAAATTTCACCAGGTTCTGCATATATACAAATAACACCTGCTGAAATTCCCTTTCCTATGAAACTGTTAAAGATACAGGAGCCCTGTCCTCCTTTTCATATGGTCAGCTTAGGGGACACTACAGCCCAAACCTCCAGTTGATTTCCCTCAGCAGTTTCATTTAAATGTTAAGTGACACAGGGGACAAGGTAGAATCTTGTGGTACCTCAAAGACTAAAGGCCATGGAGGAGAGCAGAAGCCTTCCAGCATCACTTCTTGAAGTCCACCAGGTGGGATTGGAGCCACCATACCCCCCCCCCCCCCCGTAAAACCAATTTGGAGCATCATCATCCAGAGGAAAATTGCATTTCCTTACCATCACTTCCCTGCCTGCACATTTGTCCCTCATTGCTTTCTTTTGAAAGAGGAAGTAAACTATGGCTCAGTTCGGACGACATATTAAGCAACGGAGGGGTAAATAACGTACTGACCGTGCATTAGGCAGGAGGAGCTTCACAGACGACACGCTGCAGCCGGTGCTGCTCGGAACCGGCAAACGCCCCGGCTGCAAGGAACTTGTGGCGGCCATTTTGGTTGCAGCCTCTCCTCCGTGTGTCCCCCAGCCATATCCCAGCATGCACTGTGAGTTCTGCCGGCTGCATAGAGCGGCTGGGGTTTTTTGGCTGCTCTAGGCAGCAGAACTCTAAACGGAATAGTCCACGGAGAGAGGGGGGGCTGAATTCGGACGACACTTTAAACAACGGGGCTTCGGGCTAAACAACGGGCAAGCCCGTTGTTTCACTCCATTGTTTAAAGTGCCTGATTAACGTACTGTCAGTTGTGTGTTGGTTGTGTGCTGCCCTCCAGACGACACAATAAGCAACACAACTGACGATTGTTCCCCCCCTCCTCCGTTGCCTAATGTGTTGTCCGAACTGAGCCAATGTGTGTGTGACCCCTTCAGTGGGCTGTTTTGATCCCGCTGCTTCTCCTGCACACAGCAGGAGATAGCGGCAACTTCCATCTTTAAAAATAAGTTGGACTTGCTTGGGTGTTATTGTGTCGCACGAAGGAGGCTAGACAGGGCGGGAGGCATGCGGGAGGCAGACAACGCCGTGAGAGGGACCCGTGACAATCCATGAGTGCCCAGCAACGAGCGTGCAATAAAGCGCTCGTCTGATGGAGCTCTCAGGCAGGTGATCCAGTAGGATATCCTGCCCAATGTAATCGAAAGCCACTGAGAAGCCCTGCCTCGTCCCTGGCATAAATCATCTACCAGGGTGCCTGTGGCACTTTCTGTTCCAGAACCATGAGTAAGATTGGAATGGATGGATCCAAATAATCAGTATCCTCCAAGACTACGTGGATTGGAGAGGCCTCCACCTGTGCCATAACTTTGCCCAAGAACGGAAAGTTAGACACAGGGAAATTGTTATCACAATTTGAGGATTCTAAATTGTTGGGGAGGGCGTTCCAGAAGGGGCCAAACTGCACTAGCCAGTCAGCATCCATGCCACCCAGAAATAATTATTTACTACTACTGGGCTATATCCTACAGGGCCATTTCACAAGCAACCCCACCCACAATTCCATTGGGATTCACTGCTTCCTATAAGAAGACCTGAAATGAGCAGAAACATTCATTTCTGGATTGGGACAGATCAGAGGAGCTTTCTTATGCAAGCTCTGCCGACCTGCCCCATTCCAGAAATGAACATTTCCTCTCTTTTCCAGTTGCTTCTGGAGGTGCTAAATCTCCTCTGCAGCGCATCCCGCTTGCACTTGCGTAAGTCTCTGTTGGATCCTGCCCTCTAAGATCCAGACCCCTTCAGCCCTGCCCTGGCTGATTTGAAAAGCCAAGATGGCCAAGTATCTAAGATTCAGGTGGCGGTCCTCAGTTGTCCAAAAGCTTTCCCACCAATGCCAAAAGATAAGTATTGTGTGGCAAGTGAGGTCATGAAAACTACCTTTAATTGCACTGACTTGGAGTTTTCTTTGCACTGGTTATTCTTTTCCTTCTACTTTAACTTTAGGCACCTTTTAAGCTCACAGAATCACTAGTAATGATTTTGCGGTCTACGTAGTGTTCAGTTCACTTCTTCTTAAACCAATCCTTACCTGCCCTCTTTAGTGTGACTTTCTTATTTCTCTTTGCTACCCTTATTTGAATAAGTAGAGGCTTTTGTTGGTTTTGTCCAAGAGCAGTGTCCTTTGTTAGATGTTTCTGACTTCCTGACTGATGAGATCACCACATCATGGGTCACACATGCTCAGGTTGTTGACTTTTGGTTCCTGCCATGTTCATTTTTTCACCTCTACCTCCCTGTTTTCAGGGAAACTAAAAGAAAACGGGATACACTGAAGGCCAAGTAGATGGTAAATGAGATGTGATAGGCAGATGGTACGATCCGGAGGAACGGGTTTTTAAAAAACAAACAAACAAACTTTTTATGTGCCATAATCCTGCATCATCTTTACATTAAGGGGAAATCAAGTTGCGTACCTGGGGCGTTTGTGCTTCCTGCTGTTTGGCGTGATTATTATGGGTTTAATTACATGGACAGAGAGGGCTGACCATGTGATTTGAAGTGAATATTTCCCCTCCCTTCAGTTCCATTGAGAAAGCCCAATCTTGTGGCAGAAGATCCCACTTTTTTCGAACGTTACCACTTTAAAAGTGGTTCTTCTCCTGACGGAATTCCCAACGGTTGCTGCAGGAGACATCCTGGTAATTCATGACATCGTTTAAAAGATCCACAAACTTCTGCGAATGGCCAGTCACGAGTGTGCAATAAATCGCTTGTTTAGAGGAGGCCCTGGTCCTGGTTATGCTGCACAATGGTTTCTCTTTCAGTCGCATCCACACATTTGCCGTACCATCTAGTTGTTTCTGACGCAATTGAAACAGGATAGCAGATGTCTTATTCATGTACATTGTGCTAACATCTATGCAGTGGGGGAGATTTTTTGTTTTGTTCACATTGGCTTTTAGATTCCTATCTTTCTCAGGCCGTTGTGTGTTCTGCCTGCTTTCTGAGAAACCGAGGCTGATTCATCTGATGGGGGGCTGTTTATCAAACAGGGTGGTTCTTCCTTTTCCCTCCATCAGCAATCAGCATAAACCTCCCCCTAAGAAATATGCAAAGGGACACATATCAGCACAGTTTGAGTCCCATCATGACAAATTCCTGAACGGTAGTCTGTGTTAAGTCTGTCGCAGCCAAACGAGCTCAAAAACCCTCAAGAGTCATGAGACGATACAGCGCAATCCTATGCATGTGGATTCAGAAGTAAGCCCCGCTATGTCTTACATGGCTTTATGGGATTGCAGCCTGGTTGTGATATGTTTAGCCCACTCCAACAACTCCAGATGACCAACCCAAATGTCGCCCAGCATACAGTTGGGTCATTTTAGACCCTGAACTTAATGGTCTCATGCTCCCAACCCCCTTTAGACAGCCTTGTGTATTATTTCAATTGGGAAGCACACAAAAAACATTTCCACCTCCATCGCCATCCCACGCTTCACAACTTCTTCCACTTTCCTCGTCATGACTACGGGAATAAAATGGAGGTATTTCTTTATTATATTTATATCCAACCTTCCTTCCATTGTGAAACTCAAGGCAGTTACATGTGGTTCCTAGATGGTCTCCCCTCCAAACAATGACCGGACCCACATCTGCTTAGCTTCAGCAAGGTGACTGCCTCGTGATCCTTCCGCCCATGCTTTGGGTCACTTTGCTTCTGTTGCCTACCACTTGAGAGAGAGAGAGAGAGAGAGAGAGAGGATATACTTTAAAGTAAAAATAGTAAAATGAGCATCTCTAGCCATGTATGTGAGTGACCAGCTGCCACCTTCTTATAAAATATTTTTAAAGAATAAGAAGAAAGATTTGATACTTCCCCCATCTTCGTCATGTGGTGCCAGGGATTGATGTGAAGTCTGTTTGCTGCTGCCCGCATCTCCTACCAAACTCTGGGTGATCATTTAGAGCTCCCCATGGTTATGGGAGCCCAGGCGTCAAATCCCAGGTCCAGCCCTAGCTGCACACCTGGTGTCACAAAAGAGTGAGCAAGCTTTGGACGTCTCCAGAACTCTGCAACAGGCAGCGCAGTACACAGAGCACGGGATGAAGGAAGGATGATTGCAAATAATTAAAAGGACAAAACCAGAAGGTGTCAATTATCACTGAAGCTTATGTGCCGCGATAAATCTATCCGTCTTCAAGATGCCTCAACACTTCTGTGTTGTGCATGATATGATTATAAGCTCCTCGGGGCAGGAAACTGTTGTCTTAGACTTTGTGAAGCGCCATGCACATTCAGGGATTGGGTAAGCACTCTAAGGCCTCCATCACACCTAATTCCCCCTGCCCCTGGTTTGCCTCCGTGTTTTTTTACCTCTGAGGCAGAAGCGTGCCAAGATTATGATCCCTTTCACCTGAATACTCTGCTCTTTCTTTCGCTCCTTCACCCCTTTGCTCTTCCACTCCACTCCACTCCATGCCTCCCCTTCTCCTTCTCCCTCCAGTCGGTCCTGTCAGATGAGCACTTCAACCAGACCGCCTTTCTGCCGGGCAAGTAGGGAAGGACCCTTTAGTCTGGCTCTTTGGGGGCATTGAGGGAGTACGATCCTGTCTCTGCAGGGATTCAGGCGTTGTATGATTTAAAAAATGGTTTGGAGCCTTGGATGCAAGGTTTGGGTTTTATATGGAGGCCTGGAGCCGGCTGCTGGGAGAGATCGCTTTTCCCTGCCAGGACCTGATGCCATCCATTCAAGCCCCCAGTTCCTTTAGAACTACAAGGAAGCTTAGGGCGCATTAAATGCGCTTATAGAAAATAAGTCAGACTTTTAGCATTCTAGGAAAGGCTGGGGAAGAGGCGGGGTGTCAGCAGGACAGGCATGGTGTCATGTGAGTCCCGTGCTGCAAATCTGCACACCAGGCATGGCGAGAGTGCACTAAATCGCTGGTGTGATGGAGCTCAAAATGGGGTGGGGGTTAACAATGCAAGCCCCTCCCCCATTCAATTTCCTCATCTCCATTTTGCAGACACCACCCCCTCTCCCAAGGTAGTGCAAATTCAAAATTGTGCTCATGCCACACCCCTTTTGCCTTTGGCCTTGCTAGGCTGACCATATGGAAAGGAGGACCGGACTCCTGTACCTTTAACAGTTGAATAGAGAAGGGAAATTCAACAAGTGTCATTTGTATGCGTGCAGCACCTGGTGAAATTCTCTCTGCATCACAACAGCTAAAGCTGCAGGAGCCCTGCTCTCTTGACCAGATATAAAAGAGGGCAGGGCTCCTGCAGCTTTAACTAGGGTGACCATATGGAACAGAGGACAGGGTTCCTGTACCTTTAACAGTTGCATAGAATAGGGAATGTTAGCAGGTGTCATTTGTATGCATGCAGCACCTGGTGAAATTCCCTCTGCATCACAACAGTTAAAGCTGCAGGAGCCCTGCTCTCTTTAAGTAGAGAGACCAGATATAAAAAAGGGCAGGGCTCCTGCAGCTTTAACTGCTGTGACAAAGAGGGAATTTTGCCAGGTGCTGCGTGCATACAAATGACACCTACTGAAATTCCCCTTTCAATACAACTGTTGAAGATACAGGAGCCCGGTCCTCTTTTTCAAATAGTCACCCTAGGCCCTGCCCTCTCTGCATTTGGCCCCACCCACCACTGGGATGGAACCCTCAGTCTCCGAGCAACGCCGGGGGGGCACATGTCGTGGGCCTCTGCTGGGGCGTGGCCCTCAGCAGGTGCCCAACCAGTCGTACCTTTGACACCGGCCCTGTGGTGCAGGACAGACATGTTTAAATCAAAGGAGCATAGCAAAAGAAGGTAGGGGAGGGTGCGCGTTGCTTTCCCCTTTCCTCTGCATGGTCTCTTTAATGGAAAAGTTGACTCCTGCTTTTCATGTGAACAGAGCAAAACAATGAGCTGAAACTGTGCCTGCAGTTGTCACCTAACAACTGAGGACAAAGACCACAGCCTTGCTGAGAGCAGACTTTCCTCCACCCAGGCCTCTTTCAGATGTTTTGAACTACAACACCTATCATCCCCAATCGTTGGCCATGCTGGGTTTTGTGTCTTCAGCAACTGGGCTTGCTCTGTCCTCGAGTGTGTTCCATATGTGCCGTGTAAAGAAGTGCGTCCCTTTCTCTATCCTGAATCCGCACCATTCAGCTTCACAGGATGACCCCTTTGGGTCATGTTAGTATTATAAGAGAGAAAACGTCTCCCTATCGACTTTCTCCACAGTGGGCAGCTGAGGTTTCATCATTGACATCCACCAAAAACCGGGACACAAAAGTAAGGTGACCATATTTGGGAAACCAAAGAAGAGGACACCCAATGGGGGGAAGCAGCTTTCCGGGACCCTGGAAAGAGTGTCATTCCCCCTTGGCCACCTTAAAGCCCCCGACTGGAGTGGAGGAGAGGAAAGCGGGTCATTCCCAACCCACCCCCCACTGCTTCAATCGGGGCTTTTTCTATAATGTTCGGGAATGACACGCTTTCCCCTTCAAGGCCTCCAGAAAGCATGTCATTCCCCCCACACCATTCTAATGGTGGCCTTAAAGGGGAAAGTGTGTTCATTCCAGGACATAGAAAATGACAGAAAATCCCCCCTGACACCCAGGATAGGACAAAAACCAGGACAAAACCAGGGAAATCCTGACAGTTGGTCACCCTAACTGCAGCCCTCACATTTTTGAGATGCAATTTCATGTGGGAAATTTGAATGGCAAAAATCTGGCATGTTGGAAGCTTTCCTTTCAGCTGAAAACACACACATCTGAACAATAACATGCATAAAGGAACGGAAGTTTGTTCTAAATGCATGATTATTGTTTACGGGTTTTTTTTACCAAACATTTCTATACATTTTATAAAATGAAGTGATGTTGTGGTATGAATTGAATGTTTTGCTTGTTCAGTTTTAGGGATGCACACTCTCCCTGACAATATTTATACTGAAGAGCAGCCACCAAATAATTAATATAATATAATATAATATAATATATAATCCGTTGGGAGAGGCGGGTGATAAATAAATATATTATTATTATTATTATTATTATTATAGGAGTCTGTCTGTCTCTCTGCTTATCAGACCACATCTCCAAGACCATGAAACCCAAAAATGTGAAACGTGGCATACGTACTAAGGGGCCGTTAGAGTTGTACGCCAGAGAGTTATTTCATTTTTACAGAGTATTAATTAATTTTAATTAATTTAATCATGTTCATGTGTTTGGAGCTGCTGTACCATCTTCAGTCACTAGATGTCATGTGTTTGACCCCTCCCGCAGTACCACCTTTGGTCACTAGGTAGACATCCCTAACCAGCACATAGCTTTGCGTTTGATACAGGTTGATGCCTGGGTGGGGTAGTCCAAGGGGCAGATTTACATAGCTGCTGTTCCCCCTGCTGTGGGGCAGCCCCCCTCAGGGGAATGGTGTGGGCAGACCCCTCCATCATGGGCTTATGGGGTCGCACCATGGCAGGTGCTGCACTTAGGATTGCTGGAGGATGTACATTTACTCAGACAGGGCGAGGACAACGTATCGAACTCTAACAGCTGCGTAAATTTGCTTGAAATGAAAACATACGAAGGCGGCTCGGAGGGCAGCAACAAGGGAAAGGGCCTTCTTGCTGGTGGCCCCTCCAGTTCTGGAATGATCTCCCTGATGAAGCCCACCTGGTGCCAACATTGTCATCTTTTGGCATTCTTTTTGATCAGGTCCTGGATTGCCTCTGGCTGATGGTTTTTAATTGTTTTAGATATATGTTGTTGTGTGTGCTATCTGTTTTATGCCGATGGTTTTTATACTGTATCGAATTTATTTTAATGTTGTTGTTTTTTTTTAAGTTTTGTGAACCATCCAGAGAACTGCGGCTGTGGGGCGGTATAGCAATATAACAATACCTGGGGGGAAATTCCAGGTACTGCCATCCATCAGACCTAGAGTGCAAGCAAAGCCCATCCGCAAGGTAATCCCACTATATTTGCCCGAATGCAACCTTGTTTGTGCTTACTTCAGTGCAGGATGGGATTATGCGGAAGCAGAAACAACTCCATCCGGAGGGAGAAGAACAATTCCATATATAGGCAGAAACCCCAGTCGCTCCCGAAAAAGAAACAACCTCCACCTCCACCACAGGTAAGGATTCATCTCCAAAACTGAGCGTGCAAAATGATCACAAGCCAGAGCTCAGAGGGCTGAAATTCTGCACGCTCCAGATGAATTGATTTCTGCAACCTGGTCCGTATGTTTAGGGGATGGCTGCTCAGTCAAGCATTTCCCATTCCCCCCCCCCAATCCCATTTACTGGTGTGTCCCCCCCCCTGTAAATTATGGAAAACAGGAACTTAGGAAGATGCTTTTGAATCAGGCCACGGTTGGCGTCAGTTGAGGGTGGTGACTCTGATTTCAGTGGGGCTATAAATCCATTCTGGGTTTGAGTCAGAACCAGCCAGAACTCTAAAGGAGCTATCTAAGATGCTGGACCTATTTTGAGGCTAGGGTTTGCCATTTGGTTAGCTCCTTTTGCATTCTGGCTGATTTCACGGTGTTCACACTGCGGCCAACCAGCTGCCCCACGGGAAAAGCAGGTCATGAGTGCAATGGCATCCTCCCACACATGTTCCCCAGCAAACTGGTGTACCTAGGCAAACTCCCTCTGATACTGGAGGTAGCATAGAGCCACCGGGACTAGTAGTCCTTTCTATCCTCATTCTCCGTTGGTTTGTGCAATCCCTTTGATGCTAAGTGGGTTTGCATCTGGGCCAGTGGTTAGGTGGGAGATGCTCTGGGATCCCCCAAATGGACGGGATTGAGCACTATCAAAAGAAGGCAGGATCACAGTGCCATGAATCAAGCGCAGGGATGCTGTGGTCCTCTAGATGTCGTTGGACCGTCACCCTTGAGCATTGGTCATGCTGGCTGGGGCTGCTGGGAGTTGGAGCCCCAAAATATCTGGAGGGACAGTGGTTCCTCCCCAGCCTTGATCAATAGCAGCCTGCTTACTGTCAAGCATGAGTGGCTTGCTGATACTTGATTTGCCTAACGCAAATGCATCGCTTCTCCTCATCAGGGGAATCAGGTTATTTATTCTCGGAGTGGGGCACCATGCTCCCACCGCAACATTTGGCAAATGGATCCATGTGACGGGGGGGGGGGTGCGTGTGGGCCATCCTAGTGCAGTGAAGTTATGTTTGGCTTCTTTCTTCATTTCTTCCAAAGGGCAAGCCACACAAACCCAACGCTTCTACTGAACAGCCTTTTAGCAATGGTAAGAAAAGAAAAGGAAATAAAAACTTCCTTACTTCCTTCCTTAGATTTTGTAAGCTCCCTTTTATCAAATGAGTACAATAAATTTTTTTTGTAAACCACCCAGAGAGCTTCGGCTATGGGGCGGTATATAAATGGAATAAAATAAAATAAATAAAATAAATAAATTATTATTATTATTATTATTACATTTATTTATTTATTTACATCCCACCTTTTCCCCAGGGTGGGGACTCAAAGCGTTACACAAAGTTAAAACATGTACAATTAAAACATATAGAGATAAGTTTCCAAAAGTTAAAATGGAATTAAACCTACAGTAAAATTAAAAATATTTTAAAAATGTAAAAGCAATAACAGATTTTAAAAACAAAGCAAAACTATACATTAACATAGGTCCACAGTATTTCAAAAACCCTGCTGGAATAAAAAAAGGTTTTACCTGCCTCTGGAAGTGCAGCACAGAGGGAGACAGTCTGGCTTCCTTAGGAAGGGAGTTCTGGAGCCTTGGAGCAGCCACCGAGAAGGCCCTCTCTCGTATACCCACCAGGCACGCCTGGGATGTGGGTGGGACTGAGAGAAGGGCCTCCCCAGAAGATCTCAGAGCATGGGCAGGCTCATAGGGGAGAATACGGTCTTTCAGGTAACCTGGACCCGAGCCGTATAGGGCTTTACAGGTGATAACCAGCACTTTGAATTGTGCCTGGAAACAAACCGGAAGCCCGTGGAGCTGCTAACAGGGGAGTTGTATGTACAAAGTATGAAGTCTACCAAGTTCCAATGTGAAGTATTTTATTATCTGTTTTTATCGCCTTCCAAAAAAAACGGACAGTGTTCCAGATGTGTTCCCCCCCCCCAAGACCCCCACCTTGCTTCCACAGCGAATGGGGGTACTGCAAAACCAGTATGCAACTGCCCATGGGTGGAAAAAATCCTTTAATAATAATGAGTGACATCTGGGGGGAGAAGTGCTTCTATTTCCATCTGCAAAATGTTGGAAAGCGTGACATCACTGTAGCCTTCCCATCCACCCCACTCTGAGATCTTGGCTTGCAAAGCGAGCTCCTTCTCTTTTCAGACATGATCCCCCCCCCACTCCCCAGTAACTCCAAAAGGAGAAGCAGCCAGACTCTGTCCTCTTCACAAAAACGCACATTGTTCCTGGGACGCCTGACCTTGGGTTGAAACGGAGGGAGGTTGCTAGCGGCTTTCTTCGGAAAGGTCAGCCAGAGTGAGATTTAAAACTCTCGGTCTCACGGCTGCCTATATTTAGAAGGTCTCTCGCTCCCCGTGCATCGATGAACCGGCAAATGCTCTTCTCCCTTTTGGAGGCGGGGAGGGGCTCTGCTGGAGCCCCATCTGATGGGATCAGGTTTGCATTTGCCCGTGGAAGCCATGAGGAAAGAGTTTCTGGCCCCACCTGGAGATACATCACAACAACACAATATATTTATTTCTTACTCACCTCTCCCTCTGGATCGAGGCGGGGAACAACATTAAATACAAATAATATAAAGTACATAAAACTGATTAAAAACATATAAAACTAATACATTATTAAAATAACAATAAAACTCTTAAAATTCAGCTAGGTAGGCCTGCGGGAAGAGATCAGTCTTTATGGCTTTCTTAAAGGGCCGATCTACACAGTCCTTTGGAACTTTTAAAAAGTATTTTAAAACATTCCAAATAGGTGAGTTCTAAAACGTCTTAGGCCACATTACTGAGTACTCACGTTACAGGAGAACAGTCTTCCGTCTTTAAAGCGATGTGTGCGGTCACACACTGTTCTGCCCTGTCTCTTTCTCTTTCGTTTTTCAATGAGTTTAGGGCGACATTGTGGGGGTTGTAGTTCAGTTACCCACTTCCTTCTTAGTTCCTCTGTCATTCCCTAGCGAGTATAGGGCTAAGAATTGTGGGTGTTGTAGTTCACTGGTCCACTTCCTCTTTCTTCCCCACCAATCAACTGCTAAGCATTTGGGCACCAGTAAAGGAAGCACTGCCCCCATGAATCACAAACGGTAAGGAAGGACACATTATTTTACTTAAAACGATTTATTAAAAGTGAAACCGTTGTATATAACTGAAGGGAGTTTTAAAAAACCTCAGATATGCAACGTTATAGGGAGTGCGTCATGTGGCCCAAAGAGTTTTCATAACCTTATAAAACATCAAAAACCTCATATGTAGATCGGCCCAAAGTCAGAGAGACTGTTAAGTTGACGAATCTCCTCCTGGCAGGCCATTCTGTAGTCTGGGAGCGGCAGAAGAGAAGGTCTTCTGGGTAACGCTCGTTAACCTAGTTTTGGCTGACTGGAGTAAATTCTTTCCAGAGGACCTGAGTGTGATCCCGCAGATAACTTGGACCCAAACCATGTAGGGCTTTAAAGTAAATAACCAACACTTTATACTTCTCCCGGAAACTAATTGGCAGCCAGTGAAGTGATTTTAAAGCTGGTGTAATATGGTCACCCCTAGGTGTACCGGTGACCAACCTGGCTGCCATATTTTGAACTAGTTGAAGTTTCTGGACTAGGTAGAAAGGTAGCCCTATGTACAGCACATTGCAGAAGTCGAGCCTCGAAGGATGTGGCACTGCAAACCGAAATGTATGATCACAACACAAACATGATTCTAAAGATTCTCTTCTATCCTGCTATAACACCCCACCTGTGAATTGCGTTCCTCCAAAACTAAAAGAAAAATAATGAGGATGAGGATCAATTGCTCTGGCTGCAAAGAGGACCTAAATCACCCTTCCCCCCTAACAGGAATTGGCAAAAGAAAGTCTGGTTCATAGGGTGACCATATGAAAAGCAGGGCAGGGCTCCTGCAGCTTTAACTGTTGCATTGAAGAGGGAATTTCATCAGGTGCTGCATGCATACAAATGGCACCTGCTGAAATTCCCCTTTCAGTACAATATTAAAGATACAGGAGCCCTGTCCTCCTTTTCATAGGGCCACCCGACGTGGTTCAGGAATGCTGTAGCTACACAAGTGAACAGGAAGCTACTAACTAAAGGGACAAAAGCAGAGGGGCAGAAACTGACTTGAACCTAAATTAATGCAGGACCCCACTTTGGCGTTGCTTAACAAGGGATGGGAATGGATGATCCCTCCCCACAAACACCCTACCCCCATTCTCAAAGTGTTGATGCTGCAGACACAATGCACACCAGGGCCTAGAAGCCAACCAATGCTTCTGCTTTTCTTGAACTACAGACAAGCACTACGTTGTTGCGCAGTATGATTTCACCTCCATGAGTGAACGTGACCTGCCACTTACCATGGGAGAGAAGTTCGAAGTCCTTTGCAGGTAAGTGATGTTACCGTGCTTTTGGTGGGCATGCTTCTTGTTGCAAATGTGGAAAAATGAAGCTCAGCTATGGTGCCTCTTCAAATAGAAGACTCCTATCGGCCTGCCTTTTGCTCACCTGTACCAGATCTGGACCACATCCTCTTAGGTAATATTCAAAAGTGGCTGCAGGTAACTGCTCAGGCTTTCACTCCCAGTGGTGCCAGAGAGGAATAATGGTCACGATTTGCAGGAGTCACAAAAACCTTGCCCTCCCAATGGGAGCGGAATAAACAGAGTGTAATCACTTCTTCTTTTAGTGTGCATTGCTTCTTTATGTATTATTATTATTATTATATTATTATTAATCCTGTCCTTTCTTTGCAGTGATGGGGAATGGTGGCTAGCAAAATCACTTACCACCGGGAATAAAGGCTACCTACCTAGTAATTTTGTGGCCCTCGTCAATAGCCTGGAAGAAGAAAAGTGAGTTTGCAAAGTTTGTACAGAGGGCTCTTTGTGTTTTTCTTATGCAAGCATAGATTATGTTATCTAGGGCCAGGTTGACACCAAGCAGGATATAGCGGTATGAAAGCGGTATATAAAAGGCAGGAGCTACACCAAGGAGGATATAGTGGTAGATGGTATGTGTCAATGGGCCCCAACAGTTGTCAGTGCACTTCAATACCGCTATAAAGCAGTAGTGTGGCTCTTGCCTTCTATATACCGCTTTCATACCGCTATATCCTGCTTGGTGTAGAACTGGCCTACATCTGACATCTTGGGGAATCTCAGCTAATATATTTAAGCATGTTCCTAGCCCTTATGGTTCTGCAAGAAGAAGTCTGGAAAGGCCTGGATTGTTTAAAAAATAAATAATGAAAGCCAGATTTAGTGGGGCAGGGGATCTCAATTCTCAGAATAGGAGCATGTCGCCCAATCCAGATTGAGACTCTAGTGGGGAGTGGGAGGGGAGCTTTACTTACAATTAATTGTAGTCATTGCAGGATTTGAGACCTGCAATTACTTTATGGATTTGCTTTATGGATCACTATTTTGCAATATGCAAAAGTAATGACTGTTTTGGTCCTGAGGATTGTCAAATTGCACAAAGAAGGAAGTTGTACATCCCTCCATTATTATTGCACACATAAGCATTGACTGTTTGTTTATTACAACATTTCTATCCCGCAGCTCAATCTGTTACATAGGAAGCAGCAAGAGTGAAGGGGAGATCTTCAGATTCAAAGAGTTGCAGCCTTTCTCTAATCTATTAGTCAGGAGTAGACATCTCCTTAATTTTCTGGATTTCAAGTTCTTCGTGACAATCTCTGTTCTAGCTGTGATCATTTAACAATCTCTGTCTCTCTCTGTCAGATGGTTTTTTAAAGGTCTCAGCAGAAAAGAAACTGAACGTCTGTTACTGGGACCAAGCAATGCAGTGGGTTCGTTCCTGATAAGGGAAAGTGAAACAAGTCCAGGTAAGAAGCTGGAAAGGTGTTTCCCACATGAAGATGGAAAGGGTCTCTGTCCTCCCATTTCCACTGTGGTTAGCATCTGTGTCATGATAAGTCATGGGGTTTGTGATTTCACAATCAACCCTCTTCCCTTATCAGATGAAACACCAAGGCAATGTTTGCCTTTTTCTTTGTTTCCCCTTACGAAGACCTTAATACTGCATCGGAAAGGAGCTGTGACATTGTTTATGATTGGTAACACATTTAATTTTTGTATTTTTTTTTAAAAGACACCCTGAGTATTGCAACTGTAAGAAAAGGGTGGCTATCAATTATATAAAATGCTACAGCTATACATGGCAATGTGCCGCACGAAGGTTCTGAGCTATGCCATGCTGGAGGTTTCGAGCTATGAGAAGAACTTTGTATGCTGGAGATTCCGAGCTATGAGAAGAACTTTGTGTGGCTAAGCAACAGGATATATAAACACAGCTGTGAACGGAGGGGAAAGACTAGGAGGGAGCTGGGAGGGGGGAGCCCAGAGAGGAGGCCAGGCGGCTTGCTGGCATGCACACAGGCCTCATATAAATAATGTGGGCTGGCAGTCAGGTGAGCAGGGGAGAGCAGCTGGAAGGGAATGGGGAGGGGAGGGGCTAGGAGGGGGAGACGCCCAGTGGTTTCCCAGTGGGCCTCATGCCCAGCTTTTCCTGGCACCCACGGAGGAGCCAGAAAAGTATGATACTGAGCAATAAAGTACTAGTGGGCAGATGGTCTACGCGAATCAAGCTAGTTGTAATTAATAAACACTAAGCCCGCCACATTGTAAATGTTAATAAAGCCATGAAAGCATTATTTTGCTTCCACTCTGACCCTTTTCTCTAGAATTGCCATTTTTTTTTCATTTTTTAGGGGGAATAATCCATACACTGCAAATCACAGCATTCCCATGTTTCTGTGTCGTCCGTCCCTTCTTTTTAAGACCTGATCTGGGGTTTGCTTTTGCTTGGGAATGGCTTGGTGTTTGTGGCACCAGCCAATCGGTTGGCATAGTTAGCCAATGGGCTATTGAGGCTTTTAAGGGAAACCCTTCCTTTAATTGAAAGCTTCCTGTTTGAAGGTTCTGGCCATTTTATTTCTTCCTGCTCTGCACAACTGGAGGTTCAGTGATTAATTGCCCCTCAATTGCCTCTTACAGAGTCAGCTTTTTCCTTCCGCAGCGGTTTGTGTTTGTGTCTGCGAGAAATTACTGGGTTTGTTCCATCACTTTAGCAGGATTTTAGCACAGCGTTCCCCCACCCGATGCCGTCCATAAGTATTGGACTGCAATTCCCGTCACTCCCAGCATGGCTGCGGATGATGGGAGTTGCAACCCCAAACCTCTAGAGGGCACCAGGTCAGGAAAGCTAATTTAGTAGGTCTACTTCTTTCTTTCTTTCTTTCTTTCTTTCTTTCTTTCTTTCTTCTCCTCCTCCTCCTCCTCCTCCTCCTCCTCCTCCTCCTCCTCCTCCTCCTCTTCACTGTAACACAGTCCTATTAATATGAAAATGGGACCCATATGTTTCATGTGGATATGGTTAAAGTCTCTATGATATGACACCCCTGCTGATGGCATAATTTAGGAACTTCCCCCATTGCTAACAGGTAATGTCCATTTCTGCCCCTCCTGTTCTAGGTGCCTTTTCGCTGTCCATTAGAGACAACTCACCTCAAGGGGATGTTGTCAAACATTACAAGATCCGTAGTATGGACCACGGGGGATACTACATCTGCCCCAGGCCTGCATTCCCCTCACTGCAGGAGCTTATCAAGCATTATTCTGGTGAGTTACCCTGGAAACAGCTCAGGTTCTGCAAGGCTTAACAAAACCCTCACGTGGCATGACGATTTATGTCTATTTTAAAATATTGTTGCATCGTGCGTTATTCTGCCTTCCGTTTAGTGCTCAGTTGTTGGATTTGTTTATTTTATCTGTACTGTTTGACTGGATCGTGTATGTATTGATATTCGCTGGGGAACATGGGCAGGAACATGGGCTGCGCGGAGCCCTCCAACTTTCGGATTTTTTGAAACGTTCTTGAGATTTATGCAAATTCATATGCAGGAAAATACACAAGTTTTTCCCGAGAGATATGCCATGCTGGAAAAGTTGAACGGAACGGGGGGACAATAACATAAATGATAGGGATGTGCACTGGATCGGACCCGATCCACGATCCGAGTCCGGTCCAGTGGGAAATCGGATAAATTATCCGATTTCCGATCCCGCAGCTGGATCGGCCGATCCAATCCGAACCGGTCCGAAAAAGCTCCGAACCGGTTCGGCGGATCGGCGGATCGGCGGGCGCCCACTGGCGCCCACCGCCGCTTCCATTGGCGGGCGCCAGCGGGCGCCCGCCGATGAAAGTGGACAGCGGGGGGGGGGAGGAGGGGGGCACTTACCTTCTCGGCCCGGTGGCTCCCGTCCGGCGCCGGCGCCTACTACTACTAGCAGGCTCCGCGGCCTGCTCTAGGGTGGCGTGCCGGGTGATGTCATCACCCGGCGCGCTGCTCTAGAGCAGGCCGCGGAGCCTGCTGGAAGTAGTAGGCGCCGGCGCCGGACGGGAGCCGCCGGGCCGGAAAGGTAAGGAGGGGGTGCGTGGAGGGGAGGAGGGGGCGCGCGGAGGGGGGAGGGGGGCCCTTACCTTTCCGGCCCGGCGGCTCCCGTCCGGCGCCGGCGCCTACTACTCCCAGCAGGCTCCGCGGCCTGCTCTAGGATGGCGCGCCGGGTGATGTCATCACCCGGCGCGCTACTCGAGAGCAGGCCGCGGAGCCTGCTGGAAGTAGTAGGCGCCGGCGCCGGACGGGAGCCGCCGGGCCGGAAAGGTAAGGAGGGGGTGCGTGGAGGGGAGGAGGGGGCGCGCAGAGGGGGGAGGGGGGCCCTTACCTGCCCGGCCCAGCGGCTCCCGTCCGGCGCCGGCGCCTACTACTCCCAGCAGGCTCCGCGGCCTGCTCTAGGATGGCGCGCCGGGTGATGTCATCACCCGGCGCGCTACTCGAGAGCAGGCCGCGGAGCCTGCTGGAAGTAGTAGGCGCCGGCGCCGGACGGGAGCCGCCGGGCCGGAAAGGTAAGGAGGGGGTGCGTGGAGGGGAGGAGGGGGCGCGCGGAGGGGGGAGGGGGGCCCTTACCTGCCCGGCCCGGCGGCTCCCGTCCGGCGCCGGCGCCTACTACTCCCAGCAGGCTCCGCGGCCTGCTCTAGGATGGCGCGCCGGGTGATGTCATCACCCGGCGCGCTACTCTAGAGCAGGCCGCGGAGCCTGCTGGAAGTAGTAGGCGCCGGCGCCGGACGGGAGCCGCCGGGCCGGAAAGGTAAGGAGGGGGTGCGTGGAGGGGAGGAGGGGGCGCGCGGAGGGGGGAGGGGGGAGGGGGGCCCTTACCTGCCCGGCCCGGCGGCTCCCGTCCGGCGCCGGCGTCTACTACTCCCAGCAGGCTCCGCGGCCTGCTCTAGGATGGCGCGCCGGGTGATGTCATCACCCGGCGCGCTACTCGAGAGTAGGCCGCGGAGCCCGCTGGTAGTAGCCGCCGGTGCCGGACGGGCCGAGAAGGTAAGCAGTGGCGGGGAAGGGGGCTTACCCCCCCCCCCGGAGCCGTCCGCTTCTATCCGCTGGCGCCCGCGGGCGCCAGCGGATGGAAGCGGGCGGCCCCAGGGGGGGTAGGGAGCGCGGGGGAGGGGGTTTACCTGCCGGGGCCGTCCACAGCGGATGGCCCCGGGGGGGGGAGGGAGTTAGGCCCCCCCTTACCCACCCGCCGCCATTTTTTCCTCATAGACTTGCATTGCAATGCAAGTCTATGGGGAAAAAAATGGCGGCCGATCCAAAAATGTACGATTTTTGGGTCGGGATCGGACTCGATCCGGTCCGGGGGGCCTCCGATTTTGTCCGAACCGGTCCGGGACAAAATTGGAGGTCCCGATCCGGGTCCCGATCCGATCCGGGGGGTCCGTGCACACCCCTAATAAATGATGTATATGGTTGCGAAATTTCTTACGGAATTGTTTATGTATTTTTCTGCGTAACAGGGGAGGGGGGAAATCTGACTCCTTCTGTGGACAGACATTGGAACGATGAAACACATGCAGGATGGATTTCACGAAATCCGGACATCCCGAGCCGGAGGGTGCTGTTGCGCTCGTATCCTGTTTGCGGGTTTCCATGTGTGAACAGAATACTGTACTAGATGGACCCTTGGAGCGTCAATCACGCGGGGGGGGGGGGGAATTGCGCTTGCTCACCATCGCTTCTCCACCGGTGAGTTTGTCCCTCATGACTTCCTCTTGCGAAAGAGGAAGTAAACAACCTGCACGTGGCCCCATTCAGTGGGCTGTTTTGATCCCGCTGCTTCTCCTGCGTGCAGCAGGAGATAGCGGCAACTTCCGTCTCAAAAAATAAGTTGGACTTACCGGGGCGTTTGTGTTTTTTTGTGGTGCGAAGAAGGCTAGAAGGGGTGGAAGGCGTACAGGATGCAGATGATGTCGTGAATAGGACCCACAAAAACCTGTGAGTGCCCAGTCACGAGCGTGCAATAAAACGCTCGTCTGATGGTGCCCTTGGTCTGATCCAGCAGTGATCTTCGTATGTTCTTGTGGTCACATATTTCTACCGTGTCACATGCTATTCCACTGTCAGCCAGCATTATGGTTATTTGCAGTTGTTTCTATTGTATTCTTTGAATATTGTTATATTTATTGCTGTTTGATACCATGGCTACACGAGAGGTTTAAAGCTCTTTCAAGTCTCATTAAAATTTTTACCTCTACATGAGTGGAGCGCAAATCGGGAGTTGAGGCGCGTTTTCTCTCCAATTATGCGCATTATGAAATGCGCGTTAAATAGCGAGTTTTATTTTGCTGCGGCCCATTAAAGCGCATTTTGACTATGTAAACAAGCGATTCTCCGCATTAACTACTTCTAAAGCGCATTTCAAACAACCGGTAAGGCCACCAGTTGTGCGCTCCATTACCTCCCGTGTACAGTCATTTACCATAAAAGCGCTTCCGAGAAGATGCGCATAATTGGAGAACCAGGCGTCAAACCGAATTCTTCTGGGGGGGTGGTCCATGTCAGTTCTATTCTCTGTTGTTCATTTGTTATGTTGTGAGCCGCTTTGGGCACGACTTTGTGGAAAAGCGGCATGCAAATAAATAGATGATGATCGTGATGGACAGAAGCAGAGCACTTTGCCACTCAGCTCATGTCCTGCAGAGGCTTCTGAAGCAAAAGCAAAGCATTTTACAATGGAACAAAGCTCAGGTCCTGCAAAGCCCATCAAGGTGGCTAGACAGAAACAAGCAAAACACTTTGCAGCTCAGCTGAGTGACTTTCCCCACTGGAAAGTAGGGATGTGTATTGTATCGTTAAAATGTCCAATAATGATACAATAAGGTCGTTATCGGACATCCGATTAACGATAGTGATACGAAAGAAAAACCACCGATACATATCCGATCCGAAAATTTTCAGCCCGATTATATTGGATTATCGGACTGCCATATAAATAAACCTATAACTTCTCTATTTTAAGAGTTAGAGGCTTGAAACTTGGTCACAGTGCTCATGGGGTATGCCTAAGTATTTGTATGAAATTTGAGATCGATCCCTCCAACCCTCGATTTTATATGAATTTTTGAAAGACTGTGCAACTTTTTGACAGGTCTGCATGAACACACATGGCGAGCTGTCATTCTGACCTGTCAGAACTTAAACTTTCTTTAATAAATTCACAATGGGGCTGCAAATTAAATATCGGATTTCCGATAATTATCATGAAGATTATACGATTAACCTACGATATTATCGGAGACAATCATTTTTTTGGTCCGAAATTCTGATAACGATAAAATAAGATATTTTCAGGCATGCACATCCCTACTGGAAAGCTGAATCTGAGCTGGTTCATGTATTACAAACGAAAGCCCTGCCTCTCCAGAGCAGATTAGCTTGTAGCTAATTAGCGTCGTTTGTTTCTGAGGTGTATGCTCAAGGAAAGCTTGCACCTCTCTGTAGTTTTGGGGACTGGGGTAGCAGTGAAGGTGGGATCTTAAGAGCCAAGGGAAGGAGTCTTCTATCTGAGAAAGCAAACTTTCTTGGGAGCAGAGGAGGGAGAGTAGGGGATGCTCTCCAAAAGAGGAGGCTTTGGGTGGCTGATCCCTTCCTGAGGTGGTCCAAAGAGAATCCTGCCCTTTCTAAAAGCCCTTTGTGTACCTATACTTTACCTTCTGACTGAAGCCGAAGGCCACAACCTACTAGTAGTGATACCTACTATTTTCTGGCTATATATATCTATATATCTATATATAATGCTTCACCTGGCCACTTTTACTCTGAAGAAGAAGCAGGTGTGGGACTTCCATCCAAAACCCTGTTTCCAGTCCATACCAGGGCCTTTCCTTATTGAAAATCAGCCTTTCCCTGGCTACTTTTTACCCCTTCAAGGGCAAGTCACAGTGGAGGCAGGAAGCGGGGGGAGGATTTTCAGAATGAAACTGGTGCGGGGTCCAATCCAGGCCAGGAGCATGCTTCCAGATTGGAGGTCTCATGCCTGCTTTTCCCTCAAAAGGAAAATGATCTGTTTAAGCACAACTTTGAAGGCCAGTGTGGTGTAGTGGTTAGAGTATTGGACCAGGACTGGGGAGACCTGGGTTATAGTCCCCACCTGGCCATGAAGCTCATTGGGTGACTTTGGGCCTGTCACTGATTCTCAGCCTAGCCTACCTCACAGGGCTGTTGTTAGGATAAAATGGAGAGGAGGAGATGGACTATGTAAGCCTGCCTTGGGGTCCTTGCAAGAGGTGGGGGTGGGGAAGCAGGATATAAATGTAAAAAATAAATGTACATCAATACGTTTCAAAAAGCACGAATCACCTAAGGTGTCGTTTGACTTTTAAACGTATTAAGAAAATTGCCACTGACAACCGTGGGAGGTGGATTGCATCCCAACTCTTTTAAAGAGCTGCTCTCTCACTCTGGGCCACCCAGATTATCAGTGGAGATCACACTCAGCCCTTACTTAATGGCTGGAGAGATCTAAAGCAAACATCACGGCTCAGAATAGAACTGTCGTTAGCGCAGGGTCAGTAGTACCGACTACAGGCCAAACATTGACATGCGCGCCGATAATGATGCTTCCGCGTGTGGTCCCCTGATGTGACAAGGGGACAGCCACCTTGCACACCATCACTTGCTCCCATGTTACATAGCATAGGGTGACCCTACAGAAAGGAGGACAGGGCTCCTGTATCTTTAACAGTTATAAAACAAAGGGAATTTCAGCAGGTGTCATCTATATGTCTGCCTGCAGCATCTAGTGAAATCCCCTCTTCATCACAACAGTTCAAGCTGCAGGAACCCTGCCCACTTTTGTATCCAGTCACTCTAGTATAGCTCCTGCAGCTTGAGCTGTTGTGATGAAGAGGGGACTTCACCAGGGGCTGCATGCATGCAAGTGACACCTGCTGAAATTCCTTTCTCTCTACAAGTGTTAAAGATACGGGAGCCCTGTCCTCCTTTCCACAGGGTCACCCTAGGAATGAGCAGGGAGAGAGAAATAGTGAGGCTAGCGGCTGGGAAGGAGGAGGAAATAACAAGGCAAAGGGGACAGAAAGAGCAAGGCTGGAGGCTAGAAAGGGAGAGGAAGCTGCAGGAGCCCTGCCCTCTTTTGCATATGGCCATTCTGGTCAAAGGGGCAGGGCTCCTGCAGCGTTAACTTATGATGAAGAGGGAAGGTGATCTGCTCGGTATCTTGGTCCCAAGTTGTTTAGGGCTTTATAGGATAATAACCTAACGTTGTACGTGGCTCGGTCACTAACAGGCAGCCAGGAAGAAGGTATTTTGCATCATCTGCTGCCTGATCCTGAGCAGCTAATTCCAGGTCCTGCACCATAGGGACATAGGAAGCTGTGTCAGACCCTTGGTACATCTAGCCCAGTATTGTTGACACAAACTGGCAGCGATGGATGTTCAGGCTTTCGGGCAGGATTCTCCCACCACCACCACCACCACCACCCAACCCTACCTGGAGAAACCAGGGATTGAGGACAGGGCTCTTTAATCGCTTCTGCATGCCTTCTGCATGCAAAGCAGGGACTTTTCCACTGAGCTATGGCCCCTCCGTGAAAAAGGGTGTGGAGGAATGAGATCTCCAGCAACCAGACACAGTAGCCAGGCATTTAGGAGGATGGGATTTGAGGTCACTTCCTTCTCGCCACTGTTTTCTGGCTACTTGACTTGCCAGCTAGCACACTGCATCTGTGTTCTGCTACATCCACTGAAGTCCATCCTTCCTTCCCTCCCTTTTGTACCCTCCATGTGCAGCTCACGAAGACGGCTTGTGCCAGCGGCTAAGAGAGCCGTGCGTGTCTCTGGCTCCGCAAAGACCGTGGACCGCGGACGAATGGGAGATCCCTCGGGAAAGCCTGAAACTCGTCAAGAAGCTGGGAGCGGGCCAGTTCGGAGAGGTTTGGATGGGTACGTTGCGTGGTGTTGCCCTTTGTGGGAAAGGCGGAAGGGATGGAGTGGGGCCGGTGAGCATTTGCCTTCAAACCTGAGAGCCAGTGCGGCGTGGTGGACAGGGTGTTGGCCTAGGACACGGGAGACTGTGGTTCTAGTCTCCGCTCAGCCGTGGAGCTCACTGGGTGACTTTGGGTCAGCCACTGACTCTCAGCGCAAGCTTCCTCACAGGGTTGTTGTGAGGACAAAATGGAGAATCGTGGACGCCGGCTTGGGTTCCTTTGAGGAAAAGACAGGATAGAAGTGTAACGAACAAATTAATACATGATTATTCTTTCCCGCAAACGTATACCTGGAGAGAGAGGTGGGATCACTACCACAGTTGAGCTGAACCTCTAAAGACTTCTCCAGTGCAACTGGAGGGGCTATTTTCAACCCCATCAGCCCAGATCTGAAAGAAAGGCTAGGAGTGATCCCCTAACCCATCCCCTCTCCAGCTCCAAGCTGTAAAATAAATTAAAATTAATTTCCAATCAGGATAGATAATACTGAGTTAGGTGTATTGACCTGGGGTATCCCAAAGCTCACCGTATGGGCACACATCCAGTAGAAAGGTTCCCAGTGCTGAGAAATGTGTTGAGAAATGCAGACAGCTCTGTTGATCCATGTCAACAACAAACCACTTCTAGGTATTTTCATCTCCACTGGGAGCAGATCTTTTGTAAAGCTAATGCACCTTAATGTAGATAAGGTGTAGATACGAGACATAGATACTACTGAGCTGCCAAGTAGTTAGGAACTTCCTGTGAACATACCGTTAGAATTATGTTGACTGGGTTCAGACCATCGTTGTCACCCAAGATGCCTTAAATAAGCCGCCATGGTTTGCGGCATGTGATGGGTACCCATGGGCAGTCATTCTCAAACCTCCCTTATATGTTGCTGTGTTGTCCAAATCTGGTGAGGGTGGATTGTTGATTTGATTAACAAATCAACCACAGCCCCAAAATAGCCCCTTGGTTTTGGGCGGTTTACAAACCATGCCAACAACCCACCCTCGGTGGGTTCAGATGGCACGACAGGGGTGGGGGAGTCGGTTATGGAACAAATGCCCAGCATGTGCTGCAAACCACAGTGGCTTATTTAAGCCACCGTAAGTGGCAATGATCACGTGAGCCCGGTCATAGATTTGGTTATGAAGATATGTGCTCATAATGACTGTGTTTTCCCAGGTCCCCTCTACAAGGATTCGCTTTTGCGCCTGGTTAGGCGATTATGCGCATAATCGCAGAAGCGCATTTACGCCTCATCCCTCTGCACGAGAGGCGGTGAGAGGCGGTGAAGCGCATTAACAGATGTCCAAAATGCGCTTTACAAGTAGTTAATGCGCATAAGCGCTATTCATACAGTCAAAATGCGCTTTAACGGCTGGAGCAAAATAAAACTCGCAATTTAATGCGCATTCGATAATGCGCATAATCGGGTAGATAACGCGCCTCTACGCCTGATTTGCGCTCCGTTCTTGTAGAGGTAATTTTTTTAATGCGCCTTGAAAGAGCTTTAAATGCCTCTTGTAGAGGCACCCCCAGTGGTGTAGTGGTCACGCCCCGAAGGAGCATCCACAAATTCATTTCCCTCCAGCTACTTGTGAGGACTGCAGCTAAGCTCAGAAGGAACAGTGGTAGTAGCAACTTTATTGCTTGGACCCCTAGGCCACCGCCATATACGTAAAAAGCAAAAATAGTACAGTCACCATTTCCAACGGGGACGTCCTTTCTAAGGTGGTTGGGATTGGGTACGTATTTTCCTTGCTGAGAGGGCAATTTTTGCTACCTGGACAGTTGTAAAAATATCAGTGCCAGAAAGAAGAGTACATATCTGGTCTAAAAAGGGCGAAATTGACAGGGCCCGGAAAATAATAGCAAGAAATTTATGCCTCAGATGGTCACAGAGGGAACATCTTAGTTAATAGTGGGAAACATTCTCAAGCTTCCCAGATCTACAGATTCAAAGGCTTTGATGGCCTCGAATATTATCAAATCTTCCCTCCAAAATAGGGGTGGCCAAACTCCCCTGCATCCCATTCATGCTCTGCTCACTGGACTCCTTCTGGTTGTCCAACCCTGATGTGTGCGCAGGATGAGCCACCAAACGGTCTGCAGGTGCCAAGTGACAGCTCACGTCTTTTTTATTTTGGCCACGAGCTGCATTTTGGGCAAATTTGCATTCGGGAATGTTTATGGAAATCGTGATTTGTGGAAAATCGCACCCCTAAATAGCACAATTTGCATATAAATGCAGGCATAAAGGACCATTTACGGCCGCAATTTTGCAGAAATTGCGCTATTTATGGCCACAATTTTGCACAAATCACGATTTCCCTAAACGTTCCAAGATGCGAATTTGTGCAAATCACAATTGGCATAAATCACAATTTGCGGCAGTTGGAATTTGCAGAAATTAAAAGAACCATGAGTTTGTTTGACTCAGCTTGTTCCAAGTTGAGTGAACCGACATCTGGGGGTCTGAGCTGACAAAACAACGCTGAAAACGACCCCCCCATGGATTCCTCCGACATCCCTACTCCAGAAAGACGAAAGGCATACAACGCAAATGTAATGAAGTGAATGATTTTCTTGAGTGGGGCCCAGGGGGATCACTGAATTCTGATGTGGGGTGACAGATGACATCAATATCCCGGCTACTAAAATCTACCAGTGCTATGACCCCTGGCTTCACCACACCACTGATGTGGGGTTTCCAGAAGGTGCTAGAGCAGAGAGCCGTTAAGTTGCCTTTAATGTTCTTCTGCAGGGTATTACAAGAACAATGTAAAGGTGGCGGTAAAGACCTTGAAAGAGGGCAGTATGCCACACAATGACTTCCTGGCTGAGGCCAACTTGATGAAGAAGCTTCAGCATAACAAGCTGGTTCGACTGCACGCCGTGGTCACGCAACAGCCGATCTACATTGTAACGGAATACATGGTCAACGGTAAAATGTCTTGAAGATTCTTCTAGCAGATCTGTGTAAATTGCATGGGATTGCATTGGGAAGGGAGAATCCTGAGCTTTCTGGATTTTCAGCCCCTTGGTCCCAGCATTTGGTGTTTAATTGACCTGACGTATGTCAGGAATATGCTCCTCTGTTGGTCTTGTATTTGGTTAAAAATAAAAATAAGGGTGATTTTATGTGCTGTCTAACATGGTATGCTATCACGGTACAGGGAAAAGTCACCATGAAGTGAGAAATGCCTGGAGTTCTTCTGTGCTTACTCATTTTAGCCCACATTTATAGAAAGGAGTAATTCTGGAAGCAATTACACCTTATGGTGACATCACCCTGTATCATAAGGTCACCCTTAGAAGGAAAGTATAGCTTCCAAATCGCACGAGGTATTGGTTCCCCTCTATTTGGCACTGGTTAGGCCTCATTTTGAGTACCTCATCTAGTTCTGGGCACCACACTTCAAGAAGGAGCCCTGCCCTCTTTTGTATCTAGTCACTCTAGTATAGCTCCTGCAGCTTTAACTGTTGTGATGAAGAAGGGATTTCACCAGGTGCTGCAGGCATACAAATAAAATCCACTGAAATTCCCTTTTCTATACGACTCTTAAAAACAGAGGAGCCCGATCCTCCTTTCTACAGGGTCACCCTAGTGACAAAAAAGGTTGAGATGCCAGCCCTTCCACCAGAGGACTGTGCTCTGGCTCTTTTTTATTTCCCCTCCCCCCCCCCCACACACACCTTGTGAATATGAGCTTATGAAATTCCATAAGCAGAAATGGAGTGGAAAACCGCACTCTTTTCAAAACCTGCATGAACGTGTGATTCTTCTAGAACACAGCACATACGACTCCATCTCCTTTGTCTAAGATGACAAACTGTTTTCTAAAAGGCACTGTACAATTGGAGAAAGGTTCCTACAAAGTGAATCCCATGTAAGACAAACAGACAATACCTGTCAAATTTAAAGTCCTATAAGCATTTAAACTCCTATGAGTTTCTCCACCCCCTTTCTACCTCAAAATTGCCAGGGACCCTCACCTTTGCTACACTGCTAAAATTCAGGTCAGTCTGTTGAGCCATTTTCTCAGTAAAGGCCATAGACCCTACTCTCCCACCCACCCCAATTTCTGATTATAATGACAGAATGCAATTCAGTCGACTCGCCCAATAATATATGACCAACTCTTTCAGAAAACAATGTTTCTCCTCCCTCTCAGGGTGTCTGCTGGATTTCTTGAAGACGGAGGAAGGAACCAATCTCTCCCTCCCCAAACTTATAGACATGTCAGCCCAGGTAGGTGATTTGACTCTTAAAACCATCATTGAAAGAAGTATTGATATCTTCCCTAGTTGAGAGCTATGTTCTCAGGAAGCTCCATCAGATGAGCGGTTTATTGCACACTCATTGCTGGGCAGTCACGGATTTTCGTGGGTCCCTCTCATGATGATGTCGCCTGTGTGCCACATGCCTCCCACCCCTTCTAGCCTTCTTCACCTGACCAAAAAACACCCCAGTAAGTCCAACTTGTTTTTTTGAGACAGAAGTTGCCGCTATCCCCTGCTGTGTGCAGGAGAAGCAGCGTGATCAAAACGGCCCACTGAATGGGCCACATGCAGGTTGTTTACTTCCTCTTTCAAAAGAGGAAGTAATGAGGGACAAATGCAAGGGTGGAGAAGCGACAGTAAGGAAATGCGATTTCCCCCTGCGTGATGATGCTCAAAGACCCTGCTGATTATCCTGAAAATAGGTTTCTTCGAAGCCCACACTCACCAGCGGAAAATGCATCAAGGGAGGCAGAAGGGTCCCATCACCTGAGGCTTCTGAATTGGAGAATTAAACATTGAGATGCAAACCTAGAGACCAGATTTGCACATACATTGAAGGCCAAGATTTGAAATTAATTGAGCAAGGATATTGGTGGAGGGAAGGAATACATTGTGAGCTTGGATAGATTTCAGCTTTGGCAGCAGCTCAGCACCCTATTCATGCAGCACCTGGTGAAATTCCCTCTTCGCCACAACAGTTAAAGCTGCAGGAGTCCTGCCCTCTAGGGCAGGGCTCTTGGAGCTTTAACTGTTGTGCTGAAGAGGGAATTTTACCAGGTGCTGCATGCACACAAAGGACACCTGCTGAAATTCCCTTTTCTATGCAACTATTAAAGATAAGGAGCCCTGTCCTCCTTTCCAAATGGTCACCCTAAAACGCTGGTCCAGTGACAACTAGGGTCATGATGGCATCATTTGTGTGAAGACCAGCACGGTAACAGTGCTGGGCTGACCCCCTCAGATGCAATCTTTTAGGCAACAGCTAAAATTAGAAAGTTATCAGCGTGTGCTTCGTCCTGTGGTCAACCCAGCAAGCACTCTCCCTCCCCAGTTTGCATGAGCTGAGGGGAAACCAGCCATCTGCAGCTATCTCATTAACATCAGGACAGGAAGTGACGCCCATCTTTCCATTTTCCACTGAGGTGAGCGGTGTTCGAGCCAACAGCTTGTCAGCTTGAGCGCATCAGATATTTGTGGAAAGTCTATTTTCATATCCTGTTCGAGACCACATGAAAGTGACGAGGTGGAAAATAAAACAACCCATCAACATTGCTAAGGGGTGTCGTGCGTCTTTCGTCTGAAGGAAACCCAACAAAATTGAGGGTTAGCAACTTTGGGGCCAGCCTGGTTCCATGCAGCCATTGCCCTGCAGCTGCTAAAGGCTGCGATGGCACCGAAACTCTGGGACGGGATCCCGCGGAGATCCAACTGGCTCCCTCTTTATTATCTTCCCGGCAAACGTTTAAAATGTTTTTTTAAAAAATTTCAACCAGCAATTCTTGTGTGATTCGGCTGTTCTTTTCAAATGAATGCTATATTGATCCCTAGGATAGATGACCTCGTTTTGTAAATTTGTTTTTAGTATGGTTCTCTCCCCCCACACCCCCAATTCTAATGTTGTGTTTTCGTGGAGGCTGTTGGCTCCAATGCCAGTGGGGAGGTGAATCCGCTCCGGGTTTCAATCAGAACCAGTCAGAATTCTAAAGGTGCAAACAGTCAGGACCGATCAGAAGCACCCCTTTAGAGTTCTGACTGAAACCCAGAGTGAATTCATCGCCTCACTAGCACTGATAAGCTGCACCAAGTATTCTGTGCCCTGGTTCACACATAACATGAACCCATGGTTCATTTAACCCATGGTTTGTTACCCAGAGTTTGCCTGGCATATGATTGAACAAATTGTGATTTGCTGTCTCAGCCCCTGGTTGCATGTTCCTCATCTTTTGCCTGCTCCCTCCCTGTATCCCAAATGCCTTTATAGTACTTGCTCGTAAAGCTGCTGGTGTATTTGTGCTCTCTTGGCTGCCCCCTCTGTAGCTTGACAAAACAACCCATGAACAACCCACAGTTCTGGATTCATATGTAATGACAAGCCATGATTTAAACAACCCAGAATTGATAAGCCAATAACAAACCACGGGTTCTCTTTCTGGGCTGTTTGTGGTTAACAAACCATGATTTGTTAGTGCGCTCTCATTCACACATCATGACAACCAGGATTCAACAACCCATTCCACGGGTTAGTGTTATGTGTGAACCAAGTGGCTGAGGAGAAGAATGGGACATAAATACATTGGACTGGGTCCAGATGTAGTCATGCTTGGAATAGACCCGTCGAAATCAATAAGACTTAAGTTAGTAATTGATTTCCATAATTGATTTATTTATTTATTACATTTGTATACGCCCCCATAGCCGAAGCTCTCGGGGCGGTTTACATAGGATTAAAAACAATTAAAAACAGTATACAAAAATTAAAACAGCAAAAACATACAACATACACACAATCTGTACATTTAAAAACCACTACAACACTACAAAAAGCTACAAAAACAAAACAAAACAAACCCAGGCTCCTCAGATATTGCCAAATGCCTGAGAGAAGAGGAAAGTCTTGACCTGGCGCCGAAAAGATAACAATGTTGGCGCCAGGCGGGCCTCGTCGGGGAGATCGTTCCACAATTGGGGGGCCACCACAGAGAAGGCCCTCTCCCTTGTTGCCGACCTCCGAGCTTCCCTCGGAGTAGGCACTCGGAGGAGGGCCTTAGATGTTGAACGTAGTGTTCGGGTAGGTTCATGTCGGGAAAGGCGTTCCATCAGGTATTGTGGTCCCAAGCCGTGTAAGGCTTTATAGGTTAAAACCAGCACCTTGAACCGGGCTCGGAAACATACAGGCAGCCAATGCAAGCGGGCCAGAGTAGGTCTTATATGCTCGAACCTACTGGTTCCGGTTATCAATCTGGCCGCTGCATTTTGCACAAGCTGCAGCTTCTGAACCACCTTCAAAGGCAGCCCCACGTAGAGTGTAATGCAGTCTAGATCCAACTCATTATCAACCACTACCATCACAACAATCATTTTGGGCTTTTCAACATTGGAGGGGTTGGAGAAAGCACAGCAGGATCTTGGAGATAAGTAGCAATCACTCTTCTAGGGCTTTCTACTTAGCTCCCATCCACACAAAGGTACAATCTAATTAGGAATGTGTTGATGTGGAAGGGAGAGAGCATTTTGCCCGCAGTAGTTAGGGAGATAGTCCAAGTTCCAGGTTCTTCCCTCAAGAGCAGGGGGTGGGCAATTTGTGGCCCCTCTAGAAGTTTTGGCCTACAACTCCCATGTTCTCTCACCATTGGATATGCTGGCTAGGGCTGATGGGAGCTGTAGATCAGTGTTCTAGAGGGACGTGCAGAGATGCAGTTGGGGACTGGCTGATGAGGATGATGCCAAATCTAGGGATGGGGGGAGAAATTAATTTGATTTTCATTTTAATGTAAACCTTCCTAATTCTCACTTTCCGAATGAAGATGTGAACCAAAATGCTGTTCTCCTTCCATTTCTACCCTTCTCTAAATTTTGCGGTGTAACTCTGCTGTAAAAGACCAAAATAAAATAAAATAAAAAATGCATGCCGAACTGTGTCTCTTAGGGGAAACTGTACACAATCGTATGTGTATCAGTTATGCATGGGAATATTGCTTGCAAAAAATCCGTATGTTTGGCAAAATTCCGTGAGAAGATAGGCATATTAGGAAAAACTGCATAAACATGTGCAGAAATGATTTTGCACGGAAATGCAAACCAATTTTGCACAGACTTTAAAAACAATGACATTGTCAACTGTTGAGGATATGGAACAGAAGGAGCTTAGGGCCAGATCTACACCAAGCAGGATATATTGGGATGAAAGTGGGATGAAAGCGGTATATAAAAGGTAGGAGCCACACGACTGCTTTGTAGCAACATTGAAATGCACTGAGAACTGTTGGGGCCCATTGACACATGCCACATACCACTATATCCTGCTTGGTGTGGCTCCTGCCTTCTATATACCACTTTCATACCGCTATATCCTGCTTGGTGTAGATTTGGCCTAAGACTGGGGGAATGAGAAATTGACAGGTTTGCCCGTGACTAGCCCAATCACAGAAGCTGCCCTTCCACTGATGGGCAGAACCTTTGACCAAGCGACCCAGTTTCATTTCGTTGTTGTTCTTGGGCCTCGTAGGTTGCCGAAGGGATGGCGTACATCGAGAGAATGAACTCCATCCACAGGGACCTAAGAGCCGCTAACATTCTGGTCTCAGAGACCCTCTGCTGCAAAGTCGCAGACTTCGGCCTGGCTAGGATCATAGAGAATGAATACCTTGCGCAAGAAGGTCAGTTCAATGCTCGCAGTTTTGGAGTAGAGTCATAGGTCATTTTCCACGGAGAAGCAGCAGGGATTTGTCTATATGCTATGTATACCTTGTTGTGGCTGCGCACTGATGCCCTGTTTTTTCTATGACACAGCTGCTAATTCACAGCTACATCGGGCTTTTCCCGTGAAACTGCGCTTTTTTGAGGTGTCGTTTTGCCACGACATTTTACATTGCTCCTATTTCACCCCTTTTTATTTTTACTTTTGTCTTTTTTGTGACATGACGGGCTTTGCCAAGTCATGCTGTCTTTTACAGATTCAGGAATTTCTTGATGATTGAGCATGTTTTAATTATGACTGCTTTCTGGATGTTGGTGTGGATGTATTCTGGTAGGGCCAGTTTCTGGAGGTTTTCTGTATAGTTTTGTGATGTGATGCCGGTGACTGAGGTGACTAATGGGATAATTGTGACCTTTTCCTGTTGCCATAATTCTGAACATTAAAAGTCAATATACAAAATTTAAAACATAAAACATAAAACAGCAGATATTTAAAACATTTTAAACTTTTAAGCCTGGCCACAAAATCCGTTAAAACCTCAACTTAAGCTGTTAAAATGCCTGGGAGAAAAGAATGTATTTGGAAATAGAGTCCCCTTACTCACAGTCTGAAATGGTACAGTCCCAGAAAAGCTTCGCCAAGTGATCCTGCTGTAGATATAGACTGGCTGTCTTCGACCCAGGTGAGACCTCAGCTCTGAAAAAGGCTACAAGCGTTGTGTCTCTGTGTGTGTGTGTCGTGCTGGCCAGCCGGAGCCTGACTTGGAGGCTCCGCGATAGCTTCTCATTATGAATGTACCCTTTCCCGACAGGTGCCAAGTTCCCTATCAAATGGACGGCGCCAGAGGCAATTAACTTTGGGGTTTTCACCATCAAATCGGACGTCTGGTCTTTCGGGATTCTTCTCACTGAAATGATCACCTATGGGCAATGTCCCTATCCAGGTACGGTAGCCTGCAAGATCACAACATTGAGTTCGCTGATCTGAGGGCATTTATTTGTTCCTCGCCTGAATTTGTAGCCTGTCTCATTCCCAGTTGTTCATGGTGGATTCTTTCTTTTTGTTTATTTCTTAATTTTTTGCAACCTGTGAAAAACTTTGTGTGTGAGGGAGGATTTTTTGCTAGGGGACCCTACAGGGATGTAAAGGGCTATGGCGGAGGAGTAGGGGAGGACAGAAAAACTGGCAAGGTTGGGAGGACTCTTGAGCATTTTTGTCCTTGGAAAAGCCTCAGCAGAAGCAGCTCCTCCCTAATTTTCCCAAGGTTTTGCCCAGTTTTTTTCCCCCAGGCCTTTACATGTCTAATATCTCTTCACCAACCCAAAAGCCAAAACTTGGCATGTGACTAGATTACTAGGAATGCTGCGGGGGAAAGGAAATTAATTTAATATATCTTTCCCTTCAATGGTTTAAGCCTAGCCTTCTCCCTGATAAGCTAGCTTTCCACATGTGGGGAAATTATTTTTTCATGGGGAGCGATGCAGGCTGATGGCTCCGATGTCAGTGAGGCAGTGAATCTGCTCTGGGTTTCAGTCAGAACCAGTCAGAGCTCTAAAAGAGCTGTCTAAGGTGTGACGCCACCAGCCTTTGATAATTGGGAGCATTACAGACCTCTCTTCGACCTGATTTCTGAAATCATACATTCCAGGAAGGACTGTACCACATGCTTTGTCTGCACCCTTTGAATTAGCTCACTGAAGAACTTCCAAGGCCAAAGCCTAAACGCAAAGGTTGGGAGAGGCTCCTCATGGGCCCCTTGACTGTTTTGACTTAGAGCATAGGAGTCAGTTCCAGGGTAGCAACCCCAGAAGAAGACACGGAGGAACATCTACACCCTTTAGGTGTAGATGTTAATGAGAGCCAGGGACCGTTTCATCCAGGCCCTTGCTCTGTTGTGACATCTTAAACCTACGGTAACCCCAAGGATGCTGTCTATTCCTTTGAGGTGGAATACGTGCTTTGCATGCAGGAGACACGGGTTCACTCCCTGGTATTTGCAGTTCAAAATGGGGTTAAGCCCCAAACGGGCAGCCGTGGAAACCACATCCCTTTGAGTCATTTTCCTGTGAAGAGGGTGGTCAAAAGGAGGTGAAAACCTTTGTGATGCAGCCTTATTGCCCTGAGCCACCCACCCACCCACAATTCAGGCTCCCCTGGCATAGCAAGGGCAGTGCAGCTCCGGAACAAGCCCCTTCAGAGTCTGAAGTGATGGCAGCTGCAACCATCACTCTGAATTGGCTTTAGCTGAACATGATCATATAGCCCAGCCTAGCTAAGGCTGTGGCTTATTTGTTTCTAGGGAGCAGGAGAAGGATCTTGTGGAAGGATAAAAAGCGGCAGCGGCAGCCAATCAAAGGCTGCCAAGACACTTGCGCCAAACAGGAGGGAGATTTGGGAGCTTTGGAAAAAGTCTGGTTGTGAAAAATCGGAGCAGCGATAGAAATGAGGCTCAGATTGCAATGGATGGGAAAGACTTCTGCATCAGGCCTTGGAAAACCCTTGCCAATCAAAGTTGGTTATGCTTGTATGTGTATTGTGTTCCCCGCCTCGATCCGTAGGGAGAGGCGGGTTATAAACAATTATTATTATTATTATTATTATTATTATTATTATTATTATTATTATTCCTATCATCCCCACCTCCTTGGCTGGCTGGGGGTAATGGCCTTTGTAGTGTAATGCATTTGGGAGGGACCTGGTTGAGGAAGGTTGGACTGGTTATTGTAAACTGCCCATAGACCTTGGGCTATTGGGTGGTATACAAAATAATAATAATAATAATAATAATAATAATAATAATAATAATAATAATAATAACAACAACAACAACAATTCATATGGCCAAGACAATACCTTGCAACCAACCAGACGTAACTCTCATAGACAAAAAAGAAAAATACACATACCTCATCGACATAGCAATACCTAACGTTGTAGAAAAGGAAGAGGAAAAGAGAGAGAAATATACACCACTGGCCATGGAAGTCAAAGAACTATGGCAACAGGAAAAAGTCACAATGATCCCATTAGTCACCTCAGTCACCGGCATCACATCACAAAACTATACAGAAAACCTCCAGAAACTGGGCCTACCAGAATACATCCACACCAACATCCAAACAGCAGTCATAATTAAAACATGCTCAATCGTCAGGAAATTCCTGAATCTGTAAAAGGCAGCATGATTTGGCAAAGCCCATCATGTCAATCTAGAAAAACTGCCATGAGCGAGAAATAGAAATAAGAATAAGAATAAGGATAATAATAGACAATACCGGGCAAGATGGGCCAACAGAACTCCCTATGTTCATGCATTCATTTCAAGTTTGGTATGTTTAGGGTGCAATCCTATGCATGTAGGAGTTTTTTCCGACTAAACATGCATAGGATTGCACCTGTAATCAGTGATGAGACATTTATGACTTCAGACCATAGCTGTGTTTGCAAAGATCTCATCCGCTTCTCACTCTCCTGTGAGCCTGGTATACAACCTGTTTTTCACGAAGCTGCTCTTACCTCCTTTAAAACATCTCTCCACCCCCTCCATCGTTCACGGTTGTGCTGATGTGCGTGGATTTAATAAACAGCTGCGACACCAACCGGCTGTGTTCTTATAGCTGCAATATGGAGAGAGTCTTCTCCTTTTAAAAAAAAAAGACTTCGAAAAACTCTTCATTTAATGAGTTTTAAAAACTGCAAACGCTCCCCTTTGCCACGCAACCGAACCTGAAGCATGGGGCTTTTCCTGGTAGTGATAGTTGGGTGGGGGTTGCTAGATATTCCTTTATTCTAGCCAGAGCTGAAGCTGGGGAAGCCGTATGGAAAGGAGGGCAGGGCTCCTGTATCTTTAACTGTTGTATAGAAAAGAGGACAGGGAATTTCGCCAGGGGCTGCATGCCTACAAACGACACCTGCTGAAACCCCCTTTTCTGTGCAACTGTTAAAGATACAGGAGCCCTGTCCTCCTTTCCATAGGGTCACCCTGCTGAAACTGATTGGGGGATCAAGGGGAAAGAAGAAGGGTAAATTCTAGGGGTGTGCACGGACCCCCCGGATCGGATCGGGACCCGGATCGGGACCTCCAATTTTGTCCCGGACCGGTTCGGACAAAATCGGAGGCCCCCCGGACCGGATCGAGTCCGATCCCGACCCAAAAATCGTACATTTTTGGATCGGCCGCCATTTTTTTCCCCATAGACTTGCATTGCAATGCAAGTCTATGAGGAAAAAATGGCGGCGGGTGGGTAAGGGGGGGCCTAACTCCCTCCCCCCCCCGGGGCCGTCCGCTGTGGACGGCCCTGGCAGGTAAACCCCCTCCCCCGCGCTCCCTACCCCCCCTGGGGCCGCCTGCTTCCATCCGCTGGCGCCCGCGGGCGCCAGCGGATAGAAGCGGACGGCTCCGGGGGGGGGGTAAGCCCCCTTCCCCGCCACTTACCTTCTCGGCACGTCCGGCGCCGGCGGCTACTACCAGCGGGCTCCGCGGCCTACTCTCGAGTAGCGCGCCGGGTGATGACATCACCCGGCGCGCCACCCTGGAGCAGGCCGCGGAGCCTGCTGGTAGTAGTAGGCGCCGGCGCCGGACGGGAGCCGCCGGGCCGGGCAGGTAAGGGCCCCCCTCCCCCCTCCCCCCTCCGCGCGCCCCCTCCTCCCCTCCACGCACCCCCTCCTTACCTTTCCGGCCCGGCGGCTCCCGTCCGGCGCCGGCGCCTACTACTTCCAGCAGGCTCCGCGGCCTGCTCTAGAGTAGCGCGCCGGGTGATGACATCACCCGGCGCGCCATCCTAGAGCAGGCCGCGGAGCCTGCTGGGAATAGTAGGCGCCGGCGCCGGACGGGAGCCGCCGGGCCGGAAAGGTAAGGGCCCCCCTCCCCCCTCCGCGCGCCCCCTCCTCCCCTCCACGCACCCCCTCCTTACCTTTCCGGCCCGGCGGCTCCCGTCCGGCGCCGGCGCCTACTACTTCCAGCAGGCTCCGCGGCCTGCTCTAGAGTAGCGCGCCGGGTGATGACATCACCCGGCGCGCCATCCTAGAGCAGGCCGCGGAGCCTGCTGGGAATAGTAGGCGCCGGCGCCGGACGGGAGCCGCCGGGCCGGAAAGGTAAGGGCCCCCCTCCCCCCTCCGCGCGCCCCCTCCTCCCCTCCACGCACCCCCTCCTTACCTTTCCGGCCCGGCGGCTCCCGTCCGGCGCCGGCGCCTACTACTTTCAGCAGGCTCCGCGGCCTGCTCTAGAGTAGCGCGCTGGGTGATGACATCACCCGGCGCGCCATCCTAGAGCAGGCCGCGGAGCCTGCTGGGAGTAGTAGGCGCCGGCGCCGGACGGGAGCCGCCGGGCCGGAAAGGTAAGGGCCCCCCTCCCCCCTCCGCGCGCCCCCTCCTCCCCTCCACGCACCCCCTCCTTACCTTTCCGGCCCGGCGGCTCCCGTCCGGCGCCGGCGCCTACTACTTCCAGCAGGCTCCGCGGCCTGCTCTAGAGTAGCGCGCCGGGTGATGACATCACCCGGCGCGCCATCCTAGAGCAGGCCGCGGAGCCTGCTGGGAATAGTAGGCGCCGGCGCCGGACGGGAGCCGCCGGGCCGGAAAGGTAAGGGCCCCCCTCCCCCCTCCGCGCGCCCCCTCCTCCCCTCCACGCACCCCCTCCTTACCTTCCCGGCCCGGTGGCTCCCGTCCGGCGCCGGCGCCTACTACTACCAGCAGGCTCCGCGGCCTGCTCTAGAGTAGCGCGCCGGGTGATGACATCACCCGGCGCGCCACCCTAGAGCAGGCCGCGGAGCCTGCTAGTAGTAGTAGGCGCCGGCGCCGGACGGGAGCCACCGGGCCGAGAAGGTAAGTGCCCCCCTCCTCCCCCCCCCCCCGCTGTCCACTTTCATCGGCGGGCGCCCGCTGGCGCCCGCCAATGGAAGCGGCGGTGGGCGCCAGTGGGCGCCCGCCGATCCGCCGATCCGCCGAACCGGTTCGGAGCTTTTTCGGACCGGTTCGGATTGGATCGGCCGATCCAGCTGCGGGATCGGAAATCGGATAATTTATCCGATTTCCCACTGGACCGGACTCGGATCGTGGATCGGGTCCGATCCAGTGCACATCCCTAGTAAATTCCATAGGAAACATAAGTTCCTTACCCCAGTGAAGAGGGAGGGAGTGTAGGAGCCCTATATAGGGCTGGTCACTTAAACCACTAAACCTGCAGCTTTAACTGTTGTGATGAAGAGGGAATTTCACCAGGTGCTGCAGGCATACAAATAACAGCTGCTGAATTTCCTTTTCTATGCAACTGTGAAAGATACAGGAGCCCTGTTCTCCTTTTCATATGGTCTCCTTTTCATATGGTGTTCCCCTCTTAAGAACATAAGAACATCCCTGCTATATATAAAGCACATAAGAACATAAGAATATAAAGCATATAAGAACATAAGAACATCCCTGCTATATATAAAGTGTTTTATTGGTGTTTTATTGGTATTTTAATAATGTATTGGTTTTAAGTGTTTTAATCAGTTTTGTATTTTATGTTTGTTGCTGTTCCCCGCCTCAATCCGTTGGGAGAGGCAGGTAATAAATAAATATATTATTTATTATTATTATTATTATTAATTATTATTATTATTATTATTATATCAAACCAAGGTCCATTTAGTCCAGTGTTCTGTTTACACAGTGGCCAACCAGCTGCCCACAGGAAATCCACACAAACAGGACCCTCTGGCCCATGTTCCCCAGCAACTGGAGTACATAGGCATACTGCCTGCGATACTGGAGGTGGCACATAGCTATCAGGACTAATAGTCACTGATAGTCTTAATTCCACAAATACTTCCTTGACCAGTCCATGGCCCACAGCCTGCTCCCAAATTCCAGTATTTCATGCTGGCCAATGCAAAATGTGTTGGCCGAGCACCTAACTCATTAATTAATTCATTAATTAATTCAAAGCATTTTCCTTCTGCTTTTCAGTCCAAAGACTCCTAGATCTTTTTCTCAGGCTTAAAATTTTAAAAATGACAGGAGACACAAGGAAAGGGATTGGGAGGGAGGAGGAAAAAAGCATGATGGTGATGATAGAGAGTTTCTTGACACAAGTGATTTATTGCACGTTCATGATTGGTCACTCGCAGAGGTTTGCGGGTCCTCTTTATGATGTCACCAACCTCCAATGTCTCTCCCGCCATTTTCGAGCAGGCATCCGCCACTTTATAAAACCCTGAAAATGCAGTAATAAATTGAAATTGCAAAACAGCGCCATCTGCTGGTGGCAGAATTGAAACATATGGAAAGGAACCAGCAACTATAAGGAATGAAGGGGGGGGGGGGAAGTATTGTGCCAATCCTTAATCCCACGAAGACTTCAGAAGATAAAGCCCTGGTAAGGCGGCGGGATTTTTGCTGAATGTGGAGACGCCGTCATTGATTCTCTTGGGAATGTACCTATTCTGGCATCAACTGTACTTTGTTTCACACTGCTTCTGTTGTCCTTCTGGCCTGTTGCTGATTTCTTTGTCCTCTTCTGCAGTGCTTCTTCTTTTAGGGTGGCCATGTGTCTTACGTGACAGAGGAGAGCTGTGTTATCTGAAGGGCAATCTATCTGAAGGTGTCCTCTTTCTGAAGGACTGTCCATTCCAAATCCAGGTTAAAGACAAAGAAACATGAGAAGGGAATGCAGGGGGGAGGCTTAGAAGTCGCCCCCCCCCCAGTTAGCAGCACTTGAAAACTTCTCAAGTGGGAACACAGGAGTCCACCAGATTATGGTCTTTTTTTTTATTCTGGGCCAGTAGAGGCTAGCAATTCCAATGTCAGTCGGGTGGTGAATCGCCTCTGGGTTTTGTTCAGCCCCAGTCAGAACTCTAAATGAGCCATCTAGGGTGGAGCAGAGCAGATTCACTGCCTCACTGACATAGGATCATAGAATAGTAGAGTTGGAAGGGGCCTCTAAGGCCATTGAGTCCAACCTCCTACTCAATGCAGGAATCCACATCAAAGCATCCCTGACAGATGGTTGTCCAGCTGCCTCTTAAATGCCTCTAGTGTGGGAGAGCCCATGATCTCCCTAGGTCATTGGTTCCATTGTTGTACCACTCTAACCATCAGGACTTTTTCCCGATATCCAGCCGGAATCTGGCTTCCTGTCATTTGAGCCCGTTATTCCACATCCTTCACTCTGGGAGGACCAAGAATAGATCCTGGCCCTCCTCTGTGTGGCAACCTTTCAAGTACTTGAAGAGTGCTATCATGTCTCCCTTCAGTCTTCTCTTCTCAGGGCTAAAGATGCCCCGTTCTTTCGGGCTTTGTTTCCAGACCTCTGATCATCCTCGTTGTGCTCCTCTGAACACGCTCCAACTTGCCTGCATCCTTCTTGAGGTGTGGTGCCCAGAGCCATCAGCCTCCACTGGGAAGATTACCAGCAAGTTTTCTAATTCTTTCTTTCCCTTCTGCAGCTATGACCAATCCTGAAGTGATCCAAAATCTAGACCGGGGCTACCGGATCCCCCGCCCGGATTCTTGCCCACTCGAACTCTATGCCATCATGCAGAAATGCTGGAAGAACGACCCTGAAGAGAGGCCCACCTTTGAATACCTCCAGTCTACCCTTGAGGACTTTTACACCTCCACGGAAATGCAGTATCAACCTGAGCCCAATGCATCTTGAGCTAAGACCGTTCGGTAAAGGCGGAAGAGAGTTTTTAAGATCGCATTGCGGACGCCGGTGATGTTGCCAAGCTGTTCGGTCTCTCCCTTCAATGTCATCTTTGCATCTCGCCCCATTCTCAGGCAGGTGTGAAATGTACTGGTTCCTTTATAAGGTCATGAGTCACAAGGAGGGGCGTTCCATGCCAGGCATCAGGAGAAGATTTGGGAAGGGTAGATGCATCTGGCTCTTAAATTATACGCCGTCCCCTGGCCCAAGCTAATCCTTGCATCCCCAGCCATTAAACTATAATTTAAACTGCCAGGGCTATATCGCTAGTCAAGTGAAAGAAAGAACACACATGAAGGAGCAGGATCTCACCCACTGGCAATACTTTAAACACTGGCATGTCTGTTATCCACACACGTGAGCGGCCCCCATGTTCGACACTAGTGAGAAAGGGCCATAGTCACGTACTGCTGTATGCATGGAGGGCTCTTCCTTGTGATCAAAAACCCTGATTGATCAAGTTGTTACGCATGGAAGTCTCTTCCTTGTTATCAAAATCCCTGATTGGTCCAGCTGTATGAATGGAGAATTCTCCCTCATAACTGGGAAACCAGATTGGCCCAAATATATGCACGGATGGCCCTTTCCTGCTAACACTGAACATGGCCAGCAGGGATGTCAGCATTGGAAGCATGGCCATTGGCATGAGCGTTCCTTCTGTGAAGACCCCCCCCCCTAATGAGACCCAGTTGAAATGTAATTGATTGTTCCCAGTGCATTTCATTGAATTGGACCCAGGCTTTGAGTAGACCCATTGAAATCAATGGGACTAGAGTTAGACAAGACTTCCCATTTATTTCAGTGGGTCTACTCTAAGTATGATTAAGTCTGGATTTAACCCAACATCAGGGGAAATCATTCCGGTTTACAGAGATGTGAAATTCCATCTAGCATTTCTCTGAGCTATCTCACCAAGCAAGTGTTGCTGGAAACCATATCAACAGTTACGGTTGCAACTCAATGGCTTTACTTGTTTCACTGGATCTAGTCAAGCTGCAATATTTTGTTGCTGCGAAAAGTGGGATTTCCACATTTGTATGGCCATTGCGATTTAGAACGCTGTGTGGATTGTGGTTGTATCAAATGTCACGGGAACCTAATGGAGAGGGAAGAGGGTGAGAGGTTAAAAGACACATTACATCAATTGCGTAGCTGAGGATACTCTTTTATTTTCCTCCAAAATCAGTTAAGGGGGAAAAGAGAAATTAGGGTGACCCTATGAAAAGGAGGACAGGGCTCCTGTATTTTTAAGAGTTGTATAGAAAAGGGAATTTCAGCAGGTGTCATTTGTATGCATCTGGTGAGATTCCCTCTTCATCTCAACAGTTAAAGCTGTAGGAGCCCTGCCCTCTTTTGTATCTGGTCACTCTAGTAAACCCCTTGCAGCTTTAACTGTTGTGATGAGGAGGGAATTTCACCGGGTGCTGCAGGCATACAAATGACACCTGCTGAAATTCCCTTTTCAATACAACTCTTAAAGATACAAGAGTCCTGTCCTCCTTTCCATAGGGTCACCCTAATTTCTCTTTTTCCAGATACAAAAGAGGGCAGGGTTCCTGCAGCTTTAACTGTTGTGATGAGGAGGGAATTTCACCAGGTGCTGCATGCATACAAATGACACCTGCTGAAATTCCCATTTCAATACAACTGTTAAAGATACAGGAGCCCTGTCCTCCTTTCCATATGGTCACTTAAATCTTTCCATTGTCACCAATTGGAAATTCTTTCTTTGTTTAACCCCTACTTGAGGGAGGGGGAGGGGGGGAGAAACTTTACCAGGGGTGGGGAGTTTTAATCCTCCCCTACTGGTGCATGGTGGTCCTGATCCTAAATGGGTATGTGCACTTTTACTCTAGAATAACAAATACATTTAAGAATTGTCAGTGACACACTGCACAATGAACTTAACATGCAGTTTGACCCAGAGACAAAACTGAGGGGACATATGAACACGGGAAGCTGCCTTAAACCAGGTCAAAACATCGGTCCATCCAGCTCAGTATTATCTTTGTTGACTGGCAGTGACTTTGTGGGGTTTCGGGGAGGAGTCTCCCCATCACTCTCTCTCACTGGACTGAACCTGGAACTTTTGCACACAAAGCACCCTCACATTGAGACACATACCCTTTCTACAAGAGTTTGCATGATGTCATCCTCCTCCAGGGCCTCTCCTATGGTTTGCAATAGGGATGTTTATTGTATCATTAAAATGTCCGATAACGATACAATATGGTCTTTATTGGACATCCGAATAACGATAACGATACGATACAACATCCTACGATAATTATCGGATACAATAAAAATCATCCGATAATTATTGGAATTTTATCGGATTATCGGAAGGCTCTTTTTCATTTGGGGCCACATGGACGGAGCTAGAAGGTGGGGTGTGTTTGCTGAGACTGACAGATTCAGTGACCAATCGTGCAGCAAAGATTCTAGCAGGCTCCAATCACAATGTTGGAGGAGAGCTAAGGATATCCCCACATAAACCCCCCACACTTGGTGTTCCAGCTCTGTTGGGAGTTAGGCGTTGAGGGAGAAGGGTGGATTTTGTTGGAGCTCTGTCCTGGGTTTTATAGTTACTTACTGCTGGATTGATTTTGGTGGTGAATTGTTGGAGATTCATTCTTGTCTTGCATCTTTCTGTTCCCTTCTGTGTCTCAGGTTCGTTTGGCTGTTCGTTGCTTGTGTGTTTGAGTTTAGGGTGACCAGATTTTAAAAATAAAAATCCCGGTCCCCCCCGCCCCCCCACCAAGCCACCCCCCCAAAAAAAACCCAGCCTGGACCTACCGCCGGGTTCCTCCTTTGCCCGCGCAGCCGCGCGGGGTCCTCCTTCGCCGCCCGCGTGGCCGCGCTGGGTTCCTCCTTTGCCGCCCGCGCGGCCACGCCAGGTTCCTCCTTCGCCGCCCGCATGGAAGAGGCGGGAGAGGGCCGGATCCGGAAGTGACGGTTATGCCACTTCCGGATCTGGCCCTCTCCTGCCTCTTCCGCTCAGCCTCTGGGCTTACGAGCCCGGCAGCGGCGGCGAAGGCGGCGGCGGAGCCTGGGAAGCGGCCACCCCAGCAGGTAAGTGCCCCCCTTCGTGCTTACCAGCTGGGGCGGCCGCTTCCTGGGCTCCTCCGCCGCCTTCGCCGCCGCTCCTTGCTTGCTGCCACCGCCGCGTGACCCCCCGCCACCCCGGTTTGCCCCCCCGCCCCCCCGGTTGGGCCGGTTTGCCCCTGGATTCCCGGTTAGGACCGGGAAATCCCGAGCCATCTGGACAGCCTATTTGAGTTATAATATTTATACGTTTTCTGGTTGGTTTGATTGAAGGGTTAGATTAGCGTGAGTGGGGGTACTGTGACTAAGTGTGTGTGTTGCTGTCCCCTTTCCTGTTTAACTTTCTATATATATATATATATATATATATATTCTCTTTCTCCCTCCCTCCCTCCCTCCCCCCCTGTGTGTGTGTGTGTGTTTGCTTGATTGACTTAGGCCTCCTCCACACGGGGCGTTTAATGAGCCTTGAAGGCTCATTATAAATTTTACCTACACACGAGCGGAGCGCAAAACGGGCGTACAGGCGCGTTATCTCCCCGATAATGCGCATTTTCGAACGCGCGTTAAATAGCGACTTTTATTTTGCTCCGGCCGTTAAAGCGCATTTTCGCTGTGTGAACAAGCGATTATGCGCATTAACTACCTGGAAAGCGCTTTTTGGGCATCTTTTAATGCGCCTCGCCACTTCCCGCCGCCTCCCGTGCAGAGGGATTGTGAGTAAATGCGCCTCCGCGATAATGCGCATAATCGCGGAACCAGGCGCAAAGGCGCATTCTTGTGGAGGGGGCCTATGAGTATGCTGGTGTGTCCTGTAGCCTGCTACACAGGATATCACTCACCCCACAATCTGTGTGGTCAAAGCAGCACACAGAGTCACAAACTGTGGGCAAAGTATACATTGTAATTATTATAAATCATTTCAATCACTTTGCAGCAGAATTAAACACGGCTCTAAGGCACGCCTTGAGCGAGGTGGCTCTGGGTCTAGGAAAGATGCTGTTGCTGGGGACAGTTCTGGGGTGGCTGTCTCTCCTCCAGTGAAATCAAACACACATCGTCCTTGGTGCTAGCCTGGCCTGTCAAGCCGCTTCCTGCAAGATTTATTCTTAGGCTACCCCTCTGGAATTGAACTCGGATTCCCTGTTAATAGGGATGTTGTGGAACCAGGCAACTCATTGACTTCACCTAATTCCGGTGTAGCAGCCTTGGTGAGGGACTTCAGCAGCATCCCTCACACCTTGCCTTTATGTTTTTTGCCACTGCTCCATCCAATGTTCCACCAGTGTGGACTGCTTTAGTGAGGGACTGCAAAGCAAAAGCATCCCTCACACATTTTATTTCTTTTTTAAAGACCCTGCTCCAGCCAATGTGTGCAGCTCTGGCATGAAGAACTGCCAACCTGCCTGCACGGGGGTGGCGGGCAGACTAGGTCATTTGAAGCACGATGAGGTCAAGGTGGTGCGTGAGGGTTGTTTTGATGGCATTCGCAGTTGTCAACAGCACATCACATGTATATGCTTCTGCATAGATCAACCAGGTTTCCTCACTTCCGGGGTACCTCCTGGCCCAGTGAGGTCCTGCCAGGTTACATCTGGCTGAAAAAGAATGCCCATGCTATTCCTCTACCCCCCAAATGTCCCTTTCCTTTGTACTTAGACATGCGTGGCCTAATCTTGAGGTATGCCAGCAGTTCCGCTACTGCTAGGAGCTGCATAGTTCCTCCCAGTCCATTCAGTTCAGTGGAGTGGGTCCACTGTGCCAGGCAGAACATTTTATTTGTACTTAGACATGCATGGCCTAATCATTGAGATAAGCCATCAGCAGTTCTGCTACTGCTAGCTAGGAGCATAGTTCCTGCTCACAGTCCGTTCATTGGGATGGGCATCACCATCACTTGTTCCTAGGTATTACTGTGCCTGGCCCGCATTCATACTGAAGTCCTGGACCAGTCACACACAGCACCAAAGGGATCACAGTGTCCTCCGTATGGATTAAAAGTGGGAGTGGGTAACCCGTGAGGGCTGGCCGGTCAAGCTGCTTCCTGCAATGTGTGCAGTTGGTGCGGTGGTGACAAGGCTTATGAATGGAGTAGCTACCCGTTCAATGATCCAGCTACAAAGGATATCACTACACTATGGCTCAATTCGGACGACACAAGAAACAACTGGTGTGGGGGAAACAATCAGTTGTTTTGACTATTGTGTCATCCGAATGCTGCCATAGTCAAGTCAGCACTGATCCTCATCCACACCACAGTTGATTATTTATTACCATGTTGTGTGGGGAGTGCCCCCTAGGGTTTGGGTTAGGGTTAGTCAACCCACCATTGACTATCGTGTCGTCCGAATTGAGCCAATGTGTGGTCAAAAATCACACCAGCCTGACTGCCGTGTGTGCACGGGGATGGGCCTCCTCCTCCTCCTCCTCCTCCTCCTCCTGGACTCCATTAGTGAGGGATTGCAAAAGCATCCCTCACACATTGCCTTTTTTGAGCCATTGAGCTTGCCGGGGCCGCCTTGGAGGGTCAATGTGCATCTGCATTTCTGTCTTCAATAATAACATGGACACAAGCTATGTCAGTCCATTCCCTACAGCCCTTCGGTAAGTTCCCCAACTTTAAAGACCAGCTGTTTCAAAATGAGGAGTTCTTATTATAGTACTTCTCAGCAGCATGGAGTCCGTTACCGGAAACAGTGCATGTTGTTGAGAGCTTACTTCCGAGTAACGGCTGCAGCTGTGCGTCCGAAATTGGGCACAGCTGAATCCCTTCAAGGCCATCTGTGAGATGCCCATCTGTAATGGACGTCTCTTGAAAAAGGATCACATTTCAGCCACCTGAAAAAGTGGATTTTGAAAGCTTACTTCCAAGTAACGCTTGCACCGATCGTTCTGAAATTTGGCACACAAGACTAGCAACACTCAGTCTGCGCTGTGACGAAGTTTCAAACCTGTAACTTGGAAAATTAAGTTTTAGGCCTTTCTGACTCAAAAATCAACTCTACAGTCTATAGGGCAAAATGTAGGAACGATATAAATATCATATTTCCGATAATTATCGGAAATACGATACGATTAACCTACGATATTATCGGAGATGATAATTTTTTTGGTCCGAAATTCTGATAACGATACGATACGATATTTTCGGGCGTGCACATCCCTAGTTTGCAACTATTTTAACAGGTTTTTTTCCCCTAACGAGGAAATTCTGGTATTATTTGTGAACGGTAGGATAAAGCCTCGTGGAATTCACGGAATTCAGCTACACTACAGCGCCACCTAGTGCTTGTGTAATGGATCAAAAGGAAAGGAAGACAAAGGATAACCCCAGAAAACACACACATGTTTAAAGCAGCCGATCTTAATCCTGCAAAGAATCAGGCAACAGAAGCCTCGGTAAAGCAGCGGGATAAAAGCCTCGTGTAGAAAAGCCCAGAGCACTCTCCATAAAGGTGCAGCCCCTCCTTTCCCAGCCAGAGACTCGAACCAGCAGCTGCATGAAGGACAGGGTGTTCTCTCGGAGGCTGTTTCCACCTGGCAGATCCACCTGGAGTGGAGCGCATAGCAAAAGTGTTCTCTCTCTGCTGATGTGATTTGTGTGGGCAGATAGGATGAGCTGAGCCAGGGTTGAGGTTCTCATGCTGGGCGAAAGGGCTGGGCACCCATGTGGGTGTGCGAGCGGGAACAACCATCACGGGTGCCCCCACTCAGTGTGCAGAGGAGGAAACAGGGTCTCGCCCATCTGCCCTGTGGCCTCTCATGCGTTAGGGTGTGAAAGCATGGAGGCTATGCTTGGGGCGCGTGGGCGGACGATACCATTCAAGCACGCAAAGGGCATTTCTCCTGCAAGTCACCTGGCCGATCTTTTGACTTTGACCCAAAAGCGCATGGCGAAATGAGCCCCAAAATCAATCTAGCCACACCTGCACCATTCCATGAACTCTCTTCGTATTTCTCCAAAATCTTAAAAACATTCTCCCCTCCACCCCCCCCCCTTTTTTTAATGTCCAAACTCAGAGGGTTGAACCTCAATCAACCCAAGGGACAAATTTCATTTTGCTGGAAGCTCTTGGCGGCTGCCGTCCTGTGGTGGGTGGAATCAAAGGCAAATACCAAACATACCCCCCTATTTTAGCTGCCCAGTTATTAAGCCGTAAGGCATGTCAGCCTTTTTAGAATTGGGCTTGAGGGAACTGCGCAAAATCCGGGGAACCATGAGATGATTGGCAGTTGGGGAAAGAGGGTGGGGTTGGGAAGGGGGCGTGGCCATTGGGGGACCGCGGAAGGCCGGATTTGGCCCACAGCCCTGTGGTTCGCTACCCCGTCCTAACTGGGTGTGATGCTAGCTAGACAATAGTCACCCGCATGACAATGTCGCTCCGAAGTCACTACTTGGATGGCGATGACAAGCAAATGAGGGCAGCAGTAGCCTTATCAACCCATGGCGAGTCTGCCTTCTCCTAGCCACCCTGCCTTCATGGGAGGAGCCATGGCTCAGCGGTAGGGCCCATGCTTTGCACGTAGAAGGGCCCAGGTTCGATTCCCGGCATTGCCAGGTAGGGCTGGAAAAATTCCTGCCTGCAACCCTGGAGAGCCGCTGCTGCCAGCCAGTGTCAGCAATACTGGGCTATGTGGGCTCAATAGAAGGTGGCATGCTATGTTTCTCTTGCCCAGCCAGGGTGAAGTAGTGTCTAAACATTGAGACAGCCCTTTCCACCTTGCGACGGAACCCCTGCAAGTCTTCCATGGAACTCTGTGGGAGATTTGGGTGTCGGTTCTAAGGTAGACTCTCAGTTTACATTGCCTGCACCCACTGGGCCTCTCCACTGCCCTGCGTGAACCGGGAACATGGCTTAGACGATACCCTATGCTTTCCTCTGGCCATTGACTGTGGGGAAGGTCAGTCACGATTCATGAAGGTCAAGCCAGCTTTGAGGAAAGGAGGACAGGGCTCCTGTATCTTTCACAGTGGCATACAAAAGGCTCTTTCAGCAGGTGTCATTTGCATGCATGCAGCACCTGGTAAAATTCATAGAATCATAGAGTTGGAAGGGGCCTATAAGGCCATCAAGTCCACCCCCGGCTCAATGCAGGAATCCACCTCAAAGCATACCTGACAGATGGTTGTCCAGCTGCCTCCTGAATGCCTCTAGTGTGGGAGAGCCCACAACCTCTCTAGGTAATGGGTTCCATTGTCGTACTGCTCTAACAGTCAGGACATTTTTCCTGATGTCCAGCCGGAATCTGGCTTCCTGTCACCTGAGCCCATTATTCTGTGTCCTGCACTCTGGGTTGATTGAGAAGAGATCCTGGCCCTCTTCATCACAACAGCTGAAGCTGCAGGAGCCCTGCCCTCTTTTGCATCTAGTCACTCTAGTATAGCTCCTGCAGCTTTAACTGTTGTGACTAAGAGGGAACTTCACCAGGTGCTGCATGCATACAAAGGACACCTGCTGAAATTCCTATTTCTATGTAACTGTTAAAGACACAGGAGCCCTGTCTTCCTTTCCATATGGTCACCCTAGCCATGCCTGAACTTACTTGGGAACTCTAGCTATGTATCTGAGATATCCCTGAATTCCCGAGACCTCCCTTTGAATGGGAGCCACACATCTTGCATGTGGGACGTGGACTGTTGAGGTGTAACTGCCCAAGCATGAAGAAAGCAGGAGATTTTGGTCTGGTTGCCCCCCTCTTTCTCTCTGGCTAACCTACCCCGTAGGGTTGTCGTGAGGACAAAATGGGAAAACACTACAGTCTATTCTGTCCTGAGCACCTTAGAAGAAAAACAGGGTACAAATGTGATACCTAAATAATAAATGGCAATTAAACTTCCCTCCTCTGTCTATCACAAGAGGAAAAGTGGAAACGTTACCAGGCCGGAGTCAATAGCGCAGGTGAAATCCTTGCTCTGGAACCTGAATACCCAAGAGTGGAGGGGGTGGGGTGCTTGGAGCTAAGGGGTGCCCCCTGGAAGATCAGGAATGAAGCCTAATGTTGATTATTTCAGAATCATAAAAGCATTTGTTTGTAACGGCTATTGCTTACTGTCTTCAGAAACACACAAATTGCCATGCCCCACCCACACTTCCTCTATAAAACCACGAACAGAAGTGACAACCCACGCACACAACTGGGCGTCCACCCATATCTTCACCCTGCTGCAGGGCTGCCTTCCCCCGTCCACCCCCGCTATGGTGATCCAGCTTCCATCCTGTCTCTACCACTGACCCAGCCCAGACATTCCATGCGCCCAGGCCCAAGCTACGTGTTACGCATGACCACAGGTGATTGGAGTGTAGCCTACATCCTACCCACTAATCAAAGGAGCAGAAGAAGCAGGCTTATATTGAGTGAGACCCTAGGTCCATCTAGCCTAGTATTGTCGACACTGCCTGGCAGCATCGACTCTCCAATAGGGTGGCCAGATAAAATCCAGGTCAGGGATCATGTAACTTTAACAGTTGTAGAGAAAAGGGAATTTAAGCCAGTGTAATTTGTATGCAATTAGTTCCTGGTGAAATTCCCTCTTCATCACAACAGTTAAAGTTGCAGGGGCCCTGCCTTCTTTTGTATCTGGTCACTCTAGTATAGTGCCTGCAACTTTAACTGTTGTGATGAAGAGGGAATTTCACCAGGAACTAATTGCATACAAATGACACTGGCTGAAATCCCCTTTTCTCTACAACTGTTAAAGTTACATGAGCCCTGACCTGGATTTTATCTGGTCACCCTACACAAATCCCCACCCAATCTACTCCTCTTTAACAGTTGTATTGAAAAGGAAATTTCAGCCAGTGTCATTTGTCTGCAATTAGTTCCTGGTGAAATTCCCTCTTCATCACAACAGTTAAAGGTGCAGGCACTATACTAGAGTGGCCATATACAAAAGAAGGCAAGGCCCCTGCAACTTTAACTGTTGTGATGAAGAGGGAATTTCACCAGGAACTCATTGCATACAAATGACTCTAGCTGAAATTCCCTTTTCAATACAACCGTTAAAGATACAGGAATCCTGTCCTCCTTTTCATAGGGTCACCCTACTCTTATGTTCTTACCTGGGGATGCTGCCGGGGACCGAACTGGGGGTCTTCTGCATGCAAAGCGGATGCCCTACCACTGAGCTATGGGCCATCACTGCTAAAACTGTTGAGGCATAAGAACATAAGACGAGCCCTGTTGGATCAGTCCAAGGGTCCAGTCCAGCATCCTGTCCACACCATGGCCAATCAGCCGTCCACAGAAACCCACAAGCAGTGGCCTTCAGTGCCACAGCCCCCTAACTGATCCATCTTCACAACTCGGCTTATACGTTTCCCCGTCGCAGGACTTGGAAAAGGTTTTTGCAGGCAGGACAGCTCTCAACGCAAGCCAAAAGGCGCCATTCAAAGGTGTTATTTTTCCAGGTGTCCACTAGGTGTCTCTCCCCCCTCACCATACCCTGCCCAGGCCTCTTTTATCCCGGAAGGTGTATTTGCAGGGGATGCTAAGAAGAAGGACTTTTAGGATGCGTGCAGGTGAGTCTTTTCTGGAGCAGTGAGAGCACTAGCAAGAGCCTTTGTTGAGGAGGAGATGTACAACTTCCCAGCAAAATGCAGCTCCTTGCAAAATGAAATCTTTAATATCCCTTAAATAGGTGACCCTATGAAAAAGAGGACAGGGCTCCTGGCTCTTTAACAGTTGTATAGAAAAGGGAATTTCAGCAGGTGTTGTATGTATGTATGCAGCACCTGGTGAAATTTCCTCTTTATCACAGCAGTTAAAGCTGTAGGAGCCCTGTCCTCTTTTGTATCTGGTCACTCAAGTATAGCTCCTGTAGCTTGAACTGTTGTGACTAAGAGGGAACTTCACCAGGTGCTGCATGCATACAGGTGACACCTGCTGAAATTCCCTTTCCTCTACAACTGTTAAAGATACAGGAGCCCTGGCCTTCTTTCCATAGAGTCACCCTCCTTTAAAATGTAATCATTCCAATCAAAACAGAGTCTTGAGGCACCTTAAAGACAAAGGATGGTATCCAGAGTTGGTCCTACTAAGAGTAGACCAACTAAAATGAATGGGATATAAGTGAGTCATGACTAATTTAAGTCCCATTCATTTCAATGGGTCTGCTCTAAGTAGGATGAACAGTGGGTACTAATACTACCTAGAACTTTTCTTCTGGCATAAGCTTTCATGAATACTTCATCAGTTACTCCAAGTGTCAACTTCAAACTGATAGATTTGTATTCAAAAGCTGGGGAGAAGAGAATTCAGCCCCGAGGGAATTGAAATGCAAACCTTTCAGACAGTGATCATTACTTTAACAGTGGCCATGCTCAGACTGTTGTTGGCTGGTAACACAGACAACTGCGGTGGCGAGCAAATCCAGTCCTTATTCAAACCACAGGAAATGGAGTTGAACTTCTTGATGAATTCAGCCCTGTCCTGGGGCAACAGGTGTTCAAATGGCTGACGCGGTTCAATGTAAGCAAGCGTAAAGTGATGCAGGTTGGGGCAAAAAAAATCCTAATGTCAAGTATAAGCTGATGGGATCTGAGCTAGCAGTGATTGACCAAGGGGCTATCTTAGGCTGACCAGATAAAATCCAGGTCAGGGCTCATGTAACTTTAACAGTTGTAGAGAAAAGGGAATTTCAGCCAGGGTCATTTGTATGCAATTAATTCCTGGTGAAATTCCCTCTTAATCACAACTGTTAAAGTTGCAGGGGCCCTGCCTTCTTTTGTATATGGTCACTCTAGTATAGTGCCTGCACCTTTAACTGTTGTGAGGAAGAGGGAATTTCACCAGGAACTAATTGCAGACAAATGACACTGGCTGAAATTCCCTTTTCTCTACAGCTGTTAAAGTTACATGAGCCCTGACCTGGATTTTATCTGGTCACCCTAGGCTATCTTCATGGCGCTGAGTTGGCAACACATTCCCCCCAAACTTTCAGTCCTGCAGGGTTGCGCCAGATAAACCTCATGCCAGGCAACAAGCGGTCTCCTGCCCCTGCCCCTGTCGAGACTAGGGGGAGGAGGTAGAGGAGGGGAAGGAGGAGGGGGAGGCAGCTTGGAGGAAGAAAATATATTGGAGGAGCAGTAGGAGGTGTCAGCGGCAGCACAGGGGAAGAAACTAAACTGTTTTCCCCATGGCAAGGCAGCACAGGGCATTCTGGCATCCATTCCACTCACTGGCTGGCCCTCTACCCGTTTGGACAGCAACCAATTAGGGGGGGTCACTATCCACCGGGAACCCCCTCAGAGTGGCTCCAGAGTAAGGACAGACTGGTGGAAGAGCTAGGGTGCCATTGCTCCGGCTGCAAAAGTCGGGGTAAGTCCCTGACATTTCAGCCGTGCATCTTTGGCTCTTTTGCCCCAGTGTAGGTTCAAATCTGTGGTTACATCATCTAACCGACACCGCACAGATTTGGAGCCGCCTTGGGGCAAAGAGCATGTTAAGGCAGCCCCCCCAAAAAAGAAATCTTGGGGTTGTGGTGAACAGTTCGGTGAGAACGTTAATCCAGTGTGCAGCTGCTTTGAAAAGAAAGAAAGAAAAAAAAGGCCAACTCCATGTTGGCCGTAATTAGGACAGGAATTTAGAATAAAATTGCCAATATCATTCCGCCCTTATAGAAATCTGTGGTGTGACCACACTAAGAGTACTGTGTACAGTTTTAGCCACTGCACCCACTCGCGTCCTGCTTGTGGGTCTCCTGTGGGCAGCTGGTTGTCCACCGTGTGAACGGAACGCTGGACAAGATGGACCCTTGGTCTGATCCAGCAGGGCTCTTCTTAGGTTCTTAACTGAAGATGCTGGGGGTCGAAACTGGAACCGTCTGCCTGGAAAGCAGGTTCTCCGCCACCCTCCATGAACACAGAGCCAAAAAAAGGAGAAATGTGTCACCCCCCAAAGTGGACCAAAAAAAAGGGCACCCGCTTGTGTCAAATGTTGCAGATGCTAATTTATACGTTTAGAAGAAGTTATTATCATGCAAGAAGAAATACAACACATCTCACCTTACAGTTCATCACCACACCTAAAAAGGCTATTGCAGAGCTGTAAAAGGTTGCAGGAAAGGGCAACTAAAATGATCCAGAGGCTGGAGCATCTCCCCTATGAGGAAAGGTTACAGCTTCCAGGACTGTTTAGCTTATAAAAACAGTGATTAACATGACATAAGGTGTACAGAATTCTGCATGGTGTGCAGAAAGTGGACAGGGAGATCTCCGTCTCTGTCTCTCTCTCTCTGTCTCTCTCTGTCTCTCTTTCATAATACTAGAACCTGAGGTCATCCCATGAAGCTGATTGGTGGAAGATTCAGAGCAGACAAACGGATGTATTTCTTCACACAGTGCATAGCTAAACTGCGGAAGTTGTCCCCACAAGATGTGGTGATGGCCATCAATCTGGATGGCTTTAAAAGGGGTTGGATGAATTCCTGGAGGAGAAGGCTATCAATGGCTACTAGTCCTGATGGCTCGGTGCTGCCTCCAGTATCAGAGACAGTGAGCCTATGTACACCAGTTGTTGGGGAACATGGATGAGAGGGTGCTGTTGCACCTCTGTCCTGCTTGTGGGATTCCAGTGGGCCACTGCTTGGCCAATGTAGGGAGAGAAATCTGGCTCAGATAAGCCCTTGGGCTACTCCAGCATGGCTCTTCTTACGTCCTCAAATTGCATCTATATAGCCAGGGTCATTGGAGCACAACTATTTTGGGGGGCGCCCAATGAGTTCTCCATTCAGAGGGGGAGGCCAGATTATCCTAGGAATCGGTCCACCTTGGGCTACAGTTGTATCAAAGGGAGGGTTTTCCAGAGGGTGGGTGCCGCTACAGGTTGACCAGACACCAGATAGAGTGACCAGATACCAGATACACGCTAGCAAAAGAGGCTGGGCTCCTGCAGCTTTAACTGTTGTGACGAAGGGGGAATTTCACCAGGTGCTGCATGCGTACCAATGACACCTGCTGAAATTCCCTTTTCTCTACAGCTGTTAAATATATGGGAGCCCTGTCCTCCTTTCCATATGGTCACCCTGCCTAATATTCTGATTTTCCCCCACCCATGAGCAAGTGAGTGGCAAAACATACGCTCTGAACCGTGGACATCCAAGCTCACACCACACCATCCATCATGCTCCCATGTGCCTTGTCTTTCGGTCCCGGTCCCGATTGACAACGTGCACTCCTGTCTCCTCCTAGCGCCCTCTGGGTTACATCTTAGGTGGTCCTCAGGGCCCACCACAGGGCTTGCTTCCCTTCTGATAAAGCAGAGGTCAGAGGGGTCATCTCCAGGTCGAAGCCTGGGCATGTATCAACCTTCCCTGGACATGATGCACTTCAGGGGTAGCTGCATCTGAAGCTAGTCCCCCTCTGATCTTTAATAGCCCAGTGGCAGCTTGTATAAACTGCCCTCGCCTTGATGTGACAATGGCTTCAGTGGGTAATTTATTACTTTCTCCCTCTCTCCTTTCCTCCCTTCTTCTGCTCTCCATCGTATCCCAACCAAGTCAGACCTCAAAGCGGGAACATGACTGGCCGCTAAAGGTGGGGGTGGCGCGTCACATGTGAGCCCTCGCATCTATTAGTGCTCAAATGCAGTGTGTGGGGGATGGCTCCGCCCACTTGGATGTATATTCCCTTCATATAAACAGTTTAAAGCATTCCTCCGTATGTTATGGTCCTAGAAGACTATCAAGGCATGTGTTTTTCAGGGGGAGAAACGCGTTGAGGTGCATGAACTCCATGTTGAGTTCAGATGCTGGGTTGGATTCAAGACCTAGGGGACGGGGGCGTTCTTGCTCATGGAAGGTGCCTCTGCGCGATTTTCAGGGATCCACCCTTCCCTGTAAGGGTCTGAAGGGAGGAGAAGCGGAAATCTGCTTCTACCAGCCTAGTTGCACGGGACTAAATCTGGATCCAACCCACTCTGCTTCCCCCCCCCCTTTTATTAAGAAAATGCTTGGTCTTTGTCAATCACCCGAGAACACAAGAAAGACCTTTTGCTGGATTAGACCCCAGGCTGGGTTGGCCAGGTGGCCTGCTTTACAGAGGGCAGTCCCCTATTTGACGGTGTCCTCTATTTGCAAGGCTATCCAATCCAAACACAGTATAAAGACAAAGTAGTCTACAAAGAAAGCGCAGGGGTACTGGAGTTGCCCACCAAGAGTTAATATCTGGGCAGCAGATGGAGCAAGCCACGCAGGTCACTTGGTCCATCTTCCCCGCTATTTAAATTATAGTAATTATTCCTAAATTTGCATATCTGTCTATGTTTAAGCATATGCAAATATTATGCAAATTGGTGTCCCCTTTGGTCATCCTTTTGCTGATGCGTTTCCCCATCTTTTCTTTCTTTGCTTTGACAATGTATAGGTAGCTACCTTAAATGTAGTCCACCCTAAATCTAGCCCTGTTTCTCATAAATGCCTCTGGGAAGGCCAACCAGATGCCCTCTGGGACACCCACAAGCAGGACAAGAAGGCCAAACACCCTTCCCTATCCTTTATCCTAAGCAACTAATATTCTGATACTGCCTTGGCCCATGGAGGATCGATTTTAGCGATCATGTCTAATAACTTTGGCTTAGACCTATCCCCTATGAATGTTTCTAATCCCTTTTTAAAAACATCTAGATCAGCCTTCCCCAACCTGGTGCTCCCCCCAACCTGGTGCTGGCTGGGGGATTCTGGGAGTTGGAGTCCAACACATCTGGAGGACACCAGGTTGAGAAAGGCTGATCTAAGCCATCCTTTTGTTGCAGGAGGTTTCACAACTATTCATTAACAGCTCGGGAGGTATTTATTAACACAGCTGCACTCTTTCCCGTGTCCACCCCAAGCGTAACTGGGAGTTTCATCTGCTTCAGCGGTTCTTTCCTTTAGTCATTTCGTTTTTGCTCATGGCTACTGGTGAGATCATGGTGGGTGGGTGGGTGTTTTAACAGCACACAATAGAAACAAAAGGATGTGCTCTGTTGGGCTACAACCAACACATTTAAAAGGGTGGTGACATTCCGGGACATGGCCAATCAGTGCAGCACACACAGCTGGCTTCTGCCCTAAGCTCAGTGAAGCAATTTGCCCTGAGCTCCATCATATAGTGTACCTAGTTGAGCAAAGCACAGCAAATGCAGCTCCACAGCTGCAACGCCGGTCCATATTTCTAGGTTTGGAGCATAGGCGTGCGCAAGGGGTGTCCCAGGAGTGCCCAGGCACCCGCTAATGTCTTAAGCAAGACTGTCTCTCAGCTGGGAGCCACATTTCAAAGAAGCCAGGAGGAGGGGACCCGAAGGCTAATATCGCCTCATAAGACCCTCCTCCGGCCAGTGTCACCACAAAGCCCCACCAATCCTGGGACTTGAGGAGCATTTCCTCATTCCGCCCCCCGTCACCTGCAATGGCCCTCCAGTAGTCAGGGAATCTGAATGCGAAGTAGGACATCAATGGGACAATGTTTAATAAATAAATGAATAAGATATTGGCTCAGTTCAGACAACATATTAAGCAACGGAGGGCTAAATAACGTACTGACCGTGCGTTAGGCAGGAGGAGCTCCACAGATGACACTCTGCCAGCGCTGCTCAGAACCAGCAAATGCCCCGGCTGCTACGAACTTGCGGTGGCCATTTTGGTTGCAGCCTCTCCTCCATGTGTCCTCCAGCTGTATCCCAGCATGCACCATGAGTTCTGCCGGCAGCATAGAGCGGCTGGGTTTTTTTGGCTGCTCTTGGCAGCAGAACTCTATTCCGAAACGGAATAGTCCACGGAGGGGGGGGGGCCTGAATTCAGACAACACTTTAAACAACGGGGCTTCGAGCTAAACAACGGGCAAGCCCATTGTTTTGCTCTGTTGTTTAAAGTGCCTGATTAACGTACTGTCAGTTGTGTGTGCATTGTGTGTGGCCCTCCAGACGACACAATAAGCAACACAACTGATGATTGTTCCCCCCCCTCCTCCGTTGCCTAATGTGTCATCCGAACTGAGCCAATGAGTCGTCAATAAATGTTCACCTTTTAAAAAATAAATTAATGAAATTCCCTGGGTGCATGCCTATGGTTTGGAGCAGGGCTGGTGTTAAGATAGCCACACTTGGGCACCTGCTGGGACCCCGCACCACAGCGGGGCCCACTGACAAATGCTCCTGGAATTGTTCCACCTCTTCACTCTTGCGATCTGCTTGTTTGCCTTCCTCTCGCTTTGGTCCAGGCAAGGCTAGTAGTGTGTTAAGGAGGAGGAGGAGGAAATGTCATGGTAGGCTGACTAGATAAAATCTAGGTCAGGGCTCATGTAACTTTAACAGTTGTAGAGAAAAGGGAATTTCAGCCAGTGTCATTTGTATGCAATTAGCTCCTGGTGAAATCCCCTCTTCATCACAACAGTTAAAGGTGCAGGGGCCCTGCCTTCTTTTGTATATGGTCACTCTAGTATAGTGCATGCACCTTTAACTGTTGTGATGAAGAGGGAATTTCACCAGGAACTAATTGCATACAAACGACACTGGCTGAAATTCCCTTTTCTCTACAACTGTTAAAGTTACAGGAGCCCTGACGTGGATTTTATCTGGTCACCCTACACCTAGTCCAGCATTCTGTTCACACAGGGGCCAAACAGCTTTTGACACGGGTGCAATAGCACCTTTCCATCCATGTTCCCCAGCAACTGGTGTATCTAGGCTTCCTGCCTGTGATACTGGAGGGAGCATACAAATCAGCATGAGCAATGCCAAGGTGTATTCTCTTTGGGGGTGGGGGGCTACGGATACGTGGCCACTCCAGGGCTGTGTGTGTCTTTCTTTGGTGATAGAACTCTTCCCTGTAGAAACCCATCTTCGGATTTGCAACATGCCTCTCTCCTGGAGTGCCCGGCCCTGCCTCTCCATCTCGCTCCCATGCAGGAGTCAAGGCTCCTCAGCTGGTGTTGACTGACGCAGGTCCCGTCCCTTCCCCAGCCTGCTCCGGCATTCCTCTCCTCCCGGGTACAGGACATTCCTGCCAGGAGAGGAGGACAGACATGAGAATCAGCCGCAGCTGTTCCTCCACCGTCACCTTGAGCTCCAGAGAACCACTCTCTTTCATGATTGGGATGCGGCCGGCCTGTTTTCGCCCAGATGCACGCAGGAGTTGTCCAAGAGCCGTAGGAGGGAGTCGGAGGGGAGGCGCTGCTCCCGGGCGCTGGTGCGTGCAGATGGCCTGATCCCACGGCCTTCACCTTGCCTCGGCGCTGGAAAGGCAGGGGGGAGAGCGGCCTTCGGTTTGGGCTGTGCTTTTCCAAGTTGTAAATAACCAACCCACAAAACCCAAATGCTAGGAGGGGGTCTGGCATCGTTGTGAAAAGCGAACACTGGAGGAGAAGCTTATCAATGGCTACCAGTCGTGATGGCTATATTAGGCTGACCATCTGAACAGGAGGACAGGGCTCCTGTAACTTTAACAGTTGTAGAGAAAAGGGAAATTCAGCCAGTGTCATTTGTATGCAATTAGTTCCTGATGAAATTCTCTCTTCATCACAACTGTTAAAGTTGCAGGGGCCCGGCCTTCTTTTGTATATGGTCACTCTAGTATAGTGCCTGCACCTTTAACTGTTGTGATGAAGAGGGAATTGCACCAGGGACAAATTGCATACAAATGACACTGACTTAGGCTGACCATATGAAAAGGAGGACAGGGCTCATGTAACTTTAAAAGTTGCAGAGAAAAGGGAATTTCAACCGGCGTCATTTTTATGCAATTAGTACCTGGTGAAATCTCCTCTTCATTACAACAATTAAAGTTGCAGGCACTATACAAGAGTGACCAGATACAAAAGAAGGCAGGGCCCCTGCAGCTTTAACTGTTGTAATGAAGAGGGAATTTCACCAGGAACTAATTGCGTACAAATGACACTGGCTGAAATTCCCTTTTCTCTACAACTCTTAAAGTTACATGAGCCCTGACCTCCTTTTCATATGGTCAGTCTAATTTGTGTGTACAAAATCCAATGCTTGGTGTGGAGAAGGTGGACAGGGAGACATTTTTCTCCCTCTCCCAAAATACTAGAACCCAATGGGGACATCCCATGAAGCTGATGGCTGGGAGATTCAGGTCGGATAAAAGGAAGGACTTCTTCACACAGCGCAGAGTTAAATTAGGGAATTCACTACCACAAGATGTGGTGATGGCCGCCAATTTGGATAGCTTTAGAAGGGGGGGGGGGGTTGGATAAATTCCTGAAGAAGAAGCCCATCAACGGCTATTAATCCTGATGCTTATATGCTATTTCCAGTATCAGAAGAATTAAGCCTATAGACACCAGTTGCTGGGGAACATGGGTGGGAGGGTGCTGATGCACCTGTGTCCTGCTTTGTGGGTCCCTGGTCAACAGCTGCTTGGCCACTGTGTGAACAGAGCGTTGGACTAGATGGACTCTTAGTCTGATCCAGCAGGGCTCTTCTTATGTTCTTATGTGTATAAATGGACAATTAGGGGGAAATACTATCTTTTAAATTGAAATACAATACATCTCACCATATGGGGAACACGTATCTACTCCTTCAGCTGCTCTCCAGGTGCTAACTTGGCATCTTCAAAGCCTCTGCTGCTCTGCATTCTTCGGATTCTTCGTCTTTAAACCAGAGTTGGGTCCCCTCTACAAGGATTCGCTTTTGCGCCTGGTTAGGCGATTATGCGCATAATTGCAGAAGCGCATTTACGCCTACTCCCTCTGCATGAGAGGCGGCGAGAGGCGACGAAGCGCATTAACATTTGTATGCAGTCGTAGTTAATGCGCATAAGCGCTTATTCACACAGTCAAAATGCGCTTTAACGGACGGAGCAAAATAAAACTCGTGATTTAACGCGCATTCGATAATACGCATAATCGGGGAGATAATGCTCCTCTATGCTCGATTTGCACTCCGTTCTTGTAGAGGTAATTTTTTTAATGCGCCTTGAAAGAGCTTTAAATGCCTCTTGTAGAGGCACCCTTGGACTGGACTGCCTTATAAGTTGGACTTATGTTGGCATTTACCCATTAATAATGATTTATTGTTGTTATTTTTAACATAAGGGGCATTTGCGAGGTAAGCAGCACTAAGTTGTATGCTACTGCAAAGAAGCAACACCTTTGTTGGTGGAGGGGGAAAAAACACGCCCAACTCCAGATGTTTGGGGAAGCACAGAGAGAAATGAAGTCTTGTGAGCTGCCCTCAAATGCTGGATTTTGCTGAGGCAGAGAACTCAGCAGAAGTTGTCTGGCCCCGGGTTTCCTCCGATTGAGTTCAGTTGTTGAGGATTTCCCCTCAGAAGCCACTCCTGAGGAGAATTAATCTCCTCATGACGACACCCTGTCAAGAGAGTGGCCGTTTGTCTCTGACGGGTGATGGAGGCAGGTTCCAATTTGTCTCGCCTTGTGACAGGGCCAATACTTCACGAGGAGGAGAGAAGTCTGAATGGAAACCAGCCATCTATGCACCTCCTGTGTGAGAGTAGATGGCGAAGCCTGGACTGATTTGATCGTATTTATTTACAGTGTCTTTATCCTGCCCATTGACAATGTGTTTTCGGGGCAGTGAACAGGAAAAAAAAAAAAGAAATTGAAACCAAGAGTATAAGAATGCAAAAGCAGACATGAAATTAAAACCAAATTAAAGCAGCAGCCAAAGAAATCCAGCGTCCAAGATCTGAGAAGCATGTTTATAAAACTAAAAAGCCTCCAGCATATGCCACAGAGTTTGAGAAACATCCACTTATGGAAGACTTACATGGTTATGGTTCACAAGTGGTCACCGGAAGGGTAGTGAACTGACAGAGTAAACAATCTCAGAAATAGGATGTCAAAAATGCAGAGGAGATGTCAAGAAAAAGGTGAAGGGCATTGGATGCCGAGGGGGCCGGTGTGGGAGGGAGGGCGGGGACGTTCAAGAAACAACCCAAAGAGTTTGATCATCACCCCAAGAGCATCCTCCAAATCTTTGGTTTCTCTTTGCTCTGTGAGAGTTTCTTCCCCCTTTTTTAAATTTTTAGTTCAAATACCAAAAGCTCAACACTGCATCCCTGTGGAATTTAAGGCTCCGATGAAGCAAGAACACTCTTTTTTAAAAATTGTGCATTCACTTCCCACAGCTGAATTTGTGCAATCCAGACTCGTAGCCAAAACACATGACCAGAACAGTCACATGGCCCTGCTTTTGCTGGGCTGTACCATTTCAGACTGCAGGTGGTGGTGGGGAATCTCATCTTTAAATGCTCCTCATTAAAACAAGGACAGTGAAGGAGGGAGTGAACCCTTCTTTGTATGTAGAAAACTAACATTTCAGCAGAAACAGCCTTTTTCATTTATCCATAAGGGGGACTGCATTGTTCACCATCAGTGATGTCACAGCCATGGTCCAATAGGGTCCTATGACATTAGTTATGACTACAAACTATGCAGTGCTGGAAATTACAGCGAAAGTCTAAAAATGGTCAGAGGTCAACCAGGTATTCATTCTGTCTCTGTAATATGGAACTGCCTCGTGCCAAGTTGGACCATGGCTCCATCCAGTTTAGTGCTGTCCGCTTTGGTGGTGGCAAGTGGTGCTTTTCAGAGGTCTTGGGTGAGCCTATTTTCAGGCCCTGTTGCTCGGGATCCATTTGGCTGGAGCTGTTAGGGATTGAACCTGAGGCCTTCGGTGTGCAGGGCATGTGCTTTGCCACCTCACCCACCGCAGTTGGTAATAAACGTATCCGCCATGAATTTGTCAGATCTTCTTTAGAAGGCCCCTCAGTGCCTAGTAATCAAACATATGCTGCTGATATGCTGCCTCTGTACTAGATGGAAGGTCCAATATCTGAGGCAGTAAGCCTGTCTGCACCAGTTGCTGGGGAACATGGGTGGGAGGATGCTGTTACACCGTGTCCTGCTTGTGGGTCCCTGGCCGACAGCTGGTTGGTCACTGTGTGAACAGAGAGTGGGACTAGATAGATCCTCGTTCTGATCCAGCATCAGGGCTCTTCTTATGTTCTTATGTCCCACTTAGTTCCCTCTGGATGTGTTGGACTGCAACTCCCATCATTCCCAGACAGCATTGGCTCTAGTGACGGATGCCATGAGTTATTGATAGAATGAGATGGAATGCTTATTATGGAATACATTTATGGTCACAACCACAATGTATATCATACCAAACTCCAGAATCGTGTGAAGATGTGTGTGCTATCTACTTTTATGTTTAATAACCTGTCTTTTTTCCTCTTGCAAGGAATCCAGGGCACTGAACATGGTCCTCCTCTCCACTTCGCCCTCACAACAACCCTGTGAGGTAGGTTAGGCCGAGAGTCAGAGCTTTGTGTCCAAACAGGGACTTGAGTCCAGGCCTCCCCAGTCCCAGAGGCGGCCTCATGATGTCGGGTTGCCACCCTTTTAAGAAACCCCCACGCTTTTGCTGCTGCAGGGTGGCGGCCGCTGATCCCGACAACAGAAGCAGCGTGGGCTGTTTGGAGAGAGAAGAAATGTGGGCAAGGGGGGGGGGGGGGCGAGCAGGCGGCCACGCAAGTAAGGCTAACTAATATTCTCACATAGGGCCAAACGGCAATGCTCTCTTGCCCTGCTGCTGGAGGGCTTGCGGCTGGGACTGGAGCAGCATGGGGGACCTTCACGCAGCAGCAGAAGCCACGGTGGCTCCTTCTTTGCCCACGGCAGCAGGGAGTACAGGGGTTTGGGGTACTGCAGCCTGCCCCCTGTGCTTCTCCCAGCATCCAGCCACCAATCCGTATCGCCATCCGTCCTGGAATGGCTCCCAGGTTGACCCCAGAGCGATAAAAGAGCCGTGGTGACCTCGCTGCCCAGGAAAAAGTTGGGTAAGTCCCCAACTGTTTTACACCACCTCTTCAGGGGAAAGCCCCACGGCGCCTGTGAATCGCCGGTTGCATCGGATAACCGATGCGGTGCCAATTCACAGCTACGGTGGGGCTTTGAAAGCATATAGACAGCCCCCCCCCAGTCTAACACTCTAATGACTACACCACTCTGACTCTCAATGTTTGGCTACTCATTTTCATTGGGGTGGCTTGATAACATGAGATGGAGGAGAAAACACACACACACACACACGTGTGACTAACAAAACAAGAGGGGGGGGGAGAAATCTTAAAGCAAACTGTTTTAGCTGCTGTGATATAAATCAAAGTGTCCTGTCACCAAGGTGGCAGTTATAGAACCGAGACGATGGAATATACCTGACGGAGCACCTGTCCCGATTTGAAAATACGTGTACATTACGCTCAGTATCTGAGGTCCTTCTCCATGTTCCTACTCTCAGGGAGGCTTAGAAGATGGCAATAAGGGAGAGGGCCTTCTCAGTGGTATCCCCCCATTACAGAACAATCTCCCCAATGAGGCCTACCTGGCCCCAACATTGCTATCTTTTCAGCACCCGATCAAGACTTTTCTCTTTTCCCATGCATTTAGCAGCATGCGATGAGTCCCACCAACATCCCAAGCACGCCTGATCTCTACACGGAAGAGGGCCTTCTCGGTGGCTGCTCCAGGGCTCTGGAACTCCCTTCCCAGGGAAACTATACTGGCTCCCTCCTTAATATGTTTTCGGAGGCAGGCAAAGACTTTCTTATTCCAGCAGGCCTTTGGTGAATAATGTGGACCTCCATCTACGTTTAAGATTTTAAAAAAATGAATATGTATTTTAAATGTTGAAATGTTTTAATATTGAAATCTCATTATATTTAAAATTTTTGTATATTTTTATGTTTTAATTTTATGTTTTAATTTTGTAAAGCTGCCTTAAGGCCCAGTATTGGGCAAAAGGCAGGATACAAATAAAGATGATACTACTACTACTACTACTAATAATAATAATAATAATTTTAATCGATCCCGGATTTGCTTTAGGTTTGACTGATTGTTCAAAGTTGTTCTAGGTGTATGTTGTCTCTGTGTATACTGCCTGTTGTACATGTTTTTTATGTCTTTAAATTTTGCATATTGCTTTTAATGTTTTAATTTTTGTAAACCGCCCAGAGAGCTTCAGCTATGGGGCAATATAGAAATGTAATAAATCATTACATCATCATCATCGTCATCTAAAGTGTGGCATATGCTGTGGTTGAGTGATGTCAGCTTTGATTGATTGATTGATTGATCTGTATACCACCCAATCAGCAAATGCACTTGAGTTGGTTTAGAATCAAATTACAATTACAGTTAAGTGGAGGCCATGTGTTGTTCTGGTGTTAAATCTATATGTCCAGATGTTTTCTCTTGTTACCGGTGTTCTTGGATCAGATGGGAAGAACTTCATCAATCAGTCGGGCAGTCATCTTTGGAGTTAAAGTGATTTGCAGCCGGTTCTCCTAATTCCCCCCCCCTTAAGACTGCGGTGTTTACATTTGCAGGATGAAGTCCTGAGAAGTCCGCCTCGCCTCGAGACGTCCCAGGGGGCCAAACGCCCCACCAGAAGTTTTCTAAAAATACTCCAAACTTTTCCTCTCGTCTCTTTGCTCTTCCCCACCGACAGTCCCTTCCTCCTCTGACAGTAACCATGCCTCCCCACAGTGTCAATCAAAGCAAAGTTAGGCACTGTCAGCCACAGGTCCTTGTAATCTACCGTCGGTGCCAGGAGTGACAGAACTCTTTATCCACATCTCTGGGATATAAACAATATTCCTGAATAATGACAGGCGCTGCATTAGCAAGCAATAGCCTTTAACCGCTTTGGCTGGGACAACGTTAAGGAAAACCTGTCTTCATTAATACCTGGGGGGCAGGATAGGGGGGGGGGGGCTTTGGCGCTTCTTCATCCTTATCTGCTGTAGCAAAAGACCTCAACAAATGGCATATGGGGAGGGGGGAGGGAGTTTTTTGAAGTGGGGAAATGCAGAAAATATCTTCTGTAAGCTTCCCATTTCTAGGGAAAGGGGAGATGAAAGCTCCCTCCAGGTTTGGGATGGAAAGTCTGGACATTGGTTCAAGCGGCACATAAACAATCCCAGTTTTTAGCCAAAAGCCATGAATCTTGGGTTTTTTTAAAGGAAAAATCATAAAATCAATTATCTCTTTGCCTTTCAATCCATTAGTTGATGAACCCGCTAGTGAAACCAAAACACAAGTACATAGCAGAGGGTCATTGATGAAAGTGCCTTTTTTAAAAGGCGTTTGAAGAGTAGACAGAGGAAAGTGGTTGCTTTTAATAGCCTCTTGGAAGCTTAATTTTTGAATAGAGAACATAGGTTCTCTTGGAGCAGACAGGCGTGACGGAAGGCCAGGTGTCCTCTTTTACAGCGGAGTGTCCTCTGTTTGAAGAGCTGCCAGAGGATGAGGCTGTCGATGGCTACTAGTCCTGATGGCTATGTGCTAGCTCCAGTATCAGAGGCAGTCTGGCTATATACACCAGTTGCTGGGGAGCATGGGCAGGAGGGTGCTGTTGCCCTCATGTCCTGCTTGTGGGATTCCTAATCAACAGCAGGTTGACCATTGCTGGACTAGATGGAGCCTTGGTCTGATCCAGCAGGGCTCTTCTTAGGTTTCTATGTCCTCTAATTTGAGGGCATCCTCTCTTTGAAGGGCTGTCCAGTCCATGTCCAGTATAAAGATAAATAGCCCTCAGAAGGGAGAACTAACGGGCCACACTGGAGAGCCTCACAGGGTTGTTGTTGTGAAGATAAAATGGAGAGGAGGAGGATTTTCTACACCACCTTGGGTTCCTTGGGACGAAAAAAGGTGGGATATAAATGTAATAAATAAATAAATAAATAAATAAATAAATAAAGGTGCCCATCCACAATACCCTAATTTTTGTAAGCTGCCCAGAGAGCTTCGGCTCTTGGGAGGTATAGAAATGCAACAAACAAACAAATAAATAGGCAGAGCAAGGCACACAGGTGACCTACCTGTTCACAGTCTTCCACACTATGGTGGAATGTGCTGTATTTTTTATTTAAATAATAATACAAGTCTGTATGATGCATCTATGAGCATACACAAATATTGTGCAAATCACTGTCCGCTTTTGTCCTCCTTTTTTGGTGGTGTCGATTCATGCACCTTTGGAGCATCAGGTGAGCGTTTTAACACGCTCGTTCCTGGCCACTCACAGATTTTCGAGGGTCCTTTTCAAGGCGCCGTCTGACTGCCGCGCACTTCCTGCTCCTTCTGCTCGTTTTTCCGTTGCAAGAAGAAAAAAAAGACTCGGAAAATCCAATTCTTTGGGCTGTGACAAAACTTGCCGCCATTTCCTGCTGTGTGCAGGAGAAGCCGCGGGATAAAACCGCCCACTGCATGGGCCACGTGGTCATTGCTTGCTTCCTCTTTCTTCCCCGTGTGAAGAAAGAGGAAGCTGCTTGTTCCTATTGTGGGATAGGAGCAGGAGACAAAACGATGGTAGGAAAATGTGATTCCCCCCCCCAACACCCCTCTGATGATGCTTTTATTCGGCTCATTTACCTTCTTCTCCGACCACTTATCTATGCTGGGAACTTTTTGAGGCTCCAGTGTTTAGCACAAATCATCTCGGAGAAACAATGCATTTCAAACACATAAAACATACCACTCAAGTTCTACGGAGGTTCAACGAGAGTTAAAACATGATAAGAGGAGTCTCCATGGGGTTTTATATCTGCCTCCTGTCTCAAAAGTTTAAATCTGTTTCCCCTTCCCCCCATACCCTCCATCCCTACCGCAAAAAGACCAGCTCATATAGAATGGTCTTTTGGCACATCTGAAAGATACTCAACATTTGGATGGCAACGCAAGGGAAGGCTGATAACGTTGAGTCAGCCAATGAGAACACGCCCATCTGAACATGGTGCACGGATGCTGGTCATGGGGCATTCTTGCTCAGCCTTTGGTATCTCACCATGAAGGGTAGCAAACCAGCCAAAAGTGTGCAAAGCCAGGCAGATTTTTTTTCTCTCTTAGTTGGTTGCCAGAATCAGAAGATTAAAATGCAGAAAATATTCCGCTGCCTTCACTGTCATAGCGCATGGAGTCATAGGTAGGGTGACCAGACGTCCGGATCCCCCCGGACATGTCCGGGAAAAGGGGCCAAATTTGAGTCTGGGGGGGAAATTTTAAAATATCCCCCAAAGTCCGGAAAAATTGGGCCTCTCCCGTGCCATCCGGTTCTTGGCTAGCGCGGTTCTTGGCTAGCACGGTTCTTGGCTAGCGCGGTTGGCTAGCCCGGCCTGGGGGGTTGCTTGGAGGTACCTGGTCCGGTGGGCGGCACAGCCGTTGCTGCCTACCCTGGCTCGATTTGTGGGCGGCCTGGCAGGATGTTCGGAGGCACCTGGTCCGGCGGCCAGCATGGGAATTGCGGTCTATCCTGGCGTGCGGTGTGGCATGGCATGGCCTGGTAAGTGGGGCATTATGGAGCATGGGGTGGCCTGGCTGGCCGTGGAGCATCCTGGCCTGGCATGCGGAGTTTCATGGCATGCAGAGTGGCCTGTCCCAGCCTGGAGCACGGGCATCTTAGCCCAGCCTGGTGCGCAGAGCTGGGGCTGGATGTTAGTTTATTTTTCTTGTTGTTACTACTAGGGATGTGCACTGGATCGGACCCGATCCACGATCCGAGTCCGGTCCAGTGGGAAATCGGATAAATTATCCGATTTCCGATCCGACAGCTGGATCGGCCGATCCAATCCGAACCGGTCCGAAAAGGCTCCGAACCGGTTCGGCGGATCGGCAGATCGGCGGGCGCCCCCTGGCGCCCACTGCCGCTTCCATTGGCGGGTGCCAGCGGGCGCCCGCCGATGAAAGTGGACAGCGAGGGGGGGAGGAGGGGGGCGCTTACCTTTCCGGCCCGTCCACTCCCATCCGGCGCCGGCGGCTACTACCAGCGGGCTCCGCGGCCTGCTCCAGGGTGGCGCGCCGGGTGATGTCATCACCCGGCGCGCTACTGTAGAGCAGGCCGCGGAGCCCGCTGGTAGTAGCCGCCGGCGCCGGATGGGAGCGGACGGGCTGGGAAGGTAAGCAGGGGGCGCGCGGAGGGGAGGAGGGGGCGCACGGAGGGGAGGAGGGGGGCCCTTACCTTCCCGGCCCATCCGCTCCCGTCCGGCGCCGGCGGCTACTACCAGCGGGCTCCACGGCCTACTCCAGGGTGGCGCGCCGGGTGATGACATCACCCGGCACGCTACTCTAGAGCAGGCCGCGGAGCCCGCTGGTAGTAGCCGCCAGCGCCGGACGGGAGCAGACGGCCCGGAAAGGTAAGCAGGGGGCGCGCGGAGGGCAGGAGGGGGGCCCTTACCTTCCCGGCCTGTCCGCTCCCGTCCGGCGCCGGCGGCTACTACCAGCGGGCTCCGCGGCCTGCTCCAGGGTGGTGCGCCGGGTGATCACCCGGCGTGCCACTCTAGAGCAAGCCGCAAAGCGAGCTGGCAGTAGCCGCCGGCGCCGGATGGGAGCGAACGGCACTAACAGGTAAGCAGTGGCGGGGAAGGGGGCTTACCCCCCCCCCCCGGAGCCATCCGCTTCTATTCGCGGGCGCCCGCGGGCGCCAGTGGATGGAAGCGGATGGCCCCAGGGGGGGTAGGGAGCGCGGGGGAGGGGGCTTACCTGCCGGGGCTGTCCACAGCGGACGGCCCCGGGGGGGAGGGAGTTAGGCCCCCCCTCACCCACCCGCTGCCATTTTTTCCTCATAGACTTGCATTGCAATGCAAGTCTATGGGGAAAAAAATGGTGGCCGATCCAAAAATTTACGATATTTGGATCGGGATCGGACTCGATCCGGTCCGGGGGGCCTCCGATTTTGTCCGAACCAATCCATGACGAAATTGGAGGTCCCGATCCGGGTCCCGATCCGATCCGGGGGGTCCGTGCACATCCCTAGTTACTATTATTATTGTTGAGTGCTGCTGCTACTGTTTATAAACTTTTTAAAGCAATTTGCTGCTCTTGTATGTATGCATGTGTGTGTGGGGGTATTAAATTAATAGAAGACCAAATGAACTGGCTTTAGCTGCAATTTAAATTCAGTGGGGTGGGGGGTAGATTAGATTTCATTATTGGCAGCATTGATGAAATTAGTTTTCACTTGTTTTCCATATATTCCTTGAGTACTGATTTTGATGAATTAATTGGGGGGGGGTACATGTGGATGTTTTTTAAAACTATTATTAGATTTGCCATGGGTGAGTATGTTGGGGTATGTGGATATTTATTTTATTTTTAGTCTTGGTTAAGTGTATGTGGTTGGTTGGTTGGTTTTTGCCTTGGTGCATGTGTGGATTTTTATTATTTTTTCCTTTGTGAGTATGTGGATGAGTGTTGTATTTTTAATGTTATTTTATTGCCTTGGGTATGTGCATGTTTGTGTGTAGATTTATTATGTCTACTGTTATTTTGCCTTGTGTGGGTGGCTGATGATGATGATGATGATGATGCCTTTGGTGAGTGTGGGGGTGGATTTTTATTCCCCCTCCCCTGTTACGTGTATGGGAGGAGGTTGTTTTTTTTTTTTAAATGCCTTGGGGAAGGTGTGGGGTTCCCCCCACACACACACACACACTTTGAGTGAGTGTGTAGGGGTGTGTAGATTTTAATTTTTATTGCCTGAGTATGAGGTGTGTGTGGATGATGGTGATGATGATGACACAACATTGGGTGGGATGACTAATACCCTGGAAGACAAAACAAACTTCAAAGTGATCTTGATAGAGTGGAGTGCTGGGCTGAAAACAGCAGAATGAAATTTAATAGGGATAAATGCCAAGTTATACAAGTAGGAAAAAGAAACCAAATGCACAGTTACAAGATGGGGGATACTTGGCTCAGCAACACTACAGGCGAGAAGGATCTTGGAATTGTTGTAGATCCCAAGCTTAATATGAGCCAACAGTGTGACAGGACTGCAAAATAAGCAAGCACTATTTTGGACTGCATTAATAGAAGTATAGCTTCCAAATCGTGTGAGGTACTGGTTAGGGTTAGGATGCTACATGCATACAAATGACACTTGCTGAAATTCCCTTTTCAATACAGCTCTTAAAGATACAGGAGCCCTGTCCTCCTTTCCATATGATCACTCTAACTAATTGAATGATTGTAATTTTTCCTGTTACCATAGTTCTTTAACTTCCATAGCCAGTGGTGTATATTTTTCTCTCTTTAACTCTTCCTTTTCTGCAACAGTTTTGTCATAGGTATTGTTATGTCATTGAGGTAGGTGTGTTTTTTCTTTGTTGTTTTTGACTGTCATGTCTGGTTGATTGCAAAGTATTGATTTGTCCCAGAATTGTTCTATCCAAGTAAGGTAATATTTGAGTGTGTAGCATGGCTTGGCTTGAGTGTGTCTGAATCTCCTAGGCTCTGAAAGCATCTTTCTGGAGAGCACCTGCTGGTTGCTTGTTCTCTGCACACTGAGGCAATGTAAATTCAGGATATACTTGGATAAAAGGAGGGAAAGAACCTTATCTAGCATTGTAATAATGGGCATCTGTTCTGGCCTATCTTTGTATTGTACTGACCATGGTCTTGTTCACATGGCTAATGAATCAGAGATATAATCACACATTGTTAGATTAGTTTCTCACTGATCAACCAGAAGTTGAAACAAGCTAAGAGGCGAGAAGTGACTACAACAAGCCTTTAATCCATTTTGTTCCATGGCTAATGTTTGCAGGGTAATCATATTTTATACTCTTCCTGCATGCTAGGTTGCTAGTTTGTTGTACTAGATTTCTCTGCACTTGTCCACTGCTTCATTTGTTCAATGGTAACAGTATGCTGAATCTGTGAGTATGGATATGAGAAAAATGATGGGGAAAGATTGTTAAACGTTAGGAAAGTTGAGACTATTGTAATCCAGTGAAAGATTTGCAGTCAGAAAAGATATTTGAGGGAAGGGGAGACTCTATCACACAGAGTATAGTAAAAGCTTCAAAGAACAGCAAAAGCTACAAAAGTAGAAGTGAGTGAAGTTAATTTCAGATACATTCAATGTCTCACTTGTTCTTTATTTCAGTGATTTTAACATTAAGATGTTGTGTAGAACAAGTTTGTCTTAATTGTATGCTGTGAAATCAGACATGTGACCAAGGCCATGTTTGGGTGGGCACACTCCCTTGGGGGCTGGACATGTTGGTGGGCACGCCCCCTTGGGGGATGGACATGTTGGTGGGCACGCCCCCTTGGGGGATGGACATGTTGGTGGGCACGCCCCCTTGGGGCGGCCATATTGTCCTCCTTTTTGGTTTCCAAAATATGGTCACCCTAGTCATAGGCATTCGCAGCACATGTCATTAGGATGTGCACCCAGGGAATTTTATTTTTAAGTCCCCAATTGGAGTGGAGGAGGAGAAAGCACGCTTTCTGGGGTCTCTGGAGAGTGTGTATTTCCCCCACCGCACTAATGGTGGACACCATTAGCATGGTGGGAGGAAATATGCACTTTCTGGAGGCTCTGGAGACATTAGGATGTGCCTGGGAACACCCGGCACACCCCGTATGCACGCCTATGCATGCAGTAAGGTAGGGTGACCAGATTTTGAGGATCAAAATCCAGGACCCCCCCCCCGCCACCCCACCCACCCAAAACAACCCCCCCACCGCGCGCCAGTGCCGGCCTGCCCCGCGCCGCCCCCCCGCCCGCATACCTCGCGCTCCTTACTGGCTGGGGCGTCCGCTTCCCTCCGGTGCTCAGAATCTACTGAGAAACAGGCTTCCTGGCCTGTCTCTCAGTAGTGCGCCGGGTGATGACGTCATCACCCGGCGCGCTACTGAGGGACAGGCCGCGAAGCCTGTTTCTCAGTAGATTCCGAGCACCGGAGGGAAGCAGACGCCCCAGCAAGTAAGTGTCTCGCGCCGCCGCCCGCCCCCCGCAGGCCGCCCACCCCCCCGCACCGCACCGCGCCGCCCCCCCATGCCGCCCCCCCACCCGCGCCACGCTGCCCCCCCCACCCGTGCTACAGGTGTATAATTCTATGGTCACTCTAGTATAGCTCCTGCAGCTTTACCAGTTGTGATGAAGAGGGAATTTCACCAGGTGCTGCATGCATATAAATGACACCTGCTGAAATTCCCTTTTCAATACAACTGTTAAAAATACAGGAACCATGTCCTCTTTTCCATATGGTCACCCTAGTTGGGGTTTGTTTGTTTTGTAGTGTTATAGCCCTGGCTTTCTAATCTACATGTATCCAGCATTGAGGTAGTCTTTCAAATTGCAGCCAAAACCGTTTTACTTGTAGACCCTAATTAAAGGCACTCCTGCTTCAAAACAGCACATAGCCAAATGGGAGCGTTCTTGTTGCTGAAATACATATTTTGGAAGGAGGAAGGCCCTTTGTGCATTCTTTGAAAGCATTCCCTGCTACAAGGTGCGGTGAATAGTCACTGGCTTAGATGTCTTTCAAAGGCGACCTGACAAAATTCCCAGGCAAGGAGAAGTCCATCTACGGCTATTAATGGAACCTCCATTTCCAGAGGCTGTCTACCAGTCAGTATCAGTTGCTGTGGAGAAACAGCTGGAACAACGACTTGCAAGTCGAAAGGCCTTTCCTAAGGTTAGTTACTGGCACTTCAAGTGAAAATATGTTGGTATTTTTGATATTTCGGACCTTGCCTTTTCCCCCTTTTTTCCTTCTCCCATCCTTTGTGGTCTCTTTCCCACCCAGCACTTGTATGACCCCCCCCCCCCCACAAAAGCTTCACAAAATTGAATTCGGGCTGAAAGAGGCATTGCACCTCTTCCACACTGGGTGAACTTTGGATCTGATCCTTGGAAGCCTTCCTTGGCTCCATTTAAAACAAGCAAACAAATAAGCAAACAGGATTTGGTTTTGTTCCCTTGGGGGAAAGCACTTTGCACACGCACAGAGGCAAACATGAACATCCTCGGCAAGGATTTTAGCAACCTTCATCCTGATTGGCTGCGGCGAAGCCAGCTTTCACTCTCAAAATAACAACAACAATCCCATCATGTCTACCTAGAAAAAAATGCCATGAGTGAGAAAAGAGATGATGATAATAATAATAATAATAATAATAATAATGGAGGCCATGGAAGTTAAAGAACTATGGCAACAGGAAAAGGTCACAATTATTCTGTTAGTCACATCAGTCACCGGCATCACATCAAAAAACTATACAGAAAACTGTCAGAAACTGGGCTTACCAAAATACATCCACACCAACATCCAGAAAGCAGTCATACTTCAAACATGCTCAATCGTCAGGAAATTCCTGAATCAGTAAAAGACAGCATGACCTGTCAAAGCCCATCATGTCCGTCTAGAAAAAACACCATCAGCGAGTAATAATAATAATAATAATAATAGTCCATTCCAGAGGACATGAAATGGAGTCCATCTTAACAGAGTCTTTATCAGAGGCCTGCTCTTCAGAGGTCTCTGGTTCAGCCCTGGATGCTGGACGCTGGCCAAGGCCCAGCCGAGGACAGCAAAACAGCTTTCATGCAAGTATTCCAAGCCAATTAAAAAAGACAAATTAGCAAGGGCCTTATCTCTGCCTCTTTCTCCCCTTCCCACTCGAGAGGAGCTCTCGAGGAGGAATGTTTCGCCTTGCGGACTGCCGGGCCCCTTCTGAACTTCTCCAAGGGCCGTGATGGATGGATGGAAGGAAATCCATGCTCTCGCGCGCCAAGCCCCAGACGGCCACACAGAACCAAAGCCATGGTACGGTGGTGACCATGGGGCATACTCTACAGTCCTCTGTTTGAAGGCATCCTTGGTTTGTAGGGCTGTGCAGTCCAGCTCCAGTTTAAAGATAATGAACCAGGAGAAGGGAGGGCAGGGAGGGACCTTGAAATTGCCCATCCACAGTTTGCACCTGGACAACAGCTGATGGAGGAGGCCCACAGGAGCTCACCAGCTCATAGTCTTCCCCTAAGAACCTAAGAAGAGCCTTGCTGGATCAGACCAAGGGCTCATCTAGTCCTGCATTCTGTTCATACAGTGGCCGACCGGCTGTCGACCAGGGACCCACAAGCAGGACACGGTGCAACAGCAGCCTCCCACCCATGTTCCCCAACCACTAGTATATACAGCCATCAGGACTAGTAGCCATTCATAGCCTTCTCCTTCAGGTGGGGCTAGACCTTACTTGAAAACCTGAAGGGTTGCTGCCAGTCAGTGTCAACAAAACTGGGCTAGATAGCTGGGGGATGCTGGGAGTGGTAGGCCTTTTTTCTGCATAGGATTGTGCCTTAAGCCAAACTTTTCCCCAATTTGGATCCCCTCCAGATGTTTGGGGCTATTTATTTAAAATTGATTTTGGAGCTGCCTTTAAAGGTGGAAGCCTCTCAACTCCCATCAGCTCCAGCCAGCATGGCCAATGATTGGGGATGATAGGAACTGTAGTTCAAAAACATCTGAAAGGGGCACTGGTTGGTCATAGGGTGACCATATGAAAAGGAGGGCAGGGCTCCTGGATCTTTAGCAGTTATATAGAAAAGGGAATTTCAGCAGCTGTCATTTGTACACATGCAGCGCCTGGTGAAATTCCCTCTTCGTCACAACAATTAAAGCTGCAGGACCCTGGCCCTTTTTTGTATCTGGTCAAGAAGGCAGGGCTCTTGCAGCTTTAACTGTTGTGATGAAGAGGGAATTTCACCAGGCGCTGCATATGTACAATTGACACCTGCTGAAATCCCCTTTTCTAGACAACTGTTGAAGACACAGGAACCCAGTCCTCTTTTTCATGTGGTCACCCTAGGAAACCAGGAAACAATTGGTGGCTATAGGAAAGGGGGAGGGGCTGAGGGGAGGAGGAGGACGGGGACGGGGCTTCTGGACCATCCCAGGAAAGCTAGTTTTGGCCCCTAGGCCTGCAGTGCCCCACCAAACTGACCCAGACTGATGCTGAGCCAACATCACCGTGTAGCTTCCTTCCCTGCCTGGAAGCTCAATCGGCGCCAAGAAGCCCTTCCTTTCCCCTCGGCCGATGAGCCCACAGCAGCTGCATCTCAAGGGCTCGCCGCTCAAGCAAGCCAGGAGCCCCTCCGTTTCCAAACAACAGGCTGGAGGGAGGTCTCGCGGCCTTGAGCGAGCAGCGTCAGAAAAGGAACGTTTAGTCTGAATTCCAGGACCTGCGAAAGCCTCCCCCAAGTCGAAGTGCGAAATGGCCTTGGGGAAAAGAGACTGCTATGGGGGCCGAGGTGGGCTGGATGGACAGACTGGTGTGGGTGGCGGAGGTGGGGGACGCAAGACGTGGGCTCAACATATTCCGGCTGATAAGCCACCTGGGATAAGGCAGGTGATGGAGGCCTACGAAGGGAGGCTCAGGAGAACGCGAAATCTCCACTTTTGTCTCTTTCGGACTTCAACTACAAACTATCTGGCAGATCTCTTCCTTTCGTTCAGTCAGCCAGACACTATTTTATACTGCCCAATAGCCAAATCTCTCTGGGCTGTTTACAAAGATTAAAACCTTAAAAATGCAAGTTACATAAAATATAAAAAACTTTCTTTTGTATATGGTCACTCTAGTATAGTGTCTGCAATTTTATATTTTATACTGCCCAATAGCCAAATCTAGGCTGACCATATGAAAAGGAGGACAGGGCTCATGTAACTTTAACAGTTGTAGAGAAAAGGGAATTTCAGCCAGGGTCATTTGTATGCAACGAGTTCCTGGTGAAAATCCCTCTTCATCACAACAGTTAAAGTTGCAGACACTATACTAGAGTGACCATATACAAAAGAAAGCAGGGCCCCTGCACCTTTAACTGATGTGATGAAGAGGGAATTTCACCAGGAACTAATTGCATACAAATGACACTGGCTGAAATTCCCTTTTCTCTACAACTGTTAAAGTTACATGAGCCCTGTCCTCCTTTTCATATGGTCAGCCTAGCCAAATCTCTCTGGGCTGTTTACAAAGATTAAAACCTTAAAAATGCAAGTTACATAAAATATAAAAAAACGTTAACTGCAAACATCTAAGGAGACAGCACACACAGAGACACACATAGATCGGAACAGTTTTAAAGAGGTGAGGTGGAGGTGTAAAGAGAGGCAGTGTGGTGTAGTGGTTAGAGTGTCAAGCTGGGGTGATCCGGGTTCAAGTCCCCACTCGGTCACAAAGCTCTGACTCTTGGGCTTACCTACCTCACAGGGCTGTTGTGAGGATAAAATGGAGAGGAAGAGGATCATGTGCGGCACCCTGGGCTCTTTGGTGAAGAGAAGGGATATACATGCAACGAAGACAGAAAACCAGACTCTGTCATCGTACGGGGAAAATCATGTTTCCTGACCGTCGCTTCTCCACCCGCGTGTTTGTCCCTCATTACTTCCTCTTTTGAAACAGGAAGTAAATAACCTGCACGCGACCCATTCAGTAGGCCGATTTGATCGCGCTGCAGTTAAAGCTGCAGGAGCCCTGCCCTCTTTTGCATCTAGTCACTCTAGTATATCTAGTGTAGCTTGAACTGTTGTGATGAAGAGGGAATTTTGCCAGGTGCTGCATGCGTACAAATGGCACCTGCTGAAATTCCCTTTTCTACACAACTGTTAAAGATACAGGAGCCCAGTCTTCCTTTTCATATGGTCACCCTATACGGGAGAGAAGCTATGTGTTAAACAGTCCTAAGCATGTTTACTCCAAATAAATTTTACCAGATATCTGGTGCTGAAGGGGGGTGGCCTTATAAACAATTAATTAATCAGTCAATCAAATAAGCTCTCATTGCAATTGATGGTAAAAGCTGGGGAGCTCTTTCTTGGAACTCAGCTGTAAATTTGGAGCTGGGAACCAGAATGGAACAACTCGAAACACAGGAAGAGCCCTGCTGGATCAGACTGAGGGTCCACCTAGTCCAAAATTCTGTTCACATAGGTCCTGTTGACCAGAAACCCACAAGCAGGACATGGATGCAACAGCACCCTCCCACCCATGCTCCCCAGCAACCATTGTACTCAGGCTTATTGCCTCAGATACTGGAGGTAGTACATAACCATCAGGGCTAGTAGCCATCGATAGCCTTCTCCTCCAGCAATTTATCCAACCCCCCTTTCAAAGCCATCCAAATTGGTGGCCATCACCACAGCTTGTGGTAGTGAATTCCACAGTTTAACTCTGCGCAGTGTGAAGAAGTCCTTCCTCCTATCTGTCCTGGATCTCTCTCCAACCAGCTTCATGGGATGATACAGAAAACCATTGAGGCCTGGGCCATTTTCCAGCCTTTTATACTCCTTCCTTTCAAGGTGGGCCAGTAGCCAGCCTAGGTGGGTGGAGCCAACCTAGGTGGGTGGAGCCAGTACCAGTCCCGGACACTCTTTCCTCCTTAAGGAGATGATCGTAGCCACAGTCATTGCAGTAACCACACAGGGGGCAACACTGAACGGAGCTGTAGGTTCTGTCAGGTGCTGGCATAAGTTGACATGAACGTGAGCAAGGGTGGGAGAAAAGTGAGGACACTGCCTGATTAGACTCAGGCCCAAATCTCAATTCAAAAATCCAAATCTTTATGCCTTGCATTGTAGGGTGACCAGATAAAATCCAGGTCAGGGCTCATGTAACTTTAACAGTTGTAGAGAAAAGGGAATTTCAGCCTGTGTCATTTGTATGCAATTAGTTCCTGGTGAAATTCCCTCTTCATCACAACAGTTAAAGTTGCAGAGGCCCTGCCTTCTTTTGTATATGGTCACTCTAGTATAGTGCATGCACCTTTAACTGTTGTGATGAAGAGGAAATTTCACCAGGAACTAACTGCATACAGACGACACTGGCTGAAATTCCCTTTGCTCTACAACTGTTAAAATTACATGAGCCCTGACCTGGATTTTATCTGGTCAGCCTATTGCATTGATCATAATCGGAAGTCAACAAAGGGCTACAGTCTTTGTTCATTTTGTCCAAATCAGATGAAATCTGCAGCTTTAGTCAATTTTATACAAGAATTATGCCTGCAGAATTTCAGGTAGGAAACATAGAGGGTTTAGGTGTGTGGGGTTTTTTTTGTGCTATGCCCTTTAAATTTTGATTAAAAAGCAGACACAGCAGGAACTGTAGACACCATTTTTATTTCTTGGCAAAATTGGATGAAATATGCAGGACTGTGGCTGCATCTGCAGATTCAGATGGTCAGGTGCAAAGAGTTTTGTGCAAAAACAGCCTTTACAGTTTTTTTGTGGGGGGGGGGGAGGTTCAAAACAGGATGTGCTTACCTCACCCCCAATGATTTTTTTTAATGGACAATTGCTATGAAATTGACATACAGCATATAATTAGCCCAAGTTAAGAAACCTACAACCGTTCAAGAGAGATGCAGCAGCTTTTGTGGAAGGAAAGTCTTCAAATTTGGGGAGGGGGAGGCATGATTCACTTTCCCTGACCTAGGGTGACCATATGAAAAGGAGGACAGGGCTCCTGCATCTTTAACAGTTGTATTGAAAGGGAAATTCCAGCAGGTGTTATTTGTATGCATGCAAGACCTGGTGAAATTCCCTCTTCATCACAACAGTTAACACTACACTAGCTATACTAGAGTGAGCAGATACAAAAGAGGGCAGGGCTCCTGCAGCTTTAACAGTTATGATGAAGAGGGAAATTCATCAGGTGCTGCATGCGTACAAATGACACTGGCTGAAATCCCCTTTTCCATACAACTGTTAAAGTTACAGGAGCCCTGTCCTCCTTTTCATACGGTCAGCCTACCTTACCCATCCTAAAGAGGAGAGTTCGCATGAAACCGGCATGGCACAGAGGTGCCCCTAGTCAAGAAACCTGCAAACTTTCACAATAGGTGCAAGGACCAGGGAGTTAAAATGAATAAAAAACAAGCTGTTTGCTGGCTGATTAATTGGCACCAAACTCATATAACGTGCAATAGGATGTGAATGCATATTGGATGTGAGGCACAGAGCGGCAGGACTTGATCGTCCAGCATTTTTAAGCAAGCATGCTATGCTATATCCTTCTGGCTCCCAGACTCCACCAAAGCTCATTTACTAGAGTGACCATATGAAAAGGAGGACAGGGCTTCTGTAGCTTTACACTTGTATTGAAAAGGGAATTTCAGCAGATGTCATTTGTATGCCTGCAGCACCTGGTGAAATTCCCTCTGCATCACAACAGTTAAAGCTGCAGGAGCTATACTAGAGTGACCAGGTACAAAAGAGGGCAGTTTCACCCCAAATGATCCAGTTCTTGGAAGAGAGAACTAGCAAGAAGCACTAAATGCTGGATCATTCCTGCAAAATATTCCTTCAGCCTCCCTGCCGCAAAGCACTGGGATTGGCGAGCCCTGATAAAAGCACAGACTGTGATTAGAAGCTAGAGCTGTCATCACAAAACTTCATCTCACCCTGCCTACCCTGGCATTCTCAATATATAGCTTGGGCAGAAATGAATCAATGAGTCATGTGAAGCCGGTCACTATCTGGGAGCATTTCTACATGAGGCTTTTATGGTGCGCTTATGATTGGTCACTCACTGTTTCCTGGGGAGTCCTTTAAATGATATTGTCAACCTCCAAGGCACCCGCCCCCCATCCTTTCTGGCCATGAGAGCAGCTAAGGCCCCCTCCACAAGGATTCGCTTTTGCGCCTGGTTAAGTGATTATGCGCTTCATCCCTGAAGCGCATTTACCCCTAATAATTCTGCACAAGAGGCAGGCAGGGAGAGGGGAGGGGGGAGGCAAGACCCCCGGAGGCAGGAGCCAATCTCGGCCGGGGAGCAGCGGAGGGGGCAGCGAGAGTCCTTCGCCGGCCTTTCTCTCTGCAAAGGCAAGAAACCGGGGGTGGGGGGGCGCTCAGGGGAGCCGGGAGGAGTTGTCACTGCTGGACGGGGAGCGTCTCCTTCCCGGCGGGGGCGGCGGCGGCGGCAGTGGGGAGAGGGGGGGCGGCGGCAGGGCGACCCCTTCTTCGGCCACGCGAAGCTCTCCCGCGCGCGCTGGCTGCAGCCTCAGCGCTCCGCTCCATTGCCTGCCTGCGTGCCTGGCTGCTTCGCCCTCCCCCGCCGGAGGAGGGGAAGTCTGTCGAGGGACGAGGGCGGGCGAGGAAGGCAAAAGACGGAGCCAGAGGAGCCGGCTAGGGAAGCCAGGAGCCGAGCGGGGGAGCGAGCAGCAGCAGCACATCCCGCCGCAAAATAAAACTCGCTATTTAACGCGCATTCGATAATGTGCACAATCGGAGGGATAGCGCGCCTCTACGCCCGATTTGCGCTCCCTCCTTGTAGAGGTAAATTTTTTAAGCGCCTTGAAAGAGCTTTAAACCTCTCTTGTAGAGGCAGCCTAATTCTCTATGAGGGAAATGTGATAAGAGACTTCAAAGCGTAATAAATTTCCAGTGAATTGCTGGAGTCCTGCGACATCATATCGCTATCTAGTGGCTGTACAATGAAACATCTAGAACTTGCCCAGGAAAAAAAAAATACTCTAGGAAACCATGTGAAAAGAAGCTGACTTAATCCCGCAAGGTATCCAGAAGCAGAAGCTCCGGGATTTTAGCTTCATGTAGAAACATTATGGATCTCTGTGTTCCTCGAAATCTGAATTGCTAATGAAGCATTGGAAAGATTCGGATTTGGTCTCATTCATAAGAGTTCCACTTTGATTTGGAAATCTGAATCTCTCCAAATAAGCCCAATTTTATTCAGGATTCGGCCGAATCTGAAGTACATCCCTAGTTCTTACAGTCGTCAGGGCTGGTCTTAGGGGTGGGTGAGCTAGATGGTTGTCCAGAGCACCAAGATATGGGGGACACCAAGCTGAGCTGAGTAGGGCACCACGTTGAGCTCAGTGGCCGTATTTTTTTTAAATATACCGTCTGCAGTGCAAAAAGCTAGGCTCTGTCATCTTTCTTTCAAGGTTCTACAGGTTGTTTGGGCACTAACTACAAAAATGTTCTTCCTTCAGTTAGCTCTAAAGTATGTTCCTCCTTTCAATGTCCACTTTCAAGTCATTTACACTAAGGAAAAATCAGTGGAACACAGCATTATTTGAGACAATGTGTCTCAGCCATATTTTGGGGAGGTCACTGCTGAGTAATGAAGCTACTTTGCTGAAGCTGTGCAGGCCTGTGTCTGTCCACTGCCTGGGGAACACCATGTTAATTTCCTTTGAGGTCTACAGTAAGTGGGATATGAAATGTAATAAACAAAAATGGGGGGGGGAGACATTTTAGTGACATTTCAGACTTTATTGTATCATAACCTCAACATATTAGCAGGGTAAACAGATAGGAGGAATCGTGTGAAGGGCAATTGGCAAACAAAACAAGAAAGCTTCTCTTTCTTCATTTTTGGCATCTGGGAGTCTGAGGCAGCAGTGGGACTCTGTTCCCACCCACCCCCACCACATCTGCACTCACCACCAAAAAGGCCCTGCTCCTGCGATCATGCCCAATGGATCTCTGATTAGGGTGACCAGATAAAATCCAGGTCAGGGCACATGTAACTTTAACAGTTGCAGAGAAAAGGGAATTTCAGCCAGTGTCATTTGTATGCAATTAGTTCCTGGTGAAATTCCCTCTTCATCACACCAGTTAAAGTTGCAGGGACCCTGCCTTCTTTTGTATATGGTCACTCTAGTATAGTGCCTGCACCTTTAACTGGTGTGATGAAGAGGGAATTTCACCAGGAACTAATTGCATACAAATGACACTGGCTGAAATTCCCTTTTCTCTACAACTGTTAAAGTTACATGAGCCCTGACCTGGATTTTATCTGGTCACCCTACCTCTGATTATTGCGGAACAGAGAGAAGGACCTCTCCTGAAGATCTGAAAACCCGTGCAGGCTCCTATGAGAGAAGGGTGCTTTCAAATTTCCTGTTTCCAAGCCAGAAGTAAATATTTTTTTAATTGCAGAGGGATTCCAATTTCACCATAGGCTTAATGGAAGGCCTGCAAGCAGCCCATAGCAGTAGGTCCATCTGTGCTCATGAGGTGGGGTGTAATATGGACACTTCCCCAAGCTTTTTTTTCCATGGAGGGGCTGTTGATACACCAACAAATTTCTGCTAGGCCCAAGAACATCAAGGCCCTACCCACAAAGTCAACCTCCAGCAGTATTGCAGCCATTTCTGAGACGGTGTTTTGATTGCTGGGAGTCGTGACAAGTAATGCCTGTTGGAGCATCTTTCCCCAGTTTGTACCTAGCCACATCCTATGATCAACACCTGAAGGCCTCCTTTGAGGACAGAGGATGTCAACCAGTGAGAAGGGGTTTTTACTGGTGGCTCCCCTGTTTCTGAAATGCCTTCCCTAGCAAGGCCCACCAGATGCCAAGATTGTCACCTTTTCAGTGCCAGGTTAAGACTTTCTCTATTCCCAGGCATGTGATGGCATATAGTGGGCAGATTAATGCTTCAGTCGGATTGTTTATGGTTGCCACTGATGTTTTAGTTGTTTTATGGGGTGGTTGTATTTTAGTGGGATACTTGTAGGTGCTTTAAATGTTGTGTTTTAATTCTACTGTAAGTCACCTTGAACCTTTTTTTTTTAGAAAGGATATAGCTAGAGTGACCAGATACAAAAGAGTGCAGAGCTTCTGCAGCTTTAACTGTTGTGAAGAAGAGGGAATTTCAGCAGGTGCTGCATGCATACAAACGACACCTGCTGCAATCCCCTTTTCTATACAACTGTTAAAGATACAGGAGCCCTGTCCTCCTTTCCATAGGTTCACCCTAGTGACAAAAAGGGTTGAGATGCCAGCCTATCACACACACACACACACACACACACACACACGGAAATGATAAGCAAAAGGAGAAAGGGGAATGTCCTGTTGGTGAAATGCTTTTGTCTGGTCGATGGAGGAAGAGGATGGGGAGCCATCAAAGAAGAGAGAGAAAGGAGGCTCCTTCCTGGTCTGGTTCAGGAGAGGACCAAAGACAGGGCAGAGAACAATGGAAATAATGACAGAGACAAAAAACCGGAGCTGAACAACAGATTGAGGCTACAGGCAGACAGCTGCTTTGTGAGCAGATGAAAATACTGTGGCATCACAAAGCCGTTTCAGGGACTTCATTTCTGGTGCAATGAGCATGGATCCCTTGGCATTACACAGAATGATGTGCCGGAATGTGGGCATTTCGATTGAATTGTTGTCAACCACCCAGAGAGCTTCAGCTATGGAGTGGTATACAAATACAACAAATAATAATAAGAAAAAATAATAATCATCTCCTCTCTTTTAGTGGCTTATTTCTTACCTTGAAGCCAAGCTAGATATCAAAAGGGCATTTCCTCCTGCCTTCCTCCCCCAACCTGCAACCTAGAGTAGCCACCTAGTCATTGCCAAAAAAAAAAAGAGAGAGAGAGAGAAAATGTATCACCCAAAAAGAGGATGAAGGAAAGTACTGATTTGCATAAGATTTGAACACGGAGATGCACACTTAGAAATAATGGCTATGGGCTTCTATAAACGAGCAATTTATAGTACACCCATTTCTGGGCACTCACAGAAGTTTCAAGCTCAACTAAATGACACTGTAAGCAAACAGAACGTCTCCAGTAGTTCCCCCCCCCCCCCCATTCTCCATTTTAAAATAGATCAGAGAAAAGCTGGAATAAACCCTTAATGGTGCAATATCAGCAGCGTATAAAGCTGTCATTGCTGGCTACGAAGTTCCCGAGGAAGGACTTTAAATGAAGGGAGAAGAGGGTAAAATGCCTCCCTGCACAAAGGGAGGCAGATCTGATCCCCCATGTTTACTCAGAAGTAAAACCCATTGTATTTCATGGGGCTTACTCCCAAGTAAGTCTGCCGGGGGTCGCAAATTTACAGCACAATCTTGCTTTTACTCAGAAGTAAGCCCTAGTTTTCCTTTAAAAAAGGCTCCCACCACCACCCCTGCTCCTATGCACACATGCCAGGGAAGAAGGGAGGCATTCTCTCGATTCAACTGTGTCTGCCATTTAAATAGGCTGACCATATGAAAAGGAGGACAGGGCTCTTGTAACTTTAACAGTGGTAGAGAAAAGGGAATTTCAGCCAGTGTCATTTGTATGCAATTAGTTCCTGGTGAAATTAATTCCCTTTTCATCACAACTTCTTTTGTATATGGTCACTTTTGTATATGGTCACTCTAGTATAGTGCCTGCAACTTTAACTGTTGTGATGAAGAGGGAATTTCACCAGGAACTAATTGCATACAAATGACACTGGCTGAAATTCCCTTTTCTCTGCAACTGTTAAAGTTACATGAGCCTTGTCTTCCTTTTCATATGGTCAGCCTACATTTAAAGGAACTTTGGGATGTAGCAAGATCTTCTGCCTTGTCACCCCTCTCCTCCCATGAAATCCAACTCATACCGATTGTGCCAAAAAATCAGGAAGCACAACAGCACCGGATAAACAACAGGATTTCCTTTAATGTAGAGACGGTCTATGTATGCCTGCTCAGTCTACTGCAGAGATGTTGCGTCTCTGTGGGCAAAGTCAAGGCCTTTCCCTGCTCTCCTCTTCTGCTTCTTTGTCTTTAAACCAGAGTTGGATCGGGCAGCCTTTCAACAACAGGTTTAATTTTACTGCCAAAGATTGAATTGGGATGATTGATGTTTAACACACTGCACATGTTAATTGGCTTCCCTAGTGCCAGGACGCCTCTTATCACCAACTATAAATGACCGTCGTTAATAATATGATTTGTCACCATCAGTACTTTCTACAATGAATGTTATTCTGACCTCACGGTACCCAATTCTTTCCGCCCACATGTACTGTATAAAAAACCTGAAACTCTCCGTAATACTCCATGTGTCTGATGATGTGAACTAAACTCCACAAAAGCTTATGCTAGAATAAGTTTGTTAGTCTCTAAGCCTTACAGTACCAAGTAGGCTAAATTTGATGCTCTCGGTACTCTTTTGTGGGGGTGGGGGTGCCTTGTGGACTTCAGCCCATGGAAGGGTAGGCTGACCAGATAAAATCCAGGTCAGGGCTCATGTAACTTCAACAGTTGTAGAGCAAAGGGAATTTCAGCCAGTGTCATTTGTATGCAATTAGTTCCTGGTGGAATTCCCTCTTCATCACAACACTTAAAGGTGCAGGAACTATACTAGAGTGACCATATACAAAAGAAAGCAGGGCCCCTGCAACTTTAACTGTTGTGATGAAGAGGGAATTTCACCAGGAACTAATTGCATATAAATGACACTGGCTGAAATTCCCTTTTCTCTACAACTGTCAAAGTTACATGAGCCCTGACCTGGATTTTATCTGGTCACCCTAAGGAAGGGAGTCTTTTAGGGGGGCAAAATCCACCCAGATTTCCCACCTCTGCAACACAGTATCACAACTCTCTTCATTGTTTTTGCTGCAAGACACTAACCTGGCTACCCTCTAGAAAACCTCATAGGAACTGAAGAAGAGCGTCCATCTGGTCCAGCAGTCTGTTCACACAGTGGCAGACCAGTTGTCTGTAGGAAATGCACAAAGGGGACATGATTTGCAACAGCATAACCCTCCCGCCCATGTTCCTCAATGATGCACATGGTCTTACTTCCTTCTTATATTGGTCTAGCCATCAGAATATCCATCAGGACTAGTGGCCATTGGTAGTCTGCTCTTCCGGGAATTTTCCCAACCCTCTTTTAGGGCCATCCAAACTGGTGGCCATCGCTATATCTTGTGGCATTGAATTCCATAGTTTCACTCTGCGCTGTGTGAAGAAGTCCTTCCTTTCATCAGTTCTGAATCTCCCACCAATCAGTTTCATGGGATGACCCCCATTGGGTTCTAGTATTCTGACAGACCTTTCCCATGCATAGTTCTGTACAACTTCAAATAGAAGATCCCCTGACAGCACTTCAGATGAAGAACTGTCTTCTGCAAAGGGGGACACATGGCCCACCTACGTGCGTTCTGAAATGGTACAATCCATACCTTCTCAAGGTTTTGTCACCTCTCCTGCATGGGTAGACCAGGCAGGAGTAACTGATCTGGACATGCCTTCTTGCTGCAAGAGGGGAAGCCTTGGCCAGCAACTCATACAAAGAGGTGATGGGCAGCGTGCTCTGAGGGCAGACAGTTCCGCTGCATCAGGAGTGACTGTATGATCCAGTCACAGCCTTTGTAGAGATGCAGCAGGAGATGTTACCTGCCCCTCAAAGCAGGCTGATTGGGATAAGGTGGGACCAGAACACTACATCATCCAGAGACCCAACGAGGGCCTCCGTGGAGTTGAGCATCCAGTTTGAGCATTATTGATCTGGAGCGGGGGTTGGCAGAAGTTAGATAATAATAATAATAATAATAATAATAATAATTTATTTATTTCTTACCTGCCTCTCCCTCTGGATCGAGGCAGGGAACAACATCAAACACGAATGATATAAAATACATAAAACTGATTAAAAGCATATAAAATTAATACATTATTAAAATACCAATAAAACACTTTAAATTTGACGGGGTAGGCCTGCTGGAAGAAATCAGTTTTTATGGCTTTCTTAAATTTTGGAAGACTGTGAAATTGGCGGATCTCTCCCAGCAGGCTATTCCACAGTCTGGGAGCAGCAGAAGAGAAGGTCCTCTGGGTCATGGTTGTCAGTCTAGTTTTGGCTGACTGTAGTAAATTCTTCCCAGAGGACCTGAGCGTGCGGGGCAGATTGTATGGGAGAATAAGATCCCGCAGGTAACCTGGACCCAAATCATGTAGGGCTTTAAAGGTAATGATCAATACTTTGTACTTAGCCCAGAAGCTAATCGGCAGCCAGTGGAGTGATTTTAAAGCTGGTGTAATAAGGTCACCCCCTAGATGTACCGGTGACCAACCTGGCTGCCATATTTTGAATTAGTTGAAGTTTCCAGACTAGGCACAGAGGTAGCCCTATGTACAGCGCATTGCAGAAGTCGAGCCTCAAAGTTACCAGCGCGTGCACTACCATCTTTAGGTCTTCCAACTCTAGGAAGGGGTGCAGATGTTTTGGCTTTCAGCTCCCAATGGTCAGGAATGTTGGGAGTTGAAGTCCAAAACATTTGCAAGTCTACTTTCTGATCACCCCTGGTCTGGATGCATCCTTCGCGTGGCTCCCTCTTCCCAGTGAATCAGTCAACGACTCAATCAATCAATGTCTCCATCTCAAACATAAACACTGGAGACCCTCTCTCTAGGCACGGCACATGGTTTGACCCTTCCATTGCCTGCTGCTTCTGGAATCCCCTATCGCTCCGTGACTCAGCTTGACAGCAAGGGAGACAATGGTACTTTACCTCATCGCAGGCTGTCAGGAGCCTCTCTTATCCAAGCAATGTTTTTCTATTAGTCTAACACTTCATTGTGCTTCCAGGGCTTATCAGCTACGGGGGCTGATGTAATGCCCTGGCTTGGAAGCCGTTCCTCCACCAGGACAAGCTCCGTTTTATTCTGGAGGAGAAGGAGACAAGGAGGACTGCGTCTACAGCTTTTATCACCCTCCCCAGGAGGTCAGATCCTTTGGACAAGAGTTGCTGGCCCTGGAGGTCAACACTAAATTGAAGGCTCCATTTGAAACAATACATTTTACTTGACGTATTGCAGCTTGTTGATCTTGGTCAACCTGCTGAATTGATTTCTCCCGCCTTTGCAGAAAAATAACTTCCACGTATGTTAGGTTAATAGCTACTGGATGAAACACGTTGTTTTTTTCCACAAAGAAATAAGCGAACGAGAAGGGTATGAATGTAAGTACATTTATTTGGGAGTCCCATGGACGTCATTGGCACGTTCATTCAAGGGCAAGTGTCTTTTACTCCCAACCTCCCACCATGGGATCAGGCGATGCGGTGGCTAGATGGAGGCAGCCCATCATGAGGCCAGGGGGAGCTGGGGTGCAGCTAGATTTAAGCTCTCCTGCACAAGTGTCCCAGAAGACATTGCCCCAAGTAAGTCAAGTGGAAAGAGAGGGCCATTTAAATGTTCCGCAGTTGATACCAGGATGGTCTTGGGCTATTCATGAGGCTAAAGGCATGGTCTTCCACACTTATTGTCCACAAGCTTATCAGGGCCTCCTCAGCAAGATCTGTAATGGCCAACCAGCTCCTAGGAAATACCTATGCAGGAGGACCTGCAACTAAATGTTGCACCGCAGATGATGATGATGATTTTCATTTCTATACCTCCCAATAGCGAAAGTTCTCTGGGCAGTTTACAACAATTCATAGGACAATAAAATACCAGCAATATAAATACAGCATAAAGTGCAGCATACAAATTTAAATATACTAGGGTGACCAGATAAAATCCAGGTCAGGGCACATGTAACTTTAACAGTTGTAGAGAAAAGGGAATTTCAGCCAGTTTCATTTGTATGCAATTAGTTCCTGGTGAAATTCCCTCTTCATCACAGCTGTTAAAGTTGCAGGCACTATACTAGAGTGACCATATACAAACGAAGGCAGGGCCCCTGCAACTTTAACTATTGTAATGAAGAGGGAATTTCACCAGGAACTAACTGCATACAGATGACACTGGCTAAAATTCCCTATTCTCTACAACTGTTAAAGTTACATGAGCCCTGACCTGGATTTTATCTGATCACCCTACACAAAGACAGCCCATGGTTTGTTGTTGGGTTGTGAACAGTGGTTTGTTCCTCGTTTTTAATCTCTGATAGAGTTCTCCCCCCCACCATTCTAAACAGTTGAAACCCTTCTCCTAACGTTTAGGGTCAATTAAACATTCTTCAAGTGGCTTGTTTCCTTCAGTGAAAGCGTATGAGGCTCCGATTCAGATCGGGACCAGTTCTCCTGGAGGGGGGGATTTAAGTTTCCCTCCCCCTGTTTTCATTCTGAAATTCTTAAGGTTTACTGATAGTCTGGGAGTATAAGAGCTATGCTTTAAAACTTTTGGACCGTGCTTTCTCCTCAGGTGGACAGAGGAAGTGTGGGCAGTGTTTCTAAACACGAGGTGCTGGAGTTAACATCTATGAGGGGGCTTTGCTAGAATGTAGCCACGCTCCTAAATTCCAAGCACATGGGGACATGCAGGAGTGGTGAAGAGAAAACGCTCTGCACATGCTCAGGGGTCATGTATATTCCTTCGAATCGATTTCCTGAAAGGGGCGGCAGGGCCAAAACTGGGACGGGAGGGTTTTGCTAAACGGGCGTGGCTACAGAAGCGGATGCGGCCTAGCGGGACCGAAGGATTCATTTATTTTCCCACTTGCCCTGCCGGTTATATTGACCGGTGTGCGTTTTTTCCTAGCATCATTGTGTGAAGGGGAATAGGTATTGCGAGGCAGATGCTCGCGTCTGGCAGGCCTCTCCGTCACCTATCGATTAGCGTGCGAAAGACCATGGGTTGTTTAGCAACCGTTTACAAGGCCCAAAGGGCTCATATTAATAACGGCTCCGTCGGAGGGGCGAGGGGCTCTGTTTGTCCTCGCGGACCAAAGCGGGAGGACTTTGGCCTCCCCTTATCAAGGAGGGAAAACCAAACTGCCCATGAATGCAAATGGGCAGGTTTTCCCTGCTGTCTATTAATCAAACGGCGCCACCAGCCCTTAATCCTTTTGTGTGGAAAACGTGGTGAACGTGGCAACCCCTGAACTCGGACCCGAGCTGGTTGGCAATTGCTTTCCTGGCTGAGTACAAGGTGTCCTTCTTAAGTTATAAAACCTTACATGGCTTAGGGCCTGGCTATCGATGAAGCTGCCTAAGTATTAGGACCTGCAGGAGAGGCCCTTTTAAGGACACCATGACCCGTCTGTTTGTCGGGCATGCGTGAAAAGGCTTTCTCCTGTGCAGCTACCAGGAGGAGGGCCTTTTCTGCTATGGCACCCCGGCTGTGGAATGAACTCCCTACAGAGGTTTGCCTGGCACCTTCGTTGTACTTTTTCCAGCACCAAGTGAAGACCTTTTTATTAGGGATGTGCACTGGATTGGACCCGATCCACGATCCGAGTCCGGTCCAGTGGGAAATCGGATAAATTATCCGATTTCCGATCCGACAGCTGGATCGGCCGATCCAGTCCGAACCGATCCGAAAAGGCTCCGAACCGGTTCGGCGGATCGGCGGATCGGCGGATCGGCGGGCGCCACTGGCGCCCACCGCCGCTTCCATTGGCGGGTGCCAGCAGGCGCCCGCCGATGAAAGTGGACAGCGGGGGGGGAGGAGGGGGGCGCTTACCTTTGAGGGACGTCCGCTCCTGTCCGGCGCTGGCAGCTACTACCAGCGGGCTCCGCGGCTTGCTCCAGGGTGGCGCGCCGGGTGATGTCATCACCCGGCGCGCTACTCTAGAGCAGGCCGCGGAGCCCGCTGGTAGTAGCTGCTGGCGCCGGACGGGAGCAGACGGCCCGGAAAGGTAAGCAGGGGGCGCACGGAGGGGAGGAGGGGGCGCGCGGAGGGGAGGAAGGGGGCCCTTACCTTTCCGGGCCGTCCGCTCCCGTCCGGCGCCGGTGGCTACTACCAGCGGGCTCCGCAGCCTGCTGCAGGGTGGTGCGCCGGGTGATCACCCGGTGCGCTACTCTAGAGCAAGCCGCAAAGCCAGCTGGCAGTAGCCGCCGGCGCTGAATGGGAGCGAACGGCCCTAAAAGGTAAGCAGTGGCGGGGAAGGGGGCTTACCCCCCCCGGAGCCGTCCGCTTCTATCCGCGGGCGCCCGCGGGCGCCTGCGGATGGAAGCGGACGGCCCCAGGGGGGGTAGGGAGCACGGGGGAGGGGGCTTACCTGCTGGGGCTGTCCACAACGGACAGCCCCGGGGGGGAGGGAGTTAGGCCCCCCCTCACCCACCCGCCGCCAGTTTTTCCTCATAGACTTGCATTGCAATGCAAGTCTATGGGGAAAAAAATGGCGGCCGATCCAAAAATTTCCGATTTTTGGATCGGGATCGGACTCGATCCAGTCCGGGGGGCCTCCGATTTTGTCCGAACCGATCCATGACAAAATTGGAGGTCCCGATCCGGGTCCCGATCCGATCCGGGGGGTCCGTGCACACCCCTATTTTTTATTTTCCTGGTCTTTTATCGTTTTATCATCCTGGGGGCTGTCTACACACAGGGAAAAGCCTTGTGGTGGCTGCGGCTCTGCGCCCCGTTGGTTAGACAATGCAAGCGCAGTTTCACAGCCACCACGGGGCTTCCTTGCAATGCTCTGATTTGAAAACGTTGAGTATTTATGCCAACTTTTTCAAAGGGACCAATGTCACCACGGCACTTCCGCTGTGTGACGTCACTCTGCGGCCAATCCAGGGCCAACCTGGGGGCAGAGACTGGTGGAAGACAAGCAGTGATTGGTCACCTCCCCCCAGGAAGAGGGCGGTGGCAGCTCCGGGGCCCCGATGGCCGCCCAGGAAGCCTGCGCTCCCTCCTTGGCATCGGGTTTACCTAACGCCGCCCCGGGAGAGGGAAAGCGCAGGGTTGAGGAGAGTGCCCACCCAGCACCGTGAAGAGAGCACCCTAGTCATTTAACTTTTGTATCTGGTCAGGAGGGCAGGGCTCCTGCAGCTTGAACTGTTAGGATGAAGAGGGAATTTCACCAGGTGCTGCATGCATACAAATGACACCGGCTGAAATTTCTTTTTCTATGCAACTGTCAAAGATACATGGGCCCTGTCCTCCTTTCCATAGGGTCACCCTAACATGCCTTCAGACTAGCTTAGGGGGATAGCCTGCTGTAGTGGAGAATTCCAATTGCCAGTTTTCAAGACAGATTCAACTGCCAATCCAGTTGGCTTTTGTACATGGAATGGGAGGGGGCGCCATTTTGTCCTTGGCATCAGGCAGCAAAATGTCTTTGGCCATTCCTGGGTTTAATTGTGGCAAGGTTTTATTGTTTTAAATTGCTATGCACAATTATATGAACATGTTTTATACATATTAATAATAATAATAATAATAATAAGCGTGTTATACATTAATAATAATAATAATATCTTAGTATATAAATAATAAATGCTTTATTATTAATAATAAAAATAATGATATCTTAGTATATAAATAATTTATTATTATTATTATTATTAATAATAATAATAATACCGATGCAGGGTGAAGCTTCACCTTTTTGCTATTACAGGTACGTGCACACAATCATACACACCGTTGCACAAGTATGTGTTAAAGGTAGTGGACTCTGTCAGGAAAAAAAAAATCAAGCTTATCCCTGCCATGAAGGCAAGAATTTGAAACAATTGGGTCTCTCACCAGGACAGCTCCTGTTCAGGGTTCCAGCTAGCTAGCCATGTCCTCCTCCAGGATGCCATAAGCTGCTGGAGGGTCATGCAGGACCATTTTCTCTCTCTCCTTGCCCAACATTTCCATTTTTGTTTCCCAACAGGAGCTCAACACTTTGCACCTAGTGAGTATGCCTAGACCTTCTCGGGTTCATTTGGGCCAGCGGACTGCCCTACTAGGTTTATTTTGTTCTGTTCTGTTCTGTACTTCTGCAAACCTAGGGATTCCTACGAACAAGCGGTTATGTCCCTCTTGCTTCTCAGTGAGTTCCATATCTGTCGGCACTCCCCCATCTGAGTTTGTTCTTAGAGGAAGCGATATCTGAATATCAGAACGTAAGAAGAGCCATGCTGGATCAGACTAAGGCCCTTCCCGCATCAGCCATTTTTCCAAGGGCCGCTCCTGCCTGCTCGCGGAGAGGCCACATGACACACAGAGCATCCCACAAGCAGGCTGGGGCAAGCCCTCCATTTTCCCTGGAGGTCAGGGAATGCTATTTTCCTGGTTCATTCCCTGTTCCTGGGAGGGCAGCGAGATGGGCAGCTGGTGTGGCCACCCATCCCGGGCGCAGCCGTGCTGACCCGCGAGTCAGCGCGGCTGCACCATGAGGATCCGAGGCCATCAGGAGGGGGGGACAGCGAAATCACCATCCCCAAGATGGCGGGGGGAGGGGGGCTGGATCCCACGCGGGTTTTTTTTTCAGGTACTTACATTTGCACAGGAGCGGTCGTGCACTCCTCCGCTGATCTTTTTTTAAAAAAAATGGCCAGCGCGACTTGCAATGGCCCAGGAGAAGCCCGGGACATTGCATTGTAGTGCAGCCTCATCGCGCCAAACACCGAAGGAAGTACTTCCGGGTTTCCCCGCTTCCCGCCCTCTCTGCCCCTGCGGGGCAGAAAGGGCCAAAGAGTTCATCTAGTCCAGCACACAGTAGCCAACCAGCTGTCGACCAGGGACCAAAAAAGCAGGACATGGTGCAACAACACCCTCCCACCCATGTTCCCCAGCAACTGGTGTCTATAGGCTTACTGCCTCTGATACAGGAGGTAGCACATAGCTATCAGGACTAGGAGCCCTTGGTAGCCTTCTCCTCCAGGAATTTATCCAACCTCCTTTTAAAGCCATCCCAACTGGTGGCCATCACTACCTCTTGTGGTAGCGAGTTCCATAGTTTAACTGTGCGCTGTGTGATGTATAGCTATACATATATCATGTGAAATGGATTAATTCTGGCCAAAAACAAGAAAGGTCCCCTCCACAAGGATTCGCTTTTGCGCCCGGTTAGGCGATTATGCGCACTATCGCTGAAGCTCATTTACACCTAATACCTCTGCACGAGAGGCGGCGACAAAAGGCACTTCCCTCCCCTCCCCTTCCCTCCCCGCCGCTCCCCAGCTGGCTGGCTGGTAGGCTGTGGGCAGCAGGCGAGTGCTCCTCCTCCTCCTCGCCTTCCTTTACCCCCTCTTCTTCCTCCTCCTCCTCCCGCCGGGCCCCCCGACGCGGGTGCCGAGCAGGAGGCGCCCCTCTTGGGGGGAACGAGTCGCAGGCGGGCGGGCGGGCGCGGCTGCTTCGTCTCTGGGCTCCCGCCCGCCCGCCTGCGACTCCTTCCCCGCAAGCGCCTTTTGACAGCCTGATCCCCTCAGCAGGAGTCGGAGGACAGTGGAGAGAGAGGGGTGCGTGAGAGCTACTGGACGCTGCCAGGCACCTTTGGCTGCCTTGGAAATGTGGCTGCTTTCGTGACTGGAGGGAAACTGGCTGGCGACTGGGGGCTGAGGCGGTGGAGGAGGAGATGCAAACGGCAATACCACTCAAGAGGGGATGGGAAGCTGCTGCCGCCGCCGCCGCCACTCCTCGCGAGTCGCGGCGGGCTCGAGCTACCGAACTGTCCCTTCCGCTCGCCGGAGCAGCAGCCCCCTCCTCATGCTGCTCCGGCGAGCGGAAGGGACAGTTCGGCAGCTCGAGCCCGCCGCGACTCGTGAGAAGCGGCGGCGGCGGCAGCGGCTTCCCATCAAAATGCGCTTTAATGGACGGAGCAAAAAAAACTCGCTATTTAACACGCATTCGATAATGCGCACAATCGGGGAGATAACGCGCCTCTATGCCCCATTTGCGCTCCGGTGGTGTGGAGGTAAAATTTTTAATGAGACTTCAAAGAGCATTAAACCTCTCTTGTAGAGGCACCCAAAGACAGCAAAAGAAACAATTGAGGGGACATTTGATAGATCTGAACGCCAAAACCGTGAATGTTGGTCATAGAGTTTGCACCTTTTTTTTTACATTGTTTTTCTTTTAGGAGCAATAAGTAGTCTTGTTGTTGAAAAGGTGGCCCTCTGAAACACTTAACAGCCCACTGCTCTTTTTCAATTAGTTAGAAATAATGGGGTGCAATAGGCACAATGTAGCTGGAACTAATTTTTCAGCACCTCTGGGTGGAGAAGCAGTCTGGCTGGGGGGGAGGGGGGGAAGGACCCTCCCTAATTTCCTGGTAACATGCGACCGGCAGGGTCGATAGAGCAGAAATCCTCCTATAGGGCCAATCTCTATTTGAATTATTTAAACAATGTAGAACAGCTAAGTTAAATGGAGCTTATCAAACGTCACACCTCTTAAAGCACAATCAGAGATGCCAGGATATTAACCAGCTGCCGTGGGTGAGAAAAGCAGGCTCTGGTTTTCCTCTTTTTTTCCCCCTCTCCCCTCTCACTCTCTTTAGAAAAAAAGAACTCAAAGCCCAGCTCGTGGGTGGATTCAGGTCTGTGCAGATAGGAAAAAAGAGGTGTCCAGGCTTGGATTCAAATTCGCTATTTTGCTGTTGCCAGAGGGCTGCCAAGGGCAGGTCATATGTAGTGGCCACTGTGTTGTCCCTCTCGCCTCATTGCCATAGGCGTGCGCACAGGGTGTGCTGGTTGCGCCCAGGCACACCCTAATTTCCCAGGGCCACCTCCACTTTCCTGTCCCCCCTCCACTGCTTGAATAATGGCTTTTAAAGAGGATGGGAAAGCCACCATTAGCATCCCTGGGGGGACTACGCACTTTCCGGAGGCCCTGGAAAACATACTTCCGCACCCCCCACTGCTCCAAATAATCCCATTGCATCTACGCACATGCGAAAGGACTGCATGGCTCTGTCCAGTGAAGGCTGGTGGCTCTGATTTCAATGGGGCTGTGAATCCATTCTGGGTTTCAGTCAGAACCAGCCTGAACTCTAAAGGAGCTGAACCCTACCCTCAAAATAGGTTCGGCACCATGGAGAGCTCCTTTAGAGTTCTGGCTGGGCTGGAGCCACAGCCCCACTGAAATCAAAGCCTGCGGCTTCCACTGGCTCTGTTCCTGCATGTACAGGCAAAAATGGCAGCGGTGGCCAGTGGAGTCCTGAGGTGCAAGAGAAGACTGTACCACATAAGATTGATGATGAGAGATCACATTTTGAATGTTCCCTGAGCTGTTTTTTTTTTAATTAAAATCTCCAAGTAGAAAATGAACACAGCAAGGAAAAGCCAGCGTTAGCATTTTTTTTAAATCCCTGCTTATGCTAGTTTTTTGTTGTTGTTGTTCTAGTGTGTGTGTGTGTGTGTGTGTGTGTGTTTTAAAACTGTTTTAATATGGTACTTTTACCTTATAACATTTAATTTATTGTATACTTCTTGTATTTTTGTGGCTTTTAGGCACCACCCAGAGAACTTTGGCTATCGGGCAGTATAAAAATGTAATAAATAAATCAATAAACATGGGGAGCCATTCAAAACTGGATCCCCTCTGCTGGCGTCAGGACTCTACCACCTCCCTGTGGCACATAGGTAGGCAATTAACTCATTTGTTGCCGATGGGTAGAAGAAGGCAAAAGAATGGAACGGATGTTTGTACACTTGTCTAAGAGAAATTCCTTTTCTCCTTATGGGATAAGAAGTTGCATAGATAAGACATTGAACCAGAGAGATGGAGGCCCTTTCTACACCACAGGGACTTCCAGGACGCAGGGGGGGGGGGGAGGATCCTGGGATTTCCTGCTTCCACGATCCTCCCCCAGCATCTAGACGGCTGCGCAATGTCACAGAAGGTAAGAGGGACGTCACGGCCACCATTTTTTAAAAAAGATTTGTGATAGTGTGAAAAACTGAGTGAAAAAAATCCACGCCCCACCCACCCTTCCACCATCGCAGGGATAGCAAAATTGTTTCCCCCCCAACCCCCATGGGAACGGGATGGTCCCGGGACCATAACTGGAGAACCAGTTATCCTGGGAAAATGGAGGGATCATTCTTGCCTGCCCCCAGGAACCCCTGTGCATCATTTAGATGCACTGGAACAACCCAGGAACAACCCTGGGGAAAAACCGTGGTGTAGGCATGGCTTGAGCTGGTGTCACAAAGTGACTACACTGCAAATCAGGAAGCCCCTCCCCACTTCAAATCTTACCATCAACTCACGCAATGGGTTTTATGCAAGCCAGTCTCACTCAGGACTCCTCCACACCAACAATTTGTTGCATGCTCATGATTGGCCATTCACGGAACAGTGTGGCTCCATTACACAACGTCATCAGCATTCAGTGCCCCTCACGGGCCTTTTCGGGTTTGCCCGCTTCAAAAAAACACCAGAGCTAATCAAGTATTAAATATGAGCCACATAAACCGTAGAGTGTAATGTCGGCGTAGTGTGATATTTCAGCCATTAGATGGCACTGTCTAATGAAAAACCATGGAGGGAATTGAAATGGAAGGTTTCCATTCAAACCACATGGTCGCCTGTTCCCACCCATGTAATGGAGCCAATCGCAATCCTGTAAAGATTGCGGAAGCAGCAAGCCCCGGTACGGCAGCAGGAATCTCCCTTAATGTAAAGAAGAGCTCAGTCTCAATATGGGGACAATAATATTAACCTACCTTGCAGGGTTTTTGCCAGGCTTACACAATAATACATTTTTGTTTTGATTCATATTCACTTAAGTAGAAACTTGTCAACCAAGCAGACAGATTCGAGGTGTATAAAATGTTTATGATCTGAGGAAAGTGGATGGGCCTTAGTCATAATATTAGGACACAGGGCCATAAAACGAAGCTAAACGGTGGGAGATTCAGGACAAACAAAATATTCTGAATCTCCCTGGTCACACAGTGGCTGAATTCGGATGACACAATAAGCAACTGGGGGGAGGGAAACAATCGTCAGTTGTATTGACTATCGTGTCGTCCGAATGCTGCCATGGTCAACTCAGCGCTGATCCTAATCCACACCACAGTTGATTATTTATTACCATGTTGTGTGGGGAGTACCCCCTACATGAACAACTGTAAAGTTGATTATTACCCCACCATTGACTATCATGTCGTCCGAATTCAGCCAGTATGTAGTTAAACTACGGAATTAGATTACCACGTGATGGCCACCAATTTAGATGGCTTTAAAAAGGTGATTAAACAAATTCATGGAGGACTTAAGAACATAAGAAGAGCCAGGCTGGGTCAGACCGAGGGTCCATCTAGTCCAGCACTCTGTTCATACAGTGGGCAAACAGCTGTCAACCAGGGACCCAAAAGCAGGACACGAGTGCAACAGGACCCTCCCACCCATGTTCCCCAGCAACTGGTATACGTACAGGCTTACTGCCTTGGATACAGGAGGTAGCACATAGCCATCAGGACCAGTAGGCATTTAGGATAAAGCTATCAGTGGCTACTAGACCTGATGGCTCCAGTATCAGAGGCAGTCTGCCTACGTACACCAGTTGCTGAGGAACATGGGCGGGAGGGTGATGTTGCACTCATGTCCTGCTTGTGGGATTCCCACAGGCTGCTATAGGGTGACCATATGAAAAGGAGGACAGGGCTCCTGTATCGAAAGGGAATTTCAGCAGGTGTCATTTGTATGCAGTAGCTATACTAGAGTGACCAGATACAAAAGAGGGTAGGGCTTTTGCAGCTTTATCTCTGTGATGATGAGGGAATTTCATATTTCATCAGGTGCCGCATGCATACAAATGACACCTGCTGAAATCCCCTTTTCAATACAGGAGCCCTGTCCTCCTTTCCATATGGTCACTCGACACAGGCAGCTTGTAGGCTACTGTGGTGTAACAAAGCCACTGCTCACAGGGATCAAGCGCGGGCACTATATTATTACCATGACATTGACATCATCTGCCACCCCCTACAGAATCCCTTCTCCCCTCTGAACTTAGGTGGGAGAACTTTGTTATAATTGCCCCTTAATTGCCCCTTTTAAAATGTAAATTCCCTATTGTAATGCAAACTATTTGAGTTATTTTTGGTCTTGAATAGACAATTAAGATCCATTAGCTTAACAAAAGACCTGCTCTTGGTACAGATGAAGCCAGCTGGAACTTTGTTGGTATGGAACAACACAGCTGTTTGAATGTCGCTACACCATTAGCTCTTAATAAAAGTAAGATAAAATAAATCATTGTTGTATGTATGGTTTCCATTCCTATTTGATTTCCCCGACCTTCCCCTTCCCTTCAAGTCAACCAAAGACGATGATGCAAGTTCAAGGTTCTGAGCTGTCAAAAGAGCTTTGCAAATGCTAATTTTGTGAGTCTATGATAATTTGTGCCTATGCGAATTTATAGTAAACAGTGGAAATTTAGAAATAATTATTATGATTTAAATAGAGATACAGTACATCTCATGATGCTGTGGAAGTCTGTGACTACGAGACCAATGTGGCTTGCTCAATGTGACATCCAGGTGCTTTTGATGGTGAACTTCAAGGCCCAGGGCAGGACAGCCCTTCTAACAAGAAGACTGTCCTCTGATAGCCTTTCAAAGAGAGGGTTGTCCTCTGTAAAGTAGGGCATATGGCCACCCTGACTGTATGGCCAATGCCTTTTTAAAAAGAGAGATTTAAAACAAATCTCAGATATGTCATGCCTCACTAACAGCGAGTTTGAGCCAGGGCCGGCTCTACCATAAGGCATAGTGAGGCATTCCTCTGAGGCAGCAGATGCTGGGTGGTGTGGAGGAGGGGATCAAGTTGGGGAGAGCGAGCCAGCCCTATCATCAGGCAGACTGAGGTGGTGTGGAGAGGGCAGCAACCCCTTGGCTCTTCCCACCTGCTGGAGGGCAGGATTGCGGGAGCCATACGGCCTGGCCTGCATCCTCCAAGTTAGCCTGGTGGAGAACAGTGTCCCACCAGTAGGCCAGATTTGCCAGCCAATCTGGATATCTTCTGTTGGTGGAAGGGCGGGAGCGCCATCTTGTCCTTGCTTCAGCCAGCAAAATGCCTTGGCCCTGGACTTAGCAGGTAGAGAAAGCCTTTGGGAAAGTGAAACCCCTTCACCAAAAAATGCTTTCTGGAACTTACATTGGCAGGAGACTTAGGCCTAATCTACACCAAGCAGGATATAGTACTATGAAAGCAGTATATAAAAGGCAGGAGCCACACTACTCCTTTATTGCGATATTGAAGTGCACTGACAACTGTTGGGGCCCATAAGACGCATACCATATACAGCTTTCATACTGCTATATCCCGCTCAGTGTGGCTCCTGCCTTTTATATACCGCTTTCATACTGCTTTCATAGTGCAATATCCTGCGTGGTGTAGATTGGGCCTTATTTTCCGAGTGAAGGTGCTTTTCTGGTGAAGGTGTTTTGCTAATTTGGTTCACAATTAAGCAATCAAAACATTGCCTCCTTGTGACAATGTGTGTTCAGGAACCACTTCTTACCCAAACTACTTTCTAAATCCTGAGTGGTTAAAGTATACTCCTTTCTTTATCCTGTGGGCTTGATTTGAGCTATCTTTTATCTTTAAATGATGCTACTGCTAAATCTCTTTGTAAGCAAAGGTTATATGGAAGTGCTTACATAGGGTGACCATATGAAAAGGAGGACAGGGCTCCTGCACCTTTAACAGTTGCATAGAAAAGGGAATTTCAGCAGGAGTCCTTTGTATGCATGCAGCTCCTGGAGCTGCAGGAGCCCTGCCCTCTTTGGTATTTGACCACAATAGGCAGGGCTCCAGCAGCTTTAACTGTTGTGATGAAGAGGGGATTTCACTAGGTGCTACATGCAGACAAATGACACTTGCTGAAATTCCCTTTTCCATACAACTGTTAAAGATACAGGAGCCCTGTCCTCCTTTTTATATGGTCACAAGTCAGTACGTGTTTTCCCCCCTCCTGCTGAATTAGCTTGGCTCCCATATTCACACATGTTCAAACGACATATATGCGTGCCTCCAAAGGCCGGGCTCTTCTTTTTCACCACCCCCATTATTTTCAAACAACGTGACCAGATCAAACATTTGCTCAGCACAGCGCCTGATGTATATCTTTTTTTTAAAAAAAACCCTTTCAAACTTGAAAAACTACTCTAGGGAGGGAAAGGGAGGGTTGCTTCATGACATCACAAAGGCCATCCAATCAGGGATCTTGCACTATCAGGACATCTGATTCCAGGGAAGCCTGCAAGCACATAAGCCTATGTTTGTCGACTTTCCCCTTGCAAATGTTCATGCTCAATGCATGGACATCTGGGTGGGGTGGAGCAAGGAAGCCATGTGACCTGAGGGCGGGGCCAATAGCATGGCCCGCTCCCCGATCATTGTGCGATGGGAACTCAGGGGAGATTCTGTATCTGTAGCGGAAACGAGATAGGCTATCTGTCCAGATATCCGATTTATGTTCAAATAGAAGCAAAAAAATAACGGAACGATTTGTAGTATCAGAAAAGTAAATTGGCCAAGTGGATTTGAACTTATTTGTGCTCCGAATGGGATTAACAGTGTGATACGCTTAAGGGAACAGGCTTTCCTCTTCTTGCTATGAAAGATAGGTCTGAATTTATACCATTCTGCATGGGTAATTGTAAAGGGCTCAGTTTAGGGCACAATCCTATGCATGTTTAGATAGGAAAAATAAAGGTAACCAGAAACTCCCAGCATTCCCCAGTCAGCCAATTTAGACTTCTTTTCTATCTAAACATGCATAGAATTTCACCTTAATGAACATTTTATCAGTTTTTATGAGTTCGTTATAGGTCTCCCCTAGGCTGACCATCTGAAAAGGAGGACAGGGCTCATATAACTTTAACAGTTGTAGAGAAAAGGGAATTTCAGCCAGTGTCATTTGTATGCAATTAGTTCCTGGTGATATTCCCTCTTCATCACAACAGTTAAAGTTGCAGGGGCCCTGCCTTCTTTTGTATATGGTCACTCTAGTATAGTGCCTGCACCTTTAACAGTTGTGATGAAGAGGGAATTTCACCAGGAACTAACTGCATACAAATGACACCTGCTGAAATTCCCTTTTCTCTACAACTGTTAAAGTTATATGAGCCCTGTCCTCCTTTTCAGATGGTCAGCCTAGTCTCCCCCCTTCTTTTTTCAGTTTCGCATACATCAGTGGTTTTTGTTGTTGTTGTTGTTGTTTGGCTTATGGAAGTTTATATTAAAATGCCTTTCTTTAGTATGACCTTTTGGTTAAAATAAATAAATACATAATTTGACTGGCAAGAAAAATGGATTGTGTTTTTTTTTAGTTATCCTGAATGCAAAGAGTAGGAGCATTTTATTTATTTATTTATTTATTTAAATAGATTACAAAACAAATCACTACGAACACTAAGACATTACTAGTTTTTAAATATTGGACACACTAAAACCTGTTAGAAACGTATAAAGCAGTAAGAGCTATCAACAATAAAAACAACTACATCCAGGCCCTTTCTACACCTAAGGGTGTGGGGAGGGGGTGATCCTGGACTTATCTATCCACCATTTTTGGGGGGTTAAAGAGCCAGGAGCCCTCATCGCGTGGCAGAAAAGGTAGGACCCACCCCCTGCATGCCCCCCATCCTGGGGATGGTGAAATTGTTTCCCCCTCCCCATGGGCACAGAGCCACCCCTCGTGGCTCCATGCCCATTTCAGGTCCTGGGATGGCGGGTAGGGTGTCCAGATGGCCCGGGGTTTCCCGGTCCTAACCTGGAAACCTAGGCCGATCCGGGGCAACCGGGGGGCAGCGGGGGAAAACTGGGGTGGCGGGGGGTCACGCGGCGGTGGTGGGAGGCGGGCAGCGCGAGGCACTTACCTGCTGGGGCTTCCCTCCGTTGCTCGGAATCTACTGAGAAACAGGCTTCGCGGCCTGTCCCTCAATAGCGCGCCGGGTGATGACGTCATCACCCGGCGCGTACTGAGAGACAGGCCAGGAAGCCTGTTTCTCAGTAGATTCTGAGCACCAGACGGAAGTGGACGCCCAGGTAAGGAGCACGGGGCGGCACGGCATGGGTGGGTGGGTGGGGGGCGGCGTGGGCGTGCGGTGGGGGGTTGTTTTGGGGGGGTGGGGGGTGGCGGGGGGGTCCGGGATTTTGATTGTCATAATCTGGTCACCCTAGCGTACCGGGATATCTCTGGTTTCTGCCCATTTGTAGGGAACATAGGCTGCCCCTATGAAAAGGAGGACAGGGCTCATGTAACTTTAACAGTTGTAGAGAAAAGGTAATTTCAGCCAGTATCATTTGTATGCAATTAGTTCCTGGTGATATTCCCTCTTCATCACCACCGTTAAAGTTACAAGCACTATACTAGAGTGACCAGATACAAAGAAGGCAGGGCCCCTGCAACTTTAACTACCCAGAGAGTTTGAGGACACAGCTCTCCTTTGTAAATTTAACACACATATACAAAAGAAGCCCTGCCTTCTTTTGTATATGGTTACTCTAGTATAGTGCCTGCAACCTTAACTGTTGTGATGAAGAGGGAATTTCACCAGGAACTAATTGCATACAAATGACACTGGCTGAAATTCCCTTTTCTCTACAACTGTTAAAGTTACAGGAGCCCTGTCCTCCTTTTCATATGGTCAGCCTACACTTAGGTGCTTTGCATGTAGAAGTTCTGAGGTTCAATCCCCGGCATGCCCAGGTAGGGCTGGAAAAAAACCTGCCTAGAACCCTGGAGAGGCTCTGCTGCCAGTCAGTGTCGACAATACTGGGGTAGATGGAACAAGAGATGGAACATAGAGCCTTCTACAGGGGCGTGAAGTCATCCCTCCCCCCACCCCGTTAATCATATTCTGTCATCTCCATTCTTTGAGGTCATAAGGACCAGAAACGTACATTTGTTCAAACAAAAGCTGCGATATTTTATATGCTCATCTGTCAATGTTTCCTACACTCATCTCTTGGCTGACCCTATGGAAAGGAGGACAGGGCTCCTGTGTATCTTTAACAGTTGTGTAGAGAAAAGGGAATTTCAGCAGGTGTCATTTACGTGCATGAAGCACCTGATGAAATCCCCTCTTCATCACAACTGTTAAAGATACAGGAGCTCTGCTCTCCTTTCCATAGGGTCAGCCTATATCATCTCCATGTCGTTATTAAAGACACAGAAGCAACCCAGGACGCACTTATGCAGTTAGTTTTTCCTGGGGCTGGGAGGACAGCATTCATAGCAGTTCATAGTACAGCAGCAAGCCGCAAGGACACACAGCTCTGCATTAAGTCTTCCAGGGAATAAGTTGGATTTCTAGGAATCCATGCTTTTCGGAAACTCGCTGCCCCATCGTCGCTTTGACTTTCTGCCATTGCCCTAGTCACGTGCAATGCTTCAAAAATGTCAAACGTGGGAGTCCTGCCCAAAGGCCTCGGAGGGAGCGTAAAACTCCCCAGACATCCCTGGAGAAAGGCCAGGGGTGCCTCTTCACGAGAGGTTTAATGCTCTTTGAAGTCTCATTAAAAAATTTACCTCCACACCAGCGGAGCGCAAATGGGGCGTAGAGGCGCGTTATCTCTCCGATTATGCACATTATCGAACGCGCGTTAAATCACGAGTTTTATTTTGCTCCATCCGTTAAAGCGCATTTTGACTGTGTGAATATGCGCTTATGCGCATTAACTACTTGTAAACCGCATTTTGGACACCCATGAATGCGCTTCGCCGCCTCTCGTGCAGAGGGATTAGGCGTAAATGCGCTTCTGCGATTATGCGCATAATCGGCTAACCGGGCGCAAAAGCGAATCCTTGTAGAGGGGACCCAGGAGTCAGCAAGCCCTTTGGCGAGGCAGATCATCAGCCGTTACGCCCAAGCAGCAGTGGGGCAAAAGGGAACGGCATTTGGCAACCCCAGCGTCTGTGCTTCACTGCATGGCTAGCTGTGGAGATGTCGATGGCCATAGAGAATGGGCTCTGAGGCCCACATGGGAGGGGGAAAGGAGACGGCAGGAGCCAGAGGAAGAATTGAGCGGGACCAAGGCAAAGAGGAATGGAGGAAGCAGGCAGCGTAGAAAGAGACGCAGCGTGGGCCGCAGGAAAGGATTGGCACCAGGCAGAGCAGGGGGGCCACGTGCGCTTTGCCCGAATTGAAGAAACCCAGTCGGCACACAATTTGCCTGTGCTCAGGGCAGTGTAGGCTCTGATAGGGTGACCATATGTCAGGAAAAACCATCACATGTCAGGATTTTGGGTTACGAAATTTGAGGGAAAATCCGGATTTTTCCCCATCCTCCCCCACCCAAAGGGCAGCTCTACTTTATAGTCAATGGGAATTAACAAAAATGCTGACAGCTCCATCACTTTTAAAGATAAAAAGATGAAACTTGGCACCATGATAGCCTTAGGTAGAGTTTTAGCCATGCCAAATTTGAAGAAAATCTGTTCATTCATTGATTTTTAGGATTTTTTTTAAGTTTGAGGTTTTAAAATTAAGGTGTTTTTTTTTTTTTTAATGACGTTTTTAAAGATAAGGAGATGAAACTTGGCACTTTAATAGCTCTTACGTAGGGCTTAAGCTAGGGTGACCAGATTTTGGAAACCAAAATCCCGGTCCCCCCCCGCCACCCCCCGCCACCCAAAACAACCCCCCCCACCAAGCCACCCCCCCCCAAAAGCACCAGCCTGGACCTACCGGGTTCTGTTCCTCCGCCGCCCGCACCGGGTCCTCCGCTGCTGCCCCTGCCAGGTCCTCTGCTGCTGCCTCCGCCGGGTCAGCCGCCGCCCCCAGGTCCCCCGCCGCCGCTGGGTCTTCCTCCACCACCGCCAGGTCCTTCGCCGCTGCTGCCGGGCTCGTAAGGCCAGAGGCCGCGTGGAAGAGGCGGGAGAGGGCCGGATCCGGAAGTGATGTAATCGGCCCTCTCCTGCCTCTTCCGCGCGGCCTCTGGCCTCCTTGGGGCTCGTCGCGATGGCGACGAGCCCGGACGCCCACATGGAAGAGGCGGGGGAGCTCATCGCCATCACGATGAGCCCCAAGGAGGCCAGAGGCCGCGCGGAAGAGACGGGAGAGGGCCGGATCCGGAAGTGATGTAATTGGCCCTCTCCCGCCTCTTCCGCGCGGCCGCTGGCCTCACGAGCCCGGCAGTGGCGGCGAAGGACCTGGCGGTGGTGGAGGACCCGGCGGCAGCGGATCTGGCGGCGGTGGCAGCGGAGGAGCCCGGGAAGCGGCCGCCCCAGCAGGTAAGTGCCCCCCCTCACGCCTCACACTCCGGAGGGAAGCGAACGCCCCTGCAGGTAAGGAGCGCGAGGCGTGAGGGGGGGCACTTACCTGCTTGGGCGGCCGCTTCCTGGGCTCCTCTGCCGCCACCGCCGCCGGGTCTACCGCCTCTCATCACCACTCGCTGCCACTGCCGCGTGACCTCCCGCCACCCCGGTTTTCCCCCGCCACCCCCCGGTTGGCCTGGATCGGCCTAGGTTTCTCAGTCCCCGGACGAACTGGACACCCTAGCTTAAGCCATGCCAAGTTTCAAGCAGATCTGTTTATCCATTGATTTTTAGGATTTGGTTTTTTAAAAAATAAGGTTTTAAAATTATTATTTTTTTTAAAAAAAAATGTTTAAAGATAAGGAGATGAAACTTGGCATCATGATAGATCTTAAGTGGGGCTTTATCCATGCTAAGTGTCAGCAGATCTGTTCATCAGTTGAGTTTTAGCAAGTTTCAAAACAAAATTGAACTTTAAAACTAAAACTAAAAAAAAAGCCTGCCTGCCAGCCGGCAGCAAACAGTGTTAAGCAACAGCTTGCAGCGGAGTGAGGATACAATCAGAAAAGATATTTGTGGGAAGGGGAGAATGTATCACACAGAGCATAGCAACAAAGTACAGCAAAAGCTACAAAAGTAGGAGTGAGTGAAGTTAATTTCAAATACTTTGGATGTCTCACTTGTTATTTCAGTGATGCTAACATTAAGATGTTATGTAGAACAGATTTGTCTAAGTTGTGTGTTGTAAAATCAGACATGTGACCAAGGCTATGTTCAGGTGAGCACCCCCCCCCCCCTTGGTGCTGAACACATCCCCTGGGGACGGACATATTGGTGGGGGCCAACCATGTTGTCCTCCTTTTTGGTTTCCAAAATATGGTCACCCTAAAAATACATATTTAAACAGCGGAATTTAAAAAAAAACTATAATAATAAACTGTTAAAATATTGTGAGAATAAGAAGGTCTTCACCTGGCGTCGAAAGGAGTATAATGTAGGTGCCAGGAGAACCTCTCTAGGGAGCTCATTCCACAGCTGGGGGGCCACAGCAGAGCAGGCCCGCCTCCTAGTAGTCACCTGCCTCACTTCCTTTGGCAGGGACTCACAGAGACGGACTCCTGAAGGTGATATGGTCCGGGCAGGCACATGTGGGAGGAGGCGTTCCTTCAGATAACCGGGCCCCAAGCCTTTTAGGGGTTTGAATGTTAATACCATCACTTTGAATAGGGCCCAGACCTGGACTGGCAGCCAGTGAAGCTGGAAAAGCCGCTAGGTTACAACACACAAGGGTTGTTGTTCATTCTTTATTAGTTTAAGCATCTTTAAGTACAATACATAATAACCATTTTATTTCATTCCCTGTGCTTCCATCTTCTGCTTGCTGTGTCTTTTCCTTTCCTTTTTTCTTTCTGTTTGGCAAAGAAGGCATTTTTAAAACTGCTTGCGTGAAAATTATTTATTTAATAGAATCACCCTGAATCTCAAAGCCTTTGCAGACATTTTGGAATAAACAGATTGCTAAGTATAAAAGCAGATTGCTTGAAAGCTGTTCTTTCCAGTGACCTTCTGGCTTTTCTTCTCTCCGCCAAAGCCAGAGAATGTATCTTTGGAGAATCTTAAAATTTTCTTTCTTTTAATCCAAGATATAACAACTCTTGGGAAGGAGCCAGGATGCTTCATTTTGAATGATGTCGCCCACGCTCCGTAGTCACCTGGAAAGAGAAGGACTCGGGTATTCTCCACTTTCAGGCAGGCTGAAATATCTACTAACAGCCCGAATTCTGCAAATAAATCAAAAGCTGGTGATGCTAGAGCAATAAAAAAAGATTGGCAAGACTTCACGACCCTGATATTTGAGAGATGGGAATAGCTGGATAAACATGGCCTCATCTTCTAAGGTAGAGTGAAAGGTTCACATTCTGCCTTTATCATGCTGGAGCCCTAAAAACCATTGATTTTCCTTACACTGCAAGGCCAACCGCCAAAGATCTGGCTGGCAAATGACAACCAATTAGCGAAAACCAGCTTTCTTCAGCGGTAGCCACCTTTGGGGATGCCCAAGGCTGCATTATGCATACTTCTTGGGGAAAAGCTCCATTGAATTAAATGGCCCTTACTTCCTAGTAATGCCTAGTAAGAATGCACAGGATGGGACCTCAAACTGCTGTGCAGAGAGAAGAATATTTGGTTATTCCTGTGAGCTGAGGCGAGATGATGATGGGAGGCATTAATGATACTAGGAACCAAAGTATTCCGTGAGCGGGTACACAGAGGGAAGCAGTTCTGTGGAACACCAGCAGAAAATGGCAGCCCTTTGGGGACCATTTGCTGGGACGGACCACAGTAATGTGTGTTTGTTCTGCACTTGAGGGTTGTGTGGCTTCATTTTACAAAAGTTTACAACAGCAAATAATAAGTGGTATCAGGGGCAGACTCAATGTCCCTTTAATCGTGTGTGGCTGAGCTATGCGCGATTGTCTCTCTTACAAGCATGCACCACCCTGATTTGGAATCTTTGGAGAGGGGCTTTCCCTCCCCTTTTTTTTAAAGATCAGTTATGTGTGATTAAAGGGATTTTTAATTTGGCCTTCAGAAGAGGAGGAGGAGGAGGAGGAAGAGGAAGAGGAAGAAGAAGAAGATCTCGGATAACAGGATTCAAAAGCTGTCTCCAGCCACTGCTTCCCTCTGTTATGATGCGAAAACAGTTGGGATCTTCAGAGCTGTAGAGAAATGGAAAGAAAGCCAGCACGGAGACCACAGTGGCAGCAGCCTGCAAACACTCCGATGACCAACGGCTGACCAGAGAATGGAGTTGAACATTGGAGTTTGCAAACTCAGGTTTCTAGGAATCCGTTCTGGCAAATCCGATACGCTCCATTTGGTGAAGGTGAACTGCAAACCAGGTTCCTGGCTATAGCGTCCAATGGACGAGCTCCATATACCAAAGCACCACATGCAGGAGCGCCACACAGTACTTCAGCTGGGCACTGTGGGTCATGGAGGCCTGTGGGGGAGGGCAGTCATCTGATACCCCTCCCCCAAAATAAGTTCCTCACTCCTGACATACGCCATCTGGAGCTCCTTGGAGGAGGAAGGGTGAAATTAAAATAAAATGAACAAATGACTCCAGCTTTGTAGCAGGCTTCTCCACTTACTCCTAATCCGAGAGTGGGGGTTGGAGGGTCATGGATTTTATGTTCCAGTTGTTGAATGTTTTTTGTCCAGATCAAAAGGTCATGAGATAAACATGGTCGATTCTTGCTTTTCGTGTTGCTAAGAGATGCTGATATCTTACGTTCTTTTTGCCCTGTATTTGCTCACCTGCTAAATGCCAGCACCCACCAAAAATCCACATGAGTTAACTGTTTGCTAACCACTGCGATCTACCTTGTACCCCTCAATGTGGGCAGATTCGTATCACGGGTTTTTAAAAAATGTTTTAATCTATATTTTCTCTGCTCACTGACACACACACCCAATTAGAAGCCAAGACTCATTAAATTGAAAGCTATCCTCCAAAAGCGTCAAAATAAACCATGCTCCACTGCAGAGCCAAATCATAACCTACAATTACTAGAAAGTGAACGTGAATGGATCTGTGGCGTTGTGAAAGTTCCTGAGATGTGTAAAGTCATATATATATATATATATATATATATATATATATATATATATAAAATCACCATCGGTGCTGATTAATAGATGGCTAAGCAAATGTATATATTTTAAGGGGTTTTGAAAAACTCCAATTGGGATTGTATAGGGGCTGTATGATACTTTGGACCATATATATATATATATATATATATATACACATAATCAGTCCTTTGCTTAATAAACAGCCCAAGGCAACTGTTTCATGAATGCAACGTAGTGCTTGCTGCAAGTATCATATGGATCCAATCCTGGGCTATTGTGCTTAGTCCTTCAATTAAAGAAAGGTTAGCACTGAAGAAAATTGACTGTGTGTTGGGGAAAAAGGGACTCTGTTTATTATTAATAGAAATCTTATAGACACGAGAGACTGGAAAGGAATCGCTTGTAGCTTGACTAGATGGGTAGGTGAATTAATGAATGGAAAGATAAATAGATGAGTCAACAGATTGGATGGGAGCTGCAATCAAAAATGAGTTCCTAAGGAGGCACCAGCGTTCTCGCGAAGAGACCTTCACTCTGGAGAAGAGGCACAGATTAGAGAGACCATATGAAGAAGAGGACAGGGCTCCCGTACCTTTAACAGTTGCATAGAAAAGGGAATTTCAGCAGGTGTCATTTGTATGCCTGCTGCACCCAGTGAAATCCCCTCTTCATCACAACAGTGAAAGCTGCAGGAGCTATGCTAGAGAGACCAGAGGCAAAAGAGGGCAGGGTGATTTGGGGTCAGTCACTGACTCTCAGCCTAACCTACCTCACAGGGTTGTTGTGAATGTGAAATGATGAGGAGAAGGCCTGTATGAGCCGCCTTGGGTCCCTTGCAAAAGGGGAGAAAAGGCAGGATATCAGTGTAATAGTAACATTAAAAAGTTTAGATTGTAAAGTCTTTATGGCACAGACCTGTGCACATCAAAGAGCTGCCTTTTTCAAAAAAAAAGACTTGGCCTCTTGTTTGTCCATCGGTTACTAGTCATGATGGCTAGATGCAACTCTCTGCCTTGGAAACAGCATGCCACTGAATAACAGCTGCAGGGGGGGCAGTAACCAGAGAGGGCTATTGCGTAAAAACGCACTGGTTTGTGGGCTTCCTGGAGTCATCTTGTTGGCCACTGAGGGAAACAGGTTGCTGGATGAGATGCACCTCTGGTTTGATCCATCAGGGCTCTTCTTATGTTCTTATACTTTAAAAAGAACAATTCACATTGGTGGCTACCTAGGGAGGTCGTGGGCTCTCCTACACTAGAGGCCTTCAAGAGGCAGCTGGGCAGCCATCGGTCAGGGATGCTTGAAGCCTTTATCACACCTACCCGTTTTGCTTATGCGGGTTCCCCCTCCACTTTGCTCCGATTCCTCAGCTAAGCCTGTGGAGGAGGGGAGAAAACAGACAATCCCCATTTAGGGATATTTTGAAAGAGGAAGGAAAAAAGGAGCACTCAGGGCGTGAGAGCGCAAGGGGGACAACGTCGTGTGAAAGAACTGGATCAAAGTCGCGGCAGGTGTGGATCAAACCGCCCCTGTGATAAAGGTCTGAAGGTGGATTCCTGCACTGAGCAGGGGGTTGGACTCGATGGCCCTATAGACCCCTTCCAACTCTACCAGTCCATGATTCTATTATAAAGCAGGCCTTCTCTGTGGTGGCACCCATCTTACGGAGGGTCATAAGATGGTATAAGATACCCTCTTGGTATCTGTGCTCCCCAATCAGTATTATCTTTTAAGTTTTGGTTTATAATATTTTAAACCTTTTAACTGATGAGCTCTTGTATTTACTACGATGCACTTTAATTTTTGATTAGGTAAACTGCTTAGATATATATTTTTAGATACAGTAAGTGATATAATCTCCTTGTCTCCTCCCATGTACACCTGTCCAGACCCTAAGATCATCTTCAGCAGTCCATCTCAGTGAGCTCCTGCCAAAGGAGGTGAGGCAGGTGGGTACCAGGAAGAGGGCCTTTTCGGCTGTGGCACCCCAGCTGTGTAATGAGCTCCCTAAAGAGGTTTGCCTGGAGCGCCTATGTTGTGCTCTTTTCAATGTCAGGTAAAGACCTTTTTAATTTTATTTTTTTTTAAAAAAAAATCTGTTTTAAATCAGGTATTGCATTTTAATTCTTTGCATTGCTGCTAGGTTCTATTTGGTTATTTTTTTTTATTTTTTTTATGCCGGAGGTTTAAATTTTTGGAACGTTTATATTTATTGTCTTGTATTTTACAGTTTTAATTGTTGTGAGCCATCCAGAGAGCTTTGGCTAGTGGGAAATGTAGAAATGTAATAAATAAATAAACACTGAATAAACAGGTAAATAAACGGTATACATTAATGGCACTGTATAAATACATGGCTGATGGTTCCATGCTTGACTTGGTGAGTCGCAAATTGTCCACATCTGCTCTGTGTACGTCTAAACATTTTCTATTTTTATTTTGTTACCACTGCAATTTCCTAGTAAATATGACAAGCATATCCACACGGTGAATAGCTGATGCGCGATTCATAGTGATGGGGGAGGAATTCATTCTATTCACATTTTGTTAAGAAGTTTCCAGGGCAGGATCTACGCTGCTGCTTTAAAGCGCTTTAAAGTGCTTTATAACAGTACTGACAACTGTTGGGGCTCAGGACACACTCCCAAAACAGTGGTCACTACTGTTATAAAGCGCTTTAAAGCAGCAGTGGAGATCCACCTGCACTTCCCAAATCAATAAACAGGCCTGATCAGAGCCATCTTTTGATATTCCCACTTTTCAGAATTTTTGCAATGCGTTTTGCAACAAAAATATGTGTGTTTTTGGAGATAATGTGCATGGGAAATGAGTATATCAATGCACAAAATGCTCAAAACAGCAACCACTTCCCCAAAATGTGTAAATTAGGCAACTCTGTGCACATCAGTGTGCATCTTGGGAAACAATGCATGCTCAAATGGATGTGAATTTTTGTGCTGGCTTTAAACAGCCAAACTTGCAAACTGGTGCAGAAACGGGACAGGACAAACTGAAGGTAGGGTAGGGGAAATGAGAGAATCCGTCAAGGCACTTTGCAACTTGGGTTTTTCAGACATACGAGGCCAACCCCTGACGGGACGGCATTAAGAACACGTCTTTTATTCCTGGGCCGGTCTTGGAATGAAAGTGCCTTTTAATCCTGCTTGTTTCCCTCCTTAGGGCCTAGTCTAAACAGACATCTTAAGAAAGAGACTGCTTAATTGCCAAGACAACTAACACGTCCCCCCAACCCCCTTCCAAACTTAACGCAAGAAAGTGGTCGCAGGAGGCTGTTTCCAAGACCGAAGCAACCCCTAATGAACACTAAGGGAATTAGGAGTTGCTGATAAGGCCCTGCCTTTTATAGTTTTAATTTCATATCCACAGTCACAGCTTCCTGATAAGGAGCGCATACATTGGGGTTGCTCAGCACTCTGTGCTCCTTGGCTTTGGAGGCCCTGAATGAGTTGGCATCCATCAAAATGCTTTTTGCAATTTACACGGCTACCCTGATGCCCACCGATAAGGAAAAGTGTAAGTCAACAGAGTTGCGGTTGTAATTGGGTGTTACCTGTTGAGATATTCCGGGCTGTTATCTCAGGATCATTTCCCTGGCTCTGTTGAACTTCAGCTTCACCCTTGCTAGGGATGAAAATCTTTGGTCCCTGTACACCATGTGCGCACCCTGGAAAAAAACGCGACAAGGTCTTAAGGAAACAGTGTGTACCCTCCAATGGTTCCCATGTGGACACAGGGATCTCCTCTTCTGGGCTGGTTCTTCACGACAACGTCTTTGCTGCTGGTTCCATCAAAAGCCCACAGCATCGCAGCTGCGGGGCGGGGATGTGAAATCTTGATTGCAGGAGGGAGTGCAGGTTTTCCGTTCAAAAAAGCCACAGCTCTAGTGGCCGTTTGTCTCATCGAGCCGCCCCCTGCCCTCTGCCCAGCCTTCCCACGACCTACCCTGGGCTTTGATCCGCTCCCGGGAATGCCCCCAGCTTGAACCCAAAGTGAGGTCACCATCAACGATGGCGGAAAGAAGGTGGTGACCCCGCAACAAAGGAAACCAGCGACTTTTACAGCGCTGAGTTTCAGGGGAAAAGCCCATGGTGGCTGCAAGTTGGCTGCTGCATAGTATAAACAATGCAGCGCCACCACGCAGCCACTACATACTATACAGGGTGTATAGATGGCCTCCTAGACTTGTAACACCCTTATTCTCACACTGTCATAGCCTACTGGCCTTAGAGCAGGTGTGGGCAACATGTGGCTCTCCAGATGTGGTTGGACTGCCATGCTCATCACGCCTCACCACTGGCTGTGCTGGCTAGGACTGATGGAGTTACAGTACAGTAACATCTGAAGGCCCAGATGTTGCCCACCCCTGCACTAGAACAAAATGATGCTTCAGCAGAGGAGCATCCTTGTCCCCACAACCACCATTTGTTCAACTTTGGTGACCTGTGTGCCTTGCTCAGTCTGCTGTCCAGCTGCCAGTGATGGGGCAACTACAAGGCCCAGGTCTTCCTTCTGATGGTTCTTTATCTTTAGAGGAAGCTGCTTTATACTGAGTCAGGCCCACTGCCACAAACGCTAGAGCTACACTACTGCCTTTTAGCAGCACTAATAACTGTTGGGGCACAATCCACATTCCATATAGCGCTTTCATAGAATCATAGAATAGTAGAGTTGGAAAGAGCCTCTAAGGCCATCGAGTCCACCCCCCTGCTCAATGCAGGAATCCACCTTAAAGCATCCCTAAGAGATGGTTGTCCAGCTGCCTCTTGAAGGCCTCTAATGTGGGAGAGCCCAAGACCATCTAGGTCATTGGTTCCATTGTCGTACTGCTCTAACAGTCAGGATGTTTTTCCTGATGTCCAGCTGGAATCTGGCTTCCTGTCACTTGAGCCCATTATTCCGTGTCTGGGATAATCTGGGATAATCGAGAAGAAGAAATCCTGGCCCTTCTCTGTGTGACAACCTTTCCAGTATTTGAAGAGTCTTATCATGTCTCCCCTCAGTCTTCTCTTCTCCAGGCAAAACATGCCCAGTTCTTTCAGTCTCTCCTCATAGGGCTTTGTTTCCAGACTCCTGCTTTCATAATGCACTCTACATGGGGCTGCCTTTGAAGATGGTTAGGAAACTGCAGCTTATACAAAATGAGGTGGCCAGATTAATAACGGGGACCAGGAGGTTCGAACATATAAGACCAACTTTGGCCCACTTGCAGTGGCTGCCTGTATGTTTCCAAGTCTAATTCAAGGTGCTGGTTCTAACCTATAAAGCCTTACATGGCTTGGGACCACAATGCCTGACGGAACGCCTTTCCCAACATGAGCCTACCCATCCACTACGTTCAATATCTAAGTTGCTCCTCCGAGTGCCTACTCCGAGGGAAGCTTGGAAGGCATCAACAAGGGAGAGGGCCTTCTCTGTGGTAGCCTCCCAATTATGGAATAATCTCCCCATCGAGACCCACCTGGAGCCAACATTGCTATCTTTTCAGCGCCGGGTTAAGACTTTTCTCCCAGGCATTTAGCAATATGGGATGAACTTCACCGATCCTGGATCTGTTTTTAGGTTCATAGCTTAAAGTTGTTTATATTTCTTTTTAGATGTAGGTTTTTAGATATGTTGTATGCCTTTGTGGTTTTAAATTTTGTATATTGTTTTCAGTTGTTTTAATCTTATGTAAACTGCCCAGAGTGCTTATACTATGGGGCGGTATAGAAATGTAATAAATAATAATAATCCAACAACTGGCCATCAAATTCAACCTCATCAAACGACCTACACCAGATCTGCACCAAGCAGGATAAAACACTTTGAAAATAGTGTGAAAAGTGGATATGGAGTATGTCGTGGTCCCCAACAGTTGTCAATACCATTATAAACCGTTTTAAAGCAGGAGTGTAGATCCTGCCAAAGCGTCCGACTCAGTATAAGGCAACGTCCTATGTTTATTTCTACGTGGAGGAACATTGAAAAGAGTGATTTTCCCCACCTGCACTCCAATGTGGTACAGTCCATTCGACCAGTGCAGGACTCTACCACTTCATGGTGCTGCACGTGTCGTCCTGGCCGTAAATGCGGAGGGTCATTATATTAATGCTTTCCGCTTTCGTTCTGCTCTTCCCCAGTAGAAGCCATCCAAGGGTATTATCTCCTTGCCGTACAATGCTTGCAACCCAGACATCATTACTTTTCTTTCTTTCTATCTTTCCTAGGGCAAAAGAAGCTGAAAGTGAAAATGACCAGACCCTGTCTATAATTAAACCAGGAGACTCATTCCAATCCACTAAAAGTAAATGGCGTTCACCAGACAGCCTTTTTATTAGATTCTTTTAATTTTTATTTCAGTTCTCGTAATCCACGGTGTCAACGTATTACAGATAAAGAGAATCATTTGTCTTGTAAAAGATATAAGGGGGCCCTTTCCCCATTCTTATACCTCTGGGGCTGCTGTAGCCACGGCTAAATGGAACAGGAAGGCCGCCCACCGCTCAGTGGCGGAGCACAGAGATTACACGGAGAAGGGCCCCTGGTTCAATCGTTCGTGCCTCCAGCTCAAACGATCTCAGGTCAGCCAGGCTGAGAAAGCTATCCTGGCATAGATTGGAAATCTATTGCCAGTTGGACAAAGTTGGCCTGTGAAGGCAATGCCACCTATTTACTTATTTCAGAACCTCCACGTGGCCACAAAACTCCCACAAATCACAGGACCATTTCTGCTCGCTCTTGCAACGCAGTGCACAAATCCCAGAAATTACCTGATTTGGGTTTCAAGCAGAGGCTTTTTAAAAAGCATCCTTTTGGAGGACATCAAGATGACCAACGCAGGTCAGCAAGATGTCCCAGGGAGGCTCACAAGCAGGACACAATCTTTAGTGGTGTTGTGTTTAAATCATCCATTTCAAAACCTTCCAATGCAAAAGCCGGTGTGATGTAGTGGTTAGAGTGTTGAACTGGGAAGACCCGGGTTCCAGTCCCCACTCGGCCATGGAAGCTCACTGGGTGACTGTGGGCCAGTCACAGACTCTCAGCCCAGCCTACCTCACAGGGTTGTTGTTGTGAGGATAAAATGGAGAGGAAGGAGACCATGTAAGCTGTCTTGGATTCCTTGCAAAAGGAAAAAAAAGGTAGAATATAAATCTATTAATAATAATAATAATAATAATAATAATAATCCTTCAGAAACTGGGCTTACCAAAGTACATCCACACCAACATCCAGGAAGCAGTCATGCTTAAAACATGTTCAATAGTCAGGAAATTCCTGAATCAGTAAAAGACAGCATGACTTCGCAAAGCCCGTCATGTCTATCTAGAACAACTGGCCATCAAATTCAACCTTATCGAACAACCTACACCATACTATACATACTCACCCGAAACAATCTTGGAAAATGCAGATCATAAAATATACTGGGACAGAACAATTCATACCGACAAGACAAGACCCTGCAACCAACCAGACATAACGGTCATAGACAAAAAAGAAAAACACACATACCTCATCGACATAGCAATACCGAATGACAAATATGTTGTTGAGAAGGAAGAAGAAAACAGAGACAGATATATACCACTGGCCATGGAAGTCAAAGAACTATGGCAACAGGAAAAGGTCACAATTATCCCATTGGTCACATCAGTCACCGGTATCACATCAAAAAATTATACAGAAAACCTCCAGAACCTGGGCCTACTGAAATACATCCACACCAACATCCAGAAAACTGTCATACTTAAAGCATGCTCAATTGTCAGGGAATTCTTGAATCTGTAAGAGCCAGCATGATTTGGCAAAGCCCCTCATGTCCATCTGGAAAAACTGCCACGAGCGAGAAGGAGCTGAAATAATAACAATGGTTGGTTGGTTGATTAGTTAGTTAGTTTTTCAAACTCGGATGTAGCTCTCCTTTGTGTCATTAGGGGCCTCTGCAGGCAAACTGCTCAGCAAATTCTAATGGATTCCGATTACATCCATTCATCTGCTAGTGTTTGTCAGGGCTATTTCTGTCAAAGGGATCAGGAGACTGTGCAATGGGTTTGATGGACTCATGCAGGGCCAGCCCTACCTTCAGGCAGCGTGAGGCATTTGCCTGGAGCAGCTGATGCTGGGGGAGCGGGGACAGAGCAGTGGCAGAGTATTGGAGGACCGGGCATGTCTGCATCACATGACCTGCCCTGTCTCCCCTAAACTGGCCTACTGCTCTCAGGTGTAGTGGAGAACCTTCTGTGTTTCATTTTATTAATTTTACAACAACAAAACCAACAACCAACTGAATTTAAATCTAGTTCTTGACAAAACATGTAATGCTTTTTTTCCACACTTTTGAGCCTAGGAAGCTTCCTTACTTTGAGTCAGATCCTTGGCCCATCTAGCCCAGTATTTTTCGCATGACTGGCAGCCGCTCTCCGGAGTTTCGGTCAGGGCTCCCCCTGCCACCTGGAGATCCCAGGGATCGAACCTGGGGTCTTCTGCATGCAAAGCACATGCTGTACCGTTGAGCTTCCTCTAAAGCTAAAGCAAGATTCCATTCCTCGTTTGGATAAAGAGATGATTTAAACAGGGAAATAGGAAGGGGCTTTAATACCAAGCCATCTAGCCCAATATTGTCGACACGAACTGGCAGCATTTCTAGAGGGTTTCAGGATTGAAGCAGCGTTAGTGTCTGCTCTAACACGGAGCCATGACCACTCATCAGTGCTATGGACCCTCCTTATTCAAGAGCACTAAGCCTGCTGAATACCATTTCTTGGAGACAAGCTCCAGGAGACGGCAGTTGCCTTTGCGCACCTTTCCCCACACGGGTGTCCTCAAAATAAGTTGGACTACAATTCCCATCATCCCCCCAGGCTCCAGGTTAGGCAAGGCTGCCTTGATGCCTCTTTGCTTGGGCCCGATGGAACCCTTTCGGTCCGATCCAGCCGATCAGGATGTATGTTCTTTCGATCCCTGGGAGGGGGGATTGGAATACCAGGGAAAACTGAAGGTGTCATTGGGAACGGGAGGGGAAGGGTCAGACGGCTCCTGGGAGAGGTTCGCCAGTGCTGATGGGTCTCTGCCATTACCTCTGGAAGAAGAATGGGATTCAAACCATATACGGCACAATGACCTTCCATCAGTCACCTCCTTGCTAATTCACCTAGATTGCATCCAGCTGCTCCTGGGAGTTCCCATTGGCTGTTTGGTCATCTTCAATCCCCTTAATAAGTCTTTCTTGGGCCCCTTTTTATTATCTAATCTGCACAACAAGCCAAGCAATCAAGGAGAACAACTCTGGACTTTCTTCTTCTTCTCCTTTTTTTTTTTTTGTTGGAACTTCTAGGAGGGCATCAATCGCTAACTCCCTGATTGAGATATCTCCAGAGGCCATTGACGACGGGTGGGGCTAGTCATGATCAATTGTTTTCGCCGTTGTTTGGGCTGCCTGAACAAGCCGAAGGTCACACGTGATGGGGTGGTCTCCAACCACCCGGTGCATTTCAGAGGACTTGAATTTCGTTAAAAGAAATGTCACAAACATTTACTGTAGAATTTGCAAATCATTCTGTCTAGACAGAGACAGAGACCATGACTGGGGAAAGGGTTGGTGGAGGGGATAACAATAAAAAACCATACTTTCTCTTACCAAGGCCAGCCCCCTCAAGGTCTTCTGCTAAGGGTGGGAATGGGGAGTAAAGATTTTGTGAGGCAGGGGCGAACGTGGCTGAAACATCTTTTTGGCTCTCTGACTGGGCACAGGGTGGGACGGATGACCTGTAGGATGAATTAGCTTTTGTTGTGAGGCATAGCACCATGCCAATTTATTTCTATAGCTCAGGGAAGAGCAACTTGTAGCCCTCCAGATCTTTTGGCCTACAACTTCCATTACATCTCAACATTGGCTATGCTGGCTAGGGCTGCTAGCAGTTGTAGGCCAAAACTTCTGCAACAGTGTAGGCTTCCATAAGAACATAAGAAGAGTCATGCTGAATCATAGAATCATAGAATCACAGAATAATAGAGTTGGAAGGGGCCTATAAAATCATCGAGTCCAACCCCCTGCTCAGTACAGGAATGGTCCATCTCAGCATTCTGTTCACACAGCAGCCAACCAACTGCCCATGGGAAACCTGCAAGTAGGACATGAGTGCAACAGCACCCTCCCACCCATGTTCCCCAGCAACCAGTGTTCATAGGCCTACTGCCTGGAATACTGGAGGTAGCACATAGCTATCAGGACTTAGTAGCTGTGGATAGCCTTCTCTTCCAGGAATTTATCCAACCCCCTTTTAAAGCCATCCAAATTGGTGGCCGTCACTACATCCTGCAGGAAAGTATTCCGTAGTGTAACTATGCACTGTTTGAAGAAGTCCTTCCTTTTACCTGCCCTGAATCTCCCATCAATCAGCTTCATGGGATGACTCCACTGGATTCCAGTATTTTGAGAAAGGGAGAAAATGCCTCTCTATCCACTCTCTCTACCCCATGCATGATTTTATCCCCCTCTATCATGTCTCCACCTTACTCTCCTTTTTTTCTAAGCTAAACGTTCCCAGACATTGTAATCTTTCTTCATAGGGAACTTGCTCCAGCCCCTTGATAATTTTAGTTGCCCTTTTCTGCACCTTTTTCAACTCTACGATTTCCCCTTTTAGGTGTGGTTACCAGAATTGTATACTGGTTTCCAAGTGAGGTCACACGATAGATTTGTATAAGGGCAGTATGATGCAGGCTGCCTTATTATCTCTTCTTTTCCATATTATGACTAATATGGAATTTGCCAGCTGGACATCAGGAAAAACTTCCTGACTGTCAGAGTAGTACAACGATGGAACCAATGACCTAGGGAGGTTGTGGGCTCCCCCACCCTAGAAGCCTTCAAGAGGCAGCTGGACAGCTATCTGTCGGATATGCTTTGAGGTGGATTCCTGCATTGAGCAGGGGGTTGGACTCATTGGCCTTATAGTCTCCTTCCAACTCTACTGTTCTATGATTCTATGAGTGCCATCACTGCATCTTGTGGTAGCAAATTGTAGGACAGCGTGAATTTAATTATCAGGGGTCTGGAAACAAAACCCCATGAGGAGAGATTGCAAGAACTAGGCATGTTTAGCCTTGAGAAGGGAAGACTGAGGGGAGACAGAATAGCACTCTTGAAAAACTTGAAAGGTTGTCACACAGAGGAGGGCAGGATCTCTTCTTCTCGATCATCCCAGAGTGCAGGACACGGAATAATGGACTCAAGTTACAGGAAGATGGAACAAAGAGGGAAGGGAGCACCAACAAGCTGGAGAAAAAAGAAAGCAAAGCTCTGGTGCTATGTAAAAATATTTTTCTTTATTTCTCTTATCCTGTCTTCTAGCTGCTCGACGCGTCTTGGTTACAAAACCTCCGTCAGGAGCTACATAAAACAAATGTAGCCACATTTTAGCCAACTCTAAGACACAACATAAAATCATAAACCATTATATTAAGCAAGCACGAAAAAACACCCATGTCAAACTGAAACACATCTTAGTTTACATTCCTTTGCTATCAGACACACTACAAATATTCAGCATTTACACATTCATATGCAAGATTTTGTACACTGACCTGGAGCACTTCTCTACAATTTCGTGATTGTTGCTACGAAAAACTGAATCTAGACTAAGAATTAATGATCAAAGTTTTCTGCTCATGTGATGTCCCAATAGGCTCTCCCATCCTAGAGGCCTTCAAGAGGCAGCTGGACAGCCATCTGTCAGGTATGCTTTGAGGTGGATTCATGCATTGGGCAGGGGGTTGGACTCCATGGCCTTAGAGCCCCCTTCCACCTCTATTACTCGATAATTCCATGCTGTTTCACAGCAGCCGTACATAGAATCATAGAATAGTAGAGTTGGAAGGGGCCTCTAAGACCATTGAGTCCAACATGGTCAGCATTTTCATTGAGCTGTCCACTGCAACACTAAGACCCCCTCTATAAGAATTCGGTTTGACGCCTGGTTCTCCGATTATGTGCATCTTCTCGGAAGCGCTTTATGGTAAATGACTGTACGCAGGAGATAATTGAGCGCACAACTGGTGGCCTTACCGGTTGTTTGAAATGCGCTTTAGAAGTAGTTATTGCGGAGAATCGCTTGTTCACATAGTCAAAAATGCGCTGTAACAGCCGCAGCAAAATAAAACTCGCTATTTAACGCACGTTTGATAATGCGCATAATCGGATAGATAACGCACCTCAACTCATGATTTGCACTCCGCTCATGTAGAGGTAAAAAATTTAATGAGACTTGAAAGAGCTGTAAACCTCTTGTGTAGAGGCAGCCTAAAAGATGCCTTTTATGGACAGTCAACAGGAGCTCTCATCAAGTTATAATTGAAGATGGTAAAGGCTGAACATATGAAAAGGAGGACAGGGCTCATGTAACTTTAACAGTTGTAGAGAAAAGGGAATTTCAGCAGGGGTCATTTGTATGCAATTAGTTCCTGGTGAAATTCCCTCTTCATCATAACAGTTAAAGTTGCAGGGGCCCTGCCTTCTTTTGTATCTGGTCACTCTAGTATAGTGCCTGCACCTTTAACAGTTGGGATGAAGAGGAAATTTCACCAGGAACTAATTGCATACAAATGACACCAGCTGAAATCTCTTTTCTCTACAACTGTTAAAGTTACATGAGCCCTGTCCTCCTTTTCATATGGTCAGCCTAAGTTGGCATGATACTCGACATGGGTTATTTTTTACCCAAGGTTCATCACTTTACACTTGCTTACATTGATGGACATCTGCTATTTTGATGCCCACTCTCCCAGTTCGGAGAGATCCTTTTGGAGCTCTTCACAATCCATTTTTGTTTTTAAAAACTTAAATAATTTGGTGTCATCACCAATTTGACCATCTCGTTGCTCATTCCTAATTCTAGAACAGTTATGAACAAGCTGGAGTATAGGTCCCAATATTTTTATTCCTATTCTCTGCTTTGTGGTCTTCAACCAGTTACTGATCCATAAGAGGACCTCTCCCTGTATTCCACCACTGCTAAGTTTGCTTAGGGGTCTTTGGTGAGGGACTTTGTCCAAAGCCTTTTGGGAGCCCAAGTAGACTGGAGTGTTTCAGGTCCAGTGTGCTGTGGTGGTTAGCCTGTCAGGCCCTTGGGAGAACTGGGTTCCCTCCACTCAACTTTGAGATTTGCTGGGTAACTATGGGACCATCACCATTTCTCAGCCTCACCGGGCTGTCCTGAGGATAAAATGGAGGGGAGAAAATCAGGGTGACTTAGAATTGCCATGGCCCTGAGCTCCTTAGAGGAATGTTAGACAAAAAAATTTAATCAATAACTCTGGGGTTTTGGACAGCAGAAACCCCAATGGAGCTAGTAAAAGCAGGAGTGCTTTAGGAGTAGTTGTGCTCCTGCCATGTCCCTAAAAATGCAAATTCGCACAGCTCAGAAAGATTGCTCTTGTGATTTTCCAGTGAGTCAGCTCAGAAGCTCTTCTGCCAAAATTCGAGCTACCTAGAATCCCAGGTCTCTGTTTTGCCTTCACCCATTGCCTGCCGAATTCAGCATTGGAATGTGCTTTGCAGGTTTGACTGCGCAGGAGGAGCGCCATCATCACATGATGCCCCAGGCACGGAGAATTTCACCCTCCTCCCCTCATCCCATATCTGTTCGCTGGGCTTGTGAATGCCCTGGGGGTTTTATGGCATCAGGAAGCCCGTTTTGCAACGTGGCATTTTGCATGCGTGTTTTAGCTTTGTCCTATAAGTCGATCAATTTGCAACTAGGGAGCCGATCACAAGAACTTGCAGTCGTTCGCACAAATATCATTTGCTGAATGTACACGGATGGTGCAAAACTGATGATGATGATGATGATGATGATGATGATGATGATTAGGGCTGTACACTGATCCGGATCCCAAATCCGAAGTGAATCAGGGTGATCCAGACCTCCCGGATCTGGATCCGGATCCAAACCAGATCGGGGGAGGTCCGGATTGGTCCAGACTGGATCAGATCATTCCAGATCAATTCAGGGCCCATTGCCTTTCCAGGTTCCTGGGTGTCGGCTGCACAGCTGGCACCCAGGCAGTATGCCTATGTACACTCATGGCTGGGGAACATGGATGAGAGGATGCTGCTGCACTCAGGTCCTACTTTCACCCAGGCAGCTGGTTAGCCACAGTGCAAACAGAATGCTGGACTAGATGGACCCTTGGTCTGATCCAGCAGGTCTCCTCTACTTCTTATGTCCTCACTAGCACATTCTGGTTTCTCCAGTTAGCCAGGGAACTGAGGGCCACTAGAAGGCTGCACCTCCTGCTTCCCATAAATAACATCAAGCCAAGTGGGAGACCAACCAGGCCAATTCGTCGACCATAGAAGGAGTAGAAGCAGAGAGCTCATGTCCCCCTCCCTGACAGAAAGAACATTCAGCTCCAACTGACCTCTGCCCTGGGCCTGCAGAACCTTGGAGAAATAATACTCTTGGCCTAAGAAACAAGAGCCTCATTGAAGCAAGAACACCAGCCCGGTAAGAATTAGGGTCACCATACGACAGAAAAAACCCAGATTTGTCAGGATTTTTGGTAATGGGTCTGGGAAGAGGGGAAATTATAAAATTTGATGAAAAATCTGGATTTTTCCCATCCTCCCCAGCCAAAAGGCAGCTCTACTTGAATGAGAATTAACAAAAACATTTACAGATCCGCCATTTTTAAAGCTAAAGAGATGAAGCTTGGCACCATGATAGCTTTAAGGAAGAGCTGTAGCTGTGCTGAATTTGAAGCAGATCCATTCATCCGTTGATTTTTAGGAATTTTTTTTAAGTTTGAGGTATATATATATATATATATATATATAGGTCATTTTTAAAGGTAAAGAGATGAAATTTGGCACCATGATAGTTCTCGGATAGAGATTTAGCCTTGCTAAGTTTGAAATAAATCTGTTCAACCACTGACTTTCAGAGATTTTTTTTAAAAGTTTGAGATTTTATTTTATTTTTTTAAAAAATGCCATTTTTAAAGATAAAGAAATGAATCCTGGCACCATGATAGATCTCAGGTAGGGCTTTATCCTTGCCAGTCTTGAAGCAGATCTATTCATCAATTGATTTTTAGGAATTTTGTAAAATTTGAGTTTTTAATTTTATTTTTTTAAAAAAAACAACCCGCTGGAGCCATATCCTTCAAACTCAGGTTGTCAAACCTCCTGTTTAGAGTATTGCATCTCGAGAATTTTCAGCCCTTGGCATCAAGGGAATCTCAAGATTGTATCTAAGAAGTGCTGGGCAAGCATGGCACCTTTCCTGTTGCAGATTTGGTGGGCAGTCGGGCACCTGGAGCTCAGCAGAGGCGAGGCATCCACAGATCAAAATATGGGAAAGGAGTGGTCAGTCAAAGCAGCCCACAGGGCAAAACAGAACAGGCAAGAGGCCTTTTTCTCAGAGTTCCACATCATGGGTGATGAAGGGTCATCCTTAGAGGAAAAACTCTCACGACCAACAGTGAGGTGTCAGTCGGGAGAGAGGCTCTCATCTCTGCAGATGTCCTGTTGATGCGGATGTTTAGGCTGACCAGATAAAATCCAGGTCAGGGCTCCTGTAACTTTAACAGTTGTAGAGAAAAGGGAATTTCAGCCAGAGTAATTTGTATGCAATTAGTTCCTGGTGATATTCCCTCTTCATCACAACAGTTAAAGGTGTAGGCACTATACTAGAGTGACCATATACAAAAGAAAGCAGGGCCCCTGCACCTTTAACTGTTGTGATGAAGAGGGAATTTCACCAGGAACTAATTGCATACAAATGACACTGGCTGAAATTCCCTTTTCTCTACAACTGTTAAAGTTACAGGAGCCCTGACCTGGATTTTATCTGGTCAGCCTACTTTGGAACCTGGCATGTCGTTGCTTTGCTTTGCTACCCCTTCCCTTCCATTTCACTTTGTTCACTTGTGAGCTAGGCTCTGTCTGCACTGCTGGCATGCAATGCAGAACGTTTGAAGTGCGTGTCGGAGAAAAAGAGCTAGATTTGTGGCTTGGGCTGGCTGGCATGTCTCTTAGAGACAGAGTTAGACTTAAGACACAACTCAAAGATAGCTGTACTTGAACCATGAGAGGCTGGCATGCGACACAGAGCCTTTCAAGAGCGTCTCAGAATCAAGTGTTGGTGCAGGTGCTGGCAGGTTGGAGGCTTTGGCTGGCATCAGTTTCAGACAGCGTTACAACTCAGAGACGGCTATAGCTTAGCCCCGAAAGGCTGGCGTGCCACACAGAGCCTTTTAAGAGCATCTCAGAGTCCAGTGTTGGTGCAGACAGAAGTGGCTGGCGGCAGAGTTTTTTAAAAATCAAGAGTCACCAGATGTGACCAAGCTATAAGCTGGAACCCTACCCCTCAGCCACAGGGTACAAGTGCACAGCCTGGCTGGATTGTTGGGGGACTTTGGCAGAGAGAAAGGGGGGATTGTTTGAGGCTGGAAACTGGAGACCGGCTGGGTGGCATAAGGCAGAGAGAGGCTGAAGGCAACCCAGATTCACCTGTAGCTTGGCCCTGAGAGGCTGGCTTGCCACGCGGAGTGTTTTAAGAGTGCATCAGAGTCGAGCAGGTGTGCAGGAGGAGAGGAGGTGGAGGCAGCTGGCGGCAGAGTTTTTTAAAGTAAGAGTCACCAGATATGACCAAACAATAAGCAATATTTATTTATTTATTTATTTTATTTCTAACCCGCCTCTCCATCCAGATCGAGGTGGGGAACAACAATAAATATAAATATAAAAATCATAAAATAGATAAACCATTAAAACAGTAAAAACAAATACATTATTAAAAACATCTTAAAATTCAACTGGGTAGGCCTGCCGGAAGAGAGCAGTCTTCACGGCTCTCTTAAATTCCAGAAGACTGCTAATTTGTTGAATCTCCTCCAGCAGGCCATTCCACAGTCTGGGAGCAGAAGAAGGTGCTCTGGGTAACACTCACCGGCCTAGTTCTGGCTGACTGGAGTAAATTCTTCCCAGAGAACCTGAGTGTGCAGGGCGGATTATACGGGAGAAGGCGATCCCACATGTAACCTGGACCCAAACCATGTAGGGCTTTAAAGGTAATAACCTACACTTTATACTTTGCCCGAAAACTAATTGGCAGTCAGTGTTTTAAGACTGGTGTTATGTGGTCACGCCTAGGTGTACCGGTGACCAACCTGGCTGCCATATTTTGAACTAATTGAAGTTTCCGGACTAGGCACAAAGGTAGCCCTATGTACAGCGCATTGCAGAAGTTGAGCCATGAAGTAACCAGCACTGGACCATTGGGAGACTTTGACACAGAGTGGGAGGGGGAGATTGTTTAAGGCTGGAGGCTTTGGTTTGGCTGCAGTGACTTAGAGAGAGAGACAACAGAGGCTGCCCAGGCAACCCAGAGACACCTGTTGTAACTTAGCCCTACAATGCTGCAGGCAACATAGGGCATTAGAAAGAGGGCCTCCAAGTCGTGTGTTTGTGAAGGAAGTAGACAGGAGTTCAAAATCTGTATGTGAGAAGTGGTGTCAACGTGCAAGCCTTGAGAAGCTAATGTATATAAGTGAGAAGTGTGAATGGGTGAAGTAGTGTCTGCCGCCCATAACACCCACCCTAATGTTAGAGCAGAGAAACTTGTGACAATCATACACAAGGTTAAACAAAAATTGAAATTGAAAAATAAAAGAAGCCAGCCAGCCAGCCGGCAGCAAGCCCTGTTAAAAGCAGCAGCAGTTTGCAGCATGGTGAGGATACAGTCAGAAAAGATATTTGAGGGAAGGGGAGAATATATCACACAGAGTATAGCAAAAGCTTCAAAGTACAGCAAAAGCTACAAAAGTAGGAGTAAGTGAAGTGAATTTCAGATACGTTGTTCTTTATTTCAGTGATTTTAACATTAAGATGTTATGTAGAAGAGACTTGTCTTAACTGTGTGCTGTAAAATTAGATATGTGACCAAGGCTATGTTCAGGTGGGCACACCCCCTTGGTGCTGGACACGCCTCCTGGGTCCAGACACGTTGGTGGGCATGCCCCCTTGGGAGTTGACCATGTTGTCCTCCTCTTTGGTTTCCAAAATATGGTCACCCTAGGTAAGATCAGCTTGGCCCAAAATGCATTTCAATGCATGCTTATAGCTCACCACCTTGTTCTGGCTTTCAGAAACTGATCTCCTTCCTCTTCACACACAGCCCATAGTGAAACCTTGGAATTCACTACCACAAGATGTAGCGACGGCCACCAATGTGGAAAGCTTTAAAAGAGGGGTGTTGGATGAATGCCTGCCAATCCTGGTGGCTATGTGCTATCTCCAGAGGCAGTAAGCTTATATAAATAAATATTGGTTTTAGCTAGCCTGCCCTAACCTGGAAGCCTCCAAATATTTCAAACGACAATCCCTAGCATTGACTATGCTGGCTCAGGCTGATGGGAGTTAAAGTTCAAAATACCTGGAGGGTTCCACATTGGCAGAGGGAGGTGAAGCCTGGTGTCAGCTGTTGAGTGGATGGTTGAGTGAGATGGCTTCCGACATGTGTGTCATTCCCTCCCCTCCACTGGCCTGGTGTGGTCACTTGGGCTACCTGCCCCTAAATTCTGCCTGGAAAAAGAATGTGGGATCAGCCGCATGAGATTGGCCCCTCTTGGCATACCCCCATCCTGCCTTCTGCTTCATGGTCGCTCTGGAGCATGATGGGATTATGGGGTTGTTGTTTTTGGTATCTAGATAAAGGACAAAAGCATTGCTCAATCTTCTCAAGGCTGCTGCTTCTGACCCCAAAACAGGAGGGCACCCAAGCAAGGACTTCTACAGAACGAACAGCTTTAGTGTCCTGATGGGATACATAAGGACTCTGGAATCTTCATCCTTAGCATATTCCAAATTCCTGAAAAGCTGAGATCATCTGGTGAAGGTTGAGAAGAGAAGAGACCCCTGTCATAATGCATTCTTCGCCCAGTATTGTCTTTCCAAAGCAGCTTTGTTTGCCATGCAGGATCTTTTGTCTACTTCAGGAAGGTGGGGAGCGAGTTTTGAGTATACCTGTGTTTGCCTGTTCCTTTGCAACTTCAAAACACCTTGGCTGCATTCAGAAGTGAGCAGGAAAGCAAACAACATCTTTTTAGTGGGATAACTGTATCACCAATGACTGCTGTAAATAGGCTGGGGCAAAAAGAATCCCAGCTGATGGGATCTGAGCTATCGGTGACTGGCCAAGAAAGAGATCTTGGGGTTGTGGTGGACAGCTAGATGAAAATGTCGACCCAGTGTGTGGCCGCTGTACAGAAGGCAAAGACCACGTAAGGCATTATTAGAAAAGGAATTGAGAATAAAACTGCCGGTATCATACTGTCTCCATACAAATCTATGGTGCAACCACACTTCGAATACTGTGTACAGTTCTGGTCACCACACCTAAAAAAAGATATTGTAGAGCTGGGAAAAGGGCAGAAAAGGGCAACTAAAATGATTAAGGGGCTTGAGCATCTCCCCTATGAGGAGATGCAACAGGGATTGTTTAGCTTGGAAGAAAGGAGGCTAAGGGGAAACATGATAGAAGTGTACAAAATTATGCATGGTGTGAAGAATGTGGACAGGGAGACATTTTTCTGTCTCTCCCATAACACTAGAAAATGGGGTCATCCCATGAAGCAGATTGGTGGGAGATTCAGGACACATAAAAGAAAAGACTTCTTCACACAGCGCAGAGTGAAACTAGGGGTGTGCACCGACCCCCCGGATCGGATCGGGAGCTGGATCGGGACCTCCGAGATTGTCCTGGATCGTTCAGGACAAAATCGGAGGTCCCTCGGATCAGATCGGACCCGATCCCGATCCAAAAATCGGACATCCGATTTTTGGATCGACCGCCATTTTTGTTTTCCCCATAGACTTGCATTGGGGGAAAGAAAGCTTTCCCCCAATGCAAGTCTATGGGGAAAAATGGCAGTGGGTGGGTGAGGGGGGCCTAACTCCCTCCTTCCCCCTCGCGGTTCTTACCTCCCGGGGCCATCCCTTGTGGACGGCCCCGGCAGGTGAGCCTCCTCCCCCGCGCTCCTTACCACCTGGGGACATCCACTTCCATCACCTGGCATGCTACCTAGCGGCAGGCCGCGAAGCCTGCTCGCAGTAGCGGCCAGCGGTGGAGGGGAGCGGACGTCCCTGGAAGGTAAGTGGGCCATGGGGCCCCCTCCCCCCCGCTTACCTTTCGGGGACATCCACTCCACTCTGCCGCTGGCCGCTACTGCGAGTAGGCTTCGTGGCTTGCTCCTGAGTAGCACGCCAAGTGATGACATCACCTGACGCGCTACCTAAGGGCAGGCCGCAAAGCCTGCTCACAGTAGCGGCCAGCGGCGGAGGGGAGTAGACGTCCCCAGAAGGTAAGTGAGCCCCCCTCCCTCCCTCCTCCCCCCTGCGATCCTCACCTGACCGGACTGTCTGCTTCCATCAGGAGGAGCCCGCTGGCGCCCGCCGATGGAAACGAACAGCCCCGCCAGGGAAGCCCCCCCCCCACTGTCTGCTTCCATCGGTGGGCGCCCGCGGGTGCCCACCAATGGAAGCGGTGGCGGGCGCCAGCAGGCACCCGCCGATCCTCCGATCCATTCCGAACTGGATTGGGTCCTTTCCGGATCAGATCAGATTGGATCAAACAATCCAGCGGGGTAATCGGAAATCGGATAATTGTATCCGATTTCCCCTGGATCGGATCTGGATCGTGGATCGGCCCCGATCCAGTGCACACCCCTAAGTGAAACTATAGAATTCGTTACCACAACATGTGGCGATGGCCACCAATTCAGATGGCTTTAAAAGGGGGCTGGATGAATTTCTGGAGGAGAAGGCTATCCAGGGCTACCTCCAGTATCTGAGGCAGAAAGCCTGTGTGCACCAGTTGCTGGGAAAAATGGGTGGGAGGGTGCAGTTGGACTCATGTCTTGCTTGTAAATTTCCTGTCAACAACTGGTTGGCCACTGTGTAGAGTGGCCATATGTCAGGATAAACCAGTACATGTCAGGATTTTTGGCAACAAATCTGGGAAGAGGGTGGGAATTATGAGATCTGAAGAAAAATCCAGATTTTTCCCATCCTCCCTCCACCTAAAGGACAGCTTTACTTTATAGTCAATGGGAATGAACAAAAATACTTACAGCTCCATCATTTTTAAAGATACAGAGATGAAACTTAGCATCCTGATAAACAGATCCATTCATCCGTTGAATTTTAGGATTATTTTTAATGTTTGCGGTTTTAAAATATATATTTTTTTAAAAAGACATCCTTTTTAAAGAAAAAGAGATGAAACTTGGCACTTTGATAGCTCTTATGTAGGGCTTTAGCCATGCCACATTTGAAGCAGATCCATTCATTCATTGAATTTTAGGTTTTTTTTTTAATGTTTGCGGTTTAAAAATTATTATTATTTTTTTAAAAAGACATCCTTTTTAAAGAAAAATAGATGAAACTTGGCACTTTGATAGCTCTTAAGTAGGGCTTTAGCCATGCCAAGTTTGAAGAAGATCTGTTCATCCATTAATTTTTAGGATTTTTAAAAACTTTGAGGTTTTAAAATTCTTTTTTTATATAAAAACCATCATTTTTAAAGATAAGGAGATGAAACCTGGCATCATGATAGCGCTTAAGTAGGGCTTTAGCCATGCCAAGTTTCAAGTAGATCTGTTCATCTGTTGATTTTTAGCATTTTGTTTTTAAAGTTTGAGCTTTTAATTTTTTTATTTTTAAAAAAAAAGCAACACTGAAGTCATACCCTTCAAACTCAGGTTTTCAAACCTCCTCTTTGGGGTCTTGCACCTGAGCAGCTTCAGCCCTTGGCATCAAAGGGATCTTGAGTTTTTAGGTAAGAAGTGCTGTGCAAGCACGGCACCTTTCCTGCTGCAGATTTGGTGGGCAGTCAGGCACCTGGAGCTCAGCAGAGGCGAGGCTTCCACAGATCAAAATGTGGGGAAAGAGAAATCAGTCAAAGCAGTCACATGTTTGTGCAGGAAGTAGACAGGAGTTCAAAGTCTGGGTGTGAAAAGAGGTGCCAACGCACAAGCCTTGAGAAGCTAATGTATAGAAATGTGAAGTGTGAATGGGCGAAGTAGTGTCCGCCGCCCACAACAGCCACCCTAATGTTAGAGTAGAGATACTTGAGACAATCATACACAAGTTTTTAAAAAAACCATTGAACTTTAAAAATAAAAAAGCCAGCCAGCCGGCAGCAAGCAATGTTAAGCAGCAGCTTGCAGCGGAGTGAGGATACAATCAGAAAAGATATTTGAGGGAAGGGGAGAATGTATCACACAGAGTATAGCCACAAAGTACAGCAAAAGCTACAAAAGTAGGAGTGAGTGAAGTTAATTTCAAGCACATTGGATGTCTCATGTGTTATTTCAGTGACGCTAACATTAAGATGTTATGTAGAACAGATTTGTCTTGTGTGTTGTAAAATCAGACATGTGACCAAGGCTATGTTCAAGTGTGCTCCCCCCCCTTGGTGCTGGACACGTCCCCTGGGGTCGGACATGTTGGTGGGGACACCCCCTATGTTGTCCTCCTTTTTGGTTTCCAAAATATGGTCACCCTACCACTGCATGAACAGAATGCTGGACTAGATGGACCCTTGGTCTGATCCAGCAGGGCTCTTCTTATGTTCTTATGCTTTAGGTCAAGGGTGCAGTACCTAGGACCTGGGGACCAAATCCAGCCAACCTGGTGACCCATTCTGGTCCTACGGGTTCCTGGACTGCCACAAAGTCTTCCCCCACCCCCTTTCTCTGACCACCAATCATTTGGTGATTTCCAGCTTCAGTGCCATTTTCCCCCTTTCAAGAGGGTTGGAATTATTTATTTATTTGTGATATTTATACACTTCTGAATAGAATAAAATCCGTAAGCTGTTTACATCGAAATATTAAAACCTAAATTAAAATGCAGTATTAAAACACAATTCCAATTACAATAAGAGCAATGCAAGGAGCAGTTAAGATGGAGCAACATCCTTACAAGCCAAAGAAAGCCTGGATGAAGAAGTGCATTTTCAGGAGGCATTTGAAAGATGCAACATTTTCTGCCTCCCGAACTGCACAGGGGAGGTTTTTCCAGAGGGCAGGTGCCACTACCGAGAAGGCCTACTTTCGAGGTATTGAGTGGCAACATTCTATTAATCTCAGAATGACCACCAAGGACTCCTCTGACAAGTTTAAAGGTCAGCTGGGTATATATAAGGGAAGGTGGTGTGCTAGATACCCTGGTCCCAAGTTCTTTAGGGTTTTGTATGACAAAAACATAACCTTGAACGTGGCTCGGAAGCTAATAGGGAGCTGCACATAGCGCACATTGCAGGAGTCTAATCATAAGGTTGCCAGCACATGGATGACCGAGATTAGGCTATCCCTATCTAGGAATGGACATGGCAGGTGTACCAACCAAAGTTGGTAATGGGCACTCTGGGCCACCGAGACCACCTGGACCTCCAGTGACAAAGATGGATCCAGGATCTCCCCCAAACTATTTACCTGCTCCTTCAGAGGGAGTGCACCCCATCCAGAACAGGCAAACACCCCAATTCCCAGACATGTGAGCCACCTTGTGACAAATGTGACTCCTACCCCACTTTAGGTAGAAAAGTAATTTTTGTATTTTATTGCCATTTGACTTCACTGTTTACGTGTGTGTGTGTGTGTGTGTGTGTTTGAACACACACACACACACACACACCTGATTAGGGGTCTGGAAACAAAGCCCTATGAGAAGAGATTGAAAGAACTGGGCATGTTCAGCCTGGAGAAGAAAAGATTGAGGGGAGACATAGCACTCTTCAAGGACTTGAAAGGTTGTCACACAGAGGAGGACCAGGATCTCTTCTCGATCAACCCAGAGTGCAGGACGCAGAATAATGGGCTAAAGTGACAAGAAGCCAGATTCCGGCTGGACTTCAGGAAAAACTTCCTGACTTTTAGAGCAATACTAGGCTGACCATATGAAAAGGAGGACAGGGCTCCTGTATCTTTAACAGTTGCAGAGAAAAGGGAATTTCAGCCAGTGTCATTTGTATGCAATTAGTTCCTGGTGAAATCCTCTCTTCATCACAACAATTAAAGTTGCAGGCACTATACTAGAGTGACCAGATACACAAGAGGTCAGGGCCCCCTGCAGCTATAACTGTTGTAATGAAGAAAGAATTTCACCAGGTACAAATTGTATACAAATGATGCCGGCTGAAATTGTCTTTTCTCTACGACTGTTAAAGTTACATGAGCCCTGTCCTCCTTTTCATCTGGTCAGCCTAAGCAATACGCCAATGGAACCAATGACCTTGGGAGGTGGTGGGCTCTCCCACACCAGAGGCCTTCAAGAGGCAGCTGGACAACCATCTGTCAGCGATGCTTTAAGGTGGATTCCTGCATTGAGCAGGGGGTTGGACTCGATGGCCTTATAGGCCCCTTCCAACTCTATTCTATTATACCCTCTCTCTCTGTCTCTCTGCTCCTAATCCAGCTTCCTTGCCTGTTGCAGCCGGCCAAGAGAGCAGCTCCACCCTCTTCTTTCACTCCTGCTCCTGCAATCAGGAGAGCCAGGGACGCCTCGCACTGAGCAGCCAGGCGGGCCCGAGGTCTACTGGCTTCTGCCCTCACCCAGCGCCTGGGAGTCTGAGCCCGAGCAGCAGAGACAGGCCGGCGGCCCAGCAGCGCTTCCTATCAGCGGACACCTCATTAATATCCCGGCGGCAGCGGCAGGCGAACCGGTGTGGCAGCAAGCGTCGTTTACACGGGCCCGGAAGAGAGAGACGCAGCAGCTGGGGAGGGGGGCGAAGGGTCGCAGCCAACAACTCCGTGCCATGGGCTGGTTGATCCTGCCTGACGGGATGCTGGTAGATCATGTAAACCGCTTAGGAGTTTTACTATATTTAGAGGTATATAAATATTACAAATAAAATTAAAATAGGGCCCATTGAACACTCAAAAGCCAGACAGACAGACCAGACAGATCAAACCTTTCCCAATATGGTGATCTCCAGATGTGTTGGACAACAACTCCCATCGTGTGGTGAGCACCAGGTGTGGTATGCTGAGATATTTAGATAGATAGATGCTAGATAGATAGACAGACAGATGTGTGGTTGTGTGTCTGTATACACACACACTTATAAGAACCTAAGAAGAGCCCTGAGGCTGGATCATACTGACGTTCCATCTATTCCAGAACTCTGTTGACACTGTGGCCGATCAGCTGTCGACCAGGGACCCACAAGCAGGTCATGGTGCAACAGCACCCTCCCACCCATGTTCCCCAGCGAATAGTGCACACAGGCTTACTGCCTCGGATACTGGAGGTAGCACACAGCCATCAGGGCTAGTAGCCATGGATAGCCTTCTCCTCCAGGAATTGATCCAACCCCCTTTTAAAGTCACCCAAATTGGTGGCCATCACTAAATCAAGTTCACTAAAGAAACAAAGGGATTCATTCATTATAATTCTTTGTCTGTGACCCACATTCTTATGGAACAGCTATAGTAAAATGGCTCAAGTAGGAGCTCAATACTAATGGACATTTTTAAAATAGTAATAATAATAAATACAATCCATACAGCATATAAAAGGAGTGTGTGCGAATGTGTGTTATTTTGTGTGTATGATTGTATTAGTCAGAAAAAATATACGCAATGTTCTCATCATCATTAATCTGGATTAGAGTAGCTATGCATTGTTGTTATTGTTGTTGTAGTAGTGTAGTGATGGCCACCAATTTGGATGGCTTTAAAAGGGAGTTGGATAAATTCCTGGAGGAGAAGGCTATTCATGGCTACTAGTCCTGATGGCTAGGTGCTACCTCCAGTATCAGAGGCAGTAAGCCTATAGACACCAGTTACTGGGGAACATGGGTGGGAGGGTGCTGTTGCACCGGTGTCCTGCTTGTGGGTCCCTGGTCAACAGCTGGTTGGACACTGTGTGAGCAGAGTGCTGGACTAGATGGATCCTTTGTCTGATCCAGCAGGGCTCTTCTTATGTTGTTATGTTCTTATGTTGGGGAAGGAGTCTGGTGCTTTCAATGGTCAAGTTCTCTTCCAGGAATTTCCCCAACCTTCTAAAGCCATCCAAGCCAATGGGTATCACCACAACTTGTGACAACCAATTCCATCACCATCATTATTATGCAGGCATACCGAGTCGAATTTTAAGACCTTGTTGATTTTAACAATGTATTAATTTTGTATGCTTTTAATTAGTTTATGTATTTTATATTTTTGCATTGATGTTGTTCCCTGCCTCGATCTGGAGGGAGAGGCGGATAAGAAATAAATAAATAAATAAATTATTATTATTATTATTATTATTGCTTACTGGAGGTTAAAAAGGTGTGACCTTTGTTTTTAAATGGAGATTTAAAAGGTGGTGGTTTAAAAAGGTGTTTTTGATAAATCAGCTGAGTATCTGTAGGTGCTCTTAATCCACACATGCCGCAGGGACATCAGACTCCATACCTCTCGCTGGGTGGATGGGTTTTTCCTTCACATTCAAAGGAATTCCTGCATATATTGTTCCCTATTGTAATGCAAAGTATTTGGCGGTGGCGTAGTCTTGAATGGGCAATTATGAACCCTTAGCTTTCCCAAAAACCTGCTCCTGGAAATGCAAATTGTTAAAATTGGTTTGCTGGTATGGATCAATGCATCTGCCTGCGTTTTTGGACTCTCCATGGGAACATGGCTAAGGGCCTGTCATGGTGAGAGCCTGGCACTTCCAAATTTATCACAGCGCCACTGATCGAATGGAGATCAGCAGAGAAGGGAAGCGAGCCCTGGCTCCATCCTTTGATCGGGAGACCAAAGGCGCTGAGAGGCTGCACCCCTCTACACACACACATCTCCCACTGGGAAACAGGCATGGCAAGGAGGAGACCATCTGGCCCCATCCCCTAGTCAGAGAAGGAGCTGCTGCTAAATGACTTCCCCTTTTCCCTCCTCATCCCTTTTTCCTTTGGCATAGTGCCTATTTGACTGTGAGCCAGAGGAGATGGAGACTCATTGGCAAGGCTGCCTTCAGAATTCTTCAGCCCAGTTCTTCCATGCAATCTGCAGCAGAGCAACCTCCTGAAAATGCAGCTGCATGGAAAAATCCTCCATGAGTCAGGTCTTTTCTTTGAAGCTGCACCTCACACTGCTATGGCGATTCTCTTCTCGATCATCCCAGATTGCAGGACACGGAATAATGGCCTCAAGTTCCAGGAAGCCAGATTCTGGCTGGACATTAAGAAAAGCTTCCTGACTGTTAGAGCAATATGCCAATGGAACCAATTACCTAGGGAGGTGGTGGGCTCTCCCACACTAGAGGCCTTCAAGAGGCAGCTGGACAACCATCTGTCAGATATGCTTTAAGGTAGATTCCTGCATTGAGCAGGGGTTGGACTTGATGGCCTTATAGGTCCCTTCCAACTCTACTATTCTATTTTTCTCCCCACGTTACAGGACTCTGTTTTCCTTCATGCAAAATGTGGATTGCCTTGGTACAGGGTTGGTATTGTTTTCTTCTTTTTTAAACCATATGGGCCGTACACAGCCCTGCCAGGGGACGTCCCAGCTCCAGTGCTAACCGAACACGGAACGGCTGCTCTGCATCGCTCGGAAATGTATGCCTTTGATCCTTTCCTCTCTAGAAAATGAGCTTCTTCTTTGGAGTTATGTGTCAAACAGTCCCAGAGTTGAAATACCGAGGTCGCTCTAAACTCACTTAAATATTTCTGCACTGATGTCAGGCTTGTGCTAGTTGGCCTGAGTTAAATAGCTGAGAAAAACATGTCTCAGGTCTTGCAAAGCCTTGCTAGGCGAGTACAGCCTTGTCCGACCTGACACCCTCCAAAGGGGTTGGCCTTCCAGGCCCATCATCCCCAGGCAGCAGGGGCAATGCTCATGCTCCATGGGGATGATGGGAGCTGTAGTCCAGGTATATCTGGAGGGTGTTGCATTGGGGACGTCTGTAAGAACATATAAGCCCTGCTGGATCAGACCAAGGTCCATCTAGTCCTGCATTCTGTTCACATCCTATGGCCAACCATCTGCCCACAGGAGACCCACAAGCAGGACGTGAGTGCAACAGCATCCTCCTACCCATGTTCCCCAGCAACTGTCGCACATAGTCATACTGCCTCTGATACTAGAAGTGCCATACGGTCATCAGGACTACTCGCTAGGCTGACCATATGAAAAAGAGGACAGGGCTCATGTAACTTTAACAGTTGCAGAGAAAAGAGAATTTCAGCCGGTGTCATTTGTATGCAATTAGTACCTGGTGAAATCTCTTCGTTACAACAATTAAAGTTGCAGGCACTATACTAGAGTGACCAGATACAAAAGAGGGCAGGGCCCCTGCAGCTTTAACTATTGTAATGAAGAGGGAATTTCACCAGATTCGAATTGCATACAAACGACACTGGCTGAAATTCCCTTTTCTCTACAACTGTTAAAGTTACATGAGCTCTGTCCTCCTTTTCATAGGGTCAGCCTACTACTCGCCTCTCACAGCCTTCTCCTCCAGGAATTCCACCAACCCCCTTTTAAAGCCATCCAAATTGCTACATCTTGTGGTAGCGAATTCCATAGTTTAACTCTGCGCTTTGTGAAGGAGTCCTTCCTTTTATCTGTCCTGAATCTCCCACCAATCTTCCAGTATTGTGGGAGAGGGAGAGGGAAAATGCCATGCATAAGTTTATACACCTCTATCATGTCTCCCCTTACTTGCCTTTTTTCAAAGATAAACAATCTTAGCTAGTGTAAATTTCTCTCGTGAGGGAGATGCTCCAGCCCCTTGATCATTTTTATGCCCTTATCTGCCCTTTTTCCAGCTCTATATTCCCCCCCCCAGTGCAGTTATCACAACTGTACACAGTATTCCAGCTGTGATCATACCATAGATTTCTATAAGGACAGTATGATATTGGCAGTTTTATTTTAAATTCCTTTCCTAATATATGCCTAACAAGGAGTTTGTTTTTTTTACAGCGGCCACACACTGCGTTGTCATTTTCATTGAGCTGTCCATCATGACCCCAAGATCTCTTTCTTAATCAGTCACTACTACCTTAGATCCCATCAGCATATACCTGAAGCTGGGGTGGGTGTTCCCCCCCCCCCAAAAAAGCAAGCATCATTCTACGATTGTTTACACTGAACTGCATTTGTCTTGCTCAGTCTTCCAATTTGAAGAGCTCCTTTTGTACCAGCAGATAGCTCTGCAGACAGGTACATCGAATCATAGAATCATAGAATAGTAGAGTTGGAAGGGGCCTATAAGGCCATCTAGTCCAACTCCCTGCCCAGTGCAGGAATCCACCTTAAAACATCCCTAACAGATGGTTGTCCAGCTACCTCTTGGATGGGGCCAATTTATGGGACCAATTCCTGTCAGTGTAGGAGGACACAAGCCTTCCGATTGCACAGAAGTACAATCATCTGGTCAAGGGTCTCCATCAAAGGGTGAGTATATAGTGGGATCCTTGGTACCAGCTTTCATCAATATAATTGCTGGATTGATCAATTAAACTTTCATATCAAATGCATAAGGAGGGCTAGTCATGATTTCTTAGCCTAACCTATTTCAATAGTTGTGGGGGAATAAATTAGAATTCTCTTTTGTACAAAGAGAGAGAGAGAGAGATGGATAGATACAGTTTTGCACTGGACTCAGGTTAGAAATTCAAACAATAAATGGATCTCGCACGCCTACAGTTTGTCCATGTCTGATATACTCTGGCAGCAGCAAAACTTCTGCCCAGGCCTGGTATCTGAGATCCTTTCACAGTGGAAATCAGTGGAGTCTGGGGGCTCTGATGTCAGTGGGGCAATGAGCACCCTTGATAGCTCCTTTAGAGTTCTGACTGAAACCTGGAGTGGATTCGTTGCCCCACTGACATTGGAGTCACCAGCCTTCACTGGTGGAAATACCTGATGCTTCAGCAATTAATTTAAGATATTCCCACTTTCTGCCCCCCCATAAAAAAAATGGCACTCAAAGCATCCAGCTATAAAATCCAGTTTAAAAACAAAATCTTAATTAAACACAAAGAGAAATCAATTCAAAACAATTGAACACAACAATCAGAAAGAAACAGTATTCATTAAAATCCTCTTCTGGTAGCAACAGCCTAGCTTACATATCAAAGTCCTACCTGAATAAAAACATATTTGGCTGCCCGGGAAAGGACAACAGCAAGGCGATGGATCTACCCTCACTTGACAGGGAGTTCCAAAGCCTGGGATTAGATCCAGACCTAGACATATAGATAGGCTGACCATCTGAAAAGGAGGACAGGGCTCATATAACTTTAACAGTTGTAGAGAAAAGGGAATTTCAGCCAGAGTCATTTGTATGCAATTAGTTCCTGGTGATATTCCCTCTCCATCACAACAGTTAAAGTTGCAGGGGCCCTGCCTTCTTTTGTATATGGTCACTCTAGTATAGTGCCTGCACCTTTAACAGTTGTGATGAAGAGGGAATTTCACCAGGAACTAATTGCATACAAATGACACCTGCTGAAATTCCCTTTCCTCTACAACTGTTAAAGTTATATGAGCCCTGTCCTCCTTTTCAGATGGTCAGCCTACATATAGACCCACTTTTCGCTAAACATTATGGCTTAGCGTGTCATGTGAACTCTTCCTAACCATGTTGGCTACATAACCACAGTTTAAACACGCTCACTATTTCCTGCAAAAGGGTTAGTGGCCTAGCCTAGACATGGCTTAGTGTGTTGTCTGAACAGGCCCATAGAGAAAAGTCCTTTGGAAATCATTTGGATTTAAGTTTATCATGACTAGCTCAAGCCCTATCAATTTCAGTAGGTCTAAGTATGACTAGATAGATCCAACCTGCTGAAAAGAACCTACATGTTTATGCCTGCAAAGCAACAGTTCTACTACCAAGAAAATGTCGGGTAAACAAATCACAGCTGTAGTGGTCAGAGCCACGTGCAAAGCTCGCTTAGTTTAGCAAAAGTTTTCATGTTTTTCAAACTGGTGAATTGAAACTGAGCCAGAGGAATTGGCCCACGACCACCTCGTAGATTTGTAGCAGAGATCCTACCCTTTCTCCACGGAGCTCGGGATAGACATACAAGGTCTTTCCTCTCATATCATCATCACAACAACCCTGTGAGGTACGTTCATGTGGTGTCTTGGGTCAACTGTAACTGAGAAGATATTTGAACCCAGGTCTCCCTAGCACAGTCTTAGGCTGGCAATCTATCCACCACTCTGGGGGCAAACTGGCTTCAGTCTGGCCCAATCTGCTTTTTATGGGACTCCCTGTGGTCCACTGATGTGTGTTAAATTTACAAAGGAGAGCTGTGTCCTCAAACTCTCTGGGTAGTTAAGGCGCAATGAATCGGGACTGAATCGTCCCCTCTACTTTAAAAGGCATAAATGGCACCATGCTGGATCTGAGCTAGTTCTACCTAATCCAGAACTCTTTCCCCAAAGATCACAGCCAACAGCAGACGCTTGACGGTCCACCAGAAATTGCTCAGTGGGCTGTCCCCTTCTGCCACCCTTGCAGTGCTTGAACCCGGCTCAACCTATGAGCCACAAGGTTTTTGCAACAGCTTCCACTGGGGCCTACTGATGTTTCTCTACTTAATAGACAAGATCTGCCGTTGCCTCCTGGCTATGCACGGGAGCTGCAATCCACGCTGTGTGTCCCTCATTCCAAGATGTGGTCTGTGGCTTCTTGTAGTCTAAGGGAATTCATTCCTCCTGCCGTTCCCCCCCTTCCCCGCCCTCGCTTTGAATTCAGCCTCCAAAGCGACTCCTATCTATTGCCTTTATTTTTATGGTTAGCCTGGAAATGTTCCCCACCCCACCCCCTCCCTCCCTCCATTCCTCTGAGAAATTATGCCAGTCCTGGAAAGAGCCGGGAGATAAAATTCCATGCAGAAAAGTCCTTGAAATCTCTCCTGCTCCTAGCAACGGCCGAAGAAATTGTTGAAAGGAAGGGAAAGGAAGAGAAAGGAATGGAGGGAGGGGAGGGGAGGGAAAGAGAAAAGAAAAAGTGAAAAGATGGAAGGAACAGAAGGAAAGGGAGGAATGTATGAATAGATGGCGGGAGGAGAGGAAGAAGAGAAAGAAAGATGAATGAAGGGAGGGAGGGAGGGAGGGAGGGGTGGAAAGACAGACAGACAGACAGACAGACAGACAGACAGACATAGAGGGAGGGAGAGAGGGAGGGAGAGAGGGAGGGAGGAATGAATGAATGAATGAATGAGAAAAGTAGGAACATAGGAACAGAAGTGGAAGAACAAAGGAACAAAAGCAAGACTATATGAGTTGAAAGAAAAAAGGGGAAGAAAGTAGAAATAATGGGGGGGGGGAACGTGTGGGGTTGCTGGTTTAGCAATACCTAATTTTATCTGTTTAGGACTGAGAGAGATTCGTTGTGGGGGGAGGGGGGGAGGACCCACCTATATGACTTGGAAGAAAACAAAAAAGGGAATCAATTAGGAATCCGTAAAAAAAAGAGGGGGGGGACCTCAGTGAGATGATGGCCTATATGTCGGGTTTTAGCTATTCACGATTGCTGGGAAGGGGAGCAGAGTGATGCGACAGCTCCGTCAAGCCTCTTCAATCCATCCGTGCCCGACGGAGATGCGGTTGAACCTGAGTTCAAATTCAAAGCAAAGGCCAGGATGGTTAAAGACCCTTCTGCGTCGTGGGGAGGGGGGAGTATCCAAACTCTGATCCGGCCTCCTGAAGGGGGGGCTTGACTAGAGTAGGATTCTCTTTGAGAGGAAGTTGGTTCAGGACTGCAGCCTTGGGTGGGGTGGGGGGGGGGGTGTTAGTATTATAACTTGGATGACAGGCACTTGGGGGCTGTTTTTTTCTCAGGTGTCCCCCCCCCTCCCGCCGGCCCCGTGACCTTTTCACGAGCCGCTTCAGTGGAAACGCTTTAAAGGTTTGATCCGGTTCCTCGTGTGAATCTGGCTAAAGACGTTTACTGGAAGACTTCAAAAGGAACAGAGGAGCTAATCGACTTAGAACTAAATACTGTGATTTCACGGAGTGAGGGATCAGACTAAAAAATGTGCCCACTTTAATACGTGCCTGACTAGGTAGAGAGATCGATTTATATTTACGCAGCGCCTGGCACTCTTCGCGGCCTTAGTTTAACCCCAGAAATAGCCCAGAACTGTGTTTGATTTAATAAAACTTTATGCAGACATCTGTAATAAGTAAAACCTTTCCATCCTTTGAAATTTAATTTACTGTTCAATCCTCTACCTGTCTACTCAGAAGTAAAAAGAAAAACCACCCTGATTTCAGTGGGACACAATCCCAAGGAAGTGTGCTTATAGGAGTGCAACCTGGAAGTAAGTCCCATTGAACTAAACCAGGACTTATTTCTGAGTAGGCATACGCAGGATTGCATTGTCATTATAAGCTGCGATCCTAAATGGCCTTAGGGCCCAATCCTATGCATGTTTAGTTTAGACATGGGGGGGAAAGGTCCTATATCTCCCAGCATTCCCCAGCTAGCTATACTGGCTAGGGAATGCTGGGAATTGTGGGACTTTTTTTCTTTCTGTCTAAACATGCATAGGATTGTGCCTTTGAGCTCCGCTGAAATTAATGGGATTTACTTCTGAGAAAAACTGTTTATTAGTTTAATTATGTTTAATTCGTTGAATTAGCTTAATTATTAGTTTAATTATTGTTCTTTTGAGTCCTGAAGTGCTGAATACTTGCGGTGCAATCCTAGGCAGGTTTACTCAGAATCCAGTCCCATTGTATTCAGTGGCATTTACCGCCAGCTAAATGAGCATATGATTGCCTTTGGACTGAACTACCTCAAGCAGGATATCACACTTTGAAAGCGGTTTGAAAGCGGTATAGGGTATGTGTTTATGGGCCCCAACAGTTGCCAGCAGCGCACTTCAATACCATTATAAAGCAGTGATGATCCTGCCTTTGTTATATTCATTGAAATGAGGGGAAGGAAGGAACTCTCTCCTTATTTATTTATTTATTTATTACATTTGTATAGCGCCCCATAGCCGAAGCTCTCTGGGCGGTTTACATAGGATTAAAAACAATTAATAACAATATACAAAAATTAAAACAGCAAAAACATACAACATACACACAATCTATACATTTAAAAACCACATCAACACTTCAAAAACTATAAAAAACCTCTCCTTATTAGGATGTACATAAAACCCACAAACTCACAGACTGACTTGTGGATTATGAAAGGGCACAAGTAGATAAGGAAATAGCAAATCCTGCATCTATTCAGGATAAAATCATCGGGGGTTGGGAGTTGGATTGTAGGGGTAAAGTGTTTTTAAATCGTATTATGACAGACAAACGTTTTTACACCCTGATGGTAAATATTTGGTTTCGGAAGGCAACCGCGTCAAACAAAAGGATCTCAGCTGATCCAGTGTTTGCTTGCTAAGAAGGAAATCCCACGGAGTTCAATGGGACGTGCAGCGCGATCGTGTGAACGTTTTTCGTCGAAGTAAACCCCATTGCGCTAAAGGGTACACTCCCTAATTAGTCCGGGTTAAGAGTTGCAATCCTTATTCCCAAGGAGGTGTGCAGCGGATCGAAGCCTTAGGGCAACAGCCCTGCGCGTCTCTCTTGGAAAGCACGTTTCCCGCGCAGCACGATCCTATTCACTGATTTCCAAATAGTTTCGTATAGGATCGCACCGCAGCACGATCCTATTCACTGATTTCCAAATAGTTTCGTATAGGATCGCAGCCTAAAATTGTTAGCGCATTAGATATGAGACTAGACACCTTTAAAGTTTATTCCGCTTGCTTGCGATTAAGCCCTATTTAACCCATTTTCCATGAGGTTTGCGCCCGATCCAAGGCATACTTACTTGGAGGAAAATCCCACTGAGTTCAAGGGGCCTTACTTGGAAGTAAGGACTGCATTCAAAGGAGCCTTTAAGGCGCTTGTCTCTATAGTAGCCCTAGTCTACACATGTATACTCAAAAGTAAACTCCACTGGGTTCAATGGAACTTGCTCCCAGGTAACTGAGCATAGGATTTGGGATGCTCCCATGACTATCCCTGGCCCCCTCTTGTATGCCTCCTTCCCCCCGCTTCCCCGGAACCTAATGGTTTTCTGAATACAGGGTATCGGTTTTGCTAAGCGTTGTGACGATAAAATAAAGAAGAATTTGTGATAAATATCTTTTTAAAATGAGATGGGACCCCATTCACTGGAACAGTAATCCTGTCTGGGTGGGTGGGTGGATTGAGAAATTGGGAAATTATTTCTTAATGACCCTAACTTTGCAGAAGCAATGTTCTATATATCACACACACATAATAATCAACAGAAATCCACATGTACATAAATACACGTATTAGTAAAGGCGTGGGAAGGTTTAGTTCCTAACCTCCCTAGCCACTTTTACTCAGGAGTAAAACTATCACTTCTTTTAATTTTAATGTAATTTTTATTCATGACATTTTTGTGCCGTCCAATAGCCGTAACTCACTGGGAGTCCACGAAACAATAGTTAAGACCATAAAATACCAATAACATAATAAAAATCCTTTAAAAGTTTAAACAACAACATAAAACACCAAATTAGATGTACTATCTGTATTACATGGAGCCTCCAAAGTGTACTCGGCTCGCCTCCAATTTTCTGTAGGCTTACTTGGAGGTAAGCCCCATTGAACTCAGCTAGATATATCCCCGAGTAATATCCACAGGATCTGGATCCTGTATTTTATTTTATTTTGATATTTTTTTTCTTGTTGCTGTTTCTCATAGCTCATTGTGCCATTCTCATCATTTTCCTTTTTTAATTATGCCTTTCCTATTCCTATTTCTTCCATTCCTTCCTTTCCAATCAGAATTTAACTCCTCTCCTATAATTGGTATATCGTTTCCACCACTTTTTCGTAAAAGCACCACTTTCTTCTCCTGGTTTTGTAAAGTCGAGATCCTTCTGAGTTTTTCACAACTCCTTTTGTAAAAGAAACAGTAGTCAACATTTCAGAGTTTATAGATTTGCTTCCTTCGTGATTTTGTTGCTGTTGTTTAAGTCATACTGCCAAAATAAACGAAGAATACTATTCCTTAAATAACAAAAAGGATGTTTTGGAATATATTTTAAAGTGGAAGAAAACGAAAAATCAGAATGGTATCTTTTCTATTACATTGACATATCAAAATATAATTTCCCTTTTAAAATCAACAGCAGCAGCAGCAACTTATGGGTATATATTTATTTGAGCAAAGGTTATATTAATGTAAAAGGAGAACATTTTATAATTCAAATGAGAGAGTCTATTTTTATGTTTATACATCCAGTAAGTTATTGAGAGTTTATTTCTTATAAGAAATCGTAATTGTCTGTTCTTATAAAATCAGAATATACATTGAGAGATAGTAAATGTATTATTGTTGTTGTTGTTATTATTATTATTATTAAACAGCTTCTGACATGAATGTCCCATAAGAAACTGGGGTCAATCCTATGCATCTTTACTCAGAAGTTAACATCCACCGATTTCTTACTGCCAGATAATTATGGGCCTCTCTTTACTTGTGAGTAAGTCCTATTGATATCAGTTGGGCTTACTTCCGAGTAAGTTTAGAATTGTGCTTCAGGAATAAAATTTTACGGTACAACCTTATCCACTAACTCAGCGGAATTAATTTCTGAGCAAGCATGCATAAGATTAGGACGTTCGCTTTCTCGGAAGCAAACCTATTATTTGTATTCTAATACAAGGAACATCCTATTAGCGCCTTATTTTTGAACACGCATTTCAAACTTCTTCCAAGACCATCTCGTTTTATGTTCCCTCAGCAAACTTCCTTCGTGAGGGGAGTTTCCCTAAAGGGGGAAAAAAATATCAAGAGGAGAAAAAGACGTCATCTTACAATTTACAGAAAATCCAACCAATTTCCTGGGTGTAAATCAGCAGCCGCTGTCTGGTCAATTACCTTGGTCAATAGCAACGTTCCAAAAAGATTAGCCATTTCTTTAGCACCTGGCTTTGCCAAGAACTTCGTATTGAAATATCATTTCCCTCTCCATTTCATCTCTCCCTTTGCTGTGGTATAGCTAATCGGAGCCTCTTTCTGTTCTTCTGGGCTGCTGTGGAGAGTCTGTCTCAATTTCTCACCCGACTCTCTCTCTCTCAGCCTGTTTATCTCGAAAAGATTGTAACACTGTTTTTTTTTAACACATGCTAAACTTCATAAATAACAGGAACAGACAACTGCTATCACAGATCGCTCCTTTTCCCAGCCACTAAATTTGAAAAGATATTCTGCAAGCCTGTTGAACTATGAAACAAGAGGAATGTTCTAATAAAATAATTTAATTATCTCCTTCCAATCTGCAACACATACATATTCACCCATCCCCAAAAGATATATTATTGGTAACAGATCCAAAGGAGACATGCCTAAGTCATGAATATGATTTGCACAGGTTAGTAATTAATACAGCAGTTATAAGAATTGTGTGTTTTAGGACAACAACTGGGGAGAAGATTACAATTGTTTCCATTTTACAGACAGGGAAAGCAATGATTACTTACCCAAGGCCATGGAAGGTGCAGAACTTGAACCCATAACCTCTTGGGTATTATTACACTGGTTATCAAGGATCCTTATTCATTTTAATTGCTTAAGATTTTCATGCATTACAAACAAATAACTTAAACCCACATGTATTTTTTAAATAAATAAACCATATATTGGTTTACAAATTAAACAGCAGGTGATTTTGTATTTAAAGTTAAGGAATAAATAAAAAAAGTAAAGAAATAAGCAAGTATCATGGGAAGAGTATTAGTATCCCATATGAGTGTGCATTACAGAGGGAAAGAGAGAAAGAGAGAGAGAGTTTACATTTAATTTAAGTAGTTATTAATTTCAAGACCCCAATCATAAATATGTCCTATTTCTTGTAGAGGGCCTTATTTTCAGGTAACATATTAGGAGGCTTATATATGTAGTGTTGGGATTAGTTCTTGTCTAAATACAAAGGCTGTCGTCCAGTCAAAGTTACGAGCTTTTAAAAACCATTGACTTCGATGAATATAACTTTTCAAACTGCGTAAATTTGGGAACCGTTTAATGCTGAGAGCACCAATCGATCAATGTATGAGATTCAGCACTGAATTAAGCTGACATAAACCAGCTTCACGTGCAGCCCAACCCTGCGCATGTTTGTTCAGGAGGAAATCACACTGCGTTCAATGCCTAGCAAAGTCTGTATGTGGTTGCAGTCGCAGACTGATCTGAAATGCACTTACATTCAAAGAAGATCCTCTGAGCTCAATAAGTGAACTCCAGAAGCCATGATACATAAACTTACCTAAAAGTACTCATCACATATATAGCATTTTATAAGGAATTCCAGGCACTCACATACACTATTTTTTAATGTCCTTCCAAAGGAGATACGATTGGCACTGACTTTGTTTTTTGGCACCAAATTAAAATGTTCCTTTTTTACCCAAGTATATTAATATATATTTTTTTAAAAAATTAAAACTTAATTGACTGTTGTACTCTTTGCTGGTTTACTACTCAAAGAGGGCTGTTGTTGTTTTTTGCCTCTGCATTTTTAAATGTATGGGTTTCATATTGTGTGGGGGGGTTTGCATTATCTATTATTATTATGATTATGATTATTATTATCAATAATAATCATAATAATAATTTCATTTCTAAACTGCTACCTAATGGGTTCATTCATTGTACACAAAGCACTTTTACTGTGCAGATGACCATCCCGCACTTAGCACGTGTGAGTTCATTCTCTCTCTCTCTCTCTCTCTCTCTCTCTCTCTCTCTCTCTGCTCTGTTTCTTAAGATCCATGCAAGATTTGTTCCGATCTGCCCTGAGCCTTTGCAAAGGGGCAGGCTAAACATGGTTCATCAAAGACTCAATCAAGCACTATCACATATGTGTTGAATGCTCTTTTGTAGGTGCCTCAGGACAGGGAATGGGCCTCTTGAAACGGATGGTGCTGTAACGAACTAAGGATGTGATCCTATGCATGTTTAGATAGGGAAAAAAAGTCCTACAACTCCTGGCATTCCTGGCTGGGGAACCCTGGAAGTGGTAGAAGTTTTTTCCTGTCTAAACATGCATAGGATCATGCCCTAACTAACGAAATATCTATGTTTCTAGAGTGTGGATTGCATGATCTCCAAGGAGTAACCATCTCACCATGGTATACAGGACCCGGGGCTCCGTTGGCACTACATAAATTGCAGGAGGAGTAATATATATCTACACCTTCTCCCCTTTAACTGTAAAAGCCTGAGCTATCCAACAGTTATCTTGTTCTCTTAAATGAGACCTCTTGTTTTCCCTTGCTGCTTCTTATACCAGTTTATTCACCTTCAAATGGTTGTTCTCCCTAACCCTTTCCAATCCACACTCTTTAGTTCCTGCCAGCAGAAGGGCCTTTTTTGGGCTGGATGCAGACAATAACTTTCCCAGACAGTTGGATCACTTCTAGCGTGTATGCTCCATCTAGTTCCATGAACAGGTCAGCTAGGTTGTGTATCATTTTGAAAGCCTACCAAATCTGTTTGACTCAGAGGCAATAGTGAGACTGTAGCAGCCTTCCCCAGGCTACTGCCCTCCAGATGTGTTGGACTCCAATACATCTGGAGGGGACCAGATTGGGGAAAGCTGGGCTGAAGAATACAGAGAGACAGTGTAGTGCAGTGGTTAGAGTACTAAATTAGGAATTGGGAGACCTAGGTTCAAAGCCCTGCCCAGCCATGAGGTTCATGGGATCTTGGGCCCATCACTCTCCATCACTCTCCCTCCCTCTCTCTCTCTCTCTCTCTCAATCTCAATCTCTCTCTCAATCTGACCTACCTCACAAGGTAGGGAGGATAAAATGGGAGATAGCCATGTATGCTATCTTGACCTCCTTGGAAGAAAGGCAGGATGTAAATGTAATAAATCAATGAAGTAGAATATATATAGACCAGGAATGGGGAACCTCTGGCTGATGGACCAGATGTAATCCATTGGCATTCTCCATTTGGCCCACAAATTGTTTTTCTTCCCCCACCCCATTATCTCTGATCACTGATAAACAAATCTAGCTGTAGCAAAGATTTTGAGCATTTTTTTTTGTGGCAGGACAGAGCTGCTACCTAGACTGCAATTAGCCTGAGAAGTAAAGTTCCACTCAGTCCATTATCTGCCCTCTTAAAACAATCAAACAAACAAACAACAAACAGACCATGGTCTGTCTTTAGCCTTCGAGTGAATACACCTTGGGGCAGGGACCTATTTATTTATTATTTATTTACAGCATTTATGTACCGCTCCACATCTAAACAGGTTCCAGAGCGGTGAGCAATAAAAGATAAAATGATGCAAAGATAAGAGAAATGAAACACCGTATTAAAAATATATCTTTTAGAAAAATAAAGTACCAGTAAGAACCACAACACACACACACAGAAACAGAGTCTTTTTGCATCTGTAAAGGCAATGAAGAAGAAAGAGTAGGCAGGTCCTTTTCTACCATTGAGGAATGGGTGATAGAAGCCTTTCATCAAATATTTCCCCTTTTGGCAAAATGCTGTATTAGAGTGGAACATCCACCTCCCTTAAATATTTGCTCAATGTCCCTTCAGCTGTTACGGCAAAGTGATGCTTATTTTTCATGCTCCTTCTGGGCCCAAAAGTACTCCAAGCAGCACACAGAAAGGTGAAACTAATCATGATTAATCATGATTAAAAGGGCTAAAGGAAAAAAGATTATTATTATTATTATTATTATTATTATTATTATTATTTACATTTATATACCACCCCAGAGCCGAAGCTTACATAGCCGGTTTACAAAAAATTAAAAGATTGAACATTAAAAAGTCAATATACAAAATTTGAAACCATAAAACATAAAAACGACTAATATTTAAAACATTTTAAATTTTAAGCCTGGCCAAAAATTCAGTTAAAAACCTCAACTTGACCTGTTAAAATGTCTGGAAGAAAAGAAAAGTTTTGACCTGGAGCCAAAAAGATAACAGTGTTGGCACCAGGCAGGCCTGATTGGGGAGATCATTCCATAATTGGAGGGCAACCACAGAGAAGGCCCTCTCCCTTATTGTCATCCTCTGAGCTTCCCTCGGAGTAGGCACCCCGAGGATGGCTTTTACCACTCCAACAGAGAGAGTGCCAAGCCCTGAACCCCAGGACATTTAGGGCACAATCCTATGCATGTTTAGGCATGGAAACAGTTGTAAGACCTCCCCCCACCCACCGTCTAAACATGCATAGGATTGCACCCTTAGGGCTTTGAAGGTTAAATCCAGAAATGGGGTGGTTCTTTAAAAAAAATAAAATTAGCATGAAAATGATTAAAGGAAGAGGAATTTCGCCTGCAGTCCTGTTAGCAGGAGCGGGGCACCTGTACTCCTCCAGACAATGCTGGATTACAATTCTTATCATGGGCCATCGGCCAAGCTGGCTGGGGCTGATGGGCATCCAAGTTCAACAACATCTGAAAGGCCCCAGGTTTCCTACCCTTGCTGTACACACCTTCCTGGGAGTAAATGCCATTGAACTCCATGAGGCTTACTTCTGAGTAGGCATGCATAGGATTAGACTTTCATTCAACTGGGGTGCATGTGAGGATTGAAGACTGTTAGAACCGAGGGCTAAAGAGAGCAAAATTGTGTGTTTGGTGTGAATTTTAATCCCACATATTTGGGAAACCGGCGATTAGGAAACAATAAATCTTCGAGGCCCAGGATCTGCAGCTGGTCTCTCATTAGGGCTGCATGGTAATGAATCATTCTCTCTCTCTCTCTCAAGCAAGCAAGCAAGCAATATCACTTTCTTATTACCTGTTAACCTTTAGACCCCCCTGCTAGACCAACGCAGGATCACATGCCCCGTTCCAATCAAGGACACTGGAGAACCAGGCTGATGAGCAATTCCTGCAACCAAATGACTGGCTGGCTGGCAGAGACTGCCTATGAACCCAGCTGCAGGAACTCAGGGTTCCTTTTCTCAGAATCACAACTGCCAGGGCAATATTTCGTTGATTGACTTGATTTGTACCTCACCTTTCTGCCAAGCAAAAAGCCACCCAAGGCAGCTGGCATTTATAAATCAAACTGGATTAAAACAACAACAAAAGACATTTATTTATTTTAATTCCTTTACTTACATTTATATTTGGCTTATTTATTTTATGACATGTTCATACTGCCCAATAGCTGAGGCTCTCTGGGCAGTTCACGTTTAAAACCATAAAATACAACTCAGAACATAATGAAACACATTAAACGTTCATCCAGGACAAGGTGGCCTTTAGCTTGGTTCCAAGCCATATAGGGCTTTATAGGTCATAACCGGCCCTTTGAATTCTGCCTGGAAACAGACCAGTAGCCAGCGAAGTTGTTGTAACAAGGGAGTCACATGCTCCCTATAAGCGCTCTGGCCCAGTGCTGCTCAGTCCCTTTCTTCATTTATTTATCTATACTCGTGGCCAGATCTACTCCACGCAGGACATTGCACTATGAAAGCGGTATGAAAGTGGTATATAAAAGGCAGGCACCACACCAAGCAGGATATAGTGGTAGATGGTATGTGTCAATGGGCCTCAACAGTTGTCAGTGCACTTCAATACTGCTATAAAGCCATAGTGTGGCTCCTGCCTTTTATATACCGCTTTCATACCACTTTTGTAGTGCAATATCCTGCTTGGTGTAGATCAGGCCAGTTCAATTCTCCGAGTGCAGAGGTGGGTTGAGCCCAAACAGTGCCATGCATGCACGAGAAAGACAGATGGGTGCTATCAGGATTGGAGGGGTCCCAGAACCAGGGGGACCCCAAAACACATCCCAGTGAGGTCTGAGCATGCTCAGTGGGCATGGACCGCAAACTGATGGTTGGAGGCGGTGCAGGGGAGATGGGACAGAAAATGGCATGAGGAAGGAAAATGGAGTGGATTTGTTGCAGGTCCCCCTTGTTTGTTCAAACAGGGTTGGCCCAAGAGACTTTGCTGCCTGAGGTAAAAGACAAGATGGCGCCTTCCTCCCATTCAACTGCCAACCCATTCGACTGGGTTGGCAGTTGAATTTTACTTCAGTACTGGGAGAGCATCTGCTGCTGCTGCTGAAGGCAGCCAGCTAGCTTAGGGAGAGGAGGGCAGGCGCATGACACACAGCTCTCTCCTACAATACCTTGCCACAACCTCCCAGCATCGGCCTCCTCAGGAGACTGCCTCATAGGAGGGCTGGGACTGTATTCAATGGCCCAGTTGCGCAATTGCAGCTGGGGAAATAAACGATGGTGTCTCATTTCCCCAGCCGTGCGTGCCGGTGGCGAATCCAGGGACATTTTCGTAATTACCCTACAACAGCCCATGGTTTTGGGTGGCTTGTTAACCATGGCAACAAGCCAGCCTGGCTGGTTCACACAACACGAAAAGCCATGCTGCTGAGGGAAATTATGTGAATCCCCTCTGCCATGCAGCTGACACACGCAGGGTGGTAAACAAGCCACCGTACTTTATTAACCACCCTGTGATCCTAAGAACATAAGAAGAGCCATGCTGGATCAGACCAAGGGTCCATCTAGTCCAGCATTCTGTTCACACAGTGGCCAATCAGCTGTTGACCAGGAATCCATAAGCAGGACACGTGTGTAACCGTATCATCCCAGCCACGTTCCCCAGTAACTGGTGTACACAGGCTTATTGCCTCTGGTACTGGAGGTTGCACATAGCTATCATGATTGTGCAACCTAGGACAATGAATAATATGAAAACTGCTCTATGGATCTCAAATTATGCCTTCTTCTGTTTGTACTGGATGCCACAACATCTCTTTAATAAGGGTTTGTCTCAGAGCCTATCTATACTACTGCTTTAAAATGGTTTATAACAGTTTTAATAACCGTTATTAACTGGTTTAAAACTGTTATAAACCGTTTTAAAGCAGTAGTGTAGATAGGCTCTTAGTCGCTTAATTGCTGAAGGTGTAACACAGGTAATGTTTCTTTTAACCATATGTTTTGGCAATGCCCAATAGTTGCCTCTTTTTGGGAGTAGATTATTATACAGACAAATCTTCTATTGGAACACTCTTTAATATTTCCTGATGTACATGTTCTCTTAATTTATCTACCTGCTTCCTGGAAGTTATTCAGTGGACTGAGGACCTAACAACGTTTTCAACATTTGAACTGGTGGTATATAGACACCACTTGCAAATGTTTACTTATATGGATATTTAGTCTGCCTTTGTTGAAGTTCATGTATAATTCTTAGAAAGCCATATTTTAATCAGGTCCAATTCAAAGTGTTGATATTAACATTCAAAGCCCTAATTGGCTTAGGTAAGGTGACCATATGGAAAGGAGGACAAGGCTCATGTATCTTTAACAGTTAAGTAGAAAAGGGAATTCCAGCAGGTGTCATTTGTATGCATTCAACACCTGGAGAAATTCCCTCTTCATCACAACAGTTAAAGATGCAGGAGCTATATTAGAGTGATCAGATACAAAAGAGGGCAGGGCTCCTGCAGCTTTAACTGTTGTGACAAAGAAGGAATTTCATAAGGTTCTGCATGCATACAGATGACACCTGCTGAAATTCCCTTTTCAATACAACTGTTAAAGATACGGGAGCCCTGTCCTCCTTTTCATATGGTGACCCTAGCTTAGGGCCAGGTAATCTGAAGGATTGCCTCCTCTCATATGTACCTGCCCAGATCCTAAATCATCTTCAGGGGTAGTTCTCCCTGAGCCTCTGCCAAAGGAAGTGAGGTCAGTGGCTACCAGGAAGAGGGCCTTTTCTGTAGGGATGTGCACTGGATCGGACCCGATCCACGATCCGAGTCCGGTCCAGTGGGAAATCGGATAAATTATCCGATTTCCGATCCCGCAGCTGGATCGGCCGATCCAATCCGAACCGGTCCGAAAAAGCTCCGAACCGGTTCGGCGGATCGGCGGATCGGCGGGCGCCCACTGGCACCCACCGCCGCTTCCATTGGCGGGCGCCAGCGGGCGCCCGCCGATGAAAGTGGACAGCGGGGGGGGGGAGGAGGGGGGCGCTTACCTTCTCGGCCCGGTGGCTCCCGTCCGGCGCCGGCGCCTACTACTACTAGCAGGCTCCGCGGCCTGCTCTAGGGTGGCGCGCCGGGTGATGTCATCACCCGGCGCGCTACTCTAGAGCAGGCCACGGAGCCTGCTGGTAGTAGTAGGCGCCGGCGCCGGCCGGGAGCCACCGGGCCGGGAAGGTAAGGAGGGGGTGCGTGGAGGGGAGGAGGGGGCGCGCGGAGGGGGGAGGGGGGAGGGGGGCCCTTACCTGCCCGGCCCGGCGGCTCCCGTCCGGCGCCGGCGCCTACTACTCCCAGCAGGCTCCGCGGCCCGCTCTAGGGTGGCGCGCCGGGTGATGTCATCACCCGGCGCGCTACTCTAGAGCAGGCCGCGGAGCCTGCTGGAAGTAGTAGGCGCCGGCGCCGGATGGGAGCCGCCGGGCCGGGAAGGTAAGGAGGGGGTGCGTGGAGGGGAGGAGGGGGCACGCGGAGGGGGGAGGGGGGAGGGGGGCCCTTACCTGCCCGGCCCGGCGGCTCCCGTCCGGCGCCGGTGCCTACTACTCCCAGCAGGCTCCGCGGCCTGCTCTAGGATGGCGCGCCGGGTGATGTCATCACCCGGCGCGCTACTCTAGAGCAGGCCGCGGAGCCTGCTATAAGTAGTAGGCGCCGGCGCCGGACGGGAGCCGCCGGGCCGGGAAGGTAAGGAGGGGGTGCGTGGAGGGGAGGAGGGGGCGCGCGGAGGGGGGAGGGGGGAGGGGGGCCCTTACCTGCCCGGCCCGGCGGCTCCCGTCCGGCGCCGGCGCCTACTACTACCAGCAGGCTCCGCGGCCTGCTCCAGGGTGGCGCGCCGGGTGATGTCATCACCCGGCGCGCTACTCGAGAGAAGGCCGCGGAGCCCGCTGGTAGTAGCCGCCGGCGCCGGACGGGCCGAGAAGGTAAGCAGTGGCGGGGAAGGGGGCTTACCTCCCCCCCGGAGCCGTCCGCTTCTATCCGCTGGCGCCCGCGGGCGCCAGCGGATGGAAACGGGCGGCCCCAGGGGGGGTAGGGAGCGCGGGGGAGGGGGTTTACCTGCCGGGGCCGTCCACAGCGGACGGCCCCGGGGGGGGGAGGGAGTTAGGCCCCCCCTTACCCACCCGCCGCCATTTTTTCCTCATAGACTTGCATTGCAATGCAAGTCTATGGGGAAAAAAATGGCGGCCGATCCAAAAATGTACGATTTTTGGGTCGGGATCGGACTCGATCCGGTCCGGGGGGCCTCCGATTTTGTCCGAACCGGTCCGGGACAAAATTGGAGGTCCCGATCCGGGTCCCGATCCGATCCGGGGGGTCCGTGCACACCCCTACTTTTCTGCTGTGGCACTCCAGCTGTGGAATGAGTTCCCTAGAGGTTAGCCTGGTGCCTATATTCTACTCCTTTCAGCACCAGGTGCAGACCTTTTTATTTTCCCAGTATTTTAGAATTTTAGCATCCTAATATTTTAGCCCTGCTGTTTTAAATCTGTATTTTAAATCTCTGCATTGCTGCTAGGTTTTATTCTGGTTATACTTATATATGGTGGTTTTAGGCTTCCACATTTTATATTTTAGCTGTACCTTGTGGTTTTAATTTTTGTGACCCACTAGAGTTTTGTCTATTGGGCGGTATAAAAATGAAATAAACAAATAAATAAATATTTGCGCGCACACACACACACACGGATAAATTCCAATATAACTCCTACTTAGAGTAGAGCTATTGGAATGAATTGGACTTAAGCATAATAGGAGTAACGGCCTAGAGGACTTTGGTGGCTACAAGAGCAACCTGACCTGTGACCATATAAAAAGGAGGACAGGGCTCCTGTATCTTTAACAGTTGTACCGAAAAGGGAATTTCAGCAGGTGTCATTTGTATATATGCAGCACCTGGTGAAATTCCCTCTTCATCACAACTGTTAAAGTTGCAGGAGCCCTGCCCTCTGTTACATCTGGTCACTCTATCTATACTAGAGTGACCAGACACCAGATACACTCTAGCTAAAGAGGCCGGCTTTAGCTGTTGTGATCAAGAGGGAATTTCACCAGGTGCTGAATGCATACAATTGACACCTGCTGAAATTCCCCTTACAACTGTTAAAGATACAGGAGCCCGGTCCTCCTTTCCATATGGTCACCCTCATTTCCTTAAGCTCCTCCCTAGAACTACAAACATCACTAAACGTTGGTGATGGGTGGGTGATGGAATCATCACCCTGACACTAAGCAAACACTCTATAAACCTATTATCAAGGCCAGGTGCTACCCCTCACGTGAGAGGTGTTCCAGTTTCTCCCCTTCCTCTTCTTTTGTTAATCTCTTGAATACCTTCGGTTTTTAAAATGGCACTTGCAAGCTATTTCGCAACGTTGATGCCTAGTTTTGCATCCCTGATCCCTCCTGGCACACATACTTGCTTTTGTAACATTGGGCAGGAAAGAAAAAAGAGTTCTGGAGCATCAGCGGCCATGCAGGGCACCGTGGCCAGGTTCAGTAGTGAAGGTGAACTATTTTTTTCAGCCGTTGAGTGTGCAGGCACCCCACAAAACTGGTGCCCCCTGAGCCTAACAGCCCAAGTTTTCACCTGAAATGCCTGCCTCTAAATTCAGCCCTGAATGTGGCCCATTCCATCTTGTTTCATCCATTATATTCCCTTGCTGGTTTTCTGTTTCCGCTTCCTACAGTATTCCATGGCGAGAGAGCAAACGCCTCATGGGGTGTTGGGTTTTTGTGTTTGAGTGTGTGTAGGGGTTCTCCCACCCTGCTCACCAAACAGGTTTTCTTTCTAAAGCAAATTGTGTCCTCCTGCAAAGCTTGGGGTTCCCCTGAGTCTGTAGATACCGCCCTTGTGTGCATGGGTGGTGCCGGTGTAGCTAGATAAGCAACGGCACTCACCGCTTGAACATCAAAAATAGGGGGGAAATGGTACCTTGCTTTTGAAGGCCAAAAGTCTTCACAAAGTAGTTTCCAATATACTCAAGATAGGATAAATGTCCTTTTGAAATAGTTTTCATTCTGCACACATCTATCGGCATGCCTGTGGGAGTGGGAGTGCAGGGGGAAAAAGCAAAGGATGGGTTCTTGACCTATAAAAAATGAACTGGATAAGTGTGCCCTGGCTTTCTTCTGTACCTTTAATAGCATGGTGTCGATGAGCACATAAAACACTGGCAGATAAGCATATAAAACATCTCAGCTGTCATTTTAACAAGCACAAGTTTCTGGTCCTTGTGACAGTAAAGAGTGGAGCTGGCCGAGTAGGATTTTGGGGAGCGGGAAGGGCATCAATGCCCTGCAGAAGGCCCTTAACTTTCACTCACTAGGAGCATAGGAAGCTGCTTTAAACTGAATCACACCTTGGGTCCATCTAGCCCAGTATTGTCGACACTGTCTGGCAGCAGTGGCGTCTCTCCCGGGTTTCAGGCAGGAGTTTTTCCCCTACCCTAACTGGAGATGTCGGGGATTGAACCTGGGACCTTCCGTATGCAAAGCAAGCGCTCCATCATTGAGTTACTGCTCCGGCCCTTTTAACTATGACTAGCAAAATCAGAATCAGTTATGCAAAATACCAAACATTGCAGAATAAGTTATGAAAAGGAAGAGAAATTCTGCATTTCTGCTCATTTTCCAAAATGCCTAAAAGTTGCAGAATCTGGACAGCCTGGCTGCAGAAGTGTGTGTGTGTGTGTGTATATATGTGTGTGTGTGTGTGTGTGTGTGTGTGAGAGAGAGAGAGAGAGAGAGAGAGAGAGAGAGAGAGAGAGAGATGCACACATAGCTTTGTTTATAGGTTTCCTATGCAAACATAAAGTGAAATATGGCATCACAATTTTCTGGCTTGCTCCGGTTTGAACAGGTAAACAGCTGGAGGGTAGAACCTGGCTCCTTGTCCTCCTACCCAAGGGGGTGATGAGTGGGAGGAGAAACCACCCTAAGCAATGCAATGCGTGCATTACTGTGCAAGTGGATCTCTGCATTACTCCCCTCTCCCTGCTAAATGGCTGCTTTCATATTCATGCTCCCAGGGCAGCCTGGGTTGCACATCACAGGTGTGCTCAAGGGGTGTGCCTGGTGTGCCCAGGCACACCCAAATGTCTCAAGCAATAAGCGCTGAATTGAAGGGGGCATTGAGTAGGGATCCAGGGGGAGATCCAGATACAGTGCGAGAAGAGTCCTCCTGCTGCTCTGCTGCCCCAACCCTCAACAGCGCACCATTATTCCAAGCAGCAGGAGCAAAAAGGAATCACTCTGCTGGGAGTCTCTCTGCCAGGGAGCCATGCTTCAAAGAGGAGGGACCCCGAAGGCTTCGATTGCCTCATGAGCCCCTCCTCCGGCCAGTGTCACCACAGAGCCCCACCAATACTGGGCTTGAGGGGCGTCTCCTCAATCCCCCAACCCTTCACCAATGGCCCTCCCGCAGTCAGTCAAGCCGAACGCGGAGTAGGGCATCCGGTTCTGCAGTGTTTAATAAATGAATGAATAAAAATAATGTCCTTTATGACTGAGTATTCAATAAATGTTTGCCTTTTTTTTAAAAAAAACCCTGGGTGCACACCCTAATGAAATGTGCTTTGCACACCTACGTTGCACAAACAGGAGGCGGGTCATCCCTTGCTGAATTTGGTGAGCTCCCTGAAAAGAAAGAAAGAAAGAAAGAGAGAGAATAGGTTCCCCCCCCCCCCCCCCCAGTTTTGTAAGCCTGGAGTCTCAAAGCCTGAAGCACATGCTGGGGTTTCACCTGAAACTGACCAAGAGAGTGAGCCCTGAGGTGGCCAAGTTTGCTGATGACATCCAATTCTTTAGGGTGATTAAAACAAAAAGAGGTTGTCAGCTCTAAAAGAAACCCTCCAGACTAAGCTACACAATAGAAGAATGGTATAAAGAAATATGGGATATGGCTTTGAATGATATGCTGACTTGTAAAATGAAAATAAAGAGGGGAATGTCCAGTAAGAGTGATTTTGGAGAAATATGGAGTCCCTTTTTGGAATATGTTTTAAGATTGGGGAAGGGACAAATACCTTCAAAAGAATCGTTAAAATTCTGGAAGGATGAAGAATGATTAAGAGAAGGTCTCATGGGAGGGGAGCACGGGGGGTGGGGATTGTTGAGGGTTATGTTGTTTATTTATTTATTTATTTATTTATTACATTTGTATACCGCCCCATAGCCGAAGCTCTCTGGGCGGTTTACATAGGATTAAAACAATTAAAAACAATATACAAAAATTAAAACAGCAAAAACATACAACATACACACAATCTGTACATTTAAAAACCACTTCAACACTTCAAAAAAACTACAAAAACAAAACAAAACAAACCCAGGCTCCTCAGATATTGCCAAATGCCTGAGAGAAGAGGAAAGTCTTGACCTGGCGCCGAAAAGATAACAATGTTGGCGCCAGGCGGGCCTCGTCGGGGAGATCGTTCCACAATTGGGGAGCCACCACAGAGAAGGCCCTCTCTCTTGTTGCCGACCTCCGAGCTTCCCTCGGAGGAGGGACTCGGAGGAGGGCCTTAGATGTTGAACGTAGTGTTCGGGTAGGTTCATGTCGGGAAAGGCGTTCCATCAGGTATTGTGGTCCCAAGCCGTGTAAGGCTTTATAGGTTAAAACCAGCACCTTGAACTGGGCTCGGAAACATACAGGCAGCCAATGCAAGCGGGCCAGAGTAGGTCTTATATGTTCGAACCTACTGGTTCCAGTTATCAATCTGGCCGCTGCATTTTGCACAAGCTGCAGCTTCCGAACCACCTTCAAAGGCAGCCCCACGTAGAGTGCATTGCAGTAATCTAACTTGGAGGTTACCAGAGCATGGACAACTGAAGCCAGGTTATCCCTGTCCAGATAGGGACGTAGCTGGGCCACCAACCGAAGTTGGTAGAAGGCACTCCGTGCCACTGAGGCCACCTGCGCCTCAAGTGACAGAGATGGTTCTAGGAGAACCCCCAAGCTACGAACCCGCTCCTTCAAGGGGAGTGCAACCCCATCCAGAACAGGTTGAACACCCTCCATACGGTCAGCGGAACTAGGGGTGTGCACGGACCCCCCGGATCGGATCGGGACCCGGATCGGGACCTCCAATTTTGTCCCGGACCGGTTCGGACAAAATCGGAGGCCCCCCGGACCGGATCGAGTCCGATCCCGACCCAAAAATCGTACATTTTTGGATCGGCCGCCATTTTTTTCCCCATAGACTTGCATTGCAATGCAAGTCTATGAGGAAAAAATGGCGGCGGGTGGGTAAGGGGGGGCCTAACTCCCTCCCCCCCCCGGGGCCGTCCGCTGTGGACGGCCCCGGCAGGTAAACCCCCTCCCCCGCGCTCCCTACCCCCCCTGGGGCCGCCTGCTTCCATCCGCTGGCGCCCGCGGGCGCCAGCGGATAGAAGCGGACGGCTCCGGGGGGGGGGGGGGTAAGCCCCCTTCCCCGCCACTTACCTTCTCGGCACGTCCGGCGCCGGCGGCTACTACCAGCGGGCTCCGCGGCCTACTCTCAAGTAGCGCGCCGGGTGATGACATCACCCGGCGCGCCACCCTGGAGCAGGCCGCGGAGCCTGCTGGTAGTAGTAGGCGCCGGCGCCGGACGGGAGCCGCCGGGCCAGGCAGGTAAGGGCCCCCCTCCCCCCTCCCCCCTCCGCGCGCCCCCTCCTCCCCTCCACGCACCCCCTCCTTACCTTTCCGGCCCGGCGGCTCCCGTCCGGCGCCGGCGCCTACTACTTCCAGCAGGCTCCGCGGCCTGCTCTAGAGTAGCGCGCCGGGTGATGACATCACCCGGCGCGCCATCCTAGAGCAGGCCGCGGAGCCTGCTGGGAGTAGTAGGCACCGGCGCCGGACGGGAGCCGCCGGGCCGGAAAGGTAAGGGCCCCCCTCCCCCCTCCGCGCGCCCCCTCCTCCCCTCCACGCACCCCCTCCTTACCTTTCCGGCCCGGCGGCTCCCGTCCGGCGCCGGCGCCTACTACTTCCAGCAGGCTCCGCGGCCTGCTCTAGAGTAGCGCGCCGGGTGATGACATCACCCGGCGCGCCATCCTAGAGCAGGCCGCGGAGCCTGCTGGGAGTAGTAGGCGCCGGCGCCGGACGGGAGCCGCCGGGCCGGAAAGGTAAGGGCCCCCCTCCCCCCTCCGCGCACCCCCTCCTCCCCTCCACGCACCCCCTCCTTACCTTTCCGGCCCGGCGGCTCCCGTCCGGCGCCGGCGCCTACTACTTCCAGCAGGCTCCGCGGCCTGCTCTAGAGTAGCGCGCCGGGTGATGACATCACCCGGCGCGCCATCCTAGAGCAGGCCGCGGAGCCTGCTGGGAATAGTAGGCGCCGGCGCCGGACGGGAGCCGCCGGGCCGGAAAGGTAAGGGCCCCCCTCCCCCCTCCGCGCGCCCCCTCCTCCCCTCCACGCACCCCCTCCTTACCTTTCCGGCCCGGCGGCTCCCGTCCGGCGCCGGCGCCTACTACTTCCAGCAGGCTCCGCGGCCTGCTCTAGAGTAGCGCGCCGGGTGATGACATCACCCGGCGCGCCATCCTAGAGCAGGCCGCGGAGCCTGCTGGGAATAGTAGGCGCCGGCGCCGGACGGGAGCCGCCGGGCCGGAAAGGTAAGGGCCCCCCTCCCCCCTCCGCGCGCCCCCTCCTCCCCTCCACGCACCCCCTCCTTACCTTCCCGGCCCGGTGGCTCCCGTCCGGCGCCGGCGCCTACTATTACCAGCAGGCTCCGCGGCCTGCTCTAGAGTAGCGCGCCGGGTGATGACATCACCCGGCGCGCTACCCTAGAGCAGGCCGCGGAGCCTGCTAGTAGTAGTAGGCTCCGGCGCCGGACGGGAGCCACCGGGCCGAGAAGGTAAGTGCCCCCCTCCTCCCCCCCCCCGCTGTCCACTTTCATCGGCGGGCGCCCGCTGGCGCCCGCCAATGGAAGCGGCGGTGGGCGCCAGTGGGCGCCCGCCGATCCGCCGATCCGCCGAACCGGTTCGGAGCTTTTTCGGACCGGTTCGGATTGGATCGGCCGATCCAGCTGCGGGATCGGAAATCGGATAATTTATCCGATTTCCCACTGGACCGGACTCGGATCGTGGATCGGGTCCGATCCAGTGCACATCCCTAAGCGGAACCACCCACCAACAGCGTCTCAGTCTTGTCTGGATTGAGTTTCAGTTTATTAGCCCTCATCCAGTCCATTGTCGCAGCCAGGCACTGGTTCAGCACATCCACAGCCTCACCTGATGAAGATGAAAAGGAGAAATAGAGCTGCGTGTCATCAGCGTACTGATGACAACGCACTCCAAAACTCCGGATGACTGCACTCAACGGTTTCATGTAGATATTGAACAGCATGGGGGACAAAACTGACCCCTGCGGAACCCCATACTGGAGAATCCACGGGGCCGAGCAATGTTCCCCAAGCACCACCTTCTGGAGCCGACCCACCAAGTAGGAGCGGAACCACTGCAATGCAGTGCCTCCCACTCCCAACTCAGCCAGTCGTCCCAGAAGGATACCATGGTCGATGGTATCGAAAGCCGCTGAGAGATCAAGGAGAATCAACAGAGTCACACTCCCCCTGTCTTTCTCCCGACATAGGTCATCATACAGGGCGACCAAGGCTGTTTCCGTACCAAAACCAGGCCTGAAACCCGACTGAAATGGATCCAGATGTTTTATTATGTTGTTTATGTTTTATTATGTTGAAATAAATAAAAAATATTAGAAAAAAAAAAAAAAGAAACCCTCCAGACTCCAGAATGGGCATTAACATGACAGAAGTGGGTTAATGTAACCAAGTGAGGCGAGTTGGGGACAAAACTTCCAACTATAAGCTGATGGGATCAGAGCGATCCATTGCTAACCAAGAAAAAGATCTTGGGCCGTGTCTACACCTGCCTTCCCCCCACCCCCACCCCCCGGGGACATCCCTGGGTTGTCCCTGAGTGTCCAAAAGATGTGCAGGAGATCCCGGGATAAGGCAGGGATGACCCTTCCATTTTCACAGGATAACTGGTTGCCCACTTAGACTGACTTTCTCTGTGGAGGAGCACAATTGCACTCCCGGCTCCAGCTTCTTAAAAAAAGAATGGCAGGCACGAAGTCCGTGTTTGTTTCTAGGATGTAACACTTTCATTTAGATGCTGGGGGGGGGGGGGATCATGGGAGCAGGTAAGTCCGTGATCCTCCTCCCTTAGGGTGACCAGATAAAATCCAGGTCAGGGCTCATGTAACTTTAACAGTTGTAGAGAAAAGGGAATTTCAGAAGGTGTCATTTGTGTGCAATTAGTTGCTGGTGAAATTCCCTCTTCATCACAACAGAAAGTTGCAGGGGCCCTGCCTTCTTTTGTATATGGTCACTCTAGTATAGTGCCTGCACCTTTAACGGTTGTGATGAAGAGGGAATTTCACCAGGAACTAATTGCATACAAATGACACTGGCTGTAATTCCCTTTTCTCTACAACTGTTAAAGTTACATGAGCCCTGACCTGGATTTTATCTGGTCAGCCTATCCTCCCTCCCTCCCTTTACACCTTTAGGTGTAGAAAGGGCCTTGGTGTTCTGGCAGACAGTTGGATGAAAATGTCAACCCAGCGTGAAAAAGGCAAATTCCATTATCATCATCATCATCATCATCATCATCATCATCATCATCATCTCTTTTCTCACTTGTGACAGTTTTTCTAGACAGACATGACGGGCTTTGCCAGGTCATGCTGTCTTTTACCGATTCAGTAATTTCCTGAGAATTGAGCATCTTTCTGGATGTTGGTGCGGATGCTGCTGCTGCTGCTGCTGCTGCTGTTAATATCCCGCCTTGGAATACTGATATGGTCACTCTGCACCTAAAAAAGGATATTGTCATGTTGGAAAAGGTGCAGAAAAGGGCAACTGAAATGATCAAGGGGCTGGAGCATCTTGCCTATGAGGAACAGCTAGAACACCTGGAACTGCTTAACTTAGAGAAAGGGCAAGTAACAGGAAGAGATCATGGAGGTGTATTAAATTATACGTGATGTGGAGAACGTGGATTGGGAGAAGTTTTTCTCCCGCGCTCATAATAAATAATACTAGAATCCAGGTTCATCCCATGAATCTGACTGGTGGGAGATCCAGAATAGATAAAAGGAAGGACTTTTTCAAACGGTGCCGAATTAAACTGCGGAATCCGCTACCACAAGATGCAGCGATGGCCACCAGTTTGGATGGCTTTAAAAGGGGATTGGATAAATTCCTGGAGGAGAAGGCCATCCATGGCCACTAGTCCTGATGGCTATGTGCTACCTCCAGAATCAGAGGCAGTAAGCCTAGGTACACCAGTTGCTGGGGAACATGGGTGGGAGAGTGCTGTTGCACTCATGTTCTGCTTGTGGGTTTCTTGGGGGCAGCAGGTTGGAGATCATTCCATCCATTGGGTGCTACTCCAGAGAAGGTTCGCTTCTTGGCTGCTGCAAGATGGCAGTCTGCAGCTTGTGGTACAAGCAGCAAGACCTCCTCCAATGATATTAATGATCACTCAAGTCTGCATTGGGAAAGCACTCCACTATTTGCCCTGCACGTTGGCTTCCAGTTTAAGGCAGCATCACAACATTGTGACTGAAAAACATGGGGTTCTATCCAGGGAGTTTTAAATAATGTGTTCATCTAACTTAAGTCCCATTCATTTCAATGGGTCTATTTATTTATTTAATTTCTGTATCACCCAATAGCCGAAGCTCTCTGGAAATTTCACTCCAAGTAGGACTAATGCTGGAAACAACCCCCAAGAAGAGCCCTGTCGGATCCGATCCTGATGAACTTCTCCATTGAGACATTTTCTCTCGCTGTCCAGTCAAAATCCACTCTCCTTCCTTCCTCCCAAATCCATCTTCATTGTTACAGGTCTGCTCATCACTTGATGACTCACCATCACTTGATGACTGTCAAGCAATGGCTTGAGTCAGCCGATTGAGCAGCCGGTTGAATCCAGAAAGAGCTTTCGTAGCATCACCCACAATTGCAATCCATTTCTGCGGAGTCCATTCGCACACGATGCAGCTGTAAATTAACAAGCCACGGGGATGCGGGCATATATGGGAAACAGAGAGAATTCAGACTTCTCTCCCTCTTTCATGACAGGAGGGGCCAGATCTACACCAAGCAGGATTTGACACTTTGAAAACAGTTTGAAACCTGTATATGGAGTGTGTCCTGGGCCCCAACAGTTCTCACTACGGTTATAAACTGTTTAAAAGTAGTAGTGTAGACCCTGCTTCAGTGAACTGGACCAGAGGTAGATTCAAGACAGATATAGAAAGGTGTGTGATTAACTTATGGAACTCACTGGACACATGTCCGGGGGCAACACTTCATTGGATGCGAGCTAACAAAATGAAACATAATCTGGAAGAAACAGAAGTACTATGGGTGAAAAATCCATTAATCTGGATGATGGTTTAGAACTGATTCAGGATGGAGTCACACTCCCTGAAGGGCCAAGTACACAGCCTTGGAGAGCTCCTGGGCTCAGCCCTTTCTATGGGGGTGCAGTTGCCATCGGTTGCCAAAGTGTTTTTTACCAGAACAAAAGAATTCTGTTCATAAGATGGCCAACCAGAGATCTGTAGGACATGAGTACAACAACACCCTCCTGCTAATATCCGCCAGCATCTGGTGTATATGGGCCGACTGCCTCTGATACTGGAGGTAGCATAGAGCCATCAGGACTAGTATCATGGATAGCCTTTCTCCTCCGTGATTTTGTCCACTGCTCTTTTAAAGCCATCCGAAGTAGCGGTCATCTCGACAACGTGTGGAAATTAATTCCATAGTTTAACTGTGCCCCTTTTCCTGATTATAATTATGTACCTTTGGGAATTATGTGCCGTTGGAACTCTTTCCACAGGGAGATATGTAGGTTGGCTCCATCACTGTTGGCGTTTTGGAAAAAAACCTGAAACTTATTTCCTCCAGTTGACATTTGGGGCTTTAAAATTATTAGCTGCTTCTGCTGCTCATCCTGGGCTGTGCGTTTCATTGTAATTTGCACATTCATGGTATTTATAATATTGTAAACCACTTTGGGAAAGGCCAAATAAACACCTGTTAACTTTAATTTATATTATGTTGAGGACAACAGGGCGTGTGTTGCTTTAGCTTTAGGAAGACATTTATAGGGATACGGGGGGGGGGGGGGGACCAGCCAGGCCCTCCTGCTTCCACAGCATTTGCCAACCTGGTGCCCTCCAGATGTTTTGGACTACAACTCCTATCTTGATGATGAGAGTTGTCGTTGAACACATCTGGAGGGCACCAGGTTGTGGGGGGAGGATTCAGGTATGATGAAGGCCTGCCCCCTCCTCTTTGTCCCACCCACCATCGCCATGTTCCTTACAGCTTTGGGGTAGGAGGAGGTAAGAACCATCCTTCTCTTCAAGACGTTGCTTGCTCAAGGCTGACTGGTGTATGTGTGTGTGTGTGTGTGTCTATATAGAACAGTCACCTAAGAGGAGGCTATGTTATAATCTGCATCTACATCTACATGTATGCAGGCCGACATATAGCCTGCTCCTGGCTGACTGATACACAGACACACACAGTCATATATTAGGCTGACCAGATAAAACCCAGGTCAGGGCTCATGTAACTTTAACAGTTGTAGAGAAAAGGGAATTACAGCCAGTGTCACTTGTATGCAATTAGTTCCTGGTGAAATTCCCTCTTCATCACAACAGTTAAAGGTGCAGGCACTATACTACAGTGACCAGATACAAAAGAAGGCAGGGCTCCTGCACCTTTAACTGTTGTGATGAAGAGGGGATTTCACCAGGAACTAACTGCATACAAATGACACTGGCTGAAATTCTCTTTTCTCTGCAACTGTTAAAGTTACATGAGCCCTGACCTGGATTTTATCTGGTCAGCCTATCATATATACGCACACACATGTACACACACATATGTAAACACACACATGTAAACACATACATACATATATACACATGCATATACACACGCACGTAAACACACACCCTATATACCTCCCCACCCCCAGGAATGAAGCTTGGCCAGGCTGATGGTGCAACCGATGCGCGCCCCCACCCCACCCCGGCTGGCAGTCGCCTCTCGCCACGTGGTGTGTGGAGGCCAGTCACCAAGGAGGAGGCCAGAAAGGAAGGGGGTGGGGGTGGGGGTGGGAAATGGGGAGGGGAGGGTAGAAAGGGCGAGGGGAGGAGGGTAGAGCTCCATTCCCCCCCCCCCAAGCCCTCCCCAGAGGCGGAGACGTCGGGGCCAAGGGCGCAAAGGTTCCAGCGCCTCCTCCAAGGGCGCTTGGGCAGCAGCAGCAGCAGCCGAGGCGGCCAGGCCCAGCTCAGGGGCGGCGGCGGCGGCGGCCTCTCTCGCTCTCCTCGCCTTCCCGCACGCTCAGGCGGGCAGTCGGTGGCAGCGATTCCCGCGGGGCTGCCCGGGACCAGGCGCGCTGCTTCCCGGTCCCGGCTGGCTGGCTGCTGGGCTCGCCTTCGCGGCGCATCGGGTTGCGCGGGCGGAAACTCCGGGCGCAGCGAGGAGGATCAGGTGGGTCCTGCGCTCCCCGGGCGGCATCTGGCAGGTCTTCCTCCTCCTGGTCCTCCCCAGCCCCAAGACCCCCTTCCTCTCCGGGGTTCCCCGCCCGCCCCCCACCCCAGTCCCTCCACCTTTTTTCTTCTCTTCTCCTGATTTACTTCCTCCTCCTCCTCCTCCTCCTCTTTTCCCCTCCTCTCCCTTTGCAGATTTCCAAAAGGGAAGCCCCGGGGACCCATCTACACCAAGCAGGGTACCACACTTCGAAAACGTTTTGAAACCTGCGTCTGGAGCGCGTCCTGGGCCCCGACAGTTGAACAGAGCCTATCTACGCTACTGCTTTTAAAACGGGTGAAAACGGTTTATAACCGTAGTGACAACTGTGGGGGGCCCAGGAGACGCTCCATAGACAGTTTTCAAAACGTCCTATCCTGCTTGGTGTCGATCGACTACTGTTACAAACCGTTTTAAACCGTTTTAAAGCGGTAGTGTAGATCATCTTTGGCAGCGAAAGCAAGATTGCCTTGTGAGTCAGGCTCTCTGAACCTCTTGCGGCTTGACTCCGGAGCAAACCTGCACTGCGAATGTGTTCCATCTCAACCCTAGATCGATCCCACGACTGATTGTTTCCCCCTCGTCTGTCGGTCTTGTCTTTTTCTTTTCTGCCCAATCTGATTTGCCTCTCCGATTTCTAAGATGGATCTTTCCCCCAACTGCCTCTTCCTTCTCTTTATTTTATTATTTGAAAGGATATCAAATGGACCCCACACCTCCTCCCTTCCTCACACCCAAGCCCCTTCTCCGCTCCTTGAGAGCAGGAGAAGAGATCTTGGGCTGGAAATACAGAAAAAGAAGGATTCCGGGTTGGGTTGAATGGCAACCCTTTTCCAAAAACGAAAACAAAACTATTTCTTAAGGTGCAATCCTACCCAAGTTTAGACAAGGGGAAAATCCTACAACTTCCAGCATGCTGGAAGGGAAATGCTGGGAGTTGTAGGACTTTTTTTCTGTCTAAACATCTTTAGGATTGCACCCTTAAATCATAATCCTAAATCACAGCCACAAGAAATAATCCCTTCTCTTAGTTTCTGCAGATTTATTGGCGGGGATGCCCTATATCAGAGCCCATTCTGTGCCAATTTGTTGTCCCCCCTAAATAGTAGTAGTTGAAGGAGAATTTATGATTTTTAGGGTGCGATCCTATCCCATGTTTAGACAGGACGGAAAAGTCCTACAAAAGTTGTAGGGCTTTTTTCTGCCACCCTCAAGTGCTTTTAAGTCCCACTGATCTCAGCTGATTGATGTATCCAGCATCGAGACATAACAGGTACTTAACTTTGGCTAGATCTTAATAATAATAATAATAATAATGTCCCCCACAGTCCGCATGCTGTTTTCTAAGAGCTCTCTTGTATACCTTTCTTATTTTTTTTAATCTCAGGTTTCTTCTTGTTATTTTAAAAAATCTCGTAAACTGCAATCTTATTGTACATTTACTCAGTTCCGTTGTATTGTATTCAATGGGGCTTTACCCCGTGGTGTTCAGAATTAGGGCCTTTTCGTGTCCTTTCTAACTTTGCATTGCTGGTAGAGGTTCGAAGGCCTAATGGCTCCATATCCCCCCCCCCCCCAAAAGTGGAATTTCTCCTCTCTTCCTAAACGGAGTTGAGAACAGATCAGAAACATTGAGAGATTTCAAATGTAAGATTCTCCCATTTCCTTATTTTAGTCCTTATTTTATTTTTAAAAGTAACACTGCCTTTTAAATTCCCATTATTATTTATCCTCGTTCTTATTTCTTAATCCTTTCCTGTGATCGCTTTTAAAACAAGAAGAGGAAGGACTTTAAACCCAGTTGTTAAAAACTTTTGGGGGGGGGGAAGAGGCAGAATTACTTGGGATCTCAATAATATATATTAATTATATAAATAATATAATCACATTTATTTATTTATTTATTGCATTTTTTATACCACTCTATAGCTGAAGCTCTTTTCTTTTGACCTGCAGCGGTTTGAAGTAATATGGACTCAGAAAGAATAAACCCCGCTTAATTTTTTTCTGCCAAGCCCCTCTTCAAATCTACTTTGAAAAAAATAAAACCTCCCAATACTAATTCTTTTTTTTTTTTAAACAGTTCTTAAAAGGAAAAACAGAAATAACTAACACTTTTGGGATAATGCTGGTATGTTTGTGGTATTTGGATTTTATAAATTGTGGAAAGTTTTATTTAAAAACAAAACGTTAACTTTTTTCTCCCAACTTGTTAACTTGTAGTAAGAAAATAATAACATTAGTAGAATCATGACCTATATGTAGCTTCACATATAATCCATGCATGATATCCGCACGGAGTTAATTGAATTTAACTAGCCAGCAAGTACTTCTAAATCCCTCTGATTTCAATGGGAAAGTTATTTTAACACCATATGGTTCTGCACGTTTACTAGGGGTAAGTCCTGCTGTATTCAACTTTAAAGTGTTCAAGGTCAGCTGGATCATGTCCATATTTCATACTAACCTTCAGAAGTAAAAAAGGATGGCTGTTTTGCCCAAGTCTAGGGTTTGCAAGGTGGTAAATGCTGAAAACTACAGATAAAGTCGTGGTTTTTGTATAAGAGACAGTAATTGTATAATTGCTTCCCACCTCTTGTTATATATATACAATTCCTATTTTTTATTAATTCATCCGTTGTCACTTTTGATTTGCTTGATGATTATCAAATAATTGGGCTTTTTGTATAAAGAAGCAGTTATTTCTTCAAAGTACTTTAATAATAATAATAATAATAACAACGGTAATTTGATATAGGAATATAAGGGATTATTATTATTTATTGCATTTATATACCGCCCCATAGCCGAAGCTCTCTTTAAGGGAACACTTGAAGGTGTTTTCTAATGATTCTCTTTACACGTGAAAGTAAATTTGGATTAGTCAAAATGGATAAAACTAACGAATTCTTCCTGTATTTCTTGCTGGTTAATTTCAGATTTCCACGGGGCCCCTGCGCCCAGTCCCTTGGCGGGTTTGATTCGGTTCCGCCCAAGGGAGTGGGGCCGGCGGGAGTGGGGGTGGGGAAGAGAAACCTTAATCCAAATTAACCCTTGAATCCGAAGCGGAGCACGTTCAGCCCAGTTTGGCGTACAGAGAAATCAGTCGGCAAACCTCAGTGTGTTTGTGACCCCATGGTAATATCCAATGTTAGTCCTACATCCGGTAGGCCCATTGAAATGAAGGGGACTTCAGTTGGTTGTGACTAACTTAAGTCTCATTCATTTCAATGCGTCTACCCAGCATAGGACTAACATTGGATGCTACCCCTGGTTTGAAAGACAGTTCACCCCCATTTATTTATTTATTTATTTATGTGTGCTTTGTAATCCCCAAACCTCTCTATCCACACTTCATTTTTCATGGACATTTCAAATGGGCCCGATTCTGGTGGTGGGGGAGAGGGGGGGAGCGTTTCCAGATGATTCCATCTCATTGTTTCAAATCAACGAAACCTAATTCATTTTGAGAGGCAGAATCCAGAATTCGAAGAGCAAATCTTGCATAGGTCGTTATCTAGGTAGCAACAAGGGGTAATCTGGCCTCCATTTGGGGGGGGAAGGGGGAGGGAAGCAGAGTGCTCTAAGCCCCAAAAGCCAAGCGGCTCCAATTAATTCATGAATATTTTCCTTTCCTTTTCTTTCTCCCCCCATCCTCCCTTGCTGCAAGACTCTAGAGCCCCCTCCCACAACTGGGTGCCCTCCGGACATTTGGGACTACAACTCCCAGCATTCCTGACAGTGGCCATGCCAGCTGGGGTTAGTGGGGTTGAAGTCCCATACTTCTGGAGAACAGCTCAAGAGCCATTTTAAAAAACACCACCGCCATTCTGAGCATTTCCAGAGGGGTAGCCTGGGTTCGGCTATTGCAGCAAAAACAACGAAGGCGCTTGAGCCACCTTAAAGAAGGGGTGGGCAACCTGTGGCCCACCAGTTGTTTTGGCCTACGAAGTCCATGAGCCCTCGCCATTGGCTATGCTGGTTAGAGCTGATGGATGTTGTAGGATGTTTTTTTTCTATCTAAAAATGCATAGGATCGTGCTTTTAGGGAATGCTAGGAGTTGTAGGACCTTTTTTCTGTCTAAACATGCATAGGGTTGTGCCGTCATACGTTTAGGCTAGTCTCCTATGTACACTTCTCTAGGAATAACCCTCCTTTAACACAACAGGGTTTAATTCTGATCAGATACGTGTCGGATTGCATCCATATTCTGCCGTAAGCTTTGGTAGACTTTAGCCAATTTCTCAGTGGTTTGGGGACTTAATCTTTCAGTCCTGCAAAGTCAGCCTCGTTAATCCTACCATTGGGACTGTGGGTGGGGGGTGGGGGAGGGTAAGCAGAGGAGACGTGTGACCCTTCCACAGTGAGGGAATGGCATTCTGCACCATAGAGAGTTTTCTTTTTAATTGCCTTGGATATTGGGGAAAACAAATCAGCCCTGGGGTTGGAAATAGATTCTGGGCACAAAGTGGAAGGTTATAACAGCTCTTGAGCATGGCGTGTGTGTGTGTTTGTGTGTGGGGAGACAGCAAAGTTTCCACACTTAAACACGCTATATTTCCATCTTCCGGAAGGTTATGTGTAGCTCAGATACTCTCTCTTTTGCCAGTCCCCTCTTTTCAAAGCCAGGCATCCCATCTTGGACAATGGAAGTTAAAACAAGGAAAGGAGGGCCCCTGAGAATGTGCAGAATATGATCCCACTCACTGCTGAATGGCCAAAGTCTGCCTGCACCAATTGGAGGGGGTAGGAGATGGTGATTTGTGGCTCACCAGGTGTGCCTTCTAGGTTGGCTTGTGTCCCAAGATCTTTCTCCCCCTCGTAAAATTAAGAACTCATTCTTTATCTAGCCTGTCTCCAAACGCTTACTGTAAGCCACAGCATTTTAAAATATTAGAGCCGTGTATATAGCGCTCACAGGCTAGAGCAGAGGTCAGCAGTGTAGGCCAAAACATCTGGAATGGCCACAATTCCCATCATCCCTCAGCATTGGTTATGCTAGCTAAGGCTGATGGGAGTCGCAGTCCATCTGGCGGGAGTGGGGGCATGTTGCCCATCCATATGCTAGAGGAACCAAAAACAGCAACAACACCAGGGCCTAAGATAAACATAATCATTAGATTAGAACCTATGGCCTGATTGGAATCCACCAGGAGAAGAGCCTTTAGTGGAGTGGCCCCTTCTCTGTGGAACTCCCTGCCCCTGGAGGTCAGGCAGGTGCCAACACTAGGCTGCTTCCGGCGCCTCCTGAAAACAACTCCGTTTGAAGAAACCTTCCTCAACTGTCTAGCCACTGTTTTTCTGGTTCCTTTATTTTAAACTGAACCATTTTAATTTGCTTTTTTAGTCTTCTTTCTTTTGACTGTTTATACCTATGTTCACCACTCTGGAATCTTTTTTAGATATCGAGCAGTATAGAAATACTGAAAATGAATAAATTAATTAGGAAGTCACGTAAAATGCTAGAGAACCAGGGAACCAGATTTAGTCTACCCAGTCATGAGTTCTCAGAGGAAACTGCCAATCAGTTTCCGGGAGAAGTATAAAGTGTTGGTTATTACCTTTAAAGCCCTACATGGTTTGGGTCCAGGTTACCTGCGGGATCGCCTTCTCCCATACAATCCGCCCCGCACACTCAGGTCCTCTGGGAAGAATTTTCTCCAGACAGCCAAAACTAGACTGACAACCATGACCCAGAGGACTTTCTCTTCTGCCACTCCCAAACTGTGGAATGGCCTGCCGGGAGAGATTCGAAAACTTAACAGTCTCTCTGACTTTAAGAAAGCCATAAAGACCAATCTCTTCCAGCAGGCCCATCCAGTTGAATTTTAAGATGTTTTTAATGTAGGGTGAACAGATAAAATCCAGGTCAGGGCTCATGTAACTTTAACAGTTGTAGAGAAAAGGGAATTTCAGCCGGTGTCATTTGTATGCAATTAGTTCCTGGTGAAATTCCCTCTTCACCACAACAGTTAAAGTTGCAGGGGCCCTGCCTTCTTTTGTATATGGTCACTCTAGTTTAATGCCTGCACCTTTAACTGTTGTGATGAAGAGGGAATTTCACCAGGAACTAATTGCATACAAATGACACTGGCTGAAATTCCCTGACCTGGATTTTATCTGGTCAGCCTATTTTAATGGTGTATTAGTTTTTATTTGTTTTAATATTTCATCTATTTTGTGTTCCTTGTGTTTTATATTTATTGTTGTTCCCCGCCTCAATCCGGAGGGAGAGGCGGGTTATAAATAAATATATTATTATTATTATTATTATTGTCTCCCTTCCTTGTATGTAAGTGAAAATTGGCCATTTACTCCTCCGTTTAAATGCAAAGTTCTGCACTGCTTTCGTGAGAGCAAAATCGTGTCCATGCAGTGCTTTGCTAACGTATAACCCATCCTTCCGCACATACACACACGGCTGTCGCCTTTTACTGATTACAGCCCCAGTCTGTTGGGAACAGCTCAAGAGCACACCGTTGTAGGGCTCTGTGTACTTTTGCGACTGTTTGCTGACTCTTGCCAAGGGTTTGAATCGTGTGTTTTCTGTACACGCAGCTAACGTACATGGGCGAAAAGTGTGTGTGTGTTTTATAGGGATGGACTCGGCTGGTGAAGGGACATGAAGGTTTCCCAGTTAACAGAGAATGCTTTATCTGGAAGCCTGGAAGGATAAACAGCGTTTTCAAATGTAGACGAATAAGACACCTCCCTTACCAGAAGCCAAAACAATGAACACGATTTATCTAGGCCTGCGCTGCATTTTCTGCTGTTGTTTTTTGGCATAGGAGTAGGGAATGGGTTTTGTACTACAGCTCCCATCTGCCCCAGCCAGCACAGTCGATGGGTGCTCAAGGATAATGGGAACTGTAGTCTTAAAACATCTGGAGGGCACTGTACTGCCATGCATTTTGTAAGCATGTGCACCATCTATCTACATCCCTTAATGTGTGTACACCCCTTTCTATATGGCCCTGTGGGGCTTTGCATTATGAGTGTGTCCCATGCCGTTACGTGATTTTGTGCATCCCTTTGCGTTTATGGTGCTACACCAGTGTCTCAGTTGTAGGATTTCAGGCTGTGGGGGCTTGCTTAATTGAATGTCCCCTACCCTGATGAGCTAGATTTCTGTATGCAGGGAATCCTTGAGCCCCCACCCTGAGGCCAAAGATGTGCCATCTCAATGAGAATGAGGTCTGTCTCCTGCAGTTACGGGGTGAGTGAAGATTCTGGGTCTTTGGAAAAGGCTCAGCACCAGAATCTCTCGACGGGTCGTATCTCCCATATTTGTATGATTGGACCTTTCCACCCCCTTCCACCATCAGGCTGTCTGGAGAGGAAATTCCTTTCTGAGCATGTACAGAATCTCTTTCCTATACTGCCGTATGGCCACAAACACCCCCCCCCCCCCATCTTAGATTAGGGTCCCCGGCTTCCAGGAAGTTTTGGAGCGCTTGCCTGAACACGATGGCTCCTCTTGCATTTAAAGCATGTGGGAGAAAGACTTGTATGCAAGTTCAGCTGGATGGAGGAGTATGGGAGTTGTAGTCCAACACATCTTGGGGGATGCAGCTGGGGGAGAAGGCTGGTATACCCTGCTGTAAGGGCATGCCATGCTCTGTAAAAACCCTCTATCCACGCATGGGCGCGGTCGTATCTTTGCATGTGCACATGAGGAGTTGCGTGTGACCTCGCTAGACCTTTGCTCACCTCCCCCGTCACCACCTTGGTACTGTTTTCCAAGTAGGAACGCCAACCTCTCTCTCTCTCTCTCTCTCTTTCTGTATGTGTGTGCGTGTGGCCGCAAGATCTGTCTCAAGGGTGCGGGCGCATCATTTGCACGGATGCAGGCGAGACAGAGAAGTTGCGAGGCCCTCCTCCTGCTCCCTTCCTCCCTTTCATTGAATTTTCTGCCCCTGTCCCCAGTACAGACACCGCTGTCTCCTGAAGGTCTGGTGGGATGTGGTTTCAGATCAAACAGCAGCCTTGGTCGTAATTAGCAACACCAAGGGGGCATCGTGTACCTGGGGACAAAGGTTTGCTTTTTGAGCCAGGGGCCCTTGCCTGGGGAGCCGTCTCTCACCTTCTCCTTCGGCTTCTCTCCCCCCCCCCCCACTGCCTTCCCTAACCTTACCTCATCTGCTGCCTTTAACCAGGGGGTCAGTCTCTCTCTCTCCTCTCCGCCAATCTTCCCTCTTTCTCCACCCCCATACCTGCTGTCTCATGCTGCGCTTCCCTCCTCCCTAGATGTGAGCTGAGTCCAAGAGGAGTAAAGAAGACCAGCCTCTCCCAATTCCAGGAGAGAGTCCTAAAGAGGAGCCCACGTCCCCGTTAAGGACCTTCCGGACCATCCTCGAAGCTGGACCTTGTTGGAAACTGCAGGGTCCCTCCTGCCTTTTTGCTTGTTTTGCTTCTTCAGGGAAGGCGCTCTTCTCTGTCCCCAAGGAGCCTGGCTCTTCAGGCCTGGAGTTAACTCGCTTCATCGCTTGGGTCGTGGCTTAGGGCCCAGCCTGTGCCGACAGAGATGTACCCGAGTTTACCCATGACAGCCAACGGTGCGTCGGGGTATGAAGCGGCCGGCAGTTTTATAGCTGGGGCAGCCGGCGGTTCTCCCGTCTACATTCCCACCACGAGGGTCTCCACCATGAACTTGGCCTACCTTCAGGGGAGCAGCTCGTCCCAACAAGGCAGCCCCGTCTCCAGCCACTCCATCTGGACTCAGCCCGGGGCCGAGAGCGTGGCTTACAACCCGGGGACCGCTCACCAGCCGGTGTCCCCGAGGTTCTCGTTCGCAACCGCCAGCCCCATCCCGGCCACCACCTCCAGAGAGGTGGCCGCGTACAGCAGCTCTCTGAACATCTCAGCCAACGGCAGGGAACAGTATGCCCGGGGGTTTAATGGGTCCTATTCTGGCCCCTACCCGGCGACCTATATGAGCCCAGAGTTAGGCACGACCTGGACTTCGGCTCCGTTCGACAGCCCCATGCTCCACAATCTCCCAAATCGGGGAAACATCGGAGTTACAAGACACGCCAATCTAGGTAAGAAGATCTGGGTTATCTGTTGAGTTTAGGCACGTTTAGAAAAAGGCGCATTCTAAGTAGGGCTGATCAACTAAGGGCTCCATCCCATGCGTATTTCAGCAGAGAAAAGTCCTACAACTCCCAGCATTCTCCAGCTACATTGGAATGCTGGGAGTTGTAGGACTTTCTTTTCCTGTCTCAGCATGCATAGGATTATATTCTAAATGGATTAGGTTGTAACTGACAAACTGCCTGGCGTCTAACCAATCAATGATGAATCAACTGCAATTGAACGAAATCAAGGAAGAGTCTAAATCAACCTTAAAACTAACACCTTTATCCTGGCAGAAACTCTCATGGACGCTGTCCACTTCATTAGATGCTGTCCATTTCATTAGATCATGGGCAATATCCCTGAAAGTTTATGCCAACATTAATATGTTCGCCTCTTTGTTGTGTTCGCCGCAACAGACTAACTAACACAGTTTCCCTTCTGGAAATTGAAATAAATGTATCAATCACTTTGAGCTAGCTTCAGTGAATGTGCCCTTTGGAGGATAGTTTTGAAAGTAAGACAACGTAGGTTGCTGTTTCGCTCTTTGCTTGGGATCGACTTCATTTTAACATTTAAGAATAAGTTAAGGTGGTCACTGGTTGCCATTCAAGGAAAAGCCATTTCTGTTGTTTTCTGTTTCATCTGATTTGGTAGCCTAGGATACCGATCCCTGTCACAGGAACATAAGCAGAGCTTTAAAAAGAAGTAAATAAACAAGTTCAAGGACTATTCCAGTATCAGAGGCAGTAGGTATACTCCAGTTGCTGGGGAACATGGGTGGGAGGGTGCTGTTGCACCATGTCCTGCTTGTGGGTCCCTGGTTGACAGCTGGTTGGCCACTGTGGGAACAGAGGGCCAGAGTAGATGAACCCTTGGTCTGATCCAGCATCCGGCGCTTCTTAAGTTCTTATGGGAAGGATCTGCATTTTAAAAAGCGCAGCTGATGCTGATTTCAGGAGAAGGCTGTATCTTTCAGTTCCACGTGGTTCTTATATTGTTAGGAGGAAAGCCATCATAGGTTCTTCTTTATTTATCTAATTGTTTATTTATTATTAACATTTATACACCACTTTATCTGCTAAAAAGGCAAAATTTATACCACAGTACTGATGTGCTCTTCCTTGGCTTCATTCTGCATAGAGATATGTGAAGACCCAGGAAAAAAACTGGAAAAATTCAGGGAAAAAATATTTTTTCCTTTTTTCCAAAAAAAATCTGTTCCCCCCCAAAAAAACAGGGAAAAATGGAATTTTTTGGGAAAAAGGGAAAAAACGGTTTCCCCCCGAATTTTTCCAGTTTTTTTTCCAGGCCGCCACATCTCTAATCCTGCAAACTCTCTGCTAAGCTTGGGTTACGGCCAAGAGGGTTAAGCCAAGCTTAAGTTCATTATTTCATGAAGCTTCACGCAGGGTAGAAGTTGATGGCACATGCCTGAAGCTTTTGTATTATTGGGCAATTTCTAATCCAATACCAAAGGTATGTTGTTGTTGTTTTAATCTTTAAAGTTTTAGTTGACATGAGTTATCGCTCACGGTTTGGATTCCCAAATGTTTTTTGTTAGCGCTATAAAAGTCACCAGATTGTCCCAGAAAAATATTTTACTATTCACTTAGTTCTTGATTAAGAAAACTTCAATTCCGTGTTTCATTTTTACAAAACATCCCAACGCAGATTTTTGGGATCTGCTCAGGAGCCCGTCACTTATACAAGAATATTCATCGCCCCCAGGTTGCATGACTGAGACCTGATCACAAATCAGTTGGCCACAAGTTACGATTTGATGAGTTAGCTGCTGTCTTGCTTTTAGGGTGTAATCCTCTGCAAGTTTAGACAGAAAAAAAGTCCTGGAACTCCCAGCATTCCTGGCTGGGGAACACTGGGAATTGTGGGACTTTTTTTTCCCTGTCTGCGTAGGATTGCGCTCTAAACAATTTAACCGGCCAGCTAAGGAGTAAAACATAGCCATTATGTAGTGTTTTATATATTTTCCTCGGTAATCTCTTTTTAAAACTCCCAAACCTTGTAAGATTGGTCTGAATTATACTGACACTTTTTGGGTTGATGAATGGGTGATCCGTGAAATAATTGATGTTGACGATGCAGTGGTTCCAAATTCTCCCAATTTGGAGAATTAGCCTAGATTTTAAATGTTCCAGTTTGTTACCTTTGGCAGCGTTAGGTATGCATGTAGTTGTCAGCACATTTTCTTGGGGGCACCACTAGAATGAATGAACCCAGTGCAAAAAAGCACTACTATAGTGAGCTAACCAGAGAGACAGTTCTCTTGAGAAACGGGCCTGGTTTTGTTTTTACAGTCCGTCCGTGAATGGCACTCCCGGTATCTAAAACAGTTGTTTCTCCTGTGATCTAGGCATGAGGTGAATCAATTTGCAAGTTAAGGCTGAGATTTGCACCTTCAAATGGGCCAGGAGTGGAATCTGAGTGGGAAAATGAAATCTGAGCGGGAAAATGAAATAGTGGAGCTCAGGGAGACAGATCGGAAAGATTTTAGATTCAGTCCCGGTTCAGCTGTGGTGTTTGGTTATTCCATTTTTGGTTTCAGTTCAAGCCATGAGAGGTTCAGTAGCCGATTTAAGCACAGAGCTAATAATGGTTTGTGGGGCAGAGCAAAGAAATGGGCCAGATGCAAATCAGCTCACAAGTACTTTAAAACATGCATAAAGTAAGGATAACTAGGATTCTTAAATAGTACATTTGTAACATATTGTGTTTGATTTCTTTTATCTTTTATTGTTCACCGCTCCAGAAGGTGAGATGCGGGGCCATATATAAAGGTTGTAAACAAACAAATTAATAGCATGCAGTAGCCTCCTGGAGTGCCATTTTTGGCAGAAAGGACATACACACACATTTAATAACTAAATACGTAATAAAATAAACCTGTTTTCTGTTTGCGTTGTTTAATTAAAGGAAGTGACGCCCATACCTTTTTGGCCTGGCTTGGATTACGGACCTTTTACGAGGACAGAAGCCTAGATCAATTTGTAAAATAGAATACAAATAAATTCCTCTCGGACAGATGTATGCACTTGTAATTCATGTTCATTGGAGGCCAATGAATGATTGTGTCATTATTATTTTTTTGAAGTTAAACCAATAACCTGAATTTATTTGAGGATCCAGTTGTGTGGTTCCACAGAGGCCCAAAACTATCTGTGATGATGGGAGCATCAATGTTTGCTTGTCCATGTGTGTCCTGTTCATGCATCAACCTGAGGGAGATTGAGATGCTGACAAAATGGTTCCCTTCAGCTCCCATCAGCCCAAGCTAACATGGCCAGTGGTCAGGAATGCTGGGAGTTGTAGTCCAAAACATCTGAATGGCCCCAGCTTGGGAAAGGCTGATTTAGGCTGCAATCCTCCTCTATACGCTTCCTTGGGAGTAAGCCCCATTGAACTCAGTGGGATTTACTTCTGAGTAGACAGGCCTAGGCTTGGGCTGTCGGTTTGATTTGTCTCTTGCCCTTCCTCTGAGGAGTTCAAGATGGCAAGCATGGTGCTTGCCCCGCCGTTTATCACCACCACCACAACTCTGCAAGGTAGTTTATGCTGAGGGAGAGAGGGGTGATTGGTCCAAGATCACCCAGCGAGCGTCATGGGGGAATGGAGCTTTGAACTTCAGTCTCCCCGGCTCTGCTCTTATCACTAGACCACACTGCCCTTAGCTGAGCCCTTCTCCCTCCCTTTGTCAACCTTGCTTTCCCATTTTCCATTGTTCCAGGCATTTTCTCCCATGGCAGCCTGATTTGGGAGGGAGGGAAGAGAAAGAGTTAACACAGAGGGAGGGGTGAAGGATCCAGCTCTTCTAACCCATGGGTTGTTTTTGAAGTTAAAAAAAGGACCACTGCGCCCCCCCCCTGCTTTTACCTAAATAAACAACACTCAAAGCCTTTTATGTATTTATTGAAAATATTTTTGGTTCCATTTAGTTCCTGGAATTGCTCTTCTCCACCCTCCCTGCAATTCCTATAGTAATAATAATAATAATAATATTAATAATAATAATACATTTATTTCTTACCCGCCTCTCCCTCTGGATCGAGGCGGGGAACAACATTAAAAGCAAATGATGTAAAATACATAAAACTGATTAAAAACATACAAAAACAAATACATTATTAAAATACCAATAAAACTCTTAAAATTCGACTGGGTAGGTAGGTCTGGGAATACTTGTGACTTTGCACTTTGCTGTCTGACCGGATAGGTCAAACTTTCCAGTCACACCCAGCAGGTCCACTCATGCGCATATGCACACCCACAGGGCGCACCGCAAGTCGTTCTGTCATTGATGTGACTAGGACAGTTTGTTGGCTTGTGTTGCAAAATGCCCATTAGGTTAAACCTCACCATGCCACAGGCTCTGTTTGCTTTTGCAAGCTAAGAAGAAGAAGAAGGGCCCAGGCTGCTTTCTTCCATAATTAATTTTACACATTTAAATCAAAACACCAGGAGCCACCGGGTGGTAAGATGGAGGTGTTGATTGCAAGAGGATCTTGCCGCCTTCTTTAGCAAAAAGCAAAAAAGGCAGCCTGGTTGGCCAAAAGTCGACTTTAAAGGGGATGGGATGAAAAAGGGTTGGGTTTTTTTCGGTTTTGGTTTTTAATTGGGAAGCCACTGACGAAACAAAAGAAAACCCAATGTCCTGGGTTGCTTTAAACTGAAATAGTATTTTATTTAGAGAGGGTTGCTACCGTTCTGCAGTCCTTGTACGCGTGCAGATTCTTCACATTTTCAGAGATGTGTTAGTCATAACGAGAGAACTTATTTTTGGATGAGGCTTGTTCATTTTTCTTTTCTTTCCTTGAAGGCGGAATTGTATGGCTACATAAACTGGAAATTATCCCGTCTTTGGTTTTGAAAAATGTGCGTTTCGAGGAGGTAGGGGGAAATCTTCTGGAAGAGCAAGAGGAACTATGTTTTTTTAGAAAAGAAACTGAAATTTAAGGCTATTGAGTTGATTACTCATCTCCTTTTTTTGCCTAATTTGATTGCTCAGTTAATTAAATGTGAATATATTTGCATAGTCCCAAAACATCATTATAAGGGCATTTTACATTTATTGGGGGTCATACAGGATACCTTGCAGTTTAATAAGGGAAAGCTTTAGTCCTATAACATACCTGGAAGTAACCCCCTTGAATTCAATGGGACTTACATCTGAGTAGACGCTGCAAAAGGTGGAAATTCTAAATACTGACAAACAATGATGGACTTCGACTGATTTTTAAACTTTCTTAAATGTAGAAGAGTGTCAGAGGTCCCCCAGATTGCTTTCTGTAATAACTCAAAGTGAAGTAAATCACCGTCGAAGCTCAGTGGTTTTGGATTTATTTGCGGCCTCGGTGCTAAATAGTTAACAAATTTAACAATTTAGGTTCTGGTCGCCTTGTTCTAAAACTTAGAATGAACTAGAATGTTAGGATAAAGCTGATAATAATACCATGATCTGAAAACAGAACAAGTTTTGTGGAATGTTCCTATGCAGCCGCCGTATTGAGCATAACGGCTGCTGAGGGAAATGTATCCATAGTCTTGAACGATCTCAATTTACCCTTTAGTTCACATAAAGTTGTGTCCTTGTGTACTTCGTCACATGGAGAAAATAATTTGAACCTCCACGGATAGGACTTCTGTTTATTTTATTTTGGTTTTGCTGTGCGTAATTACTAGATGGGATGCATTCCTTGAAATGAAAAAGGTGCTGGGATTTGAGCTTGCTAAGTTTTAAGTCATACTCTTTGGTTTAAAAGCTTGATCCCGGGTGTGGGGCTGACTTATCATTTGGAGATGCGCTCTGCAGCTGCTCAGAGGCACAATCAGCGTTTTCATTCCCCTGTTCCTGGCATTCTAAAATAGGTTCAAATAGCGCCTGCTCAAATGAAGTATACGGCATATTTCAGATGAATACCTTAATTTATGTCTATGTGTTGGGAGAGGCAGGATTGTATAGGTTCCGTGTAATAATAATAATAAATAATAATAATTTTATTGTTGCTAGCCCTCACAAAGTTAGAATTAAACTCAAAAGTATATCATTTATTGATGTATTTGTTTGAGTGGTGCTCCTCTTGAAATATTTTCAGCTGAAGTTCGAATAGTCTGTGCTTCTTACAAGTATTTCTTTGCCAATTCTGGGCCTTTCAGAACTAGGATGTGATACCAACATTCCCCCAACAAAAGTGATCGTGCGACTGATGTCCTATTGAAATAAACAGGACTTGTTTTCAGAACTAAGTCTGCAGGAGGCTGATGGTAATAAATATAAAAACAAAACGGAAAAGCACTCACTCTAAAAACAAAACAAAACCCAACAACAGCAATGAAAAACTGCTGATCAAAACAAGAATAAAAGCCGCTGGCTGGGAAGAATCATGATCATTCAGTAGAGGGAAACCATAAAGCAATGAAAAAATGTTCATGAGATCAGGACGGTTTTTGCTAGGTGAGGCATTTAAAAGGTCGTAATGGCTCTGGAGTCGGGAGGAGAAAAAATGTCCAAAGAAATCTTAAATCAGCCAGCAGTTTAATGTAGGAGAAAACTGTGAGGTTTCCAGCCTTAAAAATATTTGTGCCTGAAGCGACGGAGTTCGGGAAGGGGAGGTGAGGCGAGGGAAAAGGGAGCGTACGCCTCCGTCCGTGTACCCCTTTTCTGAATCAAATCATATCCCACATACTCTATGCGAGAATGGTGAAGCTAGTTAAAATTGGATGCCCTACCATATCTAGTCTGGTTCTCGATGCAATGGTGGGCCTGGATTTGGACTGTACCACTCCAGAAGGCGGTGTGTGTGTTTGTGTGATTCCGTTGCGGAATGATCATTCTGTCTATTTTCTTTTTAAAGGTCAATTTCCCTGCGCATATAAAGACGAGCATGTTAAAGAAAGGGGTTTGATCCTAGAGTTCAGCTGGAAATCCTATGCATGGGGATTTTTCCCCCTTTTCCGTAAGAGATCATTCTATCAGTTCACTGGATTAAAAAAAAATAGCATCTCGAGGTGAAGGAGTGAATGTAGCCTCCTCCCTGAAAATTCTGCAGACATCCCGGTCTACTGACTCACAGGGTATTATTATTATTATTATTATTATTATTATTATTATTATTATTATTATTATTTTACTATATGCTTAAAATATGAGGAAGGAAACCAAATCAGGCCAAACCTTTTAAACTATGTCACTTGTACTCTAATGCACATATCATCTTTTATAGTTTATTACATGTGTTCTACAGCAAAGATCCAAAATTTAGATGTGTAAAAGTTGATGCTCTACATTTATAATATGAAAGATATTATAAAAACTCCCAGAACTTGCTTGCCCATGGGCGTATTCATGGTGTTAGTGGACTTCCACGTGACTTAGAAAGCCAACATTTGGTACGCACAACAGGTTGTAGTGTGGAGTGCAATGATGCCAGCCAGCCAGGCAGCCTTGCCCTTTTCCAAGATATTCCATTACGTTCCTCACTCTCCCCCACATCCCACTTCCCAGTTTCCTGTCCCCCCCCAACACTTAGTCTGCATTTCATAGCCACTAAATACACCCAATTCTCACTGGGCTGTTTGGGAGGGGTTGTTTTGTACTTCTCTAATTTTTGGGGTTCCCCTTGTCCAGCTGATACTTCCCTCTTCCGTGTGCCAAAAAACAACAACACGCAATTCAAGGTAGCTGTTAGTATCTATGGGCTCCAGCCCTGATTAATGAAGAAGCAGTCCAGTAATGTTCTCACATGTACACATTTGAATACGGGACATTTGTAATTCTCCCCCTTGATAAGCTACTCACAGACTAACACCGCCTTCTCCAGCCAGATATCCTCAAGACGTTTTGAACTACAACTCCCAGCATTTCTGACCATTGACCATGTTGGCTGGGATGGGAGCTGAAGTCCAAAGCATCTAGTGGCCACCAGGTTGACGGAGCCTGCGCCCACTAAGTAGCCCCACACTTATCTTTCTCAAGTTTCCAGCCCTCATTGTACTTCCGTGTCAGTTCCGAAGGAGGCCTTGGTGCTTCAGGGTCAGATCCAGTTCTGTTTGTTTCCGAACGAGCGAGCTCCTGTACTCGCCGTGGCCGGAAGCGGCTCCTTCTAGGAATGTTCAGCCCTGCAGATAAATGCTATCAATGTTCTGTTCATGTTGCAACTGCCAATTTTTATTTTTATTTTTGCAGCTCCCGGACTCAAAGAAAGAGTTATGTTTGCAATGTGAAAGCAAAACTGGGCAAAAAGCAAAGTATTAAGTCAGATGCATTTTTAAAAAATTATTAGATTTTAAAGCTCTTGTGATATTTACATCCACAATTTTATCAAGAGCCTCTTGGGATTATCTCATTCCATTGACACCAGTAGTCCCTATTTACCGTGGGGGTTGGGGGTGGCAATGAGGTGGAGGAAGAAAAGTTCAATTTTCCCTAATCCTTGTCCCTCACTGCCCCCTCTTCTATTTCTGTTTTGCCTTTGATGGAGCCCTTGTGAAAAGCTTATTAATTCACCCACGTTGCTTCATTTGAGTTGGCCGTAATAATTATTATTTCATATTGCACCATCTGTGCACGTGCCGCTATACAGAGGAGAAAGTCACTGCCCCAAGGAGCTTACAGTCCAAAATGAATAACTTGAATCCAATTTATTTAGTAATACAATCCATACATTATTTGACCTTGAATTTTGGATTTCTTTGAACGACCATCCTTACCTTTAAGATGGATTGCTGCCAATTTTGTTCTGAATTTTTTTTTTTGTTAAAAAAATCCTGGCGCTTTGATATTTGTTATTATTAATTTATTTTAAATATTTGTAGGCCGCCTTTATGGTGGCTTACATGATAAAAATGATTGAGATGTACTGAGGATGGTTTTGTTGTTTTTTATTAGCCATTTTGATTATTTACATCAAAATTGTGTGTGTGGGGGGAGGGAATGATGGAATAACTAGCTGACTAACAGCACAATCTCAGGCATTCTGGCTTGGGAGTAAGTTGCACTATGTTCAGTAGGACTTCCTCCCTGGAACGCTTGTTATGGGGTTCAGTCTAAACCAGGGGGCTGGGGGCAGAAGATAGGTCCAGATGGAGCATTAGAATGTAGAACTGTGGAATGTGTGTTTCACGCTGGTGGTTCTGCTGGAATCTGGAGTAAAAATATGGAGGGGGTGGCTTTGTTATGGTTTTTTTGGGTTTTGCAAGAGAGCAGAGAAGGAGAACCTCTCTGGCTGTGTTCAGACAACACAATAGCCAATGGTGAGTTAATAGTCAACTCCTTGGTTGATTATCGAGGAGGTACTCCCCACACAACATGATTATAATCAACTGTGGTGTGGATTAAGGCCAGCGTCGAGTCGACTATTAGTCAGCGGTGTGTTTGATTGGCACATCCCCCCCGCCCTCTCTCCCCACTCAATCCTCTCATAGGTATCCCATCAGCCATTGCAAGTTCTGCCAGCTGGACGAGAGTGGGAGCAGCTGCTTTGGCCGCTCTTGCCAGGGATTCTGTAGTCGCTAAAGATAACCAACTGTGTGTGACGAAATAGTCAATGGTTGTTCAAATAACCAACTCTGCACAGAACTGTTATTTGTGTTGGTTATTTCGGCTGAATAATCAACCGTGGTGCGAAAAAGTCCTGACAGGCGACACAATAACCCACTGTTGACTATTTAACCGACTATTTAACTCACTGTTGGTTATTGTGTTGTCCGAACCCAGTCTCTCTCACTCTCCCCCTCTCTCCATCCATCCAGATCTGGCATCAAGGGTAGGAACTCCCTGGAGTCGCTCCTCCTCTTCACCACTGCAACTTGCTTGTTCAGCTGCCTTTCACTGTGGCCCAGACAAGGGGGATGTAGCTGCAGATGACAAAGCCTCCTTACTCAGCGGCTCTTTGGGTGCCAAGGGAGGGTGTGTTGCTCTAGGAACCTGAGAAATCTAATGGTTTAACAACAACAACAACCCCATTTAAAATCAAGAAAGCTTCTGGGGGAAATCGGGGTAGATTTGTGCATGAAAGGGCATGGGTGCGAATTCCAGTTCTGGTCCTGAAAGCAAAATCCCTAGGCTGGGCACATGCTCAGAGGCTCCTCGTTCCACAGTTCTAGGTCCAGATTCTTGGGCACTTGGTCTGGTTGGTGGACAAAATAGGATCCGTGTGTCAGACCCCTGCCCCGGGTTTTCAGAAGTGAAATATCTAAACTGGGGATCGGGGGCTGTTTACGAACACAGCCATAGGCGTGCGCAGCTCATTTCATTAGGGTGTGCACCCGGGGATATTTTTTTAAGGCAAACATTTATTGAATACTTAATCATAAAGTACATTATTTTTATTAATTTATTTATTTATTAAACACTGTGGACACTGATGCCCTCCTCCTGACTTGCCTGACCGCAGGAGGGCCATTGCAAGTGAGGCAGTGAGGAATGAGGAGATGCTCCTCAAGCTCCAACATTGTTGGGGTTTTGGGATGACTCTGACCAGAGAAGGAGCTTACAAGGTGACATTAGCCTTTGGGGGCCCGCCTTTCCTTTTTATTCCTGCTGCTGGGCAGCTGGAGGACCATTCCCACTGCTTCTGGATCCCCCTCTGGATCCCTACTCAATGGTCCTCTCAATTTGGTGCTTATTGCTTGAGACATTAGGATGTGCCTGATCACACCTGGCACACCCCTTGCACACACCTATGAACACAGCCAACTTCCAAATCCAGTAGGGGCTCTTGCAGAGTAAAATAATACAACACAAAGAAAGTGGAGATGAACTTTCAGCTATGTTTGCAGCGGTGGGGGAGATGTCTAAGGTCAGTACTTTAATTATGAGAAGTGTTGGAGTGTATACAATTCTCAACTCTCCAAAGCACTGAAAGGATGGGCCATTTAAAAAAACGAATCCAGACATCCCTTCAAAAATGAAGAATAACCCATCTCTTGAAACATTAGAATGCCCTTAAATAATAGTTACGTTCTATTTAAATGGCTTTATTTCATTTAGTCATTTATGTTTATTTTATTTACACGGTGTTTTAAAAAGCACATCCTTTCCTCTGCTTTGGGATTGGAATCCCAACGGATCAGGATATTTTCACCGATAAATTGGCGTTGTTTCACCAGGGCAGCCATCCCCAACTCGATGTTCTCCAGATGCGTTGGACTACACCTCCTATCAGCCCCGGCCACTGTGGCCTGTGGCTGAGGATGATGGGAATTGTAGTCCAAGCATGTGGAAGGCACCAGGTTCAGGGAAGTCTGTTCCAGGGGAGCAATCCAAAACCTAAAGCAACACTTGCCCTTCAGTCACATTGTCTTCAGGCATGGCGTTCTGTACTCTTGAACAGGTTACAAGCATCGCTGCAATTTTTGACCCGAAGGAGAGCTACGCATTGACTCTCCAGGTGTTGGAATGGATCGGGTAACCTCCCTTGTGGACTGTGGGAATGCTGTGGATATAGTAAATCTTGACTTCAGTAAAGCTTTTGAGAAAGTGCCCCATGACATTCTGATAAACAAACTAGTGAAAAGTGGGCTAGATGGAACAACTATTAGGTGGATCCACAGTGGGCTACAGAATCGGACTCAAAGAGTGCTTATCAATGGTACCTTTTCACACTGAGGGGAGGTAACGAGCAGAGTACCGCAGGGCTCAGTCCTGGGCCCAGTGCTCTTCAACATTTTTATTAATGATTTGGATGAGGAGGTGGAGGGAATGCTTATCAAATTTGCAGACGACACAAAATTAGGTGGGATCGCTAATACCCTGGAAGACAGAAACAAACTCCAATGTGATCTCAATAGACTGGAGCGCTGGACTGAAAACAACAGAATGAAATTTAATAAGGATAAATGCCAAATTCTACACCTAGGAAAAAGAAACCAAATGCACAGTTACAAGATGGGGGATACTTGGCTCAGCAATACTAAAAGTGAGAAGGATCTTGGAATTGTTGTAGATCACAAGCTGACTATGACCCAACAGTGTGATGTGGCTGCAAAAAAAAGCAAATGCTATTTTGGACTGCATTAATAGAAGTATAGCTTCCAAATCATGCGAGGTACTGGTTCCCCTCTATTCGGCACTGGTTAGGCCCCATCTTGAGTATTGCATCCAGTTCTGGGCACCACACTTCAAGAAGGATGCAGACATCCTTCCAGACCCCTGATCATCCTTCAGAGGAGGGCAACAAGGATGATCAGGGGTCTGGAAACAAAGCCCTATGAGGAGAGATTGAAAGGACAGGGCATGTTTAGAGAAGAGAAGACTGAGGGGAGGCATGATAGCATGCTTCAAATATTTGAAAGGTTGTCACAGAGAGGAGGGCCAGGATCTCTTCTCAATCAACCCAGAGTGCAGGACACGGAATAATGGGCTCAAGTGACAGGAAGCCAGATTCCGGCTGGACATCAGGAAAAACTTCCTGACTGTTAGAGCAATACAACAATGGAACCCATGACCTAGGGAGGTGGTGGGCTCTCCCACACTAGAGGCATTCAAGAGGCAGCTGGACAACCATCTGTCAGGGATGTTTTAAGGTAGATTCCTGCATTGAGCAGGGGGTTGGATTCAATGGCCTTATAGGCCCGTTCCAACTGTACTATTCTATGATTCTATGATAATAATTTGGCACTTCTTCGGTGTGACCTGCCATTGGGTGTGTGATGGCCTTCTCCACTGTGGCACCCAGCATATGGAACTCATTGCTCCAGGAGGTTCACTTACCTGCCAGCAATTGAAATGTTGTCTTTTTCAGTAAGCTTTGGACTTACCTGCTGTTTAGCAATGCTATTGATTTATTTGCTCTTTCTTAATCCGCTGCTCCTTGTGTATTTTCTTTTAATTACTGACTGATTATTTTTATTTTTATTGGGGGGGGGATTCCCCCCAAAAAGCATAGTATAATAATTGGAAAATAATTAATGAATAATACTTCAAATGTATAGAATGCTAAATTGTGACACTTAAACTGGTTCAATAATCGTGAGACAACCCGGCGAGGTATGCCAGTGGTATTAGCTGCATAGTGTAGATGACAGCAGGGGATTGCAAGACAAGAGGATTGACTAAGAGCTCCATCACACCAGCGATTTAGTGCACTCTCGCCATGCCCTGTGTGCAGATTTGCAGCACGGTACTCACATGACGCTGTGCCTGTCCTGCTGACACCCCGCCTCTTTCCCAGCCTTTCTTAGAATGCTAAAAGTCTGGATTATTTTCCCTAAGTGCATTTAATGCGCCATAAGCCTCCGTGTAGTTTTTAAGGAACTGAGGGCTTGAATGGTTTGCAGGGAAAAGCGATCTCTCCCAGCATCCGGCTCCAAGCCTCCATATAAAACCCAAACCTTGCACCCCAGGCTCCAAAGCATTTTTTAAAATCATACAACGCCCGAATCCCTGCAGAGACAGGATTGTGCTCCTTCGATGCCCCCAAAGAGCCAGACTAAAGGGTCGTTCCATTTTTGCCCGGCAGAAAGGCAGTCTGGTTGCTCATCTGACAAGACCTGACTGGAGGGAGAAAGAGAAGGGGAGGGGTGGAGTGGAACGGAAGAGTAAACGAGCGAAGGAGCAAAAGAGCAGCTCTTCAGGTGAAAGGCTTCTGCCTCAGATGTAAAAAAAAAAAATCGCAGAAGCAAACCAGGGGGGGAAATTAGGTGTGATGGAGGTCTAAGGCAAGGGTTAGGGAATATTTTTCAGCTGTATTCCAGTTTGGAGACGCTTTCAAGCCCCACATTCCAGTAATGGAATACAAAGGTACAGGACCAGAAGACGTGAGGAAGGGCCAAAATGCTCAATTCTATGGTTGCCTCTTCATAAGTAAGCGCCACACCCCACCATTGCCATCCCCATAGCTCTGAACCTAAGCAAAGCCGAGCTAAATAGTTTGGAAAATCCAAGCCGGGGGGAAAAAAGGGGTTTGCCGAGGCCCCCAGATCATGACCTGCCTTTCCCCCACACGTTCTGGCTGGCTCCAAAGTTATCTGCAAGTGCATGAGGTCACCAGAGGACAGGAATAAGCTGGAATGTACGGCGGGCGCTCAGGTCACCTTCCAACCAGAAATGAGAAGGGAAGAAAGGGATGTTGTTTATATCTTGGATTTTTTAAAAATATATATATATATTTAAGATGTTTTTAAATGTTTTAAATATTTTAATAATGCACTATGTTTAATTACGTTTTTAATTTTTGTATATCTCTATCTGGTTCTAACTCTACATGTTTTAATCTGTAAGCCGTCTTGAGTCCCAGTATTGGGACAAAGGCATGATGATGATGATGATGATGATGATGATGATGGAACAAATGCAAGATATGGAGATCAAAGCCCCGAAAAAGGAAAATGGGCACAGCAGTGGAAAGGGGGGGGGGGCATGCCTGCCCATAAAAATTCAGTATGAAACCACAACCAGGATAAAACCAAGCAGCCATGCAGAAATTAATACAGATTTAAAATACAAATTTAAACAGCAAAGTTTAAAATTAAGGTGATGAGCCATTAAAATACTGAAAAAATAAAAAGGTCTTCACCTGGCGTCTAAAGGAGTACAATGCTGAAATCTTCAAAGATTTCTGAAATCGTATTTCCGCAGGTTCATGTTTCCCTCAGTTCCTAAGCAGGGGGCCTCTTTTAATTTTTTTTGTACATCTCTTTTTCTACGGTCTTGTTTTACTACAGACTTGGGGGTGACTTTGCAGGCGGCTTTAAAATTGTCCCGGCCCTTTGCCTTAAACCAGCAGGCGATGGAATGGATTTTGCCCCCGTGTTAATCAGGAGTGTTGGATCGTGAAGTGTTAATGAGCAGTTTGTTGAACCAGGGCAAGTGTTTGGGATCAAGGCGCCAGTCGAATTTAATACCCAGCCACCTACTGTGTTTTGACCCCGGTCCTCATCAGCATTGCTTCATGTGGGAATCTTCAATGTAAACTGCTAATGGGTGCAGATTCAGGGCCAAAACTGAGACATTACTGTAAATCTGTGTCTAGCTGCAGCTACACCTTTTGTCCATTTTTACTCTAGAGCGGTGGAGGGAGGCAGCTCCGACGTCTGTGGGGCGGCGAGCCTGCTCCAGGTTTCAGTCAGAACTCTAAAGGGGCTAGCCCCTTGGATAGCTCCTTTGGAGTTCTGTCTGGTTCTGACTGAAACTTCCCCACTGATAACGGAGCCGTTAGACTCCACTGCTCTAAGAGTAGCTGCACCCCCCCCCATCCAGATCTTAACCCCGCCCCCATATCCCCAACTCTAAGGTCCTAATCCGAATCGGGAGTGAGGTGGGGGAGAAGGGCTGTGCTTACTCTAGAGTAAAGATGAACAAAAAACATAGTAGCTAGACACAGATTGAAAATAATGCCTGTTCTGGCCCTCCATCTCAATTTGCAAGGAGAAAAGGATTCTGGGACCTTCCTAGGCCTGTAATGTGTATAATTTGCTTGAGATTATCTGTGGCAAAAGAAAGGTGCTCTGTACAGGTTTGGATACACCTTTAGCTGTATTTGTAGCAACCTCTTTATTCCCAGGGCTACACCCTGTTGAGTCCTGGCTCAAATTAAACGATGGAGGCAGCTGGGCTGAGCGGATAGATCTTGGGTCTGATCCAGCAGAGCTTTTCTTATGAGCTTCTGGAGCTTCAAATGAACCCCCCCCCCCCCATGTGCTGAAAGGACGCATAAAGAGGGGTTTGCATGGCTTCCCTGCTGTCTACATGTTGGGGTCTCCATGCCTATTGATGTCACACATTGAGGTCCTCCCCATGAGGAGGGGATAAGGCCCAGTCTGAGTACTGGTGGAGAAGATGTATATGTGCCTACATTAGTACCTGTGAGGAGACCTTTCCCATAATATCCAAATAGGAACATAAGTAGAGCCATGCTGCATCAGACCAAGGGTCCATCTAGTCCAGCATTCTGTTCACACAGGGGCCAAACCAGCTGTTGACCAAGAACCCACAAACCAGGACATGGTGCAACAGCACCTTCCCACCCATGTTCCCCAGCAATTGGTGTACACAAGCTTACTGCCTCTGATTCTGAAGGTAGCTGATAGTCATCAGGATTAGGAGCCACTGACAGCCTTTTCATCCAGGAATTTGTCCAACCTCCTTTTAAAGCCATCCCAATTGGTGGCTGTGAGGTTATCTTTAAGTACTTGCTGCTGCTGCTGCTGCTGCTGTGCCTGTCTCGTCTTTACTATTTAGGATTCACAGTACTACAGCCCAGCAACCTGGCCTCTAGAATACTTCTTTGTTCCGCTGCCACCAGTACTTTCTCAGGTACACTTACAGACCACACCAGAAGATGGAATTAACAAGAATGTATTAATAAGAAATTACATGTCAACAAGCTTAATGGTTACTTTAGCTTAATTGCGTATTGGTTACAAGGTTTCAATCCTTATTGGTTTCAGTCAGAATTCTTATACTTTAACAAACTGTTCCTTATTTAATCTATACTCCAAAATCTTATCTCAATCTCTCAATCAAACACTCTTCTCATCTAATAATCCTGCTTCAGACTCTCTCTCTCTCTCTCTCTCTCTCTCTCTCTCTCTCTCTCTCTCTCTCAATATTCTCAATCCCCTCAAATCTCGTTCAACGTCTCTCTCAAACCCCCCCAATCTCCCCCCCAATCATCCTGTCAGCTCTCTCTGTCAGACACATATATACACTCCACTCTAGCTCCTCCCACTCTTACACAGCCAGCCAATCCAGGCACTCCCCGACAACCAACTAATCACTCTATACTTACCAAGACTTATAACCACAAACAGTAAGTACATTTCAGCCTAGTTATTTACTTTACCTGTTATTGTTCTTAGCCCTTTTTAAAGATATAAACAAATGCATATCACAAACAATAAACTTTGCAACATATTTACAACCACAAACAGTAGAACATCACAGTGGTCATCACTATATCTTCTGGTAGCGAATTCTATAGTTCAACTATGTGCTGTGTGAAGAAGGACTTCCTTTTATCTGTCCAGAATCTCCCAACCATCAGCTTCGTAGGATGACCCCTTTGGGTTCTGCCCAGCTGCCTCTTGAAGGCCTCCAGTGTGGGAGAGCCCACGACCTCCCTTGGTCATTGGTTCCATCGTCGGACTGCTCTAATAGTCAGGACATTTTTCCTGATGTAGAGCCGGAATCTGGCTTCCTGTAACTTGAGCCCATTATTCCTTGTCCTGCATTCTGGGTTGATCAAGAAGAGATCCTGGCCCTCCTCTGTGTATTTGAAGAGTGTTATCATGTCTCCCCTCAATCTTCTCTTCTCTAGGCTAAACGTGCCCTATTCTTTCAGTCTCTCCTCATAGGGCTTTGTTTCCAGACCCCTGATCATCCTCCTTGCGCTCCTCTGAACCCCCTCCAGTTTTCTGCATCCTCCTTGAAGAGTGGTGCTCAGAACTGGACGCAATACTCAAGATGGGGCCTAACCAGTGCCGAATAGAGGGGAATTAGTACCTTGTATGATTTAGAAGCTATACATTTGCTTTTTTTGCAGCCACATTACACTGTTGGCTCATATTCAGCTTGTGATCTACAACAATTCCAAGATCTTTCTTGAGAGAGAGAGAGAATGAAAGAACTGTGTACCTGTGTTTTATCATATTATGTTCCTTCCCTGCCCCAAATCACTGGATATCATGCTCACAAACTTCTTAACTCGCAATTTCCCAGGCGTTTACTGTGGGCTGGGCCGGGAGATCTCTGAGCAGATCCTTTGTTTCCATGCTCCAGGGCCCCAGGTTCAAATCCTCTACATCTTCAGTTATACAAATCTCACCAAGTGATGGCGAAAAATCCCTTCTTGAAACCCTGAAGTGAACAGTCAGAACAGAGAATATGGTATTTGGCGGACAAATAGTTTGACCTGGTAAAAGTCCGCTTCCTCTGTGGTGGTTATAAGGACGAAAAACTATTTAAGAAAAGAAACCGAGTTTGCTGTGGAATTGGGATCACTGCTGTCGCCCTCTGTGACCCCGAGAGCTCCCTGCATTGTGGCTGCACATTGCAGGGGAAGATCAGACCTCACGTTGAACTTGACTTTCGGGGAAACTTCTCCACAGTTAGCCTATCTCACTGAAGAAACCCTGATAAGCTTTCAAGGAATGTGAGGGTTTGCTGACGCATGTCCTGTTTGCAAGCTTCTCAGGGGTAGCTGGTTGGCCACTGTGTCAACAGAATGCTGGACTAGGCAGGCCTTTGGTCAGATCCAGCATGGCTCTGCTTATGTTCTCATATAACCTGAAGCCAGCAGCCAAAGAGATGTCTAGTTGTTTCAAAACTCTGTCTGGGTAGGCTGTTATGCAAGCAACCTACAATCAGGCAAACAAACTACACAAACAAACTAGTTTATGACACACACACCTTCGCCCCTCCTCCTGTATTCCTTCTGCCCAACTGGGCAGGTATCCCAGCTTCCTCTCATGTGGGAATAGAGATCACTTGAGAAGGTAGAGCGGCAGCAGCTGTTTTGGCCGCTCTTGTTGGGCAGCTCTGTAGGCAACTTCTAGAACCCATGCTGCGTGACAGACAACATGGTAACCCACCGTAGGTAAAATATCCTTTACTCCAGACCATGGGTTCTCAAGGTGGCTTATTTAGGAGAAGCAACTCACCATGTGGGGGAGGACATCGCACAGATAACCCGCTAACCCGCCATGGGTTGTTCCAGAAACACAACCATCATGGCTTAGTGTGTTGTGTGAACCCAGTCAATATGTTACTTTTCGCCCTTGCAGCTCCTGGATACATCGAGCCTTTCCCCATTGCCCATTCCTGTGTGTTTGTATTTACATACTTAAATTTATCTTAAAATACACTCTTCTGTTCACGTTTTATCCTAAAATATGCATTTCTGTACATATCTTGGTATGGGATCGTTTGTTTATTTTGAGCCAAGAACTATATCGCAAAATTCAGGGAAGCGTGTCATTTGAAGGATAAATGCATTCCACTTCACTAATTAGTCTAGCAAGCGCTAATCAGGTTGGTTCTGACCAAACAAAATCCTCAAGCATCCCTCCATTGCCCTTTGGCCTTCTGATGCCCCTGATCCTTGTCTCTCACCTTTGCCAGGCCCTCCTACCTGCCCTGCCTCTCTAGGATATGAGCCACCCAACCAATGGCAGCCGGAGACCCTCTTGCCTGCCCTGCTTCTCTGGGACATCCACCAATGGCTAACAGAGACATCAGTACCAATCGCCAGGCTAGTAAGCCCCCCCTTCTCCGCCAGATGTTCATTTCGCTGCTGTTTGGTACTTTAACTCCAGGATCATTCCAGAGTGCAGGACATGGTTAGGGTGCAGGACAGTCGATCATCCCAGAGTGCAGGACACGGAATAATGGGCTCAAGTTCTAGGAAGCCAGACAATGGAACCAATGACCTAGGGAGGTTGTGGGCTCTCCCACACTAGAGGCCTTCAAGAGGTAGCATCTGTACAGCCATCTGTCAGGGATGTTTTAAGGTGGATTCCTGCATTGAGCAGGGGGTTGGACTCGATGGCCTTATAGGCCCCTTCCAACTCTAGTATTTGATGATTCTATGGTTCTATGAAAGCTGTTTTCCATCCTTTGCTCTCTTTCTCCATCTTTACCCCTATCGCCTCCATTTCTCTTTCCTCCAAACCATCCATTCAAACTTTGCCACTTGATCGATCGGGACTGGTGTACCAAGTTAATGATAATCACAAAATAAACTCTGAAGTTTCAAAGTTCACCTGACTTTAGCAGTGTTTTAGATTCACACACACGCTGCCAGCAGCTCCAAGACCGCCACCACCCCTGCCATGCCAATGACCGGCTCAAGGGCGGATGCAGGAGTTTGAATTTCTCCTCCCAGCCCCAATCTGATCTGGATTGAAGTCTACTTTCTCTTCCTTATCTGAAGCCTTTTGCCTATCGTATAATGTCTGTTATTTTAGATAAAGAGCCCAATCAATTGAGTCAGAAAATGGCAAGTTCGATTTCTCTCTGATAACCGTGGTCTCTGCGCATCTGTCAGGTAGGTCAGTGTTTTGTGTGCATCTCCCGCGTTGGGAACTGACCTCTGCAGATGATTGATCAGCTGCTTTTTAAAATCCGTGCAGAGGAGGAGTATTAATGCAGGCCGTCACAAATCATGATTCACCAAGCCGAAGACCCATGAAAGGTGGGCCCTCATTACAGGTTTTCTCAACAACCACTACTTTTTTGCTTTTTGGGCAGTTCCAGATCACAGCTTGCTTGCACGACCCTGCAATAATGTGATCAGATCAACACACCCCTTAAACAGCTTTCTCCAACCTGGCATGCTCCAGATGTGTTGGACTTCAACTTTCATCATCCCCAACCAGCCAGCTGGGGATGATGGGAGTTTTAGCCCAACACACCTTGAGGCTACCAGGTTGGAGAAAGCTGCCTTGCAGGTATTATCTCTTGTCAGCTTTCAAATGACTTGAGGATAACATGCAACGTTAATCCTCATGCAGGTGACTTCCCTTGCTACATCTGTCTTTCACCGAATTCCTGAACTTTGAACCTGACCCAGTTTAGCATGATTGGCCTTATGCTTCCCCCAAACAAAAGTTACTGTAATTTCAAGCAGATTGCCTGAGAGCAAAAGAATAGCCCACCTTCTCAACAAACGATGTGGCTCGTTTGCATGACGATTAGCATAAAGTTACTAACTCTGCATTGTGAGGTAGGTCAGATGGCCAGTTTTGCAAGCAGGCCTTGCAAAACCTTAGATTTGTGCTATCTAGCTCCTCACATCTTAAGATCTTGCAAAAAGATCCTCCAAAATCTAACAAATAAGGCCAGAGTGGAGGGAGAAAATGCGCAATTCCCCCAGCCTTGTGTTTCTCTCCCCCTGCTGCCGATGTGGGCCTTAAAGGCCCTATTAACGGGCGGAGCAGAGAAAAGCGATTTCCCCAAGGCTGGAGAAATCATGTATTTTTCACCTCCACTCAATGTTGGCGGCTGGGGAAATTGTGTTCCTCCCAATGTCCTTGGGGAAACTGTGTTCCTCCCAATGTCAAAAGCAGGGGGAGAAGAGCATCCAAATCCGATGAAAGAAAGGGAGAAACAGGTTCTCAAGATGCTCAAGAGATTCTCAAGTTTGGAAAAATAAATAAAAAATCAGCATCTTGAGAACCTGTTTCTCCCTTTCTTTCACTAGTTCCTCCTAATGTGCCAGCCATGGCCTTAAAAGGCCATCTTAAAACCTTGCATTAAGAGGGCCTTTAAAGCCTCCATTGGTGCACCAGGGGAGGCAAAGCATGCTTTCCTGGGCTTCTGGAAAGTGCACAATTCCTCAGGCATGCCATTAGCATGTCCAGGGGAACTGCACACTTTTCGGAGGCCCCGAAAAGCGCGCTTTGCTTCCCCCCCATACCAATTGAGGCCTTAAAGGCTCTCTTAATGCAAGGTTTTAATCGGAACTTTGAGGCCATGATTGGCGCGGGGGGGGAGGCAAAGCGCACGTTCCGGGGCCTCCGGAAAGTGCGCAGCTCCTCGGACCACACTACCGGAAGGCCAGAGGAATTGCATGCTTCCTGGAGGCCCTGGAACATGGGCTTTGCCGAGCGCTCACCCAGGCCAGCTCCCTGGAACAGGGCAGGCTGAGCAGGGCTCAGCGAGTGTTCGGGACGAGTCGCCCACAAGTTCTCTACTCCTTACCTGTGACTTTTCCATTTCCCCCTGAGAACAGCTTGCTGGCCAAAATGGGTGGGCCTAAACAACCTCCCCCCCACCATAGCACAGGTCCCACCCACTTTCTCTGCAAGCCCTGCACAACCTCCTGGGTAATAGTGCAGTGTTGGCTCCAGACGTTTGGGTGTGCAAGACGCCTTTACTGGGCCCCCGTATTACTGAGTCAACTTTTCCGCCACCATTGCCACCAGGTGCTACTGTTCCCCCCCTCCTTTTCCTCCTCGTTGCTGTCATCTGCTTGCAGAGCCCCAGTGAGCAAGCAGGAAGTGGTATCTACTGTTGCCCCCTCTCGCCACTCCTGTTGTCCGGGCTGGAGCGGGAGGGAGGCGAACAAGCAGGTTACAAGGGTGAAAAGGAAGGGGTCTGTGCTGCCGGGGAGGCAGAAGGATCATAAGGATTCAGATTATCATCGAACCATAGTCTAGTAGAGTTGGAAGGGGCCTATGAGACCATCAAGTCCAACCCCCTGCTCAGTGCAGGAATCCACATTACAGTATACCTGACATGGTTGTCCAGCTGCATCTTGAAGGCCTCTAGTGTGGGAGAGCCCACCACCTCCCTAGGTCATTGGTTCCATTGTCGTACTGCTCTAACAGTCAGGTAGTTTTTCCCTGATGTTGAACCGGAATCTGGTTTCCTGTAACTTGAGCCCATTATTCCGTTTCCTGCACTCTGGGAGGATTGAGAAGAGATCCTGGCCCTCCTCCTCTGTGTGACATCCTTTTGAGTATTTGAAGAGTGCTATCATGTCTCCCCTCAGTCTTCTCTTCTCCAGGCTAAATAAGCCCAGTTCTTTCAGTCTCTCCTCATAGGACTTTGTTTCCAGACCCCTGATCATCCTCATTGCCCTCCTCTGAACCCCCTCGAGCTGGTCTGCATCCTTCTTGACGTGGGGTGCCCAGAACTGGACGCAGGCAATGAACACACTGGGAAGTTCCTATTTAAACTTCAAAGGAAGAGTATAAATAAGAGGAAAGCAAAAAGATACATAAATTCACATCCCTTCTGTTTCCAAGGAGCCCCTGAATCAGATCAGACATCGCTCCTAGGCCAGCATGCCATAATGCATTTCATAATCCCAGCCCATGGTAAGGTTTCCCTTGGAGGGAGTCCTTTCGGTTTATTGGGTTTATATTCCCTCCACCAGTGACTGCCATGTAAATTCATCATATAGGTGTCTTGATCTTACTGGTAATGTACACCTGACACTGAGTAGCTCATTGTTTCTAGCCCAAAACTCCTGGTCCTGGGTGCAGCAAATTATTGGGGGGGAAAGGAAGTTAAGGATGTGCGTATAAAATAAAATTTAATGCAAATAAAATTAAATTATTAATATTTTCAAAGAATACTCTTATGCATATACAAACAAAGTAATAGAACTTTGGCTATACGCGTTTCGACTTGTTAGTCTTTGTCTGTGGCCCGATCACTAGGCTGTTGAGTATTCAGAAAAAGTTTTTCAAAAAAAAAGGAGGCTGACTTAAGTATTCCCAAAGTAAGGGAATTATATGTCACTCCCCAAAATGGTAGACAGAATACACCAGGCATTTTGATTTAGCCACAACTCTCGTCCACAATAAGGTACGTCTGAGATAGACATAGGCGTAGAGAAGACTTATTGTAGGCATCAAATCCTAACCTCTTCGTTACACAAAGGTCTTCCATTTGGTCCCACAACAGGCTCTTGGCATTAGGCCCCCTGCTGGAGTGTGCGCCCTCAGCAAATGCCCAATCGTGCTGACCCTTGATGCAGGCCATGCAGCAGCGCCTCATATTTTATCGTTTTTTCCATGTCCTGCTGAGGAAATGCTCCAGCAATACCGTCAAAGTTCACGGTCAGGCATGACAGGGGATTTCCTTGGAAATGTTTTTTCCTCCCATCCCAGGAAGTCAACAGGATGTACTCTTAATTGCCCTGATCCTTAAGGACTGGCTCCCTAGGACATGAGTAGGAAGAACAAGTCCACACGGGAGCCGTCGGATGGCTCCTCAAGTCAACACGCACCCTTTGGTATTGACCACCGTTGGTCGAATACTCGGAACAGAGGGAGAAGTTTTGTCTCTTCGCCACCACAAAGGGGGGAACTTAAACGTATCGCCTAAAAAAAGAGGACCAAAGTGGACATAGATTTGCATAAAAGTAGCCTATGCTAACTTATATGTATACAGAAATGTAGAAATGATTACCAGAATTGAAATAGAAATGCATCTCACCGCAACTGGGAAGACGGAGGCCATGTGCCTGCTTAGGCTCCTAACTGGACATCTTCAAGGCCCCTGCTGATGACTCTCCTATGCATCCTTTGTGGTTAAGCTAGACACGATCTGGACAGCCCTTCAAATAGACTATGCATTCAAATAAAGGGCTGCCCCTCTGTAAAATAGGATACCCAACCACTTCCCTCTAAGTGAACATGTGTAAAGGTTGGTTTGCATAAAAGTTTTCGGCTGCCAGTCCTAGACTCACTTCCTAGGGAATCCAGTCGGACTTAATTCCAGGTAAACACACCTAGAATTGTGCTGTTAATTCAAAAGATGCCCTCAATTATTCCAGCAGCATTTTAAAAAACAATTTTTTTAAATGAAAGTACTTATAAAAGCTACGGGTGGCAAGACGCTGTTCCCCTGTCCAAAGAGTCATTCTTTCTCATTCAAAAGGGGATGCCACAATTAAAACTACGCCATACCTGCTACGCTGCAAACACCCATCCTCTCAAAAACAAACAAACAAACATACGCTTCTGGCTAGAGAATAATTGGTCTGACCCATTGGTTCAATTGATAGGTGAATCAGCTAAAAAAATCTCACCTGTGAATAATCTAAGATTTCCTTAATCTGGTGATGCCTGGGAGACCAAGCTTGTGATGTCAATTTAGCCGTTGCCCTGCGCAAACAGAGGAAACTGTCCAGCTGTTGAGCATGTACAGACTACCTGAGGAGGTGATGGGGGTCTTCTTAAGCAGGGGCTGGACTACAACATCCCATCAGTCAGGGATGTTGTAGTTGCAAGCGTCTTGCAGAGAACAGGGGGATGGACTGGATGAACTCCAAGGTCCCTCCCAACTCTAAAATTCTGATTCTATGGATGGAATACTCAACCAGCATGGGTCCCTGGGCATGTTACAGACAGGCCTAAATATGTTAACTATTCCTGATAAGACTCATCAAAGACAGATCCGGCTGCAAGTAATTCTATTTGTTTTACATACAAAGGCCAGAGACTTTTCAAGAAGGATCGCTAGCTCTGGTTTGGAGCCCTGCCCACGCACTCATCATGAGTCCTGGGCCTGTGACACAATCTTGCAGAGGGCGTCGCATTGGGTGCTCTTAGTTAAATTTCAACCGCTTAAGCCTTCAGACCAGTGCCCCCCCACCCTCCCCCAGCCCCATAGATTTGCAGAGATCTGGCCAAGGAGCTTTGCAGAGGCCTATAAGCAATTGATTTGGATCAAGGGTTCCTCAGTCAAAATGCTGCCGTGCAACATTTTCAGACTTTGGTCTCTTGCTCAACCCCCCTCCGCCCTTCAAATGCTATGATTACATGATTGAATCTCAGCTTTCATCTATACTCCCTCCACCCCGGCCAACCCCAATCTGTGGGATTGAAGAACAAAGCTTTAAACTGTGGCTTAAGTGAAACCTATTGATTTAGAAACTTAAAAGCATTCTTAAAACAAATCTCATGATTTTAAAGTCAGGCTCAGGATGTTTGAAATGCCCAAGAATATGTCAGTAATGCAGTGTTTGTATGTGCTTCTGCCCTCTATGGGATGGACCCCAAACAGCTAATATTTTAGGATTTAGATTAGAGCTAAGGCAAATGCAGTTCTCAAAATGCAAGTTGTAAAGTGCTGCAAATTCAGCCAGAGGTTTGGAGGTTCTTGACAGGTGGATGGAGCTTACAGGGCTGGGAAAGCATGAGCGTTGATATATTCAAATACGTTTACACTGATTTCCTTCTAGTATAAACCCAAAGCATTTTATAAAGAATATTCAAACTTTAAAACAATGCCATCAATAAGTATCAATCATAATCATGTTTTGCAATTCTCTCTCTCTCTGCAATAAATTAAGAGAAAGTGGAGCAGCAGTGAGGTTTTTTACAAGGGTCCCCAATCTGGGACATAAGCCTGAGTCATGTGCCCAACATATGAATGAGCAACAAAGTAGTATTACAGGAAATTGTCACCTGTTTGTGACATTTCCTTTTTAAAAAAAATGAGTAAAGTTGCCTCTGATTGTAGGCATTTGACCTTTGTGAAATGTTAGAAAGAGCGATATGTACAGCGACCAGCTAGGCATTACTAAAACTGGCGATGGTGTGCCTAAAGGGATGATTAAAACCCATACCAGATTTTCAATGTCAAAACCAGATCATGGCCTGAATAGTTTGAAAAGGAAACCTGTAGGGTCCTTTCCCCACCTCTCAAACCAACCAAATTAATTGTGTGCCGGAGACTTGTTTTTAACATATTTCCAAACACAAGTGTGTCAAAGGAAGAAAGAACACAAGCTGGATTTTCCACGGCAGGTGTTCACGCTTAATTCTGCTGAATGGTAAAGGTGAAATTTTATTCCCAGGAATATATGAGATGCAGGCTGAGCATCTGGGCCCATCCTGAGAATAAGAACAGGCAAACTTCCTTGCCGCGGTGGATTCAGATTAAGGTTTATTTATTTATTTATTTATTTATTACATTTTTATACGCCCCATAGCCGAAGCTCTCTGGGCGGTTCACAAAAATTAAAACCATGAAATCATTTTAAAATATATAAAACAAGGCACAATCTAAAAACACAGAATAACATACAATATAAAAAACACAACCAGAATAAAACCAAGCAGCAGCATCTAGGGGTGGTCAATTTATGGCCCTCCAGATGTATTGGCCCACAACTCTCATCAGCCTTAACTAGCATAGCCGATGGTATGGGAGTTGTAGGCCAAAACACCTGGAGTGCCACAAGTTGAACACCCCTAGTGTAGACTAAGGGTAGACCCTGGTGGTTGCTATGGGAGTTTCTGGCAGTTGCTAAGGGAACCCCTAATGGCTGACAGGGGATGTTCTGACAATTGCTAAGGGAGGCTTTGGTGGTTACTAAATGAGGCCCTGATGGTTGCTAATGAAGGCCCTGGGGGTTGCTAAGGGAGGCCTAAATGGTTGCTAAGGAAGGCCCTGAGCTTTGCTAGGGGAGGCCCTCATGTTTGCTAGGGGAGGTTCTGATGATTGCTAAGGGAGGCTCAATTCAATCACAGGCCATCAGGGAAGCCTTCTTCAATTCATAGACCAGCCTTCCCCAACATGACGTCCTGCAGCATCCCCCAGCCAGTTGTAGTTGGGGAATGCTGCCTTAGGCAAAGAGTGGGATAAGCTAGGTTGACCATGTGTCTCAGGAGACATTCTCTTTTTCGAACGGCCATCAGAGAATAGTCCTTTATTTCAAGGCACCTTCTATTTGAAGGACTGCCTAGTCCCTGCCTGGCCTGTTCCACAGTAGAGCGAGGGCGCGCCGAGTGATGACATCACCCGGCGCACTGTCGCTCTATTGTGGAACAGGCCGCAAGGCCACAGAAGCAGCGGGCGGCAGTGGACGGGAGTGAGGAGGCAGCAGGTAAGGAGCGTGAGTGGGGGAGGGGGGAGGAGGTCCGATCCTCCAATCTTTTCCGAACCGGATCAGGTCCTTTCGGATTGGATGAGATTGAACGATCCAGCTACGGGGGATCGGAATCGGATAATTTTATCCGATTTTGGCCGGATTGAGTCCGGATCGTGGATCGGACCCGATCCGGTGCACACCCCTACATTTTATGCCTTACCCCAGATCAGAGTATGGCCTTGGTGGATCCCACCCACTCCCACTTCCCCCCCTTTTTTTTCCCTTCCCAGTCAGCCGTGCTCAACATTCGTCTTTGGAGAAGTTCACAGGATTGGTTTCGGTGCGGCGTGCTGATTTATCAAGGCCGTCCCTTATTGTAACAAATTCTTTTGGGAAACCCAGTTTCTCGGGACAGAGGGGCCGGGGAGGGCTACTCCTGAGGTCTGTTTAGAGCCTCTAAGTGCCTCTCCGGTGTCTGAAGTGCAGCTCCTCCTTCGCAGAGGTGCTTTGCCCATCTGACAAGGTGCTTTTCAAGGCTTCGGAATGTTGATATTAAATTTCCCTCTGTCTATAAACAGAGTGCGAGGACGGAATGACTGAAAACCCATTGCCATCTGGCCAGCTGGAGAAGAAGCCTGAGATGAAAGGAGCTGGAGTGATAAAAGGGAAACAGGCAGTGATAGAAGATGGAGACCCAACTGGCAGATTGTGCCAGGCCTCCAGATCTTCTGTACTTCTGCCAAGGTTTCTCCTGAGTTTGCTGGTACATTCCTCTTGTGCTTCGGTCGAGTTGCTTTGACTACATAAAGTTGCACCCTCGGATAATGAGTTCACTTTTAGTATATAACAACAACGTATAGGGTGACCATATGAAAAGGAGGACAGGGCTCCTGTACCTTTAACAGTTGCGTAGAAAAGGGAATTTCAGCAGGTGTCATTTGTAGGCATGCAGCATTTGTAGGCATTTGTAGGCATGGTGAAAACCCCTCTTCAACACAACAGTTAAAGATGCAGGAGCCCTGCCCTCTTTTGTATCTGACCACAATAGACAGAGCTCCTGCAGCTTTAACTGTTGTGATGAAGGGGGAATTTTACCAGGTGCTGCATGCAGACAAATGACACTTGCTGAAATTCCCTTTTCCATATAACTGTTAAAGATACAGGAGCCCTGTCCTCCTTTCCATAGGGTCACCCTGTCAACAAACAACAAACCTTGAGGGCCAGTTTTCTTGGTAGAAAGGCAGGGTCCAGTGCAAATCAATTAATAAACAACAAAAATACTAACAACAATAACAATATTTTATATGATTATATCATTGTTACAGCCAAGTGTCTATTGGTTACCTTAATACTACATCATAGAGGTGCATTTATATGGGAGCTGTTAAGATGCAATACAGTCCATGCTTATCTGGGTGTTGAACTAACTTCTGAGTAGCCATGCATAAGATGTCTGCTCAGAAGTAAGCCCCATTGAGCTCAGTTTTGTACAGGAATGCTGCTTTATAGTGTTTTAACCGTGCAAGCCTAGGTATGTCTGGTCAGAAGCCTGCCCAACTGAGATTAATTGAACTTACTCCCAGGTAAGTGTGGAATAGATTGCTGTCTAAAGGCTTTCATATACGTTAGGGTGACCAGATAAAATCCAGGTCAGGGCTCATGTAACTTTAACAGTTGTAGAGAAAAGGGAATTTCAGCCAGTGTCATTTGTATGCAATTAGTTCCTGGTGAAATTCCCTCTTCATCACACCAGTTAAAGTTGCAGGGGTCCTGCCTTCTTTTGTATATAGATACTCTAGTATAGTGCCTGCAACTTTAACAGGTGTGATGAAGAGGGAATTTCACCAGGAACTAATTGCATACAAATGACACTCGCTGAAATTCCCTTTTCTCTACAACTGTTAAAGTTACATGAGCCCTGGCCTGGATTTTATCTGGTCACCCTAGTCAAGAGAGCATGGCTCCTGCAGCTTTAACACTTTTTCATAGCCTCAGGTAGCTTTCTAGGAAACCATGACTTTTGGACAATGGTGTTTTCTGAAATAATCCCTGGACAGATAGGCTTTCACATCAACCCCTTTTTCTTATATTCTCATGAGGACTAGTGTTTTAATGAGGAAGAATGATCCAGATATTGAACAGGACAAAAATGGATTTAACCTGTTAAAAGGCTGCCAGAGAGCAGGAGCTGGGAAAGATGGGGAGCCCAAACATCACTTGCCAAGACAGCACAGGCAATACTGAGTGGAATGGACCAATGGTCTGATTCAGTATAAGGCAGCATCCTACAAATAACTGCAACACCTGCAACATACAACTCCCATGCAGGAGCCCCATCAACACATGGCAAGGTTTTCCCTCTGGCACGCTTGTGGCCAGCTCAGCCTAATTTGACTGAGAGTGAATGTCCCCTGGCAGAAAGGGAAATTTTCAAAGCCCTATCAGAAAGGCATAAATCTTTTCTGAATGGGACGGTGGTTGCCTGTTGAAGCCTCTATTGTTCTGTCTCCGGCCAGGAGTTGTTCAGACCTTTTCAATGCCTGAATAAGCATTTCCTTTCCAAGTTGCTAGGGCACCCACGGGAAAAGATTGGTGTCAAGAGGCCCCATAATGGCTGGATTTAGAACTGTTACTGGAGTCCGAAAGCTGTAAATCTTCAGGTGGCGACAGGGCATGGAGTGTGTTACGCTTGGTGCGCTAGCTGTGACCCTTCCTGAATTGGTCTGACTTGGCAATAGAATCATAGAGTTGGAAGGAACCATCGCGTCCAACCCCCTGCTCAATGCAGGAATCCGCCTTAAAACATACCTGACAGATGGTTGTCCGGCTGCCTCTTGAATGCCTCTAGTGTGGGAAAGCCCACGACCTCCCTTGGTCATTGGTTCCATTGTCGTATTACTCTAACAGTCAGGAAGTTTTTCCTGATGTGCAACTGGAATCTGGCTTCCTGTAACTTGAGCCCATTATTCAGTGTCCTGCACTCTGGGAGGATCAAGAAGAGATCCTGGCCGTCCTCTGTGTGACAACCTTTCAAGTATTTGAAGAGTGCTATCATGTCTCCCCTCAGTCTTCTCTTCTCCAGGCTAAACGCCCAGTTCTTTCAGTCTCTCCTCATAGGGCTTTGTTTCCAGACCCCTGATCATCCTTGTTGCCCTCCTCTGAATACGCTCCAGTTTGTCTGCATCCTTCTTGAATTGTGGTGCCCAGAACTGGACACAGTATTCGAGATGAGGCTTAACCAGTGCCGAATAGAGGGGAACCAGTACCTCGCGCGATTTGGAAACTATACTTCTATTAATGCAGCCCAAAATAGCATTTGCTTTTTTTGCAGCCACATCACACTGCTGGCTCATAGTCAGCTTGTGATCTACAACAATTCCAAGTTAGCTGTGCCTTGGTTATGACATTACGCTTAGACTACTGCAATGCACTTTACGTGGGGCTATCCTTGAAGTGTGTTCCGGAAGCTTCAGTGGGTGTATTGCATCTGTCTCGAAAGACCTGCCCAATTGCTTTCTGGGCTCAATTCAAAGTGCTGGTCTTAAACTTGAAAGCCACAACCGGCTTAGGGCCTGCCTCTCTAAGGGACTACATGTCTGATGAACGTACCCCATTATTAAGATCTGCAGGACCTTCAGAGGTCTGTTTGTCAGCCATGCATGAAAGGGTATTCTCCTGCATTTCTTCCAAACTGTGGAAAGCACTCTTGGCCCACGCTCTCTCGGCCTTTAGAAAGGGGCGAAGATATGTTTTTAAAATTTAGCCTTTTAAATGACGTAGTTAACGTTTTAATGCTTTAATGTCCTTCTTTTAAGATGTTATGGTTTTAAAGCGTTGTGCGCCACCTTGATGACTTTTTAGCAAATAAGGCAGCGTAGAAAATGCTAGTAAGACCAGAAGATAAAACTTTCATGGTTTGGTAGAATAGCACTATTAAAAATGAAGATATTACCTAAAATTAATTTCTTATTTAGGATGTTGCCAATTAAAATATCAGAAATAGAGTTGAAAAAATGGCAAACAGTGTTTAACAATTTTAGTAATGGAGATAAGAAAGCTAGAATAAATAAGAAAATGTGGTATAAACAACAGGGAACAGGAGGGTTAGGCCTTCCTAATTTGAAGGGATATTATTTGGCTAACCAATTAAGATATGTAGTGGAAGGTATTCTAGGTTTGGGAGAAAAGTGTTGGTTAGAATTGGAATCCAAAGAAGTAGAAATGGAATTGGAAAATATATATTTTAATAAAATTAATAAGAAATTTTTACAAGGAGTTAGGAATCCGATATTGAAGAATATTTTGGAATTTGGGCTAAGAATAAGATTAAATTAATACCCGCCGTCTCCCCATTAACTCCGGTAGAGATGATGGAGAGCTTCCCAGAAAATCTAAAAGAAGTAATGGGGAAAATATTAAGAAAACAAAACATAATAGATTAGAAAGAGTGATAAAGATGGAGAATTTAAATCAAATAAAAGAAACACTAAGGGAAGAGAAAGTTTCATGGATTAATTGTATACAGTTGGAACAGTGGATAAAGAACTGGGTAAAAGAAAATAAAAAATGTAGAGAATATACGATATTTGAAAAAATGATAACACAAAGACGAGAGAAGGAACAAAATATGGTATTAAAAGGTATAACAAGTGAAATTTATAAAATATTGATGGTAAAAGAAGAACAAGGGGATGGTTGCAAACTGGTGTGGGAAAATGATATGAAAATTTTAATAAGTAATCAGAATTGGGCAAAGTTATGGGGAGCAAGGAATTTGAAAACTTTATCAGTAAGGATAAAAGAAAATTATTATAAATTAGTATGGCGATGGTATTTAACACCAATTATATTGAATCAAATAGATAAAAAAAATTCGGTATTATGTTGGAGAGGATGTCAACAAACTGGCACGTATGTTCATATGTGGTGGTCATGTAAATATGTACAAAAGTTTTGGCAAATGGTATATAAAGAGATAAAAGAGATAACGGGAATTGATTTGGAGTCATCCCCAAAGATTGCGTTATTATCAATATATGAAATATATGAGGGGATGAAATGTAATCAGAATACTAAGGATTGAATTACTATGTTACTAACTGCAGCAAGATTAATAATAGCAAGGAAATGGAAGATGAATTGTTTGATTGTTGAGCAGGGCACTTTTCATTTTGGAGACTCGCCAAATGTTCAGGCCCGGTTTACCCCAACTTGGAAAAGAAGTAGCTGATTCCATCATACTTGTCGAAGCAAAGTTTGATTTATTGGAGCTTCCCAGAGCCAAGATCTGTATTATTTTTTAAGCCTCCGTTCTTCAGCCAGTTTTCCTAGCGCCTGCTTTGCAAGCTATTCCAGCTTCTGTCTGGCACGGCCGAGGCTGAATCACTTCCAAAACAAAAAATCCACTGCTTATCAACCCGGCCCTGGACGTTATATAAATTCTGTCTCCGTATTCCAGTATGCAGCACAAACAGCCCCTCTGTTCCTCCGCATGACAAGTTCCAGGTGGCTCCAGCGTGTGCCACATATAAATCCAGAACAAAGCAGACAGCAAGGACGCTCCGTATCCCTCCCCTCCACAAGTTTGTATTTTTTATGGATCGTTCATATTTCATGATCTCTGCCCATAATGAGCAGAAAACTATTATGGGGCAGCGTCCTTCTTGGTGTGTGTGTGTGTGTGTGTGTGTGTGTGAGAGAGAGAGAGAGGGGGAGAGAGAGAGAGAGAGTCCATTGCTGGGAAATCCGTTTTTCTTTTTGCTCAATGGAGTTCCCACAGCGTGCCTGACTCTGTTTGCCTCTGCAGACTGAGCTGCGTTTTTTTTCCAAAGTGAAGGATTTTTTTGTGTTAGTTGTGCGTGTGGCAAGACGTTATTTGTGCCAGTAGAGATTTACACAATTTTCACTTGCAATTTGCATGATTTGCCCAAATTGTGATCAGAATTTACAAAATATTGCTGGAAATTCAGATGTAATTTGCACAACTTAAAAAATACAGAAAACCTGCAAACGGGCCTGACTTGAGGCAGATCTACTCAGGCAGGCTCCACAGCAGAAAGGGGACTGACGGGCTGGGCGGGAACTAAGTAAAGCTCATCTGAACCTATTTCAATCAGCACTGACTTCGTGCGGTTTGCTCTTTTGCTTGACTTATGGTTGTTATCACCTACTGCTGTCGTCTATTTATTTGTATGCTGCTTTCCCACAAAACTGTGCCCAAAGCAGCTCACAACATAATCAATGAACAGCAGTAAATGTAATCTACAACAACATACCAAATGAACCACAGTAAATGTATCAGCAGCGTTCCAAAAATTCAACAGGAACAATTATGTATGAACAGCAATAGTGTTGCTTGGTAGATAAATACATAATTAAAATATCAGTATACACAATACCAAATATAGGCTGACCATACAAAAAGGAGGACAGGGCTCATGTAACTTTAACAGTTGTAGAGAAAAGGGAATTTCAGCCAGTGTCATTTGTATGCAATTACTTCCTGGTGAAATTCCCTCTTCATCACAACAGTTAAAGCTTCAGGGACCCTGCCTTCTTTTGTATATGGTCACTCTAGTATAGTGCCTGCAACTTTAACTGTTGTGATGAAGAGGGAATATCATAATAATAATAATAATAACGATTTATTTCTTACCCGCCTCTCCGTCTAGATCGAGGCGGGGAACAACAACATGATAAAATACATAAAACTAATTAAAACATGACAAATATTATTAAAACTGCATTAAAACATCCTAAAACATCCTAAAAACAGTCTAAAAATTACACTGGATATGCCTGCCGGAAGAGAACAGTCTTTATAGCTTTCTTAAATTCTAAAAGACTGTTAAGTTGACGAGTCTCCTCCGGCAGGTCATTCCACAGTCTGGGAGCGGCAGAAGAGAAGGTCCTCTGGGTAACAGTTGTCAGCCTGGTCTTGGCTGACCGCAGTAAGTTCTTCCCAGAGGACCTGAGCGTGCGGGGCGGATTGTACGGGAGAAGGCGATCCCGCAGGTAACCTGGACCCAAACCATGTAGGGCTTTAAAGGTAATGACCAACACTTTATACTTCGCCCGGAAACTAATTGGCAGCCAGTGGAGCGATTTTAAAGCTGGCGTAATATGGTCACTCCTAGATATCACCAGGAACTAATTGCATACAAATGACACTGGCTGGAATTCCCTTTTCTCTACAACTGTTAAAGTTACATGAGCCCTGTCCTCCTTTTCATATGGTCAGCCTATGTAACATTTCTCTCTCTCTCTCTCAAAATACTAGAACCCAGTGGGGTCATCCCATGAAGCTGAATGGTGGGAGATTCAGGAGAAATAAAAGGAATTACTTCTTCATGCAGCGCATAGTTAGATTAAGGAATTCGCTACCACAAGATGTAGTGATAGCCACCAATTTGGGTGTCTTTAAAAGGGGGGTGGACAAATTCCTGGAGGAGAAAGCTATCAATGGCTACTAGCCCTGATGGTTATGGGCTACCTCCAGTATCCAAGGCAGTAAGGCTGTGTGCACCAGTTGCTGGGAAACATGGGAGGGAGGGTGCTGTTGCACCCATGTCCTGCTTTGTGGGTCCCTCATTGACAGCTGTTTGCCCACTGTGTGAACAGAGTGCTGGACTAGATGGACCGTCGGTCTGATCCAGTATGGCACTTCTGATGTTCTTAACAGAACTGGCAGCGGGGGAGAGAATGAAAAACATCTTTCTCCAAGACCTTTGCTCTAATCAAAATCTGAGACCCTCGCTGTGATCGTTCTGATAGATTATGTTAATTTGCCTCCAGATCCTTGCTTTTTTTAAGAGCCTCGGGAACCCTGAACGAGACAATATTCGGAACATCCGCTTTCAAGCAATATGGTTGAGTGGTTAGAGCGTTGGACAGGGAGTTGGGAGATCCGGGTTCTAGTCCCCGCTCGGCCATGAAGCCTGCTAGGTGACTTTGGTTCAGCCACTGACTCTCGGCCTCAGCCACCTCACAAGATTGTTGTGAGGATAAAATAGAAAGGAGGAGGCCTCATGTAAGCTGCCATGAGTTCCTTGGAGGAAAAATGGTGGGATAAAAATTTATAACGATACAGTTGGCAGACCCAACCACACAGCTCTTGCTTGCTTTGGATCCACAGGTTCCAAAGTTGGAAATTCCCAACTCTCTTGCTCTCAGGGTGACCAGATGGAAAGGCGGACAGGGCTCCTGTATCTTTAGCAGTTGTAAAGAAAAGGGAATTTCAGCAATATCATTTGTATGCATGCAGCACCTGGGCCAGATCTACATCAGGCAGGATGTAGATCTGCACCTGCAGGCCCCAACCGTTGCCACTGCTATTATAAACCATTTCAAAAGCAGTAGTGTAGATCCTGCCCTGGTGAAATTCCCTCTTCATCACAACAGCTAAAGCTGCAGGAGACCTGCTGTCTTTCGTATTTGGTCACACTAGGCAGGGCTCCTGCAGCTTTAAGCGTTGTGATGAAGAAGGAATTTCACCAGGTGCTGCATGCATACAAATGACACCTGCTGAAATTCCCTTTTCTATGTAACTGTTAAAGATACAGGAGCCCTATCCTCCTTTCCATAGGGTCACCCTACTTGCTTGCTCCCTCGATCTAATTTCAATCTGCAGAATGGTTCCCCCCTCCCTTGTGGGGATCCCCCCTTAGACTACTCATTCAGAGCATTTGTAATGATTGAGAGCCATTAAGTCCTTTGGGATGCAATCTTATATATGGTTAGACCAAAACAAAAATGGTCTAGGACTCCCAGCATCCTCCAGCCAGCCATGCTGGCTGGGGTATGCTGGGAGTTGTAAGGCTTTTTCCTGTCTAATCATGCATAGGGTTCTGCTTTAGTCAAGTTCCTGCTGGCAAAACTGCATTTCTCCGATTGCTGTGCAGAAGAATGATCTATTTCGCAACCCTGCATTTAACCATTAGAAGAATATGCCTAGAGAGCCATAATTGTGAGCTCGGTTCAAATCTCACATCCCACCTCTCTTGCTGACTTTCCACTGGGGATTTACTGGGCTAAATAAGACAGACCTGTGTAATTTGTTCCAGCATAGACTGGGATGAGGCCTCCCTCTAGTGGTCACCTGCTGGATCTAACGTGAATCCTTCCCGTAGCTGAAATGGTATTGGCAGGCATAGAGGGAACCCCCAAAGTCTGCAGAATAGAACAAATCTTTTACAGAGTATCATGAAGGGGGGGTACCCCAAACAATTCAGCGAGGCCTGCAGGTGCAGAGTGGGCATGGACTACTGACTGCCGGTTGGCAGGGTGCATGGGTGGGAGGCAAAGAGGGAATGGAGTCTCACGGAAGACGGTGTGGCTGGCTGGCCAGAATTCTGAGCTGGGAGCATCCCATACTGCACCTTTTTATTGCAGGTCTCACACGTGACAACCCCAAATGCACTCCTATGCTGGATTTATTCGCACATATAGGATTGGGATTGTAGCTTGCCCTTGCAAAACCTGGGTGTCGGGTGCTGAAAGAAAGTCTGCCATATTCTGAGTCAGACCACTGGTCCATTTGGCTCAGGTGTGCTTGCAGCTGAGACCTGCAGAGGTCTTTTTGTAGGGTGACCCGATGAAAAGAAGGACAGGGTTCCTGCATCTTTAACAGCTGCATAGAAAAGGGAATTTCACCAGGTGCTGCATGCAGACAAATGACACCTGCTAAAATTCCCTTTTCTGTACAACTGTGAAAGATGCAGGAGCCCTGTCCTCCTTTCCATAGGGTCACCCTGCTTTCTCGGCTCCTGATAGCAGAGATCCTTTGGACTCCATAAGCCAGAGATTGAACCTGGGAGATTCTTCAAAGCAGGTGTTCACTATGACTACTTTACTACTGCCCAGAGTGCTTTGGCTATTGAACAGTGTAGCAATGAAGTAAAGAAAGAAAGAAAGAAAATATGGAGCTACTGGCCACCAGCTCTCTCAGGCCTAATTATCACTGAGGTGGAACACCTGTGTTTGGGCTACCCTGCTTTGGACTGCAGGTTGGTGCTCAAGCGTTAGAATGCTCCTCTGAACCGAAATTCCCAGGTGACAGCGGAAATGGGCCTAGCCTGACATGCTAGTGTTTTCTATGGGGGGGATCACTTGTGATTACCCCACCCTGGGTCTGAGTCGCTACAGCCCTGACACAGGTTGAACATGTCCGTGAGAACAAAGTCACCAATTCAAAGTGCCACTTCCTCCAAATCTCCCACTGGAAAAAAAAATGTGGGTGGGTAGTGGAACCGTTTACTCATCACAAAATAATAATAATAATAATAATAATAATAATAATAATAAGGAAATGCATCTTTTTTAAAAAAACAAAAGAACAGAGGGCACAATTTTGCATAAAATTTGCATATGTTAATTTCTATGTATAGGTGCTAGTTTAGGAAATAATGGCTGTAACGTCAATATAAATAGAGGACATCTCCCCATAGTTTGGAAGACTGAGCAGGTGAGCTCTCGGTCTTCTGTCCAAGTGCTGTTAACAGCAGATGGGCAATTTCATGTCAGGAAAAAACAGGACATGTCAGGATTTTTGATGACAAATCCAGGAAGGAGTGGGGGGAATTACAAAATTTGAAGAAAAACCCGTATTTTTCCCATCCTCCCCCCCCCCCACCCAAAAGGCAGCTCTACTTTATAGTCAATGGGAATGAACAACAATGTTTACAACTCCATCATTTTTAAAGATAAAGAGATGAAACTTGGCACCATGAAAGCCCTTAGGTGAAGCAGATCCGTTCATCCGTTTAGTTTTAGGATTTTTTAAAAAAAAATTGAAGTTTTAAAATATTTTTTTTAAAAAAACATCATTTTTAAAGAAAAAAAGATGAAACGTGGCACTTTGATAGCTCTTAAGTAGGGCTTTAGCCATGCCAAGTTTGAAGCAGATGCGTTCATCCATTGAGTTTTAGGATTTTTTAAAAAATATGAGGTTTTAAGATTATTATTATTGTTTTTTTTAAAAAAAATCATTTGTAAAGATAAGGAGATGAAACTTGGCATCATGATAGTTCTTAAGTAGGGCTTTAGCCATGCTAAGTTTCAAGCATATCTGTTCATCTGTTGATTTTTAGCAATTTTTAAAATTTTGAGGTTTTAAAATTATTTTTTAAAAAAAACACTGGAGCCATACCCTTCAAACTCAAGTTGTCAAACCTCCTCTTTGGGGGCTTGCACCTTGAGCAGTTTCAGCCCTTGGCATCAAGGAGATCTTGAGTTTTTAGCTAAGAAGTGCTGGGTGAGTACAACACCTTTCCTGCTGCAGATTTGGTGGGCAGTTGGGCACCTGGAGTTCAACAAAGGCGAGGCGTCCGCAGATCAAAATGTGGGAATAAAAAAGCCAGCCAGCCGGCCGGCAGCAAGCCCTGTTAAGCAGCAGCTTGCAGTGGAGTGAGGATACAATCAGAAAAGATATTTGAGGGAAGGGGAGAATGTATTACACAGAGTATAGCAACAAAGCACAGCAAAAGCTACAAAAGTGGGAGCGAGTGAAGTTACTTTCAAATACATTGGATGTCTCACTTGTTATTTCAGTGATGCTAACATTAAGATGTTATGTAGAACAGATTTGTCTTAATTGTGTGTTGTAAAATCAGATTTGTGACCAAGGCTATGTTAAGGTGGGCACCCCCACCCCCCCTTGGTGCTGGACATGCCCCCTGGGGGGACATGTTGGTGGGGGCTGACCATGGGCGGATCTACACTGCTGTTTTAAAGTGCTTTAAAGCGCTTTATAACAGCAGTGTAGAGCCTTCCCTGGTTGTCCTCCTTTTTGGTTTCCAGAATATGGTCGCCCTATAAAGGCCTTCGCTGCTCTCCCTTCTCCTATTTTTTTCATCTTTAAACTAGAGTTGCACCGTACAGCCTTCCAATTAAGGATGCCTTCAAATCGACAACTGTCCTCTGGCAGCTCTTCAAACAGAGGACTCTCCTCTGTAAAAGAGGACACATGGCCACTCTGTGCTGGTCTTTAAAGACAATCTTCAGGCTGCGTCTTGGTTGCTATCTTTATAGCCAGGAAGGGATTGGCTAAAGGCCCTGAAGATTTCTTGTAATACATTTTTGATTTCCTTCCCTCTTTGTCTCTCCCTTGGGGGCCTGCAGAGTTTTTTGACGATTACAGTGAAGGCCGGGAATGCGTCAACTGCGGGGCCATGTCCACCCCACTGTGGAGGAGAGACGGCACGGGGCACTACCTGTGCAATGCCTGCGGGCTCTACCATAAGATGAACGGCATCAACCGCCCGCTGATCAAGCCCCAGAGGAGGCTGGTAAGGAAACCCGAGGGTCAGCTGTGTCCACGCTTAGCAACCGGCTACATCCCACCTCCCCATAGGTAACCCTGACCCATGGCCAGCTGAACATATTAGGCAGAAAAGGCACATCTACGCAGATCTATTCCACATATAAGGGTCATACAGTAGAGCTTTACCTGGTTGCAAAATGTTTATTTTCATTTATTTTATTTTATTTTGAAAATTGAGTATGACCCCCGTTTGCAGGTCTTATTTAATGTCCTGTGGTGTTATCAAACATCAAGAAGCCAGACAAAATTCAGAGCTTTGGCTATGGGGTGGTATATAAGTGTAATTAATAATAATAATAATAATAATAATAATAATAATAATAATTCCATTTCCAGAAATCCCAAATGCATGTTTTTTTTTGTTTACTTGCTGTTAACGGTTTTCTTAACATAAGGGAGCACATGGAGAAAGCCTGGTGCAATTAACTCTTGTTTAGGGTGACCCTATGTAAAGGAGGACAGGGCTCCTGTATCTTTAACATTTGTATTGAAAGGGGACTTTCAGCAGGTGTCCTTTGTATGCATGCAGCACCTCATGAAATTCCCTCTTCATCACAACAGTTCAAGCTGCAGGAGCCCTGCCCTACTGACCAGATACAAAAGAGGGCAGGGCGCCTGCAGCTCGAACTGATGTGATGACGAGGGAATTTCACCAGGCGCTGCATGCCTACCAATGACACCTGCTGAAATTCCCTGTTCGATACAACTGTGAAAGGCACAGGAGCCCTGTCGTCCTTTCCGTATGGTCACCCTATAGTTAACACAGAGTCCAAGAAGACAAAAGTGCCCCACGGAGATCATAATCTAAAATTCAGCACAACAACAAAGGGCAGGGAAGCGGAGCAGGGAGGGGTAAATGGGGGGAAATTGGCAATCGTTTCGGTTACATGTACTGAACGAAAGTTAAGGGAGAAAGGGCAGAGCCATCTGAAAAAGCAAGAGACCGTTCGGTGGATGAGGAGGGTGGAGTTAACTTTTAACTCGTGCAGTTTATTCTGTCTTCAAGTTGTCAAACGATTTGAAACATTTGGGCAACGATTTGGGAGGCGGATAGAAGCGTGTCGGGGATGGTTAAGGATTTAATTAGTAGGAGTTTGGAAGGCTTTGGGCCTATCCAGTCTCTAGGACGTTACAGTCGGTGTCCGAACAGGGTGGCGTTGCTGAGCCCACAGACATGTTCTCGGCCAAGGCAAGCAGGTGGCTTGCAAGGGGGGGGGGGAGTAGAGGCACTCCCCCATCTCTGCTGTGAGAACACTGACAGAGGTCAACCCACACAGCTAAAACGTCCCCGCAGCGGTGCCTTAACTATCCCTGACAAAGCGCCACGGATATGGCGCGTGGGAGAGATGGGCTATCGTGGCAGAATCCTTGGCAGGGTAGCCCTGGAGAAAAGTCATGGGTCTTGACGGAGACCTGAAGCCCCCTACCCTTTCGTATTTTATTTATTTATTTATTTTATTACATTTGTGTACCGCCTCGTAGCCGAAGCTCTCTGGGCGATTTACATAGGATTAAAGCAATTAAAAACTATACAAAAATTAAAACAGCAAAAACATACAACATACACCCAATACGCACGTACGTTTAAAACCGCTGCAACAACCCCAAAAGCTACAAGCCCCAAAACAAAACAAACCCAGGCTCCTCAGATATTGCTATCAAGAGGAAAGTCTTGACCTGGCGCCAAAAAGATAACAATTACTGGAAACCCTGCTTGGTCACCCCCAACGTCGGGGATTGCACCAGGCTTTCTCCGTGCGCTCTCACCTCTCTCTCTTGTATCCACATGGACTAGAAACCTGTTCGCAAAAAAAAAAAAAAAAAAAAGGCGGGGGAGAAGGAAGCCCTGCACGGGATCCCGTGTTTTGCAGCTTCACGGAATGCACACGGCCCTGACGCTCGTTGACATGTCACAGCTGGGGAACGGCGCTGGTTTGCCCGAGGCTGCCGGTCACAGTCCACTGTTCTCACGTTGGGCTCTTGTTCCCACAGTCGGCTACCCGTCGCATTGGGCTCTCGTGCGCCAACTGCCACACGTCCACGACGACACTGTGGCGCAGGAATGCCGAAGGCGAGCCGGTCTGCAACGCCTGCGGTTTATACATGAAGCTCCACAGGGTAAGAGCAGCAGAGCAAGGCAGGAGGCCTAACCCTTGACCGTCTCCCTGTAACGTGGGTGTTGTCTCTGTGGCATCAGGGAACTGCTCTCTCTTGCGGGGTGAAGGGCATGGGGGGATGAGCTCCTCGTGGTTCTTGAGCGTGAGAAGAACGGTGGCAGGCGCCGGTGAGGGGAACGGGCAGAAGATTAGCAAGGAGAGAGTGGTTGACTTTCCACCTTGCTCCAAATGCTCCTTCTTTGCAAGGCCGGGGCAGCAACAAGAGGAATGACCTGGATCTTTGCTGGTCGGTGAAACCCTGAAGTCTGATGTCATCCGAAGATGGCACTGAAAAACGGGAGCAGAAATTGCCATCCCCATTCAGGGCGTTCCGCCTCAGGCAGCGAATGGGTGCCAGGAAGGGCACACCAGGACCCCACTCCCCCCGCTGCCCGCCCCCCAATACCACAGCCCTCAGTGCCTATTGTCCACATCTTGTGGAAAGCCTTTGCGATCCGGTTTCCCAATCAGGGAATGTGCAATCCGTAAAAATTGTAGAAAAAGGGCAGCTAAAGTGACCAAGGCACTGGAGCATCTCCCCTATGAAGAAAGGTTACAACCTCGGGGGCTGCTGAGCTTAGAAAAGAGGTGAGTGAGGGGCAACACGATAGAGGTGTACAAAATTATGCATGGTGTGGAGAGAGTGGCTAGGGAGACATTTTCTCCCTCTTTCATAATCTGTCTGTCTGTCCCTCTCTCTCTCTCTCTCTCTCTCTCTCTCTCTCTCTCTGGGTGCCTCTACAAGAGCGATTTAAAGCTCTTTCGAGGCACATTAAAAATTTGACCTCTACAAGAGCGGAGCGCAAATCGGGGGTCGAGGCGCTTTTTCTGTCCGATTATGCGCATTATCGAATGCATGTTAAATAACGAGTTTTAATTTACCACGGGAGTTGAAGCGCCTTATGACCATGTAAACAAGCGATTCTTTGCATTTAAACACGTTAAAACGCGTTTCATACAACCGGTAATGCGCTTCACCGCCTCCCGTGTATAGGATTAGGCGTAAAAGTGATTGAGAGAAGATGTGCATAATCGGACAACTGGCCGTCAAACCGAATTCTTGTAGAGGGGACCTATCTATCATCTATCTATCTATCTATCTATCTATCATCTATCTATCTCTATCTATCTATCTATCTATCTATCTATCTATCTATCTATCTATCTATCTATCTATCTATCTGTTATTGTATATAGCCATAAGCCTTTACCATGTTTAAAAATGTTAAAAAGAAAGAGACCTTTCCCAATACAAAACTTTGATTTAAATAAAGATCACTAAAAATTCATCACAGCTGTTAAGAACAAACCATGTTTACCATCTGCTAAGAAGGTTGGCCACCCAAATCTAAAAAGATAAGATTTATAGTACATCCTGCTTCTGGATGTGGTGAGACCACAGCTTCTGGGCCGCCCATACTAGAACCGTCCCATGAAACTGGGAGATTCCGGACAGATAAAAGGAATTCAATGCCAGAAGATGGAGTGACGTCCACCCATTTGGACGGGTTTAAAAGGGGGGTTGGATAAATTCCTGGAGGAGAAGGCCAGCAATGGCTGCTTGCCCTGATGGCTCTGTGCTTCGTCCAGTATGTGCATACCATAACGACACTGGTCTGTAATGCATCTTCCTAGGTCCCAAGGCCCTTAGCAATGAGAAAAGAAGGGATTCAAACCAGGAAACGTAAGCCAAAGAACTTAAACAAATCCAAGACACCTACAGGTGAGTACTATTTTTTAAAAATAAATCATACTCATATAAATCTGGTTACAACTTAAATCGTGAGGTCTACTAAGACAGGAAATCAAGGCATGTTTCAGTGCCTAAATCCAGTTTAAACAAAGTTCTTCTACTTAACGGGGATATTCTTTTAAGAAAAAAACCCTAAGAGGGTAGATGATGATTATACAGAGTAGATGATGCTGATGCTGAGTATGTAGGCGATTAATATTATTATGTAGATCAGCCTTCTGGGCTGATGGGAGTTGTAGTCCACAACACCCTCTCAGCTGGGGAAGGCTGGCTTCGCAAAACAACCTCTCTCACACCTGCTTCCATTAAGGGCCATCACCTCCCATCTAGAGCTGCCCAGGCTTTCTGACCTGCCTCGAAGGGTCTTCCCTCTGTGCCGACGTGACGACTGATCACGTGGGGAGCCCAAGAAACGGGGCCTTCTTGGTCGTGGCACCAGAGCTCTGAAACGCCCTCCCAAGGAAGATCTGTCAGGCTTCGTTTCTGCTGCCTCTTAGATAAAGCCTGAGCGCTTCTTCGTTTCAGTGGCAAGAGCACCGCACGCACCTGTTTTCTGGCCAATTGGTGGGAAAGGTCTGGTTTAACAGTGTTTCCTTTTTCTCTTGTTCCCACCCCACGCCCAGGATCAGCCAGTGACGGAAGCCTTACCTCAGCCATTAGCTCGACCACCACCACCACCACCTCCACCACGTCCACCAGCACCGCTGCCACCGGCGAAATGCGCCCCATCAAGACAGAACCGGAGATCTCATCTCATTACGGGCACCTGAGCCCTGTTCCTCAGGTGAGGAAGGGGCTGTTGGAAGGAAGATACAACCAAGCCTGCTGCTAACCTCAATCGAGTTATGACAGGAGTTCAGCTGCTGAACGATCCATCGAAGGCGTCATTTTAGATGTTCAAAATGTTTCTGATTGATTCATCTGATCAGCAAAATATTGCATCCCTACTGGGGAGGGAAAAAAACATTTAAGCACACAATCCTATGGATGTTGAGGCAGAAAAAAAGTCCTACAACTCCGAGCATACTGGGAACTGTAGGATTTTTGTCTGGCTAAACATCCATAGGATTGCGCCCTAAAAGTAGAGAATAAGACAACAGACCAAACATAACCTTCTCTGAGTACTACAAATAGGTGTGGGGAATGTGGATAGGGGGACATTTTTCTCCCTCTCCCATAATACTAGAACCAAGTGGAACCATCCCATGAAGCTGATTGGTGGGAGAGTCAGAACAGATAAAAGGAAGGACTTCTTCACCCAGCACATAGTTAAACTGTGGAACTCACTACCACAAGATGTAGTGATGGCCACCAATTTGGATGGCTTTAAAAGGGGGTTAGATAAATCCCTGGAGGCGAAGGCTATCCATGGCTACTAGCCCTGATGGTTATGTGCTACCTCCAGTATTCCAGGCAGTAAGCCTGCATGCACCAGTTGCTGGGGAATATGGGTGGGAGGCTGCTATTGCACCGTGTCCTGCCTTGTTGGCCCCTGCCGACAGCTGGTTGGCCACTGTGTGAACAGAGTGCTGGACTAGATGGACCCTTGGTCTGATCCAGCAGGGCACTTCTTACGGTCTCATGTGCCTTGCACTCCCCCTCCGCCCTACAAGACCAAGAGGCAGAAGTGACTGCCCACTCATGAAGAAGGCCGCTCAAAAGCCTTGGCGCCACCGCTAAAAAGGCCCTGCGCTATCTGTAACGGCAAACAGGTTTTTTTTCCCCCTTTGGGAAAGTCCTTCGTAGTTTGGCAGCTGGCGTGCGGCTTGGTTTTGCCCGATGGAATGAGAGAGAAGGTGGCTTCACTTTCTCGCCACCTAGCCTTTCTCTGATCCGATGGTCCATGCACCTCCCCCACTAGCTGCAATGCTCGGATCTCTGTGCCCCCCCCCCAAGAAAGTGTGGGGAGGAGGGCAGCAGGCAAGCTTACTCGCCCGCCAACACAGGTCTTCTCTTCGCGGAACACCAATAAGTTTCTGAGGAACTCTAGGGCTGCCTTCCCGACCTGGTGCCCTCCAGATGTGTTGGGACAACACCCAGGTTACGCTGGGGGATTCTGGGAGTTGTAGTCCAACACATCTGGAGGACAGCATCTTGATCACCCCAGGGAGTCTACAAAATTCAGAGAACTACTTCCAACGGTCTTCCTCACTCCCCGATGTGTTGGGCTACAACACCTATCATCCTCACTGAGGATGATAGGACCAGTCGTCCATCACATCTGCAGGGTGCCAGATTGGCGAAGGTTGCGTTACACCACCACAGGTGGGCCCACTGCTTATGGGAAGGCAGGTTCTATAGACAAAACGAAATTGTCATGGAAGCCATCTTATATTGCCTTGGTTGCCTGCCACTGATCAGGTTTCCTTCTGTCCTCTCCTGCCCGACAGGCATTCTCAATCGCCGCAATGGCTGGGCACGGATCGACTCTTCACTCCACCATGTCGGCCATCAAACTTTCCCCGCAGGCTTACCAGGCTCCCATCAGCCAATCTCCCCAGTCTGGCTCTAGGCAAGAGCACTGGAACGGCCTGGTCTTAGGGGAAAGCAACGGAGATATCATATCGTAACCATCTTCCACCCTCTGCGGAGCCTCGTTGGGCACAGGATACAAAGACAACTTGCCACAATCCAACGAGCCCAGGCGGTGCCCCTTGGTTTTCTTTTTGCTTCTTTCTCCGCCTTCTTTCTTGACGGTGTCAACGCTGGTCCTAGCATAACCATTCCAAACAGAGCTCCGGAGGTCGCTCTTCTGAAAGCATCAGCATCCAACATCTTTGGATCCACCTCCGCCAAGCTCGTAACCATTGGAACAGTTTTGAATCTTTGGTCCCGGATCGCAACCGCCTTCAGTACGATGGACAGAAATGCCAAATTAAGGGCACAGTCCTAGGCATGTTTAGACCGGGAAAAATCTTACACCTCCCAGCATTCCCCGGTCAGCCATGCTGGCTGGGAATTGTAGGACTTTATTCTGTCTCCACGTGCGTCGGGTTGTGCCCGGACTTTTTTTAAAGCGTGGGTGGAAAGACCAGGCTTTGATCGCTTGGACAACAATGTTACACCACTTATTCTTGACTTTTCGCCATCTGTTCGGTTTCCTGCTCCAGCCGAAAAGGATGAGAAAATGGGAGAGAGAGAAAGAGGCGGACATAAATAGATGTAACGCCTCCAGTGAAACTTCCAAATCCGGCTCTGTTCCACATCTGGCTCTCTGGGTGGTGATATCTACTTGCTAATCCCAGAGGCAAAGTGGGGGGGGGGGGGATACAGATGAGCATCATTGCCAGCAATGAGTTGAGGCAGCAGGCTGGTTGCGGAGGTGGATCGGGCCCCTCACTCTCTCTCCCCCATTCGATTGTCAAACCGGCCCGACCCCAAACTAGCGACCAGCTGAGATTCTATGACAAGTGGGCCCGCAAAACGTCACGGATCTAACTTCTTTCCTGGTTACTGTTCTCTTTCTCCTGTCCAAACCAAGTACTGTGTTTTCATAATAAGCTAAGGTTTAAAAAAATACGAAACACACACACAAAAAAGCAAAACGAAAAGGGGGGGAGCTCAGGTTAAAAATAAAAATAAAGGGGTTAATGTTAAAGGGGGGGGAAGGTGGTTTGTGTAGCAATAAACCCTGAGTTGAAGACATCAGGAAAAGAACCTGGAAAAGACTTGAGAACTTTTAGAAAGCTGTGGAACAGGATCACAAGGTTCTGGCTTCAGTCATAGCTGTGTTCGCAGTTGGTAGATTCCACTAATGCACAGGAACCTTGTGGATCCGGACGTTTTACGACTGCCTGCAGCACGCCAGTGTTAATTTAATTGCTTTCCTGACACTTTGATTGTCCACTGCCTTCCCCATTCCTTACGCTACATGTAACTTTCCTTGTTTTCGAAGCGGCCATTCCACAGTTCCTCACCCGGCATCGAGCTGAAAGAGGGCCTTTTTTTTTACTGCCTTTAAATGGTTTCTTTTTTGCCAAGGAGGACTAGAAGAGGAGCCCTTGCGGGGTGGGTGGATGAGGGGGGAGGGCGCTATGGACCATTAGAGGTTTCGGCTCGAGCAGGGTTCACAGGCAAGCAAAGGGGTACATTAGGCTGTGAGGCTTGTGATCCCTGAAATGCATCCCATTGTTGGGGTTGCCAGCGTTTTTACTGGCTCCTGCTCCTGTGTTTGGAATAGCCTCTTCGTCTGCCCCCATCAGCAGGATGATCATGCTGAGATCTCCATCCGTGCCTAGAAAAAGCTGCACTTGCCAGTTTCGACAGACCAAGCAGACCAGGCACAAGAGCAGGACAGGTCTTTTTCTCGGTTGGGATCTCCATCCCATCTGCCACGTCTGGTGGCCTGCCAAGTATTTGGGGGGAATGTAGCTCAGTGGTAAAATGCAGGCTTGGCATGAGCCAGATTCGGTCTCTGGCATCTCGAGCAAAAACAGAACAGTCAGTGACGGCATCCCTGGGTAGTATCCGGTGGTACTCCTACACAGAGAAGACCCACTGAAGTGAACGGGCCTAAGTGGGACTACCATTGGATACTGCCCCCTGTCTGAGAACGTGAAGCACTGCAGCCAGTCAGAATAGACAGACCTGTCACAAAGCCCTTGAGCAGGACTGGACATGGAGCAGAACAGCCCGTGGCACAATAAAGATGAACCCTCAAAGCTTTTTGTGCATTTTACCCGTGACCTTCTCACTTGTGCACGAGCGTAGGATTCAGCCTGCTTTTGCAAATCAATTAATTGGGGAAGTTCGTTAGCTAAATCCTCAGCTGCATTTTGTGCGCCACTCCAGGAGTCCTTTTTGGCTGAAGAGCAGGATAAAAAATACGTTATGTATGCAATCTTATGCATATTTAGACCGGGGAATAGTCCTGCAGGATGTTTTCTGGTCTAAACACGCATAGGATTGCATCCTAAATAAATAAGCAATCAAAGTGCTGAGTCATAGGCATGCTTTGTATCCACAAGGTGACCAGGGTCAGATTCCTGGAGTCAGCCAAGGATCCAGAAGCAAGTGATGGAACAGAGGTCTGTCTGAGACCGGAGAGAACCCCTGGGCTAGCTGGACAATTCAGCCTCTGTATCATAGACAGCAGGCCTCCGGGTACCGCAAACCCACAGCAGTGTTTACGTTTTGCTCTCATGATAGAGCATCTCGTCTGGCTCACATTTTTCTAATGCGTTGTTGGAGGTTTCACTCAGCCAAACGGGAGGACAGAAGGGACTCAGTGAACCTCCGATCAAGATGGAGGCAGCATTTGGGGCTTAGTGACTCACAGACTGGATCTGTTCGGACGAGGGAGGCCTGGACCATTTAACTTAGCATCAGTTTTTACAAGGCTACGGAGAAGCCATGATTTGGCTAAATTCAGAGGAAGTCCGACGGTGGGATTCATGAATTTCATTCAAGGCTTGTCTATGTTTCCTTCCACAATTCAAGCGCCGGTCAATCCAAGATTTGATCTCTTTTTGCTTCCAAATGATCAGTGACAATTAAACCTCCAAGCAGCCTTCATAAAATCGAGCAGAAAGACTGTCCGGGTTTGGCTGCTTTCCTGTTTTTCTTAATTTCCCCCTGCACCTACTGAGACGCTTCTCCGACTAAGGGTGTCTCCGTTCGTACATGTACTTTGCATGCTGAAATCGGTGGAGGCCAGGTTGGTATGCACAGTGCATTCCACCATGCGCAAGGCTGTTTCGTAGGTGCTCGTTACCTGAACTAATAAGAAACAGGCTTAAAAATGGGTAGGCATGGCAGGAAGCCAAATGATGGGTGCCAACTCTTTTTCTTGGCCCTGCTCCTGTGCCTTTAGCAGATTGTAAGAGATTGTAAATGTAACTGATTGGGAAAGTGTATTTCCCAGGCTCCTTTCTTTGGGCTGGTTCTCACTGAGGAAGCAAACTTGTGTCTCTGGACTATATCACTTCAGATAGTAGTAGATAGTAGCTTCTTCGTTAAAAATAAACAAATCCCCGCAAATGGAAAACGAGCTCAACGTAGCTAGAGGGAATGCTGGTCCCTGACATGCGTGTTTTCTCAGTGCAGGCAATATGGAGCATTCTGTTATGTGAGCTTCAGTGGTTGTCTGCAGTGGTACAGCTCAGATGCAGGTTGACATGTCAGTGAGATGGGACATCATTCACCTTACTTGGAGACCCTAGATTCGAAGGTGGTGTTAGTGGCCGCTTGCATCACTGCCCATAAAAAGCTTGGCATCCATCAATGGCGTTCATACCCAAAAGATTTGTTTCTGCTTTTAAATCTCATCCATGAACTTTTCGCGAGATACGTTTACATGCCAAGACGCCATTCGAGCAGATGCCAACTCAAATGGGGAAGGAGAGGCAAGGCCCTGAACAAGTTTAAAATTATTGAAAGTTATAATATATATGTGTGTACGTATGTATATATACAGTATATATATATATTATGAAGCAATATGGCTACCAATTTACATACTGACTTCACCCGTTAGAGTGAACGGAAATAAAATAATAGGCATTCCTTTTCCAAATGAAGGAATAGTTCGTTTCGTTTGCTCTCTCTTCTAAATCGCTGTTCGTTTGGTGGTTTTCCAGTGTGTGTGCGTGTCCCTATGCCTCTCCTAAGGCTGAATATAGAAATATTTCTGTCCACGCCCCTTTTGCCTTTGCCCCGCCCACATTACAAGCCCCCCCTCCCCCAGTGAAATGCAATTAGGGCATCCGGCTGAAAGAGCCCCCGGTTAATGTTTATAGCTCTTTGCAGTGGATTGGACAAGGGTTTCTAACTCCCAGTAATTTAACAATCCACCTTAAAGCATCCCTGACAGATGGCTGTCCAGCTGCCTCTTGAAGGCCTCTAGTGTGGGAGAGCCCACCACCTCCCTAGGTCAGTGGTTCCATTGTCATACTGCTCTAACGGAGGTGGGAAAGTTTTTCCTGATGTCCAGACGGAATCTGGCTTCCTGTGAGCCCATTATTCCACGTCCTGCACTCTGGGTTGATCGAGAAGAGATCCTGGCCCTCCTCTGTGTGACAACCTTTCAAGTATTTGAAGAGTGCTCTCCTGTCTCCCCTCAGCCTTCTCTTCTCCAGGCTAAACACACCCAGTTCTTTCAGTCTCTTCTCATAGGGCTTTGTTTCTGGACCCCTGATCATCCTTGTTGCCCTCCTCTGAACACGCTCCAGCTTGGCTGCATCCTTATTGAAGTGTGGTGCCCAGAACTGGGTGCAATACTCAAGATGAGTCCTAACCATGGTCTGGGTGAAAGGCAGGTGAAAAGCAGCTTGTAGTCATGATGAAGAGAAGGAGGAGCAGGAGGAGGAAGAATTCCAGGGAGCCCCTGCTAGGGTGTGACTCCTCAGCAGGTGCCCAGCCATGCCTGCTCTTGATGGCCCTGCTTGTGCAGTATGGGCTGTGTATTTATTTAAAATAATTCTTGGCTGCCTTTCAGGGCAGAAGCTCTCCCAAGGTGGCGAGCAACACCAAAACCCATAAAGCTGATACAATACTGAGAGCAATTAAAAACACTAAACAGTAACCCAATACCAAAAGCAATAAAGGTTATCCCAGTACTTGGCACATGAGGTACATATTAAGAGGCTTCATCCCCTAAGCTAGAGTGACCCTATGGAAAGGACAGGGCTCCAGTATCTTTAACACTTGTATAGAACAGAGAATTTCACCAGGTGCCATTTGTATGCATGCAGCACCTGGTGAAATCCCCTCTTCATCACAACAGTTAAAGAGCTGTAGGAGCTATACTAGAATGACCAGATACAAAAGAGGGCAGGGCTCCTGCAGCTTCAACGGTTGTGATGAAGAGGGGATTTCACCAGATGCTGCATGCGTATAAATGCTGATATTCCCTTTTCTATACAACTGTTAAAGATACAAGAGCCCTGTCCTCCTTTCCATAGGGTCACTCTACTTAAGTCTATCATTTTGCATCTGTTTCTACCCCTGGGTTAGTATTTTGCACCTTACTCCGGCAGGTGGACTTCAAGTTCCCAGTGTGTAGTGATCAGAGTGTTGGACCGGGAGTCGGGAGATCTAGGTTCTAGTCCCCACTCGGCCATAGAAGCTCACTGGGTGACTTTGGGCCAGTCACAGACTCTCAGCCCAATCTACCTCACAGGGTTGTTCTGAGGATAAAATGGAGAAGAAGATTATGTGCAGTATGCTGCCTTGGGTTCCTTAAGGAGGAAAAAAGGCAGGATATAAATGCAATAATAAATGAATAAAACATGAAAGTTGATCCTGCAAGCTTGAAATGTGTCCACTTTGGCTAATTCAATTAAAGCTCTTGATTTCTTCTAAAACTGTAACAAAATGTTATACATGTTAATAATAAACAAACAAATAATATATTTCACATTATTTGCTAAAAAGGATCGAGGTGGTTCATAACCATTATAAGCAGAAACACCTTCAAACAATCAGAAATAAGAACTTGAATAGCAATAACATTAATGACATAATTTAAAAGTCTAATTTAAAAAGATATTTCTAAAAGCCAAGAAAGCAGGGTCCCAATTATAGTAATTGAAGGAGCACAATCCGGTTTGGGAGCAACACAGGAGAAAGCCCTTTCACACATGCTAGTAAAATGGTCTCATCTGCCAAACCTGTTTAGCAATCTCAGTTGAATTAATAAATAATAATAATAATAATAATAATAATAATAATACATTTATTTCTTACCCGCCTCTCCCTCTGGATTGAGGCGGGGAACAACATTAAATACAAAAATACCATAAAATACATAAAACTGATTAAAACATATAACACTGATACAATATTAAAATAACAATTGGATGTCTTAAAATTTACCTGGATAGGCCTGCTGGAAGAGATCAGTCTTTATAGCTTTCTTAAATTCTAAAAGACTGTTAAGTTGACGAGTGTCCTCCGGCAGGTCATTCCACAGTCTGGGAGCGGCAGAAGAGAAGGTCCTCTGGGTAATGGTTGTCAGCCTAGTCTTGGCCAACTGTAGTAAGTTCTTCCCAGAGGACCTGAGTGTGCGGGGCGGATTGTACGGGGGAAGGTGATCCCGCAGGTAACCTGGACCCAAACCATGTAGGGCTTTAAAGGTAATGACCAACACTTTGTACTTCGCTTGGAAGCTAAATGGCAGCCAGTAGAGTGATTTTAAAGTCTGTGAATTTAAGGGTAGATTTCAGGATATATCACTCACGTGGGGTTCTTGTGTTTTTAAAGCTTCATGGCAGGTTGAAATGCAACTGGTGAATCATCCTGTATTCAGAGATGCAGTAAAGAGAAAGCTTCACCTGTTGTGTGTCTGCCTGTCACGCTGCTATTAATTGTGCTGGACAGTTGCTAGAGTATTTCTCCCCCCACCCATTTTTTTATTGTAAATTTCTACCAAAATAAAACAAAAATGCAAGTGTAACTACATACTTTGAAGGCCTCCATTTCAAATATTACTATATTCATTAACAAAAAGAAAGAAAAAGGGGTAAACTACATACAACCTTCAGTAAAGACAGACGAAATATCCAAATAATATAAGTTGCAGGAGTATAATAAAAAAAGAGGGGGAGGGTGCCAAGTCTTTATCATTTAAATCAAGCAATTCTGGTGCACCAAAGCTTGAGGGGGAAACTGTAGCCTTTGTGGTGTGCACTCTGCGTGTGTTCAGAAACCCGTCTTCTCATATTCCCTTTTAAAATGTTTCTTGTCAGAAGGGCAAAAACCATCTGGACGTGATCATAAACCCTTCTTGGGGGGGTTCAAAAACAGCAACAACGTTATACTAGGGGGGAAAGACACTCTGCACGAGCTTAGAGACACTCAGGCTGAGGTACCAGGAAATTTGAAAACAAAGAATATCTCGACCTGAAAGGGGTTACCCTGCCTTTACCTACAGCATCCGAATTAGCACTTTGTGTGTGTGGTGGTGGTGGGGGGGGGAATCATCAGTTCTCAAACCGTCATTCACATTTCACACGTGTCTGGAGTTGGCTCAAGCCAAGAACCACGCCCTGCGCTCGACTGCTCCAGAGAGCTGTCCCTTGGTGTTCTGCAGTGAGGGTCTTCTGCCTCACCTGCTTTGAGAAAAGCGCAGAGCACCTTTGTATCCCTGGATGCACCCGTGACGACTCTGGCCGGATATTCGTGCGCACGTGTGAACGGTCCGCTCCCATTGTGTTTGAGGGGATGCGGGAGTTCTGAGCGCTGCGTGAGGTCTGCGGCGGTTTTCACGTGTATGTATACACGGGTGTGGAAGTTTAGGGCACCAATTCACCCTATGCATGTTTACATGGGACGGCGGCATGTCCTACAATTCCCAGCATGCCCTGGCCAACATGGCTGGCTGGAGAGATGCTGGGAGTTGTAGGGTTTTTTCTTCTTCAGTCTAAACATGCTTAGGATTGCGCCCTTAACCTTTCCAGATGTGCTAATCATCCCAACGTTCAGAATCAAAGCGTTAAATTGACTTGGGGGGGGGGTCCCAAGCCACGCCCCCTTCCCCCACCAATCTCTTCGAAATTTTTCTGGCTTTTATGTAGTTTCCTCCCCCCCACCCCAATTCTAAAAGGTTAAAATGCCTCTACTAAGGGTTTAGTTACTGCCAGTAAGAACTTTAAGCTAAAAGCAGCTATTATTATTAGGCTGACCATATGAAAAGGAGGACAGGGCTCATATAACTTTAACAGTTGTTAGAGAAAAGGGAATTTCAGCCAGCGTCATTTGTATGCAATTTGTACCTGGTGAAATTCCCTCTTCATTACAACACTTAAAGTTGCAGGGGCCCTTCCTTCTTTTGTATCTGGTCACTCTAGTATAGTGCATGCAACTTTAATTGCTTTGATGAAGAGGTGATTTCACCAGGTACTAATTGCGTACAAATGAAGCGTGCTGAAATTCCCTTTTCTCTGCAACTGTTAAAGTTACATGAGCCCTGTCCTCCTTTTCATATGGTCAGCCTAATTATTATTATTATTATTATTATTATTATTAATTGGTATCCCAGTCCCACCCCTATTACATTTGGCCCTGCCACCCCCTGGAATGCCTCCCGCCTGCGAGCGCTTCCCTGGACCTCGGGGTGAAAGCGGTTCTGCACCCCTCATTTTGTTCAACCCCCTCCTCAGGGCCAGCTCTGCAAGGCAGGTTGCGGCCACAGCATCCCTGGGAGATGGCTGTCAAGCCACTGCTCAAAGGCTGGTGCTGGCTGAAAATTTCTCCCGCAACGTTTCTGACCGTTCTTATTCAATTGAATAGAAATGTCATTCGAAATGAAATTCAAAGGAGAATAAATTTCGGAGAAATTCTCATGGGTTTAGTTCAGGGCATCGAGGGAGTACAATCCTGTCTCGGCAGAGATTCAGGCGTTGTGTGATTTAAAAACCGGTTTGGAGCCTGGGATGCAAGGTTTGGGTTTTATATTGAGGCTTGGAGCCAGTTGCTGGGAGAGATGGCTTTTCACTGCCAGGACCTGATGCAATCCATTCAGGCCCCCAGTTCCTTTAAAACTACATGGAGGCTTAGGGCGCATTAAATGCACTTAGGGAAAATAATCCACGTTTAGCGTTCCAGGAAAGGCTGGGGAAGAGGCGGGGTGTCAGCAGGACAGGCACAGTGTCATGTGAGTACCATGCTGCAAATCCACACACCAGGCATGATGAGAGCGCACTAAATCGCTGGTGTGATGGCAGCCTGGGAGACTGTGGAGCAATGGAGAGATATGTAATAGAAAGAAATATCGCCACCAATGCACATTAAAAATAAATTATAAAAAGCCCCAGCGAAGGAGACCCAACCCCACCTCCTGAGGCCGTCTGTTGCACTGCTAAACAGGTCTCGTTGTTAGGAAAATTTCTCCTAATGTTAAGCCGAAATCTGCTTCCCTGAAGTTTCCACACGCTGGCACTAGGCCTGCCTTTGTGGGCAAAAGAGAATGTCTCTGTAGGACAGCCGTTCGGAAGACCGCTATCATGCCTCCTCCTCCTCGTCTCTTCTCCAGGCTCAACGTACCCAGCTCTTTCAACGGTTCCTTGCTTTCCAGACTCTGGTTGCTCCTCTTGGGATAGGCTGACCAGATAAAATCCAGGTCAGGGCTCCTGTAACTTTAACACTTGTAAAGAAAAGGGAATTTCAGCCAGTGTCATTTGTATGCAATTAGTTCCTGGTGAAATTCCCTCTTCATCCCAACAGTTAAAGTTGCAGGGGCCCTGCCTTCTTTTGTATATGGTCACTCTAGTATAGTGCCTGCAACTTTAACTGTTGGGATGAAGAGGGAATTTCACCAGGAACTAATTGCATACAAATGACACTGGCTGAAATTCCCTTTTCTCTACAACTGTTAAAGTTACAGGAGCCCTGACCTGGATTTTATCTGGTCAGCCTATCTTGGGATGTGCCGCAACTTGTCCATGTCCTTCATAAAATGTAGTGTCCAAAATTGGACACGGTCCACAGAATAGAGCGGAACTGTTATTTCCCATGATCTGGGCACAAGGCTTCTGTTAATGCAGCACCCTAAGATTGCATTAGCTGTTTTAGCTGCCGCATTACATGGCTGGCACGTAGTCAGCTTGTGATCTACAGGACACCCGGGGCCTTTTCACATCTACTGCTACCAAGCCAGGTCTCCTCCATCCCCTGCTTATGGCTTTGATTTTTTTTTTATTCCTCAATGCAAGACTTTACATCTATTTATTTATTATTAAAACATTTTTATCCTGCCCTATTTCTGCCGGTCTGTGACCCTAACAATAAATTATTGCATTTATTTATATCCCGACCTATTTTCTTTCTTCCTTTCTTTCTTTATTACGTTTATACACCGCCCCATAGCCAAAGCTCTCAGGGTGGTTTACAAAAATTAAAAAACATTGAACATTTAAAAACCAATATACAAAAATTAAAACCATAAAAGCCTAAAAACAAACTACATATCATTTAAAACTGTCCAGGAGTCAATTAAAAAGCTCAACATGTGCTATTAAATGCCTCAGAGAACAGAAAAGTCTTCACCTGGCACCAAAAAAAATTGACAATGTTGGCGCCAGGCAAGCCTCATTGGGGGAGATTGTTCCACAGTTGGGGGGCCACCACTGAAAAGGCCCTCTCCCTTGCTGCCATCCTCCGAGCTTCCCTCGGAGTAGGCACTCAGAGGAGGACCTTGGATATTGATCGTAGTGTATGGGTAGTTTCATGTCGGGAGAAGCGTTCCATCAGGTATTGTGGTCACAAGCCGTGTAAGGCTTTATGAATGGGGCTCGGAAATGTACAGGCAGCTAATACAAGCAGGCCAGAGTCAGTCTTACATATTCGAACCTTCTGGTACCTGTTATCAATCTGGCCGCTGCATTTTGCACAAACTGCAGCTTCCAAACCGTCTTCAAAGGCAGCCCCACGTAGAGCGCATTGCAGTAATCTAACTTGAAGGTTACCAGAGCATAGACAACTGAAGCCAGGTTATCCCTGTCCAGATAGGGTCGTAGCTGGGCCACCAACCGAAGTTGGTAGAAGGCATTCCATGCCACCGATTCCACCTGAACTTCAAGTGACAGAGATGGTTTTAGGAGAACCCCCAAGCTACGAACCAGCTCCTTCAAGGGGAGTGCAACCCCCCTCCAGAACAGGTTGAAGACCCTCCATCCAGTCAGCAGAACCACCCACTAACAGCATCTCAGTCTTGTCTGGATTGAGTTTCAGTTTATTAGCCCTCATCCAGTCCATTGTCGCAGCCTGGCACCGGTTCAGCACATCATAAGGATCTCAGGGTGGCATACAGATAAAATAATACATATAAAATAGAATAAATATACAATTCTAAAACAATTCATTAATACGTTAAAACCGATATGAAAATTTTAAAACAGTATAATCCAATTAAAATAAGACAGTGTGCAGGCTGGTTGATTTAGCCATCAAAGGCTTTGTGCAAAAGCCATGACTTAACCTGGCGCTGAAATGAAGCCAATTCCGGCGCCAGTCGGGCCTCTAGGGGGAGGGCATTCCTCAGCCAGGGTGCCACAACAGAAAAAGCCCTCTCCCATGTCCCACCATAGCATATATCTCGCGTTGGCGGGGCACGGAGAAGAGCTCCTCCAACAGATCTCAGGTCTCGGGCAGGCAGATTTGTCACTGTTGCATTGAGGCTGGTGGTTCCAATTTCTGACGAGTGGTGATTCCTTTCTGGGTTTCAGTTAGAACCAGCCAAAACTCTCTAATGGTGCTATCCAAGGTGTTGAACCCATTTTGGAGATAGCACAGTGGATGGCATCTTTAAAGTTCTGGCTGGTTCTAACTAAACCCCAGAGTGGATTCACCGCCCACTGACATCAGTGCCTCACCAGCCTCCACTGGCTGGGAGACTCAACAGCCAGGAGCTGGGGGCTGGGGCTAGTTCATGTGGCAAGGCAAGCCCCCCCCCCCCCGAGTCTTTGGAATGCATGGGATGCAGGGGTGTCGCTAGGCACTTAAAAGATCGGGGGGGGGGCACAAATCTGCACAAAATTTGCGTGTGCTGATTTATATCTGTATATATGCACGTTTATTTATGTATTTCTATACCACCCAATAGCCAAAACTCTCTGGGCGATTCACAAAAATTCAAACCGCAACATACAGCATAAGATATAAAATATGGAAGCTTAAAGGTAGAAAGTCAGAAATAATCACAAGGACTGGCTTATATTTCTCATCCAATTAATTTCTCGTCCAAGTAATTTTAAATAAAATAAATTCTTCCATTAATCGGCACCTTGCACCAGATCAAACCAAAGTAATGGAAAATGTGTGTGTTTTCCCCTAAGTTTAATGGCCTTGCAAGGGGAGATTTTTTTTGTGTGTGTGTGTGGGGGGGGAGTATTGTAGTGCAGCGTGAGGAGAGGGGAAAGTTCTAGGGTGACCCTATGGAAAGGAGGACTGGGCTCCTGTATCTTTAACGCTTGTGTAGAAAAAAGGATTTCAGCAGGTGTCATTTGTATGCATGCAGCACTGGGTGAAATTCCCTCTTCATCACAACAGTTAAAGCTGCAGGAGTCCTGCCCTCTTTTGTACCTAGTCAAGAGGGCAGGGCTCCTGCAGCTTTAACTGTTGTGATGAAGAGGGAATTTCCCCAGGTGCTGCATGCATACAAATAACACCTGCTGACATTCCCTTTTCTGTAAAACTGTTAAAGATACAGGAGCCCTGTTCTTCTTTCCATATGGTCACCCTAAGTTAACCCATCCTTCTTCAGGATTAATCTGAAACACACATACACCCTTTCTGTCTGGCTTCAGCAAGGGTTCCAAGTCCAGACAGTTGGATGGAAGAACTCAAGGGAAGCTGATGGGCAGCCCAACTGGGCCAGAAGCGGATGTGTGGTCCAGAAGAATCAGCTGCTGGATCCAGAGCAGCAAACAAGGAAGTTAGGATCAGTGATATGGTGCAGAAAAAAATCCAGGCATTTGCACAGCCTGTTCTAAAAGGTTGCAATGTCTTCTCCTAAGGCAGAGTTCTTGGCCGAAAGAGCTTTAAACTATGCTGGTATTTTTGGTATTTTGGCCCCTTTTGCTTTTGGCCCTGAATGCCTCTGGAATGCGGCTCCTGAGGGCTTCTCAGAAACTGAAGTCAGCATGTGGCTAGAGAAAGGCCCAGCAGCTCTGTTTTAAGGCTACCGCTGCTGAAATTCAAATTTCTTTCTTTTGCGCAGCTTCTGAATATTACTGCCCAATAATATGTCTCCATCTCTGCCTCTCTTCCTCACGGCTGAATGTTCTTTATTGTGTTAGGCAGTAGGCAGAGGGACAATGAGGACCTGCAACATGGCTGTTTCTGCCTGGGCAGGCTGCCCTCACTAAGCCTCTGAAGAAAGCTGATCTCTGTTTTTCCAGCTACTGTTTTGAAACCGTGTTTGTTCCATACTGGCGAAGAGACTCTTAGACAGCATAATGTTATGTTAATGCCTGCCTGCTGATAGATTGCTTGTTCTTTGAAGTTGAGGCTGCCTGCATGGAGGTCTCTCCTGTGGGTAGAAATTTTAATTATGTAGGTTTTATTTTTTTATTTTTTACCATTTCCTCCCTTAGCTCTCTTCCGCAGCCTTTCGCTTGAGCGTCTGAAATCCAAGGAACGTGGCTGCCGTCATCCCCTTCTGGGGCTTCCGCAGCAATGCCAGAAGGACCGTCTGTAAAAAGATTCCAGCTTCTCTGCACCCCCTTTGTCGGGCAGGCAGTGAGCAAAGTGGGAGGAACCACTCGGCAGGTGAACCCAGGTGATCTGAAGATGCTGACACTATGGGATGCTCAGGTGAGACATATTGGGTTTGGCCCCCAAAATATCTAACTCTTAAATCTCCCCCCCCCCCCCCATCTGCACAGTGGAAGCTGGTGTCTCCAATATCAGTGGAGCATTGAATCCACTCCAGGTTTCAGTCAGAACCAGTCAGAACTCTAAAGGAACTATCCAAGATGCAGATAGGTCCTTTAGAGTTCTGACTGGTTCTAGCTGAAACCTGGAGCGGATTCAGTGCCTCACTGACATCGGAGACTTCAGCCTCCATTGCTCTAAGAGTATGCACAGGTTACCCCCATCCCACCCCAATCCAGATCTTAAAAGCCCTCATAGACCCAACTGTAGGGTCCTAATCTGAATTGGGGTGGGAAGGGCTTACCTATTCTTTGCTAGACACAGATTTAAAGTAATGCCTGTTTGACCCCCTCAGTCTCAGTTTGCAAGGAGAAAAGGATTCTGGGACCTTCCTATTGTGTATGAGTTGCTTGGGGGTTACTCTGTGGTGAAATAAAAGCACTTTGTACTGGTTTGAGCACACCTTTAGCTGTATTTGCAGCTATCGCCTTATTTCTGGGGCTAAACCCTGGAAATGGTTCTGACTGAAACCCAGAGTGGATTCACTGCTCTACTGGCGTGGGAGCCATTAGCGTCCACTGCATCTGCATTACATTTTATTTTTTAAATATAATATTTATTTATTTATTTATTTCTATACTGTCCAATAGCCAAAGATCTCAGCTATTGCTGTTGTTGCCATCATCATCTATTCAGTGCCATCAACAAGGGTGACCATATGGAATGAAGGACTGGGCTCCTGTATCTTTAACAGTTGCATAGAAAATGGAATTTCAGCAGGGGTCATTTGTATGCATGCAGCACCTGGTGAAATTCCCTCTTCATCACAAGAGTTAAAGCTGCAGGAGCCCTGACCCTCTTTTATAACTGGTCACTCTAGTATAGCTCCTGCAGCTTTAACTTCTGTGATGAAGAGGGAATTTCTCCAGGTGCTGCATGCAGACAAATGACACCTGCTGAAATTCCCCTTTCAATACTACTGTTAAAGATGCAGGAGCCCTGTCTTCCTTTCTGTATGGTCACCCTATATCAACGTACACAGCATATTACAGGGCAACAGAAGTACAACAGGGCAGGTCCCTGTCCACACCAACTTACAATTTCCCATCATCCCTAATGTCCATTTATGTATTTGGGAAAAGGGTGACCAGATTTTGGAACCCAAAATCCCAGTCCCCCCCCCGCCACCCAAAACAACCCCCCCACCAAGCCACCCCCCCAAAACAACCCCCACAAGCCACCCCCCCACCCAAAACAACCCCCCCACCAAGCCACCTACCCCCAAAAAACATCAGCCCGGACCTACCAGGTTCGCTGCCGCTGCCGCCCCCGCCGGGTCCGCGGCCCCCCCCCAGGTCCCCCGCCGCTGCCGCCGCCACCGCCGGATCCCCCGCCGCTGGGCTCGTAAGGCCAGCGGCCGCGCGGAAGAGGCAGGGGAGGGCCGGATCCGGAAGTGACGTATCTACTGAGAAACAGGCTTCGCGGCCTGTCTCACTACTGAGGGACAGGCCGCGAAGCCTGTTTCTCAGTAGATTGGAGCACCGGAGGGAAGCGGACGCCCCTGCGGATAAGGAGCGTGAGGCGCGAGGGAGGGCACTTACCTTCTGGGGCGGCCGCTTCCCGGGCTCCTCCTCCGCCACTGCCACCGGGTCTACCGCCGCTCCTCGCTTGCTGCCACCGCCGCGTGACCCCCCGCCACCCCGGTTTGCCCCCACCACCTCCGGTTGGGCCGGTTGGCCCCAGATTTCCCGGTTAGGACCGGGAAACCCCGAGCCATCTGGACACCCCCCAGAGACTCTGTACTCTGTACTCACAACTTCCTGACTGGAGACCCATCTGTCAGCTCTAGGCTTGTCTGGACAGATAGCGTTGCTTACTTAAAGGTACCTTTGCACTGTTCAATTTCAAAATTATATTGAAATTCTTTCCATTGTTGTTGGCCTCTTTCAATCAGATTCAGGGGTGTCGAAGCTCATGCCTGCAGGCCTATTTGGGGCCCCAGTCTGTTGTTCCCCAGACAGCCACAGCCATTTCCTCTAACAAACTAACTTTTGAGGGTTTCTTGGCTTTTGCATATGTCCTTCCCCCCCCCCCCCCATGCCACCACCGTTGCCGCCACCGCCCATTCTGAAAGGTTAAAATGCCCTTTCCTCAGGCTTAAATATTAGCGGTAGGAATACGCTGGTATATGTGGTATTTTGGCCAAACCCACTTTTGCCTTCAGCTAGGGTGACCATAGGAAAAAGAGGACAGGGCTCCTGTATCTTTAACAGTTGCATTAAAAAAGGAATTTCAGCAGGTGTCAGTTGTATGCATGCAGGACCTGGTGAAATTCCCTCTTCATCACAACAGTAAAAGCTGCAGGAGCCCTGCCCTCTTGACCAGATACAAAAGAGGGCAGGGCTCCTGCAGCTTTAACTATTGTGATGAAGAGGGAATTTCACCACAGGGTTCTTGCATAAATACAAAACCTGCTGAAATTCCCTTGTTTATACAACTGTTAAAGATACAGGAGCTCTGTCCTCCTTTCTGTATGGTCAGCCTACCTTCAGCCCCATCCACCCCAAGAGCTGTCCCAATATTGTATCTGGCCCTCAGGCTGAAAGAGCTCTGACACTCCTGATCTGATGTGACCGGCGTAGGAACAGGGGCTAGCAAAAAATAAAATAAAATAAAAAACAAAGGAAAGGGAAAGGAAAGGGAAAGTGGAAATTCAAATATCTAGCGCTCTGCCCTTCCAATTCAGCCAATGCTGCTCAGGTTGTCCTCTAGCTTGGGGAAGAGGGAGTAGAAACGGTTGTCTGAAACACAAGCTGGTGTGGTATAGTAGTTAGAGCATCAGCCTGGGACTCTGGAGATCCAGGTTCAAGTATCCACTTGGCCATGGATCTCACAGGGTGACTTTGGACCAGTCACTGACCCTCTCAGCTTAACCTACCATGCAGGGTCATTGTGAGAATAAAAATGGAGAGGAGGAGGATCATGTAAGCTGCCTTGGGTTCCTTGGGGGTTGGGGGGAGAAAGGTGGGATATAAAAGTAACAACGATAAATAAATAATTTCTAGGTCCATGGGAAGAACTTGTTTCTGGCCTTTGGTGCCCCTGGGGAAATAACAGCCGACAGTGAGGGCGCATCATCGGAAGTGTCGGAACACAGGTCAACCGGTCAAAGGAAGATGGCTAGCGAGGGCAGCTCCTTTCTCCCGAGACAGGAAGGAAACGAGCCTGGTCACTGCAATTCACAACGCTGCCTGCAAGAGGAGCACGAAGTGGACTTGCCATCACTTATGGACGATGTTGCTGGACGCCCTTGGGAATGGCTGCGCTTCCACTTCGGCCTGTATGGAAGCATCCGAGCGAGCGAGTTCGCAAGAGCCAAGAAGGCAAACAAAAGGGGGGACTGGAAAGATCCGATTCCCAGGTTTGAACTGTGGGGTTTTATGGAGGGAGAAGAGAAATTGTGTCTTAGACTAGCCAGAGAAGGGGGGGCACTGGCCAGGGGCATTGCTAGACCTGGCCTCAAATCTATTTCCCAAGGACCCGAATCTATTTCCCCAAGACTCCGAATCTATTTCCCAAGGACCCGAATCTATTTCCCCAAGACTCCGAATCTATTTCCCCAAAACTCCGAATCTATTTCCCAAGGCCCCACTATTTCCCAGAGCCATGAGTATCCCTTGATGCTAATAGGAGAGAGGGTTTTTTTTCCTGATCTTAATTTCCATGCAGGGGGCAATTTTTAAGGACTATTAAAAAGGGGAGGGACAGGTTAACTCTCCTCTTCCCACATGCTGCAACATTCTCCCCTCCCCCCCACCCCAAATTTCCTCTCACATAGCAATTAAGCTTAGAACAAAACTTCCTATATTGGTTTGGAATGATCCTAGTCAGAGTGCAATCAAACTGAAGAATGGATTTTATTTGCGATGGTTTGGATGAGCAATGAATTAGCTGGCTTTGCCTCCTGTGAAATGTGATTAAATCCTAGTAATTATTTCTGAATTCACATATATAGATATGAATGGGAATATGCAGGTAATCCTGTACACGATGGACCAATTGCCTGACTCGGTATAAGGCAGTTTCAGATGTTCTTGTGTTAAAAAGTTGCGAGATAGAGCTGTGGTGCCTTGACTGGTCCTAATAAAGGACTTGGGAATTAAAGCCCTAAATGGCTTGGGACCTCGATGCTTGAGGGAGCCCCTCACCCTATATATGCCTGCCTGAGACTTGAGATCTGTTGGAAGAGCCCTCCTCTGCGTTCCACCAACGCAAGACATACATTATGGTGGGACATGGGAGAGGGCCTTCTCTGTTGTGGCACCCAGACTGCAGAATGTCCTTCCCTCGGAGGCTTGACTGGCGCAGACGCTGGCTTTGTTTCGGCACCAAAGTAAAAGGTGGCTTTTTATTAAAGCCTATGAGAGCTAAATTGGCCTAAAGTTGCACATAAGTTTTAATTGTTTTTGCTGTTTAATTTTTTTACTGGTATTAGCTTGTTAATGGTTTAATATGTTTTTTGCTGTGCAAATTATTTATTGTTTTATATGGCTTGAATTCATTTATCTGTATGCCATCCTGAGATCCCAGTGATGCTGGGCGGGATACAAATGTTTTAATAAAAAAAGTATTACCTTACTGTGACTTTTTGATTTTCCTCCCAGAATGGGCCAACAGAGCTACTTTTGATTGTTCTAAACCAGCCTTCCCTTCCAGATATTTCCAACTCCACCTCCCATCAGCTCCAGACAGCATGGCCGATGGTTAGAAATGCTGGGAACTTTAGTCCAAAATATCTGGGGGAAGTCTGTTGTAAACTAATACGTTTTGTTTTGGGTCATTTAGGCTGGTACTGTATTTCGACGACGAGGGCTTCCTTGTGTTTTACAACTGCAGAATCCATCGCTGCTCTTCTCCCACTGCTGAGCCGGCTACTGACATCCTGAGCCCAGAGTTTGACCTGGAACGGGCTCTGGAGGCCCTTTGTAAAGCCACCCCTGTGTGCCACACTCTACTGGACCAAAGCTCTTTCTCAGGATTAGGTATGTTCAAGGGTTGTATCTGGACATTGATGCTTCCAGGAGGTGGATTGCAAAGGTATTTAGAACTCTGGGGGCAAGTGGTGGGAGAAAAATAACACCGTTGTGATCCAAGTGACTGGAGAGCAAGTTCTATTGAGAAAAATTGAATTTGGCAAGTGTAATGGCAGAGGAATGGTAGATGGCCTGCTGTTATGCTGGATTCAAAAAACATCCAGAAAGCTGGCTTATGGAGCTTTATCAGACGAGCGTTTTATTGCATGCTCGTTACTGGGTACTCATGAATTTTTGTGGGTCCTATTCATGACACCACACTTCAAGAAGGATGCAGACAAGCTGGAGGGGGATGATCAAGGGTCTGGAAGCAAAGCCCTATGAGGAGAGGCTGAAAGAACTGGGCATGTTTAGCCTGGGGAAGTTTGAGGGGAGACATGATAGCACTCTTCAAGTCCTTGAAAGGTTGTCACACAGAGGAGGGCCAGGATCTCTTCTCCATCATTCCAGAGTGCAGGACGTGGAATAATGGGCTCAAGTGACAGGAAGCCAGATTCCATCTGGACATCAGGAAAAACTTCCTAACTGTTAGAGCAGTGCGATAATGGAACCCATGACCTAGGGAAGTGGTGGGCTCTCCCACACCAGAGGCCTTCAAGAGATAGCTGGACAACCATCTGTCAGGGATGCTTTAAGGTGGATTCCTGCATTGAGCAGGGGGTTGGACTCGATGGCCTTATAGGCCCCTTCCAACTCTACTATTCTATGATTCTATGACATCATTCGCCTCCCGTGTGACTCCTGCCCCTTCTAGCTTTCTTCCCATGATGAAAGAAGACCCCCAAGAAGTCCAAATTATTTTTAGAGAAGGATCTTGCCACTATCTCCTGCTGTGCGCAGAAGTGGCTCGATGAAAATGGGCCACTGAATGGGCCACGTGCATGTTATTTACTTCCTCTTTTGAAAGAGGAAGTAATGAGGGACAAAAGCACGGGCCGAAAAGTGACGATAAGGAAACATTACTTTCCCCCTTGTGATGACACTATATATTGCTCAGTGAAAACTGTATCACTGCTGAGTGATTTAGGCCTGCTTCCTTCTGAGCTTTGTCTTGTCCTGCTTACTTGTCAGTAGGCATATTGCTCCTGCCTTACTTCTGAGTACACGCGCAGAGCTTTGGCATTTGGAATGCTATTTGAAAGTGCTACTGAGTGATGCAAGCCTGCTTACTTCTGAGTAGACCTGCAAAGGTTTTGTTTTATTACTTCTGAGTAGGCCTATCACATTTTAGCTCCGACCAGTTCTGCCATTGGCCTGACCCACAAATGGAATGTGGCCTCCAAGACTTTTCTCAGATTGGAATTCAGCCCTAGGCTGAAAAAAGATTCCTCTGCCCTGCCCTCGTATAGGACCTGGCTTCTCCTCAGGCACTGCTTCCAGGAGGAAGTGGGGCCACACCCATTTCCTTAGTCACATAAAACTATGATTCAGTAGCTAGTCCACCATTCAGCCTTTTCTTCTTTGTAAGTATTGGGTTAGTGCTGCTCTGCTGCAGGATAATATTTGTGATCATTATTTCTTTATTACATTTCTTTATTACTCCTTTTCTCCAAGGAACCCAAGGTGGCTCACATGGTCCTCCTCCTCTCCATTTCATCACAACTACCCTGTGATGTAGGTTAGGCTGAGAGTCAGTGACTGACCCCAAATCACCCAGTGAACTTCCATGGCTGAGTGGGGACTAGAACCCGGATCTCCCCAGTCCAGTGCGTAAACCATTACACCATACGGGCTCTCTATTATAATAGAACATCCATTTGTATTTATTTGTTACATTAATTTATTTATTGAGAGCCAGTATAGTGTAGTGGCTAGAGTGTTGGATTGGGAGTCGGGAGATCCGGGTTTTAGTCCCCACTTAGCTAGGCTGACCATATGAAAAGGAGGACAGGGCTCATGTAACTTTAACAGTTGTAGAGAAGGAATTTCAGCCAGTGCCATCTGTATGCAATTAGTTCCTGGTGAAATTCCCTCTTCATCACAACCGTTAAAGGTGCAGGCACTATATTAGAGTAACCATATACAAAAGAAGGCAGGGCCCCTGCAACTTTAACTGTTGTGATGAAGAGGGAATTTCACCTGGAACTAATTGCATACAGATGACACTGGCTGAAATTCCCTTTTCTCTACAACTGTTAAAGTTACATGAGCCCTGTCCTCCTTTTCATATGGTCAGCCTACACTTAGCCATGGAAACCCACTGGGTGACTTTGGGCCAATCACAGACTCTCAAGCCAACCTACCTCACAGGGTTGTTGTTGTGAGGATAAAATGGAGAGGAGGAGGATTATGTATGCCACCTCGGGTTCCTTAAGGAGGAGAAAAGGCAGAATTTAAATGTAATAAATAAATAAAATTACATGCCTATCCCGTCTTTTTCCAAGGAGCCCAAGGAGTTTTTCATATCTTAACAAATGAATGTGAGGTTTATTTTCCAGACTGAATTCTTGCTATTTGTGCAACGTTTCATTTATTGAATGCATATTTAACCAGTACTTTCTCAAAAGAGTTCTGGGCAGTGTACATGGTTTCCCCCTAACCCTCTGCACGCTCACTGTTTTTCTGACATCTGGTTTGCCCAAGATCCCTAGTGAGTGTCATGGATAAGCTTGGATTTGAACTCTGGTCTAATATTATCTACAGCAAACCCCCCCCCCCCCAGCCTAGATGTCTACATTAGTCCAGCACATCTGGAGGACACCAGGCTGAGCGCGGGGCCAGGAGGGGGAGGCTCAGAATGGCTCTTGTTTCATTTCGGCTCTTCTACTATGTCCTTTTCCCTGTATTCTCTTCTATCTCCCTTTGCGCCTCAGGGAACAGAATTAAGAACGAGGCCCTGTATCTGGCGAGGATCCACCCGCTCTCTCTCGGCTCTCTTTTGACACCCTCAGACCTCAGGTCTTTGCTTGATCATATCCGTCAGTTCAGCTCGGAGTGGCTTCGCAGCAAGTTGCGGGGACAGAGGTTATGCCTGCAGATTTACATGAAAGATAAATGCCCCGAAGGGCATGAGGCGAAGAAAGGAGCCTTTGGACCCATAGATGGGCTGAAGAGGCTGACGTGGTGGTGTCTACAGTGCCAGCCTCAAGTGCTTCCAGAAGACACAGTGATGCCTCCTGCGCAGAGTACCTGAGGTGCTGAGCATCCTGCCTGCCCAAAGGCTACATGCATTGGGAGCTGGATTATGCCAGAAGGTTGTTTGCCACAGAAAGGTGACCAAACCTCAGCAAAATCCGAGGTTAAGATTTGCGAGTGCTTCTCATGTGGCTTGTCCTCATTGTGTCGCCGGGTGCTACTTGTGATGAGAGTGACTCAAAGCCTGCACATGTTGCACCCAAGATGAGGATTGTTTGCCAACAGAATGACCATTTTGGTTTTGTTGACATCACCAGCTACTCATGGCAAGGGTGGGGTGCATTTCTTCAGATTCTCATCCTATTATATAGTTGTATCATTCCAAAGTATTTAGTAGTATTAGTATTAGTATTAATAGTATAGAAACATGAAGGCCTGGTTTATGCTTGTTGTTTGTTCCTGCTTTAGGGATCAGGCTTGTGTTTAGGGACTGGATTAAGCCCAATTTTGCACAGTGAGTTTAGGATTATACCCGGTTTCATTTTCGCTTGGCTGGCAATGTTTGCACACAACTCGGGAAAGAGGTTGGGGTTTGCATGATGAGAAGTGTGAGGGAAGAGAAGGTGCCTGATTCTAGAGGCTGCTTGGGATCAATGTTAAATGTGAACCAAAGATGTTGGGTTAATAAGAACAACACAGACAGCAGCAGTGTTTTTCAGAGCAGCAGTTTCTCAATCTGAAGAACAGGTCGAAGCATGGATGGGAGAAGTCTAAAATCTTGCAAGTTTGGAATCCTTGTGTACAGTGAGTGGTTCCTAGATGATGATGATGATGATGATGATGATTAAAGTTTGGTTTTTTTGTTGCAATAAAAGGTTTCTTGTGCATTTTTCTACAAGGGTTAGGGGTGGTGGTGCCTAGGGGTCTCTAACCAAGAGGTCACTGCACCTCACTAGAGACACAATTCTATGCGTGTTTAAAAGTCCTACAACTCCCAGCATCCCCCAGGCAGCCATGCTGACTGGGGAATGCTGGGAGTTGTAGGGCTTTTCTGTGCCTAACCATGCATAGGATTGTGCCCTTAAAGTGTACATTTGGAGCAGAGGAACACAACCTGGTGATCTCCATGGGCTGTGCACTACAGGTCCTATCAATCCCAACCACCATGGCCAATAAGGGTTGTGGGAGCTAGATTTCTAATCAACTGGCGGGCACCAGGTTGTTCATTGTCAATTAAGAACATACGAACATAAGAAGAGCCCTGCTGGATCAGACCAAGTGTCCGTCTAGGCCAGGGCAGGATCTACACTACTGGTTTAAAACGGTTTATAACCGTAGTGACAACTGTTGGGGCCCAGGACACACGCCATAATACAGTTTTCAAACCGTTTTCAAAGGGTGCCTCTACAAGAGAGGTTTAATGCGCTTTGAAGGTTCATTAAAAATTTTACCTCTACAAGAACGGAGCGCAAATCGGGCGTAGAGGCGCGTTATCTCCCCGATAATGCGCATTTTCGAATGCGCGTTAAGTCGCGAGTTTTATTTTGCTCCGGCCGTTAAAGCGCATTTTCCCCGTGTGAACAAGCGATTATGCGCATTAACTTCTTGTAAAGCGCTTTTTGGACATCTATTAATGCGCTTCGCCGCCTCTCGCCGCCTCCCGTGCAGAGGGATTAGGAGTAAATGCGCGTCTGCGATAATGCGCATAATCGCCGAACCGGGCGCAAAAGCGAATCCTTGTAGAGGGAACCAAAGTGTCATATCCTGCTTAGTGTCAATCCGGTCCAGAACTCTGTTCACCCAATGTCCAACCCGCTGCCAGCCAGAGTCCCACAAGCAGGACACAGTGCAACTCCCCAGCAGATGGTGTATACAGGCTTACTGCCCCTAATTAGCATTTAGCAGGCTAAACCAGAACCTCTGCACGTTCTAATTTGCTGACTTTGGTTGGACCCTGAAGATCAGGAAACAGCAGCAGTAATGTCTGCGGCCTGGGAGTGGACATTTATTTTCTATCATCATCGTCCTCACAGACCAACAATGGGTGTTATGTTATTATACTCTCCTTCTCGCTTTCTGTCAGCCACCTTGGAGGGCTGTCTTCAGGCAGTAAAGGCACGATATAAATGTTTTAAATAAATAAATAAATAAAGCATGTTTTCTAAAGAGGAAATACAACTTTTTCAGGTTTTTAGACATAACAACCGGTTCTGTGCTGCCCAGCTAGGTGTGGTGCGACATAGGGTACGGATATCTTGATCACCCTTCTTAAGGTTACCATCAACAGAAAATGGGGATCAATGTGCTGCCTCTTTTTCTTTGCCAGATCCCAATTCTGGGCAAGCGAATGGTCTGAATGAATTTGCTCAGAATAAAAATACATTTACTGCCTGCCAGTTGTAGGCAGAGCTGGAGGCAACCTAGGCAACCTAACCTCCTTTGAGAGAATGTTTTCAAAGAATCATGGGGTTGTTGTTGCACGAATAGGGAGAGAGAAGAGCTGTGCTTGGAAGAAGTATGGAATAAAAATGTAGAATCATAGCATAGTAGAGTTGGAAGGGGGCGATAAGGCCATTGAGTTCAACCCTCTGCTCAGTGCAGGAATCCACCTTAAAGCATCCCTGACAGATGGCTGTCCAGCTGCCACTTCAATGCCTCTAGTGTGGGAGAGCCCACAACCTCCCTAGGTCATGGGTTCCATTGTCGTCCTGCTCTAACAGTCAGGAAGCTTTTCCTGATGTCCAGCTGAAATCTGGCTTCCTGTCACTTGAGCCCATTAGTCTGCATCCTGCACACTGGGATGGTCAAGAAAAGTTCCTGGCCCTCCTCTGTGTGACAACCTTTCAAGCATTTGAAGAGTGTTATCATGTCTCCCCTCAATCTTCTCCAGGCTAAACAGGCCCAGTTCTTTCAGTCTCTCCTCATAGGGCTTTGTTTCCAGACCCCTGATCATCCTCGTTGCCCTCCTCTGAACCCCCTCCAGCTTGGCTGCATCTTTCTTGAAGTGTGGTGCCCAGAACTGCATGCAATACTCAAGATGAGGCCTAAACGGTGCCGAATGGAGCGGGCCTGCCAGGCTGCTGCTGCTGTTACTAAAAGGCCCTGTTCTGGATTCTCACCAACTCCATAGAATCATAGACTTGTTGAGTTGGTAGGGACCACGAGGATCATCTAGCCCAACCCTCTGCAATGCGCAGGAAAACCAATTAAACTGTCCATGGGAGGTGGCTGTCCAGCCCCTTCTTAAAAACCTCCAGAGATGGAGAACCCACAACTTAATCTCTTTGATAGTACAATATATAGCAGAGCCTCGAAAGGTTGTGACATACAGCCGGCTTCACACAGAAGGAGGGGGTGATTTAAAAATTCTGGCCACAATATTAAAAAGGTCTGGACAAAACCTACACATTTTACTCAAAACCTTCCTTATAACGATAAATTAATTTTATAAACACAGTAATAAAATGGAGCGTATTCAGATTCACAACAAAATACAACCAAGGATTTTTCAGTTGCCAAACATAGCAATTAAAAAAAATTTTTTAATGACTTCTGAACTCTAGAGTTACATACAGTGAATACTGAAAAGCCAGAAACAAACAAAACAGCTAATAATAATAATAATAACAATTTATTTCTTATCCGCCTCTCCGTCTGGATCGAGGCGGGGAACAACAACATGATAAAATACATAAAACTGATTAAAACATGACACATATTATTAAAACTGCATAAAAATCCTAAAAACATCCTAAAAACATCCTTAAAATCCACATACACCATATTGCAGAGAGAAAAAAACTATAAATTGCCAGTTGCGTTTCAACTTTCAACTCTCTGTCCTTCAGAGGCACACCTGAGAATTTAGATAAACCGCTTCAGAATTAATCTGGAAATTAATCTCCAGGCATTATCGCAGGACATGTGAAAATAAAATTATAAAATGAGTTTATTTTTTATATATCTTGCTTATTGTTCCTTCATTTTAAAGGGTGGGAGGAACCATTTCATATATAATTAACAACAGCAACAAAAAGATACTGTGAAGGGTTCCTCTAATCAGACTTCAAGGGTCTGAATAAAAGCTGTCCAAGAAGCAACGATGCATCTTTTCCCCCCCAGGCTTTATTTTCAGTAATAGCTTGGTACAAAATGGTATCTGAGCATGGGCAGTTCCTGACCCAAATGAACTTTGGGGTTTTCTTTTCTTTTTGGAACCAAATTAGTTTGTGGTAGGAACATGCCAAAGTAACCCATGGCTCTTCTTCCTCACCCCCACCCCCACTCCATGAAAAGGACCTGTTTATTTCACCCAATACAAATGGATTTATTTACTTACTACATTTTTATTCTATACTTCTTCCAAGGGGTGCAGGGAGGCATGCACGGCTTGCAACAACAACCCCATGAGGTAGGCGAAGCTGAGAGGCTTGGGGCTGAGAAGGGACTTTGACCTCTCCTGCTCCTTGTCTGATATTGTAAGCATTTACATTCCACTGGGTCTCATGCATGGCTGGCACTACCATTAGGCAGAGTGAGGCAGTTGCCTCAGCTGGCAGATACTGAGAGGTGGCAGTTGGAGGAGAGAGCTGTGTGCCACACAGAATGCCCTGTTCCTTCTAAGCGAGGTTGCTGCCTTCAGATGTCATGGTGGATGCTGTCCCATTACCAGTGTTGAAGAAAGCCTTCATTGCAGCCTAGTCAGCTTTTGTACATGGAATGGGAGAGAGCGCCATCTTGTTCTTCACTTCATGCAGCAAAATGTCTTGGGCCAGCTTTGGTCTTGCGATTCTCAAAGTTACTCTAATGGAGGGCGGGATGATCATTTTATTTATTTGTTTAGTAGAGTCATATCCCACTTTTCGACTAGAGTCCTCCAAGTGGCTTACAATATTGATAAAACACAACAGGTAAACAAGAACCGCCTGCTCCAAAAACAAAATTGAACAGCACAACCAGCTCCACATGTGCAGGAGTTGGCATCTGATGTTACAGAATTGAACTCGACAGGACTTTAAAGTAGACATGTATAGGAGATACAGATGCAAAACTTTATCCTAAAGAGACGAATGGCTCCTTGAAAAACGACCATGCATTGCAACCAGCTCCTTTTGGCTCATCCCCAGTTGTGATCTGGTGGCACCAGGCTGCAGAGCAGAGAAAGAGAGGAGAAAAGGAGGATGATTTTGTTGGGCCTGTTCAGACAACTCTTCAGGCTCTGCGACCCAATAACAGGAACACAAAAAGGTTGCAAGATCCATGCCCCCACCCCCAAAAAACACCTCTTAAACCAGAAAAGGCACAATCCTATGCATGTTTAGACAGAAAAAATCCCTACAACTCCTAGAATCCCCTGGCTGGGTTATGCTGGGAATTGTAGGACTTTTTTCTTTCGAAACATGCATAGGGGTTGCACCTTAAGTGAGTTTTAAAATATGAAACTCCTCACATGTGTGGAGTCTTCATATATATATTAATGCTCTAGTATCAGGAATGTAGCAGCTGTCAGTGTGGAAGGTATGCCTGCCATTTGAAGTGAAGCAATGCATTTTAAGATATAAAGGGGCCTATAAGACTATTTAGACATCCAGCATCTAAAATTGTTTGACAACATCATTGTAAGCTAGCACCTGGTTATGCAGAGATTGGTGCCCAGCCAATTACAGTGGATAGACTGACTGTTGACATATTCAGTGAAGTGCCAGAGACCTTCTTTACTTGTTGGTTCTCCCAAGCTGCCCAGGCAAGCAGACAGAACTGGTACTGCAGCAAAAAGGGACGTGAGCAGCCATATTTGGACTGGGGCAAGGTAATATGTGGGCGTGTAGAGTGGTTTGGCTTGAATTGCTTGTGTTTGGATCTCTTTGGCTCTGAAAGCATCTTTCTAGACTTTACCTGCTGGTTATACTATCCACGAGGCCAGGTTGTGGTAGGTGTTTAGTCCTCCTTGACAGGAGGGGTTTGCGCTTGCTAGAGAAAGGTGAACAAATGTGAAGAGAAGCATAGGGAGCTCTTCTTTTGTGTTCAGTAAACTCAGTTGGACTTACTTCTGAGTAGGATTATGCTACGTGGTCTAGTCATTCATACAAAGTTAACCAGAATGAACCTGAACTTCACATTGATTATCCATTTAATATTGCTAGTATATGAAATGTCTGGGTTGTGGATTGTGGTGTAGTGGCTAGAGTGTTGGACTGAGGCCTCGACTTCACGGTGCTGGTGTGGCCTCGCAGCGGCGGCTGCGCTGGCGGCTTGCCCCGCATTGACGCTCCTTCCACCCATCTACACTGGAAGGAGTGCCACAGCCGGTTTTGCTGACGCTGACGCGCCCACGCTGGCCCAGCAGCAGCTGGAGGGGTGGCTGGGAGCTTTGGCCACCCTCTTCCATGGTAAGTGTATTTTTTTTTAAAAAAAAATTAAAAATGGGGGGGAGGACTGCGGAGGTGGTGCAGCGAGCTTATGGCTTGCTGTTCCATCCCCTTCCCTGCCCAGCTCATGACGACCAAACAGTGGTCACCATAGACTGGGTACGCCTCGCAGAAGCTCCGGGGCAACAGCAACAGATGGCAAAAGCTGTTGTCGTGTCCCTCAAAACTAAAAAAGTCGGGCTAAATGACCGACTTTTTTAGTGTGGAGCTTTGGGACTTCACCCCTGGATGGCTTTGGAGTGATGTCTACCTGCTGCCATTCCGAAGCCACCGCGAGGGAAAGTGACCGTCTAGAGGTACCCAGAGAGTCGAGAGATCTGGGTTCTAGTTCCCACTCAGCCATGGAAGTTCACTGGGTGACTTTGGGCCAGTCACAGACTCTCAGCCCAGTCTACCTCACAGGGTTGTTGTTTTGAGGATAAAATGGAGAGGAGGATTATGTACGCTGCCTTGAGTTCCTTGCAGGAAAAACGGCAGGATATAAATGGAATAAATAAATAAAATGTAAACTCTGTAATCTTGTAACTTGTAGTCAGATGTTTTGATAGTGGTATAGTAAAAGGATTTGGTAGAAATGCATATACTGTGGGTACTTATCACCAGTTCTCCCATAGTGTACACATAAAAATCTGCAAAAGGCTACTATGCCTGGAGCAAGACCTTTAATCGAAATTGACCTGTGAAAATCTAGTTTATATTACATCTCAAGTGTTACAATGTTTTAAAGAGAGCCGCTCTTTCTTGCTTAATATTAAGCCACGCTAATAGGCCTGAGAAAGATCGCTATAGTGACCCAATCATTCTTTCTCTCTTCTTTCTCCACCCTTATCTGGGATTATGTCCTATTAAACTCAGTGAGGCTGGCTTCTGGTTAGGGCACAATCTCATGCATGCTGGTTATGAAATGCTGGGAGTTGTAGGACTTTTTTTTCTGGCTAGAGGATTGCACCTTTTGCCTCCCTTTCTAATCTTTCTTTACCACAAATTTCCCATTTTCTGTTTAGTCTAGCACTGGTGTAACCCCTCCTAACCACAGTGTTCTTTAGCTTTTTTTTTCTAATCCAAGACCAGTTTTCTTTAGAAAAATGGAAAATAATAGATTTTCTTTTCTATTGATCTTGTATGAGGACAGCAAAAAACAACAACAACCCTACCATAAAGAAATTTGTACAGTAACTAAAATACATGATAATTTCATATACGCTGAATCTCTCACTTGTTCTTTATTTCAGTGATTTTAACATTAACATATTTTTGTAGAACAGGTTTGTCTTAATTGTGAGGTGTAGAATTAGACATGTGACCAAGGCCACAACCCCTTGGGGGAGGTCAAGATGGGCCCACCTTGGGAGTTGGGCATGTTGGGGTGGGCATGCTTCCTTGACGGCTGTTTATGTTGTCCTTTTTGGTTTCCAAAATATGGTCAGCCTAGCCCAGTAAAATATTCTGTGTTCTGGCTACTTTCCTTTTTTCATAATAATAACTTCGGAGCACATGCATACAAGAGTTCCCTGCATCCACTGAGATCTGCTTCCCTACTATATGTTATTCAGATATCTGGGCAATGCTGGGTATATTTTGAAAACACATTCTTAGGTTTGCACCTTTTTTAGCTGGTAGAAAGGGTGCTGTGTGTCCTGATTGTTTTTGAAGTTTAGACGGCTGCTCCGGCCAAGGCACAATGGGAAGTATAGGGAAGTTAAAAATAAAATAAAATATGTGGTTTATCACGAAGCTCTAATTTAAAACACAGCTCTAATAATAATAATAATAATAATAATAATAATAATAATAATATATTTATTTATCACCCGCCTCTCCCAACGGATCGAGGCGGGGAACAACACCAAACACAAAATACAAAAACTGATTAAAAGCAGATAAAACCAGTACATCATTAAAACACCAATAAAACACCAATAAAACACAATTCCCCATTGATTCTAACAAGACAATTTACAAAATCAACCAAACTAAAACAAACAAACAACCTGAAGATGAGTAAGGTGCAGAGAAATTTATTATTGATCAAATAAATGTTACAATCATTTATACCCCGGGCATATCAGCTAGTGAATAAATAAATAAATGCATGCTGGGGTTGCTAGGAAGACTCTTTGCTGGCCCTGTCTCGCCATCCGGATCGCGCTCTCTGCATATTTCCCTTCCCCAGCTGCCAAACTCCACCAACACCAAGAAGGAAAAGCCGCTCGGCCCCTTTAAGAAACCCGGCCACTTCGACGCACCCCCCCTCCCACCCGTCCTTTCCCACCGCCCCTGCGCGCGCGAGAGCCAATCCGGAGGCGCCGAGCGCTCGTCACACCAGCCCCCGCCGCGGCCCCATTGGCTGCCGCCTTCCTGGTGCGAGCACCGCGCGGCCACTCAGCTCCCTATCAGCCCTTCGAGCCAGGTGCGCTGCGCGCTGATTGGCTGCTGCTAGGGGATGTTGTTAAATAGAGCCGGGGGGGGGGGGAGGAAGAAGATGCCTTAGGTGGCTCAGAGCATCTCTAGGGACAAGCGCAAGGGAAGGGAAGGGTAGGTAGCTGGGGAGGGGGGACATAAAGAGGACTAGAAACCTCGGCAGCAGAAGGGGAGCTAGAAACCCCAGGCAACAGGGGGCCTTAAAAGGGACTAGAAACCTCTAGGGAGAGAGGGGGGATTTGAAGGGGACTAGAAACCCCTAGTAAAAGAAAAGGGGCTTACAGCGTGTGGGGGGGATTAAGCCTATAGAAGGGAAAGGGAAGGAAGGGGGGGAGCAACGAAAGATCAAAGGCGAAGAGAGGAGGCATTTAGGATAAGTGAGGGGAAAAGATAAAAGGAAATTTGGAAGCACAAGGAGGCATCTAAAGGCTTCATTGAATAGCAAGCCCCCCCCCCCCCGAGCTCCCAAATTGGCATCGAAGTGAGACTGGGTGCCAATGGAGCTGTTAAAGAAATGGCTAGGTCACCCGGAGGAGCTCTACAACCTGGTGAGGTTTAAGATGGGCGGCTACAAGGCGGTGATGCCCAAGATGGACCAGGTGAGTGGCGGAAATTGTTACATTTCGGGCTCATAAATCGCAGCCTTTGGGATTATCTGCTGTTTGGTTGTGTTGATGCCATTGCTGTTGGCAGTCTTACTATTCATTGTTAGTTTTACACTTCCTTACTATTCCATCGGTTGGCTTGTTTATAGATTGGGGGGGGGGGCGAGCCCCTTTAATGGGTTATGTTGAGGCAGAAATGCAAGGGGGGGAAGGGATAAAATGGAAGGACAAGAGGAGAAAGGTGGGGGTGAGTACGGGACAGGGAGCGCTTGGCTTAAGGGTGGGGGTCTTGCATTTTCTGCTCTAGCCCTGTTCCTCCTCTTTCATGGCTTATCAGTCACTAAAGCCGGGAGAAACCAGAGCGAAAACCATGTTTACAAAGGGGGTGGGCATTGACAGACTGAATCGGTGCTTTATTTTTAGGCATGTTGACTGTCTATTCTAGCCTATGCATTGCACTCATTGCACTAGAATCAATAGATTAGCCTCCCCTAGCCTGGTGTCCTCCAGGTGAGTTGGATTACAACTCCCAAGCCGGCTGAGGGTGAGGGGACTGGGGCACCAGGCTGGGAGAGGTTGCATACATCAAACAGTGCTTCCAAAAAACCCTAATAAGTAAGTTTGTATATATTTCTAGGATGCTTTTCAGGTCCTGGCCCCAGTCCTCAGAAGGCGGCATACACAAGACAAGTTAAGGCATATTAAAATGATCAAACCATAGTGTACAGTTTAATGAATAATAACAAAGAGTCTTCTGGTACCTTAAATACTAACCGATTAATGTTGGCACAAACTTTTGTGGACATAGTCCAAGTTCTGATGAAGTGGATCATGTCCACCAAAGCTTATGTCGGAGTAAATTTGTTAAGGTGCAATGCTATGCATGTTTAGACAGAAAAAGAAGAAGTGTTACATGGCTGGCTGAGGCATGCTAGGAATTGTAGGACTTTTGTCTGTCTAAACATGCATAGGAGAGCCAGTGTGGTATAATAGAGTGTTGGACTGGGCATCAGGAGATCTTTATTCTAGTCCCCACTTGGCCATGGAAGCTCACTGGGTGACTTTCGGCCAGTCACAGATCACACCCAACCTACCTCACAGGGTTGTTGTGAGGATAAAATTGAGAGGATGATTACATATGCTGCCTTGGGTTCCTTAAAGAGGAAAAAAGGTGGGGTATAAATGCAATGAATAAATAAGTAAATAAATAAATAAACAGGATTGTGTCCATAAGTCTTTAAGATTCCTTGTTCTTGTTGCAACAGACCAACACAGCTACCTCTCTGGAAATAGTTTAATCTATGCAAACTGCAGGTTGGGAAATAAAGGCTGACAAGGTGTAATGGTAATATTTTAGGTTGCAGAAATTAAACAAAATTCTATATGATAAAGCTTCAACACCTGGCAAATCTGCAACAGCTTCTTGTGTTGGCCTCAGGTTATGAAAATTAGAAATTAGTTCTGTAAGTATGTGCAAAGTGCTTCCTACCACTGAGTTACCACTGCCAGCTCCTCACTTACCTAGACTGGAAGAAAAGACTGATTCCAAAGGTCATCTGAGCCTCTGCAAAGTGGATTTCTCTGGGATTAGCGCTTCTGGTTCAGAGTGAGGTGTTTACCAATAACTATCTGTGTCCATTACTACTGGAAGTTGAGTATAACGGAACACCAAAATGTGTATGTAACTTTTCTTCCGAGGGTAACAAAATAGTTCACCTGTACATTATTCTACAGCAATTTACAAGCAATTTCATCCAATGAATTCAGGATGCAAATTTGTAACGACAACCTCTTGACACATTTTAATTTGCAATCAAGGAAATATAATAATTTTGTATGCATAGCAGAAGAAGGCAGATTCCAATTTATATCAATAAGGTATTAGCTCATCATTCTGAAATCTGTTTGCATCTTCTGATTATTAGCTGCTGCTTGTCAAAAGCAGCAATTATGTCAGCCAGTTGCTTTTGAAATATGACCACTTTATGTGAAATAAACATTGGGTGGAGAAATGGTTTTTATTTTATTTTTTTAATTTTTTAAAACAACTCTTCCACTATAAACTCTTCTGTACAGTTCCAGGAAGATCTCAGGCCAAACAATGTTATGTTGGAACTCTGTGTTTGGTGCTCCCAACGTAATATTTTGGTTTTTTAAAAAAGCAATGGGGGATGGTGAACAGTTTGGAGAAGAGCCATGATCGGGTGGGATTTAAGCCTTCTCCCTGCACCCCTGTACATACACACCACACCCCATTGCTATCCCGTGCCTCCCAAAAGCGGCTATTGCCCAGAGAAGTGTAACTGTGTGGATTTAAAAATGAAAGCCAACAAAAACAAATGCGCATTGGGGATGCTTTACTTCCTATGGTGCCGCCTATGTACATGGTGCTTTACAAAGAATAAGATTCTTTGTAAAGAATCTTATTCTTTGTAAAAAGAATTCTCAGCCGCACAGGCTAAATGGAGGGTTGTGTGCATAGTTGTATTTCTCCTTCTCCCAAAATATGAAAGAGGATTGCTCAGGGATATGTGAACATTTGCACTGGTTCTTTCCTATCCTGGAGCATAGCAGGAATAGCAAATTTCTGTACCCGAAGGTCCGGATTCAATTTTGGAGAAGCCCTCGGCATGGGTGTGGCCAAAATTACCAGCATAATTAAGGAAGACATTTTAACCTTTTTGAAGGGGGGGGAGGGGAGGGCCTGCACAAAGCCAGGAAACCTCCGAACAGGTGGTTGGGGAAGGGGTTTGGGGTCAGGGGGAGCTCCGAAGTGCCCAAGGCAGCATAACATGAACACGATCCTCCTCCTCTCCATTTTATTCTCACAACAACCCTGTGAGGGAGGTTAGGCTGAGAGTCAGCAACTGGCCCAAAGTCACCCAGGGAGCGTCATGGCCAAGTGAGGACTAGAGCCCTGATCTTCCGAAGCCCTGTCCAACATTTGCACCAGGCTGCTTTTCTCATTTGTTTCTCTTTTTTTGTGATATAAGTGCCAGGGGTCCACCCTCTGGGCATCTAGGTCTTTGCAGACGCTCCCTTTATATTCTTCGTTGTTTTTGTTTCTGTCCTAACATCCAAAGTGTACAAGCAGTGGTGGCCATATTTGGAGCCTTTGGGGGGGGGGGGCGGATCGGCCCCTGGAGGGCTGGATTTGCCCCTACCCCCGGGCGTGCAGGAACGCATCTACACACGCAGGATAAAACACTTTGAAAACGTTTTGAAACCTGTCTACGCAGTGTGTCCTGGGCCCCAACAGTTCTCAAAACGGTTATAAACCGTTTCCAAGCAGGAATGTAGATCGGCTCAGGGCCCGGGGGTTCTGCCCCTTTGCTCTTCCGCGCAATCCTTGGGTAAAATCCAGCCCCGGTCTGACTTCAGAGCCGACCTCTGGGATTGCAGTCAGTCACGTCTCGGTGGGTCTACTCTACGCAGGGCTACGCTGGATTTCACCCCTTCCCTCCCAAGCTAGCGCCGCCCCGGCCAGGACGCACCAGAAGGGCCGCTGGAGCGCTTGCCACGCGGGAGTAAAGCCCCAGGGAGAGAGGGGGGCGGCTTGCTTCTGAGTAGACCCGGCTGGGATCGCAGGGGTCTCGCCGCTCCCTCCCGCCCCGTCCGTCCTGCTGGGGCCTGGGACCCGCTTCCAGCCGTGGCTTCCCCGGCGGCTTAGGGAGAAACGCCAGGCGCGCTCGGGGTTAAATCCCTCGCAGGGTCCGGGGAGGGGGAGGAGAGGTGGCCCTGGAGGCGTGCCGGCTGGGGCTGGGGGCGGAAGCGGCAGCGCTGCGGGACGGAGCCAGGCGGCGGCGGCGGGTGGGCCTGCCTCGGCGCGCCGCCCCGGATCCACTTCCCCGCGGGCCAGGGGGGGGAAGGCGGGCGGCCCGTGCGCCCCGTGCGCCCCGAGCGCGCCCTCTCCATGGCCAGCGGCGGCTCCAAGGCGGCCGCCTCGCTCTTCAAGCGCACGCTGGCCCTGTCCCCGCCGCGCGGCGGAGCTGGCGGCGGGCGCTGCAGCGGCGGCTCGGGCTTCTGCTTGGGCGGCGTGGGGGGCCGGGCGCGCTCCGGCACCCCGCCGCCTGCCCGGCCGCCTCCGCCGTCGTCGAGGCCCCGCTTCCTGGGCACTCAGCCCGCCCCTCCGCCCACGCTCTTGTTGCAGGACTCGCTCAGCGACAGCCTCCGCCTTTGCTACAAGTACCTGAACCAGACCAGCCGGAGCTTCGCCGCCGTCATCCAAGCGCTCGACGGGGAGCTGCGGTGAGTCCGTGGGGGGGGGGGGGGGGTGTTGAAAGCCTGGCTTGGAGAGGAAAGGGTTAATGAGGCGTGATCCCTGGGGGGGGGGAGAAATAAGGGTTTGTGTTTTGGGGCAGCTGGGAGAAGGGCAGAGGCAAGAAATGCCCCCCTTGGCGACGGAAGGGAAAGTCGGCCGGGCATCCAGTGCGCGGCTCTTGAAAGCTTGGCATGGAAAGGAAAGGGTTAATGGTGGGGGGCTTTGGGGAGGGAAAGGGAGAGGGAGCAAAAAAAAAATTTCTGCAAGGGGGGAGACATGACCTCTGGAGCAGGAAAGTCAGCTAGTCCATGGCTCTTGAAAGCTGGCTTGGAAAGGAAAGGGTTAATGGTGGGGGGCTTTGGGGAGGGAAAGGGAGAGGGAGCAAAAAAAAATTTTCTGCAAGGGGGGAGACATGACCTCTGGAGCAGGAAAGTCAGCTAGTCCATGGCTCTTGAAAGCTGGCTTGGAAAGGAAAGGGTTAATGGTGGGGGGCTTTGGGGAGGGAAAGGGAGAGGGAGCAAAAAAAAATTTTCTGCAAGGGGGGAGACATGACCTCTGGAGCAGGAAAGTCAGCTAGTCCATGGCTCTTGAAAGCTGGCTTGGAAAGGAAAGGGTTAATGGTGGGGGGCTTTGGGGAGGGAAAGGGAGAGGGAGCAAAAAAAAATTTTCTGCAAGGGGGGAGACATGACCTCTGGAGCAGGAAAGTCAGCTAGTCCATGGCTCTTGAAAGCTGGCTTGGAAAGGAAAGGGTTAACAGCGTGGGGTCTCTTTTGGAGGAAGGGGAGATGCTGCTGCCTTCTGCAGAGCCTGACTTGGACGGGCACCGGCCTAGCTGGGGTGGGGGGAGATGATGGGGCTCGAACCCTGGACCTTCTGGGTGCTGAATACCGAATGCAGAGAGTAGGACACAGGCCGCCCTGTGCCCGATCGAGGCTGCCTTGCACGCCTAGTCCCGGATGGCAAGTGGCAACCGCTCTCTGGGGTCTGGAACAGAGAAGGGTCCTTGCCCTCACCTGCTCCCTGATCTAACGGGAGAGGCCGGGGAATTGAACCCAAGGCTCCTCAGCAAGCCAAGCAGGTGCTTCGCTGCACAAAACGGGCCCCTCCCTGAGAGACGCTGGGCGACGGCTCCTCTCCACCTCCCCAAAACAAAGCGATCTTCCCTCTTTTTGAGCCAGACTATTGGTCTTCCCGGATTGCGTGGGCCACGTGCTGATCTCCTGGAAACTACATTCCAGTTGGAAAGCCCTAGAGCAGACTTCCCTGCCCCAGCGTCCTCCAGACAGCTTGGACTACAACCTCCATCATCCCGGGGCATGCCTGGGACCCCTGCCAGCCCTCTCTAGCTCCCATCCTGGAATAGGCAGACATGTGCATCTTGACTGGCACAAGCTTTCTGTGTCCTTCTATCCATATTGTATGTTTGGCACCCAAAAGATGGGATCTGCTGTAGCTCAGGACAATCCCCCGTGTGTGGAAGACTGCTGCAGGGAAAGCCTTTTTATTGGGTCTGGGGCTGTTGGCCTCTTCATGGCTTCCCTGGATCAGCATCAGCATCTAGGGTCTCCCCAGGCAGACGGTCTTCCTACCCCGACCCCCCAGCCTGAGATGCCTTGAAGCACAGGTGCTGCAGGGATTAAACGTTGCAGGTGGATGCGCTCTCTCGTTTGACCTATGACCCCTGCTGGCTCCTTGACCCCTCCTGTTTGCACTAGGGTTTCGTTTTCACACACCTTTATTTTGGGCCTACGATGCAGCTGCAAAACAGCTGAAGCCCCCCCCCCCCCCATGCAAGGCTGGTGCAAGGATGAGAAAATAAATTCCAGAAAGGAAGGCAAGTGTTTATCTGTCACCCAGCACCTGTTTGCAGACATTGGCTGTTTTTGCCACCACCACCCCCATTCCGGATTGAGCTCTAGGTGTTTTTTTCCGGACATTTATGCAAGCAGGTCAGGCGTTTGTCATCCAGGCAGAACCGACCCTATAACCGGGGCCAGCCGTAAGTGTCTTCTGTCTCTCTCCTCCAAAGGAAGCCCACCCTTCTGGCACTCCGAAAGGCTCACGGCATAATAAATGGAGCCCACCTGGTGCCTTCCGGAGGTGCTGGGCTGCAGCTTCCATCATGCTAGCTGGGGGTTATGGGAGTTGTAGTCAACACCTCCGCAGGGCACCAGGTTGGAGAAGGCCAAAGTGGAGCACGAACTACTAAAGTAGGAATTCAGAATAAAAATCGACAGAAGCGGCGTATGGAATTGGTTTGCCGGGGCAGCGCCAGCGCTTTGAGTTTGCAGCTGGAGACGTGATTGGGAAGTGCTGTGTAGCTTTCAATACAGGTGTGTTACACACACACACGTACACGCTGAGCAGTGCCCCCCCTAGTTTTGAACCAATGGAAATTGCCCTGAAGGCCAACCCAGCCATTCCTGCCGGCCTCTGCATTGCAAAAGCGCCATCTGTCAGGGTTGCTTTAAGGTAGATTCCTGCCTTGAGCAGGGGGCTGGACTGGGTGACCTTATAGGCCCCTTCCAACTCTACTATTCTACGATTCCTCTTCCCTCCTTCCCCTGCAGCCACGCGGTGTGCATCTTCTACTTGGTTCTCCGAGCTCTGGACACGGTTGAGGACGACATGACCATCAACCTCGAAACCAAGGTCCCCATGCTGCACAACTTCCACGCCTACCTGTATCAGCCGGACTGGAAATTCATGGACAGCAAAGAGAAGGATAAGCAAGTCCTGGAGAATTTCCCGACGGTGAGCAGCTACCTGTCCAGATCCTGTGTTTATGCCGTTCCTAAGTCAGCCGTGTGTCTTGTTTTATGATCCCTGGGAGGAGGAAATACAAGAATGAGGGAAGCTGCCTTTTACGGAGTCAGACCCTGGGTTCATCAAGCCCAGTATTGTCGACACTGACGGGCAGCAGCGGCTCTCCAGGATTTCAGGCAAGACTTCTTTACACAGCACAGGGTTCAACTATGGAAAATTGATGGCCACCAACATTGGATGGCTTGAAAAGGCGATTGGATAAATCCACTACTAGTCCTGATGGCTATATGCTGTCTTCAGTTGCTGAGGAACCCAACTGGAATTGCAGGCCAAAATATCTGGAGGGCCGCGAGTTGCCCATGTCTGCCCTAAAGGAATCTAAACTTCCTGGGCTCTTACCAATGTGGTTTTGGTGGTGTAGGAGAGAGAAGCATAGGTCAATTCCTCTAAATCAGGGGTGCAGAACCCTCTGAGTCTGAGGGCCGAATGCAGTTTTGGAGGAGAAGCTCTTGGTGGGCGGGGTCTAAGGCAGAAGGGTGGGGCCAATGCTCCCCCCTCCTCTGAGGTTCAGCACCCCTGCCCTAAATTGTAAGTTTTGTCTTTGAACCTGTTCCTAGTTAGCTTATTTTTCGACCTGCCTTAGATCTCCTTGGAGTTCCGGAACCTGGCAAAGGTGTATCGGGATGTGATAGCTGACATTTGCCACAAGATGGGCCTGGGGATGGCTGAGTTTTTGGAAAAAAAGGTGGATTCCGAGAAGGAATGGGACAAGGTGAGTGATTTGGGTTTCCTTTGAAGACCTCTGTGCCAACTCCGTTAAAGGGGCCAAAATGTTGATTGTGAGGCCTGGAGGTGTGTTGTGTAAACACCCACCGCGCATTTGACCTTCAGTGGGCAAGATCTTTAAAAAAAAAATTTGAATAGCAAAGCGTCCATCAGTGTGGCGGGGTTGTATTGACGGGAGAAATAGTTGCGGGCTGAACAAGCCCACCTTCATGCCCCAGGATGGCTTTCCTTGACATTTGCAGCATCAAGTAGAATCACAGAGTTCAAAGGGGTCATTGAGTCCAGCTCCCTACTTCAGCCATCTGTCAGGGAGTTTAAAGCATCCCGGACAGATGGCTATCCAGTCTCCGCTTGAATACCTCCAGCGACGGAGAGCCTACCACCTCTCTGGGCAGTTGGGGCCTTTGTCTGACTGTTCTGACCATTGGGAAGTTTTTCCTGAAGTTCAACTGAAATCTGTCTTCCTCTAAACGTAATTCCATTATTTTTTGTCCTGCAGTTTTGGGTGACGGAGAACAGGGGTGTCCCTTTTCTGTGTAACAACCCTTGAGACCTTTGAAGAGTGCTATTCTATTTTCCCCCTCTGGCTTCTCTTCTCGGAGTGAAATATGCTGAGCTCCTTGATGTTTTCCTCATTGACTTACTTTCTAGTCCCTAGCAATCTTTGTTGCCCTTCTCTGAACGCATTCCAATTTATCTGAATCCTTCTTAAAGTCCAGAATTCGAGGTGAGGTCTGACCAGCATACTTTAGAGTGGAACTATTAATCCTGCTTTTTATGGAACTGCTCTTGATTTCAGCCACAATATTTTTAGCACTCTTCAAGTACTTGAAAGGATGTCACACAGAGCAGGACGCGGAATAATGGGCTCAAGTGACAGGAAGCCAGATTCCGGCTGGACATCAGGAAAAACTTCCTGACTGTTAGAGCGGTATGACAATGGAACCAATGACCAAGGGAGGTCGTGGGCTCTCCCACACTAGAGGCATTCAAGAGGCAGCTGGACAGCCATCTGTCAGGGATGCTTTGAGGTGGAGTCCTGCATTGAGCAGGGGGTTGGACTCGATGGCCTTATAGACCCCTTCCAACTCTATGATTTTATGGTTCATATTTCCATAGGGACAAAAAGTAACTAAGCTCCCTCTTTTCCGACCTGCTCCAAATTTTGCACATCGATAGCTCAGTAATGTTTCAGTGGGCTAGCTGAATTTGCGGCATAAGAAAGCTTCTTATGGGATGTTATCAGGAAAAAGGTGGAAGTTAGCATCGCCCCTGGAGATATAGGTCTGTGGGGAGGTCTTCTAGTGTGTCGGCTATAGTCGAATCGGCTGCTTTCCCTCAGGCATGAGGGGGGCAGCTCTGCCTTGACATGCTTAATATCTCACAGGTTCGAACACTCTGGCTGTTGACTGATAGATCCCAGAGCCCTGTGGTTCAGCTGTCACACGTGCATCCCAGTGGGCTCCTGCCTGAGGCGTGTTGTGTTTTGAAAGGGGGGCTGGCATTAGGGTTGTGTTCGGCTCAAGCACAACACACGGCTTTGCCAAGGATAGACCTCTGTGCACCCGCTCTTGCAAGCTGCCAGGTCCCCCGCCTGCCGCCTTTTCCTTGCCCAAGGCCAGCCTGGAGAAGGGGAAGTACATGCCTGCGTTGTTTTTGAACCTCTCCAGTATTGCCACTATGTCGCTGGTCTCGTGGGCATCGGCCTCTCCCGGCTCTTCTCCGCGTCGAAGCTGGAAGACCCCATCGTCGGCCAGGACGCTGAACTCGCCAACTCCATGGGGCTTTTCCTGCAGAAAACCAACATCATTCGGGACTACCTGGAAGACCAACTCGAAGGCAGAGAGTTTTGGCCCATAGAGGTGAAAGAAAGAGGGGGCCGGAGGGGAGTGACGCGGGGCCAGGGAGGAAACGGAGCTCAGGGACCGGAGAGAATTCCAGCCCTGTTGAGCATGCAGAAAGTCTCGGGGGCCGCGTTCCCGCGTTCCCGCGGAGACAAAGGCAAAAGGGGGCGGCGCCAAAATACCAGGATGTTTCGGCTTCAAGCTCTTACAGCCGGGAGCTCAACCGTAGGAGAGGCGTTTCGACCTGTTAGATTCGGGAAAACTTTGCCCAAGAGCTGTGAAAGCATCGAACAAGAAAGGGGAGGAGCCAAGGGAAGGGGCAGGCCCTTCAGGGGAGACTCGGAGGGCCGCATTAGGACCCCGAACCTGAGGTTCTGCACCCCTGATTTAAAGGCTGAGGTGAACTCAGTGATGTGAGACCGTGGAGAGACCATGGCTTAGTTCAGACAGCATGTTAGTCAACGTAGTATGAAAACTCCACTCAATGTTGTGTAGCTACTGTGGAGTTGAGTAAAATCCATTGTGATGTTTGATTGGCAGTTCCCCCGCCCTCTCTCCTCCCCCGGTCCTCCTGATTGTATCCCATCAGCCATTGCTGGAAAAAATAATCCCGGCGGCTCTCCTAGAGAGGCACTCACTCCTTTCGCTGCTCTTGCCTGGGAACTCTGTAGCCAGTGGGAAAAGTCAACTCCATGCAGTAGAGAATTCCACGGAGCCCTCCACACAACATGCCACACAGTGGTTGTGCAGGAGCTCTCCTCTGCACAATGTGGATATTCTGCCTGGAGTCTTTTTCAAAAAAACCTCCACTGTTGCGTGGAGTGTTCCCATCAGACAATACATTTCTCAACGGTGGCGTAAAAACTCCACCATGGAGTTTAAAACCACTATTGAGAAACGTGTTGTCTGAACTGAGCCCATGTTGAACAAATCCTCTAACCTGGCTTCTGATGAGTGTCCAGCCCCTGAGCAGCCTGGCCACGGAAGATCAGGGCCTATTAATGCTCATGCCTGCAATCATTAAGGCTAGAAGCTTTTTGGAACAAAATTTGAGAGAAAGGTTCCATTTTTCCAGTGCTGTAGTTGATGCATTCTTTGTAGTCTTAACTTCTGACCCAGCCCCTACCCCTGCAAGAAATGTGTGTTCTAATTTGAATACATGCCCTTCATTATGAATTTTCCATCTGCTTTCACCCCACTTTGCAGCAAGATGGGGTTTTGACTCGAAGCCACTAGGCTGCCTCTACAAGAGGCATTTAAAGTTCTTTCAAGGCGCATAAAATTTTTTACCTCTACAAGAACGGAGCGCAAATCGGGCGTAGAGGCATGTTTTCTCTCCGATTATGCGCATTATTGAATGCGCGTTAAATAGCGAGTTTTGTTTTGCTCCAGCCGTTAAAGCGCATTTTGACTATGCGAACAAGCGATTCTCTGCATTAACCACTTGTAAAGCGCATTTGAAACAACCGGTAAGGTCACCCGTTGAGTGCATACAAGCATACAAGCATTTCCGATAAAGCGCTTCAGTGATTATGCACATAATCGGCTAACCAGGCGATTATGCGCATCTGCCAGATCTTGGAACCTGCAGGTCTGCGGCCGTCCTGCAAAGCACAGCTTATGGTCTCTGTGGTCTGGGAGCAGCTGCAGGATTTCTGGCTTTCCGTACATTGCACATTTTATTTCTGTGTTAAGTTTCTAGTCTTCAGCATTGCAGAGGAAAAACTTGAAAATGTACCGGCAGGGGCTAAGGTGCTAAATACTAAGGGGGCTTTTCTGTAGGTTTTCACTAGCCTTGTGCTTCTATGCCCTTATTAGCTTCTGGCCCCACAACATGTTGAGCTTCAACCTCTCTTTCCTGGTCCGGGACAAACTGGAGTTCTAATTGCCAGGAACGTCTTGCTCAAACAGCCTTCCGGAACAATAAAGATCTACATTAGATAAGGGCCTCGGTGGGCCATTTTGGGTGGTCTGGGGGTCAATTCCCCCCTCCCCCTATGAACCTCACTCTGTGACGCCCCCTTCCCCCAAATTAGCTTGAAAATAAATGTTATTATTATTATTGTTACTACTATTATTAACGTTTATATACCGCCCCATAGCCAAAGCTCTCTGGGCGGTTTACAAAGTTTAAAAACACTGAACATTTAAAAACAAATATACAAAATTTTAAACCATAAACAGCATAAAAACAAACTGCGTATCATTTCAACTATCCAGGGGTCAGTTAAAAAACTCAACATACGTTGTTCATTGCCTGGGAGAAGAGAAAAGTCGTAAGCTGGTGCCGAAAAGATGACAGTGTTGGTGCCAGGCGAGCCTCGTCCGGGAGATTGTTCCATAGTTGTGGGGGCCACCACTGAAAAGGTCCTCTCCCTTGTTGCCGTTCTCCGAGTTTCCCTCAGAATAGGCACTCGGAGGAGGATCTTAGATGTTGAGCGTAGTGTACGGGTAGGTTCATGTTGGGAGAGGTGTTCCATCAGGTATTGTCCTTAGTTAGCCTCTGTTTGATGCTGAATTTTCAGTTGCAAACCACCATTTTCTCTCTCTCCCCGCTCCCCTGTGCCAGGGCATTACGTACAGAAGCCAGCGTGGCTGAGCTCCTTGGTAACGGCATCTTTGTGTGGCTGGTGGTGGGGATTGGCTGAAGGTTGCCGGACGCTCGTGGCGCGAAGCTGCAAAGACAAGCCTGCCTCTGACACCCCCCCCCCCCCTTGGCGTTCGCAGGTTTGGAGCAAGTATGTGAAGAAGCTGTCGGATCTAGCCAAGCCGGAGAATCTGGACAAGGCCGTTCACTGCATGAATGAGCTCATCACCAACGCCTTGCATCACGTCCCCGATGTCTTGACCTACCTGTCCCGCCTGAAGAACCAAAGCGTGTTTAACTTCTGTGCTATTCCGCAGGTCGGTTTAACTGCCTCTAGGGTTGCCCTGCTACTTTGAAGGACGTTGCTTACTGCTTCCCTGCGAACGTCCTTCGAGCGCAAGGGCCGTAGCTCGCTTGGGAGGATGGGAGTGTTCTGCATCGAGGGAGCCAGAAGTTCAGTCTTTAACATCCCAGGCTATCCTGGGCTGGTGGGCCGATATTCTGTCTGTCCGGGTATCGTTTATTTAGTGCACAATCCTATGCAAGTTTAGACAGAAAAAAGCTCTACAGCTCCCAGCGTTCCCCAGCCAGCTATAATGGGTCTATAATGAAAAAGGTCCTATGATGGGGCTATAATGAAACAAAAAGTCCTACAACTCCCAGCATTATCCAGCCACCATTGCTGGCTGAGAAATGCTGAGAGTTGTCGGACATTTTTCTATCTAAACACGCATAGGGTTACATCCTTAAACTATTTTTAACCTGCTCCCCGGCCGAAAGCACCTGGGGGAGGGGGGTTGTGTGTGACCACTAAAACAGAACAGTCCCTGCCTGCATGCTTACAAACTAAAAAGACACGACACGAGAGGAAAAAGCAATGGGGAGGGAAGAGGAAAAAAATTAAGTCTTTCCCCCTTTCATCTCCCTCAATACACCTTGCTCGAATATAAGGCAGCAGCCAGTTTTATTTTTTAATAAAAACTAATTGTTTGTGCCAGAGCGTGACTGAAATGGAAACCAAAGCTAGCTTTGTTGATTCTTAGCAGTTCCAAATAAGTCCTACGGGGCTATAATGAAGTAAACCGTAATCTAAGAAGCCCTCATGTCTCTGGGTGTTCCCCCACTCTTTGTTTTACTTCTGGGTGTTTCCCCCTTCTTTTCCTTCCCTTTTTCTGTACCGTTTTGCAATCAGCTAGCCTGCGCGTATCGAGGGGTGGATGCTATTTTATAGATGCTATGCAATGATTCAGTGTCATGCTGGGCGCATCCTTGGTTGCACAATGTTGCCCAGTATTGGTAATTGGGGCATCTTGAGCACTTGACATGAATTGAAAACACAAATGAGCACGTTTCTAAACCCTATGACAGCAGAAATAAGGCACAATCCTGTGCGTGTTTAAACAGAAATCCTATGCGTGAAGATGTAATCCTATGCATGTTTAGACAGAAAAAAAAGTCCTACAACTCACAGCATGCTGGCTGGGGAATGCTGGGAGTTGTAGGATTTTTTTTCTGTCTAAACATCCCAAGTTGCTGTGCTTATTTATGACTCAATTTATTGATTGGTTGCAACTCTTCTATAAGCTGCTTTGTATGATATTATTTTCAAGTGGATATAAATTTGAAATTAAAAGCAATTGAATTAAAATAAATTCTCTTTGCACACAGTACTGGGGGGGAGGTCCTTGTCTGTGAGTGGCTGAGTGTGTGTATGTGTGTGTCCTACACAAACATACAAGGCTCTTGCTTGCTTATGCCTTCATAGCCCACAGTTGAGCCAGGGTTGTTTTTTGTCTCTTTCCTTCAGGTGATGGCCATAGCTACCCTGGCAGCCTGCTACAACAACCAGCAGGTCTTCAGGGGTGTAGTGAAGATTCGGAAGGGTCAAGCGGTCACGCTGATGATGGATTCCAACAACATCCAAGCAGTCAAAGCGATCATGTACCAGTACGTGGAAGAGGTGAGTTGGGCTGAGAGGTGGATCAGGCATGTCCAGGGTATTCAAGTAGGATGCAGCCAAGCTGGAGGGGGTTCAGAGGAGGACAACGAGGATGCTCAGGGGTCTGGAACCAAAGCCCTATGAGGAGAGACTGAAAGAACTGGGTATGTTTCGCCTGGAGAAGAGAAGACTGAGGGGAGACATGATAACACTCTTCAAATACTTGAAAGGTTGTCACACAGAGGAGGGCCAGGATCTCTTCTCGATCCACCCAGAGTGCAGGACACTGGATAATGGGCTCAAGTGACAGGAAGCCAGATTCCAGCTGGACATCAGGAAAAACATTGTGACTGTTAGAGCAGTACGACAATGGAACCCATGACCTAGGGAGGTGGTGGGCTCTCCCACACTCGAGGCCTTCAAGATGCAGCTGGACAACCATCTGTCAGGCATGCTTTAAGCTGGATTCCTGCATTGAGCAGGGGTGGGGGTTGGATCAATGGCCTTATAGACCCCTTCCAACTCTACCACGCTGTGGTTCTATGATTCTTTGATAGCCGGTTTCTCTGCTGTGGATGGGAGCAACATTTTAAGAGGGATCCTGATTCGGATCTCGCCTCCAGCCATTCACTTGCTAACCACAAGCCTATTCCTTTTGGCCTTCCATGCCCACACCTTCCCAAATACCAACGCATATGTGACATGTGGAGGCTAACACTGGCTGGTGCAGCATGGAGGCTAGAGTTCTGAACTTGGATCAGGAAGACGTGGGCTTTGTGCCCTGACGTGCATGAAATCCATGGAGTAATCTAAACTCCCTTTCAAGGTTGTTGGGAGGATAAGAACATCAGAAGAGCCCTGATGCTGGATCAGACCGAGGGTCCATCTAGTCCAGCACTCTACACACAGTGGCCGACCAGCTGTCAATCAGGGACCACCAAAGCAGGACATGGTGCAACACCACCCTCCTGCCCATGTTCCCCAGCAACTGGTGCACACAGGCTTACTGCCTCGGATACTGGAGGCGGCACATAACCAGAAGGGCTAGTCGCCGCGGATAGCCTTCTCCTCCAGGAATTTATCCACCCCCGTTTCAAACCCATGCAAATTGGCTGCCATCACCACATCTTGTGGTAGCAAATTCCATAGTTTGACTCTGCTCTGTGTGAAGAAGTCCTTCCTTTTATCTGTCCTGAAGCTCCCACCAATTGGCTTCATGGGATGACCTTGGATTCTAGCATTTTGAGAGAGGGAGAAAAATGTCTCCCGATCCACACTCTCATGTTTCCCCTCCGCCTCCTTTTTTCCAAGCTAAACAATCCCAGCTGTTGTAACTTTTCCTCACAGGGGAGAGATGCTCCGGCCCCTGATCATTTTAGTTGCCCTTTTCTCCCATAAATTATGGCAACCCAATAGACGCACTGTTCCGAGTTCCTTGGAGGAAAGGGGTAGTATTTTGTTCTCCCCACCCACATTTTCTTTGGAGGAAGTTTCTTCCAAAGAAAGCGTGGTGAGTGGTCCTAAGGAAGAGGGCCTTTTTTGCTGTGCCTCCCCCTCCGGTTGAGCTTCCGAGAGAGGCTCACCTGGCACCTGCTCTTTTCAGCATCCATTTGAAGACCTACTGATTTTCCCAAGCATTTTAATCTTTCCATTTCTGTTGTTTTAAATTCTGGAATTTGTATTTTGAGATCTTTACACAGCTGCTAGGTTCTGTTTGGTTATTATTATTTTCTTTTTCTATAGGCTGGTTTTTAAAGGTTTTGAACATTTGTATTGTATTTCAACTTCTTGCATATCATGGTTCAGTTGTTGTGAACCGCCCAGAGTGCTACAGCTCTTGGGCGGTATAGAAATGTATTTAATTAATTTTTGTATGGATTACTGAGAATATGCGGCTGTATCTAACTGTCAGTGTGACAGCTGAACACAGATAACGGGGATCCCCTCCTCCCTGTGTGCCCCCAGATCTGCTCTGGAGGTTTGAGGGACCTTCTGGAGCAGGGGTGTGTATGTGTGTGTTTGGGGTGGGGTGCATTGGGGCAGAGAGAAAGGGGAAACCCCATTGTATAAGTGGATGCTCACTCGTGTGACGTTGGCTCAGTTCGTACAACACGTTTCTCTACACAGTGTGAAAACTCCACTCAACGGTTGAGTTTGTAAGGGGTTAACTCCCCACACAACATGTTCCAATTCCACTGTTGTGTGAATGTGGGCTCACGTGGAGTTGAGTAAAAGTCAACGCGGCGTTTGATTGGCAGTTCCTTCACCCTCTCTCCTCCCCCGGTCCTCCCAATGGTATCCCATCAGCCATTGCTGCAAAAAAAAACCCCCCTCCAATCCTAGCGGTTCTCCTAGAGCGGCACTCCCTCCTTTTGCCACTCTAGCCAGGGAACTCCGTAGCCAGTGGGAGAAGTCCGCTCAATGTAACAGGAAACCCCACGGAGCCCGCCACACAGCACGGAACACAACGGTTGTGCAGGAACTCTCCTCCGCACAGCGTGGATATTCAACGTGGAGTGTTTTCTAAAAAACAAAAACAAAACTCCACCGTTACGTGGAGTTTTCCCTCCAGACAACACATTTCTCAACGGTGGTGCAAAAACTCCGCGGTGGAGTTCTAAAACCACCGTTGAGAAATGCGTTGTCTGAACTGAGCCGTCGGCTGCCGGTCGCGGCGTTACAGAGGCTGTTTGTGTGAATGTGTTCTCTGACCGGAAGCTCTTTCCTCCTCTCATTAGATCTACCAGAAGATCCCAAGCACGGATCCTTCCTCCAGCAAGACGCAACGGATCATTGCCTCTGTGCGATCGATGAGTTTACCCAGCAGCACCCTGGCCTCCCGGACACATTACTCGCCCATCTATTTGTCGTGCGTTATGCTGTTAGCCGCCCTGAGTTGGCAGTACCTGAGCAGTGTCTCCAAAGCGGCGGAGGAATTCGTGCACACTGGAGAGAACTGAGAGGGGGGTGCTCTTGGAGCAGGGGAAGGCGTTGCTCTGGAACGGGAGAATGTGTTGGAATCCCAGGAGTGTACGGAGAAAGACTTGGAATCTTTTATTGCAAGCCAGTTGGGGCTGGAAGCATCCGGCTAGAAGCAGCTACTGGCTTTAAAGCAACTAACACAATTAGCAGTTTCCGAACGGAGCCCCCTTTTTTTTTTCACCCCCTTTTGGATGAACTGCTGGTTACAGACAAGTCTGTTGTTTGAGTCTTAATGTTTTCTTTTCTGCAGAGCATTTGATCTGCAGGATTGTTTGTTTGTTTGTTTATGTAGGGTGTTTTTTAACTAGGACGTTTGAAGATGCCTCTGTGTTGCTCCCGAATTTTGACAGTAAAAAAAAAAAAAAAAGCTGTGGTCAATGCTTCCTTAGTGTCTCTTTCTTTTTATTATTTATTAAAACGTTTGTATCCTGCCCTATATCACTAGGATCTCAGGGCGGCGTATAGATAAGGTTATACAACAATATAAAACAATAAATATACACAGCTAAAAACAAATTAAACCATTAATCAAGCTAAAACCAGTATAAAATTTAAGCAGTAAAAACCAATTCAAACAGTTAAAACAATGTGCAAGCTTGGTGAATTTAGCCAGCCAAAGGCTTTGTTAAAAAGCCATGTCTTTACTTGGAGCCAAAATGAAACCAGTGCTGGCGCCAGTCGGGCCTCCAAGTGGAAGGCATTCCACAGCCGGGGGGGCCACAACGGAGAAAGCCCTCTCCCATGTCCTACCATAGTGTATATCTCACATTGGTGGGACATGGAGGAAGACTCCTCCAACAGATCTCAAGTCTTAGGCAGGCATATGTAGGGAGAGGCGCTTCCTCAAGTATTGGGGTCCCAAGTCATTTAGGGCTTTAGATGTCATTACCAATACCTTGAATTCCAACCGGAAGCATATAGGCAGCTAATGCAATTCCTTTAAGACCGGTGTTATGTGGTCTTTGTGGGATGTACGAGTCAGCAGTCTAGCTGCATTTTGCACTAGCTTCATCTTCCAAGTCGTCTTCAAGGGCAGCCCCATGTAGTGTGCATTGCAGTAGTCTAACTGGGAAGTTACCATTGCATACAGTACTGTGGCTAGATTATCCCTATCCAGGAAAGGCCATAGCTGGTGGATCAACCAAAGCTGGCCCCAAGTACTCCGGGCTGCAGAGTCCACCTGGGCCTCCAGTGACAAGGATGGATCTAGGAGTACTCCCAAGCTATGTACCTGCTCCTTCAGAGGGAGTGCAACTCCATCCAGAACAGGTCGCTTGCCTAATTCCTGGACTCGAACCACAGAGCTTCCGCCTTATCAGGATTCAGCTTCACTTTATTGGCCCTCATCCAGCCCATTACAACCTCCGGACACTGGTCCAGCACCTTCACCATCCCAGCTGACTCTAATTACAAGGAGATGTAGAGCTGAGTGCCATCAGCCTACTGATGGCACCCAACCCTCAAACCCCGAATGACCTCACCCAGCGGCTTCATCTAGATGTTGAACAACATGGGGGATAGAATAGAGCCCTGTGGCACCCCCACAGCTCAGCCATGGGGTGGAACAGGAATCCTCCGATACCACTCTCTGGAATCAGCCCTGCAAGTAGGAGCGGAACCACTGTAATACAGTGCCTCCTACTCCCATCTTCATAGCCGGTCCAGTAAGATACCATGATCAATGGTATCAAAAGCTGCTGAGACATCCAGGAAGATCAACAGGGTAGCACTCCCCCTGTCTTTCACCCAGAGTAGGTCATCAGCCAGATCAACCAAGGCTGTCTCTGCTGTGCCCTGGCCTGAAACCAGACTGAAATGGGTCCAGATAATCAGTTCCTCCAAGAATGTCTGAAGCTGCCCAGCCATCACACGCTCAAGCACCTTGCCCAACAAGGGGATATTAGCGATGGGGTGGTAGTTCTCACATACCTCTGGGTCCAAGGCGGTCCTCTTCAGGAGAGGGTACATTACAGCAGGCACCACCCCCGGACAGAGTGCGGCACTTACCACCCCTTGGACCCACCCAATCTATTTGTGTTCAAATTCAACACCCCCAAAAGACTACCTTTTTGTGTGTGTTGGTTCGGTAAAGTCCACAATTTATCTTGAGTCAGGCAAATTGAAGAGTGGCGGCAGCTGTTTACTTTGGGGAATGGATTACCAAGGATCATTTTAACAGTCCTTGGATGCTAAGGTTCAACAGGTAGGGCTATAGTTCAGTTGGTAGAGCACTTGCTTTGTGTGCAGAAGGCCCCAGTTTTGATCCCTGGCATCCTCCAGGTAGGGTTGGGAAATCTCCTGCCTGAAACCCCAGAGACCCATTGCTGCCAGTTAGTGTAGACAAATACTGGGCAAGGTGGACTGATGGGCTGATGCAGTATAAGTTGTCTTATGTTCCTAGAGTTTTGTACTGTAATATTGCAACGGATTTTGTAGGGGCTGGAGATGAAGGGTAGGGCAGTGAGTGAGTGGCTGGGCTGCCCTGTTATCACAGGTCTGAGGAGGGTCAGGAGGAGAAGGCTATCAATGGCTACTAGTCCTGATGGCACTTTTTATGTTCGAGTGACTTCAAACCATCCCCTGATAGACAGTTAAAACTGCAGGTGCGACACCTGCTGAAATTCCCCTTTTCTATGCAATTGTTAAGATACAGAAGCCCTGTCCTGCTTTCCATAGGGTCACCCTACATGCATCTGTCTCCTCTTCTGTACAGAAGCAACCTCTCTAGCAGGGCGGTGTGTGTGCCTTTTTTGAGTTGAGGCCTACATTCTCTCAGAGTTAAAACTGTTTAAGGGGGGAGCAAAGCCAATGAGCCAAACCACCCCCATTTCTTATCCACAGCCTAGTAAGCTGCTTGGAGGGGCAGGGACAGATCTCTCTTGCAAGAGGTCTGAAATGATGGTTTGCACAGGTCTTTTAAAATTTGACCAAGTGCTGTAGGTTGGTTGCCCTGACCTGCTCTGTATTTTCCCTGTTACTTCTAGAGCAAATGGCCACGCCCCCTCCCCCTGGCTCCACCTCCCACCCGCCAGCAATGGTTTGGTTCTTTCCTGGCCCCTATGCAGTTTTGTCTCCCATTCTAAAGAAGCTGAATTTATTATTATCATTATCATTATCATTATTATTATTTCATCTCTTTCTCGCTCCACAGAAAGCAGTCATATTTAAAACATGCTCAATTGTCAGGAAATTCCTGAATTTGTAAAAGACTGCATGACTTGGCAAAGCCCGTCATGTCCATCTAGAAAAACCGCCACGAGCGAGAGAATAATAATAATAATAACAACAACAACAACAACTGTAGGAGATATCTGGTGTGGCCCTGCTCACTTTTTGCAGGGGCTTGCCCTCTGCTGGTACGTGGCCCCCGCAACAGAGGTGGGTCAAATCTAACCCTCCAGGTTTCGCCAGATGGCTGTGCGCCTTTCCCTTGATGTGCAAGTGTCTCCCCCGCCCCATTCTAAAAGCTTCAAAAGCGTCTAAGACTTCGTTACTGCCAGTTACGAGCTTTAAAAGAAAATATTCTGCCCCTGCCCTCTTTTGCCTCCGGTCCTGCCCACTAATGGAATGCGGCCCCTGAGACCAAAACAGGTTCAACACCTCTGCCCTAAAGGGAACATGACCCTTGGGGTTGAAAAAGGTGACCTCCTGGTTTAAAGACGAGCTCGATTCTCTTTGCAAGGCAAGTAAAGGGTTTTCTCTAAGCTCAGCTGCATTAAACAAGGAAATGCAGGCAGAAATAGTTGCAGTGAATGCGCTTGACTGGGTTGGTCCCTGGAGCTTTTGCATGCGAGTTAGGGGGACCTTTGTCCTGCTGACACATGTCTGCTTTAAGCCCATAAAACAGGGTATTGTTTTGTAAACCTCCCAGAGCACTTTGGCTATGGGGCGGCATGAAAATGTAATGTAATGAAATGAATGGAATATCTTAACAGATAAGGCACGTCAAACATTGTAGAGAGGGCAGAGTGTGATCTCCGTTGCTTGAGAAACACAGCAGCGGGGGGCAGAGATTCTAATTTTGTAGTACTGGGCAACGGGTCCCCCAATCTTTTGGGGCTGGTGGGCGGGCTTAGTAGTTTGAGAAATCGTTATCCTAAAACAGATGTGGCCGGGGGGAAAGGGCATTCACAAAATGGCTACCAAGGTGGGTGAGCCAATCGCAAGGCACCCATTCCGCAGGCTGTTGGGGCCCAGAGGCATTCTGGGAAAAGAAAAATGGCAGTTACCTGAAAGGGAGGCAGTTCATGTTGCAACTGCCCCAAAGTAAAAAACAAAACCCCCTATAAAACTTGGGAGGGGCAGGGAACCTTTGCGGGTAACCAAGGGAAGCGCATCTGCGGATATACTGGTGCCCCACAGACACCATATTGGAAACACCAGAAGGGATCATGGGAGACAGGCCAGCTCCACTGTAGTTCAGCCGAGAGTGAAGTGGTACAGCATAGCAGTGTGGGGGGGGGGGTGCAAAACCCAGACCCATGGACCGAACGCAGTTCAGGGATCTAGACGTAGAAGCTGGAAACTACAGGGCAGCCAGCACTCTTCCAGGGGTTGCCTTCATGGGGCTTTTCCTGCGGCTTGGGTGCATCAGGAGATCGTTTGCGGCGCATGAAACCGCTGCCAGCGCACTCCCAACCGGCCGCTTCCGCCTGGAAAAGCCGCAGCATCGAAGAGTCCTTTTTCCGTCATTCTTTTTAGTTAAGCAGGTCCCAGGCGCTTTCTCTGTAATGTGCCTCTGCATCAAATCCTGGGCATGCAGGTGACCCGGTTGCCCATTTCCTCATTCACTCCCTTTTCCTCGAGTTCCTGTTTTGAGACATCAATGCACATCCTTATTGCTGCGTTAATTCAGGCCTCTCTGATGTGGTGTTGGTTCTGGAGCTGCGTAGCTTCAGAGTTACGAACAGGGATCTGCGTTCATTTGCTACTCCAAGGTGGTGTTAGCTCCAGAGCTGGGTGTTCTGCTATTTCAACTCTCTGTGTAGCGTTAGTGCTGATGAAATACTTTTTGGTGCGTGGGCTTATTTGTGCCAGTGGAGTACTCTCATAAAGAGCGTGTTGTGGGGGAGTTACTACCCATTCCCATGAATAAAACTGTAACGGCAGGGGGAACCTGGAGAGGGGCAGGTAACAAGCCTCTCTCTTGGATGACCGTGGGTCTACTCTCCCCCCGCCCTCAGATGGAAGTATGTTTTTTTCTGGCAGTAAAAAAATGGGCTTTAGTGACAGCTGGCTCTGCCATGTAACGTGGATGGAGCGGGGTCGATTTCAACACACTGCGGAGAATAATGAGAGCATACGCTCCTCCTGTGCTCGTGAAGATGGGAGGGAGGGGGGCTCAGCCAGGGCAGGCACAAGTCCCTTCACTGCATTGGCTCCAGAGATCTGGTTTTGCTGACATTATCTTGACTGCCCCAGTTGCACAGAGCTTTTAAGTGTGCGGAATCAAATTAGGGAATTCACTACCACAAGGTGTAGCGATGGCCACCCATTAGGATGGCTTTAAAAGGGGGTTGGATAAATTCTTGGAGAAGGCTATCAATGGCTACTAGTCCTGATGGTTATGTGCTTCCTTCAGTATCTGAGGTAGTAAGCCCTTGTGCACCAGGTGCTTGGTAACACGGATGGGAGGGTGCTGTTGCATCGTGTTCTGCTTGTGGGTCCCTGGTCGACATGAATCAGTATGTGATCTTGCTGTACAGACGAAGAAATTTCATCATCCACAACTCGAATTAGCAGTTGAATTGCGCCATTTTTCAAATTGTAATACTGATCGGGTCATTTATATCATTATTTGCCCGTGCAAATTGTTATATGTGGGCAAGACCATGCGGAGCATACGAACAAGAATTATTGAACATCGCTCCAAGATCAAAAATAGAAGAGGCACCTCTCGTACAACATTTTATTGCTTCTAAACATCGTTATGATTTTCCGTTTCTGGCAATTGACAGGGTTTATCTGAATAAGTATCACCCAGATGATGTGGATTCCTTACTTTTGAAAAAAGAGGCAGAGTGGATGCATCCGAAAGGGTTGAATACTCAATTTGATTTAACAGCTTTTTTAGCTTAGGCTAATAGCTGGTGAATGACAATACTGGTTAACTAGGTCAATTAGCTTGTGAATAAAAACGCTCTTCAATGGCAATCACTTTACAGCTGTGATCAGCGTCTCTGAAACAAATGCTACGTCTTAGAACTAGTAAGTGCTCACATATTTTGGAACAGACTACATGAAACATTGTTGATTATGATATATTAATATTCCATATATTTCCTTTAGATTCTACTAGGAGGCTTCTTGCCCTTTAAACAATATGATGGCAATTGTTCTTGGAATAAGGTGGGGAGTTTGTTTGAGTTTACTACAAAATTGTATAATAACTAAAGGTGTGAATTATGGCTGCTATAATGTCGTTTATTATATTTTATTACAGCATATTCTGATGAAGTTGTTCGAAACAGGTGGAATACCATTGTCCTGTAATATGAAATATTATATTCTGATATATAAAATAGTATACAGTGGACAACGTTGGAGTAGTACTACTAAAAATAATACTGATGGGAATGTGTTTTGAGTGTATCTCTGTATGTGGAGCAATTTATTTGTAAACAATTGGTTATATTTTGAGAGTATATGCTTGAGATATTGCAAAATATCATACAGAGGACAATGTTTGGAACTGTATTTATAACACGTATGTGCATATAATGACTTATAAATTATATGAACACTGTTGTTCATTGATACAGATTAAGTTGTTCATTGATAAAGATAAACACAATTGTGGACTTATAATTACAAAGGACTCCAAAAACTTGATAAGTGGTTGGGTACCAGGTACCTGTCTGATATAGTATTACAACCACTGCCTCTTTTCTGGCGTGGGTCCCTGGTCGACAGCTGGTTGGACACAGTGTGACCAGAGTGCTGGACTAGATGGACACTCGGTCAGATCCAGCACGGAACTTATGTTCTTATGTTAGTTTTGCAAATGGTTCTGAAACTGGCATTGCTTTTAACATCGAGCTACACAATGAGCTGTGTCCATTTGTCAACCGGCAAGAGCCGTCACGAGGTGGAGACATGCCCTGCCCATGCTACACAGCCCACAGCATACCTGAAACTTCAGGAGTGATGGCACATTGCCACTTGCAGAAGTTATGGGGCAAGGATGATGTGTGCTACCGTCAAGAAAAGACAAAACGTGGCATTTCTGGTCGCCAGCGGGGTAAGAAATAAGAGCCCTTACTGTAGACAAGTGATAAGAGGCCTTTATTATCGGAGCAAAGGGGGGGGGAGGGAAGACACTGAGCCACACTGATAAAAACTCATGATTGCTACCGCAGCCGAATGTAGAAGACCTTTTGCATTGAACAAGTACTTATTTGAAGCCAGAAACTACTGAAATAATGGGAGTCTACGTATGGATCTAGTCCTGCCTAGAACAGAACCACCGAAATCAATGGGACTGAAGTTGGTCATGCTTAAATCCCACTGATTGCAATGGTCTACTCAAGGGATGACCAAAGACTGGATCCAACTCCATTCATTTTGTTACATTTTAATCCCATTGATTGCAATGGTCTACTCAAGGGATGACCAAAGACTGGATCCAACCCCATTCATTTTGTCACATCCCCTACTCATTCAACCTGCATCTTCCATCTTTTTTCTTTCCCTATTGCTAATTTGCGACATAAGAAATAGATTTAAAACATGTCAGCCGTCAGCTGTTCATGTGCAAGTCCAGCTAGTGCAACAATCCAGAGTATGGTGAAGAATAAAACGCAGCAGTCAACTCTAAGGTTTTAGAAAAAAAGAAAGGAAAAGAATACAGGTATCTTCCATCTCTGCTTTACCATTTTTAAAGTAAAATTAGGACAGAAATCTCCAACACGTACCAGCTTGATGGTCCTGCAATCCGCTAAAGCCAAGTCTAAGTGAGAAATGGACGTTTAGTGTTGAGGCCAGATGCAACAGAGCGACTATTAGGGGTTGCGGTTTGCTTCGAAATAAGGCCTTTCCTTGGCTGCCCGATCAGGCACACGTAGAGATGGCGAAATAGCCGGAAAGGGTCAAAAATGGCACCAGGGGAAAAATGAGGTATACACTCCCCTGTCCTAGTGTTGAGGCCAGATGCAACAGAGCAACTATTAGGTGTTGCGGTTTGCTTCGAAATAAGGCCTTTCCTTGGCTGCCCGATCAGGCACACGTAGAGATGGCGAAATAGCCGGAAAGGGTCAAGAATGGCACCAGGGGAAAAATGAGGTATACACTCCCCTGTCCTCATGTGCAACTCCTGCATCCCTTCCGGATGCAGCTCCTTGGAATGATGCACGCGAGACCTCGGCACAAGGGTAGTAAACAGTTACGTTCGCGCCACTATCCCCAACTACATTGGAAGCAGAGTAAGAGTCCTCTTTCGCACTTGGCACACTACGGTATAGCTCCTCAGGGCACTTCTAAGCACACCACCGACGCCTTGGCTCTGCGGTCGTTCTGCTTCAAGAGACATTTTGGAGGTTCGGAGCGATCAAAACGGAATCGCAGGACAGCATCGCCTAGGTGGTGAAAGTGACCGGCTGGGTAGGGTGTCAGAGCCCATTGACGTCCTTCCGCTCACACGGGGCTCTTTCTTTGCTCTAGAACGGCCTGATTTCGTACAGTCAGTTCCATTTCAGCGCCTCACCTGCCCTTTTGTCAAGCAGCCAAGGAAAATTGTCTCACGCCGGAGACAGCAGCACTGTCCAATCCCCACCCACCCCAAAAAGACATTTTTAAAAGGCTTTAATAAAAAAGAAGCAGCAGCAGCAGCTGAAGTCTAAAATGCCCTAGGAGCACAGGACGCTTGCAATCACAGATTCCATCTCCACAGGTACGGATTATTTGCAGAAGGGGCTGGATTCTCGACAGCTACAAGATTACAGGTGCCTCCAATACTCGCTCAGCTTGGGGATCCCGGCGACGACCTCCGATTCGATGCCACAGTGGTCCTGGCCGCGGAGGATTCTGAAAAAGCCTAGGAGAAATCGAGAGACCGTCTTGGCAAAGTTTCCCCACCTCTGGGAGCTCGCAACAGCTTGAGCGGAATCGCTCCTTCCCTTTAGGGAAAAGGTGGATTTTGACATTACAGGCAGGCTGGGATTAAGGCCAGGACTGCCTGGATCTGTTGGGACTCCGTAACAGCAGCACAGAATGTGGCCCTCGGAACGAAATTCAGCTTCCCAAACTTCCGTTTGATTTTTTCTTTGAAGTTCCTAGTTCCTGCCTGTTACAATTTGCGGTCAGCAAGGCGGTTAAAGAAGATTCCCAGTGGCTAGGGGAAGCTTTCTTCCCCAATAGGAAGGCCAGAATTAGGCAAAGGATTTAGGCACATTTTAACAAGGTTGTGTGACGCACACCAGTGCCCATACATCCGGGTGGTTGGGTGGGGGGTTGGTACAGGATTTGGATTGCTTACCGTTTTCGCCCCAGTCAGTGTTCCAGGAATTGGCCACCAGCCAGTAAGGTGTGCCACTGTCGACGCCCCAGCCAAGGATTCGTATTGCGTGCCCCCCAACTGCTTCACCAGAGACGTGTTGATAGACACCTGCGGGTTGGGGGAATGGAGAAAAGAGAATTACTACACCCTTCAAATGCAAGCAGTAGGATTCCCTTACTGAGGTCCCCGAACAATATGTTCGGATGAGACGCTAGAGGCCTGTTCGGACGTAACGGCAGCAAACCGTGGATTAATCAACCCACAATTTGCCACGGTGTTCGCTGCTGCCATTTTGAATACGCAACCTCACAAAGTCAACCTATAGTTAGTTGTTTGGTTAACTGTGGGCTGTTTAACCTACAGTGTTTTGGTTCGAATGTCAGTTGGGGACTGCTACATTAAAAATGGCCACGGTAAGTGCGCAGCATGCACTGCAGCAAACTGTGGGCCAATTAACCCAGGATTTGCCATGGGTTAGGAGGCTCTAGGGCATGCCTGCTGTTTTATGCTCAAGCTGCACCCCCTTGTTAAAGGGAGAATTATTCATTGCTTGGACAAGTCTTGATGCTTTGCAACATGAAAAGCCTTTCAATCAAAAGTTCTGCATCTTTAAACATATGTGCCTTGGCACATGTAATGTCTTGGAAGCATGGTGGAGATTCCCCTTGCCTGCCCACATATACACAGGCCACATTTGAACAGACCCATTTTCCTCCTCCCTCCCAATACATTTTCCTTTTGTGTCATGTTTTTTAGATTGTACATAATCCTCCTCCTCTCCATTTTATTCTCACAACAACAACCCAGTGAGGTAGGCTGGGCTGAGTGTTTGCGATTGGCCCAAAGGCACCCAGTGGGTTTCCGTGGCCCAGCGGGGACTAGAACCCGGATCTCCCGACTCCCAGTCCAACACTTTAGCCACTTCTGGTACCCAATATATAAAACATATTTGGGCTAGAGCAATACTTTGCCAATCTTACCCTGGCGCCTCTTAGAAAAGCATTCACAGCTCTGTGTTTTCAATGTATGCCCTCCGCCTATCTAAAGGGAAGGTTTAATAACATCCCTGTGCACCAAAGACTCTGCATTCTGTGAGTCAGGGGAGGTGGAGGACATTCAACATTATCTGTTGTGATGCCCTTTGTATACGTCCCCTAGACAAAGGAGTTCTCAATTACAATCTTCATTCCCCTTTCTAACCAACCTCAACCTTGAGCAAATCTCTATCTTGTTGGCTGGCAATAATGCATTTTTTACTGCTCTGGCTGCAAAATTTGCCCCGGCTGAAAGTAAGTTAAGAGCTAGGCATCAAAACAGTATCGTAATGGCGAGCTGGAGATGTCCCCCGCACTCCATAAAATTTTGCCCTTCTTTATATGTGTTGGTTTAGTACCCTGTAGGGGAGCTCTTAATTTAACGTGATTTTGCATCTTTATATTCTTGTATTTTTGTTTACTACTTTTATTCTACTTTAAACTCACTTGTTCCATTGGCTCAACTTCTTACTTGCATTTTATCTTTCAAATTATATCAAGTTGTGACGGCGTATCGCTTTTAGAAATAAAGACTTCATTCATTCATTAGCCATGTTGAAACTGCGATCAAATTACACCCCCCCACCCCCGCCGCACCCAAACTGGGCTCACCTGATTTGTACATGAGGAAGTCGGAGTAAACTGTAAACGCTGCCTCGACTGGCCCATTCTTGTAGATTTCAGCCATTATTTCCTTCTCACTGTGAGGGACGCTGTAGGAAGTGACGCCTGGACAGAAGGGAAAGAGAGATCGAGAAGTCAGGAAGCATGCAGACCATTTCATTCAAGACTTCCTGCGCTTCCAACTTTCTGTTGCCTCCTCCCCCTGTTACTCAGGGTAGTAACTAGGGAGAAATGACAGCCGCCGCTGTTTCCTCAATTTGCATTATCAAACCTCGCTCATCACAGGGACTAGAAGCACACTGTTCTTTGGAGGGTCAGATAGGGACCTTTCCATTTACCTGGACATTTTAATCTGTTAAGAGGTGATCTTATGGAGTGTTTTGTTCCAGTTTCTCTCAGTTTTATGGGCAATGTTTTTATTGTGGTTTACAATAATGAAGTGTTACTCAACGCTTGTAGATCGCCCTGGAAGCTACTTGTGTGGCTGAAGGGCAGTCGAAAAATTTGAAAAACAAAGGCAGAACTAGCTTGCCATTCAGGTCATGCCCCAAAGTAAGACACTCACTAGCAGAGTGGGGAAACTCACAGACCTCCAGACGTTTTGCTTATAAATCCCATCAATTCTAACCAGCATAGCTCATGGTGAGGGATGCTAGGGGTTTTAGGACAGAACATCTGGATGTCCCCTGTCCAAAATTCATGTCCAGTTTAAGGCACAACCCTATGCATGCTTTAAAAAAAACAAACCAGTCCTACAACTCCCAGCATTCTCCGGCCAGTCATACTAGCTGGAGAATGCTGGGAGTTGTAGGACTTTTTTTCCCTATCTAAACATGCATAGGATTACAACCTTAAGGACTTTACAGCTTTAATTAAACATCATTATTAAGTCCACATTAAAAAAAATACAACAAAATAAAAGTAGTCCACATTTGCAAGATCAATTTTTTTTCTATGGCTATCTTAATTTCATTGAAGTTCTGGGGTCTTTGCAGAGCCTAGGGATGGGTGAACTCACCTGCATCCGATTCGTCCCACGCTCACTCCGCCACCACACGCCCCCTGCTCCTTGGGCAGCGCAAGCTTAGTCTGAGCCTCAGTGGGGCCCTGACAAGTGCTTGGCAACCATCCGCTCTCGCTTCGGAAATTGCACATTTCCCCCATGGCATAAATGATGGCATCGAAGGCCCCATTCTCGCAGCAGGGAAAATACAACACTTCTGGAGCCTCCATAATGGAGGCTCCGGATGAGTGCGGACGACTCCCGAGTACAGGACTTGCGGGTACTTCGGAGCGTGGGTCCACGAACATGCTGCAGAGGCCCAACTGGATCCGGGAAGGGAAGCGGAGACAGTCCATCAGACTCCCGGATTCGGTCGGCCACCCACGACATCCCTATTTCAGACCATCTCCGAGTCTGATTCTAAAATGGCATGGAAATCTTAAAAGATTAAACCATTTCACCCATTCCAAACTTTGCAAGCCCTCTTCTCTGCCCGGCCATGCCGCTTTATTACCGTAGTGTTTGTCATCCTGGTACGACGGAGAGTAACCCGCTTCGCATGTCCTGACACACTCAGGGGTGTCCCCACCTTCGCCGGTGCATGGGGGGCGGGTCCCATTGGTGTGGTGCTCACAGGGTGGGATGGAATATGGCCGGCAGCCTGTTAAAACGGAAACCAGAACACAGGGGAGTCAAAGGCCATCCGTTCGAACTCTACACGGGCCTCCCGCCTTCCTCTTTTGGGTTGCCCTGACCAGTTCTTTCTCTTGTTTCTACTACTTTCATCAACGCTGGTGCTGATAGTATTGTAGAAGGAGGTGAAAGTATCAATAGACAGAGTAGGAGTGAGGGAGGAGAAAGGGGAGAAAGGAGTCATGGCTGACGGAGAGAGGGAGACGTGAAAGAAAGTGGTCACGAGAGAAAGAAGAAAACAGATGAAGAAATAGAGAATAAGCACCAGAGACAGTAGAAGGCCAAGAGCAGATCGAACCAGAGAAAGAGAGCACCGACTGTGAATAAAAGAGGCGTCTGTTCCTGGGGGAATAAAGGATCTGTGCTGGGTCAGGCCTGGCTGAAGAAGAGAACCAGACTTTGGGGTTTGTGATGCCTGTCACTTTCAGTGGTAGCCTGTTCCCATAATTGCCTATTCACAATTGATACTTGCGCCCTGGAGTCTAGCAAACATTGGCACGGAAACAAATGCCGACTTTTCTGTTAAAAAAAGGGTTTATGCCATCCCTAGGAAGCATTCTGAAGTGCTGTATGAGCTGAAGGCTGAGTCTGGAGAACAAACCTTTGTAATACATTATAACCAGATGAAACCTTACAATCGCGTTACGTAGCTCTGTTCTCCAGGCTCAGCCTTCAGTTCATATAGCACTTCAGAAAGTTTCCTAGGGATGACATAAGGCCCAATATATTTCCTTCTGCAGTTCTGTCCAATTTTAAGGTATTGGCCAATCTCGTACAGCCTCTATTTTTTCAGGATCTGGGCCCACTCCATCTGTGGAAATTACATGACTCCTTTCTCCCCTTGCTCCTCCCTCCCTCCTGCTGCGTCTATTGATACTTTCACCTCCTTCTACAGTATTTATACTACAGGGGGTGCTTTGGTGCCACCACGGAGAAGGCTCTTGCCTTCAGATTCTCTGCATCGCTTCGCCCATAAGGCAGAGAGAGACACAGTCAACCCCTGCAGGCACAGGAGATCGGTGCTGTGGAGCTTTTACAGCAGGGGTAGGCCGCTCGCCTACAGCTCCCATCAGCCCTAGCTAGTACAGCCAATGGTGATGAATCATGGGAGTTGTGGACCTCTAGAGATTTTAGCCTACAAGTTGCCCAAACCCAGGTTTTAAAGACACACAGTGGCCTAAGGCGGGAGTCAACATTGCGGCACATGCGGTTGCCATGGCACCCATGAAGCTTTACCCATAAATGCTCCCTTAAAAAAACCACTGTTTTAAGAAAAACCTGGAAATGTTAGGGCTGTCTTCTTTCTCTCCCTTTCTAGCCTCCCTTTTTATTTCCTCTCAGCCTGCTCCTAGCCTCTAGCCTCGCTATTCCCCTTCTCCTATTTAGCTCACTTTTGACTAGCCAGCCCCCCCCCCCACGGCAGCCATTATGTGACCAGCCACATCCTTCGTGGGAGCCATTTTGTGGCAGTGCCCACAGCTCCAAAAACGTTGGGGATCTCTGGCCTAAAAGTTAAGGCAGAAGGTGCCAGCGAGCAACTGGCTTGCTACTTGCCCCAGTGAGTAGCAAAAAAAAATAAATAAAAAAATGGCGTAGCCACAACGATCAAGACAACAACAAGGCTCTGTGGAGGACATTCATCCCCAATGACCAACAGAGACATTTTTGTGTGGACGACGACTCACCTATATGAGAATCATAAAGACCGCCAGACACCAGGCCTTTTTCGGTCCAGTACTTCCAAGCTCCGGAGGGATAGCCGCCATCACACCTGCAAGGAAGCAACGATTATACACAACTACCATGAGGCTCCTTGGAGAAAACAGAGGCAGGATTTTAAAAAATTGACTGCAGGCCTGCAGAAAACTAGGCACAACGTCCCTACAATGGACTGGAGGGCCACATGCATGGATGACTGGCGGAGTCTTTGGGGTGACCAATGCCTTTAGAAGTTTTTTAATGTGCTCTCATCCATCCTTTTCCACACTCCAAGGGCCAAAACAGACGTTATTTTAAATCTGTATCTAGCAGCTGTTTAAGAACTAAAGCGCCCTGCTGGATCAGACAAAGGGTACATCCAGTCCAGTACTCTGCTCACACAATGGCAACCAACTGTCAATGGGAAACTCACAAGCAGGACACGAGCGAAACAGCACCCTCCCGCCCACGTTCCCCAGCGACTGGTGTACAAAGGCATAGTGCCTCTGATACTTGAGCAGCACACAGCCATCAGGACCAGTAGGCCTCGATAGCCTACTCCTCCAGGAATTCATTCAACCCCTTTTTAAAGCCATCCAAATTGGTAGCCATCGCATCTTGTAGCGGTGAGTTCCATAGTTGGAATATGTGCTGTGCGAAGAAGTCCTTCCTTTTATCTCTGCCCTGAATCTCCCATCAATCAGCTTCACTGGATGATCCCATCGGGTTCCGGTATTTTGACCGAGGAAGAAAAATGTCTCCCTATCCTTCCTTCCTATTTCTTTCTTTCAGCTTCATTCTACTCTAGGGGAGGCATAGGGGGCTCTACCCAGATCTTAAAAACTCCCCATGTGAGGGTCCTGACTAGCCCCCAGCCCCTACTCTAGAGTAAAATAAAAAATAAAAAAACAAGAGGTTGCTAGAGACAGATTCAAAGTTATGCCAATGTTGACTGGAAGCTCTTTATCTCTGACCAGCTGTAGGTGTGCAGCATACATCAACTTTCCAGTGGTTACTCCTGAAAGCAGCCACTTCTCTAGCGGCTGGGAGGCCAGGTCACGGCACAGTGCTGACTTACCCCATCCCGCATTCGAAGCCGCAGCAAGAGAGCAGGTCTTCTGCAGAGATTTCCACGTTCACCTTGCTGTTGGTGTGGACGCAAACCCGGTCCGAAATGGCTTCCACCGCGCCAAACGCCTGCAGGTGGCAATTTGAAGAGTAAATCCTAGCCCTCCTTATACATAAGCCATTGGCTGTACTCCAAGCTCACGCCACAGTCAAGCACCTGATACTCCAGCTACCCCCCCCCCCACATCCCCAATTTTTCCAGTTATCCTCCCCTTTGCACTGGAAGCTCTGCAAGACTGAGTGGTTGTCCTGCCTTTGTATATGTACTTTTTTGTTTTTATTTTACTGTATGATTCATTTTACTTGTTAGCTGCCCTGAGTGGCACGTTAGCACCAGAACAGAAGTATTTCTATAAATAAAAATAAAGGAGTTTATTCTACTCAAAACTAGGAATATGAAAACCCAGCTTGATTTTTCTTATTTTATTCCTTAATTTTATTCGCTAGTACACTTCTAATCTGCCCAATAACTAATGTTCTCTGGGTGGATTTACGACGACAGGATTAAAAACAAAATGCCATTTTAAAAAACACAGTTGTAACTATTAAATGCAAAGCAAATTATTTAAAAAGGATAACATAATCATGCAAAAGAGCAAAACAGCACAGGGATGGCTAAAACAGCAGTAATAACCCAAAACTAGGTTGCTGTTGATTGCAACAGGGGGAGAAATGACTACTCTCCTCCAACTGGATCAAACAAACTTTAAAAGAAATCCACTTGGACTGGATTCTGTGCAGGCTGAACACAAGGCAAGCCCATCGGGGAGGCTGTGTTTTGTAAATTGAACACCAGCTTCAAGGTTTCCCATGAGTTCATGCATGGATTTCCCATCACCCATGCCCATTAATGCCTATGCTTTCAGAACAGATCAACGCAGTCCACAAGTTAGTGACTGGGTTTGCACAACACGCTAACCTACACTCAGTGGTCGGGTGTGGGTTGTTAATGAACTGTGGGTTGTCTGAACCCAGGACACTTTCCACAGGGTGGCTTGTTAGCCACCCTGGACAAACCAACAACAAACCACGGGCACTCAAGGCGGCCTGCAGAAAATGTCCTGGGTCCCGATAACATGCTAACCCAGGGATCAACAACAACCCACACTCAACAACCCACCGACTGTGGGTTTGCACGTTGAGCAAACCCAGTCAGTACGTTCGCCCAGAAATCGAGCTACAAGGGGTAGATCAGGGGGCTGGATTGGGGAGTTGGGCAGGCACTGGGTGAGTTCGAAGAGCATTGGGGGATTGCCTCCTTCAGCACGTACTGCTGAGGGATAACCCCATCCCAGTCTAATGCCTACCTCGTTTCCTGCCAGATGTTCCTGGAGGGCGGCATTGGTCCATGACTGGAGTATTAGGGCAAAACTAGATCCCAAACCATTCATGCAAGTGACCAGATGTGCAAATGGCTTTTAAAACACACAGCACACAGTAGAAAGTTTTGAGGTCCAATCCCATTCTGAACTTTAAAAAAAGTCATCCCTGCCACTTCTGATTCGTACGAAGGACATTACAGCTAGTTTGTCCTTCTTCCATCACAAACACACCTGCCACTATCTGCAGGCACACCGGAGTGCCTCATCGGAAAAACTCTGTGCCATCTTCCAGAAAAGGAAACACTCCTCCCCAGAGGGCGACGCCACCCAATTCCACTCCTCATCTTTCCCCCAACCCTGCAGATGTGATGGACTACAACTCCCATCACCCCCCGGATAATGGGAGTCGTAGCCCCCACACACCTGGAGAGCAGCAAGTCAAGGGAGGCTGTGGTACGTCAGCTCTGCGCATGTGCGCTTGTTGATGGGTCCGCACGCTCAGGCCGAAGGAGCGATACATGCTGCGAGTTCCGGGAGCCTACCGAGCACGTGCAAAGCGGTCCCGTTGGCTCCGCCCTCCCCATCCCGTGTCAGAGCGGAAGACGCTGCGCCTTACCCAGCAGGAGCCGCAAGAACCTTGGTCCCTGATCTCGTTGATAGTGGGGCAGCTCGGCCATTGCCGGCGGGAGTCGAAGCTCTCGGGTAAGACCAAGTCGCCGGCAAATTCAAACCTTTTTGTATCGAAGTGGGGAGGCAGAGGAGGAAAGGAACAGAGCAATGTTTAGGTTAGGTGCATTCTGGTTTCTCCCAAAATTTCAGGCGCCCAGAAGACAATGCTCAGTCAAGTCAAGGTTCACGGACATCCTTGTGGCTTTGAGCAGACTTGCTTTCCCAAAAAAAGAGAACAAGAAGGCCGGAAGGAAGAGGGACTTCAGTTCTGCCCACCCCACCCCATTATGGAATCTCCTCCCATGAAAAGCCCACCAGGCTCAGTTTCTTAGAAAATCTACAGAAAGATAGGCGAGACATGGCTATGCAGGCAGGCTTCCCCTCCCGATTAAGAACATTTCATTCACTGAGGTTTTAAAAAAGACCAAAAACAGATCTGTGTATCTGGACTCCCCCTCATCCATTGTTTACAACCATCCTGCAAAGGACTACGCTATGCTGAAAGAAAGTGGTTGGCCCACAGTCACCAAGTAAAGCTTTCTGGCTGAGAAGGGATTTGAACCCAGGTATTTGCTAGTCAGCATTCCGGCATTAACCACTACACCCTGCTGCTCCTCCATTTTATTTATATCCTACCTTTTCTCCGCTGCCAAAGGAAGTATACATTTTTGGCTCGCCTGCCTATTTTATCCTAGTCCAAGAGGTGGTGAGTATTGTGAAGTTACCCACTAGGCACCTGAAACCTGGGTTCAAATCCCCTGCTCCATCACCCCAGTCCTAGACAGACACACTAACCACTAAATCAAACCAACCGTTACATTTGTGAAACCTGCCAGCTACAACTAGTTAAACATCATAAACTGATATGAGTACAATTGTAAGCTGCTTTAAAAGCTTGCAGCTAAGAAGCAGGTGATGTTTAAAAGCTACCTCCACAAAAAAATATTATTTTCTCCTACTTAATGTATGGAACATTTGTCATCATTAAAGCACTAGTCCTCATGAGTATGCTAAGGGGTTGATACGGAAGCACACCTGAACAGATTTTATTCTGGTAAACAATGTTTCAAAAAGTCACTGTTTCCTAGAACTCAGCTACCTGAAGTTGCTGAAAAAGTGTCCTGCATTTGTCTTTTACACCGGCAAACACAGCCATCTTCTGCACTTAGCTATGGGGATGGAATTTAGACCGTAAACACAGGCGCCTACCAGGATAGGGCTTGATGTCATGACCGTGTGGGTCACAGGTCCCTCCCAACCACACTACACTTATTTTAAATGCCTAGTAAATTTGAAAAAAAAGACAAACAAGAAAGTCCTATATGGATACGGAATCAGGGATTGCTCTGTGTGGCTCTCTAGATGTTGGTGGAGTGCTACTTTGGTCAGCCTAGCTGGTGATGTTGCAGTCTAACAACCTCTGGAGGACCATGCATTTCCCATTCCTGCTCTACACTGTCTGGAAGCATCTCTCCAGGTGTTCAGGAAGGTTTTTTTCTAGCCCTACCCAGAGATGCTGGGGGATTAAACCAGGGACCTTTGGCATGAACAACATGCACTCTGCCCCTGGGCTATGGCCCCTCCTTATCTCCAGCAGCATTTTAAGAAGATAACCGCTATCTCGAAGACAGCCCTGCCAGACAAAACACAACGGTCACCGCCTGCAAAGGTCCAAAGTTACAGCAGACGTACACAAATAGCAGGATTAGGAGCACGGAGAGTCAACACCTCACCTTTCGGGCAGTTTGAGGCCATGCAAGAAGGTGCCGCACAACCTTTTCACGTAACTGTAGTCTACGTTGTGGAAGTTGTGCCCGGCCTTTTAAAAAGAAAAGAACAAAGCATTTTAAAAACTGCAAGCCAAAAACACAGTCAGGGAAGTCCCGCAAGTGGGTGAGGGGCAGTGGGCTGAATTGGCTCAAAACGATTCTGCTGCTTTGAGCTAAGGCAGCCCAATCTGGTTCTGAAGTAGATTTGGGCCAAATTTGTACGCTTCGACTTGGATTCGGGACCGAATCGAAGCACTGGCCTAGTCCAGACAACAGCCTAATAGTTCCATGTAGGGGTCCATCAGCTCCATGCAAGCGTTGGGCCCATGAGAGCCAACGGCTGAGGAAGAAGGACGGACACACAGCATACTCACCCCACCCGCCGGCCATTCACTCACCTGCCAGGTGGTGTTGAGTTTATTGATGTAGTTCACCAAGTCGTGAGAGAGGGGAGGAAAATTGGGGACATAATGGGCACTGGAGAGGGCCACCAGGAGAAACAGAGTTGCCACGGACCGCCACATTTTGGAGACTGGACCCTGAGGGGCTACCTGGAAAAAAAGAAAGATGTTTAGGTATTTGCAGAACTGGAATAAGTTGCCAAGTATAAACAGGAAGCTGCCACTCTCCCCAGTACTGGTAAGGGAATTTTTAAAATAATACTTCCCCAGTCTGGCAGATTTGACGCATCATAGCAGCCAGGCGAGAAATCATTGACTGCTTACAAGCCTGAGTTAATGAGCTCATTGAAATTAATTTAAAGCATTTTTATTTCGCCTCTCAGCCAAAAAGAAAACTTATGAACTATTCATAAAACCTGAGACACTGCCTGCAGGCATCCAATCTAAAAACGACACGTCATCAAAGGAAAGAGAGGTGGAGAGGGAAGAGGAAAAAGCAAGGGGTCTTCCAACAGGGCCAGCTTCGCTTCCCTCCCTTCTCACCCCCGCCCGGCTTTTCGGGATTCAGGTCACGTGACCGAATGCTCCTCCTCACAATAAAAAAAAAAGTCCCACTAAATAGAAAACCGTGCGAAAGCATGTCAGGGAGAGGTCCTGTGTCCAGGAGGAAGAGGTGGTGGGGAAGGACCATTCAATTAAGCAAGCCCCCTTCCCCGGAAGTGGTATAGCCCAGATACAGAATTCCACCTCCCCAAGAGCTGGGCCATGATGCTCCAAAGACACGGGCATAATTTGACCAGCCTGCTGTCCACAGAACCTTCTTCTCTGTTAGCAGTCTGGGCTTGGGCGCCTTCTGTAGCGCCAACACAACTTTGCACATCCTTAGGGAAAAGCTGCCTCTAGCAGCGCTTTGCCCTTATTTAACAGACTAGTGCAAAGCCCATGTCGCCATGGGCACTAGCAGTCTGAGCATGAAACATACTGCTCCTTGACTCCTGCTAGGTCCGTCTCCAGAAGATGGATGGAGGTTACTTTCTTTCAACGCAACCGGGGACTTTTGGCCCTCGCTTCCTCACGCCCGTCGCCGCTGAACGACCTTCGCTTCTTCCCCTCAGGCCTCAAAGCCCACCTCCTGCTCTCTTCCCCCACATTTTGAAACCTGGCCTTGCCTAGGGCCGCTTCTTTTCTCCTTCCTCCGTTGCCTCGGAGTGGCTGCCGCCGCCACCACCCCAGCCGCCAATATGGCCGCCCCAAGGCTCTCCTCGTCCCTGCCTTTGTGTGTGTTTTTCTTCCCGCCCGCCCTTGCGGTGTGAAGCTACGTGGAAGCTGTAGTTCCCCAACCGCCTCAGGCTCCTGGCCAGGGTGCGGAAGCATACCGTTTGACTATCCAAGCTCAAGCTTCGAACTTTCTCGACGTTTCAAAATTTGCTGCACGCCCACGCTGCTCAAGCTTCCTTTTAAGGCAAAAGTGAGCAAAATCGGCCGGGCGGGTCTTGAGTAACAAGCCTTTCCCTACCGTATTCTGGTATAAGATACCACAGTTTGTGGACTATCTCAAAACCCATCAGGTTGTTCTTAACTGGAATGCAAAGAGTTTTAAGCCGCTGCCAGCTTTTGATCAACCTTGCTAGGGCCAAACCAGATGCAGACTTTTTAAATTATTATTATTTTTACTAAAACCTGAGCAGAGGAGCTTCATGTCTGACGTGTTCTTATCCGATGCGACTTCGTCCCCCAAATTCTAACTGGATGTCAAGGCAGGACACCATGAGCCGTAAACCCACCCCTATCATTCTGTGGAACCGAAAGAGGACTCCTACCAGCTGCACTGACTCAGATGCTCTGGCGGTTAAATATACTTTATTTACAGTCCATAGACCAATTTCAGCACATTATAAATACAGTTTAACTCCATCGGTCAGATACAATCTCCTAAAGTGACCTCTTCGATATAACAGAATTAAATGTAGTTATTTATAAACTAAATAGAACAGTAATAGACCTATTAAAATATTTAAATAATAATCCACAATTGTTAAACCACTATCCATTTCTCAATTCTCCCCCCCCCCCTCTCTCACACACACACACACTGACCAGATGGGACACAGTACAGCTTACTAAAAGGAACTCAATAAATGAAACTTTTTGTGTCACAAGATCGAGAGTACCACAACTATACAGCCAGTCATCTCTGTTTCTTCCCTCTCCGGCCAGCGCCTTGCTAAAGTTCACTGAAAACTCCCCCACTCTTTTTAAAAACCAAGGGAGTCTATAAAACAGTATCTGAGAAAAGTGAAACCGAGACTAATGGCTGAGGATAATAATAATAACAACAGTAATAATAATATTTATTTCTTACCCGCCTCTCCCTCCGGATCGAGGCGGGGAACAACATCAATACCAACAATATAAAATACATAAGCTGCTTAAAAGCATATCAAATTAATACATTATTAAAATCAATGAAGTCTTAAAATTGGACTGGGTAGACCTGCCGGAAGAGATCTGCTTGTCTAGCTTGAAAATAAATAAATAAATAAATAAATCACACAGCCAGTAAGAAATATTCCAAATAAAATACATGCAGAGAGTGAATTTCAGTGGATGCTCAAGTACTCAACTATTAAAAGAGGCAGGAGCCATTAAAAGATAAAAGAATCCAACCCTGTTCGACATCTGGACACCCCAAAGCAGCGAGGCTTGCTCAGGTAAGCATGCACGGTAGGGTCACCTCCCCCAACTGTAGAAAGAAGACAACTACTTCATTGCTACCTGGGCCCTAATCTCCCACCTACTTGCCTTCCCTCATCTCCGCACCAGTCACTACTGCCCTGAAACCTCTCTATCAGTTTTAGTGGCACTTACAATCCACACAAATAGGTCATGGTTCATGAGAACTAGCAACTCATCTCCCCAAATTGACATGCTTGTTTCCCCCCCTTGCCTTGAGAACCAGAGAGGAAGATGCAATGCTGACATTACATAAAACATCTAAGGAAACAGAGAAGTGTCTCCCTTCCCACCTGTCGATTTCTAGGTTTTGAACCTACCGAACTAAACACAGTCTTCTCACTACCACATGTGGCAACCTGCGAGGGGCTCAGCGGATCTACCTGGTTTTGCTGCTTACCTGGGACTGTAAGAGGGACGGCTAGCCAATTGTCAGAAATTCAGAGTTGTGATGAAGAGGGAATTTCACCAGGAACTAATTACATACAAATGACACTGGCTGAAATTCTCTACAACTGTTAAAGTTACATGAGCCCTGACCTGGATTTTATCGGGTCACCCTACCCACAAGTTATGGCTGCAAAAGTATCTGGCTGCAAAAAAAGCAAATGCTATTTTGGGTTGCCTTAATAGAAGTATAACTTCCAAATTGCGCAAGGTACTGGTCCCCCTAGCACTCGCCAAATACTGGAAAGGTCGTCACACAGAGGAGGGCCAGGATCTCTTCTCAATCATCCCAGAGTGCAGGACGCGGAATAATGGGTTCAAGTTACAGGAAGCCAGATTCCGGCTGGACATCAGGAAAAACTTCCTGACTGTTAGAGCGGTATGACAATGGAACCAATTACCTTGGGAGGTGGTGGGCTCTCCCACACTAGAGGCTTTCAAGAGGCAGCTGGACAACCATCTGTCAGGGATGCTTTAAGGTGGATTCCTGCATTGAGCAGGGGGTTGAACTCGATGGCCTTATAGGTCCCTTCCAACTCTACTATTCTATGATTCTATGAACAGGGGGCCATTTATTGACATCTTCCCACTTTTGACTGCATTTAAAGTCACCCAGCCAGTCTCTCTCTGGGTGCCTCTACAAGAGGCATTTAAAGCTCTTTCAAGGCGCATTAAAAATTTGACCTCTACAAGAGAGGAGTGCAAATCGGGGGTTGAGGCGCGTTTTCTCTCCGATTATGCGCATTATCGAATGTGCATTAAATAGCAAGTTTTAATTCTCCGCGGCCGTTAAAGCGCATTTTGACCATGTAAACAAGCGATTCTCCGCATTTTAGCCACTTTAAAGCGCGTTTCATACTGCCGGTTATGCGCTTCACCGCATCTCGTTTACAGGATTTAGGCGTAAACGCGATTGTGAGAAGATGCGCATAATCAGGCAACGAGGCGCCAAACCGAATCCTTCTAGAAGGGACCTCTGCCACCAGAAGGATTTCGTCCATCAGGGTGCAACCTACTTGCTGAAAGCCATGGTTGCAACCTCTGTCATGGTATGCAACCCCATACGTTCACAGCCACAGGCACGGGTTAAATCAAATCTGGACTGTCCTTTTGTTTATTGTTTGCTTTCTCCACCCCCCCTCGCCCCGCCCATGTCATGGAAATGTCCTGGAAATTACATCACAGTTCATTTACTTGGCAGAGCATCAAGTCACTGCAGCCAAGCAAACACAGGCCGCACAAAACCCATTTCTCTGTTGCTTCAGCTATCAGACCACAAAGAATATTCCTGGAGGGGCAGAAGCCGCACCCAGCTACTGTCTCCTCCACCCCCATACATTTTCGCCGCTCCCACCTCCCCAACACCAGTCATCTCTCCAGACTTATCTCCCACCAAAAATACTGAGCGTAGACGGCCATGCCCTTTTAGCCAGCATCCATTGCTCGAGCAGCACTCATGTGGACTAGAACGCCTATTTTGCTTTTAGGCATATGTATCGGAAGTGGGGGAAACACACCCATCTCCCATGCTAACTAACCTGCTCTCAAGTACAGAAGAACAGTTCAAACAGAGTTCGTTAAGGTGAAGCAGAGACAGAACTGGGCTAGGCAAGGGGGGGGGGAAATCAGGATTGTCCTGCATAAATGTGGCCATTGGATCATCTGACTTAAGCTGCAGTTCTAAGTAAGCTTACTAGCATGCAAATGCTGCTGTGGCTTCTCAGTGCGTAAACTCATTTAGGAACAGGCCATTTGCTTCAAGTTCATAGAATCACAGAATCATAGAATAGTAGAGTTGGAAGGGGCCTCTAAGGCCATTGAATCCAGCCCCCTGCTCAATGCAGAAATCCACCTTAAAGCATCCCTGACAGATGGTTGTCCAGCTGCCTCTTGAAGGCCTCTAGTGTGGGAGAGCCCACCACCTCCCTAGACAATTGGTTCCATTGTCATACCGCTCTAACAGTCAGGACGTTTTTCCCTGATGTCTAGCTGGAATCTGGCTTCCTGTAACTTGAGCTCATTATTCTGAGTCCTGCACTCTGGGATAATTGAGAAGAGATCCTGGCCCTCCTCTGTGCGACAACCTTTCAAGGATTTGAAGAGTGCTATCACATCTCCCCTCAGTCTTCTCTTCTCCAGGCGAAAGATGCCCAGTTCTTTCAGTCTCTCCTCATAGGGCTTTGTTTCCGGACCCCTGATCATCCTCGTTGCCCACCTCTGAACATGCTCCAGCCTGTCTGCATCCTTCTTGAAGTGTGAAGTTCAGACACTAGAACATGCCCCACCCTTGGAGTTTGCTCACCTTCACCACAAGAGGTCTCAGGAATGGAGATCAAGACCTATTGGTATATATCTGGGTGATTTGCTGCAGATCAGCAAGACTCCCAATTGTTTAACAATAGCAACAGAGATGCCGGCGTTGCAATGCCCATGTTACAGGGCTCCAAAACGTAACAGACAACCAGCAGTAGCATATCCAGTTTATAAATTTACAGATTTAAATTTTAAATCTATGCCGTTTAAATCTATGAATAAAACAGATTTTACACAAATACATATGCTACCACTTATAAGCTGAGCCAAAACCAATAGCAATGAAGAGCCCTACTCAAACTTACTCGCCTGACACACAAGCAAATTGCATATTCCTAAACCTTGGTGTTTCCAAGCTGTAAAATGGGACTTTGCACTTAAGGAGGGCGGGAACAACTTGCTGTTTCATAAAAAGGCAAGTTTAAAGCCACCGCCACCTCTCCCAGGCTCTGTATTGCTCACTTGTAAATGCGAGTACTATTCGGTTGTTTTGATGTAGCTCACTCAGCCAGGTTTAGGGATCGGATCTCACACCTGTAGTCCCTCGGATGTAGATTTGCACCTGCTTATGGAGGTCATCCCAGTTGTAGGACTCATGAGACACAGCGGATAATGGCTCCACCCACTCTGCCCTACTCCCCCTACCATTATTTAGGCTCTGGTTGGTGGACTTCCACGCTGTAGCAAAACATAATAATGAAGTACATCCTGCAAACTTGGAAGTCTGGTTGCCCCTGGTCTAGAGACGGGCTGTACAGGATTCTTGGATATACTTCTGCTGTTTGTTTTTTGCTAGGAGCTCAAGGTCACCTTGCCCAACCTTGGGCCCTCCAAATGGGTGGGACTACTGCTCTTTATCTGCCACCAGAAATACTCCTGCTATCCATTGGGCAGCGCTCATGTGGACTAGCATGCCTATTCTGCTTTTAGGCATACCAAATGGGAGAGCAGGAGGGAAACACCGACCCACCTCCCATGCTAACTAACCTGCTCACAAGTGCAGAATAACAGATCCAACAGAATTCATCAAGACGATGGGGCTGATGGAATTGTACTCCCACCCATTTGGAGGGCCCCAGGTTGGTGCTAGATGCAAGACAAAGGCAGAGTTGGATGCAGATCCAGTCATGCTTGGAGTAGAGCCATTGAAATTGGGGAAACTTGAGTTAGCCATGAATCATTTAAATCCTGTTTATTTCAAAGGGTCTGCTCTAAGTACAAATGAGTCTGGATCAGGCCCCTACAGTTAAAGAGCAGGATGCTTCTGTGAGTGCATGGCTCAGGCCAAGAATTTGTCTTCAGTATCAGAACTAAAGCTCACAGTCCTTTCAGAGAGAGAAAAAAAACATGCTCCTGGGTTTCCCTACCCCATGCTTAATTTAAGCAGCCTAGTTTAATGGGGGTGGGGGGCCTTTTTGTTGCTGCTGCTTAACAGCAAAAGCCATGATGGATGTACTATGAATCCCTCAGAGATTGACCAGTGAAAGCGAATCCACTTTCTGCCCATCGCTGGTCTAGAACAATTGTCTTCAGGCCCAAACATGCATCATTCCAGCCCAAACATTATTATTATTATTATCATCATCATTATCATCATTGTACACTGCCTTAGAAGGGCTGCAGCCCTGAAAGGCAGCCAAGAAATATTTTTAAAAAAACAATAATTTCAGTAAGCCACAACCCAATTGTGAACCTTGACTTGGCAGTTTAAGACCTCTAGTTCAGAGCGGGCTGCCCCAAACCTGAGGCCCACCCGATGGGCTGGACTGCAACTCCCATCATTCCCAGCTTGGGATGATGGGAGTTGCAGTCCAGCCCATCGGGTGGGCCTCAGGTTTGGGGCAGGCTGTACTGAATGACAATTTACCCATTAGGTCAGTAATGGGTATTTCTAGGGACACGGCATGGGTCTGGCCCCACCTTTCCAATTCAGGGGTAGGTCTGCAGCAGAATCCCTGAGTCAGGACCTGGCCTGTGTTGCTTGAAGCAGGTCATTATTCCAGTTTAGTTATCACAGAATACACAGGAGCGTGTGTGTAGACAGAACACCAGGCCCACCCCAAAGGTCATCCCCTACCCTGGGACAGATCCCCTATAAAGCTGACTTCCTTTCTCCCCACCCAACGAAACCGCTTCCTTAGAAAGCAAAAGATACAACTCCAGTTACAGGAAGCAGCTTTCAGATTTTGCAAGTGATACAAAGTGAACGTTCCGGATTGCAGGCCGGCAGCAGGAAAAACAGGGTGTGTAGCTTTGGGGCAACCCCCCGCCCCCCACATAAGTCCTACTTAGAGAAGAGTAAACCCACTGAACTGAATGGGACTTCAGGTGGTCGTGGTTCCATTCATTCCAATGAGTCTACTCGAAGCAGGACTTATGTTGGATTTTGCCCTTGGGTCTAAAAAGGCTGGTTTATGATCAGAGGTTACCTTGCCCGGAGTTCGCCCGCTCCCTCCCGCAGGGCCCGATTCGCAGTGCAAAGGCGCACGTTTTACCCCCAGGACCTCAACCCCTTCCGGCTCACAGCGCGGCCAGTCAAGCGGGGCTCGATCCCTGAGCCAGCCCTTTCCTCAAGCCCCCTCCAAACCCCTCGCACTACCGTCCCCATCAGTCGTGGGGGGGCTGGGGAATCATGGGACTTGCAATCCGACCCATCCGAAGAGCGCCGGAGCAAAACAACAACACCCCACCTCCCAAACCCAGCCGGGGGCGCAGAGGCCCCAATCCTCCTTGCAGCAGCCTCCGGATTGCGTTAGGGCGCAATCCTATGTCTGTTTAGACGGTGGGGGGGGGGGACCCTACCAACTCCCATCAGCCCCAGCTGATAGGGCCGTGTCGGGGAGGGGGGGAGGGAAAGCTGCCCTCCCAGGGAAGACCTCCGAGCATAGGCATTGCAAGGGCAGGTGCTTCGGATCGGGGCCCGAGGAAAAGGCGCTCCTCTTTTACCTGCGGCGAAGGCGCTCTCGCGGAAGCAGCAGCAGCAGCACCACGGCTCGGGCCCACCTCGCAGCCCGCCCTTATCTACTGCCGCAGCCGGGCCCGCCGAGGCTCCTCCTCTTGCTGAGTCAGCCTACGTGGGCCGCTCCGCCGACAGCTGCAACAGCAGCGCCTGACCCGGGCAGCGCGTGACTCCTTCCCTTCCCTCTCCCGCCCCCCAACTCCGCCCCTATGTTCTGCCTCTTCCCGCCCCACACAACTGCCCCCCCCCCCGCGGCTGCATCGTGGGATCCGCTGGGCTGGTCCAGCCCCACCCAAACCATTTCTTCTCTTTCGAAAAACTTACTCGCAAGTAAGCCGCAGTGCATTGCAACCCGGTTTACTTGGAGGGAGAGGATGCAAAGGAGGGCAGCAACGGAGCCCGAGCCTTAAGCGTTTTGCTTCTCTCTCTCTCTCTCTCTGAAGGCTGCACGATCCCAAGCATGCTTACTTGGGAGTAAATAAATGCCACTCGATTCCGGAAGACTTACAACTTCCCAGGGCACCTGCCTAAGTTTGGGTCGCAAGTCTAGGGTAACTAGATAAAATCCAGGTCAGGGCTCCTGTAACTTTAACAGTTGTAGAGAAAAGGGAATTTCAGCCAGGGTCATTTGTATGCAATTAGTTCCTGGTGAAATTCCCTCTTCATCACAACAGTTAAAGTTGCAGGCACTATACTAGAGTGACCATATACAAAAGAAGGCAGGGCCCCTGCAACTTTAACTGGTGTGATGAAGAGGGAATTTCACCAGGAACTAATTGCATACAAATGACACTGGCTGAAATTCCCTTTTCTCTGCAACTGTTAAAGTTACAGGAGCCCTGACCTGGATTTTATCTGGTCACCCTAGTCAAGGCGGCCTCGCGGTGCGATCCTATTTATTTATTTATTTATTGCATTTTTTTATACCACCCAATAGCCGAAGCACCCTCGATGTTTCACAAAAATCAAAACAGTACCAATTATTCAAAATATAAAACAACAATATAAAAACATGGTATATAAGAACACAAGCAGGATCAAACCAAACGGCAATATAGATCTAAAATACAAATTTAAAACAGCAAAATTAAAAATTAGAATAATACTGAGAAAATAAAAAAAGGTCTTTACCTGGCATCTAAAAGAGTATAACGTAGGTGCCAAGTGAACCGCTGTAGGGAGCTCATGCCACAGCAGGGGTGCCACAGCAGAGAAGGCCCTCCTTGTAGCCACCTGCCTCACTTCCTTTGCCAGGGGCTCATGGAGATGGACCCCTGAAGATGAGCTTAGGGTCTGGGCAGGAACATATGGGAGGAGGCGTTCCTTCAGATAACCTTGCCCCAAGCCATTTACGGCTTTGAATGTTAATACTAGCACTTTGTATCAGGCCCAGACCTAGACCGGCAGCCAGTGAAACTGGAAAAGGACTGGCGTAATGTGGTCTCGTTGGCCAGTCCCTGTTAACAGTTGGGCTGCCTTGTTTTGTACCAGTTGAAGTTTCTAGATCGTTTTCAAAGGCAGCCCCACATATAACGCAGAGCATGGATAACGGTAGCTAGGATATATCTATCCAGATAAGGGCGCAGTTGGTATATCAGCCTAAGCTGATAAAAGGTGCTCCTTGCCACAGAGTTCACCTGTGCCTCAAGTGACAGTTCCAGATCCAGGAGCACCCCCAAACTACAAACCCGGCCCTTTAGGGGGAGTGCAACCCCATCCAGAACAGGCTGAACATCACATAGCCGGACAGACAAACCACCCACAAACCGTACCTCCATCTTGTCTGGATTGAGTCTCAGTTTGTTGGCCCTCATCCAGTCCACTGATTCAGAACAGCCACTGCCTCACCTGGGTTTGATGAAAAGGAGAAGTAGAGCTGGGTGTCATCTACATATTGATGACACCTCAACCCACATCTCTGGATAACCTCTCCCAGTGTTTTCATGTAAATGTTGAACAGCATAGGGGATAAAATAGAGCCCTGTGGAACCCCATGGCTTAAATGCCACGGCACAGAGCAATAATCCCCCAGCACCACCTTCTGGAATCGGCCATCCAAGTAGGAGTGGAACCACTGTAACGCAGCGCCTCCAACTCCCAGCCCAGACAGTCTATCCAGAAGGATACCGTGGTCGATGGTATCGAAAGCCGCTAAAAGGTCCAAGAGAATCAACAGGGTCGCACTCCCCCGTCCCTCTCCCGGCAAAGGTCATCCCACAGGGCGACCAAGGCAGTTTCCATTCCAAAACCAGGCCTAAAGCCCGATTGAAATGGATCTAGATAATCTGTTTCATTCAAGAGTGCCTGGAGTTGTCCAGCAACCACCTGCTCAAGTATCTTGCCCAAGAAGGGGATATTAGCCACTGGCCTATAATTGTTAACGTCCTCCTGGTCTGGGTTAGGCTTTTTTTAGGAGTGGTCTAATTACCGCCTCTTTTAAAGAGGCCTGCAGAACTCCCTCTCTCAGGGAGGCATTTACAACCTCCTGGACCCAGCCTGCAATCTCCTCCTTATTTGATGTAATGAGCCATGAAGGGCAAGGGTCAAGCACACAGGTGGTCAACCGGACTTGGCCAAGCACCTTGTCCACATCCTCGGGCCTCAGTAACTGAAACTCATCCAATAAAACTAGACCAGATGGTGCTCTGAATGCCTTTACTAGTGGAACTGCATTAAGTGTGGTGTCCAATCATGACAAATCTGAGTGACTTTGCTGTGCAAACTCGTCACATGTCTGTTCAGAAGTAAGACCGGTGGAGTTCAGTGGGACTTACTCCCAGGTAAGTGTGGATAGAGTTGCACCCTTCACTTAAAAATTTAAGGGAATATACAATGTTAATCCTACTTTGATTAGACCCCAATGAAATGAATGAGGATTAAATGAGTCACAACAGCCTTAAATTCCATTCATTTCAATGAGTCTAACTAGGACTATTGTTGGATACTATCCATAAGAGAAGTCATGTTGAATCAGACTAAGGGTCCGTTGAGTCCAGCATTCTGTTCACACTGTGTCCAACCAGTTGCCCACGGGTAACCCTTAAGCCGAACCCGAGTGCATCGGCACCCTCCTGCCCATGTTCCCCAGCAACTGGTATACATAGGTATATTGCCTCTGATACTGGAGGTAGAATATAGCTATCAGGACTATCAAGGATTCCCTAGTATGGGTCATGTGGGGTGCAATGGAATCCTTGGGAGATTGCCAGCCTATGCGTGTTTACTCAGATGTAAGCCCCTCTGTGGTCAATGGCGCATACTCCCAGGTAAGTGTGTCTGAATCATTTTATGCTGTGTGGCTACACATGTTTATTAGTTTCATGGCTTCTGGGGCTGTAATCCTATAAACACATAATGTGGGATCCCTTCAATGGAACTTATTTTTGAGAAAATTTGCATAGGATTGCCCAATAAATTATTCTGTTTTTTATCCCCCAATAATAATAATAATAATAATAATAATAATATATTTATTTATTTAGTTCTAACCCGCCTCTCTCTCCAGATCGAGGCGGGGAACACCAATAAATAGAAATACAAGGACATAAAATAGATAAAAACTTTAAAAACAAATAAAAACTAATACATAATTAAAATCATCTTAAAATTCACCTGGGTAGGCCTGCCGGAAGAGATTACTCCAATAGGTACATAATGTAGCCTTTGTGGTTCGCTTCCGTCTTATGAGCATGCACAGAGCAGTAATCACAGCTCAACGGGACTTACTTCTGCGCAGACTTGCATAGGCTTGCACTGTTACGGCGCACGTCTATGCATGTCTAATTAGGTATAATGCCTGCAGAGTCCAATGAGATTGACTCCTAGGGAACTGTGTCTAGAATGGCACCCCCTAGCCTCACAACAACCCTGCGAGGTTGGTAGGGTTGTGAGACCGTGGTTGGTCCGAGGTCACGCTGTGGGTTGTATGGCCAAGCAGGGAATAAGGTCCTCTGAATTTGGGTACCAGTATTAGTAGCGGATTGTGATGGGCTACTAAGGCAGCTCACCCCATGAGCTGAAGAGGGGGTAGAAAAGGGGATGTCAGTAACCCAAAGTGAAAAGCGGTGACTTTTGTCCACTTTAGGCTCACTGCTGGCATTTCTCCCCACCCCCAGATTGGCCATGAATGCAGCCCTCAACAAGAAAACAACAACACAATTTGCTGTCAAATGATTTTTATTTATTTATTTTAACCCAGAACACCAGCTCGAAATTGATCTCTGGCTTTGCTAATACGAAGACTTTCATGCTTCTCTTTAATTCAACTCTGTGTCTAACCAGGAACCTGTGTGTTTTGCTTAAAGCTAGAGACAGACCTGGAGAATTGATGTTTGGATGTCTTTAAAAATGTGGCTCATTTTTGTCCCAGGATCCTAGGTGCCTGATATCTGTAGTGCTTTGCAGTGACTAAGGGTGCAATCCTATGCATGTTTAGGCAGATAAAATCCCTATAACTCCCAGCATGTACCAGCCAGCATGCTGGGAGTTGTAGGACTTTCTTTTCTGTCTAAACATACATAAGATTGCACCCTAACTGTGCAATCCTATGCATGTTTAGACTGAAAGAAAGTCCTGCATCTCCCATGCTGCTGGGGAATGCTGGGAGTTGTAGGATTTTTTTTCCATGTCTAAACATGCACAAAATTGCACCAGGATTCTGCATTCTGCATCTTGAGACTGGGTTTAAATGCAGAACTTTATGGCTACAGCATCTAACCAAATTTTTGTACTTTTGGGTTCTCTCTCTCTCTCTCTCTCTTTCCCCCACTCCTACTGGAGAACTCCAAAACTCGCTCACTGTCTTGTGATGTTTAGCTTGGATCTAATCAAACCATTGATTGCCCTACTGTGGATTTTGTTATTCCCTGATAAGCGTGTGTAGGATCAGTGAATCTCTTCCCCAAACATTGTTTATCCGGCATCTATTCTATTATCTTTTAGGCGCCAGGATCAATCTGCCCTGTTCTCCCAAGGTTTTGGTGGGAATTGCTTTGATACACAATTGCTTTTTTTTTCCTTTTCTGTTTACATATTACTTTATATCTTTCTTTTGCTTCAAATCCACTTTTATATTTTATTCCTGCTTTACTTTAGCTTTCATACAGATATTTCCTTGGAAGGCAAACTTGGAAAGGATTAGGCAGGGAAGAGTAATGTTGGTTAGAAATAAATAAATGAAGGGTACAATCCTATGCTTGTTTAGACAGGAAAAAAGCCCTGCAAGTCCCAGCATTCCCCAGCCAGCTGGAAGTTGTAAGACTTTTTTTTCTGTCTAAACAGGCATAGGATTCTGCCCATATCAATAGTTTGCCTTTCCTGGATCTCTAAAGCTGCAATCCTATACCCTCACTTCTGGGGTAAGTGAGTACTATTGAATTAAATAGGGTTTACTTCTAAGTAGACACGCACAGCATTGCACCATTAATCCACCACATCTATTCCCTGAGTCATGTGTCTCATATCACTTTTCTGCTTTGATTCCTACAACTCTGAATGCATTTGGAGATGGAAAAAATGTTAGCATGATTACCCTATTACTGGTCTGACCGGAATTTCATCTTTCTGGCCATAATGGGATGTAATATAAAGTGAGGAAAAAAATCCTTAACGGCAAGTGGTTTTATCATTTTCCTGCTTTCTGCAAGACGTGTGTGTTTGTGTGCATGTGTTTTCAATGGTGTCCTTGATTATTTTTAAATAAAGCTACTTCCTGCAAGATGGGAAAAGCACTCTGCACATGCTCAGAAGTATTTTAACCCTAGGTACTATTTTTTTTTAAAAAAAAGGGAAGACCTGCTCAGAGCAGAGGCACACAGTTTGAGATTGTCTTTCCCAATCTAGCACCTTCCAGATCTGTTGGATTGTAACACCCATAACTCCCAGGCAGCATGGCCATTGCCTGGGGATGATGGTAACTGTAGTCCAACACATTGGAGGGTGTCAGGTTGGGAAGGCTGGCTTGAAATGACCATTTTCTTTTAAACACAGGCGATAACACTCTTATGTTTCTCAGTTGCTTGGAAACCCTCTTGCATATTTTGTTGTCAACATTTCCTGCTCCTGTGCCTTTAAGAGCAGCCTACTATGCAGAAATACAAGTTAGGGGAAGCTTTTCATCTCAGAATCACCCTCACTGAGTCAGTGGGGCTTACTTCCAAGTAGATGTGCATGACAGTGCGCAGTTAGTCTAATTTGGTGCCAGTGTCCCATGAGGCCAGTTGTCCAAGAAGCCATTTCCTGGTGATGCCCTCTGAGCTCCTGCAGGACTTTGATAACGTGAATGAAGCCGTGATGACATCATCAGGTTTCTGTTCCCACCAGCCCTTTCCTAGCAGAGCCAAACCAGGCTAGCTGGGATCGGGCTCTAGCTAAAAAGAGGGTCATGAAAAGGCAGGATCCCAGGGCTCACCATGTGAGTTGTTTTCCTTTTAGCAGATCACGTGGTCTTTAATATATATATATATATATTCTGCACTTTCTCCTCTGGTTAAAAGATTGCTGACATCATTTCATGACTCAACAGAAACTGCTTTTGCATTCAAAACTGCTCACGGGTCATATGATTACTTGGTAGCGTTTCCACATACTGTGTATTTCATATTTTAAAAAGAGGCTGCAGTCCTATTCAAGGATAAAAAAACAACCCTGTTGGTAACACCCAACTTTAGGCTATCTCATGTTTGATTAAACTCAACAAAGCCAGGGAATCGTAAGCTAAGGCTGATGCCTTATCAGACGTGCCCTGTGATCAGTCATGATGTTGCACGTCACAAATTGTTGCACAATGTCACAAATTGTGCTTGCTTGCATCTTACCCTCCCTGCAACCCCACTTTTCATAAGAACATGAGAAGAACCATGCTGGATCAGACCGAGGGTCCATCTAGTCCAGCACTCAGGTAGGGTGACCAGATAAAATCCAGGTCAGGGCTCATGTAACTTTAACAGTTGTAGAGGAAAGGGAATTTCAGCCAGTGTCATTTGTATGCAATTAGTTCCTGGTGCAATTCCCTCTTCATCACAACAGTTAAAGTTGCAGGGGCCCTGCTTTCTTTTGTATATGGTCACTCTAGTATAGTGCAAGCAAATGGTTTATTTCTTCAATCCAAGTCCAAACCTTGATTAATAAGTTAAATACTCTTCAGCTGTGCTGGGGTCCCTCTATACCAGTGATGGGCAACCTTTTGAGCTTGGTGTGTCAAACTTCGCCAAAAAACTGAGCATAACTCGGGTGGTGTGTCACTTTGAGGAAAAAACATTATTTCGCGATATTTATAGTTTAAATAACATAAATGTATAATTGTTATATATAATTGTATTTAATAAACCAAAAACTAATTATTTAACTTACCTGCTTAGTGACTTCTTTGTTCATCCGTCAGTCGGTTTCTTTTGTTGGTCTTGATATTATTTAGCTTGTGTGGGGTGCCGTGAACTAAGATAAGTGAGGGGGAGGGGGAATTCTTTAACGAACCTGCCTATTAGTGACTTTTTTGTTGCTGAATTTCATTGGCTAAATCTTCAATTGAAGGTTGGTATTTTGTACACTTCAGGCCCAAGCAAGCGCTACTAACTTCATCTGTCAATCTGTTTCTTTTGTTGGTTTTGATATTATTTAACGCTGAGAATAAGGCCTCACAAAAGTATGTAGAGGGAAAAATTGTGAGTAAAGCCATTGCTATATTTTTCAGGGTGCTAAAAGTGTCTGGTAGTCGGTTCCAGGCACTCCAAATTTCCTGTTCGTAGTGGCACTCCTCTTGATTCTCCAAGCGGCACCTTTCCAGATTCTCAAGCTTTGACCTCAAGTCGACAAACACCTGAGCCCAGATACTGTCTTGAAATTCTGCAAGTTGCATCTCCAAATCATCAATTTGCATCCATTGGAAACCATTTAATTCCAAACTACTGTAGACTACTACATCAGGATACTTAATTATTTTCATGGTCTGTTCTAGACTTCTAAATTGGCTAAATCTATCACTAAACTGGTCAAGTAACGAGTCTAAAACATGCTGGTACTTCATATGCAAGAGTTCCATTTCATTTCGTACAGCTGCACTGGCCTTCTTAAAATACTTTGTTACTCGAGGAAAATACTTATAAGTTTTAGTTTCTACATCTCGCTTGAAAATTTTAACTTTACTTTCAAAAGCTTTTATGTATCCAAACATAACGTCAATACTTTTGCCAAAACCTTGTAACTTTAAGTTCAGTTCATTAATATGAACAGAGAGATCTGTAAAAAACATCAGGGTGTTAACCCACTTATCATCATTAAGCTGAGGAAAGTTTCCCAGATCCTTATCGTCAAGAAATACCTTAATTTCTTCAAAGCACTCCACAAAGCGCTCAAGAACTTTGCCTCGGCTCAGCCATCTTACATTATTGTACATCAGCAGTCCACTGTAGGTGGAATCAACCTCCAGTAAAGGGGTTGAAGGGGGCGAGCAGCTATTAAATTAACTATTTTTGTAACAACTGACATTAAGTCGTTTAAGTCGGTGAATCCTGCCTTGGCACATAAAGCCTCCTGATGGATAATACATTGAAAAGGCACAATCGGATGTCCAATAGCTTCTGTAAACAATTTGACAAATCTGACTTTTTTCCCCACCATATTTGGTGCCCCATCTGTCGTCACTGACACAACTTTAGAGATATCAATGCTTAGGTCACGAAATGTTTGTATAACAACCTTACATATTTCGCTTCCTGATGTACTTGTTGGCACTGATACTAACTTTATCAACTCTTCTCTCATTGTGAGACCATCAGAATATCGACCAATAATGGCCAACTGAGCATGTGATGTGACATCAGTAGTTTCATCAAGAGAGATCGAAAAATATTTACACTTCCTTATGTCTCTCTTTAATTGATGTTGTACGTTTGTGTTCAGTCTCATTATTCGGTCTTTTATGATATTTCTACTGAGTGATAACTCAGATATTCTCTTAATAATTGCATCTTTATTCTGCATATCGTGAAATAGAACTGGTGCACATCTTAGGAGAGTTTCTTTAATAAATTCTCCCTCACTGAGCGCTTTTCCATGCTGAGCTATAGAGTGAGCAATGCTCAAACTTGCAGATGTTAAATTTGTAGAGCCTTTCATAAATTTAAGGATGGAATTAGATTGGCTCTTATAAAGGTGTAGCTGCCTGGAAATGTATTCCTTCCTTTCATCCTCACTTTTTTCCAAGAGCTGGGAATGATTAGTTTCAAAATGTCTATTTATATTCCACGTTCTGCTTACTACCGTTTCAGTACATAGAACGCAAAATGATCTGCCATTTTTTTCTATAAAGCCATACATCTCGGTCCATGTCTCTTGAAAGGGTCGGCCACTGCTACTACCACTTCCTTTACTTAACCTTAGTTTTTTATTTTTTGGGTTCTCCATCAGGGGGGCAGTGACAGAAGATAGAATTATAGATAGCTTGTTAGGCCTGCAGGCAATTAGGGGTTAACTAGCCTAACTAACCACAGAATGGTGCATGTAACTGTCTTTTAGGAAAGGGCAGGGGTAATAAGCAGAAATAGGGGTTAATAAGGATGCACAACAGTAATAGTGGGGAAATGGAGTCTGCACTATGGAGCAAGATGGTGTTCCTTATGTGAATTAAAATGGCTGCCGCTATTTCTAATGGCGGGAAACGGCACCCATAGCATGCCACAGGCCCTCGCCTCTCCCAGCCTCCCCCTCACTTATCTCAGTAATGATGGATTAGAAATCCATGACACCCCAGAGCAGTAGATAATGGTTGCTGTGGTTAACTGTTATTTGGTTACTGGTAATGGCAGGGCCCCCAGAGATGCGTCCCCCGCTGCGTTCCGCTGCTCCCTGCTCTGCCAGCGGAAGTGTGGGCAAAGATCCCGGCTTAACCGGAAGTCCCAGAACTAGATGCTCTGTGCCGGACTTCTGTTGTTTTGGCCTACAGACCTCCGGCACAGAGTGTCTAATAGTGGAGGATGAAACATTTGAGACTAGAGTCTAACTCTAAGACTCTAGTCGCAAATGTTTCATCCTCAGGAGCAGCAAATGTTTCATCCTCGGCTACTCGAGGATGAAACATCCTTCTCGGCATGCGGCCGCCGCAGCGGCCGTGTGTCATCAGAAATGGCTACGCGTGTCAGTGCTGACACGCGTGTCATAGGTTCGCCATCACTGCTCTATACGATGTCGCTTTGGCACCTGTTTCTCCGAATATGCGCTTTTTCCTATATTCGATTTTACGTCTAATAGCGGTAGACGGGAACCGTGAAGGCGAATTACGGGCTCCATACAATGCGCTTTAGAATTGTTTATATGCGGAGTTTCGCAGCAGAGTCAGATCAGGGGTCTATGGTTGAACGAGGAAAATTTGACGAAAGCACCGCCCTGTCTTCTGATGGTACATCCTTCGGACTTCTTCACCGTTCGTTAACCCCGCCGACCTGAGTGTCTCACCGTTGATTTCATGTTAGCCCCTGGCCAATCACGATTGCGCGTTACTTCACATGTGGGTACGATTTCTAAACATTGGATGTGCCTACAATTTGAGATTTTAGCAGGGCAGCATTGGCTTTGGGACCAAATGTAAAACCATAAAAGCATCATTTTTCCGGGTACTGGATGGCCATGGCGAACACCCATCCACGGAGCGTCTGTCCCCCTATTCCTCCCGCCAAGAATCTGCCACTGGACACTCCCACCCCACCATGCTTGTGGCAGCTGCCCCTTATCTCCTGCGCCCTAGCAACTTCGTCCGTCTTGGAAATGTGCTGATTCAAGGGCAAATTTTTGTGTAGCATTTCCGTTACAATGTTGCATTTCACACTGATGTCCCAGTTCCATACGAACTTCCAATTATTTTGTCTGTCTCCGGACCCTTAGATGCCAGCTCGCAATGGTTCTGGGCTGCCCCATGCTGAGCGGGCTAGAGGACAACCTCGCCATCCCAGCATGAACTTTAAAAATAAAAAAGCCAGCCAGCCAGCCGGCAGCAAGCCCTGTTAAGCAGCACCTTGCAGCAGAGTGAGAATACAATCAGAAAAGAGATTTGAGGGAAGGGGAGAATGTATCATACAGAGTATAGCAACAAAGCCTGCTGGAATGGATCAATCTTTATGGCTTTCTTAAATTCCGGAAGACTGTTAAGTTGGTGAATCTCTCCCGGCAGGCCATTCCACAATCTGGGAGTGGCAGACTTTAGAGTTCTGACCGGTTCTGTCTGAAACCCGGAGCAGATTTACTGCCCCACCGACATCCACTAACCTCCACTGGTTTATTTACAAATACAGAGATTGAGCATGACCCTGCCTTCACAGAGCTGGCACTGCTCTGCCACCAAAACCCGAGGTATCGCTGCTTTGGGGTGGTGGTGACTAATCCTAACTGGAGGGGGCAGCATGGACTTTCCAGACGCCATTCAGCTTGCCGGGCCCACCCCCTGTCCCTTGCCCGGCTTCTGGTGACCAATCGGAGGTCGCCTTCTGCCTGGGAATGTCCCCAGCATGATACCAGAGTGAGGTAAGACGGTGGAAGAGCTGTAAGGACCTTGCTGTGGCGGGAAAAGTCAGAGTAGGTCCCTAATTTTTTCAATGCGCAGCTTTGCAGCGAAGCCCCGTGGTGGCTGTGGGGTGGCTGCTGCATCATATAACTGATGCAGCACCACTGCGCAGCCACCTCTGGGTTTTTTTAATGTATAGACAGCCGCCATAGGTGGGTGCACGGCTTCACCACACCATTAGACAGCCAAAGTTCACTGCTCCCATATTGGATCTCTAGCCTCCTAACAGCCCCCCCCCCCCATCCAGCTAACAGAATGCACTCCCTCCCCTCCAGTTGCTCTGGAATGGAATTTGGCCCTTGGTCTAAAAGACAATGGTGGAGCCAGGTCATTTTACACCCTGAACTGAATGATCTTGCGGGAGCCTCTTTAAACACCCGCCTGTATTATTTCTGTCGTGTAGCAAGCAACAAACATTGATCTTCTACTTCCTGAAATGTTAGAACAGGAACAACAAAAGAGTTTGCCAACTGCCCTCTTTTTTTTAAAAAAAATTCAATATGCTGAGCTTGTGCAAGTTTCCTTTTCAAGCTCAAATCACAGCACCATCCTGACTGCACGAAGAAAAGGGAGCTTGCTAGGGATGTGTATCGTGTCATTAAAATGTTCGATAATGATACAATAAGGTCATTATCGTGCATGTGTTTAACAATGACGCTACGATAGAAAAACCTACGATAATCATCGGAGATGATAATTTTCAGGCGATTTTATCATTTCATCGGATTGCCATATAAATATACCTATAACTTCTGTATTCTAAAAGTTAGAGGCTTGAAACTTGGTCACAGTGCTTATGGGGTATGCCTAAGTATGTGTATGAAATTTGAGATCGATCCCTCCCTCCCTCAATTTTATATGAATTTTTAAAAGATCATTTCCATTCTGACAGATCAGAATGACAGCTTGCCACATGCATTCATTCAGACCTGTCAGAACGGAGACGATCTTTAAAAAAATCATATAAAATCGAGGGTTGGAGGGATCGATCTCAAATTTCATACACATACTTAGGCATACCCCATAAGCACTGTGACCAAGCTTCAAGCCTCTAACTTTTAAAATACAGAGGTTATAGGCATTTTTTTCTTTAAAAATAGGTCTGCAAAAAATATCGTTTTTTCACGATAATTATCGTGAAGACGATACTGTTCACCTACGATATGAATGAAGATTTTTTTTGGTCTGAAATGACGATAACGATAAACGACGATATTTTTTGGCATGCACACCTCTAGCGCTTGCATCTTCTGCACCAATTCCTCATTTCTGGAGCCCCTGGACTTTGGTTCCAAGGCCGGGCCTAGCTGTCCAACTGCTGAAGCGGTTCAACAACCCTGTAAACTATTAACTGAACTGTTTTTATATTTCTGTAGAGGAAGCTGCTCTGAGAACGTGTGCTTGACTAGCAAGGCATAAAATGCCTCAATGAAATCTACAAACATGTTCAGCTTTTCTCAATTTTCTCTCCCTAGAACACAAAAATGTGAGTCAATTTTACAGGTTTCTCTACAACTGTGGGGCAGGACTGTTGGGATGTCGCTGAGAGGACGACGCACAAGTAATAAAGCGGAGTGAGAAAGGCGAAATAAACATGTGTGAAATCAGGCTTCCCCAAAGTGGTGGACTACACCTCCCATAATCCTTGACCATTGGTCATGCTGGCTTATGGGAGTTGTAGTCCCAAGCATATGGAGGGTACCAATTTTGGGGAGACTGTATTAAAACACAAATTAAAAATCCAGATAGAATTTCTGCCCCTTTTCTGTTCCCGTTAACGTATTTTCTCCTTGTCACCCTCAACATCTCTTTCTTGAAGGGGGAAATGAGAGGAAGAAACTAGAGGAAGAAACTAGAGGAAGAAAAGGAAAAAAGGAAATGGAGGCAAATGAGACATTGTTCTCCTTCCCCCCTAGATTTGAGGCCAGATGTGCATTTAAAACCTATTGAAATCAATGTTCTTACATGACTGTTCCTTTAAGGGGAAACCATCTTATCTAAGTGATTAGGCAAGACAAGGAGAAATAGGCATGCTTTAGTGCATGGGTGGGTGACTTGTAGCTCTCCAGACTACAACTCCCATCTTCCCTCACCATTAGCTGTGCTGGCAAGGGCAGATGGGAGATGCAGTCCAACAACATCTGCTGGGCCACAGGTTGCCCACCCCTGCTTTTGTGAGAAAGGAAAGTAGTTGGCCACAAACTGACCTGGCTCACACGTTACAGCAACTCAGAGTATGGGTTGTCATTGAATCATGGGTTGTTATGTGTGAACCCTGCACTATAGTTTTACTAAGGGTTGTTAACCACGAACAACCCAGAGTCCGCAATCCAACAACAAGCCATTCATTCTCTTCCAGGGTTATTTGTGGTTAACAAGTCATAGTTAAGCCATTAGTGCAGGGTTCGCATGTAATGACTACCCAGGTTTCAACAACAAGCCAGGATTCAACAACAACTGATAATCAGCCCACACTCTGGGTTGTGGCTATGTATGAACCAGGCCAGTGTATCACTGTGTTGTATACCAGCCTTCCACAACTGGGTGCCTTCCAGGAATGTTGGCCTGTAACTCCCATATTTCCTAGATATCGGGGGATGATTGGAGTTATTGTCCAACACATGTAGAGGGTATCAGGTTGGGGAACTGTATACAGTTCTCAGTAGAAGAGACATTTGCTTAAGATCTCTAGCATTATGTTTCCAGCAGATGTTAATGACCAAGTTAACAAAACTAAATATACATTGAAAATCTCAACCTGTTTATTTCTGTGGATCAAAACTTCCGTAAAATGGAAGGTGGGCAGACTTTCCTTTCCAGCCAGCTGGCACCTCTTCTAGGTGCTCAAGCAAAAACCTCAACCTGTTCTCTGTTCGACTGACTGACTCCAAGGAATCTATGACTGGAGTGCAATTGCCTGGTTCATCGAATGTGAGAATCTTGAGGCTTTTTGAAAACAAAACATGAGTAGATACCTTCAACATGCAATGAAGCAAGAAGCATGTTGACTGTAGCCGTTGTCACTCAAAAATCCAGCCAGAAAAGAAAGCCTAGCAAAACTTGGCACATGAATTCCTCTTTATGAGCCAACATGACATTCAATGGATATTGGGCTACGCTGCTGTTGCTCACTTTTCATTTTTTTCTGTGATCTTTATTAGTGTGTGAAGAGGAGCTGAGTTCTGAAACCACAGCTCTGACTGCTAGGTGTCTGTGACATCACAGCATCTCATCCAATGACTGGGGAAGGCTCATATAAACTTCCAGGCTGTTCGTCCAGCATCCTGTGGCCAGCCAGCTGCTGGTAGTAAGCTGACAAGTAGGGCGTGAATCCAGCATCACCCTCCTTGTGTTCTTTAGCCACTCATGTTCAGAGGAATACTCCCTCCGATGCTGTAGGTAATAAATAACCATGATGACTAGTAGCCAATGGCAGCTTTATCCATTAATTTACATAATCCTCTTTTAAAGTTTTTATGCTGTATGGTTTTAAATTTTGTATATCGGTGTTTTTAATGTTCAATGTTTTTAATTTTTGTAAACTGTCCAGAGAGCTTCGGCTATGGGGCAGTGTATAAATGGAATAAAATAAATAAATAAATCTACACCAACCATGATACTGCACTATGAAAGTGGTATGAAAGCTGTATAGAAAAGGCAGGAGCCACACGACGGCTTTATAGCAGCATTGAAGTGCACTGACAACTGTTAGGGCCCGTAGACACATACCATTTACCGCTTTCATACTGCTATATCCTGCTCGGTGTGGCTCCTGAGCTTTATCACGCCTACATTTTCCGTCCCCCCACCCGGTTTGCTTCTGCGGCTTCCCCCTCTATTTCCTATGCGAGTCTAGCGTTTTGATTCAAATGTGCTCGGTATTGCTGTGGTACCTGCGATACCTGCCTGTGCCTTTCGGACTTTGCCCGTTCAGGGATACATCGACCCAGAAACTAAAACTCCTGACCTCAGGGCGAGAGAGCAGCACGACAGTCCAGAGCTGAAGAAGTGGAGTAAAGTTGAGGTGGGTGTGCATCAAACCGCGCGTGTGATAAAGGCCCCTGCCTTTTATATACCGCTTTCATACCACTTTCATAGTGCAACGTCCTGCTTGGGGTAGATTAGGCCTAAGTCAGTGACCAGCATCACATCTTGTGATAGTGAATTCCACACAATTCCACACGTGGTGCTCTGTGAAGAAGTACTTCCTTTTCTTTGATCTGACTCTCCCACCAATCAGCTTCATGGGATGACTCTGGATCACTGCTAGATTTTCTCCCTGGTCTGAAGATAGTCGCATATTTGGCAGGATGAGTCAATCAACTGAAAAATTAACCTCGAAGTACAACAGATTTTGCCTCGAAAGCCATCTTTTTCGTCCTCTGTGATTTATTTTGCTGATTTGTTCCTTGAAAGGGCACCGTCACTGAGGGCAGCTAAGACTTTTTTCCTTTTGTGCTGGGGCTGTGGTTAAAATTAAAACCACTACTTGTGACACATCCTCCTGATCTCAGTGCTGAGATGGCAATCATGAGATGTAACCAAAGCATAAAAATGCAAGGAAAGCAACCAAACTGTACAGTCACCATAGTTGGATATAAAAATACAAGATATGGTGATATAAATATTGCCTTTCCACCTTATACTAAATGTCTGGAGGGCAGATATGTGCAATTTTTATTCTACCACTTCTCCAATGAGGTGATGTGCATGTACCTGAGATGGAGATGGCGAGACAGAGAGGACTGAATAAGGGACACCAAGTGAGCTTCATGGCCAGATGGGAGGATGAACCTGGGTGTCTTTGGTCTAAATCCAACACTGTAGCCACTACACCATACTACTGTACATAATAAACATTAGAACAAAATCTTTACATAGAGAGAGAAAGAAAGAGCAATAATCCAGAAAAGTACTAGTGATTTAGTACCAAAGCATCAAAATAAGAGTGCAGAAAACGTCTCATGAACTTGTTCCAAGATAAGAACATAAGAATATCAGAGGAGCCCTGCTGGATCAGATCAAGGGTCCATCTAGTTCAGCATTCTGTTCACGCAGTGGCCAACCGGCTGTCGACCAGGAAGTCACAAGCAGGACACGAATGCAAGAGCACTCTCCCACCCATATTCCCCAGCAACATAGGCTTACTGACTCTGATCCTGGAGGTAGCACATAGCCATCAAGACTAGTAGCCATTGATAGCTTCCTCCTTCAGGAATTTATCCAACCTCCTTTTAAAGCCATCCAAATGAAGGTTCTGGAGTAATACTAGCGTTACAGTATAACTGGCGATTGTAAGCATGTGATTGCACTAGTTTCTTTTGACAAAAGAGCACACAGACTTTCGAGCGACATAGAACTCCACATCAGCCAAAAAAAAAAAAAAAACAGCTATCACTCATCAAAAGACTGAGTCAGGCAACTTGTCAATATTTGTAGGTATGCCGGATCCTTGACACTTTTTCAAAAACACGGTAATGTGATTTGGGGTTGGTCTGAAACTCTGGGTGGGACCCTGAAACTCCTTTTCAACTGTGATCCTTGACTCTAGGACATCTGTGAATGGGTTACCCATGTAGGATTGACGGAACCATACCAGATCAGAGTCTTTACAACAAGGGACCTGACCCTACTAGGGTCTCAATCCGCCCTTCTGGGGTTCCCCAGGTGGGCACACCCCATTCCTGTGACTCTTTCCCTCCAATCACCAGCATTTGCATGTTCCTCCCCCCCATTATAAAATGTTTTAATTCCTGGTAGTAAAAACGTCAAGTTAAAATATGCTAATACATGGCAATTTGGCCTTCTACCATTTTGCCTTTGGCTCCACCCACCACTGAAATGCAGCCCCCGGGAGCATCTTCAAATAGAATTTGGCCCTCGGGGTGAAAGAGGTTCAACACCCCTGATTTACAGCATGCATTCCTTGTCCTGTAACCCAAAAGGCTCCTAGGCTGATTTGCCAAGATAAACAGCTCAGCAGGCCCAGCCCTCAAGCGTACAATCTAAATTGTAACATGTTAGGGATAGGAAAGAGGAGATATATAATTAAAAGAGTAAAAATAGCCTATTTGAAAAGAAGGTGGTGGTGACAGTTTATTCCTTCTCCTTTGCCTGCCCGGAGGGCAGTTAGTTGGAACAGCCCCTTTGAATATATGCTACTGCAGCAGTCTGTGTGGAAGCAGGAAACCAAAAGACAAACTTGCAGCGTTTGGAGTGGGTTCGGAAGAAACGCTCAGAGAGCCAAGTTGCTCTCTGCAAGGCTCTATGGCGCAGGTAGTTCCCCTAGAAACCTAATGCGGGGGCACTTCATCAAGATATAGTATGACGGCCACCAACTTGGATCATGCCTTTAAAAACGGATTGGACAAATTCATAGAGGAGAAGGCTATCACTGGCTTCTAGTCCTCCTGACCATATGCTACCTTATCAGAGACAGTAAGCTTCTATAGCCCCGTTGCTGGGGAACATGGGCGGGAGGGTGCTGTTGCACTCATGTCCTGCTTGTGGGTTTCCCATGGGTAGCCGGTTGGCCACTGTGTGAACAGAATGCTGGATGAGATGGACCCTTGGTCTGATCCAGCATAGCTCTTCTTATGTTCTTATCTGCTAATCCTATCTCAAATTCCCAGAGAGCATCTAGACCCCAAAGATTCTTCCATTTTAAGCAACTCCACCTAAAAACTCCCAGCTCTCTGACTGACTGCCTTTAGAGTCTAAGCCTACTGCTTCTAGCTGCCCATCTCCCTCCGATGGGAGTGAGAGGCTGGAGAGTTACCCCAGGATATAAAGCCCTTTTCTTAAGTCCTGGTGCACTCATCAGGTGAGGGCCTAGTGATACTCCCATTCACATAAAATCAAGACAGTGAAACTCATGCCAGGTGGCATGGAGATCTCTTTAGCCCTGCTTTAGTTATCCTCTTGTGGCCAGGTGTCCTACTTTGCAGAGGACAGGCCTCTGAAGGTGTCCACTGTTTAATGGGCCATCCAGCCCAAATCTAGTTTAAAGTCAAAGAACTAAAAGCAACAGAGGCCTTGAAGATATCCATTCACAGTTGGCACCTGGATAGCAAGCTGAGCAGGCACAGACTTCTCCTAATCAGACTTCTCTACTATGCTGAAATGCCTTGCATTTCTATTTAAATGATAGTTATTATTTCTAAATTTCCACTTACACACGTACATTTTCCATCAGCAAAAGTTACGCAAATCGGTGTAATCTTTTGTCTTCATTTTTGGTGATGCAGTTCCTCTTTTTTTGGTGATGTTGTGCTTCAGCTTGAGGGATTAAACAGGAAGGAGGAACAGCTGAGCCTGGGAGTGTTTGGGGAGTGGCCCTCCACGGGAACAGGCAGAAGCCAGCTGAAGGCCAATGCAGCTGACAACAATTCCCAATCACCACCATCCCCATAAAAGACATGCCAGAACTCAGATGCAACGCTGGAAACAATTATTGTCCTTGGTGCCTTGTCTTCGTCACTTGCATACCAGCTCCTTGATCTTGCCTGGACATATCCTGACCTTGGACCGGACCCTGACTACACTTTGATGCTTTCCTGAACCCAGTATTGTTTGACCCGGCTTCTGAGGATACTTTGGCTTTTGACCACGGACTGTTGAGTGATGTTTCCCTCCTGCTTATTGGGTTTAACGCCAGTGATCTATGACAGGCGATGTGTAAATGGCCTCACTAGTTGTTGCGACACCGCCAGTGTGGCAGACCACAGCACTGAACAGGGAAGGCACAACGACCCACCTCCCCAGAAACGTAATAAGGGCTGCAACAGAACTGATACTGCAAGATGAACAGTTGTCTTGAAGTCTGAATAAAAAAAAAGTTTGATTCGGGCAAAATTGTAACAGAAGCATTGGAAATGCTTTCCCACTCAGAAAAGATAGCTGATTAGCCTATACAACACTGGACAAAATTGAAGCATAGGAACACCCTCAAAGTTGCATTTCCACATGGCTGCCATGTGCTAAGTTGGTGTTAACTATAATTTTTTGTTAAACGTTTATTATTTCTCAATTTTGTAATGGCCCAGTGCTTAGGAAGTAATCGTAAAGATCTAAGAAATAACCATTGCAGGCTCAGGAACGTGGTATTGCTTTTATGATACACGATAAATGTGTTATAACTAATAATGAACCAACAGAAGCAAACGAAATAATGAAACTTCTTCCAGGCAACACAGTTCCAGTGAAGTTATTCACCATAATCACTGTTTTCATATTTCAGTGCCAAGTCATTGTCACATGCACTGACTTGGCAGCTACCGTAAGCAGTTGAACAAGCGGTTTCGTTTGCATCCACAGCGCGACTTTGTACATCCTGTTACTCAGTTAGGCCTAATCATTGTCAGAAGTGTTTCAGGAGCTGGAGCCGAATCAGACATTTTTTGGCCAGTGCACCTGATTTTGCAGCTACTATCCCCAAACTTGAACATTGGTTGAGTGTTGTGCTGACAATCCACTGCAGGGTTTTGAAATCTATATGAAGGCTGTGATATTTTGTGGTTGCTGTTGTTGGAAGCAAATGCTCAGGTGTTATGGAGGATTTTGAACCAACAACCACAATCATGGGAAAACTGCAGTCCGTCCTGCAAACCATGGAATGTATCATCTCCATGAAAGGGTCTAGGTTAGAAAAACAAGCAGTCTCTCTGAGGTATGAGACAAATCAGTACCTATGATAATGGTAGCACTGCATTCAGCCCCCCCCCCCAAGCCACTTCATTGTATGATGAGCAAAAACCATTAGAATGGAGAGAATTAATCAGATATCTTGATCTAAACTTATGGTGCAATTACATTGGTAGACTGAGCAATAGAGGAGCTATTATAACTTGCGGCTGCACAGGGTAGTATCCTCTGTTAGTCCTTCTTGGAGGAGACCCATTGAAATGAACGGGCTTAAAGTGATGACTGATTGCAGTCCCATTCATTTCTATGGATTTACTCTAAATAGGACTAGCATTGGGTACCACCCACAGCTTGCACGATGCTTTGACTCAGGTACACATCTTTAACCCTTGACGACTGAGCTTTTGATGTTACTTTGGATTAGTTTGGCTGCAGTTGCAATAACACGTCTGCATCTTTCGAATGTGTAGCAATATCGCCTTCCTTGGACTTTGCATAGTATTGTCGCAGGACATATTCAGATGTTCCTTTCTGTGTCACCACATCAGCCTTACCACTTTCACCGGATATAACAATATTGTCCCAGCAATGTTCTTTAAGCTTGTGTCTGATGTGTGTTTTCTATCATATGCTTATGAACAATCACTTTCAAGGAATTGACCCTTCAGTGGTATGAGTTCTGCAGCACTTTGCTGTTCTTTATAATTTGTTTTAAGTAACACACCTACTTTTTTCCCCCCTGGTATGCATCCGTGATTTCCACCTCCGTTTCGTTAACGCATCAAGCGCTGGTCACTTTCAAGTGTCTGCATTGTTGCGCCATTTCGCCTTACCTTTTCACCTGCGTCGGCTTGCGCTTCTGCTCTCCCGCTATTGCGCTCGCTCTGCCCTGCCCCGCCCCTTTTCTTCCTCCTCCAGTTCATTGGTTCTTGTAGTTGATAGACATGGGCATCTCCCCCCCCCCCCCGGCTCTGTTTTTGTGGTCTACTGCTTTAGCGATTCAGCATTTGATCAGTTAGGCACCATTTCTGCCTAACGATAGTACGATAGTGCGAAAATGCTCCCTTCTGTGCTTGGTGCGCCCAACTCTCCCTCCCCCTTCCTGCTTGGCTGAAATGGATGGATGAGAGTGGATGAAAGTGAGGGCGGATAGGAGTGAGGGTGTATTAGCACAAGTCCGCTGGAGCATCTCGTGCAGGGGGGAGAAAAAAGAGGGATGTTGAAACAGGTGGATGAGTGAGCAATGGGAGTGGTATGCTATAAATATAGTCTGCCGTAATTCTCCATTCTTCCTCTTTTTACAAATGACCACTCATGTCTCTTACAGATAGTTTGAATGGTTTCTACAAACTGACTTGTCCTTCATTTTACATGTTCTACTTTTGACTTGTGATTTGATGAGAAAGCAGCATGACTACCACAAAATATACAGTCCAATGGTCTGTTAACGGCCCCTTTTCTGAGACTTCTGATTCTGGATTCTTTGCAGGATTAAGATAGGTTTTTTTCCACATGGTTTTTCCTTCCTCTTCCTTTCCCCACGTTCCATTACACAAGCATTAGCTGACACTGTAGTATAGCAGAATTGCACAATTATACTAGGCTTTAGCTCACCATTCACAAATAATACCAGAGTTTCCCCGTTAGAAACAAAAATCCTCTAAAATGGTTGGAGAGGCCCCGGAGGATGACGGCATCATGGAAAGGACTTGTAAACTACCATAAATGAGGAATCATGAGTGCTCAATAACTGCCTCATGTAGAAAAGCTCTAAATGACCCTTTACTTAGGCCGTTTCTACACCAGGCTTTTTGCCTGGGATGGCCCCCGGCTGGTCCCTGTGAGCCGATGGTGTGTATTAGGTACTTCCGGGATCGCCCTCCCTCTACACCCCTATAGTGTTGAAAGGGCCTCATTTGAAGGTACTGTTCACATTACAGCCGTTTTCCTTAGAAGTTGTGTCTTTTATTATGGTAAACAACTTCCAGCATGCAACCTGCACTCATGAGCCAGTAGCTGCTTGCGGAACTGATTATTATTATTATTATTATTATTATTATTATTAATTACACTTATATACTGCCCCATAGCCAAAGCTCTCTGGGCTATAACCAGAACTTTGTCTTCTGCCCAGAACCAGACCCGTAGTCAGTAGCTGTTGTAATAATCCAAAATAGTTATTAGTAGTGGGGCCTCTTGGCTCACCTTACAGATACTGGCAAGAGTCTTAAATTGGTAAGTTTTAATATATTTTTTAAAGAGTATTTGTTACAGATTTCAATTTGTTTTTCAATATGAATTGTTAACAAATAACAAATAATATTTTATAAATACAATATATTGGTTTTGTATTCACAGGTTTTAATACTGCAGTTGCACTTTTTAACATTATTATTGATTTTTGTGATTTATGGATTATATGTTTGTATATTTTGAACACTTCCTATACCACTGAAGAAGACTGTAGGTCGAAACGCTTCTGTGGGGTTTGAAAGTTTTAATATAGTGTTCCTTATGTTAACATACATTGGTAATTGTTCTGATTGTCTTTTGCTTTAGGCAGCCTGTACATATTAAATACTTTGAAAGAATTGTGATTAATATTATTATTTTTACCTTTGTTGTTTATTGTCACCAGTGTACCCAACCTAGTTGTGTTGTATCTTAAGGGGTTGGAAATATTTTCTGCTTTGTTGAAGTTACTTGTAACCAGGCCTGGTCAACAGTCTGGCCACAGCTTTCTGGACCAGCTAAAGTTTCTGAACAGTTTTCAGTGGCCACTCCATGTAGAGTGTGTCACGGTAGCCCAACTAACTAAGGATACAATCCTATGCATGTTTAGACAGAAAAAATGAGGCAAGAGCTTCATTTGTATGTGTGCAAATCCTTACATACTTATTCTATCTCAACAATGTGAGCATGCTGACATCAAGACTCCAATATAGAGTCTGCTTTCTCCTCTTCCCCGCATCCATCTGGTGGTGGTTGTTGTTGTTTGGGAACATCTTGCCTGGTGAAGAGATCTTTAAAGCTTGCACACATTCATTTGCATCCTTCCAGTTGGTATGATAAAGACATTGCCCTAGCGAATATGGATTTTTTTTTTTTAAAAAAAACACATTTGCAGTCTTCACATTTTAAAGTAACCTGTATTCCAGCAAAACCCACATTTTTCCCCATTCTGACTGCTGAAGAACTTTGTGTGTACCTTGAAAGCTTGCATACATATGTGGAAGTACAATTTAGTGCAGCGAATTGTAGCCTGGAACCCATTTTGCATGGTAACGATGTAGCACAGTTTTCTCTCATATTAATTTGCAGTGCCATCTAGTGGCCAGGTTAGGATTTGGAAGACTGTGATTCGGTTCCCCCCCCCCCCCCCACAGTTGTTTCGAACCATCTCAGGCTGTCTGTATGCCCTATTTGCCTTGCAGTGGCTGCGCGGTGGCGCTGCAGCAGTTATAATAATAATAATAATAATAATAATAATAATAATAAATTATTATTATTATACGATGTAACCGCCAACTTGCAGCCACCACGGGGCTTTCCCCTGAAGCTGCACATTTAAGAAGTCGAGGACTCACCCAGATTATTTGCTTTGCTGTGATGTCACCACCATCTTCCCACTTTCTGTTGGCGGTGTCCTCTCTTTGGCTTTGGGCTGGGGGGCATTCTGGGGGCGGATCGTGACCACTGATAGGTTTCTCGAATTGTGGAAGGCAGGGCAGAGGGCAGGAGGGGGGGGGGTCTGACATGCCGAATGGCCGTTGGAAAACCCACACTCTCTCCTGCCATGGGGATTAACTGTCCCCACCCTGTAGCTGTGATGCCGCAGGGTTTTAAGGGAATGTGAGGCTGAAGGGGCACCGTGAAGAGACCCCCAATGTGTGTGTGGGCTGGGAAGGGATGGGGAGGAGAAGGTGACAAGGATCGTACTTAAGTTGGTGTGTCCTGCTTTGTGATGTGCCGGATCAGATCCACGAATTGATTATATTTATTTATTTAATTTATTATTACATTTATATCCCACCTGTTTTCCTCCAAGGAATCCAAGATGGCGTACATAATCCTCCTCCTCTCCATTTTATCCTCACAGCAACGATCCTGTGAGGTAGGTTGGGCTGGGCGTCTGGGACTGGCCCAAAGTCACCCAGTGAGCTTCCATGGCCGAGTTGGGACTAGAACCCAGATCGCCCGACTCCCAATCCAGCGCTGGAGTCGCTACACCACACTGGCTGTATGCATGTGGATCCCAGTGTGTGCAGGTTACAACTGTGTGATTTCTATGCCAGACAAATGCAATGTTCCCTGGGCCACCTATGCAGATGTTATGATCATGAAGGAGGTAGGTGGATACTCCTCATCTTTGTTGAATGCCCATGACGGTGTTGCCTTAAATACGAATTCTGCACAGGGCAGATCTGTACCGAAGTGCAGGATAGAGAGATCTGAAATAGAATATCAACCACAGCCTGCCTTGCTTCCCCACTCCTGAAATGACTTCACACATTCCACTATGAAGCTGAGGTTGTACGCTGACCTGGAAGTAGGCCCCATTGAATTCAGCATGCTTACTTTTGTGTAAACATGTTTAGCATTGCACTACGGTTATATGTAATATAACTGATCTTGAAGTCAGTTGCTGCTGCTGTCTAGTAGCCCCATCCCAGGGATGTTTACCCAAAAGGAGATCCCATTCAATTTAATTACTCTCAAGCAAATATGCATAGAAGTCTATATCCATAATCTTCTTGTGTTCCAAAAATCAAAAACCCACTGGGACAAATATGGTAGTGGCAAACCTGTTTATTTTTTAAACCCATCTCTAATTTGATTTAGCAGCAGGAAATAGTCACATGTTTATAGCTTTCTACGCCAAATTCTCCAATCCATTCTCCTCTGCAGATCGAAAAAACCAATTCAGCATAACCTCGTCAGAAAATAAATAAATACCATGACATGCTGAGAAAGAAGAGAACCACAATGAACATACAGCTGAAATTAACCCCTCTGACCTTCCCAAAACTGCATTGTTTGTCTCCTGTTACTTATCTCCATGTGTATTTTTGTACAGCATTTGCTCCTGTGCAGGGATATTCCAGGCTTCTCAAGCCTTTGACCTCCAGTGTTTGGCTTTCCTACTGAGGAGGCTGTTGGCCATTACCCTCTTCCTTCAGGGCTAAGTCGGTGGCCAATGAGACGTGGATGGAGGGATCCCTGGGACTTTGTCCTCAGACTGCCTGTCGGTTGCTGTATCAGGGAACTCATTCATCCCAGGAGGAAATGTGTCGGTGGGAGCCAATGGGAACTCTACGGGAAGCTCAAAGGATGTCCAGTTAAGGAGGAAACCAGGAAGGTGGAAGGAGATAAGGAAAAGTGCTGGGAAGGGAAGGTTAATAAATGAAGATGGACACAAACATTCCTGTATTTTGCAGGAGTACTGGCACAATGCAGTTGGAGGAAACGGCCAAGAAGATGGCTGATGAATGAGCTTATTCGTTGGCTCTAGGAAATAACCTACAACCCCACATCTATCTCCAAAAAGCAACGGGACTTGGGCAATTTCACATGTACCTTACAGCCTTGGGTGGCCAGATGTCCTTCTTTAGAGAAGGCAGTCCTCTGGTTTGGAGAGCTGGCAAATTATAGTCCTTTAGTTGAAGATGTCTTCTACTTGATGGGTTGTTTAGTCTATGCCAGGTTTAAAGTCAATGGACCATAAGGGGGGGGAGCATAGCCAGGGCCTTGAAGTAGCCTAACCACACTTGGCACTTGGACAACAGACTGAGCAGGCACACAGGTCACCTGGTCAGTGTTCTCCACTATGGTGAGATCTTGACCAGATCTACACCTTGTGTCAAATCATTACGAATGTGGAATAAAAAGCAGGAAATAACGCTATGAAAGTGGTACATGGAATGTGGATTGTGCCCCAAGAGTTATCAACGCACTTCAATACCGCTGTAAAGCAGTAATGCAGCTCTAGCCCTTGTACTTCTGTTTAAATAATAGTTGTAGACTTCCATCACACCTAATTTCCCCCCTCCCGGTTTGCCCCACAGTTTTTTTTACCTCTGAGGCAGAAGCGTGTCAAGCTTATGATTCCTTTTGCCTGAAGAGCTGCTCTTTCGCTCCTTTGCTCTTCCGCTCCGCTCCACTCCATCCCTCCCCTTCTCTTTCTCCCTCCAGTCAGGTCCTGTCAGATCTCCGTTTCTGTTTAGCCCAATCCTCTTTCATTTCAATAGTATGTGGGGTGTGTAGCTGTTGTTTTCAAACAACTGGAATCAGTAATCCTTTCTAATCTACTGCAGATCACCCAGAGAACTACTAGTAGATCCACCCGATTCTACCTTATGCCTACCCTGCTTAGAGTGGCTACTTAGGTATTGGCTACTTAGGTATTCTCCCCAAAATGGGGAGAAAAGAAGACACCAATTAGCATAACATTTGGAAAGGCAAATTTAGGAACAATGAGCTCCATCACACCAGCGATTTAGTGCACTCTTGCCATGCCTGGTGTGTGGTTTGCAGCATGGTACTCACATGACGCCGTGCCTGTCCTGCTGACACCCCTCCTTCAGCCTTTCCAAGAATGCTAAAAGTCTGGATTATTTTCCCTAAGCGCATTTAATGTGCCCTAAGCCTCCGTGTAGTTCGTAAAGGAACCTGGGGCTTGAATGGATGGCATCAGGTCCTGGCAGGGAAAAGTGATCTCTCCCAGCAGCCAGCTCCAAGCCTCAATAGAAAACCCAAACCTTGCATCCCAGGCTCAAAAGCATTTTTTAAATCATACAACACCTGAATCTCTGCAGAGACAGGATTGTATTCCCTCATTGCCCCCGAAGAGCCAGACTAAAGGGCCGTTCCATTTTTGCTAGGGTGACCATCCGCCCGGATTTGTCCAGACATGTACAGAAAATGGGGAGCAAATCCGCATCCGGGGCAAAAAACTGTTTTGGGGGGCCAAATCCGGAAATTTAGCCCCGCAAAAGGGTGACCAGATGGCCCTGGGGCGATCCGGGCCAACGGGGGGTGGCGGGGGCAAACTGGGGCGGCGGGGGGTGACGCGGCGGTGGCGGGAGGCGGGCGGGCAGTGCGAGGCGGGCGGCGCGAGGCACTTACCTGCTGGGGCATCCGCTTCCCTCCGGTGCTCGGAATCTACTGAGAAACAGGCTTCGCGGCCTGTCCCTCAGTAGCAGGGCAGGTGGCGCGGGGCGAATGGTGCGGAGTGCGCGGGGCGGGCGTCGCGGGGCGAGCGGGCGGTGTGAGGCGTGCGTGCGAGCGGGGTGGGGGGCGGCGCGGGGGGTGGCGCGGGGTGTGCGGGCAACGCGGGGCGGGCGGGCAGTGTGGCGCAGGGTCTGGCGGGTGGCGCGGGGCGGGCGGGCGGCACGAGGCATGCGGGTGGGGGTGTGGGCGAGCGGGGGGTCGGGCGGCGTGGGCGGGTGGCATGAGGCATGCGGGCGGGTGGCGCGGGGTGGGCGGCACGGCGTGGGCGGGCGGGCGGCATGAGGCATGCGGGCGGGGGGGCGGGCGGCACGGGGCACGGCGGCGTGGCGCGGGGCGGTGCGGGGCGGCGCGGGCGCGCAGTGGGCGGGTTGTTTTGGGTGGGTGGGGTGGCAGGGGGGGGACCGGGATTTTGGTTCTCAAAATCTGGTCACCCTAATTTTTGCCCAGCAGAAAGGCAGTCTGGTTGAAGTGCTCTTCTGTGTGGAAGAACAGTGGTCTCCATTCAGTTTTGGTTCTCAAAATGAATTCCTGAGCTCAGAATTCTATAATTCGAAGTGTATGCCTCCAGTTAGTACATCTTAAGGTATCTAGTAAAAACAAAAACAAAAAACTAGATTGTGCAAGCCTTGAAAAACCATTTACTGGGCCTGTTTAGAAGACACCTTAAACCCTGCTGGTTAAGGCTTTTGGTTAAGCAGCAGGATTTAAGGCATCTTGTGCGATGCGTTTTGCTAAACCCTGCTCAGTCACTAACCACAGTCAGACCGTCTGCAGCAGGGTTAGCGGCCCTAACCGTGGCTTAAAGTGTCGTGTGTGACAGCATAGTTTGTGGTTAGTGCTAAACCCAGAGAACCATAGTTTCGCTAACCACAGAGCCTGAAACTTTGTCTGAACAGGCCCACTGAGTCATCACCAATCTAAATGTAAAAATACATGTAATGTAGGCTGACCAGATAAAATCCAGGTCAGGGCTCATGTAACTTTAACAGTTGTAGAGAAAAGGGGATTTCAGCCAGAGTCATTTGTATGCAATTAGTTCCAGGTGAAATTCCCTCTTCATCACAACAGTTAAAGGTGCAGGCACTGTACTAGAGTGACCATATACAAAAGAAGGCAGGGCCCCTGCAACTTTAACTGTTGTGATGAAGAGGGAATTTCACCAGGAACTAATTGCATACAAATGACATTGGCTGAAATTCCCTTTTCTCTACAACTGTTAAAGTTACATGAGCCCTGACCTGGATTTTATCTGGTCACCCTAATGTAATGGGTTTTGTTTTTGTACTCATTTCACTGTAGATTTGTTTTCAATCTATGCTGTGAGTTGCCTTAAGCAGTTTGGAAAGATGGAATAGGAACATGGAATTGAATTGAAGTCAGAATGTTAAATTGAGAAAAAAGGTCTTTTAACCGTTGTTTTTTTAAAACACTTTTTAAAAAGCCTCTGAGGGGGAATCTACACTAAAGCTTTGTTACGTTTAGGTTTGGTTTCGAAGATGCATTGGGGCACATGACGCTAGTCCTGTTACGTTTTATAGCAGCTATTTTTTGCACTGGTTTCATTTGTTTTATTACGTTTTTCCCATTAAATAAATCGTTCTATAAAGAGTAATGTGTCCCTACTTGCCATTTCATAGTTGCTGAAATCAAACCTCCAGTATCCATTCGCAGTCATGGGGGGTGTGGCTTTTTGTTCCGGCTCCCAAATGCTTCAATAGTAAAATCAAAAGTGAAAGGAATTGAAAGGAAGGGGGCAGAAGGAGGAAGGGGGCGCGTCAAGAATGGGAGGAAGAAGTAACGCTACAGGAAGACACGAAGAAAAGAGTGAGTGTGCCCTTACTAAACGAACTGAAAACAGGAGAAAGGATAGTCTAAAACTGTAAGGACAACTAAATGTGGCATGTTACGTTTTAAAACGTAGCAATTTGCATCGTTATAATCTAGATTTCGAAACGTAACAAACGATTGTGTGGATTCCCCCTGAGCCCTCTTCAATCAGTGATGTACTGAGGCTGGCAGATGGCGGCACCTACGGCCTAGCTCCAAAGCCTGCTCCATTAGGGTGATCATATGAAAAGGAGGACAGGCCTCCTCTATCTTTAACAGTTGAATTGAAAGGGGAATTTCCCTCTTCATCACAACAGTTCAAGCTGGAGGGGCCCTACCCTCTTTTGTAGCTGGTCCCTCTACTATGGGCGGATCTACACACGAGGTTTTTGACGTTTTATAAGGGTTATGAAAACTCTTTGGGCCACATGACGCACTCCCTATAACGTTGTATATCTGAGGTTTTTTAAAACTCCCTTCAGTTATATACAACGGTTTCACTTTTAATAAATCGTTTTAAGTAAAATAATGTCTCCTTCCTTACCGTTTGTGATTCCTGGGGGCAGTGCTTCATTGACCGGAGCCCAAATGCTTAGCAGTTGATTGGTGGGGAAGAAAGAGGAAGTGGGTGAGTGAACTACAACACCCACAATGCCTAGCCCTATACTCTCTAGGGTATGACAGAGGAACAAAGGAGGAAGTGGTGACTGAACTACAACCCCCACAATGCCTTGCCCTAAACTCATTGAAAAAACGAAAGAGAAAGAGGCAGGGCAGAACAGCGTGTGACCGCACACACCGCTTTAAAGACGGAAGACTGTTCTCCTGTAACGTGAGTACTCAGTAATGTGGCCTAAGACGTTTTAGAACGCACCTATTTGGAACGTTTTAAAATACTTTTTAAAATGTTCCAAAGGACTGTGTAGATCGTCCCTATAGCTCCTGCAGCTTGAACTATTGTGATGAAGAGGGAATTTCCCCAGGTGCTGCATGCATACAAATAACACCTGCTGAAATTCCCCTTTCAATACAACTGTTAAAGGTACAGGAGCCCTGTCTTCCTTTCCATAGGGTCACCCTACGCTCCATGTCATCTCCTGGACAACCCAGTGGGGCCGTGGGAGTTTGGCCACCATTTTCCCCTTCTTATCTCTGCTTAAGTGCAGCTTTTCACCCATCCTGCTCAACTCTGTGACCCAGGCGCGACCTACAGATCAAACCTGTCTCCAAAGAATTGGCCCTATCTCTGTGACCCTCCAGGAAATTGGCAGTATTCCCAGTTTAATGACGACAGTGACTTCTCCTAACCCCTCCATCCTAGTCTTCCATCTCCTTTCCCTTCTCTCCCAGGCTCCTCCTCCGTGTCTGGCACAGGTCCAGGGGCAACTCCGCTCTTACCTACTGAAATAGCACCACTGATAACTAAGTGCCCTAGAAAGAAACATGCTGATAAATTCCCATTTGGATTTGTCAGGATTTTTGTTAACAAATCCAGGAAGGGTTTTTTTCCCCATCCTCTCCAGCTAAAGGGCAGCTCTAATTTAATGAGAATTAACAAAACCGCTTATAGCTCTGCCATTTTTCAAGATAAAGAGATGAAACATGGCACCATGATAGCTTTAAGGAAGGGCTTTAGCCATGTCAAATTTGAAGCAGATCTGTTCATCCGTTGATTTTTAGGTTTTTTAAAAAAGTTTGAGGTTTTAAAAATATATATATATTTTTTAAAAGCAGTCATTTTTAAAGGTAAAGAGATGAAATTTGGCACTATGATAGTTCCCGTATAGAGCTTTAGCCTTGCCAAGGTTGAAGCAAATCTGTTAATCCGCTGATTTCTAGGGATTTTTTTTAAAAGTTTGAGGTTTTAATATATATATATTTAAAATTGTCATTTTTAAAGACTAAGAGATGAAACAAGCCACCATGATAGAGCTCAGGTAGGGCTTTATCCTTGCCAAGTTTGAAGCAGGTCTGTTCATCCATTGATTTTTAGGAATTTTGTAAAGTATGAGATTTTAAAATTATTATTTTAAAAAAAACCCTGGAGCCATATCCTTCAAATTCAGGTTGTCAAACCTCCTCTTTAGGGTATTGCACCTTGAGAATTTTCAGCCCTTGGCATCAAGGGAATCTCAAGTTTTTTTTATCTAAGAAGTGCTGGGCAAGCAGGGCGCCTTTCCTGTTGCAGATTTAGTGGGCAGTCAGGTACCCAGATGAATTTTAAAGTGTTTTATTGGTGTTTTATTGGTGTTTTAATGATGTACTGGTTTTATCTGCTTTTAATCAGTTTTTGTATTTTGTGTTTGGTGTTGTTCCCCGCCTCGATCCGTTGGGAGAGGCGGGTGATAAATAAATATATTATTATTATTATTATTATTATTATTATTATTATTATTACCTGGAGCTCAGCAGAGGCGAGGCATCCACAGATCAAAATGTGGGAAAGGAGAAGTCAGTCAAAGCAGCCCACAGGGCAAAACAGAACAGGCAAGAGGCCTTTTTCTCAGAGTTCCACATCATGGGCGATGAAGGGTAATCCTTAGAGAAAAACTCTCACGACCAACAGTGAGGTGTCAGTCGAGAGAGAGGCTTTTATCTTTGCGGATGTCCTGTTGATGCAGATGTTGGAACCTGGCATGTCGTTGCTTTGCTTTGCTACCCCTTCCCTTCCATTTCACTTTGTTCACTCGTGAGCTAGGCTCTGTCTGCACTGCTGGCATGCAACGCAGAACATTTGAAGTGCGTGTCGGAGAAAAATAGATAGATTTGTGGCTTGGGCTGGCTGGCATATCTCTTAGAGACAGAGTTAGACTGAAGACACAACTCAGAGATGGCTGTAGCTGAGCCCTGAGAGGCTGGCGTGCCACATATTGCCTTTAAAAAGCATCTCAGAGTCCAGTGTTGGTGCAGGCAGAGGCGGCTGGTGGCAGAGGTGTTTTTTAAAGTAAGAGTCAGCAGATGTGACCAAGCAATAAAATGGCACCCTTCCCCCCAGCCACAGGGTACAAGTGTGAAGTCCAGCTGGACTGTTCGGACACTTTGGAAGAGGGAGAGGGGGATTGTTTGAGCCTGGAAGCTGGAGATGTCGGCTGGCTGGCATAAGGCAGAGAGAGGCTGAAGGCAACCCAGATTCACCTGTAGCTTGGCCCTGAGAGGCTGGCTTGCCACGCGGAGTGTTTTAAGAGTGCATCAGAGTCGAGCAGGTGTGCAGGAGGAGAGGAGGTGGAGGCAGCTGGTGGTAGAGTTTTTTAAAGTAAGTCACCAGACATGACAATAAGCAATACCCTTGGCCACAAGTGTGCGGCCCGGCTGGACCATCAGGAGACTTTGGCAGAGAGAGAGAGAAAGAGAGAGAGAGGGAGATTGTTTGAGGCTGGAGGCTTTGGTTTGGCTGCAGTGACTTAGAGAGAGAGAGACAACAGAGGCTGCACAGACAACCCAGAGACACCTGTTGTAACTTAGCCCTACGGTGCTGGCAGGCTACGCAGGGCATTAGAAAGAGGATCTCAGAGTTGCTTGTTTGTGCAGGAGGTAGACAGGAGTTCAAAATCTATTTGTGAGAAGTGGTGACAATGCGTAAGCCTTGAGAAGCTAATGTATATAAGTGAGATGTGTGAATGGGCGAAGTAGTGTCTGTGGCCTTAACACCCCCCCTAATGTTAGAGTAGAGACACTTGTGACAATCATACACAAGGTTTTTTTTTTTTTTTTTTTAAATTAAAAATAACAAAGCCAGCCAGCCAGCCGGCAGCAATCCCTATTTAAAGCAGCAGCAGCAGCAGTTTGCAGCATAGTGAGGCTACAGTCAGAAAAGATATTTGAGGGAAGGGGAGAATGTATCTCACAGAGTATAGCAAAAGGTTCAAAGTACAGCAAAAACTACAAAAGTAGGAGTAAGTGAAGTTAATTTCAGATACATTGTTCTTAATTTCAGTGACTTTAACATTAAGATGTTATGTAGAACAGATTTGTCTTAACTGTGTGCTGTAAAATCAGACATGTGACCAAGGCTATGTTCAGGTGGGCACCCCCCCTTGGTGCTGGACACGCTCCCTGGGGCCAGACATGTCGGTGGGCATGCCCCCTTGGGAGTTAACCATGTTGTCCTCCTTTTTGGTTTCCAAAATATGGTCACCCTAGACAACAACATCCCCCCCCCCCCCGTACCACCCAAGCCTTCCATCCTGCCCCTCCAATAAGTGATCAAGTATGTTTAAAGCTAATTAACAATTCAAATACTTTTCATAAAAGAAGCATTCATTTCAATAGATTTTACGATGTTTTTTTTTAAAGTACTCAGTAGTAGCAATGGAATTGGATTTGGCCTGCATGTTTTTCCTCAGATCTTGGTATTAAGTTGGAGTGGAACTTCTCACAGGGTTTGAGTCATACATTTGGAAGGTACCGCAAAGGTCATCTACTCCAACCCCCTGGTGATGCAGGAATTCCCCTGTTCTAACATCCTGGCAGGTGGCTATCTAGATTCTTCTTAAAAATCTCCAGCGAAGGAGAGAGTCCCCCCCACCCCTTCCAAAGCCATATCTTTCACTGTCAAATAGCTTGTACTGTCAAAAAGTTCTTTCTCAAGTTTAGTCGAGATCCCTTTTCCTGAACTTTGAACTCATTGGTTCAGGTTGTAACCCCCTGGAGCAAGAGAAAACAAATTTGTTCCCTCTTCCAAGTGACAGCCCTTCAATTATTTGAAGATGGCTATTCTATTATCTCTGTCATCTCTTCACCAGGTTAAATGCATGCCTTAAATCTTTCCTTGTAAGTTTTGGGGACCATCTATATGCGGGGAAAGCCCCATGGTGGCTGTGGATCTGCACCCCGTTGGTTACACAACACAGGTGCAGCTTCACAGCCACTGCAGGGATTCCCCACCATGCTCTGATTTGACATCAATACTGCGCTTCTGCCATGTAATGTTGCTCTGCGACCAATCTGGGGCCAACCTGGTGGTTGAGGCTGGTGGAAGGTGACCAGGAAGAGGGCGGGGTGGCTCCGGGACCTGGATGGCCACCCAGAAACCCTACACTCCCTCCTCGACGGCAGGATTACTGGACGTCGCCCCGGGAGAGGGAAAGCGCGGGGTTGAGGAGGGAGGAGGCACCAACCCGGCATGTGAAGACAGTCCCTTGGTCTGCAGACCCCTCAGCATCTTTGCCACCCTCCTCTTGACACATTCCCATTTCTTAAACTATGGTGCCTAGAACTGGAGTCCAGGTGAAGTCCAATCGAAGCAGCATAGGGTCGTTCCCAATCTTGACTTTGTGTTGTGATGCTAAAGCAAGATCTGAGGTGTGGGAACATTTGGAGGGGAGAATAGATGGGTCTGAAGCAGGTACTTAAACTTCCCCCACCTGCTAATTCTCCCTTGCTAAATTTCCCCCTCAGACATTGCCGTCTCCAGCTGGGTTCTAGACTAAAAATATGGGGACTAAAAATCTTGGGCAGGGGTAGACTTCAGGGCTGCCTTTACTTTCACAAGGTAGAACTCGCAGGTACAGAAAGGATTCTATACCTCCTCTAGCCGATCAATTCTCTCCAACTCTTGCATCTGTGTTACCTTTGCAAACAGGGGTTTGGGAGAACACATTTGGCAAGATGGTGGCTGGGTTCACACAACATGACAAGCCAGAATACAAGTTGAATGTGGGTTGTCATTGAACCATGGACTGTCGTGATTTGTTAACCACAAAAAACTCACAAAGAGAACCTATGGTTTGTTGTTGGGCTGTGAACTGTGGGATGTTGTTTGTGGTTAACAAACTATGGTTTGTTAGTGCTGTTGGCTTCACACAACACAACAACCCATGATTCAGCAACAACCTATGTTCAGCCCTTACCCAACCCATACTCTGGCTTGTTGTGTTGTATGAACCAAGTCAATATTTAGTTCTACCTTACAAGGTCTGGACGACCTGTGAGCCTTTCTCAGTCTACAGTCCAGGAGCTAACTTTTCATGGGCAACCCCAAGGCCCTTTCTGCTCTCCCTTCTTCTGTTTCTTTGGCCTTTATCGCACCTACTATTTCCCCCCCCCCCCCCCCCCGGGTTGCTTCTGCAGATTCTCCCTCTATTTCCTATGCGAGTCTAGTGTTTTGAATCACACGTGGTCAGTATTCCTGCGATACCTCAGCTTGACCTGTTGAACTTTGCCTGTTTCAGACTTTGCCCATTCAGGGATAAATTGAAACAGAAACTAAAAACTGTGACTTCAGGGCGAGGGAGCAGCAGGAGGGGGACGACGTCATGCGAGCCCAGCCCTGAAGAAGTGGATCAAAGTCGAGGTGGGTGTGCTTAAAACCGCGTGTGTGATAAACACCTTGGTCTGGGAAGCCCTGCAAATAGAGAACACCTTCAAATAGAGGATTGTCCTCTGTCAGCCCTGCAAATAGAAGACTATGCTATGTAAAGTAGGACACCTGGCCACCCCATCTGGATGCTTTTTTTGCATCATGGCAGGAATAAAAACATCAAAATAAAGAAGTATATTTGAAAAACACAAACCTCCGAGCTTAAAATGGGAGCCAGTGTGGTGTAGGGGCTAAAGCGTTGGAGTCGGGAGATCCGAGTTCACTCGGCTATAGAAACCCACTGGGTGACTTTGGGCCAGTCACAAACTTTGGGTAGTTGTTGTGAGGATAAAATGGAGAGGAGGAGGATTATGTACAGTACGCTTTGGGTTCTTTGGAGGAAAAAAAGCGGGATATAAATAAATAAAATAAAATATGTGCCTGATACTAGGCTGACCATATGTGCCTGATACTAGGCTGACCATACTAGGCTGACCAGGATTCCTGTAACTTTAACAGTTGTAGAGAAAAGGGAATTTCAGCCAGTGTCATTTGTATGCAATTAGTTCCTGGTGCAATTCCCTCTTCATCACAACAGTTAAAATTGCAGGGGGCCTGCCTTCTTTTGTATATGGTCACTCTAGTATAGTGCATGCAACTTTAACGGTTGTGATGAAGAGGGAATTTCACCAGGAACTAATTGCATACAAATGACTCTGGCTGAAATTCCCTTTTCTCTACAACTGTTAAAGTTACAGGAGCCCTGTCTTCCTTTTCAAATGGTCAGCCTACCTGATACTGAACCTGAGCACAACGTACTGAATTAAACGGCCACGGGTAACATGCCTGGCGGTTGGCAACCCTATGAAGAGAAAGAGCTTTTCTAGCCTTCCTGGCAACAGGGCAGAGGTGTGGGCTGATAGCCAGGCAAGGCCTCCCTGCTGTGGAGGGCCAGCCAGCTCCTCTGTGACAATACAAATGAACTGTGGCTGAGGCAGCCCTTCAGCCATGGAGAGATAATGCCTTTTCAGAAGACGGGCCTATGTAGTCCTTTGCCCCTGGCCTAGAAGGGTCCGGCCAAGATATCGGAACAACTGCACATTAATCAGACCCGCCATTAATCTCGTAGCTGAGGGTGTCATCCTGCAGTTTTCCGGCTGTCATATAGCAGCCCTGTGCCAGCTACTAAGAATAACTGTTTTGCCTGACAAAAAGAAAGAAAGAAAAGGCTCTTGAAAATGGCTTGTGGTTTTAACTCCCACATGCTGAGAGAGAAGAGATATCAGAAGCAATCTCTGCTCTCGCCCCCGTTTTTGAGAGAGGTGATTTATTTCCTGTCGTTTCCTCACAAATTTATCCCACATGGCAAAACAACCTTCAGGGCAGCTTAATGTACGATCCGTCGTCAATGGATAGGGCTTTAAAAAAAATAATGTCCTGAAAAAATCGCTGCTAGAAATATTAAAAAAGGCAGCGTATTCAAACAAACAAACAAACAAACAAATCAAAACTGGCCAGATGGTTAAAAAAAAGAAAAGAAAAAAACCAGCCCGTTTGTCTACTACTTTCAATCTGCACAATGCTTATTAAAATGCGAAAGTAAGACTTGGATGCTAGATTAGACAAAAAGGTCCATCAAACCCACCATTTTGTCTCTGAGCATGGACAGCCATTGGCTTTTGGAAGTTCACAAGCCACAAGGTCAGCTGCTATGAGTGTCCTTGCCTGGAAATGCCATTCTTAATTGTTATGGCCAATAGCCATTAATTAATAAAAGTATTCTCCAGGAATACGTCTAAGCGGTGGTCACTTTTCATGAAGTGCTCAATAATTCTTGCCATAACCCTGTTAGATGGGTCTGTTTTTGTTACCCTCATATTTCAGATGGAGAGGGGTTTACTCTGTGGGAGAGACAAAGTCATGGATGAGGTAATTTGAACCTGGGACTTCGTGGCTCATAACATGCCAACTGAGCAACTAAGACACACGAAATGTTATGGATATTATTTACATTTTTATCATGGTCTTTCTCCACCAAGGAGTTCAGACTGACTGAGTTGCTTGGTTTACCCCCCCCCCCCTTTTTTTTTTTATCCTCCTCAAAACCCTGCAGGGTAGGTTTACTGAAGTGGCTGGCTCAAGATTCCCCAGTATGCTTCATGATTGAACAGAGATTTGAACCCAAGCCTTCCTTGGTTCACACCCATCTTCTGAACTACACTGGTACATGAAAGCTTGATATGCGGCAGTTTCAACAAACAGGTAGACAGGGGTGATCCGGTGGACATTGTTTACTTGGATTTCCAAAAGGCTTTTGATAAAGTCCCTCACCAAACAAACTTAGCAGTCATGGAATAAAAGGAGAGGTCCTCTTATGGATCAGTAACTGGTTAAAGAATAGAAAGCAGAGAGTAAGAATGAATGATAAATTCTCCTGATGGAGGGAAAAGTAGTTGGGTCCCAGAGGGATTGGTATGGAGATCAATGCTTTTCAACTTGTTCATAAATGATCTGGAATCACGAGTGAGCGGTGAAGTGGCCAAGTTTGCCAATGACATCAAATTAACACAAAGGGATGGTGAAGAGCTCCAAAGGGATCTCTCCAAGCTGGGAGAGTGGGCATCCAAGTAACAGATGCGGTTCAATGTAATCATGTGTAAGGTGATGCACATTGGGGCAACAACAACCCCAATTTCAAGTATAACCTGATGGGATCTGAGCTGACGGTGACCGAACAAGAAAGAGATCTTGGGGTTGTGGTGGGCAGATCAATGAAAATGTTAAGCCAGTGTGGGTCAGCTGTAAATAAGGCAAATTCCATGTTAGGCATGTATAGAAAAGGAATTGAGAATAAAACTGCCAGTATCATACTGCCTTCATACAAATTTATGGTGTGATCACACTTAGAATACTGTGTACAGTTCTGGTCACCACACTTAAAAAAGGATATTACAGAGCTGGGGGGAAAAATGCAGAACAGGGCTACTAAAATGATCCAGGGGCCGGAGCATCTCCCCTATGAGGAAAGGTTACAACAGCTGGGATTGTTTAGCTTGGACAAAAGGAGGCCAAGAGGAGACATGATAGAGGTGTACAAAATTATGCATGGTGGGGAGAATGTGGATAGGGAGACATTTTCCTCCCTCTAAATACTAGGACCCAATGGAGTCATTCCCATGAAGCTGATTGATTCAGGACAAATAAAAGGAAGCATTTCTTCGCACAGCGCATAGTTAAACTATGGAACTCGCTCCCACAAGACGTAGTGATGGCCGCCAATTTGGATGGCTTTAAAATGGGGTTGGATCAATTCCTGGAAGAGAAGGCTATCAATGGCTGCTAGTCCTGATGGTTATGTGCTACCTCCAGTATCCGAGGCAGTAAGACCCCCTCTAGATGGATTCCGTTTGATGCTTGGTTAGCTGATGATGCGCATAATCGCAGAAGCGCTTTATCGTAAATGCTTATATGCAGGAGGTAATAGAGCACTCAACAGGTGACCTTACCGGTTGTTTCAAATGCGCTTTACAAGTAGTTAATGCGGAGAATTGCTTGTTCACATAGTCAAAATGCCGAGCAAAATAAAACTCGCTATTTAACGCGCATTCAATAATGCGCATAATTGGAGAGAAAATGCGCTTCTACGCCTGATTTGCGCTCCGTTCTTGTAGAAGTAAATTTTTTAATGCACCTTGAAAGAGCTTTAAATGCCTCTTGTGGAGGCAGCCTAACCCTGTGTGCACCAGTTGCTGGGGAACATGGGTGGGAGGGTGCTGTTGCACCATGTCCTGTTTTGTTGGTCCCTGGTCGACAACTGGTTGGCCACTGTGTGAATGGAGTACTGGACTAGATGGACCCTCGGTCTGATCCAGCATAGCACTTCTCAGGTTCTTATGGATTCATGATAGCTATTTACACCTGTAAGCTGCCTTGTGATCAATGAGTGATAAACATCCCTGTGTGAATGAGCCCAAAATTATAAGATCGGTACTTATTTTGAGCTTTTCTACACAAGGCTGTTAATTTGCTGTTAATCTGCTGCATCTCTCTCTGTTCAATGGGGTTTACTCAAAGGTAAGCCTGCATTGGATTTTAGTATGACTTGGATGAAAATGCAGTTGAAATCCATGGGATTTACTCTGGAGTAAGGAAACCAGCAGATCTCTATTTTATGAACTGGAGATGCACAGCTTCGCATGATCGAAGGAAAGGAAACATGATCCTCCACAAATGCAAAGAGGTGGAAGATCGCACCGGTGAACTATCAGGAAAAGGTTTTAAAGGAGGGGAAATTTTAAAAAATCGTTAAAAATCAAAGGATTAACTGATCTGATTTAAACTTGGCATGCCGAAAGCTCTCCTAGAGACCTATCACCATGCCAAGTTTCATCTCTTTATCTGTAAAAAGTATGCAGATGTAAGCATTTTGGTTAATTTGCATTTAAAAAATCCTAAAAATCAAGGCATCTGATTCAAACTTGGCATGCCTAAAGCTCTACTTAAGTGCTCTCAAGACCCTAAGTTTCAACTCTTTATCTTTAAAAATTACACAGATGTAAGCATTTTTGTACATTCTAATAGGAGCTCCAATGAGCGAGGGGGGAAGGCTGCCACATCCATCATAATGCCCATCAATGACAAGAACCAATGAACTGGAGGGGGAAAAAGAAGGGCCAGGGTGGGGCAGGCGCAATAGCAGTGGGAGAGCACAAAGAGAATTCATCGGTATAGCTACGATCATGAAAGGGAGGAGCGCTTGCAACACTTCTGAAATGGAGGTAAAAAATGAGGAGGCAAACCGGGGGAAAAAATAGGTGTGATGGAACCCTTTGTCTCTTGGTGGAAGGTCAGCAGAGAGGGAGACAACGTTCCACAGCCTGTGAGCAGCCACCAAGAAGGCCTAGTCTCATGTCTCATGTCCCTTCTGTAGTCTTGTGTTTGGACTACAACCCCCAGTACCGCTCCCATCAGAGGTATCCCATGCCCCAGTGGCCACATGTATGCATACAGAAGCCAAAGATTTCTCAGGAGTCCTGCTGGGATGTCAATGATTACACAAACTTGAAGTCCAAAAGACTATTAAGAAGGCTGACTCTCGTGTCTTGTGTCCACATGTATTTTCATATTTGGAGTTGCAATCCCCAGCATTCTTGGCCATTGGCCACGCTGGCCTGGGCTGATGGGACTTGAAGTCCAAAACATCTGGCAGGCACCAAGTTCGGGAAGGCTGCGCTAGGCTGTCTCTTTAACATAGTTTGCCGGGACAGGACAATTTTGCATTCTACGGATGGCCCTTCTCATCTGCACAGGGGGTGAATGGTCCATGCGTAGCTGGGAAAATGTTGTCGTGGATGATCTCATTTTCCGCATGCGAGAGTCACCGATAAAGAGAAGGTGATCTGGACAATGAAAAGCCTTCAGACAGCTTTTGCATGAGCCCCTGGAGGCGAGGGTTTTTTTTGTGTGTGTGTGGGTTGTGTGTGTGTGTGACTGCAGAGGAAAACAGAGGGAAGGTTTCTGCATCCTTGAGATTGGCTGCTAAATATTTAACCCAGTTGACATAGCCTCAGAGGGTGGAGAGAGGATAGCTGTTGTCCAGGAATGGATAAGAACATAAGAAGAGTCACGCTGGATCAAACCAAGGGTCCATCTTGCCCAGCACTCTGTTCACACTGTGGCCGACCAGCTATCGACCAGGAACCCACAACCAGGACACAAGGGCAATAACAGCACTTGGCATGGTGCAATACAATCCACCGGGCCGTTCCCCTGCGCATGCCATAACTCCTATGCTCTTGTGCCGGTTTCATCCATTTCAGTGCTGATTGCCCAGGAGAACTGGGCCATGGGTTGTGGCCCATGATGTCCCCCACTGCTGCTAGGAGAGGCCTTATCACCCCAACCGAGCTCGGGACCTCAAACCTAGGAAGAGGTGCCAGATTGGTGGCGGCTGGTGTAGAGTGTTGGCCGTGCGCTTATGAAAAGGTGGAGCTGCTGAACATGGCCGGAGCATAATGCAACTTTGGAAATCCATTTCTTCTCCATGTCGTGGCAGAATTTCCCACATTCGCTCTTGCAACTCCTGTGGACCTTCCTGGGAAATTTAACCTGCCTCTGGAGGCCTCGGATCTGCCTCCTTGAGGGCCCATTTCGAGCTCACCTCCATTTGCACCCCCCATCTTTGTTGTAGCTCTTTCCTCTCTCTCTCTCTCTCTCTCTCTCGGCTGACCATATGAAAAGGAGGACAGGGCTTATGTAACTTTAACAGATGTAGAGAAAAGGGAATTTCAGCCAGTGTCATTTGTATGCAATTAGTCCCTGGTGAAATTCCCTCTTCACCACAACAGTTAAAGTTGCGGGCACTGTACTAGAGTGACCATATACAAAAGAAGGAAGGGCCCCTGCAACTTTAACTGTTGTGATGAAGAGGGAATTTCACCAGGGACTAATTGCATACAAATGACACTGGCTGAAATTCCCTTTTCTCTACAACTGTTAAAGTTACATGAGCCCTGTCCTCCTTTTCATATGGTCAGCCTCTCTCTCTCTCTCTCTCTCTCTCTCTCTCTCTCTCTCTCTCATATTTTCTGGCTTTCCCCTCCCCCCACTTTCCCCCTTAGCATAATGGCCATGCTGAAGATGTCAGGGCTCCAGTGATAAGGCTTAGAAGGGCCTGAGTGAGAGTAATGCTTGCATTTGTTCCTGGCGCCAGGCTACATGTCTACTCCCTCTTCTCTCCCTAACCCCCAAACTCTGGAGCAACTTTTCAACTGCAGCACCAAAATGACATGAGATCGCCATCTCTGTGGCCGGTCACCCCCTCCCGCCCCAGCGTCAAAAGTCGGTATCGGCCGTACACTCCAAGGTGTGAACTCGACAGGAAAATTAGAACAGCGAAGCGGGAAGAAGCGAGCTGCATATTTGGTTACTTTGGCAAGAGCATCCAGTTCTGCAGAACGTCACCGGTCCAGACGTGAAGAAGGTGGAGACGCCGAAAACCGCTTTTTCCACAGTCCCTTGTTTTCCAGCGGGCAGCTTATCTCCCTGCCCGATGGCCTTGGGGAGATCCCAGGGTGTCGTAATGGCGTCTGGCTCCGTGGCTAGCGCCTCTCTTCTTCCCTCCGATTTCCTTGCCAAAGCCCTGAGGGAAGTGGCTGGCCAATGAAAAGAAAAGAATGGAGGGTCATGTCTGTGAGGAAAACCTCCGGGCCTCTTGCAGGAGGTTTCGGCTGAACACTGGCTGGGAGGGCCATGCATGGATTTCAAGGTTAGCTTGGCAGAAAGTTGGCAGTAAACCTCTCAGTTGATGGGGAACATGGGTGGGAAAGTGCTGTGGCACTTGGGTCCTCCTTGGGGAGAAGGAGCAATAGCAGCTGTTGTCAATGGTGGTGAGAAGAGGGCAGCTTGCTCAGGTGCTCTCCAAAAACAGGAGCCAGCACTGGCTAGAACTCCAGAAATTTTGGACTTCAACTCCCAGCATTCCTGACCATTGGCCATGCTGGAAGGGACTTATGGGCATTGAAGTCCAAAACATCCGGAGATCTACCCTCTGCCCATCATCGCCATAGACTATTGGGGCTAGCCACCTGGTTTCCTCTTAGAGTCAAATTAGTTGTGTTGCAGTAATGAGCAACTGGAAACCTGAATGGGAGCATGTCGCGCTGCAACATTTTGTTACAGCTCCCGCTTGTAAGCTCGATTGAACATAGTGGGACTTCCTTCTGAGCAGCGGAGGCTGGTGGCCCCGATGTCAGTTGGGCAGTAAATCTGCTCCGGGTTTCAATCTGAACCAGTCTGAAGGAGCTATCCAAGGTGCAGAACACACCAGTGAGTGTTCATCTGTGATGTGGGGAGGTTAGGCTGAGACTAGGGTTGTTTGAGAAATCCAAAATAAATTAAAATCCCTTCAGATTTTTATTACTCTGACCCAGGGAATTGGCCATAGTCGCACAGATCCTGTGGACTTGCAGACCATTAAAAAAAACCCCACACACATTCGGGAATTGGGTGCAAATTTAGTCATACAAACATACAAAAACTGTTGGAAAACATGTGAATTTATCTGCCATTAAACAAACACACACACACACACACAGAGCATACACATGTACAACTTTTTATACATCTCTGATCTTTCTTGCTCATCTGGCAAAGTATCGCAAGAGATCCTGGAACTTCTGGGACTTCTTGTGATTTCCAGACTTCGCGCAGGTGTTGTGCGGCTTCTGAAGGCAGAAAGATCTTACAGAAGCGACGCTGGAGGATCACCACTAAAGAACCTGTAAGGAACTGTGAGTAAGGAAACACAAGCACACAATAAATGTCTCAGGTAGGAAAGCTCTTAGAATTAAGGAATTGCTCTGGTGGTCAGTCCTCTATCTGAAGTGCTCCACTCTTTGAAGAACTCGTCCAGTCCAACCCAGTTTGAAGATAAAGAGCCCTAAGAAGGGAGAACAGGGGCCTTGGAGTTGCCCATCAGCACCAGGGGAGCAGTCAGGACAGCAGGCATAGGAGGTCCCTACGTTTACATTCTTTCTAGAGCAGCATCTACGCAGATAAATGAGCACGGGTATTTTGTATGCAGACGTGTGTCCTCTTGTTTGATGATGTGAAAGTGGCCCTTTGTAGCTCAGGGATTTGTTTTGATTACCAGAACAAAACAGGGCTTGCAGTTCTTTTACACACACATAATACATCCCTCCCCCCCCCACTCCTGGCCATCCCAAACTTGCTTCATTTCAGGAGTATAATTTAAGGTGTAATCCTATGCATGATTAGGCAGAAAAAACTCCTACAACTCCCAACGTTCCCCAGTCAGCACAGTGATGGTGCCCTCAGTGTGGTGTGTGTGTGTGTGTGAGACAGACAGAGAGAGAGAGAGAGAGAGAGAGAGAAAGAGAGAGAGAGAGAGAGAGAAAGAATTGGTTTGTTGTTGGTATTGTTATACAATTGGAAGTGTGATATCTTCGCCAATTTGTTGCAAATTACGCAGAAAGATTTACCAGTAGTTCCATGGCTACTAGTCCTGATGGCTACATGCTACCTCCAGTCTCAGGGCTTCTCTAAATGAACTATTTATAGCATGCTCATGACTGGCCACTCACGGAAGTTTTTAAGTTGATTACATGATGCTGAAAACATCCAGTGCCTCTCTCCTTCTTTAGAAGGATTTCCTCACCTTATTTTAAAGTGGGAAACAAAGTAGTAACAAAAAGATCTCCTTTCCATTTGAGCACATAAAGAGGAAATCACTCTATAAGAAGCGGCAGCCCAGCGCCATCGTGTGGCTGTAGAAATGAAACATATAGAACTCCTAGTTAAAGGGGGGGGGGGAAGGAGAGGGGGAAAGGGAAGTGTGTGTAAAGGATGGACGTGGTGATCGTGGGACGGAACCGGAACCAGAAAGCTGCAGTAAGTTGCAGGGTTTTCCCTGGTGTAGAAGCGCTCTCAGAGGCAGTCTGCCTATGCGCACCGGTTCCTGGGGAGCATGGGCGTGAGGGTGCCGTTGCACTCATGTCCTGCGTGTGTGTTTCCCGTGGGCAGCTGGTCGGTCACTGCGTGAACAGAAAGCTGGGTTAGATGGACCAGATCTACTTTCTCTCTCCTCCCCCTTAGTATAAGGTGGGCACAGAATGCTGGCAAATTGCCATTACATAAGAACATTAGAAGAGGCATGCCGGATCAGACCAAAAGTCCATCAAGTCCAGCCCTCTGAATGTCCATAGAGCTTGGCTCCATTGGGAATCGGAGACGTTCCTTGAGATTCTTTGGCTATTGTTCAATCTGCATGGAGCTTTTTCTCTTTCCCCAACCTTTTTTTGTTTTTTTTTTTAAAGTATCTCATTTCAAAGAAGACATTCAGCCCAATACAGAATCCTTGCCTGGCTTAAAAGTAGGGCCTGCTAGAGGGCACTTTCACTTGGGCAAGGTAAATTGGGTGAACACTGCCACCTGCTGGTACAGAACTGTAACCTATTTGCTTTCTTTGGAAATTCTAAAGCACAGTTTCTGGGGAAGGTGATATGAAAGCCCCACCAATGGTCCACGCTCATGGTAAACCTGAAGTAGGCTGACCATCTGAAAAGGAGGACAGGGCTCATGTAACTTTAACAGTTGTAGAGCAAAGGGAATTTCAGCCAGTGTCATTTGTATGCAATTAGTTCCTGGTGAAATTCCCTCTTCATCACAACAGTTAAAGGTGCAGGGGCCCTGCCTTCTTTTGTATATGGTCACTCTAGTATAGTGCCTGCAACTTTAACTGTTGTGATGAAGAGGGAATTTCACCAAGAACTAATTGCATACCAATGACACTGGCGGAAATTCCCTTTTCTCTACAACTGTTAAAGTTACACGAGCCCTGACCTGGATTTTATCAGGTCAGCCTAGTTAAAGTTGCAGGGGCCCTGCCTTCTTTTGTCTATGGTCACTCTAGTATAGTGCCTGCACCTTTAACTGTTGTGATGAAGAGGGAATTTCACCAGGAACTAATTGCATACAAATGACACTGGCTGAAATCCCCTTTTCTCTACAACTGTTAAAGATACAGGAGCCCTGTCCTCCTTTTCATATGGTCAGCCTACCTGCAGAAACTTTGGACAGCAAAGACGTCCAGAGTTGTAAGGCGTACAAACATTGAAAACCAAATTCACAAGGATGGTGGTTTGTTTATTTATTTATTTATTTATGCACAGGTCATGTAATGATATTGTAAAAAGACACATGGTTTTGCTATTTTCTTTGTTCTGCCAAAGATGGCGCCCAGTTTGAGGGCTTTAGCTGTCCTTTTCATGGAAGAGCTCAGTCAATTTCTCCGTCCATTTCACTTGCAACAGTTTCGCTGCATTTCGCCGGTCTGCATTTTGTTGTCGCGGCAAAGTTTCGGGCAACAGCCACCATGCTAGCGGCACTCCCGAGCGCTATGAAGGTCCCCAGTTGCTGTTTAGAGGAAACAAGGTCAAATTAGGGTGGAAATGAGATCTGGTCTATCCGTGTAGCAGAATGAGGTGGTAGAGACAGAACAAACTATGCCACTTCAGACTGAGGCGGGGGAGGGGGAGGCTCACCTTTTTTTAATGCCTCCCTATGTAACATTAAAACCAGTGTTTGCTGCCAGTAGAAAACTTTTATGTAATGTGGAATGACCTGCCGGGAGAGATCCGCCAACTCACCAGTCTTCAAGAATTGAAAAGAGCTATAAAGACGGATCTCTTCCGGCAGGCCTACCTAGTGGAATTTTAAGTGGGTGGTTTTTTTTTGGTGTTTTACTGGTATTTTAATGATGTATTGGTTTTATGTGCTTTTAATCAGTTTTGTGTATTTTATGTTTGATGTTATTCACCGCCTTGATCCGGAGGGAGAGGCGGGTAATAAATAAATAAATATATTATTATTATTATTATTATTATTATTATTAACAATGTTTCAGGTTTTTATAACTAGGATGAAGGGCAGATTACAATCATTCTTTTTTCCGTGTCCCTCCCACTTGACTCAGCCTATATTCCAAGGCCCTCAGAGACCTGCATGACAAGTACAACAGTGTTTGTTTGAGATATATTTCTCAAACAAACACAGCCTTGCTGTGTTTGTTATATATATATATATATATATATATATATACACACACACACACACACACACACACACACACATATATATATATACACACACACACACACACACACATACACACACATACAGGGGAGTATTCCCATCTCCAGCCTGAAGTGGTACAGTTCAGCCTACCCCTTCTGGACTCTACCTTCTCATTCCACTGGATGTGTAGATCAGGAATAATTTCTCATGCAAAGTTGCCTCCTAACTGCATAGTCTCTTAACATGAATTCTTTCTTTCTGTTTTGTGTTATTTTTTTGGTCACTTCTGAATTAAATAAAACAGACCCTTGGAGAGGAATCCCGGCAGCAGGGTTGGCGTCAAGGGTTGGCGTGATTGGGCAGCTGCCATGGAAGGCCCATGGCTCCGCAGAGGCCCACTGAGAAGGGTGGCTCCATGTTTTCACCCTTGCAACCTCCTTGTCCACCTGCCTCTTGCTCTGGCCCAGGCCATAGTGGGGCTGAGAAGGAGGAGGGGCAGGAGATGCCAAGGCCTATTGGTTCATCGGCTCTCTGCCATGCCGAGTAAGAGGACCAATGGCAGCGGGAAGGGGGCCCATTGAGGGTGTCTTGCCCCTAGCTCCCTCAGAAACATGGAGCTAGCCTTGATCCTGTGGCTAGGGTGGCCATATGGAAAGGAGGACAGGGCTCCTGCATCTTTAACTGTTGTCACGAAGAGGGAATTTCACCAGGTGCTGCATGCATGCACACGACACCGGCCGACATTCCGTTTTGTATACCACTGTTAAAACTACAGGAGCCCAGTCCTCCTTTCCATATGGTCACCCTATAGGTGGACTAATGGTTGGACTCAGTAGAAGGCAGCTTCCTACTTCCTGTAGAATCATAGAATTATAGAATAGTAGAGTTGGAAGGGGCTTATAAGGCCATCGTGTCCAACCCCCAATCTTCTTAAATGGCCTTGTGAACTGGCCCGGGGAGGGTTTTTTGAAAGGTGTGTCCACCTGTGAAATGGCCTAGTCCCATGCCAACTGCTGTGGTAAGAACCCAGCTCTTGCCTTTTGTCCACTTGGCGGCAGCAACATGCACATACTTCACCAAAGCCGCCTTTCAGCGGACGCTGGTGGCGACGAGGCAGCGGGGCAGTGAATCCATTCCGGGTTTCAGTCAGAACTCTAAAGAAGCTCTTGAAGGCGCTTCTGCACCTTGGATATAGCTCCTTCGGAGTTCTGAGTGACCACCCCACTGACATCGGAGCCACCAGCCTCCACTGCCGCCTTTCCAGACTCTGAGAGACACTTGATAACTTGGAGATTCCAGGCACTCAACCAGATACGGTGTGGCTGAGCTGTGCCCTCTATAGGCATCTCAATCCTTCCCAGAGGGAACTTGACTGAGATCACCTGTCTCCTTTTCGCTGCGGCAGGTGAGCTGGAAGGGACTCCCGCCTCCACACATGCACAGCCTCTCTTAGGAAGAAAAGCAGCCCGTGCGCAAGGAGTGTTTTATACATCTGACAATGCATCCGACAGTCAAGGGGTGGATGGGGTGGGGATGCATGAAGACTGCTCTCTTCCGGCAGGCCTATCCGGATGAATTTTAAGATGTTTTAATGATGCATTTTCTCTTGTTTTTAATTTTTTTTAATTGTTTGTGATTTTTGTATTTTACATTGTGTTCCCCACCTCGATCCGAAGGGAGAGGCGGGTTATGAATAAATATGATTATTATTATCATTATTATTAGTATTATTATTATTATTATTATTATTATTATTATGTAGAGCTTTTGCACTCTGGATTGTGAATGCACCACAATCCCTGCCCCCTCAGCGCATGGCTTGCTTTCGCTGCCGAGTACTTTGGGGAAGGGGGCAACAGATCACAGTTGACGATCCTCACGCAAAACATATTGGTAGGAAAAGGGCTGAGGTGAGGATTAGTTTCCGGGCTGTTTTGGCCCTACTGGTGCTATTTAGTAGGGGTGTGCATCGGATCGGATCCGATCCACGATCCGAATCCGATCCGACCCAAAATCGGGAAAATCCGATCCGATCCGATCCGATCCGACCAACCTCCGATCCGATCCGATCCGATCCGATGAGGTCCGATCCGGATCGGACGCCATTTTGAATGCTTTTTCCCATAGCCAAGTATTGTTTTACAAAAACGCCTATAACTTTTTCATTTTTAAAGATAGAAGGATGAAACTTGGGGACATTGTAGACTGGTTAGGGATAGTTATCTGTGAGAAATTTCAGAAAGATTGGTGCATGCGTTTTGTGGCAATTAATATTTTAATAAATACCCAGGAATGCTTATAACTTTGTCATTTTTAAAGTTACAAACATGAAACTTTGCCACATTGTAGGAGGTACCTTGGGACCTATGTGTGTGAAATTTCAGAAACATAGGTGCTTGCCTTGTGTGGCAATTAATTTTAGAAAAATGGGTAGTAGTGGGGTAAATACAGTTACGCCTCCCATTTTTTTATTTTTTAAGATACAAACAGGAAACTTGGGCACATTACAGATACCACTTGCCTTGATATGTGAGTGAAATTTCAGAAACATTGGAGCTTGCCTTGTGTGGCAATTAAGTTTTGAAACAATGAGGAAAGAAACACCTATAACTTTGTCATTTTTAAAGTTACACACATGAAACTTTGCCACATTGTAGGTGGTACCTTGGGACCTATGTGTGTAAAATTTCAGAAACATAGGTGCTTGCCTTGTGTGGCAATTAATTTTAGAAAAATGGGTAGTAGTGGGGTAAATACAGTTACGCCTCCCATTTTTTTAGTTTTGAAGATACAAACAGGAAACTTGGGCACATTACAGGGAACACTTCACTTGATATGTGTGTAAAATTTCAGAAACATTGGTGCTTGCCTGGTGTGGCAATTAATTTTTGAAACAATGAGGGATTCATTGGACAGCACTTGCCCATAAGGATTCATTGGACAGTACTTTCCCATAGGGAATCATTGCATTGCACTTTCCCATAGGGAATCATTGCATTGCACTTTCCCACTGAGAAATACAGTTATGCCTCCCACATTTTTATTTTTGAAGATACAAACAGGAAACTTGGGCACATTGTAGACTGGTTAGGGATAGTTATCTGTGAGAAATTTCAGAAAGATTGGTGCATGCGTTTTGTGGCAATTAATTTTTTAATAAATACCCAGGAATGCCTATAACTTTGTCATTTTTAAAGTTACACACACGAAACTTTGCCACATTGTAGGAGGTACCTTGGGACCTATGTGTGCTAAATTTCAAAAACGTAGGTGCTTGCCTTGTATGGCAATTAATTTTAGAAAAATGGGTAGTAGTGGGGTAAATACAGTTACGCCTCCCATTTTTTTATTTTTTAAGATACAAACAGGAAACATGGGCACATTACAGGGAACACTTCACTTGATAGGTGTGTAAAATTTCCGAAAGCTGGGTCCAGGCATGTGGTGGCAATTAATTTTTGAAACAATGAGGAAAGAAACGCCTATAACTTTTTTATTTTAAAAGTTAGAAGTCTGAACATTGCTCACTTTGTAGATGGGTTAGGGGTAGATATGTGTCAGAAATTTCAGAATGATAGGTCCAGGCATTTGATGGCTATGGAATTTTTAGATTAAATGTTTCAAAAAATTTTCCACAGAGGCCAGGTCTTCCTTTCCTCCCCCTCCCGCTTCCCGCGAAGAAAAGGAAACACTGTCTCGTCTCGATCCCTTTGATCCTTGCTAGTATCCATTACAGGGCTCGTGTCTGCTTTCCTACTTTCACTTTTTTACTCAAGCAGACACGAGCCCTGTAATGGATACTAGCAAGGATCAAAGGGATCGAGACGAGACAGTGTTTCCTTTTCTTCGCGGGAAGCGGGAGGGGAAGACCTGGCCTCTGTAGAAATTTTTTTGAAACATGTAATTTAAAAATTCCATAGCCATCAAATGCCTGGACCTATCATTCTGAAATTTCTGACACATATCTACCCCTAACCCATCTACAAAGTGAGCAATGTTCAGACTTCTAACTTTTAAAATAAAAAAGTTATAGGCGTTTCTTTCCTCATTGTTTCAAAAATTAATTGCCACCACATGCCTGGACCCAGCTGTCTGAAATTTTACACACCTATCAAGTGAAGTGTTCCCTGTAATGTGCCCATGTTTCCTGTTTGTATCTTAAAAAATAAAAAAATGGGAGGCGTAACTGTATTTACCCCACTACTACCCATTTTTCTAAAATTAATTGCCATACAAGGCAAGCACCTACGTTTTTGAAATTTCACACACATAGGTCCCAAGGTACCACCTACAATGTGGCAAAGTTTCATGTGTGTAACTTTACAAATGACAAAGTTATAGGCATTCCTGGGTATTTATTAAAAAATTAATTGCCACACAAGGCAAGCACCTACGTTTCCGAAATTTCATACACATGGGTCCCAAGGTACCACCTACAATGTGGCAAAGTTTCATGTGTGTAACTTTAAAAATGACAAAGTTATAGGTGTTTCTTTCCTCATTGTTTCAAAAATTAATTGCCACACAAGGAAAGCTCCAATGTTTCTGAAATTTCACTCACATATCAAGGCAAGTGGTACCTGTAATGTGCCCAAGTTTCCTGTTTGTATCTTAAAAAATAAAAAAATGGGAGGCGTAACTGTATTTACCCCACTACTACCTATTTTTCTAAAATTAATTGCCACACAAGGCAAGCACCTATGTTTCTGAAATTTCACACACATAGGTCCCAAGGTACCTCCTACAATGTGGCAAAGTTTCATGTTTGTAACTTTAAAAATGACAAAGTTATAAGCATTCCTGGGTATTTATTAAAAAATTAATTGCCACAAAACGCATGCACCAATCTTTCTGAAATTTCTCACAGATAACTATCCCTAACCAGTCTACAATGTCCCCAAGTTTCATCCTTCTATCTTTAAAAATGAAAAAGTTATAGGCGTTTTTGTAAAACAATACTTGGCTATGGGAAAAAGCATTCAAAATGGCGTCCGATCCGGATCGGACATCTGGTCCGATCCGATCCGACCAGCCTCCGATCCGATCCGATCCGATCCGACCCCCCAGGTCCGATTCCGATCCGCTATCCGATCCGATCCGGGGGGTCAGTGCACATCCCTACTATTTAGCCCCCACCACTTTGCAAAACAGGGATTCCCCGTCACGTGTCTCTTTGCCCTGAAATCAGCAGCACAACAGGATCAGGGGAAGAGAGTTTCTGCTCCTCCTCCTTCACCACCAACGCCTGGCTAGTGAAACTGTGGAACTCCGGCAGTTCTGCTGGGTGTCTGGAGTGGAAATGTGGAGGAGGGGGGTTGTTTTGGATTGTTTGTTCGTTGCATGATAGCAGAGAAGGGGAAACTATCGATTTATCCATCCATCCACCCCACCCATCAGGGACCAACGTCAAGGGTAGGCATGGTCAGGCACCTCTCACTGAAAAGCCCTGGCAGTGCTCCATTCTTCACCATGACAACCTGCTTGCTCATCTGCCTTTCATTCTGGGCAAGACAGATTATTATTATTATTTGTTATTATTATTATTATTATTATTATTATTGTTGTTAATTGCATGTATATACCGCCTCATAGCCGAAGCTCTCTGGGCGCTTTACAAAAATTAAAAACATTGAGCATTAAAAAACCAATATACAAAATTTAAAAACCATAAAAAGCATAAAAACAAGTTATAAATACAATATCATTTAAAACAACTATTCTGGGTCAAACAACAACACAAAACCCTCAACATACGCTGTTAAATGCCTGGGAGAAGAGGAAAGTCTTAACCTGGCGCCGAAAAGATAATAATGTTGGCACCAGGCGAGCCGTGTCGGGGAGATCATTCCATAATTGGGGGGCCATCACTGAAATGGCCCTCTCCCTTGTTGCTGCCCTCCGTGCTTCCCTTGGAGTAGGCAACTGGAGGAGGGCCAAATAGTCCATTTTTGGAGGATGGAAATTGTAATTGTGGAGCTCGCTTTGGACCCATTGATATTTTTATTTGGATATGTTAAAGATCGAGTTCAAATATACGATGTGGAAATGACTATTCACTTACTGCCAGTTGTCTGTATGGCAGTAAGCTATAGGTGGAAGAGAGCCATCCCTCCAACAATTGATGATTGGCGTATGAGGGTTTGGGATATGGCCAAATGGAGCTTCTTTCTTTTATAATGGAACAATAAAGTTCAGGATCCAGTACAACCTTATTTATTATTAGGTACGATTTAACTAGTAGTGGTTTGATTATGTTTGTAAGTCTTGTTCATTATTATTTGTATTAAAGAATTAATGCGAGATGGAAGGCAAATAAATAAATATAATTTTTGATATGTTTTTTTTTTAAAAAAAATCTTCACTTCAACTTGCTTTGTGTAGAACCCTCGATTCCTTGACCTTCCTATTATGACCTAGTAGAACTCAGAACTGACCTACAGGTGTGGAGGAAGTGACAAATACTTCCTAAAGGCCTTGATCCTACTGAGCCCTGGAGAAGATTGCCTTCCCTCATTCCTCCTCCCCCCAAGTACGACACCCTTTACCTCTGCCCGTTCTCCCTCGCTGTCCCTTCTGCCTGGAACTCCTTCCCTATACATCTCACCACTTTCTCTAGCCCCATCAAATCCCCCTCGAAACCCACCTTGCCTATGAAGCTTCTGGCCTAATTAGACCTCAAGCTCAGCTGAAGTTAGGATTACGTTAATGCAATTCCATCTGTTTGTAGCCATGTCATCTTTTCCTGCTTCCTGCTTTCCTCACACACCTATGAGCTCCTTGTTCTCCCTTCCTGCTATCAATGGGAGCCAGTGGAGGCTGGTGGCTCTGACATCAATGGGGCAGTGAATCCGCTCCGGGCTTCAGTCAGAACTCTAACAGAGCTATCCACCGATGGTGCTATATGAAAAATAATTATAACAATTATCTTAATTTTCTTGGACCCAATTCCAAACTTAAGGTTACTATCCTCAGACAAACCAGACTTCTTCAAATGCGTTCTCTCCTTGTTTTACAAAGTAATAAAATATGAAGACCTAAATGGTCCCTACAGGACTTCCTCTTTTTCATTAAGATTGACCATGCACCCAACGCTAGACTTCTTAGTCTACATTGAGAGGTTGGCCTTAGCTGTGCATTGTGCTAATCTGAACAAGTTCTTCCAATGGCCTTTTCCTGCCAAGTTGATACGGCTTGTTCTCTCTACTCTTCCCATGTGCTGCAATTTGTTTGATTTCCCCTGCAAAATTGCTCCGTGATTTCTGTTGAATTTGCATAAGAAAGACACAGTTGCAGGCAATGAGATGCAAAGAATGTGCTTATTTCTGAACAGGCTTCCCAGGGCATGTCTTCAAGGGTGGCTTAATATCAAAATAAATCCATTAGCAATTGTTAAAATAAATCCACTAGCAAATGTTAAAATGTTGAGAAACTTTACGGCTCATGATCAGCTCAAGAGCTTCCGGCTCTGAATCCGTCTTGAATGTCTTTCTTGTAATGTCTTTTATCTCTCATCTTTTAGGCTACATCCCAGCTAACCACTCTGACAGCCATGAACATTTTTGGCCTTCTTTTTGCTAGCGTTTTCTTGGTCTTCCTGCCCAGTTCAGGTAAGGACATCCATGAACTGTCAAAAACAATGATATAAATGTTAATCCATTCATCCCCCCCCCCCCATTTTCTTTTGTCTGAGAAGCTCCCTGATACCTAAAAACCATATCTTTCAGCTAGAGATGGGTGGACTCACGTATCCAATTTGGAATAGTGCTGTTTACAGCAGATTAACTGGAGAATGTGAACTGGACTTATTAATTAACCCTATTTTGAATCAGTTCTCATGATGGCTATCAATATTCTTCACAAGAATATTGTGTGCAGAACAGGGCAACTCAATATTGTGTGCAGAACAGGGCAACTCAAATGATCCAGGGGGCTGGAGCATCTCCCCTATGAGGGAAGGTTACAACAGCTGAGGTCCCCTCTACAAGAATTCGGTTTGATGCCCGGTTGTCCGATTATGCGCATCTTCTCGCAATCGCTTTTACGCCTAATTCCTATACACGGGAGGCGGTGAAGCGCATTACCGGTTGTATGAAATGTGCTTTAAAGGTGTTTACATGTGGAGAATCGCTTGTTTACATGGTCATAAGGCGCTTCAACTCCTGCGGTAAATTAAAACTCGCTATTTAACGCGCATTCGATAATGCGCATAATCGGACAGAAAAAGCGCCTCGACCCCCGATTTGCGCTCCGCTCCTGTAGAGGTCAAATTTTTAATGTGCCTCAAAAGAGCTTTCAATGCCTCTTGTAGAGGCACCCAGAGATCGTTTAACATGGAAGGAAGGAGGCTAAGGGGAGACATGATAGATGAGTAGAGAATTATACATGGTGTGGAGAATGTGGACAGGGAGATGGCTTTTCTCCCTCTCTCATACTACTAGAACCCACTGGGGTCATCCCATTGGTGGGAGATTCAGGACAGATAAAAGGAGGTCCTTCTTCACACAGTGAATAGGTAAACTATGGAATTCGCCAGCACAAGATGGTCACCAAATGTGGATGGCTTTAAAGGCGGATTCGCGGTTTGTACCTTGGACAGCTCCTTTAGAGTTCTGACTACTTCTGACTGAAACCCAAAATGGATTCGCCACCCCCAGCTTCCATTGCAGTTGTGTTTGGCAGGCAGTATTAAGCCTCTGGATTGGCCAGGCCAGTTCCAAGTTTGGGGTCTTGAGGGTTTGGGTGCCATGTTCTCCAGGCTGTTGATGTAACACTGACGTTGCACCTGTCTCGGAGTTGTACTGCAGCTTCCCACCCAACAGGGATCAGGTTGGAATGTTGTCCATACGACCATCCATCCATCCCTGGCATCAATGGCTACTACCAGTAACAGAGGCAGTAAAGCTATATACACCAGTTGCTGGGGAACAAGGGTGGGAGGGTGCTGTTGTACAGTGTCCTTGGTTAACTGCTCATTGACCAGTGTGTGAACAAAATGCTGAACTGGATGAAGCCTGGGTCTGAACCAGCTTGTTTCTTCTTATGTTTTTATGGTACTACAGGGACTTGCTTCTGGTCCCTCAGCTCTGAGATCTGGGATTATTCTTTTTTCTTTTTTTATCTTTTTTTCCCGTCAACTCACCAGTCTTCAGGAATTTAAAAGATCTATAAAGAGTGAGCTCTTCCGGCAGGCCTACTCAGATGAATTTCTAGTGTTTTATTGGTGTTTTATTGGTATTTTAATGATGTACTGGTTTTATGCATTTTAATCAGTTTTGTGTGTTTTGTGTTTGATGTTGTTCCCCGCCTCGATCCGGAGGGAGAGGCGGGTAATAAATAAATAAATAAATAAATATTATTATTATTATTATTATTATTATTATTATTGTTACCTTTAATCCTACCCTAACTCCAAGGAGCTCAGGGTACACGTTTCTTCTAACTCTCTTCTTCTCCCGCCGCTCACATTTATCATTGAAACAATTCTGGCTGAGAAGGTATTTGAACCCAGGTCTCCCCACTCAGATACTCTAACCTCAACGGGGTTTTGGACTGCAACACCTGTCTTTCCCAGCTAGCATGGGTCCTGACACCATTCAGGTCGGGATTGAAATGTCCCTGATATCAACAGCACCGGTCGGAGCAAAGTCCACGTCAAAATGGCCGACGTCAGCAATGTACCGCTTCTGTTCCCTCTTCATGCAGGCAAAGGTGATTTCGACACGCTGGGCTGCATATTCCGAGGTGGGACCTGCGAAACTGACACCTGCAGGGACTATGAAGTGCAGATCGGGAACTGCTCCAAAACCAAAAAGCTGTGCTGTAAAAAACCCAAATAAGCGGCCATTCTGGATCCCAGGGAAACTCCGCATGGGGAAGTTAAGCATCAGGTTGAAGAACTGAAAGGTCATTGAGAAGCGATACATATGTACCTCTCCCGAGGAATGGGGGCTTAGAGCATGGTCTTTTCTTATGCCTGCACACCTTTGAGGGTTGCTGCAATAGGGAAGGGTCCCTCCCTCCCTTCAGGCCTGACAAGACTCTCTTCCTCTTCACTTCAGGAGGATGGATTTGGCCCTTGTAAGGATTAGTTAGGTACCACCTGCTGGTCAGCAGCTGGATGTTGGAGGCTCCGCTGGTTCCTACATTATCCAGACTGTGAAGAAGCATATTTGTGATGCCTTTCTGCAGCTGCTTAATTGCCACTCCCCCTTGCTTGCCCTGGGATGGAGAGTATAAAAGCCCAAGGTCACACACACTCACCCACTGTTAGTGTTTCACCACCATGGCTACATTGGAAAAAGAGAGACGTCGGGGAGTCTTCACGGTTCACCAGGGCTTAACTCCAGAACCCCACTACCAAGCCCATTTTTAGGTATAGAAGTTCTAATAAAGAAGAGTGCGATTGAACATGTACAGAACACCATCCAGTCACTGCTGTGGATGATTTTGCTGGGAAGCGCTAAAAGAGAAAGCGTTGTTTGTTTCTTTGTAATATTTCTCCAAAGAATGAATCTTCACAGATGATAGATTTAGGGGTGGTTTGCCAGAACTCAAGGAGCAACGAAATACAACAGTCACAGACAGAAGGGGCACCTAAAAGGTGTGCGTGCTTCCAGCTCTGCTCCTGAGAGATGGGCAGGCCCTGCCTTCAAAGGCTGCCAGTCATCTTGTGCAGGGCTGGCATCACAGATGGGCAGCATGATGGGTCCCACTCACAACAGCCCTGTGGAGTTGTTGCTCCCCCCCCCCCCCGCACCTTGCAAAGCCCATAAACCTCCCTATATGGAACAATAAGACCCGGAAACTTTGAGCTCCATCACACCTACTTTTTTCCCCTGACACGCACCCGTGTATTTGTCCTCCGGTTCATTAGTGCAGCGAGCGCTGGTCACTTTCATATGTGTTGTTTCGCTATTTCATCCCGTGGCTCATTCGCTCTCCCATTCCACCCCACCTCATCTCCTTCTCCTTCCCCCTCCAGCTGGTTGGCCACAGTGTGGACAGAAAGGTGGACTAGATGGACCCTTGGTCTCATCCGGCATGGCTCTTCTTATAAGAACATAAGAATGTTAGGACATGATGCACAAGCCAAAATAAATGCTTTCATTTAACAGAGATCTTTAAAAATTTCCTGGTTGCCACATTCAAAATGCAGTTCAAAGACTCAGAGGGATCAAAAGTCAATGAAATGTCATCATGCGCCTTAATCTTTGACATTTCATGCCGTATGGGGCTGTCCTTTTGGAAGGGCTGGCTCCGGATTAGAGGAGGTTGTGTGTAGAACATCTCCGAACAGGGTGGCACCCTCTCTTTCGGCACCCCTCCATTCTAAAAGGTTCAAACGGCTCCCTTAAGGCTTAATTATGGACAGTAAGAGCTTTGAGCAAAAATTTGCTGGTATTTTTGCTACGTTTGTCCTTGCCCAGTGCTGGAATGCAGCCCCCGAGAATTTTTCCAAAATTAAATCAAGCCCTCTGGCTGAAAGATGTGCAATACCCGGGGTGTAAACTCTTTCTTTAAGAACGTAATGCCTCCACCGGAATAATGCTTTAATTAAAGTGAGGTCTTGTAAAGCTTCCCAGTCACCAATTCAAACTGCAGTTGAAAGGCTCAGAGGGAACAATGGTCGTATCCTGTTTGGGGCTGTCCTTTTGGAAGGGCTTGCTTCGGATTAGAGGAGGTTGCATAGAACGTCTCCATATGGGGTGGCACCCTCTCTTTTTTCAGAGCCCTTCTCTTCCCTGGGCAAACGTGTGCAGCATAAAATCACAGGGTCGAAGCAAAAGTCGCCATGTGGAATTTTCTCTTGGGAGCCGAATCCCATCCTGCAGTTATGGAGTGGCAGGTCACAGCTGCGCTTTCTGTCTTGGATCAGTCCTGCAGAGAGGAAAGAGGGACTCATGGCTCATCCAACCCAGGAAACAGCCCATTCACTCAGAAGGACTTGAGCGTTGGGATAAATAAGCCAAAGGCAACTCAGGGCCCAGCAGATGTGGTTGGATTGCAACTCCCATCATCCTTTGGCTATGCTAGCTGGGGCTGATGGGACTTGCAGTCCAACAACATCTGGAGGGCCGCAAGTTGCCCTCTCCTGGAATGAATACAACCTGGAAGAGCAGCCAGATTAGCGTCTGGCGCAGTGAAACCAACTCTGAGCCTTAAACAGGAGCAAATGTATTATAGGCAAGAAGCTACTTCACCAGAAGTAGAAAAGGGTGTGTATATATTTATGGTAAATCTCACGTACCCATTTAATTAACCAACATAGCAAACTGTGTCTGCGATGCATTTGTGTATGGGGGGTGCTGGGGGGAGCAGGCCAGGTAGCAAATCCCATATTGCTTCCTCCCCACCAGTAAACTCCATGGCTGAATTTGAACAACGCGATAGTCAATGGTGGGGTAATAATCTACTTTACAGTTGTCCATCTAGGGGGTTCTCCCTACACAACATGGTAATAAATCATCAACTGTGGTGTGGAGTAGGATCAGTGCTGAGTTGACTATGGCAGAATTCAGATGACATGATAATCAATACAACTGACGATTGTCCCCCCCGCCCCCAGTTGCTTATTGTGTCGTCCGAATTTAGCCCATGTTTCAGAGCCGCTGTGCTGTGCAGAATATATGGCTTATGTACACGGGGTAGTTCATCTGTTACATCTACTTTTGGTTTCATTGCAGAATTGAGATCTGAGCACTGCATGAAGAGTGTTTGCTTCCTTGCTTTTCTGCAACATAACCTTTAGGTGGCACTGTAGTATAGCGGAGTAGCACAATTACACAAGAGCAAAAAGCTTTTCCTTTCAATTTCTTTAAATGCTATTGCATTTTCCATGCTCCAAAAAAAAAAAAAAAAGACTTGCTGAAAGTGTTGTTTAAACACAGAAGTGAAACTGGAGGGTCCCAACATCGTCTAAACAACCCATAAACAGCTATGAGAAGGGAATGACCACCGCACCATAAATGCTTCATGTAGAAAAAGCTCATAAATACATTTCACAGAAAGGAAGTGGTGTGTTTTGTTTGGTAGACTTTGTATTTTAAGTTCTCCTGCTGAAAGGTTTGAAAACTGAAGGGAAAACACACCCGCACAACTCCTGGGGGTGGGGTGGGGAATACCGTAGTTGCAAGATGAGATGAAAAATCAACAAATTAATTTCTGAAATCGGAAACACCCTATTATGAATTTATCAAGTGAAGCTCAGTGGTGGAGTGTATGTCAGCCTTCTTCAACCTGGTGCCCTCTAGATGTGTCTGACTACAACTCCCATAGTCCCCGTCCATGCTGACTGGAGATGGGAGTTGTAGTCCAACACATCTGGAGGGTGCCAGGTCAGGGGGAGAGGGGCATACACTCTTGGTGTGAACATTTCTGCCTCCATTTAAAGCAGCAACATGAACTGGAGGCTGCAGTTGTTATTCAATCTACAAACAGGTGCCCCTGGCACACAACCGCTGTAAAAATAACTATATGTCATTAAGTAGGCAACATAGAATTATGCTCTCTATGTCAATTGGAACTGTAATGTATGCTGTGATATACACATACAATGAGCAAGGAGATCTGTTACAATAGTAAATTATATTACTGGGTGTACAAACGTCAATATAGCACATTCAAGATCCCCTGCTGTTAATTACACCAATTAAACCGACAATCACCAAACAATTAAATGCTAACAAATTAACCATTTGTGTGTAAAACAAGGATAAATTGGTATGTTCCAATGGGGTTAACATTCCTAGTATAACAGATGCATCTATTCTATTATCACACTTGTATGTAAAACAAGGATAAATCAGTATGTTCCAATGGGGTTAACACTCCTAATATAACACATGCATCTATTATATTATCACACAACAGGAATCTGGATGAATACTCCCATTTCGAGAGATCCTCTTCATCAGGTGTTATAATGCATAATCTTCGCCATATGTACGCGAACAAGGAGGATTTATTAGAGGAAAACCAATCTCTTATTTATAATTAGGGCTTGCCCTTCATCTGCCAAATTGCAATCTTTATTTTCCCCTTGTTTTGAAATAGCAGCTTTATTAGTTGCTGGGGAATGAGTGGAATGGTGCTAATTGTACCATTGGTAGCCTTCTCCTCCATGAATTTGTCCAACCCCTTTTTGAAGCCATCCAAATTGGTGGCCATCTCATCTTGTGGCAATGGAAGATCTTCCCTGGAGCAGCCATGGCTACAGAGATAAGCAGCTCATTGCTGTCATAATGAGCATCTACATTTATTTAGAACTGCTTGCTGGAAACTCAGAGTGAGTGGAGGAAAAAAGCCAATGAATTACACTCTCCTTTCCCAGTTGCTCATGCCTTCTCGATGTCATCGTGACCCAGAGGGGAATCTTGGAACAACGGAGGAGGACTGGTGAAAAGTTAGCATCAAAGCGCAACAGGCTAGCTTATTCATGCAGATGAAGGGTGATACTTTCATTAGTTGGAGATCACTTCGTTCCAACTGCCAGGTGCACAGAGAGAAATTCTGATCCTGCTAGCTCAGGATTCAGTTGTGTTCGGGGAACATGAGAAATTGCATAGGACTGCAGAACAACAAGGCCACCTCCTGCCTTTTCCCGATAAAGTGTTTGTACTGGAAATCAAAGCCGTTGACGGTTTCCAAGCGGGAGTGACCAGTAATGGAGAGAAAGATCCTTTAAAGTCCAGAAATTCTGATCTCCAATGTGCAGCCACAGAGAAATGTGTGTGTGTGGGGGGGGTGGTGGGGGTGGGGTGGGGGGTGGGGGCATGCTGAGTTCCTTGAAGGCAGTTTGGGCCGAGTCAGAGAGAATACACCTACGGGTTCATCCGGCTCTCTTGGGGGCCAAACTGGCCCCTCCCCTCCCCCTCCAACCATTGATGGTTGGTGGTATCCCATCTTTTGTGTAATGCAATTCCAGGGTTCTCCTGATAGCCACGCCCCTTTTCCCCAATGGCCAATGGTTGGTTCCGTGGCTTTTGTGCAGCTTCCCCCCCCCCCCCACTCCCATTTTAAGAGGCTGAAATGGATTAATCAATGGTGGCAAGAGCTTTAAATTAAAACCTCCTGTAATGTAAGCCTATGTGGCAGGGCGTTGCTGTTTTATTGTTTTACTATGTACAGCACCATGTACATTGATAGTGATAATAATAATAATAATAATAATAATAATAATAATAATAATAACAACAACAACTTTTGGCTCCATCCCATTTGCCATCAGCCTCACCCACCCCTGGCACGCGGCCCCCGAGATCTTCTCTGAAACGGAATTTGGCCCTTGAGCTGAAGGAGGTTCAATACCCTTGCAATAGAGGCCCCTGCCAAGCATGGCTGAAAAGGGCTTTGGAAGAATCACAAACATTAAGTGCAAGAGCAGAAATACATTCTTTTTATTAGGAAGGATAATGTTTGTTTTAAGCCGGGGCCATTCATTGCTGGGGGAAAGGGGGTACAGAGGAATCCTCCTCCATCTGGGGATCTCTTCGGCTTGCCCCGCCTCACTATATCACTTCATCTCGGCAACAGATCATAGTGTGGTGGTAGCAGGTTCCGATCTGTTCTTCGCCCTCGCTGCAGTCATCATAGCGGCAGATCCCTCCTCTTCGGAGGCAGTGGCTCACAAATCGGGGGGCACGCTGGCCACGTCCTGTACGGGCGGGGAGGGGGGGGGAAGCGGGAAACACAAGAACTTAGGAAGAGCCTGGATGGATTGGGCCAACACTCATCTAGTCTCCCATTGTGCTTCCAGCTACCACTTCCTGGAACTGATACCACTTCCTGGAACTGAAAAGCAAGGCTTGGAACCATCCTTTGCCTCCAACATTTAACAAGCAGAGAAAGGACTGCCTCTGTCCAAGGAGGTGCCAAATTTCCTATTCCCTCACCCTTGGTTTCAGCTCACCTCCCCAGACTTCTCCATGAATTTGCCTTATCCTGCTGAAGTGGCCATCAACGGATTTTGCGGAAGTGAATTCCACAAGTTATTTTTTTTTCCTGGCGTGAAGTAACCCTTCCTTTTAGAAGAGAGGAGCTCATTTGAAAAGCAAATCAAAGACACTCCGGAACCCCCTTTTCCAACCGCTTGCTTGGGATTCTAATGGGTCATTGCATAAGGGAGTTAAACCCCCTGGGCTGAAGGGCTCCATCTCATCCTAGTAAAGATAGGCTAGAATTATCCTCCTTGTTTGTAGCAGATTACCTCTGGCTACTTTTTAGGGCTAGTTCTGCAACTATCTGGAGGTAAACATTCTACTGATTGCATCATAAAGCAAACAATGGTTGAATTTATCATGTGCGCGCATGACTTGGAGAGGATGATGTCCAAAGACACCTCCCCACCCCTTGTCTTTCACCCCCTCCCCACCCACCAAGTTCTGTGGCAAGGCTCAGATCAAGAAACTGACTAATGGAGGTACCATTTTATGAATGTCTGTCTGTTGCATGGACATATTTATGCCTCACACACTTCATAGCCTGTTCTCGTTTGGAATATATATATATATATATATATATATATATATATGAATATTCCTTGCAACTTTCTTTATTAAAAATTAACCTGTGCATACCTCTGGGAAGGTACAAGCTTACGTTTGAGCAGTAGTTAGTGATATTTCGCTAGATACTAAGGATGTTAAACCTGGGAGACTGGTCCTATTTCAAATCAAGATGCACTTTTGTTTGGTTGGCTGGGTTTTGGTGGGAAGATATTCATAACTAGGGCCCTTTCTACACCATAGAGGTGTAGAAGGAGGGAGGGCGATCCTGGAAGTACCTAATACACACCATTGGCGCACAGCGAGGGAGGGAAGGAGGGAGGGAGAGCAATCCCGGAAGTACCTAATACACACCATTGGCGCACAGGGAGCAGCCAGAGTCCATCCCAGGCAAAAAGCCTGGTGTGGAAAGGGCCTAGGTTGAGCCAAGATGAGCTGCTTAAAGGGACAACCTGTACCGGTGGTTGTGATGTGGTTACAACACGTAGGATGCAGATTGTTTTGTTGTTATGCATAAGCCAAAGGCCATGACAAAGGGAAGTTTCAGCACTCGATTCTGTATGTACAGCTTACCTGGACTCACTAGGAGCATTGCAAAGAAAAGAGCGACCAAGAGGTGAAAAATCCTCATGGCTGGGTTAGACTGGAGTCTTCAGGATAAGTGGTAAGATCAGCTAAAGGAGATAACAATTATTATTATTATTATTTTAAAAAGTTATAAAATGGATAACTGGCAGTAATAAGTAAACAAAAGCAAAAGCGGATTTCTGAATTGGTTACAGGCCAAGATGAAATAAATGGATCTTTCTTTCTTTCTCTCCCCCCCCCCCCCCCCCCGGGCAATATGTCGGCCTTTCTATCTTTCTTTCCACACGTCCAATCAATCTTCGCCTCTGACAAACAATCAAGCTTTTCCCAGAAACTTTCTGAATGATTTAGTAGAGATATATGTTAGCCATGAATTTAAAATGCAGCTTGAAGTTCTGTGTAAAAGCGTGCAATTGACTACCACTCAGAAAGTTAATAGTATAAGTCTCTACTTTTAATACTGTCTCAAAATACTTCCCTCCTTCATCGTTCTAAACTCCTGCTATCTGTATATATTAAAAAAAAACCCTAACAGCTTCAAGATACTGATGAAGACAGGAAACCCAACTGTTTAAACCAAGTGATCTCCTATTTTACATTACTGGCTTGGTTTGCTGATCATGTAAGTTTCGATCGCAGTGGTCTCTTCGAAAAACCAGAGCCACTCTGCATGTAAAGTTGTTTAGATGTTTCCCACACCGTTTTGTATAGCTAGGGATATTTATATTGGTATAAGAGAAAAGGGAGGACTCTTCCTTTATTGGGCAAAAGCTTTGCAAGGAGACAACTGAAGATCTTCAGTGGTGATTGGCTGGAGGTTATTTGGTTTGTTCCATGGATAAAAAGGGAGAAACAGATCCTGAGAGATGCTGAGGTAGGAGTCCTTCCAAAGCCACTAGTCCATAGATGTATTCGGAGCTACCTAGAAATGAATAACTGATCCCTGCTCTCAGATTCATCGTAAAAGGCGAAAAAACATATGGCTCAACTCACTGATCAACTTAAGCATACTTTGTATTAACTGGAACCTCTCCCTTAATCCACCCCCTCCGATAACAGATCCATTCCAACAATTTCCCTTCTTTCTCTCCCTTTGGGTTCAATGGGGCAGCAGTGGGAGAAAATCTAAATGATGGAAAACTTTAACACTTATGTTCTAATACAAAGGGTATTTACACCCATCAGACAACGCTTACCGTTCTCTCCCTGTAGTACCTCCCTCAGTCTGTGATTCTAACTAACCCATGCTTGGAACCCCTAGTATGACACAAGATAATGACAACCTCTTTTGCCATAGGCTGGAAGAAAAGTGTCATGGAAGCAAGGGCATTGTTGTCTGGAAGCCTCTTGTTTCAGGAAGGCTTCATTCCAGAGCAATTTTAGCCAATCAGGTTGCGTATGCAAATCGCCTCTTTTTGATTGGCTCCAAAGGAGCACAGTCTTTTTTTCTGGTCGAGTTATCAGACCCACATACATTCACTCTCACACACACAAGCAAGCTTTGGAACTAGTTTGCCGCTCAGTAATGGTAAAACCAGGCAGTTTATTCAGATGTTTAACACTGTGTTTGGGGCAGGACTTTAGGCCCCTGGATGTGAAACTAGCAGTATATGTCTTGCTTGTAGTAGGGTGACATTTTGAAAAGGAGGACAGGGCTCCTGCATCTTTAACTCTTGTGATGAAGAGGGAATTTCAGAGGGGGTCATTTGTATGCATGCAGCACTTGGTGAAACTCCCTCTTCATCACTGCAGCTAAAGCTGCAGGAGCCCTGCCCTCTTCAGTATCTGGTGACTCTAGTATAGCTCCTGGAGCTTTAATTGTTGTGATGAAGAGGGAATTTTACCACCTTCTGCATGCATACAAATAACACCTGCTGAAATTCCCTTTTCAAAGCAACTGTTAAAGATACAGGAGCCCTGTCCTCCTTTTCATATGGTCACCCTAATTGCGCTTGCATTTGAATTGCAATTGCTTTACCGAGTTAATTCCCCCTAAATCTATGTGTACATTTTAAAGCCTTGTTTGTAATTAAAAAAAATGTGCTAAGTGGCTGTCTCTGAAGATTTGTACACGTTTGGATTTTCTGGGGATGCCTATTTCCCTCTCTCAATCCACCATGTTCAGTTGATGGTGAACCTTTCCCTGTTGCTTCCATACCTCCCTTACCTTCTCTGATGCTGTGATGTTCAGCTATTTTAGAGGTCCTTGTATATAGAAGATTGTAAGTATTGGTTTGTAAAATGCCAAAAGTTCCAGGAAGGAAGTTGAAAAGACTCACAGTTATGTTGCAGCCGGGTAAGTATAAGGGGGGGGGGGGAGTTCATGTGTGAGTGAAGATTGGATGGAGGTGGGGGAGTGCCTGGATTGGCTGGCTGTGTGAGAGTGGGAGGAGTTAGAGAAGAGTGTCTGTGTATATATTTTTAGCTGACAGGAGCTGAGGAGAGAGAGGTTGTCTTTACATAAGAGGTTTAAAGCTCTTTCAAGTTTCATTAAAATTTTTATTTCTACATGAGCAGAGTGCAAATTGGGAGTTGAGGTGCGTTATCTATCTGATTATGCGCATTATTGAATGTGTGTTAAATAGTGAATTTTATTTTGCTGTGGCTGTTAAAGTGCATTTTGACTATGTGAACAAGCGATTCTCTGCATTAATTACTTCTAAAGCGCATTTCAAACAACCGGTAAGGCCAGCAGTTGTGTGCTCAATTACCTCCTGCATACAGTCATTTACCATAAAGCGCTTCTGAGAAGATGCGCATAATTGGAGAACCAGGCGTCAAACCAAATTCTTGTAGAGGGAGTCAGAGTGAGAGGGAAGTTGTTGTTGATTGGATTAGAGGCTAGGAAGGGCCAACGTGTTTTATTATTTTGGTGGAACTAGATTGTGGGAAAGAGTGTAGTGTAGCTTAGAGTGGGTAGAGTAAGCAGGAGAAATGTAGAACTTAGAAGTTTATATTTGAATAGGCCAACCATATGAAAAGGAGGTCAGGGCTCATGTAACTTTAACAGTTGTAGAGAAAAGGGAATTTCAGCCAGTGTCATTTGTATGCAATTAGTTCCTGATGAAATTCCCTCTTCATCACAACTGTTAAAGTTGCAGGGGCCCTGCCTTCTTTTGTATCTGGTCACTCTAGTATAGTGCCTGCAACTTTAACTGTTGCGATGAAGAGGGAATTTCATCAAAGTTGCAGGCACTATACTAGAGTGACCATATACAAAAGAAGGCAGGGCACCTGCAACTTTAACTTTTGTGATGAACAGGGAATTTCACCAGGGACTAATTGCATACAAATGACTCTGGCTGAAATTCCCTTTTCTCTACAACTGTTAAAGTTACATGAGCCCTGGCCTCCTTTTCATACGGTCAGCCTATATTTGAAAAACATGTTATGAAGAGAAATTACTGACTGAAACCATTAAGCATTGTGCTTGTAACCAATTCGCTGTTGAGCTAAGGAAACCATCAAGCTTTTCTTACCTGAGCAAACATCTTATTAATAAATTACCTTTAATTATATCCAACTGGTGTGATCATTGGAAGTGTACCTGAGGAAGGTACTGGTGGCAGCGGAGAGAACGAAGGGGGATTTGAGAGCTATAGGGTGCTGGGCTGTGGAGCTGTGGGGCCTGAAAGAGTAAAGGCGAGACAGGAGCAGCAGCAGTAAGTCTAAACCCTCAAACATGTCATAAGCACGGGTGTGTGTGTGTGTTGAAGTAAGCCCTGAGTGCGAGTGGCATGGACAGCCCTGTGTCACGGGTGCAGGCAGGGTGTCACAGATGCTCCCTCCAAAAACTATTCCATCCTTCTAAATTGATTTGCTTCATAGTTATTTCCAAATGCTCTGTTGGGTTCCTTCAGAAGAGCCTTATGTGTGGGGAACTTCCAGAGAAACAACTGGAACAGGGGAGAAGGCACCCCCCCAACTCTGTTGCCCCAACACTTCTTGGTAGCTGTAGGCTCCACGCCTACACACACACACACACACACACACACACACACAATGTGAGGAGATACTTCATATTCTCTGATATGTATATTCATAGAACCATACAATAGTAGAGTTGGAAGGGGCCTATACGGCCATCGAGTTCAACCCACTGCTCAGTGCAGGAATCCACCTTAAAGCTTGTCTGCATCCTTCTTGAATACTCAAGGACACAATACTCAAGATGATGCCTAACCAGTGCCGAACAGAGGGGAACCAGTACCTCATGCAATTTGGAAGCTATACTTCTATTAATGCAGCCCAAAATAGCATTTGCTTTTTTTGTAGCCACATCACACTGTTGGCTCATATTTGGCTTGTGACCTACAACAATTCCAAGATCTTTCTCGCTTGTGGTATTGCTGAGCCAAGTATCCCCCATCTTGTAACTGTGCATTTGGTTTCTTTTTCCTAGGTGTAGAACTTGGCATTTACCCTTTTAAATTGCATTCTGTTGTTTTCAGCCCAGTGCTCTAGCCTATCAAGATCACTTTGAAGTTTGTTTCTGTCTTCCAGGGTATTAGCGATCCCGCCCAATTTTGTGTCATCAAAATGGTACCATTGATAAGCATTCTTTGAGTCTGATGCTGTAGCCAACTTTGGATCCATCTAATAGCTGTTCCGTCTAACCCACTTTTAGCTAGTTTGTGAATCAGAATGTCATGGGGCACTTTGTCGAAAGCTTTGCTGAAGTCAAGATATACTATATCCACAGCATTCTCATAGTCCACAAAGGAGGTTACCTAATCAAAAAATGAGATCAGATTAGTCTGGCAGGATTTGTTCTTGACAAATCCATGCTGGCTTCTAGGAATCACGGCATTGTTTTCAAGGTGCTTACAGACTGACTTCTTTACAATCTGCTCCAAAAACTTTCCCAGTGGTGGATGTCAGATTGACTGGTCTGTATTTCCCAGGTTTCTCCTTTTTGCCCTTTTTGAAGATAGGGACAACATTAGCCTTCCTCCAGTCGTCTGGCACTTCACCCGTCTTCCATGATTTCGCAAAGACAATAGACAGTGGTTCTGAGAGTTCTGTCAGTTCCTTAATTACTCTAGGATGCAGTTCGTTGGGCCCCAGAGATTTGAACTTGTTCAAAGAAATTAGGTGTTCCTTGATCATTTGTTTGTCAAGCTCAAGCTTCAATCCTGCCCCTTCAGCTTGTACTTAATTTTTGCCAGAGGGGTCATAGACCCTCTTTTGGGAGAAGACTGAGTCAAAGTAGGAATTGAACACTTCTGCCTTTTCTTTGTCATCTGTTATCGATTTGCCATCCTCATTGAGTAATTGAACCACCATTTCTTTCCTGTCTTTTACTATGCACGGACCTGAATATTTTTTTTTTGCTGCTTTTAGCATCCCTCGCTAGCCTCAGCTCATTCTCAGCTTTAGCCTTCTTGATGCCATCTCTGCACTTCTATTCTACCTTTCTGTACTCTTCTTTGTAGCCTGGCCTTCCTTCCACTTCCTATATGTATCCTTTTTTGTTTTCAGGTCATCTCTAAGCTTTTTGTGGAGCCACATTGGTTTCTTCTGTTGTCTTCTATCATTTTCCCTTGTTGGAATTGTTTGTAATTGTGCCTTTAAAATGTCCTTTTTAGAAAACTCCCACCCATCTTGGACTCCTTTTTTCATTAGGGACAGTTGCCATGGGACCTTGCTTATCATAGTTCTGAGTTTATTAAAATTGGCTTTCCTAAAATCCAGAGTACGCATATGGCTACACTCAGCTTTTATTACCTTTAAAATCAAGAATTCAAGTATGATGTGGTCACTTTCCCCCAGAGTTCCCCTAACTGCCACTTTATCTACTAAGTCATCCCTATTGGTCAGTATCAAGTCCAGGATAGCCGTTCCTCTAGTTCCTTCCTCCATTTTCTGTAGGAGTTAGTTATCAGCCACACATGTCAGGAATTTCTTGGAAGGACCACTTTTGGCAGAATTTGTCTCCCAAATTATCGGGGTAATTGAAATTCCCACATTACTACTTTTTAAAAAATTAAAATCAATAGACCATAGTTCAAGACAGCCACATGACTACTACATCACACTTCCTTGAAATACTGACAATTTGCTTTTCAAAAGTTTCATCCTCATCTTCTCCTGATTGGGTGTTCGGTAGTAGACTCCAACTATCATGCTCCTTTTATTCCTGTCCCCATTTATTTTAATCCAGATGCTCTCGATGGGGCTCCCAGGCTCATCCTCTTGTATTTCTGTGCAGGGATAAGTATTTTTAACATCTAGTGCGACTCCACCTCCCTTTCTATTTCTTCTGCTCTTTTTGAACAAGTTATATCCTTCAATTGCTATATTCCTGTCATGGAAGTCATCCCACCAAGTTTCAGTTATACCTATCAAGTCGTATTTGCCTTCATGTCTTAAGAGTTAAAGTTTGTTCCGTTTGTTTCCCAGACTCTGGACATTACTAGATAGACATCAAAGACCATGTGCTTTATAGTCTGGCTTCTTTCCTACGTTACTATGAAGACTATTTTGGGGCATTACTGGAGCTGCTCCCTCTGTTAGGCCACATAAGCCACCATCCATTGTTGCCTCCAAGTTTACGTCTCCCTCCCCCATATAATTCAGTTTAAAACCCTCCTGATGAAGTTCTTCATGCTGTGGCTGAGCACATCCTTCCCAGCCACAGCATTCCTCATTTTGTCATTCACTGAACATGCGCAGAGTGTGGTTTTTATTCAAAGAAAGGAAAGCTTGCTAAACTTTCACCTCGTGCTGCATTTGTATAAGTGTAACTGCTTCAGAAAGCACTGGGAAAGGGGAGCATAATTCATTGATTAAGCCTCATTCATTTCAATGGCTCTATTCTAAGTGAGATTTATGTTGGATTTTACCCCAGGAATACAACCCTTGGGAGTATGTGTGGGGCCATTATTGGGATATTATTATTATTATTAAGCAACAATTTAATGAAGGATTTTGTTCACTCCCGTTGATTCAATCACATTTGACATTCCTGACTTCAGTACGTGTTCACTATTGTCTCTCATCTTGAAAAATAGGTCTCCCCTCCTTTCCCAATGCACCCAGTGTGTGTGTGTGTGTGTGTGTGTAACATACATGCAGGTCCATATGTGCAGGAAGAAAAATTTGTTGTACAAACTGAGTTTGAAAAACTGGTGGCGATGCTCTGATTCCAGGAACGCCTTCCCTGAGCCAATCAATTACAGTCAATAAGATTTCATCAGGAATGGATCATTATCACCAGTCCAGAGCTGCCTGACCCTTATTTATTTATTTATTGAATTCCATTTATATACCGTCCCATAGCCGAAGCTCTCTGGGCGGTTTACAAAAATTAAAAACATTGAACATGAAAAACACCGATGTACAAAATTTAAAACCATAAAGCATAAAATCAAGTTAGAATTACAATATCCTTTAAAACAACAATTCTGGGTCAAAGCACAACAACAACACAAAACCCTCAACATATGCTGTTAATGCCTGGGAGAAGAGGAAAGTCTTGACCTAGCGCCGAAAAGATAACAATGTTGGCGCCAGGCGAGCCTCTTCGGGGAGATCATTCCAAAATTGGGGGGCCACCACTGAAAAGGCCCTTTTCCTTGTTGCCACCCTCCATGCTTCCCTAGGAGTAGGCAACCAGAGGAGGATCTTAGATGTGGATCGTAGCGTATGAGTAGGTTCATGTTGGGAGAGGTGTTCCATCAGGTATTGTGGTCCCAAGCTGTGTAAGGCTTTATAGGTTAGAACCAGCACCTTGAATTGGGCTCAGAAACGTATAGGCAGCCAATGCAAGCGGGCCAGAGTAGGTCTTATATGCTCAAACCTTCTGGTTCCGGTTATCAATCTGGCCGCTGCATTTTGCACAAGCTGCAGCTTCTGCACCGTCTTCAAAGGCAGCCCCACGTAGAGTGCATTGCAGTAATCCAATTTAGAGATTACCAGAGCATAGACAACTGAAGCCAGGTGATCCCTGTCCAGATAGGGGCGTCCAGTGATGGCCCCCAGTGATCCAATCTTGTTCACATAGAAATTGCTTCAAATTGAGTAAGACTGTTACATTATCTGTCTAGCTCGGTATTATCTTCTCTGCCTGGCCTTCAGTTACTCAGACTGAAGTCTTTACCTTCCCTGATGTCCAAGAACTTTTAACTCAGGGGTGGGCAACTGTGGGAGATCCAGGGGGGATTTTTACACCCTGGTCCACCCCACAGACCAGAGAATCATGGTAGTCTGCTCAACACAGCTATGGAATGCTGAAAGGGATTTAGCTTTGTTTTCTAGCTACATTTTACCATTTTAGTGCTCTGTAGTATTAAAAACACTATTACCCATCCCGATCCAAAAATTACACTGCTGCCAAACTCAGCAGCTGGGGGCTCACACTGAGGTTGGGTATGGCTGGGGGCCACATGGGACTTGTGGTGTGGACGTTGGCCTGCTTTAAATGCAGTCAGACATAGCCGTGCCCAGAGCGCATGCACCTCTCCCCCAGCCTGGCACCCTCCAGATGTGTTGGACTCCAGTCAGCACTGCCAGGGACTATGGGAGTTGTAGTCTGACACATCTAGAGGGCACCAGGTTGAGGAAGGCTGGCATGCGCTCCACCACTGAGCTTCAGTTGATGAATTCATATAGGGTGTTTCCGATTTCAGAAATTAATTTGTTGATTTTCCATCTCATCTTGCAAATATTCCCCCCTCCCCACTAGCAGGAGTTGTGTGGGTGTGTTTTCTCTTTAGTTTTAAACTGTACAGGAGGAGAATTTAAAATAGAAGGTCTACCAAACAAAACACTCCACTTCCTTTCTACGAAATGTATTTATGAGCTTTTCTACACGAAGCATTTATGGTGTGGTAGTCATTCCCTACTCATAGCTGTTTATGGGTTGTTCAGATGATGTTGGCACCCTCCAGTTTCACTTCTGGTTATAAACAGCACTTTTTTGGAGTAGGGAAAATGCAGTAATATTTAAAGAAATTGAAGGGAAAAGCTTTTTGCTCTTGTGTAATTGTGCTATTCAGCTATACTACAGTGCCACCTAAAGGTTACGTTGCAGAAAAGCAAGGAAACAAACACTCTTCATGCAGTGCTCAGATCTCACTTCTGCAATGAAACCAAAAGTAGATGTAGCAGGTGAACTACCCCGTGTACATAAGCCATATATTCTGTACAGCACAGCGGGTGGGGAGGAAGCAATATGGGATTTGCTACCTGGCCTGCTCCCCCCAGCACCCCCCATACACAAATGCATCGCAGACACAGTTTGCTATGTTGGTTAATTAAATGTATACGTGAGATTTACCATAAATATATACACACCCTTTTCTACTTCTGGTGAAGTAGCTTCTTGCCTATAATACATTTGCTCCTGTTTAAGGCTCAGAGTTGGTTTCACTGCGCCAGACGCTAATCTGGCTGCTCTTGCAGGTTGTATTCATTCCAGGAGAGGGCAACTTGCGGCCCTCCAGATGTTGTTGGACTGCAAGTCCCATCAGCCCCAGCTAGCATAGCCAAAGGATGATGGGAGTTGCAATCCAACCACATCTGTTGGGCCCTGAGTTGCCTTTGGCTTATTTATTCCAACGCTCAAGTCCTTCTGAGTGAATGGGCTGTTTCCTGGGTTGGATGAGCCATGAGTCCCTCTTTCCTCTCTGCAGGACTGATCCAAGACAGAAAGCGCAGCTGTGACCTGCCACTCCATAACTGCAGGATGGGATTCTGCTCCCAAGAGGAAATTCCACATGGCGACTTTTGCTTCAACCCTGTGATTTTATGCTGCACACGTTTGCCCAGGGAAGAGAAGGGCTCTGAAAAAAGAGAGGATGCCACCCCGTACAGAGACGTTCTATGCAACCTCCTCTAATCCAGAGCAAGCCCTTCCTAAAGGACAGCCCCAAACAGGATACGGCCGTTGCTCCCTCTGAGCCTTTCAACTGCAGTTTGAATTGGTGACTGGGAAGCTTTACAAGACCTCATTTTAATTAAAGCATTATTCCGGCCGAGGCATTACATTCTTAAAGAAAGAGTTTACACCCCGGGTATTGCACATCTTTCAGCCAGAGGGGTTGATTTGATTTTGGAAAAGTTCTCGGGGGGCTGTGTTCCAGTACTGGGCAAGGCCCAACGTACCAAAAATACCAGCAGATTTTTGCTTAAAGCTCTTCCTTTCCATAATTAAGCCTTAAGGGAGCTGTTTGAACCTTTTAGAATGGTGGGGAAAAGTGCATGAAACCCGGGAACAAACAATTGGCAATTGGGGGAAAGGGGGTGTAGCTATCAGGAGAACAATGGTCTGATCCAGCGTGGCTCTTCTTCTCTTCTTATGTGCTACCTCCAATAGCAGAGGCAATAAGCTTTTGTACACCTGCTGCTGGGGAACATGGGTGGGAGGCTGCTATTGCACCATGTCCTGCTTGTGGGTTCATGTTCAACAGCTGGTTGGTCACTGTGTGAACAGAATGCTGGACTAGATGGACCCTTGATCTGGTCCAGCAGGGCTCTTCTTGCATTCCTACATTCTTATAAGAACACCCATGTTGGCTCAGACCAAGGCTCCATCCAGTCCAGCACTATATTTACACAGTGGCCAACCTGCTATCACTGGGAAGCCCATAAGCAGGACTTGAGTGTAACAGCACTCTCCCACCTATGTTCCCCAGCAACTGGTGCACACAGCCTTCCTGCCTCTGATATTGGAGGTAGCACATAACCATAAGGGCTAGTAGTCATTGATAGCCTTCTCCTCCAGGAATTTATCCAACCCCCTTTCAAAGCCATCCAGATAAGTGTCCGTATGACCATCCATCCATCCCTGGTATCAATGGCTACTAGTCATGATAGCTATGTGCTATCTCCAGTAACAGAGGCAGTAAACATGAGTTGCTGGGGAACAAGGTTGGGAGAGTACTGTTGTGCTGTGTCCTCTTGTGGGTCCTTGGTCAACAGCTGGTTGGCCACTGTATGAACAGAGTGCTGGACAAGATGGACCCTTGGTGATGTTGTTATTTTGTTTTAGAATCCAGAGGTTAGTACAACAACAATTTGACATCAGAGATTTTAAAGCTTGTGTACGCAATTTTTTTAAAAACAAAATATCTGGGAGCGGTTGAAGGATGCACAAAACCACAAACTGTTTAATCCATGATAGAAATGTTAAACGTAATGAAGGCACTTTCCTAAAAGGAGGGCGAAGATGGAGTTGTCCGGCTGCTTTGGATACTCTTGCCCAGGTTTCGGGGACGTCCCACTTCGCGTCGTATTATTTCATGCGACAGCATTTCAGTCTCGCATGGTAACATGTTCCGATCTCAACTTCGTTGTAGTAGCATTGATTGCTCCGGCATCTTCCCCCTCTTTGCCAGCAGATCCTGGCGGCTAAGTTCAAACAGGCTCCTTGACGAAGGAAAATTGCAATTCATAATCACAGGCGCTCCTTATGAGAGATGAAGGAGCAATGATCTTGAGTGGGAGGGGGTTGACAATTATGACAGGGAAGGGCTTCAGCTTAGCGGGAGAGTGGATGCTCAGTTTCTGTCCCTGGTATCTCCTGGTAAAAGAATCTCAGGTACTAAGGCCAAGGAAGATTGTTGCCTGAGACCTCCAAGAGCTGCTACAACCAGTCAAGTTTGGCAATATTGGCCTAGATGGACTGATAAGGCAGCATCCTTATGTTGAATATCAGATTTCATGGTGAATCTGGGAAGGGGAACTACATATCTGTGACTACGTATTTGTATTGTATTATACAAATCTATGGTGCAACCATACTTAGAATACTGTGTACCGTTCTGGTCACCACACCTAAAAAGGGATATTGTAGAGCTGGAAAAAGTACAGAAAAGGGCAACTAAAATGATCAAGGGTCTGCAGCATCTCCCCCGTGAGGGAAGGTTACGACAACTGGGATTGTTCCCTTGGAAAAAAGGATGCCAAAGGGAGACATGATAGAGGTGTGCGAAATCATGCATGTTGTGGAGAATGTGGATGGGGAGACATTTTTTCTCCGTCTCTCAAAATGCTAGAAACCAATGGGGCCATCCCACGAACCTGATTGGTGGGAGATTCAGGACAGATCAAAGGAAGGACTTCTCTACACAGTGCAGAGTTAAACTATGGAATTCACTACCACAAAATGTAGTGATGGCCACCAATTTGGATGGCTTTAAAAGGGGGTTGGAGGAGAAGGCTATCAATGGCTACTAGTCCTCATGGCTATGCGCTACCCCCAGTATTCAGAGGCAGTAAGCCTATATACGGCGGTTGCTGGGCAATATGGGTGGGAGGATGCTATTGTACTCATGTCCTGCTTAAGGGCTATATGCACAAAGGTTTTCCATGTGGCAGGACCTTTGACTGTGCAGCATACCCACTGTTGTGGAGAGCATACATATGGACAGTGGTAGGTGCGCAGGCAATATTCAATATGCAGGTTTATAAAATGATGCCTGGTGTCAAGAAAGTGATAGAGGGAAGTTTTTCTCCCTCTCTCATAATACTAGAACCCAAAGGACTCATCCTATGTAGCTGAGTGTTGGGAGATACAGGGCAGACAAAAGGAAGTCCTTCTCCACAGAGCGCAGAGCCAAACTGTGGAATTTGCTACTATGTAGTAAGTGACGGCCACCAAGTTGGATGGCTCTAAAAGGGGGTTAGAGAAATCCATGGCTATCAGTGACCACTGGTCCTGATGGCTACATGCTACCTCCGGTATCAGTTGTTGGGGGAAATGACCAGGAAGGAGTTGTTGCATTCGTGTCCGACTTACGAGCCTCCCATGGGCAGCTGATTGGCCACTGTTGGAACAGAGAGGTCTTCAGTCTGATTCAGGAGTGTGCTTGTTAGGGGCGCAGGCAGGGAGACACAAGGGCATTGTGGGGAGTATGTGCATGGAGGGGTCTTTTGTCAACAGCCCTATTAGGTGAGATGATCTTATACAGTAGAGAGGAGAATCTGAGCCGATCTACACTACTGCTTTAAAACGGTTTATAACAGTTTTAAACTGGTCAATAACGGTTATTAACTGGTTTAAAACTGTTATAAACCATTTTAAAACAGTAGTGTAGATCGGCTCCCAGACTCAGCGTGCTATTTAAGGCATTGTGTTGCCAAGTATAACATGGCACTTCCAAAAATGAGTCGTGGAACTCACACTGTGGAGGGCCACTACACACCTCTTTCTGTTTGTTTCTTCTTCTTGCCACGTCAGAGTGCTGGGAATGAAAAACGCAAGTGTGGCCTCACAGGTAATGTTTGGAAGAGACCCCCTTGCGAATATCAGGATGCCCCCAGTGGATTCCTCTTACCCAAAGAGATCAGGAAGGCAGAAAAAACAGCGACAATCAACAGATGACAGAACCTCATGGTTGGAGATTGAGCTGGGCGTTCCAAAAAACCAGAACAAAACTAAAACTGAGTATGAGATGAATAGCTTTTCAATGGCTGGAAAGGTGAGATTCGAAATGTGTTGGATAAGTGGATTTGGCTCTTCAAATTCTTTCATCAGCGTACACACACCCAGGTTGTCCATTGTTCTACCAAGAGACAGAACTCACTAGCTCAAAAAACCCCGAGAATAAAAATCCTGTGTTCCTATTGGCCCAAAGGAAGTCATGTGACAGATGTGGAATGTTTCATTGTTGAATTGGTGATTTTTCTTGAAAGTTCCTTCATTTGTTGGCCATGCAAGCAGTCTTCAGGCACGCACGTGTGTGAATAAATGTAAACAACGTCTGATTTATATATTTTAAAAAGTTTATTGTTACCTCTACTATTTTTAGTAGAGTTCAAATGAATGCCCCTTTCTACCAGAAGAATGATAACTCCAGGTTTTGAGGGCACTTGGGCAAGACACCCCAATGGGCCACGTCCTGCCATGATTTTACCTTCTCACCACCATTGGCAGCAGCTGTTCTTGGTTCTTCTCTGTTTCCCCATCCTTGCTACCACCGAGTTGCTTGCCAGAGTAGAGAGCCAGTGAGGAAGAAGGCAATGGCATCTCCTCCTCCTCGCCACCACCATGGTCCGGACTAGACCAAGAGATAGTTGAGCAAGCAGGTTGCAGTGGTGAAGAGGAAGAGCAACTCCATGGGGATCTTGTCAGTGGTCCCCTGCTGCAGTGTGGGCTCCTAGCAGATGCCCAACCAGGACAACCTTGATGCCAGACCTGTACGAGATCTATTAAAGCTCCAGTAGCAGAGGGAGACCAAGGGCCCATCTAGTCCAGCACTCTGTTCGCACAGTGGCAAACCAGTTGTCGACCAGGAACCCTCAAGCAGGACATGGGTGCAACAGCACCCTCCAGCCCATGTTCCCCAGCTACTGGTGAATATAGGCTTACTGCCTCTGATACTGGAGGGAACACATAGCTACCAGGACTAGTAGCCATTGACAGCCTTCTCCTGTGTGGGCTAGTAGGTGGGGTGTGTGTCTAACTCCTTGAGGATACTTAATAGTCCTCGATGCATTTGTTTGGATTATAGTTTAGGATTTTACTTGCCTATGAAAAAACTGGAGCCGGGTGGAAAGTGATGCTACCCAAATCATGGGCAAGGAACACAAGTCAAGCAGATAAGCCAAACAAAAACCAGGGCTCCTCTTCCCAGAGCTTCACAGAATCGGCTCAGAACTGGATGTCTTTTCTCTTGATGACTCAGGTGATGAGGCAGAAAAGACGTCAGGAGGGACGGGAGTTCTAAAACTTGGATAACCTTTGCTCATTTGTGCTCCAAATAAGAAACAAATTAATTATTTTAAAAGATTTCTTGACAAAAATTAAATAAATGTGAACTCAGGGAAATTATAAAAAGGGAAGATTTATGCTGGACTCATACAGACAGTTTGGATGAAGGAAGTGGGGAAAATGGAGGGGGAATAAATTGGCAAAAGTTTTGGGGAAATTATAATAGGGGGATATTATGTACATAATATTATGTACAGATATTATGCTGGTTATCACCTATAAAGCCCTATATGGATAAGGTCCAGGTTATCTGAAAGACCCTATCCTCCCCTGTGAGCCTGCCCATGCTCTAAGATCTTCTGGGGAGGCCTTTCTGTCAGTCCTATCAACATCCCAGGAATGGCCTGATGGGTATGTGGGAAAGGGCCTTCTTGGTGGCTGCTTCAAGGATCTGGAACTCCCTTCCCAGGGAAGACTGGCTCCATCGTTGATACATTTTCGGAGGCCGGCAAAAACTTTCTTATTCTGGCAAGCCTTTGGTGAATAATGTGGACCTCCATCTATGTTTAATTTTTTTAAAAAATAATATGTATTTTAAACGTGGAAATGTTTTAATACTGAAATCTGTTTAATTATATTTTTAACTATTGTATATTTTTATTTAGAGCGTTCAACTGTATATGTTTTAATTTTGTAAAGCTGCCTTAAGGCCCACTATTGGGCAAAAGGCGGGATACAAATAAATATGATGATGATTAATAATAATAATTTTGGATACAAAATGTATATTTTGCTTCTGAAAAGGGAAATAAAACTAGGAAGGGGAAAATAAATTGGCAAATATGTTATAAGGTTTGATCTTACAGTTGCTTGGAGAGAAGACAACCCAGCCTGAGACCTCAACCATTTGAAAACGCCAATTAGGTGACAGAAACACAAAAGGAGTTTTCATCATCCATCATCATCTATGTATTTATTTATTTATTGTATTTATATACTGTCCCACAGCCGAAGGTCTCTGGGCGGTTTACAAATTAAAAACATTGAACTCTAAATGGTACCTCAACCATTTGAAAACGCCAATTAGGTGACAGAATTAGGTGACAGAAACACAAAAGGAGTTTCCATCATCCATCATCACCTATGTATGTATTTATTTATTGTATTTATATACTGTCCCACAGCCAAAGCTCTCTGGGCGGTTACTATTCTACAAAATTTAAAGCCATAAAGAGCATAAAAACAGGTTATAAATGTAATATCCATTTAAAAACAACTATTCTGGGTCTAACAACAGCACAAAACCCTCAACATACGCTGTTAAATGCCTGGGAGAACAGGAAAATCTTGTTGGCACCAGGCGAGCCTCGTCAGGGAGATCATTCCATAATTGGGGGGGGCACCACTGAAAAGGCCCTCTCTCTTGTTGCCACCCTCCATGTTTCCCTCAGAGTAGGCAACCGGAGGAAGACCTTAGATGTAAATCGTAGTGTACAGGTAGGTTCGTGCCGGGAGAGATGTTCTATCAGGTATTGTGGTCCCAAACCGTGTAAGGCTTTATAGGTTAGAACCAGCACCTTGAATTGGGCTCGGAAACGTATAGGCAGGCCAGGGTTGGTTTTATATGTTTGAACCTTCTGGTTCCTGTTATCAATCTGGCCGCTGCATTTTGCACAAGCTGCAGCTTCTGAACCATCTTCAAAGGCAGCCCCACCCTAGAGTGCATTGCAGTAATCTAACTTGGAGGTTAGCAGAGCATGGACAACTGAAGCCAGGTTATCCCTGTCCAGATAGGGACGTAGCTGGGCCACCAACCGAAGTCGGTAGAAGGCACTCTGTGCCACCTAGGCCACCTGAGCCTCAAGTGACAGAGATGGTTCTAGGAGAATCCCTAAGCTACGAACCTGCTCCTTCAAGGGGAGTGCAACCCCATCCAGAACACCCTCCATTCCCTTATTTGATGGGGAAAAAAACATGAATGTGGTGGCTTGCCATAACATAAGAATTGATCAGTAGCAATTTAAATTGGAATCTTCCCACCAAAGGCTTATTCAGATTTTGGAATTCCTGTCTTTTCTGCCTTATCAATTGAGTCTCCAGAGAAATTGCATCCCATTCTGGGCTGATTGAGATATTCTGGGGAAGATGGACCTTTGTTTTGTTTTTACTTATCTGCTCAGCCTGCGACCTTGGTCTATTGTTTGGGTTGCATGGCTTTCCGCTCACTTCCAGTTTTCCCTTAGGCACATAAATCACAGGCCATAAACTAATCAAATTCATCAAGGACGCTACTGAACTGGGCCTCGTTTACACTCAGAATAAAAAGGCCTAAGTCAGGGGACCAAGAGAGAGGGAGTCTCCTTTGACCCTGAATGATCCGGAGTCTCTCCAGTGCTACATCAACTGACCCTGAGGATGTTTCCAACAGTTTTCTGCGTTGCTTTCTTAGTACTCTGTGCCTCAAGACCAGGTAAGTTGTACTTTTACAACCCAGAGTCTTTTGGGCAAGAACTAATGGGCTGCAGAAATGGAAGAGGGCTTCTGTTACCATGGCTTTATATTGCTCCTTTCTCACAGCAGGAAATTCGGGAAAGGCAAGAGAAAGTCAGCTAAGGAGGGAGGAAAGATCAATTCCAAAATATCTGGCAGAATTTTTCAGAATTCTATGCATTGGAGGGAGGAGTGGAGGAAATGTTCCAGCCCCTTCGTGCTATAAGCACCATTAAAAAACAAACACCTTCCCTTTCTTTTTTAAATTCCCCCTTTGCCTCGTTTCGTTATGTTTTGGCATTTTTAACCCCCCCTTTCCTTTTCCCTCCTCCCCAATTTTATTATGTTTTGATATTTTTAATGGAAATTGTTTTTAGCTATTTTATGTTTAGCTATTATATGTTTTGTATGTTTTAACTGTTGTAAGTCACCTAGGGTCTTTTTTTTTTAAGAGAAAGGCAACTAAGACATTCAGTTAATTAAGCTCTGGTATAAATATTCCTTTTAATTCTCCTTTTCCTGCCTGCCTGCCTGCCTGCCTGCCTCCATTCTTTTCTTTTCTCTTTCTTTCTCATATAATAGCACAATGGGCAAATTAGCAGATGTGAAATCAGAGAACAAAGAAAGCTGGTCTTGGTAACGTGTAGCAGTGGCTCTCCAGAATTTCAGGCAGGATTTTTTTCAAGCTCTACCTAGAGATGCCAGGAATCGAACCTGGAACCTTCTACATACAAAGCAGGGGCTCCTCCACTGAGCCACAGTTCCTCCCCTTAGTAATTGCAAACAGTTTAATCGAATCATAGCATCACAGAATGGTAGAGTTGGAAGGGTCCTCTAAGGCCATCCAGTCCAGCCCCCTGCTCAATACAGGAATCCGCCTTAAAGCATCCCTGACAGACGGTTGTCCAGCTCTATCTTGAAGTCCTCTAATGTGGGAGAGCTCACAACCTCCCTAGGCCATGGGTTCCATTGCCATACTGCTCTAACAGTCAGGAAGTTTTTCCAGATGTCCAGCCAGAATCTGGCTTCCTGTCACTTGAGCCTAGTATTCAGGGGGACCATATTGAAAGGAGGACAGGGGTTATCTTTAACAGTTATATAGGGAATTTCAGCCAATGTCATTTGTATACTTGCAGCACCTGGTGAAATCCCTTCTTCATCACAACAGTTAAAGTTGCAAGAGCCCTGCCCTCTTTTGTATCTGGTCATGCGAGGCAGGGCTGTTGCAGCATGAACTGTTGTGATGGATGGAACTTCACAGGTGCTGCATGCGTACAAATGCTGAAATTTCCCTTTCCTATGCAACTGTTAAAGATACAGGAGCCCTGTCCTTCTTTTCATAGGGTCATCCTATGAACACCCTTCCTTCCTTCCTTCCTTCCTTCCTTCCTTCCTCCCTCCCCCATAGCCCTTTGCTTCTGTATCCCTGTTGGTAACCCCTGCTCTGTGTCTCTGCACAGGGCACAGCAATGAAATGGACACCCTGAAGTGTCACGAAGACAAGGGGACATGCCACCCCATGATTTGCCCTGCGCAGAAGATGGCCAAGGGAACGTGCTACGACGGAGTGCAGCTTTGCTGTGTTGGTGAGTTGGTGCACAGGTGTGGGTGGGTGAGTGGGGGACGAAAGGTTGATGAGCTGGAACTTTGGGGGGTGCTGTGGCACTCGTGACTTGCATGTAGATTCCCCGTGGGCAGCTGGTTAGACACCCTGTGAACAGAATGCTGGACTAGATGGACCCAGCATGGATCCTTTTAATTATTAGCATTGCGCAGCGCTCTCTCTCTCTCTCTCTCTCTCTCTCTCACACACACACACACACACACAGACACACACAAACGTACAGCATCCGTCTTTCCAGGTTGCTGTTTCTCATCATTTCACAGCTTATGTAGTCGTTTTGCACTTTCATTGAGCAAAAGAAGCTCTCATAATAATCAAAAGCACCAGGTACCCAAGTTTGGGCATTGGCAGCTGTTTTCCCATCCATCCCTCGTAATAAGAAATACGAGATATTGGGGAGATGACCTTTTCCTGAAGTTCTTACTGCAGTGGCAAAGCCTGGTGTGTCCCACCCTATCCAGCAGGTGGAAGCCCACATGGTTGAATGCTCTTCCTTTAAAAAGAGCATTCCTCCCCCAAAACTAGCATCTCAGGGAGAGGGGTTCTAGCATAGCCCTCTCCCTGACAAGCAAGTTTTCTATGTGAAGTCATTTAGTTATTTAGTGGGAGAGCATTCAATGGCAAGAGTTGCCACCTATGGTCTGTAATGGTATAGCTCAGGCATGTCGGTTCATACCTCCCTCCCCTGACTGGGACAAATATTGGCACAGGGAGAAAGAATCAAGCCTCTCTCCCTGAGCATTATGGCCCTGATCCAATTCCCACCAACCCTGCTTCCTTTTACCCTGTGTGTGTGTATGTGTGTGTAAATCACATCAGAGAGCTTCATTGCCACATCTCCCGAGGAAAATCATTCTGTAGCCTCAAGGCAATTACAGGAAAGGGCCCAGCGTGCTCCCCATGGACTACAACTCCCACCATCCCCATTTGGGAGTTCCAAGCAGGGCATGGCTAGGGGAATCTCAATGGAAAGAAATGTTTCCTAAGGCTGCTGTGGCATAACATCGAAAAGTCCCTATTTCAAATCATGCTTTGGCCCTTCAGCAGCCTTAGGCAAGTCACCTGCACTGTCTCCCTTGTGTCCAAGTTGGGGATAATGACACAGACCTACCCTGCAGGGTTGGTGTAAGGATTTCTGCAAGGCAATAAGCATGACATATTGTGAACACTAGGGTGTCCGTATGGAAAGGAAAGGAGGAGCAGGCTCCTGTATCTTGAACAGTTGCATAGAAAGGGGGATTTCAGCAGGTGTCATTTGTATATATGCAGAACCTGGTGAAATTCCCTCTTCATTACAACAGTTAAAGCTGCAGGAGCCCTGCCCTCCTTTGTATCTGGTCAATAGAGCAGAGTTCCTGCAGCTTTAACTGTTCACCATGAGTAGGGGGACCAGATAAAATCCAGGTCAGGGCTTATGTAACTTTAACAGTTGTAAAGAAAAGGGAATTTCAGCCAGGATCATTTGTATGCAATTAGTTCCTGGTGAAATTCCCTCTTCATCACAACAGTTAATGGTGCATGCACTATACTAGTGTGACCATGTACAAAAGAAGGCAGGGCTCCTGCAACTTTAACTGTTGTGATGAAGACAGAATTTCACCAGGAACTAATTGTGTACAAATGACACTGGCTGAAATTCCTTTTTCTCTACAACTGTTAAAGTTACATGAGCCCTGACCTGGATTTTAATTGGTCACCCTAACCAGGAGCCTTGTCCTCCTTTCCATATGGTCACCCTAGACTGAACACTCTATGGCAGGGCTGGGCAGTTTGGAGTCCTCTAGAACTCTTGGCCCACAACTCCCATCATCCTAGGCTATGTTGTAGGCCAAAGTACCTGGAGGTCCCAAGTTGCTCACCCATAGGTTAATGCCTAACAATGGTGCACCTGTTTACTCAGCTGTAAGCCTCATTGTGTTCAATGGGGCTTACTCTCAAGTAATCTTGCACAGCAACCTCAGTGTGAGTTTAAACTGTGAAGGGCGTTAGTCAGTATCAATATTCTGGAGTTTGTAAATGTATGTTGACAATGGATTACACTAGCCTTCCTCCAGATTTGTGAACTCCAATTCCCATCAGCCTCAGCTAGCATGCCCAATGGACAGGGATGATGGGAGTTAAAGTCCAAAACATCTGGGAGGAAGTAGGCTGGAGGAGACTGGAAAAGTATAGCATAATTTTCAACATTGCATCAAGAAGATATTTGGAGTTTATATGGAGTTGGATTTCTCTCAAATATTCTCTCTCCCTCTCTCATTAGATTGCCCTGAATCTTCCCTCAGTGATGAAGGCAATGGTGTATTCTGTCGAGGTGGATTTGGTATACGTGACTCCATCAAAATTCTTCATGAGAAAGGTGTAGGAAAAAGGGATTATTATAAGACGAAGGGAAGAAGTCTAAAGAGGCCGACGCCGGGCAGTCGTGAGGACCTGGAGGAAGAAAACGCCAGTCTTTAAGAGTAGGAAATAGCGATGTAACCAGGGCGGGGCCACTGGGAATGAGGCTCTGCCTGGATCACTCATTTGCCCACCAAAGAAGCATGCAAACACTGGTGTTTACATTTGCGATTTGACTCAAGAGCATAGGAAGAGCCATGCTGGATCAGACCAGAGGCCCATCTTGCCCTGCACCTTCCTTCCTTCCCACGCTGGCCAACCAGCTGCCTTGGGACACTCCCAACCCCCTCCTGGTAACCTGCCCCTCACAAACTCTTCCCCCTTGAATTGTCAGTGTCTCTCAGTAGCCCAGTTATGCCTCTGCAGCTCCTTGCCATGAGCTCTCAGCCAATTCCTCCATTAAAGAACAGTTCTCACTGGAGGGTTGAAGGTGTATTCATTGTGCATTTGAATTGCAATTGCTTTACCAAGTTAATTCCCCCTAAAACAATGTGTACATTTTAAAGCCTTGTTTGTAATAATAATAATAAAAATGTGCTGAGTGGGGTTCCCTGGAGATTTGTCCATGTTTGGATTTTAGGGTGGGGTGACCGTATGGAAAGGACAACAGGGCTCTTGTATCTTTCACAGTTGCATGGAAAAGGAAATTTCATCAGGTGCCATTTGTATGCATGCAGCACCTGGTGAAACTCCCTCTTCATCACGAAAGTTAAAGCTGCAGGAGCCCTGCCCTCTTCTGTATCTGGTCACTCTAGTATTGCTCCTGCAGCTTTAATTGTTGTGATGAACAGGGAATTTCACCACCTTCTGCATGCATACAAATAACACCTGCTGAAATTACCTTTGCAAAACAACTGTTAAAGATACAGGAGCCCTGTCCTCCTTTTCATATGGTCACCCTAATTATGCTTGCATTTGCTTTACGAAGTTAATGTCCCCTAAATCTATGTGTACATTTTAAAGCCTTGTTTGCAATAAAAAATGTACTGAGAGGCTTTCTCTGACGATCTGTACGTGTTTGGATTTTCTGGGGATGCCTATTTCCCCCTCCCAATACACCATGTTCAGTTGATGGTGAACCTTTCCCCGTTGCTTCCATACCTCCCTTACCTTCTCTGATGCTCCCTCCAAAAACTATTCCATCCTTCTAAATTGATTTACTTCATAATGTTATGAATAGTGGACTTTTCCCATCTCCCTTGATCTAAATGCTTTGGGTTTTTTCCCCCATTTTTGCAAGCCTAGTTGAATGAAATGTAATCATTTTTGCCATTGTGCCAGATTTTCTGAACCAATTATTATGGGAAGCCCAGGGTTCAGGCGTTTACATTTTTTGGTGGTAGCAATTTCATGATTATGAGCTTTTATACTTGGGATGGCCTTGTGGCAGGGAGTTCCATAGACTCAAGTCTCAAGGTATTTGAATAGGGAACAGCAGCAGGTTTTCCACCACAGACTTCCATCCCTGCAGCCATGCTTGACTGCTCCTCTTGGGTTTCTCTCCCTGAATCCCTTCCCCACATCACAATGATGCTCTAGAGTTCCCTGTGATGCTGCACCTTTAATTTTGCACTGGGTGCCTGCTGGGTGACCCTTTTGATGGTCCCGGTGAGATGCCATTCTGAGCATAGAATCATAGAATAGTAGAGTTGGAAGGGGCCTCTAAGGCCATGGAGTCCAACCCCCTGCTCAGTGCAGGAATCCACCTTAAAGCATCCCTGACAGATGGTTGTCCAGCTCTATCTTGAAGGCCTCTAGTGTGGGAGAGCCCACCACCTCCCTAGGTCATTGGTTCCATTGTCGTACTGCTCTAACATTCAGGGAGTTTTTCCTGCTGTCCAACTGGAATCTGGCTTCCTGTAACCTGAGCCCATTATTCCGTGTCCTGCACTCTGGGAGGATCGAGAAGAGATAATCCCAGATGAGGACTGGGATGAAAGCACCTGCTCTTTCACACAGGTGAGCTTGCCCATCGGAAGTGAGGTCTTGACTAACGATTTGCAGTGTGTCAGACAGTGTTTCTCACCCGGTAAGCACCTGCCCAAAAGGAGAGTTTTAAATCTTTGCATTGCTGTTCAGTTTTATTCTGGTTTAGGGTGACCATATCTGATTTTTACCTGGGATTTGTCTGGGACAATCAATGATTTTGGGGGTGTCAGGCGGATTTTATAGAATTGTCTATAATGTCCGGAATTACAGGCTTTCCCCTTTAAGGCCCCATCCAAATTCATTAATCAAACAGTGAGATGTGCAGACTGCAGAGCATGGCAAGGCTGGGCATGTCCCAGGGCACCAAGAGCCTATCTACACACGCAGGATTAAACACTTTGAAAACGTTTTGAATACTGTATATGGAGTGTGTCCTGGGCCCCAACAGTTCTCAAAACTGTTATAGACCCCCTCTAGATGGATTCCGTTTGACGCCTGGTTAGCCGATTATGCGCATATTCGCTGAAGCGCTTTATCGTAAATGCTTGTATGCAGGAGGTAATTAAGCACTCAACTGGTGACCTTACGAGTTGTTTAAAATGCACTTTACAAGTAGTTAATGCGGAGAATTGCTTGTTCACATAGTCAAAATGCGCTTTAACGGCCGGAGCAAAATAAAACTCGCTATTTAACGTGCATTCGATAATGCGCATAATCGGAGAGAAAACGCGCCTCTATGCCTGATTTGCGTTCCATTCTTGTAGAGGTAAATTTTTTAATGTGCCTTGAAAGAGCTTTAAATGCCTCTTGTAGAGGCAGCCATAAACCATTTTAAAACAGTAATGTAGATAGGCTTCAAGACTGTCAAAGGGCCCCTTGCTCTAACAATAATTCTGTTCCCACTCGGCACATATTTTTCCCAAGACGAGGCAGGAGGAGAAAATTCTCAGTTTGCATTTCCTGCCAATTCCAAGAGGGTGGCGGTGTGTGTGTGTGGGGAAACAACTGAGCATGTTTTGCTTGAGGTTTCCCCGAATCCAGGAGCCAACACTGGAGATGGGTCGTGTAGAGTTTTTTTCTATTTAGGGGTGCATCTACAAGAGCGATTTAAAGCTCTTTCAAGTCTCATTAAATTTTTTACCTCTACAAGAGAGGAGCGCAAATCGGGGGTTGAGGTGCTTTATCTGTCCGATTATGCGCATTATCGAATGCATGTTAAATAGTGAGTTTTAAGTCTCCATGGCCGTTAAAGTGCATTTTGACCATGTAAACATGGGTTCCCTCTTCCTTTGGGTGCCTCCTTTCTCTGTCCAGTGGGGTGCCCCCCCCCAGCTTTATGGATAAACAGAGATACTACAGTGCTGGAAAATGGGCAGAGGAGGGCAACTTTTCGAGGGGCTGGAGCATCTCCGTTATGTGGGAAGGTTATAATGGCTGTGGTTGTTTAGCTTGGGGAAAAAGGGAGGCTGAGGGGAGACATGATAGAGGTGTACAGAATTATGCAGGGTGTGGAGAATGTGGAGAGGGAGACATTTTTCTCCCTCTCTCATTATACTAGAACTCCATTATACTAGAACCCCATTATACTAGAACCCATGAAGCTGATTGGTGGGAGATTCAGGACAAATAAAAGGGAAAACTTCTTCAGTGAAATTATGGAATTCACTTCCAGAAGATGTATTGATGGCCAACGATTTGGATGGCTTTGAGCATCATCAGACAAGCATTTTATTACACGCTCATTACTGGCCCCTCGTGGAGTTTTGTGGGTCCTTTTGACAACACCATCTGTCTACCATGTGCCTCCCACTCTTTTTCTCAGTTTTAGAGTGGTAAAAAAGACTGTGTTTTAATCTGAGGCCAAGTCTACACCGGGCATTTTTCCTGGGGTTGTAGCTGCCGCACAGGGGATCCCGGGGGCAGGCAGGGACGACCCCTCCATTTTTGCAGGATAACTGGTTGCCCAGTTATCCTGATTTTCCCCACTGTCCTGGGATGATCCTGAGCACTGTGGGAGGTGTGTGCTTCCATCTCGGCTTCTTCCCTCCTCCAGGGAATGAGCTGGTCCAGGGGAAATGATTTTTGTTTTGTTTTGTTTTTTGCCCACGTTTTTGTTGGAACACAATTGTGCTCCCGGGTTCAATTTCTTTTTTTTTTAAAAAAAATGGTTGGCGCAATGGGGGCGTCATCTCCCTTCCCTTCTGGGATATCGCGCTTCCATTTGGATACTGGGGGAGGATTGCCGAAGCAGGTAAGTCCACGATCCTCCCCTCCCTCCCTCTACACCCTTAGGTGTTGCAAGGGCCTCAGTCTCCTGAGATTGTGCTATAAATTGCCCACTAGAGGGTGCAGTCCCCACTGAAATCCATTGAAATGTACAGGCCCATGTGGTCACTGGTCCCTTCTCGGTGAAAAGTGAGCATTTTGAAAGCGGAAGAGAACCAGCAAGAGAGCCCGTGGTGAGGAACACAATTTCCCCCCATCTGATGAGCCCTTTAAAAGAGGGTTGGATAAATTCCTGGAGGAGAAGGCTATCAATGGCAGTGCTACCTCCAGAATCAGAGGCAGTAAGCCTGTATGCACCGGTTGATGGGGAACATGGGTGGGAGGGTGCTATTGAACCTGTGCCCTGTTTTGTGGGACCTTGGTTGACAGCTGTTTGGCCACTGTGTGAACAGAATGGTGGACTAGATGGACCCTCGGTCTGATCCAGCCTGGCTTTTCTTATGTTCTCATGTTCAATAACAAAATGTGGTTTGGCTTTATTTGACTGAGCCAGTTTCCTCCTCCTTCCTTCCTGCCCCTGAAGAGAATTATTTAAATCAACCCGCTTGATAAAACTTCAAAGCTGAACAGAGAACACCAAGAACACCCAAGAATGACATTTGAAACAAGACAGCTCAAAACTAGGAATTCAAGTGCATATTTCCAACCTGCATTTAATGAATGGATCACACCATTTTCTTTTCACGAGGACAGCCCACTCTCCTTCCACAATCAAAGGTGAAGATCCATCTCTTCTATCAGGAAATGAAGGCTATTCATGCTCACATGTTCCTGAGCATCGGCTATCATTTCCTGCAGCATTCCTTCTTAGGTTCACATTAGGCCGACAGACGATCTTTGCGGGGGCACTTCATCACTTTTGGAATGCAGGTGCCTCCCATTTCTTCACAACTCTGAGCTTGAACTGCATGAAAGAAACAGAGATTTTGCCTGTTAGTTGGATCTTGTCCTGGAAGGGGAGTTAAAAACAAACAAACAAAACAAACAAACAAACTGGCCACAGGTTTAGAACGATGTACACAGAAGGAAAAGTTCTGATTTGACCGACAGTCTTATCAATATCGTCACATCTTTCCTTGGACCTTCCATAATATTTCTTCCTTTCTCCCCAGACACATGCTGCATCATAGCAACATTTCCGTGTACCGGCTCAAGTCTTGTGTCCATCTAGCCAAAGAGTGTCAAACCCCATTCAGTGGAAGGCCTGAATTCAGATTTGGACCAGATCCAGGGGGCTGCAATTCCATTGGTGGGCAAAGGCAAAAGAGGTATGCAAAAGATCTTCAGTCTGGGGAAAGGGATAATGGCTGCCTGTGGCCCTCAAGTGCTATATTGGGACCCCAGGTCAGCCAGGTTTTGCCCAGGACCCTGAGGTGCTACACTCCATATGCCAAGCATGTCCTCTAAGCAATGACCCTTCCCATTCCCTGCTAAGGAGATGTTCTATAGGAGTTGCTGAGGATGGTTCATGAGGACACCACTGGGAGGTCTCCGACTCTAAGCTGCTTGACTGGGCAAAATCTCCCTCCCAGTTTGACTGATTTGGCATCCTTGGTCCAGAAGAATTAAGGGAAGAAGAGAAGGCTGAAGGAGAGGAAAAATGGAAAGAACCAGAGTGAGCAACAGAGAGAGAGAGATGAGAAAGAGACGGGGGAGGCATTCAAGAGTAAGTGAGGATACATCATCAGTGGCGTTATGCATTTCCTTTTTAAAGCACACGTACTCATGTTTGACTTGTCCCCGATTCGCAGTTCAATTTGTGCAAATGTTCGAATTTGCGCAAATTCACTCCTGTAGAGTGAATCAGCCCCTCTTTCGTCTATAGAAGAAATCTGTGCAAATTTGGGAAATCAAGTTTCCCGTTGAATCGCATTTCGATCTGTGCAAATTCACCGTCACACAGAGCGATCAGCGATGAGGAAGGTGAACAGGAATTGGGCACCAATACAAGAAGTGGGACAATGCTCAGTCCCACCAGCAATCTCAAGCAGTGCTTATTCTTCCATGCCTACTTCGCAGAGTACAAGAGGACAAGTTCCCTGCTCCCAGGAGCTTACAATCTGAAATCCACATACAGGAAGGGACAATGAATGAAAGAGACAGAAGTGGAGTTAAGTGGCTGTTTCATACTTAGGCTGAGGCTCTTTCTACTCCTAAGGGTGCAGAGGGAGGGATGGGGGGGGGTGTTCCCGGACTTATCTGCTTCTGGGATCATTCCCCAAGATACAAACAGGAACTGAGACATCCCGGAAACAAAGAGGGACGTTGCGCATGTTGTGCCCGCCATTTTGGATTTTAAAAGAGGCAGGGCAGCGTGGCAGAACAGGTAAGGAGAACCCCCCTGTCCCAGCCATTCTGGGGATGGTAGAATTTCTCCCCCCGCCATGGGCACGGAGCCACCCTATGCAGCTCCATGCCCATTTCACGTCCTGGGATGGTGGAAAAATTGGGACATACCCGGTTTCCGCTATCCTGGGGTTTTCCCAAGGTGGTCCCTGGATCATCCCCAGTTGTCCCCGGGATCCCCTGTGTGTAATTTAGATGCACAGGGATGACCAAGGGACGACCCCGGGAAAAATCGGTGGTGTAGACATGGCCTGAGTTAGCAGGGCGAGGGTTGAAGCCCCCTACCCATCATACTAGTGTCCTGATCCAGCTTGGGGTCTTGCACCTACTCTAGCGTAAAAATGAGAACAAGACCAAGCAGTTAGATTTAGATTGAAAATATTTTCTGCATTGGCTGTTAAGGTCACTAAGTTTGATAGAAAGTCCTTTCAGGAACTATGCTTAGGATCTCAGCAGGACAATGCAGAGCTAAAATCAAGCACCCACTTTCATATTCATTCAAATCCCTGAAATCCCTCTCTCTTTCTTTCTTGTTTTGCAGTCACCAAATTAAAGTATTTGCTGACGTGTCGGAACAGGGAAGAACAGGAGAGCCACAGCAAGGAGAAGGTAAAGGAGCTTCATGGCTGATGCGTTCTCTGAGATCCCAAGGCTGCTAAGAGGAAACCGCTCTGAGGCAAAGGGATGACGGATATGGATCAAGAGGGAAGATTCCCAGTATTTATAGAGGTTTGATGGGTTGAGGTAAAATTTCTCAACCGATGAATAGAAATGTACTGGACAGTTGCAGAGTGTCCAGAGGACTGATTATTGCACCCGGTTGGCAATTAGCAGGGGAGTGTTTTTTTTCTATCTACTTCTTTTAAAGGTCAAAGAGATAGTGGATTTTTTCTCCTGGAGTTTTTCTATATTTTGTGCAAAGTCATTGTCCATTCAAATGTGTATCTATATCTGTACATGTCTCATAGAGAAAAAAAAATGCTGGTGTTAGATGGTTGATGGTGATGATGTTATGTGATGTGGATTTTTCCTGGTAACCTGTATTGTATTGATGACCAAACCTGCTATAAATATATTGAAGGAACTATTGAATCTCAGTAAAGCTTTTACTGAGAGAACCATTGGCGTGTGAGTATTTTTCTTTGCATGGATTTCTGGAACACGCTTACTCTGTGGAAAGTGAACCGGGATCACTAAATTCCCGGACATGATGAATATTGGCAAGGAAAAGAATGAATCAGGTTGGCACACATACAAAGTGCAGTCAGGCGGTTCTTGTCACTTTAAAACATTTTAAAGGAATGTTGAGCATATCTAATAATTTGGCTGGTTATTCCTCGTAGGATTTGTCTTGTACAGTCGTCTGCATGCCGTAGCCTCAAGGTCTGCTACTGCCTCTCAAATTGAATTCAAATAGGATTTTAGCCAAAAGAGACCTCTCAGAATATGCCAGACTCTAATCAGAACTGGATCATACCTTGTCATGGGCATTTAAAAAATGCACTTTTCAATTCATCTGTTTAATCGACGTTTAATGAGTTGATCATTTGGCTACTCTGATATATCACAGCCTGCTTTTGTGCAAGGCTAGCTCTGCTTGGATCATGACTTAGAGTGTCGTGTGAACCATGCCTAACCATGGTGGTTACATAACCACTGTTTAAACATGCTCATTAACCACCTGCTGCAAAAGGGTTAGCGGCCTACCCATGGCTAAGTGTGTTGTCTGAACAGGCCCTATCATATATAAGGAAACTGAGCTGAAGAACCACACCTGTGGATCTGAGCTGCTTGTTGCTGCCAGTGAGCTTTGCAGCATCTTGCATTAACACCACAGCTGGCTTGGAAACCTTTACCGAAGGGGCATTCCTCATTTACTGGAAACCCAGCAGAGGTTTTCCTGCACAGAATAAATAGAGTCTCTCATTCATGAGTCTTCATTCTGCACAACAATTTGGCCACAGATTTAGACAAACAGACATAGAAGGTCAAGTTATTTTCAACAATGTCCAGCTGTCTCCAGGATGTACCCAAGCAAGGCATGCACAGGCTGGTGGGGGGGGGGGGGGATGATTTGAAAATATGCAGTGATGTGGGGGCACTTTTATCAGGGTCAAAAAACATACGATAGGGCCCGTTCAGACAACACACTAAGCTTTTGGAGCTCCTTGGCCACTCTAGGGAAAGGATTGAAAATCTGCCCATTTCCAAGGGGAGGCAAATTAGAAGTTTTCAAAATTCAGGCAGATGAAGGAGAAATAGTTTATTTAGACTAAGGCCGTTTCTACACTGGCTTTTTTTACCAGGACTGCCCCTGAGTGCTCCCTGTGACTCCAGATGATGCACAATGACTCCCGGGGCGGGGAACACGGGCACGGGTTTTCCAAGGGATAAGGGATCCTTGGGATATCCCGATTTTCTGGCAGTCCCAGGAATGTCCTGAGACCGTGGGTGGTGTGGCCGCCCATCCTGGCTGGTGCCCACTTACAAGTAAGTGAGCACCAGAAATGGGCACGGAGCCACGCTGCGCAGCTCCGTGTCCATCAGGGGAGGGGGTGGCAATAAGTCCGCCATCCCCAGGATGGTGGGGTGGAGTAGGCCCCTTGATTTCGGGTGCGATTTTTAAAAATTATTTATTAAACTTGCTGAAGGAGCGCAAGTGCTCCATTTTAAAAAATGGCAGATGCGGCTGGGCAACATCCTGTGAGGAAGCTGGGACATTGCACATCCTGTTTAGATAGAAAAGGACGATCCCAGAAGCAGGAATCGTCCCCAGGCCCTCCCTTTATACAGCTGGAAAACTCCATGAATGAGTACAAGACAAATCCTATCAGGAATATCCAGCCCAATTATTAGATATGCTCAATATTCCTTTTAAATGTTTCAAAGGAAAGTTACAACTATCGCCTGACTTACACTTTGTATGTGCGCTAATCTGATTCATTATGTTCCTAGTCAATGTTCACCAAACCTCTATACATACAGCCTTGGGATCTCAGAGAAAACATCAGCCATGAAGCTTCTGTACCTTCTCGTTGCTCTGGTACTCCCTGTTCTTCCCTGTTCCTACACGTCAGCAAGTAGTTTAAGTTGGTGATTGCAAAGAGAGAGAGAGAGAGAGAGAGAGAGAGAGATTGATTTCAGGGATTTGAATGAATGAGAAAGTGGGTGCTTGATTTTAGCTCTGCATTGTCTTGCTGAGATCCTAAGCAAAGTTCCTCATAGGAGGTTCTATCAAAATCAGTGACATTGACAGACAAAGCAGACAGTATTTTAAATCTAAATCTAACCACTTGGTCTTGTTCTCATGTTTACTCTAAAGTAGGTGCAGGACCCCAAGCTGGATCGGGACACTAGCATGGCAGGTAGGGGGTCTCCCCCTGCTAACTCAGCCTAAGCAGGAAACAGCCACTTAACTCCACTTCTGTCTCTTTCATTCATTGTCCCTTCCTGTATGTGGATTTCAGATTGTAAGCCCCTGGGAGCAGGGAACTTGTCCTCTTGTACTCTGCAAAGTAGGCATGGAAGAATAAGCACTGTTTGAGATTGCTGGTGGGACTGAGCATTGTCCCACTTCTTGTATTGGTGCCCAATTCCTGTTCACCTTCCTCATCGCTGATTGCTCTGTGTGACAGTGAATTTGCACAGATCGAAATGCGATTCAACTGGAAACTTGGTTTCCCAAATTTGCGCGGGTTTCTTCTATAGACGAAAGAGGGGCTGATTCAGTCTAAAGAGGTGAATTTGTGCCAATTAGGACATTTGCACAAATCAAACTGAGAATTGGGGAGAAGACAAACATGAATATGTCTGCTTTCAAAAGAAAATAAACGCTACTGATGATGTATCCTCACTTACTCTTGAATGCCTTCCCCGTCTCTTTCTCTTCTCTCTCTCTCTCTCTCTCTCTCTCTCTCCCTCTCAGGTTCTTTCCTTTTTCCCTCTCCTATATCCAGCCTTCCCTTCTTCCCTTAATTCTTCTGAACCAAGGATGGCCAGATGTCAAGTTGCGAGGGGGATTTTGCTCAGTCAGAGACTTCTCAGTGGTGTCCTCATGAACCATCCTCAGCAACCCATTGAGAGCATCTTACACCCCTTGAAAAATGTAAATGGTTTAACGTGTAAGAATCAAAACATAACATGTTGGGAGGGGGGAACATGTGACCTGGGGTACATCTAGACAAGAGCTTTGCCCTGCGGTGGCTTCGGAGTGGCGGCAGCTGATCTACCCGATGCTGCCGCCATCCCGAAGCCATCCAGGTGCAAAGTCCCAAAGCTTCACTTTAAAAAAGTCAGGCACGTGCCCCAACTTTTTAGCGTGGAGCAAGGCGATGACGGCATCTGCCATCTGTTGCTCTTGCTCCGGAGCTGCTGTGAGGTGTACCACAGCCCCTGGCATCCACTGATTGTCCCTAGTTCAAATCTGACTTCAGCCCTTCAGTGGTCTTCAGTAAGTTTTAGAATCTCTGGTCTACAAGTTGGGGATAATAGCATGGAGCTACCTTGCAGGGCTGGTGTAATGATTTCCACAAGGCAATAGGCATGAAGTACTGTGAACACTCCATGGCAGGGGTGGGCAATTTGTAGTCCTCCAGAGTTCTTGGACTTCAACTCCTATCATCCTGGGCTGTGCTGTTAGGGAAAGAAGCGCTCCCCATTCGCTTTCAGAAGAGCAAGCGTGTTTCCAGCCAAGTCCAGGCAGTAAAGAAATACTCACACTCCAGCGGTATAGTGTATAATACAAGTCCTTTACTGTGATTCCAATATAAATATATATAGCAAACTGGTTTCTCCAAATAATTCAGGTTTCCAGGAAGATTTTACATAGCATATTTTCCAATCCTCATATTTCTCATTCCACCAGCCTTCTCCTCCGCATAATCATTCAGCCTAACAACAGCCATTCTAATGTCCCTAACTTATATACATTTTGGCTGTACACTGACTCAGCACTCAGTCAATTAAGCAACCTTCCAGAAATAATTCACTATCTCACTGACCTTTTTTAACAGTGAATAGAAAAAACTATTATATCAGATAATTGACTGCAGCTGCACTGTTCAGTTCTCTGGACACTCTAAGCTGTCCAGTCCTTTATTCATCTTAATAGAAATTTTCCCTGACATGTGCTGCCTAAGGAAGATGGGAGTTGTAGGCCAAAGTCCCTGAAGACCCTCATGTTGTCCTCCCATGCGCTAATGCCTAGTGGCGCAGTGGTACACATGTTTACTCATACGTAAAGCCCACTGTCTTCAGTGGGATTTACTCTCAAGTGAGCTTGCACAGGATTAGATGCAGGTCCTATGCTGTGAAGGGCTTTACTCAGGTCGCTATCACAAGGGAGGTTTTGAACACACCCACCTCGACTTTGCTCCACTTCTTCAGCGCTGGGCTCGCATGATGTCCCCCCCCTTGTGCTGTTCTCCTGCCCTGAGGTCAGGGTTTTTAGTTTCCATTTCGATGTATCCCTGAATGGGCAAAGTTCGAAAGGCACAGGCAGGTAATGCAGGTATCGCAGGTACTGCAGCAGTACTGAGCACGTGTGAATCAAAACGCTCGACTCGCATAGGAAACGGAGGGGGAACCCGCAGAAGCAAACCAGGGGAAAAAAAGTAGGTGTGATAAAGCTCTTCACCTCAGTATATTGGAGTTTTTAAATGTTTTTGGCAATGGATAACACCTGCCTTCCCCAACATAGATTTCCTCCATATGTTTTGGACGCCAAATCCCATCAGCTCCAGAGAGCATGGCTAATGGTCAGGTATGTTGGGCATTGTAGTCCAAAGCTTATTTAGAGTTCTTCTGGGCTTGGATTGCTCTCATACATTTTCCCTCTCTCTTTCTCTTGTTAGATTGCCCTGCAATTTCCCTCTCTTATGAAGGCAACAGAGCTTTCCATCCACCGAAATTTGGCCTACGAGACTTTGTCAAGGTTCTTCTTGGTCCCTTGTTGCGGAAAGGTCTTTAAAAGTTGTAAAAAGAAGAGAAAAGTTTTAAAGAGGTTGAAGTTGGGCAGATGTGAGGCCTCCAAGGAAGAAAACACCCATCTTTAAGAGAAGGAAGCAGAGATGTAACCAGGATGGGGCCACTGGGAACAAGGCTCTGCCTGGACCACTCATTTGCCCATGAAAGAAGCATGCAAACCGAAGGCAATTACATTTGCGATTTGACATTGTCTCCTTAAGAACATAGGAAGAGTTGTGCTGGATCAGACCAGAAGCCCATCTTGTCCTGCACCTTTCTTCCTACAGTGGCCAACTAGTTGCCTTCAGACACTCAGCCAGCAGGGCCCAAAGGAAATAGCCATCTTGTGCTTTTTTGCTCAGAATGAACGGAGCTGGCCTGAATGAATGTATCATTTACAGAGCTGTCAGAGCATGTATTGGGATTAGTACTGGGATCAAAATCCTGGATAAAAAAGGGGGTGCTCTTAGACCCAGAACTACCACTTAAGGCACAGGAGGACTTTTATCAGCTTAGTTAGGCTGATATACCAACTATGTTCTTACCTGGACAGAGATAGCCTAGCTACAGTTATCCATGCTGTGATAACCTCTCATCCGGACTACTGCAATGCATTATGCTTTGAAAACAGTCAGGAAATTTCAGCCAGTACAGAACAGGGCAGCCAGACCGTTAACGGGGACTGGCCAATGAGTCCACATTACGCCAGTCCTTTTCCAGCTTCACTGGCTGCTGGTCCAGGTCCGGGCCTGATTCAAAATGCTGGTATGAACATTCAAAGCTCTAATCAGCTTGGGGCCAGGCTATCCGAAGGAACACCTGCTCCCATATGTACCTGTCTGGACCCTAAGAATGAAGAGAGAGGGCCTTCTCTGTGGTGGCTCCCCAATTGTGGAACGATCTCCCCGACGAGGCCCGCCTGGCTCCAACATTTATCCTCCATAAAGGAATTAAACAATTCCTCAAAGGTGCTGAGGGTGCATGAATCTGAGGTATGCTAGACTCTGTGACTCTAGTCCAGCTCTCTGTTTGCTACAGCACCCTGGGTCTGAATTCCATTCACAGCCTTGTATTTATATTTCCTTGTTCCAGAATTTGGGGAGGGACATTTCCGAAAGAAAGGAGGATCACTTGACTTCTATCGATTCTGAACACAAGTCATCCCTAACCAAGGTGGTTTTCAGGTGTGCTATTTCTCCAGCTGCCCACCAGATGTCTCCCTCGCCGAATGTATTGCCAAATATGTGCATTTAACTTGGTTTATTTCCATTAAAACAAGGCTCTATTAACTGCAAAACCCCAAGCAAGCATCTCTTCTGAACAGAAGCCAACATTTTATTCTGGTTTTCTGCTGTTGTGCACCACAAATCCAGAATTGTTTGACCCCACCCACAATTGTGTACTGATAATCAAATGTGGGTTCATATCGCCTTAGAACTAGGGACGTGCACTGACCCCCCGGATCGGATTGTGGATTGGGATCGGACCTGGTGGGTCAGATCGGATCAGGTCAGAGGTTGGCTGGATCGGATCGGATCCGATTCCGATCTGAAAATCGGATATCCGATTTTCGGATCGGATGCCTTTTAGTCACATTAAAATTGATTTTGGAGGGTAGAAAAGCCTGTATCTTTGCTATTTTTTAAGATAGAAGCATGCAACTTTGTACAAGTGAAGATGGGTTGTTGCCAATCATGTGCCCAGAATTGCAGACACAGGGGTGCAGGCATTACTTGTAAGTAAGGCGTTGAAAAAGTCACATTTTCATCATCATCTGCTCCTTTTTCAATTTACTCCTCTGCTCCTTTTTCAATTTACTCTTGTGTCTCAGGAGCATGTGAAAAAGGGTTTTGGTTTGGCAGGTAAGCGACGTAGACCATGTCCCCAGTTGGGGAGTGCACTGAAGGGCTGTTGTACTTTACCCTCTTTTGCAGACAGATGGTCACAGATTAACTGAAATGACAGTGAAAGTTGGGTTTGCCCATTGAATGCACATCCCATCCCCAGAACTGAACCCAAACTTGGGGAGCGAACAGGTCTCGGTTGCTCTACCCCCTTTTATCAGACAAAGGGGCATGTCCCTCACTGAAATGGAACTGGCTTGGGAGTAAGGAAGACCATTGCGAAGTGCTCTCTCGTTAGATGCTGTCCTTACAAATGCCACTACCGTCAGGAGCACACAGAAGGGGTGTACATACGTACACATTTGCCCCTGTTTCACAGACACATGGCAGGAGTGTAATTGAACTTTGGGGACTCTGTAGAATTCTATTTGAGGGGAATACCCAGCGTCCCTTAGCATAAGCAAGTGGAGCGGCGTGCTACACTTGGCTCGCAGGTCGGATCTGGCAGACATCAGCAACAGCAGGCACGCAGACAGGCATTCAACAGGTGAAATCAGGAATGCAACGGAACGCAATGGAACGTTGGGGACTCGGTGGGGTTCGCCTTGAGGGAGAACCCCGAGTCCCATGGCTTGTGCAAGGAGGGCGGTGGGCTCTCTTCACAGGTGCTGGGATCTGGAAGGCAGCGGGCAGCACAGCAGCAGCAGCAGCAGGCAGACATTCAACGGGCAAAGTCCAAACAGCAACGTTGGGGACTTGGTGGGCGAGTTCCATGGCTTGTGCAAGGAGGGCGGTGGGCTCTCTTCACAGGTGCTGGGATCTGGAAGGCAGCTGGCAGCACAGCAGCAGCAGCAGGCAGACATTCAATGGGCAAAGTCTCTCCTGTCCGGGGCACTGTGGCACAGAGTTCCATGGGCTGCAAAAGAAGAAGGGAAAATAAAGATTAGATAACACTTAATACTTTAACAACTACCTCCCTCCCACGTTGGACTGGCCTGTTGCAGTCCCGTGTGCCCACGCCCAACCGTCACACACACACGGAGCTGGAAGCTGACTCGGAAGTAAGCTCTCAGACTGCCCCTTACCTCAGTCGTGCGGGCGACGTGGATAGAAGAGCCACCTCCAGGTGGGCGGTTGGGTCTTGGGGAAGATGGGCAGTTAGGATTCCCGGGTCTGCTGTGCACTGAGGCACAGAGTTCCGTCGGCTGAAAAAGAAGAAGGGAAAATAATAAAGATCAATGACATTTAATACTTGAACAACTAGCTCCCTCCCACCCAGGACTGGCCTGTTGGCCGTTCCTGTGCGCCCATGCCATGTAGGCACATGGGGCTGCCTGCTTACTCGGAAGTAAGCTGGCAGACAGCCCTGCTTCAATTAGGTTGTAGGTGCCCCCCGTTTACTTGACACTCACCTTAGTCAAGTGGGCATCGTGAATAGGAGGGTTACTTCCAGGTGGGAAGTGACGGGCAGATGGACAGTCTGGATTGCCGTCTCTCCCGGACACTGTGGCGCTGAGTTCCATAGGCTGCAAAAGAAGATGGGAAAGTAAAGACTAATGACATTTAATACTTTAACAACTACCTCCCTCCCACATTGGACTGGTATCTGCCCAGTCCTGAATGCCCATGCCCAAGTAGGCACATGGGGCTGCCTGCCTGCTTACTCGGAGGTAAGATCTCTGACAGCCTCTTACCTCAGTCGTGCGGGTGACGTGGATTGATGGGCCACCTCCAGGCTGGCGGCTGGTTCTTGGGGAAGACGGTCAGGTTGGATTCCCGTCTTTGATGGACACTGTGGCACAGAGTTCCATAAGCTGAAATAGAAGAAGGGAAAGAAAAGATTAGATAACAAAATACTTGAACAACTAGCTCCCTCCCACCCAGGACTGGCATCTGGCCGGTCCTGAGTGCCCACGCCCAACCATTATGCACACAGAGCTGCATGCTTACTGGGAGGTCAGCTCTCAGTCAGCCCCTTACCTTAGTCGTGCAGGCGACGTGGATCGAAGGGGCATTTCCAGAAGGGCAGGTTTTTGGGCAGATGGTCAGTTAGGATTCCCAGGTTTGCTGTGCGCTGAGGCACTGAGTTCCATAGGCTGAAAAAGAAGAAGGAAAAAAAGATTAGATAATTAAATACTTTAACAACTGGCTCCCTCCCACCCAGGACTGGCATCTGGCCATTCCCGTGTGCCCACGCCCAAGTAGGCACACGAGGCTGCATGCTTGCTTACTGGGAGGTAAGCTCTCAGACTGCCCGCTTCAGGACACGCTCAGGTGTCCCTGCGTTGACTGCACACTTACCTTAGTCGTGCGGCTGCTGTGGATAGGAGGAACACTTCCAGTCGGGTCCCTCCAGGTGGGCACAGCGGCACGGGCGCCTCCAGGCGGGCACAGCGGCACGGGCGCCTCCAGGCAGAGTCAGGCAGGCAGAGTGCCAGGCGCTGGCACATTGCACAAGTAAGCAATAGAACTGTGGGTCCAGCCCACGCAATCCGGCTACTTCACAATGGTGGCAACCTGGCGGGCGGGCAGGCAGAGGCGGGCAGGCAGTTTTTTCAATCATATAGCCAAAAAAAAGGCAACACACAGTGACAGCCCTGCAAGGCTGCCACATAGGTCCAAAAGACACAGTCAGAAACAGTGTTGGATGCTTTGTCATCCACTCAATATAGGAGCCTGGAAGAGGAATCCTATTGGTTCCTTCGTTAAGAGTCAGAGGTGCAAGCCTTCTTCTTATCCAAAGTTCTCATGAGCCTATAACGTGGTCTTTTACAAGAAACACACATGGAAGTGTGGGACCTTCCAGATGGCCTAGAGGAAGTCATCTGAGGCCAATTTCAGAGGCATACGTGCAAGCACATTGGTTCAAGTCAAACAACATAGAATGTGTGAGATGCTTCTGTCTTCCCTCAATATAAGAGGCTAGGAGAAGAGAAACTTGATCCCTTCGGGATCCTTCATTCAGAGTTGAGTTACTGAGCTGTAAGCACAGCCAGTAAATAATAGAAAATACAAATAACAAAAATTAATAATTAAAAATTCAAGGGACTGCCCGAGTTCACTTCGGTTAAAAAGCCTGCCAAAAGGTGTGGAATGGATGGGGGGTGGCTGCCAATTACTCCCCCGAGGGCATGAGGGTGGGGTATCCCAGCAGGGGCAGATTGACCTTTAGGAAGACCAGCTGCTCCACCATCTCAGCATCCAAGCGAGAGCGGTGGGGTGTGACCACGTCGCCCATCATGGAAAACACCCACTCACTTGGAACGCTGGACGGTGGGCAGCTGATTCTATCCATGGCCACCTGTGCCAGATCAGGCCACATCTGGCGCCGAGATGACCAGTAGGCCAGGGATTCGATGGAGCCGCCCTCCATCAGCTCCTCCAGGTAACGCTGCACTGCTGCTGCAGCGTCACCCTGGAGGCTGGGTTGGGTGCCTCTATGCCTAACCTCTGCCTGCAAGGCCTTTGCCCCAAACCCCTGGTCTGTCCCCCTGCTGGGTGTGGTGGTGCTGCTGCCGCTGCTGGTGGTGCTCAGCAGACTCAGCACCTGGGCTTCAGTGGGCTCCTCCTCTGCCTGCCCAATCCTGGCTTCCTGGGCCTCCCGAACGTCTGCCACGAGCATTTCCACCCAACCCGCCCGGGAATTCTGCCCACACAGCCCATCCTTGATGCGCGGGTCACACATGGTGGCCAACATGTGCTGCCTCTCATTGTAGAGAGGCTGGACCCGGCGGGATAGGGCTTCCCTCAGCCTTGTCACCACTTCCCGAACCTCTGGCAGGAAGCACCTGCTGGTGACAGGATCCTCGGCCTCCAGAAACTCACCCATCTGTGTCTGGAGATGCCTGGCCACAGGGATCACCTGGCTGAGGAGGGCAGTGCTGCTGCTCAGGGTTGCGGTGGCCTCAAGGTACGGCTGGGACATGGCCTCCCACTGCTGCCTGGACAGTGGGGCCTGGATGCCAATGTCCCCGACCCTGAACATCTCGTGGACAACACGCTGTTGCTCCACCATACGCTCGAGCATGTGGTAGGTGGAGTTCCAACGTGTTGCCACGTCCTGCACTAGCCGGTGCTGTGGAAGTCCCAGCTCCTGCTGCTTCTCCCACAGCAACCAACTGCCCTTGACGCTGTGGTGGAAATGCCCGGCCACCTTCCTGCAGCTCTCTAGGAGATTACGGATTGGGGGAGGGAGAGGAGCCTTGCTGCCTCCAAGGCCATCCTTCACTACTAGGTTGAAGATGTGCGCGATGCAGTGGATGCCTTCAAATCCACCATCACGCACCGCCTCCACCATGTTGGCTCCCCCGTCGTGACCATGTAACCGCGGGTGTGCTGGTGCCCGCCCAGCCACCCTGCCACCATGCGGTTCATGGCCTCCGTAATCTTCCCCACTGTGTGGGACTGGTCCATGACTGCGGTATGAAGGAGGGCCCAGCAGCAGCCCTCCTTCCCAGTCCCAGAAGTCCTGGGTGCTTCCTGCCCTGAGGCTCCCCACCAGTGAGCCATCAGGGACAGGTAAGCGTGCACTCCTCCTTCGCAAAGCGGGAATCCACTCCCACCTCAAAGTGGTCCCACACCTTGTTTGTCTGTCACTTCTGTGGTGACCCAGATGGCCCGCCGGTGCCTTCACTCTGCAGTGTCACCACATGAGCAGCGGAATGAGTGGAAGAGAGGACAGATTCTGGAGAGTGAGGCTCTGCTGCTGCCTGCTCTTCCTCTTGCCTCACATCAAAGTCCTCCTTCTCACTCTGAACTGCACTGACTCCTACAAGGTCTGGGAAAAGTTCAGGCAGCAGGTTCACAGGCTCACCCACTGAAGAAGGAGCTGGAGATACTCCTCCTTCTTCACGGCCACTGCTGCTCCCAGCACCTCGTAGTTCAAAAAGTGCCCTGCAGGCACTACTTAGAGTTGCCTGTGCCTGCTTCTGCTGCCCCAGTGGAGGATGCCTGAGTTTAACTGGGGGTGTGGAAGAAGGCTGCCTGCTGCTGGTCCCAGCAGCAGTACCGCACCCAGAGCGGCCTCTCCCAAGTGCTGCCTTAGCAGCAGCACCCCTTTGTGTGCCACGTTTCATTTTATTAAGAAGTTTGTGTGCTTTGCCAAGACTTTTTCTGTGCTATGTAGCAGCAGGCTACACAGCCCAGCAAAACACACACACACACACACACACACACACGCACGCGCACAGAGAGAGAGAGAGATAGGTCCCCTCTACAAGGATTCGCTTTTGCGCCTGGTTAGGCGATTATGCACATAATCGCAGAAGCGCATTTACGCCTAATCCCTCTGCACGAGAGGTGGAGAGAGGCGGCGAAGCGCATTAACAGATGTCCAAAATGCGCCTTACAAGTAGTTAATGCGCATAAGCGCTTATTCACACAGTCAAAATGCGCTTTAACGGACGGAGCAAAATAAAACTCACGATTTAACGCGCATTCGATAATGCGCATAATCGGAGAGATAACGCACCTCTACGCCCGATTTGTGCTCCGTTCTTGTAGAGGTAAATTTTTTTAAGCGCCTTGAAAGAGCTTTAAACCTCTCTTGTAGAGGCAGCCATAGAGAGTATACAATTTTTTTTTGTTATTTGGGGGGGGGGTTCAGAGAGAGAAAAAGAAAAACAAACACACTCACTCCTAAAGACAAACTACAGATATTTTAAAGACAAACAGACAAACTAACAAACAAACGTGCTATACAATAGATAAAGGAAAGGCAAGAGAGAAAAAGAGAGAGAGAGCACAAGGAAAGCTGAAGAAAAAGACCAGAAACTCCTCAAGTGCCTCCAAATTCAAAATACAATCTCCACCAGCTCCAAACAACACTCCTTCACCTCCAACTCAATACAGCCCGCAGAGAGTCAAAAGCGAAAGACTGATAATATATACTGGGTTTTCTACTAAGCCCTCCTCCAGCATTGCGATTGGAGGCTGAAGAAAGTCTTAACAGGATTGGGTGATTCAGTCATGTAGTCTAAGCACAATTGGTGGATCAAGCTGTCAAACACACACACACACACACACACACACACACACACACACACAGCCTCCCCCCGTTACTGGAAGTTTAAAATAATAAAGTTTAAACCTTTGTTTGCCACTAAAGTCTTGCACCAATTTCTCTGTAATTTTCAACACATGAGGGGACATAAGTACAATCCCATGTCAGTGAGTTTCAACTTTATACCTCTTAAAACAAAAGAAGTTACACAGCATATTCTCTTTCTTGGCTGTAAATCCCTTGTAAAACGCCATAATAAACCTTTGTTTGCCATTAAAATCTTCCACCAATTTCTCTGTAATTTTCAACACATGAGTAGACATGAATACTCTCCCATGTCAGTGAGTTTCAACTTTATACCTCTTAAAACAAAAACGTTATGGCACATTATTTTTCAAAGCCCAATAGTTTAAAACACCATTAAAAAAGATCCGATCCGCCGATTTTTTCCAATTCGGATTGGACCTCGCCGGATTGGATTGGGTTGGATTGGAGGGTTGGTCAGATCGGATTGGATCGGATCATTTTCTTCTGATTTTGGGGTGGATCGGATTCGGATCGTGGATCGGATCCAATCCGATGCACATCCCTACTTAGAACCCATCCCAAACTTTTCTACTATTTTGTGCCACAAATTCAGAATTCTGTGCTGCCACCAGAAGCACATACCCTTAAGTGGGGCCTGGTGAATGCAATAAATAAATGAATGACACATTCTCATATCATGGGCAAACCTGTGCCAAATGTTTTGTGCTTGTGCTGAGCTGTTTTGTGCCACAAATTCTGAGTTTTGCGCCTCCATCAAAAGTGTGGAAATGACTTCTCCTTGATCCAGCTTTTGTCACTGGAGGTATAGGTGGCATCACTGATATGCTAGCTGTGCTCTCTCGCCATGGCTTTTCATGCTCTGGTCATCTCCAGGCTATACTACTGCATTATGTTATACATGGAGCTTCCATTGAAGGTTGTTTGGAAGTTTCAAATAATCTGAAATACAGCTGTCAAGCTCTTGACTGCAGACATTCATTGGGAACATGTTCTTAAACATCTTCACAGGTTACTGACCCATTTCTAGGTACAAGTGAAAGCTTGCCTTGAAAAACCTACATAGGTTGGAAATAGGATTCCAGAAGAGATGTTTACAGCCACATGAGCCTCCCAGTGTGTTGAGGTCATCAATAGAGGCCTTGCTCTGGTTGATTCAATCCTTTGAGGTAAATCAGGTGAAGTCTGGGGAAAGGACTTTCTAAGCTGCAAAGGAAGAAGAGAACAGCGAACCATTTCCTTATATTGATCAGTACAGAAAACTGCTGGATCGATCTAATGGAAAGGAGGACCAGGCTCCTGTATCTGTAACAGTTGAATAGAAAAGGGAATTTCAGCAGGTGTCATTTGTATGCATGCAGTGCCTGGTGAAATTCCCTCTTCATCAAAACAGTTAAAGCTGCAGGAGCCCTGCCCTCTTTTGTATCTGGCCACACCATCTTTGGCTCTACCCACATAAAGAATGTGCAACCGAGACCTTTATTAGATTGGAATTCAGCCCTTGGACTGCAAGATTTTCTCCATCTTTGGCATATAAGATTATAGCTTCTTAATGTATTTATTAGGGATGTGCACTGACCCCCCGGATCGGATCGGATAGCGGATCGGAATCGGACCTGGGGGGTCGGATCGGATCGGATCGGATCGGAGGATGGTCGGATCGGATCGGACCGGATGTCCGATCCGGATCGGACGCCATTTTGAATGCTTTTTCCCATAGCCAAGTATTGTTTTACAAAAACGCCTATAACTTTTTCATTTTTAAAGATAGAAGGATGAAACTTGGGCACATTATACACTGGTTAGGGATAGTTATCTGTGAGAAATTTCAGAAAGATTGGTGCATGAGTTTTGTGGCAATTAATTGTTTAATAAATACCCAGAAATGCCTATAACTTTGTCATTTTTAAAGTTACAAACATGAAACTTTGCCACATTGTAGGAGGTACCTTGGGACCTATCTGTGAGAAATTTCAGAAACTTAGGTGCTTGCCTTGTGTGGCAATTAATTTTAGAAAAATGGGTAGTAGTGGGGTAAATACATTTACGCCTCCCATTTTTTTATTTTTGAAGATACAAACAGGAAACTTGGGCACATTACAGGTACCACTTGCCTTGATATGTGTGTGAAATTTCAGAAACATTGGAGCTTTTCTTGTGTGGCAATTAATTTTTGAAACAATGAGGAAAGAAACACCTATAACTTTGTCATTTTTAAAGTTACACACATGAAACTTTGCCACATTGTAGGTGGTACCTTGGGACCTATGTGTGTGAAATTTCAGAAACATAGGTGCTTGCCTTGTGTGGCAATTAATTTTTTAATAAATACCCAGGAATGCCTATAACTTTGTCATTTGTAAAGTTACACACATGAAACTTTGCCACATTGTAGGCGGTACCTTGGGACCTATGTGTGTAAAATTTCAGAAACGTAGGTGCTTGTATTGTGTGGCAATTAATTTTTGAAACAATGAGGGATTCATTGGACAGCACTTGCCCATAGGGATTCATTGGACAGTACTTGCCCATAGGGATTCATTGGACAGTACTTGCCCATAGGGATTCATTGGACAGTACTTTCCTATAGGAAATCATTGGAAAGCACTTGCCCATAGAAAATCATTGGAAAGCACTTGCCCATTGAGAAATACAGTTATGCCTCCCACTTTTTTATTTTTGAAGATACAAACAGGAAACTTGGGCACATTGTAGACTGGTTAGGGATAGTTATCTGTCAGAAATTTCAGAAAGATTGGTGCATGCGTTTTGTGGCAATTAATTTTTTAATAAATACCCAGGAATGCCTATAACTTTGTCATTTTTAAAGTTACATACATGAAACTTTGCCACATTGTAGGTGGTACCTTGGGATCTATGTGTGTTAAATTTCAAAAACGTAGGTGCTTGCCTTGTATGGCAATTAATTTTAGAAAAATGGGTAGTAGTGGGGTAAATACATTTACGCCTCCCATTTTTTTATTTTTAAAGATACAAACAGGAAACATGGGCACATTACAGGGAACACTTCACTTGATATGTGTGTAAAATTTCAGAATGATAGGTCCAGGCATGTGGTGGCAAGGTGTCTGCACACACCACTTTGAAGACTGTAGAAAATTTCTCCTGTAACGATCCCAGCGAGAGAGAGTGATCCTAGGCTCAGCCGTTCTGCTTGAGTGAAAGTATCAAAGCAGACACGAGCCAAGTGCTACTTTGTTTCTCCTTTTGTAATGGATACTAGCTCAGTTGCAGCCAAGCGTGCAAGGATCAAAGAGATGAGAGAAAGTGTTTCCTTCTTCTTCCCGGGAGGCGGGAGGGTGCAATTGACAGCCCCAGCCTCTGTGTAAAAAAGGTTAATAACTTTTAATCTAAAAAATTCGTAGCCACCAAATGCCTGGACCTATCATTCTGAAATTTTACACACATATCAAGTGAAGTGTTCCCTGTAATGTGCCCATGTTTCCTGTTTGTATCTTTAAAAATAAAAAAATGGGAGGCGTAAATGTATTTACCCCACTACTACCCATTTTTCTAAAATTAATTGCCATACAAGGCAAGCACCTACGTTTTTGAAATTTTACACACATAGGTCCCAAGGTACCACCTACAATGTGGCAAAGTTTCATGTATGTAACTTTAAAAATGACAAAGTTATAGGCATTCCTGGGTATTTATTAAAAAATTAATTGCCACAAAACGCATGCACCAATCTTTCTGAAATTTCTGACAGATAACTATCCCTAACCAGTCTACAATGTGCCCAAGTTTCCTGTTTGTATCTTCAAAAATAAAAAAGTGGGAGGCATAACTGTATTTCTCAATGGGCAAGTGCTTTCCAATGATTTTCTATGGGCAAGTGCTTTCCAATGATTTCCTATAGGAAAGTACTGTCCAATGAATCCCTATGGGCAAGTACTGTCCAATGAATCCCTATGGGCAAGTGCTGTCCAATGAATCCCTCATTGTTTCAAAAATTAATTGCCACACAATACAAGCACCTACGTTTCTGAAATTTTACACACATGGGTCCCAAGGTACCGCCTACAATGTGGCAAAGTTTCATGTGTGTAACTTTACAAATGACAAAGTTATAGGCATTCCTGGGTATTTATTAAAAATTAATTGCCACACAAGGCAAGCACCTATGTTTCTGAAATTTCACACACATAGGTCCCAAGGTACCAACTACAATGTGGCAAAGTTTCATGTGTGTAACTTTAAAAATGACAAAGTTATAGGTGTTTCTTTCCTCATTGTTTCAAAAATTAATTGCCACACAAGGCAAGCTCCAATGTTTCTGAAATTTCACACTCATATCAAGGCAAGTGGTACCTGTAATGTGCCCAAGTTTCCTGTTTGTATCTTCAAAAATAAAAAAATGGGAGGCGTAAATGTATTTACCCCACTACTACCCATTTTTCTAAAATTAATTGCCACACAAGGCAAGCACCTAAGTTTCTGAAATTTCTCACAGATAGGTCCCAAGGTACCACCTACAATGTGGCAAAGTTTCATGTTTGTAACTTTAAAAATGACAAAGTTATAGGCATTTCTGGGTATTTATTAAACAATTAATTGCCACAAAACGCATGCACCAATCTTTCTGAAATTTCTCACAGATAACTATCCCTAACCAGTGTATAATGTGCCCAAGTTTCATCCTTCTATCTTTAAAAATGAAAAAGTTATAGGCGTTTTTGTAAAACAATACTTGGCTATGGGAAAAAGCATTCAAAATGGCGTCCGATCCGGATCGGACCTCGTCGGATCGGATCGGATCGGATCGGAGGTTGATCGTATCGGATCGGATCGGATTTTCCCGATTTTGGGGCAGATCGGATTCGGATCGTGGATCGGATCCGATCCGATGCACACCCCTAGTATTTATGCATGTTGTTTATGTAGAGAGTAGTTACCATTATATGCTGTTTGTATATTTATAATAAAAGGAATAATAGTCATCCGCATTGCAAAATGATCATGAGCTGCTTTGGATTTCACTACACCAGGTCTCTTATCCTGCAATATACTGGGGCTCCTGCTTCTGGATACTTTTTGGGATTAAGATAGACATCTGACATGGACTAACACAGGCTCTTTGTCTTTCTTGGCAAGTTCCTGGCAAGTTCTATATGTTTCATTTTACAGCCACTCGATGGCGATGGCGTTGTAGTGCCATTATGGAAGTACACAGCAAATAAAGCACTATAAATTGGTGAGATGAAGGTCATAAACCATGGGAAGGGCCCTGGAAGTTGACGATGTTGTATAAAGGACCCGTAAACTTCCATGAGTCACCAACCTTACTCGCACACACCACTCACGCCACCCAGTAGCATTTCTAATACAATTTGCAGTGGCAGAGTGATTTTGAAAATGTTTTTAAACCAAAATGTAACACTCAAAATAAGATTTAAGGGTAGGGGGACCATCTCTTTGGGACAATGTTGGGCAGTATCCAATCCTGCCCTTGGACTTGAAGGAATGAGCATCAGTGCAACAGGATGCTAGTGCTTCCTACCACAGTCATCAACTAGGTGGAAGTAGCATTTCCAGCTTTTGCAAATGGTCCTGGTCCAGAAACGCTATTTTTGGCTGTTTTCCTGAGTTGCTGTAGGAAGTGTTCACTTCCTATTGCACTGATGCACATTCTCACCAGTGCCGCCAAAGAGATCTTGGTAGATTGCTAGTATTGGATACTTCCCAGTTTATTTAGGGGGAGGCATGCAGACGCCCGACCACAACTGTGCTAAAAAGGGGAGCTCTTATTTCTTGGGGGGATTGAAGGTATCCAAAGTAATTCCAGAAATTCATTAATTGGACAGTGAGATGGGGAAGCTCCAGAAGGTGGCAGAGCTGGTGCGCATTTCCCAGCACGCCATGATCGGCAAAGGCCCCCCTGCTTTAACAAGACTTCTTTTCCCACTTGGAATAATATATCAGAGGATGAGATTTAATCAGAGAAAATCCGCAGTTTGCATAACCTGCCACTTTTAAGAGTGGAGGTACTGATGATGTGGTGTTCAAGGGTCCTCCAAATCCCGGAGCCAAGACTGAAGATGGGGCACTCAGAGGTGTCTCTGTCTCTGCCACCTGAGTTCCCTCTTCCTTCTGCCTCCTTCCTTTCTCCTGTGGGGTGTCCCCCACCCCCACAGAGTGGATCAGCAAGAACAACATTGGATGTTTGCTTGAGCCAGTTTCCTCCTTCTTCCTTCCTGCCCCTGAAAAGAATTCTGTCAAAGCAGATTGATAAAACTTCAGATCTGAACAGAGAACATGAAGAACCCCCAAGAGCATTTGAAACAAGACCAAACAAAAATAGGAATCCAAGTGCATATTTTCAACCTGCATTTAATGAGTGAATCACACTATTTTCTGCATATTCATCTTGGCACAAGCACAGCTCACTCTCCTTCCTCAAGCAAAGGTGAAGATCCATCTCTTTAGTCAGGAAATGCAGGTTATTCATGGTCATATGTTTCTGACCATCATTACTATTCAAAGCAGCACATAAAGCCACGGTCGCAGAAGGTTACATAATCTTTTTTGCATTCTGTACCTTTTCGAATGCATTTGCCTCCCAACGTTTCACAAACATTTTTTTTATCTGTACAAAAGAGACAGAGATGTTGGCTATTAGTGGGATCTTATCCTGGAATGGGAGGAAACTGGCCAGAAGTTTAGAACAAAGTACACAGAAGGAAAAGTTCTGATTTGACCAACAGTCCGATCAATATAGTCACATCTTACTTTGGACCTTCCGTACTATTTCTTTCTTTTTCCCCAGACACTTTTCATATTATAGCAACACATCAGAATCTCCCCTATGCCATCTCAGGTGTTGTGTCCATCTAACTGTGGGTGTCAAATCTTGTTTGGTGCAAAGAGCTGAATTCAGTTTTGGGCAAGATCCAAAGGGGCTGCATTTCCATTGGTGGGCAAAGCCAAAAGCAAAAAAGGTGTGCAAAAGACCATCAGTCTGGGGAAAGGGTTGATGGCCACCTGGGGATCTCAAAGTGCTTCATTGGGACCTCAGGTGGGCCAGATTTGGTCCAGGGCCCTGGCAATCCATATGCCAAGCATATCCTCTGACCTATAATCTGCAACAGAGATGCTCTCAATGGGCCATGAAGACACCACTGGGAGGTCTCTGACCTTAAGTTGCCTGACTGGGTCAAATCTCCCTCCCAGATTGAGTGATTTGGACAGCCATGGTCCAGAAAAATTAAGGGAAGAAGAGGAGCCTGGAGAGGAAAACAGGAGAGGAAAAAGAGGGGGGAACCCTGAAAGGAGGATGAAGAGGGAGAGACTGAGAGAGGGAGAGAAGGGAAAGAGAGAAGAGAGGCATTCAAGAGCATGTGAGAATGCATCACCAGCACCATCAGTTATTTATGTATAAAGCCCATGGGCTCACGTTCACCTCATCCCCAATTCCCAGATCAATTTGTGCAAATTTCTTAATTTGCACAAATTTACTTAATAGACTGAATCAGCCCCACTTTAGTATATCGAGGAAAGTTGCGCAAATATGGGGAATCCTGCACAAATCTGCCATTCAGTCACATTTTGATTTGTACGTTTTCCCCATTCGCAAAGCGCAAACGGCGATCGCAACCGGGATTGAGAATCGAGAACGGAACAAGACACGAGACCACAGTCTGCTGCATCCTCACGATCATGAATACGCCTCTTCACCCATCCCGTCTTTGCAGACTACGAGAGGACTAGTTCCCTGCCGCAAGGAATTTACAGTCTAAAATCCAACACAGGGGAAAGGGTAACAAAGGAAGGGGATGAAAGTGGAGTTAAGGGTGAACAGGGAAAGCAAGATGTGGTTATTTTTCACTTAGGCTGAAATAGCAGTGTGTGTGTGTGTGTGTGTGTGTGTTAAAGACCCTGACCCATCATGTTCATACCCCCATCCAGATTGGGACCCTGCACCTACTCTAGAGTAAAAATAAGAACAAAACCAAGCTGCTAGATATGAATTTAAAATAATTTCTGCTTTGTCTGTTAATGTCACTGGGTTTGACAGAACCCCCTTTCAGGAATGGTGCTTAAGAGCACAGCAGGACAATGCATAAATAGAAACAAGCACAAACTTTCTCATTCATTCGAATCCCTGAAATCTTTTTCTTTGTTTTTTTTTTACAATCACCATCTTAAACTTGTTGCTTACATGTAGTAACGGGGATGATCAGGAGAACCAGAGCAATGAGAAGGTATAGAAGTTTCATGGCAGTTGCTTTCTCTGAGATCCCAAGGCTGATAAGAGGAAACTGCTCTAAGGCAAAGGGATGGTGAATATGGATAAAACCGGAAAAATTCTAGTATTTATAGAGGCTTGGTGAATATTGACAAGGAAAATAATGTGTCATATTGGCACACATACAAGTTGTAGTCAGGTGGCTCCTGAATAATTTTCCTTTTAAACATTGAAAAGGAATATTGAGTATGTCTAATAAGTTGCCTGGATGTTCCTCATAGAAATTGTTTGGTAGAGCCATTTGCATGCTATAGCCTCATGACCTGTACCGTTTTCAGTATCCTCCCCAAATGGCCTTGAATTCCCTTCTGCCTGAAAAATAGATTTCAGCAGAAATATAATTTAGCAACAGGCACTGCTAATTGCTAAATAGTCCCAGAGTTAGTTTGAGATGATACTTCTATTTTGCTCGCAACCTTCCTCATTCACAGAATTTTATTTTTGGTCTGGATGACATCATCTTCACACACATGGGGCATTATTCTCACTGGGTGTCTCCATGGGATCATCTAAGAGCATGTTCAGAAGACCCGCTAAGCCATGGTGGTCAAGCATTTTGACCTAAACATTCTGGCTTAGTGTGGCATGCAAACAATGACTTGACATGTTGTGTGAACCATTCCTAGCCATGGTGACTACATAGGCATGATTCAAACACGTTCACTAACCATTTGCTGCAAAAGGGTTATTGGCCTAACCATTGTTTAGCGTGCTGTCTGAAAAGGCCCTGAAAGTATCCACACCACCAAAAACAGGAACACCAAAGGCCTTGAGAGTGGACATTTTCCATCATCGCACAAACATCATTGTTCATTAAAAGATTCTTTCAAAGGCCAGCCAGTGCAAGTGGGCCACATTTCGCATGAACTACAGGTTCTGAACATGCTTCAATGGCAACACTACATAGAGCATAAAATTCAGTAATCGAATTTGGACATTATCTCCAAAACTGTCGTAAGTCAATGCTGTCATTTCCAATTATCGTCAGATTTCTTGGAGGCAGGATGTAAATATTTTAAACAACCACGTAAACAACGGAGTTAAGTTTGGGGTGCACACCACTCCAGGAGGACCAAGTCCATTATTGAGTGGCTGATGTGATCTGTTTTGGCAGGGGCATTCCTTCTCAGCCATGAGGTTCACAGCCCTCCGCCTTCTGTCAGCCCTATTTCACAGAGCTATGGTGAAGATAAAATAAGTTAACACCATGCTCCTTGGAACATCTGCCTGTATTCATTCTCACAGGAATAGTTAAGCTGATTTTTTTTTAATTGTATAATTTTTATTAGTTTTTCAACAAAACAAAACAAACATACACATAATACATAATATATAAACAAACTAACTCCCTCAACTACCCCCGTGCACCCCCCCCGAGACCTACTCACATTCATCCATCATCCTTCCAGAATTTTAATGATTCTTTTGAAGGCGACTGTCCCTTTCCCGATCTTAAAACATATTCCAAAAAGGGAGTCCATATATCTCCAAAATCACTCTTACTGGACATTCCCCTCATTATTTTCATTTTACATGTCAACATATCATTCAATGCTATATCCCAAATTTCTTTATACCAATCTTCTATTTTATAACTTCGTTGCCCTTTCCAATTTCTAGCAATCATTATTCTGACGGGTGCCAGGAGGTTATTTACCAATTCTCTGTTAATTATATGCTTGTTCCCACTATCCCATATTGCTAGTAGAGCTAACTTCGGGTTCAATCCCAATTTACTTCCAATTATATCACTTATTTCTTTAAAAACCCTTTCCCAGAATTTTTGTACTTGTTCACAGCTCCACCACATATGAAAATAGGTCCCAACCTCCTGACATCCCCTCCAACAGTTCTTGGCCACTTTTTTATCAATCTGGTGAAATCTTAGATACCATCTCCAAACTATCTTATAATAGTTCTCCTTTATTCTAATCGACAATAATTTCAACATTCTTACATTCCATATCCTCCCCCAATTATCTTCATTGATTTTTTCCCTTAGATCTTCTTCCCATACCTCTTTTATAACCTTAAGTGAGTCCTGAGATTCCTCCTCTATTAAAATTTTATATATCTTGCTAGTGAGTCCTTTCTTAGCTCTGGCTCCATCTTTTTTTTCTATTTGTTCAATTAAATCTTCAAACCTGGTATTGTTTCTACATTTCTTATTTTTCATCCTCCATTCCTCTGTCCATTTTACCAGTTGCAGACACTTGAACCACGCTATCTTTTGTCCTTTAAACAAATCTTTAATATGCTCACTATCCTTCATCTTTCCCATCCAATTCCTTAGCTTTAAAATATCTTGTTCTTTCAGTCTCACTTCTATCTCTGATCTTAATGCTCTTGGGAAGTTTCCCACTACTACCACTGGGGCAAGCGGAGAATCCCCTGGTATCAACTTCCCCCTATACTTCTCCCAGATTTAAAAGATCTATAAAGACTTATCTCTTCCGGCAGGCCTACCCAGATGAATTTTAAAGTGTTTTATTGGTGTTTTATTGGTGTTTTAATGATGTACTGGTTTTATCTGCTTTTAATCAGTTCTTGTATTTTGTGTTTGGTGTTGTTCCCCGCCTTGATCCGTTGGGAGAGGCGGGTGATAAATAAATATATTATTATTATTATTATTATTATTATTATATCGATAATATATTTTCCAATAATGGGTTGTCCAGTACCTTCCATTCTTTCTTCTGCATTTTATTTAAAAATATATTCCGCAATTTATATTCTATCTCTACTGTTTGCGATTCCAACCATTCCAAGTCTTGTTCCCCTAAAATAGCATAAATAGCATATCTTAACTGATTAGCAATATAATAATTCTTAATATTAGGAAGTCCTAAACCTCCTTTCTTTTGAGTCTTATACCATAACCCCTTATTTATCCTAGCTCTTTTATCCCCGTTACAATATGCATTAATCATATTTTGCCAATTTTTAATCTCAGCTACTGAAATTCTAATAGGTAGCATTCTAAACAAAAAATTAACCTTAGGTAATATCTTCATTTTAATAACCGCTATTCTACCAAACCAAGAATGTTTTAATTTTCTATAAGTCTGTAATTTCTCCCCTACCTCTTTTCTTAAGCTTACAAAATTAAGTTCCTCTATTCTTTCTAATTCTTTATCTATATTAACTCCTAAATATCTTATTATATTTTTATTAGGGGTGTGCATCGGATCGGATCCGATCCACGATCCGAATCCGATCCGACCCAAAATCGGGAAAATCCGATCCGATCCGATCCGGACAACCTCCGATCCGATCCGATCCGATCCGATGAGGTCCGATCCGGATCGGACGCCATTTTGAATGCTTTTTCCCATAGCCAAGTATTGTTTTACAAAAACGCCTATAACTTTTTCATTTTTAAAGATAGAAGGATGAAACTTGGGCACATTGTAGACTGGTTAGGGATAGTTATCTGTGAGAAATTTCAGAAAGATTGGTGCATGCATTTTGTGGCAATTAATTTTTTAATAAATACCCAGGAATGCCTATAACTTTGTCATTTTTAAAGTTACACACATGAAACTTTGCCACATTGTAGGGGGTACCTTGGGACCTATGTGTGTGAAATTTCAGAAACGTAGGTGCTTGTCTTGTGTGGCAATTAATTTTTAGAAAAATGGGTAGTAGTGGGGTAAATACAGTTACGCCTCCCATTTTTTTATTTTTGAAGATACAAACAGGAAACTTGGGCACATTACAGGTACCACTTGCCTTGATATGTGTGTGAAATTTCAGAAACATTGGAGCTTTTCTTGTGTGGCAATTAATTTTTGAAACAATGAGGAAAGAAACACCTATAACTTTGTCATTTTTAAAGTTACACACATGAAACTTTGCCACATTGTAGGTGGTACCTTGGGACCCATGTGTGTGAAATTTCGGAAACGTAGGTGCTTGCCTTGTGTGGCAATTAATTTTAGAAAAATGGGTAGTGGTGGGGTAAATACAGTTACGCCTCCCACTTTTTTATTTTTGAAGATACAAACAGGAAACATGGGCACATTACAGGTACCACTTGGCTTGATATGTGTGTAAAATTTCAGACAGCTGGGTCCAGGCATGTGGTGGCAAGGTATTTTTGAAACAATGAGGAAAGAAACGCCTATAACTTTTTTATTTTAAAAGTTAGAAGTCTGAACATTGCTCACTTTGTAGATGGGTTAGGGGTAGATATGTGTCAGAAATTTCAGAATTATAGGTCCAGGCATTTGATGGCTATGGAATTTTTAAATTACATGTTTCAAAAAAATTTCTACAGAGGCCAGGTCTTCCCCTCCCGCTTCCCGCGAAGAAAAGGAAACACTCTCTCGTCTCGATCCCTTTGATCCTTGCTAGTAGTATCCATTACAGGGCTCGTGTTTCCTTTCCTACTTTCACTTTTCAAGCAGAACGGCTGAGCCTAGCTGAGTTTTGCAGCCATGCGTGCAAGGAAGGATCACTCTGGTCTCGATCCCTTTGATCCTTGGTAGTATCCATTACAGGGCTCGTGTCTGCTTGAGTACAAAGTGAAAGCAGATCTTCGATATTATTATTGCCACACCTCTCGCTTTAGAAGTACCAAATGACTTTTCATACACTCCAACTTCCCTCATTCGTAACTCATTAGCCCCATCCTTTATTTGATGAGTTTCCTGCAAAAAAATTATGTCTATTTTTTTTCTTTTTAACAATGTTTCAATTCTTCGTCTTTTAACCACCGTTCCTAGCCCCTTAACATTTAGAGTTGCACATCTCAATCTATTCTCCATTTCTTACTTCCAACCACGTCATTAAATTGGTCTCGGTCAGTGATACACATACCCCCCCTCCCTTCCCCCCCCCACACATACCCCCATTTTTACCCCCCTCCTCACCAGTCATCTGGGCACTGGTCCCAATTATTTTAGAACTCTTCAGGGGGGGGGAACACGGCCCAACCCACAGAGCAAAGTCTGATCCTCCCCTCCTTTTTAACCCTTTCCCCCCTAATCCCTTTTCATTGACTGGAACCTCCAACCGCTCCTTCTACTTGGTCACTGGAACCTCCACCCGCTCCTTCCGCTTGAACTATTTCTCCCACATCATTGGCATCGATTATGCCCAACTTCTCCAGCAGCTCGATTCCCTGTTCGCACGATGTTATTCTTTCTTGCTTCCCTTGCCAGAATTTCAAGAATACTGGGTAACCCCAGTGGTAGGTTATCGATTTCTTCCTCAATGCTGCTGTACAAATTTTGACGCTCTTCCTCCACTGCACAGTGTGCGCCGATAAATCCTGATAGATTTTGATTGCTGTTGCTTGAATCTTTGGTTGAGCTTGTCGTCTAATTGCCTGCATAAATTTTTCTTTTTTATAATAATTTGCAAATTTAACAATTATGTCCCTTGGAAGCAGTCCTTTACGCTTAGAACCAACTCTATGCACCCGTTCGAGATCAGCTTCAGCCCAAGACTCATCCGGAAGTTGTACTCTTATCCATGTCAAAATTGTATCTCTTAGATCTTTTAAGGACTCTCCTTCTTGTTCTGGATATTTTCTTATACGAATATTTGCCCGTCTATCCCGATCCTCCATAGCAATAAGGCGTAGTTCATGTTGAGAAAGCTGGTCTTCCTGTTTCTTACAAACTCCCGCCAAAACTCTAGTATCTGCCTGGAGCACTCCAACATCCATCACCACTTGCTTTAATCCCGTCATAAGCTCAGTCTGCGTATCTGAAATGCGCTTCGCCAAGCGTTCTTCTAGACCAATCAGCATGTTTTTTATATCAGCCTTTAATTCATCCATTGGGTCTGGCTGCCCTCCTCTGGCCATCTTTGGAATTGCAGCTGGCTCTGTAATTTGCGAGATAGAGCCCTTCACAGGAGATTTCTTCCCAGCCTGCTTCTCTGGCATTTCTTGAGAATCCACCCGGGCCAATCTATGCCAAGATCGATCTGATCCTCGCTCTTTTGAAGGTCTTACCCAGGTGGGGGTGGGAATAGAGGGCTTCTGCCGTCTCTGCTTCTTACTCATAAATTTCCCTCCTCCCCCGTCTGCCTGGAGACTCTTACTCGTGCCTCTGCCTTGCAACCAAGACTTCAAATTCAAATTCACTGGGAGTTAACTTTATTTCTTCTCAAACTCCCTCCAAGTATACTATAAATTAGGCTAGCTGCCAATTATAGTCCATAAATCAGTCCAGTAATGGCGTCTCCCTTCCTCCGTATACTTAGTCTCTCTTTTGCATCCAGTAGAAACAGCTAATAGCCAGCAATTTCTTGCTGCTCTCAAATCCCCCTTCAATGATTGTTCACTTCCAGTCCATATATAATGCCTTTTAATACTTTAAGTCAAACAAGCTGGGTTATATCTTCAATTATAAGTCCATAAATTACCTCATTAATGGCGTCTCCTCCTCCGTTGTCTGAGGAATTTGGTTTCGCTTTTACAGCCAAGACTAGCAGGCAGCCTTCGGCAAGCTCTTGCCCGTTCCCAACTCACCCTCAATGATTATTCACTTCCAGACAATATATCATGCCTTTTATAACTCTTCACGATAAGGAATTAGTGCTTAATTCATAGCATTTTTAGGGAGCTCAGAAGATCTGCGACCTCACTCCGACTCGATCATAGCCACGCCCCGTTAAGCTGATTCATGGGCTGAACTTAGGGTCACCATCAGGGATCAGCATCTTTGCAGGGATGCAGATCAGCAGGAAGCCCTGTTCCAAACCCTACAACCTCTGCCCTCTTCCTCCAATCCCATGCTCTTATTGCCTGTTCACCTGTTACCTCTAAGCAAGGGAGCAGTTTGAGGAGGAAGGAGAGGGAGATTTCTTCTGAGCAGTGACTTCTAGTTGCTTTGCCCAGTCCCTCTTATTCTGTGTGGTGGATTGGGCCCAAAGGAAGAGAGCAAATGGATTGACAGTGGCAACAGCCCCGTCCAATCCTGCCCAGTCTCTGAGGTCATCAGGTGATGCACTCCTGATAGTTTCCCCGTGGACCTGCAGTCTTTTTGTGATCTACTCAGAGTAGACCTTTCAATATACAGAATCCCCCTCTGAGGAAATCCCTGCCTCTTGATATCAGGCAGATACACATTGGCTCAATTCGGACGACACAATAAACAACTGGTGTGGGGGAAACAATCGTCAGTTGTTTTGACTATTGTGTCATCCGAATGTTGCCATAGTCAACTCAGCGCTGATCCTCATCCACACCACAGTTGATTATTTATTACCATGTTGTGTGGGGAGTATCCCTTAGGGTTAGGGTTAGGGTTAGTCAACCCACCATTGACTATCGTGTCGTCCGAATTGAGCCAGTGTGTGGTTTTCAATGCCTGCTGAATATTTTTGTGATTCAACAAGCCCTCCTGATTTCCTTGGTTTGTGTTGTGTGTTTTTGGGAAGGGCAGAATTTGATTTTAAATGTTCTTATTCTCTCCTTGACATTTTGTCCTGTTCACCACCCAATAGTCTTGTTGGATATAAAGCAGTATATTTAATTTGTGTTACTAACTAACTAACTAACTAGCAAGGTTGAGATGGGGCTACCTAGGAAAGGGGCCTCTTTGAGGGTATTTTGCCAAAGTCCCCACCCAATCTGAATACCATTTTGGCTGAAGTATTTTCACACCAAAATCCACCCCTTCATCTGTAATAATGTCCACTTTTTTCCAGCCTTGCGCTGTCCTGTTTCTATTTTTCTACTCCATTGTTTCAACTTCTTTTTCTTCCCCTAACCAATCAGGGATCCTGTTGTGAATGTGACAATGTTATGAACTAAAGTAGGAGATCAGATTTGACTATGTGCTGCCATCACTGAAGTCATTCCAAAGCAAAACTGAATGAGAGCAAATCACTTCTCCCTAATGTCTAGGCTGACCATCTGAAAAGGAGGACAGGGCTCCTGTAACTTTAACAGTTGTAGAGAAAAGGGAATTTCAGCCAGTGTCATTTGTATGCAATTAGTTCCTGGTGAAATTCCCTCTTCATCACAACAGTTAAAGTTACAGGCACTATACTAGAGTGACCATATACAAAAGAAGGCAGGGCCCCTGCAACTTTAACAGTTGTGATGAAGGGGGAATTTCATCAGGAACTAATTGCATACAAATGACACTGGCTGAAATTCCCTTTTCTCTACAACTGTTAAAGTTACAGGAGCCCTGTCCTCCTTTTCAGATGGTCAGCCTACTATTGTCTCCCCAAGTGAGCATTCTCCAAAGTTGAATCTAGAAACTTCTCTCATGTCCCTATTTTGGTAGGCTGACCAGATAAAATCCAGGTCAGGGCTCATGTAACTTTAAAAGTTGTAGAGAAAAGGGTAGGCAGACCAGATAAAATCCAGGTCAGGGCTCATATAACTTTAACAGTTATAGAGAAAAGGGAATTTCAGCCAGTGTCATTTGTATGCAATTAGTTCCTGGTAAAATACCCTCTTCATCACAACAGTTAAAGTTGCAGGGGCCCTGCCTTCTTTTGTATATGGTCACTCTAGTATAGTGCCTGCAGCTTTAACTGTTGTGATGAAGAAGGAATTTCACCAGGAACTAATTGCATACAAATGACCCTGGCTGAAATTCCCTTTGCTCTACAACTGTTAAAGTTACATGACCTGGATTTTATCTGGTCACCCTATATTTTGGTGATATATATATATTTTCAAAGCCAAGAGCTTAACCTTAACCTCATAAAAAGGGACCTCTATCTTTTGTTCTTTTCAATGTTCTGCACAGTGTGCAACCAAGGGGAAGTTATGCTTGGTTGCACACTGAATGATTCCTAATAGTTATATACACAATACAGCTGCAAAAATAATTCACCAACAACTGGCCAACAAATTCAACCTTATCAAACAACCTACATCATACTATACATACTCACCCGAAACAACTTTGGGAAATGCAGATCATAAAATATACTGGGACAGAACAATTCATACGGATAAGACAATACTTTGCAACCGACTAGACATAACGGTCATGGACAAAAAAGAAAAATACACATACCTCATAGACATAACAATACCGAATGACAACAATGTTGTTGAAAAGGAAGTAGAAAAGAGAGACAAATATACACCATTGGCCATGGAAATCAAAGAACTATGGCAACAGGAAAAGGTCACAATTATTCCGTTAGTCACCTCAGTCACCGGCATCACATCAAAACTTATACAGAAAACCTTCAGAAACTGGGCCTTCCAAAATACATCCACACCAACATCCAGAAAGCAGTCATACTTAAAACATGCTCAATTGTCAGGAATTTCCTGAATCTGTAAAAGACAGCATGACTTGGCAAAGCCTGTCATTTCCGTCTAGAGAAATCACCATGAGTGAGAAAGAGATGAAATAATAATAATAATAATAATAATAATAATAATAATATAAAAGCCCAAGGCTCTCTTTTCTCTGGGAGGTCATGGCATTTTGTTTAGATATTCCCAGGTGCACCTGAGAAACAGAGCCTCCATCCAAACCTTTTAGCGCTTGGTTCCTCCCTGGACAGGAGGAGAGCTTTTTGAAACCCGTGGATATGTTGTGGGTGAATTGTGTGGGTGGAATTTATTGTCCAGGGCAAAGTTAAGGGTGGGCCATCTTGCCTCTGTCATACTGCACAATTCCTACACCGGACTATACATCCAGCTGAGGGGCGAGGGATGTGCCGCTCCCTGGTGCGCATCCTTCCTGCCTCTGGAATACCGTCCCGAGACGCAGCTGGCAGAGTTTGTATACTCCAACAGAAATAACTGGAAAAAACAGTGCCATGTTAACTGAGAGTAAACAAGCTCCTTCGGAGTTGCATTACCAACTGGGGGGCACAGCAGGGACTTCTCTGGTGTGCCTCACCTTTTGCCCACTGACAGAAAGGAGTGATCCAGGAAGTTCTGATACCAAGACTCAGGCCCTTTCTACACCATAGGGTGTAGAGGAAGGGTGGGATGGCAATCCTGGAAGTACGGAAGACACACCATCGGCACACAGGGACTAGCCAGGGGCTATCCCAGGTGAAACGCCTGGGGTTGAAAGGGCCTCAGTTGGCTAGATTGGTGCAACTCAATGGGTTTGTGCTATTGATGGGAAGGAAGGTAAGAGGGGCTCTTCTCTGGTGTGCCTCACTCTCCTTTGCCCATGGATACCACGGGACAATCCAGAGGGCCTTGTTTCCCACTTTCTGATTGGCTGGGCTTGCACAATGCCCAAGCGTTTCTGCCCTCACAGAGTTTGTGTAACTCTGTGGGTGTTTCCGCAGCTAACTTTTCCGCTCAGACGGCGTATGAGACTAGGGTGACCAGATAAAATCCAGGTCAGGGCTCATGTAACTTTAACAGTTGTAGAGCAAAGGGAATTTCAGCCAGGGTCATTTGTATGCAATTAGTTCCTGGTGAAATTCCTTCTTCATCACAACAGTTAAAGTTGCAGGCACTATACTAGAGTGACCATATACAAAAGAAGGAAGGGCCCCTGCAATTTTAACAGTTGTGATGAACAAGGAATTTTACCAGGAATTAATTGCATACAAATGACACTGGCTGAAATTCCCTTTGCTCTACAGCTGTTAAAGTTACATGAGCCCTGACCTGGATTTTATCTGGTCACCCTAGTTTCAGCCTAATCAACTGAGCAGCTTGGGGGGTTATTTAAATCCCTTTTTCACAAGACCAACTTCTGCTGCTGCTCCTGGATCCTTTGCGGGATAAAGATGGACTTCTGATATGAACTGACACAGGCTGTTTGTCTTTCTTGGCAAGTTCCCGGTGAGTTCTATATGTTTCATTTTACAGAGCATTAGTTGGCAATAATGTTTTAGTGCTATTACTGAAGTACATAGCAAATAAAACATTTCAGAGTGCTTCCAAGAAAAAAAAAATCTTTTCCCACACTGTGCAACTGTTAGGCTGACCATATGAACAGGAGGACAGGGCTCATGTAACTTTAACAGTTGTAGAGAAAAGGGAATTTCAGCCAGTGTCATTTGTATGCAGTTAGTTCCTGGTGAAATTCCCTCTTTATCACAACAGTTAAAGTTTCAGGCACTATACTAGAGTGACCATATACAAAAGAAGGCAGGGCCCCTGCAACTTTAACTGTTGTGATGAAGAGGGAATTTCACCAGGAAGTAATTGCGTGCAAATGACACTGGCTGAAATTCCCTTTTCTCTACAAATGTTAAAGTTACATGAGACCTGTCCTTCTTTTCATATGGTCAGCCTAACAACTGTGGGATAAAGGTCAGAAACCATAGGAGGGGCCCTGGAAGTTGATGATGTTGTGTAAAGGACCCGCAAACGTCCATGAGTAATCAATCTTGATCGCATGATATAAGACCCACGTGGAGAAGCTACACACCCCTCACTCCACCCAGCTGTATTTCTGTAACAATTTGCGCTGGCAAGGTTATTTTTAAACTGTTTTAAAACCAAAATGTAACACTCAAAATAAGATTTAAGGGTAGAGGAATCATATCTTTGGGTCAACGTTGGGCAGTATCCAATCCTGCCCTTGGACTGGAAGGAATGAGCACCAGTGGAAGAGGATGCTAGTGCTTCCGACCTCAGCCATCAACTAGGTGGAAGTAGCATTTCCAGCTTTTCCAAAGGGTCCTGTTCCTGGAATGCTATTTTTGGCTGTTTTCCTGAGTTGTTGTAGGAAGTGCTCCCTTCCTGTTGCATTGCTGCTCATCTCCAAAAGTGCTAACAAAGGGTTCTTGGTGGATTGCCAGCATTGGACACAGCCCCTTTTAATTAGAGGGATGCATGCAAGTGCCCCCCACAAGTGTGCTTAAAAGAAGAGTTCTTATTTATGGGGGGATTAAAGGTTTCCAACGTAACCCCAGGAATTCATTAACTGGACAGTGAGATGGGGAGGCTCCAGAGGGTGGCATTCTTGCCCCCCTCTCCTCTAACAATGCTTCTATTCCCACTTGGCACAATATTTCTAAGAGGATGAAATGCAAATCCTCAGTTTGTACAACCTGCCAGTTCTAAGACAGAGGGTTCCTGATGATGTTGTGTTCAAGGGTCCCCCAAATCCATCAGCCAAGACTGAAGATGGGTCACTCAGATGTTTCTCTGTCTCTTCCTCTCTCAGCCACACATCCCTCACCCCCCGCCTCCCAGCTGAGTGGATCAACAAGAACAATCATGGGGTTTTGCATGTTCATTGAGCCAGTTTCCTTCTTCGTCCTTCCTGCCCCTAAAGAGAATTGTGTCAAACCAGTTTGATAAAACTTCAGACCTGAGCAGAGAATACCAAGAACATCCAAGAATGACATTTGAAACAAGACCAAACAAAAACCAGAATCCAAGTGCTTATTTTCAACCTGCATTTAATGAGGGGATCACAGTATTTGCTGCCTGTTCATCTTGGCACAAGCACAGTCCAAACTCCTTCCTCAAGCAAAGGTGGCGATCCATCTCTCCAGTCAGGAATTGCAGGTTATTCATGCTCATATGCTTCTGAGCATCGCTATCCTTTCAGGCAGCATATCTCGCCAAAGTTGCACTGTGCTGGAATTTTTGTTTTGCACTTTTTCTTATGTGGAATGCATTCGGATCCCACTGTCCAACAAGCCCTCTCTTGAGCTGTACAAAAGAGACAGAGATGTTGACTGTTAGTGGGATCTTGTCCTGGAATGGGAGGAAACAAGAAAACTGGCCAGAAGATTAGAACAAAGTACAAAGAAGGAAAAGTTCTGGTTTGACCAACAGTCTGATCAATATTGTCACATTTTTCTTGGACATTCCATAATACTTCTTTCTCCCCCTCCCCCCCTGAGACTTTTGAAATTATAGCAACACTTAAGAATCTTCCCTGTTCCATTTCAGGCATTGTATTCATCTAGCTGTGGGGTGTCAAACCTCATTTGGTGCAAGAGCTGAATTCAGTTTTGGACAAGATCCGGGGTCTGCATTTCCATGGGCAAAGCCAAAGGCAAAAGAGGTGCGCAAAAGATCATCAGCCTGGGAAAAGGGTTATATTTGGACCCCAGGTCATCCAGGTTTGGCCCAGGAACCGGAGCTGCTGCAGACCATATCCTACACATGGCCTCTGAGCTATGGCCCTTCCCATTATCTGCTATGGAATTCCCTGCCCCAAGGAACGTACAGTCTAAAATGCAACATGGGGGAAAGGGTAATGAATGAAGGGGACAAAAGTGGGTTTAAGGGGGAACAGGGAAAGCAAGAAGTGGTTGTTTCTTACTTAGTCTGAATTAGCAGGGGGAGCATTAAAGACCCTGACCTACCATGCACATACCCGATCCAAACTGTGGCCCTCGCACCTACTCTAGAGGAAAAATGAGAACAAGACCAAGCTGCCAGTTATGGATTTAAAATAATTTCTGCATTGGCTGTTAATGTCACTGAGTTTGATAGAAAGTCCTTTCAGGAACTATGCTTAGGAGCTCAGCAGGACAATGCAGAGCTAAAATGAAGCACCCACTTCAAATCCCTGAAATTTCTCTCTCTCTTTTTTTTTTTTTTTTACAACCACCATCTTAAACTTGTTACTTACATGTAGGAACGGGGAAGAACAGGAGAACCAGAGCAAAGAGAAGGTAAAGGAGCTTCATGGCTGATGCTTTCTCTGAGATCCCAAGGCTGCTAAGAGGAAACCGCTTTGAGGGAAAGGCAGGACAGACATGGATCAAGAGGGAAGACCCCCAGTATTTATAGAGGTTTGGTGAATATTGGCATGGAAAATAATGCATCTTAGTGGCACACATACAAGGTGTAGTCAGGCAGTTCCTATAAATTTCCTTTTAAACATTTAGAAGGAACATTTAGCATTTTTAACTATTCCGCTCGATATGCCTGATAAGGATTTTTGATCTGGGCACTGACATAAAATCAAAAGCTGAAACTTGGTTTCCCCCAAGCCTCAAAGAAATGTTTTAGATGAAGCAGAGACACTGTACGCTGCACCAAGTCAAAGTTCACACCTCACATTCTAGTATTTCAGAGGAAAAACACTGAACAACATAACCCAAAACATCCTTTCCTGATAACAAGCTCTGCAATCTCTTCCTCCGAATAGACTGTAAATTAGACATGAATCAATAGCCCTCAAGACAACTCACAGACAAGATGGCACCTACAATGTAAACATTTTTAGTTCTTTGCAAGGAAAATTACTGGCCATTAGAGAAAACCAAATAACACCAAGCCACAGTGATAGAAGGTTATCAGGAAACAATAAATTTCATTGAGGCGTCAAATGCCCCGGATATTGTTTTATTATTGTTTAAGATATTGTTTAGTTGAAACATTTATTGGCATGTATCCATCACAGGAGAGAGGGGGAGAGTGGTTTGTGACGTCAAAGCCTATAACAGAGATAAATGAAACAGTTTTGTCTTTGTGATTCAGAGAGCTTTGGTACTACCCATGTGCCACATCCCTCTCCTTCGTACGTTGTTTTGAATAAACCTGTTGGATTAGACTTTGCCTGTTCCTGGTGATTCTTCAATTTGAGAGTTAAGGAACATTTCTTTAACATGCCTGAGATGATATGTCTTGAATAGGCATTCCCACCTGGTAGCCATGTGAACTGTACAGTTTTCTGCTGACATTTCAATGGTAAATATATGGATTTTTCAGTATCCTCCCCAAATGGCCCTGAATTCCTATCTGCCTAAAAAGTAGAATTCAGTAGAAATATCATTTAGCAACAGCACTGCAAGACGACTCTAGAGATAGTTTGAGAAGAGGCTTTTCATTTTGCTAGCAACCTTCCTCATTCATAGAAGTTTAGGGTCTCGATGTCAACATCCTGAATTCATAACCCTGCTGTGTTTTCCCACCACTTCTCCATGTGTTTCTTTCCTTCAGAAATTCGGTCAAGTAAATAAAAATGCAGAATTGCTACACAATGCTTCGTGATTGTTAGCACAAGTAGCCCTCTGCCTAGAAGTACCCGTAGATGCAAATATATTGGCTTGACAAACCTGGTTCAATCGCCTCTTGAAACTAGGTGTATGGCACACTCAGCGTTTATGTATTATTTATTTATTATTATTTATTTATTTTATTCCATTTATATACCACCCCATAGCCGAAGCTCTCTGGGCGGTTTACAAAAATTAAAAACATTGAACATTAAAAACACCGATATATAAAATTTAAAAGCATAAAAACCAGTTAAAAGTACAATATTCTTCTGGGTCATGTGATAGATCATGTGATGTCAGGGAAAAAAGCATCAATGTATTGAAGTTTCTGGCTTGTATCCTACAAATTTTGAGCCCTACTGTGGAGTATCTTTGATTGTAACCTAACAGCCAATCTCTTTTTCTGGTTGCCTTCATGTTGTCTGAAACTGCAATAGTAGTTAGCAGTACAGGTGAATTTTCATGTAGTGAGGATGCTGAGAATTGTCTGCCAATTTCTCTCCACAAGAATCATGGGTCTCATTAGGGCAGTCCCATACTCCAGGGGTGGATAAAGTGTGGCCATTCAGATATTGTTAGGTTGCAACTCCCAACATTACCTCACCATGTACTATGCTGATGGGAGCTGATTGGAGATGCAGTACAAAAATACCAAAAATGGCTGTGCGGCTCTAAATTGTTGTATAACTGTGATTCGTCTATACATTTTAATATACAAGAAGATAAAATTAAATTGTGCATGGTGAAGCACATTGAACCCATAAATAAAGAGGGGTGGATATAAATAGATATAGAATGAGCTATGAAATGCATGAAAGGAGATTTGTTCTATGTATCTTCCTGGTAACCTTCACGTGATCTGAAAATCAAAGAGTAGTTTGGATGACGGGTGCAACATCAATTTCATGGTGCATGACATTTTCCAGAAGCAGAATCTAAGCCCTCCTCTGAAACTTCAGCAGGCTTCTCCTGCTGAAATTTGGGATTGGAGCTGCAGGTTGCCCACTTGTCAATATGAGGGGATGTCCCCATCTTCTCAGAGGAAAAACATCTGGTGCTACCTGGCTCTGGTTGATAGGTAACACACATGGGGGTTATTCCTGGGAGCAGGGGACCTTCTAAGACCTTGTTCAGAAGAAACACTAAGCCATGGTGGTTAAGCATGTTGAGCTAAACTGTGTGGCTTAGTGTGTCATGTGAACCATGACTTGGCATGTTGTGTGAACCACTCCTAACCATAGTGACTATATAAGCATGATTGAAACACACTCACTAACCCCTTGCATCAAAAGGGCTAGTGGCCTAACCATTGTTTAGTTGGTTATCTGAACAGGCCTTGAGAATGTCCTCACCACCAAGGCCCTTTCTACACCTTCAGGCTTTCATGGATGGTTGGGAGATTAGCATGGAGTTTTCCCGCTGCTGGGATTGTCCTGTAAGGGCCGCAGCTGAGCAAATTATCCCAGGAGGAAAGGAGAGGTGGTGTGGGAGAAGGTGTGACTGTTTCACCCAGTTTCCCAAATATGTCTGTGCAAGTAGGAGGATTTACTCAGGTCACATGCCTCCCGGTCCCGAGAGGAGAGAGGGATGTGGGGCCACACCTGGGTAGTTTGATGGAGGGTTTTTTTAAATTGGGCATCCAACTTGCATACTTGTGCAAAAGTGCTAGATGTCATGGCAGCCAGAAAACAACTGGTGCCCTACTCATCCCGCCATCTTCCCACCAGTCGGTCCCACATCTACATGTAGGGGCGAGAGCTCAAAATATCTTGGCCAGCCGCTGGGACGGTGCCCCACTGCCTCCACGCTTTGGATGGGATGGAGAGTGGGGTGTGAGATTGCAAAGGACAGGGAAGGAAAGCAATATGGAGGAAGGCATCCTTTGCCATCCTGTGGGCGACATCCTTGTCGGTAGCTGCTGTGGCTGCATATCGCAAGTTTTGGATCGTGGTTGCTGCACAGCGGAGACGGTGTAAGCAGGTACTGTGGTGGTTTTGTCGCCGCCACAGTATACTGGCCAATGCCATTCATGCGAGGAGAGCAACCTATCTAAATTACGCTGACACCTGCTCCAAGGTGTTGAAGTGTCGATGGCTAGCCCTCAGCTGCCCCTGGATCTTCTCCTCGCCCCATCTGTCCAAGACTTCTGGGATCTCCTGATGCCTCCAGGTGACCCCCCCTCCCCGACATTTCAGACACCCTTCACACCTGCACGTGTGTGAAGAATGCAGTGGTTCATCATTTTGTGTATGATCGATGGTGCGTGATCTATTGTTCAGAGAAAAAGGTAGCTGCTTTTGCATTGCCCCCTGGTGCTCAGGCCCCCCCACCTCATGTGAATCTCTAGACTTTACCACTGCACCCCGCCACAGACAGGGCTCCGTTGGGGGGAGTGTTCTGAACCGCAGCAGGCGCCATAGGAAGTAGGGAAGGTGGCTGCCCACCTTCACCTGATGCGTACTGTGAAGCAGCTTCCTCAGCAGAGTAGAACCAGTCACCGTAAGCACAGTCCCTACCCAAAAGTAAGAACTACGATGTTACTGCTATGAGAACCCCATCAGCGGGTCTGCCTTCCCCAAATATATGAGGCAGGCTACACGGGGGTGCCCCCACTGTCCCCCCTTGTCCCTCTGCAGCAGCCTATGAGGCTATCTTGCTGAGTGCGGTGAAGGAGCCCCTCAGACCCCAGCCCTTCCAACTTTGCCAGCGTTTCTGCCGGCAGCTGCCATTGCTGCTTTGAATCACCAGCGTCCGCCTTCTGGAATATGGAAACAACTGCTGCCGGCACTGTTTCCCACAGGACTGCCCATGCTTCTACATTTCAGCACAACGTCCAGAAAGCTGTAAAAGTCACCACACGCTGATAGGGAAGTATTCAAACCTGTGGGGGGTGTGATAGTGCGCAAAAGTATATTCTGACTGAAAAAAAACCCTCATGGCTACAGCATGCAGCCAGCTACAGCAAAACACGTAGCGAAAATGGCAGCAGTCCACTCCTACAACCCTCCGGGGCTGCTAGACACACCCCTAACATCTGGTTGGCTTGTTCAAGCAAGCCCGAAGTCAGGCCAAATACAGTTAACCCCGGGAAGGGCGGGCACACCAGCCGCCCCTGTCACCGTCGTCTCGAGAACATGGGAAAAACTGGGAAAAAGGCATTCCCTGAACTCCCGTGAAAATGGAGGGCTCGCCCCTGCCTGCTTCTGGGATGCTCTGTGCATCACTTGAATTCACTGGGAGCAGGCAGGGGCAGCCCTGGGAAAACTGGCTGGTGTAGAAAGGGTCCAATACCAGGAATACTGAAGGCCTGGGGACTGGACATTTTCAATTGTTGCACAGCCATCGTTGTTCGTGAAAATATTCTTTGAAAAGCCAGCCAGTGCAAGTGGGTCAGAATTGGTGTTATGTACTCAGACCGTCCAGTCCTTGTGCTTGAGCTGGCTAGCACATTTTGCGTGAACTACAGCTTCTGAACATGCTTCAGTGGCAACGTTACGTAGCGCATCGAACTCGGTAATTCGGAGGTTCTCTCCAGAGCTGTCATGAGTCAATGCAGTCATTTCCGCTGGTTGTCAGCCTACTTGGAGGAGGATAGAAATATTTTAATTAAACACTTGAACAACGGAATTAATTTTGGGGTGCACACCAGTCCAGGAGGACCAAGTCCATCATTGAGTGGCTGATGTGTTCCGTTTTGGCAGGGGCATTCCACGTCATCTTCCCTTCTCAGCCATGAGGTTCACAACCCTCTGCCTTCTGTCAGCCCTATGTCACAGAGCTATGGTGAAGATAAAATAAGTTAACACCATGCTCCTTGGAACATCTGCCTGTATTCATTCTCACAGGAATAGTTAGGCTGATTCATGGGCTGAACTCAGGGCCACCATCAGGGATCAGCATCTTTGCGGGGACGCAGATCAGCAGGAAGCCCTGTTCCAATCCCTACAACCTCTGCCCTCTTCCTCCAATCCCATGCTCTTATTGCCTGTTCACCTGTTACCTCTCAGCAAGGGAACAGTTTGAGGAGGAAGGAGAGAGAGATTCCTTCTGAGCAGTGGCTTCTAGTTACTTTGCCCAGTCCCTCTTATTCTGTGTGGTGGATTGGGCCCAAAGGAAGAGAGCAAATGGATTGGCAGTGGCAGCAGACCCGTCCAATCCTGCCCAGTCTCTGAGGTCATCAAGTGATACACTCCTGGTAGTTTCCCCGTGGACCTGCTGTCTTTTTGTGATCTACTCAGAGTAGACCTTTCAACATACAGAATCCCCCTCTGAGGAAATCCCTGCCTCTTGAAATCAGGCAGATACACATTGTGTGGTTTTCAATGCCTGTTGAATATTTTTGTGATTCAACAAGCCCTCCTGATGTCCTGGGTCCAGTTTTTTTTTCTTGGTTTGTGTTGTGTGTTTTTGGGAAGTGCAGAATTTGATTTTAAATGTTTTTATTCTCTTCTTGACATTTTGTCCTATTCACCACCCAATAGTCTGTTGGACATAAAGCAGTGTAAATTGTGTTACTAACTAACTAACTAAAACTAACTAACTTAATAGCCAGGTTGAGATGGGGCTACCTAGGATCGATCTAGACGGAGAGGCGGGTAAGAAATAAATTATTATTATTATTATTATTATTATTATTATTATTAGGAAAGGGGTCTCTTTGAGGGTATTTTGCCAAAGTCCCCACCCAATCTGAATACCGTTTTGGCTGAAGTATTTTCACACTAAAAACCACCCCTTCATCTGTAATAATGTCCACTTTTTTCCAGTCTCGCGCTGTCCTGTTTCTATTTTTCTACTCCATTGTTTCGACTTCTTTTTCTTCCCCAGAGCGGTCCTAGCTAATCAGGGATCCCGTTGTGAATGTGACATTCTTATGAACTAAAGTAGGAGGTCAGATTTGACTATGTGCTGCCATCTCTGAAGTCATTCCAAAGCAAATCTGAATGAGAGCAAATCACTTCTCCCTATTGTCTCCCCAAGTGAGCGCTCTCCAAAGATTAATCTAGAAACCTCTCTCATGTCCCTATTTTGGTGATATACATATTTTCCAAGCCAAGAGCTTAACCTTAACCTCATAAAAAGAAACTTCTATCTCTTGTTCTTTTCAATGTTCTGCACAGTGTGCAACCAAGGGGAAGTTACGCTTGGTTGCACACAGAAGGATTCCTAATATTTATATAGGATCATGTTTTAGCAACCAAGAACTACCAAAAATACATCATAAAAGATAACAGTGTAACAACAGACTTATGCAGGAAGTGCCATCAATTCCAAGAAATAATAGACCACATAACAGGTGGATGTAAAATTCTGGCAGGAATGGACTATACGGACAGACACAATACAGCTGCAAAAATAATTCACCAACAACTGGCCAACAAATTCAACCTTATCAAACAACCTACACTATACTATACATACCCTCTCGAAACAATCTTGGGAATGCAGATCATAAAATATACTGGGACAGAACAATTCATACAGATAAAACAATACTTTGCAACTGACTAGACATAACGGTCATAGACAAAAAAGAAAAATACACATACCTCATAGACATAACAATACCAAATGACAAAATGTTGTTGAAAAGGAAGAAGAAAAGAGAGACAAATATACATCACAGGCCTTGGAAATCAAAGAACTATGGCAACAGGAAAAGGTCACAATTATTCCATTAGTCACCTCACTCACTGGCATCACATCAAAAATTATACAGAAAACCTTCAGAAACTGGCCCTTCCAAAATATATCCACACCAATATCCAAAAAGCAGTCATACTTAAATCATGCTCAATTGTCAGGAAATTCCTGAATCTGTAAAAGACAGCATGACTTGGCAAAACCTGTCATGTCCGTCTAGAAAAAGCACCTTGAGTGAGAAAGAGATGAAATAATAATAATAATAATAATAATAATAATAATGTAAAAGCCCAAGGCTCTCTTTTCTCTGGGAGGTCATGGCATTTTGTTTAGATATTCCCAGGTGCACCTGAGAAACAGAGCCTCCATCCAAACTTTTTAGCGCTGGCTTCCTCCCTGGACAGGAGGAGAGCTTTTTGAAACCCGTGGGTATGTTGTGGGCGAATTTTGTGGGTGGAATTTATTGTCCAGGGCAAAGTTAAGGGTGGGCCATCTTGCCTCTGTCATACTGCACAATTCCTACACTGGACTATACATCCAGCTGAGGGGCGAGGGATGTGCCGCTCCCTGGTGTGCATCCTTTCTGCCTCTGGGATACCGTCCCGAGACGCAGCTGGCAGAGTTTGTATACTCCAACAGAAACAACTGGAAAAAACAGTGCCATGTTAGCTGAGAGTAAACAAGCTCCTTAGGAGTTGCACTACCAATTGGGGGGGCACAGAGGGGCCTTCTCTGGTGTGCCTTACCTTTTGCCCATTGACAGAAACGCCTGGGGTTGAAAGGGCCTCAGTTGGCTAGATTGGTGCAACTCAATGGGTTTGTGCTATTGATGGGAAGGAAGGTAAGAGGGGCTCTTCTCTGGTGTGACTCACTCTCCTTTGCCCATGGATACCAACGGGGCAATCCAGAGGGCCTTGTTTCCCACTTTCTGATTGGCTGGGCTTGCACAATGCCCAAGTGTTTCTGCCCTCACAGAGTTTGTGTAATCCTGAAAGTGTTTCTGCAGCTAATTTTTCTGCTCAGACGGGGTGTGAGACTCTCCGTGAAATACCTGGACTTGCTTTTCTTTTATTGTTATATTCATCGCTACTTCCCTTCCCCAACTCCCCCCACCTAAATCCTTTTGCTTGCTTCACAAACCGGTTGCTTTTCCTGTCCTTCTCATAAGATCCAAACAGTTTCAGCCCAATCAACTGAGCAGTTTGGGGGGTTATTTAAATCTCTTTTTCACAAGACCAACTTCTGCTGCTGCCCCTGGATTCTTTGCGGGATCAAGGTGGACTTCTGATATGTCTTTCTTGGCAAGTTCCCAGCGAGTTCTATATGTTTCATTTTACAGAGCATTAGATGATAATACTGTTTTAGTACCGTTACGGAAGTACATAGCAAATAAAGCATTTCAGAAGTGCATCCGAGAAAAAAAAAATCTTTCCCCATGCTGTACAACTGTGGGATAAAGGTCATAAACCATAGGAGGGGCCTCGGAAGTTGATGGTGTTGTGTAAAGGACCCGTAAACTTCCATGAGTAACCAATCTTGATCGCATGATATAAGACCCACGTGGAGAAGCCACACACCCCTAACCCCACCCAGCAGTATTTCTACAACAATTTGCACTGGCAAGGTTATTTTTAAACTGTTTTAAAACCAAAATGTAACACTCAAAATAAGCTTTAAGGGTAGAGGAACCATTCCTTTGGGGCAATGTTGGGTAGGCTGACCATATGAAAAGGAGGACAGGGCTCATGTAACTTTAACAGTTGTAGAGAAAAGGGAATTTCAGCCAGTGTCATTTGTATGCAATTAGTTCCTGGTGAAATTCCCTCTTCATCACAACAGTTAAAGTTGCAGGGGCTCTGCCTTTTTTCATATATGGTCACTCTAGTATAGTGTCTGCAACTTTAACTGTTGTGACGAAGAGGGAATTTCACCAGGAATTAATTGCATACAAATGACGCTGGCTGAAATTCCCTGTTCTCTATAACTGTTAAAGTTACATGAGCCCTGTCCTCCTTTTCATATGTTCAGCCTAATGTTGGGAAGTATTCAATCCTGCCCTTAGACTGGAAGGAATGAGCACCAATGCAACAGGACTTTAGTGCTTCCTACCTCAGCCATCAATTAGGTGGAAGTAGCATTTCCAGCTTTTCCAAATGGTCCTGTTCCTGGAATGCTATTTTTGGATGTTTTCCTGAGTTGCTGTAGGAAGTGCTCCCTTCCTGTTGCGTTGCTGCTCATCTCCAAAAGTGCCAACAAAGGGATCTTGGTGGATTGCCAGCATTGGACACAGCCCCTTTTAATTAGAGGGATGCATGCAAGTGCCCCCCACAAGTGTGCTTAAAAGAAGAGTTCTTATTAATGGGGGGATTAAAGGTTTCCAATGTAACTCCAGGAATTTATTAACTGGACAGGGAGATGGGGAGGCTCCGGGGTGGCAGTCTTGCCCCCCTCTGCTCTAACAATGCTTCTATTCCCACTTGGCACAATATTTCTAAGAGGATGAAATGCAAATCTTCAGTTTGCACAACCTGTCAGTTTTAAGACAGAGGGTTCTTGATGATGTTGTGTTCAAGGGTCCCCCAAATCCATCAGCCAAGACTGAAGATGGGTCACTCAGATGTTTCTCTGTCTCTTCCTCTCTCAGCCACACATCCCTCACCCCACCCAGCTGAGTGGATCAACAAGAACAATCATGGGGTTTTGCATGTTTCATTGAGCCAGTTTCCTTCTTCGTCCTTCCTGCCCCTAAAGAGAATTGTGTCAAACCAGTTTGATAAAACTTCAGACCTGAGCAGATATCATGAAGAAATCCCCCAAGAATGACATTTGAAACAAGACCAAACAAAAACCGGAATCCAAGTGCTTATTTTCAACCTGCATTTAATGAGGGGATCACACTATTTGCTGCCTGTTCATCTCGGCACAAGCACAGTCCACGCTCCTTCCTTCAAGCAAAGGATGATCCATCCCTTCTATCAGAAAATGCAGGTTATTCATGCCCATTTGCTTCTGAGCATCGCTATTCTTTCATGCAGCATATCTTGTCAGAGTTGCACCAGGCTGGAATTCTTGTTTTTGCATTTTTCCTCATTCGGATGCCAACGTCCAACAAGCCCTGTGTTGATCTGTACAAAAGAGACAGAGATGTTGACTGTTAGTGGGATCTTGTCCTGGAATGGGAGGAAACAAGAAAACTGGCCAGAAGATTAGAACAAAGTACACAGAAGGAAAAGTTCTGGTTTGACCAACAGTCTGATCAATATTGTCACATTTTTCTTGGACATTCCATAATACTTCTTTCTCCCCCTCCCCCCCGAGACTTTTGAAATTATAGCAACACTTAAGAATCTTCCCTGTTCCATTTCAAGCATTGTATCCATCTAGCTGTGGGGTGTCCAACCTCATTTGGTGCAAGAGCTGAATTCAGTTTTGGACAAGATCCGGGGTCTGCATTTCCATGGGCAAAGCCAAAGGCAAAAGAGGTGCGCAAAAGATCATCAGCCTGGGAAAAGGGTTATATTTGGACCCCAGGTCATCTAGGTTTGGCCCAGGAACCGGAGCTGCTGCAGACCATATCCTACGCATGGCCTCTGAGCTATGGCCCTTCCCGTTATCTGCTACGGAATTACTCTCAACCAGTTGCTGAGGATGGTTCATGAGGACAGCACTGGGAAGTCTCTGACTCTGAGCTGCTTGACTGGGACAAATCTCCCTCCCAACTTGAGTAATTTGGACGTCCATGGTCCAGAAAAATTCAGGGAAGAAGAGGAGTCTGGGATACAGGAGAAGAAAAAAGGGGGGAAACCTGAAAGAACAATGAAGAGCAAGAGAATGATAGAGAGAGAGAGAAGGGAAAGAGAGAAGCGAGGCTTTCAAGAGCACGTCAGAATGCATCAGCAGTGCTTATCTGTTGTTTATTTATAAAGCCCATGGGCTCATGTTCGTCTCACCCCCAATTCCCAGGTCAATTTGTGCAAATTTCTTAATCTGCACCAATTTACCCCATAGACTGAATCAGCCCCACTTTAGTATATTAAGGAAAGTTGTGCAAATATGGGGAATACTGCGCAAGTTTGCCGTTCAATGGCATTTTGTTTTGTATGATTTCACCAGTCGCTCAGCATGAACAGCGATCGCAAACATGATCGAGAAACAGGCACGAAATAAGACTGTTTGCCGAATCCTTGCGCTCTTGAACATCCCTACTTTACAGAGAACAAGAGGACACAATCCCTGCCCCAAGGAATGTACAGTCTAAAATCCAACATGGGGGAAAGGATAATGAATGAAGGGGACAAAAGTGGGTTTAAGGGGGAACAGGGAAAGCAATAAGTGGTTGTTTTTTACTTAGTCTGAATTAGCAGGGGGAGTGTTAAAGACCCTGACCCACCATTCACATCCCCGATCCAAACTGAGGCCCTTGCACCTCCTCTAGAGTAAAAAAAAGAACAAGACCAAGCTGCCAGATATGGATTTAAAATAATTTCTGCATTGGCTGTTAATGTCACTTTGATAGAAAGTCCTTTCAGGAACTATGCTTAGGATCTAGCAGGACAATGCAGAGCTAAAATGAAGCACCCACTTTCTCATTCATTCAAATCCCTGAAATCTCTCTCTCTCTCTCTCTCTCTCTTTTGCAATCACCAACTTAAACTAGTTGCTTACATGTAGAAACAGGGAAGAACAGGAGAACCACAGCAAGGAGAAGGTAAAGGAGCTTCATGGTAGACTCTGTCTCTTGAGGGAACGGGATGACGGATCTGGATCAACAAGGCAGATTCCCAGTATTTAGAGAGGTTTGGTGAATATTGGCATGGAAAATAATGCATCCTAGAGGCACACATTCAAGGTGTAGTCAGGCATTTCAAACATTCAGAACGAACATTTAACATTTCAAACTGTTCCGCTTGATATGCCTGAGATGATATGTCTTGTATAGGCATTGCCATCTGGTAGCCATGTGAATTGTACAGTTTTCTGCTGACATTTCAATGGTAAATATATGGATTTTTCAGTATCCTCCCCAAATGGCCCTGAATTCCTCTCTACCTGAAAAGTAGAATTCAGTAGAAATATCATTTAGCAACAGCACTGCAAGACGACTCTAGAGATAGTTTGAGAAGAGGCTTTTCATTTTGCTAGCAACCTTCCTCATTCATAGAAGTTTAGGGTCTCGATGTCAACATCCTGAATTCGTAACCCTGCTGTGTTTTCCCACCACTTCTCCATGTGTTTCTTTCCTTCAGAAATTCGGTCAAGTAAATAAAAATGCAGAATTGCTACACAATGCTTCGTGATTGTTAGCACAAGTAGCCCTCTGCCTAGAAGTACCCATAGATGCAAATATCTTGGCTTGACAAACCTGGTTCAATCGCCTCTTGAAACTAGGTGTATGGCACACTCAGCGTTGCTGGATTATGAGATGTCAAGGAAAAAAATGAATCAATGTATTGAAGTTTCTGGCTTGTATCCTACAAATTTTGAGCCCTACTCTGGAGTATCTTTGATTGTAACCTAATAGCCAATCTCTCTTTCTGGTTGCCTTCATGTTGTCTGATACTGCAATAGTAGTTTGCAGTACAGGTGAATTTTCATTTGGTGAGGATGCTGAGAATTGTCTGCCAATTTCTCTCCACAAGAATCATGGGTCTCATTAGGGCAGTCCCATACTCCAGGGGTGGAGAAAGTGTGGCCATTCAGATATTGTTAGGTTGCAACTCCCAGCATTACCTCACCATGTACTATGCTGACTGGAGGTGATTGGCGGTGCAGTACAAAAATACCAAAAATGGCTGTGCAGCTCCAAGTTGTTGTATAACTGTGTTTCGTCTATACATTTTCATGTACAAGAAGATAAAATTAAATTGTGCATGGTGAAGCACATTGAACTCATAAATAAAGAGGGGTGGATATAGTTAGACACAGAATGAGCTATGAAATGCATGGAAGGAGACTCATTCTATGTATCTTCCTGGTAACCTTCACGTGATCTGAAAATCAAAGAGTAGTTTGGATGACGGGTGCAACATCAATTTCATGGTGCATGACATTTTCCAGAAGAAGAATCTGAGCCCTCCTCTGAAACCTCAGCAGGCTTCCCCTGCTGAAATTTGGGATTGGAGCTGCAGGTTGCCCACTTGCCAATATGAGGGGATGTCCCCATCTTCTCAGAGGAAAAACATCTGGTGCTACCTGGCTCTGGTTGATAGGTAACACACGTGGGGGTTATTCCTGGGAGCAGGGGACCTTCTAAGACCTTGTTCAGAAGAAACACTAAGCCATTGTGGTTAAGCATTCTGAACTAAACAGTATGGCTTAGTGTGTCATGTGAACCATGACTTGGCATGTTGTGTGAACCACTCCTAATCATGGTGATGATATAAGCATGATTGAAACCCACTCACTAAACCCTTGCATCAAAAGGGCTTGTGGCCTAACCATTATTTAGTTGGTTATCTGAACAGGCCTTGAGAATATCTACACCACCAAGGCTCTTTCTAAATCTTCAGGCTTTCAGGGACGGTTGGGAGATTAGCATGGAGTTTTCCCACTGCTGGGATCGTCCTGTAAGGGCCACAGCTGAGCTCGTAAACCCGGGAGGAAAGGAGAGGTGGTGTGGGAGAAGGTGTGGCTGTTTCACCCGATTTCCCAAATATGTCCGTGCAAGTGGGAGGATTTACCCAGGTCACGTTCCTCCTGGTCACGTGCGCCATAGGAAGTAGGGAAGGTCGCCGCCCACCGTCACCTGATGTGTACTTTGAAGTGGCTTCCTCAGCAGAGTAGAATCAGTCACAGTAAGCACAGTCCCTTCCAAACAGTAAGAACAATGATGTTACTGCAATGAGAACCCCATCAGCGGATCCGCCTTCCCCAAATATACGAGGCAGGCTGCACGGGGGTGCCCCCATTATCCCCCCATTGTCCCTCTGCAACAGCCTATGAGGCTATCTTGCTGAGTGCGGTGAAGGAGCCCCTCAGACCCCCAGCCCTTCCAACTTTGCCAGCATGTCTGCCGGCAGTGGCTATTGCCGATTTGACTCCCCAACAGCTGCCCACTGGACTTTGTAAACAACTGCTGTCTTGTGCTGTCCCATTTCCATTTTTCTACTGCTCAATTGTTTCGACTTCTTTTTCTTCCTCAGAGCGGTCATAGCCCATCAGGGATCCCATTGTGAACGTGGCAATATTATGAGCTAAAGTAGGAGATCAGATTTGACTATGCCCTCCTATCACTGAAGTCATTCCAATGCAGACCCTGAGTTCTAGCGGTCTGAATGAGAGAAAATCACTTCTCCCCCTGTTGTCTCCCCAAGTGAATGCTCTCCAAAGTTGAATCTAGAAACTTCTCTCATATCCCTCTTTTGGATATATATATATTCATTTTCTAAATCAACAGCTTAACCTTAACCTTATAAAGAGGGACTTCTCTGTCTTGTTCTTTTCAATCTTTGACACAGTGTGCAACCAAGGGGAAATCGTGCTTTCCAATCACTTAATTGATAGTCATTCTGTACCTCCTTGGGACATCTGTACCTTAAGGCAGTCCTGAAATGGACACTGTGATCTGAGAATGATACTTCGCAAGACCGAATGACACAGGTGTACCCATATTCCAGCACAGGCAGAAAACAAGGAAGAATAGGTAGGAATGATAGAAATTACCTTCCTGCCTCAGTGTCTAAGGGACTAACAACATGGTTACCAATCACATTGTACGTTGTTTTAAAATTAAATCTCAATGGTAATAATGAAAAGTTTTCCCCAGTCTTCATGACCACACTGGATTGGGGGGAGGGGGCAATTTGTCCCTAGCGAGCCTTGGAAGGGGAGGTGTAAACTTTTCATCTCTGTGCATTGTCCTGCCGACCACAATTGCCCTCTTCCAAATCTGGCAATTATTTATTTCTTAAATAATGTGATTGCAAATCACACTATTAATGTGATTTAATGCAGTTATTAGTAGGACTGTACATCGCTTTGGATCCAAATCCCGAATCCGAAGTGAGGCGGGGTGATTCGGAAGGTCCAAAACCAGATCTGAAATGAGTCAGGACTGGTCCAAATTGATCTGAAGTGTATCGGTTCAATCCACAGCGACTTGTACCAATTCGGAAGGCATTTCTCTTGCTCTGTACAAAAGAGAAAGAGATGCTGACTGTTAGTGGGATCTTGTCCTGGAATAACGTAGGAAACCATAGCCCAGCCATTTTGAAAGCTTGTTTCATTTGGGCACCATGGACCAGGAAGGAGAAGTCTTACCCAGTGGCCTTACAGCAAAGTCTGCCATCCCCACATAGTCCGATCCTGGCAGTGAATAATGTACATCCATCATTTAAACATCTAGCGTTGTAGGGAAGTTAAACGAATGATACTTCATCATTGTGGAAAATCTCTTAGCAAAAAATAGCATTTTCTTCTTGGGATTTATTTACAACACTGGAATATTCAACACTTTCAGGCACCTGATCTCCTTGTGACCCTGATAAACTATGAGCCTATCTACACTACTACTTTTAAACGGTTTAAAATGGTTTATAACAGTAGTGACAACTGTTGGGGCCCAGGACACACTCCATATACAGTTCTCAAAACGTTTTCAAAGTGTCATATCCTGCTTGGTGTAGATAGGCTCAGTATGTATTATCATTAGGGATGTGCACTGGATCGGACCCGATCCACGATCTGAGTCCGGTCCAGTGGGAAATCGGATAAATTATCTGATTTCCGATCCAACAGCTGGATCGGCCGATCCAATCCGAACAGGTCCGAAAAGGCTCCGAACCGGTTCGGCGGATGGGCGGATCGGAGGGCGCCCACTGGCGCCCACCGCCGCATCCATTGGCGGGCGCCAGGGGGCGCCCGCCGATGAAAGTGGACAGCGGGGGGGGGGAGGAGGGGGCGGGAGGAGGGGGACCCTTACCTTTCCGGCCCGTCCGCTCCTGTCCGGCGCCGGCGGCTACTACCAGCGGGCTCCGTGGCCTAGTCCAGGGTGGCGCGCCGGGTGATGTCATCACCCGGCGCGCTACTCTAGAGCAGGCCGCGGAGCCCGCTGGTAGTAGCCTCCAGCGCCAGACGGGAGCGGACGGGCCGGGAAGGTAAGCAGGGGGCGCGCGGAGGGGAGGAGGGGGCGCATGGAGGGGAGGAGGGGGGCCCTTACCTTCCCGGCCCGTCCGCTCCCGTCCGGCGCCGGCGGCTACTACCAGCGTGCTCCGCGGCCTCACCCGGCGCGCTACTCTAGAGCAAGCCGCAAAGCCGGCTGGCGGTAGCCGCTGGTGCCGGACGGGAGCGAACGGCCCCAACAGGTAAGCAGTGGCGGGGAAGGGGGCTTACCCCCCCCGGAGCCGTCCGCTTCTATCCGCGGGCGCCAGCGGGCGCCAGCAGATGGAAGCGGACGGCCCCGGGGGGGTAGGGAGCGCGGGGGAGGGGGCTTACCTGCCGGGGCCGTCCACAACGGACGGCCCCGGGGGGGGGGAGGTAGTTAGTCCCCCCCTCACCCACCCGCTGCCATTTTTTCCTCATAGACTTGCATTGCAATGCAAGTCTATGGGGAAAAAAATGGCGGCCGATCCAAAAATTTACGATTTTTGGATCGGGATCGGACTCGATCCGGTCCGGGGGGCCTCCGATTTTGTCCGACCCGATCCATGACAAAATTGGAGGTCCCGATCCGGGTCCCGATCCGATCCGGGGGGTCCGTGGACATCCCTAATTATCATCAGCATTATAATGCCTTTTTGGAGCATCATCAGACAAGTATTTTATTGCAAGCCCGTTACTGCCCAATCACACTTTTTTTGTAGGTCCTTTTGATGATTACATCCACCCCCCCACCCCATGCATCCCCTGCTCCTTCTGGTCTTCTTTCCATCACAAAATAAGACCCTGGTAAGTGTGATTTATTTTTAGAAGCAAAACTTGCCGCAAATCGCCTGCTGTGTGCAGGAAAAGCAGCATGATAAAAATGCCCACTGAATGGGCCACATGGTAATTGTTTACTTCTTCTTTCTTCTCCATGAAGAAATAGGAAGTATTGTGTGACAAAAATGGGGTGGGGGAGAGCAGTGACAGTAGGGATCTGTGATTCCCCCACCCCATCTGATGATCCTCTTTGTGATGGGAGAATCTAATTTCCTGATTGGTGGTTCGCTCGCTTAGACCTTCGGTGCTACAAGTCTGGCTGAGCCCCTGATCTCTCACAGTCCACAGTTTGGGACATCTTTAACTGAATCCTGCATCCTGAGAGGTCACTATCATGCAGACAGTGTTTTGTGAGTCAAGTACATGGGCACAGAAACCCAACTGACCTTATCACCAAAGCAAAGGGCATGTTCTAGAATTCAGTTGCTCCGCTTCCAAAGATATAAAAGATAAAAAAAAAAATCAAAGAACTCTAAAGGGGGTAGTAAAGAGCCAGCCAAATGCTCAAGGACAATAGTCCACCTTCCAAAAGAGGAAAGCCTAAAGGATTTCCTGCTTTTTAATTAACAGAGAAATAGATGGATGATTAATTGGAACAAAGTAGCTGTTTTCAAAATTATGCATGAAAAGGGGAAAAATGGATCAAAGAAAAGATTTCATTGCCTTCCACGATCCTAGGATCTGGTCCGCTGATGGGCAGTTGGTTCAAAAAAGATGAAATAAAGTGTTTCTTCATACAGTAGATATTTAACTGACTCCTTGCTGGATATTGTGGTGATGGCTGGTGACTTAGAGGACTGTTAAAAGGCTGTTAAACTCATAACCCTTATTCAGGTATTATCCTGAACACACAAGTACAACAATGAGTAAGGACTGGGTTACCCACACAAGACATGACCCTAATATCTCATACATGCTGTCTCCAATTCAATCCTTTGTGTATACAGTGGGAAGGATCATAGAAGCTGAACACGCTGAGAAAAGTCCCAGAGGTCTTTGGCTATTGGGCAGGATAGAAATGGAATAAATAAACAAATAAAAGAAAAGAATAAATACTGAAGCCCGAGGATGTGGACAAGGTGCTTGGCCAAGTCCGGTTGACCACCTGTGTGCTTGACCCTTGCCCTTCATGGCTTATTACACCAAATAAGCAGGAGATTGCAGGCTGGGTCCAGGAGGTTGTAAATGCCTCCTTGAGAGAGGGAGTGGTGCCGGCCTCTTTAAAAGAGGCGGTAATTAGACCAGTCCTAAATAAGCCTAACCTGGACCCTGAGGACGTTAACAATTATAGGCCAGTGGCTAATATCCCCTTCTTGGGCAAGGTGCTTGAGCGGGTGGTTGCAGGACAACTCCAGGCACTCTTGAATGAAACGGATTATCTAAATTCATTTCATTCAGGCTTCAGGCCTGGTTTTGGAACGGAAACTGCCCTGGTCGCCCTGTGGGATGACCTTTGCCGGGAGAGGGACAGGGGGAGTGCGACCCTGTTGATTCTCTTGGAACTCTCAGTGGCTTTCGATACCATCAACCATGGTATCCTTCTGGATAGACTGTCTGTGCTGGGAGTTGGAGGCGCTGCGTTACAGTGGTTCCGCTCCTACTTGGATGGCCGATTCCAGAAGATGGTGCAGGGGGATTATTGCTCTGTGCCGTGGCATTTAAGCCATGGGGTTCCACAGGGCTCTATTTTATCCCCTATGCTGTTTAACGTATACATGAAGCCGCTGGGAGAGGTTATCCAGAGATGTGGGCTGAGATGTCATCAATATGTGGATGACACCCAGCTCTACCTCTCCTTTTCATCAAACCCAGGTGAGGCAGTGGCTGTTCTGAATCAGTGCCTGGGCACAGTAATGGACTGGATGAGAGCTAACAAACTTAGACTCAATCCAGACAAGACGGAGGTACTGTTAGCGGGTGGTTCATCTGTCTGGCAAGGTGATGTTCACCCTGTCCTGGAGGGGGTTGAACTCCCCTAAAGGATCGGGTCCATAGTTTGGGGGTGCTCTTGGATCCAGAACTGTCACTTGAGGCACAGGTGAACTCGGTGGCAAAGAGCACCTTTTACCAGCTTAGGCTGATATACCAACTGCGCCCTTATCTGGACAGAGATAGCCTAGCTACAGTTATCCATGCTCTCATAACCTCTCGTTTGGATTATTACAATGTGTTATACTTGGGGCTGCCTTTGAAAATGGTCCGGAAACTTCAGCTGGTACAAAACAGGGCAGCCAGATTGTTAACGGGGACTGGCCAATGAGACCATATTATGCCAGTCCTTTTCCAACTTCACTGGCTGCCGATCCAGGTCCGGGCCCAATTCAAAGTGCTGGTACTAACATTTAAAGCCCTAAACGGCTTGGGGCCAGGTTATCTAAGGAACGCCTCTTCCCATATGTACCTGCCCGGACCCTAAGATCATCTACAGGGGTCCTTCTCCGTGAGCCCCTGCCAAAGGAAGTGAGGCAGGTGGCCACTAGGAGGAGGGCTTTCTCTGCTGTGGCACCCCGGCTGTGGAATGACCTCCCCAGAGAGTTTCGCCTGGCGCCTACTTTGTACTCTTTTTGTCGCCAGGTGAAGACCTTTTTATTCTCCCAGTATTTTAACAGTTAAATTAACTCAATTTTAATCCTTGCTGTTTTAAATTTGTATTTTAATCGGTATTAATTCCTGCTGCTTGGTTTTATTCTGGTTGTGTTTTTATATTGTACGTTATTTTGTGTTTTTAGATTGTGGCTTGTTTTATATTTTTAAAATGATTTCATGGTTTCAATTTTTGTGAACTGCCCAGAGAGCTTCAGCTATGGGGCGGTATAAAAATGCAATAAATAAATAAATAAATAGTCTGAATTAGCAGGGGGCGTGTTAAAGACCCTGACCCACCATGCTCGTAGCCCGATCCAGATAGAGGCTGTTGCACCTACTCTAGAGTAAAAATGAAAACAAGGCCAAACTGTTAGATATGGATTTAAAATAATTTCTGCGTTGGCTGTTAATGTCACTGAGTTTGACATCCTTTCAGAAACTATGCTGAGGATCTCAGCAGGACAATGCAGAGCTAAAATGAAGCACCCACTTTCCCATTCATTCAAATCCCTGAAATCTCTCTCTCTCTCTCTCTCTCACTCTCTCTCTCCCTCTCTCTCTCTCTTGCAATCACCAACTTAAACTTGTTGCTTACGTGAATGAACGGGGAAGAACAGGAGAACCACAGCAAGGAGAAGGTACAGGAGCTTCATGGCTGATGCTTTCTCTGAGATCTGAAGGCTGCTAGGAGGAAACCACTCTCAGGCAAAGGGATGACGGATATAGATCAAACGAGAAGATTCCCAGTATTTATAGAAGTTTGGTGGATATGGACACGGGAAATAATGCATCATATTGGCACACATACGAAATGCAGTCAGGCGGTTCCTGTAACTTTCCATTTAAACAATGAAAATGAATATTGAGCAATTCTTACTATTTGGCTGGATGATCCTGATACAATTTGTCTAGGCATTTGCATGTAACTAGCAGAGCATAGAAGGTTTTTACTCATAAGAGAGGTGTAATTGCTTCTTGATATTGGGTAAGTATGTTTATTGTTATAATGTAGAATATATTCTTTGAATTTGAGCCTCGTATTACTTGGCTTTTTATCCTTTTTTACATGTTTTTAAGAATTGTATTTTATATATATTGAAAGTCTTATTGTTCTGAAGCAAATGGTATAAGTTTATGTAGCATACGCTTAAAGTTTTGTATCTTTGTAAATATTATATATACATTTTTATTATTTACTTCAGACTCCCCTGAAGAATGACACTGCTACTCTGAAACGCTTTGGTAGTAGAATTCATTTTTATTATATCTTATTCTCTGTTTCCACCCCTTTGTTGTTGGCTTTTTTGGTTTTCCTTCCTGGGGTCTCTTTTCTTTTTGGTTTGCATGTTGTGGCCTCATGAACAGTACTGTTTTCTGTTGACGTGTCAATGGAAAATGCATGTTTGTTTTTTTTGTTTTTTTTAGTATGCTCCCAAATGGCCCTGAATTCCCTCTGCCAAAAACACAGAATTTAGGACAAATATCAATTAGCAATAGCGGCTCCACAAAGTCCCAGAGATAGTTTGAGATGAGGCTTATATTTTGCTGGCAACCTTCCTCATTTATAGAATTTATGGTTGGTCTCGATGTCGTAACTGAAATTCGTAATTCTGCTGTATTTGTAATTTCCCACAGAAATTCTATCAAGTAAATAAAAATGCAGAATTGCTACACAATCCTTCATCAGCACAAGCAGCCCTCCGCCTAGGAAGTACCTACCCCTAGATGCAAACATCTTTGCTTGGCAAACCTGGTTCCATTGCCTCTTAGGTGTATGGCACGCTAGGTGTTGCTGGATCGTGCCATGCCATGGATAAAAAGAATAAATTGATCAAAGTTTCTAGCTTGTATCCTATGAATTTTGAGCACTACTGTGGAGCATTTTGGATTGTAATCTGACAGACTAGCTCTCTTACTGGTTGCCTTCATGTGGTCTGAAACTGCAATAATAGTTTGCATTACAGGTGAATTCTCATATTATGAAGATGCTGAGAATACTCTGCCAATCTCTCTCCGCAGGAACTATGGGTCCAATTTGGCAATCCCATACACCAGAGATTGAGAAAGTGTGGCCATTCAGCACTACCTATGAACCATGCTGACTGGGGATGATGGGAGATGCAGTACAACAATACCAAAAATTGCAGTGTTGAATCAATTTGTTGAATAGATGCATTTCACAGATACATTTCATTATACAAGATGATAAAAATCAATGGTGCATGGTGGAGCCCATAGAGCCCATAAATAAAGAGGGGGGAATTAGTCCCAGAATGAGCTATGAAATGCATGGAAGGAGATTTGTTCCATGTATCTTCCTGGTAACTTTTACGTTATCTGAAAATCAAAGAGTAGATTGGAAGACGGGTGAAACTTCAGTTTCATCTTGCATGACATTTTCCAGAAGCAGAAACTGATAGGGATGTGCCCCGGATCATATCAAAACCAGGATCGGAATCAGGTTTGGCGTGTCGGATCGGATCGGAGGCTTTCCGGATCAGATTGGACCCAATCCCGAGCCAAAAATTGGAAGTCCGATTTTCAGATTGGATGCTATTTTCGGTATTTTTGCCATAGGCTTGCACTGGGGGAAAGAAAGCTTTCCCCCCATGCAAGCCTATGAGGAAAACATGGGGGCGGGGGAGTGGGGGCCTAACTCCCCTCTCCCTGTCCCTCCCCCCCACTCGAGCTCCTTACCTGCCAGGGCTGTTTGCTGCCATCCGCTGTCGCCCGCGGGCGGCAGTGGATGGCAGCAGACGGCCCTGGCAGGTAAGCCCCCTCCCCTTTACTTGTGCTCCTTACCTGCTGGGCTGTCTGCTTCTATCCGCTTCCATCCGCTGGTCCCATCTACAGAGAAACAAGCTTCATGGCTGCCTCTCAGTATCGCGCTGGGTTACGTCATCACCTGGTGCACTACTGAGAGACAGGCCGCAAAGCCTGTTTCTCAGTAGAAGGTACCAGCGGATGGCATGGATGGCGCTGGCAGGAAAGGCGCATGAGTGGGGGGAGGAGGTCCGATCCTCTGATCTCTTCTGATCCGGATCGGGTCCTTTAGGATCGGATTGGATTGGATGAGATCGGATGATCCATATGTGGGGATCGTAATCGGATATTTTTATCCGATTTTGGCCGGATCAGGTCCAGATCGTTGATTGGACCAATGCTGTGTATGCCCCTAGAAACTGAGTCCTCAGTGTGGACATTTCCCATCATTGCTTGTCCCTCCCCTGAACCTTCAGCAGGATTCCTCCATGAATTTTGGGAATGGAGCTGCAGATTGACAAGTTGCCAATATGTGGGGATGTCCCCATCTTACTGGCTCTGGTTGATAGTTAACACATATGGAGGTTATTCTTGAGAGGAGGGGATCTTCAGAAGACATGCTAAGCCATGGTGGCTAAGCATTTTGAGCTAAACATAATGACTTAGTGTGTCATGTGAGCCATGACTTGGCATGTTGTGTGAACCAACCATGGTGACTACATAAGCATGCTCTAAACACAATTACTAACCATTTGCTTTGAAAGGGCTAGCGGCATAACCATGGTTTTGCATGTTGTCTGACCAGGCCAGGAGAGTATCTACACCACCAATACCAGGAACACGGAAGGCCTGGGGAGTGGACATTTTCAATCATTGCACAGCCATCATTGTTCGTTAAAATATTCTTTCAAAAGCCAGCCAGTGCAAGTGGGCCAGAATTGATACTATGTACTTGGACCTTCCGGTCCTTCAGCTTGATCTGGCTACCACATTTTGCATGAACTACAGCTTCTGAACATCCTTCAGTGGCAACATTACATAGCGCATCGGACTCTGTAATCCAATTCAGAGGCACTCTCCAGAGCTGTCATGAGTCAATGCTGTCATTCCCACTGATCATCAGCCTTCTTGGAGGAGGATATAAATCTTTTTATTAAACACATGAACAACGGAGTTAATTTTGGGGTGCACACCAGTCCAGGAGGATCAAGTCTATCATTGAGTGGCTGCGGTGTTCTGTGTTGGCAGGGGGCCTTCCATATTGTGTTCCCTTCTCAGTCATGAGGTTCACACCCTTCTGTCTATTTCATAGAGCCCTATTTCACAGAGTTATGTTGAAGATAAAACAGGATAACACCATGCTTCTCGGAATGTCTTCCTGTGTTCATTCTCATGGGAATAGTAAGGCTGATTCATGGGCTGAACTCCGATCTGCCATCAGGGAATCACCATATTCAGGGGGTGGGGGATGACAGATCTACGGGGAGTCCTCTGCCTGTCCCTAAAACCTCTTGCTCCAACCCTATGCTCTTGTTGCCTGTTAGTTAGTTACCTTTAAGCAAGGGAGCAGTCACAGGAGGAACGAGAAGGAGATTCCTTCTGAGCAGTGGCCTCTAGTTGCTTTGCCCACTCTCTCTTATTCTGTGTGGTGGATTGGGACCAAAGGAAGAGAGCAAATGGATCGGCAGGGGCAACAGCCCCTTCTGATCCTGCGCAGTCTCTGAGACCATCAGATGAGGCACTCCTGGTGGTTTCCTATGGACCTGAAGTCTTTTTATGGTCCACTCGGAGTAGATACATCAATATACTGGATCCCTCTCTGTGGATTTCCCTGCCTCTTGGTGTCAGGCATTGAAGCTTCTTTTAATTCAACAAGCCCCCCCCCCCCCGATTTGCTGACTCCAGTTTTTTTTTCTTTTTCTTTTTGTTCCTTTTGTGTGTGTTTTGGGGGGGATTTGATTTTAAATATTTTAAAATATTTCACTCCTTGACATTTGTCTTGTTCACCACTCGATATTCTTGTTAGATGTACAGCAGGATGTATATCCTGTGACTAACTAACTAACTAACTAACTAACTAACTAACTAACTTAATAGCCAGGTTGAGATGGGGATACCTAGGAAAGGGGTCCACTGAGAGTTGTTTGCCAACGTCCCCTGCTCAATCTGAAGACAGTATTGGCTGAAGTATTTTCCCACCAAAATCCACTCCTTCATCTGTAAGAATGTCCACTTTTTTCAAGCCTTGTGCTGTCCTGTTTCCATTTTTCTACTGTTCCGTTGTTTTGATTGCTTTTTCTTCCCCAGAGCAGTCATAGCCAATCAGGGATGCCATTGTGAATGTGACAATATTATGAACTAAGGTAGCATATCAGATCTAACTATGTGCTGCCATCACTGAAGTCATTCCAATGCAGACCCTGAGTTCTAGCGATTTGAATGAGAGAAAACTAGGTGAAACTAGGTGCTTGGCACACTCAGCGTTGCTGGATCATGTGATGTCAAGGAGAAAAAGCATCAATGTAGTGAAGTTTCTGGCTTGTATCCTACAAATTTTGAGCCCTACTCTGGAGTATCTTTGATTGTAACCTAACAGCCAATCTCTTTTTCTGGTTGCCTTCATGTTGTCTGAAACTGCAATAGTAGTTGCATTACAGGTGAATTTTCATGTAGTGAGGATGCTGAGACTTGTCTGCCAATTTCTCTCCAGAGGAATGATGGGTCTCATTAGGGCAGTCCCATACTCCAGGGGTGGAGAAAGTGTGGCCATTCAGATATTGTTAGGTTGCAACTCCCAGCATTACCTCATCATGTACTATGCTGACTGGAGCTGATTGGCGGTGCAGTACAAAAATACAAAAAATTGCTGTGCGGCTCCAAATTGTTCTATAACTGTGTTTCGTCTGTACATTTTAATATACAAGAAGATAAAATTCAATTGTGCATGGTGAAGCACATTGAACCCATAAATAAAGAGGGGTGGATATAATTAGACACAGAATGAGCTATGAAATGCATGGAAGGAGACTCAATCTATGTATCTTCCTGGTAACTTTTTTTAAGTGATCTGAAAATCAAAGAGTAGTTTGGATGACGGGTGCAACATCAATTTCATGGTGCATGGCATTTTCCAGAAGCAGAATCTGAGCCCTCCTCTGAAACCTCAGCAGGCTTCCCCTGCTGAAATTTGGGATTGGAGCTGCAGATTGCCCACTTCTCAATATGAGGGGATGTCCCCATCTTCTCAGAGGAAAAACATCTGGTGCTACCTGGCTCTGGTTGATAGGTAACACACGTGGGAGTTATTCCTGGGAGCAGGGGACCTTCTAAGACCTTGTTCAGAAGAAACACTAAGCCATGGTGGTTAAGCATTCTGAGCGAAACAGTATGGCTTAGTGTGTCATGTGAACCATGACTTGGCATGTTGTGTGAACCACTCCTAATCATGGTGATTATATAAGCACGATTGAAACCCACTCACTAAACCCTTGCATCAAAAGGGCTTGTGGCCTAACCATTGTTTAGTTGGTTATCTGAACAGGCCTTGAGAATATCTACACCACCAAGGCTCTTTCTACATTTTCAGGCTTTCAGGGACGGTTGGGAGATTAGCATGGAGTTTTCCCGCTGCTGGGATCGTCCTGTAAGGGCCACAGCTGAGCTCGTAAACCCGGGAGGAAAGGAGAGGTGGTGTGGGAGAAGGTGTGGCTGTTTCACCCGATTTCCCAAATATGTCCGTGCAAGTGGGAGGATTTACCCAGGTCACGTTCCTCCTGGTCACGTGCGCCATAGGAAGTAGGGAAGGTCGCCGCCCACCTTCACCTGATGTGTACTTTGAAGTGGCTTCCTCAGCAGAGTAGAACCAGTCACAGTAAGCACAGTCCCTTCCAAGCAGTAAGAACAATGATGTTACTGCAATGAGAACCCCATCAGCGGGTCCGCCTTCCCCAAATATACGAGGCAGGCTGCACGGGGGTGCCCCCATTATCCCCCCATTGTCCCTCTGCAGCAGCCTATGAGGCTATCTTGCTGAGTGCGGTGAAGGAGCCCCTCAGACCCCCAGCCCTTCCAACTTTGCCAGCGTGTCTGCCGGCAGTGGCTATTGCCGATTTGACTCCCCAGCGGCTGCCCTCTGGACTTTGTAAACAACTGCTGTCTTGTGCTGTCCCATTTCCATTTTTCTACTGCTCAATTGTTTCGACTTCTTTTTCTTCCCCAGAGCGGTCATAGCCCATCAGGGATCCCATTGTGAACGTGGCAATATTATGAGCTAAAGTAGGAGATCAGATTTGACTATGCCCTCCTATCACTGAAGTCATTCCAATGCAGACCCTGAGTTCTAGCGCTCTGAATGAGAGAAAATCACTTCTCCCCCTATTGTCTCCCCAAGTGAATGCTCTCCAAAGTTGAACCCAGAAACTTCTCTCATATCCCTCTTTTGGAGATATATATATATATATATATATATATTCATTTTCTAAATCAACAGCTTAACCTTAACCTTATGAAGAGGGACTTCTCTGTCTTGTTCTTTTCAATCTTTGACACTGTGTGCAACCAAGGGGAAATCGTGCTTTCCAATCACTTAATTGATAGTCATTCTGTACCTCTTTGGGACATCTGTACCTTAAGGCAGTCCTGAAATAGAGACTGTGGTCTGAGAATGATACTTCGCAAGACCGAATGACACAGGTGTACCCATATTCCAGCACAGGCAGAAAACAAGGAAGAATAGGTAGGAATGATAGAAATTACCTTCCTGCCTCAGTGTCTAAGGGACTAACAACATGGTTACCAATCACATTGTAAGTTGTTTTAAAATTAAATCTCAATGGTAATAATGAAAAGTTTTCCCCAGTCTTCATGACCACACTGGATTGGGGGGAGGGGGCAATTTGTCCCTAGCGAGCCTTGGAAGGGGAGGTGTAAACTTTTCATCTCTGTGCATTGTCCTGCCGACCACAATTGCCCTCTTCCAAATCTGGCAATTATTTATTTCTTAAATAATGCGATTGCAAATCACACTATTAATGTGATTTAATGCAGTTATTAGTAGGACTGTACATCGCTTTGGATCCAAATCCCGAATCTGAAGTGAGGCAGGGTGATTTGGAAGGTCCAAAAACAGATCTGAAATGAGTCAGGACTGCTCCAAATTGATCTGAAGTGTATCGGTTCAATCCACAGTGACTTGTAGCAATTCGGAAGGCATTTCTCTTGCTCTGTACAAAAGAGACAGAGATGCTGACTGTTAGTGGGATCTTGTCCTGGAATAACGTAGGAAACCATAGCCCAGCCATTTTGAAAGCTTGTTTCATTTGGGCACCATGGACCAGGAAGGAGAAGTCTTACCCAGTGGCCTTACAGCAAAGTCTGCCATCCCCACATCGTCCGATCCTGGCAGTGAATAATGTACATCCATCATTTAAACATCTAGCGTTGTACTTGTCACACTCCTCTTTAGTAGATACGAAGTCTTCTAGAAAGAAAAAGTGTGAAAGAGGAAGTAGGGAAGTTAAACGAACGATACTTCATCATTGTGGAAAATCTCTTAGCAAAAAATAGCATTTTCTTCTTGGGATTTATTTACAACACTGGAATATTCAACACTTTCAGGCACCTGATCTCCTTGTGACCCTGATAAACTATGAGCTTATCTACACTACTACTTTTAAACGGTTTAAAACGGTTTATAACAGTTGTGACAACTGTTGGGGCCCAGGACACACTCCATATACAGTTCTCAATACGTTTTCAAAGTGTCATATCCTGCTTGGTGTAGATAGGCTCAGTATGTATTATCATCAGCATTATAATGCCTTTTTGGAGCATCATCAGACAAGTATTTTATTGCAAGCCCGTTACTGCCCAATCACACTTTTTTTGTAGGGCCTTTTGATGATTCCATCCACCCCCCACCCCATGCATCCCCTGCTCCTTCTGGTCTTCTTTCCATCACAAAATAAGACCCCGGTAAGTGTGATTTATTTTTAGAAGCAAAACTTGCCGCAATCGCCTGCTGTGTGCAGGAAAAGCAGCATGATAAAAATGCCCACTGAATGAGCCACATGGAGGGGGCGTGGCTTGATTGTGAATGGGGTAGAGTCGTAGATCTTCTGAGCTCCTTAAAAAAGCATGGATTTAAGCACTAATTCGTGGAATGTTTGGAGAGTAATAAAAGGCATGATATATTGACTGGAAGTGATAAATTACTTGAGTGGGAGCTGGAAAGCACCACGAAGTTCCTGGCTTCAAAAGCGAAACTAATCAGGCTGAGGACAAAAGACGAGTCGCCATTACTGAGGTAATTTATGGACTTATAATTGAAGATTCAAGGCAGGCTGGCTGACCCATAGTATACTGGGAGGGAGACGGAGATAGATTATAAGTGAATATATGTGAAGAGGAAGAACGTTAATCCCCAGTAAAATCCGAAGTATAGTGCTAGCTGGCTGTGGTAAGAACAAGAAGGAGTCACCAGGCAGATGGGGGGGGGTAATAATTTATGAGTAAAAAGGAGAGACGGCAGCCTCCTATTCCCACCCCCGCCTGGGTTAGACCCTCAAAAGAGCGTGGATCGGATCGAACTTGCAGAGATTGACACGTTTGGAGATTCAAAATATGCCAGATAAGCAGCCTGGAAAAAAGTCTCCTATAAGGCTCTGCGTCACATATTGCAGAGCTGGCTGTAATTCCAAAGACTACCAGAGGAGGTCAGCCAGACCCAATGGATGAATTAAAGGATGATATTAAAAAAATGCTGATTGGTCTCGAAGAGCGTTTAGCTAAACGCATTAATGACACGCAAACGGAGCTTATGACAGGCTTAAAGCAAGTGGTGAAGGATGTTGGGGTGCTGCAGACAGATACTAGAGCTTTGGCTGGAGTTTGTAAGAAGCAGGAAGAGCAGCTGTCTCAACATGATCTACGCTTAATTGCCATTGAGGATCGGGACCGACGTGCAAATATTCGCATAAGAAAATATGGGGAACAAGAAGGAGAGACTTTAAACGATTTAAGAGATACAATCTTGACATGGATAAGACTACAGCTTCCAGACGAGACTTGGGATGATTCAGATCTTGAGAGGGCTCATAGAGTTGGTTTTAAGCGTAAAGGAATGCTTCCAAGGGACATAATTGTCAAATTTGCTAATTATTACAAAAAAGAAAAACTTATGCAAGCAATCAGACGACAAGGTCAACCAAGGATTCAAGCAACAGCAGTCAAAATTTACCAGGATTTATCGCCGCAGACCGTGCAGTGGAGGAAGAGTGTCAAAATTTGTACAGCAGCACTGAGGAAGAAATCGATAATTTACAGCTGGGGATATCCAGTATTTTTGAGACTTATGTGGCAAGGGAAGCAAGAAAGAATAACATCGTGTGAGCAGGGAATGGAGCTGTTGGAGAAGCTGGGCATAATCGATGCCAACGATGGGGGAGAAATAGAGCAAGAAGAAGGCGCGGTTGGAGGATCCAGTCAAGGATAAGGGATTAGAAGGGAAAAAAATAAAAAGGAGGGGAGGATTGGACTTTGCTCTGAGTGTTGGGCCAGGTTCCCCCCCCCCTCGAAGAGTTCTAAAATAATTGGGACCAGTGCCCAGATGTCTGGTGAGGAGGGGGGTAAAAATGGGGGTGTATGTGGGGGGAGGGAAGGGAGGGGGGGTTTGTGTTTCACTGACCGAGATCAATTTAAAGACATGGGTGAAAGTAAGAACTGGAAAATAAATTGAGATGGGCAATTTTAAATGTTAAGGGGCTAGGAACAATTGTAAAAAGACGAAGAATTGAAACATTGTTGAAAAGAAAAAAATAGATATAATTTTTTTGCAGGAAACTCATCAGATAAAGGAGGGGGCAAATGAGTTACGAATGAGGGAAGTAGGAGTGTATGAAAAGTCATTTGGTACTTCTAAAGCGAGAGGTGTGGCAATAATAATATTGAAGAAATGTGGTATTAATATTCAAAGTATAAAGAAAGATAAGAATGGAAGGATCCTTATAATTTACTGTACGATGGAAGAGGAAGAATTTGTGTTGATTAATGTCTATGCTCCAAATGGGAAACAAACAGAATTCTTTAAAGAAGCATTCGATATGGTGGGAGATCTAGGGAAAAAGAACATTGTGATGGCAGGAGATTTTAATATGGTACTTGATAAAGGGAAAGATAGGGATAACATTATAAGAGATGTTAGGGGAGAGGGGAAGACGGAGTTAGCTAAATTAATGGAGAGGAAAGAATTAGTGGATGTATGGAGAGCTTTAAAAGGGGAAGAAAGAAAATACACTTTCTACTCACCTAGATTTAAGAGTTATTCAAGGATTGATTATATTTTTATATCAAAGAACATGGTACCTAAATTAATAGATTGTGATATTGGAGTAATTAAGATCACTGACCATGCATTAATGTTGATGGATATCAAAATGAAGAAGGATTACAAACAAGCAAAGAGATGGAGACTGGACGGAAGAATTTTTAAAAATAAAAACATAGTGGATAAATTAAAAAAGGAAGTGCAGGAAATATGGCAGATAAATAAAAAAGGAGTTAAATCGCAAGGGTTATTATGGGATACGATGAAAGCAGTAATAAGAGGGATCTGTATTAGGGAAATGTCCACACTCAAAAAGCAACATGAAGTACTTAATAAAAAGACTGAAGAAGAGATAAAGAGTCTAGAGGAGAGATTAAGAGAGACAAAAGATAAGCGGTTATATGCCCTAATTCAAGCAAAAAAAAAGGAATTGGAGAAAGAAGAAATAGAACAGGTTCAAAAGAATTTGTTATATTTAAAGAGAGATTTTTTTGAATATAATAATAGAAATTCCAAGATGCTGGCTAGATCCACGCAGTCAGAGAAGGCTAAGAATATGATAGGGACAATAAGAGATAAGTTAGGGAATAGATTTAATTTAATGAAAGATAAATTAATTACTTTTCAGGAATTTTACAAAGATTTATATACATCAGATGCGGTTTCACAAGATAAGATTCAGGAATATGTAGAAAGAAATTGGAAAATAAGACTGGATGATCAAGATAGGGAGTGTATGGAAGCCTTGGTTACTGAGAAAGAAATTGAGGGAATTATTGGAAAACTAAAAGGAGGTAAGTCTCCGGGGATTGATGGTTTGGGGCTGGAATTTATAAAATATTTAAGGATATTTTAATACCAAGATTAAAAAAATTATATAACAACATAATAGAAGGAGGAATGACTCCACCATCGTGGGACCAGTCCTTGGTTATTTTAATACAGAAGCCAGGTAAGGACTTGACAGATCCAGCATCATATAGACCAATATCTTTAATAAATCAGGATGCAAAAATATTTTCAGCAATAATGGCTAAAAGAATGGGTACTTTTATTTTTAAATATATTAAAAAAGATCAATGCGGATTTATTTTAGGTAGGAAAATGCCTAATTTAATTGGGAGAGTTATAAATATAATAAATATTATAAAAAAAAGGAACTTAAAAGCAGGATTATTAGCATTGGATATTTTCAAAGCCTTTGATTGCGTGGAATGGCCAGCGTTAAAAATTATATTAAAAACATTTGGGTTTGGACATAAATTTATGGGAGTGATTAACCAGTTGTACAAAAATAATAAAGCGGAAATAATGGTTAACGATGGGTTAACGCAACAAATTACACTAGCTCGAGGAACTAGGCAAGGATGTCCACTTTCACCGATTTTATTTGCAATAGTTATAGAAATTTTAGCAAACGTAATTAGGGAAGATGAAAGATTAAAGGGGATAGGAAGAAATCACAAGATTAAAGTGAATATGTTTGCGGATGATATGTTACTGACACTAGAAGATCCCCTAGAAAGTATGGAGACGATTCAGAAGCATTTGAGAGAATTTGGGGAAATTACAGGATTACAAGTTAACTGGGGGAAGTCAGAAATGATGTTGTATAATTATAACAAGGAAGAGATGGAGAAATGTAAAGCTAAGTTAGGATTAAGGCATAAAAATATAATACGATATTTAGGAGTTAATATAGATAAAGAATTAGAAAGAATAGAGGAACTTAATTTTGTAAGCTTAAGAAAAGAGGTAGGGGAGAAATTACAGATATATAGAAAATCAAAACATTCTTGGTTTGGTAGAATAGCGGTTATTAAAATGAAGATTTTACCTAAGGTCAATTTTTTGTTTAGAATGTTACCGATTAGAATTTCAGTAGCTAAGATTAAAAGTTGGCAAAATATGATTAATGCTTATTGTAATGGGGATAAAAGAGCTAGGATAAATAAAGGGTTATGGTGTAAGGCTCAAAAGAAAGGAGGTTTAGGACTTCCGAATATTAAGAATTATTATATTGCTAATCAGTTAAGATATGTTATTCACGGTATTTTAGGGGAGGAAGATTTGGAATGGTTGGAACCGCAAACAGTAGAGATAGAATGTAAATTGCAAAATATTTTTTTTACTAAAATGCAAAAGAAAGAATTGAAGGTACTGGACAACCCATTGTTGGAAAATATATTAATGATATGGGAGAAGTATAGAGGGAAGTTGATACCAGGGGATTCTCCGCTCGCCCCAGTTGTAGTAGTGGGAAACTTCCCAAGAGTATTAAAACCAGAGATAGAAGCGAGACTGAAAGAACAAGATATAATTAAGCTAAGGAATTGGATGGAAAAGATGAAGGATAGTGAGCATATTAAAGATTTGTTTAAAGGACAAAAGATAGCTTGGTTCAAGTGTTTGCAATTGGTAAAATGGACACAGGAATGGAGGTTGAAAAATAAGAAATGTAGAAACAATACTAGATTTGAAGATTTAATTGAACTAATAGGGAAAAAAGAAGAAGCCGGAGCTAAGAAAGGACTGACTAGCGAGATATATAAAATATTAATAGAGGAGGAATTTCAGGACTCGCTTAAGGTTATAAAAGAGGTATGGGAAGAAGATGTAAGGGAAAAAATCAATGAAGATAATTGGGGGAGGATATGGAATGTAAGAATGTTAAAGTTACTGTCGATTAGAATTAAGGAGAACTACTATAAGACAGTTTAGAGATGGTATCTAACACCTGTAAAATGTCACCAGATTGATAAAAAAGTGTCTAAGAATTGTTGGAGGGGATGTCAGGAGGTTGGGACCTATTTTCATATGTGGTGGAGCTGTGAACAAGTACAAAAATTTTGGGAAAGGTTTTTAAAGAAATAAGTGATATACTTGGAAGTAAATTGGAAGTAAACCCAAAGTTAGCTCTACTAGCAATATGGGATAGTAGGAATAAGCATATAACTAATAGAGAATTGGTAAACAACCTCCTGGAACCCGTTAGAATAATGATAGCTAAAAATTGGAAAGGGCAACGAAGTTATATAATAGAAGATTGGTATAAAGAAATTTGGGATATAGCTTTGAATGATATGTTGACATGTAAAATGAAAATAAAGAGGGGAATGTCCAGTAAGAGTGATTTTGGAGAAATATGGACTCCCTTTTTGGAATATGTTTTAAGATCAGGAAAGGGACAAACGCCTTCAAAAGAATCGTTAAAATTTTAGAAGGAGGAAGAATGATTATGAGAAGGTCTCGGGGGGGGGTGCACGGGGGAAGTTGAGGGTGGTAGTTTGTTTTATATTGTGTATTAGGTGTATGTTTGTTTTGCTGAAATTAATAAAAATTATATATATATAAAAAAATGAATGAGCCACATGGTAATTGTTTACTTCTTCTTTCTTTTCCATGAAGAAATAGGAAGTATTGTGTGACAAAAATGGGGTGGGGGAGAGCAGTGACAGTAGGGATCTGTCATTCCCCCACCCCATCTGATGATCCTCTTTGTGATGGGAGAATCTAATTTCCTGATTGGTGGTTCGCTCGCTTAGACCTTCTGTGCTACAAGTTTGGCTGAGCCCCTGATCTCTCACAGTCCACAGTTTGGGACATCTTTAACTGAATCCTGCATCCTGAGAGGTCACTATCATGCAGACAGTGTTTTGTGAGTCAAGTACATGGGCACTGCAACCCAACTGACCTTATCACCAAAGCAAAGGGCATGTTCTAGAATTCAGTTGCTCCGCTTCCAAAGATATTAAAGATAAAAATAAAAAAAAAATCAAAGAACTGCAAAGGGGGTAGTAAAGAGCCAGCCAAATGCTCAAGGACAATAGTGCACCTTCCAAAAGAGGAAAGCCTAAAGGATTTCCTGCTTTTTAATTAACAGAGAAATAGATGGATGACTAATTGGAACAAAGTAGCTGTTTTCAAAATTATGCATGAAAAGGGGAAAAATGGATCAAAGAAAATATGTCATTGCCTTCCACGATCCTAGGATCTGGTCCGCTGATGGGCAGTTGGTTCAAAAAAGATGAAATAAAGTGTTTCTTCATACAGTACATATTTAACTGACTTCTTGCTGGATATTGTGGTGATGGCTGGTGACTTAGAGGACTGTTAAAAGGCTGTTAAACTCATAACCCTTATTCAGGTATTATCCTGAACACACAAGTACAAAAATGAGTAAGGACTGGGTTACCCATACAAGACATGACCCTAATATCTCATACATGCTGTCTCCAATTCAATCCTTTGTGTATACAGCGGGAAGGATCATAGAAGGTGAACACGCTGAGAAAAGTCCCAGAGGTCTTTGGCTATTGGGCAGGATAGAAATGGAATAAATAAACAAATAAAAGAAAAGAATAAATACTGAAGCCCGAGGATGTGGACAAGGTGCTTGGCCAAGTCCGGTTGACCACCTGTGTGCTTGACCCTTGCCCTTCATGGCTTATTACACCAAATAAGCAGGAGATTGCAGGCTGGGTCCAGGAGGTTGTAAATGCCTCCTTGAGAGAGGGAGTGGTGCCGGCCTCTTTAAAAGAGGCGGTAATTAGACCACTCCTAAATAAGCCTAACCTGGACCCTGAGGACGTTAACAATTATAGGCCAGTGGCTAATATCCCCTTCTTGGGCAAGGTGCTTGAGCGGGTGGTTGCAGGACAACTCCAGGCACTCTTGAATGAAACGGATTATCTAAATTCATTTCATTCAGGCTTCAGGCCTGGTTTTGGAACGGAAACTGCCTTGGTCGCCCTGTGGAATGACCTTTGCCGGGAGAGGGACAGGGGGAGTGCGACCCTGTTGATTCTCTTGGACCTCTCAGTGGCTTTCGATACCATCAACCATGGTATCCTTCTGGATAGACTGTCTGGGCTGGGAGTTGGATGGCCGATTCCAGAAGATGGTGCTGGGGGATTATTGCTCTGTGCCGTGGCATTTAAGCCATGGGGTTCCACAGGGCTCTATTTTATCCCCTATGCTGTTTAACGTATACATGAAGCCGCTGGGAGAGGTTATCCGGAGATGTGGGCTGAGATGTCATCAATATGTGGATGACACCCAGCTCTACCTCTCCTTTTCATCAAACCCAGGTGAGGCAGTGGCTGTTCTGAATCAGTGCCTGGGCACAGTAATGGACTGGATGAGAGGTAACAAACCTAGACTCAATCCAGACAAGACGGAGGTACTGTTAGCGAGTGTCTCATCTGTCCGGCAAGGTGATGTTCACCCTGTCCTGGAGGGGGTTGAACTCCCCTAAAGGATCGGGTCCATAGTTTGGGGGTGTTCTTGGATCCAGAACAGTCACTTGAGGCACAGGTGAACTCGGTGGCAAAGAGCACCTTTTACCAGCTTAGGCTGATGTACCAGCTGCGCCCTTTTCTGGACAGAGATAGCCTAGCTACAGTTATCCATGCTCTCATAACCTCTTGTTTGGATTATTGCAATGTGTTATACTTGGGGCTGCCTTTGAAAACGGTCCGGAAACTTCAGCTGGTACAAAACAGGGCAGCCAGATTGTTAACGGGAACTGGCCAATGAGACCATATTATGCCAGTCCTTTTCCAACTTCACTGGCTGCCGATCCAGGTCCGGGCCCAATTCAAAGTGCTGGTACTAACATTTAAAGCCCTAAACGGCTTGGGGCCAGGTTATCTAAGGAATGCCTCTTCCCATATGTACCTGCCCGGACCCTAAGATCATCTACAGGGGTCCTTCTCCGTGAGCCCCTGCCAAAGGAAGTGAGGCAGGTGGCCACTAGGAGGAGGGCTTTCTCCGCTGTGGCACCCCGGCTGTGGAATGAGCTCCCCAGAGAGGTTCGTCTGGCGCCTACTTTGTACTCTTTTCGTCGCCAGGTGAAGACCTTTTTATTCTCCCAGTATTTTAACAGTTAAATTAACTCAATTTTAATCCTTGCTGTTTTAAATTTGTATTTTAATCGGTATTAATTCCTGCTGCTTGGTTTTATTCTGGTTGTGTTTTTATATTGTACGTTATTTTGTGTTTTTAGATTGTGGCTTGTTTTATATTTTTAAAATGATTTCATGGTTTTAATTTTTGTGAACTGCCCAGAGAGCTTCAGCTATGGGGTGGTATAAAAATGCAATAAATAAATAAATAAATAGTCTGAATTAGCAGGGGGCGTGTTAAAGACCCTGACCCACCATGCTCGTAGCCCGATCCAGATAGAGGCTGTTGCACCTACTCTAGAGTAAAAATGAAAACAAGGCCAAACTGTTAGATATGGATTTAAAATAATTTCTGCGTTGGCTGTTAATGTCACTGAGTTTGACATCCTTTCAGGAACTATGCTGAGGATCTCAGCAGGACAATGCAGAGCTAAAATGAAGCACCCACTTTCCCATTCATTCAAATCCCTGAAATCTCTCTCTCTCTCTCTCTCTCTCTCTCTCTCTCTCTCTCTCTCTCTCTCTCTCTCTCTCCCTCTCTCTCTCTCTTGCAATCACCAACTTAAACTTGTTGCTTACTTGAATGAACGGGGAAGAACAGGAGAACCACAGCAAGGAGAAGGTACAGGAGCTTCATGGCTGATGCTTTCTCTGAGATCTGAAGGCTGCTAGGAGGAAACCACTCTCAGGCAAAGGGATGACGGATATGGATCAAACGAGAAGATTCCCAGTATTTATAGAAGTTTGGTGAATATGGACACGGGAAATAATGCATCATATTGGCACACATACAAAATGCAGTCAGGCGGTTCCTGTAACTTTCCATTTAAACAATGAAAATGAATATTGAGCAATTCTTACTATTTGGCTGGATGATCCTGATACAATTTGTCTAGGCATTTGCATGTAACTAGCAGAGCATAGAAGGTTTTTACTCATAAGAGAGGTGTAATTGCTTCTTGATATTGGGTAAGTATGTTTATTGTTATAATGTAGAATATATTCTTTGAATTTGAGCCTCGTATTACTTGGCTTTTTATCCTTTTTTACATGTTTTTAAGAATTGTATTTTATATATATAGAAAGTCTTATTGTTCTGAAGCAAATGGTATAGGTTTATGAAGCATACACTTAAAGTTTTGTATCTTTGTAAATATTATATATACATTTTTATTATTTACTTCAGACTCCCCTGAAGAATGACATTGCTACTCTGAAACGCTTTGGTAGTAGAATTCATTTTTATTATATCTTATCCTCTGTTTCCACCCCTTTGTTGTTGGCTTGTTTGGTTTTCCTTCCTGGGGTCTCTTTTCTTTTTGGTTTGCATGTTGTGGCCTCATGAACAGTACTGTTTTCTGTTGACGTGTCAATGGAAAATGCATGTTTGTTTTTTTTGTTTTTTTTAGTATGCTCCCAAATGGCCCTGAATTCCCTCTGCCAAAAACACAGAATTTAGGACAAATATCATTTAGCAATAGCGGCTCCACAAAGTCCCAGAGATAGTTTGAGATGAGGCTTATATTTTGCTGGCAACCTTCCTCATTTATAGAATTTATGGTTAGTCTCGATGTCGTAACTGAAATTCGTAATTCTGCGGTGTTTCCCCACCACTTCTCTATGTGTTTCTTTCCCACAGAAATTCTATCAAGTAAATAAAAATGCAGAATTGCTACACAATCCTTCATCAGCACAAGCAGCCCTCCGCCTAGAAGTATCTACCCCTAGATGCAAACATCTTTGCTTGGCAAACCTGGTTCCATTGCCTCTTAGGTGTATGGCACGCTAGGTGTTGCTGGATCATGCCATTCCATGGATAAAAAGAATAAATTGATCAAAGTTTCTAGCTTGTATCCTATGAATTTTGAGCACTACTGTGGAGCATTTTGGATTGTAATCTGACAGACTAGCTCTCTTACTGGTTGCCTTCATGTGGTCTGAAACTGCAATAATAGTTTGCATTACAGGTGAATTCTCATATTATGAAGATGCTGAGAATACTCTGCCAATCTCTCTCCGCAGGAACTATGGGTCCAATTTGGCAACCCCATACACCAGAGATTGAGAAAGTGTGGCCATTCAGCACTACCTATGAACCATGCTGACTGGGGATGATGGGAGATGCAGTACAACAATACCAAAAATTGCAGTGTTGAATCAATTTGTTGAATAGATGCATTTCACAGATACATTTCATTATACAAGATGATAAAAATCAATGGTGCATGGTGGAGCCCATAGAGCCCATAAATAAAGAGGGGGGAATTAGTCCCAGAATGAGCTATGAAATGCATGGAAGGAGATTTGTTCCATGTATCTTCCTGGTAACTTTTACGTTATCTGAAAATCAAAGAGTAGATTGGAAGACGGGTGAAACTTCAGTTTCATCTTGCATGACATTTTCCAGAAGCAGAAACTGATAGGGATGTGCCCCGGATCGTATCAAAACCAGGATCGGAATCAGGGTTGGCGTGTCGGATCGGATCGGAGGCTTTCCGGATCAGATTGGACCCAATCCCAAGCCAAAAATTGGAAGTCCGATTTTCAGATTGGATGCTATTTTCGGTATTTTTGCCATAGGCTTGCATTGAGGGAAAGAAATCTTTCCCCCCATGCAAGCCTATGAGGAAAACATGGGGGCGGGGGAGTGGGGGCCTAACTCCCCTCTCCCTGTCCCTCCCCCCCACTCGAGCTCCTTACCTGCCAGGGCCGTTTGCTGCCATCCGCTGTCACCCGCGGGCGGCAGCGGATGGCAGCAGACGGCCCTGGCAGGTGAGCCCCCTCCCCTTTACTTGTGCTCCTTACCTGCCGGGCTGTCTGCTTCTATCCGCTTCCATCCGCTGGTCCCATCTACAGAGAAACAAGCTTCATGGCTGCCTCTCAGTATCGCGCTGGGTTACGTCATCACCTGGCGCACTACTGAGAGACAGGCCGCAAAGCCTGTTTCTCAGTAGAAGTTACCAGCGGATGGCACAGATGGCCCTGGCAGGAAAGGCGCATGAGTGGGGGGAGGAGGTGGGGGGAGGAGGTCCGATCCTCTGATCTCTTCTGATCCGGATCGGGTCCTTTAGGATCGGATTGGATTGGGTGAGATCGGATGATCCATATGTGGGGATCGTAATCAGATATTTTTATCCAATTTTGGCAGGATCAGGTCCGGATCGTTGATTGGACCCAATGCTGTGCACGCCCCTAGAAACTGAGTCCTCAGTGTGGACATTTCCCATCATTGCTTGTCCCTCCCCTGAACCTTCAGCAGGATTCCTCCATGAATTTTGGGATTGGAGCTGCAGATTGGTAAGTTGCCAATATGTGGGGATGTCCCCATCTTACTGGCTCTGGTTGATAGTTAACACACATGGAGGTTATTCTTGAGAGGAGGGGATCTTCAGAAAACATGCTAAGCCATGGTGGCTAAGCATTTTGAGCTAAACATAATGACTTAGTGTGTCATGTGAGCCAGGACTTGGCATGTTGTGTGAACCAACCATGGTGACTACATAAGCATGCTCTAAACACAATTACTAACCATTTGCTTTGAAAGGGCTAGCGGCATAACCATGGTTTTGCATGTTGTCTGACCAGGCCAGGAGAGTATCTACACCACCAATACCAGGAACACGGAAGGCCTGGGGAGTGGACATTTTCAATCATTGCACAGCCATCATTGTTCGTTAAAATATTCTTTCAAAAGCCAGCCAGTGCAAGTGGGCCAGAATTGATACTATGTACTTGGACCTTCCGGTCCTTGAGTTTGATCTGGCTACCACATTTTGCATGAACTACAGCTTCTGAACATGCTTCAGTGGCAACATTACATAGCGCATTGGACTCTGTAATCCAATTCAGAGGCTCTCTCCAGAGCTGTCATGAGTCAATGCTGTCATTCCCACTGATCATCAGCCTTCTTGGAGGAGGATATACATCTTTTTATTAAACACATGAACAACGGAGTTAATTTTGGGGTGCACACCAGTCCAGGAGGATCAAGTCTATCATTGAGTGGCTGCGGTGTTCTGTGTTGGCAGGGGGCCTTCCATATTGTGTTCCCTTCTCAGTCATGAGGTTCACACCCTTCTGCCTATTTCATAGAGCCCTATTTCACAGAGTTATGCTGAAGATAAAACAGGATAACACCATGCTTCTCGGAACGTCTTCCTGTGTTCATTCTCATGGGAATAGTAAGGCTGATTCATGGGCTGAACTCAGATCTGCCATCAGGGAATCACCATATTCAGGGGGTGGGGGATGACAGATCAACAGGGAGTCCTCTGCCTGTCCCTAAAACCTCTTGCTCCAACCCTATGCTCTTGTTGCCTGTTAGTTAGTTACCTTTAAGCAAGGGAGCAGTCACAGGAGGAATGAGAAGGAGATTCCTTCTGAGCAGTGGCCTCTAGTTGCTTTGCCCACTCTCTCTTATTCTGTTTGGTGGATTGGGACCAAAGGAAGAGAGCAAATGGATTGGCAGGGGCAACAGCCCCTTCTGATCCTGCGCAGTCTCTGAGACCATCAGATGAGGCACTCCTGGTGGTTTCCTATGGACCTGAAGTCTTTTTATGGTCCACTCGGAGTAGATCCATCAATATACAGAATCCCTCTCTGTGGAATTCTCTGCCTCTTGGTGTCAGGCATTGATATTTTCAACGCCTGCTGAAGCTTCTTTTAATTCAACAAGGCCCCCCCCCCCCCCGATTTGCTGACTCCAGTTTTTTTTTCTTTTTCTTTTTGTTCATTTTGTGTGTGTGTGTTTTGGGGGGGATTTGATTTTAAATATTTTAAAATATTTCACTCCTTGACATTTGTCTTGTTCACCACTCAATATTCTTGTTGGATGTACAGCAGGATGTATATCCTGTGACTAACTAACTAACTAACTAACTAACTAACTAACTAACTAACTTAAGAGCCAGGTTGAGATGGGGATACCTTCGGAAAGGGGCCCACTGAGAGTTGTTTGCCAACGTCCCCTGCTCAATCTGAAGACAGTATTGGCTGAAGTATTTTCCCACCAAAATCCACTTCTTCATCTGTAAGAATGTCCACTTTTTTCAAGCCTTATGCTGTCCTGTTTCCATTTTTCTACTGCTCCATTGTTTTGATTGCTTTTTCTTCCCCAGAGCAGTCATAGCCAATCAGGGATGCCAATGTGAATGTGACAATATTATGAACTAAGGTAGCATATCAGATCTAACTATGTGCTGCCATCACTGAAGTCATTCCAATGCAGACCCTGAGTTCTAGCGATTTGAATGAGAGAAAACTAGGTGAACCTAGGTGCATGGCACACTCAGCGTTGCTGGATCATGTGATGTCAAGGAGAAAAAGCATCAATGTAGTGAAGTTTCTGGCTTGTATCCTACAAATTTTGAGCCCTACTCTGGAGTATCTTTGATTGTAACCTAACAGCCAATCTCTTTTTCTGGTTGCCTTCATGTTGTCTGAAACTGCAATAGTAGTTGCATTACAGGTGAATTTTCATGTAGTGAGGATGCTGAGACTTGTCTGCCAATTTCTCTCCAGAGGAATGATGGGTCTCATTAGGGCAGTCCCATACTCCAGGGGTGGAGAAAGTGTGGCCATTCAGATATTGTTAGGTTGCAACTCCCAGCATTACCTCACCATGTACTATGCTGATGGGAGCTGATTGGAGATGCAGTACAAAAATACCAAAAATGGCTGTGCGGCTCTAAATTGTTGTATAACTGTGATTCGTCTATACATTTTAATATACAAGAAGATAAAATTCAATTGTGCATGGTGAAGCACATTGAACCCATAAATAAAGAGGGGTGGATATAAATAGACATAGAATGAGCTATGAAATGCATGAAAGGAGATTTGTTCTATGTATCTTCCTGGTAACCTTCATGTGATCTGAAAATAAAAGAGTAGTTTGGATGACGGGTGCAACATCAATTTCATGGTGCATGACATTTTCCAGAAGCAGAATCTAAGCCCTCCTCTGAAAGTTCAGCAGGCTTCCCCTGCTGAAATTTGGGATTGGAGCTGCAGATTGCCCACTTGTCAATATGAGGGGATGTCCCCATCTTCTCAGAGGAAAAACATCTGGTGCTACCTGGCTCTGGTTGATAGGTAACACACGTGGGGGTTATTCCTGGGAGCAGGGGACCTTCTAAGATCCTGTTCAGAAGAAACACTAAGCCATGGTGGTTAAGCATGTTGAGCTAAACTGTGTGGCTTGGTGTGTCATGTGAACCATGACTTGGCATGTTGTGTGAACCACTCCTAACCATAGTGACTATATAAGCATGATTGAAACACACTCACTAACCCCTTGCATCAAAAGGGCTAGTGGCCTAACCATTGTTTAGTTGGTTATCTGAACAGGCCTTGAGAATGTCCTCACCACCAAGGCCCTTTCTACACCTTCAGGCTTTCATGGATGGTTGGGAGATTAGCATGGAGTTTTCCCGCTGCTGGGATTGTCCTGTAAGGGCCGCAGCTGAGCAAATTATCCCAGGAGGAAAGGAGAGGTGGTGTGGGAGAAGGTGTGACTGTTTCACCCAGTTTCCCAAATATGTCTGTGCAAGTAGGAGGATTTACTCAGGTCACATGCCTCCCGGTCCCGAGAGGAGAGAGGGATGTGGGGCCACACCTGGGTAGTTTGATGGAGGGTTTTTTTAAATTGGGCATCCAACTTGCATACTTGTGCAAAAGTGCTAGATGTCATGGCAGCCAGAAAACAACTGGTGCCCTACTCATCCCGCCATCTTCCCACCAGTCGGTCCCACATCTACTTGTAGGGGCGAGAGCTCAAAATATCTTGGGCAGCCGCTGTGACGGTGCCCCACTGCCTCCACGCTTTGGATGGGATGGAGAGTGGGGTGTGAGATTGCAAAGGACAGGGAAGGAAAGCAATATGGAGGAAGGCATCCTTTGACATCCTGGGGGCAACATCCTTGTGGGTAGCTGCTGTGGCTGCATAGCGCAAATTTCGGATCGTGGTTGCTGCACAGCGGAGACGGTGTAAGCAGGTACTGTGGTGGTTTTGTCGCCGCCACAACATACAGGCCAATGCCATTCGTGCGAGGAGAGCAACCTATCTAAATTATGCTGACACTTGCTCCAAGGTGTTGAAGTGTCGATGGCTAGCCCTCAGCTGCTCCTGGATCTTCTCCTCGCCCCATCTGTCCAAGACTTCTGGGATCTCCTGATGCCTCCAGGTGAACCCCATCCCCGACATTTCAGACACCTTCACACCTACACGTGTGTGAAGAATGCAGAGGTTCATCATTTTGTGTATGATCGATGGTGCGGGATCTGTTGTTCAGAGAAAAAGGTTGCTGCTTTTGCATTGCCCTCTGGTGCTCAGGGCCCTCCCCCACCTCATGTGAATCTCTAGACTTTACCACTGCACCCCGCCACAGACAGGTTTACGCTGGGGGGGAGTGTTCCAAACCGCAGCAGGCGCCATAGTAAGTAGGGAAGGTGGCCACCCACCTTCACCTGATGCGTACTGTGAAGCGGCTTCCTCAGCAGAGTAGAACCAGTCACCGTAAGCACAGTCCCTACCCAAAAGTAAGAACTACGATGCTACTGCTATGAGAACCCCATCAGCGGGTCCGCCTTCCCCAAATATATGAGGCAGGCTACACGGTGGTGCCCCCACTGTCCCCCCTTGTCCCACTGCAGCAGCCTATGAGGCTATCTTGCTGAGTGCGGTGAAGGAGCCCCTCAGACCCCAGCCCTTCCAACTTTGCCAGCGTTTCTGCCGGCAGCGGCCATTGCTGCTTTGAATCCCCAGCGTCCGCCTTCTGGAATATGGAAACAACTGCTGCCGGCGCTGTTTCCCAAAGGACTGCCTATGCTTCTACATTTCAGCACAACGTCCAGAAAGCTGTAAAAGTCACCACACGCTGATAGGGAAGTATTCAAACCTGTGGGGGGTGCGATAGTGCGCAAAAGTATATTCTGACTGAAAAAAAAACCCTCATGGCTACAGCATGCAGCCAGCTACAGCAAAACACGTAGTGAAAATGGCAGCAGTCCACTCCTACAACCCTCCGGGGCTGCTAGACACACCCCTAACATCTGGTTGGCTTGTTCAAGCAAGCCCGAAGTCAAGCCAAATACAGTTAACCCCGGGAAGGGCGGGCACACCAGCCGCCCCTGTCACCGTCGTCTCGAGAACATGGGAAAAACTGGGAAAAAGGCATTCCCTGAACTCCCGTGAAAATGGAGGGCTCACCCCTGCCTGCTTCTGGGATGCTCTGTGCATCATTTGAATTCCCTGGGAGCAGGCAGGGGCAGTCCTGGGAAAACTGGCTGGTGTAGAAAGGGTCCAATACCAGGAATACTGAAGGCCTGGGGACTGGACATTTTCAATTGTTGCACAGCCATCGTTGTTCGTGAAAATATTCTTTGAAAAGCCAGCCAGTGCAAGTGGGTCAGAATTGGTGTTATGTACTCAGACCGTCCAGTTCCTGTGCTTGAGCTGGCTACCACATTTTGCGTGAACTACAGCTTCTGAACATGCTTCAGTGGCAACGTTACGTAGCGCATCGAACTCGGTAATTCGGAGGTTCTCTCCAGAGCTGTCATGAGTCAATGCAGTCATTTCTGCTTGTTGTCAGCCTACTTGGAGGAGGATAGAAATATTTTAATTAAACACTTGAACAACGGAATTAATTTTGGGGTGCACACCAGTCCAGGAGGACCAAGTCCATCATTGAGTGGCTGATGTGTTCCGTTTTGGCAGGGGCATTCCACGTCGTCTTCCCTTCTCAGCCATGAGGTTCACAACCCTCTGCCTTCTGTCATCCCTATGTCACAGAGCTATGGTGAAGATAAAATAAGTTAACACCATGCTCCTTGGAACATCTGCCTGTATTCATTCTCACAGGAATAGTTAGGCTGTTTCATGGGCTGAACTCAGGGCCACCATCAGGGATCAACATCTTTGCAGGGACGCAGATCAGCAGGAAGCCCTGTTCCAATCCCTACAACCTCTGCCCTCTTCCTCCAATCCCATGCTCTTATTGCTTGTTCACCTGTTACCTCTAAGCAAGGGACAGTTTGTGGAGGAAGGAGAGGGAGATTTCTTCTGAGCAGTGGCTTCTAGTTGCTTTGCCCAGTCCCTCTTATTCAGTGTGGTGGATTGGGCCCAAAGGAAGAGAGCAAACGGGTTGGCAGTGGCAGCAGACCCGTCCAATCCTGCCCAGTCTCTGAGGTCATCAAGTGATGCACTCCTGGTAGTTTCCCCGTGGACCTGCAGTCTTTTTGTGATCTACTCAGAGTAGTCCTTTCAATATACAGAATCCCCCTCTGAGGAAATCCCTGCATCTTGAAATCAGGCAGATACACATTGTGTGGTTTTCAATGCCTGCTGAATATTTTTGTGATTCAACAAGCCCTCCTGATGTCCTGGGTCCAGGTGTTTTTTTTTTTCTTGGTTTGTGTTGTGTGTTTTTGGGAAGGGCAGAATTTGATTTTAAATGTTCTTATTCTCTTCTTGACATTTTGTCCTATTCACCACCCAATAGTCTTGTTGGATATAAAGCAGTATATAAATTGTGTTACTAACTAACTAACTAACTAACTAACTAACTAACTAACTAAAACTAACTAACTTAATAGCCAGGTTGAGATGGGGCTACCTAGGAAAGGGGTCTCTTTGAGGGTATTTTGCCAAAGTCCCCACCCAATCTGAATACCATTTTGGCTGAAGTATTTTCACACCAAAATCCACCCCTTCATCTGTAATAGTGTCCACTTTTTTCCAGTCTCGCGCTGTCCTGTTTCTATTTTTCTACTCCATTGTTTCGACTTCTTTTTCTTCCCCACAGTGGTCCTAGCTAATCAGGGATCCAAAGCAAATCTGAATGAGAGCAAATCACTTCTCCCTATTGTCTCCCCAAGTGAGCACTCTCCAAAGATTAATCTAGAAACCTCTCTCATGTCCCTATTTTGGTGATATACATATTTTCCAAGCCAAGAGCTTAACCTTAACCTCATAAAAAGAAACTTCTATCTGTTGTTCTTTTCAATGTTCTGCACAGTGTGCAACCAAGGGGATGTTACGCTTGGTTGCACACAGAAGGATTCCTAATAGTTATTTAGCAACCAAGAACTACCAAAAATACATCATAAAAGATAACAGTGTAACAACAGACTTATGTAGGAAGTGCCATCAATTCCAAGAAATAATAGACCACATAACAGGTGGATGTAAAATTCTGGCAGGAATGGACTATACGGACAGACACAATACAGCTGCAAAAATAATTCACCAACAACTGGCCAACAAATTCAACCTTATCAAACAACCTACACTATACTATACATACCCTCTCGAAACAATCTTGGGAATGCAGATCATAAAATATACTGGGACAGAACAATTCATACAGATAAAACAATACTTTGCATAGACAAAAAAGAAAAATACACATACCTCACAGACATAACAATACCAAATGACAACAATGTTGTTGAAAAGGAAGAAGAAAAGAGAGACAAATATACATCACAGGCCTTGGAAATCAAAGAATTATGGCAACAGGAAAAGGTCACAATTATTCCATTAGTCACCTCAGTCACTGGCATCACATCAAAAATTATACAGAAAACCTTCAGAAACTGGCCCTTCCAAAATATATCCACACCAATATCCAAAAAGCAGTCATACTTAAATCATGCTCAATTGTCAGGAAATTCCTGAATCTGTAAAAGACAGCATGACTTGGCAAAGCCTGTCATGTCCGTCTAGAAAAACCACCATGAGTGAGAAAGAGATGAAATAATAATAATAATAATAATAATAATAATAATAATATAAAAGCCCAAGGCTCTCTTTTCTCTGGGAGGTCATAGCATTTTGTTTAGATATTCCCAGGTGCACCTGAGAAACAGAGCCTCCATCCAAACTTTTTAGCGCTGGCTTCCTCCCTGGACAGGAAGAGAGCTTTTTGAAACCCGTGGGTATGTTGTGGGCGAATTTTGTGGGTGGAATTTATTGTCCAGGACAAAGTTAAGGGTGGGCAATCTTGCCTCTGTCATACTGCACAATTCCTATACCGGACTATACATCCAGCTGAGGGGCGAGGGATGTGCCGCTCCCTGGTGCGCATCCTTCCTGCCTATGGGATACCGTCCCGAGACGCAGCTGGCAGAGTTTGTATACTCCAACAGAAACAACTGGAAAAAAACAGTGCCATGTTAACTGAGAGTAAACAAGCTCCTTAGGAGTTGCACTACCAATTGGGGGGGGGCACAGCGGGGCCTTCTCTGGCGTGCCTCACCTTTTGCCCATTGACAGAAAGGAGTGATCCAGGAAGTTCTGATACCTAGACTCAGGCCCTATCTACACCATAGGGGTGTAGAGGGAGCGTAGGATGGCAATCCCGGAAGTACTGAAGACACACCATCGGCACACAGGGACCAGCCAGGGGCTATCCCAGGTGAAACGCCTGGGGTTGAAAGGGTTTCAGTTGGCTAGATTGGTGCAACTCAATGGGTTTGTGCTATTGATGGGAAGGAAGGTAGGAGGGGCTCTTCTCTGGTGTGACTCACTCTCCTTTGCCCATGGATACCAACGGGGCAATCCAGAGGGCCTTGTTTCCCACTTTCTGATTGGCTGGGCTTGCACAATGCCCAAGCATTTCTGCCCTCACAGAGTTTGTGTAACCCTGAAAGTGTTTCTGCAGCTAATTTTTCTGCTCAGACGGGGTGTGAGACTCTCCGTGAAATACCTGGACTTGCTTTTCTTTTATTGTTATATTCATCGCTACTCCCCTTCCCCAACTCCCCCCACCTAAATCCTTTTGCTTGCTTCACAAACCGGTTGCTTTTCCTGTCTCCTTCTCATAAGATCCAAACAGTTTCAGCCCAATCAGCTGAGCAGTTTGGGGGGTTATTTAAATCTCTTTTTCACAAGACCAACTTCTGCTGCTGCCCCTGGATTCTTTGCGGGATCAAGTTGGACTTCTGATATGTCTTTCTTGGCAAGTTCCCAGCGAGTTCTATATGTTTCATTTTACAGAGCATTAGATGATAATACTGTTTTAGTACCGTTACGGAAGTACATAGCAAATAAAGCATTTCAGAAGTGCTTCCGAGAAAAAAAAATCTTTCCCCATACTGTACAACTGTGGGATAAAGGTCATAAACCATAGGAGGGGCCTTGGAAGTTGATGGTGTTGTGTAAAGGACCCGTAAACTTCCATGAGTAACCAATCTTGATCGCATGATATAAGACCCACGTGGAGAAGACACACACCCCTAACCCCACCCAGCAGTATTTCTACAACAATTTGTGCTGGCAAGGTTATTTTTAAACTGTTTTAAAACCAAAATGTAACACTCAAAATAAGATTTAAGGGTAGAGGAACCATTCCTTTGGGGCAATGTTGGGTAGGCTGACAATATGAAAAGGAGGACAGGGCTCATGTAACTTTAACAGTTGTAGAGAAAAGGGAATTTCAGCCAGTGTCATTTGTATGCAGTTAGTTCCTGGTGAAATTCCCTCTTCATCACAACAGTTAAAGTTGCAGGGGCCCTGCCTTCTTTTGTATCTGGTCACTCTAGTATAGTGCATGCACCTTTAACTGTTGTGATGAAGAGGGAATTTCACCAGGAATTAATTGCATACAAATGACTCTGGCTGAAATTCCCTGTTCTCTACAACTGTTAAAGTTACATGACCCCTGTCCTCCTTTTCATATGTTCAGCCTAATGTTGGGAAGTATTCAATCCTGCCCTTAGACTGGAAGGAATGAGCACCAATGCAACAGGACTTTAGTGCTTCCTACCTCAGCCATCAACTAGGTGGAAGTAGCATTTCCAGCTTTTCCAAATGGTCCTGTTCCTGGAATGCTATTTTTGGATGTTTTCCTGAATTGCTGTAGGAAGTGCTCCCTTCCTGTTGCATTGCTGCTCATCTCCAAAAGTGCCAACAAAGGGATCTTGGTGGATTGCCAGCACTGGACACAGCCCCTTTTAATTAGAGGGATGCATGCAAGTGCCCCCCACAAGTGTGCTTAAAAGAAGAGTTCTTATTAATGGGGGGATTAAAGGTTTCCAATGTAACCCCAGGAATTTATTAACTGGACAGGGAGATGGGGAGGCTCCGGGGTGGCAGTCTTGCCCCCCTCTGCTCTAACAATGCTTCTATTCCCACTTGGCACAATATTTCTAAGAGGATGAAATGCAAATCTTCAGTTTGCACAACCTGTCAGTTTTAAGACAGGGGGTTCTTGATGATGTTGTGTTCAAGGGTCCCCCAAATCCATCAGCCAAGACTGAAGATGGGTCACTCAGATGTTTCTCTGTCTCTTCCTCTCTCAGCCACACATCCCTCACCCCACCCAGCTGAGTGGATCAACAAGAACAATCATGGGGTTTTGCATGTTTCATTGAGCCAGTTTCCTTCTTCTTCCTTCCTGCCCCTAAAGAGAATTGTGTCAAACCAGTTTGATAAAACTTCAGACCTGAGCAGATATCATGAAGAAATCCCCCAAGAATGACATTTGAAACAAGACCAAAGAAAAACCGGAATCCAAGTGCTTATTTTCAACCTGCATTTAATGAGGGGATCACAGTATTTGCTGCCTGTTCATCTCGGCACAAGCACAGTCCACGCTCCTTCCTTCAAGCAAAGGATGATCCATCCCTTCTATCAGAAAATGCAGGTTATTCATGCCCATTTGCTTCTGAGCATCGCTATTCTTTCATGCAGCATATCTTGTCAGAGTTGCACCAGGCTGGAATTCTTGTTTTTGCATTTTTCCTCATTTGGATGCCAACGTCCAACAAGCCCTGTGTTGATCTGTACAAAAGAGACAGAGATGTTGACTGTTAGTGGGATCTTGTCCTGGAATGGGAGGAAACAAGAAAACTGGCCAGAAGATTAGAACAAAGTACACAGAAGGAAAAGTTCTGGTTTGACCAACAGTCTGATCAATATTGTCACATTTTTCTTGGACATTCCATAATACTTCTTTCTCCCCCTCCCCCCCAAGACTTTTGAAATTATAGCAACACTTAAGAATCTTCCCTGTTCCATTTCAAGCATTGTATCCATCTAGCTGTGGGGTGTCCAACCTCATTTGGTGCAAGAGCTGAATTCAGTTTTGGACAAGATCCGGGGTCTGCATTTCCATGGGCAAAGCCAAAGGCAAAAGAGGTGCGCAAAAGATCATCAGCCTGGGAAAAGGGTTATATTTGGACCCCAGGTCATCTAGGTTTGGCCCAGGAACCGGAGCTGCTGCAGACCATATCCTACGCATGGCCTCTGAGCTATGGCCCTTCCCGTTATCTGCTACGGAATTACTCTCAACCAGTTGCTGAGGATGGTTCATGAGGACAGCACTGGGAAGTCTCTGACTCTGAGCTGCTTGACTGGGACAAATCTCCCTCCCAACTTGAGTAATTTGGACGTCCATGGTCCAGAAAAATTCAGGGAAGAAGAGGAGTCTGGGATACAGGAGAAGAAAAAAGGGGGGAAACCTGAAAGAACAATGAAGAGCAAGAGAATGATAGAGAGAGAGAGAAGGGAAAGAGAGAAGCGAGGCTTTCAAGAGCACGTCAGAATGCATCAGCAGTGCTTATCTGTTGTTTATTTATAAAGCCCATGGGCTCATGTTCGTCTCACCCCCAATTCCCAGGTCAATTTGTGCAAATTTCTTAATCTGCACCAATTTACCCCATAGACTGAATCAGCCCCACTTTAGTATATTAAGGAAAGTTGTGCAAATATGGGGAATACTGCGCAAGTTTGCCGTTCAATGGCATTTTGTTTTGTATGATTTCATCAGTCGCTCAGCATGAACAGCGATCGCAAACATGATCGAGAAACAGGCACGAAATAAGACTGTTTGCCGAATCCTTGCACTCTTGAACATCCCTACTTTACAGAGAACAAGAGGACACAATCCCTGCCCCAAGGAATGTACAGTCTAAAATCCAACATGGGGGAAAGGATAATGAATGAAGGGGACAAAAGTGGGTTTAAGGGGGAACAGGGAAAGCAATAAGTGGTTGTTTTTTACTTAGTCTGAATTAGCAGGGGGAGTGTTAAAGACCCTGACCCACCATTCACATCCCCGATCCAAACTGAGGCCCTTGCACCTCCTCTAGAGTAAAAAAAAGAACAAGACCAAGCTGCCAGATATGGATTTAAAATAATTTCTGCATTGGCTGTTAATGTCACTTTGATAGAAAGTCCTTTCAGGAACTATGCTTAGGATCTCAGCAGAACAATGCAGAGCTAAAATGAAGCACCCACTTTCTCATTCATTCAAATTCGTGAAATCTCTCTCTCTCTCTCTCTTTTGCAATCACCAACTTAAACTAGTTGCTTACATGTAGAAACAGGGAAGAACAGGAGAACCACAACAAGGAGAAGGTACAGAAGCTTCATTGTAGACTCTGTCTCTTGAGATCCCAAGGCTGCTAAGAGGAAACCACTCTGAGGGAACGGGATGACGGATCTGGATCAACAAGGCATGGAAAATAATGCATCCTAAGGCACACATTCAAGGTGTAGTCAGGCATTTCAAACATTCAGAACGAACATTTAACATTTCAAACTGTTCCGCTTGATATGCCTGAGATGATATGTCTTGTATAGGCATTGCCATCTGGTAGCCATGTGAACTGTACAGTTTTCTGCTGACATTTCAATGGTAAATATATGGATTTTTCAATATCCTCCCCAAATGGCCCTGAATTCCTCTCTGCCTGAAAATTAGAATTCAGTAGAAATATCATTTAGCAACAGAAGTGCAAGACGATCCTAGAGATAGTTTGAGAGGAGGCTTTTCATTTTGCTAGCAAACCTTCCTCATTCATAGAAGTTTAGGGTCTTGATGTCAACATCCTGAATTTGTAACCCTGCTGTGTTTTCCCACCACTTCTCCATGTGTTTCTTTCCCTCAGAAATTCGGTCAAGTAAATAAAAATGCAGAATTGCTACACAATGCTTCGTGATTGTTAGCACAAGTAGCCCTCTGCCTAGAAGTACCCATAGATGCATATATCTTGGCTTGACAAACCTGGTTCAGTCGCCTCTTGAAACTAGGTGTATGGCACACTCAGCGTTGCTGGATTATGAGATGTCAAGGAAAAAAATGAATCAATGTATTGAAGTTTCTGGCTTGTATCCTACAAATTTTGAGCCCTACTGTGGAGTATCTTTGATTGTAACCTAATAGCCAATCTCTCTTTCTGGTTGCCTTCATGTTGTCTGATACTGCAATAGTAGTTTGCAGTACAGGTGAATTTTCATTTGGTGAGGATGCTGAGACTTGTCTGCCAATTTCTCTCCTCAGGACTCATGGGTCTCATTTGGGCAGTCCCATACTCCAGGGGTGGATAAAGTGTGGCCATTCAGATATTGTTAGGTTGCAACTCCCAGCATTACCTCACCATGTACTGTTCTGACTGGAGCTGATTGGAGGTGCAGTACAAAAATACCAAAAATGGCTGTGCGGCTCCAAGTTGTTGTATAACTGTGTTTCGTCTATACATTTTCATGAACAAGAGGGGTGGATATAATTAGACACAGAATGAGCTATGAAATGCATGGAAGGAGACTCATTCTATGTATCTTCCTGGTAACCTTCACGTGATCTGAAAATCAAAGTATAGTTTGGATGACGGGTGCAACATCAATTTCATGGTGCATGGCATTTTCCAGAAGCAGAATCTGAGCCCTCCTCTGAAACCTCAGCAGGCTTCCCCTGCTGAAATTTGGGATTGGAGCTGCAGGTTGCCCACTTGCCAATATGAGGAGATGTCCCCATCTTCTCAGAGGAAAAACATCTGGTGCTACCTGGCTCTGGTTGATAGGTAACACACGTGGGGGTTATTCCTGGGAGCAGGGGACCTTCTAAGACCTTGTTCAGAAGAAACACTAAGCCATGGTGGTTAAGCATTCTGAGCTAAACAGTATGGCTTAGTGTGTCATGTGAACCATGACTTGGCATGTTGTGTGAACCACTCCTAATCATGGTGATGATATAAGCACGATTGAAACCCACTCACTAAACCCTTGCATCAAAAGGGCTTGTGGCCTAACCATTGTTTAGTTGGTTATCTGAACAGGCCTTGAGAATATCTACACCACCAAGGCTCTTTCTACATCTTCAGGCTTTCAGGGATGGTTGGGAGATTAGCATGGAGTTTTCCCGCTGCTGGGATCATCCTGTAAGGGCCACAGCTGAGCTCATAAACCCGGGAGGAAAGGAGAGGTGGTGTGGGAGAAGGTGTGGCTGTTTCACCCGATTTCCCAAATATGTCCGTGCAAGTGGGAGGATTTACCCAGGTCACGTTCCTCCTGGTCACGTGCGCCATAGGAAGTAGGGAAGGTCGCCGCCCACCTTCACCTGATGTGTACTTTGAAGTGGCTTCCTCAGCAGAGTAGAACCAGTCAGCGTAAGCACAGTCCCTTCCAAACAGTAAGAACAATGATGTTACTGCAATGAGAACCCCATCAGCGGGTCCGCCTTCCCCAAATATACGAGGCAGGCTGCATGGGGGTGCCCCCATTATCCCCCCATTGTCCCTCTGCAACAGCCTATGAGGCTATCTTGCTGAGTGCGGTGAAGGAGCCCCTCAGATCCCCAGCCCTTCCAACTGTGCCTGCGTGTCTGCCGGCAGTGGCTATTGCCGATTTGACTCCCCAGCGGCTGCCGTCTGGACTTTGTAAACAACTGCTGTCTTGTGCTGTCCCATTTCCATTTTTCTACTGCTCAATTGTTTCGACTTCTTTTTCTTCCCCAGAGCGGTCATAGCCCATCAGGGATCCCATTGTGAACGTGGCAATATTATGAGCTAAAGTAGGAGATCAGATTTGACTATGCCCTCCTATCACTGAAGTCATTCCAATGCAGATCCTGAGTTCTAGCGCTCTGAATGAGAGAAAATCACTTCTCCCCCTATTGTCTCCCCAAGTGAATGCTCTCCAAAGTTGAACCCAGAAACTTCTCTCATGTCCCTCTTTTGGAGATATATATATATATATATATATATTCATTTTCTAAATCAACAGCTTAACCTTAACCTTATAAAGAGGGACTTCTCTGTCTTGTTCTTTTCAATCTTTGACACAGTGTGCAACCAAGGGGAAATCGTGCTTTCCAATCACTTAATTGATAGTCATTCTGTACCTCCTTGGGACATCTGTACCTTAAGGCAGTCCTGAAATAGACACTGTGATGTGAGAATGACACTTCGCAAGACCGAATGACACAGGTGTACCCATATTCCAGGACAGGCAGAAAACAAGGAAGAATAGGTAGGAATGATAGAAATTACCTTCCTGCCTCAGTGTCTAAGGGACTAACAACATGGTTACCAATCACATTGTACGTTGTTTTGAAATTAAATCTCAATGGTAATAATGAAAAGTTTTCCCCAGTCTTCATGACCACACTGGATTGGGGGGAGGGGGCAATTTGTCCCTAGCGAGCCTTGGAAGGGGAGGTGTAAACTTTTCATCTCTGTGCATTGTCCTGCCGACCACAATTGCCCTCTTCCAAATCTGGCAATTATTTATTTCTTAAATAATGTGATTGCAAATCACACCATTAACGTGATTTAATGCAGTTATTAGTAGGACTGTACATCGCTTTGGATCTGAATCCCGAATCCGAAGTGAGGCGGGGTGATTCGGAAGGTCCAAAACCAGATCTGAAATGAGTCAGGACTGGTCCAAATTGATCTGAAGTGTATCGGTTCAATCCAAAGCGACTTGTACCAATTCGGAGATTCAGATCTGCTTTTCAGCACATGTAACATTTTTTTCTTGCAATTAGGGAGAGGGAGAAGGATTAGGGAAGGGGGAGGGGGGTTTTCAGGGGGAATGGGCTGTTAATTGAGAGTTTCATCCCCCAATCCTCCTGATGTCTGCAGCAGCCTCCAATCGCAATGGTGGAGGATGGCTTAAGGATGAGGAGATCAAGCTTCCTTCCTCCCTGCTCATTGTGGGTTAGAGACTTGGTAGGAGTAGGAGTCATTTGGGTAGGTAGCTAGATGAGAGACTCAGTGTGTTTGCTTTTTGGTGGTGGGACTTGATCTTCCTTTATCTTTCCCCCTCATCTCACTGTTATCTCTTGCCTTTCTGTGTTTCTCTTGAAAATAAAACATATATCTATATACTGCATCTATATCTATATCTAAATCTAGATATATTTCTTAAGTGTGGTTGTTTGTTCCATTCCTCCTCCTCCTCCTCCTCCTCCTCCTCCTCCTCATTGGCTGTGCTTACAGTTCAGTCACTCAATTTTGAAGAAAGGAACTCAAAGAGATCCTCTTCCTAGTCTCTTTGAGTAAAATGACAGAGCTGTAAGCATTTTTGTTCTTTCCCATTGACTATAAAGTAGAGTTGCCCCTGAGGGGGTGGAGGATTTGAAAAAAACAAAATGTTCTACAAATTTCATAATCCACCCCCCCTGGATTTTTTTACCAAAAATCCTGACATGTCCTGTTTTTTCTGACATATGGTCACCCAATTAAGACATAAAACTATTCCCCTTTCTGAAGAGGTCTGGACCTCAGACAATAAAGACAAACAAAGTGGCAGACCATAATAACAATGTTTATGTGCCTATTTGCTTTATGAGGCTTCTGCAGGCTACCAAACAGAGGGCTATCAGGCCATAAAGATACCTAGATGGGTCTGCCAGAAACCTGGCCTCACCATTCCTGTTAGGTCCCTGCCCTACAGCAAATGATCTCAGTTGAACTTGACGGAATCCCATCCTTCATCCCTGGGTTTAATTTACTGACTTCCCCTGGCTGGGCTTGCAGGGAACAACAGGGCAGATGGAGCAGGCATACACAGTACATGCAGTGTGCTGAGAGTGGCAAATCTAAAAGCAAATATGTTGCTTTTAAAGAACCAAGGAAATTCAATGGGACTTTTAAGTAAATATCTATGGATGGAAATGCAGCCCATGCAGGCTTGAAACTTGACCACAAACATGATCACAATCTGCTACTTTAAGATGCAAACTGGAAGAAAAAGCATGTAGCATAAAATAACCTATAATAATTAATATAGTAAACTGTATTTTATTCTAATATATAATCTTTTTCCTGTATCGTTTTGTGTGCTTCCAGAATTAATCAGGGAGTTTTAATTCCAGTAGATCAATTTTTCAAGTTGTCTCCAAATACAGACACAAAATATGAAACGTTTTTTGTCATGAGTCAGTCATAGAAAGTAGGGATATGCAAGGACCCCAAACATCGATTCGGTATCGGAATCGGAACATCAGATTTTGTAAACTATCGGATTGGAAAAACTGGAGGTCCATGAAATTAGATCTGATCCAATATCGATACAAAATCAGAAGTTCCGATTTCGATATCGAACCGCCATTTTAGGTGTTTTCCCCATAGGCTTGCATTGGGGGAAAGAAAGCTTACCTTCTGGCTTCCACACTGCCATCCGCTGCTTCCATCTGCTGAGAATTAGGCTTTGCGGCCTGCTTCTCAGTAGAGTGGCAAATCGCTGGGTGATGACGTCACCTGGCGCATCGTCGCTCTTCTGAGAAGCAGGCCGCAAAGCCTAATTCTCAGTAGTAGGGAAGCAGCGGATGGCAGCGTTGGACACCTGCAGGTTGGGGGGGACCTCCCCCTCCCTCTCCCCCCACTCATGCTCCTTTCCTGATGCCTCCTCTCTGCCTTCCGATGCATACATATTACTGATAAACAGGCCATGTGACCTGTTCCACAATAGAGCGATAGCGAGCCGAGTAATGACATCACCCAGCATGCCACTGCTCTATTGTGGAAAAGGCCGCAAGGCCTGTTTATCAGTAGTATGGAGGCAGCTGGCGACAGCGAGGAGGCAGCAGGTAAGGAGTACGAGTGGGGGGAGGGAGCAAGGGAGCGAAGGAGGTCCCCAGTCACCCGCCACCATGTTTTCCCCATAGACTTGCATTGGGGGAAAGCTTTCTTTCCCCCAATGCAAGCCTATGGCAAAAACACTAAAATGGAGGCCCGTTTTTCTGATTTTTTTCTGATATTAATGGGATTGAAAAAAATCAGATTGGGATAAATCGAAACTCCTGTGGCCACCATTGGAATCGGACATCGGATGCCCGATTTCCACTGATTTGTATCGGTATCGGGTATTGGGTCCGATACGATGCACATCCCTAATAGAAAGCTTTTATCTCTGGACAATGGCTATTGAAAAGTTCAAATGAAACTTCTCAGATTTCAAGTGAGAGAACATAACTTCTGGGGTTCATTTATTATTTTGAAAAGTGGGTGCAACACATATCACTAGCTTTGATTTGATATTGGATGTCAAAATGGTATAACATCCTAGCTGAAGCTGGCATGCTTATCAACTGTATAATATCCAGTCATCCGTTACACAAAGCCATGAAATTCATTCAACAAAAAACCTACAGTTTGCAAAAACACCGTTAAGGCTCAACAATTTCCAACCAAGCACCAAAAAGCAAGGAACTTGGGAGTTAAGGCTCACAAGCCTTAACGCCACATCCTTCCTAAGGAGGCAGAAAGTGCAAGTGAAATTCTGATGCTCCCAAAGCAGATAAACCATGAGGACAGGGTGGAGAATATGATATGCAGAGGTGACAGTGGGGTTGTGGAAAACTGATGATGAAAAACTTAGGGCCACCTACTTCTCTTTTTTTCTTTAGAGCAGCCCTTCCCCAACCTGGTACGCTCCAAAGGTGTTGGACTACAACTCCCATCATTGCAAGTCAGCTACTCAAGAGCTAGCATGGCACAGGTAAGCATTTTGGTTAATTTCCATTGACTATAATAGGATGGTTATCTGAACACAAATTTGCATGATATTAATGTAAGCAGATTTATTTGCATAGATGCAGAATTAGGAATAATTATGTGAAATTATTTAGAAATGCTGTATGCATTAGGGAAGACTATGATCAGGTGAGCTCGTTTTTGTTTGTTCAGGCTGCTGTTGTTCAGGTGCTGCTGCCGGTGGATGGGCAACTTCAAGGCCTCCCTTTTGATGGGTCTTTGTCTTTGGTCAGCCCTTAAATTCAGTGGTAACCTCAAAATGAGGACTGTGTACTGACAGCCCTTCAAAGAAATGCAGCACCTGGTGAAATTCCCTCTTCATCACAACAGTGAAAGCTGCAGGAGCCCTGCCCTCTTTTGTATCTGGCCACACCCTCTTTGGCATTACCCACATAGAGAATGTGCCCCTGAGACCTTTCTTAGATAGGATTTCAGCCATTGGACTGTAAGGTTTTCTCCATTTCGGGCATAAACAATTGTATCGTCTCAATGTAATTATTTGTGTTGTTTATATAGAGAGATGTGATCGTTATATGCTTTTTGTATATTTATAATAAAAGGGAAAATACTCATCTGCATTGCAACGTGATCATAAGCCACTTTGGGCTTCACCACACCAGGCCTCTGATCCTGCAATTTACCAGGGCTTGTGCTTCTGGATTCTTTGTGGGATTAAGAACAACTTTTTACATGGATGGACATGGGCTGTTTGTCTTTCTTGGCAAGTTCCAGGCGAGTTCAATACCTTTCATTTTACAGCCACGAGATGGCCATGCTGTTATTATGCGAATACAGAAGTATATAGCAAATAAAGTGTTTCATAAATCCTTCTGAGAGAAAAATCACACTTTCCCCAGGCTTTACAATGGCGGGATAAACATCAAGAACGATGGGAGGGGCCATGGAAGTTGAAGATGGCATGTAAAGGACCCACAGACTTCCACGAGAAACCAGTCTTCATGACACATTATAAGAGCCATGTCGAGAAGTCCTTTCAGCCACACACCCCTCACCCCACCCAGCCATATTTCTACTACAATCTGCATTGGCAGGGATATGTTTAAACTAGGGATGTGCACTGGATCGGACCCGATCCACGATCCGAGCCCGGTCCAGTGGGAAATCGGATAAATTATCCGATTTCCAATCTGACAGCTGGATCGGCCGATCCAATCCGAACCGGTCTGAAAAGGCTCCGAACCGGTTCGGCGGATCGGCGGATCGGCGGGCGCCCACTGGCGCCCACCGCCGCTTCCATTGGCGGGCGCCAGCGGGCGCCCGCCGATGAAAGTGGACAGCGGGGGGGGGAGGAGGGGGCGGGAGGAGGGGGCCCCTTACCTTCCCGGCCCAGCCGTTCCCATCCGGCGCCGGCGGCTACTACCAGCAGGCTCCATGGCCTACTCCAGGGTGGCACGCCGGGTGATGTCATCACCCGGCGCGCTACTCTAGAGCAGGCCGCGGAGCCCGCTGGTAGTAGCCGCCGGCGCTGGACAGGAGCGGGCGGGCCGGGAAGGTAAGCAGGGGGTGCGTGGAGGGAGGAGGGGGCGCGCGGAGGGGGGAGGGGGGCCCTTACCTTCCCGGCCCGTCCGTTCCCGTCCGGCGCCGGCGGCTACTACCAGCAGGCTCTGCGGCCTACTCCAGGGTGGCGCGCCGGGTGATCACCCGGCGCGCTACTCGAGAGCAAGCCGCAAAGCCAGCTGGCGGTAGCCGCCGGTGCCGGACGGGAGCGAACAGCCCTAAAAGGTAAGCAGTGGCGGGTAAGGGGGCTTACCCCCCCCGAGCCGTCCGCTTCTATCCGCTGGCGCCCGCGGGCGCCCGCGGATTGAAGCGGACGGCCCCAGGGGGGGTAGGGAGCGCGGGGGAGGGGGCTTACCTGCCGGGGCCATCCACAGCGGACGGCCCCGGGGGGGAGGGAGTTAGGCCCCCCCTCACCCACCCGCCACCATTTTTTCCTCATAGACTTGCATTGCAATGCAAGTCTATGGGGAAAAAATGGCGGCCGATCCAAAAATTTCTGATTTTTGGATCGGGATCATACTCGATCCGGTCCGGGGGGCCTCCGATTTTGTCCGAACCGATCCGTGACAAAATTGGAGGTCCTGATCTGGGTCCCGATCCGATCCGGGGGGTCCGTGCACACCCCAAGTTTAAACTGTTTTAAAACCAAAATGTAACACTTAAAATAAGATTTAAAGGTAGAGGAACCATCTCTTTGGGTCAACATTGGGTAGTATCCAATCCTGCCTTTGGACTTGAAGGAATCAGCACCAGTGCAACAGGATGCTAGTGCTTCCTACCTCAGTCATGAACAAGGTGGAAGTAGCATTTCCAGCTTTTCCAATTGGTTCAGTTCCTGGAATACTAGTATTTTTGCCTCATTTCCTGAGTTGCTGTAGTAAGTGTTTACTACCTGTTGCACTGCTGCTCATTCTCACCAGTGCCACCAAAGGGAACTTGGTGGATCACCGGTATTGAATACTGCTCCGTTTATTTAGGGGTAGGCATCCGACTGCCTGACCACAACTGTGCTAAAAAGGGGAGCTCTAATTTCTTGGGGGCGTCAAAGGTATCCAATATAACCCCAGAAATTCATTAATCGAACATTGAGATGGAGAAGCTCCAGAGGGTGGCATACTTGGTGTGTATTTCCCAGCACCCCACAACTGGCAAAGGTCCCCCCTGTGCTAACAATATTTCTATTCCTGCTTGACACAATATATCTAAGAGGACGAGAAGCAAATCCTCAGTTTGTATAACCTGCCAGTTCTAAGAGGTACTGATGATATCGTGTTCAAGGGTCCCCCAAAACCAGGAGCCAAGACTGAAGATGGGTCATTCAGAGGTGACTCTGTCTCTGCCACCTGGGTTCCCTCTACCTTCTGCCTCCCCCTTTACTCCTGTGGGGTGTCCCCTCCCCCAGCTGAATGGATCAACAAGAACAATAATGGGGTTTGCTTGTTTGAGCCAGTTTCCTTCTTCTTCCTTCCTGCCCATGAAGACAATTGTTTCAAACCAGTTTGATAAAACGTCAGACCTGAGCAGAGAACATGAAGAAATCCCCTAAGAATGACATTTGAAACAAGACCAAACAAAAACTGGAATGCGAGTGCATATTTTCAACCTGCATTTTATGAGGGGATCACACTATTTGCTGCATGTCCATCTTGGCACAAACACAGCTCACTCTCCTTCCTCAAGCAAAGGTGATGATCTGTCTTTTCTATCAGAATATGCAGGTTATTCATGCTCATATGCTTCTGAGCATTGCTACTGTTTTGCACTTTTTAGTATTCGGAAGGCATTTCTCTTGCTCTGTACAAAAGAGACAGAGATGTTGACTGTTAGTGGGATCTTGTCCTGGAATGGGAGGAAACAAGAAAACTGGCCAGAAGATAAGAACAAAGCACACAGAGGAAAAAATCTGATTCGACCAACAGTCTGATCAATATTGTCACATCTTTCTTGGACCTTCTATAATACTTCTTTCTTTTCCTCCCAAAGACTTTTCATTAGGGATGTGCATGCCCCCGGATCGGATCGGAACAAGGATCGGAACTGGAACCGAGGCCTCGGATTGGATCAGATGGGATCGGAGGCTTCCCGGTTCAATTCGGACCCGATTCCAATCCGAAAATTGTACGTCCAATTTTCGGATAGGATGTCATTTTAGCTGTTTTCTATATCAGAGAGGTGCCTAGCACCCAACCACTTATAATTACAAAGGACTCCAAAAAATTGATGTCCACAATTCTGTTTATCTTTATCAATGAACAATAGTGTTCATATAATCTATTACTCATTATATGCACATAAGTGTTACAGATACAATTTCAAAAATTGTCCTCTGTATAATATTTTACAATATTATTTACAATATATTTTACAATATTATTTGCAAGTTTATTCTCTTAAAGTATAACCAATTGTTTAAAAATAAATTGGTCCATATACAGAGATACACTCATGAACACATTCCCATCAGTATTATTTAGTAGTACTATTCCAATGTTGTCCACTATATATTATTTTATATATTAATCAGTATATAATATTTCATATTACAGGACTCCGGTATTCCACCTGTTTTGAACAACTTCATCAGAATATGCTGTAATAAAATATAATAAACGACATTATACCAGCCATAATTCACACCTTTAGTTATTATACAATTTTGTAGTAAATTCAAACAAACTCCTCACCTTATTCCAAGAACAATTGCCATCATAATGTTAAAGGTGTGAATAAAAATGCTCTTCAATGGTAATAAGGTTGAAATGTTACCTTGGGCAACACTGTCTTGAATAATAACGTAGGAAACCATAGCCCAGCCATTTTGAAAGCTTGTTTCATTTGGGCACCATGGACCAGGAAGGAGAAGTCTTACCCAGTGGCCTTACAGCAAAGTCTGCCATCCCCACATACTCCGATCCTGGCAGTGAAGAATGTACATCCATCATTTAAACATCTAGCGTTGTACTTGTCGCACTCCTCTTTAGTACTTACAAAGTCTTCTAGAAAGAAAAAGTGTGAAAGAGGAAGTAGGGAAGTTAAACGAACGATACTTCATCATTGTGGAAAATCTCTTAGCAAAAAATAGCATTTTCTTCTTGGGATTTATTTACAACACTGGAATATTCAACACTTTCAGGCACCTGATCTCCTTGTGACCCTGATAAACTATGAGCCTATCTACACTACTACTTTAAAACGGTTTAAAACAGTTTATAGCAATAGTGACAACTGTTGGGGCCCAGGACACACTCCATATAGAGTTCTCAATACGTTTTCAAAGTGTCATATCCTGCTTGGTGTAGATAGGCTCAGTATGTATTATCATCAGCATTATAATGCCTTTTTGGAGCATCATCAGACAAGTATTTTATTGCAAGCCCGTTACTGCCCAATCACACTTTTTTTGTAGGTCCTTTTGATGATTCCATCCACCCCCCCACCCCCCCCATCCTATGCATCCCCTGCTCCTTCTGGTCTTCTTTCCATCACAAAATAAGACCCCGGTAAGTGTGATTTAGTTTTAGAAGCAAAACTTGCCGCAATCACCTGCTGTGTGCAGGAAAAGCGGCATGATAAAAAACGCCCACTGAATGGGCCACGTGGTCATTGTTTACTTCCTCTTTCTTCTCCATGAAGAAATAGGAAGTATTGTGTGACAAAAATGGGGTGGGGGAGAGCAGTGACAGTAGGGATCTGTGATTCCCCCACCCCCATCTGATGATCCTCTTTGTGATGGGAGAATCTAATTTCCTGATTGGTGGTTCGCTCGCTTAGACCTTCTGTGCTACAAGTTTGGCTGAGCCCCTGATCTCTCACAGTCCACAGTTTGGGACATCTTTAACTGAATCCTGCATCCTGAGAGGTCACTATCATGCAGACAGTGTTTTGTGAGTCAAGTACATGGGCACTGCAACCCAACTGACCTTATCACCAAAGCAAAGGGCATGTTGTAGAATAGGGTGACCAGATAAAATCCAGGTCAGGGCTCATGTAATATTACCAAGGACTAATTGCATACAAATGACACTGGTGGGAATTCCCTTTTCTCTACAACTGTTAAAGTTACATGAGCCCTGACCTGGATTTTATCTGGTCAGCCTATTCTAGAATTCAGTTGCTCCACTTCCAAAGATATAAAAGATAAAAATAAAAAAAAATCAAAGAACTGCAAAGGGGGTAGTAAAGAGCCAGCCAAATGCTCAAGGACAATAGTCCACCTTCCAAAAGAGGAAAGCCTAAAGGATTTCCTGCTTTTTAATTAACAGAGAAATAGATGGATGACTAATTGGAACAAAGTAGCTGTTTTCAAAATTATGCATGAAAAGGGGAAAAATGGATCACAGAAAAGATGTCATTGCCTTCCACGATCCTAGGATCTGGTCCGCTGATGGGCAGTTGGTTCAAAAAAGATGAAATAAAGTGTTTCTTCATACAGTACATATTTAACTGACTTCTTGAGGGATATTGTGGTGATGGCTGGTGACTTAGAGGACTGTTAAAAGGCTGTTAAACTCATAACCCTTATTCAGGTATTATCCTGAACACACAAGTACAAAAATGAGTAAGGCCTGGGTTACACATACAAGACATGACCCTAATATCTCATACATGCTGTCTCCAATGCAGTCCTTTGTGTATACAGTGGGAAGGATCATAGAAGCTGAACACGCTGAGAGAAGTCCCAGAGGTCTTTGGCTATTGGGCAGGATAGAAATAGGATAAATAAACAAATAAAAGAAAAGAATAAATACTGAAGCCCGAGGATGGGGACTAGGTTCTTGGCCAAGTCCGGTTGACCACCTGTGTGCTTGACCCTTGCCCTTCATGGCTTATTACAACAAATAAGGAAGAGATTGCAGGCTGGGTCCAGGAGGTTGTAAATGCCTCCTTGAGAGAGGGAGTGGTGCCGGCCTCTTTAAAAGAGGCGGTAATTAGACCACTCCTAAATAAGCCTAACCTGGACCCTGAGGACGTTAACAATTATAAGCCAGTGGCTAATATCCCCTTCTTGGGCAAGGTGCTTGAGCGGGTGGTTGCAGGACAACTCCAGGCACTCTTGAATGAAATGGATTATCTAAATTCATTTTAATCAGGCTTTAGGCCTGGTTTTGGAATGGAAACTGCCTTGGCCACCCTGTGGGATGACCTTTGCCGGGAGAGGTACGGGGGGAGTGTGTTGATTCTCTTGGACCTCTCAGCAGCTTTCGATACCATCGACCACGGTATCCTTCTGGTTAGGTTGTCTGGGCTGGGAGTTGGAGGCGCTGCGTTACAGTGGTTCTGCTCCTACTTGGATGGCCGATTCTTTTTTTTTTTTTTTAATAATTTTTATTAATTTTTAACACAATAAACATACACATAATACACAATATAAAACAACTACAACCCTCAACTTCCCCCGTGCACCCCCCCCCAAGACCTTCTCATAATCATTCCTCCGTCTTCCAAAATTTTAACGATTCTTTTGACGGCGTTTGTCCCTTTCCCGACCTTAAAACATATTCCAAAAAGGGACTCCATATTTCTCCAAAATCACTCTTACTGGACATTCCCCTCTTTATTTTCATTTTACATGTCAACATATCATTCAAAGCCATATCCCAAATTTCTTTATACCAATCTTCTATTGTATAGCTTTGTTGCCCTTTCCAATTTTTAGCAATCATTATTCTAACAGGTGCCAGGAGGTTGTTTACCAATTCTCTATCAGTTATATGCTTACTCCCACTGTCCCATATTGCTAGTAGAGCTAACTTTGGGTTTAATTTAGGGATGTGCACTGGATCGGACCCAATCCATGATCCGAGTCCGGTCCAGTGGGAAATCGGATAAATTATCCGATTTCCGATCTGACAGCTGGATCGGCCGATCCAATCCGAACCGGTCCGAAAAGGCTCCGAACCGGTTCGGCGGATCGGCGGGCGCCCACTGGCGCCCACCGCCGCTTCCATTGGCGGGCGCCAGCGGGCGCCCGCCGATGAAAGTGGACAGCGGGGGGGGAGGAGGGGGCGGGAGGAGGGGGGCCCTTACCTTCCCGGCCCGGCCGCTCCTGTCCAGGGCCGGCGGCTACTACCAGCGGGCTCCGCGGCCTACTCCAGGGTGGCGCGCCGGGTAATGTCATCACCCGGCGCGCTACTCTAGAGCAGGCCGCGGAGCCCGCTGGTAGTAGCCGCCGGCCCCGGACGGGAGCGGCCGGGCCGGGAAGGTAAGCAGGGGGCGCGCGGGGGGGAGGAGGGGGCGCACGGAGGGGAGGAGGGGGGCCCTTACCTTCCCGGCCCGTCCGTTCCCGTCCGGCGCCGGCGACTACTACCAGCGGGCTCCGCGGCCTACTCCAGGGTGGCGCGCCGGGTGATGTCATCACCCGGCGCGCTACTCTAGAGCAGGCCGCGGAGCCCGCTGGTATTAGCCGCCGGCCCCGGACGGGAGCGGCCGGGCCGGGAAGGTAAGCAGGGGGCGTGCGGGGGGGAGGAGGGGGGCCCTTACCTTCCCGGCCCGTCCGTTCCCGTCCGGCGCCGGCGGGCACTACCAGCGGGCTCCGCGGCCTACTCCAGGGTGGCGCGCCGGGTGATGTCATCACCTGGCGCGCTACTCTAGAGCAGGCCGCGGAGCCCGCTGGTAGTAGCTGCCGGCGCCGGACGGGAGCGGACGGGTCGGGAAGGTAAGCAGGGGGTGCGTGGAGGGAGGAGGGGGCGGGGGGAGGGGGGGAGGGGGGCCCTTACCTTCCCGGCCCGTCCGTTCCCGTCCGGCGCCGGCGGCTACTACCAGCAGGCTACGCGGCCTACTCCAGGGTGGCGCGCCGGGTGATGTCATCACCCGGCGCGCTACTCTAGAGCAGGCCGCGGAGCCCGCTGGTAGTAGCCGCTGGCGCCGGACGGGAGCGGACGGGCCGGGAAGGTAAGCAGGGGGTGCGTGGAGGGAGGAGGGGGCGGGGGGAGGGGGGGAGGGGGCCCTTACCTTCCTGGCCCGTCCGTTCCCGAACCGGCGCCGGTGGCTACTACCAGCAGGCTCTGCGGCCTACTCCAGGGTGGCACGCCGGGTGATGTAATCACCCGGCGCACTACTCTAGAGCAGGCCGCGGAGCCCGCTGGTAGTAGCCGCCGGCGCCGGACGGGAGCGGACGGGCCGGGAAGGTAAGCAGGGGGTGCGTGGAGGGAGGAGGGGGCGGGGGGAGGGGGGAGGGGGGCCCTTACCTTCCCGGCCCGTCCGTTCCCGTCCGGCGCCGGCGGCTACTACCAGCGGGCTCCGCGGCCTGCTCCAGGGTGGCGCGCCGGGTGATCACCGGCGCGCTACTCGAGAGCAAGCCGCAAAGCCGGCTGGCAGTAGCCGCCGGTGCCGGACGGGAGCGAACAGCCCTAAAAGGTAAGCAGTGGCAGGGAAGGGGGCTTACCCCCCCCGGAGCCGTCCGCTTCTATCCGCTGGCGCCCGCGGGCGCCCGCGGATGGAAGCGGACGGCCCCAGGGGGGGTAGGGAGCGCGGGGGAGGGGGCTTACCTGCCGGGGCCATCCACAGCGGACGGCCCCAGGTGGGGGAGGGAGTTAGGCCCCCCCTCACCCACCTGCCGCCATTTTTTCCTCATAGACTTGCATTGCAATGCAAGTCTATGGGGAAAAAATGGCGGCCGATCCAAAAATTTCCGATTTTTGGATCGGGATCGTACTCGATCCGGTCCGGGGGGCCTCCGATTTTGTCCGAACCGATCCGTGACAAAATTGGAGGTCCCGATCCGGGTCCCGATCCGATCCGGGGGGTCCGTGCACACCCCTAGTTTAATTCCTATTTACTTCCAATTATATCGCTTATTTCTTTAAAAACCCTTTCCCAAAATTTTTGTACTTGTTCACAGCTCCACCACATATGGAAATAGGTCCCAACCTCCTGACATCCCCTCCAACAATTCTTAGACACTTTTTTATCAATCTGGTGAAATCTTACAAGTGTTAGATACCATCTCCAAACTGTCTTATAGTAGTTCTCCTTGATTCGAATCGACAACAACTTTAACATTCTTACATTCCATATCCTCCCCCAGTTATCCTCATTAATTTTCCCCTTTACATCTTCTTCCCATAGCTCTTTTATAACCTTACGTGAATCCTGAAATTCCTCCTCTATCAATATTTTATATATCTCAATAGTCAGTCCTTTCTTAACTCCAGCTTGTTCTTTTTTCCCCATTAGTTCAATTAAGTCTTCAAATCTTGTATTGTTTCTACATTTCTTATTTTTCAACCTCCATTCCTGTGTCCATTTTTCCAATTGTAAACATTTGAACCATGCTATCTTTTGTCCTTTAAACAAATCTTTAATATGCTCACTATCCTTCATCTTTTCCATCCAGTTCCTTAGCTTAATTATATGTTGATCTTTCAGTCTCGCTTCTATCTCTGGTTTTAATACTATTGGGAAATTTCCCACTACTACAACTGGGGCGAGTGGAGAGTCCCCTGGTATCAACTTCCCTCTATACTTCTCCCAGATCATTATTATATTGTCCAATAATGGGTTGTCCAGTACCTTCAATTCTTTCTTTTGCTTTTTAGTAAAGAATATATTTCACAATTTGCAATCTATCTCTGCTGTTTGCTGTTCCAACCATTCCAAATTTTCCTCCCCTAAAATACCATGAATAATATATCTTAACTGATTAGCTATATAATAATTCTTAATATTCGGAAGTACTAAACCTCCTTTCTTTTGAGCCTTGTACCATAACCCTTTATTTATCCTGGCTCTTTTATCCCCATTACAATAAGCATTAATCATATTTTGCCAACTTTTAATCTCCGCTACTGAGATTCTAATCGGTAACATTCTAAACAAAAAGTTCACCTTAGGTAAAATCTTCATTTTAATAACCGCTATTCTACCAAACCAAGAATGTTTTAATTTTCTATATATCTGTAATTTCTCCCCTACCTCTTTTCTTAACCTTACAAAATTAAGTTCCTCTATTCTTTCTAAATCTTTATCTATATTAACTCTTAAATATCGTATTATATTTTTATGCCTTAATCCTAACTTAACTTTACAATTCTCCATCTCTTCCTTGTTATAATTATACAACATCATTTCTGACTTCCCCCAGTTAACTTGTAATCCCGTAATTACCCCAAATTCTCTCAAATGCTTCTGAATCATCTCCCCACTTTCTAGGGGAACTTCTAGTGTTAATAACGTATCATCCGCAAACATATTTACTTTAATCTTATGATTTCTTTCTATCCCCTTTATTCTTTCATCTTCCCTTATTACATTTGCTAAAATTTCTATAACTATTGCAAATAAGATCGGTGAAAGTGGACATCCTTGCCTAGTTCCTCGAGCTAGTGTAATTTGTTGCGTTAACCCATCATTAACCATTATTTCCGCTTTGTTATTTTTGTACAGCTGGTTAATCACTCCCATAAATTTATGTCCAAACCCAAATGTTTTTAAGATAATTTTTAACGCTGGCCACTCCACGCAATCAAAGGCTTTGAAAATATCCAATGCTAATAATCCTGCTTTTAAATTCCTTTCTTTAATAATATTTATTATATTTATAACTCTCCCTATTAAATTTGGCATTTTCCTACCAAAAATAAATCCACATTGATCTTTTTTAATATATTTAAAAATAAATGTACCCATTCTTTTAGCCATTATTGCTGTAAATATTTTTGCATCCTGATTTATTAAGGATATTGGTCTATAAGACGCTGGATCCGTCAAATCCTTACCTGGCTTCTGTAATAAAATAACCAGGGACTGGTCCCACGATGGCGGAGTCAATCCTCCTTCTATTATATTATTATATAATTTTTTAAATCTTGTTATTAAAATATCTTTAAATATTTTATAAAATTCCGGCCCCAAACCATCAATCCCCGGAGACTTACCTCCTTTTAGTTTATCAATAATTCCCTCAATTTCTTTCTCAGTAACCAAGGCTTCCATGCAATCTCTATCTTGATCATCCAGTCTTATTTTCCAATTTCTTTCTACATATTCCTGAATCTTATCTTGTGAAACCGCCTCTGATGTATATAATTCTTTGTAAAATTCCTGAAAAGTAATTAATTTATCTTTCATTAAATTACATCTATTCCCTAGCTTGTCTCTTATTGTCCCAATCATATTCTTAGCCTTCTCTGATTGCATGGACCTGGCCAACATCTTGGAATTTCTATTATTATATTCAAAGAAATCTCTCCTTAAATATAACAAATTCTTTTGAACTTGTTCTATATCTTCTTTCTCCAATTCCTTTTTTTTTGCTTGAATTTGGGCATATAACCGCTTATCTTTTGTCTCTCTTAATCTCTCTTCTAAACTCTTTATCTCTTCTTCAGTCTTTTTATTAAGTACTTCCTGTTGCTTTTTGAGTGTGGACATTTCACTAATACAGATCCCTCTTATTACCGCTTTCATAGTATCCCATAATAACCCTTGCGATTTAACTTCTTTTTCATTTATCTGCCATATTTCCTGCACTTCCTTTTTTAACTTATCCACTATGTTTTTATTTTTAAAAATTCTTCCGTCCAATCTCCATCTCTTTGCTTGTTTGTAATCCTTCTTTATTTTGATATCCATCATCATTAATGCATGGTCAGTGACCTTAATTACTCCAATATCACAATCTATTAGTTTAGGTACCGTATTCTTTGATATAAAAATATAATCAATCCTTGAGTAACTCTTAAATCTAGATGAGTAGAAAGTATATTTTCTTTCTTCCCCTTTTAGAGCTCTCCATACATCCATTAATTCTTTCCTCTCCATTAATTTAGCTAACTCTGTCTTCTCCTCCCCTCTAACATCTCTTATAATGTTATCCCTATCTTTCCCTTTATCCAGTACCATATTAAAGTCTCCTGCCATCACAATGTTCTTTTTCCCTACATCTCCCACCATATCAAATACTTCTTTAAAGAATTCAGTTTGTTTCCCATTTGGAGCATAGACATTAATCAGCACAAATTCCTCCTCTTCCATCGTACAGTAAATTATAAGGATCCTTCCATTCTTATCTTTCTTTATACTTTGAATATTAATACCACATTTCTTCGATATTATTATTGCCACACCTCTCGCTTTAGAAGTACCAAATGACTTTTCATACACTCCCACTTCCCTCATTCGTAGCTCATTAACCCCCTCCTTTATTTGATGAGTTTCCTGCAAAAAAATTATATCTATTTTTTTTCTTTTTAACAAAGTTTCAATTCTTCGTCTTTTAACCATTGTTCCTAGCCCCTTAACATTTAGAGTTGTCAATCTCAATTTATTTTCCATTTCTTGCTTTCACCCATTTCTTTAAATTGGTCTCGGTCAGTGAAAGACATACCCCCCTCCCTTCCCTCCCCCCACATACACCCCCATTTTTACCCCCCTCCTCACCAGACATCTGGGCACTGGTCCCAATTATTTTAGAACTCTTCAGGGGGGGGAACCCGGCCCAACCCTCAGAGCAAAGTCCAATCCTCCCCTCCTTTCTTTTTTTTTTTCCCTTCTAATCCCTTATCCTTGACTGGATCCTCCAACCGCACCTTCTTCTTGCTCCAATTCTCCCCCATTCTTGGCATCAACTATGCCCAGCTTCTCCAACAGCTCCATTCCTTGCTGCAACGATGTTATTCTTTCTTGCTTCCCTTTCCACATGAATCTCAAAAATACTGGATATCCCCAGCTGTACGTTATCGATTTCATCCTCAGTGCTGCTGTACACATTTTGACACTCTTCCTCCACTGCACTGTGTGAGGCAACAAATCCTGGTAGACTTGAACTGCTGTTGCTTGAATCCTTGGTTGACCTTGGCGTCTAATTGCTTGCAAAAGCTTTTCTTTTTTGTAATAATTAGCAAATTTGACAATTATGTCCCTTGGAAGCATTCCTTTATGCTTAAAACCAACTCTATGAGCCCTCTCCACATCGGCATCGTCCCAAGTCTCGTCTGGAAGCTGTAATCTTATCCATGTCAGAATTGTATCTCTTAACTCTTTTGAAGTTTCTCCTTCTTGTTCGCCATAATCTCTTATGCGAATATTTGCACGTTGGTCCCGATCCTCAATGGCTATTAGGCGTAAATCATGTTGAGACAGCTGCTCTTCTTGCTTCTTACAAACTCCAACCAAGGCTTTAGTTTCTGTCTGCAGCACCTCAACATCCTTCACCACTTGCTTTAAACCCGCCATCAACTCAGTCTGGGTGGCATTAATGCGTTTTGCTAACCGATCTTCAAGATCAATCAGCTCAAGCTTGAACATTTTTTTAATATCATCCTTTAATTCATCCATTGGGTCTGGCTGACCTCCTCTGGTGGTCTTTGGAATTGCAGCTGGCTCTGTAATCTGTGACGCAGTTTCTTTAACAGGAGACATTTTCTAAAGGATCAGGTCCATAGTTTGGGGGTGCTCTTGGATCCAGAACTGTCACTTGAGGCACAGGTGAACTCGGTGGCAAAGAGCACCTTTTACCAGCTTAGGCTGATATACCAACTGTGCCCTTATCTGGACAGAGATAGCCTAGCTACAGTTATCCATGCTCTCATAACCTCTCGTTTGGATTATTGCAATGTGTTATACTTGGGGCTGCCTTTGAAAATGGTCCGGAAACTTCAGCTGGTACAAAACAGGGCAGCCAGATTGTTAACGGGGACTGGCCAATGAGACCATATTACGCCAGTCCTTTTCCAACTTCACTGGCTGCCGATCCAGGTCCGGGCCCAATTCGAAGTGCTGGTACTAACATTTAAAGCCCTAAACGGCTTGGGGCCAGGTTATCTAAGGAACGCCTCCTCCCATATGTACCTGCCCGGACCCTAAGATCATCTACAGGGGTCCTTCTCCGTGAGCCCCTCCAAAGGAAGTGAGGCAGGTGGCCACTAGGAGGAGGGCTTTCTCTGCTGTGGCACCCCGGCTGTGGAATGAGCTCCCCAGAAAGGTTCGCCTGGCGCCTACTTTGTACTCTTTTTGTCGCCAGGTGAAGACCTTTTTATTCTCCCAGTATTTTAACAGTTAAATTAACTCAATTTTAATCCTTGCTGTTTTAAATTTGTATTTTAATCGGTATTAATTCCTGCTGCTTGGTTTTATTCTGGTTGTGTTTTTATATTGTACGTTATTTTGTGTTTTTAGATTGTGGCTTGTTTTATATTTTTTAAAATGATTTCATTGTTTTAATTTTTGTGAACTGCCCAGAGAGCTTCAGCTATGGGGCAGTATAAAAATGCAATAAATAAATAAATAAATAGTCTGAATTAGCAGGGGGCGTATTAAAGACCCTGACCCACCATGCTCGTAGCCCAATCCAGATAGAGGCTGTTGCACCTACTCTAGAGTAAAAATGAAAACAAGGCCAAACTGTTAGATATGGATTTAAAATAATTTCTGCGTTGGCTGTTAATGTCACTGAGTTTGACATCCTTTCAGGAACTATGCTGAGGATCTCAGCAGGACAATGCAGAACTAAAATGAAGCACCCACTTTCCTATTCATTCAAATCCCTGAAATCTCTCTCTCTCTCTCTCTCTCCCTCCCTCTCTCTCTCTCTTGCAATCACCAACTTAAACTTGTTGCTTACGTGAATGAACGGGGAAGAACAGGAGAACCACAGCAAGGAGAAGGTACAGGAGCTTCATGGCTGATGCTTTCTCTGAGATCTGAAGGCTGCTAGGAGGAAACCACTCTCAGGCAAAGGGATGAAGGATATGGATCAAACAAGAAGATTCCCAGTATTTATAGAAGTTTGGTGAATATGGACACGGGAAATAATGCATCATATTGGCACACATACAAAATGCAGTCAGGCGGTTCCTGTAACTTTCCATTTAAACAATGAAAATGATTATTGAGCAATTCTTACTATTTGGCTGGATGATCCTGATACAATTTGTCTAGGCATTTGCATGTAACTAGCAGAGCATAGAAGGTTTTTACTCGTAAGAGAAGTGTAATTGCTTCTTGATATTGGGTAAGTATGTTTATTGTTACAATGTAGAATATATTCTTCGAATTTGAGCCTCGTATTACTTGGCTTTTTATCCTTTTTTACATGTTTTTAAGAATTGTATTTTATATATATTGAAAGTCTTATTGTTCTGAAGCAAATGGAATAAGTTTACGTAGCATACGCTTAAAGTTTTGTATCTTTGTAAATACTATATATACATTTTTATTATTTACTTCAGACTCCACTGAAGAATGACACTGCTACTCTGAAACGCTTTGGTAGTAGAATTCATTTTTATTATAGCTCATTCTCTGTTTCCACCCCTTTGCTGTTGGCTTTTTTGGCTTTCCTTCCTGGGGTCTCTTTTCTTTTTGGTTTGCATGTTGTGGCCTCATGAACAGTACTGTTTTCTGTTGACGTGTCAATGGAAAATGCATGTTTTTTTTTTTTTTTAGTATCCTCCCAAATGGCCCTGAATTCTCTCTGCCAAAAACACAAAATTTAGAACAAATATCATTTAGCAATAGTGGCTCCACAAAGTCCCAGAGATAGTTTGAGATGAGGCTTTTATTTTGCTGGCAACCTTCCTCATTTATAGAATTTATGGTTGGTCTCGATGTCGTAACTGAAATTCGTAATTCTGCTGTGTTTCCCCACCACTTTTCTATGTGATTCTTTCCCACAGAAATTCTATCAAGTAAATAAAAATGCAGAATTGCTACACAATCCTTCATCAGCACAAGCAGCCCTCCGCCTAGAAGTACCTACCCCTAGATGCAAACATCTAGGGGTAGGTACTTAGGTGTATGGCATGCTAGGTGTTGCTGGATCATGCCATGCCATGGATAAAAAGAATAAATTGATCAAAGTTTCTAGCTTGTATCCTATGAATTTTGAGCACTACTGTGGAGCATTTTGGATTGTAATCTGACAGACTAGGTCTCTTACTGGTTGCCTTCATGTGGTCTGAAACTGCAATAATAGTTTGCATTACAGGTGAATTCTCATATTATGAGGATGCTGAGAATTCTCTGCCAATCTCTCTCCGCAGGAACTATGGGTCCAATTTGGCAATCCCATACACCAGAGATTGAGAAAGTGTGGCCATTCAGCACTACCTATGAACCATGCTGACTGGGGATGATGGGAGATGCAGTACAACACTACCAAAAATTGCAGTGTTGAATCAAAATGTTGAATAGATGCATTTCACAGATACATTTAATTATACAAGATGATAAAAATCAGTGGTGCATGGTGGAGCCCATAGAGCCCATAAATAAAGAGGGGGGAATTAGTCCCAGAATGAGCTATGAAATGCATGGAAGGAGATTCGTTCCATGTATCTTCCTGGTAACTTTTACGTTATCTGAAAATCAAAGAGTAGATTGGATGACGGGTGAAACTTCAGTTTCATCTTGCATGACATTTTCCGGAAGCAGAAACTGATAGGGATGTGCCCCAGATCGTATCAAAACCAGGATCGGAATCAGGGTTGGCGTGTCGGATCGGATCGGAGGCTTTCCGGATCAGATTGGACCCAATCCCGAGCCAAAAATTGGAAGTCTGATTTTCAGATTGGATGCTATTTTCGGTATTTTTGCCATAGGCTTGCATTGGGGGAAAGAAAGCTTTCCCCCCATGCAAGCCTATGAGGAAAACATGGGGGCGGGGGAGTGGCGGCAGCGGATGGCAACAGACGGCCCTGGCAGGTAAGCCCCCTCCCCTTTACTTGTGCTCCTTACTTGCCGGGCTGTCTGCTTCTATCCACTTCCATCCGCTGGTCCCATCTACAGAGAAACAAGCTTCATGGCTGTCTCTCAGTATCGCGCTGGGTTACGTCATCACCTGGCGCACTACTGAGAGACAGGCCGCAAAGCCTGTTTCTCAGTAGTAGGTACCAGCGGATGGCACGGATGGCCCTGGCAGGAAAGGCGCATTAGTGGGGGGAGGAGGTCCACATTTTGTGGCTACCACATTTTGCATGAACTACAGCTTCTGAACATGCTTCAGTGGCAACATCACATAGCGCATCGGACTCTGTAATCCAATTCGGAGGCTCTCTCCAGAGCTGTCATGACTCAATGCTGTCATTCCCACTGATCATCAGCCTTCTTGGAGGAGGATATAAATGTTTTTATTAAACACATGAACAACGGAGTTAATTTTGGGGTGCACACCAGTCCAGGAGGACCAAGTCTATCATTGAGTGGCTGCGGTGTTCTGTGTTGGCAGGGGGCCTTCCATATTGTGTTCCCTTCTCAGTCATGAGGTTCACACCCTTCTGCCTATTTCATAGAGCCCTATTTCACAGAGTTATGCTGAAGATAAAACAGGATAACACCATGCTTCTCGGAACGTCTTCCTGTGTTCATTCTCATGGGAATAGTAAGGCTGATTCATGGGCTGAACTCAGATCTGCCATCAGGGATCACCATATTCAGGGGGTGGGGGATGACAGATCAACAAGGAATCCTCTGCCTATCCCTAAAACCTCTTGCTCCAACCCTATGCTCTTGTTGCCTGTTAGTTAGTTACCTTTAAGCAAGGGAGCAGTCACAGGAGGAACGAGAAGGAGATTCCTTCTGAGCAGTGGCCTCTAGTTGCTTTGCCCACTCTCTCTTATTCTGTTTGGTGGATTGGGACCAAAGGAAGAGAGCAAATGGATCGGCAGGGGCAACAGCCCCTTCTGATCCTGCGCAGTCTCTGAGACCATCAGATGAGGCACTCCTCATGGTTTCCTATGGACCTGAAGTCTTTTTATGGTCCACTCGGAGTAGATCCATCAATATACTGGATCCCTCTCTGTGGATTTCCCTGCCTCTTGGTGTCAGGCATTGACATTTTCAATGCCTGCTGAAGCTTCTTTTAATTCAACAAGCCCCCCCCCCCCCGCGATTTGCTGACTCCAGTTTTTTTTTCTTTTTCTTTTTGTTCCTTTTGTGTGTGTGTGTTTTGGGGGGGATTTGATTTTAAATATTTTTATTCACTCCTTGACATTTGTCTTGTTCACCACTCAATATTCTTGTTGGATGTACAGCAGAACTAACTAACTAACTAACTAACTAACTAACTAACTATATCCTGTACAGCAGAACTAACTAACTAACTAACTAACTAACTAACTAACTAACTAACTAACTAACTAACTAACTAACTATATCCTGTGACTAACTAACTAACTAACTAACTAACTAACTAACTTAATAGCCAGGTTGAGATGGGGATACCTAGGAAAGGGGCCCACTGAGAGTTGTTTGCCAACGTCCCCTGCTCAATCTGAAGACAGTATTTGAAGAAGTATTTTCCCACCAAAATCCACTCCTTCATCTGTAAGGATGTCCACTTTTTTCAAGCTTGTGCTGTCCTGTTTCCATTTTTCTACTGCTCCATTGTTTTGATGGCTTTTTCTTCCCCAGAGCAGTTATAGCCAATCAGGGATGCCATTGTGAATGTGACAATATTATGAACTAAGGTAGCATATCAGATCTAACTATGTGCTGCCATCACTGAAGTCATTCCAATGCAGACCCTGAGTGCTAGCGATTTGAATGAGAGAAAACTAGGTGAAACTAGGTGCATGGCACGCTCAGCGTTGCTGGATCATGTGATATGAAGGAGAAAAAGCATCAATGTAGTGAAGTTTCTGGCTTGTATCCTACAAATTTTGAGCCCTACTCTGGAGTATCTTTGATTGTAACCTAACAGCCAATCTCTTTTTTCTGGTTGCCTTCATGTTGTCTGAAACTGCAATAGTAGTTGCATTACAGGTGAATTTTCATGTAGTGAGGATGCTGAGACTTGTCTGCCAATTTCTCTCCAGAGGAATGATGGGTCTCATTAGGGCAGTCCCATACTCCAGGGGTGGAGAAAGTGTGGCCATTCAGATATTGTTAGGTTGCAACTCCCAGCATTACCTCACCATGTACTGTGCTGACTGGAGCTGATTGGCGGTGCAGTACAAAAATACAAAAAATTGCTGTGCGGCTCCAAATTGTTCTATAACTGTGTTTCGTCTGTACATTTTAATATACAAGAAGATAAAATTCAATTGTGCATGGTGAAGCACATTGAACCCATAAATAAAGAGGGGTGGATATAATTAGACACAGAATGAGCTATGAAATGCATGGAAGGAGACTCAATCTATGTATCTTCCTGGTAACTTTTTTTAAGTGATCTGAAAATCAAAGAGTAGTTTGGATGACGGGTGCAACATCAATTTCATGGTGCATGGCATTTTCCAGAAGCAGAATCTGAGCCCTCCTCTGAAACCTCAGCAGGCTTCCCCTGCTGAAATTTGGGATTGGAGCTGCAGGTTGCCCACTTGCCAATATGAGGGGATGTCCCCATCTTCTCAGAGGAAAAACATCTGGTGCTACCTGGCTCTGGTTGATAGGTAACACACGTGGGGGTTATTCCTGGGAGCAGGGGACCTTCTAAGACCTTGTTCAGAAGAAACACTAAGCCATGGTGGTTAAGCATTCTGAACTAAACAGTATGGCTTAGTGTGTCATGTGAACCATGACTTGGCATGTTGTGTGAACCACTCCTAATCATGGTGATTATATAAGCACGATTGAAACAAACTCACTAAACCCTTGCATCTAAAGGGCTTGTGGCCTAACCATTGTTTAGTTGGTTATCTGAACAGGCCTTGAGAATATCTACACCACCAAGGCTCTTTCTACATCTTCAGGCTTTCAGGGACGGTTGGGAGATTAGCATGGAGTTTTCCCGCTGCTGGGATCGTCCTGTAAGGGCCACAGCTGAGCTCGTAAACCCCGGAGGAAAGGAGAGGTGGTGTGGGAGAAGGTGTGGCTGTTTCACCCGATTTCCCAAATATGTCCGTGCATGTGGGAGGATTTCCCCAGGTCACGTTCCTCCTGATCACGTGCGGCATAGGAAGTAGGGAAGTTCGCCGCCCACCTTCACCTGATGTGTACTTTGAAGTGGCTTCCTCAGCAGAGTAGAACCAGTCACCGTAAGCACAGTCCCTTCCAAACAGTAAGAACAATGATGTTACTGCAATGAGAACCCCATCAGCGGGTCCGCCTTCCCCAAATATACGAGGCAGGCTGCACGGGGGTGCCCCCATTATCCCCCCATTGTCCCTCTGCAGCAGCCTATGAGGCTATCTTGCTGAGTGCAGTGAAGGAGCCCCTCAGACCCCCAGCCCTTCCAACTTTGCCAGCGTGTCTGCTGGCAGTGGCTATTGCCGATTTGACTCCCCAGCGGCTGCCCTCTGGACTTTGTAAACAACTGCTGTCTTGTGCTGTCCCATTTCCATTTTTCTACTGCTCAATTGTTTCATCTTCTTTTTCTTCCCCAGAGCGGTCATAGCCCATCAGGGATCCCATTGTGAACGTGGCAATATTAGGGATGTGCACTGACCCCCCGGATCGGATCGGATAGCGGATCGGAATCGGACCTGGGGGGTCGGATCGGATCGGATCGGATCGGAGGCTGGTCGGATCGGATCGGACCAGATGTCCGATCCGGATCGGACGCCATTTTGAATGCTTTTTCCCATAGCCAAGTATTGTTTTACAAAAACGCCTATAACTTTTTCATTTTTAAAGATAGAAGGATGAAACTTGGGCACATTGTAGACTGGTTAGGGGTAGTTATCTGTGAGAAATTTCAGAAAGATTGGTGCATGCATTTTGTGGCAATTAATTTTTTAATAAATACCCAGGAATGCCTATAACTTTGTCATTTTTAAACTTACACACATGAAACTTTGCCACATTGTAGGGGGTACCTTGTGACCTATGTGTGTGAAATTTCAGAAACGTATGTGCTTGTCTTTTGTGGCAATTAATTTTTAGAAAAATGGGTAGTAGTGGGGTAAATACAGTTATGCCTCCCATTTTTTTATTTTTGAAGATACAAACAGGAAACTTGGGCACATTACAGGTACCACTTGCCTTGATATGTGTGTGAAATTTCAGAAACATTGGAGCTTTCCTTGTGTGGCAATTAATTTTTGAAACAATGAGGAAAGAAACACCTATAACTTTGTCATTTTTAAAGTTACACACATGAAACTTTGCCACATTGTAGGTGGTACCTTGGGACCTATGTGTGTGAAATTTCGGAAACGTAGGTGCTTGCCTTGTGTGGCAATTAATTTTAGAAAAATGGGTAGTGGTGGGTTAAATACAGTTACGCCTCCCACTTTTTTATTTTTGAAGATACAAACAGGAAACATGGGCACATTACAGGTACCACTTGGCTTGATATGTGTGTAAAATTTCAGACAGCTGGGTCCAGGCATGTGGTGGCAAGGTATTTTTGAAACAATGAGGAAAGAAACGCCTATAACTTTTTTATTTTAAAAGTTAGAAGTCTGAACATTGCTCACTTTGTAGATGGGTTAGGGGTAGATATGTGTCAGAAATTTCAGAATTATAGGTCCAGGCATTTGATGGCTATGGAATTTTTAAATTACATGTTTCAAAAAAATTTCTACAGAGGCCAGGTCTTCCCCTCCCGCTTCCCGCGAAGAAAAGGAAACACTCTCTCGTCTCGATCCCTTTGATCCTTGCTAGTAGTATCCATTACAGGGCTCGTGTTTCCTTTCCTACTTTCACTTTTCAAGCAGAACGGCTGAGCCTAGCTGAGTTTTGCAGCCATGCGTGCAAGGAAGGATCACTCTGGTCTCGATCCCTTTGATCCTTGGTAGTATCCATTACAGGGCTCGTGTCTGCTTTCACTTTGTACTCAAGCAGACACGAGCCCTGTAATGGATACTACCAAGGATCAAAGGGATCGAGACCAGAGTGATCCTTCCTTGCACGCATGGCTGCAAAACTCAGCTAGGCTCAGCCGTTCTGCTTGAAAAGTGAAAGTAGGAAAGGAAACACGAGCCCTGTAATGGATACTACTAGCAAGGATCAAAGGGATCGAGACGAGAGAGTGTTTCCTTTTCTTCGCGGGAAGCGGGAGGGGAAGACCTGGCCTCTGTAGAAATTTTTTTGAAACATGTAATTTAAAAATTCCATAGCCATCAAATGCCTGGACCTATAATTCTGAAATTTCTGACACATATCTACCCCTAACCCATCTACAAAGTGAGCAATGTTCAGACTTCTAACTTTTAAAATAAAAAAGTTATAGGCGTTTCTTTCCTCATTGTTTCAAAAATACCTTGCCACCACATGCCTGGACCCAGCTGTCTGAAATTTTACACACATATCAAGCCAAGTGGTACCTGTAATGTGCCCAAGTTTCCTGTTTGTATCTTCAAAAATAAAAAAATGGGAGGCGTAACTGTATTTACCCCACTACTACCCATTTTTCTAAAAATTAATTGCCACACAAGACAAGCACCTACGTTTCTGAAATTTCACACACATAGGTCCCAAGGTACCCCCTACAATGTGGCAAAGTTTCATGTGTGTAACTTTAAAAATGACAAAGTTATAGGCATTCCTGGGTATTTATTAAAAAATTAATTGCCACAAAATGCATGCACCAATCTTTCTGAAATTTCTCACAGATAACTACCCCTAACCAGTCTACAATGTGCCCAAGTTTCATCCTTCTATCTTTAAAAATGAAAAAGTTATAGGCGTTTTTGTAAAACAATACTTGGCTATGGGAAAAAGCATTCAAAATGGCGTCCGATCCGGATCGGACCTCATCGGATCGGATCGGATCGGAGGTTGTCCGGATCGGATCGGATCGGATCGGATTTTCCCGATTTTGGGTCGGATCGGATTCGGATCGTGGATCGGATCCGATCCGATGCACAGCCCTAGGCAATATTATGAGCTAAAGTAGGAGGTCAGATTTGACTATGCCCTCCTATCACTGAAGTCATTCCAATGCAGATCCTGAGTTCTAGCGGTCTGAATGAGAGAAAATCACTTCTCCCCCTATTGTCTCCCCAAGTGAATGCTCTCCAAAGTTGAACCCAGAAACTTCTCTCATGTCCCTCTTTTGGATATATATATATATATATATATATTCATTTTCTAAATCAACAGCTTAACCTTAACCTTATAAAGAGGGACTTCTCTGTCTTGTTCTTTTCAATCTTTGACACAGTGTGCAACCAAGGGGAAATCGTGCTTTCCAATCACTTAATTGATAGTCATTCTGTACCTCCTTGGGACATCTGTACCTTAAGGCAGTCCTGAAATGGACACTGTGATCTCAGAATGATACTTTGCAAGACCGAATGACACAGGTGTACCCATATTCCAGGACAGGCAGAAAACAAGGAAGAATAGGTAGGAATGATAGAAATTACCTTCCTGTTGTTAGTCTAAGGGACTAACAACATGGTTACCAACACATTGTACGTTGTTTTAAAATTAAATCTCAATGGTAATAATGAAAAGTTTTCCCCAGTCTTCATGACCACACTGGATTGGGGGGAGGGGGCAATTTGTCCCTAGCGAGCCTTGGAAGGGGAGGTGTAAACTTTTCATCTCTGTGCATTGTCCTGCCGACCACAATTGCCCTCTTCCAAATCTGGCAATTATTTATTTCTTAAATAATGTGATTGCAAATCACACCATTAATGTGATTTAATGCAGTTATTAGTAGGACTGTACATCGCTTTGGATCCGAATCCCGAATCCGAAGTGTGGCGGGGTGATTCGGAAGGTCCAAAAATAGATCTGAAATGAGTCAGGACTGGTCCAAATTGATCTGAAGTGTATCGGTTTGATCCAAAGCGACCTGTACCAATTCGGAGATCCAGATCTGCTTTTCAGCACATGTAACATTTTTTTCTTGCAATTAGGGAGAGGGAGAAAGATTAGGGAAGGGGGAGGGGGAGTTTGCAGGGGGAATGGGCTGTTAATTGAGAGTTTCATCCCCCAATCCTCCTGAAGTCTGCGGCAGCCTCCAATCGCAATGGTGGAGGATGGCTTAAGGATGAGGAGATCGAGCTTCCTTCCTCCCTGCTCATTGTGGGTTAGAGACTTGGCAGGAGTAGGAGTCATTTGGGTAGGTAGGTAGCTAGATGAGAGACTCAGTGTGTTTGCTTTTTGGTGGTGGGACTTCATCTTTCTTTATCTTTCCCCCTCATAACACTGTTATCTCTTGCCTTTCTGTGTTTCTCTTGAAAATAAAACATATATCTATATACTGCATCTATATCTATATCAATATCTTCATCCCAACAGTTAAAGTTACAGGCACTATACTAGAGTGACCGGATACAATAGAAGGCAGGGCCCCTGCAACTTTAACTGTGGTGATGAAGAGGGAATTTCACCAGGAACTAATTGCATACAAATGACACTGGCTGAAATGCCCTTTTCTCTACAACTGTTAAAGTGACATGAGCCCTGTCCTCCTTTTCATATGGTCAGCCTAGATATAGATATATTCCTTAAGTGTGTTTGTTTGTTTGTCCCATTCCATTCCATTCCATTCCATTCCTCCTCCTCCTCCTTATTGGCTGTGCTTACAGTTCAGTCACTCAAAGAAATCCTCTTCCTAGCCTCTTTGAGTAAAATGACAGAGCTGTAAGCATTTTTGTTCTTTCCCATTGACTTTAAAGTAGAGTTGCCCCTGAGGGGTTGGAGGATGGGAAAAAAACCCAAATTTTTCTTCAAATTTCATAATTCCCACCCTTCCTGGATTTGTTACCAAAAATCCTGACATGTCCTTTTTTCCCCCCTGACAAACATACTATTCCCCTTTCTGAAGAGGTCTGGACCTCAGACTACTAAAGACAAACGAAGTGGCAGACCATAATAACAGTGTTTATGGAAACCTGGCCTCACCGTTCCTGTTAGGTCCATGTCCTACAGCAAATGCTGTCAGCTGAACTTGACGGAATCTCATCCTTCATCCCTGGGTTTAATTTACTGACTTCCCCTGGCTGGGCTTGCAGGGAACAACAGGGCAGATGGAGCAGGCATACACAGTACATGCAGTGTGCTGAGAGTGGCAAATCTAAAAGCAAATATGTTGCTTTTAAAGAACCAAGGAAATTCAATGGGTCTTTTAAGTAAATATCTATGGATGGAAATGCAGCCCATGCAGGCTTGAAACTTGACCACAAACATGATCACAATCTGCTACTTTAAGATGCAAACTGGAAGAAAAAGCATGTAGCATAAAATAACCTATAATACTTAATATAGTAAACTGTAATTTATTCTAATATATAATCTTTTTCCTGTATTGTCTTGTGTGCTTCCAGAATTAATCAGGGAGTTTTAATTCCAGTAGAACAATTTTTCAAGTTGTCTCCAAAAACAGACACAAAATATGTATCTTTTCATGAGTCAGTCATAGAAAGTAGGGATATGCACGGACCCCAAAAATCGGATCGGAATCGGAACATCAGATTTAGTAAAATATCGGATTGGAAAAATTGGACGTCTGCGTAATTAGATCTGATCCAATATCGATATAAAATCAGAAGTTCCGATTTCAATATCGGACCGCCATTTTAGGTGTTTTCCCCATAGGCTTGCATTGGGGGAAAGAAAGCTTACCTTCTGGCTTCCACACTGCCATCCGCTGCTTCCATCTACTGAGAATTAGGCTTTGCGGCCTGCTTCTCAGTAGAGTGGCAAATCGCTGGGTGATGACGTCACCTGGCGCATCGTCGCTCTTCTGAGAAGCAGGCCGCAAAGCCTAATTCTCAGTAGTAGGGAAGCAGCAGATGGCAGCGTTGGACACCTGCAGGTTGGGGGGGACCTCCCCCTCCCTCTCCCCCCACTCATGCTCCTTTCCTGATGCCTCCTCTCTGCCTTCCGATGCATACATATTACTGATAAACAGGCCATGTGACCTGTTCCACAATAAAGCGATAGCGAGCCAAGTAATGACATCACCCAGCATGCCACTGCTCTATTGTGGAAAAGGCCGCAAGGCCTGTTTATCAGTAGTACGGAGGCAGCGGGCGACAGCGAGGAGGCAGCAGGTAAGGAGCATGAGTGGGGGGAGTGAGTGAGTGAGGGAGGTCCCCAGTAATCTGCCACATTGTTTTCCCCATAGACTTGCATTGGGGGAAAGCTTTCTTTCCCCTAATGCAAGCCTATGGCAAAAACACGCAAAACGGAGGCCCGTTTTTCTGATTTTTTTCTGATATTAATGGGATTGAAAAAAATCAGATCGGGATAAATCGAAACTCCTGTGGCCAGCATCGGAATCGGACATCGGATGCCCGATTTCCACTGATTTGTATCGGTATCGGGTATTGGGTCCGATACGATGCATATCCCTAATAGAAAGCTTTTATCTCTGGACAATGGCTATTGAAAAGTTCAAATGAAACTTCTCAGATTTCAAGTGAGAGAACATAACTTCTGGGGTTCATTTATTATTTTGAAAAATGGGTGCAACACATATCACTAGCTTTGATTTGATATTGGATGTCGAAATGGTGTAACATCCTAGCTGATGCTGGCTTGCTTGTCAACTGTGTAATATCCAGTCATCCGTTACACAAAGCCATGAAATTCATTAAACAAAAAACCTACAGTTTGCAAAAACACCGTTAAGGCTCAACAATTTCCAACCAAGCACCAAAAAGCAAGGAACTTGGGAGTTAAGGCTCACAAGCCTTAACGCCACATCCTTCCTAAGGAGGCAGAAAGTGCAAGTGAAATTCTGATGCTCCCAAAGCAGATAAACCATGAGGACAGGGTGGAGAATATGATATGCAGAGGTGACAGTGGGGTTGTGGAAAACTGATGACGAACAACGTAGGGCCACCTACTTCTCTTTTTTTCTTTAGAGCAGCCCTTCCCCAACCTGGTGCCCTCCAAAGGTGTTGGACTACAACTCCCATCATTGCAAGTCAGCTACTTAAGAGCTAGCACAAGTAAGCATTTTGGTTAATTTCCATTGACTATAATAAGATGGTTCTCTGAACACAAATTTGCATGATATTAATGTAAGCAGATTTATTTGCATAGATGCAGAATTAGGAATAATTATGTGAAATTATTTAGAAATGCTGTATGCATTAGGGAAGACTATGATCAGGTGAGCTCGTTTTTGTTTGTTCAGGCTGCTGTTGTTCAGGTGCTGCTGCCGGTGGATGGGCAACTTCAAGGCCTCCCTTTTGATTGGTCTTTGTCTTTGGTCAGCCCTTAAATTCAGTGGTAACCTCAAAATGAGGACTGTGTACTGACAGCCCTTCAAAGAAATGCAGCACCTGGTGAAATTCCCTCTTCATCACAACAGTGAAAGCTGCAGGAGCCCTGCCCTCTTTTGTATCTGGCCACACCCTCTTTGGCATTACCCACATAGAGAATGTGCCCCTGAGACCTTTCTTAGATAGGATTTCAGCCATTGGACTGTAAGGTTTTCTCCATTTCGGGCATAAACAATTGTATCGTCTCAATGTAATTATTTGTGTTGTTTATATAGAGAGATGTGATCGTTATATGCTTTTTGTATATTTATAATAAAAGGGAAAATACTCATCTGCATTGCAACGTGATCATAAGCCACTTTGGGCTTCACCACACCAGGCCTCTGATCCTGCAATTTACCAGGGCTTGTGCTTCTGGATTCTTTGTGGGATTAAGAACAACTTTTTACATGGATGGACATGGGCTGTTTGTCTTTCTTGGCAAGTTCCAGGCGAGTTCAATACCTTTCATTTTACAGCCACGGGATAAACATCAAGAACGATGGGAGGGGCCATGGAAGTTGAAGATGGCATGTAAAGGACCCACAGACTTCCACGAGAAACCAGACTTGATGACACTTTATAAGAGCCATGTCGAGAAGTCCTTTCAGCCACACACCCCTCACCCCACCCAGCCGTAGTTCTACTACAATCTGCATTGGCAGGGATATGTTTAAACTGTTTTAAAACCAAAATGTAACACTTAAAATAAGATTTAAAGGTAGAGGAACCATCTCTTTGGGTCAACACTGGGTAGTATCCAATCCTGCCTTTGGACTTGAAGGAATCAGCACCAGTGCAACAGGATGCTAGTGCTTCCTACCTCAGTCATGAACAAGGTGGAAGTAGCATTTCCAGCTTTTCCAATTGGTTCAGTTCCTGGAATACTAGTATTTTTGCCTCATTTCCTGAGTTGCTGTAGTAAGTGTTTACTACCTGTTGCACTGATGCTCATTCTCACCAGTGCCACCAAAGGGAACTTGGTGGATCACCGTTATTGGATACTGCTCCGTTGATTTAGGGGTAGGCATCCGACTGCCTGACCACAACTGTGCTAAAAAGGGGAGCTCTAATTTCTTGGGGGCGTTAAAGGTATCCAATATAACCCCAGAAATTCATTAATTGAACATTGAGATGGAGAAGCTCCAGAGGTTGGCATACTTGGTGTGTATTTCCCAGCGCTCCACAACTGGCAAAGGTCCCCCCTGTGCTAACAATATTTCTATTCCTGCTTGACACAATATATCGAAGAGGAGGAGAAGCAAATCCTCAGTTTGTATAACCTGCCAGTTCTAAGAGGTACTGATGATATCATGTTCAAGGGTCCCCCAAAACCAGGAGCCAAGACTGAAGATGGGTTATTCAGAGGTGTCTCTGTCTCTGCCACCTGGGTTCCCTCTACCTTCTGCCTCCCCCTTTACTCCTGTGGGGTGTCCCCTCCCCCAGCTGAGTGGATCAACAAGAACAATAATGGGGTTTGCTTGTTTGAGCCAGTTTCCTCCTTCTTCCCTCCTGCCCATGAAGAGAATTGTTTCAAACCAGTTTGATAAAACTTCAGACCTGAGCAGAGAACATGAAGAAATCCCCTAAGAATGACATTTGAAACAAGACCAAACAAAAACTGGAATGCGAGTGCATATTTTCAACCTGCATTTTATGAGGGGATCACACTATTTGCTGCATGTCCATCTTGGCACAAACACAGCTCACTCTCCTTCCTCAAGCAAAGGTGATGATCTGTCTTTTCTATCAGAATATGCAGGTTATTCATGCTCATATGCTTCTGAGCATCGCTACTGTTTTGCACTTTTTAGTATTCGGAAGGCATTGGTCTTGCTCTGTACAAAAAAGACAGAGATGTTGACTGTTAGTGGGATCTTGTCCTGGAATGGGAGGAAACAAGAAAACTGGCCAGAAGATAAGAACAAAGTACACAGAGGAAAAAATCTGATTCGACCAACAGTCTGATCAATATTGTCACATCTTGGATGTGGATTGGATCAGATGGGATCGGAGGCTTCCCGGTTCAGTTCGGACCCGATTCCAATCCAAAAATTGTACGTCCAATTTTCGGATAGGATGTCATTTTAGCTGTTTTCTATATCAGAGAGGTGCCTAGCACCCAACCACTTATAATTACAAAGGACTCCAAAAAATTGATAAGTCCACAATTCTGTTTATCTTTATCAATGAACAATAGTGTTCATATAATCTATTACTCATTATATGCACATAAGTGTTTCAGATACAATTTCAAAAATTGTCCTCTGTATAATATTTTACAATATTATTTACAATTTTAGTCTCTTAAAGTATAACCAATTGTTTAAAAATAAATTGGTCCATATACAGAGATACACTCATGAACACATTCCCATCAGTATTATTTAGTAGTACTATTCTAATGTTGTCCACTGTATATTATTTTATAGATTAATCAGCATATAATATTTCATATTACAGGACTCCGGTATTCCACCTGTTTTGAACAACTTCATCAGAATATGCTGTAATAAAATATAATAAACGACATTATACCAGCCATAATTCACACCTTTAGTTATTATACAATTTTGTAGTAAATTCAAACAAACTCCCCACCTTATTCCAAGAACAATTGCCATCATAATGTTAAAGGTGTGAATAAAAATGCTCTTCAATGGTAATAAGGTTGAAATGTTACCTTGGGCAACACTGTCTTGAATAATAACGTAGGAAACCATAGCCCAGCCATTTTGAAAGCTTGTTTCATTTGGGCACCATGGACCAGGAAGGAGAAGTCTTACCCAGTGGCCTTACAGCAAAGTCTGCCATCCCCACATACTCCGATCCTGGCAGTGGCTAATGGACATCTATCTTTTAAACATGAAGCGTAGTACTTGTCGCACTCCTCTTCAGTACTTACAAAGTCTTCTAGAAATAAAAAGTGTGAAAGAGGAAGTAGGGAAGTTAAACGAATGATACTTCATCATTGTGGAAAATCTCTTAGCAAAAAATAGCATTTTCTTCTTGGGATTTATTTACAACACTGGAATATTCAACACTTTCAGGCACCTGATCTCCTTGTGACCCTGATAAACTATGAGCCTATCTACACTACTACTTTAAAACGGTTTAAAACAGTTTATAGCAATAGTGACAACTGTTGGGGCCCAGGACACACTCCATATAGAGTTCTCAATACGTTTTCAAAGTGTCATATCCTGCTTGGTGTAGATAGGCTCAGTATGTATTATCATCAGCATTATAATGCCTTTTTGGAGCATCATCAGACAAGTATTTTATTGCAAGCCCGTTACTGCCCAATCACACTTTTTTTGTAGGTCCTTTTGATGATTCCATCCACCCCCCCACCCCCCCACCCCATGCATCCCCTGCTCCTTCTGGTCTTCTTTCCATCACAAAATAAGACCCCGGTAAGTGTGATTTAGTTTTAGAAGCAAAACTTGCCACAATCGCCTGCTGTGTGCAGGAAAAGCAGCATGATAAAAATGCCCACTGAATGAGCCACATGGTAATTGTTTACTTCTTCTTTCTTCTCCATGAAGAAATAGGAAGTATTGTGTGACAAAAATGGGGTGGGGGAGAGCAGTGACAGTAGGGATCTGTCATTCCCCCACCCCATCTGATGATCCTCTTTGTGATGGGAGAATCTAATTTCCTGATTGGTGGTTCGCTCGCTTAGACCTTCTGTGCTACAAGTTTGGCTGAGCCCCTGATCTCTCACAGTCCACAGTTTGGGACATCTTTAACTGAATCCTGCATCCTGAGAGGTCACTATCATGCAGACAGTGTTTTGTGAGTCAAGTACATGGGCACTGCAACCCAACTGACCTTATCACCAAAGCAAAGGGCATGTTCTAGAATTCAGTTGCTCCACTTCCAAAGATATAAAAGATAAAAATTAAAAAAAATCAGAGAACTGCAAAGGGGGTAGTATAGGCTGACCATATGAAAAGGAGGACAGGGCTCCTGTATCTTTAACAGTTGCAAAGGACAGGGAATTTCAGCAGGTGTTGTTTGTATGCATACATAACCTGGTGAAATTCCCTCTTCATCACAACAGTTAAAGCTGCAGGAGCCCTGTCTCTTGACCATGTACAAAAGAGGGCAGGGCTTCTGCAGCTTTAACTTTGTGATGAAGAGGGAATTTCCCCAGGTTCTGCATATATACAAATGACACCTGCTGAAATTCCCTTTTCTGTGAAACTGTTAAAGATACAGGAGCCCTGTCCTCCTTTTCATATGGTCAGCCTAGGGTAGTAAAGAGCCAGCCAAATGCTCAAGGACAATAGTGCACCTTCCAAAAGAGGACAGCCTAAAGGATTTCCTGCTTTTTAATTAACAGAGAAATAGATGGATGACTAATTGGAACAAAGTAGCTGTTTTCAAAATTATGCATGAAAAGGGGAAAAATGGATCACAGAAAAGATGTCATTGCCTTCCACGATCCTAGGATCTGGTCCGCTGATGGGCAGTTGGTTCAAAAAAGATGAAATAAAGTGTTTCTTCATACAGTACATATTTAACTGACTTCTTGAGGGATATTGTGGTGATGGCTGGTGACTTAGAGGACTGTTAAAAGGCTGTTAAACTCATAACCCTTATTCAGGTATTATCCTGAACACACAAGTACAAAAATGAGTAAGGACTGGGTTACCCATACAAGACATGACCCTAATATCTCATACATGCTGTCTCCAATTCAATCCTTTGTGTATACAGCGGGAAGGATCATAGAAGGTGAACACGCTGAGAAAAGTCCCAGAGGTCTTTGGCTATTGGGCAGGATAGAAATGGAATAAATAAACAAATAAAAGAAAAGAATAAATACTGAAGCCTGAGGATGTGGACAAGGTGCTTGGCCAAGTCCGGTTGACCACCTGTGTGCTTGACCCTTGCCCTTCATGGCTTATTACAACAAATAAGGAGGAGATTGCAGGCTGGGTCCAGGAGGTTGTAAATGCCTCCTTGAGAGAGGGAGTGGTGCCGGCCTCTTTAAAAGAGGCGGTAATTAGACCACTCCTAAATAAGCCTAACCTGGACCCTGAGGACGTTAACAATTATAGGCCAGTGGCTAATATCCCCTTCTTGGGCAAGGTGCTTGAGCGGGTGGTTGCAGGACAACTCCAGGCACTCTTGAATGAAACGGATTATCTAAATTCATTTCATTCAGGCTTCAGGCCTGGTTTTGGAATGGAAACTGCCTTGGTCGCCCTGTGGGATGACCTTTGCCGGGAGAGGGACAGGGGGAGTGTGACCCTGTTGATTCTCTTGGACCTCTCAGTGGCTTTCGATACCATCAACCATGGTATCCTTCTGGATAGACTGTCTGGGCTGGGAGTTGGAGGCGCTGCGTTACAGTGGTTCCGCTCCTACTTGGATGGCCGATTCCAGAAGATGGTGCTGGGGGATTATTGCTCTGTGCCGTGGCATTTAAGCCATGGGGTTCCACAGGGCTCTATTTTATCCCCTATGCTGTTTAACGTATACATGAAGCCGCTGGGAGAGGTTATCCGGAGATGTGGGCTGAGATGTCATCAATATGTGGATGACACCCAGCTCTACCTCTCCTTTTCATCAAACCCAGGTGAGGCAGTGGCTGTTCTGAATCAGTGCCTGGGCACAGTAATGGACTGGATGAGAGCTAACAAACTTAGACTCAATCCAGACAAGACGGAGGTACTGTTAGCGGGTGGTTCATCTGTCCGGCAAGGTGATGTTCACCCTGTTCTGGAGGGGGTTGAACTCCCCTAAAGGATCGGGTCCATAGTTTGGGGGTGCTCTTGGATCCAGAACTGTCACTTGAGGCACAGGTGAACTCGGTGGCAAAGAGCACCTTTTACCAGCTTAGGCTGATATACCAACTGCGCCCTTATCTGGACAGAGATAGCCTAGCTACAGTTATCCATGCTCTCATAACCTCTCGTTTGGATTATTGCAATGTGTTATACTTGGGGCTGCCTTTGAAAACGGTCCGGAAAATTCAGCTGGTACAAAACAGGGCAGCCAGATTGTTAACGGGGACTGGCCAATGAGACCATATTATGCCAGTCCTTTTCTAACTTCACTGGCTGCCGATCCAGGTCCGGGCCCAATTTGAAGTGCTGGTACTAACATTTAAAGCCCTAAACGGCTTGGGGCCAGGTTATCTAAGGAACGCCTCTTCCCATATGTACCTGCCCGGACCCTAAGATCATCTACAGGGGTCCTTCTCCGTGAGCCCCTGCCAAAGGAAGTGAGGCAGGTGGCCACTAGGAGGAGGGCTTTCTCCGCTGTGGCACCCCGGCTGTGGAATGAGCTCCCCAGAGAGGTTTGCCTGGCGCCTACTTTGTACTCTTTTCGTCGCCAGGTGAAGACCTTTTTATTCTCCCAGTATTTTAACAGTTAAATTAACTCAATTTTAATCCTTGCTGTTTAAAATTTGTATTTTAGTCTGTATTAATTCCTGCTGCTTGGTTTTATTCTGGTTGTGTTTTTATATTGTACGTTATTTTGTGTTTTTAGATTGTGGCTTGTTTTATATTTTTAAAATGATTTCATGGTTTTAATTTTTGTGAACTGCCCAGAGAGCTTCAGCTATGGGGCGGTATAAAAATGCAATAAATAAATAAATAAATAGTCTGAATTAGCAGGGGGCGTGTTAAAGACCCTGACCCACCATGCTCGTAGCCCGATCCAGATAGAGGCTGTTGCACCTACTCTAGAGTAAAAATGAAAACAAGGCCAAACTGTTAGATATGGATTTAAAATAATTTCTGCGTTGGCTGTTAATGTCACTGAGTTTGACATCCTTTCAGAAACTATGCTGAGGATCTCAGCAGGACAATGCAGAGCTAAAATGAAGCACCCACTTTCCCATTCATTCAAATCCCTGAAATCTCTCTCTCTCTCTCTCCCTCTCTCTCTCTCTTGCAATCACCAACTTAAACTTGTTGCTTACGTGAATGAACGGGGAAGAACAGGAGAACCACAGCAAGGAGAAGGTACAGGAGCTTCATGGCTGATGCTTTCTCTGAGATCTGAAGGCTGCTAGGAGGAAACCACTCTCAGGCAAAGGGATGACGGATATGGATCAAACGAGAAGATTCCCAGTATTTATAGAAGTTTGGTGAATATGGACACGGGAAATAATGCATCATATTGGCACACATACAAAATGCAGTCAGGCGGTTCCTGTAACTTTCCATTTAAACAATGAAAATGAATATTGAGCAATTCTTACTATTTGGCTGGATGATCCTGATACAATTTGTCTAGGCATTTGCATGTAACTAGCAGAGCATAGAAGGTTTTTACTCATAAGAGAGGTGTAATTGCTTCTTGATATTGGGTAAGTATGTTTATTGTTATAACGTAGAATATATTCTTTGAATTTGAGCCTCGTATTACTTGGCTTATTATCCTTTTTTTACATGTTTTTAAGAATTGTATTTTATATATATTGAAAGTCTTATTGTTCTGAAGCAAATGGTATAAGTTTATGTAGCATACACTTAAAGTTTTGTATCTCTGTAAATATTATATATACATTTTTATTATTTACTTCAGACTCCCCGAAGAATGACACTGCTACTCTGAAACGCTTTGGTAGTAGAATTCATTTTTATTATATCTTATACTCTGTTTCCACCCCTTTGTTGTTGGCTTTTTTGGTTTTCCTTCCTGGGGTCTCTTTTCTTTTTGATTTGCATGTTGTGGCCTCATGAACAGTACTGTTTTCTGTTGACGTGTCAATGGAAAATGCATGTTTTTATTTTTATTTTTTAGTATGCTCCCAAATGGCCCTGAATTCCCTCTGCCAAAAACACAGAATTTAGGACAAATATCATTTAGCAATAGCGGCTCCACAAAGTCCCAGAGATAGTTTGAGATGAGGCTTATATTTTGCTGGCAACCTTCCTCATTTATAGAATTTATGGTTGGTCTCGATGTCGCAACTGAAATTCGTAATTCTGCGGTGTTTCCCCACCACCTCTCTATGTGTTTCTTTCCCACAGAAATTCTATCAAGTAAATAAAAATGCAGAATTGCTACACAATCCTTCATCATTGTTAGCACAAGCAGCCCTCCGCCTAGAAGTACCTACCCCTAGATGCAAACATCTTTGCTTGGCAAACCTGGTTCTATTGCCTCTTAGGTGTATGGCATGCTAGGTGTTGCTGGATCATGCCATGCCATGGATAAAAAGAATAAATTGATCAAAGTTTCTAGCTTGTATCCTATGAATTTTGAGCACTACTGTGGAGCATTTTGGATTGTAATCTGACAGACTAGGTCTCTTACTGGTTGCCTTCATGTGGTCTGAAACTGCAATAATAGTTTGCATTACAGGTGAATTCTCATATTATGAAGATGCTGAGAATTCTCTGCCAATCTCTCTCCGCAGGAACTATGGGTCCAATTTGGCAATCCCATACACCAGAGATTGAGAAAGTGTGGCCATTCAGCACTACCTATGAACCATGCTGACTGGGGATGATGGGAGATGCAGTACAACACTACCAAAAATTGCAGTGTTGAATCAATTTGTCGAATAGATGCATTTCACAGATACATTTCATTATACAAGATGATAAAAATCAATGGTGCATGGTGGAGCCCATAGAGCCCATAAATAAAGAGGGGGGAATTAGTCCCAGAATGAGCTATGAAATGCATGGAAGGAGATTCGTTCCATGTATCTTCCTGGTAACTTTTACGTTATCTGAAAATCAAAGAGTAGATTGGATGACGGGTGAAACTTCAGTTTCATCTTGCATGACATTTTCCGGAAGCAGAAACTGATAGGGATGTGCCCCAGATCGTATCAAAACCAGGATCGGAATCAGGGTTGGCGTGTCGGATCGGATCGGAGGCTTTCCGGATCAGATTGGACCCAATCCCGAGCCAAAAATTGGAAGTCTGATTTTCAGATTGGATGCTATTTTCGGTATTTTTGCCATAGGCTTGCATTGGGGGAAAGAAAGCTTTCCCCCCATGCAAGCCTATGAGGAAAACATGGGGGCGGATGAGTGGGGGCCTAACGCCCCTCTCCCTGTCCCTCCCCCCACTCGAGCTTTTTACCTGCCGGGGCTGTTTACTGCCATCCACTGCCACCCACGGGTGGCAGCGGATGGCAGCGGACGGCCCCGGCTGGTAAGCCACTCCCCTTTACTCGTGCTCCTTATGTGCTGGGGCTATCTGCTGGTCCCATCTACAGAGAAACAGGTTTCGCAGCCTGCCTCTCAGTAGTGCACTGGGTGATGTCATCACCTGGCGCACTACTGAGAGGCAGGCCGCGAAGCCTGGTTCTCTGTAGATGGGACTCGCGGACGGCAGCGGATGGCAGCGGGCTCTGGCATGTAAGTGGGGCCCTCCTCCTTCCCCCATGTGCACTCCTTACCTGCCGGGGCTGTCCGCTGCCGCCCACTGCCATCCACTGGCCCCTTCTACTGAGAAACAGGCTTCACGGCTGGCCTCTCAGTAGCGCTCTGAGTGATGACTTCACCCGGCGCGCGACTGAGAGGCAGGCCGCGAAGCCTGTTTCTCAGTAGAAGGGGCCAGCGGATGGCAGCGGACGGAACCCGGCTGGTAAGAAGCGTGAGTGGGGGGGGGGAGGAGGTCTGATCCTCTGATCTCTTCCGATCCGGATCGGGTCCTTTCGGATTGGATTGGATGAGATCGGATGATCCATATGCGGGGATTGTAATCGGATCAGGTCCGGATCGTGGGGTGTGGACGTTTCCCATTATTGTTTGTCCCTCCCCTGAACCTTCAGCAGAATTCCTCTATGAATTTCAGGACTGGAGCTGCAGATTGGCAAGTTGCTAATATGAGGGGATGTCCCCATCTTACTGGCTCTGGTTGATAGTCAACACACATGGAGGTTATTCCTGAGCAGAGGGGATCTTCAGAAGACATGCTAATCCATGGTGGCTAAGCATTTTGAGCTAAACATAATGACTTAGTGTGCCATGTGAGCCATGACTTGGCATGTTGTGTGAACCAACCATGGTGACTACATAAGCATGCTCTAAACACAATTACTAACCATTTGCTTTGAAAGGGCTGGCGGCCTAAACATGGTTTTGCATGTTGTCTGACCAGGCCAGGAGAGTATCTACACCACCAATACCAGGAACACGGAAGGCCTGGGGAGTGGACATTTTCAATCATTGCACAGCCATCATTGTTCATTAAAATATTCTTTCAAAAGCCAGCCAGTGCAAGTGGGCCAGAATTGATACTATGTACTTGGACTTTCCGGTCCTTGAGTTTGATCTGGCTACCACATTTTGCATGAACTACAGCTTCTGAACATGCTTTAATGGCAACATCACATAGCGCATCGGACTCTGTAATCTAATTCGGAGGCTCTCTCCAGAGCTGTCATGAGTCAATGCTGTCATTCCCACTGATCATCAGCCTTCTTGGAGGAGGATATAAATGTTTTTATTAAACACATGAACAACGGAGTTAATTTTGGGGTGCACACCAGTCCAGGAGGACCAAGTCTATCATTGAGTGGCTGCGGTGTTCTGTGTTGGCAGGGGGCCTTCCATGTTGTGCTCCCTTCTCAGTCCTGAGGTTCACACCCTTCTGCCTATTTCATAGAGCCCTATTTCACAGAGTTATGCTGAAGATAAAACAGGATAACACCATGCTTCTCGGAACGTCTTCCTGTGTTCATTCTCATGGGAATAGTAAGGCTGATTCATGGGCTGAACTCAGATCTGCGATCAGGGATCACCATATTCAGGGGGTGGGGGATGACGTATCAACAGGGAATCCTCTGCCTATCCCTAAAACCTCTTGCTCCAACCCTATGCTCTTGTTGCCTGTTAGTTAGTTACCTTTAAGCAAGGGAGCAGTCACAGGAGGAACGAGAAGGAGATTCCTTCTGAGCAGTGGCCTCTAGTTGTTTTGCCCACTCTCTCTTATTCTGTGTGGTGGATTGGGACCAAAGGAAGAGAGCAAATGGATTGGCAGGGGCAACAGCCCCTTCTGATCCTGCACAGTCTCTGAGACCATCAGATGCGGCACTCCTCATGGTTTCCTATGGACCTGAAGTCTTTTTATGGTCCACTCGGAGTAGATCCATCAATATACTGGATCCATCTCTGTGGATTTCCCTGCCTCTTGGTGTCAGGCATTGACATTTTCAATGCCTGCTGAAGCTTCTTTTAATTCAACAAGCCCCCCCCCCCCGATTTGCTGACTCCAGTTTTTTTTTCTTTTTCTTTTTGTTCCTTTTGTGTGTGTGTGTTTTGGGAGGGGATTTGATTTTAAATATTTTTATTCACTCCTTGACATTTGTCTTGTTCACCACTCAATATTCTTGTTGGATGTACAGCAGGATGTATATCCTGTAACGAACTAGCTAACTAACTAACTAACTAACTAAGCCCCCCTCTAGATGGATTCTGTTTGACGCCTGTTCCTCCGATTATGCGCATCTTCTCGGAAGCGCTTTATCGTAAAAGCTTGTATACAGGAGGTAATTGAGCACTCAACTGGTGACCTTACCGGTTGTTTCAAATGCGCTTTACAAGGAGTTAATGCGGAGAATCGCTTGTTCACATAGTCAAAATGCGCTTTAATGGCCAGAGCAACATAAAACTCGCTATTTAATGCGCATTCGATAATGCGCATAATCGGAGAGAAAACACACCCGATTTGCGCTCCGTTCTTGTAGAGGTAAATTTTTTAATGCACCTTGAAAGAGCTTCAAATGCCTCTTGTAGAGGCAGGCTAACTTAATAGCCAGGTTGAGATGGGGATACCTTCGGAAAGGGGCACACTGAGGGTTTTTTGCCAACGTCCCCTGCTCAATCTGAAGACAGTATTGGCTGAAATATTTTCCCACCAAAATCCACTCCTTCATCTGTAAAAATGTCCACTTTTTTCAAGCCTTGTGCTGTCCTGTTTCCATTTTTCTACTGCTCCATTGTTTTGATTGCTTTTTCTTCCCCAGAGCAGCCATAGCCAATCAAGGACGCCATTGTGAATGTGACAATATTATGAACTAAAGTAGCATATCAGATCTAACTATGTGCTGTCATCACTGAAGTCATTCCAATGCAGACCCTGAGTTTTAGCAGTTTCAATGAGATCAAATCACTCTTCCCAATTGTTTCCCCAAACGAGTGCTATGCTATGATGAATCTAGAAATTTCTCTCACGTCCCTCTTTTGGAGAATATATATATATATATATATATATATATATATTCTAAGCCAAGAGCTTAACCTTAACCTTATAAAAAGGGACTTCTCTCTCTTGTTCTTTTCAATGTTCTACACAATGTGCAACCAAGGGGAAATTGTGTTTTCTGGCGTTGCTTGTACTCAAGCCTTGGCTCACTTGCTGCTGCCCACATGCATAGCTACCTCTTTGTCTGCTTGCCAGTGCCAACCTGCCAGAGCACTTGCCCACTGCTCCCATATTATCAGTCTGGTTCCGCCTCGCAGGGCCGGTTTGTGTTTCTGTCTTTGCTTTGACTCAGTTTCTGAGGCACATTGCTCCCAGCCAGGTAATGTGTGCATTGCAGGTAGCCTAGTACTTCCCCTCTTTGTTGACTGAATGGGAAGAGCCTGAGGTGATGTGTCAGATTCAGAACCAAGAAAAGAAAAAAAAAGAAAAGAAAACTGAAGCAGATGAGATTTGCACTTGAAGGGATAGTGTGAGTTGGAACACACACCTTCAAATTGCTCTTGGCTTTGAGTGGCTGCTTTGTTTCCTTGAAAAGTCATATATGTAAAAGTGGCTTATTGGAAAACCCATGCACAGATAAGTTTGAAATTTGGTCCGTGTGATGATTTCTATAGGCTACAATGAGCTGTTTGTTCACAATTTTTTTTAAAAAAACCACTTAAAATCAAGTGGAATAGGGATCTGCATCCAATCTGGCATGGCAAATTCCCTACCTCAGCACTACCAGGGAGCCAAGTTTCATCTCTTCATCTTTAAAAATGATGGAGCTGTAAGCATTTTGGTTAATTTCCATTGACTATAATAGGGCAGTTATCCAAAAACTAATTTGCATGACATTAATGTAAGCAGATTTATTTGTATAGATGCAAATTTAGGAATAATTACTTTGAATTAAATAGAAATGCTGTACAGAGTAGGGAAGGCTATGACCAGGTGAGCTCCTGTGTGTTTGCTCAGGCTGCTGTTGTTCAGGTGCTGCAGCCGGAGGATGGGCAACTTCAAGGCTTCCCTTCTGATGGGTCTTCATCTTTGGTCAGCCCTTAAATTCGATGGTAACCTCAAAATGAGGACTGTGTGCTTATAGCCCTTCAAAGAGAGGATGGTCCTCTCCAAAGCAGGGCACATAGGCCATCCTACTTCGAGACACTTGGAGGAACGGTGGGATATGAATAGAGGATTGTATCCAGTGGTGCCCCTCTGCTGCTGGATCAGAAACCACTGGTGAAAGGGACTGTGATCCCCCATGCAGCACCTGGTGAAACTCCCTCTTCATCACAACAGTGAAAGCTGCAGGAGCCCTGCCCTCTTTTGTATCTGGTCACACCCTGTCGGGCTTTACCCACATAGAGAATGGGCCCCTGAGACCTTTCTTAGATTGAAATTCAGCCCTTGGACTGCAAGATTTTCTCCCTCTCTGGCGCACAGGATTGTAGCCTCTTAATGTAATTATGCGTGTTGTTTATATAGAAATGTTACAATTACATACTGTTTGTATATTTATAATAAAAGGGAAAATACCCATCTGCAATGCAATGTGATCAGAAGCCACTTTGGACTTCACCACACCAAGCCTCTTATCCTGCAGTTTACCAGGGCTTGTGCTTCTGGATTTTTGTGGGATGAAGACAGACTTCTCACATGGATGGACATGGGCTGTTTGTCTTCCCCAGGCTTTACAATGGCAGGATAAAGGTCATAAACCATGGGAGGGGCCCTGGAAGTTGAAGATGGCATGTAAAGGACCCACAGACTTCCACGAGAAACCAGTCTTGATGACACATTATAAGAGCTATGTCAAAAAGTCCTTTCAGCCACACACCCCTCACCCCACCCCGCCGTATTTCTAATACAATTTGCATTGGCAGGGCAATTTTGAAAATGTTTTCAAACCAAAACGTAACACTGAAAATAAGATTTAAGCATAGAGGAACCATCTCTTGGGTCAACGTTGGGCAGTATCCAATCCTGCCCTTGGCCTGGAAGGAATGAGCACCAGTAGAAGAGGATGCTAGTGCTTCCTACCTCAGCCATATATATCTAAGAGGATGAGATTGAATCAGAGAAAATCCTCAGTTTGCATATACTGCCCCTTCAAAGACATGGGGTTACTGATGATGCTGTGTTCAAGGGTCCCCCAAATCCAGGAGCCAAGACTGGAAATGTGCTACTCAGAGGTTTCTTTGCCTCTGCCACATCACTTCTCTCTACCTTCTGCCTCTTTCCTCTCTCCTGTGGGGTGCCTCCCCCCCACAAGCTGAGTGGATCAGCAAGAACAATCATGGGGTTTTGCTTGTTTGACTGAGCCAATTTCCGCCGCCTCCTTCCTTCCTTCCTTCCTTCCTTCCTTCCTTCCTTCCTTCCTTCCCCTGAAGAGAATTATGTCAAACCAGTTTGATAAAACTTCAGACCTGAGCAGAGAACCCCAAGAACCCCCAAGAATGGCATTTGAAACAAGACCAAACAAAAACCGGAATCCAAGTGCTTATTTTCAACCTGCATTTAATGAGGGGATCACACTATTTGCTGCCTGTACATCTTGGCACAAGCACAGCCCGCACTCCTTCCTCAAGCAAAGGTGGCGATCCATCTCTCCAGTCAGGAAACGCAGGTTATTCTGAGCATCACTGTCATTTCATACAGTATTTCTTGCCTCAGCTGCTCTCGGCTTGTATTTGGATTTTGGAGTTTTATGCCTTGGGAACACAGGCGACGTCCAAGGTTCCGAAACCCAACTTTGATCTGTACAAAAGAGACCAAGATGTCAACCATTAGTGGGATCTTGTCCTGGAATGGGAGGAAACCAGAAAACTGGCCAGAAGTTTAGAACAAAGTACACAGAAGGAAAAGTTCTGATTTGGCCAATGGTCTGATCAATATTGTCACAACTTTCTTTGGACCTTCCATAATTCTTCTTTCATTTTCCCCAGACACTTTTCATATTATAGCAACACTTAAGAATCTTTCCTAAGGCACCTCAGGTGCTGTGTCCATCAAGCTGTGGGGTGTCAAACGTCGTTTGGTGCAAGAGCTGAATTCAGTTTTGGACAAGATCCAGGGGGTGCATATGTATGGGGAATGCCAAAGGCAAAAGAGGTGCGGAAAGATCAGCAGCCTGGGGAAAGGGTGGATGGCTACCTGGAGCCCTCAAAGTGCATGTTTGGGACCCCAGGTCAGGCAGGTTTGGCCCAGGGCCCTGGCAGTCCATATGGTTGTGGCCCTTCCCTTTCTCTGCTAAGGAGATGCTCTCAAGGGGTAGCTGAGGATGGTTCATGAGGACACCACTGGGAGGTCTCTGACCCTAAGCTGCTCGACTGGGCAAAATCTCCCTCCTCACTTGACTGGTTTGGCCATCCTTGGCCCAGAAGAATTAAGGGAAGGAGGGAAGGACAGGATACAGGAAAGGAAAAAAGAGAAAAAAATCTGAGAGACGGAGACCCTTTCCACACCAGGCGTTTTGCCTGTGATAGCCCCGGGGTGTAGAGGGAGGGCGATCCCAGAAGTACAGAATACACATCACTGGAGCACAGGGTCCACCCAGCGGCCATCCCAGGCAAAATGCCTGGTGTGGAAAGAGCCAGTGAGATAGAGATGGGAAAAAGAGAGGAGAGGCTTGTAAGACCATGTGAGAATGCCTCACCAGCACCAGCACTTACTTATTTATAAAGCCCATGTTATATATAAAGCCCCATGTTCGTCTCATCCCCAATTCTCAATTCAATTTGTGCAAATTTATTAATTTGAGCAAACTTACCCCATAGACGGAATCAGCCCCACTTTAGCATATCGAGGAAAGTTACGCAAATATGGGTAATCTTGCACAAGTTTGCAGTTCAGTCGCTTTTTGCTTTGTCTGTTTATGAGTCTATCTACACACACAGTATAAAACACTTTGAAACCATTTTGAAAACTGTATATGGAGTGTGTCCTGGGCCCCAACAGTTCTCAAAACTGTTTTTAACGATTTTAAACTGTTTTAAAGCAGTAGTGTAGATAGGCTCAATGTCGCTGAGTTTGATAGAACCACCTTTCAGGAACCAATCTTTGCATCTAAGCAGGACAATGCAGAGCTAAAATGAAGCAACCACTTTCCCATTCATTCAAATCCCTGAAATCTCTCTCTTACTCTCTCTCTGCAATCACCAACCTAAACTACTTGCTTACTTGTTGGAACAGGGAAGAACAGGAGAAGCAGAGCAATGAGAAGGTACAGGAACTTCATGGCAGATGCTTTCTCTGAGATCCCAAGGCTGCTAAGAGGAAATAGCACTCAGAGAGCACTCTGAGGTCCCTGACTCTAAGATGCCTGACAGGGCAAAAGCTCCCTCCCAACTTGACTAATGTTGCCATCTTTTGTCCAGAAGAATTAAGGGAAGAAGAGGAGCCTGGGATACAGGAGAGGAAAAAAAGAAAAACAAAGAAAACTTCAGAGAATAATGAAGCGGGAAAGATGGAGAGAGGGAGAGATGGGAAAGAGAGAGAGAACAGGCAGGCAAGAGCATGTGAGAAGGCATCATCAGCACCATCGGTGTGTCCTGGGCCCCAACAGTTCTCAAAACTGTTTTCAACCATTTTAAACTGTTTTAAAACAATAGTGTAGATAGGCTCAATGTCACTGAGTTTGATAGAACCACCTTTCAGGAACCAATCTTTGGATCTAAGCAGGACAATGCAGAGCTAAAATGAAGCAAACACTTTCTCATTCATTCAAATCCCTGAAATCTCTCTCTCTCTCTCTCTCTCTCTCTCTGCAATCACCAACTTAAACTTCTTGCTTACGTGTAGGAACAGGGACAAACAAGAGAACCAGAGCAACAAGAAGGTACAGAAGCTTCATGGCAGATGCTTTCTCTGAGATCCCAAGGCTGCTAAGAGGAAACCTCTCTGTTGCAAAGGGAAGATGGATATGGATCAAGCAAGAAGATTCCCAGTATTTATAGAGGCTTAGTGAATATTGACAAGGAAAAGAATGTATCCTATTGGCCCAAATACAAGATGTAGTCAGGCGGTTCCTGTAACTTTCCTTTTAAATGTTTAGAAGGAATATTGAGCATTTCTAACTATTTGGCTGGATATTGCTGATACAAGTTGTCCAGGTGTTTGCATCTTGTAGCCTCGTGAACTGTACTGATTCCTGCTGGTTTGTCGGTGGTAAGTACTAGGGATAAGCACATCTGAAATTATCGTCTTGTATCTTTATCAGAAATTCCGATATAAAAAAAATTCAGATCCGATCATATCGGGAAAAACCGGATTTGATCGGCTCTGATATCTGATAAATATCAGAAGTTCCGATACGATTATGGTGTTTTCCCCAGAGGTTTGCATTTGGGGAAAGAAAGCTTTCCCCCAATGCAAGTCTATGGGTAAAAACACTGGGCCGGCACTCCCTCCCTCCCTCCCCCCACTCATGCTCCCTCCCCGCTTGCACTCCTTACCCACAGCCTGTGCCTCCATCGCCGCCTCTGCTTCTGCCCCCACCACGTACTACTGCTAAACAGGCTTTCCAGACTGTTTGGCAGTACAGAGCCATGCCGAGTGATGTCGTCATGACTCAGCGCCTCTCTGTGCAGAGGAATAGGCCGCAAAGCCTGTTTAGCAGTACTTCGGACCAGCGGCGGTGGTGGGGAAGGTCACAGGTAAGGAGCATGAGTGGGGGGAGGAAGGAAGGGAGGGTTCCCCAAGGATCTCCCCTTATCCGCTGCCTTCCCCGCTGTCACCGCTAGTCTGTAGTACTGTTAAACAGGCTTTGTGGCCTGTTCCTCTGTACATAGCTGCAGCGAACAATGATGACATGACTCAGCACTTCTCTGTATTGACAAATAGCCTGGAAAGCCTCTTTAGCAGTAGTACAGGGCAGAGGCAGAGGGGAAGGCCACAGGCAAGGAGCATGAGTGGGGAGAAGGGAGGGCCGGCCCTAAACTGTTGATCCGATAATCCGATATGGCCGATAGTTATCAGACATATGGATTTCGGATCCGAACAGATAGGGCCTCCTTAGAAAAGTATCGTTATCATTAATTGGATGTCCGATAACGACCTTATCAGATTGTTATCAGACATCGGAACAAGATGATGCACATCCCTAGTAAGTATACAGATTTTTCAGTACCCTCCCCAAATGGCCCTGAATTCCCCTCTGCCTAAAAACAGAATTTAGTACAAATATCATTTTGCAGCAGCTCCACAAGAAGGTCTGAGAGACACTTTGAGATGATTCGTAAATTCGTAACTCTGCTGTGTTTCCCACCACTTCTCTATGTGTTTCCTTCCCAAGGAAAAAAAAATAGAATCAATTTATCGAAGTTTCTGGCTTGTATCCTACACATTTTGAGCACTATTGTTGAGCATCTTTGATTGTAAGCTGACAGACTATCGCTCTTTCTGGTTGCCATCATGTTTTCTGAAACTGCAGTAGTAGTTTGCATTACAGGTGAATTTTCTTTTTGTGAGCATGCTGAGAATTCCCTGCCGATTTCTCTCCACAGGAATCATGGGTCTCATTTGGCAATCCCATATTCCAAGGATGGAGGAAGTTGGCCACTGAGATGTTGATAGGTTGAAACTCCCAACATGACTGGGTCTTATGGGAGTTGCAGTTCAATGATACCAAAACTTGCTGTGTGGCACCAAATTGTTGAATTGATGCATGTCACATATACATTTTGTTATACAAGGAGATCAAATTCAATTGTGCATGGCTAACTACACTGAGTCCTTAAATAAAGAGGGTGGATATAATTAGACACAGAATGAGCTATGAAATGCATGGAAGGAGATACAAGCTTTGTATCTTCCTGGTGACCTTTACATTATCTGAAAATCAAAGACTAGTTTGGATGACTGGTGAAACTTCAATTTCATGGTGCATGATGTTTTCCTTACCCAATATTGCCTTACCCAATATTGCGAGGGTCATGTATAGGCACCCAATATGCAGCTCCAGGAACCTCCAAGGCAAGAGGGGTGGCTCTGCTTATCTGTTAGAACAGCCCTATTCAAGTGAAAGATGTACACTGTAATTCAGAAGGCAGATACATTTCTGCTAATGCTGCCTGCGGCCCTCACACCATCACAATGGCTTCAATCTACGCCCCCAGTAAAGGCCAAGCTGAATATATTAAAACAACGTGAAGTAAGCTTGCAACATTCAAGAAAGGAGAGCTGATAATAGGGGGACAGTTCAACCTCTCTAGATAGAAGCTCTCTCCCAGCTCATAGGTCGAAAGAGGGAGAAATTGTGCAGGACTTCCTTGCTGACACAAACTGGATTGAAGACTGGCATCAACAAAACGCCTCTGCTGAGGAGGTCACATTCCTTTCAGCTAGACACCGCACACTGTCAAGGATACATTACCTCCTGACATCCCAAGACATCTGTCAATTAGTATACAGGACTTCCATTGGACCTAATCTAGTCTCTGAACATGCCATGCTGTCTATGTCCCTGACTAGGCCATTCAAACAGAAACCTCGGTTTTGGCGTTTCCGTCCAGAACTAGTGACAGATGACATGGCAAAGATTAACTGTGGGAAATGATACATCAGATGCCAGACCTCAAACAATGTGGGATGCAATGAAGGTGGCCCTTCGCAGATATTGCCTGAGTGAGCAGGGCCATTTTAGCAGAGCAAGAGATTATTTTAGGATGACACTTCGAGATGAAATAACGAATTTGGAGACAGATTTAAAGACATCCTTTACTCAGGGGACTTATGATAAACTACAGTGAAAATGACATGAGCTGAACTGATTCAAGACTGAGGCTGTCCACCTCAAACTAACTAAGGTAAAAGCTACCCACTATGAATTTGGCAAATGGTCTTCAAAGCTACTTGCCCACCCGCTGGCAAAGAAGAAAACTAGGCGCCAGATTAAGGGAATATGTTGAGGTTCAGGCAAATAATGCACGCATGTGGAGGGTATAGCAGAAGAGTTTGCCAATTTTTATGCCTTTTTGTTTAACTGAGATGAATCTGCCACGACTGATATTGAATGTTATTTGGCCAATATACCATTGAACAAACTATCAACTGAATACCGGGTGTTTCTAGAAAGTCTCACTGAAGTGGAAGAAATTACTGAAGCGATCAAAAATGTTAAAACAGGGAAAATGCCCTGGTCCCGATGGCTTCAGTGTTGATTTCTAGATGGCAGTGAGAGAAAAATTGACCCCACGACTGCAATACATTTATAGCAAAACAGCAGGGAAGCCAGGTCCCTGAGTCCTGGAAAACTTCCTCAAACAGGGTAGAGACTAGGGATGTGCATGGCCAAAATTATCATATCATATCATTATTGGAAATTCCGGTATAATTTTTTTTGGTTCCGATCATATTAAGGTACCTGGATTTGATCGGATCCGAAATCCGATGAATATCAGGAGTTCTGATACAATGTTTTCTCCATAGGTTTGCATTGGGGGAAAGAAAGCTTTCCCCCAATGTAAGTCTATGGGGAAAACACTGGGCCAGAACTCCCTCTCTCCATTCCCCCACTCGTGGTAACTCCCCCCACTCATGCTCCTTAACCGCCACCTTCTCCTCCTCCTCCTCCTCCTCCTCCTCCTCCTCCTCCTCCTCCTCATCCGCTGCCCCATACGACTCCTAAACAGTCATCGCTTGGTGCTGTTCTGTACTGACGAACAGGCTGAAAAGCCTGTTTAGCAGTACTATGGGGTAACGGCAGCGACGGAGGCGGACAAGGCCCAGGTAAGGAGCGCAAGGGGGGAGAGGGGAGGGAGGGGTCCCCCAACCCTGGGCCTTATCTGCTGCTGTCTGCTGCCATCCACTGCTACGAACTACTGAGAACTAGGCTTGGCAGCCCAATTCTCAGAAGGGGCTATGATGCGCTGGGTGACGTAATCACCCGGTGCATTGTCGCTCTACTGAGAACTAGGCTGCAAAGCTTAGTTCTCAGTAGTCCAGAGCAGCGGATAGCAGCGGACGGCAGCGGGGAAAACCCAGGTAAGGAGCACGAGTGGAAGGGGGGAGGGAGGAAGGGCCAGCCCTAGGTCCGATAATCCAATATGTCCGATAGTTATCAGGCCTATGGATTTCGGATCTGATCAGATGGGGCCTGAGGGAATGTATATCATTATTGTTAATCGGATGTCCGATAACGACCTTATTGGTTCATTATTGGACATTGGAATGAGATGATACACATCCCTAGTAGAGACCCAGCTAAGACGGAGTCTTATAGAGCCATCACACTGATAAATGTTGATGTAAAAATATTTACAGCAGTCTGAGTGGCAAGAGTCAACTCCTTTATTACATTTTATATAAAGCCAGACCAAACAGGCTTTATGCCGGGTCATAGCATGGCAGATACTATAAGCAGAGTTATAAACATAGTTCACTTCTGTCAACCAGCAGCACTCATGTCCCTTGATGCCTTCAAAGCCTTTGACCGGGTTGAGTAGTAGTTTCTAAAGAAATTGTTAGAAGTTATGGGCTTTGGATTTAAGTTTAAGCATATTATAAATCAATTGTACCCTGCCTCCACAGCTCTAACTGGTGTCAATGGGATTGACTCTCAGCCTAAACGGCTTGGGGCCAGGTTTTCTGAAGGAACGCCTCCTCCCATATGTACCTGCCCAGACCCAAAGATTATCCACAGGGGTCCTTCTCCATGAGCCCTGGCTGTGGAAAGGCACCCTGGCTGTGGAAAGAGCTCTCCAGAGAGGTTTGCCTGGTGCCTACTTTGCACTCCTTTTGTCATCAGGAGAAGACCTTTTTATTCTCCCAGCATTTTAACAGCTAAATTAACTAGGGATGTGCATCAGATCGGAGCTGATCCGACTGACATCTGATAAATTATTCGATTCCGATCCTGGCTTCTGGATCATTCAATCTGATCCGCACTGGTCTGAAAGGACCCGATCTGGTTCTGATAAGATTGGAGAATCGGACCTCCTCCTCCCCCTCGTGCTCCTTACCTGCAGGGGCCATCCGCTGCCGTCAGCTGCCCCCTTCTACTGAGAAACAGGCTTTGCGGCCTGCCTGTCAGTAGCGCACTGGGCGATGACGTCATCCGGCGCGCTACTGAGAAGAAGGGCGTGAAGCCTATTTCTCAGTAGAAAGGGGCAGCAGATGGCGGTGGACAGCCCCGGCAGGTAAGGAGCATGAGGGGGAGGAGGATGAGGGCCCCACTTACCTGCTGGGGCGCTCGCTTCCGTCCGCTGCTACTATCTACTGAGAAACAGGCTTCGCAGGCTAGCTCTCAGTAGAGAGCTGGGTGATGATGTCATCACCCGGTCTCCAGTGAGAACTAAGCCACGAAGCCTGTTCCTCAGTAGATCGGAGCAGCGGCCAGAAGCGGGCGCCCACTTCCCTCCAATGCTCCAATCTACTAAGAAACAGGCTTTGTGGCCTGCCTCTCAGTAGCGTGCTGGGTGATGACATCATCAACTAACACGCTACTGAGAGGCAGGCCACGAGGCCTGTTTCTCAGTAGATCGGAGCAGCGGAGGGAAGCGGATGGACCCGGCAGGTAAGGAGCGCGAGTGGGGGGGAGGGACAGGGAGGGGGGAGTTAGGTCCCCACTCACCCACCCACCACCATGTTTTCCATATAGGCTTGCATTGGGGGAAATTGGATGTCCGATTTTCAGATCAGGATTGGGTCTGATCCAATCTGAGGGAGCTCCGATTTTGTCCGGACAAATCCAGGACAACATTGGAGGTCTGGACTCGGGTCCTGATCCGATCTGGGGGGGTCTGTGCACATCCCTAAAATTAACCCAATTTTAACCCTTGCTGTTTTAAATTTGCATCAATCTGTGCTGCTTGGTTTTATCCTGGTTGTGTTTTCTATATTGCATGTTATTTTGTGGTTTTAGATTGTTGTCTGTTTTATATTTCTTAAAATGATTCCATGGTTTTATATTTTGTGAACCACCCAGAGAGTGTCAGCTATAGGGTGGTATAAAAATGTAATAAATACATAAATACATAAATACATAAATATACAATTTTCCCGTGGCACTTAGCAGGGGTGCCCGTTGTCACCCCTTCTTTTTGCCAATGTAATAGAAAGTTTAGCCCCCGAGATTAGAACAAATGAAGAAATCAAAGGTCGTAGAGCAGAAATTGAACATGTTCGTAGATGACTTGCTCTTCATGGTTAGGGATATCTCTAAGGGCTTACTCCAGATACAATGTGAGCTGAATATCTTTAAGGCAGTAGCTGGCTTCGAAATAAATATTGAAAACTCAACCCTTATGCCATTGAATATGCCCCCTGAGATTACAAACTCTCTTTGTGAAAGACCAGAATTGAAACCATGGTTTGGACGATTCCGCTATTTGTGGGTGATTGTAACAGGAGACCCTCTTCAAATATTTCAAAGAAATTTGGGGCAACTGTGCAGCCAGATGTTGCGTGATCTTACTAAATGAAGCCGATTAAGCCTCACATGTAGAATAGCTGCTGTAAAGATGGCTGTATTGCCTAAATTATTATTTCTTTGACAGTTCTTACCTATCGATATCCCGGCTAAATGCTTTTCCAAATGGCAAGCCATGTTGGACCATTTTGTAAGTGGAGGCAAGCGCTCACTTATCAACAAGCAAACACTATATAGGAAATGCTCCAAAGAAGGCTTGGCAAGTCGCAGACATATTTTGAGGCTTTCCATCTCTGGCAGCTCATCAGAATAATCAAAAGTGAGCCTGAAATCCCATGGGTGCATATGGAAATGGTCCCTCAACAACCTACAATATCTGCTCTCCCCTTTTTACATCCTTCCTAGGGGAGCATTAAACGAATCTCCAACCCATTCACTTTTGCCATCTGGAAAAAATGGTCACCATATCTTTCCCCATCAGAATCTCCAATGTTACCCTTCCTGGACCATCCCTCTATTAGACATGGAGACAAATAGGCCCAGTTTGCAAGGTGGGACAGGAAAGGTATTTATCGCTTGAGATACTTTGTGAATAAGGGGTGAGTAATTAAAGACAATAAGCTAAAAAAGACGTTGAATGGCATGAAACCTACTTCGCTCCAACTATGACAAGTTAGAAATTTTTAAAATATCAGGTTTGGCCAGGGGGTAGATCTTCGCCCACTCACTGCCTTTGAACACTTTTGTTTACGTCTCAAAGGAAAAGACAAGGGCTTGACGTCAGCAATTTACCCAATTTCTTCTATTCTAAGACACGCTTTCCCCCCAATATAAACGTCTCTAAAAAGGGGGTGCATCTTAGAATCGATGGCAATTTTCCCACACTTAGAATCAAAGCTTTTTTTTCTGTTGGTGGTACCGAAATTAAGGTGCGTCTTTACCATCGATGGCATCTTAGAATCGAAGAAATATGGTATGATAAATCGCTAGATGAAGTGGGAGGCTCCTCCCTGGCACTAAAAATATATATGGGAAGCAGACCTTCATATGCAAATAGAAGATGATAGGTGGAAGTTAATATTGACAAACCCTCCTCTAAGACCTATATCATCACATTTTCAGGAGGCATCCCGAAAGGTATTACTACAATGCCATAACCCCAATCCAACTTTCAGGAACAACTAGCTCTATTTCCCCATTGTACAGGAGAGGATGCGATGAGAGGGGTTTTCATTGCACATGTGGTAGGACAGCAAAGCCCTAAAGCAGTTTTGGGTACTAGTCTTTAAAGCACTCTCAGAGGCCACAGATCAGAGAATTCTGCCTGAACCGAGCTTGACTTTGTAGTCCCTGCCAAATATTTTGAATCCATCCCTCGCTTACAAAGAACTTGTAGCTGTGTTGCTTACGGCAGCACGTTTGGAAATTGCAGAACATTGGAAAGACCCGAAGGGCCCCTCATTAAATGGCTGGAAAAGGAAAGTGTGGGACATCGTAGCTCTTTCTGAAAGTTAACAGCCACATGTTCCTTTTGACACAATATGGTCCCCGCTTATCAATTATATTAATGGGACTGCTGGTAGATCCAGTCCCCTGTTAACCTTATTCTCTCGGCTACTCTAATTATTGAATTTTGATTGAAATTGGAACTGGTAATGTTTTCATATAATGTAGATAATGATATGGCTTTGCCTGAAATATTTTTGTAAGTATACATTTTCATCATGAAGAAAAAACCTCTACATTTCCTGGAATGTTGTTAATGTAACTTGATCTTATTTTGAAATAAATTTAAAAAAAATGTTTTCCAGAAGCAGAATCTAAGCCTTGGGGTGTGGACTTTTCCCTTCATTGCTTCCCCCTCCTCAGAAACTTCAGCGGGCTTCCATTGCTGAAGTTTGGGATTGGAACTGCAGATTGGCCAGTTGCCAACATGAGATGTTGTCTCCATCTTGTCAGAGGAAAAACATCTGGTGATACCTGGCTCTGGTTGATAGGTAACAAACATGGAGGTTATTCCTGGGAGCAGGGGATCTTCAGAAGACACGCTAAGCCATGATGGTGAAGCATTTTGAGCTAAACATTATGGCTCTTCTTGATCATCCTTGAGAGCAGGGTGCAGAATAATGAGCTCATGTTACAGGAAGCCAGATTCCAGTTGAATATCAGGAAACATTTCCTTACTGTTATGCAGTACAACAATGGAACCAATAACCTGAGAGGTTATGGGCTCTCCCACACTAGAGGCATTCAAGAGGCTGCTGGACAGCCATCTGTCAGGTATGATTTAAGGTGGATTCCTGCACTGAGCAGTGGGTTGGACTTGATGGCCTCGCAGGCCCCTTCCAACTTGACTATTCTATGGGTCTGTGATTCTATGATTGAGCCAGTTGTCTCCTCCTCCTTCCTGCCCCTGAAGAGAATTCTGTCTAACCAGTTTGATAAAACTTCAGACCTGTGCAGAGAACACAATGAACACCCAAGAATGACATTTGAAACAAGACAAAAACAGGAATACGAGTGCATAGTTTCAACCTGCATTTAATGAGTGGATCACACTATTTGCTGCCTGTTCATCGTGGCACAAGTACAGCCCCCATTCCTTCCTCAAGCAAAGGTGAAGATCCATCTCTTCTATCAGGAAATGCAGGTTATTCATGTTCATGTGCTTCTGAGCATCATGTGGTACAGCATTTCTTGCCAGTGCCACACTTGCTTGGAATAACTTTTTTGCACTTTATAGCTATTGGCAGACAGGTGCCTCCCAACTTTTCACAAGCCTTTTGTTGATCTGTACAAAAGAGACCAAGATGTCCACCGTTACTGGGATCTTATCCTGGAATGGGAGGAAACAAAAAAACTGGCCAGAAGTTTAGAACAAAGTACACGGAAGGAAAAGTTCTGATTTGGCCAATAGTCTGATCAATAATGTCACATCTTTCTTTGGACCTTCCATAATATTTTTTCTCTCAGACACTTTTCTTATTATAGCAACACTTAAGAATCTTCCCTAAGGCGTCTCAGGTTTTGTGTCCATCAAGCTGTGGGGTGTCAAACGTCGTTTGGTGCAGGGGGTGCATATGTATGGGGAAAGCCAAAGGTAAAACATGTGTGGAAAGATCAGCAGCCTGGGGAAAGGGTGGATGGCCACCTGGAGCCCTCAAAGTGCATGTTTGGGACCCCAGGTCAGGCAGGTTTGGCCCAGGGCCCTGGCAGTCCATATGGTTGTGGCCCTTCCCTTTCTCTGCTAAGGAGATGCTCTCAAGGGGTAGCTGAGGATGGTTCATGAGGACACCACTGGGAGGTCTCTGACCCTAAGCTGCTCGACTGGGCAAAATCTCCCTCCTCACTTGACTGGTTTGGCCATCCTTGGCCCAGAAGAATTAAGGGAAGGAGGGAAGGACAGGATACAGGAAAGGAAAAAAGAGAAAAAATCTGAGAGACGGAGACCCTTTCCACACCAGGCGTTTTGCCTGGGATAGCCCCGGGGTGTAGAGGGTGGGCGATCCCAGAAGTACAGAATACACATCACTGGAGCACAGGGTCCATCCAGCGGCCATCCCAGGCAAAATGCCTGGTGTGGAAAGAGCCAGTGAGATAGAGATGGGAAAAAGAGAGGAGAGGCTTGTAAGACCATGTGAGAATGCCTCACCAGCACCAGCACTTACTTATTTATAAAGCCCATGTTATATATAAAGCCCCATGTTCGTCTCATCCCCAATTCTCAATTCAATTTGTGCAAATTTATTAATTTGAGCAAACTTACCCCATAGACAGAATCAGCCCCACTTTAGCATATCGAGGAAAGTTACGCAAATATGGGTAATCTTGCACAAGTTTGCAGTTCAGTCGCTTTTTGCTTTGTCTGTTTATGAGTCTATCTACACACACAGTATAAAACACTTTGAAACCATTTTGAAAACTGTATATGGAGTGTGTCCTGGGCCCCAACAGTTCTCAAAACTGTTTTTAACGATTTTAAACTGTTTTAAAGCAGTAGTGTAGATAGGCTCAATGTCGCTGAGTTTGATAGAACCACCTTTCAGGAACCAATCTTTGGATCTAAGCAGGACAATGCAGAGCTAAAATGAAGCAAACACTTTCTCATTCATTCAAATCCCTGAAATCCCTCTGTCTCTCTCTCTCTCTCTCTCTGCAATCACCAACTTCTTGCTTACGTGTAGGAACAGGGACGAATAGGAGAACCAGAGCAACAAGAAGGTACAGAAGCTTCATGGCAGATGCTTTCTCTGAGATCCCAAGGCTGCTAAGAGGAAACCTCTCTGTTGCAAAGGGAAGATGGATATGGATCAAGCAAGAAGATTCCCAGTATTTATAGAAGCTTGGTGAATATTGACAAGGAAAAGAATGTATCCTATTGGCCCAAATACAAGATGTAGTCAGGCGGTTCCTGTAACTTTCCTTTTAAATGTTTAGAAGGAATATTTAGCATTTGTAACTATTTGGCTGGATATTGCTGATGCAAGTTGTCCAGGTGTTTGCATCTTGTAGCCTCGTGAACTGTACTGATTCCTGTTGGTTTGTCGGTGGTAAGTACTAGGGATAAGCACATCTGAAATTATCGTCTTGTATCTTTATCAGAAATTCCGATATTAAAAAAATTCAGATCCGATCATATTGGGAAAAACCGGATTTGATCGGCTCTGATATCTGATAAATATCAGAAGTTCCGATACGATTATGGTGTTTTCCCCAGAGGTTTGCATTGGGGGAAAGAAAGCTTTCCCCCAATGCAAGTCTATGGGTAAAAACACTGGGCCGGCACTCCCTCCCTCCCTCCCCCCACTCATGCTCCCTCCCCGCTTGCACTCCTTACCCACAGCCTGTGCCTCCATCGCCGCCTCTGCTTCTGCCCCCACCACGTACTACTGCTAAACAGGCTTTCCAGACTGTTTGGCAGTACAGAGCCATGCCGAGTGATGTCGTCATGACTCAGCGCATCTCTGTGCAGAGGAATAGGCCGCAAAGCCTGTTTAGCAGTACTTCGGACCAGCGGCGGTGGTGGGGAAGGTCACAAGTAAGGAGCATGAGTGGGGGGAGGAAGGAAGGGAGGGTTCCCCAAGGGTCTCCCCTTATCCTCTGCCTTCCCTGCTGTCACCGCCAGTCTGTAATACTGCTAAACAGGCTTTGTGGTCTGTTCCTCTGTACAGAGCTGCAGCGAACAATGATGACATGACTCAGCACTTCTCTGTATTGACAAATAGCCTGGAAAGCCTGTTTAGCAGTAGTACGGGGCAGAGGCGGAGGGGAAGGCCACAGGTAAGGCGCGTGAGTGCGGGGAGAAGAGAGGGCCGGCCCTAAACTGTTGATCCGATAATCCGATATGGCCGATAGTTATCAGACATATGGATTTCGGATCCGAACAGATAGGGCCTCCTTAGAAAAGTATTGTTATCGTTAATTGGATGTCCGATAACGACCTTACCGGACTGTTGTCAGACATCGGAAGAAGATGATGCACATCCCTAGTAAGTATACAGATTTTTCAGTACCCTCCCCAAATGGCCCTGAATTCCCCTTTGCCTAAAAACAGAATTTAGTACAAATATCATTTTGCAGCAGCTCCACAAGAAGGTCCGAGAGACACTTTGAGATGAGGCTTTTATTTTGCTGGCAACCTTCCTCTTTCATAGAATTTATATTTGGTCGCAATGTCTCAATCCTAAATTCGTAACTCTGCTGTGTTTCCCACCACTTCTCTATGTGTTTCCTTCCCAAGGAAAAAAAAATAGAATCAATTTATCGAAGTTTCTGGCTTGTATCCTACACATTTTGAGCACTATTGTTGAGCATCTTTGATTGTAAGCTGACAGTCTATCCCACATTTTGGTTGCCATCATGTTTTCTGAAACTGCAGTAGTGGTTTGCATTACAGGTGAATTTTCTTTTTGTGAGCATGCTGAGAATTCCCTGCCGATTTCTCTCCACAGGAATCATGGGTCTCATTTGGCAATCCCATATTCCAAGGATGGAGGAAGTTGGCCACTGAGATGTTGTTAGGTTGAAACTCCCAGCATGACTGGATCTTATGGGAGTTGCAGTTCAATGATACAAAACTTGCTGTGTGGCACCAATTTGTTGAATTGATGCATGTCACATATACATTTTGTTATACAAGGAGATCAAATTCAATTGTGCATGGTTAACTACATTGAGTCTTTAAATAAAGAGGGTGGATATAATTAGACACAGAATGAGCTATGAAATGCATGGAAGGAGATACAAGCTTTGTATCTTCCTGGTGACCTTTACATTATCTGAAAATCAAAGACTAGTTTGGATGACGGGTGAAACTTCAATTTCATGGTGCATGATGTTTTCCTTACCCAATATTGCCTTACCCAATATTGCGAGGGTCATGTATAGGCACCCAATATGCAGCTCCAGGAACCTCCAAGGCAAGAGGGGTGGCTCTGCTTATCTGTTAGAACAGCCCTATTCAAGTGAAAGATGTACACTGTAATTCAGAAGGCAGATACATTTCTGCTAATGCTGCCTGTGCCCCTCACACCATCACAATGGCTTCAATCTACGCCCCCAGTAAAGGCCAAGCTGAATATATTAAAACAACATGAAGTAAGCTTGCAACATTCAAGAAAGGAGAGCTGATAATAGGGGGAGAGTTCAACCTCTCTGGATAGAAGCTCTCCCCCAGCTCATAGGTCGAAGGAGGGAGAAATTGTGCAGGACTTCCTTGCTGACACAAACTGGATTGAAGACCGGCATCAACAAAACGCCTCTGCTGAGGAGGTCACATTTCTTTCAGCTAGACACTGTCAAAGATACATTACCTCCTGACATCCCAAGACATCTGTCAATTAGTATACAGGACTTCCATTGGACCTAATCTAGTCTCTGACCATGCCATGCTGTCTATGTCCCTGACTAGGCCATTCAAACAGAAGCCTCGGTTTTGGCGTTTCCGTCCAGAACTAGTGACAGATGACATGGCAAAGATTAACTGTGGGAAATGATACATCAGATGCCAGACCTCAAACAATGTGGGATGCAATGAAGGTGGCCCTTCGCAGATATTGCCTGAGTGAGCAGGGCCATTTTAGCAGAGCAAGAGATTATTTTAGGATGACACTTCGAGATGAAATAACGAATTTGGAGACAGACTTAAAGACATCCTTTACTCAGGGGACTTATGATAAACTACAGTGAAAATGACATGAGCTGAACTGATTCAAGACTGAGGCTGTCCACCTCAAACTAGCTAAGGTAAAAGCTACCCACTATGAATTTGGCAAATGGTCTTCAAAGCTACTTGCCCACCCGCTGGCAAAGAAGAAAACTAGGCGCCAGATTAAGGGAATACGTTTAGGTTTAGGCAAACAATGCACACATGTGGAGGGTATAGCAGAAGAGTTTGCCAATTTTTCTGCCTCTTTGTTTAACTGAGATGGGACCAGTGGACAGCAGCAGACCGAAGCAGGTGCCTTGGCAGGTAAGAGGGGCCCTCCCCCTCCCCCTCACTTTTGCTCCTTACCTGCTGGGGCCGTCCGCTGCTGTCCGCTGGTCCCTTCTACTGACAAACTGGTTTCGCGGCCTGCCACTCAGTAGTGTGCTGGCTGACGAAGCCTGTTTCTCAGTAGAAGGTACGAGCGGATGGCATTGGATGGCCCGGGCAGGTAAGGAGCGTGAGTGGGGGGAGGAGGTCTGATCCTCCGATCTCTTCCGATCCGGATTGGCTCCTTTCAGATTGGATTGGATGAGATCGGATGATCCAGATGCGGGGATTGGAATCGGATAATTTTATCCGATTTCAGCTGGATCGGGTCCAGATCGTGGATCACACCCGATCCAGTGCACACCCCTAATATAAATGTAATACTAATAAATGTATTACTACTTCTACTACTACTACTACTTATTATTATTATTTGATCTGGAACTAGGAATGAGCAGTGAGATGGCCAAATTTGCTTCTGACCCCAAAATATTTAGGTTTTTTAAAATGAAGTGAGAATACAAAGAGCTCCAAAAGAATCTCTCCATAGTGGGTAAATGGGCATAAAAATGGCAACAGCAGTTCTGTGTAAGCATTTGTAAAGTGATTCACACTGGAGCAAAGCATCCCAACATCACATATACACTGATGGGAGCTGAGCCTGCAGTGACTAAAAAAGAAAAAAAAACTTGGGAATGTGGTTGACAGCTCTGTGAAAATGTCTACCCAGTGTGTGACAGCTGTAAAGACAGCAAACTCCATGTTAGGCATTATAAGAAAAGAAATTGAGAATAGAACTGCCAGTATCATACTGCCTTTATACATATCCATGGTGCAACCACACTTAGAATACTGTTTACAGTTCTGGTGAATTATAGAATTTAGTATCACAAGATGTTGTGCTGGCCACCATTTTGGATGGCCTGTCCTCCTTTCCATATGGTCACCCTATGGCATAACACTATTCCCCCTTCTGAAGAGCTCTGGACCTCAGTCTACTAAAGACAAACAAAGTGGCAGACCATAATAACAGTGTTTGTGTGCTCATTTACTTTATGAGGCTTCTGCAGGCTACCAAGCAGAGGGAATATCAGGCCATAAAGTTGCCTAAATGGGTCTGCCAGAAACCTGGCCTCACCATCCTTGTTAGGCCATCTTATATCAACACTTTTTGAGCACCACTATGGAGCATCTTTGACTGTAATCTAACAGCCGATCTCCCTTTCTGGTTACCTTCATGTTGTCTGAAGCAGCAATAGTAGTTTGCATTACAGGTGACTTCTAATTTTGTGAGGATGCCAAGAATTGTCTGCCAATTTCTCTCCACAGGAATTATGGGTTTCATTTGGCAATCCCGTATTCCAAAGATGGAGAAAGTGTGGCTGTTCAGATGTTGTCTGGTTGTAACTCCTAGCATTACATCACCATGGATTATGCTGACTGTGGCTGCAATACTGTGGGGTTCAACAACACTAAAAGTTGCTGTATGGCACCAAATCATTGAATAGATGCATTTCACATATACGTTTTAGTATACAAGAAGATAAAATTCAATTGTGCATGGTGAAGCACATTGAACCCATAAATTAAGAGGGGTGGATATAACTATACTCAGATTGAGCTATGAAACGCATGGAAGGAGATTCGTTCTATGTATCTTCCTGGTAGCCTTTACATCATCTGAAAATCAAAGAGTAGTTTGGATTGGGGCCATGCACCTACTCTAGAGTAAAAATGAGAACAAGACCAAGCTGCTAGCTATGGATTTAAAATAATTTCTGCTTTGTCTGTTAGTGTCACTGAGTTTGATACAACCTCCTTTCAGGAACTTTGCTTAGATCTCAGCAGGACAGTGTAGAGCTAAACTGAAGCACCCACCTTCTTATTCATTAAAATCCCTGAAATCTCTCTCTCTCTCTTTATTTATTTATTTATTACATTTGTATACCGCCCCATAGCCGAAGCTTTCTGGGTGGTTTACATAGGATTAAAAACAATTAAAAACAATATACAAAAATTAAAACAGCAAAAACATACAACATACACACAATCTGTACACACAATCTCTCTCTCTCTCTCTCTCTCTCTCTCTCTCTCTCTCTCTTTTTCTCTTTCTTTCTTTCTTTCTTTCTCTCTCTCTCTCTTTGTGCAATCACCAACTTAAACTACTTGCTTACGTGTAGGAACAGGGAAGATCAAGAGAACCAGAGCAACGAGAAGGTACAGAAGCTTCATGGCTGATGCGTTCTCTGAGATCCCAAGGCTGCTAAGAGGAAACTGCTCTGAGGCAAAGGGATGACGGATATGGATCAAGTGGGAAGATTCCCAGTATTTATAGAGGTTTGGTGAATATTGACAAGGAAAATAATGATATTCCTGAGAAGAATTGTCTTGTATAGGCATTTGCATTGTGTAAGCTCATGAATGGTATAGTTTTTTGCTGACTTGTCAATGGTAAATACATGATTTTTTTGGTTTCATCCCCAAATAGCCCTGAATTCCCCTCTGCCTGAAAATTAGAATTCAGTAGATTTATCATTTAACTGCAGCACTGCAAGCAGATCCTAGAGATAGTTTGAGAGGAGGCTTTTTATTTTGCTAGCAACCTTCCTCATTCATAGAATTTTAGGGTCTCGATGTCAACATCCTGAATTCGTAACCCTGCTGTGTTTTCCCATCACTTCTCCTTGTGTTTTTTTCCCTTAGAAATTCTGTCAAAGAAATAAAAATGCAGAATTGCTACACAATCCTTCTTGTGATGGAGAACGTGTAGCTATTCAAATGTTGTCAGATTGTAACTCCCAGCATTACCTCACCATGGGTGTGATGGGACATGCAGTTCAACAATAACAAAAATTGCTGTGTGACACCAAATTGTTGAATACATGCATTTCACATATACGTTTTAGTAAACAAGATGATAAAATTCAATTGTGCATGGTGAAGCACAGTGAACCCATAAATTAAGAGGGGTGGATATAACTAGACACAGAATGAGCTATGAAATGCATGGAAGGAGATTTGTTTTATGTATCTTACTGGTAACCTTTACATTATCTGAAAATCGAAGAGTAGTTTGGATGACGGCTGAAAATTCTATTTCATGGCACATGATGTTTTCCAGAAGCAGAATCTAAGTCCCTGGATGTGGACATTTCCCACCATTCCTTCCTCTGAAACTTCAGCAGGCTTCCTCTGCTGAAGTTTGGGATTGGAGCTGCAGATTAGCAAATTGTCAATATGAGAAGTTGTCTCCTTCTTGTCAGAGGAACGACATCTGGTGCTACCTGGCTTTGGTTGATAGGAAACACACTTTTGAGCTATTTCTGGCAGCAGGGGATCCTCTAAGACCCTGTTCAGAAGACACACTAAGCCATGGTGGTTAAGCATGTTGTGCTAGTGTGTCATGTAAACCATGACTTGGCATGTTGTGTGAATCATTTCTAACCATGGTGACTGCAGATTTATACATGCTTACTAACCCTTTTCTGCAAAAGGGTTAGTGGCCTAACCATGGTTTAGCGAGGTGTCTGAACAAGCCCTAAGAGTATCTACATCACCAACACCAGAAATACCTAAGGTCTGGGGAGTGGACATCTTCCATCAGCGCACAGCCATCAGTGTTCATTAAAAGATTATTTTCAAAGGCAGCCAGGGCATTGAATTCGATACTCGAATTCGGAGGTTATCTCCAATGATGTCATAAGTCAATACTGTCATTCCCACTTATTGTCAGCCTCCTTGGAGCAGGATATAAATATTTTAAATAAACACATGAACAATGGCGTTAATGCTGGGGTGCACACCAGTCCAGGAGGACCAAGTCCATCCCTGAGTGGCTGACGTGTTCTATTTTTTGGGGGGCATTCCATGTCATCTTCCCTTTTCATTCATGAGGTTCACACCATTCTGCCTTGTGACAGCCTAATTTCACAGAGATATGGTGAAGAGAAAATAGGAGTGTTAGGCTGCTTCATGGGCTGAACTCAGGGCCACCATCAGGGATCAGTATCCTTAGTGGGGGGCACAGATCAGAAGGGAGGCCAATACCAATCCCTACAACCTCTGCCCTCTTCCTCTAATCCCTTGCACTTGTTGGCTGATCACCTGTTAGCTCTAAGAAAGGGAGCAGTTACAGGAGGAAGGAGAAGGAGATTCCTTCTGAGCAGTGGCCTCTAGTTGCTTTGCCCACTCCCTGTTATTCTGCGTGGTGGATTGGGACCAAAGGAAGAGAGAAAATGGATTGGCAGTGGCAACAGTCCCTTCCAAGCCTGCCTAGTCTCTGAGATCATCAGATGACACACTCATGGTGTTAACTCATGGAACTGCAGACTCCCTGTGGTGTGCTCAGAGGAGAGAGAAGCTCTGGTGCTATGTAAAAATATATTTTTCTTTATTTCTTATATCTTATCCTCCGTACGCATACGGAGGATAAGATATAAGAAATAAAGAAAAATATATTTTTACATAGCACCAGAGCTTTGCTCTTCTTTTGTCTCCAGCCTGTTGGTGCTTCCTTCCCTCTTTGTTCCATAAGCTTGCTCAGAGGAGACCCTTCAATATACAGGATCCCCCTCTGTGAAATTCCTTGCCTCTTGATGTCAGGCATTGACACTGTGTGGCTTTCAGTGCCTGCTGAAGAGTGTTTTTAAATTCTACAAGCCCTCCAAATTTTCTGGCTATATTTCCCCCCCCACACCCTTGGCATAATTTAGTTTTGTCTTGTTCACCACTCAATATTCTTGTTGCATATACAGCAGTATATAAATTGTGTAAAGAACTAACTAAATCAATAGCCAGGTTGAGATAGGGCTACCCAGGAAAGGGTATTTTCCCAAAGTCCCCCACCCAATCTGAAGATAGTATTTGCTACAACATTCCCCCACCCAATTCCATCCCTTCATTTGTAAGAATGTCCACTTATTCCCAATCTTGTGCAGTCCTGTTTCAATCTTTCTACTGCTCCTTTGTTAGGACCTATTGTTCTTCCCCAAGGTGGTCTTAGCCAGTCAGGGACCCCGTTGTGAATGTGACCATATTATGAACTAAAGTAGCATATCAGATTTGACTATGAGCTGCCATCACTGAAGTCATGCCAAAGCAGAACCTGAGTTCTAACGGTGGGAATGGGAGCATATCCCTTCTCCCTATTGTTCCCCCAAGTGAGTGCTCTCCAATGAGGTATCTGGAAACCTCTCTCATCTCACTACTTTGGATATAGTAAGAGACTCACAGTTGCGAGTCTCTTGTTAAGGATGGTTAGTAGAAAACACATTCAATCCTGTTAAAGGGGTAATTGAGGTGGGTCATTCTAACATTCGTAAAAACGAAAATGTTTCACCAATTGTCCTGAAATTTACTTCCACCAGAAAGAAATGGTGGTTTTACATAATTTGAAAATTTCAAGAAGAATGGTGAAAGGTTGAGGGAAGGAGGGCAGTTTAAAGTAGAAAAGGGGGAAAAGCCTCTCTTCTTAAAAATGGACTGATAATTCCCATTGGCGAACATTTGTGCTCGTAATTTACAAAGGGATGAAACACTTACAAATTAAACCAGTGGTGTTGTCTTCTTCCTCCTTCACTGTAGTTGGTGGAAAACTTTTCCTTTTTTTAAAAAAAATCCCTTCGGTTGATTTGTAATGAATATTTATTCATCCTATTGGAGTCAATGCAGAGGCCTTCTTCCCTCATTGCATGAGACATGCTTAGTAGAATTGCTCTCCCCTTTCCTCCTGCCGCAGCTAGATAAGTATTATATGTTGGGGTGGGGGAACGGCTGTTGCTTCTAGTACAGATGTTTTGAGAGAAGAAGAGCTCACTTTTCTCTTTTGGAAAATGCTTTCCTTTGGCTTTGAGATTATTTTGGGCTATCTTCATAAGGCCAGTTTGCTTTTTTCCTCACTGGTGAAGCAGGGTGTGGTTCCTCTGGATCCATGATAACCTGATTTTCAGATCTCTCCTGGGAATTTCCGTTCAATCCCTCCACACCCCAAACACACACATAGTGCTCTTTCCTTTTTTCTAAGAGTTTGGTCCATACTGCTATAAAGTTGAAAGCTTCAAACATGTCATTGAATTAGTTTGGGCTGGTGTAAAGTTCAAGTACAATTTTGAAACCTTTCAAAGTGCTTCTGGGCCTACAACGTTGGTTTCGACCTAGTCAAACTGTTTTTCTAATAAGCTTTAGAAACAGTTCAACTGTCGTGTATTTTGCATAGTGTACCCATGTATTTTCTTTCTAATCATTGCGGTCTAGACCGGCTCCCTCCTTGATGTGTTTTTGGAGGCAGACAACTCCTTTTTTGTTCCAGCAGGCCTTTGGTAAATAATCTGGACCTCTATACCTTTCACTTTTAAATTGTTATGCATTTTAAATATTTTTAATATTGTGATATTGAAATGTATTTAATAATATTTTAAACTCTTGTATATTCCTATTTATAGGCTTTAGCTATATATGTTTTAATTTTGTAAGGCTGCCTTGAGGCCCAGCATTGGGCAAAAGGCAGGATACAAATAATAGCAATAATAATAATAACAACAACAAGAACAACAATAGTAATGTTTCAGATTTCACTTCTGTATCTGATGTTCTGCTGCATTTACATTTCTTTCTAAACCATATCTTAAGACATCTTGTGTGGCATGTTTTCATTGGTTTAACAAGTTATTAAATCTATTTTATATGTTATAAAATCTATTTTCAACAGGCCTAGTAACTTTAAGAGTAACAGAGTTGGGGGAAATCCTCAATCTCTTTGCAATCAGAGGCACTGAGTAAGGTACCCCTGGAGAAAATTTAGACTGACCCCAACCACATAACACTATGCTCCCCTTCTGAAGAAATCTGGACCACAGACTACTAAAGACAAACGAAATAGCAGACCATAATAACAGTTCTCATGTGAACATTTGCTTTATGAGGCAGGTGCTTCTGTGGGCTACCAAATGGAGGGTGTAACAGGCCATAAAGTTGCCTTGCTGCCAGAAATCCAGCCTGGAAGGTCCATTTTCTATAGTACCTGCTCTTGGATGAACTTAAGGGAATCCCACCCTCCACCCCTGGGTTTAATTTACTGGCCTCCCCTGGCTGGGCCATGCAGGACACTATAGGAACAGACAGAGCAGGCATCCATAGCACACATAGGATGCTGAGACTGGCAAATCTAAAAGCAAGTGTGTTGCTTTTCAAGAACCAAGGAAATTCAATGGGTCTTACTTTCGAGTAAATATGTAGGGATGGAAATGCAGCCTGCACAAGAATTGAGTAGGGTGACCATATTTGGGAAACCAAAAAAGAGAACACCTGGGGGGGGGGCAGGAAAATGGCTTTCTGGGTCCACCTGAAAGGTCCCAATTGGAGCGGAGGAGGGGAAAGCATGTCATTCTCACCCCTACCCCACTGCTCCAGTCAGGCCCTTTTCTATAATGTCTGGGAATGACACGCGTTCCCCATTTAAGGTCTTGATTGGAGCAGTGGGGGAGAATGACGCACCTCCAGAAAACACGTTATTCCCCCCTACCATGCTAACGGGGGCCTTAAAGGGGGAAATGTGTCATTCCAGGTCATTATAGACAATTGCAGAAAATCCCCCCTGACACCAGGATTGAACAAAAACCAGGACAAATCCAGGGAAATCCTGACAGTTTGTCACCCTAGAATTGACATGGCATGGTTAAAGCCATACTTAAGAGGTACCATGGTACCAAGTTTCATCTCTTCACCTTAAATTTCTTTTTTTTAAAAAAACTTGTACTGCTCAAGGTCCTAGACCCCAAAGAGGAGCATTGAGTTTGAAGTTTAAAAAATCCTAAAACTCAAGGCATGGCACAATCTGCTTCCAACTTGGCACAGCTCAATCCCTACTTAAAAGCTACCATACTGCCAAGTTTCATCCCTTTATCTTTAAAAATGACAGAATTTTAAGCATTTTGGTTAATTTATTAATTTTAAAAGTGAGTTCAGCACATAACACTAGCTTTGAATTTATACTGGATGTCAAGATGGTGTAACATCCTGGCTGACGCTGGCTTGGTTGTCAACTGCATAATATCCAGTTATCCATTACACAAAGCCATGAAATTCATTAAACAAAAAACCTACAGTTTACAAAAACAACGTTAAGGCTCTACAGTTTCTGACCAAGCACCAAAAAAACTGGCTTTGGCACGAAATGGTGGATTCAGCCTAAAATTGCGGATCTGGCCCAACAGCCCCTCCCTGATTCAGATCCGGACCTCTGGATCAGACTCTTTGCACAGCCCTAGTTTGGACCTGGGATCAGTCTGGAGGTTCAAGGGATTGGATCTGGGACCAGTACCATTTTGACACTGTTTGGTGTATTTATCCATAGGGATTACTGCAAAGTGTTATGTTGTGCTGGATGAACTTGCCAACTGTCTCAGTCAAAAAGGACTTAGGCAGGATCTACACTATTACTGTATAGTGGTATAGAAGTGCACTGGCAACAGTTGAGGCCCATTGACACATCTACACCAAGCAGGATATAACACTATAAAAGCAGTATGAAAGCGGTATATGGTATGTGTCAATGGGCCTCAGCAGTTGTTAGTGCACTTCAATACCATTATAAAGCAGTAGTGTGGCTCCTGCTTTTATATATCACTTTCATGCCACTTTCATTGTGCAATATCCTGCTTGGTGTAGATCTGGCCCCAGAATACTGACACTGGAGCATATACAAGTCAAACTTTGAAGGAAATATGAAGGATTTTTTTTCTGGCCTTATTTTTTCCCCTCAGGTTACAGTTTTTATTTAATCAATCCAGTTTAATATTAAAGGTAAAAAAATAAAATAAACACAAAATGCCTGCACTAATCTTTCTGAAATTTCTCACAGATAAGTACCTCACTCCCATCTGCCATGTGGGCAAGTTTCATGCTTCTATCTGTAAAAATAAAAAAAAGTTAAATGGGTTTCTCTCCTCATTTCTTCCAAAATACCTTGCCACTACATGCTTGAAGCTATGGTTCTGAAATTTCTCACACATGTCAACCAAAGTGGTACCTCTAATGTGGACAAGTTTCATTTTTGGATGTTTAAAAAAAAGTTGAAGGCATAACTGTCTTTCCCCCATTGCTACCCAATTTTCAAAACTTTATTGCCAGCAAAGGCAAGCACCTATGGTTCTGAAATTTCACACACATGAGTCCCAACATACCATCTTCAATGTGGCAAAGTTTCATGTGTGGAGCTTTAAAAATAATAAAAAAAGTTATAGGCATTCATGGTTCATTAGTAAAAAAAAGTCATAGCCACAAAATGCCTGGAGCTATCTTTCTGAAATTTCTCACAAAGAAGTAACTCCAAACCATCTGCAATGTGGCGAAGTTTCATCATTCTACCTTTAAAAATAAAAAAGTTATAGGCATTTTTGTAACACAATACTAGGCTATGGGAAAAAGCATTCAAAATGGTGTCTGATATTCCGATTTTTTCTGATTAAAATTGGAGACCAAAGTATTGGATTGGAAAAAATTGGATCTCAAAATTTTCATATCTGAATCGTGATTGGATGTCCAATATCTCCGATTTTAATCGGAATCAGATATCGGATCTGATACAATGCACATACCTATTAACCATAGGGTTACCATTATCCTTTTAGTGCTTGTAACTTACATGTATTTAGGGATCTGCCTTGTCTTAGCTAAAGCTTGTTATTCTCTTAGACTGAGCAATAAATATATTCTTTGATACCATATTAGTATTGTCTGGCTGAGAGACAGTTCAGAGACCACTACCCATATACTTTAATTCTTGAAGCCCAAAACACTTGATAAAGATTTGCAAATCTATTCCTGAGTGGGGTCTGTCCTTTAAAGCCTTTGTATTATCTCTTGATCTGGTGACTCTCAGATCCACCCATCGGGGAGGCCGGCTACCATCACTCAAAAGCCTTCCAGACTCCAATGGAGCATAAGATAGGCCAGACTTCGTTCCTCATGGTTGGATGACATCGTGATTTACGGTGTGCTTTTGTTGCAGCGAAGTCAAAGATTGATTACATCTGAAAGCAGGGACAAAGGATACATCCTCTCGCCATACACTGAGGGTGAATTGTTTTAAAATAATGAAGAGATTACACAACGCAAATGCCTATACAAGACAAATCCTATCAGGCATATCGAGCTAAGCAGTTAGAAATGCTAAATGTTCCTTCTAAATGATCAAAACGAAAGCTACAGGAACTACCTGGCTACACTTTGTATGTGTACCAATGGGATACATTATTTTCCTTGTCAATATTCAGCATGCCTCTATAAATACTGGGAATCGTCCCGCTTGATCCATATCCATCATCCCTTTGCCTCAAAGCAGTTTCCTCTTAGCAGCCCTGGGACCTCAGAGAAAGCATCAGCCATGAAGCTTCTGTACCTTCTCGTTGCTCTGGTTCTCTTGATCTTCCCTGTTCCTACACGTAAGCAAGAAGTTTAAGTTGGTGATTGCAGAGAGAGAGAGGGAGATTTCAGGGATTTGAATGAATGAGAAAGTGTTTGCTTCATTTTAGCTCTGCATTGTCCTGCTGAGATCTAAGCATAGTTCCTGAAAGGAGGTTGTATCAAACTCAGTGACATTAACAGATGAAGAAGAAATTATTTTAAATCCATATCTAGCAGCTTATTCTCATTTTTACTCTAGAGTGGGTGCAGGGTCCCAATCTGGATCGGGGTACGGGAATGGTGGGTCAGGGTCTGTAACACTCCCCCTGTTATTTCAGCCTAAGTCAGAAACAACCACATGTTGCTTTCCCTGTTCACCCTGAACTCCAGTTTCGTCCCCTTTGTTCATTACCCTTTCCCCTGTTTTGGAGTTCAGGCTGTAAGTTCTTTGGGGCTGAGAACTTCTCCTCTTGTACTCTGTCATGTAGGAATGTTCAAGAGTGCAACTATTCAACCAACAGTCTCGTTAAATGCTCGTTTCTCGATAATGTTTGTGATGGCTGTCCGCGCTGTGTGAATGGTGAAATTGTGCGAATCAAAATGTGACTGAATGGCAAAGTTGTGCAAGATTCCCCAAATTTGCTCAACTTTCCTCCATACGCTGAAGTGGGGCTGATGTAGAAATTTGCATGAATTGAACTGGGAATTGGGGTTGAGACGAACATGAGCCCATGTGCTTTCTAAATGAATAAGTGATGTTCTCTCTTTCTCATCTCTGTCTATCAGTCTCTCGCTCTTTGTTTTTCTCTCCGGTCATTTCCTTTTTTCCATTCAGGGCTATTTCGGGAGGACACTGAAAAGTCCATGTATTTACCATTGACACATCAGCAGAAAACTGTACCGTTCATGAGGTTACACAATGCAAATGCCAATACAAGACAAATCCTATCAGGCATATCGAGCTAAGCAGTTAAAAATGCTAAATGTTCCTTCTAAATGTTCAAAATGAAAGCTACAGGAACTACCCGGCTACACTTCACATGTGTGCCAATAGGATACATTATTTTCCCCATATTTGCTCAACTTTCCTCCATACGCTGAAGTGGGGCTGATTCAGTCCATGGGTTACATTTGCACAAATGTAGAAATTTGCACGAATTGAACTGGGAATTGGGGATGAGACGAACATGAGCCCATGTGCTTTCTAAATGAATAAGTGATGTTGCTCGCATGCTCTTGCATGCCTCTCCTCTCTCTTTCCCATCTCTGTCTATCAGTCTCTTGCTCTTTGTTGTTCTCTCCGGTCATTTCCTTTTTTCCTCTCCTGTATCCCAGCTCCTCTTCTTCCCTTAATTCTTCTGGACCATGGATGGCCAAATCAGTCGAGGTGGGAGGGAGTTTTTGCCCAGTCAGGCAGCTTAGAGTTAGAGATCTCCCAGTGGTGTCACCATGGCCCATCCTCTACTATACCTTCAGAGCATCTCTTTAGCTAATAATGGGAAGGGCCATATGGAGTGCCAGGGCCCTAGGCCAAAACTGGCTGACCTGGGGTCCGTAAAATGCACTTTGAGGCCCCCAGGTGGCCATCCACCCTTTCCCCAGACTGACAATCTTTTGCATATTTCTTTTGCCTTTGGTTTTGCCCATACATATGCACCCCCTGGATCTTGTCCAAAACTGAATTTAGCTCTTGCACCAAATGAGGTTTGACACCCCACAGCTTGATGGACACAACACCTGAGATGCCTTAGGGAAGATTCTTAAGTGTTGCTATAAGATGAATAGTCTCTTCGGGGGGGGGGGGGAGAGAAAAAAGTATTACGGAAGGTCCAAACATAGATGTAACGATATTGATCAGCTCATTGGTCAAATCAGAACTTTTCCTTCTTTGTACTTTGTTCTAAACTTCTGGCCAGTTTTCTTGTTTCCTCCCATTCCAGGACAAGATCCGACTAACAGCCAATATTTCTTTTTTGTACAGATCAAAAATGGCTTGTGATATATCCGGTGGACCAGAAAACGCCAACACCTCCTGCCCCTCACAAGATGTGATGCTTGAATGGATAGTGAATACCCTGCATTTCCTGATTGAAGAGATGGGTCTTCACCTTTGCTTGAGGAAGGACAGTGAGCTGTGCTTGTGCCAAGATGCACATGTGTAAAATAGTGTGATTCCCCTCATTAAATGCAGGTTGAAAATATGCACTTGCATTCCGGTTTTCATTTTGCCTTGTTTCAAATGTCATGCTTGCAGGTCCTTCGCCTTCTCTGCTCATGTCTGACGTTTTATCAAACTGCTTTGACACAATTCTCTTCAGGGGCAGGAAGGAAGAAGGAGGAAACTGGCTCAATCGAACAAGCAAAATTCCATGATTCTTATTGTTGATCTACTCAGCTGGGGGGGGGGAATCCCCACATGTGAGAGGAAAGAGACAAAAGGTAGAGAGAAGTGATGTGGGAGAGACAGAGACACATCTGAGTAACCCATTTTCAGTTTTGGCTCCTCATTTTGGGGGACCCTTGAACAAGATATCATCAGTACCCCTCCTGACTTAGATGTGGCAGGTTATACAAATGGAGGATTTGCATCTCATCCTCTTAGATATATTGAGCCAAATGGGAATAGAAGCACTGTTAGAGCAGGGGGCTTTGCCAGTCACTTGGTGCTGGGAAACGCCCACCAACGTTGCCACTATCTGGAGCCTCCCCATCTCACTGTCCAATTAATGAATTTCTGGGGTTACATTGTAAACCTTTAATTCCCCTCCAAGAAATAAGAACTCCCCATTTAGGACAGTTGTGGTCAGGCACTTGCATGCCTCCCCCTAAATAAAATGGGCAGTATCCAATGCTAGCAATCCACCATTTTCCCTTAGGTGGCAATGGTGAGAATGAGGACCAGGGAAACTGCCAAAAATAGCATTCCAGGAACAGGACTATTTGGAAAAGCTGCAAATGCTACTTGCACCTAGTAGATGACTGAGGTAGGAGACACTAGCATCGTTTTGCACTGGTGCTCATTCCTTCCAGTCCAAGGGCAGGATTGGATACTGCCCAACATTGGTACCCAAAGAGATGGTTCCCCTACCCTTAAATCTTGAGTATTACATTTTGGCTTTAAAACTGTTTAAACATAGCCCTGCCAATGCAAATTGTAGTAGAAATACTGCTGGATGGGGTGAGGGGTGTGTGGCTTCTCCATATGGGTCTTATAACATGCAATCAAGATTAGTTTCTCATGGAGGTTAGTGGGTCCTTTACATGGCATTTTCAACTTCCAGGGTCCCTCCCATGTTTTATGAGCTTTATCCCGCCGGGGAAAGTGTGTTTTTTCTCTCAGAAGAACTTCTGAAATGCTTTATTTCCTGTGTACTTCTATCATTGCACAATAACAGCATCGCCATCTAATAGCTGTAAAATTATACACACAGAACTCACCGGGAACTTGCTGAGAAAGACAAACAGCCCGTTTCAGTCCATGTCAAAAGTCAATTTTAATCCCGCAAAGAATCCAGGAGCAGAAGCCCCAATAAATTACAGGATAAGAGGCCAGATGTGGTGAAGCCCAAGGTGGCTTGTGATAATTTTGAAATGCAGACGAGTATTTCCCCTTTTGTTATTAATATACACAAAAGCATATAACTATAACAACTCTCTGGCTGAATTTGGATGACATATTAAGCAACGGTGGGGTAAACAGCGTACTGACCATGCGTTAGGCAGTCGGAGCCCCACACACGACATACTGCAGCCGGCGATGCACGGCATTGGCAAATGCACTGGCTGCAAATAACGTACACGGCCGTGATGGACAGCCAGCCCACCATTTTGCCCACCGAGCAACCACCGCGAGTCCTCCCAGAGGTATCCCAGCACACACTGCGGTCCGAAATCAATGGGTGCCGCCATTGAAGCTGCAGGAGAACACGCCTCTCAAACCCCATTGGGCGCTCACTGGCAATGGGTGGGACACACTTGACCCGGCTGGAGAAGAAGGCAGGAAGAGTGGCTACGCCATCACAGTGCCTGCCCCCCACCCCCACCACAGTGCCCCAACTGCACGCCAGGCAGCCCATCCCAGGGAGGGTGCTGTGCCAACCCACACGGGCAGCGTGACAGCCACGAGGGCAACCCACGTCCCCAAGACCCCATCCACACCAACCTCCCCCCCTGCGGGCAACCACCCATACACACAGGAACAAAGGCAAGCGAGGGGGAATGTGGAAAAATTTTATTCAGCGGGGAGTATAAAATCGGTTACTTGGGCACAAGGCCACCGCAAAGCAAGGGCAGAGTCAACAGAAGTCAACAGAGTCTTTCATCCCCCCAGATGAAAGAAGGTGACCGGGAAGGCACAGTGGTGAAGAGGGGACAGCAGAGCGAGCACCTCCAAGCTGCAAGCACCGGAAAGGGACAATGGGATGGTGGAGAGGTGCGGCATGCCAGGAAGCGGCAGTAGTCCACAGAATGGGACCCACAGCCCCAGGTCACACGGGGTGGGGGTAGTTTTGCCAGATCCTGTCACCGATGCTCTCGTGCACCCAGGAAGTCTCCAAACGGGTGTGTCGCTCCTCAATGGGATTCTCAGGACCGAGCAATGCCGCAACGTCACGGCCATCCACAGCAATGGCATCCGCATTCTCGCCTGCCCGGGGCAGGTCAGGGTGGTCGGCCAGTAACACGTCCCCACAGGACTCACAGATGTTGTGCAGGATGCAGCAGCACACCATGACGTCCAGGGTGATTTCGGCCTACAAGTCCAGCAAGCTAAACAGGGAGCGCCAACGCTCCTTCAGACGCCCAAAGGCACGCTCCACGGGCAGGCAGGCACGGCAGTGGTAGTAGTTGTATTTACGCTGCACAGCATTGCGGAGGAAGCGGTATGGGGCCATCAGCCATGGCTGGAGGGCGAAGGCCTGGTCGACCAGGAGCAGTGGACCCACGGCATGCCCGCACACGGAAGCAGGCCCAGAGGTCAGGAAGCAGCCCGATGACAGCTTGGCCGCCAGGGGGGAGTTCCAGAAGATGGCCGTATCGTGGCTCCACCCGGACACACTCGCATAGACATCCATGAAGCACCCCTTGGCATCCAAAACTGCCTGAAGGACCATGCTGTAGAAATGCTTGTGGTTGTAGTACTCATCGCCAATGGAGGGGGAGCCAGGATGCGGACGGGGGTCAAGTCTAGAGCCCCGCCCACCTGCGAGAAGCCCAGGGCATGGAAGCCACGCATGTTCTCCTGCTCGTCCCCAACCCAGATGACGTCGGCCAGGTACAGCTCATTCAGCACGCTCACCGTCTCCCAGAAGATCTCGCAGGTGGTGAACACAGCCACCCCGAAGATCGTTGACAGCGGCAGGTACCCCACGTTGAAGGCCAGCTTGTACAGCATCAGGCCCAGATGGCGAGAGACCGGAATGGATGGGCGAGAGACCGGAATGGATGGGCGTATGATGGTACACTCCCTCTGCAGGACAGGGTTCACCTCGGCCACCAGCACCTTGAATGTCACACGGGACATGCAGAATCTCCCCTGGAAATGCTTGTCATCCTAGTCCTCCAAGTTCTGCATCTCCTTCCACACGGCATCCGTCTGTGGGAGCACCCAGCGCCGCATGGTCTCGCGCTGCTCAAGGAGGTCAGTCGATATTGCCAGGGGGGGGGTCTGCGGTGCAGGGCTTCTACGGCCGTGCCTTTGGCCAATGCCCCCATAGTCACCATGCCTGCATCACGGTGGCGCAGCAGTGGCAGGATGGTGGCCCAGCAACAGGGCAAGTCCTCCACAGCGCCGAAGGGCCAGCGGCCATCGGCCGTCCTGAACGTCAGCCCCGCAGGCAAGGCGCCACCCAGGCGGTGCAATCGGGCACGTAGCACGTCCTCCTCGTTGCCGTTGCCATGGTTGTGCGTAGCCGCCTGGATCGCTGCCTACAAAACAGACATAGCAAGCTCTCAGCGGGAGATTAGCCACCCATGCTGCAGAGGAGAGGCAGGCTCGATGGGAGGGCCGGTGGGCGTGACAAAGTGGGAGGGCGGAGGGAGGGGCGGCAACGTGCCAAGCATGGGACTGCCCAATACGGGAGTGTGTGGGAACGGGAGGCCAAGGCGGCTTTGTTATGGCTTCTGCACTCCTGCGAGAAAGGGGAGTGAAAGGAAGTGTCCAGAGTGGGGGGGTGCAATGGGGCAGCGCCGCTTCATGACGATGCGAGGGCACTACAGAGGGGGATGGGCACAGCTCGCTCAAGCCAATGGAAGGGCCTACAGCCGGCCCGGGATCGGACGGTGGCAATGCCTGATGCTCCGCTCCAGATGTCAAATGTGACACAGGATTTCTCCCAGGGCCAGCTCCAGAGCGTAGAGGCACCGTGCCGTATGGGCCCTCAGCCTTCTGCGGATGGCACGGCGGAGAGAGCACAGCTTTTCTGGGAGGGGGGAAGAGAAGGGGAGGGGAGCGGAGGGAGGACAGCCATCAGTGACATGGAGCCCATAGCGGTTCCCCTGCACCCAGGCCAACCGACCCACACACCAACCTCCATGCTGCAGAGCCCTGTGGCGTCGACCAGGGTGGCTCGCGCAGAGCCCAGCGGACCTGTACGCTGCTGCCATCTCAACAGGATGGGGCTGCAATGACAGACAGTGGGGCTGCATGCGAATGAATGGAATCCAATATGGGCAACATAGTAGCGACCTCTGCATCTACTTGGCCATGGGCGGCCTGAATGGGCCGAGGGAGACGGTTGTCAGAGAAACGGGAGGCAACAGGGGGCTTATCGCGGCATGGGGAGGAGGTGTCTAGTCTATTGTCTACTGCCAAGGACCCTCAGCGGACGGGCACAGGCCAAGTTAACATCTGGGATTGTTTAGCATGGGGGGGGGAAATCAAATAAGGGGAGACACGAGAGAGGTGTACAAAATTATGCCTGGTGTGGAGAATGTGGAGAGGGAGGCATTTTTCTCCCTTTCATAAAAGTAGAAGCCAAAGGAGTCAGCCCATGAAGCTAATGGTTGGGAAATTCAGGACAGAGTAAAGGAAGGGCTCCTTCACACAGCATATAGTTATACAGATGGAATAAAAGCCATGGCAAACTTGTGTTTTGGCAGTAGCCTCCCAGCTGGTGGCAGATGTTAGGTTGCCCTGTGTGCAAAAGAAACAAGCCAAAAAACGTTGCAATTGGAGGCAATGCTTACCAAGCCAAAAAAGCTGGCCATAAGTCTGGATAGATGTAAATGGAGCAGAAAGACTGATCTGACAGATGTTCTGTCAAATAATAATAATAATAATAATAATAATAATAATAATTCAATCATTACAAAACTTGGAGGTTTAAAAGACCAGCATATAAGGCTATCATGATGCTTTGAAATGTCACAAACTGTGCTTGCTTACAACTTACCCTCCATGCACCCATACATTTCAGCATGGGAGGGCAACTGTCAAGTGCTCACCTGGGCCTTCTGAGAGCTTGGGTGGGGGTCCGCATTCATGTTTGGCACACCCAACTGGGTCTGGGGGCAGATGCTGGGGGGGTTGCAAGACTCCTAGACTTGGGTAGTCAGGCACTCACTGTATCCCTAACTTGAACCACCTCAGTGATTCCTGCATCCCTACCAAGCATCAGTTTCTGGACATGGCCTGAGACAGAGGCCTGGACCACTTGCAAAAGGCCCAACCCCATCAGGGACTCCAGAAGAATAACATGGGGAAATGGTATTAAAAATTCTGAGAGATCCAGTAGAACTAAGAAGGCCATCCTCTGGCAAGCTGTAGCCAAATATTCAGTCTGGAGATGGGCGGGGCAAGGCAAAACACACACCTGAAAATGACCCAGGTAAGGCAGCTTCTCTTCTAGGCCTCTCCCCAGAAGCACAAACCACCTCTAACCATTTTAAAATATTACTTAAAGTGCTTTCACACTTCAGCCTAAGTGGAAGGAAGTGCACATTTTTCCAGTGCAAAAAAGAAAAGGAAATAAGATCATATGCTACAAACCCAGCTAAGACATGAAAACAGGAGAATATTGATGTCCTTGATCATCACTGATTCCCGCATCCCTACCCAGCAGCAATTGTTGGACGTAGTCTGAGACAAAGGACCAAAACATTTTCACAACTGCATCTTCAAGGCTTAGTCCCATCAGGGAGTCCAGGATATCATGGTTGACGGTACTAAAAGCTGCTGAACTGCCCATTAGAATAGGGTGACCAGATAAAATCCAGGTCAGGGCTCATGTAACTTTAACAGTTGTAGAGAAAAGGGAATTTCAGCCAGTGTTATTAGTATGCAATTAGTTCCTGATGAAATCCCCTCTTCATCACAACAGTTAAAGTTGCAGGGGCCCTGCCTTCTTTTGTATATGGTCACTCTAGTATAGTGCATGCACCTTGAACTGTTGTGATGAAGAGGGAATTTCACCAGGAACTAATTGCATACAAATGACACTGGCTGAAATTCCCTTTTCTCTGCAACTGTTAAAGTTACATGAGCCCTAACCTGGATTTTATCTGGTCAGCCTACAGTAGAAGTAATAGGGCCATGCACACCATGTGGTTCCTAGTCTAGGGCCAGATCTACACCAAGTGGGATATAGCACTATGGAACTGGTATGAATAGGGTGACCATATGAAAAAGGAGGACAGGGCTCCTGTATCTTTAACAGTTGTATTGAAAGGGGAATTCCAGCAGGTGTTATTTGTATGCATGCAAGACCTGGTGAAATTCCCTCTTCATCACAACAGTTAACGCTACACTAGCTATACTAGAGTGAGCAGATACAAAAGAGGGCAGGGCTCCTGCAGCTTTAACGGTTGTGATGAAGAGGGAAATTCATCAGGTGCTGCATATGTACAAATGACACTGGCTGAAATCCCCTTTTCCATACACTGTTAAAGTTACATAAGCCCTGTCCTCCTTTTCATACGGTCAGCCTAGGTATGAAAGCAGTATAGAAAAGGCAGGAGCCACACCAAGCAGGATATAGGACTATGAAAGCAGTATATGGAATGTGTCTTATGGGCCCCAACAGTTGTCAGTGCACTTCCATACCGCTATAAAGCAGTAGTGTGGCTCCTGCATTTTATATACTGCTTTCATACTGTTTTCATAGTACTATATCTTGCTTGGTGTAGATTGGGCCTAGGTCTTCCACCAAGGCGACCCAATATTCTCAGTTCTACATCCCAGTCAAAAAACTGACTAAAATGTGTCTGGAGGGCTCATTAAAAAAATACCCAGCATTCTCCATCCATCTCCAACAGCCATTCTTGTCAACCTTCAGAAGTACACACTGCCTGTTATGAATCCTTTCCTTGCATTAAATCTACAGTGGTGTCAAGACCAGCAGTGGTGGTGAATGTCGAAAAGAAGGAGAAAAAGGGGGGGGGGCTTTTTTCTTCCCTTCTTTGTTACCCTGGTGTGCTGGGTCACAGCACAAAAGAGCAAAGGCAGACCAGATAAAATCCAGGTCAAGGCTCCTGTAACTTTAACAGTTGTAGAGAAAAGGGAACTTCAGCCAGGGTCATTTGTAGGCAATTAGTTCCTGGTGAAATTCCCTCTTCATCACAACAGTTAAAGCTGCAGGCACTATTCTAGAGTGACCAGATACGAAAGAAGGCAGGGCCTTCCAACTCCAAGCAGTTTTGGATGATATAGATTTTCTAGACCCATCTCAAACCGGCTTCTGGGCAGGATATGGAGTTGAGACTGCTATGGACACCTTAGTGGATGATCTACGCTTGAGTATTGACGGGGGAGTGTGTCCCTGCTGGTACTTCTGGACCTCTCAGTGGCTTTCAATACCATCGACCATGGTATTCTTCTGGAATGCCTGAGAGGATTGGGACTTAGAGGCACTGTGCTTCAGTGGTTCCAGTCCTACCTCTCAGGCAGGTTCCAGATGGTGATGCTTGGGGATAGTTGCTCCTCAAAGAAGGAGATGCTATGTGGTGTACCACAAGGCACCATCCTATCCCCAATGCTGTTTAACATCTACATGAAACCGCTGGGAGAGATCATTCGGAGGCATGGGGTGGGGTGCTATCAATACACTGATGACACCCAAATATATTTCTCTATACCTTTGACAACAGCGTCAGCTAAGGATAGTGTGTCTCCTCTGAATGAATGCTTGGAGGCGGTAATGGGCTGGATGAGGAAAAACAAACTGAAGCTGAATCCAGACTAGGGTGACCAGATAAAATCCAGGTCACGGCTCTTGTAACTTTAACAGTTCTAGAGAAAAGGGAATTTCAACCAGTGTCATTTGTATGCAATTAGTCCCTGGTGAAATTCCCTCTTCATCACAACAGTTAAAGGTGCAGGCACTATACGAGAGTGACCATATACAAAAGAAGGCAGGCCCCCTGCAACTTTAACAGTTGTGATGAAGAGGGAATTTCGCCAGGAACTAATTGCATACAAATGGCACTGGCTGAAATTCCCTTTTCTCTACAACTGTTAAAGTTACATGAGCCCTGACCTGGATTTTATCTGGTCACCCTAATCCAGACAAGACAGAGGTGCTTACTGTCAAGGGCCACAACCTGGGGTTGGAGGTGTGTCAACCAGTTCTGGATGGGGTTACACTCCCCCTGAAAGGCTGTGTTCACAGCTTGGGGGTGCTCCTAGATCTATCGCTCCAAATGACAGCTCAGATAGATGCGACAGCCAGGAGTGCCTACTATCAGCTTTGGCTGATATGCCAGCTGTGCCCCTTCCTAGAGTTGGAAGACCTAAAGACAGTAGTGCACACGCTGGTAACTTTGAGGCTCAACTTCTGCAGTGCGCTGTACATAGGGCTACCTCTGTGCCTAGTCCGGAAACTTCAACTAGTTCAAAATATGGCAGCCAGATTGGTCACTGGTACACCTAGGGGTGACCATATCACACCAGCTTTGAAATCTCTCCACTGGCTGCCAATTAGTTTCCGGGCGAAGTATAACGTGTTGGTCATTACCTTTAAAGCCCTACATGGTTTGGGTCCATGTTACCTATGGGATTGCCTTCTCCCATACAATCCGCCCTGCACACTCAGGTTCTCTGGGAAGAATTTACTACAGTCAACAAAAACTAGGTTGACAACCGTTACCCAGAGGACCTTCTCTTCTGCCTCTCCCAGATTGTGGAATGACCTGCTGGGAGAGATCCGCCAACTCACTAGTCTTCAAGAATTTAAAAGAGCTCCTGGCAGGCCTACCCAGATGAATTTTAAGTGTTTTATTGGTGTTTTTCTGGCATTTTAATAATGTATTGGTTTTATGTGCTTTTAATCAGTTTGTGTATTTTATGCTTGATGTTGTTCCCCGCCTCAATCCGGAGGGAGAAGTGGGTAATAAATAAATAATTTATTATTATTATTATTATTATTATTATTATTATTATTATTGTGATGAAGAGGGAATTTCACCAGGAACTAATTGCATACAAATGACACTGGCTGAAATTCCCTTTTCTCTACAACTATTAAAGTTACATGAGCCCTGACCTGGATTTTATCTGGTCACCCTAAAAGAGCATGAGTGATGATTGGAAATATATAGTACTCCAGAGAGGGATTCAAATATCATTACCCTTCCAATCTGATTGCTTCAAACTGCCTCATTAACCATGGAGGTGACCATGCCCTAGTTAGTGACAGGGGGTACTTAGGAGCAATCATGTCAACAACTCAGGTCATCTCCATGTTCTAGAGAACAAGAAGGATTTCAACAGGGCTGCCAGCTGTGTCAACAGGAACTCCTTGGGGGCTATCAGGAAACTGGGAACAAGTGAGGAATTTGCTCCGTCAGATCATTTTTGCACATTTCTCCAATCTACACCCTGCAGAAACAAGTGTCAACCTGGACCTGTTTTTGGTTCAGAAATCTGTACGTTTAGGATTTGGAATCCATTTCACAGAATACTCAAAGTCTGGATGTGTACAGTTGGAAAACTGCATGCAATATATATATATATATATATATATATATATATACACACACACACACACATGGAAACAGTTATTTATTTTTTTAAAACTTTATGCATGAAACTGGCGAAAATGGTCTCTAAGCTGAAAAAAACAAAACAAAAAGCAAGAAACAGGAGTGCTTTCAACTGGACATGACAGATCCAGTGATCTCTTCAGGAAACCATCCAAATTCAATAGCCGCTGGTACAGACCGACTGAATTTCTCCAACGTAGAAGCTTTGTCAGGATTTCAAATGTGGCCCTTTTTACTAAAGTGTGCATCATATCTTTTTTTAAAAAAATCTACTTGGAGGACAAAATGGTCCAAAGCATTTCATTCCCTTAGCTGCTGAAGAACCCACTGTACTAACTTGGATGTACTCTTCAGTTCAGTTCAGTTCAGTTCAGCTCAGTTCATTTTATTTGTTTTCTCTGTACTTTTCAGGGTGTTTTTAGCTATGGACTATAAGTGCTGAAAGTAGGAAACATAATGCAAATGGTTTAATAAAAATCTGAAATCAATCAATAAATTATGTTCCCAATAGAGTAAACCCTGAATATCATCAGTTTTATGTACCACATCTTACTTCTTCTTTCTGCTACACCGTGGCTCAGTTTGGACAACACATTAGGCAACGGAGGAGGGGGGGAACAATCGTCAGTTGTGTTGCTTATTGTGTCGTCTGGAGGGCAGCACACAACACACACACAACTGACAGTACGTTAATCAGGCACTTTAAACAATGCAGCGAAACAACGGGCTTGCACGTTGTTTAGCTCGAAGCCCCATTGTTTAAAGTCTCGTCCGAATTCAGCCCCCCCCCTCTCTCCATGGACTATTCCGTTTTGGAATAGAGTTCTGCTGCCTAGAGCAGCCCAAAAAAACCCCAGCCACTCTATGCAGCCGGCAGAACTCATGGTGCATGCTGGGATACAGCTGGGGGACACACGGAGGAGAAGCTACAACCAAACTGGCCACCGCAAGTTCCTTGAAGCCGGGGCGTTTGCCGGTTCCAAGCAGCGCCGGCTGCAGTGTGTCATCTGTGGAGCTCCTCCTGCCTAACGCACGGTCAGTACGTTATTTACCTAGGCTGACCATATGAAAAGGAAGACAGGGCTCAAGTAACTTTAACAGTTGTAGAGAAAAGGGAATTTCAGCCAGTGTCATTTGTATGCAATTAGTTCCTGGTGAAATTCCCTCTTCATCACAACAGTGAAAGGTGCAGGGTCCCTGCCTTCTTTTGTATATGGTCACTCTAGTATAGTGCCTGCAACTTTAACTGTTGTGATGAAGAGGGAATTTCGCCAGGAACTAATTGCATACAAATGACACTGGCTGAAATTTTCCTTTCAATACAACTGTTAAAGTTACATGAGCCTTGTCCTCCTTTTCATATGGTCAGCCTAATTTACCCCTCCGTTGCTTAATCTGTCGTCCGAACTGAGCCCATATCGTCCTGAAGCATAATGACCCTGGAGTTCCTGCAATGAAACACATTGCATCAGAAACTTTAATGCACCCATGGAAGTATATCAAAACTAACTACTTATAAATAGATGGGGATCTTGCTTTTTGATGACATAGGAAATTGGTAGCACTTTGCTTCAGTCTCCTCTTGCTGTCTGACTTGAGGTCTGCATCCAACTTCAACTATGCAGACTGGTGGCCTTGCCATTGTTGTTCTCTCATTGATGCTCTTGGCTTCTCCAGGTAAGTCATCTATCAAAATCATGAGACATTAGAGAAAGAGCTATAGAATAGGGATGTGCATTATATCAGATCCAATATCCGATTCTGATTAAAATCAGAGAAAATCGGACTTCTGATTCCAATTTAAAAATTTGAAATCCATTTTTCCCGATCCAATTTTTTGGTCTCCAACTTTAATCAGAGAAAATTGGAAAATTGGATGCCATTTTGAATGCTTTTTCCCATTTTGTATTTGTGTGCTACAAAAATACTTATAACTTTTTTATTTGTAGATATAGAAGGATGAAACATGGCCACTTTGCAGATAGGTTTGAGGTACTTATCTGTGAGAAATTTCAGAAAGCTAGGTCCAGGCATTTTGTGGCTATGCATGAATGCCTATAATTTCTTTATTTTTAAAGATCCACACAAGAAACTTTGCTACATTTCAGATGGCATGTTGGGACTCACGTGTGTGAAATTTCAGAAACATAGGTGTTTGCCTTGTGTGGCAATTAATTCTTTAAAAATGGGTAGCAGAGGGTTAAAGACAAGTATGCCTTCAACATTTTTATTTTTAAAAAGCCAAACATGAAACTTGTCCACATTAGAGATACCACTTTGGTTGACACATGTGAGCAATTTCAGAAGCATAGCTTCAGGCATGTAATGGCAAGGTATTGTGGGAGAAATGAGAAGAGAAACCCATTTAACTTGTTTATTTGGAAAGATAGAAGCATGAAACTTGCCCACATGGAAGATGGTGTGAGGTACTTATCTGTGAGAAATTTCAGAAAGATAGCTTCAGGCATTTTGTGGCTATGCATTTTTTTACTTTAAAGGTTCCAAAAGTTGAAAAACAGAGGCTTTGACAGCTGTCAAATCGCACCCCCGCTCCCCCACCTTCCCCTCTCTCTGTTACCTGTCAAACCCATTGTATTGGAAGTTTTGGTTCTTTTAAAGTAAAAAAATTCATAACCATAAATGCCTGCACCAATCTTTCTGAAATTTCAATGCAGTCAACCAGCTGTCAAAACTAGCATGATCTTTCAAAAAATCATAGAAAATCGAGGGTTTGAGCAATTGCTCTGGATTTTTTTCACAAATGACTATCCAGATCCCATCTTCAATGTCCCATGAATTTCAAGTTTTTATCTTTAAAAATGAAGAAGTTACAGTGGGTGGGTGGGTGGGTGTGAGGCTTTTGGGGGACCCCCTACAACTTTTTAATTTGAAAAGATAGACACATGAAACTTTTTGGACAATGCAGATTAGATCTTGCTAGTCCTGGCTCCCCAAGTTCCATGCCATTATCATTTCAAATAAAATGTTATGCATGTGTTTCCCCCAATGCAAGCCTATGGGGAAAAAAAACAGACAAGAAGTATTTTGACAGAACGGAGGCCTGGTCAACCTGCAATCAAAAAAGTTGCACAATGTTTAAAAAGTCATATAAAATTGAGGATTGGAGGGATCGATCTGAAATTTCATACACTTATCTAGCACATGTTGCTACACATATGTGCCAAATTTCAGATCAATCCCTCCACCCCTGTATTTTATATGAATTTTTCAAACATCGTGCAACTTTTTTGACAGGTCTGAATGAATGCACGTGGCGAGCTGTCATTCTGACCTGTCAGAACTTAAACGATGTTTAAAAAATTCATATAAAATTGAGGGTCAGAGGGATTGATCTGAAATTTAATACACATACTTAGGCATACCCCATAGCACTGTGACCAAGTTTCAAGCCTCTAACTTTTAAAATACAGACGTTTTAGGCATTTCTATCTTTTTAAAAAATCAGCTTTATAGGGCAAAATAGGGCTCCAAAAATCCGATATGATTTGATACTATTAACCTCTGATATAATCGGACCTGATTTGTTTTAATAGGGATTTCTGGTAATGATACGATACGATAATTTCAGCCGTGCACATCCCTACTATATACAGCATTTGCTTGGTTACATGGGCTGGAGGATGCTATTGCACCTGCTAGTTCCTAGTCAACAGCTGGTTGGCAACAGTCTGCTGGAATAGACAGATCCTTGGTCTGATCCACCATCGCTCTTCCTATGTTCTTAGAGAATCAGATTCAATCTCCTTTGGTCTACAAAGTATCAATCAAGGCTAGGTAAAAAATAAGAATAATGATATCAGAGAAGTTGGTAATTCCCTTGTTTGGCTTATGAATTTGTACCCCATGAACGATGGAGCCCATGGGAAAGCCCCTCCCATAGGAGATATGCTCATAAAGCATACAGGGGGGAAACAAACAAACAAACAAACAAACAAACAAACAGAGGAGAGTGTATTTCCCAGTTCATTTGTAGAAAGAGAAGGAAATGAATGCAGGGAAACCACCGAACGCTACAAGTGCCACGAATTTACTTGGTGTTCTTAGGCAATCCATTGCATTTCAGTTTCAACACCCAGTTGTTGTTGTTGTTGTTGTTGTTATTAGTATTATTAGTATTATTATTATTATTGTTATTATTAGCAAAAGGCATTCCATCTCTCTGCCCCCAAGTAACCAATGACCTAGAAGTGTGTTGTCAAATATACTAAAAGAAAGGGATGGCTTAAATAAACAAAAGCAACCAAGAATTTTAGTCCATTTTAAAACAAAGAAATGCATTTTTGCGCAAGCAGAAGTGACCTTCTATCATAATAAAACTGTTGATTTTTAAGGTGTTACACAGGACTCTGCCTCGTTTTTGTTGCAACAGACTCACACAGCTCTCGCTCTGGAGATTGTTAAACAATTGTGTCTCTCTAGGATTAGCCAATGTTTGGGATAGATTAATCAAGACTCCAGAGGACTGTAAAAGAATTCAAGGATTTTGTACTACTAATAAAACATGCGGCACACCCTATCCTATCCAGGGAACATGCGGTGGAGGCACCTTATGTTGTTTACCGTAAGTTAGTTTTCCAGATCAATAATATATAAATGGATCATGGATTAAATTTTAATACGTCTGTATCCCATTTGGATTCTTTTCGAGGGCAGGCTCCCTGACAGGACTCCTTGACCAGTGATGGGAATTTTATATCTCTCTCTCTCTCTCTCTCTCTCTCTCTATCTATCTATCTATCATCTATCTACATTTTATTTAATTACTTACTGACTGACTTGCTAATTGCTTAGTATTTATATCCCACATGTCATCTATAGAGCTCAAGAAACCACATCTGGTTCCTTCCGACTCCATTTTTATTTTCTATTTAATGCAAATCAGGAAAAAGAAAACGCCACATACCTTTTTGTCAAAGAAATACCGTGATTAATCATATTGATAGTTTTTTTTATGAGACATTTATGCATATAAAATGCCATATTTTCAATACATATTTTTGCGTAAGCAGGCCTTCTATCCACAGACACTTATATCATAATAAAACTATTCATTTTTAAGGTGTTACGCAGGACGCTGCATTGTTTTTTTTTTCCAACAGATGTCAGCCAGTCAAGCCCCCAGTTCCTTTAAAACTACACGGAGGCTTAAGGGCACATTAAATGCACTCAGAGAAAATAATCCAGACTTTTAGCATTCTAGGAAAGGTTGGGGAAGAGGCGGGTTGTTAGCAGGACAGGCATGGCGTCATGTGAGTACCATGCTGCAAATCCACACACCAGGCATAGTGAGAGTGTTCTAAATCACTGGTGTGATGGAGCTCTTAGTTTCACAAAGGAACAACCAGCCAGCTGCCATAATGCTATATGGGCGTTGCTAGGCTTGGGCCCATTGGGAGGGCTCCCCCTCACCCCTTCAGCCATGCTAAAGGTGGTTTTCAAGGGGAAATGTAATCATTAAATGGCTATCATTGTGCCTCGACTGAGGTGTATTATTTATTGATTTTTAATTTACTATATGCTAAATCCACCGTTTTTTTTTTTTTTTAGCTCTTGGTTATACCCCCCCCCCCCCAATAATAATTTAAAAAGGTGTTGTATCTTCTGTATTGATACATACAAAGTCAACTGTTACAAAACCAAATGTATTCTATTTTGGCAGATTTGGTAAAAAGTAAAGTGTGGGAATTGCAGAGAAACTTCCTCCAGTTCAGCAACGATTATCATCTCAGCATCTAGAATGATCCATTCTTATTTCACCTGAAGAGAACGTTACCCTGAAATGGAGATCCTACTTCAGTGACAGAGAGGCCTTAAAACAAACTTGTAGCCTGAATAAACACATTACATGTTACTGAAATATGTGTCTGCGTTATTCTGTGATCAACATTCCCTGTTGACTCTGTTATTTTCCCAGAAAGTAACAAATTCACCTAGACTCAGTGCATGCGCAAAAATGACATTTCTTTTTTTAAGATGCAGAGCAGGCATACTCCAAAGCCTGCAATCATTTAAAAATTTAATAGTGAATTTGTGAAAGTCCAACCCAGGATCATTAAATTGCAGTTTTGTGGAGCACTGTACTTTCTTTGTTAATGTACGTTTGTGTTTTCCAATAAGTAATACACACAAAATACAACAGAACAATGTCCAGAAATAATATTGGAGGGCTAACAGTCACTAGTGTAAATGGGTTGAAGAACTGCAACTTGATTCAAATTTGCAAATGATCTACAGTCACCATTACCATAGCTGTTATTAACTCCCAAACCCTCTGGCGGGCCTCCTCCAAAGCTAAGGAGAGAGCTGGAAGGATATATTGCAGAGTACCTGGACATATTTAGAAAAACGGTGCTAGATCGGGGCAAAGACAAATCTAGTCTAGAATTCTGTTTGCACAGCGGTAACTGCAAACCAATGGGACACAGAAAACAAGACATGAAAGCATGAATATGCTGCTTGTGTTACCTAGCAACTGGCACACAGTGGCAAATAGCTTCTGATCCTGAAAGTACCATAGAGCTACCACGACTAACAGCCATTTTCTTATCTCAGCCAAAACTCTTATTGAAATGGGTCCAGATTAGGCATGTGTATCGTATTGTTAAAATGTACGATAATGATACGATATGCTCCTTATCGTGCATACGATAAAAGATAACGATAGGAAACCCGACGATAATTATCGGAGATGATAGGAAATCCTACGATAATTATCGTATTTTATTGTTATATGGTAAGGCGCTTTCTCTTTTGCTGCCATATGGACGGAGCTAGAAGGTGGGGTGTGCTTGCTGAGATGGACAGATTCAGTGACCAATCGTGCAGCAAGGATTCTAGCAGGCTCCAATCGCAATGTTGGAGGAGGGCTAAGGATATCCCCGCATAAAACCCCCACCCTTGGATTCTCCATTTTTGTTGGGCATAGGAGTTGAAAGGAGAAGGAGTATTTGGCGGACATCTGTGCGTTTTACTAGTATTACTGGCAATTGTAGATTCTTCTTCTATCTATTTTTCGTCTTGCTCCTTTCTTTCTGTTCTCCTTTGTGTCTCCGGTTCATTCCTTGTGTGTGTGCTGCTTCTTGGTTTGATTGAGGGTTAGGTTAGCGTGACTGGGGGGTTCTGTGAGTGAGTGTGTTGTTCTCTTCCCTGTTTCCTGTTATAAAATAACCCCCCCCCAAAAAACCCAAAAAATATTCTCTCTCTTTCTCCCTCTCCCTCTCTCCCTTTGTGTGTGTGTGTGTGTGTGTGTGTGTGCTTGCTTGCTTGGCTATGAGTGTGCTGGTGTGTCCTGTAGCCTGCTAGTGCTACACAGGAGCACTATACATCTGTGGCCAAAGCAGCACACATTGCAAAAAGTGTTTTGGGCAAAGCATACATTTTGCAGCACCATAATGAAACACAGCTCTAAGGCGTTCCTTGGGTGAGGTGGATCCTCTGGCTCTAGGAGAGATGCTGCTGCTGGGAGCAGTTCTGGGGTGGCTGTCTCTCCCCCCCCCCATGCAAATAAAGTGCAAGTCTGCCATTTTTTAGGGATGTGCATGCCCAAAATTATCATCTCGTATCGTTATCGGAAGTTTGGACCAAAAAATTGTTGTCTCCAATAATATCGTAGGTGAACTGTATCGTAAGGTATCGTATTTTTGATAATTATCGGAAATACGATATTATATCGTTTCTACATTTTGCCCTAGAGAGAGTTGCTTTTTGAGTCAGAAAGGCCTAAAACTTCTAAATTTTCCAAGTTACAAGTACAAAACTTGGTGACAGTGCAGACTGAGTGTTGCTAGTCATGTGTGCCAAATTACAGAACAGTCGGTGCAAGCATTACTCGGAAGTAAGCTTTCAAAATCCACTGTTTCAGGTGGTTGAAAAATGTAGTCTTTTTCAAGACGTCCATTACAGATGGACATCTCACAGATGGCCTTGAGGGGACTCAGCTGTGCCCAATTTCAGATGCACAGCTGCAGCTGTTTCTCAGAAGTAAGCTTTCTCAGCAACACATGAATTTGGATGACACATTAAGCAATGGAGGGGTAAATAGCGTACAGACCAGGAGTTAAAGAGGCGGCGCTCACCACACAACACGCTGCAGCCGGCGTTGCACAGCACCAGCGAACGCACTGGTGGTTAACAACAAACGCGGCTGTGACTGACAGCCCACCTGCCATGTTGCCCGCCCACCAACCACCGCTAGTCCTCCCAGAGGTATCCCAGCACACACTGTGGCCAGAAAGCCATGGGCGCCGCCACTGAAGCTGCAGGAGGACACACCTCTCCAACACCATTGGATGCTCAAAGGCACTGGGCGGGACACACCAGCCCCGGGTGGAGAAGCAGACAGGAGGAGTGGCCACACTGACAGAGCAGCTGCCCCATATCCCCAGCACAGCACCCCAACCATTGGCACCCACGCCCATCACACCCGAAGTCCTGATGGGACCAGGCATGGGCCAGCTGGCTAGCCATCAGACAGGCACAAAGTACTCATGCCTGATCCATTTTCCACAGTGCCCCACAGCCCCATCCAGAGTTGAGGAAGGCTGAGCATGGCCAATGCACAGGCAAGCTGTGGCCAACGTGCAGACCTGGGTGCCAGAACCAGATGGCAGGCAGCCCTGCCCCAGGAGCAGCCCACGGTCACCCTACATGGGAGGCACGGCAGCCGCGAAGGCACCCAACATCCCCAAGCCTCCACCCAAGATGAATCCCCCCCCCAAGTGCAATACCCGCAAACACTGGAAAGAAGGCTAGAGAGGGGGAAAGTAAAAAAGCTTTATTCAGCGTGGCGTATAAAAATGGTTACATGGGTACAGGGCCACTTCGAAGCACAGGCTGAGTCATCGGAAAGGACAGTTGCCCTCGGGCTGAGAGAAGGCAACCAGGAAGGCACAGTGGTGAGGGGACAGCAGAGGAGGTCACCTCAATGCAGCAAGCAGTGGAAAGGGAAGATGGGGAGGCAGATAGGGGTGCACTGCCAGGAAGCAACAGCAGTCCACAGAAGGAACCCCACAGCCGCAGATCACACGGGATGGGGGTTGTGCAGCCAGATCAAGTCACCGATACTCTCGCGCACCTGTGCCACTTCCGCACAGGCACAGTGCTCCCCAACAGGATTCATGGGCCCGGGTAATGGTGCAACATCACGCCCATCCACAGCAATGGCATCAGAGTCCTTGCCCGGCCGAGGGAGGTCAGGGTGGTCCTATTGGATCTTGTACTGTGGTTGAACTCTATTCATGATACCATCAAATTCACTTGCAAATCTGACAGCAAGAGGTTAGCATTCCTGGATACCTACGTCAATGAGATTGGAGGTAGACTTTCAGTTAGTGTATATACCAAGGTTACAGATAAGAATTCCCTCTTACACTATTCTTCGTTTCATACGCCTCATCTCCGTCGGATGCTACCATACGGACAATATTTAAGATTAAAACGTAATTCCTCCTACAATACGGATTATCATGGAGCCAGGGTACAACTGAGACATCATCTACTAGATAGTAATTATCCAAGCGATGTAGTAATGCAAGCAGAATACAGGGCGGATAAGGTTCCACGTACCCAGTTATTACAGGATAGAACAAGAGCAGGAGATAACAGATTAACTTGTTCTTTCATGTACTCGCATCTTTCATTTCAGATAAACAATGTTGTCAAGAAACACTGGCATTTGATTGAAGACATTCTGGGGTGTAGGGAAGTTCCCAGAATTGGCTGGAGAAGAACTAGTAACTTACGTGACAAACTAGTACATTCTGATTTGGATAAACCTGTTCGTGCTTCTCCTGCCGCCAGCGGACAGTATCGGTGCCATGGTTGCTCTGTTTGCTCATTAGCTTTAGTAACAAAACAGTATGTCGATCCTACAACTCAGTATACTTACCAACTGAAACACTTTTCAAATTGTGCCACTAAACAGGCTATTTATATCATTATATGCCCGTGTGGACTACTGTATGTAGGAAAGACTCTTCGCAGGATTTGCACTAGAATCACTGAACATCGTTCTAAATTAAAACATCAAATTTTGGAAGCACCATTGGTGGAACATTTCATGGATAAGAAACATAGATTTGATGACTTTAGATTCTTCTCCCTTGGAACTCGGGGGAAGGCCTCTAATGTTGATTGTAGCATCCTGATAGGTTCAGGTCAGGAGAGGCATTTTAATCACATTTTGTGGTCCTGAACCATGTAAGGCTTTCTAGGTTAGAAACAGCACCTTGAATCAAGGTCAGAAATATACTAGCAGCCAATGCAAGTGGGCCAGATTTAGATCAGATATTCTGATCCCTCTTATTAATCTAGTTGCTGCATTTTGCACGAGCTACAGCTTCTGAACACTCTTTGAGGGCAGCCCCGCATAGTGAACATGGTAGTAATCAAACTCTGATTGAAAGGGAAGCAGTCAAAATATAGGGCAGAGCCAATTAAACCAACAAAGGTTAAGTTAACCCCTTCCAACCAACCAACAAGCGCCGTTGCACATTTCTAACAAAAGTAAGCCCCACATAGTGCATATAGTAGTAATACAACTTCGAGGTTACCACCATTGCTGTTGTACATCGCTGCAGCCTTTCAAAATAATCTTTTTTACTTGTTATTATCCATTCATTCTCACTTTTGAACAGCCTCCTTCGAGACAGGATATAAATATTTAAAAAATCAACGTATGAATAATGGAGTTACTTTGGGGTGGGGCATTCTAGCTAAGAAGGACCAACTCCGTCGTTTAGTGGCTGATGGGTTCAGTTTCGGCAGGGGCTTTCCTTGGCATGTTCCCTTCTCAATCTTGTGGTTCACACCCCTCTGCGTTGTGTCAGCCCTATTTCTTGGAGATATGGTGGAGATAAAATAGGAGACCACCATGCTCTTTGGAACGTCCGCCTGTGTTCAGTCTCACTAATTTGTCCGGCTGACGCATAGGTTGAACTAAGTGCCAGACTCAGGGATCAGCATCATTGGGAGGGGCACAATATGTGCAGCCTCCACCCTGTTGCTCCAAGCCCATGCTCTTTCTGCCTGTTCACCTACCCCCTCTAACCATGGGAGCAGTGCCAGAAGGAAGGAGAAGGCTATTCCTTCAGAGCAACAGTCTCTGCTTGCCTTGCCCTCTCCCTCTTGTTCTATGGGATGGATTGAACCCAAATTTATAGTTTCAACAGTCCCTTCCCAGCCTGCCCAGTCTCTGAGGTCATTAGTTTAGATGCTCCTGGTGGTTCCCTGTGTACCTGTCATCTGTTGGGTCCACTCAGAGTAAACCCTTTAATATGCATTATCCCTCTCTGTGGGGTTCCCTGACTATCTATACAAGGCATTGAATTTGCATCACATGGACAACAGCGCAAGGGACACTGGAGCTCAGCTGGTTACAGTCTTCCCCACTACTGTATTTCTATTTAAGTTATGGTAATTATTTCTACATTCTCTTTATACATAGAAATGAGCATATATAAATGCTATACAAATCTGTCTCCTCCTTGGTCCTCTTCTTGACAATGCCTGACTGTGTTCTTTCTCCAGTGCCTAGTTCAAAGTGCCCTCCCCCTGCTTCACAAAGTGTCCTAGGAAGTAGGATAGGCTAAGAGAGTATTGCTGGTCCAAGGTCTCCCAGGTCTTAGTCTATGGACTCTGAGCACTACATTACACTCTCTGACCTGTGAGGACAAAATGAACCAACCTATTTATCAAGAGTCTCTTTTGAATCCCAGGAGTGCCACTTCTGGTTTTGAACATACGAACTTAAGAAGTACCATGCTGGAACAGACCGAGGGTCCATCTAGTCCTGCAACCAGCTTTTGGCCAGGTATCAACAAAGCAGCACACGGTGCAACAGCACCCTCCCACCCATGTTCCCCAGCAACTGGTGCATATAGGCTTACTGCCTCTGACACTAGAGTTAGCACATAACCATCAGGGCTAGAAGTCATTGATAGCCTTCCCCTCCAGGAATTTATCCAACCCCCTTTTAAAGCCATTCAAATTGGTGGCCATCACTACATCTTCTGGCATCAAATTTCATAGTTGAACTACGCGTCGTATGAAAAAGTTTAATCAGTCAGGAACGGTGGAGGGAGCTTCTTGGCCATTGCAAGAAAAGGACTGAAAATCTGCCAGAAAGGGAAGCAAATAATATGTTCTCAAAATTCAAGTGGATCACAACATATCAATGAATGAATGAATGAATGAATGAATACCAGAGTTGGAGGAAGGCAATTGGGATTGGTACAACAATGCACAGGGAGGGAAGGTATAAGTCCTCTCTCCTTAATCACACTTGGTAAAAAATAATAAAAAAAAACCTTCTCCTCCCCAGGGTGGCAATTAGTATTGGGGAAAATTTCTCATTAGTGCCCAGTGTTATTTAAGTTTAAAAATTCATGCAATGTGAATGTTATTCATGTAGTTATCTTCACAGACACTGAGCCAATAATGCATTGTCTATCACTCCCATCTATTCTTCCTTGTTTTCTACCTGTCCTGGAATATTGGTACACCTGCATCATTAGATCTTGCAAAGTATCATTCTTTGATAGCATTTCAGGTCTGCTTTAAGGTACAGGCCTCCCAAGGAGGAACAGAATGGCTATTTATTAAGTGATTGGAAAGCATGATTTCCCATAGGTTGCACACTGTGCATAAGATTGAAAAGAACAAGAGAAAGAAGTCCCAATTTATAAGGATAAACTTAAGCTCTTGGCATATATCTATCTATCTATCTATCTATCTATCTATCTATCTATCTATCTATCTATCTATCTATCTCCAAAGTAGGGATATGAGGCAGGTTTCTAGATTCATCATTGGAGAGTATTCACTTGGAGACACAAAAGACAGAAATGATTTTCTCTACTCCAGCCTACTGGAACTCAGGTTCTGCTTTGGCATGACTTCAGTGATGGCAGCTCAGAGTCAAATCTGACCTGCTATTTTCGTTCATAATATTGTTACGTTCCAAATGGGATCCCTGACTGGCTAGGACCACTCTGGGGAAGAAAAAGAAGTCGAAACAATGGACCAGTAGAAAGGTGGATATGGGACATTCTTTAAGATGAAGGGGTGGGTTTTTTTGTTTTTGCCTTTGGTGGGAAAATGCCCTCCATCTTTTGGGCAGGATACCCTCAATGGGCCCATTTCCTTGGCGGGCTCATCTCATCCTCACTTCGTTATTCCTTTACAGAATGTATTTACTGCTCTACATCCATCAAGATTAATTTGCAGTGAAGAAGAAAAACCAAAACAAACAAACAAGTCCATGCACAGAATAAAAATATTTAAATTAAAATTATGCCCCCAAAACAAAACAAAACCTCAAGCTAGATAATAAGTGACAGTTTGTTTAAACAGAAAGTGTCTCCAGGAGGCACGGAACACCAATCAGTGTCAATGCCTGACATCGAGGAGCCTGGAATTCCACAGACAAGGAGACTGTAAACTGAAGGGTCTACACTGAGTGGCCCCAAAAGAGATTGTGCATCCATGGGGAAACATCAAGAGCCCCTCATCTGATGACCTCTGGGCAGGCTCGGGAGGAACTCTGGCCACTGCCAATCCATTTGCTCTCTGCCTTTGAGCCCAATCCACCACACAGAATAAGAGAGTGGTCAGGGTAAACAGAGACAGGGAGATATTGCAATAAAAGGCTCATTTCAGACCACCCCTAGGACTTTCTTGTGATGCTGCTGCTAAATTGCATTTTTTCCTTAACTCTGCTTTTTTAGGCAGAGGGAAATACACAGACATTTGAGGACAATACAGAAAAATCCGTGTATTTGACATGTCAGCAGAAAACAGCAAAGGTCTCAGGGCTTCAAGATCAGACAAATCTTTCAGAAATATCCAGCCAAATACTTAGTTATGCTTAATATCCCTTCTAAACATTCAAAAGGGAAATTATACAGGAACTGCCTGACTACACTTTGTGTGTGTGCCAATCTGATGCATTATTTTCCTTGTTACTATTGATCAAACCTTTATAAATATTGGGAATCTTCCCATTGTATCCATATTCATCATCACTTTGGCTTAGAGCGGTTTCCTCTTAGCAGCCTTTGGATCTCAGAGGAAGCGTCTGCCATGAAGTTCCTGTACCTTCTCCTTGCTCTGCTTCTCCTGTTCTTCCCTGTTCCATCACGTAAGTAAGTAGTTTAAGCTGGGTATTGTAAAAAAGAATGAAAGAGAGAGATTTCAGGGATTTTAGTGAACGGGAAAGGGCGTGCTTGATTTTACCTTTGCATTCACCTGTTGTAATCTTAAGCATCGTTCCTGAAAGAAGGTTCTACAGAAATCAGTAACAGTGACGTTTTGCAAGATTCCAAGATGGATTGGGCCCCTATCATGGGGTTGGTATGGGGCTTTAACCACCCCTCTGCTAATTTAACCTAAATATGAAAACAACTACATATCGCTTCCCCTGTTCCTCCTCAACATGCATTGGTTTCCTTTGTTCATTGCCTTGTGTTGGATTTAAGACTGTAAGCCTTTAAAGCATGGATCCTGTCCCATTGTACCCTGGAAAGAAGGGATGGGTGAACAAGCCTTGTTTGAGGTCACCGGGATTCTTTGAGCTCTGTCCCACTCTCATCTCGTGCCTGATTCCCATTCACAAATGTGATAGCTGTTCACTCTTTGTGAGCGGTGAATCCACACAAATCGAAATGCGATTGATTGGGCGACAAGAGCGTGATTCTCCAAAGTTGCCCAGCTTCCTTCATAGACTAAAGCAGGGCTGATTCAGTCCATGGGGTAAATTTACACAAATTAGGAAATTTGCACAAATCGAAGTACAAATCGGAGGCAAACATGAGCATGTATGCTTTCTAAAGAAACAAAAGATGCCATTGATGTCTCCTCACTCGCTCTTGCATGTCTCTCCCCTCCCTTTCTTCCCTTTCCCTCTGTTGCTCTTTCTGCTCTTCCTCTTCTCCATGCTGGCCCTTGCTTCTTCCCTTCCTTCTTCTGTTCCAAAGGTGGCCAGATTAATCGAATGATGAGTGAGAATTTGCCCGGCCATACAGCTTAGTGTAATTTCCTAGTGTTGTCTTCATGGTTCGTCCTCAGCAATCATTTGAGAGCATCTCCAAAGCATAGAACGGGAAGGGTGCATGCTTGGCATACGGAGCCCAGCACCTCAGGGCGGTGGGCCAGATCTGTTCCACCTGAGGTCCCAATACAGGGCTCCATGGTCCCCAGATGCTCATGTCCTCTTTCTGCAGGCTGCCAATCTGTTACGTTCCCCCCTTCCTGCCATTCTAAAATGGTGAAATGTTTCTCCTGAAGCTTATCTGTTGTCAATAAGGACATTAATCTAAAATCAGCATATATATATATATATATATATCCCACACCTCTCTTGCTTTTGGGCCTGCCCACCAATGGAAATGCAACTCGGTCCAAAATTGAATTCAGACCTTGCACTGAACAAGGTTTGACACCCCTCACTGGATGGAGATAAGGCTTGAGCTGGTATTTGGCAGCTTTTTAAGCATTGCTGTAACATGGATAAGATTGTTGTGAGCATGTGCCTAGATCTGGGAGGCCAATGGAGGCCCCTGCCTCTGGCCCCTGGACCCTGTTGGGCGCCCCCACCTACTGAATGCTCACCTGGGATGAGCCAATGATGCTAAGGGGAATGCGTGATTTCCCGAGGGACTGGAGGTTACACATTTCCCCCTTCTGCATTAATGGCAGCTGCCATTGGCATGAAAGAGGGAATTGTTCAATATCTGGAGCCTCTGGAAACTGAGCATTTCCTGCTTTCATGTTAATGGCAGCCACCATTAAGGGGGAAGGGGGAAGTATTTCAGTTCGGTACACATGTGGGAGGCTGTTGAGAGCTCACTGGGCCAAGCTGGGCCTCTGAGGAGGTTTGTGTGCCATGAACAGCATTCACACATGTCAGTGGTAATAGAGCAAGCACCTCCCCCAATCCTGGCACAGGTGAATCTGCACATCTTTCAATGTGGAATGTTTCCTGTGGAAAAGAATGAATTAATACAGAAAGTCCAAGGAAATGTGATAATATTGATTGGACTGACAGTTAAATCAGAACTTTTCTTTCTAGATACACAGTTCTAAACTTGATGCATTTTTTTCTTTTTTCCTTCCCTTCCAAGACAAGTTCCCTCTAACAGGCAGAATCTCTCTTCCTTTCATGCAGATCAAAGTAAGGCGTGTACTGAAGTGTGGAAAGGCAAATGCATTCCAAAAACTGAAAGCTGCCGCATGGTTGTTCCGGTACGTTGTCCTCCTCAACAGAAATGCTGCATCCTACAATAACAACACTCAGAACCAAATGAGCATGAATAAACTGCTCTTCCTGATAAAAGAGAACTTTGTTTGAGGAAAGAAACTGGTCTTTTCTTGTGCTAAAATAAACTGGAAATGAGTAGTGTAATCCACTCATTAAATGCAGGTTACAAAGATGCATTTGAAATCCTGTTTTTAAGCTGTCTTCTCAAGGACCTTATCCAGGAATAAAACATTTGCCACTGGCCTATAATTATTAAGATTTTCTTGGTCTAGGAAGGATTTTTTCAGGATTAGCCTCACTACACCCTCTTTCAGTTGGCCTGTGACAACTTCCTCTCATGGGGAGTTGTTGATCACCTCCCTGCCTAGCCAGGTATTCCCTCCCTGCTAGTTTTTATTAGCCAGGCTGGTCAAGGATCCAATACAGTGGTGGTAAGTGTGAACCAACCAAGCCTGTTGTCAATGTCCTAAAGCTGTAACAACTGAAACTCATCCAATAACATTGGACAAGGCTGTACTCTGGAAACTTCAACTGATTCCTTTGATGTATCATTGGAAGCTAAGTCCGAGTGGATGCTAGAGATTTTATTCAGGAAGTGCCTAGCAGGAATTTTACAGTGGTTCCACAGTGTCCTTTGGGCCAGTATGTAGTAGGCCCCAGATGACCCTAAAGAACTTGGCTGGGTTGCACATTGAAAATTTAATAGATGCAGTGAAATATTGGTTCGTTGATGCCTTCGTTGGCCATGAATTGACCTGAACCTAGGCATATATCAGTGTTTGACTGCAACCACTAGGCATTTTTCTCCATCTGCACCTCAGTCATCCCCTATTTTTTTTTAAAAAAATTCTCTCACCTCTGGGGTATTCCCTGAAGCAGTATGAGCTGTTCAACAGAGAGGGCATTCAAGAGTGATCGTGTCAACCACCAAGGTCATTTCCACATTCCAGAGGTCAACCAGGGTTTTGACAGAAGCACCACCCATATCAGCCCAATTCCCTGCCCAGAGCCCCCTGGAAAACATCCATATCCATTAGGCTCTGGGATTGGACTATCTTGATAAGTTCCCCATCCTTTCAGAGGGGAAAGGCCACAATAAGTCTAAACCTCAGTTGCTGATGTCTTGACTATGGCAAAGGGATGAACGAAAATTCCCTCAATTTCAGATCACCATCTCCATGCCCAGTTGGAAAAAAACCCAAGTCTGTAATAGGTGGTATTACATGAGAAGAGTTGATAAAATGTTGGGACAATCCCATGGCTGTCATGGAAACCAAGGAATCATGTGCCACACCAGATAGGGTGCCCTCAACATGCATGTTGACATCCCCTAGAATCAACAGTCTGGTGGATCTTAACAGTGCACCTGAGAACACCTTTGTTAAATAAGAAAGGAAGTCTTTTTTTTTTTTTGAAATAATTTTTATTAATTTCAGCATAATAATAACATAAAATACATACATAATCCACGACAATCCCCCCCGTGCACCCCCACACCATGAGACCTTCTCTTAATCTTTTATTCTATCCAGAAATTTATTGACTCTTTTGAAGGTGTTTGTCCCTTCCCCAATCTTAATACATATTCCAATAGGGGACTCCATATTTCAGAAAGGAAGTCTTTGAGCAGCAGGGTGGGCAGAACACCAACAGAACCCCTAACCTACCCCACTGACTCAACACAGGGTGCAAACACACCAGACCAATAGTGAGATGGACAAAGAGTCTATAGGGGGACACGGAATTCCTATAGAGTACAGCAAGCCCCCTCCACAGCCCTCAAGCATACCTTGTTGCTAGATCAAGTACCCCAGTGGGTATAGTTGGGAAAGACTTATTTCTCCTGGCTCACCTACCCAGGACTTGCTGCTTCCTCCATTATTAAATCACGGATGTGGGTCTTATTTAAAACAGATCAGGCATTTAAGAGTGGGGTGTGGAGACTCAAGGGCAGGCTAGAGGTGTTGGGGGGGGGGCAGAACATGGCACAGACATTTACGGTCTGTGCCATTTAAATTGCATTTTTTTTTAAGAGAGCCAACAAAGGAGTGCCACACTTGTGGTTGCAATAGATACGGTGATCAATAAAATAAAGGTTGTGTAATGTTAAATAAAAATCAGGTGGGTGGGTTGTGCTTAGTAAAATCAAAAGGGTTTCACCAATCTTCCTGAAGATTGCACATGCCAGAAGGAATATTTTACATAACCTGAAAATTTCAGGAAGATTGGTTAAAGATTGAAGGAGAGAGGGCAGTTAACTACCCCCCCACCACACACACCAACAACTTTGGTCGTACAAAAGGGTTCCTGAAAAAAATGTGCTCATCATTTGTAGAAAGACTATAGGTCCCACAATACGAAGGCTGATGCCTTCTTATTCCCTTTGTATTGTAGTTGGTGGAATGGAATTTCTCTTTTGAAATTCAATTTTTTAAAAAAATAACTTTTATTCTATAATGCACTCTATGGGAGAATGTTGAGATTGTGTGTGCGTGCATGTGCAAACCCAGAAAAGCAGCTCCCTCAGTGTGGGCGGACCCCACTGCTTCTGTTCACTGGTCTGCACTTCTATTTTATTTTGTGCGCTGGTGAAGCTTGGGGCTTCACACTTTTCATTTTTAAATATTTTCTCCACTCTCTACTTGAATTATTTTTTTTTCCTTACCTGGACTTTCCTGAATACCCGGGATTCTAGGAGATGTCTCTTTCAACCTTCCTGGGTGCCCATGAAACCCTGGTCTTCAGATCTCTACTTGGGATTGGTTGTTATACCTTCCTTTTAAATCCTCCCATTCCCTCTCCCTTCCTTTTGTCTGAAAGTTCGGACCATACTGCTGTACAGCTGATGGCTTCAAACTACTACTGGACATATGGGGACTACCCAGTGGTATTTAAGTATAACATTCATGCAATGTGAATATTATTCACGTGGTTATCTTCACAGACACTAAGCCAATAATGCAATGTCTATCACTCCCATCTATTCTTCCTTGTTTTCTACCTGTCCTGGAATATTGGTACATCTGCATCGTTAGATCTTGCAAAGTATCGTTCTTGGATCGCAGGGCCCATTTCAGGTCTGCTTTAAGGTACAGGCCTCCCAAGGAGGTACAGAATGGCTATTAATTAAGTGATCGGAAAGCATGACTGGCTAGGACCGCTCTGGGGAAGAAAAGTAAGTCCTAACAATGAAGTAGTAGAAATGGGACTGCACATAATTTAGAAAAATGGGGACATTCTTTAAGATGAAGGGGTGGGTTTTTTTGTTTTTGACTTTGGTGGGAAAATGCCCTCCATCTTTTGGGCAGGATACCCTCAATGGGCCCATTTCCTTGGCAGGCTCATCTCATCCTCACTTTGTTATTCCTTTACAGAATGTATTTACTGCTCTACATCCGTCAAGATCAATTTGCAGTGAAGAAGAAAAACAAAAACAAAAAAATGAACAAGTCCATACACAGAATAAAAATATTTAAATTAAAATTATGCCCCCAAAACAAAACAAAACCTCAAGCTAGATCATAAGTGACAGTTTGTTTAAACAGAAAGTGTCTCCAGGAGGCACGGAACACCAATCAGTGTCAATGCCTGACATCGAGGAGCCTGGAATTCCACAGACAAGGAGACTGTAAACTGAAGGGTCTACACTGAGTGGCCCCAAAAGAGATTGTGCATCCATGGGGAAACATCAAGAGCCCCTCATCTGATGACCTCTGGGCAGGCTCGGGAGGGACTCTGGCCACTGCCAATCCATTTGCTCTCTGCCTTTGAGCCCAATCCACCACACAGAATAAGAGAGTGGTCAGGGCAAACAGAGACAGGGAGATATTGCAATAAAAGGCTCATTTCAGACCACCCCTAGGACTTTCTTGTGATGCTGCTGCTAAATTGCATTTTTTCCTTAACTCTGCTTTTTTAGGCAGAGGGAAATACACAGACATCTGAGGACAATACAGAAAAATCCATGTATTTGACTTGTCAGCAGAAAACAGCAAAGGTCTCAGGGCTTCAAGATCAGACAAATCTTTCAGAAATATCCAGCCAAATACTTAGTTATGCTTAATATCCCTTCTAAACATTCAAAAGGGAAATTACACAGGAACTGCCTGACTACACTTTGTGTGTGTGCCAATCTGATGCATTATTTTCCTTGTTACTATTGATCAAACCTCTATAAATATTGGGAATCTTCCCATTGTATCCATATTCATCATCACTTTGGCTTAGAGCGGTTTCCTCTTAGCAGCCTTCGGATCTCAGAGGAAGCGTCTGCCATGAAGTTCCTGTACCTTCTCCTTGCTCTGCTTCTCCTGTTCTTCTCCGTTCCGACACGTAAGCAAGTAGTTTAAGTTGGGAACTGTAAAAAAAAGAAAGGAAGAGAGAGATTTCAGGGAATTTAGTGAATGAGAAAAGGTATGCTTGATTTTACCTGTGCATTCACCTGTTGTGATCCTAAGCATAGTTCCTGAAAGTAGGTTCTACAGAAATCAGTAACAGTGACATTTTGCAAGTTTCCAAGATGGATTGGGCCCCTATCATGGGGTTGGTATGGGGCTTTAACCACCCCTCTGCTAATTTAACCTAAATATGAAAACAACCACATATCGCTTCCCCTGTTCCTCCTAAACACTCATTGGTTCCCTTCTTTCATTGCCTTGTGTTGGATTTAAGACTGTAAACTTACTGTAAACAGCCAACTTACCAGTTTTTTAAGACAGCGATAAAGACTGATCTCTTCTGGCAGGCCTACCCAGTTGAATGTTAAGACGTTGTTGATTTTAATAATATATTAACTTTATATGCTTTTAATCAGTTTTATGTATTTTATATGCATTTTACATTGTTTTTACTGATGTTGTTCCCCGCCTCGATTCGGAGGGGGAGGCGGGTAAGAAATAAATAAATTAAATATAATATTATTATTATTATTATTATTATTATTATTATTATTAGCCTTCTGGGCACGAATCCTGTCATATTTTACTCTGTAAGCCTTGTTTGAGGTCACTGAGATTCTGTGAGCTCTGTCCCACTCTCATCTCGTGCCTGATTCCCATTCACAAATGTGATAGCTGTTCACTTTTTGTGAGCGGTGAATCCACACAAATCGAAATGCGATTGATTGGGCGACAAGAGCGTGATTCTCCCAAGTTGCCCAGCTTCCTTCATAGACTAAAGCAGGGCTGATTCAGTCCATGGGGTAAATTTACACAAATTAGGAAATTTGCACAAATCGAAGTAGAAATTGGAGGCAAACATGAGCATGTATGCTTTCTAAAGAAACAAAAGATGCCATTGATGTCTTCTCACTCAGTCTTGCATGTCTCTTCCCTCTCTTTCTTCCCTTTCCCTCTGTTGCTCTTTCTGCTCTTCCTCTTCTCCATGCTGGCCCTCGCTTCTTCCCTTCCTTCTTCTGTTCCAAAGGTGGCCAGATTAATCGAATGATGAGTGAGAATTTGCCCGGCCATTCAGCTTAGTTAGGCTGACCATATGAAAAGGAGGTCAGGGCTCATGTAATTTTAACAGTTGTAGAGAAAAGGGAATTTCAGCCAGTGTTATTTGTATGCAATTATTTCCTGGTGAAATCTCCTCTTCATCACAACTGTTAAAGTTGCAGGCGCTATACTAGAGTGACCATATACAAAGGAAGGCAGGGCCCCTGCAACTTTAACTGTTGTGATGAAGAGGGAATTTCACCAGGAACTAATTGCATACAAATGACACTGGCTGAAATTCCCTTTTCTCTACAACTGTTAAAGTTACATGAGCCCTGTCCTCCTTTTCATATGGGCAGCCTAGGAATGTAGCCTTGTCCAAAATTGAATTTAGCCCTTGCACTGAGCAAGGGTTGACACCCCTTGCTGGATGGACGCAGCACCTGAGCTGTTATTTGGCACCTTCTTCAGTGTTGTGGATAGTGACTAGATCTGGGAGGCCTACGGAGTCCCTGCCTCTGGACCTCAGACCCAGTCGGGTGCCCCCAGCTACCAAACGCTTGCATTAGATGCCCCATTGATGCAAGGGGAAAATGCGCAATTTCCCAAGGGTCTGGAAATTGCACACTTCCCTCCCTTCTGTGTCAATGGTGGCTGCCATTGGCATGAAAGAGGGAATTGTACAATTTCTGGAGACTGCAGAAACTGCGCATTTCCCCCTTTTGCATTAATGATGGCCACCATTAATGCAATGGGGGAAGTTCCAGAGCCTTGTTGCATTTATTGCACATTTCCTGCTTTAGCGCCAATGGTGGCCACTATTAAAGTGCATGGAGGAAGTGCGCTATTTTGGCATAGACCTGAGTGGTTGCCGAACACCAGCCAGGTTGAGCCAGGCCTCAGAAGAGTCTTGTGTGGCCTGGAGAGGATTTGTGCATGGCAGCAGAAATGAGGCGAGCACCCCCACCCTGCACCTGGCATGCGTGAATTTGCACACCCTTAAATATGGAATGTTTCCTGTGGATAAGTACTAATTATTACAGGAGATCCACCAGAATGTGACAATATTGATCAGACTATCAGTTAAATCAGAACTTTTCTTTCCCAGGTACACAGTTCTAAGCTTGAGGTCATTTTTATATTTTACCTCCCTTTCCAGGATAAGTTTCCACTAACAGGAAAAAAACACCTCTGTTCCTTTAATGCAGATCAATCTGAGAAGTATTGTAACAAGGTGGGAGGGAGCTGCATTCCAGAAGCTGCAAACTGCCCCAAAGCCATTATTCCGACCCATTGTCCTCCTCGCCAGAAATGCTGCATGCTAATTTCATGATGATCAGAACACATGAGCATGAATAAACTGCACTTCCTGATGAAAGCAACCTTTGCTTGAGGAAAGGAACTGGTCTGTACTAAGATAATCTGGAACCAAGTAGTGTAATCCACTCATTAAACGCAGGTTAAAGAGATGCATTTGAAATCCTGTTTTTAAGCTGTCTTCCCTTAAATGTCATTCTTGGGTATTCTTGGTGCACAGGTCTGAACTGTTATGAAGCTTGTCAATTGAAATAACCCTCTTCAGGGGCAGAAAGGAAGAAGGCAGAAACTGCTTCAGTCAAACAAGTGAAACCCCATTTTGTGATTGTTGAGCCACTCACATAGGATGGAGGTGGTGACCCCACACAGGAGAGAAGGAACTGGCATGGCAGAAGTAGAAAAACCTCTGAGTGACCCATCTTCAGTTTTGGTTCCTGGATGTCGGGGTCACTTGAGCCGTCAGGTGCCCCACTGACCTGGAAATGGTAGGATATTCAAACAGAGAATTTTCTTAGACAGTGGCAGTGACTATAAGCTCTATGAACAGCTGCACAATGGTGCTGTGTTGTTTATACGATGCAGCCACCAATTCGCAGCCCCGCAAAAAGCACCTTTTAAAATTGTCGATTTACCATGACTTTTCGATTTGCTCGGGGGTCAACACATTGCTTCTGTGTCTGGTGGCTTCAGTTTGGGTAATTTCCAAGTAGGCATAGCTCTGGGTGAGTGCAGGAACACAGGGCAGCAGATGAGCTTGATGAGGAATGGCCGCTGGCGCTGCGTTTTTTCCTGGCTGTATAGCTCGCACTTCCTCCTGCTGTGTAGCTTTTTCATTTTTGCCTCACAACGGTGATGCTGCAGGAGTCTGAGCAAATCACCTTCCAAAGCACTGTCATATAGACACCCACAGTACTTCTTATTCTTGGATACATTGTGCCAAATGGGGATGGAACTATTGTTAGATCAGGGACTGTTTGCAGGCCTTGGTGCCCTGGGCCATGCCCAATCTTGCCACCCACTGGATCCTGCCCATCTCATTGAGTAATGAATTTCTGGGTTTACATTAGAGTCCTTCAATACCCCTTTCAAAAAACAAGTTCTGCCCATCTTAGCATAGTAGAACTCACACAATAGCCCCTAAACAAAGCAGGCAGTATCCATTTCTGGCAATCAATAAAAACTCATTAGGTGGCATTGGTGGGAATGAATACCAGAGTAACAAGTTGATCAATTACTACAAAAAACAGAAAACCATCCAAAACTAACATTCTGGAATGGGAGAGGTCAGCGGAACTCTCTTCCACGAGCTCCATTGGAAATGCTAGTTTTGGATAGTTTACAGTTGCTGTAGGAAGTTCTATCTTCCTATTTCACTGGTGCTCATTCCTAAAAGTTCAAAAACATGATTGGAAACTGCCCAACATAGGCCCAAAAGGATAGGTGCCCCCTTTTAAATCTTATTTTGTTTGTTATATTTTGGTTTTAAAACATTTTAAAAATAGCCCTTCCCCATGCATGTTGCAGTAGAAATACAGCTGAGGTGAGTACGTAGTTAAGAGAAAGTGGGTGATGATAGTTCCGCAATGCACACCACTATTATCCCTTTTATTTTTATGATTGTTACCCAGGAGTAGAACAATTGCCACCTATAATTATAACGGTAATTTTTGGTCTTGGAAGGATTTCTTCATGAGTAGTCTCACCACATCCCCTTTCAGGTGACTTGGGACCACTTCCACTCACAGAGACATGTTAATCAAATCCCTGCCCATTGGACTATTTCCTCCCTACTAGTTTTTATCAGCCAAGATCCAATATGGAGGTGGTTGCACGAGCCAGTCCAAGCACCTTGTCAATGTCCTCAAGCTGTACCAATGAAACTCATCCAAGAAAATTGGACAAGGCTGGGTTCATCTGCTGTTATCACTGGAAGCTAAGTCCCATTGGATACAAGATATTTTATCCTGGATGTGCTTAGAAAGAATATTACAGCAGGTCCACAATGTCATTTGGACCAGCATGTAGTAAGCCTCAGATGATCATAAAGAGCTTCACTGCATGGCACATGGAAAATTTAATAGATGCAGTGAACTCTTGTTTCCTTGATGCCTTCACTGCCCATGATTCGACCTGAACATAGGCATATATCAGTGTTTGATTGCATCCACTAGGCATTTTTCTCCATCTGCACTCCAGTTGTCTCCTATTTCTTTTTATTGCTCTCACCTCTGGACTATACCCCGAAGCAGTTTGAGTGCTGTAACAGAGAGGGCACTCAAGAGTGATTGTGTCAACCACCAGGGTTATTTCTGCATTCCACAGGTCAACCACGGTTTTTAAGAGGAGCACAGGCCCTATCAGCCCAATTCCCCCCCTCCAGAGTCCCCTGGAAACCATCTGGATCCATTAGGTTCTGGGGTTGGACCATCTTAATAAGTCCTCCGCCACTGCAGATGGCAAAGGCCACTATTAGTCTAAAACTTAGCAAGGGGTGATCTGAACATGTCAAAGGGACTAATGCAAAGTCCCTCAACTTCAGATCACCATCTCCATGACCAGTTGACAAAAACAAGTCTAGAATATGCCCCACTACATGTATTGGGCCGATGACCTGTTGGGACAATCCCAATGCTTTCATGGAGACCATCGAATCCTGAGCCACACCAGATACAGTGCCCTCAGCATGAATGTTGACATCCCCCAGAATCGACAATCTGGGGTTTTCAAGAGTGCACCTGAGAATACCTCTGTTAGCTAAGATAGGACGTGTTTGAGCAGTGAGGTGGGCAGTATCTGGAAACTCAAAGGCAGGCTTAAGGGGCAGGAGGAGGGCCAGAATATGGCACCGACATTAGCTGTCTGAGCCATTTAAATTACATTTTTTTAAAGAGAGCAAACAAAGGGGTGCCACACTTGTGGCTACAATAGATATCGTGATCAATAAAATAAAGGTCCTGTAATGTCAAATAGAAATCAGGTGGGTGGGTTGACAAATCTCTGTTTAGTCAACCCCCCCCCCCACCTGCGCTGAATTAACTCGCTCAGGGCCCTTTGCAGATCTTTGCTGTGACACCCGGGTGGAGCAAGGTGAGTTGGCCTCACAGGTAAGCCTTATCCCCCTACTGGGGCTGCAGAACCCTCAGCAGAAGGCCTCAAGCATCACCTGTCACAACTTAATGGTGTCACAGAATGATCACCATCCCTGTTTTCTAAACATGCCCGCCCCTAATGCCACAGGAGATTGACAAATCTCTGTTTAGTCAAAAAACCCCACCTGTGCTGGATTAACTCATGCAGGGCCCTTTGCAGATCTTTTAGAAATATATTATTGCCAGTATCAGTCAAATGGACCACATCTTGCCTATATAGATCCCTCCTTGTCTGTCAATCTAAGGGTGAACAATGATCCCATCGCCGTGTGACCGCAAGGTGATGGCGATCCCTCGGTTCACCTATTTCTGCACCCAGTCCAGGGCCTGCGGATCCCAACCACGTTCCCTTCCCTTCTGGGAAGCAAAGCAAGGTCGTTTCCTCCCCAGGTGTACCACCAGCACCTGCAGGGGACAACACACCATACTTTGCTGGAACAATGTGGGTATAAGGCGAACAGATCTCAGATTCCAGCCGTCTCTCAGGACCTTTTGGGAATCAGGCAGGACCACATTATCACCAATCTCGCTTGCAAGTCGGCCAAAGCCAGGAGAACAGGAGCTTTGCCTTTGCCACCAGGTCGTTCCTCGTAGGCATAACACCCATAACACCATGCTGGAATAACATGAGCAGGAGGTGCTCATCAGCTTGCTCCCTCTGCCCAAACTACTGGATGTTGGAACTGGCAGAGTCCTAGCTGTGATCCGGGGAGACCTCCATCCGGTCTAGCCAACCATGCCATTCCCACAAATGGCAGCTGCACTGATTTACATACATTCCAGCAACCTAAGAAAAGAAGAGAACATGAGTTCGGATTCCAGCCATCCCTCCAGACCTTTCTGGGAATCAGGCAGGACACGGCAATGCCATTCTCGCTTGCAAACTGGCCAATGCCAGCAGAAAAGGAGCTTTGCCTTTGCACCACCTGGTTGTTCCTCCATAGGCCTAACACCAATACCTATTACAGGCCATGCACCAAACCTTGCTAGAACTCGAGCAGGAGGCAGTCAACAGTGGGCCACATGTGCCCAACTACTGGGTGTTGGAACTGGCAGAGTCCTAACTGTGATCCAGGGGGCCCTCCGTCCAGGGCCCCTGACAATGCTGTGCCCCCAAATGAGCAGCTCCACTGGTTTACAAACATTCTAGCGATCTGATAAAGGAAGAAACGTGAGAGCCAGAACCAAGAACTCACTGCACTCCTGCTGCCCTGGACGTAGCTGGACATAAGAATGGAAAGCCTTACATAACTGCCTGCCCATTGCATGAACTTTGTGGCTGCAGGCACATAGAGACATCCGAATAAGCACTTTCATACCTAAGGTATCCATCACAAAGTGGGAGGCACCCAGGCCTTAACACTAGCAAAGCCAGGCTTGTGACTGCCCAGAATTGATCTTTAGGTTCTGAAGCTCTGTCACAGTGACACTAGAGGGAGAGATCTTCTGACTCCTGAATAGCCTGGAAAGTCTGTAATGCCTTCATGGGGCAAAATTGGGAATCTAAGTGGGAAATGTAGAAACCCCCCTGCACATAGCTCCTCTGTTCTGTCCAAATCCATCCAAATTGACTGCAAGCTACTTGCAGAGAGAAGGAATTGGCCTGTTCTATCAGGGCTCCACTGTAGACATGTCTGAGGGGGACACCCCCACAGAGAAGGCTCTAAGTGTCCAAAGGCAGTCAGATGCAACATAAAATAAGGTAGCCTTGAAGGGAGGGCCACACACAGCAAGCCATATTCCAGATAAACTGTTGGAGACATCGTATGCCTAGCATTGGATACCACAGGCGATTCCCACCTCCACCCTAACAGGGTGCAGAAGGCAGTGCAAGTTGAAGGTTCGGACTCGGGCCGACATCTCTTGTAAATTGAGACCAGACTCTTAGATTACCACACATGACAATGGCAACATAAACCCAGTGAGTGGCAGCCTAACGTCTGCAATGTAATGCAAAGCTGCTTCAGGAAGGCCCACCTGCAGCTACGACTCTGCAGGCAACATGAAGTGCTCAGAACCTCATGTATGGCATATAATGTGGCTTTTGCATACACAGAGAATCATGCCGATCATGTCTTGACTATCGCTAGTCTACCCCTGGAAGACTACTAATGGTTACAGGCATTCAGTGAAATGCCCAGGGAAGATCATTATCGGTGAAGGGCCTTCTGTCCTCTAAAGACATGAGCCCATAAAGAGAGGCCTGCATTAAGTACATTAGCCAGTACCCCCAGACCAGAGAACAGGAATCATAACAGCATAGTAGCCTGTATTAAGAACTGACTTGTATGCACACTGCACCTTCTTAAGAATTATCGAGAGAGTGACTCTATCCAGATGGATATTGGGGGCTACGGGAACATGGCCTGGAACCTCTTCTTCTATTTCTACTATACTCAGCTGTTAATTGCCCCATAGAGACTTCTGATTGAGAGAACTGAGGATGTGCTGCCCTTTGAGCGTGATTCAGAAGCCTACAAAAGTTTTGCCCTGGGAACAGAGCATCCTCAGGCTGTAAGTGCCACTTGAACCTCCATAGTAGCGGTCCCCTGATCTAAGGGCTCCTTGATCCTCTTAGCTAAGTCCCCTCCATCACAAACTTGGAACTGCCTGCTCCACACTTGCCCTTTGGGTGGAGGGGGTAGTTCTTTGGCTAATATGTGCCCACTGTCATGTCTGACCCCAAGGAGGCCTGACTAGAGTCATGCACTGTAACTGTGTGTCTTGATCCTTAATATCCCAAACAAAGAGGAAAGCAAAAGGCCATTCTCCTGGGAAATACTTTCCATAGGCCAACAACGCCCTGCTACATACTCTGTGTAAGCACTATAATTTATGTTGAGATAATTAAACAGGATCGAAACTCAGCCTGAAAATTTCTGCTGTATGTCACCCATATTAGTTATTCTGACAGCCAACTGGCAGATGTTGGCACCTGACTTGAACCTGCCCTATTGTCACCTATTGTCTCAATCCCCCGTTCCAGATGCATGGAACAAGAAGGGGAAAATGTCAATAAATTCTCCTCTCTGGGTCATGTCTCTGGGGACAGGTGGTATTCCAGAGAGTGGAGGTCACCCCAGTTCAGTCAGCTCTGGCATATGAATCCTAGTTTCCTGATGTTGTATATGCTTATGCTGTGGTAGCATTTGCAGTTGTCAGTCGACACCCAGTCACCCAGGCAGCTTGTGCCTAATGTGCCACTAGCACAGCCCCCAGTGCTGGAAGCCCCAAAGGGGGGGCACCACTTGTTATGTAGATGTGCTGAGCCAATGGGGTTACCCTTACCATGCACAGCTTCTGGCACCCAGGATGCATGGTTAACTCATGCTCTAGGATTGGCGTCCCAGGCAATGCAGTGGAGGCTCTCTAGCCCCAAATAGCATGTCACAGCCCCAGATAATAATGCTGGGAAGCCCGTGTTAGGGGCATGTGCTGTTAGCTGAATGCCTGAGACAGTGCAGAGGTAGCACTGACCTATACTCACCCTGGTCCTATGTCCCTGCCCTGCTCTCCTAAAACCTGGTCCTCCACATTAATTGAATGTGACTGAATAGTTTTGCAGGAGGGCCACCTATAGATTGCTGGTCTGTCACCGATGAAGCAGCCTGAGTGAGGTGGATCTCTCAATGGCATCCAGGCAGTCTAAAACAGACAAACCAATTAGCACACTGCACCTGCCTCCTAATAGCGCTGGGGCAGGCATATTTGCTTTTCTGAGGTGTTGTGCTGAAAAGTGGATATGGGCCACCCAGATGGTCTCTAATCCCAGCATTGCCCAGTTTCATACCTCTTCGGCACCAGCTGGCATCCCCTGCAATATACACCTTCAGATATACCCTGTGGTCTCTTAACCCTTCCCATTTCATGGGTGGGAGGGATAGTTGTACACAATAAAATTTGAGGGGCGGAAATTACACCAGAGGTGAAGGGTATCTAGGCAATAACCAGTCAACTCTCTAAAACTCTCCTGGAAGGCCAGGATCTCTTCTCAATCATCCCAGAGTGCGGGATGTGGAACAATGGACTCAAGTTACAGGAAGCCAGATTCCGGCTGGAAATCAGGAAAAAAAACTTCCTGACTGTTAGAGCAGTTTGATGATGGAACCTAGGGAGGTCGTGGGCACTCCCACACCAAAGGCATTCAAGAGGCAGCTGGACAGCCACCTGTCAGGGATGCTTCCAGGTGGATCCCTACCCTGAGCAGGAGGTTGGACTGGATGGCCTTATATGCCCCTTCCAACTCTACTATTCTATGATACAACGAAAGGGATTTAAACTTTCAGACTCTGGGTCTTTGGCCAAGGTTCCTTTACCCAGTTCTAAGAGGGCAAAAAAAATATATGGTTTACAGTTGGAACAATGGACACAGAAATGGAAAAAGAAAAATAAGGATCGTAGAAAGGAAACAAGATTTGAAAAGCTAATTGAGTCAAGAGAGAAGGAGGGGGGAAATAAAAGTAAAAAAGGTATAAGTGAAATATATAATATATTGTTAGAAGAGGGAGAGTCACAAGAAATTTTGAAAACAATCTGGGAAGAAGATTTAAAAATTCAGATCACTGGGGATAGATGGGGGAAGATATGGGAACTAAGAACTTTAAAGTTGTTATCAATAAGGATAAAAGAAAATCATTATAAAATAATCTGGAGATGGTATCTCACTCCTGTAAGATTACATCAGATAGATAAGAAAATGTCAAAGCTATGCTGGAGGGGTTGTCAGGAAGTGGGGACTTATTTCCATATGTGGTGGACATGTGAGTACGTAAAAAATTTTTGGAAAAGAGTTTTTAAAGAAATAAGTGAAATACTGGGTAAGAAAGTGGAAGCAAGTCCAAATATTTTTTTATTGGGGATGTTTGATAAAGAATATGGGAATAATAATATAAGATAATTGATAAACAACCTCCTGACACCAGCTAGATTAATGATAGCTAAGAATTGGAAAATACAAGGGAATTATAGTATAGAAGAATGGTACAAAGGAGTGTGGGATATTGCAATTAATGATAGATTAACATGTCAAATTAAAGTTAGGATGGAATTATCCAAAAAGAATGATTTTGAAAGTATTTGGGGAACATTTATAGAATATGTTTTAGTAAAGGGGAGAGGATGTACACCTTCAAAAGAATCACTGCAATTTTGGAAAAATGTATAACATAACAGAGCAATGAAGGTCTCAAGGGTAGGGGAGCACAGGGGGGGATGTTGAGGGTTTATTTATGTATTGTGTTTATTTTATGTTTTATATGTTGAAAACTAAATAAAATTATTTTTTTAAAAAAAGGTTCCTTTACCCTATCAGCATAGGAAGCTGTCTTGTACTGTCAGCCCATTGGTCTGCAGATCCAGGCAGGATTCTTATCCTTAACTATCTGGAAAAGCTACGGATCAAACTGGAACCTTAAGCATGAAACCAAATGCTTCAGCACACTGAGCCATGGCCCCACCCTATACCTGGCGTGGAGAAGAGAGCCCATTCAGCCTCCCACGTGGCGCTGGGTTTCCCCAGCCTTGTGCAATGACAGCACCGAAAAGGGAGGAGGCTGGCCACCCAGTAACTGGCCGGTGACTCTCAGGAATCCCTTGCCCACTGACCCAGTGGTAAGCTGGGGCGTAACAGAGGGAGGGGAAAATCCCCAGGACAAGCTGCAGCCTGTGTTGCACTTAGGAAAGTCCTATTGGCCCTCCCGAAAAACCTTTGCTGCTCTTGAAAAAGAGACGAGCCCTTTGAAAGTCCTTTCCTCGTCCTCCTCCTCCTCCTCCTCCTCCTCCTCCTCCGCACACCAGCAGACACGCGCCCCTCAGCCAGCCATAGAGGAAACCAGGCGCCACCAACGGTGGAGGCCGAGGCCAGCCTGAGCGCCGTTGCCACGGGTCAGAATGGGCGCTGCTGGCCCTGTGCTGCACCTCTCTGCATTCCGCAGCCGGCTGAAAATGCAGGCACGGGAGGTAGGCTGACCAGATAAAATCCAGGTCAGGGCTCATGTAACTTTAACAGTAGTAGAGAAAAGGGAATTTCATCCAGTGTCATTTGTAAGCAATTAGTTCCTGGTGATATTCCCTTTTCATCACACCAGTTAAAGTTGCAGACACTATACTAGAGTGACCATATACAAAAGAAGGCAGGGCCCCTGCAACTTTAACTACTGTGATGAAGAGGGAATTTCACCAGGAACTAATTGCATACAAATGACATTGGCTGAAATTCCCTTTACTCTACAACTGTTAAAGTTACATGAGCCCTGACCTGGATGAGCCCTGACCTGGATTTTATCTGGTCACCCTAACAGGAGGGGGTTGCTGCTGCGGCGGCGGCGGCTGCACCCACCCACGTGCTCGCACCCAGCCCAAAGAGTCGCCTGCAAAGGAAAGGAGGGCAGAGGAAAAGCACGCGCCCTGAGCGCTTCCCTTCTCCCCACTGGAAAACCAAGCCAGCTCAGCAACAGCAGGTAAGCTTTCGCAGGGTTTCCCACCTTGTGCTGCTGCGTCGCTGCCTCTCGTGTCCACCAGGGACCAGCAACATGAAAGGAACGCTGATGCTAGGCCATCTCTCTGGAGCTGCTAAGCTTTTCCAAATCTGCGGCCCCTCCTTGATAAGGAAGGGCCGGGAGAAGTCTTTCGTTGCCGCTCGGGTCTCCATGCGAGCAGAGAAGCCGGTCCCAAGCTGCGGCCCTTCCCTAGAGTAAAGTAAGGGCCGGACACTCAAGGGTCACTGCTCCTCCCTGCCTCATGCGTCTGCCTTATATATAGGCTGACCATATGAAAAGGAGGACAGGGCTCCTGTAACTTTAACAGTTGTAGAGAAAAGGGGATTTCAGCCGGTGTCATTTGTATGCAATTAGTTCCTGATGAAATTCCCTCTTCATCACAACAGTTAAAGTTGCAGGGGCCCTGCCTTCTTTTGTATATGGTCACTCTAGTAGTGCCTGCACCTTTAACTGTTGTGATGAAGAGTGAATTTCATCAGGAACTAATTGCATACAAATGACACTGGCTGAAATTCCCTGTTCTCTACAACTCTTAAAGTTACAGGAGCCCTGTCCTCCTTTTCATATGGTCAGCCTACTATAGGCACTGCCGCTCCTCCCGCCCCCCCCCCCCCCCGGCCAGTGGCACTACCATACCCTACCCAATCAGGGCCAGTAATAGTAGGCTGACCAGATAAAATCCAGGTCAGGGCTCATGTAACTTTAAGAGTTGTAGAGAAAAGGGAATTTCAGCCAGTGTCCTTGGTATGCAATTAGTTCCTGGTGAAATTTCCTCTTCATCACAACAGTTAAAGGTGCATTCACTATACTAGAGTGACCATATACAAAAGAAGGCAGGGCCCCTGCAACTTTAACTGTTGTGATGAAGAGGGAATTTCACCAGGAACTAATTGCATACAAATGACACTGGCTGAAATTCCCTTTTCTCTACAACTCTTAAAGTTACATGAGCCCTGACCTGGATTTTATCTGGTCACCCTAATAGCCTCCCCTGCATTTCCTGCAGGGATCACAGGCTGTGTAGTTTTCTCTGCTCTGCTGTTTGAATCCGGAAGATGAAAAGCCACAACCCCCATAATCCTGGCAGGAAATGACTCTGCTGAGCCTTCAGTCTCCTTCAGCTTACGATCAGACCAGCAATGAATTTACCTGCAACCAATTAATCCTCCCACGTTACAAAGGTAAGGATTTTGGCTTTCTTTTGCTGTGTTTCTCTCTTTGGGGATTAGCAGAGGATGGGTGACTTTGCAACAAACAAAAACCATTTGGATTTATTTTTCGGTGTGAAAACATTTTCACATTCCACTGCATCCTTGCGGATAGCAGGACAGTGCAGAAGTAGGATTAAAATAATACACAGTACAATAAAGACACTAAAATGGCATCATCCTGGTGAATTACAAGGCAAAACTCAAAGAGCCCAAATGGTGAGCTGTGGTGTGTGTGCGTGTTTGTGTGTGCACCACTACTTGTGAAATGGAGTGAAGTGATACGCCAGTTCTTTCCACCATGTTCAATCTGCAATGGGTCAGTCACACGTGCAAAAGGCATCCCTGGATATTGATTAACATAATCATGCAATGAACATGCATCATGTATGAACCAGTCCATAGATAATGTGTTTATCAGAGCATGTTATGTGATTGTTGGATGCATTCATTATGTAAAGTACAGGCATATCAGATTACTGTATATATAACATATATTAGTACGTTAAGTATATACAAGGCCTAAGCGTCTCTCTCTCTCTCTCTCTCTCTCTGTGTTTGTGTGTATGAAGGGGCATTTTTCTGAGACTTATAGATCTAGGGGTGTCAGGCCCCAGCTGTCAAAGAAGATAAAGACTGGGGCTTTGCTTATAAAATTACAGAAAAGTGGAATATAAATGCACTGGAAGGAAGGAAACTTATATATCCCCCCCCCCCCACACACACACAAGTCAGGGAAACAAAACATGCTAGGGCAGAAAAGTCCTGCAACTCACAGGATTCCCCAAGCCAGAGATGCTGGGTTAGACTGACCATATGAAAAGGAGGACAGGGCTCATGTAACTTTAACAGTTGTAGAGAAAAGGGAATTTCAGCAGGTGAAATTCCCTTTTTATTACAACAGTTAAAGCTGCAGGGGCCCTGCCCTCTTTTGTATCTGGTCACTCTTGTATAGTGCCTGCAACTTTAATTGTTGTAATGAAGAGGAGATTTCACCAGGTACTAATTGCATAATACACACCATCGGCACACAGGGACCAGGCGAGGGCCATCCCAGGCAAACTGCTTGGTGAAGAAATGGCCTTTATCAGTATCTGGAAATTCATGAGGCCTCACCCTGTCTGCAACCCCATTAACATGCTGGGAAAGATGAGACTAAATTGTAGATCATTTTTGAGGATATTTATGAAAATCTAATTCTTCATATTCATGTACAAGATCTGGGGTCTGTAGTGTTTGTGATAGGCTGACCATCTGAAAAGAAGGACAGGGCTCCTGTAACTTTAACCATTGTAGAGAAAAGGGAATTTCAGCCAGTGTCGTTTGTATGCAATGAGTTCCTGGTGATAGTCCCTCTTCATCACAACAGTTAAAGATGCAGGCACTATACTAGAGTGACCATACACAAAAGAAGGCAGGCCCCCTGCAACTTTAACTGTTGTGATGAAGAGGGAATTTCACCAGGAACTAATTGCATACAAATGACACTGGCTGAAATTCCCTTTTCTCTACAACTGTTAAAGTTACAGGAGCCCTGTCCTCCTTTTCAGATGGTCAGCCTAGTTTGTGATAGGCCCATTCTTTGAGCCGGGCCAGGATTTATGAATGACCTGCCATTAAGCACAGATAATCCATTCCAGGTTTTGTAGCAGGCTGGCAATGCAAAGGTCAGTCTGCTTGTAGCTGCCTGCAAAGAAGGAGCACTACAATAAATGTCTACCACCTGAGTTTTGTGTGGAACCAGATTCCTACTTCCAAGGGTCCCAGGTCTGTGGACACAACAGGGTCCAGATCTGATTGTGAGAATTGCTATAGCCAATCTGACAGAGTGTTTGAAGAGAACAAGCTATATTCTGAACAGTAAGTTGTTGACCTAGTGTGTTGCTTATCCAGTTAAACTAGGACTCCCGGGAAACAGAGAGGTTTGTGCTTCCCTATGTGAGAAGCTCTCTCAAGAACTACCAGTCCCAGAGTTCCTTGTGCAGGCAGGCAGGCGGAAGGGACAGCTGGCGGGTGGGACAACACTAGGGTGACCAGATAAAATCCAGGTCAGGGCTCATGTAACTTTAACAGTTGTAGAGTAAAGGGAATTTTAGCCAATGTCATTTGTATTCAATTAGTTCCTGGAGAAATTTCCTCTTCATCACAACAGTTAAAGTTGCAGGGGCCCTGCCTTCTTTTGTATCTGGTCATGCTAGTATAGTGCCTGCAACTTTAACTGTTGTGATGAAGAGGGAATTTCACCAGGAACTAATTGCTTACAAATGACACTGGCTGAAATTCCCTTTTCTCTACCACTGTTAAAGTTACATGAGCCCTGACCTGGATTTTATCTGGTCAGCCTAGACAACACACCACAATAATCAGGGACAGTGGTCCCAGGGACAGTGGGAGTCAGTGCTTCTGGTTTACAGGCTTGCAATATCTGCAAGTAAATGTGTAGTGCATTTTCAGAAACGTAAAATAATAATAATTTCAGAATGAAAATAGGAAACATTTGTTCCCCAACTCATGAGGCTGTATGTATCATGGGGGATAATGCTATCAATGGCTACTAGTCCTGATAGTTATATATTATCAGAGGAAGAACGCCTATGTACAGCAGTTATTGGGAACATGAGTGGAAGGATGCTATTGCACCAAAGTCCTGCATATGGGCTCCCCAAAGACATCTGGTTGGCCACTATGCTGGACTAGATAGGCCTTTGGCCTGACCCAACATGGCTCTTCTTATGTTCTTATGTATGGGATGAGACTATGACATGTACATGGGAGGAGGTATGTTAGGGTGACCAGATAAAATCCAGGTCAGGGCTCATGTCACTTTAACAGTTGTAGAGAAAAGGGAATTTCAGCCAGTGTCATTTGTATGCAGTTAGTTCCTGGTGAAATCCCCTCTTCATCACAATGGTTAAAGTTGCAGGGGCCCTGCCTTCTTTTGTATCTGGTCACTCTAGTATAATGCCTGCACCTTTAACTGTTGTGATGAAGAGGGAATTTCACCAGGAACTAATTGCATACAAATGACACTGGCTGAAATTCCCTTTTCTCTACAACTATTAAAGTCACATGAGCCCTGACCTGGATTTTATCTGGTCAGCCTAAGGTATGTTATATGTACTGGAACCCAAAATGAATGCTTCATCCATGTAGTCATACATACATACATACATACATACACACACAGGTAACCCTTTACATCTTTCTCAGTCTCAGATCAATGTAACTGTCTTGCTCCCAACGGACTAACCTATTCCTATTCGGAATTCTCAGTGAGTTCTGATATTTAAAGGTATACTATCATCATTGAAGGCTCTTGTGTGAAGTTGTCATGACTCAACATTGCTTTATACTGCCACAGGCTTATGCCCTTTAGTTCCACGTCATGCCCTTCTAAAGTCCCTCCCCCTCCTCCAGAGGATGACAGAACAATATGCTTCCTGAGTCCTGGAAAGAAACCAGGTTTCTGGATTGCATAACTGACTGAAATTTCTGGATACAACCTGAGCAGGACAGAGATTTCACCTGCTTGCATCTCAAATAGCTTAATAAATGCTCAGATCCCCCCTGAGTATTTGGTAATAAATAAATTTGTTGTTGTTGTTGTTATTAATGTTATTATTATTATTATTATTATTATTATTTCTTACTGAGTCTCCTTTTCTCGCAGGGTCTTTTCTTGACAAGGATACAAAGAATCCAGTTGCACTTCAGCCATGAAGGCCCTTTACTGTCTCTCAGCTCTGATCTTCTTCTTAGTCCAGGTTGCTCAAGGTGAGTAATGTTTAAAATTTACACACATGGTGGAAGTCCATCTTACCAACATCAATGCTACGTTATGTAGGCCTGCTGCAAGTTAAAAATTCCGCACTTTAATTTTATTATGGGGGTGAGGCTTGAAATAGCAATGCTGAGAGTCGAGATAGAACGTAGATGTGGAGGATCAATGAGAAGAAGTCTTTATCTGTTTGTTTGTTTGTTACAAGTATTTTAATACCACCTTTCAATCACATACTTAGTAGGGTGACCAATGGTGAGGATTTCCCCGGATTTGTCCTGGTTTTTGTTCTATCCTGGGTGTCAGGGGGGATTTCCTGCAACTTTCTATAATGTCCGGGAATTACACACTTTCCCCTTCAAGACTGCCATTTGTGTGGCGGGGGTAGGATGATGCACTTTCCGGAGGTGTGTCATTCCCCCCACTGCTCTAATGGGAATGATACATTTTCCGGAGCTTCTGGAAAGCACATCTTCCCGCTGCCCCTGCACTGATCCAATTGGTGCCTTGAAGGCCATGATTGGAGCAGTGGGGAGGGGAATTCCCTTCTCCGCTCCAATCGGGGCAGTCGCCATTAGCATGGCAGGGGGAATGTTGCACTTTCTGGAGGCCCCGGAAAGCATGCTTTTCCACCCCGCCCCCACAAACTGGGTGCCCTCCTTTTGGGTTTCCCAAATACAGTCACCCTAACTAAAGATTTTGCCTCTTCAAGGGTGCTTCCAAGACCTTTACTGCATGTTTGCCATGTCTAATTCACAGGGTTTTACTGGGTGGTGGTGGTCTAAATGCCATTATCTTCCACTTGTGGCCTGCTAATGTTTTCCCACAACTTCTTCAGTTAATCAGTTTTATGTATTTTATGCTGTTTTGTATTCCCCGCCTTGATCCAGAGGGAGAGGCAAGTAAGAAATTAATAAATATATTATTATTATTATTATTAATTATTTCTTACTACAAAAAATCTGTTAAATAGGAAAATGGAGGAGAGCTGCACCATGGCTTCTAATAATCAGTGCTAAGCCCCTCCATCTGGAAGTACTTTAGGTCTTTCTGCTGCCACTAGGTCTTTGTATGTGCTGTGTGTACATGTGTGTTTGGGCGTGTGCGTGTGTGTTCAAAGTGGGAGGGTTCGGATGACACTTTAGGCAACAGAGGGGGAAAGCAACTCACTGTGCATTATTTTGTCGTTAATAATAATAATAATAATAATAAATTTATTTCTTACCCGCCTCTCCATTTGGATTGAGGCGGGGAACAACAGTAAATATAAGATATGATAAAACACATAAAACTGATTAAAAACATGGTACACATTATTAAAATAGCAATAAAACATCCTAAAAACGTTCCAAAATTCCACTGGATATGTGTACTCTCCACACATGTTTCCCCACCTCCATCACGTGGCTGAAACTCCGTCATACTTTCGGAAGAAATGGAGCCTGCCACACGACATAATAACCAGTGGGTCTCCAGATAAGCAATGGAGCCATCCGTTGTTTTTCTCTGCTGCTAAATTCCAGAAATTAGTGCACCATGCGTTGTTTGTCCCCCTCCAGATGACACAATAAGCAGTGCAACGGACGGTTGACTCTTTACACCCCCCCCCTCTGCTTTATCGTGTTGTCTGTGTTAGGGAGAGAAGCGCTTCCTGTTCACTTTAAGCAGAGTAAGCGTGTTTTTCCAGCCAAGTCCAGGCAGTAAAGAATACTCACACTCCAGCAGTATAGTGTATAATACAAGTCCTTTACAGTGTTCCAATATAAATATATATACAGCAAACTGGTTTCTCCAAATACATCAGGTTTCCAGGAATATTTCACAAAGTATATTTTCCATCCATCATATTTCTCATTCCACCAGCCTTCCTCCTCCACATAATCATTCAGCCTAACAAACAGCCATTCTAATGTCACTAACTTTTATACATTTTGGCTGCACCCTGACTCAGCACTCAGTCAATTAAGCAACCTTCCAGAAAGTGTCTACTATCTCACTGACCTTTTTAACAGTGTATGGAAAAAACTATTCTACCTGATTATTGACTGCAGCTGGCTGTTCAGTTCTCCTGGACACTCTAAATTGTCCAGTCCTTCATTCATCTTAACAGAAATTTTCCCTGACGGTCTGAACCCAGCCAATGTCTGGGCTTACTACAAGCAAGTCTCCCAGTGTGTCTGCCATGCATGTTGGGGGTAGTGCAACCTCATCCGCAAGTTACTGGAAGGGGGCAGGGTTGCAGTTAGTTAGTTCATGGGAATTTTGACCACAGTTAGCCTAAGGATGTCTATAGTCATGGGAGTCTGAGAGGGGGTGGAGTCTATTGGACTCCCCTTTGCTCAGCATTCCTGACCTAGCTTGTCCAGCTGCAGCCCCTACCAGAGCTGTTTGATTGTGCAATCCCAGCAGCCACCAGCACAGTCCTCCAACACCCAGTGGCTTCCCAGCCCCTTAGCAAGCTCAGGGACTTCCAGGAATCTAATGGAGCATAAACGGTGGCTGTAAGGGAGCCGTTTACATAACATTACAGGCATGAATGGACCACTCATGCCGGTAACGTTTTGCAAGTGGCCCTTTTACTGCTGCCATGTATGTAACCTTAAAAGTTCCAGAAATCCCAAGCTGCCATTTTTACACAAAATGGCAACTCCCTAAGGGAATGGTTGGCCCCTTGGTGCTCACTGGGCTGTCCGGCAACTCACTCAGTGAGCACCTGGTGAAACTGGATGGAAGTACATCCATCCATCCCTACTATATCTTTCAGTGTAGTTTCCTGTGGTTTCTTCCTTTTGCTCCTCCTGTTCCTTCACCTTCTTTTCTCTGCTTTCCTCCATTGCTGGAAGGACATGTGTTTGCTTTCTCCTGCCAGTGTAATAGAACACAAAATAGACTAAACAAACTTTTGAATCTCTACGCTGTACCTGCATTGTAAATGCAAGAATATCTGTGAATAAAGCTGTTTTCTTTGCTCCCATTATTGTGCTAAGATAGTTTGTGTGCACATGGGACTGGTAAACATTTGTTCTGTTTTGCTTTTCATTGTTTTTTCTCTGCTAATTGCCTGTGCAATAGGATGAATTATTACTGAATAATCCCATCAATGCAGACCTATCCTCTGTGAATATCCAGCCAAGCATACATGTAGTTCTTGATGTGTAATCCTTGTTTTCCCTTACCTCTTCTTCTTTCCTTACCACTTGCTTGGAACCTCTCTTCTTCATCCAGTATTTTGCTAAGGGCTGTGAGGGTTGGGGGTTTCTCTCTTGCCTAAAGCTTGAGTCCCCTGCATATTTATAGATTACAATTGCTGAGAAGCTTATGTGTAGTAAGGATCACAGATGTTTGGTGACCTCTTTGTTATTTCTACAGAGCATAACCTGATGGAAGCCATGCTGCTTACTTGTGCCTCTGTGGGTGGATTCTGCATCCTGCAACCCCATCAGACCTGCCCCTCAGGACTCATCCTGGATGTTCCTTGTCATTTCAAAAGAAGATGCTGTTCAAAGACTGGAGTTTAATCCAGACTTTTGTGGACTAAATCTACTGAGGGGTGCCTTCCCAGTTTCCATTCATTCTCCCAGTTGGCTGCAGCTAAGCTGAACTCAGTGGATGGGAAATAACATCTGGGATTAGCAAGAAATGACTGTTCAGGAGTCTCCAGTGTGGGACAATCCTTGTCTAGGGTTATGTTTCATTCGTGTAGCTACATTTGGCAAATAAATTTCCCCTGCAGAAAGAGGGGCATATAGCCTGAATAGTGAGTTGGGATTTTAGATCACTTAGGTCAAGAAAGCTTCCATGCTCCTTCTACAATTCTCTGTGGAACAGTGCTTGTGCCATCAGCCTCATTTGGTGCTTGAGAAGGAAAACTGAAATTTGCTGCTATTCCACAGGGCACAATTAAATGGGAGGTTTGTTCTTCTCTATAAGTTTCAATTTATGAACAGGAGATCATTTTAGTTTGAACATGCACAAGGGAATGTTCCAGTTCATCTTTCACTCTGTCACCATTAATGGCACCCCAGATTGGCTGCCTAAAGTGGCCATAATGCCATATGGTAGATAACCCCAATTTCTACATCCCTTTGGAGCTTGCCACCCCACACTCCTTTCTTTTTAAAGTCCATATAATTCCCTTCGATGTATCCCCAACCGTAAAGGTAGGGGTGGGCAACTTGTGGCTCTCCTGATGTTGTTGGACTGCAAGTCCCATCAGCCCCGGCCAGCATAGCTGCAGTCCAACAACACAGAGGGGCTAAAAGCTGCCCACTGCTGCCTTAATGAGAAAGCAAAGAGAAGGTAGAAGATCTTCAGAGAGGGAAGTTGGATGATGTTGAAGCTTAGAAGAGACAAGATTTCACCGCAATAGGATGAACCAACTTTAGATACTGGGGAATATGAATGTTGAGGAATTTCCTGTCCCAGAGCACAGTGGTAGTCTCTTCTAAAAATAATGTTGTTGCAAGTGCAAGAGCTTTGATAAGTATCTGTGGCAAGAAGAGGGCATTTTCGTCTCAAAAAGAAAAAGAAGAAAGGACTGGACTTTCTGTTGAAGAGCCAGGAAACAACTAATTGTACTGCTCTGATGGAGTTTGCCCAGGTACATCTTGACATCTGGACTATTTGGAGACATCTACCCTATCAATCTAAATGAGTTTTAAACTGTAATTGTTCCCCGAAGAGCTGCAATTTTGGGAGAGTGCTGATAACTCTCTTCCAACTTCCTTCTGTGTGGAATTCCAGTTCTCAGGATTTCATTGAGAGACAGAAAAAGTGATAGTCAATCCAGTTTAAGTCTAGGAAGTAGACTTGTTCTAAAACACTGAATAATTGGGCCTTAATTTAAATATTGGGAAAATCCCTCTGTATTTGAAAGGTGGGGTTGTACAAACATCACACACACATAACTCACGCCATGGGAGCCATTTCTGTGAGGGCCAAATTACTTGATGCATGTAGTTGGATGATTCAATTCCCCAAGCTTTTGCTTTCTTTTCTTTCTTTTTTTTTAAAAAAAGGAAAAACACTCACAGGAGGCTGAAATTTTTGTTGGGGCTGGCAGTGATCAGGTTGAGGGAGGACTTAATCCTACCCCTGCTATTTTTTGTTAGCTCTAACCTGCCCCCCCTGCCCCGTTCCCACACAGCTGCTTTCCAAACCCACTGGAGAAGATAGATCTGCTCCCATATATTTATCCCTCAAATACTAAACTAGTTGGAGAGCTTTGATTTTAAGCAAATGTCTGGCAGGAAATGAGTTAACTCCACCCCATGCCTTCACACCACTTCTCTTCCAAAACAAAGCATTCAAATCTTTACTCTTGCATAAATGGGGGCTTTATAGCGACCATTTACACAACGGGGGAAATTCGTAATTTCCAGAGACTGAATTTAGCTAGGAGATCCTTAGGGCTTAGACCAAGAGCACCAGTTGTCGATTGATTGATTGATTGATTGATTGATTGCATTTTTATACCGCCCTATAGCCGAAGTTCTCTGGGCGGTTCACAAAAATTAAAACCATGAAATCATTTTAAGAAATATAAAACAAACAACAATCTAAAAACACAAAATAACATACAATATAGAAATGGGATGGATCCAGAGCAAATTAGTCACACTTGGCTCTCATTGAAACCAATGTGAGAAGTTACTCATGATTAATGTAAGTCCAGTGATTTCAATGGGACTTTGGTGCCTCCCACTGTTATAGACTGACCATATGAAAAGGAGGACAGGGCTCATGTACCTTGTAGAGAAAAGGGAATTTCAGCCAGTGTCATTTGTGTGCAATTAGTTCCTGGTGATATTCCCTCTTCATCACAACAGTTAAAATTGCAGGCACTGTACTAGAGTGCCTGCAAAAGAAGGCAGGGCCCCTGCACCTTTAACTGTTGTGATGAAGAGGGAATTTCACCAGGAACTAATTGCATACAAATGACACTGGCTGAAATTCCCTTTTCTCTACAACTGTTAAAGTTACATGAGCCCTGTCCTCCTTTTCATATGGTCAGCCTACACTGTTAGGAATCAGATTTAGAACAGATCAAGGTCTAGAATCCAAAGAAGAGAGTATTTCTAACCACAAAAATGGCATTCCATCACATTTGAACAAATCAGACTTCAGTCCATGGTTTCATCTGCGTTTATTATATTGATCAATTAACCACATTAATTCATCCCTGTCTATTTTTGGAGAGGCACAGTCCTTCTTTCCTCAGATATCCATGTTGAAGTTAAGAACCAAACATTGACACATATTGACCTTAGCTGTCCATCCTCATTGCTTATATTAGGTTAGGACATGTTACTCTAAAAGCACAATTGCTGACACGGGTCACACTGGAGGGGCATTCCGCATCTAGTGGAAATGAGAACGGGAGTCCGAACTATGATCAGGCTCTGCTGTAAAAAAAGAAACAGGAAATCTCATCATTATTTGGAAAGGAACGTGTCCCGCGGAAAGGGATTCTACAGATTTAGACAGAGGATATGGAAGGGAAAGCCCTGATTTGGTTGAAACTCTTATTGATATAATGGGTTTCATCCAATGTCACAAGAGTGGACTTCTGCTTGTACAACGGTACTTCACCTTCTTCTCATTCCCCCTGAACTGCCCAATTCAGCACCTATAGGGAGATTAATCTATATTGTAATATAGTAGTAAAATATGAGTGGTAATATAGTGATTTTTGTAGCAGTGGCAGTACAGACTCTCACATGGCAGGACTTCTTAGATCATAAACCTTTTAAATAGTAACCTTCGTTATGCAATATTGCAAACTGGCTATTTTTAAAAAAAGGTTAAGAATTTAATATTTCAACTGAAAAAAGCAGGAACAAAGAACACTTGCCATCCATTCCATTATTACTCTTTGCGGGCACGTGGAGGGTGGGAAATGATGAGGCAGGACGCAGAAATGGGATTACACAGGGCCACATTTATTAAAGGATCTGCAGAAGTGGTAATCCTAAACAGGCATCTTTTCTAATCTGGCATCATGCCATTATTTGAATTGGGCAAGACATTCACAGCCTGTGGAGTGGTGCCTGAAGGTTCGCCATCTCCCAGGCTTGCCCCCCTTTTGGGGTAGGGAGACCTTCCAGTGTCATCCCCCTCCCTCATGCCGCAAGACTCTGAGTGGGTGAGGAAGGTTGGCCTCAAAGGTAACTCTTATCTCACCAGCTGGGGCTGCAAAACTCCCAGTTGGGAGCCTCAGACATTACCCATCACTGCAATGCTGCCTCTGAATGCTCACCAACCCTTATCTGCTCAAGATGCCTGCGCATATCTGCCACAGGGGGTGACAAGCCTTTTGCTTAGTCGCTCCCTCTCCACCTATGCAGGATCACATTCTGCAGATCCCTCTGCAGATCTAGCAAAAATAGATCATTAACGAGGTCTGACAAATGTACCCCATCTTGCCCATAAAGCTCCCCCCATATTTTCACAATTTCTGGGTGTTGGATGCCCCAATCCCTGTGTTTTATCAATTCTTTTTATATTTCCCCATTAACTTTTTTTCCGGGTGTGTTCGAGAGTCCAGTGGTTGCTGCCCTCCCTCCAATTAAGTCTTGGAATTGAACATGACTACATGATCAAAATGCCAGGCCACCATTGCTGGATTGTTTGCATAGCAAGGCTGGAATAAAAAAAATAACGGTCTGCAGGATTGATAGACAGAAAGCAAAATGCTGATTTAATATCGCATTTACCCATCAATGCTCCTTGTCCATTCCTGCGGATCATGGCCACGGCTGCATCGAATGAAGCATAGCACATGGAATAAAGGTGCTCCAGCATGGAATCATTAACTGCACTCCCTTTTGAAAAGGACAGGTTGTGGATCTGCCTGTATTCTCCTGTCATCTTCTTGGGTAGAATGCCCAGGGGGAGACTCAGAGGTTTGGAATGGGAGGGATAGAAAAGGGGCAGCCACTCTGCCTGCTGTCACCTCTTTATCCATCGTTGTGCACATTAATTGATCCATTAGGCCAATTCTGATTTTTAGAAAATGCAGCCTTTCATGGGCCTTGGAAAGGGATTCAAATGCCTTCAACAAATCCAAATTCAAGATATTCTGTATCATGGCACCGTGGATACCTTGCCAGGAGGGGCCGTAAAGGCTTGATCTTTATTTATTTATTTATTTATTTTATTTATTTATTGTTGCTTTTATATCCGGCCTTTTTTTCCTCCAAGGAACCCAAGGCAGCATACATAATCCTCCTCTCCATTTTTATCCTCACAGCAACAACCCTGGGCTGAGAGTCTGTGACTGGCCCAGAGTCTACCAGTGGGTTTACATGGCCAAGTGGGGGCTAGAACCTGGATCTCCCGACTCCCAGTCCATCATTTTAGCCACTACACCACACTGGCTCTCCACATTGATCTTAATTGGACTGGGATCCTGTGGGAGGGGACTGTTGCCTGCCTGGCTTTCTGCCCCCATGTCCATCCTGGTAGAATCCTTGCCCTCCCTTAGCCCTATGGCAATTTAAGGCTGGATGTTGTCTGCTACAGATAGGGCATTCATGCTGATACTGGCATGGTAAGCATGCACAGGTGCCTCGAGAGCTATACTCCCAACACAGCAAGTGGTGTTTTGCCCCTTGCCCCATGCTTCCCTTAGAGGTGGAGGTGGGCTGCTGCTTAGGCAGGCTGTCTTCTCTTTCGCTGAACCCTGGCCTGGCTGGTGTCATACATTGAAGGCAACATTTCTAATCATTAATGTCCCAGCATAAGGAATGATCAAAGCCGGCCCACATATGAAAAGATTCATTGTATGCCAGCCAGGCTCCACCTTCATATTCAGTATACACTCTGTAAATCATGTCAAGGTATTTTGTAAGAATACAACCCCGCCCCAGGAACCGCTGTTGAGCAACACCCATGTAAATGAGAAAACCAGGGAGTCAGTTTGCCCATGTCCTAGCCACCTTCTTACACTTAATCCTTTCTGACTCTTTGTCTGTCACCTTGCCTTTTCCCTTGATTTCCAACTAGTGGAACAGCAAGGAAAAAACATCAACGAACTCACCCTCAAGGATTTTCTCCCTAGTTGAAGGTAACATGTGGAACCCTAAAGGGGTAGAGGTGCTTCCTGTTGGGATAGCATCTCCATCCAACCTAGCATATGGGTCCTTCACTGCCTGTGCTGACACACCTCTGTCCAGTGCTGCCACACCAGCAGGGCCCTGCCAGACTGCTGTGCATGCCACAACTGCAGAGGATGTTTGTTGGGAAGTGGGCAATTTCAAGGACTGTGGGGCTTTGCTAGAAACTCTGTTTGGAGGGGTAAGAATGACCCCTTCCCCAGAACCAGATCCTGAATGTACTTGGGAAGGCACTGCTGGAACTCCAGCCTGTACTATAGCTGCCGGGATATCGGTGGCAATGGAGGTATCCTGAACATGTGTGCTACCATTTGTCACAGGTGTATGTGTTTGTCGAAGTGCTGTGGAATGGGTGGTGCCCCTGTGGGCAGCCACCATTCGCCACTGCAGCAGGACATCCATGGAGGAATCATTCCCCAGGTTTGAAAAGGGACAGATGGTGTGGGAGCTGCCATCTCACCTTGATACTGGGTCTGGACCTGCCCTGTTGTGGATGGAAACGGCGTAGTGAGAAGTAATGCAGTAGAGGCCTCCTGGTCAGGTGCTGGAGTGGTGCCTGCAGGGGTCCATTCAGTTGCTGGGCTGGGCTTTTGTTCAGGTGTTGAACTAGTTGTCACCTTGATGGCATCCAAATGTGCTGAAATGGATAACCACAACCTGTCTTGTGTTTGCTTTCTAATTTGCCCAGATCCACTTTCCCCCTGTGTCATGGTGGTGGTGGTGGTCAGGGCCGGGTTAATCCCTTTATCCTGCTCAGCACAGGAGGGCTGGAATTGAATCCCAGGGCCAACACAGCATATAGCTAAACTATGGAATTTGCTACCATGTGATGTAGTGATGGCCACCATTTTGGATGGCTTTAAAAGGGGATTGGATAGGTTATCAATGGCTACTAGTTCTGATGGCTATGTGCCACCTTCAGTATCCGAGGCAGTAAGCCTGTATACACTGATTGCTGTGGAACATGGGTGGGAGGGTGCTATTTCACCTTGTCCTGCTTTGTTGATCCCTGGTCAACAGCTGTCTGGCCACTGTGCGAACAGAGTGCTGGACTAGACGGAGCCTTTGTCTCCAGCATGGCTCTCCTTATGAGGTAAGGGATGGAGTCCTTCTAAGTCAGTTGTTGTAATCTTTCAAATGAAAGTAAAGTGAGCAATTCCTCTTGGCAAAACTATAAAGAGAGAGGGTTTCCCTAACATGAATTGAGCATTTGTGATCACTTTTAGGCTGAGGATTTTGTGTGCCATGAAGGATGACCCAGTGGGAGAGAGACAAAGTGGGGCTGACCAATATGGCGTCATGCCCTGGCAATGTCTCCAGTGCTTGACTCACTCCTGTTCATTTCAATTAGGGGTGTGCAGGAGCACTTACCAATGAACTACAACCAATATTCATGTGTGGAACGATGGATGAGATTTGGGTTTTCTTCCTCAGGGATCAAAAGAATTTGGAGTAAAAAAAGATGGTGATTGCACCAAGCACTGCTAAACAGAAAGTTTTAGAAGGCACATGGATCATTTATAGAGCCATTGCACCATCCTAACATATTTCAGGCTGTAAAACCATGTTTTAGAGGGAAATTATTTCTGCCAAATGCAGCTGCGTCAGAAAGAAATTCAAGCAGTCTAGTGCTCCATTAAGGGCCCTTTCTACACCTAAGGAGGCAGAGGGAGGAAAGGGAGGAAAGGGAGGAAGGATCGCGGACTTACCTGTTTCCGCAATCCTCCCTGGGTGCCCAAATGGAAGCGTAATGTCCCAGAAGGGAAGAAGAAGAACATCACAGCCATTGCGCCTGCCATTTGTCTTTTTAAAACACCGGAGCCACGAGTGCAATTGCGCTCCAGCAAAATGCAAGTAAAAAATAATATAAAATCCCCGCCCCCCCCTCGAGGTCTCTGGATTCCCCCTGGCCTGACTCCTTCCCTGTGCTGACCCCTTCTACTAGTGTGGAGGAGAGAAGAAGCTGGGACTGGTACCCACACCGCCTGCAGTCCTCGGGATAGTCCTTAGACTGCGGGTAAAATCGGGATAACTGGGGTCTCGTTATCTCGTGAAAATGGAGGGGTCGTCCCTGCCTGCTCCCAGAATCCCCCGTGTGTCATTTGGATGTGCAGGGACGATCCAGGGATGAACCCAGGGAAAAAGGCCCATGTAGACATGGCCAAGGACTGCCATCTTTCAATCACAGCCCTAAATGTATCTGTATCGGAGCGGGGGCAGGTTTTGAAGTCAGATTGGCCAAGGGATGGAGCCCAAATCAGATCTGTGGCTAGAGCCACACGCTAGAGCAAACACTTCGGAAGGTCCCCGGGCCAAGCCAAAGGTTTCTGGAGGATCCAAAGGTGAAGCCTAACACAAATGCTTTCAATTATTTTATTTTTGGACTGTAGTTTTAAAGTTTTGAACTTTGATGATGTGTTTTATCATCTGTATTGTATTGTTTGATATTTTATGGTTTTAATTGTTGTGATCTGCCCAGAGGGCTTCAGCTATTGGGCGGCGTAAAAATGTAATAAATCAATAAACCCATCTATGCCTTAAAACAAAATGAAACAAGACAACTGCAAAGAGACCATGCCCCCAGAATATGTTGTGAACTTGAACACTACGTTCGAAGTCCACCTTTGTGTAGACAAAAGCAAGTTGTTGCTTTGTTCTGCATGTTTTCTGCTGACCACACCAACCCTTCCCTCTGCTGTATATTGATAGAAGTTGAGAGACAACAAATTTAGCCTGAATGACAGAGGAGGGTAAAGTTGGAGAGAGATTACATTAGGAATTATGGACAGTATCCAAGTGTGACATTCCACAAACTCAAATAAAGTTAGCAGAGCTCGGGTGAATATTTCAGGTGTGCAAGGGGTGTGCATTATGCTCATGCAACATGGTTGTGCAAGCAGAGGGCAACCATGTGCACAATACATTGCATAACTGCTTGCACAACTGCTTGCGCAAAGGTTCACACCACTGTAATGCACAACCGGTTGGGTAACAGGTTGCACAATGAGATGTGCAAGCATAATGTGCAATCGCTTGCCAAATGGAACTTTAGTTGGATTCTCCTCTTGCGCATAGTTCAAAACCAAGTTTCCACTAGTGCAACATCATTTGCAGTAACAGACTGGCATACTGTAACAGATACTGTCCTAGGCATATACCATGTTTATTACTGAAAGCCATCCATCCTCAACAGGACTGGTGTCAAGGGTAGGCATAGTTGGGCATCTGTCAAGGGTGATAATGGTGATGGAGAAGGTTGATTAACTGAGGGAGAGGGGCATTAAGGGTGCCTTGCCTAAGAGCCATCAAAAACCTGGAGACAGTATTGATTCCCAGCTTAGTGTCCTCCAGTTATTATTTTTCACTACAGCTCCCATCATCCCTGACCATCAGTCATATTTCCTGGGGCTTATGGTAGTTGTAGTCCTAATAATAATAATAATATTAATAATAATAAATTTATTTATTTATTTATTTCTTACCCGCCTCTCCCTCTGGATCGAGGCAGGGAACAACGTCAAATATAAAATGCATAAAACTGATTAAAAGCACATACAATTTATACATTATTAAAATATCAATAAAACTCTTAAAATTCAACTGGGTAGGCCTGCTGGAAGAGAGCAGTCTTTATGGCTTTCTTAAAGTCAAACAGACAGTTAAGTATGTGTATGAAATTTGAGATTGATCCCTCCAACCCTCGATTTTATATGAATTTCTTAAAGGTTGTTTAAGTTCTGACAGGTCAGAATGACAGCTCGCCATGTGCGTTCATTCAGACCTGTCAAAAATTTGCAGGATCTTTAATAAATTCATATAAAAGTGAGGGTTGGAGGGATCGATCTCAAATTTCATACACATGTCTAGCACATGTTGCTACACATATGTGCCAAATTTCAGTTCAATCCCTCCACCCATGTATTCTATATGAAGTTTTGAACGATCGTGCAACTTTTAACCTGTCAGAATTTAAACGATCTTTAATAAATTCATATAAAATTGAGGGTTGGAGGGATCGATCTCAAATTTCATACACATACTTAGGCATACCCCATTAGCACTGTGACCAAGTTTCAATCCTCTAACTTTTAAAATTCAGAAGTTATAGGTTTATTTAAATGGCAGTCCAATAATCCGATATAATAGGGCTGAAAATTTTCAGATTGGATATTTATGGTAGGTTTATCTATCGTATCGTTATTGTTAATTGGATGTCTGATAATTACCTTATCGTACAGTTATTGGACATTTTAACGATACGATACACATCCCTAGTATCTCTGGTGACCTTTTGTTAAAAGAATGTTTCTGGCAAGTACAGCCATCATCCCCCCAAACCCTCTTTTGTTATGTTTTTCCCCCATAGCAAGTAGCACCACGTCCACTTCATCTGGGCAGTGATGTCACTGCTTATCTCTAGATTGTATAAAAACCCTCAAGTTTTGAGAGTCAGAGTCTCCCCTTCTTAGAAGCATGGGGCCATGCTGTTAAAATTGCTGAGTCTCTCCCTTCAAAGGAAAGGCTCCTGCTCCTTCCTTCCCCTCCACTGAGACCAGGAGCTGCAACACACGCTAGTTGCTGTCTTCAGGGAAGGTCTTCAGTCCAGGGAAAGGTATATTGCTTTTAGAGATTCCCTCCCTTCTCTTCCCTGCTGTCTGTGTGTGCATGCTCTAAGTCTCAAGAAGACTCCTTTCACAGTCTTGAAACTACTTTTAAGCCTCCATTTGCTCAGCTAATTTCCCCCAAAACTAGCTTGTGCATTTGAATCTGTTTATTCCTCGATAAATGTGCCATTGTGGTGTTCTCCTCTTCAATAGTGTGGGTTTCTTTGGGTAAGAATCACCTTACTTAGCCACAGGCACTCTATTGCCAATGTCTAAAGATAGACATTGGCAATGTCTATCTTTAGACATTGCCAATGTCTTTCGCCCTCATAGGGCTTTGTATCTCTTTCACCTGACAGGGCCCCTTTTCTCCAAGGAATAGGAGATGGTTCCAAACAGATGCCTCTGAGTCAAACTTCTATTTTCTGATTTGAAAAGCATTTGACAGACAGAATGGAACTTGCTTCCTTTGGAATATCTTCACTTGGGAAATTCCAGCATCACAAGCTAAAAAGCATCAAAGTGCCCCCCCCCCCCAATTTTGTACCATAGTGGTGGTGGTGGTAGATTTTTTCCATCTGTCTAAGCTACTCTCTTACCTGCAGCAACGTTGAAGAGGCTGCCCAGAGCAAAGAGAGAGTAAAGAAACCTCATGGCCGAATTTTTCTCTGAGGACTCAAAGCCGCTGGAGGGAAGCAGGGCTGAGGTAGATCTGGATAAAACCCAGAGGACTGGTCTATTTATAGAGTCATGGAGACAATAGAATGGTCTAACATGTGCCTGTGCTCCTGGGTGGAGCACCTATAAATTGCAAAGGGACATTTCTATTGTGTTGTGTGAGTTGGAGACAATTCAGTGCTTAATGAGGAACAATTTATTTAACGCAAAACAAAATCTTCAAGACCCAAAGCAGCAACTGAAATCGGTGAAATCCAAGACTTTCGGCTTAACTCACTCCCGAGTCCTTGACATGATGATGCGGTACAAACTACTTCATGAGAGTAATGTGTACTGTTGAGCCTAGGAGCTGCAAACCTGCTGTATACCTGCATGAATTCACGACATGAAGCGTTGTGCTAAATTTGTAATCTTTGGAATGGCCGTATTGTAGGGTGACCCTATGAAAAGGAGGACAGGGCTCCTGTATCTTTACCAGTTGCATAGAAAAGGGAATTTCAGCAGGTGTCATTTGCATGCACGCAGCACCTGGTGATATCCCCTCTTCGTTACAACAGTTAAAGATGCAGGAGCCCTGCCCTCTTTTGCATCTGGCGTATTGCACCGAAAATCATTTCAGTAGCAGGAAGTTTCATTTCAACTATCCCTTGTTGCAAATAAGATATTTTTTTCCCCCAAAAATGCAGTTTACGTCTTTGATATCTTGTACATGACTGCTGCATCTTTCTATTACATCCCTGCCATGGGAATGGTTTGACCGCATTGCGCTGAAAAGCATTTCAGTGACAGGAAGCTTCATTTCGACTATTCCTTGTGCAAAGTCCATGTCATAAAGCTTCTGCTAGGCTGGCCAGGTATCCTCTATTGTCCCTGACAGTACTAGGGTGACCAGATAAAATCCAGGTCAGAGCTCCTGTAACTTTAACAGTTGTAGAGAGAAGGGAATTTCAGCCAGTGTCAGTTGTATGCAATTAGTTCCTGGTGAAATTCCCTCTTCATCACACCAGTTAAAGTTGCAGGGGCCCTGCCTTCTTTTGTATATGGTCACTCTAGTATAGTGCCTGCAACTTTAACAGTTGTGATGAAGAGAGAATTTCACCAGGAACTAATTGCATACAAATGACACTGGCTGAAATTCCCTTTTCTCTACAACTGTTAAAGTTACATGAGTCTTGACCTGGATTTTATCTGGTCACCCTAGACAGTACACTATAGAAAGGTTACATCTAGGTGGCAAACTGGTCTTAAAATCCAGGATACCCGGAAGATGCCTTTGCACACAACTCTGTGAGTGTGTGTGTGTGTGTGTGTGGATGTATGTGTGTCTTACCTCTCTTTTGTTGTTGACAGCCAGTTTCAAGCTGCTGTGGCAAGGAAGCCTTGTGGCAACAAGGGAAAGGGCCTTTTCTGTGGTGGCCCTCAATTATGGAATGATCTACCCGATGAGGCCCGCCTGGCACCAACATTGTTATCTTTTTGGTGCCAGGTCAAGACTTTCCTTTTCTCTCAGGCATTTAACAGCTTATGTTGAGTTTTTAACTGAATTTTTTGGCCTGGCTGGGAGTTTTAAATTGTTTTAAATATTAGCAGGTTTTTTTAAAAAATGTTTTTACGGTTTAAAATTTTGTATATTGATTTTTAATGTTCAGTCTTTTAATCTTTGTAAACCATCCAGCGAACTTTGGCTATGGGGCGGTATAGGAATGTAAATAACAATTATAATAACAATGACAACAACAACAACAACAACAACAACAATTAATGTTGTTGATGATGATGATGATGATTTAATTGGTGGTGCTGGCCCGCAACAGGGCTGGCTATGGAAAGCATGCAAGAGGAAGAAGGGAGGCATGAGCATCGTTTGAATTTCCCAGGGGGTCATTTTTGGATTAATGCCTTTGGATTAAATTGAAGTAAAAGAAAAATAGAAAGACCACCACCTGCTGGACACCTTTTCCATAGTAAGAACTTCTCCCAATCTCTGCTTAGTCTTTATGGGAGGATCCTTGGGCTACTGGGCTACTGAGGAAGTCCCTTATGAGCCCTCTTTCCCCTTTTTTGTTTTTATCCTCAAGAATTTATTTAAATTTAAAGCACTTTTAGCCTGCACCTCAGCCAAAAAGGTTTCCAGAGCAGCTTACATACAGGGGTAAAAACAGGGCAGTCCCTGCCCATAGGCTTGCAATCTACAAAGACACAGCACAAAAGGAAAAAGCAATGGGGAAGGAAGAGAAAAAAAGCAAATGGTCTTTCAGCAGGCCTGGTGGAATGGCTCAGTTTCCCATCACATCGCCCTGTGGTGCTGCCTGCTAGAAGGGCAGCTGGTGATGACCACTAAAGCTGCAATCCTAAAGCTAGTTTATGCAAGTCAGTAAATCCCACTGAAAACAATGTGGATGATAGTGTGTGGGGAGGATCTAACTCTAGTCAGAGGGTTTTCTCAAAAACCTAGCCATAATTCAGAACATAAGAACATGAGAAGTGCCATACTGGATCAGAATGAGGGTCCATCTAGTCCAGCACTCTGTTCACTCCATGACCAACCAGTTGTCGACCAAGGACTCACAAGCAGGACATGGTGCAACAGCACCTCCAGTCCCAACCATTGTTCCAGCAATTTGTATACATAGGGTTACTGCCTCTGATGCTGGAGGCAGCGTAAAGCCATCAGGACTAGTAGCCATTGATAGCCTCCTCCTCCAGGAATTTACCCAACCCCCCTTTTGAAGCTATCCAAATTGGTGGCCATCACTACATCTTGTGGTAGTAAACTCCATAATTTATGCGCTGTGTGAAGAAGTCCTCTCTTTTATTTGTCCTGAATCTTCCAGCAATCAGCTTCATGGATGACCCCAGGTTCTAGTATTATGGGAGAGGGAGGAAAAATGTCTCCTTATCCACATTCTCCACACCATGCATAAATTTGTACACCTATCAGGTCTCCCCTTAGCCTCCTTTTTTCCAAGCTAAACACACACACATCAACAAAGAGCAGACCTCTTGACAGTCTCTTAGGCAATGTCCAACTTCACACAAACAGATGTCCACTCATGCCACATGACTTCCCATAGCTCACCAGCCTTCTGCAATTTTCCATGTTCCTCCCAAACTTGTTCTGGAGGGCTCCCTTGTAGGGGGTTAAATGGGGTGATGAAGGGGAAAAGTGACTCTGCTCCTTCAACCATGACCATCCAAATGTAAGAGTAACACAGCTGGATTTCACCCATGCACACACATAAGAACAGAACACAATACAAGAAGAGTCATACTGGATCAGACCAATGGCCCATCCAGATCAACATTCTTTTCACACAACCAGCTGCCCACAAGAAACCCACAAGCAGGACACAGTGCAACAGTACCCTTCCACCCATGTTCCCCAGCAACTAGTGCATATAGGTTTCCTGCTTTGGATACTGGAGACAGCAGATAGCCATCATGGCTAGTAGCCATTGATAGCCTCCTCCTCCATGTAACCACCACCTGAATATTTCACAAATATTCATTTTTGAACTTAATTTATGGAGGTTTAATGATGTGGAAGTAATCAATTGAAGAAGAGGATTTGGAGAAGGATCTGTTCAGGAGAATTAGAAGTAAATTAATTGGAGGTAAAATGGTGAGAAATATTTGAAGGTAACTGGCAGCAGAGTGCAAATTAATGGAATAATTTATTGGGGTGATTTAGATGGGGAATCAATTGACTTGCCTTCCATGAAATTAATATTGTAGCAGTTGTCTTTAAATTTGAATCTATTGGTTTTAAATTTGCATCTGTACCGATACATTAATCTGTGCAACTGTGTATCTTCTTTCTCACCAACATATATCCTCTTTTTTTTAGCAATGGTTAGTTGCTACCTGTGATGTTCTACTGTTCAGGGACGTGAACGTGTTGCAAAAGTTATTGTTTGGAGTTGCAGGTCTGGATGAGTATGGAATGCGTGGTAAGTGAGAGCTAATTGGTTAGTTGTTCGGAGTGCCTGGATTGGTGGAGTGTGGGAGAGTGGGAGGAGCTGGGAAGCAAATGAGATATATATGTCAGCTAGAGAGAGAGAGCTGACAGGGGGCTATTTTGGGATGAATTGAGGAGGGGGTTGAGCAGAGAGAGAGAGAGAGAGAGAGAGAGAGAGAGAGAGAGAGAGAGAGAGTATCTAGTGAGATGATTGATTGATTTATATTATTAGAGGAAACAGTTTAGCTTTAAGAACAAGTTGAAACATATAATGAGCTTACTGTGCATGCAATATACTTAATGTTAATAAAACTTGTTAATTTAATCCAACTGGTGTGGTCATTGAAGTGTACCTGAGGAAGGTACTGGTGGCAGCGGGAACATAGATGCTTGTCTGAGGCCAGGTTGCTAGGCTGTAGAGCAGTGGGGCCTAATAGTAAAGGCAGGACAGGGGCAGCAGCAGCAAGGGGCTGGGATAAAGCATCACACTTCCCTACTTCTGAAAAATTATGTGCCGGATACACAAGACTTGTCATAGATCCTCATCACACCTACTCCCCCCCCCCCGAGTTTGCTTCTGCTGGTTACCCCTCCATTTCATATTTGAGTCCAGCATTTTGACTCACACGTGGTCGGTATTGCTGCGATACCTCAGCTTGGCCTGTTGAACTTTGCCTGTTTCGGACTTTGCCCGTTCAGGGATAAATTGAAAGTGAAAGAGCAACCGTGCGCTCAGGGTGGGAGAGCAGCACGGCGGGGGACAACGTCATGCGAGTCCAGCAGTGAAAGAGTGGATCAAAGTCGCAGAGGGTGTGCATCAAACCGTGCGTGTAATAAACACCTGACTACATCCTCTGAGCTGTTCTATTTCTGCCCTTTACTCCAGGCTCAGTGTTTTGCTTTGGAGAACCTTTTCTCATCGTTTAGTACCTTGTTTCTTTCATTACGTGCAAATGAACAGATGCTCAGCAACCTTTCAAAAGGTTCCCTCAATTCTCCTCAACCTGGAAAAAAAAAGGGGGGGGGAGAATTAAGTTAGCAGCAGTAGCATAACGTGACATGCATGGATGTAATCACAGCCCTTGGCTCCAGGAGGAGCAGTTGTCACAGGAATCTGGGTGGCAGTTTGTTAAGTGAAAGAAAGAAAGTAAAAAAGAGGGGGGGGGGTGAACTAAAACCCAAATCCTATAAAACAGTTTCTCGGAGTTTCTGGCATAGATCCCAAGCCTTCAAGTTGGAGGGCAGAGAGAAGGCGTTGATAGTAATCTAACTCAGATTGCCTTTATGTTTCTTCAACCTGCGGCGACATTAAGGATTTCAGCCAAATCTCCATATTGCTCCCCCCCTTTTTTGTAGGCTGCTTCAGACAAATCTCCAGTGAACCCCATAAGGGAAGGCCAGGGAACCTCTGGCCTACAGCACTTCCCCATTTAGCCTGCAGGCTCCCCATTTGATAGGTGCCTCCTATTTCAGTGGGGCAGTGAATCCGCTCTAGTTTTTAGTTAGAACCAGTCAGAACTCTATATGATCTATCCAAGGTAGCTCCTTTGGATAGCTCTTTTAGAGTTCTGACCAATTCAGTGGGGATACACTGCCCCATTGAAATGGAAGCCGCCAGACTCCACTGCTCCACCCCACTCCTTCACACAGCAATTAGTTTAAATAATATTAATCATCTTCTTCTTCATTGGTGTTAATGAAGGCTTTTAAAAAGCCTAATTCCAATACAGGGGAGTTTGGGGATCACAGCAGGGAAGGGAACGATAAACCTCCCCTCAATGAACACTTTGGTTGTGTCTACACTGGCCTTTTGTCATGGGATTGCCCCTGGGTGATCCAGGGGCATACAAATGATGCACAGGGACTCCCGGGGGCAGCGGGAGGACGGCCACGGGTTTTTCCAGGGAAAATGAATCCCTGGGAAAACCCGATTCTTCCCGCAGTTCCAGGATCATCCCGAGACCATGGGAGGTGTAGGCGTCCATTCTGCCTGGTGCCCGCTGACTCTCAAGAAAGCTGATTGGCGCACCCAATGCTGTTGCTGCTGCTCCTCACCCCCCAGAATCTGCTACTTGAGACAGCTGCCTCAGTCTGTTAAATGGTAGGGCCGTCCCCGCAGGAAAGCAGAGCACTTTGGAAACATTGTCCCCCAAAATGCAGGGAACCATCTCTTACCCCTCCAAAAGCAGCAGGAAATTACCCTCCCCCCCCCACATACTTGGAACTGCAAAAAATGGAGGGATGATTTTCAGACCATGGTAGGACGGTATGGGGAAGTACGGTGGTGAATTGTTGCATTAAATAACCAAATGACACATTTTTGGGATCAAATGAATGGCTGACTATTTCCACACACGGAGGAAAAGAGGACTGAAAACTAAGCTTATTGAAATGTGAACACTGGGACTGGCCTGAACACGGGCCGAGCTGGTTTTTACATGGATTGGAATCTGTAAATCCTATTGAAAGAGACCACAGCTCAACATGGACATTAGCCCATTGAAATCAGTGGCAGTCATGTGCGTCACTCTGCATTGAATTGCAGCCAAAACAGCTTCCCCAAAGCATGATAGCTCTAAGCCAAGTGGCATATTTCAACAGTTTTAGTGAGGGATCATGTCATGCATCCTATTAATTCTCTCCCAGAGTAACAGCATATGCCTTTGGCATTTTTGGCACCTGAAATGAAAAAGTCAAAATGACACACACCTGCCTACTGCTCAAGATTAGAATCTGTGGTCTGAAGCAATTGCTTCAACTTGCCCTATTAAGCAGTGTCTAAAACATCACTTTCCTCTTTACTTTTCTGTGAGCACACTCATCCTTCTACCTGCCTCATTGTCCCACACTAGGGCCTTCGTAAAGTCCATGCAATTCATTCGTACAGGTTCCATCCTTTACCTGGAACAGCTTGGGAAAGTATTAACAAAAGAACAAAGAGAAGGTGAGGGATCTTCATTGTAAAAAGCCGGATGGCATTCCACCTCAAAGCAGACAGGTTATCACCTCCAGGATAAGGAAGATCAATTTTTAGGCACTGCAAATGTTGAGCTCTGGGGGAAATGAACATTTAGGCTGACCAGATAAAATCCAGGTCAGGGCTCATGTAACTTTAACAGATGTAGAGAAAAGGGAATTTCAGCCAGTGTCATTTGCATGCAATTAGTTCCTGGTGATATTCCCTCTTCATCACAACAGTTAAAGGTACAGGCACTATACTAGAGTGACCATATACAAAAGAAGGCAGGGCCCCTGCAACTTTAACTGGTGTGATGAAGAGGGAATTTCACCAGGAACTAATTGCATACAAATGACACTGGCTGAAATTCCCTTTTCTCTACAACTGTTAAAGTTACATGAGCCCTGACCTGGATTTTATCTGGTCACCCTATAAACATTGAACTCCTTGAGATTGGTAGAGCTCAGCACAGGGCCCTTTTTTAAAAAAAGGCTTGCAGTTGTAATGCTGGCCACCTGTTAGGTTTGATAGCATCTACTACAAGAGCAGAGAGCTGTCTCTCACAATGGCCTGCACATTCTGTCCTGGGAAAAGGATCCAATTGTGTCTTATCATCACATTTAATGTGTGTGTAGTCACACTTTGATAGTTGTTCCTTTCTTGTCTGCGTGCGTATTGACACGTTGATCACTAGGAGACATCCAAACTGCTAAACTTAAGAACATAAGGAGAACCATGCTGGGTCAGCCAACCACACGGGGGCAAATAGATGTGCATTGAAAGCCCACAAGCAGGACATGAGGATGTACTGCCTCTGATACTGGAGGTAATATGTACCCATCATGGATTAAGAACATAAGAAGAGTCATGCTGGATCAGATCGAGAGTCCATCTCATCCAGCACTCTGTTCACACAGTGGCCAACCAGCTGATGGCTAGGGACCAACAAAGCAGGACATGGTGCAACAGGACCCTCCCATCCATGTTCCCCAGCAACTGGTATATATAGGCATACAGCCACTGATACTGGAGGTAGCGCATAGCCATCAGGACTAGTAGCCGTTGGTAGCCTTCTCCTCCAGGCATTCATCCAACCCCCTTTTAAAGCCATCCAAATTGGTGGCCATCATCACATTTTCTGGTAGTGAATTCCATAGTTTAATTATGGATTGTGTGAAGAAGTACTTCTTTTTATCTTTTAGCCATTGATAGCGTCATCTCCCACGAATTTGTTTAACCCCTGTTTAAAGACATCCAAGGTGGTGCCCAGCATAACATCTTGTGGTATCTATTTCTGTAGTTTACCTAACCACTGTGTGAAGAGGTTCTATCCTTTGTCTGAACCTCCCATCGTTCCATTTCACTGAACGACCCTGGGTTCTAGAAATCCGCCTTCGGCTATTGGGCGGTATATAAATGCAATAAATAAATATGATATAGTGCTGTGCCTATCTGCCATTTAACAATCTCTTTGTTTCCCTGCAAAAGCGGCTGCCATTTTTATGCCTCTTTCATTGGGATGTTGAAAATTTTGGAGAAATTTCTCAGGGTGCTTGGATCCGGTACTTACCTTACAGTAAGGAAGTGGTGAGGGGTAGATGTTTGCTCTTTCTTTCCCCATTTTTCCACTGTTCTGTCCTTGCACCCCTTAGAAACTTTGCCAGGATTTCCTCCCTTGTCCTTTTAAAAACAAGAATAAAAAGAAAGATAACACCTTTCTCAGCTTTCAGCCACTCAATAGGTAGCAGTACTGGGAAACCCCAGGAGGAGGAAAGTCCTGGCTAAGTCTTCCAAGGGGCTTTCGAAGTAGCTTAAGCAGCCGCAGAGACTACGAGGGCAGAATGGCAGAAAAATAGTAGAAAGTAAGAGAACTCAGAACCCACCCCAGCCATCTCTTCACAGTAAGCTAAGAACTGTTGTGTTGTAACTCTGATATTTTCCATTTAAATGACATTTAAATCTTCAGACTTTCTACTCCCCTCTGAAAGGATCAGATGCGCCAAATTTCAGACAGATTTGAACACAATCACTACTACAATAAAAATGTAAGAAAATTGTGCTGCAGGAAACTGCACAGAGAAACCCTCCATTTGCTAACTGTGATTGGAGGGTTCAGAGCACAATGATTGTGAAGAGAAACGGACTGCAACTCTGCTGGGCTTTCGGGGACTTCTTGGAGATTTTGAAAGAATGTTTTGTTGGTTCAGATTGGAGCGATGCCAGAAAAGGATCAACTTTCAATGCAAGGCCGTCAATTTGAAATGTATGTGAAAACAACAAATAAGGAATGAACTAAAGGGAAGACGCCCATATTAACTTCTCATTCAGTTCCAGTTTTTACATTATTTTCACACTGAAGCTATTTGTGGGTGCATTCACTTTAGTTTCTGAAACTAATGCACACCCATACCTGGAACGGGAAGTAGGTGGCAGCAAACTGAAAATAAAGGATGTCAGTAGTTGAAGTTCAGCTGGAATCTCAAGATCTTGAAGAAAGAAAGATACTGGGCACTTCCATATTGGGGTTTGATCCAACAGTATTGATCCACTGATGGAACTGTGTCTATCAGTGGAACCAGGAAGGGGTGATCCCCCCTCCCTGCATGTTATCAAAATCTGCTCTGGAGGGCTGGGAAACCACCACATAGAGACAGACTACAGAAGAGCAAAGTGACATAGCTACAGCCTGGTCACTCTCCCATCCCCATTCATTTCTGAAGGGGAGGGGACCCCACCTGAGGCTCTATGGACCAGATGGGCCAGGCTGGTGGACCAAATTTGGCCCATGGGCCGAAGATTCCCTGACCCTATTCTAGGCAGTGAGATTCTTCACTGGGCTAAAATGTTTTCTTTAGCCTCTTGGTAGAATTCTTCAATATTAGTTGCACGGATTCCCCCCCCCCCCTCCATACACATGCATTCACACCCACCCACCCAAGGGCTAAAACACCTTTGAACAATGATTCAGAAGAGCAATGATTCAAGAATGCTAAGAAGTGCCCATCTGGAAGCACCCACTGAGGAGAAAGAGACTAAGTAACAAAGAAAAACTCAGGTGGAATTCCAGCATAAATTGGTCACATGGATTTATCACTGACTGCTGTTGCAGAGGTCCAGCCCACCTCCTTTCTACCCCGGAAGATCCATATCTTTTAATCAGGGGAACATGTCGAATGACTAAACATTCACAGTGGTGGATGTGAGTTGCTCATGAGTATCAAACATGCAAGCAGCATCTTGGAAGTATTACCACAGTTGGCATGAAGGCTCCTATCAGATGGACATTCTTCCTATAACAAGACTCTGCAGTGTCCTCCAAGACTTTGACATTGCCCTGCATAAAATAATCCAATTTTGTCTTATTAGGGAACATTGCGGTACATTGTGTTATCAATTTAAAACTGGGCATACCGGACCAGAAAGGGAGGGAATCGCCTAAATCAGAGAGATGTATGAGAGACCAGTAGAAGATTCAGTTGATGGAGCCTTTGAGACTGACTGGCTGAACTGCTCTAATGTCGTAGACTGCTTTGGAAAGATCTTTGGCTGATAGCTACTAATGGCTGATCTGCTCTGACTGACTCGGCCTAAGAAAACATGAAGTAAAAGTCTGAGTCAGGCAAGGGAGGAGTCTAGGATAGTGTGGTTGGAGGGGGAGCAGTCCTGAGTAGGGAATCGGATAGACAACTAGTGGACACAGAACACATCTTGTTTTCTTTGTATATAATATTAAAAATTATTATTATTATTATTATTATTATTATTATTATTCAGAGCAAAGGGAGAGCACTCCCATTTCAACCCATTAGAGCAGGAAATGCAGCAATCTCTATTTTTATAAACTGCAGATGTGCAGGGGTGAATTAATGCAGAATCAGGTGTGTGTGTGGGGGAAATGGTTTGAGGGGGATTTTTAAAAAAAAATCCTAAAAATCAAGAGATGAAAGGATCTGCTTTAAACTTGGCATGTCTAAAGACCTCCTTAAGAGCTATCATAGCGCCAAGTTTCATCTCATTATCTTTAAAAATGACAGAGATGTAAGTATTTTTGTTAATTGCCATAGACTACAAAGAAGCAGTTAACCAAAAATGGAATGGAGTGCGAACGACCTTCGCTCCACGCTGTGGGTATCCAACAGTTTTAAAACCATCCCCTGACCACACCAAAAGTTCAGAGCCATGTTGGAGCACTGTCAGACCCTCAGATTTTCAGTGTGGAATGCACATTCCTAATAATAAGTATCCTAGACTGACCAGATAAAATCCAGGTCAAGGCTCATGTAACTTTAACAGTTGTAGAGAAAAGGGAATATCAGCCAGTGATATTTGTATGCAATTAGTTCCTGGTGAAATTCCCTCTTCATCACAACAGTTAAAGTTGCAGGCACTATACTAGAGTGACCATATACAAAAGAAGGCAGGGCCCCTGCACCTTTAACTGTTGAGATGAAGAGGGGATTTCACCAGGAACTAATTGCATACAAATGACCCTGGCTGAAATTCCCTTTTCTCTACAACTGTTAAAGTTACATGAGCCCTGACCTGGATTTTATCTGGTCACCCTAAAGTAGGCTGACCATATGAAAAGGAGGTCAGGGCTCACGTAACTTTAACAGTTGTAGAGAAAAGGGAATTTCAGCCAGGGTCATTTGTATGCAATTAGTTCCTGGTGAAATTCCCTCTTCATCACAACAGTTAAAGTTGCAGGGGCCCTGCCTTCTTTTGTATCTGGTCACTCTAGTATAGTTCCTGCAACTTTAACTGTTGTGATGAAGAGGGAATTTCACCAGGAACTAATTGTGTACAAATGACACCGGCTGAAATTCCCTTTTCTCTATAACTGTTAAAGTTACAGGAGCCCTGTCCTCCTTTTCATATGTTCAGCCTAGATATGTATGACTATATTTTAGTACATTGATCTCTCACCTTTCTTCCCTCATGGAAGAAATCCATCTCTTACAAGGCAACCTCATATCCATACACTGACCAGGCCCAGACCTGCCTACATTCAACAAGATGGCTACGTTCAGTGCCCTCAGACCATGGCTTTGTCATGTGGCTCCCTGACCTGGGAAATAGGGGTGTGACACAGTTGCCATAAAATGTATGTCCATTTAGGAATATGTACATTTAGGGGTTTAAGAGTTGGTTTTTTTTAAAAAAAAAAAATCTAACATCCCAACAAAAATACTTTGGGGTCATTTCCTCAGTTCCATGCTGCAATACAAAACCTGCAAGATCCATTGTGCTTTCCTGTCAATTCTTTCACCCTATTCCTCCACCTTTCACTGCCCACTTCTTCAGCAGTGCCCACCACACAACCTGCAATACCCGCCATGGTCCGTTTACAGATAGCTTTGTACAATCAGCCTTCTAGATCATGTAGAAGCCTTCGCCCATACAGCTTTGCAAGCGAAGGCTTCCCCTTTGCAGATGTCCACCTCAATGCCTGCAATCAGGAGCAGGGCTAGCCGGCATAGCCTTGATCACAAATTGTTCCAAATTGTCAGCAATAAGAGCTGAATAGAGCTAAGGCAGATGTTCTTCACAGGGGAAGTCAGATGATGTTTAACCTCGGAAGGGGCAGGAGAATACCGGGCCGAAGAAGATTTAGATTATGCAAATCTTGAATGCTAGAGGTTAATAAAATGTTGAAAGTCTTGCTGTTCCCAGAGTGCAAAACAAAGTTCTAAACAAAACGAAAACCCATTTCTAAAGCAGTGAACCGGAGAGTTTTGATAGCATCTCTTGCAACATCAGGAAACGTTGATCGCACAAAGGACTGCACTTTCTGGAAACCAGAAACCACAAAGTGTTTCCCAGCATTTCCCAGACATCATTCTTTTAGTTTGCATATTAGCCAGTAAGAATTTCTAGCACTAGAAATGTGACCCCCCCACCCCAAGGAATCATGACTCTTTGAGGGTTCTGATCATTCTCTCCCAACTTCCTACCACGGGGTTGCAATTCTCAGCATTATGTCAAGATATTGTAATTTTAACTTGTTTTTATGCTTTATGCTTTTAAATTTTGTATATTGGTGTTTTAATTGTTCAATGTTTTTAATTTTTGTAAACCGCCCAGAGAGCTTCGGCTATGGGGCGGTATATAAATGGAATTAAATAAATAAATAAATAAATAAATAAATAAAGAGTAGCAACAGTCTCTCTTTAAGTGAGAAAATAAATACATTCTAAAACATCCATTCCATCAATCTGCATTTAAATACTAGCAAAGCACCCATCATTGTGACAAGTGGGATATGTGTGATGACATTTGGAAGATACTGTATGCCTCTGGCCAGTGAGCCAGATATGTCCCACAGGGGTTTTCCAATCTGGCCTGCCAGCTTTTACCTCACACAGGGGAAAGCTCTTATCTCTGCTAATCGGAGATAAGAGCTTTTTTCCTGCTCAGGGCTCCCCCTGCAACCAACAGAAACTGAAAACCTCTTTTCTCTAATAAGCTGCTGTTCAGAGGTAAGAACTTCCCCTACTTAGCACTGAGAAAGGAAGCTGAGAAATACCTCCCTCCTCAGCTGAACTGCACGGGGCAGCTGAGATGGGAGGGGTCTGAGGGCATGTGTGTGTGGTGTATGAATGGGTGTGTGTGTGTGTGTGTGTGTGTGTATGAATGAATGAATGAATGGATGGATGGATGTTGTAGGTGATGTGTGTGAGAGAAAGGATGGTGAGGGTGGTGTGGATGAATGGTGTGGATAGGATGTGCATAGAGATGTTTGAGAAATCCAAAATGATTCAAATAACTTCAGTTTTCTACAGATTCCTCAGTGGGCTGGAAAAGCATCTTTTGAGTTGTGCAGATTCCAAGGATGTGTAGACCATTCTTTATTATTATTATTACTATTATTATTATTATTATTATTATTTACAGGATCGTATGCAGATTTAGTCATATGAAAACAAAACAGTTGCTGGAAAGTACTCTAATATATACACCTTTAAAAAACAAACACCCCGCCCCCACAATGTTTATACATCTCTGAACTCTGTCTGATCTCTTGTGGGCTTTGAAATAAAGTATTTTAGCATCCTGAGAACCTGCTTCTCTCCTTTTTTTTTTGTCCTGACCTCTTGTATGTAACAATCTTTTGTTGTGCACTCTGCTCATCGACTGTACACTGTAAGAAGAAAAATATGCATAACGTTACATGCGTAATGTTACATACCAGCAAGTTCTGTAAATTGTAGGTGGATTCATTTATTTATTTATTTTGGCATACTTTTCATCCCATCAGTGAGCAGATGATGGGATGAAAGGTGCCTGATGATCCACGAAACACAGCCAAAATAAATTTAACAAAATATGCACATCCCTAGGAATGCAGGTCTGTGAATGGTGTGTGAGAGCGTGAGGTGGCCACAGCCACTTTGAACTCTGGCCACGCCTGCTACTGGTTTGCAAGCTTCGTGAGGTTTCCAGGGTACCATTTCTGACCTCGGCTGGAAGATGTTCCCCAAGAGAGTCCAAGAGGACTTGCTTCATTCTTTGCAGGCCAGACCATTTAGTGAGGGCTTGATTTCATTTTCCGGCTGGACATCAGAAAAAACGTCCTGACTGTTAGAGCAATACAACAATGGAACCAATGACCTAGGGAGGTCGTGGGCTCTCCCACATTGGAGGCCTTCAAGAGGCAGCTGCACAGCCATCTGTCACGGATGCTTGAAGGTGGATTCCTGCATTGAGCAGGGGGTTGGACTTGATGGCCTTATAGGCCCCTTCCAACTCTACTATTCTATGATTCTATGTCTTCAGCAATGACAACACTTTAGTTTCCCCCTCTTGGTGAGATTGGCAAATATCTAATACTTCATACTTGCTGTAGCTGGTATAACAGGCACACTAGCCTTTTCTTTTGTGGCACCAGAAGGGCCATAGTACAAAACTAGGTGACAGTGAGTGTCAGGATCTTCTGGAGCTCAAATCGCAATAGCCAGAACAGAGGCAAATTCCTCCCAGCAGTTGAAGCTTAGCAGGTTAGCCACCCCAACTTCTCTGGCAACCATGGATGCTGCAGAAAATATCTGGGAGCTGTGGGACACAGCAACATCTCCTCCTCCTGCTTCCTCCCATGGCTGGCTGATTTTAGGAAAGAGTCTGAGATGACTCATTCTTGCCTTCTTCTCAAGAAGCAACTAAGATGGGTCAAGAGCATGAGGCAAAAGTCCTATGAAGAAGGGTTGGAAGAAATATGGAAAAGAGAAGATGGAGAGGGGCTGTGATAGCATCTTCAATTACCTGAAAGGCTGTCACATAGAAGAAATTGAAGACTTCTTCTTGGTTACCCCAGAGGGCAAGACTAGATCTAATGCACGCCTAGATCTAATGGCCTCAGTTTTCTTACCAGGGGTAATTTCTGGTTAAACATCAATGGTAAGAGCAGTTTGACAATGGAACCAGTTACCTAGAATGGTGGTGGGCTCTGCCTCGCTGGAGGTCTTCAAGCAGACACTGGTCAGCCATCCCTTGGGGATGATCTGGATTTCCTGCACTGAGCATCGGGCATTAATGTCACTGTTGACAAGTTTTTATATCTGCACAACTAGGGATGGTTCCACTCCACTGGTTTTGCCTCAGGGGAGAAATATTTCATTCCAGCATGTCAAAAATCCAGAATGGAATGCAGAAGCTGGGATGGCTGTTGCAATTTACATTGATCAATGGTGTGATATGCCCTTGGCTTGATCAGAGATCTTTAGATGTGAGATCAGGCTCGGGCCTGTTCTGCCCAGTGTGGGGTGGGGTTTGGGGGGCTGAACTGGGCTCAGGAGGAGGAGGAGGAGGAGGAGGAGGAGGAGGAGGACTAGAAGTATATCACCCAAGACAGGAAGCAGGGCTGGAGATTTTCCAAGACTCTTCAGGAGTCAAGCATGAATCTTCCCAGGAGCTTTTCAGACAGGATGCCAAAGACTCAGAGGGGAGGGGACATTGGAGTAGACAGATCCCAGAGTCCACCACATTTATATTGTATTTTTATATTGTGTGTTTGTTTTTTTTACTGTTCATTTTATACTGTTCATTTTATGCGTTGATTCATGTTTGATGGTTTTAACTTTTGTGAACCGCCCAGAGAACTTCGGCTATTGGGTGGCACAGAAATGCAATAAATAAATAAATTAATTAATAAATAAAGGTCAAGCGGGCAGAGTTGAGAGAAGGTGGGAGGTAGTCCCTTAGGGTAGCCACTCACCACAGTTTTCTCCAAAAAGACCCTCCTTTAGGTAAAGTGCCTGTTGGACTGTGGGGAAACTGTCCAGTTTTAGTTGAAGGGCACCTGGCTTTGTTAAGCTGATTAAGCTTAAAGGATAGCTGCTATCATTCACACTCCCATCAGGCATGAAGAGATGTTTATTTGTTGAATGAAGGATTACACGGTGAACCTCTTTATTGTCTCGCATACTGGCGGGAGGGCTTGGAATCATGACAGAGGGCCTAGCAAAGTGGAAAGGTTGTTTTAATCTTTAGTGAATGTCTCTGATTCAGGGAATGTGTGTGTGTGTGTGTGTGTGTGTATCTTCTTTTGGTAGACGTGAGGGCTTGCCTCCTGGGATACAAAGCTGAGCTCTGGAGTAGGGTAGAGAAAGGATTTTGTGAAATTGTAACGTTTCAAGAGTGTTTCGATGGGATGTGGTTGAAGAACCCATCGTTTCATCATCTGGAATGGTCCCTTGTGTGGGAGAGTCAAGAAGATACTCTGAAAGGCAGCTGGTGTTCAGACAACACACTAAGCCATGGTTACGCCACTAGCCCTTTTGTAGCAAGTGGTTAGCAAGTATGTTTAAACTGTGGTTATGTAGCCACCATGGTTAGGAGTGGTTCACACAACACATTAAGTCATGATTCAAGCAACACACTAAGCCATGATGTTTGGCTCAAAACACTTAAGCATCATGGTTTAGCGTGTTGTCTGAACAGGGCCATTACGGGCACCTAAATTAGAATCCTCACTGGAGCAGAATAAAAAACACAAATCAAGCACTTTTGCGTGGTTTGCAAAAATGTGTTCTGTTTTTGCCAGTCAGAGCAAGGAGGGGAAGTGTTATACCTCACACTGAGGCTTTTTTCTGATTGAACTCAGCAATTTCCATGGCTCCAGAGATCGGATCATGCATTGCCCACACACAATAAGTCCATTTTTGGAGCCTGGAAATGTAGTTCTTTAAAGAACACAAGAAAATAAAAGATGAGATTCTTAGGAAAACCAGCCTTTGCACTTCCTAAACTTTCCGAGATAAAATATATGTAGAAGTACATATTTCCCAAGGTTTAAATGCAAAGTTTTGTGTTTTTGTTTTTTTAAATTACACATTAATGCAGAAATGGGACAGTACTGACTTACAACTGAACTCATGCAAAAGTGAAACGGACAGGAAATATTTTGTTTTTTACTTATGCCTAGTAATGGCTTGGCTTAGCTTGGCAAATGGGCATTCAGTTGTTTTAGGAGTCTGGGTGGTGCCCTGCAGAGTTTTGAATTCTTTACATGCCAAGAAAGAAATATGTTTCCTGTGGTTTTTCCAAGCATTACCTTCAATTGTTATTTTTGGCGTAGGTTGATTTTAATATTTATTATTATAATCAACCCCTTCCTCAAGTTGAATTTGGGAGTTCCAGCTGAATCTTCACCTCTTCCTCCTTTGAATATCACAATAGGAGGATTGATCAGGGAGGGGAGTTTCCCATCATGTTTAAAAGAAGCAGTGGTATGGGTGCTTCTAAAAAAGCCCTCCCTAGACCCCCTGGACCTTAATAACTACAGAGCAGTATTAAATCTTCCATTTTTGGGCAAGGTGATCAACAGGGCGGTTGCCTTCCAACTCCAACCAGTTTTGAATGACACTGATTTTCTAGACCCATTTCAAACTGGCTTCAGAGAGGGATATAGAGTTGAGACCACTATGGTCACCTTAGTGGCTGATCTACACTTCAGTATTGACAGGGGGAGTGTGCCCCTGTTGGTACTTCTGGACCTCTCAGTGGCTTTTGATACCATCGACCATGGTATCCTTCCGGAATGCCTGAGGAGATTGGGAATTGGGGGCACTGTGTTTCAGTGGTTCCGGTCCTACCTCTTGGGCAGGTTCCAGATGGTGATGCTTGGGGATAGTTGCTCCTCAAAGAAGGAGATGCTATGTGGTGCACCACAAGGCGCCATCCTTTCCCCAATGCTGTTTAACATTTATATGAAACTGCTGGGAGAGGTCATCCGGAGGCATGGGGCGGGGTGCTATCAGTATGCTGATGACACCCAAATATATTTCTCTATGCCTTCGATAACAGCGTCAGCTAAGGATAGTGTGTCTCCTCTGAATGAATGCTTGGAGGCGGTAATGGGCTGGATGAGGAAAAATAAACTGAAGCTGAATCCAGACAAGACGGAGGTGCTTGCTGTCAAAGGCCACAACCTGGGTTTGGAGGTGTGTCAACTAGTTATGGATGGGGTTATCCCCCCCCCGAAAGACTGTGTTCGCAGCTTGGGGGTGCTCCTGGATCTGTCACTCCAAATGACAGCCCAGATAGATGCAATGGCCAGGAGTACCTACTATCAGCTTTGGCTGATATGCCAGCTCCGCCCCTTCGTAGAGTTGGAAGACCTAAAGATTTTAGTTAGGGATGTGCACTGGATCGGACCCGATCCACGATCCGAGTCCGGTCCAGTGGGAAATCGGATAAATTATCCGATTTCCGATCCCGCAGCTGGATCGGCCGATCCAATCCGAACCGGTCCGAAAAAGCTCCGAACCGGTTCGGCGGATCGGCGGATCGGCGGGCGCCCACTGGCGCCCACCGCCGCTTCCATTGGCGGGCGCCAGCGGGCGCCCGCCGATGAAAGTGGACAGCGGGGGTGGGGGGGAGGAGGGGGGCACTTACCTTCTCGGCCCGGTGGCTCCCGTCCGGCGCCGGCGCCTACTACTACTAGCAGGCTCCGCGGCCTGCTCTAGGGTGGCGCGCCGGGTGATGTCATCACCCGGCGCGCTACTCTAGAGCAGGCCGCGGAGCCTGCTGGAAGTAGTAGGCGCCGGCGCCGGACGGGAGCCGCCGGGCCGGAAAGGTAAGGAGGGGGTGCGTGGAGGGGAGGAGGGGGCGCGTGGAGGGGGGAGGGGGGCCCTTACCTTTCCGGCCCAGCGGCTCCCGTCCGGCGCCGGCGCCTACTACTCCCAGCAGGCTCCGTGGCCTGCTCTAGGATGGCGCGCCGGGTGATGTCATCACCCGGCGCGCTACTCTAGAGCAGGCCGCGGAGCCTGCTGGAAGTAGTAGGCGCCGGCGCCGGACGGGAGCCGCCGGGCCGGAAAGGTAAGGAGGGGGTGCGTGGAGGGGAGGAGGGGGCGCGCGGAGGGGGGAGGGGGGAGGGGGGCCCTTACCTTTCCGGCCCGGCGGCTCCCGTCCGGCGCCGGCGCCTACTACTCCCAGCAGGCTCCGCGGCCTGCTCTAGGATGGCGCGCCGGGTGATGTCATCACCCGGCGCGCTACTCGAGAGCAGGCCGCGGAGCCTGCTGGAAGTAGTAGGCGCCGGCGCCGGACGGGAGCCGCCGGGCCGGAAAGGTAAGGAGGGGGTGCGTGGAGGGGAGGAGGGGGCGCGCGGAGGGGGGAGGGGGGAGGGGGGCCCTTACCTGCCCGGCCCGGCGGCTCCCGTCCGGCGCCGGCGCCTACTACTCCCAGCAGGCTCCGCGGCCTGCTCTAGGATGGCGCGCCGGGTGATGTCATCACCCGGCGCGCTACTCGAGAGTAGGCCGCGGAGCCCGCTGGTAGTAGCCGCCGGCGCCGGACGGGCCGAGTAGGTAAGCAGTGGCGGGGAAGGGGGCTTACCCCCCCCCCCCCGGAGCCGTCCGCTTCTATCCGCTGGCGCCCGCGGGCGCCAGCGGATGGAAGCGGGCGGCCCCAGGGGGGGTAGGGAGCGCGGGGGAGGGGGTTTACCTGCCGGGGCCGTCCACAGCGGACGGCCCCGGGGGGGGAGGGAGTTAGGCCCCCCCTTACCCACCCGCCGCCATTTTTTCCTCATAGACTTGCATTGCAATGCAAGTCTATGGGGAAAAAAATGGCGGCCGATCCAAAAATGTACGATTTTTGGGTCGGGATCGGACTCGATCCGGTCCGGGGGGCCTCCGATTTTGTCCGAACCGGTCCGGGACAAAATTGGAGGTCCCGATCCGGGTCCCGATCCGATCCGGGGGGTCCGTGCACACCCCTAATTTTAGTGCAGTCACTGGTAACTTTGAGGCTCGACTTCTGCAATGCGTTGTACATAGGGCTACCTTTGTGCCTAGTCTGGAAACTTCAACTAGTTCAAAATATGGAAGCCAGGTTGGTCACTGGTACACCTAGGAGTGACCATATTACACCAATTTTAAAATATCTTCACTGGCTGCCAATTACTTTCCAGGTGAAGTACAAAGTGTTGGTTATTACCTTTAAAGCTCTACATGGTTTGGGTCCAGGTTACCTGCAGGATCACCTTCTCCCATACAATCTGCCCCGCACACTCAGGTCCTCTGGGAAGAACCTACTTCAGTCAGTGAAAACTAGGCTGACAACCATTACTCAGAGGACCTTCTCTTCTGCCGCTCCCAGACTGTGGAATGGCCTGCCGGAGGAGACTCATCAACTTAACAATCTTTTAGAATTTAAGAATGCTATAAAGACTAATCTCTTCTGGCAGGCATGTCCAGTGGAATTTTAGAATGTTTTTAGGATGTTTTATTGCTATTTAACAATGTGTATCAAGTTTTTAATCAGTTTTATTTTATCATATTTTATATTTACTGCTGTTCCCTGCCTTGATCCAAACACAGAGGTAGGTAAGACATAAAATTATTATTATTATTATTATTATTATCATTATCATCATCATCATCATCAGTATTTTCTTAAGTATTGCAACTAATGTTAGAACTCAGTAGTGCTGTGCTGATTTGTTTTCAGCATTTTTTTTTACCAACTTCATTCAAGTTGCTAGAAAAGAGATTGTTTTCAGTGTATTTTTCCCAAAGGTGAAGACAATTTCACTGAAATTCTTGTGAGTAGAATGTGCTTACTTTGGTTACAAGGTAGCCAAGATGTGGGAGTATGTGTGTGTATCCTATCTTTCATGGTAAAATCATCTTTCTGGCAGTCTGAAGCACTTCACCCATGGCTTCTCAACCTTCAGTTAAAGCCTACTGGAAGATGTCATGAAGTAATTTCTTCCATGAGTCTTTTTCAGATCAGCTTGTGCAGGAAGCCAGGGAGCCTATGGAGTGTAGAAGAGAATAATAATAATTATTATTATTATTATTATTATTATTATTATTATTTCTTATCCGCTTCTCCGTTTGGATCGAGGCGCGGAACAACAATATGAGAAAATACATAAAACTGATTAAAACATGGTACACATTATTAAAACTGCATTAAAACATCATAAAAACATCCTAAAAACATTCTAACAATAATGTGCAAGACTGCAATAACAGAAGTTCAAAAAGATTTTCAGGATAAATTCAGAAGAAATTCAAAAATTCTTGAGCCTCTTTTGTGAGGGTAGAAAAATTTCAGCAAAATAGAGGGCAGATTCATCACAGTCCTAATTAGGGAGTCGGTATGGAAATAAATGTGCCGGCTGCCCACCAAGGTGGAAACGTGACCTTAGAGAATGGGAAAAGGGACATTTCACTAGGAGGAGAGGGGAGGAGACCTGAGAGGCCAAGAGATGAGCCTCCTCCTTTGAAGCGCCATTGCTAGATGGGCAAAAAAAAGCCCATCTAGCAAAAAATGCAAGGTGGGAGGACAGGAAAGCAAAGACTTCCTCCGGTGCTCCTCCTACTCTGCATTAGAAGATCGAAAGGGAAGCCTCCAAATTCAGGGGCTTCCAATCATTGAGAATTGTGCCCTTAACTGTACATATATTAAAATAAGATTAAGAAAGAAAGCATATTCTTAATTTTTGACCTGAAATTGCCATCTGCCAGATTTGTAATAATTTGGTTCAAAGCACCAAAAAACAGCATTGTATATTTGGATATAACAATTTTTTTTTAAAAAAAATATTTGATAAAGAGATTCCAGTTTATGATAAAATTACCCCATCTTGGTCTATTTGTCCATAAGGGGGAAATCCCAAATTATATCTATGTGGTTTAGAAGCTGGGAATTGAACCTGGTATCTTCTGCACACAATGCAGGTACTTTACCATAGAGCCTTGCCCCCACAGGTAGGCCTACATTTTTTATAGTACCTCAGCAGCTGCAAGAAGAACAACCTGTATCTCGCCTTTCATCTAGCATCATGAAAATAATGTCATATTATTTTAATAGCTGTCAACATGTTGTATGCCCATTTGCCTTCTAGAGATGCCACTGGATTATTATGGGGCTCCCCTTTAGGGCTTTCTTCTAAAATGTGTGTGGGTTTGGCCCCAAATCCATGAGTAAATGAAGACTTGAAATGATATTAAATATATTAGTTAGACAAAACAACAACAGAGAGCTTCGGCTATGGGGCGGTATATAAATGTAAATAATAATAATAATAACACAAACACACCAAAAACAAAAACAAAACATCAACTCCACCCCTTTCAGTTTACCATAATGTGTTGAGGGCTTCCCATGTTCATCCATGTTCTAAATGCAACTGTTATACATCACAGGGATATAGTATGGTACCTTATGCTGTGGTTAGTTCCATTTTCACCGCGGTCTTGGAGCTAGATGATCGACTTAAGTCCAAGGTTTTGTCTGTTTGCTGGAATAGACATGCAGAGTCTACGAAACTGAAGCTATTGTGAGACTGACACCACCATTCCACATTGGAAGTACCAAAAGTGCTAGTCACGGTTGGAAGAATGAGTACAGAGCTAAAGAAAACATGGTTTGATTGGACTTGTGCATTCATGCCTTGGAATATATCTAAATTTCATCGTACTTAGAGTAGACCAATTGACACCAATGGGACATAATTAATTATGACTAACTTATGGCACATTGATATCAGTGGATCTACTCTAAATAATTATATATTATTTATTTGTTTATTAGTAGTGCTTGTATATCACTTAATAGAGCAAAATATCTAAGTATATCTAAGTCTGGATCCATTTTCTTATATGGACTTTCCTTTCTTCTTGCACAATCTGGAAGGATTAAGAGAACAAGTGCTCTTGAGCTGCTATACTGTCAAATTTCCTTAGCCTTTACAATGAGCATTATAAAATCAAGAGAACATGATCTCACCCACTTGTCCAAAACAAATCTTTTTTCTTTGCACAAACTGTTAGTTAAACAACCTTATCAGTCAATGAACTTGCCAAGAACTTCCTTATTCCTTGTACAAAGCATTCTTGCAAAAACGCTTATCGTTGCTAACTGAAATACAACTGGAGTTAAATATTTACACAACTTCACTAATGGGATCAAATTAAACAGCTCAACATCACAATGAAATTAGAACATCATTAAGGGTATGTTTTGTCCATTTTAGAGAAAATGTTGGTGGTCATTGGCTGAACTCTCTTATCTCTTTAAATTTATTTTAAAAAGAAATATCCAGGGTGCAAATTGCTTTTTGGATGTGATCTTGTGGGGAGGGGTATGCTGTGACAAAATTAAGCCTATACATATATTTTCCAGCACTCTCCTGTCCTTGTTCCCCAGCAACTGCTATACACAGACATATTGCCTCTGAAACTAGAGGTAGCATATGGCCATCAGAACTATCAGAAATTGATAGTCTTATCCTTCATCAATTTGTATAAGCCCCTTTTAAAGCCATCTAAATTTATGGCCATCACTACATCTTGTGTAGGGAATTCCATTGGAAGACCTAAAGTCAGCACACGCAGTGGTAACTTCGAGGCTCAACTTCTGCAAGGCGCTGTACAGTCTGGAAACTTCAACTAGTTCAAAATATGGCAGCCAGGTTGGTCACCATCACCAATACACCTAGAGGTGACCATATTACACCAATTTTAAAATCACTTCACTGGCTGCCAATTAGTTGCCAGGCGAAATATAAAGTGTTGGTTATTACTTTTAAAGCCCTACATGGTTTGGGTCCAAGTTACCTGCGGGATCACCTTCCCCCGTACAATCCACCCCACACACTCAAGTCCTCTGGGAAGAATTTATTTTGGTCAGCCAAAACTAGACTGACAACTGTTACCCAAAGGATCTTCTCTTCTGCTGATCCCAGACTGTGGAATGGCCTACCGAGAGAGATTTGTCAACTTAACAGGCTCTCCGAATTTAAGAAAGCCATAAAGACTGATCTCTTCCAGCAGATCTACCTAGTTGAATTTTAAGATGTTTGACTGTTATTTTAGTAATATATTCGTTTTTAAAAATCCTTTTTATGTTTTTTATAGCATTTTGTATTCAATGTTGTTCCCTGCGTCTATCCAGAGGGAGAGGCAGGTAAGAAATAAATATGAATGATATGCTGAGTGAAGACATACTTCCTTTTATCTGTCCTGAATGTTCCACAATTCAGCTTCATTTGATGACCCCAGGTTCTAGCATTATGAGAGAAGGAGGGGAAAAAAAAGTCTCTGTGTCCATATTTTCCACACTATGTATAGTGGTGTACACCTCTGTCAAGTCTCTTCATAGCCTCCTTTTCTCCAAGCTAAACCATCATCATCTGTCGTATCCTTCCAAAGAGTCCTCATTGGTCATTCCACAACCAACAATAGGTCGTAAGGAAATGGTGGACCTTCTCAACTGCATCACCCACCCACATATGGTTTGAGAGGCAGAAATAGTGGGGAGCTTCAAATGCCTCTTGAAAATGCATTTGTTCCCTCAGGCTTTTTTCATAACTGCCCTTCCCATCACTACGTCATGTTGTGGTGGGAGGGGGAGGGGGCTGTTGCGGGCGGGAAGCGGAGGCAGAGACGTGCCTTCGCCCTATTGGAGAAGACAATCTGGTGCCACAGACTGGAGGCGGAGCAGCAGCGTCTATATCAGGCGGCTGCTTCCAATCCACCATCCTCTTTCATTTTTGGCTCCCTCTCTCCCTCCCAGTATGCAGTGTGGGTTACCCGGTTGCCCTATTGGGGGCCAAGTAGGAATTTTCCATATAGTCTGATTGGCCTTGGCTGCATGTTTTTTTCACCTACTTCACTCTGTAAGTCTGGGGAGAGTGTCTTAGGATTCATCGTGTAAATAGTTGTTCACATTTGGTTTGGCGTTAGGGGAGGGCACGTTTAGTGAAGAGAGACAGTGATCATTCAGTGGCACCGCTATATGGTGACAGGTGATGTCTGAGGGCCTTCCGCTAAGGGCTTTGCGGCCTCGGTGGGGGGAGAGGGCTCACCTATGAGGCCAACTCACCTCGCTCCACCCGGGTTATGCAGACTGGGGGGAGGAGTGACACAGGGAGGCCTCCCCTCCCTGAAAGGGGTATGCCTGGGGGTGGCGAGCAAAGTAACGCCACTCTCCAGGCATAGAATGTTTCGCCCATTTAATCCCCTGTTAGTTTTATGGCAAAGTTAGGGCCCATCCAGTGCTCCCTTTGCAGATTTTCAATAAATGTGGCCCAGATTTGAGACCATATATCATGTGTCGTCTCTTTATTTCTGCATCCTCCACCTACAATTGTCATCCGTCTCAATCTTTGTCACAACACTGCTCTGTTTTACAGCTTTTGCTGTGATGTTGTTCAGGTAGTTATTCTTCCATACTGTTTCTATATTGGTTCTTAAAATTGTATTGTATATGATATTTATTTATTGCATTTCTATACCACCTAAAAGCTGAAGCTCTCCTTGCTGATATCACTGTTTTCTCAGAATCTGGGGGAAGCAAGTGTGTAGCCTTTGCCCTTAAGAGGGAGAGAGGAAGGGGAAGCACTCTGTGGATGCCCAGAAACAGACCCAAAAAAAGGGAGAAGTGCCTGGCCCAGCCCCGGCCCTTCAGTACAGGCTTCTGATGTAGCACTTGGTGGGTGAGAAGCACAGGCCAAGGCAGTCCCAGCAGGATTGGCCGGAGCTGAGTGCAGCCATTGATAGCCGCTTACCTCCCCTCCTTGGCGATGCTACTCCTCGACACTCTATGGAGGAGCAGCATCGGCAACAAGAGGATGTCTCAGAGGATGCAGGCACCTGCGGGCTGCCAAAGGCATGCTGGGAGGTGTAGTACTGGCACGTAGAGTGGCTGATTTAAAATAAAGTATGGGTGAGCAAACCTTGACCTATCACGAACTGTCTTTGTTCTCCTTCTACCTGACTTTCTCCAACTGCCACTAACCCCGCCCACCATTCCATTCTAGCCTCAGCTATATCAGTCAATCCTCCATTCACTCTTCTGTCTCAATGGTATAGACAGTAGGGATGTGTATCATATCATTAAAATGTACAATAACGTGCATTTAAATGTAGTGTAGATAGGCTCACAGTCTCTGTTTCCTGGTATCTGCCCCAAGGAACATGTTGTTGCCATTCATGCTCTTGGGAATCGTACAAGCAGCTCTCTCTTGCTCCTCCCAACAGTGGTATTCCCCAGAGACTGGTAAATTGTAAGGATGTGTATCGTACCGTTAAAATGTACGCTAATGATACGATATGTTCTTTATCGTGCATGCATTTAAAGATAACGATACGATAGAAAAACCTTCGATAAATATCCGATCCGATAATTTTCAGCCCGATTATATCGGATTATTGGACTGCCATATAAATAAACCTATAACTTCTGTATTTTAAAAGTTAGAGGCTTGAAACTTGCTCACAGTGCTTTTTGGGGTATGCATACGTAAGTGTATGAAATTTGAGATCGATCCCTCCAACCCTCGATTTTATATGAATTTATTAAAGATGGTTTAAGTTCTGACAGGTCAGAATGACAGCTCACCATGTGCATTCATTCAGACCTGTCAAAAAGTTGCAGGATCTTTTAAAAATTCATATAAAATCGAGGGTTGGAGGGATCGAGCTCAAATTTCATACACACGTTTAACACATGTTGCTACACATATGTGCTAAATTTCATATGAATTTTTGAAAGATCATGCAACTTTTGACCTGTCAGAACTTAATTCTTTAATAAATTCATATAAAATCGAGGGTTGGAGGGATTGGTCTCAAATTTCATACACATACTTAGGCATACCCCATAAGCATTGTGACCAAGTTTCAATCCTGTAACTTTGAAAATACAGAAGTTATGAGCATTTTTCTAAAAAGTTCAGCTCTATAGGGCACAATGGGCTGCAAATTAATTATTGGATTTCCGATAATTATAATAAAGACGATACGATTAACCTATGATATTATTGGAGATAATACATTTTTTGGTCCGAAATTCCGATAATGATAAAATGCAATATTTTCGGGCGTGCACATCCCCAGTAGTCAGGCTGTTACATAAAAATCATAAACTTTATTCAGAAATCCATAAGCAGAGTGCCACAACCAAGATGGCCTGCTCTTCAGTTGTCTTCCACCACATCTCAGATGGTGTTCAAAGATTAACAAGTTATTCAGAGACCTAGGCTTATGCTTACAACCAGCGTGCCTTGGCCAGGAGGGAAGTCTTATCAGGCTTTGGCAGCCATTATCTGGTAGTGGCTCATGCTCCTGGGCCTGAAGGAAGAGTGTCTGGGGCCAGCTGCCTTAGTTGCTTGACCCCATCTGGACCAGGTCCATTGCCAACAGTAACCAAGCGAACCATCAGTCAGCCAGCCAGCTCCCTCATGGCCTACCTACCTCATGGCCTACCACCCAGCCAGGCTTCACTTCCCATGAGCTTCAGCAGCAGGACTCCCTTTGGGCAAGTTGGGCATGCCAGGAGTTGTAGTTTTTGTTTTCTGTGAGGACAAGGAAAATTATGGTGACAGCTTCAAGGCAGCCTTGACCATGCATTGATGGTGAGAGAGAGTGGGGGTGGGGAGAAACTAATTTAATTTGTTTTAAAGTTACCTCACAGGTGTAGGACTGACCTACCTTGAAGGGTTGTCATGAGGGTGAGAGAAGAAAAAAAGAAATGAATTTAATTTGTTTAAAGGTTAATTCAGATGTGATGCTGGTGACTGATGTGACTAATGGAATAATTGTGACCTTTTCCTGTTGCCATAGTTCTTTGACTTCCATGGCTAGTGGTGCACATTTTCCTCTCTTTTCCTCTTCCTTTCCAACAACATTTTTGTCAGTAGGTATTGCTATGTCAATGGGGTATGTGTATTTTTCTTTTTTGTCTATGACCGTTATGTCTGGTCAGTTGCAGGGTATTGTCTCGCTGGTATGAATTGTTTTGTCCCAGTATATTTTATGATCTGCATTTTCCAAGATTGTTTTGGGTGAATATGTAGAGTATGGTGTAGGTTGTTTGATAAGGTTGAATTTGATGGTCAGTTGTTGATGAATTATTTTTGCAGTTGTATTGTGCCTGTCTGTGTAGTTCATTCCTGCCAGGATTTTACGTACTCCTGTTATATGGTCTATTGTTTCTTGGAATTAAAGGCATTTCCTGCATAGGTCTGTTGTTACACTGTTATCTTTTATGATGCATTTTTGGTAGTTCTTGGTTGCTATAAACTGATCCTTCATAGCTATTAGGAAATAGGTGGGATGGCTCACTTTTCCTGAGCCATTCATACGATTGTTCTTTGATAATTTGTGAGTTCCATATTATGTTGTAGTGCTTCCTATGGAGTGTGTTTTGTGCCCATTTTGTTTTTTTCAAAGCGAGTGTGAATAGTCTTGTTTGTTATTTATTTTGTAGTGTTAGGTGGAGTGGGGTATTATTATTATTATTATTATTATTATTATTATTACTGTTATTCCCCAAGAGCAGTTGCCACAAAGTGTGTTTCAAGCCCATGGAAGGTGCAAATACAATTTGCAAGATGGTACAAATAGTGCTGCTTGAAAACTGTGAAGGTTCTGTGAAGGCACTCAAGCCCTAACACACCCTTATCATAGCTCCCTAGGTTTCGACCCAGAGGGCCGATGAAGAAGCTCTTGATCTGTTGATAAGAAAGTTTCCATAGCATTTTGGAGGAAGTGAATTTATAGAAGCCTCTTTTACAGAAAACATTGTTTTGTTTCAAGTGTCCCATTAGCAGAGGGTGGGTGAAATTGTATGGTTGGTTTACCGTAACCAGGAAGCAGTAAGGGGAATTTGCAAGGTTAATGAGGATGAAGCTAAGAAAAACATATACCTGTTGGGTCAGATCCATGTTGCTTGGTAGGGAGTTGCAGTTTTGGAACCAAAAGTGATGCTGGCTGAAGTTTAGATGGGGTTGAATTGCTGAGGTATTGTATCAGGAACATCAGCATGGAACTTGAATGAGGGTACCTTTTTTGCCTAAAGGCAAGACCCTAGTATTTATAAAAAACATCAAGTGAGCTTGGGTTAGAGCACCTTTCCTTAAACTGGTTTCCTTCAGCAGTGTTGGACTACAACCCCTATAAATGGCCATGCTGCTGGGGCTGATGGGAACTAAAGTCACCACATCTGGAGAGTACAGGGTTGAAGCAGTTGTCTTAGAGAATGGGAAAATCATCTTTGTTAGGTTTCATCAAGTGTTCAAGGCAGGTAATGTTCTGCACATTTAGTGATCCAACACTTCCAGAGATAAGTGGGAGTGTTATGGCTTTACTCACACTGTTGTTCTTGTCGTTGTTAAGATATCTGCATATTTATTTGATTACCCAGCTGTATGGAAGGGATTGCCCTATTAATTTAAATTTCATCACACAAGGAAAATTCAAAAAGAAAACATTCTATAGCACATGTTGCTGGGGTCAGAACTGGAATTTTTGACATCACTGAAAACAGCAAAATATAATAATGGTAACGCACAAAGTGATGAATTTGTGTAAGTGATTAACATTCAATTTGCTTGAGTCTCTCTCTCTCTCTCTCTCTCTCTGAAGCCATTAATTGCAACCTCTACAGGCTCTACTTGTTGGCATGCTGTACTAAAAAAGTAAATGGTCTTTTACAGCTGTAAATGGTCTTTTACAGCTATATACTGATACATACATACACTAGAACATAATTCTTTCTGAGCACTAGAAAACAAAATCACAGAAATGGAATTGACCACAAAGATCATCGGGACAGACCTCCTGCTGATACAAACAATGTATTGTTATAGCATCACTGATAGGTGAACATAAAAATGAAAGACTAGCCATGCTGGATCTGACCAAAGGTCCATCTAGTCCACCAATCTGTTCACACAGTGGCCAACCAGCTGTCAACCAGGGACCTACCAGCAGGACATGGTGCAACAGCACCCTCCCACCCCTGTTCCCTATCAACTGGTGTACTGCCTCTGATACTGGAAGGTGGCTGTCCCATCTCTGCTTACAAATCTCTAACACAGGAGAGTCCATCATCTTCCCAGGCAATCTAATGCAGCTGTGTCAAACAGCTCATACCATCAGAAAGTAGGGATCTGTATCGCATTGGGTCCGATGTCCGACAATGAACTGATAAGTTCGTTATCGGACATCCGATGACCGATAATGATAATTTCCCTAGGTGGCCCTATCTGATCGGATATCCATATGTCTGATAACTACCGGACATATTGGATTTTCGGACCGCCATTTCTGGTGTTCTCCCCATAAGCTTGCATTGGGGGAAAGAAAGCTTTCCCCCAATGCAAGTCTATGGGGGAAAACACTGGGTCAGCACTCCCTCCCTCCCTCCACTCGCGCTCCCTCCCCCCACTCACGCTCCTTATCTGTGGCCTTCCTTGCTGCCACCGCTGGTCTATACTACTGCTAAACAGGCTTTCCGGCCTGTTCCTCAGTAGAGAGATGCGCTGAGTGATAATGTCATCACTCAGCACATCTCTGTATTAAGGAACAGGCCAGAAAGCCTGTTTAGCAGTAGTATGGACTGGTGGCGGCAGCGCCAGTAGCAGGTAAGGAGAGTGAGTGGGGGAGGGAGGGAGAGTGGGGGGAAGGAGGGAGTGCCGGCCCAGTGTTTTTCCCCATAGACTTGCATTGGGGGAAAGCTTTCTTTCCCCCAATGCAAGCCTATGGGGAAAACACCTGAAATGGTGGTCTAAATTAGGATCGGAACTTCTGATATTTATCAGATATCAGATCCGATCAAATCCAGTACCCCCTGATATGATCGGATCAGATATTTTTAATATTGAAAATTCTGATCCGATTCCAATATTTCTGGCCATGTACACTAGGGGTGTGCATCGGATCGGATCCGATCCACGATCCGAATCCGATCCGCCCCAAAATCGGGAAAATCCGATCCGATCCGATCCGATCAACCTCCGATCCGATCCGATCCGATCCGACGAGGTCCGATCCGGATCGGACGCCATTTTGAATGCTTTTTCCCATAGCCAAGTATTGTTTTACAAAAACGCCTATAACTTTTTCATTTTTAAAGATAGAAGGATGAAACTTGGGCACATTATACACTGGTTAGGGATAGTTATCTGTGAGAAATTTCAGAAAGATTGGTGCATGCGTTTTGTGGCAATTAATTGTTTAATAAATACCCAGAAATGCCTATAACTTTGTCATTTTTAAAGTTACAAACATGAAACTTTGCCACATTGTAGGTGGTACCTTGGGACCTATCTGTGAGAAATTTCAGAAACTTAGGTGCTTGCCTTGTGTGGCAATTAATTTTAGAAAAATGGGTAGTAGTGGGGTAAATACATTTACGCCTCCCATTTTTTTATTTTTGAAGATACAAACAGGAAACTTGGGCACATTACAGGTACCACTTGCCTTGATATGTGTGTGAAATTTCAGAAACATTGGAGCTTGCCTTGTGTGGCAATTAATTTTTGAAACAATGAGGAAAGAAACACCTATAACTTTGTCATTTTTAAAGTTACACACATGAAACTTTGCCACATTGTAGGTGGTACCTTGGGACCTATGTGTGTGAAATTTCAGAAACATAGGTGCTTGCCTTGTGTGGCAATTAATTTTTTAATAAATACCCAGGAATGCCTATAACTTTGTCATTTGTAAAGTTACACACATGAAACTTTGCCACATTGTAGGCGGTACCTTGGGACCCATGTGTGTAAAATTTCAGAAACGTAGGTGCTTGTATTGTGTGGCAATTAATTTTTGAAACAATGAGGGATTCATTGGACAGCACTTGCCCATAGGGATTCATTGGACAGTACTTTCCTATAGGAAATCATTGGAAAGCACTTGCCCATAGAAAATCATTGGAAAGCACTTGCCCATTGAGAAATACAGTTATGCCTCCCACTTTTTTATTTTTGAAGATACAAACAGGAAACTTGGGCACATTGTAGACTGGTTAGGGATAGTTATCTGTCAGAAATTTCAGAAAGATTGGTGCATGCGTTTTGTGGCAATTAATTTTTTAATAAATACCCAGGAATGCCTATAACTTTGTCATTTTTAAAGTTACATATATGAAACTTTGCCACATTGTAGGTGGTACCTTGGGACCTATGTGTGTAAAATTTCAAAAACGTAGGTGCTTGCCTTGTATGGCAATTAATTTTAGAAAAATGGGTAGTAGTGGGGTAAATACATTTACGCCTCCCATTTTTTTATTTTTAAAGATACAAACAGGAAACATGGGCACATTACAGGGAACACTTCACTTGATATGTGTGTAAAATTTCAGAATGATAGGTCCAGGCATTTGGTGGCTACGAATTTTTTAGATTAAAAGTTATTAACCTTTTTTACACAGAGGCTGGGGCTGTCAATTGCACCCTCCCGCCTCCCGGGAAGAAGAAGGAAACACTTTCTCTCATCTCTTTGATCCTTGCACGCTTGGCTGCAACTGAGCTAGTATCCATTACAAAAGGAGAAACAAAGTAGCACTTGGCTCGTGTCTGCTTTGATACTTTCACTCAAGCAGAACGGCTGAGCCTAGGATCACTCTCTCTCGCTGGGATCGTTACAGGAGAAATTTTCTACAGTCTTCAAAGTGGTGTGTGCAGACACCTTGCCACCACATGCCTGGACCTATCATTCTGAAATTTTACACACATATCAAGTGAAGTGTTCCCTGTAATGTGCCCATGTTTCCTGTTTGTATCTTTAAAAATAAAAAAATGGGAGGCGTAAATGTATTTACCCCACTACTACCCATTTTTCTAAAATTAATTGCCATACAAGGCAAGCACCTACGTTTTTGAAATTTTACACACATAGATCCCAAGGTACCACCTACAATGTGGCAAAGTTTCATGTATGTAACTTTAAAAATGACAAAGTTATAGGTATTCCTGGGTATTTATTAAAAAATTAATTGCCACAAAACGCATGCACCAATCTTTCTGAAATTTCTCACAGATAACTATCCCTAACCAGTCTACAATGTGCCCAAGTTTCCTGTTTGTATCTTCAAAAATAAAAAAGTGGGAGGCATAACTGTATTTCTCAATGGGCAAGTGCTTTCCAATGATTTTCTATGGGCAAGTGCTTTCCAATGATTTCCTATAGGAAAGTACTGTCCAATGAATCCCTATGGGCAAGTACTGTCCAATGAATCCCTATGGGCAAGTGCTGTCCAATGAATCCCTCATTGTTTCAAAAATTAATTGCCACACAATACAAGCACCTACGTTTCTGAAATTTTACACACATGGGTCCCAAGGTACCGCCTACAATGTGGCAAAGTTTCATGTGTGTAACTTTACAAATGACAAAGTTATAGGCATTCCTGGGTATTTATTAAAAAATTAATTGCCACACAAGGCAAGCACCTATGTTTCTGAAATTTCACACACATAGGTCCCAAGGTACCACCTACAATGTGGCAAAGTTTCATGTGTGTAACTTTAAAAATGACAAAGTTATAGGTGTTTCTTTCCTCATTGTTTCAAAAATTAATTGCCACACAAGGCAAGCTCCAATGTTTCTGAAATTTCACACACATATCAAGGCAAGTGGTACCTGTAATGTGCCCAAGTTTCCTGTTTGTATCTTCAAAAATAAAAAAATGGGAGGCGTAAATGTATTTACCCCACTACTACCCATTTTTCTAAAATTAATTGCCACACAAGGCAAGCACCTAAGTTTCTGAAATTTCTCACAGATAGGTCCCAAGGTACCACCTACAATGTGGCAAAGTTTCATGTTTGTAACTTTAAAAATGACAAAGTTATAGGCATTTCTGGGTATTTATTAAACAATTAATTGCCACAAAACTCATGCACCAATCTTTCTGAAATTTCTCACAGATAACTATCCCTAACCAGTGTATAATGTGCCCAAGTTTCATCCTTCTATCTTTAAAAATGAAAAAGTTATAGGCGTTTTTGTAAAACAATACTTGGCTATGGGAAAAAGCATTCAAAATGGCGTCCGATCCGGATCGGACATCCGGTCCGATCCGATCCGACCATCCTCCGATCCGATCCGATCCGATCCGACCCCCCAGGTCCGATTCCGATCCGCTATCCGATCCGATCCGGGGGGTCAGTGCACATCCCTAATGTACACCCCTATCAGAAAGTTCTTCCTAATTTTAGCCAAAATCCCCATTCCTTGAACTAGTAATGTATTGAAATTCTGACTAGGCCTACGAGGGCAGTGTATGCCCCCATGTCTGGTCCTCATGGGCCCAGTCAGATATTTATTTATTTATTTATATAATGTTTTCTAACAAAGCACTGTATATGAGATAAAATCGGTCAGGAGTTGTTGTTGTTGTTTTTTAAAAAAATATGGAATAAATACAATAATTCTAATAAAAGACCTTAACTGGATTTAAAAGAATATAACAATAAAGCCTTTAAAACCCATATAAAATGTGGCATGGTCACCACAATAACTATCAGCATTCTTTTTCTCAGAAACAACCAGCCAACCCCCTTTTTTCAAAAAGAAAGTTTTTCAAACCTTTCTTGAACACCTCCTAACTCTTGATCAAACACAGTGGCAAGGGAAGCGAATTCCACAGCTGAGGGACAAGGTCCTGGAATGCATGATACTGGGACAGTCCAGGTCACACTGAACTGCATCCTAGGGTAATAAAGGAGCTGGCAGGAGAACTCTCAGAACCACTGTCTATTATCTTTGTGAAATCATGTGAAGATGGGTAAAGTGCCAGATGACTGGAGGGGGGCTAATGTTGTCCCTATCTTCAAAAAGGGCAAAAAGGAGGAAACTGGGAACTATAGACCAGCTATATCTGACATCCATCCCTGGGAAATTTTTGGAGCAGATTATAAAGCAGTCAATCTGTAAGCACATTGAAAAAAATGCAGTGATTACTAGAAGCCAGCATGGATTTGTCAAGAACAAATCCTGTCAGACTAATCTGATCTCATTTTTTGTTTGGGTAACCTCTCTTGTGGACTGTGGGAATGCTGTGGACATAATATATCTTGACTTCAGCAAAGCTTTTGACAAAGTGCCCCATGACATTCTGATTAGCAAACTAGCTAAAAGTGGGCTAGATGGAACAACTATTAGGTGGATCCACTGTTGGCTACAGAACTGGACTCAAAGAGTGCTTGTCAACGAGATCCCCATCTTATGTGGAAACCTTGGACTTCAGGAGGGAGAAGGGAAGACTACAAATATAGATAGTCAGACTATTGGTCCATTCAGCTCAGTATCATCTTCCCTAGCCTTGACTGAAGACCCCAGCGACTGAATATGAGACCACCAGCATGTTTGTACTCTTCCACTCAGCTGTGGGCAGAAAGTCTCTTCGCAACACAGAAGATTATCTTTTTAAAGAAATCAGAAACATTTTTATTATTAAAAAGTAAACTATACAAATACATATAGTCCAAAGTCAAGTTCAAAAGGAACCAGAGGTAATTAAAATCTAATCATAATCATGATCACAAATAGGATTACTTTTCCATTTATATTCGCTCTCATGACAAAAGATTTTGAATGATGAAGAGTGGATCACAAACAACAATCATCTTATCCAAACTTGAATACTCTGCTTTCCAACAATCAAATTATCTCCAGAACTTCATAGGAACAAAGGAAGCTGTCTTACGCTGAGTCAGGTAAACTACAACCCATTGCCTTTTTTTATAAAATTCAGAAATCGTGCTCAAAATCTATTGATGTCCTTCCAATTCCACCCAATGTGATGATCAAACTGAACAATATTTCTATCTCCTATTCACTCGTATGTTCAGAAAATCTGTATCAGAGTAGAGAAAGAATTGTGTATTATTTAATCCATTTGGAAGGTTTTCAAGCAAGCTCTTACATAGCCAAATAAACAGATCTAAATATGGTGGTCAACATAAAACAGGAAAGTGGTCCACAATACAATATAGCATCAGGATAACCTGTTCTGTTCCATATCCTGTAAGGAACAAGATGCTGGGTAGTGCCAGTGTGAACAGTAAGAGGGAATGGAATCAGGTTGCTAATTCAGTGAAGGACTTGGTGACCTGTAAACAGAAATAGTTTCAAATGGTTTTGAGTGGTTTCAAGTGACCACTGATAAGCAATTTATTGATGTTGGCTGCAATCTTGGGCATATAACATAATTCCACCAATTATTTCCTGGACATTTTGCCCAGAGAAAATACTATATAAATACCAAGGATCTTCCAAAGATTCTCCAGCATTCCCTTTCTTGAGGCTTTTACTTCCATTGACATTGAGATTGTACCTAACGTTCAACCATGAAGACTCTTTACATTCTCTTTCTTTTTGCCTTCTTGGTTTTCCAGGTGCAGAGCAATCCAATTCAGCTGGAAGAGCCACTCAAGGCAGTTTTGGAGCGTGCTACTTATCAAGATGATCGTAAGTTGGACTGAACAACTATTTTCCTATTAAGAGTTGTGGAGTATGCATGAATCATAGCAAAAGAGCTGGAAGAAATATCCTATCTCAGCTAGGCCAAGGGTTCAGGCCCAGCCCTACCATACAGCCAAGTGAAGCAGGTTACTTCAGGTGGCAAAATTTAGAGGGGGTGCTGATGGCAGGGATGGGTAAGATAAGAAATGTCAAAGTGTTGACCCTAATATGGGAACGTGAGAGAAATGGTGCTCTTCTGTCAACACCAAAAGCTCACGGTGTGGCTTCTGGAAGCAGGAACATTAAGACTTCTAAATTCCTAAGAAGGAAAGTTGGTTCAACCACACTTAGAATGCTCTGTACATTTCTGGTCGACACACCTCATAAAAGATATTGTACAGTTGGAAAAAATGCATAAAAGGGCAACTAAAATGATCAAGGGACTGTAGCTGGGATTGTTTAGCTTGGAAAAAGGGAGGCTGAAGGGAGACTTGATAGACGTGGACAAAATTATGCCTGGTGTGGAGAATGTGGATAGGGCTACATTTTTCTCCCTCCCCCATGATACTAGAACCCAGTGTGGTCATCCCATGAAACTGATTGATGGGAGATTCAGGATAGGTAAAAATATGTACTTCTTAACACAGCACATAGTTAAACCATGGAATTCACTACCACAAGATATAGTGATGGCCACCAGTTTGGATGGCTTTAAAGGGGGGTTGGATAAATTCTTGAAGGAGAAGGCTATCAATCACTACTAGTCCTGATGGCTATGTGCTACCTCCAGTATCAGAGGCAGTAAGCCTGTAAACACCGGTTGCTGGGGGACATGGATGGGGATTGTTGATGCACTCATGTCCGCTTGCAGTTTACCCATCATGAGATGTTTGGCCACTGTGTGAACAGAGTGCTGGACTAGATGGTCCTTTGGTCTGATCCAGCATGACTCTTCTTATGTTCTTATGAAATCTGCAAAATGGTTCTTTGCCTAGCTGTTAAAGTCTTAGGATGCACATTCTGATATACATCCTATTGATTTCTTAATATCCATAGGAATGTTGTTAAATATTTTAGTACTGCTTGAACCCATTTCTAAATGCTCTTCCTTCTGAGATGTACTTGAGTCCAGGATTAGAGGCTGGCTTTTGCTAGGGTGCCTTGAAAGCCATTTTTGGTATAAAGGTGGGATACAAATCAAATCAATCAATTAATCAATTAATAGGAGTGCTACTGAAGTTCTTATCATCCGGACTTCTGGAGTCACCAAATCTTGAAGTTCCAAATTACCACTGGTTACTACATTAGGAATCCTGCACTGTTCTATTTGTTATTCTCTGCATTTTGTGTAGAGAGTGCTGTGCATGTGTAATTTGCCATGACTTTCAGCTACTTTCAACCCGACATTGGCAGTGCATACTTGCAAACACACCACACACACACACACACACACAGACTGTTTGTATGAAGTGTCATTGTTATAATATTTTACTGATATACAGGCACACATGGGTTCATCTGTAAAATGCTGCAGAAAAAGAATCTTGATGTGGTCATAAATTCTAAAACAAAGTTCATGAAGAGTAAAATGCAGGGCAGAACAAATGTACAGAACCATAAAAGGCAGGTCTGGAGAAAGACACGAATCCCTAATTCTGCCCTCACCATAATAACATCCTTATTCACAGTAATTTTCATTTTCTCATAAGACTGAATGGCAACCATTCATGAATATGGGACAAATACAATGCCCCATTCAGGACACTACAGGGGTGGGTTTTAAACCTACTTTCTTCCCTTGGGGACTCCAACCTTTGAGTATCAAGGATGCTCCTTTCTGCATAGGGCAGGCTTAGTCCAACAAAGCTCTTGTTCAGAAAATGACTGATGTGCCTATTAACCAACATATAATTTAGGCTGAAATCTTTTGCACACATACTAGGAAAAAAAGCCCAAATGAACTCCCTCTAGTGTAAGAGCAGCAATGGATACTCCATGTATCTCAGAGCAAGATTAATGGAAAATAGTGAAGGCTCCCCTCCGCAAGTAAATATGTTCAGGAACAGAGGGCCTAGAAATAAACAACCCCCAAAAGCTTTGTGGAGGATTTCCTACCTGCAAATATGAAGAATGTACACAAACCTTTCAAAGACCAAAGGATGCAAAGGATGGATATTGTAGATTCCTAATGACACCAATTTAGAGGCATTGCGAAGAGTTCTGAAAGGATCTCCCCAAAGGAGGAGAATGAGCATCAAACTGGCAAATGCAGTGCAATGTCAGCAAGTGTGAAGCAAAGCATGTTGGGGCAAAACATCCCAACTTCATGTATATGCTGCTAGGATCCAAGCTAATAGTGACTGCCCATGAAAGAGAATTTGGGGTTGTGGTGGACAGCTTGATAAAAATGTCCATCCATGTGTGGAGATTAGGTCTAATTCCATGTTGGACATAATTAGAAAAGGAATTGGGGGGAAAAGAAATCCTGGCAACATCATGCTGCACTTCTACAAATCTATGGTGTGACCATACTTGGAAAACCGAGTATTATTCTGGTCCTCACATCTCAAAAACAGTAATGTAAAGTTGGAAAAAGTGCAGAAAAGGGAAACCAAAATGATCAAGGAGCTGGGACAGTTTTGCTTAGAAAGATGACGAGGAAGGAGAGACATGATAGAGGTCTAGATTGTATGGTGAGGAGAACATGAGATGTTTCTCTCCCACTCTCAAAATATTAGAATCTGGTCGCATACTATGAAGTTGAATGGTAGGAGAATCAGGAAAGATAAAAGGAAGGAATTCTTCACACAGCTCATTGTTAAACTATGGAATTCACTTCCACAAGGTGCAGTGATCACCACCAATTTGGATTGCTTTAAAAAGGATTTGGAGAAATTCATGGAGGAATAGGCTATTAGTCCTGATGTCTATATATTACCTTCAATAGTATCAGATAGGGATGTGAATCATATTGTTCTGATGTCCGATAATGAACCAATAAGGTCGTTATTGGACATCCGATTAATGATAATGATATACATTCCTGGAGGCCCTATACTATCAGACATATCGGATATTCGGATTGCCATTTTAGGGCCGGCCCTCCCTCCCCCTCCCCCTTGCACTCTTTACCTAGGCCTTCCCTGCTGCCGTCTGCTGCTCTGGACTACTGAGAACTAGGCTTTATGACTAGAGTCACGACACGCCAGGTGATGACGTCACCTGGAGCACTGCAGCTCTACTGAGAACTAGGCCGCAAAGCCTAGATCTCAGTAGTTTGGAGCAGCGGACGGCAGCGGACAAGACCCAGGTAAGTGGGACCCCTCCCTCCCTCCCCCTTGCACTTCTTACCTAGGCCTTCCCTGCTGCCATCAGCTGCTATCTGCTGCTCCGGAATACTGAGAACTAGGCTTTGCGGCCTAGTTCTCAGTAGAGCTACGGTGTGCCAGGTGATGATGTCACCCAGAGCGTCATCGCTCTACTGAGAATTAGGCCGCAAAGCCTAGTACTCAGTAGTTCGAAGCAGTGGATGGCAGCGGATGGCAGCGGACAAGGCCCAGGTAATGGGGACTCCTCCCTCCCCCCCTTGTGCTCTTTACCTGGGCCTTCCCTGCCGCCACCACTGCCACCCCATAGTACAGATTCAGTTTGTCAGTACAGAGCCGTGCCTAGTGACATCACAGTGCTTCTCTGTACTGACGAACAGACCGGAAAGCCTTTTTAGCAGTAGTACGGGGAGTTGGTAGCGGCAGTGGAGGAGGTGGCAGCGGCCGCAGCGGTGGCAGAAGAGGAGGAGGAAGAGGCGGTGGTAGCAGAGGAGGAGGCGGTAGCGGCAGTGGTGGTGGTGGCAGCCGCCGCCGCAGGGCAGTGGCTTCGGCAGCGGAGGAGGCAGGTAAGGAACGTGAGTGGGGGGAGGGAGTGCAAGTGGGGGGAGGGAGGGAATGTCGCCCAGTGTTTTTCCCCATAGACTTGCATTGGGGGAAAGCTTTCTTTCCCCCAATGGAAACCTATGGAGAAAACACTGTCATTGTATCGGAACTTCCAACATTTATCGGATTTCGGATCCGATCAAATCCGGGTACCCTCCGATATGATCAGACCAGATTTTTTTTATATTGGAATTTCCAATAACGATACGATATGATAATTTCGGCCGTGCATATCCCCAGTATCAGAGGCAGTCTGCCTTTTGTATACCAGTTGCTGGGGAACACAAGCAGGTGGGCGTTATTGCACTCATGCCTATTGGTGGGCTTCCTAGAGGCATTTGATTGGCTACTGTGTGAAGGCGAAGCTAACCAAGAGAATTCCACAATATTAAACGAAAGAAATTGTTTCAATCACTAAAGTGGTGTAAAATTTAAAACACACACACACACAAATAAATAATTTCAAAATAGGAAACCACTCTAGAATCTGAGGCTTCCAAATGTTCATTTTTTGCTTTGATATTGAGAGTTTGAATATAGAATTACACTTTAAACATACTGTTTTAGCAGTAAAAATGTATTTTAAGAAAAACCCTTTCCATTGCCCATGTTAAACAATTTGTCATCTTCTTTCCTGCTCCCAAATTTAAAAGGATCGATTATTTTACCTGCTGTCATTGCTGCACTGAAGGTAAAGAATCGATTGAGACAAGAGTACTGAAATTCTTCTTAATGTTTCCCTTTTTAAAACAACATATGCAGGGAAGGACCTGAAGACAGAAACTGCTAAGTTACGTGCAGCTGTAGTGCCTTGTGCTGGACAGCACGGATATTGTCTGAGGCGGGATTTTCGTTGTGGCTCTGGCTACGTGTTCTATGAGAAAGCAAACGACTGCCCAAACAAGTGGAGAAATCAATGCTGCCTCGCACAAAGATCTGATTAGGATGCTGAGACCCCCTGGCATCAATCATCAAGGATAATGATATGTCACAGTTCTTCCTTTCAATAAATTGTTCATGAATCACTGCTCCCTGGACTCAAGAGTCTTCTTTGCTTTTCTGATAGCTGTGTGCATAAAGTAATGGCTACAAGATTGGGGAACTGGACTGCTGCAACAATTTTTCAGTTTGAGCCTAATGATAGATGGGTAGATAAGGGAAAGTGCCCATGATGGGAAGGGGGGCATTGCTCAGTGGTTAGGCAGCACCTGCTGTGCATGTAGAAGTTCCCAGGTTCAAGCCCAAGAAACTCCAGTTCAACCTTAAAAGCAGGCAATGGCAAAAAAAGTCTGTCTGAGACCCTAGAAAAGAGGCAGGAAGGTCAGTTGAGATCCACTGGTTGGTCTCTACATGATTTGCAGAAGATCAGCAAACATTTCTGACTCCCGGCTCCATCCAAACTGAGAGGAGTTCACAGACATTCCACACAGAGTTCCACTCCAGGTTACTCCATGCTTTCATCATTTCAGCTCCAAGACATCAGGCGGGGATGGGGGAGTCATTTTGTTGCTGCTATGATTTAACATTTGGGAGTCAGAAATCCTTGCAGATCAAGTGCAAATCCCTGGGAGAACTACCCTCATGAGTAGATTCTGATCTACCTTCTGCCCACCTGATCTACCTTCTGCCCACCATTCAAAACATTCATTTAACTGTCATCCTCTATTAATTATTTCCAACATGTTGATGTGGCGGTCCAAGGTAGGCCACCGCTAACCACTTAGCATAAAAGATGGCCCATTCATCTTAAAGGATACTCCCCAGATCTGTTGGGTAGTGGGAAGCTGCTTGGATTCATTCTAACAATCTTCCCCTGGTCCTCTCCTGAATGTAGCTGTGATGGCCTTTGTGGTGGAGATGAACAGAACAGAGGTCCACCTCCCTGAGGTAAACCAGGGTAGGATGAAGGGTTGTTTACCTACCCTCCCTAATTCAAAGCTGAATGGGGATTAGCTCATTGTCTTCTCTACTTTTTTGCAAGGAGAGAAGAAGAGAATGATGTGTTTTGGTCTTAATATGCCCTAGAAGACCCATTGGATAAGATTTAAAGACTAAACTCTCTCTCCCCCCCTTTCTTCTCTCACACACAGGCCCTTTCTACAACATAAGGGTGTAAAGGGAGGGAGGGTGATCCTGTAAGTACCTAATACACACCATTGGCGTGCAGGGAGGTGGGGAGGGTGATCCTGGAAGTACCTAATACACACCATCGGCGCACAGGGACCAGATGGGGGCCATCCCAGGCAAACAGCCTGGTGTAGAAATGGCCACACACACACCTTGAGAAAGAGGAAGTATGACAAGGGGCTTACAATGTCAAATAGACCCAGGGAAGGAAACAACAGAGTAAGGAGGGAATAAGCAAGGGGGAATATGTGATCATTTCAATTGCACATACCCTGGCTTAGTTCTACTAAGGCATAGGGTAATGTCGAGTAGGTTAGAGGGAGGACATGTAGCTTGAGGAAACAAGAAAGGAAAAGATCATGAACACGGATTGCTATCTGGATAAGAGAACTAATTCCAGAAAGGACAGGAGAAGGGAAGTTGGAGAGGAAGAAAAGAAATGGGAAAACCTACTTCTGAGTTCCCAACAGGCACCTGCGTGACCACTGTGTGGACAGAATACTAGAATACATGGACTCTTAGTCTAATCCAGCATGGCTCTTATTAGGGGTGTGCACGGACCCCCCGGATCGGATCGGGACCCGGATCGGGACCTCCAATTTTGTCCCGGACCGGTTCGGACAAAATCGGAGGCCCCCCGGAACGGATCGAGTCCGATCCCGACCCAAAAATCGTACATTTTTGGATCGGCCGCCATTTTTTTCCCCATAGACTTGCATTGCAATGCAAGTCTATGAGGAAAAAATGGCGGCGGGTGGGTAAGGGGGGGCCTAACTCCCTCCCCCCCCCGGGGCCGTCCGCTGTGGACGGCCCCGGCAGGTAAACCCCCTCCCCCGCGCTCCCTACCCCCCCTGGGGCCGCCCGCTTCCATCCGCTGGTGCCCGCGGGCGCCAGCGGTAGAAGCGGACGGCTCCGGGGGGGGGTAAGCCCCCTTCCCCGCCACTGCTTACCTTCTCGGCCCGTCCGGCGCCGGCGGCTACTACCAGCGGGCTCCGCGGCCTACTCTCGAGTAGCGCGCCGGGTGATGACATCACCCGGCGCGCCACCCTAGAGCAGGCCGCGGAGCCTGCTGGGAGTAGTAGGCGCCGGCGCCGGACGGGAGCCGCCGGGCCAGGCAGGTAAGGGCCCCCCTCCTCCCTCCCCCCTCCGCGCGCCCCCTCCTCCCCTCCACGCACCCCCTCCTTACCTTCCCGGCCCGGCGGCTCCCGTCCGGCGCCGGCGCCTACTACTTCCAGCAGGCTCCGCGGCCTGCTCTAGAGTAGCGCGCCGGGTGATGACATCACCCGGCGCGCCACCCTAGAGCAGGCCGCGGAGCCTGCTAGTAGTAGTAGGCGCCGGCGCCGGACGGGAGCCACCGGGCCGAGAAGGTAAGTGCCCCCCTCCTCCCCCCCCCGCTGTCCAGTTTCATCGGCGGGCGCCCGCTGGCGCCCGCCAATGGAAGCGGCGGTGGGCGCCAGTGGGCGCCCGCCGATCCGCCGATCCGCCGATCTGCCGAACCGGTTCGGAGCTTTTTCGGACCGGTTCGGATTGGATCGGCCGATCCAGCTGCGGGATCGGAAATCGGATAATTTATCCGATTTCCCACTGGACCGGACTCGGATCGTGGATCGGGTCCGATCCAGTGCACATCCCTAGCTCTTATGTTCTTTTGAAATTTTGGAAAACATGTATATCATTTAAGGTTGGTTTTGGTGGATGCAATCCAAGGCCATGGTAGAATGGAACAAACAAGCAACATTCTGAGCATTGAGCTACTGGCATCAGAAAGTTTTAAACAAAAACAAAAACAGCAGACTTTGATTGCCCCCTGTTTTTTTTAGAAATGGGACTTCCTGGTCCCTTTGTTGCTCTTCTATTTATTCTCCTTAGGCATAAATGTCATAAATGTCAGCTGTCACTTACAAAGCAATTGTTGGTGATCAACCTCACCCATCTCACCTGGCCAGGTTTCAGTAATGGATGCCAGATTGGCCCCCTCATCCACCGCTGGATCACAGATGGGTGAGGTCTTGTTGTGAACAAATCCGGTATTAAGCCTTAATAACACAAAGGGAGATAAACCATTGGCCACAGCAATGATGATGAACAGTGGATGTTGGCATCCATCTTAGATATGTAAATAATTCAAATTTCCTGGTAGGCTGACACAAGAAAAACTGTATAAATACCCATCACACAGCAAACTTTTCTAGAGGTTCTCCAGCATTTACTCTCTTGAACCTTCCTCTTTCACTGGCACCGAGATCGCAGACAACATTCGACCATGAAGACCCTTTGCTTTGTCTTTGCTGTTGCCATCTTGGTTTTCCAGGTCCAGGCCAATCCTACTCCACCTCCTACTTGTGAAGAAGATGGTAAGTTGCTCTCAACAACTACATTTCACTGAAATAGTGTTGGATGTTCAAGAATCTTACAATTACAACTGGAAGTATGATCACAGGTCAGCAGAGCCATGCTGCTGGAAAGCAGGATGGTTTAGTCTTGGGAGAGTCTAAGTGCATTATCTTGGACTTCTCCAGGGTTATTATAAGGAAATGGGGGGGGGGGAAATAACCTTTTAGTTGCATGAGACTATATGTCTTGGACTTGCACCTAAAGACATAGCTGGGACCCATTCATCTTTGCCTTTCTTCTTTAGATGTTACAGGAAATGCATGGTTGATGCTGTTTCTCCCCAACATATCTCTCTGGCAGTGTCTGTGATAAGAAACATGTCAGTATTTCTCTGCCCTTTCTCCAATACATTGCCTGCTGCTTGCATGATGATAGGTTCCATATTCCCTTTGGCAGATATGACCAGAGAGCTAGGTGGAGGAGAGGTGTGTTGGCGTAACATATCATTATATCCTGAGTCTTGATAGGGAACCTTTTCCCAGCCAGCTCTGTATTCATGACTATTTCATCAGTCGTTGAAGCTACTTAACCACTATTAGTTTTGATTTGTGATGTATGTATCAGTGTAGCTTGTATTTTTCAACATTCCCTGGAACAACTGAAATGTGCATCCTCCCCCATTTTGAATTCCCTATTCCCCATGAGATCCCTTTAATTGAAGACTTGGTTCTGTAGTGCAAGGGGTCACCACTGAAATGTCATAATGTGCAGACAGAGAGGCGGGTAAAAAATAAATTATTATTATTATTATTATTATTATTATTATTATATTTCCCCATAGGACTGCAAGCCAACCATTTACTTATAGGGGAGTAAGGGGTGGATTCAAGAACTCCATTGGGTATGTCAATGCATGACTGAAATGTCTCTCTACTCCATGCGTGGCCATGCACTGAGAACCAAGCTTCCTCCTTTCAATAAATCCTCTGTTCACAGCAGCCTCCCTCCAGCTCATTTGCTTGGTGTTGTCTGTGAGTGTGCAGTGTATACATTAGGCTGACCAGATAAATCCAGGTCAGGGCTCATGTAACTTTAACAGTTGCAGAGAAATGGGAATTTCAGCCGGTGCCATTTGTATGCGATTAGTTCCTGGTGAAATCCCCTCTTCATCACACCAGTTAAAGTTGCAGGGGCCCTGCCTTCTTTTGTATCTGGTCACTCTAGTATAGTGCATGCACCTTTAACTGTTGTGATGAAGAGGGAATATCACCAGGGACTAACTGCATACAAATGACACTGGCTGAAATTCCCTTTTCTCTACAACCCTTAAGGTTACATGAGCCCTGACCTGGATTTTATCTGGTCACCCTAGTATACATGACAGATTCAGTGTAAAAATGGCAGCTCCTGAGATCTTCTTGTCAGTTTTCCCTTTGGAATATTATATCATATTGATATGTTGTTGATACCCGGCGTCTGGTAGCCCAACCCTTTGCATCGTAACTCAGCCATCAATCCCACTGAGGCTTTCTCCCATGAAATTGTGCATAGAAGCACAGGCTTAAAACTGCTTCCTAAAAGTTCATTTCCTCTAGCAAAACTCCCCAGATTTTGCCCCTTTCTATCTCTTCTGGGAAGCCAGAGCTCAATTCCTATAGGGGTCCAACAGAGTTTGCTGGACGTGTAAGCAGGAAGAGGATGAACAGCGTAAGAATGGGTTCCTGGATCATAGGAGGCATCCAGCCAGCCAGATTCCCCTAGGAAGCTTAGGACATGGATTTGATTGTTCATGTGATAGCAGGAATGGTGGATGGAGTGACTGGGGGTGGGGGAGGCTCATCCGTCCTCACTCTCCCCAACTCCAGAGAAGCTAATGGTTGTGTGAAAGTAGGGGCAGATCTACACTGCTGTTTTTAAAGCACTTTAAAGCACTTTATAACAGTAGTGACAACTGTTTTGGAGTGTGTCCTGGGTCCCAACAGTTGTCACTACTGTTATAAAGAGCTTTAAAGTGGTTTATAACAGTACTGACAACTGTTGGGGCCCAGAACACACTCCAAAATAGTTGTCACTACTGTTATAAAGTGCTTTAAAGCACTTTAAAACAGCAGTGTAGATCCTGCCCAGGATGCTGGTTAGGGTCATGGGATATGGAGAAGTTAAAACTTGTGCATGCCATTTCCCCCTCCCCCCCATTTCATTTATTACATTTATGTACAGCCCATAGCCAAAGCTCTTTGGGCGGTTTACAAAATGCAAATTTACAACAGAAATATCACAAAAAACATTCAATGACAACATGTAACAATGTACTAAACAACAATATCACAATAATACTCAAAAATATACTAAACACAAGTTTACAGCAAAACAGCTTTTTTTAAAAAAAAAAAAACAACTTGGTTGGAATAACATCTCTCCCCCTGAAGCAGCACTTCCTAAATGTCAGCTTCAGATTTGCTTTTAAAGTCTCCAGGTGTGTGTGTGTTGGGGGGGGGGTAGGAGAGCAGATGGAATAACGCACCCTTGATGGCACAGCATCTCTCCCGTTGAAGCAGGCCAGTTGGTTTGTACAAAAAGCAGGGGGTGTTTATTTTTTTCCAATGAGACATAATGCTCCCTTCTTTTTCTCTATGTAGACCATGGACTGCCAAAAGATGTAACTGCTGCTTCACGATTTACGACCTTCGCATGCCAGGGCGAGGATGGATACTGCCTGCCACGCGACTGGCAGTGTCTGTCAGGCTACATGTTCAAGGAGCCATACAATGACTGTCCATTGCCTCACATCTTCAAGTGCTGTCTTCTCTGAACAGAATTCGTGAGAGAATATGTCACGATCAACCAGCTGTTGACCAGAGACCCACAAGCAGGACATGGTGCAACAGCACCCTGCTCTCCATGTTTCCCAGCAACTGGTGTACTGACCATCCAACCTCTGCTTACAAATCTCTAGCACAGGATCCTCCAGAGTTAGAGAAAACAAAATTGCTCCCTCATCTACTAGACATCCTTTCATGTCACCTCCTTATCATCTCTTCTCCCGGCTAAACAGATCCAGCTCCTTCATTCAACCTTTGCTCATAGGAATTGGTTTCCAGGCTCCTGACCATCTTTGTCACCCTCCTCTATACTTAATGCTCAGGATAAAGTTTATGTACTGACACAGGTCAGTGTAACTGTTTGCCAAAGTTAAGCAGGCAGTTTGCTCATAAGAAGTCCGAATCAGAAAAGGAGAAAAGATGAGACTCAATTTGATTGCTGACAAGTATAATGCATTGACCTACAAGGTAATATTTGCCCCCAGGGCTACCATACATCATGACTCAATTGCCCACAAGGTCCCAAGGAGAAAGCAGGACATAAACACCAAACATGTGTAGCTTTGTGCAACCTGAGTGGACAACTTCAGCAAAGGGGTATGACCATTTTTGGGTGGATGGGAGTTCTGACACTTTCTTTCTTGCCCTACCTGGAGATGCCGGGGATCGAACCGGGGACCTTCCGCATGCAAAGCAGGTGCTCTATCACATTGAGCTATGGACCCTCCCCAATTAAACCACCATGTTTATTTCTTCTTTTCCAATAAGCAATCAATTTACTCCACTGTCTCCTCTGAGTCTTCCTTTGTTGCCCTACCAACCCCTATATATATATATATATATATATATATATATATATATATGTATATATTCCTTACTTCCATGCCCGGCACAGCCTGGCATGGGGAGGCTATTGCTGGTGGGGGTGGGAGACAAGATGGGAAGGCATGCCATCGGCAGCCTCCCTGTGACGTCACCGGAGAAGGAAGGAGAATCCAAGCCCATATATTGGCTCTCACCCCTCCCCTTGTCCTCCATTTCAAAGCGCTGCTCCCTCCCTCCCTCCCTGTAGGCAGTGTGGGCTTGCTAATTGTCCCTTTGGAGGCCGAGTAGGAATTTTTTGCTCATAAGGTGTCATTGGTTATGAGTTTCACACTGTAAGGCAGGCAGGGAGAAATAATTAGGTCTATTTGCAGTGTTAACAATTTGGCCACATTTGCTGGATAGGCAGGTATGTGCTGGCATCTTGAGCGGGTTAGAGTTGGTGAGCATTCAGAGGCAATGTTGCAGGTTTTGGTAATGCCTGAGGTTCCCCAGCTGCAAGTCTCATGGCCCATCTGGTGGTGATAAGGGTTTCCTTTGAGGCCAACCTTCCTCACTCACTCGGAGCCCTATGGTGCAAGGGGGTGACACGGAAGGTTTCCCTACCCCAAAAGGGGAAGCCAGGGAGATGGTGAACGTTGAGGTTCAACTCTCAGGCAGGGCCATGCAGAGGGGGAGCAGTGGGGCTAGTTGGCCTGAGGCCCAAGATTTAGAGGGGGCATTCCAATGAGGAGGTCCCCCCTAGCTTACACTACTGCTTCCTTAGCGTAAGTGGCCCATCGAGAAGCGAGGAGCCTGCCTTGCGGAAACAGCTCAGAAGCCGTCCGTCGTGAATACCACAGTCAGACTACAAGCTCCAGAGGGCCATATGCCGCATGCAGAGTGGGGATATTTGTGCCTTGAGGTGTTGTAGAACAGGTTTAACATGAAGGTGTTATGCAGAACGGACATGTTGGTGGGCATGCCCCCTTGGGGCGGCCATGTTATCCTCCTTTTTTGGAATGGGGAGGGGCACAAACTTCCCATCTGGCCTGGGCATATTATCAGCTCTGCACGGCCCGGCTCTCAGGCCATGAATATCCAATAAAACAACGGCATAAAGCCGGATTAGAGAACATGTCCGCTTAGGTTTACCCTTTCTGCAGATCTATTAATAAATATGGCCCTGATTAAATCCCAACTTGGTGTCCGCCTCATTATTTCCCACACTCCACATTCCCGCAATACATTAATATTCTTTTCCAAATACTGTTTTCCAATAACTAAAATGTTGGTGTTTCTTTCTTTTTCCAAAATTTTGCCTTAAGAATCCAGGCTGTGGCTAACATGTTCGCAATTGGTCAACCCTCCTCTTTCTTCACACACGCTTTAATATTGCCTGCTAATAGAATGAATGGGTTGATAGGTAAACTACAACCCCTTGCCTTTTTTTATAAAATTCAGAAATCGTGTTCAAAATCTATTGATGTCCTTCCAATTCCACCCAATGTGATGATCAAACTGAACAACATTTCTATCTTCTATTCACTCCATATGTTCAGAGAATCTGTATCAGAGTATAGAAAGAATTGTGTATTATTTAATCCATTTGGAAGGTTTTCAGGTAAGCTCTTACATAGCCAACTTGATGGATGCTAATATGGTGGCCAACATAAAACTGGAAAGTGGCCCACAATACAATGTACTGCAAGGATTGCTGGTGTGGGATAACCTGTATCATTCCATAACCCATAAGGAACAGATAGTGAGAATAGAATCAGGTTGCTAATTCAATGAAGGACTTGGTGAACTGTAAACAGAAACAGTTTCAACTGGTTTTGAGTGGTTTCAAGTGACCATTGATAGTTGAGTATTGATGTTGGCTTCAATCTTGGGCATATAACAAAATTCCACCAATTATTTCCTGGGCATTTTGCCCAAAGAAAACTGCATAAATACCAAGGATTTTGGAGACTCTTCCAAAGGCTCTCCAGCATTCCCTTTCTTTTACTTCCATTAGCATTGAGATTGTACCTAACATTCAACCATGAAGACTCTTTACTTTCTTTTTCTTCTTGCCTTCTTGGTTTTCCAGGTGCAGAGCGATCTACACCCACCAATTCAGAATGAAGCACAAATCCAGGTGGCTTTGGAGCGTGCTGCTTATCAAGAAGATCGTAAGTAGGACTGAACAACTATTTTCCTATTAAGAGTTGTGGAGTATGCATGAATCATAGCAAAAGAGCTGGAAGAAATATCCTATCTCAGCTAGGCCAAGGGTTCAGGCCCAGCCCTACCATGCAGCCAAGTGAAGCAGGTTGCTTCGGGTGGCAAAATTTAGAAGGGGTGGTGATGGCAGGAATGGGTTAAATAAGAAATGTTGACCCTAATATAGGAACGTGAGAGAAATGGTGCTCTTCAGTCAATACCAAAAGCTCACTGTGTGGCTTCTGGCAGCAGGAACAGTAAGACTTCTAAACTCTTATGACAGAAAGTTGGTTTGACCACACTTGGAATACTGTGTACATTTCTGGTCACCACACCTAAAACATATATCGTAGAGCTGGAAAAATGCAGAAAAGGGCAACTAAAACGATCAAGGGACTGGAGCTGGGATTGTTTACATGGAAAAAGGAGGCTGGTGTGCAGAATGTGGATAGGGTGACATTTTTCTTCCTCTCCCATGGTACTAGAACTCAATGGGGTCATCCCATGAAACTGATTGGTGGGAGAGTCGAGATAGGTAAAAGGATGTACTTATTCACACAGCACATAGTTGAACCATGGAATTCACTACCACAAGATATAGTGATGGCCAACAGTTTGAATGGCTTTAAAATGGGGTTGGATAAATTCCTGAACAAGAAGGCTGCCAATGTGCTACCTCCAGCATCAGAGGCAGTAAGCCTATATATACCAGTTGCTGGGGAATATGGGTGGGACGGTGCTGTTGTACCATATCCTGCTTGTGGGTCCCTGGTCAACAGCTGGTTTGCCTTCGTGTGAATGGAGTGCTGGACTAGATGGTCCTTTGGTCTGATCCAGCATGGCTCTTATTATGTTCTTATGAAATTAAAAAGTTGTTCTTTGCTTAGCTGTTATAGGCTTAGGATGCACATCCTGATATGCATTCTATCGATGTCTTAATGCCCATAGGAATGTTGTTGAATATGCCTGGTAGTGCTTGAACTCATTTCTAAATGCTCTTTCTTCTGAGATGTTCTTGTGTCCAGGGTTAGAGGCTGGCTTTTGCTAGGGTGCTGAAGATCATTTGTGGTTGAACAGTGGGATACAAATCAAATCAACCAATTAATTAATTACTAGGAGTGCTACTGAAATTCTTATAATCCAGACTTTTGGAGACCACAAATTTTGGAGTTCTGAATTCCCACATGTTATTACATTAGGAATCCTGCACTGTTTCATGGTTTACTCTATGCATTTTGTACAGAGAGTGCTGCACATGGGTAATTTGCTATGACTTTCAGCTACTTTCTGCCTGTCCCATAATACTAGAACCTGGTGTCATCCCTTGAAACTGGTTGGTGGGAGAAGCAGGAGAATTAAAAGGAAGGACGTCTACATACAGCACATTGTTAAACTCTGGAATTCACATTCAGAAGATGTAGTGAATGGCCACCAATTTGGATGGCTTTAAAAGGGAATTGGATAAATTCTTAGAGGAAAAGGCTATCAAAGGCTACTAGTCCTGATGTCTATATATTACCTTCAATGGTATCAGAGGCAGTATGCCTTTTATACCAGTTGCTGGGGCACGCAAGCAAAATGGTGTCCTTGCTCTCATGCCTACTGGTGGGCTTCCTGGAGGCATTTGATTTGCCGCTGTGTGAAGGAGAAAGTAACCAAGAGAAGCCCTCAATATTAAAGTAAACAAACTGATTCAATCACTAAAGTGGTGTCAAGGACAAATACACAAATGAAAAAAAAAATCAAAATAGGAAACAACTCTATAATTGTGGCTTCCAAATGTTCACCTTTTACTTTAAAACTGAGAGTTTAAATGTACAATGGCACTTTAAATATACAGTTTTAATATTAAAAATGTATTTTCAAAAAACTTCCCATTGGCCATATTAAATAACTTGTCATCTTCTTCCTGCTCCCAAATTTAAAAGGACCCATCATTCTACCTGCAGTCACTGCCCCACTGAAGAAAAATAACCAATTGAGAAAAGAGTACTTAAATTCTTCTTAATGTTTCCCTTTTTAAAAAATATGCAGGGACGGAACTGAAGACAGAAACTGCTGAATTACGTGCGACTCTAAGGTTTTGCAATCGAGGGAAGGGATATTGTCTGAGTCGGAAGTACTACTGCCACTCAGGTTACATGTTCAAGGAGAAGTACAACAATTGCCCAGACAAAAGGCAAAACAAATGTTGTGCTGCACGAACATCTGGATAGGATGCTGAGATCTCCGGGCATCAACCATCAAGGAGAATAATATGTTACACGTCTTTCGTTCTTTCAATAAATTGTTCATGAATCACTCCACCCTGGATTAACGTCTTCTTTGGCTTTCTGCTATCTGTGTGCATAAAACAATGGCTGCGAGATTGGGGATCTGGACTGATGCATCAATTTTTCAGTTCTAGATAAATGTTAGATGGATAGATTAGGGAAAGCGCCATTTATGGGAAGGGGGACATTGGTCAGTGGTTGGGCAGCACCTGCTGTGCATGCAGACGTTCCCAGGTTCAAGCCCCAAAAACTCCAGTTAAAGCCTAAAAGCAGGCAATGGCAAACACAAGACCCTAGAATAAGGGCAGGCAGAAGGTCAATTGAGATCCACTGGTTGGTCTGTACATAATTTACAGAAGATCAGCAAACGTTTCTGACTGCTAGCTGTATTCAAACTGAGTGGAGTTCACAGTCATTCCACACAGAGTTCCACTTCAGATTACTCCATGCTTTCTTCATTTCAGCTCTAAAACTTCAGGTTGGGGTGGTGGGGGCATTTCGTTGCTTTTATGAGTAAACATTTGGGAGTCAGAAATCCTTGCAGATGAAGTGCAAATCCCTGGGAGATCTACCTGGTCTACCTTCTCCCCACCTCTGTCCTATAATGTTCAAGGCATTCATTTAACTGTCATCCTCTATTAATTATTTCCAACGTGTTGGCATAGCAGTCCAAGGTAGACCACCGCTAACTACTTAGCATAAAAAAATGGCTCATTCATCTTAAAGGATACTCCCCAGATTTGTTTGGGGCAGGGAGGTGCTTGGACTCAGTCTAAGGATCTTCCCCTGGTCCTCTCCTCAACATTGCTACGATGGCCTTTTTGATGGAGATGAACAATACAGGGGACCCATCTCCCTGAGGTAAACCTTGGAAGGATGAAGGGACATTTACATTCCCTCCCTAATTCAAAGCAGAATGGGAATTAGCAAAATGGGAATTAGAACCTCTATGCAAAAAGAGAAGAAGAGAATGCTTTATTTGGTCTAAATCTGCCCTAGAAGACACACTGGATAAGATTGAAACCCCCCCCCCCACACACACCTATGTGCAAGGCACTTTAGAAAGAATAAGCATGACAAGGGACTTACAATTCAAAATAGACACAGGGAAGGAAACAACAGAGTAAGGAGGGAATTGTGGCATGAGTAAGCAGGGGGAAAATATGTGATCATTTCAATCACACATACCTTGGCTTCATCCTAATAATGTGTCTAGTGGGTTCCAGTGAGGGCCTGTAGCTTGAGGGAACAAGAAGGAAAAGATCATGAAGGTGGGCCTTTTCTGTAGTGGCACCCACCCTCTGGAAAACCCTCCCTCGTGTGGTTTGGGAGGCGGAAAATGTAATATCTTTTAAACGCCTCCTAAAAACATATATTTCCAGACAAACCGTCCCTAGACTGTAACTTTATTCTGGTTTCATGTGACTTTTAACGTTTTAATCTGGATTGTTATATTACAGTTTTAGTTGTAAACTGCCCAGAGAGCCTACACTGTTGGGTAGTATAAATATGAAATAAACTATGATGATGACAATAATAATAATAATAATAATAATAATAATAATAATAATAATAAGTTGGAGAGGAACACAACAAACGAGAGTTCAGGCCTATGACAAGCTTCACAGTGCTTTTCATAGCACAGTCCTTAGAAATCCAAAGTCCAAAGAGGAGAGAGCCCATGTGCACAGTGCTCTCAAAGTCCCAAATGGTGATGGATCCAAACAGGGAGGGGTTTCGGGACGTGAGTCGAAAGATGATCCTAGCAAAGGCATCTCGACTTTGCTCCAGCTTAAAAATGGAGGCGTAGGCCTGCCTCAAACTAGGTTCCGGCCCGTAAGCCATGCCCATGTCCAAACAGGGTGACACTCCTCAGCCCTCCAAGATAACACTACAATCTGAGTGACTCCTACAACAAGCCCCTCCACCTTTCTAAACACTCTTAATGCTTTCCCAGGGAAGTCTTACAGACTCAAGGCCGAGACAGGGAGTGAGCTATTCCTGTGAGAACACTGACAGAGATAAGGTTGCATAGATTCTGACATTCCAACCTAGTTCTAATTAAATCTACCTACAACTTGAAAGGCCTTGCTGGACCCTGGACATGACAAACATATGCCGGGCGTACCTCAGATGCTCACTGAACCACCAAATCAATCTGTGCAGGGTCACTAGCAGGGGCGAATGGTGGAGGGAGGGCGAGTGTCCAATGAGTCAGACCCAGGTGTGTTCACCCATCCCTAGTCCCAGGATTTTGAAAGAGAGAGGGAGACAAGAGACAGAGACAGCTTTATTACTTGAAGTAGTAATACTTGGCTTTCTCCAGAGTTCAATTTTTCTAAAGATTGGAATCATTTTCCAGTTGTAAACATGATGCTAGTTTATTCACCTGTACCTTGTGATCCGCTTGTGCTTGTAAGGATGTTCCCCATTTCTAGCAGCCAAGATATGAATGTACCTTAAAACAATAATGTAGTTGTATGTGGTAAAAGGAGACACGACAGGATGCATTGAATTATGCATGAGGTGGAGAAAGTGGATACGAAAACATTTATCTCGCTGTATACCATAATACTACAACCCTTTTCTCCTGTATTTTAAATTATGTTTTTATACTATTGTTGTTTTATATTTTGAATGTTTTTTATGGTTTTATTTTTTATAAACCGCCCAGAGAGCTCTGGCTATTGGGCAGTATAGAAATGCAGTAAATAAATAACCCAGGGTCACCCCATGAAGCTGACTGATGGGAGATTCAGGACAGATAAAAGGAAAAACTTCATGCATCAAATTGTTAAAGTATAGAACTCACTACTACCAGATATAGTCAGGGAAATGGCTTTAAAAGGGGTTAGAACAATTAATGGAGGACAAGGCTATCAGTAGATACTAATCATGATGACTCTATGATACTCCAATAGTAACAGAGGCAGCACTATGCCTCTGTATACCAGTTCCTGGAGAACATGAATGGGATGGAGCTATTGCTTGATCAAATGATTATTTCTGACAATGACAGGTGAAGAGCTCAGGCTGGGGAACAATATATTGAAGCTAACATCCAAATTACCCTGACTGCTGAAAACCTAGTTTGAATAAAGGAATTCTAGGCACCCTCTGGAAGATGTCCTGAGCTGAGCCTTGGTGAGTCTCCATGGAAATAGAATCACATATTGAAAAGGTGCCCACATGAAAAAAGTGTGTCAAAAGAAGTAGGTAGCAGAAAGCTAATATCATCTAAGGTGGGGCAGAACTGTCACCTGTAAGAGGCTTGAATGGTTTCAACCAACTATTGAAAGTTGACAATGGGCAATGGATGCTGGCATCCATCTCAGACATGTAAGTAATTCCAATTTCCTGGTAGGCTAACAAAAGAAAAACTGTATAAATACCCATCACTCTGCAAACCCTTCCAGAGGTTCTCCAGCATTTACGATCTTGAACCTTCCTCTTCCATTGGCACCGAGATCGCAGACAACATTCGACCATGAAGACCCTTTGCTTTGTCTTTGTTGTTGCCTTCTTGGTTTTCCAGGTCCAGGCCAATCCTACTCCAACTCCTACTTATGAAGAAGATGGTAAGTTGCTCTCAACAACTACATTTCACTGAAATACTGTTGGATATTCAAGAACTTTAGAATTACAACTGGAAGTATGATCACAGGTCATCAGAGCCATGCTGCTGGAAAGCAGGATGGTTTGGACTTGGGACAGTCTATTTGCATTATCTTGGACTTCTCCGGGGGTATTATAAGGAAATGGGGGGAAAATACATCACTGTCCAGCTCTTCTTACACTTAGTCCATGTATTCAAATATATTACTCTTTTAGTTGCATGAGACTATATGTCTTGGACTTGCACCTAAAGACGTAGCTGGGACCCATTCATCTTTGCCTTTCTTCTTTAGATGTTACAGGAAATGCATGGTTGATGCTGTTTCTCCCCAACATATCTCTCTGGCAGTGTCTGTGATAAGAAACATGGCAGTATTTCTCTGCCCTTTCTCCAATACATTGCCTGCTGCTTGCATGATGATAAGTTCCATATTCCCTTTGGCAGATATGACCAGAGAGCTAGGTGGAGGAGAGGTGTGTTGGCGTAACATATCATTATGTCCTGAGTTTTGATAGGGAACCATTTCCCAGCCAGCTCTTTATTCATGACTACTTCATCAGTATCTGAAGCTATTCAACCAACCATAGTTATTATGATTCATGATGTATGTACCTGTGTAGCTTGTATTTTGCAATGTTCCCTGGAACAACTGCCATGCCATTGAGTACAAAGAGTCACCACAGAAACATCATACTTTGCAGAACTGGAATATGCATTTTCCCTGTCCTCCATGAGATCCGTTTAATTGAAGACACGGTCATGTAGTGCAAGGGGTCACCACTGAAATGTCATAATTTGCAGCACTTTATATTTCCCCCTGGGGCTGAATGCCAACCATTTACTTCTAGGAGAGTAAGGGGTGGATTCAAGAACTCCATTGGGTATGTCAATGAGTGACTAAAATGTCTCTCTACCCCATGTGAGGCTGCACACTGGGAACCAAGGCTCCTCCTGTCTGCAAAGGACAACCTTGTAAAGTACACAAGAGTTAGCCAAAGAAATGGTTTAGTAGCCCAAATGTCCACACATTTGTGGTGTTCTACAACTCCCTTAAAATTAAATTATTTCCTTTCATACTGATAAGACAATGGCATACGAACAACTTTTAAGCTTAGAGCAGGGGTAGGCACTATGAAGCCCACCATGGGCATTTGTGTGGTCCCTTGTGGGGATGGGTTGATCCATCTCTGTCCATGCCACTGGACACTCACTGAGCTGCTGTGATCCATCCAGCCTTGTTGCACTCCCTGGATGAGCCACAACACATCCATGGGTGCCCAGGAAGTGCCTGGCAGCTGCCCTCAACAACCTGCCATGTTGTGAAAAAATGATAGCTGAAGTTCTTGTTATATAAAAGTAATGTTACAGCTGTATAGAGGGCATTTACAGGAATGGTGGTAGGCAGGTTGGAAGGGGTCGCTAGGAAGGGGTCCCTCAATTCCAGAGAAGCTGATAGTTATGCAAAATCAGGATGCTGGTTAGGATCATGGGGATGGGGGGAAGTTAAGAGTGTGCACCCCAGGCCTAGCTGGTTGGCACAAAAAGCAGGGGTGTCTATATTCTGCTGATGAGACATAAAGGAATCATGGAAGCTGCCTTCCTTTTCCTCTGTGTAGACCATGGACTGCCAAAAGACCAAGCCACTGCTACACGATTTACGACCTTCTCATGCCAGGGTGAGGATGGATACTGCCTGCCACTCAACTGGCAATGTCTGTCAGGCTATGTGTTCAAGGTTCCATTCAACAACTGTCCATTGCATGACATCTTCAAGTGCTGTGTTTTAAATGCTGAACAGAATTCGTGAGAGAATATGCGACGATCTTCAAGAATAATGATTGACTCCAGTCCTTTCAATCAATCGCTTGTTAATTTGTTCCACTCCTTTCAATAAATCCTCTGTTCACAGCAGCCTCCCTCCGGCTCATGTGCTTGGTGTTGTCTATTAGTGTGCAGTGTATACAGAAAATATTAGGTGCCAAAAAGGCAGCTCCTGAGATCCTCTTGCCAGTTTTCCATTTAGAGCATTATGTCATATTGCTATGTTGTTGATACCCGGCCTCTGGTAGCCCAACCCTTTGCATCGTAACTCAGCCATCAGTCCCACTGAGGCTTTCTCCCATGAAATTGTGCATAGAAGCACAGCCTGAAAACTGCTTCCTAAAAGTTCATTTTCTCTAGCAAAACTCCCCAGATTTTGCCTCTTTCTATCTCTTCTGGGAAGCCAGAGCTCAATTCCTATAGGGGTCACAGAGTTTGCTGGACATGGAAGCAGGAAGAGGATGAAGAGCGTAAGAATGGGTTCCTGGATCATAGGCGGCATCCATCCAACCAGATTTCCCTAGGAAGCTTAGGACATGGATTTGATTGTTCATCTTCTATTGTTTGCCCCATCATGAGACACATGATAGAAGCACAGCCTGAAAAAACTGCTTCCTAAAAGTTCATTTCCTCTAGCAAATCTCCTCAGGTTTTGCCTCTTTCTATCTCCTCTGGAGCTCAATTCCTATAAGAGCTACAGAGTTTGCTGGACATGGAAGGAGGAAGAGGAAGACAAAGAACAGCATGAGAATTGGGGGATGGATGGATAGATGGATGGACCATAGGAGGCATCCATTCATCCACATTCCTCTAGGAAGCTTAGGGCATGAACATGATTGTTCATCTTCTATTGTTTGCCCCATCATGAGACACACGGGTAGATGTCCCCCTCTTAAGGAAGATGGGGGTTCTGTGAGATGGCATCTCACAGGACTGAGGAGACAAAATGTTTCTCTGTTGGAAGGTAGGTCTGATTGCTGGCACTCTTTCTCAGAAGACGTCCCTTGCTTTCCCCTGAATACTGCTTTGATTGCATGAATGAGATAAAAACATAAGAAGAGCCCTGATGCTGGGTCAGACTAAGGGTCCATCTAGTCCAGCACTCTCTTCACACAGTGGCCCAATCAGCTGTTGACCAGAGACCCACAAGCAGGACATGGTGCAACAGCACCCTGCTCTCCATGTTTCCCAGCAACTGGTGTACTGACCATCCAACCTCTACTTACAAATCTCTAACACAGGGTCCTTCAGAGTTAGAGAAAACAAAATTGCTCCCTCATCTACTAGACATCCCTTCATGTCACCTCTTTATCATCTCTTCTCCAGGCTAAACAGATCCAGCTCCTTCAACCTGTCCTCATAGGAATTGGTTTCCAGGCTCCTGACCATCTTTGTTGCCCTCCTCTATATTTAATGCTCAGGATAAAGTTTAAGCACTGGCATTGGTCAGTGTAACTGTTTGCCAAGGTTAAGCAGGCAGTTTGCTCATAAGAAGTCTGAACCATGGGACTTCCGGTGAAGACATGATGGCTGTGCCAGCAGGGTTTTGAACTCTGCCGTGGCTGGATGGTGGTTGCTGTCTGGGAGCCTCCCAGATGGAGCTTAACATTCCCCAGACAAAGGGGGATGCGTAGAGCATGCCACAAAAGGTCCCGTAATCTCATCTCATGGGGTAATGAAGTTGTTTCATTGGAGTTTCAACATGAGGGAGTGGGATTGTGGTTAGACATCGTTCAGATACTGTTCAGGTTGGGAGGTCGTTATGTCTTCATTCCCCGAGAATGATAACATCGAGACGGACGACGGGGTGCCTTTGGTGCAGTGAAGAAAAGTGGTTACATCTGGTCGGCAGGTACTTAATCACCCTCCTCAAGTATGTAGTGGAGGAGTTATTTCAAGAACGAAGAAAAGATCCAGGAAAGGGAAAAAGAGAGAGGGGGGTTGCTGGAGCTGGAAGTCTCTCTCTGTCGGACAGCTCCGGATTTAAGCACAGGATTGAATGATTTGTATTTTCCTTTATTTTTTTTCTCTTAAACAGAGTGAAGAAGTATAAGATAAAAATTACGGCTAACTAAATACAAGATTGATTGCTTTTATTCCCTAGCTAATTGGATAACATTTGGTCTGTAGAGATAAAGAAATATTTTTTCATATCACTTGGCGGGTGAGGTATTTCACTCTTTTTTTATTATTACGGTTTCAAGAAGTTTGAAGAAGAAGTATACCAAAGTGTCGTTTACTTTTGGAGAGAAATATTCAAGCAAAGTTAATGACTGGGAGAGAGTTTAATGTGTTTTTAAAGATGGGGTAAAATGGACGACAACATGAGACGGAGAAGAAGAAGGAGAGAAAAGACAAGATGGCAGCTGTTTGTTTTTGTTTTTTTGCTAAACGAAGTGTGTTGAAAAGAAGAAGCTTGGAAGTTAATGGACTGTTTGCAAAAGGGAAGGTGAAGTGATTTTTGATATGACCCGTGAGTGAATGGGGATCTTTTGTTATTTTTTGGGCTTCATTTTGTTGTGTTTATTTTTAAGTGGGATAAAAGATGGGGAAATTGGAATGAAATAACAGAGTTATGAGACTGGTTTATAGGGGGAGTAGAGAGTTTTTATATATTGAATGGAAAATGTTATATAAGAAAAATGGGTTAGGAGAGAAGTGGGGCCATTTTTTCTTGTGAGTGTTTTGGGGCTGTGACGGTGGGGGAGAGACTTTGAGAAGTTTGGCTAAGTGTTTTCCCTAAGATGGAATAATGAGCGGAGTTTTTCCTGGAATCTTGTTGGGAATGTTTTGTTGGATTTTTTAAAATTATTATTATTATTGTTGTTGTTGTTGTTGTTGTTACTTTTTTATTAGTAGTATTATGTTTAGAATATATTTACAACATGAATAAGAACAGACACAATGTTGTTGGAATAAAAATTGCTTAGTGATTAAGTAATGTGTATTTGTTTAAAAGAGTGGGGAGCTTATTGTTATGAGTTATAAGATTAATCTAAGGGTGAGCTTTAAGAAGAAGAATTGGACATTTCTAGCTGAATTGTGATGGAGAAAGAAGAATTTACAAGAGACTGGCAGGAATCCGGAATTTCTTTGAGATGGAAGATTGGAGAATGTGGAAGTTTTTTGGACTCTTGCTCGGTTTGGGTTATTTCATTGTTTGTAAGAGGGAAAAAATAGGTTTTTCTTATGGTGAATGAAAAATTGTATAAGAGAAGAGAAAGGGGTTTATTTCTATTGTGGTCTGTGTAAGTAACTTTTAATAATGGGGGAATAAGAATGTTAACATGTAGTTGTGTTAAAAGAGGAGGATGGGCTTTTTAAAAAAAAAATTATGTAGTACCTACTTTTTAAAAGGATTTATATAATTTGCTGTGGGAAAGGTAGGGGGTCCTTTTAATTGTTGTATGTCTTTGTAAGGTTTGTTTTTATGTTTTTAATAGTGAAACAGAATAAAAAATTATTAATCCAAAAAGAGAAGTCTGAACCACAAAAGGGGAAAAGATGAGACTCAATTTGATTGCTGACAAGTATAATGCATTGACCTACAAGGTAATACTATAATGCATTTGCCCCCAGGGCTACCATACATTATGACTCAATTGCCCACAAGGTCCCAATGAGAAAGCAGGACATAAACACCAAACATGTGTAGCTTTGTGCAACCTGAGTGGACAACTTCAGCAAAGGGGTATGACCACTCCTCCAATCTTTGGGTGGAAGGGAGTTCTGACACTACTACTAATTGTTTTACTGAAATAGAGAGCCTGCCTGAGTCTAGACAGGTGTAGAAGCTCAATCACTCACGATGCCAGCACAAGCAGCATTTTTAGGCCTTTTCTACACCACACGGTTGTAGAGGGAGGGAAGTGCCTGTTTTTGGGATCGTCACTCCAATACACACAAGAATGTGCGATGACCCGGTTTCCTCCCGGGCCGTCGCCCTGTCGTGGTTGCCCATTTTTAAAAATGGAGCCAGGAAAAGCGCTCCTGCATTACATTGAAAAGGCATGTTTAAAAATTGTGCTGAAATCGGGGGGCCCAACCACCCCTGCCATCCTAGGGATGACGGGCTTCCTTTTCCCCTCCCCTGATGGGCACAGAGCCACGCAGTGGGCTCCATGCCCATTTCTGCAAATCCCGTGGCCGTCCCCACCGGCCCCAAGAGTCCCTGTGCATCATGCGAAGGCACAGGGACCAGCCAGGGGACGATTACAGGCAAAACGCCTGGAATGACTTCTATGAGTCCGAGCAGAAATGCTCAACCAGCCCTGCAAGGCAGAAAAGGTCGGTCAGGCATATTGGAGGAAAAAAGCTTTAGGAACCCAACCCTCTCCCACTATGGCCAGAACCACCAGCAGCAGTGTTTCCCATGCCTCATGATGGAATTTTGTAAATGTGTGCTTTATTCATTGTGCATGTACTGCTTGTGTGCACAACACTAAAACACAAACTGACTCACGCTTATAACACACAAAGAGCGAGTGATGGGGGGGTTGCAAGGAACTTGGGGATTGCAACACACAACAACAATCAGTTTCTGGGCGAAGTATAAAGTGTTGGTTATCATCTTTAAAGCCCTACATGGTTTGGGTCCAGGTTACTTGCCTTCTCCCATATAATCCGCCCCGCACACTCAAGTCCCCTGGGAAGAACTTACTCAAATCAGCCGGAACTAGGCTGACGAGTGTTACCCAGAGGACCTTCTGCCGCTCCCAGACTGTGGAATGGCCTGCCGGAGGAGATTCGACAAATTAGCAGTCTTCATGAATTTAAGAGAGCCGTGAAGACTAATCTCTTCCGGCAGGCTTACCCAGTTGAATTTTAAGATGTTTTTAATGGTGTATTAGTTTTTATTTGTTTTAATATCTCATTTATTGTGGTCTTTGTATTTGTATTTGTAGTTGTTCCCGGCCTCGATCTGGAGGGAGAGGGGGGTTATTAATAATAATAATAATTATTATTATTATTATTATTATTATTATTATAGCACACAAACCAAAAGAAAAGCAGAGACACGAACCAAAAGACAAGCAGAGACTCTTTGTCTCTCTAACTCTCTCTCCTCCTTCCTTCCAATTTGTAACACAGTGAACACCAGCAAAGGGGGTGGGGGATAAGAACACACATACCAACACACACTCACACTATAACACAGAGATGGTGGGGCATCTGCGGTGGATAAGGTACAAGGATCTTGGGGATAACTAACTAGCACAATGACCAAAGAAAACCAGAGACACAGACAGAGGTCCCCTCTTGACGACAGTGGCTATACATTGTGCCGGCTGTGGCAGCCAGCGCGAGGTGCATTTGTGCTCCCAGATGCCCCTCTACACATGAAGGGCACCATGCTGGCTTTTCCTCGAGCTGCCGGCACCACTGCTCAGGTGGCAGCCCGCCGGCAGCTGGAGGGGTGGCTGGGAGCATTGGCTCCTCACAGGTAAGGGTTAGGGTTTTGTTGTTTTTGTTTTATCAAAATGGGTGGGGAGGACAGCAGAGGCGGTGCAGCAAGCTCACGGCTCGCTGCTCCACCCCCTTTCCCTGGGCTGCCCGCTCCACTCCAAAAATGTCACACTAAATGGCTGACTTTTTTAAATCAGCGCAAAGGGCATTTGCCCCTAGATGACTTTGCACTGGCGCTTGCGTCATGTAACCAAAATGCTGCCGGTGTGAAGCCATATTGACAGAAACAGTCCATCTAGAGGTACCCAGACAGAGAATTCAAATGAAACAGAATGCAAACAAGTGTCCTTCCTTTCTAAAGCATGCATGCGAATGAGTTCCATGGGAAGAGAAAATGGGTATATCATTTGCAATCCCTCCCACTAAGCACTGGGAATGGGGGGGGGGGCAGGGAGGAGACTGCGACTATTGGTTAGCCACAGATGTCGATCTCAAAAACTGAGTGTTTTCCTGATATGGAGAACCTGTCCTGTTGACTCCCAGCAACCAATACAAACCTCAGAGAGACCCTAAAAAGAGGTGGACATTTTTGGGGCGGTTTAGAAGTCCATATGCCACCTGTTCCTCCCTGAAAATGCCTGTCAATTTTAAAACCACCCACGGTCCGTTCCTCAAGTTTGGACCACCGATGGACCACTGACGGACCACCGTCTGGCCAGAGCGGAGTGCATACTTCTATTGTATTGTTCCATAACCCGTGAGGAGCAGTACGCTGTGTGGTGCCAGAGTAAACAGCAAAAGGGAATGGAATCAGGTGGCTAATTCAGTGAAGGACTTGGTGAATTGTAAACAGAAACAGTTTCAATTGGGTTTGAGTGGTTTCAAGTGGCCAGTGATAGGTGATTTATTGATGTTGGCTGCAGTCTTGGGCATATAATAAAATTTTGCCAATTTCTTCCTGGGCAAGAATTCGCTACCACAAGATAGAGTGATGGCCACCAGTTTGGATTGCTTTAAAGGGGGTTGGGTAAATTCCTAGAGGATGGCTCCTAGTCCTAATGGGTATGTGCTACCTCCAGTATCAGAGGCAGGAACATGGGGAACATGGGTGGGAAAGTGCTGATGCACTCATGTCCTTCTCAATAGCTGCTTGGCCACTGGGTGAACAGAGTGCTGGACTAGATGGACCTTCGGTCTTATCTTACTTGGCTCTTCTTATGTTCTTTTGAAATGTGAGAAATGTGTTTCGCCTAGCAGTTACAGGCTTAGGATGCGCTTTCTGATATGCATCCTATTGATTTCTTAATGCCCATAGGAATGTTAAATATGCCTGGTACTGCTTGAACCGATTTCTGAATGCTCTTCCTTTTGAGGTGTTCTTGTGTCTAGGGTGAGAGGCTGGCTTTTGCTAGGGTGCCTTGAAAGCCATTTTTGGTAGAAAGGTGGGCTACAAAACAAATCAATCAATCAATCAATTAATTAATAGGAGTGCTACTGAAGTTCTTAGCATCCAGACTTCTGGAGTTCCCAAATTTTGGAGTTCCGAATTTCCACGTGTTATTACATTAGGAATCCTGCACTGTTCTTTTTTTAATCTCTGCATTTTGTAGAGAGAGTGCTGTGCATGTGTAATTTGCCATGGCATTCAGCTACTTCCGTTTCATCCCACATTGGCAGTGTATACTTGCACATCGATATATATGTTTTGTTTGTAGGGTTGCAATTTTATATCATGTTTTCCTAACAGAGAAGCACACCTGGGTGCATCAGTGAAATGCTGCAGAAAAAAAGACACTTGATGGGGTCGCAGGTCCTATCACATCCACATTGCTTTCCCCCCCTGTCTTGTTTCAGTGCCTCATGCACACTGCTGACCGAGGCTAAAAAGGGCTCGATGCATTTAGATGCTTAAACTCTCCTTTTTCAATTAGGTCCCAGGGTTATCGGGCGGGATACAGATGTTTCAATAAGTAAATGAATAAATCATGGAATAACTTGTTGAAGTTCTCCTAGTTAAAACAGAGTTCAGGAAGAGTGGAATGCAGGGCAGAACAAATGCACAGAGCAATGAAAGTCAGGTCTGGAGAAAGACACGAATCCCTAATTTTGCCCTCACCATAGTAACATCCTTATTCACAGTGATGTTCATTTTCTCATAGGACTGAATGGCAACCATTCATGAATATGGGGAAAATACAATGCCCCATTCAGGACACTACAGGGGTGGGTTTTAAACCCCCTCTCTTCCCTTGGGAACTCCAACCACTGACTATCAAGGATGCTCCTGTCTGCATAGAGCAGGCTTAGTCCAACAAAGCTCCTGTTCAGAAAATGACTGATTTGCCTTATACCCCACATATCAGTAGATTAAAGATCCCATGCACACTTTAAAAAAACCCATTTAGGCTGAGATCTTATGCACACATACTAGAAAGAAAGCCCACCTGAACTCCCTGTAGTGTAAGTGAAGCAATGGATGCTCCATGTATCTCAGAGTAAGATTAATGGAAAATAGTGGAAGATTCCCCCCCCCCCCAAAGTAAATATGGTTAGGAACAGAGGGCCTAGAAATATTCTGCACCTGAAGCACTTTGGAGGATTTCTTCCTAAGGCACAGCTAACTGCAAATATGAAGAATGAACACAAAGCTTGCAAAGATTAAATGATGCAAGGGAGTATTGCAGATTCCAAGTGGCACCAAATTAGAGGCATTGGAGATCCGAAAGAATCTTTCCGAAGCAGGAGATTGAGCCCCAAAGAGGCAAATGCAGTTCAATATCAGCTGGTGTAAAGCAAAACATCCAAATTTCATGTATATGCTGTTGGGATCCAAGCTAATAGTGACTGACCATGAAAGAGAATTTGGGGTTGTGGTGGACAGCTCGATAAAATTGTCAATCCAAGTGTGGCGATTGGGCCTCATCTTGAATACTGCATCCAGTTTTGGGCACCACACTTCAAGAAGGATGCAGACAAGCTGGAGGGGGTTCAGAGGAGGACAACGAGGATGATCAGGGCTCTGGAAACAAAGCCCTATGAGGAGAGACTGAAAGAACTGGGCATGTTTAGCCTGGAGAAGAGAAGACTGAGGGGAGACATGATAGCACTCTTCAAATACTTGAAAAGTTGTACACAGAGGAGGGCCAGGATCTCTTCTTGATCATCCCAAAATACAGGATACAGAATAATGGGCTCAAGTTACAGGAAGACAGATTCCAGCAGGACATCAGGAAAAACTTCCTGACTGTTAGAGCAATATGACAATGAAACCAATGACCTAGGGAAGTGGTGGGCTCTCCTACATTAGAGGCATTCAAGAGGCAGCTGGACAGCCATTTGTCAGGGATGCTTTAAGGTGGATTCCTGCATTGAGCAGGTGGTTGGACTCGATGACCTTATAGGCCCCTTCAGACTCTACTATTCTATGATTCTATGATTCTATGCCAGAAGTTCTACATTCAGTCGCTGGGGTCTTAAGGCAAGGCTGGCGAAGATTTATCCATGAACTCCCAGAGAGCCACTGCCAAGCAGTGTAGGCAATACTGAGTTGAATGGGTCAGTGGTCTGACTATATATATCCCTAGCCGTCCCTATGGAACTCGCTACTACAAGATATAGTCATGGAAACCAACTTGGATGGCTTTAAAAGGGGATTAGATTAATTATTGGAGGACAAGGCTATCAGTAGCTACTAGTCATGATGACTATATGTTACTTCAGTAGTAACAGAGACAGCACTATGCCTCTGTATACCACTTCCTGGAGAACGTGAATGGGATGGAGCTATTGGGCACATGTCCTACTGGTTTGCATCTTGGTTGGCCACAGGGGTAATGGAATGCTGAACTAGATTGGGCTTTGGTCTGATCCAGCATGACTCTTATTAGAGATTCATTTGCAAGGCACTGATAACCGAAGTGTGACAGTTCTTCTTCAGCACTTGAGAACCAAGGGAATTTGGAGGGCCTGGTTCAACATTGCTGTGCAACTGTCTCTCAGTCCAGTTCACGTGATTCTGCCATTTCCGCCCAATAAAGAATTAGTTGAAGCTTTGCCCTTGTATCTTTAGATGTTGAATTTGATCAAATGATTATTTCTGTTAATGACAGGTGAAGGGCTCAGGCTGGGGAACAATAAATTAAAGCATACATCCCAATAACTCGGACTGCTGAAAACCTAGTTTGAATAAAGGAATTCTAGGCACCCTCTGGAAGATGTCCTGAGCTGAGCCTTGGTGAGTCTCCATGGAAATAGAATCACATATTGAAAAGGTGCCCACAAGAACAAAGTGTGTCAAAAGAAGTAGGTAGCAGAATGCCCATTCCATCTAAGGTGGGGCAGAACTGTTACCTGTAAGAGGCTTGAATGGTTTCAACCAACTATTGAAAGTTGACAATGGACAATGGATGCTGGCATCCATCTCAGACGTGTAAATAATTCCAATTTCCTGGTAGCTAGAAATTTATATATAAATACCCATCACCCTGCAAACCCTTCCAGAGGTTCTTTAGCATTTATGCTCTTGAACCTTCCTCTTCCATTGGCACCAAGCTTGCAGACAACATTTGACCATGAAGACCCTTTGCTTTGTCTTTGTTGTTGCCTTCTGGGTTTTCCAGGTCCAGGCCAATCCTACTCCAACTCCTACTTATGAAGAAGATGGTAAGTTGCTCTCAACAACTACATTTCACTGAAATAGTGTTGGATGTTCAAGAATCTTAAAATTACAATCGGAAGTATGATCACAGATCAGCAGAGGCATGCTGCTGGAAAGCAGGATGATTTGGTCTTGCGGAGTGTCTACATGCATTATCTTGGACTTCTCCAGGGTTATTAAAAGAAAATGGTGGGGAAATACTTCACTGTCCAGCTTTTCTTAGGCTTAGTTCATGCATTCAGATATATTACCCTTTTAGTTGCGTGAGCCTATATGTCTTGGACTTGTACCTAAAGACATAGCTGGAACCCATTTGTCTTTGCCTTTCTTCTTTAGATGTTACAGGAAATGCATGGTTGATGCTGTTTCTCCCCAACATATCTCTCTGGCAGTGTCTGTGATAAGAAACATATCAGTATTTCTCTGCCCTTTCTTCAATACTTTGCCTCCTGCTTGCATGGGTTGTTATAATGTCTAGTTCCATATTTCTTTTGGCAGATATGACTAGAAAGCTAGGTGGAGGAGAGGTGTGTTGGCATACCATCTAATTATGCCCTGAATCTTGATAGGGAGTCTTTTCCCAGCCAGCTCTGAATGCGTGAATATTTCATCAGTGTTTGAAGCTACTTAACCACCCATAGTTATGATTCGTGATGTATGTACCAGTAGAGCTTGTAGTTTTCAATGTTCCTTGGAACAACTGCAATGTGCATCCTCCCCCATTTTGAACTCCCTGGCCACTATGAGATCCCTTTAATTGAAGACTGGGTCATGTAGTGCAAGGAGTCACCGCTGAAATGTCATAATTTGCAGCATTTTATATTTCCCCATAAGACTGAATGCCAAGCATTTACTTATAAGAGAGTAAGGGGTGGATTCAAGAACTCCATTGGGTATGTCAATGAGTGACTAAAATGTCTCTCTACCCCATGTGAGGCTGCACACTGGGAACCAAGGCTCCTCCTGTCTGCAAAGGCTCCTCCTGTCTGCAAAGGACAGACCTGTGAAGTCCTCAAGAATTAGCAGCCAAGGAAATGGTCTAGTAACTCACACGCCCACACATGAGTGGTGTTCTACAACTCCCTTGAAACTAAACCCTTTCCTTCTATACCCATAATGGCAAAACAACAACTTCTAGGCATAGAGCAGGGGTGGGCAACATGTGCCTCATCATGGTCTTTTGTGTGGTCTTTTGTGGAGATGGATGGGTTCTTCTCCATCCATGCCACTGGACACTCGCTGAGCTTCTGGCATCCACCCACCCTTGTTCAGCTGCCTGGGTGAGCAGCAGCACAATCCACAGGTGCCAGCAAATGCCTGGCAGCCGCCTTTAGCATGATGCCATTTTGTGAAAAAATGGTAACTCGAGTTTTCCATAAAAGTAACGTTGCATAAATGGCCACTTTAACAGGGCTGTTTATTCAACTTTACAGGTGTCAATGGAGCATTTATGCCTGTAATGTGGCATAAATGGCCCCTTTAGGGCTGCCATTTAGGGGTGTGCAGAACGAGTCTGCTCCGCTCCGAAATTCAGAGTGGAGGTACAATGAGGTGCTTCTCCGCTCTGATTTTCAAAGCAGCTCTGTCTCTATGCACCGTTGGATTACCCGTCAGACTCTGATCTGTTTTCGGATAACCGTTCCATTATAGTCTGTGGCAATTAAGAAAAATGCTTACATCTCTGTCATTTTTTTTAAAGATAACCATATTAAACTTGACATCATGATAGCTCTATAGTAGGGCTTTAGCCATGCCAGGTTTGAAGCAGATCTGTTCACCCCTTGATTTTTAGGATTTTTTTTTAAATTGACAGCTGTCAAACGTTGACAGCTTAGCCACTTCATTATAACCTATGGGAATTAACAAAAATGCTTACAGCTCTGTCATTTTTAAAGATGAAGAGATGAAACTTGGCACTATGATAGCTCTTAAGTAGGACATTATCCCTGCGAAGCTGGAAGGAGATCTGTGCATCCCTCAATTTTTAGGATCTTTTAAAAAAGTTTTATGGATATCAAACTTTTTCAGCTCTGCCGCTTCATTATAGCCTGTGGGAATTAACAGAAATGCTTCCAGATCTAGGGAGAGCACCCCCATTTCACTCCATTAGAGCAAATGATCAGGGAATGCAGCAGATCTCTATTTTTATAAACCGAAGATGCACAGCTGTGCGTCGGCAAAGTAAAGGAGAAAAGTTCCCTCCATTAATGTGCGTGGGTGAATTAACACAGAATCACAGAGGGGTGTGTGTGTGTGTGTGTTTGGGGGGGATGGTTTGAGGGGGAAAATTAAAAATCCTAAAAATCAAGGGATGAATAGATCTGCTTCAACCTTGGTGTGGCTAAAACCCTACTTAAGAGCTATCATGGTGCCAAGTTTCATCTCTTTATCTTTAAAAATATTGGCGATGTAAGCATTTTTGTTAATTCCCATAGGCTAAAATGGAACGATTCTCCGAAAACAGATCGGAGCTCTGATGAGGCTCATCTCCTCTCTATGGGTATTCAACAGTTTTTAAACCATCCCCTCTTCACTCCAAAAAATTCGGAGCTCTGTTGGATTTTCAGATTTTCTGAGTGGAGCGCACACCCCTCCTGCCACTTCAACAACATTACATTTACAGAAAAACTGAAGCCACCATTTTCATTCTTATTTTTTTATGGGGTCAAATAGCCTCTGGGTCTGAGAGATCGAGTTGGGTGAGAGCCATCCAGACTCCACCCACCTCTTGGGCTCCTGTAACATCCCTAGTTCCTCAGGCATCACTATCACCATTGCTGCCCCCCCCCCCCCAATTCTGAGTTATTGTCTTTGGAAACAAGACATGCAAGGAGCCCATGCCTTGTTCCTCTGAGGAAAGGAAATGTCAGCTCCAGACTTGCTTTTAAAGTCTCCAGGTGTGTGTGTGTGGGGGGGGGTAGGAGAGCAGGTGGAATAACTCACCCTTTATGGCACAGCATCTCACCCCTTGAAGTAGGTTAGTTGGTTGATACAAAAAGCAGGGGGTGTTTATTTTTTCCCGATGAGACATAATGCTCCCTTCTTTTTCTCTATGTAGACCATGGACTGCCAATAGATGCACATGATGCTTCACAATTTATGATCTCCACATGCCAGGGCAAGGATGGATACTGCCTGCCACGCTTCTGGCAATGTGTGTCACGCTACGTGTTCAAGGAGCTATACAATGACTGTCCATTGCCTCACTTTTTCAAGTGCTGCGTTTTAAATGCTGAATAAAATTCGTGAGAGAATATGCTACAATCTTCAAGAATAATGATTGATTCCAGTCCTTTCAGTCAATCACGTGTTAATTTGTTCCACTCCTTTCAATAAATCCTCTGTTCACAGCAGCCTCCCTCCGGCTCATGTGCTTGGCGTTGTCTATTAGTGTACAGTGTATACAGAAAATATTAGGTGCCAAAAAGGCAGCTCCTGAGATCCTCTTGTCAGTTTGCCATTTAGAGCATTACGTCATATTGCTATGTTGTTGATATCCGGCCTCCGTAGCCCAACCCTTTGCATTGTAACTCAGCCATCAATCCCACTGAGGCTTTCTCCCATGAAAGTGCCCATAGAAGCACAGCCTTAAAACTGCTCCCTAAAAGTTCATTTCCTCTAGCAAAACTCCCCAGATTTTGCCTCTTTCTATCTCTTCTGGGAAGCCAGAGCTCAATTCCTATAGGGGTCACTGCTGGACGTGTAAGCAGGAAGAGGATGAAGAGCGTAAGAATGGGTTCCTGGATCATAGGTGGCATCCATCCAGCCAGATTCTCCTAGGAAGCTTAGGACATGGATTTGATTGTTTATCCATTGTTTGCCCCAACGTGAGACACACAGGTAGATGTCCCCCTCTTAAGGAAGATGGGGGTTCTGTGAGATGGCATCTCATAAGACTGAGGAGACAAAATGTTTCTCTGTTGGAAGGTAGGTCTGATTGCTGGCACTCTTTCTCAGGAGACCTCCCTTGCTTTCCCCTGAGTACTGCTTTGATTGCAGGGATGAGATGAAAACATAAGAACATAAGAAGAGCCGTGATGCTGGGTCAGACCAAGGGTCCAGCTGGTCTGAAGTTCTGTTCACACAGTGGCCCACTAGCTCCCTACAGGAAAGCTACAAGCAACACATAATTGCAATAGCATCCTCCCATCCATGTTACCCAGAACTTAGCGTACATGGGCATGCTGCCTCTGATACTGGGGGTACCACAAAGCCATCAGGACTAGTAACCATTAATAGCCTTCTCCTCCATGAATTTGTCCAACCTCCCTGTAAAGCCATCCAAATTGGTGGCCATCACTACACCTTGTGAAAGTGAATTCCATAGTTTGACTATGCACTGTGAGAAGAAGTCCTTCCTTTGATCTGCCCTGAATCTCCCACCAATCAGCTTCATGGGATGACCCCCTTGGGTTGTAGTATTATGAAGGAGGGATGGGTTCCCTATCCTCTTTCTCCACACCATGCACAGTTTTGTACACCTTTACCCTGTGGCCCTCTTACTTGCCTTTTTTCTAAGCTAAACAATCCCAGGTGCTGCAACCTTTCCTCATAGGGCGGGTACTCTGGAGTGGTGCAGTTTTGCTTTTGGGTGGAGAGAGCTTTGCTACCCTGCCTGAGCTCAGAGGAAATGAAAAGTGTGGGGCAGTGAGGGCAGAGGAAAAAGGGCTGGGCAAGTGAGGGCTTTCATCTCCCCCCTTCTTCACTCTTCCCTTCTCCTTCCCTCCTTTTTCAGTGCTTCTGCCTCTCTCTCTCACTCTCTCATTCTCTTTCACCCCAATCCTATCTTTCCTTCTGCTTGTGGCCATTGCAGGAATGGATTGTGAGAATAAAGGGACACCACGATAAATTGGATTGAAACAGGGCCACATTTATGAACATAATCAAGGTAGATGGAGGCCTAAGCGGGCGTCCTGTCTTTGGCCAATGTCTTGGCCATAATTGGGATCGGGCGAGCCATTCATATCCTGGTAGGTGTCGCTGGTGCGTCGACACCTCCCAGGATTCCTATCCTCTTTTTGCCACTTCATGCTGCTCGCGCCAGTGACCGGCGTTCTCCCTGCCTCGTGGCTGCCGAGGTCGTCATCTTTCACAGAGGTAGGGAGCCGAAAGCTGCAAAGGAAGATGGTGGGGGAAGGAGCCGCAGCAGCCCTATAAATAGGCCCAAAGCTCCTCCCCCAAGCAGTGGCACCATACGGAGGCTGCCAATGGCAGGCCTCCATGTGTCGTCCTCTCCGCCACCCACAATTGCCCCCTCCCACCCGGACAAGCCGGGCGTGGTAGGAAGGGCATTTCTCTTCCCATTCTTTTGAGTGTCACCAGACAAGCATTTTATCACACACTCATTACTGCCTGTGTGTTTCCGAGCCCGGTTCAAGGTGCTTGGTTTAACCTATAAAGCCATACATGGCTCAGGACCACAATACTTGATGGAACACCTCTCCCATAATGAACCTGCCCATACACTGTGCTCAACATCTAAGGTCCTCCTCCGGGCGTCTACTCTGAGGAAAGCTCGGAGGATGGCAACAAGGGAGAGGGTCTTCACAGTGGTGGCCTTCCAGTTATGGAATGGTCTTCCCAACAAGGCCCACCTGGTGCCAACATTGTTATCTTTTCAGCGCCAGGTCAAGACTTTTCTCTTCTCCCAGGCATTTAACAGCATATGCTGAGTTTTTAATTGATCCCAGAACTACATTTTGGCCAGGCTGACAGTTCACAGTAGTTTTAAATGTATGTTGTCTGTATATGTTGTCTATTTTTATGCTTTTAATGGTTTTAAATTTTGTATATCTCTTTTTAATGTTCAATTTTTTAATCTTTGTAAACCATCTGACAGGGATGCTTTAAGTTGGATTCCTACACTAAACAGGGGGTTGGTCTTGATGACTTCATAGGCCCCTCCCAATTCTACTATTGTATGATTCTATAGCTATGGGGTGGTATATAAATGTAAAATAATAATAATAATATAATAATAATAATAAGCCGCCACTCATGGATTTTCACGTGTCCTTTTCACGACAGCCAGTTCTGTATATGAGAATATTTCAACACTATTTGGTGCTAGTTAACTACCTATAGTTAGTTATGACTAGTGAAGTATGTAGGGTGACCAAATGCCAAGTTTTCCCCAGATTTGTCTAGGCTGTTGTTCTATCCTGTGTATCAGGGGGTGACTTTCTGTAATTTTCTATAATGTCCAGAAATTGTCACTTTGGCCTGTGTTTTTCCCCGTAGTGTTGCTTTGGGGGAAAGAAGAAACGCCTATAACTTTTTTTTCTTTTTGAAGATAGAAACATGAAACTTGAGCACATTGCAGATGGAATGTAGGTAGTCATGTATGCCAAATTACAGAACAGAGGTGCAGGAATTTACTCGCAAGGATTTGTAAAACTTCCTTTTTTTCAGGCAATCCACAAGTGCTAGTAACTTTCTTATTTTTCAAGATACAATCCAGACTTGTAACATTGGACAACTGTGCCGGTGCAGGCAGCCACACACAAACATAGTCAGCAGCAGTCAATGATGATGAGTGCACTACTCAATGAGCCCAAGATTGTCTCAATTTTCAATTGTGAGGCCGAAACGCAACAAACGGCCCTGCAAGTCGGGCACATTGTTTCAAAAAACATAGACAGTAAGAGATGCACGCCTGCACCTCTGTGTCTGAAATTTGGCACATATGAGCACCTACAACCAATCGGCAATGTGCCCAAGTTTCATGTTTCTATCTTTAAAAATTAAAAAGTTATAGGTGTTTCTTCTTTCCCCCAATGCAACCCTATGAGGAAAATCACAAGCCAAAGTGATTGTTTTTCAAAAATTCATAGTCACCAAACGCCTGCACCTCTGTGTCTGAAATTTGGCACACATGAGTACCTACATGCCATCTGCAATGTGCCCAACTTTCATGTGCGTATCTTGAAAAATAAAGAAGTTATAGGTGTTTCTTTATTATTTTTCAAAAATTCATAGCCACCGAATGCCTGTATCTCTGTGTCTGTAATTTGGCCCACATGAGGACCTATAGTCCATCTGTAATGTGCCCAATTGTCATTTTTATATCTTTAAAAATAAAGAAGTTATAGCCCTTTCTTTCTTCCAATGCAAGTCTATGGGGAAAATACTTGAAATGGTGTCCGAATCACCCCGATCCAATTCTGATTTGGGATCCAGATCCGGGACTGTGCACAGCCCTACGTTCTAATATGAGATGTTTGGTTGTAATAGAACGAGTTTAGAGTCTGAAAGGAAAATATTCATTCTCTACCACACGGAGATTTCCACTAGCATACGTACTGTAGGAGCAACCCGTAGTTGCTTTGGATCCTGAGATGCTTGGTGAAGTTTTGTTGATATGGTGTTGTAGTTTGAAAGAACTGGTAAGTGAAAGTCTTAAACACCCTCTTCCAGCATACAACTTGTTTATTTCAAATAGCATCTTTCCAACATCACTTCACCCCAGGGTGAAAAAAAATGTGTGGGTTCAGATTTGTGAGCTCAGTTGTCTATCTTCATATTCTATGTAAGTCTCTGTGACCACCTTTTAGAAGGAAAGGGGCACTATTTTACACAAATGCTTCAATTTAATAAATTTAGCAACTAATTTCAGCCCAAAATCATTATGTTCCCTACCCCCGCACTACTAATTTTCACTTTTGCTTGGTGCCTCTTAATAACGTTGAAACAGCCCCCCTCCCCCAAACCTGTTTTTACATTTCTCACCATAACTGGCAGCAGCATCCATCATAATGTTGCTAGGAAATACAGCTACATGTACCACACACTATTATTAGCATCAGTACCATTTTCAGCCTGGTTACATTAAAGGACACACCCATGTCTCACTATCAACTCACCCTGTAAAGGTATGGTTCAACTCACAGAATAAAGGTGTGAGTCACCTCACAGTAGGATTACTCTAGTAATACAGTAAGCTTCAGATGCTTTGTAGGGCAATAATTGACCAAGACAATGTGGAGCATATTTGCTGGTCCCAGGCCCCTCATCCTCCCAATCTGGATTTGGGAAGGGAGTCATTTTATATGAAAGCTGCTTCATTCTGAGAGTAGCAATAACTAGTAGCCCCCACTGCCACCAAGTGTCAGGATCAAGCCTGTTCTCCCTAGTGTGGGGGAAGGGGTTTCAGGAGGTCAGAAGAAGAAGAAGAAGAAGAAGAAGAAGAAGAAGAAGAAGAAGAAGAAGAAGAAGAAATTTACCAGCCAAGGTCCCCTCTACAAGGATTCGCTTTTGCGCCCGGTTAGGCGATTATGCGCATAATCGCTGAAGCGCATTTGCACCTAATACCTCTGCACGAGAGGCGGCAAGAGGCAGTGAAGCGCATTAATGGATGACCAAAATGCGCTTTACAAGTAGTTAATGCGCATAAGCGCTTGTTCACATAGTCAAAATGCGCTTTAACGGCTGGAGCAAAATAAAACTCGCTATTTAACGCGCATTCGATAATGCGCATAATCGGAGAGATAATGCGCCTCTACGCCCGATTTGCGCTCCGTTCTTGTAGAGGTAATTTTTTTTAAGCGCCTTGAAAGAGCTTTAACCTCTCTTGTAGAGACAGAAAGCCATGGAGGAGATCCTCCAAAACTCTTCAAGAGTCAAGGGGGAATCTTCCCAGAAGCTTAACAGAGAGAATGCCAATGACTCAGAGCCCATCCTCCCCCAGTCCCTGAGAACTCAGCTATGGATGGAGGGGCAGGGGACTTTGGAGTTGACAGATCCCAGGGTCTGCTGTAGGGTCAAGCAGGTGGAGTAGTGAGCAGGTGAGTGGTGGTCTACCAAGCTAGCCACTCACCATAGACTTCTTGAGAAAGACCTTCCTTGAGCTAAAGTAGCTCTTGGACTGTGTGGGAAACTCTCCCTTTTAGTTGAAAGGGCAACTGCATGGTTTAGTTGGCCTAATTAAGGTTACGGGAAAGCTCCTAGCATTCTTACTTCCTTCAGGTGCGAAGAGATGTTTATTTGCTGAATGAAGCTTCGTGAATTACAAGGCAGACCTCTTTATTGTCTCACATCTCAGTGGCAGGGCTTAGAATCACGACAACAAGTAGCTAAAAGCGACAAAGAGTTCTTTGTGCCCCTTGCTGGAAGCTTTTTCTATTGCCTTTTTCTCATTCATTTCTGTTTCTTTTTCACTTCTTTCCTTTTGCCTTTTCTGCCATCCTTCCCCGCCCTTCTCTTTCTCTCCTTTCCCATTGCTTCTACCCCACCCCCCACCCCTCTCTCTCTGTCTCTGGATACCTCTAGACGGGCACCTTTCCCCGCGGTGGCTTCAGAGTGGCGGCAGGTGATCTACATGACGCAGCTGCCACTCCGAAGCCATCGAGGGGCAAACCTCCTAAACTCTGCTTTAAAAAAGTCGGGCACTTACCCCGACCTTTTTTCCCCCCGTGAAGCATGCCACAGCCAACAGCAGCAGCTGATTGGTGGCCACTGACTGGAGGTGAGCAGGTTTATTAAGTTATTTTTTATCTGTAGATGCGAAGGATTTATTAAAAAATAATAAACAAATACAAATGGGGGAAGCAACGGGCAGCCGGAAGAGAGGGACGCACGGCGCCTGAACCGGCTCACCTCCCTCTGACCTCCCTTTGGCTGCCCCATTCCTGCCCCCTCCTCAGTTCTGGGCATGGCAGTGGCTTCGTAGGTCAGAGGGAGGAGAGCCAGGTTCGGGTGCCTCGAGTCCCCTCTATTCCTCCCTCTCTGGCTGTCTCGTTCCTTTCCCCGCCCCTGTGCTCAGCACAGCGGTGACAGTGGGAACGTTGCCTTCAAGTTCCTTCCCATGCAGACGCTGGGAAGGGGTGCAAATACGGAAGCCCGAGGGGCTGCCATCAAGACGGGGTCTCTCTCTCTCTGTCTCTCTCTCTCTCTCTCTCTCTCTTCCATCCCCCAATTGCCTTTCTTTCTTGCTAGCTTGTGAAGATCTGCTTGTGCTTTCCTCCCACCAGCATGTGTTCAGGGATGGATCGGATTGTAACCTTAGTCAAAAAGCTTCCTTCGGTGTAAGCATCCTCCTTTGAACAACTGGAAAATCTTCCGGGTTGGACCTGCTGCCTAGTCCTCTATAACTGTCATGGGATATTGGGGGTGTGGCCATCCTTTAATTTAGAATAGAAATATTGGTTCATGCAGCCACCCTATGTGCATACAATTAATGGGATTTTAAGATCCATTTTAAGATTCCCAGCAGAATTCTCCTCCTGTGATTCTTCTTTGCTGTGATAAGGAGTTGATAGTGCTATCAACTCAAATTTCACTTCCTCATTCTGAGCTCTTCCCATCTGTGTCAAGGGGTTTCCCTCTCCTCTTTCCCCACTGTTTGAACTCCAGTTCTAGAGTATTTTTCTTGTCCTCTGTCTTCTAGGTTTCTTCTGTGTTTTGCTCCGCCTGCCCTCTCCTTCTTTCACCTTTGTTAGATCCATTACAATTAAAATAAATCTTCTTGTATTTGGATGTTTCACACAGGTGTCTCCTCCACCTGCATCTGTCTCCATGGCCTGAACCTGACAAATTACAGATCTAGTACAGATGCCAGTGATGATATGGCAAAGAAAAAACCATGGATCGGATGGAATCACCATCCAAGTATGGGCCAGCTCTGTGTCCACAGACGTGTTCTTTGGAGTAATGATTGTGTTGTTGGCTTGCCTTGTAAAAATCATGAAGATCTATGACGATCTCTGCTCAGATCCATTATTTTGTGCCATGGCAAACACGGGATCTTGATGTTTGCTGTACAGTCTATAGACACAATGCCTATAATTTCAAAAGCAAAGAACCCTAAGAGAGAACAGAGCTGGGGCCTTGAAGGGACCAGCCACATTTGGCACTTGGACAATAGACTCAGCAGATCTACACCTCATGTCATACCATCATGGCAATGTTATATCCCTTTGGTACATTTACACCTCATAGCACACACAGCGTCATTTGACAGATGACACCATGCTGTTTAAGGGTTTTTGGTTTAGCAGCAGGGTTAACGGTGTCATCTGACATGCATTTTCCTTAACCAGGTGCCTCCACTAACCACATTGTGGTCAGCTTCAGGTGTTGTCTGACACACACCTGTGGTCAAGGGGCCCAAATCATGGAGTCAGCAGTATAGAGTGGCCTAAATAGCCTAAATTGTGAAACTGCCAACTCTCTTGGAACAAGGGCTGATGGGATATGGGGCTGGGCATTTAGAGGACTCAGATGGTTAGTGTGTGGGTTAGTGTGTGGGTAAAGAAACCAGGAACCGGACAGGGTTAATGGTGTTGTGTGTGAGCATACCGTTTGTGGTTAGTGCTAACCACAGAGAAGCATGGTTAAGCTAAACAAGCTCACAATAACTCTTGTTGCGGTATTTTGATTAAATTAAATAAAAAGTGGGAAATGCCGCTAGAAAAGTGGTGTATAGAACATGCCATATGCCAGAACAGTTTTCAATGCTGATTAAAAATCACTAGTGTAGATCTAGCCCTGGTCGCTCTGCTCCACCTTGGTGAGATTTATTGTATTTCTATTTAAAATATATTAGTTATTACTTCTAAAATTGCACATATACATATACATTTTCCTTTGCAAGTGTCATGTAAATTGGTGACTTCAAATATGATTCCTTTATTTATTTATTTATTTATTTATTTTGGCTATGTGTAAATGACCACCCAATCCTCAGAAGAGAAGAACTGAAGCTTGGTGGCAGAGAATATATGACTGGCATGCAGAAGTGTCCAAATTCAATGCCTGGAATCTCCAGTCATAGGGATCAGGTATGTCATATGTATTCAACAACCATGCCATGACGTTTCCACAAATCATTTCAATATCTTGCAGATCTCTTCTAGTATTTTTGAGACTCTGTTCCCAAATTGAGTGAAAAGTGTATCAATTATCATCTCAAATCCATATACTGGCAAGGTACAAAATCTGATTGTAGGGTGGCTCCGTTGAATGTGTCTAGGGGGTATCTACACCTGCCATTTCTTTCTTTCTTTATTGGTTTTATTCTTTATTTATTACATTTATATACCGCCCCATAGCCAAAACTTTCTGGGCAATTTACAAAAAATAAAAGATTGAACATTAACAATCAATATACAAAATTTAAAAACATAAAAACTTAAAACAGCTGATATTTAAAACATTTTAAACTTTTAAGCCTGGCCAAAAATTCATTTAAAAACCTCAGCTTAAGCTGTTAAAATGCCTGGGAGAAAAGTTTTGACCTGGCTCTGAAAAGATAACAGTGTTGGCGCCAAGCAGGCCTCATTGGGGAGATCATTCCATAATTGGGGGGCCACCACAGAGAAGGCCCTCTCCTTTGTTGCCGTCCTCTGAGCTTCCCTCGGAGTAGGCACCCAGAGGAGGACATTAAAGGTTGACTGCAGGATTGTATTGAAGTCATCACTTACAGGCCACATGACATTCACCTGCTCCTGTGGTGGTCTCGGGTCCACCCCTCAGTTATTCAGGAATATTGCTGACTGCTTTTGTCATGTCCTTTTCGGCTCTCTCACTACAATCCCAAAGTCCGTGGCTGGTGTGCCCACCTCCCTCGTGAAGCTGTTGGTGTTTGGTGTAAGTTCCTGGTTCAGAGAACAGCCAACCTGCTGTCAGGGGCCTGTCTGGCAGTTTCAGAGGTGTGTGGGAGTGGACGCGGCCGCCATTTTTGCTACATGTTTTGGATGTGTATTAACATGTTTTGGCGCCGAGAGTGTGCAGGTATTTTTTTTACACAAACATATGTGTGCAGCATAGCATATTCAATGGACTGCCTCTCCACTCCATGTATTGCTGTGCATTTGTGTTCATGTGCAATCCTCACGAGTCATAAAAAAAAATCCCAGCCCCATAGCCACGTCATCTGCATCTCTTCCCCCACTCCCTCCAAAAACCCTAAAGCTGCAAGGAAGTTGAGAAGAATCTGGTGGATTGTTGTCTAAAAAAAGAGAAAATAATGGTTCTCACTTTATGACTTCTTCATGTAATGCCTGCACTCAATAAGAGTGCTCAGCTAAGATCCTTCATCTAACATTGGGGCATCTTGCTTGCACCTGTAGTGTTTGGATGAGATGAATTTTTCATCACCTTCTACCTGTTTCAAAAATCAACAGTTTATGTAATGTCACTATGAACAAACATATCTTCCATCTCAATGGCAGGATTGCAAAAGCAATTACAGTACAGGTATGACTGGAATGTTTTCCTCCTTGAGATTAATGATTAAATAGTTTGTGTGACCTCTGTAAGACTATAAGACTATAATGTGTTTGCGTAAGCCTGAGGCCTAATGGTTGTGTTGAAGGCCTGTTTACGTAGTAAACACTTGGTGGCATGTTCTGATTGGTGAGGAGTTAAAGCTAGATGGGAAAAGGCCTTTGGGAAATGACAGTTCACAGTTAAGAGTCCAATAAGGCCAGATCTACACTACTGCTTTATAGCGGTATTGAAGTGCACTGATAATTGTTAGGGCACATTCCACATTCCATATACTGCTTTTATAGTACTATTTCCAGCTTTTTGTTCCACATCATCCAAAATACCACATCAAATGATATTGTGTGTCCCTTGAGGTATAAATGCACAAGAGGGATATAGCATTACTTTGGCGTTATCCACACCAGCCATTTATTCCAGAATAGTATCAAGTTCATTCCTTCTGAGCCACATGAAGCACAGCTGATCCTGCTATGATCTAGGGAAGACCCTTCAATTTTCTAGGTATATCGATGATAGTTTTTGTCCCATTTTCCCCCCATTTTCGCAAAAATCCTGAGATGCACGGCTAGTGTGCCCTCCACTTGCAAAGCTGTTGCTGTTCCTCACGAGTAGCGGGGCTCAGCAAGCTGTGCGGAGCAAGCCCATGGGCATTGGGGGTGAGGGGGAGAGCATTGCCGACACGTTCTGGATGGGTCTCAGGGTCTTTTGGTGCTGAGTGTTATTATTATTATTTTTTAAACACCCTCATCTTCATGCAGGATCGCAACTCTGCTCTTGCGCAAGAGTCAGGAGTCATATATATATATATATATATATATATCACCCCGAAATGTCTCTCCTTAAATTGTGGGCAAACTCCCTGGAGTGTGCCCCATGAGGAATGATCGCTGAAGCAGAAAACTTTGCAATCATCGCTCCCCACTCTCGAAAGGGCTCTAGGTGTAGATTTGCCCCATGATGGGATCGTAATGTTTTGACACAACATGTAGATCTGGCCTATGTCAGTTGACGGTTGGTTGGTTGGTGTGTGGTGTGTAATGTCTTAGGTAAGAACTGAGGGGAAAACAAATAGCTGAGGGTGAATATTAAGCTATTCCTTGGCTTTGTGTGATAACCACACATGGGTAGTGAAGACCAGGAGTCACCAGAAGAAAGTTATACAAGCAAACATTAAAACTCCGATAAATTGTCCAAGCAGCCGGTATTATAACGTGATGAACTTTGGTGTCAGGGAAAGACTGTACCCATGAGTTGGCTGGCTGTGAGGGCATTTGGTGGGAGTGAAGACTTACGGAATTTGGCCTGAGGTAAAACAAGTAATTAAAGGTACAATCCTATGCATGTGTAGACAGGGGGGGAAACCTCCTAAAACTCCAAGCATGGCTACACATATGTGCCAAATTCGAGATCGATCCCTCCAACTCTTGATTTTATATGAATTCATTAAAGATCATTTCAGTTCTGACAGATCAGAATAACAGCTCGCCACATGCGTTCATTCGGACCCGTCAGAACAGAAATGATCTTTAAAAATTTCATATAAAATCGAGGGTTGGAAGGATTGATCTCAAATTTCACACACATACTTGGGCGTACCCCATAAGCACTGTGACCAAGTTTCAAGCCTCTAACTTTTAAAATACAGAAGTTATAGGCATTTTTCCTTTAAAAATAGGGCTGCAAAAAGTATCATTTTTTCACGAAATACCTACGATATGAATGAAGACAATAATTTGTTTGGTCCAAAATAACGATAACGATAACCGATGATATTTTTTGGCATGCACACCCCTAGTTTTTACCAGTCCCACATGCACACAAAAGCTGAAGCAGCAGCAGCAGCAGCAGCAGCAGCAGCAGCAGAAGCAGAAGAAGAAGCAGAAGCAGAAGCAGAAGCAGAAGCAGAAGCAGAAGCAGAAGCAGAAGCAGAAGCAGAAGCAGAAGCAGAAGAAGAAGAAGAAGAAGAAGAAGAAGAAGAGACCACATCTTTCTTCACTGAAGGAAAGTAAACAGATTTACTCACAAATATTCTTGTATAGAAATGCAGGTACAGCATAGGGTTTCGAAAGCAGTTTGTTAAATACACTTTGTGTTCCATTACATAGCCAGGAGAAAGAGAGAGAGAGAGAGAGAGAGAGAGAGAGAGAGAGAGAGAGAGAGAGACAGCATGTGTGCTTCCAGCAATGGAGAAAGGTCAGAGAGGGGAAGGGGGGGGAAGGAGCAGGAAGCCACACTGTAGGCTGTAGAGATCCTAAATTTGGATTAACTAACTGCAACTCTGCCACCTTCTTGTAGCTTGCAGACAAAGTTGCAATATTTCCAGCAGGAACCCTGATAGCAATTTATTCCAAAGATGTGGGGCCACTGCAGAGAAGGACCTCTCATACATAGCCACCCACTTAACTGTCCTCATTGGTGGGCAAATGAGACGGGCATTGCATGCAAGAGAAGGGATCATAGTGCAGTAGGATAGCAATGTTTTTCAATGCAAAAAGTCCCAGCTTCTGTCTCTGGCAGCTTCGGTTAAAAGGATCAGGTAGCAGGTGATGGAAAAGCCCTTTCTCAGCCTGAGACCCCAGACAGCTACTACCAGCCAAAGTAGTCAAGTCTGTTCTAGATGGAGAGATAGCTTGCCGAGGTATAAGGCAGCTTCCAAACAGTGGAGGTGTTTTGGCGGGGGCTCTGATGGTATTTGAATTAGCCAGAACTCTAAAGGGTTTCATCACTTTGGATAGTTCCATCAGAGTTCTGGCTGGTTCTGACTGTGACCCAGAATGGAATCCCGGCCACATCAAAATTGGAGCCACCAGCCTCCACTGCTTCCAAAATCCTGCAGGTTGGGTAAGCTGTAAACAGGGAAAGGTTTCAAGTGGTTTCAAGTGTCCCTTTTGGGGCTGCTTTTCAAGAGCACGGGCACCACACTCACAGATGTGCTCCACGCCTCATTTCCTGGAGTTTTTGCCCGGAGAGAAATTGAATAAATACCAGGCACTCTGCACACCGGATTCTTGCAGAACACTCTGCAGCTCTGAGGTGATAGCCAGTATTTAACTATGAAGACCCTTTACCTTGCCTTTGGCCTGGCCTTCTTGGTTTTCCACGCCCAGCCCAGCCCAGCGTTCATCGAAAACCCCGAAGATTCCGAAGATTCGGAGCGTAATGCTTATGAGCCAGATGGTAAATTGAGTTTAAGAACTATACTTCACTTAGGGTGCAATCCTAGGCATGTTAAGGCAGACGTAAGTCCTACAACTCCCAGCATTCCCCAGCCATCATTGCAGGCTGGGGGATGCTGGGAGTTGTAGGACTTTTTTTCTGTATAAACAATGCCCAGGATCATACTTTTCGGGACTGTGAATGTGCAAAATCCTAGAACAGATCCTAGAACAAATCAGAGCTGTATTCAGAGGGGCTTACTTCTAAGTAGACATGTCTAAATTTGTGCTATTGGAGGATTAAGATAAAAGAATGGACTGAAAGGGAGAATAGTGTTTATTATATTTGCCTTGATGTAAGCTCAAATACGCACACCTTCCTGTCAGCCACTCCTTGACAAAAAGTCAAGCTGGAAGATCACAGGGTATCTATTTTAATTTGATGTATCAGTAACAGAGTAATTAAAACCAATGTAATAAAATTGGATAGGTGGTTTACCAAACCAACATGTAAATATCTGGTTTACTAAAAGAGCCCAATCTTATGCATATTTTATTTTTTATTTGTTTTTTGGGACTTATTTTCAAGCGTATATATATGGTCAGGATTTGGATTTTTGAAAATGTTCAAATGTTGCTGGAGGAATTGAACTTTGGGGGCTACTGAAGTCTAATGTTTTGTCAATTAATTTTAAGACTACAGTTTTAGCTCTTTACCACTTCCCTGAACAAAACCAAATGAAAAGACTCCAGGAGGCTGTCTATATGCCCTGTTTATAGGCACTACCTAGTTTATATAATGCAACAATGAACTCATATCCACCATGGGCTCTTCTGAAACCGTGCACTTAAAAACTCGCTGACTTGCCATGACTTTTTCATTTACTCCAAGGTCACCACCCTCTGTCGGTGGTGACCTCACTTCACCTTGACACTGGGGCATTCTGGGGGCTGATTAAGGCCCGCGGTTGTTTGGGGGGGGTGCATGGGAAGGCTGGGCAGAGGGCAGGCTCAATGAGCTGAATGGTCGCTGGTGCTGCCTGGAAAACCCACGCTCCCTACTGCCATGGGGATTTGCCACTCTCACCCCACAGCTGTGATGCTACGGGGTTCTGAAGGAAGGCGCAGCAAAGCCACACTATCAAGACATCCCCCCCAGATTATTATTATTATTATTATTATTATTATTATTATTTGTTTGCAAGCAAATCAAAGTTGAATGAATTCATTCTCCATGGAAACTTTTTTCCCCTCTTCTTTTCAGTTTCTCGGACATTCTGCTCTCTTGCCTATCCAGGTGAAAGTAGTCTGTTTGACAAAAATGTTTACCCTAGTAATAAATAAGGGAAAGGAAATGGGGAAATCCTTCTTGTTTATGTTTTTCCTGGTGGTAAACAACAGGATAATGAATGCTGCCTTCTTCTCCATTTATGCAGAGAAGGGATTATTAACCACAAGCCGAGTGGGGAAGATTTCTTGCCTTGGTTCTTGGGGTTACTGCTTACTCCGGATGTACCGGTGTGATACAGGCTTTGTGATGAGGAAGGAATTCAACAACTGCCCGAATGTTCGCACATTAAAATGCTGCGTATCTGAAGAAATAGCAAGGTGCCAAAATATCCCAAAACAATGATTTGAAGTCATCAAGAAGAAAGATCTCTTTCGCTCCTTTCAAAAAAAAGAAAATCATTTGGTGATGTGTGCGGTTTTTGTTTTTAAAAGAGTCCCTCAGTTAAAGAGCCTTGTTTTTCTTTGTGTGATCTGTTTATTGGGTGCAAGAGAGGAGCTAATCTGAGATGATTTAATCAGTTCTTCAGTTCAGGCTTTATGTGAGATGGATACACATAAGCATGTAAGAAAGCCTTGAAAAAGTAGGTTGATTCCAGATTGAGGCATGCACAATTGGCCTGGAGAAAGCACCTCCTACCCATAGTAGCTACCAGTGAGTCAAGGGACCACGCTGAATGGAGTGAGCTGTGGTGAAGGGTTGGACGGAGGGATTCTAGAAATCTGGTACAGGCAAATTCCATGAAAGGAGCTCTTCAATCAAAGGATCCAACTCACCAGTGCCGAAGAATCATTTGGTGGACAGTGGTCAGAGCGGGATTAAGACATGCTGAGGCCCTAAGCAATGTCAAGATTCAGAGGCCCTATACCATAAAAATAAAGAGGAAAATATATTACATTATAGAAGAAAGGATAATGAAAGGATACTACCCAGCGTTAGTAGGTGCTTGTAGTTAAACAGTGTTAGATAGCTGTCTCCGAAGATGTGCATAAAAGCACTAATAAAGTAAGTTGATCTGACATACTTTTAAACTGGCTCTAGTTCACACTTATTGCTTCCTAGGCAGGATCTAGGCTTTATAACGGTTTGTATTGGTATTGACAACTGTTGGGGCCCATGACACATTCCATATGCTGTTTTCAAACCATTTTCAAAGTGTTATATCCTGCTTGGTGTAGATCTGGCCCGATTCTAATGCTCTGTTGCCACGCTTTCTCCCTATGTACAGCAGCTCCGCTGAAAGTCACACCAGACTTTCCAACATATTTATGCCAAAGCGATTTCATCTTAGTTATCTTACATCTTTGTTAGCCATGAGATTTAGAGGCCCCCTCATAATATGAGGCCCTAAGCCATGGCTTACCTGGCTTGTTCCTAAATCTGGCACTGGGGCCAGTACAAATGTGTAACACATGTTCCCTGCCACACACATAACACCCATCCCATGTCATACATACGATCTCATGAGTCACGAAATAAACATTTCTGTTTGGATTCTGAAATTACATGTTTTTGAGTTTGAAATTATGCTGTGGGCTGCATGAGAACATAAGTAGACCCTAATGGATCAGACTAAAGGCCTGTCTAGGCCACTATTCTTGTTCTTACAGTGCCCGTGACATGAATACAACAGAACCCTCCTTCTCGTAGAGCTGTGCGCAAGGGGCCTCTCAAAATTCTCCCCCTATTTGTGGGACGAGAAGTTGGGGGGGGGACAATTTCACCGACTTTCTCCAGGGGGAGGAGGAATTCTCCAACAATTTCTCACAGGTAAGCCTCACCACTGGCAAAAGCTGCAGAATAGCTTGTTTCCTTTCCTTTCCTAAGGTTTTTTGGGGGGGGTTGCAAGTGGCAACAACATCAACTGTGTCAGCAGCCTGGCCCCCATTTTGCATCCTCCACAATGTCCCATGGACTTAGCATCGCTCCAGGGCTTTGAGGGAAGGAAATGCAGCCACCACAACAAAAATAATGGTGAAGAAAATGGGGTGAACATTCTGAAATGTGTCCTTTAATTTCTAGGAGGTAAGAAAAGAAAAAAATCCCAGGAATTTCCTGAAAGTTTTCTTTCCCCATGAAAGAGGCTTCTGTTTTTCTGTCTCCTTCTCAGAGCAGTTTATAATTGATTTTGAATGTGTGTTAGTGGTGATTTTGACATTACCTAATCTCTGTGAGGTGGCTGGGATTTTTTTTTCCCAAGATGGCGGCATAACCTTGTAGCTGTTGTTTGGAACACCGTAATTATTTTTCACTTTATGTTCCTGCTTGCTAAATTAAGCTAAGCCAAGATAAGATAAAATAAAATAAGATAAGATAAGCTTAAGCAAATGCATTTGGCTAGGCTGACAATATGAAAAGGAGGACAGGGCTCATGTAACTTTAACAGTTGTAGAGAAAAGGGAATTTCAGCCAGTGTCATTTGTATGCAATTAGTTCCTGGTGAAATTCCCTCTTCATCACAACAGTTAAAGTTGCAGGGCCCCTGCCTTCTTTTGTATATGGTCACTCTAGTATAGTGCCTGCACCTTTAACTGTGGTGATGAAGAGGGAATTTCACCAGGAACTAATTGCATACAAACGACACCTGCTGAAATACCCTTTTCTCTACAACTGTTAAAGTTACAGGAGCCCTGTCCTCCTTTCCATATGGTCAGCCTACATTTGGCTGCGGCTTTGTGTTCCTACTTTTAGTACCTTTTTGGATTGTTTGGGTGTGAAAGGGAGGGAGCGTTGTTTGCGAATCTATCTTCGAACTTTATTGCTCCTCGGCCCCTGCTTCACCACCTTATCATTGGGAGCCCAGAGAGGAGGCCAGGTGGCAGACTGGCAAGGTTAGTCTGCCAGTATCATACTGTGAAGTGGCTGAGGGTCCTGTCTATATTTTTCTTTCCATTACACATCCCACCATTGCTTCACAGTCTCCCAGGCGACTGCACGTCCTGATCTGAAAAGGCCTTATGGGAGGAATACATTTTTGATGTCTTCCCCTGGGCAGGAAGTGTGGGAGGCCAAGGAGGCTACAGGCTGTCAGAGAGGTGACTGTACAAGGAAAGACAAGACACTCACACACACTCCTTGGTCACCTCATAAGTAACACAACCACGAGGACCTTGACCCAAACCCGTGAGAATCTCTCCGAAATGTCTTCCTTGAATTTCTTTTCAAAAGCAATTTCTTCTCTATCAAATCGAATGAGAATGGTCGACATTTTCCTCAGAGAAATTTTCGCCACAGCACTACCTCCTCTTGTCCCCCAGCAACTGGTATTCAGAGGCATGTTGCTCTGACTACTAGCCATTGAGAGCTTTGTCTTCCATGAATTTGTCTAATCATCATCTCTTGTAGCCATCTAAGTTGGTGGCCATCACTACATTTTGCGGTAGGGAGCTATTGCACTCATGCCGGAGGAGACTCGTCAACTTAACAGTCTTTTAGAATTTAAGAAAGCTATAAAGACTGTTCTCTTCCGGCAGGCATATCCAGTGGAATTTTAGAATGTTTTAAGGATGTTTTTTAGGATGTTTTAGGATTTTTATGCAGTTTTAATAATATGTGTCATGTTTTAATCAGTTTTATGTATTTTATCATGTTGTTGTTCCCCGCCTCGATCCAGACGGAGAGGCGGGTAAGAAATAAATTGATATTATTATTATTATTATTATTATTATTATTATTATTATTATGTCTTATGTGTGGGTTTCCTGTGGGCAGCTGGTTGCCCCCTGAATGAACAGAATGCTGAACTAGATGGACCCTTAGTCTTATCCAGCATGGCTCTTCTTGTATTCTTATGGTAGTGAATTCCATAGTTTCACTATGTGCTATGTGAAGTACTTCCTTCTATCCACTTTGAATCTTCCACCAAGCAGCTTCATGGGATGACCCCATTGGATTGCTCCACTCCAGTCCATGATTATTATTTACCGAATTGTCTGGTCATGTTTTTCAAGTGCCCTGTTTTCTGCACCTTTTCAAGCAGTGCAACATCCCGAGGAATGATGACCAGAACTGTATACAATATCCCAAATGCGATTGCACTATATATTTGTATAAAGATTTCACAGTTGCATAAGGCTATTATATCGGGGCTTGTCTACCCTGCCTCTAACCCCCCTCCCTTTTTGGACTATTTTTGTTTTAGCATAATATCCAGCCTGCTTACTATTTTGATTTTTTTTTTTTAGTTGGTCCTAATAAAAAGATTATCTGGTCATTGCTTTGATTTGTTTTATTCTGGTAGAGGCTACAAAAATATTATACATAGACCAAGGCTGCAATCCTTACCTGAGAGTAAGTCCTGTTGAACTCAGTGGGGCTTATTTCCAATTAGACATGCATCTGTAGGGTGACCAGATAAAATCCAAGTCAGGGCTCATGTAATTTTAACAGTTGTAGAGAAAAGGGAATTTCAGCCAGTGTCATTTGTATGCAATTAGTTCCTGGTGAAATCCCCTCTTCATCACAACAGTTAAAGATGCAGGCACTATACTAGAGTGACCATATACAAAAGAAGGCAGGGCCCCTGCAACTTTAACTGTTGGGATGAAGAGGGAATTTCCCCAGGAACTAATTGCATACAAATGACACGGGCAGAAATTCCCTTTTCTCTACAACTGTTAAAGTTACATGAGCCCTGACCTGGATTTTATCTGGTCAGCCTATGCATCTGATTCCACTGCATTTCTCCCAATATTGAAATAATTTTCATCTTGTTTTTGTTCATCTCCTTCCCAAGTTAGCGGATTGCCTGGGCGAGACTGCAGATAGTCCTTTTCTAGTTTTGAATAACTAGAGGATTGGTTGAAGTCATGTGGGTTCTTTTACTTTCTTTGCTTAATCTCTTCCCAATTCTGGCTGCTTTGTTTTTATAGCCAGACCTAGCAGTATGGCTTGTGTCTGTGAATTTGCTCTTATATATTTTGGACCCAAGGCCCTTGCTCAGCAGGGATTTGAACCTGAGTTTTCCCAATTGTATCCTGACACCCTAATGAATACACCATATTGAAACTGAACTAGGGTAACCATGTGAAAAGGAGGACAGGGTTCCTGTATCTTTAACAGTTGTACTGAGAAGGGAATTTCAGCAGGTATCATTTGCAGTAGGCTGACCAGATATAATCCAGGCCAGGGCTCATGTAACTTTAACAGTTGTAGAGAAAAGGGAATTTCAGCCAGTGTCATTTGTATGCAATTAGTTCCTGGTGATATTCCCTCTTCATCACAACAGTTAAAGGTGCATGCACTATACTAGAGTGACCATATACAAAAGAAGGCAGGGCCCCTGCAACTTTAACAGTTGTGATGAAGAGGGAATTTCACCAGGAACTAATTGCATACAAATGACATTGGCTGAAATTCCCTTTACTCTACAACTGTTAAAGTTACATGAGCCCTGACCTGGATTTTATCTGGTCACCCTAATTTGTAGGTATGCAGCACCTGGTGGAATCATCTCTTCATCACAACAGTTAAAGCTGCAGGAACACTGCCCTCTTTTGTATCTGGTCAAGGGGGCTGGGCTCCTGCAGCTTTAACTGTTGTGATGAAGCAGGGATTCCACTGGGTGCTGCATACAAACCGATGACACCTGCTGAAAATCCCTTTTCTGTACCACTGTTAAAGATAGAGGAGCCCTGTCCTCCTTTTCATCAGGTCACCCTAATATACCAATATGTCAATGGAAAAGACAAAAGATACAGATCATGTCAACTATTCATTGGAGAATTTGGTGCCCTATATCTTTTTTTCCTATTCTTTGTTAAAATGTGCTCTTTTTCGGGGACAGAATAATATCTGGAAAAAGCTTTAATCTGAAACTCTCTAAGAAATTAGGGAAGGAGGAACCTGCAGAAAGTCTGAAGCCTGTGTAGAACACATACAATTAGGGAGAAATCAATGCATGGAGAAGAGTGTTCCCAACCTCTGGCTCCACTCCAACATTGGTTCAGGCATTTGTCTGCATAAAGCCTACACAGGCTCTGTTGTGGGGTCTATGCATGCGGAGCTTGTATAGGGTGACCATACGAAAAGTAGGACAGGGCTTCCGTATCTTTAGCAGTTGTATAGAAAAGGGAATTTCAGCAGGTATCATTTGTATGCATGCAGCACCCAGTTTAATTCCCTCTCCATCACAACAGGAGCTGCAGGAGCTATACTAGAGTAGGGTGACCAGATAAAATCCAGGTCAGGGCTCATGTAACTTTAGCAGTTGTAGAGAAAAGGGAATTTCAGCCAGAGTAATTTGTATGCAATTAGTCCCTGGTGAAATCCCCTCTTCATCACAACAGTTAAAGTTGCAGGCACAATACTAGAGTGACCATATACAAAAGAAGGCAGGGCCCCTGCAACTTTAACCGTTGTGATGAAGAGGGACTTTCACCAGGAACTAATTGCCTACAAATGACTCTGGCTGAACTTCCCTTTTCTCTACAACTGTTAAAGTTACATGAGCCCTGAGCTGGATTTTATCTTGTCACCCTATACTAGAGAGATCAGATACAAAAGAGGGCAGGGCATTCTACCAGCTTAGATCGGTTCCCCAGCTGCGGCCCTATCTGGAGAGGATGGACCTTACCTCAGTTATCCATTCACTAGTCACATCCAGCCTGGACTACTGCAATGCACTGTATATGGGGCTGCCTTTGAAGTTCGGAAACTTCAGCAGGTGAAAAATATGGCCTACCGAGAATTGGAGGAAGTGAGGTGATGTGACCACTTCATGTCTATACTGTGCCAGTGAGGTGAGGTGATCACATAATGTGTGCCAGTGCTGGTTTTGACCTTGAAAGCCCTGAATTGTTTAGGACCAAGTTATTACAAGTTCTTGCTCTCTCTGGATTGCTTGCAACACCTGTCAGTTCACTCTTTGCAGATGAAAAGAAAATAAAGCCTTTACGATTCAGGTATCGTCATGAAAACATACTAAATAAGTTGGAAAAACCTCAAAATCTGTCTGAGAAAATCAGATACGCCTGTGTTTCCTCAAAAACATCCTGTGATATAGCTCACAGCTGTGCCATTCACACAGGACATAAGATCAGATGTACACATCCCCCATGCACAAAAAAAACTCCTTTTCTTCCATGTGATTAACACTTTTTTTGTTGGAACCGCACTTTCTACGTAGAGAGTGAAATGAAGGAAGGTGAATACGTGGCTGAGAGAGGAGTATCTTGCAACAGAGGCTGGGGATATTGCTATCTACGTTATCTGCCGTGTCCCTCAGGACGTAGCTATGCTTACAACAACTGTCCGTTTCAAAGCCTACAGAAGCACTGTGCTAGATGAAGAAGTAGGTGAGGTTCCAAAGTTCACTGACAGATCTATCCTCCATCATAAAGGTGAAGGATTTGTTGCATTCCTTTAAAGAAATCACCAATTAATTCTAAGCATCAGTGCTTGGAATAGGAACAACTCCACATGATTTCAGTCACTAGAGGGTGATAGAGAGACCGTGTTGCATCAACAGCCGCTTGCCTTGTTCATCCCCCGTGTTGTCTGTACCATGATCAGTTCCCTTTTTCCTGCTAGCTCTCCCTTTTTCTTCATCTGCCTCTTCAACAAATGCTGTGTGTTCTCTCCAGAAAGCAAACAAATAACTATATCTCATGCCTTCACTCACTCATGCTCACACAGCCAGCTTTAGGGAGTGCTTGTAGTTAAATAGCGTCAGACAATCTTCTCTGACGATGTGCATAAAAGCACGAATAAACTAAGTCGATTTGAACTTGTCTAAGCTGTCTCTAGCTTGTGTTTATTGCCTCTGAACTGCTTTGACCTTGAATAGCATGGCTCTAACCTCTGTTTGTTGTGTCTAATACTAAATGCTGTGTTGCCAAGTTTTCTTTACATAAGGCAACTCTACCAATTTCGGTTGATGGCCCAGCTACGCTCCTATCTGGACAGGGACAACCTGGCTTCAGTTGTCCATGCTCTGGTAACCTCCAAGTTAGATTACTGCAATGCACTCTATGTGGGGCTGCCTTTGAAGACGGGTTAGAAGCTGCAGCTTGTGCAAAATGCAGCAGCCAGATTGGTAACAGGGACCAGAAGGTCCAAACATATAAGACCGATTCTGGCCCACATGCATTGGCTGCCTGTATGTTTCCAAGCCTGACTCAAGGTGCTGGTTTTAACCTATAAAGCCTGACATGGCTTGGGACCACAATACCTGACAGAACGCCTCACCTGACACAAACCTACACATATGATCAACATCTAAGGTTCTCCTCCGGAGGACAGCAACAAGGGAAAGGGCCTTCTCTGTGGTGGCCTCCCAATTGTGGAATGATCTCCCCAATGAGGCCCGCCTGGCGCCAACGCTGTAATCTTTTCAGCACCAGGTCAAAACTTTTCTTTTCTCCCAGGCATTTTAACAGCTTAAGTTGAGGTTTTAACTGACTTTGTGGCCAGACTTAAAAGTTTAAAATGTTTTAAATATCAGCTGTTTTATGTTTTATGGTTTAAAATTTTGTATATTGACTTTTTAATGTACAATCTTTTAATTTTTGTAAACCGCCCAGGGAGCTTTGGCTATGGGGCAGTATATAAATGTAATTATTATTATTATTATTATTATTATTATTATTAATAATAATAATCAACTCTGCTTTCAGTCACAGCAGACATTCCAACAGTAAGCGGTCTGTTTTGTCTTTGGTGTTGTCCATTTGTGGACATCTTCACCAATGAATACTTACTAGGGATATGCACTGACCCCCCAGATCGGATCGGATAGTGGATCGGAACCGGACCTGGGGGGTCGGATCGGATCGGATTTTTCCGATTTTGGGGCACACCCCTAATACTTACAGATGCCACAGTGCTCTGACCCCCCCTTTTTATGTAACAAAGCTATAGAAGTATCCCTTCCCAACACCAAGTTCCCAAAAATGTTCTGTTAAATGAATTCTGGATGAGGAGCCAATATCTCCTGGCGGATCTATCTTCAATCATTCAGACTCAATAAAGCATCACTTCATTTCAAGCAGCAACTGACTGGTTTTGTCTTTGGTCTTATCCATTTGTGAACACTTTTATTGTTTGAGGAGATTTATTGGGATTAGGGATGTTGCAGAAATCTGGAAAGGGGGTGGAGTCCAAGGACCCCCCCCCCCACGCTTGCCTAATTTGGTGCTCACTAATTCAGGCAAGCGTGGGGATCCCTTCTTACCCACGAGACACCATTTTGTGAAAAACTGTGGGTAAGCATCTTTTGGAAATTGCCATTTTGCACAAAATGGCAGAGGTAAATAGTGACGTTTAGGCAATATTGCAGTCACAAATGGTCAAATTAGACCATTCACTCCTGCAGTTTTGCAGAAATATTTACAAACAGTATTATGTAAGAAGCTTACTGGCACCATTTTGCAAAATGATGAGTAACAGGGTTAGGCAAAGCAGGACAGGATCTACACTACTGCTATAAAATGGTTTATAAGAGTTTTGACAACTGTTGGGGCCCAGGACACACTCCACATACAGTTTTCAAAACGTTTTCAAAGTGTTTTATCCTGCTTGGTGCAGATCTGGCCCAGGAGTCCTATGAGCTGCATGCAGGGCAGGGGTAGGTAAGTTCATCCATCCCTAATTGTGACCCAGCAGGGCCTTCTAGGGGGCATGTATTAAATACAGTTCCCGGGCAAGAGACTGAGCACTGTGTATGGACAGCAAAGTGCAGAGACCTCCACACACAGGCCAGTGCAAGCGTGGAAGAAAGGAGGATACACCGTGATTCCTTAGTCCTTCCTCTTTGCTTCCTTCAGCTCTCTGACACTCATCAGCTGGAGATCACATTTTAACTGGTAGAGAAAGGGGAGGGCATGTAGAAAAGAGAAGAGGAGGCCAGACAAGGCCAGCAACCACCCTCCACCTGCAGCTTAATTTCCAGAAGCCCAATTTTCCAACTTCCCTTCTCATGTGACAGAAGGATTTCCAGCCTTACCATACAGGGGTTCACACCACACACAGGCTGCATTCGGACAACACATTAAGCAACTGAGGGGGGTGGGAAACAATTGTCAGTTGTGTTGCTTATTGTGTTGTGTAGAAGGTAACACGCCGCTCACAAACTACTGACGGTATGCTATTCCGCCCAAATAAGCAACTGAAAGAAACAACTGGCTTGCAAGTTGTTTAGCTCAAAACCAGTTGTTTAAAGTGTTGTCTGCAGGGGTGAGTGGGTTAATGGTGTGTGGTGAGTGGGTTAAAACACAAGCCCATAGAAGCAGGCGGCAAGAGTGACCAAAGCGGTGGCTGCCACTCGGCTACAACTGGTGCAACTTGCAGAGGCTGCTGGGATAGAACTGGGAGGACCGAGGGAGGAGGGAGGGTGGGGAGAGGGCGGGGACTTTGTCAGTCAAATGCTGGGTTGACTATTAGTCCACTCAACGCCAGCCCCAACCACAGTTGTGTAGGAATATGTTGTGTGGGGAGTACCCACAAAATAACCAACTGTGAGCTATCTACTCAACCCACCATTGACTAATGTGTTGTCCGAATGCAGCCAGTCTATTAAAGACTCTCCGCCAGATACAGTTGGTGTGGAGCATATCTGGATTTCTACCTACAAATTCCTCTAGCTTTGCGAGAATCAATTTTTATGAAAGTTTTCATGCTGGACTCTGATTGGTAAATGGGCCCTCTCAAAGAGCTCCATGAACTTCTTCACACATGCATCTACTGCCTCTTTTCAGAGATGACCATGGCATGGCAGTCTGCAGGGCAGAAGTCCAACAGGGAGAGGCAGTGGTGGTAGCATAGCAGCAACAGCAGGCAGGCAGGCAGGCAGGCAGGCAGGCAGGCAGCAGCAGGTGGCTCTCCCTCTTCCCTGGGGTGGTGGTGGTGGTCCCCTCCTCCTGCAGGCACTTCCATGAAAGTTTCCATGCTGGATTCAAGTTGGTAAAAGGCCCCTTTCAAATATGACCATATAAGTTGTGCTCCCCACCACAACCCCCGTCCCAGACTAGGCCTGTGCAAGCCTCAGGCCTCAGAATCCCGAAACTGAAGCGTGACAGCCATTTTAGGACAGGTCTTGTGAGATTTCTCATGGGGAAACTGGCGATCTTGCGCGATCTCTCCCTGGAAAGGACGCAATAGTGCCATGCATCAGGAAGTCATGCTGGCGCCTAGCATCAGGAGGATGCACTGGCACCGGGACCGTAGATTCACCGGTGCTGAGGAGCGCGCAATGCCATGGTGGGTGGCAATGACAATAGCTCTACACTCTGCTCCTGGGCCAGTAAGTCCAGCCCCCATAGGCACTGGGGCCAGGGAGATGGGGAGGGAATGTCGGATCCACCATTTTCTGATGGATCCATCCTAAAATGGCCTCCGAGCTTTGACTTCAGGATTCTGAGGCCCGAGGCTTGCACAGGTCTACCCCAGACTACTCCTGGATCTGCTCCTTCTTCAAAATCACTTTGAACAGAAGCTAAGAGAAAAACGTTAGGTGTGCATTCATGCTCTTGCCCCAGCATCATCTTTTCCTCTGAAACAATTCTTCAAATTAAAAATCAGATGTGCTCCTGCAATGTAGGTATAGATATCCCATCATTTTTGGAAATGGAAATGATTGCATTCCTTTCAAGAAATTACAAATTAATTGCAAGCATACACCACCACTGGAAAAAAAAAAGGTTTTCAAATGCTAAAAGGAGTAACTCCACATGCTTTCAGACAATGGAGAACATGATACAGCTACAGTCACTTGTCTTGGTCATCCCCCTTGTTGTCTGTAGCTTGATCAGTTCCTTTTTCCCCCCCGATCCGTCACCTGCACCTGCAACAAATGCTTTGTGCTCTCTCTGGAAAGTAAACAAGTAACTATATCTCATGCCTTCACTCACTTATACAGCCAGCTTTACGGAGTGCAAGTATTTAAAGTGTATTTGACAGCATTCTCTGATGTTGTGAATAAAGCATGAATCATAGAATCATAGAATAGTAGAGTTGAAAGGGGCCTATAAGGCCATGGAGTCCAACCCCCTGCTCAGTGCAGGAATCCACCTTAAAGCATCCCTGACAGATGGCTGTTCAGCTGCCTCTTGAAGGCCTCTAATGTGGGAGAGCCCACGACCTCTCTAGGTCATTGGTTCCATTGTCGTACTGCTCTAACGGTCAGGAAGCTCTGGCTTCCCATCACTTGAGCCCATTATTCCATGTCCTGCATTCTGGGTTGATCGAGAAGAGATCCTGGCCCTCTTCTGTGTGACAACCTTTCAGTATTTGAAGAGTGCTATCATGTCTCTCCTCAATCTTCTCTTCTCCAGGCTAAACATGCCTAGTTCTTTCAATCTCTCCTCATAGGGCTTTGTTTCCAGGCCCCTAATCATCCTCATTGCCCTCCTCTGAACACGCTCCAGATTGTCTGCATCCTTCTTGAAGTGTGGTGTCCAGAACTGGATGCAATACTCAAGATGAGTCCTAACCAGTGCTGAGTAGAGGGAAACTAGTACCTTGCGTGATTTGGAAGCTATACTTCTATTAATGCAGCTCAAAATAGCATTTGTTTTTTTTGCAGCCACATCACACTGTTGGCTCATATTCAGCTTGTGATCTACAACAATTCCAAGTTCCTTCTCGCTTGTCATATTGCTTTGCCAGGTATGCATTGCGTTTCTTTTTCCTAGGTGTAGACCTTGGCATTTATCCCTATTAAATTTCATTCTGTTGTTTTCAGCCCAGCGCTCCAATCTATCAAAATCACTTTGGAGTTTTTTTCTGTCTTCCAGGGTATTAGAGATCCCACCCAATTTTGTATCGTCTGCACATCAGTGTTTAATAGAACACAGATATGTTAGAGATAATCACATGGTAGAGAGTGAGTAAAAGGTGGGAGAGGCTTGTGTGGATTTGGGTTGCTTGGTGGGTGGAGACTGAATTTATAAAGGGAAGGAGCAGACAGTCAGGTAGGAGATAAGGCCTTAGAGATGGATGAAGCTACATTTAGTAAGTAGGAGTTAGAATGGGTAGAGTGGGCAGAAATGCAACCAAGGGAGGTGGAATTAAAACAGAAGGAGCTGGGTGGACAGTTAGAAGAAGCAGAGTTAAGACATAAGGAGAGAGAGAAAGAGAGAGATGTTCAACTGAAAGAGTTGAAACTCAAAGAAGCAGGAGAGAGAGAGAGAGAGAGAGAGAGAGAGATGTTCAACTGAAAGAGTTGAAACTCAAAGAAGCAGGAGAGAGAGAGAGAGAGAGAGAGAGAGAGAGGTGGAATTGGAAAGGCTTAATTGGAAAAACAGAAAATATTGAGGGGGATAAAAGGAAAATTGAGGAAGAAGCCAGACCTCCGAAATTATTCCCTAAGGATTTATCCCATATATGGTTGGGGAAGGTCCACAAGTGTTTTTCACCACCTTTGAAAAGGCTGCTCAGGTGTGGAAAATAGCTCTCAAAGAATATAAGAGATTTATTCCTAGCTTGAGTGAAGGAGACTTGTCTGAATTGTATAACAACTTTCCTGTGGATGAGGTAGTGGACTTTGAAACTTTTAAGGCTGCTTTATATCAGAGGTTTAGATATGGGCCTGAATTTGTCAGAAAGAGGTTTAGGAACACTACAAAAACTTCATGTAAGTCCCATGTGGAAATGGGTTACACTAGGCTGACCATATGAAAAGGAGGACAGGGCTCCTGTATCTTTAACAGTTTCATAGAAAAGGGAATTTCAGCAGATGTCATTTGTGTATGAGCAGAACCTGGTGAAATTCCCTCTTCATCACAAAGTAGGGGTGTGCACGGACCCCCCGGATCGGATCGGGACCCGGATCGGGACCTCCAATTTTGTCCTGGACCGGTTCGGACAAAATCGGAGGCCCCCCGGACCGGATCGAGTCCGATCCCGACCCAAAAATCGTTAATTTTTGGATCGGCCGCCATTTTTTTCCCCATAGACTTGCATTGCAATGCAAGTCTATGAGAAAAAAATGGCGGCGGGTGGGTGAGGGGGTCCCTAACTCCCTCCCGCCCCCCCGGGGCCGTCCGCTGTGGACGGCCCCGGCAGGTAAGCCCCCTCCCCCGCGCTCCCTACCCCCCCTGGGGCCACCCGCTTCCATCCGCTGGCGCCCGCGGGCGCCAGCGGATAGAAGCGGACGGCTCCGGGGGGGGTAAGCCCCCTTCCCCGCCACTGCTTACCTTCTCGGCCCGTCCGCTCCCGTCCGGCGCCGGCGGCTACTACCAGCGGGCTCCGCGGCCTACACTCGAGTAGCGCGCCGGGTGATGACATCACCCGGCGCGCCACCCTAGAGCAGGCCGTGGAGCCTGCTGGTAGTAGTAGGCGCCGGCGCCGGACGGGAGCCGCCGGGCCGGGAAGGTAAGGGCCCCCCTCCCCCCTCCGCGCGCCCCCTCCTCCCCTCCACGCACCCCCTCCTTACCTTCCCGGCCCGGCGGCTCCCGTCCGGCGCCGGCGCCTACTACTTCCAGCAGGCTCCGCGGCCTGCTCTAGAGTAGCGCGCCGGGTGATGACATCACCCGGCGTGCCACCCTAGAGCAGGCCGCGGAGCCTGCTGGGAGTAGTAGGCGCCGGCGCCGGACGGGAGCCGCCGGGCCGGGAAGGTAAGGGCCCCCCTCCCCCCTCCGCGCGCCCCCTCCTCCCCTCCACGCACCCCCTCCTTACCTTCACGGCCCGGCGGCTCCCGTCTGGCGCCGGCGCCTACTACTTCCAGCAGGCTCCGCGGCCTGCTCTAGAGTAGCGCGCCGGGTGATGACATCACCCGGCGCGCCACCCTAGAGCAGGCCGCGGAGCCTGCTGGGAGTAGTAGGCGCCGGCGCCGGACGGGAGCCGCCGGGCCGGGAAGGTAAGGGCCCCCCTCCCCCCTCCGCGCGCCCCCTCCTCCCCTCCACGCACCCCCTCCTTACCTTCTCGGCCCGTCCGCTCCCGTCCGGGGCCGGCGGCTACCACCAGCAGGCTCCGCGGCCTGCTCTAGAGTAGCGCGCCGGGTGATGACATCACCCGGCGCGCCACCCTAGAGCAGGCCGCGGAGCCCGCTGGGAGTAGCTGCTAGTGCCGGACGGGAGCGGACGGGCCGAGAAGGTAAGCGCCCCCCTCCTCCCTCCCCCCCGCTGTCCACTTTCATCGGCAGGCGCCCGCTGGCGCCCGCCAATGGAAGCGGCGGTGGGCGCCAGTGGGCGCCCGCCGATCCGCCGATCCTCCGAACCGGTTCGGAGCCTTTTCGGACCGGTTCGGATTGGATCGGCCGATCCAGCTGCGGGATCGGAAATCGGATAATTTATCCGATTTCCCACTGGACCGGACTCGGATCGTGGATCGGGTCCGATCCAGTGCACATCCCTATCACAAAGTTAAAGCTGCAGAAGCCCTGCCCTCTTTTGTACATGGTCAAGAGATAGGGCTCCTGCAGCTTTAACTGTTGTGATGAAGAGGGAATTTCACCAGGTTATATATGCATACAAACAACACCTGCTGAAATTCCCTGTCCTTTGCAACTGTTAAAGATACAGGAGCCCTGTCCTCCTTTTCATATGGTCACCCTAGGTTACACGCCTATTGAGTATTTTGAGGAATGTATCAGTAGTGCTTGTGTGAAATCCAAAGAAGATCTGGAAGAATAAAAAGGGAATTTTACCTCAGAAACATGTCACTATCAAAGGCATTACTGACAAACCTATACAGCTTCTGTTGGCACGGGTTACAGTGTCATGGAGAGAATCTGAGGGTACATATGAAGTAAGGATGAATTCTGAACAGAGCGAGCCCTTTGTATTAGGCTGAGGTATTGTGACATCTGGGAGACAGGCAATTTGGTCACAAGATCACGAACTAAGGCCCAAAAGCCAGATCCAAAAGATGAGGCTTACTTACACACAGCCACCTACTTTAGGAGTAACCCTGTAGTAGACACAGTAATTCAGGCCTACTCCCAGTCAGACCCATCACTTACCAACCAGGGTGATTGCCCTATGGAAGCTACTGTATCTCTGTATCTCCTGGAAGGCAGGTTCATGGGTTGACAGTGGGTTTTTGAGGCCCCAAGCTGTTGAGAGGAAGAGACTCAGAGTCACAAAGAGAGCAATTTTGCAGGGGAAACGGACTGCTTCATAGGGAATGGCTACGGCAAACAGGGGAGACAGTTATGAAGCTGAGAGGCTGTTAGTTGTCCCTACACCATATAGGGACCAGCTCAAGTCTCTGGCTCACGACACACCCTGGGCTGAACATATGGGGATTGGCAAAACATGACAGTGTTCATTAGCTAATTTCTACTTTCCTAATATTGCACAGGAAGTCACTAATTTCTGCACGTCCTGTACCGTCTGCCAGAAGATGGGAGAAGCAGGAAGAGAATTAAGAATTCCTTAAAATCCCTTGCTTTTGATTGGCCGACCCTTATATAGAGCAGACATAGTTATTGTGAGATCATTTTCAAAGCCAACACAGAGTAGAAAAAGAAACGTGCTCCCATTTGGATTGATGAATAGGTCTTCAGCATTCCAGTCGGTCATGGCTAGTTATGCAATAGCTTATATTGATTATGTAGCATTCTTCAGCCATTTGTGAACAGAACATGTGCAACACCTCCAATATGTTCTGTCTTCCTTCGAGAAAGTAGGACTGACAACTAGAGCAGATGGTGACCTAGCTAAATTACTGGCACTCAAGTAGAGAACAGGACATTGACTCAACTAGAAAACAAGGTTGCAGCCATTAACTTTTGGCCAACTCTCACCACAAAGAAACAAGTCAGAACTTTTGCAGGGTTGGCGGGTTACTACTGGAGATTCATCAGCAAATTTGGATAAATTGTGGTGCCATTGCATGAACTCATTAAAATACACAAGCCTGGCAAAGTGACTTAGTCTGAATCATATCAAATAGCTTTTGACTAATTAAAGAAAGCTCTCTGTAATGCACCCAATTTTGACCAGCCATTCATTCTGGCAGCTGAGGCATCAAAGACAGGAATTGGGGGTGTACCCATGCAGGAAAAGGAAGGCACCAATCATCCAATAGCCTACTACAGCTGCAAGCTGAATGATCATGAAAAGAATTACTCATCTGTACAATAAGTGTGCCTAGCCATTATATGGGCACTGGACAAAGTCAAGCCATATGTCTGGGCCCAAAAATTAAATGTGCTGACTGACCACTGAACACTTATGAGGCCGGAAACCATGAAGGATCACAACCAACTTCTCCAGCCTTGGTCTTGGAAACTACAGGAGTTCCAGGCAGAGGTTCACCATATTGGTGGAAAAGACAACTTTGTTGCAGGCAGAAGGGAAGCCTCTAGTGTGCCCATTACATAAGACTTTCTTCCTGTCCTGAAGGGTAAGGCTATGCACGAACCCCCTAATCCGATTCAGATCTGGATCTGACAGGTCCGGATCAGGCCCGATCCAGATCTGGATCCGTGCACAGCCCTACTGAAGGGGTATTGGCCAGAAGGACTCTGTTGCATGGGCTAATACTTTCCACTGACTTTGGGTGAGGGTGAAGAGTTTGTTGGGGGGTTGTTTGTTCGTTCTGGGGATGGGTTTTGTAGGAGGAGAGTTTTTTTCTCTTGCAGAGGTTCAACTGCAATGATCAATGGCACTTCCCCCCCTCCCTGCCGTCTATTTTCTCCAAAATGTCTTATGTGTAGCTCCAACATGACATCCCTTTACAAGTGCAAAAGTGTGGGGCACAGGAGCATTTTGGGGAAAGAATATGGAATGGTGGCTGCTGTAGCCACTCAGTCCAACACATCTACTCTTAGTACTGCACCCTTCATTGAGAACACTTTTAATTGACTGGCTCACCCCCTCATTCCAAACCACAACCAAGACTTTGGCAGCTATGACTGCAACACTCTCCCCCTCCCCTGCCAGGTCAGAAAACCATTTGTATTCATGAGTCTCCATGGTGGGATTCCCAGAACTAGTTCCCCACACTACCTGATCAGCTAAAGAAGACTTCAACATGGATATTTTAACAACTACATTTTGGACCCACTGTGTAAACTGGTCTTGCGATGCATTCACCTGCACTGTTCAAGCGCCGAATCTGGCAAGTAATGTCCTCTGCTTGAAAACTGGGTTAGACATTTGTGGCAATGAGCCAGGGATGTAAGGTGAAGGACATCAGAGGCACCTGTGTTCCTTCAAAAACATCCGGTGATATAGCTCACCATCTGTGCCATTCACACAGGACAGGACATCATTTGTACACATCCCCTCCTTGCACACACACCTTTCCTCCAAATGATTTATAGGGCTTTTTATTATTATTATTTTGAAGGGCATAGGGCCCAGGAACAAGTCCTTGGGCAAAGCAGCAGATACTTCCATCCAGTTTAATGAGAACTATTTGATGTGCACCCTTTGAGTTTTCTAGCCAGCTGTGGAGTCACTGATAATAGTGTCAATGGAAACTACAGAAATAATTCATGTTTGTATGTGTGTGTGTGGGGGGGAGGGAGTTCTATGACGTTTAGCTACAGGTTGTTCACTTGACCATTTGCAACATTTATACAACAGAACCCCATGCACCCTTATGCGGCATTACATTACATGGGGCTGAAAAGATGAAAGCCTTTATCACACCTACCCGCTTTGCTTATGCAGGTTTCCCCCTCCGTTTCCTATGTGAGTGTAGCCCTTAGATCACACGTGGTTGGTTTTGCTCTGATACCTCAGCTAAGCCTGCGGAGGAGGGGAGGAAACGGACAATCCCCATTCAGGGATATTTCAAAAGAGGAAGGGGGAAAAAGGAGCACTCAGGGCGTGAGAGCAGAGCGAGGGGGGCAAGGTCGTCATGTGAAAGAATTTGGATTAAAGTCACGGCGGGTGTGGAACAAACCACCCGTGTGATAAAGGTCCTAATGTGAAATGGTTCTAGGATATTCCTGTTGGTGATTGACTGTAATATACAGGCTTATGCATTTTAGAACGCACTTCTAAGGAATTGCTTTATTTGTCCATTTAACAACAACAGAGCAAGGCGTTAGAAAGACAGACAGGTTCAATGTGTCAATTGAACAACTATAAGGTAGGACTCTAAACCAAATGAAAAAAACCCTAGGGCTGATTTTCATACCCTTTACACAGAATCTGCCTTGGCTGTGGTCAGTGCCAGACATATGGTCTGAATCCAGTCAGACCTTTTGTTGTTGTTGTTGATGCTTTTCTGTCTGTAACATAAAGGAAAATGTGTTACAAAGTGGATTTTTCTTAAGCTTTGTACACGGTTTTACAGGGACATGACCAAAATGGGCAATAACACACACACACCTCCTTGGGATAAATCTTTGACTTTTCTCTAAAGACATTCAACAAACACAAACCAGATAATGGATGTTGTTTTCTGTCAAATGCAGTCATGTCTTTAGCCTGCACAAAATGCTAAAGGATGGTTCAATTGTGCATGTTGTAACTGGGAGGAAAATGACAGAGGATGACCATTTCAATATTTGGACACAGTTTGGTGTGGTCCACAAATTCAATATGAGTCAAGTCACGCAGTGATGGGTATATTTCTTTGGTATACTTTTTTGCCCACACCTCATACCAAGTAACAGATCCATCCCCAATGTTTTCAAATGTGTAAAGTTCCTGAACGAACCTGACATGACTTGAGTTTCTTCTTCATGTGAGATGGATGTCATTACAGCAAACTGTAAGCAGGTTGGTTTTAGTTACTGAAATAAGACCGCAGTAGGGATGTCATGTGGGCATCTGACTAGGTCCAGGAGTCTGGTGGACTCCCCGGCACTCTCCCTCCCCCAAGACCCAGCTTGCTGAGTTGTGGCATGTTTGTTCAGAGACTGCTTGAGAGCCATCCTCCCTTGCCTGGAGCCTCTATTCTGTGCAACAATGGGGGCTCCAGAAATTGTGTATTTCCAAATTTGTGTAGACAGTGGCCATAAAGTCACCATTTTAGTTAGTTATGTGTCTTCAAGTCAACTTTGATTTACGCCAACCCTGTGAATCAGTGACTTCCAGTTCCATCTGTTGTAAATGACCCTATTCAGATCTTGTAACTTCATGTCCGTATCTTCCTTCATGGAGTCAATGCATCTCCTATTTGGTCTTCCTCTTTTCCTTCTACCTTCTGATTTCCCTAATATTATTTTAGCCAAAAGTCCCCACTTACGGAAAATAAATTTCTCATCTACAATGCATAATCCATTACTTCCACAATAGTACACCAAGATAAAGTTATTTAAGGGCAGAAATCTCTCCTATTTCTTCTGCAGCTTCATTTAAATCTTCATACGTGGTACAAACATTGGTCATGAATGTGCCCTCTACCTTTCTTACTACTGGCCGGTGAAAGAAAAGCAATTACAACATACAGGTCCCTTCAGAACAGTGGAGTATGCTAATCTATTTAGACAGCCATAAACGACAAAATGCTCTTGGACCCATAATATCATGTCTGAAGTCATAGCTTTCTGTCTAGCAGCTCAAATTTTAACACATTTGATAGACGATCTGCTTCCTATGTGTAGTTCTCTATATCCAGCTTTTCCTATCTTTTCAGTTGTTCAGTAGTGGTAGCTCCCTCAGAATGTTCAGTTCAAGGGTTCTCATTAGGGATGTGCATGGACCCCCTGGATCAGATCGGGACCCGGATTGGGACCTCCGATGTCATCCTGTATTGAGCACGATCTTTAAAAAAATCATAGAAAACCGAGGGTTTGAGCAATTGCTCTGATTTTTTTCACAAATGACCAGCCAGATCCCATCTTCAATGTCCCACAAGTTTCAAGTTTTCATCTTTAAAAATGAAGAAGTTACAGCAGTAGGTGGGGCTTTTGGGGGACCCCCCTATAACTTTTTAATTTGAAAAGATAGAGACATTAAGCTTTTTGGACATTGCAGATTGGATCTTGCTAGTCTTGGCTCCCCAAATTTCATGTCATAATCATGTCAAACAAAAAAGTTATGCATGCGTTTCCCCCAATGCAAACCTATGGGGAAAAAAGCAGATAACAAGATGACAGAACGGAGGCCCGGTCAACCAGCTGTGTCACTAAAGTTGCACAAACATTAATAAATTCATATAAAATCGAGGGTTGGAGGGATCGATCTCTAATTTCATACACATAATTAGACATACCGCATAAGCATTGTGACCAAATTTCAAGCCTGTAACTTTGAAAATACAGAAGTTATAGGCATTTTTTCTAAAAAAAAAAAAATCAGCTCTATAGGGCACAATGGGGCTGCAAATTAAATATCGGATTTCCGATAATTATCGAGAAGACAATATGATTAACCTATGATATAATCCGATCAAAAAAAATTTTAAAAGTGATTTCCAATAACGATACGATAATTTCGGGCGTGCACACCCCTAGTTATGACCACATCTAAAATAAGATATTGTAGAAATATACACCAGTTGCCGGGGCACATGGGTGGGAGGGTGCTGTTGCACCATATCCTGCTTGTGGTTCCCTGGTTGACAGTTGGTTGGCCACTGTGGGAACAGAGTGCTGGACTAGATGGACTATTGGTCTGATCCAGCAGGGCTCTTCTTATGTTCTTATGTTCTCATTGAGTTGCGTGAACTCATTATTATATACATTACTTGCTGATATGCCCAGTGTTGCTCGGGTCCGTGAATATTCCCTCTTCATCACAACAGTTAAAGGTGCAGGCACTATACTAGAGAGACCAGATACAAAAGAGGGCTGGGCTCCTGCAACTTTAACAGTTGTGATGAAGAGGGAATTTCACCAGGAACTAATTGCATACAAATGACACTGGCTGAAATTCCCTTTCCTTTACAACTGTTAAAGTTACATGAGCCCTGACCTGGATTTTATCTGGTCACCCTATCTTTAGAAGTGTGGGGAATTACCCCAAAGGCAACTAGTTTCTTCTCCTAATGCTTGCCCTGGTGCTTTTCCTCTAAGAACAAATCTTTCCAGCCTGCGGATGCTTTTTCCCACACACTGTGCATCCAACACTTCATCCAGTCTTCCTCTTCCTGCCTCCTAATCTGTTTAGACAATTGACGACCTCCATCACACATAATCCCCCCCACCTGGTTTGCCTCCGCGTTTTTTTACCTCTGAGGCAGAAGCGTGTCAACCTTATGATCCCTTTCACCTGAATACGCTGCTCTTTCGCTCCTTCAGTCCTTTGCTAGTTTGCTCTTCCACTCCACTCCAGTCCACACCACTCCACCCCTTCTCATTCTCCTTTCAGTTAGGTCCTGGCAGATGAGTGCTTCAACCAGACTGCCTTTCTCCCGGGCAGTTCTTTGGTGGCATTGAGGGAGTACAATTCTGTCTCTGCAGAGTTTCAGGCGTTGTATGATTTAAAAAAAAAAAAACACTTTGGAGCCTGGGATGCTAGGTTTGGTTTTTTATGTGGAGGCTTGGAGCTGGCTGCTAGGAGAGATGGCTTTTCCCTGCCAGGACCTGATGCAATCCATTCAAGATCCTGTTCCTTTAAAACTACATGGAGGTTTACTGCACATTTAATGCATTTAGGGAAAATAAAGACGTTTTGCATTCTAGGAAAGGCGGGGTATCAGAAGGACAGGCATGACATCATGTGAGTACTGTGCTGCAAATCCACACACCAGGCATGGCAAGAGTGTACTAAATCGCCGGTATGATGGAGGCCTATGCCTGTCATTTTACGTAAATTTCTCCTTATATAGCTGCCATTTGCGCAAATGGCCCTTTACAAAAAAATTAAGCTGAGCTGCCATTTTTACGCAAAATAGTGGCTGGGCAAGGGATCAGGGATCCCCGCACATGCCTGCCTCGGTGCATGCAGAATCAGGCAAGTGTGGGGATTTGAGGACTGGCATCCAGGGGGCTGAGCCGGCAAGAATTTGTCAGACTTCCAGCTCCAGCCGGATGACCACAACATCTCTACTGCTGCTCCCACTGCCCTGCCAGCTTCAGCCTCTGAGTTCAGAGATTTTTGAGCAGCAAGGGCGCAATTGATAGGATTGTACCCTAAGTTAGTGTGCAATCCTAAGCCTGTTTAAGCAGGGGAAAAATGTCCTACAACTCCCAGCATTCCCCAGCCAACATGGGGAGATGACATCCCAGCCTGCTGGGAGTTGTTTATCAACGTTGCTTAGCAGTGTTGTTCTTTGAACACTAGGAAACTACAATGGGGGAGTCTATACCAGCCATTTATTGCAGGATACTCTCACAGCCGTCACTAATGGGGCACATGATGATCACCTGCTCCCACAGTGCTCTCAGCTCCACCTTTCAGTTTTCCTGGAATATCCCTGACTGCTTTTGTCACGTTTTTTCCGGCTCTCTTGCTTCCATTCTGAAGAACGTTTGTGATGTGCTCCCACCCTTTGCGAGGTCATTATTGGTTTTGGAGGTGTGTGGGAATGGACCTGTCCGCCATTTTCACCACATGTTTTGGATGGGTATCAGCATATTTTACTGCCGTGTGTGTGTGTGTTTAATACAAACATATATCTGTGCAGAGGATCATATTATTTGACAAGGTTCCTATCCCCCACCCTGATACATTCTACCGATACACATGCAGAAGCACTCTAATGGGGCGTATGCGCTCCCGCAACAGCACTCCTGTAATTGCAGTAAAGATCAGTCATGTGTGTTCCCCACAAATCCCTGTCGTGGAAGTGGAGAACATTCGGGAGCATCCCTCTTCCATAGCGAAAGGGCTGCAGGTGTAGATTAGCCCAATGTAAATACTAAGTGTGATTATTTCTAGAGTAGGAACAAGATAGCAAAATCTTGCCTCCAGGCAAACTTCCACTTCTCTGGATTTTCCTGCCCTGGCTCACTGAATAGTACTTCGGACTGTTTCTCATCTCTGTTATCATTGTTTCTGCAGGATATACAAAGTTATAAGAAATGTTTAAGTTACCAGAAAGGACGGAGGCACCTGCGTTATTCCTACAGGCTTTGCTTTTCAGGATCCTTTGGCCTTCTTGGATATATTAAATATTTAATTACAAGTTTTTTCCCCTTGTTCTTGTTGTGGGTGGGGGGGAAGAGAAATCCCATTTGTCCATAGGAAGAAGATTCCACTGTTTTTTGTACACTTTGGCAGGGGAGTTGGGGCTCCAATACAAACTTTGAAAATGTATGGATGGTGGTTCAGTGATCATGAACCCTGATAAAAGAACTTGATCTTGTGGAACTCTGTAATTATGTGCAGCCAAATGCAGTTACACTTTAAGGAGACCCTATGGAAAGGAGGACAGGGCTCCTGTATCTTTAACAGTTGTATTGAAAAGGGGATTTCAGCAGGTGTCATTTCTATGCACGGTGAAATGAAAGGAGAAACAGGTTGTCAAGTTGCGAAGGATTTATTGATACAAAGCCTGATGCATTTTGGCCTGTGTCCTTCAAAGGCTTTCTTCAAGGGGTGGTCAGAAGATGTCTGCAGATTTTCCTCTAACAAGTAGGCTGACCAGATAAAATCCAGGTCAGGGCTCATGTAACTTTAACAGTTGCAGAGAAAAGGGAATTTCAGCCAGTGTCATTTGTATGCAATTAGTTCCTGGTGATATTCCCTCTTCATCACAACAGTTAAAGTTGCAGACACTATACTAGAGTGACCATATACAAAAGAAGGCAGGGCCCCATCTTTCATCTGACTTGGATGCTTTGGTTTTTGGTTTTTCGTCATTTGTATGCATGCAGCACCTGGTGAAATTCCCTCCTCATCACTTCAGTTCAAGAGGCAGGAGCCCTGCCCTCTTTTGTATCTGGTCACTCTAGTACAGCTCCTGCAGCTTTAACTGCTGTGATGAAGAGGGAATTTCACCAGGTGCTGCATGCATACAAATGACACGTACTGAACTTCCCTTTTCTATACAACTGTAAAAGATACAGGATCCCTGTCCTCTTTTTATATGGTCACCCTAGTTACTATGCTACTGCAGATGTTCCCTGTCAACATGAGAAATTGCATTGGGGTGTTGTGTATTCACCATTTAATTCTGAGAAACATGCGGGAGGAGGGGGAGCTGAGCAGCCATGACCATGCAGCTCTGCTAACTCATCAGATATTCCCAACTTCATGCTTGTCTTTGTCCTAAGTGAGGTGGTGAGAAAGTTTCCCAGATACTGAGCAAATGGTTGAGCTTTCAACTGACTGCACAGAATCTGAACTGAAAACTAGATCCTCAGAATAAACATTGGGAGGTGATTGACAGACTGATGACATGGAGCTTAATTATTAATTATTGGCTTGTTGGTTTTTGGAAATCCTGCTGGTTGAAGACCAGGGTATAGGCAATTTCATGTTGGCTCAAGCTTGAGTGACCATATGAAAAGGAGATAGGTCTCCTGTATTTTTAACAGTTGCATAGAAAAGGGAATTTCAGCTGGTGTCATTCATATATCTGCAGAACCTGGTGAAATTCTCTCTTCATCACAACACGTAAAGCTGCAGGAGCCCTGTCCTCTTTTGTATCTGGTCACTCTAGTATAGCCCCTGCAGCTTTTACTGTTGTGATGAAGAGGGAATGTCACCAGGTGCTGCATGCATACAAATGACACCTGCTGAAATTCCTTTTCTATCTAACTGTTAAAGATACAGGAGCCCTGTCTTCCTTGTCATATGGTCACCCTATAACCGAGGTGTACTGCTGAGACTGAGGTGAGATTGAAATCCACAGCGTTGCATAGGGGATTCTCAGGGGAAAATGTCCTTTGCAGGCAAAATATTTATAAGTTTGAAATTTTTATATACCGTTGTATAAGGATATTTAGTATGTGTATTAGTTTGAACTTGTTTTCGTTCTATAGCTTAATAAAAATAAGTTTTACCATTTCTTTTTAGTTGATTAATTGAAGTTCAGTGTCTTTTAACACTAAAGACAAACCGCTTGAAAAACCATTGCCTAGAAAAAGACAATCAAGGAGAAGAAAAATGCTTAGTTGTGTGTAAGCTTCTTAAATTGCACAAAGGTATTCAGAATACCGAGGTATCTAGGATACCTTAGAAATTGGTGAGAGATGTATTATGCAAGGGACCATTTAGAAAAGTCAAACTGAATGATAGGCTAAATTGGGTAGGGATTTCAGGAACTATCAAATCATTTCAATATCCCCCTACATACCCTCCACCCTCCCCAAATCCTCCGTTTGTACAATTACAACCTATTTCACATTATCCTAACACCTTTTTCCCAGAAGGGAAAACATTACTACAAAACCAAATATTTGGGAGATTGAAAATGCAGTACACTTCACTCCAAAATTGTACATAGGGATGTTGGAGGACTCCATCTGAAAGGTCACGTTCACCAACCTTTCAGTAGCTTGGTGCCCCGGACTTTGGCTCACTTACCCGCGAGCTAGCCTGACTCGATTTGTATCGAATCGGGCCACCTGCAGATCTTCAGGTGCCCCCGCCAATCAGCATTTACACAAGTTCTGTCCACTCTGCAAATCTCGGTCATAATTTATGTACTTTTTGCAAATTGCAGCCATGAATATGCTTAACATGCAAATTGTAGCTACAATTTGTGTAAACGCTGATTTTAAGAGGGGGGAAACGTTGCAACTTTTCTTAGCTACCGCGAGCTTTTTATACAGTTTATAACAATAGTGATAACTGTTGGGCTCTGATCACATGTTTTAACATGCCATGATATGTTATAAGAGCTCTCTATATTCTTATATTTTTCTTGAACAATATAGGGGGAAACTCGCACAGTGAGAACATAGGGAGTATTGAAACATTTAAAGTTTTTCTAGTTTAACACTTGGCTAACACAACAGTAGTATTCCTGTAAACAGGGGCTCATCTCGTTTATTTACTAGTAGAAATATGGGAGAGGGAATAGCTCAATAAAGGAACTAGTCTGCTCTCTAGGGATTTCATCTCTCCATACAGGATTTACTATATATGATTTCTCATTTAGTTTAATAACAGACCCTTAACACAAAATGGTTGGAACCCAATTCTGTTCACTTTTCAAGGAGGAACTTGTCAAGGATAGCAAATCAGGATGTGAAATGTAACCTGGGGTCTCTGACTGTGGTATGGGGTCTCTAACAGATTCGTTGATGTTGAAACTTGGGGCCATAGAGTTATGGTGTCTCTTAGCTATTGGGTGAAATGTGAAATCTTGCCCATGTCTTTTCTTTTGTTTTATTTGTGTAATCTGCAGATTTAAGGGCTTTTTTTCATATGGGGCTTTGTTCAAGGGCAAAGCATATCTCCTTTCAGAATTATCTGAATTTTGGTTATTCACAATTGAGTTTGTGTGATCATACCATATATACCAGTATATCATTTGTTGATATTTGTTTCTTTTTACATAGAATTTTAAATAGTTGAAGCTTTCAATGTTAAAGGTACCTGGTCTTGGCCATCTTAAGGTCAAGCTATTTTTAGTACATTCTGGCCAAACTTCTTCAAACAATTTCTTTAAAATTCTGGTACGCATTCTCACTGGAAGAGGACACGGAGTTGAGTAAATGTAACATATTTCTTCCAAAGGGGTGCGTGCTGTTACGTCATTAACAGTAGCCGTATTTTATCTAATTTCAATTAGAAGTCGTAAAGTTTTAATTTTTTGTTTGTTTGTTTGTTTCTTCTTTTTCAGTTATATGGCTAAAAGTTCACTTAGAGATACTTCGTATCTCAGGTGCCTTGCCGCAAACTTGCCGTCAGAGCATCCTCTTTCAGGTTTTCTGGTGGCAAGAAATGCCTACCTTAGGTTTTCAACTACTCATCAATCAAGCAACTAAAGCTCTATGATCTAACCACAAAGGGTTGTCCCAGCCACACTGGATGCATACACTCAATAGCCTGCTTTTCCACTAGGCCCAGTGAAAAAACCTGGCATTGATTTTAATAGATTATGCCTCTTGTGGGTTCTCGGACAGAACCTTGCTTGTCAACTCCTATGAACCTGATAGACACTGTGAGGGTTGTAACTCAACTCAACTGCGCTGGCAGGTGAACCATAAGCCAGAGTCCTTCCTGGTCAATTGTGAGTTTGGGTGCGACTTCCAAACAATCTGTCCTCTGCGAACCCTGGATTTTCGCTAGCTCTGATCCTTGATCCGTCTATCAATTTTACCACACACTATTTTCCAAACTATTCTTCTCAAAACTTTTTACTGGCCGGCTACACATACACACAATTCACAAAATAACAAACTTGTTTGCCTCCCCCCCCCACAACCCAACCCAACAAAGTGGATCCAGTCCCAAAGAGTTTTTGAAGACAGAAATGCTGCTAACCAGCATGGTACTTACCACCTTAGAGAGTGTTCCGAAGTCCGCAGGAGAGACAAAGGGCAAAAAGCTAACCTCCAGTGGTCTCCCGGAACTCAGAACTCTCAGTCAGAAAATCCGAGTCACGGCACCATTTGTGGTGAGAAAATCTGATTAGAATGGTTAATTTGACAAATTATGGAAGTATTTCCTTTCTCAGAAAATATGACTAATCTCTCACTCAGCAACTGGATTTTAATGGAGACCACAAGTAGAATTATACTCACAGCATGATTTTCTCTTCAGAAAGGCTTTTATTGTTACGAACAGCTGTTCTGGGTTCTGACTGACATACTGAGACAAGATACTTGGTTTTATACATGAATGATTCATGCATACTTAGCATTTTCAAAGGAGGGGGACATTAGGGTTGGCCTATCAAAGGTTACTTTCAGACACAATCAGAAAGGCTGACAAGACATACATCTTCTGCTTACACGAGTATAAAATTGCTGATTGATGTAATACAAGTATAGCAAAGCAGCTGGATGAAGCACATGATATAGATTAACTTTCTCTAACACAAGATGCCTTTTGCGGTTCCAGCCAAAGGACAAATATAATCTCTGGAAAGCTCTTAACTTCCCTGTTCCAAGCAACTGTAGCATCTCTTAGTTTCGCTTCCACAATCAGGTTTAAGACATTATGAAATATTGAAATGGAGCCCTCAGCAATACCACGATGAGCATTATAGTTTATCAGTGACTAGGCCATTTGAGCTATTGGTTTGATCACACCTGAAATATTCCCTCAACACTGCTCTAAAGTCACCCACTGGGGACTAGAACTTTGACAAATCAGTCATAGTTCTACACTCTAAACACTATACCGCACTTGCTCTATGCTTCCTTTATTCATTTATTTCTATTAATCAAATTTCTATCCTAATTCCCACAAATCTGGCAATGGAGGTTGCAAAGCACCAAGCACAATAAAAATACAATGTAATTTAAAATGCTGAACTATAAATCAAAATCCATGATGAAATGTATAAAACCACCCTAAAATAAGGATGTTTTTCCCCCTTTAGCCTAAGAAGGAAAAGTTCCTTGCCCTGAATCCTTTGAGCCCAGAAGTTTGAAGTAAAATCCCAGTGAATGAGCAACAACTTGAGCATGTGACTGTGGAAGCAAGTCCTGTTTGAAAAAAATATTCCCTGGTGGAGGGAAAGAATGCCAATTGTGACAAAACAGCAACAGGTCAACTGGTACAACACATGCCTGAGGCTGGGAATAAAGGTAAAGGATCCACCAGTAAAGAACCAGAGGGATGCAACCTGACAAGAGGAATACCTACAAGGAACCTGCACCCCATGTCTCACTCTGGCTTGAACTAGAAGCATAACCCTTCCACCAGGCAAAGCTTTCTGCATTGGAAATGGAAAGACATGCCTCCCATGCCTTTCCAAAGTTTTCCAAGTTTCCCCAAAGCTTTTCTTTGGGACTTCCCTGTGAAGGAATATTATACTAGTCGGGATTGTTAAGATTGGGGGAAAACAGAGGCTAAGGGGAGACATGATGGAGGTTGTACAAAATTATGCATGATGTCGAGACCGTGGATAGGAAGACATTTTTCTCCCTCTCTCTTAATACTAGAATCCAGGGTCATCCCATGAAACTGACTGGTGGAAGATTGCACAGATGAGTTTTGTACTGGAACAGTCTTTAATATTCATGTTGTACATGCTCTTTTACATTGTTTACTTGAATAATGATATATTTTTTTAAAAAAAATGATCAGCATGAATGGATTTTTTACACCCTTTTAAGAGCTAAAAACTGAAATTACAACAGTGGGAGGAACACTGATGCCACCTTCAAATGGATGCATATTTGGATATTTGGTCTACATTTGTTAAAGTCTATGTATAATTACTAGACAGTTGTATACAGTTGAAGGAAATCCATGTACATTAAAAAAAAACAAACCCAAAAAACAAAGGTCCCCTCTACAACGATTCGCTTTTGCGCCCGGTTAGGCGATTATGCGCATAATCGCTAAAGCGCATTTACACCCAATACCTCTGCACGAGAAGCGGCGAGAGGCAGCAAAGCGCATTAACGGATGACCAAAATGCACTTTACAAGTAGTTAATGCGCATAAGCGCTTGTTCACATAGTCAAAATGCGCTTTAACGGCCGGAGCAAAATAAAACTCACGATTTAACGTGCATTCGATAATGCGCATAATCGGAGAGATAACGTGCCTCTACGCCCGATTTGCGCTCCGTTCTTGTAGAGGTAAAAAATTTTAAGCGCCTTGAAAGAGCTTTAAACCTCTCTTGTAGAGGCAGCCAAAGTCTTACATAATAACTGCAACTTCTTATTTTGATCAACTCATTAAATGATTAGAGACCCCCAATAATAATTCACATGGTGGGTGCAATCCTATATTAAATTACCTGAGAGTATGTTCCATGAACTCTATCAGATTTATTTCTCAGTAGATAAAAATGCCAAGCTACTTTCTGTATTCATTATTAAATTCTTGTAAATTCGATGGACTAAATAAACACTAAGGTTAGTAAATAAACATTTTTGAAATTATTTCTTTTCCTTCTCTGCATCCTGTAGAACAAGGACACATGGGAAATTGTTGCCAGTTGTTAGTATATAATAGGGGTGTGCATGGACCCAAGAAATCAGATCAGAATCAGATTCAGAACGTGAACCAATGCCTCAGATTGGATCGGTTTGGATCAGAGTTTTCCTGGTTCAGATCTTATCCAATTCTGATCCGAAAATCAGACCTATGATTTTCGGATCGGACTGTTTTGGGTGTTTTCGCCATAGGCTTGCATTGGGGGAAAGAAAGCTTTCCCCCAATGCAAGCCAATGCAGAAAACATGGGGACGGGTGAATGGGGACCTAACTCCTCCCTCCCTGTCCCTCTCCCCTCACTCACGCTCCTTACCTGCCAGGGACGTCCGCTGCTGTCCGCTGCCATCCGCTGCCATCTGTGGGTCCCTACTACTGAGAAACAGGCTTCATGGCCTGCCTCTCAATAGCACGCCGGGTGATGACATTACCCAGCATGCGACTGAGAGGCAGGCCGCGAAGCCTGTTTCTCAATAGAAGGGACCAGCGGACAGCAGCGGACGGCCCCAGCAGGTAAGTGAGGACCTCCCTCTCTTTCCCCCTCCCCCCACTCATGCTCCTTACCTACCGGCATCTCGCACTGCCATCCACTGCTTCCATACTACTGATAAGCAGGCCTCCCCCTCCCTCCCTCCCTCCCCTCCCCCCACTCACACTCCTTACCTGCTGCCTCCTTGCTGCCGTCCATTGTTGCCTGCTGCTTCAGTACTACTGAGAAAGAGGCCTTGTGGCTGTTCCACAGTAGAGCAAGGGCACGCCGAGGGATGACATCACCCGGCACAACGTCGCTCTGTTGTGGAACAGGCTGCAAGGCCTGTTTCTCAGTAGTACTGAAGTAGCGGACGGCAGTGGAAAGCAGCGACGAGGCAGCAGATAAGGAGCGTGAGGGGGGGAGGGGGAAGGAGGTCCAATGTCTGATCCTCTGATTTTTTTCCGATCTGGATCAGGTCCTTTCAGATCAGATCGGATTAGATTGGACGATCCAGATGCTAGGGATCAGAATCGGATAATTGTATCCAATTTTGCCTGGATCGGGTCCAGATCGTGGATCAGACCCAATCTGCTGCACACCCCTAGTAAATAATCCTCTAGTTGGAAAACACGGTCCTTTAATCTTAGAAAATATTAAGCAAGCAGGTGGAATTATTCACATGAGAGGTACTATCAAGGCCATTTGGATGGTAGTCAATTCTTCCCATGTAACAGGTGCTGTTAAGTTGTTTTCATTCTAAATTACCTGGCTCTCGGCCATGAAAATCTGTATAAATACAGGGTTTTTATAGCAGCCTCTTTAAACCATTGTCCATCCTTATTCTTATCTCCAGTGACGCTGAAGTCTCAGACAATTGTCCAAGATGAAGACTCTTTTCCTGGTCTTTGCTGTTGCCTTCATGATTTTCCAGGCAAGGGCCATGCCAAATCCAAAGGCAGTACCTGCACCTGGCATTCTTGTTGAAGTCGATGACCAAGAGGCAGGAGGTGAGTGAAACTAAGCTACCACATAGGAGAAATGGAATGTCAACCATGAAAATTGAATTACAGAGTTGTGTTCAGAGAGTGTCATACTTTCCTGTCTTTTCCCATATCTTTTCTTTCCACACTCTCAAGCTCTTTCATGCTGCAGTTTCTTAGTCCATTAATGGAGAGTTCAGTTTGGGGATATCACCTGATACTCCTCAGAGCCTTATGTTAGCGATTCCTAGATTCCCATCTGCTTTATAAGCCAAAATGCAGACATAGGAAAGGGCAACTTCTTTCACCAATTTAGCTCAAATACCGCGGCATCCAGCCTGAGCGGGAGGTGTAAGCTCAACTCCTAGATTTGAAGGACAGATGTTGCTACTTGGTAAAGTTCTCATGACCTCAACAGACACCCAAAACCTGGACTGGCTTGGGAGCCAATTTTGAGCCCTAAACCTTCTAGTCCCAGGCAGTTTGGGCAAAAAAAATGAGGATCAATCTGATACAAATAATAATGATAATCATAATCATAGGTTTTAATTGCGTTTAGGAACAGACAGCCAAATTGGTTTTTGCTTCTGTATTTTATTTATTTATTTATTTATTTTACATTTCTGCAATATTTTTATGGTTTAAAAGTCTGCTGTATTTACTTTATGTTCCGCCTTGGTTAGATGGTATAAATGAATGAAGCAAAGAATACGATAACATGCCGTTCATTGCTGTTGTCCACCCAAGATAGCCACCACAATGCTAGGATGTACATTGGCCTCAGCTACTTGGGAGTCATTCCTCCCAAATTGTTTGCAGAGAGTTGCTTAGTTCCTTGTGCCGAAGCGTGTCTCCAAAGAGCATGCTTAAAGTTAGAACAACAGTTGTACATGACTTTATCACATGACTCTGAGTGCAAGGATTGTTCTCTGCTGCCTTGGAGAGCAGGACTAGATCCAAAGAGCAGCTTGACTTCGGAACTGAATATTTAGAGGAGTACAACAGTTAAAGTTGCAGGCACTATACTAGAGTGACCATATAAAAAAGAAGGCAGGGCCCCTGCACCTTTAACTGTTGGGATGAAGAGGGAATTTCACCAGGAACTAATTGCATACAAATGACACTGGCTGAAATTCCCTTTTCTCTACAACTGTTACAGTTACATGAGCCCTGACCTGGATTTTATTTGGTCACCCTAAATCTCTACCTGTCTTTGTTCTCCTTCTTCCTGACTTTCTCCAACTGCCACTAATCCCACCCACCATTCCATTCTAGCCTCAGTTATTAGGCTGACCATCTGAAAAGGAGGACCGGGCTCATATAACTTTAACAGTTGTAGAGAAAAGGGAATTTCAGCCGGTGTCATTTGTATGCAATTAGTTCCTGGTGAAATTCCCTCTTCATCACAACTGTTAAAGTTGCAGGCACTATACTAGAGTGACCATATACAAAAGAAGGTAGGGCTCTGCAACTTTAACTGTTGTGATGAAGAGGGAATATCACCAGGAACTAATTGCATACAAATGACACTGGCTGAAATTCCCTTTTCTCTACAACTGTTAAAGTTATATGAGCCCTGTCCTCCTTTTCAGATGGTCAGCCTATCAGTTATCAGTCATTCCTTCACTCACACTTCTGTGTCAATGGTATAATCAGGCTTTTACATCAAAATCTTTATTCAATAATTCCTGTATCTGTCTTGGAATGTTCTGATTAAGTTATGACCCCCAAAAGTATGCAGCATAAGAAACTTCATCAAATTAAAAGAGCTTGGGGGGAGATATTTACTTGGCACTGGAAAGCTATTAATGCAGTCACTAGGCCATCCTGCCTGGGAAAAATAAATCCATAAGCAGGGTACAACAACTAATAAGGCCCACTCTCCAGTTGTCTCCTATCACACTTCAGATGATGTTCAAAGACTAACTAATTATTCAGAGATTTAGGCTAATACCTACAACTCCCAGCATGCCTTGGGCAGGAGGGAAGACTCATCAGGCTTTGGCAGCCATCAACTGGTAGTAGCTCGCCCTTCTGGGCCAAAAAAGAGATAGCGCCTGGAGCCAGCTGCCAGCAGGAAGGAATGAAGTTGCAGCGCTGGGCTCATTGCCAATTGCAACCAAGCTAACCTTCAGTCAGTTAGCAGGCCAGCTCGTTCATGGCCTACCTGTGGGCACCAATTAAACAGTGCAGTGTGGACTGGCTCAGCCAGACTTTATTTTCCGTGAGTCTTACCAGAAGGACTACAATTGGGCAAGTCAGGCACCACAGTGAAAGGCATGCCAGGAGTTGTAGTTTTTGTTTTCTGTGGTATCAAGGGAAATCATGGTGGCAGCTTTATGGCAGCCCTGGCCATGCATTGGGGTGGTGGTGGTGGTGGTGGTGGTGGCTCAGTTCGGACGACACAATAATCAACGGAGGGGGTAAGAGGCAACCATCAGTTGTGTTGCTTTTTGTGTCGTGTGGCAGGTAACACACAACGTGTACACAACTGACGGTATGCTATTTTGGGCAATTAAACAACTGAGAAAAACAATGGGCTACTCAGTTGTTTATCCCAAAATCCGTTGCTTAAAGTGTCATGTGTCAGGAACCCCCTCTCTCTGTATACTATTCCACATGGTCATAGAGTTCGCCGGCAGGAGCAGCCGAAAAAAACCCTGGCCGCTCCTATACAGCCGGCAGAACTTGCGCCACATGATGGGATATGGCTGGAGGACTGAGGGACAGGGGAGGGAGGAGAGGCAGCAGCCCAGAAATACACCGGGACTTTCAGCCATGTGACGGGGGAGGGGCAACATGCTGTGTTGCGCGCACTGGAAAAATAATGTACGGTGAGTGTGTTGTTGTCTAAAGTGTCATCTGAACACACCCTGTGTGTGTGAGAGAGAAAATAAACATTTAATTTGATTTGAAGTTACCTCACAGGTCCAGTATCAACCTACCTTGTAGGGTTGTTGTGAGGGTGAGAGAGGGAAAAAAAGAAACAAATGTAATTTGATTAAAAGTTAATCTACAGGCCTAGCACTTACTACTTTTAAGATGATTACCTCACAGACATATATCTTAGGGAGCCCTGAGCAACACTGGGTATATCAGCTAGTACGTAGTAAAGATGATGGCTGGACTGGAGAGATGGTCCTCTGTGAAGGTTACTCTAACCCCAAATGGGGAAGAAATTCATTGGGTTCAGATTTTAATGCAAACCAGCCTATTTCACAATTCCCAAACAAATATGTGCTCTTTTCATTTTTATCCTTATCCAAATTTTGCAATAGTGTTCTCGAATCAAAAAAGTGTGCACAAAACTGTGTTCATTAGACAACATTGCATTTGAAAATTGAGTACATTCGGGGGAAATCGCATACAAAAGGGCATCTATTGCGAGAAATGGCTTGCCAAGAAGCATAGATTAGAAATGCGTACAAAAATACAATTGTTTTCAAAACAAAATGATCAGGAGGTATATGTGGAGGTTAAAAACAACAACAACACCATTTGAAGACTGTTGAGAAAATGGGTTGGAGAATGAATGTGTGCTTTGAAAAAAATGTTAATGTTATAGGAAGAGAAACAGATACATTTATCCATCTCTGTCTCTGTGATTATTGTCATACAAGGGAGTCAACAGCACCAGTGCAGTGTGTTTATATAGTAGATTAAGGAAATCTTAGGTATAAAGGTGGGTGGGTGGGTGCGTATACAATTATTTTAATTTGTGAGTCAAACAACCCAATGGATTAATGAACTAGGGATGTGCCAAAAACTTCTCCAGTGGAAATGTTGACCATTCTCACCCACAATTTGCTGTTGTTACATGCTGTAACATGAGCCCTTTTGTCATTTTTCCGCAGAACACAACGAAGTGAGGGATAACATATCTTGCCATAAAAATGGGGGCAATTGCCGAACCACTTGCTTTTCCACTGAAATTATTATTGGACAGTGTACACATCTCACAAAGTGCTGTCTGGCTGCAAATTAAAGAAAATACCAAGTGGAGACCAAAGAAAATCAACTTCCTTTGATGAGAGCAGGGAAGATATTGGAAATCATGAACAATACTTGACCCTTCCCACAAATGTTTCCTTTTCAATTAAAGTTAATGATGCATATATTTCACTGGATATCTGATATTTCACTTTGCTCTAAAACACTCTATCGCCCCTTGTTATAAGTAACAATGAACTGCTACTAGTAGTACAACTATTGCTTCTACTAGTAAATATACTCCAACTGCTCTTGTTGACACGGACAGTCTCTATTTCCTGGTATCTGCCCCAAGGAACGTGTTGTTGCCAACTTCATGGCCTTGGGAATCGTACAAGCAGCTCTCTCTTGCTCCTCATGACAGAGGTGTTCCCCAGAGACTGGTAAATTGGAGGCATACTGCCTCAGATACCGGAGGCAATATCTAGCCATCACAACTAGTTACTGGCTCAGTTTGGATGACATATTAAGCAACGGAGGGGGGGGAACAATCGTCAGTTGTGTTGCTTATTGTGTGATCTGGAGGGCAGCACACAACGCACACACAACTGACAGTACGTTAATCAGGCACTTTAAACAATGGAGCGAAACAACGAGCTTGCACGTTGTTTTGCCCGAAGCACTGTTGTTTAAGTGTCGTCCGAATTCAGCCCCCCCTCTCTCTCCGTGGACTATTCCGTTTCGGAATAGAGTTCTGCTGCCTAGAGCAGCCAAAAAAACTTAGCCGCTCTATGCAGCAGGCAGAACTCACGATGCATGCTGGGATACGGCTGGGGGACACACGGAGGAGAAGCTGCAACCAAAATGGCGGCCACAAGTTCCTGGCAGCTGGGGCGTTTGCTGGTTCCGAGCAGCGCCGGCTGCAGTGTGTCGTCTGTGGAGCTCCTCCTGCCTAACGCACAGTCAGTACGTTATTTACCCCTCCATTGCTTAATATGTCATCTGAACTGAGCCACTGTTTCACTTAAGGATACTTTTATCTATAGTGTGGACTAGGGATGTGTATCGCATTGTTAAAATGTCCAATAACGATACGATATGATCTTTATCATACATCCGATTAACGATAATGATACAATAGACAATCCTACGATAATTATCAGATATGATAGAAATCATCCGATAGTTATTGGAAATTTATTGTATTATTGGAAGGCTCTTTTTCATTTGGGGCTACCTTGACAGAGCTAGAAGGTGGGGTGTGTTTGCTGAGACTGACAGATTCAGTGACCAATCATGAAGCAAGGATTCTAGCAGGCTCCAACCACAATGTTGGAGGAGGTCTGAGTATAAAACCCCCACCCTTGGGTTTTCCATCTTTGTTGGGAGTAGGAGTTGAAGGGGAAGGGTGGATTTTGGAGGAGGTCTGTGCGTTTTACTTATAGCTACTACTGATTTAGGTGGCGATTGTAGATTATTCTAGTATCTTCTCTCTATTTTCTTCTTGCATTTTTCTTTCTGTTCCCCTCTGTGTCTCAGGTTCATTCTTTGTGTGTGTGCTGCTTCTTGGTTTGACTGAGGGTTAGGTTAGTGTGACTGGGGGGTTCTGTGAGTGAGTGTGTTGTTGTTCCCTTCCCTGTTTTCATGTGTATATATATATATATATATATATTCTGTGTGTGTGTGTGTGTTTGCTTGATTGATTGGCTGTGAGTGTGCTGGCGTGTCCTGTAGCCTGCTACACAGGAGCACTACACATACACAGTCTGTGGCCAAAACCAGTACACAAATTCAAAAAGTGTGGGGAAAGCATACATTTTATTTGCCATAATGAAACACAGCTCTAAGGTGCACCTTGGGTGAGGAGGTTCTGACTCTGCATCAAGGAAAGATGCTGTTGCTGCTGGGAGCAGTTCTGGGGTGGCTGTCTCTCCCCCCCCCCATTAAAATTAAGTGCAAGTCTGCCTTTTTTGCACTTAAACAGGCAGTGGCACCAGCCAAGCTTCCTGAAAGGTCTTCCCGCAGGGCTCTCTTTGAAGAACCCCTTCCAGAGGCTGGTGGCAGCAGCACTGGCCTTGGAGTAGGAGTACTACCATCTCCTGCTCCAATGGTTGAGGCGGGGCGCCTGCTCAGGGATATATTCCCTGAGATTGCTGAGGTGGTCCTGCCAGTTGAGGAGGAGCAGCAGACAGAAGTGGCTCCCTCGCCACTCTCCCAAACCTCTTTGAGGCCTTCTACCCCCTGCTCCTGTGGTAGCACACCAGAGTCCAGGCGCTGGTGACGAGCAGACTGGCTCACCCCACAAGCAGAACAGCATGGTTTGGGACACTTTGAGTTGGCTGCGTATCCCCTCTTTGCTGTATGTCAGCATTGCAAGACCGCCATCAGCAGGGGGGAAACCATGACACACCTCACCACCTCCAACATACGCTACCACCTGAGGAGGAACCACCATGCAGTCCTGCTTTGGAGAGAGGAGGACACCTCCCAGGTGAGTGGTGGCACTAAGGGCAAGAAGAAGGCTGTTGATTCTCCATATCCCATCCCCAAGCGTCTTAGGCAGGCCACCATGGAAGACCTGGGATGGGAGAAGTATGGGGCCACGCGTTGGAGGTTTCCAACACCCAACCAGCTCACCAACTGCATTGGTGAGATGGTGGCATTGGATGACCAGCCATTCAGCCTTATGTACAATGCAGGGTTCAAGAGGCTGATAGCTATGCTGGTCCATACTAGAAGCTGCCATCTCGCACCACCCTTAGCAGGCATGCAGGGAGTTGGCGATGGGTCGATTGTGCCTGGCAGAGGCACAGAAGGTGCACTTTAGGGATGTGTATTGTATCGTTAAAATGTCCGATAACAATACCTTATGGTCTTTATCGGACATCCGATTAATGATAATGATACGATACAGCATCCTACGATAATTATCGGATACGATAGAAATCATCCAATAATTATCAGAAGTTTATCGTATTATTGGAAGGCTCTTTTTCATTTGGGGCCACATGGATGGAGCTAGAAGGTGGAGTGTGTTTGCTGAGACTGACAGATTCAGTGACCAATCATGCAGCAAGGATTCTAGCAGGCTCCAATCACAATGTTGGAGGAGGGCTAAGGATATCCCTGCATAAAGTCCCCACACTTGGTGTTCCAGCTCTGGTGGGAGTTAGGTGTTGAGGGAGAAGGGTGGATTTTGTTGGAGCTCTGTCCTGGGTCTTATAGTTATTTACTGCTGGATTGATTTTGGTGGTGAATTGTTGGAGATTCATTCTAGTCTTGCATCTTTCTGTTCCCTTCTGTGTCTCAGGTTCGTTTGCTTGTTCATTGCTTGTGTGTTTGAGTTTTAATTTTTATACATTTTCTGTTTGGTTTGATTGGAGGGTTAAGTTAGCATGAGTGGGGGTACTGTGACTGAGGGAGCATGTTGTTGTCCCCCTCCCTGTTTAACTTTCTTAAAAAAAGAAATAGTAATAAAATATATATATTTCTCCTTCTCTCTCTCTCTCTCTCTCTCTCTCTCTCTCTCTCTGTGTGTGTGTGTGTGTGTGTGTGTGTGTGTGTGTGTGTGTGTTTGCTTGATTGACTATGAGTATGCTGGTGTGTCCTGTAGCCTGCTACACAGGATAACACTACACAATCTGTGGTCAAAGCAGCACACAAGGTCAAAAACTGTGGGCAAGGCATACATTTTAATTAATTTTGCAGCAGAATTAAACACGGCTCTAAGGCGCGCCTTGAGCGAGGTGGCTCTGGGTCTAGGAAAGATGCTGTTGCTGGGGACAGTTCTGGGGTGGCTGTCTCTCCTCCAGTGAAATCAAACACACATCGTCCTTGGTGCTAGCCTGGCCTGTCAAGCCGCTTCCTGCAAGATTTATTCTTAGGCTACCCCTCTGGAATTGAACTCGGATTCCCTGTTAATAGGGATGTTGTGGAACCAGGCAACTCATTGACTTCACCTAATTCCGGTGTAGCAGCCTTGGTGAGGGACTTCAGCAGCATCCCTCACACCTTGCCTTTATGTTTTTTGCCACTGCTCCATCCAATGTTCCACCAGTGTGGACTGCTTTAGTGAGGGACTGCAAAGCAAAAGCATCCCTCACACATTTTATTTCTTTTTTAAAGACCCTGCTCCAGCCAATGTGTGCAGCTCTGGCATGAAGAACTGCCAACCTGCCTGCACGGGGGTGGCGGGCAGACTAGGTCATTTGAAGCACGATGAGGTCAAGGTGGTGCGTGAGGGTTGTTTTGATGGCATTCGCAGTTGTCAACAGCACATCACATGTATATGCTTCTGCATAGATCAACCAGGTTTCCTCACTTCCGGGGTACCTCCTGGCCCAGTGAGGTCCTGCCAGGTTACATCTGGCTGAAAAAGAATGCCCATGCTATTCCTCTACCCCCCAAATGTCCCTTTCCTTTGTACTTAGACATGCGTGGCCTAATCTTGAGGTATGCCAGCAGTTCCGCTACTGCTAGGAGCTGCATAGTTCCTCCCAGTCCATTCAGTTCAGTGGAGTGGGTCCACTGTGCCAGGCAGAACATTTTATTTGTACTTAGACATGCATGGCCTAATCATTGAGATAAGCCATCAGCAGTTCTGCTACTGCTAGCTAGGAGCATAGTTCCTGCTCACAGTCCGTTCATTGGGATGGGCATCACCATCACTTGTTCCTAGGTACTACTGTGCCCAGCCCACATTCATACTGAAGTCCTGGACCAGTCACACACAGCACCAAAGGGATCACAGTGTCCTCCGTATGGATTAAAAGTGGGAGTGGGTAACCCGTGAGGGCTGGCTGGTCAAGCTGCTTCCTGCAACATGTGCAGTCGGTTGCGGTGGTGACAAGGCTTACGAATGGAGTAGCTACCATTTCAATGATCCAGCTACAAAGGATATCACTACACAACATGTGGTCAAAAAGCACACCAGCCTGACTGCCGTGTGTGCACACGTTCATACCGCTTTTATTGTGCTATATCCTACTTGGTGTAGATCTGGTCATAGTGAAATCCTGTCAGGGGTAACCTGAGGATGATAAAAAAAATCAGGGTGAGCAAACCAATGTACAGCACTATTAACTTCCATTGATTTCCATGGGAAAGTTCAGCACGGGGTCAAATCTCTCTAACATATCTGTGTGAGACTTAACAGAGCTGAGCTTTGGATGAACCATGCCTTTAGTATTTAGGTAGCTCTTTTTCTCATCACTGAAAGCATCTGCTGGAAGCCCAGCTAGGAGGCTTGAACCTCATCAACTCTCATTTTTGGACATGCCCATCATAGTCAGTAAAAGAGACTAGAATCTGCCGTGTCTTTGACTATGACGTGGGAGTCCTGAATCATAAAAATGGACTAACAGCAGTGATGCCTTCAAGGGAAGAGTTGATGCTGTTATATAAAGAGATAAACAGGATGGCCAACTGGAATGAAGCCAAGACAGCTTCCGCATGGGCCATGTTTCATAAACTTTGATGTTTTTTCATCTTTGATAAGGGGGGGGGTCTGTTAACTACGAACCCCCCCCCCCCAACTAGGATCTTCTCCAAACATATGCCAAAGTTTTGTACTAGTTTTGTACCATTTTGTTCTGCAAACCCCAAGTTTTGTACCGCGACCAACAACTTGGTATTGATACTTCAATTGCGGTTTCGGAGGAAACACAATAAAAAGCAAACTTTGTCATAGCAACTACAAACTGGTGCCAAAAATTAGGGTTAGTTTTGTACCATTTTGTTCCACAAACCCCGAGTTTTGAACCACCCCAGGAAGACTGGAAATGGCATACCCTTAGTTGTGCTCTGGGGAATGAGAAAATGTTCACATTGTCAGATCTACTCCAAACTGGTCCCAAAAATTAGGGCTAGTTTTGTACCATTTTGTTCCGCAAACCCCAAGTTTTGTACCATCCCAGGAAGCCTGGAAATGACATACCCTTAGTTGTGCTCTAGGGAATGAGTTACAAGCCTCTAACTTTGAAAATACAGGTTTATTTACATGGTAGTCCTGTAATCTGAAAAAATCCAATATAATGGGGCTGAAAATGTTTGGATCGGATATTTGCATTTAACAGCATATGATGAAGGTTTTGTGTTGTTGTTGTGCTTTGGCCCAGAATTGTTGTTTTAAAGGATATTGTAAATATAACTCGTTTTTATGCTTTATGGTTTTTAATTGTGTATATCGGTGTTTTTAATGTTCAATGTTTTTAATTTTTGTAAACCGCCCAGAGATCTTCGGCTATGGGGCGGTATATAAATGGAATAAAATAAATAAATAAATAAATAAAATTTATTGGAGGTTTTTCTATTGTATCATTGTCATTAATTGGATGTCTGATAACGACCTTATCATATCGTTATTGGACATTTTAACGATATGATTCACATCCCTTCCAAAAACAGGATCCAGCCAGATGTGAAGCCACCAGACGATTCCTGGGCACAGACGGCAGCCAGGCAGAGGTCCCCTCTACAAGGATTCGCTTTTGCGCCTGGTTAGGCGATTATGCGCATAATCGCAGAAGCGCATTTACGCCTAATCCCTCTGCACGAGAGGCGGCGAGAGGCGGCAAAGCGCATTAACAGATGTCCAAAATGCGCTTTACAAGTAGTTAATGCGCATAAGCGCGTATGCAGGTGATGACCTGGTTGGGTGTTGGAAACCTTCAACACGTGGCCCCATATTTCCCCCATCCCAGGTCTTCCATGGTGGCCTGCCTAAGACGCTTGGGGATGGGAGATGGAGAATCAACAGCCTTCTGCTTGCCCATAATGCCACCACTCACCTGGGAGGTGCCTACCACTCTCTCAAGCAGGACCGCATGGTGGTTCCTCCTCAGGTGGTAATGCGTGTTTGAGGTGGTAAGGTGCACCTTGTTCCCCCCTTCTAATGGCGACCTTGCAATGCTGACATACAGCAAAGAGGGGATCTACAGACACCTCAAAGTAGTCCCACACCATGCTGCTCCGCTTGTGGGGTCAGCCAGTCTGCTTGTCGCCGCCAGCACCTGGACTCTGGGGTGTCGAAAAAGAGGCTTGGGAGAGTGGTGTGGGAGCCACTTCTGCCTGCTTCTACTCTTCCTCAACAGGCTGGACTACCTCAGTGATCTCAGGGAAAATATCCCTGAGCACCAGGCTCCCTGCCTCAACCACTGGAGCAGGAGATGGTGGTACTCCTACTCCAAGGCCAGTGCTGCTGCCACCAGCCTCTGGAAGTGGCTCTTCAAAGAGGTCCCTGCGGGCAGACCTTTCAGGAGGCGGAGATGGTGCCTCTGCCTACTTAAGTGCAAAAAAGGCAGACTTGCGCTTCATTTTAACGGGGGGAGAAACATCCACCCCAGAACTGCCCCCAGTAGCAACATCATCTTTCCTTGATGCAGAGGCAGAGCTCCCTCGCCCGAGGTGCACCTTAGAGCTGCGTTTCTTTATGGCAAATAAAAATGTATGCTTTGCCCACACTTTTTGAATTTGTGTGCTGCTTTGGCCACAGATGTGTAGGGCTCCTGTGTAGCAGGCTACAGGACACACCAGCACACTCACAGCCAATCAAGCAAACACACACACACACACAAACACTTTTTTTTTGTATTTTTTTGGGGGGGGTTATAACATGGAAACAGGGAAGGGAACAACAACACACTCACTCACAGAACCCCCCAGTCATGCTAACCAAACCCTCAATCAAACCAAGAAGAGTACACACACAAGGAATGAACCTGAGACACAGAGGGGAACAGAAAGAAAAAATGCAAGAAGAAAATAGAGAGAAGATACTAGAAGACTCTACAATTGCCACCTAAATCACTATACATAAAATGCACAGGCCTCCTCCAAAATCCACCTTTCTCTTTCAACTCATACTTCCAACAAAGATGGAGAACCTAAGGGTGGGGGTTTTATACTCAGACCTCCTCCAACATTGTGATTGGAGCCTGCTAGAATCCTTGCTTCACAATGGGTCACTGAATCTGTCAGTCTCAGCAAACACACTCCACCTTCTAGCTCCATCCATGTGGCCCCAAATGAAAAAGAGCCTTCCGATAATACGATAAAATTACGATAATTATTGGATTATATCTATTGTCTCCGATAATTATCGTAGGATTTTCTATTGTATCGTAATCGTTAATCCAAGTACGATGAAGATCACATCGTATCGTTATCGGACAATTTAATGATACGATACACATCCCTATTTAGAAGTGGCCAATCCCCGCTCTGGAAGATCGATTGCACCATGGATGTGCACAGTTATCAGATAATTCCAGGACAGAGAACACATCCCCTAATAAGTCATACATTTGCATTCAATTTCAATGATCGTTTTGCTGATGATTCAAAGTATCAAATTCTATTTCTCAACAAGCCCAGGTGTTGTGGTAGACGTTGTCAAAGAGAACCTGGAGGCAATGATGGTTTGAATGTGAGTGAATCACCTGAAATTCAGTCCATATAAAGGGATGGCATGCCCAGTGGAGGCTGGTGGCACTAACTTCAGTGGGGCTGTGATTCCATTCTGGGTTACTGTCAGAATTCTAACGGAGCTATCCAAGGCCCTGAACCTATATGGAGATAGGGTTCAACACCTTAGATACTATTTTTGAGTTCTGAGTGGTTCTGATTAAAACCCAGGATGGAATCACAGCCCCACTGAAATTAGCACCACCAGCCCTTACTGGGTACGTCTGACTAAGGTGGCTCCTCCCCCCCAAAGAATCACATGAGAAATCTGATGGCATTTCAAAATCTGATTGAACTCCTAAATTGCCAGTTTGCAGCCATTGCCCAACATGCTTTGGACTAGCTGACTCATCCTTATGAATTAGAGCTGTTCCAAAATACTCAGCACAGCTTTTTCACTTCCAGAAAATTGGAGTAGGGCAAGTAGGAAAAGGACAGAGGTGGTGGGATCTCCCACATTAGAGGCCTTCAAGAGGCAGCTGGAGAACCATCTGTCAGGGATGCTTTAAGGTGGATTCCTGCATTGAGCAGGGGGTTGGACTCAATGGCCTTAGAGGCCCCCTACAACTCTACTCTTCTGTGATTCTATGATTCTATGAGAGTTGCTTTGGGGAAATCTTGGCTCCCGGAAGAGGCTTACCTCGATGAGTGATGGAAGTATTTCTTCATGTGTATGTTCTTCTTCATAACATTGTCTGGCCAGCCAAAGGGGGCCGTCGCATCTCCCTCCTCCACATTGCTTCTGTAATGGTGCTACATTATGAAAAAGAAGCCCTCTATAGGCATTGGGTGGGAATCAGTGGTTTGCAGGGAAAAAAAGCTGAAGCTCCATCACCACATGCAGTAACAGACTAATCTATCTACCTATCTATCTATCTATCTATCTATCTATCTATCTATCTATCTACACATCGAGTGTGTACCTGAGTCTGAAGGCCAGGGATAGACTAGGGATTCTGTTAGTGTACCGGCCACCCTGCTGCCTATCAGACTCCCTGGCCGAGCTCACAGAACTGGTCTCGGAGCTGGTGTTGGATTTGCCCAGGCTTTTGGTCCTGGGCGACTTCAAAATCCCATTCGAGGCCGGTTTGTCAGGTGGAGCTCGGGAGTTCATGGCATCCATGACAAACATGGGCCTATCCCAATTGGTCTCTGGACCCACACATTTAGCAGGTCACACCCTAGATGCTGTTTTCAGCTCCGAACAGACGGATCTGTGGGCGGAGGTAACGAATATCTCCAAATTGTCATGGACAGACCATTTTCTGGTCAGGGTTAGTATCATGGCTACCACCCGCCCCTGCAGGGGTGGCGGACCTATTAACATGGTCTGCCCTCAAAGGCTGATGGATCCTTCTGGATTCCAGAAAGCCTTGGAGGGTTCTATGGCTGGTATCGTCGACGATCCTGTAGAAGCCCTGGTTATTAGATGGAATCAAGATCTAACTAGGGCTATCGACACGATTGCCCCCAAACGTCCTCTCCGACCTGCTTCTAACAGGATGCCCTGGTATACAGAAGACCTCAGGGAGTTGAAGCTGAAAGGACGATGAATGGAGCTCCGATGATGGAAAACTCGACTAATATCCGATAAGACACGACATAGAGAACATCTTCGTTCCAATGGGGTGGCAATACATGCAGCGAAGAAATCTTTCTTCTCTGCGTACATTGCATCTGCGAATTCACGTCCAGCAGAACTGTTCAGGGTGGTGAGGGATCTAACCCGGGCACCCTCCCCATTGAACCCGATTTTAGAGCCTACAGTCCTTCGCTGTGATGCCTTTAATGATCATTTCACAGATAAAATCTCTCGGATAAGAGCCGACTTAGATGCCGTAATTATAGCAGAGGCTGAGAATGGAGTGTCCAGCAACTCCGCGAGTAGAATTACACTGGATCAGTTTCAGTTGGTGAGTACTGAGGACATGGACAAGCTGCTTGGATGAGTGAGGAGGACGACTTGTCCTCTCGATCCCTGTCCTTCTTGGCTTGTTGTCCAGGGAGGAGATGCAGTTAGATCATAATTACAATATATTATTAATGCATCTCTCAGGGAGGGGAGTTTTCCATCATGTTTAAAAGAAGCGGTAGTACGGCCACTTTTAAAAAAGCCCTCCCTGGATCCCCTGGACTTTAATAACTACAGGCCAGTATCAAATCTTTCATTTTTGGGCAAGGTGATCGAGAGGGCGGTTGTCTTCCAACTCCAAGCAGTTTTGGATGATACAGATTTTCTAGACCCATTTCAAACTGGCTTCAGGGCAGGATATGGAAAATGGCGGCGGGAGAGGGCAACTGGACATCGGAGATATTTTTTTGCCTCGGTTGCTGTGCTCCTTGCTGTGTGGGCAGGTGGTGCCCCTGTTTTCCTGGGCATGGCACATGTTTTGTGGCTTCTCCCCTTCTTTGCCCTCGTTCCCCGATTGCAGCTCTGTTGGTTGGGGGCTATGCTATCGTGCAGCACGGTTCCCAGTACTGGGTGCTGTGGGGTGCCGGTACTGGCACAGCCGCATGGAGCACATGCTTCCAGAATCAGGCCCTCATTGCACTTCATGCTGGTTGCTGGGGGGACGTGGGTGACTGCCTTTGCTATGCCGACATCAGCATCGAGACATTGTTGGAGCAGCTGGCCACGCTCGCCCGCTTTTGCCACCTGCCTCTATGGGCTTCTGTCATAATGAACTCTGCGCATGGGATTAACGCACGCACCCCTCCACATGAATGGGCTGCGAGCTACACAACTTGCAAGCCCATTGTTTCTCTCCATTGCTTACTTGGGCGGATTAGTGTACTGTGAGTTGTGTGTGCATTGTCCATATGACACTTTAAGCAACACAACTGATGGTTGTTCCCCCCCCCCCCCCGGTTGCCTAATTTTTCATTTGAAACAAGCCACTGTGTAGCTGAGCAGAGAAAACCTTCCTTTCTAAATACTTGGTTGATACGATGTGAAATAACTCTAAAGAAATTTGGGTTTGAACCTATAGTTGTAAATGCTAGCGATATACAGCATAGCCACAATCTATTAAAGGACAGTTGCAGGAACATCATACTATGTTGGACATTGGAGTCATTAAGGTACCCAGATTCTCTTCTAGTTTCTCTTCCCTAAAAGCACTCCATGGGAAAGAAAAATATCTGTCTGAGACCACGTCCCCCTTGCTTCACAAGGTTTTTACAGCCTTGCGCTTTCAGACTATGAAAAACTAACTTTAGAGAAGGGAGATATAAGAATGTCCCCAGAGAACAACATCTATGTATTTGTGGTGGTTACGTGGTTGAAGATACTATACACTACGTGTTTCAGTGTAAGTTATATAAAATCCCAAGAGACAAATACTTAATGAGATGTCTAGCACTTTAATGATATGGATAAAATTATATATTTGCTGTCAAATACATCTAAGTTCATTATGAGCCCATCTGCACTACTGCTTTAAAATGGTTTATAGCAGTAGTGTAGATAGGCTCTATGTTAAACGCAGCTAGATTTGTAGTAAATGCAGCCCAACTCAGAATAGCCTTAGAGGTCACTGCAATTATATATTCTTGCACGGAACTCTGTGTTTGTATATAATATGCAGAATTTTAACTTTGTGATAGAATTTTTTACTATGAATATACCGTATTGTACTGAATGGTATTTGTTGTTGGTTGCTCTGGCTATAACCTGCACTTGGTTGCCTAATGTATACATATGTATGCAATGGTTTGAAAGTATCTCGAAGGGCAGCTTTGCTGAACCAAAGCTGATCTATATCTCATCAATTCCGAGATGAGCATCCCATGCACAGGATCGAGCTCTGAGGAGGACATTTGGATTATAAATGCCATGAATCATTTTAAAACTCAATTAAAAGAACATAGGACATTTGCACCATGTCCTCAATTTCAACATATAATCCTTTGGTTCCCTTCCAGTGAGATCCATCACGATTGCATCGTTTTCGGAATAATGAGCTCAACACCATGTGACTTCCTTGGAAAGTCACAACCGTTCTTTATTAAAAATTGCCTGCAGCGATTTCTTCCTCCTCAATTCCAAGAGACCGACTTGCTGGCGCCATAACTAGGAGAGAAACCGCTCGGTATCGACAGCACATTGACATTGACACCAAAGCGGGGATGGTGGGTGTGTGGGTTGTCTGAATGCACAGATGACCACTCAAAGAACTACGGTTACAGATAAGCAACCTGCATTTATGCTTCCTGGTCTCTGTGCATCACACATATGGACGATTAAAAAGCTCAATTCCCAGTGGAGGGTCGGTGTGGATCAATGTTCCCTGGCAAGACAAACAAATTGCCTGCAGTTCATGCAGTCTTGTCCCCCTTAAACTGATCTTGGGCTAAGAAGAGATCTCATAACATCAAAAGCCGTGTTGCATCAAATCAAGGGACCACCTCCGGCTGACTCCATGACTATCCTCGCCCTCTGGGTCTACGGTGCTGGTGGAGCCTCTTTACGGTGCTCCCGGGTGTCTCTGGCCCTCATCTGGTGTTCTCCATCCCATGTACTTGTGGGAAGGTTGGGGCTAGTGGGCTGTTGTGTTTGATGGGAATGTGCCCTGTTTGTTGGCACAGGAGTTGTTGTTGGCAGCAAGGCGCTGCATGATGGTGGGAACGTTGTGCATACCTTCGGATGTTTCATAGAACAACCTCAGCTGGGCCGACCGGCATGTTGTGGAGGTGGGATGCCCATGGGCGCTTTTCACATTGCCATTCTGTATGGCATGGGGATGGCCGCCGCCAGTAAGCGCTGTCCGGCTGTGTTGGGCGGGTGAGGGGGCTACGTGGACGCCATTTCCCCAGTCCGCCTGATTCCTGTTTCGCCAACGGGCGGGGGCATGCAGACTTTGGGCCAATTGTCACCTGAGTTAACCACTCCCTGCTGGGTGGGCAGCAGGTACCCCTTTGTTCATAAGCAACTGGGGTCTCTGGGTCTGCCATGTGTCATGTGGCTCCCACTCTTTAGCCATGCTTGAGCATATGGTGGAGCAACAGTGTGCTGTGCATGAAATGTGCAAGGTCGGGGACACAGGTTTCCAGGCACAACTGGTCAGACAGCAGTGGGATACCATGTCCCATCTGGTGATTGTCCTCAAGCCCTTCCTTGAGGCCACAGAGACCCTCAGCAGCAGCAGCGCCCTCCTAAACCAGGTGATCCCTGTGGCCAGGCATCTCCAGACGAAGATGCAGCACTTTCTGGCGGTCGGGGATCCCATCACCCAGCGGCACTTCCTGAAAGATGTTCTGGAAGTAGTTCACAGGCTGAAGGCAGGACTAGCCAAGAGCATGGAGGCTACTATGAAGGACAGGATCTATATCTTGGCCGTGATGTGTAATCCGTGTGCTAAAGATAGTGTGTGTGATGAAAATTCTAGGCTGGAGTGGGTGGAACTACTAGTGGGGGAAGTTCGGGCTGCACCGGAAATAAGGCTTGGGCAGGCAGGTGTGGCAGAGGCCACGGCTTCCCAGGTCAGCAGTCCCTGAGGTAGCAGAAGCAGCATCCCTCCCAGCAGGAGCAGCAGAGGCCTTGGGTTCTGGGCAAATGCCCTACAGGAAGTGGTTGGTGAGGCAGGCAACCAACCCACCAGTCAGGATGAAGCTGCAACTGCTGTGCAGCATTACCTGGTGGAACCCAAAGGAGAACATCTCTATAGAGCCCTTGGCTTTCTGGTCATCGCGGAGCCAGATGTGGCCAGATCTGGCTCTGGTGGCCCGAGATAGGCTGAGCTGCCCGCCAACCAGTGTTCCAAGTGAGCAGCTGTTCTCAATGGCAGGCGATGTCGTGACACCCCACCGCTCTCGCTTGGACACTGAGTTAGTGGAGCAGCTCATCTATCTCAAAGCAAACCTGCCCCTGCTGGAATACCCCACCCTCAAGCCCTCTGGGGAGTGAGAGAAGCACCTTTCGTTGAGTCGGGTAGGCTCTACTTTGGTCTGCCTAATTTTTTTATTTTTTATTTGCTGTTTGTACAGCTCAGCAACTCAACTCTGATTGCAGGATTCCAAGGGAACCAGTTTGTTCTCCAACCATAACGTATTGAGGGGATGCTAAGCATCTCACACTAACTATGGTTTATTCCTGCCTTCATCTGTCTGTCTGTCTGTCTGTCTGTCTGTCGGACAGCCAGTTTGCCACCTTTGTGAGGTAGCTGAATCTTTGGGTCAAGGCCCTGAGTTCTATGGCAAACTTGTGCGAAGAGCTACCAAATGGCATTCCGCCTGCATCTGCTCATCTCCGCCTGCTGCCTTCACCTTCCTGAATCTGCCCACCTTTGCCTGGCTGCCTGCATCTGCCCATCGCTGCCTGCATCTGCCAGCGAGTTCCCCACCTTTGTGAAGTAGCTGGATCTCTGTGTCAAGGCCCTGAGTTCTATGGCATAGTTGTGGGAATAGCTAGTAACTGGCAGTCCACCTGCATCTGCCCATCTCCGCCTGCTGCCTGCATCTGCCTTCCTGCCATCTGTGCCCGGGAAGCATGTGTTGGCTTGAGATCTGGCTGATTCATGGTAAGTCGGACTACTTGGCCTGACTTGCAGGGCTAGTTGTTGCAGCCTTAAAAAAACAATCAATGACATGCAGCCTGAGAGTGAAGCATGCTGTACAAGTGGGGGTGGGCTTCCTCTGTATTCCTCCAGGGAACAGCTCACTCATTGATTTGGTTTTTCATCTCTTTTTTCAGGTGCAGCCTCCTAAGCCAGGTTTCCTGGGGCCTTCAGGCTGTCTGTCTGCCTAACGGACTGAAGAAGAACCTTCCTTCCTGCATCTTCTGTGCCCAGCTGAGTCTGTGCCTGCCTCTGCCTGCCTTCATCTACGTCTATCAGATTCATTTTTGGGGGTAAGTAAGTTGTACAGGGCCCACCTTGCAGGGCTGGTTGTTGTAGCCTTAAACTAAAAATCGAAGATTTGCTGCCTGAGTGAACCAGGCAGCACGGGCAGGGATGGGTTCCCTTTGAATTCCTCCTAGGAAACAGGGGACTCATGGATTTGGTTTTTCATCTCTTTTTTCAGGTGCAGCCTGAACCTTGCTTACTGGGGCCCTCAGCATGCCTGCCTGACTGCCTGAGTGCCTGCCTGAACCTTCCTTCCTTCATCTCTGCCCACCTGTGCCCTCTGCCCACCTGTGCCTGCTGCCAGAACCTGTCCACCTGAGTCTGCTGCCCACCTGTGCCTGCTGCCAGCATCTGCCCAGTTGTGCCTGCTGCCCACCTGTGCCTGCTGTCTGCATCTGCCTTCATCTGCCCACGTCTGCCAACCTGCCTGTCTGCATCTTCCTACCTGTCTGCAGCCTGTACCTGGGAATTGACTGGCTCAACGTCTGGCTGATAAGTCGTACTGGTCCCACCTTGCAGGGCTGCCTTATGTGTGGTTTAAAAATCTAGCTTTCCTTGGAGAAGAGGCAAACTCCCTCATCAATTTATTGAACAAGCTATGTCACATGAATCCACTAGCCCCCCTAAAGCCCTTCGGTGAGGTTCCCAACATTAAGGACTAACCCTTTATAAATAAGGATTTCTATGCAGCAGCATTACCACCAGAAAAAAACAGTGCAATGTGTTGTTGAGAGCTTACTTCTGAATAACAGCTGCATCTGTGCATCTGAAATTGGGCACAGATGACTCCCCTCTAGGCCATCTGTGAGATGCCCATGAGAGGAGACTTGACGACAACTTCTCTTGAAAAAGAAGCACTTATGCCACCTGTGAATTTTTGACAACTTACTTCCAAGTAACGCTTGCACCAATTGTTCTGTAATAAGTTGGCACACACACATGACTAGTAACACTCAGTCTGCACTGTGACCAAGTTTCGAACCTGTAACTTGGAAAATGAAGAAGTTTTAGGCCTTTCTGACTCAAAAATCAGCTCTATAGGGCAAAATATAGAAACAATATAATATCGGATTTCCGATAATCATCAGAAATCCGATACAATACAATATGGTTCACCTACGATATTATCGGAGACAATGTTTTTTTTGTTCTGAAATTCCAATAACGATACGACACAATATTTTTGGGAGTGCACATCCCTAGTTTTTACAGCCTTGCGCTTTCAGAGAATGAAAAACTAATTTTAGAGAAGGGAGATATAAGAACGCCCCTAGAAAACGACATCTATGTATTTGTGGTGGTTATGTGGTTGAAGATACTATTCACTACGTGTTATATTGTAAGTTATATAAAATCCCAAGAGACAAATACTTAATGAGATGTCTAGCACCAGTAACTAACTTTAATAATATGGATAAAATTATATATTTGCTGTCAAGTACATCTAAGTTCATTATGAGCCTATCTACACTCCTGCTTCAAAATGGTTTATAGCAGTAGTGTAGATAGGCTCTATGTTAAGCACAGCTAGATTTGCAGTAAAAGCAGCCCAACTCAGAACAGTCTTAGAGGTCCCTGCAATTATATATTCTTGTACGGAACTGTGTATTTGTATATAATAGGGATGTGCATGTCCAAAATTATCGTATCGTATTGTTATCGGGTTTTCGTACCAAAAACATTATCGTTTCCGATAATATCGTAGGTGGTCCGTATCGTATCATGTTGGATTTCCGATAAATATCGGAAATATGATATTATATCGTTTCTACATTTTGCCCTAGACAGAGTTGGTTCTGAGTCTGAAAGGCCTAAAAATTCTTAATTTTCCAAGTTACAGGTTTGAAACTTCTTTACATTGCAGACTGAGTGTTTCTTGTCATGTGTGCCAAATTAAAGAACAATAGGTGCAAGCGTGACTCAGATGTAAGCTTTCAAATACACTGTTTCAGGTGGTCGAAATGTGGTCCTTTTTCAAGAGATGTCTAGTTCTCATGGCCATCTCACAGATGCACAGATGCAGGCATTACTGAGAAGTAAGCTCTCAACAACATGCACTGTTTCTAATAATGCACTACATGTACATGCTGCTGCTGCTGAGACTTATAGGTATTATATGAATAATACATATGATGAATGAACTTTCCAAACCTCTGGATAAACCTACCTAGTAGGCAGCAGTGCCTTCCATATGCAGTCATAAAAATAAAATCTGTTAATCAGAAGATGGTGAACTGCTGCTGCCTTGACTCATTCATTAGGCAACGCATGTCAAATGAAATAATGAAAGGATGGGGGGTAGGGAAATAGCATGGGTGATACTGTTTTTTTAGCCAGCCGTAGCCTGGCAGGTCCTCATTGGGCCAGGAGAGATACCCCTGCAGTGAGCAACCTGGAGGATCCCAGCAGAAGCATATCATGTGCTGCTTTTACAACTTTGAGAATGCCATCAAAACAACCATCACGCACCGCTTGACCTCATCGTGCTTCAAATGACCCAGTCTGCCCGCCATCCCCATGCAGGCAGGCTGGCATTTCTTCATGGCAGAGCTGTGCACAACATTGGCTGGAGCACAGACAAATAAAAAGTCACGGTCAGGATAGAGTCAGGCACTTTGGAAAATAAATGAAAAGTCCCCTTCTGGGTTGAGGTTGGCTCTTTGGCAAATAAATGAAAAGTCACGTTCAGGATAGAGGTCCCCTTCTGGGTTGAGGTTGGCTGTTTGGCTGGAGCGGAGGGAATGCGCCTGTGTGTGCGTACTTGGTACAGTGAGAGTGAGTGGATGCATTCCTGGATGGAATACAATGAACTTTCCAAACCTGTGGCTAAACCTGGCAGTGCCTTCCATATGCAGTCAAAAGGACTGGGTGGTAGGGGAATAGCACGGGCGTAACATGTATAGCCTTAGCAGGCAGGGCTAAGGAAATACCCAGCAGGAGGAAGCGAAGAAACCTGGAAGATCCCACTAACGCCTACGCCTGGCACAGTGAGTGGATGACTGCATTCCACTGCAGTAGAAAATGACCCGGTCTGCCCGCCATCCCCATGCAGGCAGTGGTGGTGGTGGGCATTTCTTCATGCCAGAGCTGCACACATTGGCTGGAGTAGAGGCAAATAAAAGTCACGTTCGGGATAGAGGTAGGCACATAGCCCAGTTCATAGAAGCCCCCTTCTGGGTAGGCACATTGGCCAATTGATAATATAAGAGTCCCCGGCAGGCATATTGGCAAATTAATAAGAGCCCCTTCTGGGCAGGCGTAGGCAGGCACATTGCCCAGACCAATTTTTTTTTTAAAAAAAAACAAATGCGTGAGGGGGATGCTTGTGCAGTCCTTCGCTAACGGACTCCATGAGGAGCAGACCCAGGGGACGTAGTGATGAAAAATACAACTACAGGAATCTCTCTCAAGGCTCCCTAAAGCAGTCCCTCCAGTCCAGACTGGAACCATAATGGCTGGAGCAGTGTCTTTCAAAAAGAAATAAAAAATGTGTGAGAGGGAGAGACAGGCACCCCAAAACTTCCCCCAGCAGCAATAGCATCTCTCCCAGACCCAGAGCCACCTCACCCAAGGAGCATCCTAGAGCCGTGTTTCATACTGCTACAAAGTACAAAATGATTGCAACAAAAAAGTATGCTTTGCCCACAGTTTGTGACTTCATGTGCTGCTTTGACCACACAGATCCTGTGTAGACACAGCAGCAGCACACTCACAGTCAATCAAGCAAACACTCACCCCCAGAGAGAGAGAGAGAGAGAGGGAGGGAGATAAATATATTTTTAAACAATATAATATATTTCTGTTTTTTTTAAGAAAGTTCAACAGGGCAGAGGACAAACACACTCCCCCTCAGTCACAGTACCCCCACTCATGCGAAGTACCTAACCCCAACCAGAAAACGTACTATAAAAATAAAAAATTATGACACAAAGTCTCAAACACACAGGCAGCAATGCACAGCCAAACGAACCTGAGAGACACAAAGATGCAAGAGATTACAATGAATCTCCAACAATTTGCCACCAAGACCCAGGAGCCAGGACAGAGCTCCAACAAATCCACCCTTCTCCCCTCAACACCTAACTCCCAACAGAGCCTGGAACACCAAGTGTGGAGGTTTTATGTGGGGATATCCGCCCTCCTCCAACATTGTGATTGGCTCCTGCTGGAATCCTTGCTGTCAGTCTCATCAAGCACACCCGACCTTCTAGCTCTGTCCATGTGGCGGCAACAGAAAAAGTGACTTCCGATAACACGATAAATTGCGATGCTTATCGTTGAAATTTCTATAGTTTCCGATACTTATCATTGTATTCCTTATGATTTCCTAGCGTCTCATTATCGTTAAACGGAGACACGATAGAGAGCATATCGAATTGTTATCGGTGATTTTAATGATACGATACACATCCCAAGTATATAACATAATGAATTTTAATTTTGTGATAGAAGTTTTACTATTCAGTGCAATACCATATTGTACTGAATGGTGTTTGTTGTTGGTTGCTCTGTCTATAACCTGCACTTGGTTGCCTAATGCAGACGTATGTATGCATTGGCTTGAAAGTTCCTGGAAGTGCAGCTTTGCTGAACCAAAGCTGATCTATATCTCATCAATTCCGAGATGAGCATCCCGTGCACAGAATCTTGAGCTCTGAGGAGGACATTTGGATTATAAATGCCATGAATCATTTTAAAACTCATTTAAAAGAACATAAGACGTTTGCACCATGTTCGTCAATTTCAACATGTAATCTTTCATTCCAAATCCTCTGGTTCCCTTCCAGTAAGATTCATCACTATTGCATTGTTTTAGGAATGACGAGCTCAACACTATGTGACTTCCTTTGAAAGTCACAACCTCGGGCTGACTACCAAGACTATCCTCACCCTCTGGGTCCACGGTGCTGGTGGAGCTGCTTTACGTTGCTTCCGGGTGTCTCTGGTCCTCTCCTGGTGTTCCCCGTCCCATATACTTGTGTTATGGTTAGGGCTAGTGTGCTGTCGTGTTTGCTAGGGATGTGTCCTTTTTGTCAGCAGAGGTGTTGTTGATGGAAGCAGGGTGCCTCATGGCTGTGGGAACTTGTTCCCCTTAAACTAATCGGAGGGCGCCCTAACCAAGCACTTCCAGTAGGGCAATTGCCCAGAACCCAAGTCCTCTGCTGCTCTTGCTGTGAGGGATGCTGCTTCTGTTACTTCAGGGACTGCTGACCCTTGAAGCCGTGGCCTCCTCCTCCTCCTCTGCCGCAGTTTCCTGCCCAAGCCTTATTTCTCGTGCAGCACGAACTTCCCCCACTATCAGTTCAACCCACTCCAGCCTAGAATTGGCATCACACACACCATTTTTAGCACACGGATTAAACATCATGGCCAAGATGTAGGTCCTGTCCTTCATAATGGCCTCCATCTTCTTGGCTAGTCCTGCCTTTGGCCTGTGAACCACTTCCCACACATCTTGCGGGAAGTGCCTCCCGGTGATGGGATCAACGACCTCCAGAGAGTGCCGAATCTTCGTCTGGAGATGCCTGGCCACAGGGATCACCTGGTTTAGGAGGGTGCTGCTGCTGCTGAGGGTCTCTGTGGCCTCAAGGAAGGGCTTGAGGACAATCACCAGATGGGACATGGTATCCCACTGCTACCTGACCAGTGGTGCCTGGATACCTGTGTCCCCGACCCTGCACATTTTATGCACAGCACACTGTTGCTCCACCATATGCTCAAGCATGGCTAAAGAAGAGTACAAGCCACATGACACATGGCAAACCCAGAGCCCCCAGTTGCCTAGAAACACAGGGGTACTGGCCGCCTACCCAGCAGGGAGCGGCTCAACCCAGGTGACAATTGTCCCGCCGTCCACATGCCCCATTGCTTCGGTAAAACCAGAATCTGGCAGCCTAGGGAAATGCTGTCCACGTAGCCCCCTCACCTGCCCAACCCGGCTGGACAGCGCTCACTGGCGGCGGTCATCCCCAAGCCACACAGAATGGCAATGCAAAGGGAGCCCGTGGGCATCCCACCTCCACAACACGCCAGTCGGCCCAGCTGATGTTGTTCTACGAAACATCCGAAGGTATGCACAACGTTCCCACCGACATGTAGCGCCTTGCTGCCAACAACAACTTCTGTGCCGACAAACGGCACATTCCCATCAAACACGACAGCCCACTAGCCCCAACCTTCCCACAAGTACATGGGACGGAGAACACCAGATGAGGGCCAGAGACACCCGGGAGCACCGTAAAGCAGCTCCACCAGCACCGTGAACCCAGAGGGCGAGGATAGTCATGGTAATCAGCCCGAGGTGGTCCCTTGATTTGATGCAACACGGCTTTTGATGTTAAGGGATTTCTTCTTAGTCCGAGATCAGTTTAAGGGGGACAAGACTGCATGAACTGCAGGCAATTTGTTTGTCTTGCCAGGGAACATTGATCAACACCGACCATCCCCCAGGAATTGAGCTTCTTGATCGCCATATGTGTGATGCACAGAGACCACGAAGCAGAAATGTAGATTGCTTACCTGTAACAGTAGTCCTTCAAGCGGTCATCTGTGCATTCACACAACCCACCCACTGTCCCTGCTTTGGTGTCAATGTCAATGTACTGTCGATACCGAGCGATTTATCTCCTAGTTATGGGGCCAGCCAGTCAGTCTCTTGGAACTGAGGAGAAAGAAATCGCTGCAGGCAATTTTTAATAATGAAAGGTTGTGACTTTCCAAGGAAGTCACATGGTGTTGAGCTCGTTATTCCAAAAACAATGCAATAGTGATGAATCTCACTGGAAGGGAACCATAGGATTTGGAATGAAAAATTACATGTTGAAATTGAGGACATGGTGCAAATGTCCTATGTTCTTTTAAATGAGTTTTAAAATGATTCATGGCATTTATAATCCAAATGTCCTCCTCAGAGCTCAAGATCCTGTGCATGGGATGCTCATCTCGGAATTGATGAGATATAGATCAGCTTTGGTTCAGCAAAGCTGCCCGTCGAGATACTTTCAAACCAATGCATACATATGTATCCATTAGGCAACCAAGTGCAGGTTATAGCCAGAGCAACCAACAACCAACACCATTCAGTACAATACGGTATATGAATAGTAAAACATTCTATCACAAAGTTAAAATTCAGTATATTATAAACAAATACACAGTTCCATGCAAGAATATATAATAGCAGGGACCTCTAAGGCTATTCTGAGTTGGGCTGCTTTTACTGCAAATCTAGCTGTTTTCAATATAGAGCCTATCTACACTACTGCTATAAACCATTTTAAAGCAGTAGTGTAAACAGGCTCATAGTAAATTTAGATGTACTTGACAGCAAATATATAATTTAATCCATATCATTAAAGTTAATTACTGGTGCTAGACATGTCATTAAGTATTTGTCTCTTGGGATTTTCTATAACTTACAATGTAACACGTAGTGTATAGTATCTTCAACCATGTGACCACCAGAAATACATAGATGTGTCATTCTCTAGGATCGTTCTGATATCTCTCTTCTCTAAAGTTAGTTTTTCATTGTCTGAAAGCGCAAGGCTGTGAAAACTAGAGATGTGCACTCCCGAAAATATCGTATTGTATCATTATCGGAATGTCAGACCAAGAAATGTATCGTCTCCGATACTATTGTTGGTGAACTTCATCGTATTGTCTTGTATTTCCGATAATTTTCAGAAATCTGACATTGCATTGTTTCTATATTTTGCCCTATAGAGTTGATTTTTGAGTCAGAAAGGCCTAAAACTTCTTCATTTTCCAAGTTACAGGTTCAAAACTTGGTCCCAGTGCAGACTGAGTGTTACTACTCATGTTTGTGTGCCAACTTATTACAGAACAATTAATGCAAGCTTTACTTGGAAGTAAGTTGTCAAAAATCCGGAGATGGCATAAGTGCTCCTTTTTCTAGAGACGTCGTCCAAGTCCAGTAGTCATGTCATGGTCATCTCACAGATGGCCTAGAGGGGACTCATCTGTGCCCAATTTCAGATGCACAGCTGCAGCTGTTACTCAGAAGTAAGCTCTCCACAACACAGTGCACTGTTTTTTTCAGGTGGTAATGCTGCTGCTGAGAAGTCCTCATTTTTAAAGAGCTAGTCTTTAATGTTGGGAACTTACCGAAGGGCTTTAGGGGGGCTAGTGGACTCATGTGACATAGCTTGTTCAACAAATTGATCAGGGAGTTTGCCTCTCCTCCAAGGAAAGCTAGGTTTTCACCCTCACATAAGGCAGTACTACAAGCAGCCCTGCAAGGCGTGCCTAGTACAACTTACCAGCCAGACGTTGAGCCAGACAATTCCCAGGCACAGGTGGCAGGCAGGTAGGAAGTTGCAGGCAGGCAGGTGGGCAGAGGTGGGCAGATGCAGGCAGATGCAGGCAGCAGGCACAGGTGGGCAGCAGGCACAGGTGGGCAGATGCTGGCAGCAGACTCAGGTGGGCACATGCAAGCAGCAGGCACAGGTGGGCGGGAGGCAGAGGCGGGCAGATGCTGGAAGCAGACTCAGGTGAGCACGTGCAGGCAGCAGGCACAGGTGGGCAGCAGACTCAGGTGGGCACATGCAGGGAGTAGGCACAGGTGGGCATCAGGCACAGGTGGGCAGATGCTGGCAGCAGACTCAGGTGGGCACATGCAGGCAGCAGGCACAGGTGGGTGGGAGGCAGAGGTGGGCAGATGCTGCAAGCAGACTCAGGTGAGCACATGCAGGTAGCAGGCACAGGTGGGTAGCAGGCACAGGTGGGCAGCTGCTGGAAACAGACTTAGCTGGGCACATGCATGCAGCAGGCACAGGTTGGCAGCAGGCACAGGTTGGCAGATGCTGGTAGCAGACTAAGGTGAGCACATGCAGGCAGCAGGCAGAGGTGGGAAGCAGACACAGGTGGGCACAGGTGGGCAGCAGGCACAGGTGGGCAGCAGGCACAGGTGGGCAGATGCTGGCAGCAGACTCTGGTGGGCACATGCAGGCAGCAGGCACAGGTGGGCGGGAGGCTGAGGTGGGCAGATGCTGGAAGCAGACTCTGGTGAGCACATGCAGGCAGCAGGCACAGGTGGGCAGCAGGAACATGTGGGCAGCAGGAACAGGTGGGCAGCAGGAACAGGTGGGCAGCAGGAACAGGTGGGCAGCAGGAATAGGTGGGCAGCAGGAACAGGTGGGCAGCAGGAACAGGTGGGGAGATGCTGGCAACAGATTCAGGTGGGCACAAGTGGGCAGCTGGCACAGATGTGCAGTAGACTCAGGTGGGGACATGTAGGCAGCAGACACAGATGGGCAGCAGACTCAGGCAGGCAGATGCTGGCAGCTGACTCATGTGGGCACATGTGGGCAGCAGACACAGGTGGGCAGATGCTGGCAGCAGACTCAGGTGGCCACATGCAGGTAGCAGACACAGGTGGTCACAAATGCAGGAAGAAAAGTTCAGGCAGGCAGGCATGCAGGCAGGCTGGAGGCCCCAGAAATCCAGGTTCGGGCTGCATCTGAAAAAAGAGATGAAAAACCAAATCAGTGAGACCTCTGTTTCCCAGGAAGAATCAGTTTAAGGGCCCACAGAGGGCACTGTGGTGTGCTGGTACTGGCACTGCCGCACGGACCCTGTGCTTCCAGAAGCAGGTCCTCATTGCGCTCCATGCTGGTTGCCGGGGGGAGGTGGGCGACTGCCTTTGCTATGTCGATGTCGGCATCAAGACGTGGCGGGGGTGGAGGTCGGAGCATCTGACCACTTTCGGCCGCTTTTGCCACCTGCCTCTATGGGCTTCTGTCATAATGAACTCTGCGCACTGGATTAACGCACACACCCCTACACACGACAATTTAATCAATGGGCTTTGAGCTAAACAATGTGCAAGCCCGTTGTTTCTCTCCATTGCTTAATTGGGTGGATTAGCATACCCTGATTTGTATGTGCGTTGTGTGTTACCCTCCACATGACACAATAATCAACACAAATGACAGTTGTTTACCCCACCCCACCCCGTTGTTTTATGTGTCGTCCGAAACCAGCCACTATCTAACAAGAAAAGAAGAGAATTCCAGGCTGACATTCAATCCTTGTGGTTGTACTGTATTCAATTTAAAGGTCCACTCCGCTTCTTTCCTTAGCAGTAAATTCTCATGATTGTTCAAGTTGTATTCATATGGGTAAATCCTTTCTAAAACCAAAAATCAAAAATCAAACTATAAGTCCAATCCCCCCAAAAAGGCTTAGCTGGCATCATAAATTGAAGCCAGAGACCCTAGTCCTTTAAATCCTATTTAAGAGAGGGGTCAAAAGCTGCCCTCATCTGGAAAGCCTCATTGTAGGCCAGCCAGGCCCCACCCTCATATTCTGTACACGCCCGGTAAATTATATACAAGTATATAGCCAGTATCCATCCCAAGTCTGGGAATTTCTGTTGTAAAACTCCCATATAAATTAGGGAACCTGGCAACCAATTGTCCCAGGTGCGAGCTAATTTCTCACGCCTCACCCTGTCATGATCCTTATCCGTATTCTTATCTTTACATCAAGTTTCAGGTTCCCAAAATAACAGGGAAATATGTCAATAATTTCCCCCTTTAATATACTCCCTTTAGTGGCTGGTAAGAGATGATATCCCAAAGGAGTTGACTTAGCTCCAGGAGGGATAGGGCCCTCATCTGCCCTAGCAAAAGGATCTTGTGTGCTGGGTATAGCCTGCACAGTGCTTGACATTGTAGGCCCGGCCGGGCCACGCCAAATGGAGGCACATGCAGATAAAGCGGTAGGGGGCAGCTGTTTTTCTGGCTCCCCCGCAGGGACTGACTACTCCCTAGGGGGTGCTGGGGACACCTCATCTGCTGCAGGCTCCACTGTGGGCATTCTGCTTCTTCCCACCTTGGAATTTTCCTGAGATGGACTCTCCGTCTGCACCTGCACCAAAGCAGCCAGATATGTATGATGCCCAGCAGCTGCAGGTATACTGTGCCCCACTTGGACTCTGACCAAGGTAGAAAAGTTTATACCAGGCAGATTCTGCCCTGTTCGGCTACCTTGAGGCTGGGCTCCATGCCCCATAAGGCAAAAGCAAGTGCAGGCACAGTTTGCGCAGCCTGCTCACCAAGCCATAACACTGCCTGAAGAGCCCTGCTGGCTGCAAGGAAGTGGTGTGTGTTATCCTTGCAGCCCGACAGCTATTTGCCTCTGCTCTTTTCTCCTGGAGCCCAGCTGGGCACCGGGGAGTGGCATCAGTCACCCACTTGGCCCCTTCCCCACTTCCCTGCTGCTCTAGATGCCAGAAAACTGCCAAGTAGAGGCACGCTTCATCCTCAAGGCCTCATCTGCTGCGATTTTTGTAAGTGTGCCATGTTTCTCTTATTGGAACCAGAAAACAAGAAGGTCCTTTGGGGTGGGTGCAGTCGCTTAATAAAGGTGTCTCTACCCCAACCTTGCCAGTGGTGACATGATTGGGGATAGGGCACATCTCGTCATCCTCCCGCCCGCCACTGCCTCCCTGTGAGCACGGGAAATGTGGGAAGGGTGTTTCCAGCCTATTTCCTGGCTCTCAGCCTTCAAAATCTGTATATATACACAGGGTTTCTGTGCAGACTTTTCATTCAGGCTTTTCTCCGGTGACATTGATCCCAGCCAATTGCCCACCATGAAGACATTTTTTCTGCTCTTTGCTGTTGCTGTCTTGGTTTTCCAGGCATGGGCCGTACCAGATGGAGAGGCAAGACCTGCACTTTGGCTAGAAAATTATCGCGGTGAGTGGCTCCCCGGTGTAGGATTTGAGGAGTTTACTAGGTCTAGATGGGGTTGCATTCCCGAAACAGGTTGGTGGGGGGGGAATGCTCCTAAATCCATCACTGTCCATTGACACTATTACTGTTGGGATACTGAAGAAAAATCCATGGCAAGGAGCACCTATCACCAGATACAGCCGGTATGCCAAATGTGCCCTTTCCTGGAAAGGGATAGCCTCGTAATGTAAACTCAGGCTGGGACTACTGTAAAATGCTTTATGGCGTGCAGTGTGTTCTCAGGCTGATATTATGCTGTTGCTATGTAAACCCTGCCGAGCCTGTTCAACACCTTGTCATTCGCAAACAAAGCCAGAACAACTGTCAAAGACCACCTTCCCCTTCATTAGGGCATGAAGATTATCTGGGGACTTCTTGCTCCTAGAACTGCAGCTGCTTGACTATCAAGAGGCAGTGACCCAGGAGCAAGCCTGTTCTATTCCTCCCCTTTGGATGGGAGGAATTATCCAGCCTGTGTTTTAGATGCCTTCTAAAGACACACTTCTTTCTTCATGTTTTTCCCAACCCCTGATTCTGGATTTTTTATATTTTGGGATTTATTTATTTATTTTTATTTTATTACATTTGTATACAGCTCCATAGCCGAAGCTCTCTGGGCGGTTTACATAAGATTAAAACAATTAAAAACAATATACAAAAATTAAAACAGCAAAAATATACAATATACACATAATATACACGTACATTTAAAACCACTGAAATAAAGCCAGGGGTGGCCAGTAAATTACACCCTGGGGTGGAGGGTGGGAATATCTCAAGGTCAGCTGAGAGCAGTTGCTGTAGAACATGGACCTGCCACGAGTGGTGAGGCTGGGATTTCTGGCAGACCCAGCTAGGCAACTTTATGGCCTGTTAGTCCCTGTGTTTGGTAGCCTGCAGGAACACCTGCCTCATAAAGCAAATGGGCACATGAAAACTGGTATTATGGTCTGCCACTTAGTTTGTCTTTTGTAGTCTGCAGTCCAGACCTCTTCTGAAAGGGGAATAGTGTGATGTGGTTGATGGTCAGTCTAAATTATCTCCAGGGATCCCTGACGTAGTGTCTCTGATTGCAAAGAAATTCAGGGTTTCCCCATCTCTGTCACTGTTGAAGTTTCTAGGGCTGTTGAAAATCGATGAAGCAGGAAAACAGTGAATATACCCTCTTTAACTTGTTAAAGCAATGAAAAATGCCACACAAGAAGTCTTAAGACATGAATATTATATAAAGAAAAATGAATGCAAAAGACCATCAGATACAGAAGTGAAATGTGAAAAATGCAAAGATTAGAAATCAAATGCATGTGTACACTATGCAAAATACACTACAGTTTAACTCTTCCTAAGGCAGTATGGACCAAACTCTTAGAAAAAAAGGAAGGAACAGTGTATGTGTATGAGGGTGGGGGAGATTAAAAGAAAGGTATAGCCACCTATTCCAAGGAGAGATCTGAAGACCAGGTGATCATGGATCCAGAGGAAGGTTGAAAGAGATCTTCCCTAGAATCCAGGGTGTAGAACTCAGCAAAGTCCAGGTAGGGAAAACTAATCCAGGTAGAGAGTGGAAAATATTTTAAAATGAAAAGTGCTGCAGAGCCCAACCTTCACCAGTCAGCAAAATCAAAGAGGGGGTGAAAACACCAAGCTGCTCCGGAGTCAGGTGCCTGGGTCAGAGAAATGGGGCTTGGAAAAAGATAGCCCCAAATAGTCACTAAGCCAAGGGAAAACCAAGAAAAGAGGACACTTCCTCTCTCAAAAGGGAGGCAAGAACCAGGCTGACTCAGCTTCTCAGACTTCAGACAACACACCTCTCTGCCTTCAAGGAAAGACAGACCTGCTTATGAACTGAAGTTTCACTCCCATTCAATTCTATAGCTTCCTAGTTGTTTAGTCTACTCACACTGAGTGGATTGCTTGTCCACATCCACACACATAAAGAGAGGGGCCAGAAATTCAGAGTTGCTTCTGCTTTTACCGGATGGCAGTTATCCCCTCCTTCCATTCCCCCTCACCCTCAACATTCTGAGTGCCGCATTATGAGCTTCCATAGCCTTTTATTAGGAATATTTTTTTCTTTAAAACTAAGTAAATTCATTTTTTAAAGAGAAAGAAATTTCATTCCACCAACTAGAGTAGAAAGAGAATAAGGAAGCAATCATGGTTAACATGTGGCAGCCCTCCTGTCCCCACCAGAGAAGGGCAGAAATGGTTGCTAACACTTTTTCAGAAACACTTTTAGCATGATAATTAAAACATGGTGCTGTGCTCAGACATTTCTCATTTGTATCTGTTCCCACAACCTTAAGCTCTCATATGCAGTGATACATCCAGGTCTTTGAGTAAAGGTCAAGACAGAGGGCCATCTCATGCAAGATTTTTTAATTAGCGGATGGAGAGATATTAGTTTCAGAATCTTACATTTAGCTCTTTCCAGATTCCAGTAAGCCTATATACACTAGTTGCTGGGGATCATGGGTGGGAGGGTGCTGTTGCACTGTGTCCTGCTTATGGGTCCCTGCTCGTCAGCTGGTTGGCTACTGTGTGAATGGAGTGCTGGACTAGATGGATTCTTGGTCTGATCCAGCATGGGTCTTCTTCTGCTCTTAAGTTCTTATACTTCATCCAGACAAATTGATTTCACCAATTTGCAGTCATTCACCAGTTACACTTAGACACAACAGAACCAGGCCAAGCATGAGGTGTTAGTTCAACTATCAGCTTCAAAGAAGAGATGCTGCTACTTGTTACAGTTCTTCTGAGCTCACCAAACACTAGGACTGCGCACCACCTTGGTCTGAATCTGGAGTGGTACTAGGTCAGCACGAGGTACCCCGAGGCTGAGGCAGACTAGTACCAAAGCCTCGAGGGCACCACGGCCTGAGTCGGGGTGATGCTTGGCCGTTCCCCCCACCCGCCTGCGACAGCAGGTGCAAGGCTGGCTATGAGTCACCCTCCACCTCCCCACTCTCCCCACTCTCCCCACTCTCCCGCTACCACCATGCCCACCGAGACATACCAAATAGACGTCCTCCTCCTGAGAGCCAAGGCCCATGAGTTAAAGTTATCATGTGGGCTCTGTTTTTTAGTATATTATGACCACAAACTATGGCAGCCATAAAGAGGGAATGGCCTATTATGGTTGCCATAGTTTAGGCTGACCAGACCCCCGAGGGTTTCCCGGTCCTAACTGGGAAAAATGGGCCAATCCGGGCCTACCGGGCCCCAGGGGGCAACCTCCGGGAAACAGTCAGCTCATTCTCCTCCCATGAAGAGGGGGGCGGCACGGGGGGGGCGGCGCGGCACAGGTGGGGCAGGCGGCCTGCATGGGGCGGGCGGTGGCGCGAGGCACTTACCTGCTGGGGCGTCCGCTTCCCTCCAGTGCTCGGAATCTACTGAGAAACAGGCTTCGCAGCCTGTCCCTCAGTAGCGCGCCGGGTGATGACGTCATCACCCAGTGCGCTACTGAGGGACAGGCCAGGAAGCCTGTTTCTCAGTAGATTCCGAGCACCGGAGGGAAGCGGACGCCCCAGCTGGTAAGTGCCTCGCGCCACCGCCCGCCCCATGCAGGCCGCCTGCCCCGGGGCATGCGTGTGGGCAGTGCGGGGCGGGCGGGCGGCGCAGCGCAGGGGTGGGCGGCGTGCGGCACGGGGGCGGGCGGCGCGGAGGCAGGTGGTGCGGTGCGGGGGGCGGCACGGTGGGGGGCGTCACAGGGCAGGGGGGCGGCGCGGGGCAGGCGGCGGCGCGAGGCATGCGGGCGGGGGGGCGGCGCGGGGCGGGGCGTGCGCGCAGTGGGGGGGTTGTTTTGGGGGGTGGGGGGCGGGGGGGTCCAGGATTTTGATCCCCAAAATCTGGTCACCCTACCATAGTTTGCGTCCATAGATATACTAAAACAGAGAGCCCCCATGAGAACTTTAAATCCAAGTAAACCCTGGCATTTCCAGGTAAGTCCCGGCAGGACTCTGGGTTGGGAGGAGGGGTGAGGGACTTCTGGTCGGCCTTGTTCCCAGCTTGCCTGGGTGCTGGCTATACGGAGGGCACCCAGAAACCTGCAAGGCTGACTTGCTTCAGGGGCAGGTGAATCTCACCTCAGCTTCAGAGCCGAGGTGAGGCAGGCACCCCCTGAAGCACACTGAGTCCAATCAGGGCTGTCTTGGAGCCTCCGAAACGGCCTCTGAGGAGAGTCTGGGAAGCTGTGCACAGCCCTTTCAAACACCTGGAATCTGCCTGTGGAGCTCATATGGAATGACAGACCTCAGCCTTCAAGCAGTTAATGTCAGGCTGTTGGTGTCATGATGCAGTAGTGTGCGAGGTGGAAGCTAATACCCTAAAATTAAAAACTGGATAGACAGAGATCCTGTGGGTGAGCGTTTCCCATGTCCGGGAGTATTTATACACTACTGCTTTGTATCGGTGTTGAAACAAAGAGGTTACTGTTGGGACACATTAGGCATTTCATATACCACTTTTCCAGCATTATTTCCCACTTTTTATTCCATATTATCCAAACTACTGTATCAGGTGTCATTGTGTTTGCTATGAGGGATAAATGTGCAAAAGGGACAGAGCATCACCATGATGGGATCAGATCGATATGACACAAGGTGTAGATATGGCCTGAGATTTCAGGGTTTTGCTAGGGTTGCCCTACCTCTCAAAGATCAGCTGGGGGAGGGTCCTAAATCCATCATTATCCATGCAGATGGAAGTAAACTCCATGGCAAGCACCGCCTATTACCAGGTAAAGCTGGCATGCCAACTGTGCTCTTTCCTGGAGAGAGAGAGAGCCTCAGGATGTGACTTCTTGCTGAGACTACTGCAATATGCTTTATGAGAAGCTTCCTTTCTGGTGTGGAACCTGCAGATAGAGCAGAACACTGAGGCCTACATGGAGTACCTTTGGAGTTGTATGTTTTGTTCTTACTATGTGAATCCTACTAGACATGTTTGAGGTCTTATTATAATCTTAGGAAGCCCAGAACATCCCTAAAATACCACTTTTTCCTTTTGAAGGGCATTCAGATTATCTGGAGAGTTTCTCCTTGTTGTACTGCAGCTGGTTAACTTTCATATGGCAGTGATCAAGAAGCAAGTGTTGGTCCCCCCCCCCCTATTTTAGGTGTCATATTGGAGGAATAATTGGTCATGTGTCTTAGAAGCCTCCTGAAGGCTCACTTCTTTGCACAGGTTTTTCCCATCTCCTCTTACTTTATTTTATATATTTCTGGATGATTGCTTGCTTTGAATGGTATTATTCTATTTCTTGATGTACACTATTTACGTATTGTTTCATGATAACTGGTTTAGAAATTATCTAGATTCTTTCCTAAAGAAAATGAAAATATGGCTGAAATTGGACCTTCTTCAGATTGTTCTTCAAAGTGTTGCAGCATTGGCAATCAAGGCCCCAAGGTGCAGGAAAACTCTGTTCACCTGATCCTCTTTCTGTAAAGTCCCATAAAATCTTGTCAATTCAACCTTGGCAAGATTTCAACTCCTATTTTAATATTTCAAATGTATTTTTTTAATTGTTGAACAAGCAAAATTTTGTTTCAAAGCACTACAACCCATAATTACAATTAAACAGAATGGGCAGCACAGTCACTCAGGGAAGGCCTCCATGAAACGATGGGTACTGAATTTGGGCCTAAAATATGTTGGCATCTCCAAATAGCAGTGGGGAGGTTGTTCCACAAAGTGTGTGCCATCATGGAGAAGGCTGTGCTTCCTGGCTGGTGCAAGATGGTAGCCTGAAGGACATGGTGTAGGACTTTTCTGATGATCTTACTACTTGCAAGGACATGTATTAGGGAAGGTGATCTGCCAGGTAAACAGGTGTCAAGCTATTCAGGACTTTTATGCCAACAGTAAGTCTTTGTACTTGGCTCGGTAGCTAATAGGTAACCAGTGCAGTTGCTTCACCACGGGTGAAATATGTGTATGCCCAGGTCCGTCATAATACCATTCATTTGGAACACCGTTATCCAGACCTAGATTTGCCATGTCTATCACAGAGTTAAATTTCATTTTTAATTTTCCCTTTCATGACAAAATGAGCTCTCATTACTAGTCTTTTTCTTTTGTTTCTAAATGCAATTTAGTTCAATTTAATCTCTAGTTCTTGACTCTCATATACTCATTATATGCAGTAACACTGACTGTTGTTCTTTTCATCCAAGCTCGACAGGGTCTTGCAGAATGTACGAGAAATGGTGGTAAATGCTACTTTGGCTTTTGCCCTGCTAAAACTTCGCACATTGGGCAATGCAACATGTCCTATCCCTGCTGTAAATGGTAAGGCTGTATTTTTTATTGCAATAATATATGAAGGTAATAAATGCACAAGCAGGATGCTAATCCTACTTGTGGATTTATTACCTTTTTCCACCAAAATACGTTTCATTGTTGTTGTTCTGCTTATGTAATAATCCTAAACATCCACCACACCATACAATTGCATTTTTAAAATTACAATATTCAATAAAGATACAAAATGCACAGGCAGGATGACAGTCCTCCTCATGGATTTATGACCTCTTACCCCCAACCCCCCAAATATGTTTGATTGTTTTTGTTCTGCTCATACAAGAATCCTAAACATTTTGCCACCATGCAATACAATACATATTACAAAACAGTATATGGAAAAATCAATCAGAAATCCCTTCTCTGGATGACTTGAATAGCATATGTAAATTTTTACAATCACATACGCAATGTATGTTTGTTGTTCAAAACCCAAAATTATTGATAAATTGATACATTTCATGAGCACCTCTCAAGTTACAGAGAAACAACATTGAAAATATGGATATATGGCTTGATAGCTATAAAAATAATAGACGGCTTTAAAAAAAAAAAAAAAAACCTAATTCATCCCCCTTGTCTTTTCTCTGCATGTTTAGTATATTATGTTTACTTTGCCATCATCATCATCATCATCATAAATCCCATATGCTATCCAACCGTTCATGCCTAGAAGGTGTGATTTATCGTCTCCATTGTTTTAAATACAACATTCTTCTTGCAGCCAACATAAAAGCTGGTAACTAAATAATCTTTTGAGCAATAAATCCATGCATACAATGAAGAAGCACTCAGACTGATGTTCTTTGCCTACCTCTTTGCCTGGAAGTCCTATCAACAGCAGATTCCAGGGATCATACCTGAGAGCTTCTGCATGTAGACCATGTGCTCAGCCTAGCAAGGGAGAGTGGAATGTGAGAACATCACTCTGTGGCTCTTTTGAAGGCCAGCAGATTTCCAATTCAGATTCAGGAGTAAACTAGAATGTGGTATTTCTACAGCATGGGCCAGCAAGGATAAAACCATCTCTTTCTTTCCCTCTTTCTTTCACAGATTTAAGAAGTCCGCAGGATCTCAGAGCCGTCCCATTGTTCCCCTATGAATGGAGCAAAAGTGGGAGACTTAATTTGGATTTGACATTTCACTCAGGCTTGAATTTATGCCTTGCTTATTCAGGAATCACTTCCTCTTTCTGTACTACTAATAAAAATCAATAAAAGATATGCAATGCAACCTTTCTTGAATGTGGATCATGAGTATTGCTCACATTAAAATTCACAAATCTGTTTTCACCTTTAAGAAAGTATTGTTTGTTAAGATTTTATTTGTTTAAATGTAAAAGCAAATGTATTTTTTCTGTTACTAAGAAGAAAAGTAAAAGAGAGATGACTTGATATCTCAAGTACTCTGAACAGTTGCCAAATCAAGTGCAGCTGGTAAGCACCTAAAGACCAAGGTCATTTGGTTTCTTCCCTGTGTGCTGTGAGGCATAGCAACACATGGGGAGATATGCAGCCAACGCTGTGATAGGTCCACAGTGCTATAAATGTACAGCATGTGGAGAAACAGTGTGGGTGATGATGATGGTGAATGTTAGTGGTAGGTTATGGTTGGTTGGAAGTATTGCTGAAGATATTAGAGGAATGTTTTGTTCTATGTAAATACTTGTAAGTAAACTTAGTATAGTAGTTTAAAACACTGCTGTGTCTGAGTGTTTACTGATTACCAGGACATCTGTCTGCTACCAGTGAGCTCTGCTGTTATTCCGCTGCTGTGTGCTTGCACTCTGTACATGCTCAGAGAGTGCAGTGCATCACAAACTCTGACAGGTTATGGGCCCAGTCTGCTAGGGCTGCTAGGGCTGCTAGGGCTGCTAGGGCTGCTAGGGCTACTAGAGCTGCAAGGCTACCCAAGGTGTCCAGAGTGTCCAGACAGCCTAGAGGACTCCCTGCGTGGTGGCAGAGCGTTGTGAGAATCCTGGAAGTGAAGAGTGACTTCTCAAATCTGCAGTCCGGTGAGTGTCGTTGCTGAGTGCCTTGGAGGGGCTGAAAGCTGAAAAGCAAGCAAGACATCTGTGTGCAGTAATTTGAGATGGCAGCAAGTATGTCGGCAGCTAATCTACCACTCAATCGTCTAAATGAAAACAATTATCTGGCTTGGAGCATTAAGATGGAACAATATCTAAGGAGGGAAGGTTTATGGACGGTTGTCTGTGATCCTCCAGCTCAGCCAGATGAAGACGAGCAGAGAAACATAGAGAAAGCTTTGGCAAGCATTATCTTGTGTTTAGAAGATAACCAACTTGTTTATGTAAGGAGGCTGGTGTCCGCGCAGGAATGCTGGAAAACTCTCAGAGAGATTTATGTGAGAGAAACGGCAGCCAGCAAAGTTATGCTAACAAGAAAATTGTACAGAGCACAACTTGAACCAGGAGCCAGCATATCTGCACATTTAAGCATGATGAGGCAACTGTTTGCGGATCTGGAGGAGCACGGCATGTCTTTCACTGAGTCCCACAAAGTGTACGTCGTTCTCAGCTCACTGGATGATTCGTGGGACAATCTTGTTTTGAGCCTGGAAGCAATGCAAGAATCCGAGCTCACGCTTCGTTTTCTGACCGGCCGATTGCTGGAAGAAGAAAAGAAGAGGCAAGAGAGGCAGACTGCCAAGCCTAGAGACACCCACGTTAAACAAGCAGCTTGTGAACATAAGGAGAAAGTGTTTACAGTTCGGCGCTGTTTTCGTTGTGGTTTGCCCGGGCATCTGCGGAGAGATTGTCCCAACCAAACGAAGGAGAAAGCAGCAACAAGCAAGAAAAAATCTGCTAAACCGAAGGTCTCCGTAGTTAAAGCTGCAGAGAACAACCCAGAATGTACCTGGTTGATGGACAGTGGTTCCAGTCAGCATATTGTGAACAACCAGAGTTTGTTTACAAGTCTACATTCTGCTAGCCGGGACCATGTTACATTAGCAGATGGCAAATCTTCAGCTGTGACTGCAGAAGGTTGTGTATATGTGCCATGTATTGATAAAACTGTAAGCAAGGTTTTGTGTGTGCCAAGTTTGGAACACAATTTGTTAAGTGTATCTTGTTTGGATAAGGAAGGATATTGTGTATCATTCTCAAACAGCAAGTGTGAAGTGAGCAAACAAAACAATGTTGTAGCTTTAGGTGTACTTAGGAACAATCTTTATGAAATGTTGCCTAAAGGTCTAGAAACATCTAGAAATGTAAATTCTGTTATGAATAACACACCTTTGCATAATGATTGTGTGCATTTGCTGCATAGGAGACTTGCACATGTTGGGTTCCAAATACTGAAAAAAATGCCTGAAATGTGTGTAGGACTGAATGTAAAAGCCTGTGACAAATATCTAGACTGTACTGCATGTAAGGTGGCTAAATCCAAGGTTGCTCCAATCTGTAAGAAGAGTAACAGAGTTGCCACGGCAGCATTTGAGATAATACATGCAGATTTAATTGGTCCTATGACTGCAACATTAGGAGGGGCAAAGTATGCTTTAATTCTGGTGGATGACTACACTAGATATGGTTTTTGTTATGTGATGAAAAACAAAAGTGAAACGTTTACTGTTTTCAAAGATTGGCTGAGTTGGGTGGAGCGGAAATTCTCTACCAAAGTAAAACAATTGCAGACAGACAGAGGGGGGGAGTTTATGGCTGAAACGTTCCAAAAATGGCTTAGGCAGAAAGGAATTTCAGCAAGACGAACTGCTCCACACTCACCATGGCAAAATGGCGTTGCAGAAAGAAGGAATGGGGTTCTGCAAACAATGAAAGATGCCATGTTGACAGACTCTGGGTTGCATGCTCATTTTTGGGGAGAAGCAATGCTAACAGCTAATTACATTGCTAATAGGCTTTGGAGCTCAGCAATAGATAACACTCCATATTTCCTCATGTTTGGAAAGAAGCCATCCCTGGCTCATCTCAGAGTTTTTGGGAGTGATGCCTGGGTAAACATCCCCAAGGTGGCTAGGAGGAAAGGGCAGCCAAAAGCCAGGAAAATGAAATTCCTAGGCTATGCACCTGGTTCAAAAGCATACAGGTTTTATGCTGGTAATGGAAACATAGTAATTTCTAGATCAGCAAGTTTTCAGGAGCAGTGTAACTGGGAACGTTTGCACGGCAGTGAAGTGTGTTTGCCTATACAGGAAAACATAGGCAGAGCACCACAGCCAGTAGAGAGACAAACAAACAGTTCCACAACTCTTTCAAGTCCTAAGAAGGAGGAGGAAGAGGAGGAGGAGGGAGAGAACAGAAATGTTTTTATTCCCAGACGGTCAGAAAGAAGTACAAAGGGAATACCTCCTGAAAGATATACGGCCAATGAAGTACGAGTGTGTCAAATATCTTATGAACCAGAGAACTATGCAGATGTTCAAAGATTGTCAAATCCAGAGAAAAATCTATGGTATGAGGCTATGGATGAGGAAATGGAAGCCATGGCAAAATACAATGTGTTTACCCCTACAATGCTACCAAAAGGTAAAAAAGTGGTTGGTTGTAGGTGGGTGTTCAAAAAGAAATTGCTGATGTCAGGAGAGACAATGTATAAGGCTAGACTTGTGGCAAAAGGGTTCACACAGGAAAAGAATGTGCACTATGATGAAACCTTTGCACCTACTGTGAAGGCTGAGTCAATGAGAGTAATGCTAACTCTAGCTGCAAAATATGATTGTCAGGTGAATCATTTTGATATAAAGACAGCATATTTGAATGCACCATTACAGGAAGAGATTTACATGGCTCAAATTCCTGGTTATGAGTCAAATGTGCCAGGCTCTGTGTACAAATTAAACAGAGCTATCTATGGTTTGAAGCAGTCAGCAAGGAATTGGAACCAGTGTTTGCATGAAGCATTGGAGTCAATGGGTTTCAAAAAATGGAATGGCTGATCCATGTTTATATACAAAAGGTGCCAACAGTGAACAAATGTGGTTGTTATCTTTTGTGGATGATATATGTTTAATTTCAAAAACAAAAACTCAGGTTAAAGAATTTGCAGAGCAACTGAGTAAATATTTTGAATTAAAGGATTTGGGTCCAATCCATGACTATCTAGGAGTGGAAGTCACAAAGCAAAAAGGGGCTTATGTGTTAAGTCAAAAACAGAAAATCAAAAATCTGCTTGCAAAATTCCACATGGAGGAATGTAAAAGTGTTAAAACTCCCATGGTGGCTGGTTTTCAGTGTAATGACAGTGACACAGAATTTTGTGACAGAGACCTATACCAGTCAGCAATAGGAAGTCTACTCTATTTAGCTCAATGGTCTAGGCCAGATTTGGCTAATGCAGTTGGCATATTGAGCAGATTTGTGTCCAAACCAACGAATAGTGCCTGGCAAGCAGTTAAAAGAGTACTCAGGTACTTAAAAGGGACTATTGATGTGTCTTTAGAATTAAGACCATTGGACACATTATCACTAGAGTGTTACACAGACAGTGACTGGGCTGGTGACAGTCAAGACAGGAAATCCACCTCAGGAATTGTAATAAAACTGGGCAACAGTTTAGTGGGGTGGAAATCCAGAAAACAACGGTTAATTGCCCTGTCTACCTCAGAGGCTGAGTTTTCAGCATTGTCTGAGGCTTGTACAGAAATAATTTGGTTCATCCAGTTGCTGAAAGATATGAAATTGCAAGTGAAAACTCCAATTAAAGTTTTTGAAGACAATCAGACTTGCATTCATATGGCAAAGTCAGAAAGGGTGAACGCAAGGAGTAAACATGTTGATATTCGTTACTGCAACGTAAGACAAGCTGTACATGATGGATTGATTGAACTTGTGTATTGTAACACCGAGGTAAATGTGGCTGATGTATTCACAAAACCTTTGAATGTACAAAGACATGAACAATTGTCAAAACAGCTTGGAATGCTAGAATGTCAGACAGAATGAAAATGTTTGTTAGTTACAGAAAAAAGGAGGGGTGTTAAGATTTTATTTGTTTAAATGTAAAAGCAAATGTATTTTTTCTGTTACTAAGAAGAAAAGTAAAAGAGAGATGACTTGATATCTCAAGTACTCTGAACAGTTGCCAAATCAAGTGCAGCTGGTAAGCACCTAAAGACCAAGGTCATTTGGTTTCTTCCCTGTGTGCTGTGAGGCATAGCAACACATGGGGAGATATGCAGCCAATGCTGTGATAGGTCCACAGTGCTATAAATGTACAGCATGTGGAGAAACAGTGTGGGTGATGATGATGGTGAATGTTAGTGGTAGGTTATGGTTGGTTGGAAGTATTGCTGAAGATATTAGAGGAATGTTTTGTTCTATGTAAATACTTGTAAGTAAACTTAGTATAGTAGTTTAAAACACTGCTGTGTCTGAGTGTTTACTGATTACCAGGACATCTGTCTGCTACCAGTGAGCTCTGCTGTTATTCCGCTGCTGTGTGCTTGCACTCTGTACATGCTCAGAGAGTGCAGTGCATCACAAACTCTGACATTGTTTTCATGAAAGGGTAACGGAGTACCCCTTTAGTTAAGGGGAGTCACACAAACACAAAAGGGGGCACAGTGTTTTCAGGGTTTTCATGGAGACATGCCTTTCATGGGTTGAGTGAAGTTCTGAGCAGTGGCTCTACAGTTAGTAAGGTTTTCCTGCCCCATTAGTACCTATGGCACTAATTGCTGGCCGAGTAATACTGTGCATGCTCAGCTTCATTTTGAAGCTAGAATGCTGTCAGTGCTCAAACATTTTCAGATGAATTCTATGCTTCAGCGTAAATCTCAAATGCTATGTCCCGTGCCTATTCTTTTCTTTACGGATTGCAAACTCACAACATCTATTCCATAGACCTTTCCCCACCCTGCTCGCTGGGGTGGGGAGAGGAGATTGCGGGCGAGGATGGGGTGAGGTGACGTGGGGGGCCACCGTAGGCCGGCCCAGGGTGGTGCCACCAGAGATAGGAGGGGTCTGTGGCTATTTAAGGGGACCAGGACCCCTCCAAATCTCCACTGTGTGCTGCGCAGCTCGCAGTGAAGCAGAGCTGAAAGGCACTGACCAGGGAGGGAGCATCAGGCGGAGAGGAAGACCTACCCGGAGCTCCGGCGGGGCTGAAGAATCGGCTGGATGGCGGGGAAAACGGTGGAGCAGTGGAGGAGGCATGCCAATGGGCTTCCACGGCTATGAGCCGCCCGGCGGTGGCCGCTCAAAACGGCAGGAGAATCGGCGGTGCTGCTGCGGCGCCAGCAGCACATCAACGCCGGGAGCTGAGCCTCAGAAGAGGCAAAGAGCTAAACGGAAGAGGGAGCCCCGATGATATCCCCGCCCTCTCCGCAGCTAGCGTGGCAGCAGCAGCAGGAACTGAAGAGGAGCCGGCAGGAGGGACGCTCCAGCATCAGGCAAAGTCAGGACGCGGCGGGGGATCTCGTCATCGGCGGAGCCGGATGCAAGGCGCATACCCGGCTGAACGGGGCGGGGCGGTGCGGCCAGGCGGAGGCCAGGGGCAATTGCAGCTGCAAGTAGTGACAGGCAGAAGGAGATCCCGGGCAATGGAGGAGCAATTCGAGGCGGAGCGGCGGCAACGGAAGGCGGCTTCTTCTGGCCTCCTCATCTCCAGGCTCTGTGCCTTACAGGTTTTGGGTAGCCGGGGGGAGGGGGCATATTGGCTGCTCCTAGCTGACAAATGCTGCTGGGGAACATTAGGGACCCCCAGATGGAAGGTATTTAAGGAGGGGAAAAGTCTCCCTGTGGGGGGGGATTGTAAGCCCCCCCTTTTTTGTTTGTTATACAGTTTAGCTGCTGAAAGCTCTTTCTGTTTTAAGTCAGTGTTGGCAATACTGGGCTGTTAGATATCTCAGTTTGCAACAGTTTCTTTTCTTTCTTTTTTTTCTATTTTTACTCGTTTTCACCCAGATTCAAAGGGGGGGAAAAGTCTCCCTGTGGGGGGGGGGATTGTAAGCCCCCCCTTTTTTGTTTGTTATACAGTTTAGCTGCTGAAAGCTCTTTCTGTTTTAAGTCAGTGTTGGCAATACTGGGCTGTTAGATATCTCAGTTTGCAACAGTTTCTTTTCTTTCTTTTTTTTCTATTTTTACTCGTTTTCACCCAGATTCAAAGGAGGGGAAAAGTCTCCCTGTGGGGGGGATTGTAAGCCCCCCCTTTTTTGTTTGTTATACAGTTTAGCTGCTGAAAGCTCTTTCTGTTTTAAGTCAGTGTTGGCAATACTGGGCTGTTAGTTATCTCAGTTTGCAACGGTTTCTTTTCTTTCTTTCTTTCCATTTTCACTCGTTTTCACCCAGATTCACAGACATACGTTGTCACCCATAGCCTAAAGCCCCAACGTACACGGGCCACCACGAGCGGCTATTCAATCGCTATTAATCTCAAGGCAATTAGTTAAGAGCCCAATCCAGTTTACCAATTCTGTTGATTTTATAGTCTTCCTTCAGTGAGACAGTTTTTTAAGCCATATCTGTATAAACATCATGCCTCCAAAAAAAGGAATTGGTGGGAGTAAGGGCAAGGGAAAGGCTCCTGCACAATCATCTAAACGTAGACGGCCCATTGAGAATTCTTCCTCCGAGGAAGAACTTGACCCACAGGTTTCCAGTATTGTCGCCAGGTTACAAACACTAGAAAAAGAAAAAGGCATATCCACTACCCCAGTTCCGATCCCACCACACACTCAGACTGAACGCAGGCACACATGAAAAAAAAGACAAGATGATTTATTGAATACTCTTTCAGCTCGGTTGAAGGTGATAGAAAGCTCCTCGGGCGGACCTGCCAATGAAGTGCCAGCTACAGAAGCAAGTCCAGACACGGTTCCCACCACATCCATCTCAGAACGGAGCACGGTGACGCCCGCAGAGCCTGCTCTTCAATACACCACCTCGGTATTGGGACCCGGGCCCACGCCTCAAGGTGAGCTGCAATCGCATTACACTACACCGGTGTCCCAAGCAGCAGGGTTTATGCCAGCTCAGTGGGGTTTCTCGCCATGGTTCACAAGCTTGGGAATGCAGATGGGAAACACTGCTCAGCCTCTTTGGTCACCTCAAACAGTTTTTTCACCGGGCATCCCTCCTGCCTCAGCACTTACACCTCAACAAGCTGGGATCACAATGACAGGCCCGGCTCAGCCCCTGCAGCTTGATGCCCCTGGCAACACTAGTCAACAGGGTTTTCCACAACCCCAAGTTTCAGATGCCATGGCAGCTTGCACTGCTGTATGGCAAGGACCTGCTGGTGCGGCAGGGACTGGCACTTCACAGGAAGTTAGGGATCCTTACGCAGGTGCTTCACACGATAGTATTCCTACCGGAAGCACATCTGCACCTTTGGGATATCACCTGCTCCCGGCCACCAGGGAAAAGATATGGAAAGGGGAATATGTTGACATATTCTCCTTACTATTCCGTGAGCAAGAGAGTTCAGATAAGGACAAGGGAACAGATAAACAAGCTGACAGGATCAAAAGGAAGAAAGTGGTTCACACATGGGCTAATTGATTGCCAGGATTCCTTATCTACATGGGAGTCATATTGCAATGCTTCCCAGGCAAAGGGGTTATTCTAACAAAATACCTCGATATGATCTATCAAGCGTATTCCGAATATGAGGGCGGGGCCTGGCTGGCTTACGACCAATCATTTCGTCGAAGAGCAGCATTTGACCACGCCCTTCAATGGGATGTCAAAGATCATGATCTGTGGTTGCAGTTCATGACGCCAGCCCAGCCAGGATTTGGCGACAGGGCGGATAGCGGCCATATTTTGGCCAAGCAACAGCCCGCGTCCACCTCCAGGGGGTATGCGGGTCGGGCGGTTCAACACCGCCCGCTCTGCTGGGACTTCAACAAAGGAAGCTGCACACACAACCCATGCAAATTCAGACACGAATGTCAAACATGCTCAGGCTATCACACCGCATCAAATTGTTTTAAAAACAGGAGCGGAAAATGGCCTGCTAAGGACGGACAGGGCCCCAAACGACCTGGGGGGGCAGCATCCTTCTCCCAAAGGGACCCAGCCCGGTCAAGCTTAAGCCACTCAATGAGTTACTGGCGGTTTACCCCAGACGGCAGGAGGCTTTGTATCTTAGCTCAGGTTTTAGGGATGGTTTTCGCATCCCTTTTCAAGGAGTTAGATGTAGTTCATTGTCAAAAAATCAGAAATCCCTCAGTCTGATGGAGGATATCACTCAGGAAAAGATATGGAAAGAAGTTAGCGCGGGTAGAGTTTTGGGGCCATTTCTGACCCCCCCTATTCCTCATTTACGAGTGTCGCCATTGGGGATAGTGCCTAAAAAGGCACCAGGTGAATTCCGGTTAATACACAACCTGTCTTTTCCTAAGGGCGCTTCCGTAAATGACGCAATTCCCGAGCATTTAAGTTCGGTTAGGTATGCTTCTTTTGATTCGGCTGTGCACATGGTGCGAAACAATGGGCCTGGGGCGTTGATGGGCAAATGCGATATAAAAGCAGCCTTTCGCATTATGCCCATTCACCCCGAAGATTTTAATTTATTAGGCTTTTGCTTTCAAGGACAATTCTATGTGGATCGTGCCTTGCCCATGGGATGCTCTATTTCCTGCGCGATGTTTGAGGCGTTCAGCTCCTTTTTGGAGTGGGCCCTCAAATGGAGGGCGGGAGCGCGGGATGTCATTCATTATCTTGATGACTTCCTGTTCGCTGGCCCGGCAGGAAGTCCGCATTGCAGGTACATGATGTCCAAATTTCACGCATTATGCGAGGAGTTGGGGGTACCTCTGGCTCAGGAAAAAACAGAGGGCCCATCTTCTGTGCTTAAGTTTTTGGGCATCGAATTAGATTCTGACTCGCAATGCTGTCGTTTGCCAATGGACAAACTATGTACATTGCGCAGTAAACTTCTGAACATTTTAGGCAACAAAAAGGTGTCGTTGAGGCAATTGCAAGAGGTATTGGGCCATCTTAATTTCGCCTGCAGGGTCATCGCCCTTGGGAGGGCCTTTTTACGACACCTTTGTTGGGCTATGTTGGGCTTGCGTAAGCCGCATCATCGCATTCGGGTTACACGGGCCATGCGAGCTGATATTACTGTATGGCTAGAATTTTTGGAACATTTCAATGGGGTATCATTTTGGAGGCAAGAACTTTTGTTAAAGACAGACTTACAAGTGCATTCTGACGCATCAGGTTCTTGGGGTTTTGGGGTTATCTGGGGAAAGAGATGGTGTGCAGAACAATGGCCCGAGAAATGGCGGTCTGACGGCACATGCCGGGACCTTACATTCCTAGAATTATTCCCCATAGTTGTGGCAGCACACGTGTGGGTGCATGATTTAGCCAACTCCACTGTATTGTTCTGGTGTGATAACCAGGCCACAGTGCAGGTAATCAATTCCCTTTCCTCTCATAATCCTCGCGTCATGAACTTAGTAAGAGCCTTTACTCTTCACTGTATTAAGTTTAATATTCTTTTTCGGGCAAAGCATGTTCCGGGGCTGAATAACGATATAGCAGATGCTTTGTCCCGACATCAGGTGCAGAGGTTTTGGGAATTGGCTCCTTGGGCCCTCCCAAGGCCGGAGAACATGCCTCCATCCCTTTGGCTCCTTGGAAGGAGGAGATAGAGCAGGCTATATGGCAGTCCTTGGCGCCTAGCACCAGGGCTGCTTATCAAAGCGCAGGTAGGGAATTTCAGGCATTCTGCATGGAAAATCAGCTGCAACTCCTGTGGCCCGTCCCGGTGGAGCATGTGCTCCAATTCTGTGTACATGCCTCACGTAAAGGTTTGTCATCACGCACCATTTCTCTCAAGCTAGCTGCTTTAGCTTTTATGGCTAAGGCTCGTGGCCTGGAGGATAGTACCTTGGATTTCCGGGTACGCAGGGCTCTTAGCGGCTGGGCAAAAGCTTCGCCTCGTACCCCCGATGCTAGGCTTCCCTTATCCCCGGATATTTTATTTGGGCTACGGGCACAGTGGCCGCTTCTTTGCCACTCCCAATACGAATCAGGCTTATTCCACGCAGCAGCTCTAACAACCTTTTTCGGGGCATTTCGGATATCCGAGGTTTTGGCCTCATCTAAGCAAGATACCTCCACACGGGCTTTGCAATTCTCTGATTTGCTTCTTAAGAACGCAGAGGCCCGTTTGCTTCTTCGTTACTCCAAAACAGATCAGAAGGGTAGAGGTCGTTGGATTTCTTTATTCCCCTCTACCAACATAGACTTATGCCCACTGCAGGCTTTGGCAGCATTCGTAACTCTGCATGGGAATAATGCGGGTTTCCTGTTTTGCCATCAGGACGGCACGCCCCTCACGAAATACCAATTCTGGGCAAATGCTAGGCGGGCTCTTGATCATTTGGGTCTGTGCGCAGCAATGTTTGGTACGCATTCCTTTCGTATCGGCGGCTTTAGGATTTTCTCCTCCTCAGATCCAGGCGCTAGGCAGATGGCGATCCGCAGCGTTTAAAACATATGTGAGACATGTAAACACCTAAGCTATACGCAGCAGATGCTAATGCTTTCATGTTTGTTCTAGATCTGTCAGTGGCTTCTGCACCCGTGCGGGTTTCCGTATGCGGCCACAGTATGGTCTTCTGGGCCAGCAAGCATGCAGCCAATTCCAGCTTTGGATCGCAGCTCGGCTTGAGTCAACACGCAACCATTCGTTGGCTCGGAAAACGTGGTATGCGGTGGGATGAGCTCATCCCTACCTTGCTGCAGCAGCATTCTGCTCGGTTCCCCCCACAGGTTTTGCTTATACATCTAGGGAGGAACGACTTGGGCTTAATGAAGGGCAAGGCCCTCATTTTGCAAGCTTTGGCTGATTTCCAGCACATACGCCAGCGCTGGCCCTGCATACAGATCATATGGTCATGCATTTTGCCTCGGATACACTGGAGGGTGTCCAGTAGGGGTGTGCACGGACCCCCCGGATCGGATCGGGACCCGGATCGGGACCTCCAATTTTGTCCCAGACCGGTTCGGACAAAATCGGAGGCCCCCCGGACCGGATCGAGTCCGATCCCGACCCAAAAATCGTACATTTTTGGATCGGCCGCCATTTTTTTCCCCATAGACTTGCATTGCAATGCAAGTCTATGAGGAAAAAATGGCGGCGGGTGGGTAAGGGGGGGCCTAACTCCCTCCCCCCCCCGGGGCCGTCCGCTGTGGACGGCCCCGGCAGGTAAACCCCCTCCCCCGCGCTCCCTACCCCCCCTGGGGCCGCCCGCTTCCATCCGCTGGCGCCCGCGGGCACCAGCGGATAGAAGCGGACGGCTCCGGGGGGGGGGTAAGCCCCCTTCCCCGCCACTGCTTACCTTCTCGGCCCGTCCGGCGCCGGCGGCTACTACCAGCGGGCTCCGTGGCCTACTCTCGAGTAGCACGCCGGGTGATGACATCACCCGGCGCGCCATCCTAGAGCAGGCCGCGGAGCCTGCTGGGAGTAGTAGGCGCCGGCGCCGGACGGGAGCCGCCGGGCCGGAAAGGTAAGGGCCCCCCTCCCCCCTCCCCCCGCCCCCTCCTCCCCTCCACGCACCCCCTCCTTACCTTTCCGGCCCGGCGGCTCCCGTCCGGCGCCGGCGCCTACTACTTCCAGCAGGCTCCGCGGCCTGCTCTAGAGTAGCGCGCCGGGTGATGACATCACCCGGCGCGCCATCCTAGAGCAGGCCGCGGAGCCTGCTGGGAGTAGGAGGCGCCGGCGCTGGACGGGAGCCGCCGGGCCGGAAAGGTAAGGGCCCCCCTCCCCCCTCCCCCTCCTCCCCTCCACGCACCCCCTCCTTACCTTTCCGGCCCGGCGGCTCCCGTCCGGCGCCGGCGCCTACTACTTCCAGCAGGCTCCGCGGCCTGCTCTAGAGTAGCGCGCCGGGTGATGACATCACCCGGCGCGCCATCCTAGAGCAGGCCGCGGAGCCTGCTGGGAGTAGTAGGCGCCGGCGCCGGACGGGAGCCGCCGGGCCGGAAAGGTAAGGGCCCCCCTCCCCCCTCCCCCTCCTCCCCTCTCCCCCTCCTCCCCTCCACGCACCCCCTCCTTACCTTTCCGGCCCGGCGGCTCCCGTCCGGCGCCGGCGCCTACTACTTCCAGCAGGCTCCGCGGCCTGCTCTAGAGTAGCGCGCCGGGTGATGACATCACCCGGCGCGCCATCCTAGAGCAGGCCGCGGAGCCTGCTGGGAGTAGTAGGCGCCGGCGCCGGACGGGAGCCGCTGGGCCGGAAAGGTAAGGGCCCCCCTCCCCCCTCCCCCGCCCCCTCCTCCCCTCCACGCACCCCCTCCTTACCTTCCCGCCCCGGTGGCTCCCGTCCGGCGCCGGCGCCTACTACTACCAGCAGGCTCCGCGGCCTGCTCTAGAGTAGCACGCCGGGTGATGACATCACCCGGCGCGCCACCCTAGAGCAGGCCGCGGAGCCTGCTAGTAGTAGTAGGCGCCGGCGCCGGACGGGAGCCACCGGGCCGAGAAGGTAAGTGCCCCCCTCTTCCCCCCCCCCGCTGTCCACTTTCATCGGCGGGCGCCCGCTGGCGCCCGCCAATGGAAGCGGCGGTGGGCGCCAGTGGGCGCCCGCCGATCCGCCGATCCGCCGAACCGGTTCGGAGCTTTTTCGGACCGGTTCGGATTGGATCGGCCGATCCAGCTGCGGGATCGGAAATCGGATAATTTATCCGATTTCCCACTGGACCGGACTCGGATCGTGGATCGGGTCCGATCCAGTGCACATCCCTAGTGTCCAGTGATCCCCTTGCTATTGAGAAGGCACGGAAACGGGTTAATACGGAGATTTTTAAGGCCCTGGTTCAGCATGGGGACATTAGCATTCAACACCCTAACATTTGCCGTTCTCGGAGGGAGCTGTATAGGCGTGACGGGGTTCACCTGTCTCAGCCTGGTAACAATTTATTCCTAGCAGATATTCAGGAAGGGCTACGTAGTGTTCTGCTTCCGGGGGGAGGGGGAGACTGAGTAATGGTTTGTCTCCCCCTGTGGCGGTAGGAGCGGGCATTTGTTATGTTTTTAATGGTGAGCATTCACGGGCACTATTCAAGTGATTGGTAACACCTGTGGCCAACCACTGAGAGCCCTGCGGCATCAGTTGGGGGGACAAGGCTTACCTTTGGGGCCAACCCGTCTCGTCTACTCGGAGCCCTGCGGCACGAGGGGAGACGACACCGGAAGGCCACCCCACCTCAGATTGGGGAAGCTCGGGGGGCGGCGAAAAAGCAGGCGCCACTTCCCGGGCTGTGAATGTCTCGCCCGACCCCTTCAATGGCCTGGCTGGCCATGCCAAAATGCCCGCTTAGGTTACCTCCCCCCTTTTGCTTGCTTCTTGTAAATAAATAAAGTGGCCCTTGTTTAAATCCCAACTCTGTGTCGCCTCTTCATTTCTCGTCCTTCGCTCCGCAAACAGATTTGCACTTCGCCTGGGTGGTTGTAGGAGGACATCCATCCTATGCGTCTTTCAATCACCCTCATCTTCTCTTATTGTAGACATCCTACCAGCTACTGATGGAGGTGATAGACAGCATTAGGTCAACTTAGGGTTCTTCTATTATCTATTTATTTATGTATTGCAGTTGTGTACTGCCACATAGGCAAAGCTCTACGAGCATTTTACTATATCTATCTATCTATCTATCTATCTATCTATCTAATCTATCTAAACAAAATTTAAAAACACACATAAAAACACTTGCTGAGTTGGGGCATACAGTGTTGCAGATAAGGGAAGGCTGAAACACCCTTTTCCAGGACACTACATGTTTATTTCAAAAAGCATCTTTATAACAACACTTCACCCCAGAAAAGATATGTGGGCTGAGGTTTGTGAACACAATTGTGTAACCATATTTGTTGTGAGTCCCTGTGAGCACTTTTTAGAAGGGAGAAGAAACTGCTCTACAAAAATTACATCCATTTCATAAATTTATCAACAGACTTCTCCTCAAAATGACCATGTTACACATCTGCACATCAACAAGTTGCATGTTTCTTGGTATTACTTCATCTTTGCAACAGTCCCCTCCCCTAAAACCTGCTTTACCATTTCTCGACCTTACTGACAGCATCATCATATGGCTGCTAGGTACCACTCTGGCTACATGAAGGGAGACGAAGACAAGAATGCCCTTAGGCACACAGCTGTGTAGAAAAAATGCTAGTAAAAAAACGTTTTAACCATTTATATAATCTTGGGGTAATGTGATTCTAACCTAATTAAGCATGTAGTGTAGAATCTTAGTCACACTGAACCAATTATACATCAAAACAAAACATTCATGGATCAATTATCCAGAGTTACAGTACATCATTGTATATAGTGATTAATAACATAAAGGAATGTAATAAATCCCAATCCAGGGCTTTATACATCAAAACAAAACATTCATGGATAAATTATCCAGAGTTACAGTACATCATTTTATACAGTGTTTAATAACATAAAGGGATGTAATATATCCCAATCCAGGGCTGACAAGATTCTAGATATTGTTCCTGTTTCACAGGAGCTTCTTCCTGAGCCTTGTGGATACTGTAACAATAGAAATGCAAAATACAGGAGACTGGGCCAGGAAAAACCATCAAATAATACTTCAATTGTTAAATAAAAACTCTCATCTTATTCACTCACCACCTGGAAATTCTTGTTAAGTGTAACAGTGTACGGCTGCTATTCTCTGTCTTTAGGATATCTATTAATAAACAATATATAGGAAGTAAATATACCTATTTTATAAGATATTAACACAGGACTAAACACTGCATTGTTAAGAGGAAGTCACAAAGCATGCTTCTGATAGTAATTTCTAAAGAGTTTGTTTCAGACAAGTCTGGAGTCCCACAGCTGAGAAAGATTAGGTGGCTTAAAGACCCAGTTCTTAAAGATATCTACAGTAGAGTTGAAGTAAGTAGTAGCTTCTATATTATTCCACCAGAAGGCAGTATTTAACCGCAGTTTTATTTTACCAAAAAGGCTGCTAGTTCCATAGCGTTGTTCAATCCGCTTGGATGCACCGAATTCAAAGTAAAAATCCACTGGGCTTCTTTTTTAAGTAAAGAATTATAATGATTTGTCCAATTATACTTGTGTAGCATGATTTTCTCAATCACCAAAAAAGAAAAATCATCAAAATTATGATTCATATTTATAAAGTGTTCGACTAATGGAGCATCCAGAACTTTGTTTTTGATTTTAGATCTATGTTCAATAATGCGAGTTCTGATGGTGCGTGCTGTTTTGCCAACATATAAAAGGCCACAAGGACAAATAATAATATAAATGACCCATTTGATGAGTTGGGAGTGGGAGGCACTGCATTGCAGTGGTTCCGCTCCTATTTGGTGGGTCGGCTCCAGAAGGTGGTGCTTGGGGAACATTGCTCGGCCCCGTGGATTCTCCAGTATGGGGTTCCGCAGGGGTCAGTTTTGTCCCCCATGCTGTTCAATATCTACATGAAACCGTTGAGTGCAGTCATCCGGAGTTTTGGAGTGCGTTGTCATCAGTACGCTGATGACACGCAGCTCTATTTCTCCTTTTCATCTTCATCAGGTGAGGCTGTGGATGTGCTGAACCAGTGCCTGGCTGCGACAATGGACTGGATGAGGGCTAATAAACTGAAACTCAATCCAGACAAGACTGAGACGCTGTTGGTGGGTGGTTCCGCTGACCGGATGGAAGGTGTTCAACCTGTTCTGGATGGGGTTGCACTCCCCTTGAAGGAGCGGGTTCGTAGCTTGGGGGTTCTCCTAGAACCATCTCTGTCACTTGAGGCGCAGGTGGCCTCAGTGGCACGGAGTGCCTTCTACCAACTTCGGTTGGTGGCCCAGCTACGTCCCTATCTGGACAGGGATAACCTGGCTTCAGTTGTCCATGCTCTGGTAACCTCCAAGTTAGATTACTGCAATGCACTCTACGTGGGGCTGCCTTTGAAGGTGGTTCGGAAGCTGCAGCTTGTGCAAAATGCAGCGGCCAGATTGATAACTGGAACCAGTAGGTTCGAACATATAAGACCTACTCTGGCCTGCTTGCATTGGCTGCCTGTATGTTTCCGAGCCCGGTTCAAGGTGCTGGTTTTAACCTATAAAGCCTTACACGGCTTGGGACCACAATACCTGATGGAACGCCTTTCCCGACATGAACCTACCCGAACACTACGTTCAACTTCTAAGGCCCTCCTCCGAGTGCCTCCTCCGAGGGAAGCTCGGAGGTCGGCAACAAGAGAGAGGGCCTTCTCTGTGGTGGCTCCCCAATTGTGGAACGATCTCCCCGACGAGGCCCGCCTGGCGCCAACATTGTTATCTTTTCGGCGCCAGGTCAAGACTTTCCTCTTCTCTCAGGCATTTGGCAATATCTGAGGAGCCTGGGTTTGTTTTTGTTTTGTTTTTGTAGTTTTTTTGAAGTGTTGAAGTGGTTTTTAAATGTACAGATTGTGTGTATGTTGTATGTTTTTGCTGTTTTAATTTTTGTATATTGTTTTTAATTGTTTTTAATCCTATGTAAACCGCCCAGAGAGCTTCGGCTATGGGGCGGTATACAAATGTAATAAATAAATAAATAAATAAATTGGAAAAATGATGAATCTTGAACTGGCGATGGTCACCTGGGTGATTGAAGACTTTTGTCTTTAGCGCCATAGCACACACTGAACATCTGCCACTTAAAGTGTCCATTTGTAATTCTGGGGATTGCCCTTGTTGAATGCATGTCTGAATGAATCAGAATGTCCCAAAAATTGCAAGTACGTTTTAAAACCACGTATGGATGTGGCAGTTCCACAATATGGTCCAGCACGGATAAAACCATCTCTTTCTTTCCCTCCTTCAATAAACAGAGTTTAGAAATCTGTGGGATCTCGGAGCCATCCCATTGTACCCTCATCAAGGGAGCAACCGTGGGACACTTAATTTGGGCTTGAAAATTCAGTCATGGCTTGAATTTATACCTTGTTTATTTCGGAATCACTCCCTCTTTCTGTACTAACATTATAAATCAATAAACATATGCATTGCAATCATTGTTGAAGATGTATGCCGTGTATTTCTCACATTAAAATGAAGTCCCCTGTTTTCACTTTTAAGAAAGTATCATTATCGTGAAAGGGTAAAGCAGTGCCCTTTAGTTAAGGCAAATCACAGAAACAATAAACAGAGCACCCTTTGTTAAGGCTTGTCAAGAAGAGATCCCTTTGATGGGTTGAGTGACATTCTTCTGAGCTTTAGAGCATTTGGAGTAAGTATGCCATAGGTTTGTGGTATTGAACCAACAAGCTCAGCTATATCCCCCAGGTACTAGGCAGGCAGATATGTGGGTTGACACTCTGGCAGATCTAACCAGGCAGGTAGGCAGGCAGCTAGTGGCAAGGGTGTATGGGGAACAGGTATGCAATGAACCTATGGTATTCAACCACCATCGGAGGAGGAGGAGGAGGAAGAGGAGGAGGGGGAGGAGGAGGAGGAGGAAGAGCATGTCTGACTCAAAGAAAACTTTTTGAAGACATTGTGAGATGCTACAGCATCTCTTTATTCATTTTGTACTCTGCAAGCATGGCCAAACCACAATACAATACATGAATGATGAATGATGAATGATGAATGATGATGATGACCACAATCAGTGATGATGATTTCCTCTGAGTAGAAGTCCCACAGAGAGACACAGGGGCTGCTTATATGCTCTGGATCTGGGAGTCCTAGGGGATTCTGAATACACTATGCATCAGTTATTAGAAGTAGCCACTGATTCAGAGCTACTCCAGGGCAAAGACTTGAAGATCCGTGAGGGTACCCTTGTATTAATGAGCTCGTTAAGGCTCCCAGTGGTGCAGGGCAGGAGCACTTTTTCCAAAGAATCCAGAAAATGCGTAATTTCCCCCTCTATTCCATAAGTGCAGAGGGGCAAAATGTGTGATTTCCCTCTCCATTCCTTAACGCAGAGGGGTAAAATATGTGATTTCCCCAGCCTTGGGGAAATTGCACATTTCTTACCTCCCCCCCTTGGGGGGCCTTAAAGGCCCAATTGATGCCTTTGTTTGGAAAGTACCAAAGTGGCTTTGAGAAGTATGGAATATAGCTTTGCTGGGCTCACAAAGTCATGCATGGAGAGGAAGAAACGGACATGTATATTTACAATGGGAATGTGGCCCTGAGGGGGGACGTAATGGACAGGTTGACATGCAGCAGTGCACACTTGTGCTAGGCCCAAACTAAAATAAATACACAAACACCTTTACTACCCCATTTGTGCAAGGTTAAAGACCCAAATGGGTTGGGGGGGATATACAGATCCCATTTGCATAACTCTCTAGACCAGAGAAAGCAAACACAACACTCTCCCATTGGTGCAAAGCATGGGGCCTACAAAATTGAAAATAAATAATGAAAAATGATCCCATTTGCATAAATTATGAAACCGGAAAAATGCATCTATTTAATGTATGCAAGAAGAAGAAGAAGAAGAAGAAGAAGAAGAAGAAGAAGAAGAAGAAGAAGAGAGGAGGAAGAGGAGGTGGAGGAGAAAGCTGTTGCTTATCACAATGGAAACATAGGCCCAATCTATACCAAGCAGAATATAGCAGTATGTAAGTGGTATCAAAGCGCAGTGGAAAAGGCAAGACCAAAACTACTGCTTTATAGCCATATTGAAGTGCACTGACAACTGTTGGGGCCCATAGACACATGCCATATACTGCTTTCATCGTGCTATATCCTGCTTGGTGTGGTTCCTGCCTTTTAGATACCACTTTCATATCGCTTTCATTGTGCTATATCCTGCTTGGTGTAGATCTGGCCATAGTGAAATCCTGTCAGGGTTAACCAGAGGATGACAAAAATCAGGGTGAGCAAGCCAATGTAAAGCACTATTAACTTCCATTGACTTCCATAGGAAAGTTCAGCACGGGGTCAAATCTCTCTAACATATCTGTGTGAGACTTAACAGAGCTGAGCTTTGGATGTACCATGCCTTTAGTATTTAGATAGCTCTTTTTCTCTTCATTCAAAGCATCTGCTGGACGCCCAGCTACGAGGCTTGAGCAGCATCAACTCTCATTTTCGGACATGCCCATCATAGTCAGTAAAAGAGACTAGAATCTGCCGTGTCTTTGACTATTACGTGGGAGTCCTGAATCATAAAAGTGGACTAACAGCAGTGATGCCTTCAAAGGAAGAGTTGATGCTGCTATATAAAGAGATAAACATGGGCCATGTTTCATAAACTTTGATTTTTTCATCTTTGATAAGGGTGTGATATAAGATATAGGTGGGGCAGACACATTTCTAGGGGGTAGCATTTTCTTCAAGGAGGGGGCACATAACACCAACCAATCCCCCTCCCTCATTCATACCCAAGAGTACATGCCTTGTACATATCTTCTCAGAAGTCAGTGCCACTGAGTTCACTAGGGTTTACTCCCAAGTGGTATAAGATTGCAAATTAATGTCATCTGATAGAACTTCAAGGTACCCAAACTAAACCTTTTCTGCTCCTCTATCACTTTGATGTGATGATGTATTGTGGAGGGACTGTGGGGTGTGAACATTATATTTTGAGTTGGAAACAAGAAAATAAACAGCTCATTGAAGGGCAGGATAAAAATTGAAATTGCTTGGCACATGCTCTGGTTCTAGATCTGTAATAAATAGTGCTGCTTTTGACATCGATCGTGCTGCTATATGGCAGATGTGTGCGAGACAAAACATATTGAGATTGCCTGTCCCAGCATTCCCTGCCATGGGACATACTGCTTGCAATGATGGGAGTTGTAGTCCAACACCTTTGGGGGGCAGCAGGTTGGGAAAAGGCTGCTCTAAAAAAATAAAAAGGAGTAGGTGACTCTCAGTTGTTCGTCATCAGTCTTCCACAACCTCACAGATACTTCTGCATATCACATTGTCCATACTGTCTTCATGTTTTATCTTCTTTGAGAGAATGAAAATTTCATTTGCACTTTCTACCTCCACAGGGAGGATGCTGCATTAAAGCTTGTGAGCCTTAACTTACAATTTCCCTATTTTTGCTTGGTCGAAAGCTATAGAGCCTTAACGTTGTTTGTAAACCGTAAGTTTTTGGTTTAATGAATTTCATGGCTTCTTTATACAGTTCACAATCAAGCTAGTGTTAGCCAGGATGTTACATCCACTTTTCAAATTAATAAATGCGCCCCAGAAATTATGCTCTCTGACTTGCAACCTGACGATACTCATTTGAACTTTTCCCAGTGTCCAGAAAGAAAAGCTTTTTATGACTCCCTCATGAAAAGGAAGCATTTCATGGTATGTGTCTGTATTGGGAGACAAAAAACCAAATGGAGGAGAGTACAAGAACATGAACTTCTAAACAATAACACAAAGATACTGCATATTGTCCCCGCCGATAAATTGGGATGCCACTGCTCATGTTAGTTTAAGAAAGTATAAGATGTCCCAAATAGGGAAGGGAGAAAGAAAGGGCAAACTTTGCACAGGCACAGGAGTGCAGATTGAAGTAAATGTTTAAAAAGGAGGGAGGAAGGAAGGGTAGGAAGTTAACTTCTGTATCACATATCGTTAGCAGAGGGGACACCCTCTGCTACAGTTATTCATAGTCACAGATAGAATGTATGACTAGTGCAAGCGGATTCACGCCAAATCTACACAAAGCAGGATGTAACACTTTGAAAATGGTTAGAAAACTGTGAGCTCCATCACACTTACTTTTTTCCCCCTGATATGCACCCATGCTTTTGGCCTCTGTTTCATTAGTGTGGCAAGCGCTGGTCCCTTTCACGATTGTTGCTATACCAGGGGACCCTCTTTTCACTTGTTAGCTCTCCCATTATTACGCCCGCTCCACTCCGCCCCTTCTCCTTCCCCCTCCATTTCATTGGTTTGTGTCGGTTGATGGACGTGGGAGCCTCCCCCCTCGCTTTGGCTTTGTTGTCTATCATTTTATTGATTCAGCGTTTAATTGGCTGGGTGCTGTTTCTGCTTGCAAGAATGGTGGGGTTTAAGCAGCAAAAGTCTGTTTAACTGGCAGCGAGCACACGTTCAAAGCACATGCCCCCAACAAAGGAGATAGCTCCAGGATGCCAATACATGGGGGTGGAAGCACACTATAATCCCACATGGAGGAATTAAACCAGATTTTCCGACTCTTGGAAAACTTGAACTATGGAGGGGAAGAAACGAGGTAACTGCAGGACAGGCGCAACATCATGCGATGAGAGCATGATAAAATGCTGGTGTAATGGGCCTCTGTACATGGAGTGTGTTCTGGTCCCCAACACTTGCCAATACCATTATAAACCTTTTTAAAGCAGTAGTGTAGAACCTGCCTAAGTGATTTTAAAAACTGGAGTCCACAGGAAAAGTATACCGAAGCCCTGTATCTATAGTGATGATTTAGGAAGTAGGCCAGGGAATTTAGTGTAAGAAACAAGTCAGAGGCACCTGTTATATTGGGGGAAATTGTGACAGTGCAAATATCCCTGATGACAATCCACACCTGAGTACTTCCACCTGTTTACTTAACACTCATTGAGATTAGGGGGCACTACTCAGTTTGTCTTTGTTTGACCAGGTGCAGAGTTAGGGAAATAATAGCAATGGGAAAATGGAGGGTAATTCAATTCCTTCACAGATGTACACTAGAACCATGATGCATCCAGTCCTAGGAATTATTACGGATGTTGTGTGGCTCACATTTTTAAAGCAATTTACTCTGACCAGATTAATACGTGAATACAAATACGGGCATCCTTTGGTTTTCACACTGCTCTGAATTTAGAGATATACTTGCTGGCATAAAAGACAGAATACATATAAAAATGCACTTTTGGTTAAGAATTCTTCAAACCTTGTATTTTTTTGGGAGGGGGGGTGGAAAGACAATGCTATCAAATAAGTCTGCTTAATAAGATAAGGGCCTAGTTTAATCAACACTTTAAGTTATTAGAGATCCCCCCCAATGCTACTTAAGGATCTGCACATAGTGTGTGCTATTATTTATGAAATTATCTGGAAGTGAATTCCATTGAATTCACTGGGATTTATCTCTGAGTCAGAATGAACAGTTAACCTCCGCATTGTTGGCTTTTTCCTTTAAAGTGTCTACAGACTAAATACCCATTTCTGCTTCTTGCACAAGAAGGACACAATAAAATAGTTCGCCAGTGGTCAGCAAATATTTCTCCAGTTGGATAGTACAATTTCTTATATCTCAGTAAGTATTTCATAAACAGCTGGGGGTCGTTCAGATTATCATTATCACCAAGGACATTTCTTTGCATAACAGTATTTATTTTCCCAATCTAACATGTACCATGGACTTGTTGCCATCCTAAATTTCCTGGCTCTTGGCCTTAAAAATGGGTATATACTTGGAGGTTTTCTGTGCGGACTTCAAATTCAACTACACTCCAGCCTTTTCTCCAGTCGCAGTGAGTTCTCAGCCAGTTGTCCACCATGAAGACCCTTTTCCTGCTCTTTGTGTTGTCATCTTGATTTTCCAGGCAGGGGCCTTGCCAAATCCAGAGGCAAGACCTGCGCTTGGGCAAGAAGATGATATCCAGGAAGCAGAAAGTGAGTGGAATAATAATAATAATAATAATAATAATAATAATAATACACCTTTTCCCTCATCTAGAAGTGTATTTTCTAAATAATTCCTAGAAATTGTAAGTAGACTAGCCAACCTTGGAATGGGGACCCTACCTGTCCTGGACAGGTTGCACTCTTTCTGAAGATTAAAGTTTACGTCTTGGTGGAGACTCTTGGATTTATTCTTTCTCCTGGAGAATGAGGTGGCTGCTGTGGTTGAGACTGCCTTTGCCCAGCTGTGCCCCCTTCCACTCACACCCAGAGGCAAACATCAAGTCAAGGATATGCCCTGCCCTATATATTGGGCTGATGATAAACTGAGACAATCCCATGGCTGTCATGGAAAGCATGAAGTCCTGAGCTGGTACTGTAAGGGCAGCCTCAGCATGACTGGGGAACAAAAATCCTATGGTCTTCCAGCACCACATTCGAGACTCCTTCAGCCCACTCAGGGAATCCATTGGGAAACAGGGTGTGCGGTACGCCAAAAGTATCCCCAATCTGTCCATTGGCTCAATGCAACAGGCTCTCGCAGCTTAAATTTAAAATCTTCAACAGAGGGCTTCTTGCATGTCCCACCACTAAGGGAACTGCGAAAGATCTTTTTCTTTTCAGCAGTAATTGAAGTAAAGAACTCCCTCCTCATTGAGGATAGGACTCACTCTATACCTTTGAATGTTGAGAGAGAGGGGGGGGGAAATGGTGTTGTTTCATATGTCCTTTGGTTTTTTTAAAAAATGTGCTTAGACAGTTTTGTTTTTTATTTATTTTCTGGCTTTGTTTATTTGTTTCCTTGTTTGCTTATTTGTTCAATTTTTTTTGTACACTTTAATGACTTAGTAGGAGGAAAAGCAATGCGTAAATATTTTTAGTTTTTTTTTTAAAAAAAGGAAATACATTCTGTTTATCATGAGAATTAAAACATGGTGCTGTGCTCTGACTTTTCTCATTTCTATCTGTTCCCACAACCTTAAGCTCTCAAATGCAGTGATTCATCCATGATTTTGACTAAAGTTCAAGACAGAGGGCCATCCCATGCAAGAAGTTTACATTGGCTGATTGAGAGACATTAGTTTCAGAATCTTACATTTAGCTTTTCCCAGATTCCAGTAAGCCTATATACATTAGTTGCTGGGGATCATGGGTGGGAGGGTGCTGTTGCACCATGTCCTGCTTGTGGGTCCCTGGTCGTCAGCTGGTTGGGCACTATGTTAATGGTGTGCTGGACTAGATGGACCCTTGGTCTGATCCAGCATGGGTCTTCTTCTGTTCAGAGCCATGCGGGGGGGGGGGGGGCAGTGGGGCCAGTTGGCCCAGGGCCCATGATTTTTAGGGGGCACTCCGGTGAGGAGGTCTCTCCCTGCTTACGCTACTTCTTCCATAGCGTATGTGGCCCATCAAAAAGTGAGGAGCCCACCTTGCGGAAACAGAGCAGAAGCCATCCATCGTGAATACCACGGTCAGACTATAATCTGCAGAGGGCTATGTCACATGCGGTGCGGGGATATATATGCCTTGTGCTGTTGTAGAATAGGTTTAATATGAACGTGTTATGTTGAACAAACATGTTGGTGGACATGCTCCCTTGGGGCGGCCATGTTGTCCTCCTTTTTTGAAATGGGGGGGGCACACACTTCCCATCTGGCCTTGGCATTTTACCAGCTCTGCATGGCCCTGCCGCTGCTCATAAGTTCTTTACTTCATCCACAGAAATTGACTTCACCAATTTGCAATCATTCACCAGTTACGCCTAGGCGCCGCAGAACCTGGCCAAGCATGAGGTGTTAGTTCAACTATCAGCTTCAAAGGAGAGATGCTGCTGCTTGTTACAGTTCTTCTGAGCTCACCAAACACTAGGACTGTACACCAGCTTGGGCTGAATCTGGAGCGGTACTAGGTCAGCACAAGGCACACAGAGGCTGAGGCAGACCGATACCAAAGCCTTGGGGGCACCTTGGGCTGATTTGGGGTGGTGCTCAGCAGTTTCCCCCACCCGCCCAGGAAAGCTGGTGCAAGGCTAGCCATGAGTCCTGGTGAATCCATTGGACATACCGGACTCACTTCCCTCCCTCTCCCCAGCCTCCCGCTGCCACCTGCCCTGTCGTGACTCTGGCTAACTCTCCAAGCTTCTGCTCACGACTTTAGGCACACTGATACACAACAATAACAGTGGGATTTCTTTTATTGTAAATCACACGGAATTCAAAGCATGACGGTTTCATTTCTGCAATCACACACTTGAAGCTGAATACGGACCACACAGCTTTCAGGTAGAATGGCTTAATGCGAACAGCACTCACTCAGGGGTAGACATTTAGAGATTAACCCTAGTCCTTAGAGGGCAGGAGCGACCACACTGCACTGGAATCCTCTGGAACATAGGGACACTCACGGAAAGCCTCCAGACAGAAGGTAAGACTATCTTGAACTAAATCAGACTCAGCCTGTCAGGGAACGCTGAGCAGATCACCGAAGCAAGATGTCAGGAACTGAACCTCTTCGACCTAGGGAGCCTTCCCAATTCACGTAGCTTTAGCTCTGAGGAAGGTCCTCTCACAGGTCCCAAACACACAGAATTGTAGAACAGCAACAATCAGCTTCTGCCTCCCTCTGCCCGTAACTTTGGCTCTATGGAGGGAGACAGCAGGCTATAGAACACGAATCCAGAACAGTAATCACAAGTCCAAATCTATGAAAAGCCACAGTGCACTTTTCATGGCATAGTTCGTAGAAGTTCCAAGTCTAAAACAGCAACAGAACATGTACAGAGTGCCTCATACAATTCTAAATCAGATAGAAACTCACAACAGCAGAGTAGCACACAAGCAGCAAGAGGTTTGATGAGATAATTCCTAGCAAAGGAATTACTCTCAGGACAAAGGTAATATAGTGTGGAGGCTGGGCAATTCTAAGCTACTTTGATGGACAGGGCTCCAGGCCTGTAATCTAAACTCACGTGCCAACAGGGCGGCACGGTTCAACCTCTTCTGATGACGCCACAGTGTGAGGAAGATAGCCCCCACCTTTGCAAAACATAGTTTAATTCCCAGAGAACTTTCAAGGCCTTCGGCCTACCATTTGAGATAAGCACATAACAGAGAAGCAGAGATACATTTTCTCATGACAAATTGCCAAGTCTTCAGTCCACAATTCACAGGGCCAGCCCTGTGAATTGTCTACGAAGCACCTGACAACCAACATGCCCACTGAGACATACCAAAAACATGTCCTCCTCCTGAGAGCCATGATTTAAAGTTCTCATGGGGGCTCTCTGGTTTTAGTATATCTATGGCTACAAACTATAGCAGTCATAAAGGGGAAATGGCCTCCAGGTCAGCCTTGTTCCCAGCTTGCCTGGGTGCTGGCAATGCAGATGGCACCCAGGAAACTGCAAGGGTGACCTGCTTTCCCTACTTCTCAAGAAAAAGATTGGGGAAGTTCCTAAATCCATCATTTTCCATGCAGATTGAAGTAAACTCCATGACAAGTAGTGCCTATTACCAGGTAAAGCTGGCATGCCAACTGTGCTCTTTCCTAGAGAGAGATAGCCTCAGGATGTAACTTCTTGCAGGGACTACTGCAATATGCTTTATGAAAAGCTTCCTTTCTGGCATGGAACCTGCAGATAGAGCAGAACGCTGAGGCCTACATGGAGTACCTTAGGAGTTGTATGTTTCATTCTTACTATGCGAATCCTACTAGACATGTTTGAGGTCTTATTATAAGCTTAGGAAGCCCAGAACATCCTAAAAAAACACTTTTTCCTTTTGAAGGGCATTCAGATTATCTGGAGAGTTCTTTCTCGTTGTACTGCAGCTGGATAACTTTCACATGGAAGTGACCAAGAAGCAAGTGTTGGTTTTTTTTTTCTATTTTAGGTGTCATATTGGAGGAATAATTGGTCATGTGTCTTAGAAGCCTCCTGAAGGCTCACTTCTTTGCTCAGGTTTTTCCCATCTCCTCTTACTTTATTTTATATATTTCTGGATGATTGCTTGCTTTGAATGGTATTGTTCTTTTTCTTGATGTTCACCACTTACATATTGTTGCATGATAACTGGTTTAGAAATTATCTAGATTCTTTCCTAAAGAAAATGAAGATATGACTGAAATTGGACCTTCTTTTACAAACGGAAAATCAGTTTGTTCTTCAAAGAGTTGCAGCATTGGCAATCAAGGCCCCAAGGTGCAGGAAACCTCTGTTCACCTGATCCTCTTTCTGTAAAGTCCCATAAAATCTTGTCAATTGAACCATGGCAAGATTTCAACTCCTATTTTAATGTTTCAATTGTAATGTTTTATTGTTGAACAAGCAAAATTTTGTTTCAAAGCGCTACAACCCATAATTACATATAAACAGAATGGGCAGCACAGTCAGGGAAGGCCTCCATGAAACGATGGGTATTGAATTTGGGCCTAAAAATATGTTGGCATCTCCAAATAGCAGTGGAGAGGTTGTTCCACAAAGTGTGTGCCATCATGGAGAAGGCTGTGCTTCCTGGTTGGTGCAGACCTGTATTTGCCATGTCTATCACAGAGTTAAATTTCATTTTTTATTTTCCCATTCATGACAAAATGAGCGCCCATCACTAGTCTTTTTTTTTGTTTCCAAATGCAATTTAGCTCAATTTCATCTCTAGTACTTGTGAATTTATCTTGACTTTCATATACTGCATTATATGCAGTAACACTGACTTGTTCTTTGCACAGGAGGCATCCAAGCTCAACAGGGTCCTGCAGAATGTAGGCGAAAGGGTGGTCAGTGCTACTTTGACTTTTGCCCTCGTGTATCGTCGCGCGATGGGAAATGTAGCACGTTCTCTGTCTGCTGTAAAGTAGTGAGCTTGCATTCTTTATTCCAATAATACATAAAGGTAATAAATGCTCAAGCAGGATGCTAATCCTGCTTGTGGATTTATAACCTTTTCCCACCAAAATACTTTTCATTGTTGTTTTTCTGCTAATGTAATAATCCTAAACATCCAGCACACCATACAGTTGTATTTTTAAAATTACAATATTAAATAAAGATATTAAATGCACAGGCAGGATAACAGTCCTCCTCATGGATTTATGACCTCTTACCCCCAACCCCCCAAATATGTTTGATTGTTTTTGTTCTGCTAATACAAGAATCCTAAACATTTTGCCACCATGCAATACAATACGTATTATAAAACATTATATAAAAAAATCAATCAGAAATCTCTTCTCTGGATTACTTTAATAGCATATGTACATTTTTACAATCACTTACATACACAATATATGTTTGCTGTGCATAACTCAAAATTATTGATAAATTATTTTCTCTTTATATATCTTTAAATTTCATGAGCACCTCTCAGGTTACAGAGAAACAATGTTGAATATGTGGATATATTTATATCTATAAAAATAATAAGAGATAGCCTTTTTTTAAAAACACACTAATTCATCCCCTCTTTGTCTTTTTTTCTGCATGTTTAGTATATTATCTTTACTTTGTCATAATAATAATAATAAAACATCCCATGTGTTCTCCAACCGTTCATGACTGGAAGGTATGATTTATCCTCTCCATCGTTTTACATACAACATTATTCTTGCAGCTGACATAAAAGCTAATAACTGCATAACCTTTTGAGCAATAAATAAATGCATACAATGAAGAAGCACTCAGACTGATGTTCTTTGCCTACCTCTTCACCTGGAAGTCCTATGAACAGCAAATGCCAGGGATCATATCTGAGAGCTTCTGCATGCAGACAATATGCTCAGCCTAGCACGGGAGAGTGGAATGTGAGAACATCACTCTGTGGCTCTTTTGAAGGCCAGCAGATTTCCAATTCAGATTCAGGAGTAAATTAGAATGTGGTATTTCTACAGCATGGGCCAGGATGAAACCATCACTTTCTTTCCTTCTTTCTTTCACAGATCTCAGAGCCGTCCCATTGTTCCCCCATGAATGGAGCAAAAGTGGGAGACTTAATTTGGATTTCAAATTTGACTCAGGCTTGAATTTACGCCTTGCTTATTCAGGAATCACTTCCTCTTTCTGTACTACTAATAAAAATCAATAAGAAATATGCAATGCAACCTTTCTTGAACGTGGATCATGAGTATTGCTCACATTAAAATTAGCAAATCTGTTTTCACCTTTAAGAAAGTATTGTTATCATGAAAGGGTAAAGGAGTACCCCTTTAGTTAAGGTACATCACACAAACACAAAAGGGGGCACAGTGTTTTCAGGGTTTTCATGGAGACATGCCTTTCATGGGTTGAGTGAATTTCTGAGCTGTGGCTCTACAGTTAGTAAGGTTTTCCTGTCCCATTAGTACCTATGGCACTAAATGCTGGCCGAGTGATACTGTGCATGGTCAGCTTCATTTTGAAGCTTTGTGTTGGTTTATTGACTGTAAATAAACAATTCAATTCATTTTGAAGCTAGAATGCTGTCAGTACTCACACAGTTTCAGATGAATTCTATGCTACAGCGTAAATCTCATAAACGTGATGTGCAGTGCCTATTCTTTTCTTTACAAATTGCAACCTAACAACGTCTATAGCATACAGATTAGCACTTAGCCTGGGTGGTTGAAGGAGGACATCCATCCTTTGTGCCTTTCAATCACCCTCATCTTCTCTTATTGTAGACATCCCACCAGCTACTGATGGAGGTGATAGACAACCATAGGTCAATTTAGGATTCTTCTATTATCCATTTATTTGTGTATGGCAGTTTTGTACTGCCACATAGGCAAAGCTCTATGAGCATTTTACTCTATCTATCTATCTATCTATCTATCTATCTATCTAATCTATCTAAACAAAATTTTTAAAAAGTACACATAAAAACACTTGATAAGTTTGGGATTATTGTGTTGCAGATAAGGGAAGGCTGAAACACCCTTTTCCAGGATACTACATGTTTATTTCAAAAAGCATCTTTCCAACATCACTTCACCCCAGAAAAAATATGTGGGCTGAGGTTTGTGAACACAATTGTGTAACCATATTTGTTGTGAGTCCCTGTGAGCACTTTTTAGAAGGGAGAAGAAACTGCTCTACAAAAATTACATCCATTTCATAAATTTATCAACAGACTTCTCCTCAAAATGACCACGTTACACACCTGTGCATTAACAAGTTGCATTTTTCTTGGTATTACTTCATCTTCGCGACAGTCCCCTCCCCTAAAACCTGCTTTGCCATTTCTCAACCTTACTGACTGCATCATCATATGGCTGATAGGTACCACTAGACACCCATCTCTCACTGTCAATGATACAGCAAAGGCATGGGTCAACTCACAGAATAAAGGTAGGAGTCACCTCACAGTAGGATTATTCTAGCAATGCAGTAAAGCTCAGATGTTTCATAAGGCAATACAGGATGAGGACAATATGGAGCATCTTTGTTGGTCCCAGGCACTCCATCCTGCCAATCTTGATTTTGGGAGTGAAAGACACAGGAAACATGTGGGTACGTGGAGGGTAAGTTGCAAGCAAGCACAATGTGTGACATTGCACAACATCATAACTGAATACAGGCATGTCTGATAAGGCCTCAGCCTTGCCTTCCAATTTCCTGGCTTTGTAGAGGTTGAACCCACATGAGATAGCCTAATCTTCTGGCCTTTGAAATTGGCAGGCTTTTTGACGATTGACTTCCCGTGGTTTCTGAAAAGCTAATATCTCCCCACCACACACACGCACACACACACACACACAGACACTCCACTTGCACAAATCACGGGACCAGAAAAATGGATCCATTTGATGTAAATGAGATAAGAAAAAAGAATATTTCTAGAGTCAGAAGAATAATCCACAATAGTCTGCTGCTGCTTATCAGAATGGAAACATAGTGAAATCCTGGAATTCCCCGTGTGGCACATCCCTAATAAGGAGTTCCCTCTGTGGCACCTCCAACCCCAACATGCCTTTCTTTAACTTTCTAACACTTGCTACCTCCAAGATTTAATCAGAGGTGGTTCTTGTGCCTGTCTTGGCCCCCAGGCACAACCCATTTCATGGCGAGTCCTGTAGCCTTCTGAAGGTGAGATCTCTGCACTTCATGCCCCTGAGGGAAGTGCCCACCAGAAGAGGGGAGGGGACAGCCATAGAACTCTTTCACTCAGATGACTTCCTCCTGGCTTCAGAGTGTCTGAACTGCAGAAGTATGTCCTGGTTAAGAAAGTCTTAAGGTTTAGCTGATATACCAACTACACCCTTATCTGGACAGGGATAGCCTAGCTACAGTTATCCTTGCTCTGTTAACCTCTCTTCTGGATTACTCTAATGCATTACACGTGGAGCTGCCTTTGCAAATGGTCCGGAAACTTGAGCTGGTCCAAAACCAGGCAGCAAAATTGTTAACAGGGACTGGTCAATGAGTCCACATTAGGTCAGTACTTTTTCAGCTGCACTGGCTGCTATACCACTTTGAAATTTTGGATTGGCCGCCATTTTGTGTTATCGTGGAGGAGGAAATTTTCACTGAGCTGTTAACCATCCCAGATAATAATAATAATAATAATAATAATAATAACAATAATAATAATAATAGCAATAATAATAATAGCAATAATAATAATAATAATAATAATAATAACAAATTCATTTATTTTTTACCCACCGCCGCCTGTGGATCGAGGCGGGGAACAACATCAAATATAAAATACATAAAACTGATTAAAAGCTCATAAAACTAATACATTATTAAAATACCAATAAAATACCAATAAAACTCTTAAAATTCAACTGGGTAGGCCTGCCAGAAGACATCAGTCTATAAGGCTTTCTTAAAGTAAAAAAGACTATTAAGTTGATGACTCTAATCCGGCAGGTGATTCCACAGTCTGGGGGCGGCAGAAGAGCAGGTCTTCTGGGTAACAGTTGTCAGCCTGATTTTAGCTGACTGTAACAAATTCTTCCCAGAGGACCTGAGTGTGCAGGGTGGATTGTATGGGAGAAGGTGATCCCGCAGGAAACCTGGACCCAAACCATGTAGGGCTTTAAAGGTGATGACCAACACTTTGTACTTCACCTGGAAAGTAATTTGCAGCCAGAGATTTGGCAGCCAGCTAGAGGTACAACAAATGCTAAAAAGTTTCATAACATCAGATCTATGTTTTTTTAACTCCATCAAGGACGTTAACAAATACTTTGGAAGAGGAAGAAGAAGAATGAATGCATTTTAGGTTTAAAATGTATTTTAGAAAAAAGCAAAACAAAACATCACCTTGTTATCAATTCATGGTAGTTCATAGTGTAAGTGTCTATTTCGATGAACTCTTTCAGGGATTTAAACCTCCCAATCATACTTCAGCACCTGCACATAGTATAAGTGCAATCATTTATAAAATTATTTGGAGTCAATTCCATTGAACGCAATGAGATTTATGTCTGAGTAGGTCTACACTGCCAACGTATTGTTGGCTTTTTCCCCTTCAAGGGTTTATGGACTAAATAAACACTTTTGTTTGGATTATTTCTTTCCCCCTTCGGCACCCTGTAAGTCAAGGACACGCTGAAAGCCTTTGCCAATTGTCAGCAAATATTTCTCCAGTTGGAGAATACTGTCCCTTACTCTACATGTAGGTTACAGGAGCAGGTGAAACTGCTCTGATATAACATATCACCATAGCATATGCACTGCAGTCACGTTTTCCCATATCACAGCCTCCGCATCTTTGTTTCCATCCTAAATTTCCTGGTTCTCGGTCTTCAAAATCTGTATCTATACACAGGGTTTCTGTGCAGACTTTTCACCCAGGCTTTTCTCTAGTGGCATTGATCCCAGCCAATTGCCCACCATGAAGACACCTTTTCTGCTCTTTGCTGTTGCTTTCTTGGTTTTCCAGGCATGGGCCATGCCAAATCCAGAGGCAAGACCTGCACTTGGTCTTTTGCATCATGTGGGTAAGTGGTTCCCAGGTGTAGGATTTGAGAAGTTTACTAGTTCTAGATGGGGTTGCATTCCCCAAGCAGCTTGGGGAGGGGGTATGCTCCCAAATCCATCACTGTCCACTGACGCTAAAGAAAACTCCATAGCAAGGAGCACCTATTACCAGATTCAATTACCAGATACAGCTGAGTAGGTCTACACTGCCATTGTATTGTTGGCTTTTTTCCTTAAAGGGTTTATGGACTTAATAAACACTTTTGTTTGGATTATTTCTTTCCCCCTTTGGCACCTTGTATGTCAAGGACACGCTGAAAGCCTTTGCCAATTGTCAGCAAATATTTCTCCACTTGGAGAATACCGTCCCTTACTCTATGTGTCTATTACATGAGCAGGTGAAATTGCTCTGATACAGCATATCACCCTGGCATATGCACTGCAGTCATTTCCTCCACTGCACAATGTCTTGGTGCATGATTCCTTGGAGATGTGTTCCCAGCAGAGGGAGCCTGGGAGTCGGAGCGAGAGTCTGTTTTGCCAAAATATGTCCAGTATCCCCAAAACCCGTCCAAGCTGTTGTCATAAATTGAAGCCAGCGGTCCTGGTCTTTTAATAATATTTTATTATTATTATTATTATTATTATTATTATTATTATTATTTCTATTGTAACTCCATCCCATATCAATTAGAAAACCTGGCAACCAATTGGCCCAGGTGCGAGCTACCTTCTTACGCCTCACCCTGTCATAATCTTTATCCGTATTCTTATTTTTATCCCATGTTTCTGATTCATGAAATAACAGGGAAAAAACACCAATAATTTCCCCCTTTAATATCCTCTCTCTAGTGGCCGGTAAGAGATGATATTCAAAGGAGTTGACTTAACTCCAGAAAGGATAAAGCTCTCATCCGCCCTAGCAAAAGGATCTTGTGTGCCGGGTATAGCCTGCACAGTGCTTGATGTTGTAGGCCTGGCTGAGCCACATCAAACAGAGGCGCATGCAGATAAAGCGGTAGGGGGCAGCTGCTATTCCGGCTCCCCCGCAGGGACCGACTATTCCCCGGGGGGCGCCGGGGGCTCACCACCTGCTGCAGTCTCCCCATGGGCATTCCGCACTGGAATCTTCCTGAGATGGGCTCTCCATCTGCATCTTCACTGATGCAGTGGGAGATGAATGATGCTCTGCCGCTTCAGGTATATTGTCCCCTACTGGCACTCCGACCGAGGCAGAAAGGTCTATACCAGGCAGATTCTGCCCAGTTCGGCTACCTTGCGGCTGGGCCCTGGGCCCCTTAAGACATGAGGAAGTGTGGGCACAGTTTGCTCAGCCTGTTCGCCAAGCCATGCCAATGCCTGCAGGGCCCTGCTGGGCACAAGGAAGGGGCGCACACCGTCCATGTGGCGCGACAGCTATTTGCTGCTGTTCTCCTTTCCTGGAGCCCAGCTGGGCACCAGGGAGTGGTGTGTGCCGCCCACACAGCCCATTCCCCAATTCCCTGCTGCTATAGCTGCCTGAAAACCGCTGAGTAGAGGCGCGCTCCAACCTCTAGACCTCGTCTGCTGCAATTATTGTAAGTTCTTCCATCCTTCTCTTATTGCAACTGCAAAACAAGAAGGTGCTTTGGGGTTGGTGTGGTCCCTAATAAAGGCTTCTCCACCCCACCCTCGCCAGTGGTGCCACAATGTCACCCACCAATGGGGACAGGGCACGTCTCTTCGGCCCCTGCCAGCCACCGCCTCCCTGTGGCCACATGCATGGGACACGGGGGAAGGGCATTTCCATCCTATTTCCTGGCTCACGGACTTCACAATCTGTATATATACACAGGGTTTCTGTGCAGACTTTTCACTCAGGAATTATCCAGCCTGTGTTTTAGATGCCTTCTAAAGGTGCACTTCTTTCCTCAGGTCTTTCCCAACCCGATTCTGGATTTTATATATTTCGGGATGCTTTGTTGTTTTGAATTGCATTATTTGTTTCACTCCATATCACAATGTATTTTTATGTTTTTTAAAATTCTTTTTGTAAACTGCTTAGAGATATATCTTTAAATAACTTCACAACAGCAACACAACAACAGGAACAACAACACGGGACCCCCTCCATCATGCACGTTCAATGCCACATACCATGCCTCTGAGCCCCGAATGACAGAAGATAGAAGCCCATGGCGATTATGCTGGGGTTCTCCATGGAACAAACCGGTGTGCTCAGATTCACAGTCCAATTGTATTTTATTCCATCCATTTCACATAATTTCATCTCCAGTTCTTGTGTATTCATCTTGATTTTCATATTCTGGATTACGAGCAATAACACTGACTTTGGTTCTGTGCACAGGAAACATTAGAGAACCAACTAATGCTACTGCATGTGTGTTGATGGGTGGTACATGCCTCGCTTCCTTTTGCCCTCTTGGAACTGAACGCATTGCGAGATGCATTGCATTGAATCTCTGCTGTAAACAGTGATGCGGCATTCCTTATTACAATTTCCCCCTCCTGATGCCAGTCCTGCTGGTGCAGAGGGATGTGCTGAATACTATCTCCAATTTAGGGGATTTTTCCTCTCCCTACAAAAGAAGCATATTTATTTTCTGCCTCTTTCGCAGGGACTGGGTTGTTTCCTTTCTGGGGAGGGGGGGCTGGTTTTCCACATACCTTTTGGGACATGGGTGAAGGAACTTCTTTCTGTTTTATTTTTAATTTTCTTGAAGGACACCCCATGCACTTTACAAACAGGCTTCTCCACCTCAGCAGCACTTCTTGAATTCCCATGAGACCATGGGGTCACCCTTTCTCTTTGGCTTTCAGGAAACTCTACAGATTTCACTCTTCAAAGAGTCCTGGGCTGTTGCAAACAAGAAGAAATTGGCCTTTTGGAGTGTTAGAAAAACTCTTCTGTGCCCTGTGTTGCTGCAAGGCAGAACAAGTTTCTCTAAAGCGCTAATAGCCCCATTTGCTCCTGATTGGTAGACAGGCTCGTGCAACCCACACGTCCTTCCTGAATGCCTATATTACCAGACAAAATCACATAGTCTCACAGGTTATCAGAAAGAGCTGTCAGGCTGAAGAAGCCTCCCTATAAAGAGTCCTGGGCTTCTGAAAGTACAAGGGGCATTTTAAAATAATAATAATAATAATAATAATAATAATAATAATTAATAACGGCTGTGCACTGCCTTGGGCTAATTCCTTGAATCCGAGTTTTTTTATTGGAATAATTTTTATTTATTTCAACATAATAATAACCATAACAACATAAAATACATACATAATCCTCTACAATCCCCCCCGTGCACCCCCACCCCATGAGACCTCCTCTTCATCATTCTTCATCTATCCAAAAATTTATCGACTCTTTTGAAGGTTTTTGTCCCTTCCCTGATCTTAATACATATTCCAAAAAGGGACTCCATATTTCTCCAAAATCATTCTTACTGGACATTCCCCTCTTTATCTTCATTTTACAAGTCAACATATCATTCAAAGCCATATCCCATATTTCTTTATACCATTCTTCTATTGTATAGCTTCCTTGTTCGAGTTGAGGCAGGCCAATTCAGCTTGCCTTGGGCCCAATCTGAGGCAATACCAGGTTCTGCCCGAGGTACCCCGAGGTTGAAAGAGATCGGTACCAACGCCTTCAAGGATTCCTCAAGCCAATTTTGGGCAGGGGTGAGCAGTTCCCTCTCCTGCCTGCCTGCATGGGAAAGCCAGCATGAGGCCAGCCAGGGTACATGTGAGTCCATTGGAATCACCGGAATAACCTCCTTCCCTCCCCGTCCCGTCCCATCCCATCCCATCCCTGCCCTCCTCTCCCTTCCTGATCACCTTCCAAAACCGCAACCAGGACTTCCTTTGCCAGGTGTCCTCCTCCCTATGAGCCAAACCACACTTTACAGGTAAGATACACAGGCTCTCTTTTTTAATAGATCTATGGCCGTAAACTATGACATCCGTAATTGACCGTTTCCCCTAGTTAGTGACCATTGATTTATATATATTTAAACAAGAGTCCCTGTGATTTTACCTTTAAATTACTGCTCGACTCTCAGGGAGGAGGACGCATAGGGAGGTAAGCTATAGCGGCTATGGGTTTGAGGAGGTGGGAGAGAGCAGGGATGGAGGAGGGAGCGGGGAGATCAATGCATGTCCTCTTGGCCTTGTGCCTGGCTTTCCTGGGTGCTGGCAGGAAATGGCTGCCTCAGGGGGATGATTTTGCTTCAGCTTTGGTCCTGAAATGAGGCAGCCAAGCCCCAAAACATCCCAATTGAATTAGGACCATTTTGGAGGCTCTGAAACAGCTTCTTCATATGTTAATTTTGCCATAATAACAATATTCCATAGTTTCCCCTACCACATGTCCATAGAAATTGCTACAAGGGGTGGCTCTCCTCACTGAAAATTGGGAGGGTCCGATAAACCTCCAACAGAGGTTGGGCCATTTCAAAACCATCGGAAACCTGCGGTGAGGTGAGAAGATTGTTCATAGCTCTGAATGGATCCAAAGTGATGAACTGGTTTTTTAGGCAGTGTTCATTCCCATTGAAAATAATAGCATGGGTACCCGAAAATGGAGTGTTTTTTTGACGAGAACCCAACGGTGTGGGGAGATGGACCCACTCTGAAAATCAGAGCGGAGTATCACCTCATTGGAGTTCTGCCCTGAATTTTTGGGAGGAGCAGACCTGCTCTGAACACCCCTAGACCTCCTCTACAAGAATTCTGTTTGATGCCTCATTCTCCGATTATGCGCATCTTCTTGGAAGCACTTTATGGTAAATGACTGTACACAGGAGGTAATTGAGCGCACAACTGGTGGCCTTACCGGTTGTTCAAAATGCACTTTAGAAGTAGTTAATGCAGAGAAACGCTTGTTCATGTAGTCAAAATGCGTTTTAACGGCTGGAGCAAACTAAAACACTCTATTTAACGCGCATTCGATAATGCGCATAATCGGATAGATAACATGCCTCAACTCCCGATTTGCACTCCACTGATGTAGAGGTAAAAAATTTAATGAGACTTGAAAGAGATTTAAACCTCTTGTGTAGAGGCAGCCCTAGTTGCTATTTGGTCCCTCCAATGCTTTGCGTATTATTGCTGAAACCAACCTAAAAGCTTTTAATTCCATAGTCTTTTGAGCAACTAATCCATGCATGAAAGAAAGAAGCATTGAGGCTGTTGTCCTTTTCCTACCTCTGCTCCTGGAGATCCTATAACCAGGAGACACAAGGGATCATACCTGAGAGCTTCTGCATGCAGATGATGTGCTCAAATCTGAGCTAGTAGAATTTGGACAAGATCCAGTCCATCAAAGGTTTAACGTAAGTATGTAAAGCAACTGCTGTAGAGCTCAACATGATGTTGGTCCTTTTTTCTTCCCCTTCTAAAAAAGGGGAAAAAACTATATGAGAGACATTCATATGGAGATGCTGCACTCATGGGGAGCTGAATGGTGCCTTGTCTGTGGATTTGGGTGGCCAAGAGAGGGGGGTTGTTTTGGCACAAGTCTTAATTTTTCATGTTTTCCAGGAAGGTATTTTTCAAAGGCAAGATCTACATTACTTCTTTAGACTGGGTTGTAATAGCAATGAGAACTGTTGGGGCATATTCAGTTTTCCAACCATTTTCAAAGTGTCATCTCTTGCTTGGTGTAGATCTGGCCAAAGTTACCATTCCTTCTTATCCCGTTCAACAGTTTTCAAGTTCAGATTCAGAAAGTATCATTATCATGAAAGGGTAAAGCAGTGCTCCTTTAGTTAAGTCGAGTCACAGAAACACAAAACAGAGCACCCTTTGTTAAGGCTTGTCAAGAAGAGATCCCTTTGATGGGTTGAGTGAAATTCTTCTGAGCTTTAGAGCACTTGGAGCAATTATGCCATAGGTTTGTGGTACGGAACCAACAAGCTCAGCTATATCCCCCAGGTACTAGGCAGGCAGATATGTGGGTTGACACTCTGGCAGATGCAACCAGGCATGTAGGCAGGCAGCTAGTGGCGAGGATGCATAGGGAATTTCATTTTTATTTTCCCATACATGATAAAATGAGCGCTCATCACTAATCTTTTTGTGTTGTTTGTTTTCAAATGCAATTTAGTTCAATTTCATTTCCAGTTCTTGTGAATTTATCTTGACTTTCATGTACTGCATTATATGCATTAACACTGATTGTTGTGCTTTGGCCAGGAAGCATCCAAGCTCTACAGAGTCCTGCAAAATGTCGGAGAAGGGGTGGTAAATGAAGGGTGGGTCGTTGCCCTTTTGGAACAGAGATTATTGGGAGATGCAACAGGTTCGATTTCTGCTGTAGAAAGGTGAGCTTGCATTCTTTATTCCAATAATAAATGAAGGTAATAATTGCACAAGCAGGATGCTAATCCTGCTTGTGGATTTATTACCTTTTCCAACCAAAATACGTTTCATTGTTGTTGTTCTGCTAATGTAATAATCCTAAACATCCACCACACCATACAATTGCATTTTTTATTACACTATTAAATAAAGACAAGAAATGCACAGGCAGGATGACAGTCCTCCTCATGGATTTCTGACCTCTTACCACCACCCCTGAAATATGATTGATTGTTTTTGTTCTGCTCATACAAGAATCCTAAACATTTTGCCACCATGCAATACAATACATACTATAAAACATTATATGCAAAAATCAATCAGAAATCCCTTCTCTGGATGACTTGAACAGCATATGTACATTCTTACAATCACTTACATATACAATGTATGTTTGTTGTGCATAGCTCAAAGTTATAGATAAACGATTTTCTCTTTATATATCTTTAAATTTCATGAGCACCTCTCAGGTTACAGAGAAACAACGTTGAATATGTGGATATATTGATTTATATCTATAAAAATAATAAGAGATGGCCTTTAAAAAAATGAAAACCTAATTCATCCTCTCTTTGTCTTTTTCTGCATGTTTAGTATATTATGTTTACTTTGCCATTATAATAATAAAAAATCCCAAATGTTCTCCAACCGTTCATGTCTAAAAGGTGTGATTTATCCTCTCCATCGTTTTACATGCAACATTCTTCTTGCAGCCGACATAAAAGTTGGTAACTACATAACCTTTTGAGCAATAAATCCATGAATCCAATGAAGAAACACTCAGACTGATGTTCTTTGCCTGCCTCTTCGCCTGGAAGTCCTATCAACAGCAGATGCCAGGGATCATACCTGAGAGCTTCTGCATGCAGACAATATGCTCAGCCTAGCAAGGGAGAGTGGAATGTGAGAACATCACTCTGTGGCTCTTTTGAAGGCCAGCAGATTTCCAATTCAGATTCAGGAGTAAATTAGAATGTGGTATTGCTACAGCATGGGCCAGCAAGGATAAAATCATCTCTTTCTTTCCTTCTTTCTTTCACAGATTTAAGGATCTCAGAGCCGTCCCATTGTTCCCCCATGAATGGAGCAAAACTGGGAGACTTAATTTGGATTTGAAATTTCACTCAGGCTTGAATTTAAGCCTTGCTTATTCAGGAATCACTTCCTCTTTCTGTACTACTAATAAAAATCAATAAAAGATATGCAATGCAATCTTTCTTGAACGTGGATCATGAGTATTGCTCACATTAAAATTCACAAATCTGTTTTCACCTTTAAGAAAGTATTGTTTTCATGAAAGGGTAAAGGAGTACCCCTTTAGTTAAGGTACATCACACAAACGGGGGCACAGTGTTTTCAGGGTTTTCATGGAGACATGCCTTTCATGGGTTGAGTGAAGTTCTGAGCTGTGGCTCTACAGTTAGTAAGGTTTTCCTGCCCCATTAGTACCTATGGCACTAACTGCGAGCCGACTAATTCTGTGCATGCTCAGCTTCATTTTGAAGCTAGAATGTTGTCAGTACTCAAACATTTTCAAATGAGTTCTATGCTACAGCATAAATCTCATAAATGCTATGTGCAGTGCCTATTCTTTTCTTTATGGATTGCAACCTCACAATGTCTATTCCATACAGATTTGCACTTAGCTTGGGTTTTTGTAGGAGGACATCCATCCTTTGCGCCTTTCAATCACCCTCATCTTCTCTTATTGTAGACATCCCACCAGCTACTGATACAGAAGATAGCATTAGGTCAACTTAGGATTCTTCTATTATCTATTATTTAAGTATTGCAGTTTTGTACTGCCACATAGGCATATATATGCAATTTTTTTAAAAAAAATACACATACAAACACTTGATGAATTGGGGTTTATTGTGTTGCAGATAAGGGAAGGCTCAAACACCCTTTTCCAGGAGACTACATGTTTATTTCAAAAAGCATCTTTCTAACATCACTTCACCCCAGAAAAGAAATGTGGGCTGAGGTTTGTGAGCTCAATTGTCTAACCATATTTGTTGTGAGTCCCTGTGAGCACTTTTTACAAGGGAGAAGAAAGTGCTCTACAAAAAATACATCAAGTTCATAAATTTATCAACAGACTTCTCAAAATCACCATGTTACACATCTGTGCATTAACAAGTTGCATTTTCCTTGGTGCTACTTCACCTTTGCAACAGTCCCCTCCCTTAAAACCAGCTCCGACATTTTTCAAACTTACTGACAGCATCATCATATGGCTGCTAGGTACCATTGCACAACATCATGACTGAACACAGGCATGTCAGATAAGGCCTCAGCCTTACCTTCCAATTACCTGGCTTTGTAGAAGTTGAACTAAGATGAGATAGCCTTATCTTCTGGCCTTTTGAACTGGCTGGAATTTTGACGATTGACTTCCCTTGGTTTTTGAAAAGCTAATATCTTCCCACCACACAGAGAGAGAGAGACATTCCATTTGCACAAATGACGGGACCAGAAAAATGGATCCATTTTATGTAAATGAAATAATACAATATTTCTAGAATCAGAAGAATATTCCCCAATAGTCTGCTGCTGGTTATCAGAATGGAAAAATAGTGAAATCCTGGAATTCCCAGTGTGGCACATCCCTAATAAGGAGTTCCCTCTGTGGCACCTCCAACCCCAACATGACCTACTTTAACTTTCTAACACTTGCAACCTCCAAGATTTAATCAGAGGTGGTTCTTGTGCCTGTCTTGGCCCCCAGGCACAACCCATTTCATGGCGAGTCCTGTAGCCCTCTGAAGGTGAGGTCTCTGCACTTCATGCCCCTGAGGGAAGTGCCCACCAGAAGAGGTGAGGGAATAGTCATAGAACTCTTTCACTCAGATTACTTCCTCCTGGCTTTAGAGTGTCTGAACTGCAGAAATATGTACTGGTTAAGAAAGTCTTAGGGTTAGCTGATATACCAACTACACCCTTATCTGGACAGGGATAGCCTAACTGCAGTTATCCTTGTTCTATTAACCTCTCTTCTGGATCACTCTAATGCATTACACGTGGAGCTGCCTTTGCTAATGGTCCGGAAACTTGAGCTGGTCCAAAACCAGGCAGCAAAATTGTTAACGGGGACTGGTCAATGAGTCCACATTAGGCCAGTACTTTTTCAGCTGCGCTGGCTGCTATACCACTTTGAAATTTTGGATTGGCCATCATTTTGTTTTATCGTGGTGGAGTAAATTTTCACTGAGCTGAAAACTATCCCAGATAATAATAATAATAATAATTTCATTTATTTCTTACCCACCTCTCCCTCTGGATCATGCAGGGAACAACATAAAATATATAATCCATAACACTGATTAAAAGCTGATAAAAACAATACATTATTAAAATACCAATAAAATATCTCATATAATAGAATAACAAACTCACCGCCAAGTAAGAGCAACAACCATAGGAATGAAAAAGAGAAAGAAAGTCTCTTAATGATCTGGGGGATAAACCCTCCATCTCTCATTATACAATCTGTATAATGTAAGACGTTAGTCTAATTAATTACTCGGTTTGTCAGAAAAGATTCCCCGAGAAAGATTAAAAAATACAAACAACATTCATAGACCTTGTTCCCTGGCAAGAAAAAGTATGTTTCAATCTGACGACAAATTCATCCCATGCATTGGCTCCAGCTGACTATATAATGGAGCATGAGGTGGACTTTAACGAGAGAGACCTGATGTCATCCCTATCAGGCAGGCTAATGCAAGAGCTGTAGCAATTGCTAATCACTGGCTGGGTTCGGACATCACATGAAGCAACGTAAGGGTAAATAGCGTACTGACCGTGTGTTAGGTAGCGGAGCTCCCCACGCTACACATTGGCCGCCTGTGTTGCTCGGCTGCGGCAACCGCACCATGCGTTAATATCGTACGTGGCCGTAACTGACAGACCATCTTCCATAATCCCCATCCACCAACCACCGCCAGGCCTCCCAGGTGTATCACAGCACACACAGTGGCCCAAAATCCATGGCCACTGACAAGGAAGCTACAGGAGGACACACCTCTCACACCCCATTGGCCGCTCATAGCGACCGGGTGGGACACCACAGCCCCAAATGGAACAGCAGCAAGGAAGAGCAGATAGATCGACAGAGTGGCCGTCCCCTGCCCCAATAATACCACCCCAACCATAGGCACCCACAAACTGGCACACTCGGATCCCTGATGGGACTGCGCAAGGACCGATCGGCTAGCCACGAGCCAGGCACAAAGCATGTCCAATCCATCCCCCACAGTGCCCCAGAGCGCCATCCATAGCTAAGGAAGGTTGCACTTGGCCAATGGACTTGCAAGCCTCAACCGAAATGCACACGTGGGTGACAGAGCCCTATGCAAGGCAACCCTACCCGATAGTATCCCAAACCCTCCCTACATTGGTGGTGCGGCAGCCACGAGGGCACCCTACGACCACAAATTGCCTGCAGTTCATGGAGTCTTGTTCCCCTTAAACTGATCAGGGGCTAAGAAGAAATCTCATCACACCAAAAGCCATGTTGCATCAAATCAAGGGGCCACCACAGGCTGACTCCATGGCTGTCCTCGCCCTCTGGGTCCACGGTGCTGGTGGAGCTGCTTTACGGTGCTCCCGGGTGTCTCTGGTCCTCACCTGGTGTTCCCCGTCCCATGTACTTGTGGGATGGTTGGGGCTAGTGTGCTGTCGCGTTTGCCGGGAATGTGCCCTATTTGTCAGCAGAGGTGTTGTTGATGGCAGCAGGGCCCTTCATGACCGTAGGAATGTTATGCATACCTTTGGATGTTTTGCACAACATCTGCAGCTGGCCGACTGGTGTGTTGTGGAGCTGGGATTCCCATGGGTGCCCTTTGCATTGCCATTCTGTGCAGCTTGGCGATGGCCATAGCCAGTAAGCACTGTCCGGCCGTGTCGGGTGGAAGAAGGGGGGCTCCGTAGCTGCCACTTCCCCAGCCCACCTTATTCCGGGAAAGGCGATGGGAGAGGGCAACTGGACATCGGAGGTATTTTTGCCTAGGTTGCAGTGCTCATTGCTAGGTGGGCGGGTTGTGCCCCTGTGTTCCTGGGCAACTGGGGGCCTCTGGTGGCACATGTTTTGTGGCTTCTCCCCTTCTTTGCCCTCATTCCCCGATTACAGCTCTGTTGGTTGGGGGCTGTGCTGTCGTGCAGCACAGTTCCCGGTAATGGGCGCAGTGGGGTGCCGGTACTGGCACTGCCGCACGGAGCGCATGCTTCCAGAATCAGGCCCTCATTGCGCTACATGCGGGTTGCTGGGGGGAAGTGGGTGACTGACTTTGCTATGCCAACATCAGCATCGAGACGTTGGGGAGGTGTTGGAGCGGCTGGCCACGCTCAGCCACTTTTGCTGTCTGCCTCTATGGGCTTCTGTCATAATGAACTCGACGCATAGGAATAACGCACGTACCCCTCCACACGACACTTTAATGAATGGGCTGTGAGCTATATCTCATCAATTCCGAGATGAGCATCCCATGCACAGGATCTTGAGCTCTGAGGAGGACATTTGAATTATAAATGCCATGAATCATTTTAAAACTCATTTAAAAGAACATAGGACGTTTGCACCATGTCCTCGATTTCAACATGCAATCTTTCATTCCAAATCCTATGGTTCCCTTCCAGTAAGATTCATCACTATTGCATCGTTTTCGGAATAACGAGCTCAACACCATGTGACTTCCTTGGAAAGTCACAACCTTTCATTATTAAAAATTGCCTGCAGCGATTTCTTCCTCCTCAGTTCCAAGAAACTGACTTGCTGGCGCCATAACTAGGAGAGAAACCTCTCGTTATTGACATTGACACCAAAGCAGGGGACGGTGGGTGGGTGGGTTGTGTGAATGCACAGATGACCACTCATAGAACTATGGTTACAGGTAAGCAACCTGCATTTCTGCTTCGTGGTCTCTGTGCATCACACATATGGGTGATCAAGAAGCTCAATTCCCGATGGAGGGTAGGTGTTGATCAATGTTCTGTGGCAAGACAAACAAATTGCCTGCAGTTCATGCAGTCTTGTTCCCCTTAAACTGATCAGGAGCTAAGAAGATATCTCATAACATCAAAAGCCGTATTGCATCAAATCAAGGGATAACCTTGGGCAGACTCCACGGCTGTCCTCGCCCTCTGAGTTCACGGTGCAGGTGATGCTGCTTTACGGTGCTCCCGGGTGTCTCTGGCCCTCACCTGGTTTTCCCCGTCCCATGTACTTGTGGGATGTTTGAGGCTAGTGGGCTCTCGTGTTTGATGAGAATGTGCCCTGTTTGTTGGCACAGGAGTTGTTGTTGGCAGCAAGGCGCTACATGATGGTGGGAACGTTGTGCGTACCTTTGGATGTTTCGCAGAACATCCTCAGCTGGGCCGACCGGCATGTAGTGGAGGTGGGATGCCCACGGGCACCTTTTACATTGCCATTCTGCATGGTTTGGGGATGGCCACCGCCAGTGAGCGCTGTCTGGCCGGGATGGGCAGGTGAGGGGGCTACATGGACGCCAGTTCCCCAGCCCGCCTGATTCCGGTTTCGCCAACGGGAGGGGGCATGCGGACGTCAGGCCAATTGTCACCTGAATTTAGCTGCTCCCTGCTGGGTGGACGGCCGGTATCCCTGTGTTCCTAGGCAACTGGTGTCTCTGGGTCTGCCATGTGTCATGTGGCTCCCACTCTTCTTTAGCCATGCTTGAGCATATGGTGGAGCAACAGCGTGCTGTGCATGAAATGTGCAGGGTTGGGGACATAGGTTTCTAGGCACAACTGGTCAGACAGCAGTGGGAGAGCAGGTCCCATCTGGTGACAGTCCTCAAGCCCTTTCTTGAGGCCACAGAGACCCTCAGCAGCAATACCGCCATCCTCAGCCAAGTGATCCCTGGCGCCAGGCATCTCCAGACGAAGATGTGGCACTTTCTGGAGTTCGGGGAACCCATCACCCGGAAGCACTTTCCAAAAGATGTGCGGGAAGTAGTTCACAGGCTGAAGGCAGGACTAGCCAAGAGGATGGAGACTACTATGAAGGACAGGATCTACATCTTCACTACGATGTGTAATTCGTGTGCTAAAGATAGTGTGTGTGATTCCAATTCTTGGCTGGAGTGGGTGGAACTGCTAGTTGGGGAAGTTCGGGCTGCACGGGAAATAAGGCTTGGATAGGCAGCTGCGGCAGAGGAGGAGGACGAGGCCACAGCTTCCCGGGTCAGCAGTCCCTGAAGTAGCAGAAGCAGCATCCCTCCCAGAAGGAGCAGCAGAGGCCTTGGGTTTTGGGCAAATGCCCTACAGGAAGTGGTTGGTGGGGCAGGCAACCAACCCAGCCATCACGATGATGCTGCAACTGCTGTGCAGCATTACCTGGTGGAACCCAAAGGAGAACATCTCTGTAGAACCCCTGGCCTACAGGTTATCACGGAGCCAGATGTGGCCAGATCTGGCTCTGGTAGCCCGAGATAGACTAAGCTGCCCGCCGACCAGTGTTCCTTAGTGAGCAGCTGTTCTTGATGGCGGGCGACGTTGTGATACCCCACCGCTCTCGCTTGGACACTGAGTTAGTGGAGCAGCTCATCTATCTCAAAGTTTGCCTCACAGCAGGGTACCTTAAAAGCAATGTTTATAGACACGTGGAAGGAACTGATGGCCCCCATGGAAAGCAACTTGAAAGAACTGGGCGAGAAAGTTGGAATAATTGCAACCACAGCCTCGGAAGCACTGGACACAGGTATAGAAAAATTCTAAAACCTTAATGCAGGTTCAGAAGGACTATGTACTCTTAAAAGGTCGAGTAGATCTCTGGGACTGTGCAGCATGTCACAATAATTTGCGTGTGAAATACATTAAGGAAGGAGCTGAAAGTGACAATTTCTGTTGCTTCATGGTGAAGTGGTTAAGTCTAAAATCCCATCCCTGATGTTATCTGAGGAAGATATTAACTGTATATATAGAATTCCAGGGGGACGGAGACGAGAAGCAACCTCTCCAAGGGATATTATAATTAAGTTCACCTGCTTCGACAAAAGGGAAGAGATAAGGAAGAAACGCCATTCTTCACAGGATCTTACACACGAAGGGCATCAGATAATGATTTTTGAAGATTTAACTTTTGAAACTTTGCAAAAACGACGTGAGTTCCGTCCATATACTAAATGTTTGCGAGATGCAGATATACGCTATAGGTGGGGGAATCCATTCAAGTTGTCTGTCATGAGGGGCTCACAAGTGCTGACCGCCTCCACGAGGGAAGAAATGGCGGAGCTTCTGCAAACGCTGAATATTGGAAGTGGGCCAGACACAGAGACACAAGAAGAAGAAGCAGGAGAGACTTCAGATGGAAATGGGGAGAACACAAGAAGAAAGCAGGGCAATAGAAATAAGAAACATGAGAAACCCAGTTATTAGCCGACAGAACCCAGAGGCTTGCGCTCCCACACTGCAAAAAAATAGAAATGAGACAGTTGAAGGAGTGATGGTGCGTTACAATTATTATAAATAAAGTACTATATGGACAGTGGAGTTATGGAACAGGAATAGGTTAAAAAAATGTCTCTGGAGGGAGTAATGTATTGACTTTACAGTCGTGGGAATTACCCCCAATGGGCATGGTTATGATTTGTTTGAACAAAGTTAAGCGGAATGTAAAGTTGGTCATAATTGCCTTAGGCTGGCTGATTTGTCAGTGTATATCTCATAAGCTGACCTGCACTCAGTTTCGAAAGGAGTGCAGCTTATCAGTAAAGCTGTGGGAGGGAGGAGGGGGAGGGTGGGGGATGATGGGGAAGTGGAATTTTGAATCAAATGGATACAAGGTTGTAACTTTTACAGTTTACAAGAAGAACACCGTGACAGAGCTCCAAAACAGAAGAAAGACTATTACTACTATAATAAAGAAACATGACAAATCTTTGGATATTAACTTTAAATGTAAAGGGACTCGGAAATGTGATTAAAAAAGAAAGACTAACACGTTATATTAAGAAGAGTAAACCCCCTGTTGTCTTTCTCCAGGAAACACACAAGGCAAGAGAGAAAACCCCACTGTTAAAAGACAAGTGGTTTGGCACACAGGTGATTGCCCCTGGTAACTCCAAATCTAGGGGAGTTGCAATTATTCTTAGCTCCAAGTTAGACTTTGTGATAACAAAAAATTTAAAAGATAAAGAAGGTAGATTTGTGATTGTGGAAGGGAAATTAGATGGGGACAAATTCATAACACTGGTTTCAATGCATGCTCCCAATAAAGGGCAACTGAAATTCATAAATAGAATATTAAAAAAGATTAAAACCTTCTCCCAAGGGGAGCTGATACTGGGAGGAGATTTGAATTGGAACATAAAAGGTCTCTCCAGCAAGGACCTTGGTGTGACTGGAAAAAAAAGAAAGAAAGAAGATTGGGAACTGACAAGAGGAAAGGGATGCAACAACTAAAACTGCTAAAAATCTTCCAGAAGTGGAAGGTTTGGGATTTGTGGGGAGAATCGCATCCAGGTGATCAGAGTTATACTTATATCTCGCCCAGACACTCCACTGCAACACGCATAGATTATATTTTAGGATCCCAAATGGTGATGCAACAATTAGAAGCAGTAGATATTGGTCAAATTAAAATCACTGACCACGCCCCCATTACAGCTACCCTAGGACTATTCGTTTCTCCAAGACCACTCCCACATGGGCATTTAATTCAAACTTATTACTGAACAACAATAGTAAAAAGAGGCTAAGGGAAGATCTAATCAACTATTTTCATATGATGTAGAAAAGATCACCAGCAGCTTGTTATGGGACACAATGAAAGCTGTAATGAGAGGTCATTCTATAAAAATGGGAGCAGTTCAAAAAAGAAAAAGAGAAATTATAGGAGCAGATATTAAAATAGAAATAGAACGTTTGCAAGCGGATTATAAGAGGTTGGGTACCAACAAGAGATACCGGTTATTGGAGAAAAAACGCAAGGGATTGGATGCACTAGAAATTAACCAAATTGCATGTAATATGCTTTATTTAAGACAAAAATTTTATGAATTTGGGGGTAAGGGCTCCAAAATAATGGCCAATAAGCTGCGGAAAAAACGAGAAAAAAGACTTATTAGATCTTTGAGGGGAAGAGATGGGGGAAAGATTCTTGATTCAGAGCAGATATGTAAAAAATTTGCAGAATTTTACTCAGAGTTATACAGATCATCCGATCCATCAGAAGAGGCCATTGGGAGTTATTTAAGCACAATTAATTTACCTGCCTTAGACAGTGTGGATGCCAGACTTATGGATACAGAGGTGACACTCAAGGAGATTTGGGGAATTATTAAGAACCTTAAAATAGGGAAATCACCAGGGTTGGATGGATTCACAGCTTCATTCTACAAACATTTCCAGGAAATATTAAATCCATATCTGGTCAGAGTATTTAATGACATATTGACAGGAATGCCTCTACCTGGGACGTGGACGCATTCAAAAATAATAGTGATACCCAAACCTTTTAAAGATCCAGACTGTGTTGAATCATACAGACCTATAACTCTGCTCAATCTGGACTACAAATTTTTTACAATAGTCATGGCAAATCATCTGAAGAAAATTATTAATAAATATATTCACTCAGACCAGACAGGTTTTGTTCCTAGGCGCCAAATTGCTGACCCTATTTGAAAGTTACTAAATATACTTTACTATTCCAAGGCAAATAAGATACCTCACGTGATCATGGCATTAGATATTTTCAAGGCCTTTGACTGCCCGGAATGGCCATTTTTGAAAGAGGTCTTAAGTAAGATGAAATTTGAAAATAAATTTCTGGTTGCAATTGATAAGATTTTTAGCCCTGAGTTCTTTGGGATAGTTGTCGGAATAGCTAGTAACTGGCACTCCACCTGCATCTGCCCATCTCCGCCTGCTACCTGTATCTGCCTGCCTGCCATCTGTGCTGGGAAGGGTGTGTTGGCTTGACATCTGATTGATTCATGGTAAGTCGGATTACTTGGCCCGACTTGCAGGGCTGGTTGTTGTAGCCTTAAAAAAACAATCAAGGACATGCAGCCTGAGAGTGAAGCAGGCTGTACGGGTGAGGATGGGCTTCCTCTGGATTCCTCCAGGAAACAGCTCACTCATTGACTTGGTTTTTCATCTCTATTTTTCAGGTGCAGCCTCCTGAACCTGGCTTCCTGGGACTCACTGACTGATTGACTGACTGACCTGTGCCTGGCTCCCTGCATTCACATCTCACCGATTCATTTTGGGGTAAGTACGTTGTACTGGGCCCGCCTTGCAGGGCTGGTTGTCGTTGCCTTAAAAAAAAATCAAGGACGTGAAGCCTGAAAGTGAAGCAGGCTACATGGGCAGGGATGGGCTTCCTCCAGGGAACCAGGGAACAAGTCACTCATTGATTTTGGGTTTTGTATCTCTTTTTTCAGGTGCAGCCTCCTACGCCAGGCTTCCTGGGGCCTTCAGGCTGCCTGCCTGCCTGACTAACTGACTGAAGAAGAACCTTCCTTCCTGCATCTGTGCCCACCTGTGCCTGCTGCCTGCATGTGCACACCTATGCCTGCTACCCGCATCTGTCCACCTGTGCCTGCTGCCTGCATGTGCCCACCTGAGTCTGCTGCCCAAACCTGCCCACCTGAGTCTGCTGCCCACCTGTGCCTGCTGCCTGCATGTGCCCACCTGTGCCTGCTGCCCACCTGTGCCTGCTGCTTGCATCTGCCTGCATCTGCCCACCTCTGCCAACCTGCCTGCCTGCATCTTCCTCCCTGTCTGCCGCCTTTGCCCGGGAATTGACTGGCTCAACGTCTGGCTGATAAGTTGTACTGGTCTTGCCTTGCAGGGCTGCTTGTAGTACTGCCTTCTGTGTGGTTTAAAAATCTAGCTTTCCTTGGAGAAGAGGCAAACTCCCCCATCAATTCATTGAACAAACTATGTCACATGAGTCCACTAGCCCCCCTAAAGCCCTTCGGTGAGGTTCCCAACATTAAGGACTAGCCCTTTATAAATAAGGATTTCTATGCAGCAGCATTACCACCAGAAAAAACAGTGCAATGTGTTGTGGAGAGCTTACTTCTGAGTAACAGCTGCAGCTGTGCATCTGAAATTGGGCACAGATGAGTCCCCTCTAGGCCATCTGTGAGATGCCCATGAGAGGACACTTGACGACGACTTCTCTTGAAAAAGAAGCACTTATGCCACCTGTGAATTTTTGACAACTTACTTCCAAGTAACGCTTGCACCAATTGTTCTGTAATAAGTTGGCACACAAACATGACTAGTAACACTCATTCTGCACTGTGACCAAGTTTCGAACCTGTAACTTGGAAAATGAAGACGTTGCAGGCCTTTCTCACTCAAAAATCAACTCTATAGGGCAAACTATAGAAACAATATAATATCGGATTTCCAATAATCATCGGAAATCCAATACAAGATGATATGGTTCACCTATGATATTTTCGGAGACAATTTTCTTTTGTTCTGAAATTCCGATAACGATACGACACAATATTTTCAGGAGTGCACATTCCTAGTTTTTACAGCCTTGTGCTTCCAGACAATGAACAACTAATTTTAGAGAAGGGAGATATAAGAACGTCCCTAGAGAACAACATCTATGTATTTGTGTTGGTTACGTGGTTGAAGATACTATTCACTATGTGTTATATTGTAAGTTATATAAAATCCCAAGAGACAAATACGTAATGAGATGTCTAGCACCAGTAACTAACTTTAATGATATGGATAAAATTATATATTTGCTATCAAGTACATCTAAGTTCATGATGAGCCTATCTACACTACTGCTTTAAAATGGTTTATAGCAGTAGTGTAGATAGGCTTTATGCTAAACACAGCTAGATTTACAGTAAAAGCAGCCCTACTCAAAATATTCTTAGAGGTCCCTGCAATTATATATTCTTGCACGGAACTGTGTATTTGTATATAATAGGAATGTGCATGCCCGAAATTATCGTATCGTTATCAGGATTTCGTACCCAAAACAAATAACGTCTCTGATAATATCGTAGGTGGTCCATATCGTGTCGGATCGGATTTCCGATAAGTATCGGAAATACGATATTATATCGTTCCTCCATTTTGCCCTAGAGAGAGTTGGTTTTGAGTCTGAAAGGCTTAAAACTTCTTAATTTTCCAAGTTACAGGTTTGAAACTTCATCAGAGTGCAGACTGAATGTTTCTTGTCATGTGTGCCAAATTACAGAACAATAATTGCAAGCTTGACTCGGAAGTAAGCTTTCAAATACACTGTTTCAGGTGGCCGAAATGTGGTCCTTTTACAAGAGATGTTGTCTAGTTCTCATGGCCATCTCACAGATGCACAGATGCAGGCGTTACTCAGAAGTAAGCTCTCAACAACATGCACTGTTTCTAATAATGCACTACATGTACATGCTGCTGCTGCTGAGACTAATAGGTATTATATGAATAATACATACAATGAATGAACTTTCCAAACCTGTGGATAAACCTTCCTAGTAGGCAGGCAGTGCCTTCTATATGCAGTCATAAAAATAAAATCTGTTAATCAGAAGATGGTGAACTGCTGCTGCCTTGTCTCATTAATTAGGCCATGCATGTCAAATGAAATAATGAAAGGATTGGGGGGTAGGGAAATAGCACGGGTGTTACTGTTATTTTAGCCAGCCGTAGCCTAGCAGGTCCTCAGTGGGCCAGGAGAGATACCCCTGCAGTGGGCAACCTGGAGGATCCCAGCAGAAGCATATCATGTGCTGCTTTTACAACTTTGAGAATGCCATCAAAACAACCTGCACGCACCGCCTTGACCTCATCGTGCTTCAAATGACCCAGTCTGCCCACCATCCCCATGCAGGCATTTTGGCATTTCTTCATGCCAGAGCTGCGCACAACATTGGCTGGAGCAGAGACAAATGAAAAGCCACGGTCAGGATAGAGGTTGGCTCTTTGGCAAATACATGAAAAGTCCCCTTCTGGGTTGAGGTTGGCTGTTTGGCTGGAGCGGAGGGAATCTCTCTCAAGGCTTCCTAAAGCAGTCCCTCCGGTCCAGACTGGAACCATAATGGCTGGAGCAGTGTCTTTCAAAAAGAAATAAAAAATGTATGAGAGGGAGAGACAGGCACCCCAAAACTGCCCCCAGCAGCAACAGCATCTCTCCCAGACCCAGAACCACCTCACCCAAGGAGCATCTTCGACCCGTGTTTCATACTGCTACAAAGTACAAAATGATTGCAACAAAAAAGTATGCTTTGCCCACAGTTTGTGACTTTGTGTGCTGCTTTGACCACACAGATCCTGTGCAGACACAGCAGCAGCACACTCACAGTCAATCAAGCAAACACACACCCCCAGAGAGAGAGAGAGAGAGAGAGGGAGGCAGATCAATATAAATTTTTAAAAATATAATATATTTCTGTTTTTTTTAAGAAAGTTCAACAGGGCAGAGGACAAACACACTCCCCCTCAGTCACAGTACCCCCACTCATGCGAAGTACCTAACCCCAACCAGAAAACGTACTATAAAAATAAAAAATTATGACACAAAGTCTCAAACACACAGGCAGCAATGCACAGCCAAACGAACCTGAGACACAAAGATGCAAGAGATTACAATGAATCTCCAACAATTTGCCACCAAGACCCAGGAGCCAGGACAGAGCTCCAACAAATCCACCCTTCTCCCCTCAACGCCTAACTCCCAACAGAGCCTGGAACACCAAGTGTGGGGGTTTTATGCGGGGATATCTGCCCTCCTCCAACATTGTGATTGGCTCCTGCTGGAATCTTTCATGCACGATTGGTCACTGAAACCGTCAGTCTCATCAAGCACACCCCACCTTCTAGCTCCATCCATGTGGTGGCAAAAGAGAGAGCGACTTCCGAAACATGATAAAATACGATGCTTATCGTTGGAATTTCTATAGTTTCCGATACTTATCATTGTATTCCTTAAGATTTCCTATCGCATCGTTATCGTTAAACGGAGACACGATAGAGAGAATATCGTATCGTTATCGGCGATTTTAACAATACGATACACATCCCAAGTATATAATATAATGAATTTTAATTTTGTAATAGAATTGTTTACTATTCAGTACAATACCGTATTGAGCTGAATGGTGTTAGTTGTTGGTTGCTCTGGCTATAACCTGCACTTGGTTGCCTAATGAATATATACGTATGCATAGGCTTGAAAGTATCTCGAAGGGCAGCTTTGCTGAACCAAAGCTGATCTATATCTCATCAATTCCAATATGAGCATCCCATGCACAGGATCTTGAGCTCTGAGGAGGACATTTGGATTATAAATGCCATGAATCATTTTAAAACTCATTTAAAAGAACATAGGACGTTTGCACCATGTCCTCAATTTCAACATGTAATCTTTCATTGCAAATCCTATGGTTCCCTTCCAGTGAGATTCATCACTATTGCATTGTTTTTGGAATAACGAGTTCAACACCATGTGACTTCCTTTGAAAGTCACAACCTTTCATTATTAAAAATTAACTGCAGCGATTTCTTTCTCCTCAGTTCCAAGAGACAGACTTGCTGGTCCGTTGTTTCTCTCCAATGGTTTATAGCAGTATTGTAGATAGGCTCTATGTTAAACACAGCTAGATTTGCAGTAAATGCAGCCCAACTCAGAATAGCCCTAGAGGTCACTACAATTATATATTCTTGCACGGAACTGTGTGTTTGTATATAATATACAGAATTTTAAGTTTGTGATATAATTTCTTACTATTAATATACCGTATTGACCTGAATGGTGTTTGTTGTTGGTTGCTTTGGCTATAACCTGCACTTGGTTGCCTAATGCATACATATGTATGCAATGGTTTGAAAGTATCTGGAAGTGCAGCTTTGCTGACCAAAGCTGATCTATATCTCATCAATTCCAAGATGAACGTCCCATGCACAGGATCTTGAGCTCTGAGGAGGACATTTGGATTATAAATGCCATGAATCATTTTAAAACTCATTTAAAAGAACATAGGATATTTGCACCATGTCCTCAATTTCAACATGCAATCTTTCATTCCAAATCCTATGGTTCCCTTCCAGTGAGATTCATCACTATTGCATTGTTTTCGGAATAACGAGCTCAACATCATGTTACTTCCTTGGAATGTCACAACCTTTCATTATTAAAAATTGCCTGCAGCGATTTTTTCCTTCTCAGTTCTAAGAGACCGACTTCTTGGCCCCATAACTAGGAGAGAAACCTCTCATTATTGACAGTACATTGACATTGACACCAAAGCAGGGGACGGTGGGTGGGTGGGTTGTGTGAATGCACAGATGACTACTCAAAGAACTATGGTTACAGGTAAGCAACCTGCATTTCTGCTTCGTGGTCTTTGTGCATCACACATATGGGCGATCAAGAAGCTCAATTCCTGGTGGAGGGTCGGTGTTGATCAATGTTCCCTGGCAAGACAAACAAATTGCCTGCAGTTCATGCAGTCTTGTTCCCCTTAAACTGATCAGGGGTTAAGAAGAAATCCCTTAACATCAAAAGTCGTGTTGCATCAAATCAAAGGACCACCGCGGGCTGATTACCATGACTATCCTCGCCCTCTGGGTCCACGGTGCTGGTGGAGCCTCTTTACTGTGCTCCCGGGTGTCTCTGGCCCTCATCTGGTGTTCTCCATCCTGTGCACTTGTGTGATGGTTGGGACTAGTGGGCTGTCGTGTTTGCTGGGAATGTGTCCTGTTTGTCGGCAGTGGTGTTGTTGATGGCAGCAGGGTGCCTCATGAACGTGGGAACATTGAGCATACCTTCAGATGTTTCCCACAGCGTCTGCAGCTGGCTGATTGGTGTGTTGTGGAGCTGGGATGCCCACTGGAGCCCTTTCCATTGGCATTCTGCACGGCTTGGGGATGTCCGCTGCCAGTGAACGCTGTCCGGCAGGGTTCGGTGGGACAATATGGTGACAGGAGAGGGCACGGGGATGTCAGAGGCATTTTTGCCTGAGTTGCGGTGCTCCCTGCTGGGTGGTCGGGTAGTGCCCCTTTGTTCGTGGCCAACTGGGAGCCTCTGGGTGTGGCACGTGTTCTGGGGCTTCTCCCCTGTTTTGTCCTCGTTCCCCGATTGCAACTCTGTTGGGTTGGGGGTTATGCATTTGTGCTTTGTTGCAGCATGGTTCCCGGTACTGGGCGTTGTGGGGTGCTGGTACTGACATTGCTGCCTGGAGTGCGTGCTTCCAGAAGCAGGCCCTCATTGCGCTCCATGCCGGTTGCCGGGGGGAGGTGGGTGACTTCCTTTTTCTATGCCGAGGTCAGCATCGAGATGTGGCCGCTTTTGCCGCCTTCCTCTATGGGCTTCTGTCATAACATACTCGACGCACGGGATTAATGCACTCACCCCTCCACACAACACTTTAATCAACAGACTGCAAGCTAAACAATGTGCTAGCCCATTGTTGTTCTCCATTGCTTAATTGGGCGGATTAGCGTACCGTGAGTTGTGTGTGAGTTTTGTGTTACCCTCCACAAGACACTTTAAGCAACGCAACTGATGGTTGTTCCCCCCCCCCCGTTGCTTTATGTGTCATCTGAAACCAGCCACTATCTAACAAGAAAAGAAGAGAATTCCAGGCTGACATTCAATCCTTGTGGTTGTACTGTATTCAATTTAAAGGTCCACCCCGCTGCTTTCCTTAGCAGTAAATTTTCATGATTGTTCAAGCTGTACTTATATGGGTAAAACCATTCTAAAACCAAAAATCAAAAATTAAACTATCAGTCCAATCCCCAAAACCAGGCCTAGTTGGCATCATAAATTGAAGCCAGAGGCCCTAGTCCTTTAGATCCCATCTAAGGGAGGGGGGGGCAAAAGCTGCCCTCATCCGGAAAGCCTCATTGTAGACCAGCCAGGCCCCACCCTTGTATTCCGTATACGCATGGTAAATTATATGTAAGTATATAGTCAGTATCCAACCCCAGTCGGGAATTTCTGTTGTAACCCCACCCCATATCAATTAGAAAACCTGGCAACAAATTGGCCCAGGTGCAAGCTACTTTCTTACACCTTACCCTGTCACGATCTTTATCCGTTTTCTTATCTTTACACTAAGTTTCAGGTTCCCGAAATAACAGGGAAACGATGTCAATAATTTCCCCCTTTAATATCCTCTCTCAAGTGGCTGGTAAGAGATGATATCTCAAAGGAGTTGACTTAGCTCCAGTAGAGATAGGGCCCACATCCACCCTAGCAAAAGGATCTTGTGTGCTGGGTATAGCCTGCACAGTGCTTGACGTTGTAGGCCCGGCCTGACCACGCGAAACGGAGGCACATGCAGATAAAGCGGTAGGGGGCAGCTGTTTTTCCGGCTCCCCCACAGGGACCGACTACTCCCCAGGGGGCACTAGGGGCACCTCATCTGCTGCAGGCTTCACCGTGGGCATTCTGCTTCTTCCCACCTTGGAATTTTCCTGAGATGGGCTCTTCGTCTGTACCTGCACCAAAGCAGCCGGATATGTATGATGCCCAGCAGCTGCAGGTATATTGTCCCCCACTGGCACTCTGACAAAGGTAGAAAGATTTGAACCAGGCAGATTCTGCCCTGTTCAGCTACTTTGCGGCTGGGCCCCATGCCCTGTAATACATGAGCAAGTGCAGGCACAGTTTGCGCAGCCTGCTCACCAAGCCATGCCACCACCAGAAGAGCCCTGCTGGTTGCCAGGAAGGGGTGTGTGCCATGCATGCGGCCTGACAGCTATTCGCCTCTGCTCTTTTCTCCTGGAGCCCAGCTGGGCACCTGGGAGTGGCATCAGTTACCCATATGGCACCTCCCCCACTTCCCTGCTGTTCTAGCTGCCTGAAAACTGCAAAGTAGAGGCACGCTCCACTCTCAAGGCCTCATCTGCTGCGATTTTTGTAAGTGTGCCATCCTTCTCTTCTTGCAACTGCAAAACAAGAAGGTGCTTTGGGGTGGGTGCAGTCACTTAATGAAGGAGTCTCCACCACACCCTTGCCAGTGGTGCCATGATGTCACCCACCAATGGGGATAAGGCTCGTGTCCTCATGCCCCCACCTGCCACTGCCTCCCCGTGTGCATGGGAAATGAGGGAAGGGCATTTCCAGCCTATTTCCTGGCTCTCAGCCTGCAAAATCTGTATATATGCACAGGGATTCTGTGCAGACTTTTCACCCAGGCTTGTCTCCAGTGACATTGATCCCAGCCAATTGCCCACCATGAAGACAACTTTTCTGATCTTTGCTGTCGCTGTCTTGGCTTTCCAGGCATGGGCTGTGCCAGATCCAGAGGCAATACCCACACTTGGGCTAGATGTTGATGCAGGTGAGTGGCTCCCCGGTGTAGGATTTGAGGAGTTTACTGGGTCTAGATTGTGTTGAATTCCCCAAACACCTTTGGGGGGGGTCTCCTCCCAAATCCTGTATTTTAGATGCCTTCTAAAGGTTCTGGATTTTGTACTTGTCGGAATGTTTTCTTGCTGTAAATTGTATGTCATAATTTATTTTATTTTAATTTTTGTTTTTTAAATTGCTAAGAGTTATTTTTAAGTATCTTCACAACCACTACAAAAACAATGAAAACAACAATGGGACCCTTCCATCATGCACTTTCAATACCACATACCATGCTCCACTGTCACTTTGATGAGATGATGTATTGTGGAGGGACTATGGGGAGTGAACATTATATGTGGTGTGTGAAACATGTAAAAAGACGGCTCTTTGAAGAGCAGGTAAAAACTTGAAAGTGCCTGGCACATGCTCTGGTTCTAGATCTGTAATGGATAGTGCTGCTTTTTACATCGATCGTGCCTCTAAATGGCAAATGTGTGTGCGACAAAAATATTGGGCAGTTCCTGTATTTGGTAAGAATATAGGACATCATTCCCCAACCTGCTGCCCTCCAGATGTTTGAGATTACATGTCCCAGCATTCCCTGCCATGGGACATACTGACTTGCCTTTGGAGGGCAGTAGGTTGGGAAAGGGCTGCTCTGAAAAAAAAGTGGAGTGGGTGACTCTAAGTTGTTCATCATCAAACCAGTAACTTCAACCAAGGGATGAAGGATGGGATTCCCTCAAGTCCAGCTGAGATCAGGTGCTGTAGAATATGGACCTGCGAGGAGTGGTGAGGCTGGGATTTCTGGCAGACCCAGCTAGACAACTTTATGGCCTGTTAGTCCCTCTGTTTGGTAGCTTGCAGGAACACCTGCCTCATAAAGCAAATAGGCACATGGAAACGGGTATCATGGTCTGCCACTTAGTTTGTCTTTTGTAGACTGCAGTCCAGACCTCTTCAGGAAGGGGAATAGTGTGATGTGGTTGGTGGTCAGTCTAAATCTCCAGGGATCCCTGATGTAGCAGTATGGACCAAACTCTTTGGAAAAAAAGGAAGGAAGCGGAGTGTGTATGAAAGTGGAGGAGATTAAAAGGAAGGTATAACAACCTATTCCAAGGAGAGATCTGAAGGCCAGGTGAACATGGATCCAGAGGAAGGTTGAAAGAGAACTTCCCTCGAATCCAGGATATAGAACTCAGCAATGTCCAGGTGGGGACAATTAATCCAGGTAAAGAGTGGAGAAATATTTTTAAAATGAAAAGTGCTGCAAAGCCCAACCTTCACCTGGAGGGTGAAAACACCAAGCTGCTTAGGAGCTAGGTGCCTGGTTCAGAGAAATGGGGATTGGGAAAAGATAGCTCAAAACAATTTCTAAGCCAAGGGAAAATTGAGAAAAGAGGGCACATCTTCTCTCAAAATGGAGGCAAGAACCAGGCTGAGTCAGTTTCTCAGACTTCACACAACACAACTCTCTGCCCACAAGGAAAGACAGACCTGCTCATCAACTAACGTTTTACTCCAATTCAGTTCTATAGCTTCTTAGTAGGGGTATGCAATGGATCAGGTCCATGAGGGGGAGGAGGGGGCTTACCTGCCGGGGCCTTCCTCTGCCATCTGCGGGCGCCAGCGCATGGCAGCGGACAGCCCCACAGGTAAGAAGGAGTGCGAAGGGGAGGCCTACCAGCCGGGGCCATCCGCTGGTGGATGGCAGCAGATGGCCCGGCATGTACGGAGGAGGGAGGGGGCTGCAACGTACCTGCAGGGGCATTCGCCACCTTCACCTGCCATAGATCTACTGAGATCTAGGCTTCGCAGCCTAGTTCTCAGTAGAGCGACAGGTGATTAGGACATAACCTGGTGCTCTACTGAGGACTACGCCGCGAAGACCAATTCTCAGTAGATCTATAGCAGGTGATGGTGATGGACGCCCCGGCAGGTAAGGAGGATCATGGGGGGGCTTACCTGCTGGGGCCCATCCACTGCCATCCGCTGCCGCCCGGGTGGCAGCGGATGGCTGCAGACAGGCCCGGAGGTGAGGAGGATCGCTAAGGAGGAGAAGGGAGGGAGGCCCCCTTACCTGACCCGGGTCATCCACTGCCTCCTGCTGGTACCCACGGGCATCAGCGGATGGCAGCAGATGGCCCTGGGAAGTAAGGAGCACGAAGGGGGGGCTTACCTGCCAGGGCCGTCCACTGGTGCCTGCGGGCACCAGCGGATGGGAGCAGGAGGCCCCTGCATGTAAGAAGCGTGATGTGGGGAGGGACAGGGAGGGGGAGTTAGGCCCCCACTCATCCCCCCGCCACCATATTTCTCCATAGATTTTCATTGGGGGAAAGCTTTCTTTCCTCCGATGCAAGTCTATGGGGGAAAATGGCGGCCGACCTGAAAATCGAACATCCGATTTTCGGATCGGGATCGGGTCCGATCTTCTCCAGGGGAACTCCGATTTTGTTCCGATCTGTTCCGGAACAAAATTGGAGATCCCGATCCGGTCCCGATCCGGGGGGGTCCGTGCACACCCCTACTTCCTAGTTGTTTAGTCTACTCACACTGAGCGGATTGCTTGTCCACATCCACACACATAAAGAGAGGGGCCAGAAATTCAGAGCTGCTTCTGCTTTTACCAGATGGCGGTTATCCCGTCCTTCCCTTTCCCCCATCCTCAACATTCTGAGTGCTACATTATGAGCTTCCATAGGCTTTTATTAGGAAGAAATTTCTCTTTAAAACTAAATAAATTAATATTTTAAAAAAGAATTTCCATTCCACCAAATAGAGTAGAAAGAGAATAAGGAAGCAACCATGGTTAACATGTGGCAGCCATCCTGTCCCCAATAGAAAAGGGCAGAAATGCTGTGATTCATCCAGGTCTTTGAGTGAAGGCCAAGACAGAGATTTTTACATTAGCGGATGGAGAGATATTAGTTTCAGAATCTTACATTTAGCTCTTTCCAGATTCCATTAAGCTTGTATACATTAGTTGCTGGGGATCATGGGTGGGAGGGTGCTGTTGCACCGTGACCTGCTTGTGGGTACCTGGTCGTCTGCTGCTTGGCCATTGTGTGAATGGAGTCCTGGACTAGATGGACGCTTGATCTGATCCAGCATGGGTCTTTTTCTGCTCTGAAGTTCTCATACTTCATCCATACCAATTGACTTCACCGATTTGCAGCCATTCAACAGTTACTCTTAAACACAGTAGAACCTGGCCAAGCATGAGGTGTTCTCTCAACTATCAGCTTCAAAGGAGAGATGCTGCTGTTTGTTACAGTTCTTCTGAGCTCACCAAACAGTAGGACTGTGCACCACCTTGGGCTGAATCTGGAGTGGTGCTAGGTCAGCCCAAGGCACCCCAAGGCTGAGTCATAGTACCAAAGCCTCAGGGGCACTTCTGGCTTATTCGGGGTTGTGCTCGGCCATTCCCCCGCCCGCTCAGAAAAGCTGGTGCAAGGCTGGCCATGAGTCCAGGTGAATCTATTGGACTCAATGGACTCACTTCCCTCCCTCTCCCCCAACCCTCCCCAGGCTCCAGCTGCCACCATGTCCACCGAGACATACCAAATACACGACCCCTTCTTGAGAGCCAAGGCCCATGATTTAAATTTATCATTAGGGCTCTCTGTTTTTAATATATCTCTGGTCACAAACTATGGCAGCCTTAAAGGGGAAATAGCCTATTAAGGCTGCCATAGTTTGTGGCCATAGATATACGAAAACAGAGAGCCCCCATGATAACTTTAAATCCAAGTACACCTCCAGCATTTCCAGGTAAGTCCCGGCAGCAGCTGTGGGTTGGTGGGGGGCAAGGGACTCCTGTTTGGCCTTGTTTCCAGCTTGCCTGGGTGCTGGCTATGTGGATGGCACCCACGAACCTTCAAGGCTGACCTGCTTTGGAGGCAGGTGAATCTCACCTCAATTTCAGTGCCTAGACGAAGCAGGCACCCCCTGAACCACAGCAAGTCTAATCAGGGCTGTCTTGCAGCCTCCGAAACGGCCTCTGAGGTGAGTCTGGGGAGCTGTGAACAGCCCTTCCAAACACCTAGAATCAGCCTGTGGAACTCATATTGAATGACAGACCTCAGCCTTCAAGCAGTTAATGTCAGGCTGTTGGTGTCATGATGCAGTAGTGTGCTAGGTTGGAGCTAATACACTGAAATTCAAAACTGGATAGATGGAGATCTTGTGGGTGAGCGGTTCCCATGTCTGGGAGTATGTATACACTAGTGCTTTGTATCGGTGTTGAAACAAAGAGGTTACTGTTGGGACACATTAGGTATTCCATATACCACTTTTCTAGCATTATTTCCCACTTTTTATTCATATTATCCAAACTACTGTATCAGGTGTCATTGTGTTTGCTATGAGGTATAAATGTGCAAAAGGGACAGAGCATCACCATGATGGGAGCATATCGATATGACACAAGGTGTGGAATAGGCCTGGGATTTCAGGGTTTTGCTAGGGTTGCCCTACCTCTCAAAGATCAGCTGGGGGAGGGTCCTAAATTCATCATTTTCCATGCAGAGAGAAGTAAACTCCATGACAAGCAGTGCCTATTACCAGGTAAAGCTGGCATGCCAACTGTGCTCTTTCCTAGAGAGTGATAGCCTCAGGATGTAACTTCTTGCTGGGACTACTGCAATATGCTTTATGAAAAGCTTCCTTTCTGGTGTGGAACCTGCAGATAGAGCAGAACATTGAGGCCTACATGGAGTGCCTTCAGAGTTGTATGTTTCTTTCTGGCTATGAGAATCCTACTAGACATTTTTGAGGACTTATTGTAGTCTTTTTTCCTTTTGAAGGGTATTCAGATTTTCTGGAGAGTTCTTTATGACCGTACTGCAGCTGGGAATGCTATGTGCAGTGCCTATTCTTTTCCTTATGGATTGTAACCTCACTATGTCTATACTATTCAGAATTGCCCCTAGCCTGGGTGGTTGTAGGAGGACATTCATCCTTTGCCCCTTTCAATAACTCTCATCTTCTCTTGTTCCAGACATCTGCCATCTACTGATGTAGGTAATAGACAGCCATGGGTCAACTTAGGATCCTTCTATTATCTATCTATCTATCTATCTATCTATCTATCTATCTATCTATCTATCTATCATCTATCGGGTGTGCAGAGCAGGTATTATCTGTCCCTAACTTTGGGTTGCAGCTCCAATGAGGCAATTTTCCATTCTGATTTTCAGAGGGGGTCTGTCTCCTGGCACCAAAAGTTTACCCGTCAGAAAACCGCTCCTTTTTCAGGTAACAGCTACATCCTCATCTATGGAAATTAACAGAAATGCTCAAAGCTCCCTCAGTTTGAAAGATAAACACATGGAAATTGGTACTGTGACAGATTTTAAAGAGGAATGTAGGCATGCCAAGTTTTGAGCAGATCCCTTTATGCAGTGATTTATAGAGAATTTTTAAATCCAAATTCAAATGTCCTTTCAGGCAGCACCTCTCGTGCCTTGATCTGTATGGCGGAGCAGGACACAAAGCAGCAGGAAAACTAAAAGTGCTTAGAGCTGTAATAAATAAATAAATAAATAAATAAATATTAATAAATGCCACAACAGCAGGACACAGCTTGCCCATATTCAGAGAGGACACTGGACAGGAGCAGAGGCTTGCAGGACGAGGAGGTACGAGCAAGGCATGAGGGACGAGGAGGAGGAGGAGGAGGGGAAGTTAAGGAGCCCCCCTGGACTGGAAGCTCAGCCAGCAGCCAGCCAAACACTCACACACTAGCAGGCTTGGTTTTTTTTTTTTTTTAATGTCAGTGTGAAGGGACTAGACTACAGAAACACAGCACCCTGGGAGTTCTAGCATTTTTAGGAAGGAGAAAGAGCTTAGAAATATAAGTGAACCAAAAGACAGTGTGGCTGCCTGGCTGGCTGCAAATCTCTCTCTCTCTCTCCTCTCTCACTAGCATGACAACTGGCAAAAAGGACAAAACACTGTGATTGGAGGGGGGACAGGGAGACAAGTGTGCCTAATGGCTATTGGTTAGCCACAGATGTCAATATACCCTCGACCCATTCAGCATCTTCCAAATATAGAAAAATTCAATTGACACTTGTGCTCATGCACACACACACAGCGTTGATGCCTGAAAAACAGTCAGGTAATTTTGGAGACATTAGAAGCCCTTATTGGCCCCATCTCCGCTCTAGAAGATTGACTGCACCATGGATGTTCTTGGTTATCAGATAATTCTGGTGTGGAGAGCACACTCCTATTATTTATATATTGCAGTTTTGTACTATCACATAGCCAATGCTCTGTGCAGATTACTATTTATATGTACCCCCCCATAACGCGGAAAGTATGTGTGTGTCATGTATTTCCAAAAATGTTTACCCACTTCCAGATAAGTTAGAAACTTGACACAGTGATAGGTCTGGCTGTACAATGTACCAGAAAAATCTAAAAACACGAATTTTGGGGGTTTAGGTATTTTTAAAGAATTTCATAAAAACCTAGGATTATGCCTACAACTCCCAGCATGCCTTGGGCATGAGGCCAGACTTACTGGCCTTTGGCAGCCATTGTGAGTGCACAGGTTGGTGGCTGCTGCATGTCTTTTATAACCCCAATTCCTAAGGTTGCTCTCGAACGGTCAACCAAATTCCACATCAGAGGAAACATCCCACATCAATGGGCTGCATCCATTTGTAGTACCTCCTCCCACAATCTGCATGGTTTTAAAATGTAACTACATACAACAGCATGACCTTGAGGGGCTAAACACACTTAAAGGCACTCTGCCCTGATATCACTGTTTTCTCAGAATCTGGAGGAAGCAAGTTTGAAGCCTTTGCCCTTAAGAGGGACGGAGGAAGGAGAGGCACTCTGTGAATGCCCAAAAACAGACCTGACAAAGGGGTGAAGTGCCCATCCCAGCTCCGGCCCTTTAGTACAGGCTCCTGATGTAGCACTTGGTGGGTGAGAAGAAAAGGCCAAGGCAATCCCAGCAGGATTGGCCAGAGCTGGGTGCATCCACTGATAGCCGCTTACCTCCCCTCATTGGCGATGCTACTCCTTGATGCTCTATTGAGTAGCAGCATCAGCAACAAGAGGATGTCTTAGGGGAAGTGGGCACCTGCGGGTTGCCAAAGGCATGCTGGGAGGTGTAGTACTGGCATGTAGTGTGGCTGATTTAAAATAAAGTATGGGTGAACAAACCCTGACCTCTCACTAACTGTCTTTCTTCTCCTACCTGATGTTCTCCAACTGCCACTAACCCTGCCCAACATTCCATTCTAGTCTCTCCAATATCAGTCAATCCTCCATTCACTCTTCTGTCTTAATGGTATAGTCAGGCTGTTACATAAAAGTCATTAACTTTATTCAGAAATCCACAAGCAAGGAGCCACAACCAAGATGGCCTGCTCTCTAGTTGTCTTCCACCACATCTCAGATGGTGTTCAAAGATTAACAAGTTACTCAGGAACTTAGGCTTCTGCCTATAACTCCCAGCATGCCTTGGGCAGGAGGGAAGGCTTTGGCAGCCATTATCTGGTAGTGTCTCTCCCTCCTGGGCCTGAGGGGAGAGTATGTGGAGCCAGCTGCCTCAGTTGCTAGGCCCCATTGGGAGCAGGCCGTTGCCAACGGCAACCAAGCAAAACATCAGTCAGCCAGCCAGCTCTCTCACGACCTACCTAGGGCACCAATTGCACAGTGTAGTGTGGACTGGCTCAGCCAGGCTTCACTTCCCATGAGCTTCAGCAGCAGGACCCCCATTGGGCAAGTCAGGCGCCACAGCAAAAGGCATCCCGGGAGTTGTAGGTTTTGTTTTCTTTGGGGGCAAGGAAAATTATGGTGACAGCTTTAAGGCAGCCCTGGCCATGCACTGCAGGTGAGAGAGAGGGGTGGGTGGGGAAGAAACTAATTTAATTTGTTTTAAAATTACCTCACAGGCCTAGGACTGTCCTACCTTGAAGTGTTGTCTTGAGGGTGAAAGAGAAAAAAAAAGAAATGAATTTAATTTGTTTAAAGGTTTATTCAGGCCTAGCACCGGCCTGCTACTTTAAGATGATTACCTCGCAGGCATATATTTTAGGGGGCCCAAGCAATGCCAGGTAGAAACTTGAAATCTGGCATGCTGATATGTCTGGCTGTACAATGTACCAGAAAAACCTAAAAACATGAAATTTTGGATTTTAGGTATTTTTATGTCAGATAACAGGCCCAAGTCACCAGGTTCCTTGACCATCCTGGCTCTCTGCCAAAACCTGTTAAATGTAGATATTATATAGTAAATTATACCAATACAGTATTCTGTATTCTGGCTGCTTTCCTTTTTTCATAATAATAACTTCAGAGCACAAGCATACAACAGTTCCTCGTGTCCACTGGGATCCGCTTCCCTACTAGATGTATTCAGATTTCTGGGCGATTCCACTTATTATTTGAAAACATATTTCTCGGTTTGCATCTTTTTTAGCTGGTAGAAAGGGTGTTGTGTGTCCTGATTGTTTTTGAAGTTTAGACACCTGCTCTGGCCAAGGCATGAGGGGAGGTGTCGACTTTTCTCTTCTCCCAGGCATTTAACAGCATTTGTTGAGGGTTTTTTGTTTTTGTTTTTGTTATTGTTATCGTTGTTATTGTTGTTTGACCCAGAATAAATGTTTTAAATGGATATTGTATTTATAATATGTTTTTATGCTCAATGTTTTTAATTTTTGTAAACTGCCTTTTGAGCTTCGGCTATGGGGCAGTATATAAATGCAATAAATAATAATAGTAATAGTAATAGTAATAATGATAATAATAATAATAGGCATTTGAGGTAAAACAAAAAATGTGGTTTATCATGAAGCTCTAATTTAAAATACAGTTCTGTATTTTAAATTACAGTTTGTAAATTGATTCTAACAAAACAATTTACAAACTAAAAAAAAAACATCATTCACAAACCCGAGCAAAGCCGGGCATATCAGCTACTCTCTACCTGTAAAGTGGAAAGTATGTGTGCGTCACTTATGTCCGGAAATGTTCACCCACTTCCACATATTGTACTGCCTTAATACTGTTCACCCAGACAGATCTTCATGTACATGGATCAGAAAAAATCTAAAAACATGATTTTGGGGGCCTTAAGTATTTTTTAATAATTTAATAAAAACCTACGTTTATGCCTACAACTCTCAGCATGCCTTGGGCAGAACTCCAGAATGTCTTGGATGGGAGGCCATACTTACTGGCCTTTGCTGGCCATTGTGATTCCTAAGGTCAATCTTGAGCAGTCAACCCAATTCCACATAAAAGGAAACAACCCACATAAATGGTTTGCATCCATTTGTGGTGCTTCCTCCCACCTTCCATTGTGGTTCTAAAATCATAACTAGATACAACAATTTGACTTTGAGAGGCAGAACTCTGGACATGCTCAAACGTACCCTTTCCTGATGTCAGTGTTTTCTCAGAAACTGGGGGAAGTGTGCATACAGCTTTCAACCTTAAGAGGGAGGGAGGGGGTGGTACTTCCAATATGGATTCGATGGACTGGGATTGTCTTTCCTCCCGTGGGAGATAAACGAAAAAGAAGAAAATCCCAATAATGAAAGCTTCAAACTGTAAGTGAAAAGAAATGTTTATGATGGGAAGCACTAAAGAATAAAGAGAAGTTATCTGCGAGGGTGTAGATAAACCAGCAGACTTGCATTTTAACGATCTGGGAGAACAACCAAGCTGGGACTGGAATAGCAGACGGCGCGTATCTCTGTTAATACAATTTTAAACAAAGGCACATAATAATTTGTACTTACGGAGGATACTGGACAGTGTTTGCTAATTAGTTAATTAGCAGAGACTTAAATAAGAGGCAACAGAGAGCTTGAATGCCGGAACTGTTGGCTGAATGCCAGATGACCAACAGAGGGGGGAAGTAAAAAAACCTTGCCAAAGAAGTGGTTAAGAGTAAAAGAACACCCCTCTGACAAGAGTTGGTGTTGTCTGACTAGAAAGAATTCAGAAAATTTAACAACAGTCATGATGAATGGGAAAACAGGGCCGGCGGCATCCGGAAGTGGAAATCATAAAAATGGAGCTAAGCCAGGAGCAGTTCCTAAGATAACGAAACCATAAATGGAGCCAATGTCCTCTGAAGCGTTACTGGCTAGTATTCAAGACATGATAGATAAACAGAAGCAGGAAATCATGCAAGAGGTTAAGAAGGTCCAGATTTCTCATTTGGAAGTGCAAAGCACTCTTCAAAAGATGAATGACAGATTTGCATCCTTGGAGCAACTATCAGAGCAGAACAAAAATAAGATAGAAATGCAAGAAAAATGTTTAGAGGATATGGACTTATGTTTGATTTCTATGGAAGACAGAGATAGAAGAATGAATATACGCATCAGATTCTTCCAGGAACAGTAAGGGGAAAACCCCAAAATGATGAGAGACAAGGTCATGCAATGGATTAAGGAGATGAATTCTCAAGGATCACGGGCTGAAGAAGATTTTGAAAGGATCCATAGAGTGGGTCCAAAAAGGAGTGGGATGGTCCCAAGAGACATAATTGTAAGATTTGCCAGCTTTTACAAAAAAGATAAATTGATGCAAACCATCAGAAGGGCTGGGCAATTGATGTTCCAATCTTCACAGATACAGATCTATAATGATCTTTGTTATCATACAATCCAATGGAGGAAGAGTGTGAAGTTGTGTACAACTACCCTGCGGAAGAATTCAATTGTTTATAGCTGAGGATATCCCGTATTCCTGAGATTTATGTACAAGGGGAAACAACAGAGAATAACATCATACGAGCAAGGAATGGATCTGCTGAGGAGCCTGGTTCTGTTGGAAATAGAACAAGAAAGAGAAGAAGAAGGGGCAGCTGGAGGAAGCAGTTTGTGACTGAGAAATGGATTAAAGAGGGATTATAAGAAGAGAGAAGGGAGGGAGAGTTCTGTTTTGGTTCCATGTTGGAAGTCTGCCATCCCCCCCCCGAAGGATCCTAAGAAGAGGGGAAGAGGAGCCATTGCCCGGGGGAACCTGGGGTTGAAAGGGGGGAAATGGGGGTTGTATGTGGGGGGAGGGGTTGGGGAAGTGGGGGTAATTGTGACACATTTGGAGACCTACCGAAAAAAATAAAAATGGAGATATGGAAAATAAAGTTAGACTAATAACTTTAAATGTCAACGGGTTGGGTAGTGTCATTAAAAGGAAGAGGATTGAAGGGTTGTTGAATAAAAGGAAAGCTGATATAATTTTTTTACAAGAAACACATCAAAAAGAAGATGGTAGGAATGAACTTAAAATGAGGAATATGGGTATAAATGAGAAAGCATATGGGACTTCTAATGCAAGAGGTGTTGCGATAATAATCTCAAAAAAATGTGCACTTAATGTGGTCAAAGTGGTAAAGGATGTGGGGGGAAGATTCATTATAATACATTGTGTCTTGGGGGAGGAAAAATATATATTGGTAAATGTATATGCTCCAAATGGAAAGCAAATGGATTTTTATGATAAAGTGTTTAGTAGTATGGGAAATGTAGAGAATGCAAATATTGTAATGGCTGGAGATTTCAATATGGTGATGGATAAAATGAAAGATAAAGATATTATAAAAGGTATAGGGAAAACGGGATTAGCAAAAGTAATGGAGCAAAAAGAATTAAAGGATGTTTGGAGAATAGTAAAAAGGGAAGAAAAAAAATATACCTTTTATTCATCAAAATATAAGAGTTTCTCCAGGATTGATTATATATTTGTCTCAAAGAAGTTGCTTTCCAAGATAATGGATTGTGAAATAGATGTAATTAAGGTTTCAGATCATGCATTAATGAGCATGGATATTAAAATAAAGAAAGATTACAGAGAAGCCAAAAGATGGAGATTAGATACTAAAATTTTAGGTTATAAAAATAATGTGGAAAAAATGAAAGAGGAAATTAAGACTATATGGGAAATAAATGAAACAGGGATAAACTCACAAGGGATAGTTTGGGACACGATGAAAGCAGTAGTGAGAGGAATATGTATTAGAGAATCGTGCAAATTAAAAAGACAACAAGAAGCACATAGTAAAAAGATTGAAGAAGAGATTAAGGATTTAGAGGAACAATTTAGAATTAATAAGGATAAGCACATATATGCCCAACTACAAGCAAAAAAAAAAAAAAGAACTTGAGGGAAAGGACATTGAAAGAGTTCAAAAAGAACTAATATATTTGAAAAGGAATTTTTTTGAGTATAGTAACATAAATTCTAAAATGCTGGCAAGGTCCACGCAATCAAAGAAGGAAAAAAAATATAATAGGGACAATTAAAGATAAAACGGGGAAAAACTGTAATTTAATGAAGGGTAAATTAAAAAAATTTGAGGAATTTTATCAGGAATTGTATACATCAGAAGCAGGTCCACAAACAAGAATACAGGAATATATAGAGAAAAATTGGAAGATAAGATTAAAAGATAAGGACAGGGATTATAAAAAAGCATTAGTGATGGAAAAAGAAATAGAGGGAATTATTGATAAACTGAAAGGAGGGAAATCTCCAGGAGTTGATGAATTGGGGCCGGAATATTATAAGATATTTAAAGAACTTTTATTACCAAAAATGGAAAAAATTATATAATAATATAATAAAGGGAGAGAAGACCCCACCATCGTGGGAACACTCGCGGATAATATTAATCCCGAAACCAAATAAGGATTTATCGGACCCAGCCTCATACAGACCTATTTCTTTAATTAATCAAGATTCTAAAATATTTACAGCAATTATGGCAACAAGATTAAATACTTTTATAAATAAGTATATAAAAAAGGATCAATGTGGATTTATTCCAGGGAGGCAAATGCCAAATTTAATAGGGAGGGTACTGAATATAATAAATATTATTAAAAGAAGGAATTTAAAAGCAGGATTGTTAGCTTTGGATATTTTTAAAGCCTTTGATTGCGTGGAATGGCCGGCGTTAAAAACTATTATAAAGATATTTGGTTTTGGAGAAAGGTTTATGGGAGTGATTAATCAGCTTTATGCAAACAATAAGGCGGAGGTAATGGTAAACAATGGTTTAACACAACAAATTACCTTAGCCCGAGGTACAAGACAAGGGTGTCCTCTCTCCCCAATATTATTTGCAATTGTTATTGAAATATTGGCAATTGTTATAAGGGAGGACGAGAGGTTGAAAGGGATAGGAGGGGAGGAAAAAATAAAAATTAATATGTTTGCGGATGATACTTTATTGACATTAGAAAATCCGGGGGGAAGTATAGAAGAAATAAAACAACATCTGAGAGAATTTGGAGAGGTTACAGGATTACAGGTAAATTGGGGGAAATCAGAAATGATGTTATTTAATTATGATAAAGTAGAAAGGGATGAGTGTAGTTTAAAATTAGAGTTGCAGGTTAAAAATAAAATATGCTGTTTAGGAGTTTATATTACGAAAGAGTTAGAAAGCTTAGAGGAAATAAATTTTAGTAGTCTAAAAAAACAAATAATGGAAAAGTTAGAGGCTTATAGGAAATTAAAGCATTCATGGTTTGGTAGAATAGCGGTTATTAAAATGAAAATATTACCAAAGATTAATTTTTTGTTTAGAATGTTACCAATCAAAATAACAGAAGTAGAATTAAGAAGTTGGCAAAGTATGATAAATAATTATTGTAACGGGGATAGAAAACCAAGAATTAATAAAACAAAATGGTATAAGATTCAAAGGAAAGGAGGCTTAGGACTCCCGAATATAAAGATGTATTATATAGCTAATCAATTAAGATATGCTATAAATAGTATAGTAGGGGAAGATGATTTAGAATGGTTAAAGATGCAGACAGGGGAAACAGAGTTAAAGTTACAAAATGTTTTTTTTTAGTAAAATACAAAAGAATCAATTGAAGGATATGGAAAATCCCATCCTAAGGAATATCATAGAAATTTGGGAAAGGTATAAAAATAAATTATTGCCAGGAATTTCTCTTCTAACCCCAGTTGTTTTATTGGAAAACTTCCCAGGTAATTTGAGAAGAGAATTGGAAGGGTTACTGAGGGAAAAAAATAATTAAAGTGAAAGATTGGGTAAAGAGACTGGATAATAAAAAGCAAATAGAAGAGGTTCTAATAGGGCAAAAAAAAATTATGGTTTAAGAGTTTGCAATTGGAACAGTGGATACAAAAATGGAAAAAGAAAAATAAGGATTGCAGAAAGGAAACAAGATTTGAAAAGTTAATTGAGTTTAGAGAGAAGGAGGGAGGAAATAAAAGTAAAAAAGGTATAATAAGTGAAATATATAATATATTGTTAGAGGTGAGTGAGTCTCAAGAATTTTTGAAAACAATTTGGGAAGATGATTTAAAAATGCAAATTACTGGGGACAGATGGGGGAAGATATGGGAATTAAGAACTTTATAGTTGCTATCAATAAGGATAAAAGAAAATCATTATAAAATAATTTGGAGATGGTATCTCACCCCTGTAAGACTACATCAGATAGATAAGAAAATGTCTAAGCTATGCTAGAGGGGTTGTCAGGATGTGGGGACATATTACCATATGTGGTGGACATGTGAATATGTAAAAAAAAATTGGAAAAGAGTTTTTAAAGAAATAAGTGAGATATTGGGTAAGAATGTGGAAGCAAGTCCAAATATAGCTTTATTGGGGTTGTTTGATAAAGAATATGGAAGTAATAATAATATAATAGAATTGATAAACAATCTCCTGACACCGGCTAGATTAATGATAGCTAAAAGCTGGAAAATAGAAGGGAATTATAGTATAGAAGAATGGTACAAAGGAGTGTGGGATATTGCAATTAATGATAGATTAACATGTGTAATGAAAGTTAGGATGGGATTAACCAAAAAGAACTATTTTGAAAGTATTTGGGGATTATTTTTAGAATATGTTTTAGTAAAGGGGAGAGGATGTACACCTTCAAAAGAATCACAGCAATTTTGGAAAAATGTATAATATAACAGCAATGAAGTTCTCATGGGTAGGGGAGCACAGGGGGGATGTGGAAGGTTGTTTATGTATTGTGTTTATTTTATGTATTATATGTTGAAAATTAAATAAAATTTAAAAAAAAGAGGGAGGGAGGGAGGGAGGAAAGGAAGCACTCTGTGCATGCCTAGAAATCAGCTCAATGAAGGGGGGAAAGTGCCTGGCCCAGCCCTGGCCCTTCAGTATAGGCTCCTGATGTAGCACTTGGTGGGTGAGAGGAAAAGGCCAAGGCAATCCCAGCAGGATTGGCTAGAGCTGGGTGCATCCACTGATAGCCGCTTCCTTCCCCTTATTGGCGATGCTACTCCTCAACGCTCTATCAAGGAGCAGCATTGGCAACAAGAGGATGTCTCAGAGGATGTGGGCACTTGCTAGCTTCCAAAGGCATGCTGGGAGGTGTAGTACTGGCATGTAGAGTGGCTGATTTAAAATAAAGTATGGGGGAGCAAACCAGGTCACTATCTCTCAATCCTAATTTAGCTCCCACTTCCCTGACCTCTCACTAACTGTCTTTGTTCTTCTTCTACCTGACTTTTTCCAACTGCCACTAACCCTGCCCACCATTCCATTTTAGCCTCAGCTATTTCAGCCAATCTGCCATTCATTCTTCTGTCTCAATGATATAGTCAGGCTTTCACATAAAAATCATAAACTTTATTCAGTAATTCTTGCATCTGTCTTGGAATGTTTTGGTTTAGTTATGACAAGAAAAAATGCAGCATAAAAACTCATCAAGTTAAAAGGCCTTGGAAAATAAAATTTTTAAAAACCCCTCAATTGGCACTTAAAACCCCTTAACGCAGTCACTAGGCCAGCCTGCCTGAGAAAAAGAAATCCACAAGCAGGGTACCACAACTAAGAAGGCCTGCTCTCCCACCATATCTCAGATGGTGTTCAAAGATTAACACGTTATTTGGGGACCTAGGTCTACAACTCCCAGCATGCCTTAGGCAGGAGGGAAGACTTATCAGGCTTTGGCAGCCATTATCAGGTAGTGGTTCACCCTCTTAGGCCTGAAGGGAGAGCGCCATTGTGTCCTATAGAGCTGAATTTTTTTTTAGAAAAAAATGTCTATAACTTCTGTATTTTCAAAGTTAGAGGCTTGAAACTTGGTCACAATGCCTATGAGGTATGCCTAAGTATGTGTATGGAATTTGAGATCGATCCCTCCAACCCTCGATTTTATATGAATTTATGAAAGAACGTTTAAGTTCTGACAGGTCAAAAGTGGCACTATCTTTCAAAAATTCATATCAAATGCAGGGGTGGAGGGATTGATCTGAAATTTGGCACATATGTACAGCAACATGTGCTAGACATGTGTATGAAATTTGAGATCGTTCCCTCCAACCCTCGATTTGATATGAATTTTTGAAAAATCCTGCAACTTTTTGACAGGTCTGAATGAACGCATGTGGCGAGCTGTCATTCTGACCTATCAGAACTTAAACGATCTTTAATAAATTCATATAAAATTGAGGGTTGGAGGGATCGATCTCAAATTTCATACACATACTTTGGCATACCCCATAAGCACTGTGACCAAGTTTCAAGCCTCTAGCTTTTAAAATACAGAAGTTATAGGTTTATTTATATGGCAGTCCGATAATCCGATATAATCGGGCTGAAAATTATCATCTCCCATAATTATCGTAGGGTTTCCTAATGTATCGTTATCGTTAAATGCATGCATGATAAAGAGCTTATCTTATCATTATTGGACATTTTAACGATACAATACACATCCCTAATTGTCATAACCAGTATAAATTGCTATTATTCCTTTAGGACATTCCATAAATAAAATTTCTTCAGCAGGAGATATTGAACATTGCTTTATCCTCTATGTGGCTCCAGAGCAGTGGCATAATGTTACTAGCACCATAAGGTGGTGGCTTGACCAATATCCAGGGTCATGTGTTGTTTGCTGTTAATGATACTATCTGGGTCAAATAGCAGCTTTGGGAAAATTTGAACCAGGAAAACAGCATGGATGGGTGGGTGGTTGAGTTAAATTCTCCCCTGCTATAACCCAGATCACAACTGGGTCCCTACAGCTGCTTTTTGTTAAGGATCTTAAGCATGCTATTTCAGCACAACTCAAGCCACATGCAGTTATGCTGTATCATTCTATGGCTGAATTTGGACGACATATTAAGCAACGGAGGGGGAAATAGCGTACTGACCGTGCGTTAGGCAGGCGGTGCTCCCCAAACGACACGCTGCAGCCGGCGCTGCTCGGCACCGGCAAACGCACCGGTTGCTAAGAACGGACGGCAGCCATTTCGGTTGTAGCATTTCCTCCCTCCCCCTCCCTCAGTCCCACAGCCGTATCCCAGCATGCACCGTGAGTTCTGCCGGCTGTATAGAGCAGCCGAGGTTTTTGGCTGCTCTGGCCGGCAGAACTCTATCCCCAAACGGACTAGTCTACGGAGACCAGGGGGGCGCTCTATTTGTACAACACTTTAAACAACGGGGCTTCGGGCTAAAGAACATGCAAGCCCGTTGTTTCCCTCCATTGTTTAAATTGCCGATTTGTGTACTGTCAGTTGTGTGTGCGTGGTGTGTTACTCTCCACATGACACAATAAGCAACTCAACTGACGATTGTTCCCCCCCTCCTCCGTTGCCTAATATGTCGTCCGAATTCAGCCTATGTGTCTTCACTTCCTTATGTATGCACTTACTGTAGTTCAGGTGGTTAATATATACACAAGTTCATTGAACTGAAAAGTTAAAAAAAATAAAAATGTGCCATGGTGTGTCTTCAGAGCACAGGTATGTCAGATAAAAGGCCAAAGTCACCAGTGGCCTTCACCATCCTCACTCTCTGTCAAAACCTGTTAAATGTAGACATTATATAGTAAATTATGCCAAACTAAACTAAAAATAAACTAACCAACCCAAAGATGAATAAGGTGCAGAGAAATTATTATTTATCAAATAAATGTCATAAACATTATTCATGGACCCGATCAACGCCGGGCATATCAGCTAGTCATTTATATAATTATTTGGAGTCAATTCCATTGAACTCAATGGGATTTATGTCTGAGTAGGACTGCAATGCCAATGTATTGTTGGCTTTTCCCCCTTAATGTGTTTATGGACTAAATTAACACTTTTGTTTGGATTATTTCTTTCCCCCTTCGGCACCCTGTAAATCAAGGACACACTGAAAACCTTTGCCAATTGTCAGCAAATATTTCTCCAGTTGGAGAATACAGTCCCTTACTCTACGTGTCGGTTACAGGAGCAGGTGAGACTGCTCTGATATAACATATCACCATGGCATATGCACTGCAGTCACGTTTTCCCATATCACAGCCTCCGCTCCGCATCTTTGTTTCCATCCTAAATTTCCTGGTTCTCGGCCTTCCAAATCTGTATCTATACACAGGGTTTCTGTGCAGACTTTTCACCCAGGCTTTTCTCCAGTAGCATTGATCCCAGCCAATTTCCCACCATGAAGACACCTTTTCTGCACTTTGCTGTTGCTGTCTTTGTTTTCTTTTTCTTTTTTTTAAATAATTTTTATTAATTTCAACAATATAATACATAATAATAAAACATAAACTACATAAAATCCAAACAATACCTAATCCTCTACAACCCCCCCGTGCTACCCTAACCATGAGACCTTCTCTTAATCAAACTTCATCTTTCCAAAATTTTAACGACTCTTCTGAAGGGTGACCACATCACACCAGTTTTAAAGTCTCTTCACTGGCTGCCAATCAGTTTCCGGGCGAAGTACAAAGTGTTGGTTATTACCTTTAAAGCCCTACATGGTTTGGGTCCAGGTTACCTACAGGATCGCCTTCTCCCATACAATCTGCCCCGCACGCTCAGGTCCTCTGGGAAGAATTTATTACAGTCAACAAGAACTAGACTGACAACCGTTACCCAGAGGACCTTCTCTTCTGCCGCTCCCAGATTGTGGAATGACCTGCCGGGAGAGATTCGCCAACTTACTAGTCTTCAGGAATTTAAAAGATCTATAAAGACTGATCTCTTCCGGCAGGCCTACCTAGATGAATTTTAAAGTGTTTTATTGGTGTTTTATTGGTATTTTAATGATGTACTGGTTTTATCTGCTTTTAATCAGTTTTTGTATCTTGTGTTTGGTGTTGTTCCCCGCCTCGATCCGTTGGGAGAGGCGGGTGATAAATAAATATATTATTATTATTATTATTATTATTATTATTATTATTTTGTCCCTTCCCCGATCTTAATACATATTCCAAAAAGGGACTCCATATTTCTCCAAAATCACTCTTGCTGGACATTCCCCTCTTTATTTTCATTTTACAAGTCAGCATATCATTCAACGCCATATCCCATATTTCTTTATTCCATTCTTCTATTGTATAGCTTCCTTGTCCTTTCCAATATTTAGCAATCATTAATCTTGCGGGTGCCAGGAGGTTGTTTACCAATTCTCTCTTAATTCCCTTCTCATTCCCTCTATCCCAAATTGCTAGTAGAGCTATCTTCGGGTTTAATTCCAATTTACTTCCAATTATTTCACTTATTTCTTTAAACACCCTTTCCCAAAATTTTTGTACATGTTCGCAGCTCCACCACATATGAAAATCGGTTCCATCCTCCTGACATCCCCTCCAACACTTCTTAGACACTTTTTTATCCATCTGGTGAAATCTAGACGGTGTGAGATACCATCTCCATACAGTCTTATAGAAGTTCTCCTTAATTCTTATCGATAACAACTTTAATGTTCTTACATTCCATATCCTCTCCCAATAATAATCTTTAATTTTATCTCCTACATCTTCTTCCCAAATCTCTTTTATAACTTTAAGTGAGTCCTGAAATTCATCCTCTATCAATATTCTATATATCTCACTAGTCCACCCTTTCTTAGTTCTAATTTCTTCTTTTTTTCCTTCTAGTTCAATTATATCTTCAAATCTTGTATTATTTCTACATTTCTTATTTCTTAATTTCCATTCCTTAGTCCAATTTCCCAATTGTAAACCTTTGAACCATGCAATCTTTTGTCTTTTTAACAGCTCTTTAATTTGCTCATTATCCTTCATATTTTCCATCCAATTCCTTAACTTAATTATTTCCTGATCTTTCAAACTCGCTTCTATCTCCGCTTTTAATACTCTTGGAAAATTTCCCACTACTACAACTGGGGCAAGTGGAGAATCTCCCGGTATCAACTTCCCTCTAAATTTCTCCCAGATCTCTAAAATATTTTTCAACAATGGGTTGTCCAGTCCCTTCCAATCTTTCTTTTGAATTTTACTAAAGAATATATTCTTCAATTTATAATCAATTTCTCCTGTTTGCATTTCCAGCCATTCAAGATCTTCCTCTCCTATTATACAATTTATAACATATCTTAACTGATTGGCAATATAATAATACTTAATATTTGGAAGTCCTAAACCTCCTTTCTTTTGAGCTTTTTACCATAATCATTTGTTAATCCTAGCTCTCTTATCTCCATTACAATAAGCGTTAATCATATTTTGCCAACTTTTTAAGTCCGCTTCTGATATTTTAATCGGTAACATTCTAAACAAAAAATTAATCTTAGGTAAAATCTTCATTTTAATAACTGCTATTCTACCAAACCAAGAATGCTTCAATTTTCTATAACCCTCTAATTTCTCCCCTATCTGTTTTTTTTAAAGTTACAAAGTTAAGTTCCTCTAATTTTTCTAAATCTTTATCTATATTAACTTCCAAATAACGTACTATATTTCTAAAACCCAGCTTAAGTTTACACTCCTCCATCTCTTCCTTATTATAATTAAATAGCATCATTTCTGACTTCCCCCAATTCACTTGTAATCCCGTAATTTCCCCAAATTCTCTCAAATGCTTCTTAATCACCTCCCCACTCTTCAGGGGATCTTCTATTGTCAGTAATGTGTCGTCCGCAAACATATTCATTTTTATTTTCTCCTTTCTTCCTATCCCCTTTAAACTTTCATCTTCCCTTATAGCATTAGCCAATATTTCTATCACTATTGCAAACAAGATCAGTGAAAGTGGGCATCCTTGCCTAGTTCCTCGAGCTAGTGTAATCTGTTGCGTTAACCCATCCTTAACCATTATTTCAGCTTTATTATTTTTGTACAGCTTATCAATCACCCCCATAAATTTATCTCCGAATCCAAATGTTTTTAATATTATTTTAAGCGCTGGCCGTTCCACGCAATCAAAGGCTTTGAATATATCCAATGCTAATAAGCCTGCTTTTAAATTCCTTTTTTAAATAATATTAATAATATTTAAAACTCTTCCAATTAAATTGGGCATTTGCCTTCCAGATATGAATCCACATTGATCTTTTTTAATATATTTGGCTATAAATGTACCCATTCTTTTTGCCATTATTGCTGTAAAAATTTTGGAATCTTGATTAATTAAAGATATTGGTCTATAAGATGCTGGATCTGTCAAATCCTTACCTGGTTTCTGAATTAAGATAATTAGGGATTGATCCCACGATGGCGGAGTCCTTCCTCCTTCTATTATATTATTATATAATTTTTTTAATCTTGGTATTAACATTCCTTTAAATATCTTATAATATTCCGGCCCCAAACCATCTATCCCTGGAGATTTCCCTCCTTTTAATTTATCAATAATTCCCTCAATTTCTTTCTCAGTGACTAAACCTTCCATATAATCTCTATCTTGCTTCTGCAACCTTATTTTCCAATTCCTCTCCACATATTCCTGAATCTTGACTTGTGGATCCATACCTGATGTATATAGTTCTTTATAGAATTCCTGAAATATAATTAGTTTATCTTTCATTATATTACAACTATTTCCTAGCTTATCTCTTATTGTCCCAATCATGTTCTTAGCCTTTTCAGACTGCGTGGATCTAGCCAACATCTTCGAGTTTCTATTATTATATTCAAAAAAATCTCTCTTTAGGTATAACAAATTCTTTTGAACTTGTTCTAAATCTTCTTTCTCCATTTCCTTTTTTTTAGCTTGAATTTGGGCGATTAGACGTTTATCTTTAGTCTCTCTTAACCTCTCCTCTAAATTCTTTATCTCCTCTTCTATCTTTTTACCTTGTACTTCCTGTTGTTTTTTTAGGGTGCACATTTCCCTAATACAAAGCCCTCTTGCTACTGCTTTCACAGTGTCCCATAATAAGCCCTGCGAGTTGGCCTCTCTTTCATTTATCTCCCATATTTCCTGCATTTCTTTTTTAATTTTCTCCACAGTATTTTTATTATTTAAAATCCTTGTATCCATTCTCCATCTCTTCGCTTGTCTATAATCTTTCTTCATTTTAATATCCATCATCATTAATGCGTGGTCGGTGACCTTAATTACCCCAATATCACAATCCATAAGTTTAGGTACCATGTTTTTTGACACGAAAATAAAATCAATCCTTGAATAGCTCTTAAATCTAGGTGAATAGAAGGTATATTTCCTTTCTTCTCCTTTTAAAACTCTCCAAACATCCATTAATTCTGTCCCCTCCATTAATTTACTTAGTTCCGTCTTCCCCTCCCTTCTAGAATCTCTTAAAATATTATCCCTATCTTTCCCTTTATCAAGTACCATATTGAAATCCCCTGCAATCACCATTTTCTTTTTACCCACCTCTCCCACTGCATTAAATACTTCATCAAAGAATTCCATTTGTTTCCCATTTGGAGCGTAGATATTGATGAAGACATACTCCTCCTCTCCCAACTTGCAGTACATTATGAGATATCTTCCATTTTTATCTTTCTTTACACTTTGAATATTAATACCACATTTCTTTGATATTATTATTGCTACCCCTCTCGCTTTAGAAGTACCATATGACTTTTCATAAACGCTGACATCCCTCATTCGGAGCTCATTAACCCCTTCTTTTGCTTGATGAGTTTCCTGCAAAAAAATTATGTCTATATTTTTTCTTCTTAACAACATTTCTATTCTTTTCCTTTGATGACTGTTCCTAGCCCTGTCTGCTTTAAAACTCTCCTTTCACTTTTCAGGCAGTTACGCAGCTATAAACTTTCACTGGGGTTTGAAGTTTATCTTTCACTTTCCATACATTCCACTCCGTCTTTCCCCCAGTTCTCTGTCCACCCTACTGCCTTAAGTCATAAATTATATGTCCGTTTTAAAAAAAAATTATATATTTCTTTTACCTTCTTTCGTGCTGTATTTCCTTCCGTGCAGTCCTTCGCTGAACTGGTAAACAAGCCTCCGTCCGTTTCACAGTCTGTCCTTTATTACTTCCCGACATCTTTATGTCTTTAAATCACATTCCAGCTGCTTCAAGATAAGGAATTCATGCTTAAAACAGCTTCTTCATGGAGAGCAAGTGAATTACGACCTCATTCCATTCTCGGCTAGACCACGCCCCCCGCTGTCTTTGTTTTCCAGGCATGGGCCATGCCAAATCCAGAGGCAAGACCTGCACTTGGTCTTTTGCATCATGTGGGTTAAGTGGTTCCCAGGTGTAGGATTTGAGAAGTTTACTAGTTCTAGATGGGGTTGCATTCCCCAAACAGCTTGGGGAGGGGGTATGCTCCCAAATCCATCACCGTCCACTGACACTAAAGAAAACTCCATAGCAAGGAGCACCTATTACCAGATTCAATTACCAGATACAGCTGGTATGCCAACTGTGCCCTTTCTGGAAAGGGATAGCCTCGTAATGCGAACTCAGGCTGGGACTACTGTAAAATGCTCTATGGCATGGAAATGGCAGATGGTGCAGAACATTGACCCCCTGGTGGTAAGCACAGTGTGTTCTCAGGCTGATATTATGCTTTTGCTATGTAAACCCTGCCAAGCCTGTTCAACACCCTGACATTTGCAAACAAAGCCAGAATAACTGTCAAAGACCACCTTCCCCTTCATAAGGGCAGGAAGACTATCTGGGGACTTCTTGCTCCTGGAACTGCAGCTGGATGACTATCAAGTGGCAGTGACCCAGGAGCAAGCCTGTTCTATTCCTCCCCATTGGATAGGAGGAATTATCCAGCCTGTGTTTTAGATGCCTTCTAAAGGTGCACTTCTTTCCTCACATCTTTCCCAACCCGATTCTGGATTTTATATATTTCGGGATGCTTTGTTGTTTTGAATCACATTATTCGTTTCACTCCATATCACGATGTATTTTTATGTTTTTTAAAAGTCTTCTTGTAAACTGCTTAGAGATATATCTTTAAATAACTTCACAACAGCAACACAACAACAGGAACAACAACACGGGACCCCTTCCATCATGCACATTCAGTGCCACATACCATGCCTCTGAGCCCCGAATGACAGAAGATAGAAGCCCATGGCGATTATGCTGGGGTTCTCCATGGAACAAACCGGTGTGCTCAGATTCACAGGCCAATTGTGTTTTATTCCATCCATTTCACATAATTTCATCTCCAGTTCTTGTGTATTCATCTTGATTTTCATATTCCGGATTACGAGCAATAACACTGACTTTGGTTCTGTGCACAGGAAACATTAGAGAACCAACTAATGCTACTGCATGTGTGTTGATGGGTGGTACATGCCTCGCTTCCTTTTGCCCTCTTGGAACTCAACGCATCGCGAGATGCAGTGCATTGCGTCTCTGCTGTAAACAGTGAGGCTGCATTCCTGATTACATTTTCCCTTTCCTAATGCCAGTCCTGCTGGTGCAGAGGGATGTGCTGAATCCTATCCCCAATTTTGGGATTTTTCCTCTCCCTACAATAGAAGCATATTTATTTTCTGCCTCTTTCGCAAGGACTGGGTTGTTTCCTTTCTGGAGAGGGGGACTGGTTTTACACATACCTTTTTAAATTTGGGACATGGGTGAAGGAACTGCTTTCTGTTTTATTTTTAATTTTCTTGAAGGACACCCAATGCACTTTACAGACAGGCTTCTCCACCTCAGCAGCACTTCTTGAATTCCCATGAGACCACGGGGTCACCCTTTCACTTTGGCTTTCAGGAAACTCTACAGATTTCACTCTTCAAAGAGTCCTGGGCTGATTGCAAACAAGAAGAAATTGGCCTTTTGGAGTGTTAGAAAAACTCTTCTGTGCCCTGTGTTGCTGCAAGGCAGAACAAGTTTCTCTAAAGCGCTAATAGCCCCATTTGTTCCTGATTTGTAGACAGGCTTGTGCAACCTACACGCCCTTCCTGAATGCCTATATTACAGGGCAAAATCGCATTGTCTCACAGGTTATCAGAAACAGCTGTCAGGGTGAAGAAGCCTCCCTATAAAGAGTCCTGGGCTTCTGAAAGTACAAGGGGCATTTTAAAATAATAATAATAATAATAATAATAATAATAATAATAACAACAACAGCTGTGCACTGCCTTGGGCTAAATCCTTGAATCTGAGTTGAGGCAGGCCAATTCAGCTTGCCTTGGGCGCAATCTGAGGCAATACCAGGTTCTGCCTGAGGTACCCCGAGGTTGAAACAGATCGGTACCAAAGCCTACAAGGATTCCTCAAGCCAATTTCGGGCAGTGGTGAACATTTCACCCTCCTGCCTGCCTGTATGGGAAAGCCAGCATGAGGCCAGCCAGGGTACATGTGAGTCCTTTGGAATCACCGGAATAACCTCCCTCCCTCCCTCCCTGTCCTATCCCTGCCCTCCTCTCCCTTCCTGATCACCTTCAGAACCACAACCAGGACTTACTTTGCCAGGATTCGTCTTCTTTATGAGCCAAACCACAATTTACAGGTAAGAAACACAGGCTCTCTTTTTTAATAGATCTATGGCCGTAAACTATGACATCCGTAAAGGACCATTTCCCCTAGTTTGTGACCATTGATTTATATTTAAAAACAAGAGTCCCTGTGATTTCACCTTTAAATCACTGCTCGGCTCTCAGGGAGGAGGACGCATGGGAAGGTAAGCTATAGTGGCTATGGGTTTGAGGAGGTGGGAGAGAGCAGGGACGGAGGAGGGAGCGGGGAGATCAATGGATGCCCTCTCGGGCTTGTGCCTGGCTTTCCTGGGTGCTGGCAGGAAATGGCTGTCTCAGGGGGGTGATTTTGCTTCAGCTTTGGTCCTGAAATGAGGCAGCCAAGCCCCAAAACATCCTAATCGAATTGGGGCCATTTTGGAGGCTCTGAAACAGCCTCTTCATATGTTAATTTTGCCATAATAACAATATTCCATAGTTTCTCCTACCACACATCCCTAGAAGTTGCTACAAGGGGTGGGCTCTCCTCACCGAAAATTGGGAGGGTCCGATAAACCTCCAACAGAGGTTGGGCCATTTCAAAACCATCAGAAACCTGCGGTGAGGTGAGAAGATTGTTCAGAGCTCTGAATGGATCCAAAGTGATGAACTGGTTTTTAGGCAGTGTTAATTCCCATTGAAAATAATAGCATGGTTACCTGAAAACGGAGTAGTTTTTTGACGAGAACCCAACAGTGTGGAGAAATGGACCCACTCTGAAAATCAGAGCGGAGAGTCACCTCATTGGAGCTCTGCCCCGAATTTCGAGGAGGAGCAGACCTGCTCTGAACACCCCTAGTTGCTATTTGTTCTCTCTAATGCTTTGCGTATTATTGCTGAAACCAACATAAAAGCTGTAATTCCATAGTCTTTTGAGCAACTAATCCATGCATGAAAGAAAGAAGCATTGAGGCTGTTGTCCTTTTCCTACCTCTGCTCCTGGAGATCCTATAACCAGGAGACACAAGGGATCATACCTGAGAGCTTCTGCATGCAGATGATGTGCTCAAATCTGAGCTAGTAGAATTTGGACAGGATCCAGTCCATCAAAAGTTTAACATAAGTATGTAAAGCAACTGCTGTTGAGCTCAATATGATGTTGGTCCTTTTTTCTTCCCCTTCTAAAAAAGGGGGGGAAAACTATATGACAGCCATTTCTATGGAAATGCTGCACTCATGGGGAGCTGAATGGTGCCTTGTCTGTGGATTTGGGTGGCCAAGAGAGGGGGGTTGTTTTGGTACAAGTCTTAATTTTCCATGTTTTCCAGGAAGGTATTTTTCAAAGGCAAGATCTACATTACTGCTTTAGACTGGGTTGTAATAGCAGTGACAACTGTTGGGGCATATTCAGTTTTCAAACCATTTTCAAAGTGTCAGCTCTTGCTTGGTGTAGATCTGGCCAAAGTTACCATTTCTACTTATCCCTTTCAACAGTTTTCAAATTCAGATTCAGAAATGAATTAAAATGTGGCAGTTCCACAATATGGGCCAGCACGGATAAAACCATCTCTTTCTTTCCCTCTTTCAATAAACAGAGTTTAGAAATCTGTGGGATCTCGGAGCCATCCCATTGCAACCTCATCAAGGGAGCAACCGTGGGACACTTAATTTGGGCTTGAAAATTCAGTCACGGCTTGAATTTAGACCTTGTTTACTTTGGAAACACTCCCTCTTTCTGTACTAACATTATAAATCAATAAAAATATGCATTGCAGTCATTGTTGAAGATGTATGCCGTGTATTTCTCACATTAAAATGAACTACCCTGTTTACACTTTTAAGAAAGTATCATTATCATGAAAGGGTAAAACAGTGCCCCTTTAGTTCAGGCGAGTCACAGAAACACAAAACAGAGCACCCTTTGTTAAGGCTTGTCAAGAAGAGATCCCTTTGATGGGTTGAGTGAAATTCTTCTGAGCTTTAGAGCACTTGGAGCAATTATGCCATAGGTTTGTGGTATGGAACCAACAAGCTCAGCTATATCCCCCAGGTACTAGGGAGGCAGATATGTGGGTTGACACTCTGGCAGATGCAACCAGGCAGGTAGGCAGGCAGCTAGTGGCGAGGATGCATGGGGAATTTCATTTTTATTTTCCCATACATGACAAAATGAGCGCTCATCACTAATCTTTTTTTGTTGTTTGTTTTCAAATGCAATTTAGTTCAATTTCATTTCCAATTCATGTGAATTTATCTTGACTTTCATGTACTGCTTTATATGCATTAACACTGATTGTTGTTCTTTGCTCAGAAAGCATCCGTATATCGAAAACTTATAAATGTTGGTTCATGGCTGGTAAATGTGAGTTGGACACTTGCCCTGATGGAACAGAGGAAATTGAGAGATGCAGCAGCACCAAAGTGTGCTGTAAAAAGGTGAACTTGCATTCTTTATTCCAATAATAAATGAAGGTAATAATAAATGCACAAGCAGGATGCAAATCCTGCTTGTGGATTTATTACCTTTTCCCACCAAAATACGTTTCATTGTTGTTGTACTGCTAATGTAATAATCCTAAACATCCACCACACCAGACAATTGCATTTTTTATTACAATATTAAATAAAGACAAGAAATGCACAGTCCTCCTCATGGATTGATGACCTCTTACCACCACCCCTGAAATATGTTTGATTGTTTTTGTTCTGGTCATACAAGAATCCTAAACATTTTGCCACCATGCAATACAATACATATTACAAAACAGTATATGCAAAAATCAATCAGAAATCCCTTCTCTGGATGACTTGAACAGCATATGTACATTTTTACAATCACTTACATTCGCAATATAGGTTTGTTGTGCATAACTCAAAATTATTGATAAACGATTTTCTCTTTATATATCTTTCAATTTCATGAGCATCTCTCAGGTTACAGAGCAACAACATGGAGTATGTGGATATATTGCTTTATACCTATAAAAATAATTATAGATGGCCTTTAAAAAAATGAAAACCTTATTCATCCTCTCTTTGTCTTTTACTGCTTGTTTAGGATATTATGTTTACTTTGCCTTTATACTAATAAAAAATCCCGTATGTTCTCCATCCGTTCATGTCTAAACGGTGTGATTTATCCTCTCCATCATTTTACATACAACATTCTTCTTGCAGCCGACATAAAAGCTGCTAACTCCATAATCTTTGAGCAATAAATCCATGCATCCATGCATACAATGAAGAAGCACTCAGACTGATGTTCTTTGCCTACCTCTTCACCTGGAAGTCCTATCAACAGCAGATGCCAGGGATCATACCTGAGAGCATGCAGACAATGTGCTCAGCCTAGCAAGGGAGAGTGGAATGTGAGAACATCACTCTGTGGCTCTTTTGAAGGCCAGCAGATTTCCAATTCAGATTCAGGAGTAAATTAGAATGTGGTATTTCTACAGCATGGGCCAGCAAGGATAAAACCATCTCTTTCTTTCCCTCTTTCTTTCACAGATTTAAGAAGTCCATAGGATCTCAGAGCCGTCCCATTGTTCCCCCATGAATGGAGCAAAAGTGGGAGACTCAATTTGGATTTGAAATTTGACTCAGGCTTGAATTTACACCTTGCTTATTCAGGAATCACTTCCTCTTCCTGTACTACTAATAAAAATCAATAAAAGATATGCAATGCAACCTTTCTTGAATGTGGATCATGAGTATTTCTCACATTAAAATTCACAAATCTGTTTTCACCTTTAAGAAAGTATTGTTTTCATGAAAGGGTAAAGGAGTACCCCTTTAGTTAAGTGGAGTCACACAAACACAAAAGGGGGCACAGTGTTTTCAGGGTTTTCATGGAGACATGCCTTTCATGGGTTGAGTGAAGTTCTGAGCTGTGGCTCTACAGTTAGTAAGGTTTTCCTGCCCCATCAATACCTATGGCACTAATTGCTGGCCGAGTAATACTGTCCATGCTCAGCTTCATTTTGAAGCTAGAATGTTGTCAGGACTCAAACATTTTCAGATGAGTTCTATGCTACAGCATAAATCTCATAAACATGATGTGCAGTGCCTATTCTTTTCTTTACGGATTGCAACCTCACAATGTCTATTCCATACAGATTTGCACTTCGCCTGGGTGGTTGTAAGAGGACATCCATCCTTTGCACCTTTCAATCGCCCTCATATTCTCTTATTGTAGACATCCGACCAGCTACTGATATAGATGATAGACAGCATTAGGTCAACTTAGGATTCTTCTATTATCTATTTATTTAAGCCTTATCTTCTGGCCTTTGAAACTGGCTGGAATTTTGACGATTGACTTCCCTTGGTTTTTGAAAAGCTAATATCTCCCCACCACACACAGAGAGAGAGACACTCCATTTGCACAAATGACGGGACCAGAAAAATGGATCCATTTTATGTAAATGAAATAATAAAAAACAATATTTCTAGAATCAGAAGAATATTTCTCAATAGTCTGCTGCTGGTTATCAGAATGGAAACATAGTGAAATCCTAGAATTCCCCGTGTGCCACATCCCTAATAAGGAGTTCCCTCTGTGGCACCTCCAACCCCAACATGACCTACTTTAACTTTCTAACACTTGCAACCTCCAAGATTTAATCAGAGGTGGTTCTTGTGCCTGTCTTGGCCTCCAGCACAAACCATTTCATGGCGAGTCCTGTAGCCCTCTGAAGGTGAGGTCTCTGCACTTCATGCCCTGAGGGAAGTGCCCACCAGAAGAGGGGAGGGGACAGTCATAGAACTCTTTCACTCAGATGACTTCCTCCTGGCTTCAGAGTGTCTGAACTGCAGAAGTATGTCCTGGTTAAGAAAGTCTTAGGGTTATGCTGATATACCAACTACACCCTTATCTGGACAGGGATAGCCTAGCTGCAGTTATCCTTGTTCTGGTAACCTCTCTTCTGGATTACTCTACTGCATTACACGTGGAGCTGCCTTTGCTAATGGTCCGGAAACTTGAGCTGGTCAAAACCAGGCAGCAAAATTGTTAACGGGGACTGGTCAATGAGTCCACATTACCAAAGTACTTTTTCAGCTGCACTGGCTGCTATACCACTTTGAAATTTTGGATTGGCCGCCATTTTGTGTTATCGTGGTGGAGTAAATTTTCACTGAGTTGAAAACCACCCCAGATAATAATAATAATTTCATTTATTTCTTACCCGCCTCTCTCTCTGAATCAAGGCGGGGAACAACATAAAATATATAATCCATAACACTGATTAAAAGCTGATAAAAACAATACATTATTAAAATACCAATAAAATATCTCATATAATAGAATAACAAACTCACCGCCAAGTAAGAGCAACAACCATAGGAGTGAAAAAGAGAAAGAAAGTCTCTTAATGATCTGGGGGATAAACCCTCCATCTCTCATTATACAATCTGTATAATGTAAGACGTTAGTCTAATTAATTACTCCGTTTATCAGAAAAGATTCCCCGAGAAAGATTAAAAAATACAAACAACATTCATAGACCTTGTTCCCTGGCAAGAAAAAGTATGTTTCAATCTGACGACAAATTCATCCCATGCATTGGCTCCAGCTGACTATATAATGGAGCATGAGGTGGACTTTAACGAGAGAGACCTGATGTCATCCCTATCAGGCAGGCTAATGCAAGAGCTGTAGCAATTGCTAATCACTGGCTGGGTTCGGACATCACATGAAGCAACGTAAGGGTAAATAGCGTACTGACCGTGTGTTAGGTAGCGGAGCTCCCCACGCTACACATTGGCCGCCTGTGTTGCTCGGCTGCGGCAACCGCACCATGCGTTAATATCGTACGTGGCCGTAACTGACAGACCATCTTCCATAATCCCCATCCACCAACCACCGCCAGGCCTCCCAGGTGTATCACAGCACACACAGTGGCCCAAAATCCATGGCCACTGACAAGGAAGCTACAGGAGGACACACCTCTCACACCCCATTGGCCGCTCATAGCGACCGGGTGGGACACCACAGCCCCAAATGGAACAGCAGCAAGGAAGAGCAGATAGATCGACAGAGTGGCCGTCCCCTGCCCCAATAATACCACCCCAACCATAGGCACCCACAAACTGGCACACTCGGATCCCTGATGGGACTGCGCAAGGACCGATCGGCTAGCCACGAGCCAGGCACAAAGCATGTCCAATCCATCCCCCACAGTGCCCCAGAGCGCCATCCATAGCTAAGGAAGGTTGCACTTGGCCAATGGACTTGCAAGCCTCAACCGAAATGCACACGTGGGTGACAGAGCCCTATGCAAGGCAACCCTACCCGATAGTATCCCAAACCCTCCCTACATTGGTGGTGCGGCAGCCACGAGGGCACCCTACGACCACAAATTGCCTGCAGTTCATGGAGTCTTGTTCCCCTTAAACTGATCAGGGGCTAAGAAGAAATCTCATCACACCAAAAGCCATGTTGCATCAAATCAAGGGGCCACCACAGGCTGACTCCATGGCTGTCCTCGCCCTCTGGGTCCACGGTGCTGGTGGAGCTGCTTTACGGTGCTCCCGGGTGTCTCTGGTCCTCACCTGGTGTTCCCCGTCCCATGTACTTGTGGGATGGTTGGGGCTAGTGTGCTGTCGCGTTTGCCGGGAATGTGCCCTATTTGTCAGCAGAGGTGTTGTTGATGGCAGCAGGGCCCTTCATGACCGTAGGAATGTTATGCATACCTTTGGATGTTTTGCACAACATCTGCAGCTGGCCGACTGGTGTGTTGTGGAGCTGGGATTCCCATGGGTGCCCTTTGCATTGCCATTCTGTGCAGCTTGGCGATGGCCATAGCCAGTAAGCACTGTCCGGCCGTGTCGGGTGGAAGAAGGGGGGCTCCGTAGCTGCCACTTCCCCAGCCCACCTTATTCCGGGAAAGGCGATGGGAGAGGGCAACTGGACATCGGAGGTATTTTTGCCTAGGTTGCAGTGCTCATTGCTAGGTGGGCGGGTTGTGCCCCTGTGTTCCTGGGCAACTGGGGGCCTCTGGTGGCACATGTTTTGTGGCTTCTCCCCTTCTTTGCCCTCATTCCCCGATTACAGCTCTGTTGGTTGGGGGCTGTGCTGTCGTGCAGCACAGTTCCCGGTAATGGGCGCAGTGGGGTGCCGGTACTGGCACTGCCGCACGGAGCGCATGCTTCCAGAATCAGGCCCTCATTGCGCTACATGCGGGTTGCTGGGGGGAAGTGGGTGACTGACTTTGCTATGCCAACATCAGCATCGAGACGTTGGGGAGGTGTTGGAGCGGCTGGCCACGCTCAGCCACTTTTGCTGTCTGCCTCTATGGGCTTCTGTCATAATGAACTCGACGCATAGGAATAACGCACGTACCCCTCCACACGACACTTTAATGAATGGGCTGTGAGCTATATCTCATCAATTCCGAGATGAGCATCCCATGCACAGGATCTTGAGCTCTGAGGAGGACATTTGAATTATAAATGCCATGAATCATTTTAAAACTCATTTAAAAGAACATAGGACGTTTGCACCATGTCCTCGATTTCAACATGCAATCTTTCATTCCAAATCCTATGGTTCCCTTCCAGTAAGATTCATCACTATTGCATCGTTTTCGGAATAACGAGCTCAACACCATGTGACTTCCTTGGAAAGTCACAACCTTTCATTATTAAAAATTGCCTGCAGCGATTTCTTCCTCCTCAGTTCCAAGAAACTGACTTGCTGGCGCCATAACTAGGAGAGAAACCTCTCGTTATTGACATTGACACCAAAGCAGGGGACGGTGGGTGGGTGGGTTGTGTGAATGCACAGATGACCACTCATAGAACTATGGTTACAGGTAAGCAACCTGCATTTCTGCTTCGTGGTCTCTGTGCATCACACATATGGGTGATCAAGAAGCTCAATTCCCGATGGAGGGTAGGTGTTGATCAATGTTCTGTGGCAAGACAAACAAATTGCCTGCAGTTCATGCAGTCTTGTTCCCCTTAAACTGATCAGGAGCTAAGAAGATATCTCATAACATCAAAAGCCGTATTGCATCAAATCAAGGGATAACCTTGGGCAGACTCCACGGCTGTCCTCGCCCTCTGAGTTCACGGTGCAGGTGATGCTGCTTTACGGTGCTCCCGGGTGTCTCTGGCCCTCACCTGGTTTTCCCCGTCCCATGTACTTGTGGGATGTTTGAGGCTAGTGGGCTCTCGTGTTTGATGAGAATGTGCCCTGTTTGTTGGCACAGGAGTTGTTGTTGGCAGCAAGGCGCTACATGATGGTGGGAACGTTGTGCGTACCTTTGGATGTTTCGCAGAACATCCTCAGCTGGGCCGACCGGCATGTAGTGGAGGTGGGATGCCCACGGGCACCTTTTACATTGCCATTCTGCATGGTTTGGGGATGGCCACCGCCAGTGAGCGCTGTCTGGCCGGGATGGGCAGGTGAGGGGGCTACATGGACGCCAGTTCCCCAGCCCGCCTGATTCCGGTTTCGCCAACGGGAGGGGGCATGCGGACGTCAGGCCAATTGTCACCTGAATTTAGCTGCTCCCTGCTGGGTGGACGGCCGGTATCCCTGTGTTCCTAGGCAACTGGTGTCTCTGGGTCTGCCATGTGTCATGTGGCTCCCACTCTTCTTTAGCCATGCTTGAGCATATGGTGGAGCAACAGCGTGCTGTGCATGAAATGTGCAGGGTTGGGGACATAGGTTTCTAGGCACAACTGGTCAGACAGCAGTGGGAGAGCAGGTCCCATCTGGTGACAGTCCTCAAGCCCTTTCTTGAGGCCACAGAGACCCTCAGCAGCAATACCGCCATCCTCAGCCAAGTGATCCCTGGCGCCAGGCATCTCCAGACGAAGATGTGGCACTTTCTGGAGTTCGGGGAACCCATCACCCGGAAGCACTTTCCAAAAGATGTGCGGGAAGTAGTTCACAGGCTGAAGGCAGGACTAGCCAAGAGGATGGAGACTACTATGAAGGACAGGATCTACATCTTCACTACGATGTGTAATTCGTGTGCTAAAGATAGTGTGTGTGATTCCAATTCTTGGCTGGAGTGGGTGGAACTGCTAGTTGGGGAAGTTCGGGCTGCACGGGAAATAAGGCTTGGATAGGCAGCTGCGGCAGAGGAGGAGGACGAGGCCACAGCTTCCCGGGTCAGCAGTCCCTGAAGTAGCAGAAGCAGCATCCCTCCCAGAAGGAGCAGCAGAGGCCTTGGGTTTTGGGCAAATGCCCTACAGGAAGTGGTTGGTGGGGCAGGCAACCAACCCAGCCATCACGATGATGCTGCAACTGCTGTGCAGCATTACCTGGTGGAACCCAAAGGAGAACATCTCTGTAGAACCCCTGGCCTACAGGTTATCACGGAGCCAGATGTGGCCAGATCTGGCTCTGGTAGCCCGAGATAGACTAAGCTGCCCGCCGACCAGTGTTCCTTAGTGAGCAGCTGTTCTTGATGGCGGGCGACGTTGTGATACCCCACCGCTCTCGCTTGGACACTGAGTTAGTGGAGCAGCTCATCTATCTCAAAGTTTGCCTCACAGCAGGGTACCTTAAAAGCAATGTTTATAGACACGTGGAAGGAACTGATGGCCCCCATGGAAAGCAACTTGAAAGAACTGGGCGAGAAAGTTGGAATAATTGCAACCACAGCCTCGGAAGCACTGGACACAGGTATAGAAAAATTCTAAAACCTTAATGCAGGTTCAGAAGGACTATGTACTCTTAAAAGGTCGAGTAGATCTCTGGGACTGTGCAGCATGTCACAATAATTTGCGTGTGAAATACATTAAGGAAGGAGCTGAAAGTGACAATTTCTGTTGCTTCATGGTGAAGTGGTTAAGTCTAAAATCCCATCCCTGATGTTATCTGAGGAAGATATTAACTGTATATATAGAATTCCAGGGGGACGGAGACGAGAAGCAACCTCTCCAAGGGATATTATAATTAAGTTCACCTGCTTCGACAAAAGGGAAGAGATAAGGAAGAAACGCCATTCTTCACAGGATCTTACACACGAAGGGCATCAGATAATGATTTTTGAAGATTTAACTTTTGAAACTTTGCAAAAACGACGTGAGTTCCGTCCATATACTAAATGTTTGCGAGATGCAGATATACGCTATAGGTGGGGGAATCCATTCAAGTTGTCTGTCATGAGGGGCTCACAAGTGCTGACCGCCTCCACGAGGGAAGAAATGGCGGAGCTTCTGCAAACGCTGAATATTGGAAGTGGGCCAGACACAGAGACACAAGAAGAAGAAGCAGGAGAGACTTCAGATGGAAATGGGGAGAACACAAGAAGAAAGCAGGGCAATAGAAATAAGAAACATGAGAAACCCAGTTATTAGCCGACAGAACCCAGAGGCTTGCGCTCCCACACTGCAAAAAAATAGAAATGAGACAGTTGAAGGAGTGATGGTGCGTTACAATTATTATAAATAAAGTACTATATGGACAGTGGAGTTATGGAACAGGAATAGGTTAAAAAAATGTCTCTGGAGGGAGTAATGTATTGACTTTACAGTCGTGGGAATTACCCCCAATGGGCATGGTTATGATTTGTTTGAACAAAGTTAAGCGGAATGTAAAGTTGGTCATAATTGCCTTAGGCTGGCTGATTTGTCAGTGTATATCTCATAAGCTGACCTGCACTCAGTTTCGAAAGGAGTGCAGCTTATCAGTAAAGCTGTGGGAGGGAGGAGGGGGAGGGTGGGGGATGATGGGGAAGTGGAATTTTGAATCAAATGGATACAAGGTTGTAACTTTTACAGTTTACAAGAAGAACACCGTGACAGAGCTCCAAAACAGAAGAAAGACTATTACTACTATAATAAAGAAACATGACAAATCTTTGGATATTAACTTTAAATGTAAAGGGACTCGGAAATGTGATTAAAAAAGAAAGACTAACACGTTATATTAAGAAGAGTAAACCCCCTGTTGTCTTTCTCCAGGAAACACACAAGGCAAGAGAGAAAACCCCACTGTTAAAAGACAAGTGGTTTGGCACACAGGTGATTGCCCCTGGTAACTCCAAATCTAGGGGAGTTGCAATTATTCTTAGCTCCAAGTTAGACTTTGTGATAACAAAAAATTTAAAAGATAAAGAAGGTAGATTTGTGATTGTGGAAGGGAAATTAGATGGGGACAAATTCATAACACTGGTTTCAATGCATGCTCCCAATAAAGGGCAACTGAAATTCATAAATAGAATATTAAAAAAGATTAAAACCTTCTCCCAAGGGGAGCTGATACTGGGAGGAGATTTGAATTGGAACATAAAAGGTCTCTCCAGCAAGGACCTTGGTGTGACTGGAAAAAAAAGAAAGAAAGAAGATTGGGAACTGACAAGAGGAAAGGGATGCAACAACTAAAACTGCTAAAAATCTTCCAGAAGTGGAAGGTTTGGGATTTGTGGGGAGAATCGCATCCAGGTGATCAGAGTTATACTTATATCTCGCCCAGACACTCCACTGCAACACGCATAGATTATATTTTAGGATCCCAAATGGTGATGCAACAATTAGAAGCAGTAGATATTGGTCAAATTAAAATCACTGACCACGCCCCCATTACAGCTACCCTAGGACTATTCGTTTCTCCAAGACCACTCCCACATGGGCATTTAATTCAAACTTATTACTGAACAACAATAGTAAAAAGAGGCTAAGGGAAGATCTAATCAACTATTTTCATATGATGTAGAAAAGATCACCAGCAGCTTGTTATGGGACACAATGAAAGCTGTAATGAGAGGTCATTCTATAAAAATGGGAGCAGTTCAAAAAAGAAAAAGAGAAATTATAGGAGCAGATATTAAAATAGAAATAGAACGTTTGCAAGCGGATTATAAGAGGTTGGGTACCAACAAGAGATACCGGTTATTGGAGAAAAAACGCAAGGGATTGGATGCACTAGAAATTAACCAAATTGCATGTAATATGCTTTATTTAAGACAAAAATTTTATGAATTTGGGGGTAAGGGCTCCAAAATAATGGCCAATAAGCTGCGGAAAAAACGAGAAAAAAGACTTATTAGATCTTTGAGGGGAAGAGATGGGGGAAAGATTCTTGATTCAGAGCAGATATGTAAAAAATTTGCAGAATTTTACTCAGAGTTATACAGATCATCCGATCCATCAGAAGAGGCCATTGGGAGTTATTTAAGCACAATTAATTTACCTGCCTTAGACAGTGTGGATGCCAGACTTATGGATACAGAGGTGACACTCAAGGAGATTTGGGGAATTATTAAGAACCTTAAAATAGGGAAATCACCAGGGTTGGATGGATTCACAGCTTCATTCTACAAACATTTCCAGGAAATATTAAATCCATATCTGGTCAGAGTATTTAATGACATATTGACAGGAATGCCTCTACCTGGGACGTGGACGCATTCAAAAATAATAGTGATACCCAAACCTTTTAAAGATCCAGACTGTGTTGAATCATACAGACCTATAACTCTGCTCAATCTGGACTACAAATTTTTTACAATAGTCATGGCAAATCATCTGAAGAAAATTATTAATAAATATATTCACTCAGACCAGACAGGTTTTGTTCCTAGGCGCCAAATTGCTGACCCTATTTGAAAGTTACTAAATATACTTTACTATTCCAAGGCAAATAAGATACCTCACGTGATCATGGCATTAGATATTTTCAAGGCCTTTGACTGCCCGGAATGGCCATTTTTGAAAGAGGTCTTAAGTAAGATGAAATTTGAAAATAAATTTCTGGTTGCAATTGATAAGATTTTTAGCCCTGAGTTCTTTGGGATAGTTGTCGGAATAGCTAGTAACTGGCACTCCACCTGCATCTGCCCATCTCCGCCTGCTACCTGTATCTGCCTGCCTGCCATCTGTGCTGGGAAGGGTGTGTTGGCTTGACATCTGATTGATTCATGGTAAGTCGGATTACTTGGCCCGACTTGCAGGGCTGGTTGTTGTAGCCTTAAAAAAACAATCAAGGACATGCAGCCTGAGAGTGAAGCAGGCTGTACGGGTGAGGATGGGCTTCCTCTGGATTCCTCCAGGAAACAGCTCACTCATTGACTTGGTTTTTCATCTCTATTTTTCAGGTGCAGCCTCCTGAACCTGGCTTCCTGGGACTCACTGACTGATTGACTGACTGACCTGTGCCTGGCTCCCTGCATTCACATCTCACCGATTCATTTTGGGGTAAGTACGTTGTACTGGGCCCGCCTTGCAGGGCTGGTTGTCGTTGCCTTAAAAAAAATCAAGGACGTGAAGCCTGAAAGTGAAGCAGGCTACATGGGCAGGGATGGGCTTCCTCCAGGGAACCAGGGAACAAGTCACTCATTGATTTTGGGTTTTGTATCTCTTTTTTCAGGTGCAGCCTCCTACGCCAGGCTTCCTGGGGCCTTCAGGCTGCCTGCCTGCCTGACTAACTGACTGAAGAAGAACCTTCCTTCCTGCATCTGTGCCCACCTGTGCCTGCTGCCTGCATGTGCACACCTATGCCTGCTACCCGCATCTGTCCACCTGTGCCTGCTGCCTGCATGTGCCCACCTGAGTCTGCTGCCCAAACCTGCCCACCTGAGTCTGCTGCCCACCTGTGCCTGCTGCCTGCATGTGCCCACCTGTGCCTGCTGCCCACCTGTGCCTGCTGCTTGCATCTGCCTGCATCTGCCCACCTCTGCCAACCTGCCTGCCTGCATCTTCCTCCCTGTCTGCCGTCTTTGCCCGGGAATTGACTGGCTCAACGTCTGGCTGATAAGTTGTACTGGTCTTGCCTTGCAGGGCTGCTTGTAGTACTGCCTTCTGTGTGGTTTAAAAATCTAGCTTTCCTTGGAGAAGAGGCAAACTCCCCCATCAATTCATTGAACAAACTATGTCACATGAGTCCACTAGCCCCCCTAAAGCCCTTCGGTGAGGTTCCCAACATTAAGGACTAGCCCTTTATAAATAAGGATTTCTATGCAGCAGCATTACCACCAGAAAAAACAGTGCAATGTGTTGTGGAGAGCTTACTTCTGAGTAACAGCTGCAGCTGTGCATCTGAAATTGGGCACAGATGAGTCCCCTCTAGGCCATCTGTGAGATGCCCATGAGAGGACACTTGACGACGACTTCTCTTGAAAAAGAAGCACTTATGCCACCTGTGAATTTTTGACAACTTACTTCCAAGTAACGCTTGCACCAATTGTTCTGTAATAAGTTGGCACACAAACATGACTAGTAACACTCATTCTGCACTGTGACCAAGTTTCGAACCTGTAACTTGGAAAATGAAGACGTTGCAGGCCTTTCTCACTCAAAAATCAACTCTATAGGGCAAACTATAGAAACAATATAATATCGGATTTCCAATAATCATCGGAAATCCAATACAAGATGATATGGTTCACCTATGATATTTTCGGAGACAATTTTCTTTTGTTCTGAAATTCCGATAACGATACGACACAATATTTTCAGGAGTGCACATTCCTAGTTTTTACAGCCTTGTGCTTCCAGACAATGAACAACTAATTTTAGAGAAGGGAGATATAAGAACGTCCCTAGAGAACAACATCTATGTATTTGTGTTGGTTACGTGGTTGAAGATACTATTCACTATGTGTTATATTGTAAGTTATATAAAATCCCAAGAGACAAATACGTAATGAGATGTCTAGCACCAGTAACTAACTTTAATGATATGGATAAAATTATATATTTGCTATCAAGTACATCTAAGTTCATGATGAGCCTATCTACACTACTGCTTTAAAATGGTTTATAGCAGTAGTGTAGATAGGCTTTATGCTAAACACAGCTAGATTTACAGTAAAAGCAGCCCTACTCAAAATATTCTTAGAGGTCCCTGCAATTATATATTCTTGCACGGAACTGTGTATTTGTATATAATAGGAATGTGCATGCCCGAAATTATCGTATCGTTATCAGGATTTCGTACCCAAAACAAATAACGTCTCTGATAATATCGTAGGTGGTCCATATCGTGTCGGATCGGATTTCCGATAAGTATCGGAAATACGATATTATATCGTTCCTCCATTTTGCCCTAGAGAGAGTTGGTTTTGAGTCTGAAAGGCTTAAAACTTCTTAATTTTCCAAGTTACAGGTTTGAAACTTCATCAGAGTGCAGACTGAATGTTTCTTGTCATGTGTGCCAAATTACAGAACAATAATTGCAAGCTTGACTCGGAAGTAAGCTTTCAAATACACTGTTTCAGGTGGCCGAAATGTGGTCCTTTTACAAGAGATGTTGTCTAGTTCTCATGGCCATCTCACAGATGCACAGATGCAGGCGTTACTCAGAAGTAAGCTCTCAACAACATGCACTGTTTCTAATAATGCACTACATGTACATGCTGCTGCTGCTGAGACTAATAGGTATTATATGAATAATACATACAATGAATGAACTTTCCAAACCTGTGGATAAACCTTCCTAGTAGGCAGGCAGTGCCTTCTATATGCAGTCATAAAAATAAAATCTGTTAATCAGAAGATGGTGAACTGCTGCTGCCTTGTCTCATTAATTAGGCCATGCATGTCAAATGAAATAATGAAAGGATTGGGGGGTAGGGAAATAGCACGGGTGTTACTGTTATTTTAGCCAGCCGTAGCCTAGCAGGTCCTCAGTGGGCCAGGAGAGATACCCCTGCAGTGGGCAACCTGGAGGATCCCAGCAGAAGCATATCATGTGCTGCTTTTACAACTTTGAGAATGCCATCAAAACAACCTGCACGCACCGCCTTGACCTCATCGTGCTTCAAATGACCCAGTCTGCCCACCATCCCCATGCAGGCATTTTGGCATTTCTTCATGCCAGAGCTGCGCACAACATTGGCTGGAGCAGAGACAAATGAAAAGCCACGGTCAGGATAGAGGTTGGCTCTTTGGCAAATACATGAAAAGTCCCCTTCTGGGTTGAGGTTGGCTGTTTGGCTGGAGCGGAGGGAATCTCTCTCAAGGCTTCCTAAAGCAGTCCCTCCGGTCCAGACTGGAACCATAATGGCTGGAGCAGTGTCTTTCAAAAAGAAATAAAAAATGTATGAGAGGGAGAGACAGGCACCCCAAAACTGCCCCCAGCAGCAACAGCATCTCTCCCAGACCCAGAACCACCTCACCCAAGGAGCATCTTCGACCCGTGTTTCATACTGCTACAAAGTACAAAATGATTGCAACAAAAAAGTATGCTTTGCCCACAGTTTGTGACTTTGTGTGCTGCTTTGACCACACAGATCCTGTGCAGACACAGCAGCAGCACACTCACAGTCAATCAAGCAAACACACACCCCCAGAGAGAGAGAGAGAGAGAGAGGGAGGCAGATCAATATAAATTTTTAAAAATATAATATATTTCTGTTTTTTTTAAGAAAGTTCAACAGGGCAGAGGACAAACACACTCCCCCTCAGTCACAGTACCCCCACTCATGCGAAGTACCTAACCCCAACCAGAAAACGTACTATAAAAATAAAAAATTATGACACAAAGTCTCAAACACACAGGCAGCAATGCACAGCCAAACGAACCTGAGACACAAAGATGCAAGAGATTACAATGAATCTCCAACAATTTGCCACCAAGACCCAGGAGCCAGGACAGAGCTCCAACAAATCCACCCTTCTCCCCTCAACGCCTAACTCCCAACAGAGCCTGGAACACCAAGTGTGGGGGTTTTATGCGGGGATATCTGCCCTCCTCCAACATTGTGATTGGCTCCTGCTGGAATCTTTCATGCACGATTGGTCACTGAAACCGTCAGTCTCATCAAGCACACCCCACCTTCTAGCTCCGTCCATGTGGTGGCAAAAGAGAGAGCGACTTCCGAAACATGATAAAATACGATGCTTATCGTTGGAATTTCTATAGTTTCCGATACTTATCATTGTATTCCTTAAGATTTCCTATCGCATCGTTATCGTTAAACGGAGACACGATAGAGAGAATATCGTATCGTTATCGGCGATTTTAACAATACGATACACATCCCAAGTATATAATATAATGAATTTTAATTTTGTAATAGAATTGTTTACTATTCAGTACAATACCGTATTGAGCTGAATGGTGTTAGTTGTTGGTTGCTCTGGCTATAACCTGCACTTGGTTGCCTAATGAATATATACGTATGCATAGGCTTGAAAGTATCTCGAAGGGCAGCTTTGCTGAACCAAAGCTGATCTATATCTCATCAATTCCAATATGAGCATCCCATGCACAGGATCTTGAGCTCTGAGGAGGACATTTGGATTATAAATGCCATGAATCATTTTAAAACTCATTTAAAAGAACATAGGACGTTTGCACCATGTCCTCAATTTCAACATGTAATCTTTCATTGCAAATCCTATGGTTCCCTTCCAGTGAGATTCATCACTATTGCATTGTTTTTGGAATAACGAGTTCAACACCATGTGACTTCCTTTGAAAGTCACAACCTTTCATTATTAAAAATTAACTGCAGCGATTTCTTTCTCCTCAGTTCCAAGAGACAGACTTGCTGGTCCGTTGTTTCTCTCCAATGGTTTATAGCAGTATTGTAGATAGGCTCTATGTTAAACACAGCTAGATTTGCAGTAAATGCAGCCCAACTCAGAATAGCCCTAGAGGTCACTACAATTATATATTCTTGCACGGAACTGTGTGTTTGTATATAATATACAGAATTTTAAGTTTGTGATATAATTTCTTACTATTAATATACCGTATTGACCTGAATGGTGTTTGTTGTTGGTTGCTTTGGCTATAACCTGCACTTGGTTGCCTAATGCATACATATGTATGCAATGGTTTGAAAGTATCTGGAAGTGCAGCTTTGCTGACCAAAGCTGATCTATATCTCATCAATTCCAAGATGAACGTCCCATGCACAGGATCTTGAGCTCTGAGGAGGACATTTGGATTATAAATGCCATGAATCATTTTAAAACTCATTTAAAAGAACATAGGATATTTGCACCATGTCCTCAATTTCAACATGCAATCTTTCATTCCAAATCCTATGGTTCCCTTCCAGTGAGATTCATCACTATTGCATTGTTTTCGGAATAACGAGCTCAACATCATGTTACTTCCTTGGAATGTCACAACCTTTCATTATTAAAAATTGCCTGCAGCGATTTTTTCCTTCTCAGTTCTAAGAGACCGACTTCTTGGCCCCATAACTAGGAGAGAAACCTCTCATTATTGAAAGTACATTGACATTGACACCAAAGCAGGGGACGGTGGGTGGGTGGGTTGTGTGAATGCACAGATGACTACTCAAAGAACTATGGTTACAGGTAAGCAACCTGCATTTCTGCTTCGTGGTCTTTGTGCATCACACATATGGGCGATCAAGAAGCTCAATTCCTGGTGGAGGGTCGGTGTTGATCAATGTTCCCTGGCAAGACAAACAAATTGCCTGCAGTTCATGCAGTCTTGTTCCCCTTAAACTGATCAGGGGTTAAGAAGAAATCCCTTAACATCAAAAGTCGTGTTGCATCAAATCAAAGGACCACCGCGGGCTGATTACCATGACTATCCTCGCCCTCTGGGTCCACGGTGCTGGTGGAGCCTCTTTACTGTGCTCCCGGGTGTCTCTGGCCCTCATCTGGTGTTCTCCATCCTGTGCACTTGTGTGATGGTTGGGACTAGGGATGTGCACTGACCCCCCGGATCGGATCGGATAGCGGATCGGAATCGGACCTGGGGGGTCGGATCGGATCGGATCGGATCGGAGGCTGGTCGGATCGGATCGGACCAGATGTCCGATCCGGATCGGACGCCATTTTGAATGCTTTTTCCCATAGCCAAGTATTGTTTTACAAAAACGCCTATAACTTTTTCATTTTTAAAGATAGAAGGATGAAACTTGGGGACATTGTAGACTGGTTAGGGATAGTTATCTGTGAGAAATTTCAGAAAGATTGGTGCATGCGTTTTGTGGCAATTAATTTTTTAATAAATACCCAGGAATGCTTATAACTTTGTCATTTTTAAAGTTATAAACATGAAACTTTGCCACATTGTAGGAGGTACCTTGGGACCTATGTGTGTGAAATTTCAGAAACATAGGTGCTTGCCTTGTGTGGCAATTAATTTTAGAAAAATAGGTAGTAGTGGGGTAAATACAGTTACGCCTCCCATTTTTTTATTTTTTAAGATACAAACAGGAAACTTGGGCACATTACAGGTACCACTTGCCTTGATATGTGAGTGAAATTTCAGAAACATTGGAGCTTTCCTTGTGTGGCAATTAATTTTTGAAACAATGAGGAAAGAAACACCTATAACTTTGTCATTTTTAAAGTTACACACATGAAACTTTGCCACATTGTAGGTGGTACCTTGGGACCCATGTGTATGAAATTTCGGAAACGTAGGTGCTTGCCTTGTGTGGCAATTAATTTTTTAATAAATACCCAGGAATGCCTATAACTTTGTCATTTGTAAAGTTACACACATGAAACTTTGCCACATTGTAGGTGGTACCTTGGGACCTATGTGTGTGAAATTTCAAAAACGTAGGTGCTTGCCTTGTATGGCAATTAATTTTAGAAAAATGGGTAGTAGTGGGGTAAATACAGTTACGCCTCCCATTTTTTTATTTTTTAAGATACAAACAGGAAACATGGGCACATTACAGGGAACACTTCACTTGATAGGTGTGTAAAATTTCAGACAGCTGGGTCCAGGCATGTGGTGGCAATTAATTTTTGAAACAATGAGGAAAGAAACGCCTATAACTTTTTTATTTTAAAAGTTAGAAGTCTGAACATTGCTCACTTTGTAGATGGGTTAGGGGTAGATATGTGTCAGAAATTTCAGAATGATAGGTCCAGGCATTTGATGGCTATGGAATTTTTAAATTACATGTTTCAAAAAAATTTCTACAGAGGCCAGGTCTTCCCCTCCCGCTTCCCGCGAAGAAAAGGAAACACTGTCTCGTCTCGATCCCTTTGATCCTTGCTAGTATCCATTACAGGGCTCGTGTCTGCTTGAGTAAAAAAGTGAAAGTAGGAAAGCAGACACGAGCCCTGTAATGGATACTAGCAAGGATCAAAGGGATCGAGACGAGACAGTGTTTCCTTTTCTTCGCGGGAAGCGGGAGGGGGAGGAAAGGAAGACCTGGCCTCTGTGGAACATTTTTTGAAACATTTAATTTCTTTCCTCATTGTTTCAAAACTTAATTGCCACACAAGGCAAGCTCCAATGTTTCTGAAATTTCACTCACATATCAAGGCAAGTGGTATCTGTAATGTGCCCAAGTTTCCTGTTTGTATCTTAAAAAATAAAAAAATGGGAGGCGTAACTGTATTTACCCCACTACTACCCATTTTTCTAAAATTAATTGCCACACAAGGCAAGCACCTATGTTTCTGAAATTTCACACACATAGGTCCCAAGGTACCTCCTACAATGTGGCAAAGTTTCATGTTTGTAACTTTAAAAATGACAAAGTTATAAGCATTCCTGGGTATTTATTAAAAAATTAATTGCCACAAAACGCATGCACCAATCTTTCTGAAATTTCTCACAGATAACTATCCCTAACCAGTCTACAATGTCCCCAAGTTTCATCCTTCTATCTTTAAAAATGAAAAAGTTATAGGCGTTTTTGTAAAACAACACTTGGCTATGGGAAAAAGCATTCAAAATGGCGTCCGATCCGGATCGGACCTCATCGGATCGGATCGGATCGGATCGGAGGTTGGTCGGATCGGATCGGATCGGATTTTCCCGATTTTGGGTCGGATCGGATTCGGATCGTGGATCGGATCCGATCCGATGCACACCCCTAGTTGGGACTAGTGGGCTGTCGTGTTTGCTGGGAATGTGTCCTGTTTGTCGGCAGTGGTGTTGTTGATGGCAGCAGGGTGCCTCATGAACGTGGGAACATTGAGCATACCTTCAGATGTTTCCCACAGCGTCTGCAGCTGGCTGATTGGTGTGTTGTGGAGCTGGGATGCCCACTGGAGCCCTTTCCATTGGCATTCTGCACGGCTTGGGGATGTCCGCTGCCAGTGAACGCTGTCCGGCAGGGTTCGGTGGGACAATATGGTGACAGGAGAGGGCACGGGGATGTCAGAGGCATTTTTGCCTGAGTTGCGGTGCTCCCTGCTGGGTGGTCGGGTAGTGCCCCTTTGTTCGTGGCCAACTGGGAGCCTCTGGGTGTGGCACGTGTTCTGGGGCTTCTCCCCTGTTTTGTCCTCGTTCCCCGATTGCAACTCTGTTGGGTTGGGGGTTATGCATTTGTGCTTTGTTGCAGCATGGTTCCCGGTACTGGGCGTTGTGGGGTGCTGGTACTGACATTGCTGCCTGGAGTGCGTGCTTCCAGAAGCAGGCCCTCATTGCGCTCCATGCCGGTTGCCGGGGGGAGGTGGGTGACTTCCTTTTTCTATGCCGAGGTCAGCATCGAGATGTGGCCGCTTTTGCCGCCTTCCTCTATGGGCTTCTGTCATAACATACTCGACGCACGGGATTAATGCACTCACCCCTCCACACAACACTTTAATCAACAGACTGCAAGCTAAACAATGTGCTAGCCCATTGTTGTTCTCCATTGCTTAATTGGGCGGATTAGCGTACCGTGAGTTGTGTGTGAGTTTTGTGTTACCCTCCACAAGACACTTTAAGCAACGCAACTGATGGTTGTTCCCCCCCCCCCCGTTGCTTTATGTGTCATCTGAAACCAGCCACTATCTAACAAGAAAAGAAGAGAATTCCAGGCTGACATTCAATCCTTGTGGTTGTACTGTATTCAATTTAAAGGTCCACCCCGCTGCTTTCCTTAGCAGTAAATTTTCATGATTGTTCAAGCTGTACTTATATGGGTAAAACCATTCTAAAACCAAAAATCAAAAATTAAACTATCAGTCCAATCCCCAAAACCAGGCCTAGTTGGCATCATAAATTGAAGCCAGAGGCCCTAGTCCTTTAGATCCCATCTAAGGGAGGGGGGGGCAAAAGCTGCCCTCATCCGGAAAGCCTCATTGTAGACCAGCCAGGCCCCACCCTTGTATTCCGTATACGCATGGTAAATTATATGTAAGTATATAGTCAGTATCCAACCCCAGTCGGGAATTTCTGTTGTAACCCCACCCCATATCAATTAGAAAACCTGGCAACAAATTGGCCCAGGTGCAAGCTACTTTCTTACACCTTACCCTGTCACGATCTTTATCCGTTTTCTTATCTTTACACTAAGTTTCAGGTTCCCGAAATAACAGGGAAACGATGTCAATAATTTCCCCCTTTAATATCCTCTCTCAAGTGGCTGGTAAGAGATGATATCTCAAAGGAGTTGACTTAGCTCCAGTAGAGATAGGGCCCACATCCACCCTAGCAAAAGGATCTTGTGTGCTGGGTATAGCCTGCACAGTGCTTGATGTTGTAGGCCCGGCCTGACCACGCGAAACGGAGGCACATGCAGATAAAGCGGTAGGGGGCAGCTGTTTTTCCGGCTCCCCCACAGGGACCGACTACTCCCCAGGGGGCACTAGGGGCACCTCATCTGCTGCAGGCCTCACCGTGGGCATTCTGCTTCTTCCCACCTTGGAATTTTCCTGAGATGGGCTCTTCGTCTGTACCTGCACCAAAGCAGCCGGATATGTATGATGCCCAGCAGCTGCAGGTATATTGTCCCCCACTGGCACTCTGACAAAGGTAGAAAGATTTGAACCAGGCAGATTCTGCCCTGTTCAGCTACTTTGCGGCTGGGCCCCATGCCCTGTAATACATGAGCAAGTGCAGGCACAGTTTGCGCAGCCTGCTCACCAAGCCATGCCACCACCAGAAGAGCCCTGCTGGTTGCCAGGAAGGGGTGTGTGCCATGCATGCGGCCTGACAGCTATTCGCCTCTGCTCTTTTCTCCTGGAGCCCAGCTGGGCACCTGGGAGTGGCATCAGTTACCCATATGGCACCTCCCCCACTTCCCTGCTGTTCTAGCTGCCTGAAAACTGCAAAGTAGAGGCACGCTCCACTCTCAAGGCCTCATCTGCTGCGATTTTTGTAAGTGTGCCATCCTTCTCTTCTTGCAACTGCAAAACAAGAAGGTGCTTTGGGGTGGGTGCAGTCACTTAATGAAGGAGTCTCCACCACACCCTTGCCAGTGGTGCCATGATGTCACCCACCAATGGGGATAAGGCTCGTGTCCTCATGCCCCCACCTGCCACTGCCTCCCCGTGTGCATGGGAAATGAGGGAAGGGCATTTCCAGCCTATTTCCTGGCTCTCAGCCTGCAAAATCTGTATATATGCACAGGGATTCTGTGCAGACTTTTCACCCAGGCTTGTCTCCAGTGACATTGATCCCAGCCAATTGCCCACCATGAAGACAACTTTTCTGATCTTTGCTGTCGCTGTCTTGGCTTTCCAGGCATGGGCTGTGCCAGATCCAGAGGCAATACCCACACTTGGGCTAGATGTTGATGCAGGTGAGTGGCTCCCCGGTGTAGGATTTGAGGAGTTTACTGGGTCTAGATTGTGTTGAATTCCCCAAACAGCTTTGGGGGGGGTCTCCTCCCAAATCCTGTATTTTAGATGCCTTCTAAAGGTTCTGGATTTTGTACTTGTCGGAATGTTTTCTTGTTGTAAATTGTATGTCATAATTTATTTTATTTTAATTTTTGTTTTTTAAATTGCTAAGAGTTATTTTTAAGTATCTTCACAACCACTACAAAAACAATGAAAACAACAATGGGACCCTTCCATCATGCACTTTCAATACCACATACCATGCTCCACTGTCACTTTGATGAGATGATGTATTGTGGAGGGACTATGGGGAGTGAACATTATATGTGGTGTGTGAAACATGTAAAAAGACGGCTCTTTGAAGAGCAGGTAAAAACTTGAAAGTGCCTGGCACATGCTCTGGTTCTAGATCTGTAATGGATAGTGCTGCTTTTTACATCGATCGTGCTTCTAAATGGCAAATGTGTGTGCGACAAAAATATTGGGCAGTTCCTGTATTTGGTAAGAATATAGGACATCATTCCCCAACCTGCTGCCCTCCAGATGTTTGAGATTACATGTCCCAGCATTCCCTGCCATGGGACATACTGACTTGCCTTTGGAGGGCAGTAGGTTGGGAAAGGGCTGCTCTGAAAAAAAAGTGGAGTGGGTGACTCTAAGTTGTTCATCATCAAACCAGTAACTTAAACCAAGGGATGAAGGATGGGATTCCCTCAAGTCCAGCTGAGATCAGGTGCTGTAGAATATGGACCTGCGAGGAGTGGTGAGGCTGGGATTTCTGGCAGACCCAGCTAGACAACTTTATGGCCTGTTAGTCCCTCTGTTTGGTAGCTTGCAGGAACACCTGCCTCATAAAGCAAATAGGCACATGGAAACGGGTATCATGGTCTGCCACTTAGTTTGTCTTTTGTAGACTGCAGTCCAGACCTCTTCAGGAAGGGGAATAGTGTGATGTGGTTGGTGGTCAGTCTAAATCTCCAGGGATCCCTGATGTAGCAGTATGGACCAAACTCTTTGGAAAAAAAGGAAGGAAGCGGAGTGTGTATGAAAGTGGAGGAGATTAAAAGGAAGGTATAACAACCTATTCCAAGGAGAGATCTGAAGGCCAGGTGAACATGGATCCAGAGGAAGGTTGAAAGAGAACTTCCCTCGAATCCAGGATATAGAACTCAGCAATGTCCAGGTGGGGACAATTAATCCAGGTAAAGAGTGGAGAAATATTTTTAAAATGAAAAGTGCTGCAAAGCCCAACCTTCACCTGGAGGGTGAAAACACCAAGCTGCTTAGGAGCTAGGTGCCTGGTTCAGAGAAATGGGGATTGGGAAAAGATAGCTCAAAACAATTTCTAAGCCAAGGGAAAATTGAGAAAAGAGGGCACATCTTCTCTCAAAATGGAGGCAAGAACCAGGCTGAGTCAGTTTCTCAGACTTCACACAACACAACTCTCTGCCCACAAGGAAAGACAGACCTGCTCATCAACTAACGTTTTACTCCAATTCAGTTCTATAGCTTCTTAGTAGGGGTATGCAATGGATCAGGTCCATGAGGGGGAGGAGGGGGCTTACCTGCCGGGGCCTTCCTCTGCCATCTGCGGGCGCCAGCGCATGGCAGCGGACAGCCCCACAGGTAAGAAGGAGTGCGAAGGGGAGGCCTACCAGCCGGGGCCATCCGCTGGTGGATGGCAGCAGATGGCCCGGCATGTACGGAGGAGGGAGGGGGCTGCAACGTACCTGCAGGGGCATTCGCCACCTTCACCTGCCATAGATCTACTGAGATCTAGGCTTCGCAGCCTAGTTCTCAGTAGAGCGACAGGTGATTAGGACATAACCTGGTGCTCTACTGAGGACTACGCCGCGAAGACCAATTCTCAGTAGATCTATAGCAGGTGATGGTGATGGACGCCCCGGCAGGTAAGGAGGATCATGGGGGGGCTTACCTGCTGGGGCCCATCCACTGCCATCCGCTGCCGCCCGGGTGGCAGCGGATGGCTGCAGACAGGCCCGGAGGTGAGGAGGATCGCTAAGGAGGAGAAGGGAGGGAGGCCCCCTTACCTGACCCGGGTCATCCACTGCCTCCTGCTGGTACCCACGGGCATCAGCGGATGGCAGCAGATGGCCCTGGGAAGTAAGGAGCACGAAGGGGGGGCTTACCTGCCAGGGCCGTCCACTGGTGCCTGCGGGCACCAGCGGATGGGAGCAGGAGGCCCCTGCATGTAAGAAGCGTGATGTGGGGAGGGACAGGGAGGGGGAGTTAGGCCCCCACTCATCCCCCCGCCACCATATTTCTCCATAGATTTTCATTGGGGGAAAGCTTTCTTTCCTCCGATGCAAGTCTATGGGGGAAAATGGCGGCCGACCTGAAAATCGAACATCCGATTTTCGGATCGGGATCGGGTCCGATCTTCTCCAGGGGAACTCCGATTTTGTTCCGATCTGTTCCGGAACAAAATTGGAGATCCCGATCCGGTCCCGATCCGGGGGGGTCCGTGCACACCCCTACTTCCTAGTTGTTTAGTCTACTCACACTGAGCGGATTGCTTGTCCACATCCACACACATAAAGAGAGGGGCCAGAAATTCAGAGCTGCTTCTGCTTTTACCAGATGGCGGTTATCCCGTCCTTCCCTTTCCCCCATCCTCAACATTCTGAGTGCTACATTATGAGCTTCCATAGGCTTTTATTAGGAAGAAATTTCTCTTTAAAACTAAATAAATTAATATTTTAAAAAAGAATTTCCATTCCACCAAATAGAGTAGAAAGAGAATAAGGAAGCAACCATGGTTAACATGTGGCAGCCATCCTGTCCCCAATAGAAAAGGGCAGAAATGCTGTGATTCATCCAGGTCTTTGAGTGAAGGCCAAGACAGAGATTTTTACATTAGCGGATGGAGAGATATTAGTTTCAGAATCTTACATTTAGCTCTTTCCAGATTCCATTAAGCTTGTATACATTAGTTGCTGGGGATCATGGGTGGGAGGGTGCTGTTGCACCGTGACCTGCTTGTGGGTACCTGGTCGTCTGCTGCTTGGCCATTGTGTGAATGGAGTCCTGGACTAGATGGACGCTTGATCTGATCCAGCATGGGTCTTTTTCTGCTCTGAAGTTCTCATACTTCATCCATACCAATTGACTTCACCGATTTGCAGCCATTCAACAGTTACTCTTAAACACAGTAGAACCTGGCCAAGCATGAGGTGTTCTCTCAACTATCAGCTTCAAAGGAGAGATGCTGCTGTTTGTTACAGTTCTTCTGAGCTCACCAAACAGTAGGACTGTGCACCACCTTGGGCTGAATCTGGAGTGGTGCTAGGTCAGCCCAAGGCACCCCAAGGCTGAGTCATAGTACCAAAGCCTCAGGGGCACTTCTGGCTTATTCGGGGTTGTGCTCGGCCATTCCCCCGCCCGCTCAGAAAAGCTGGTGCAAGGCTGGCCATGAGTCCAGGTGAATCTATTGGACTCAATGGACTCACTTCCCTCCCTCTCCCCCAACCCTCCCCAGGCTCCAGCTGCCACCATGTCCACCGAGACATACCAAATACACGACCCCTTCTTGAGAGCCAAGGCCCATGATTTAAATTTATCATTAGGGCTCTCTGTTTTTAATATATCTCTGGTCACAAACTATGGCAGCCTTAAAGGGGAAATAGCCTATTAAGGCTGCCATAGTTTGTGGCCATAGATATACGAAAACAGAGAGCCCCCATGATAACTTTAAATCCAAGTACACCTCCAGCATTTCCAGGTAAGTCCCGGCAGCAGCTGTGGGTTGGTGGGGGGCAAGGGACTCCTGTTTGGCCTTGTTTCCAGCTTGCCTGGGTGCTGGCTATGTGGATGGCACCCACGAACCTTCAAGGCTGACCTGCTTTGGAGGCAGGTGAATCTCACCTCAATTTCAGTGCCTAGACGAAGCAGGCACCCCCTGAACCACAGCAAGTCTAATCAGGGCTGTCTTGCAGCCTCCGAAACGGCCTCTGAGGTGAGTCTGGGGAGCTGTGAACAGCCCTTCCAAACACCTAGAATCAGCCTGTGGAACTCATATTGAATGACAGACCTCAGCCTTCAAGCAGTTAATGTCAGGCTGTTGGTGTCATGATGCAGTAGTGTGCTAGGTTGGAGCTAATACACTGAAATTCAAAACTGGATAGATGGAGATCTTGTGGGTGAGCGGTTCCCATGTCTGGGAGTATGTATACACTAGTGCTTTGTATCGGTGTTGAAACAAAGAGGTTACTGTTGGGACACATTAGGTATTCCATATACCACTTTTCTAGCATTATTTCCCACTTTTTATTCATATTATCCAAACTACTGTATCAGGTGTCATTGTGTTTGCTATGAGGTATAAATGTGCAAAAGGGACAGAGCATCACCATGATGGGAGCATATCGATATGACACAAGGTGTGGAATAGGCCTGGGATTTCAGGGTTTTGCTAGGGTTGCCCTACCTCTCAAAGATCAGCTGGGGGAGGGTCCTAAATTCATCATTTTCCATGCAGAGAGAAGTAAACTCCATGACAAGCAGTGCCTATTACCAGGTAAAGCTGGCATGCCAACTGTGCTCTTTCCTAGAGAGTGATAGCCTCAGGATGTAACTTCTTGCTGGGACTACTGCAATATGCTTTATGAAAAGCTTCCTTTCTGGTGTGGAACCTGCAGATAGAGCAGAACATTGAGGCCTACATGGAGTGCCTTCAGAGTTGTATGTTTCTTTCTGGCTATGAGAATCCTACTAGACATTTTTGAGGACTTATTGTAGTCTTTTTTCCTTTTGAAGGGTATTCAGATTTTCTGGAGAGTTCTTTATGACCGTACTGCAGCTGGGAATGCTATGTGCAGTGCCTATTCTTTTCCTTATGGATTGTAACCTCACTATGTCTATACTATTCAGAATTGCCCCTAGCCTGGGTGGTTGTAGGAGGACATTCATCCTTTGCCCCTTTCAATAACTCTCATCTTCTCTTGTTCCAGACATCTGCCATCTACTGATGTAGGTAATAGACAGCCATGGGTCAACTTAGGATCCTTCTATTATCTATCTATCTATCTATCTATCTATCTATCTATCTATCTATCTATCATCTATCGGGTGTGCAGAGCAGGTATTATCTGTCCCTAACTTTGGGTTGCAGCTCCAATGAGGCAATTTTCCATTCTGATTTTCAGAGGGGGTCTGTCTCCTGGCACCAAAAGTTTACCCGTCAGAAAACCGCTCCTTTTTCAGGTAACAGCTACATCCTCATCTATGGAAATTAACAGAAATGCTCAAAGCTCCCTCAGTTTGAAAGATAAACACATGGAAATTGGTACTGTGACAGATTTTAAAGAGGAATGTAGGCATGCCAAGTTTTGAGCAGATCCCTTTATGCAGTGATTTATAGAGAATTTTTAAATCCAAATTCAAATGTCCTTTCAGGCAGCACCTCTCGTGCCTTGATCTGTATGGCGGAGCAGGACACAAAGCAGCAGGAAAACTAAAAGTGCTTAGAGCTGTAATAAATAAATAAATAAATAAATAAATATTAATAAATGCCACAACAGCAGGACACAGCTTGCCCATATTCAGAGAGGACACTGGACAGGAGCAGAGGCTTGCAGGACGAGGAGGTACGAGCAAGGCATGAGGGACGAGGAGGAGGAGGAGGAGGGGAAGTTAAGGAGCCCCCCTGGACTGGAAGCTCAGCCAGCAGCCAGCCAAACACTCACACACTAGCAGGCTTGGTTTTTTTTTTTTTTTAATGTCAGTGTGAAGGGACTAGACTACAGAAACACAGCACCCTGGGAGTTCTAGCATTTTTAGGAAGGAGAAAGAGCTTAGAAATATAAGTGAACCAAAAGACAGTGTGGCTGCCTGGCTGGCTGCAAATCTCTCTCTCTCTCTCCTCTCTCACTAGCATGACAACTGGCAAAAAGGACAAAACACTGTGATTGGAGGGGGGACAGGGAGACAAGTGTGCCTAATGGCTATTGGTTAGCCACAGATGTCAATATACCCTCGACCCATTCAGCATCTTCCAAATATAGAAAAATTCAATTGACACTTGTGCTCATGCACACACACACAGCGTTGATGCCTGAAAAACAGTCAGGTAATTTTGGAGACATTAGAAGCCCTTATTGGCCCCATCTCCGCTCTAGAAGATTGACTGCACCATGGATGTTCTTGGTTATCAGATAATTCTGGTGTGGAGAGCACACTCCTATTATTTATATATTGCAGTTTTGTACTATCACATAGCCAATGCTCTGTGCAGATTACTATTTATATGTACCCCCCCATAACGCGGAAAGTATGTGTGTGTCATGTATTTCCAAAAATGTTTACCCACTTCCAGATAAGTTAGAAACTTGACACAGTGATAGGTCTGGCTGTACAATGTACCAGAAAAATCTAAAAACACGAATTTTGGGGGTTTAGGTATTTTTAAAGAATTTCATAAAAACCTAGGATTATGCCTACAACTCCCAGCATGCCTTGGGCATGAGGCCAGACTTACTGGCCTTTGGCAGCCATTGTGAGTGCACAGGTTGGTGGCTGCTGCATGTCTTTTATAACCCCAATTCCTAAGGTTGCTCTCGAACGGTCAACCAAATTCCACATCAGAGGAAACATCCCACATCAATGGGCTGCATCCATTTGTAGTACCTCCTCCCACAATCTGCATGGTTTTAAAATGTAACTACATACAACAGCATGACCTTGAGGGGCTAAACACACTTAAAGGCACTCTGCCCTGATATCACTGTTTTCTCAGAATCTGGAGGAAGCAAGTTTGAAGCCTTTGCCCTTAAGAGGGACGGAGGAAGGAGAGGCACTCTGTGAATGCCCAAAAACAGACCTGACAAAGGGGTGAAGTGCCCATCCCAGCTCCGGCCCTTTAGTACAGGCTCCTGATGTAGCACTTGGTGGGTGAGAAGAAAAGGCCAAGGCAATCCCAGCAGGATTGGCCAGAGCTGGGTGCATCCACTGATAGCCGCTTACCTCCCCTCATTGGCGATGCTACTCCTTGATGCTCTATTGAGTAGCAGCATCAGCAACAAGAGGATGTCTTAGGGGAAGTGGGCACCTGCGGGTTGCCAAAGGCATGCTGGGAGGTGTAGTACTGGCATGTAGTGTGGCTGATTTAAAATAAAGTATGGGTGAACAAACCCTGACCTCTCACTAACTGTCTTTCTTCTCCTACCTGATGTTCTCCAACTGCCACTAACCCTGCCCAACATTCCATTCTAGTCTCTCCAATATCAGTCAATCCTCCATTCACTCTTCTGTCTTAATGGTATAGTCAGGCTGTTACATAAAAGTCATTAACTTTATTCAGAAATCCACAAGCAAGGAGCCACAACCAAGATGGCCTGCTCTCTAGTTGTCTTCCACCACATCTCAGATGGTGTTCAAAGATTAACAAGTTACTCAGGAACTTAGGCTTCTGCCTATAACTCCCAGCATGCCTTGGGCAGGAGGGAAGGCTTTGGCAGCCATTATCTGGTAGTGTCTCTCCCTCCTGGGCCTGAGGGGAGAGTATGTGGAGCCAGCTGCCTCAGTTGCTAGGCCCCATTGGGAGCAGGCCGTTGCCAACGGCAACCAAGCAAAACATCAGTCAGCCAGCCAGCTCTCTCACGACCTACCTAGGGCACCAATTGCACAGTGTAGTGTGGACTGGCTCAGCCAGGCTTCACTTCCCATGAGCTTCAGCAGCAGGACCCCCATTGGGCAAGTCAGGCGCCACAGCAAAAGGCATCCCGGGAGTTGTAGGTTTTGTTTTCTTTGGGGGCAAGGAAAATTATGGTGACAGCTTTAAGGCAGCCCTGGCCATGCACTGCAGGTGAGAGAGAGGGGTGGGTGGGGAAGAAACTAATTTAATTTGTTTTAAAATTACCTCACAAGCCTAGGACTGTCCTACCTTGAAGTGTTGTCTTGAGGGTGAAAGAGAAAAAAAAAGAAATGAATTTAATTTGTTTAAAGGTTTATTCAGGCCTAGCACCGGCCTGCTACTTTAAGATGATTACCTCGCAGGCATATATTTTAGGGGGCCCAAGCAATGCCAGGTAGAAACTTGAAATCTGGCATGCTGATATGTCTGGCTGTACAATGTACCAGAAAAACCTAAAAACATGAAATTTTGGATTTTAGGTATTTTTATGTCAGATAACAGGCCCAAGTCACCAGGTTCCTTGACCATCCTGGCTCTCTGCCAAAACCTGTTAAATGTAGATATTATATAGTAAATTATACCAATACAGTATTCTGTATTCTGGCTGCTTTCCTTTTTTCATAATAATAACTTCAGAGCACAAGCATACAACAGTTCCTCGTGTCCACTGGGATCCGCTTCCCTACTAGATGTATTCAGATTTCTGGGCGATTCCACTTATTATTTGAAAACATATTTCTCGGTTTGCATCTTTTTTAGCTGGTAGAAAGGGTGTTGTGTGTCCTGATTGTTTTTGAAGTTTAGACACCTGCTCTGGCCAAGGCATGAGGGGAGGTGTCGACTTTTCTCTTCTCCCAGGCATTTAACAGCATTTGTTGAGGGTTTTTTGTTTTTGTTTTTGTTATTGTTATCGTTGTTATTGTTGTTTGACCCAGAATAAATGTTTTAAATGGATATTGTATTTATAATATGTTTTTATGCTCAATGTTTTTAATTTTTGTAAACTGCCTTTTGAGCTTCGGCTATGGGGCAGTATATAAATGCAATAAATAATAATAGTAATAGTAATAGTAATAATGATAATAATAATAATAGGCATTTGAGGTAAAACAAAAAATGTGGTTTATCATGAAGCTCTAATTTAAAATACAGTTCTGTATTTTAAATTACAGTTTGTAAATTGATTCTAACAAAACAATTTACAAACTAAAAAAAAAACATCATTCACAAACCCGAGCAAAGCCGGGCATATCAGCTACTCTCTACCTGTAAAGTGGAAAGTATGTGTGCGTCACTTATGTCCGGAAATGTTCACCCACTTCCACATATTGTACTGCCTTAATACTGTTCACCCAGACAGATCTTCATGTACATGGATCAGAAAAAATCTAAAAACATGATTTTGGGGGCCTTAAGTATTTTTTAATAATTTAATAAAAACCTACGTTTATGCCTACAACTCTCAGCATGCCTTGGGCAGAACTCCAGAATGTCTTGGATGGGAGGCCATACTTACTGGCCTTTGCTGGCCATTGTGATTCCTAAGGTCAATCTTGAGCAGTCAACCCAATTCCACATAAAAGGAAACAACCCACATAAATGGTTTGCATCCATTTGTGGTGCTTCCTCCCACCTTCCATTGTGGTTCTAAAATCATAACTAGATACAACAATTTGACTTTGAGAGGCAGAACTCTGGACATGCTCAAACGTACCCTTTCCTGATGTCAGTGTTTTCTCAGAAACTGGGGGAAGTGTGCATACAGCTTTCAACCTTAAGAGGGAGGGAGGGGGTGGTACTTCCAATATGGATTCGATGGACTGGGATTGTCTTTCCTCCCGTGGGAGATAAACGAAAAAGAAGAAAATCCCAATAATGAAAGCTTCAAACTGTAAGTGAAAAGAAATGTTTATGATGGGAAGCACTAAAGAATAAAGAGAAGTTATCTGCGAGGGTGTAGATAAACCAGCAGACTTGCATTTTAACGATCTGGGAGAACAACCAAGCTGGGACTGGAATAGCAGACGGCGCGTATCTCTGTTAATACAATTTTAAACAAAGGCACATAATAATTTGTACTTACGGAGGATACTGGACAGTGTTTGCTAATTAGTTAATTAGCAGAGACTTAAATAAGAGGCAACAGAGAGCTTGAATGCCGGAACTGTTGGCTGAATGCCAGATGACCAACAGAGGGGGGAAGTAAAAAAACCTTGCCAAAGAAGTGGTTAAGAGTAAAAGAACACCCCTCTGACAAGAGTTGGTGTTGTCTGACTAGAAAGAATTCAGAAAATTTAACAACAGTCATGATGAATGGGAAAACAGGGCCGGCGGCATCCGGAAGTGGAAATCATAAAAATGGAGCTAAGCCAGGAGCAGTTCCTAAGATAACGAAACCATAAATGGAGCCAATGTCCTCTGAAGCGTTACTGGCTAGTATTCAAGACATGATAGATAAACAGAAGCAGGAAATCATGCAAGAGGTTAAGAAGGTCCAGATTTCTCATTTGGAAGTGCAAAGCACTCTTCAAAAGATGAATGACAGATTTGCATCCTTGGAGCAACTATCAGAGCAGAACAAAAATAAGATAGAAATGCAAGAAAAATGTTTAGAGGATATGGACTTATGTTTGATTTCTATGGAAGACAGAGATAGAAGAATGAATATACGCATCAGATTCTTCCAGGAACAGTAAGGGGAAAACCCCAAAATGATGAGAGACAAGGTCATGCAATGGATTAAGGAGATGAATTCTCAAGGATCACGGGCTGAAGAAGATTTTGAAAGGATCCATAGAGTGGGTCCAAAAAGGAGTGGGATGGTCCCAAGAGACATAATTGTAAGATTTGCCAGCTTTTACAAAAAAGATAAATTGATGCAAACCATCAGAAGGGCTGGGCAATTGATGTTCCAATCTTCACAGATACAGATCTATAATGATCTTTGTTATCATACAATCCAATGGAGGAAGAGTGTGAAGTTGTGTACAACTACCCTGCGGAAGAATTCAATTGTTTATAGCTGAGGATATCCCGTATTCCTGAGATTTATGTACAAGGGGAAACAACAGAGAATAACATCATACGAGCAAGGAATGGATCTGCTGAGGAGCCTGGTTCTGTTGGAAATAGAACAAGAAAGAGAAGAAGAAGGGGCAGCTGGAGGAAGCAGTTTGTGACTGAGAAATGGATTAAAGAGGGATTATAAGAAGAGAGAAGGGAGGGAGAGTTCTGTTTTGGTTCCATGTTGGAAGTCTGCCATCCCCCCCCCGAAGGATCCTAAGAAGAGGGGAAGAGGAGCCATTGCCCGGGGGAACCTGGGGTTGAAAGGGGGGAAATGGGGGTTGTATGTGGGGGGAGGGGTTGGGGAAGTGGGGGTAATTGTGACACATTTGGAGACCTACCGAAAAAAATAAAAATGGAGATATGGAAAATAAAGTTAGACTAATAACTTTAAATGTCAACGGGTTGGGTAGTGTCATTAAAAGGAAGAGGATTGAAGGGTTGTTGAATAAAAGGAAAGCTGATATAATTTTTTTACAAGAAACACATCAAAAAGAAGATGGTAGGAATGAACTTAAAATGAGGAATATGGGTATAAATGAGAAAGCATATGGGACTTCTAATGCAAGAGGTGTTGCGATAATAATCTCAAAAAAATGTGCACTTAATGTGGTCAAAGTGGTAAAGGATGTGGGGGGAAGATTCATTATAATACATTGTGTCTTGGGGGAGGAAAAATATATATTGATAAATGTATATGCTCCAAATGGAAAGCAAATGGATTTTTATGATAAAGTGTTTAGTAGTATGGGAAATGTAGAGAATGCAAATATTGTAATGGCTGGAGATTTCAATATGGTGATGGATAAAATGAAAGATAAAGATATTATAAAAGGTATAGGGAAAACGGGATTAGCAAAAGTAATGGAGCAAAAAGAATTAAAGGATGTTTGGAGAATAGTAAAAAGGGAAGAAAAAAAATATACCTTTTATTCATCAAAATATAAGAGTTTCTCCAGGATTGATTATATATTTGTCTCAAAGAAGTTGCTTTCCAAGATAATGGATTGTGAAATAGATGTAATTAAGGTTTCAGATCATGCATTAATGAGCATGGATATTAAAATAAAGAAAGATTACAGAGAAGCCAAAAGATGGAGATTAGATACTAAAATTTTAGGTTATAAAAATAATGTGGAAAAAATGAAAGAGGAAATTAAGACTATATGGGAAATAAATGAAACAGGGATAAACTCACAAGGGATAGTTTGGGACACGATGAAAGCAGTAGTGAGAGGAATATGTATTAGAGAATCGTGCAAATTAAAAAGACAACAAGAAGCACATAGTAAAAAGATTGAAGAAGAGATTAAGGATTTAGAGGAACAATTTAGAATTAATAAGGATAAGCACATATATGCCCAACTACAAGCAAAAAAAAAAAAAAGAACTTGAGGGAAAGGACATTGAAAGAGTTCAAAAAGAACTAATATATTTGAAAAGGAATTTTTTTGAGTATAGTAACATAAATTCTAAAATGCTGGCAAGGTCCACGCAATCAAAGAAGGAAAAAAAATATAATAGGGACAATTAAAGATAAAACGGGGAAAAACTGTAATTTAATGAAGGGTAAATTAAAAAAATTTGAGGAATTTTATCAGGAATTGTATACATCAGAAGCAGGTCCACAAACAAGAATACAGGAATATATAGAGAAAAATTGGAAGATAAGATTAAAAGATAAGGACAGGGATTATAAAAAAGCATTAGTGATGGAAAAAGAAATAGAGGGAATTATTGATAAACTGAAAGGAGGGAAATCTCCAGGAGTTGATGAATTGGGGCCGGAATATTATAAGATATTTAAAGAACTTTTATTACCAAAAATGGAAAAAATTATATAATAATATAATAAAGGGAGAGAAGACCCCACCATCGTGGGAACACTCGCGGATAATATTAATCCCGAAACCAAATAAGGATTTATCGGACCCAGCCTCATACAGACCTATTTCTTTAATTAATCAAGATTCTAAAATATTTACAGCAATTATGGCAACAAGATTAAATACTTTTATAAATAAGTATATAAAAAAGGATCAATGTGGATTTATTCCAGGGAGGCAAATGCCAAATTTAATAGGGAGGGTACTGAATATAATAAATATTATTAAAAGAAGGAATTTAAAAGCAGGATTGTTAGCTTTGGATATTTTTAAAGCCTTTGATTGCGTGGAATGGCCGGCGTTAAAAACTATTATAAAGATATTTGGTTTTGGAGAAAGGTTTATGGGAGTGATTAATCAGCTTTATGCAAACAATAAGGCGGAGGTAATGGTAAACAATGGTTTAACACAACAAATTACCTTAGCCCGAGGTACAAGACAAGGGTGTCCTCTCTCCCCAATATTATTTGCAATTGTTATTGAAATATTGGCAATTGTTATAAGGGAGGACGAGAGGTTGAAAGGGATAGGAGGGGAGGAAAAAATAAAAATTAATATGTTTGCGGATGATACTTTATTGACATTAGAAAATCCGGGGGGAAGTATAGAAGAAATAAAACAACATCTGAGAGAATTTGGAGAGGTTACAGGATTACAGGTAAATTGGGGGAAATCAGAAATGATGTTATTTAATTATGATAAAGTAGAAAGGGATGAGTGTAGTTTAAAATTAGAGTTGCAGGTTAAAAATAAAATATGCTGTTTAGGAGTTTATATTACGAAAGAGTTAGAAAGCTTAGAGGAAATAAATTTTAGTAGTCTAAAAAAACAAATAATGGAAAAGTTAGAGGCTTATAGGAAATTAAAGCATTCATGGTTTGGTAGAATAGCGGTTATTAAAATGAAAATATTACCAAAGATTAATTTTTTGTTTAGAATGTTACCAATCAAAATAACAGAAGTAGAATTAAGAAGTTGGCAAAGTATGATAAATAATTATTGTAACGGGGATAGAAAACCAAGAATTAATAAAACAAAATGGTATAAGATTCAAAGGAAAGGAGGCTTAGGACTCCCGAATATAAAGATGTATTATATAGCTAATCAATTAAGATATGCTATAAATAGTATAGTAGGGGAAGATGATTTAGAATGGTTAAAGATGCAGACAGGGGAAACAGAGTTAAAGTTACAAAATGTTTTTTTTTAGTAAAATACAAAAGAATCAATTGAAGGATATGGAAAATCCCATCCTAAGGAATATCATAGAAATTTGGGAAAGGTATAAAAATAAATTATTGCCAGGAATTTCTCTTCTAACCCCAGTTGTTTTATTGGAAAACTTCCCAGGTAATTTGAGAAGAGAATTGGAAGGGTTACTGAGGGAAAAAAATAATTAAAGTGAAAGATTGGGTAAAGAGACTGGATAATAAAAAGCAAATAGAAGAGGTTCTAATAGGGCAAAAAAAAATTATGGTTTAAGAGTTTGCAATTGGAACAGTGGATACAAAAATGGAAAAAGAAAAATAAGGATTGCAGAAAGGAAACAAGATTTGAAAAGTTAATTGAGTTTAGAGAGAAGGAGGGAGGAAATAAAAGTAAAAAAGGTATAATAAGTGAAATATATAATATATTGTTAGAGGTGAGTGAGTCTCAAGAATTTTTGAAAACAATTTGGGAAGATGATTTAAAAATGCAAATTACTGGGGACAGATGGGGGAAGATATGGGAATTAAGAACTTTATAGTTGCTATCAATAAGGATAAAAGAAAATCATTATAAAATAATTTGGAGATGGTATCTCACCCCTGTAAGACTACATCAGATAGATAAGAAAATGTCTAAGCTATGCTAGAGGGGTTGTCAGGATGTGGGGACATATTACCATATGTGGTGGACATGTGAATATGTAAAAAAAAATTGGAAAAGAGTTTTTAAAGAAATAAGTGAGATATTGGGTAAGAATGTGGAAGCAAGTCCAAATATAGCTTTATTGGGGTTGTTTGATAAAGAATATGGAAGTAATAATAATATAATAGAATTGATAAACAATCTCCTGACACCGGCTAGATTAATGATAGCTAAAAGCTGGAAAATAGAAGGGAATTATAGTATAGAAGAATGGTACAAAGGAGTGTGGGATATTGCAATTAATGATAGATTAACATGTGTAATGAAAGTTAGGATGGGATTAACCAAAAAGAACTATTTTGAAAGTATTTGGGGATTATTTTTAGAATATGTTTTAGTAAAGGGGAGAGGATGTACACCTTCAAAAGAATCACAGCAATTTTGGAAAAATGTATAATATAACAGCAATGAAGTTCTCATGGGTAGGGGAGCACAGGGGGGATGTGGAAGGTTGTTTATGTATTGTGTTTATTTTATGTATTATATGTTGAAAATTAAATAAAATTTAAAAAAAAGAGGGAGGGAGGGAGGGAGGAAAGGAAGCACTCTGTGCATGCCTAGAAATCAGCTCAATGAAGGGGGGAAAGTGCCTGGCCCAGCCCTGGCCCTTCAGTATAGGCTCCTGATGTAGCACTTGGTGGGTGAGAGGAAAAGGCCAAGGCAATCCCAGCAGGATTGGCTAGAGCTGGGTGCATCCACTGATAGCCGCTTCCTTCCCCTTATTGGCGATGCTACTCCTCAACGCTCTATCAAGGAGCAGCATTGGCAACAAGAGGATGTCTCAGAGGATGTGGGCACTTGCTAGCTTCCAAAGGCATGCTGGGAGGTGTAGTACTGGCATGTAGAGTGGCTGATTTAAAATAAAGTATGGGGGAGCAAACCAGGTCACTATCTCTCAATCCTAATTTAGCTCCCACTTCCCTGACCTCTCACTAACTGTCTTTGTTCTTCTTCTACCTGACTTTTTCCAACTGCCACTAACCCTGCCCACCATTCCATTTTAGCCTCAGCTATTTCAGCCAATCTGCCATTCATTCTTCTGTCTCAATGATATAGTCAGGCTTTCACATAAAAATCATAAACTTTATTCAGTAATTCTTGCATCTGTCTTGGAATGTTTTGGTTTAGTTATGACAAGAAAAAATGCAGCATAAAAACTCATCAAGTTAAAAGGCCTTGGAAAATAAAATTTTTAAAAACCCCTCAATTGGCACTTAAAACCCCTTAACGCAGTCACTAGGCCAGCCTGCCTGAGAAAAAGAAATCCACAAGCAGGGTACCACAACTAAGAAGGCCTGCTCTCCCACCATATCTCAGATGGTGTTCAAAGATTAACACGTTATTTGGGGACCTAGGTCTACAACTCCCAGCATGCCTTAGGCAGGAGGGAAGACTTATCAGGCTTTGGCAGCCATTATCAGGTAGTGGTTCACCCTCTTAGGCCTGAAGGGAGAGCGCCATTGTGTCCTATAGAGCTGAATTTTTTTTTAGAAAAAAATGTCTATAACTTCTGTATTTTCAAAGTTAGAGGCTTGAAACTTGGTCACAATGCCTATGAGGTATGCCTAAGTATGTGTATGGAATTTGAGATCGATCCCTCCAACCCTCGATTTTATATGAATTTATGAAAGAACGTTTAAGTTCTGACAGGTCAAAAGTGGCACTATCTTTCAAAAATTCATATCAAATGCAGGGGTGGAGGGATTGATCTGAAATTTGGCACATATGTACAGCAACATGTGCTAGACATGTGTATGAAATTTGAGATCGTTCCCTCCAACCCTCGATTTGATATGAATTTTTGAAAAATCCTGCAACTTTTTGACAGGTCTGAATGAACGCATGTGGCGAGCTGTCATTCTGACCTATCAGAACTTAAACGATCTTTAATAAATTCATATAAAATTGAGGGTTGGAGGGATCGATCTCAAATTTCATACACATACTTTGGCATACCCCATAAGCACTGTGACCAAGTTTCAAGCCTCTAGCTTTTAAAATACAGAAGTTATAGGTTTATTTATATGGCAGTCCGATAATCCGATATAATCGGGCTGAAAATTATCATCTCCCATAATTATCGTAGGGTTTCCTAATGTATCGTTATCGTTAAATGCATGCATGATAAAGAGCTTATCTTATCATTATTGGACATTTTAACGATACAATACACATCCCTAATTGTCATAACCAGTATAAATTGCTATTATTCCTTTAGGACATTCCATAAATAAAATTTCTTCAGCAGGAGATATTGAACATTGCTTTATCCTCTATGTGGCTCCAGAGCAGTGGCATAATGTTACTAGCACCATAAGGTGGTGGCTTGACCAATATCCAGGGTCATGTGTTGTTTGCTGTTAATGATACTATCTGGGTCAAATAGCAGCTTTGGGAAAATTTGAACCAGGAAAACAGCATGGATGGGTGGGTGGTTGAGTTAAATTCTCCCCTGCTATAACCCAGATCACAACTGGGTCCCTACAGCTGCTTTTTGTTAAGGATCTTAAGCATGCTATTTCAGCACAACTCAAGCCACATGCAGTTATGCTGTATCATTCTATGGCTGAATTTGGACGACATATTAAGCAACGGAGGGGGAAATAGCGTACTGACCGTGCGTTAGGCAGGCGGTGCTCCCCAAACGACACGCTGCAGCCGGCGCTGCTCGGCACCGGCAAACGCACCGGTTGCTAAGAACGGACGGCAGCCATTTCGGTTGTAGCATTTCCTCCCTCCCCCTCCCTCAGTCCCACAGCCGTATCCCAGCATGCACCGTGAGTTCTGCCGGCTGTATAGAGCAGCCGAGGTTTTTGGCTGCTCTGGCCGGCAGAACTCTATCCCCAAACGGACTAGTCTACGGAGACCAGGGGGGCGCTCTATTTGTACAACACTTTAAACAACGGGGCTTCGGGCTAAAGAACATGCAAGCCCGTTGTTTCCCTCCATTGTTTAAATTGCCGATTTGTGTACTGTCAGTTGTGTGTGCGTGGTGTGTTACTCTCCACATGACACAATAAGCAACTCAACTGACGATTGTTCCCCCCCTCCTCCGTTGCCTAATATGTCGTCCGAATTCAGCCTATGTGTCTTCACTTCCTTATGTATGCACTTACTGTAGTTCAGGTGGTTAATATATACACAAGTTCATTGAACTGAAAAGTTAAAAAAAATAAAAATGTGCCATGGTGTGTCTTCAGAGCACAGGTATGTCAGATAAAAGGCCAAAGTCACCAGTGGCCTTCACCATCCTCACTCTCTGTCAAAACCTGTTAAATGTAGACATTATATAGTAAATTATGCCAAACTAAACTAAAAATAAACTAACCAACCCAAAGATGAATAAGGTGCAGAGAAATTATTATTTATCAAATAAATGTCATAAACATTATTCATGGACCCGATCAACGCCGGGCATATCAGCTAGTCATTTATATAATTATTTGGAGTCAATTCCATTGAACTCAATGGGATTTATGTCTGAGTAGGACTGCAATGCCAATGTATTGTTGGCTTTTCCCCCTTAATGTGTTTATGGACTAAATTAACACTTTTGTTTGGATTATTTCTTTCCCCCTTCGGCACCCTGTAAATCAAGGACACACTGAAAACCTTTGCCAATTGTCAGCAAATATTTCTCCAGTTGGAGAATACAGTCCCTTACTCTACGTGTCGGTTACAGGAGCAGGTGAGACTGCTCTGATATAACATATCACCATGGCATATGCACTGCAGTCACGTTTTCCCATATCACAGCCTCCGCTCCGCATCTTTGTTTCCATCCTAAATTTCCTGGTTCTCGGCCTTCCAAATCTGTATCTATACACAGGGTTTCTGTGCAGACTTTTCACCCAGGCTTTTCTCCAGTAGCATTGATCCCAGCCAATTTCCCACCATGAAGACACCTTTTCTGCACTTTGCTGTTGCTGTCTTTGTTTTCTTTTTCTTTTTTTTAAATAATTTTTATTAATTTCAACAATATAATACATAATAATAAAACATAAACTACATAAAATCCAAACAATACCTAATCCTCTACAACCCCCCCGTGCTACCCTAACCATGAGACCTTCTCTTAATCAATCTTCATCTTTCCAAAATTTTAACGACTCTTCTGAAGGGTGACCACATCACACCAGTTTTAAAGTCTCTTCACTGGCTGCCAATCAGTTTCCGGGCGAAGTACAAAGTGTTGGTTATTACCTTTAAAGCCCTACATGGTTTGGGTCCAGGTTACCTACAGGATCGCCTTCTCCCATACAATCTGCCCCGCACGCTCAGGTCCTCTGGGAAGAATTTATTACAGTCAACAAGAACTAGACTGACAACCGTTACCCAGAGGACCTTCTCTTCTGCCGCTCCCAGATTGTGGAATGACCTGCCGGGAGAGATTCGCCAACTTACTAGTCTTCAGGAATTTAAAAGATCTATAAAGACTGATCTCTTCCGGCAGGCCTACCTAGATGAATTTTAAAGTGTTTTATTGGTGTTTTATTGGTATTTTAATGATGTACTGGTTTTATCTGCTTTTAATCAGTTTTTGTATCTTGTGTTTGGTGTTGTTCCCCGCCTCGATCCGTTGGGAGAGGCGGGTGATAAATAAATATATTATTATTATTATTATTATTATTATTATTATTATTATTATTATTATTTTGTCCCTTCCCCGATCTTAATACATATTCCAAAAAGGGACTCCATATTTCTCCAAAATCACTCTTGCTGGACATTCCCCTCTTTATTTTCATTTTACAAGTCAGCATATCATTCAACGCCATATCCCATATTTCTTTATTCCATTCTTCTATTGTATAGCTTCCTTGTCCTTTCCAATATTTAGCAATCATTAATCTTGCGGGTGCCAGGAGGTTGTTTACCAATTCTCTCTTAATTCCCTTCTCATTCCCTCTATCCCAAATTGCTAGTAGAGCTATCTTCGGGTTTAATTCCAATTTACTTCCAATTATTTCACTTATTTCTTTAAACACCCTTTCCCAAAATTTTTGTACATGTTCGCAGCTCCACCACATATGAAAATCGGTTCCATCCTCCTGACATCCCCTCCAACACTTCTTAGACACTTTTTTATCCATCTGGTGAAATCTAGACGGTGTGAGATACCATCTCCATACAGTCTTATAGAAGTTCTCCTTAATTCTTATCGATAACAACTTTAATGTTCTTACATTCCATATCCTCTCCCAATAATAATCTTTAATTTTATCTCCTACATCTTCTTCCCAAATCTCTTTTATAACTTTAAGTGAGTCCTGAAATTCATCCTCTATCAATATTCTATATATCTCACTAGTCCACCCTTTCTTAGTTCTAATTTCTTCTTTTTTTCCTTCTAGTTCAATTATATCTTTAAATCTTGTATTATTTCTACATTTCTTATTTCTTAATTTCCATTCCTTAGTCCAATTTCCCAATTGTAAACCTTTGAACCATGCAATCTTTTGTCTTTTTAACAGCTCTTTAATTTGCTCATTATCCTTCATATTTTCCATCCAATTCCTTAACTTAATTATTTCCTGATCTTTCAAACTCGCTTCTATCTCCGCTTTTAATACTCTTGGAAAATTTCCCACTACTACAACTGGGGCAAGTGGAGAATCTCCCGGTATCAACTTCCCTCTAAATTTCTCCCAGATCTCTAAAATATTTTTCAACAATGGGTTGTCCAGTCCCTTCCAATCTTTCTTTTGAATTTTACTAAAGAATATATTCTTCAATTTATAATCAATTTCTCCTGTTTGCATTTCCAGCCATTCAAGATCTTCCTCTCCTATTATACAATTTATAACATATCTTAACTGATTGGCAATATAATAATACTTAATATTTGGAAGTCCTAAACCTCCTTTCTTTTGAGCTTTTTACCATAATCATTTGTTAATCCTAGCTCTCTTATCTCCATTACAATAAGCGTTAATCATATTTTGCCAACTTTTTAAGTCCGCTTCTGATATTTTAATCGGTAACATTCTAAACAAAAAATTAATCTTAGGTAAAATCTTCATTTTAATAACTGCTATTCTACCAAACCAAGAATGCTTCAATTTTCTATAACCCTCTAATTTCTCCCCTATCTGTTTTTTTTAAAGTTACAAAGTTAAGTTCCTCTAATTTTTCTAAATCTTTATCTATATTAACTTCCAAATAACGTACTATATTTCTAAAACCCAGCTTAAGTTTACACTCCTCCATCTCTTCCTTATTATAATTAAATAGCATCATTTCTGACTTCCCCCAATTCACTTGTAATCCCGTAATTTCCCCAAATTCTCTCAAATGCTTCTTAATCACCTCCCCACTCTTCAGGGGATCTTCTATTGTCAGTAATGTGTCGTCCGCAAACATATTCATTTTTATTTTCTCCTTTCTTCCTATCCCCTTTAAACTTTCATCTTCCCTTATAGCATTAGCCAATATTTCTATCACTATTGCAAACAAGATCAGTGAAAGTGGGCATCCTTGCCTAGTTCCTCGAGCTAGTGTAATCTGTTGCGTTAACCCATCCTTAACCATTATTTCAGCTTTATTATTTTTGTACAGCTTATCAATCACCCCCATAAATTTATCTCCGAATCCAAATGTTTTTAATATTATTTTAAGCGCTGGCCGTTCCACGCAATCAAAGGCTTTGAATATATCCAATGCTAATAAGCCTGCTTTTAAATTCCTTTTTTAAATAATATTAATAATATTTAAAACTCTTCCAATTAAATTGGGCATTTGCCTTCCAGATATGAATCCACATTGATCTTTTTTAATATATTTGGCTATAAATGTACCCATTCTTTTTGCCATTATTGCTGTAAAAATTTTGGAATCTTGATTAATTAAAGATATTGGTCTATAAGATGCTGGATCTGTCAAATCCTTACCTGGTTTCTGAATTAAGATAATTAGGGATTGATCCCACGATGGCGGAGTCCTTCCTCCTTCTATTATATTATTATATAATTTTTTTAATCTTGGTATTAACATTCCTTTAAATATCTTATAATATTCCGGCCCCAAACCATCTATCCCTGGAGATTTCCCTCCTTTTAATTTATCAATAATTCCCTCAATTTCTTTCTCAGTGACTAAACCTTCCATATAATCTCTATCTTGCTTCTGCAACCTTATTTTCCAATTCCTCTCCACATATTCCTGAATCTTGACTTGTGGATCCATACCTGATGTATATAGTTCTTTATAGAATTCCTGAAATATAATTAGTTTATCTTTCATTATATTACAACTATTTCCTAGCTTATCTCTTATTGTCCCAATCATGTTCTTAGCCTTTTCAGACTGCGTGGATCTAGCCAACATCTTCGAGTTTCTATTATTATATTCAAAAAAATCTCTCTTTAGGTATAACAAATTCTTTTGAACTTGTTCTAAATCTTCTTTCTCCATTTCCTTTTTTTTAGCTTGAATTTGGGCGATTAGACGTTTATCTTTAGTCTCTCTTAACCTCTCCTCTAAATTCTTTATCTCCTCTTCTATCTTTTTACCTTGTACTTCCTGTTGTTTTTTTAGGGTGCACATTTCCCTAATACAAAGCCCTCTTGCTACTGCTTTCACAGTGTCCCATAATAAGCCCTGCGAGTTGGCCTCTCTTTCATTTATCTCCCATATTTCCTGCATTTCTTTTTTAATTTTCTCCACAGTATTTTTATTATTTAAAATCCTTGTATCCATTCTCCATCTCTTCGCTTGTCTATAATCTTTCTTCATTTTAATATCCATCATCATTAATGCGTGGTCGGTGACCTTAATTACCCCAATATCACAATCCATAAGTTTAGGTACCATGTTTTTTGACACGAAAATAAAATCAATCCTTGAATAGCTCTTAAATCTAGGTGAATAGAAGGTATATTTCCTTTCTTCTCCTTTTAAAACTCTCCAAACATCCATTAATTCTGTCCCCTCCATTAATTTACTTAGTTCCGTCTTCCCCTCCCTTCTAGAATCTCTTAAAATATTATCCCTATCTTTCCCTTTATCAAGTACCATATTGAAATCCCCTGCAATCACCATTTTCTTTTTACCCACCTCTCCCACTGCATTAAATACTTCATCAAAGAATTCCATTTGTTTCCCATTTGGAGCGTAGATATTGATGAAGACATACTCCTCCTCTCCCAACTTGCAGTACATTATGAGATATCTTCCATTTTTATCTTTCTTTACACTTTGAATATTAATACCACATTTCTTTGATATTATTATTGCTACCCCTCTCGCTTTAGAAGTACCATATGACTTTTCATAAACGCTGACATCCCTCATTCGGAGCTCATTAACCCCTTCTTTTGCTTGATGAGTTTCCTGCAAAAAAATTATGTCTATATTTTTTCTTCTTAACAACATTTCTATTCTTTTCCTTTGATGACTGTTCCTAGCCCTGTCTGCTTTAAAACTCTCCTTTCACTTTTCAGGCAGTTACGCAGCTATAAACTTTCACTGGGGTTTGAAGTTTATCTTTCACTTTCCATACATTCCACTCCGTCTTTCCCCCAGTTCTCTGTCCACCCTACTGCCTTAAGTCATAAATTATATGTCCGTTTTAAAAAAAAAATTATATATTTCTTTTACCTTCTTTCGTGCTGTATTTCCTTCCGTGCAGTCCTTCGCTGAACTGGTAAACAAGCCTCCGTCCGTTTCACAGTCTGTCCTTTATTACTTCCCGACATCTTTATGTCTTTAAATCACATTCCAGCTGCTTCAAGATAAGGAATTCATGCTTAAAACAGCTTCTTCATGGAGAGCAAGTGAATTACGACCTCATTCCATTCTCGGCTAGACCACGCCCCCCGCTGTCTTTGTTTTCCAGGCATGGGCCATGCCAAATCCAGAGGCAAGACCTGCACTTGGTCTTTTGCATCATGTGGGTTAAGTGGTTCCCAGGTGTAGGATTTGAGAAGTTTACTAGTTCTAGATGGGGTTGCATTCCCCAAACAGCTTGGGGAGGGGGTATGCTCCCAAATCCATCACCGTCCACTGACACTAAAGAAAACTCCATAGCAAGGAGCACCTATTACCAGATTCAATTACCAGATACAGCTGGTATGCCAACTGTGCCCTTTCTGGAAAGGGATAGCCTCGTAATGCGAACTCAGGCTGGGACTACTGTAAAATGCTCTATGGCATGGAAATGGCAGATGGTGCAGAACATTGACCCCCTGGTGGTAAGCACAGTGTGTTCTCAGGCTGATATTATGCTTTTGCTATGTAAACCCTGCCAAGCCTGTTCAACACCCTGACATTTGCAAACAAAGCCAGAATAACTGTCAAAGACCACCTTCCCCTTCATAAGGGCAGGAAGACTATCTGGGGACTTCTTGCTCCTGGAACTGCAGCTGGATGACTATCAAGTGGCAGTGACCCAGGAGCAAGCCTGTTCTATTCCTCCCCATTGGATAGGAGGAATTATCCAGCCTGTGTTTTAGATGCCTTCTAAAGGTGCACTTCTTTCCTCACATCTTTCCCAACCCGATTCTGGATTTTATATATTTCGGGATGCTTTGTTGTTTTGAATCACATTATTCGTTTCACTCCATATCACGATGTATTTTTATGTTTTTTAAAAGTCTTCTTGTAAACTGCTTAGAGATATATCTTTAAATAACTTCACAACAGCAACACAACAACAGGAACAACAACACGGGACCCCTTCCATCATGCACATTCAGTGCCACATACCATGCCTCTGAGCCCCGAATGACAGAAGATAGAAGCCCATGGCGATTATGCTGGGGTTCTCCATGGAACAAACCGGTGTGCTCAGATTCACAGGCCAATTGTGTTTTATTCCATCCATTTCACATAATTTCATCTCCAGTTCTTGTGTATTCATCTTGATTTTCATATTCCGGATTACGAGCAATAACACTGACTTTGGTTCTGTGCACAGGAAACATTAGAGAACCAACTAATGCTACTGCATGTGTGTTGATGGGTGGTACATGCCTCGCTTCCTTTTGCCCTCTTGGAACTCAACGCATCGCGAGATGCAGTGCATTGCGTCTCTGCTGTAAACAGTGAGGCTGCATTCCTGATTACATTTTCCCTTTCCTAATGCCAGTCCTGCTGGTGCAGAGGGATGTGCTGAATCCTATCCCCAATTTTGGGATTTTTCCTCTCCCTACAATAGAAGCATATTTATTTTCTGCCTCTTTCGCAAGGACTGGGTTGTTTCCTTTCTGGAGAGGGGGACTGGTTTTACACATACCTTTTTAAATTTGGGACATGGGTGAAGGAACTGCTTTCTGTTTTATTTTTAATTTTCTTGAAGGACACCCAATGCACTTTACAGACAGGCTTCTCCACCTCAGCAGCACTTCTTGAATTCCCATGAGACCACGGGGTCACCCTTTCACTTTGGCTTTCAGGAAACTCTACAGATTTCACTCTTCAAAGAGTCCTGGGCTGATTGCAAACAAGAAGAAATTGGCCTTTTGGAGTGTTAGAAAAACTCTTCTGTGCCCTGTGTTGCTGCAAGGCAGAACAAGTTTCTCTAAAGCGCTAATAGCCCCATTTGTTCCTGATTTGTAGACAGGCTTGTGCAACCTACACGCCCTTCCTGAATGCCTATATTACAGGGCAAAATCGCATTGTCTCACAGGTTATCAGAAACAGCTGTCAGGGTGAAGAAGCCTCCCTATAAAGAGTCCTGGGCTTCTGAAAGTACAAGGGGCATTTTAAAATAATAATAATAATAATAATAATAATAATAATAATAACAACAACAGCTGTGCACTGCCTTGGGCTAAATCCTTGAATCTGAGTTGAGGCAGGCCAATTCAGCTTGCCTTGGGCGCAATCTGAGGCAATACCAGGTTCTGCCTGAGGTACCCCGAGGTTGAAACAGATCGGTACCAAAGCCTACAAGGATTCCTCAAGCCAATTTCGGGCAGTGGTGAACATTTCACCCTCCTGCCTGCCTGTATGGGAAAGCCAGCATGAGGCCAGCCAGGGTACATGTGAGTCCTTTGGAATCACCGGAATAACCTCCCTCCCTCCCTCCCTGTCCTATCCCTGCCCTCCTCTCCCTTCCTGATCACCTTCAGAACCACAACCAGGACTTACTTTGCCAGGATTCGTCTTCTTTATGAGCCAAACCACAATTTACAGGTAAGAAACACAGGCTCTCTTTTTTAATAGATCTATGGCCGTAAACTATGACATCCGTAAAGGACCATTTCCCCTAGTTTGTGACCATTGATTTATATTTAAAAACAAGAGTCCCTGTGATTTCACCTTTAAATCACTGCTCGGCTCTCAGGGAGGAGGACGCATGGGAAGGTAAGCTATAGTGGCTATGGGTTTGAGGAGGTGGGAGAGAGCAGGGACGGAGGAGGGAGCGGGGAGATCAATGGATGCCCTCTCGGGCTTGTGCCTGGCTTTCCTGGGTGCTGGCAGGAAATGGCTGTCTCAGGGGGGTGATTTTGCTTCAGCTTTGGTCCTGAAATGAGGCAGCCAAGCCCCAAAACATCCTAATCGAATTGGGGCCATTTTGGAGGCTCTGAAACAGCCTCTTCATATGTTAATTTTGCCATAATAACAATATTCCATAGTTTCTCCTACCACACATCCCTAGAAGTTGCTACAAGGGGTGGGCTCTCCTCACCGAAAATTGGGAGGGTCCGATAAACCTCCAACAGAGGTTGGGCCATTTCAAAACCATCAGAAACCTGCGGTGAGGTGAGAAGATTGTTCAGAGCTCTGAATGGATCCAAAGTGATGAACTGGTTTTTAGGCAGTGTTAATTCCCATTGAAAATAATAGCATGGTTACCTGAAAACGGAGTAGTTTTTTGACGAGAACCCAACAGTGTGGAGAAATGGACCCACTCTGAAAATCAGAGCGGAGAGTCACCTCATTGGAGCTCTGCCCCGAATTTCGAGGAGGAGCAGACCTGCTCTGAACACCCCTAGTTGCTATTTGTTCTCTCTAATGCTTTGCGTATTATTGCTGAAACCAACATAAAAGCTGTAATTCCATAGTCTTTTGAGCAACTAATCCATGCATGAAAGAAAGAAGCATTGAGGCTGTTGTCCTTTTCCTACCTCTGCTCCTGGAGATCCTATAACCAGGAGACACAAGGGATCATACCTGAGAGCTTCTGCATGCAGATGATGTGCTCAAATCTGAGCTAGTAGAATTTGGACAGGATCCAGTCCATCAAAAGTTTAACATAAGTATGTAAAGCAACTGCTGTTGAGCTCAATATGATGTTGGTCCTTTTTTCTTCCCCTTCTAAAAAAGGGGGGGAAAACTATATGACAGCCATTTCTATGGAAATGCTGCACTCATGGGGAGCTGAATGGTGCCTTGTCTGTGGATTTGGGTGGCCAAGAGAGGGGGGTTGTTTTGGTACAAGTCTTAATTTTCCATGTTTTCCAGGAAGGTATTTTTCAAAGGCAAGATCTACATTACTGCTTTAGACTGGGTTGTAATAGCAGTGACAACTGTTGGGGCATATTCAGTTTTCAAACCATTTTCAAAGTGTCAGCTCTTGCTTGGTGTAGATCTGGCCAAAGTTACCATTTCTACTTATCCCTTTCAACAGTTTTCAAATTCAGATTCAGAAATGAATTAAAATGTGGCAGTTCCACAATATGGGCCAGCACGGATAAAACCATCTCTTTCTTTCCCTCTTTCAATAAACAGAGTTTAGAAATCTGTGGGATCTCGGAGCCATCCCATTGCAACCTCATCAAGGGAGCAACCGTGGGACACTTAATTTGGGCTTGAAAATTCAGTCACGGCTTGAATTTAGACCTTGTTTACTTTGGAAACACTCCCTCTTTCTGTACTAACATTATAAATCAATAAAAATATGCATTGCAGTCATTGTTGAAGATGTATGCCGTGTATTTCTCACATTAAAATGAACTACCCTGTTTACACTTTTAAGAAAGTATCATTATCATGAAAGGGTAAAACAGTGCCCCTTTAGTTCAGGCGAGTCACAGAAACACAAAACAGAGCACCCTTTGTTAAGGCTTGTCAAGAAGAGATCCCTTTGATGGGTTGAGTGAAATTCTTCTGAGCTTTAGAGCACTTGGAGCAATTATGCCATAGGTTTGTGGTATGGAACCAACAAGCTCAGCTATATCCCCCAGGTACTAGGGAGGCAGATATGTGGGTTGACACTCTGGCAGATGCAACCAGGCAGGTAGGCAGGCAGCTAGTGGCGAGGATGCATGGGGAATTTCATTTTTATTTTCCCATACATGACAAAATGAGCGCTCATCACTAATCTTTTTTTGTTGTTTGTTTTCAAATGCAATTTAGTTCAATTTCATTTCCAATTCATGTGAATTTATCTTGACTTTCATGTACTGCTTTATATGCATTAACACTGATTGTTGTTCTTTGCTCAGAAAGCATCCGTATATCGAAAACTTATAAATGTTGGTTCATGGCTGGTAAATGTGAGTTGGACACTTGCCCTGATGGAACAGAGGAAATTGAGAGATGCAGCAGCACCAAAGTGTGCTGTAAAAAGGTGAACTTGCATTCTTTATTCCAATAATAAATGAAGGTAATAATAAATGCACAAGCAGGATGCAAATCCTGCTTGTGGATTTATTACCTTTTCCCACCAAAATACGTTTCATTGTTGTTGTACTGCTAATGTAATAATCCTAAACATCCACCACACCAGACAATTGCATTTTTTATTACAATATTAAATAAAGACAAGAAATGCACAGTCCTCCTCATGGATTGATGACCTCTTACCACCACCCCTGAAATATGTTTGATTGTTTTTGTTCTGGTCATACAAGAATCCTAAACATTTTGCCACCATGCAATACAATACATATTACAAAACAGTATATGCAAAAATCAATCAGAAATCCCTTCTCTGGATGACTTGAACAGCATATGTACATTTTTACAATCACTTACATTCGCAATATAGGTTTGTTGTGCATAACTCAAAATTATTGATAAACGATTTTCTCTTTATATATCTTTCAATTTCATGAGCATCTCTCAGGTTACAGAGCAACAACATGGAGTATGTGGATATATTGCTTTATACCTATAAAAATAATTATAGATGGCCTTTAAAAAAATGAAAACCTTATTCATCCTCTCTTTGTCTTTTACTGCTTGTTTAGGATATTATGTTTACTTTGCCTTTATACTAATAAAAAATCCCGTATGTTCTCCATCCGTTCATGTCTAAACGGTGTGATTTATCCTCTCCATCATTTTACATACAACATTCTTCTTGCAGCCGACATAAAAGCTGCTAACTCCATAATCTTTGAGCAATAAATCCATGCATCCATGCATACAATGAAGAAGCACTCAGACTGATGTTCTTTGCCTACCTCTTCACCTGGAAGTCCTATCAACAGCAGATGCCAGGGATCATACCTGAGAGCATGCAGACAATGTGCTCAGCCTAGCAAGGGAGAGTGGAATGTGAGAACATCACTCTGTGGCTCTTTTGAAGGCCAGCAGATTTCCAATTCAGATTCAGGAGTAAATTAGAATGTGGTATTTCTACAGCATGGGCCAGCAAGGATAAAACCATCTCTTTCTTTCCCTCTTTCTTTCACAGATTTAAGAAGTCCATAGGATCTCAGAGCCGTCCCATTGTTCCCCCATGAATGGAGCAAAAGTGGGAGACTCAATTTGGATTTGAAATTTGACTCAGGCTTGAATTTACACCTTGCTTATTCAGGAATCACTTCCTCTTCCTGTACTACTAATAAAAATCAATAAAAGATATGCAATGCAACCTTTCTTGAATGTGGATCATGAGTATTTCTCACATTAAAATTCACAAATCTGTTTTCACCTTTAAGAAAGTATTGTTTTCATGAAAGGGTAAAGGAGTACCCCTTTAGTTAAGTGGAGTCACACAAACACAAAAGGGGGCACAGTGTTTTCAGGGTTTTCATGGAGACATGCCTTTCATGGGTTGAGTGAAGTTCTGAGCTGTGGCTCTACAGTTAGTAAGGTTTTCCTGCCCCATCAATACCTATGGCACTAATTGCTGGCCGAGTAATACTGTCCATGCTCAGCTTCATTTTGAAGCTAGAATGTTGTCAGGACTCAAACATTTTCAGATGAGTTCTATGCTACAGCATAAATCTCATAAACATGATGTGCAGTGCCTATTCTTTTCTTTACGGATTGCAACCTCACAATGTCTATTCCATACAGATTTGCACTTCGCCTGGGTGGTTGTAAGAGGACATCCATCCTTTGCACCTTTCAATCGCCCTCATATTCTCTTATTGTAGACATCCGACCAGCTACTGATATAGATGATAGACAGCATTAGGTCAACTTAGGATTCTTCTATTATCTATTTATTTAAGCCTTATCTTCTGGCCTTTGAAACTGGCTGGAATTTTGACGATTGACTTCCCTTGGTTTTTGAAAAGCTAATATCTCCCCACCACACACAGAGAGAGAGACACTCCATTTGCACAAATGACGGGACCAGAAAAATGGATCCATTTTATGTAAATGAAATAATAAAAAACAATATTTCTAGAATCAGAAGAATATTTCTCAATAGTCTGCTGCTGGTTATCAGAATGGAAACATAGTGAAATCCTAGAATTCCCCGTGTGCCACATCCCTAATAAGGAGTTCCCTCTGTGGCACCTCCAACCCCAACATGACCTACTTTAACTTTCTAACACTTGCAACCTCCAAGATTTAATCAGAGGTGGTTCTTGTGCCTGTCTTGGCCTCCAGCACAAACCATTTCATGGCGAGTCCTGTAGCCCTCTGAAGGTGAGGTCTCTGCACTTCATGCCCTGAGGGAAGTGCCCACCAGAAGAGGGGAGGGGACAGTCATAGAACTCTTTCACTCAGATGACTTCCTCCTGGCTTCAGAGTGTCTGAACTGCAGAAGTATGTCCTGGTTAAGAAAGTCTTAGGGTTATGCTGATATACCAACTACACCCTTATCTGGACAGGGATAGCCTAGCTGCAGTTATCCTTGTTCTGGTAACCTCTCTTCTGGATTACTCTACTGCATTACACGTGGAGCTGCCTTTGCTAATGGTCCGGAAACTTGAGCTGGTCAAAACCAGGCAGCAAAATTGTTAACGGGGACTGGTCAATGAGTCCACATTACCAAAGTACTTTTTCAGCTGCACTGGCTGCTATACCACTTTGAAATTTTGGATTGGCCGCCATTTTGTGTTATCGTGGTGGAGTAAATTTTCACTGAGTTGAAAACCACCCCAGATAATAATAATAATTTCATTTATTTCTTACCCGCCTCTCTCTCTGAATCAAGGCGGGGAACAACATAAAATATATAATCCATAACACTGATTAAAAGCTGATAAAAACAATACATTATTAAAATACCAATAAAATATCTCATATAATAGAATAACAAACTCACCGCCAAGTAAGAGCAACAACCATAGGAGTGAAAAAGAGAAAGAAAGTCTCTTAATGATCTGGGGGATAAACCCTCCATCTCTCATTATACAATCTGTATAATGTAAGACGTTAGTCTAATTAATTACTCCGTTTATCAGAAAAGATTCCCCGAGAAAGATTAAAAAATACAAACAACATTCATAGACCTTGTTCCCTGGCAAGAAAAAGTATGTTTCAATCTGACGACAAATTCATCCCATGCATTGGCTCCAGCTGACTATATAATGGAGCATGAGGTGGACTTTAACGAGAGAGACCTGATGTCATCCCTATCAGGCAGGCTAATGCAAGAGCTGTAGCAATTGCTAATCACTGGCTGGGTTCGGACATCACATGAAGCAACGTAAGGGTAAATAGCGTACTGACCGTGTGTTAGGTAGCGGAGCTCCCCACGCTACACATTGGCCGCCTGTGTTGCTCGGCTGCGGCAACCGCACCATGCGTTAATATCGTACGTGGCCGTAACTGACAGACCATCTTCCATAATCCCCATCCACCAACCACCGCCAGGCCTCCCAGGTGTATCACAGCACACACAGTGGCCCAAAATCCATGGCCACTGACAAGGAAGCTACAGGAGGACACACCTCTCACACCCCATTGGCCGCTCATAGCGACCGGGTGGGACACCACAGCCCCAAATGGAACAGCAGCAAGGAAGAGCAGATAGATCGACAGAGTGGCCGTCCCCTGCCCCAATAATACCACCCCAACCATAGGCACCCACAAACTGGCACACTCGGATCCCTGATGGGACTGCGCAAGGACCGATCGGCTAGCCACGAGCCAGGCACAAAGCATGTCCAATCCATCCCCCACAGTGCCCCAGAGCGCCATCCATAGCTAAGGAAGGTTGCACTTGGCCAATGGACTTGCAAGCCTCAACCGAAATGCACACGTGGGTGACAGAGCCCTATGCAAGGCAACCCTACCCGATAGTATCCCAAACCCTCCCTACATTGGTGGTGCGGCAGCCACGAGGGCACCCTACGACCACAAATTGCCTGCAGTTCATGGAGTCTTGTTCCCCTTAAACTGATCAGGGGCTAAGAAGAAATCTCATCACACCAAAAGCCATGTTGCATCAAATCAAGGGGCCACCACAGGCTGACTCCATGGCTGTCCTCGCCCTCTGGGTCCACGGTGCTGGTGGAGCTGCTTTACGGTGCTCCCGGGTGTCTCTGGTCCTCACCTGGTGTTCCCCGTCCCATGTACTTGTGGGATGGTTGGGGCTAGTGTGCTGTCGCGTTTGCCGGGAATGTGCCCTATTTGTCAGCAGAGGTGTTGTTGATGGCAGCAGGGCCCTTCATGACCGTAGGAATGTTATGCATACCTTTGGATGTTTTGCACAACATCTGCAGCTGGCCGACTGGTGTGTTGTGGAGCTGGGATTCCCATGGGTGCCCTTTGCATTGCCATTCTGTGCAGCTTGGCGATGGCCATAGCCAGTAAGCACTGTCCGGCCGTGTCGGGTGGAAGAAGGGGGGCTCCGTAGCTGCCACTTCCCCAGCCCACCTTATTCCGGGAAAGGCGATGGGAGAGGGCAACTGGACATCGGAGGTATTTTTGCCTAGGTTGCAGTGCTCATTGCTAGGTGGGCGGGTTGTGCCCCTGTGTTCCTGGGCAACTGGGGGCCTCTGGTGGCACATGTTTTGTGGCTTCTCCCCTTCTTTGCCCTCATTCCCCGATTACAGCTCTGTTGGTTGGGGGCTGTGCTGTCGTGCAGCACAGTTCCCGGTAATGGGCGCAGTGGGGTGCCGGTACTGGCACTGCCGCACGGAGCGCATGCTTCCAGAATCAGGCCCTCATTGCGCTACATGCGGGTTGCTGGGGGGAAGTGGGTGACTGACTTTGCTATGCCAACATCAGCATCGAGACGTTGGGGAGGTGTTGGAGCGGCTGGCCACGCTCAGCCACTTTTGCTGTCTGCCTCTATGGGCTTCTGTCATAATGAACTCGACGCATAGGAATAACGCACGTACCCCTCCACACGACACTTTAATGAATGGGCTGTGAGCTATATCTCATCAATTCCGAGATGAGCATCCCATGCACAGGATCTTGAGCTCTGAGGAGGACATTTGAATTATAAATGCCATGAATCATTTTAAAACTCATTTAAAAGAACATAGGACGTTTGCACCATGTCCTCGATTTCAACATGCAATCTTTCATTCCAAATCCTATGGTTCCCTTCCAGTAAGATTCATCACTATTGCATCGTTTTCGGAATAACGAGCTCAACACCATGTGACTTCCTTGGAAAGTCACAACCTTTCATTATTAAAAATTGCCTGCAGCGATTTCTTCCTCCTCAGTTCCAAGAAACTGACTTGCTGGCGCCATAACTAGGAGAGAAACCTCTCGTTATTGACATTGACACCAAAGCAGGGGACGGTGGGTGGGTGGGTTGTGTGAATGCACAGATGACCACTCATAGAACTATGGTTACAGGTAAGCAACCTGCATTTCTGCTTCGTGGTCTCTGTGCATCACACATATGGGTGATCAAGAAGCTCAATTCCCGATGGAGGGTAGGTGTTGATCAATGTTCTGTGGCAAGACAAACAAATTGCCTGCAGTTCATGCAGTCTTGTTCCCCTTAAACTGATCAGGAGCTAAGAAGATATCTCATAACATCAAAAGCCGTATTGCATCAAATCAAGGGATAACCTTGGGCAGACTCCACGGCTGTCCTCGCCCTCTGAGTTCACGGTGCAGGTGATGCTGCTTTACGGTGCTCCCGGGTGTCTCTGGCCCTCACCTGGTTTTCCCCGTCCCATGTACTTGTGGGATGTTTGAGGCTAGTGGGCTCTCGTGTTTGATGAGAATGTGCCCTGTTTGTTGGCACAGGAGTTGTTGTTGGCAGCAAGGCGCTACATGATGGTGGGAACGTTGTGCGTACCTTTGGATGTTTCGCAGAACATCCTCAGCTGGGCCGACCGGCATGTAGTGGAGGTGGGATGCCCACGGGCACCTTTTACATTGCCATTCTGCATGGTTTGGGGATGGCCACCGCCAGTGAGCGCTGTCTGGCCGGGATGGGCAGGTGAGGGGGCTACATGGACGCCAGTTCCCCAGCCCGCCTGATTCCGGTTTCGCCAACGGGAGGGGGCATGCGGACGTCAGGCCAATTGTCACCTGAATTTAGCTGCTCCCTGCTGGGTGGACGGCCGGTATCCCTGTGTTCCTAGGCAACTGGTGTCTCTGGGTCTGCCATGTGTCATGTGGCTCCCACTCTTCTTTAGCCATGCTTGAGCATATGGTGGAGCAACAGCGTGCTGTGCATGAAATGTGCAGGGTTGGGGACATAGGTTTCTAGGCACAACTGGTCAGACAGCAGTGGGAGAGCAGGTCCCATCTGGTGACAGTCCTCAAGCCCTTTCTTGAGGCCACAGAGACCCTCAGCAGCAATACCGCCATCCTCAGCCAAGTGATCCCTGGCGCCAGGCATCTCCAGACGAAGATGTGGCACTTTCTGGAGTTCGGGGAACCCATCACCCGGAAGCACTTTCCAAAAGATGTGCGGGAAGTAGTTCACAGGCTGAAGGCAGGACTAGCCAAGAGGATGGAGACTACTATGAAGGACAGGATCTACATCTTCGCTACGATGTGTAATTCGTGTGCTAAAGATAGTGTGTGTGATTCCAATTCTTGGCTGGAGTGGGTGGAACTGCTAGTTGGGGAAGTTCGGGCTGCACGGGAAATAAGGCTTGGATAGGCAGCTGCGGCAGAGGAGGAGGACGAGGCCACAGCTTCCCGGGTCAGCAGTCCCTGAAGTAGCAGAAGCAGCATCCCTCCCAGAAGGAGCAGCAGAGGCCTTGGGTTTTGGGCAAATGCCCTACAGGAAGTGGTTGGTGGGGCAGGCAACCAACCCAGCCATCACGATGATGCTGCAACTGCTGTGCAGCATTACCTGGTGGAACCCAAAGGAGAACATCTCTGTAGAACCCCTGGCCTACAGGTTATCACGGAGCCAGATGTGGCCAGATCTGGCTCTGGTAGCCCGAGATAGACTAAGCTGCCCGCCGACCAGTGTTCCTTAGTGAGCAGCTGTTCTTGATGGCGGGCGACGTTGTGATACCCCACCGCTCTCGCTTGGACACTGAGTTAGTGGAGCAGCTCATCTATCTCAAAGTTTGCCTCACAGCAGGGTACCTTAAAAGCAATGTTTATAGACACGTGGAAGGAACTGATGGCCCCCATGGAAAGCAACTTGAAAGAACTGGGCGAGAAAGTTGGAATAATTGCAACCACAGCCTCGGAAGCACTGGACACAGGTATAGAAAAATTCTAAAACCTTAATGCAGGTTCAGAAGGACTATGTACTCTTAAAAGGTCAAGTAGATCTCTGGGACTGTGCAGCACGTCACAATAATTTGCGTGTGAAATACATTAAGGAAGGAGCTGAAAGTGACAATTTGTGTTGCTTCATGGTGAAGTGGTTAAGTCTAAAATCCCATCCCTGATGTTATCTGAGGAAGATATTAACTGTATATATAGAATTCCAGGGGGACGGAGACGAGAAGCAACCTCTCCAAGGGATATTATAATTAAGTTCACCTGCTTCGGCAAAAGGGAAGAGATAAGGAAGAAACTCCGTTCTTCACAGGATCTTACACATGAAGGGCATCAGATAATGATTTTTGAAGATTTAACTTTTGAAACTTTGCAAAAACGACGTGAGTTCCGTCCATATACTAAATGTTTGCGAGATGCAGATATACGCTATAGGTGGGGGAATCCATTCAAGTTGTCTGTCATGAGGGGCTCACAAGTGCTGACCGCCTCCACGAGGGAAGAAATGGCGGAGCTTCTGCAAACGCTGAATATTGGAAGTGGGCCAGACACGGAGACACAAGAAGAAGAAGCAGGAGAGACTTCAGATGGAAATGGGGAGAACACAAGAAGAAAGCAGGGCAATAGAAATAAGAAACATGAGAAACCCAGTTATTAGCCAACAGAACCCAGAGGCTTGCGCTCCCACACTGCAAAAAAATAGAAATAAGACAGTTGAAGGAGTGATGGTGCGTTACAATTATTATAAATAAAGTACTATATGGACAGTGGAGTTATGGAACAGGAATAGGTTAAAAAAATGTCTCTGGAGGGAGTAATGTATTGACTGTACAGTCGTGGGAATTACCCCCAATGGGCATGGTTATGATTTGTTTGAACAAAGTTAAGCGGAATGTAAAGTTGGTCATAATTGCCTTAGGCTGGCTGATTTGTCAGTGTATATCTCATAAGCTGACCTGCACTCAGTTTCGAAAGGAGTGCAGCTTATCAGTAAAGCTGGGGGAGGGAGGAGGGGGAGGGTGGGGGATAAGGGGGAAGTGGAATTTTGAATCAAATGGATACAAGGTTGTAACTTTTACAGTTTACAAGAAGAACACCGTGACAGAGCTCCAAAACAGAAGAAAGACTATTACTACTATAATAAAGAAACATGACAAATCTTTGGATATTAACTTTAAATGTAAAGGGACTCGGAAATGTGATTAAAAAAGAAAGACTAACACGTTATATTAAGAAGAGTAAACCCCCTGTTGTCTTTCTACAGGAAACACACAAGGCAAGAGAGAAAACCCCACTGTTAAAAGACAAGTGGTTCGGCACACAGGTGATTGCCCCTGGCAACTCCAAATCTAGGGGAGTTGCAATTATTCTTAGCTCCCAGTTAGACTTTGTGATAACAAAAAAATTAAAAGATAAAGAAGGTAGATTTGTGATTGTGGAAGGGAAATTAGATGGGGACAAATTCATAACACTGGTTTCAATGCATGCTCCCAATAAAGGGCAACTGAAATTCATAAATAGAATATTAAAAAAGATTAAAACCTTCTCCCAAGGGGAGCTGATACTGGGAGGAGATTTGAATTGGAACATAAAAGGTCTCTCCAGCAAGGACCTTGGTGTGACTGGAAAAAAAAGAAAGAAAGAAGATTGGGAACTGACAAGAGGAAAGGGATGCAACAACTAAAACTGCTAAAAATCTTCCAGAAGTGGAAGGTTTGGGATTTGTGGGGAGAATCGCATCCAGGTGATCAGAGTTATACTTATATCTCGCCCAGACACTCCACTGCAACACGCATAGATTATATTTTAGGATCCCAAATGGTGATGCAACAATTAGAAGCAGTAGATATTGGTCAAATTAAAATCACTGACCACGCCCCCATTACAGCTACCCTAGGACCTATTCGTTTCTCCAAGACCACTCCCACATGGGCATTTAATTCAAACTTATTACTGGACAACAATAGTAAAAAGAGGCTAAGGGAAGATCTAATCAACTATTTTCATATGATGTAGAAAAGGTCACCAGCAGCTTGTTATGGGACACAATGAAAGCTGTAATGAGTGGTCATTCTATAAAAATGGGAGCAGTTCAAAAAAGAAAAAGAGAAATTATAGGAGCAGATATTAAAATAGAAATAGAACGTTTGCAAGCGGATTATAAGAGGTTGGGTACCAACAAGATATACCGGTTATTGGAGAAAAAATGCAAGGGATTGGATGCACTAGAAATTAACCAAATTGCATGTAATATGCTTTATTTAAGACAAAAAAATTATGAATTTGGGGGTAAGGGCTCCAAAATAATGGCCAATAAGCTGCGGAAAAAACGAGAAAAGAGACTTATTAGATCTTTGAGGGGAAGAGATGGGGGAAAGATTCTTGATTCAGAGCAGATATGTAAAAAATTTGCAGAATTTTAGTCAGAGTTATACAGATCATCCGATCCATCAGAAGAGGCCATTGGGAGTTATTTAAGCACAATTAATTTACCTGCCTTAGACAGTGTGGATGCCAGACTTATGGATACAGAGGTGACACTCAAGGAGATTAGGGGAATTATTAAGAACCTTAAAACAGGGAAATCACCAGGGTTGGATGGATTCACAGCTTCATTCTACAAACATTTCCAGGAAATATTAAATCTTTATCTGGTCAGAGTATTTAATGACATATTGACAGGAATGCCTCTACCTGGGACGTGGACGCATTCAAAAATAATAGTGATACCCAAACCTTTTAAAGATCCAGACTGTGTTGAACCATACAGACCTATAACTCTGCTCAATCTGGACTACAATTTTTTTACAATGGTCATGGCAAATCATCTGAAGAAAATTATTAATAAATATATTCACTCAGACCAGACAGGTTTTGTTCCTAGGTGCCAAATTGCTGACCCTATTTGAAAGTTACTAAATATACTTTACTATTCCAAGGCAAATAAGATACCTCACGTGATCATGGCATTAGATATTTTCAAGGCCTTTGACTGCCTGGAATGGCCATTTTTGAAAGAGGTCTTAAGTAAGATGAAATTTGAAAATAAATTTCTGGATGCAACTGATAAGATTTTTAGCCCTGAGTTCTTTGGGATAGTTGTCAGAATAGCTAGTAACTGGCACTCCACCTGCATCTGCCCATCTCCGCCTGCTACCTGTATCTGCCTGCCTGCCATCTGTGCTGGGAAGGGTGTGTTGGCTTGACATCTGATTGATTCATGGTAAGTCGGACTACTTGGCCCGACTTGCAGGGCTGGTTGTTGTAGCCTTAAAAAAACAATCAAGGACATGCAGCCTGAGAGTGAAGCAGGCTGTACGGGTCAGGATGGGCTTCCTCTGGATTCCTCCAGGAAACAGCTCACTCATTGACTTGGTTTTTCATCTCTATTTTTCAGGTGCAGCCTCCTAAACCTGGCTTCCTGGGACTCACTGACTGACTGACTGACTGACTGACTGAAGAACCTTCTTTCCTGCATCTGTGCCCACCTGTGCCTGGCTCCCTGCATTCACATCTCGCCGATTCATTTTGGGGTAAGTACGTTGTACTGGGCCCGCCTTGCAGGGCTGGTTGTCGTTGCCTTAAAAAAAATCAAGGACGTGAAGCCTGAGAGTGAAGCAGGCTACATGGGCAGGGATGGGCTTCCTCCAGGGAACCAGGGAACAAGTCACTCATTGATTTTGGGTTTTGTATCTCTTTTTTCAGGTGCAGCCTCCTAAGCCAGGCTTCCTGGGGCCTTCAGGCTGACTGCCTGCCTGACTAACTGACTGAAGAAGAACCTTCCTTCCTGCATCTGTGCCCACCTGTGCCTGCTGCCTGCATGTGCACACCTATGCCTGCTACTCGCATCTGTCCACCTGTGCCTGCTGCCTGCATGTGCCCAAATGAGTTTGCTGCCAGCATCAGCCCACCTGTGCCTGCTGCAGACCTGTGCCTTCTGCCTGAATGTGCCCACCTGAGTCTGCTGCCCACCCATGCCTGCTGCCTGCATGTGCCCACCTGAGTCTGCTGCCAAAACCTGCCCACCTGAGTCTGCTGCCCACCTGTGCCTGCTGCCTGCATGTGCCCACCTGTGCCTGCTGCCAGCATCTGCCCACCTGTGCCTGCTGCCCACCTGTGCCTGCTGCTTGCATCTGCCTGCATCTGCCCACCTCTGCCAACCTGCCTGCCTGCATCTTCCTCCCTGTCTGCCGCCTTTGCCCGGGAATTGACTGGCTCAACGTCTGGCTGATAAGTTGTACTGGTCTTGCCTTGCAGGGCTGCTTGTAGTACTGCCTTCTGTGTGGTTTAAAAATCTAGCTTTCCTTGGAGAAGAGGCAAACTCTCTCATCAATTCATTGAACAAGCTATGTCACATGAGTCCACTAGCCCCCCTAAAGCCCTTCGGTAAGGTTCCCAACATTAAGGACTAGCCCTTTATAAATAAGGATTTCTATGCAGCAGCATTACCACCAGAAAAAACAGTGCAATGTGTTGTGGAGAGCTTATTTCTGAGTAACAGCTGCAGCTGTGCATCTGAAATTGGGCACAGATGACTCCCCTCTAGGCCATCTGTGAGATGCCCATGAGAGGACACTTGACGACGACTTCTCTTGAAAAAGAAGCACTTATGCCACCTGTGAATTTTTGACAACTTACTTCCAAGTAATGCTTGCACCAATTGTTCTGTAATAAGTTGGCACACAAACATGACTAGTAACACTCATTCTGCACTGTGACCAAGTTTCGAACCTGTAACTTGGAAAATGAAGACATTGCAGGCCTTTCTGACTCAAAAATCAACTCTATAGGGCAAACTATAGAAACAATATAATATCGGATTTCCAATAATCATTGGAAATCCAATACAAGATGATATGGTTCACCTATGATATTTTCGGAGACAATTTTCTTTTGTTCTGAAATTCCGATAACGATACGACACAATATTTTCGGGAGTGCACATTCCTAGTTTTTACAGCCTTGTGCTTCCAGACAATGAACAACTAATTTTAGAGAAGGGAGATATAAGAACGTCCCTAGAGAACGACATCTATGTATTTGTGTTGGTTACATGGTTGAAGATACTATTCACTATGTGTTATATTGTAAGTTATATAAAATCCCAAGAGACAAATACGTAATGAGATGTCTAGCACCAGTAACTAACTTTAATGATATGGATAAAATTATATATTTGCTATCAAGTACATCTAAGTTCATTATGAGCCTATCTACACTACTGCTTTAAAATGGTTTATAGCAGTAGTGTAGATAGGCTTTATGTTAAACACAGCTAGATTTACAGTAAAAGCAGCCCTACTCAAAATATTCTTAGAGGTCCCTGCAATTATATATTCTTGCACGGAACTGTGTATTTGTATATAATAGGAATGTGCATGCCCGAAATTATCGTATCATATCATTATCAGGATTTCGTACCCAAAACAAATAACGTCTCCGATAATATCGTAGGTGGTCCATATCGTTTCGGATCGGATTTCCGATAAGTATCGGAAATACGATATTATATCGTTCCTCCATTTTGCCCTAGAGAGAGTTGGTTTTGAGTCTGAAAGGCTTAAAACTTCTTCATTTTCCAAGTTACAGGGTTGAAACTTCATCAGAATGCAGACTGAATGTTTCTTGTCATGTGTGCCAAATTACAGAACAATAATTGCAAGCTTGACTCGGAAGTAAGCTTTCAAATACACTGTTTCAGGTGGCCAAAATGTGGTCCTTTTACAAGAGATGTCTAGTTCTCATGGCCATCTCACAGATGCACAGATGCAGGCGTTACTCAGAAGTAAGCTCTTAACAACATGCACTGTTTCTAATAATGCACTACATGTACATGCTGCTGCTTCTGAGACTAATAGGTATTATATGAATAATACATACAATGAATGAACTTTCCAAACCTGTGGATAAACCTACCTAGTAGGCAGGCAGTGCCTTCTATATGCAGTCATAAAAATAAAATCTGTTAATCAGAAGATGGTGAACTGCTGCTGCCTTGACTCATTCATTAGGCAACGCATGTCAAATGAAATAATGAAAGGATGGGGGGTAGGGAAATAGCATGGGTGATACTGTTTTTTTAGCCAGCCATAGCCTCATTGGGCCAGGAGAGATACCCCTGTAGTGGGCAACCTGGAGGATCCCAGCAGAAGCATATAATGTGCTGCTTTTACAACTTTGAGAATGCCATCAAAACAACCATCACGCACCGCTTGACCTCATCGTGCTTCAAATGACCCAGTCTGCCCGCCATCCCCATGCAGGCATTTTGGCATTTCTTCATGCCAGAGCTGCGCACAACATTGGCTGGAGCAGAGACAAATGAAAAGTCACGGTCAGGATAGAGGTTGGCTCTTTGGCAAATACATGAAAAGTCCCCTTCTGGGTTGAGGTTGGCTGTTTGGCTGGAGCGGAGGGAATCTCTCTCAAGGCTCCCTAAAGCAGTCCCTCCAGTCCAGACTGGAACCATAATGGCTGGAGCAGTGTCTTTCAAAAAGAAATAAAAAATGTATGAGAGGGAGAGTCAGGCACCCCAAAACTGCCCCCAGCAGCAACAGCATCTCTCCCAGACCCAGAGCCACCTCACCCAAAGCGCGTCTTCGAGCCGTGTTTCATACTGCTACAAAGTACAAAATGATTGCAACAAAAAAGTATGCTTTGCCCACAGTTTGTGACTTTGTGTGCTGCTTTGACCACACAGATCCTGTGCAGACACAGCAGCAGCACACTCACAGTCAATCAAGCAAACACACACCCCCAGAGAGAGAGAGAGAGAGAGGGAGGCAGATAAATATAAATTTTTAAAAATATAATATATTTCTGTTTTTTTAAAGAAAGTTCAAAAGGGCAGAGGACAAACACACTCCCCCTCAGTCACAGTACCCCCACTCATGCGAAGTACCTAACCCCAACCAGAAAACGTACTATAAAAATAAAAAATTATGACACAAAGTTTCAAACACACAGGCAGCAATGCACAGCCAAACGAACCTGAGACACAAAGATTCAAGAGATTACAATGAATCTCCAACAATTTGCCACCAAGACCCAGGAGCCAGGACAGAGCTCCAACAAATCCACCCTTCTCCCCTCAACGCCTAACTCCCAACAGAGCCTGGAACACCAAGTGTGGGGGTTTTATGCGGGGATATCTGCCCTCCTCCAACATTGTGATTGGCTCCTGATGGAATCTTTCATGCACGATTGGTCACTGAAACCGTCAGTCTCATCAAGCACACCCCACCTTCTAGCTCCGTCCATGTGGTGGCAAAAGAGAGAGCGACTTCCGAAACATGATAAAATACGATGCTTATCGTTGGAATTTCTATAGTTTCCGATACTTATCATTGTATTCCTTAAGATTTCCTATCGTATCGTTATCGTTAAACGGAGACACGATAGAGAGAATATCGTATCATTATTGGCGATTTTAACAATACGATACACATCCCAAGTATATAATATAATGAATTTTAATTTTGTGATAGAATTTTTTACTATTCAGTACAATACCGTATTGAGCTGAATGGTGTTAGTTGTTGGTTGCTCTGGCTATAACCTGCACTTGGTTGCCTAATGAATGTATACGTATGCATAGGCTTGAAAGTATCTCGACGGGCAGCTTTGCTGAACCAAAGCTGATCTATATCTCATCATTTCCAAGATGAACATCCCATGCACAGGATCTTGAGCTCTGAGGAGGACATTTGGCTTATAAATGCCATGAATCATTTTAAAACTCATTTAAAAGAACATAGGACGTTTGCACCATGTCCTCAATTTCAACATGTAATCTTTCATTCCAAATCCTATGGTTCCCTTCCAGTGAGATTCATCACTATTGCATTGTTTTTGGAATAACGAGCTCAACACCATGTGACTTCCTTTGAAAGTCACAACCTTTCATTATTAAAAATTAACTGCAGCGATTTCTTTCTCCTCAGTTCCAAGAGACAGACTTGCTGGTCCATTGTTTATCTCCAATGGTTTATAGCAGTATTGTAGATAGGCTCTATGTTAAACACAGCTAGATTTGCAGTAAATGCAGCCCAACTCAGAATAGCCTTAGAGGTCACTACAATTATATATTCTTGCATGGAACTGTGTGTTTGTATATAATATACAGAATTTTAAGTTTGTGATATAATTTCTTACTATTAATATACCGTATTGACCTGAATGGTGTTTGTTGTTGGTTGCTTTGGCTATAACCTGCCCTTGGTTGCCTAATGCATACATATGTATGCAATGGTTTGAAAGTATCTGGAAGTGCAGCTTTGCTGACCAAAGCTGATCTATATCTCATCAATTCCAAGATGAACATCCCATGCACAGGATCTTGAGCTCTGAGGAGGACATTTGGATTATAAATGCCATGAATCATTTTAAAACTCATTTAAAAGAACATAGGACATTTGCACCAGGTCCTCAATTTCAACATGCAATCTTTCATTCCAAATCCTATGGTTCCCTTCCAGTGAGATTCATCACTATTGCATTGTTTTCGGAATAACGAGCTCAACATCATGTGACTTCCTTGGAATGTCACAACCTTTCATTATTAAAAATTGCCTGCAGCGATTTTTTCCTCCTCAGTTCTAAGAGACCGACTTCTTGGCCCCATAACTAGGAGAGAAACCTCTCATTATTGAAAGTACATTGACATTGACACCAAAGCAGGGGACGGTGGGTGGGTGGGTTGTGTGAATGCACTGATGACCACTCAAAGAACTATGGTTACAGATAAGCAACCTGCATTTCTGCTTCGTGGTCTTTGTGCATCACACATATGGGCGATCAAGAAGCTCAATTCCTGGTGGAGGTTCAGTGTTGAACAATGTTCCCTGGCAAGACAAACAAATTGCCTGCAGTTCATGCAGTCTTGTTCCCCTTAAACTGATCAGGGGCTAAGAAGAAATCCCTTAACATCAAAAGCCGTGTTGCATCAAATCAAAGGACCACCGCGGGCTGATTACCATGACTATCCTCGCCCTCTGGGTCCACGGTGCTGGTGGAGCCTCTTTACGGTGCTCCCGGGTGTCTCTGACCCTCATCTGGTGTTCTCCATCCTTTGCACTTGTGTGATGGTTGGGACTAGTGGGCTGTTGTGTTTGCTGGGAATGTGACCTGTTTGTCGGCAGTGGTGTTGTTGATGGCAGCAGGGTGCCTCATGAACGTGGGAACATTGTGCATACCTTCAGATGTTTCCCACAGTGTCTGCAGCTGGCTGATTGGTGTGTTGTGGAACTGGGATGCCCACTGGAGCCCTTTCCATTGGCATTGTGCACAGCTTGGGGATGTCCGCTGCCAGTGAGCGCTGTCCGGCAGGGTTCGGTGGGACAATATGGTGACAGGAGAGGGCACGGGGATGTCAGAGGCATTTTTGCCTGAGTTGCGGTGCTCCCTGCTGTGTGGTCGGGTAGTGCCCCTTTGTTCGTGACCAACTGGGAGCCTCTGGGTGTGGCACGTGTTCTGGGGCTTCTCCCCTGTTTTGTCCTCGTTCCCGGATTGCAACTATGTTGGGTTGGGGGTTATGCATTTGTGCTTTGGTGCAGCATGGTTCCCGGTACTGGGCGTTGTGGGGTGCTGGTACTGACACTGCAGCCTGGAGTGTCCATGCGCTCCATGCCGGTTGCCGGGGAGAGGTGGGTGACTTCCTTTTTCTATGCCGAGGTCAGCATCGAGATGTGGCCGCTTTTGCCGCCTTCCTCTATGGGCTTCTGTCATAACATACTCGACGCACGGGATTAATGCACTCACCGCTCCACACAACACTTTAATCAACAGACTGCAAGCTCTAGCCCATTGTTGTTCTCCATTGCTTAATTGGGCGGATTAGCGTACCGTGAGTTGTGTGTGAGTTTTGTGTTACCCTCCACAAGACACTTTAAGCAACGCAACTGATGGTTGTTCCCCCCCCCCTGTTGCTTTATGTGTCATCTGAAACCAGCCACTATCTAACAAGAAAAGAAGAGAATTCCAGGCTGACATTCAATCCTTGTGGTTGTACTGTATTCAATTTAAAGGTCCACCCCGCTGCTTTCCTTAGCAGTAAATTCTCATGATTGTTCAAGCTGTACTTATATGGGTAAATCCATTCTAAAACCAAAAATCAAAAATTAAACTATCAGTCCAATCCCCAAAACCAGGCCTAGTTGGCATCATAAATTGAAGCCAGAGGCCCTAGTCCTTTAGATCCCATCTAAGGGAGGGGGGCAAAAGCTGCCCTCATCCAGAAAGCCTCATTGTAGACCAGCCAGGCCCCACCCTTGTATTCTGTATACGCATGATAATTATATATAAGTATATAGTCAGTATCCAACCCCAGTCGGGAATTTCTGTTGTAACCCCACCCCATATCAATTAGAAAACCTGGCAACAAATTGGCCCAGGTGCGAGCTACTTTCTTACACCTTACCCTGTCATGATCTTTATCCATTTTCTTATCTTTACACTAAGTTTCAGGTTCCCGAAATAACAGGGAAACGATGTCAATAATTTCCCCCTTTAATATCCTCTCTCAAGTGGCTGGTAAGAGATGATATCTTAAAGGAGTTGACTTAGCTCCAGTAGGGATAGGGCCCTCATCCACCCTAGCAAAAGGATCTTGTGTGCTGGGTATAGCCTGCACAGTGCTTGACGTTGTAGGCCCGGCCTGACCACGCGAAACGGAGGCACATGCAGATAAAGCGGTAGGGGGCAGCTGTTTTTCTGGCTCCCCCACAGGGACCGACTACTCCCCAGGGGGCACTAGGGGCACCTCATCTGCTGCAAGCTTCACCATGGGCATTCTGCTTCTTCCCACCTTGGAATTTTCCTGATATGGGTGTCTGTACCTGCATCAAAGCAGCCGGATATGTATGATGCCCAGCAGCTGCAGGTATACTGTCCCCCACTGGCACTCTGACAAAGGTAGAAAGATTTGAACCAGGCAGATTCTGCCCTGTTCAGCTACTTTGTGGCTGGGCCCCATGCCCTGTAATACATGAGCAAGTGCAGGCACAGTTTGTGCAGCCTGCTCACCAAGCCATGCCACCACCAGAAGAGCCCTGCTGGTTGCCAGGAAGGGGTGTGCGCCATGCATGCGGCCTGACAGCTATTCGCCTCTGCTCTTTTCTCCTGGAGCCCAGCTGGGCACCTGGGAGTGGCATCAGTTACCCATATGGCACCTTCCCCACTTCCCTGCTGTTCTAGCTGCCTGAAAACTGCAAAGTAGAGGCACGCTCCACTCTCAAGGCCTCATCTGCTGTGATTTTTGTAAGTGTGCCATCCTTCTCTTCTTGCAACTGCAAAACAAGAAGGTGCTTTGGGGTGGGTGCAGTCACTTAATGAAGGCGTCTCCACCACACCCTTGCCAGTGGTGCCATGATGTCACCCACCAATGGGGATAAGGCTCGTGTCCTCATGCCCCCGCCTGCCACTGCCTCCCCGTGTGCATGGGAAATGAGGGAAGGGCATTTCCAGCCTATTTCCTGGCTCTCAGCCTGCAAAATCTGTATATATGCACAGGGATTCTGTGCAGACTTTTCACCCAGGCTTGTCTCCAGTGACATTGATCCCAGCCAATTGCCCACCATGAAGACAACTTTTCTGATCTTTGCTGTCGCTGTCTTGGCTTTCCAGGCATGGGCCGTGCCAGAACCAGAGGCAATACCCACACTTGGGCTAGATGGTGATGCAGGTGAGTGGCTCCCTGGTGTAGGATTTGAGGAGTTTACTGGGTCTAGATGGGGTTGAATTCCCCAAACAGCTTTGGGGGGAGGGGGGTCTCCTCCCAAATCCTGTATTTTAGATGCCTTCCAAAGGTTCTGGATTTTGTACTTGTCGGAATGTTTTCTTGTTGTAAATTGTATGTCATAATTTATTTTATTTTAATTTTTGTTTTTTAAATTGCTAAGAGTTATTTTTAAGTATCTTCACAACCACTACAAAAACAATGAAAACAACAATGGGACCCTTCCTTCATGCACTTTCAATACCACATACCATGCTCCACTGTCACTTTGATGAGATGATGTATTGTGGAGGGACTGTGGGGAGTGAACATTATATGTGGTGTGTGAAACATGTAAAAAGACGGCTCTTTGAAGGGCAGGTAAAAACTTAAAAGTGCCTGGCACATGCTCTGGTTCTAGATCTGTAATGGATAGTGCTGCTTTTTACATCGCAAATGTGTGTGCGACAAAAATATTGGGCAGTTCCTGTATTTGGTAAGAATATAGGACATCATTCCCCAACCTGCTGCCCTCCAGATGTTTGAGATTACATCTCCCAGCATTCCCTGCCATGGGACATACTGATTTGCCTTTGGAGGGCAGTAGGTTGGGAAAGGGCTGCTCTGAAAAAAAAGTGGAGTGGGTGACTCTAAGTTGTTCATCATCAAACCAGTAACTTAAACCAAGGGATGAAGGATGGGATTCCCTCAAGTCCAGCTGAGATCAGGTGCTGTAGAATATGGACCTGCGAGGAGTGGTGAGGCTGGGATTTCTGGCAGACCCAGCTAGACAACTTTTTGGCCTGTTAGTCCCTCTGTTTGGTAGCCTGCAGGAACACCTGCCTCATTAAGCAAATAGGCACATGGAAACAGGTATCATGGTCTGCCACTTAGTTTGTCTTTTGTAGACTGCAGTCCAGACCTCTTCAGGAAGGGGAATAGTGTGATGTGGTTGGTGGTCAGTCTAAATCTCCAGGGATCCCTGATGTAGCAGTATGGACCAAACTCTTTGGAAAAAAAGGAAGGAAGCGGAGTGTGTATGAAAGTGGAGGAGATTAAAAGGAAGGTATAACAACCTATTCCAAGGAGAGATCTGAAGACCAGGTGAACATGGATCCAGAGGAAGGTTGAAAGAGATCTTCCCTCGAATCCAGGATATAGAACTCAGCAATGTCCAGGTGGGGACAATTAATCCAGGTAAAGAGTGGAAAAATATTTTTAAAATGAAAAGTGCTGCAAAGCCCAACCTTCACCTGGAGGGTGAAAACACCAAGCTGCTTAGGAGCTAGGTGCCTGGTTCAGAGAAATGGGGATTGGGAAAAGATAGCTCAAAACAATTTCTAAGCCAAAGGAAAATTGAGAAAAGAGGACACATCTTCTCTCAAAATGGAGGCAAGAACCAGGCTGAGTCAGTTTCTCAGACTTCACACAACACAACTCTCTGCCCACAAGGAAAGACAGACCTGCTCATCAACTAACGTTTCACTCCAATTCAGTTCTATAGCTTCCTAGTAGGGGTATGCAATGGATCAGGTCCATGAGGGGGAGGAGGGGGCTTACCTGCCGGGGCCTTCCTCTGCCATCTGCGGGCGCCAGCGCACGGCAGCGGACAGCCCCACAGGTAAGAAGGAGTGCGAAGGGGAGGCTTACCAGCCGGGGCCATCCGCTGGTGGATGGGAGCAGGAGGCCCCTGCATGTAAGAAGCGTGATGTGGGGAGGGACAGGGTGGGGGAGTTAGGCCCCCACTCATCCCCCCACCACCATATTTCTCCATAGATTTTCATTGGGGGAAAGCTTTCTTTCCTTCGATGCAAGTCTATGGGGAAAAATGGCGGCCGACCTGAAAATCGAACATCCGATTTTCGGATCGGGATTGGGTCCGATCTTCTCCAGGGGAACTCCGATTTTGTTCCGATCTGTTCCAGAACAAAATTGGAGATCCCGATCCGGTCCCGATCCGATCCGGGGGGGTCCGTGCACACCCCTACTTCCTAGTTGTTTAGTCTACTCACACTGAGCGGATTGCTTGTCCACATCCACACACATAAAGAGAGGGGCCAGAAATTCAGAGCTGCTTCTGCTTTTACCAGATGGCGGTTATCCCGTTCTTCCCTTTCCCCCATCCTCAACATTCTGAGTGCTGCATTATGAGCTTCCATAGGCTTTTATTAGGAAGAAATTTCTCTTTAAAACTAAATAAATTAATATTTTAAAAAAGAATTTCCATTCCACCAAATAGAGTAGAAAGAGAATAAGGAAGCAACCATGGTTAACATGTGGCAGCCATCCTGTCCCCACTAGAAAAGGGCAGAAATGGTTGCTAACACTTTTTGAGAAACACATTTAACATGAGAATTAAAACATGTCTGCTGTACTCAGACATTTCTCATTTGCATCTGTTCCCACAACCTTAAGCTCTCACATGCTGTGATTCATCCAGGACTTTGAGTGAAGGCCAAGACAGAGATTTTTACATTAGCGGATGGAAAGATATTAGTTTCAGAATCTTACATTTAGCTCTTTCCAGATTCCAGTAAGCTTGTATACATTAGTTGCTGGGGATCATGGGTGGGAGGGTGCTGTTGCACCGTGACCTGCTTGTGGGTACCTGGACGTCTGATGCTTGGCCATTGTGTGAATGGACGCTTGATCTGATCCAGCATGGGTCTTTTTCTGCTCTGAAGTTCTCATACTTCATCCATACCAATTGACTTCACCGATTTGCAGCCATTCAACAGTTACTCTTAAACACAGTAGAACCTGGCCAAGCATGAGGTGTTCTCTCAACTATCAGCTTCAAAGGAGAGATGCTGCTGTTTGTTACAGTTCTTCTGAGCTCACCAAACAGTAGGACTGTGCACCACCTTGGGCTGAATCTGGAGTGGTGCTAGGTCAGCCCAAGGCACCCCAAGGCTGAGTCATAGTATCAAAGCCTCAGGGGCACTTCTGGCTTATTCGGGGTTGTGCTCGGCCATTCCCCCGCCCGCTCAGGAAAGCTGGTGCAAGGCTGGCCATGAGTCCAGGTGAATCCATTGGACTCAATGGACTCACTTCCCTCCCTCTCCCCCAACCCTCCCCAGGTTCCAGCTGCCACCATGCCCACCGAGACATACCAAATACACGACCCCTTCTTGAGAGCCAAGGCCCATGATTTAAATTTATCATTAAGGCTCTCTGTTTTTAATATATCTCTGGTCACAAACTATGGCAGCCTTAAAGGGGAAATAGCCTATTAAGGCTGCCATAGTTTGTGGCCATAGATATACTAAAACAGAGAGCCCCCATGATAACTTTAAATCCAAGTACACCTCCAGCATTTCCAGGTAAGTCCTGGCAGCAGCTGTGGGTTGGTGGGGGGCGAGGGACTCCTGTTTGGCCTTGTTCCCAGCTTGCCTGGGTGCTGGCTATGTGGATGGCACCCACGAACCTTCAAGGCTGACCTGCTTTGGAGGCAGGTGAATCTCACCTCAATTTCAGTGCCTAGACGAAGCAGGCACCCACTGAACCACAGCAAGTCTAATCAGGGTTGTCTTGCAGCCTCCGAAACGGCCTCTGAGGTGAGTCTGGGGAGCTGTGAACAGCCCTTCCAAACACCTAGAATCAGCCTGTGGAACTCATATTGAATGACAGACCTCAGCCTTCAAGCAGTTAATGTCAGGCTGTTGGTGTCATGATGCAGTAGTGTGCTAGGTTGGAGCTAATACACTGAAATTCAAAACTGGATAGATGGAGATCTTGTGGGTGAGCGGTTCCCATGTCTGGGAGTATGTATACACTAGTGCTTTGTATCGGTGTTGAAACAAAGAGGTTACTGTTGGGACACATTAGGTATTCCATATACCACTTTTCTAGCATTATTTCCCACTTTTTATTCATATTATCCAAACTACTGTATCAGGTGTCATTGTGTTTGCTATGAGGTATAAATGTGCAAAAGGGACAGAGCATCACCATGATGGGAGCATATCGATATGACACAAGGTGTGGAATAGGCCTGGGATTTCAGGGTTTTGCTAGGGTTGCCCTACCTCTCAAAGATCAGCTGGGGGAGGGTCCTAAATTCATCATTTTCCATGCAGAGAGAAGTAAACTCCATGACAAGCAGTGCCTCTTACCAGGTAAAGCTGGCATGCCAACTGTGCTCTTTCCTAGAGAGAGATAGCCTCAGGATGTGACTTCTTGCTGGGACTACTGCAATATGCTTTATGAAAAGCTTCCTTTCTGGTGTGGAACCTGCAGATAGAGCAGAACATTGAGGCCTACATGGAGTGCCTTCAGAGTTGTATGTTTCTTTCTGGCTATGAGAATCCTACTAGACATTTTTGAGGACTTATTGTAGTCTTTTTTCCTTTTGAAGGGTATTCAGATTTTCTGAAGAGTTCTTTATGACCGTACTGCAGCTGGGAATGCAATGTGCAGTGCCTATTCTTTTCCTTATGGATTGTAACCTCACTATGTCTATACTATTCAGAATTGCCCCTAGCCTGGGTGGTTGTAGGAGGACATTCATCCTTTGCCCCTTTCAATAACTCTCATCTTCTCTTGTTCCAGACATCTGCCATCTACTGATGTAGGTAACAGACAGCCATGGGTCAACTTAGGATCCTTCTATTATCTATCTATCTATCTATCTATCTATCTATCTATCTATCTATCTATCTATCATCTATCTATCTATCTATCTATCTATCTATCTATCTATCTATCTATCGGGTGTGCAGAGCAGGTAGTATCTGTCCCTAACTTTGGGTTGCAGCTCCAATGAGGCAATTTTCCATTCTGATTTTCAGAGGGGGTCTGTCTCCTGGCACCAAAAGTTTACCCGTCAGAAAACCGCTCCTTTTTCAGGTAACAGCTACATCCTCATCTATGGAAATTAACAGAAATGCTCAAAGCTCCCTCAGTTTGAAAGATAAACACATGGAAATTGGTACTGTGACAGATTTTAAAGAGGAATGTAGGCATGCCAAGATTTGAGCAGATCCCTTTATGCAGTGATTTATAGAGAATTTTTAAATCCAAATTCAAATGTCCTTTCAGGCAGCACCTCTCGTGCCTAGATCTGTATGGCGGAGCAGGACACAAAGCAGCGGAAAAACTAAAAGTGCTTAGAGCTGTAATAAATAAATAAATAAATAAATAAATAAAAATTAATAAATGCCGCAACAGCAGGACACAGCTTGCCCATATTCAGAGAGGACACTGGACAGGAGCAGAGGCTTGCAGGACGAGGAAGTACGAGCAAGGCATGAGGGACGAGGAGGAGGAGGAGGAGGAGGGGAAGTTAAGGAGCCCCCCTGGACTGGAAGCTCAGCCAGCAGCCAGCCAAACACTCACACACTAGCAGGCTTGGTTTTTTTTTTAAAAAAAATGTCAGTGTGAAGGGACTAGACTACAGAAACACAGCACCCTGGGAGTTCTAGCATTTTTAGGAAGGAGAAAGAGCTTAGAAATATAAGTGAACCAAAAGACAGTGTGGCTGCCTGGCTGGCTGCAAATCTCTCTCTCTCTCTCCTCTCTCACTAGCATGACAACAGGCAAAAAGGACAAAACACTGTGATTGGAGGGGGGACAGGGAGACAAGTGTGCCTAATGGCTATTGGTTAGCCACAGATGTCAATATACCCCCGACCCATTCAGCATCTTCCAAATATAGAAAAATTCAATTGACACTTGTGCTCATGCACACACACACAGCGTTGATGCCTGAAAAACAGTCAGGTAATTTTGGAGACATTAGAAGCCCTTATTGGCCCCATCTCCGCTCTAGAAGATTGACTGCACCATGGATGTTCTTGGTTATCAGATAATTCTGGTGGGGAGAGCACACTCCTATTATTTATATATTGCAGTTTTGTACTATCACATAGCCAATGCTCTGTGCAGATTACTATTTATATGTACCCCCCCATAACGCAGAAAGTATGTGTGTGTCATGTATTTCCAAAAATGTTTACCCACTTCCAGATAAGTTAGAAACTTGACACAGTGATAGGTCTGGCTGTACAATGTACCAGAAAAATCTAAAAACACGAATTTTGGGGGTTTAGGTATTTTTAAAGAATTTCATAAAAACCTAGGATTATGCCTACAACTCCCAGCATGCCTTGGGCATGAGGCCAGACTTACTGGCCTTTGGCAGCCATTGTGAGTGCACAGGTTGGTGGCTGCTGCATGTCTTTTATAACCCCAATTCCTAAGGTTGCTCTCGAACGGTCAACCAAATTCCACATCAGAGGAAACATCCCACATCAATGGGCTGCATCCATTTGTAGTACCTCCTCCCACAATCTGCATGGTTTTAAAATGTAACTACATACAACAGCATGACCTTGAGGGGCTAAACACACTTAAAGGCACTCTGTCCTGATATCACTGTTTTCTCAGAATCTGGAGGAAGCAAGTTTGAAGCCTTTGCCCTTAAGAGGGACGGAGGAAGAAGAGGCACTCTGTGAATGCCCAAAAACAGACCTGACAAAGGGGTGAAGTGCCCATCCCAGCTCTGGCCCTTTAGTACAGGCTCCTGATGTAGCACTTGGTGGGTGAGAAGAAAAGGCCAAGGCAATCCCAGCAGGATTGGCCAGAGCTGGGTGCATCCACTGATAGCCGCTTACCTCCCCTCATTGGCAATGCTACTCCTTGATGCTCTATTGAGTAGCAGCATCAGCAACAAGAGGATGTCTTAGGGGAAGTGGGCACCTGCGGGTTGCCAAAGGCATGCTGGGAGGTGTAGTACTGGCATGTAGTGTGGCTGATTTAAAATAAAGTATGGGTGAACAAACCCTGACCTCTCACTAACTGTCTTTCTTCTCCTACCTGATGTTCTCCAACTGCCACTAACCCTGCCCAACATTTCATTCTAGTCTCTCCAATATCAGTCAATCCTCCATTCACTCTTCTGTCTTAATGGTATAGTCAGGCTGTTACATAAAAGTCATTAACTTTATTCAGAAATCCACAAGCAAGGAGCCACAACCAAGATGGCCTGCTCTCTAGTTGTCTTCCACCACATCTCAGATGGTGTTCAAAGATTAACAAGTTACTCAGGAACTTAGGCTTCTGCCTATAACTCCCAGCATGCCTTGGGCAGGAGGGAAGACCTATCAGGCTTTGGCAGCCATTATCTGGTAGTGTCTCTCCCTCCCGGGCCTGAGGGGAGAGTATCTGGAGCCAGCTGCCTCAGTTGCTAGGCCCCATTGGAAGCAGGCCGTTGCCAACGGCAACCAAGCAAAACATCAGTCAGCCAGCCAGTTCTCTCACAACCTACCTAGGGCACCAATTTCACAGTGTAGTGTGGACTGGCTCAGCCAGGCTTCACTTCCCATGAGCTTCAGCAGCAGGACCCCCGTTGGACAAGTCAGGCGCCACAGCAAAAGGCATCCCGGGAGTTGTAGGTTTTGTTTTCTGTGGGGGCAAGGAAAATTATGGTGACAGCTTTAAGGCAGCCCTGGCCATGCACTGCAGGTGAGAGAGAGGGGTGGGTGGGGAAGAAACTAATTTAATTTGTTTTAAAATTACCTCACAGGCCTAGGACTGTCCTACCTTGAAGTGTTGACTTGAGGGTGAAAGAGAAAAAAAAGAAATGAATTTAATTTGTTTAAAGGTTTATTCAGGCCTAGCACCGGCCTGCTACTTTAAGATGATTACCTCGCAGGCATATATTTTAGGGGGCTCAAGCAATGCCAGGTAGAAACTTGAAATCTGGCATGCTGATATGTCTGGCTGTACAATGTACCAGAAAAACCTAAAAACATGATATTTTGGATTTTAGGTATTTTTATGTCAGATAACAGGCCCAAGTCACCAGGTTCCTTGACCATCCTGGCTCTTTGCCAAAACCTGTTAAATGTAGATATTATATAGTAAATTATGCCAATAAAGTATTCTGTATTCTGGCTGCTTTCCTTTTTTCATAATAATAACTTCAGAGCACAAGCATACAACAGTTCCTCATGTTCACTGGGATCCGCTTCCCTACTAGATGTATTCAGATTTCTGGGCGATTCCGCTTATTATTTGAAAACATATTTCTCAGTTTGCATCATTTTTAGCTGGTAGAAAGGGTGTTGTGTGTCCTGATTGTTTTTGAAGTTTAGACACCTGCTCTGGCCAAGGCATGATGGGAGGTGTCGACTTTTCTCTTCTCCCAGGCATTTAACAGCATTTGTTGAGGGTTTTTTGTTTTTGTTTTTGTTATTGTTATCGTTGTTATTGTTGTTTGACCCAGAATAAATGTTTTAAATGGATATTGTATTTATAATATGTTTTTATGCTCAATGTTTTTAATTTTTGTAAACTGCCTTTTGAGCTTCGGCTATGGGGCAGTATATAAATGCAATAAATAATAATAGTAATAGTAATAATAATAATAGGCATTTGAGGTAAAACAAAAAATATGGACCCACCTTTCTGAAATTTGACACACATATCAAGTGAAGTGTTCCCTGTAATGTGCCCATGTTTCCTGTTTGTATCTTTAAAAATAAAAAAATGGGAGGCGTAACTGTATTTACCCCACTACTACCCATTTTTCTAAAATTAATTGCCTCATAAGGCAGGCACCTACATTTCTGAAATTTCACACAAATAGGTGGCAAGGTACCACCTACAATGTGGCAAAGTTTCATGTGTGTAACTTTAAAAATGACAAAGTTATAGGCATCCCTGGGTATTTATTAAAAAATTAATTGCCACAAAATGCATGCACCAATCTTTCTGAAATTTCTCACAGATAACTATCCCTAAACAGTCTACAATGTGCCCATGTTTCCTATTTGTATCTTCAAAAATAAAAAAGTGGGAGGCATAACTGTATTTCTCAATGGGAAAGTGCAATGCAATGATTCCCTATGGGCAAGTGCTTTCCAATGATTCCCTATGGGCAAGTACTGTCCAATGATTCCCTATGGGCAAGTACTGTCCAATGAATCCCTATGGGCAAGTGCTGTCCAATGAATCCCTCATTGTTTCAAAAATTAATTGCCATACCAGGCAAGCTCCAATGTTTCTGAAATTTCACTCACATATCAAGCCAAGGGTACCTGTAATGTGCCAAAGTTTCCTGTTTGTATCTTTAAAAATAAAAAAATGGGAGGCATAACTGTATTTACCCCACTACTACCCACTTTTCTAAAATTAATTGCCACACAAAGCAAGCACCTATGTTTCTGAAATTTCACACACTTAGGTCCCAATGTACCACCTACAATGTGGCAAAGTTTCATGTGTGTAACTTTAAAAATGACAAAGTTATAGGCAACCCTGGGTATTTATTAAAAAATTAATTGCCACAAAACGCATGCACCAATCCTTCTGAAATTTCTCACAGGTAACTATCCCTAACCAGTCTACAATGTGCCGAAGCTTCATCCTTCTATCTTTAAAAATGAAAAAGTTATAGGCGTTTTTGTAAAACAATACTTGGCTATGGGAAAAAGCATTCAAAATGGCGTCCGATCCAGATTGGACCTCGGCGGATCAGATCGGATCGGATCGGAGGTTGCTCAGATCGGATCGGATCAGATTTTCCCGATTTTGGGGCGGATCGGATTCGGATCGTGGATCGGATCCGATCCGATGCACACCCCTAGTGTTTATGGACTAAATTAACACTTTTGTTGGGATTATTTCTTTCCCCCTTCAGCACCCTGTAAATCAAGGACACACTGAAAACCTTTGCCAATTGTCAGCAAATATTTCTCCAGTTGGAGAATACAGTCCCTTACTCTACGTGTCGGTTACAGGAGCAGGTGAAACTGCTCTGATATAACATATCTCCATGGCATATGCACTGCAGTCAAGTTTTCCCATATCACAGCCTCCGCATCTTTGTTTCCATCCTAAATTTCCTGGTTCTCGGCCTTCCAAATCTGTATCTATACACAGGGTTTCTGTGCAGACTTTTCACCCAGGCTTTTCTCCAGTAGCATTGATCCCAGCCAATTTCCCACCATGAAGACACCTTTTCTGCACTTTGCTGTTGCTGTCTTTGTTTTCTTTTAATTTTTTAAATATTTTTTATTAATTTCAACAATAGAATACATAATAATAAAACATAAACTACATAAAATCCAAACAATACCTAATCCTCTACAACCCCCCCCCCCCGTGCTACCCTAACCATGAGACCTTCTCTTAATCAATCTTCATCTTTCCAAAATTTTAACGACTCTTCTGAAGGATTTTGTCCCTTCCCCGATCTTAATACATATTCCAAAAAGGGACTCCATATTTCTCCAAAATCACTCTTGCTGGACATTCCCCTCTTTATTTTCATTTTACAAGTCAGCATATCATTCAACGCCATATCCCATATTTCTTTATTCCATTCTTCTATTGTATAGCTTCCTTGTCCTTTCCAATATTTAGCAATCATTAATCTTGCGGGTGCCAGGAGGTTGTTTACCAATTCTCTCTTAATTCCCTTCTCATTCCCTCTATCCCAAATTGCTAGTAGAGCTATCTTCGGGTTTAATTCCAATTTACTTCCAATTATTTCACTTATTTCTTTAAACACCCTTTCCCAAAATTTTTGTACATGTTCGCAGCTCCACCACATATGAAAATCGGTTCCATCCTCCTGACATCCCCTCCAACACTTCTTAGACACTTTTTTATCCATCTGGTGAAATCTAGACGGTGTGAGATACCATCTCCATACAGTCTTATAGAAGTTCTCCTTAATTCTTATCGATAACAACTTTAATGTTCTTACATTCCATATCCTCTCCCAATTATAATCTTTAATTTTATCTCCTACATCTTCTTCCCAAATCTCTTTTATAACTGTAAGTGAGTCCTCAAATTCATCCTCTATCAATATTCTATATATCTCACTAGTCCGCCCTTTCTTAGTTCTAATTTCTTCTTTTTTTCCTTCTAGTTCAATTATATCTTCAAATCTTGTATTATTTCTACATTTCTTATTTCTTAATTTCCATTCCTTAGTCCAATTTCCCAATTGTAAACCTTTGAACTATGCAATCTTTTGTTTTTTTAACAGCTCTTTAATTTGCTCATTATCCTTCATATTTTCCATCCAATTCCTTAACTTAATTATTTCCTGATCTTTCAAACTCGCTTCTATCTCCGCTTTTAATACTCTTGGAAAATTTCCCACTACTACAACTGGGGCAAGTGGAGAATCTCCCGGTATCAACTTCCCTCTAAATTTCTCCCAGATCTCTAAAATATTTTTCAACAATGGGTTGTCCAGTCCCTTTCAATCTTTCTTTTGAATTTTACTAAAGAATATATTCTTCAATTTATAATCAATTTCTCCTGTTTGCATTTCCAGCCATTCAAGATCTTCCTCTCCTATTATACAATTTATAACATATCTTAACTGATTAGCAATATAATAATACTTAATATTTGGAAGTCCTAAACCTCCTTTCTTTTGAGCTTTTTACCATAATCTTTTGTTAATCCTAGCTCTCTTATCTCCATTACAATAAGTGTAAATCATATTTTGCCAACTTTTTAACTCCGCTTCTGATATTTTAATCGGTAACATTCTAAACAAAAAATTAATCTTAGGTAAAATCTTCATTTTAATAACTGCTATTTTACCAAACCAAGAATGCTTCAATTTTCTATAACCCTCTAATTTCTCCCCTATTTGTTTTTTTAAAGTTACAAAGTTAAGTTCCTCTAATTTTTCTAAATCTTTATCTATATTAACTCCCAAATAACGTACTATATTTCTAAGCCTTAAACCCAGCTTAAGTTTACACTCCTCCATCTCTTCCTTATTATAATTAAATAGCATCATTTCTGACTTCCCCCAATTCACTTGTAATCCTGTAATTTCCCCAAATTCTCTCAAATGCTTCTTAATCACCTCCCCACTCTTCAGGGGATCTTCTATTGTCAGTAATGTGTCGTCCGCAAACATATTCATTTTTATCTTCTCCTTTCTTCCTATCCCCTTTAAACTTTCATCTTCCCTTATAGCATTAGCCAATATTTCTATCACTATTGCAAACAAGATCGGTGAAAGTGGACATCCTTGCCTAGTTCCTCGAGCTAGTGTAATCTGTTGCGTTAACCCATCGTTAACCATTATTTCAGCTTTATTATTTTTGTATAGCTTATCAATCACCCCCATAAATTTATCTCCGAATCCAAATGTTTTTAATATTATTTTAAGCGCTGGCCATTCCACGCAATCAAAGGCTTTGAATATATCCAATGCTAATAAGCCTGCTTTTAAATTCCTTTTTTAAATAATATTAATAATATTTAAAACTCTTCCAATTAAATTGGGCATTTGCCTTCCAGATATGTATCCACATTGATCTTTTTTAATATATTTGGCTATAAATGTACCCATTCTTTTTGCCATTATTGCTGTAAAATTTTTGGAATCTTGATTAATTAAAGATATTGGTCTATAAGATGCTGGATCTGTCAAATCCTTACCTGGTTTCTGAATTAAGATAATTAGGGATTGATCCCACGATGGTGGAGTCCTTCCTCCTTCTATTATATTATTATATAATTTTTTTAATCTTGGTATTAACATTCCTTTAAATATCTTATAATATTCCGGCCCCAAACCATCTATCCCTGGAGATTTCCCTCCTTTTAATTTATCAATAATTCCCTCAATTTCTTTCTCTGTGACTAAACCTTCCATATAATCTCTATCTTGCTTCTGCAACCTTATTTTCCAATTCCTCTCCACATATTCCTGAATCTTGACTTGTGGATCCATACCTGATGTATAGTTCTTTATAGAATTCCTGAAATATAATTAGTTTATCTTTCATTATATTACAACTATTTCCTAGCTTATCTCTTATTGTCCCAATCATGTTCTTAGCCTTTTCAGACTGCGTGGATCTAGCCAACATCTTCGAGTTTCTATTATTATATTCAAAAAAATCTCTCTTTAGGTATAACAAATTCTTTTGAACTTGTTCTAAATCTTCTTTCTCCATTTCCTTTTTTTTAGCTTGAATTTGGGCGATTAGACGTTTATCTTTAGTCTCTCTTAACCTCTCCTCTAAATTCTTTATCTCCTCTTCTATCTTTTTACCTTGTACTTCCTGTTGTTTTTTTAGGGTGCACATTTCCCTAATACAAAGCCCTCTTGCTACTGCTTTCATAGTGTCCCATAATAAGCCCTGCGAGTTGGCCTCTCTTTCATTTATCTCCCATATTTCCTGCATTTCTTTTTTAATTTTCTCCACAGTATTTTTATTATTTAAAATCCTTGTATCCATTCTCCATCTCTTTGCTTATCTATAATCTTTCTTCATTTTAATATCCATCATCATTAATGCGTGGTCGGTGACCTTAATTACCCCAATATCACAATCCATAAGTTTAGGTACCATGTTTTTTGACACGAAAATAAAATCAATCCTTGAATAGCTCTTAAATCTAGGTGAATAGAAGGTATATTTTCTTTCTTCTCCTTTTAAAACTCTCCAAACATCCATTAATTCTTTCCCCTCCATTAATTTACTTAGTTCCGTCTTCCCCTCCCTTCTAGAATCTCTTAAAATATTATCCCTATCTTTCCCTTCATCAAGTACCATATTGAAATCCCCTGCAATCGCCATTTTCTTTTTACCCACCTCTCCCACTGCATTAAATACTTCATCAAAGAATTCCATTTGTTTCCCATTTGGAGCATAGATATTGATCAAGACATACTCCTCCTCTCCCAACTTGCAGTACATTATGAGATATCTTCCATTTTTATCTTTCTTTACACTTTGAATATTAATACCACATTTCTTTGATATTATTATTGCTACCCCTCTCACTTTAGAAGTACCATATGACTTTTCATAAATGCTGACATCCCTCATTCGGAGCTCATTAACCCCTTCTTTTGCTTGATGAGTTTCCTGCAAAAAAATTATGTCTATATTTTTTCTTCTTAACAACATTTCTATTATTTTCCTTTGATGACTGTTCCTAGCCCTGTCGGCTTTAAAACTCTCCTTTCAGTTTTCAGGCAGTTACGCAGCTATAAACTTTCACTGGGGTTTGAAGTTTATCTTTCACTTTCCATACATTCCACTCCGTCTTTCCCCCAGTTCTCTGTCCACCCAACTGCCTTAAGTCATAAATTATATGTCCGTTTTTTAATTTTTTTTATATATATATTTTACCTTCTTTCGTGCTGTATTTCCCTCCGTGCAGTCCTTCGCTGAACTGGTAAACAAGCCTCCGTCCGTTTCACAGTCTGTCCTTTATTACTTCCCGACACCTTTATGTCTTTAAATCACATTCCAGCTGCTTCAAGATAAGGAATTCATGCTTAAAACAGCTTCTTCTTGGAGAGCAAGTGAATTATGACCTCATTCCATTCTCGGCTAGACCACGCCCCCTACTGTCTTTGTTTTCCAGGCATGGGCCATGCCAAATCCAGAAGCAAGACCTGCACTTGGTCTTTTGCATCATGTGGGTTAAGTGGTTCCCAGGTGTAGGATTTGAGAAGTTTACTAGTTCTAGATGGGGTTGCATTCCCCAAACAGCTTGGGGAGGGGGTATGCTCCCAAATCCATCACTGTCCACTGACACTAAAGAAAACTCCATAGCAAGGAGCACCTATTACCAGATTCAATTACCAGATACAGCTGGTATGCCAACTGTGCCCTTTCTGGAAAGGGATAGCCTCGTAATGCGAACTCAGGCTGGGACTACTGTAAAATGCTCTATGGCATGGAAATGGCAGATGGTGCAGAACATTGACCCCCTGGTGGTAAGCACAGTGTGTTCTCAGGCTGATATTATGATTTTGCTATGTAAACCCTGCCAAGCCTGTTCAACACCCTGACATTAGCAAACAAAGCCAGAATAACTGTCAAAGACCACCTTCCCCTTCATTAGGGCATGAAGATTATCTGGGGACTTCTTGCTCCTGGAACTGCAGCTGGTTGACTATCACGTGGCAATGACCCAGGAGCAAGCCTGTTCTATTCCTCCCCATTGGATGGGAGGAATTATCCAGCCTGTGTTTTAGATGCCTTCTAAAGGTGCACTTCTTTCCTCACGTCTTTCCCAACCCGATTCTGGATTTTATATATTTCGGGGTGCTTTGTTGTTTTGAATCGCATTATTCGTTTCACTCCATATCACGATGTATTTTTATGTTTTTTAAAAGTCTTCTTGTAAACTGCTAAGAGATATATCTTTAAATAACTTCACAACAGCAACACAACAACAGGAACAACAACACAGGACCCCTTCCATCATGCACGTTCAGTGCCACATACCATGCCTCTGAGCCCCGAATGACAGAAGATAGAAGCCCATGGCGATTATGCTGGGGTTCTCCATGGAACAAACCAGTGTGCTCAGATTCACAGGCCAATTGTGTTTTATTCCATCCATTTCACATAATTTCATCTCCAGTTCTTGTGTATTCATCTTGATTTTCATATTCCGGATTACGAGCAATAACACTGACTTTGGTTCTGTGCACAGGAAACATTAGAGAACCAACTAATGCTACTGCATGTGTGTTGATGGGTGGTACATGCCTCACTTCCTTTTCCCCTCTTGGAACTGAACGCATCGTGAGATGCAGTGCATTGCGTCTCTGCTGTAAACAGTGAGGCTGCATTCCTTATTAAATTTTTCCCCTCCTGATGCCAGTCCTGCTGGTGCAGAGGGATGTGCTGAATCCTATCCCCAATTTTGGGATTTTTCCTCTCCCTACAAAGGAAGCATATTTATTTTCTGCCTCTTTCAGAGGGACCGGGTTGTTTCCTTTCTGGGGAGGGGGACTGGTTTTACACATACCTTTTTAAATTTGGGACATGGGTGAAGGAACTGCTTTCTGTTTTATTTTTAATTTTCTTGAAGGACACCCAATGCACTTTACAGACAGGCTTCTCCACCTCAGCAGCACTTCTTGAATTCCCATGACACCACGGGGTCACCCTTTCTCTTTGGCTTTCAGGAAACTCTACAGATTTCTCTCTTCAAAGAGTCCTGGGCTGTTGCAAACAAGAAGAAATTGGCCTTTTGGAGTGTTAGAAAAATTCTTCTGTGCCCTGTGTTGCTGCAAGGCAGAACAAGTTTCTCTAAAGCGCTAATAGCCACATTTGTTCCTGATTTGTAGACAGGCTCGTGCAACCCACACGTCCTTCCTGAATGCCTATATTACCAGACAAAATCGCATAGTCTCACAGGTTATCAGAAAGAGCTGTCAGGGTGAAGAAGCCTCCCTATAAAGAGTCCTGGGCTTCTGAAAGTACAAGGGGCATTTTAAAATAATAATAATAATAATAATAATAATAATAATAATATCACAACAACAGCTGTGCACTGCCTTGGGCTAAATCCTTGAATCTGAGTTGAGGCAGGCCAATTCAGCCTGCCTTGGGCGCAATCTGAGGCAATACCAGGTTCTGCCTGAGGTACCCCGAGGTTGAAACAGATCAGTACCAAAGCCTACAAGGATTCCTCAAGCCAATTTCGGGCAGTGGTGAGCATTTCACCCTCCTGCCTGCCTGTATGGGAAAGCCAGCATTAGGCCAGCCAGGGTACATGTGAGTCCTTTGGAATCACCGGAATAACCTCCCTCCCTCCCCGTCCCGTCCCGTCCCATCCCTGCCCTCCTCTCCCTTCCTGATCACCTTCAAAACCACAACCAGGACTTACTTTGCCAGGATTCGTCTTCTTTATGAGCCAAACCACAATTTACAGTAAGAAACACAGGCTCTCTTTTTTAATAGATCTATGGCCATAAACTATGACATCTGTAAAGGACTGTTTCCCCTAGTTTGTGACCATTGATTTATATTTAAAAACAAGAATCCCTGTGATTTCACCTTTAAATCACTGCTCGGCTCTCACGGAGGAGGACGCATGGGAAGGTAAGCTATAGTGGCTATGGGTTTGAGGAGGTGGGAGAGAGCAGGGATGGAGGAGGGAGCGGGGAGATCAATGGATGCCCTCTCGGGCTTGTGCCTGGCTTTCCTGGGTGCTGGCAGGAAATGGCTGTCTCAGGGGGGTGATTTTGCTTCAGCTTTGGTCCTGAAATGAGGCAGCCAAGCCCCAAAACATCCTAATCGAATTGGGGCCATTTTGGAGGCTCTGAAACAGCCTCTTCATATGTTAATTTTGCCATAATAACAATATTCCATAGTTTCTCCTACCACACATTCCTAGAAGTTGCTACAAGGGGTGGGCTCTCCTCACTGAAAATTGGGAGGGTCCGATAAACCTCCAACAGAGGTTGGGACATTTCAAAACCATCGGAAACCTGCGGTGAGGTGAGAAGATTGTTCAGAGCTCTGAATGGATCCAAAGTGATGAACTGGTTTTTAGGCAGTGTTAATTCCCTTTGAAAATAATAGCATGGTTACCTGAAAACGGAGTAGTTTTTTGACGAGAACCCAACAGTGTGGAGAAATGGCCCACTCTGAAAATCAGAGCGGAGAGTCACCTCATTGGAGCTCTGCCCCGAATTTCGAGGAGGAGCAGACCTGCTCTGAACACCCCTAGTTGCTATTTGTTCTCTCTAATGCTTTGCGTATTATTGTTGAAACCAACATAAAAGCTGTAATTCCATAGTCTTTTGAGCAACTAATCCATGCATGAAAGAAAGAAGCATTGAGGCTGTTGTCCTTTTCCTACTTCTGCTCCTGGAGATCCTATAACCAGGAGACACAAGGGATCATACCTGAGAGCTTCTGCATGCAGATGATGTGCTCAAATCTGAGCTAGTAGAATTTGGACAGGATCCAGTCCATCAAAGGTTTAACATAAGTATGTAAAGCAACTGCTGTTGAGCTCAATATGATGTTGGTCCTTTTTTCTTCCCCTTCTAAAAAAGGGGGAAAAAACTATATGACAGACATTTATATGGAGATGCTGCACTCATGGGGTGCTGAATGGTGCCTTGTCTGTGGATTTGGGTGGCCAAGAGAGGGGGGTTGTTTTGGCACAAGTCTTAATTTTTCATGTTTTCTGGGAAGGTATTTTTCAAAGGTAAGATCTACATTACTTCTTTAGACTGGGTTGTAATAGCAGTGACAACTGTTGGGGCATATTCAGTTTTCAAACCATTTTCAAAGTGTCATCTCTTGCTTGGTGTAGATCTGGCCAAAGTTACCATTTCTACTTATCCCGTTCAACAGTTTTCAAATTCAGATTCAGAAATGAATTAAAATGTGGCAGTTCCACAATATGGGCCAGCATGGATAAAACCATCTCTTTCTTTCCCTCTTTCAATAAACAGAGTTTAGAAATCTGTGGGATCTCGGAGCCATCCCATTGTACCCTCATCAAGGGAGCAACCGTGGGACACTTAATTTGGGCTTGAAAATTCAGTCACGGCTTGAATTTAGACCTTGTTTATTTTGGAAACACTCCCTCTTTCTGTACTAACATTATAAATCAATAAACATATGTATTGCAGTCATTGTTGAAGATGTATGCCGTGTATTTCTCACATTAAAATGAACTACCCTGTTTACACTTTTAAGAAAGTATCATTATCATGAAAGGGTAAAGCAGTGCCCCTTTAGTTAAGTCGAGTCACAGAAACACAAAACAGAGCACCCTTTGTTAAGGCTTGTCAAGAAGAGATCCCTTTGATGGGTTGAGTGAAATTCTTCTGAGCTTTAGAGCACTTGGAGCAATTATGCCATAGGTTTGTGGTATGGAACCAACAAGCTCAGCTATATCCCCCAGGTACTAGGGAGGCAGATATGTGGGTTGACACTCTGGCAGATGCAACCAGGCAGGTAGGCAGGCAGCTAGTGGCGAGGATGCATGGGGAATTTCATTTTTATTTTCCCATACATGACAAAATGAGCGCTCATCACTAATCTTTTTGTGTTGTTTGTTTTCAAATGCAATTTAGTTCAATTTCATTTCCAGTTCATGTGAATTTATCTTGACTTTCATGTACTGCATTATATGCATTAACACTGATTGTTGTTCTTTGCGCAGAAAGCTTCCAATTTCTACCGAAATCTTATAAATGTTGGTTAATGGCTGGTAAATGTCAGTTGGACTTTTGCCCTGATGGAACAGAGGAAATTGAGAGATGCAGCAGCACCGAAGTGTGCTGTAAAAGGTGAGCTTGCATTCTTTATTCCAATAATAAATGAAGGTAATAAATGCACAAGCAGGATGCAAATCCTGCTTGTGGATTTATTACCTTTTCCCACCAAAATACGTTTCATTGTTGTTGTACTGCTAATGTAATAATCCTAAACATCCACCACACCAGACAATTGCATCTTTTATTACAATATTAAATAAAGACAAGAAATGCACAGTCCTCCTCATGGATTGATGACCTCTTACCACCACCCCTGAAATATGTTTGATTGTTTGTGTTCTGCTCATACAAGAATCCTAAACATTTTGCCACCATGCAATACAATACATATTACAAAACAGTATATGCAAAAATCAATCAGAAATCCCTTCTCTGGATGACTTGAATAGCATATGTACATTTTTACATTCACTTACATTCGCAATATAGGTTTGTTGTGCATAACTCAAAATTATTGATAAACGATTTTCTCTTTATATATCTTTAAATTTCATGAGCACCTCTTAGGTTACAGAGCAACAACATGGAATATGTGAATATATTGCTTTATACCTATAAAAATAATAATAGATGGCCTTTAAAAAAATGAAAACCTTATTCATCCTCTCTTTGTCTTTTACTGCTTGTTTAGGATATTATGTTTACTTTGCCATTATACTAATAAAAAATCCCGTATGTTCTCCATCCATTCATGTCTAAAAGGTGTGATTTATCCTCTCCATCATTTTACATACAACATTCTTCTTGCAGCCGACATAAAAGCTGCTAACTCCATAATCTTTGAGCAATAAATCCATGCATCCATGCATACAATGAAGAAGCACTCAGACTGATGTTCTTTGCCTACCTCTTCGCCTGGAAGTCCTATCAACAGCAGATGCCAGGGATCATACCTGAGAGCATGCAGACAATGTGCTCAGCCTAGCAAGGGAGAGTGGAATGTGAGAACATCACTCTGTGGCTCTTTTGAAGGCCAGCAGATTTCCAATTCAGATTCAGGAGTAAATTAGAATGTGGTATTGCTACAGCATGGGCCAGCAAGGATAAAACCATTTCTTTTTTTCCCTCTTTCTTTCAAAGAATTAAGAAGTCCGCAGGATCTCAGAGCCGTCCCATTGTTCCCCCATGAATGGAGCAAAAGTGGGAGACTCAATTTGGATTTGAAATTTGACTCAGGCTTGAATTTACACCTTGCTTATTCAGGAATCACTTCCTCTTCCTGTACTACTAATAAAAATCAATAAAAGATATGCAATGCAACCTTTCTTGAATGTGGATCATGAGTATTTCTCACATTAAAATTCACAAATCTGTTTTCACCTTTAAGAAAGTATTGTTTTCATGAAAGAGTAAAGGAGTGCCCCTTTAGTTAAGTGGAGTCACACAAACACAAAAGGGGGCACAGTGTTTTCAGGGTTTTCATGGAGACATGCCTTTCATGGGTTGAGTGAAGTTCTGAGCTGTGGCTCTACAGTTAGTAAGGTTTTCCTGCCCCATCAGTACCTATGGCACTAATTGCTGGCCAAGTAATACTGTGCATGCTCAGCTTCATTTTGAAGCTAGAATGTTGTAATAATAATAATAATAATAATAATAATAATTTCATTTATTTCTTGCCCGCCTCTCTCTCTGTATCAAGGCGGGGAACAACATAAAATATATAATCCATAACACTGATTAAAAGCTGATAAAAACAATACATTATTAAAATACCAATAAAATATCTCGTATAATAGAATAACAAACTCACCGCCAAGTAAGAGCAACAACCATAGGAGTGAAAAAGAGAAAGAAAGTCTCTTAATGATCTGGGGGATAAACCCTCCATCTCTCGTTATACAATCTGTATAATGTAAGATGTTAGTCTAATTAATTACTCGGTTTGTCAGAAAAGATTCCCCAAGAAAGATTAAAAATACAAACAACATTCACAGACCTTGTTCCCTGGCAAGAAAAAGTATGTTTCAATCTGACGACAAATTCATCCCATGCATTGGCTCCAGCTGACTATATAATGGAGCATGAGGTGGACTTTAACGAGAGAGACCTGATGTCATCCCTATCAGGCATGCTAATGCAAGAGCTGTAGCAATTGTTAATCACTGGCTGGGTTCGGACATCACATGAAGCAATGTAAGGGTAAATAGCGTACTGACCGTGTGTTAGGTAGCGGAGCTCCCCACACTACACATTGGCCGCCTGTGTTGCTCGGCTGCGGCAACCACACCATGTGTTAATAGCGTACGTGGCCGTAACTGACAGCCCTCCCTCCATAATCCCCACCCACCAACCACCACCAGGCCTCCCAGGTGTATCACAGCACACACAGTGGCCCAAAATCCATGGCTGCTGACAGGGAAGCTACAGGAGGACACACCTCTCACACCCCATTGGCCGCTCATAGCCACTGGGTGGGACACCACAGCCCCAAACGGAGCAGCAGTGAGGAGGAGCAGAGAGATCAACAGAGTGGCTGCCCCCTGCCCCAATAATACCACCCCAACCATAGGCACCCACACACTGGCACACTCAGATCCCTGATGGGACTGCACAAGGACTGATTGGCTAGCCACGAGCCAGGCACAAAGCACGTCTGTCCGATCCATCCCCCACAGTGCCCCAGAGCGCCATCCATAGCTAAGGAAGGTTGCGCTTGGCCAAAGGACTTGCAAGCCTCAACTGAAATGTGCACATGGGTGACAGAGCCCTATGCAAGCCAACCCTACCCGACAGTATCCCAAACCCTCCCTACATTGGTGGTGTGGCAGCCCGAGGGCGCCCTACCATCACAAATTGCCTGCAGTTCATGGAGTCTTGTTCCCCTTAAACTGATCAGGGGCTAAGAAGAAATCTCATCACACCAAAAGCCATGTTGCATCAAATCAAGGGGCCACCACAGGCTGACTCCATGGCTGTTCTCGCCCTCTGGGTCCACGATGCTGGTGGAGCTGCTTTACGGTGCTCCCGGGTGTCTCTGGCCCTCACCTGGTGTTCCCTGTACCATGTACTTGTGAGATGATTGGGGCTAGTGGGCTGTTGTGCGGCTTTTGCCGCCTGCCTCTATGGGCTTCTGTCATAATGAACTCGATGCATGGGATTAAGGCATGCACCCCTCCACATGACACTTTAATCAACGGGCTGTGAGCTAGACAACTTGCATGTCCGTTGTTTCTCTCCATTGCTTACTTGGGCAGATTAGCGTACTGTGAGTTGTGTGTGCATTTTGTGTTTCCCTCCACATGACACTTTAAGCAACGCAACTGATGGTTGTCCCCCCCGTTGCCTAATTTTTCATTTGAAACTAGCCACTGTGTAGCTGAGCATGAAAACAACGACATGAAACAACTCTAAAGAAATTTGGGTTTGCACCTATAGTTTTAACTGCTAAGCGATATACAGCATAGCCACAAATCTATTAAAAAACAGTTGCAGGAACATTATACTATATTGGTCATTGGAGTCATTAAGGTACCCAGATTCTCCTCTAGTTTCTCTTCCCTAAAAGCACTCCATGGGAAAGAGAAATATCTGTCTGAGACCACATCCCCCTTACTTGACAAGGTTTTTACAGCCTTGCGCATTCAGACTATGAAAAACTAACTTTAGAGAATGAAGATATAAGAATGTCCCTAGAGAACGACATCCATGTATTTGTGGAGGTCACGTGGTTGAAGATACTATACAATACGTGTTTCAATGTAAGTTATATAAAATCCCAAGAGACAAATACTTAATGAGATGTCTAGCACTTTAATGATATGGATAAAATTATATATTTGCTGTTAAGTACATCTAAGTTCATTATGAGCCCATCTACACTACTGCTTTAAAATCGTTTATAGCAGTAGTGTAGATAGGCTCTATGTTAAACACAGCTAGATTTCCAGTAAATGCAGCCAGACTCAGAATAGCCTTAGAGGTCACTGCAATTATATATTCTTGCACAGAACTGTGTGTTTGTATATAATATACTGAATTTTAACTTTGGGATATAATTTTTTACAATTAATATACCATATTGTACTGAATGGTGTTTGTTGTTGGTTGCTTTGGCTATAACCTGCACTTGGTTTCCGAATGGATACATATGTATGCAATGGTTTGAAAGTATTTGGAAGTGCAGCTTTGCTGGTCCAAAGCTGATCTATATCTCATCAATTCCGAGATAAGCATCCCATGCACAGGATCTTGAGCTCTGAGGAGGACATTTGGATTATAAATGCCATGAATCATTTTAAAACTAATTTAAAAGAACATAGGACGTTTGCACCATGTCCTCAATTTCAACATGCAATCTTTCTTTCCTAATCCTGTGGTTCCCTTCCAGTGAGATTCATTACTATTGTATCGTATTCAGAATAACGAGCTCAACACCATGTGAAAAGTCACAACCTTTCATTATTAAAAATCGCCAGCAGTGATTTCTTCCTCCTCAGTTCCAAGAGACCAACTTGCTGGCCCCATAACTAGGAGAGAAACCGCTCGGTATTGACAGTACATTTACATTGACACAAAAGTGGGGACAGTGGGTGTGTGTGTGAATCCACAGATGACCACTCAAAGAACTGGTTACAGGTAAGCAACCTGCATTTCTTCTTCGTGGTCTTTGTGCATCACACATATGGGCGATTAACAAGCTCAATTCCTGGTGGAGGGTAGATGTTGATCAACGTTCCCTGGCAAGAAAAACAAATTGTCTGCAGTTCATGCAGTCTTGTTCCCTTTAAACTGATCAGAGGCTAAGCAGAAATTCTTTTACATCAAAAGCCATGTTGTATCAAATCAAGGGACCACCTTGGGCTGACTCCATGGCTGTCCTTGCCCTCTGGGTCCATGGTGCTGGTGCAGCTGCTTTACGGCGCTCCCAGGTTTCTCTGGCCCTTACCTGGTGTTCCCCGTCCCATGTACTTGTGGGAAGGTTGGGGCTAGTGGGCTGTCGTGTTTGCTGGGAATGTGCCCTGTTTGTCGGCAGAGGTGTTGTTGATGGAAGCTGGGTGCCTCATGAACTTGGGAACATTGTGCATACCTTTGGACGTTTCCCACAGCATCTGCAGCTGCCCAATTGGCGTGTTGTGGAGCTGGGATGCCTGCGGGAGCCCTTTCCATTGCCATTCTGCGTGGCTTGTGGATGTCCGCTGCCAGTGAGCGCTGTCTGGCTGGGTTCGGTGGGAGAAGGGGGACTCCATTGCCGCCGCTTCTACAGCCCAACTGATTCCAAATATGGTGACAGGAGAGGGCACGGGGATGTCGAAGGTTTTTTTGCCTGAGTTGTGGTGCTCCCTGCTGGGTGGGCTGGTAGTGCCCCTGTGTTCATGGGCAACTGGGAGCCTCTGGGTGTGGCACATGTTCTGTTGCTTCTCCCCTGTTTTGTCCTCGTTCCCCAATTGCAAGTCTGTTGGGTTGGGGCTATGCATTTGTGCTTTGGTGCAGCACCATTCCCGGTACTGGGCGCTTTGGGGTGCCGGTACTGACACTGCCGCATGGAGTGTGTGCTTTCAGAAGCAGGCCCTCATTGCGCCGGTTGCTGGGGAGATGTGGGTGACTGCCTTTTTCTATGCCGATGTGGGCTTCGAGATGATGCCGCTTTTGCCGCCTGCCTCTATGGGCTTCTGTCATAACGTACTCGATGCATGGGATTAACGCATGCACCCCTCCACATGACACTTTAAGCAATGGACTGCGAGCTAAACAATGTGCAAGCCTGTTGTTGTTCTCCATTGCTTAATTGGGCAGATATGCGTACCATGAGTTGTGTGTGCGTTTTGTGTTACCCTCCACAAGACAAGAAGCTCAACACAACTGACAGTTGTTCCCCCCCTTTGCTTTATGTGTCGTCCGAAACCAGCCGCTATCTAACAAGAAAAGAAGAGAATTCCAGGCTGACATTAAATCCTTGTGGTTGTACTGTATTCAATTTAAAGGTCCACCCTGCTTCTTTCCTTAGCAGTAAATTCTCATGATTGTTCAAGTTGTATTTATATGGGTAAATCCATTCTAAAACCAAAAACCGAAAATCAAACTATCAGTCCAATCCCCAAAACCAGGCCTAGTTGGCAACATAAATTGAAGCCAGAGGCCCTAGTCCTTCGATCCCATCTAAGCTGCCCTCATCCAGAAAGCCTCATTGTATGCAAGCCAGGCCCCACCCTTGTATTCCATATATGCACAGCAAATTATATATAAGCATATAGTCAGTATACATCCTCAGTCTGGGAATTTCTGTTGTAAAACCCCCATATAAATTAGAAAACCTGGCAACTAATTGTCCCAGGTGAGAGCTACTTTCTTACGCCTCACCCTGTCATGATCTTTATCGGTTTTCTTATCTTTACACCAAGTTTCAGGTTCCTGAAATAACAGGGAAATGATGTCAATAATTTCCCCCTTTAATATCCTCTCTCTAGTGGCTGGTAAGAGATGATATCCTAAAGGAGTTGACTTAGCTCCAGTGGGGATAGGGCCCTCATCTGCCCTAGCAAAAGGATCTTGTGTGCTGGATATAGCCTGCACAGTGCTTGACGTTGTAGGCCCAGTCAGACCACACCAAACGGAGGCACATGCAGATAAAGTGGTAGGGGGCAGCCTTTTTTTCCGGCTCCCCCGCAGGGACCGACTACTCCCCAGGGGGCGCTAGGGGCACCTCATCTGCTGCAGACTCCACCGTGGGCATTCTGCTTGTTCCCACCTTGGAATTTTCCTGATATGAGTATCTGTACCTGCATCAAAGCAGCCGGATATGTGTGATGCCCAGCAGCTGCAGGTATATTGTCCCCCACTGGCACTCTGACAAAGGTAGAAAGATTTATACCAGGCAGATTCTGCCCTGTTCAGCTATCTTGCGGCTAGGCCCCATGCCCTGTAAGACATGAGCAAGTGCAGGCACAGTTTGTGCAGCTTGCTCACCAAGCCATGCCACCACCTGAAGAGCACTGCTGGTTGCCAGGAAGGGGTGTGTGCCATGCATGCAGCCTGAAAGCTATAAGCCTCAGCTCTTTTCTCCTGGAGCGCAGCTGGGCACCTGGGAGTGGCATCAGCTACCCACTTGACACCTTCCCCACTTCCCTGCTGCTCTAGCTGCCTGAAAACTGCAAAGTAGAGGCATGCTCCACTCTCAAGGCCTCATCTGCTACAATCTTTGTAAGTGTGCAATTCTTCTCTTATTGCAACCGCAAAACAAGAAGGTGCTTTGGGGTGGGTGCAGTCTCTTAATAAAGGCGTCTCCACCACACCCTTGCCAGTGGTGCTATGATGTAACCCACCAATAGGGATAGGGCTCGTGTCCTCATACCCCCACCCGCCACTGGCTCCCGAGTGCACAGGAAATGAGGGAAGGGCGTTTCCAGCCTATTTCCTGGCTCTCAGCTTTCAATATATATATATATATATATATATATATATAGACACACAGGGCTTCTGTGCAGACTTTTCACCCAGGCTAGTTTCTAGTGACATTGATCCCAGCCAATTGCCCACCATGAAGACAACTTTTCTGATCTTTGCTGTTCCTGTCTTGGCTTTCCAGGCATGGGCCGTGCCAGATCCAGAGGCAATACCCGCATTTGGGCTAGAAGGTGATGCAGGTGAGTGGCTCCCCGGTGTAGGATTTGAGGAGTTTACTAGGTCTAGATGGGGTTGAATTCCCCAAACAGCTTGTGGGGGGGGGTCTCCTCCCTAAGCTATCACTGTCCACTGATACTGAAGAAAAGTCCATGGCAAGGAGCACCTATTACCAGATACAGCTGGTATGCTGTGCTTTTTCTTGGAAAGAGATAGCCTCATAATGTAAACTCAGGCTGGAACTAATGTAAAATGCTCTGTGGCGTGGAACTTGCAGTTGGTGAAGAACATTGATGCCAAGGTGGTAAGTGCTGTGTGTTCTCAGGCTGATATTATGTTATTGTTTTGTAAACTCTGCCCAGCCTGTTCAACACCTTGTCATTAGTAAACAAAGCCAGAACAACTGTGAAAGACCACCTTCCCCTCCATAAGGGCAGGAAGACTATCTGGGGACTTCTTGCTCCTGGAACTGCAGCTGGTTGACTCACATGTGGCAGTGACCCAGGAGCAAGCCTGTTCTATTCCTCCCCATTGGATGGGAGGAATTATTCAGCCTGTGTTTTAGATGCCTTCTAAAGACATAGTTCTTTCCTCTGGTTTTCCCCAACCCCTGATTCTGGATTTTGAACATTTCGGGATGTTTACTTGTTGTAAATTGTATATTATAATTTATTTTAATTTTTGTTTTTTAAATTGCTAAGAGATATTTTTAAGTATCTCACAACCACTACAAAAACAATGAAAACAACAATGGGACCCTTCCATCATGCACTTTCAATACCACATACCATGCTCCACTGTCACTTTGATGAGATGATGAATTGTGGAGGGACTGTGGGGTGTGAACATTATATGTTGTGTGAGAAACATGTAAAAAGACGGCTCTTTGAAGGGCAGGTAAAAACTTAAAAGTGCCTGGCACATGCTCTGGTTCTAGATCTGTAATGGATAGTGCTGCTTTTGACATCGATCGTGCTTCTAAATGGCAGATGTGTGTGCAACAAAAATATTGGGCAGTCCCTGTATTTGGTAAGAATATAGAACAGCATTCCCCAACCTGCTACCCTCCAGATGTTTGAGATTACATGTCCCAGCATTCCCTGCCATGGGACATACTGACTTGCAATGATGGGAGTTGTGGTCCAACACCTTTGGAAGTCAGTAGGTTGGGAAAGGGCTGCTTTGAAGAAAAAGAGGAGTGGGTGACTCTAAGTTGTTCATCATCAAACCAGTAACTTCAACCAAGGGATGAAGGATGGGATTCCCTCAAGTCCAGCTGAGATCAGGTGCTGTAGAATATGGACCTGCAAGGAGTGGTGAGGCTGGGATTTCTGGCAGACCCAGCTAGACAACTTTTTGGCCTGTTAGTCCCTCTGTTTGGTAGCCTGCAGGAACACCTGCCTCATAAAGCAAATAGGCACATGGAAACGGGTATCATGGTCTGCCACTTAGTTTGTCTTTTGTAGTCTGCAGTCCAGACCAGGAAGGGGAATAGTGTGATGTGGTTGGTGGTCAGTCTAAGTCTCCAGGGATCCCTGATGTAGTATCTCTGATTGTAAAGAGATTGAGGATGGCCCAACTCTGAAACTCTTGAAGTTCCTGGAGCTGTTGAAAATAGATGAAGCAGGAAAAAAGTGAATACCCTCTTTAACTTGTGAAAGCAATGAAAACATGTAACACAAGAAGTCTTAAGATATGAATGTTATATAAAGAAAACTAAATGCAAAAGAACATCAGATACTGAAGTGAAATGTGAAACATGCAAAGATTAGAAATAAAATACATCTGTACACTACACAAAACACACTACAGTTTAACTCTACCTAAGGCTTATTAGAATAACAGTGTGACTAGGCAGAAAACTTTATAGCAGTATGGACCAAACTCTTAGGAAAAAAAGGAAGGAAGCGGAATGTGTATGAGGGTGGGGGAGTTTAAAAGGACAGTATAGCTACCTATTCCAAAGAGAGATCTGAAGACCAGGTGATCATGGATAAGCTGACCAGATAAAATCCAAGTCAGGGCTCATGTAACTTTAACAGTTGTAGAAAAAAGGGAATTTCAGCCAGTGTCATTTGCATGCAATTAGTTCCATATGAAATTCCGTCTTCATCACAATGGTTAAAGTTGCAGGCACTATACTAGAGTGACCATATACAAAAGAAGGCAGGGCCCCTGCAACTTTAACTGTGGTGATGAAGAGGGAATTTCATCAGGAACTAATTGCATACAAATGACATTGGCTGAAATTCCCTTTTCTCTACAACTGTTAAAGTTCCATGGGCCCTGACCTGCATTTTATCTGGTCACCCTAGACAAAATGTATATAAAATTCAGGAATTTCTTTTTCTTTTTAAATGGTCTGCAAGTCCACAGAATGTTTGCAACTCCTTTGATTCCATTGCAGATTCCTCTGATATCCCTAATCCTGACTCTAGTGTAGAGGGATAGAACTGTCCTCCATTTTTCACATTTAAAGTATTCCCTCACCTCTGCATCCTGCAAAACTAGGGCCTAATCTACACCAAGCAGGATATAGTGGTATGGAAACAGTATGAAAGCAGTATATAAAAGGCAGGAGCCACGCTACTACTTTATAGCAGTACTGAAGTGTACTGACAACTGTTGGGGCCCATAAGACACATACCATGTACCACTTTCATACCTATATCCTGCTTGATGTGGCTCTTGCGATTTATATACCACTTTCATACTGCTTTCATAGTGAAATATCCTGCTTGGTGTAGATTAGGGTGACTAGATAAAATCCAGGTCAGGGCTCATGTAACTTTAACGGTTGTAGAGAAAAGGGAATTTCAGCTGGTGTCATTTGTATGCAATTAGTTCCTGGTGAAATTCCCTCTTCATCACCACAGTTAAAGTTGCAGGGGCCCTGCCTTCTTTTGTATATGGTCACTCTAGTATAGTGCCTGCAGCTTTAACTGTTGTGATGAAGAGGGAATTTCACCAGGAACTAATTGCATACAAATGACGCTGGCTGAAATTCCCTTTTCTCTGCAACTGTTAAAGTTACATGAGCCCTGTCCTCCTTTTCATATGGTCAGCCTAAGTATAGATACAGGACTTCTGTCTCCTTTTCCTGTGGACTCCAGTTCCCAAACAATTCCATGTGTGTAAGAGAAACAAGTAAAATACTCCTCTTCCCTTCATGTGGTCTATTTTGGTTACACCACCAAAGAGAAATCTTAATTCTCTGGTTGCCTCCACCAAAGGGCCCTAAAAACACTGTAGGTGGGGGATTTACATATTGATTGAAATCATCAGCAATCCATCATGGTAGCAGATTATCTCCCACCACATTAATACATGCCACAAGCTCCTTTGTCCCAATTTTTAAAATCACTTAGGCAAGTTCCACACTACTGCGTTAAAACAGTTTATAATGGTATTGACCTCGGTTGGGGACCAGAAAACACTCCATATACAGAGCTCCATCACACCACTGTTTTGTCGCGCTCTCGTCATGCCTGGTTTGTTTTACAGCCCACTACTCACATGACATTGTGCCTGTCCTGCAGTTACCCTGCCTCTTCCCCTCTAGTTTTCAAGTTTTCCTTGGCCCAATCCACACCAAGCAGGATATAGCACTATAAAAGCAGTATGAAAGTGATCTATCAAAGGCAGGAGCCACACCAAGCACAATGTAGCATTATGAAAGCAGTATACGGCATGTGTCAAAGGAGCCAACAGTTGTCACTGCACTTCAATACTGCTATAAAGCAGTACTGTGGCTCCTGCCTTTTATATACCACTTTCATCTGGTAAAAGCAGAAGCAACTCTGAATTTCTGGGCCTCTCTTTATGCATGTGGATTTGGACAAGCAATCTGCTCAGTGTGAGTAGACTAAAAAACTTGGAAGCTATAGAACTCAATAGCAGTGAAACTGTAGTTCACAAGCAGGTCTGTCTTTCCTTGAGGGCAGAGAGTTTTGCTGTCTGAAGTCTAAGACGCTGACTCAGCCTGGTTCTTGCCTCCCTTTTGAGAGGGGAAGTGTTCTCTTTTCTCGGTTTTCCCTTGGCTTAGAGACTATTTTGGGCTATCTTTTCCCAAGCCCCATTTCTCTGAACCAGGCACCTGGCTCCTGAGAAGCTTGGTGTTTTCACCCCCTCTTTGATTTTGCTGACTGGTGAAGGTTGGGCTCTGCAGCACTTTTCATTTTAAAATATCTTCCACTCTCTACCTGGATTAATTTTCCCTACCTGGACTTTGCTGAGTTCTACACCCTGGATTCTAGGGAAGATCTCTTTCAACCTTCCTCTGGATCCATGATCACCTGGTCTTCAAATCTCTCCTTGGAATAGGTGGCTATACCTTTTTTTAAATCTTCCCCACCCTCATACACGTACACTGTTCCTTCCCTTTTTTTTAAGAGTTTGGTCCATACTGCTATGAAGTTAAAAGTTTCAAACACTTCATTTAAATAGTTTGGGCTGGTGTAAATTTTAAGTACAACATTGAGACCTTTCAAAGTGCTACTGGACCTACCATATTGTTTTCAGCCTAGTCACACTATATCTGATGTTCTTTTGCATTTATTTTTCTTTATAAACCATTCATATCTTAAGACTTCTTGTGTGGCATGTTTTCATTGCTTTAAGAAGTTAAAGAGGGTATTCACTGTTTTCCTGCTTATGATTTAAAATCTATTTTCAACAGACCTTGAAACTTCAAGAGTTACAGAGTTGGGGAAATTCTCAATCTCTTTGCAATCAGAGACACTGGCTGAATTCGGACGACACGTTAACCAACGGGTGTTAAGTTAAACAACCATCAGTACGTTAACACAATGTGTCGTCCGAATTCAGCCACACAACGGATTAACAACCCACAGTACGTTAAGTGGGAGACTTAAACAACGGAGTTAAACAACGCACTTGCGAGTTGTTTAAATGTTAATCAATTGACTAACGTGTCGTCCGAACCCAGCCACGTGAGGTGCGTGCGTTAAACAACCGGGTGCGTACGTTAACACGAAAGATCAGAGAGGAGAGTGGCAAGAGCGGCAGAAAGCGGGCGGCCGCTCAGCCACGCTTGCAACAGATCGTGGGTTGCAGCGCCATAGCAACCAGGACGCTCGCCTACCCCACCAGGCAGCCTGCACGGGGCGTACAATGGGGCTAGCTCCTGCAAGCACTCTCGCAAGGTACCCGGTGAGCTAACCAAACGGAGAGGGAAGCACCCCAAAAGGGAACTACGGCAAAGGGGGGGAGGGGGGAAAGGAAGAAGCATCAAGCCCAGGCGCCCAGGAGTGAAGGAACCCCCCACGCACACACCAAGAGGGGGAGGTACACCCCATCCAAAGCAGACCCCCACTGCACCGCCACCCCCATCCTCGCAGCACCTGGAAGGACCAGGGCAGGGGAAGAGCTGCCTAGACAGGCCCCCTTCGCCCGGCACGGCTGGCCAAAGAGCCAAGGGTGAGCACATCCCCAAGGAAGGTCCAGGCAATGGGCACCTGTGGGCCACAGCCAGCCACCTGCGGATGTTATGGAAATAGAGCGATGGCATGCACAACAATCCCAAGGACACGAGTAGGCCTCGGCCACCAAAGTCAACAATGCCTACGAACAGGGCATAGACAAAGCAAGCGGATCGGCCCACCAGCACCCACAAACATGCAACCACACGGGACGGAGGAAAGCAACACGGCGCACGAACCACAGCAACAGCAAAAGACAGACCCGTCAGCAGCATGGAGCCAGAGGGACAGGGGGCCCAGAACGACCCAGCCGAGGACCCAGGCCACCAAACCCCTGAAGAGGAGAGCAGCCAGGACCCCCAAGAACGACGTAGGGCACAGCGATGGTCCGATGACGAGATCGTGGAATTCATCAAGCTCTGGGGGAGCCCAGAAGCCAGGAGGATCATGGCCACTGCCAGACACGATCAGCTGTATCCCTGGCTTGCTAAGAAAATGCAGGAGCGGGGACACGACCGCAGTGGCAAGCAATGCAAAGACAAGCTGCACAGACTCAAGAGAAAGTTCAAGGAGGTCGTCACTTACAATAGGAGAACCGGCGCCCAGCCATGCACCATGTCCTTCTACGACGAACTGGCGCAGCTCCTGTTGCAACGGCACGGCGGGCGGCGGGGTTGCCACTGACGAGCCACCGTGCACACATCAATGAGCACGGATGGACCAAGGGAAGGGGCCCCACCGCATGGAAACAGGAGCCGCCGACACGGGTGGACGGCCCACAGCCAATACCACCTCCCAAGTCTGCTCCAACAACAGCCGCACATCCCTCTGCCACAGCTACCCCGAAGACATCTGGGGCCCCCTCCGCTAGAGCAACTCCAAAGACATCAGTGGCGAACCCAGCCAAAGCTACCCTGAAGACTTCTGGGGCACCCTCTGCCAAAGCAACCCTGAAGACATCTGGGGCTACCCCCGCCAAAGCGACTCCAAAGACATCTGGGGCTTCCCCCGCCAAAGCGACTCCGAAGACAACTGGGGCTTCCTCCGCCAAAGCGACACCAAAGACATCTGGGGCTTCCTCCGCCAAAGCGACTCCGAAGACATCTGGGGCGTCCTCCGCCAAAGCGACTCCAAAGACATCTAGGGCACCCCCTGCCAAGAAGACCCTGAAGGCACCAGGCGAAGCACAGCCGGCCAAGGCGAGGCCAATGAGCCGGTCCGCATCATCCCAAAGCCCATCGGTGCTCGCGAGGCCTCCACCGGTGCCGCCCAGGACAGCCACCGTCTCACGGGCCTTGCCCCCCATGCCGGCCTCCTCCAGCAGCAGCAGCCCCACGGCAATCCTACGACACATCTGTGCGGACATGCAGGTCGAGGACCCCGCACCTACCACCCTGGTGCCAGAGACCCAGCAGGGGGAGGACGAGCCAGGGCCGTCACGTCCGAGGGCAACTCATGCGGAGGGGAGCACGGCTGCCGCCGCAGGGGTAGCAGCACGGCCAGAACCAGCACCACGTACGCGGCTTGGGCCTGCAAAACACGCAAGCACAGTGCGTGCCTTTCTGCTCGAGTTCCTGGATGCCGTGACGGAGACGGGCCCGGTGTCACAGGAGGCGCAGGACGAAATGGAGCAGCTTGTGGCAGAACAGGTGGGCGAGGTGACAGAGCCCGAACTGTCACCCTCCCAGGACGAGCTGCTGGAAATCGACACGCAGGTCAGCGACGAAACCTATGTGGAGATGGAGGCGATGGAAGCCAAGGAGCCATCGGAAGCGGATCTCGGGGCTGGGGAGGTTGTGCTAGAGGAGCAGATAGATGTGCCAGAACAGCCAGAGGATGAGCCGATGGAGGAGGAGCCACCGCCGCCACCCGCCGGCGAGGACCGATCTGCTCTGGGTCTGGGAGAGATGCTGTTGCTGCTGGGGGCAGTTCTGGGGTGGCTGTCTCTCCCTCTCACACTTTTTATTTCTTTTTGAAAGACTCTGCTCCAGCCAATGTTTCCAGTCTGGAGGGACTGCTTTAGTGAGGGGCTGCAAAGCAAAAGCAAGCATCCCTCTCGCACATTTTGTATCTTTTTGAAACACACTGCTCCAGCCAATGTTTCCAGTCTGGAGGGACTGCTATAGGGAGCCTTGAGTTGAGAGATTCCTATATTACTATTTTTCGTCACTACGTCCCTGGGTCATGGAGTCCGTTACTGAGGGACTGCAGAAGCATCCCCCTCACACATTTCCTTTTTTTTTTTTTTTTTTAGGCTTTGGTCCAGGCAAAATGCCTACCTCTACCTTGACTTATATTAATTTGGCAAAGTACCTACCTCTACCCTGAACGTGACTTATATGAATTTTGCAAAGTGCCTACCCTGAACTTGAGTTTTATTTGCCTCTGCTCCAGCCAATGTTGTGTGCAGATCTGGCATGAAGAAATGCCCACCTGCCTGCATGGGGATGGCGGGCAGACTGGGTCCTTTTAAGTTTTCAAACATAATGAGGTCAAGGCGGTGCATAAGCATTGTTTGGATAGGATCCTTCAGGTTTCCTCGCTACTTGGGGTATCTCCTGGCCCAATGAGGCCCTGCCTGCTAAGGCTGGCTCTAAAATCAATGTAACACCCGTGCTATTTCCCTACCCACCAAACCTTTTAATTTGCAGACATGCGTGGCCTAATCAATGAGACAAGGCAGCAGTAGTTCACCATCTTCTGATTAACACATTTTACTTTTATGACTGCATATGGAAGACACTGCCTAGGTTTATCCACAGGTTTTGAAAGTTCATTGTATTCATAAAAATATACCTATAAGTCTCAGCAGCAGCAGCAGCATGGAGTACGTTACTGGAAACAGTGCATGTTGTTGAGAGCTTACTTCAGAGTAATGCCTGCAGATGTGCATCTGAAATTGGGCACAGATGAGTTCCCTCAAGGCAATCTGTGAGATGCCCATGAGTACTGGATGACGTCTCTTGATAAAGGACCACATTTCAGCCACCTGAAACAGTGTATTTGAAAGCTTACTTCCGAGTAACGTTTGCGCCGATTGTTCTACAATTTGGCACACAAGACTAGCAACACTCAGTCTGCACTGTGACCAAGTTTCAAACCTGTAACTTGGAAAATTAAGAAGTTTTAGGCCTTTCCCTGACTCAAAAATCAACTCTCTAGGGCAAAATGGAGAAACGATATAATATCGGATTTCCGATCATTATCGGAAATACGATACGATACAGTTCACCCACGATATAATCGGAGACGATAAATTTTTTGGTCCAAAATTCTGATAACGATACAATACGATATTTTTGGCTGTGCACATCCCTACTATTAGTGTGTGATCAGCATGATTAATAAAATGTATGTGTGGGGGGTGCTTGTGATAGTCCAGATAGTGTCACAGCCTGTAAACCTTCCAGAACACCCTCATTACAGAGCCATACAAGCAGCTGCTACAGGAGGAAAATTAAAAAACAATTTGCTGGTTGTGTGAAAAATTAGCTTCACGAAAGGCCATCTTACCCATAGTAGCCCTGCCCATGTCCCTAACTGACTGGACAGAGCCTTCACCTTTTGAATTTGTTCCCAGATCCATTGCAAGAGAAAAGAAATGGATTCCCACAAATAGAAAGGCTCTAAAAAGAAAAAAACCCTAAAAATTTCCCATTTGTTTAAATATCTAAAAGGTAAAAGTCCTGAAATGGGAACCTTGCACCCGCACCAATGTGAACGAATTGGTGGCGAATTTATAGTAGAAGATAAAAATAAAGTAAATTCTCAGATATATGACAACTTTGAAACACAGCCATTAAGCCCATTAGAGCTAGAAACAAAGACAAACCAGGTAGACACAACACCCATAAATGCATCTTACCCCAGGTCTAACTCTATCCCTATTCGTCAAACAACTTTGCCAGCTATGAACTTATGTAAAAGAAAGCGGCATGTTAGTAATAGAAACCCAGGTAGCCTGACAAAAGAAGAAATAAGCAGAATTAAACAAATAAGAGAGTTACTACCTCAAAGAGAAAATGTTGTAACTGCTACCATAAATCCTGAAATACAAGTAGAAAATATCCCAATTGATATTATAAAGACAGTAGAAAATGCAAGGCACAGAAAATTGATCAATAAACAGGAAATTGTGAGCCAAATTAGTAATCAGTTCTAGGCCTCCCCAAAAAGGAAAAACACTACAAAATGTGGCACGCCTATTTTTGTCCAAGGACCAAGCTCACTTGAGAGCCCAAACTATTTCTTGTCTCAAATTACCATAGATGCTTTGAATTTTACAGCGCCTGAATAGAGACATCAGAGCAGGTTTCTGTATAATCAGGCTTTATATTTTGCAATTGAAAATGAAGAAACAGTAAACAGAACCCATGACATAGACATTTTCCCTTGCAAACTTTCTGATTATGCAAGTAAATTACAAAAACATCATATTGGAAATTCTCCCCTTGTTGACATACACAACAGTATCCTGTGTGGTTATAAAAAAAAGGGGGGCCTGAATTTGAACTAATTACTAAATTGTGGACCACAGTTGCCTTTGATCAAAGATGCCAGAAAAAAGATATGATAGCTCTGAATGACTCTGAACTTCCATTTAGATCATACAGGTGAAGTGTAGAAAGAAGTAGAGAAAATAAAAGGTGCTGTTAAAATTCTCCATACAGAATTACAAAGCTCAGAAGGCATGTGGAGCTCAATGTGGAGCTGGTTCCTTGATGTAACAAGATAGTTCCAGAGTTTGCTAAAAGGTCTTGTCATTATAATTATAACAGCTATACTAATTACAATTACAATAGGTCTATGTTGCATCGCATGAGAGCAACCCAAATCCCTGCTGAAGCCATAAACCAGATGATTCAGAGACAACTTACAGAAAGAGAATACATAGAAATGCATCCATTGAGACCTACAGCAGTTGTTAAACCAGTGTGAGCTATTGATGTGCTCAAAAGGTGGGACTGTTGCGGGAATATTTCAGGTATGATCATACCAATAGCTTATGATAACAGCATTTAAAAAACCCAGAAACTAATATTTTGATGCACTGCACTCTCTGAGCATGCATGGAGTGCAAGCACACACCAGCGGAAAACAACAGAGGCCACTGGTAGCAGGCAGATGTCCTGGTAGCAAGAAATACTCAGACACAGTAGTGTTTTAAACTACTAGGCTAAATTTACTATACAAGTATATACAGAGAAGAAACTTTTCTATAGACACACCAACTGGACACAAACTCTCTCTCTCTCTCCATCCACTGTTTCATCACATGTTATACATTTATAGCATTGTGAACCTATCACAGTGTTGATTGCATATCTCCTTGTGTGTTGCTATGCTCGGGAGTCCAGAGGAAGAAAAAATGACCTTGGTCAGAGAGCTAACCAGCTGCACTCTATTTGGCAACTTTACAAAACCTTGAGATGGCAATCTCAAATGGTTCTTACTTTCTTAGTTCCAGAAAAAAACTTCTTACTGGACAAGAACACATTTTACCAAACAAAAACTTGACACCCCTCCCTTTTTCTGTAACTAGAAACATTTTCATTCGGCTTGATACAGCATTCCAAGCTGTTTAGTTAACTGTTCATGCTTTTGTACATTTGTTAGTACAACAGCAACATTTAATTCTATGTTACAGTAAATAAGCTCAATTAACCTATCTTACACAGCTTGTCTCACATTACAATATCGGATGTCCACATGTTTACTTCTTGTGTGCACCCTTTCAGATTTTGCCATATGGATACAGGTTTGATTAGCCTCAAAGACTTTGATTGGAGTCTTTACCTGTAATTTCATGTCTTTTAGTAACTGTGTGAACCAGATTACTTCTGTGCAGGCTTCAGATAATGCTGAAAACTCAGCTTCTGAGGTAGACAGGGCTATTAAACACTGTTTTCTGGATTTCCAACCTACTAAACTGTTGCCCAGTTTTATTGCAATCCCTGAAGTGGATTTTCTGTCTTGATTGTCACCAGCCCAGTCACTGTCTGTATAACATTCCAAAGACAACGTGTCTAATGGTTTTAACACCAATGATATGTTGATAGTGCCTTTTAAGTACCTGAGTACTCTTTTAACTGCTTGCCAGGCACTATTTGTGGGTTTGGATACAAATCTACTCAATATGCCAATTGTGTTGGCCAAATCTGGCCGGGACCATTGAGCAAGATAGAGCAAACTGCCTATTGCAGACTGGTATATGTCTTTGTCGCAAAACTCTGTGTCACTGCTATCATATTGAAAACCAGCCACCATGGGCGTTTTTACACTTTTACATTCTTCCATGTGGAATTTTGCTAGCAGATTTTTAATTTTCTGTTTCTGGCTTAATACATAAGCCCCTTTTGACTTTATGACTTCCACTCCAAGATAAACATGTATTGGGCCCAAATCCTTTAACTCAAAATGTTCACCCAGTTCTTCTGCAAACTCTTTAACCTGATTTTTGTTCTTGCAATCAAACAAATGTCATCTACAAACGTTAACAACCACATTTGTTCATTGTTGACACCTTTTGTATAGTGGGTCTGCGATTCCATTTTTGAACCCAAGTGACTCCAGTGCATCATGCAAACACTGATTCCAGTTTCTAGCTGATTGTTTTAATCCATAAATACCTCTGTTTAGTTTATACACAGATCCTGGCACATGTGACTCATAGCCAGGAATTTGAGCCATGTAAATATTCTCCTGTAGCGGTGCATTTAAATATGCTGTTTTTATGTCAAAATGGTTTACTTGACAATCATATTTAGCAGCTAGAGTTAACACTACTCTCATGGATTCAGCTTTTACAGTGGGTGCAAAGGTTTCATCATAATGCACATTTTTTTTCTGTGTGAACCCTTGTGCCACAAGTCTTGCTTTATATATTGTTTCCCCTGACACAAGCAGTTTCTTTTTGAACACCCACCTGCAACCAACCACTTTTTCATCCTTTGGTAGCATTGTGGGGGTAAAAACATTGTACTTTGCCATAGCTTTCATCTCCTCATCCATGGGTTTACACCATTGTTCTTTTTCTGGTTGTGACAGCTTTTGAACATCCAAAAAACTGTCTGGTTCGTAAGATATTTGACACACTCTTACTTCACTAGCTGTGTACCTTTCAGGAGGAATTCCCTTAGTACTCCTCTCTGAACGTTTGGGAACAAAAACACTGCTGGTCTCTTCCTCCTCCTTCTTTGGACTTGAAAGAGCTTGGCTAGTGGAACAGATAGTTTGTTTCTCTGTTGGCTATGGTGTTTTATCTATGTTTTCCAGCATAGGTAAACATACTTCACTGCCATGCAAACGCTCCCAGTCATACTGTTCCTGGAAGTCCGCTGATCTGGAAATAATTATATTTCCATTGCCTGCATAGAACCTGTATGCTTTTGAACCTGGTGCATAGCCTAGGAACTTCATTTTCCTGGCTTTTGGTTGCCCTTTTCTCCTAGCCACCTTGGGAATATGCACCCAAGCATTACTTCCAAAAACTCAGAGATGAGCCAGTGATGGCTTCTTCCCAAACATAAGGAAGTATGGAGTGGTATCAATGGCTGAGCTCCAAAGCCTGTTTGCAATGTAATTGGCTGTGAGCATTGCTTCACCCCAAAAATGAGCATGCAGCCCAGAATCTGCCAACATGGCATCTTTCATAGTTTGCAGAACTCCATTTCTCCTTTCTGCAATACCATTCTGCCATGGTGAATGTGGGGCAGTCCGTCTCGCTGAAATTCCTTTCTGTCTGAGCCACTTCTGGAATGTTTCAGCCATGAACTCCCCTCCTCTATCCGTCTGCAACTGCTTCACTTTGGTGGAGAATTTACGCTCCACCCAGCTCAGCCAGTCCTTGAAAACAGCAAAAGTTTCACTTTTGTTTTGCAGAACATAACAAAAACCATATCTGCTGTAATCATCCACCAAAATTAAAACATACCTCGCCCCTCCAAGTGTTGTGGACATAGGACCAACCAAATCCGCATGTATTCATTCAAACACTTCCGTGGCAACTCTGCTACTCTTTTTACAGATAGGAGCGACCTTAGATTTGGCCACCTTACATGTAGTGCAGTCTAAATATTTACTACAGACTTTTACATTTAGCCCTACACACATATCAGGCATTTTGTTGAGTACTTTGAACCCCACATGCACTAATTTTCTATGGAGCAAATGCACACAATTATCATGCAAAGGTGTGTTGTCCATAACAGAATTCACATTTCTAGATTCTTCCAGACCTTTAGGCAACATCTCATAGAGATTGTTCCTAAGCACACCTAGGGCTACAACATTGTTATGTTTGAGCACTTCACATCTGTTGTTAAAGAATGATATACAATATCCTTCATTGCCCAAACATTACACACTCAACAGATTGTGCTCCAGACTTGGCACACAAAGTACCTTGTTTACAGTCTCACCAATACACGGTACATAAACAGAACCTTCTCCAGCGAGAGCTGAAAACTTGCCATCCGCTAACGTGACATGGTCCCGGCTAGTAGAGTATAGACTTGTAAACAATCCCCGGTTGTTCACAGTATGCTGACTGGAACCACTGTCCATCAACCAGGTACACTCTGGGTCATTCTCTGCAGCTTTAACTACAGAGACCTTTGGTCTTGCAGGTTTCTTTTTGCTTGTCACTGTTTTGTCCTTCGTTTGGTTTGGACAATTCCTCTGCAGATGTCTAGGAAAACCACAACGAAAACAGCGTCTAACAGCAAACACTTTCTCCTTATCTTTGCAAGCTGCTTGTTTAATGGGAGTATCTCTCAGCTTGGCAGTCTGCCTCTCCAGCCTTTTTTGTTCTTCCTCCAGCAGACATCCGGTCAGAAAATGAAGCGTCAGCTCAACTTCTTTCATAGCCTCCAGACTCATGACAAGGCTATCCCACGAATCATCCAGAGAGCTGAGAATGACATACACTTTGTGAGATTCAGTGAAGGGCATACCATGCTCCTCCAGGTCTGCAAACAACTGCCTCATCATGTTGAGGTGTGCAGATACACTGGCTCCCAGTTCAAGTTGTGCTCTGTACAATTTCCTTGTTAGTATAACTTTGCTAGCTGCCGTTCCTCTCACATAAATCTCTCCGAGAGTTTTCCAGCATTCATGTGCAGACACCAGCCTTCTCACATAAACAAGTTGGTTATCTTCTAAACACAAGATAATGCTGGCCAGAACTTTCTCTATGTTTCTCTGTTCCTCTTCATCTGGCTGGGCAGGAGGATCACTGACAACCGTCCATAAATTTTCCCTCCGTAGATATTGTTCCATTTTTACACTCCAAGCCAGATAGTTGCTTTCATTCAAACAGCTCAGGGGTAAACCGCCCATCAACATACTTGTTGCCATCTCAAATAACTGCACACAGATGTCTTGCTTGCTTTTCAGCTCTTAGCCCCTCCAAGGCATACAGTAACGACACTCACCAAACTGCAGATTGAGAAGTCACTCTTCACTTCTAGGATTCTCACGACACTCTGCCACCACACAGGGAGTCCTCTAGGCAGACTGGGCCCACAACCTGTTAGGATTTTGATGCACTGCACTCTCTGAGCATGCATGGAGTGCAAGCACACACCAGCGGAAAACAACAGAGGCCACTGGTAGCAGGCAGATGTCCTGGTAGCAAGAAATACTCAGACACAGTAGTGTTTTAAACTACTAGGCTAAGTTTACTATACAAGTATACACAGAGAAGAAACGTTTTCTATAGACACACCAACTGGACACAAACTCTCTCTCTCTCTCTCCATCCACTGTTTCATCACATGTTATACATTTATAGCATTGTGAACCTATCACAGTGTTGATTGCATATCTCCTTGTGTGTTGCTATGCCCGGGAGTCCAGAGGAAGAAAAAATGACCTTGGTCAGAGAGCTAACCAGCTGCACTCTATTTGGCAACTTTACAAAACCTTGAGATGGCAATCTCAAATGGTTCTTACTTTCTTAGTTCCAAAAAAAAACTTCTTACTGGACAAGAACACATTTTACCAAACAAAAACTTGACAATTTCATTCTACTAATAAATACATGTAACTGTTTTCCTGTAAGGTAGAACCAGCAATGTACTAGCTAGATGAGAAAGAACTGCCTTGTTAAGCCTTCACCATAATGAACTTTGTTCCATTAGCAACTATATGCATTCTGTTTTGTTTTAGTTCATCTTGACCTAGAGACAAGTTACATCATTCCTATGTGATACCCTGTATTATTGTAAACTTTCCTTTGGTACAAAAGTTATGCTGTACAAAGTTCTGATTATGCTAATTCTGATGTTTCCAGTTCCCTATATAAGAGTTGTACCCTATATACTAAATTCAGTCAGAGGTCTTTCTCTGGCTCCATCAGCTGATGAATTCTTCAATAAACTATTTCTGAGAACTGAGCTTATGTAAGTATTATTGGTCTCCACTGCAAAATCGAGTCTAGTTGCTTGCATGAATATAACTCCTTTGAGTTATTGGGGAGAAGTCACCAATCTATGAGAAATCCCTTCCCTTCCAAGGGTCAATCTTCCCTAGAGTATACATAAGCTAGTTAATGTTTCAACACATTGAAAAGAATTAGAGTAAAGATCCTTCTTATAAGGGATCTGTGACAATAAATGACCCCTTTCTCATAAGAGGGTGTCATAGGCCTCCCAGGGAGACCCAAATTCCCGCGACACATTGCCTCCAGGTTCTCTTTGACAACGTCCACCACAACACCTGGGGTTGTTGAGAAATAGAATTTGATACTTTGAATCATCAGCAAAATGATCATGAAGGTCGCTGGGCTTCTTTTCTTACATGGGTACTCCTGGCTGCTCCAGGTAAGATAATAGATGATGACAATGATGTGGAGGAGGACGAAGAATATATATCAGAATAGGAAAGAATTCCTCACAGGAAATTCTGTTGAAACATTTAGCCCCTGCTTGAACAGGATGCAGAAATAGATATACCTTTGGTCTGTGGGGTTTAAGAGATCACAAGAACCAACATACACATAGCGTAGCTGGATCAGGCAAGAGGTTTATCAAACATTTTGTTTAAGGTAGCAGTGAAAGTTAAAATGTAGAGGTATCAGTCTTTCCAGCCCACAAAGAAAGCACTGAGGAAATAAAATAAAATAAAATCTGCCATTTCCCCCCTTGTTTCTAGTATTATATCGGAATTTTCATAATTATCTGGAGGTTTTATTCTGGCATTATGGAGGTTTTATTTTGATATCATGGAGGTTGTATTTTGTTATCACTAGACCTATCCTCCATAAATTTATAAAATCTCCCATCGAATCCTATAAGTTTAGATATCAACCCGCTAAGTAAGAAATTAGCAAGTCATCTATTGTTAGCGGCAAGATGGTTGATAGGCAAGCATTGGAAAGATGTCAAAGGGCTCTATATCAAAGACTGGTATCACAGAGTTTCGCAGAACGCTCTTTCAGAAAAATTCACTCAAAAGTTAAATAGAGACAAATTTGAAGGGGTATGGAGAAAATTAATTGATTTTGTAAATAAAGCAGAATGGGGAGAAGGCCAAACAACATCCATAATAATTCCTAGGACTGGATGCATCATGGTTCTAGTGTACATCTGTGAAGGAATTGAATTACCCTCCATTTTCCCATTGGTATTATTTCCCTAACTCTGCACCTTGTAAAACAAAGACAAACTGAGTAGTACCCCCTAATCTCAATGAGTGTTAAGTAAACAGGTGGAATTACTCAGGTGTGGATTGTCATCAGGGATATTTGCACTGTCACAATTTCCCCCAATATAACAGGTGCCTCTGACTTGTTTCTCACATTAAATTCCATGGCCTTCTTTCTAAATCATCACTATAGATACAGGGCTTTGGTATACTTTTCCTGTGGACTCCAGTTTTTAAAATCACTTAGGCAGGTTCTACACTACTGCTTTAAAAAGGTTTATAATGGTATTGGCAAGTGTTGGGGACCAGAACACACTCCATGTACAGAGGTCCATTACACCAGCATTTTATCATGCTCTCATCACATGATGTTGCACCTGTCCTGCAGTTACCTCACCTCTTCCCCTCCATAGTTCAAGTTTTCAAAGAGTCGGCAAATCTGGTTTAATTCCTCCATGTGGGATTAAAGTGTGCTTCCACCCCCATGTATTGGCATCCTGGAGCTATGTCCATTCTTGGGGGCATGTGCTTTGAACGTGTGCTCGCTGCCAGTTAAACAGACTTTTGCTGCTTAAACCCCACCATTCTTGCAAGCAGAAACAGCACCCAGCCAATTAAACGCTGAATCAATAAAATGCTAGACAACAAAGCCAAAGCGAGGGGGGGAGGCTCCCACGTCCATTAACCGACACAAACCAATGAAATGGAGGGGGAAGGAGAAGGGGCGGGGTGGAGCAGGCGCAATAATGGGAGAGCAAACAAGTAAAAAGAGAGTCCCCTGGTATAGCAACAATTGTGAAAGGGACCATCGCTTGCCACACTAATGAAATGGAGGCCAAAATCGTGGGTGCATATCAGGGGGAAAAAAGTAGGTGTGATGGAGCTCACAGTTTTCAAACCATTTTCAAAGTGTTACATCCTGCTTTGTGTAGATTTGGCGTGAATCCACTTGCACTAGTCATACATTCTATCTGTGACTATGAATAACTGTAGCAGAGGGTGTCCCCTCTGCTAACGATATGTGATACAGAAGTTAACTTCCTACCCTCCCTCCTTTTTAAACATTTACTTCAACCTGCACTCCAGTGCCTGTGCAAAGTTTGCCCTTTCTTTCTCCCTTCCCTATTTGGGACATCTTATACTTTCTTAAACTAACATGAGTAGTTGCATCCCAATTTATCGATGGGGACAATATGCAGTATCTTTGTGTTATTCCTTTAGAAGTTCATGTTCTTGTACACTCCTCCGTTTGGTTTTTTGTCTCCAAATACAGACACATACCATGAAATACTTCCTTTTCATGAGGGAGTCATAAAAAATTTTTCTTTCTGCACTGGGAAAAGTTCAAATGAGTATCGTCAGGTTGCAAGTCAGAGAACATAATTTCTGGGGCGCATTTATTAATTTGAAAAGTGGATGTAACATCCTGGCTAACACTATGAAATTCATTAAACAAAAAACTTACGGTTTTCCATAATTTAGTTTCAATACATTTTCTGCTTTTTAGGGATCTGGATTCCTAGATAGCTAAATGCTTTTTTTACTAGGGGAATGCCTGCCATTTTTGCGATTTCTATTTGTTCTTGAGGTCCTATGTTCAAACACATCAAACCAGATTTCTTTATATTTACTTTAAGTCCTGTTACCTGTTGGAATTCCGCTAGTTCTCTTATCCATTCTTTTATTCCCTTTTTTGAATTTTGTAATGTCAATAAAATATCATCTGCAAATAAATTTAATTTAAATTCCTTAATATATATGTTGTGGTACCACTTCATGTTGTTCAACTTCAAGGGTGTTTCAGGGACCACAGCATATATAAATTATTTCTTGAGGCTCAGAACATCTATTGCTGAATGGGGTCTGTCCAAACAGCTGTTGTATTCTCTGTTGGTCAGGTGAGTCATGGACACACCTGTTCAAGTAAGAGAAATAAGCTTGCTGGATAGAGTGGGTATGAGTCTCCATCTCTCTCACTTTCAGAAGTCTTGTGAATAACTACCAGACAGGAGGAGGAGGGGAGAGAGAGGGAGGGAGAGAAAGAGGAGGAAGAGGAGGGGGAGAGAGGGGGGAGAGAGAGGGAGAGAGAGGAGGAAGAGGAGAGAGAGAATGAGAACATATTTTCAGTGGTGGCTCCCTGTCTCTTATATGAGAAAGTCTTGCCTGCCACCTGTGTTGATGTCATTTAGGCACCAAATGAAGGCTATGATATTTTTTCCAATGGCAACCTCTGAGTAAGATGTTCCACCTGCTGTTGAAAATGTACTGTTTCTCCCAACAATTGTTGTTCTGGCTGCTCTGCCTGGCTTCTCATCACAGGTCTCTGCCCTCAGGGGAAGAGATGGAGGCTTAATATAAAATAGAGTATGGATGGGAAATGTACTCATCTTCTATCCATCCCTGGGAAGATTTTGGAGCAGATTATAGAGAGGTCAACCTGTAATCACCTTGAGAAGAATGCAGTGATTACTAGAAGCCAGCATGGATTTGTCAAGAACAAATCTGCCAGACTAATCTGATCTCATTCTTTGATCAGGTAACCTCCCTTGTGGACTGTGGGAATGCAGTGGATGTAATATATCTTGACTTCAGCAAAGCTTTTGACAAAGTGCCCCATGTTTCAAAATCCTGGAGCCAGTACTGACTGTGGGATCAGAATACTGGACTAGATAGATAATTGAACTGACCAAGCAGAAATCCCCTGATGTTTTTATTTCTGTACATCCAAGGCTGTTTATGCTTGTGTTTCTTGAACAGCAGCTCTCCCCTTTCCTCTGCTCCAGCTATATGGTAAGCTACTATTAAGACCTCTCTGGTCTCTTCTGTTTTCAACAGCTCTGTAAGGTTGGCAGAGATGAGTTCATTGTCAGGTCAGTTTTTCTTGCTAGGTGGCAGACCTCTCAATGAGTTTGAATGGGAGAGCCATTGGAAGAGCTGCTCTCCTAACCCTCTGTCCAATTCAGCTGGCAGGTTGGGCAGTATATGCACCTGTAGAAAAGCAATTTTGAAAAAGAGGCAAGGACAGGGAGAGTTGTGAGTTGGCGGAAGGGAATTTTGGGGGCGCACAAATGGTGGCTCACTAAGGAGGTGGGCGACCTCTACATGCTCACAGACCATGTGGCAAATCAGTCCAGAAGTGGTGGCGTTTTGGCAAACAGGGTCTGGGAGGCCAAGCCACGGGTGGGGAGACCACTGGATTCCACCCCCTCTCGAACTCCTGCAACATCCCTAATTCATATTGCCTAAATAATGCATCTGTTAGAGGCAAGGCATTTTTCAGCTGAAATGTTTTTAAAAATAATAATAATAATAATAATAATAATAATAATAATAATAATAATTGAATGCTATGCTTGAACTTTCCAACGTACTTAGATTTGATTAGGGATGGCTCTCACCAGGAGTTTGTTTAGGAAGTTTATGTGATTAAAGAATAGCCTCTGCTTTCATCACTATTTGCAGACTATAAGGTTGACTCTGGCCCCCTCTACAAGAATTCGCTTTTGCGCCCGGTTAGGCGATTATGCGCATAATCGCTGAAGCGCATTTATGCCTCATCCCTCTGCACGAGAGGTGGCGAAAGGCGGCGAAGCGCATTAACGGATGTCCAAAATGCGCTTTACAAGAAGTTAATGCGCATAAGCGCTTATTCACACAGTCAAAATGCGCTTTAACGGACGGAGCAAAATAAAACTCGCTATTTAACGCGCATTCGATAATGCGCATACTCGGGGAGATAATGCGCCTCTACGCCCCATTTGCGCTCCGCTGGTGCAGAGGTACATTTTTTAATGAGACTTCAAAGAGCATTAAACCTCTCTTGTAGAGGCAGCCTATGTTTAGCCAGGTTCAGTGCTTCTGGGATTAGTACATAGGGCTTCTAGTACATGAGAATATATGAACAGCCTTGATGCTAGATCAGACCAAGGGTCCATCTAGTCCAGCGCTCTGTTCACACAGTGGCCGACCAGCTGTCGACCAGGTACCCACAAGCAGGACATGAGTGCAACAGCACCTTCCCTTGTTCCCTTGAAATTGCCTCTAATCCTGGAGGTATCACATAGACATCAGGATTATTAGCCACAGATAGCTTTCCACTGGAATTTTCCACCCCCCTTTTACAGGCATCCCAATTTGTGTCCCTCACTACATCTTGTGGTAGTGAATGCCATAGTTTAACTTTGCGCTGTGTGAAGAAGTCCTTTTATTTGTCCTGAATCCCACAGAAATCAGCTTCATGGGATGGCCCCGGGTTCTAGTATTTTGAGAGAGGGAGAGAATGTCACCCTATCCATATTCTCCACACTGGGCACAGTTTCGTACACCTCTATCATGTCTCCCCTTAGCCTCATTTTTTTTCCCATGCTAAACAATCCCAGCTGTTGTAACCTTCCCTCATAGGGGAGATCCTACAGCCCCTTTATTCTTTTAGTTGCCCTTTTCTGCACTTCATCCAGGTGTGGTGACCAGAACAGTATTGTAAGTGTGGTCATACCATAGATTTGTACAAAGAAAGCATGATATGGGTGGCTTTATTGTCAATTCCTTTTCTAATTATGCCGAACATGGTGTTTGCCTTCCTTACAGCGGCCACACACTGGGCTGCCATTTTCATCAATCTGTCCATCACAAGCAAAAGATCTCTTTCTTGGTTGGTCACTGTCAGCTCAGATCCTATCAGGCTATACTTGAAGCTGGGATTTTTCTGCCCCAATGTGTATCACTTTACACTTGCTTACATTGAACCCCATCTGCCATTTGTTAGAGAGGTGTGATTTCTAATGATCTGCTAGCTAAGGTGACCCTATGAAAAGAAGGACAGGGCTTCTGTATCTTTACCAGTTGTACAGAAAAGGGAATTTCAGCAGGGGTCATTTGTATGTATGCAGCACCTGGTGAAATTCCCTCTTCATCACAAAAGTTAAACCTGCAGGAGTCCTGCCTAGTGTGACCAGATACAAAAGTGGACAGGGCTCCTGCAGCTTTTATATTTAAAGGCTTAGATCTGTTCAATTATTTCTCTAATGTCACAAATGGAAGGATTCTTTCTCTGCAGCAGCAGTAGTTAAGTCTGACAGTATGACCATACACACACACACACACACACACACACACACACAGAGCTTTCAGGAACATATAGTATCTTTACTTAAAATTTATGATGCAATTCTCCTTCCGAAGAAAAGAGACCATAGCCATTGATGAGTAAAGTATGATCTCAGTCTTCATTTGCTGCTCTGTTCACGGGATACGTTTGCAGAATCTCAAGTCTGCAGAAAGATAAATCAATTTTTCATTAAACTTGTCTGTCTGGCAAGGTGATGTTCACCCTGTTTTGGAGGGGGTTGCACTCCCCCTAAAGGATCGGATCTGTAGTTTGGGGGTGCTCTTGGATCCAGAACTGTCACTTGAGACACAGGTGAAGTCAGTTGCAAAGAGCACCTTTTATCAGCTTAGGTTGATATACCAACTGTGCCCTCATCTGGACAGAGATAGCCTAGCTACAGTTATCCATGCTCTCATAACCTTTTGTTTGGATTACTGCAATGCATTATACCTGGGGCTGCCTTTGAAAACGGTCTGGAAACTTCAGCTGGTACAAAACAGGACAGCACGTTTGCTAACAGGGACTGGACAACGAGATCACATTACGACAGTCCTTCTCCAGGTCCGGGCCGAATTCAAAATGCTGGTACTAATATTTAAAGCCCTAAATGGCTTGGGGCCAGGTTATCTAAAGGGACACCTCCTTCCATATATACCTGCCCAGATCCTAAGAACATCTACAGGGGTCCTTCTCCGTGAGCCCCTGCCAAAGGAAGTGAGGCAGGTGGCCACTAGGAGGAGGGCTTTCTCCGCTGTGGCACCCCGGCTGTGGAATGAGCTCCCCAGAGAGGTTCGCCTGGCGATTACTTTGCACGCCTTTCGTTGCCAGGTGAAGACCTTTTTATTCTCCCAGCATTTTAACAGCTAAATTAACTCAATTTTAACCCTTGCTGTTTTAAATTTGTTCTGATCTGTATTATTCTCTGCTGCTTGGTTTTATCCTGGTTGCATTTTTATATTGTATGTTATTTTGTGTTTTTAGATTGTGGTTTGTTTTATATTTCTTAAAATGCTTTCATGGTTTTAATTTTTGTGAACCAGCCAGGGAGCTTCGGCTATAGGGCGGTATAAAAATACAATAAATAAATAAATAAATAAATAAATAATGTTTTTGTTTATTCAGACACTAGAAAGAAATGCATATCATACATAACGCAGAGTATGTCTTTTGAAATTCACCGCAACTAGATAGGGTTGTTGTGGTCATTAGATTAATAGTCCTGATGGCTATGTGCAACCTCCAGTATCAGAGGCAGTAAGCCTGTATGCACTAGTTGCTGGGGAACATGGGTGGGAGGGTGCTGTTGCCCCCTGTCCTGCAAGTCGATCCTTGGTTGGCCACTGTGTGAACAGAGTGCTGGACCAGATGGACCCTTGGTCTGATCCAGCATGACTCTTCCTATGTTCTTAGTAGGGATGTGCACTGACCCCCCGGATCGGATCGGATAGCGGATCGGAATCGGACCTGGGGGGTCGGATCGGATCGGATCGGAGGCTGGTCGGATCGGATCGGACCAGATGTCCGATCCGGATCGGACGCCATTTTGAATGCTTTTTCCCATAGCCAAGTATTGTTTTACAAAAACGCCTATAACTTTTTCATTTTTAAAGATAGAAGGATGAAACTTGGGCACATTGTAGACTGGTTAGGGGTAGTTATCTGTGAGAAATTTCAGAAAGATTGGTGCATGCATTTTGTGGCAATTAATTTTTTAATAAATACCCAGGAATGCCTATAACTTTGTCATTTTTAAAGTTACACACATGAAACTTTGCCACATTGTAGGGGGTACCTTGGGACCTATGTGTGTGAAATTTCAGAAACGTAGGTGCTTGTCTTGTGTGGCAATTAATTTTTAGAAAAATGGGTAGTAGTGGGGTAAATACAGTTACGCCTCCCATTTTTTTATTTTTGAAGATACAAACAGGAAACTTGGGCACATTACAGGTACCACTTGCCTTGATATGTGTGTGAAATTTCAGAAACATTGGAGCTTTCCTTGTGTGGCAATTAATTTTTGAAACAATGAGGAAAGAAACACCTATAACTTTGTCATTTTTAAAGTTACACACATGAAACTTTGCCACATTGTAGGTGGTACCTTGGGACCCATGTGTGTGAAATTTCGGAAACGTAGGTGCTTGCCTTGTGTGGCAATTAATTTTTTAATAAATACCCAGGAATGCCTATAACTTTGTCATTTTTAAAGTTACACACATGAAACTTTGCCACATTGTAGGCGGTACCTTGGGACCTACGTGTGTGAAATTTCGGAAACGTAGGTGCTTGCCTTGTGTGGCAATTAATTTTAGAAAAATGGGTAGTGGTGGGGTAAATACAGTTACGCCTCCCACTTTTTTATTTTTGAAGATACAAACAGGAAACATGGGCACATTACAGGTACCACTTGGCTTGATATGTGTGTAAAATTTCAGACAGCTGGGTCCAGGCATGTGGTGGCAAGGTATTTTTGAAACAATGAGGAAAGAAACGCCTATAACTTTTTTATTTTAAAAGTTAGAAGTCTGAACATTGCTCACTTTGTAGATGGGTTAGGGGTAGATATGTGTCAGAAATTTCAGAATTATAGGTCCAGGCATTTGATGGCTATGGAATTTTTAAATTACATGTTTCAAAAAAATTTCTACAGAGGCCAGGTCTTCCCCTCCCGCTTCCCGCGAAGAAAAGGAAACACTCTCTCGTCTCGATCCCTTTGATCCTTGCTAGTAGTATCCATTACAGGGCTCGTGTTTCCTTTCCTCCTTTCACTTTTCAAGCAGAACGGCTGAGCCTAGCTGAGTTTTGCAGCCATGCGTGCAAGGAAGGATCACTCTGGTCTCGATCCCTTTGATCCTTGGTAGTATCCATTACAGGGCTCGTGTCTGCTTTCACTTTGTACTCCTGCAGCTTTAACTGTTGTGATGAAGAGGGAATTCCACCAGGTGTTGCATGCATACAAACGGCACCTGCTGAATCCTCCCTTTTCTCTACAGCTGTTAAAGATACAGGAGTCTATCTCTGAAGTTGAGACTTTCCGAGAAGAGCCGGCTAATTTAGCCCTGTTTTTTTTCTTATTTTCTTATTTTTTTCTGTTTGCCCTTTCAATGACCCTTAATGAAAAAGCAAACAACAGAAAGAGTGCAGATATACAGTTGGATCCAGGCATGGTCAGATTTAGAGTAAACCCATTGAAATAACAGAAATTTCAGCTGGTCATGACTAACTTATGTCCCATTGATTTCAATGAGCTTACTCTGTGACTTAGCTGGATGCAACTCATAGTTTACTTAGTCTGTTCCTATTTGCAAGACCTCTCTTTGTGATTATACGTTATCCTCCTACTTTATTCAATCTATCAGGCTTCTAGATTAGGAAAACCCATTGGGGTGTTTAGTTAAACCCTTTTTTGGCCTATTTATCTTGGGATTTGTCATCTAAAACTCTTCGCCAGGAGATTCTTTCAAGGTCTCTTCCAACTCTGTCATTCAGTGTGAATAGAAGTAACACATATAATGCCCTTGAATTTGGGAATATAAGAACATAAGAAGAGCTATGCTGGATCAGACCAAAGGTCCATGTAGGCTAGCGCTCTGTTCACACAGTAGCTAGCCAACTGTCAACTAGTAACCCACAAGCAGGACATGGGTTCATAGCACCCTCCACAGCAACTGGTGTGTATAGTAGGGTGACCAGATAAAATCCAGGTCAGGGCTCCTGTAACTTTAACTGTTGTAGAGAAAAGGGAATTTCAGCCAGTGTCATTTGTATGCAATTAGTTCCTGGTGAAATTCCCTCTTCATCACAACAGTTAGCAGGCACTATACTAGAGTGACCATATACAAAAGAAGGCAAGGCCCTTGCACCTTTAACAGTTGTGATGAAGAGGGAACTTCACCAGGAACTAATTGCATACAAATGACACTGGCTGAAATTCCCTTTTCTTTACAACTGTTAAAGTTACAGGAGCCCTGACCTGGATTTTATCTGGTCACCCTAGTGTATAGCGTTACTGTCTCTGATACTGGAGGTAGAACGTAGCCATCAGGATTAGCCTTTTCTTCCATGAATTTATCCAACTCCCTTTTAAAGCCATCCAGATTGATGGCCAGCACTACATCTTGTGGCAGTGAGTTCCATAGTTTAACTATGTGATGTGTGAAGGGGCTTGCTTAGTATCATTTTAAAGTTTTTTTTCCTATATCACAGCAAGCGCCACTTCTTTCCATGTGAGAGGAGAAGGTGAATAATAGCTCTTATGAGATTCTACCTGCCACCTGGTTCTGGTATGAAAAATAAATAAGTAATCTTAAAAACAGAAACAAAAAGCCTGTTGGCCTATTATTAGTGGGGGTGCCCAAGTGGTCTAGCATTGAAATTGTCTTAACAATCCATTGACTTATAGCCCACCATTTTTGTTTTTAATGAAAACAACCTTGAAATGCTGGGTGACAATCATCAAAACACTTCTCAGATAAGGTTGAAATGTTACCTTGGGCAGCACTGTCTTGAATAATAACGTAGGAAACCGTGGCCCAGCCATTTTGAAAGCTTGTTTCATTTGGGCACCATGGACCAGGAAGGAGAAGTCTTACCCAGTGGCCTTACAGCAAAGTCTGCCATCCCCACACGTTCCGATCCTGACAGTGTATACTCTACATGCATCATTTAAACATGAAGCATATAACTTGTTACACTCCTCTTCAGTAGTTACCAAGTCTTCTAGAAAGAAAAAGTGTGAAAGAGGAAGTAGGGAAGTTAAACGAATGATACTTCATCATTGTGGAAAATCTCTTAGCAAAAAAATAGCATTTTCTTCTTGGGTTTTATTTACAACACTGGAATATTCAACACTTTCAGGCACCTGATCTCCTTGTGACCCTGATAAACTATGAGCCTATCTACACTACTACTTTAAAACGGTTTAAAATGGTTTATAACAGTAGTGACAACTGTTGGGGCCCAGGACACACTCCATATAGAGTTCTCAAAACGTTTTCAAAGTGTCATATCCTGCTTGGTGTAGATAGGCTCAGTATGTATTATCATCAGCATTACAATGACCTTTTGGAGCATCATCAGACAAGTATTTTATTGCAAGCCCGTTACTGCCCAATCACACTTTTTTTATAGGTCCTTTTGATGATTCCATCCCCCCCCCCCCATGCATCCCCTGCTCCTTCTGCTCTTCTTTCCATCACAAAATAAGACCCCGGTAAGTGTGATTTATTTTTAGAAGCAAAACTTGCCGCAATTGCCTGCTGTGTGCAGGAAAAGCGGCATGATAAAAAACGCCCACTGAATGGGACACATGGTCATTGTTTACTTCCTCTTTCTTCTCCATGAAGAAATAGGAAGTATTGTGTGACAAAAATGGGGTGGGGGAGAGCAGTGACAGTAGGGATCTGTGATTCCCCCACCCCCATCTGATGATCCTCTTTGTGATGGGAGAATCTAATTTCCTGATTGGTGGTTCGCTCGCTTAGACCTTCTGTGCTACAAGTTTGGCTGAGCCCCTGATCTCTCACAGTCCACAGTTTGGGACATCTTTAACTGAATCCTGCATCCTGAGAGGTCACTATCATGCAGACAGTGTTTTGTGAGTCAAGTACATGGGCACTGCAACCCAACTGACCTTATCACCAAAGCAAAGGGCATGTTGTAGAATAGGGTGACCAGATAAAATCCAGGTCAGGGCTCATGTAATATTACCAAGGACTAATTGCATACAAATGACACTGGCTGGAATTCCCTTTTCTCTACAACTGTTAAAGTTACATGAGCCCTGACCTGGATTTTATCTGGTCAGCCTATTCTAGAATTCAGTTGCTCCACTTCCAAAGATGTAAAAGATAAAAATAATAAAAAAATCAGAGAACTGCAAAGGGGGTAGTAAAGAACCAGCCAAATGCTCAAGGACAATAGTGCACCTTCCAAAAGAGGAAAGCCTAAAGGATTTCCTGCTTTTTAATTAATAGAGAAATAGATGGATGACTAATTGGAACAAAGTAGCTGTTTTCAAAATTATGCATGAAAAGACAAAAAATGGATCACAGAAAATATTTCATTGCCTTCCATGATCCTAGGATCTGGTCCGCTGATGGGCAGTTGGTTCAAAAAAGATGAAATAAAGTGTTTCTTCATACAGTACATATTTAACTGACTTCTTGCTGGATATTGTGGTGATGGCTGGTGACTTAGAGGACTGTTAAAAGGCTGTTAAACTCATAACCCTTATTCAGGTATTATCCTGAACACACAAGTACAAAAATGAGTAAGGACTGGGTTACACATACAAGACATGACCCTAATATCTCATACATGCTGTCTCCAATTCAATCCTTTGTGTATCATAGAAGCTGAACACGCTGAGAGAAGTCCCAGAGGTCTTTGGCTATTGGGCAGGATAGAAATGGAATAAATAAACAAATAAAAGAAAAGAATAAATACAGAAGCCCGAGGATGTGGACAAGGTGCTTGGCCAAATCCGGTTGACCACCTGTGTGCTTGACCCTTGCCCTTCATGGCTTATTACACCAAATAAGGAGGAGATTGCAGGCTGGGTCCAGGAGGTTGTAAATGCCTCCTTGAGAGAGGGAGTGGTGCCGGCCTCTTTAAAAGAGGTGGTAATTAGACCACTCCTAAATAAGCCTAACCTGAACACGGAGGACGTTAACAATTATAGGCCAGTGGCTAACATCCCCTTCCTGGGCAAGGTGCTTGAGCGGGTGGTTGCAGGACAACTCCAGCAACTCTTGAATGAAACAGATTACCTAGATCCATTTCAATTGGGATTCAGGCCTGGAATGGAAACTGCCTTGGTCACACTGTGGGATGACCTTTGCCGGGAGAGGGACAGGTGGAGTGTGACCCTGTTGATTCTCTTGGACCTCTCAGTGGCTTTCGATACCATCGACCATGGTATCCTTCTGGATAGGTTGTCTGGGCTGAGAGTTGGAGGTGCTGCATTACAGTGGTTGTGCTCCTACTTGGATGGCTGATCCAGAAGGTGGTGCTGGGTGATTATTGCTCTGTGCCATGGCACCTAGGCCATGGGATCCCACAGGGCTCTATATTATCCCCTATGCTGTTCAACATTTATATGAAACTGCTGGGAGAGGTTATCTGGAGATGTGGGCTGAGGTGTCATCAATATGTGGATGACACCCAGCTCTACTTCTCCTTTTCATCAAACCCAGGTGAGACAGTGACTGCTCTGAATCAGTGGACTGGATGAGGGCCAACAAACTGAGACTCAATCCAGACAAGACGGAGGTACTGTTTGTGGGTGGTTCATCTGTCCGGCTAGGTGATGTTCACCCTGTTCTGGATGGGGTTGCACTCCCCCTAAAGGATCGGGTCCATAGTTTGGGAGTGCACCTGGATCCAGAACAGTCACTTAAGGCAAAGGTGAACTCAGTGGAAAGGATCACCTTTTATCAGCTTAGGCTGATATACCAACTGCTCCCTTATCTGGACAGAGATAGCCTAGCTACAGTTAGCCACGCTCTGATAACCTCTCATCTAGATTACTGCAGTGTATTATACATGTGGTTGCCTTTGAAAATGGTCCACAAACTTCAACTGGTACAAAACAGGGCAGCCAGACTGTTAACGGGTACTGGCCAACAAGACCACATTATGCCAGTCCTTTTCCAGTTTCACTGGCTGCCAGTCCAGATCCGGGCCCGATTCAAAGTGCTGGTATTAAAATGCAAAGCCCTAAACAGCTTGGGGCCAGGTTATCTGAAGAAACATCTCCTCCCATATGTACCTGCCCGGACCCTAAGATCATCCTCAGGGGTCCATCTCCGTGAGCTCCTGCCAAAGGAAGTGAGACAGGTGGCTACTAGGAGGAGGGCCTTCTCTGCTGTGGCACCCCAGCTGTGGAATGAGTTCCCCAGAGAGGTTCGCCTCGCATCTACATTATACTCCTTTAGACGCCAGGTGAAGACCTTTTTGTTTTCACAGCCTTTTAACAGTTCTTCAGTTTGATTTATTAACATTGCTGTTTAAATTTGTATTTTAAATAGGAATGTGTATTGTATCGTTAAATGTACGATAACGATACAATAAGGTCATTATCGTGCATGTGTTTAATGATATGATAGAAAAACCTACAATAATCATCGGGGACTATAATTTTTGGGCGATTTTATCATTTTATTGGACTGCCATATAAATATTCCTATAGCTTCTGTATTTTAAAAGGTAGAGGCTTGGAACTTGATCACAGTGCTTCTGGGGTATGCCTAAGTATGTGTATGAAATTTGAGATCGATCCCTCCAACTCTTGATTTTATATGAATTTATTAAAGATTGTTTTAGTTCTGACAGGTGGGAATGACAGCTCGCTACATGCGTTCATTCAGACCTGTCAGAACGGAAATGATCTTTAAAAAAATCATATAAAATCGAGGGTTGGAGGGATCGATCTCAAATTTCATATACATACTTAGGCATACCCCATAAACACTGTGACCAAGTTTCAAGCCTCTAACTTTTTAAATACAGAAGTTATAGGCATTTTTTCTTTTAAAATAGGGCTGCAAAAAATATCATTTTTTTCACGATAATTATTGTGACACCGATATGGTTCACCTACGATATGAATGAAGACAATAATTTTTTGGTCGAAAATGACGATAACGATAAACGACCCCTAATTTTAAATCCCTATCAATTTCTGCATGGCTGTTTGGTTTTTATCCTGGTTGGGCTTTTATACTGTATTTTAAATTATGTTTTTATACTGTGGTTGTTTTATATTTAGAATGGTTTATATGGTTTTAATTATTGTAAACTGCTCAGAGAACTTCGGCTATTGGGCGGTATAGAAATGCAGTAAATAAATAACAAAATAAATATTCAGACCTTCATATCTGAAAAGGAGCCTTTGTGAGGGTCACTTGGGGTTGTACTTGAATGTGTACCTAGCTCCTACTCACTTTTAGCCACTACACCCACATGGGTATTAACTATGATTGCTAAGTAGATCCTGTTTGTCTAGTCTTCTCTGTTAGGTAATTGGGAGTCTTATTTAAAGCTCAAACAAAAGCTAAACTTTTTGAGGGTGAGGTTCCTTTCTGACGATTTGAAGTGCATTGGGTGAATCGGATAAACAATGAGTTTATAAGGACAGACATACTTTATGTTTTATGGGCAGGGCTCTTGGTAGGGGGGTAATCCTTACTTGGCGAGTAGGGGTCACCATCTATATTTTCCCCACCAATAGAACAATAGAGTGTCATTTCAAGTTAGGGATGGGCAAATCCATCAAATCATTTTCTCCTGTATTCAATTCCCCCCCGCCCCAAATCTGAAGTTCTTTCTCTCCTGAATATGAACATTGAAAATGTTGGTAAATTCTTATCTCAGTTCTTGATAAATGAACTGAAACAAAATTCTCACCCACCTGTGCCAACCAAACTGCATAGGTACAGTTATTCCCAGCTTGGAGAGATCCCTGCCATAGAGCTGTTCAATCAATTATTTATTACGGTCAGAGACCAGCAAAGTCAATATAAAATATACAAAATATAATTAAAAAGTGACATGAAAATAAGATACAGCTTTATAGACTTCCTTCTCTCAGGAGGATTGCAACATTATTTTCCTAATTTGCATTGTTGTCATAAAAAAATGTAGATACCCTTTCGGTAATACAGGAGGACACATCCCTTAAACAAATTAATACCAAAGTTGTGGGGTTATTTCCAGAAGTGGCTCTTAATAATGGAAATATTAGCTTCTTTCTACGTTCCTTATACATGTTGCAATGCAAAAGGACATTTTTGACAGATTCTATTGTTCCAGTGCCGCAGGGACATATTCGATCATTAACTGGGATTTTACTAAACCGTCCTTCTAGTAGTGCTGATGTCAGCACATTAAAGCGAGCAAGGGTAAATGCTCTTCTGTACTTTGGGATGGTTAACACATGCAGATATGAAGCTGCAGTGAGTCTGTAATTATTAAAGATAGCTATAGAGCTGTTAAAGATGAAGAGCCTGTCAGAAAAGAAAGAGTTGGCAACCCTAATTCAGCGTGAACGTCACTGAATACATCCAGAGTGTCATCACACAGGGGAAAATCGCATTTGCTTACCTTCGTTTCTCTGCCCTCAGGTTTGTCCCTCATTACTTCCTCTTTTGGAAGAGGAAGTAAACAACATGCATGTAGCCCATTCAGTGGGCCATTTCAATCCTGCTCCTTCTCCAGCACGCAGCAGGAGATAACAGCAAGTTACCTCTCAAAAACAATTCAGATTTACCAGGGTCTTTTTTTGTTGCGCGAAGAAGGCTAGAAGGGGCAGGAGGCACACAGGACGCAGATGATGTTGTGAAAAGGACCTGTGAAAATTCATATGTGCCCAATGAGGAGTGTACAATAAAATGCTTGTCTGATGGAGCTCCCAGGCTTTCAAACCCAGCACAGAAAGCCCTGGGACTGGATAGAGAAATCTGTCATTTCAGTTTCTCCCACTTTTTATTATTATAAAAAAATTTTACATCTCAAGTTCTCTTTGGAGAACTTTGCAAATTTTAGTAAATACTTCTCTAAAACTAAATCCTTACCCGTCCCTATTTCAAGTGAGACATTATGGGGCACCTGGCTGCCTGCTGAGGTGCTGCTATGAAAACTTATAAATGTTGCTTGTACCAATACGCTGCCCACCCCCACAAAAAACAATCTAGAAGTCCTTCCACTGCTGAAGAAATGGCTGAAGATGCCATCTCACTTTGGGGAAACTAAATAGATCATAGTGCCTTAGGTATGTTTTGTGCAGGCAGAAAGGGGGGGGGGGAAGAGGCAAAGACTACATGAATTTCTGATGTATGCCTTACCTGCAGAAACCATGAGCATCCCTGAAAGAGCAGCAATGAAAAACCAGCCCTTCTGCATTGTTGAAGCTTGACCAAGATCTCCAGCTGGACAGCAAGAGAAGAAGACTGAAGTAGAGTGCGCTGAAGGTTCTGTGTCTTCTGAAATGCTGAACACATACCTATTTATAAGGTGTGATATACTGACACATAAGCATCCTGCAGTAGTGATTGTGATGAAATATGTCATGTGGCAAAAACTCTTGGTATGTTATTACTCATACTCAAGAAGACACAGGGCATAAACAATAGGATATATTTAGGGTTCACTTGAACATAGGAAGGAACAAAACTGCTTTATGCTAAGTCAGACCTTTGGTCCATCTAGCCCAGTATAGCTGGTGGCTGCTCTCCAGGGATGTGGCAGGGCTGATTTTTTTTTTTTCCTGCCCTGGAGAAGCCAGGAATATGAATTGGGGCCTTCTGCATGGAAAGTGTGTCCCACATTTATTTTGAGAACTACCCAGGGAGCTTCAGCTATTTCAGGTTATAGAAGACTAGTAAATAAAAGAGACAGGATCTCTTCTTGATCATCCCAGAGTACAGGACATGGAATAATGGGTTCAAGTTACAGGAAGCCCGATTCCGGCTGGACTTCAGGAAAAACCTCCTGACTGTTTGGGCAGTACGATAATGGAACCAATTCCCGAGGGAGGTTGTGGGCTCTCCCACACTAGAGACATTCAAGAGGCAGCTGGAAAGCCATCTGTCAAGTATGCTTTAAGGTGGATTCCTGCATTGAGCAGGGGGTTGGACTCAACCGCCTTATAGGCCCCTTCCAACTCTACTATTACATGATATGATTCTATGATATGGTGAGGGAGCTGCCAGTCCAGCTTGGATGAGAAGAAGACATGAGGTGTCTCCTTGGTGCACCATTCAAATGAGCAGGTAAAGAATAGTACAGAGAAGTTATCTGAGTAGTCTGGCACTTGGAGTCTGAGAGGCCTCACCAACATGAATGTAGATAGGAGGAGAGTGTCCCCCCCACCTCAGCTTAGCTCTTGCATTATGTGTTAGGAAATTTGCAATGTTTGGCAGAAGTTGAGTTTATTGGAGAATTGTTTTCTGTTCAATGCATATCCCTCTATGTCACAAATAAAGTTTACCCCTCCCCTTTTCTACTCCACTTATGTAGTGAATTGAATGCACCCTTATCAGCTCGGTTGATTTTATTTCTTTCAGAATCCAATAATGCCTAGATTGTTGATTATCTCCAGTTGCCTCAACAACAAACAATGATCACCAGCAATTTATGCCCAGTGGTGCCTGAAAATGTACAAGAAATATAGTTGTAAAAAAAATATAAATAAAGCACAATCACAATTGTTAAAGGCTTCAAGATCTGATAGTCATTCCAGTTATTCTGGTGAGTGGTATGGTGTTAAGTGGTAATAATGGTCAGTTCAACATTTCTCTTCAGAGGTCCCAAGAGGTTTCTGGGGAGGAGCAGTTTTTGGTGTTGAAGGCATTAGTACTACCATCGTCAGTGGGCGGTGTTGCATCTTCACAACCAGGACCTGAGATATTCCTATACATTTGCAAATAAATGATTATTATGAAAAAAAACACCTGCAAATCCTCCCCCTTTCTTTTATCATGAGAACACTATGGTGCTCATAGGCGTGTGCAAGGGCTGTGCTGTTTGTGCCCAGCCACACCTTAATGTCTCAAGCACCAAGTGCTGAATTGAGGGGGGGCATTGAGTAGGGATCCAAAGGAGGATCCAGACACAGCAGGAACAGTCCGCTGGATGCCCTCTGGATGCTCCGCCTTCATGCCGAAGAACCGCTGCCTCTGAGAGAGCGCTGTTGCTCCCGGCAGCAGAAGCAAAAAAGGAATCGCTCTACTGGGAGCCTCTCTGCTGGGAGCCGTGTTTCAAAGAGGCCAGGAGGACCCCCCCCCCAAGGCTAATACCACCTCCTAAACCCCTCCTCCAACCAGCGTCACCTCAAAACACCACTAATGCTGGGGCTGGAAGAGCATCTCCTCATCCCCCCCTACCTCACCTGCAATGGCCCTTCCATGGTCAGGAAAGCTGAACACGGAGTAGGACATCAGTGTCTACAGTGTTTGATAAATAAATGAATAAAAAAATAATGTCCTTTATGACTGAGTATTCAATAAATGTTGGCCTTTGAAAAAAAAGTTTTTTTAAAAAAATCCCCTGGGGGCACACCCTAATAGATGTGCTGTGCGTGCCATGTGCTCCAAATCAGCAGGTTAAAATTCATGATATGGTGCATCATAAATAGTTCTCCTGACGTCTTGACAACAGGGCCTTTACTTTATGGACAGCTTGTCTTGTCTATTGTCATGAATGTTAGAAAATGGCTAAATAAATATGTGTTTGCCTGCCTCTCTCTCTCTCTCTCTCTCTCTCTCTCTCATATAAAAAGGATATAAAATATTAGATACCCTCTCCTATTAAGCCTGAATCATTTTGATTTTATCAAAGGCATTCATTCTAATCTGCTATAATTTTTCACTATATTTTTGTCCTTTGTCCAGTGTGACCGAAATGACAAGTGAAAAAAAAGTTGGACTATTTATTTACTTATTTATTTATTGCATTTGAATACCGCCCCATAGCCGAAGCTCTCTGGGCGGTTTACATAGGATTAAAACAATTAAAAACAATATACAAAAATTAAAACAGCAAAAACAGACAACCTACACACAATACACACATACATTTAAAACCGCTACAACAGCCCAAAAAAGCTACAAAAAAAATTGTATGTATTCATGTATTCCACCTAAATACATGAAGAAGAAAATTCCACCCATATGGTTCAGATAAGGATTTTCATGGAAGGCTGGCTGGCTAGGTAATGAAGATAGTATTGTTAATATTTTCTGCTTCTGATGTAAATCAGTGAAGCTGAGAGGGAATATTTTGGGAAGTGAACAGAATTCAAAAGGGTTGAGGATTAAGCTAGCCCAAACATCTAAAATCAAGAATCCTGTTTTGGAAACTTAAAGGGAAGCTAATGTTCAGAAGTGCTGGGCAAAGAAATGAAATAAATATTGCGTTCCCAGGCCTTACATTGGGATGTATTATTTTTAACTTAAATTGCTTTCCTTCTATGCATTCCTTCTATTTTCTATGAGAAAATAAATGATACAATGATTAGGGAGAAAGCTGAACTATTTGGGAATGAGAACATATGCCTTCATTTTGATTACTCTTCTCCTTTTAGGTCATCTCAACAATGCTATATGGGGAGACAGTTTAATCTATTTTTTTTTAAAGCATGTTATGCTCCTGAAAGAATTCTTAGGAAGAATTTTTGGGGAATGTGTTTTGCTTATTCCAATGACCACTCCTCAGTTTTATAGATGTTTTATGCTCTCCTTCCATATCTTCTTACCGGGTCAATATTGTCGGAGATTGTGACATAAAAAAGGGAAAGGCAAGCTTGGCCTCTGTTGTGATTCCAAGTCCTCCCGCCAAGATGTAAGACAATAAAGAAGTCTGCTGTGTAATCCACAAAGTTTTGCCCAATAAATAGACATCTCTTCACACCTGAAGGGAGTGTGAATTCCAGGAGCTATTTTTTAAGCTTAATTAGCTTTACAAAGTAAGGCAGTTGGTTATCAACTAAATAAACTGTTTCCTGCAATGGTCAATAGTTTTTTTTACTGAATCCCTCCTTCAGGGAGATTCTTCAAGTTGAAACCTCTGGTGACTGGCAAACTCAGCAGATTGCCTCCCTCCTCTTCTCAACTTCACTCACTTAACCCTGCAGTGGACTCTGGGATCTGTTAATTCTGATGTGCCCTCCCCCTCTGACAAAGGCCCTTTCTACACAGTGTAGAGGGAGGGAGAGGGGGCGATCCTGAATGTACCTGCTTCTGCGATTGTCCCTGGGTGTCCAAAGTGGAAGCGCAATTTACCGGGACATTGCACTTCTCGCGGGCACCATTTTTTAAAAAAACTTAAAGGAGCTGGGACAGCGGTCCTGGGGATGGTGGACTTGCTTCCCTCCCATAGGCATGGAGCCATGCCATGCAGCTCCATGCCCATTTCTGGTGCCATGCTTACTCATGAGTAAGCTGGCACCAGGCGGGATGGGTGCCCATGTCTCCCATGGTCTCAGGATGGTCCCAAGATTGCTCAAAGAATTGGGTTTTCCCAGGGTTTCTTTGCCCCTGAGAAAACCCAAGCCCATCCCCCCCAACCCCAGAAGTCCCTGTGCATCATTTGGACGAACGAGCACCCAGGGACAACCCCGGGGGAAAAGGCCGGTGTAGAAACAGCCAAGACTGAATTCCATGGAGTGGGAAGGATGCCTTCTGAACCTGAGCATCTGGTCTAATAAGCTCCTGGGAAGATTCCTCCTTGACTCCTAGAGAGTCTTGGAGAATTTCTTCTTCCACTTCCTGTCTTAGCTGGTGTTCTCCTTCTTCTTCAGCCTCTGAGTTCGATTTAAGCTCTGAAACCCAGTCCCCACACAAGAGCCAACAAGCTTGTTCTTGACAGCTTCTGAGATTGGTAACGTCTGTGCCCATATCTCAGGATAGGATCTGTATAACATTTGCAAAAGGGAAACTGAGTGTGATCAGTTAATTGTTGGTCTTTAGCTAGCCACATATATAAATCATACCTCAGAGAATCCCAGGACAAAGGTGGATTCATCATACCATGATAGGATCTAATATACAACTAATTGTGGGTTTCGGACCTCTTCATTTTTTTCCTGATAACCATGTATATTCATTAATTTAAACTTAATTAATTAGTTTTCCATACCATCTAATAGCCAAAACTCTCTGGAAGGTTTACAAAAGATTATTTGCTGCATCTTCTGTCTGTTCTGGGGGGGGGGGGGTGAAGACTTACACGAAACAGCAGGAAATCCTCTGTGTATCACAGAACCCATTTCTGCCTGTGTAACAGAAACCTCCATATGCCTGATAGCTGTCTAAATTATGTGTAACCCTTGGGTCAGCATCCAGGGCCGGGTTCTGTGCCTAGGGGTGCTTTGTTCTTCCTCTATGGATCTCTGGCTCAAGCCCCCACCCAGGAAACCTGGGACACAATTTAGGACTGTTTGAATAGCAACCTTAACCACACACCTGAGGTATACAATCTTTAGGTAAAATACTCCTCCCGCCCATGGTCTAGGTAGGCCAATGGTACTAGGGAGCGCTGCAATAAGCTGGACTGGTGGGTCACAGCAACAGAAACTGGGGAGCGTTGCAATTAGGGGCTCAACAGGAACTGGAGGGCGCTGTGAGGAGGATCTCCACCAGCAGGTGGCAGCAACAGGAAGTGGGGTGCATTGCAATGAGAATTTCCAATCCAAGGGTGATTGCCAAGCTAGCCGCACTAGGCTAGTGTAGCACCTCCCTTCCAAATAGTGATTTCAGCAGAAAGTGATTCAGTTTAGGAGGGTGTCAGGCAGACTTAACAATTCCCTCTTGAAGCATTTAATATGGAGTTAGCTCAGCTCTTCTGTCTTCTCTTTATCCAAGAAGTACTCTCCAAGAAGTACTCACCAACAAGTAACAAAATCAGCTCAGCTCTTTGTCCATTCAATCAGAAACCACTTCTAGCAGAGAACAGGTCAAGTTCTGTTCTTCTTTTCATCAAGAGAGTCTGACCCTTTCCTCTTGATTAGAGTCCTGACCCCTGTTCTCTAAGGGTCTTTAAGCCTCAGGTTGAGCCAGCACCCAGTCCATACCCATAGTGTGGATGGCTGACAGAGATGGAAACACAAGGGTCCCATCCATCCCTTTTGTCTCTTAACTTATTTCAACAGTCCCAGAAGGGCATATGTATAACTCTGCTCCATATGCAAATGAGCTCTATGCATGCTGGGGCATGTTTTTCCTGCTCCCCCCACTGGGTGGTGTATGCTCTTTTCCCTACCACTTTACATATGTGGCGCATCAGGGGCTAATGCTGCACAAAGAAGAAGACTAAACATGATCTGCACACAGTATTGTTTAAAAAGAATTCTTGCCCTTCTTTGCACATAACCCACACAATGGGTATATGGGATTAGCTTATGCATGGAGACTGCCCACTAGGACACAGGTTGATGGCATGAAGAGTAGCCAATGGGAGGTGGCCTTATGACAATGCATTTAAGCCATATATTCAACTCCTAGCCTCCATGATGGTTGGATCCTTTGGGAAAAAAATTGCTGACATTCCCCACCCCCAGATGATTCCAACTAGCCATGGGAGTTAAATTTCCCCTTCCTCCCTTTCCCTGCAGTTGGGGGAGGGGTCCTGTTGTGACTCGTGTTTCAAGTGTCAAGTCCATTGATTATGGCACAGCTGACAGAGTCAATACAGGTTATGGAGATTAATCAAGTTCCACCTCAAAGCTTATTCCATCTTGTTTCTCTATCAGATTCTGAACTCTGTCTCCTCTTCCTCTTCCTCCTCCTCCTCCTCTTTTTTGAACATAAAAATTGCATGCATTCTCATTCATATTTTCCCAATATTAGAATTTAAGAAAGCCATAAAGACTGTTCTCTTCCAGCGGGCATATCCAGTGGAATTTTAGAATGTTTTAAGGATGTTTTTAGGATGTTTTAGGATGCTTTAATGCAGTTTTAATAATATGTGTCATGTTTTAATCAGTTTTATGTATTTTATTATATTGTTGTTCCCCGCCTCAATCCAGACGGAGAGGCGAGTAAGAAATAAATTATTATTATTATTATTATTATTATTATTATTGTTGTATGCAGAAATTGTGCCTATTCATTAAAATGTATTCAAGGACATTTTTCAAACAAATGCATGCTGTTGAATTCATTTATTTTTTTCAGTCCAAGAATCACATGGCATATAATAATAATAATAATAATAATAATAATAATTATATTATTATTATATGGTCATTGTAAAAAGACATGGACCACAGTTTATGACTGAGTCCTTGTTCAGTCTAGAAAGTGCAAACTGGGTAAATATGGATAATAATAATAATAATAATAATAATAATAATAATAATAGACACCTCCCCATACATCAGTACATTGATGAGCATCCTGAGAAATCATTTGAGAAGTGGGAATTCCTCAGACCAACCTTTCAGGGCTACTTGGCTCAGTGTGACCGAGGGCAGAAAGCCTTTCAAGGTGTGTCCACCATGCATACACAACTCTTGTTGGCTGAAGTTATAGGAATTCCATGAGCCCTTGCTCAGCCCAACTTGAAAAGAATTGGGTGGGGAGGAGCATTGAGCAGTACTGGTGATTGGGCAGGAGTTTTGAGCCAGGGTGGGGTTACTCAGATATAATAATGAGATAGTTGAAGGAGGCCTACTGTTGCCTTCCCATAAGAGGATGGTATCCACACTGGAGGAGGGAATTTAGATAAATCAAGTCACTGGTTCCCACAGAAGACCCATGGGCTGCATTACACACACACCCAAAAACAGTAATGACGAAATGATGGATGTTTTCCTTCCTCTTGCAATTCTTGTGCATGTCAGAAAAACCTGTTTAAGCCAGTCATGGAAGCTATCCTGAATGTGTGTATGCTTTCAATACAAGGGGAAGGGTGGTCGTTGGTTGGCTGGGAGTGCTGTGCTGCTGGCTGAGCCTGAGGAAGTGTTTGTCTGCCCCACCCATCTCCACAGGTATTTCAGCCTTCAGGCTGCTGAGGACTGAGGGGAAGGGTGGTCGTTGGTTGGCTGGGAGTGCTGTGCTGCTGGCTGAGCCTGAGGAAGTGTTTGTCTGCCCCACCCATCTCCACAGGTATTTCAGCCTTCAGGCTGCTGAAGGCGCGAGCCTGTGGGCGCGAGCCGAAGGGCGAGAGCAAAAGGGCTCTCGGCCTGAGGCTCTCAGCCGTGGGAGCGACGCAGTGGAACTAAACCTGCAGCCATCAATGAAGATCACAAGAGAGGAGAGCCACCTACATCTACACCCCACCCTTCCTTCCAGCTATCCACAATGTGTAGGGGAGTGGCAATTTCTGTTGTGCTGGGCAAAGGGAGATATGGCGTTGGCAGGGCAATGTGCCATTACAGGGGAAGGAGAGATAGTTATCTAACACCTATCTTACCTTCCGATTGCTCTGCTATCCCGGGGAACTTGGAGAACGAACCAGGCCACCCACAGAACCTCTCCTTGCTCCTATGTAATGCCAGGTCAGTTAAAAATAAAACACATGTCATCCATGACCTTCTTTCGGATGAGGAGGCTGACCTGGCATGCTTCACTGAGACCTGGTTGGGAGATGATAGTGGACCGACGTGGGCGCAGGCCCTCCCAGCTGGGTACTGTGTTAGTGAGCAGGTGAGGGAAAGTGGGCGGGGGGGCGGAGTAGCTGTGGTCTACAGGGATAATCTTAATCTGACCAGACTTCCTGTTCGTGAACTGAATTACATCGAGTGTGTGTACCTGAGTCTGAAGACCAGGGATAGACTAGGGATTCTGTTGGTGTACCGGCCACCCCGCTGCCTATCAGACTCCCTGGCTGAGCTCACGGAACTGGTCTCGGAGCTGGTGTTGGATTCGCCCAGGCTTTTGGTCCTGGGCGTTTTCAACATCCCATTCGAGACTGGTTTGTCAGGTGGAGCTCGGGAGTTCGTGGCATCCATGACAACCATGGGCCTATCCCAATTGGTCTCTGGACCCACACATTCAGCGGGTCATACCCTCGATGCTGTTTTCAGTTCCGAACAGACGGATCTGTGGGCGGAGGTAACGAATACCTCCGTGTTGTCATGGACAGACCATTTTCTGGTTAGGGTTAGTATCACGGCTACCACCCGCCCCTGCGGGGGTGGTGGACCTATTAAGATGGTCCGCCCTCGAAGGCTGATGGATCCTGCTGGATTCCAGAAAGCCTTGGAGGGTTCTATGGCTGGTATCGTCGACGATCCTGTAGAAGCCCTGGTTGATAGATGGAATCGAGACCTAACTAGGGCTATCGACACGATCGCCCCCAAACGTCCTCTCCGACCCGCTTCTAACAGGGCGCCCTGGTATACGGAAGATCTCAGGGAGTTGAAGCGGAAAGGACGACGACTGGAGCGCCGATGGCGGAAAACTCGACTTCTATCCGACAAGACACGGCATAGAGAACATCTTCGTTCCTATGGGGTGGCAATACGTGCAGCGAAGAAAGCTTTCTTCTCTGCGCGCATTGCGTCTGCGAATTCGCGTCCAGCGGAACTGTTCAGGGTGGTGAGGGGTCTAACCCGGGCACCTTCCCCCCTGAATCCGACTTTAGAGCCTTCGGCGGTTCGCTGCGATGCCTTTAATGATCATTTCGCAGATAAAATCTCTCGGATAAGAGCCGACTTAGATGCCGTCGTTATAGCAGAGGCTGACGATGGAGTGTCCAGTGACTCCGCGAGTAGAATTATACTGGATCGGTTTCAGTTGGTGAGTACCGAGGACGTGGACAAGCTGCTTGGACGAGTGAGGGGGACGACTTGCCCTCTCGATCCCTGTCCTTCATGGCTGGTCGTCCAGGGAGGAGATGCGGTTAGATCGCAATTACAATATATTATTAATGCATCTCTCAGGGAGGGGAGTTTTCCATCATGTTTAAAAGAAGCGGTGGTACGGCCGCTTCTAAAGAAGCCCTCCCTGGATCCCCTGGACTTTAATAACTACAGACCGGTATCAAACCTTCCATTCTTGGGCAAGGTGATCGAGAGGGCGGTTGCCTTTCAACTCCAGGTAGTCTTGGATGACACTGATTTTCTAGACCCATTTCAAACTGGCTTCAGGGCGGGATACGGAGTTGAGACTGCTATGGTCGCCTTAGCGGATGATCTACGCCTGGGTATTGACAGGGGGAGTGTGTCCCTGTTGGTACTTTTGGACCTCTCAGCGGCATTCGATACCATCGACCATGGTATCCTTCTGGAACGCCTGAGGGGATTGGGAATCGGGGGCACTGTGCTTCAGTGGTTCCGGTCCTACCTCTCGGGCAGGTTCCAGATGGTGATGCTTGGGGATAGCTGCTCTGCAAAGAAGGAGCTGCTGTGTGGCGTACCGCAAGGTGCCATCCTTTCCCCAATGCTGTTTAACATTTATATGAAACCGTTGGGAGAGATCATCCGGAGGCATGGGGCGGGGTGCTATCAGTATGCTGATGACACCCAAATATATTTCTCTATGCCTTCGACAACATCGTCAGCTAAGGATAGTGTGTCTCCTCTGAATGAATGCTTGGAGGCGGTAATGGGCTGGATGAGGAAAAACAAACTGAAGCTGAATCCAGACAAGACGGAGGTGCTTGCTGTCAAAGGCCGCAACCTGGGTTTGGAGGTGTGTCAACCGGTTCTGGATGGGGTTACACTCCCCCTGAAAGACTGTGTTCGCAGCTTGGGGGTGCTCCTGGATCCGTCGCTCCAAATGACAGCCCAGATAGATGCGACGGCCAGGAGTGCCTACTATCAGCTTCGGCTGATACGCCAGCTGCGCCCCTTCCTAGAGTTGGAAGACCTAAAGATGGTGGTGCACGCGCTGGTAACTTCGAGGCTTGACTTCTGCAATGCGCTGTACATAGGGCTACCTTTGTGCCTAGTCCGGAAACTTCAACTAGTTCAAAATATGGCAGCCAGGTTGGTCACCGGTACATCTAGGAGTGACCATATTACGCCAGCTTTAAAATCGCTCCACTGGCTGCCAATTAGTTTCCGGGCGAAGTATAAAGTGTTGGTCATTACCTTTAAAGCCCTACATGGTTTGGGTCCAGGTTACCTGCGGGATCGCCTTCTCCCGTACAATCCGCCCCGCACGCTCAGGTCCTCTGGGAAGAACTTACTGCGGTCGGCCAAGACTAGGCTGACAACTGTTACCCAGAGGACCTTCTCTTCTGCCGCTCCCAGACTGTGGAATGACCTGCCGGAGGAGACTCGTCAACTTAACAGTCTTTTAGAATTTAAGAAAGCTATAAAGACTGTTCTCTTCCGGCAGGCATATCCAGTGTAATTTTTAGAATGTTTTTAGGATGTTTTAGGATGTTTTAATGATGTTTTAGGATGTTTTAATGCAGTTTTAATAATATTTGTCATGTTTTAATTAGTTTTATGTATTTTATCATGCTGTTGTTCCCCGCCTCGATCTAGATGGAGAGGCGGGTAAGAAATAAATCGTTATTATTATTATTATTATTAATACAAATCACAAGAGGAAGTGTTTTCTGTTGAAAGAAAGGTCAAAAGCTCTTGATTCAACAGAGGGAAGTCGAGGGGAGGCTGATGGCTCCCATTTCGGTGAAACAAGAGTTTCCATTCTGGGTGTTCATTACAACCAACCAAAGCTCTAAAGGAGCTATCCAAAGTGCTAGAACCATTTTGAGGATAGGGCTCAGAACCATGGGTAGCTTCTTTAGACTTCTGGCCAGATGTAACTAAAATCCACTTAAACTGGAGTCACCCACCTACCCTGGGGAGGTCTAGCAAAACATAATCTATTTTGGGTCTCTTTTTCACTGAGCTCCAAACACAGCATCGGTACTTATACACCATCCATACAATCAAGACATGCAAGAATCTCTACCATCTGCCTCATATTAATTGTAGAAACATTTTAATTTTAGAAACATTACATGGTATTGTCCCTGTATTTATGTGATTTTTTTTTTTACCTGGAGTAGCCATGTGTATTAAGAAGAAGACAACCAAGAGAAAGTGATGGATTTTCATGCTGGATGAATGCCTAGGATTTGCAATTTCCATGTAGAGAAGCTGCCTCTCTTTAGGAAATACACAAATTGTCCATTTATTTTTACATGGCATATTCAGTGTCAGATCCTCAGGACACAATCCTATGCATGTTTTGACGGGGGGGGGGGGGATTTCTGCAACTCCCAGCCTTCTACCATTCAACATGCTAGCCTTACGACAGATGAGGAAGAAGAAGAAGAAGAAGAAGAAGAAGAAGAAGAAGAAGAAGAAGAAGAAGAAGAATCCCTTCTCTCTATCCACTTTCAAATTGGCACATACAGTTTTGTCATGTGGGGTGGGTTTTGGCTTAAGCTTATTGCTTAATCTGTGTTGGGCAAGCACTCCTGATTATTCAGTCTTGCTTACAAATACAAGATGTTTTGCTAGATAAGACCAAGTTCCAGGTGGTCCAGCATGTTTTTGCAAAAATCCCAGCAACCAGTGGTTTCCCATTTGGTTTTAATCTAATTTCTGTATATTCCTGTCCAATAACCCTGCCCAAAATGTATGCAATACCATCCATGCACAAACTACAGCAGCTTCACACTTAAGATTTCTGCTTTAAGTAAATCTATCTTGGGAGGAAAAATTGGAATAGAAATGTTCCCCCTTCCCTTTCAGCCATATTATCGTAGGATCTTTTTTAATGTGGTAACCATGCGACTACAAATTAGCTATAAAATGTACCAATAATAACAAGCCAACAAGCATTTTGTTTCTGACAACATTAAATATCTCATCTCTGAGGAAGTGGGGGACCCAATCATCAAATCTCTCCAATGTGGTTCTAACATCAAAAAACGATTCTTTAGGTCAGTGACAACACTGTATTTATTTATAATACACGTTCATTGATACTGATTTCCCCCCCAGAGCCCTAATTTATGAACACAAACAGACATGCAATTATACACATGCAAAATATGCATGCATACATACAGAACTCCAAGTCATTTTCTAAAGAGGAAGCTGACTTACTTCCATGACAAATATACACATGTATTTAATGGGGCAGAGGTTAATCATATAGTACGATAAACATCCTCCTTATTTCAGCTAGATCTGGACTGGGTCAATGTGCAGCTGGGAATCTGCTGAGGAGGTCTCAAGAACCCAGCAGAAGAAAGTTGTCAGTTGAACCCTTCATAAGTGAAGAAGCCAAGCCTGTTTGCCAACCCTTCTAATGCTTGTTTACTGCTCTTTGTTTACTGCTCTTGTGGTGTCAGTTCCGATTCGGATTGGGACCATGTTGCTTTGGAAGAGGAGAGTTTAAGCTCTCTCCCCACTAGTTTTGTTGTCCCCAAACTCCTCTCTTAAAGGAAGGGGGTAAAAAAGAGAAACACCCTCAAATTATTCAAATAGAGACCCCCTCTCTTTTTTAATGCCCCTCCATGGGGTGGGGATGGAAGTTTGGAACAAAAACTGGTCTTGGGGGAGAGCGAAAACCCTCCTCTTCTGAAAGCGCCTGATCTTTGTCTAAACCAGGGATTGCAGAAGAATAGGGAAAACAAAGATGCACAGCTCCACAATGGAAAATTAGGAGAACTTCCAGTTTGGCCGCAGGCTCAAGAGTTTGAAGAAGGATCCTCAGGAAGAAACAGAGAGGCATGCAGTACACTTTGATCCAACCTGTTTTCCTCCTCTGACATGAGCAATAACAATTATCTTCATTCACAATGGATGAATCTTGCACTGTGTTTGAAGCAGAATTACTGGGAGTGAGGGGAAAGAAAAAGGAGGGGTGAAATAGCTTCACCATGAGTCATAGTAAGTGCCACCTTTATTATGGATCAGCTTGAATAAATGACAACTTGGGGGTTTATTGACAATATAATTCATCAGATCAAGGATCACAAGAAGTAAAGTTCTAGGAATTTCTGGATAATCTTGAGTTGCCAGATGATGCCCAGATGTTTTTAGCAGCAATTCCTGAAAATATAGAAGCCTTTTTATGAAACCACAAAGGCAAGGCCAGAAATTAATGACAAGCATCTCAAGGAATAAAACAGGGCAGGCCAGAATGACGTTGAATGGTCCAAAATGGAGCTCCAGCAGGTATGACTGTGGTTCCCTATCTGCTTTCCACCAAGCTGAGATTTCTGACTAGAAAGAAACCTCAGGGAGGGAAAGCAGCCGGGAGGAAAAGTTGTGAGGGAATCAACAGGTGTGGGCAGCCTTAAGTATTTCTCCCCATTCCAGAACTTATCAATGACCAGTGATCCTTCCCTCCTTCCCTTCCATTCAATAGATTGTAAAAAACTAGTTGGGAATCACATGCCCATTGCATCATGCCCATTGTGGGTCTACTGTCCTAGGGATATTGGGACAAACCACATAGGACATCTAATTGATTAATGCTACTCTGCAGCAGCCAAGCAATCAAAAGAGCCACTAGCTACATTGGCCATTAATATGGGAAAAATCATCTGTCCAAATATCTTAGATGTACTTGATTCTGCTGTTAGAGAAAGTGATAATCTCAGTAGAGATTTTGAAAAAGAAGCCTTGGGGTCCATTGCGTTAACTAATACATGGTGACTAGTGTCAGTTTTTTGGGTAATATTATCACCACCTATCAAATCGATGATGACATTACCATAGGCAGGGAGCCTATTTTTGTGAAGGCCCTCTGGACAAAGCCAGAGGGCCAGATGATATGACAGGGTAAAGCCCTTCTCTAAAGCCCCTCCCACTCCCAATACATCATCATGCCTCATCCTGGTCCATCTGCGCCATAGCTCTCCTCACTTGGGCAGGACATGTACCCTCTACATCCTTTCCACACCACTTGCGCCCTAATCACCATGCAAGTGGGGCAGAAGGAGACATGGCTAGAACTTGCAGGATCCAATTCCTATAAACCTGAGTTGAGTAGAGCACCTCCTTCCGGCACTATTGGTATCTCAATTGGGGTGTGAGTAAAGTGAGAAGGGAAATTAACTGTGTTTGCAGGAGCAGGCTCCTTCAAGCCCTGCTCAAGGATAGTCCCTCCTTTCTTGCTGGCTTGGATCCTGCAAGACCCAGCTGGGCAAGAGAATCAACATGCTATTTCCAATCTCTCATCAGAGATTAAAAAAGAGATTCCCTTCTGTTCCTCTTGCCCGCCCCTTCTTTGGGAGAGTGTACCATCCATGAGAACAATTCTGCATTTTGAGGGGATAAAGGGGGATTCCTCTTCCCATGCAAGGGGCAAGGCTTGGGAGTCTCCTTTACAGGATGCTCAATTTCATGATTGATTGCATTTTTATACCACCGTATAGCCAAAGCTCTTTGGGCGGTTCACAAAAATTAAAAACATGAAATCATTTTAAGAAATATAGAACAAACCACAATCTAAAAACACAAAATAACATACAATATAAAAACACAACCAGGATAAAACCAAGCAGCAGAGATTAATACAGATTAATACAAATTTAAAACAGCAAGGGTTAAAATTGAGTTAATTTAGCTGTTAAAATGCTGGGAGAATAAAAAGGTCTTCACCTGGTGACAAAAGGAGTGCAAAGTAATCGCCAGGCAAACCTCTCTGGGGAGCTCATTCCACAGCCAGGGTGCCACTGCAGAGAAAGCCCTCCTCCTATTGGCCACCTGCCTCACTTCCTTTGGCAGGGGCTCATGGAGAAGGATCCCTGTAGATGACCTTAGTACATATGGGAGGAAGCATTCCTTTAGATAATCTGGCCCCAAGCCATTTAGGGCTTTAAATGTTAGTACCAGCACTTTGAATTGGACCCAGAACTGGATCCAATTTTCTGGACCAAGCAGAAACCCTGCTCTACAGCAGACAGCTATTAGCAGGGTGGCAAAGGGTCAAGACAAAAGAGTTCCTAATGAGCAACTTGCTCCAACGAAGGCTGAAACCCAACTGAAGCCTTTTATGCTATGGTCCCAAACTCCACCCTTTCCCACAGACTGGAAGTCTTAAAGGGACAGGCCTCTGGCTTGTAGCCTAGCGCTCCTCCGTCTCTCCAAGTGCTCATGCCTGGCATGTCGCTCACATTGGCTCCATGGACCATGTGGCTCTTGCAGATGAGGGTGCTGGTCCAGTGCTTGGGGTAGGTTCAGGAGGCTCTGCAGTGGTGCTCAGACCTGGAGTTTCCTCTGTTGGCACCACTAGATCGTCGATGTCAGAGTCAAATATACTGCAGGACTCCTGAGTCGTGTCACTCAGTCCTATGCAAGGTAGTTGGGACAATGCCAAGGACAGGATTAGGCCTGCTCACTGGAGGCTGCACTCCCCTGCCATAGAGAAAAGACTGACAGCCATAGAGTAAAAACTTCCTCTTACAGTGGCAGTAAGTGAGGATTAGCTGGAAGTAGAAACTAGGCTAACCAGATAAAATCCAGGTCAAGGCTCATGTAACTTTAACAGTTGTAGAGACAAGGGAATTTCAGCCAGTGTCATTTGTATGCAATTAGTTCCTGGTGATATTCCCTCTTTAACACAAAAGTTAAAGGTGTATGCACTATACTAGAGTGACCATATACAAAAGAAGGCAGGGCCCCTGCAACTTTAACTGTTTTGATGAAGAGGGAATTTCACCAGGAACTAATTGCATACAAATGACACTGGCTGAAATTCCCTTTTCTCTACAACTGTTAAAGTTACAGGAGCCCTGACCTGGATTTTATCTGGTCACCCTATAGAAACCTATTTTCAGTTTCATCCCTACATATCCTGCTGTGGTGTAGTTTTCTCCACCACCACTGTTTCTTCCCCTCCCATGACCTAGCCGGTGAAGGTGGCTCTCAAATCTCTTAGCTCTTGACTATTTCTATGGAGAAGTTTGCACATCTCTCAAAGTGATGGATCTGGGAGATGGAAGAGAGCCCCCAAGGGATTTTTTTTTAAAAAAGTGATACCAAGCTGAATCTTAGATATGCATACTAGTTGCTGAATTTATTCATGGGAACGGATCCCCAAGTCTGCATGTAACGCACAACTCAGTTATCGTAGCTAAAAGTGGTGCTGGGCTGAAATTCAACAACCTGAGATTTTTCATTTCGCCTTATGGCATGATCCTAACATTAAAAACATGTGCAGACAATGCTTGCGTCTTAATTCTGCATCCCTAATCAGCAACTGCAGCATCAAGAAACAAGTGTCTGTAATGTAATTTGAGTCACACCCACCTGCCAGAATTGCCATCACAAGAGTTTACTATGCGTTCTCACGGGTACTAGGATCTTTCTGGGACAAATCTGTTTGCGAAGGTGGTGCTGTTGTTTTCAGAGTTAAGACATCCGGCGGTGGAGTAGCATCTGCACAGATCCTATACAATAATAAAGAAATGCATTATTAAACAAGTGTCCTCGCTGAATAAGAGCATGGTTTATATCAGGGAGAAGTACAAAATACAATATTTAAAGTGAATATTTTTTTCTATTTTATTTATTTATCATTTATTTATTTATAATATTTCTTGGCCGCCTTGTAGGGCACAAGTCCTCCCAAGGTGGCTGATGGCATTAAATGCATGAAAAACAGTTTGCAATATTAAAAGCGATTAAAAAAAACATAAACACAGTAAAATAGCAACAAAAACAACAATAAATCTCTCTTGCAATAAATAGGGATGGGCGAAATAACCTGGGCTGGCCTTGGGGGACATTTGCCCATCGCTGCCTCTATCCGTTCCCTGCTTGCCATGCCACGTGAACCTTTTCTGCCCACCCTGGCTGCCGAAATATCACACTTCCTCCCTCTGCGTTAAATGCGACCGGGGGAAGTGAGCGATTTCGGTAGCCAAGGGTGGGCAGCTGTGGAGTGCTTGTGGAGGCCTTGGGATCATTCAAGTGTGTGCCCAACTGGGTGCAGGAGGCCGGAAACACGGGGGTCCGTTGTCCTTCCTGACCCAGTTGAGTGCTCAGGACAATCCTGACAATAAAACCAGCAGGAACAATAACCACAATAATCACAACAGCGGCAATCGTATCAACAGAAAGCCATGGTAAATTAATATGTTTTCAAGGCCTTCTTAAAGAGGCTGCCATGAAGGTGCATGGCACACCTCCAATGGCAACGTGTTCCAAAGGTGTGGGTAGGGATAGGGCCCCTGGTATCCGGCCCTTGTGGCCGCAATCAGATGCTCTCGGTGCGAGTGCGGACCCATGCCGGAGCACTCAAGCGCCTCCCGCAGGTCTTTTGTGGCTTCCTGCCCTTCTCCCCCACTGATGGTTGTATTTTTATATTGTTGTTAAATCTTATGCTAAAGTTGTATTTTAAGGTTTTTATTTTTGTGAACTGCCCAGAGAGCTTGGTCTATTGGGCAGTATAGAAATGCAGCAAATAAATAAAATAAAATAAGAAATTAATGTAGTGGGGGAAATGCATGCTTTCTGGAGGCTCCAGAAATTGTGCATTTCCCCCACTGCGTTAAAGGCAGCTGCCATTAACAAAGTGGTGGGGCGGGGAATGAGCACTTTCTGGAGCCACCAGAAGTCACACATCTCCCCATGCCAATCAGGGTCTTAAAGGCCCTATTAACTCAAGAGTAAGCCTTTAAGGCCTCCATTGGCACACGTGCTCAGCTGTGGCTCTCGTACCCCAGTTTGTGGGTGGTGGGATACAGCAGCAAGGGGCCAAGTGCTCACTGATTTCGGCCACCCTTAGGTGTGGGGCCACTGCAGAGAAAGCCCTCTCATGGCAAGAAAGAAGCACAATACTCAAAGTGTAGATTTACTGATTTTGCCCAGTAAATGTTACAGATGTTTTTCTGAGTTCTTAGATGTTGACGTGCACATGTGACACATGTAGGGAAGCTCATAACCACGGGAGGCTGGTGTGTGTGTGTGTGCCAGGAGAGACTGAAAACAAGATCTAAAACATGGTGTTGCAATACTTCTCTTATCCATGAGATACAACAAAATTAATCAACTTACTTGGCACAGCATTGCAATGAGTCATAACTACAATGCCCATAACTGCCAAAGCATTCAGGACAGTCAAGGCCAGCAGGAAAACAGAATCCTTGAAGTCGATTCCGGCATTCTTCTGAACTTCCTGCAAGATCTGCACACCGAAAAAAAAGTTACTTTCATTTTAGTATTTTCCATTTGTATAAAATCTAAATATATCTATTTTATACAGAGATCTTCAGCTATGGGGTGGTATAGAAATACAAGAAATGAATGAATATATGCAGGTTGAGAAGGACACAACATCTTAAGTCAGTTAACAGTAACAACACAATATCATTTATCTAAGAATAGTGTTTGTGTGTAAATCCAAGTCTGTTACTTTATTAGTTATTATTATTATTATTATTAATTATTATTATTACCATTGCCTATGCATTCTAAGAGTCAATGAACTTTATTTTATTCTGAAAAGAAATGACAAAAGAATGCAAGTTGAATTCATGTTACTATTTCCTAAACTGCTGGATAGTTTAGCCAGACATTTACTTCTCTTGTATCTTTCAGAAGCTATTACTTTAGTTATAATTGAACCCCTGAAGAGTGTTTGGCCGTTTCTACACCAGGCTGTTTGCCTGGGATAGCCCCCGGCTGGTCCCTGTAAATCCAAATGATGCACAGGGACTCCAGGGGTTGGGGTGGGGTGGGCACAGGATTTGCCAGGGATAAGGGATCCCTGGAAAATCCTGAATCTTCCACAGTCCCATGAAGTTCCTGAGACCATGGGAGATGTGGCTGCCCGTCCTGGGTGCTGCTACATTTACTCGCGAATGAGCACAAATGAGCACGGAGCCCCACCACATGGCTCCATGACCATCAGGGGAGCGGGGCACCAATGTTGCCACCCTTGGGAGGGTAGGGAGGGGGGCGCACATTTTTATCTTTAAAAACCTACTTTTTGCAGAGGAGCTCTTGTGCGCTCGGATTAAAAAAAAAAAAAAGACAGTTGCAATGTGCGATGACCCAGGAGGAACCCGGGATATCAAGCCCATTATCTGTATTGAGAGCGATGATCCTGGAAGTAGGTACTTCCGGGATCACTCACCCTCCCTGTAGACCCCTATGGTGTAGAAGGGCCTTTGACTCCTTCAGACATAACATATATAAGTAAATACCTTTAAAAAACCATACTGTGGAAGCTGAAGCCCAGTCTTTCATATTTCAATAGTTACACACACAATACCTGAAAGAATGCCTTTCCCGACATAAACCTACCCGTACACTACATTCAACATCTAAGGTCCTCCTCGGAGTGCCACTCAGAGGGAAGCTCAGAGGTTGGCAATAAGGGATAGGGCCTTCTCTGTGGTGGCCCGCCAGTTGTTGAATGATCTCCCTGACGAGGCCCACCTGGCGCTGACATTGTTATATTTTCGGTGCCAGGTCAAGACATTCCTCTTGTCTCAGGCATTTAGCAATATCTGCTGAGCCTGGGTCTGTTTTGTTTTTTAGGCTTATAGCTTTTTAAAGTTATTATAGTGGTTTTAAATGTGTGTGTATATTGTATGTTTTGCAGTTTTAATTTTTGTATATTGTTTTTAAATGTTTAAATAATCATATGTAAACCGCCCAGAGAGCTTCGGCTATGGGGTGGTATACAAATACAATCCATAATAATAATAATAATAATAATAATGTGTGTGTGTGTTTTAAAAAAGTATGCACCTAAAAACGGTTGTAAAGCAAATCTGGATTCAATCCTACAGCATATTTTGTTTTGCTTTGTAATTATATAATTTCTATATACGTAGTTACCTGGACCAACTGCAAATTTCAAGAAGAAAGCAAAAAAGAAAAGGTGAAGGGTCTTCATGGCTGAAGGATGAATGTGATGTCCAGGGAGAGAAGGTGTCCCTGAAATACAGAGTAAATCCTTTCATTCATGTGGAGTTTAGGTACCCTGGAGATGATGGTTCTCTGAATTTGAAAACATCTATGATTCTATGATTTATTAGCATTACAAAATGGTTTGATGTGTATGGTTGTTCCACTTTCTTAAGCTAGGGAATGGTACTTGCAACATGTACTACAGGGGTAGGCAGACTTCGGGTTTGCTGAATCTACTTTGTTTTTCACAAGAATCCATAGATCCATTAACCAGAGCCTGCCACAAAACACACAGAATTATAGAATTTTGAACCTAAGAATTTGTTTTGAGTAATGAATGGAGCTCACACAAGAATTCACCCATGTTTACCCAAAGCTTTCGCCATGCCAGCAGAATAATTTTGCTGCTCTATTGCAAATCACACAGAGATCTACCAGTAGACTTCCCAATCCACCATCTGCCCATTGTGAAGAAAGGGGCCAGAAAGGCTACATACCGGCTGGAATGGCCAGCGTTGGCCTACCTTGCAGGACTGGGGGCCTTGGACTGGGAGGGGGAGAATTCTGAGGAGAAATGTTATAGGACTTCAAACTGCTGGTTCCCAACACCCACGCCTGGCCTCTCACTCTTATCTTGGGAGGCCCAAGCTTCAAGGGCGAAGTTAATTGGAAGTGAGCTGCAAGAGCTTCAGCTGTGGGAAATGGCCATTCACAGGGAGGGAGCTGGTGGCGTGAGCGGGACGGTCGAGGATTGGTTTCAGCTGGTCATGGTACCAGCTAACCCAAAACGGGATAAGAGAATACCCACAAGGTGATGCTGGGGAATAGATATATTTATTGCTTTCAGGTCTGGCGTGTACCAGGGAAAGACTTGTCACCCTTTGGGTGTGGATTTAGAGTGGTTAAACTGTTTTATTGTTTTACTGCTGCTAACTTCTACATCAAACCTCATCCTACCCCCCCCCTCACTCCCCGCTACCCCTCCCTTTCTTTCCCAGCTTGCATTTTAACGGCTTATTGGTATTAAAGGTGCATGCACTATACTAGAGTGACCATATACAAAAGAAGGCAGGACCCCTGCAACTTTAACTGTTGTGATGAAGAGGGGATTTCCCCAGGAACTAATTGTATACAAATGACACTGGCTGAAATTCCCTTTGCTCTACAACTGTTAAAGTTACATGAGCCTTGACCTGGATTTTATCTGGTCACCCTAGACTAGTGCTGGGCTAAAACCTGTCCCCTATTTTCGGGAACTTTCTCCCTTCAAAAGAGGCATTTTTTTCCCTGCTTCTTTGTTATTATTCAAGGAACATCTGCTAGTTATCAAAAGCCATTGAACATAAATCTTCCAATATCACCGGAACCATCCAATGACCATGATGTGTTCATGAGTGAGTAACCAAGATGAATCAAAGATGGTCGCTCTCCCCCCATGACACACTGTGATAACATTTTCATCCAAAGATATCACAATAATCTGGTAATGAGCATTTTGATATATACAGTTTGCTTTGTTAGTAGTATATCATTCATTTGTATGTACAGAAATGCAATTCACACGCACACACAAACACACCAGCACAGCCCTGAGTGGTTTGCTAATGAACAAAGAATAAATATATTAAAAACATGTCAAAAGATTCAAGATGTGAACCCAGATTTGAGCTGAAAAAAAGGGAGAAAACCAGCAACACTCACCCGCCAGACTCACCAGAGCAATGTCTTTCAGTTTTGCATGATACAAGACAGACTTTGTCCAGATGAAGAAATTGAAACTGGTTTGGCAACTGTTATGTAATTATTGGAAGGTTTGCATAAACAAAGGAGAGAGAGAGAGAGAGAGAGAGAGAGATTTTAAAAAAGTATTTCCTGAGGTCACATCAAATTCCACAGGAGTGTTTTCAGTCTGACAGTGCCTTGGAAGCTTGCTCTGGTGAATTAAAGTGTGGTCACCAGGCATTCCTCCTTCACTCCTCTTCACAAAGGAGATGTTCTTTTTTCAACGATCCATCCATTTTCTACAATTTCCGTATTAACTACATTTTAAGAAGTCCACACAAAAGTTCACTTTTAAATACTTTTTTTAAAAAACTGCATTTCTTATTGTTAGGGTGACCATATTTTGGAAACCAAAAAGGAGGACAATATGGCCGCCCCAAGGGGGCGTGCCCACCAACATGTCCATCCCCAAGGGGGCGTGCCCACCCAAACATGGCCTTGGTCACATGTCTGATTTCACAGCATACAATTAAGACAAACTTGTTCTACACAACATCTTAATGTTAAAATCACTGAAATAAAGAACAAGTGAGACATTGAATGTATCTGAAATTAATTTCACTCACTTCTACTTTTGTAGCTTTTGCTGTTCTTTGAAGCTTTTACTATACTCTGTGTGACAGAGTCTCCCCTTCCCTCAAATATCTTTTCTGACTGCAAATCTTTCACTGGATTACAATAGTCTAAATTTTCCTAACGTTTAACACTCTTTCCCCATCATTTTTCTCATATCCATACTCACAGATTCAGCATACTGTTACCATTGAACAAATGAAGCAGTGGACAAGTGCAGAGAAATCTAGTACAACAAACTAGCAACCTAGCATGCAGGAAGAGTATAAAATATGATTACCCTGCAAACATTAGCCATGGAACAAAATGGACTAAAGGCTTGTTGTAGTCACTTCTCGCCTCTTAGCTTGTTTCAACTTCTGGTTGATCAGTGAGAAACTAATCTAACAATGTGTGATTATATCTCTGATTCATTAGCCATGTGAACAAGACCATGGTCAGTACAATTCAAAGATAGGCCAGAACAGATGCCCATTATTACAATGCTAGATAAGGATCTTTCCTTCCTTTTATCCAAGTATATACTGAATTTACATTGCCTCAGTGTGCAGAGAACATGCAACCAGCAGGTGCTCTCCAAAAAGATGCTTTCAGAGCCTAGGAGATCCAGACACACTCAAACTCAAGCTAAGCCATGCTATGCTGGGACAGAACAATTCTGGGACAAGAACAGTCATAAATATAAAAGGAAAACACAACTACCTCATTGACATAGCAATACCTAACAACAAAAATGTTGCAGAAAAGGAAGAGGAAAAGAGAGACCCAGCAAAAGTTTTAGGAAATCTCGCTCATATTGGCATAGATTGAGATATTTTGCTGGTCAGAATTTTCAACAGTAGAACTCCAATGAAAATACAACTCTAACCACAGCTTCTGAGGTAATTAGCTGCTGGTCCATGAGCTGGCCTCTGTCTCCAGGAAGGAGCTGAGGACGTTGATATGTCATTGTCATTGTCAATACATGAAATTAAAGCACAGTGATAGCAGTCTGTGCATGCTTTCTCTCTCTCTCCAAGCATACGACAATAAAAGAAAACCTTAAAATGATATCACAAGCTGGACACAGGATAGGGCATTTCTCATTGTAATCAATAGGACTTTAATTGTGTTCCTTGTTTATGTATTCATTATGCTTTCTATTTATTACACCCAATAACCCAACTTCTCTGTGTGGTGTACAATAATTAAAAAATAACATACAAACAATAAAACAATAATTAAAAACAGCACATAATAAAACCAAAATGAAGTCAGCCATAAACAGTAAAAACACAACAGCACAGTAAAACCAGCAGAAAATAAAGGTGCATAGGGCGAAGAGCACTAAAATACTTATTAAAATAATTGGGTGATGAAAACACCACAACATAGGTACCAAGCAAGCTTCTCTGGGGAGGGCATTCCACAGACGGGGTGTCACCATTGAAAAGGCCACTGATCTTAGGGTGTTGTTTTCTTAGGGTGTGAGCAGCTTGGTGTTGTTTTCACCCTCTATTTGATTTTGATCTTTTCATTTTTAAATATTTTCTACACTCTCTACATGGCTTAATTTTCCCTACCTGGACTTTGCTGAGTTCTATACCCTGGATTCTAGGAGAGATCTCTTTCAACCTTCATCTGGATCCATCATAACCTGGTCTTCAGATCTCTCCTTGGGATAGGTAGCTATACATTCCTTTTAATCTTTCCCCCTCCCCACCTACACACATACACTGTTCCCTTCCTTTTTCTAAAAGTTTGGACCATATGGTTATAAAGTTGAAAGCTTCAAACACTAGGGTGACCATATGAAAAGGAGGACAGGGCTCCTGTATCTTTAACAGTTGTGTAGAGAAGGGAATTTCAGCTGGTATCATTTGTATGCATGCAGCACCTGGTGAAATTCCCTCTTCATCACTGTAGTTAAAGCTGCAGGAGCTATACTAGAGTGACCAGGTACAAAAGCGGGCAGGGCTCCTGCAGCTTTAACTACAGTGATGAAGAGGGAATTTCACCAGATGCTGCATGCATACAAATGACACCAGCTGAAATTCCCTTCTCTACACAACTGTTAAAAGTTACAGGAGCCCTGTCCTCCTTTTCATATGGTCACCCTAAGCAAATGCCAAAGGGGAAGAATAACCAGTGGGGCTCCCCAGAGCAGTCACCCGCCCTATGGCTTTCCTCAAAGATCCTCAGAAGGTGAGCAAGGGGGGCAGTCTCTATGAAAAAACTCCACTGGCTGTAAAAAGCAGCCTGTGTGCCTCAGACAGGCCAAAATGCCTGACTCTTGGAAGTCCTTCCTTAGAGCATTGTGGGAGGGGGCAGCAGCAGCAGCAACAGTGCAATCTCAATGGGGAGGTAGGTGAGAGATGGGAGAGGCGGTCAGGGCAGGCACGGTAGGGGAAATGCAGCACATGGGAGGTAGAGGGAGACGTGGCACATGAAGCCCCAGCAGGTAAGTGTCTCGCGCCCGCCCCGCCCCCCCCACCCCCCCTGCACATCCGTGCCTCCCCCCCACCCCCCACCCGCCCCACGCTCCTTACCTGCTGCTGCTGGTGCTGGGGCTTCCCTCCGTGCTCGGAATCTACTGAGAAACAGGCTTCCTGGCCTGTCTCTCAGTAACGCGCCGAGTGATGACGTCATCATCCGGCGCGCTACTGAGGGACAGGCCAGGAAGCCTGTTTCTCAGTAGATTCCGAGCACGGAGGGAAGGCCCAGCACCAGCAGGTAAGGAGCGCGGGGCGGGGGGGGGGGCGGCGCGGGTGCACGGGGCACTTACCTGCTGGGGCTTCCCTCCGGTGCTCGGAATCTACTGAGAAACAGGCTTCGCGGCCTATCCCCCAGTAGGGACAGGCCGTGAAGCCTGTTTCTCAGTAGATTCCGAGCACCCGAGGGAAGCCCCAGCAGGTAAGTGCCCCGCCGCGAGCACCCGTGCCGCCCCCCACCTGCCGCGAGCACCCGCGCCGCCCACCCACTCCCCCGCGCCCCCCTCCGCCCCCCCACCCGCCCCACGCTCCTTACCTGCTGCTGCTGGGGGTGTCCGTTTCCCTCCGTGCTTGGAATCTACTAAGAAACAGGCTTCCTGGCCTGTCTCTCAGCAGTGCGCCGACTGATGATGTCATCACCCAGCGCGCTACTGAGGGACAGGCCGCGAAGCCTGTTTCTCAGTAGATTCCGAGCACCGGAGGGAAACGGACGCCCCAGCCGGTAGGTGCCTCGCGCCGCCAGCCTCGCGCCACCGCCGTGTGACCCCCCACCGCCCCGGTTTGCCCCCGCCGCCCCCCAGTTGGCCCGGCTCGCCCCAGGGCCACCTGGTCACCGTTTTGGGGGGCTAAATTTCCGGATTTGGCCCCCCAAAACGGTTTTTCCGCCCGGATGTGGATTTGCACCCCATTTCCCTGGCATGTCCGGACAAATCCGGGCGTCTGGTCAGTCTACTTATTGTACTTTCTTCCTTGAAATTTTGCACTTCCAAACATATCTAAAAATACACATGTTGGGGGCCAGGGGTGCATTCCACCAGCTTGGGGGGAGTTTGTCAACTGCAGCCGTATCTTAATTTTTGTGAACTACCCAGAGCGCTTCAGCTGTGGGATGGTATGGAAATATAATACATGAAATGAAATAATGAAATGAAGAGGATGGAACTTGCTTCAGTTATCTAGGCTCTAGTGATATCCAGACTGGGTTACTGTATTGTTCTCTATGTGAGGCTGCTCTATCATGTGGCACCAATATTATACCAGCTGCAATGGTTGTCAGTGGTGTTAAGTTTTAAAGCCTTAAACAATTTGGGTCCAGGTTACATGAAGGACTCCCATCACTCCTACCAGCCTGCCTGCATTCTGAGGTCAATATCAGAGGCACTCTGCCTTGAAAAGCAATTAGGTTGGTGACAGAAGGAGTAGGACTTTCTCAGTGGTGGCCCCTCAATTATGGAACTCTGTTCCAAATGATGACCACCAGGGGCCATCGTAACAGGCCTTAAAGTGGGCCTTAAAGACTGACCTTTTCACTGTTGCCTATCATCGAACTAGCTGATTTGATGCCATTGTGTAAATGGCACTAGATAATTTCAGTTGTTACAGTGTGATGATCCTATCATTCTTCTATTGTAGGCTGACAGAGAAAATCCAGATCAGGGCTCATGTAACTTTAACAGTTGTAGAGAAAAGGGAATTTCAGCCAGTGTCATTTGTATGCAATTAGTTCCTGGTGAAATTCCCTCTTCATCCCAACAGTTCAAGGTGCAGGCTCTATACTAGAGTGACCATATACAAAAGAAGGCAGGGCCCCTGCAACTTTAACTGTTGTGATGAAGAGGGAATTTCACCAGGAACTAATTGCATACAAATGACACTGGCTGAAATGCCCTTTTCTCTGCAACTGTTAAAGTTACATGAGCCCTGACCTGGATTTTATCTGGTCACCCTATTCTATTGCATTTCCTGGTTTTAATTTTGTATGCCACCTTGAGAGTGTTTCTCCTAAAAGGCAGCCTACAGATCTTGTAAATAAAGATGAATAAATAATATTTTTATTCATAACCTTACAGATATAGTCCCACTTGATGCTGTGGAAATTAACATTTATTTACAGATGATTGTCCATATGGCAATACGCTATAAGTGGAGTAGAGTTAATTCTCCAACAATTGATGATTGTTGTATGAAGGTTTGGAATACATCCTTGATGATGAAATTAGAATCATAGAATCACAAAATAGTAGAGTTGGAAGGGGCCTATAATTAGAGTCAGAGAGTGAAGATTTGTAAATAGTTTTACATTAAAATGGTTTAAAAACAACAACAACAACTCTGAGCCTATCTACACATGCAGGATAAAACACTTTGAAAACATTTTGAAAATTTTATATGGAGTCTGTCCTGGGTCCCAACAGTTCACAAAACTGTTATAAACCTTTTTAAACCTTTTTAAACAGTTTTAAAGCAGTACTGTAGATAGGCTGTCTATCTAAGCAGATAGTTTTCTCAGTTTTACTGTAGTACTACTGAGCATTGTTGAGGGAAGTAGCTGCCCCCTTGTGTTCAATGCACTGCATTGCAATGTCTGTTTACTCATTTATTTAGCTGAAAGCTTTATATTCCAATTGGGTCAGGAATTCATAGAAGCATTGAATCATAGAATGGTAGAGTTGGAAGGGGCCTATAAGGCCATTGAGTCCAACCCCCTGCTCAAGGCAGGAATCCACCTTAAAGCATAACTGACAGATGGTTGTCCAGCTGCCTCTTGAAGGCCTCTAATGTGGGAGAGCCCATGACCTCCCTAGGCAATTGGTTCCATTGTTGTACTGTTCTAACAGGAAGTTTCCCCCTGATGTCCAGCCAGAATCTGGCCTCCTGTAACTTGAGCCCATTATTCCATGTCCTGCACTCCGGGATGATCGAGAAGAGATCCTGGCCCCCCTTTGCGTGACAACTTTTCAAGTATTTGAAGACTGCTATCATGTCTCCCTTCAATTCAAAGTGACCCTTCACCAAATATTTATTTGCAAAAATGCAGCACTTCGGTATTTAATTGTTACATAAACTTTGAATTTCCAAATTGCATTTCTACTTCCTTAATCTAATCAGACAAATGTACTTTTCCTTTTAGTAGTACAAATCCACGATCAATCTTCCCCCTACTTCATCCCATTTTTTTTCACTTGTTCATAAACCTCCTGTTTAAACATCTTGAGTGCTTCTACTGGTTCCACATGGACTCATGGTCCAATTGGAGTCCACCAGGAGAAGATCCTTCAGTGTAGTGGCCCTCTTCCTATGGAATTCCCTACAGCCATGGTGTCTACACTAATTCTTTTGATCCGTTTGTCATCACTAGGGAGAGACATTTTGCAGGGTTCTGGGCTTCATCTATACCCAGCAGGATATTGCACTGTGGAAGTGATATGAAAACAATATATAAAAGGCAGGAGCCACGCTACTGCTTTATAGCAGTATTGAAGTGCAGTGACAACTGTTGGGGCCCATTGATACATACCATATACTGCTTTCATAGTGTTATATCCAGCTTGGTGTGGCTCCTGCCTTCTATATACTGCTTTCAAACTGTTTTCATAGTGCAACATCCTGCTTGGTGTAGATGAGGCCTTAGTGGGTTCTAAAAACCTGAAAAACTCATGGGCACAGATTAGGCTGACCATATGAAAAGGAGGACAGGGCTCATGTCACTTTAACAGCCTGTGTCATTTGTATGCAATTAGTTCCTGGTGAAATCCCCTCTTCATCACAACAGTTAAAGTTGCAGGGGCCCTGCCTTCTTTTGTATATGGTCACTCCAGTATAGTGCATGCACCTTTAACTGTTGTGATGAAGAGGGAATTTCACCAGGAATTAATTGCACACAAATGACACTGGCTGAAATTCCCTTTGCTCTACAACTGTTAAAGTTGCATGAGCCCTGTTCTCCTTTTCATATGGTCAGCCTAGCACAGATGAAGGGGAACACCAGTGCCAATGCAATATCTCTGACTTATCACCTTCATCTCTCTGCAAAACACACATGCACACTATTGTCTGTGACCATCCAAAGAAGAATCTGAACAAACTGATATAATTTTCCATAGAAAATTAAACAAGCAATTTGTTGACAGATTTCAGCGGATCATAGCAGTCTTGGCATAAAAAACTATACACCCTTGCCTGGGAGTACACCTCATTGAACTGAGTCTTGTTCTTAAGGTAATATGCATTGGATTGTACTTTTTAGTCAAAAATCTGAATCCAAGATCACTACAGTTCTAGCCTTAATGTGTTGAGCGATACCTTAGCTGTAAAATTGCAAGTGTGTCTCTGTGTGTGTACATGCTTGAGCGATTACGAATTTATGAACTGAAGTGACCTTTTAAAGTGTGTTGAGAAAGAGAGAGAGAGGGGTGAGTGAAAGAGAACGCTGCCCTTTTGAATGAATAGACTGCAAAGTATCTCGAGCATTTTACCTATTCAAATGGCTATAAAAATGGTGAATGGTTAATGAGCAGAATAAAATGTATTCAAAGGGTTGAATGAGTTGGCACGCATGTATACAGTTTGCCAAGCTATTAACTTCTGGTTTTAGAAAGTTAAAAGTGATTGATGAATAGCAGAGAGAGAACTGAGGTATAATTGTGCTTGACTGTTCTTTAGATTGCAAACTTGTGGACAACGCCTGTTTTCTCTTTTTATCTTCGTTCAGCACCAAAGCTCCATGGCTCAGTTATCATCACCATCATCATAATAAGTTTACAGACCTTTAAAAAAAACCAGACATGCCCGGCCATATTTTTTAAGAACATAAGAAGAGCCATGCTGGATCTGAACAAGGGTCCATCTAGTCCAGCACACTGACCAGGAACTCACAAGCAGGACATGGTGCCATAGCACCCTCCTGCCCATGTTCCTCAGCAATGGATGTATAAGCCTATATAATAGGGTGACCATATGAAAAGGAGGACAGGGCTCCTGTATCTTTAACTGTTGTATAATAAGGGGAATTTCAGCGGTATGCATACAGCACCTGGTGAAATTCCCTCTTCATCACAACTGTTAAAGATATAGGAGCCCTGTCCTCCTTTAAATATGGTCACCATACTATGTTGATACTGGACGTAGCACAGAGCCATCAGGACTAGTAGTCATTGATAGCCTTCTCCTTCAGGAATTTGTCCAATCCCCATTTAAAGCCATCCAAACTGGTGGCCATCACTAGACCTTGTGGTAGTGAATTCCATACTTTAACTATGAGCTGTGTGAATGTACCTCCTTTTATCTGTCCTGAATCTCCCACCAACCAGCTTCATGGAATGACCCTGTTGGGTCCTAATGAGATGAGAGAGGGAGAAAAATATATATCTTAATTGCTTGCAGAGTTCCCCATTCTTAGGGAGCACAGAGATATCCATGGCCATGCAAAAGTCATAGCTGATTCTCAGAAACATTTCTGCATAACATTTTCAGGTGTTCCGGTCCAAGGAGAGACAGATATATTGAGAAGGAAGGAAGTGGATTGTCTGGTAGCATTAAGGTTAGGTGACAAATTCATTTGTTTCGTATATCAATTAACTCTTTGTCCTTCCCAGACGTAAACATGAACCTGAATGTAGTTTGCTGATGAAATCTGTGTATTTCTAAAGTCTGCAATGGAAATGGGGGGGGGGGGAGTACACAGATACCTACATTTCAAAAAAATTGCACAACGTGCATATTTCTTTTTTTAAAAAACTGGAAGTATAAAAATACATATGTATCAAACCTGTGCATTAGAGAGAGAGAGAGAGAGAGAGAGAGAACACTCAAAATGGTTAGGCTCCATCTTGAGTATTGTATCCAGTTCTGGGCACCCCACTTCAAGAAGGATGCAGACAATCTGGAGCATGTTCAGAGGAGGGCAACGAGGATGATCAGGGGTCTGGAAACAAAGCCCTATGAGGAGAGGCTGAAAGAACTGGGCATGTTTAGCATGGAGAAGAGAAGATTGAGGGGAGACACGATTGCACTCTTCAAATACTTGAAAGGTTGTCACACAGAGGAGGGCCAGGATCTCTTCTCAATCAACCCATAATGCAGGATGTGGAATAATGGGCTCCAGTTACAGGAAGCCAGATTCCAGCTGGATATTAGGAAACACTTCCTGACTGTTAGAGCAATACGGAATGGAACCAATGACCTAGGGAGGTGGTGGGCTCTCCCACACTACAGGCCTTCGAGAGGCAGCTGGAGAATCATCTGTCAGGGATGCTTTAAGGTGGATTCCTGTGTTGAGCAGGGGGTTGGACTCGATGGCCTTATAGGCCCCTTCCAACTCTGCTATTCTATTATTTATTTATTCAATGGGGAAATTATGTTCTTCTAGACAAATGCTTGCAAAAATGCATACATTTGGAAAAATACAAACAAACGAAAAATTTGAAAAAGTGCACAAAAATTCATCCAGACTATGGGAAAAAGTGGAATTGTGGAATTGTGATGGGACAAATGTATCCTGCTGACAGAGTTCCTCATCCTTAGGGAGCACAATGATACCCCATGGGCATTTAAATATGCATGAGCCGTACCCAGCTATCATCAGTGGGGTCTATGCAGTGGGCCTTTATTTCTTCTGCAACACATTTCCATTCTATCACACTAACAGTTCTGTTCCTCCTTCACTTGTATTTTTTCTATACTAAAGCACTTAACAGAACACAGTGGTATACCCTCCCCCTGAAAATACTTATCTCAGAGAGACAGAGAGAGAGAGAGAGAGAAGACAAGTTTCACAGTGTGTATGAACAGAGGGTGACTAAGCCTTTTTCTGGGAACAGTCAGCCACAGACATGATGAGTGAGGAGGGTCTGCTTGGCCCAAATGTTTGGGCCAGGAACTCACAGCTTTAATATTTTACCTAGAGTTGCATAATGGAAGACAGAAATTGTTACACACCTACACACAGACACCCACCCACCCACCTGCATTAACGTTTTTGACCAAAGTCCCCTTTCAAAACGTAGCTATTGGGAAGCCAGTGTTGTCTTTCCGAATATGGTAGCTGTTTCGTAATCAGTGTTGTGGCTCATTAAACAGAAGGAATCCCAGCCATCAGTGATTTGCCAAGTTGTGACTATGATGCATGATGAATCAGACCCAAGATTTTTCAGAAACTGCCTTCTAAAAATGGAACGGGGGCCCTGTGCATAGACTGTTCCCATAACATCATAGAGGACTTTGCTCAAATGCTTCTGAACTGACCTCAAGGTTGCTACAGCAATTGAGCTCAGGTCCACGAAAGCCTGTCCTTGAGTGTGATGTGAACTGTAACAAATAGAAATAACGGAAGAGCAGCAGCCTATGTTGGCTCCTGCTGTGAATTTCTGACCAGTGATGGGTGTTGTAACAAGAATCAACATTATTTGGCAGCTAGACTGACACAAGGGGGATAGGCATGGTTTTCTGTGACATGGTCAAAATTTTGAAAATTGCGAAGTGTTGCACAAAGATACAAATAGTCATCATTGTGTATGTGGAAATAGAAAGGCAGGTAGACAGAAATACTCATTTAGGAATTTAAGAATAAGAACTGATCCATTGCCCTATGAGGGGAGACTGAAAGAACTGGGCATGTTTAGACTTGAGAAGAGAAGACTGAGGGGAGACATGATAGCACTCTTCAAATACTGGAAAGGTTGTAACACAAAGGAAAGCCAGGATCTCTTCTTGATCATCCCAGAGTACAGGAATAATGGGCTCAAATTACAGAAAGCCAGATTCCAGCTGGACATCAGGAAAAACTTTCTGATTGTTAAAGCAGTACGACAATGGAACCAATTCCCTAGGAAGGTCATGGGCTCTCCCACCCTAGAGGCATTCAAGAGGCAGCTGGTGGACAGCTATCTGTAAGGGATGATTTAGGGTGGATTCCTGCATTGAGCAAGGGGTTGGACTCGATGGCCTTGTAGGCCCCTTCCAACTCTACTCTTCTATGGTTCTATGATTCTATGCCCACTGGATCATTTCATTTATTTCATTTCTATCCCACCCAATAGCCAAAGCTCTCTGAGAAGTTTACAAAGAGTAAAAATTTAAAAAGCCATTAAAAACCATTTATATACAAACATAAAAGCAGGCAGCACACAGAGAGACACACATATATCTAAACTAATTTTAAATGATCAACAATAAGACAAATCCAGGAACTTATTAAAGCCTCATTATATTCTTCCAAAGGCCTGAACAAAGAGGAAGGTCTTCTGCTGGCATCAGAAAGATATCAATGTTAGTGCAAATGGGCCTTGTTAGGGCAATCATTTCATAATGGGGGGGCACCATTGAGAAGGCCCTCTCCTTTATTTCCATCTTCCAAGCCTCCCTTGATGAGTGTAGTGTATAGGTAGGTTCATTACAGGAGAGGTGCTCCATCAGGTATTATGGCCCTGAGCCATGCAAGGCTTTATAAGTGAAAAACAGCACCTTAATTTGGGCTCAGAAACATAAAATCCCAGATTCACTGTGACGTGTTCAGACTTTCTTGTCCCCATTTGCCATCTGGCTGCTGCATTTTGCACAAGCTGCGGCTTCTGAACTATCTTTAAATACAACCCCCCACACAGCACATGGCTGTAACTTGGAGGTTACCAGGGCATAATCAACAGAAACCAAGGCCAGATCTACAGCAAGCAGGATATAGTGGCATGAAAACAGTATGAAAACAATATATAAAAGGCCGGAGCCACACACTTTTCAGAATTTTCTCCACATTTTCTTCACCATGGCTTTATAACACTCCCTCAATGCCCTGGAGTGTTGCTAGGTATGTGGGGCATTGTGGTGAATGCAAAATGGGGGGGGGGGCAGGCTGCCAGCACACTTGGTGCTGTTGCCACTTGCAGTGGCAGTGCAAACCCCACAAGGGTGGGGGAAACCTTGGGGGGGGGGGAAGAAAAGAAAGAAGCTGTTTTACAACCTGTCAGGTGCTTCATGAACAATTCACTAGGCTAGCCTAGTGAATTGTGAGTTGAAAGCTTGGCAATTGTTGTGAGAAAATCTGTCTCTGTTCTGTGCTTATCTGTGGCTGCTAGCCGAGGCCTTGAGTTCCTTGAGAACAAATGTATGTTTAGAAAAGGTGGGGGGCTATCTTGCAAGCTGTCTCTCACATAGTGTCGTCATCAAGAGGAGGTTGAACCGTGCCGCCCTGTTGGCACATGAGTTTGGATTACAGGACTGAAGCCCTGTCTGTGAAAGTGGCTTGGAATTAGCCAGACTCCATCCTATATAGTGGAATGAGCAAAGGAGAGGCCCTTTGCTAGGAATTCATCTGTTCGATTGTTCTACAGTTACCATCTGTTCTACGCTTGCCATGAAACTCCTCATGTTTGGGATTCTATCTGGTTTGGAGATGTTGGATGCACTCTGTACATGTTCTGTTGCTATTTGGACTTGGAATTTCTAAGAACTATGCCATGAAAAGTGCTCTGAGGCTTTTCATAGATTTAGATTTGCAGATTACTGTTCTAGATTTGTGTTCTATAGCCTGCTTTCCCTGCATGGAGCCAAAGTACGGGCACAGGGAAGCTCCGAGGCTGATTGTTGCTGTTCTGGAATTGTGTGTGTGTGTGAGAGACCTGCAAGAGAGCTTCTTCTCAGAGCTTTTGTTACAGGCAGAGGGTTTTTCCTAGGTCGAAGAGGTTCGTCCCCTGACATCTTGCTTACGTGATCAGCTCAGTGTTCCTGGCAGGCTGAGTCTGGTTTGGTACAAGATGGATCTGTGTATTGTCAGACTTCATGCACTTTTGTGCTGGGGTTTCTCCTTTGAGTTTTGATCGTGTTCCTGATGAGTCAGTGTGTGTGGCCACTGCTGACTATTTCACATGGGACAAGGGGCCAACTCTAAATGTCTCCCCCTGAGTGATTGCTGTTCGCATTAAGCCATTGTACCTGAAAGCTATCTGGTCCGTCTTCAGCTTCAAGTGTGTGTATGCAGAAATGAAACTGTTATGCTTGAATTCTGTGTGATTTCACAATAAAAGAGGTCTCACCATTTTAGAGTGTGTCAGTTTGCCTAAAGTTCGTGAGCAGAAGCCTGGGGTGGGCTTGAGTCATGACACAACCCTTGCCAATGGTGATGCCTACCTGTGATGAATTGTTGGAAAATTTCTCTTCCCCCTAGAGAAATTTGGTGAAATTGTTCCCCCCCCCAATTTCTCTACCCACAAATAGGGTGGAGATTTTCAAGAACCCCCTTGTGTACAACTTTACTTACAGTGCATTGTTAACCTGTGGATCCCCACCCCCCCCCAGCCTCTGGGTCCCTCCCTCCAACCCTCCCGGTATGCAAATATGGGCTTTGCTGGTCACCCTATTGGGGGCCAAGTAGGCATTTTGGACTCATAGTCTGATTGGCCTGGATTATGAGACTTTTTTCCCTACTTCATATTGTAGGACGAGGGTGTCTTTTAGGAAAAATATGGCGTAAGTTTTGATTGTTAGATTAATCTGATCAAATTCTGTTTGGTAGGCTGGTATGGGTGGTGAGCATTCTAAGGCATTGTTTCAGTGACAGATGATGCCTGAGGCCTTCCGGTGAGGGTTTTGCAGGGTTACTTGTGAGGTCAACACACCTCACCCACCCAGTGTTTCATGGTCTGGAGGGGGGGGTGACATGGGAAGACCTCCCTTCCCCAAATGGGGTAGTCCTGTGGGTGACAATTTTACAGGTGTGTCTCAGCAGGCATAGAATGTTTAACCCAATTTAATGCCTATCTAGTTGCTGGTGCAGATTAGGGTCTCATCCAGTTTTCCCTTTGCAAATTTTTTAATAAATGTTGTCCAATTTCCATTCCATACACACTTATCTCATCTCATTATCCCCTCTCCTCTCACCTGCCAGTACAGCTTAAGCATAGGTGGAAGCACAGCTTCATCACTCTAACTGATCACCAAATTTCCCTTTGCTTCCTGCCTCCTTCCCTAGAACTAGGGATACTCAAGGATTTTGTTCGGTTAACGTTTGGGGTGAATGGACCTGATTCGCACTTCCCAGTCTAATACACAGATCAGAATGCAGTTCTTATTTGGACTGGATGCTTGTATGAATTTTGTGATTCAGTTCTCAGTGCTTGGTCCCAGATGGTACCACTAGGACATCATGTACAGTCTGAATGCCTGGTGCTGTTTCAGAAGTGCTTCTCTGTCTTGCGCACCAAGGCTGACCAGGTGCTGGAATAGGATGGGATGTCAAAGAAAGAGAATGCTAGGAGTGAACACTGCAGCTTTGATACCCAATTGATAGGAAAGTGAAGCCACACATTGTACATGACATCCTAGAGGTGAGGAAACATCTTCTGAAACAGTGGGAAAATTCTGTAGCATTGTGCATTGGTGCAATATATGTGGTTGAGTGAACAGATTGCTTAACATCATCTATCACGATTTAAAAAAAATGCAACCGATGAACTGAGAAGAGAATCCATTTACGTAGCAATGTCCTGAGGCTACAATGTAGTTAACAACTAAATGTTCCAGGCTATAAATCCTGCAGATGATCTAAGCCTTCAACTATTTCTGTACTTGCACACTAATGGGAAAAGTCTGGGAATCAAGCACCCAGGTGGCAGCGGGGGAGTTGGGGAGGGGGAGAGAGATGCCTCCCTATTCAAATAAGTAAAATCTATGTGGTACAATAACTAGGGTGACCAGATAAAATCCTGGTAAGGGCTTATGTAACTTTAACAGTTGTAGGGAAAAGGGAATTTCAGCAGTGTCATTTGTATGCAATTAGTTCCTGGTGATATTCCCTCTTCATCACAACAGTTAAAGTTGCAGGGGCCCTGCCTTCTTTTGTATATGGTCACTCTAGTATAGTGCCTGCAACTTTAACTGTTGTGATGAAGAAGGATAACAGCATATTCTCCAGCCTAGCGAATGAACATGCAGGCTGCAGCTGGGTGATTGAACTGGTTTTAAACTGGTTATGCTGGGAAGTGCAGACAGATCACTTTCACATGTGTTCTTTCAGCTGTCCATCCGTTCTCTATCATTTCCATATTAATCTGTATTTATAATGGTCCACACAAAAGTTCACATTTAAATACATATTTTAAACATATTTTCCTCACAGAATATAAGCTTCTAAATGTGTTTTCTCACAAAATTTGCATTTCTAAATGTACTTCCCCCCCCCCCTTGAAATTTTGGACTTCCAAACATGTTGCATCTCAAAATACACTTGTTGGGGGCCAGGATTGCATTCTACCAACTGCAGCCATATCTCAATTTCTGTGAACTGCCTAAAGACCTTCAAGAATGGGGCAATATAGAAATATAATAAATGAAGAAATGGAATTACCCCCCCTCCCAATTTTGGGCCTCCTTTCAGTAACTGTGGGATCTGAGTGTTCAGTATTTTCAAAGACTGGAAGAACATCACAGTCCCCTCCCTCTTGACATCTTAAAGCCCTACATGGTTTGGGTCCAGGGTACCTACGGGATCGCCTTCTCCCGTACAATCCGCCCCGCACACTTAGGTCCTCTGGGAAGAACTTACTCAAGCCAGTCAGAACTAGGCTGGCGGGTGTTACCCAGAGGACCTTCTCTTCCATCGCTCCCAGACTATGGAATGGTCTGTCGGAGGAGGTTAGACAAATTGACAGTCTTCATGAATTTAAGAGAGTCATGAAGACTGTCCTCTTCCGACAGGCCTATCCAGATGAATTTTAAGATGTTTTTAACGTTGTATTTTTCTCTTGTTTTAATTTTTTTTTTTTTTTAACTGTTGTGATTTTATGTTTTATATTGTTGTTGTTCCCCGCCTCGATCCGGAGGGAGAGGCGGGCTACAAATAAATATTATTATTATTATTATTATTATTATTATTATTATTATTATCTGGCCCTGCGGAGGGGGCATCCACCACCTACTCAACCTCGGTTCTATAACCCCTCTTCTAGGATTCTGTCGGTGGCCAGTAAACCAAAAAGCTCTGGCCTCATCTACACCAAGCAGGATACTACACTGTGAAAGCAATATGAAAGCAGAATATCAAAGGCAGGGGCCACACTATGGCTTTATAGTGGCATTGAAGTGCACTGACAACTGTTGGGGCCCATTGACACGTACCATATATATATATATTAGGGATGTGCACTGGATCGGACCCGATCCACGATCCGAGTCCGGTCCAGTGGGAAATCGGATAAATTATCCGATTTCCGATCCCGCAGCTGGATCGGCCGATCCAATCCGAACCGGTCCGAAAAAGCTCCGAACCGGTTCGGCGGATCGGCGGATCGGCGGGCGCCCACTGGCGCCCACCGCCGCTTCCATTGGCGGGCGCCAGCGGGCGCCCGCCGATGAAAGTGGACAGCGGGGGGGGGAGGAGGGGGGCACTTACCTTCTCGGCCCGGTGGCTCCCGTCCGGCGCCGGCGCCTACTACTACTAGCAGGCTCCGCGGCCTGCTCTAGGGTGGCGCGCCGGGTGATGTCATCACCCGGCGCGCTACTCTAGAGCAGGCCGCGGAGCCTGCTGGTAGTAGTAGGCGCCGGCGCCGGACGGGAGCCACCGGGCCGGGAAGGTAAGGAGGGGGTGCGTGGAGGGGAGGAGGGGGCGCGCGGAGGGGGGAGGGGGGAGGGGGGCCCTTACCTTTCCGGCCCGGCGGCTCCCGTCCGGCGCCGGCGCCTACTATTCCCAGCAGGCTCCGCGGCCTGCTCTAGGGTGGCGCGCCGGGTGATGTCATCACCCGGCGCGCTACTCTAGAGCAGGCCGCGGAGCCTGCTGGTAGTAGTAGGCGCCGGCGCCGGACGGGAGCCGCCGGGCCGGAAAGGTAAGGAGGGGGTGCGTGGAGGGGAGGAGGGGGCGCGCGGAGGGGGGAGGGGGGCCCTTACCTTTCCGGCCCGGCGGCTCCCGTCCGGCGCCGGCGCCTACTATTCCCAGCAGGCTCCGCGGCCTGCTCTAGGATGGCGCGCCAGGTGATGTCATCACCCGGCGCGCTACTCTAGAGCAGGCCGCGGAGCCTGCTGGAAGTAGTAGGCGCCGGCGCCGGACGGGAGCCGCCGGGCCGGAAAGGTAAGGAGGGGGTGCGTGGAGGGGAGGAGGGGGCGCGCGGAGGGGGGAGGGGGGCCCTTACCTTTCCGGCCCGGCGGCTCCCGTCCGGCGCCGGCGCCTACTATTCCCAGCAGGCTCCGCGGCCTGCTCTAGGATGGCGCGCCGGGTGATGTCATCACCCGGCGCACTACTCTAGAGCAGGCCGCGGAGCCTGCTGGAAGTAGTAGGCGCCGGCGCCGGACGGGAGCCGCCGGGCCGGAAAGGTAAGGAGGGGGTGCGTGGAGGGGAGGAGGGGGCGCGCGGAGGGGGGAGGGGGGCCCTTACCTTTCCGGCCCGGCGGCTCCCGTCCGGCGCCGGCGCCTACTATTCCCAGCAGGCTCCGCGGCCTGCTCTAGGATGGCGCGCCGGGTGATGTCATCACCCGGCGCACTACTCTAGAGCAGGCCGCGGAGCCTGCTGGAAGTAGTAGGCGCCGGCGCCGGACGGGAGCCGCCGGGCCGGAAAGGTAAGGAGGGGGTGCGTGGAGGGGAGGAGGGGGCGCGCGGAGGGGGGAGGGGGGAGGGGGGCCCTTACCTGCCCGGCCCGGCGGCTCCCGTCCGGCGCCGGCGCCTACTACTACCAGCAGGCTCCGCGGCCTGCTCCAGGGTGGCGCGCCGGGTGATGTCATCACCCGGCGCGCTACTCGAGAGTAGGCCGCGGAGCCCGCTGGTAGTAGCCGCCGGCGCCGGACGTGCCGAGAAGGTAAGTGGCGGGGAAGGGGGCTTACCCCCCCCCCGGAGCCGTCCGCTTCTATCCGCTGGCGCCCGCGGGCGCCAGCGGATGGAAGCAGGCGGCCCCAGGGGGGGTAGGGAGCGCGGGGGAGGGGGTTTACCTGCCGGGGCCGTCCACAGCGGACGGCCCCGGGGGGGGGGGAGGGAGTTAGGCCCCCCCTTACCCACCCGCCGCCATTTTTTCCTCATAGACTTGCATTGCAATGCAAGTCTATGGGGAAAAAAATGGCGGCCGATCCAAAAATTTCCGATTTTTGGATCGGGATCGGACTCGATCCGGTCCGGGGGGCCTCCGATTTTGTCCGAACCGGTCCGGGACAAAATTGGAGGTCCCGATCCGGGTCCCGATCCGATCCGGGGGGTCCGTGCACACCCCTAATATATATATATATATATATATATATATACCACTTTCATGCCGCTATATTCTACTTGGTGTGGCTCCTGCCTTTTATATACCGCTTTCACAGTGCAATATTCTGATTGGTGTAGATCACGCCTCTGTCTGAATCAATCAATACATTAAACATCTAAAACCATAATTTTAATCAGTGGAGCTGAAAGTCGAGAGCATCACCTGTTCAATCTTTGAGGAAACTTTAGCTCTGGTGCATTATTGTAAGCAGGAAAGGAAGAACTAATCATAAGACTAAGACCTGGGCTCGCCCCATGAAGCTAATTGGTGGGAGATTCAGGACAGAGGAAAGGAAGTACTTCTTCACACAGTGCATAATCAAACTATGTAGAATTCACTACCACAATATGTTCATCAATTTGGATATCTTTAAAAAGAAGTTGGATACATTCCTGGTGGAGAAGGCTATCAATGGATTCTAGTCCTGATGGTGATGTGCTACCTCCGGTACCTGGGGCAGTATACCTATATATACCAGTTGCTGAGGAACACGAATGGGAGAGTGGTCTTGCACCTGTGTCCAGCTTTTGGGTTCCTGGTCGACAGCTGATTGGCCACTGTGTGAACAGAATGCTGGACTACATGAACCCCTGGTCTGATCCAGCATGGCTCTTCTTATGTTGTTATGACTCCATGAAGAATGCAGTTCTCTATTTTGAAAGGCCCTGCAGAGCTCCCTCAATGAATTTGTCCACAGGGAACTTGATATGACTTGGACGTTGTCCAAGGCCTCCTCCACACGGGGCGTTTAATGAGCCTTGAAGGCTCATTATAAATTTTACCTACACACGAGCGGAGCGCAAAACGGGCGTACAGGCGCGTTATCTCCCCGATAATGCGCATTTTCGAACGCGCGTTAAATAGCGACTTTTATTTTGCTCCGGCCGTTAAAGCGCATTTTCGCTGTGTGAACAAGCGATTATGCGCATTAACTACCTGGAAAGCGCTTTTTGGGCATCTTTTAATGCGCTTCGCCGCTTCCCGCCGCCTCCCGTGCAGAGGGATTGTGAGTAAATGCGCCTCCGCGATAATGCGCATAATCGCGGAACCAGGCGCAAAGGCGCATTCTTGTGGAGGGGGCCCAAGTCATGTAACATGCAGACAGGTCAGTGGATTTTCACTGTACACATTGCGTCATTATATATTGGTCACATCATCTGAAATTTGAAATTAGCAAGCAGTAGCCAACAAGTTTTCCAAACTGTTAATCTCAGTTACTTATTGACAAGTTGCCTACTCATCTCAATTTCACAATCATTTCAACCCTATAAATACACAAGCAATCCTGAGCTTCATCCACTGCAGAACAATTGGCCTGACCATCCTTGTGAATTTCTTCTGTCTACCAAAGCTGCAAGCCAATCAACCATGAGGTTCCTTTACTACTTCTTTGCTGTTGTTGTCCTCCTTTTCCAGTTTTGCCCAGGTAAGATGGAAAATAATTTGGGTAGGATAAAAAAGAATAAAATAGAAAGAGATTTTCCTCTTTCCAAAAGCTCAGGGTGGAAACTGCCTTGGACTAAGTCAGTTTAGTCCTGTTCAGAAGACACTTTAATCCATGGCTTTAACCACAGTGTATAAAGCTTTTTGCTGCATATAGTGTATAAGGCTTAAATCTGCAGGAGCCCTGCCCTCTTTTGTATCTGCTCACTCTAGTATAGCTAATGTAGTTCTAACTGTTGTGATGAGGAGGGAATTTCACCAGGTGCTGCATACATAAATATGACACCTGCTGAAATTCCCTTCTCAATACAACTGCTAAAGATGTAGGAGCCCTGTACTCCTTTTCATATGGTCACCCTAGCCAAGGACTTTCTGAATGCAGACTCAGTAATCTGCCAATGAGCTATAGGGCCTCTCCAAACAGCACTGTGAAATAGGCAGACCAATGAGGCGTGATCATTCCCAGTGCCAACAGAATGGTGAATAATTGTTGATAGGGGGAGGGCAGAATAAAGTTACTTCAGTCCCAAATGGAACATTTTCTAGCAGCACCCCATTGTACATGGAATAATCAATTCAAAACAGTTAAGCATTGTTAAGTTTTGTTTGAAGTTACCCTTCCCAAATATGCCAAAACTTGATCAAGAAAATATCAATAAATAATAATAATAATAATAATAACACCAAGAGCTTCAGTGTGTTCCCAGAGAGAATACTAACAAAAGGGAATATCCATTTACTAGTGTTTGTTCCTGGCATGCAGAGATGTTATGTCCTAAAGAGGGCATAGACTGGAAACTCTAGAGGCCCCTCTCTGTTAAGCTTTGAGACAACAATGATGGAAAAGACAATTGCTCAGTACAAAATGCCAATTCCAGCTTGGATTTAGGGACAAATGGAACCATTAGAACAGGGATGGGCAACTACTGGTCTTCCAAATGTTTTGGCTACAACTCCCATCAGCTCTGGCCAGAATACCTGATGGTGAAGGATGATGGTAGTTGTAGGTTCAAACATCTGGAGGACCATAGGTTCTCAAAGCCTACATAAGAGGTTCCACCACTAAGTTCTACTGAGGGCTCCCAGAGGGGCTTCAGAGCAGTCAGGATGCCTATATTTCAGGTATGTCTTAACAACTGTTTATTTAATGTGCAAATAATAAAGCAGATAAAAGGAAGTGCTTCTTCATACATCACATAGTTAAACTATAGGATTCACTTCAACAAGATGTAGTGATGGCCACCAATTTGGATGGCTTTAAAAGAGGGCTGGATAAATGACTGGAGGAGAAGGCTATCCATGGCTACTAGTCCTGAAGACTATGTGCTACCTCCAGTATCAGAGGCAGTAAGCCTATCTGCACCAGTTGCTGGGGAATATGGGGGGGGGGGGAAGTGCTATTGCACCATGTCCTGCTTTGTTGGTCCCTGATCAACAGCTGGTTGGCCACTGTGTGAATAGAATGTTGGACTAGATGGACATTTGGTCTGGTCCAGCATGACTCTTCTGATGTTCTTACGTTTTTAATTCAATACTGATGGTCAGATAAAGTTAACCCATATTGTTGGCATCTGACAAGGGTGAGATCTACTTCTACCTCTCCTTTCTGAATCAACCAATTAGCTACAATAACAGCTGCCTTTTTTGTCAGAACAGCTGGGAGGGGGTCACAGGTGTGAGTGGGACAGTGATTCAGACTAAACTCTGATTAGTTTTTAGGTAAATACCAGAAGCATTGTCTCTAGGGGTGTGGAGGGAGGGAGGGTACACACCATCGGTGCACAAGGAGGGAGGGAGGGTGATCCTGGAAGTACCTAATACACACTATCGGCACACAGGGATCAGCCTAGGACCATCCCAGGCAAACAGCCTGGTGTGTAAAGGGCCTAAGTCTTTCAGCACAACATGGGAATAGCGATAATATCACACACACACACACACACACACACACACACACACACACAGAGCAAACTGGAGATGTTTTAGACGGTGAGAAGTCCTCTTGTCTGCTTTGTGGTCTCTGATAAACCAAGGCATTCTGATAACCTTCTGCACCAATGCTTTATTCTAAATGGCCATTCACCCTGTGGAAGGGGATGCCCACTACTCTCAACAAAATTGTAGTCAAAAGACTGGATCTGGTGTCACGTTATAGCAACAAAGTTGCCCCCCTGGACCATCACAGTACTTTCTCAGACCATGGAGCAATAGCAATCATCATTCTTCCATGAATAGATATGTTTCCTTTCAGCTTCTTTTGCTCTCTGAATATCAAGATGGTAACACTTTATGTTCTGTTGCTAGGTTATACTCTGGATCTTTCTCTTTTTGAAGACACCATGCAGTGCAGAGCTAACCCTGGGAGTTTTTGCAGAGCTATACTATGTCCACCAATTTTTCAAGAAAATGGAACATGCCATGGAGGAGCATTTAAGTGCTGTTCAAAGTAAGTAGACTGCTCTGCATGGCCTCACACCTTCATTTAGTTTTTGCCTTGACGTTGTGAGATAACACTGGTGATGATAGAACTAGGGATATTGAAGGAATCCATCCAGTGGGGGGGGGGGGGTTAAGTTCACCAAGCTTTCCACAGCTCCCCCCCCCCCCAACTCCAGGTAGTTTACCCGCAAGCTTGGCTATCTCAATCTGTATGTGTTGGATCGCTCATGGATTTCTCTGAACGAGGAACAATTGTTCCATGGACTGGATACATTTCTTCTAAGCTTCTTTTTGTCTGTGAATGCTAACACTGCATATTCCGTTGCTAGGTTATACCCAAGTGGTACTCAGTTTCCTCCTTTCGAAGATACTGTCCAATGCAGAGCTAACCCTGCAACGTTTTGCAAACCTCTATTTTGTCAACCACCTTCTGAACAAACTGGAACATGCTTCGGAGGAGCCATGAAATGCTGTTCAAAGTAAGTAGACCACTCTCCATGGCTTCAAAACTTTGTTTGGTTTCTGCTTTGATTCTGTGACATAATACTGGTGATATTATTACCCTATGGTGACATTCCCTTCTCGCTCTTAGTTTTGTGTTAATGAAATAGACATAAATGTTACAGTTCCACACTATGGAGTCCATTAAGGACAGGCATGTTGTTCACCTTCCTGAAGATCATTTTGGTGGGCAACATCCACACACTTGACTGGAAGTCATCAGCTGAAGATCTTGAGTGATGTACTTACAAGCTTGTTTGAATCAACCCTCAGGGTGTAAATACGTCTTACAAGGCAAAGTCAGGGTTGGAGACCCCATGCTTCCATCATAACTCTAATGGGGACAGGTAGAGGGAGGAAAACTGCAGGGAAGAGGTGGTTAATTCTTTCTCCACCTGCTGGATTGCCATGCAATTTCCCCTACCTTGGATGTTTCAAGCCTGTTTTCCCATGCCTTTGAAACAGGTAGGGAATACCTCTTTCACATTCCAAGGTCTTGGGAGCTGCATTCCTTTGTGGACAGGGCCAAACATAAATGGGGTCTGGGGCAAGAATACAAAAATAATACCAACATTACACAACTTACTAATAGGGACTAAGATTCTGGAGAGTCATTTCAGGATAGGGAAAAAAATCACAACTGTTGGGGAGGGGAAACCAAATGTTGGAGGAATGGGGCTACGGCTAGGGGAAGTGAACATGCAGGCTCTTTACCATGGAGCCAGACTATTGTCCCTCTTACCCATGAACAGAAAATATGAGAAACACCCTTTCCACAAATACCTGTGGGGAGGGAGGCCTTACATGGGGATTAGGGGGAAAATACTTGAATATTGCTCTGTAAGAACTGAAAAGCAGATGCCAGCAAGAACAACCCATCCTGTTTGTTGTTCTTCTCTGAAAACTCTGAAAAGAACATTCAAAGGGGAGGGCCCTGGCTTGGTGGTAGGGCACATGTTTTTCTGATGCAGGAGGTCCCATATTCAAACCCTGGCATCAGGGTCAAGAAGCAGAAGAATTGAAAGACCTCCTGGCTGACACTCTGGAGAGTCAGAGTGGTCAATGCGGGGCTAGATAGACCAATGGTCAGGGATGGTACAGGAGTCAAGTTCCTAAGGTCCTATGCTGATTCTCCAACATTTGTACCATTGCTTGGTAGAAGCAGTTTGGTAAGTTTTAACTGCTGTTTTTAGTACTGTACTGCAATGCACTAACACATCCTTTTTATTCTTTATAGGATCATAACTTGAGTTCAGCTTCATTCCCTGACTGCTTCACTTCTCCAACATCAGTCCTGCCTGCTCCAGAAGCAACTCTTGCTGCTCACCACTGAAAGGATGCTTCCCATGAATATACCATGTTTGCACATAGAACCTACAGCTTGAACTTCCCTTTTCCTAATATATATTAACATTAGAGAAGTCATCCTTATGCACATTTCTTTGAAGGGCATCATAAAGGGCCAGTTTTGTGTTATTTTACTTTTCAGATAATAAATGAAAACAACTGTGAATTCTTTCATTTTCAATGTATTCCAAAACTGGATCAAATCAAATCAAACACACGCCGTTCATAGATTCTAATCTTGTGAAAAATAACATTGCACAGCTTTCTTCTCACATCGTCACTGGCTCCAACCATGCCAATTAACCATTTTCTGATGAAACAGGACACTTCCTTATAGTAACCCAGCATCAATATTTGTTCAATCAACCCAGTATTGCCTATTCCATCTGACTGGTGGTGACTGTACAGAGTCTCAGGGAAAGAGTATTTCACATCACCTGTGTAAAGGAAGTGAAGTTGGCTGCCACAACCCTGTAAGTCCACCTCAGCCTGAGTCAGGAGATTCTCAGACCTTGCAGGACACTCTTGATGTTTAGGGAATAGGGATCTTGTCCACCAAACCCTATTTCCAAGCCTCATGCCTCAAACATTAGATAGTTGAAATTAAGTAAGCAGAAGGCACTGGATGTAGTACTAAAGCTTACTTGAAAGGAAGCACACACAACTCTTAAGTAAAATGTTAAAGGGAGAGGGAGAGATTGGTTGCCTCTACAAGAGAGGTTTAAAGCTCTTTCAAGGCGCTTTAAAAAATTTACCTCTACAAGAACGGAGTGCAAATCGGACGTAGAGGCGCGTTATCTCTCCGATTATGCGCATTATCGAATGCGCGTTAAACAGCGAGTTTTAATTTGCTCCGGCCATTAAAGCGCATTTTGACTATGTGAACAAGCGATTATGCGCATTAACTACTTGTAAAGCGCATTTGGGTCATCCCTTAATGCGCTTCGCCTCCTCTCGTGCAGAGGTATTAGGCGTAAATGCGCTTCTGCGATTATGCGCATAATCGGCTAACCAGGCGCAAAAGCGAATCCTTGTAGAGGGGACCGGAGAGAGAGAGAGAGAGAGAATGGGGGGGAGAGTAAAAAGGCATACAAGTACCAGAGCAACCCTGGGAACCTGGCAGAAAATAACAAAAGTTACCGACACCTGTGAATGAATACTCAAGGATGGGTCTTTACATTGAACAGGGCCTCCCAAAATGTGTTGCTCAGCATCCTGGGCCAGAAACAAAATGAGAAATAAAGATGAAAGGCAGCTATAGCTCCCCCTTTTTTTATACTCAAGCCTCTAGCAACTCAAGAAGGATCATTGTTAGCAAATCACAGTCCGTCTGGAATAGCACTCAAAAAACCTAAGGGGGTATATGTAAAGGTTCCCACAGGAATGCAGCTGAGATCATTCATTCCAATTAACTGAGCCTTACTGTGGTCTTGATGTTAGAGACATCTCGAGACAACAGACATATCGGGGCTGCATCACTATGTTCAGCTTCAGCATAGCCAGACAGGGTCATGAAAATCAATAGAGCTCAAAAAGAGAACTGAGTTCTTGACAACCTGTTATCTAATGGTTTAATTTACCTATGGGGGCTACTGCAGTGTGCCAGGTGCTTGCAGGGAAACATTTTGCATGGTGCCCATAGATGCCTGGATTGTTGTGAACCCTAACACATCCCTAACATAAGAACATAAGAAAAACCACGCTAGATCAGACCAAGAGGCCATATAGTCCAGCATTCTGTTCATATAGTGACCAGCCTGCAACAACACTTTCTCACTCAGGTTCCCCAGCAACTGCTTGCTGCCTCAGATCCTGGAGGTAGCACATAGCCCTCAGGACCAGTAGCCATTGATACCCTTCTCCTCCAGGAATTTACCCAACCCCCTTTTAAAGCCACCCAAAGTGATGGCCATTATTACATCTTGTGGAAATGAATTCCATAATATAACTATGCTCTCTGTGAAATAGTACTTCCCTTTACCCGTCCTGAAACTCCCACCAATCAGCTTCACGGGATGACCCCATTGGGTTCTAGTATATTGGGGGAATGATAACAAATGTCTCTCAATCCATATTCTCCACACCAGGCATTATTTTGTGCACCTCTATCAGGTCTCCCCTTACCCTCTGTTTTTCCAAGCTAAACAAACTTTACCCTAACTGATCGACCTATTTCTGTATTTATTTGATTAAATTGTTTTGCTTATTTCTGTGTTGTCCTTCAGTCTAAATATTTTCTGGGTGGCTCATAAGAATGAGAAAATGATGGGGGGGGGGGGGGAAACACCCAAACACAACCGTAAATAATGACATACTTATGGAGATGTGAACGGAAATGACAATTTCAGTTTCTCTCCACTTCTCATTTTTTATTTTAAATTTGTTTTTCATGTTTCTGCATATGTGTATGTGTGTGTGTGTGTGTGTGTGTATATATGAAAAATAAAGGGGTTTGTACAAAATTGTATACCCACTTTTCTGCTCTTTCTCCTAATAGATGCAGCTACGTATGCATTTTTTGTGTGTAATATATACATTGTTGAAAGCAAATTGCCGTAATGCAATCCACTTGTTCATGTTATTGTCTGCAATATGTGTACATCAGCCTTTTCTACATATTTTTGAAAAGATGTAGTGAATTGCAAATTTCAAAGGATAACTGTGTTTCGGTTTGCATCCTGGTTTGGAAATGCAAAATTAGCACCAATGATTTTCTCTCCTATTCTTACACTTATTCTCCATAAATTCATCTAATTCTTTTAAAAAGTCATGTAAAGGAACAGCTATTATTATTCCCAAAAGTCCAATGCCTAAAGAAATACTTCCATTTTTATATTGCTAAATAATAATTACATGTTTAAATGTCTTATCAGTTGCTATCACTGTTCAATTTTGTTGAAATGAGTTTATCACCCACCCCATTTCTGCTCATTTGTGGTTCCTATCCAAAGTAATTTATTTATTTATTCATTTACTGCATTTCTATACTGCCCAACAGCAGAAGCTTTCCGGGCAGTTTACAAAAATTGAAACCATAAAAACCATTCAAAATATAAAACAAACAACAGTATAAAAACATAATATAAACTACATTATAAAAGCACAAACAGGATAAAAACCAAGCAGCCATGCAGAAATTAATACTGATTTAAAATACAGATTTAAACAGCAAGGTTAAAAATCAAACTGAAGAACTGTTAAAGTACTGGGAGAATAAGAAGGTCTGACATCGAAAGGAGTATAATGTAGGTGCCAGGTGAACCTTTCTAGGGAGTTCATTCCACAGCCGGGGTGCCACAGCAGAGAAGGCCCTCCTCCCGGTAGCCACATGCCTCTCTTCCTTTGGCAGGGGCTCACAGAGAAGGACCCCTGAGGATGATCTTAGTGTGCAGGTACATATGGGAGGAGGCATTCCTTCAGATAACCTGGCCCCAAGCCATTTAGGGCTTTGAATGTTAGGACCAGCACTAACCCTCCATTTCACTAGTGGTGATTTGCGTTGATGATTAGACAACATTGGATACTGCCCATAATATCATAGAATCAAAACAGTCATCCCTGCCCCTCCCCACAAACAGTTCTTAGATTGCCACGACATTTTGACTACTGTTGATTTGAGAGAACTTCTTTTTCCAATTCAGAAAAATTAACAAAGAGCCTCCAATGTATATGCATATCTATATAGAGTGTCATCGGACAGGGGAAAACCTCATTTCCTTACTGTCGCTTCCCCCCTGCTTCTGTCCCCCAATACTTCCTCTTTCTTCACACAGGGGAAGAAAGAAGAAGTAAACAACGACCACGTGGCCCATTCAGTGACCGCTTTTATCATGCCGCTTTTCCTGCACACAGCAGGAAATGGAGGCACATTTAGTTTCAAAAAGGAGTGGGGGGAAATCAGATTTAAAGTGTCTATTTTGTGACAGAAAGAAGGGAAGAAGGAGCAGGAGATGCGCATGGGAGACAGATGTCTTCGTCAAAAGGACCTGCAAACATCCGTAAGTGGGGCAGTAATGAGCGTGCAATAAAACATTTGTCTGATGATGCTCATAGAGCCTGGAATACCGTAATTTAGATTGTCAAATGGGAATATATTATTTTCTTTACTCCACTTCTCTGAGACGTGAGACATCTCAGGAGCATGGTGCTACCTAGGAGTTAGTTACTTTTGGTATGAGGCCACGGGACGCTTTAGGTATTTTATAACATTGGGATTTATCTACAAATGTACTTGTTAAACACAGATGGAGATATAGCTTGAACAGTCTGAGAGCTCCATTACGCCAGGGATTTAGTGCACTCTCGCCCTGCCTGGTGTGCAGATTTGCAGCAAGGTGTTCACATGATGCCGTGCCTGTCCTGCTGACACCCCACCTCTTCCCCAGCCTTTCCTAGAACACTTAAAGTCTGGATTATTTTCCCTGAGTGCATTTAATGCACCCAACGTCTCCATGTAGTTTAAAAGGTACTGGGGGCTTGAATGGATTGCATCAAGTCCTGGCAGAGAAAAGCAATCTCACTCCATGCCTCCATATAAAACCCAAACCTTGCATCCCAGGATCGAAAGTCTTTTTTTTAAATCATACAGCCCCTGAATCTCTGCAGGGACAGGATTATACTCCCTCGATGCCCCCAAAGAGCCAGACTAAAGGGTGGTTCCATTTTTGCCTGGCAGAAAGGTGGTCTGGTTGAAGTACTCATCTGACAGGACTTGACTGGAGGGGGAAAGTGAAGGGGAGGGGTGGAGTGGAGTGGAAGAGCAAAGGAGCGAAAGAGCAAAAGAGCAGCTGTTCAAGTGAAAGGGATCATAAGCTTGACACGCTTCTGCCTCAAAGGTAAAAAAAACACGGAGGCAAACCGGGGTGGGGGGATTAGGTGTGATGGAGGTCTAAGAGTTTTCTAAAGTCCCTTTTGTTTTGCTGTGTGCTTCCCTAGAACTAGAGATGCTCAGTGCTTTTGTTAAGTCCGCATTTAGGCTGAATGGACCTGATTTGCATTTACCAGTCAAATACCCTCATCAGAATGCAGTTACCTTTGGATTCCATATTGGAATGAATTTTACTAGATGGTTCTCAGCCAAGAAAATGCTAAAATGCATACTTGAATGTCTTGCAGGTAAAAATTTTAGAGTGCCAAGATGACACCACTAGACTGATGGTTGGTTCTGTTCTTAAAGTGCTTCTCTTTCTTACACACCGAAGGCTGACCAGTTGTGGAAATTAGATGTGGGGTCCCTTCCTAGAGTTGGAAGACCTAAAGATGGTAGTGCACATGCTGGTAACTTTGAGGCTTGACTCCTGCCTAGGGCTACCTTTGTGTCTAGTATGGAAACTTCAACTAGTTCAACATATGGCAGCCAGGTTGGTCACCGGTACACCTCGGGGTGACCATATTACACCAGCTTTAAAATTGCTCCACTGGCTGCCAATTAGTTTCCGGGCAAAGTACACAGTGTTGGTCATTACCTTTAAATCCCTACATGGTTTGGGTCCAGGTTACCTGCGGGATCGCCTTCTCCCATACACTCCACCCCGCACGCTCAGGTCCTCTGGGAAGAACTTACTACAGTCGGCCAAATCTAGGCTGACAACTGTTACCCAGAGGACCTTCTCTTCTGCCGCTCCCAGACTGTGGAATGACCTGCCGGAGGAGACTCGTCAACTTAACAGTCTTTTTGAATTTAAGAAAGCTATAAAGACTGATCTCTACTGGCAGGCATATCCAGTGGAATTTTAGAATGTTTTTAGGATGTTTTTAGAATATTTTATTGCCATTTGAATAATGTGTATCATGTTTTTAATCAGTTTTATGTATCTTATCATATTTTATATTTACTGTTTATTTATTTATTTATTTATTTATTTATTTATTGCATTTTTATACCGCCCCATAGCTGAAGCTCTCTGGGTGGTTCACAAAACCCCACCTCGATCCAAATGGAGAGGCAGGTAAGAAATAAATGTGTTGTTGTTGTTGTTGTTGTTGTTGTTGAAGGAGAGTGGCAGAAGCAAGCATTGCAGCTTTTAAAACCCAGTAGATAGGAAAGTGAAGCTACATGAAGTCCTAGGTGTGAGGAAACTCCTTCTGAAACAGTAGGAAAATTCCATATCATTGTGCATTTGTGGAGTACATGTGGTTCACTGAACAGATTGCTTAATATCACCTATCACTATTGAGGTGTGTGTGTGGAATCCAGCCAAAAATGCAACCGATAAAATGAGAATCCATTTATGCAGCAATGTCCTAAGGCTTCAATGTAGTTAACATCTAAATGTTCCAGACTATAAATCCTGCAGCTGATCTAAGCCTTCAGCTATTTATGTACTTGCACAATGTAGCGAGAAATCTGGCAATCAAGCACATGATGGGGGGGGGGGGAATGTCTTCATATGCCAATAAGGCAGTTTCTACACCAGCCTTTTTTTCCTGGGGCTGTCCCTGGGTGCTCCCTCTGTGTCCAAATGACACACAGGGACTCCTGGGGGCAAGGGGGAATGGGCACGGGTTTTCCCAGGGATAAAGAAACCCTGGCAAAACCTGGGCCTTTTTTAAAAACTTACTTTTGCATTGGAGCACAAGTGTGCTCCTGGCTCCATGGTTAAAAAAAAATGGCAGGCACAACGAGCGCAATGTCCCTGTTCGCTTCCGGGATGTCATGCTTCCTGTGTAGAAATTGGGCGATGATCCCAGAAGCAAGTAAGTCTGGGATCACCCCCAGGCCCTCCCTCTACACCCTTAGGTGTAGAATGAGCCTAAGTAAGAGTTGGTAAGAACATAAGGACATAAGCAGAGCCATGCTGGATCAGATCAAGGGTCCATCTAGTCCAGCATTCTGTTCACACAATGGTCAACCAGCTCTCAACCAGGGACCCACAACCAGGATGCGGTGCAACAGCACCTTCCCGGCCATGTTCCCCAGCAACATGTGTATATAGGTGTACTCCCTCTGATATGGGAGGTAGCACATAGCCATCAGGACTAGTAGCCATTGATAGCTTTCTCCAGGGATGTATCCAACCTCCTTTTAAATAGAGTGACCAGATCGCCCGGGGTTTCCCGGTCCTAACCGGGAAACCTAGGCCGATCCGGGCCAACTGGGGGGCGGTGGGGGAAAACCGGGGTGACAGGGGGTCATGCGGTGGTGGCAGCGAGCGGCGACGAGCAGCGGTAGACCCGGCGGTGGTGGCAGCGGAGGAGCCCGGGAAGCGGCCGCCCCAGCAAGTAAGTGCCCCCCCTCACGCCTCGCGCTCCTTACCTGCAGGGGCATCCGCTTCCCTCCGGTGCTCGAATCTACTGAGAAACAGGCTTCACGGCCTGTCCCTCAGAGAGACATACAATAAATAAATAAAAAGAGGACTGAGCATGCACGGTGGTCACAGAAATGCTATCTGAGGTGGTGGTGGTGGTGGGGGAATGTGAAAATAGTAGTGGCAGGGAGTAGGGACAGAACAGAGTGTTTTGAAAGATGCCATGGTTAGTGAGGTGGAGTGCAGAACAGGGGCACTCTGTCAAGAACAAAATAAATAAAGAACTGTCAGTTTTCTTTATGAAATGGGAGGTTATGTTGTACTTTTTCAACAGGATCCTGTAGTGAGGTGTTGGTGATACTGCTGTGAATCATCCAGAGACTATTTGGTGGTATTGACTTAAATGCATAAATAAATAAATAAATTTGTTGAAAAGAAATAAATCCATTAATGGCTTAATCAAGAACTTAAGATGAGCCATGCTGGATCAGGCCAAGGGTCCAGCTTGTCCAGCATCCTGTTCGCACATTTGGCCTACCAGCTGCCTGTCGGAAATCAACACATGAGCCCCATGGCACTCTCTCCCCCTCCCCTCCAGATTGTGTACCTGGACATATGTCCTCCAATCCTGGAGATATGATACAGCCATCCTGACTAGTAGCCATTGATAGCCTTATGCTCCAATAGCACCTTCCCATGCATGTTTCCTGGTGACTGGAGTACATAGGCATGCTCTCTTTGATCCTGGAGGTAACATATAGCCGTCATGACTAGCAGTCATTGATAGCCTTCTCCTCCAGGAATTTGTCTATTCTCTTTTTTTAAAGTGGGACTGATACTAGATTGGAGAAGAAAGAGGAAATACTATAAGAAAAGTTCAGAAGCTGATGGTTGCTGGATTTGGGAAGAGAACATGAATATTATTCCCTCTACATAGGTGCGAGTGCTGTTGCTTATGTATAGGCTGACCATATGAAAAGGAGGACAGGACTCATGTTACTTTAACAGTTGCAGAGAAAAGGGAATTTCAGCCAGCGTCATTTGTATGCAGTTAGTACCTGGTGAAATCACCTTTTCATCAAAGCAATTAAAGTTGCAGGCACTATACTAAAGTGACCAGATACAAAAGAGGGCAGGGCCCCTGCAACTTTAACTGTTGTGATGAAGAGGGAATTTCACCAGGTATGAATTGCATACAAATGACGCCAGCTGAAATTCCCTCCTCTCTACAGAGGAGGTTACATGAGCCCTGTCCTCCTTTTCATAGGGTCAGCCTACTTATGTACCCAAAATGGCAGCCCATGATTGGTGGGAGAATCAGGACGGATAAATGGAAGTACTTCTTCGCACCGCACATGGTTCACTATGGAATTCACTACCACAAGACATAGTAATGGCCACTTATTTGGATGGCTTTAAAAGGGGGGTAGACAAATTCCTGGAGGAGAAGACTATCATAGCTATTAGTCCTGATGGTTATGTGTTACCTCCAGTAACAGAGGTAGTAAGCCTATGTGCATAAGTTACTAGGGAACATGGGCAGGAGGATACAGATGCACTTGTGTCCTGCTTGTGGGTTTACCATGAGCAGCTGGCTGGCCACTGTGGGAACAGAATGCTGGATCAGATGGACCCTTAGTCTGATCCAGCAGGGATCTTCTTCTGTTCTCTGAATTTGCAGGAACTTCTTACTGCTTAGGGAGCAGAGTACAGTCCAGCACACCGTATTCCCAAACCTCAAGCCTCTGTAGCGATTACAAGCACACAAAAGGCTTACTTGGAAGGAAGTGCACAAAAGGGAGTCATCAGCAAGCTTGTGGGAATCCCAAAGTTTGTAGAAAGATAAATCTACATTAGGACAGAGAAAAATACAAGAGTAGACGCCTCACTTCAAGAAACCCATCCCAGTGGGGACTGAACTTGTTCCATGACTATGAAATGCTGAGTGTCTATTCATCTATCAGGGGAGAAAGAGTGGGGCTTTGGAGGAAGATTCCAGGGCCGAACAGCTGGAGATAAAATATAGCTATCATGATCTGTAGCCATTGAAAGTGTTATCCTCCACTGTCAATAGGTAAAAAAAAAAGATCATTGAAGAATCAAACAAAAATGTTTCAATCCGTTGTCCACTATGGTGTCAAGAAGCATCAGGGGAAGAACTGGAAAGTCAGAAAAGCATGCATTCCCTTTCTGAAGGACTCCATGTAGAATGCACTTCTCTATTTGCAAAAGCACCCCAGAGCTCTCTCAATAGGTTGGTCCATAAGGATCTTGTTGTGACTTGGACATTGTCCAAGTTATATAACATGCACAGAGGTCAGTTGATTTTCAACATGCACATTGCATCAGTATTTATTGGTCACATCATTTGACATGTGCAATTAACAGGTAGTACCCAACAAATTTTCCAGACTATTAAGGGCAGTTACTTATTGACAACTAACCCACACGACTCAGTTTCACAATTGTTTCAACCCTATAAATACACAAGCAAACCTGAGCTTCGTCCACCACAAAATACCTGGCCTGACAACCCCTGTGAATATCTTCTGACCAGCAAAGCTCCAAGCCAACTTTAGCATCAACCATGAAGTTCCTTTACTTCTTCTTTGCTGTTGTCGTCCTCCTCTTCCAGGTGTGCCCAGGTAAGTTGGAATAGAATTTGGGTAGGAGGGGATTTAACACCCTCACACACTAAACAAAAGAATAAACAGGAAAAGACAACAATGCATGTTTTATAGAGCTGGGAACAAATTACTTGTGGAATTCTCCACCTTATTTGTGGGCAGAGAAATTTGAGGACAATTTCACTGAATTCCTCTAGGGGGAGGAGAAATTCTACAACGGTTTTTCACAGGTAGGACTCACCATTGACAGGGTTTATAGCACAGCTATTTTTTTTCCCTTTCCTAAGGGCTGTTTTAGCATGTGTGAGGGGAAATTGTTCCGCCACATCTAGCAGCAACAGTAGTAACTGTGTTGGCAGCCTGGGCCCCATTTGCATCTTCCACAATGCCCCATAGCTAGCATCATTCCAGGGCATTGTGGGGACGGGGACGGTGGACACCATATAAAATTAACTGAAGTGTGGGAAGCCGGGGAAGCTGTGGGTTGCCTGATAAATGATGGTAAAATGAAAGCCATGCACATTCCTCGTCCACCTCTAAAGTCAGGTAAACACAAGTACCCTGTACCCAACCCATGAGAATTTTTGGGAAAGTTTCTTCTCCTTTTTATTTCACTTCTCTCAAATTGAGTAAGATTGGTTAAAGAAAAAAAAAGTGGGTTAATTTTTGGGTGCAGTTCTAGTATTTTTTAAAGGGGTTTTTCTACCCTGCTTCATTCCACAAGCTCAGAGAGGAAGCTGCCTCGGACCAAGCCAGACCATAGATCCTTCTAGCACGGTATTGTCCACCTTGATTGGTAGTGGCTCTTGAAGGCTTCAGGCACCTAATCCAGAATTCTAGTTTTAGATGCATCCTAACCAAGAGGGTATGAAAAGAATGTCCATTCACTAGTGTTTCTTCCCTGCATGCAGAGATGTTATCTCATAAAGATAACATAGATTGGAAAGTCAAGAGATCCCTCTCTGCTCAGCTTTGAGACTATTATGATGGAAAAAATAATTGCGGAGTACAAAATACCAATTCCAGCTTGGATTAATGGAACCATTCTCCAGATGTTTTGACCTACAACTCCCATCAGCCCTAGCCAGAATGCCTAATGGTCAAATATGAATGTAGTTTAGGGTGACCAGATAAAATCCAGGGCAGGGGCCTTGCCTTCTTTTGTATATGGTGACTCTAGTATAGTGCCTGCAACTTTAACTGTTGTGATGAAGAGGGAATATCACCAGGAACTAATTGTATACAAATGACACTGGCTGAAACTCTCTTTTCTCTACAACTGTTAAAGTTACATAGGCTGACCATATGAAAAGGAGGACAGGGCTCCTGTAACTTTAACAGTTGTAGAGAAAAGGGAATTTCAGCCAGTGTCATTTGTATGCAATTAGTTCCTGGTGAAATTCCCTCTTCATTACAACAGTTAAAGGTGCAGGGGCCCTGCCTTCTTTTGTATCTGGTCACTCTAGTATAGTGCATGCACCTTTAACTGTTGTGATGAAGACAGAATTTCACCAGGAACTAATTGCATACAAATGGCTCTGGCTGAAATTCCCTTTTCTCTACAACTGTTAAAGTTACAGGAGCCCTGTCCTCCTTTTCATATGGTCAGCCTAAAGTTACATGAGCCCTGACCTGGATTTTATCTGGTCAGCCTAATGTAGTTCAAATGTCTGGAGGGCCTTAGGTTCCCCATTCCTGCATAAGAGGTTCTACCATGGAGTTCTACTCATGACTCCCAGAGGTGTTTTTAAATTTGGAATGGGGCTTCATGGTAGTCAGGATGTGATTCCTGCTGCCTGTGTTTCAAGTACATCCTAGCATGTGTTCATTTATTGGGCAAATAATAAATACATAAGCTATTATGTTCAATATTGTTGATATGAGTTTATCAGAATCCTACATACATTTGATGTTTTTTTAAAAAAATCTAAGCAATATTAATTGACCAAGTACAAGAACAATAGAGGAGAAAGAGGAGGAGGATTAAATTTCTATTCTACCTTTCCTCAAAGTATATAATAAAGTGGTGGTATTCATGGAATCACAGTATAGTAGAGTTGGAAGGGCTCTATAAGGTCATCGAGTCCAACCCCCTGCTCAGTGCAGGAATCCACCTTAAAGAATACCTGAAAGACAGCTGTCCAAGTGCATCATGAATACCTCTAGTGTGGGAGAGCCCATGACCTTCCTAGGTCATTGGTTCTTCTTTCGTATTGCTCTAACAGTCAGGAAGTATTTTTTCTGATGTTCCACCAGAATCTGGCTTCCTGTAACATGAGCCCCTTATTCCGTGTCCTGCACTCTGGGAAGATCAGTAAGAGATCCTGGCCCTCCTCTGTGTGACAACCTTTCAAGTACATCAAGAGTGCTATCATGTCTCCCCTCAGTCTTCTCTTCTTCAGGCTAAACATGCCCAGTTCTTTCAGGCTCTCCTCATAGGGCTTTGTTTCCAGTAGGGGTGTGTACAGACCCCCCCAGATCAGATCGGGACAGGATCGGGACCTCCAATTTTGTTCCGGATCAGATCAGAACAAAATCGGAGGCCCCCAGATTGGATCGGACCTGATCCTAATCTGAAAATCGGATTTCTGATTTTCGGATCAGCCGCCATTTTTCCCCATAGACTTGCATTGGGGGAAAGAAAGCTTTCCCCCAATGCAAGTCTATGGGGAAAAATGGTGGGGGCCTAACTCCCCCTCCCTGTCCCTCCCCCCTTGCGCTACCTGCAGGGGCCTTCTGCTCCCGTCTGCTGGCACCAGCGGATGGCAGCAGATGACTCCAGCAGATACGCCCCCTCCTCCCCCTCACGCTCCTTACTTGCTGGGGCCATCCGTTGTCATCCAGTGGCACCTGCGGGCACCAGCAGACGGCAGTAGATGGCCCCGGCAGGTAAGTGGGAGCCCCCTCCCTCCTCCCCCTCGCGATCCTCCTTACCTGCGGGCCAATCTGCTGCCATCTGCTGCCGCCTGGGCGGCAGCGGATAGCAGTGGGGGGGCCCCATCAGGTAAGCCAGCCCAGCGATCCTCCTTACCTGCGGGGTCATCTGCCGCCTTCACCTGCCACAGATCTACTGAGCACTAGGCTTCGCGGCCTAGTCCTCAGTAGGGCTCCAGGTGAGGACTAGGCCACGAAACCTAGTGCTCAGTAGATCTACACAGGTGAAGGCGGCAGACGACCTCTCACGTAAGTGGCCCCCTCCTTCCTCCCCCCTCGCAAAACTCCTTACCTGCCGGGGCCCATCCACTGCCATCTGCTGCCGCCTGGGTGGCAGCGGATGGCAGCAGAGGGGCCCCAGCAGGTAAGCCTCCCCCGCGGTCAGCAGACAGCCCCCCCAGGTAAGCTGCTCCCCGCTCCTTACCTGGCGGGGCGTCCTCCTCCGTCTGTTCCCGGCTGTAAACTACTGCGAAGTAGGCCTCGCGGCCTAGTTTACAGTAGTTTACAGCCAGCAACGGGAGGAGGAGGATGCTCCGCAAGGTAAGCCCCCCCCCCGCTGTCCACTTCCATAGGCGGGCGCCCTCTGATTTTTCCCAAACCAGATTGGGTCCTTCCAGACCAGTTCAGGAAAGATCAGATGATCCAGAGGGGTGATCGGAAATCAGATAATTGCATCTGATTTCCCCTGGATCGGCTCCGGATCGTGGATCGGACCCGATCCAGTGCACACCCCTAGTTTCCAGACCCCTGATCATCCTCATTGCCCTCATCTGAACCCCCTCCAGCTTGTCTGCATCCTTCTTAAAATGTGGTGCCCAGAACTGGACGCAGTACTCAAGATGAGTCCTAACGAGTATCAAATAGAGGGGAATCAGTACCTTGCATAATTTGAAAGACATACTTCTATTAATGCAGCCCCAAAATAGCATTTCCTTTTTTTGCAGCCACATCACACTGTTGGCTCATATTCAGCTTGTGATCTACAACAATTCCAAGATCCTTCTCATTTGTAATATTGCTGAGCCAAGTATCCCCCATCTTGCAACTGTGCATTTGGTTTCTTTTTCCTTGATGTGGAACTTGACATTTATCCCTATTGAATTTCATTCTGTTGTTTTCAGCCCAGCTCCCCAGCCCATTAAGATCACTTTGAAGTTTGTTTCTGTCTTCCAAGGTATTAGTTATCCCACCTATGTATAGAATTTATTATATAATTCAATGGTCATTGTGAGAAAAAGCTAACCTATATTGCTGGCATCAGACAAGGGAGGGTTCTACTTCTGCCTCTCCTTTGTGAATGGACCAATTAGCCTTCATTCTGACAGCTGCCTTTTTTTGTCAGACTATCTGGGAGTGGGTCATTCTTCCCCCATTACCAATCATAGGATGAGCTCATGCTTCATCTGCCCCCTCACTCCCAGGGTCCATGATTCCACTCTGATTATATTTAGCTAAATGCCAGAACTGTTGTCTCTAAGATTTTCTGCACACTGAAGGGATAGCAAATATATCACCACCTCCTCAGCACACTGGAGATATTTTAACGGGTGAAAGGGCCTTTTCTCTGCTTTGAGGCCTCTGATACACCAAGCCATTTTGAAAGACTTTGCTGCCATTGCTACATTCTGAATGCCAATGGTTTCTCCCCAGTGCCCACCCAAGCAAGTGGAGTATAGGAACAGTCAATAGCTAGTAGCCATCAGCCATCAAAGCCTACTAAGAAAACATCCTTAGCTATTTGCATAGAAACTAGACTAGGGAAAAGATGAACTCATACCTTGATATAATAAAAAATATTCCTTTTGGCAGTATCATGGAACCTGATGGGACAGTAAAACCCACCATCGTCACCATGCACTGCTGTCCAGATGAACATCTATTGGATGTTTGCTGGGAAGAGGTCACACATACATTTGCACATGTACATACTCCTTTCAACAAGGGCATTCTTCAAGGGTGCATGGCAGTGTTGTGCAATGGCGGTGTTGTGCAATGACTAGTGGATCAGGTGTCATGTTACAGCACCAGGAATGCTCCTGGACCATCACAGTACCCTCTTGTAACAGGAAGTCTCAGACCATGGAGCAACAACAACCCTCACTGTTTCGTGAATGCATATGGTTCCTCTCAGCTTCTTTTTTTTCTCTGGGAATATCAAGAAGATAACTCTTTATATTCTGTTGCTAGGTTATAGCGTGATCCCTCCTTCTCTCGAAGACACTGCACAGTGCAGAGATAGCCCTGGGAGCTTTTGCAGAGCTGGGCCATGTCCACTATCACATGAAGTTAGTGGAACGTGCCATGGAGGACTGCTGCAATGCTGTACAAAGTAAGTAGACTGCTCTGCCTGGCTTCAAATCTTCGTTTAGTTTCGGCTTTGATTCTAGGAGATAACATTGTTGATAATAGCACTAGGGATGTTGGAGGAATCCATCCATAATTGATTGTGTGTGTGTGTGTGTGTGTGTGTGTGTGATGTTTGCCAAGCTTTCCATACCTGGAATCCTCCTACCCCCCCAGACTCCAGTTAGTGAACCCACAAGGTCTGTATGAATTGAGCTGCTTGTGGCTTCCTGTCCCCCCTCCCCCCCACTCTAAAATTACTAACATGGTTCTCCCAATCCCACCATGAGCTGCCAACCATCCTTACCTGGTGGCTACTGGGCTACTGGGCTCCAGTGGTGATTGAGGCTCTGAGAAATCCCTCCCTGCCTCCTCTGTCCCTGGCATCTGACATGCAGCATTCCAGGTAAGAGAATGGGAAAGAGAGGAACCCATGACCTAGGGAGGTTGTGGGCTCTCCTACCCTAGAGGCATTCAAGAGGCAGCTGGACAACCATCTGTCAGGGATGCTTTAAGGTGGATTTCTGCATTGAGCAGGGGGCTGGACACGATGGCCTTAGAAGCCCCTTCCAACTGAACTATTCTATGTTACTGTGATTCTACATAGCAACCCATTCCCCTCTCCTGTGGTTTTTTTTTTGGGGGGGGGGGTCCAGTGGGGAGAACCTAGAATACCTAGGGTACCAGCCTTCCATAACTCCTTCCTGATAAACTCCTTCAGCAATCCCCATTTGTCTCCCCTGTAAAATTGCCATTTAGACCAATTGCTGCCGTAACCTGAGCACATTCCGTCTGTAATTTGCATAATTTGCTGTAAAGTGCTTAGTTGTTTGCAAACTGCAGCCTCAATTTCCGGCAAAGCACGACTGCAATTTCAGCACTTTACAGCTGCCCTTCGCACAAATTACAGCCCAAATTTGTACAAGTTATACAAACCACACCCTCAGTTTGCATAAATGGCAAATTTAGATGGTGGTGGTGGGGAACCCTGAAAGCTCCATGAAAATACATTCAGACCAAACAGGGCCAGATTTCAGAGCAACGGCCATCCCTAAATGAAATCATATGATGACATTCCCTCCCACCCTTGGTTGTGTGTGAATAAACATAAATGTTGTAATTGCACAAGATGGAAGGGTTAGATCTACGCTACTGCTTTACAGTGGTATTAAAGTGCACCGATAACTGTTGGGACACATTCCACATTCAATATCACTCTCATAGCATTATTTCCTGCTTTTGTAGTCCACTTAATTCAAAATACTGCAACAAATGTTCAAGAGGGATATCATGTTAACATGACCAGATCATCAAGGTGTAGATCCGGTCATGTACTCTAATTTGTATCCATTGGATACACCCATTTTTTCCTCATAAGACCAAATGAGGGGGTACATGAGGCATACCTGCATAGGAGACACTGTTAACACTCCACACTCACTGGATTTCTATGAAATTCTCCCCATTTCAGGTTCTTTAAGTTTCTTTTCCAATGCCTTTTAAACAGAGGCATCCTGAGAGCCGAATTCTATTTTTGTGAATTTCTTGGGAGCTGCATTCCATTGATGCGCAGAGCCAAACATAAAGGGATCTCAGCCAAAAATGCAATAAATAAATAAATAAATAAATAAATAAACAAACTCATATTGACCCTGTTCAGCCGACACGCTAAGCCATGGTTAGGCCACTAGCCCTTTCCAGGCAAATGATTAGTCAGCATGTTATCACAACTTCCAACACTGATAGATAAAGGCTCTGTAGATAAAACTGTCAACTTTTAAACAACAGAAAACAGCTTCACGTTGTCTGTTATATACAGAGTTTTATGTTTTTGTTTTTCCTCTTCTGTTATTTGATTCCACATGCTGCAGCTCCCAAACAGATTTGCTCCAAGGCATGAACCTGGTGATCACTTGATTTCAGAGCTCGGCGTGCATTCTCATACAAACATAGGGAGTTGCCTTATACTGAGTCCATCTAGTTCAATATTATTGACACTGGGCGTGTTTACACCAAGCATGATATAACATTATGAAAGTGGTATACGGTATGTGTCAATGGGCCCCAACAGTTATCAGTGCACTTCAATACTGCTATAAAGGAGTAGTGTGGCTCCTGCCTCTCCTATACTGCTTTCATAGTGCTAGATCCTGCTTGGTGTAGATTGGGATACTGAGTGGCTGTCCAGGGTTTCATGAAGGGTTTCCCCCCTGCTCTACTGGAGATGCCAGGGACTCAACCTAGGGCCATCTGCATGCAAATCAGGGCTCTCCCATGAAGCTACAGTCCTTTCATTCTTACCAATGAAACATGTGTGAAACATCCTTTACACAAACACCTGTGGGAGGGGAAGCATTACATCAGTGGAGGCCAGCAAGTCCACCCAATCCTGTTTGTAGTTCTTCTCTGAAAACTCCAAGAGAACATTCATTGCGAAGCAACCATGGCTTGGTGGTAGAGCACTTGGTTTGTTTGTTTGTTTTTTGATGCAGAAGGTCCAATATGCAAAGCCTGACATCAGGATCAAGTAGCAGAAGAAGGGAAAGACCTCCTGGCTGAGACTCTGAAGGATCAGGGTGGTCAATCTGTTATTTTCATTGTAGTATGTGTTATAATTGATTTTATTGCTGCTGGTTCATTTTCCGAGAACGTTCTCCAACAATTGCACCATTGCTTTGTAGAAGCTGTTCAGTCAGCTTTAACAGTCGCTTTTGGTATTGTACTGCAATGAACTAACACATCCCTTTTGAATTTTTATAGGAGGACAGCTTGAGTCCAGCTCTGTGCCCTGATGACGAAACTCCACCAGCACCCATCTTGCCTGCTCCAGAACAAAATCCATCACCCAGTCTCTTGCTGCTCACCACTGAAGGATGCTTCCTATGAATGCAAATAGAATCTACAGTTTTGAAGGCTAATCTAATCTTTTTTTCTCTTCGTGGCACACTCCACTTTTCTGCCCACGTTCTGTTAACTGGTGCAGAAGCTAAGCTGAGATCTTGCATGCCTCCCACTTTCTAACTCACAAGGTGATATGTTTTTATCATTAGGGAGGTCATCCTTATGCACTTTTCTTTGAAGCACATCATAAAGGGCCAGTTTCTATTATTATACACTTCAAAGAATAAAATGTGGATGACCATCACATCTGTGATCTCTCTCATTTTCAATGCGTTTCAAAAATCAATGGGGGTGGGGAGCAAAGAATAGACATACTGTTCATAGATTCTAAACCTGAGAAAAATAACATCGCAAAGCTTTTTTCCCACATCATCACCTTCTCCAACCCTTCTGATTAAACAGGGACAGTCAGTGTTCTAGTAACATAGGAAGCTCCCTTATAGTAACCCCACATGAGAATATTCGTTCAACTATCTAGCACTGCTTAATGTGACTGGCAGTGATTCTACAGGGTCTCATGGACAGATAATTTTGCATCCCCTGTGTAAAGGGAGGAAGCATTTTTTACAACCTCCCAACAGTGCACGCGTGGTAACAATTACCAAAGTCACCCTATATATCCACCTCCAAACTGGGAGAATGGGCATCTAAATGGCAAATGAAGTTCAATGTAAGTAAGTGTAAAGAGAGTTACACTGAGGCAAAATGTCCCAATTTCAAGTACAACCTGATAGGATCTGAGCTAGCAGTGACTGATCAAGAGAGAGATCTTGGGGTTGTGGTGGACAGCTCAATGAAAATATCAACCCAATGTGCAGCTGCTGTAAAGAATGCAAATCCAATGTCAGGCATATATTTAGGAATGGAATTGAGAATAAAACTGCCAATATTTGACAACATTTATACAAATCTATTGCGTGATCACACTTAGAATACTGTGTATAGTTCTGGACACCATACTTAGAAAGAGATATTGTAGAGTTGGACAAAGTGCAGAAAGGAGACACTAAAATAATTAATGGGCTGGAGCATCTCCCCTACAACAGCTGAGGTTCTTCAGATTGTGGGTTGTGAGGGGGGAGACAAGTAAGAGGAGACACGACAGAGTTGTACAAAATCATGCACGGTGCGGAGAGTGTAGATTTCCCCGCTCCCATAATACTAGAATCTGAGGTTATCCCATGAACTTGATTGGTGGGAGATTCAGGATAGAAAAAAAAGGGGGGGAACTTCACACATTTCACAGTTAAACTATGAAATTGGCAAAAAAAGGGAAGGGGAGACATGACAGAGGTGTACAACATTATGCATGAAGTGATGAAAGTAGATAGGGAGACATTTTTCTCCCTTCCGCATAATGCCAAAACTTGGAGGTTCTTCCACGATGGGTGGGAGATTTGGGACGGATAAAAGAAGTACCTCTTCATGCACTGTGTAGTTAAAGTATGGAATCTGCTATGACCAGATGTAGTGGTGGCCACCAATTTGGATGGCTTCAAAAGGAGGTTGGATAAGTTCCTGGAGGAAAGGGCTACCAATATCCTGATGACAATATGCTACCTCCAGTATCAGAGGCAGGAAGCCTATGTTCAACAGTTACTAGGGAACATGGACAGGAGGATGCTGGTGCACTTGTGTCCTATTTGTGGGTTTCCCATGGGGTGCTGGCTGGCCACTGTGGGAACAGAATGGGGGGCTAGATGGACCCTTGGTCTGATCCAGCAGGGCTCTTCTTATGTTCTCAGAATTTGCAGAAACCTCTTGCTTCTTAGGGATTAGTCCAGCACACTGTATTCCCGAACCTCAAGCCTCAGTAGCAATTAACCAAGGGGAACCCTCTGGATTTAGTACTAAGGCTTACTTGGAAGGAAGCACACAAAACTTGTAAAGAATGGTGGGGTGTTTTTTTGGTGGTGGTTGTTTTTGTCATTAATATTATTATTTAATAGGAAAAAGTTTTTTAAAAAAGAGTAAGAAGGCATACAATACCAGAGTAACCTTGGGAAACAGACAAAAAATAGCAAACGGTATGTACATATGTCTGTGAATACCCAAGGATCGGTCTTCACAAGGAATAGGACTCCCCAAAAGTGATGCTCAGAGTCCTGAGCCAGAAACAAAATGAAAGACAAAGATAATGGGCAGCTACAGCCCTCCTCTTTTTGTGCTCCAGCGCCTAAAACGGTAGGAAGATCATTATTAGCCAACCACAGGCCAACTGGAACAGCACTCCTGAATCCCTAAGAGTGGGGGGTAAAAGTTCCCACAGGGACACAGCCAAGATAATTCAATCCAAATAACCATGTCTCACTCTGGCCTTGAAGTTAGAGACATCTCGAGCTAACAGACACACAGGTCATTGCAATATGATGTGCCACTTCAGCCGCATTTGCACCAAACTGGCCAAATTTGTGCAAATTCAGCTGTTATTTGTGCATAGTATTCAGAAACCAGCTGAACCTGCAAGAGGGAGGCACAAAAAAGTTCGTGGAGTTTGGGGTGTGGGGGAAGTCTGTAGCTTGGCTCGCAAATGCAAATCGAGTCATACATGCTGTGGAACTCCGCCAAGTCAAAACAAAAGAAACAGATTTTCCAGTGGTGAGCATCCCTAGGCACTGCACTCAGAGACCCCGAAAGACTGCTCACAGCAGTTGCTTAGTGAGAAAGCACCTGCTTTGCATGCAGGAAGTCCCAAGTTCAGTCCCCGGCATCTCTAGGTAGAGCTGGAAAAATTCCTACCTGAAACACAGGGGAGTTTCTGCCAGTAAGTGTTGACAATACTGAGCTAAACATGAAGAAGGAGGAGGAGGAGGAGGAGGAGGAGGAGGAGGAGGAGGAGGAGGAGGAGGAGGAGAAGAGTGGGGTAATGTTGCATCCTCAGTGGATTCTCCCTACCCTTTCGATTGCTCTGGCCTGCACACAAACTCAAGGAGATAAAAAACTCATCAGGAGTCCAACGTCCTTTATACTATGAGATAGCGGAGTGATTAATTGGTGCAGTATGTAGGAATCTTTGTAAAAACAAGCAAAACCCATCTTTGAATGCTTTTTACAAATATTAAGATTAAATTATTCTCAGTAGGGATGGACAAATCTGTAAATTTTGGGTTCTTTCAGTTTCTAATTTTTCCAATCTTAGGTAACATTTGTCATGACCGTGTGTGTGTGTGTGTGTTCACATTAAAATTTGTTTGCATTTTTGTGATTATTTCTCCAAATCCAGGCATATTTGTATGCAATTTTGCCCAATAAACACAATTTCTGTAAGGCAATTCTCCAAATATAATACATACACCTTCATAGAATATTACTTGTTAAAACTAAGTTTTTCAGCCCGATTCAAAGTACTGGGATTAACATTCAAAGCCCTAAGCGGTTTGGGGCCAGGTTATCTGAAGGAACGCCACCTCCCATATGTACCTGCCCGGACCCTAAGATCATCCTCAGGGGTCCTTCTCCATGAGCCCCTGCCAAAGGAAGTGAGACAGGTGGCTACTAGGAGGAGGGCCTTCTCTGCTGTGGCACCCTAGCTGTGGAATGAGCTTCCCAGAGAGGTTCGCCTCGCATCTACATTATACTCTCTTAGACGCCAGGTGAAGACCTTTTTATTTTCACAATAGTTTTAACTGTTCTTCAGTTTGATTTTTAACCTTGCTGTTTAAATCAATTTCTGCATGGCTGTACGGTTTTTATCCTGGTTGTGCTTTTATACTGTATTTTATGTTTTTATATACTGTCATTGTTTTATATTTTGAATGTTTTTATGGTTTTAATTTTTGTAAACCTCCCAGAGAGCTTCGGCTATTGGGCGGTATAGAAATGCAGGAAATAAATAAATAAATATAAATAAATAAATAAATAAATTCAGGGTCGTCCACTCTGATTTGTGAAACTTTACATCACAATTTCTTACATTATTTATTCGTTACATTTACATCCTGGCTTTTCCTCCATGGAGCTCATGGCAACGTACGTGTTCTATCTTTCCGCCAATTTAACTTCACAATAACCCTGTGAGGTAGGTTAGGTGGAGAGTCAGAGACTGGTCCAAAGTGACCCAGTGAGCTTAATGGTCAAGTGCAGATTTGAAAGTAAATCTTCCCAGTTCACCACTTTAACCACTATCTCACACTGGTTCTCCACATGATACTAAATTGGTTTAAGATATTGAAAAGCTCTATGAAAGATTCTTCCGATTTTGTCAAAGTTCAAAGGTGATATTGACTGTACACATTGATATTTGACATGGAATGTAAATAGTTTTTCTTCAATTTTATTACATTTTTAATTGTGTTTTCTAACAATCAGGGCTAAATACTAAAGAGAGTGGGCAAATAGTAAGGGAGAGCAGCACAATTTTGTTAAACACCCCCTTGCAGAGAAAACTGATCTGATTTTTTAATAATTTACAGGAACTATAGCTGTAAGATACTGGTACATCAAGGAGACCCAGGTTTTGATGAAGGTTGAATTCACCAAGCACTTTATATAAATGTTTCCACTCCATACAGTCAACTTCTTCTTCACCATCTAGAAGATATAATAACAGTATTCTGAGCACTGTTCAGTATTGTTTAGTACAATCAAATTATCTGTGTAATATTTACTAGGGATATGCAGCGGATCCGATCCAGCCAAAATCGGAATGAAAGGAAACGATTCCGATTTCAAAAAATGGAGGTCCGATTTTTTCTGATCCGATTTTGTTAAACACCCCCTTGCAGAGAAAACTGATCTGATTTTTAATAATTTACAGGAACTATAGCTGTAAGATACTGGTACATCAAGGAGACCCAGGTTTTGATGAAGGTTGAATTCACCAAGCACTTTATATAAATGTTTCCACTCCATACAGTCAACTTCTTCTTCACCATCTAGAAGATATAATAAGAGTATTCTGAGCACTGTTCAGTATTGTTTAGTACAATCAAATTATCTGTGTAATATTTACTAGGGATATGCAGCGGATCCGATCCAGAAAAAATTGGAATGAAAGGAAACGATTCCAATTTCAAAAAATGGAGGTCCAATTTTTTCTGATCCGATCCACCCCCCTCCAATTTTAATTGGGAAAAATCAGAAAATTGGACCTTCATTTTTTGTGTTTTCACTATAGGCTTACATTGGGGGAAAGAAAGCTTTCCCCCAATGCAAGTCTGTGGGGAAAACATGGTTGTGGGTGAGTGGGGACCTCCTCCACCTCCCTCCCTCCCTCCCTCTCCCCACTCGTGCTCCTTACCTGCTGCCTCCTTGCTGCCGTCCACTGCCACCCGCTGGTCCCTTCTACTGAGAAACAGGCTTCACAGCCTGCCTCTTAGTAGAGCACTGGGTGATGATGTCACCTGGCGCTCTACTGAGAGGCAGGTCGCGAAGCCTGTTTCTCAGTAGAAGGGTCCAGCGGACGGCAGCGGAATGCCCCTGCAGGTAAGGAGCACATGTGGGGGGAGGGGTGGTCCCCACTTATCTGCCGGAGCCATCCACTGCTGCCCACTGGTCCCTTCTACTGAGAAACAGGCTTCGCGGCCTGCCTCTCAGTAGAGCGCCGGGTGATGACCCAGCGCTCTACTGAAAGGCAGGCTGCGAAGCCTGTTTCTCAGTAGAAGGGACCAGCGGGCAGCAGCAGAAGGCCCCAGCAGGTAAGGAGCAGGAGTGGGGGGGAGGGACAGGGAGGGAAGGGGAGTTAGGTCCCCACTCACCCACCCCCATGTTTTCTGCATAGGCTTGCATTGGGGGAAAACTTTCTTTCCCCCAATGCAAGCCTATGGTGAAAACACCTCAAATGACATCCGATCTGAAAATCAGATGTCCAATTTTCATATCGGAATCGGATCCAATCGGATCCGCGGGACCTCAGAATTTGTCCGATCCAATCCAGGGCAAAATCTGAGGTCCCAATTCCAATTCCGATACGATTTTTCCTCCTGTGCACACCCCTAATATTTAATTCTATTCTCTACTACTGGAAAAAAAACAATTTAATCTTTATCTGTATGAGAAAGGACTGCATTACTAAACCTTTTTATATAGAAGAACAGATCCTAAAGCCTTTGCTAAACATGAGGTAGGGTGATACGAACTCGGTTATGTGTAAAATTTTCCTGGTTTCTCTATAATGGAGTACTGCAAAAAGGTCTCTTCCAGCTTTCCTGACCATTGGCCGTCCTAGCTAGGGCAGACAGGAGTTTAATCCAAAACATCTGCTTTATCACAATTATTTTGGTTTCTGGTAGGGTTGTGCAAGCCTTGGATTCAGCTTTCTGAAGCCTCGGCAGCCCTTTTCTGACAAAACTGCAATTTGGTACTCAACAGTGGGAAAGAGCCTACAACTCCCAGCATGAAGATGGACTTACTGGGACTAAGGAACAGTGGACATTCATGACTGTGATCACACACCCACTGGTATGATCACTTGCCTGCCCATATGATCCAGGACACACAAGTCCCTGGATGGTTTGCCACATGTTCTGTGAGCACTTTGTAGCTACCTGCTTCCCCTGAGAGCAGGCCATTACTGGTCAAGGTTGGGCTCCCCAAAGCAAGTGGCTCTCAGGAGGAGCAGGTGGCTGTGGGGTGCTCACAGAGCATGTGATGTTCCATCCAGTGACTTGCATGTCCTGGATCACGTGGGAGGGTGGACAATCACAGCGAGGCCATGACTGTCTGCCAGTCCTGGGCCCCCATAAGTCCATTCCTCCCAAGCAGTGCATGATAGGAGTTATAGACTCTTTCCCCACTATGGAGTCTTAGGGCTATGCACCAAATGGCAGTTTCATCAGAAAATGGCTGCCATGGCTTCAGAAAGCTGAAGCTGAGCTTTGCACAGTTTTAGCTTCTGGTCATGAGCTTGATAAATTGAAAAACCTAATTGACTTATTAATAGTGTGAATTAATAGTTGTTTCAAATAAACAGATTCAGTGAGTTTTGTGCAAGGTCAGCCTTTACAGTTAAGGGGGAGTTCCCAAAAAGGATGGGCATTTCCCCCTGATTTTGTGTACAATTGTTATGAAAATGATAGAAAGCATAGAAACCTGATTCTTTCTTTCTTTCAGAAGGATTGGAGCTATGTTTCTTGTGGGAGTGTAAGGCTAGCGCAGAGGCCCCACTGCTCCATTGAGGCACCTTTTTGCACAAAATGTCAGCCCGGCCTTTTCCATTAAGGCCAATTTTGTGTAAATGGCAGTCCATTTATACAAAAGTGCAGGCAGGAATGGTAACTAAATAGCCACGTTTGGTCTGCTTTTCATCTGGAAATGTGGAAGACAGAACAAAAGTATCTCTGAGAATAATTCCTGACTGTGCAATAAGACCTTATTCAACTTCCAGGTTCAATATCTATCATAACTGTGATTTGAAATGCCAAAGTTATGAGGTTGTGGTAACTGTTAAGTGGGTTAAATCAGTGCTTTAATAGATTGTTTTTAAGGAGAGGTGAAATTACAGGTCTGTAAGGCTTTACAGGTTTGTAAGTTTTCAAAGGTCGCAAAAATTCTTGGACTATAAAGAATAGCATGATAAAAGAAAACGAGCCATGTTCATCTCAGGGAACAATGCTTTGATCCTACCATCTTCAACGCCTTCATTCCTTTTGACATAAAAGGAAATGTATAGTTATGCTTCTATTTTGGATACACCTGACTCTACCACTAGTCATGGGTGAAAAACTGGAGGAGGCATTTAATTGTTGTTGCTGTTTAAATGGATAGCCCAAACATTGGACATTTCTGTATGAGGCATCTATTGTGCGCTCATCGTTCCCTACACCTGTTTGCTTACGGGTTCTTTAGACAACATTGTGACCCTCCAGTTTCACTTCTGTGCTTAACAAGAACTTTCAACGAGTTTTGTTGGAGCTGGGAAAATGTGGCATTCAATTCTAAAAGTGAAAGAAAGTACAATTTCCTCATGTGTATTTGCACTATTCCTCTAAACTACAGTGCCATCTTGAGGTTATGTAGCAGAATAGCAGGACAGGAAATGTTCCTCATGTAGTGCTTGGATCTCATTTCTGCAATGAAATGGAAAGCATACAGTGGATTATCAGCCAATTAACTGGGGTGCATTGTTAATTGTTTTCAGGGGATGGGTTTCTTGCCAGGGTAACTTTGTGGCTTCCTCTCTTTCTCTCTTGATTTATACAGATTTTAAAAACTCACTACCAAACCAAGTGAGTTCTTCTATTTTGAGATACCTTTACAGTTTTTAAAGGTGTGGAGAAAGGCATTTGGAGCACCAAAATCCCCCCCCCATTAAAAGACCCTCCAACCCAAGCTAATATAGCTAAACCCTAATTTAGGGTCATCATTCTCACCATTGGGGTCATTTTCCTGGCAGCCTCACTATGCAGCATGGTTTGAAAATTCCACATAATCCAATACTGTTTAATGGTAGAGGGCATTTGAAAATGGCGCACATGCCCCCTTCCCGACGACACTCATAGTAACTGGAGATCATAGCAAATTCTCCTGTTCAAACAAACGCACAAAAAACAAGATGTAGTACAACTGGGATAATAGTACCCATTATACCTCCTCACAAACCAATATTTCCAGTTCCATTACAATTTAAGGGCATACCTTAAGAACATCAGAACAGGCATGCTGAATCAGACCAAAGGTGCATTTGACACAACGTTCTGTTCACAGAGCACCCAATCAGCTGCCTGTGGGAAGCCCATGATCGGGACATCATGCAAAAGCTCCCTCCGCTCATGTGCCTCCAGAAACTGGCATGAAGGGGCAAATGGCCTCTGATACTGGAGGTAGAGAACTAGAACTAGAAGCCATTGAGAAGCTGTATCCTCTATGAATTTGTCTGATCCTGTTTTATTTTATATATTTTTTTATTTATTACATTTGTATACCGCCCCATAGCCGAAGCTCTCTGGGCGGTTTACATAGGATTAAAAACAATTAAAAACAATATACAAAAATGCAAACAGCAAAAACATACAACATACACACAATCTGCACATTTAAAAACCACTTCAACACTTCAAAAAGCAACAAAAACAAAACAAAACAAACGCAGGCTCCTCAGATATTGCCAAATGCCTGAGAGAAGAGGATGGCCAACTTAATGGCCATCACTACAAATTCCAGAGTTCAAAGGACATCCCGTGAGAAGAATAACACCCCTTTTATCTGTGCTGAATCTTCCACCATTCAACTTCATGGGATGTCCTCAGGTTCCAGTATATTGGGAGAGGGCAAAACTTAACAGCGTTATTCTGCCTATCCCAATTTCTCCATGCAGGCATCTTTTTATATACCTCAATGTCCCCTTACTTACCTTCTCTGGTCCTTTCTACAACTCCTGGCATTCTGGGAGGGAGGGGGGCTCTCACAATATTCTGATCACAAGAGCATCCCCCAGGAGGAAACACGGATGTCGTGACCACCACCTCTTTTTTTTTTGAAGCAGCAAGGCCAGTTGCACAAGAGCGAAGCCCTGCCCCATTGAAAATGTACATTTTTTAAAAAAAATGAACACACGGACCTTACCCCCCTTTCGCCATCCCATGGATGGCGAAAATGTACCTCTTTCCTTTGATGGGCATGGAACCATGCTGTGCAGCTCTGTGCCCATTTCTGGTGCTGTGTTCACTCACGAGTAATCAGGCACCAGGCAGGATGGGCGGCCACATCTCCCACAGTCTTGAGATGGTCCCAAGACTGCTGGAAGATTCAGGTTTTCCCAGGGTTTCTTTATCCCTGGGAAAACCTGTGCCCATCCCCCCTACCCCCGGGAGTCGAGGAGGCAGGTGACGAGGAGGCAGCGGCGGCCTCCCCTCGGTTGATTCCTTTCCTCTCAGCCCCTCCGTTTTTTCCTTCTCCTCCTCCTCCTCTTTCGTAATGTTGCCTGTCTCCCCCACCCCACCCCTGGACAGACTGAGGGGACGACGATGACGACGGAAGCAATGCCTGGACGGGGGTCTGAGGAGGGTTGCCCGTGATGGGGCAGAGAAGGGGGGGAGGAAGGCGGATCTTGGCCCGGGGCGATGGCTGCGGTGGCAGTGAATGAGCCGGGGAAGCCGCTGCAAGCGGCGCTGGTGCCGAGGACCAGGGGAGCAATGGAGGTGAGTGGGGAAGGCCTTTCCTCGCTGGCAGTGGCCTCCCCGGCGCTGGCGCTGGTGGACCGGGGTGGTGCGGACCGGGGCGGCGCTGGAGAAATCTGCTGATTCTTAGACGCCATCGATTCTAAGACGAACTCCATTTTTACAGACGTAAATATGGGGGGAAAAGTGCATCTTAGACTCGAGGAAATACGATACATAAAATGAATTAAATCTGATAGCACTGTGGTCGCTGTTTCCAACTGATTCAGCCACAGCCGCACCACACTAGGTCTTGGGCTGGAGCACATTGGTTTAAGTCCAGAGTTACTTTCCTACTATGTGTTTTCATGTCCAATTGTTCTAGGGTACAGTCATTTAGGATGGGCTTTTTTTTTACCTCTTTGTTGTAATTCGAACATGCATTCATTCACTCAACATTGAATTGAAGCTGCCAGTTACTACAACACTTCCTTTGGATCAACCCAGAATGCAGGACACAGAATAATGGGCTCAAGTGATAGGAAGCCAGATTCCGGCTGGACATCAGGAAAAACTTCCTCACTGTTAGAGCAGTATGACAATGGAACCAATGACCTAGGGAGGCCGTGGGCTCTCCCACACTAGAGACATTCAAGAGGCAGCTGGAAAGCCATCTGTCAGGGATGCTTTAAGGTGGATTCCTGCATTGAGCAGGGGGTAGGACTTGGTGGCCTTATAGGCCTCTTCCAACTCTGCTGTTCTATGATTCTATGCCTTCCTGATTTTATTCTCCATCTCAAGATCACCTCCACCAACAACAAGGCTACAATTCTGTAGAGTTTTTATCCACAGACGACCTTATTTGACTGGTTCTCTCCATACCACCAGGTTTCCATTAGTCCCCTTATATAGAGAGCATCATCAGATGGGGGAAATCATGTTTCCTTACTGTCACTCCTCTGCCCTGTGTTTGTCCCTCATGACTTCCTCATTGTGCCCTGAGGGGAAAGAGGAAGTAAACAAAGACCACGTGGCCCGTTCAGGGGCCATTTGTATCATGCAGTTTTTCCTGCACTTAGCAGGAGATCGTGGCACATTCCTTTTTTAAAAAAAGAGTTGGATAAAAAGGGGTCTATTTTATGATGGAAAAATGAGCAGAAGGAGTGGGAGGCACACAGAGGTGGATGTTGTTGCCTAAAGGATGCACACACAACCATAAGTGGGCAGTAGCGAGCATGCCATAAAATGCTCATCTGATGAACCTCATAGTTTCCTCTTTAAAAGCAGACACTCCAACTCTCCCATCTTGGCTCAGAGGCTTCAAGCATGAACATGGAAACACCTATACATGGTACCTCTGGCATGTGCATCTTCTGCTATGGTTCTTAGGACACTTTGACTGGATATTATGTTTCACTATAAGCTTATGACCTTTTCCCATTTGGGCAATCAAGAAACATTTTCACCTTCATCACCTAGGGATGTTTCAACGCAAACTGGTTGCTTCCCAAATCTGGGACCGATCTACACCAAGCAGGATACAACACTTTGAAAACATTTTGAAAACTGTCTATGGAGTGTGTCCTGGGCCCCAACAGTTGTCACTACTGTTATAAACTGTTTTAACCCGTTTTAAAGCAGTAGTGTAGATCCTGCTCCGGTCAGCTTTCTTCCAGGGTTCAATCTAAAAGTTGTTCTGCCACCTCTTGCATGTTGCGCTAGCATTCTAATTCCATTGCAGTTCAAGAGGAACCCATCCCTTTTGGACAAGCTTGACTTGTGCCCAGAATTTCCCCAATGCCTACAAAATCTAAACCTCCTGTCTATATCACTGTCTTATCTAAAGATGAAGATTTCTCAGTTTCATTTGCCTAGGGGGCTGGGTGGGAAGCATTAGCATTTTTGAGAAATCTCACTTGGACATCTTGGCTTTCAACCTCCTACCTAGAGCCTACGTTTGGTTTCCATGATCTCTTGATTATGTTTCCCCAGTCTTTGGTGCCAACATGAACCACAGATTGTAACCAAAGACTATCTGCCCGGCTCTCCAGATGACAGGTGATTTCTGCTACTTTTGCAGCAGGCAGGCAATTCACCATGTGGTCTACAAGCTCATCACAAATCCAACTATTTATATGTCTAATAATCAAATGCCCTTGTACCACAAGTCCCCTACCCTCAAAGGTATATTCTTGGAACAAGAGGATACCTCCCAGGTATGAGTTCTTACTAAGGAATAAGTTCCCTCTTCTTCAGTGATACTCTCTTTCCCCAAGACCTTCATTCTCTGTGACTGCAGAAGAGATGACACATGGCTGTACCATGTTTTTTTTCCCCTGGGTCATCCCTGTGCATCCAAATGATGCACAGGGAATCCCGAGGGCAGGCAGGGTTCCCCAGTTATCCCGATTTTTCCCTTGGTCTCGGGACCATCAAAAGGACCGCAGGAGGTGTGGCCACTGCTCCTGCCTCCTTGTGAGTAGCATGGCCTTCAAAGCAGGCATGGAGCTGTATGGGGAGGCTCCGTGCCCATGGGGGTGGGGGTGGAGAAACAATTTTGCCATCCCTGCAATGGCAGGGAGGGTTTGGGGCATATATATACCGCAAGGTGCCATCCTTTCCCCAATGCTGTTTAACATTTGTATGAAACCGTTGGGAGAGATCATCCGGAGGCATGGGGCGGGGTGCTATCAGTATGCTGATGACACCCAAATATATTTCTCTATGCCTTTGATAACAGCGCCAGCTAAGGATAGTGTGTCTCCTCTGAATCAATGCTTGGAGGCGGTAATGGGCTGGATGAGGAAAAACAAACTGAAGCTGAATCCAGACAAGACGGAGGTGCTTGCTGTCAAAGGCCGCAACCTGGGGTTGGAGGTGTGTCAACCAGTTCTGGATGGGGTTACACTCCCCCTGAAAGACTGTGTTCGCAGCTTGGGGTGCTCCTGGATCCGTCGCTCCAAATGACAGCCCAGATAGATGCAACTGCCAGGAGTGCCTACTATCAGCTTCGGCTGATATGCCAGCTGTGCCCCTTCTTAGAGTTGGAAGACCTAAAGATGGTGGTGTACGCGCTGGTAACTTCGAGGCTCGACTTCTGCAATGCGCTGTACATAGGGCTACCTCTGTGCCTAGTCCGGAAACTTCAACTAGTTCAAAACATGGCAGCCAGGTTGGTCACCAGTACATCTAGGAGTGACCATATTACGCCAGCTTTAAAATCGCTCCACTGGCTGCCAATTAGTTTCCGGGCGAAGTATAAAGTGTTGGTTATTACCTTTAAAGCCCTACATGGTTTGGGTCCAGGTTACCTGCGGGATCGCCTTCTCCCATACAATCCGCCCCGCACGCTCAGGTCCTCTGGGAAGAACTTACTGCGGTCGGCCAAGACTAGGCTGACAACCGTTACCCAGAGGACCTTCTCTTCTGCCGCTCCCAGACTGTGGAATGACCTGCCGGAGGAGACTCGTCAACTTAACAGTCCTTTTGAATTTAAGAAAGCTATAAAGACTGTTCTCTTCCGGCAGGCATATCCAGTGGAATTTTAGAATGTTTTAAGGATGTTTTTAGGATGTTTTAGGATGTTTTAATGCAGTTTTAATAATATGTGTCATGTTTTAATCAGTTTTATGTATTTTATCATGTTGTTGTTCCCCGCCTCGATCCAGATGGAGAGGCAGGTAAGAAATAAATTGTAATTATTATATTATTATAATATATATATATATATATATATATATATATATATAATATATATATATATATATTTTAAAAACTCACTTTTGCACTGGATGGCAATTGCGCGACTGGCCCCTCTCCTTAAAAAAATAAATGGTGGCCGCAACGTCCCTCTCCCCTTCTGGGATGTTGCACAGCCATCTAGAAGCTGGGGGAAATCCCAGAAGCAGGAAATCCTAGAATCCTCCTCCCTGCGTCGCCAAAGGCCATGTGGTATAGAAAGGGCCATTGTGGAACCGGGACAACATTATCACTCCTGGTATGCCTATGTATACCAGTTGCTGAGGTACCCAAGTAGGATGGTGCTTTGCACTCATGTCCCACTTGTCAATTCCCCACAGGCATCTGTTTGGCCACTGTGGACTGAATGCTGAATGAGATGGATCCCTGGTCTGATACAGCATGGCTCTTCTTATGTTCTTTGACAAGAGCCACAGTGCAAACCAAGTTAATGGAAAAGTCTGCTGTATGAACAAAATATGTAGGCTTAGCTTGCAGTTCAGGGCAGGTTTAATGTAGTATCAGTTTTTAGGTCTTTTAGGTACAGCTCATAAACAAAAGATCAGGTATAGACCTCCACCCAACTTAAGAGTTGAGCTTTCTGGTCAGGTTAAACCAGTGTGTAGGTCTAAAATTTGCACATTGCCCTGCATAACAATTTGCTAAAGGATGTCCTGTTTAGAACCAATCACTTACCTGGATCAGGAAGGAACACCAAGACAAGGGCAACAAAGAGAAGGTAACAACAGGTCTTCATATGTAGCTGTTTGGCTGAGAACTCTATACACCTAAGATAAAAGGTACCAAAAGTAGCAAGCGATGGTGTTATGGAGTGCAATAGTTGTATTCCATTGATATTCCCCAGCATACTATCTCTAAAATTGGACGGCTAGCAGTTTTCAGAAGAATACTTCATAAGGAATATAGGGGATACGTTTAGGTTTGGCTGACAGCTTAAAGTTGTTTATAGTAGTTTTTAGATGTATGTTTTTGTGTATGCTGCATTTTTTATGGTTTAAAATTTTGTGTATCATTTTTTATGGTTTTAATCTTATGTAAACCACCCAGAGAGCTTTGGCTATGAGATGGTACAGAAGTGTTACCCTAAATATGTAAAGGCTGCTCTTGCACAAAGATCCCTGCATCTAGTCATCAGAAAGTTAGCAAACAAAATCTTCTCAAATGGGGAAACCCTTCCGTAAATTTCATCCAATTCTGCAAATAAATGAAAACATTATCAGCTGTTTCGTTATTTTTTTTAAAAAAAATCAAACTATAAAGGCACATAGCAGAAAAAGCAGTCCACCTAATGCTCTCATATTTGGGGGTGCAATTGTTGGAAAGCCTGATGTGACTCACAGCAGAGTTGCTTTATATTTAGTGAAAGTGTGGCAACATAACATCTAGTATTCAAAGCAATAAAGGCTGTTTTAAAAGAAATTCAAATCAACTTACTTTATTAGTGCTTTTTCGCCTTGTCAGAGAAGTGCACAGCATGGCTTTTTGTTGCAAAGGACAAGCGGGAGAAGAAGGGAGAAGGCAGAGAAGCTACAGGACAACAACGGGATGAGCTAGACAAGCCATTGTTGGCCACAAAACATATTCTCTATTGCCTCCTAGTGTTTGGAAGCAAGAAAAGATGTTCCTATTATCCAAACACTAATCACATCTTCAGGGGCTAGCATGCCTGAAAATATTACTCACTTTATAACAAAAAAGGAAAATGATAGAACTGAATTATTATTATTATCTCTTTCTTGCTGATGATAATTTTTCTAGGACATGACGGGCTTTGCCAAGTCATGCTGACGTTTACAGATTCAGGAATTTCCTGACAATTGAACATGTTCTAATTATGACTGCTTTCTGGATGTTGGTTTGGATGTATTTTGGTAGGCCCAGTTTCTGTAGGTTTTCTGTATAGTTTTTTGATGTGATGCTGGTGACTGATGTGATGGGATAATTGTGACCTTTTCCTGTTGCCATAGTTGTTTGATTTCCATGGCCAGTGGTGTATATTTCTCTCTCTTTTGCTCTTCCTTTTCTACAACATTTTTGTCATTAAGTATTGCTATGTCAATGAGGTATGTATGTTTTGTCTGTGATCATTATGTCTAGTCAGTTGCAAGGTATGGTCTTTTCCATATGAATTGTTCTGTCCCAGTATTTTGTATGATGTGCATTTTCCAAGATTGATTTGGGTGAGTATTAGGGGTGTGCATCGGATCGGGTCTGATCCATGATCCGAAGCCGATCTGACCGAAAACTGATAAAATTATCCGATTACGATCCTGGCTTCTGGATCGTCTGATTTCATCCAAACCGGTCTGGAAGGACCCAATCCGGATAAAATCAGAGGATTGGACCTCCTCCTCCCCCTTGCGCTCCTTACCTGCCGGGGCCGTCCACTGCCATCTGCTGCATCACCTGGCATGCTACCGAGGGACAGGCCGTGAAGCCTGTTTCTCAGTAGATCGAAGCTCCGGAGGGATGCGGCCGCCCTGGCAGGTAAGGAGCATGACTGAGGGGGGAGGGACAGGGAGGGGGAGTTAGGCCCCCACTCACCGCCATGTTTTCCCCATAGACTTGCATTGGGGAAAAGCTTTCTTTCCCCCAATGCAAGTCTATGGGGAAAACACCAAAAATGGTGGCCGATCCGAAAATTGGACGTCCGATTTTCAGATCGGGATCAGGACCGATCTGATCCGAGGGACCTCCAATTTTGTCCAAACCAATCCAGGACAATGTCAGAGGTCCCGATCCGGGTCCCGATCCGATCCAGGTTGTCCCTGCACATCCCTAGTGAGTTTGTATATTATGGTGTAGGTTTTTCGATGAGGTTGAATATTCTTATTCTTATTATTTCTGAGGATAGTCAAATCTTTGGATTTCTGAATCTCGAGACAGGTCCAATGACATATGGATGGTCTCCAAATTGGTCTGATCAGAACTGGGCATTTTTCAAAGCACAAAATCAGGGATAGTTTATTGTGATCAGTTTACATATCTCCAGTTCTTCCTTTGGGCTCCTCAAATTGATGACATGGCTGTTACAATTGCAGTGTACATATGGCTTTCTAAAAATATTGAACTAGTACTGTGCCAAAATCTGCCCTCCAATTCTCCTTCATTCTCAGCTCTCAGGGCTCAGAAGTTCTTATAATTTCTTTGGGTGCTGTTTCTGAGCTTGCCATATTGCTATGGGGTGGCCAAAGGGGCTTCGTTTTTCTTTCTAGTATGCATCATAAAACTCATTTGAAATATATCTACATTTGCTCCAATCTTTTGATCCAAGGGAGAGTGCCCCATAGGAATTTTGCAGGCCTCCCTCTTAGTAGGTGGAGAGGGACGTCTGTCCTTGGAAGCCTCATGACTGTTGTGTGGAAATATTCACTGCAGTTGGCACTCTACCATCAGTACTCCAGTGACAGAGTTGGCAATAATAAGGAGGAGGTTTTGCTGGTGGACTATTGGGGGTGACTTTGGATCTGCTAGATTCAAAGCCCACCTCCCATTCCTCCAACAGAACCTAGTGCAGAGGAGGAAGTAGACCAACTCTGGAAAACATCTCATATTGATTCGGATCTTAATGGGCACTCACAGGTTGATTCTGTCCTGTTCCAGAGTTCCTCAAGTCACAGAGCTGCTGTGCTTAAAAATAATTAAGATATCAATAAGTTATATATTAAAATGGTTATATTACAATAACAATATTATAATATAAGCTGTACTATATTATATATTACTATGCTATATTAGTTATTAATTTATTATATTACTCCGTAATGTAACTTTCTTTATTAGATATTAATTATTAGTTATTTAGCTATATCGAGATAGCATGTTTGCAATGTTTTCAGTTAATGAGGAGTTGTTATTACTATCATTATCATCAACAACAACAACATCAAAAATGCCTTTCACAGTTGTACTTTGTGAATGTAATTACCCTCACACAAACAACAAGGTATTAGCCTTAACCAAAACCCGCAAAATGAAAAAAAGGAAGTTAAGGATGCTCATGTAAATGGAAATTTAATACTATTAAAATGTTAATTATCTTCAAAGAACACTCTTATACATGTAAATATAAAATAGTAGAATAAAAACAGTGTTCATTAGACTCCGACCATACGTGTTTCGACTTATAAGTCTTCATCAGTGGCCCAATCACTGAAAATATACAATATCTATATCTATTATCAAAAATCCTTATCATGCCTTAGATTGAGGCAAAGGAATTTTATCTTTTGTCTTTTCCAATATATAACATAAAGTTTTTTTGAACCTACCTAGGCTATTGAGTACTCTGAAAAAGTTTCTCAAAAAAAGGGGCTGATTTAAGTATTCCCAAAGTAAGGGATTTATATTAGGGGTGTGCATCGGATCGGATCCGATCCACGATCCGAATCCGATCCGCCCCAAAATCGGGAAAATCCGATCCGATCCGATCCGATCAACCTCCGATCCGATCCGATCCGACGAGGTCCGATCCGGATCGGACGCCATTTTGAATGCTTTTTCCCATAGCCAAGTATTGTTTTACAAAAATGCCTATAACTTTTTCATTTTTAAAGATAGAAGGATAAAACTTGGGGACATTATACACTGGTTAGGGATAGTTATCTGTGAGAAATTTCAGAAAGATTGGTGCATGCGTTTTGTGGCAATTAATTGTTTAATAAATACCCAGAAATGCCTATAACTTTGTCATTTTTAAAGTTACAAACATGAAACTTTGCCACATTGTAGGTGGTACCTTGGGACCTATCTGTGAGAAATTTCAGAAACGTAGGTGCTTGCCTTGTGTGGCAATTAATTTTAGAAAAATGGGTAGTAGTGGGGTAAATACATTTACACCTCCCATTTTTTTATTTTTGAAGATACAAACAGGAAACTTGGGCACATTACAGGTACCACTTGCCTTGATATGTGTGTGAAATTTCAGAAACATTGGAGCTTGCCTTGTGTGGCAATTAATTTTTGAAACAATGAGGAAAGAAACACCTATAACTTACGCCTCCCTCTCAAGCAGAACGGCTGAGCCCATAGAAGGGTGAAGAGAGTGGCAAACTTGTCCTTTTAAGAGTGTATTTTCCTGAATTGGAATGTCCACATGGAAGAGAACTGGTTGTTCAGTGGTAGCTTTATTCCTTTAATTTCCTCTGTACTTCCTATTGCTGAAGACATCAGTCGCTGCTTAGTTTTCAAAATGGCTAGACTCTGACAGGGGGCTCCTGAAGGGCTTGCCTAATGCGGGCACACAGCAGCCAGGCAGAGCCTCTGCTGCCCAGGAACCGGCCCGCACGTGAGGGCACCGGCGGGGCGCACACACAACGCCGGCGAGGGGGAGGAGAAGGGGAGGAACAAAGGATCAAAGAGATCGAGAGAGAGTGATCCTTCCTTGCATGCATGGCTGCAAAACTGAGCTAGGCTCAGCCGTTCTGCTTGAGTACAAAGTGAAAGGAAAGCAGACACGAGCCCTGTAATGGATACTAGCAAGGATCAAAGGGATCGAGACGAGAGTGATCCTTCCTTGCACGCATGGCTGCAAAACTCAGCTAGGCTCAGCCGTTCTGCTTGAGTACAAAGTGAAAGTAGGAAAGCAGACACGAGCCCTGTAATGGATACTAGCAAGGATCAAAGGGATCGAGATGAAAGAGTGTTTCCTTTTCTTCGCGGGAAGCGGGAGGGGGAGGAGGGGAAGATCGGACCTCTGTGGAAATTTTTTTGAAACATTTAATCTAAAAATTCCATAGCCATCAAATACCTGGACCTATCATTCTGAAATTTCTGGCACATATCTACCCCTAACCCATCTACAAAGTGAGCAATGTTCAGACTTCTAACTTTTAAAATGACAAAGTTATAGGTGTTTCTTTCCACATTGTTTCAAAAATTAATTGCCACACAAGGCAAGCACCTAGCTTTCTGAAATTTTACACACATATCAAGGCAAGTGTTACCTGTAATGTGCCCATGTTTCCTGTTTGTATCTTTAAAAATAAAAAAGTGGGAGGCGTAACTGTATTTACCCCACCACTACCCATTTTTCTAAAATTAATTGCCACACAAGACAAGCACCTACGTTTCAGAAATTTCACACACGTAGGTCCCAAGGTACTGCCTACAATGTGGCAAAGTTTCATGTGTGTAACTTTAAAAATGACAAAGTTATAGGCATTCCTGGGTATTTATTAAAAAATTAATTGCCACACAAGGCAAGCACCTATGTTTCTGAAATTTCACACACATAGGTCCCAAGGTACCACCTACAATGTGGCAAAGTTTCATGTGTGTAACTTTAAAAATGACAAAGTTATAGGTGTTTCTTTCCTCATTGTTTCAAAAATTAATTGCCACACAAGGCAAGCTCCAATGTTTCTGAAATTTCACTCACATATCAAGGCAAGTGGTATCTGTAATGTTCCCAAGTTTCCTGTTTGTATCTTCAAAAATAAAAAAATGGGAGCCATAACTGTATTTACCCCACTACTACCCATTTTTCTAAAATTAATTGCCACATAAGGCAAGCACTTATGTTTCTGAAATTTCACACACGTAGGTCCCAAGGAACCGCCTACAGTGTGGCAAAGTTTCATGTGTGTAACTTTAAAAATGACAAAGTTATAGGCATTCCTGGGTATTTATTAAAAAATTAATTGCCACAAAATGCATGCACCAATCTTTCTGAAATTTCTCACGGATAGCTATCCCTAAACATTCTACAATGTGCCCAAGTTTCAACCTTCTATCTTTAAAAATGAAAAGGTTATAGGCATTTTTGTAAAACAATACTTGGCTATGGGAAAAAGCATTCAAAATGGCGTCCGATCCGGATCGGACATCTGGTCCGATCCGATCCGACCAGCCTCCGATCCGATCCGATCCGACCCCCCAGGTCCAATTCCGATCCGCTATCCGATCCGATCCGGGGGGTCAGTGCACATCCCTACTTAATAGTTGTTAGCTCTCCATATGCCAGGTGGCTGTAATCCTAGGCTGACCATATGAAAAGGAGGACAGGGCCCATGTAACTTTAACAATTGTAGAGAGAAGGGAATTTCAGCCAGTGTCATTTGTATGTAATTAGTTCCTGGTGAAATTCTCTCTTCATCACAACAGTTAAAGTTGCAGGGGCCCTGCCTTCTTTTGTATATGGTCACTCTACTACAGTGCCTGCAACTTTAACTGTTGTGATGAAGAGGGAATTTCACCAGGGGCTAACTGCATACAAATAACACTGGCTGAAATTCCCTTTTCTCTACAACTGTTAAAATTACATGAGCCCTATCCTCCTTTTCATATGGTCAGCCTATGTAATCCTCTCTCTTACTTCAGAGAGAGAGAGAGAGAGAGAGAGAGAGAGATGTAACAAAAAGGAAAAGGAAAAATAAAACAAGAACTTGCCTGGAGTTACTTTCTGGACTTCTCTGCTTGCATGCAGCAATTCCCTTCTTAGCAGACTCTAAACTGAAAATAAACGGTCTCAAACTGACCTTAAATCAACCTGGCTTCTTCTGTGTCTGCCTTTTTCTTTCGCCTTCTAAGAGCTAGAAGTCCTGTTAGCCTCTCTTGCGTCGGTTAAAGCCCCAGTCTGTCTTGATGTCTTCCATGTAGGAGGAAAGAAACTTTATCCCATTTGACCTCACCCTCATTAATTAGCCTTAGCATTTCGACACCTATGACAGATGCACAGCTGCTAGCAAACTGAAGGCTAGTTTTGCGAGTACAACAATGGATGCTCCCAGCTCTTTCTCTCCCGTCTTGGGCCTTGATCCAATTGCAATCATCATACCAAGAATTTCTAGAGTGGCTTAGAGCTAGGGTGACCATATTTTGGAAACTAAAAAGGAGGACAACATGATCGGCCCCCAAGGGAGCGTCCCCACCAACATGTCCGCCTCCAGGGGGCATGTCCAGCACCAAGGGGGGCGGTGCCCACCTGAACATAGCCTTGGTGACATGTCTGATTTTGCAGCACAGAATTAAGACAAATCTGTTCTACATAACATTTTAATTTTATTTATTATTTATTTATTATTTACTGCATTTCTATACCGCCCAATAGCGAAAGTTAAAATCATTGAGATAACAAGTGAGACATCCAATGTATCTGAAATTAACCTCACTCAGTCCTACTTTTGTAGCTTTCGGTGTACTTTGTTGCTATACTCTGTGTAATACATTCTCTCCTTCCCTCAAATATCTTTTCTGATTGTATCCTCACCCCTCTGCAAGCTGCTGCTTAACATGGATTGCTGCCGGCTGGCTTGTTGTTGTTGTTGTTTTGTTTTAAAAAACAAAACTTGTGTATGATTGTCCTGGTTTTTCCTGACATACATTCACCCTGCTTAGAGCATTCAGATCCCTTCTTCTTCCCATACCTTGTCTCTCAATGCTCCTACCATGTGAGTAATTTCTTCACATTGCAGAAATAGGAGGCAGAAATATTGTCAGACCTTGTCCCAGGCTGGGGGGGGGGGGAGCTATAGCTTGTCATACCGATTCTGAGTCAGAGGTGAATGCTGTGGAACCAGGCCTAGCTGTGGAAAGCCAGACATCTGAGAACTCAGTGCTTCCAGGCTGGTTACAGACTGGGAGAGGAAGAGACACAGGAGGCTGACGTGGCCTATCTTCCACAGCTGGGAATCCTGACCTTGTTGACAGCCCCTGCTTCTCAACTAAGGACACCTTCCATTGGAATGGGGCAGAAGGGGGAAGGCTCTGTAGAGGAAGGAGTTTCTGGGATGTATCCTAAAATGTGTTGTCAGCTAAAGAGGCAGGAACAGAGGTATCCAGTGAGGGATAGCATGTGGCTGCGAGCTAGGTTTCCATGCCAAGATGGAACATCCAACAGTTATCTTTAGCAGCCACTCCCCTGTATTTAAATGAGAGCAAAGCACAGTAGACTTTGCTGGAAGCAATGGGGGCCATGTGTGCACAGCCAGCCCCTCCCAGTCCTCGCACACATAGCCCCATCAGCCCAGGCCCATGCACAGCCACAATATCACACTTCTGGGGGCAAGCACATTGTCATTCGTCTCAGAGCTTCTCCCTGGAAATGTGATATCATGGCTATGCACAGATGTCTGCTCGCAGGGCAGGCCACGTGTTCATGGCCCCTATTAGATACCACCCAATGTCTGTCTAACCTGGAAAACTTCCTTGTCTTGCTTTTTTGTTGGAACTATAATTCCCCCACCCTACTTATTCTGTATTCTGGATCCAGGGCTGGTTTGGGTTTTTTGTTGGGAAGTCCTTAAACTGGCCGTGGTTGAAGAACTACATTGAAAGCTGTTCTCTGCTGATTGTGATTAGGACTATAAAGGTTAAAAGCCAATTCCTGGAATAACGGCAATGAAATGAAATTTGAGCCTCATTATGGGGAAGTCAGAGTCTGACGGATGCTTTAGGCCATCTATTAAGTTCATAGCAAAGGCAAGATTTGACCCAGATAAGTTTTCCTTTTTACCTCAGATTCCTAACCAGTTCCATATACAGCCAGCCAGAAAGAGCTAGGCCCGAATAGCCACTTAGTTTCAATCCAGCACATGACATTGAGTGCATCAGTGTGTCTCAGCCTATTCTACCTCAAGGAGTTGTGAGAAGGATAAAAGGGATGTGAAGCAGATCCAGGTAGAAAGGCAGGATTTAAATACAATAAATGAATAACACGCAGCACAAGTTTTGTGCGGGCGTCAAGCAGTTATCTCAAGTATTTATTAGAAGCAGCTGTTCTCCCAAGTATACCATGTTCGATGTGTGGGCGCCATAACGAAAGAGAGGGTAGGAGGAAGAAGAGCACCATGTCATGAGAGCAGCACAGATCAGTCACTTCTAGGGTTGTTGTTGTTCTTTTCCCCCTAGAGCTGAACTAATGACTCACTTGAGTCAGGAGGAATCAGCAATGCAAGTACAAGAACAGGAAGGTGATAGGGCATCATAACAATGGCAAGGCAAAGTCCGTATTCCTAAGGCAAGAGACAAAAGGTATCAAGGACTTTCAGTGGAACTGAAATGGTGATGGGCACATTATTCTGAAACAATGGGCATTGTGTATAAAACCACTGAAAAAGCTTGCTATATTGCAGGTTGGGGGACCACATTGCTCACTTCCAGAACACAATGGGGCTGTACCCTGCCACTGCCACATTTGCTGCTCTCGAATTCGTTTCTGAAATGGTAAAGATCAGTGATTTCTCATTGAAGCAAGGTGTGTGGAGACTGTGTTAGGCTGACCAGATAAAATCCAGGTCAGGGCTCCTGTAACTTTAACAGTTGTATTGAAAAGGGAATTTCAGCCAGTGTCATTTGTATGCAATTAGTTCCTGGTGAAATTCCCTCTTCATCACAACAGTTAAAGGTGCAGGCACTATACTAGAGTGACCATATACAAAAGAAGGCAGGGCCCCTGCAACGTTAACAGTTGTGATGAAGAGGGAATTTCACCAGGAACTAATTGCATACAAATGACACTGGCTGAAATTCCCTTTTCTCTACAACTGTTAAAGTTACAGGAGCCCTGTCCTCCTTTTCATATGGTCAGCCTAGCACCACCAGGGGAGCCTCGCTCTCTGCTTTGCCAGGCAAACTTGGAGAAAGGGGTGGGGGAGTATGAATAGGGATAACTGAGAATTATGTTTGGGTGGAGGAAGTTTCATGGATTTTACTGGTCCAGCCCAAGCAGATTCTTTTTTCTCTCTCCTCCTTTGGCATCAACTTGGTCCTGTGGCAAATTGACCCAAAATGCAGATGCTGTTTGTTTTGTTTTATTTTTCTTTTGTTTTAATAGTGGGAATTTGAGCAAATGGTATCTTTGTTTCTCCCCTTCAGGTGTATATAATTGTGCAAATGAAGTCATAATTGTTTCTAACTGCGATCTTGCACATGTGAACACCATCACCATCTGTCTGTCCACTGTGAAGTCCCACAAAGGCATGTTCCCTACTATATATATATATATATATATATATATATATATTCCTCCTCTCCACACACTGCTTTGTTTAGCCCAGCAGAGCCATATTCCTTATTTATCAAAGGACTTGTCATTTTCATCCTCCAGTGTGGCACTTTTCCGGATATGGGGTAAAAATCTACTGCAGTCAATTGCCACTTATTGGAACAGAGCTAGATGGCCTTATGGGCCCCTTTCAATTCTACTATTCTATGAATGCCCATTAGTCTTAAATGCAATGGCATTCCCAGCATTACAATCCGTAAGCTTCACTTAGCATGTTGGGACTCAGTGGAATCTCAGATACCTTGTTACAGAGTTGGTGTCAGTACTGACCAACTGAACAGAATGGAATTCTGACTCTTAAACAATTTTTGGAAGCCCCAAATACTGCTGGTGCTTCTGCTGCCAAAGTCACACAGTAACATACAGCAGTCCATGAATGCAATGTATTAGCCGAATTGCCAGCAAAATGGGTATATTGGACTAAAGTATGTACAAATTTTCAAATGGCATGAACCAAAGTTAAGATTTGGGGGGTGGGGGATTTTCAATGTTTGGGACAAATAAGAAAAATGAAAAATGAGAGAGACTTCAATGGACAAATTGTTCCATCCACAATGAAGCTGAAAGGCACAGTGTTCACGAAGGAGGATGAATATTCCCTTAATAAAGATATATTTACAATGCAGATTTGGGGGACACAAAATCTGGGTGGCTGTCTTGGTTTTTCTCCTATCCAGCTCAGAGAAAATTAGCATCAGAAGGAAATTTGTTATGGTAAACCAGCAAGACCCCTGCCCTACACTACAATTGGCATTGGATGCAAGGGTGTGTTCTTTTAGCATATAATGTCACGAATGGTTTGCATTTGGAATCGTGTGGCATTGCTATTATTGTAACCACTTTGCAATATACTTCGCTATATTGAAAGAAAATTTCCTTTCTCCAAGCAGTTAAGAGCAGATTACATTAATGTTACCCCCATCTTATCCTTACAATAACCAAAAGGTAGGTTACAGTTATGTTTTTTTTAAAAAAAGACTACAGTGCCTGAGATTCAAATCCATAGACATTGATCTCAACACATGTAGGTGGAAGACAGATGCATAGAGGAAGAAGATCCCTGTGTAACAATTTTCCTTTGAATCCAAGATTTCTGGGGATTGCTCTGTCTGGAGTAGAGAAGGGTGAGAAATTAACCTCATTGATTTTCCCCCCCTCTCTAACACTTGAAGTACCTAATTTGCACTTCACTTAATTTCCTGTCAGCAAATCATGCAAACATATTCCATTTGCCATCCCTAACATGAGTACAGGCAGGAGTGTAATCCTCAAGAAATGGTCTCACTTTTAGTACACATTTCTTCCCTAAATATGCATTTTCATGCTTAAACTCAGGGGTTGGAATAAATGGCCTTATAGGTCTCTTCCAACTCTACTAATCTATGATTCTATGACTTTAAAAAAAACATATCTTTTTCCAATCAGAAAAATTAGGTGTTTAAGGAAGAATTTGAGAACCTCAATGAAATTGAACATCACATGAGCAAAATTCATATTTTCTCAGGCTTTGTAATGCAGCTCACCTCTGGAAAACATGAGTAGAAATTCTGCATATTGGGGGAACTGCAAACAGAGGCTTATATTTGAGAAACGTGCTCACAAAACTGTGTTTTACTACTGTAAAGTTCTTGGGTAAAAATGTTTTTTTTTAATATACAGGAAAATACATACATTAAAGGAAACATGCACAAAAAGGTACAAATGTCCATATGAATTTGAAAAAGAAATTTCAAGCACATACAGAACCAGAACTAAATGCACTTGGCCTTACAAATCCAACCATCTCAGAAAGATCGGGATTGACACAGCCACCCATTCCATGTCACAGCTGAACTAATAACTTACCTGGATCAGGAAGGAGAACCATGGCTAGGGCAAAAAGGAGAAAGTAACAAATCACCATCAGTGTAAGAAAGAAAAGACTGTTATGCAGATGTCCAGCTGGGAAAGCTTTATCCAAGACAAGAGACGCCCAAAAGTGGTAGAGGTGCTATCATGTTGTATGTCTTTTCTACCACTCTGCAGATATTCAAAAATGTAGCAAAAGTTGGGGAGTGAACATTGTTCCTTGTACCTGGAACAGCTTAACCATCACAGTCCTGGACGTATTGGTTGTCCTTTACAGGAATGATAAGATGGTGATGCTGAGATATGGAGGTGACCCAAACCATGTGTTTTTCCCATCATTGTATTGCCTGTGGCATGCAATGCTTTCCCTGTTCTGTTTCTATAGTGTTTTCCATGGTGTTTTATAACAGATTTTCCTCAACTACTGTTGCAGCAATTTTTGTCTTCCTTTAGAGACACTCGTGGAGGTCATGCACATATGTGCGCTCAGCATGCACTATCATTGCCTGTTCTAAGGAATGCCCCAAAGTTTCAGATGGAAGGTTGGGGGACCTCTCTTCCTTGTTACGTTTAGGCTCTGCAGGGTGGTGAAGGCTGCTCTCTGCCATTTTTAATGCCCAACACAGATGCCCAGCCCAGCTTGGGAGGTGGTGGGCTGTTCCGGGGGGGGGGGAGTGGATGACAAGGCAAAGAGGCCTGCCATTGGCAGGCTCTCCATGGTGCCACTGAGGGTGAGGAGGGGGCTTCAGAGCCTATTTGTTGGTCTGCACCCCACCTCTTCCCCTCTTCGAGATGCGGCTCCCTCTCTCCCACCCCTGTTGGTAGTGTGACTATGGTGGCTGTCCTATTGGAGGCCAAGTAGGCATGTAATAGTTAGCCGTGATCACAACCATTCAGCACCTGAATCTTGCTCCAAAACACAGCGCATGAGACCAGAGTACTGGAGAGTGCTAAACTGTAACACAAAGTCTGGGAATGACACAGCCACCTGCCTCTGCTATGCACAGGTACACAGTATTCTTTGAGGAGATGGCACACTGGTACGTACTGATGAGCAAATCCATCATGAGTTATGAACTTCCAATGGAGCATGTTGCTGAGGGATCCAAAGATCTATTTGTCAATGACCTTCATAGAATTAATGTTGCAGAATACATTGGTATAGAGGAATTTATGGCAGGTAATTCTCTCTCTCTCTCTCTCTCCTCTCTCTCTCTCTCTCTCTCTCATATGGATTCCCATTTCACTACCAGGTTAGAATTCCCTCTGGAAACACTACACTACATTACAGGCCTCCCTTCTGCTGCTATTATTTTTTCCCATACTTGTTGAATGTCAAGCTTGATCAGTTGCTGCCAATACAGGTATTGCTCAACCTTTCCTCCTGCAGAAACAATTGAAATACGTCTTCCTTTCTGCTGCCATCTAGCATATACATATACTATGTTCATCATAGCGCCTTGCTTCTTTATCGCAGAATCCAATACTGCCTATCAAGCTAACTCACTTATCCAATAAATACGATACTACCTAGGAAATCATGCATACGATTAACCATGTGATAATCCGGTGAGCATGTAAATATGATTGTCTTGCTACAAATATCATCCTGCTATCCCCATACGGAGAGATTGACTTCATTCTTCTCCTTCAGTGTCAAAAACGAAGGGTGAGCTCCATTTCTAAACTCCTTCTTAGTGCTCTCCTGTAGTAATGCAAATATCTCTAGTTACTCCCCTACATGGGTACTGCTAGTCATGAAAGTGTACATGAAGCTTCAGTTTCAAAGGTCAGGGTGAGCCAGATAATCAAAGCAGCAGAACCATTCACAAAGATCCTGCTGGGAATGGCACTGATCAAGATAGGAATGGTGAGGAAGCATATTTCTTTTTCTGAAAGTACAAATTAGTCCCTCTGCAGGGAAGTCCTGAACATGTGGGGAAGAACAAGTGAAGGAGACAGTAGCAGGCAGAGAGACCATCAGGGCCTGCTCCAACTTACTGCCCCCCCCTCCCAATGCTAGGTGACATCATGACCCTGTGGGGAATAAGAAGGAACTGTTGGTCTGCCCTTCCTTTGGGAGATGCGAGGGGGGATGGCCGTCCCATCAGCCCTGCTCAACAGGCTCCTTAATTTCTTTTTCCCCTCTTCCCTCCCCATCCCCATTTCCTTGTGTGTCATGTCTTTTTTAGAATGTGAGTCTGAGGGCTAGGACTGTCTTCTTCACTGATTGACTGTAATAATAATAATAATAATAATTATAATTATTATTATTATTATTATTATTATTATTTATAACCCGCCTCTCCCTACGGATCGAGGCGGGGAACACAATACACATACAAGCATAACAAAGTTTTTTTTAAAAAAAATTAAACAAAAGAAAGACATCATTAAAACATTTAAAATTCATCCGGATAGGCCTGCAGGAAAAGAACAGTCTTCACGACTCTCTTGAATTCGTGAAGACTGTCAGTTTATCTAACCTCCTCCGGCAGACCATTCCATAGCCTGGGAGCCATAGAAGAGAAGGTCCTCTGGGTAACACCCACCAGCCTAGTTCTGGCTGGCTTGAGTACGTTCTTCCCAGAGGACCTAAGAGTGCGGGGCGGATTGTACGGGAAAAGGCGATCCCGTAGGTAGCCGGGGCCCAAACCATGTAGGGCTTTAAAGGTAATAACCAACACTTTATACATCGCCCGGAAACTGAACAGCAGCCAGTGAAGTGATTTTAAAACTGGTGTAATGTGGTCACCCCTAGGTGTACCGGTGACCAACCTGGCTGCCATATTTTGAACAAGTTGAAGTTTCCGGACTAGGCACAAAGGTAGCCCTATGTACAGCGCATTGCAGAAGTCGAGCCTCGAAGTTACCAGTGCGTGCACTACCGTCTTTAGGTCTTCCAACTCTAGGAAGGGGCGCAGCTGGCGTATCAGCCGAAGCTGATAGTAGGCACTCCTGGCCGTCCCATCAATCTGAGCTGTCATCTGGAGCGACGGATCCAGGAGTACCCCCAAGCTGCGAACACAATCTTTCAGAGGGGGTGTAACCCCATCCAGAACTGGTTGACACACCTCCAAACCCAGGTTGCGGCCTTTGACAGCAAGCACCTCCGTCTTGTCTGGATTCAGCTTCAGTTTGTTTTTCCTCATCCAGCCCATTACCGCCTCCAAGCATTCGTTCAGAGGAGACACACTATCCTTAGCTGACAATGTTGTTGAAGGCATAGAGAAATATATTTGGGTGTCATCAGCATATTGATAGCACCCCGCCCCATGCCTCCGGATGATCTCTCCCAGCGGTTTCATGTAAATGTTAAACAGCATTGGGGAAAGGATGGCACCTTGCGGTACACCACATAGCAACTCCTTTTTTGAAGAGCAGCTATCCCCAAGCATCACCATCTGGAACCTGCCCGAGAGATAGGATCGGAACCACTGAAGCACAGTGCCCCCGATTCCCAATTCCCCCAGGCGCTCCAGAAGGATACCATGGTCGATGGTATCGAAAGCCGCTGAGAGGTCCAGGAATACCAGCAGGGACACACTCCCCCTGTCAATACTAAGGCGTAGATCATCTACTAAGGCGACCAAAGCGGTCTCAACTCCATATCCTGCTCTGAAGCCGGTTTGAAATGGGTCTAGAAAATCAGTGTCATCCAAGACTGCCTGGAGTTGAAAGGCAACCGCTCTCTCGATCACCTTGCCCAAAAATGGAAGATTTGATACTGGCCTGTAGTTATTAAGGTCCAGGGGATCCAGGGAGGGCTTTTTTAGAAGCGGTCTTACCACCGCCTCTTTTAAACATGATGGAAAGCTGCCCTCCCTGAGAGATGCATTAATAATATGTTGTAAATGTGATCTAACTGCATCTCCTCCCTGGATGACCAGCCAGGAAGGACAAGGATCGAGAGGGCAAGTCGTCTTCCTCACACATCCAAGCACCTTGTCCACATCCTCGGTACTCACCAACTGAAACTGATCAAGTGTAATCCTACTTGCGGAGTCACTGGACACGCCACTGTCAGCCTCTGCTATAACAATGGCATCTAAGTCGGCTCTTATCCGAGAGATTTTATCTGAGAAATGATCGTTAAAAGCATCACAGCGAACTACCAAAGGCTCTAAAATTGGATTCAGGGGAGAAGGAGCCTCAGTTAGACCCCTCACCACCCTGAACAGTTCTGCTGGACGTGAATTCGCAGACGCAATGCGTGCAGAAAAGAAAGCTTTCTTCGCTGCACGTATTGCCACTCCATAGAGATGAAGATGTTCTCTATGTCGTGTCTTGTCGGATATAAGTCGAATTTTCCGCCATCTGCACTCTAGTCGTTGTCCTTTCCGCTTCAACTCCCTGAGGTCTTCTGTATACCAGGGTGCCCTATTAGAAGCGGGCCGGAGAGGACGTTTGGGGGCGATCGTGTCGATAGCCCTAGTTAGGTCTTGATTCCATCTATTGACCAGGGCTTCCACAGGATCGTCGATGGTACCAGCCATGGAACCCTCCAAGGCTTTCTGGAATCCAGAAGGATCCATCAACCTTCGAGGGCGGACCATCTTAATAGGTCCACCACCCCTGCAGGGACGGGTGGTAGCCGTGATACTAACTCTGACCAGAAAATGATCTGTCCATGACAATTCAGAGGTATTCAATACCTCCGCCCACAGATCCGTCTGTTCGGAACTGAAAACAGCATCGAGGGTGTGACCTGCTGAATGTGTGGGTCCAGAGACCAATTGGGATAGGCCCATGTTTGTCATGGATGCCATGAACTCCCGAGCTCCACCTGACAAACCGGCCTCGAATGGGATGTTGAAATCGCCCAGGACCAAGAGCCTGGGCGAATCCAACACCAGCTCCGAGACCAGTTCCGTGAGCTTGGCCAGGGAGTCTGATAGGCAGCGGGGTGGCCGGTACACTAAGAGAATCCCTAGTCTATCCCTGGCCTTCAGACTCAGGTACACACACTCGATGTGATTCAGTTCCCGGACAGGATGTCTGGTCAGGTTAAGATTGCTTTTGTAGACCACAGCTACTCCGCCCCCCCGCCCACTTTCCCTCACCTGCTCATTAACACAGTACCCAGCTGGGAGAGCCTGAGCCCATGTTGGGGCACTGTCATCTCCCAGCCAGGTCTCTGTGAAACATGCTAGGTCGGCCTCCTCCTCTTTGAGGAGGTCATAAATTATGTTTGTTTTGTTTTTAACCGACCTGGCATTACATAGGAGCAAGGAAAGGTTCTGTGGGTGGCCTGGATCGTTCCCCAAGATCCCCGGGGTAGCAGGGCGACCGGAAGGTAAGATGGGTATTAAATATCCATCTCTCCTTCCCCTGTAACGGCATTTCGTCCTGCTATCACCATATCTCCCTCTGCCCCACACAACAGAAATTGGTGCTCCCAGACACATTTCAGTCACCTTAAGTTGTTTATCTTTCTCTGGTGCACGAGAGAGAGAAGGACAGGAAGTGGGCGGGTGCAATGATGTCCGTTGCACCGTCTTCTCTACTTGCGCCATCAGTCCCTCGGCCGCCGCTGTTTTCCCGTCCTGTCCCGGCATCTCTCTCGTGCGCGAGAGAGAGAGAAGGAGAGGAGGTGGGCGGTGCAATGATGGACGCTGCACTGTCTTCTTGCGCCGTCAGTCCCTCGGCCACCGTTGTTTTCACGTCCTGTCCTGGTGTCTCTCTCGTGCGTAGTTCCAGGAGACTTTTTTGGCTGTGTTGCAAGATAAAACTTCTATTGATACATACATAAATGCATACATACATAATTAGACCTCTCTGTACCATGGATTGGGCGACACTAGCCTGATCTCTTTTTCAACCCATGCAGGAAATCCTCACTTCCATTCCTTCACAGCACTTCACTACACTTCTAATCAGTCCTTTCTTAGCTTACTGTGCAGTGTTTCTACATAGGTATGCAGACACGCATCATTCCTTTCCACATAGTAAACACAAGTATGAGCAGTTTGTTGGTGAGAGAGCAGCGATTAAGCAAAGGAAGCATGTCTGTGACTTCTGTGGCAGAAAATGAAACCCAGAATGTACTTTGGTCAGTTATCTGAATAAGTTGTAACATTTGAAGCACAAGACAAAGGAATCACCCCATAGGTATCGTGAGCTGTTCATCTGAAACCATTTCAGATCTAGGAGACAGGAACAGTGGGATTTTTTGACTCCCATGAAATGTGGTGATGATGGTAACTGTAGAAACTTTTTTATCATCTGCTTTTCTGTGATTATTATAGTGCTGGGGCAGGGGGACATGGGGGGAGGTTTAGTGAATGCTGGGGTGGGGGAGCAAAGGGGACAAGTGGGCATACACACATAGAAAATTGTTATCAGGGGTTGGATGCTTCAATTTAGATAGGATCCGATAAGAGAATGATTTAGAAATATGATTTGATATTGCTCAACGATGTTACTCATGAAAGACTTGTACCAGCTATGTTGCTTAAGGACATTAGTCATGAGGACTTGCGACGATATTGCAAAAAGGTATTAATCATATAAATTTGTGACTTCTATCAACCATATGTATTCCTTTTAAGGGAACTGGGTAAAAGGTCCAAAGGTTAAGAACAGGTGAAGTTGTGGTTAGAAAATCCCTGTGTCCATAAGAACAGAGAAGTAAACCTGACAGCTGATCACAAAGAAAAGGGAATTTGACCTTTTGTGTCACAAGCAACTACGTCAGGGGGAGGAAGGTAGGGTGACCAACTGTCAGGATTTCCTTGGATTTGTCCTGTTTTTTGTTCTATCCTGGGTGTCCGGGGGGATTTTCTGTAATTTTCTATAATGTCCTGGAATGACACGCTTTCCCCTTTAAGGCCACCATTAGCATGGCAGGGGGAATGACGCGCTTTCTGGAGGTGCATCATTTCCCCCCCCACTGCTCCAATCGGGGCCTTAAAGGGGAAAGCATGTAATTCCAGACTTTATATAAAATGCCCTGAATGGAGCAGTGGCGTGGGGTGGGAATGACACGCTTTCCCCTCCTCCGCTCCAGTCAGGGCTTTTATGGTGGCAGGGAGAATGACGCACTTTCTGGGGACCCCAGAAAGCCACCACCCCCCATTAGGTGTCCTCTGTTTTAATTTACCAAATATGGTCACCCTAGAGGAAGGTATATTCTGGAAAGAAGGATAGTCTAAATTATGACATGAACCAATCTGTTTGGCCATTTCAGAATAAATTAATATATAATAAGAGGGAGGTCTTTGTCTTTGGAAAGGGTATTTAAATCTAGTCAACAGAAACAACAATGCCATTCCTTTCCCTCAGGCATGACATCCAAGATATTGGTCTGAGCCTAACATGTAGGCCTCAATAACTCCTTGGTTGCCTGGGAGAAATGGAAGTCCCTCTGTGGAGTAGAGCTTCTTCACAGAGTCTGTATGAATGTTTGTCTATGTTGTCAAGAAATCTGCCAGACTTGTGAGTATATTCCTTTAATTTGCTTTGCTGAATGGAGAGGTTCATGTGTTTGTTTAATTTTAACTTCCTTAAATTGTTTTTAATAAATGTTTTAAAGCAATAGCAGTTTTATTGAGTTCATGAGTCCGGCAGGCACTATACTAGAGTGACCATATACAAAAGAAGGCAGGGCCCCTGCAACTTTAACTGTCATGATGAAGAGGGAATTTCACCAGGAATCTAATTGCATACAAATGACACTGGCTGAAATTCCCTTTTCTCTACAGCTGTTAAAGTTACATGAGCCCTGACCTGGAGTTTATCTGGTCACTCTATATAAACTGAGGGGAAGCAAAGTCTTATGAGCCTGACCTTCCTTCCTTTCTTTGTTTCTAAAATTATGTCTAAGCCACATTTAAGAGAGGTACCCTCTCAAGGCTGGGGATTTTTCCTCAGAAGATGTCCCCTGGCCACAGAAAAACTGATGTCAAAATGATATTTACCAGTCCCAGAATCCTTTCCCTCATGAATTAATATGGAAGTGGAAGAAGAAATGAACCCTCCTTGGCCCCTCAGTTTTCAGCAACCAAATGTCATGGAATGACATCATTCCATTAATTCAGTCGGCATTATTAACCGACCAACAAACATGGTGAGGGACTGAACCAAAACATGATTTTGGAAGTTCTGGTGGGTTTTATTGTGGTAGCAGCAACATTGGTGAGTGCTAAAAAATGGAAATCCTTCAATCAATCCTTTCTTGACCAGTACCAAGAAACCCCAAAGTGAAAACAAAAACACCTCATGCACCAAGTTTGTCTTGCAAGGGACGAGACCAACTCAACATATTTTTCATTGTTTGGAAAAGTTTTATTTTCTTTATCAACTAGAAGAACTCAGGAAGAATTCTGCCTCCATCTCATGGATGCTTCTGGAAGGACATTGAAGTCTACTGCCTCCTTCGCAATATCTATCGATGTTTCCTCATGGTGATCACCTTTTAAAATGTTTGAAAAGGAGAAAAAGCAAAGCTTATTTTGTTAAACTAGGATGACAATGATGATGATGATGATACTGAAACTTATAATTACATTTATATCATGCCATTTTCCTCTAAGGACTCAAGACAGCATTCATAATCCTCCTTCTCCATTTCATTCTCACAACAACAACAACAACAACAACCACCCTGTGAGGTAGGTTGAGCTGAGAGTCTGTGAATGGCCCGGAGTCACCCAGTGAGCTTCCATGGCTGAGTGGGGACTAAAACCCGGATCTCCCAATTCCTAGTCCAACACTCTAACCAATATGCCACAGTGGCTCTTATATCTTGAGTTATTGTAGTAAGACAGAAAGCATGATGGTGGGAAGGCCTTTAATGCCCTTTTGCTTGATAGAAAGGTCAGGCACAAATCAAATACATGAATAAATAAAATAAAATCACCCACCATACACCATGGAGGAACTGCTGGAGGACTTTCCACTTCCTTTGTGTTCCTCCATCTCTTTATTTCATCTCCACTCAAGTCCACACATTAAGATGTTTTTAATGTTGCATTGTTCTCTTGCTTTTTAAAATTTTTAACTGTTGTTATTTTTATGTTTATATTGTTGTTGTTCCCCGCCTCGATCTGGAGGGAGAGGCGGGTTACACATAAATATTATTATTATTATTATTATTATATTATTATTATTATTATTATTACTCTCAATATATCCAGACAAAAGCAAATCTGGAGTAAAAACCTTACGGTGGAGTAGGGAAGCCGCCATTGTGTGTATGTGTGGGGGGGCTTCATGGGTTGATGAAAAAATCCAAGTTAACCTGAATGGGATGTTGCATAATGTGCTCTCATTAGACCCGTGTACAAACGTGCACACGTTCTAATGAGACCTACACACCTGCTGATAAGGAATCCTTTGACGTTGCCAACAGAGCATCTATGGCTAAGTATGGTGATTCCTACTTAAAGAAAGCCACACCATTGAAGAGGATAACACCACAATGGCACATTTATTGGGGTTTAGACAGATTCAAATCCACAAGCTAGCTTTGGGGGGGATTAGCTGAGCAAATGGAGGTTTAAATGTAGTATTGAGACTGTGAGAAGGAATCTTCTTGAGGCTTAGCGCATACGCACATACACTCAGCAGGGGAAAGAGGGGATGGGATCCCTAAAAGCAATATCCCTGAGCTCCTGGACTCAGGGAAGAGGAAGGAAGGAGCAGGAACTTTTCCTCTGGGAGGAGAGACTCAGCAATTTCAGCAGCAGTGTGGCACCTTCACCCTGGAGGGGGTAAGACACCTAGTGATTTCAGCAGCATGGCTCCATGCCTCTGGGGAGAGGGGGACCCTAGGTCTCAAAACCTGTTTTTTCTATATACAGTTTAGAGAAATGCAGCAACATCACTGCTCATGAGCACTGGAAAATGATGCTATTTGCCATGGGAGAAAGACTGAGGTGGCCTTTCATTTCAGATAACAAATGAGGGTACTTGGGGATGTTGGCTGTACTTGCTGGAAACAAATGCCAGAAACTAACGGCTTACTTTTTCTATTCTTTTAACAAAAGGTGACCATAGGTACTAATGACTATCTTAAAGACAGGTGTCCAGGCTAGTTCAACAATAGGAACACATGTGCAGGGCCAGATATCACTCTTGCTATCTAGCATTCATATTCTGCTCAATTTTACCCCCATCTTTGCCTCTGGGGAATGCTTTTTAGGAGGTCTATTAGAAGCTGAATTGTCCGATCTAGTCTTACGTGATTGTTCTGAGCCCCATTCCAGTGCCTTTGCCCCATCTGTGCTAGAGATGGGGGATGAAGATGCCTTGGCATTTTGGCTGCTTCAAAATGGAGTCAGTACTGCTCACTCACAGCAGAGCTACTTTGTAACAGGAATTTCTTACAGTACACCCATCTTTACCTTTCTTAACATGGCCACAAAGAGAGTACTACGATTATTATTGCTGCTGCTTCAAGTTGTACTACTCGTAGTAGTACTACTACTATTAGGAGGAGGAGGAAGAGACTGAGGAAGAGTACCAGTTGTAGTCTGAGCAAAACTAGGGCTAGCTCAGCCATTAGTTATGGTGAGGCAGTTGCCTCAGGCAAGAGAAGCTGGGTGGTGGAAGCACGGTGTTGGAGCACAGAATTGTGTGTCGCGCTGCCTGCCCTTCCCTCTCTCCGCTAGCCTGTTGGCTTCAGGTGCAGTGGAGGATACTGTCTCATAGCTAGAGCTGAAGAGTTTTTCAACCACCAGACCAGCTGGCTTTTGTACATCATCTTGTACCCCTCAGGAAGCAAAATGTCTTGGCCAGGCCAGGAACTACAATGTGAATGTTCACCTCATTCTGATCTGTGATCAAAAGGATTTATAAGTGTTACTGAAGGTCCTGAAGTGCCTCCAATAGGAGCTCTATCAGAGATGTGGTTCATTGCACATTCCTTACTGGGCACTCACAGATTTTCGTGGTCCCTCTCACAATGCCATCTGCCCCCATGTGCCTCCTGCCTCTTCAAGCCTTCTTCACACACACACATACACACACACAACCCTTGCTGCTATGTCCTGCTGTGTGCAGGAGAAGCTGCAGGATCGAAATGGTCCACTGAATGGGCCACAGGCACATTGTTTACTTCCTCTTTCAAAAGAGGAAGTAATGAGGGACAAACCCGCAGGCGGAGAAGCGATGGTAAGCAAACACGGTTTCTAGGTCAGGCATTCAGTAAAACAAGGATTCCATAAGGGAATGACAGAAATAAATGCTCAGTGTGCACATCCTGAAAATTTCAGGATGATTGTTTACGGATTGAGGGAGAAACGGCAGTTAAGAGGAGGAGGAGGAGGAGGAGGAGGAGGAGGAGGAGGAGAACAACAACAACAACAACAACAACAACCACCACCACCTCGGTCTCAAGAAAGGGATTCTCACTGGGGCTCACAGGTGTCCAGCAGCAGGTCCATGCTTGTGATGAGAGTACCCACCTGGATTTACAAGAGATGCATGCAAGGGTTCCATTGCCCCCATGGACCCAGTTGGGCCCATATGACAACCCCACTGGGAAGTCCTCAAATGTCTTTTTTATATACATAGAAAGTTGAGGCACAAACTAAATACAGAAATCAATAATAAGAGGGTAAGTTGTAAGCAAGCACAATTTGTGACATTGCACTACATCAGGACTGCTCATGGGGCACGTCAGACAAGGGCATCAGCCATTGATTCCCATTTCCTGGTTTGGCAGAGTTTGCAAAAACATGAGATAGCTTTCTGGTCTTCTAAAACAGCAGGTATTTAGATGATTGAATGTTTATTTCTTTAAAGGGCTGCAAATTATTTCGCTCAATACAAGTGCAGGACAAAATCAGCATGCACAAAAGAGGCACCACACTTTGTACCACTTTCTAGTCATCCCCCTCCATTTGACTTGGAAGCAAATGCACATTCATGCGACTGCTCGTTTTGTTTGGGCTCGTCATTCTCACCTTACGCAGCAAGCATATCCTGGCCGACAAATTCCAACATACGTATAGATACGAAAACAGCCCCCACGATGGCATGAACCTTTTAAATGATAACATTCATCTGTGCTCCGGACATCAATCTCTTCAAGCATAACTGGGGAGAGAATGAACCAGCATTTCATTTCCATGACATTGGGCAAAGTTATTGGGCCTGTTCAGAAGACACATTAAGCACTGCTGAATAAGGCTTTTGGTTGAGCAGCAGGGTTTAAGGTGTCTTGTACGATAAGTTTTGCTAAACCTTAAAGTGTTGTGTGTGACAGCACGGCTTGTGGTCCTAACTGCAGAGAACCACAGTTTCGCTCACTACAGAGCCTGAAGTGTCAAAGGAACAGGCCCATTATGTTCCAGTGCAGGGCTGGGAAATAAGATCCCTATGTAATAATTTCCCCTGGAAGCCAAGATTTCTAGGGGTTGTTTTGTCTGTGGTAGAGAAGGGTGAGCAATTAACTCCATTCGTTTTTTCCACCCTATAAGATGAATTACCCAATTTGCAGTTCCTGAATAGGAATGTACAATAAGTTTATTCCTGGCCATAAAACATGCAAAGATAACCCAATTTGTAACCCCAACCAAGAGCACAGGCAGGAATGTAAGTCTCAAGAAATGCTCTATTTTCAGTGAGATTTTCTCTCCCAAATCTGCATTTTCATACTTTAACCTATGGGAGGAAAGTGTGTATTTTGCTTGCTCTTTTTGAAATGTACATCAGTGGAGAAAAGATGCTCACATTCGGGAACACAAAAAAGGTGAACTGTGACTCAATACAGAATTTTGAGAAACTCAATGAAATTGAAGATCACATGAGCAAAATTAGACAGAGACGTGGAGCAAAATCCATATTTTTTCAAGTTTTGCAATTGAGATAAGCTCTGGGGGAAAACACTCTAAACTTCTGCATGTTAGGGAAAAGTGCACAAGAAGACATATTTTTGAGAAAAATAATCACAACACTGTATTATCCCACTGGAAAGTACTTGGGTAAAAGTCATATTTTTTTTTCAAAACAAAATGTACTGAAAAATACATATATTAAGGAAAATTTGAACAACACCATAAAAATTTCAATGTGGATTTTAAAAAGAGATTTCAAGCTCCTGAAGAAATGGAACTGAATGCACTTGACCTTACAAATCCAACCATCTCAGCCAGGTAAGGATTGACAGATCCACCCATCCCATGTCAGAGCTGAACTAATGACTTACCTGGATCAGGAAGGAGAACCATGCCTAGGGCAAAAAGGAGAAAGTAATAAATCACCATAGGTGTGATGAAGAAAAGGCAGATATGCAGATGTCCAGCTGGGAAGTCTGTATCTAAGACAAGAGATGCCCAAATGTGGTAGAGGAGACAATATGTTTAGCTTGTCTTTTATACCACTCTGCAGCTGGTGATGCATTAAGCTATTCATGGTGTAGGAGGTGTATAAGTAATGCATTGCACAGTGCGTTCTAGCAAAAGTTGAGGAGTGAACATTGTTCCCTGTAACTGGAACAGCTTAACCATCACAGTCCTGGGCATACTGGCTGGCCTTTCGAGAAATGATAAAATGGTGATGCTGAGGAGATATGGAGACGACCTAAACCATGGGGTTTGTCAATTGTTGTATTGCCTGTGGCAGACAGTGCTGTCCATGTTCTGTTTCTATAGTGTTTTCCATGGGGTGGTATAAAAGAATTCCCTCAAGTATGGGTATGATTATTTTTGTCCCACTTGAGATTCACTTGTGGCATTCCCGTGCATATAGGTCCTCAATTTGCACTGTCAACGCCTGACCTGAGAAAAGGCCAAACGTTTCAGCAGACAAGATAGCCAATTATTTTGGAGGCTTGGCAGATATCTGTTCAGCCTTAGGCAGTGGTTCTGTAGGGTGGTGAAGGAAGGTCTCCAGCATTTTTTCATGTTTTGTTCAACAGTGGTCAATGGTATTTTGTGCCATTCTTATTTCTTAAAACCTTGTTATTAATACTTTTCTGCACACCAGCAAAAGAAAAGAGGGGGGAGCCCTTGGCACTTTGTAATTCCCTTGGAGATAATTATGTGAATTTTCCCATTGTCTACATGCAAACAGTGGTCCAGGAAGCAGGCTTTAAGTTAATATGGGTAATGCAAACACATGTGTTGCTATTGGTTGGGTTAAGTGAAAAATATTTTCTTAATACTTCGTCATCCCCCCCCCCTAAAAAAATCCCACATGCAATCCTCTGTACATGTGTAGGGACATAGCCCACAAAGCGGGAAATGACATATTTGGGTATTTTTCTATTCTATTTGATATCCAGAGGGATGCTGTAGGAACGATGTGTTCACACAGAGTTCCTTAGCTTCTCCCTCCCGCCTATTCTTCAGGTTATTAGTATGGTTGTGTGGGTAGTATATTGCCTCAATGATCATGAACTATGTCACTGTTAATCCCCCAGGAGTATAGAGTTACAGCACCAATGCGCCACCGTCAAGACATGGCCCTGATCTCTTTTCAACCCATGCAGGAAATCGTCCATTCCCAACCTTGCAGAGCACTGCCTTGAATTTACAACCACTCCTATGTTAACTCACTCTGCAGTGCTTTTACAAAAGTACATAGACACGCGTGATCCCTTTTCATATAGTAAGCATACGCATGAGCATTTTGTTAGTGAGAGATCAGTGTTTAAGCAAAGGAAACATGGCTGTGCCTTCTGTGGAAAACATAAAACCCAGAATGTGCTTCAGTAAGTGTATTAGAATAACATGTCTTGTTTGAAGCACAAGACAAACCAATCCCCCCTGGCCAGAAAAGGATGCTGTTGTAGAGCCTGGAATTTTTTGACCCCACCTGGTGTGATAGCAACTCCAGCGATGCTATCTGTGCAGGTGATGTACTATTCTATTTAATGAAAAATATTCTAGTACTGACGTAAACTGATGTTGTAGCAAAGTTTTAGGACCCAGACCTTCTCTACTTTCTTTTTAAAATTACTTCTAGGCCACCTTTATGAGTGGTACCCTCTCAAGCCTGGAGCCATTTTCTCAGAAGCTGTCCCCTGGCCACAGAAAAGCTGCTCTCAAAGTGACATTTACCAGTTTCAGAATCCTTTCCTTCTTGAATTAATAGCTAAGTGTAGGCTGACCATATAAAAGGAGGATAGGGCTCATGTAACTTTAACAGTTGTAGAGAAAAGGGAATTTCAGCCAGTGTCATTTGTATGCAATTAGTTCCTGGTGAAATTCCCTCTTCATCACAACAGTTAAAGTTGCAGGGGCCCTGCCTTCTTTTGTATATGGTCACTCTAGTATAGTGCCTGCAACTTTAACTGTTGTGATGAAGAGGGAATCTCATCAGGTGCTGCATGCATACAAATGACACTGGCTGAAATTCCCTTTTCTCTACAATTGTTAAAGTTACATGAACCCTGTCCTCCTTTTCATATGGTCAGCCTAGCTAAGTGGGAGAAGAAATGAAGTTTCTTTCGTCCCTTAGTTTTCATCTGTTGATTATCATTGGGTGGCATTACTCCATTAATTCAGTGAGTGTTATTCACCAATGCACAAAGAACAATAGTGAGAGACTAAAGCGAAATGTGATTTTGAAAGATCTCTTGGTTTTTTATCATGGTAGCAGCAACCCTGGTGATTGCTAAAGAATGGAAATCCTTTCATCAGTTCATGATTGACCTGTATCAAGCACCCAAAAAGTGAAAAACCAATGTACCAAGTTTACATTGCAAGGGAGGAGACCAACTCAACATATTTTTCATTGTGGTAACGTTTTATTTTCTTCGTTAAAAAGAACAGCTCAGGAAGAACTCTGCCTCCATCTCATGCATGCTTCTGAAAGGACATTTACATCTGCTGCCTCCTTCACAATACATGTATTACAGATGTTCTGTCATCCTCTTGACCTAATTTTGAAAAGGAGAAAGAGCTATGCTTACTTGGCTGAAACAATGATGATGATGATGATGATGATGATGATGATGATAGCACCAGCATCAGCTATATATCTTCCCAACTCTGATTACAATTTCTGAAATAAACTAGGCTTCTTCTAGTAAGAAGTAAAGCAGGTTGGTTGGAAGGCCTTGAAAACCATTTGTCTTGATAGAAAAGTGAGACACATATCAAATAAACAAACAAACAAATAAATAAATAAACCGCCCACCAGACACCATGGAGGAACTTCTGGTGGGCTTCCCATTTATTTAGTGTTCCGTCTCCTCTTTATTTCAGCTCAGCTCATTTTAAGACCACACGTTTGCATTAAATAGATCCATAATAAAGCAGACGTGAAGCAATAGAATGTGGTGGGCAAGAAAAGCTGAGATGGTGTGTATGTGTGTGGACATTGTGTAGGGGTGGGAGGGGTAGGGGTTGACAATAGTTTATGTCATTTTTTCAGAAAACAAATCCAAGTTAATGGAAGTGTATGAAGTACACCCATCTCTACCTTTCTGATTATTGCCACAAAAAGTTATACGGTTATCATTCCTGCCACTTCAAGTTGTAATAATAGTACTCCTCCTGTTGCAATAACTACTACTAGTATGAGGAGGAGGAGGAGGAAGAGGAGGAGGAGGAGGAAGAGTACTGGAAGTACTACTAATAGAAGAAACTAGGGCCAGTTCTGCTATTAGTCATAGTTGCCTCAGGTGGCAGATGCAGCGGGTGGCATAAAAGTGTTGGAGGAGAGAATTATGTGTCATGCAGCTGCCATTTTGCTTGGTAGACAGGTGAGACACAAATCAAATACATAAATACATTTTTAAAAATCGCCCACCGTACACCATGGAGGAACTGCTGGAGGGCTTTCCCCCATCCCTTGTATTCCTCCATCACTTTATTTCATCTCCACTCATTCAAGACCACACATTTACTCTAAATGCATCCAGAATAAGCAGACCTGTTACAAAACCTTATGCTGGGGTAGGGAAGCTGCCATTGTGTGTATGTGTGTGGCAGGCTGTATGGGTTCAGGGCAAAAATATCAAGTTAATCTGAATGGAATTTCTTATGGTACACCTATCTTTACCTTTATTAACATTGCCACAAAGAGAGTACTATGATTATTAGTGTTGATGCTTCAAGTTGTACTACTACTAGCAGTACTACTATTAGGAGGAGGAGGAAGAGATGAAGGAAGAGTACTAGTAGTAGTCTGAGCAAAACTAGGGCTAGCTCTGCCATTAGTCATGGTGAAGCAGTTGCCTCAGGCAAGAGATGCTAGGCAGTGGCAGCAAGGTGTTGGAGGAAAGAACTGTGTGTCAGTCAGGCTATGTTTTCCCCTCTAAGCTAGCCTTCTGGCTTCAGGTGCTGTGGAGGATGAGGTCTAATAATAATAATAATAATAATATAATAATAATAATAAATTTCTTTCCTGCCTTTCCCTCTGGATCGAGGCGGGGTACAATGCTACATACAAAACACCATAAAATACTTATAACAGATTAAAAGCATATAAAACTAATTCATTATTAAAAAGGCATCTTGAAATTCAACTGGTAGGCCTGCTGGAAGAGATCGGTTTTAATGGCTTTCGTAAATTCAGAGAGACTGTTAAGTTGACAAATCTCTCCCGGCAGGCCATTCCACTGTTTAGGAGCAGCAGAAGAGAAGGTCCTCTGGGTAACGGCTGTCAGCCTATATTTTGGCTGACTGGAAATAAATTCTTCCCAGAGGACCTGAGTGTGCAGGATGGATTGTACAGGAGAAGGCAATCCTGCAGGTAACCTGGACCCAAACCATGTAGGGTTTTAAAGGTAATAACCATCACTTTATTCTTTACCCGGAAACTAATTAGCAGCCAGCGAAGTGATTTTAAAGCTGGCGTAATATGGTCACCTCTAGGTGTATGAGTGACGAACCTGGCTGCCATATTTTGAACTAGTTGAAGTTTCCGGACTAGGCATAGAGGTAGCCCTATGTATAGCACATTGCAGAAGTCGAGCCTTGAAGTTACCAGCGCGTGCACCACCATCTTTAGGTCTTCCAACGCTAGGAAAGGGCACAGTTGGTGTTTAAGACTTATTCAAGTGCCAGTACACCACCTTGTACACCTCAGGTAGGAAAATGTTTAGTGCTGGCCCTGCATACTAACTACAATGTGAATGCTCATCCGATACTTATATCTGATCAAACAGAATTGTAAGTGTTATTGAAGGCCCTGTTGTGCCACCAAGAGGAGCTCCATCAGATGAGTGTTTTATTGCATGCTTATTACGTGGCAGTCACGGATTTTCAGGGGTCCCTTTCACTACATCATCTGCCTCCTGTGTGCCTCCCGCCCCTTCTAGCCTGACTCATGTGACAAAAAAACACCCCAGTAAGTCTGACTTATGTTTTGAGATGGAAGTTGCCACTATCTCCTGCTGTGTGCAGGAGAAACAGCGGGATAAAAACGGCCCACTGAATGGGCCACATGCACATTGTTTACTTCCTCTTTCAATAGAGAAAGTAATAAGGGACAAACACAGAGGCGGAGAAGCGACAGTTCAGAAATCGATTTCCCCTGTGTGATGACGTTCTAGATCAGGCATTCAGTAAAACAAGATTAAACGGAAATTGCTCGGGGGAGGGGGGTAACCTTACTAAAATCAAAAGGGGTTCACGAATTTTCCTGAAAATTGTACACAGCAGAAATAAATGCTTACTTTGCATATCCTGAAAATTCCAGAATGATTGCTTACAGATTGAGGGAGAAAGGGCAGTTAATAGAAAAAAAAAGGGAAAGAACCCCTCCATCATGCAATAGGGTTTCTCACTGAGGGCTCGTGAGCAGCAGGTTTGGGCTCATCATTCTCACTTTATGCAGCAAGCATATCCTGGCAAACAACGTCCGAGGGAAATATGCACACGATTACAGCCTCTGGGTTTGCAAACACCTGATATACGATGACATTCAGCTGCATTCCGGACAGCATAACGTTGAAGCAGAACTGGGGAAAGAATAAACCACCATTTCATTTCCATGACATTTGGCAAAGTTATTGGGACTGTTGAGGAGACACCTTAAGCACTGCTTTTGGTTGAGCAATAGAGTTTAAGGTGTCTTGTGTGATGCATTTTGCTAAACCCTGCTCACTCACTAACCATAGTCGGAACTTCTGCAGCAGGATTAGTAGCTCTAACTGTGTCTTGAAGTGTTGTGTGCAACAGCATGGCTTATGGTTAATGCGAACGCTAAAGACCCACAATTTCACTAACTACAAAGCCTGAAGTGTCATCTGAACAGGCCCATTGTGTTCCAGTTCAGGGCTGGGAAAGGCACATGTCCTTTGGGATGTTTGCATTTTTCTGACCTAAAGATACCTCTAGAATGTGTGACATTTGTTGTTCACACAGTGGCCAACCAGCTGTCTCTGGAAAGCCCACAATAAGGTCATGAATGCAACAGCACCCTCCTGCTTATGTGTCCAATCACCTCGCATGAAGAGGCAAATTTGTTCTTTTATAGATTTATTCATTTTATTTACCATATTTATATACCATTCCATATCTAAAATAGATTCAGAAGTGGTGAACTTGGGAATAAAACAGTAACTAGAATGAAGATTAAAAACAGCAAATTAAAATTGTTCAATTTAAAACAAAGGACCAATAAATGCAGTGGGTGTTCAGTTGAGGAACGCTTCCTGGAAAAGGGTTGTTTTCAGGAGATGCCAGAAGCAGCATGATATTGGAGCTTGCCTGGCTTCCACGGACAAGCAGTTCCAAAGATAAGGGGTCACCACTCTAAAGGCTCTTCTCCTGGTGGAGTCCAATTGGGCCAAAGTTCCAGGTGGAACTACCAGAAGCATATCCTCCAACGACTTCTGATACTGGAGGTGGCATATAGCCATCAACATTTGCAACCTCTGATAGCCTCCTCCTTATGTATTTGCCTAACCTCCCCCATTAAACCCATCCAAATTGGTGGTCATCCCTGCCTCCATGGATAGACAAGTCTATAGTTAACTCTGTGCTCTGTGAAGAAGTACTTTCTTTTCTCTGCCCTGAACCTCCAACCTATCAGCTTCATGGGTATGACCCCCAAGGAGCCAGGGAATTATGAGAGAGAGAAGAGAGAACAAGTATTCCCTATCTACTTTCTCCACACCATGTATACTATTTTTATATACTGTCATTGTGTCTCCCTTCACTCGTCTTTTCTCTAAGCAAAACAGTCAGAATCGGTGGACACCTGCTGTAGTTTGGACAAGTCTGAAATGCCTCCTAAGCAGCCCAATTCTGTCTGGGATGGGTCTAAAGTCAAGGCTTCAGGATATCAGGTTATTAGTTATGTACATAGATGTGGGAGTGAACTGTCACAATGACCAAAAGGTTGTGAAACCAACAAAGAGTTTGTAAAGAGAGTTCACTGCTGCCTTTTTGCTGGAGAAAGTTGGGTCCAATGTCAGGGAATTCCTCAAGATCACCACCAAGGAACCACACTCACTTCACTGGACAGGCAGCATGGTGGCTGAAGCTGGATTGGGTAGACCCATTACTAGGGTGAACCCGCTTTCCATGGGCCTAGCCCCAGAGTTCTTGCATGAGTTGAGCACTTGCTGAGGTTTGAGACAGGGAAGAAAATTGTTTTATATTTTAAAATAAGCCTGCCTAATTTTGCACTTTAGAACCATTACCTAAAACCAAAACTCACTTACCTTGAATTTTGTGATCAAAAAACTACATACAAATATGTATTTCATATTGAAAATGTTAATAAATGCACCATATTGGAAAAATCGGTTGCAACATGTTACATTAGGCCAAATTGTATACACAAATATCCATGCATTATGAAAAATCCCAACAAAGATGTGTTGAAATTTTCATATAGAAGGAACTAAACACAAGATTTGAAGAAAAGAACTTCTCAACATTTGGGACAAAATAGAAAAATTAGAACGTGAGAGAGACTTCAATGGACAGACTGATCCAACCCTAATAAGGTTGAAAGGGACAGTGTTCATGAAGGAGTGCTGAACTAGATGGACCCTCGTTCTGATCCAGCATGGCACTTCTTATTATAAATATTCCTTCCCATCATAAAGATATCTGTACCATGCTTATTTGGTGTCACACAATTGAGGTAGCTGTCTTTGTTTTTCTCCCTCCCAGCTCTGAGAAAAAGAGCAGCAGAAGGGCATTTGAAAGGGGGAGCTATACCAGAGCTATATCAGAGTGACCAGACACAGAAGAGGGCTGCGCACCTGCAGCTTTAATTGTTGTGATGAAAAGGGAACTTCATCAGATTCTGCAAGCCTACAAGAGACACCTGCTGAAATTCCCTTTTGTATGAAACTGTTAAAGATACAGGAGCCTCATCCTTCTTTTCATATGGTCACTCTAATAAAGAACATCCCTTTGTAATAATTTCCCCTGGAAGCCAAGATTTCTAGAGGTTATTTCATCTGGAGTAGAGAAGGGTGAGTGATGAATTACCCAATTTGCATTTCCTGAGTAGGAATATACAATAATTGTATTCCTGCCTGCAAAACATGCAAAGATAACCCATTTGCAACCCCCAACCAAGAGAACAGGGAGGAGTGTATATTCTCAAGAAATGTTCTGTTTTCAGTGCGCATTTCTCCCCTAAATCTGCGTTTTCATGCTTTAACCGCTGGGAGGAAAGTGCATATTTTGGTTACACTCTTTAAAAATGCACATTTTTCTCAATTGGTGGAAAACAGATGGTCACATTTGGGAGCACGAAAAAGGTTAACTGTGATTCACTGCAGAATTTCGAGGACCCAAATGACATTGAAGATCACATGAGCAAAATTAGACAGAGACGTGTAGCAAAGAAACTGTATTTTTTTCAAGTTTTGCAATTGAGCTCAGCTCTGAGAAAACGCACACTAAAATCCTGCAAGTTAGGGAAAATGACACAAGAAGACATATTTTTGAGAAAAGTTATACCAAACTGTATTGTCCCACTGGCAAGTACTTGGGTAAAAGTCATATTTTTAAAAAAAAGGAAATTGTACTGTGAAATACATACATCAAGGAAAACATGCACAAAAAGGTACAAATTTCCATATGGATTTTAAAAGGAAATTTCAAGCCCCTGGAGAAATGGAAGTGAATGAGCTTGACCTTACAAATCCAACCATCTCAGCAAAATCGGGATTGGCATATCCACCCATGCCAAGTCAGAGCTGAACTAATGACTTACCTGGATCAGGATGGAGAACCATGGCGAGGGCAAAAAGGAGAAAGTAATAAATTGCCATAGGTGTGATGAAGAAAATATAGGTATGCAGATGTCCTGCTGGGGAATCTGTATCTAAGGCATGAGACACCCAAATGTCTTTTATGCCTTTCTGCAGATGAAGGTTTACTAAGTTATTCAGAAATTTGGAGATCTATAATGTACAGGACAGTGTGTTCTAACAAAAGTTGGCAAGTGAATGTTGTTCCCTGTTCCTGGAACTGCTTGACATGGAGTATACATCAGTGACGTGGGCATATTGGTTAGCCTTTAAAGGAATGATAAAATAGTGATGCTGTGGAGATATGGAGGTGACCTAAACCATGAGGTTTGTCCATTATTGCATTGCCTGTGGCACACAGTGCTGTCCTGTTTCTATAGTGTCTTCTGTGGTATTTGATAACAAAATGTCCTCAACTACTGGTATGATGATTTGTGTCCCACTTGAGATTCACTTCTAGTATTCACATGCATACATGTGCTCAGGTTGCATTGTTATTGCCTTACCTGAGAAAAGGCCAGCCTTAGGTGGTGGTTCTTCAGGGTGGAGGAGGAAGGTCTCCAGCATTTTTTATGTTTTGTTCAGCAGTGGTCAATCGTGTTTTGTGCAAGTCTGATTTCTTATTTTCTTATTAATACTACTTTTCTGCACACCAGCAAAGAGAAGAGGGAAGAAAACTTAACCACTTCAGAATTCCTTAGGCTTTAAGTTGATAATGCACATATGTGTGTTGCTATGGCTTGGGTTAAATGGAAAATATTTCTTTAATACTTTACCACCACCTCCCAAAATAAATCCCCCCTTGCAATCCTGGTGTTCCTCTGCTCATGTGCAGGGATATAGCTCACGAAGGGGGACATGGATTGTTTGGGTATTTTCTGTGCTATTTGATGTCCAGAGGGATGCTGTAGGGATGATGTATTAACACAGAGTCCCCTGTCCTCTCCCTTCCACCTGTTCTTCAGGTTATTAGTATAGTTTTGTGGATAGTATATTGCCTCACTTATCATGAACTGTGTCACTGTGAATCTCCACAGGAACACTTAGATACAGCACAAGTGCATGACTCCTAGCATGCCGATGGTAAGTGATGGAAGTTGTATAATGGATTCACATCTCAGCATTTTATCCCTGAGAATGTCCTTCAAATTGCTACAGGTTCAAAGAATGTCTGTGGCAACCAAGGGCAGAGGAGTCTCTTTCTGCAGCCATGGCTCATCTCCCTCCATGCTGCATTTTACACCAATGCCAGAATCAGCAGACAGATCAGCATGCCTGACGGCAGGAAGGAGGTGAGGGAGAACCACTTCCCACTCTCCCTGCTCTTCATGGAATGGTGATGCATCGATAAGGTAAGGGGGAACCAGCGCCGCCATTCAATGGGGAGGGTAGTGGAGGGTGGAGAGAGCAACAGCCAACCCTGTCCTTATAGCCTACTCCACAGATGAGTTATTAGCATGTTGCCGAAGCATGACATGCAAGTAGTCATCCGTGGAGTGGACTATAAGAGCAGAGTTGGCCACTGTGTCATCCGAACGAGCCCTAGAAGTATAAAAATGGCCCCTATTGATGCACAAACCCATCTTGGGCCTGTAAATTTCCAATGCAATACGTTGCTGACCAATCTAAAGATCGATTTGCTGATGACCTTCAAAGAATTAATGTTGCAGAATACATTGGTGACATGTCTGTGACTTCTGTGGCAGAAAATGAAACCCAGAATGTACTTCAGCAAGTGCATTTGAATAAATTGTAAGGTTTGAAGCCCAAGACAAAGCAATCACGTACTATGTATGGTTGAGCTGTTCACTTGAAACCATTTCCACCATTTCAGATCTGGGAGAAAGCAGCAGTACTGCTCTCTCAGCAAGCCAGAAAAGGATATTGATGTGGAACCTGGTATTTTTTTACTCTCACCTGAAATGGTGTGATGGTAACTCCAGAAATGCTATCTGTATAGGTGATGACTATTCTATTTAATGAAACTGATGTAACCTGATGTGGAAGCAAAGTGTTATGAGCCTGACCTTCTCTCCTTCCTTCCTTAAATTATTTCTGGTTTGGCCATGACCCATGTGTGCGTCCATATGGCCACAGCATCCTTTGCTGGGCTGGATGGAGGGCTTTCTGATCAAGTTTTAGGAAACAGCGGTGATTGAGACAATACGCCAACATACAATGGTTGGGCAGACGTGGTATGAGTTTTGAGTGCCTCCTGCACATCTTATTTTAGCCACATTGATTTGTGTCCTCTTTTGGGCTTCATCATGTACCAGTGTAGCAACAATTTAAGTTTAGCTTAAAGGACAACTCATATTGCAACCCTTGCGGACCCTCATACAAGGCAGGAATGTTGGCCTAGTGTCTGGATTGCCTAGCCCTGTTTCTCCCCAGGCCCAATTTGAAGGAGGATAACGACCACCAGGCCCTGGAGAAGGGTTGGAGAAAAGTTTTAGCAAATTCTTTAGGAATCTTTTGGGGCCTTCAACAGATGGGCTGTAGGACTTTTGCATGTGGTATTATTCCCTAATAAGAAGTTTATTATAGAGTTGACACAATTAACCAGTGCAGCAGACCGCACAATGTTGACAATTTAAAACTACATTTAATATATTCGCACAGGGTCACACTCCACGTCCTGCTGGATGTTGGGGATGTTGTATGTTTTATCATCTAGTGTTGGGGTGGCCACATCTAGGGCTAGAATAACATCTGCTAGATGGAGTATCTGCCTTCCTGCTGTGACATGGCAGGTGCTCAAGGGTACGTGTTTTTAGCATGATGGTGGCCAGATTGCACGGTTGTTGGGAGGTATCTAAGGGCATTCAGCTTGGGTATCTTGGCTTTGCACAGGGATGGAGAGGGACCTCCTTTATTTGGATTTTTTTCTGATCACTGCGGCTTTCAACTGCAGGAGAAACATTCCCTCATATTTTCAAGTATTCTGCTGTGACAAGAGTAGTAGTTCAGAAATATAAACACCACCCTCATATAGTCCAGAGATGATGATATTTGTTCTTGCAGCACACCATCTGGTTATTACATATGATGTACCAGTTTTAGTTAACATGCTGATGCTGGGTTACACCAGCCAGTCCAAGGGTTCATGAGCACCCCACCCCCAGGGAAGGGCATCTCCACAGACTGGCCAGGAGCATGTGGAGAGATTTGCGAGTTTAAGATTAGGGGTGTGCACGGACCCCCCGGATCGGATCGGGACCCGGATCGGGACCTCCAATTTTGTCATGGATTGGTTCGAACAAAATCGGAGGCCCCCCGGATCGGATCGAGTCCGATCCCGATCCAAAAATTGTAAATTTTTCGATCGGCCGCCATTTTTTCCCCCATAGACTTGCATTGCAATGCAAGTCTACGAGGAAAAAATGGCGGCGGGTGGGTGAGGGGGGGCCTAACTCCCTCCCCCCCAGAGCCGTCCGTTGTGGACGGCCCTGGCAGGTAAGCCCCCTCCCCCGTGCTCCCTACCCCCCCTGGGGCCATCCGCTTCCATCCGCTGGAGCCCTCCTCCCCTCCGCGCGTCCCCTGCTTACCTTCCCGGCCCGTCCGCTCCCATCCGGCACTGGCGGCTACTTCCAGCGGGCTCCGCGGGCTGCTCTAGAGTAGCGCGCCGGGTGATGACATCACCCGGCGCGCCACCCTGGAGCAGGCCGCGGAGCCCGCTGGTAGTAGCCGCTGGCGCTGGACGGGAGCGGACGGGCCGGAAAGGTAAGCGCCCCCCTCCTCCCCCCCGCTGTCCACTTTCATCGGCGGGCGCCCGCTGGCGCCCGCCAATGGAAGCGGCGGTGGGCACCAGTGGGCGCCCGCTGATCCGCCGATCCGCCAAACCGGTTCGGAGCCTTTTCGGATCGGTTTGGACTGGATCGGCCGATCCAGCTGTTGGATCGGAAATCGGATAATTTATCCGATTTCCCACTGGACCGGACTCGGATCGTGGATCGGGTCCGATCCAGTGCACATCCCTATTTAAGATTAATAATCCAGGATACAATCCTTAGCCAGCAGCAATAGTCCCCCTTGATCCTAAACATGCAGAGATCCTTTGCTTTCAGGGGGACAGACATTTAATGCAATTAATGCAGTAGTGGCCTATACCCATAGACCTTTTGCTGTCTTACAGAGTGTCTCACAAATGTGGCTTTTCATCCAGAACTATCCCTAGGAAGATGCTGCTCTGGCCTTTTGGATCAAGGGCTGGGTAGTGCCGGATAATACTGTCTCATAGGGGAGAGAATTTGCCAATCGACCTGCAATAAGATGTCAGCCCGGGTCCTTATCTAGGAGCTGTGAGTACATTATAAGACGCAGCCCCACTGTAGAGGCTTTTGCCAGAATGGCCTTGAGTAGATGGGCAGCCCTGGCTTAGATCTGGGGGTGTCTGTTAGAGGGTGGTCTCAAGTGAGGCTTTTCTGCCTAAGTTATCCCTGGCAGCCCAGGACTGTCATCTAAGAATAAGGGTGTACATGATTCAGTGGAAATCCAGGTTGATGGCATCTAGCAAGGCGGCAGCCCTGAATCTCCAGCAATTCGATGTCAGGCAGCCACACACACCACCACCCCCGATGGTGAATCTCTAGCAATGTGGTCTGTGAGGCACAAAGGCTTGTCCAAACACTCCTTGTGCTATGTCGCACCTTTTCACCATTTATGTGTGTATTGGAGTGCCTGACCGGGAGGTATCAACCAGTGATGGTGTATCTGGTTGGGCCCCTTCCAGTTGGAGATGTTATGTCTCCCAAGGGTGCAATCATTGTTCTACCTTAGTGAGTAAGACCATCCAACAAGGCAAGCCCTCATGAGTGTGATTTGCCAGTGGCTAAACCTTATCCAGTTAAAGGTACTGGGAACTTTTTCTGCCCTTGGTAGGACATTCAGATGCCCTCCTCATGCTGGCAAGGGTCCTTAACTAAACTCCATTGGGCAATCTAAAGGTTCCCTGTCAGGGCTGCCCTACAGCCACAGCATCCGGCTTTGCACGGCACAGAGTGCAAACTGTTTGCAGTAGGCATTCCAAGTCTGTTCATGCATATGCCCAGCCATCCTTGAAGGTTATGAGCTTTTGTCTTCTCAGAGCACCAAAGATGCGCAACCATCACATCAATCTTCAATTCATAGATGTGCATTGGCTGTTATGCCAAAATACAGTGGCAGGATAAATACATCATGCAATATGTGAGCCACCAGTATGCATTGTCCCAGTGAGGCCTTGTTTATTGCCCCACCCCATAAGGGTGGTTGAGCACAATGGGTAGAACGATGTGAGGATCTGAAAGAGAAGCCTGGGAGTTACAGGCTTTTGCAGTGTTCAGGATACTTCCAGCATTGGCTTGAGTATGAGGTCTTGTTGGATTTCTGGAGTGAGCTGGGATGATGGCATGTACCCACTGGGGGAGCTGCCATCCATTTGGGTGGCAGCCCTGAACTACAAGGTGATCCTGATGATTCCTAGCCAGTTCAGAAGGGACAGTATGGACCCCTGGTGTGTTTACTCATAAAGAGGCGTGTACTTTGGTCTTGCCAGATTTCTACTGTGAGTTGGGAAGATGGCAGGTACCCATTTGGATGGCGGCCCAGAATTGTGATGCGATTATGCTCGATTCTAAGAAGGTCATGGACCACTAGTGCATGTACTCGTTAGGAGATGAGTACTTGATCTTGTGGATTCCCAGAGTGAGCTGGGAAGAGGGCAGCTACTTATTTGGGCAGCAGCTCAATTCTAAGGGCATGCATCCACTTAGGGGCTGCCATAAAAAGTTTAATAGAGAGGGAAATGAATAATGAATTATTTAATCACGGGGATTGTAGTAGCATGGAGGGAGTGTTATAGGACAGACAGGGCACAACAGTCTGACCTTGGTAATGATGGGCATGTGCTAGATCTGCAGAAGGGCCTGCTGGATGAGATCCTGTGCAAGTGGGGGGTGAACGACTAAGCAAAATGGTTGTCGCTCCCTGTGGCAGGTATGTGTGGGCATCTTGAGCAGGTTAAGGTTGGTGAACATTCAGAGACACTGTTGCGGTGATTGGTAATGCCTGAGGCTCCCCAGCTGCAAGTCTCGCAGCCCAGCTGGCAGTGATAAGGGTTACCTTTGAGGTCAACCTTCCTCACCCACTCAGAGCCCTGCAATGTGAGGGGGGTGACATGGAAGGTCTCCCTACCCCAAAAGGGGAATCCTGGGAGATGGTGAATGTTGAGGTGCCACTCACAGGCCGTGAATGTCTTGCCCGATAAAACAACTGCATAAGTCCTGATTAGAGAAGATATCCACTTAGGTTTACCCTGTCCGCAGATCTATTAATAAATGTGTCCCTGTTTAAATCCCAACTTTGTGTCCACCTTGTTATTCCCCACACTCCACATTCCTGCAACTGCCTTACTTCAATGCTCGGCGCAGCCTGGGTGTGGGGAAGTTATTGTGGGTGGGGGTGGGAGATGATGTGGGAAGGAACAACATAGGTGGCCTCCCTGTGGCGCCACCAGAGAGGGGAGGGGAATCCAAGCCCATATATTGGCTCTCACCCTCCCCTCCTCCTCCTCTTTGAAGTGTGGCTCCCTCCGTCCTTCCCTGTAGGCAATGTGGGCTTGCTGGTTGTCCTTTCGGAGTCCAAATAGGATTTTTTTGCTCATAATGTGTCATTGGTTATGAGTTTTTTCACCTATTTCACACTGTAAGGCAAGGAGAAATAATTAGGTTGATTTGTAGTGCTAACAATTTGGTCGCATTTGCTGAGAGGCAGGTATGTGCAGGCATTTTGAGCGGGTTAGGGTTGGTGAGCATTCAGAGGCAATGTTGCAGGGTTTGGTAATGCCTGAGGCTCCCCAGTTGCGAGTCTCACAGCGCAGCTGGCAGCGATAAGGATTAGGGATGTGCACGCCCAAAATTATTATATCGTATCGTTATCGGGATTTTGGACCAAAAAGATTATAATCTCCGATAACATCGTAGGTGGTCCATATCATTTTGCCCTAGAGAGAGAGTTGCTTTTGAGTCTGAAAGGCCTAAAACTTCTTAATTTACCAAGTTACAGGTTTGAAACTTCGTCACAGTGCAGACTGAGTGTTGCTAGTCATGTGTGCCAAGTGATAGAACAATAGGTGCAAGCGTTACTCGGAAGCAAGCTTTCAAATACACTGTTTCAGGTGGCTGAAATGTGGTCTTTTTTCAAGAGACGTCGTCCAGTACTCATGGCCATCTCACAGATGGCCTTGAGGGGACTCATCTGTGCCCAATTTCAGATGCACAGCTGCAGGTGTTACTCAGAAGTAAGTTCTCAACAATATGCACTGTTTCTAGTAATGCACTACATGCTGCTACTGCTGAGACTTATAGGTATTATATGAATAGAATACAATGAATGAACTTTCCAAATCTGTGCAAAACCTACTAGGTAGTGCCTTCCATATGCAGTCATAAAAGTAAAATGTGTTAATCAGAAGATGGTGAACTGTTGCTGCCTGGTCTCATTGATTAGGCCACACATGTCAAATGAAATAATGAAAGGATTGGGGGGTAGAGAAATAGCACGGGTGTTACTGTTATTTTAGCCAGCTGAAGCCTGGCAGGGCCTCATTGGGCCAGGAGAGATACCCCTGCAGTGTGCAATCTGGAGGGTCCCAGCAGAAGCATATCACGTGCTGCTTTGACAACTGTGAGAATGCCATCAAAACAACCATCACGCACCGCCTTGACCTCATCATGCTTCAAATGACCCAGTCTGCCCACCATCCCCATGCAGGCAGATAGGCATTTCTTCATGCCAGAGCTGCGCACAACATTGGCTGGAGCAGAAGCAAATAAAAAGCCACGTTCAGGATAGAGGTAGGCACTTTGGCAAATAAATGAAAAGTGAGGACCTCCCTCCCCCTCCCCCTCACTCGCACTCCTTACCTGCCGGCGTCCCACGCCGCCATCTGCTGCTTCCGTACTTGCAGCCTGTTTATCAGTAGTACGGAATCAGCGGATGGCAGCATGGGATGCCAGCAGGTAACGGGGGACCTCCCTCTCCCTCCCCCTCCCCCCACTTGCACTTCTTACCTGCTGCCTCCTCGCTGCTGTCCACTGCCACCCACTGCTTCAGTACTACTGAGAAACAGGCCTTGTGGTCTGTTCCACAGTACAGTGAGGGGGTGCCGAGTGGTGACATCACCCGGCGCTCTACTTTGGAACAGGCCACAAGGTCTGTTTCAAAGTATTATAGAAGCAGTGGGTGGCAGCGGATGGCAGTGAGGAGGCAGCAGGTAAGGAGCACAAGTGGGGGAAGGGGGCGTTGGAGGTCTGATCCTCCGATTTTTTATGATCCGGATCAGGTCCCTTTGGATCGGATCGGATCAGATCAGACAGTTCAAATGATCGGGATTGGATCATTTCATTCGATTTCGCCCAGATCGGGTCCAGATCGTGGATTGGACTCGATCCGCTGCACATCCCTAGTTATTAACCATCAAACAAAAAACAATGATGAGGGACTAAACTAAAGTGTAATTGTGAAAGATCTGATGGCTGTTATCATGGCAGCAGCAACACTGGTGATCGCTAAAGAATGGAACTCCTGTAATGTGTTGCAGATTGATGTGCACCAAGAAAAACTAAAAGTGAAAAACTGTTACACCACGTTTGCCTTGCAAGGGAGGAGACTAACTCAATATATTTTTTCACTCTTCAGTAAAGTTTTATTTTCTTCATTAATAAGAACAGCTCAGGAAGAACTCTGCCTCCATCTCATGCATACTTCTGGAAGGACATTTACGTCTGCTGCATCCCTCGCTATATCTGTGTTATAGATGTTTCCTCATGGGGTTTGGCTTGTCCTAATTATGAAAAGGAGAAAATGAAATGCTTACGTTGTTGAGATGATGATAATATGATAGCAGCAGCAGCAGCCATACAACGTGATTACAGTTACCAAAGTAAACTACAGTTATTCTAGTAAAAATTAATGCATGATGGTGGGATGGCCTGCAATAGTGCTTTTCTTGTTAGAAAGGTGAGGCACAAATCAAATACATAAATATATTTTTTTAAAAAAATAGGAAGCCCAACCACCATATTCCATGCAGGAACTGATGGAAGAAGTCCTCTTTATTTTGTGTTCCTCTGCCTCCTTATTTCATCTCTTTTCAGTTTAAGACCACACATTTACTCAAAATGATACAGAATGAAGCAGAGGTGAAACAAAACCTTAGGGTTAGGAAAGCTGACCATGTGTATGGGAGTGCATGTGCGGGGGTGGGAGCAAAGATAGTTCTTATCATTTTTTCAGAAAACGTCCACTTTCATCTGAAGGGAATTTCATAGGGTACCCCCACCTTTTTGAAGAGTGCCACAAAGAAAGGGTCTGGAAACAAAGCCGTATGAGGAGAGATTGAAAGAACTGGGCATGTTTAGCCTGGAGAAGCAAAGATTGAGGGGAGACATGATAGCACTCTTCAAATACTTGAAAGGTTGTCACACAGAGGAGGGCCAGGATCTCTTCTCGATCAACCCTGAGTGCAGGACACGGAAAAATGGGCTCAAGTTACAGGAAGCCAGATTCAGTACTACTGAGAAACAGGCCTTGTGGCCTGTTCCACAGTACAGCGAGGGGGTTGGACTTATAGGCCCCTTCCAATTCTAATATTCTATGATTCTATGAGGTAGTTCCCTCAGGCAAGAGATGCTGGGCAGTGGCAGCAAGATGTAGGAGAGAAACATGTGTCATGCTACCTGCCCTTCCCCCTCTCAGCTAGCCTGTTGGCTTCAGGTGCAGTGGAGGATGCTGTCTCATAGCTAGTGCTGAAGAATTGTTCAACTGCCAGTCCAGCTGGCTTTTATACACCATCTTGTACACCTGAGGCAGAAAAAAATGTCTTATGCTGGCCCTGCAAACTACAGCGTGACTGCTCATGCCATACTGATCTCTGATCACTTAGATTTGTAAGAATTTTTATTGCTTTCAAGGTCTGAAAAAAAATCTCAGTACAATAGCAGGACATAGGCCCAATCTACACCAAGCAGGATATAGCACTTTGAAAGCAGGATGAAAAAGTCAGGAGCCACACTACTGCTTTATAGTGGTATTGAAGTGCAGTGACAACTGTTGGGGGCTATAGACACTTTTATAATGCTATATCCTGCTTGGTGTAGATCTGGCCAAAATCAGCATACTCAAGAAAGGCATAACCCTTTGTACCATTTCCTATTTGTCCCTTCTTTTTGACATGGAAGCAAATGCACATTCATGAGACTATTTCTTCTTTGGGATTATCATTCTCACCTGAAGCAGCAAGCATAGTCTGTCCGGCACCATCCACCATTCACATAGGAAGGATCACAGCCCCCATGTTGGCAAATACCTTGGTAATAATTGCATGCAGCTTCACCCCGGGCATCATCATACTCATCAAGGACAACTGAGGAAAGAATACCCAATACCTCACCATGAACCAGCATTTGATTTCCATGACACTTGGCAAAGTTATTATTTCCAATGTAGGACTTAGAAGGACACAAGTCCACTGGAATCGTTACAGTTTCCTTACCTAGGGAGACCTCTAGGATGTGTGTCATTTTCATAGCAGGAATTATTTTGGGGTGGGGGATGGGGTGGGGAAGTGGCTCGTATACAAACACTCACAGGCACATTAAGGATAGATAAAAGGAGGTACTTCTTCACACAGCACTTACTGAAATTATGGATTTCACCACCACAAGATGTGGTGATGGCCTCCAATTTCAATAGCTTTAAAAGGGGGTAAGACAATTCCTGGTGGAGAAAGCTATCAATGACCCTGTTTAGATAACACACTGACAGTGGTGAAGCGCTTTGTGCTAAACATTATGGCTTAGTGTGTCATGTGACTTAGAGTGTCATAGGTTACATTTCTAACTATGGTGGCTACATAACCATGGTTTAAATATGCTCACTAACCAGTTGTTGCAAAAGGGTTAGTGGCCTGAAAATGGCTTAACATGTTGCTTGAAGAGACCCAATGGCTACTAATCCTGATAGCTATCTGGGAAGGGGGAAATTTGAAGAAAAATCCAGATTTCCCCATCCTCCCCAACACCCAAAGGGCAGCTTTACTTTATAGTCAATGAGAATTAACAAAAATGCTTACAGGTCTGTCATTTTTAAAGATAAAGGGATGAAACTTGACACCATGATAGCCCTTAGGTAGGGCTTTAGCCATGCCACATATGAAGCAGATCCGTTCATCCATTGAATTTTATGAATTTCTTGAAGTTTGAGATTTAAACATTATTTTTTTTTAAAAAAAACCTCATTTTTAAGGATACAGAGATGAAACTTGGCAACATGATAGCTCTTAAGGAGGGCTTTATCCATGCCAAGTTTGAAGCAGATTTGTTCATCCATTGATTTTTTAGGAATTATTTTATTATTTGAGGTTTTAAAATTATTATTATTTAAAAAAAATGCTGGAGCCATACCCTTCAAAGTCAGCTGGCCAAACCTCCTCTTTGGGGTTTTGCACCTTGTCCAGTTTCAGCCCACTGAATGAGATCTCAAGTTTTTAGCTAAGAAGTGCTGTGTGAGCATGGCACCTTCCCTGTTGCAGATATGGTGGGCAGTCAGGCACCTGGAGCTCAGCAGAGGTGAGGCATCAACAGATCAAATTGTCGGAAAGGATAGATCAGTCAAAGCAGCCCACAGGGCAAAACAGAATGGGTCAGAGGCCTTTTTCTCGGAGTTCCACATCATGGGTGATGTAGGGTCAAAAAACCCTCATGACCAACGGTAAGGTGCCAGTCGAGAGAGAGGCTCTCATCTTTATGGATGCCCTGTTGCTGCAGATGTAGGAACCTGGCATGTCATTGTTTGCTTTGCAACCCCTTCCCTCCCATTTCACTTTGTTCACTTGTGAGCTAGGCTCTGTCTGCACTGCTGGCCTGCAATGCAGAACGTTTGAAGTGCATGTCAGAGAAAAACAGATAGATTTGCAGGTTTGGCTGACTGGCATATCTCTTAGAGACAGAGTTAGACTGAAGACCCAACTCAGAGAAGGCTGTAGCTGAGCCCTGAGAGGCTGGCGTGCCACACAGAGCCTTTTAAGAGTGTTTCAGAGTCCAGTGTTGGTTCAGGCAAAGGTGGCTGGTGCTGGAGGTTTTTAAAGTAAGAGTCATCAGATGTGACCAAGCAATAAGCTGGCACCTTTCCCCCCAGCCACAGGGTACAAGTGCACAGCCCAGCTGGACTGTTGGGGAATTTTGGAAGAGGGAGGGAGATTGATTGTTTGAGGCTGGAGGTTTTGGTCTGGCTGCAATGAGGGAGAGACAACAGAGGCTGCACAGACAACCCAGAGACACCTGTTGTAACTTAGCCCCACAGTGCTGACATGCAATGCAGGGCATTAGAAAGTGGGTCTCAGAGTCACATGTTTGTGTAGGAAGTAGACAGGAGTACAAAATCTGGATGTGAAAAGTGGTGCCAACTTGCAAGCCTTGAGAAGCTAATGTATATAAGTGAGACGTGTGAATGGGCGAAGTAGCATCTGCTGCCCACAACACCCACTCTAATGTTAGAGTAGAGAAACTTGTGACAATCATACACAAGTTTTTTTTTAAAAAAATTGAACTTTAAAAATAAAAAAGCCAGCCAGCCAGCAAGCCCTGTTAATGGCAGTTTGCAGTGGAGTGAGAATTCAATCAGAAAAGATATTTGAGGGAAGGGGAAAATGTATCACACAGAGTATAGCAACAAAGGACAGCAAAAGCTACAAAAGTAGGAGTGAGTGAAGTTAATTTCAGTTACATGGGATGTCTCACTTGTTATTTCAGTGACTTTAACATTAAGATGTTATGTAGAACAGATTTGTCTTAACTGTGTGCTGTAAAAGCAGACATGTGGCCAAGGCTATGTTCAGTGGGCACCCCCCCCCTCGGTGCTGGACATGCTCCCTGGGGGAAAACATGTTGGTGGGGATACCCCCTTGTGGGCCGACCATGTTGTTCTCCTTTTTGGTTTCCAAAATATGGTCACCCTAACCTCTGTGCTACCTTCAGTATCAGAGGAAGAAGACCCATGTGCATCAGTTGCTGGGGGACATGGGTCAGAGGATGCTGTTGCACTCATGTCCTGCTTGTGGGTTTTCCACTGACAGCTATTTGGCCACTTTGTGAACAGACTGCTGGACTAGATGGACCCTTGGTCTGATCAAGTATGGTGCTTCTTATATTCTTACCTACTTTGTTCTTGGTTGAGTAGGCAGGTGGCAGTTTATTGAGAAAATGTATGAAACTGTAAACTGTAGCGCTTGTGAATATTGTATTGTGCAAGGGGAGCCTTTACATTTTGGGGTGTTTCTAAAAAGAAACCCCCTTTTATGGAAAATTTGCTGTTTTCTTTATTATACGACCTACGGGATCACCTTCTCCCATACAATCCGCCCCACATGCTCAGGTCCTCTGGGAAGAATTTACTACAGTCAACAAGAACTAGACTGACAACCGTTACCCAGAGGACCTTCTCTTCTGCCGCTCCCAGATTGTGGAATGACCTGCCGGGAGAAATCCGCCAACTCACCAAGAATTTAAAAGAGCTATAAAGACTGATCTCTTCCGGCAGGCCTACCCAGATGAATTTTAAGTGTTTTATTGGTGTTGTATTGGTATTTTAATGATGTACTGGTTTTATGTGCTTTTAATCAGTTTTGTATTTTATGTTTAATGCTGTTCCCCGCCTCAATCCGTTGGGAGAGGCGGGTAATAAATAAATTTATTATTATTATTATTATTATTATTATTATTATTATTATTATTTTTACATAAACACAGGAATCACCCACCCACCCACCCATACATAAACCCCTACACTCTGTGGTTGCTTCTCTGGAGGCTTCCCTCTTCTAAGATGTCGGCAGGCACCACCTTTAGCAGGAAGGGGAGCCTCGCTCTCTGCTTTGCCAGGCAGACTTGGAGAAAGGGGTGGGGGAGTATGAATAGGGATAATTGAGAATTATTTTTTGGTGGAGGAAGTTTCATGGATTTTAATGGTCCAGCCCCAGCAGATTTTGTTTCATTTCCTCCGTTGGCATCAACTTGGTCTGCAGTAAGTTGATCCAAAATGCAGATGCTGTTTGTTTGTTTGTTTGTTTGTTTGTTTTAATAGTGGGCATTTGAGCAAATGGTATCTTTGTTTCTCCCCATTAGGTGTATAAATTTGTGCAAACGGGGTCATAATTGTTTCAGTATATATTTCTAACTGCGATCTTGCGAATGTGAACACAACCACCATCTGTCTGTCCACCGTGAAGTAGGGATGTGTATCATGTCCTTAAAATATCCGATAATGATACGATAAGGTCATTCTCAGACATCTGATTAACAACAACGAAACGATAGAAAAACCTCCGATAAATATCCAATTTGAAAATTTTCAGCCCGATTATATCGGATTATTGGACTGCCATATAAATAAACCTATAACTTCTGTATTTTAAAAGTTAAAGACTTGAAACTTGATCACAGTGCTTATGGAGTATGCCTAAGTATGTGTATGAAATTTGAGATAGATTCCTCCAACCCTCGATTTTATATGAATTTATTAAAGATCGTTTAAGTTCTGACAGGTCAGAATGACAGCTCGCCACGTGCGTTCATTCAGACCTGTCAAAAAGTTGCAGGATCTTTAAAAAATTGGTATAAAATACATGGGAGGAGGGATTGATCTGAAATTTGGCACATGTGTGTAGCAAGATGTGCTAGACATGTGTATGAAATTTGAGATCAATCCCTCCAACCCTCAATTTTATATGAATTTATTAAAGATCGTGCAACTTTATTGAGAGCTGGTTGACCTCGCCTCTATGCTGTCATATTGTTGTCTGCTTTTTTTCCTGTAGGCTTGCATTGGGGGAAACGCGTACATAACATTTTTATTTGAAATAATAATGACATGAAACTTGGGGAGGCAGGACTAGCAAGTTCCAATCTGCAATGTCCAAAATGTTTCATGTCTCTATCTTTTCAAATTAAAAAGTTATAGGGGGTCTCGCAAAAGCCCACCCCCATTGTAACTTCTTTATGTTTAAAGATAAAATCTTGAAACTTGTGGGACATTGAAGATGGGATCTGGCTGGTCATTTGTGGAAAAAAAAATCAGAACAATTGCTCAAACGCTCAATTTTCTATGAATTTTTTAAAGAAAATGCTCGTTCTGAAAGCTGCACATGGCGAGATGTCATTCAGATATCTTGCAAAAAAGCTGCATGATCTTTCAAAAATTCATATATAATACACAGTTGGAGGAATTGATCTGAAATTTCATACACATACTTAGGCATACCCCATTATCACTGTGACCAAGTTTCAAGCCTCTAACTTTTAAAATACAGACATTATTGGCTTTTCTGTCTCAAAAAGCAAATAAATAGGTCTCCAAATTAAATATCGTATTTCCGATAATTATCGGAAATACGATACGATACGATTAACCTCCGATATAATCTGATCAGATTTTTTTTAAAGTGATTTCTGATAACGATACAATACAATAATTTTGGGCATGCACATCCCTAGGTTTGAAGCAAAATCCACATTTTCTCAGGCTTTGCAATGAAGCTCACTTCTGAGAAAACACACACAAACATTCTGCATATTAGGAAAAATGCAGACAATGTCACATGTTTTATAAAAGTGGTCACAAGACTGCAATTTACCACTGTAAAGTTCTTGGATAAAATGATTACTTTAAAAAATTGTACATGAAAAAACATAAATTAAGGAAAATGTGCACAAGAAGGTACAAATTTCCATATGAATTTGGATAGGAAATGTGACGCTCCTGCAGAAATGGACCTGAATGAGCTTAACCTTACAAATCCAACAATCTCAGCAAGGTCAGGATTGACATACCTGGATCAGGAAGGAAAATCATGGCTACGGCAAAAAGAAGAAAGTAACAAATCATTATCGGTGTGATGAAGAAAAGGAAGGTATGCAGATGTCCAGCTGGGAAACCTGTATCTTAGGCAAGAGACACCCAAATTCGGTATAGGGAACTATAATTTTCTTTGTCTTTCATATCATCCTGCAGACGGACCAGTACAAAGCTATTCAGATTTTGGGAGGTCTATAATCCATAGCACAGTGTGCTCAAGCAAATGGTGGGAAGTGAATGTTGTTCCTTGTTCCTGGAACAGTTTGACCAAGTGCATCCATCACTGCTGTGGGCATATTGGCTGGCCTTTAATGGACAGACTGCACGGACTCAACTCTACGTGTTTTCCCCTTACTGGTTTCATGTGCTTCCTAGCCTGAACAGATTTTGATAATTTTTTTAGCCCCAAGAACTATAATCATTCACCTTACCAGGTAATCATTCACTACCATCAGTGACGCTAGCCACCATTTCTCTTTCACTGCCACCACAACCACCACCTTCTTTTTATTTATTTTTGTGTATTATTTTTTTAAAAAAAGATATTTAAAATATACTTCATGTGAAATGTTATTAAAATAAATATACCTCTCTCCACCTCCCAGGGAACCCTAACAATCCCCCCACCCCACCCCACCCCAAAAAATTATGGATTCAGTGCCTTTGATTCCACAGCAGCAGAAAGGACAGCAGCAGTGGGGGTTGGGTTACGAGTACCAGCAGCCATCCTAAGGGAAACTTTGGCAGGAACCAGGTAATAGATGGTTTGATTACTGTTTCACCCCTATAACCAGGTTGGATGACCAATTTGGACATCACAACCCCCTCTTAACCTCCAGCTGAGGTTCCTCTGGCATCACCCAGCCCAGGCACAGTTCACCATCTTTCAGGTCCAAGCGTGTGTTGCAGTGCTGAAGGCTGTTTTATTATCATTGTCATTTTATTACCATTGTCTATATCAACCAACAGTTTTTCTGGGGTCTCATGAGCATCGGCATCGGGCGCCTTCACCTGGCGTTCAGTTCATCCTTCCGTGTTCTGCTTCCCAAAAGTGGATCACTAGGTGGCTCACATTCCACACCGGGCTCCATGCCAGTGAACTGGGCTTCTTACCCATTAAAAGTTCAAGACGGGGAGGGCGAGACAGGCCAGTGATATGCCCTCTGCTCAGTGACCTCGGGAACCCACCTCTAACTCTCCTTCCTCAAAGTTCTGTTGAACTTTCCCTAATGGTCATTGTTTATATCGGTCAGACACATTGTTAAGAAGCAGTGATGTGGCCAAGTGGACCTCCCTCCCTCCCCATGAGCCGGTCAACCATTTTCACCAGGTAGAATCCTCCTAGTGGACTACATGGACCCAAACTTTGCTCTTTTTCCCCTTAATGGCTTCACATGCTCAAACTTGCTTGCCTCAAACATATATATATATATATATATATATACACACATATATAATAGTTTGGATTTAAAAAAAGAAGGACCTCTGTCCCTCCCCACGAGGGAGGGGATCCATCAGCCTGCTTTCTTCCATCATTATCTCCACGCAGAAAACATCAAGAGCTTTCGATGTGATATCCTGTCACAGCCTGGGAGGGTTTCTTTCCCTTGAGTACTGAACAATGAAGAGCAAATATCTAAAATACTCTTCTGTATCAGATGATGCTCAGTGTATTCTACTTAAATGTTACTGGGCAGCTCACTCCATCTATGTGAAGTGGCAACCACACTCCTCCGTTTTTGTCCACCCACCCTCCCAGACACGGATATTTGCAGCCTCTGGAACAGGATGTTTCATTCTGCTATCATGAGTAACTAATAGCCCTAGAGTAGTTCATGGAGGAGAGGGCTATCAATCACTGATTACCTTCCTCATTGTCCCTGCAGTTTTTAATCAGCGTGACCAGTAGAGCCACAGATAATGAGGATACCTAGTCCCTCTTCTGCAGTACTCCACGCTCTTTCCTATCCTTATCTGTTCCTTGTCACCATGCCATTATTCCGCCCAACAACCAGCCACTATGTCTCGAGCTGTGATTGAATTTTCCATATCACGGAGTTTCAGGAATACTTCCCAGCATTTGAGACACGCTTGTCAAGCAACATTAATCTCAATAGCTCGATATGTTGCCATCCTCAGAGTGGTGTATATAAGACAGAAAAATACACTGACTTCTCTGTGACACTTGGTGTCTGTTCCTTGGCCTTGTCGGAGCTATGAAGACCTCTTGCCTTCTCTTTCTTGTCCTTTGCTTGGTGCTCTGTCCTGATTCAGGTGAGTTATTTGTTCCCTTCCAGATAGAACACCTCCCATAAATACTAAGCCTTAGAGCAAATTTGAGATCGATCCCTCCAACCGTCGATTTTGTATGAATTCATTAAAGAATGAATTCTGACAGATCAGAATAACGGCTCGCCACGTGCGTTCATTCAGACCTGTCAGAACGGAAACAATCTTTTAAAAAATCATATAATATCGAGGGTTGGTGGAATCGATATCAAATTTCATACACATACTTAGGCATACCCCATAAGCACTGTGACCAAGTTTCAAGCCTCTAACTTTTAAAATACAGAAGTTATAGACATTTTTGTTTAAAAATATGGCTGCAAAAATACCATTTTTTTCATCATAATTATCGTGAAGACGATACGGTTCAGCTACGATATGTAAGAAGATGATATTTTTTTTGTCTGCAATGACAATAACGATAAACAATGATATTGTTTGGCATGCACACCCCTACAAAAAAGCCCCACCACTGCACCCTACCCCCACCCCGATGCCCGTAGACTCCCCCCAGCCCTGCTCCTTCCCCTTTGCAGATCCCCCAGTACTCGCAGGGATGAGGAAAGAAGCCGCGATGTGCACCCACATCACACCACCATCCTCAGGATCGTCCCAGGACTGCTGGAAGTTTCGGGTTTTCCCAGGGTTTCTTTATCTCTGGGAAAACCCGTGCCCTTTTCCCCCTGCTACTGGGAGTCCATGTGTGTTATTTGGATGCACAGGGAGCATTCAGGGAAATCCCCGGGTGGAAAAGCCAGTGTAGAAACAACCCATGTGTAGTCTGAACAAGTCAATTAAGAACCAACAATCAAATAACAGGGATGATGCTCAGTAAAACGGAGAGAACACTTGCTCTATATGCTGCATTCAGCTTTGCCAGCTCTAATGCAATTAGAAATCCTGGTTTATAATTAGTCATTTTGGTATTATTTTCCCAGTTGTGCCCTTTTTTCCTCCCAGGCTTTACTGAAATAATTGGTGAAGAGAGATGTAAGTTGTACAGTGGTGTCTGTCTATTACATCTGTGTCCTAAAACCATCAAATACGACTATATTGGATACTGTCGTGAAGATTATGTTTGCTGTATCAGGTGAGAATGATGATGTTAATGAATAATAATAATAATAATAATAATGCTACAGCATAACTCTAAATGTGTCTACTCAGACATAAGCCCAATAGTGGTTCAATGAGACCTATGGCCATATATTGAAAACCAAAAAGGAGGAGAACATGGTCGCCCCTACCAATATGTCCACCCCCAGGGGACGTGTCCAGCACCAGGTGGGTGTGCCAACCTGAACACAGCCATGGTCACATGTCTGATTTTATAGCACACAATTAAGACAACTCTGTTCTACATAACATCTTAAGGTTAAAATCACTGACATAACAAGGGAGACATTCAATGTATCTGAAATTAACTTCACTCACTTCAACATTTGTAGTTTTTGCTGTACTTTGTTGCTATACTCTGTGTGATACATTCTCCCCTTCCCTCAAATATCTCATCTGATTGTATACTCATACCACTGCGAGCTGCTACTTAACAAGGCTCTCTGCTGACCGGCCAGCTGGCTGGCTCTTTTATTTTTATTTTTAAAATTCAATTTTGTTTTGAAACTTGCTAAAACTCAATGGATGAACAGAACTGCTTGAAACTTGGCATGGCTAAAGCTCTACTTAAGATCTATCATGATGCTAAGTTTCATCTCCTTATCTCTACAGATGATGCTTTTTAAAAAAACAATTAAAACCTCATTTTTTAAAAAAAAAATCCTAAAAATCAATGAATGAACGGATCTGCTTTGATCTTGTCATGGATAACGTCCTACATAGACGATATCAAAATGCCACATTTCATCTCTTTATCTTTAAAAATGACATTTTTTTAATAATAATAATAATAATATTAACACATCAGTTTTTTTAAAAAAAAGTATCTAAAAATTAATAGATGAACAGATCTGCTTCAAATTTGGCACACCTAAAGCTAAACCTCAGGGTTATTATGGTGCCAAGTTTCATCTCTTTATCTTTAAAACTGATGGAGCTGTAAGCATTTTTGTTAACTCCCATTGACTATAAAGTACAGCTGCCCTTTGGGTGTGGGTAGGATGGGAAAAACCAGAGTATTCTTCAGATTTCATAATTTTCCCACGTCCTGGCTTTGTTACTTGTCCTGGTTTTTCCTGACATATGGTCACCCTACCTACACTCAAGCAATTGAATTGCAGCCTGAATGTAAGTTTGTTTTCGGATCAAAAGGAATTTAATTCATGAGTTGAAATTGTACGATGAGACCATTTTTTTTTTGCTGCTGCCAATTTGTTTCACTTTGCTATTGTGTCTAGTCAAAGAGGCTCTACAATCTTTTAATACAGTACAAGAAATGAATACCTCACACTAGGGATGTGTATAGTATCGGACTGATGTCCGATAACGAACTGATAAGGATGTTATCGGACATCTGGTGACCGATAACAATCAATCCCGAAGGTGTCCCTATTGGATCGGATCTGATATCCATATGTCCAATAACTATTGGACATATCAGATTATCGGACCACCATTTCAGGAGTTTTCCACATAGGCTTGCATTGGGGGAAAAAAAGCTTTCCTCCAATGCAAGTCTATGGGGAAAAACACTGGGCTGGCACTCCCTCCCTCCCCCCAGTCACACTCCTTACCTGCCGCTGTCACCATTGCCAGACCATAGTACTGGTAAACAGGCTTTCCAGCCTGTTCCTCATTACAGTGAAGTGCTGCGTGATGATGTCATCACTTGGCATGTCGCTGTACTGAGGAACAGGCCGGAAAGCCTGTGTATCAGTACTATGGACCAGCGGCGGTGGCGGCAGTGGTGGCAGGTAAGGGGGGAGGTAGGGGGAGGGTGTGAGGGAGTGGGGGCAGGGAAGGAGTGCCAGCCCTGTGTTTTTCCCCATAGACTTGCAAGCCTATGGAGGAAACACCTAAAATGGTCTGTAATCAGATCGGAATTTCCGATATTTATCAGATATCGGATCTAATCAAATTCGGGTACCCCCCAATATGATCGGATCCGATATTTTGAATATCAGAAATTCTGATCAAATTAAGATTACGATATTTCTGGCCGTGCACATCCCTACCTCACAGTTCAAGGGTTTCCATTCTCTTCTCTTTTTCATAGCATTGCTACTACATTGACAATGTTGATTTACAGCAGCAGCAGCAACAAAAGTAATAGTTATATTTCAGTTGTGATAACATGGTAGCATTGTGGGTAAAGATGGAGCCTCTGTGTCCTGCTGTTTTAAATAGTTCTATTATGGAAAGATCGTTGACAGCATTTTATTTTTAGCTTTTTAAATTATTTTAAACTTTGTGTATTAATTCTTTTTAGACTACTTTTCTTTAGTCTTAAGTTGTAATATTGTTGTGTTGTTTATGTATTGCTGTAAAACATAAAGAGAGCATTGGCTATGGGGCAGTGGAGAAATAATAATAAGAAGAATAAGAATAAGAATAACATAGTAATTCTTACAAAATCCCATCCAATTAGCCCAGTTTTTATCAATGTTCCCCACCCCATACATATTTTTCATAATCTATTCATTAATGTATACTTTTTTTGTATGTATTTTGAAATAGAAACAGCTTTGGACAAATTTACCCATTGCCTAAAATATTTGGGAGCATTTCAGAAATGTATCCATTGCTCTGTATGGATTTTTCAATTGAACGTATATTTTATGATCACACCTTTTCTCCCAAAATGCATCGCAAACTAAGAAGTGCATGGATTTCTCATCTCAACTTATATCCAGGACCATGTTTAAATCTGGGAGGTGATAATAGGCTATGTTTGCATGCATGTATACTATGAAAGAGGATATTTCTTATACAAGACAATGATGTACAAAGAATCCAAGAAGATAGGGATGAAATACTTGCAAGTATATACAAGTAACAAGAACTGGGTGGCTGAACTCTTGTATTTCTTGATTTTCTCATTTATAATCTCTAAACTTCTCAGATATCTCACTGAGTGATGATACAGCTCTACTCTGTGCTATCTCTTCTTGAGGAATCCTTTTTTAATGTTGGTCTTGCCACATACACGTGATGGCCTTTTGAAGAATGGAAGGACAGATTGACTGGCAAAAGGAACATTGATTTCAATGCTTCAAAGCACTCTCCTCTTAATAAAAAAAATACAATGCAGATTGCTAATATATTAGTTGTGTGTCCATTTGTGATAGGCAGTGTGTGTGTTGGGGAAATAGCATTATTGTCCATAACACATATTTAAACCAAAGTCTCTCTCCCCCATCTCCCCAAATCTGCCTCTACTGGTTAAGGGTCTAAGGTCGTTATCACACGGGTGGTTTTAAGCACACCTGCCACAACTTTGATCCAGTTCTTTAGCACGGGACATGAGTGACATCATCCCCCTAGCGCTGTTCTCACGCCTTGAGTGCTCCATTTTTTGTTTCTCTTTCAAACTATCCCTGAATGGGCAAAGTCTGAGAAGCATAGGCAGGTATTGCAGGTATCACAGGTACCACAGCAATACCAAGCACGTGTAAATCAAAATGATAGACTCGCAGAGGAAACAGGGGGGGAATTGCAGAAACAAACGGGGGTGTGTGTGTGTGTAGGTGTGATAAAGCTCTGAGAGATGTGCCTCTTATGAGGATAACAAAACCTGGGCAAGATCATAAAGTAGAAGGCAATACCTGCAAATATTGTCTGCAACCATCCCTATGCTCCAAACCTAGCGAGGAATAGCTCATTAGGCGATGTTTCATCCATACTATCATATGTTTTCATTGAAAAGAATAGTACATCACCTACACAGGTGCTTCATAGATAGCACACCTCTGGAGTTACCATCACGCCATTTCAAGTGGCAGACAAAAATTAGCCAGTTCCACATCAGCATCCTTTTCTGGCTTTGCTGAGACAGCAGCACATGGGGGGAAATATTAGTTACTGGGCTTGTTCAGATAACATGCGACGCCATGGTTACGCTGCTAACCCTTTTGCAGCAAATTGTTAGTGAGTGTGTTTAAACTAGGGAAGTGCAGCGGATTGGATCCGATCCACAATCCGGATCCTGTCCATCCAAAAATAGGATACAATGATCCAATTCGATCCGCTCTGCTCCCATGAACCATCCGATCTGATCCGATCTGATCTGAAAGGGCCCAATCCGTCTTGGAGAAAATCAGAAGATCTGACCTCCATTTTGAATGCTTTTCCCCATTCCCTAGTATTGTTTTACAAAAATGCCTATATCTTTTTTTTATTATTTTTAAAGATAGAAGGAAGAAACTTGGCCACATTGCAGATGGCTTTGAGATAGTTATGTGCACAAAATTTCAGAAAAATAGCTCCAGGCATTTTGTGGCTATGAAATTTTGAGTAATGAACCAGGAATGCCTATAACTTTTTTATGTTTAAAGATCCACACATGAACCTTTGCCACATTGCAAAAGGTATGTTGGGACTCATGTGTGTGAAATTTTAGAACCATAGGTCCTTGCCTTGTGTTGCATTTTGTGGCTATGATTTTTTTTTTACTTTAAAAATAAAGAAGTTGAAAAACAGAGACTTTGACAGATAAAAGAGGGGGAAGGCAGGGGGTGGGGTGCAGTTTGACAGCTGTCAAAGTTCAAAGCCTCTGTTTTTGAACTTTTTGGATCATTTAAAGTAAAAAATTCATAGCCACAAAATGCTTGGAGCTATCGTTCTGAAATTTCTCACAGATAACTACCTCAAACCCGTCTTTCATGTAGTTAGTTACATGCTCCTATCTTTAAAAATAAAAAAGTTATAGGCGTTTCTCTCCTCATTTTTCCCACAGTACCTCGCCACTACATACTTGAAGCTATTGTTCTGAAATTGCTTACACATATCAATCCAAATGGTACCTTTAAGGTGGACAAGTTTCATGTTTGGATCTTTAAAAATAAAAAAGTTGAAGCCATAACTGTCTTTACCCCGCTGCTATCCATTTTTTAAAAAAATAATTGCCACACAAGGCAAGCACCTATGGTTCAGAAATTTCAAACACATGAGTCCCAACATACCATCTGCAATATGGGAAAGTTTCATATGTGGATCTTTAAACATACAAAAGTTATAGACATTCCTGGTTTGTTACTCAAAAATTCATAAGCCACAAAATACCTGAAGCTATCTTTCTGAAATTTCTCACAGATAACTACCTCAAACCCATCTGCAATGTGGCCAAGTTTCATCCTTCTATCTTTAAAAATAAAAAAGATATTGGCATTTTGTAAACCAATACTAGGGAATTGGAAAAAGCATTCAAAATGTTGTCCGATCCAAAAACCGGACGTCCGATTTTAATATCAGAATTAGATCCGATCTGATCCAGTGGACCTCCATTTTTTTCCGATCCAATTTTAGGGGAGTTCCGATTCCGATCTGATTGTTTGGGTCCATGCACATCCCTAGTTTAAACCTTGGTTATGTAGCCATCTTGGTTAGGGACGGTTCACATGACATGCTAAGCCATAATGTTTAGCTCAAAATGCTTAACCAATGTGGCTTAGCATGTCATCTGAACTGGGTCACTGAGTGCACTGATATGTCAACAGGAATATATTTAATAGCAGAATGGGAGTGAAATTTGTTCTGTTGATTTGTTTTTAATGTGAATCAGCAAATCCTCACTTACTGTGCCAATGCAGTGACACCGGGCATAATTCTCAGTTCTGAGAAGTTTAGAGATTATAAGGCAATACTGAGAAATAAATAATACAATCACAACGCTTCTTGTTTGTTTCAAAGCACTCTTCAGGTTCTATGGCCTCCTCCTACGTCTGAAATTTGCTGATTTAAGTTTGTGTTTATTTGTTTTACAAATGTATCCAATTTGTACCTCCTGAACAACACAACAACAACAACAACAACAATAACAACAACAACAACAGCTCTGAATGACAACTGAGGTCAGAAGTATGTACACTTTCAAGCTTGCAATGCATTCCAGGAATGGCTTTTGTCTGGGAAAAGGAGTTTCCAGTGCAGCTTAAAGAAAGCAAGCTTTTGTTTGGAGTTGTATTGTTGTTGGTTTTCATCCTGAGGTCTGTGTAAATAAACTTTTTATAAAAGAAATGTCACATGTCTCCAGTGACCTACTCCTAGGAAACTGAAGTCTGAGTAAGCCCTGAAGCCCCTTCAAGTTTTCCCCTCACTGTACTGGGAGCAGGAGTACACAAGTATTTCCAGTATTGTTACGCATGTGACAATACTGTGCAGTGAAGGGGAAGAAAACCATATTTCCTTCAACAGGACATCATGTAGAAAGCTCTTGATGTTCTCTACACAGAATCTATGGAGGAAACAGTGATTCCAATAGAAGTGGCGATATGATTGGCATCTTGACCTGAAAACATTGGTTACGAATATCCATGAACATATAGGGAATAATAAGAGTTGCAATACATTCTTCAAGGTTTTAGTGGTGTGCAAATGGTCTGTAAAATTCATGACAGCAACTGTATGGAAATCACAATTTATGTAAGTAATTTGTCCACATTTTTATGCAAAAGTAGAGTAGTCATGTGCCATACCCAGATTCCCATAGACCACCCAGCGGCTCCCCCAGGATGCTAATCAGGATCAGACAAGCCCAATGAAAACAAAATGGATTTTAAAAAAAAAATTAAAGGACAGCATAGCAGATCTATCTAATGACAATTGGTGTTTGCTGGGAGATTAGAATGGAGTGATTTCACCTCAACTGGACAGGATCTCGGAGAAGAACATTAAGGAAAACCAAGGCGAATTACCAAACAGTTTTTTTATTTGATGGAACATCTGGGATTGGTGGACATATGGAGACAGAAAAATGGAGCACCCAAAAACTACACCTATTTTTTAGAAAGTCATAGTTCCATTTCAAGAATTGATATGATTTTAACAACAAGACAAATGGTGACTAAGGTTAACAAAATTGAGATTTTGCCTAAGTCTTTTTCAGATCACAACCCATTGAGCATGGTCTATAAATGAAAAAATAAAACATTTAAATTGAATTTAAATGCAACATTGCTACAAAATAAACATATTGTGGAGGGCACCAAGAAAAAAAATTAAAATAATTTTTTGAAATGAAAACGAACAGGGGTACAGATTTTAGTATGGTCTGGGAAGCAAATAAAGCATTTATGAGAGTCCACTTTATGCAACAATATATTCAAGCCAGGAGGAAACAACAAGAAAAAGTATACAATATCTCAATTGAGATAAAGAAAACAGAAGAAGAATTAAAGAAAATGCCAGGGAAGAAGAGCATCCTTCAACAAATTTAAATCCTACAACAGCAACTATCCATGTTAACAACGAGAGAAATGGAATCAAGACTGAAATGTCTTAAACAAAGAGACTTTGAATTGGCAAACAAACCAGGAAAATGGTTGGCCTACAAACTGCAAAAAGCAAAACAGAAAAGGACAATAGTGAACATACAGGATAAGGGTGTAGAACTATCAGATGATACAGACATACAAAGGGTCTTTCACCAATACTACTCAAACTTGTATAGAGGGCACGAGATTCCATCAGAAAGGATGTCTTATTGAGGCAATAAGAAAGATCAAGCTGGGAAAATCACTGGGACCGGATGGGTTTCCATGTGCATCTTATAAGAACTTTGAGAAAGAACTTCTAAAACCGTTACAAAATAGGATGAATGCTATACTGACTAGCGGGAAGATACCAGATATGATGGCGAGGTTCCTGCTTCTGCGATTGTTGCTCATGGGGCACGTGCAATGGAATTTTCCTGCAAGTAATGGAGAGCCATTGCGGGAGGACGTGTGCCCTGTGAAGGCGGTTCTGATGTGTATCGGCAGAAGTGGGCAGGACTAGATAGATAGGAATGGGGCACAGAAGTTTTTTTTTTTAATAACTCCTCCAAGATGCGCACAAGCGCGATCACACAACAACATGGGTGGGGTAGGTACTTTGTTAACATTGCTCTATTGCACATCGATATGTCTGTGCAAAAAGAAGAAAAGAAAGAGAGTTAGTTGTCTATGAAACAAGGTAATACCCATGAACACTCTTTTGACAGTGGATGGACTGTTCACTGAGTCAGGGACTCATGAACGGGGGGACACACAAGCAAGGGACTTTGGCATTGTAGCGAGAGATGGGGCAAAGCTGCTACAAAACCTGTCAGCAACTTTCCAGAAAAACTCAGCAGTCATCTCGAGATCACCGCGGGAGTAGGTGAACGTCATGTGGCCCAGTAGGGATGACTGTGATATTTTTCAGGAATAAACGGCTGTGTGGACATGGCCAGAATATCAAGATGGCAATGAAAATGGCACCCATTGCAAAGGGTGTAGTGAATACGTGGAAAGTGAGTTGCAATTCCACTTATTGCTCACAGTGGAAAAGCAATCATTGATTTGCATGAGTAGCCCTGTGCCCAGAAACACCTTAGGCCTTCTCACTTCATAGATGGGAATGCTATGTACAACATTGTGAGCTTTTAGATGGAAATTTGGACTATCACTGCAATGAATAATTTAAAAATTATTTAAAAGTACAGATTGGCTTGCTCCATTGCACACCATTAAAACCCCCAAAGAATGCATTCCAGCTCTTATTATTCCCCTTATGTACTTGGGTATTGCATCGGTTTCATTTGCTGCGCTTTTTTCTCACTTTCTTTCGACACAATAAAAGTCAAATTAATTGATTCATACCATTAAGTATGGTGCTTAGCGTGAAAAGAAACTTTTCCCCTCGATTAGGGATCCTATGTAAACCGCCCAGAGAGCTGCGGCTAAGGGGCAGTATACAAATGTAATAAATAAATAAATAAATAAATAAATAAATAAATAAATAAATGTTGTACCTATTGCTTACTGGACAAGATGTCCATCATACCTTCACTTCTATTGAAATCATTGTTTACTATCTTCCACCATAGATTCCACCATAGATCCCATAGAGCTTCCACCATAGATGCACATCTTGTCCTGAAAACAATGAGTACGAAGTGCAATATCCATGAACATAAGGGGAACAATCAGAGGTGAAATACATTCTTCAGGGTTTTAATGGTGTACAACAGAGCAAGCCAATCTGTTGTTTCAAATAATTTTAAAATTATTCATTGCATCGATGTCCAACATTTCCATCTAGAAGCTCAAGATATTGTATGTAGGATTCCCATCTATGAACTGAATAGGCCTAAGCCGTTTCTGGACAGATAGCTCCTAGTGCAAATCAGTTATTGCTTTTCCACTGTAAGCTACAAGTGCAATTGCAACTCACTTTCCCCATAATCACTATACCCTTTGCAATGGGTGCAACTTGGTCTGCAGTAAGTTGATCCAAAATGCAGATGCTGTTTGTTTGTTTTAATAGTGGGCATTTGAGCAAATGATATCTTTGTTTCTCCCCTTTAGGTGTATAAATTTGTGCAAACGGGGTCATAATTGTTTCAGTATATATTTCTAACTGCGATCTTGCAAATGTGAACACAACCACCATTTGTCTGGCCACTGCGAAGTAGGGATGTGTATCATGTCCTTAAAATATCCGATAATGATACGATAAGGTCATTCTCAGACATCTGATTAACGACAACGAAACGATAGAAAAACCTCCGATAAATATCCGATCCGAAAATTTTCAGCCTGATTATATCGGATTATTGGACTGCCATATAAATAAACCTATAACTTCTGTATTTTAAAAGTTAGAGATGTGAAACTTGATCACAGTGCTTATGGGGTATGCCTAAGTATGTGTATGAAATTTGAGATCGATCCCTCCAACCCTCTATTTTATATGAATTTATTAAAGATCGTTTAAGTTCTGACAGGTCAGAATGACAGCTCGCCACGTGCGTTCATTCAGACCTGTCAAAAAGTTGCAGGAACTTTTAATAAATCATATAAAATACAGGGGTGGAGGGATTGATCTGAAATTTGGCAAATATGTGTAGCGAGATGTGTTAGACATGTGTTTGAAATTTGAGATCGATCCCTCCAACCCTCAATTTCATATGGATTTATTAAAGATTGTGAAACTTTATTGACAGCTGGTTGACCGGGCCTCCATGCTGTCATCTTGTGGTCTGCTTTTTTCTCCATAGGCTTACATTGGGGGAAATGTGTGCATAACTTTTGTATTTGAAATCATAATGACATGAAACTTGGGGAGCCAGGACTAGCAAGATCCAATCTGCAATGTCCAAAAAGTTTCATGTCTCTATCTTTTCAAATTAAAAAGTTATAGGGTGTCCCCCAAAAGCCCCACCTACCACTGTAACTTCTTCATTTTTAAAGATAACATCTTGAAACTTGTGGGACATTGAAAATGGAATCTGGTTGGTCATTTGTGAAAAAAATCAGAGCAATTGCTCAAACCCTCGATTTTCTATGAATTTTTGAAAGATCATACTCATTCTGAAAGCTGCATGTGGCGAGCTGTCATTCAGATATCTGTCAAAACAGCTGCATGATCTTTCAAAAATTAATATAAAATACACGGTTGAAGGGATTGATCTGAAATTTGGCACATATGTGTAGCAACATGTGCTAGACAAGTGTATGAAATTTGAGATCGATCCCTCCAACCCTCAATTTTATATGAAGGTTGTAAAGATCCTTCAACTTTTTGACAGATCTGAATGAATGCCCGTGGCGAGCTGTCATTCTGACCTGTCAGAACTTATAGAAGAAGTATTAAGAGGACAAAAGTTCTTTTGGTTCAAATGTATACAATTGGAACAATGGACGCAAGAATGGAAAAATAAAAATAAAGAGTGTAGAGATAATACAAGATTTGAGAAATTAATAGAATCAAGAGAAAAGGAGGGGGAAAATAAAGGATGGAGATCAACAGGATCCTCTTAAAATATTATGGGAAGATGATTTAACAAAACAAATGAGTGATTATAACTGGGGGAGGATATGGGAATCAAGAATGTGAAAGTTACTATCAGTAAGGATAGAAGAGAATTCTTATAAAATAATTTGGAGGTGGTGTCTAACACCAGTAAGATTACATCAGATAGACAAGAAAATTTCGATGTTATGTAGGAGGGGTTGTCAGGAGGTTGGAACATACTTTCATACGTGGTGGACATGTGAACACGTACAAAATTTTTGGGAAAGGGTTTTTAAAGAAATAAGTGAAATAACGGGAAGCAGAGTGGAAGTAAGTCCAAATTTGGCTTTACTTTCAATTTTTGATAAGGCATATGGGAATCAAAATATGAAGGATTTGATTAACAACCACCTGACAGCCGTTAGATTAATGATAGCAAAGAATTGGAAAATTCAAGGAAATTATACAATAGAAGAATGGTATAAAGAGGTATTGGATATCGCAATTAATGATAAATTAACATGTAACATAAAAGTAAAGAGGGGACTATCTATGAAGAATGATTTTGAAAATATATGGGGGCATTTTTAGAGTTTGTTTTAATTAAGGGGAACAGTTGTACACCTTTAAAAGATTCTTTACAATTTTGGAAGAATGTATAATATAATAGAATAAAAGAAGGTCTCAATGGGTTAGGGGAGCTCTGGGGGGTTGTCAAGGTTATGTTATATATTATTTGTATGTTTTAGTTGTTTTATAAGTTGAAAATAATTTTAAAAAGAACTTAAACGACCTATAATAAATTCATATAAAATCGACGGTTGGAGGGATCGGTCTCAAATTTCATACACATACTTAGTCATATCCCATAAGCACTGTGACCAAGTTTCAAGCCTTTATCATTTAAAATACACAAGTTATAGGTTTATTTATATGGCAGTCTGATAATCCGATATAATCGGGCTGAAAATCATCGGATTGGATATTTATCAGAAGTTTTTCTATCGTATCGTTATTGTTAATTGGATGTCCCGATAATGACTTATCATATCATTATCGGACATTTTAACGATATGATACACATCCCTACTTGAAAGCTCTCTTCTATGGTATGCTCCTTGTTCTGATACCCAACGTGGGACCCTTTGACACAATCTCGGTTTATATTTATTCCATGTTCTCAGAATTGCCCTTCGCACATAGTGATTATTAAATTCTACGTTAACCTTTGCTTTATCATACCACACATAACCATGCCACCCAAATCTCAACTCCAGTAATCTTCTGTTTTTAAACATTATCCATTCTTTCATCCACACTAAGCAGCAGGCAGAGAAATACAACTTCAAGTTTGGGAGGCCCAGACCTCCCCTTTCTTTTGCATCATGTAATATTTTATGTTTAACTCTTGGTTTTTTGCCTTGCCTTATAAATCTAGATATCTCTCTGCTATTGCTGAAATGGTTGTTCCGAGGACACAATTGATATTGTTTGGAATAAGTATAACATTATGCCCAGTGTCACTGTGTTGGCACAGGAAGTGAGAATTTCCAGATTAATATTAAAAAAAAAATTATTAACAGAAAAATTTTCACTCCCGTTCATTTTTTAAATGTATCAGTGATACATGAAGTATCAGTGCACTCAGTGACCCAGTTCAGATGACATGCTAAGTCATGGTGGTTAAGCATTTTGAGCTAAACATTATGGCTTAGCATGTCATGTGAACCATTCCTAACCAAGATGGCTACATAACCAAGGTTTAAACACACTCACTAACAATTTGCTGCAAAAAGGTTAGCGATAGGCTGAACAGATAAAATCCAGGTCAGGGCTCATGTAACTTTAACAGTTGTAGATAAAAGGGAATTTCAGCCAATGTCATTTGTATGCAATTAGTTCCTGGTGATATTCCCTCTTCATCACAGCAGTTAATGGTGCAGGGGCCCTGCCTTCTTTTGTATCTGGTCACTCTAGTATAGTGCCTGCAACTTTAACTGTTGTGATGAAGAGGGAATTTCACCAGGAACTAATTGCATACAAATGACATTGGCTGGAATTCCCTTTTCTCTACAACTGTTAAAGTTACATGAGCCCTGACCTGGATTTTGTCTGGTCACCCTAGTTATCGGCCTAACCTTGGCGTAGCATGTTATCTGAACAGGCCCAGTAACTAATATCTTCCCCCATGTGCTGCTGTCTCAGCAAAGCCAGAAAAGGATGCTGTTGTGGAACTGCCTATTTTTTCACTTGCACTTGAAATGGTGTGATGGTAACTCCAGAATGTGCTATCTGTGAAACACCTGTGTAGGTGATGTACTATTCTTTTCAATGAAAACATATGATAGTGTGGAAGAAACATCGCCTAATGAGCTATTCCTCACTAAGTTTGGAGCATAGGGATGGTTGCAGACAATATTTGCAGATATTGCCTTCTACTTTATGATATTGCCCAGGTTTTATTATCCTCATGGGAGGCTCATCTCTCAGAGCTTTATCACACCTACATCCCCCACTCTGGTTTGTTTCTGCAATTCCCCCTCCATTTCCTATGCGAGTCTTGCATTTTGATTTCCATGTGCTTGGTATTACTGCGGTACCTGCGATACCTGCGATACCTGCCTGTGCCTCTCAGATTTTGCCCGTTCAGGGATGGTTCAAAAGAGAAACAAAAACCCGGAGCACTCAGGGAATGATAACGGTGCTAGGGGGACAACGTCATGTGAGTCCCGTGCTGACGAACTGGATCAGTGTTGTGGCGGGTGTGCTTAAAACCGCCCGTGTGATAACGACCTCAGACCCTTAACCAGTAGAGGCAGATTTGGGGAGATGGGGGAGAGAGACTTTGGTTTTAATATGTGCTATGGACAATAATGCTATTTCCCCAACACACACACTGCCTATCACAAATGGACACACAACTAATATATTAGCCATCTACATTGTATTTTTTTTATTAAGAGGAGAGTGCTTTGAAGCATTGAAAGCAATTATCCTTTTGCCAGTCCACCCATCCTTCCATTCTTTAAAAGGCCATCATGTGTATGTGGCAAGACCAACATTAAAACAGGATTCCTCAAGAAGAGATAGCGCAGAGCAGAGATGTATCATCACTCAGTGGCATATCTGAGAAGTTTAGAGATTATAAATGAGAAAATCAAGAAATACAAGTGTTCTTGTTACTTGTATATACTTGTAAGTATTTCATCCCTATCTTCTTGGATTCTTTGTACATCATTGTCTTGCATAAGAAATATCCTCCTTCATAGTATACATGCTTGCAAACATAGCCCATTAACACCTCCCGGATTTAAACATGGTCCTGGATATAAGTTGAGATGAGAAATCCATGCACTTCTTAGGTTGTGATGCATTTTGGGAGAAAAGGTGTGATCAAAACAGATATGCTCAATTGAAAAATCCATACAGAGCAATGGATACATTTCTGAAATGCTCCCACATATTTTTAGGCAATGTGTAAATTTGTCCAAAACTGTTTCTATTTCAAAATGCACACAAAAAAGGTATACATTAATGAATAGATTATGGAAAACATGTAAGGGGTAGGGAACATTGAGAAAAGCTGGGTTAACTGGATGGGATTTTATAAGAATAACTATGTTATTCTTAGTCTTATTATTCTTATTCTTATTTCTCCACTGCCCCATAGCCAATGCTCTCTTTATGTTTTACAGCAATACATAAACAACACAACAATATTACAACATAAGACTAAAGAAAAGCAGTCTAAAAAGAATTAATACACGAAGTTTGAAACAATTTAAAAAGCTAAACGTAAAAATACTGTGAACGATCTTTCCGTATTGGAGCTATTTAAAACAGCAGTACACAGAGGCTCCATGTCTACCCACAATGCTACCATGTTGTCACAATTGAAATATAACTATTACTTTTGTTGTTTCTGCTGCTGCTCTAAATCAACATTGTCAATGTAGTAGCAATGCTACTGAAAAGAGAAGAGAATGGACACCCTTAAACTGTGAATAGGAGTGTGAGGTAGGGATGTGCACAGCCAGAAATATCTTAATCTTAATTTGATCAGAATGTCTGATATTCAAAACATCGGATCCAATCATATCAGGGGGTGCCTGAATTTGATTGGATCCGATATCCGATAAATATTCGAAGTTCCAATCCGATTATGGACCATTTTAGGTGTTTTCCCCATAGGCTTGCATTGGGGGAAAGAAAGCTTTCCCCCAATGCAAGTCTATGGGGAAAAATACTGGGCCGGCACTCCCTCCCTCCCCCCACTCATGCTCCTTATCTGCCACCATCACCGTCACCGCCCCCAGTCCATAGTACTGCTAAACAGGCTTCTGGGTTGTTCCTCAGTACAGCGACACACCAAGTGATGACGTAATCACTCAGCGCATCGCTGTACTGAGGAACAGGTCAGAAACCTGTTTACCAGTACTACGGATTGATGACGGCAGCAGGTAAGGAGCATGAGTGGGGGGGAGGAAGCGTGAGTGGGGGGCGGAAGGGAGTGCCAGCCCAATGTTATTCCCAATAGACTTGCATTGGGGGAAAGCTTTTTTCCCCCAATGCAAGCCTATGTGGAAAACTCTTGAAATGGTGGTCCAATAATCTGATATGTCCAATAGTTATTGGACGTATGGATATCAGATCATATCCGATAGGGCCTCCTTCGGGATTGATTGTTATCAGTCATCGGATGTCCGATAAACTCCTTATCAGTTCGTTATCGGACATCAGAACGATAAGATACACATCCCTAGTGTGAGGTATTCATTTCTTGTAGTGCATTAAAAGATTGTACAGCCTCTTTGACTAGACACAATAGCAAAGTGAAACAAATTGGCAACAGCAAAAAAAATGGTCTCATTGTACAATTTCAACGGTGACCATATGTCAGGAAAAACCAGGACAGGTAACAATGCCAGGAAGGGGAAAAATTATGAAATTTGAAGAATAATATGGATTTTTCCCATCCTACCCACACCCAAAGGGCAGCTGTACTTTATAGCAGAAATTAATTTTGTATGCAGAAGAGCATGGAAATAGAGCTGCAGGTCAACAATTTGACATTAGCGAAGGAAATGTTCATACTCTGATATTGATTCAGAAGGAAGTGATGAATAACATACCTATTGATAAATAGGTACTATGGTTGTTAGTAAATTGAATTCTATTATAATAAAAATATTTGTTATAGGTAGATATATTTTAGTGGGGTTTTTTTTCTTAGAATCAAAGTTTTTTTTTTCTGTTGGTGGTACTGAAATTAAGGTGTGTCTTAGAATTGATGGCATCTTAGATTCGAGGAAATACGGTATTTGTTAGTGCCAATTCATACGTTTTCAAATGCATGCAATGTCTATAAGATTTTCAGAACTGAATTTTTAATCTAAAAAACTCTGGATTGGATTTCAGTATTTTTATACTGGAAGTGGATTTTTTTATTTTCTTAACTTTGGAAGCACAAATATGAAAGCTGAACTCTAAAATGCCATTCCGGAGCCATGTTGAACAAAAGTATTTTTTGCCGTTCTGCATTAAGGGAATTGAAGTTATACAGGATTCTGTCACCTGCACATTCCCTTGACAGGTGCCACATGCATTTAATTTGTATGACTGGATGCACATGGATATCCAGAAAACATTGTAGTGATGATGCATTCATGAATTGAGTTTTGAGAGATCATGTGACCTGGATGTGGATATGCAATGCCCTCCATCTGCACTCTGTGCCCACATATACCTATGTCTCAAGAAAGGCTTTGGGTGCCTATGGGCTTTGGTTATAAATCACCTTGTTGGCAATAATGTGACTCCCTTCCCCCAGGAACAAACACAATGGGACACTTAACTAGTAAATTACCCATCTACATTGTGTTTTCTTAAGAGCTTTAATCGATTCAAAGCAAAGTTCTTTCAGGCCTTCTGTTCTTCAAAAGGCCATAATTCACATGTTGCAGGTCCCAGCATTAAAACAGGACACCTTCAGCAGGAACAGAGGAAAGCTTGCATGTCTTCCTGTCATCATCTGAGAGATTTAGAGATAATAAAGAAATATTGAGACATCAAGAGAATTATTCAATCATTACAGCTTTATGTTACAAAGCACTTCTTCCATGTCTCATCAGTTTTCTAAATCGTGTGCTATGTTGTACATTTGTTCATTTGAAGGTTTTTTTAAAAAAGTTTCTTCTTCTTCTTCTACAAATGTATCTACTTCGCACCTCCTGGACTCAAACATTCCCCTAAATGCAAGTTGCAGTCAGAAGGATGTACATATTTTGTAACATAAAACTAAAAAGGATGTGCTCTTCTGAAATGGGATAGGAAGAACTGGACCTCCAACAACTGACAATCTCATAGAATCATAGACTCATAGAATAGTAGAGTTGGGAGGGCCTATAAGGCCATCGAGTTCAACCCCCTGCTCAATTCAGGAATCTACCTTAAAGCATTCCTGACAGATGGTTGTTCAGCTGCCTCTTGAATGCCTCTAATGTGGGTTGATACTGGGTTGATCAAGAGTCTGAGGTTGGCAGATCCACCCACCACTCTTCTTTGGGGAGATCCACTTCCGGTTATTCCTATTTCTCAATTAGTGATGTCATTAAAGTTCTATGCAGCCATGATTGGAAAATGGGGACCCATTTTGCCAGGCCCATGGGGTCATGGGACAGGGGCTGCCCTTTGTCTTTATTCTATTGCTGTTTATTCTAATGGTGTTCCATGGAGTTGAACCAGATTAAATCCCTGCAGGTGTGAAATTGAAGAGTTAGGTCACTGGCTTCCTGGCTTCCTTGTGTGTCCTGACTTTTCAGCATCTTCCAAAGGGTATAACCCAGCTAAATTATCATTGGGCTCCAGAAGAGCTTATGGGGTAGGGAACACTAAAAAAAAAAAAAGATAAAATGGGCTGGTAACATTTCCTTGGATTGGATGGGAAAACATCAGCAAATCTGAGGGGATTATTTTTAACAGCTCAGACATCTGTTCCAACGATGGATAGTGTGTTGGCACAAATGAAATGCCAGCGTCACTCCTTTCTCTGCTACTGCTGTTTTACATTTCAGTAGCAATAATACTACAGGGAGACCAGAATGGATTTTCCTCCCATGTTAATCTGTGAGCAAATACAATTGGATGGTTTCAACAGCTTGTAGTGCTGTCAAAGAATGTACAGCCTTTCACACCAGATGCAGTAGCAAGATGGAAGAATTATCAATTGAAACACTGCTTTCATTTTCCTATCATACATTCTGTTTGCCAGGCAAATGGATGTACATTCAGGATACAATCCTATGTACATTAACCTGGGAATACGTCCCATTGAAACCAATGAGGCTTACTTCTGAGTAGACATGTATTGCTTTGCACTGCCACTTTATTCTATTGTTATTTTGGATCACCATTCTCACCTTTTGCAGCAAGGGACACCTCGATGACACCATGCAACTTGATAATAACCCCCTCGCCAATTACACTTCCCTTGTGATTCACAAACGCCTCCCTTAGAAAGGCATTGTTCTTCACCAATTACTTTAGTAAAGCCTGAAAATAATGGAGCACAAATGGGAAAATAATATGAAATGCCTCATAGTTAAAGGAGGCACCGCAGTGCCTCCTTTGTTAAGCATGATCAGTAAAAAAAAAAAAACATTCCACCAGGTTAAAGGGGTAATTGGGGGGGGGGGGGTCATTCAAACATTCATAAAATCTAAAACTTTCACCAATCTTCCTGAAATTTACATGTGCCAGAAAGAAATGTTGGTTTTACATAACCTCAAAATTTCAAGACGATTGGTGAAAGATTGAGGGGAGGATGGCAGTTTAAATTAGAAAAGAAGATAAAATAGGATAACACTATGCTCCTCAGAACATTTGCCTGTGTTCATTCTCACAGGGAGTGTAAGGCTGACTTGCAATGATGGGAATTGTAGTCCAACACCTTTGGAGGGAAGCAGGTTAGGGAAGGGCTGCTCTAAACAAAAAAAGAGAAGTAGGTGGCCCTAAGTTGTTCGCCATGAGTTTTCCACAACCCCACAGTCACCTCTGCATATCATATTCTCCACCCTGTCCTCATGGTTTATCTGCTTTGGGAGAATGAGAATTTCACTTGCACTTTCTGCCTCCTTAGGGAGGATGTGGCGTTAAAGCTCGTGATCCTTAACTCCCAATTTCCCTGCTTGTTCGTGCTTGGTTGGAAACCGTAGAGCCTTAATGTTAGGGATGTGTATCGTATCGTTAGACTTTACGATAATGGCACGATATGCTCTTTATTGTACACATGAGTTACGATAACGATATGATAGAAAAACCTATGATAATCATCAGAGACGATAACTTTTGGGCGATTTTATCTTTTTATCGGACTGCCATATAAATATACTTATAACTTCTGTATTCTAAAAGTTAGAGGCTTGAAACTTGGTCACAGTGCTTCCGGGGTACGCCTAAGTATGTGTATGAAATTTGAGATCGATTCCTCCAACCCTCGATTTTATATGAATTTTAAAAAGATTGTTTCCGTTCTGACAGGTCTGAATGAACACACACGGTGAGCTGTCATTCTGATCTGTCAGAACGGAAACAATCTTTAATAAATTCATATAAAATCGAGGGTTGGAGGGATCGATCTCAAATTTGGCACATATGTGTAGCACGCGGGCGTCCTTGCTGGTGGTGGAGTGCATGTGGCCCCTCCCACCAGTGGCTCTGATGTAGCAATGAGTAAAAATGCTGGTTTATGGAAGGGCATGTTGTGCCCCTTCTGGAAATGAGAATGTATACTTGTTGCATGCCTCCACCTGCAAGAACACTTGTCGCACCCCAACAGCGGGGACACTGGCCCAGCTACAAAGACCCATCAAAGGTTAGCCACTGCACACTTGGTAAAAGATGTATTGTTTTTTTCTTCAAAAGCTTAATTGCAATTTGTACATTTTGGCATACAAAAGAGGTTGTTTTTTTGTTTTGGTTTTTTGTAAGAGTTGCTTAAAGAGATGGGCTCCTATTTCGGGCCCAGTTTATGCAGTTTGCCAAGGCCCTGCCTCCTTCTGGAAAGCTCCTTTGAGGAAGTGTAGATGCTGATACTGGAGGCTTGGTAGGGATTCCATGTAAAATGGATTAAAGGAAGAACTCTCTCTCTCCCTCTCTCTCTCTCTCTCACACACACACACACACTTTTCGCCCATTCTTCAACAGATCCTCAACAGTAGGCTGACCATATGAAAAGGAGGACAGGGTTCATGTAACTTTAACAGTTGTAGAGAAAAGGGGATTTCAGCCAGTGTCATTTGTATGCAATTAGTTCCTGGTGAAATTCCCTCTTCATCACAACAGTTAAAGGTGCAGGGGCCCTGCCTTCTTCTGTATATGGTCACTCTAGTATAGTGCCTGCAACTTTAACAGTTGTGATGAAGAGGGAATTTCACCAGGGACTAATTGCATACAAATGACACTGGCTGAAATTCCCTTTTCTCTACAACTGTTAAAGCTAAATGAGCCCTGTCCTCCTTTTCATATGGTCAGCCTTCTCAACAGGTAAGCAATAATACACCCTGTCCCACATAATGTCTCCAAAATTATCCATTCTTTGCTAAAAGAATTGAATAGGAAATTATTACTCCTCTCACCCACTGAATGGACAAAAAAAATTATGGTGAAAATTTCAGCACAGCACCAGTATTTATTCTCCCAGCAATTTGAATTTTTCTGTTTGTTTGACCCCGTCATGTACACAGCACCTTATATGGTCTAGTTCTGTGTTGAAGTTCATCAGAAAGGGTCTAAGGATTTTTATTTATACCTGAGTGCCCCCAACCCCTGGTCTGCTGACAGTCTTGCACTGTTGGCCTAATTGGTCACACCTGGGGACTGGCACTCTTCTCATGGTTTATGACATCTGAATTAATCCCCCCTGGTAGAGTGGTCATGTTTTCAACCCTTATCAGTTTGATGAACATTTTCACAGGGGAATTCAGCTGTCCACCCTCAATCTCCCAGACTTCATAGTCACACCATCCTGTGTTCCATAAACAGAAAAGGAAGCATGCTAAGAAAGCCCACCTGGCCAGAATATATCAATGGTCCGTTCTCAATAAATAGAAGTCTTTCCCAGACTTCAAAGTCATTGCATCAGCCTGAGCTGGTAGCCTCCAACCAAGGGAGTTAACTCTGGTGGTCATCTTCCCCTCCTTAATTTGTATCACCTGGTGCAGACAACTGATTATATAATACATAGAAATGGAATTCAGTATTCTGAAAGGAAAAGGCTCTCTCACAGAAATTCAGGCATTGATGCACAACGGCTGTATACCAACCTATGCTCCTCGATATACAGAAGTCTTTGGTTCATTTTCCCATACACTAGGAATGTTGCAGAATATCTGGTTGGGGCTTGAGCTCAGTGTTTTCTCACCAGTCCAGCCCCTGAATGCCAGTCCATGGGTTCCTGTACTTTCCCAACTTGGTGTGCACTGAGTTGGGGAAGTGTGGCACTCCCCATTTACCACAAGTGCCATTTTGCATAAGAATCGTGGGTAAATCTTTAGGTAAATTGCTACTGCTGTAATATGGTGGCCATAAATAGTGCCATTTATGCAAAATGTACAGCAGCAAATATATGGAAATGGAGATTTAAATAAGCAATTTGCCCATGATTTTCATGCAATACTGTGGCTCATGGGAAGAAGAGGAGCCATGCACCTGTCACCAGGTGCCTGCAAAATGGTGAATGTCCATTTATGTAAAACTCATGGCAGCAACTGTTTGGAAATCGTGATCTATTTAAGTAATTTCCCCACAATTTCTACGCTAAAGAAGAGGAGTAATGTGCCGCATCCTGGTGCACGCAGACCACCCAGCGACTCCCCCAGGATGCTAAACATGATCGGATAAGCACCAAGTGGTGTGCAGAGTGCATTTTTGGATCCACCTTAGAGATGTCAGAGGAATCTGTTTGGGGGATGGAGTTCTGATACCCATAGATTCCCACTTAAACATCTGCCAGGTGGCTTGACATGCTCTGGCTTAGTCAGGCTGGCTAACAGATTTTCTAGAGGCACACCACTGAAGGCAGGGCTACCTTAACATTCAATATTTTTGAAGATGAACTGTCTAGAGTTGAACAAATAACTTACCTGGATCAGGAAAGAGCACCAAGGAAAGGACAAGAAGAAGAAGGTAAGAGGTCTTCATCACTATGACAAGGCCAAGCAACAGAAACCAAGACTGATGGAGAAGATGGTGTGGTTTTGTGTCTTATATACCACTTTGGGGATGGCAAGAGATTGAGCATTGGAGATTTATCTTGCATAACAAATGTGTTCCAATAAGTGGTTGGTCAAATACTGAGAAGTAGAAGGCATTCAATACACCAAGAACGTCTCGTTCACATAAAATTCAATCATAGCTCCATGCATAGTGGCTGCCAATAGGGTGACATGATGGAGAGATGAGGAGGAACAACTGTGAATAGGATTGGAAGAGCTCAGATTCTACTCAGTTTTCAGCCTTATTACTTGTAGCTTTACCAGCCAGACTGATGAAAAATTTCGGAGATAACGAATATGGTAATGATTGACTCATCACCCTCTCTTCTATATAAAAGCTGATAATGTGAAGCAAGCTGGGCAAACCACCATGGAAGTGAATGGTTTGGTGGACCAGGAGTCAGTAACTGTAAGAACCTCCCTGGTTTGGACTCTTCTACCTTGTAAAATCTCCTTAAAGGACTGGAGAGAAGGGAGAGGTACCCTTCAATATCCATAGTTCAGAAGCCCAATCTTTATGGTGGTAAGATGTCCTGGGAAGCCTACCTTTCCCAGTTTGACATGATTTCCCTAATAAATGGCTGCAGCAATGAACAGAGTGGATTCCAGGCAGCCGACCTGAATGGAGCATCTCTATACCTCTGACAGAATTTGCCAACAGATAAAAAGCAGAGTAATCCAGATTTAGTAAAAGCCTTGGATCTGCGCTTTGGAGCAGTGCACCAACTTGAGCTGGCCAGGATGCAGTTCAGGGGTTACATGAGGAAGGGGAAAAGGGGCCCTCCTAGAAGTTGCTGAGAATCTTAGATGTCTTCTGGGAATAGAATATCAGAATTCAATTGGAGGGATTCAGGAGATGCTAGAAGAGGACCAATTTCTTGATGAGAAGAATGATGTGGACGTCCCCATCAAAATCATGGAGCAGTGCACAAAAAACTTGCGAAGAGAAGAGGAAATTGCTACTGAGACCAAAGATTTCTCTGCAGCTACTGTCATAGGGGGGCAAGGCCTGGAGCCTGACTCTGGGAGCCTATGAACAGAAGCACTTGCTTTGTTTAATCTGCTGACCTCACAACTCTGGGCACTGAAAGCAGGGATGATACAAGTGCACAATGCAAAGAAACAGGTGAAAGCCTCCAAGAGTTGATCTCTGAATTTGTTTACGGACTGGACTCTTTCTTCTAGGTATCTGTATTGATTTTTCTTGGAACTATCCTATATGGTTCTTTGCTAAAAGATTCTTCCAAGTTTTGCTTAACCCTGTGCATTTGTGTCTCATAGGGAAAAATGGCTACAATAGGATGCTTGTTTAAAGTGGTTTGGGGTCCAGACCTCTTAAGAAGGGGAAATATTGTGATGCGTTTGAGGTCAGTCTGTATTTACTCCAAGGGTCTCTTCTGATTCAGTGCTGCTGACTACAAAGAAACTAAGGATTTTCCCCAACACAGTCTTTTGGGCAAGTTATCTAATTCAGTTGGGAACTTTTGTTGTACAAGTGCTAAAGGGATAGGAGGAAATGAATCTGGGGGGAGGGTGGATCTAGCGTGCCCAGATCGCCCAGGGTTTCCTGGTCCTAACCGGGAAAACTGGGGTGATCTGGGCCAACCGGGGTGGTGGTGGGGGCAAACCAGGCCTTGAGGAGCCCGGATGGTGGGTCCTCCACTGCCGCCAGGTCTGCCACCGCCGCCGGGCTCATGAGGCCAGAGGCCGCACGGAAGAGGCGGGGGAGGGCTGATTCCAGAAGTGATGTCGGCCTCCCCTGCCTCTTCTACGCGGGCATCCAGGCTCCTCGGGGCTCGTCGTCATTGCAACAAACCTCAAGGATGCAGAGGCCTCACAGAAGAGGTGGGACAGGGCTGATTACATCACTTTCAGATTTGGTCCTCTCCCGCCTCTTCCATGCGGCCTCTGGCCTCACGAGCCCGGTGGCGGTGGCGGAGGACCTGGCGGCAGCAGCAGTGGAGGACCCGGCGGCAGCGGCAGTGAAGGACCTGGTAGGTCCGGGCTGTTTTTTTTGGGGGGGGGTGGCTTGGTGGTGGGGTTTGTTTCAGGTGGGGGGGTGTCTGCTTGTTGGCCACATGGCAGGCGGCCTTTTTAAAAATTTTTATTTTATGTTGGGGGGGGGTCTGCTTTGGTGGGCACACCCCTTTGTTTTCCAAAATCTGGTCACCCTAATCTAGGCCAAAATGAGAGGATGGCTTTTGTCTGAGAAAAGGAGATTCCTTTGCAGATGAGAGGAAGCAGGGCCTTGGTTGGAGTTGTGATGCTGTAGCCCTTCATTCTGAAATCTGTGTAAATAACCTTTTGTAAAAGAAATGCCACATGTCCCCAGTGGCCTCCTTCTAGGAAACTGAAGTCTGAGTAAGCCCTGAAGCCCCTTCAAGTTCTCCCCTCACTGGTCTGGGTGCAGGAGTGTAACAATATTTTCAATATTCTTATGCATGCCCTCCACTGCTGTACAGTCAAGGGGAAGAAAACCATCTGTACAGCTGAAGGATTTCACATGGAGAGGGCTTAATGTTCTCTACACAGAATCTATGGTGGAAGGTAATAATCAATTATTTCAATAGAAGTGAAGGTATCATGGGCATCTTATCCTGAAAACAATGGGTACAAAATGCAATACCCATGAACATGGGGGAATACTAAGAGTTGGGATGCATTCTTCATGGTGTGCAAAGGTGGAAGCCGAGCTGTTCTTTTAAATAGTTTTTAAATTATTCTTTGCACTGATGCCTCCCATTTCCACTCAGTAGCTCAAGATATTGTTCATAGGATTCCCATCTATGAACTGGAAAGGCTTAAGGTGCTTCTGGACACACATGTCCAGTAAACAGCAACTCACTTTCCACCTATTCCCTATATACCCTTTGCAGTAGGTGCCATTTTCATTGCCGTCTTGGTACTCAGTCTTGCGGACAGTATCTGTTGTGATTGGCCAGGCCTCATTCTGTGGCAGTATCCAACAGCATTTCACAAGTTGCCAGATGTGCCTGTGAGCCCACAAAAGGTTCCCTACTGCTGGATTCAGGATTCTGATTGACGGGGGATGGAAATTGATTCCTGCATCCAGGCATGATAATGGAAATGAGACCATCAGGGGGGGGGGGTTTGGAGGCAGCAGTACATTTATTCCTTTATTACATTTATATACCACCCAATAGCCATAGGGGCAGTTTAAAAAATAAATTTACATCCAGTTCAGTTGCGATGGCAGCACTAAATTGTGTCCAGTGGGGGGGGACGGGGGACAACAAAAATAGACACACAGACATGGCTGGGATAAGAACATAAGAAGTGCCATGCTTGATCAGACCAAGGGTTCATCTCATCCAGCACTCTGTTCCCATAGTGGCCAACCAGCTATCGACCAGGGACCAAAAAAGCAGGACATGGTGCAACAGAACCAGCAACTGGTGCACACAGGCTCAATGCCTTAGATACTGGAGGAAGTACATAACCACCAGGGCTATTAGCCACCAATAGCCTTCTCCTCCAAGACTTTATCCAACCCCCTTTTAAAGCCAACCAAATTGGGGGCCATCAAAACATCTTGTGGTGGTGAATTCCATAATTTAACTATGTGTTGCATGAAGAAGTACTTTTTTTTTAATTTGTCCTGAAACTCCCACCAAACAGGTTCATGGGTAGGCCCCGGGTTCTAGTATTTTGAGAGAGGGAGAAAATGAGATTATGGGATAAACTGACTACAACTTTCTTGACTTACTTGAATAGGCTTGGTGCGGTATAGGGCATGGATTGTGCATGCTGAATGGTTCCTCTTCCTGGCCTGCATGCCAGAGCACTGATGTTGGATGGAAGAGCCAAGGGTTCACCATGGCTCTGACCACTAATATGACCCCTATTCCACCACCACGGATGTATCCAGGTCACAGCTAGTCTGGTCTTGGTGCCATGTCCCGGAGATCCCTTATGGGTAGGCTGACCATCTGAAAAGGAGGACAGGACTCCTGTATCTTTAACAGTTGTATAGAAAAGGGAATTTCAACAGATGTCATTTGTATATATGAAGAACCTGGTGAAATTCCCTCTTCCTTACAACAGTTACAGCGGCATGGGCCTGCCTTCTTCTGTATCTGATCAAGCGGGCAGGGACCCTGCTGCTTTAACTGTTGTGATGAAAAGGAATTTCATCAGGTGCTGTATGCATACAAATGACATCTGCTGAAATTCCCTTTTCTCTACAACTGTTAAACAGACAGGAGCCCTGTCCTCCTTTTCAGATGGTCACCCTACTTATGGGAAACCTCACCACAGGAAAGCAAGGAGCCCAATCACATACTCTGTGAAAAATGTTATAAGATGAAGCATCCAGATAGAATTTACTGATAGTGGGCACAGTAAGTTAGCCTCAATGGCAGTTGGTATCTCATGACTGGGTCTCCAAGCCCAGAGAGGTGAGACTCAGGTATTTCCCATCATCCTAAACCTGCTTCCAGATGCTCACCAACTTGAACCCCCCACCCACTAAGTGTGCCTACACCTTTCTGCCAAACCAACTGAAAACAAATCAAACTGAAACTAACATATCGATCATATTAATATATGGATATTAATACCCCAATGCACCCTGTTCACAGTGTAGAGTAGGTAGAAAGACCTGTTGCAAATAGCCAATAGTAGGCTGACCATATGAAAAGGAGGACAGGGCTAATGTAACTTTAACAGTTGTAGAGAAAAGAGAATTTCAGCCAGTGTCATTTGTATGCAATTAGTTCCTGGTGAAATTCCCTCTTCATCACAACTGTTAAAGTTGCAGGGGCCCTGTCCTCCTTTTCATATGGTCAGCCTAGTTATACCTCCACTTTCTGTCCTTCTCTCTCCTCTAGTTTTCTTTCCCCTTCAGCTCTGTTTTTCTATTATTGGGTACCCAAACAGGGCTCAAGGGAACCTAACAAGGCATCATCAGCACCCTATCATCATTTTAGGGATTGCCCCTAAAGATTATTTAAAGATCAGTAATAGGCTGACCATATGAAAAGGAGGACAGGGCTCATGTAACTTTAACAGTTGTAGAGAAAAGGGAATTTCAGCCTGTGTCATTTGTATGCAATTAGTTCCTGGTGATATTCCCTCTTCATCACAACAGTTAAAGTTGCAGGCACTATACTAGAGTGACCATATACAAAAGAAGGCAGGGCCCCTGCACCTTTAACTGTTGTGATGAAGAGGGAATTTCACCAGGAACTCATTGCATACAAATGACACTGGCTGAAATTCCCTTTTCTCTACAACTGTTAAAGTTACAGGAGCCCTGTCCTCCTTTTCAGATGGTCAGCCTAGCCAATAGAGGAATAGCCCAAAAAATCCCATGTGGCCCTAAAGAGCAACCAGCAAGGCCTACACTGATTACAGAGAGTAAAAGATGCAGAGGGAGGGGTTAATACTGCCCTGCAAGCCCTGCCCCTCAACCATACAGTCATACAAAGTGCCAGGTCATTTAACCTCTCAATGAAGCCACCTCCCCCCACTCCATGTATTCTCTGCACTGAAATAAGTCAGCCATGAGGGAAGATATTAGTTCCTGGGCCTGTTCAGATAACATGCTAAGCCATGGTTTAATTGCTAACCCTTTTGCAGCAAATTGTTAGTGAGTGTGTTTAACCCTTGGTTATGTAACCACCACGGTTAGGAATGGTTCACAAAACACACTAAGCCATAATGTTTAGCTCAAAATGATTAACTGCAGTGGCTTAGCATGTCATCTGAACAGGGTCACTGAGTGTACTGGTGTGTCAAAGGGGATATATTTAAAATAGGGAGTGAATTTTTTTCTGTTGAATTTCTTATGTGAATCAGCCAATCCTCACTTACTGTGCTAATACATTGAGACTGGGCAAAAGGATGCAGGAAAAGCACCCAAACCAATAGGCAAAGAATGGAAATTGATTGCCATTGACTTGAGTACAGCCAACTCTACCAGGTAAAATTATCCGATTACGATCCTGGCTTCTGGATCATCCGATCTCATCCAAACTGGTCAGAAAGGACCCAATCCAGTTCGGATAAAATTAGAGGATCAGACCTCCTCCTCCCCCTCATGCTCCTTACCTGCCAGGGACGTCCACTGCCATCCACTGCCCCCTTCTACTGAGATACAGGCTTCGTGGCCTGCCTCTTAGTAGCGCGCCAGGTGATGATGTCACCCGGCACACAACTGAGAGGCAGGCCGCGAAGCCTGTTTCTCAGTAGAAAGGGACAGAGAACGGGGAGGGGGAGGGGGAGGGGGAGGGCCCCCCCACTTACCTGCTGGGGCAGTCACTTCCCTCCGGTACTCCAATCTACTGAGAAACAGGCTTCATGGCCTACTTCTCAGTAGAGCGCTGGGTGATGATGTCATCAACTGGCGCTCTACTGAGAACTAGGCCATGAAGCCTGTTTCTCAGTAGATCCAAGTACCGGAGGGAAGTGGCCACCCCCGCAGGTAAGGAGCAGGAGGGGGGAGGCAGGAAGGCCCCCCCACTTACCTGCCGGGGTGGCCGCTTCCCTCCGGTGCTTGAATCTACTGAGAAACAGGCTTTGCAGCCTGTCCCTCAGTAGCGCGCCAGGTGTTATCACCTGGCGCACTACTGAGGGACAGGCCGTGAAGCCTGTTTCTCAGTAGATCAAAGCACCGGGGGGAAACGGCCACCCCGGCAGGTAAGGAGTGTGAGTGAGGGGGAAAGGACAGGGAGGGGGGAGTTAGGCCCCCACTCACCCACGCACCGCCATGTTTTCCCCATAGACTTGCATTGGGGGAAAGCTTTCTTTCCCCCAATGCAAGTCTATGGGGAAAACACCAAAAATGGCGACCGATCCGAAAATCAGACGCCCGATTTTTGGATCGGGATCGGGTCCGATCTGATCCGAGGGACCTCCAATTTTGTCCGAACCGATCCAGTACAACGTCAGAGGTCCCGATCTGGGTCCCGATCCGATCCGTGGGGTCCCTGCACATCTCTAGAAAATACATGTTTCAAATCCTCAATATAGATTTCCCCTTTTTTTTCTTTCAACTTTAGAACTGGAAATATGAAAGCTAAACTGTAAAATGCCATTCCAGAGCCATGTTTTAACTCAAGTATTTCTTCCTATTCTGTATCAAGAGAGTTGCAGTTATGACGGATTCTGTCTCATGAACATCCCCTGGTGGAGTGCCACATGCACTCACATTTAATTTGGAAGACTGGATGCACTTGGATATCCTGAAAACATTGTGGTGATGATGAATTCATGAACTGAGATCTGCTAGATCACGTGACCATGGGTGGATGTGGCTATGCAATACCTTCTTTGTGCCATGTGGTTACTATAAGCCTCTCTTTTGAATAGGACTCTGAGTGTCTATAGACTTTGTTTATAGATTGCCTTGCTGACAATAATGTAACTCCCTCCCCGCCCCCATAAACAAACACAATGGGACACTCAACTGGTAAATTCCCCCTCGGCACTGTGTTTTTATGAAGAGCTTTAACGTATTCAAAGCCAAGTTCCTTCCATCTGTCTGTTCTTCAGAAGGCCATAATTCACATGTTGCAGGTCCTGGCATTAAAACAGGACTCCTTCAGCAGGAACAGAGCAGAGTGGGCATATCTTCCCATCATCATCTGAGAGATTTAGAGTTAATAAAGAAATATTGAGAAATACAAGAGAATAATTCAATCACAATAGTTTCTGTTCCCATGTCTCCTCCTCCTATGAGGGAGATTTGCTCATTCTAGGTTTTGTTTGGTTGATTGTTTCTACAAATGCATACAATTTGCACCTCCTGGATTCAGACTTTGCCCTAAATGCAAGTTGGGGTCAGAAGGATGTACGTTTCTGAGATTGCAATACGTTCCAGTCATTTACCAATTTACGCAGAAAAATGCATTTCAAAATGTGCACAAATACCCTTTAGTTGATGGATACATGATTCCAAAAACTATGAACATTCAAAACATTCAAAACTGTGCAAAAAATTGAAAATATTCATATGCAATTAATATCCTTTTTGTTGTTGTTGTTGTAAAATAAAAATTACAAAATGTGCTGTACTGAACTAGGATAGAATGAACTGGACCTCCAACATATCACGATCTTGGCAAGTCCAAGATTGGCAGATCCACCCACCCATCCACCACCCTTCTTTGGGGTGATGCACTTCCAGTTATTCCTCTGTTCCGATTCGTGGTGCCATTAAAGTTCTATGGAGTCATGCTTGGAAAAAGAAGGGGAAGCTTTCTCCTGGACCCACAGGGCCCATGGAACAGGGGCTGCCCTTTGTCTTTATTTTAGTGCTAGTTATTCTAATGGTGTTCTGTGGAGGAGAACCAAAATAAATCACTGCAAATGTGAAATCTGAGAGTTAGGTCATTGGCTTCCTGTCTTTCTCTTGTATTCTGACCTTTCAGCATCTTCCAAAGAGTTAGGGCATAACCCGTCTATAATACCATGGGGTGCATTTGCTCCAGAAGAGCCTATGGGGGTGAGGAACACTGAGAAAAGATTAAAAGGGCTGGTAATATTTTCTTGGTCTGGATGGGGAAACCTGATCAACTCTGAAGGTTTTTTGTTTCAAAGCTCACCCATCTTTTCCAACAATGGGCAGCATCTTGTCCCAAAAGAAATGCAAGTGTCACTCCTTTCTCACCTTACACAGCAAGGTTGACCTGGACGGCACTCTCCGACTGAATAATAACCGAACGATTCACAAAACTCGAGCGGTTCACAAAAGCCACTCAAAGAATGACATTTTTTTTCACCAATTACTTCAGTAAAGCCTGAAAAGAACGGAGCACAAATTGGGAAATATCATGAAATGACTCATATTAAGCAAACATTCTAATTCCATTACAGCCAGCAAAGTTGTTGGCATACAGAGCTGCTTTACTGTTTATTTTACTGATTACCATTCCTTTTATTGTGTCTTAGAAAATGTTATTTTGTATAAAAAGTAATTTTAAAGAAGCTGGTGAAAATGGGCACCATTGATCTATTATCTTACCTATTTCTCTTTAGAATGTTAATTGTTAATGTATGTTTTAGAGTGGTTTGTCCAAACATATAGTGCAATCTTACACACTTGTTGTCTACTCAGAAGTAGACCCCATTGGGTTCAATTTGACTTATTTCCAGGTAAGAGTGTATAGATTGACAGTGTTAGACATAGAGTAGATCTACTGGGTTGTATCCAATGAGGGCCCTGTGCCATTGGTCCCGGTTGTGAAGTCCCATGTGGGTGTCCTTGCTGGTGGTGGGGTGCATGTGGCCCCTCCCACTATTGGCTGTGATGTAGCAATGTGTGGAAATGCTGGTTGGTGGAAGCGAAGATTGTGCCCCTTCTGGAAATGAGAATTTCCACTTGTTGCATGCCTCCGCCAGCAAGGACACATGCCTGCCTCAGACACTGAGGATGCTGGTCCAGCTGCCAAGGCCCATGTTTATTTATTTATTTATTTATTACATTTGTATACCGCCCCATAGCCGAAGCTCTCTGGGCGGTTTACATAGGATTAAAAACAATTAAAAACAATATACAAAAATTAAAACAGCAAAAACATACAACATACACACAATCTGTACATTAAAAAACCACTTCAACACTTCAAAAAACTACAAAAACAAAACAAAACAAAACAAACCCAGGCTCCTCAGATATTGCCAAATGCCTGAGAGAAGAAGAAAGTCTTGACCTGGCGCCGAAAAGATAACAATGTTGGCGCCAGGCGGGCCTCGTTGGGGAGATAGTTCCACAAATGGGGAGCCACCACAGAGAAGGCCCTCTCTCTTGTTGCCGACCTCCGAGCTTCCCTCGGAGTAGGCACTCGGAGGAGGGCCTTAGATGTTGAACGTAGTGTTCGGGTAGGTTCATGTCGGGAAAGGCGTTCCATCATATTTATTTATTCATTTATTTTATTCCATTTGTATACCGCCCCATAGCCGAAGCTCTCTGGGAGGTTTACAGAAATTAAAAACATTGAACAATGAAAACACCAATATACAAAATTGGTATATTCAGTGGGTAAAATACTACTCACTGAAATTAAAGGAACTTAGGTTAGCCACTGCACTCTTGGTAAAAGAGGGTTTTTTTCCCCCTTCAAAAGGGTAAGTAAAGTCACTATGAATTTACAGGAAAAAGTTCATCACTGTTAGCAAACAGAGTCCGAAAGAAAAGAATTAGAAATAAACTTTGGGCGATGAACTCAAAGGAAGGATCTAAAACACATGATCAAAAAGAAATGGGAGAAATGTTGCAAGCATTGCAGGTTTTAAACTTTTAAACTATTATATTGTATCTTATTATCTTGTATGCTAAGGTTTTGATCACTGTGCACTGCCCAGAGAGCTTCAGCAACTGGACGGTATAAAAATGCCATAAAGAAATTAAAAAAAACATTTCAAAAAGATTCCAACTTCACCCTCGCCAAGGCTTGACTTTGCCCTCGCCAAGTGAGGCTGGCTGGCAGATTTCTCAGAGGCATGACAGTGTGGGCAGGAGTAAGAGAGGACCTCCTCTCATGCATCCACCTGCCTCCATTGCTGCACTGGGGCTGTAGTAGCAGGCATGGGAGGAGGAGAGAGGTGGAACAGACCCCTGTCATTGATGTAAGTGTCACAGTCTGCTCCCTTCCCAATATCCCATCCCTGCTACCATATGAGTGCTGGTTATATGATGCAAGTGTTTCCTTCTTCCTGAAGAGGCATTTTGTCTAGAGCTGAACAAATAACTCACCTGAACTGGGAAAGAGCACCAAGGTAAGGGCAAGAAGGAGAAGGTAAAAGGACATCATAGCTGTGGCAAGGCCAAGGAAAAGAAGCCAAGACTGATACAGAAGATGGTGTGTTTCTGTGTCTTATATCTCACTTTGGGGATGGCAAGAGATTGAACTACTGAGATTTATCTTGCATGACAAATGTGTTCCAAGAAAAGGTTGGTCAAATACTGAGAAATACAAGGCATTCTTTGCAATGGGAACATCTTGATAACATAACAGTCAACCACAACTCCACGCACAGTGGCTGCCAATAGGGTGAAATGAAGGTGAGATGATGGGGAACGTCTAAGAATAGGAAAGATTGTGGTGTAACACAGAGGAAGAGTTTGGCATCAACTCAGTTTTCAGCCTCATTATTTGTAGTTTTACTGGTTGCACTGATGAAAAATGGCAAGGACAATGAGGAAGGTAATGATTGACTAATTGCCCTCTCTTCCATAGGAAAGCTGCAGGTGGTGAAGCAAGAGGGGTAAGCCATCATGGGAGTGAATGGTTTGGTGGACCAGGAGCCAGCAACTGTAAGAACCTCCCTGTTTTGGACTCTTCCACTCCATATACTCCCCATAAAGGACTGGAGAAAGGGAGCAGAACCCTTCAATATCCATAGTTCAGAAGCCCACTCTTTATGATGGTAAGATGTCCTGTGGAGTCTACTTTTCCCAGTTCAACATAATTTTCAGGATAATTGAATGGGGGAAAGAACAGAAAGGGGGATTCCTGGCAGCCAACCTGAGTGGATCAGCTCTATACCTCTGACAGAATTTGCCACCAGATAAAAAGCAGAGTAATCCAGATTTAGTAAATGCCTTGGATCTGCGCTTTGGAGCACTGCACCAACTCGAGCTGGCCAGGATGCAGTTCAGGGATTACATGAAGACAAAAATGTGCCCTCCCAGAGCTTGCTGAGAATCTTAGATGTCTTCTGGGAATGGAATATCAGAATTCAATTGGGGGGATTCAGGAAATGCTACCAGAGGACCAATTTCTTGATATTTCTTTCTTTATTTATTTATTACATTTGTATACCGCCCCATAGCCGAAGCTCTCTGGGCGGTTTACATGGGATTAAAAACAATTAAAAACAATATACAAAAATTAATCAACAAAAACATACAACATATACACAATCTATACATTTAAAAACCACATAAACACTTCAAAAACTACAAAAACAAAACAAAACAAACCCAGGCTCTTCAGATATTGCCAAATGCCTGAGAGAAGAGGAAAGTCTTGACATGGCGCCGAAAAGATAACAATGTTGGCGCCAGGTGAGCCCCGTCGGGGAGATCGTTCCACAATTGGGGAGCCACCACAGAGAAGGCCCTCTCTCTTGTTGCCGACCTCCGAGCCTCCCTCGGAGGAGGCACTCGGAGGAGGGCCTTGGATGTTGAACGTAGTGTTCAGGTAGGTTCATGTCGGTAAAGGCGTTCCATCAGGTATTGTGGTCCCAAGCCGTGAAAGCCTTTATAGGTTAAAACCAGCACCTTGAACCGGGCTCGGAAACATACAGGCAGCCAATGCAAGCGGGCCAGAGTAGGTCTTATATGTTCGAAACTACTGGTTCCAGTTATCAATCTGGCCGCTGCATTTTGCACAAGCTGCAGCTTTCGCACCCCCTTCAAAGGCAGCCCCACATAGAGTGCATTGCAGTAATCTAACTTGGAGGTTACCAGAGCATGGACAACTGAAGCCAGGTTATCCCTGTCCAGATAGGGACGTAGCTGGGCCACCAACCGAAGTTGGTAGAAGGCACTCCGTGCCACTGAGGCCACCTGCGCCTCAAGTGACAGAGATGGTTCTAGGAGAACCCCCAAGCTACGAACCCGCTCCTTCAAGGGGAGTGCAACCCCATCCAGAACAGGTTGAACACCCTCCATCCGGTCAGCGGAACCACCCACTAACAGCGTCTCAGTCTTGTCTGGATTGAGTTTCAGTTTATTAGCCCTCATCCAGTCCATTGTCGCAGCCAGGCACTGGTTCAGCACATCCACAGCCTCACCTGATGAAGATGAAAAGGAGAAATAGAGCTGCGTGTCATCAGCGTACTGATGACAACGCACTCCAAAACTCCGGATGACTGCACTCGTCGGTTTCATGTAGATATTGAACAGCATGGGGGACAAAACTGACCCCTGCGGAACCCCATACTGGAGAATCCACGGGGCCGAGCAATGTTCCCCAAGCACCACCTTCTGGAGCCGACCCACCAAGTTGGAGCGGAACCACTGCAATGCAGTGCCTCCAACTCCCAACTCAGCCAGTCGTCCCAGAAGGATACCATGGTCGATGGTATCGAAAGCCGCTGAGAGATCAAGGAGAATCAACAGAGTCACACTCCCCCTGTCTTTCTCCCGACATAGGTCATCATACAGGGCGACCAAGGCTGTTTCCGTACCAAAACCAGGCCTGAAACCCGACTGAAATGGATCCAGATAATCAGTCTCATCCAAGAGTGGCTGGAGCTGGCTTGCAACCACCCGCTCCAGGACCTTGCCCAGGAATGGAACATTCGCTACTGGCCTGTAGTTATTAAGATTTTCAGGGTCCAGGGAAGATTTCTTTAGGAGTGGTTTCACTGACGCCTCTTTCAGGAGGCCTGAGACCACTCCCTCTTGCAAAGAGGCATTAATCACTTCCCTGGCCAGCCAGTTGTTCCATCCCTGCTAGCTTTTATTAGCCAAGAGGGGCAAGGATCCAATATGCAAGTGGTTGCACGAACCTGTCCAAGCACCTTGTCAACATCCTCGAGCTGCACCAACTGAAATTCATTCAAGAAAACAGGACAAGCCTGTGCTCTGGATACCTTACTAGATTCATCTGCTATAACACTGGAGTCTAAGTCCTGACGGATGCCAGAGATTTTATTCTGGAAGTGCCCAGCAAATGTATTACAGTGGGCCTCAGATGGTTCTACCATGTCCTTGGGGCCAGCATGTAAAAGCCCCTGGACAACTCTGAAAAGCTCCGCTGGGCGGCAGGTTGATGATTGAATAGTGGCAGCAAAGTATTGTTTTTTTGCTGCCCTCACTGCCCCTGAATACAGTTTACCATAAGCACTTACCAGTGTTTGATTGCATCCATCAGGAGTTCGTCTCCATCTGCCCTCAAGCCGTCTCCTGTTTTGTTTCATCACTCTCAGCTCTGGGGTATACCATGGAGCCGTTCGAGCTCTACACAGGAGAGGGCGCTCAGGAGCAATCGTGTCAACTGCCCGGGTCATTTCTGCATTCCACAGATCAACCAGGGTTTCGACAGGAGAGCCAGCCCTATCAGCTGGAAAACTCCCCAGAGCCCTCTGGAAACCATCTGGATCCATTAGCCTCCGGGGGCAGACCATCTTAATGGGTCCCCCATCCTTGCAGAGGGGAAAAGCCGCTGTAAGTCTAAACCTCAGCAGGTGGTGATCTGACCATGACAGAGGGGTTGATGTAAAGTCCCCCACTTTCAGATCCCCATCTCCATGTCCAGTTGAAAAAAACCAGGTCTAGAGTGTGCCCTGCTACATGCGTTGGGCCGATGGTATGTTGGGACAGTCCCATGGTTGTCTCCATGAAATCCTGAGCTGCCCCAGATAAAGTGCCCTCGGCATGAATGTTGACATCCCCCAGAACCAAGAGTCTGGGGGACCTCAACAGTACCCCAGAGACCACCTCTGTCAGCTCAGCTAGGGAGTCTGTTGAGCAGCGGGGTGGGCGGTACACCAACAGAATCCCTAATCTGTCCCATTGGCCCAACACAAGGTGCAAACACTCCAGACCAGTAGTCGTATGGACAGGGAGCCTGCAGAGGGGGATGGAATTCCTATAGACCACAGCAACCCCCCCTCCCCGGCCCTCAAGTCTACCGTGATGCTGAACCAAGTACCCCGGTGGGCATAACTGGGAGAGACTAACTCCTCCCTGCTCTCCCACCCAGGTCTCGGTTATACATGCCAGATCGGCTGCCTCATGCACAATTAAGTCGTGGATGAGGGAGATCTTATTATGCACTGATCTGGCATTTAAAAGCAGCACCCGGAGGCCTGAGGGCTGGCTGATAAGGCAACCAACAAGCCTGTGGGTGTGAGGGGGACCGGAACAAGGCACAGCCATTAACTGTCTGGGCCTTGTTTCCCTAACCTGGTAAGTCCTCCTCACAACGCCATATCTCCCTCTACCCGTCACTACCCTGATTGTGCTCCCACCATCACTGCCCACCCCCGCTCATCGGACTGCACAAGTTTCTTCTGAGCCTCAGCTCAACCTGATGACCTCACTGCTGAAATTTCGCACTCCCCCCCACCACATCAATGGTAGCCATAAAGGCCCCATTGATGCAAGGGTAAGGCACAAACTCTCCCTTTGTGCCTTTACTCCAGCATCAATTGGGCCTTTACGGCTGCCATTAATGAAACAGAGAGAAGTGGGCAATCTTTGGAGCCTCCATTGTGTGCAGGCACCCGACTGGGTCAGGAAAGGGGCAGACATGAGGATAAATAGAAGAGCCACCCCATCTCAGTTTCATAATCTCTGTGCCCTATGATCATTTATTCAATCAACAAAAAGGTTATGGCTTACAAAAAAAGGGTGGGGGGAATGAATTAGGGCTAAGCAGAGAAAGTATTAGGTAAGGTCACAAGCCTTAGCACTACATCTTCCCTAAGGAGGCAGATAGCGCAAGTGACATTATCATTCTTCCAAAGCAGAAACAATGATTTGGACATGATGGAAAACATGATGTGCAGAGGCGACTCTGGGGTTGTGGAAAACTGATGAGGAACAACTTAGGGCTACCTAGTTCTCTCCATTTTTAGACCAGCACTCCCCAACCTGAGGCCTTCCAGATGTGATGGGCTGCAATTCCATCATTACCAGACACCATGGCATGTCACCCATCCATGGTCCTATTTTCCATAGTGGCCATTCATATATGTACAGACAGCCCATAAGTAGGGCAAAAATGAAGTATCTGTCCCCTGATGCCACTCACTGCTCACTCCTAATTCCATATCATTTATGAACAAGTTGAAAAGAATTGGTCCCAGTACAAATCTACCAGGGACCCTACTATTTACTTACCTCCATTAGGAGAATTTACCATTTAGTCCTATTCTCTGCTTTCTGTTCTTTAACCTGTTACTGATCCATAAGAGGAACTTTCCTCTTATACCATGACTGCTAAGTTCACTGAGACGTTTTTGGTGAGGGACTTTATCAAAAGCCTTTTGGAAGTCCAAATAAACAATGTCCACAGGTTCACCCCTGTCTACATGTTCATTGACGTCCTCATAGAACTCTAAAGATTAGTCGGACAGAACTTACCTTTACAGAAGCCATGTTACCTTTACAGAAGCCATGTTGATTCTTTTTCAGCAGCACTTATTCTTCTATATGTCTACTAATTTTATCTTTAATAATGCTTTCAACCAATTTACCTGGAATAGACATTAGGGATGTGCACGCCCAAAAATATCGTATTTTATCGTTATCGTAATTTCGGACTAAAAAATTATTGTCTCCGATAATATTGTAGGTGAACCGTATCGTCTTCATGATAATTATCGGAAATACGATATTTAATTTGCAGCCTCATTGTGCTCTATAGAGCTGAATATTTTTAGAAAAAATGCCTATAACTTCTGTATTTTTAATGTTACAGGCTTCAAACTTGGTAACAATGCTTATGGGGTATGCCTAGGTATGTGTATGAAATTTGAGATCAATCCCTCCAACCTTTGATTTTATATGAATTTATTAAAGATTGTTTAAGTTCTGACAGGTCAAAAGTTGCAGGATCTTTAAAAAATTCATACAAAATACAGGGGTGGAGGGATTGATCTGAAATTTGGCACATATGTGTAGCAACATGTGCTAGACATGTGTATGTAATTTGAGATCGATCCCTCCAACCCTTGATTTTATATGAATTAATTAAAGATTGTGCAACTTTTTGACAGGTCTGAATGAATGCATGTGGCGAGCTGTCATTCTGACCTGTCAGAACTTAAACAATCTTTAATAAATTCATATAAAATCAAGGGTTAAAGGGATCGATCTCAAATTTCATACACATACTTAGGCATACCCCATAAGCTATGTGAACAAGTTCCAAGCCTCTAACTTTTAAAATACAGAAGTTATAGGTTTATTTATATGGCAGTCCGATAATCTGATATAATCGGGCTGAAAATTATCGGATCAGATATTTATCGGAGGTTTTTCTATCGTATTGTTATCATTAAACGCATGCATGATAAAGAGCATATCATATCATTATCATACATTTTAATGATATGATACACATCCCTAGTGGAAACAGCACAGAAGCCGTCCGTTGTGAATACCACGGTCAGACTACAAGCTCCAGAGGGCCATGCCTCATGCGGGGCAGGGATATATGTGCCTAAGTTGTGATGGTTGTCCTTACTGCGTCCCTTTGGCTATTGAGTGGTAGAGAAATGAAATAAATATACAAATGATTTGCAGTCAACTGATTTCCAATTGTTTAGCAGGTAAAAGAGGTCCCTCCACTCGCATCCTCTGTAGGATGGATGACAATTCCATTTTAGTCCATTTTTTATCAGACTTTACCAAAATTTGCAGAGTGCTTCATTTGCAGGACAGACAGAACTTGATTGTGTGGGAGGAATGTGGGAGGAAATGGAACTCTTAGGTGTGTCCGTCCCTATTCTGTCTTGTGTTTCACTAACAAATTACCTGTAGCAAGAAGGAGCACCAAGGCCAGGACCAGAAGGAAAAGGTAACAGGTCTTCATAGCTATGACAAAGCAAAGGTACATATTTAAGAGGGAATTTTATATTCCTAGGATGAGATATATCAAAAGGGATACAAGGCACAGTATGTTTTGGTGTTGTACCATTCATGTACTCAGAGGTTGGAAAGGAGCTTCAGTATACAAGACAGAGGTACCAATGGTTGGTCAAATAGGTGGCTTAAGGTAGGTGTTAAAATCATTTACAAAAGGAAAGGGGGAAATGGGGATAATGTTTGGGGAAAATACTTCAAGGTGAAAATAGCAAAAGTTACCTCTGCCTATCTGTACGTAGGGACTATCAAATAAGACAGAGCCCAGACTATGGTACTGAGAGTTCCAAATCAAAAGCAAGACAAAAATAAAATCAAATGAAACTGAACAAAGAGAAGGGGGAGCAGTAGCACCCCCCCAACTGTGTGCATACATGTCTATCTTCATGACATTTAATTTTTACAGGCAGCTAGAACACACACAAAAGGGAATTTCTTGAAACTCCTCCAGAATTGAATGTGGTCCCTGGGCTGAAAGGGTTTCTGCACTTCTGCCCTAAAGAATCAGGTTCTCTTGGCACAAACTGAACACAGAGGTTGGCAAAGGAGAGAGTCCATTGGAATAGACCTGAGAGGTTGACCCATCACAAGTATTTTCATGGTAATGAGATACGTTGTCATATATTTGGAATATATATATACTGGCCATGGTGTGGCAAAAGCAAAAGCGTTTCATGAAGCTTTCTGAGAATGGTTTAAGGAGTGTGGCTTTTGATGGAGAAGAAGGAGGAGGTCTTACCCATATGATATTTCTGAGATGTCCCAAAAGGAGAAGTCAAGATAAGGACAGATGGTCTCCTCCTGAAATCTTTCAGCTCTGTCTCTTCTATTTGTATGATTTCTGGCGGGCCAAAGGAACTATGCTGACCACTCCTTAACTATGGACTATTAATTTTGCTGAAATTCCTAGCTATGACCTAGGGTGATATGCATTTCCCAACATTTAAAAACAATAGGTTTCAGTTAAGTGCCAATAATAAGGTACTCGATTTTAGATGTCATATATGAGTTCCCATCCTATGACCTCTGTTGTCTTTTGGACTAGCTTAACCATGAACCAATGTGCATTCTTTTCATTTTTCAACATATTCCATCTCATTTTCACTCATTTATGTCATAAGCAGAAAATATTCAAAAATACTATATAGCTTCATCCTGCCCAGATAGCCAATCTTTAAGCTCATCTGAACCATACATTATTTTCTTTTCTGAGTTAGGTGGGACCTTGTTTATGGCTCAGATAAACAATGATAGACTAAGGAGTCAGGGTGAAAAATAACTGATTGGTTACAGCTTGTGACAAACAGAGTGAATGTAAAGTGTAAACAATAATACCAACAAAAATGTAAATGATTACTTCTCTTTCAATCTTTACTGTTACCATCCATGGCCAGCATCAAATTCAAAACACAAAGCAAAGTTACTATACAATAATTTATAAAATAGCTGATTTCACTTCCCAGGAGATTCTTATAGCTACTGCACAACATTTGGCTACTGTAATAGTGGTGTTTGGATTTCAATCAGATAGAAGTGTGAGAGTATAGGAGACATCTGCTTGGCCAGGCTTTCCCACTAGGAGGTACTCAATAAGGTTTCAATGCTTCCAGATCCACATGGGCACATAAGTTCATGATAAGGCAGCATGAAGCATGCCTTTGTAAATGTTCTGCAATGTCCTGGAACTGAAAGTGTGTGAAGATATCTGCTGGTTTGTTATGCTGGAGCACCCTATCACATTAACTGATATTGGAGCATAAGCTTAATTCGTGCTGACATTCCACATCTACAATATGTTGCCTAATGACTGCATTTGCCTTCTTAAAGCCCTGGGAGATGAGATATTCCAGTACATATAGTCTCTAAGCGCCATGCTTGCAGGACTTCTAAATATCTGTTGCCAACTGCTGAGGAGTCAAGTGTGAGGAAACCTTCTCTACTGCAAGCTTGTATACTGTGAGAAGGTCACGAGGTTTTCACTGCAATGATACGAGAAGAAAGTATTAAAGTATTTCAATAGAAGTGAAATTGCGATGGTTGGATTATTCTGAGACTAATGGCTACCACATGCAAAGCCTATGAACTTTACTATAAGGAACAATGAGACCTTGAAACTTTCTTTAGGGCACCTCATCTTTGTGGTAATTTAAAATGCGATCATGCCAGGAACATCTGTTATTTTTATTTATTGTGTTTCTGTCCTAATTTTCCTCCTGGTTGCCCAATATTATGTATACAGGATTCCCATCTAGGTACAGATGAGATCTTGATTGGATTGTGTTCAGCAAAACTACACTGTCATATAGTTTGGACCATGCCGGGCACAAGATGTACCTAGTTAGCAGAGATGTTCTGGACAATCTCTGGATCACAAGAGGTACCTTGGCTAGGAGATCTATTTCCTGTCTGTGCAGATAGAAATGGGAGGGCAGATTTTTGCACAGTACTAAGTCCAACTCACGCTTACAGCTAGACACAAAACTTCCACTTCACACTTGTCACTAGGGATGTGCACTGACCCCCCGGATCGGATCAGATAGCGGATCGGAATCGGACCTGGGGGGTTGGATCGGATCGTATCAGATCGGAGGATGGTCGGATCGGATCGGACCGGATGTCCGATCCGGATCGGACGCCATTTTGAATGCTTTTTCCCATAGCCAAGTATTGTTTTACAAAAACGCCTATAACTTTTTCATTTTTAAAGATAGAAGGATGAAACTTGGGCACATTATACACTGGTTAGGGACAGTTATCTGTGAGAAATTTTAGAAAGATTGGTGCATGCGTTTTGTGGCAATTAATTTTTTAATAAATACCCAGGAATGCCTATAACTTTGTCATTTTTAAGGTTACACACATGAAACTTTGCCACATTGTAGGTGGTACCTTGGGACCTAAGTGTGTGAAATTTCAGAAACGTAGGTGCTTGTCTTGTGTGGCAATTAATTTTTAGAAAAATGGGTAGTAGTGGGGTAAATACATTTACGCCTCCCATTTTTTTATTTTTGAAGATACAAACAGGAAACTTGGGCACATTACAGGAACCACTTGCCTTGATATGTGTGTGAAATTTCAGAAACATTGGCGCTTGCCTTGTGTGGCAATTAATTTTTGAAACAATGAGGAAAGAAACACCTATAACTTTGTCATTTTTAAAGTTACACACATGAAACTTTGCCACATTGTAGGTGGTACCTTGGGACCTATGTGTGTGAAATTTCAGAAACATAGGTGCTTGCCTTGTGTGGCAATTAATTTTTTAATAAATACCCAGGAATGCCTATAACTTTGTCATTTGTAAAGTTACACACATGAAACTTTGCCACATTGTAGGTGGTACCTTGGGACCTATGTGTGTGAAATTTCAGAAACGTAGGTGCTTGTATTGTGTGGCAATTAATTTTTGAAACAATGAGGGATTCATTGGACAGCACTTGCCCATAGGGATTCATTGGACAGTACTTGCCCATAGGGAATCATTGGACAGTACTTGCCCATAGGAAATCATTGGAAAGCACTTGCCCATTGAGAAATACAGTTATGCCTCCCACTTTTTTATTTTTGAAGATACAAACAGGAAACTTGGGCACATTGTAGACTGGTTAGGGATAGTTATCTGTGAGAAATTTCAGAAAGATTGGTGCATGCGTTTTGTGGCAATTAATTTTTTAATAAATACCCAGGAATGCCTATAACTTTGTCATTTTTAAAGTTGCATACATGAAACTTTGCCACATTGTAGGTGGTACCTTGGGACCTATGTGTGTAAAATTTCAAAAACGTAGGTGCTTGCCTTGTATGGCAATTAATTTTAGAAAAATGGGTAGTAGTGGGGTAAATACAGTTACGCCTCCCATTTTTTTATTTTTAAAGATACAAACAGGAAACATGGGCACATTACAGGGAACACTTCACTTGATATGTGTGTAAAATTTCAGAAAGCAAGGTGTCTGCACACACCACTTTGAAGACTGTAGAAAATTTCTCCTGTAACGATCCTAGTGAGAGAGAGTGATCCTAGGCTCAGCCGTTCTGCTTGAGTAAAAAGTGAAAGTATCAAAGCAGACACGAGCCAAGTGCTACTTTGTTTCTCCTTTTGTAATGGATACTAGCTCAGTTGCAGCCAAGTGTGCAAGGATCAAAGAGATGAGCGAAAGTGTTTCCTTCTTCTTCCCGGGAGGCGGGAGGGTGCAATTGACAGCCCCAGCCTCTGTGGAAAAACGTTTATAACTTTTAATCTAAAAAATTCGTAGCCACCAAATGCCTGGATCCAGCTTTCTGAAATTTTACACACATATCAAGTGAAGTGTTCTCTGTAATGTGCCCATGTTTCCTGTTTGTATCTTTAAAAATAAAAAAATGGGAGGCGTAAATGTATTTACCCCACTACTACCCATTTTTCTAAAAATTAATTGCCACACAAAACAAGCACCTACATTTCTGAAATTTCACACACTTAGGTCCCAAGGTACCACCTACAATGTGGCAAAGTTTCATGTGTGTAACTTTAAAAATGACAAAGTTATAGGCATTCCAGGGTATTTATTAAAAAATTAATTGCCACAAAACGCATGCACCAATCTTTCTGAAATTTCTCACAGATAACTGTCCCTAACCAGTGTATAATGTGCCCAAGTTTCATCCTTCTATATTTAAAAATGAAAAAGTTATAGGCATTTTTGTAAAACAATACTTGGCTATGGGAAAAAGCATTCAAAATGGCGTCCGATCCGGATCGGACCTCGTCGGATCGGATCGGATCGGAGGTTGATCGGATCGGATCGGATTTTCCCAATTTTGGGGCGGATCGGATTCGGATCGTGGATTGGATCCGATCCGATGCACACCCCTACTTGTCACAGGCCTTTCAGGAAAGTAGCCATGTTATCAGCATTTAAAGTAGGAGATGATAATTGTCCTCCAATCACTGATAATCATATTTGAATGGTTTGGAGGAGATTCCTAGTTATTACTGACAAATTATTATTTTGGTGGTGGTTGTTAACATTCCATCTATCCAGGTCTTGATTCAGAGTTCTTCATCTATATGTCTTCTGATTATCTTTGTATAATCTCTCTTTTTAAGCCTATTATCAATTTCCTATGCTTAAAACTTGATCTACAGTCAGTCCCCACTCTCTCTGTCTTGCTCCTGCCTTCCTAAACCTCAAACAACTGCTCAATACTTATTTCTCATTTTGCTTTTCTTGTCTCATTTAATCGACTCCTTCAGGCTTCAGTCCTCAGGGACAGGCAATTTAAGGCACTCCTATCAGCCCTAGCCAGCATGGTCACTGATTATGGATCCTTAGAGTTATAAGCCAAAACATATGGAGAGCAACAGGTTCCCACCCCTGCTATCTCTACTTCCCTAGGAGTAATTCCCACTGAACTCAATGAGACTTTTCAGAAGGCCTGTATAAAATCATCCTTTATTCCTTTCTTCTCGTATCATTGCAGTGAAAACCTTGTGACCTTCTCACAGTATACAAGCTTGCAGGAGAGATGCTTTCCTCAGACTTGACTCCTCAGCAGTTGGGAACAGACAGTTAAAATCCCTGATAGCATGGTGATTAGATAATATATGTACTGGACTATCTAATCTCCCAAGGCTTTACGAAGGCAAATGTAATTATTAGGCAACCTACTGTAGATGTGGACTGTCAGCACAAACTAAGCTTATGCTGCAATGTCAGCACTCGAGTCCAACAAACCAGTCAGTTAACGTCACACGCTTTCAGTTCCAGGGCACTGCAGAGCATTTACAATGGCATGCTTTGATGTCCTACCTTTAGTGATCCTGGAAGGCAGATATAGGAATATTCCTCATCATGAATGTACCCCTGTGGATCTGGAAGCATTGACCCAAGTCACCCTGTATTGTACTGTCTACCGTGATCTGCGAAGAACCCTTCCTCGTACTTGGAAGGCCTGGCTGATTAGATGCCTCTCATGCTTTATCACTTATATATGCTGGCTTTTTGTTTTTGTCTTTGGGTTTTTTGTTTGTTTATTTGTTTGTTTTTTCCCCTTTCCCCAGGCTTGAGCTATGTGCCTGGGAGGGAGGATACAGGGCCATGTGGGGGGATCTGAGGGGAGCACAATCAGGGTAGTGACGGGTAGAGGGAGATATGGCGTTGTGAGGAGGACTTGCCAGGTTAGGGGAACAAGGCCCAGACAGTTAATGGCTGTGCCTTGTTCCGGTCCCCCTCACACCCACAGGCTTGTTGGTTGCCTTATCAGCCAGCCCTCAGGCCTCCGGGTGCTGCTTTTAAATGCCAGATCAGTGCATAATAAGATCTCCCTCGTCCACGACTTAATTGTGGATGAGGCAGCCGATCTGGCATGTATAACTGAGACCTGGGTGGGAGAGCAGGGAGGAGTTAGTCTCTCCCAGTTATGCACACCAGGGTACTTGGTTCAGCATCAGGGTAGACTTGAGGGCCAGGGAGGGGGGGTTGCTGTGGTCTATAGGAATTCCATCCCCCTCTGCAGGCTCCCTGTCCATGCGACCACTGGTCTGGAGATTTTGCACCTTGTGTTGGGCCAACGGGACAGATTAGGGATTCTGTTGGTGTATCGCCCACCCCGCTGCTCAACAGACTCCCTAGCTGAGCTGACAGAGGTGGTCTCTGGGGTACTGTTGAGGTCCCCCAGACTCTTGGTTCTGGGGGTGTCAACATTCATGCCGAGGGCACTTTATCTGGGGCAGCTCAGGATTTCATGGTCTCCATTACAACCATGGGACTGTCCCAACATACCATCGGCCCAACGCATGTAGCAGGGCACACTCTAGACCTGGTTTTTTCAACTGGACATGGAGATGGGGATCTGAAAGTGGGGGACTTTACATCAACCCCTCTGTCATGGTCAGATCACCACCTGCTGAGGTTTAGACTTACAGCGGCTTTTCCCCTCTGCAAGGGTGGGGGACCCATTAAGATGGTCCGCCCCCAGAGGCTAATGGATCCAGATGGTTTCCAGAGGGCTCTGGGGAGTTTTCCGGCTGATAGGGCTGGCTCTCCTGTTGAAACCCTGGTTGATCTGTGGAATGCAGAAATGACCCGGGCAGTTGACCCAATTGCTCCTGAGCGCCCTCTCCTGTGTAGAGCTCGAACGGCTCCGTGGTATACCCCAGAGCTGAGAGTGATGAAACAAAACAGGAGATGGCTTGAGAGCAGATGGAGACGAACTCCTGATGGATGCAATCAAACACTGATAAGTGCTTATGGTAAGCTGTATTCAGGGGCAGTGAGGGCAGCAAAAAAACAATACTTTGCTGACACTATTCAATCATCAACCTGCCACCCAGCGGAGCTTTTCAGAGTTGTCCGGGGGCTTTTACATGCTGGCCCCAAGGACATGGTAGAACCATCTGAGGCCCACTGTAATACATTTGCTGGGCACTTCCAGAATAAAATCTCTGGCATCCGTCAGGACTTAGACTCCAGTGTTATAGCAGATGAATCTAGTGAGGTATCCAGAGCACAGGCATGTCCTGTTTTCTTGGATGAGTTTCAGTTGGTGCAGCTCGAGGATGTTGACAAGGTGCTTGGACAGGTTCGTGCAACCACTTGCATATTGGATCCTTGCCCCTCTTGGCTAATAAAAGCTAGCAGGGATGGAACAACTGGCTGGCCAGGGAAGTGATTAATGCCTCTTTGCAAGAGGGAGTGGTCCCAGGCCTCCTGAAAGAGGCGGCAGTGAGACCACTCCTAAAGAAATCTTCCCTGGACCCTGAAAATCTTAATAACTACAGGCCAGTAGCGAATGTTCCATTCCTGGGCAAGGTCCTGGAGCGGGTGGTTGCCAGCCAGCTCCAGCCACTCTTGGATGAGACTGATTATCTGGATCCATTTCAGTCGGGTTTCAGGCCTGGTTTTGGTACGGAAACAGCCTTGGTCGCCCTGTATGATGACCTATGTCGGGAGAAAGACAGGGGGAGTGTGACTCTATTGATTCTCCTTGATCTCTCAGCGGCTTTCGATACCATCGACCATGGTATCCTTCTGGGACGACTGGCTGAGTTGGGAGTGGGAGGCACTGCATTGCAGTGGTTCTGCTCCTACTTGGTGGGTCGGCTCCAGAAGGTGGTGCTTGGAGAACATTGCTCGGCCCCGTGGATTCTCCAGTATGGGGTTCCGCAGGGGTCAGTTTTGTCCCCCATGCTGTTCAATATCTACATGAAACCATTGAGTGCAGTCATCCAGAGTTTTGGAGTGCATTGTCATCAGTACGCTGATGACATGCAGCTCTATTTCTCCTTTTCATCTTCATCAGGTGAGGCTGTAGGTGTGCTGAACCAGTGCCTGGCTGCGACAATGGACTGGATGAGGGCTAATAAACTGAAACTCAATCCAGACAAGACTGAGACGCTGTTAGTGGGTGGTTCCGCTGACCGGATGGAGGGTGTTCAACCTGTTATGGATGGGGTTGCACTCCCCTTGAAGGAGCGGGTTCGTAGCTTGGGGGTTCTCCTAGAACCATCTCTGTCACTTGAGGCGCAGGTGGCCTCAGTGGCACGGAGTGCCTTCTACCAACTTCGGTTGGTGGCCTAGCTACGTCCCTATCTGGACAGGGATAACCTGGCTTCAGTTGTCCATGCTCTGGTAACCTCCAAGTTAGATTACTGCAATGCACTCTACGTGGGGCTGCCTTTGAAGGTGGTTCGGAAGCTGCAGCTTGTGCAAAATGCAGCGGCCAGATTGATAACTGGAACCAGTAGGTTCAAACATATAAGACCTACTCTGGCCCGCTTGCATTGGCTGCCTGTATCTTTCTGAGCCCGGTTCAAGGAGCTGGTTTTAACCTATAAAGCCTTACATGGCTTGGGACCACAATACCTGATGGAATGCCTTTCCCGACATGAACCTACCCGAACACTACGTTCAACATCTAAGGCCCTCCTCCGAGTGCCTCCTACGAGGGAAGCTCGGAGGTCGGCAACAAGAGAGAGGGACTTCTCTGTGGTGGCTCCCCTATTGTGGAACGATCACCCCGACGAGGCCCACCTGGCGCCAACATTGTTATCTTTTTGGCGCCAGGTCAAGACTTTCCTCTTCTCTCAGGCATTTGGAAATATCTGAGGATCCTGGGTTTGTTTTGTTTTGTTTTGTTTTTGTAGTTTTTTGAAGTGTTGAAGTGGTTTTTAAATGTACAGATTGTGTGTATGTTGTATGTTTTTGCTGTTTTAATTTTTGTATATTGCTTTTAATTGTTTTTAATCCTATGTAAACCGCCCAGAGAGCTTTGGCTATGGGGTGGTATACAAATGTAATAAATAAATAATAAATAAAAAATATCATTGAAACTAGAGGATATGAAACTAGATTCACTTCATCATTAAACTTGAATCATTCTGATATTAGCTGATGCATTCAATCTGTTTGACACAAGCGGTAACCAATCACTTATTTTTCACCCTGACCCTTAGTCCACCATTGTTTACCTAAGTCACAAACATATGGGTCACATGAGTAAAAAGACTGGCTATCTGGGTAGGATTTAAATATATAATATTTTTGAATATTTTCTGCTTATGGCATAAATGTGTTAAGCTGAGCTTAAATATGTTCAGAACGAATAGTATTTGCATTGGTTCATGGTTAAGCTAGTCCAAAAGACAACAGAGGTCATAGGATGTGAAGTCATATATTACATTCAAAGTCTAGTATCTTGTTGTTGGCACTTAACTGAAACCTATTGTTTTAAAATGTTGGGCAATTTTTTTAAATTTATTTATTGCATTTTTATACCGCCCTATAGCCAAAGCTCTCTGGGCAGTTCACAAAAATTAAAACCATTAAATCATTTTAAGAAATATAAAACAAACCACAATCTAAAAACACAAAATAACATACAATATAAAAACACAACCAGAATAAAACCAAGCAGCAGAGATTAATACAGTTTAAAATACAAATTTAAAAACAGCAAGAGTTAAAATTGAGTTAATTTAGCTGTTAAAATGCTGGGAGAATAAAAAGGTCTTCACCTGGCGATGAAAGGAGTGCAAAGTAGATGCCAGGCAAACCTCTCTGGGGAGCTCATTCCACAGCTGGGGTGCCACAGCGGAGAAAGCCCTCCTCCTAGTGGCCTCCTGCCTCACTTCCTTTGGCAGGGGCTCACAGAGAAGGACCCCTGTAGATGATCTTAGGGTTCGGGCAGGTACATATGGGAGGAGGCGTTCCTTTAGATAACCTGGCCCCATGCTGTTTAGTGCTTTAAATGTTAGTACCAGCACTTTGAATTGGGCCCAAACCTGGACCGGCAGCCAGTGAAGCTGGAAAAGGACTGGCGTACTGTGATCTCGTTGGCCAGTCCCTGTTAGCAAATGTGCTGCCCTGTTTTGTACCAGCTGAAGTTTCCGGACCGTTTTCAAAGGCAGCCCCACATATAACGCATTGCAGTAATCCAAACAAAAGGTTATCAGAGCACGGATAACTGTAGCTAGGCTATCTCTGTCCAGGTAAGGGCACAGTTGTTATATCAGCCTAAGCAGGTAAAAGGTGCTCTTTGCCACCGAGTTCACCTGTGCCTCAAGTGACAGTTCTGGATCCAAGAGCACCCCCAAACTACAGATCCAGAACAGGGTGAACATCACCTCGCTGGACAGACAAACCACCCACAAACAGTACCTCTGTCTTGTCTGGATTGAGTCTCAGTTTGTTAGCCCTCATCCAGTCCAATGCACATTACCCCAGGCTATAGCTAGGGATTTGAGCAAAATTAATAGTCCATAGTTAAGAAGTGGTCAGCATAGTTCATTTGGCCCTTCAGAAATCATATAAATAGAAGAGACAGAGCTGAAAGATTTCAGGAGGAGACCACCTGTCCTTATCTTGACTTCTCCTTTTGGGACATCTCAGAAATATCATATGGGTGAGTCATTTTAGTTCTTCTTCTTCTCCTCCATCAAAAGCCACACTCCTTAAACCATTCCCAGAAAGCTTCTTGGAATGCTTTTGCTTTTGACACACCATTGCCAGTATTTTATTTTTGTATATGTTTCAAATATATGGCAATATATCTCATTACCGTGAAAATATTTGTGACAGGTCAATCTTCCAGGTCTATTCCAATAGATTTCCTCCTTTTCCAACTTCTGTATCACGAGAACATGATCCTTTAGGGCAGAAATGCAGAAGCCCTTTCATCCCATTTTGAAAGAGTGTCAGGAAATTGTAAAATTCAATTGTAAAAATTCAGTTCCATGAATATGGGCATCTTGGGACTCTCAGTATCACAGTTTGGCCCCTGTGTTATTTAAAGGTCCATATGTATAGATAGGTTTAGGCAACATTTGTTGTTTTTGCCTTCAAGTATTTTCCCCAAACTTTACCCTGGTTCTTTTATGCTTATTATCCTCATTTCCTCCTTTCCCTTTGTAAATTATCTTAACACCCACCTTAAAGCCAGTGACCCTAATCAGACAAAACACTAAGCCATAGTGGTTAAACATGATGACCTAGCATGTCGTGTGAACTGTTCCTAGTTTAATCACACTCACTAACCATTTGCTGCAAAAGGTTTAGCAGCCTAATCATGGCTTGGCATGTTGTCTGAACAAGCCCACAGTAGCCTTGTCAGGTGACAGGTGTCCTGTGCCATTGAGACCTCCAGTGATAGAGCTGAATCAATAAGACTGGGGACCTGTTTCTTTCCCCTCTTTTTCTCTTTGTAAATAAACTTAACACCTACCTTGAAGATTGTGTGTACTTCCTCCCAAATATGCCTTAGAACTAAATCTATGGCCTCCTGCTTGTCTATTGCTATGGTTTAATGGTTTAGCCTGGGATTTAAAGTAGAGATTGTCAGTTTGGGTTCTTAGTTCATAAACCCTAGAAGTGTCCTGTAAATCTGAGACTTCCCTTGCTCAGGCTGAGGTGGAAGTAAGGGGTGGTGGCAACCTGTTAGTAATTGAAAGGAATGTAATTAAGTATGTATTATTTTTAAACAAGGAAGATAAGGAGAGAATGAAAGAAGAAATTGAAAGCAGGTGTTCTGAATTAAGGCATAAGACACACCAAAGAGTTCTGAGAAAGCTGGCTGGGTAAGCTGGAAGGGACAGGTCAAGCAGTTTGTGCTGTGGAAAGGGCAGAGGAATGCTTGAATATTGTTTTGCTTTGTCATTTTGTTATCGGCTGCCAAATGAAAGAAAGAGACTGTGTAATGTATGAAAGTAAGTTGATCTCAGTTCTTTAAATGCTTATCTAAATGTGTAAAATACTCCCTAAAGAAAAACCTTGTTGTGAGCAGTGATTTATCTAATCTGTGGGAGAGAAATGCACCTGCTGGATTATTGGACCAGACTCACAGGAAGAAAACAAACAAACTATCACCAACACAACCTACCTTGCTATGTTGGTGTTAAGCCTGAACAAGCTCCCCTTCCTGCCTACCCTGCTGAGAGCTGTGACAGCCCCCTTCCTCACTTCGCAAGAAGGTGGGTGGGTTTTGGGAACCACAGTCCAAAAAAAAAAAATCACATTCCACTGGTGGGGCAGAATGAGAAGCAAAAGTGGTGGAGTCCAAAACATACAAAAACACCTTTTAGCATAAAGCTTCTACTGCAGTGACTAAGCCTTGTTCCCTTTTAGAATGAGGGAAACCTGCATAAAAGCCAAGAAATCACCCAATGATCAGTTGCAAAGGAAGGGAGATGGTGCCAGGAGAGGAAGACACAGGCTCAATTCAGACAACACGATAGTCAATGGTGGGTTGATTAATCCTAACCCTAACCCTAGGGGGCACTCCCCACACAACATGGCAATAAATAATCAACTGTGGTGTGGCTGAGGATCAGCACTGAGTTGACTATGGCAGCATTCGGATGACACAATAGTCAAAACAACTGACGATTGTTTCCCAACACACCAGTTGTTTATTGTGTCGTCTGAATTGAGCCACAGTCTTCTGCGAAAGCTAGGGTTCTATTTCCCTGCTTTAGAGTGTGTGTAATAGAACAAGTTGACCACCACCTATTTAACTAATCAATGGTACCTCCATCTTGTGTACTGAAGCTCATTCCCAACATCTGATTAGGTGAGTGATACATACAACACAGAAACACACTGTGGCTTGTATCCATTTTGGTATACCTCATCCTAGGAATACAGAAATCCCAGTTAAGTATGTTGCTTGCATTGGGAAAGGTATTTTCCCCTTGTAATGTTCTTATGTATTGTAAAGGCCTTTGGTTATAGACAATAACGTTACTACTAGAACTAGTACTACTACTGGGGGAAAAAAGACACCCAACCTCTATTCTCCCCCATTCCTTTCTATTTTTTTAAAATAATCCAAGGGACAGCTCTTACCTCTCCCTCTACTTCATAGAGGTACAAGGCTGGGTGACCCTTTATCCCCATCAATATTTGCTCTAGCCATAGAGCTCTGCTTCCATCAGAGAAAATATTAATTTTAGTGGAATACAGACAAATAACAGGCAACATAAAATTAATTTGTATGCAGATGAGATGCTACTTCTTCCTGAATTATGAAAAATCTATGTACTTCTAAATACCTCTTTACTATGCATAAATATCCCTTGAGAATAACAAAACGGACTTAAAAGAATATCCAATTTAGATTTTTGTTACTCTAATTTTAAATATTTAGGAATTTGGTTAAATATTTATTAATCAATTAGTTTATAGAAATTATAAGAACATTTTAAGTTTATAAAGGGAAAAATAAAATATGGACTAAATTAAATGTATCTCTGTTAGTCAGACTTGCATTAGTAAATGCTGCTATATTACAATTTTTTATTATTTTTGTTTCAAAATATTCAAATTTTGTCAAAATTGTGGCACAAAAATAGAAGTTTATCATGGGGAACAATACAAGTTTAAGATTTGTAAATAGCATATAATATAGACCTCCTACAAAAGGAGGAGTAGCAGTATCAAATTCAATAAAATATTATCCAGTTTCTCACATAGCACAAGTTGTTAAATTCATGAAACAGAATAATATCCCTGATTAGACTCAGATAGTAGGATCTGAAGACATATTTTTTCTACCTCTTATTTATCTCTATCCAACTCCCCAAAATAAAGTTATAGTACACAATTCTTTCACTAATAAATTGGTTCAAATATGGCGTAAATATGTGACATTTTTAGTCCCTCCCATGTTCTCATTGTATCCCATTTTGGAACAATTTTAACTTTCAAGATAAATACACACAATGCAAATCATGGAAAGAAATGGAGATTTATGGACTTAAAGAGATTTATTTATGAAAGGAAAACTGATTTCAATAAAGCAATTAAAAGATAAAACTGTCCAAATGTGCTACTTGGTTTCAATTAATACAAATTAATATATTTGCAAACCACTTGTACAATATGTCAGGATCTATATGAACAGTTATGACATTTGAAAACTATTGTAATGAAGTGTTAAGTAAAAGGAAATGATTGGTCTTGATCATTTATAAAAGTATCATGGAGGATGAGTGTGGGGATTATATGGGAGCTGAGGTGACTTGAGAAACTAATCTATTAGTATGTCAGAAGAATCATGAGCAAGAATATGGTCTTCAAAGCCCTATATGTCTATATCAGCCAGATCTAAAGAAATGGACCAGAGATGGCATTTGTGTCCCACAAAGTTACATAATGTCAATAATGAGTTATTGGACATGTGTTGGAGAAATTGTGGTTTAAGGAGAGCCCTAGAATATATGTGGATCTTTAGAACGAAAGTCAGACCATTCCGGCAGAAAGTAAGAGAGTGGCTGAGCAATGTAATGGGACACTGGGTAATTCCAAATGAAACCTTATTACTATTTTCATTGTTTACTGAAAAGAAAGACTGTATCATAAAGAGTTGTTGGTGATGCTTGTAGGAGCTGTGACAACCGAGATTGCTAGAGTTTGGAAACATGCCAAAGGACTTTCACTCCAGGGATATTTTGATGGAATATTGTTGGTCATGTTGCTGGAGAAACTAAATATTTGTTATTTCATGTATAGAGGAGAAACAAAGGAAGATAATTTTGTAGCAACTTGGCGTCCAATTTAAATGTTTTGTTTAGAACTGAATACAGAAGATGTGCCTCCAATTAATCAACTGGATTTCTGGTGTAGCGGATTTTAATTTAATATAGAAACAGACTGATTAGGAACAATTAACAACAGATATAATATTTTAATTGTGTTATCTATAGCTGTACCGATCATGCATATGTGTGACAGCATTTGATATATTGTATAATTACTTGTTCATTTGGGGGATTGGGAGGGAGGGGTTGATGTGTCTGTTATTGTTGGGAAATGCTTTATAAACAACAAAAATGTGTTTGTGTGTGGGTGTGGGTGTGGGTTTCATCTTAAAAATAAACTTGTTCCTCTACAGCTTGCCTGGAGGCAGATAATCAGTTCTGATGACACGATAGCCAATGGTTGCTTAAATAGTCAATTGTTGCTTAAACATTCAATTGTTGACTATTGTGTTGTCTGGCAAGCCTATTCCAGCCCTTGGTTGGTTATTTACCCTAAGTAACAAACACAAATAATCAATGATGTGCAAAGTTGACTATTTGCACAGCCATTGGTTGTTTTGTCATATGGCAGGTAACATTGACTATTTCATATGCCTACAGAGTTATGGGTCAAGAGGAGCAGAAACCCCTGCCGTTCTTGCCCAGTGGGGCTCCATAGACATGTGTCAGCACAAGGGGGGCAGTACCTGGCAGCATGCTTCACCTGGCAAGTTGGGGCCATGCTCTGCTCCTTGTCAGTGGAGCACCACGACCGGCGGCTCTGCACTTGTTCCCAGGATATGCACGTGGCATCCCTGAGTGGGGTGGGGGCACTGGAATTGGAACAGAAGTCCATTTGTGGAAATTGGTGGGAGGAGAACTTCTTCAGTGGGGTAGTGGTGGAAGGATTTCTCCTGTGACTGACAGATGCAGGAGAAATCTCTCCACCCCATGCACCATAACCCAATGAGCTTGGATGAGTGGGGTTGAAAGATGTCTCCTGCATCTGTCACTCGCAGGAGAAATCCTCCAACCACTAACCCCAATTTCCAAGACTTGGCTTCTGTTCCGATTGCGGCACCTCTCCCCACCCAAAGATGGCATGTGCTCATCCCAGGGAGCACGTGGGGTGCTGCTGATTGTGATCGGAAATCAGATAATTGCATCCAATTTCCCCTGGATTGGCTCATCCAGTGCACACCCCTAGTTAAAACCTGTCCACTCTAAGAAGGAGCTGAACCTCTCAAACATAGCGCACAAAATAGAACACCCCACCAGGAGGGCCCTGTCTATATAGTATTGTCCCTGAAATTGAAAACCTGGCAAATCAAAATCCCTGGGATTGATAGGCAATAGCGAAAGGCTGACTTTATATCGCGCATGCCCATCAACGCTCCCATTCCGTTTCTCCATACCATCACAACTGCTGCATCAAAAGAAGCATACTTCACTGAACATAGATGTTCCGGAATTGAATCATTCACTGATCTCCCCTTTGGAAATGAAAGGTTGAGTATCAACCTTTACTCCCCTGGTGTTGTTTTGGGCACAGCGCCCAATGGAGACACCCTGAGATTGGGTATGGGTGGATTGGGAAAGGGGCCGGCCCCTCTGCCGGCTGCCACTTCTTTATCTAAGTTGTCTCGCACCAATTGCTCCATGCTTGCAATTGTTTTCTGGTTTCTTGAAAATGAGGCCACCCGTGGGCCTACAAAAGGTATCCTAAAACCCTCTGAGAAATCTGCCTGTAAATATTCCGCATCCTGGCATCATGGGCATTTGGCCAGGAGGCTCCACAAAGGGTCCACTTTAACTGAACTGGGGCCCTTTTGGAGGGGACTGCTGCCCCCTGGTTTTCTGTTCCCTTGACCATCTCTATTGTATCCTCGTCCACCCCTTGCCTGTGGACAATGTGAGGCTGGATGCTGTCCACTGCAAATGGGGCACATGTTTAAATCGACATCCTAGGTGAGAACATGATCCACGGGAGCTGCACTCCCAACACAGCAGGCGGTTTTGAACCCCTTGTCCAGTGCTCCCCTTGGAGGTGGAGGCAGGCCACTATCTGCTCTTTCACCAATTCCAGGCCTCGCTGGCATCATAAATTGAAGCCAGAGCTCTTGGTCTTTCACATCCCAATGAAGGGAATGATCAAAGGTGGCCCGCATACGAAACAAAATGTCATAAGCAAACCAGGCCCTTCCCTCGTACCCAGTGTACTCTCTATAAATCATGTCCAAATACTTTATCAGAATACCTCCCCTCTTGGGAAACCATTGCTAGACCACACATATGGAAATCAGGAAACCTGGTAGCCAGTTTGCCCATGTCCTGGCTACTTTCTTGTGTCTAATCTGATCAAAGTCTTTATCTGCCTGTTTATCTTTTTCGTTGCTCTTGGGCTCTCTGAAGAGCAAGAAAAAAAAACTTCCATGTATTCACCTCTGATAATCTTCTCCCTAGTTGCAGGTAGAAGATGAAACCCCAACGGGGAGGAAGTTCTTCCCGTTGGAATGGCATCTCGGTCTGCCCCGTGTATGATCAATGGCCAGTGTGTGATGCCCTTAATGCTAGACGCCGCCCTAGCTGGGCCCTGCCCTACTGCTGCACATACAGCAGAAGCTGACTCAGTTTGCTGAGGTGCCTTCTCTTGGGGTGGTTGTGGAGTAATACTTGATTCTTCCATCACCTTAATACTGTAACCGCCTCCCCTACTTTATCTCCTGGGTCAATTGGCATAACATGCATCAGAACTTCAGGTACAATATTATCCCCTGAAGTTGGTAGTGGGGGCCCCCCATCCTTAGATGTAGCCGTTGTTTGGGCAGTTGTAGTGTTGCTGGGGGTCACAGCCATTGGTAGCCCCACTCCTGTCCCTGACGCTGGCCAACCCATTCCTGCCATCCATGGGTACCAACCCCATGGTGGGTAAGTGCCCCATGATGGCATGGGTGTGGAGGAAGTATGTGCTACATTCTCACCTTGACTTGTAGGTTGAGCTTGCCTGCCATCACTGCCAATGATGTGGTAAGAGGTAACATCTGCACCATCTCCTGACCCACCTGCGCTGGGGTAGTGCTTCACTGTTCTGCCCCTGCTGATGGGTTAGGCCCCTATTCAACACCTGTGCTTGATGTGGCTTCAGTGGCATCCAGCCATGCTGCAACGGATAACCATAGTTTATCCTGAGCCTGCTTTCTAGTTGGCGGGTGCCTGGCTCCCCTTTTTTCCAGTACCATCTTTGGAGGGGTGGTGTGGTGGTGAAATAAGCCCCTTGCCCTGTTCCACTGCTTGTAGCCTGGCTAAAGTGAGAGTAATATCTGGCAATTCTCCTTCATCTGAAGGAGAGACATTCCTAGCTATTGCTCGCTTTGCAGGTGGATGTGGGGCTTTCCCCTTCCCCTTCTTTCCCCCAACTCCTTTTTTTGGAGGCATTATGGAACTGTTGTGGATTGTCCTTATGGATGGATCTGTACAGATTGTAACTGGCTTTCCTTTAGCTTTCCCTAGATGAACCACTGGATTGAACCCTGGACCTTCTGCATGCAAAACAAATGCTCAATTGTGGTTCTTTCCCTTTGTATAATCAATTATGTGCCAAGTAACAAGCACCACCCACTGGCCACAACCCTCCCAATTCTTCCCTCCCAGCCTGTTCTCAATACCAATACTGCTGGGGGGGGGGATTGTACTCCAGATTGCTCTGGAAAGAGGCCTCCACCTTGATGTAAAGCACCCTGCCTGGCTTCCCTGGCGAGTTCTGGCTATTCCCTGTATCTAGGCCTGAGCTTTGACTAGCCACCCCACACCCAATAATCTGGCACCCGCTGGGGCGCAAGGGAGTCAAGAATGCCTGTCCCGCCATCTGAAAGAGAACCAATGATCCTCTTTACAGCGGGGTGGCCCGCGAACCAACGGGCAAACCTGTGGCCTAAAAAAGGCCAGTTGATGCAACGTTCCGATTCATACCCTTCCTCCGTCACTCCTCTCCAGCTGCTGGTGGGGTCTTTCACCGTCCGCAGGGCGCACACCAATGTTTGCTGCCATCGCGGCCCACACCGCCCTCTCCGTTGTGTTGGGAAGGCTGCCAAGCATGACCTCTCTGCTCTGCAGCCGCGCTTCGAAGAGGGAGAGGGGAGGGGCCAGAGCCTATAAATAAGCCCCTCTTCCCCTCTCCTCTCTCCACTGGCCCATCTGGAGGCAGCCAATACCACCCACAACATGTTTCCCCCCCCCCACGCTCAGGCTATGCCGGGCGTGGAAGTTGGGCATTAGTGGTAGTTATGCCACAAGGCAAAGAATTTCAAGAACCTTCCTGAAAATGGTTTAAGGAGTATGGATTTCTTTAAAACAAGTAAAATATCTTATTCATGTAATGTTTCTGAGTCGTCCAAAAAGGAGAAGTCAAGATGAGGACAGGTGGTCTCCTCCTGAAATCTTTCAGCTCCATCCCCTCTCTTTATATGATTTCTGAAAGGCCAAAGGAACTATGCTGAGCATGCCTTAACTATGGTCAATATATTTTGCTAAATGTCCTAGCTATGACCTGGGGGCAATGTACACTATCAAGTATGTTAAAACAATAGGTTCCAGTTATGTTCCAACAGCAAGGTACTAGACTTTAAATGTCATGTCTGGCTTCCAGTCCTATGACCTCTGTCATCTTTTGGGCTAGCTTAACTGTGAATCAATGTGAATTCTATTCGTTCTTCAGTGTATTTCATCTCATCTTCACTCATTTATGTCATATGCAGAAATCATTCAAGAATAGTATATTTACATCCTGCCCAGGTAGATTTGTGCTTATGTCCTAATTTTCCCTCTGGGTGGCCAATGTTGTGTACACAGTATCCCCATCTAGGAATAAAAAGGTCATCGATTGGATTGTATTCAGCAAAGTTGCACTGCCCTGTGTTTTGGACCATGCAGAGCACAAGACATACCTAGTTAGGGTGACCATATTTTGGAAACCCAAAAGGAGGACACAGAACCCAAGGGAGCATGCCCACCCCCACCCCCCCAACATGGCCTGGGTTACATGTCTGATTCTCCTGCATGCCATGAAGACAAACCTGTTCTACATAATATGCTAACATTAAAATCACTGAAATAAAGAACAAGGAAGACATTCATTGTATCTGAAATTAACATATATTTAGATCATCAGGTAGCAGCAACTTCTATTTTTATACAAGGAAGACTCTGTAAGAATTAAAAGAAAGCTGTTATACAACCTGATATAAAGTCAAACTCCATCTATGTAAGTATAAGAACGCTTATGTGGATTAAAAATATATTTATATATCAGCCACATTGCAAGCAGTAAGCAGTGAGTCATCATAAGAACTCCTAAAACTGCAGCATTTTCTCAAACCTCTCACCTAGTCCCCAGACATCCTGAAGGCCAAGGTATTATAAATATACATATGTTCAAACTGATCAAAAGATATATTTATAATAGGACACCATAAGCAAGAGATTAGCTGTTCTGTTAATGCTAAACAATTCTTAAAGAAATGTATGTCGTTTGATCATTGTCTAGAGTTGCCTTCCAAAGTTACTACTTTCTTTACAAGAACAAACACAGAGAGGTCATCCACCTCCAGAAAACAAGACAGATCACAAAAATAGATGGTAGCATATAATGGAAACTACTACTAATAGCTTGAATCATGACTAAAAGCACTTTCTATTTCTATTCTATGCTAAAAAAATAAATAAATGAAATGTATTAAAAAAATACCTTTTATTTAATGAACCTGGATTGAGAGCAAGTGATTTCAGCCATCACAAGCTGACTTCACCACCAAGTTTTGCGACTCAACTGCACTTATCTTCCCGATCAGATTAACAACAGTTTAGAGTAGCCTTCCGAAATCTGGTGCCTTCCAGAGGCTTTGGACTTCAAGTTCCATTAGCATGGTCAATGGACAGGGATTCTGGGAGTTGTAGTTCAAAAATGTATGGAGGGTGACTGTCCTAGAATAACCAATTTAGGGCACAATCCTAAGCATGTTTAGTCAGAAAAAGTCCTACAACTAGCATGCAAAATGTTGGGAGCTGTAGGACTTTTTCCTGTCTAAATATGCATACGATTGTGCCTTTATTTTTCTTTTCTAGACAAATGCTATATAGCTGCTCCTTCTGACTGAATTACACAAGCAGTTAAGTGATCTTGGTCCCTTCCCAATAATAGGCAATATGGTGCTCACTTGCAGAACAAGAGGCTGTGAACCAAACCATAAGATATAAAGCCATGTTCTCAAAGATGCCAGTTCTTGGCAACTTCAGAAAGGAAAACTTTGAACAATTCTGCTTCAACTACCCATTTGCTCCTTACCATAATTTTCTTCAGTCAGTGTAACATGTAGTAACTAGTGCTGTGCCACCCCCTTGGTCTGAACCCCCGACACCAAGGCGACATTCACCCCAACATTCAGCCCGCCTCGCCTCAGTTCCGAGTTGGTTCCGGGTCAGCCTGAGGTGCCCTGAAGCCGAAATACATCGTCACCAAAGCTTCGGGGCTCCTTGGGCCACTTCAGTATGGCACTGGTCCTCCCTCTCACTGTCCCAGGAAAGATGGCAGTGAGTCCATTGGATTCACCTCCCTCTCCCGGCTCTCTCCAATCTCCTGCTGCCTCATCGCCGGCTGCCATCATTGCCAGCCACCACATTGCCATGAAGGAACAGTGCAGCGTTCATTGAGAACCAGGCCACGATTGAAATGGGAATTTCCGCAGGTGTCTTTTGTATGCCTGCAGCACCTGGTGAAATTCCCTCTTCATCACAACAGTTAAAGCTGCAGGAGCCCTGCCCTCTTTTGTATCTGGTCAATCTAGTGAATTCAGCAGCACTCTCCAGCTGTGTTCCACTGCATCTCCCATGTTATGTGTTATGGGGAAGACAAAATCACTTTCATCATTCATTGTAAAATAATCCTTACGAATGAGAGTATTAGGTGCTAGCTCTGCCTTTGATCTCACACTGCTGAACACTTAAGAAATATCTTCCATGTTAGTCCCCCAACACCATGTCTCATATTTAATAAACAGAAAACCTATGCCATGTGTTGAAAACTAATTCTGACAACTGAAGAACTGTCTGGATTATGCATTCAAGATGCATTCAAAATAAAAATAATAATAATAATAATAATAATAATAATAATAATAATAATTTATTTCTTACCCGCCTCTCCATTTGGATCGAGGCGGGGAACAACAATATGATAAAATATAGGGGTGTGCAAGGACCCCCCGGATCGGATCGGGACCCGGATCGGGACCTCCAATTTTGTCATGGATTGGTTCGGACAAAATCGGAGGCCCCCCGGACCGGATCGAGTCCGATCCCGATCCAAAAATCGTAAATTTTTGGATCGGCCGCCATTTTCCCCCCCATAGACTTGCATTGCAATGCAAGTCTATGAGGAAAAAATGGGGGCGGGTGGGTGAGGGGGGGCCTAACTCCATCCCCCCCGGGGCCGTCTGCTGTGGACGGCCCCGGCAGGTAAGCCCCCTCCCCCGCGCTCCCTACCCCCCCTGGGGCCGTCCGCTTCCATCCGCGGGCACCTGCGGGCTCCCGCGGATAGAAGCGGATGGCTCCGGGGGGGGGGTAAGCCCCCTTCCCCGCCACTGCTTACCTTTTAGGGCCGTTCGCTCCTGTCCGGCGCTGGCGGCTACCGCCAGCTGGCTTTGCGGCTTGCTCTAGAGTAGCGTGCTGGGTGATCACCCGGCGCGCCACCCTGGAGCAGGCCGCAGAGCCCGCTGGTAGTAGCCGCCGGCGCCGGACGGGAGCAGATGGGCTGGAAAGGTAAGTGCCCCCCTCCTCCCCCCCCTGCTGTCCACTTTCATCGGCGGGCGCCTGCTGGCGCCCGCCAATGGAAGTGGCGGTGGGCGCCAGTGGGTGCCCGCCGATCCGCCGAACCGGTTCGGAGCCTTTTCAGATCGGTTCGGACTGGATCGGCTGATCCAGCTGTTGGATCAGAAATCGGATAATTTATCCGATTTCCCACTGGACCGGACTCGGATCGTGGATCGGGGCTGATCCAGTGCACATCCCTAATAAAATACATAAAACTGATTAAAACATGACACACATTATTAAAACTGCATTAAAACATCCTAAAACATCCTTAAAAAACTATGTTGCTTCATTTGGTTTATTTAAAGTGATGCACCTCTTTTGGAGTCCCTAAGTGGATCACATATCTTAATGCTGGAAAACGTCATACTTTAGAGCAGATGTGGACAGAAAACAGATCTATCCTGAAGTTTTGAACATGAACTCCTAGCATTCCCAATCACTGTCCATGGTGGTAGGGGTTTCTTTGAGTTGAACTCCAAAATGTTTAGAGCCTGCCCTTGCTCTAGAACAGCCTTCTCCAACCTGGTGCCCATCAGATCTGTTGGGCTGCAATTCTCACAATTAGGAGATGCTCTAAAAAAAGCGAGCGAGAGAGAGAGAAGTGGGTGGCCCTAAGTTGTTTGTCATCAGCTTTCCACAACCCCACAGTCACCTCTGCATATCATATTCTCCATCCTGTCCTCATGGTTTATCTGCTTTGGGAGAATGAGAATTTCACTTGCACTTTCTGCCTCCTTAGGGAGTTTGTGGTGTCAAGGCTTGTGAGCCTCAACTCACAATTTCCCCAATGTTTGGTGCTTTGGGCCCTTTCCACACCTCGTGTTTTGTCTGGGATAGCCTCTGGGTGTAGAGGGAGGGAGGGAGAGAGGGCGATCCCGGAAGTACCTAATACACACCATCGGAGCACAGGGACCAGCCAGAGGCCATCCCAGGCAAACAGCCTGGTGTAGAAATGGCCTCGGTGAAAACTGTATAACCTTAATGTTGTTTATAAACTGTAGGGTGTTTTTTTTTTTGGTTAATGAATTTCATGGCTTTGCGTAATAGATGACTCTATTTTCTATAGTTGACATTCATCAGGTTGTTACATCATGTTGTCATCTAATAAAAAAAAATCACATCCAGTATTATGTTTGAACCCACTTTTCAAATCAATAAATGAGCCCCAGAAGTTATGTTCTCTGACTTGCAACTTGATGATACACATTTGAACTTTTCAATAGCCAGGATCCCGAGATAAAAGTGTTTTATGATTGGCTCATGAAAAGGAAGCATTTGTCTGTATTTGGAGACAACTTGGATGATTGTGCTACTGGAATTAAAATTCCCTGGTTAATTCTAAGAGTACTGTAAGCACACAAGATGATACAGGGAAATGTTCTATATTGGAATAAGTTACAGTTTACTATATTCATTATTATAGCTCATTTTATGCAACATGGTATTTCTTCCTGGTTGGATCCCAAAGTAGCAGATTGTGGTCAAGTTTCAAGCCTGCACTGGCTGCATTTCCATCCATTAATATTTACTCAAAAGGTAGATTCCTGCATTGAGCAGGGGGTTGGACTCGATGGCCTCAAAGGCCCCTTCCGACTCTACTATTCTATGATTCCATGAATACATAACATGAATAATTCATAGATGTGCAGCAATCTGTCTGATTTGTTCGAACTCTTCAGTAGCTTTTTCCAAATGATCCTGAGACACCAGTCTTCTCTGTGCGGAAACATGGCTGAGGGGTTCTGTTATTTTAACTTCTACACATAGTCCCATAAAGATTAGCCAGAAGGTTATATCCATGTGTCTGAATTGCTTTTGCAAACTGTTCATAAATTGTTTTTTGAATGTGAACTGGGTTCTCATAAATCCTTAGCTTGTTCTATCTTGATTGTTCCTGTTGTTATTCATCAGTATGTCATTCCATCAATTTATTTGACTGCAGCAGCCAATGTCTGAAGTGATGTGAGCACACTGATGTGATTGTACATCTGTACATCCCTTACATGCTCTGTTGCCACCACCATCAACTTCAATTACCAGCATTATCAATCCTCTTTAAATATACCAGTGTCCCCCAAACCATTTGGATATGTGAGCATATTTGGAAGTTTGCAAAAAACAAACATTATGGATACTCTCACAAAAGGCTGCTAAGGGAGAAAAAGCTATCCATTCTAAAATGCCTGCTGTAGTGAACATGGCCAGTCAAAAAAAGACTCATTCCTGAGTAGGCAAACTGGTGAGACTATAAGAAAAGTAACTTCTCCAAGAATCTGTGTACTGTCAAGGAAATGTTCCCTAACTCTCAAATTGAAAAATCACCAGGAACAGGCAAAGTTCAGTCCAACAGGTTTATTCAAAACTTCGTACGAAGGAGAGAGAAGTGGCACATGGGTAGTACCAAAGCTCTCTGAATCACAAAGACAAAACTGTTTCATTTATCTCTGTTACAGGCTTTGACGTACCACTCACCCCCTCCCTCCTGTGATGGATACATGTCAATAAATGTTTCAATTAAACAATATCTTAAACCATAATAAAGCAATATCCGGGTCAATTGACGCCTCAATGAAATTTACTGTTTCCTGATAACCTTCGATCACTGATACTTGGTGTTATTTGGTTTACTCTAATGGCCAGTATTTTTCCTCTGGAAGAACTGAAAATGTTTACTTTTATATGGTGCCAGCTAGTCTATGTTGAGGGCCGTTGAGTCATGTCTAATTCACAGTCTATTCGGAGGAAGAGATAATGAGGCTTGTTATGGATTATGGTGCTCTGTGTTTTTCCTATGAAATGCTAGAATGTGAGGTGTGAACTTTCCCCTGGTGCAGTGAAATATGTCTCTCTTTTACCTTAAAATGTTTCTTTAGAGGCTTGGGGGAAACTAGTGTTCCAGGTTTTGATTTTATATCAATGCCCAGATCAAAAATCCTTATCAGTACAAGGAAGAGGTGGAGTCTGCACTCCAAAATACCAAGCTGCTCTTTTGATTCCAAATAAAGATGGCACTGCCCAATGCAACCTGAGACCTCCTCCCTCAGAGAGCAACAAAACATCTTAACACTTTATAAATAAGAGTGTGTGTATGGGGGGAGGGGGGGAAAGTAGGTTTCAGGAAAGTGGGTAACACTGTATTTTTTCCTCCCCTGTCCAAGCCCTTCCCTTGTGAGCCCCAAATGCTACTATCAGCCTCATCATCCAAGCTGGCTGGAGTTTTGAAAGGGAGTATCCCAATTATGACCTAATGAGACACAATATTTTTGTTGCCAAGGATAGCAAGTAGATGGGGATAGGAAAGTAGATGGAATCAAACAGAGGAGAAGCTGGTATGATTTCAGGTCCCAACCACATGATTAGGAGCCATGATGCCTTATAAGTTTGCATCAAGTTTTCCTAAAATTATACTTGAGAATATTAGATTTTTTGGAGGAAACCTCCAAAAGGTTGTTGCCTTTTTTTTTTTTTACCTATTTGTGGGCTTTCCAGTAGCTCAGGCTTCCCCCATCGTGGTGACTCCAGGATGTGTTAAATCGCTACTCTGGGGAAGTCTGCACTAGCTTGGAACATGATGAGCACATGGAAAGAAGGAAAGAGAGAGAGGGGGGTGCGCAAACATGATTCTGCATCCAGTTAGGTTCAATGTACAAAGTGCATGATCTTACAATTTGGGAACAGTATGGAAACATGGAATTCAATTCTGCAAGATGTAGTGATGGCCACCAATTTGAATGGCTTTTAAAGGGGATTGGGTAAATTCCTGGAAGAGAAGGCTATCAAGGGCTACTAGCCCAGATGGCTATGTGCTATCTCCAGCTTCAGAGGCTGTAAGCCTATATACACCAGTTGCTGGGGAACATGGGTGGGAAGGTGCCATTGCACCATGTCCTGCTTGTGGGTTTCCCTTGAGCATCTGGTTGGCCACTAGTGTGAACAGGATGCTGGACTAGATGGCCTATCGGTCTGATCCAGCATGGCACTTCTTACGTTTATTCTACGTTTCAGTCAGAACCAGCCAGAACTCTAAAGGAGCTATCCAAGATGCTGGACCTTATCCCCAAAGTTGGCTTTAAAAGGATTGGGCCAATTCATGGAGGAGAAGGCTCTCCTTGGCAACTAGTCATGATGACTATATGCTGCTTTCATTGTCAGAGACAGTATGCCTATGCACACCAGTGTGCTGTTGTGCTCATATCCTGTTGGTGGGCTTCCCGTGGGCAGCTGGTTGGCCACACTTCGAACAAAATGCTGGATTAGATGGTCCCTTGTTCTGATCCAGCCTGGCTCTTCTTCTCAACTAAGATTCTTCTCCATTTTTGAATTTGAGTCAATTGTTAAGCTGATATATTTCTGCAAAATTGATTACAGTATGACATGTGAATATAAGGTTGTGTGAACCCCCCAATATCCAGTATTGGGTGGACCACCACCGGGACATCTGGGCCACTTGAAGTCCTGTGGATTTCCCCAGAGCCATGCTGCATCCGCCATCTTTGTGGGGCAGCTCTCTTACATTCTAAGTGGCCACAATTTATGTAGAGGTAGGTGCTTTATGGCTACAAATGGCAATAATATGCCAATTATGGCTGCAGTATCCCAACCATAGGCTAACAGCAGCTACCACACCATTTAGAATGCCAGAGAGCCAGGGGTGGAATCCATTGCAGCCTGTGCATCTCAGATTCTAGAGAATCCAGCCTCATTGGAGTCCACAGTGGATTTCTATGTCATACTTATATGACTACTACATCTGGAGAAATGCAATCCTATATGCACTTACCTGGGAGTTCAACGGGGCAGGTATCTTAGCAGGCAGGCATAGGATTGCACTGACCAAAGGCCAAACAATTACATTCTAAATTAAGTTACAGATACAATAAATACAGATACCTCCCATCAATTTGAAACACAGAGGAACACAGATCGTTTTCACAACTGCATCGTTTTTTTATTAAGAGAAGAGCCTTAAGTCATTCAGATAAGAGATCCGTTCTGGTCTCTCCGCTGGTGAACAAAGCCGTGATGGATTTCTGTCTTCTTTTATTTTTAATGGCTCACCTAGAAGTAGGAGATCAAGATACCTCAAACAGAGCTGCAGGAGAGATCAGATGTTTATGCATCCCGAGACATCGGAGAATCTTAGCTATTATTATTAAATAGAAGAACAACAACAATACAGCCACCTTGTCTGTGCCCTATGATACTTTATTCAATAAACAAACAAAAGCTATGGTTTAGGGGGAAGGGGAACAGAAAAAAATGTTAAGGCTTTCCATTTTTCAACCAAGTGCCAAAAAACAGGGAAGTGTGAGCTAAGGCTCATAAGCCTTAACAATGCACCATCCTTAAGGAAGAAGAAAGTCAAGTGAAATTCTTAGTTTCCCAAAGTGCATAAATGATGTGGAGAGGATGGAGAATATGATGTGCAGATGAGACATCCCTGAACTAGTACATCATCTTCTTTCTCGTAGTGACGAACTAGATATGTATACAAAGACCATAAGCAGGGCAAAAATGAAATAACCAGCTCAGTCTTTCTCCCCTAGCAAGTAGCATCGTTTCCAATGCCTAGAACAGTGTCTGGTTCATTGAAGTTGTGATGTCACTGCCTTTCTTTGAACTGTATAAGAACCCTCAGGTTTGAGCAGGCCCAAATCCACCCCCCCCCCCATCTTCCCAGAGGCATGGAACCATGCTGCTGCTGAAATCACTAAGTGCCTTATCCCTCAGAGTGTGAATGCCCATAACTGTACGTTCTGAGGTCTAACATGGACACCCATTAACCATTTGCCCATTGCTTTCTGCTTTAATGACATAATCCAAGGGGCAGTTCATACTCCTCTTCCTTCTTGACTGGAGGAAGTTAATGGCACTGTTCAGAGAACATGCTTAGCCATGGTTATGCTGCTAACTTTTTGCAGCAAATGGTTACTGAGCATGTTAAACCATGGTTATGTAGCCACCATGGTTAGAAATGGTTAACAGGACACACTAAGCCATAATGTTTAGCTTGGAATGCTTAACCAACATGGTTTAGCCTGCCATCTGAACAGGATCAATATGTCTTGAATATGTGAATGCTCCTCTCACAATTTAATTGAGGACTTAAGCTTTAGGTAGTGTTTTAAAAGGCTGCAAAGCCTCTTTGACTAGTTAAAAGATCAGGACAAGAGAAATTAGCTTCTGCTCCACAGGCCACAATGCCTTCTACCATTTTCAAGGGATCCATTGATTTCGACATGCAAGTGCTGTAGATTCTTGCTGTTATTTTGTGAAGGGACGGGAGGCCTCATTCTCACCTCTTGCAGCAAACTTTCCACCTTTTACAACCTAAGGTTCCAATAGAAGTGCCAGGATAACAGGCCACTGTTCTGCAAACACCCCCTGCCTGATGACATCTTGCCGTTGATGTTATTCCTGTTGCCAAAAACACACAAAGAAGATAGAGTAGAACAGGGAAAATAATAATAGCCAATACGACAGAATAACTAAACATTTATAGTCCCAAATTCAATTGGAAAGATTGTTATTTCACATTGAGGTGCTAGGAACAGTATTGCTGTTGTACTAAGTCAGCTGAGCTTCATCAGCCTCCCCAACTTGGTGCCTTTCAGTGTGTTGCAGGGTTACAGGAAGGTTGTAGCACTGCTGTTAATTAGTTCATGCATGGGAATTTGGGGGCATAGCTAGCTTTAGAATCTCATACTTTACAGTGTGGCTTCCTGCTCTTCCCCTTTCTTCCTCTCTCCCTCTCTTTCTGACCTCCCTCCATTTCTGGGAGAAGAGGCTTGCTCACTCACTCCTGCCTGTGTAATAGAACACAAAATAGACTGAATACAATCCTTTTGAAAGCCTACGCTGAACCTGCATTTGTATGTGCAAGAATACTTGTGAGCAAAGCTGTTTTTTCTTTCTTCTCTAAAGAAATGTGTGGTTGTCTTTGGGTTCAGACAACACAATAACCCATGATGGGTTAAATAATCCACAATGGTTTATTTAACCCATCATGGGTTATTATGTCGAGTGGCAGGTGTGTTTTAATCCACAGTGGGTTATTTGGCCAAATTTACCCACTCTGATAACCAACGATCTGAAAAGCGGGTTATTTAAACCACTGTTGGTTATTGTGTCATCTGGCAGGCACTATGGGTTATTTGGTTGGCCACTGAGTTGCTGAGCAAAAGCAGTCAAAGTTGCTGCTGCCACTCTACCTGAGGATGGTGGGATATCTTTACAGCAATAAGGGAAGATCATATTCTCCATTTCCTCCCTTGGATAGAAATCTCCCAGACCACAAAATGGTGTGATTCATCCCTAATATTTTCTGCATACTTTATACAACTCCTCTATGGGGACCTCACATCTAGGAAAGTCGGTCCCTGAGAAATCTCATTCGGTTATGCTTTGACAAAGTTCCATGGCGTGTCTGACTCGCTTTCCCCCTGCAAGCTAAGCTGTAGGCTGTTTGCTGAACTTCAGGAACATGTTCATGCATCGGGGAGGTGATTCTTCAATTTGGCCCTCATTTGCAAACTCTGTCCAAATCTGAGTGCTATTTGTGCAAATTGCTCATAGATTTCTCCAAATTGTAGAACCCCTCCCCCCTACACATACATACAAAATGTGGAAAATTCCCAGAATATTCACAAATTGGCCCAACTTGCTGCAGATTGAGGTGGGCACCACATTGGGAACCAGAATGTTGTTGGGGGTGGGTGAGCCTGGGAAAACTCATCAAACTACACTTCCCAAATGCACTTCTCTGACATCCCTACTCACATCTAGCCTTCCTCTGGTCACTTAATATGTATGAAGCAAGAACAGTGTCTATCCTTTTTCCATAGATCTTGCACCTCTTTATAGGTAGATATACCTTCTCCTATCCCTCATTTTCATTCACTTCCATCCTTTCTTTCCTCCTCTCTTTTTCCTCCTATCCTCTCTTTCATTACCCTTCCTGTCTGTGCTTCCTTCTTGACACAGGACTGCAACACAGCCAGTGTGACTTCATTAACCAAAAAATATTGTATAACCTTGCCTATGTAACCAGCAATTTAGTATGCCCTCCACTACCAGCATGCCAAATTACCTTCCTATCAAATGTCTTCTTAACATTATCTAGATCTATTTCAATCAGGCTTCAGGCCTGGGTTTGGGGCAGAAACTGCCCTGGTCACCCTGTGGGATGACCTTTGTCAGGAGAAGGACGGGGGAGTGCAACCCTGTTGGTTCTCTTGGACCTTCAGCAGCTTTTTATACCATCGACCATGGTATCCTTCTGGATATGTTGTCTGGTCTGGGAGTTGGAGGCACTGTGTCACAGTGGTTCCGCTCCTACCTGGATGGCCGATTCCAGAAGGTGGTGCTGGGGGATTGTTGCTCTGTGCCGTGGCACCTAGGCCATGGGGTCCCACAGGGCTCCATATTATCTCCCCTATGCTGTTCAACATCTACATGAAACTGCTGGGAGAGGTTATCCAGAGATGAGGGTTGAGGTGTCATCAAAATGTGGATGACACCTAGCTCTACCTCTCCTTTTCATCAAACCCAGGTGAGGCAGTAACTGTTCTGAATCAGTGCTTGGGAATGGTAATGGACTGGATGAGGGCTAACAAACTGAGACTCAAGATGAAGGTACTGTTTGTGGGTGGTTCATCTGTCCAGCTAGATGATGTTCACCCTTTTCTGGGTGGGGTTGCATTCCCCCTAAAGGATCAGGTCCATAGTTTGGGAGTGCTCCTGGATCCAGAACTGTCACTTGAGGCACAGGTGAACTCAGTGGCAAGGAGCACCTTTTATCAGCTTAGGCTGATATACCAACTGTGCCCTTATTTGGACAGAGATAGCCTAGCTACAGTTATCCATTGATAACCTCTCATCTGGTTTACTGTAATGCGTTATACGTGGGGCTGCCTTTGAAAAAGCTCCGGAAACTTCAACTGGTACAAAACAGGGCAGCCGGACCATTAACAGGGACTGGCCAATGTAGGGTGACCAAATAAAATCCAGGTCAGGGCTCATATAACTTTAACAGTTGTAGAGAAAAGGGGATTTCAGCCAGTGTCATTTGTATGCAATTAGTTCCTGGTGAAATTCCCTCTTCATCACAACAGTTAAAGTTGCAGGGGCCCTGCCTTCTTTTGTATCTGGTCACTCTAGTATAGTGCCTGCAACTTTAACTGGTCAGCCTAGGCCAATGAGACCATATTACGTCAGTCCTTTTCCAGCTTCACTGGCTGCTGGTCCAGGTCCAGGCCTGATACAAAGTGCTAGTATTAACATTCAAAGCCCTAAATGACTTGGGGCCAAGTTATCTGAAGGAACGCGTCTTCCCATATGTACCTGCCCAGACCCTGAGATCATCTTCAGGGGTCCTACTTCATGAGCCCCTAACAAAGGAAGTGAGACAGTGGCTGCCAGGAAGAGGGCCTTCTCTGCTGTGGCACCCTGGCTGTGGAATGAGCTCCCTAGAAAGGTTCGCCCGGCACCTACAATATACTCTTTTAGATGCCAGGTGAAGACCTATTTTTTTATTTTCTCAGTATTTTAACAGCTTATTAGTCTCAATTTTAACCTTGCTGTTTTCAATTTGTATTTTAAATCCATATTGCTGCTTGGTTTTATCCTGCTTTTGTTATTATATACTATGTTTTTATACTGTTGTCGTTTTATATTTTGAATAACTGTTATGGTTTTAATTTTTGTGAACCACCCAGGGAGCTTTGGCTATTGGGCAGTATAGAAATGCAATAAATAAATAAATAAATAAATTCATCCTATAAACCTCCCATAAATGATCTACCACTTCCATGGGTGGGTGCTATTGCACTCCGGTCCTGCTTCTGGGTTTTGTGTTGACAGTTGGTTGGCCATTGTGTGAACAAAATGCTGGATGTAATGTACCCTTGGTCAGATCCCTCACGGTTCTTCTGCTCATGCATTCTTATGGCCAAATGATGACTGTTTGGGGTTGTGTTTGTTTGTTTGTTTGTTTTGTTCCCTCCTTCAATTACCTCCTTCACAGCTCCACACTCCTGCTTCTTGTCCTACCTCGTCAATAACCTGCTCTCATCTGCATCTGCTTGGGTGTTTCAGACCCCATCTCACTTTCCATCATTATTAATACTGAATACCTCTGGATTTTATATCTCCTCCTGCATGAGAATTGTATTATGGAACAGAATCAAGGAATTCACTTCCATGAGATGTAGTGATGGCTACTAATTTGGATGGCTCCAAAAGGAGATTAGACAAGTTCATTGAACAGAATGTGATCCTTGTGGGCTTCCTATGGGCAGCTAGTTGGCCACTGTGTGAACGGAATGTTGTACTAGGCTGCCCCTTGATCAGATCAAGCATGGCTCTCCTTCTTAATAAATATTCTAATCCTTCTCCATTTTAGAATATCATAGAATCATAGAATAGTAGAGTTGGAAGGGAACTATAAGGCCATCGAGTCCATCCCCCTGCTCAATGCAGGAATCTGCCTTAAAGCATACCTGACAGATGGTTGTCTGGCTGTATGTTGAATGCCTCTAGGGTGGAAAGCCCATGACCTCCCTATGTAATTGGTTCTGTTGTCATACTGCTCTAACAGTCAGCTGGAATCTGGCTTCCTGTAACTTGAGCCAAATATTCTATGTCCTGGACTCTGGGATGATTGAGAAGAGAACTTCAAGTATTTGAAGAATGCTGTCATGTTTTCCCTCAGTCTTCTCTTCCCAAGGCTAAACATGCCCAGTTCTTTCAGTCTCTCCTCATAGGGCTTTGATTCCAGGCCCCTGATCATCCTTGTCACTCTCTCCTGAACGGCCTTCAACTTGACTGCATCCGTCTTGAAATCTGGTGCCAGAAATACACGCAGTACTCAAGATGAGGTCTAACCAGTACCAAATAGAAGGAAACCAGTACCTTGCACTGATATAGATTTGCTAAACTAATCAAGCTGAGAGATGTGTATCACTGGGAAATCTGGCCCTTTGGGGGCATGACAGATCCCTCTGGCACCTCTGACTTAGCTTGCGTTTGCAAGCTGAGCCAGTCGGTTCTTCTAAAAATCTGGAGAATTTTATTTTTCATAATATGCATATAGCACCTACAATTTGAGCAAATTGCACCCAAAATTTGTGTAATTTGCACAAATCGCAGCTGTAATTTGAACAAATTGCTTTACACATATACCTCCCCTGCTAGAAATCCAAGAGCTGGCCTATTCAATACTGATTGGAAAGCTTTACCCCCCACCCCCCGGATGGATTCGTCTGACATCCCTAATCAAGATATGACATGAAACTACTGCATTTGGAGACAGGCAGCCCTATACATCATATTTCAATGGTGCATATGTCTTAATAGGCATGCATCTGATTGCACTGCCAATAGGCAAATTATATTCAATCTAAAATGCGTAATAGACACAAGAAACACAACTTCCTCACACCAGTTTCAAAACAGAAGTACACACAAAACTTTTCCCCAAGTGCATTGTTTTAATTGCGAGAAGAGCTTGAAGGCATTCAGATAAGAGATTCTTTTGTGGTCCTTCTGCTAGTGAAATGAGCCATGATGGATTTAATTTTTTTCCATTTTCTTTATGGCTGGCCTCAAAGCAGGAGATCACGAGGCTTCAAGAAAAGGGGCAGCAGATCAGATGTCTTCCCATCACTCAGTGGCATAACTGAGAATTTTGGAGATTCTTAGTTAATATTAACAAGTAGAAGAACAACAATTATGCAACCAAACTTTCTCTATTTTTATCTGCACGCTGTCTTGGGATTTTATCTGCTTGCCGCCCGGAAATCCCAGTGATAATAGGGTGGGATACAAATGTTTTAATGAATAAATAAATAAAATAATAAATAAATAAATACTCTATTGTCATATATTCAATAAGCAAAATCTACAGTTTACAAAAACAAAACAAAACAAAAGATTTAAGGCTATCCAGTTTTCTGCCATGCACCAAAATATCCTTAAAATCACATCCTCCCTAAGAGTTATTGTGGAAGTCTGGGATGGGGGTGAAGTCCGGTGGACTTACCCCACTTCCCAGACCTCATTGGCCAAGCTGGCGTACACTTACTGAACCTGTTCGCCGTGCATCATGTTGTCCATGCTCGCCTGTCGGCCTCCTGACCCCTCATCAAGCTGCCATTTGGCATGAAAATAGCAAGTCAGGAAATGTGATGTTATGGTAGTTTGTGATCACCTGGAAACCATGGGGGGAGGGAGATGTAGGTGGAATTCTCATTCTCCCATTCCCAGCATTCCAACTGGATACTATGCCCTCTCTCCACGAACTTGATTGCTGGCGACTTCCATCTTCTGCCCCAGGTGGGGAGGGGGGGCGAGCTGCAATTGTTGAAGAAACTATCTCTACTAGTCCTCTCATAATAGTTTGGTTGATTATCTCCGGAGCTTTGCAGCTGGGGCAAAAGATGGGAGCAGCTGGCTGGCTGGTCAGCTGACTGGCAAGCAAATCAGAGGGATGGAGGGATGGAGGATGTTTTGAGGCTAATGACACAAATCCCTTTTAGGGATGTGTGACTGGTGAGTTTGGTTGATTTGGCTCATTTCGAAGTTGCCTTTACACACAGCTTGTTTTGTGGAATATGGACTATGACCTGCAACGACTATTGAAATGAGAACTTTGTGGAGGTTTTGGAGCTTATTACATCCCTACCACGGAGTTATGTGTGACTGGTGAGTTTGGTTGAATTTGCTCATTCAGAAGCGGCCATTTCAGACCATCCATTTCTGATGCAGATGTGTTCTGGGTATTCTGGAGTTAATAACATAATATTGCCAGGGTTTTAGTCCTAAAATATTGTTCTGAAGTCTTTCTAAGACATGCTACTGTTTTAAACTTTTCAAAAAAGGTAATCTAGTAGTTCCAGCCCATTCCTTTCTGGATTTTACACCCCACCTCTTTTCCCCCTGGCTTCCCCTTTTTTTCTTTGTAAAAGATTTGCTCTACATCAGACACTAATACTTCTGTGGGTCTCTTCTGTGGGAAGAAACCTTTATGTAGGGATTTTGGAGGGATCCAGGTTGGGGATAGAGCTCAGAGAGTTTTTGCCTGCTTCGTCTCATGGATGCCAGCTCATCGATCCCTGAGATGGTATGATTTCCTGAATACCAAGTCAGGCAACTCATAGGCTCAATTCGGATGACACAATAAACAACTGGGTGGTGGGGGGGAAACAAACATCAGTTGTTTTGACTATTGTGTCATCCGAATGCTGCCATAATCAACTCAGCACTGATCCTAATCCACACCACAGTTGATTATTTATTACCATGTTGTGTGGGGAGTACCCCCTAGTTGAACAACTGTAAAGTTGATTTTTACCCCACCATTGACTATTGTGTCGTCCGAATTGAGCCATAGTTTCAAACTTTTTTTTAAAAAAAAGTGCAAATCCCAATTTATGGAAATCTTGATTTGTGCAAATTCATTGCCTTAAATAGCACAATCTGTAAAAAAAATGACATCTTAAATAATCATTCATGCCTACTTCTACACAGATTTCATTATTTATGACTGCGAATTTACGCAAATTGCTATTTCTGTAAATATTCCTAGCTGTAAATTTGCAAAAATCGCAGTTTATGGATGAAAGCACAAAAGAAAAATAGAATGTGAACTCTCTCCAGCTCTTCCCCTCCCCACCACAGATGGGACAATCCAAGTTCTTTAAAGAGGCAGGCAAGGTTCTAGGACGGATGAGTGATGGATATTCCAGGAAGTGCACCACACAGGAGACTTTTGGGAACAGTGGATGAGGATTTTAATTCAAAAGAACACCCACACCACTTCCAATGTTTTATTATTACCTGGAAGCACAATTCCCCCCACCCCCCACTACAATATTTGAAAGAAATCCACCCCACACCCACGAAAGAGGGAGAAATGCAGCTGCCTTTTTCGCAAGGGGGTGAAATGTTTTGCAAAAACGGAAGGCTAATTTCGGCCCAGCATCACCTGGGATGGTGTTTGAAATGACTGCAAAACCTCTTTGACTAATTACAAGAACAGGATAAGAAAATTTAGCATCCACATCACAGGCAACATTGCCTTGTCCTATTTTCAAGATGCCTCATTACTTTTGATATGCAAGCACTGTACATTCTTGGTGTTATTATGTGAAGGGAAGTACATAGTCATTCTCACCTTATGCAGCAACCATAGGTCCTTGCATTGCAATGTCCGATATGTGAACGGCCCTCAGGGCAGGTAAGAAAACTGCAAATACCACTGAAATGATGACATTGCGCATCTGTGGTAACGGGATCAGCTCCTGTTCTCATAAAAAGAATAAAGAGAAAAGAGAAAAGGAGTAGAATAGGGGTGGGGGGAATAGTCAATCCCACAGAATAACTTAACATTCCAAGTCCAGTTTCAATTGGCAAAGTTGTTATTTCACAGTGCATGGCTAGAAAGGATACTGATGCCAGACAACGGAAGAACCTGGAGAGCTTTTGTCAGTCGGGGAAGGAGGTTACCCAGTAATACACACACAACAAGATAGTTTGTCCTTTAGACTTCAAATTTATAGCCATTGCACTTTGATGGGAGGCAGAGTGGTGTACCATTTAGCATGGTGGACTGAGGAGAAGCAGGTTCAAATCCACACTCAGCCATGAAGCTCATTGGATGATGTTGGGCCAAACACTATTTCTCAGCATACCTTTCCTCAGCATACCTCAAAAAGAAAGGGAAGGGGGGAAATGTGCATTGCCCCAATCTCCTTGGAGGAAGAGGAGGAAAAACGCAATCCACAAATCCCTTGCTTTTAGCTATAACTCCCAATTTCTTTTGAAAATCACCCAGGCCCACACTCTGTGAAATGTGGCCTCCCATCCTACATTTCTAAAGGTTGTTCTGTCTAGTGATTCCCTAACAACTTACCTGTATCAGGAAGGAGCACCAAGGCAAGGGTCAGAAGGAAAAGGTAACGGGTCTTCATAGCTATGACAAAACAAAGGAAGATATTCAGCTGAACATTTGGCATTCCTAGGACAAGATATACCAAAAGTGATGGAAGATACAGGGTGTTTCAGTGTTGTGTGTACCAATCATGTACTTAAATGTTGGGAAGGACAGTGGTACCGTTAGTTGATTGGTCAAGTAGGTGTTGTTCAACCTGTTCTCGAAGGGGTTACATATACCCTAAAACAGGTGAGCAGAACCTCAGGCATAGTGGGGTTCCAATATGGCCCTCTGTGTTTTCCCAGATGATGATTCCTCCTTCCCTTAGATCAACCTTTCTTCCCCTAGGCCTGAATGTTTAAACAGTAGCAAGAACCAAGCAGCAGGCTTTGGATTTAGATCTAAGGCGGATGTCATGCCCCACTTCAGGATTCCTCCTCAGGGGAGGAGTTAGAGGCCCCAGAAACCCTGGGCAACAAAGAAGCTAAAGCCCCAGACCAGGGATCACTATTGGTCTCCCAGGAGCCTGAGCCCTCAAGGGAGGTGGTTGCAGGGCTATCCCTGCCAGAAGGAAGGGATTCTGCCTCTGAGGCAGAGGCTGGGCAACACCCTGACCCTAGGGAGTGTCATCACCTCAAACAACAGGCTAATAGGACTTCTGTGCGATGGAGTGATCCACTGCAGAAAAGTTCTCCTCAGGAGAAAGGGACTCCTCAGGAGTAGGGCTCTGAAAGGAGATCTCTGATTATGGCAACTGAGCTCTGGGTAGGGTCCAGCAGGTATTGGTCTTAAGAGCATGCATGAGAAATCAGCCAGCATTGGAACAACTTTGATCCATCCTGCCTTGTGTCTTGAACCATGCCTCTGCCTAGTACCCTGTTCCCTGACCTTTTCTACTGCCTAACAACTCTGCCTTCTGGACTGTGTAACGTACTGACTGTTTTATTGTGTTTTCACATCTTGCCTGTTTTTGTGACCACTCCTGTTGTTTCCTGATCCTCTTGTAGTACTCCCTGCCTGTGCTCTGACCTCTGCTTGGATTTAGACCACCTCTATTACAACTTGAACTGAATCTAGAGCCTGCTACAGCCAAAGCAGGACAGCAAACATGGAAGGAAGTACACACATTCTTTAAGGTAGGTATTAAGTTTATTTACAAAGGGCAAGAGGGAATAATAGGCACAAAAGAACCAGAGTAATGTTTGGAAACAACAAGACAAAGATACCTAAGAAAGGATCTTCAAAACAGACAAAGCCCACACTGTGATCCTGAGAGTCACAAGTCAAAACCAAAAACAAATACTAACAAAAATGAACAAAGACAAAGGACAGGTATAACATTGTCCTCCTGTGTTTTAAACTCAGTAGGCTTTGACAAATGTGAGGTGATTTCCTTAGCCAATCCATACCTGACTAATAGTTTCCCAAGACTTTCTGGGGGATAAGAAGTTCTCACAGAATTTGTTCAGTTTAGTTGGCAAGAGTTCTGCTGCAGCCTTGACACCAAAACAACATGAGATCATTCATGTAGGTGGTTTACCTTGAACGTGCCGGCCCTCTTTCTTTCTTTCTTTCTTTCTTTCTTTCTTTCTTTCTTTCTTTCTTTTTTACAGACAGGAAGAACACAACACACACAAAAGGGAGTTTCTTCCTATTCCTCCAAAATTGATTGTGCTCCTTGGGCTGAAAGCAGTTCTGCACCTCTGCCCTAAAGAATTGGGTTCTCAGTCTGGAGGTCCACATTGATCCAGCTCTGTCACTAGAGGTCCAAATAGTCTTAATGGCACAGGATACCTTTCACAAGATAAGACTACTGCATCAATCATAGAATCATAGAATATCAGATTTGGAAGGGGCCTATAAGGCCATCAAGTCCAATCCCCTGCTCAATGCAGGAATCTACCTTAAAGCATACCTGACAGATGGCTGTTCAGCTGCATCTTGAAAGCCTCTAGTGTGGGAGAACTCACAACCTTCCTAGGAAATTGGTCCCATTATTGTATTGCTCCAACAGTCAGGACGTTTTTCCTGATGTCCAGCCAGAATCTGGCTTCCTGTAACATGAGCCTATTATTCCATGTCCTGCATTCTGAGTTGATCGAGAAGAGATCATGGGCCTCCTCTGTGTGGCAACCATTCAAGTATTTGAAGAGTGCTATCATATCTGCCCTCAACCTTCTCTTCTCCAGGCTAAACATGCCCAGTTCTTTCAATCTCTCCTCATAGGGCTTCGTTTCCAGACCCCTAATCATCCCCGTTGCCCTCCTCTGAACATGCTCCAGATTGTCTGCATCATTTTTGAAGTGTGTTGCCCAGAACTGGATGCAAGACTCAAGATGAGACCTAACCAGTGCTGAATAGAGGAGAACAGTACCTTGTGTGATTTGGAAGTGATACTTCTATTAATATAGCCCAAAATAGCATTTCCTTTTTAGCAGCCACATCACATTGTTGGCTCATATTCAGCTAGCGATCTACAACGATTCCGAGATCTATCTCGCTTGTGGTATTGCTAGATAACATTAGAGCTCTATTCAGGCACTTGTCTGCTCTTGTGTAGGGCTAAATTGTGAAGGAGAATGTGGGTTCACATGTAAGCTCTGCCCCCATCATTCCCGCATGCCTAGGTTCTGGCTAATTCTTCATACAATGAGTGTGAGGTCTGAAAAGGGCAGTTAAAGTGTATACAGCTGAATGGGCTTATAGGGTTCCTGCAGTTGTAAACTCTGCCTGATCAAAGTTTCTGATCACAGGACCTCTACAAAACATCTTCAGAGCCCTCTTCAGACCTTCACACTCAGTGGATTGAGGCCTAACAGAAAGCCGGGCATGCAGGGACATTAGTGACAGGGCTCGTGTGCTTGGCCCCGTCCCCCCTGCACAATTTAGCCCTATACACAAACAGGTAAATGCCTGAATAGGGCAAACAGTAGCAGCTAATTAGGTTATATAAATTCCCCAGTGAAGAAAAGGTCTTTCTTCACTTGCGGTCCAGCAGGTTGTTCTACTTGACAAATCATGCTTGAATAAAAGACTTGTGATTAAGTCTTTCCAAAAATCAAAGAAAGAAATATTTACTTCAAAATCTCAAGTACTGTTTAATAGGGATGTGTAAGAAATCTGCTAAATTGGATTTTTAAAATGGATTTTTCCTCTCTCCATTGCCCAGTAATAGGGTGACCATAGAAAAGGAGGATGGAGCTCCTGTATCTTTAACAGCTGCATTGAAAATTGAATTTTAGCATGTTTCACTTGTATGCATGCAACACCTGGTGAAATTCCCTCTTCAACATAACAATTAAAGCTGCAGGAGCCCTGCCTTCTTTTGTCACATTAGGCAGGGCTACTGCAGCTTGAACTGTGGTGATGAAGAGGGAATTTCACCAGGTGTTGCATGCATACAAGTGACACATGCTGAAATTCCCTTTTCAATGCAAACATTAAAGATACAGGAGCCCTGTCCTCCTTTTAATATGGTCGCCCTACCCAATAACAGAAGTGGACCAGACTCAGCATGCACTCAGAAATCTGTACATTTCTGGACTTGCAGTGTGTTTTGTGGAGTAGAAGAAATCTGTCCAATGAAATGCACGCATTTGAAAAGTGCAGAACATAAAAACGCATGTATTTTGTAAATACCCTTTAGTCAATGAGTGAATGGCTGAATTCGGATGACACAATAAGCAACTGGGGAGGGGGGAACAGTCGTCAGTTGTATTGACTATCATGTCGTCCGAATGCTGCCATAGTGAACTCAGCGCTGATCCTAATCCACACCACAGTTGATTATTTATTACCATGTTGTGTGGGGAGAACCCCCTAGATGAACAACTGTAAAGTTGATTATTACCCCACCATTGACTATCGTGTTGTCCGAATTCAGCCAATGTGTACAACAAATGTGCAATTTAAACTGGTCATTAACCAGAATAATTAGTTCCTTCACAACGCACCCGCCTTGACTGGGTATGTAGCGCCTGTTCTGGGTGGGGTTGGGGAGGAGAGGCAGCATGGAAGCCAGCCACTGGCGGCTTCAAATGGCACCACCAATGCAGGGAGGGGAAAAAAAGAGCAGAAATTGCGGCTCACCCCTCCCTATTGCCTCTTCGTCATCGTACCCTGTAGGCAGCATGGGTTCGCTGGCCGCTCATTCGGGAGCCACTTGGGATTTTTTTGCTCATAATCACTTTCTGTTTATAAGTTTTTCGCCTACTTCACACTGCAAGACAGGCAGGGAGTATTAAATACGTTGGTCTGGTTCAATAATATGTTCTGGTCACAATTTGGTTTGTGGGTAGGTGTGGGCATCTGGAGTGGGATAGGGCAGGTCAGTATTCGCAGGCACTGTTACAGTGATCGGTATGCCTGAGGGCTCCCAGCTGTGAGTTTTGCAGCCTCGGCTGGTGGGATAAGTGTTACCTTTGAGGCCAACCTTCCTCACCCACTCAGAGCTGTACAGCGTGAGGGAGGGTGACACCGGAAGGCCTCTCTACCCCATAAGGGGCAGCCTGCTTTGTGGCTGCAAATAAGAATCTATTTATTTTAGTAAATCACAAAATTAAAGAAAATAAGCAATGGCCTGGTGGTTATAGAAATATGCAATCTCTCTCTCTGTGGTTATGAGAAAAGAAAATGCAATGCAAATAAAAGATTAATTAAAATAATTGTAGTTACCAAAGCCAGCATTATAAATTTAACAGCATAAGCTCCTAAAACTTTTATGACTTCTCCTTATCCTCACCTGTTTACTGTTTGTGGATGATGATGATGATGATGATGATGATGATTATTATTATTATTATTTGCATTTATATACCACCCCATAGCCAAAGCTTTCTGGGCTGTTTAACTAAACTAAAACAAAACAAACTAAATCATACCTGTTAACTCTCCCTTTTCCTCCTCCTGCACATTACTTGGATATAAAAGCTATGCTAAAGCATTACTAAGTTCCTCTAGGCATCTGAAGAATAAAAGAAGTTAGAGTGAAAAAGAAAACCCGAGACTTGGAAATCAGTTCCATCTTCAGAAATAACTCCAAGTTCCAAGCTCTGAAATATTCCAAGTCCTAAAGTCTAGAAATATTCTAAGTCCCAACTACAGAAAATATTCTTAGTTCCATCTTTGAAAAGTGTAAAGAGATTCATAGTTACCTAAATCCTTGGGTCTGCTAATCCTAAAAAATATCAGAGGCGAAGCAGCCAAAAAGTCAAATGCTGCAGCTTTCACTACCTGTGCTTTTATACACTTATTCTGTCCAAAGGTGGGACCTCCAATGAGTGATGAGATCACCATCTTCCAACCACAAATGGCATGAATAAGTGATTAGACCACGTATTCACCAATCAGAAGTTAGGTGTCTCTCCTTCTGTAACATCTCATGGGTTATACTCATGTGTTTTGGGGAACATCTCTGGTATTACTATGGCTAAAACATGGCTACAAGTCTGCCATGGCTTGGAACACAATACCTGACGGAACGCCTTTATGGATATGAACCTACCCAAACACTACGTTCAAAACTAAGGCCCTCCTCCGAGTGCCTACTCCGAGGGAAGCTCGGAGGTCAGCAACAAGGGAGAGGGCCTTCTCTGTGGTGGCCCCCCAATTGTGGAACGATCTCCCTGACGAGGCCCGCCTGGCGCCAACATTGCTATCTTTTCGGTGCCAGGTCAAGACTTTCCTCTTCTCTCAGGCATTTGGCAATATCTGAGGAGCCTGGGTTTGTTTTTGTTTTTGTAGCTTTTTGGGTTGTTGCAATGGTTTTAAATGTATGTGTGCATTGTGTGTATGTTGTATGATTTTGCTATTTTAATTTTTGTATATTGTTCTTAATTGTTTTAATCCTATGTAAACTATCCAGAGAGCTTTGGCTGTGGGGCGGTATACAAATGCAATAAATAAATAAATAAATAAATATGGGTGTGTTATCTTGATTGGTGTATTTCTCTCTGGTACATCTTCTTTGAACTCATCTTCGGACATTTTTGGTCATATCCGCCAGAACACTTCCTCCCCATTTTCATACATGCTCAGGGCTATGACTTCCCCTGCTCAACTAGCTTTGAGTAAGGATGCTCTTTTATCAGCAGGTCTACACCACAAGATGTCAATGTCAAAACAGTATTTTTCCTTCTCCTAGTGGGTGGCTGAGCATGTTCAGTTCTTCTGTTCATCTCGCTCACACACTCTGTCAGCACACTGTGGCCATCAACAAGCTCTGTGAACATGCTTGTAAAGTCAACTGTGGGTTCCCCCCCTTTTTTTCAAAGACTGTCCTGCAAGTCTTAGCTAGAGTCTTAGTAAATGGCATAAAAATCAATGAGCATAGAATCTAAACTTCAAAGTATTCATGCCACTGGCTTAAGGGTCTGGAATATACATCTGGGGCGTCTTTCAAATATGAGTCTGGGGTCTTTTAGGGGGTCTTTTTGGAAGTCTCCCAACACCCTTACTGAGGTCATTCAACCCATCCAGATCAAATTAGCCATCTTTAGTTTATAGTAGCCTCTTCCGTGCAGCATGATGTAACCATTTTAGCACCAGATCAACAACTGTTCTGTGAATAAAAACACCGTACACAGATGTTGAAAATGGTGCATAGTGGGGGCTTGTCTAACTTCCACTGGCAGATCATTCCATAGATGGGAGCCAGCAATTGAAAAAGATTTGGCCCCTGCACATTCAAAGTCATAATGGGGGACCATCAGGGCACCCTGCTCCTGTGAATGAGTCTGCCAGTAGTGGGACACCAGGGCATGGCAGGCACTCAAATAACTAGGGGCCAAGCAGTGCAGGGCCTTATAGACAGTAAGACTTTGAAGCACACTGTAGCAGCCGCTGGCAACCAGTGGAGCTCTCGGAGTACTAGAGTAATAGAAGACCACTTCTTATGAGTAAATATTTTACCAATATTTCCTAGCTATGATTTAGGGGTAATGTGCATTTCTCAGCATTTTAAAACAATAGGTTTTGGTTAAGTTTTTTTAAAAAACAATATACTAGACTTTAAATGTCATTTCTGAGTTCCCTTGCTATGACCTCTATTGTTTTGGGGCTAGCACAGCAATGAACTGCCATGAATTCTATTCATTCGTCAACATATATCTTCTCATCTTCACTCATTTATGTCGTATGCACAAAAATAGTAAAAAAAATACTATATTTACAAGTTTTCCCTAATATCCATGATAGCAGGGCTTTTAATTGTTATGTCTGTACCCAGCAGCTGAGCAGTAAAGTGGGGGAGGGGGAGCATCTGTACCACAAATATGTTTGATGTGAAAAAGACTAGGGATGTTGGAGGAATCCAGGTTAGGGATTGAGTTAGGCGTCTCTTTGCCAGCTCGGTCCCCTGGATGTCAGCTCGTGGACCACTGAGCTTGTCCAACTTGGTGCACTCCAGTGAAGGTTTGAGGCCTACACAGGCTTAGTTTTAGTTTAGGCCTGAAAGCCTGGAAATCCTCTGATGGGAGGGTGGCATTTCTGAGTTTCATTTTCCCCTAAGGGAGTTAAGTTTCATTTTCCCCTCAAGGAATTAAGTTTCATTTCCCCAGTTTTAGGTTACCAGATTAGTAGTTTCAGCTTCTGGATTAGAGTATATAAAAGAGTAGAGTTAACTGTATGGTGTAGTTGTTAGAGAACAGAGAAAGATCTAGAGAGAGTCAAAGAGAGACCCTGAAAGAAGAACAAGGCCCAAAAAAGAAAGCTGGAAGAGATTCTAGGCCCAACTACAAGTGAAAGTGTAGTTAGGTTAGAGGATATTGCGGTTTTACATATTTTCATTGTAAATGCCTTTCTAAATTTTACAGCTCTATTTGAGTAAATTCCTTAAGTTTATGTGATTTTGCTTTAACACATATAAAATCGTAAATAGTTGTTGAAACCTCGTCCAGAGTGTCATTTTCACCTTGCCTAAGGCCTAAACCCCACGTTACTGAGAGGAGAAAGTGAGAGGTAAAAACTTGATTGCTGATATAAAGAAGGGCTCTCAAAGAGGCAAATATCTGTGAGGAGCTGATCAAAGGGTCCAGGTAAAGGTGGAACCTTGACATATGGTGGCAGCGGTGGGATTGTGATAACAGTGAAATTTGACACTCCAAAGAGTATTTAAGGTTTTACCAATAGAGCTGATAAAGGCAGTAAATATTTTATTTTCGGGCCTGTGGAGTAAGGAAAAAGATAGGCTAGCAATATGAGCCGGTATATCTTCATGAACAAAACTTCTCTGATTGAGCAATGTAAAAAGGACAATTTGCCGTGGGAGGAGAAAACAGCAGAAGAACTGAAAGTTATGCTAATCTCCCATGCAGCAGTAGTTAGAGCTGGTTCTTCAAGCCTCTGTACAGCAGGGCCCACCAGTTCTGTGGAGTTCCGAGCAAAAGAATGGGAGCTCCGAGAAGAAGAACTGCAGATGTTGGCCAATCAGAAGGGAGAGGAGACCAGGTTAGTGTGGGAGCAGATCCGGCTGCAACAAGAGCAACTTAAAGCCCAGGCAGAACAACGCAGACATGAAGAGGAACAACACAGACATGAGGAAAAGCTGCAAGAGGGGCAACTTAAAGACCAAGAGGAACAAAGCAGAGCCCAAGAGGGACAGTAGAAACATGAAGAAAAGATGATGCAGCTGAGACAGGAGCAGCCTACCAAGGTCACCCCCCAAAGACTTCACCTCATACAGCCCAGGAGAAGACACACAGGTGTTTCTGACCACCTTTGAATGGGCAGTGCAGAAGTGGGGACTGCAAGAAAGTTTGTGCCTAATTTGATAAAAGGGGAACTGGCAGGGATATTTAATAGTATGCCAGAGGGTGGGGTGGTTACTTATGCCAAATTTAAAGAAACTGTATTTAAAAGGTTCAAGCTGGGTCCAGAACACTTTAGGAAAAAGTTCAGAGAGTTAATACCTCAACCTGGTAATTCTATGGTAGAGTTTAGAACAAAACTAAAAAACCTGCTGGTAAAATGGTTAGATGAAGCTAAAGCTGATAGCAGAGAAAAGGTGCTAGGAATAATGGCTCTAGATCAGTTTTATTTTCAGTTGCCCAGGGAAATAAAGCTGAAAGTGAAGAAGGATAAAGATCCTGAAACCGTAAGCCAAGCTGCTGAAATGGCAGACAAACTGATTGAAATCCGAGAAAGTTTAGGCCCCAAGACTGAGTCTGAGAAGAAGGAGGGAAAAGGAGAAAGCCCAGGTAAAAAGGAGTTAAAAAAACCTCCAACTGATTCCTTTTACCCCAGGGATAGCGCCTGCTATTCATGTGGCCAGACAGGCCATATCAAGAGCAACTGACCCAAGTTACAGACACCATTACCAGCTAAATCCGGCGTTCCTAAACCAGAACAAAACAAGCCCCAAGGTGTAGCAAGTGTAAAAAAGTCCTATAATTGTGGATTCCTGATTGCAAACCAGGAAGAGGTTAATAATCAGTTTAAAGAACCTGTTTACATAAAAGATAAAACCATCATAGCTATGTTAGATTCCAGGGCAGATGTTTCTCTGATCCGGTCTGATTTGGTGTCACCTGAAGATCTGGTACCAGGAATGTACATCGCAATTCAAGGAGTGAAAAGTCCCTCCTCTGGTGTCCCAGTGGCAAGGTTATCCATAGAATGGAGGGGATGGTGAGAGTTGTATGAGGTTGATGTGATAGAACCTCAAACCCAATTTGCCCCTATCATTGTGGGCAAAGATATACTGAGTCCAGATGCTCAAATAAATGTGGTGACTCGCAGGCAAAAGAAAAGGGAGGAAGCTTCAAAGGAGAACCAGGCAAAAGTTAATCTGGAAAAAGAAGAACCAGAACTGCACCCCGTAGTGACTCCTGAGGTTTTAAACCAAACCCCAGAACCTCCCCAAGATGAAGAAGCAGAACAAGCCTCTATAGAATCTGCAGACACTAAACCCAGTGAAGTAACAGAGGCAAGTGGTTCTATAGAAGAGAAAGTACTAAAACCCCCATTTCCTGATTTAAGAGTAGAAGACTTTAAACAAGAAGTCCGCAGTGATCCCAGTTTAGAGCCTTTAATAAGAATTGCTATCCCTCAAGAGGTGCCCTTCTCTGAGGAAGAAAGGAAGCAGATTATCTGGAAAAAAAGGTTGCTGTATAGACTCTGGTTAGGTTACCAAAACCTCAAGAGCTAAACTGGGAACCTTTAAAGCAACTGGTGGTACCTCAACAATTCTGGCTAAAGTTGCTGGAACTGGCCCATGATGTGCCATGGGCCAGGCACTTGGGGAAAAACAAGACTAAACAAAGGCTAATGGCAAATTTCTTTTGGCCTAGTATTGCCAAACAGGTGGCTGAGTACTGAAGGTCTTGTGAAACCTGCCAGCATATGGAGAAAGCAGGGCACCACTGTAAAGCCCCTTTGCAACCTCTGCCTATTATAGGAGAGGCTTTCTTCAGAGTAGGCATGGATTTAGTGGGCCCCTTCACTAAACCTACCCACAGAGGGAAAAAATACATCCTCACAGAAGTAGATTTTGCCACAAGGTACCTGGAAGCTGCAGCACTGGCCTCTATAGAAGCTCAATCTGAAGCTGAGGCTTTGCTGGGAATTTTTTTTTGAACAGGATTTCCCTCTGAGATTTTGACATATTGCGGAACAAATTTTCTCTATGAGATCATAGAACGTCTGTGGAAGTGTTGTGGAGTAAAACACTTGAAAACCACTGCTTATCACCCCCAATGCAACGGAATAGTTGAAAGATTTTATGCCACCCTCAAGAGAATGACTGGGATGACAAACTGCAACATCTACTCTTTGCCTATTGAGAAGTTCCACAGGAAGCAACAGGATTCTCGCCCCTCGAGCTACTGTATGGCAAGAGAGTGAGAGGCCCTCTTGATGTCCTAAAGGAAAACTGGGAAGGTAAACTTGTGGAAAACAAAACTTCTGTGGTAGATTATGTGCTGAATCTTAGACAAACCATGGATACTCTTTTGTACACTGGTTCAAGCAAATGCAACCAAGGCACAAGAAGTGCAAAAATTCTGGTATGATCAAACTGCACGCTCTAGAGTATTTGAAGTAGGAGATCAAGTAATGATATTTCTTCCCCTGCGCAAAGACAAGCTTAAAGCTGCTTGGGAAGGCCCCTGCATGATTAGAGACAAAATAGATGATTTGGCATATGTAGTAGTTAAAGAAAAGTCTGAGAAAAAACTTAAGGTGGTGCACACAAGTGGGGGAGTAGTTTTAATAGTGCATAAAGTCCCTGAAGAGAATATAGAGGAAGAAGAGGTAATAGACATATTAAGCCACTGGTTGGAAGAAAGCAATCCTGACCAGTTACAATGGTCAGAATGTGTTGTTCTACTGCTTTAAGTTGTAATTATGTTGCAAAGTTTATTGTTGTGTTATGCATTTGTTTATATACCTTTAAAAAGGAGTAAGGATTATATCAAGTAAGGTAAATGACTAAGCCAAAATGTATTTACAGTTTGTGGTTATAGGTCTGGGTATGTATAGAATGATTAGCTGGTTGTGGGAGAGTGCCTGGATTGGCTGACTGTGTGCCTGAATAGAAAGTGAGTGCTGATTGGCTAGTTGTTTAGAGTGCCTGGATTAGTGAGTTGTGTAAGAGTGAGAGGAGCTAGAGAGTGAGCAGAGTATATAATAATAATAATAATAATAATAATAATAATAATAATAATTTATAACCCGCCTCGCCTACGGATCGAGGCGGGTTATACATGTCTGACAGGGAGAGCTGACAGGAGGGGTTGATTAGGGGGAGGAATTGGAGGGATTTGAGAGAGTATTTGATGAGATGTGAAGTGTGCTGTATTTAATATTGTAAGAGTGAGATATCACTTTAAAAACAGTTGATTAAAGAAGAAACCGTTTGAAACCATTTAAGTGTACTGACAGAAACCACTAAGCTTTGTACTTGAAACTACTACACAATTGTACTGAGGAAACCAATAAGCTTGTTGACACAATTTCTTGTTAATAAATACTGGTTAATTTCAACCAATTAGTGTGGCCATTGAACTGTACCTGAAGAAAGTACTGGTGGCAGCCAGAACAAAGAAGTTGTCTGGAGGCCAAGTTGCTGAGCTGTGGGGCCTAAATAGTAAAGACAAGACAGGGGCAACAGCAGGAAGTAATCAAACAAAATACCAACTCAAAGCTCCAAGATAGTCCTGGAAGTTGCAAGAATTCCAGATGAACATTGAGCATGTAATTGCTGACGCTCTTTCCAAGTAGTAAATACTGTTGCCTTTTTGGTTTATGTTGGACGTTTCACAATTCTCTTCTGTAAAAGAAAATTGTTCCACTGTAGAAGTGGAGGAAGATGTGAAGGTTTGAAGCCTACACAGGCTTTCTTTTAATTTAGGCCTGAAAGCCTGGAAATCCTCTAATGGGAGGGGGGCATTCCTGAGTTTCATTTTCCCCTAAAGGAGTTAAGTTTCATTTCGCCAGTTTTAGGTTACCAGATTAGTAGTTTCAGCTTCTGGATTAGAGTATGTAAAAGAGTAGAGTTAACTGTATGGTACAGTTGTTAGAGAATAGAGAAAGATCTAGAGAGAGCTAGAGAGAGATCCTGAAAGAAAAACAAGGCCCGACAAAGAAAGCTGGAAGAGATTCTAGGCCCAACTACAAGTGAAAGTGTAGTTAGGTTAGGGGATACTGCGGTTTTACATATTTTCATTGTAAATGCCTTTCTAAATTTTACTGCTCTATTTGAGTAAATTCTTTAAGTTTATGTGATTTTGCCTTACCTTATATAAAATAGTAAATAGTCGTTGTTGAAACCTAATTGTCCAGAGTGTCATTTTTACCACGCCTAAGGCCTAAACCCCACATTACTGAGAAGAGAAGGTGAGAGGTAAAAACTTGATTGCTGATGTAAAGAAAGGTTCTTAAAGAAGCAAATATCTTTAAGGAGCTGATCAAACAGCCCAGGTAAAAGTGCAACCTTGACAGCTCCATGTTGGGTGAGTTCACAGTTTCCCGCTTACCTCAAGCCACCATTTTGTGCAAAGTTGTGGGACATTATGTGAATCACATAATGGTGATTCACATAAATCACCATTATGTGCAAAATGGCAGCTGCAAATAGCACAATTCACTCAAGGGGGTGAATTTTGGAAAAGCTCTTGGAAGCTGCATTCCATTGGTGGGAGTGGCTGAAGGCAAAGGGGGTGAGGCCAAATATACCTGCATGATTTAGTCTGCAGGTATTACTGCTAGTAACAATGCCGTAGGGATGGCATTTTACCTTTGAACTTTTTATGTCTGTATCTGGTCAAGAGGGCAGGGCTCCTGCAGCATTAATTGTTGTGATGAAGAGGGAATTTCAGCAGATGCTGCATGAATACAAATGACACCTTCTGAAATTCACTTTTCAATAAAACTGTTAAAGATACTAAAACCCTGTCCTCTTCCTTTCCATATGGTCCCCCTTATCCCTAACCATGGTTAATGTGTGGGGTAATTTTACCTGCAGTCCACCTTTAGGTTCATGTCTCCAGTCGATGCACAAGAGACTCAGGTGACTTCACAACAGGGTCCATTATTTCTATAAAACATGAGAAAATCTCTCTTCTTAGCAGACACATGGCTCACTGCCTCAGCAAGACCGTCACAAAGAGAAAGTCAGGCCCCATCCAAGTCTCCAGGGGGAAGACAAGAAAAAACTCAGCACGCAAAACAAGTATCCCTTCTGCTCTGACATACAACTATTCCTTCCCCCACAGCGAACAATTTATTGTAACCTTGAAATGTACTCCATAGATATAATGCCACTATTTCAACCCCTACTACTCCTGATGGGCCTATGCTATGTCCAGTGACAGAGTAGTAAGCCTCTGTACACCACTTGATGGGGAAGATGGGAAGGAGGGTGCTGTTGCACTCAAGTGCTGCTTGTGAGTTTCCTGTGGGTTGGCCACTGTATGAACAGAATGTTGGACTAGATGGGCTTTTGGTCTGATCTAGCATGGCTCTTCTGATGTTCTTCTGGTCTCACAGGACTGGGGCAGAACTGAGGCTGAGATACAATTATCTGTACACATCTATTTTGAACACTCTTGTGCTGAATTATCCTTGATCAGGAGCTCTATGGGCTTTTAATATGGGAGGTAAATCGTGCTTTGAAAAACAATGTGAGAACCTTCCTTGAAGTCTTTCAAACACAGAGGGACACAGACACTTAATCATTTGCAAACTACATTGCTTTTATTGGCAGAGGAAATCTACAGCATTCAAATCAGAGTATTTTGTGGTTCTATATTGGGCAAAAGTCTCATCATGCATATTTGGTAATGCTGATTTTTTTTTTATTAATACATCTTTATTTTGTTTTTACGTATCTTACATGAGTCATTCACCATTTTAACATCATTACTATTATTTATTTAGCCCCCTTCCCCCCTTCCTCTTTTTTTTTTTATTGGTTAATTTACCTCTGTTCTCTTCTTCTTCTTTTTTTCTTCCAGCTTCTTCTCTATCTCTTCTTTCTTTTCAGGAGTCCCATAACTTTTTGTATGCTTCTGCAATATTGTTCTTATTTGGAACTTTTTCCATATAATCTATATATGCAGACCATTCTCTTCTAAATGTATCCCTCTTCTTTTTTCCTCTATAGACTCTAAGTTTCTGCGTTAATTTTTCATTCATTGCTATATTCCACAATTATTTTTCCCACACCTTAATTGTTAATCCCCTAGCTGTTTTCCAATTCCTAGCTATCTGTTGCCTTGCTGCAGTCAGCATAAATCCAATCAATATTTTGTCCTTTACATCACTATTTTCTTTAACAAACATATTCAAAAGAGCTAGTTCAACTGTTCTATTAATTCTTTGAGCAGTGACCTTTTCTAATTTTTGAAAAACTTTATCCCAAAATTTCCTTACTCTATTACATTCCCACCACATATGCAAATTTGTTCCAAACTCTGTGCATCCTCTCCAACATTCTGGGGTCGCGTTTCTGTTCATTTTTGCTACCTTCACTGGAGTTAAATACCATTTTTGTATCATTTTTAAAGCCCCTTCTCTTATCTTTGTGGAGGTAGTTTTGAATGGGAATTTTTCAAATATACTTCCCCACTCTCTATCTTCAATTTCTTGATCCAGATCTTCTTCCCATGTCTGTTGTATAATCTCATTCCCTCCAGTTTCCTGTCTTATTATAATTCTATATATTTGTGTAATCAGTCCCTTATCTCCATCTTTAGATTTGTCTATAAATTTTTCCCACTCAGTTAGCTCCCTTGTACTCTCCTTTACTATCTTTGCATTTCTGATAAATTTGTCTATCTGCAACCATGCCATCCATGATATTTCAACATTTTGTACTCTCTTATTCCATATTTCTTGTGTTATTGGATTTTCTTGTTCGTAAAAGTTTTTCATCTGTATTAATCTTATTTCTTTTAATTTACTTTTGGTTATTGCCTTTTTTTAATATCAAATTCCGGGTGCATCCAAATTGGTGTTAGAGGTGATATACTTGGCATTAATTTTCCTTTTTTATAATACCATACTTTCAAAATTCCACTTATTATACTTTGTTTGTTTCCCATTAATTTTTTGATATATTTATTATTATACAGCAAATTTTGTATGTCTTCTTCTTTTTTAAGTCCCATCAGTTCCCTCTCTATTTCTACCCACTGCAAGTCTCTGTCTTCCTTTGTTATTACTAATAGATATCTTAATTGATATGCCTCATAATATATTTTCAAATTTGGTATGCTCCATCCCCCATCTTGTGTGAGTCTATATCTGTATATTTTTGGCGTTCTTGGTCTTTTATTTCTAAATATAAATTTTTCTATCCTGTTTTGCCATATCTTGAATCTACTAATTGGGATTACCTTCGGTAATACATTGAAAAAATATGTGAATTTTGGTACAAACTTCATCTTTATCAACATTATTCGGTCTGACAAAGATAATTGTAATTTTTCCCATCTAGCCGTATCATTTCTCATTTCTTTCCATATTTTTCCATAATTAAGTTTGAATATGTTTTTCTGTTTTCTGGGGATCTGTACTCCTAAATATCTAAACGCTTTAGGTATTATTGGGATACCCATTGTTTCCGATATTTCTATTTGATCCTGGGGCCCTATGTTTAAACACATCAGTCCTGATTTTTCCTTATTAACCTTAAGGCCTGCTACCTGTTGAAACTCCCATAATTCTTTTGTCACTTCTTTTAACTCTTCCTTTGTATTTTGTAATGTCATTATAATGTCATTTTGAAGCAGATGATGGCTCTTTTTCAAGCAGTGGTGAGATGTCATCCGATCAGTAAGATGGTTACCTGAGACGTAGGACCAATCTCAGGTAATATTGAGAAAAACAATGAATCAATACAACCATTCAGTTCTTGTTCTAAACCTTTCCGTCCCAATCTTTGCTGTATTGCTATCTATATCTTCTTCCTTGTCATCTTCCTTGCGCTCTCAATTTCTCTTGATTAACTGACATGCAGCATTGCTCTGTTACATCCAAATTTTTGCTATGGCTTTAAGGAAAAGAATGGCATTCTAATTCTGGAGATAGCCTTTTGGACATTTTAGAATTTATTCTTTCCTTTGTATGAGTCGGTTGGTGCAAAACAAAAGGGTTAAAAATTCAGTTAAGAATTACAGGAACTAAAGGATGCAAATGCCTTTTGGTGCCAGTACATCTACCAAAAGCAAGGAGAGAAGGAAGTAGACAGGATGTTCACAGCAGAAATGTTTGCAAGCAGTTTTGGTGCTGAGTGTTCTGCTCAAAAGGAAAATTAATGCAGTTTGCAAAGATTTCAGAGATCAGCACTGAGTCAGGGGAAAAGTAATATAGGGCAAAATTGAACAAGGAAGTACCCTTCAGATAAGTCAGAGTTGGGTTATAGGAGATCCAGAAGGTTGTAAGACTGGTTTGGTGGAGGAAGCCAGGGAAAATAAAGATGTGTACATGGTAGCCAAATCCAAGCATTGCAGGAGGCTCTTCTCCACAGAAAACAGATACAGAATTGTATGCCCCCTGCTTTCCTCAGCTCTTGCCCCAAGCTTTGTTCATTGTATCCCCAGCATGGAATTTTATTTAATAGATTCAATAGATCTGGATTAACAGGTGCAAAAGAAATGTGTGGGATTGGGGCAGAAAGTTAGCTGTACTCCCATTGATCAGCTTTCTTCCCCTCTTTGGGATAACATTTGCCTCACCCCCCCACACACATATTCTGGCCCCATTCATTGGAGGAATGTCCATCACTAGGATATCCAGTTCTTTTGGGGCTCACCGGACTTCCACACCATGGCACAGGGCCTTGAATGCAGCTTGCCCTCCTTTCAGTTCTTTGTTATGTATTATTAAGGAGTTACTAGATGCCTTGATCAGGGGTCCCAGTTGCTAACGTCCCCAGGTGTCAACAAGGGAAGGCTGGAAAAAATGGCTGCCTCCCACTAGGCTGACCATATGAAAAGGAGGACAGGGCTCATGTAACTTTAACAGCTGTAGAGAAAAGGGAATTTCAGCCAGTGTCATTTGTATGCAATTAGTCCCTGGTGAAATTCACTCATCATCACAACAGTTAAAGGTGCAGGCACTATACTAGAGTGACCATATACAAAAGGAGGCAGAGCCCCTGCAACTTTAACTGTTGTGATGAAGAGGGAATTTCACCAGGAACTAATTGCATACAAATGACACTGGCTGAAATTCCCTTTTCTCTACAACTGTTAAAGTTACATGAGCCCTGACCTGGATTTTACCTGGTCACCCTATCATACACATACATAACGAAACTGGTGTCTGCCCATCCTGAGGCTTCTGAATTTGTCCAGGTTAGATGATTAGATGGGCAATGTTAGATCTGACCTTGCATTTATGAGCTGCAATGTTATTAGGCAACACGACTTACCACCATTTGCTTTTTTAAAGTAACCAGTTTTGTGATTGCAAACTCTCATGGAAGCCTACATTACCTGCTCTACCACCGACTAGCCTGCTAAAACCCTGGATCTGTTCAGAAGACACCTTAATCCCTGCTGGTTGAGGCTTTTGGTTAAGTAGGGTGACCAGACGCCCGGATTTGTCCGGACATGCCCGGGAAATGGGGAGCAAATCCGCATCCGGGTGGAAAAACTGTTTTGGGGGGCCAAATCCAGAAATTTAGCCCCCCAAAAGGGTGACCAGATGGCCCTGGGGCGATCTGGGCCAACCGGGGGGCGGCGGGGGCAAACCGGGGTGGCAGGGGGTCACGCGGCGGTGGCGGGAGGCTGGCGGCGCGAGGCACTTACCTGCTGGGGCGTCTTGTAGAGGGGGTCTCAAACTGCAGCTTAAAGTGTTGCTTTTGACAGCACAGCTAATGGTTAGTGCTAACCCCAGAGAACCACAGTTTTGCTAACCACAGAGCCTGAAGTGTCATCTGAACAGGCCTGTAGTAATACTAGTTCCCTTTTGCAGCAATTCTTCTTGGGAGGGCAGTAGGCATTGATTGGACCGAGCACTCCGCATTTTGCCAGGCAATCACCATTACGAGTAAAGCATGTTTCAACCCAGTCAGCTCTAGCAAATCCTGTTCACACACGTACATACAAAAAGCCAAACAGAACTGAGTAAATCATGTGTTCTCTTGCGCTGACATGAAAAGGCATGTACCGCGTCTCAGCAGCAAAATACTGTAAGACTCTTCTGCCCAGAGCCTGGCCATTGTGAATCAGTGACACACTGCTTAGGGGTAGAGATGTGAAAAACTGTAAAATCATCATCATCATCATCATCATCATCTAATTTAAGTTCTCTGCTTTCCACTGGAAATCCCATTCTTTTCACAGGAAAACTCAGGGCCGTGCAGAGGGGGGGCCAGTTGGCCCAGTTGGCCTGGGGCCCGTGATTTTGAGGGGCATTCATTTCAGTCCACAATGGTGCAAGAACGTTTGAATGGACTAGCACTTTTGAACGTTAACAGTGACAAGGCAAAGTTGCTTGATTTTTCTGTTGTTATTGATGAATTTGCCCAAAGAAAAGCATGTAAAGCATTTCTGAATGTGAAGAAGTGATGTCTTACATCTTGAATAAAAGTGCTTCCCATTAACTTTTTTATAAATCATTTTATAAATCATTTTATAAATCGTTTTATAAATCGTTTTATAAATCGTTTTATAAATCGTTTTATAAATCGTTTTATAAATGGGGGGGCACATATTTCCCATCTGGGCTAAACATATTAACAGCTCTGCACAGCCCTGATTTAGCTCACTGTAAGGATGCAGTGTCCTGGATTTTAGAATATGGCTGTTTTGCTTTATTTCACTTTCTAGGAAGACTATTGAAAAACAGCTTACCAGCTCTCTTCAATTAATATAAGATGTCTTATTAGGAAAAGCAAATGCCAAATGTTAAAAATTATAGTTTTGAAAATGTAAATAAGTAAGAAGTAGTAACTGTATTAAAGATAATACAAATAAGTTCATAATGGATTCTGGGTAATTGGAATAAAAAATAATGGTCAAGGTGATTTGGATAGTATCCAAAGAGAAATAGCTTTTTTGAAGCCTTACCTCTTGGCCCAACACACTGACTCCAATCACCAGCAATTTCAGCTTTGTGCTGGTGGGCAAATGCGATCAACCAAAGAACATATCAAGAAGAATGTGCAGAAATGCACACATTCAATTAAATACACATTTTCACTCATTTCATGCATCTACATTTGATTTCCACATACAAGAAAACAGATACTTGTAAGATATGGGAGAGGGGGGAATCCAGCAATGACTGTCATTGATAATAAAAATGGAATTAACCTAAAATTGAATCATGGCTAAAATTAAGTGGAATTCCTCTAATCATATATCCCTAGGAACATTCTTTCTCCTCTGTTTTCAGAATTTTGTAAGTTCAGAGCCCTGGTGTAGTGGAATATTTTACAAAGTTAGAATGTTTGGTTTAAGATTACAAAGTTATAGTTATCAGAAGACAGAGAGGCTCTGCCATTGAGAGAAACTGAGAGTTCACCACTTTTGCAATTGCCCGTCAAATATGGATTTTTTGTCCAAACTCCTTGATATTTGGCAGACATGACAACTTTGTGGAATACTGAAAAGCCTTCAGAGTTTATGAATGTAGCCAGAAATCTTTGTCATGTAAAATAACTTTCAGTATAAGGTCCCTGCACCCTTTTGATGAAAATGGATTGTCTTATCATACCCAGAGATATCAGGCAAAATATGGAGACAGTATTGGTCCAAGACAAAACAAAAACTGTTCCTGCCTATATCCTTCTAGCCAAGAGTAGAAAGACTTTTAATTAACTGAACACGTATTTTGATGTTAAAATTAATGATGTGTTGTATTATTTTGTTAATATTTATTACTTATTAACTTATAAATATATTTGGCTACCTGTTTTTCGGTACTGTCTGTACTTGATGGATTCATGCCTACCGCCGCTCTGTACTCATAGACTGGAACACTCAACTGGTATGTAGAAATATGCCAACAGGTTTTCTCAGGCCATTCCTACACCAGACGGGTGTAGAGGGAGAGAGGGGTGGTCATCCCGGAAGTAACTGCTTCCGGGATCATCTCTTTAGTCCAAACGAAAAGTACAACAACCCGGCTTCCTCCCTGGCCATCGCGCCATCGCGCCTGCCATTTTTTTTAAAAAGACATTGAAAGAGCGCTCTTGAGCTCCCTCATGAAAGAGAAGGGAAAAAAATTGTGCATGAAATTGGGGGGCTCCTCCCCCTCCACCATCCTGGGGATGGCGAACTTGCTCATTTCTGCTGCTGTGCTTACTTGTGAGTAAGCGCGGCAGTAGCCAGGATGGGCACCCACATCTTTCTCGGTCTCAGGAAGTTCCCAGGACCGTGGAGAAATTGGGATTTTTCAGGAATCCCTTATCCCTGGGAAATCCCATGCCCATCCCCCCTGCCCCCGGAAGTCCCTGTGTGTCATGTGAGTGCACAGGGGCCAACCGGGGGATGATTCCAGGCAAAAGGCCTGCTGTAGAAATGGCCTCAGTTTCTTTCTACAACCAGTGATGATCCTAAGTCCACCCCCTCTGAAACTTTATGACAAACCAGGCTGCAGTCTACTAACAAGTTAAAACTATGAATGAACCAAAAGAGAGAGGAAGAGGAAGGGAAGCCCTGGGTAAGGATTTGCCAAGGACACAACATTTCTAAAGTTTGTTGTGCCTAGAGCTCAATTTACCTGGCTCATGAAGGAGCAGCAGAACGGCAACAAGAATGAAAAGGTAACAAGTCTTCATAGCTTGAAACTCCTAGGAGAAGAAATATCAATATCAAAAGTGACCTTGAAGGTGTGTCCTTTATCTAGGCTGACCATATGAAAAGGAGGACAGGGCTCCTGTAACTTTAACAGTTGTAGAGAAAAGGGAATTTCAGCCAGTGTCATTTGTATGCAATTAGTTCCTGGTGAAATTCCCTCTTCATCACAACAGTTAAAGTTCCAGGGGCCCTGCCTTCTTTTGTATATGGTCACTCTAGCATAGTGCCTGCACCTTTAACTGTTGTGATGAAGAGGGAATTTTACCAGGAACTAATTGCATACAAATGACACTGGCTGAAATTCCCTTTTCTCTACAACTGTTAAAGTTGCAGGGGCCCTGCCTTCTTTTGCATCTGGTCACTCAGGTATAGTGCCTGCACCTTTAACTGTTGTGATGAAGAGAGAATTTCACCAGGAACTAATTGCATACAAATAACACTGGCTGAAATTCCGTTTTCTCTACAACTGTTAAAGTTACATGAGCCCTGACCTCCTTTTCATATGGTCAGCCTACCTTTATCTCACTCTTGTAATCTGAGATATGTCTTGCTTTATAATTACAGTGAAGCTCAGTCCCAACAACATCATTGGTTGATGGTTCATTTCTCCAGATGCCTGACACTCAATCTCTTCTCAAAGGGGTTACAGTTGTCTTAGAAGAGAAAGGATTCTGGGGGTACTCACTGATTTCATTTTGCCACCAGAGGCCCAAATGGCAGAATGCATCTTGCACTAGCTAAGGCTCATGCGCAGCTGTAATCCCTCCTAGATAGAGCTGGCCAAACCAGCGGAGGCTGGAAGCTCTGGATTTGGTGGGCCTTTCAATACATACTGGGTTACAGTCAGAACCAGGCACAATTCCAAAGCAGCTTTCTAAAGTGCTGTACCTAATCCCCAAAATGGGTTTAGCACCTTAAAATAGCTCCATTGATGGAGGCATTTCAGCAACAGTAGTCAGCGTACTCAGAACCCACTCCTGCTGGTGACACTGGGCAAGCTTCTTCATGGCCTGGTGAGCACCCAATGAAGTCGCGGGCCTTCCCACCCCTTGTCAGCACCCACCGGCCCATTATCTGGTGCTGCCGTTTTGTGAAATTGCAGATTTTCAAATTTTCAGAAGCTTTTAAAAGAGCATTCACACCTTTAATGTGGCGAAATGGAGCCTTTACAGCTGCCATTTTCTGCAACTTTGAAGATACGGAATTTCCGGCTCATCTACTGTTCTAACCTTAATAAAAATTGAAAGAGTTTCACCAATCTTCCTGAAATTTGCAAGTGCCAGAAAGAGATCTCTATGTAACATAGCTTGAAAAGTTTAAGCAGATTGGTTAAAAACAGAGGGAGAAAAGGCAGATAACACAAAGAAGAGAAATACACTCAAACAGACAAAAGTGTTCATGAAAACATTTGTTGACAACTATTTGAGCCCATTACATGTGATAAAACTATAAACCTTTCTCTTTTCAGATTGATGTGTTCCTATTTCCTTTTTATTGTAGTTAGTGGAATTTCTTTTTAAAGAAATTCAATTGTCTTCTTTTAAAAAATACTTTTGTTGGTATAATGAAAGTCTATTGAAGTCTAATAATGTGGCACTCAGAATATGAATAGTACTGACTCCATCTTGAGACACAGAGCCGATCTACACGCTAGGTTTTTAACGTTTTATAAGGGTTATGAAAACTCTTTGGGCCACATGACGCACTCCCTATAACGTTGTATATCTGAGGTTTTTTAAAACTCACTTCAGTTATATACAACGGTTTCACTTTTAATAAATCGTTTTAAGTAAACTAATGTGTCCTTCCTTACCGTTTGTGATTCATGGGGGCAGTGCTTGTTTACTGGTGCCAAATGCTTAGCAGTTGATTGGTGGGGAAGAAAGCGCGGCTAAGGAGGAAGTGGGCGAGTGAACTACAACGCCCACAATGCCTTGCCCTAAACTCATTATAAAAACGAAACAGAAAGAGACAGGGCAGAAGAGTGTGTGACCGCACACACCGCTTTAAAGACTGAAGAATTTTTCTCCTGTAACGTGAGTACTCAGTAATGTGGCCTAAGACGTTTTAGAACGCACCTATTTGGAATGTTTTAAAATACTATTTAAAACGTTCCAAGGGACTGTGTAGATAGGCTCACAGACAAAAAGCCAGGTGTCTTCATTCCTAGCTTCTTTCCTCAAGGGTAGAAAAATTAAAATAGAGGATGAAAACTATACCAAACTGCTCTTCCCCCTTTCCCTATTTGTCCCAGCTCTCCAACCTTTAGTCATCAACAGAAGCTGCTAGCAGCTTATAATATTGCACAGCAGTACTCACTGTAGTTGCTAAGAGGCTTCAAATAGTTTGGTACGTGTAGCTGAAAGTGTATCCCCAGCTAATTAGAAGCCACTACAAATGTATCCTCAAACACTGATACCCTATTAACATCAACAGCGAGCCAATGCTATTCGTTGATAGTGACTGGAAATTAACCCCTACACTTGCCTAGGCAGGTAAAAATAGGCTGACCATCTGAAAAGGAGGACAGGGCTCATATAACTTTAACAGTTGTAGAGAAAAGGGAATTTCAGCAGGTGTCATTTGTATGCAGTTAGTTCCTGGTGAAATTCCCTCTTCATCACAACAGTTAAAGGTGCAGGCACTATACTAGAGTGACCATATACAAAAGAAGGCAGGGTTCTGCAACTTTAACTGTTGTGATGAAGAGGGAATATCACCAGGAACTAATTGCATACAAATGACACTGGTTGAAATTCCCTTTTCTCTACAACTGTTAAAGTTATATGAGCCCTGTCCTCCTTTTCAGATGGTCAGCCTAGGTAAAAATGAGAATGGTGGCTATGGTGGCTGGGCTGCTGCCCCCTTCCAACCTAAGCCCCATGCACCCCTACTCCAAACTCTTCCCTTCCCCCCAGTGCAAGGAGGAGAAGGCTACTAGTCCCGATAGCTATGTGCTACCTCTAGTAGCAGTGGTGGTAAGCTTATGTACAGTGTATGTACAACAGTTGTTGGGGAACATGGCTGGGAGTGTGCTATTGCATTCATGGCCTGCTTGTGGATTCCTGGTTAATAGCTGATTGGCCACTGTGTGGACAGAATTCATAAAATGCCTGCCATGGTCAGCATGGCTGTTCACAAAACATTCGTTTCCCAGGAGGCAAACTGCTGAGAGGAAAAGTAAAGTAACTTGCCCAAGAATCTAAGTACAAGATAGAGGTGGATCTCATTTCCATAATACAAAACAAACCATTTAAACCCAATCTTTTTAGTAGCTATTCTAGATTAGGGTGACCAGATAAAATCCAGTTCAGGGCTCATGTAACTTTAACAGTTCTAGAGAAAAGGGAATTTCAGCCAGTCATTTGTATACAATTAGTTCCTGGTGAAATTCCCTCTTCATCACCACAGTTAAAGTTGCAGGGGCCCTGCCTTCTTTTGTATATGGTCACTCTAGTATAGTGCCTCCACCTTTAACTGTTATGATGAAGAGGGAATATCACCAGGAACTAATTGCATACAAATGACACTGGCTGAAATTCCCTTTTCTCTAAACTGTTAAAGTTACATGAGCCCTGACCTGGATTTTATCTGGTCACCCTATTCTAGATTGACCATATGGAAAGCAGGGCAAGGCTCCTGTATCTTTAACACTTGCATAGAAAAGGGAATTTCAGCAGGTGTCATTTGTGGCGATGGCCACCAATTTGGATAGCTTTAAAAGCTGGGGGGGGGGTTGATAAATTCTTGGTGGAGAAGGCTATTAATGGCTATTAGTCCTGATGGCTATCCCCAATTTCAGAGACAAAAAGCCTATAGACTCAGTCACTGGGGAAGACAGTAGGGAGGGTGCAGTAGCACCATGTCCTGTTTGTGGGACCCTAATTGACAGGTAGTTGGGCTTTTGGTCTGATCCAGCAAAGCTTTTCTTATGTTCTCATGAAAGCATCTCTGCTGCGAACTTGTATACTGTGGGAAAGCCAAACGTTTTTCACTGTAATAAGAGAAGGAATTAATATGGTAGTTCAATTGGAAGCTAAATTGTGTTCAGTAGATTATTCTGAGAACAATGGGTTCAATATGCAAAGCCCATGAACCAAGTTATATGGAACAATAAAACCTATAAACTTTATCTTTAGGTAAATTATCTTTATGGGAATTTAAAATGCAATCATACAAACAACATCTGTTCTCTTTCATTTCCTCTCTCTAATTTGTGCTGATGTCATATTTTTCCTCCTGGGTGACCAGTGTTGTGTACACAGTATAGAATCATAGAATGGCAGAGTTGGAAGGGGCCTATAAGGCCATTGAGTCCAACCCCCTGTTCAATGCAGGAATCCACCTCAAAGCATACAAACATTACCTTGCTGGAACAACTCGAGCAGGAGGTGCTCGACAGTATGCCACATCTGCCAAACTACTGAGTGCTGGAACTGGCAGAGTCCTAACTGTGATCCAGGGGGCCCTCTGTCCGGCCCAGACAATGATGCTGTGTCCACAAATGAGCAGCTGCACTGGTTTACATACATTCCAGTGATCTGATAAAGGAAGAAACGTGAGCGCCACAACCAAGAACTCACTGTACTCCTGCTGCCCTGGAAATAGCCAGACATAGGAATGGAAAGACTTGAGAAACTGCCTGCCCATTGCCCAAACTTTGGGCGAGCACATAGAGGCAACCATATATGCACCTAGATACCTAAGGTATGTGTATTGAAGTGGGAGGCTCCCAGGTCTAACACTAGCAAAGCCAGGCTCGTGACAGCCCAGAACTGATCTTCAGGTACTGGAGCTCCATCGTAGAGACACTAGAGGTAGAGGTCTTCTGACCTCCCCGAGTAGCCTGGAAAGCCTGTAATGCCTTCATGGGGCAAAATTGGGAAATGTAGAAAACCCATGCACAAAGCTCCTCTGGTCTGTTCTAAACCATCAAAATTGAATGCACGCTGCATGCGGAGAGAAGGAATTGGCCCGTTATAGCCAGGGTCCACTGTAGACATCGTCTTAGGAAGACACCGCCACAGAGAGGACAGGAAATGTCCAAAGGCAGTCAGATGCAGCATAGAATAAGGTAGCCTCTGAGGGAGGGCCACACACAGCAAGCCATATTCCAGATAAACTGTTGGAGACAGCGTATGCCTAGCATTGGATACCACAGGCGATTCCCACACCCACCCTAACAGGGTGCAGAAGGCAGTGCAACTTGAAGGTTCTGACTAGGGCCGACATCTCTTGTAAATTGAGACCAGACTCTTCGATTACCACACATGACAGTGGCAACATAAACCCAGTGAAGTGGCTGCCTAATGTCTGCATTGCAAAGCAAAGCTGCCTCAGGAAGGCCCACCCACAGCTACTACTCTGCAGGCAACATGAAGTCCTCAAAACCTCCTGTAGGGCATATAGTGTGGCTTTGTGTAAATGGAGGATCACGCCGATCATGTCTTGACTATCACCAGTCTATCTCCTGGAAGGCTACCATAACGGGTAATGGCGTCCAGCGAAATGCCCAGGCAGGCACATGAAGGACTCTCTGTTTTCTAATGAGCTAGTGAAACTCCACAACTCATGAGCCAGTAAGGCAAGACCTCCATTAACTAGGTACATTAAACAGTAGGGATGTGCACTGACCCCCCGGATCGGATCGGATAGCGGATTGGAATCGGACCTGGGGGGTCGGATCGGATCGGATCGGAGGATGGTCGGATCGGATCGGACCGGATGTCCGATCCGGATCGGACGCCATTTTGAATGCTTTTTCCCATAGCCAAGTATTGTTTTACAAAAATGCCTATAACTTTTTCATTTTTAAAGATAGAAGGATGAAACTTGGGCACATTATACACTGGTTAGGGACAGTTATCTGTGAGAAATTTCAGAAAGATTGGTGCATGCGTTTTGTGGCAATTAATTGTTTAATAAATACCCAGAAATGCCTATAACTTTGTCATTTTTAAAGTTACACACATGAAACTTTGCCACATTGTAGGTGGTACCTTGGGACCCATGTGTGTGAAATTTCAGAAACGTAGGTGCTTGTCTTGTGTGGCAATTAATTTTTAGAAAAATGGGTAGTAGTGGGGTAAATACATTTACACCTCCCATTTTTTTATTTTTGAAGATACAAACAGGAAACTTGGGCATATTACAGGTACCACTTGCCTTGATATGTGTGTGAAATTTCAGAAATATTGGAGCTTTCCTTGTGTGGCAATTAATTTTTGAAACAATGAGGAAAGAAACACCTATAACTTTGTCATTTTTAAAGTTACACACATGAAACTTTGCCACATTGTAGGTGGTACCTTGGGACCTATGTGTGTGAAATTTCAGAAAGATTGGTGCATGCGTTTTGTGGCAATTAATTTTTTAATAAATACCCAGGAATGCCTATAACTTTGTCATTTGTAAAGTTACACACATGAAACTTTGCCACATTGTAGGCGGTACCTTGGGACCTATGTGTGTGAAATTTCAGAAACGTAGGTGCTTGTATTGTGTGGCAATTAATTTTTGAAACAATGAGGGATTCATTGGACAGCACTTGCCCATAGGGATTCATTGGACAGTACTTTTCCATAGGGAATCATTGGACAGTACTTGCCCATAGGAAATCATTGGAAAGCACTTGCCCATAGGAAATCATTGGAAAGCACTTTCCCATTGAGAAATACAGTTATGCCTCCCACTTTTTTATTTTTGAAGATACAAACAGGAAACTTGGGCACATTGTAGACTGGTTAGGGATAGTTATCTGTGAGAAATTTCAGAAAGATTGGTGTATGCGTTTTGTGGCAATTAATTTTTTAATAAATACCCAGGAATGCCTATAACTTTGTCATTTTTAAAGTTGCATACATGAAACTTTGCCACATTGTAGGTGGTACCTTGGGACCTATGTGTGTAAAATTTCAAAAACGTAGGTGCTTGCCTTGTATGGCAATTAATTTTAGAAAAATGGGTAGTAGTGGGGTAAAGACATTTACGCCTCCCATTTTTTTATTTTTAAAGATACAAACAGGAAACATGGGCACATTACAGGGAACACTTCACTTGATATGTGTGTAAAATTTCAGAATGATAGGTCCAGGCATGTGGTGGCAAGGTGTCTGCACACACCACTTTGAAGACTGTAGAAAATTTCTCCTGTAACGATCCTAGCGAGAGAGAGAGTGATCCTAGGCTCAGCCGTTCTGCTTGAGTGAAAGTATCAAAGCAGACACGAGCCAAGTGCTACTTTGTTTCTCCTTTTGTAATGGATACTAGCTCAGTTGCAGCCAAGCGTGCAACGATCAAAGAGATGAGAGAAAGTGTTTCCTTCTTCTTCCCGGGAGGCGGGAGGGTGCAATTGACAGCCCCAGCCTCTGTGGAAAAACGTTTATAACTTTTAATCTAAAAAATTCGTAGCCACCACATGCCTGGACCTATCATTCTGAAATTTTACACACATATCAAGTGAAGTGTTCCCTGTAATGTGCCCATGTTTCCTGTTTGTATCTTTAAAAATAAAAAAGTGGGAGGCGTAAATGTATTTACCCCACTACTACCCATTTTTCTAAAATTAATTGCCATACAAGGCAAGCACCTATGTTTTTGAAATTTCACACACATAGGTCCCAAGGTACCACCTACAATGTGGCAAAGTTTCATGTGTGTAACTTTAAAAATGACAAAAATAATTGTATCTTCAAAAAATCCTTTTTGTAAAACAATACTTGGCTATGGGAAAAAGCATTCAAAATGGCGTCCGATCCGGATCGGACCTCGTCGGATCGGATCGGATCGGATCGGAGGTTGATTGGATCGGATAGGATCGGAATGGATTTTCCCGATTTTGGGGCGGATCGGATTCGGATCGTGGATCGGATCCGATCCGATGCACACCCCTAATGCTTATGCTATGGTAGCATTCCCAGCTGTCCATTGACATCCAGTCACCCAGGCAGCTGGTATCTCATGTGTCACTAGCATGGCCCCCAGCCCTGTGCTGAGCCAATGGGGTTACCATCACCATGCCCAGCTCTATCACCCTAAGCAGCGGAGCTAACTCTTGCTCTGAGATGGACATCCCAGGCAAGGCAGTGGGGGCTCTAACCACAAATGGCCTGTCACAGCCCCAGATAATGGTGCTGGACAGCCTGTGTAAGGGGTGTGTGTCATTAATTGAAAGCCCTATTGGCCCTCCCAAAAAAACCTTTGGGCTTCCTAAGGCCCCCGCCGCTGCTCTTGAAAGAGAGATGAGCGCACTGAAAGTCCTCTCCGCCTCCTCCTCTGATTGCCTTTGTGCCGCCACAGCCTCAAACACTAGGCCTAGATGAGCACACCCCTCTCAGGCTAAGCACCGCCACTTAAATACCTAAGGGAAGGGTAAAAGACGCACCACTTTTCCCTTATAGCAGAGGGGAAAGGGCGTTAAGTGTTTTGAATAAGGTTCTCCTGTGAGTATGTTGGCTGAAGGTGTAATGATTTGTGTTTCTTTATTAAATCGATAGAGCAGGTTACAAAGCCAAGCTGACATGTGGTTTGTGGTAGCAAAAATAAAAGAAAATGTTTATTGTTGTTAACAGTTCTTTCAAATCAATTTAACACCTGCCTATTCTTAACACTTCTAATAATCTTACTAATAATCCTAAATCCTAATAATCTCTTCACACACACACTCCTGACTAGATCACACACAGCTATCTTCCACACAACTACCCTCCCCCAACCAAGACAGTAAGATAATCTAAAACTCTCCCTCACACTATATATACTTCTCCCCCTCCCTTTCCCAGCATCATCAGCCACACCTTCTCGGTCCAACATTCTGCACTCTCCAGACATGCTAACCCAGACACACTTAGAGAGACAGAAATGTGGGGTAACGTCACATCCTTCCTGTTGCATGTTTGTGTTCACTGTGTCTTGCAGCCGACAGCTGAGAAAACTGGGTCCACAGAGGCTGCCAGTGCCACCAACGCGCCTACTCATACAGCAAACAGGAGCTTGGGAGGGGGAGTTTGGCAGAGGAGGTCAAGGGGGAGGTCCTTTACAAAATTCCAACACAATCAGAAGGCAGAAACAAAGCAGAAATGGAGTCTATGGATTGAAAGGAGTCTCTAGTAGTGGTGACCTGCAATGTGTGTGCAATGTTTGTGTTCCTGCCTGAGATCAACATGGCGTACACCTGCAACAAGTGAAACTGGTTGCACAACTCAAAGAAAAAGTGAGCGGTGAGTGTCCACCCTCCAAGAAATAAGAGAAGGTGAAGAGTTCTTAGACAGAATGGTGGAATTGCAACAGCAACAAGAAACACAAGAGATCGAAGAGCAACAGCAAGCTGAAGCAGAAGTGGAGAATGCTGAGATGAGGAAACCCAACGAAGAGGGAGCTCCTTGGAAGAGGGTGACAGTTAGGAGAAGAAGAACTAGAAGACACTCTGCACCAGTGGAACCATTAGAGTTATGCAACCGCTTTCAGCTACTGAAGGATGAGACTGGAGGACAGCCTGCAGAGGAAGAATTATAGGGGACCACTTGCAACTCTTCTCTTCTTCTTCCCCAAGAAGAAGAGAAGAATAGTCATTGTGGAAGACTCCTTGCTGCATGGGAGTGAAATCCAAGTATGTCATGAAGACCCATGGACTCGCCAGGTATGCTGCCTCCCTGGAGCACAGATTAGACATGTAACTGAAGGGTTGCCAAAGCTCATAAAGCCCACTGGGATGGGATTGATGGTGGGCTTAAAGAAAGTGTGGGAAGGAGATTTTGGAAGGAAATTAGATTATGCTAGCTGGAATAAATTATGGAATAATAGACCATTTAGATCTATATCAGCTTCTATTCGAGAAACTTCTTTGAAAATACTGCATAGATGGTATCGTACACCAATACAGCTAGCGCATATTATTTCAACATGTAGCCCCCTCTGTTGGAGAGGTTGTGGGGTAAAAGGAACGTATTTTCACTTATGGTGGTCTTGTCAACATATACAGGGATTCTGGACATTAGTACAAAGAGAATTAATGGCTATTACTGGAGAAACTATTGTATATGACCCAGAATTATTTTTATTATCAATATACAAAGGATGTAATGCAAATTTGAAATGCAAAGATTTATTGTTATTCTTACTAACTGCCACCCGGCAGACAATCGCACAACAATGGAAAAAACTGGACAATCTGAACTTATCTGCATGGTATCGAAATATATGGTCTGTGGCAATATCAGAAAAAAAAAGTCATGACTTATTTCTAATCCAAAGAAAAACAGAACCGTTATCCTTTTACATTATATGGAGGAGATTCATTCAACATACATCACAACCGGACTCACAGCAACACTTACCAGATTCAGCTTTGAGCATTTGGATATTATAACAACATATGAAGATCATACAGCACACTTATTATTTAGTATAATTGTTTATTTAATTATTAGTTTTCTTTTTTTCCTTTCTGTTTCTGTTTCCCCCCCCCCTAAAAATGTATTACTTACTCTCTTCTCTTATGTCACAATCGTTTAGACATAAATTGTTAGGCGATTGCTAACTTTTTGGCTATATTTTGTAAAATAAAAAATAAAAAATAATAATAAAAAAAATAAAGCCCACCGATACATATCCTTTTCTTCTCATCCATGTGGGACCAAATGCCAAGCGGAGCTACAACGAAATCATGTCAGGCTTTGAAGCTCTGGGAAGGAAACTTAAGAACCATGGGGCCCAGATAGATTTCTCATCCATCCTCTAAGTTTTTGGAAGAGGAATAGAACGGGAAAGAAAAATACTCTGTGTGAACGACTGGGATTCAGCTTCTGGGACCACGGGCTACGTTACTTGGAAGATGGACTCCTGGCAAGGGACGAATTGTACCTCACAAGGGCTGGAATAAAGTTTTCGGCCACAGCATGAAGAACTTCATCAGGAGGGTTTTAAACTGAATCCTACAGGGGTGGGAGATGTAAACTTTGAGGCAACAATGGATAAAGGCTTATGCACCATAACATAGTGGCCAATAGTGCCCAAAAATAGCGTTCACAACAATGTAGGAAAGAAGCCAGACTATAAAACACATGGTCTTCGTTGTTTATATACTAATGCCCAGAGTATGGAAAACAAACAGAATGAACTTTAACTCTTAAGACATGAAGGCAAATATGATTTGATAACTCCCACGACTGGAATATAGCAATTGAACCATATATCTTGTTCAAAAAGAACAGAAGAAATAGAAAGGGAGGCGGAGTCACACAGTGGCTCAGTTCGGACGACATATTAAGCAACGGAGGGGTAAATAACGTACTGACCGTGCGTTAGGCAGGAGGAGCTCCACAGATGACACACTGCAGCCGGCGTTGCTCAGAACCGGCAAACGCCCCAGCTGCAAGGAACTTGCAGCGGCCATTTTGGTTGCAGCCTCTCCTCTGTGTGTCCCCCAGCCATATCCCAGCATGCACCGTGAGTTCTGCCGGCTGCATTGAGGGTTTTTTTGGCTGCTCTAGGCAACAGAACTCTATGCCAAAACGGAATAGTCCACGGGGGGGGGGGGCAGAATTCGGACGACACTTTAAACAATGGGGCTTCAGGCTAAACAACGTGCAAGACCGTTGTTTCGCTCCATTGTTTAAAGTGCCTGATAAATGTACTGTCAGTTGTGTGTGCATTGTGTGCTTCCCTCCAGATTGAGAAGGAACTTGAACCTAACTGACCCCAGTCAGCTTGACCAAAGTGACTCCATTTTGATTAACCCCTATTCTCCTCTTCTCTTTGTTTTTCTTATAAGTAGCTTCGATGCAGGCAGCAGACCATGTGACCTGACCTAGTTAAGCAGCAACAGACCAGACCATATAAGGAAACACCTAGGCTGCCATACCGTTATGCTGCGCGCGCATTATCCTGTTGTATGACATGCTCTTTCCTGTTTGCTTGAAATGTATATCAGGTTGCTTCACCCATTAAGGGGGGTCAGTCTGTGGAACGATTCCAGGCTGTCATTTTTGCTAGCAAATAAAGGCTATCTGTTTGAACCTGCAACTTTGGATTGGACTCCGATTAATTACTGTAACAAGATGACACAATAAGCAACACAACTGACGATTGTTCCCCCCCTTCTCCATTGCCTAATGTGTCGTCCGAACTGAGCCTGTTTGTTAAAAAAATACTTATCCCTGCACAGAAATACAAGAGGATGAGCCTGAGAGCCCCATCGAGAGCATCTGGATTAAAATAAATGGGGAAAGGAATAAAAGGAGCATGATAGTCAGAGTCCACTACCGACCACCCTATCAAGGAGAAGATGAGGACAAAACTTTTGAAATGCAAATTGCCAGTGTTTCAAGGAAAACCAATGTAGTAGTAATGGGGGACTTCAATTACCCCCGATATCTGTTGGGAGACAAATTCTGCCAAAAGCGGTCCCTCCAAGAAATTCCTGACATGTGTGGCTGATAACTTTCTCCTACAGAAAGTAGAGGAAGGAACTGGAGGAACGGCTATCCTTGACTTGATACTGACCAATAAGGATGACTTAGTGGATAAAGTGGCAGTTAGGGAACTCTGGGGGAAAGTGACCACGTCATACTTGAGTTCTTGATTTTAAAGGAAACAAAAGCTGAGTGTAGCCAAACGCGTACTCTGGATTTCAGGAAAGCCGATTTTAATAAACTCAGAACTATGATAAGTAAGGTCACATGGCAAGTGACCTTAATGAGAAAAGGAGTCCAAGATGGGTGGGACTTTTTAAAAAGGAAAATTTTAAAGGCACAATTACAAACAATTCCAACAAGGAAAAAAGATAGAAGACAACAGTAGAAACCAATGTGGCTCCACAAAAAGCTTAGAGATGACATGAAAATAAAAAAGGATACATATAGGAAGTGGAAGGATGGCCAGGCTACAAAAGAAGAGTACAAACAAGTAGCACAGAAGTGCCGGAATGGTATCAGGAAGGCTAAAGCTGAGAAGGATCTGAGGCTAGCGAAGGATGCTAAAAGCAATATAAAGGTTTTCTTCAGATATGTGAATAGTAAAAGACAGAGGAAAGAAATGGTGTTTCAACTGCTTCATGAGGATGGCAAATTGGTAACAGATGACAAAGAAAAGGCCAAAGTGCTCAATTCCTACTTTGGCTCAGTCTTCTCTCAAAAGCGGGTCTATGACCCCCCCCCTGGAAAAAGTGAAGTACAAGCTGAAGGGGCAGGACTGCAGTTTGAGGTTGATAAACAAATGGTCAAGGAACACCTAATTTCTTTGAAGAAGTTCAAATCTCCAGGGCCCGACGAACTGCATCCTAGACTAGAGTAATAAAGGAGTTGGCAGAAGAACACTCAGAACCACTGTCTATAATCATTGCGAAATCATGGAAGATGGGTGAAGTGCCGGATGACTGGAGGAGGGCAAATGTTGTCCCTATCTTCAAAAAGGGCAAAAAGGAGGAACCTGGGAAGTACAGACCAGTCAGCCTGATATCCATCCCTGGGAAAATCTTGGAACAGATTATAAAGAAGTCACTCTGTAAACACCTTGAAAACAATGCAGTGATTACTAGAAGCCAGCATGGATTTGTCAAGAACAAATCCTGCCAGACCAATCAGATTTCATTTTTTGAATAGGTAACCTCCCTTGTGGACTGTGGCAATGCTGCGGATATAGCATATCTTGACTTCAGCAAAACTTTTGACAAAATGCCCCATGACATTCTGATTAACAAACTAGTGAAAACTAGGCTAGATGGAACAACTATTAGGTGGATCGTTGGCTACAGAATCAGACTCAAAGAGTGCTTATCAATGGTACATTTTCAAACTGGAAGGGGGAAGGTCTGATTCTGTAACCAATTGTGTACCCCCCCCCCCATGAAGAACCTCGGTGGTGGGCCTTCTCTGTAGTGGCACCCACCCTCTGGAAAACCCTCTCTCAGGCGGTTCAGGAGGTGGAAAATATACCATCTTTCAAATGCCTTCTGAGGACATACCCTGGTTTTAAATGTAGCTCGTTTTTATATTGCCTTTTTATAATAATAATAATAATAACGATTTATTTCTTACCTGCCTCTCCATCTAGATCGAGGCGGGGAACAACAGCATGATAAAATACATAAAACTAATTAAAACATGACAAATATTATTAAAACTGCATTAAAACATCCTAAAACATCATTAAAACATCCTAAAACATCCTAAAAACATTCTAAAAATTACACTGGATATGCCTGCCGGAAGAGAACAGTCTTTATAGCTTTCTTAAATTCTAAAAGACTGTTAAGTTGACGAGTCTCCTCCAGCAGGTCATTCCACAGTCTGGGAGCGGCAGAAGAGAAGGTCCTCTGGGTAACAGTTGTCAGCCTAGTCTTGGCCGACCGCAGTAAGTTCTTCCCAGAGGACCTGAGCGTGCGGGGCGGATTGTACGGGAGAAGGCGATCCCGCAGGTAACCTGGACCCAAACCATGTAGGGCTTTAAAGGTAATTACCAACACTTTATACTTCGCCCAGAAACTAATTGGCAGCCAGTGGAGCGATTTTAAAGCTGGCGTAATATGGTCACTCCTAGATGTACCGGTGACCAACCTGGCTGTTTTTAACTGTTTAATGTTTAAAATTTATACTTGTTATAGTTTATGGTTTTTAATTGTGCTTTGCCCAGAGCGCTTTGGGTGATAGGCAGTATAAAAAATGTAATAATTAATAAATAAATACATAAATAATAGTTGTTCCATCTATTCCACTTTTAGCTCAGTTATGAACTCAGTGCTCTTCAACATTTTTATTTATGCCCTTCCCCCATGTCCTGCTCATGTGGCTGTGTGTGGGGGAAATAAGAGATGTGCCTCCACACCATTGGCGGAGAACGTAGGGATGGGGGTGGGGCGGCAGCACCTAGAATAGGTGGCCATGCCCAGCCTCTGGCCTCTTTGGAATCACGGCTTTGGATGCATACAGTGCTGAAGAGGAACGTGTGGAGGGAGCGTCTCCTATGGCTTACAGGCTTTTGGCCCAGTTGATCTGGGCATGTGCTCCGGCGATGGGAGGGCCAGCAAGGGTGGTGGCGGCCTGCCTTAGAAGCCCGGCTGGGCTAACAGGTTGGCATGGTGAGGCGCATGGGTGCATGGAAGCGCAGCAACCTTCTAAATAAGCCCAGCTGGGCTCACAATTTGGTGTGGCGGGCATGGGCTCAAAGGATCTGAGGGGTAGCAGAAGCCTCTGTAGAATCCCAGTGGGGTGGACAGTCAGTGCAAGAGGTGCATAGGCCCAGTGTCCTAGTGAAGAGCTTTTACCTTGGTGCGAGAGGTGCGTAGGCCCAGTAGCCTAGCAGGGAGCCTTTGCCGAGTAATTCAGCAGGGCCTTCTCTGGCCTGGTGTGGCCTTGTCCCAAGAGAATGATATTATTTAGCCCAGCTGGGCTACATTTAAGAGGGTGCTGTGCCAAGTGCCCCAAAGGATTTGGGGGTAATAAAGCCGGAAAGACCTTCATGTTTTGTTGAGAGCTGTTAAGGGCTCAAATGGCAAAAAACTACACCCATAGTATACCTTCCTGAGGCTTTTGCCAGGGTGCCTCAGGGGAACCAGGTGCGGGGCTGCCCCTACAGGGCCTTATTGGGGAACTGGGTGGGCTTTCTCCAGACTGCAAGAGTCAGCAGCCTCCCCACCCCATAAGCTTACAGCTCCCTATAAATTCTGGGGTGTTTATCACCAGGCTGAGCACAGCAATTCTGCGATGAGCATAAGTGGCTTCTGAGGCTTACCATTTCACTGGTTTTTCTTAGCATCTGAATATAATAATCCCCCCAAGAATGGGTGGGGGAGGAGAAGGGGAGAAGGAAAGCTACACACACACACACACACACAAAGAGGCAAGTCAGCAGGCCAGCATCTTCATCTGAAGATGAGAGCCGACCGGATATCTCATTAATTCTGGCAAGCATTGAAGCAGTCGAGAAAGATAAGATGAGCAAGGGTGAAGCTTACAAGTGCTGGGAGGGACTGATTCAAGCATCTTGTCCACATCATCAGGCTGCAACAACTGGAACTGATCCCAGGACACATGACCTGACAGGGCACTGGACATCTCCCCAGGCTCTGCGATAACTGTGGCATCAAGTTCTGAGCGAATACGAGCAACTTTCTCCCCAAAGTGCCTAGCGAATTTATTACAGCAGATGACCAAGGGTTCCAATCCTGGTGGTTTCTCTAAACCCGAGCCTGGTCCCAGGAGGCTCTTAATTACTTGGATAATTCTGCTGGGCAACATTTTGAGGATGAGATAACAGATGCAAAGTAGGATATTTTTGCCATCCTCACTGCCGCATAATAGGCACACCAAAGAGTTTTTGCTAATCTTTGATTATATTCACTCCGAGATCTGCGCCACCTGCGCCACCTGCACTCTAGCCTTCGTCCAGCCTGTTTCATTGCCCACAGATGTCCTGTAAACCAAGAAGAGTTACAGGCTCCACAGCACCGGAGTGAGCCCTTGGGAGTGATTGTATAGATGGCCTTTCCCATCTCACCATTCCATAGTGAGACCAAGGCCTCAACCAAATTGCCAGCCCTATCAGTTGGGAAATCCCCCAGAGCATTCAAGAATCCTTTGGATTCCTTAAATCTCCAAGGGCACACCATCTTAATCGGTCCCCCACCCTCAGGGAGGATCTGCTACCGGCAAGCCAAATTTCACAAGGAAATGATCTATTCATGACAACGGGGTTGTTGAAAGCCCTCCCCCCCCCCCCAAAACCGGATCATCCTCCATCCAACCAACAGTGAAGACCAAGTCTAGGGCATGTCCTCCCACATGTGTCAGGCCAGCGATGTACTAAGACAGCCCCATGTTTGCCATGGTAGCCATGAAGTCCCAAACAGGCCCTGTCAGGGTAGCCTCGGTGTGGAGGCTACAGTCCTAGCGTTCTCCAACACTACCTCCGAGACCACTCCAGCCAGCTTGGGCAATGAGACTTGTTAGGCAGCAGGGTGGGGATATACCTGCAGCATGCCTGTTCTGTCTCTTTGGCCCAGCACAAGGCAGAAACCCTCAAACTGTGTCTAGCCCCCAATGCCATACCTTCCTCTGCCCAAAATCACACCAATAGGGGCATCCCATTCCTCCCCATCCCCTGGGATTCACCTGGGCACATATGTAAACAACAACAAACCAGAAACTAGTAAAGACAGGCAGGGAGGCCAAGCAGGTAAGAAAGTGAAGTACCAACCTAAAAATTTGATCAGGCCTAATATACCACCTTCCTCAAACAAAAGTCCACACAATCACACAAGGCTGTTGTCCAGGCAATGGCCAATCTCTCACCCTAGACAATTGCCTCCACCCCTCAGCTGTCACCTGAGGATAGTTGGATCTCAGCCACACCAGCTATTCTATGCTCTCACCCTAGAATAGCTAATGCACACAAACATTCATACAAACACACAGTTGTCCGAGAAGGGGGATAGGGTTTTGGTCTATATAGTCCTGTTTCTGACACTGTAACAGTCATTTAATGTAGCTCTAATCTATTCAGACAATAATTAAAAATTTACTAACAGAGTTTACTTTTAAAAGTTTTAAAATATAATGATAATTCTATGAGCATAGTAAGTTATATATAAAACAACAACTTTAGGAACAGAAAGGCTGCATTATGTTCCTAAAGCATCCCTCCCCAACCTGGTGCCCTCCAAATGTTTTGGCCTACAGTATTCCTGACCATTAGCCACGCTGCCAGTGATTGATGGGAGTGATTGATGAAAGAAGGGAAGTCTTGCTTACCACTCTCCAGTTCTCCCATATTTTCACTGCATATTTCCCTTAATACCATAAAATAGATCAGTAGTGTTACCAGCTAGCTCAGGATGAATGCCCTTAAAGTTGTTACTAGCTCCCTAATTAGGCTCCATCCTTCATTTTAAGAATTTAATGGGAGCCTTAAGCAGTTATTAGCTGTGCTGATAGCCAAAAAATTACTGTTTGGGCACCATCCTGAGCTATTTTTTCATTAGTTGATATTGGTCTGTGAGTATGTGTTGTTTTTTAATATATTTATAATTTAAGCTTATTTTTTATATAATTGGAATATTGTTTGCTTTATCTATATATCTATCTTTTTATATCTATCTTTTTTATACATTCACTTTTAGGGCTACTGCAGTCTTTTGTCAAACTAAAAAACAATAATCCTTAGTGGAGCAAGAGGCCTCCCTTACAGCTATCTACTGTATAAAAAGTACAGTTCTGTAAGATTACATATATCAAAGGAAGGATAGGCAAGAATCCCAAATTGGTGAGTTAATCTTGTGTTTTTCACAAAAAATAAACTTTGGATATATTTCGTTTTGATTTTTAAGTATGTATTTTTAACAAATAATATTTTTAATACAATACTGGTTTTGTATTTACAGGTTTTTAACACTGCAGTGGTACCTATTGATATTGATATTTGTGTTGTATATATTGTTGGTGGATGTTTGTAAATCGTGAATGCTTCTTTCACCACTGAAGAAGACCATAGATCGAAACATGATTGGTATTATTTAAGTGTTTGTAGGTAAAGCATCATTTTTTAACGTTACAATGCTGTGTTTTATTTGTCTGATATATATTGTGTATTTGTTTTCATTGTTTTTATTTCAGCTAGATTGTAATAGTAAATATTTTTAAAAAACTATTACTATAGACATTATTATCTTCATCATTATTGTAATGTATATATTGTCACCAGTGTGCCCAACCCAGTTGTTCGTTTTACCTTTGCCCTAACAAATTAGGTTCTCAGATAAGGCTACTTTGCCTACGGCTGGTTTATTATTATTATTATTATTATTATTATTATTATCATTATTATTATTTTGTACTTTTTGAAATCCTCATGGAGCTGCACAGACTAAACTTGGAGGCCTGAAATGGAGGGAATCCATCATAATTGACGTGAAAGGTTGTATATCACAAGTATTTTCACAGTAACAAGATACGTTGTCAGGGCAGGTGTGAAACATGTATAAATATGCAATAGTGGTAGTTGTGCCGCAAGGAAAAGAATTTCAAGAAGCTTTCTGAGAATGGTTTAAAAAGCATGGATTTTTTAAAGTAGGCTGACCAGATAAAATCCAGGTCAGGGCTCATGTAGCTTTAACAGTTGTAGAGAAAAGGGAATTTTAGCCAGTGTCATTTGTATGCAATTAGTTCCTGGTGAAATCCCCTCTTCATCACAACAGTTAAAGGTGCAGGCACTAAACTAGAGTGACCATATACAAAAGAAGGCAGGGCCCCTGCAATTTTAACTGTTGTGATGAAGAGGGAATTTCACCAGGAACTAATTGCATACAAATGACACTGTCTGAAATTCCTTTTTCTCTACGACTGTTAAAGTTACTTGCGCCCTGACCTGGATTTTATCTGGTCACCCTATTTTAAGACAAGAAAAATGTCTTACCAATATAATATCTCTGAGCTCTCCAAAAAGGAGAAGCCAAGATGAGGACAGGTAGTCTCCTCCTGAAATCTTTCAGCTCCATCCCTTCTATTTATATGATTTCTGAAGGGCCAAAGGAACAACGCTTGAAAGTTTTGCTTGATCTGCCACAAGGGGGTGCTTGTGTAATATAAATGGTAAGCTGTACCTGTGGGAAGCAATCAAGGAGAAGATGACAGAAGGTTTACATTAGAGATAGGGAAATGGACTGGTAGAGGTTACTGGAGGCAAGTAGGAGAGAGAGACCTGTTCACATGACATATTAATAGGATGACCAGATAAAATCCAGGTCAGGGCTCATGTAACTTTAGCAGTTGTAGAGAAAAGGGAATTTCAGCCAGTGTCATTTGTATGCAATTAGTTCCTGGTGAAATTCCCTCTTCATCACAACAGTTAAAGGTGCAGGCACTATACTAGAGTGACCATATACAAAAGAAGGCAGGGCCCCTGCAACTTCAACTGTTGTGATGAAGAGGGAATATCACCTGGAACTAATTGCATACAAATGACACTGGCTGAAATTCCCTTTTCTCTACAACTGTTAAAGTTACATGAGCCCTGACCTGGATTTTATCTGGTCACCCTAACACTAACCCATGGTGGTTAAACATTTTGAGCTAAACATTATGGCTTAGCATGTTGTATGAACCATGACTAGGCGTGTCATGTGAACCATTCCTAAACATGGTGGCTACATAACCACAGTTTAAACAGCTCAGTAACTGTTTGCTGCAAAGGATGTAGAGGCCTAACCATGGCTTAGCTTGTTGTCTGAACAGGCCCAGAAAATGTTAAGGATTCAGTTAGTGGAGATCTGTGGTGCAAAAATGTCTTTTCCCCAAAGAAAATGATTTATTGCAACCTTGAAATGTAGTCCAGGTACGTTATGCTCCATTTTACACCCCTACTATTCCTGATGCAGAGGCAGTATACCTATGTACATCACTTGATGGGGAAGATGGGCAGGAGAGTGCTCTTGCACTGATGTCCTGCTTGTGGTTTTCCTGTAGGCATCTGGTTGGCCACTGTGTGAAGAGAAGGCTGAAGTGGAAGGACCTTCGTTTTGATCCAGCATGACTTTTCTGATGTTCTTTTAGGCTAGGGACAGATCTAAGCTTGAGAGTAGAGATGTGAAGTCCCAGAAAAAAAATGGGGAAATTCAGGAAAAAACAGTTTCTTTCTGGGTTTTCCCAAAGCCTCCCCCCCCCCCCAAAATGAGAAAAATGGGGGGGGGGGAAATAAAGGAAAAATGGATTACAGAATGTTTAATTTTAATTAAATTCAAAAAAAATTTAAACGGAAATGGGTGCTTTATGTCCGCTTGACACTGTGGAGAACTCGTGGAGACATACATAATTTTCTTTGTTACTAACATTGATGGTTTCTTCCTTTTTAAAAATTGTGTTTGTTTTTTTCTTTGTTTTTATTTTTTTGCTTTCTCCTCATAAACTTGAAAAACTAAAGGGGTTCCTTACAGTTTAGCTGTTCCTTACAGTTCAGAAGTGTGTAGCTCCTCCATTTGTCCCCCCCCAAAAAGTAAATATGTAAAAAAGTAAATTCAATTTGTAATAATTGTTTGAATACACTGTACTTTTAATATACCAAATGTGGTAACGTTATGCCAAACCAACTTGCACACAATTACATTTTATGTTCCTAAAGTAACAAAGTGACCTTCAATCTGTAAAAAGTGCTAATATTAGGGGTGTGCACGGACCCCCCGGATCGGATCGGGACCCGGATCGGGACCTCCAATTTTGTCATGGATCGGTTCGGACAAAATTGGAGGCCCCCCGGACCGGATCGAGTCCGATCCCGATCCAAAAATCATAAATTTTTGGATCGGCCGCCATTTTTTTCCCCATAGACTTGCATTGCAATGCAAGTCTATGAGGAAAAAATGGCGGCGAGTGGGTGAGGGGGGGCCTAACTCCCTCCCCCCCTGGGGCCGTCCGTTGTGGATGGCCCCGGCAGGTAAGCCCCCTCCCCCGCGCTCCCTACCCCCCCTGGGGACGTCCGCTTCCATCCGCTGGCACCCACGGGCGCCCGCGGATAGAAGCGGACGGCTCCGGGGGGGGTAAGCCCCCTTCCCCACCACTGCTTACCTTTTAGGGCCGTTTGCTCCCGTCTGGCGCCAGCGGCTACTGCCAGCTGGCTTTGCGGCTTGCTCTAGAGTAGGGCACCGGGTGATCACCCGGCGCGCCACCCTGGAGCAGGCCGTGGAGCCCGCTGGTAGTAGCCGCCGGCGCCGGACGGGCATCCCTAAAAGGTAAGCACCCCCCCTCCCCTCCGTGTGCCCCCTCCTCACCTTTCCGGGCAGCTTTAACTGTTGTGATGAAGAGGGGATTTCACCAGGTACTGCATGCATGCAAATGACCCCTGGTGAAATTCCCTTTTTAGCACAACTGTTAAAGATACAGAAGCCCTGTCCTCCTTTCCACATGGGGTGCCTCTACAAGAGCGATTTAAAGCTCTCTCAAGGCGCATTAGGAAATTTACCTCTACAAGAGCGGAGCGCAAATCAGGGGCTCAGGCGCGTTTTCTCTCCGAGTATTCGCATTTTCGAATGCGCGTTAATTAGCGAGTTTTAATTTACGGCGGGAGTAAGAGTGCTTTATGTCCGTGTAAACAAATTTCTGAGGAGGCGCATTAATGATCGGGTTGGACTGTGGTCGTAATGTCATGCATAGAACTGCCCCTTCACTGAGAAAACCTCCCACTTTTTGGTTTAGTTTCCTTTCCTCTCTCCTCCTGGCAACTTCCTCCTTGTACTCCATCTCTCTGGATGGAAGCTCCAAGAAGAGGTGACCCAACGTGAATCAAAAATAAAGTTTCTTTGAAGTACCCTGATGAAATATTTTTAACATGGAGACACGGGGCCAGATGGAGGTGGTTTTATGAGACGTAAAAGGGGTAGGAAGGATGTGCAGATGTGTGTATAATTAGCCATCAGCAGACATAACTTCCCCTCGCTTCTTGCTGGGATCCCAAGCTGAGTTATGTGTGTGTATGTTTTACTATTGTTGAGCTTGCTGGGAAGTGGAGGGGGAAGGAATGAAGCAGCATCCCCCTGTCTGTTTTAGTGTGTGTATGTGTGAGACACATTGCCATTTACTCCTGAGGAGGTCATGGCAATCGGGCAAAGGAAGGGGGAAGACAGGTAGCCGAACATGTTAATGAGCTCATTCCTTTCAGGTAACCTAGGAAACCAAAGGCGGGAGATTCTGGTGGGCAGGGAGAATAAAGGGAGGGAACCGGTTTGGGGAGTTTCTCTGGGACAAAGCGCATTACTTTCAGCAACATTTGCATGCGATTCTCAGCATGTCAAAAACTTTAAAATGCCTTTCATGCAGCCCGTAACGCGCTTCAATGCCTCCCTTGTATAGGGATTAGGCGTAAAAGCGATTGCGAGAAGATGCGCATAATCGGGGAACCAGGCGTCAAACCGAAATCTTGTAGAGGGGGACATGGTCAAACAAGAAAGACAGTGTGCGTGTATGGGGTGGGTCCTTAATCTCCTTTACTCAAGAGACAGTGAGATATAAGGGACCCTTGAGAAAATTAGGCTGGCCCAAAACACATAACAATGCACTTGACGAGCCATACTGAGGCATACCTTATTTTTGGCTTGGCTATTGAGAAAATGAATGCAAAATAGGGGGAATTCTTAACAACTATCATCCAGAAGACAGGGGTTCATCAATGTGCACTGTGCAGTAATTGTTATTTTTTAAGGGGAGCAAAAAGCTCTGTCCCTATGCCAGTCTCCCCCCCCCCCCAAAACAAAAACTCGGGAAGTGGGTACATTTGGAACTCTGAGAGAATGTTGTGGGTGATCCCAGAAATGACTGCCGGGGGGGGGGGGGCAGGGGTTACCCATTCATAAAATGCTGGCCATGGTGTGAACATGGCAGGTCAAAAATTCTTCTACCGAGGAGCCAGGAGGGAAAGTAACAGATGCAGCCCACACCATGGCAGAAACGAGGGGGAAATTGGAAATGGTAGCATTTGGAATAGGACCACCCTTAGTTTTTCAGTCCATGATACTTTATGAGCCAAGACCAGGTCATCCTGAAGTTGAATCTGACTCATAGATGGCATGTGCCACCTTCCAGACTTCCCTGCCAGGAAACTCATAACCAACTGCAATCGTATTTACGGTCTGCCTTGACCTTTCAGATGGAGGCGGACAAACTGGTGACTTAGAGAGCAGGATTGAACTGACTCAGGGCGGAGGTGTTTGCTCTAGAGCTTTTTAGCTATGCAATCACTTGCTTGGCTGCTCTTGCAAAACCTTCCAGAATCAAGTTTACATGGACAGAAATCTCTTCTTTGCACAGCAAGAGTGATCATATCCAAAAGAAGGCAAGGCCCCTGCACCTTTAACTGTTGTGATGAAGAGGGAATATCAAAAGGAACTAATTGCATACAAATGACCCTGGCTGAAATTCCCTTTTCTCTACAACTGTTAAAGTTACATGAGCTCTGACCTGGATTTTATCTGGTCACCCTACCCATGGGTGGCTGGTGTTTGAGTCCCACTGGCTATAGTTCTGTGCTCCCCCCTCTGTAAGTGAAACCATATTCAAGACAGTGGGTAAGAACATGAGAAGAGCCATGCTGGATCAAACCAAGGGTTCATCTAGTCCAGCACTCTATTCACATAGAGGCCAACCGCCTGTTGACCAGGGAACTACAAGCAAGACATGGGTGAAACAGAACCCTCCTGATACTGGAGTTAACACATAGCCATCAGAGCTAGTTGCCATGGATAGACTTCTCCAGGAATTCATCCAACCCCCTTTTAAAGCCATCCAAATTGGTGGCCATCATGACACCCTATGGTAGCAAATTCCATACTTCAACTTTGTGCTGGGTGGAGAAGGCCTTCCTTTTATCTGTCTCGAATCTCCCACCAATCAGCTTCATGGGATGATCCCATTGGGTTCCAGACTTATGGGAGAGGTAAGTTCCCCTCATCACATAGAAGCTTCAGGGGGAGGGTTTAATCCACTTTTCATGGTCCCAATGCTGATTGCAAGCTCCCCCCCCCCATGGCTGCTATTTAAATAGAGTTAATCTAGGCATATTCGATGCAATCACCCATTTAACATATCATGCAGTTTGCCTATGAGCTGCAAATTTGGTGGCCTTGGTTTGCATCTTACCTCTGTCCTGAATTCACTAGATAGCCCTAGGCAAGCTGAACTCTCTCTTGCTCAGTCTTCCCCCACCATCTGCAACAGAGGAATAGTAATACCACCCTGCATTACCTGTATTATACAACTGCAAGATTTATAAGAGGATGTGAAGCATCTTGCATTGTTTCCTTTTCCAAAAATTCAACTATTTATGTCACTGTTTAGTGTGACAACCCATGGCAAAACCTCTGGATTATTGGAGGAGGAGGAGGAGGAGGAGGAGGAGGAGGGAAGAGAAGAAGAAGAAGAAGAAGAAGAAGAAGAAGAAGAAGAAGAAGAAGAAGAAGAAGAAGAAGAAACCCAAGGGCAAAATAAATGAGAATTGTTCCAGGTTATTGGCCCAACTCAGGGTTGTTCTGGTCCATGAGGATGTTATGCAGGCCTCCCTTTGCATAGCTGCTTACTTTGTGTAGGGCTCTCTAGCTTGGCTTTGCTGCTTAGCTAAGGGCCAGCTGCTGTGATCTGGGCTATGGGAAAATACTTTGGGGGTGGGAAGTCAGGAGACCTGCTACTCATCTGCTGTAAGGTGGCTGGGGTAAGATGTAGAGGAGATGCAGATGCAATCTGCCAGTGAGCTGTGCTGGGGGAGACCCCAAGAGGCAAAGAGCAATGTGATTGGCTAGCTGCAGTGGAGCACTGCACAGGTGCCGGAGATGGAGGGGAAACTGTGGACATGTCTACACCAGGAGTTTATCTCAGGGCTGTCCCTAGGTCATCCCTGTTCATCCACATGACACACAGGGGATCCCTGGATCAACCAGGGACAATCTAGGGATGACCCTGGGATAGCCTCAGGTTAATGGAAACTGGGAATATCCTGGTTTTTCTGTGCTCCTGGGGCCTGAAATGTGTACGGAGTCACGCGGGGTGGCTTCATGCCCATGGGTGCGAGGGGGAGCAATTTTGCCTTCCCCAGGATGGCAGGGGGTGGGAGGGCACAAAGTTTGACAGAGGGCTTGCTCTTACCTTTTTCGACACGTGATGGGATCCTATTCCTTAAAAAAACCCGATGGCCACAACGGCCCTTTCCTCCCAGGATGTTGTGCTTCCGTCTAGACACTGGGGGAGGATCACGGAAGCAGGCAAGTCTGCGATCCTCCCACTCCCTCTACACCCTTAGGTGTAGAAAGAGCCAGAGCATGAGAGAGAGAGAGAGAGAGAGAGAGAGAGAGAGAGAGAGAGAGAGAGAAATTTCTCAGGGATGAGAAAAAGTTCCATTCCAACTCAAAGAATAACCACTCCATCACACCTACTGGTGTAACGGAGCTCTAAGTTAGTCTGTCAGAATGTGCCTGGCTAATAAGAGCCACAGTAATGTAGGGATTATAGCGTTTGAATGGAATTGAGAGACCTGGGTTCTAGTTCCCACTCAGCCATCAAGCTCACTGGATGACCTTGGGCCAGTCACGGACTGACTCTCAGACAAACCTACCTCACAGGATTGTTGAGAGGATAAAACTGAAAGGAGCAGAACCATGTAAGCAGCTTTTGGCTTTTTTGAAAGATGGCAGAATATGAATGGAATAATGTATTGTTGGAATATATTTATTTATTTATTTTTCCATTTCCATCCCACCTTTTCTTTCCTCTTTCAAGGAACCCAAAGCGGACTGCGTGGTCCTCCTCTGTTCCATTTAATCCTCACCATAATCCCCATCAGGACTAGAACCCAGATCTCCCAAGTCCCAGTCCAACACTCTAACCATTACACCACAGTGAATTCATTATTTTGAAAGAATAAAAACATTAAAAAGTGTGACATGGAAGGGAAGTGGGGGAGAATCTTAGTGAAGACTTGTCACCACGTGACTGGGGGTAAGATTTATTTATTTATTTATTTATTTATTTATTTATTTATTACATTTGTATACCGCCCCATAGCCGAAGCTCTCTGGGAGGTTTACATAGGATTAAAAACAATTAAAAACAATATACAAAAATTAAAACAGCAAAAACATACACCATACACACAATCTGTATATTTAAAACCACTACAACACTTCAAAAAGCTACAAAAAAAATGGGGAGAAGATAGTCCCATCCTCCTGCCAGGACCCCCCCCCCCCTCCAGTGGCTTTGGGAGGTGATGCCTGGAAGCCAAGGGGCTCCTGCTTGAAAAATAGTGAAGATCACTGATGTGAAAAATGAAGCACCCAAGGCTTGGTCACATATGGAAAATTCCTCCTGCACCCCATCAGACAGCATTTACAACAAATATCAAGGTGAGCAGCCACAGTGAGCCCGTTCATGGCCTGGGCTGCTGTAATAAACCATTGACCTTTTAAAACCCTGCAGTGGCAGGCCCTTTACAGGAATAGTTTGGTGGAGTTGCATCACTGATTTGACGGCTCTTCACCGCAATGTTTGGGTATTACCAAACTCTGTCGTATGAAAGGGCAGTGAACTTTTCTTTCCCAATGTAACTTAGTGGTCAGCGAGTGTTCCTGGACATCCCTCTGATGTAATCCCCAGAAGACCTTATATATACAGACTCTTTGTTCTTAAAAGAACCTCACCAGGCTTCGAACGGTCTTCTCAAGTGTGCAGCAAAAACAGGACAGCGTCAAGCATCAGCCATGAGGATCCTTTTTCTTCTCTTTGCCGCCCTCTTATTCTTCATCCAAATTGTTCCAGGTAAGAGCTTGGTGAAAGTGAGTGGAAACACTGGGAACAGGAGTACCAGGATTAGATTTAGGGATGATTTGATCAAGTGAGCAGCCTGGGCCGATGTAGACATGCCCTGAGGGGCTTAACATTCTAAAACGCAACGCCGGATCAAGGATAGTGGGTCCAATTTTAACTGGGACAATGATTCTGCTCTGGGTTTCAGTTAGAACCAGTCAGAACTCTATAGAGCTATGTAAGGTGCTAAACCCAAACCCCCAAGGGAACGGAAGAGAGGAAGAGAAGGGCAACTCCCAGGGACAGTGAGGGAGAATATGCTACCTCTGCTAGAGGCAGCAGAAGGTCCTGTGTCAGGTCTGAACACAAGTAGCTTGTGATACTCTTGTGATGATGGTGGGATACTCTCTTATGACCCTTGCTTTTCAAGCCTTCCCTCCAGTGCAAGGGAGCAGAAGAATGTAGTGATGGCCATCAGTTTGGATGGCTTTAAAAGGGGGTTGGATAAATTCCTGGAGGAAAAGGTTATCAATGGCTACTGGTCCTGATGGCTATGTGCCACTTCCAGTATCAGAGGCAGTAAGCCTGTATATCCCCACTTGCTGGGGAACATGGGTGGGAGGGTGCTGTTGCACCGTGTCCTGCTTGTGGGTCCCTGGTTGATAGTGAGTTGGCCACCATGTGAACAGAATGCTGGACTAGATGGACCCTTGGTCTGATCCAGCATGGCTCTTCTAATGTTCTTGTGTTCTTATGGAGTTGGAGGTGGTGCTGGCTGATGGTATAGATGCTAACCCACAGAAGTGGCCGTTCTGCAAATCAGCAGGATCTTAACCTATTAATAAAACGTTAATCTCCTATATACAAGAACAAAATGCATTTTCCAAGTGTTGCTCATTCTCTAGCAATAGGGACATCATCCTCATACAACCCCATGGTTTGCAGAAGTACAAGCTACATTATGGAAGGAGGAGAACCCTACATGGGTGAAAGTAGACACCCAATATGTCTCAATAGGGACTGACCATTGTTGGTAGCCACAGATCACTGACCAATGGGCAGGGGGAGGGGAGAGAGACAGAAGATGCAATGGGATATCCCAGAAGAGGGCATGGCTGGCTGGGACCCTGAAGAGGAATCTCCCAATAACATTGTATTAGTTTAAGGATCACATTTAGGTCCCAGTGGGGTAAGATGGCCACTGGGAGATGGCCACGATTACATAGAAAAGGTAGTATCAGTGGTGCAGCCATATCAGCAGAGAGCAAAGGTCTTTTCATGCAAAGGGGTGAGATCATGTCTTCTAGACCTGCAAACACACACATGCATCTCTCTCTCTCTCTCTCTCTCTCTCTCTCTCTCTCTCTCTCTCTCTCTCTCTCTCTCTTTGTGACAGGAAATGCTTATGAGGCTCCTGATACCTTGGAATGCAGGTCAATCAGAGGTTTCTGCAAGTACAGGTCCTGCCCTCCGAGGACTCAACCTACTGGAGGGACGTGTCAGTGGGAAACATTGGTCTGCTGTAAATCGTAAGGCAAAAGTCACTGCTTTTATCCTCTAGGGAGGGGAGCAGCAAAATCTAAGGGCATGGCACTGAAACAGGTCATTTATAGAGCTGTTCCATACACACCTTGCCTACTTAGGATTAAGTTTGATTGAACTCAATGGGTCTTACTTCTGAGTGCACATGTATAGGATTGTGCATTCAATTCCCTGTGATGGAGCTCAGGGTCTTTCCCTCCCTTTATATAATGTAACATGGTCTATACTCTAGACTAGACCATGGTACGTGAAGGACTACCTAGTCCCATTTTAACCTGCCTACCTGATCAACATCAGAGGCCTTGCACAATAATCCTGCCATCAAAAAGCACCAGAAACAGGAGCTTCTCTGTAGTAGCTCCTACACTTTTAACAGATACTCTGTTTGCTGTTCTGTGATCTTGTTCCTTAGAACTGATTTTGTTAGCTAACTTGGGCACATCGTGATTTGCTGTTTTTTTTTCCTTCATCATTTTATTTTCAGTGTTTTTCCTGATAAAGTCCTCCATTATTATTATTTTTGCCTCTGACACCACTACAGGACATCAAAGTAATGGTGCTTGGCAATTTTCAACTATGATTCCCAATGCTCCTTCCTGGGTAGTCACTGCCAAAACAGACTACAGTATTCAGGGATCTAATCCTGTCCCAGCCAATCCCAACGTCTAGGATGAAGCCCATGTTTGTCTCCTCTTGGTTATCACTGTCTCTTAATTTGATCCAGATAATCCACTAGGGGTGAGTTAGCTTTAGTCTGAATAACCCCACCACTTTATCAGAACACAGAGTTATAGAATTTTAGATTTGGAAGGGACTCTGGATGTCATCTAGTCGAACCCCTGCTCATTTCAAAAAGGTTTCAGCTACATTGTCCCGGACACATAGCCCTCCAGCCTCTGCTTAACTACATCTTAAAAATGTGTAAATAGAAATGTGTGTAAATTACAGCTGCAGTTTGCACAGCATATACAAATTATACCTGCAATTTATGCTAATTTCTATTTATGCAATTTTTGAAAATGGAAAATTTTCAAACTGGTTTGCCTTGATGCAGATCAACTCAGGGCAGCTCAGGAGAAATGAGCCAAAGTTGGGGTTGGGTCAGTTAATAGGATTCCTCCAACAACCTTAATGGAACTTTAAGACCTATCTTTGAACAGTGTGCGATTAAGAAAAAAAAAATGACTGGAACTACCTATGATACATTGATCTTTTCTTCCTGTAGCCCCTATGCTCCCTGAGTCCATCACAGCACCTTGGCGACTCTGAAGAAACACCTGTCTGCTTCTGAAATCAATGACCACCTTCAGAGTCACGAATGAAGAGCTGTTCATTTGAGCTGCAAAAGAATTTAAGTGCTGGGGACAACCCAGAGGGAATACTCCTCTTCCCACACATAATTACATACATACAGATGTGTTTGCCTTATGCTAAAACTTCTTCTAATGCATAAGAACTCTATGGTTTTCTGCATACAGTTCTAGAAATGAAAGACGATCACAACAATTCGGGAATAGTTAACGAAGAGATGGGATTAGACCGCAATGTCAGAAGGTTATGTATGATTTGCACTGAGTCATCTGTCCTTTTGTTAGTGATTCTTTTTGAACTCTGCATAACCTTAATAAAAATAAAATAAAATACATCTCCAATAGCAGAATTGTGACTACGTATGACCTTACTGTTATGGATTTAGTAATGAATTTATTTCCCAACTAATGGCTATTTATTTATGATTTGGACTACCTCTCATGTTTTTAACTTCACTATGTGTCCAACTTCTCTTTAGATTGTGGGATTGCAGGCAAGGTGTAGGTATCTTGTCATGGGTGGTGTTAGGGGAAGCCCCACCTAGGCATGGAACACGGATCCTTTATCCTGTCCCCCAGATCTTTAGAGCTGCCCAAGTTGCCATCTTCTGGTCTTAATATAAGCCAGTTCTTCCCCTCTGATCTCAGTAGCCTTGCAGTTATTAGGAGACCTTAGGACTCACTCCCTTAGCAGACTAATCAGGAATGTAGCATGAAGGCATGAGTCTCTTCCCTTCCATAGTCTATTCATTACTTTTATTTAGTCCACAGTTCAAAATTGCCTAATACCACTGCCGTGATCCAGCTTTCTGACTCTGCAGAGGTCTGTCCAGAGAATTGCTGCTAGGAAATTGCATTTGTGCCCTGGCCCTGGTAGGCAATGAGGACCTGTTAAGAGGAAATCTGTCTGATTGCATATCAATTATAGTGTCAGGCCTTCTTTTTCTGTTGCTTCCACCAATCTGGCACAGCCCCCCTGCCTTGGGTTTGCTTGTAACAAGATTTTGAATGAGCAGCAATATCTGAATGTAGGGCAAGTATGAGTGTATAGCTTGCCTGGCTTGCTTGCTTGCTTGAGTGTGTCTGGAGCTCCTTAGCTCTACAATCATTTCTGGAGCACATCTGTTCCATGTGTCCAGATTCTGGTGGGTGCACGGTCATCCTTGGCCCCAGGGGTGAATAGATGTGGGATGGTGAAAATGGTGAATAGATGTGGGGCTTCTTGCTCTTTTGCGGTCCAACGTCACAATGCCTTGCAGCACCTTAAAATCTCACATATTTACTGTGGCATATGAAGCTTTCCTGGATAGGTGGAGATGTCAGAGGAATCTGGTTTAGGTGTGGAGCTCAGCGAGTTTTCACCAGTTGGGCCCCAAGGATGCCAGCTTGTAGACCCATGAGCTGCCTCAACTTGGTGCATGCCAAGTCAGGCAAGCGTGTGGTTTTCCACTTTTTTGGTTTGTGGAAATCTCAATTCTCACCAATCACGATTTGCACAAATTGGCATTCGCGCAAAATTGCGGCTTGGAATATTTGCAGAAATTTGGATTTGCGCAAAATCACGGCCACAAATAGCATGATTCACGGAAAATTGCAGGTGTCGATGGCCTTTTACGCCTGAAGTCCTGATGTCCATAAATATTCCCAGCTGTGATTTTTTTTTTCTTGTGGAGAAAAAAAGGAAAGGCACATATTCTCCCACCAGGCACCTGTGGAACATCTGGTGGCTTACCTCACATGCCCATCAGGGTCGGGTAACTGGTATGAGTCTGACAAGCAGAGCGTGAACAGGGCACGGGAGAGTTCACCCATCCCTATGAATAGGAGGGCATTGTACAGAAAGTAATTTTCAAAGAAGCTACTTTTCGTCTAACTGAAGGAAGATGGCACAAGATGAATTTAAAATACAGGGCCTTCGTTTATCTCAATTATATCTGATCCCCCTGGATTAGCTGGCTTTTTGCCCCCATGTGTTCCCCCTCCTGCAGCCTCTTTTGAATCTATCTGCCTAAGATCTTTTCTGAAATCAAATTCACTCCTCTCTCTCCTGTCCATACATAGGCTGACCAGATAAAATCCAGGTCAGGGCTCATGTAACTTTAACAGTTATAGGTCCCCTCCACAAGGATTCGCTTTTGCGCCTGGTTAAGTAATTATGCGCTTCATCGCTGAAGTGCATTTATGCCTAATACCTCTGCATGAGAGGCAGGCAGGGAGAGGGGAGGGGGAGGGGAGATCGAACCCCAGGGAGAGACGGAGCGGGGAGGGGGGCAGCTGATGCAGGATGGCTACATCGGGGGCCTGGGGCGGATCAGCCCGGAAAACTGCTGCTGGCTTCCAAAGAGTGACTGCAGGGGGGGGGGTGTGCAGACCCCCGGAGGCAGGAGCCGATCTTGGCCAGGGAGCAGCGGAGGGGGCAGCGAGAGTCCTCCGCTGGCCTTTCTCTCTGCAAAGGCAAGAAACCGGGGGTGGGGGGGGCGCTCAGGGGAGCCGGGAGGAGTTGTCACTGCTGGACGGGGAGCGTCTCCTTCCCGGCGGGGGCGGCGGCAGCGGCGGGGAGAGGGGGGGCGGCGGCAGGGCGACCCCTTCTTCGGCCACGGGAAGCTCTCCCACACGCGCTGGCTGCAGCTGAGGCTGTGCCGGAACCGGCAGCCCTTAAAGGGCCGGGCACGCCTCAGTGCTCCACTCCATTGCCTGCCTGCGTGCCTGGCTGCTTCGCCCTCCCCCGCCGAAGGGAGGGAAGGAGGGGCTGGGCTGGGCTGGCCATCCGTCCGTCTGTCGCGGGGGGCAGTGGGAGCGAGCAGGAGTTGGCCGAGGGGTGTAACTGCTTCCGGGATCATCTCTTTAGTCCAAACGAAAAGTGCAACAACCCGGCTTCCTCCCTGGCCATCGCGCCATCGCGCCTGCCATTTTTTTTTAAAAAAAACATTGAAAGAGTGCTCTTGAGCTCCCTCACGAAAGAGAAGGGAAAAAATTGTGCATGAAATTGGGGGGCTCCTCCCCCTCCACCATCCTGGGGATGGCAAATTTGCTCATTTCTGCTGCTGCGCTTACTTGTGAGTAAGCGCGGCAGTAGCCAGGATGGGCACCCACATCTTTCTCGGTCTCAGGAAGTTCCCAGGACCGTGGAGAAATTGGGATTTTTCAGGAATCCCTTATCCCTGGGAAATCCCATGCCCATCCCCCCTGCCCCCGGAAGTCCCTGTGTGTCATGTGAGTGCACAGGGGCCAACCGGGGGATGATTCCAGGCAAAAGGCCTGCTGTAGAAATGGCCTCAGTTTCTTTGTAGAATAGGCTGACCAGATAAAATCCAGGTCAGGGCTCCTGTAGCTTTAACAGTTGTAGAGAAAAGGGAATTTGAGCCAGTGTCATTTGTATGCAATCAGTTCCTGGTGAAATTCCCTCTTCATCACAACAGTTAAAGTTGCAGGGGCCCTGCCTTCTTTTGTATATGGTCACTCTAGTATAGTGCCTGCATCTTTAACTGTTGTGATGGAAGAGGGAATTCACCAGGAACTAATTGCATACAAATGACACTGTCTGAAATTCCCTTTTCTCTACAACTGTTAAAGTTACATGAGCCCTGACCTGGATTTTATTTGGTCAGCCTATACACCACTTTTGACAGTGTCCTTTAAACACACACACACAAGAGGCACTTTAGAGCCGGAGGCAGCTGATCTGGAATGTCATGAAAAAGTAACACATTGTTCTTTTTTTTTTAATGTTAATTATTATTGTATTTTCACTGCCAGGAAAATGGAGAGGTACTTGTAAGATTTTCTGTCTCAGAAGCCAAAACAACCCGACTGGCTTTGAGTACTATTATGCACCTTGATTGGTGTTGAAGCAAGGCATCATTTGCTGCTCTGCCCCAAGTACCAATATGTTTTGGGGCTGGTCCTGGACATGGCTGCAGAGACTTTTTTATTTATTTATTTACTGCATTTGTATACCGCCCCATAGCCGAAGCTCTCTGGGCGGTTTACATAAGATTAAAACAATTAAAAACAATTTACAAAAATTAAAATAGCAAAAACATACAGCATACACACAATGCACACATACATTTAAAACCACTGCAAAAACCAAAAAGCTACAAAAACAAAGACTTGTGGAGTGGGAAAAGGTAGCTGAGATGGCACAGGGAATTAGGTGGGCCAGGGGGTACAGAGAGATCTATGGATGGGGAAGACATGTTCAGGATAATATAGGGTGACCAGATATAATCCAGGTCAGGGCTCATGTAGCTTTAACAGTTGTAGAGAAAAGGGAATTTCAGCCAGTGTCATTTGTATGCAATTAGTTCCTGGTGAAATTCCCTCTTCATCACAACCGTTAAAGTTGCAGGGGCCCTGCCTTCTTTTGTATATGGTCACTCTAGTATAGTGCCTGCAACTTTAACGGTTGTGATGAAGAGGGAATTTCATCAGGAACTAATTGCATACAAATGACACTGGCTGAAATTCCCTTTTCTCTACCACTGTTAAAGTTACAGGAGCCCTGACCTGGATTTTATCTGGTCAGCCTAGGATAATACCAAACTTACTATGTAATCTTAAACATGTTTGCTTACGTGAAATGTATAGGAAGGAATGATTAAAAAGTTGCCCTCGAGTATCCGTATAGATAATCACAGGCTTTTTTCAAAGTGTGGCCCAGCCACAGAGCAACGCAGAGTAAGCAATTTCTAGTAGAGGCTGCTTGAAGTGTGTTTTGTTTGTTTTGCAGTCATGGCTGGAGGTGGTGGTGGGGAGAAATGATTTAAACAAGAGGAGAACAAAGATTTTTCTGCATTTTTCAACGCAGCACAGAGAATGGATTTTTTTTTTTTTAAGACTGCATCAAACTAAGAGTTCCATCTCCTTCCCCAAACAACATTATTTTGGAACTCTTATATTGAACTGTTACACAGTTGGAATTGGAACGGTTGGAACAGTTCCACAAATGCTACGTTTTGGCAGATCTCTAGTTTAAAGTATTGTTTGCACACACACAGCAGATGTACGCACAGTACGGATGTGAGTGGTAGCTCTGTATGGAAAGGCTTACAAAGTTTGCAAACACAGACTTAGAAGGAGGGTTCTGCTTTCTGGGCCAATTTGGCCCACCTTGGCCTAGATTTGCTTCAGGACAAGATTGGGCCACCTCTGCCCAAAGCAGCTGAACCACTTCAGGCTGATTCAACCCTATGGCCAGCCACTGCCCCCCACCCGCTCATCCACCTGCCTAGAGTAACCCCCTAATTGTCCTCTGAGTCAAATTGCAAGGGCTGTGCACAGCCCTATTTAGAATAACTCTTCTTCGAATCTTAAGCCCCGAGTGAATGGCAGCAGAGCTCAGCCATCAGGGACATGATGGAGGGGATGAGACCAGAAGGTACTTTACTCACTCCCCTTCTCATACAGTTGTAATCACAGAACAGACTGAATGCCTGAAACCTAATGTAGAAAACCTAATTTGTTTTGGCCTCTCACTTTTTGTTTATTCAACAGATTATGACAATGACTGCAGAAATTATTTACAACAGATTGTCTTGTGCTTAAACATTGGTGAATTTCAGAATGAGCTAAAGTTAAGATTGGAAAAAATGAGTAATTGTGGGAGAAATTGCCATATTGCTCCATTCCTAAAGGGCTCATTGATTCCTGTTATTTCATTCATTTATTTTATTATTTTTATCTATTTAAAGATTTCAGAGTCATGAACAAATAGGATAAAAGGACAAAAACAGAATAAAAATATCATTAACATTTACATAATTTATTTATTTATTTACTTATTTATTACATTTGTATACTGCCCCATAGCTGAAGCTCTCTGGGTGGTTTACATAAGATTAAAACAATTAAAAACAATGTACAAAAATTTAAACAGCAAAAACATACAACCTACACACAATGCACACATACATTTAAAACCGCTACAACAGCCCCAAAAGCTACAAAAACAAAAACCGAGGCTCCTCAGATATTGCCAAATGCCTGAGAGAAGAGGAAAATCTTGACCTGGCGCCGAAAAGATAACAATGTTGGCACCAGTCGGGCCTTGTCAGGGACATCGTTCCACAATTGGGGGGCCACCACAGAGAAGGCCCTCTCCCTTGTTGCCGACCTCCGAGCTTCCCTCGGAGTAGGCACTCGGAGGAGGGCCTTAGATGTTGAACGTAGTGTTCGGGTAGGTTCATGTCGGGAAAGGCATTCCATCAGGTATTGTGGTCCCACGCCGTGTAAGGCTTTATAGGTTAAAACTAGCATCTTGAATCGGGCTCAGAAACATACAGGCAGCCAATGCAAGCAGGCCAGAGTAGGTTTTATATGCTCGAACCTTCTGGTTCCAGTTATCAATCTGGCCACTGCATTTTGCACAAGCTGCAGCTTCCAAACCACCTTCAAAGGCAGCCCCACATAGAGTGCATTGCAGTAATCTAACTTGGAGATTACCAGAGCATGGACAACTGAAGCCAGGTTATCCCTGTACAGATAGAGACATAGCTGGGCCACCAACCGAAGTTGGTAGAAGGCACTCCGTGCCACTGAGACCACCTGAGTCTCAAGTGACAGAGATGGTTCTAGGAGAACCCCCAAGCTATGAACCCGCTCCTTCAAGGAGAGTGCAACCCCATCCAGAACAGGTTGAAGACCCTCCATCCGGTCAGCAGAACCACCCACTAACAGTGTCTCAGTCTTGTCTGGATTGAGTTCCAGTTTATTAGCTCTCATCCAGTCCATTGTCGCAGCCAGGCACTGGTTCAGTACATCCAGAGCCTCACCTGATGAAGATGAAAAGGAGAAATAGAGCTGCATGTCATCAGCGTACTGATGACAATGCACTCCAAAACTCCGTTTGACTGCACTCAACGCTTTCATGTAGATGTTGAACAGCATGGGGGAACAAGACTGACCCCTGCGGAACCCCATACTGGAGAATCCATGGGGCCAAGCAATGTTCCCCAAGCACCACCTTCTGGAGCCAACCCCCCAAGTAGGAGTGGAACCACTGCAATGCAGTGCCTCCCACTCTCAACTCAGCCAGTCATCCCAGAAGGATACCATGGTCTATAGTATCGAAAGCCTCTGAAAGATTAAGGAGAATCAACAGAGTCACACTCCCCCTGTCTTTCTCCCGACATAGGTCATCATACAGGGCAACCAAGGCTGTTTCCGTACCAAAACCAGGCCTGAAACCCGACTGAAATGGATCCATAAAAAAAACAGGTTCAGATAAAACAGCAGCCGGTCATTCGGGGCACCGAACAACGTTTTCAGGAGGTGCCAAAAGCAATACAATGTTGGCGCCTGCAAGACCTTCAAAGGCAGGGAATTTCACAGGAAGGGGGCCACCACAAGGAATACTCTTCTCCTGGTGGACACCAATCGGACGGTAGGTCTATGTTGAACCACCAGGAGAATGTCTTCAGATGACCTCAGTGTCCAGGCAGGTTGAGAGGGAAGAAAGCACTCTCTCAGGTGTCCTGGTCCCAAGTTGTTTTAGGCTTCCTCTACAAGAGAGGTTTAAAGCTCTTTCAAGGCGCTTAAAAAAATTTACCTCTACAAGGAGGGAGCGCAAATCGGGCGTAGAGGCGCGCTATCCCTCCGATTGTGCGCATTATCGAATGCGCGTTAAATAGCGAGTTTTATTTTGCGGCGGGATGTGAAGCCGGCGCCCTGCCTCCCGAGTAGTGCTGCTGCTGCTGCTGGCTCCCCGCTCGGCTCCTGGCTCTGCTCCTACCGGGCTCCCGCTGACCTCTCGCTCCATCTTCCAGCTCCCTTTTCCCTTTTTCTTGCCCTGTTCCCCCCCCCCCCCGTGCACCCTGCCTCCTGAGTGCTGCTGCTGCTGCTGCTGGCTCCCCCGCTCGGCTCCTGGCTCCGCTCCTACCGGGCTCCGTCTTCCAGCTCCCTTTTCCCTTTTTCTTGCCCTGTTCCCCCCCCCTTGCTCCATTTCATTCAATCGCCCCGTCAGTTCCTTCGCTCTCCAGCATAACAACTCGCAGGGACCTGCCTTAAAGAGACAGGCGCCCGCCCGTCCGCCCTACCTCCCCCCTCCCCTCTCCCTGCCTGCCTCTCATGCAGAGGTATTAGGCGTAAATGCGCTTCAGCGATGAAGCGCATAATCACTTAACCAGGCGCAAAAGCGAATCCTTGTGGAGGGGACCTAAGACTTTGTACAGTAGTACTAGATGCTTAAACCTGACCTGGTAGTGAATGAGAAACCATGAAGTTCCCTCAGCAAAGGAGTTGCATGCTGAAAAGGGGAAGCTCCCAACAACAGCTGAGCTGCTGCGTTCTTGACTAGCTCCAGCTTGCAGAGCAGTTTGCAGAGCACCTCCAAATAGAACACATTGCAGTAATCCAGTCTTGAAATTACTAATGCCTGTTAGGCTGACCAGATAAAATCCAGGTCAGGGCTCGTGTAACTTTAACTGTTGTAGAGAAAAGGGAATTTCAGCCAGTGTCATTTATATGCAATTAGTTCCTGGTGAAATTCCCTCTTCATCACCACAGTTAAAGTTGCAGGCACTATACTAGAGTGACCATATACAAAAGAAGGCAGGGCCTCTGCAACTTTAACTGTGGTGATGAAGAGGGAATTTCACCGGGAACTAATTGCATACAAATGACACTGGCTGAAATTCCCTTTTCTCTACAACTGTTAAAGTTACAGGAGCCCTGACCTGGATTTTATCTGGTCAGCCTAGTCTAGAGCATATTTTTTTTATATATAAAAGAGTTCTTGGGTTCTAACTTCTGGAAAGCCTTACACCAAATGTTCCAATATTAATTTCCTATCAATCTCATCATCATGCAACTCTTAAAGTACCAAAATGCAGAATTAGACCAACCAAAATTCCTCATGGACGTCTTGCCGAAACGTCTGTTGCCGGCACCCGACTGCATTCAGAATTCCTGTGGACACCACCGCACCCACCTACCCCAGATCCAGCTCGTTGGGACATGGCACCTTTGTGGGGCCACTTTTTGAGCGCCCTGCAGTTCAGTGACCATCTGGCAGTCACCTGTGCTTGTCCAGAGCCTCCATTGTGCGCCATAATGGTATTTCTAAAGTTGCATAAATGGCGGCTCCCATGGCTTCATGGTGCAGGTTTTCTAGAACGTATTATACTTCTTTCTAATTTCTTTCCAAATTCAATCCCTAGTGCTTATAACCAGGATATGAGAAACTCTCCCTCCTCTCATATGAACCTGCCTCTATGTTACAGTCTTCTTGTGAGACCCTGCTATGCTATCCAACTAGCAAGAGAAGTTTGGTTGGTAGAAATGCAAGCAATGCAGAATGCAAATTAAGACTGTCTCTACCTTTGCTTATTATCAGGCGAGCACTAAAAATATTTTTGTCCCACATGACTTTTAATCGGTTTTTTTTAATTATTTGAGATACATATATATTAAAAACAAAACCAGCATTAAAAAACAACACAATCTTAAAGCCAAAAAATATATACTGTAATACCCCCCTCTACATGTCTCTTGCTGTAAAATTAGATGGGAGACTACTAGTAGGCTGACCAGATAAAATCCAGGTCAGGGCTCATGTAACTTTAACAGTTATAGAGAAAAGGGAATTTCAGCCGGTGTCATTTGTATGCAATTAGTTCCTGGTGAAATTCCCTCTTCATCACAACAGTTAAAGGTGCAGGCACTATACTAGAGTGACCATATACAAATGAAGGCAGGGCCCCTGCAACTTTAATAGTCATGATGAAGAGGGCATTTCACCAGGACCTAATTGCATACAAATGACACTGGCTGAAATTCCCTTTTCTCTACAACTGTTAAAGTTACATGAGCCCTGACCTGGATTTTATCAGGCCAGCCTAACTGCTAGACTAATATCTAGGACTGACTGAAATCTACATTTTAAAAAAGCGTTATTTTCTCTTTGCTGTGGCTTCTTCATCAAAATATGGGATTCAACTGAAATACATTTCTTGTTTCTTCACACACACACTCACGGCTTTATTGATTTCTTTCCTCACAATGTTCCAGCTACTTATCAACAAAATTACAGGGTTATGATGTCCAGAATAAAATGTTCTCTTTTATCCAACACACACCCAGTCTTTCCCCATCAATCCGAAGTCTATTGTGTGAAACAGCTCATCAGCAACCCCCTGTGAAGGCCCTCAACCCATCTTGTGGGTGATCATATGACCCTGGAGAAGGCATTCAGCATGGTGGGTGACAAATTTCTCAGTCTGTAGGAACATAGGAAGCTATCTTATACAGAGTATGACCATTGGCCCACAACTTGGTTTTGTGGTGGTTGTTTTGATACATACAAACTCTTGAAGTGTCTAATAAAGGCAATACAAGATTGCTGACCAAACTGACTATATTCCACCAGAATCATATGATATCAGAAGCTCCACAGAAGTCCTCATGCTGCCGCTTTGGCAGGGGGCACACTGGTTGGGTGACCATGTGGAAAGGAGGCCAGGGCCCCTGTATCTTTAACAGTTACATAGAAAAGGGAATTTCAGCAGGTGTCATTTGTATGCATGCAGCACCTGGTGAAATTCCCTCTTCAGCACAACAGTTAAAGCTGCAGGAGCCCTGCCCTCTTGACCAGATATAAAGGAGGGCAAGGCTCCCGCAGCTTTAACCGTTGTGATGAAGAGGGAATTTCACCAGGTGTCTAATGCATACAAAGGACACCTGCTGAAATTCCCTTTTCTGTACAACTGTTAAAGATACAGGAGCCCTTTCCTCCTGTTCATATGATCACCCTACACTGGGGATGAGGGGGTGTCAAATATTTCAGAGGCCACCATATATTGCTGGCTGGCTTCCTTTGGATTTTTTTTTGTAATAGATAGCTTTCATTAGACACATTCATGTTGAGATGTGACTCTAAGTCTGTTAGTCATTACCACAAAATGGAACCTGATGTACCAAAGTAGTATATCTTTGATCACCAGATCATGAGGAGATGAATGACCTTTGTGCCTTGCTTATTCTGCTAGGAAGAGAATGCCGGAGTTAATGGACCTTGGTCACAGAGCCAGTAAACCAATTCTTTATACACCTCCTTTTCTCTCCAATCCCTAGTCCCTTGTGGGAACAGCCCACCAGCACCTGGAAGAAGAAAAATAAAAGTTAAATAACTGTGAGACTTTGGATGCTGCATGCAGCCAAAAGAAGAGTTGTGTAATGGGCTTGTCTACATCACAAACCTGTGGCAATGGGCCCATGTTGAGTGGAATGCTAGGTGGGAAATTAACCAGCTATATGCAATGAACAGCTATTAAAATCACCTTTGACTCTTTTGGTCCTCACCAGCCACATAAATATCCCATTCTCCGTTGCTGAATCCCACTTAGCCTGATTTTCACTCTCTAGTAAGGACTGCACAGATCTTCAGCCATGAGGGCCCTTTTCCTTCTCTTTGCCGTCTTCCTGCTTTCCTACCAGGCTGCTCCAGGTAAGACAATAACTAAAATGAGCTAAAAGGTCTAGAAAACCACTAGAGCTGGTGGTTCTTTGTTCCTCACAATGTTCTGTGGTGAATTCTTATTTCAGTTATTGGTGGGAGTTCCCATCTGCAGTTAGCCAAAGGAGTGTGGCATTCTCTCTCCAATCTCCCAGTGCGACCAAAATGCCAGGTGTGGGCATGGCTAGCGGACAGGGATTTGTTTCCTCATAGTGAGAGAACACTGGGGTCGAGAACATCTTTGTAGTATCTCTTTCTTTGTCAGTGTACAAGCAGAGTGTATTGGAAGCGAGCTGCTTCCTTAAGTTAGCAGCTCAATCATTAGTCCGGCATCAAATTCTTAAAGAACAGCCTCCACTACTAAAGCCCACCACATACTATTGCTAAGCTTAATTTTCTTTCACTACCTCCAGCTACATTCCATAGAACCATAGAACAGTAGAGTTGGAAGGGGCCTAAAAGGCCATTGAGTCCAACCCCCTGATGAATGCAGGCATCCTCCTTAAAGCATACCTGACAAATGGCTGTCCAGCTGCCTCTTGAATGCCTCTAGTGCGGAAGAGCGTACAACCTCTCTAGGTCATTGATTCCCTTGTCATAATGCTCTAACAGTCAGGAAGTTTTTCCTGATGTCCAACTGGAATCTGGCTTTCTGTAACTTGAGCCCATTATTCCATATCTTGCACTCTGGGATGATGGAGAAGAGATCCTGGCCCTCCTCTGTGTGACAAGTGTTCAAGTATTTGAAGAGTGCTATCATGTCTCCCCTCAGTCTTCTCAAGGCTAAACATGCCTGCTCTCTGTCTGATCCTCCTTACCAAATTCAAACAGCTTTCATTTCCATACCTACAAAGAGACAGAGGTGGGGGAGTCTTCTGTCTGATGTGATCACCTTCACTCCTCAAATAAGTTACATACGGCCACTGAAGGAGTGGTGATTTTCAATCCATCTTTGCTCTTTATTCTTCTTCCCATGGTTTGGGTGAGCTGTATATTACTAGCAGCTCACCCAAACTCCCTACTTAGGCCGTTTTTACACCAAGCTGTTTGCCTAGGATGGCCCCTGGCTGGTCCCTGTGCACCAATGGTATGTATTAGGTACTTCTGGGACTGCCCTCCCACCTTCCCTCTATACCCCTATGGTGTAGAAAGGGCCTCAGACTGCTTTTTGTTCTCTGAGCTCAGTCTAGAGGAGAATATATTACATCTGCCCTAAATATGGTGAGAATGTTTCCACAGCAGGTTCACCACAAAAATGTAGAGATGTCTGTTGTTAGAAAGTCCAGCCATTTAAGAATTTTTATTTATTTATTACATTTCTATCCCATCTTTCTTCCATTGTGGAACAGAAGGTGGCTACATCTGGTTCCCAGGTGGTCTCCCTTCCAAGCACAGACCAGACCCAGACCTGCTTAGCTTCATCAAGGTGGCCACCTCATGTGCTATCGGACCATGTGTTGGGACCCTGACAGATCCCCACTGCCTGACTGGCTCAGCTGGCATTCATGAGCCAAGCAATGTGGTCCCCCCTCCCCAGAATCCAGGAACATTTCTCATAGGTGGTTTGTTAAAAAGCCATTTGCAAAGCTGCAGTTTCAAATTGTGTAATTTGTGCAAATTGCAGCAGTAATTTGCTTAATCTGCATAAATTTTGTCTGTAATTTGCACAGATTTTGCCTGCGATTCACACAAATGAAGCAAACTATGGATGCCAACATCCCAGGCAGTTTTAAAAAGGCTACAATCCCCTCCACACATACCTGGAAGTAGCACCATTACACTCAATGGAACTTACTTCTGAGAAGACACTGATAGTTCCACTAAGACTAGAGGAAGCAGGCAGTCATTTTGTTTTCAACATTCTAATCTATCTGAGATAGGTGGGAGGGGGAGAGAAATGCTACTGAGCATGTGTCATGCCGTGCCTGAATAAGGCCTCTGCATTCACTCTAATAGGATGAATAAATATTAATTAAAAATCAACCGAAGGGATTTTTTTAAAAAAGAAAAGCGATTCCGTAAACTACAAGGAAGGAGGAAGAAGTCACCACCACTGGATTAATTAGTAAGGGCCTATTTTTTTCTAAATTGAGGACATATATAATCACCAGTCATAATTATCAGAACCATTTTGATTCAGAGAGGTTTAAACTGCCCTCCTTCCCTCAATTTGTCACCAATCTTCTTGATATTTTCAGGTTATAGAAAACCTACATTTCTTTCTGGGACATGTAAATTTCAGGAAGATTGGTGAAATATTTTTATTTTATTTTATGAATTTAGAATGAAGTCTGGGGTGGGGAACTGCTGGAAGCTTGGTGATCTTCATAGACCCCGACATCACTACTGAAATGATGCCTGTATGGTGCATGAACTATTAAACAGTCTCTCTGTCCCAATTTTCAGACATTAAGGCACCATAAGCCCTTTTGGTATGGATCTGATCTTGTATAACTTGCCTGCTTAAGCAAAATTATATCAACAAGACAAATATAATTATCAGAGCAAATGACACCATAAAAATGCTAACTCCTTGGCTCGCTTTATGTGTCTAACGGAAGAGGCTTTGCTTATGTAAGCTCACACCATACAATATACTAGTGATAGCAAAAAAAACCCACTATTGATTCTATGATACAATTACATACACTTGTAACTGATATACAATAGACTGTATTATAACTAGTATACAGCCCTTGGGAGGCTGATTCGGTGCTTCCGAACCAGCCCAGAACCCCCTTGGCTTGATCCACTTCAGACCCATATCCAAAGCAAAATCTGAACAGCCAAAGTAAGTCAGATATTGTGGTTTCCTGGACAGCTGTATGAGGTTGACTGGCAGTCTATAACACTCAGTCACTCCCACTTCCCCCTGCCGGAAATGACCCTTGATGGCTGCTGTAGATTCCAACAATAGATTCATGACAATAGAGAGCCCTCAGCTTCATTGAAGTGGGCAGTCAGCAGGGAGGATGGATGGCTGCCAGGCACAAGCAGATGGATCCGGTAAGTCCTGTCTGCTCACATGGCACAGCAGGCAGAGGGCAGTGGGTTGGCATCATCCTGGATTGGGCCAGAGTGCTTTGAAGCGCTTTGGACCTAATCCAACAAGTTTTGGGCCACTTCAGCCTGATCCAGTTCCGATCCAGATTCAGACAGAGTCAGCCCACTTCAGTTGGGGATTCAGATCTGTAACCAAAGCGGTGCACAGCCCTAATCATAACACCTTACTTGTTTTGCAAGCAGAGAAGCTGGTGAAGTTTGCTCAAGCTACACTCAGAAAGGAACTTTTGGGGCTTGTCAAAGCTCTCCCCAAAGGTGATGGGTCTTTTCAGGCCCCAACATTCTTCTCCCTTCAGCTAAAACTGAAGAAGAAATTCCATCTTCCCTGGTGTTTTGATTTCCCATAGTGGTAGTGATATCCCATAGGAGTGATATCTCCTCATAACATTAAAAAGGAGGGAAATTCAACCCCTCCAGGGGCAGAACACAGTGTGGGTTGGAGGGAATCAATCCCTGTGGAGGACCCATGGTGGAGAGGAAAAACTTCTCACTAACTCTCTTGGCTTCTGTCTCTGCACCTCTTTACTCCGTCTCCATTCAATGTAATGGTTACCCTTGGAATGAACTGGAAAAATTAACCCCACTCCCCCACCCCCCAAAAATACTTTGCTCACAACCACAGGTGCATCCATTTTTGTCAGACAAGGGGTCATACACCTTTCTCTAGCTTTTACTTTGTTCTGCTTATCCTTGGGTTTACCTATTAGTCAAATTGCAAATCCATTTATTCCTTGTTGCAACTGGCGATTTCACCCAGTCTGATGCACTTTTGTCCTTCACCTTTCCTCCGAAGCCGTACTCAGAGGTGGATTTATTTTTGTTTTATTTTGTTTTTGTTTTTCGTGTATCATGCAGGAAATGCCCAACAGCCAGCGGATACGGCAGCATGTCGTGGAGTTGGGCTTAGCTGCCAGTTTGGACCATGCAGGGGTCCTTCTGAAACTGTCGGGACCTGCAGGGATGGAACCATGAGCTGCTGTAAATGGTAAGCCAGGACTATGTACATGACTCTCTAGTGTAGGGTGACTAGATAAAATCCAGGTCAGGGCTCCTGTAACTTTAACAGTTGTAGAGAGAATGGAATTTCAGCCAGTGTCATTTGTATGCAATTAGTTCCTGGTGAAATCCCCTCTTCATCACAACAGTTAAAGGTGCAGGGCCCCTGCCTTCTTTTGTATATGGTAACTCTAGTATAGTGCCTGCAACTTTAACAGTTGTGATGAAGAGGGAATATCGCCAGGAACTAATTGCATACAAATGACACTGGCTGAAATCCCCTTTTCTCTACAACTGTTAAAGTTACAGGAGCCCTGACCTGGATTTTATCTGGTCACCCTACTCTAGCGCTGTTAGAAAAGATTCAGTGATTCAAAGTAATTGGGACATAGCTTTAGGTGAGCCATAGGAGAGGACATATCGATGGCTCCCTCTCTTTTAAATTCCCTGCCCCTGGAGGTTGGGCAGAGGTCAACACTGTATTGCTTCTGGCGCCTCCTGAAAACAATTCTGTTCCAGAAGCTTTCCTTAAATGACCAGCATGGGTTTCATTGGCATAGATTTTAATCATTTTAATATGGTGTTTAAAACATTTTATCTCTTTACCATTGTCCCTCTTTGGTTGACCACTCCGGAATATGTTAGATATGGAGTGGCATACAAATATTGTACATAACATTATATATAGGATGTGCCTAGGATTTTAGGTATGATCATCTACGTACAATTGGACAAGAAAGATCCCTCATATTTATTTATATATTATTAATATTTATATTCCACTTACTATTAAAAACCTCCAAGAGGGTCACCTACTAATATCCAAATCACACATAAATACAGTATTTAACATACATGTTATAAACCATTTAAAACCTACAACTGCAAAACAAATATGTTTAAAACACACCATTAAAACAATTTAAAACTAGAATGACAATGCAAACAAACAAAGAGCAGGATATGATCAATTGCAGTTAAACATAAGCCAGAGAAAGCATGGGTGAATGAAAACATTTTCAGGAGGCATTTGAAACATACTACATTTCCTGAATCCCAAACTGTGTGGGGAGTATTTTCCAGAGGGTGGGTGCCACCACTGAGAATGCTGTGCTTCGAGCGGTTACATAATGACATTTTATTGGTCATGAAACAATTAAAAAGGTCTCCTTTGATGATTTTGACAGTGATATATAGGGCTTTCGAAACACCTGAACAGGTTGTCCCTTTCCCAGACTCTTGACCCCATCACCTCTCAACTTTGTCCCACAACCAGGTCAACGCAATTAACACCAAAGGGCTGTCCAAATGCATTTCTAGGTGCATGTCCCTGTGTCATTTTCACTGGGTGAAGCCTTAATGCTTCTGGCAAAGTGAGACCTTGATAATGATTATGTTACACAACTCTGAACATGGTGTACACCTGGGATAGGAGGACAAAAGCAGAGGCCAACCTTAAACTGTTGCTGAAGTGAATATGTGAAGCTCTGAATACAATGTTCAAAATATATTAACAATATGTCTTACTCAGGGTGACAATCCTGCACATTCTCCCATGGCAACCATTTAGGGAGGCAGTCTGTTCCCCTCCATTAATTGCCCTGTACAATATTAAGAGAGAGAGATGTATCTCTTGGCTAGCGATGGGGGACAAATCTGATCACTTAGCATTTTAATGCCAATTCACCTATTTCCTCACTTTCAACGTGCTATTTTATTGAGACTCACACTTCACCCATTTTTGCAAAGGATCTTGCCAATAAAATAATGGGTGCAAACTATGTGTATATTTGAGAAAATGTCCTTAAAATGCATCATATTCTGAAAATTGCTTGCAAGGACACACATATTAGACAAAAATGCAAACATGCATATATTTGGAGAAATGTGCAGAAAAATGTTTATGGAGTCTCATGTAGGATTTTAAAACATAATCCTCAAAGTTTGGAATGAATGCAATTTAAGACTGGATAAAATATCAGTGTTTGTTTCAACTAATTTTGCATCCTTAGGCTTTCTAGTAGATTATGCCACTGCTCCCATTTCAAAAACAGAGTCTCTTTTCTTTCTGCAGGCCTCGCCCAGGTGCAGCATAAGTTGCCTAGGAAGCATGGGTCGCATGCATGCTTAGGAAGAAGGTGTTGAATCAAGATTTCCGGAGAGGATACATGGACGTTCACTTGGAGAAAAGATCTTTGGGCGGAACAGGAACTAAAACCTAGATCAGAAAACATGTATTACTGATTATACTAGATTCACTTCTCTGTGCATTAAAGACAAATAATACATTATTGGTAATAGTTCATTTTATTTTATTTCTCATATGCAGTTTGTTCTTTCATTATACCACATCTGGGGCAACTCCAATTTCCAAAGTCTGGTCATTGACATGGTATGTCAGTGGGATGGATTTAAGTATTTACTTACATCTCATTATAAACTATGGGAATTAGAAATTGCTAGGTTTTGCGCAGTCAGTATGCCCACTTTAAAAAAAAAGTTACACGGAATGCCCAAAATATGATGAATCTCCAGTTGTCTATATTCATATATCTCCATTTTTAAAAATGCACACAAATGAACACTCATCACAGTTGGATGAGTGTGAACATTCACTAGTATATCTGTGTGTTTGTGGCCAGCCTCTCGATTTATCTTGAATTGTCAATATTCACATGAACGTATACATCAAATTGAGAATGACGTATTGCTTTTAATTCTCGAAATGTTGTTAAACCAGGAAACCCCCAGGAAAGAAAATACAGAATTTATTTGTTTGTTTTATGTTATTTTATTTGTACCATGCTTTTCCACCAAGAAAAATGCCACTCGTGGGGTGAAATAACACAGATGGATCCATAATTAGAGCAACGGGCTCTTGGGATTGGGTAATTTCTGGGGACTATTGCATTAAATAGCCCACCAACCAAGAATCCAGAACATCTCATTTGATATGAAACAAGGTGAGGTGGGAGATAGAACATGCTCCTCTGACCTTGCCATGCTTTCTGCAAAATAACAACACTCCCCAGACTCCTACAGAATAGTGCTGTGGACTCTGGAGCAGTCTTAGGGCTAATCTACACCTACAGCCTTTTCACAATGGAGGAGAGATGGTTGCAACGGTTCCCTGCTTCCTCGATTGCTGCTCACGGGGCCCATGTGACGGAAGCTTCCTGCAGTGACAGGAGTGCCATTGTGGGAGGACGTATGTCCCCTGATGGCACTTCCACATGTGGATCGGGAGAAGTGGGAGGGGCTAGACAGATGTCACAGCTATGGGACTTTTTAAATAAATCAGTAGGGATACGCATGAACGAAAAATCAGTTACACATGGGGTGGATAGGAAGTCCATCGAATATGCAATGCTGCACATAGATATGTTTGTGTTAAGAAAAAAACTACACACTCTTGGCACCAAAACACACCAATAACCAATCAAAAAATGGCAGATGGGTCCACTCCTGCACATGTCGAAAACTGATGGACTCTCCCCTGACTGTGGGTTGGTTGTTCGCCAAGCTGGGAACTCACGCCAAAGAGCAACCACTTTGCGAAGGGGGGGGGGCACACCAGCCACGGACATCCGGATTGTAGTGAGAGAGCAGAAAAAAAATGTGACAAAAGCAGTCAGCGATATTCCTGAATAGTTGAGGGGTTGACCTGAGCTCACAGTGGGATCTGTTTCGTGTCATAATGCCCGGTAGGGACGACTTCGAGATTATCCTGGAATAAACAGCTGGTGTAGACACGGCCTTGGTTTGATCCCATGTTATACCAGTTGAGTCTCCAGTCCCTCCCTAAGATACATATGGGACTCTCTCTGTCCAAGGCACTCCAAAAGCTTGAGCTTTCTACGAACAATTTCTAATGAATTTGCATACACCTCTTCAGACTATGGAACTGGAAAATCAATAGAAATTAAATAATATTCCATTCATCAATGAACAGCTAAAGAAATGTCCATGTACATCAGAAATGAGAGAGCTTTTAATTAACTATCCCTCTGCTTAAGTGTCCATTTGCATATGCATGATTCACAATTCAGCCAGCACAATTTGAGACCAACCAACCACACACAGCAACATACGAGTCATATTTTGGTGCCAGCAGGGACTTAGCACACCTCCCATTTTTGCTGCCTGGTATTGCTAATGGATGGTAATGGATGGTAATGCATGGTAATGGATGGTAAGCACTTTTCAGGCCACAATAAATATTCCACCACACTAGACTTGGTAGGTTATACATCACAACAGCTTGTTGTCCAAACTAGCTGCCCAGTGAGATCAATCCATGCCAGTGATGATAGCAGCTCTTGCCTAAGACACACACATACTGCAATACGTGTGTTTGTGTCCTTAATTTTATGAGGCCTACCTTCTCAAACTGGGAGATGGGCACACTGCTGTAATAATAATAATAATAATAATAATAACGATTTATTTCTTACCCGCCTCTCCATCTAGATCGAGGCGGGGAACAACAGCATGATAAAATACATAAAACTAATTAAAACATGACAAATATTATTAAAACTGCATTAAAACATCCTAAAACATCATTAAAACATCCTAAAACATCCTAAAAACATTCTAAAAATTACACTGGATATGCCTGCCGGAAGAGAACAGTCTTTATAGCTTTCTTAAATTCTAAAAGACTGTTAAGTTGACGAGTCTCCTCCGGCAGGTCATTCCACAGTCTGGGAACGGCAGAAGAGAAGGTCCTCTGGGTAACAGTTGTCAGCCTAGTCTTGGCCGACCGCAGTAAGTTCTTCCCAGAGGACCTGAGCGTGTGGGGCGGATTGTACGGGAGAAGGCGATCCCGCAGGTAACCTGGACCCAAACCATGTAGGGCTTTAAAGGTAATGACCAACACTTTATACTTCGCCCGGAAACTAATTGGCAGCCAGTGGAGCGATTTTAAAGCTGGCGTAATATGGTCACTCCTAGATGTACCGGTGACCAACCTGGCTGCCATATTTTGAACTAGTTGAAGTTTCCGGACTAGGCACAAAGGTAGCCCTATGTACAGCGCATTGCAGAAGTCAAGCCTCGAAGTTACCAGATGGAGAAGAGGGAACAGGAGCCTTATTCCGTCTACCATCCAGAACCAGTTGTGGCAAATGTCCCCTGCCCAAGGACTCTCACTGATCCAGGGGTGAATATGCCACTACAACAAGACCATCTGAACCCAATATAGGAGGCTCAAGAGGAGTTACTACTTTATTCTACTGATGTCTCCCATCTATTGCTCACCTCTGCCAGGATATTACTTTCTGGCCTTAGACAAACCTCTGTCCTCTCAACCTCATTACCATCTGCAATACGGGAATAATACTACTAACCTACTGATCCCACTAAAGTGAAGATAAGAACATTATTGTTGTTGTTGTTGTTGTTGTTGTTGTTGTTGTTGTTATTATTATTATTATTTCATCTCCTTCTCGCTCATTGCAGTTTTTCTAGACGGATATGATGGGCTTTGCCAAGTCTTTTACAGGTTCAGGAATTTCCAGACAATTTAGCATGTTTTAAGTATGACTACTTTCTGGATGTTGGTGTGGATGTATTTTGGTAGGCCTAGTTTCTGAAGGTTTTCTGTATAATTTTTTGATGTGATGCTGGTGACTGATGTGACTAATGGAATAATTGTGACCTTTTCCTGTTGCCATAGTTCTTTGACTTCCATGGCCAGTGGTGTATATTTGTCTCTCTTTTCTTCTTCCTTTTCAACAACAATTTTGTCATTCAGTATTGCTATGTCGATGAGGTATGTGTGTTTTTCTTTTTTGTCTATGACCATTATGTCTGGTCAGTTGCAGGGTATTGTCTTGTTGGTATGAATTGTTCTGTCCCAGTATATTTTAAGATCTGCATTTTCCAAGATTGTTTCGGGTGAGTATGAATAGTATGGTGTAGATTGTTTGATAAGGTTGAATTTGATGGCCAGTTGTTGGTGAATTATTTTTGCAGCTGTATTGTGTCTGTCTGTATAATCTATTCCTGTCAGAATTTTACATCCTCCTGGTATGTGGTCTATTGTTTCTTGGAACTGATGGCATTTCCTGCATAGGTCTGTTGTTACACTGTTATCTTTTATGATGTATTTTTGTAGTTCTTGGTTGCTGTAACTTGATTCTTTATAGTTATAAGAATCCTTCTGTTTCTGGAAATAGCTCACCCTTCCGGAGCCATTTGTATGATTGTTCTTTGTTTATTCATGGGTTCTGTATTATGCTGTAGTGCTTCCCATGGAGCGCTTTTTGTGCCCATTTTTCTTTTTTCTCTGCGAGTGTGAGTGGTGGTGTTTGGTCTTCATTTTGTAGTGCTAGGTTGAGTGGTGTAATTTTTATCTGCTGTTACTATGGCTTTATGAATGGGGGTGTTTTTAGTGTGGAAGAATTCTCTGAGTGAAGCCGACCAAACTGTTGATTAAACATATGTTCAATTACACAGAGAAAGACATTGTTACTATCATAAACACTTTGGCCATCATTCTGATATAATACTGCAGAAGTCCAGTGAGGAAGCCACATCTGGGCCACCCATATGTCTAGTTATGGGGCCTTGCAGAGAATTTTCTGGACCTGGCATAGTAAATTCTTCACTCTTTGTTCCTTCCTCAACTGCTGCAAGTTCATCAGCCAGACTGCCTCCTCCACACTCCGTATTGCCTAGCTCCTCTACTCGCATTAAACAGTGAGGACCCATTGACCAGTCCATGGGATGTGCATTTATTGCCTTGGTTTCTGCTGCAGGCATCTTATGAGTCATAGGGGCAGAGTAGAAAAAGTTGGTAATTTTAAGTTGTTTATGTGTTTTTATATGCTCTGCCACATCCTCAGTTATTGGAAGCTGACCCACTTTCGTATAGCCCCCTCTTGTGAGGACCATGTTTGGATACTTTAAAAAATAATGCAAACCACAGCAGATTACGTCTCCACGCAGCCACACATCCCACATTCAATGCCGCCTTCTGCTCATTCACTTTCAGTAATTAGGCTAATTATAAAGCCAAAGCCTTTCTTAGCTATATTCAACTTTCCCTTTCAAGTTCTTATTTTGTCCTTCTTTGTTGCTTTATTACTTTATAGATGTCCTTGGCTTACTTGGTTACCTGTTTCTTCTCAAGTCTGCACTCTTCCCTAACCATTTAATTAGATTAAAATGCTCGCTGCAGCCATTAATTACAATGCTGTTACTATCGCTATTTAGTTCTTAGCCCTTAATATATATGGGACCCCCTCTAGATGGATTCCGTTTGACACCTGGTTAGCCGATTATGCACATAATCACTGAAGCGCTTTATCGTAAATGCTTGTACGCAGGAGGTAATTGAGCACTCAACAGGTGACCTTACCGGTTGTTTCAAATGCTCTTTACAAGTAGTTAATGCGGAGAATCGCTTGTTCACATAATCAAAATGCGCTTTAACAGCCGGAGCAAAATAAAACTCGCTATTTAACGTGCATTCGATAATGCGCATAATCGGAGACAAAATGCGCCTCTATGCCTGATTTGCGCTCCGTTCTTGTAAAGGTAATTTTTTTAATGCGCCTTGAAAAAGCTTTAAATGCCTCTTGTAGAGGCAGTCTATAACAGCAATGTATGTAAGAAATATAAATACCAATCCTTGGGATAGATAGTGAAGTAGAATGAATAAAAAAAACCCCTAAAACTAAAGTAATACAGAGCCAGATGCTGGAGCCTGCCAGCCTCTCTCTTCCCCCATGGCGGCTGGAAGTCCAAATTCTCTGAGTGGTTTTATCTGTTTCGCTTGCATTGTGCTCATGTCTAGCAGATCTCTTCCTCCTTCTTTCCAGCTGATTGTTGTACTTTGAATGTATGTATCGAGATGGAACGTGCGGTGGTTTGTGAGGTCGGTGCGATTGAGACTGTTTATTTCTTCTTCATCATCATCATCATCATCATCATAACTTACATTTATATACCGCCCCATAGGTGAAGCTCTCCAGGCGGTTTACAAAAATTAAAAGATTGAGACATAAGAAGAGCCATGCTGGATCAAAACAAGGCTCAATCTACTCCAGTATTCTGTTCACACAGCGGCCAACTAGCTGCCTGTGGGAAACCCAGAAGCAGCAGGACATGAGTGCAACAGCACCCTCCAGCCCATGTTCCCCACCAACTGGAATACATTGCCATACTGCCTCTGCTGTAATAATACATATGAGTAATTATGTACACCCAGAAAGTAACATATGCATGATGATGATGATGATGATGATGATGATGATTTAAGACCACAATAGCTTTCACTCATATGGTGAGACAGGGTTTTTAGAGAAGGGAAGACTAAAACCTTCCATTCTGTTTAGTCTTTTTCCTGTCCTATTTCAGCCCCTGTCACCATAGCACCACACTCCTACTGCACCTCCAACCCAGCTCATTTCAATTCCATTTCAGATATAGTATCTCCCCCTCTTCCACAGCTAACTCCTGAATGGGTGTGTGTGTGTGGAGAGATCATAAAGTCAGTGTCTTCTTTCCTTCCCTCCTCCCAAAATGAGGTTACAGCTTTGGGGACGGCAATATGAATTATTCAGGTTGCCCCTCCCTCTTCAATCTCGTTCTAGATATTCTCTCTCTTTGATGGACAAAGATCATTTTCAGATTCATCCGAAATTTACACCGTTGCTCCCCCTGGTGGAGCAGTAGGGTTGCATTAATCCCTTTTCTTGGCTGTGGACTGGACTGCAGCCAGAATTGCTGCAGGAATCCTGCATTTCAATTAAGAAATTCATTCTCAAAATGTGGTCACTCATGGGGCCAAGATGGCACCATCCATGTACAAGAGAGAAGATGCCAGTAAGGTCTGCAGAAGTACAAAATGCCTTTGGAGGGGCGAGGCTATGTGGTGGGGATACAGCTGAGAGAAAATGGCTTCTCACAATTCTCTAATCTGTTTTAGTCCCAGAGCCAGGGCAGGATCATTTACCCGAAGAGTGCAAAATCTTTGTGAATATTTTTGTTTATATATGACAGAAGTGTCTCAGAAAAGTGAGTCTTACAAAATTCCAGTGGTGGGTGGCTGTGTGATGACATCATCAATTCGGCTGCCGCGCTATTATGTAGTTGCCACATTTAAATATGCATAACTTCTCACCCGTTTATGCTAGAGAGATGATTTTTTTCTGAAATGTTTCAAATTTAATGACAAATACCTTTTGTAATTACAAATGTTTGTTAACTCCATTAGTTTTAAGGTAATTTCATTTGAATGTATAAAATCAGTGTTCACATTGGTTATGTGTGATGGTTAACCATGATTTACTCAAAAACTCTATGACTTTTGAAAGAATACTCAAGAACAAAAAAGTGCATTTTTAATGAGGATTAAGAAAATGTATAATAACATGGGGTTTACCCCAACACTTAGGGAATAAATCCTGCCTGGCTCTGGGACTATTTGGAGATGGTGAAATTTGTGTAGGGAAGGTTTCATCAAATATGTTCTGGGGAAAGGTGAAATTCTCCTCCAATTTGGAGAGTGGGAATATAGAGAGTGAGGAGAAATCTCAGCAAACTCTCTTCTGAGAAATTTCAGCTCAGATGATGTTGCTTGGAATGTATCAGTGTATCAAGGAAGGCATGGATTAAGAGAGGAGAACAGGAAGGAGTATTACTTAAGCCCGCTACTTCCTTTAATATGAGGAATACTGGATACACAGTTGCACCCCCTAATTCTCCATCCTTTTCCTGGATGGTGAAGCAGAGGTGGCATTTGCTGAACGTTCTGCAGAAGTGGATGCTTCTGAAGAGGAGTTCAAAAAGAACATTAAAAAAGTATTGAACCACCTTGAACCCATGCACCAAAACCAACAAACAAAAGCCCAGCTCAATGAGAATTGCAGCTGTTACTCTAAAGGAGCTATGCAAAGTGCTGAACTTCATACTCAAAATGGGTTCAGCACCTTGGATAGCTCTGTTAGAGTTCTGGGTGGTTCTGTTGAAACCCAGGCTGGATTCACAACCACATTGGAATAGGAGCCACCAGTCCTCATTGAATTACTATGGTGAATGGTGGCAGCTGATCACTGTATACAAGATAGATAGACAGACAGACAGACAGACAGACAGACAGACAGCTATGTAGAAAGATTAGTCTGTTGCTGCATGTGGCGATGGAGCTTCAGCTTGGTTTCCTTGCAAACCACTGATTCTCACCCACTGCCTATAGAGGGCTTCTTTTTCATAATGTAGCACCATTACAGAAGCAATGTGGAGGAGGGAGATGCGACGGCCCCCTTTGGCTGGTCAGACAATATCATGAAGAAGAACATACACATGAAGAAATACTTCCATCACTCCTCAAGGTAAGCCTCTTCCGGGAGCCAAGATTACCCCAAAGCAACTCTCATAGAATCATAGAATCACAGAAGAGTAGAGTTGTAGGGGGCCTCTAAGGCCATTGAGTCCAACCCCCTGCTCAATGCAGGAATCCACCTTAAAGCATCCCTGACAGATGGTTGTCCAGCTGCCTCTTGAAGGCCTCTAGTGTGGGAGATCCCACCACCTCTGTCCTTTTCCTACTTGCCCTACTCCAATTTTCTGGAAGTGAAAAAGCTGTGCTGAGTATTTTGGAACAGCTCTAATTCATAAGGATGAGTCAGCTAGTCTAAAGCATGTTGGGCAATGTCTGCAAACTGGCAATTTAGGAGTCCAATCAGATTTTGAAATGCCATCAGATTTCTCATGTGATTCTTTGGGGGGGAGGAGCCACCTTAGTCAGACGTACCCAGTAAGGGCTGGTGGCGCTAATTTCAGTGGGGCTATGATTCCATTCTGGGTTTTAATCAGAACCACTCAGAACTCAAAAATAGTATCTAAGGTGTTGAACCCAAACTCCATATAGGTTCAGGGCCTTGGATAGCTCCGTTAGAATTCTGACAGTAACCCAGAATGGAATCACAGCCCCACTGAAGTTAGTGCCACCAGCCTCCACTGGGCATGCCATCCCTTTATATGGACTGAATTTCAGGTGATTCACTCACATGCAAACCATCATTGCCTCCAGTTCTCTTTGACAACGTCTACCACAACACCTGAGCTTGTTGAGGAATAGAATTTGATACCTTAAATCATCAGCAAAACAATCATGAAGGTCACTGGGCTTCTTTTTGTTCTTACATGGGTACTCCTGGCTGCTCCAGGTAAGATAATAGATGATGACGATGAGGAGGAGGAGGACGAAGAATAAATATCAGAATAGGGAAGAATTCCTCACAGGAAAGTCTGTTGAAACATTTAGCCCCTGCTTGAAAAGGATGCAGAAATAGATAGACCCTTGGTCTGTGGGGTTTAAGAGATCACATGAACAGACATACACATAGCGTGGCTGGATCAGGCAAGATATTTATCAAACATTTTGTTTGAGATAGCAGTGAAAGTTCAAATGTAGAGGTATCAGCCTTTCCAGCCCACAAAGAGAGCATTGAGGCAATAAAATAAAATAAAATCTGCCATTTCCCCCCTTGTTTCTAGTATTATATTGGAATTTTCTTAATTATGTGGAGGTTTTATTCTGGAATTATGGAGGTTTTATTTTGATATCATGGAGGTTGCATTTTGTTATCACTAGACCTATGCTCCATAAATTTATAAAATCTCCCATGAATCCTGTAGGATTAGATATCAACCCGCTAAGTAAGAAATTAGCAAGTCATCTATTGTTAGCGGCAAGATGGTTGATAGGCAAGCATTGGAAAGATGGCAAAGGGCTCTATATCAAAGACTGGTATCACAGAGTTTGGCAGATCGCTCTTTCAGAAAAATTCACTCAAAAGTTAAATAGAGACAAATTTGAAGGGGTATGAAGAAAATTCATTGATTTTGTCAATAAAGCAGAATGGGGAGAAGTCCTCCGTCTGAGCTATGGAGAGCTTAGGTCTAAGGAAATGGAGTCCCCCTCTCAACATGTCTGAAAGAAAGCATGGCCTGTCAAAGGGTGATTCAGGATTTAAGGGGGGGGGGGAGTAAGGAACCAAAACATTTTAAGCAAGTTAATTATTAGTATTATTAAATCCAGGCAGGAATTGGAATTGAAATTGAATGTAAATGTATGACTTATTAGGGGATGTGTTCTCTGTCCTGGAATTATCTGATAACTGTGCACATCCATGGTGCAGTCGATCTTCCAGAGCGGGGATTGGCCACTTCTAAATAGGGATGTGTATCGTATCGTTAAAATGTCCGATAACGATACGATGTGATCTTCATCGTACTCGGATTAACGATTACGATACAATAGAAAATCCTACGTTAATTATCGGACACGATAGATATCATCCAATAATTATTGTAATTTTATCGTATTATCAGAAGGCTCTTTTTCATTTGGGGCCACATGGATGGAGCTAGAAGGTGGGGTGTGTTTGCTGAGACTGACAGATTCAGTGACCCATTGTGAAGCAAGGATTCTAGCAGGCTCCAATCACAATATTGGAGGAGGTCTGAGTATAAAACCCCCACCCTTAGGTTCTTTTGGTGCAGATCCCGGCATGCAATGATTCATAGGGAATTTCTGAAGACAAAAATGAAATGTCCTCTTAGGCACCTCTCGTGCCTTGCTTTGTGTGGCGAGGGAGAGGGAATGAAGCAGCGAGATAAAACTAAAAGTGCTTAGCACTATAACAAATAAATAAATAAATAAATATTAATAAATGCCACAACAGCAGACACAACTTGCCCATCTTCAGAGAAGACACTGGACAGGAGCAGAGGCTTGCAGGACGAGGAGGAGGAGGAGGAGGAGGCAGGGCACCCCCCCCCCAGCACTGTCAGGCACATTGGAGCAAGTCAAGGCAACAACAGCTTCCACCCATATACGAGGAGGCTATGAGGCTTGGAGAAGGAGAAGGGATGAGGAGGAAGATGAGGACCCCCCTCCCCCAGACTGGAAGCCCAGCCAGCCAATGCTAATAAATAGAGTGATGATGATGATATAATAAGTTTAACTGCTCACTCACTCACGATGCCATCCCAGCAGCACTTTCACACTGTGGCTGACTTCTATGAGTCTGAGCAGAAACGTGTAACTATCAGCCCTGCAAGGCGGGATGGGTCGGGCAGGCACATTGGAGGATAAAAGCTTTAGGACCCTAAATCCTCTCCCTCCCCCACCATGGCCAGAACCAGCAGCAGTGTTTCCATGCTTCATGATGGGATTTTATGAATGTGTGCTTTATTAATTGTGTACTGCTTGTGTGCACAACCTTAAAACACACACACACACACACACACACACACACACACACAAAGTACAAGAAGACGCCAAGAGATTAAACAACACAGAAATCACAGAAGATATTTTGTGTGTGGGGGGGGGGATATTATTCTTATTCTCATTCTCATTCTTATTTTAGTGGAGGAAATGAAACACACAAAACACACAAAACACAACATACACACAGCAACAAAGGGAGAGTGTGGGGTGGCTATGGATAAAGTGCTTGGAAGGAACTTGGACATTTTTTAACAGACAAACACTTACACTCACAATAACGCTAGGAGGTGGGGTGGCATTTGAACAAGGATTTGATTGGAAGATTGAATGCACTCCAGAGGTTTGTGGTTATCAGACAATTCCAGGGTGGAGTGCGCACTCCAGTGGTTAATGAACATGTTGAAACTGTGGTTATGTAGACATCATGGTTAGGACTGGTTTAAACGACCCACTAGTAGTGTGACCATATGTCAGGAAAAACCAGGACATGTCAGGAGTTTTGGTAACAAATCTGGGAAGGGAGGAATTTTGAAATTTGAAGGAAAATCCAGGTTTTTCCCATCCTCCCCCCACCCCACCCAAAGGGCAGCTGTACTTTATAGTCAATGGGAATTAACTAAAATGCTTACAGCTCCGTCATTTTTAAAGATAAAGTGATGAAACTTGGCATCATGATAGCCCTTAGGTGGGGCTTTAGCCATGCCAAATTTGAAGTAGATCCATTCATCCATTGAGTTTTATGATTTTTTTAAAAAAAGATTGAGGTTTTAAAAAAAAAATTAAAAAAAAACATTTTTAAGGGTTAAACTTCGCCATGCTAAGTTTCAAGCAGATCTGTTCATCTGTTGATTTCTAGGATTTTTTAAAACTTTGAGGTTTTAAAAATATATTTTTTAAAAGAACACTGGAGCCGTATCCTTCAAACTCAGGTTGCCAAACCTCTTCTTTGGGGCCTAGCGCCTTGAGCAGTCTCAGCCCTTGGATGTCTCACTTGTATGTAGAACAGATTTGTCTTAATTGTGTGCTGTAAAATCAGACATGTGACCAAGACTATGTTCAGGTGCCCCCCCCCCTTGGTGCTGGACACGCCCCCTGGATGCATACATATTGGTGGGGTTGCCCCCTTAGGAGCTGGCCATGTTGTACTCCTTTTTGGTTTCCAAAATATGGTCACCCTACTCAGATACAACATGAAATGGAAATAACTTGAGTATATCAGTGTTTCCAAAAATGCCAGTGTCAATGGGTAATATCAATAGAGGGAGGGGGAGGAAGCAAAGATGGCTGCCTTATGTGGAACACCCTGGCTTTGGTGGGAGGAAGGTGTGAAAGAATGCCAATGACTTTAGGGTTCTAGGAAAGGCAGATGGAGGAAGGAAGCAAGATGCACACCAGGGGGTGCCCATGCCAGATGCTCTTAACAGCAAAGGACAAAGCACTTTATGACCATAGAAACAACCTTGGGAATTATTGAGGAGTCAGGCAATGTTGTCAGAGGTACTGTCAATCTTTCAATAAATAACCAATTTATGCTAGAACTGGACATGATGTTTTATCAACAAGTCATGTCCTTTGTGGTCATAGGCCCCAATGAGAGACTAAGGGTATAAAAAAACCTGGACTTCCAGCATTCAGGGTGTCTGTGGTAACTCGGGTGATCCTGTGTGCACACAGGGACAGAACTTCCAACCCCCAGACACGTATTCAGTTGTGTGAATGTGAGTATGGTTGGGTGAATTTCGTGGGTGGAATTTATCATCCAAGACTTAGATAAGGGAGAGTTTTCTTTGCATCATCATACTTCACGAATTGGGTTTCGGGTTATACAAGCAGCTGAGGAGAGAGGGAGAGGGTTACATTGGCATGCATTGCTCTATATGCCAAGACTTGGCTGGAGGGAATTGCATAATCCAATGAAAACTAACTGTATATTTAGTCAAATAAAGTGCCACGGTTGAGTAAGCTAAGTTTGAACTGAAATTTGCGACAAGGAGGTGAGCACTCTCCCAAGGGAAGTAAGAATACAACCAATGGAGAGGGGAGGTGTCTCTTTGGCATGTATTGTGCCTGCCACTGGGCAGGCATGATCTGGGAGCTCTGTTGCCTGAGCCTTAGTCGGCTGGAATTGTATAATCTAAATAGTGGTAAGGTGACCAGATAAAATCCAGGTCAGGGTTCATGTAACTTTGACAGTTGTAGAGAAAAGGGAATTTCAGCCAGTGTCATTTGTATGCAATTAGTTCCTGGTGAAATTCCCTCTTCATCACAACCAGGAACTAATTGCATACAAATGACACTGGCTGAAATTCCCTTTTCTCTACAACTGTTAAAGTTCCATGAGCCCTGACCTGGATTTTATCTGGTCAGCCTAAATAGTGGTTAAGTAAAAAAATCTTGTTTTCAAAGGGTGTGTGTGTAACCCTGTAATCTTTGTAATGTTTGAAAAGTAAGTCTGTAGCCCAGAGAGTGAGAGACTCTCTGAAAATATTTGTAATTGCTTTCTCAATCTCAATTTTATTCATTGCTAATTCCCTCCCCTATTTCCTTAAATATATTCTTTGCTTGCTTTATAAACTGGTTGTGTTTCCTGACTCCTCCTTATGAGGTCCAAGCTGACTCAGCTTAATCAATTTAGGGGTTATTATGAATTAGGGGTGTGCATCGGATCGGATCCGATCCACGATCCGAATCCGATCCGACCCAAAATTGGGAAAATCTGATCCGATCCGATCCGATCCGACCAACCTCCGATCCGATCCGATCCGATGAGGTCCGATCCGGATCGGACGCCATTTTGAATGCTTTTTCCCATAGCCAAGTATTGTTTTACAAAAATGCCTATAACTTTTTCATTTTTAAAGATAGAAGGATGAAACATGGGGACATTGTAGACTGGTTAGGGATAGTTATCTGTGAGAAATTTCAGAAAGATTGGTGCATGCGTTTTGTGGCAATTAATTTTTTAATAAATACCCAGGAATGCTTATAACTTTGTCATTTTTAAAGTTACAAACATGAAACTTTGCCACATTGTAGGAGGTACCTTGGGACCTATGTGTGTGAAATTTCAGAAACATAGGTGCTTGCCTTGTGTGGCAATTGATTTTATAAAAATGGGTAGTAGTGGGGTAAATACAGTTACACCTCCCATTTTTTTATTTTTTAAGATACAAACAGGACACTTGGGAACATTACAGATACCACTTGCCTTGATATGTGAGTGAAATTTCAGAAACATTGGAGCTTGCCTTGTGTGGCAATTAAGTTTTGAAACAATGAGGAAAGAAACACCTATAACTTTGTCATTTTTAAAGTTACACACATGAAACTTTGCCACATTGTAGGTGGTACCTTGGGACCTATGTGTGTGAAATTTCAGAAACATAGGTGCTTGCCTTGTGTGGCAATTAATTTTAGAAAAATGGGTAGTAGTGGGGTAAATACAGTTACGCCTCCCATTTTTTTAGTTTTGAAGATACAAACAGGAAACTTGGGCACATTACAGGGAACACTTCACTTGATATGTGTGTAAAATTTCAGAAACATTGGTGCTTGCCTGGTGTGGCAATTAATTTTTGAAACAATGAGGGATTCATTGGACAGCACTTGCCCATAGGGATTCATTGGACAGTACTTTCCCATAGGGAATCATTGCATTGCACTTTCCCATAGGGAATCATTGCATTGCACTTTCCCATAGGGAATCATTGCATTGCACTTTCCCACTGAGAAATACAGTTATGCCTCCCACATTTTTATTTTTGAAGATACAAACAGGAAACTTGGGCACATTGTAGACTGGTTAGGGATAGTTATCTGTGAGAAATTTCAGAAAGATTGGTGCATGCGTTTTGTGGCAATTAATTTTTTAATAAATACCCAGGAATGCCTATAACTTTGTCATTTTTAAAATTACACACATGAAACTTTGCCACATTGTAGGTGGTACCTTGGGACCTATGTGTGTGAAATTTCAAAAACGTAGGTGCTTGCTTTGTATGGCAATTAATTTTAGAAAAATGGGTAGTAGTGGGGTAAATACAGTTACGCCTCCCATTTTTTTATTTTTTAAGATACAAACAGGAAACATGGGCACATTACAGGGAACACTTCACTTGATAGGTGTGTAAAATTTCCGAAAGCTGGGTCCAGGCATGTGGTGGCAATTAATTTTTGAAACAATGAGGAAAGAAACGCCTATAACTTTTTTATTTTAAAAGTTAGAAGTCTGAACATTGCTCACTTTGTAGATGGGTTAGGGGTATATATGTGTCAGAAATTTCAGAATGATAGGTCCAGGCATTTGATGGCTATGGAATTTTTAGATTAAATGTTTCAAAAAATGTTCCACAGAGGCCAGGTCTTCCTTTCCTCCCCCTCCTGCTTCCCGCGAAGAAAAGGAAACACTGTCTCGTCTCGATCCCTTTGATCCTTGCTAGTATCCATTACAGGGCTCGTGTCTGCTTTCCTACTTTCACTTTTTACTCAAGCAGACACGAGCCTGGACCTATCATTCTGAAATTTCTGACACATATCTACCCCTAACCCATCTACAAAGTGAGCAATTAAAAAATAAAAAAATGGGAGGCCTAACTGTATTTACCCCACTACTACCCATTTTTCTAAAATTAATTGCCACACAAGGCAAGCACCTATGTTTCTGAAATTTCACACACATAGGTCCCAAGGTACCTCCTACAATGTGGCAAAGTTTCATGTTTGTAACTTTAAAAATGACAAAGTTATAAGCATTCCTGGGTATGTATTAAAAAATTAATTGCCACAAAACACATGCACCAATCTTTCTGAAATTTCTCACAGATAACTATCCCTAACCAGTCTACAATGTCCCCAAGTTTCATCCTTCTATCTTTAAAAATGAAAAAGTTATAGGCGATTTTGTAAAACAATACTTGGCTATGGGAAAAAGCATTCAAAATGGCGTCCGATCCGGATCGGACATCTGGTCCGATCCGATCCGACCAGCCTCCGATCCGATCCGATCCGACCCCCCAGGTCCGATTCCGATCCGCTATCCGATCCGATCCGGGGGGTCAGTGCACATCCCTATTATGAATCCCTTTTTCATATCATCAGACACCCAGATTTGGCAGTAGGTCACTTCCAATTATACAATTGGTGGCAAAGCTTTCGTTAATTTCTTTTGAGGGCAGCATCGCCTCAGGGTTTATGTGTTAGGAGGCAGGGCTGAAGCCAATGTCATTGTTCCTCATTATCCACTCAATGGGGCTAACTGTAGGGTGACCAGATAAAATCCAGGTCAGGGCTCATATAACTTTAACAGTTATAGAGAAAAGGGATTTTCAGCCAGTGACATTTGTATGCAATTAGTTCCTGGTGAAATTCCCTCTTCATCACAACAGTTAAAGTTGCAGGGGCCCTGCCTTCTTTTGTATATGGTCACTCTAGTATAGTGCCTGCACCTTTAACTGTTGTGATGAAGAGGGAATTTCACCAGGAACTAATTGCATACAAATGACTCTGGCTGAAATTCCCTTTTCTCTACAACTGTTAAAGTTACATGAGCTCTGACCTGGATTTTATCTGGTCAGCCTAGCTAACTGGCATACCTATCTTGTATGTGATTTACATGAAGTAGGATCCACGTTGCTAGTGGATTTGTATCTGCTGGAGGTGATTTGTTTGTTACATTTATTGATACATGTATAACCCACCTTTCCTCCGAGGAGCCCAAGGCAAGCCCATCTCTTCTCCATTTTATCCTCAAAACAACCTTGACCCTTTCTACACCTATGGGCCTTCGGGGAGGGAGGGGGGAGGATCTCAGATTTACCTGCTTCTGGGGTGGTCCTCCAGTGTACAAATGCCAGCGTGACATCCCAGAAACAAACACGGACGTCGTGGGCACCATTTTTTAAAAAAACTAAAAACTAAAAAGAAAAAAAACTAGGATCCGGGAGTGCAATTGCACTCCACTAAAAAAGTAAGGTTAAAAAAAAAGGCCCCCCTGCTCCCCCCCAATGTCCCTGGACTCCCCCCAGACTGGCTCCTTCCCTCTTTGCTGACCCCTGCTATTTGCAGAGAGGACGGAAGAAGCCGGGACAGGTGCCTACACTGCCCACACTCCTTGGGATGGTCCTGAGAATGCGGGAAAAATTGGGATAACTGGGGAACCAGTTATCCCGGGAAAATGGAGGGGTCATCCCCGTTTGCCCCTGGGATCCCCTGTGCATTGTTTGGACACGTAGGGACAACCTAAGGACAACCCTGGGATAAATCCCTGGTGTAGACATGGCCCTTGTAAGGCAGGGTAGGCTGAGAGTCAGTGATACCCTGTGAGCTCCATGGCAAAGTAGGGTCTACAACATGAGTCCTGCCAAACCTAGTCCATCAGAATAACCCAATTGGGACTAATGGCACATCTGACTGGTGGGGAAGAGGACATAAGAAGAGACATTCTGGATCGGATCAAGGGATAATGTAGTCCAGCATTGTGTTCAAAGAGTGACCAACCAGCTGCCGATCAGGAACCCACAAGCAGGACACAAGTGCAGTAGTACCCTCCTGCCCATGTTCCCCAGCAATTGCTGTACATAGGCAAACTGGCTCTGATACTGAAGGTAGCACATAGGCCTTCACCACAACAGACTTTTTATCTTGCAATTTATCAAGGCTTCTGCTTCCGGATTCTTGGCAGGATTAACATAGGCTCCTTACAGGGGCTGCCATGGGCTGTTTGTCTTTCTTGTTAAGTTCTCAGGCATTTCTATATGATTCATTTTACACCCACTAGATGGCAATGGTGTTATAGCATCATTACAGAAGTATGCAGTAAGTAAAGTGCTCCATAAACACTTCCTAGAGAAAAAAACAGATGTTCCCTGTGATTTTCAATGGTGGGATAAAGGCACAAACTGTAGGAGGGGCCCTGGAGATTTATGATATCATGTAAAGGACTCACACACTTCTGTGAATAAACAATCTTGATCACATGATATAAAACCTATGTGGAAAAGTCTATAGCCACCAAGACTAATGGCCATTGACAGACTTCATCCAGTAATTTCTCTAACCTTCTTTTAAAGCCATCCAAATTGGTGGCCATCACTATATCTTGCAGAAGCAAATTCAATAGTTTAACTATATGTGAAGAAGTCCTTCCCTTTATCTGCCCTGCATCTCCCATCAGTTAGGTTCATGGGATGAGTTCATTAGGTTCTAGCATTTTGAGAGAGGGAGAAAAATGTCTCCCTATCCACATTCTCCACTCTATACATAATTTTGAACACCTCTATCATGTCTCCCTTTAGCCTCCTTTTTTCCAGGCTCAGCAATCCCAGCTGTTTTAACATTTCCTCATAGGGGAAATCCTCCAGCCCCTTAAATTATTTTAGTTGCCCCTTTTCTCTGAGAGAGAGTCTGGGATTCACATTAACCAATGTCTCACCTCACTCCAGCCTAAACCATGTCTTCCATGACCATGCTCTGAACTCCTGTCCTATAAATTCTATGCACCCTTGATCTGATCCAGCATGGCTCTTCTTATGTTCGTATGTTCTAGTCTGGCATTCTGTTCACATAGCGGCCAACCAACTGTCATCAGGGAACCCTCAAGCAGTACATGAGTGGAACAGCACCTTCATGCCGATGTTCCCCAGCAACTGCTGTACATAGGCACACTGTGTCTGATACTAGAGGTAGCATATTGACATCAAGACTAGTAGTCCTTGGTAGCCTTCTCCTCCAGGAATTTATCCAATCCCCTTTGAAATCTATACAAATTGATGGTCATCCGTAGTAGGGATGGTGTGCTAATCCACCCTGGGCTTCAAACCCAGCAGGCTCCCTTGGCTTAGGCCCCGAAGTTGGAGTTCGCGGACAGCCCCCTGCCCACAAGACCCATCTGGCCCCTTCCTAGTATGCCTGCAGGTTTCCATGCTGCCTCAAATGGTGTACTTCCTGGATTGTGCCCTTTCTCCCCACTGCATGAAAGATGGCCACCATTAATGCAACAGAGGAAAATAAGCAATTTCCCCAGCCTTTGGGAAATCACACATCCCCCCTGCCAATGAGGGCCTTAAAGGGCCTATTAACATAGGGATACCCTTCTGTTAGTGGGGCTTTTAAGGCCATCATTGGTGCAGAGGGAAAGCACATTTTCTGGAGCAAAATCCTAATCACTACATCATTTGGAAATAAATTCCATAGTTTAACTATTTGCTCTCTGAAGAAGTAATTTCTTTGATCTGCCTTGAATATCCCACCAATCCCCTTTTGTTCTAGTATTATGGGAGAGGGAGAAAAATGTCAACCTCTTCACTTTCTCCACACCATGCATAATTGTGTACACTTCTATCGTGTCTCCCCTTAGTCACCTCTTTTCTAAGCTAAACAATCCCAGATGTTGCAACGGCCTCATCTACAAGAATTTGGCTTTACGCCTGGTTAGCCGATTATGCGCATATTTGCTGAAGCGCTTTATCGTAAATGCTTGTATGCAGGAGGTAATTGAGCACTCAACAGGTGACCTTACCGGTTGTTTCAAATGCACTTTACAGGCAGTTTATGCGGAGAATCGCTTGTTCACATAGGCAAAATGTGCTTTAACGGCCGGAGCAAAATAAAACTCGCTATTTAACGCGCATTCGATAATGCGCATAATCGGAGAGAAAACGCGCCTCTACGCCCGATTTGCGCTCCGTTCTTGTAGAGGTAAATTTTTTAATGCACCTTGAAAGAGCTTTAAATGCCTCTTGTAGAGGCAGCCAACTTTTCCTCGTAGGGCAGTTCCTCCAGCCCTTTGATCACTTTAGTTTTAGTTGATTGGACAGATAATCTCTGAACTGGAGTGAGGCAGCGTTTTATGCTACCTAGTTTTCACTGTGTCTGTCCAAGATGACTCATTATTCTGAAAATATTGCACTGTACTACAAAGGATGTGACATTGTTTGCCAACATATTTGCAATGCGACATGTTTCTTAAGACTTCAACGGCTCATCCTGTCATAATCTCTGTGGTGACTCAGGTTCTCCGGCCAAGCAGTCTACCAGTGACATTTCATCGCCATGAAGATCTATGATCTTCTCTTCCATATCCTCTGCTTTGTGCTTCTTCCTGATACTGGTAAGAGTGCTGTTTTGTTTTCTTTACTTTTTGCTTTGCTTTTTTGTTTATTTTTATTTTCGGCTCTTGACAGAACAGCCCCTAAGAATGGTCTGACATAGGGCATTATATATATATATATATATATATATATATATATATATATATGTTTTAGTTTGGGTGTTGGTGTCTCTATCAATTATTCTGATCCCCACATAAGTAACTGTGGTTGTACTGAGCTTATGTGTGGCGTTCATTCAAATTCATATCAAAGGTTTCATTTTCAAAGAGTTGTTAGAAAGAACACCCCTTTGAAAATAAAACTTACGGTATGAATTTCAGGTGGTGTATTTAAGGATGTTACATAAAGTTGAGCGGAATTGTTATATTTCATACCAGACATACTGATGCAACATCACCATTCCTGAGCTGCTTTGCCTTGTACACATTTAGGTAGGATTTACACTACCGCTTTATAATGGTATTGAAATGCACTGACAACTTTTGGGCCCATGACACCTTCTGTATACCGTTTTCAAACTGCTATTATAGTCTTATATCATGCTTGGTATAGATCTGAACTTAATCTGATTTGATTCCCACTACTTTCAGTGGGACATCGCTCCCAGTTAAGTGTGTACAGGAATACAATACTGACACATGAAGTTTAGCAGCATTTAATTATTTATTATTTGATTATTTATTATTTAGTTATCCCTCACAAAGAGCTCAGCCAACTACCAACCTACATAAAATACGTCATTCAGATTATAAAAACGCAAATATAATATACACTACAATAAATCCTTCAGCAAGGCCAACAGAAAATCAAATGAAACCCTTGACATAAGCTTACACAAAGAAATACATTTTAACTGGTACCTAAGCAAAAGAAGTGTGTGGGACAGCCAGAAGGGAGCTCCACAGCTGGGGTGCCACCACTGTGAAGGCCCTGCTACATGTGCTTGTCGTATGGGACACCACAAGCAGAGCTTCTTAGCCAATCTTAAATCCTGGGTTGATCAGTACTGGGGAACGTGGTCCTTCAAGTACCTACACCCTGAGTCATTTAGGGCTTTTATACTTGTTGTATATTATTGAATTTCATTAGCACAACTTTCCTAATTTTTCTCACCAATCATGGTCATTGGCACATGGATCTAGCATATGGTTGATGAGAGAAAGAATTAACATATATTTTTGACTGTTTTTTTTTTAAAAAAAACATTAAATTTCCAGTGAATGTCCAGTAAATATGGCTAATGGATCTGAAACTTTCCAGCATTTCAACACTGCAGACTTTTAGAACTAGATGGGGTACTGAAACTATCAAATAAATGCTCATCATTCAAAATCAAGATGAACCATCTGCACCCAACCACCTCCTACCACCAAGATCAACTCTCTGCTCAACTCTCTGAAGGATCCAGGGTACATCACAGTACTCAGTTCATTCTAAGGTTGAGCAGGGCCCTGCTCGGCCATCCCTACCTATCAGGAGGGTGTATTTTCTAGAGGCAGAGATATTGCATGCAGAACATGCTTCTGAATATCAGTTGCTGGGAACATGAGGCAGAGGTTGCTACTAAAACTGTGGTCAGAGGGATCATAGGCTCCTGTGCTTGTGTTCATAGGTAGCTGGTTAGCCACTGTGGAAACAGAATGCTGGACTAGATAGGACTTTGGCCTGATCCAACATGGCTCTTCTGATGTTCTGACGTTCTGAGAAATGACACCCTTCAAACGGGGAAGTCCTTCTCCGTTCATCTTTGCAATGAGCAAAGTTACTCAAGAGTGCAGTTACTCAATGGTAAAGGTAGTACATTCTTCACCTGTGCAGAGGGCATTTTCATTTTGTTCTTGCTTCATATACATACCAGAGTTGGCACTGAAAAAGAGAGGCCATGGGGATAGGGTGACCAGATCAAATCCAGGTCAGGGCTCATGTAACTTTAACAGTTGCAGAGAAAAGGGAATTGCAGCCAGTGTCATTTGTATGCAATTAGTTCCTGGTGCAATTCCCTCTTCATCACAACAGTTAAAGTTGCAGGGGCCCTGCCTTCTTTTGTATATGGTCACTCTAGTATAGTGCCTGCATCTTTAACTGTTGTGATGAAGAGAGAATATCACCAGGAACTAATTGCATACAAATGCCACTGGCTGAAATTCCCTTTTCTGTATAACTGTTAAAGTTACATGAGCCCTGACCTGGATTTGATCTGGTCACCCTACATGGGGAAGCTCTGACACAAAGTAAGCCTTGGTCATCACATTTGGCCAGTTGATTGCCCCAAGAACCTGTTAGATTCATGGACTTGGCAGGAGAAGGAATCTACAGCTTGCATCAACCTATTCCCCACCTCCTATGCCCACTGTCCCTACTCCCAACCCCCTAATCTCCCTACGTGTAAAGCATATTTTTACAGAACTGGATCAAATGATAGCTTGATGCATATAGTATCCAACTGCGAGGGCATCAGATACCAGGCTCAGAATGGTTCCTGGAACAAGCAACTTGTTTCTACCCAAGCAAAGTGGGTGGGGAGGGGAAGAGGTTGAGGTTTAAGACCCTAAGCCACAAATTGAGTAGGGTGTCTCAGGTCCCCTCTACAAGGATTCGCTTTTGCGCCTGGTTAGGCGATTATGCGCATAATCGCAGAAGCGCATTTACGCCTAATCCCTCTGCACGAGAGGCGGCGAGAGGCGGCGAAGCGCATTAACAGATGTCCAAAATGTGCTTTACAAGTAGTTAATGTGCATAAGCGTTTATTCACACAGTCAAAATGCGCTTTAACGGACGGAGCAAAATAAAACTCGGGATTTAACGCGCATTCAATAATGCGCATAATCGGGGAGATAACGCGCCTCTATGCCCGATTTGCGCTCCGTTCTTGTAGAGGTAATTTTTTTAATGTGCCTTGAAAGAGCTTTAAATGCCTCTTGTAGAGGCACCCGTAGGCAATCCTCTAATAGCCTTAGCTCTCCATCTACAATATCAGGCTACGACTAATGCTTTACCATGGAGAAGTCCTTACAGAGATCCCTACAATAATACAGATGAAGCACTCCAAAACCAGGATATAAATGCAAAGCGTTGCAGTGTAACATTGTAATGTTTTGCAGTTTGGCTTTGGTGTGCTGGAAGAATAAAGATGGTGATGAGATTTCTTGTGGTTTGCATTTCAATAAAAACAAAGCTCATTCATCCTTCACAAAACAATACTAATCAGAATGCAATTATCCTTTGGTTTTGGGCCTTCTGTAAATTTTGCAATGCAATTCTCCAGTCAAAACAATAACGTAAGCAGAAGTGCACACATTACAGAAACTTGTGTACAAAAAACCATATATTAGCGTATTGTGGATAGAAATGTTTTTGTTGCTGGTTTTATTGCTGGTTTTGTTGTTGTTTTTTGTGTGTGTTTCTATTGTGTTCTTACTGCTTTTATTATTATTATTTATTACTTTTTAATATTGTATCAGTTTTATGTGTTTTATTGAGAGGGCTTCCGCCCCGAAAGGTGACCAAGAAATATTTTTAAATAAATAATAAAATAGATTATGAGGAAAGTGCTTGCAAAAAGATTGCCTACTTTCAGGAAAATTGCATACCAGAACGCTCATGAGTTTTTGTGCGTACTTTAAAATAAATAAATTTTAAAAAGATCAACCTGATGTGGAAACAGGATGGAACAAACATGTGCTTGAATATATATATATATATATATATATATATATATATATTAGAAAGACCAAGCCTAGCTGCATCTATTTCCGTAGAAGAACTTTGCCTGCATCTTCAGTTTATTTCAAACTACTTTGTCTTCCCTCCATTTCTGCAGGATCTGCCAAGGAAACGATTGATGAAAAAGCCTGCGAACGGAATGGCGGCTACTGCAGACCAGTCTATGACAAAGACTGTCGGTTTCCTTTTGTTGAAGAGGGAAACTGTGGATTTTCATGGAAGGTTTGCTGTAAAAGGTGAAATAGTTCTTGTTCTTTCTCTTCCCCCAGAATTCTACATGAGCTTTCTCTGGCATGGGAGGCTTTTTTTTTTCCTGAAATATGTCGCCTGCATACAATTATTCATTGGTGAACAAAATGCACTCTACACTGGTGCATGCTCCATAGATTTCAGATCCAGGGTAGAGCTCTGGTGCAAATTAAAACCTCATCATTTCACTTGGCTGTATAAGGGGTTGACTTAGACAATGTTATTTTATCAATCTGAGCAGAAGGCCATGCCCTCCCCTTCTCTCCAGTGACCCTATTTAGACAGTATTGCTTGATTCATCTTAATAAAACACCCTCCTATGCCCTGGGTCTTCCTCCAGATTAATATAAGAAGTGCAACGAAATTCTGGGCACAGATACATTCAGAATCAATCTTTTGAAGAAGATCCTCTGGAGAATGGGTTTGACGATTAAGTTAGGGGGAAGACAAAAGCATAAACAACAAATAGGGATGTTGAAGAAATTTGAAATGGACTGAAATGAGCCCAGATACCTTGTAAAAAAATTTGGGGGGATTTCGCACCATACTGGCATCTGTCCGTCAAGTGAATTCCATGGACATGCAGCCTTTAAAATAATAATAATAATAATAATAATAATAATAATATTAAAATCTGATATTTTTTCTCACTCAGAAATTTACGTAAGTATTTTCATAGGCAAAATTGAAAGTTAGCTGAAGAACATTACACAATTCACAACTATTAATTCAGTAATTGTGAGGTAAATACTTCCGTGACTTCCTGTGACTCGATTTACATAATTTTCTGAGTGGGGAAAAAATATCTGAACCCAATCTATGGAACTCACACGGAAGTGATTAAATGCCATCTGAACATCCCTAGCTACAAACTGGGAAACTCATGCTTCCAGCCTCCTCTCATTCACTAGGGTGCCTTATGCAAGTCCCTTTCTTTCACCCCATCTCACTCACCTTAGGATGGGTGAACTCACCTGTGTGCCCCTCGGTGGGCATTCACCCCGCCATGACCGTCCCCTGCCCCCCACTCTCCTGGCTGTGTGTGAGCTTCTACTGAGGCTCAGCTTGGCCAACAAGTGCTCAGCAGCCACCCACCCTTGCACTGACATCATGTTCTTCGCCTTCCTGCGACAATGGTGGCCACCACTGAGGCAACGGGGGGATTGCGCAATTTCTGGAGCCTCTGTAAATTGTGCACTTCCCCCTCCCCCCACTGACATGAGGGTAAAGACGTAAATGAGCACTCACGCTTTTATCCTTGCCTCAGTGGGGTCTTTAAGGCCGCCAGTGGCATAAGGGGGGGGGGAGTGTATAATTTTCAAAGGCTCCAGAAATTGAGCTATTTCCCCTTGCATCAATGGTGGCTGCCATTGACACAGGAAGGGGAAGGACGTGATTTCGGCATGGTGGACAGGCAGCTGCCGAGCGCTATCTGGGCATCGTGAGCACTCGGGTGGGGGAGTGCCTGACTGAGTCTGGGAGGCTAGACACGGGGAAATCCTGTGGATTCCAGGGCCACGTCTGCACCAAGCAGGATGTAACACTTTGAAAATGGTTTGAAAATGGTTATGTGGAATGTGTCCTGGGCCCCGAACCGTTGTCAAAACTGTTATAAACCGTTATAAAGCAGTAGTGTAGATCCTGCCTAAGACCCAACCAGGCACTCAGGGCATCTCTAGTGCAAGGATTCCCTCAATAATATATGTAAAGTTACCTAAGAACTCTGACAACACTATATGAATGCTTAGAAATATTGTTTCCGGCAAACAACAAGGTGCATCCTGTTGTATTTCAGCTCCTCTGAACAAACATGCTGGATTGCTGCAGCTGCTACTGCTGCTGCTGTTATTCTGTCATTTCAGTGCTTTGAAATCTTCTGCTGAAGCCTTCCTTCACGTGCTTCCTTTATTGGAGGAGTGAGGCAATATTGCCACTCTGGTCATTCCATAGCAGAACAGGAACTAGCATTTCTGAAAGCAACCGCAGAAATGATTGGAAATGCTTATTTCAGAGCAAGTTGGATCAGAGGTAGAGTTGCCACGAGAGCCCGACTGGGTTCAGGAGTCCAGCAGACCCCCCTTCCATGTCGATCCCACCCCCTGGGCCCTAGTCATGGTGTGGGCCACCACTGAGCATTCACAAGGCAGCGGGAAGCATTTGGCAGCAACCGCAACTGCTCACAAAATGGCACACTTCTCCCTTTTGCATCAATGGTGGCTGCCATTGACACAATGGGAGGAATTGCGTAAGTTTTGGATAGGCTGACCATATGAAAAGGAGGTCAGGGCTCCTGTAACTTTAACAGTTGTAGAGAAAAGGGAATTTCAGCCAGTGTCATTTGTATGCAATTAGTTCCTGGTGAAATTCCCTCTTCATCACAACAGTTAAAGTTGCAGGGGCCCTGTCTTCTTTTGTATATGGTCACTCTGGTATAGTGCCTGCACCTTTAACTGTTGTGATGGAATTTCACAGGAACAAATTGCATACAAACGACACTGGCTGAAATACCCTTTTCTCTACAACTGTTAAAGTTACAGAAGCCCTGACCTCCTTTTCATATGGTCAGCCTAGTTTTGGAGCCTCAGGAAATTGTGCTTCCCCCCTGCACCAATGGCAGCCTTAAAGGCCCTTTGATGCAAGGGTAAAGGCCTCAAATGCTCCATTCTTCAAACTCTGCTGACCTCCCCTATTCCAGAAATGAGCATTTCTGCACATTTCTGATTGCTTCTTGAACCACTAGCTTCCAGTTGCACTAGTGGCAGGTTGTGCGAAAGCATGGGCAGCATTGGATACTGCCCATATTACTCAGCAACAAAAACAGAGGATGTTCAGTGGTGGTGTCCCATCTTTGGACCATCCTCCCTAGCCAAGGGAGAACATTTTTAGTAAAGCAGGCCTTTTCCATTTGCTGTAGCCTGATTTTACAGATGTTAAGGTTTGTTTTATTGCTCCATTTTGTGATGATGTTTCATTGTCCACTTCTCTGAAATCCCATATTAAATGTAATGATGGTGATTCCCATTGTTGCAGGGCTCGTACAATAAAGGATGAAGAAACATGTAAAGCTGCAGGAGGGTTCTGCACAACTTCATTTTTCTCGGGTCGTTACTGTGACTTCCCCTTTGGCACTTCTCTTGGACAGTGCAGTTTTTTTAAACGCTGCTGTCAAACGTAAGTAGTTGAACTGCTTGAGGCTGATAAATGTAATTGGTTACCTGCATTAGCCTTTAGCTCCCCTCTCCCCTCTCACCCTGTGGGTCCAGTCCACCCCCATGCTATTTTGCCTAATTGGCAGCCCAGCTGGTTCTCACCCCATCAGTTCTCATAGTTCGCCCTTTTCAAGCTGTTTAAGGCAGGGCCATTGGTGACAATTGGTGAGCCCAACCATTGGTTTACCCCCTTGGTTTACCCCATTGGTCACCATGGTTCCCCCATCCCCCATCAAGAATCTGATCTGAGGTCAACTGGAGTAAGTGTGAGAAAGGAAACTCTGTTCTCCAAGCCCTATGTGTGTTTTCTATACCTATTTAAGTCCTGCCTGTGGAAGAACAAGGAAGTTTTCATGATGAAAATAGCAACTTGTGTGGGGAGATATCCATCAGGACCATGGCAGGGGGAGGAGTTACATTCTCCCATCTCGTCTCTTTGGCCTGATGGTGCAAAGGGCCTCCTGCTGCTGCTATAAAACCCAAAACCATGGGGTGGGACAATGCTAATCTGCCATAAGAGTGGACCTAATGTTACCCCTATAGATACAGTAATTGAATACTGAATAGCTCCTATGATTCCAAAATGCCAAACCATGAAGAAAGCTCCCTGTTCCTTCCCTGCATAAGTCACTTTTCTGGTCTTGCTTCCGTCCAATCAGCCTCTGCAGAAGGTGATGTTGCCTGGCCTCAGTTCTGATTGGCTCATTCCAACATTCCCAATGCAAAGAATGATGTCAACAGAACAACTTGTCTACAGAGGAGATCCATCCAAAAGAGCAAAAAACACTGGAGCAGTATCCTCTACAGCAGGCATGATGGATAGAAGAAAAGCCTTAGCTGGATGTATTCCAGAAACATTTCCTTATGATTAAGCAAGGGTAAACAAGGGACGTTTGAGTTTGCCAGGATTCTCCAAACATTATCTGAACACTTGTCTCCTGCCTGATTCCCAAATTCCCATTTGCTGCTCCATACAAATGGGAAACTTACACATATTGAGTTTCCTTGAATGGGCTAAACTTTCCTCTGATAGACTAAAATGAGGCTGATTCAGTCCAAGGAGGGAATTTGTGCAAATCAAACTGAGAATCAGGAAAGAGCATGGGAGCATGTGTTTGACGATTTGCGAATATTTTTGGCGAACATGTGCTTGTGCTCACATTCAGAGATTTCAAAAGGGCATGTACGGGGGTTTTGCAAGCAAAAATGAAATTTTCACATATCCCTGCTTATGATGGAATAAAGAAGCCTTTGTTTTCCCATACAGAAGACGAAACTAAGCTGGTGGAGCCATTGACTGAAATGTACCTGGAGGATTTTCAACAGGCAGCTCATCTCACTTCCATTCCAGCTGGACTTCCCATTCTCTTTGAGTCCCTCAGCAAAATGGAAGCTATCAACTTATTCTTTCCCCCATTTAATCAAAGGAAATTCTATTCAACTGTTCAGCTGCCACAGGTTTTAGTATGTCTAAGGACCAATTCACACATTAAAGGAGCTTAAGACAAGGAATTAAAAATTTGGGCTGTGTCTTGATGTCGCCGCATTGGTGCCACGGGACCTCAAACCCCTGTTTTTGCACTCCTTCGTATTGTCCCCATGTGAAAGAGCTAGCACAGGGTTTACCTGCCAGGAGGAGAAAACAGGCACTGGCACACTGCACCTGGATCCATTTTAAAAAAACAAACAAAAAAACCCAAAAAACTTTCTCTTTCAATGCGAAGCTTTGCTGGTCCAGCGAAGCATGGAGGGATCCTCCCCTCCCGGTCCCGGTGCGTCTGAGCCTCACTCCATTTATATATATATATATATATATATATATATATATATATTTCAATGTGAAGCTTCATTGGTCCAGCAAAGCATGGAGAAGGATGCCCCCTGGCCTCAGTCCAGTGAAGTGTGGCGGCAGCTCCCCCCTGCCTGGGTATGCCCGTACCTCAATCCTTCATATGAAGCTTGGCAGGTTCTGTGGAGGCACGGAGGCAGCCCAGTGGCCATTCAGCACACTGGCACCCCCCTCCCCCAGCTGATGGCTACCAATCAAGAGTAGCCATTGGCCAGGCCACGCCTCTGCTGTAACACTGGGGCAAGGCACCTGTCAGCCAATGTACATCTGCGCCTTGCTGGGATAAGAATGTAGGGGTAAGTCCATGACTTTTTTAAACCGGAGCTTCAGGGGAAAGCCCCTGCTGTTGTGTTATAGAAATGACCTGCTGCCACTACGGATCTACCCCTGGGGCTTTCCCCCCATCAAGACATTCCCCTGGGGAAATGAGATTAAAAAGTCTTTGCCTGGTGCCAAAAAGTAAATGATAATGTAGGAACCTCCCATAATAGAGAATTTCAGAGGCGGGAACCTTTATTAAGGAGGAAAGAAAACACAGGTTCTGTCAAAGTCCCCCTTTTGTGGAGAATAAGAGACAAAAGAAGGATCGAATCTTGAATGTTGAGAGTCATCTATCAATTAACCAGTTCATCTGTATATACAGGGGAGAGAGAGAGAGAGAGAATGAGCTTTATGCATGCCCTATGCAATGAAAGGAAATATTATAGAAGGAAAGATTATACAATGCTTAGCCTACCACTGTGCTGAAAATCTCTCCTGCATTTTTTCAACCATTCCCATTCAATCTGATCGATAAGGTATCTTATTTGGATTTCTTTCTCAAGGGAGGATAAGAATTCAGGGGGAGGGCATTCTTAGCTAGCTGAGGAGGTGGCCACCTCTCCAGCAGCCTGCAGTTTGCCCATCTTCCTGTTTCAGCTCAGGAAGTGCAGGCAGTTGGAGATGCTGTTGAGTAACGGAGAGAGGTGAGGCAGAAAAACAAAAGCCTCTTTTGCAGAGCGTGTGGGAAGAATACCATCCGGAAACTAGAGGACAGGTTTTTGCACCCCACTAGTTTAGCTTCAAGAAAGCCAGTGAGCTGCTCTATAGGTAGGATGACCAGATAAAATCCAGATCAGGGCTCATGTAACTTTAACAGTTGTAGAGAAAAGGGAATTTCAGCCAGTGTCATTTGTATGCAATTAGTTCCTGGTGAAATTCCCTCTTCATCACAACGGTTAAAGTTGCAGGGGCCCTGCCTTCTTTTGTATCAGGCCACTCTAGTGCATGCACCTTTAACTGTTGTGATGAAGAGGGGATTTCACCAGGAATGAATTGCATAGAAATGACAGTGGCTGAAATTCCCTTTTCTCTACAACTGTTAAAGTTACTTGCGCCCTGACCTGGATTTTATCTGGTCACCCTATTTTAAGACAAGAAAAATGTCTTACCAATATAATATCTCTGAGCTCTCCAAAAAGGAGAAGCCAAGATGAGGACAGGTGGTCTCCTGAAATCTTTCAGCTCCATCCCTTCTATTTATATGATTTCTGAAGGGCCAAACGAACAACACTTGAAAGATCTGCTTGATCCGCCACAAGGGGGTGCTTGTGTAATATAAATGGTAAGCTGTACCTGTGGGAAGCAATCAGGGAGAAGATGACAGAAGGTTTACATCAGAGATAGGGAAATGGACTGGTAGAGTTACTGGAGGCGAGTAGGAGAGAGAGACCTGTTCACATGACATATTAATAGGGTGACCAGATAAAATCCAGGTCAGGGCTCATGTAACTTTAACAGTTGTAGAGAAAAGGAAATTTCAGCCAGTGTCATTTGTATGCAATTAGTTCCTGGCGAAATTCCCTCTTTATCACAACAGTTAAAGGTGCAGGGGCCCTGCCTTCTTTTGTATACGGTCACTCTAGTATAGTGCCTGCAACTTTAACTGTTGTGATGAAAAGGGAATTTCACCAGGAACTAATTGCCTACAAATGACACTGGCTGAAATTCCCTTTTCTGTACAACTGTTAAAGTTACATGAGCCCTGACCTGGATTTTATCTGGTCACCCTAACATCACGCCTTCCTTGGAGCACACTCTGATCTTGTTTGCAGTTTCTTCGGAGGGTTGTTTGATTAAATACCTTGCCCTTTTGGTCTCTTCCACCATCACCATTTAGGCCGTTTCTACACCATAGGGGTGTAGAGGGAGGGAGGTTGATCCCAGAAGTACCTAATATAAACCATCAGTGCACAGGGACCAGCTGGGGGCCATCCCAGGCAAACAGCCTGGTGTAGAAACGGCCTTAATCAGGTTCCTCTGATATTAAGCTTTGAAAATGCAGGATACTGCCCAGAATTATAACGTTTGAATTACAGTGTTGGCTTAAGAGTCAATTTGTTTGAAAAGTTTCAAAAGTCACGAGGAGTAAATGAGTTGTTCCCATGAAGTTAGAAAAGATAATGACACCCAGCTCTTCGACTCCTTTCCACCCAATTCCAAGGAAGCTATTTTGGCGTTAAACCAGTGTCTGTCAGCAGTAATGGTCTGGGTGAGGGCAAACCAATTGAAGCTTAATCCAGACCAGGCAGAAGTGCTCCTGCTCAGTCAAAAGACAAATTAGGGAATCGCTTGCGCTGGATGGAGTTACACTCCCACTGAAGACACAGCTTCGCAGCTTCGCTGTACTTCTGGATTCAGTCCTGAACCTGAATGCCCAGGGTTAAACAGTGGCCAGGAGTGCATTTGCACAGTTAAAGTTAGTATGCCAGCTGCGCCCGTTCCTTGAGATGTCGGACCTGGCCACGGTGACACATGCCTTAGTTAAATCCCGATTGGATTACATAATGCGCTCTATGTAGAGCTGCCTTTAAACAGTGTTTGGAAACTTCAGCTGGTTCAAACAGCTGCAGCCATATTGTTGACTGGGGCTGGTTACACGGAACACACAACTCCCCTGTTACAACAGCTCCACCGGCTTCCAGTCTGTTCCCAGGCACAATTTAATGGGGGGTGCAAAGAGGGTCTTCTCCACCTCAAAATTCAATCTGGAACTCTTATGAGGCTAGGCTATGTGGCTGGAAGGAGGTGAAGGAGGAGCCCCCCCCCCCCGCACTGGAAGCCCAGCCAGCCAATAAGATAATAATTTAACTTAAATAAAACAGAACCTGCCTGACTCAGGTGTAGAAGATCTCTCTCTCTCTCTCTCTTCCCCCCCCCCATCTCCCTGAGCAAAACCGAGAACCATAATGAGCACAGAAGCCAAGGACAAATTTGGATTTCCTCCCCCAAACATTGTGATTGGAGGAGAACAGAACAGGAAGGGAGAGTGCTGTGACAAGTCCTAATTGGTTAGCTACAGATGTCAATATCAATGATCAAACTACCCCACCCCCATCACCCTAAATTCCTTATTGGGAGGTTTTCAATTAGACACACCACACACACAAAATTGTGGGATAATTTCAGAGACTTTAGAAGCTCTGATTGGGCAGGATACAAATAATAATAATAATAATAATAATAATAATAATAACAATAATAATAACAACAATAATGCATCAGCCACCAAATTATGGTTAAATATTGCAATATCATTCTATGAAATGGATTGTAAGAGGAAAGTGCAGAAATCAGGATATGGAAAAATATCACCACGAGGAACTAAGCAAAAGGCATTCACCTAATGTTCCACTAAAAACCCAAGATGTTCCAATTAAATATCCTTGTGCAGGAATAGTTGCCTGTTCTTTGAATTGATTGTTGCAGACTAAATGCATCACAGAAGTTTTATTAGAAAGGTATAAGAATTATACATTCACACAAAGGAATAAAGAATGAAAACTTAAAGGACAGTCTTACAAAAGTTCCAAGCGTGGTCAGTTGTACCTATCCCCTGAATTTCCAGATGTCAGGAGTCAGCCCACTCAATGTCTTTTATTACAAAATCAATCCAACATATTAATCCCAATTTGGTCATTCCATGTGTTTAAACTTTTGATTGCTTGGTGTCCCTATATTTTTCTAACCATTTCCTACATTGTGCCCATCTTCTCTGTCAACTGTTTACCTGAAATTCCACATTTTATTGGTTTCCATTTGAGACCTCCTTAACTGTACCTGTGTTACTTTTGCAAATTCAGCCCCAGCAACAATACTTTCCTGTTCATGTAATCTCCCTGGTACTTCCTTATTATTATTGTTATCATTATTATTAACGTATTTTCAAGCTCTGTTGTACTTAAGCTAAACAATCTAACCACTAAACATGTTTATGGTTCTGATTAGGGATGTGCACTGGATCGGACCCGATCCACGATCCGAGTCCGGTCCAGTGGGAAATCGGATAAATTATCCGATTTCCGATCCCACAGTTGGATCGGCCGATCCAATCCGAACCGGTCCGAAAAGGCTCCGAACCGGTTCGGAGGATCGGCGGATCGGCGGGCGCCCACTGGCGCCCACCGCCGCTTCCATTGGCGGGCGCCAGCGGGCGCCCGCCGATGAAAGTGGACAGCGTGGGGGAGGGAGGAGGGGGGCGCTTACCTTCTCGGCCCGTCCGCTCCCGTCCGGCACTAGCAGCTACTCCCAGCGGGCTCCGCGGCCCGCTCTAGGGTGGCGCGCCGGGTGATGTCATCACCCGGCGCGCTACTCTAGAGCAGGCCGCGGAGCCTGCTGGTGGTAGCCGCCGGCCCCGGACGGGAGTGGACGGGCCGAGAAGGTAAGGAGGGGGTGCGTGGAGGGGAGGAGGGGGCGCGCGGAGGGGGGAGGGGGGCCCTTACCTTCCCGGCCCGGCGGCTCCCGTCCGGCGCCGGCGCCTACTACTCCCAGCAGGCTCCGCGGCCTGCTCTAGGGTGGCGCGCCGGGTGATGTCATCACCCGGCGCGCTACTCTAGAGCAGGCCGCGGAGCCTGCTGGAAGTAGTAGGCGCCGGCGCCGGCGCCGGACGGGAGCCGCCGGGCTGGGAAGGTAAGGAGGGGGTGCGTGGAGGGGAGGAGGGGGTGCGCGGAGGGGGGAGGGGGGCCCTTACCTTCCCGGCCCGGCGGCTCCCATCCGGCGCCGGCGCCTACTACTCCCAGCAGGCTCCGCGGCCTGCTCTAGGGTGGCGCGCCGGGTGATGTCATCACCCGGCGCGCTACTCTAGAGCAGGCCGCGGAGCCTGCTGGAAGTAGTAGGCGCCGGCGCCGGCGCCGGACGGGAGCCACCGGGCCGGGAAGGTAAGGAGGGGGTGCGTGGAGGGGAGGAGGGGGCGCGCGGAGGGGGGAGGGGGGCCCTTACCTTCCCGGCCCGGCGGCTCCCGTCCGGCGCCGGCGCCTACTACTCCCAGCAGGCTCCGCGGCCTGCTCTAGGGTGGCGCGCCGGGTGATGTCATCACCCGGCGCGCTACTCTAGAGCAGGCCGCGGAGCCTGCTGGGAGTAGTAGGCGCCGGCGCCGGATGGGAGCCGCCGGGCCGGGAAGGTAAGGAGGGGGTGCGTGGAGGGGAGGAGGGGGCGCGCGGAGGGGGGAGGAGGGGGCGCGCGGAGGGGGGAGGGGGGCCCTTACCTTCCTGGCCCGGCGGCTCCCGTCCGGCGCCGGCGCCTACTACTACCAGCAGGCTCCGCGGCCTGCTCTAGGGTGGCGCGCCGGGTGATGTCATCACCCGGCACGCTACTCGAGAGTAGGCCGCGGAGCCCGCTGGTAGTAGCCGCCGGCGCCGGACGGGAGCGGACGGGCCGAGAAGGTAAGCAGTGGTGGGGAAGGGGGCTTACCCCCCCCGGAGCCGTCCGCTTCTATCCGCTGGCGCCCGCGGGCGCCTGCGGATGGAAGCGGGCGGCCCCAGGGGGGGTAGGGAGCGCGGGGGAGGGGGCTTACCTGCCGGGGCCGTCCACAGCGGACGGCCCCGGGGCGGGGAGGGAGTTAGGCCCCCCCTCACCCACCCGCCGCCATTTTTTTCTCATAGACTTGCATTGCAATGCAAGTCTATGGGGAAAAAAATGGCGGCCGATCCAAAAATTAACGATTTTTGGGTCGGGATCGGACTCGATCCGGTCCGGGGGGCCTCCGATTTTGTCCGAACCGGTCCGGGACAAAATTGGAGGTCCCGATCCGGGTGCCGATCCGATCCGGGGGGTCCGTGCACACCCCTAGTTCTGATATTGTGTGACGCCCTGTGTAGGCCCTTGTAACCTTTAACCTATGTGTGCAAACATATGTAATAATATAAGAACAACAGGGATTACACTATATAAATAAATGGTAATTCAATTCTCCCCCATTCTCCCTTTGTTATTTTGACACACTTAGGAATCCACCTCAAGCATGTTTAGACTAGGGATGTGCACACCTGAAAATATCATATTGTATCATCATCGGAATTTTGGACCAAAAAAATTATCATCTCTGATAATATCATAGGATAATCGTATCAGCTTCACGATAATTATCAGAAATCCGATATTTAATTTGCAGCCCCATTGTGCCCTATAGAGCTGATTTTTTAAAGACAAAAATGCCTATAACTTCCGTATTTTCAAAGTTACAGGTTTGAAACTTGGTCACAATGCTTATGGGGTATACCTAATTACGTGTATGAAATTTGAGATCGATCCTTCCTACCCTCGATTTTATACTAATTTATTAAAGAACGTGCGTTCATTCAGACCTGACAAAAAGTTGCAGGATCTTTCAAAAAATCATAAAATACAAGGGTGGAGGGATTGATCTGAAAGTTGGAACATATGTGTAGCAGCATGTGCTAGACATGTGTATGAAATTTGAGATCGATCCCTCCAACCCTCGATTTTATATGAATTTATTAATGTTTGTGCAACTTTATTGACACAGCTGGTTGACCGGGCCTCCATTCTGTCATCTTGTTATCTGCTTTTTTCCCCATAGGTTTGCATTGGGGGAAACGCATGCATAACTTTTTTATTTGACATGATAATAACATGAAACTTGGGGAGCCAGGACTAGCAAGATCCAATCTGCAATGTCCAAAAAGCTTCATGTCTCTATCTTTTCAAATTAAAAAGTTATAGGGGGTCCCCCAAAAGCCCCCCCCCCACACACTGTAACGTCTTCATTTTTAAAGATAAAATGTTGAAACTTGTGGGACATTGAAGATGGGATCTGGCTGCTCATTTGTGAAAAAAAAATCAGAGCAATTGTTCAAACCCTCGATTTTCTATGAATTTATTTAAAGGTCGTGCTCGTTCTGCAAGCTGAAAATTTTCAGATCGGATATTTATCGGAGGTTTTTCTATCATATCATTATCATTAATCAGATGTCCGATAACGACCTTAGCGTATCATTCTCGGACACATTTTAACAATATGATACACATCCCTAGTTTAGACAGAAGCAACAATCCCCAGCCAGCCATGTAGGACCTTTGCTGCCTAACTTGCATGGGATCATGCCTTTAGATCCACTTTCTTCTTTTTTTGGATCAGCATAATACTCAATGTGATCATCCTTGGCAAAAGTCCCCCACAAAGCCTAATTTCTCACCTGTACAATTGTTTGCATTGTGATGTGTGCTATTGGGATTTCCACTACTGTTCAGCAAAGGTAGGCACTTATCCTGATCATAATTGAAAACAACAGTGTCCCAGTCACAAATCGTATGACTACAGGACGTAAGAGTATATTCAGGAATTCATTTCTAGATAGATGCCATGCCGATGCATTCAAAAACAAAGGCCCAGTGTTGCTAAGTTGCAGCTAGCCTTTATTCCTTCTGTCCTATGCCCAGACCAATGCCATCCTACCATTTCACAAGAAATATGTGTGTTGGTGGTTCATAAGTTGTTCTTAATACACCTTTTCTTTTCTGGGCCTATGCATAAGGAGATTTATTCCATTTAGCAAAATCTACCAGACTGCATTACTGGTGAATCATTATTTTTTTTCTTTCTTTCTTTCATATATATATATATATGAAAGAAAGAAAGAAAAAAAAATAATGATTCACCAGTGATGCATTCCTTCAATATATATTGAAGGAAAAAAACCAAATGTTATGCCAGACTGCTGTATTTTTCCAGCTTTTCTGATGTCGTCTTTTTTGAATAGACAGAAAAGAGGAACTGTTTTGAATAATAATTTAAAAAATACCTGTTCTATGAACTAAAGAAGTAGGAGCTCTGCCTAGTGTAATTAGATACAAAGATGGTAGAGCTCCTGCAGTTTTAACGGTTCTGAGGAAGAGGGAATTTTACCAGGTGCTGCATGCAGGAAAAGGACACCTGCTGAAATTCCCTTTTCAATACTACTGTTAAAGATACAGGAGCCCTGTCCTTCTTTTCATATGGTGGGATTTTTTTCTGTCTTCACATGCATAGGACGGTGCGTTCGCCCACACCTGTCTTCTCTAAACATGCATAAGATTAAGTTTTGTGTGTGTGTGTGTGTGTATGTTAGGGTGACCAGATAAAATCCAGGTTGGGGCTCCTGTAACTTTAACAGTTGAAGAGAAAAGGGAATTTCAGCCAGTGTCATTTGTATGCAATTAGTTCCTGGTGAAATTCCCTCTTCATCACAACAGTTAAAATTGCAGGGACCCTGCCTTCTTTTGTATATGGTCACTCTAGTATAGTGCCTGCACCTTTAACAGTTGTGATGAAGAGGGAATTGCACCAGGAACTAATTGCATACAAATGACACTGGCTGAAATTCCCTTTTCTCTACAACTGTTAAAGTTACATGAGCCCTGACCTGGATTTTATCTGGTCAGCCTAGTGTATGTGTGTGTGTCTACTCTTAGCAAGCAAATTAAGGAGGCCATGGGTTCATTGTGTACACCTCACTCCTCAGTGCTTGAGAACGAAAAGAAAAGAACAAGATGGCTGTTGGGATTATCTGAGCATGCTGGAGCTGTAGTCCTAGAAACACTTACCTAACAGTAGAGCCTGATAGAAATCAGTGGAATTTACTTCTTCACCAACCTGTGTATGATGACCAGGCTGTTAAGTCTGTGCCATCCCCTGAATCTAACATTTGTATGCACCTTTCCATAGCTGAGCAGGAGGAAGATTGAAGGAAAAAGGGAGATCCAAGAAATGAAGTTTCCCTACACATCCCTAGGTATTGGGCTGCGTGAAGATAAAGAAAAACTTACCCGGACGAGGGAAAAGCATCAGGAAAAGTCCAATGAAGAGAAAATAGTTGTTTTTAGATGATATTGTATTTATAACATGCTTGTATGCTTTTTATGGTTTTAAATTTTGTATATCGGTTTTTAATGCTCAATGTTTTAAATTTTTGTAAACCTAGGGTGACCATATTTTGGAAACCAAAAAGGAGGACAACATGGCCGCCCCTCCAAGGGGGCGTGCCCACCCAAACATGGCCTTGGTCACACGTCTGATTTCACAGCACATAATTAAACAAACTTGTACTACATAACATCTTAATGTTAAAATCACTGAAATAAAGAACAAGTGAGACATTCAAAGACATTTGTAGCTTTTGCTGTACTTTGAAGCTTTTGCCATACTCTGTGTGATACAGTCTCCCCTTCCCTCAGGTATCTTTTTTGACTGCAAATCCTTCACTGGATGACCATAGTCTCAACTTCCCTAACATTTAACACTCTTTCCCCATCACCTTTCTCAAATCCATACGTACAGATTCAGCATACTGCTACCACTGAATAAGTGCAGAAAAACCGAGTACAACAAACTAGCATTCAGAAAGAATATAAAATACTATCCCCCTGCAAACAAAAGCCATGGAACAAAATGGACTAACGGCTTCCCTCCTTTTATCCAAATATCTCCTGAATTTACACTGCCTCAGTGTGCAGAGAACAGAGATTCCAATCAGGGACCCAAAGAAAACTGGCCAAAAAACCCTCAGAAACAGGTCCCATTGATTTCAATGAAGCTTACTCCCAGATAAATGAATATAGGATTGCAGCCACTTAACATCTGTGCATCTTTCTCTAGCAAGTGCAAGCCCCTTCTGTCAAGGACAACTGTGCACTCACAGAACCTGGCCTCATGGATCATGCAACCAGCAGGTGCTCTCCAGAAAGATGCTTTCAGAGCCTAGGAGATCCAGACACATTCAGACAAGACACACTATGCACTCACATATTATCTTGCTGGGACAGAACAATTCCCAGAATGACCAGATACAAAAGAGGACAGGGCTCCTGCAACTTTAATTGTTGTGATGAAGAGGGAATTTCACCAGGTTGGGGGGAGGGAGGAATCCACAAAGCCACACTGTAAAATAATCATAATCACAATCTCAAAGCCATACAGAAAAGAAATGTCTGGAACCGAGCTGAAAGTTGTGAGTACATATATCCCTTCGCATGTAGTATAATCATCATCATCACCTGCATCAGCACAAAAGCAGTTTTGGAGCCACATTTTTTTAAAAAAAATCATCAACATCCACACACACCTCACACACGGTCACCAAAGGCAATAAAAAATAAAATCTACATACCCCTGCATACCCACCCAAAGTGGGGGGAAACCCCACCCTTCCCCAAGACAATTAAAAAAAAACTCCCCACACACACTTAACCGGGGGGGGGGAAGAATAAAAATCCACCCCACACTCATCCAAGGCAAAATAATCATAATCATAATGGCTAAAAATAGAATACAAATCCACCACACACCAATATACTCACCCATGGCAAAACTGATAATAGTTTTTAAACTCACCCAAGGCAACCCACTCTCTACACACATTCACCCAATTAAGAGTCTATCTACACTACTGCTATAAAACAGTTTTAAATGGTTTAAAATGGTTTATAACAGTTTTGAGACTGTTGGGGCCCAGGACACGCTCCACAGACAGTTTTCAAAACGTTTCCAAAGTGTTTTATCCTGCGTGTGTAGATAGGCTCTAATTCATCAAAATCAGTACCCAAAGAATGGATAGAAAATCAGTAACAACTTATTTCATCATTGCAGCCAGAGATAAAATCCAATCTACCCCCCAACACCCCACTAGACTTAGATTGCAGCTAGAGACAGTTCATTTGGCCTGCATTACTTTAACACACACACACCACACACACAGGCGCACACAGGAGCAGCAATTCCCAGGTGGGTGCAGAGCGGAGGAACGTGCCAGTCCTTCTATTTTAAAAAGAGGGGAGATTAAGTTGAGGTAGCGCACTAGGTTAAAAAAGTCAGTTGAAGCCAAACTGTATTACCTGGTGGTTGGAGGGGATGAGGCACCCTCAGTGTAAAGCCCCCCTCTCTCTAGGTCTAGGGAGCAGGAAAATAAAATACCATCAGCCGCCTCAGCAGCCCCACTGGCCAGGCCCTGGCTAAGCAAACAGGGAGGGACCACATCAGCCCAGGTGGAAGCGAACCCAGGCAGCGGCTGCAGCCGTAATAACTCACATGCTGGCTGGAGGCCCGAGCGCCGGGAAGAAGCCCGAGCAGCGGCTGAATCAAGGCGCGGCTGTGGAAGACGAGGAGGAGGACGGGGCAGGTGGCGCTGGCTGGAGGCCCAGGCGCCGGTGGGAGCAAGTTTGGGCGAGCCGCATGCAGTGCACGCGGAGGCTGAAAACAGAGGGGAGCTGAACAAAGAGCAACCAAATCACCATGTGCTCATAAAAATGGGGAGGAGGCGCCCTAACTGGCCCAGGCAGGTGCAAGGTGAGCCACAAGCACCACAGCTGCTTTACCTCCTCCGCTGCCGCTTCTCTCTTCATGCCCCACTGCTTCAGCGTCCTCCTCTGCTGCTTCTCCACCACCAATTCTCCGCTGCTGCTGCCACTGCCACCGGTTCTCTTCCTCGGGTCTCCTCCTCCTCCTCCTCCTCCTCCTCCTCCATCCGTCCCTCTTCTCCTCCTCCCCCGTCTGTCTTCTTCTTCTCCTCCTCTGTCTGTCTTCTTCTCTTCCTCCGTCTGTCTTCTTCTTTTTCTTCTTCTTCTTCTTCTCCTCCTCCTCTGCCATTGCCGCTCTCATCGCAGCAGCCCGGGCCCTGCTGCTGCTTCTGCTGTAAAAAGCCCCTGATCGGCCCGGGGAAGGGGCTAGAATGACGCGCACCCGGAAGTGCGGGTGTGCGTCGTTCCAGCCTCTTCCCCGGCCGATCTAGGCCTTGTTCTTGACAGGCCCGGATGGGGGGGGGAGGCTGGAACGACGCACACCCGGAAGTGCGGGTGTGCATCGTTCCAGCCTCTTCCCCGGCCAATCTGGGCCTTGTTCTTGGCAGGCCCGGATGGGGGGGGGGGAGGCCGGAACGACGCGCACCCGAAAGTGCGGGTGTGCGTCGTTCCAGCCTCTTCCCCGGCTGATCTGGGCCTTGTTCTTGGCCAGCGCAACCGCGCTAGCCAAGAACAAGGCCCAGATGGCACGGGAGAGGCCCAATTTTTCCGGACTTTGGGGGATATTTTAAAATTTCCCCCCCGGACTCAAATTTGGCCCCTTTTCCCTGACATGTCCGGGGGGATCCGGACGTCTGGTCACTCTATGTAAACCGCCCTGAGAGCTTCGGCTATGGGGCGGTATATAAATGGAATAAATAATAACAATCTTTATAGCAATGGGAAGCTGAGAAGGAATATTTTTCTTGAAATCTTGAATTCCTTGAGGGACAAGGAGGACAGGAGGTCGTGGCCCTCAGTCTCTTACACCACTCTCGGAACTGTGACCTGTTAAGCCTCTGAAGCCAAGAAAATATTGATTGCTTATATTAGTGGTTCGATAGCCTTCTAAGAGGAGGTCCTCTCAAGTGTTATCCACCATGACAGCTAAATGGGGACACTATGTGCAGAGGCACTGGGGAACATAGAATGCTGGCAACAACCATAACAGGGAAGCTGTGGCCTTTATGTCCTAGTTGTGCCCAGAGGCATTTGACTGACCACTGTTGCAAACTGATACAGGACTAGATAGGTTCTTGGCAAGGCTGACCTGGAACATTTTGCTGCTGGAGAGAAACACAAGATGGCATCCCCATGCCTTCATTCCATGTACAGATGCGGAGAACTGTGGCATGCATACTCATGTTGGAATATTGTCCCCCATCACACCATGCAAAGCTCCCTGTTCTTGTTCTCTCTCCAAGGAGAAGGAATGTAAAAGAGTGTTGGTGGAGTCCATGCTTGGAAAATGCTTCCCAATGAAGTAATATGTCAGCCAACTGCCACCTCCTACTTTCCCTAAATATAAAATCCTTTATAGCTGGGATGTCCTTTAGGTGTCAGATGTTTTCATGGAAACCACAATAAAACAGCTTCCTGATTTAGAGTCTGATCCTTTTAATGTATTCATGGAAGTGGAGAGTTTCATCCTAGAAGGTGGTCTACCCATATTTAAAAATAACAATGAAGAGAGCAATCCTATAGCCCTTGGGCAGTATCTGGAAGAAATGGGATTCTTCAATTCCCTGGCTTCGAGGTCAGGGCAAGGCATAAGAAGGGAAAGGAAGATTTCTAGAGTAAAAAAGGAGCCTGCGCTGCTAAAATTGGGAACTGATTGAAAGAGCCAGACAAATCACATTAAGACATTGCTTGGATAGAGGTTCTGGATAAAATCAGGACGCAGGCCATGTCTACACCAGCCAGTTATCCCAGGGTTGGCTCGAGATCATCGCTGTGCATCCAAATGACACACAGGTGATCCCGGGGTCAACCAGGGACGACCTCTCAGTTGTCCTGGGAGAAATGGCACTGCACTTATACTGAGTTTTCCTGCAGTCCTTGGATGAGCCCAAGATCCACGGGAGGTGTGCTGCTCCCTCCTGGGTCCTCCCTCCTCCCTGAGAAACCAGGCTGAGAAACCAGGCTCTGTGGTGGGAGTCCGTGCCCATCAGGCGTGAGGGATGAGCATTTTTGCCATCCCTGGGATGCTCTTACTGGTGTTCGGCGCCGAGTTTGCAAGCGTATTTAAACAAAACAAAACAAAAACTTACCGTTGGTGCAGGATCATGCCCGTGCAATTGTGCGCTGTCTCCTCGCTTTAAAAAAAAAAAAAAAAAAAGCCACGCCGGAACATCCCTCTTCACTTCCGGGATGACGCGCTGGTGTTTGGAACCTGGGGGATGATCTCGGAAACTGGAAAGCCTGAGCTCCTCCCCCTCCGTCCCGGAAGGCCACAGTCTAATCAGTTCGGCCAGCTGTGTTTTTCCCCTGGTTGCTTTTGTTATCCTATGGCTCATGTTTTGTCTGTGCACATCTAATAACCATCCCAAACTACTTAAAATGGCTGCCTGAAATCCAGATAGTGTTGAGATAGGTTTGGTGGAGGCAACCAGAAAAAAAAAATAAAGACTTCCAGTGGCAGTAGAAAAGAACACTGAAAGTAGGGTGACCAGATAAAATTGCAGGCACTCTACTAGAGTGACCATATGCAAAAGAAGGCAGGGCCCCTGCAACTTTAACTGTGATGATGAAGAGGGAATTTCACCAGGAACTAATTGCATACAAATGACACTGGCTGAAATCCCCTTTTCTCTACAACTGTTAAAGTTACATGAGCCCTGACCTGGATTTTATCTGGTCACCCTAGATAGAGTGCCAGTTGCTAGCACGATGCACAAGTAAGCTATAGAACTCAGGGCCTTGACCCAGAGATCCAGCTACCTCACAAGGGCAGCAAACTGGCTGGCAGACAGACAGACAGCTGAAGGCAGGACAGACAGATGAAGGCAGGACTAAACCATAGTCTGTGTGAGATGCTTAGCATCCCCTCAATACTACGTTTGTTATGGTAGGAGAAACAGCATCCTGCAGCAGGGGCAGGTTCACTTTGAGAAAGACGAGCTGCTCTACTAACTCAGCATCCAAGCGAGAGTTGTGGGGTGGTATGATGTTGCCCACCATCGAGAACACCCGCTCTCTTGGAACACTGGTCGGCGGGCAGCTCAGTCTATCTCAGGCCACCCAAGCCAGATCTGGCCTCATCTGGCTCTGCGATGACAAGTAGGCCAGGGGTTCAATGGAGATATTCTCCTTGGCTTCTGCCAGGTAACGCTGCCTGCTTGGATCTGCCTACACCTGCCTGCCTGCATGGGTATGTCCTTTCTCCTCCTCCTTGTGGACTCCCATCAGTGAGAGACTGTCAAAACATCCCTCACACCTTGGCTTTTTGATTTGGGACACTGCTCCAGCCAATATGCCCACCTCTGGGCAGGAGAACAGCCTGCCTGATTGACGGAACCTCCCTGCATGCATCTGTGCCCACCTGTGCCTGGCTGCCTGCATCTGCCCACCTGAGATCTGTGCCCGGGAAGCGTGCGTTGGCTTGACATCTGGCTGATTCATGGTAAGTTGGACTACTTGGCCTGCCTTGCAGGGCTGCTGGTAGCCTTTAAAATCAGACAAGGACGTGCTGCCTGAGAGTGAAGCAGGCTGCATGGGCGGGGTGGGCTTCCTCCAGGGAACCAGGGAAGAATGCACTCATTGATATGGTTTTTCTTTTTCATCTCTTTCTTCAGGTGCAGCCTCAAGCCTGGCTTCCTGGGGCCTTCAGCCTGATTGCTTGACTGAAGAACCTTCCTTACCACATCTTTTGTGCCCACCTGAGTCTGCTGGCCACCTCTACAAACCTGCCTGCCTGTGCCAGCATTTGCCCACCTGAGTCTGCTGGCCACCTCTGCCAATCCGCCTGCCTGAGCCAGCATTTGCTCACCTGAGTCTGCTGGCCACCTCTGCCAACCTGCCCACCTGCATCTTCCTTCCTGCCTGGCTGCTGCCTTTGCCCGGGAATCGTCTGGCTCGACGTCTGAATGGTAAGTCGTACTGGTCCCACCTTGCAAGGCTGCTTGTACTACTGCCTTTATTACATGTAGTTTAAAAATCTATCTTTGTTTGGGGGAGATACAGAGTAAACTCCCTCATCTTGAACATGCTATGTTACATGAATGCACTAGTCCCCTAAGGTCCCCAACTTTAAGGAGTAGCTCTTTAAAAATGAGGATTTCTCTCAGCAGCAACTTATCACCAGAAAAAAACTGTGCATGTGTTGTTGAGAGAGCTTACTTCTGAGTAACAGCTGCAGCTGTGCATCTGAAATTGGGCACAGAAGATGAGTCCCCTCGAGGCCATCTGTGTGAGATGCCCATGAGTACTGGACTCCTCTTGTAAAAGTAGCACTTGTACCACCTGAAACAGTGTATTTTTGACAACTTACTTCCAAGTAACGCTTGCACTGCTTGTTCTGTAATTTGGGACACATGACTAGCAACACTCAGTCTGCACTGTGACCAAGTTTCATACCTGTAACTTGGAAAATTAAGAAGTTTTAGGCCTTTCAGACTCAAAAGCAACTCTCTCTAGGGCAAAATGTAGAAACGATATAATATCGTATTTCCGATAATTATTGGAACTACAATACGATACGAATCACCTACGATATTATCGGAGACGATAATTTTTTTGGTCCAAAATTCTGATAACGATATGATAATTTCGGGCGTGCACATCCCTAATTATTGCATGTGCTTGTGTGTGTGTCTGTGAATGTCAACTTTTCTATGTTTGGTCCCTCTTTTCCTATAGACCTACCCCTTTTCTCTTTGTCTCCACCAACCACTGGGATGTGGCCCCAAGAGCTTCTCCAAAATTGATTCCAGTCCTAAGGCTAAAAGAGGTTTAGTTGCTCTACATTGACCCCCTTGCATAATGTCATCCAGTCCTGTGGCTTTCGATACCTTCTCTACGCCAATGGCACTCAGCTCCTTAACCAGCTTTTTTTTTGCTAAACTCAGTCCTTTATCTCCACCTGGTAATATCAAAGTGTTTTGGGATTTTGAGATGAGTCACCTCAAGCACTGAGCTTTCTAAAACCATTCCCAGTGCATAAAAAATAATAATAACAAAACAGACACATGCATATTTCAGCCATGCAATTTATTTGACGTGAGGATACCGAGCCTCTTTTTAGGGTTGCTGTGCGATAAGAGTTCCTACTGGCAACTTTGCTTTAGATTCCACATGAATTGTTTCGTGTTCATATTTGATAAAGTGACGACTGACAGGAATTCATGTCAGCCTGCAAAAAAAGATAGAGCGAGAAAGAGAAATATATGAGATCTCTGCTCCATTTCAAGTTTGCGTATCCACTCTGTCCCATTTTTGCATTTATGTGAGGTGTTTTTCTTCTTCTTTCAAAAAAAAAAAAAACACCACACCACAATTAAATACATGTTTTATATTTCAAATCTTGGCAACTTTAAAAATGCACAAAGAACAATGGAAGAGATTAATATGGGGACACCCATTAATACTTGAAAATAACTTGATTTGTCCACTCTTACCAGTGTCTGAAATATTCTAAGGAAGTGAAACAGCAGCACAGATATTGGTGGCTGTGGCTATGAACAGAGAGAGAAATGTCAGTGGATATGTGGTAACTGGAACTCACCTTCTGCAGCAAACAGATGTTACAGGGGTGCATTTTCCAACCGGTTGCAAAGGAGGGGAACACTGCCTGCTGTAGCAGGAGCCTCCTATAGCTTTACATCGGTGTGTATATCCGACTCTCGATCTAGTGTGTCCTGCACAAACGAAGATGGATTACCGTTCAACATACTGGTAGTCAGTGACCAAGCCCAGGAAAATACAGAAAAGCTTCAATTTGCCTGGAGGCATGTTTTGCCCTTATGTTCCTGCTCTGGAAGAAGTAATGCTTCGTGTTTATATAAGACCTTTTAAGTCTCCAAAGAACTTCACTTGCATGATTGCCATTTTGTCTAACAAAACAAAAGCCAATAAATCAATAAATCAATACAAGAATCATGATTACAAAAAATATTTTAAAAATACAAATAATTACAATATATTAAATTATTAATTAACTAACTGTATAATATTCATACTTAGTAGAATAAATAAAATGCAATTCATTAAACAGAAAAACTATGGTTTACAAGGCTCTGCAACTTTCAACCAAGCACCAACAAACAGGGAAATCCTTGTTAAGGCTCACAAGCCTTAAGGCCACATCCTCCCTAAGGAGGCAAAAAGTGTAAGTGAAATTCTCATTTTACCAAAGCAGATAAACCATGAATACAGGATGGAGAATATGATATGCAGAGGTGACTGTGGGGTTGTGGAATAAGGACCCTTGATAAATATTCTTTAAGTCGAATTCTGCAGCCAACCATGGCTCCACCTAATAGGTGTTCCATTTAGTCCACTTTTAGCTAGCTTGCTGATCAGAATGTCATGTGATGTTTTGTCAAAGGCTTTGCTGAAGTCAAGATATATTATGTCCACAGCATTCCTACAGTTCACAAGGGAGGTTAACCAATCAAAGAATGAGATCAGATTAGTCTGGCAGGATTTGTTCTTGACAAATCCATGCTGGCTTCAAGGTGCTTACAGACTGACGTCTTTATAATCTGCTTGAAAAGTTTCCTAGGGATTGATGTCAGACTAACTTGTCTGTAGTTACCAGATTCCTCCTTTTTGCCCTTTTTGAAGATAGGGACAACATTAGCCCTCCTCCAGTTGTCGGGCACTTCATCCGTCTTCCATGATTTCTCAAAAATAATAGACTGTGGTTCTGAGAGTTCTTCTGCCAGCTCCTTTATTACTCTCGGATGCCATTCATTAGACCTTGGAGATTTGAACTCATTCAAAGGAATTATGTGTTTCTTGACCATTTGTTTATCAATCACAGGCTGCAATCATGTCCTTTTAGCTTGTACTTCACTTTTGAAGGGGTGGGTGGGTCATAGACCCACTTTTGGGAGAAGACTGAGCCAAAGTAGGAATTGAGTACTTTGGCCTTTTCTTTGTCCTCTGTTATCAATTTGCCATCCTCATTAAGCAGTTGAACCACCATTTCTTTCCTCTGTATTTTACTATGCACATACCTGAAGAAAGCTTTTTTGTTGCTTTTAGCATCCCTTGCTATCCTCAGCTCATTCTCAGTTTTAGTCTTCCTGATGCCATTCCTGCACTTCTGTGCTACCTGTCTGTACACTTCTTTTGTAGCCTGGCCTTCCTTCCACTTCCTATAGGTGTCCTTTTTGTTGTTTTCAGGTCATCTCTAAGCTTTTTGTGGAGCCACATTGGTTTCTTTTGTTGACATCTATCTTTTTGCCTTGATGGAATTCTTTGTAATTGTGCTTTTAAAATTTCCTTTTTAAAAAGCTTCCACCCATCTTACATTCCTTTTCTCATTAGGGTCACTTGCCATGGGACCTTACTTATCATAATTCTGCGTTTATTAAAATCAGCTTTCCTTAAATCCAGAATATGTGCATGGCTACGCTCAGCTTTTGCTTCCTTTAAAATCAAGAACTCAAATAAGACATGGACACTTTCCCCCAGAGTTCCCGCAAGTGCCATTTTATTCACTAAGTCATCCCTTATGTGCGTTCATTCTGATTTGTCAGAATGGAAACAATCTTTAATAAATTCATATAAAATCAAGGGTTGGAGGGATCGATCTCAAACTTGGCTCATATGTGTAGCAACATGTGCTACACATATGTGCCAAATTTGAGATCGATCCCTCCAACTCTCAATTTTATGTGAATTTATTAAAGATCGTTTCCGTTCTGACAGATCAGAATGACAGCTCGCCAGACCTGTCAGAACGGAAACGATCTTTAAAAAATTAATATAAAATCGAGGGTTGGAGGGATCGATTTCCAATTTCATACACATGCTTAGGCTTACCCCAGAAGCACTGTGACCAAGTTTCAAGCCTCTAACTTTTAAAATACAAAAGTTATAGGCATTAATGTCTTTCTGCCAAAAATATCATTTTTTAACAATAATTATCGTGAAGACGATACGGATCACCTACGATATGAATGAAGACGATAATTTTTTAGTCCAAAATGACGATAATGATAAAAAACGATATTATTTTGGCATGCACACCCCTAGTGTCTACTCTCAGCAAGCAAAGTACGGAGGTCTAGGGTTTGCTGTGTTCACCTCACTCCTCCGTGTTTTTCATTGTCTCACCTCAATGAGAATGAGAAGAACAGAGCAAGATGACTGAGCATGCTGGAGATGCAGTCCTAGGAACATTACATCCAAGTACTAACAAGGCCTGACCCTGCTTCACTTCCGAGATCAGACGAGATCAGGAAAGTTCAGGGTAGCATGGCCATAGACAGGAACACTTACCTAGCAGTAGAGCCAGATAGAAATCAGCAGGATTCACTTGTTTGTCAACATGTGTATGATGACCAGGCTGATAAATCAGCACCAATGCCTAAGTCTAACATTTGTATGCACCTTTTCGTAGCTGAGCAGGAGGAAAATTTAAAGAAAAAGGGAGACCCAAGAAATGAAGTTTCCCTACTGTTCCGAGGTATTGGGTTGCCTGAAACCAAGGAGGAGGAGGAGGAGGAGGAGGAGAAGAAGAAGAAGAAGAAGAAGAAGAAGAAGAAGAAGAAGAAGAGGAGGAGGAGGAAGAAGCAGCTTACCTGGATAAGGGAAAAGAACCAGGAAGAGCCCAATAAAGAGAAAATAATACATCTTCATAGCAATGGAAACTTAACAAGGAATATTTGTCTGGAAATCCTTCAGCCTCTTACACCACACTCAGAACTGTGACCTGTTGAGCTTCTGAAGCCAAGGAAATGTTGATTGCTTTTGTTAGTGGTTCAGTAGCATTCCAAGAGGAGGTCCTCTGAAGAGTTATCCTCCGTGACAGCTAAATGGAGGCACTATGCCCAGAGGCACTAGGGAACACAGAATGCTGAATCACAACCATGGCAGGGAAGCTGTGGCCTTTATGCCTTTGTTGTGCCCAGGGGCAATTGGCTGGCGACTGTTGCAAGCAGATACAGGACTAGATAGGCTTTTGGCAAGGCCGACCTGGGGCATTTGGCTGTCTGAGGCGAAGGACAAGATGGCATCCCCAAGTCTCCATTCCATCTAGAGATGCTGAGAACTCTGGCATGAGTACTGGCGTTGGAAGATTGTCCCCCATCACACCATGCAAAGCTCCCTCTTCTTGTTCTCTTTCAAAAGAGAATGAACGTTAAAGAGCGTTGGTGGAGTCCATGCTTGGAAAATGCTTCCTATTGAAGTAATATGTTACCCAACTGCCAACTTCCCACTGTCTCCATATACAGAATTCTTTATAGCTGGGAAGTGCTTTCGGCATCACAAGTTTTCATAGAAACCACAATAAATCAGCTTCCTGATTTAGAGTCTGATCCTCTGAATGCATTCATGGAATTGGAGAGCTTCACCCTTCAAATAAACAATGAAGAGACCAATCCCATGGCCCTAATAATAATAATAATAATAATAATAATAATAATAATTTATTTCTTACCCGCCTCTCCGTTTGGATCGAGGCAGGGAACAACAATATGATAAAATACATAAAACTGATTAAAACACGACACATATTATTAAAACTGCATTAAAACATCCTAAAAACATTCTAAAATTCCACTGGATATGCCTGCTGGAAGAGAACAGTCTTTATGGCTTTCTTAAATTCTAAAAGACTGTTAAGTTGACGAGTCTCCTCCAGCAGGTCATTCCTTGGACAGCATCTGGAGGAACTAAGAGACTTCTATTTCCTGGCTTCGAGGTCAGGGCAAGGCATGGGAAGGGAAGATTCCTAGAGTAAAGAAGGAGTCTAAACTTCTGGAATTGGGAACTGATTGAAAGAGCTGGACAAATCACAGTAAGATATTGCTTGGATAAAGGTTCTGGATAACATAGGGACACAGGCTAATCAGTTTGGCTGGATGTGTTTATCCCTGGTTGCTTTTGTTATCCCATTGCTCATATCTTGTACACATGTGCTTGCGTGTGGGTGTGTTTGTATCATTTTCCTTCAGTAAAATTGAAATCTCATTATTGACATTTTGTGGTCTCTTGTTTTAGCCCACATCTAATAGTGCACATCTAATAACCACCCTAAACTACTTTAAATAGCTACCTGAAAGCCAGATAGTTCTGAGACATGTTTGATGGAGGCAACCAGAAAAAAATAAAGACTTCCAGTGGCAGTCGAAAAGAACAATGGAAGGGAAGTGCATTGTATTCCCTTGCACTCACAGAACTGCCTCAAACCCACTCCTGGCATGCCTGGGTGGGGGGAGGCCAGTTTCAGGTGAGGGTGGCATGGCGAGGCATGGAGGTTAGCCATTGGTTACCTTGTTATGGCGCCACCGGAGCTGGGAGGGGGTTGTAGTTATATAAGTGCCTAGCGCCCCTCCCAGTTTCATCTTTGCTTTGCACCTGCCGGACTCGGGACACGTGCTCTGGCTGCCGACCTCACGCTGAAAGGAAGGGTGCAGCTTTGTCGGTGGAGCAGGGAGCCAGTTCAGGCCTTTGGACAGCAGGTTTGCTGGGAGGATCGACTGGTCTTCCCTCAGAGGTGCCCTCACCACTCTTATCTTTGGGCCATCGGCCCTCAGCTCAAGTGGGCCCTTCTTCCAGCTGCACTGCGGGCAGCTGCACCAGAGGTGCTGGCGCCATGCGGCTCGGATAGCCTGAGTGTGCTGCGGATCCCAAGCATGCATGCCAGAAACCTCTTGCGGCGGGTTGCCCTCTCCTTGGCTGTGCTGCACACAGCCCTCCTCAGCAGGCCGCTGTCCTCATGTGAGAGGGACAGCCAACCCTTACCTCGGCAGGACCCGGTTGTGGCAGTGCTGGGCTGTTGGAAAAAAGAGGGATGAGCTCTGGTGCTACTGGAAACAGTTAAAATCTTTAATGATTCTTTCTCTAAAATGGCTCGACGTTTTGGATTAACAACATCCTTCCTCAGGAGCTACAACCAATAGAATGCATACAGTTAGAAGAAAGGGCATCGGGAACAACACCTGTATCTCACACAAGATTACTTTATATTTTGTTATTGTGGTGACCAAGTTTGTTTTTTGTAAACAACATAAAGTTGTGTTCATAACGGCATTGTACTTCCTCTAGACAAACTATCTATCAAATATACCTTGCAAATCTTTTAAACATTTTTTTCAAATCATCCTCTGGTGGCTCATGCTTGATTTTTTACAGGGAAGTTGTGCAAAGAAAATAACACAGCATATTCACACAGTGAAAAGCACAACGTAGAGTTAAAAGCTGAACCTAGTCCAGGTTTCTTGGGTTCCCCAGAATCCCGCTCCCCTTTCCCCTTCATTTGGTGTTTTCCAGGACTTCCATGCCATCCCCAATTCGCCTTGGGGCACCCCAGCAACACCCCAGCCCACATTTAATTTTGCTTCCATTGTTGATAACAGTAGATCTATGGAAGGCCAGAGAAGATCTCTTGGAGGATGGTGGCTCACCGGTGCATGCGGAGTCTTCATGCAAGTCTCGCAAGCAGGAGGGCATAGAGGGGGCAGTGGCTGGTGATTGGGCTGGATCAACACAAAGCACTTCCTCTGCTTCAGGCTGAAACAGCCCCATCCAGTCCCAAACCAGCCTGCTTCAACTTGGATTCAACTAGGCAAAGATTTGGCAGGTCCCCCCCCCCCCATTTTAACTGGTTGAAATGCCTTTCCAAAGTCTTAGGCCTCCTCCACACGAGACGTTTAATGAGCCTTAGAGGCTCATTATAAATTTTACCTCCACACCAGCGGAGCGCAAAACGGGCGTACAGGCGCGTTATTTCCCCGATAATGCGCATTTTCGAATGCGCGTTAAATAGCGACTTTTATTTTTCTCCGGCCGTTAAAGCGCATTATCGCGGTGTGAACAAGCGATTATGCGCGTTAACGTCTTCTAAAGCACTTTTTGGACATGAATTAATGCGCTTCGCCGCCTCTCGCCGCCTCCCGTGCAGAGGGATTAGGCGTAAATGCGCCTCCGCGATAATGCGCATAATCCCGGAACCGGGCGCAAAAGCGCATCCTTGTGGAGGGGGCCTTAGTCACTGGCAGCAAGAGCTTTTAGATAAAATCTGCATGTAATTGTTTGTGTCTTGGTCCCACCCCCTTTTCCTGTAGTCCCATCCCTTTTCTCTTTGTCTCCACCCACCACTGGGATGTGGCCCAAAGAGCGTCTCCAAACTGAAGTCCATCCCTTAGGCTGAAAGAGGTTGAACTGCTCTTGGTTACCCTATTGCATGATTTCATCCAATCCTGTGGCCTCTACACCAACAGCACCCAGCTCCCTAGCCCGCTTTTTCTATAAACCCAGTCTTTTATCTCCAGGTAGTAGTATCAGTTTTTTGTGACTCTGAGACAAGTCACCTCAAACACTGAGCTTTATGAAACCATTCCCAGTGCATAATAATAATAATAACAAAACAGACACGTGCATATTTCAGCAATGCAATTTATTTTACATGAGGATACTGAGCCTCTTTTTAGGATTGCAGTGAGATAAGAGTTCCTACTGGCAACTTTGCTTTAGATTCCACATGAATTGCTTCGTGATCATATTCCATAAAGTGATGGCTGACAGGAATTCCATGTCATTTTTTAAAAGTAAAACGACTACAAGAGAGAGAGAGGGAGAGAAGAACAAGAAGAAGAAGAAGAAGAAGAAGAAGAAGAAGAAGAAGAAGAAGAAGAAGAAGAAGAAACAAATGAGATTTTCAGACCGAGCAAAAGATAGAGAACAAATGTTGTTCATTCAATTGTTGATTCAATGTTCTTCCAAATATAGTGTACAGTTCCCATCTGAGATTTTGCTTCCCCCTGAAGGTTGCCGGCTTTTTATTTTAGAAATGCTGACAACACTGGGTGCAATAGTCTTGCACCAAAAATAACTCTGCTTATCTGAACGAAGTTGTTTTTTTCTGGTCTAAGCAATAAAACACTGGCTCCTTGGCTACCCTGACCAGAAAACTAGTTGGCCACCATGACCCTTTCTTTCCTGGAAGCGTGATCAAGGCCAGCTCCACACCAAGCAAGATATAGCACTATGAAAGTGATTTGAAAACAGTATAGGCCTATATGTCATGGGCCCCAACAGTTGTCAGTGCACTTCAATACCATTATAAAGCAGTCCAATCCAAAATGGGGTTTGGGAAGTTTAAGGCCATCTCCTCAGCAACACCAATATCCCCTTTATTTTTGAAGAACTGGGTGATCTTTGCTTGTTTTTTAACTCAGAAGGGGATCACCAGCAGCAGGTGCAATTCCCAATGTCTTGTAATCCTTTCCGGTAATCACCATCTCTCTTGTTTTGAGTTCCACTTATATACTCCAGGCAAATGATATAAACATTAAAACAACTCAAATAATTGTTTGCTTACTGCTCGGTGTTGCTCATCCTCTCTATGACATGGGTGGTAGGGATGTGCACGGCCAAAATTATCATATTGTACCATTATCGAAAATTGTGACATAAAAAAATTTCAGATCCGATCATATCGGGGGGTACCCAGATTTGATCGGATTGGAAATCCGATAAATATCACAAGTTCCGATACGATAACAGTGTTTTTCCCCATAGGTTTGTATTGGGGGAAAGAAAGTTTTCCCCCAATGCAAGTCTATGGGGAAAAACACTGGGCCAGTACTTCCTCCCTCCCCTACTTGCTCTCCCTCCCCCACCCGCGCTCCTTACCCGTCGCCGTTGCCGCCACCGCCGCCGCCACCACCGTCACCACCGCCCCGTAGTACTGCTAAACAGGCTTTCAAGCCTGTTCGTCAGTACAGAGAAGGGCCAAGTGATGTCATCATCACTCGGCGCAGCTCTGTACTGACAAATAGGCCGGAAAGCCTGTTTAGCAGTACTACGGGGTGGTGGGGGAGGGGAAGGCCCAGGCAAGGAGCGAGAGGGGGGAGGGAGGGGAGGGAGGGGTCCCCCTTACCTGGGCCTTGTCCGCTGCTGTCTGCTGCTAGGAATTACTGAGAACTAGGCTTTGCGGCCTAGTTCTCAGTAGAGCTCCAGTGTTACCTGGCGTGCCGGTGCTCTCCTGAGAACTAGGCTGCAAAGCAGCGGATGGCAGCGGACAAGGCCCAGGTAAGAAGTGCAAGGGGGAGGGAGGGTCCCCCTTACTTGGGCCTTCTCCGCTGTCATCTGCTGCTTGGAACTACTGAGAACTAGGCTGCAAAGCCTAGTTCTCAGTAGTTCCTAGCAATGGATGGCAGAGGACGGCAGTGGACAAGGCCCAGGTAAGGAGCGCGAGTGGGAGGGGGGAGGGAGGGCCGGCCCTAGGTCCGATAATCTGATATGTTCAATAGTTATCAGACATATGGATTTCGGATCAGATCAGATAGGGCCTGAGGGAATGTATATCATTATCGTTAATTGGATGTCTGATAACGACCTTATCAGTTCATTATCAGTCAACATAACGATACGATACACATCCCTAATGGGTGGATATCTCCCATTTACTCATGTGACTATAAACATTGTATGTTTTCCAAATACTCCTTGAGGAAGCTGTGTTATCAGTACAGACTTAAAAAAAAAAAAACCTCCCCAAAAATGCTAGGGTAAAGTTAATTATATAAAAATTAACCAAACTAAAACCAAACTACAAGCAAACTGCGCAGCTATAAGCGGAAACAACCTTCCTTGTCGCCATCTTGTGCCCAGCCTGTTATAAAGCAGTAGTGTAGATCCTGCCTTTGCCTCACCTTTTACAGCAAGGTTTGTTTTTCCTACAGGCTCCGATGTCCCGAAAATGAGAGGGGCACTTTAGGTATACACAGTAACCGTCTTCATTTACGCACTGGTAGAAGTTTGTGACCCTGGAAGTATGAATCCCTGTAGAATGAAAGAAAGTGAATGTTTGTGGTCCAAGCATCAGGAAAAGAGAGGTCAAAGCTTAGCATCTCTCATTTAGGACAAACTAAATCCCTTGTAAAGATTTGGTGAGCACCACTGCCTGGCAACACATTGACTCCCATTTTTCTTCCTCTGACTTCAACATCTGCATTTAATAATATCTGTTTTTCCCCATGTAAGGATTATGTGATAGGGAAACCTGCACTGACTAATTTTCCATCATTGAATCTGATAAATTACATAGGTGGTACACACTTGTATGCAAAAGCGCACATCCGTCTATTCATGTACTTCAAGTAGAGTATTTTTAAAGGGTTTGGCTGACTTTAGAGGGCAATAAAGTGAAGTATTGAAATGGAATATAGAACGTTGCCTTATACAGAACCTAGATTCTTCTACATGCAAAGCAGGTGCTCAACCATTGAGTTCCATCCCCTGCCATAGCTCCAACATGTGGCGACAAGACTAGTCCAATGGCCTCCCAGCCCTCAAATCGCTGTGTTCCGCACTTTGAGTGGTGCACCCGGGAAAGGAGGAGATATAGAAAGAAAATGTTTTGAGTTGTGAGTTCAATCCTTGGCAGAATCTGGAACTGGCACAGTGCACACCCTTCAAAATTGCAAGCAGGGGTGAGATTGGCTACCAGATTCATGGGATATAGCATGCTTTTACAGGTGATACTTCCAAAGGGAGGGTAGAAACAATGTTTCCAAATTCCAACAAGCTCAGAACATCCCAGGTTGCTTCTTTGAGATTTTTATATTTATTTATAACCCGCCTCTCCTTCTGGATGGAGGCAGGGAACAACAACAAATATAAAACACAAAAATCACAAAAAAGTTGAGATATTAAAAACAAATAAAAACCAATACATCATTAAAAACATCTTAAAATTCAACTGGATAGGCCTGCCGGAAGAGAGCAGTCTTCATGACTGCTCCATGTTTCCACAACATGGTCACTATTGAATCAAATTGAATTCTCTCCATGAGTCAGTGTGTCCCATTTTCATGGGAGGATGTAGGAGCCTCTACTGTAGGGTGGGCAACCATTTTGCCTTTCAGGGTTAAATGTGGTAATGGGAAATGCCTCTGGGCCAAGTACTAAAGATGCTCATGGCCAAAGATGGTGGTGGTCAGGCCCTAGACTGGGTATGGCTGTGGCCATGGATGGAATTCCCCTTCCCGCCTCTCTCTCATGCACACTCTTCCCCCATTCTCTCTCACTCACACACACACAAACACACACACACGCAGCCCCCACTCGCAACCACAAAGACACACAGCCACCCTTCCAAATTACTCTTATAACACACAGGCTCCCTGCCTTTCTCCCAACTCCCACAGAAGTGGGTTGTAACTCAGTGGTAGAACACCTACTTTGCATGCAAAAAGACTCCAGGTTCAATCACTCACCAGGTTCTCCAGGTAGGAGTAGGAAAGAATCCTGCCTGAAATGCTGGAGAGCTGCAGCTGCCAGCCAGTGTTGACAATACTGAACTAGCTGGACCAAGGGTCTGATTCTGTATAAGGTGGCTTCCTATGTTCCTGTGTGATGGGGCAATGGGAATAATCCTACGTCATGATGTAGATCATTCCCGGGGGTATTTGTTTTTAAAGCTGAAATTATGGTTTCTCCATGGAGGCATGTGATCCATCTAACTTTCTTCTCGTTCTGCACAGCCCCTGGAAAAAATGTTTCATGGTCATATAGCACCAATCCAGACTTTGAAAGCTTGTACCAAGAGCTGAGGTTCCTAGCTTCTCAGATAGGTGTTTACTTTTAAAGAAATTTTAAACGTAAAGTCAAAAACCTAGTGAAACCACCTCATATTATTCTACTACATATCCCTCCAAACAGGCACTCAGCACAGGGCTGGTGCCAAAAATATAAATAAGCTCACTGCGAATTACGACAAACTGCATCCCACTCTATTATCACTTGGATCTCAAGGCGGCATACAGTTAAAATCAGCACACTATAAACATAAATAATTTACACAGCTAAAAATGTATTAAATCGTTAACAAATTAAAACCAGTAGAATTTTGTTTTTTTTTAAAAAGCAAGAAAACAGTTTAAAACAATTTAAACTATGTATAGCCATGGAGAATGTTGTCATCAAAGGCTTTGTTAAAAAGCCATGTCTTTACTTGGCACTGGAATGAAGTCAACACTGCTGCCAGTCAGGCCTCCAAGGGGAGAGCATTCCACAGTCGGGGGGCCACAACAGAGAAAGCCCTCTCCCATGTCCCACCATAGCATATATCTCACATTGGTAGGAGGAGGAGGAGGGCTCCTCCAACAGATCTCAAGGCTGGGGAAGCCTACCAGGACCTTCATGCCACCTATGAAAGACCACTTTGCCTCTTTACATGTTTGCCCAGAGTCAGTCCTGGATTGAAAAATCTTCCTCAGTGGTGTCCTCACCTGCAGGAGAGGGAGGCCTGCTGCCCGGGAGGGAGGAAGCTGGTGTAGGTGAGGGCTACTGCTGCCTACCTGGTTTTGTTTTGTTTGTTTTTTCCCAGGCTTGAGCTCTGTGCCTGGAAGGGAGGCTGACCAGATAAAATTCAGGTCAGGGCTCATGTAACTTTAACAGTTGTAGAGAAAAGGGAATTTCAGCCAGAGTCATTTGTATTAGGGGTGTGCATCGGATCGGATCCAATCCACGATCCGAATCCGATCCGCCCCAAAATCGGGAAAATCCAATCTGATCCGATCCGATCAACCTCCGATCCGATCCGATCCGCCGAGGTCCGATCCGGATCAGACGCCATTTTGAATGTTTTTTCCCATAGCCAAGTATTGTTTTACAAAAACGCCTATAACTTTTTCATTTTTAAAGATAGAAGGATGAAACTTGGGCACATTGTAGAATGGTTAGGGATAGTTATCTGTGAGAAATTTCAGAAAGATTGGTGCATGCGTTTTATGCCAATTAATTTTTTAATAAATACCCAGGGATGCCTATAACTTTGTCATTGTTAAAGTTACACACATGAAACGTTGCCACATTGTAGGTGGTACCTTGGGACCTATGTGTGTGAAATTTCAGAAACGTAGGTGCTTGTCTTGTGTGGCAATTAATTTTTAGAAAAATGGGTAGTAGTGGGGTAAATACAGTTATGCCTCCCACTTTTTTATTTTTGAAGATACAAACAGGAAACATGGGCACATTACAGGGAACACTTCGCTTGATATGTGTTGATATGTGCTTGGACAGGTTCATGCAACCACCTCCATATTGGATCCTTGCCCCTCTTGGCTAATAAAAGCTAGCAGGGATGGAACAACTGGCTGGGCCAGGGAAGTGATTAATACCTCTTTGCAAGAGGGAGTGGTCCCAAGCCTCCTGAAAGAGGCGTCAGTGAAACCACTCCTAAAGAAATCTTCCCTGGATCCTGAAAATCTTAATAACTACAGGCCAGTAGCAAATGTTCCATTCCTAGGCAAGGTCCTGGAGCGGGTGGTTGTGAGCCAGCTCCATGCACTCTTGGATAAAACCAATTATCTGGATCCATTACAGTTGGGTTTCAGGCCTAGCTTTGGTACGGAAACAGCCTTGGTCGCCCTGTATGATGACCTATGTCGGGAGAAAGACAGGTGGAGTGTGACTCTGTTGATTCTCCTTGATCTCTCAGCAGCTTTCGATACCATCAACCATGGTATCCTTCTGGGATGACTGGCTGAGTTGGGAGTGGGAGGCACTGCATTGCAGTGGTTCTGCTCCTACTTGGTGGGTCGGCTCCAGAAGGTGGTGCTTGGGGTACATTGCTCAGCCCCGTGGATTCTCCAGTATGGGGTTCCGCAGGGGTCAGTCTTGTCCCCCATGCTGTTCAACATCTACATGAAACCGTTGAGTGCAGTCAAACGGAGTTTTGGAGTGTGTTGTCATCAGTACGCTGATGACACACATCTCTATTTCTCCTTTTCATCTTCATCAGGTGAGGCTGTGGATGTGCTGAACCAATGCTTGGCTGCGACAATGGACTGGATGAGGGCTAATAAACTGAAACTCAATCCAGACAAGACTGAGACGCTGTTAGTGGGTTGTTCTGCTGACCGGATGGAGGGTGTTCAACCTGTTCTGGATGGGGTTGCACTCCCCTTGAAAGAGCGGGTTCATAGCTTGGGCATTCTCCTAGAACCATCTCCATCACTTGAGGCTCAGGTGGCCTCAGTGGCACGGAATGCCTTCTACCAACATCAGTTGGTGGCCCAGCTACGCACTTATCTGGACAGGGATAACCTGGCTTCAGTTGTCCATGCTCTGGTGACCTCCAAGTTAGATTACTGCAATGCACTCTATGTGGGGCTGCCTTTGAAGGTGGTTTGGAAGCTGCAGCTTGTGCAAAATGCAGCGGCCAGATTGATAACTGGGACTAGAAGGTTCAACCATATAAGACCTACTTTGGCCCGCTTGCATTGGCTGCCTATATGTTTCAAGGTGCTGGCTTTTACCTATAATGCCTTACACGGCTTGGGACCACACACCTGACGAAACGCCTTTCCCGACATGAACCTACCTGAACACTATGTTCAACATCTAAGGCTCTCCTCTGAGTGCCTACTCTGAGGGAAGCTTGGAGGTAGACAACAAGGGAGAGGGCCTTCTCTGTGGTGGCCCTCCAATTGTGGAATGATCTCTCTGACGAGGCCTGCCTGGCACCAACATTGTTATCTTTTCGGCGCCAGGTCAAGATTTTCCTCTTCTCTCAGGCATTTAGCAATATCTGAGGAGCTTGAGTTTATTTGTTTTTTGGGTTTATAGCTTTTTGGGTTGTTGCAGTGGTTTTAAATGTATGTGTGTATTGTGTGTATGTTGTATGTTTTTTCTGTTTAAATTTTTGTATATTGTTTTTAATTGTTTTAATCTTATGTAAACCACCCAGAGAGCTTTGGCTATGGGGCAGTATACGTAATAAGATAAATAAATAAATGAATGAATAAATAAATAAAACTAGGTAGACCTGTGGTCTGAACTAGCAGAGTTCTTCTGATACTTTCTTCCAGATGTATCATTTGTTCATCTACTCCAATTCACTACTAACTGTTATGCTTAATAACTTACCTGGAGCAGCCAGGAAAATCAGTGAAAGAACGGAACAGAGAAGCCATATGACCTTCATGATTATTTTTCCTGGGAATTGGTGGCAAAGACTGTTGTTGTGTTTCAACAAGCCAAGTGAGGTTGTGGAAGTTCAGACCTGGAGGCAGTGAGGGGTTGGATGAGGATGGATCAACTGAAATTCTATCCAGATGATATAGTGATGTTAACGGTGCTAAGCATGATGAACCAGGGTGTGGGTTTTCCTTGCTCTAGCCAGTCCCTCCTCCCAAAGCATTCTGCCTGTGGGTGATGCTGGACTTGGTGTTGTTCCTGGTTTCCCAGATTACTATCAAAGCAAAAGGAGACTTAGGGTGACTTCGGACAACACATTAAGCAACTGGGGGGGGGGGGGAACAATCATCAGTTGTGTTGCTTATTGTGTTGTGTGTTAGGTAACATGCCGCTCACAAACTACTGACGGTATGCTATTCGGTCCAAATAAGCAACTGAGAGAAACAACTGTCTTGCAAGTTGTTTAGCTTGAAGCCAGTTGTTGAAAGTGTTGTGTGGAGGGGTGAGTGTGTTAATGGCATGTGGTGAGTGGGTTAAAACACAAGCCCATAGAGGCAGGTGGCAAGAGCGACCAAAGTGGTGGCTGCCACTCTGCTACAACTGGTGCAACTTGCAGAGGCTGCTGGGATAGAACTGGGAGGACTGAGGGAGGAGGGAGGGTGGGGAGAGGGGCGGGGGCTTTGTCAGTCAAATGCCGGGTTGACTATTAGTCCACTCAACGCCAGCCCCAAGCACCTACAGTTGTGTAGGAATATGTTGTGTGGGGAGTACCCACAAAATAACCAACTGTGAGTTGGCTACTGAACCCAACATTGACTACTGTGTTGTCCGAATGCAGCCAATATGAGCTAAATGGGTAAGTTCATCTCATCTGGTTTAAAACAGCTTTCTATGCTCATGTCTTGTCTTAGCAAGGCTGACCAGATAAAATCCAGGTCAGGGCTCATGTAACTTTAACAGTTGTAGAGAAAAGGGAATTTCAGCCAGTGTCATTTGTATGCAGTTAGTTCCTGATGAAATTCCCTCTTCATCACAACTCTTAAAGTTGCAGGGGCCCTGCCTTCTTTTCTTTTGGTCACTCTAGGATAGTGCCTGCAACTTTAACTGTTGTGATGAAGAGGGAATATCGCCAGGAACTAATTGCATACAAATGACACTGGCTGAAATTCCCTTTTCTCTACAGCTGTTAAAGTTACATGAGCCCTGACCTGGATTTTATCTGGTCAGCCTAGTTTTAGTTGCCTAGCATTTTTTAATGTTAAAATGCCATGTGCATGTTTTGATTAGGCTGACCATATGAAAAGGAGGACAGGGGTCATATAACTTTCACAGTTGTAGAGAAAAGGGAATTTCAGCCGGCATCATTTATATACAATTCGTACCTGGTGAAATTCTCTCTTCATTACAACAGTTAAAGCTGCAGGGGCCCTGCCCTCTTTTGTATCTGGCCACTCTAGTATAGTGCATGCAACTTTAATTGCTGTGATGAAGAGGGGATTTCACCAGGTACTAATTGCATACAAATGATGCCAGCTGAAATTCCCTTTTCTTTGCAACTGTTAAAGTTACAGGAGCCCTGTCCACCTTTTCATATGGTCAGCCTAGTTTTGATGCTGTGATGAAGTTTTATTTGTTTGAGTGTGTGTGTGTGTGTGGGGGGGTGATTTTGCTTTACCATTTTCATTCAATTTGATAGAAAGGACATTCATTTTAGAAAACCAAAAGGAGGAGAAAAGTACAGTGAAATTCTCTTGCCTGGGATGCAGAGCCCTTGTGCTTCTCTTATTGAAGAGGCAGCCAAGGGGGGGGAGGGCTTGAGCGTTCTTTCTTTCATTTTGCAATCACCTCTCCAGCTCTCTGAAGTACCTGTTTTAATCAGCATTGGATCAAAAATCCACCTGGGCCCTTGAGGGCAACAGAACCCCCTGTATCCGGCCCTCATGGGCCCAGGCGGATTTGCCTGGAGCTAGGACAGGCCGGAGCCCAATTTTTCTTGAGTCTTCAAGAATGGCCGGGCACAGATTGGCCCTGACCCACACTCTTTGTCCCTTTTCCCCCACTGCATTAGTTGTGGCTGCCATTAATGCAGTGTGTGTGTGGGGGAAATATGCAATTTCCCCAAGGCTGGGAAATTGTTTATTTTCTCCCTCCACTCTAATAATCTGGAAAGTTGGGGGACTGAGCTGGAAAGCTTGGGTGGTGAAAGGGTGCTGCTGCAGGGAAGAGTGAAATTGGCTCAATTCGGACGACACAATAAACAACGGGGTGGGGGGGGAACAATCGTCAGTTGTTTTGACTATCGTGTCATCCGAATGCTGCCATAGTCAACTCAGCGCTGATCCTCATCCACACCACAGTTGATTATTTATTACCATGTTGTGTGGGGAGTACCCCTAGGGTTAGCGTGAGGGTTAGGGTTAGTCAACCCACCATTGACTATCATGTTGTCCGAATTGAGCCATTGGCTATAATTATCTAGCCAGAGCATCATAAGCAGCATTCTGCTCAGGGAACAATCCTGCTGGCAACAGGAAATACTGTATCCAAGGCTACTTATGTATGCATTACTTAATACAGCATTTATTAACCATTGAATGTGAATGAATTAAATGTTTAAGTACACTTTTGATGTTAATGATAGACTATCCAAGTTCAAACATGCATATGGCCTTTGCAATTTATCAAGGAACCCTTTGACCCAAAGTTATAGGGTTTTCACTCAACATTCTTTTTAATAGAAATTATTCAGGATACCTCACATGTTAGGCATATATAAGTTACCTAGGCTGACCTTCTGAAAAGGAGGTCAGGGCTCATGTAACTTTAACAGTTGTAGAGAAAAGGGAATTTCAACCAGTGTCATTTGTATGCAATTAGTTCCTGATGAAATTCCCTCTTCATCACAACTGTTAAAGTTGCAGGGGCCCTGCCTTCTTTTGTATATGGTAGGCTGACCATCTGAAAAGGAGGACAGGGCTCATATAACTTTAACAGTTGTAGAGGAAAGGGAATTTCAGCAGGTGTCATTTGTATGCAATTAGTTCCTGGTGAAATTCCCTCTTCATCACAACCGTTAAAGTTGCAGAGCCCTGCCTTCTTTTGTATATGGTCACTCTAGTATAGTGCGTGCACCTTTAACAGTTGTGATGAAGAGGGAATTTCACCAGGAACTAATTGCATACAAATGACACCTGCTGAAATTCCCTTTCCTCTACAACTGTTAAAGTTATATGAGCCCTGTCCTCCTTTTCAGATGGTCAGCCTAAAGTTACCTAGAATTCAGTATGGACTTCCTTTCTTCCTCCCCTTAACACAATCACAACTTTCAAATGTCCAGATTCTTCTTCTTCTTCTTCTTCTTCTTCTTCTTCTTCTTCTTCTTCTTCTTCTTCTTCTTCTTCGCATTTTGCATTTCTGATCACTTATGTTTTGGCTTTTTAAAATAAAGTACATCCTGTTGTTCGTCTGGAGATAAATTAGCCATATTTTCAGTAGCCATTCTCTGAAATCCACAAAAACTAAACCAATCTCTAATTCCATTTCAAAGTTGTTAATGGTCTGACTGCCCTGGGTATAGTAAATTTCCCAATGATATGGCTCCAGTTTTTCAGCTTGTAAATATATAATTAAAATAACTTACAATTTGCTCCTTAAGTGTATCTGCTTCTGGAGGTGAATGACAATGTTGCAGAAGCTGTAGAACCCTCAGAGAGGTTCTCAAGGTGATGATATAATTAGAAGCATAGAATCATAGAATAGTAGAGTTGGAAGGGGCCTATAAGGTCATTGAGTCCAACCCCCTGGTCAATGCAAGAATCTACCTTAAAGCATCCCTGACAGATGGTTGTCCAGCTGCCTCTTCAATGCCTCTAGTGTGGGAGAGCCCACCACCTCCCTAGGTCATTGGTTCCATTGTCATATGTCTCTAACAGTCAGGAAGCTTTTCCTGATGTCCAGCCGGAATCTGGTTTCTGTAACTTGAGCCCATTATTCCATGTCCTGCATTCTAGATTGATCGAGAAGAGATCCTGGCCCTCCTCTGTGTGACAACCTTTCAAGTATTTGAAGAGTGCTATCATGTCTCTCCTCAATCTTCTCTTCTCCAGGCTAAACATGCCTAGTTCTTTCAATCTCTCTTCATAGGGCTTTGTTTCCAGACCCCTAATCATCCTCATTGCCCTTCTCTGAACATGCTCCAGCTTGTCTGCATCCTTCTTGAATGTGGTGCCCAGAACTGGACGCAATACTCAAGATGAGGCCTAAGCAGTGCCGAACAGAGGGGAACCAGTACCTCATGCAATTTGGAAGCTATACTTCTATTAATGCTGCCCAAAATAGCATTTGCTTTTTTTGCAGCCCCATCACACTGTTGGCTCATATTCAGCTTGTCATCTACAACAATTCAAAGATCCTTCTCGCTTGTCGTATTGATTAGCCAAGTATCCCCCATCTTGTAACTGTGCATTTGGTTTTTTTCCCCTAGGTGTTGAACTTGGCATTTATCCCTATTAAATTTCACCCTGTAGTTTTCAGCCCAGTGCTCCAGTCTATCAAGATCACATTGGAGTTTGTTTCTGTCTTCCAGGGTATTAGCGATCCCACCCAGTTTTGTGTCCCGCAACTGTCACTTTATCTACTAAGCCATCCCTATTGGTCAGTATCAAGTTAAGGATAGCTGTTCCTCCAGTTCCTTCCTCTACTTTCTGTAGGAGAAAATTATCAGCCACACATGTCAGGAATTTCTTGGAGGGACCGCTTTTGGCAGAATTTGTCTCCCAACAGATATCGGGGTAATTGAAATCCCCCATTACTACTACATCGGATTTCCTTGAAACACTGGCAATTTGCTTTTCAAAAGTTCCATCCTCATCTTCTCCTTGATTGGGTGGTCAGTAGTAAACTCCGACTATCATGCTCCTTTTATTCCTTTCCCCATTTATTTTAAACCAGATGCTCTCGATGGGGCTCCCAGGCTCATCTTCTTGTATTTCTGTGCAGGGATAAATATTTTTAACATATAGTGCGACTCTGCCTCCCTTTCTATTTCTTCTGTTCTTTTTGCACAAGTTATATCCTTCAATTGCTATATTCCAGTCATGGGAGTCATCCCACCAAGTTTCAGTTATACCTATCAAGTTGGATTTGCCTTCATGTATTAAGAGTTCATTCTAGTTGTTTCCCATACTCTGGGCATTAGTAGATAGACATCAAAGACCATGTGGTTTGCAATCTGGCTTCTTCCCTAGATTGCTGTGAACACTGTTTTGGGGCACTAATGGAGCTGTTCTTTCTGTTATGATGCGTAAGCCTTCATCCATTGTAGCCTCAAAGTTTACTTCTCCCGCCCCCATAGGATTCAGTTTAAAGCCCTCCTAATGAGGTACTTCATGCTTTGGCCGAACACATTCTTCCCAGCCCTTGTGAGGTGCAATCCGTCCCTTTCCAGCAGTCCATCTTCCAAGTAGCATAGCCCATGGTCCCAGAATCTGAACCCTCATGTTGGCACCACCTTCGTAGTGGTGTTCTTCTTTAGTGAAAACTGGGAGGAGACCTTCCCCTCCCTAAGACACTTTTGAAATGCAGCATAAAGGTCCTGAAAATATAATTGGGGGATATTTAAAGGAATAATACACAATACATAAATTATCCATGGTAAGATGTTGAGATGTAGTCGCCAACAAATGCTGAAGTTGAATGTACTGCCAACTAGCACCAGGCAGTCAATGATATTGAATCTGCAATACTGATAATGGTAACAAAGAAAAAGAAAAAGAAAATAATTATCCAAACTTATTAATTGATCTAAAGTATCAATTCCAGTGTCAGCCCAACTAACTATTAGAAATGCCCTTCCCCCATGTACAGCTTGCCTGGCCATGGGGAAGCTATTGCGGGTGAAGGGGGAAGAATTAATTTTTTTATTTATTTATTACATCTTTATACTGCCCATCAGCTGAAGCTCTCTGAGCAATGCACAGTTAAAAACCACAAGAACAACAATATAAATTTAAACACCAAAAAGTTAAAAAGGTAGGGATGTGTATTGTATCGGGTCTGATGTCCAATAATGAGCCGATAAGGTCGTTATCAGACATCTGATGACTGATAACTATAATTTCCTTAGGTGGCCCTATCTGATCGGATCCAATATCCCTATAGCTGATAACTATTGGAAATATCGGATTTTCAGACCGTGATATCTGGTGTTTTCCCCATAGGCTTGCATTTTTAGGATGTTTTTTAATGATGTTTTATTGCTATTTTAATGTTTGCCATGTTTTAATCAGTTTTATGTATTTTATCATTTTTATATTTACTGTTGTTCCCCCCCTCGATCCAAACGGAGAGGTGGGTAAGAAATTATATCTATATCTATATCTATATTATTATTATTATTATTATTATTATTATTATTATTATTGTTACATGAGGGAATAGTATTGCCATGACTAGATTTAGCTCTGGTACACAACCGTCCTTCCTGCTCTAGTATATAGTTTGCCCCCAACTCCCAGCTAAGAGGCTATTAATCAGGCCGTTTTCTCCTTCAGAGGATGAAGGTGGTCCCACTCTTTCACCCTTGTAACAGGGCTATGATGAACTATGGTTCTCTATTGCAGCATGATTGGACATTATTGAAGCCCGTATACACTAATTGCAGGTCAACATGGGTGGGAGGGTGCTGTTACACCATGTCCTACTTTGTGGGTCCCAGGTGGACAACTGGTGAGCTCCTGTGTAAACAGAGTGCTGGACTAGAAGATCAAGCATGGCACTTCTTAAGCTCTTGTGTTCTCAAGTTTTGCTGCATATCACATTCATGTTATATTTTTTGGAGTTGATCATGATATTCAATAGCAAATGCTAGTTACTTCTTTCTCTTTAGGGTTTGAATGTCCTGTGATTCCAGTTTTCCAAGTGCTTAATCATTCAGAATGCATTATGGTCATCATGGTGTGCCCATCCCTATCTGATGCTGAGCAATATTAAACATTTTGTCTGAAGGGGAAACAGTCCTGCAAAGGCAATCTTCTTCCTTTCCTATATGTGCTTATTATTTGGTTGAGGAGTTCTGCTCAATACGGAAGACAGAAAACATTTCTGATTCACATTTGATCAAGTTCAGCTGCTGACTATCAATCTGTTTATGAATGTTCGGATGAGCTATATAAATAGTTCAGCCCTAGGATGCAAAATCATCCTACCTATCGAGCCTGCCACTACAGTTTCCACTGAAACTACTATGAAGGACTTTTTGCTTATTTTTTCTGTCCTTTCATGGGCTTTGTTAGCTCATCCAGGTAAGATAAAGAGATCTGGGTTGGGCAAGGGAGCAGGTGATGAATTTCTTGCTGTGATTTCCAGTTTAATATTGTAACTGGCCATCTTGTCACTGGGCAGTTGGTTTCTCTTTGCCAGGTGTAGAACTTGGCAATTCTCAAGCTCAGAGTAACTAAGAGCCAGGCATATCTTCTTATTGACTCTGCTGTAAGTATGTAGGCTCCTGTTCAGATTGGGGCCATCACACTCTGGGAAAGGAGGAGTAACACCCTCACCCTGCTTTTTGCTTTCAAAATTGCACACAAAACCTTCAGTGGACAATGGGGGGAGGGTTAAGAAAGGGGAAATTAAGTCTTCATTGACACCAATGGAATAATGGGAAGACCAGAGTTTGCCATATTGCCAACCCTGACTCAACACAAACAATGGAACTTTGCTGGTTGGGTTCCCCTTAACATTGCGGCATCTTCATCAAAATAATATAACCCATTGCTGAAACTACTTCCAATAATAATAATAATAATAATAATAATAATATGTCTAAACCTTTTCTAAAGAAAGGCATCACCCAACATAATGAGTTTGATTTTTTGTTGAACTGCCTGTGTTTGACACTGAATGCCAAGACTATTCTATGAACTTTGGGGGATGTATGGGGGATTTCCTTCAGGAGGCTTGACTCCAATTCATGCTGAGTGATGCCCTATGATTTTGGGAACCCTTCAATTTTATTTTTAGATCTGTTCTGCCTCATCATTTTCAATGCTCTCCATTTCTACTTCTGCATCCAGGGTGATGGGATCTCCCATCACCTTCAAAAGCTGGAGCTTAGCAAGTTCAGCATGTTCTCATCCGACCTTCAACTTTCATAGGTGCAAAATGCTAAATGAGATGGGAACCACATCTAATGCACCAAGTTGTTGTTTCCTTATTAATATCATACATGAAAGGTTGTGATAGATTCACTTTGGTATATATGTGCCCTGTTTGTGTGTGTATATTAATTAATTCAGTCAAAGTTTTGTAGTGTGTGTGTGCGGTTGGCTAACATGCATGTGTGTGGAATACTCTTCCCTTGGAGGCCCGACTGGTGCTGACATTGGCTTCATTTTGTTGGTAAATTAAAATATGGCTCTTTATCAAAACTTTTGAGGGCTAAATTCTCCACGGTCACACATAGTTGCAATAGTTTTTAATGGTTTTTATTGCTTTTAAAAAAATTCTACTGGTTTTAATTTGTTAATGATTTAATAGTGGTTCTTTGGCTGTGTATATTGTTTATGTTTACAGTGTTCTGAGTTTATATGTATGCTGCCCTGAAATTCCCGTGATAGAGGGCAGGATACAAATATTTTAATAAATAAATAAATACTATATCAGGGGCAACTTTCCAACCCATGCTGGAGAAATCTGTTGATTGTTGTCTGCCATGTAGCTTTGTAAGCCACAGGAGGTCTGCAGAAATTTAAACTGGCAATGAGGTGATGCTAGCATGTGTCACATCTACCAGTGTGTGTCATGTGCACCAGATAAGTCTGGTAGAAAGTTGGCATTTTTTTCATTTGTTTGTTGTTTATTATTTTTTATTGCCATAACACATGATTTCCTTCATTTCTTTCTTTAGGGCTTGGTTTTCCTGAACACGATGTTCTTTACTTCTCGTGTATATCTGCGTATAGTGGTGTTTGCGTACCTGGGCCTTACTGTCCTCTTTATAACGTCAGGCCTACCTTCTGTAACCCAAATGGGAGTTGCTGTAAAAGGTAGGCAATATTCTCCAAAACCAGTTCTAGCAGATGTGGAAACTATAGAATCTTATGGGGTTGAGAGAGGGGTCATCTTGTATGACCCTCTGTCATTTAATGAAATCCACTGCTACAGCATTCCAGAGAGAGCCTTCAAAGTTGCTGGCTATTGGCCTACATGCATTTGTGTCCGCAATCTACCGATCTACACTTTGGGAGGATCTACACTAGGGTGACCAGATACAATCCAGGTCAGGGCTCATGTAACTTTAACAGTTGTAGAGCAAAGGGAATTTCAGCCAGTGTCATTTGTATGCATTTAGTTCCTGGTGAAATTCCCTCTTCATCACAACAGTTAAAGTTGCAGGGGCCCTGCCTTCTTTTGTATATGATCACTCTAGTATAGTGCCTGCACCTTTAACTGTTGTGATGAAGAGGGAATATCACCAGGAACTAATTGCATACAAATGACACTGGCTGAAATTCCCTTTGCTCTACAACTGTTAAAGTTACATGAGCCCTGACCTGGATTTTATCTGGTCAGCCTAATCTACACTACTTCTTTAAAATGGTTTATAATGGTTTTGACAACTGTTGGGGTTCATGACACACTCCATAATCAGTTTTCAAATCATTTTCAAAGTGTTATATCCTGCTTGGTGAAGATCTGACCTTTGTGTCAAATCTTCACGGTCCCATCCTGGGAATGCTATGTCCTTCTTGAGCATTTAAAACTCGTACGACACATAATGACATTTTGGATAATGTGGAATAAAAAGCAGGAATATCACTATGGAAGAAATATATCAAATGTATAATGTGCCCCAACAGTTATCAGTGCACTTCAATACCGCTATAAAGCAGTAGCGTCGATCTAGCCCCAGGGAGGAATCTACGCATACACTTTTTACATTTTAAAAAGTTTATTGTTACGTTGTGAATTGCAACATATTAAAATGTGACAGGCTGCATTGAGTAGTACGTATTGTTTTGTCGATCCTGTCTCCTGTATTTTATGCGGTTATTATGGTCAAACAGAGTCTTTTCTTCATCTCTTCCTGTAACGTTCATTCTGCTCTACGTACTTTCCACACCCACTTGCTCCTTTGCCCCCGTCTTTTCCCTCCCTTTCGATGAGGATTGTACTATTGAAGAGCATGCGTGGATATCCGAATAGTTTTGGCCATGCCCCCACGGCTGTGATAGGATACCGGAATTTTTTTTTTAAAAGCAACTATGCACTGGTAAAGAAAGAAACATTATTCTTCCTACAATGATATATATTATATATATGAACAGAATACATAAAAGGAAATCGGAGTAAACAACAACTGCTATAAAACTTTACAGTAAGTTATGAGTGGTCGTAACCCATCTTAAACGTAGCAAACCTATAGTGTAGATTCCTCCAACTCTCATTGTGGAAAGAATACAGAGCATTGTTGGGATCTTAAATATTAAGAAATTTAAGTTCTTACAAAAGGACCTGTTGGTTTAAGACCAGATTTAAAGCTGCCTTGTGTTGAGTCACATTCTACAAAGCCAGTAAATTGGAAGCTAAGGCTGATACCTTAACAAACATATCCCATGATCGCTAATGTTGTTATGCAATGTCATAAAATGTGTTTGCTTACAACTGTCCCTGCATGCACCTACACTTTGCCTCAGTCTTTCAGGTTCCATCATGCCTGTTTACAGGTGCAATGCTATGGGCTATGCCCCCACTACTTGGATGACCTGAAAATCAGGGGCTTCTCAGATTCCTATGCTATCGTGGGATGAAGCCAACAGGGCAGTAGGACCAGCTGAAATTATCTTTGCTTCCCCCACCTCTGATCTTTGGATTTTTTTTTAATAGATGTTTTTTTCAATCATCAAGCATGAATGCTTCTGGGGGTGGGAGGAGGAGGCTGTAGAAGGGTCAGGATAAAGCATATCCTGGCCTCTCTGGCCACCTCCCCTTTCCCCCACCAGAACACCCCCTTTTCCCCTCTTCAAGGTCAATTTTCTGATAGCCAGCACAGCTCTCTCTCCACTGGCTGTGAGTGGGCAGGGGAGTGGGGACCTATCTCTTAGTCCCCCTTCTGAGGTTGGAGTTTCTGACTTTGGATTGGTCTTCAGGATGTTTGCCCAAGAGCCACAGGATTGCTCTGTAAAGTACATGGTAGTTTTCAACCAACTATGACAGCCATCTATCATATGCCTATTTAAAAATCAGAGGAAAAGAGAGTTAACGTGTTGAGTTTTAGCACATTTTAACTTGCTTTACATGTGACAATTAGCATCAGATCATTGTTAAATTTGATACATATAAATCCCATCATGAATGCCAAATTTGAAAATATTAGCTCAACAAGTGTCGTTTTTATAAGCAATAAAACAAAATTGAGGCTGTGGAATGTTGTAAGTAATGAAATATGGAGTGAGGTGTAGAACTTGTGAGTTTAGTTTTCCGAAATTAACAAGAAACTTCCTTTCCAATTGGTTGGAGTTGGGGAGAGAAAGAGAGAGAGACAGAGACAGAGACAGAGACAGAGACGGAGAGACACATGATTTTAGAAACTAAAATTCAAAGTCACAGTAAATGTCCTGGAAGAAAGAGAGAAATCAGAGTTGTTGCAAGTGGAGGACCAATTGAACCAGTGACAGCGAGATACTGACTGGGTTCAGACAACATGCCACAGCCACCAGGTTGCATATCCAATTCCTGCTTGGAGGTTATCATTTTGTGTGACCTTGGCAAGCATGGGTCATAGAATCATAGTACTGTTGAGTTGGAAGGGACCACAAGGATCATCTAGTCCAACCCCCTGCAATGTACAGGAAAACCGATTAAACCATCCCTGAGATGTGGCTGTCCAGCCTCTTCTTAAAAACCTCCAGAGATGGAGAACCCACAACCTCCGTAGGTAGTCTGTTCCACTATCGTACAGATCTTACTGACAGGAAGTTTTTCCTTGTATGCAGTTGGAACCTGGGTAGCTGTAACTAATACCCATTATTTCAGACCCAACTTTCTGTGGTCATGGAAAATAGTTCTTCACCATCTTCCCTGTGGCAACTTTTATGTACCTAAAATGGTAAATCCTTCCGATGGAGGGTAGTAAATAGTGGGGTCCCAAATGATCGGTATTGGGACCAATTCTTTCCAACTTGTTCATGAATGGTCTGGAATTATGAGTGAGCCGTGAAGTGGCCAAGTTTGCCGATGACACCAAATTATTTAATGTTGTTAAAACACAATGGGATTGTGAAGCGCCCCAAAGGGACCTCTCCAAGCTGGGAGAGCGGGCATCCAAATGGCAGATGCGGTTCAATGTAAGCAAGTATAAGGTGATGCATGTTGGGGCAAAACACCTCAACTTCAAGTATAACCTGAAGGGATCAGAGCTGACAGTGACCAAACAAGAAAGAGATCTTGGGGTTGTAATGGACAGCTCGATGGAAATCTCAACTCAGTGTGTGGCAACTGCAAAGAAGGTAAACTCCATGTTAGGCATTATGCAAAACAGGAATTGAGAACAAAACTGCCAGTATCATACTGCCTTTATACAAATCTACAGTGCAACCACACTTTGAATATTGTGTACAGTTTTGGTCACCACATCTAAAAAAAGATATTCTAGAGCTGCAAAAAGTGCAGAACAGGACAACTCAAATGAGGGAAGGTTACAACAGCTGGGATTGTTTAGCTTGGAAAAAAAGGAGGCTAAGGGCAGACATGATAGAGGTGAACAAAATTATGCATACTGTGGAGAATGTGGAGAGGGAGACATTGTTCCCCCTCTCCCATAATACTACAACCCAATGACGTCATCCCATGAAGACAATTGGTGGGAGATTCAGGACACATAAAAGGAATTATGAAACACATGATATAGTGATGGCCACCAATTTGGATGGCTTTAAAAGGGGCTTGGATAAATTCATGGTGGAGAAGACTATCGACTAGGGTGACCATAGTTGTGAAACCAAAAAAGAGGACACCCAATTGGGGGGGGGGGGGCAGGAAAGCGGATTTTCTTGGGCCTCCAGAAAGCATGTCATTCCTCCCACCCACTTGTAAGGTCCCGATTGGAGTGGGGGAGGGGAAAGTGTGTCATTCCTGTCCCCCCTACTTCTCCAATTGGGGCCTTAACTGCCCTGACTGTGGTGGGGGCAGCGGGAAAGCACAACCACCATTAGCATAGCAAGGGGAAAAGTATATACTCATCATGGTTCCCACTCACATCTTTCATGCACCTTACCCTCACCATGGGTTAAATAAACCAGGGTGGGCTGTTGTGTCATGTGATCATCTTCACAAGATAAAAGCACAGTCTAGTTGTGTCAGCTGGAAGCATTTCTTCCCAGTTGACTTATTACCCTACTACGCATATCTTTTTCTGTGGTGTGTGTGTATCCATTCATACATTGAAATGTCTTGCTATTGACATTTTTCTTCAGTAAAACTTGATCTTTGTAGAAACGGTGTGGTCTCTTTTGGCAGGGGTCACCCACCCCATATTGAGCAGCCAAACACCACACTACCTAAAGTAGAAAACTGAGATCTACAAAGTGTTGAGGCTGGTTTAATGGCCCTCCCCGCTGGTGGCAGTGGAAAGCCCACAGCAAAAGATAACCCAAAAAGGACTTGGGGGACCAGTATTTTGCCTGTTTTCTCTTCCACTCATGAAATGGGTGTTGCTGGACTATGAGAGGGCCCTTATAGGACAAATAGTTTCAAGTTACCTATAAAACTGGTGCAAGATTTTCCTCCATGAATGCTGCAAGAGAATAGGAGAGATGAGGAGGTACAGGGAATGCTTATCACATTTGCGGATGAGACAAAATTGGGTGGGATCGCTAAAGCCCTGGAAGACAGAAACCAACTTCAAAGTGATCTTGATAGACTGGCGTGCAGGGCTGAAAACAACAGAATTTTTTAAAGATCATGCTTCTTCTGAAAGTTTAGGCCCGGTCAACCTGCTTTCAGAACGAGCACGAACATTTAAAAAATCATAGAAAATCGAGGGTTTGAGCAATTGCTCCAATTTTTTTTTCCACAAATGACCAGCCAGATCCCATCTTCAATGTTCCACAAGTTTCAAGTTTTTATCTTTAAAAATGAAGAATTTCCAGCAGGGGGTGGGGCTTTGGGGGGACCCCCTATAACTTTTTAATTTGAAAAGATAGAGACAAGTAACTTTTTGTTCATGCTTCCTCTGCCTTGCTGTGGGTCTCATCACCTTCTGCAGTGAGGGGCATGATGACAGCAAACTGGGCCTTCTGTGTCCTGCTACCCTCTCTCTGGGATTGCGTCCTCCTAGAGTGCTTGGCCCTAACTTCTTTTTCTTTTGGGGAGCAGGTGAAATTTCCTTTGTTTGTTTGTTAACAGTTTCTTTGAACGTTTGATGAGGAAATGCATTGCAGCCAAAGTTCTGAAAGGCGGCAGAGCTTTGCCAAAAGGAAAAGTGGCAAACTGAATGGTCCCATCCGTTGTGTTGGGGCAGTTAGCTAAATGGACAGGTCGTATATAGGAAATGCTGGAACTTTTTGTTTTCTACAACTGCAAATATTTTCTTTCATTCTTTTTTAGTCTAATAGACAGTGAGGATGAATGCCGTAAAGTTAAGGGTCACTGTGGAAGTAACTTTGTGTGTCCTCCTAATAAACTTAGAAATGGACGTTGCAGTATTCACCAACCATGCTGTTTTGAGCCCATAGTAAGTCTTAGAAATGTTTGCCACTATCTTTCCCAAGTTTTCAACTTATGTCTATATCCTGTTGCCTTATGCTGAGTGTCCCCTATTGTAGCAGACTCCCCACCCTTTCAATAAAATGTGAGTCCCTTCACATCATATTTGGTAGGGTGATCATTTTGGGAAGCCAAAAAAGAGGACACCCAGTGTGTGTGTGTGGGGGGGGGAACAGGAAAGTTGTTTTCCTAGGCCTCCAGAAAGCATGACACTTCCCCTTGCCACCCGATTGGAGCAGATGATGAGAACGTGTGTCATTCCCCCCTTCTGCAATTGGGGACTTTTCTATAATGTCAGGGAATGAAATGCTTTCCCCTTTAAGGCCACAATTGGAGCAGTGGTGGGGAATGGCATGCCTCCAGACAGCATATCATTCCCATTTAAGGCTAATGGCAGCCTTAAATGGGGAAGTGTGTCATTCCAGGACTTTATAGAAAATTACAGAAAATCCCCCCTGACACCCAAGGTAGAACAAAACCAGGACAATCCAGGGAAGTCCTATCAGTTGATCACCCTCTATTAAGACACAATCCTATGGGTCACACCTGGGCACTTGAAAACTTCCGTACACGGGGACTTATAGCAGTCTCCTCCCCTCCCCGCCCCTGGGACAACCCCCTTTCTACCCTCTCCATGCTTGGTTTACTGAGCACAGTGAGGCACCTGCTGTGGCTCACTCTGCACTGGCTGTGAGGCGGAGGCTGGTGCGGTTTCCTGTCTCCCAGCTCAAAGCTCAGAACCAGAAAACCAAAAAATCCCATGTTCCCCAGAAGCAGTCTAGGATTGCTCCCTTAGTTATCCTTCCCCATTATGATGCTCTTTTCAGCAAATGGTGAAACGTAATGTGTTTCTCCTCAAATGCCCAGCATTAGATAAAAATTGATATTTTAAAATCCTTTCAGCTTCTGAAACCCATCAGTGCAATGGGTTTGAAGCATTTGTAATCAACTACATTAAATTTAGTTGAATATCTAGTTCTGAACAACTTCTTTCTTTCCTTTTTTCAGAGCGGTGCATTCATGGGATTCCCAAACAAGTGAAACTACTGTTCCTTTAGCATATGTAGAGCATAAAGCAATTCACTTCAACTCCAAAGTTATCTCAGCAGAAGGAATTCCTAAATGAAATCTCACAGAAGAACACTGGCCGTGGAGCCAACCCTTGCAATAAAGACATGCTTATTTGAAATATGTGTCCTTCCATCTGTTTGGGTAGGGAGTGGTAATCTGAAGTCCAGTTACTGAGTTGCTTCATGTCGTGGCAGACTCTCCACCACATGCTCATCCTCTTAGGTTCTTTGTGGACCAGTGTTCTGGAAATGATGGAAGGGCTGGAGGTGGCCTTGATTGAGAGAGTTGCAATGTTTTAGAACAGGGTTTTCTTTTCCATAATTAGTGGAGGGGACAATAGTTTCAAATGGGTGCCAGTAAGAGTTTCATTGAAGCACACAATAGAATTCAATCCCTCCTCTAAAGCACAATGAATGGAGGCCCTGGTAAAATGTACCCTTGAGTTAGATGTTGGTCATGTCAGTCACTCAACCATACTTATTCCCCTCCTCTACTCAGTGATTTAGGGAAACAAAACTATAGATGGATGATTAGCTAACTGGTTCACAATATTTTAATCCATTTTAGACAAATTATGCCAAACTTTTGAGAAGGATTGTTCAAGTTGGCATAGTTGGGATGCAACAGGATTTAATGGTCAATTTGTCATCTTGCCATGAAGAGAGAAGAGCTTTGAATTTTGGCTTGAGTTTTGTCCCCACTCCACAGTATAATGCATTTCATGCTCAGTTTGATTTATTCCAGCTTGTTTGCCAAATAAAATTGAGAGGATTTTTTGGTGGGAATGTCCTTATTATTTCATTCCCTTTTCATCCTCGTTCTAATTTGTCTTTGCATCTTATAACCCTCATATACAATTATTTGAACAATTGTTTTGAAAGATCTATGCCAACTTGAACAATCCTCCTCAAAATATTGGCTAAAAAGGATCTAAACTTCATGGACCAGTTAGCTAACGATCCATCTATAGTTACAAAGGAAGCTGAGAAAAGAAGTGCTATTGTCTTATTGAACAGGGATGACTATTTAAAAGAAGTACATAGACAATTACAGGACGTATCATGTTACAAACCTATTCTCATGTATCCTACTAAACATATTTCTTCTATTACCAGAATAGTAGTGACTGAGGCAATGCTTTTGCAACTAATTGATGAACAGATGTCTAAGTTCTTGCAGAAACGGCACCCTCACATACTGGTATTATACATTCACCCCCAAAAAATCACATTCCGCCACCAATTATTGGTCAGGTGTTATCCACTTCTAGTCATTAGGGAAGCCGAGAGGCAGGCAGATGCCACCCCAAGATCTAACTTACTGTCATTCTCCTTCGAGAATTCATACTTATCTCACGCCATCATAAGATCGTTGCGGAAACACTGGCATGTGGTGAGCCATCTTCCTGAATGCACCAGCGCATCACCTGTGGGTTTAAGGAGAAGCAGAAATGTATGAGATAACTTAATACATTCTGATATTGATCCCCCAAATTAACCACTAGATGAAATCAAAAGACACTTTAGATGTGGTGGATGCAATTCAAACAAAGGAGTTCCAACGTCCCATTGATAATCAAATTTTCCGTTTACGTCACTTTTCAAATTGCTTGACCAAACGGGTTATTTTTATTATTGTTTGCCCATGCAATTTAATTTATGTTGGAAAAACAATACTCTGTATTCGGACAAGGATTGTTGAGCATCGCTCTAAATTAAAACATCATGTATTAGAAGTAGGGATGTGTATTGTATCATTAAAATGTCTGATAACAATACAATAAGGTAATTATCGGACATCTGATTAATGATAACGATATGATAGGAAAATCACCAATAAATATCTGATCTGGTAATTTTCAGCCCGATTATATTGGATTATTGGTCTGCCATATAACTAAACCTATAATGTCTATATTTTAAAAGTTAGAAGCTTGAAACTTGGTCACAGTGCTTATGGGGTATGCCTAAGAATGTGTATGAAATTTGAGATCAATCCCTCCAACCCTTGATTATATATTAATTTATTAAAGATCGTTTAAGGTCTGACATGTCAGAATGACATCTCACCATGTGCTTTCATTCAGACCTGTCAAAAAGTTGCATGATCTTTTAAAAAATCTTATAAAATCAAGAGTTGGAGGGATCGGTCTCAAATTTCATACACATGTCTAGCACATGTTGCTACACATATGTGCCAAATTTCAGATCAATCCACCCTTGTATTTTATATGAATTTTTGAAGGATCGTGCAACTTTTGACCTGTCAGAACTTAAATGTTATTTAAGAAATTCATATAAAATCGAGGGTTGGAGAGATCGATCTCAAATTTCATACACCTACTTAGGCATACCCCATAAGCATTGTGACCAAGTTTCAAGCCTGTTAACTTTAAAAATACAGAAGTTATTGGCATTTTTTCTAAAAAAAAAATCAGCTCTATAAGGCACAATGAGGCTGCAAATTAAATATTGGATTTCCGATAATTATTGTGAAGACGATATGATTAACCTATGATATTATCGGAGACGATAATTTTTTTGGTCCGAAATTCAGATAATTATAAAATACAATATTTCTGGGTGTGCACATCCATAATTAGAACCACCATTAGTACAGCACTGTATTGACTATTCTCATCATTATGATCATTTCAGACTTCTGGTGATTGATAGGAACCACATGCACAATTACAATTGGTGCAATTAAGACAATATATTCCTAAAAAGAGAGGCAGAATGGCTTTTCAGATTAAATTCAACACTGCCCAATGGCTTAAATGCCAATATAGAATTCTCCCCATATTTGGGTTAGCCACTGGCTGTTTTGACCTGAGCGATATAAGTGCCTGGAATTTTCTATCAGCTGTATAACAGCTCACCACATCGGAGGCTTCACAATTTTGACTGGGACTTCTAGGTTAGATGTCTACTATTTGCTTTATAGATGTTATTCATATACTCCTTAGTTTGTATCAGTATATATCTACTTTTCCACAGTAAACTTCTAAAACGAGTTGAGGATTGAAGCCCTCCATTTATCCACTTACAATGGGTAAGTTGGATTAAAATCAAAACCAAATAAAAAAAGCAAAAAAAAGCAAAACATTTATTCCTCATTCCCAGTCCAGCATGCAGCTGCTCTGAACATGGGTGTGAGCAGCAAGAACTCTGAGACTGCCAACCTCCAGGAACTACAGCTGTGTAGGAATGTTCTCTCAAAACGTCCACTGTTGGCAGGCTGGACTCCATTTTGCATCCCCTACAGTGCAGGTGTGAGAGAGACAGTGTTGTGTTGAGCTCTGGGGAAGAGGATAGGGTGACCAGATAAAATCCAGGTCAGGGCTCATGTAACTTTAACAGTTGTAGAGAAAAGGGAATTTCAGCCAGTGTCATTTGTATGCAATTAGTTCCTGGTGAAATTCCCTCTTCATCACAACAGTTAAAGTTGTAGGGGCCCTGCCTTCTTTTGTATATGGTCACTCTAGTATAGTGCCTGCACCTTTAACTGTTGTGAGGAAGAGGGTATATCACCAGGAACTAATTGCATACAAATGACACTGGCTGAAATTCCCTTTTCTCTACAACTGTTAAAGTTACATGAGCCCTGAACTAGGCTGACCATCTGAAAAGGAGGACAGGGCTCATATAACTTTAACAGTTGTAGAGAAAAGGGAATTTCAGCAGGTTAATTAAAGGTGCAGGCACTATACTAGAGTGACCATATACAAAAGAAGGCAGGGCTCTGCAACTTTAACTGTTGTGATGAAGAGGGAATATCACCAGGGACTAATTGCATACAAATGACACTGGTTGAAATTCCTTTTCTCTACAACTGTTAAAGTTATATGAGCCCTGTCCTCCTTTTCAGATGGTCAGCCTATCTGAACTGGATTTTATCTGGTCACTCTAGAAGAGGGGGACCTAGTGCTGAGCCAAAATATGTCCTCCAATTTCATGAAAGTTTTTCTTCTGTTGTTCTTCCTCATTCTCAGGGTGCTTTATCACTTATTTGTGTGGTGTTCTCCACTCACGTAATCACTACATGGCAGCTGGGGGTGGGGGTGCTCTGTGTGTATTTCCTTTTTATTACACATCTCTCCATTGCTCTGCAGTCTCCTAGTCGGCCTGCACTTCCTGTTCGAAAAAAGCCTCATCGGAGGAATTACCTTTTGATGGGCTGTAATTAGGGTGACCATATGGAAAGGAGGACAGGGCTTCTTTACCTTTAACAGTTGTGTAGCAAAGGGAATTTCAGCAGGTGTCATTTGTATGCATGCAGCACCTGGTGTAATTCCCTCTTCATCAAAACAGTTCAAGCTGCAAGAGCAATACCAGACGGACAAGATACAAAAGAGGGTAGGTTTCCTGCAGCTTTAACTGTTGTGATGCAGAAGGATTTTCACCAGGTGCTGCATGCATTCAAATGACACCTGCTGACATTCCCCTTTCAATGTAACTGTTAAAGATTCAGGAGCCCTGTCCTCCTTTTCACATGGTCACCCTAGCTTTAATTGAAGTGTGTGTGGGGAGGATGTCTATATGCACCCCAAGCCCTGTGGTAGCTGTGAATCTGTTCTGCAGCTGTTCTAGAAAACAGAAGCAGATTCACAGCCACTGTGAGGCTTTCCCCTGAAACTCTGGAGAAAAGAAGTTTGGAGCATACCCCAACTTTTTCCTCTGGGGTGAGGCCAGTACGGTCCATCCATCATCTAGCCTCACTCTGGAGTCATGGTGGAGCCATGGCTGGGTGGATGACAACCACTGATTGGTTGCTGTCAACATAGGGTTTTAGCTCATTACGTCAACAGGCTGCTGGAAAGGTTATTGTAGAATGAAAGACAAGACAGTCACACCCACTCTTAGACCACCTCCTAAATAAGCTAAGCATGGAATCCTGAACCCAACACATGAAAATCTGTCTTAAATTATATTCTCCTTCGAAATTATTTTTAAAGGCAAATTATTTTCTATCAAACTGAAAGAGGAAGGCCAAAAAATGTGGGAGACATTTGGGAGGGGAGGAGGGAGGTTGAATAAAGGTACAAACAGAAGAAGAGGGGCCCTCACATATTAGACCATGTACACAAAACAGGACCAGAGCTAATTTCAATATTTTTATTGACAGCATAAAATGTAGTAACTTGTACTTTCAGTAATTACAATTATCTGTATTTGCTCATTTAGAGCATAATTCACAAGCAGTTACTGGTAGTTAGCCTGATAAATGCTTTTAAAAATAAACAATTACTGATTTAATTGAATCATTGACAGCTGTAACAGCAGTTGCTGGTCAGTAAGATCAATGGAAATTGTAATTACTGAATGTACAAGTCACTACTTTTTATGCTGTCAATATAAATATTGAAATTAGGTCAGGACCTGTTTTGTGTACATGAATAAAGACATAAGACACCAAAGCCTGGATTGAACTAGGGCCTCTTTATTAAACAATATGGTAGCTTCATCCCACCCTGGATCTGCATGTGAAAGTGTGGGAATTAACTTCCTTATGTCAGGCTACTAGCCTGCCCATAAGGGCAAGCCACTCTCCAAAGCAAAGGGTCGGGAAAACCTGGTCTTTGCTTATGAGACACTTTGCAAGTGTTCAGATACCACCCTGTCTCACCCCCATTTCATGCTATAAGTCATTGATTAGGTGAATCAGGAGGGTGTCCAAAGATATACTGATATGGGAGCTCCATAACCCCCTAGGAGCAGGTACTCCGCTTATGCCAATCGCCAAAAGGTGCCAGAGTGCTCACTGTCCCTATTCTACTGCAGTCAATTCCTGCACATCCTGCCAATGGAGAGGTTTCCAAAATTCCAGCAATCTAAAGGAAGAAGAGAAGTGTGAGAACCAGAACTGTAAACTTAATCGCATTCCCATTCTCCAGAAATGGACAGACCTATGGACAGAATGCCTCAGACTCCCTCTATTCTCAGGACGTTCTTTGTGAAATGTGAGGGCACACTGGCCACCATATAGGTGGCTCCATTGCAGAATGTATACTGAAATACATATAAATATAATTTCATTTCATTTTAAATTATTGTTCTATGCACCTCGGTTCCCTGCTTCTACATCAGACTTCCTGGGCAGCACCCAATGCCATAAAGATGCATCCAGTCCTCCAACTAAACTCTGTCTCTCCATCTGCAGATTTCTCGGTCCACTCTGGCACCAAACCAGCAGGTTCTTCAGAGCTTCTTCATTCCATATTTGGAGATAGAGAGGTAACCCCACTCACACAACAGTCAAAAGAACATAAGAGCCATGCTGGATCAGACCAAGCGTCCATCTAGTTCAGCGTTCTGTTCACACAGTGGCCAACCACCTGTCACCAGGAACCCAGAAGCAGGACATGAGTCCACAACACCTTCCTGCCCATGTTCCCCAGCAACTGGTGTATATTGGAGGTAGCATATAGGCATCGAGACTAAGAGCCACTGATAGCCTTTTCCTCTGGGGATTTGTCTAATCCCCTTTTAAAACAATCCAAACTGGTGGCCATCACCACATCTTGTGGTAGAGAATTCCAGAGTTTCTTCTATGTGCTGTGTGATAAAGTCCTACCTTTTATCTATCCCGAATTTCCCACTAATCAGCTTTCATAGGATGACCCCATTGGGTCCCAGTATTCGGAGAGAGGGAGAAACTTATCTCCCTAGTCTCATTCTCCACACCATGCATAAGTTTGTAACCCTCTATCATGTCTCCCCTTACTCACTTTTTTTTCAAGCTAAACAATCCCAGCTCTTATTATCTTCCCTCAGAGGGAAGTCGCTCAGCCCTTTGATCATTTTAGTGGCTCTTTTCTACACTGCATAGCTCCTTGCCATCCAAAAGGACAACGACGGAGGGTCACCAAGACATTTACAGCACTTATTGACTCAAGTTCCACGTATCTTTCACGTGCGACCAGTAGCATTTCAGGTGACCAGAGCTCCCAAGAAGGAAGCCAATAAAACTTTGTACAGCTAGACAACTAGTTGCTTGTGTATTTATCAAAGGACGCTGAAATCTAATGCCATCTACTGTGGACTTCTAATGAGGCTCCAAACAGGAAAATCAAGTTTCAAAGCCGGAGAGATGAGGACTGAGTACATGTAAAGGGGGAAGGTTGTTATTTCACAATTTAGCATCACTAATGTTAGCACGTTTGTTCTTCCAGGAATGCTGAGACACCCTTTAATCCACCCCCAACCCACCTATTTTTTTTTCTAATAAGGCAAAACTATGTGTTGATCATGAGGAATTCTCAAAAGAACAACATATACATAATGTAATAAATGATTATCTGTATTAAGTGTATTGTATATTTTTTTAATAGTTTAATGACATGGGTATCTCTGGGTTATTAGTTGTAAATTAGTTATAAACTGCTCAAATGACCACCACACTGGACAAATACCTCTTAAAGCCAAACGAATTTAGGGTTGAACCCGCTGTTCTCTGTTGTGCCTGATGGCAGAACTAGAACTAAGGGCTGGAAATTGCAGAGAAGCAAATTTTGGATTAGCATCAGGAGAAACGACCTAACAGTGGGAGCTGTTTGGCAGTGGGACAAACTCCCTCAGGATGTGGTGGATTCTCCTTTGCTGGAGATGTTTAAGCTGAGATTATTGCCAACTCACAGGACTGCTGTAGGTCAATCAATCAAATATTTATTACGGTCATAAGACCAGCATAGTAGGTGTATCCTGAACTGAAGAGGCTTCACTGAGCAATGGGTTGGACAAGATGATCTCCAAGAACTTTTGCAACCCTTCGATCCCATGATTCAATGCACCTGCTGTTTCTCTTTGTTATAAGCAAAACACATAAAATGTGATTACACACTTCTTGTATCACCTAGTTTGGTCATTAGGCACATATATAAGTGGGCGGGATATGGGGGAAGTGGGGAGAGATAGATACAGACAGACAGACAGACAGACAGACAGACAGACAGACAGACAGACAGACTAATCCAAGGAACCCTTAATGTCATCTGCCTTGAATTATTATGACTTGAATTTCATCATTACAAATACCAGACTGGAGGGCCGTTTCCGATATTCATGGACATTGCACAATATTGCAACATCTTCCAAGACCCACAGTGCTATAAAATCGACACACCCCTTTCACTCAATTGACAGTCTCCCTTCACTCATTTATCCTTGTGGACTTTGGGAGCACTGGATTTTCATACGACTGGACTCCAACCATGAAAATCTTTTACTTCTTTTGCATTGCTTTCTCTGTGGTGCTCCTAGCCACTCCAGGTAAGATGCAGATTAAGGGTTATATTTCAACCATGGTGTTCCAGCAATCTCGGGTGGGTTTGCAACATGACCAGCTCTAGTGCATGGATGCCCCAAAGTACATCCTCAGGAGTTCCTCAAAGGCCTTTTGCCTTTTGATTGATTGTTTCCAGACAGGGAGTGACTAGCACTACCACTAACGAGACACTGGGCAACTATTCTGTCTTTTTCAGCTTACCAAATTTTCAACAGTAAGCAGTGGAAAAAACATGGGAGGGTTATCAATGGAAGGCAAGGACATCTGGACACCCTTCTAGATTCCATGAATGGGGCAGAGCAATGGCACAAAACACCAAATATTTAGACTTACAGACTCATGGAATCATAAAATGGTAGTGTTGGAAAGGGCATATTCTATGATTCTATGATCCTTGTGGACTGCTTTGATCTCAATTCTGTGATGAAATCAAAAGCTAATACAGGGGATGAATAGCTAATTCATCCCCTCTTAGGTATGTCCCTTCCCAGTTGGAAGGTTTCTGAATGGATGATAGTTAACATCAAACAGAAAATAAGGCAATGATTGGGAAAGAATGGCTTCAGTCACAAATAACTTAAGTCCCATTGATTTCAAAGGACCTACTTTAAGGATGGCCAGGTCTGTAAACAACTGACAAATGTGTCTTATATGCTGTTCTCCAGAATGCAGCACAGTGTAGTGATTAAGTTATAAACCATAGGGATGTGCACTGACCCCCGGATCGGATCGGATAGTGGATCGGAATCGGAATCAGACCTGGTGGGTCGGATCGGATCGGATTGGATCAGAGGTTGGCCGGATCGGATCCGATTCCGATCCGAAAATCCGATATCCGATTTTCGGATCGGATGCCTTTTAGTCACATTAAAATTGATTTTGGAGGGTAGAAAAGCCTGTATCTTTGTTATTTTTTAAGATAGAAGCATGAAACTTTGTATAAATGAAGATGGGATGTTGCCAATCATGTGCCCAGAATTGCAGACACAGGGATGCAGGCGTTACTTGTAAGTAAGGCATTGAAAAAGTCACTTTTTCATCATCCATCTGCTTCTTTTTCAATTTACTCCTCTGCTCCTTTTTCAATTTACTCTTGTGTCTCAGGAGCATGTGAAAAAGGGTTTTGGTTTGGCAGGTAAGTTGGGGAGCACACTGAAGGGCTGTCGTACTTTACCCTCTTTTGCAGACAGATGGGCACAGTTTAACTGAAATGGCAGTGAAAGTTGGGTTTGCCCATTGAATGCACATCCCGTCCCCAGAACTGAACCCAAACTTGGGGAGCAAACAGGTCTCGGTTGCTCTGCCCCCTTTTATCAGACAAAGGGGCATGTCCCTCACTGAAATGGAACTGGCTTGTGAGTAAGGAAGACCATTGCAAAGTTCTCTGTCATTAGATGCTGTCCTTAAAAACACCACTACCGTCAGGAGCACACAGAAGGGGTGTACACATGGGTGGAGTGTAATTGAACTTTGGGGACTCTGTAGAATTCTATTTGAGGGGAACACCCAGCCTCCCTTAGCATAAGCAAGTGGAGTGGCGTGCTACCCTCGGCTTGCAGGTCAGATTTGGCAGACATCAGCAACAGCAGGCACGCAGGCAGGCAGGCATACAACGGGCGAAATCAGGAATGCAACGGAATGCAACGGAACGCAACAGAACACAAAGTCCCATGGCTTATGCAAGGAGGGTGGCGGGCTCTCCTCACAGGTGCCAGGATCTGGAAGGCAGCAGGCAGCAGCAGCAACAGGCAGACATTCAATGGGCAAAGTCTCTCCTGTCCGGGGCACTGTGGCACAGAGTTCCATGGGCTGCAAAAGAAGAAGGGAAAATAAAGAATGAATATTATATGAATACTTTAACAACTGCCTCCCTCCCACCCAGGACTGTCCTGTTGCAGTCCCATGTGCCCACGTCCAAGTAGGCACATGGGGCTGCCTGCTTACTCGGAAGTAAGCTGGCAGACAACCCCACTTCAATTAGGTTGCAGGTGCCCCCCATTTACTTGACACTTACCTTAGTCGTGCGGGCATCGTGGATAAGAGGGCCACTTCCAGGCGGACAGTGATGGGCAGGTGGGCAGTCTGGATTCCCTTCTCTCCTGGGCACTGTGGTGCAGCATTCCATAAGCTGAAACAGAAGAAGGGGAAAAAAAGATTAGATAACAAAATACTTGAACAACTAGCTCCCTCCCACCCATGACTGGCATCTGGCTCTTCTCGTGTGCCCACGCCCAAGTAGGCACATGGGGCTGCCTGCCTGCTTACTCAGAGGTAAGATCTCTGACAGCCTCTTACCTTAGTTGTGCGGGTGACGTGGATCGATGGGCCACCTCCAGGCTGGCGGCCGGTTCTTGGCGAAGACGGTCTGTTTGGATTCCCGTCTTTGATGAACACGTGGCACAGAGTTCTGTAGGCTGAAAAAGAAGAAGGGAAAAAAAGAATGAATATAACAATAGTTTAACAACTGGCTCCCTCCCACCCAGGACTGGCATCTGGCCATTCCCGTGTGCCCACGCCTAAGTAGGCACACGGAGCTGCCTTCCTGCTTACTGGGAGGTCAGCTCTTAGATAGCCACTTACCTCAGTCATGCGGGTGACGTGGATCGATGGGCCATCTCCAGGCAGCTGTGTCTTTGGGTAGATGGTCAGTTTGGATTCCCAGATCTGCTGTGCGCTGTGGTGTTGAGTTCCATATACTGCAAAAGAAGGAGGGAAAGGAAAGAATGAATGTAAGAACACTTTAACAACTACTTCCTTCCCACCTAGGACTGTCATGAAGCCAGTCCCAATTGCCCATGCCCAAGTAGGCACACCACACGGGGCTGCCTACCTGCTTACTGGGAGGTCAACTCTTAGACAGCCACTTACCTCAGTCGTGCGGGTGACGTGGATCGATGGGCCTCCAGGCTGGCGGCCGGTTCTTGGGGAAGACGGTCAGGTTGGATACCTGTCTTTGATGGACACTGTGGCACAGAGTTTCATAAGCTGAAATAAAAGAAGAGGAAAAAAGATTAGATAACAAAATACTTGAACAACTAGCTCCCTCCCACCTAGGACTGGCATCTGGCCATTCCTGTGTGCCCACGCCCAAGTAGGCACACGAGGCTGCATGCTTGCTTACTGGAAGGTAAGCTCTCAGACTGCCCCGCTTCAGGACACTCTCAGGTGTCACTGCATTGACTGCACACTTACCTTAGTCGTGCGGTCACTGTGGATAGGAAGACCACTTCCAGTCGGGTCCCTCCAGGTGGGCACAGCGGCACGGGCACCTCCAGGCGGGCACAGCAGCACGGGCGCCTCCAGGCAGAGTCAGGCAGACAGAGTGCCAGGTGCTGGCACATTGCACAAGTAAGCAATAGAACCATGGGTCCAGCCCACGCGATCCGGCTACTTCACAATGGCGGTAACCTGGCGGGCGGGCAGTTTTTTTCAATCATATAGCCAAAAAAAAGGCAACACACAGTGACAGCCCTGCAAGGCTGCCACATAGGTCCAAAAGACACAGTCAGAAACAGTGTTGGATGCTTTGTCATCCACTCAATATAGGAGCCTGGAAGAGGAATCCTATCGGTTCCTTCGTTAAGAGTCAGAGGTGCAAGTCTTCTTCTTATCCAAAGTTCTCATGAGCCTATAACGTGGTCTTTTACAAGAAATGCACATGGAAGTGTGGGACCTTCCAGATGGCCTAGAGGGAGTCATCTGAGGCCAATTTCAGAGGCACACGTGCAAGCACATTGGTTCAAGTCAAACAACATAGAATGTGTGAGATGCTTCTGCCTTCCCTCAATATAAGAGGCTAGGAGAAGAAACTAGATCCCTTCGGGATCCTTCGTTCAGAGTTGAGTTACTGAGCTGTAAGCACAGCCAGTAAATAATAGAAAATAAAAATAACAAACATTAATAATTAAAAATTCAAGGGCCTGCCTGAGTTGACTTCGGTTAAAAAGCCTGCCAAAAGGTGTGGAATGGATGAGGGGTGCCTGCTAATTACTCCCCCAAGGGCATGAGGGTGGGGTATCCCAGCAGGGGCAGATTGACCTTTAAGAAGACCAGCTGCTCCACCATCTCAGCGTCCAAGCGAGAGCGGTGGGGTGTGACCATGTCGCCCGCCATGGAAAACACCCACTTGCTTGGAATGCTGGATGGTGGGCAGCTGATTCTATCCATGGCCACCCATGCCAGATCAGGCCACATCTGGCGCCGGGATGACCAGTAGACCAGGGGTTCAATGGAGCCGTCCTCCATCAGCTCCTCCAGTTAACACAACACTGCTGCTACAGCGTCATCCTGGCGGTGGCTGGGTTGGGTGCCTCTATGCCCAACCGCAGCCTGCAAGGCCTTTGCCCAAAACCCCTGGCCTGTCCCCCTGCTGGGTGTGCTGCTGCTGCCACTGCTGGTGGTACTCAGCGGACTCATCGCCTGTGCTTGGGTGGGCTCCTCCTCTGCCTGCCCAATCCTGGCTTCCCAGGCTGCCCGAACGTCCGCCACCAGCATTTCCACCCAACCCGCCTGGGAATTCTGCCCACACAGCCCATCCTTGATGCGCGGGTCACACATGGTGGCCAACATGTACTGCCTCTCATTGTAGAGAGGCTGAACCTGGCGGGATAGCCCTTCCCTCAGCCTTGTCACCACTTCCCGAACCTCTGGCAGGAAGCGCCTGCTGGTGACAGGATCCCCGGCCTCCGGAAACTCGCCCATCTGTGTCTGGAGATGCCTGGCCACAGGGATCACCTGGCTGAGGAGGTCAGTGCTGCTGCTCAGGGTCTCGGTGGCCTCAAGGAATGGCTTGAGGACCACCAGAAGCTGGGACATGGCCTCCCACTGCTGCCTGGACAGTGAGGCCTGGATGTTGATGTCCCTGACCCTGAACATCTCGTGGACAACACGCTGTTGCTCCACCATACACTTGAGCATGTGGTAGGTGGAGTTCCAACGTGTTGCCACGTCCTGCACTAGACGGTGCTGCGGAAGTCCCAGCTCCTGCTGCTTCTCCTGCAGCAACCGACTGCCCTTGACGCTGTGATGGAAATGCCTGGCCACCTTCCTGCAGCTCTCTAGGAGATTACGGATTGGGGGAGAGAGAGGGGCCTTGCTGCCTCCAAGGCCATCCTTCACTACTAGGTTGAAGACATGCGCGATGCAGCGGATGCCCTCAAATCCGCCATTGCGCACCACCTTCACCATGTTGGCTCCCCCATCTGTGACCATGTAACTGCGGGTGTGCTGGTGCCCAGCCAGCCACCCCGATACCATGCGGTCCATGGCCTCTGTAATCTCCTCCGCCATGTGGGACTGGTCCATGACTGCAGTATGAAGGAGGGCCCAGCGGCAGCCCTCCTTCCCAGTCCTGGAAGTCCTGGGTGCTTCCTGCCCTGAGGTTCCCCACCAGTGAGCTGTCAGGGACAGGTAAGCGTGCACTCCTCCTTCGCTGGACCAGATGTCCAAAGTGAAGTGCACCTTCTGTGCCTCTGCCTGGCACAGACAACCGAGAACTAACTCCCTGCATGCCCGGTACAGGGAGGGCACCAGACGTCTGCTCAGGGTGGTGCGACACGGCAGCTTATAGTATGGAACCACAAGAGCCATCAGCCTCTTGAAGCCTGCGTTCTCGACGAGGCTGAATGGCTGGTCATCCAATGCCACCATCTCACCGATGCAATTGGTGATCTGGTTGGGAGTTGAAAAACACCACCTTGTGGCTCCATACTTTCCCCACCCCATCTCTTCCATGGTGGCCTGGCAAAGCCTCTTGGGGATGGGAGCTCGAGAGCTGGCAGAACTTGCAGGAGCCTTCTGCTTGCCCTTGCTAGCATCTGTCTACTGCGAGGTGCCTGCCTCGGTCCCAAGCAAAACAGACTGGTGATGCCTCTGCATGTGGCGGCTGAGGTTGTTGTTGGTGAAGTGGCCTGGCATTTTTCCCCTGCTCACATCCATCTTGCAATGGTGACAGACAGCAAAGCGGGAATCCACTCCCACCTCAAAGTGGTCCCACACCTTGCTTGTCTGTCACTTCTGTGGTGACACAGACTGTCCGCCAGCGCCTTCACTCTGTGGTGTCACAGTAGCAGGGGAATGAGTGGAAGAGAGGATGGATTCTGGAGAGTGAGGCTCTGCTGCTGCCTGCTCTTCCTCTTGCCCCACATCAGAGTCCTCCTTCTCACTCTGAACCGCGCTAGCTCCCACAAGGTCTGGGAAAAATTCAGTCAGCAGGTTCACAGGCTCAGCCACTGAAGAGGGAGCTGGAGATATTCCTCCTTCTTCACGGCCACTGCTGCTCCCAGCACCTGGTAGTTCAAAGAGTGCCCTGCAGGCACTACTTTGAGTTGCCTCTGCCTGCTTCTGCTGCCCCAGTGGAGGACGCCTCAGTTTAACTGGGGGTGTGGAAGCCTGCCTGCTGCTGGTCCCAGCAGCAGTACCGCACCCAGAGCGGCCTCTCCCAAGTGCTGCCTTAGCAGCAGCACCCCTTTGTGTGCCATGTTTCATTATTATTTATTATTATTTTTAAAGTATGTGTGCTTTGCCCACACTTTTTGTGTTTGCTATGTAGCAGCAGGCTACACAGCCCAGCAGCACGCACACACACACTCACCAGCATGCACACACATACACACAGAGAGAGAAAGAGAGTATAGAAATATTTTTTTGTTATTTTTGGGGGTTTTTTTCAGAGAGAGAAAAAGAAAAACAAACACACTCACTCCCAAAGACAAACTACAGATATTTTAAAGACAAACAAACAAACAAACGTGCTATACAATAGAGAAAAAGAAAGAGCGAGAGAGCACAAGGAAAGCAGAAAACAACCAGAAACTCCTCAAATGCCTCCAAATTCAAATGTCTCACCAGCTCCAAACAAACACTCCTTCACCTCCAACTCAATACACCCCACAGAGAGCCAAAAGCGAAAGACTGATAATATATACTGGGTTTTCTACTAAGCCCTCCTCCAGCATTGCAATTGGAGGCTGAAGAAAGTCTTAACAGGATTGGGTGATTCAGTCATGTAGTCTAAAGCACAATTGGTGGATCAAGCTGTCAAACACATACACACACACACACAGCCTCCCCCCCCTACTGGAAGTTTAAAATAATAAAGTTTAAAACTTTGTTTGCCACTAAAGTCTTGCACCAATTTCTCTGTAATTTTTAACGCATGAGGGGACATAAGTACTATCCCATGTCAGCAAGTTTCAACTTTATACCTCTTAAAACAAAAAGATTACACAGCATATTCTCTTTCTTGGCTGTAAGTCCCATATAAAATGCCATAATAAACCTTTGTTTGCCACTAAAGTCTTCCACCAATTTCTCTGTAATTTTCAACATATGAGTAGACATGAATTCTCTCCCATGTCAGTGAGTTTCAACTTTCTACCTCTTAAAACAAAAAAGTTACGGCACATTATTTTTCAAAGCCCAAAGTCAGTTTAAAACACCATTAAAAAAGATCCAATCGGCTGATTTTTTCTGATCCGGATCGGACCTCACTGGATCAGATTGGGTAGGATCGGATGGTTGGTCGGATCAGATCAGATCGGATCATTTTCTTCCGATTTTGGGGCGGATCGGATACGGATCGTGTATCTGATCCGATCCAATGCACATCCCTAATAAACCATGCATAATATAATTTCTGTCCCAAATCTTTAACCTAGTTTTGTCATGTGTTCATCTCACTGCCCTGGCCCAAACCCACATCTGCAACTGGGGAACATTAATGCTGCTAATTGTACTAATACTGCTGCGTACATATCCCATTGCCACCCCAAATCTAATTAATGTAAAGCTGAATGGAAAATACCTAAATTAACATAAAGGTATATGAGGTATATATCCCATCTTTTGGCTAATGGGGGCAACATGTGCAGGATTCATCTCAGGAGATGTTCCCACTGGTGCAATGAAAGCACAATCCAACTCTATATCTTTTTCTGTCAAATGACCCTTAGATACATTTTATCCAAATTATCCAATTTGTAGACAGAATGCAAGCAGATGAACCTTCCTCATACTGAGTCAGACCATGTGGCCTAACTAGCTCAAGATCATCTGCACTGAGCGGCTTCAGACATCCCAGTTTTCAGAAAGGAATATTTCCAAACCAAACGTGGTAATGCCTGGTGGAGCCTTCTGCACACAAAGCATGTGCTCGTGCCCTGAGCTACAGACTCTCTCCATTCATGGAACTGAGAAGCCATTGTAAGTTAGGAAATGTTCTGAAAATGGTCATGGAATAAGGGGAGAAGTCCTCTTCTGCATCAGTGCCTGATTAAAGAACAGAAAGTGGAGAGTAGGAATAAATGGTAAATTCTTCCAATGGAGGGTAGTCAATAATGGGGTCCCACAAGGATTGGTACTGGGACAAATTCCTTTGAACTTGTTCATCAATGTTCTGGAATTAGGAGTGAGCAGTGAAGTGGCCAAGTTTCCCAATGACACCAAATTATTTAAGGTCATTAAAACAAAAAAGGGATTGTGAGGAGCTCCAAAGGGATCTCTCAAAGCTGGGAGAGTGGGCATCCAAATGGCAGATGCGGTTCAATGTCAGCAAGTGTAACGTGTTGCACGTTTGGGCAACCAAATTCCCAACTTCGAGTATGAGCTGATGGGATCTGAGTTGGCAATGACTGACCGAGAAAGAGAACTTGGGGCTGTGGTGGACAGCTCAATGAAAATGTCAACCCAAGTGTGTGGCTGCTGTAACTCCATGTTAGACATTATGAGAAAAGCAATTGAGAATAAAACTACAGGTATCATACTGATTTTATTTATATCTATGGTGTGATCTCACTTAGAATACTATGTACAGTTCTGGTCAGAACACTTAAACAAAGATATTATAGAGCTAGGAAAAAAAGTGCAGAAAAGGGCAACTAAACTGATCAAAAGGCGGGAGCATCTAACCTATGAGGGAAAGTTACAAATAGGGCAGTGCACAGCCCCCCAGACGCGCCTCGGAGGCCGTTTTGGAACCTCCAAAAAGGCCCAGATTTGACTCAAGATGCTCCAGGGGTTGCCTGCCTTACCACAGCACCAAAGCCAAGGTGAGATACTCCCCCACCCCAACCCAAAGGAGGTCAGACTTCCAGGTTGCAGGGTGCTGGGTCTGCAGCCAGCACCCAAGAAAGCCAGGATACTCAATTCCCTGCTTCCCCTTCACAGCCCCTGCTGCTCCACACCACCCCCTTGCACTTCCCATACACCCAAAACCCCAAACCCATTTCCCCTTTACAGCCATCTGAGTTTGCAGCCATAGATATACTAAAAGTAAAGAGCACCATGAGAACTTTAAATCATGGCCTAGCTCTCAGGAGGAGGATATGTTTGCAGGTAAGTCCCAGGAGCAGTGTAGGAAGCTGGGAGGCAGGGACGGTGGGGGGAATAGGGAAGTGAATCCACTGAGTCCAGTGAAATCACCTTTACTCAAGGCTGGCATTTTGCCCTGCCCTGCCCTGCCCTGCCCTATCCTGCCCTGCTGTGAATGGATCTGAGACATGTTGCGGCTTCAGTGCAGATCTGCTTCGGCCTTGGGGTGCCTCAGGCTGACCTGGTGCCATTCTGGATTCAGGCCGAGGCGGGATTCATCCCAAAGTATTGCACATCCCTAGTGACAACAGCTGGGATTCTTTAGCTTGGAAAGCAGGAGGGTAAGGAGTGATAGAGGTGTACAAAATTATATATGATGTGGAGAATATGTATAGGGAGACACTATTCTCCCTCCCATAATACTAATGCCTCGGGTGATCCCATGAAGTTGTTTGGTGGGAGATTCAGGATAGAGAAAAGGAAGGACTTCTTGACACAGCGTCTAGTTAATCGATGGAATTCACTATCACAATATGGAGTGACGGCCACTAATTTATTATTATGCATTTAGTTATATATCTTTAAAAAGTGAGAATTATAACTTCTAAAATGAATGACTAGGCCAGAGTTTATTCACTATTTGAAGATGCAGGTCTGAGTAAGTATGGTTTGCTAGTTGTTTAGAGTGCCTGGATTGGTGAGTTGTGTGAGAGTGGGAGGAGCTGGAGAGAGAGTGAAGTAGATATGTGTCAGACAAAGAGAGAGAGAGAGAGAGAGAGAGAGCAGACAGGATTGTTTGGGGTTAATTTGACAGGGTTGATTTGGAGGGTTGAATCCAGAGGGATTGTGAGAGGGGGTAGATTGAGAGAGGAGAGGGAGAGAGAGAGAGAGAGAGAGAATATCTGATGAGGTGTTTGATTGATTTAATATTGAGAGTGAGGTATAGCTTTAAGTACAGTTAGTTACAGAGATAGTTTCAAATAGCATCCCCCTCCCCCACCTTCCCCCCTCCTTTTTGGAACTTTTGGAACTTTTAAAGTAAAAACTTCATTGCCACAAAACGCCTGCACCTATGTTTCTGAAATTTCTCACACATGTCAAGCAACATGTAATTTGCAATGTGGCTAAGTTTCATGGTTCTATCTTTAAACATGAACAAGTTGAATGAATAACTGTATTCAACCCCACTCTCACCCATTTTTCAAAAATTAATTGTTACCCAAGGCAAGCCCCTATGTCTCTAAAATTTCTCACGCATGTCAAGCAACATGTAATCTCCAAAGTGGCCAAGTTTTAAAGGATCTATCTTTAAAAATAAAGGAGTAGAAGGCAGAACTGTCTTTCCCCCAATGCAACCCACGTTTCATAAATTCATTGCCACCAAAGGCCAGCACCTACATTTCTGATTTTTTTCACACTTGAGTACCAACATACCATCTGCAATGTGGCCAAGTTTCATGTGTGGATCTTTAAAAATAAAGAAGTTATAGCCATTCCTGGTTCATTTTTCAAAATGTCATAGCCACAAAATGCCTGCACCTATGTTTCTGAAATTCCTCACACACAAGTACCTCAAACCCATTTGCAATGTGGCCAAGATTCATGCTTCTATCTTTAAAAATAACAAAGTTATAGGCATTTTTGTACCACAATACTAAGCTATGGGGAAAATCATTCAAAATGGTGTCCGATTCTCCGATTTTATCCAATTAAAATCGGACCGGAAAAAATGTATCGGAAAAAATTGGAGCTCTGGTGGACTGTATCAGAATCATTAATCAGATGCCCAATTTCCTCTGATTTTAATTGGTATCAGACATCGGATCCAATACGATGCACATCCCTTTTAGCTGTCCCACCCAATTTTGTGTCATCTGCAAATTTGATAAGCTTTCTCTGCACCTCCTCATCCAAGTCATTAATAAAAATGTTGAAGAGCACTGGTCTCAGGACTTAGCCCGGGGGTACTCCACTCATTAACTCCCCCCAGTTTTTAAGGTACCATCAGTAAGCATTCTTTGAGACCAATGCTGTAACCAACTGTAGATCCACCTTATAGTTGTTCCATCAAGCCCACTTTTAACTAGTTTACTGCTCAGAATGTCATGTGGCATAATCTGCTCCAAATTTCTCCCAGTGATTGGTGCCAGAGTAACTGTTCTGTAGTTCCCAGGTTCCTCCTTTTTGCCTGTTTTGAAGAGCGAGACAACATTAGCCCTTCTCCGGTTGTACGGCACTTCATTCATTTCCCATGATTTCATAAAGATAATAAACAGTGGTTCTGAGAGTTCTTCTGCCAGCTCTTTTATTACACTAGGATGAAGTTTGTTGGGCTCTGGAGATTTGAACTTGTTCAAGGAAATTAGGTGTTCCTCCTGTTTATCGATCTCAAACTGCAATCCTTCCCCCTTCAGCTTGTACTTCACTGGCAGTGTTGGCATTCATGGCAAAAACTCAGGGCTTGGAAGATTCTACCTCAGATTTCCGAGTATGATGGGCATTGCGAGGATGGGCTAGGGATGTACCACGTATGCCTGATGCAAGACCTCCCATGTCTCCTGACGTATTAATTGGTTTAAAAGCCCAATGACCTTTACTTTGCCGTTCAAATTACGAGGCTGTTTTATTTCACGCTGCAGCGCTAACAGCATTTTTTGAGGCCTTCAGAATTTCTGAGGTCGTGGCATTGTCAAAGGGCAACAAGTCCAGGAGAGCATTCCAATATTCTGACATGCATCTTTGTCATCAGGAGGTGCATTTACAGCTCAGAAAATCCAAAACGGATCAGCTGGGCAGGGGAATGGAGGTTCATCTATTCTCCACTCCTAAACAAGAGCTATGCCTGGTTAGAGCATGAGAAACCTTTAGTGCATTAAGGGGCTCCTCCACAAGCTTCCTATTTTGCCACCAGGAGTTGTCCCCCTTGACTAAAGACCAATTCTGGTCAGTCACAAAACAGGCTCTTTGCGCCTTAGGCCTGCATTCTGTTTGGTTCGGAACACATTCGTTTAGGATTGGGGCAGCCTCCACGGCAGCATCGCTGGGGTTTTCCTCTTCGCAAATTCAGGCTGTAGGCAGATGGCGCTCCTTAGGGTGACCAGATAAAATCCAGGTCAGGACTCATGTAACTTTAACAGTTGTAGAGCAAAGGGAATTTCAGCCAGTGTCATTTGTATGCAATTAGTTCCTGGTGAAATTCCCTCTTCATCACAACAGTTTAAGTTGCAGGGGCCCTGCCTTCTTTTGTATATGGTCACTCTAGAATAGTGCCTGCACCTTTAACTGTTGTGATGAAGAGGGAATTTCACCAGGGACTAATTGCATACAGATGACACTGGCTGAAATTCCCTTTTCTCTACAACTGTTAAAGCTACATGAGCCCTGACCTGGATTTTATCTGGTCAGCCTAGTGCTCCTCTGCATTTAGGGCTTACAGAAGACAATTCCCAAAGTGACATGTTTGGTTCGGGCATTAACATATTTGTGTTTAATTTTAGATTTCCGAAAAGGCTTTACCCCAATGCAAGTTACAATATGTGGACACAGCATGATCATTTGGGCCAGCAGATAGGTGTCCAGGTCGAGCTTTGGATCCCAGCTTGGATTGAGCCAGCACGCAGCCATTCATTGGCTAGGCAGACACGTAATGTGGTGGGAAAACCTCATACCCACCTTGCTGCAGTATCATTCTGCGCTGCACCCCCTGCAAATCTCGCTTGTTCACCTAGGGGGTAATGATTTGGGCCTGTTAAAGGCCAAGGCCCTAATCCTGCAAGCTTTAGCAGATTTCCAGCTAATTCGCCAACTCTGGCCTTGTGTCAAAATCATAAGGCACTGCATATTGCCCCGGCTGCTTTGCAGAGGCGTTAGCAACCGTTTGGCTTTGGGAGGGACAAGGGTCAATACGGATTTTTTTAAGATCTTAATTGAGCACTGTGATGTTAGCATCTGACATTCTGAAATATGCCGCTCTCGGAGGGAGCTGCATAGACCTGATGGGGTGCATCTATCTGAGCAGGGGAACACTTTGGTTTTGGCAGAATTCCAGAGAAGCCTCTGTGATGCAATTTTGTCAGGGGGGTGGGGAGTGAGTGACTAAGCAGATGTTTGTCTCCCCCTGTGGCGGTAGGTGTGGGCATTTTTAATCTTATTAACGGGGAGCATTTACAGGAACTGTTGGGGTGATGGGTAATGCCTGAGGTCAATCCCTGAGAGCCCCGTGGCATCATTTGGGGGGATAAGGCTTACCTTTGAGGCCAACCCTCCTTGCCTACTCGGTGCCTTGCGGCCCAGGGGGAGGCAACACTGGAAAACCTCCCTATCCCAGAATGGGGAAGCTCGGGCGTGGCGAAATGACAGGCGTCACTTCACGGGCTGTGAATGACTCGCCTGATCCTAGCCATGGCCAGGCTTGACCATACCAAAATGCCCGCTTAGGCTTTCTATCCCACCACCCCACAATTTTTCTCTGCTGAGCTAAATAAGAGTGGCCCGTGTTTAATCCCATGTTCAGTGTGTCGTCTTGTCGTTTCTCACCCTTCGCTTCACAATCTTCTTCCTTTCCTATAAGTGCTTATTATTTGGTTGAGGAGTTCTGCTCAGTAAGGAAGATAGAAAACATTTCTGATTCACGTTTTATCAAGTTCAGCTCCTGACTATTAATCTGTTAATGGATGTTCAGCTGAGCTATATAAATATTTCAGCCCTGGGATGCAAAATCATCCTATCTATCGATCCTGCCACTACAGTTTCCACTGAAGCTACCATGAATGAAGGACTTTTTGCTTATTTTTTCTGTCCTGTCATGGGCTTTGTTAGCTCATCCAGGTAAGATAAAGAGATCAGGGTTGGGCAAGGGAGCAGGTGATGAATTTCTTGCTGTGATTTCCAGGTTAATATTGTAACTGGTCATCTTGTCACTGGGCTTTTGGTTTCTTTTTGCCAGGTGTAGAACTTGGCAATTTTCAAGCTCAGAGTAACTAAGAGCCAGGCATATCTTCTTATTGACTCTGCTGTAATTACATACGCTCCCGCCCCCCCATTTTTGCTTTCAAAATTGCACACAAAACCCTCAGTGGACAGTGGGGAGAGGGTTGGGAAAGGGGAAATTAAATTGACACCAATGGAATTTTGGGAAGACCAGAGTTTGCCATATTGCCAACACTGACTCAACACAAACAATGGAACTTTGCTGGTTGGGTTCCTCTTAACGTTGCAGTATCTTCATCCAAAATAATATAACCCATTGCTGAAACTACTCCCAATAATAATTATAATGGTGTATTTAAACCTTTTCTAAAGAAAGGCATCACTTGACATAATGAGTTTGATTTTGGGGATGTATGGGGGATTTCCTTCAGGAGACTTGACCCCAATTCATGCTGAGTGATGCCCTATGACTTTGGGAACCCTTTAATTTCAGTTTTAGATCTGCTCTGCCTCATCATTTTTAATGCTCTCCATTTCTACTTCTGCATCCAGGGTGATGGGATCTCGCATCACCTTCAAAAGCTGGAGCTTAGCAAGTTCAGCATGTTCTCATCTTTGGGTATATATGGGCTCAGTGTGTGTATATATGTGTGTGTGTGTGTGTGTGTGTGTTCATATTTATTAATTCAGTCAACAACAATGATCTTTATTGACAGTCAACAGACCATTCTCCAAGGTAAAATCATGCTGATTAATCAGTATACAGTATACATATCAGCGTACATATCTTATTGGGAAAGATTGCAGTCAAACAGCCATTTGGGCTCTGCAACAGATAGCTAGGTAGAGAAATTTGATACTTGTATAGTGACATACTTATTATTGCCCTTTAGGACACTAATCATCATAGACTCCATAGAGCGACCAGGGAGACCCTGTGTAATTGGTCATAGTAAAACATTTCTGATCTCGTTATAGAAGTTACAGCAAAATAGGACATGTACAATTGACTCAACCTTGGTATTATTAAATAGGCAGCATCTATTTTCCACTGGTATTTTCTTATACCTTCCCTTGAGCAATTTGGAGGGCAGAGTGTTGAACCTAGCCAAAGTGAATGCTTTCCTGTACTTTGAGACAGTTAGCCATTCCAGGTAAGCCATTTCACCTTTACCAGTGTAATCTGGCAGATCCAGCGTCGCAGGGGAACATGGGCCTCAGGCAGCTCCCGAAGCTCCTGGAGATCTATATAGACCAATCTCTGTTTGATCAATCGTTTGGCACTTCCCAGTTCTAAAAAAATAGATGAGGGAGGGAAAGCCAAAGCATGGTGACCTCTGGACCATCGCTTTGATTCAGGGGGATTCAAAAGAATCCACTAAAACCTGGGATGCCAGAGAGTATGGGGTAAGGGCGTGATACTGGGGGAGCCAGAATTTATTAATTCAGTCAAAGTTTTGTAGTGTGTGTGTGGTTGGCTAACACGCCTGTGTGTGGTATACTCTTCCCTTGGAGGCCTGACTGGTGCCAACATTGGCTTCATTTTGTTGGCAAGTTAAAACACGGATCTTTATCAAAGCCTTTGAGGGCTAAATTCTCCATGGTCACACATAGTTGTAATAGTTTTAAATGGTTTTTATTGTTTTTTAAAAAATTCTACAGGTGTTAATTTGTTAATGATTTAATAGTGTGGTTTTTTTTGGCTGTGTATATTATTTATGTTTACATTGTTCTGAGTTTATATGTATGCTGCCCTGAGATTCTTGTGCTATAGGGCAGGATACAAATATTTTAATAAATAAATAAATACTGTATCAGGGGCAACTTTCCAACCCAATGTCTCCACCCTGGAGAAATCTGTAGCTCCTCAGATTGTTGTCTGCCATGTAGCTTTTTAAGCCACAGGAGATCTGCAAAAGTTTAAACTGGCAATGAGGTGAAGCTAGAATGTGTCACATCTACCAGAGTGTGTCATGTGCACCAGATAAGTCTGGTAGAAAGTTGGCAATTATTTTTTTTTTACATTTGTTTGTTTATTAGTTTTTATTGCCATGAAACATGATTTCCTTCATTTCTTTCTTTAGGGCTTGGTTTTCCTGAGCGCGATATTGACTACTACACATGTATCTTATCGTATAACGGTATTTGCGTACCTCAGCCCGACTGTCCTCTTTTTCACATCAGACCTTCCTACTGTAACCCAGATGGGAGTTGCTGTAGAAGGTAGGCAATATTCCCCAAAAACACTTCTAGCAGATGTGGAAATTATAGACTCTTAAGGGGTCGGGGGAGGGGTCATCTTGTTCAACCCTCTATCATTGCAGGAAATCCAGTGCTATAGCATTCCTGATAGATCCCTCAAAGTTGCTGGTTTTTGGCCTACATGGATTGGTGTCTGCAATCTATGGATCAACACTTTGGGGGGGGGGTATCTACACTACTGCTTTAAAATACTTTGTAATGGTTTTGACAACTGTTGGGGCCCATGACATACTCTATAAACAGTTTTCAAATCATTTTCAAAGTGTTATATCCTGCTTGGTGAAGATCTGGCCTTTGTGTCAAATCTTTACGGTCCCATCCTGGGAATGCTATATCCTTCTTGTGCATTTAAAACTCGCACAACACACAATAACATTTGTTGCGGTATTTTGGATAATGTGGAATAAAAAGCAGGAATAACACTCAGCCTATCCACATTGCCCTTAAAATGACTTATATTCTGTTTAAAAGCATGTTTTTTTAAGTCGTTTCATTACGTGGTAGGACACACTGAACAGTACTTATGTTTCATAGTGACTGCTTCCTCCATCCTCAAAGTGTTCACTGGTGTATTACAGGGTTAATTCCTTGACCCTTCTTCTTTAGTTTTTGCTTTGAAGGCTGCTTGAGTTAGGAGACAGAAGTGTGTGTGTGTGTGGGGGGGGGGGTCGGGGGTCAAGCAGCCTGCAAAACAAAAATGAAAGAAGAAACCATCCCTGACATGTGGCTGTCCAGCCTCTTCTTAAAAACCTCCAGAGATGGAGAACCCACAACCTTCGTAGATAGTCTGCTCCACTATTGTACAGATCTTACAGACAGGAAGTTTTTCCTTGTATGCAATCGGAACCTGGGTAGCTGTAACTTAAACCCATTATTTCAGACCCAGCTTTCTATGGCCATGGAAAATAGTTCTTCACCATCTTCCCTGTGGCAACTTTTATGTACCTAAAATGGTAAATCCTTCCGATGGAGGGTAGTAAATAGTGGGGTCCCACAATGATTGGTATTGGGACCAATTCTTTCCAACTTGTTCATAAATGATGTCCAGGTTGAAAAGCATTTGAAGTGCAAAATGCATTTCCCACAAGCTTCTGGGCAACTATGGCTCACAGGATTCTCAGTCTACACAAATGATCTGGAATTATGAGTGAGCTGTGAAGTGGCCAAGTTACTTAATGTTGTTAAAACACAATGGGATTGTGAAGCACTCCAAAGGGACCTCTCCAAACTGGGAGAGTTGGCATCTAAGTGGCAGATGCGGTTCAATGTAAGCAAGTTGAAGGTGACGCGTGTTGTGGCAAAACACCCTAACTTCCAGTATAACCTGAAGGGGTCAGAGCTGGCAGAGATCTTGGGGCTGTAATGGACAGCTCGATGAAAATCTCAGTTCAGTGTGTGGCAGCTGCAAAGAAGGCAAACTCAATGTTATGCATTATAAAAACAGGAATTGAGAACAAAACTGCCAGTATCATACTGCCTTTATACAAATCAACGGTGAAACCACACTTAGAATATTGTGTACAGTTCTGGTCATGACACCTAAAAAAAAAGATATTCTAGAGCTGCAAAAAGTGCAGAACAGGGCAACTAAAATGATTAAGTGGTTGGAGCATCCCACCTATGAGGAACAGTTACAACAGCTGGGATTGTTTAGCTTGGAAAAGAGGAGACTAAGGGCAGACAGACATGATTGAGGTGTATGAAATTATACATAGTGTGGACAATGTGGCTAGGGAGACATTTTTCTCCCTCTCTCAAAATACTAGAACCCAGTGGGGTCATCCCATGAAGCTGATTGGTGGGAGATTCAGGACATGTAAAAGGAAGGACTTCTTCACACAGCGCATAGTTAAATTATGGAATTCACTACCACACGATATAGTGATGGCCACCAATTTGGATGGCTTAAAAAGGGGCTTGGATAAATTCCTGGAGGAGAAGGCTATCAACTAGGGTGACCATATTTGTGAAACCAAAAAAGAGGACACCCATTGGGGGGAAGGAAAGTGGCTTTCTGGGGCCTCCGGAAAGCATGTAATCTCCCCGCCCACTTGAAAGGTCCCGATTGGCATGGAGGAGAGGAAAGTGTGTCATTCCTATTCCCCCTACTTCTCCAATTGGGGCCTTAACTGCCTTGACTGTGTGTGGGGAGGGGGCAGCAAGAAAGCACAACCACCATTAGCATAGCAAGGGGAAATGATGCACTTTCCGGAGACCCTGGAAAGTACACTTTCCCCTCCTCCACTCAAATTGGGGCCATAAACATCCTGATTGGAGGAGAAAGAATGTCATTCCCCCCTTCTCCAATCGGGCCCCTTTCTATAATGTCTGGGAATGATATGCTTCCCCTTTAAGAGCTGAATTGGAGCAGTGCTAGGGGATGACACACCTCCAGGAAGCACATCACTCCCCTGGCACGCTAATGCCAGCCTTAAAGGGGAAAGTGTGTCATTCCAGGACATTAGAGAAAATTACAGAAAATCATGGGCAGTAAACCTATATGTACCTGTTGCCGGGGCACATTGGCTGGAAGGCGCTGTTGCACCATGTCCTGCTTTGTTGGTCCCTGGTCGACAGCTGGTTGGCCACTGTGTGAATAGAGTGCTGGACTAGATGGCCCCTCGGTCTGATCCAGCACTGCACTTCTTATGTTCTTATGCTAACATGTCTCCCCTCAGTTTCCTTTTCTCCAGTCTCAATGTCCTTTAGCCTGTCATATCCCTGAAGCAGACCATGGGTTATGTAAGGTGTTTTTTTTTTTATCTCTTACTCACAGGGTTTGGATAACATGACAACTCCCAAGTGGAGATTATATACTTATCATGGTTCCCACTCACACCTTTCATGCACCATAGCCTCACCATGGGTTAAATAAACCAGGGTGGGCTGTTGTGTCATGTGATCATCTTCACAAGATAAAGGCACAGTCTAGTTGTATCAGCTGGATGCATTTCTTCCTAGTTGGCTTATTACCCTACTAAGCATATCTTTTTCTGTGGTGTTTGTGTATCCATTCAAACCCTGAAATGTCTTGCTATTGACATTTTTCTTCAGTAAAACTTCACCTTTGTAGAAACGGTGTGGTCTCTTTTGGCAGGGGTCACCCACCCCATATTGAGCAGCCAAACACCACACTACCTAAAGTAGAAAACTGAGATCTACAAAGTGTTGAGGCTGGTTTAATGGCCCTCCCCACTGGTGGCAGTGGAAAGCCCACAGCAAAAGATAACCCAAAAAGGACTTGGGGGACCAGTATTTTGCCTGTTTTCTCTTCCACTCATGAAATTGGGTGTTGCTGGCCTATGAGAGGGTCCTTATAGGACAAATAGTTTCAAGTTACATAGAAAACTGGTGCAAGATTTTCCTCCATGAATGCAGCAAGACAATAGGAGAGATGAAGAAGTACAGGGAATGTTTATCAAATTTGCAGATGACACAAAATTGGGTGGAATTGCTAAAGCCCTGGAAGACAGAAACAAACTACAAAGTGATCTATTATTATTATTATTATTATTATTATTATTATTATACACATAAACTACATCACTTACAAATCATATCACAAACATAACATAAACACAACACATCGTAATCCACCTAAGCAGTGTAACCCTCCCCTGGGACCAGCTATTACATATTTATATATTGTTATACTTAATTAAACATTCTTCCAAACTGCATAGACTCCTGTGATGTTGTACACCCCTTCTCTTTCTCAAATACAAAATCTACAAATAAGCCCCATATATTTCCAAAATAATTTCTTCTCAGTATTCCTCTTTTAACTTTAATATTACTTGTTAACTTATCATTAATAGCAATTTCCCACACCTCTCTATACCATTCTTCTATTTGGTAGTTGCCTTGCATCTTTCATTTCCTAGATAACCTCGTTGCTGCCAACAAGTTCGTAATTAGATCTTTAATATTTTGATCTCCTTTTACTTTATCATAAATTGATAATAAAGCCATCCGAGGACATACCTTTAACTTTAAACCTGTTATCTCCTCTACTTCTTCAAATACTCTTATCCAAAATTTCTGTACTTGATTATAAGTCCACCACATATGGAAATTTGTTCGAATTTCTTGACAACCTGTCCAACATAGCTTAGAATGGTTCTTATCAATTTGATTTAATCTTACTGGTGTTAAATACCACCTCCATACTATCTTATAATAATTTTCCTTTATTCTTACTGACATAGTATTCAAAACTAGGGATGTGTACCATATCGTTAGAATTCACGATAACGATACAATATGCTCTCTATCATGCCTAAAAGTTATGGTGACAATGCGATAGAAAAACCTACGATAATCATTGGAGACGATAATTTTTGGGCAGTTTAATCATTTTATCGGACTGCCATATAAAAATGCCTATAACGTCTGTATTTTAAAAGTTAGAGGCTTGAAACTTGGTCACAGTGCTTATGGGATAAGCCTAAGTATGTGTATGAAATTTGAGATCGATCCCTCCAACTCTTGATTTTATATGATTTTTTTAAAGATCGTTTCCGTTCTGACAGGTCTGAATGAACGCACGGGCCGAGCTGTCATTCTGATCTGTCAGAACAGACACGATCTTTTAAAAGATCATATAAAATTGAGGGTTGGAGGGATTGATCTCAAATTTGGCACATATGTGTAGCAACATGTGCTACACATATGTGCCAAATTTGAGAGCGATCCCTCCAACCCTCGATTTTATATGATTTTTTTACCTTAGGGTGTTAAAACAGGACTTAAAACAAGAACTAAAAGAGGTATGGGAAGAAGCTTTAGAAAATAAGCTTGGAAAAATGCAAGAAAGAGTGGAACAGACCGAGGAGGGAGTAAAGAAAAATGAAAAGCATCTGGAGGAGCAGGAGAAACAAATTGAACTATTGGAAAAGAAAATTCAGGCAAATAATGCAAGAAGCGAGGCCATGGAAAACCAAATGAAAAGGAATAATTTGCATCTCAGAGGACTTGCAATCCAAGGAAGGGAAGCAATTAAACCTTTAATAATGCAATGGTTTACAGAAATCCTCCTATTGTGTGGGATTGTGGAAGAAGCGATAGAAGGAATATATAGGAGATTAGGACCCAGGCGACAAGAAACAAACTTCTCAGGAGATAGGATAATGAAAGAGGCAAGGGAAGTTCTACGCATAGGGAAAAGAAACCACATGCACAGTTACAAGATGGGAAATACTTGGCTCAGCAACACTAAAAGCAAGAAGGATCTTGGAATCGTTGTAGATCACAAGCCCAATATGAGCCAACCGTGTGATGTGGCTGCAAAAAAAGCAAATGCTATTTTGGGCTGCATTAATAGAAGTATAGTTTCCAAATCGTGTGAGGTACTGGGTCTCCTCTATTCAGCACTGGTTAGACCTCATCTTGAGTATTACATCCAGTTCTGGGCACCACAATTCAAGAAGGATGCAGACAATCTGAAGCGTATTCAGTGGAAGGCAGCAAAGATGATCAGGGGTCTGGAAACAAAGCCCTATGAGGAGAGATTGAAAGAACTGGGCATGTTTAGCCTGGAGAAGAGAAGCTTGAGGGGAGATATGATAGCACTATACAAATACTTGAAAGGTTGTCACACAGAGGAGGGCCAGGATCTCTTCTCGATCCTCCCAGAGTGCAGGACACAGAATAACGGGATCAAGTTACTGGAAGCCAGATTCTGGCTGGACATCAGGAAAAACTGACTGTTAGAGCAATATGACAATAGAACCAATGACCTAGGGAGGTCGTAAGCTCTCCCACAGGCATTCAAGAGGCAGCTGGATAACCATCTGTCAGGCATGCTTTAACATGGATTCCTGCATTGACCAGGGGGTTGGACTCAATGGCCTTATAGGCCCCTTCCATCTTAACTATTCTATGATGCCATGAAAGTGGAATGTATAAGATCTGCCTGTACAAAAGCTAAAATAGATTTCCTATGAAGCTTCTAGGAGCTTCACTTTTCCTAGAGGTTCAACCATTCTCGGTTGAACATGCTGCTTTGTGGAAGTAATTCAAGAGGATTACATGGCTATGTCACTCAAACAAGGTGCCTCTGAAACTTGCTTTGATTCTCATTAGAAAGTGCAGTGGATCTAGGACTTCTTAACAGCTTGTAGATGGAGGCAGGGCAAATAATAATATGATGCTTTCCCCCTCTATTCTTCCTAGATTTGGGGAAATGTGGTGATCATTTATTTGGGATTAATTGGGCCTATTCATGCACTTCCTTGCCTCATAACTTTTAAAATCATATTCTGCAATGATTAATGGATTGAACAGAGTGTGTGGAGGAACAGAACGGTAGGGTGACCAGATGTCCGGTTCCCCCCGGACAAGTCCGGAAATTGGGGGGCAAACCGATGTCAGAGGGGATTTCCCATTAATCTTCATTATGTCTGGAAGTTTGCCTGCGCAGGATAGGCTGATATCGGGCCTCTGCTGCCTCTTCAGTGATGGATCTGGGCTCCTCAGAGCTTTTTGCTATTGCAACAATTCACGAGGAGCCCGGATCCAGCGCGGAAGAGATGGCAGAGGCCCAAACACAGAAGAGCTCAAATCGGCCTCTCTCGCCCAGCACTTACCCGGCCTCCTCGTGGGTCATCAAAGTCATGACCTCCAAAAAAAAAAGGCCCAGATTTCCAAGAGGAAGGGGTGAGAAGCGCTCTTTCATCCCCCCCACCCCTTTCTCTGAGCGATCCAGGCCTTTATTTTGGCAAAATAAAGGCCGGATTGCTCAGAGGAAGGGGGGGTGAAAGAGCGCTTCTCACCCCTCCCTCTCGGAAATCCGGGCCTTTAGCTTGGAGGTCACAGTGATGACGTGCAAAATAAAGGCCCAGATTTCCGAGAGGGAGGGGTGAAGAGCGCTCTTTCGTCCCCCCCTTCCTCTTGGCGATCCAAGCCTTTATTTTGGCCTGGCCTGGCCCTGGAGTCCCCGGCCTGGCCTTGGAGCTGTGGCCGCACCGGCAGCAGCAATGGCGCAGCTTCAGAGAGGGTAAGTCATTTTTCTTCTTCTTTTCTTTACCTAGCCTTTGCATGGGGGTAAAAATGTAAGCCTCCAACTCCCTGGGTGTAAGTTCTATTGACCTTAATAAGACTTACTTCTGAGTAGACATATAGGGCTGCACTGTAATTGTTCTAGGCAAAACTAATTGGCTGTGTTTACATTTGTGCTGTGCCTGGTGGCTCAGATAAAAATGTATTCACTTTTTTAAAAATGCCTGGTAATAAATTTAAACCTTTTTTTAGTTGAATAAATTATTCTGCCCTTTTGCTGGTTATATATATTTCTATATTATCAAAACCTCACTCTAAGCAATTTTTTGAGAGAAAATGTTAAAAAGCAGCCATCTATTGCACAGAAAGGCCATCTTTTAACGTTTCTTGTTCATTACAGACACTGATTAAAATTAGTTACCATGATTAATCAACTATATTAGTTTATTCATTTACTGATTAAGACTGTAATCCAGTGCATGCTCAGTAACCATAAGTAGATCAGCTACGAGTCCAACTGGTCTTGTATTTTTGTCTGAATGTGTTTCTTAATTGTAACCTCTAGGGGAGTCTTGAAAAGTGATGTTTTTTTAAAAAAAAATGAGGGAAATGCTGTAAGGTGTAGCCTGAAGATGCTATATGACTGCTAACTGTTGCCATATAGTTTGCATTTTTAGTTTACTTCAAGATTACTAGATGCCAATATAAAGTCACTGTTTTGTATAAAACTAGGGCGCTAAGTTTTTTTTAAAAAAGAGCGATGCTGTTCACTTTGTTATTTAGGCTGTGATCCTGGAAGTAAACTCAGTACAGTAAACTCAACTGAGTTTACTTTTAAGTAGGATTATGCTACGCTGTCTAGTCATAACTACAAAGTTAACCTGAATTAATCTGAACTTCACATTGACTATCCATAATATTGCTAGTATATTAAATGTCTGAGTTGTGGATTGTGGTGTAGTGCTCTCAACCCAGCCTACCTCACAGGGTTGTTGTTTTGAGGATAACATGGAGAGGAGGATTAGGATTATGTACACTGCCTTGAGTTCCTTGCAGGAAAAATGGCAGGATATAAATGGAATAAATAAAAAATGTAAACTCTGTAATCTTGTAACTTGTAGTCAGATGTGTCTATAGTGTTATAGTAACATGGTTTGGTAGAAACTCACCACTGAGGCCATACTGTGGGTGCTTATCACCAGTTCTTCCAATAGTGTACACATAAAAATCTGCAAAAGGCTATGCCTGGAGCAAAACCTTTAACAGAAATTGACTTGTGAAAATCTAGTTTATATTATATCTCAAGAGTTTCAACGTTCTAAAGAGAGCCGCTCTTTCCTGCTGAATATTAAATCACACTGAATAGGTCAGAGAAAAGATTGCTACAATGACCCAATCATTCCCTTACCTGAGAATAAGTCCCATTAAACTCAGTGAGGCTTGCTTCTGGTTAGGGCACAATCCTATGCATGCTGGCTGTGGAATGTTGGGAGGTGTAGGACTTTTTTCTGGCTAGAGGATTGCACTTTTTGCCTCCCTTTCTAATCCCATTTTCTGTTTAGTCTAGCATTGGTGTATCCCCTCCTAACCACAATGTACTTTAGCTATTTTTTTTCTAATCCAGGATCTGTTTTCTTTAGAAAAATGGAAAATAATAGACTTTCTTTTCTATTGATCTTGTATGAGGACAGCAAAAAGAACTACCATAAATAAATTTGTACAGCAACTAAAATACATTTTAGTTTCAGATACATTGAATGTCTCACTTGTTTTTTATTTCAGTGATTTCAACATTAACATTTTTTGTAGAACAGGTTTGTCTTAATTGTGAGGTGTAGAATTAGACATGTGACTAAGGCCACACCCCCTTGGGGGCAGTCATGCCTTGGGGATTGAGTATGTTGGGGTGGGCACGCCTCCTTGAGGGCCGGCCAGGTTGTCCTACTTTTTGGTTTCCAAAATATGGTCAGCCTACAGAACGGTCCTCCATTTTTGTATTTAGTTTGTTTTTTGTTGTTTTTTTTTATATATATATATATTATTGCACTTAACATTTGTGTGGATGTGTGCTGGCCAGTTTCAGCCAAACGATTTAGAGATCAAATGTATAGTTAGATTATAAAAGCCAGGATTTTTGCTTAGGAAACTGAAAGTTTGCTGGATGGACAACTAAAGGCCCTAACTATAGTGCAATCAAGTTACTCGAAGGTAGGAATATATGAGAAATTGGTTTCAGTTCATGTTTGGTCAGGGTTTACCCAATCTGCACTTCCAGGCCTGAACATGGTCTGGAAGACAATTTGCAAATCAAAGTCCAAACATTTTCAAGCCTGCAGTGTGATTTGTGCCCCTGCTCCACCCCACCCCACCCATATGTTTGTCAGCATGAATACATTTGAAAAATGTGTAAGAGAAAGGGTACTTTCAGGTGGAAAAAAATCATTAAAATATACTTTAATACCTCAGAAAAGAATGGATACATTTCTGGGATACACACAATTGATGTATACATTTGGGGGGAAATACATGAGAATAAGCAAACATTTTCATAGAAAGACAAAAATCAAAGTTTGCAATCTGCAATGGACACAGGACAGAAAGGGCTTCATGGTAGAGTTTGGAGGACTTTGATGAGTACAAGTTTTGCTAATTTTCACATCCCGCTTCATGCTTCCTGCACAAACCTGGGCTATAAGATCAGCCTCTGAGGCCTTGCTGTGGGTCTCATCACCTTCTGAGGTGAGGGGCATCATGACAGCAAACCGGGTCTTCTGTGTACAGCTACCCTCTCTCTGGGATTGCGTCCTCCTAGAGTGCTTTGCCCTAACTTCATTTTCTTTGGGGCAGCAGGTGAAATTTCCTTTGTTTCTTTGTTAACAGATTCTTGGAATGTTTGATGAGGAAATGCATTGCAACCAAAGTTCTGAAAGGCGTCAGAGCTTTGCCAAAAGGAAAAGTGGCAAACTGAGTGGTCCCTTCTGGTGTGTTGGGGCAGTTAGCTAAATGGACAGGTCGTATATAAGACATGCTGGAACTTTTTGCTTTCTTTAACTGCAAATATTTTCTTTCATTCTTTTTTAGTCTAATAGAAAATGAGGATCAATGCCTTAAACTTAGGGGTCAGTGTGGAAGTGACTTTGTGTGTCCTTCAAACTTACTTAGAAATGGACGTTGCAGTATTCACCAACCATGCTGTTTTGAGCCCATAGTAAGTCTTAGAAATATTTGCCACTATCTTTTACAAGATTTCAATCTATGTCTATATCCTGTTGCCTTATGCTGAATGTTCCCTATTGCAGCAGATTCACCACCCCTTCAACAAAATGAAGGAGTTGTTCTGAATTGTCTCAGAGACAATATGGTGTAAATATGTGCAGAACATATCCAGCACTTTTCTCATGACTAGCTAGCCTGCCTACCAAAGGGAAATTTCTTTGCCAGCACACTCACAACACTCTTCTAATGCAGAACAGGCTTGGAGAAATTGCCAGCTCAAATCTGTACCCACCGCTACAATGTCTTTCCTAACTCTGTTCATGTGGATTTCAGCTCTGTGAAGTTTACATATCAAGAAGTAAAGTTGCTGAGCAATCCATTCCACCGTGTTTCCTGTTGCTTTTGTTTGATTGGGATTCGGTTAGGTTTTTCTCTGGCATCTCCATGGAGAAGGTGAAAGATGTGTTATCAGATTGCTTTTAACTCTCCTGGGCCCTGTCTTCATGGCACCGAGATGGTACTGCCACCTCCCAAACCCCTGCAGTTCTGCTCACGTGGGGTTGTGTAGGGTAATACCGACACCAAGGAGGAAGCACAGGGTTTCACGCAGTCATCTGAGTATGACAGCTGCCCCCTGCCCTCTTCCTATTGGAAAGTGACCAATCACTAGTTGCTTCTACCAGGGAGTGCCCCCTATATATTGGCCCCAGAAAGAGGTTAGATGGTGGGACAGTCATACTGACCTTGCTCCCAGTGGAAAAGTTTGGTTAGTCCCTGAAGTTTTCAATGCACAGCTTCACAAGAAAGCCCCACAGTGGCTGCAAAGCTACATCAGCATCATATAAGTGACACAGCACAGATTCACAGCCACCATGGGCCTAGAAAGCCCCTTGAACAACTTGGAGCATCAGAAAGGTGACTGAGTGAGACTGAGGAGACAGCTGAGACAGCCCCTGAATTTTCAAAGCACTTTGTCACTTTCAGAGTCTGAAATGTACTATTATTACACTTTTATTAAAGACATTTTAACGTAAAGGGTGTAGTGAAAGAGCACTGGAGTTTAAGAAATAAACCAGTGATTTTTCTAGAGATCCCTGCCAAGAATTGCTTTGAGCTAGGGTGGACAAATCCTACAATTTGTCCTTCACTGGCATTTACTTCTTCTTTTTTTAAAACATAAATAAATAAATTCTTTCTATCCTGTTTATGAAGAAATTTGCAAATGTCTTGCAAAGTCCCTTCACATCATATTAGGTAGGGTGACCATATTAGGGAAACTAAAAAAGAGGACACCCAGTGTGTGGGTGCAGGGGGGAACAGGAAAGTGGCTTTCCGGGGCCTCCTGAAAGCATGTCACTACCCCCCCCCTGCCACCCGATTGGAGCAGGGGAAGGGAAAGTGTGTCATTCCCACCCCCTGCTTCTCCAGTTAGGGCCATAAACTCCCCAATTGGAGCAGGGCACTGGCAGTGGGAAAGCGGGGGCTGGCATGCCTCCAGAAAGAGTAACAATCCCCCTCCATGCTAATGGCAGCCTTAAATGGGGAAGTGTGTCATTCCAGGACATTATAGAAAATTACAGAAAATCCCCCCTGACACCTAAGATAGAACAAAAACCAGGACAAATCCATGGAAGTCCTGTCAGTTGTTCACCCTATATTAGGACACAATCCTATGGGTCACACCTGGGCACTTGAAAACTTCTGTACGTGGGGACGTATAGTATCCTTCTGCCCTGCTTGTTTCAGCTGGATGGCTGTTTTTGGCTGTCTACCTGTGGGCTTCAGAGCAGGAGAGGAGACACCACGTGGCACTTCAAGAGCTGTTTCAACCAACTTCTTCAGTCTCCTCCCCTCCCCGCCCCTGGGACCACACCCTTTCTACCCTCTCCATGCTTGGTTTACTGAGCACAGCGAGGCACCTGCTTTGGTTCAGTCTGCGCTGGCTGTGAGGGGGAGGCTGGTGAGGTTTCCTGTCTCCCAGCTCAAAGCTCAGAACCAGAAAACCAAAAAAATCCCATGTTCCCCAGAAGCGGTCTAGGATTCCTCCCTTAGTTATCCTTCCCCATTATGATGCTCTTTTCAGCAAATGGTGAAACGTAATGTGTTTCTCCTCAAATGCCCAGCATTAACATTTTAAAACTCTTTTAGCATCTTAAACCCATCAGTGCTGTGGGTTTGAAGCATTTGTCATCAATTATATAAACTTTAGCTGAATATCTAGTTCAGAACATCTTATTTCTTTTCTTTCTTCAGAGCGGTGCAGTCATGGGATTTCCGGACAAGTGAAACTACTATTCCTTTAGCACATATAGAGCATGAAGCAATTCACTTCAACTCCAAAGTTATCTCAGCAGAAGGAATTCCTAAATGAAATCTCACATAAGAACACTGGCCATGGAGCCAACCCTTGCAATAAAGACATGCTTATTTGAAATATGTGTCCTTCCATCTGTTTGGGTAGGGAGGGGTAATCTGAAGTCCAGTTACTGAGTTGCTTCATGACGTGGCAGACTCTCCACCACATGCTCATCCTTTTAGGTTCTTTGTGGACCAGTGTTCTGGAAATGATGGAAGGGCTGGAGGTGGCCTTGATTGAGAGAGTTGCAATGTTTTAGAACAGGGTTTTCTTTTCCATAATTAGTGGAGGGCACAATAGTTTCAAATGGGAGCCAGTAAGAGTTTCATTGAAGCACACAATAGAATTCAATCCCTCCTCTAAAGCACAATGAATGGAGGCCCTGGTAAAATGTACCCTTGAGTTAGAAGGTGGGCATGTCAGTCACTCAACCATACTCATTCCCCTCCTCTACTCAGTGATTTAGGGAAACAAAACTATAGATGGATGATTAGCTAACTGGTTCACGATATTTTAATCCATTTTAGACAAATTATGCCAAACTTTTGAGGAGGATTGTTCGAGTTGGCATAGTTGGGATGCAACAGGATTTAATTTTCAATTTGTCATCTTGCCAGTTATCCCATGAAGAGAGAAGAGCTTTGAATTTGGGCATGAGTTTCATCCCCACTCCACAGTAGAATGTGTTCCATACTCAACTTGATTTATTCCGGCTTGTTCGCCAAATAAAATTGAGAGGATTTTTTGGTGGGAATGTCCTTGTTATTTCATTCCCTTTTCGTCCTCGTTCTAAATTTGTCTGTGCATCTTATAACCCTCATATACAATTATTTGAACAATTGGTTTTGAAAGTTCTATGCCAACTCGAACAATCCTCCTCAAAATATTGGCTAAAAGGGATCTAAACTTCGTGGACCAGTTAGCTAATGATCCATCTACAGTTATGGAGGAAGCTGAGAAAGGAAGTGCTATGGTCTTATTAACAGGGATGACTATTTAAAAGAAGTACATAGACAATTACAGGACGAATCAAGTTACAAACCTATTCTCATGGATCCTACTAAGCATATTTATTCTATTACCAGAATAGTAGTGACTGAGGCAATGCTTTTGCAACTAATTGATGAACAGATGTCTTAAGTTCTTGCAGAAACGGCACCCTCAAATACTGGTATTATACATTCTCCCCAAAACATCACATTCTGCCACCAATTATTGGACAGGGGTTATCCACTTCCCATCATTAGGGAAGCCAAGAGGCAGGCAGATGCCAACCCAAGATTTAACTTATTGTCAGACTCAACCAGACCCTTTGAAAATAGAATTACATGCTCCTTTGAGAATTCATGCTTATCTCACGCCATCATAAGATTGCTGCTGAATGCACCAGCGTATCACATGTGGGTTTAAGGAGAAGCAGAAATGTATGACATGACTTAATACATTCTGATATTGACCCCCCCCCCCAAATAAACCACTAGTTGAAATCAAAGGACACTTTAGATGTGGTGGATGCAATTCAAACTAAGGAGTTCCAACATCCCATCGATATTCCGCTTACGGCACTTTTCAAATTGCTTTACCAAATGGGTTACACTCTGTATTCGGACAAGGATTGTTGAGCATTGCTCTAAATTAAAACATCATGTATTATAAGCACCACTAGTACAACACTGTATTGACTATTCTCATCATTATGATCATTTCAGAATTCTGGTGATCGACAGGAACCACATGCACAATTACTATTGGTGCAATTATGACAATCTATTCCTAAGAAGAGAGGCAGAATGGCTTTTCAGATTAAATTCAACACTGCCCAATGGCTTAAATGCCAATATAGGATTCTCCCCATATTTGGGTTAGCCACTGGCTGTTTTGACCTGAGCGATATAAGTGCCTGGAATTTTCTATCAGCTGTATAACAGCTCACCACATCGGAGGCTTCACAATTTTGACTGGGACTTCTAGGTTAGACGTCTACTATTTGCTTTATAGATGTTATTTATATACTCTATAAATTGTATGAGCATATATCTATTTTTCCACAGTAAACTTCTAAAACGAGTTGAGGATTGAAGCCCTCCATTTATCCACTTACAATGGGTAAGTCTGATTAAAACCAAAACCAAAATAAATAAAAAACCAACTCCCCCCCAAAAAACCCAAAACACTGATTCCCCATTTCCAGTCCAGCATGCAGCTGCTCTGAACATGGGTGTGAGTAGCAACGACTCTGAGACTGCCAACCTCCAGAAACTACAGCTGTGCAGGAATGTTCTCTCAACACTTCCAGCCATTTTGGCAGACTGGACTCCATTTTGCATCCTCCACAGTGCAGGTGTGAGAGAGACAGTGTTGTGTTGAGCTCTGAGGAAGAGGAGGGGGAGCTAGTGCTGAGCCAAAATATGTCCTCCAATTTCATGAAAGTTTTCTTCTGTTGTTCTGCCTCATTCTCAGGGTGCTTTATCATTTATAAGTGTGGTGTTCTGCACTCACCTAATCACTACATAGCTGCTGGGGGTGGGGGTGCTCTGTGTGTATTTCCTTTGTATTGCACATCTCTCCATTGCTCTGCAGCCTCCTAGTCAGCCTGCACATCCTGGTTGAAAAAAGCCTCATTGGAGGAATTACCTTATGATGGGCTTTAATTAGGGTGACCATATGGAAAGGAGGACAGGGCTCCTTTACCTTTAACAGTTGTGTAGCAAAGGGAATTTCAGCAGGTGTCATTTGTATGCATGCAGCACCTGGTGAAATTCTCTCTTCATCAAAATAGTTCAAGCAGCAGACTTCTGGTGTAATGGGAAGAACAAAGTGATTTATTCACTGTCTAAGCGGCTGCTGTACAGATTTAATGACCCCAGATCGAAGGGGTTTTGGCTGGAGTAGGTTGCAAGTTGTTTTGATCATCTCCAGAGCTTCAAAACTCGATGGAGGTCACTTCACCAGGAGGAGAAGTGAGGAGATAAAAAGACCCGATGTCTATCGCTCATGAATCACACTGTAACCTTGAGAAAGGGTAAAGAGCTTTCATCATACATTCCCCGAAATTAATTGGATATATAACAACAAAAATTAACAGAAGTTGGGGGAATTTCAACACGATAAGATAAAGAGCAAACAACATAGCTGTTGAATGGAAACAGACTTTTTGTATAAGGGACATGAATACATAAATATTTCTGGAAGAGGGAAATCTTTGTAAGCTGGATGGAAGTTTTGATTCTAAGGAGATGAGAAAAAGAGGCTTCTAACTAGCAGACAATGGAAAATTACAGATTGCTAGACCCAGTCAACATGCCTCTGTCTGGGCTTTCTGCCTGAAGATAGTTGCCATGGAAATGAAGAATTTAGATAAGAAAAAATCTATTTGCTGCAGTCATGACGCCATCTGCTAATGAAACAAATATGACAATGCTTTTGAAACAGGAATAAATTGACTCTAGGGGGGAAAGTATGTTGGTGTGATTCTGACATTTTCTGGGGGGGGAAATACAAGCTAGACTTAATGGAAAAAGTGAAATATGTTATGGGAAAACATAAAAAAGAGTTGGAGGACACTCAAGTTGATGAAAGGGACCCAAGAGAGAAGGGAGGAATTTCAGATAAGTAATACTGGTGGAATTAAAGAATTTGTTTGATACATATCAATACCTCAAAAATGGATTACAAATATTTATCATGGAATATGCATGGACTAAATTCTCCACAAAAGAGGAAAAAATATTTTATCACCTAAAAAAATTAAAACTGGGGATTATCTGCTTACAAGAAACTTATATTAGAAAAAAAGATATAAAATATTTGTATAATAAAGGTCTTGGAGAAGAATTTATTTCCGCAAGCACAAAGAAAAAATCAAGGGTGGTCTTGTACATTAAACCCCATTTAAAACCAGAATTAGTTGTATCTGATGAACAAGGATGTTTTGTGGGTCTAAAAAACATTGTAGATGGAGGGGAAATTATGGTATTGGGGGAGTATGCTCCCAATGAACAAAAAACAGAATTTTATGAATGAATGTCACATAGATTGGAGGACATTTCAAGTGATAGTTGGTATATCTTGTGTGATTGGAATGGAGTGATATCACCACAAATGGATAAACATTCAGACAAAGATATTAAAGGTCAACAAGGAAAGCTTCCAAAAAGTTTTTTGATCTGATGGACAGTTTGGGTTTGGTTGATGTATGGAGACATAGAAATGGTGACTCTAAGGAATATACCTTTTTTCAGTTAGACATAAATCCTTTTCAAGAATAGATATGATTTTGATGTCTAAGACAACACGTACAAAAGTAAAGAGTATAGAGAGTTTGCCAAAATCCTTTTCAGATCAGAATTCAGTATTGATGGTTCTGAAAAGAAAAACAAGTATGTTCAGATGGAGATTAAATGAATCTTTATTACAAAATAAAGTAGTGGTGGAAGAAGGCCAAAAAAAATCAAGGATTTTTTTGAGTTGAATTTGAATAAAGGGGTTAACCAACGTATGGTCTGGGATACAAGCAAAGCTTTTATAAGAGGATATTTTATTCAGAAGAATAGTCAAATCAAGAGGGAAAGACAGAAAAAATGAAAGTTATTATGGATGACATTAAAAAGAAGGAAGAGGAGTTAAAGAGTACACCAAGAAAGGTGGGGATTAGCCACCAGATCAAGTTATTGCAACAGCAACTGTTCATGTTGACGATTAGAGAAATGGAATGGAAGTTAAATTTTATAAAACAGAGAGAATTTGAAGGTGCAAATAAACCTGGATAATGGTTAGCTTACAAACTGAAGAAAGAAAAAGAAAAAAAGACAATACTGAAAATTCAGGATGGTGATACAGAAATAATGGATAATGTGAAGATACAAAGAATATTCTGGCAGTATTACTCAACTTTATATAAGAAACATGAGATGCCACTGGACAGAATAGATACATATTTACAAAAACAGAACTTGCCTAAAATTTCTTTGGGTTATAAACAAATGTTAAATAGAGAGATCACTATGGCTGAAATGGTCGCAGCTATAAAAAGAATAAAATTGGGGAAAATATAGGTGAAGTCAATTTATACTGAACAGAGTACGCAGATCGTTATTAATGGAGATTTGTCAAAACTGTGCAAGATTGGAAGAGGGACTAGACAGGGATGTTCACTATCACCTTTGTTGTTTATTTTGGTGTTAGAAGTACTGAACAGAGCTGTAAGACAAGAAGAAAAAAATGGAGGAATAAAAATTAGAAAAGAATCCTACAAGTTAAGAGCTTTTGCAGATGATCTTGTGTTTACTTCAGAGGACCCATTGAGCGGAATTGGAACTTTAATGAATAAGTTGAATGAATTTGGTGTATTAGCAAGTTTCAAAGTTCATAAACAAAAGACTAAGATACTTACAAAAAATATGAGTAAGCTAGATCAAATAAAGATGGTAGAGAAAACAGGTTTTAATGTAGTAAAAAGGTGAAATATTTGGGCATAAACTTGACAAATATGAACTGTATGTTGTTTCATAATAATTATGTTAAGATTTGGAATGAAGTTAAACAAGGTTTGATAAGATGGGACAAAGTTCAAATGTCTTTGATGGGGAGAATTGCAATAATTAAGATGAATGTTTTGCCAAGAATGTTGTATCTATTTCAGACAATACCTATAGTAACTTCGGAGCGACCATTCAAGCAGTGGCAGAGAGAGATTTCTAAATTTATTTGGCAATCCGAAAAACCAAGGGTGAAATTTAAAATATTACAAGATGCTAGAGAGAGAGGAGGTTTGGGTTTGCCAGACTTGAGGATGTATTTCTCTGCCTGTTGCTTGATGTGGATGAAGGAGTGGATGTTATTAAAAAACAGAAGATTACTAGAATTAGAGGTGCATGATCTAAGATTTGGTTGGCATGGGTATCTGTGGTATGATAAAGCTAAAGTGAATGTAGAATTTAAAAATCATTATGTGAGACGAGCGATTTTGAGAATATGGACTAAATATAAACCCAGACTGTGTCAGAAAATGCCACTATGGATTTCCTCACAGGAGGCTCTTTGCAGGAGAGAATTGGCAAGCACGACTAAATAATAATAATAATAATAATAATAATAATAATAATAATAATTTATTCCTTGCCTGCATCTCCATTTGGATCGAAGCGGGAACAAAAATATGATAAAATACATAAAACTGATTAACAGCATCACACACATTATTAAAACTGCATTAAAACATCCTAAAAACATCCTAAAAACATCCTAAAAAAATCTAAAATTCCACTGGAGATGCCTGCCAGAAGAGAATAGCCTTTAGAGCTTCCTTAAATTCTAAAAAACTGTTAAGTTGATGAGTCTCCTCCAGCAGGTCATTCCACAGTCTGTGAGCGGCAGAAGAAAAGATCCTCTGGGTAACGGATGTCAGCCTAGTCTTGGCCGACTATAGTAAGTTCTTCCCAGAGGACCTGAGCATGCGGGGCAGATTGTACGGGTGAAGGTGATCCCACAGGTAACCTGGACCCAAACCATGTAGGGCTTTAAAGGTAATGACCAACACTTTGTACTTCGCCCGGAAACTAATTGGCAGCCAGTGGAGCGATTTTAAAGCTGCTGTAATATGGTCACCCCTAGGTGTACCGGTGACCAACCAGGCTGCCATATTTTGAACTAGTTGATGTTTCCGGACTAGGCACAGAGGTAGCCCTATGCACAGCACATTGCAGAAGTCGAGCCTCGAAGTTACCAGCACATGTTCTACCGTCTTTAGTTCTTCCAACTCTAGGAAGGGGCGCAGCTGGTGTATCAGTCGAAGCTGATAGTAGGCACTCCTGGCTGTCGCATCTATCTGGGCTGTCATTTGGAGCGACAGATCCAGGAGCACCCCCAAGCTGCGAACACAGTCTTTCAGGGGGAGTGTAACCCCATCCAGAACTGGTTGACACACCTCCAAACCCAGGTTGCAGCCTTTGACAGCAAGCACCTCCGTTTTGTCTAGATTCAGCTTCAGTTTGTTTTTCCTCATCCAGCCCATTACCGCCTCCAAGCATTCATTCAGAGGAGACACACTATCCTTAGCTGACGCTGTTTTCGAAGACATAGAGAAATAAATTAGGGTGTCATCAGCATACTGATAGCACCCCGCCCCATGCCTCTGGATGATCTCTCCCAGTGGTTAAACAGCATTGGGGAAAGAATGGCACCTTGTGGTATGCCACACAGCAGCTCCTTCTTTGTGGAGCAGCTATTCCCAAGCATCACCATCTGGAACCTGCCCAAGAGGTAGGACTGGAACCACTGAAGCACAGTGCCCCCAATTCCCAATCCCCCTGGCGTTCCTGAAGGATACCATGGTCGATGGTATCGAATGCCACTGAGAGGTCCAGAAGAACCAACAGGGACACACTCCCCATGTCAATACTCAAGCATAGATAATCCACTAAGGCGACCAAAGCAGTCTCAACTCCATATCCTGCTCTGAAGCCAGTTTGAGATGGGTCTAGAAAATCATTGTCATCCAAATCTACTTGGAGTTGGAAGGCAACCGCCCTCTTGATCACCTTGCCCAAAAATGGAAGATTTGATATCGTTCTGTAGTTATAAAGGTCCAGGGGGTCCAGGGAGGGCTTCTTTAGAAGCGGCCGTACCACCACTTATTTTAAACATGATGGAAAACTCCCCTCCCTGAGAGATGCATTAATAATATATTGTAATTGTGATCTAACTGCATCTCCTCCCTGGATGACCAGCCATGAAGGACAGGGATCGAGAGGGCAAGTCGTCCTCCTCACTCATCCAAGCAGCTTTTCCACGTCCTCAGTACTCACCAACTGAAACTGATCCAGTGTAATTCTACTTGCAGAGTCTCTGGACACTCCATCGTCAGCCTCTGCTATAACAATAGTTGAAGTATAGTGAGATTTTAGAAATAACAGAAGGAGATGTTCAAATGAAATCAAGAGAGGAGTTATTGAGTGAAGGAAATGCATGTCAGTTGTTCTCATACTTACAAATGTTGGAAAGGTTCGAGATAGATAAAAAAAACCTTGGGTTTTTGAATGTACAAAATCTGAATTTGAGAAAGTTTTATGTACAAATGATGATCATGTTATTTCAAAGACATATAAGGTTTGAGACTGAAGATGAACAGATAAAAGATCGTATGATAAAATGGGCTCAAAATTTTGGATATAATATTACTATGGATCAGTGGGAGAATATGTGGTTCAAAGGTTTGAAATTTACATTATGTACCAGATTGAAAGATTTTTTATATATAAAACGATGTATAGATGGTATATATCTCCGTCAAAATTCGCAAAAATGTATAAAGGGACATCAGGAAGATGTATAAAGGGACATCAGGAAGATGCTGGAACTGTGAAGAGCAGGAAAGAACTTTTTATCACTTATGGTGGACATGTAAAAATGCAAAATCTTATTGGACACAAATGCATAAGGTGATGCAAAATGTATTGTAGACCAAAATACAACTACATCCAGAATACTTTTTGTTGGGGATAATAGACGAACAGGTGATACAAGGTTATGGAACCTTATTCTTATACATGACAATGGCAGCAAGATTGATATATGCCCAGAATTGGAAGAATGAGAAAGTACCAACAGAAGAGGAATGGCTGTTGAAAGTTACAGAATTGGCGGAAATGGCAAAACTTACAGCGATAATAAAAGATAAAACAACAAGTGGGTTTATTGGGGAATGGAAACCTCTGACAGACTTTTTAAAAGAGAGAGAAGGGAAGGATATATTTGCAAGCAGATTCAGTGATTAAATTGGAAGAAAAATAATTGACGGCAGTCGGGTAATTCACTATGTAGAATTTTTTGTTTGTTGGAGAAATACAGAAGGCCATTTTAATGTTTAATGTTGTATTTTGTAGTATTTGTATTTGTATTTGTGTTTTATTATTGTCTGAAAAATAAAAGTTTTAAATAATAATAAAAAAAAAAACAGTTCAAGCTGCAAGAGCAATACCAGACTGACCAGATACAAAAGAGGGCAGGACTCCTGCAGCTTTAACTGTTGTGATGAAGAGGGAATTTCACCAGGTGAAATGCAAACAAATGAAATCTGCTGACAGTCCCCTTTCAATATAACTGTTAAAGATACAGGAGCCCCTGTCCTCCTTTTCATATGGTCACCCTAGCTTTAATTGGAGTGTGTGTGGGGAGGATGTCTATATGTGCCCAAAGCCCTGTGGTAGTTGTGAATCTGTACTGCAGGTGTTCTAGAAAACAGAAGCAGATTCACAGCCATTGTGAGGCTTTCCCTTGAAACTCTGGAGAAAAGAAGTTGGGAGCATACCCCAACTTTTTCCTATGGGGCGAGGCCAGTATGAAGCATCCACTATCTAGCCTCACTCTGGAGTCGTGGCGGAGGCATGGCTGGGTGGATGGCAACCCCTGATTGGTTGCTGTCCACGAGGGGTTTTAGCTCATCATGGCATCAAGCTGCTGGAGAGGTTAACATCTGAAGCTGCCTTATACTAAGCCAGACCCAGTACTGTGCATCCTGAAGGGTCTCTATCCTTCAACTACAGATATCAAGGACTGGGTGTATCTTCTGGTGCATGCAAAGAGTCCACTTAAGATTTTTCTACCTGCGGCATTTATTGTGTGCTCAATATTGCCTACTCATGGCTGTTTACGGGTAATTTAGGTGACAAAGTGGCCCTCCATTTTCACATCTGTGTCTAATGAGCACTTCTGGAGAGGTTTTTTTTTTTTAGAGCAGTGAAAGTGCAGGATTTAATTTTAAAACAATAAGGAAAAACTATTTTTACTTGTGTATTAGGAATGGCTGTTGCTGGATTTTCTGGAGCCCATGGCTCAGCCTGTATTTGAGGGGAGGGTTCCCCTTCAATTTCCAGTTCCACAAATAGTGACTGTAATTTGCATAGTTTAAACATATTGCAGCTGCAGTACTTGCAAATTTCACAAATTGTGACTATAATTCCCGTAACGGCAATTTAAAGAAAAGAAAAACTGAAAATCCATCAGTTGGCCCAAATCAATACAGGGGACAGAGCTGTTGAATGCCCTGTGAACTTTACCCCCCAGAAAGATTTTTCCAACATCCCTATTGTGTACTGGTGGTATTCTGCTATTGCGCAGCACCATCTAGAGGTTTAGTAATAATAATAATAATAATAATAATAATAATTACTTATTTCTTACCTGCCACTCCCTCTAGATTGAAGAGGGAACAACATCAAATATAAAATAAATAAATAAATAAAAAATAAAATATAGAGGAAAAGCAGGGAAGTAAACACACCTAGTGTACTGCTTGGATCTCAATTCTGGGATGAAATCAAAAGCAGACACAGGGGATGAATAGCTAATTAGCAGCTTTATGTAGAAAAGCTCTTAGTTATGGTCCTTTCCCTGTTGGAAGGTTTCAGTCTTTGAATGGATGATAGTTAACATCAAACAGAAAATAAGGCAATGATTGGGAAAGAATGGCTTCAGTCACATATAACTTAAGTCCCATTGATTTCAAAGGACCTACTTTAAGGATGGCCAGGACTGTAAACAACTGACAAATGTGTTTTATGTGCTCTCCTCCAGAATGCAGCACAGTGTAGGGATTAAGTGTATACGCCATGCATCACATAATCTCTGTCCCAAATCTGTAACCTAGTTTTGTCATGTCCTCATCTCACTGCCCTGCCCCAAACCCACATCTGCAACTGGGGAACTTTAATGCTGCTAATTGTACTAACACTGCTACGTACAATATCCCATTGCCATTGCAAATCTAATGAATGTAAAGCTAAATGGAAAATACCTGAATTAACATAAAGGTATAAGGTATATATCCCATCTTTTGGCTAATGGGGGCTACATTTGCAGGATTCTTCTCAGGGGATGTTCCCACTGGTCCAATAAAAGCACAATCCAACTCAACATCTTTTTCTGTCAAATGACCTTTAGATACATTTTATCCAAATCATTCACTTTGGTAGACAGAATGCAAGCAGATGAACCTTCCTCATACTGAGTCAGACCATGTGGCCTAACTAGCTCAAGATCGTCTGCACTGAGCGGCATCCCAGTTTTCAGAAAGGAATCTTTCCAAACCATACGTGGTAATGCCTGGTGGAGCCTTCTGCACACAAAGCGTGTGCTCTTGCCCTGAGCTACAGGCTCTCTCCACTCATGGAACTGAGAAGCCATTGTAAGTTAGGAAATGTTCTGAAAATGGTCATGGAATAAGGGGAGAAGTCCTCTTCTGCATCAGTGCCTGATTAAAGAACAGAAAGCAGAGAGTAGGAATAAATGGCAAATTCTTCCAATGGAGGGAAGTCAGTAATGGGGTCCCACAGGGATTGGTACTGGGACAAATTCCTTTGAACTTGTTCATCAATGTTCTGGAATTAGGAGTGAGCAGTGAAGTGGCCAAGTTTCCCAATGACACCAAATTATTTAAGGTCGTTAAAACAAAAAAGGGATTGTGAGAAGCTCCAAAGGGATCTCTCAAAGCTGGGAGAGTGGGCATCCAAATGGCAGATGCGGTTCAATGTCAGCAAGTGTAACGTGTTGCACGTTTGGGCAACCAAATTCCCAACTTCGAGTATGAGCTGATGGGATCTGAGTTGGCAATGACTGACCGAGAAAGAGAACTTGGGGCTGTGGTGGACAGCTCAATGAAAATGTCAACCCAAGTGTGTGGCTGCTGTAACTCCATGTTAGACATTATGAGAAAAGCAATTGAGAATAAAACTACAGGTATCATACTGATTTTATTTATATCTATGGTGTGATCTCACTTAGAATACTATGTACAGTTCTGGTCAGAACACTTAAACAAAGATATTATAGAGCTAGGAAAAAAAGTGCAGAAAAGGGCAACTAAACTGATCAAAAGGCGGGAGCATCTAACCTATGAGGGAAAGTTACAAATAGGGCAGTGCACAGCCCCCCAGACGCGCCTCGGAGGCCGTTTTGGAGCTTCCAAAAAGGCCCAGATTTGACTCAAGGTGCTCCAGGGGTTGCCTGCCTTACCACGGCACCAAAGCCAAGGTGAGATACTCCCCCACCCCACCCCAAAGCAGGTCAGACTTCCAGGTTGCAGGGTGCTGCCTCTGCAGCCAGCACCCAAGAAAGCCAGGAGCAAGGCCAATCGGGAGTCCATTGGATGCCCAATTCCCTGCAACCCCTTCACAGCCCCTGCTGCCCTACACCAGCCTTTTGCACTTCCCACACACCCAAAACCCCAAACCCATTTCCCCTTTACAACTACCCTAGTTTGCAGCCATAGATATACTAAAAGTAAAGAGTGCCGCAAGAACTTTAAATCATGGCCTGGCTCCCAGGAGGAAGATGTGTTTGCAGGTAAGACCCTGGAATGGTGTTAGAGGCTGGGAGGCCTGGGATGGTCGGGGGAACAGGGAAGTGAATCCACTGAGTCTAATGGAATCACCTGTACTCTATGATGATGATGATGATGATGACGATGATGATGATGATTTATTACATTTATATACCATGCCATAGCCGAAGCTCTTTGGGCGGTTCACAAAAATTAAAAGATTGAAAACTAAAAAGACATATACAAACTTTAAAACCATAAACATACAACAGCTGACATTTAAAACATTTTAAAATCTTAAGCCTGGCCACACTGTCAATCAAAACCTCTACTTGAGCTGTTAAAATGCCTGGGAGAAAAGAGAAGTTTTGACCTGGCGCCGAAAAGATAACAGTGTTGGCGCCAGGCAGGCCTCATCGGGGAGATCATTCCATAATTGAGGGGCCACCACAGAGAAGGCCCTCTCCCTTGTTGCCGACCTCCGAGCTTCCCTCGGAGTAGGCACCTGAAGGAGGACCTTTGATGTTGAGCATAGTGGACGGGTAGGTTCATGTTGGTGTTCCATGGGTAGGATGGGTAGGTTCAAGGCGTTCCATCTGGTATAGTGGTCCCAAACTGTGTAAGGCTTTATAGGTTAAAACCAGCACCTTGAATCGGGCTTGGAAACATACAGGCAGCCAATGCAAGTGGGCCAGAATTGGTCTGATATGTTTGAACCTTCTGGTGCCTGTTACCAATATGGCCGCTGCATTCTGCACAAACTGCAGCTTCCAAACCATCTTCAAAGGCAGCCCCACATAGAGCACATTGCAGTAATCTTACTTGGAGGTTACCAAGTAAGATTACTGACTGAAGCCAGGTTATCTCTGTCTAGCTGGGCCACCAGCCGAAGTTGGTAGAAGGCATTCCATGCCACCAAGACCACCTGAGCCTCAAGTGACAGAGATGGTTCTAGGAGAACCCCCAAGCTATGAACCTGCTCCTTCAGGGGGAGTGCAACCCAATCCAGAACAGGTTGAACACCCTCCATCCGGTCAGAGGAACCCCCCACTAACAGCATCTCAGTCTTGTCTGGATTGAGTTTCAGTTTATTAGCTCTTATCCTGTCCATTGTTGCAGCCAACCATCAGTTCAACACATCCACAGCCTCACCTGATGAAGATGAAAAGGTAAGTAGAGTTGCGTGTCATTAGCGAACTGATGACAACGCACTCCAAAACTCCAGATGACCACACCCAACGGTTTCATGTAGATGTTGAACAGCATGGGGGACAAGACTGACCCCTGCAGAACCCCATACTGGAGAATCCAAGGGGCCGAGCACTGTCCCCCAAGCACCACCTTCTGGAGACAACCTGTCAAGTAGGAGTGGAACCACTGCAATGCAGTGCCTCCCACTCCCAACTCAGCCAGTCGTGCCAGAAGGATACCATGGTCGATGGTATCGAAAGCCACTGACAGATCAGGCAGAATCAACAGAGTCACACTCCCCCTGTCCCTCTCCCAATATAGGTCATCATACAGGGCAACCAAGGCTGTTTCTGTGCCAAAACCAGGCCTGAAACCCGACTGAAATGTATCCAGATAAACAGTTTCATCCAAGAGTGTCTGGAGCTGGCCAGCAACCACCTACTCAAGGACCTTGCCCAGGAATTGAACATTTGCCACCGGCCTAAAGTTATTAAGATTTTCTGGGTCCAGGGAAGCTTTCCTCAGGAGTGGTCTCACTACTGTCTCTTTCAGATGGTCTGAGACCACTCCCTCTTGTAGAGAGGCATTAATCACTTCCCTGGCCCAGCCAGCTGTTCCATCCCTGCTTGCTTTTATAAGCCAAGAGGGGCAAGGATCCAATACAGAGGTTGCTGCACGAACCTGTCCAAGCACCTTGTCCATGTAATTGAGCTGTACCAACTGAAACTCATCCAAGAAAACAGGACAATCCTGTGCTCTGGATACCTCACTAGATTCACCTGCTATAACACTGGAGTCTAAGTCCTGACGGATGCCAAAGATTTTATCCTGGAAGTGCCTAGCAAATATATTACAGCGAGCCTCAGATGGTTCCTTGGGGCCAACATGTAAAAGCCCCTGGACAACTCTGAAAAGCTCCACTGTGCAGCAGATTGATGATTAGTGGCAGCAAAGTATTGTTTTTTTGCTGCCCACACTGCCCCTGAATACAGCTTACCAGAGACACTTACCAGTGTTTCATTGCATCCACCAGGAGTTCGTCTCCATCTGCCCTCAAGCCATCTCCTATTTTGTTTCATCACTCTCAGCTCCAGGGTATACCACGGTGCCATTCGAGCTCTACACAGGAGAGGACACTCAGGAGCAATCATGTCAACTGCCCGGATCATTTCTGCATTCCACAAATCAACAAGGGTTTTGACAGGAGAGCCAGCCCTATCAGCTGGAAAACTCCCCAGAGCCCTCTGGAAACCATCCAGATCCATTAGCCTCCGGGGCATACCATCTTAATGGGTCCCCCACCCTTGCAGAGGGGAAAATCTGCTGTAAGTCTAAACCTCAGCAAGTGGTGATCTGACCATGACAGAGGAGTTGATGTAAAGTCCCCCACTTTCAGATCACCATCTCCATGCCCAATGGAAAAAATGGGCCAGTGGCATGTTGGGCCAGTGGCATGTTGGAACAGTCCCATGGTTGTCATGGAAACCATGAAATCCTGAGCCAACCCAGATAAAGTGCCCTTGGCATGAATGTTGACTTCCCCCAGAACCAACAGTCTGGGGGTCTTCAACAGTGCACCCGAGACCACCTTTGCCAGCTCACCTAGGGAGTCTGTTGAGCAGCGGGGTGGGTGGTACACCAACAGAATCCCTAATCTGTCCCATTGGCCCAACACAAGGTACAAACACTCCAGACCAGTAGTCACATAGACAGGGATCCCGCAGATGGGGATGGAATTCCTATAGACCACAGCAACCCCCTCTCCCCAGCCCTCAAGTCTACCCTGATGCTGAACCAAGTACCCCGGTGGGCAAAACTGGGAGAGACTAACTCCTCCCTGCTCTCTCACCCAGGTCTCGGTAATGCAAGCCAGATCGGCTGCCTCGTCCACTATTAGATCATGGATGAGGGAGGTCTTATTTTGCACCAATCTGGCATTTAAAAGCAGCATCCGGAGACCCGAGGGCTGGCTGATAGGGCAACCAACAGACCTGTGGATGTGAGGGGGACTGGAACAAGGCACAGGCATTTGCTGCCTGGGCCGTGTTCCCCTTACCTGGCAAGTCCTCCTCACAGCGCCATATCTCCCTCTACCCATCACTACACCAATTGGGCCCCCCTCAGATCCACCCACTTGGCCCTCTATCCTCCATCCAAGGCACATATTACAAGCAGCAGGCAGCAGGCACACTCCTCTCCTCCCCTGGCAGTAGGCCTCCCTCTCCTGCAGGTGGTGGCTCAAGGCTTGCATTTTGCACTGCCCTGCACTACAATGCCATGAATGGGTCTGAGACATGTTGAGGCTTCAGTGCAGATCTGCTTCAGCCTTGGGGTGCCTCAGGCCGACCCGGTGCCACTCTGGATTCAGGCCGATCCGGGATTCATCCCAAAGCATTGCACATTCCTAGTTACAACAGCTGGGATTCTTTAACTTGGAAAGCAGGAGGGTCAGGAGTGACAAAGATGTACAAACTTATATACGATATGGAGAATATGTATAGGGAGACATTTTTCTCCCTCTCCCATAGTACTAGAACCTGGGGTGATCCCATGAAGTTGATTGGTGGGAGATTCAGGACAGATAATATGAAAGACTTCTTCACACAGTGTCTAGTTAATCGATGGAATTCACTATCACAAGATGGAGTGATGGCCACTAATTTGGATGGCTTTAAAAGGGGTATGAATAAATTCCTGAAGGAGAAGACTATCAATGGTACTAGTTTCGAATCCATGGTCTATCTCTAGTATCAGAGGTAGTAAGCCTATATACACCAATTGCTGGGCAACATGGGTGGGAGGATGTTGTTACACCATGTCCTACTTTGTTGGTCCCTGGTGGACAGCTGGTTGGCTACTGTGCAAACAGAGTGCTGGACTAAATGATCCAGTATGGCAGTTCTTATGCTCTTGTGTTCTCAGATTTGCTGCCTATCACATATATGTTATAATTTTGGAGATGATCATGATATTCAATAGCAAATGCTAGTCATCTCTTTCTCTTTAGTGTTTGAATGTCCTGTGATTTCAGTTTTCCAAATAATTAATCATTCAGAACCTTTTATGGTCATCATGGTGAGCTCATCACTGTCTTCTGCTGAGCAATATTAAACATTTTAATATCCTACATGTGCTTATAATTTGGTTGAGTAGTTCTGCTCAATAAGGAAGGTAGCAAACATTTCTGTTTCACGTTTAATCAAGTTCAGCTGATGACCATTAATCTGGTTATGAATGTTTGGCTGAGCTATAAATATTTCAGCCCTGGAATGAAAAAAAATATCCTACCTATTGAGCCTGCCACTGCAGTTTCCAGTGAAACTATCATGGGGAACTTTTTCCTTATTTTTTCGGTCCTTTTATGGGCTCTGTTAGCTCATCAAGGTAAGATAAAGAGATCTGGGTTGGGGAAGGGAGCAAGTGATAAATTTCTTGCATGATTTCCAGATTAAAATTTAAAAATATCTGTATATCAAAATGCTTCATTTTGTGTGTTCACAAAATCCTAGAATTGTAGAGTTGGAAGAGGTCAATAAGTCAATCGAGTCCAACCCCCTGTTGAATGCAGGAATCCACCTCAAAGCATACCTGAGAGATGGCTGTCCAGCTATCTCTTGAATGCCTCTAGTGTGGAAGAGCCCAAAACCTCCCTAGATAATTGTTTCCATTGTCATATTTTTCTAACAGTCAGGATGTTTTTCCTGATGTCCAGCTGGAATCTAGTTTCCTTTTACTTGAGCCTATTATTCCGCATCCTGCACTATGGCATGATCAAGAAGAGATCCTGGCCCTCCTCTATGTGACAACCTCTCAAGTATTTGAAGTGTGCTATCATGTCTCCCCTCAATCTTCACTTCACCAGGCTAAACATGCCCAGTTCTTTCAGTCTCTCCACATAGGGCTTTGTTTAGAGACCCCTGATAATCTTTGTTGCCTCCTCTGCACCACCTCCAGCTTGTCTGCATCCTCCTTGAAGTGTGGTGCCCAGAACTGGACACAATATTCAAGATGAGTGCTGAATAGAGGGGAACCAATCCCTCACACGATTTGGAAGCTATACTTCTATTCATGCAGCCCAAAATAGCATTTACTTCTTTTGTAGCAACATCACACCGTTGGCTCATATTCAGCTTCTGAACTACAACAATTCCAAGATCCTTCTGGCTTGTAGCATTGCTGAACGAAGTATCCCCCATCTTGTAACTGTGCATTTGGTTTCTTTTTCCTAGGTGTAGAACTTGGCATTGAACCCTATTAAATTTCATTCTGTTGTTTTCAGCCCAGCGTTCCAGTCTATCAAGATCACTTTGGAGTTTGTTTCTATCTTCTAGGGTATTAGCGATCCCACCCAGTTTTGTGTTGTGTGCAAATCTGATAAGCCTTCCCTGCACCTCCTCATCCAAATCATTAATAAAAATGTTGAAGAGCACTGGGCCCAGGACTGAGCCTTGAGGTACCCTGTTCGTTATCTCTCCCCAGTTTGAGAAGGTACTTTAGCTAGTTTGCTGATCCAGAATGTCATGTTGTATAATCTGCTCCAACATTTTCATGGGGAAGGATGTCAGACTGACTGGTCTGTTCCCAGGTTCCTCCTTTTTGCCCTTTTTGAAGATAGGGACAACATTAGCCCTCCTCCAGTCATCTGTCACTTCACCCATCTTCCTTGGTTTTGCAAAGATAACAGACAGTGGTTCTGAGAGTTCTTCTGCCAGCTCCTTTATTTCTCTAGAATGCTGTTTATTGGGCCCTGGAGATTTGAACTCGTTCAAGGAAATTAGGTGTTCCTTGACCATTTGTTCATCAATCTCAAACTGCAATCCTTCCCTTTCAGCTTATACTTCACTTTTGCTGGGGGGGTGGGGTCCTAGACCTGCTTTTGGGAGAAGACTGAGCCAAAGTTGGAATTGAGCACTTTGGCCTTTTCTTTGTCACCTGTTACCAATTTGCCATCCTCATGAAGCAGTTGAACCACCATTTCTTTCCTCTGTCCTTTACTATTCACGTATCTGAAGAAAGCCTTTTTATTGCTTTTAGCATCCCTCGCTAGCCTCAGCTCCTTCTCAGTTTTAGCCTTCCTGACACCATTCTGGCACTTCTATGCTACCTGCCTGTGCTCTTCTTCTGTACCCTGGCAAACCTTCCACTTCCTATATGTATCCTTTTTTATTTTCAGGTCATCTCTAAGCATTTTGTGGAGCCACATTGGTTTCTTCTGTTGTCTTCTATCTTTTTTCCTAGTTCGAATTGTTGTTGGAATTGTTTGTAATTGTGCCTTTTAAATTTCCTTTTTAAAATCTCCCATCCATCATGGACTCCTTTTCTCATTAGGGTCAATTGCCATGGGACCTTACTTATCATAGCTCTGAGTTTATTAAAATCAACTTTCCTAAAATTCAGAGTGTGTGTTTGTCTACACTCAGCTTTTGCTTCCTTCAAAGTCAAGAACTCAAGTAGGACAAGGTCACTTTCCTCCAGAGTTCATGTAATTGTCACTTTATCGACTAAGTCATCTATACTATTTAATACAAGTCAAAGATCCTTCCTCCATTTTCTGTAGGAGAAAATTATCAGCCACACATGTCAGGAATTTCTTGGAAGGACCACGGCAGAATTTGTCTCCCAACAGATGTTGCGGTAGTTGAAGTCTCCCATTGCTACTGCATCACCTTTCTTTGAAACACTGGCATTCCCACCCCAAAAAAGTTTCATCCTCATCTTTTTCTTGATTGGGTGCTTGGTAGTAGACTCCAACTATCATGCTCCTTTTAATCCTTGCCTCTCAATGGGGCTACCAGGCTTGAGTGTTGAGTGCAAGGAAGCTGTAAAATATCCACCAGCCACCTAATTAGATTACTGTCTAGCTTGTATCTAGCTAGCTAATGTGAAACAGGAAGCAACGACATTGCCATGCTGTATCATATGGTTTTTTTTTAAAAAAAACCAAGAACTATCAAACAACCAAGCCCCACTATTCTATCCCCTGAAAGAATTTACCCTTCCCCATCTACACTCTCCCAAAATGAAAATATAAGAAGATAAGGTGAAATGTGAATAAGTCATTGTATAACAACATATATATCTATTGTTCAGATTGGGCAATTCTCATGCTCAGAGTAACTAAGAGCCAAGCATATCTTCTTATTGACTCTTCTGTAAGTGAGAGGGCCTCCTGTTCAGATTGGGGCCATCACACTCTGTTAAAGGAGGAATAATGTCCCCCCTGCTTTTTGCTTTCAAAATTGCACACAAAACCCTCAGTGGACAGTGGGGGGAGGGTTAAGAAAGTTGAAATTAAGTCTTCACTGACATGAATGGATTTTTGGAAAGACCAGAGTTTTCCATATTCCCTAGTCAGTGCCAACACTGACTCAACACAAACAATGGAACTTTGCTGGTTGGATTCCCCTTAGCATTGTGGTATCTTCATCAAAAGATAATATACCATTTGCTGAAACAATTTCCAAGAAGAAGAAGAAGAAGAAGAAGAAGAAGAAGAAGAAGAAGAAACTATATAAACTTCTTCTAAAGAAAGGCATTGCTTAATGTATTGAGTTTGATCTTTTGTTGAACTGCTTGTGTTGGATACTGCATGCCAAGACAGGAAGGACCACCCCTATGTTCTCTGAACTTTGGGATTCAATGAGAGATTTCCTTCAGGAGACTTGAGCCCAATTCATGCTGAGTGATGCCCTATGACGTTGGGAACCCTTTAATTTTATTTTTAAATTCGTTCTTCCTTGTCATTTTCAATGCTCTCTATTGCTACTTCTGCATCCAGGGTGATGGGATCTCCCATCACCTTCAAAAGCTGGATCACGGCAAGTTCTCATCCTACCTTCAACGTTCATGGGTGCAAAATGCTAAATGAGATGGGAATCACATCTAATTCATCACCTTGTATACTTATTGATATCATACATGAAAGTTTATGGTAGATTCACTATGCGTATATATGTGCCAGTGTGTGTATGTGTGTGTGTGTGTGTATGTATTCATATTCATATTTATTAATTCAGTCAAAGTTTTGTAGTGTGTGTGCAGTTGGCTTACATGTATGTGTGTGGAATACTCTTACCATGGATGCATAACTGGTAAAGACATTGACTTCATTTCTTCAGCAAGTTAAAACATGGCTTTCTCTCAAAGCCTTTGAGGGCTAAATTCTCCACAGTCACACATAGTTGCAGTTATTTGAAATTGTTTTTATTGCTTTTAAAAAAAATTTACTGCTTTTAATTTGTTAACGATTTAATACTGTTTTTAGCTGTGTATATTATTTATTTGTACATTGTTCTGTTTTCGTCTATATGCCGCCCTGAGATCCCTGTGAGATAGGGTGGGATACAAATGTTTTCATCAATCAATCAACCAATCAACCAACCACTAAAAACAGTATAAGGGGCAACTTTCCAACCCAATGTCTCTACGCTGGAGAAATCTGTAGCTCCTAAAATTGTTGTCTGACATGTAGCTTTTTAACCTGCAAGAGGTCTGCAGAAATTTAAACTGGCAATGAAGTGACGCCAATATGTGGAACATGCACCAGTGTGTGTAGCGTGCAGCAGAGAAGTCTGGTAGAAAGATAGCAGACAAAAAATAAGAAATTCAGAAATGGCATTTTTTTCATTAGTTTATTGTTGTTTATTTATTTATTTATTTGCCCTATAATTGTCATTTCCTTCCTTTCTTTCTTTAGGTCTTGGTCGTCCTGAGGATGATGCTGATAACAACAGATGTGTAAATAAGTATAAAGGTCATTGCTTCCCTTGGGAAATCTGTCCTCTTTATCATGAAAGGCTTACGCACTGTAAACCAATTGGGAATTGCTGTAAAAGGTAGGCAACATTCCCCAAAATAATTCTAACAGATGTGGAAATTGTAGAATCTTAAGGGGGAGGGGACATCTTGCCCGAACCCCTGTCATTGCAGGAAATCCACTGCTAAGGCATTCCTGATAGAGCCTGCTCACATCAGGTGATGCCCTCTTTTGTATCTGGTCAAGAGGGCAGGGCTCCTGTAGCTTTAACTGCTTCGACCATTGTGATGAAGAGGCAGGAGCATAAAATATATAAAACTGATGAAAAACTGATGAAGAGGGAATTTCACCAGGTGCATACATACATATGACTCCTGCTGAAATTCCCTTTTCTATGCCACTGTCAAAGATAAAGGAGCCCTGTCTTCCTTTCCATATGGTCACCCTAGGATTGTGAAGTGGTCCAAAGGGATCTCTCCAGGCTGGGAGAGTGGCCATCCAAATGGCAGATACAGATCAATGTCATCTAGCGTACGGTGATGCACACTGGGGCAAAAAAAAACCTCTTCAAGTATAACCTGATAGGGTCAGAGCTGGTGGTGACCAAACAAGAAAGAGATCTTGGGGTTGTGGTGGACAGCTCAATGAAAATGTCAACTCAGTGTGTAGCAGCCTTAAAGGGGATAGAGTGTCATTCCAGGACATTGTATAAAATTATAGAAAATCTCCCGACACCAAGGATAGAACAAAAACCAGGACAAACGTGGGAAATCCTGTCAGTTGGTCAACCTGATGGCTTCTAGTCCTGATGGTTATGTGCTCCCTCCAGTATCAGGGGCAGTAAGTCCATATATACCAGTTGCTGGGGAACATGGGTGGGAGGATGCTGTTGCACCATGTCCTGCTTTGTTGGTCCCTTGTCAACAGCTGGTTGGCCACTGAGTGAACAGAGTGCTGGGCTAGATGGACCCTCAGTCTGATCCAGGGTGGAACTTATTATGTTCTTATGATAAAATGTCTCCCCTCAGTCTCTTTTTCACCAGGCTGAACATCCCAAGTTCCTTTAGCCTGTCATGTCCCTCAAATTGACCATGGGTTAAGTTATGTTTTGTTTCATTTTTGACTCTCACTCACTGGGTTTGGATAACATGACAACTCCCAAGTAGGGTTTACATACTCAACGTGGTGCCCACTTACACCTTCCGTACACCATAGCCTCACCATGGGTTAAATAGCCCATGGTGGGTGATCATGCAAGCATTCCCATTGCTTGGATAAGGGACTGGGACAAAATAAAGACATGGTCTATTTATATTAGCTGGATGCATTTATTCCTAGCTGGCTTATTACCCCACTGGCATATTTGTGTGTCTGTGTCTGTGTGTGTGTGTATGTGTATATTAAGATGTTGAAATGTCTTTGTATTGACATTTTTCTTCAGTAAAACTTCACCTTTGTAGAAACGGTGTGGTCTCTTTTGGCAGGGGTTACCCACCCCATGTTGAGCAGCCAACCACCACGCTACCTAAAGTAGAAAACTGAGATCTAGAAAGTGTTGAGGCTGATTTAATGGCCCTCCCCACTGGTGCCAGTGGAAAGCCCACAGCAAAAGACGAACAAAATAGGACAGGAGGGGTGGATAGTATTTTGCTTGTTTTCTCTTCCACTCATGAAATGGGGTGTTGCTGGACTATGAGAGGGCCCTCATAGGACAAATAGTTTCAAGTTACCTATAAAACTGGTGCAAGATTTTCCTCCATGAATGCAGCAAGAGAACCAGGGAGACCAATGTGGAACGTATAAAAATCTGCCTGTACAAAGGCTGAAATAGATTTCCTGTGAAAAGCTTCACTTTTCCTAGAGGTTCAACCATTCTAGGTAGTAGATGATGCTTTGTGAAAGTAATTCAAGAGGGTTACATGGCTATGTCACTCAAACAAGGTGCTTTTGAAACTTGTTATGATTCCTATTAGAAAGTGCAGTTGATCTAGGACTTCTTAACAGCTTGTAGATGGAGGCAGGGGAAAGAATAATATGATTCTTTCCCCCTCTATTCTTCCTAGATTTGGGGAAACACAGTGGTAATTTATTTGGGATTAATTGTGCCTATCCACACACTCCTCATAACTTTTAAAATCCTGTTCAGCAATTGTTAATGGATTGGAAAGATTGTGTGTAGAAACAGAACAGTCCTCCATTTGAGTATTTAGTGTTTTTTTTTGGGGGGGGGGATATTATGGCACTTAATATTTGTGTGGATATGTGCTGGTCATTTTCAGCCAAACGATTTAGAGGTCAAAGGTATAGTTAGATAATAAAAGCCAGGATGTTTGCTCAGGAAACTGAAAGTTTGCTCAATAATAATAATAATAATAATAATAATAATAATAATAATGTATTTATTAGCCACCTCTCCCTCTGGATCGAGGTGGCAAACAACATTAAATACAAAACAGCATAAAATACACAAAATTGATTAAAACATTACTAAAAGTAGGGGTGTGCACTAAATTAGGTCCGATCCACGATCCGGAGCCGATTCAGAGGAAATCAGATACAATTAACCAATTTCCAATCACTCCTCTGGATCCTCCGATTTTTCCCGAACCGGTCTGGAAGGACCCGATCCGGTTCAGAAAAAATCGGAGGATCGGCGGGCGCCCACTGGCGGCCACAGCCACTTCCATTGGTGGGCACAGACAGCCTCGCCAGGTAAGGATCGCGGGGGAGAGGCTTACCTGGTGGGGCTGTCCACCATGTTTTCCCCATAGACTTGCATTGGGGGAAAGCTTTCTTTCCCCCAATGCAAGTCTATGGGGAAAACAAAAATGGAGGCCGATCTGAAAGTCGGACGTCTGATTTTCGGATCGGGATAGGGCCCGATCTGATCCGGGGGGCCTCCGATTTTGTCCGATCTGATCTGAGACAAAATTGGAGGTCCCGATCCGGGTCCCGATCCAATCCAGGGGGAGGTTCCTTCACATCCCTAATTAAAAGGCATCTTAAAATTCAACAGGGTAGACCTTCCGGAAGAGATCAATCTTTATGGCTTTCTTAAATTCCGGAAAACTGTTAAGTTGGTGAATCTCTCCCAGCGGGCCATTCCACAGTCTGGAGGAGGCAGAAGAGAAGGTCCTCTGGGTAATGGTTGTCAGCCTAGTTTTGGCTCACTGGAGTAAGTTCTTCCCAGAGTACCTGAGCATGCAAGGCAGATTGTAATGGATTAGGCGATCCTGCAGGTAACCTGGACCTGGCTTTAAAGGTAATAACCAACACTTTATACTTCACCCAGAAATTAATTGACAGCCAGTGGAGTGATTTTAAAATTGGTGTAATATGGTCACCTCTGGGTGTGTTGGTGACCAACCTGGCTGCCATATTTTGAACTAATTGTAGTTACCAGACTAGGTACAACGGTAGCCCTATTTACAGTGCATTACAGAAGTCGAGCCTCGAAGTTACCAGCATGTGCATTACCATCTTTAGGTCTTCCAATTTTAGGAAGCGGCACAGCTGGCGTATCAGCCAAAGTTGACAGTAGGCACTCCTGGCTGTCACATCTATCTGAGTTGTCATTTGGAGCGACGGATCCAGGAGCACCCCCAAGCTGCGAACACAGTCTTTAAGGGGGAGTGTAACCCCATCCAGAACTGGTTAACACACCTCCAAACCGAGGTTGGGGCTTTTACAGTAAGCACCTCCATCTTGTCTGGAATCAGCCTCAGTTTGTTTTTCCTCATCCAGCCCATTACCACCTCCAAGCATTCATTCAGAGGAGACACACTATCATTAGCTGACACTGTGGTTGAGGGTGTAGAGAAATAAGTTTGGGTGTTATCACCGCCCCCATGCCCCTGGATGATCTCTCCCAGTGGTTTCATATAGATGTTAAACTGCATTAAGGATATGATGGTGTCTTGTGGTACGCTATACAAAAGCTCCTTATTTGAGGAGTGGATGGTCAACTAAAGGCCCTAACTATATTTCAACCAAGTTACTTGGAGGTAGGGATAACAGAGAAATTGGTTTCAGTTCATTTTTGGTCAGGATTTACCCAATCTGCACCTCCAGGTCTGAACATGGTCTGGAAGACAATTTGCAAATCAAAGTCCACACACTTTCAAGCTTGCAATGTGATTTGTGCCCCCTGCTCCCCAAATGTGTTTGACGGCATGAATACAATTGAAAAATGTGCACAAAAAAAGGTACTTTGGGTTGAAAAAAAACAATAAAAATATACTGGATGAGAAAAGAATGGATATATTCATAGAATCATAGAGTCATAGAATAGCAGAGTTGGAAGGGGACTATGAGGCCATCGCATCCAACCCCATGCTCAGTGCAGAAATCTACCTTAAAGCATCCCTGACAGATGGCTGTCCAGCTGCCTCTTGAATGCCTCTAGTGTGGGAAAGCCCACCACCACCCTTGGTAATATGCCAGCTGCGCCCCTTCCTAGAGTTGGAAGACCTAAAGTCAGTAACACACATGCTGGTAACTTCAAGACTCAACTTCTGCAATGCGCTGTACATAGGGCTACCTCTGTGCCTAGTCTGGAAACTTCAACTAGTTCAAAATATGGCAGCCAGGTTGGTCACTGGTATACGTACGGGTGACCATATCACACCAGCTTTGAAATCTCTCCACTGTCTTCCAATTAGTTTCCGGGTGAAGTACAAAGTGTTGGTTATTGACTTTAAAGCCCTACATAGTTTGGGTTCAAGTTACCCATGGGATCGCCTTCTCCCATACAATCTGCCCCGCAAGCTCAGGTCCTCTGGGAAGAATTTACTACAGTCAACAAAAACTAGATTGACAATAGTTACCCAGAGGACCTTCTCTTCTGTCGCTCCCAGATAGTGGAATGACCTGCCGGGAGAGATCCGCCAACTCACCAGTCTTCAAGAATTTAAAAGAGCTATAAAGGCTGATCTCTTCCGGCAGGCCTACCCAGATGAATTTTAAGTGTTTTATTGGTATTTTAATGATGTATTGGTTTTATGTGCTTTTAATCACTTTGTGTATTTTATGCTTGATGTTGTTCCCCGCCTCGATCTGGAGGGAGAGGCGGGTAATAAATAAATAAAAGTATTATTATTATTATTAATAATAATAATAATATTGTCGTACCGCTCTAACAGTCAGGTAGTTTTTCCTGATGTCCAGCTGGAATCTGACTTCCTGTAACTTGAGCCTAATTCTTGCATGATTAGATAGGTCTGCAGAAGTTTCTAAGTCAACTGGAAGTCTTTCATGGTTTTCACTAGCGACTAGAAAAATATGATTACTTCAGTATCTCTTTTTATATTTTTACTTCAATTCTTGTTGTTCTTGTCTCCTTTAAGAGGACCAAGAACGTAAGGGACATTTTAATCTGAAGTGAATATAAAGAGCATAGTAGGAACTAACCCATTTTTTTGCCAGGTGCCTCCATGCCCCATGGACACCACCCCTGTAGACACTGCTGTTAATACAAATACACCCACAAAATCACAACATTTGAAAACCCATTTGAGCAGCAGAAATATTTCCTAAAGAGCTTCACCACTTGCAATACCACTTTTGTCATCTATGCCATCCAGTGCAAATGCCCTAAGATCTACATAGGCAAGACTATCAGACCTTTGGGGGGGGAAAGAATCGGAGAACACCTCAGCAATTTGAGAAACAACAGATCAGGTGCCCCTTTGGTAGACCATTTTACAGCACAAAATCATTCTATGAGTGACTTAAAGTTCTGGGCTATCGAGAAATTGGACAAGCACAACAACAATCTGCTATCGAGAAAATGAAAAGATTGGATTTTAAAGTTAAAAACTTTTACCATAAGTGGTCTGAACTCAGATTTAGAATTTCTACCACTTCTGTAACTTAGTGAGCAACAGCAGTGACACCCGCACAACTCGACTAAACACAGCAATAATGAGGTATTTGGAGTCCCTGCACTCATCCACAACACCTGCAAAAGCTAAAACAATTGCCAAGAAATGATGTAACAACAAGAAATGAAGTAAAAATATAAAAAGAGATACTGAAGTAATCATATTTTTCTAGTTGCTAGTGAACACCACGACTTCCAGTTGACTTAGAAAGTTCTGCAGACCTATCTAATTGTGCAAGAATTTATTTAACTTTGGATACTACTGTTTTTATACATAGAGATGCTCTTATATATATTAGATACATTATAGCTATTTTGATGTATAATCTGGACAGGCACAAAAGCCTGAAAAATGTACTTTCATAAGAATTTTTAAAAATATGTTTGAAATATACCACGAAAACAGTTTTTAACATACCTACATATGGCCACAGGCCTTTCAAGGCAATGTTCGCACTTATTCTTCATACAGTTAGACATTATGTTTTGTGTTATCCCTAGACAGTAATAGTGATGTACTGTATTCTTGATGTTGCAGCCCCCTGAAGAAGGCCTTTTCAATAAAATCCAACAGGCTGAAACGTGTTGAGCGTATATTAATAAAGATATCTCAGCATTCTGAGAACCTGCTTCTCTCCCCTTTTTCTCATTTCTAGGATACACACAACTGATGTATACATTTGGAAAATGTACCAAATAAATATGCACAATGTTTCATAGGAAAAATATAAAAATCATATGGGCGCAGGACAGAACGAGCTTCATGCTGAAACTTTTTATTATTATTTTTAACTGTAAATATTTTTTTCATTCTTTTTTAGTCGGATTGACGTTACCCGTGAATGCCATAGATTGAAGGGTCGATGTGCAAGTCGCCATGTATGTCCTTTTTATTTACGTAGAAATGGAATATGCACCCGTGGCACAGCATGCTGTTTTGAGCCCAGGGTAAGTCTTAGAATGTTTGCCACTACTTTTTCCAAGATTTCAAACTCCCTATGTCCACATAATGTTGCTTTGTGCTGAGTGCTTCCTAATATTGTATCAGATTCCCGACCCCTTCAATAAAATGAAGGAGTTATTCTGAATTGTCTCGGAGACAATATTGTGTAAGCAAGTGCAGGGCATATCCATCACTTTTCTCATGACTAGCTAGCCTGCCTACCAAAGGGAAATTTCTGTTAATGACCAGCACACTCACAGCACTCTTCTAACGCAGAGCAGACTGGGAGAAATTGCCAGCTCAAATCTGTACCCATCACTACAATGACTTTCCTAACTCTGTTCATGTGGATTTCAGCTCTGTGAAGTTTACATATGGAGAAGTACAGATGTTGAGCAATCCATTCCGCTGTGCTTAGTGTTGATTTTGTTCGATTGGGATTGGGTTAGATTTTTCTCTGACATCTCCATGGAGAAGGAGAAAGATGAGTTCTCAGATTGCCTTTAACTCTCCTGGACCCTGTCTTCACGGCACCAAGTTGGTACCACCTCCCCCCAAAACCCTGCAGTTCTGCTCACCCGGATGGTGTCAGGTAATTCAGACACCAAGTAGGGAGCACAGGGTTTCTGGCAGTCATCCAGGTATCTGCCCTCTTCCTGGTGTAACCAATTACCAGTTGCCTTCTACCAGGGACTGCCCCCCCCAGATTGGCCCCAGAACAAGGTCAGATGGTCGAACAGTCATACTGACTGTACTCCCTATGAATTCCCTTACTTTTTCAAGTGCAGCTTCATGGGAAAGTCCCACAGTGGCTGAAAATCTGCATCCACATCATATAACTGACGCAGTGTAGATTCGCAGCCACCGCGGGTCTAGGAAGCCCCTTGAACAACTTGGAACCTGACCAGACTTCCTGTCCATCAATTGAATCACATCGAGTGTGTGTACCTGAGCCTGAAGGCCAGGGATAGACTAGGGATTCTGTTAGTGTACCGCCCCCCCCCCCCCCGCTGCCTATCAGGCTCCCTGGCTGAGCTCACGGAACTGGTCTCAGAGCTGGTGTTGGATTCGCCTAGGCTTTTGGTCCTGGGCGATTTCAACATCCCATTCAAGGCTGGTTTGTCAGGTGGAGCTCGGGAGTTCATGGCATCCATGACAACCATGAGCCTATCCCAATTGGTCTCTGGACCTACACATTCAGCAGGTCACACCCTCGATGCTGTCTTCAGCTCTGAACAGACAGATCTGTGGGCGGAGGTAACAAATACCTCTGCATTGTCATGGACAGACCATTTTCTGGTCAGGGTTAGTATCACAGCTACCACCCACCCCTGCAGGGGTGGTGGACCTATTAAAATGGTCCGCCCTCAAAGGTTGATGGATCCTTCTGGATTCCAGAAGGACTTGGAGGGATCTATGGCTGGTATCGTCGACGATCCTGTAGAAGCCCTGGTCAATAGATGGAATCAAGACCTAACTAGGGCTATCGACACGATCACCCCCAAACGTCCTCTCCGACCCGCTTCTAATCGGGCGCCCTGGTATACAGAAGATCTCAGGGAGTTGAAGCAGAAAACTCAACTTATATCCGATAAGACACGACTGTCGTGACTCTGTAAGTTCTAACGTCCGTGGAGGAGAATAAAGAGACCTTTTGTGGGAAAAACAATCTTTTATTATACAAAAACGACCCTCCTCTCTCCATCAGCAAGTAAGAAAAACAAACTTAGAAAGCGTTTGCCCTTAGGCCTGTTTACATAAGCAAGCTATTCAGTTGAGTTAACTGAGAGAGAGAGAAAGCAGAGTCACATATTTAGGAGGAATTGGCCTCCAGGGCTCTCTTAGTGAGCCTCTCTGAGCGGCGAGCGGATTTAAGTTTGAAATCAGTTCTCTTTAGCTTTCTGCGAAAAATAGAATCCTTCAGTCTGCTTGTCTCTAAGGACTCAGAAAACAAAGTGTTCTCAGCTAGGTTAGGGGCGTCTCCCTGGGGATAATCTCTGGAGGAGCCGTGGGAAACTGTTCTCTTTCTGGCACCACCTCCCCCGCCTGCTGCATTTCTTCCCCAGAATCAGACTCGCTGTCTGAGATTGCATCGCCCTGAAGCAGGGGGGTAGACGTAGACACAACAATGACATAGAGAACATCTTCGTTCCTATGGGGTGGCAATACGTGCAGCGAAGAAAGCTTTCTTCTCTGCACGCATTGCGTCTGTGAATTCACATCCAGCAGAACTATTCAGGGTGGTGAGAGGTCTAACCCGGGCACCCTCCCCCCTGAACCCGATTTTAGAGCCTTTGGTAGTTCGCTGTGATGCCTTTAACGATCATTTCACAGATAAAATCTCTCGGATAAGAGCCGACTTAGATGCCGTCGTTATAGCAGAGGCTGACAATGGAGTGTCCAGCATCTCCGTGAGTAGAATTACACTGTATCAGTTTCAGTTGGTGAGTACCGAGGACGTGGACAAGCTGCTTGGTCGAGTGAGGAGAACGACTTGCCCTCTTGATCCTTGTCCTTCTTGGCTGGTCGTCCAGGGAGGAGATGCAGTAAGATCACAATTACAATATATTAGTAATGCATCTCTCAGGGAGGGGAGTTTTCCATCATGTTTAAAAGAAGCGGTAGTATGGCCGCTTCTAAAAAAGCCCTCCCTGGATCCCCTGGACTTTAGTAACTACAGGCCAGTATCAAATCTTCCATTTTTGGGCAAGGTGATCGAGAGGGCGGTTGCCTTCCAACTGCAAGCAGTTTTGGATCATACAGATTTTCTAGACCCATTTCAAACTGGCTTCAGGGCAGGATATTGAGTTGAGACTGCTATGGTCACCTTAGTGGATGATCTACGCTTAAGTATTGACATGGGGAGTGTGTCCTTGTTGATACTTCTGGACCTCTCAGCAGCTTTCAATACCATCGACCGTGGTATCCTTCTGGAATGCCTGAGGGGATTGGGACTCGGGGGCACTGAGCTTCAGTGGTTCCGGTTCTACCTCTCAGTCAGGTTCCAGATGGTGATGCTTGGGGATAGTTGCTCTTCAAAGAAGGAGTTGCTATGTGGTGTACCACAAGGTGCCATCCTATCCCCAATGCTGTTTAACATTTACATGAAACCGCTGGGAGAGATCATCCAGACGCATGAGGCGGGGTGCTATCAATACGCTGATGACACCGAAATATATTTCTCTATGCCTTTGACAACAGCGTCAGCTAAGGATAGTGTGTCTCCTCTGAATGAATGCTTGGAGGCGGTAATGGACTGGATGAGGAAAAACAAACTGAAGCTGAATCCAGACAAGACGGAGGTGCTTACTGTCAAGGGCCACAACTTGGGGTTGGAGGTGTGTCAACCAGTTCTGGATGGGGTAACACTCCCCCTGAAAGACTGTGTTCGCAGTTTGGGGGTGCTTCTGGATCCGTCGCTCCAAATGACAGCTCAGATAGATGCGACGGCCAGGAGTGCCTATTATCAGCTTTGGCTGATACGCCAGCTGCGCCCCTTCCTAGAGTTGGAAGACCTAAAATCAGTAGTGCATGTGCTGGTAACATCGAGGCTCGACTTCTGCAATGTGCTGTACATAGGGCTACCTCTGTGCCTAGTCCAGAAACTTCAACTAGTTCAAAACATGGCAGCCAGTTTGTTCACCGGTACATCTAGGGGTGACCACATTACACCAGTTTTAAAATCTCTTCACTGGCTGCCAATCAGTTTACGGGCAAAGTACAAAGTGTTGGTTATTACCTTTAAAGCCTTCCATGGTTTGGGTCCAGGTTACCTACGGGATCGCCTTCTCCCATACAATCCAGCCCACACGTTCAGGTCCTCTGGGAAGAATTTACTACAGTCCACAAGAACTAGACTGACAATAGTTACCCAGAGGACCTTCTCTTCTGCTGTTCCCAGATTGTGGAATGACCTGCTGGGAGAAATTTGCCAACTCACCAGTCTTCAGGAATTTAAAAGATCTATAAAGACTGATCTCTTCCGGCAGGCCTATCCAGATGAATTTTAAAGTGTTTTATTGGTGTTTTATTGGTATTTTAATGATTTATTGGTTTTAAGTGTTTTAATCAGTTTTGTATTTTATGTTAATGCTGTTCCCCACCAAGATACATTGGGAGATGCGGATAATAAATAAATATATCATTATTATTATTATTAAAGGTGAATGAGTGTGACTGATAAAACAGTTGAGACAGATGCTCAGCTTTCAAATAGGGATGTGCACGGCCGAAATTATCATATCGTATCTATATCGGAAATTCCGGCATAAAACAATTTAGGATCTTATCATATTGGGAGGTACCCTGATTTGATCTGATCCGAAATCCGATAAATATCGGAAGTTCCGATACGATAACAGTGTTTTCCCCATAGGCTTGCATTGGGGGAAAGAAAGCTTTCCCCCAATGCAAGTCTATGGGGAAAAACACTGGGCTGGCACTTCCTCCCTCTGCCCACTCACACTCCCTCCCTGCACTCGCGCTCCTTACCCATTGCCCCCCTCCTCCTCCTCCGCCACCCCCAAACTACTGCTAAACTGGCTTTCTGCTTCTTCGTCAGTACAGAGAAGCGCCGAGTGATGTTGTCATCATTCGGCATGGCTCTGTAATGACGAACAGGCCGGAAAGCCTGTTTAGCACTACTACGGGGGGGGGGGGGCGGTGGCAGGGAAGGCCCAGGTAAGGAGCATGAGGTGGGAGGGAGGGAAGATCCCCCTCACCTGGGCCTTCCCCGCTGCCATCCGCTGCTCCGAACTACTGATAACTAGGTTTTGTGGCCTAGTTCTCAGTAGAGCCACGATGCTCCAGGTGATGTCATCACCAGGCATGTTGTTGCTCTACTGAGAATTAGGCCACAAAGCCTAGTTCTCAGTAGTTCATAGCAGCGGACGGCAGTGGACGGCAGCAGGGAAGGCCCAGGTAAGGTGCGTGAGTGGGATGAGGGAGGAAGGGCTGGCCCTAAAATGGTAGTTCGAATATCTGATATGTCCAATAGTTATCGGACATATGGATTTCGGATCTGATCAGATAGGGCCTGTGGCCCTATGTATCGTTATCATTAATTGGATGTCCAATAACAACCTTATTGGTTCGTTATCGGACATTGGAACGATACAATACACATCCCTACTTTCAAAGCACTGTCACTTTCAGAGTCTAAAATTAAGTATTATTACATTTTAATTAAAGACATTTTAACATAAAGGGTGTAGCGAAAGAGCACTGGTGTTCAAGAAATAAACCAATGATTTTTCTAGCAAAGGGTCACTTCGCTAGAATTTTAACTTCGTTCAGTAAAACTTACAAAAACTTACTAAAAGATCAATCTTCACTGACAAGAGAGGGGCTTATAGCCTTTTCCTGAGGGTAACTTCACTCAAAGGCAAGCAGATGTGGTGACCAAGAGAAACATATGTTCAGAAAACAACACATTTAATTTAGAATATATGTATATTACATAACTGTAGTATACAATATGTACTGTTTTAATATACAATTTAAAATACATTTTAAAAATACATAAAATTTCTCTGCATGTATACATACACTTATTAGTAAGAATACGTATCTGCAGCATAATTTTGAAAAGGTATACAAGGTGTGCATTTGAAGATGGCACCCATTCATCTGTTGAAACTGATATAAGGACCTCAATCCATAGGAGGTGAGTGTTTTTCCTTCTAACGTTGTATTTTCAGTGATTTAGCTATCAAGAGGTTGCAAAGAATCCATTGCGTTCAGTGATTAATGTAAATTATTATTTAAAGCATGTACATCAGCAAACATTAAAGATTCCAGGAGAGGAAATGACACAGCCCGGGTACCATCGGCTCGCTACTACCCCCTTACAGATGTTTGTGCGTCCTTTAGATGACGTCGACCATCTCCTGCATGCTTCCCGCTCCTTCCACTTGTTTTACCATTGCAAAATAAACCCCTTTTAATCCACCTTTTTAAAAAAAACATGTATGGAAACTGCTGCTATCTCCTGCTATGGAAAGTGGTGCGATAAAAACAGCCCCTGAATGGGCCATGTGGCCTTTGTTTACTTCCTCTTTCCTCTCTGGCAAGAAAGAGGGAGTAATGAAAGACAAAGGCGGGGGCAGAGAAGTGATAGTAAGGAAACACAACTTTCCATATCAGTGTCATTCACTGCTCACTGGGTGGCATATGTGTCATTTCTCACAGGAAAAAAGGGGTTCACCAGCACCCTTTGGTCATCACTGGAGCCTTCTGCTCAAAGCACAATGAGACCTCTGCCAACATTTGCATGGAGATAGGGATGGATAAATCTTTCGTGTTTATATTCACTGACATTTACTTCTTTTTTAAATACATACATACATACATAAATCCTTCCTATCCTGTTTATGAAGAAATACGCAAATTTCTTGCAAAGTCCCTTCACGTCACTTAGGGCACAATCCTGTGGGTTACACCCTGGGCAGGGCCACAGTAGCACAGAGTGGATCTTCTCATCTGTGCTCCTTCCACACTGCTTTTTCAGCTCTATGGCTGATTTTGGCTGTCTACCTGGGGGAGACCACGTGGCACTTCGAGAGCTGTTTCAACCAACTTCTGCAGTCTCCTCCCCTCCCCGCCCCTGGGACCACCCCCTTTCTATCCTCTCCATGCTTGGTTTACTGAGCACAGCGAGGCACCTGCTTTGGTTCACTCTGCACTGGCTGTGAGGGGGAGGCTGGTGTGGTTTCCTGTCTCCCAGCTCAAAGCTCAGAACCAGAAAACCAAAAGATCCCATGTTCCCCAGAAGCTGTCTAGGATTCCTCCCTTAGTTATCCTTCCCCATTATGATGCTCTTTTCAGCAAATGGTGAAACGTAATGTGTTTCTCCTCAAATGCCCAGCATTAAATACAAATTGATATTTTAAAACCCTTTCAGCTTCTGAAACCCATCAGTGCTGTGGGTTTGAAGCATTTGTCATCTAATACATTAAATTTAGCTGAATATCTGGTTCTGAACATCTTCTTTCTTTCCTTTTTTCAGCTTGGTGGCATAGAAGTTGGAATCAAGGACGAGTGAAACTACTATTCCTTTAGCACAGATACAGCATGAAGCAATTCACTTCAACGCCACAGGAATCTCAGCAGAAGGAATTTCTAAATGAAATCGCACATAAGAACACTGGCCATGGAGCCAACCCTTGCAATAAAGGCATGTTGATTTGAAATGTGTGTCCCTCCATCTGTTTGGGTAGGAAGTGTAATCTAAAGTCCAGTTACCGAGTTGTTTCATGACGTGGCAGACTCACCACCACATGCTCATCCTCTTTGGTTCTTTGTGGACCAGTGTTCTGAAAATGATAGAAGGGCTGGAGGTGGCCTTGACTGAGAGAGCTGTAAAGATTTCGGCCAGATCTACACCAAGCAGGATATTGCACTGTGAAAGTGGTATATGGTATGTGTCTATGGGTCCCAACAGTTGTCAGTGCATTTCAATACTGCTCCTGGCTTTTTATATACTGCTTTCATACCACTTTCATATTGCAATATCCTGCTTGGTGTAGATGAGTCCTTTGAACAGGGTTTTCTTTTCCATAATGATTGGGAGGGACAATAATTTCAAATGGAAGACAGCAACAATTTCATTGAAACACTCAATAGAGTTCAGTCCCTCCTCCAAAGCACGATGATTGGAGGCCCTGGTAAAATGTGCCCTAGGGTTAGAAGGTGGACATGTCTGTCAGTCACTCAACCATACTCATTCTCTACTCAGCATTTTAGAGAAACAAAACTAAAAGAAGTTGTTTGGAGGAGAGATGAAATCTTGGCCTGTCCTACCGCTGTGAATAACGAGTTGGTACTGAAGTCTCATCCAGCAATGACTTCAGTTCTGGTCGCTTTGAAAGGATGCCTGTGTTGCTACTGATAGCACCAGAACTGGAGCACAGTAGTTCAATTCTTCTCAGGCTTTGAACTCATCTAAATCTGGGTGCTGGGCTGAGAACAACAGAACAAAATTTAATAGGGATACATGCCAAGTTCTAACACCAAGGACTTGAAAAGTTGTCACACAGAGGAGGGCCAGAATAGACTAGGGATTCTGTTAGTGTACCGGCCACCCCGCTGCCTATCAGACTCCCTGGCCGAGCTCACAGAACTGGTCTCGGAGTTGGTGTTGGATTCGCCCAGGCTTTTGGTCCTGGGCGATTTCAACATCCCATTCGAGGCTGGTTTGTCAGGTACAGCTCGGGAGTTCATGGCATCCATGACAACCATGGGCCTATCCCAATTGGTCTCTGGACCTACACATTCAGCAGGTCACACCCTCGATGCTGTCTTCAGCTCCGAACAGACAGATCTGTGGGCGGAGGTAACAAATACCTCTGCATTGTCATGGACAGACCACTTTCTGGTCAGGGTTAGTATCACAGCTACCACCCGCCCCTGCAGGGGTGGCGGACCTATTAAGATGGTCCGCCCTCGAAGGCTGATGGATCCTTTTGGATTCCAGAAGGCCTTGGAGGGATCTATGGCTGGTATCATTGACGATCCTGTAGAAGCCCTGGTCAATTGATGGAATCAAGACCTAACTAGGGCTATCGACACGATCGCCCCCAAACGTCCTCTCCGACCCGCTTCTAATCGGGCGCCCTGGTATACAGAAGATTTCAGGGAGTTGAAGCGGAAAGGACGACGACTGGAGCGCCGATGGCGGAAAACTCGACTTATATCCGATAAGACACGACATAGAGAACATCTTCGTTCCTATGGGGTGGCAATACGTGCAGCGAAGAAAGCTTACTTCTCTGCACGCATTGCGTCTGCAAATTCGCGTCCAGCAGAACTGTTCAGGGTGATGAGGGGTCTAACTCGAGCACCCTCCCCCCTGAACCCGATGTTAGAGCCTTCAGTAGTTCGCTGTGATGCCTATAACAATCATTTCACAGATAAAATCTCTCGGATAAGAGCCGACTTAGATGCTGTCGTTATAGCAGAGGCTGACAATGGAGTGTCCAGCAACTCCGCGAGTAGAATTACACTGGATCAGTTTCAGTTGGTGAGTACCGAGGACGTGGACAAGCTGCTTGGTCAAGTGAGGAGGACGACGTGCCCTCTCTATCCCTGTCCTTCTTGGCTGGTCGCCCAGGGAGGAGATGCAGTTAGATCACAATTACAATATATTATTAATGCATCTCTCAGGGAGGGGAGTTTTCCATCATGTTTAAAAGAAGCGGTAGTATGGCCGCTTCTAAAAAAGCCCTCCCTGGATCCCCTGGACTTTAATAACTATAGGCCAGTATCAAATCTTCCATTTTTGGGCAAGGTGATCGAGAGGGCGGTTGCCTTCCAACTGTAAGCAGTTTTGGATCATACAGATTTTCTAGACCCATTTCAAACTGGCTTCAGAGCAGGATATGGAGTTGAGACTGTTATGGTCGCCTTAGTGGATGATCTACGCTTAAGTATTGACAGGGGGAGTGTGTCCCTGTTGGTACTCCTGGACCTCTCAGCAGCTTTCGATACCATTGACCATGGTATCCTTCTGGAACGCCTGAGGGAATTGGGACTTGGGGGCACTGTGCTTCAGTGGTTCCGGTCCTACCTCTCGGGCAGGTTCCAGATGGTGATGCTTGGGGATAGTTGCTCTTCAAAGAAGGAGCAGCTATGTGGTGTACCACAAGGTGCCATCCTATCCCCAATGCTGTTTAATATATACATGAAACTGCTGGGAGAGATCATCCGGAGGCATGGGGCAGGGTGCTATCAATACGCTGATGACACCCAAATATATTTCTCTATGCCTTCGACAACAGCATCAGCTAAGGATAGTGGGTCTCCTCTGAATGAATGCTTGGAGGCGGTAATGGACTGGATGAGGAAAAACAAACTGAAGCTGAATCCAGACAAGACGGAGGTGCTTACTGTCAAGGGCCACAACCTGGGGTTGGAGGTGTGTCAACCAGTTCTGGATGGGGTTACACTCCCCCTGAAAGACTGTGTTCGCAGCTTGGGGGTGCTTCTGGATCCGTCACTCCAAATGACAGATCAGATAGATGCGACTGCCAGGAGTGCCTACTATCAGCTTCGGCTGATACGCCATCTGCGCCCCTTCCTAGAGTTGGAAGACCTAAAATCAGTAGTGCACGCACTGGTAACTTCGAGGCTCGACTTCTGCAATGCGCTGTACATAGGGCTACCTCTGTGCCTAGTCCGGAAACTTCAATTAGTTCAAAATATGGCAGCCTGGTTGGTCACCGGTACATCTAGGGGTGACCACATTACACCAGTTTTAAAATCTCTTCACTGGCTGCCAATCAGTTTCCGGGCGAAGTACAAAGTGTTGGTTATTACCTTTAAAGCCCTACATGGTTTGGGTCCAGGTTACCTACAGGATCGCCTTCTCCCATACAATCCGCCCCGCACGCTCAGGTCCTCTGGGAAGAATTTATTACAGTCAACAAGAACTAGACTGACAACCGTTACCCAGAGGACCTTCTCTTCTGCCGCTCCCAGATTGTGGAATGACCTGCCGGGAGAGATTCGCCAACTTACTAGTCTTCAGGAATTTAAAAGATCTATAAAGACTGATCTCTTCCGGCAGGCCTACCTAGATGAATTTTAAAGTGTTTTATTGGTGTTTTATTGGTGTTTTAATGATGTACTGGTTTTGTCTGCTTTTGATCAGTTTTTGTATTTTGTGTTTGGTGTTGTTCCCCGCCTCGATCCGTTGGGAGAGGCGGGTGATAAATAAATAAATATATTATTATTATTATTATTATTATTATTATTATTATTATTCTCTATCATCCCAGCGTGCAGGGCACAGAATAATGGGCTCTAGGTACAGGAAGCCAGATTCCAGCTGGATATCAGGAAAAATTTCCTGACTGTCAGAGCAATACAATAATGGAACCAATTACCTAGGGAGGTTGAGGGTTCTCCCACACTAGAGGCAATGAAGAGGCAGCTGGACAGCCATTTGTTAGGTATGTATTAAGGTGGATTAGGGTGACCAGATAAAATCCAGGTCAGGGCTCATGTAACTTTAACAGTTGTAGAGAAAAGGGAATTTCAGCCAGTGTCATTTGTATGCAATTAGTTCCTGGTGAAATTCCCTCTTCATCACAACAGTTAAAGTTGCAGGGGCCCTGCCTCCTTTTGTATATGGTCACTCTAGTATAGTGCCTGCACCTATTGGGGCCCAGGGCATACTCCGTATACAGTTATCAAAATGTTTTCAAAGTGTCACATCCTGCTTGGTGTAGATCTGGCCTGCGTTTGCAACTAGACTTTCAAACTCCTCAAGATTTCAACCTCTGCATCCCTATTTATTGTTGTCTCATGCTGTGTGCCTCTGAGGACTGCAGCGGGATCTCCCCACAGAAACTGTTCTTATTCAGGTTGGAATAATGTTCTGTGTAGGGCAGAAGAGAAGTAAAAACAACCTCAGAGTGAACCTGCTTCTCCCCTTTGTTTCCGTTTGAGTGGATGCTCTTCTCCACTTGTTTTTTCTCCACTGCAGCAGCCTGCCTATGCCTGACTCAGTGGAGGATGGAAGTAGCTGTTCTGGAGATCATAAGCAACTGCAGCACAGCTGTCCCTGCAGCAGTGAAAACAGGCTCTGCTGTCCGTCCATATTCAGCACCTGAAGCAGGGAATTCACCCTGCCTCCTGGGAGGGCTGTCCCTGCCTTACTATTTCTGCCATGATCTTGTGCAGTGCCTTGCTTAGTGAAGGAAGTGTTTCCTCATCTGTCCATCAGTGGCAGCTGGTGCAGAAGAAGGCAGGACAGTTAATGGCAGGAGGACTACGGGTAGGCAAGGGCCAAGGAGTCAAACACTAATCCCCCAACACCACCTTCCGGACATGTCCAAACAGAAAGGACTAGAAACACTGCAATACAGTACCTCCAAGGCCCAGATTCACCAGGCAATGGGTGGCATGGTCAATGGTACTGAAAACAGCTGAGAGGTCCGAGAGGTCCCCTCCAGTTCATTCCATAGGTCATCCATCAATGTGACCATACAGTCTCAGTCCCATATTCTGTCCGAAAGCCTAATAGAAATGGGTCCAGAGAAGATTGAGTTATTTCTTTATAAACGTGCATGCATTTGTGATGCACATAGAATTTATTTTGTGGGTATTTTTGCAGATAATGATAGCAAAATATGGTTCATCAATTCAAATAGCTGAGTAGCAAAAGGCCCGCACACATGCCCTGCGCAGCTAGGGCGGTGGCGGCTGTTGCGGGTGGGGGTGGGGTGACAAGGCTTGGAGGCCTCACATTGGCAGGCCTCCGATCAGGCCACCGGGGATGGGAGGGGGCGCGATAGCCCATTTAACGGCTGGACGCCCCTCCCCTCTCCCTTTTCTCGGCACGGCTCCCTCCCTCCCACTCCTGTCGACAGTGTGGCTATGGTAGTCGTCCTTGCGAGGCCAAGTAGGAATTTTTTGCTCATATCCTTCTTTGGTTATGGGTTTTTTCGCCTACTTCATACTGTTGAGCAGTCTGGGAGTTGTAGGTAGGTTAATTGGCTCCAATTTAACAGTCACATTTAAGGCGGGTAGGTGCGGGCATCTTCTAATGATAGGGTCGGTAAGCATTCTAAGGCACCAGGCGGTGATTGGTAATACCTGAGGCTCAATACCTGCGAGCCATGCGGCCCAGGTGTTGAGATAAACTATCTCAACACCTGGGTTGGCCTCAAGGTTGGCCTCAAGGTTACCATTGAGGCCAACCTTTCTCACTCACTCCGATCCAGGCGGACGGAGGGGGAGTGACACCAGGAGGTCTCCGTACCCAAGAGGGGAGACTGAGGGTTGGCGCGGAGTTGGCACCACCCCTTAGGTCCAGAATGCCTTGCCCTAGTCTATCACGGTGTTAGCCGTAGTGATCGAAGATGCCCACTTTCTCCCTTCTGCATATCTATCAATAAATGTGGCCTTGTTTGAAATCCAATACTCGGTGTCATCTCGTTATTTCCGCCCTCCATTCCCACAAATGCTACTCACCTAATTCTGCCCAGCTCCTGAATGCCCTGTGCTGAATGCAATCCAAGGGAATAATTTCTATGTTCTACCATTATCACAGCCTTCCCATCTGTAATTTATATTGAGTGCAATGCAAAATTGTATCTGAAAGTTGAATAGCCCCCAAAGGCAAATCCAACAGACCTTTTCCTACTTTAGCTATAAAATAAAACATCCCAAACCAGTGCCAAGTAATTTGGTTTAGGACTTCTGTACAATAAGGAAATTAGGAATGTTTTCTGAATCTTGCTTGACCGGTTCAGCCAATAACTAGCAGTGCCAAGTAATTTGGTTTAGGACTTCTGTACAATAAGGAAATTAGGAATGTTTTCTGAATCTTGCTTGACCGGTTCAGCCAATAACTAGCAGTGCATGAGAAATTATTTCTCACAGACCTATAAACATTTGACTCCTGGGTTTGAAAACAGTCAGGTGTATATAGTTTTTCACACTGCTTGAATTCCCGGCAAAGCAACTATGGAGATTTTTTGGCTTCTCTTTCCTGTTCTTTCATGGACACTTCTGCCTTTTCCAGGTAAGTTATGCATGTGAAGGATGTGTGTTCCTAGGTCTGATGAACTGGGTTGACAAATTGAAGGAGACGTAGATAAGGATGAACGAGAATTTCATTTTTGTTTACAAAACCTGTGAGCATGCTCTGTTCCAAGACCAAATGTGAGTGTGAGCTCAAGTCCTCCAAAACTGTTTGCAAATTGCCAAACCCATACTTGTGTTTGATTTGCACAACTGTCCTAGTTTTCAATTCAGCAAATTTGTCCCATAGACCCAGCCCTGCTTCCATCTATGAAGGAAATCTGCACAAACTTTGCAAAATTTGCAAAAATTTGCCATTTGATTGCTGTTTGATTTGCACAATTTTGCATTTGATTTGTCTGGCTCTTGTCCTGCCACTGTCCACCTCCAGCACTGTGTGAGCTTATTTTGGGGCTTAGTGAGCATCAGGTAAAGTTGCAAGTCTGTCCACCCTGATCCAGAATGGAGCCTTTACTGCTGCCATTTATGCAACAGGGAATATATGTAATTTCTGAAGCCTCCATTGTTGTACACAACAGAGGCTCCAAATGAGGGTGGATGGCTGTCAAAAGTTCAAAAATTGAGACTTTGACAGCTGTCAAACCACACCCCCTCCCCCGCCTTCCCCCCTCTGTTAGCTGTCAAAAGCCTCCATTTTTGAACTTTTGGAACTTTAAAAGTAAAAAAATTCATAGCCACAAAATGCCTGCACCTATCTTTCTGAAATTTCTCACAGATAGGTACCTCATACCCATCTGCCATGTGGCCAAGTTTCATACTACTATCTTTAAAAATAAAAAAGTTAAATGTGTTTCACTCCTCATTTCTCCCAAAATACCTTGCCACTACATGCTTGAAGCTATGGTTCTGAAATTGCTCACACGTGTCAACCAAAGTGGTATCTCTAATGTGGACAAGTTTCATGTTTGGATCTTTAAAAATAAAAAAGTTGAAGGCATAACTATCTTTCCCCCACTGCTACCCAATTTTCAAAAATTTATTGCCAGCAAAGACAAGCACCTATGGTTCTGAAATTTCACACACATGAGTCCCAACATATCATCTGCAATGTGGCAAAGTTTTGTGTGTGGATCTTTTAAAAAAAATGTTATAGGCGTTCCTGGTTCATTAGTTTATATATTATATATATATATATATATATATATATATATATATATATATAATCTCCACAAAATGCCTGGAGCTATCTTTCTGAAATTTCTCACAGATACATACCTCCAACACATCTGCAATGTGGCCAAGTTTCATCCTTCTATCTTTTCTATCTTTTAAAATAAAAATGTTATAGGCATTTTTGTAACACAATACTAGGCTATGGTGAAACTTATTCAAAATGGTGTCCAATTCAAAAATCGGACATCCAATTTTAATATCGGTATCGGGACCGATACGATAGACCTCTGATTTTTCTGAGCCGATATTTTTCTAAATATTAAGTTCTGATGCTGATTCCGATCCGATTTTTGGTGTCCGTGCACATCCCCATTATAAAGACTAGCTTTGGAGCTAGAAAACTTGAAAAAGTTTTATACCACTCAATTGGAAACTTGTCTGGTCCAGGTGATTTCCCAGTGTTCATATTCATTATTGCATTCATACATTTAAAAGTGGTGTATATACATTCAGATATATTATCTATTTGTATATGTTTATTTAAAAATTTAAAATATGTGGAACCCACCTGTACTCTGCAGGGTCCCTGTGTGTGTGTTTGGCAGACAATGTCACTGGTGCAACTTTCCAATACAGTGTCTTTATGTTGGGGAAAGCACAGGACCCCTGCCAGATTCAAATTTGCCAGTCATCAAGGCCATTGTATTCGGCATTGGACATGGTGATTAGAAACCAATGCTAGAAATTAGACGGGGGAAGGGGGTGCAATTGACAGCCCAAGCCTCTGTGGAAAAACTTTTGTAACTTTTAATCTAAAAAATTTTTAGCCACCAAATGCCTGGTGAGAAACGTTCAGATATTTTTTTAAAATAAAAAAGTTATAGGTGTTTCTTTCCTCATTGTTTCAAAAATACCTTGCCACTACATGCCTGGACCTATCTTTCTGAAATTTCAAACATATATCAAGCAAAGAGGTACCTATAATGTACCCAAGTTTCCTGTTTGTATCTTAAAAAATAAAAAGTTGAAGGCATAACTGTATTTACCCTACTGCTACCCATGATTCTAAAATTAATTGCCACATAAAGCAAGCACCTATGTTTCTGAAATTTCGCACACATGGGTCCCAACGTACCACCTACAATGTGGCAAAGTTTCATGTGTGGAACTTTAAAAATGAACAAGTTATAGGCATTCCTCGTTCTTTATTACAAAATTAATTGCCACAAAATGCCTGCACCAATCTTTCTGAAATGTCGTTCATATAACTATCCCTAACCCATCTACAAAGTGCCAAAGTTTCATCCTGCTATCTTTAAAAATGAAAAAGTTATAGGCATTTTTGTAACACAATACTAGGTTATGGGGAAAAGCATTCAAAATGGCGTCCGATTTTCCGATTTTTTCCGATCTGGATCGGGTCCCTTTGGATCGGATCAGATCTGATCAGATGGTTGGCAGATCAGATTGGATTGGATCATTTTTATCCAATTTTTGAGCAGATAGGATTCGGATCGTGGATCGGATCGGATCCACTGCACATCCCTAGTACCGCACTGCTACCTATTTTTCTAAAATTAATTGCTACACAAGACAAGCACCTATGTTTCTAAAATTTCACACACATGGGTCCCAACATATAACCTACAACATGGCAAAGTTTTATGTGTGGAACTTTAACAATGAAAAAGTTATATGCATTCCTGGTTTGTTATTAGAAAATTAATTGCCACAAAATACCTACACCAATCTTTCTGAAATTTCTCACAGATAAGTATCCCTAACCCCTCTACAAAGTGCCCATGTGTCATCCTTCTATCTTTAAAAATGAAAAGTTATAGGCATTTTTGTAACACAGTACTAGGCTAAGGGGAAAGCACTCAAAATGGCATCTGATTTTCCAATTTTTTCGATCCGGATTGGGTCACTTCAGATTGGATCAGATAGGATTGGATGGCTGATCAGATCAGATCGGATCGTTTGTGGATCCGATCTGATCCGATTCGCTGCACATCCCTACTAGAAATAAGAAGTTTTCATGAACTTTTTAAAGCTTAGTTGACTGAGTTCCTTCCTTTCTCTAGGACTCTGTGATACATCAATAACAGAATTGCTTGATACCAGTGTATGTCAAACTTATCGAGGTACTTGTGAACCAGGATTAAGTTGTCCTCCCTTCTCTTGGGCAACCCATCGATGCACCCAAACTTCAACATGCTGTAAAAGGTAGGCAAAATTCTCCATTATGGTCCTTGTTGGTTTAGGATGTATTTCTTGCTCAACATTTCAGTCATCTACTATTTCTATGCAGGCAGGTTACTATGGCCCTTTCTACACCATAGGGGGGTAGAAGATGGAGGGCAGGTGATCCCGGAAGTACCTGTTTTTGGGATCGGCAGCATCAATCCCCATGGAGGAAACAGAAGTTCCTCCTGGGCATGATGTGCTCATTACGTCTGCCATTTGGGTTGTCTTGGGCCCTGAGCCTCACGCACAAGCGCTCATGCGCTCTCAGTAAGTTTTATTTAAAAAAACACACACAATCCGTGTGATTGGGCCCCCACCCCCCTCCCTGCCCTCCTGGGGTGGCAAAACTGGTGCCATCTCCTCCCTCCCCTCCCCTCCCCTCCCTTGATGGGCATGGAGCTGCATGGTGCAGCTCCATGCCCATTTGTGCTGCCACACTTACTCGCAAGTAAGTGTAGCAGCACCCTGGATGGTTGGACACATCTCCAGTGGTCCCAGGAATTTCCCAAGACCATGGAAAATTTGGGATTTTTCAGGGATCTCTTATCCCTGGCAAATTCTGTGCTTCCCCCCCTCCCCCAGGAGTCCCTGTGCATCATGTGAATGCACAGGGACCAGCCAGGGGCCATCCCAGGCCAGAAGCCTAGTATGGAAACAGCCTATCTCTCAGCCTAACTGACCTCCCTGGAAGCAGAGTGAGGTTTACATTGAAGTCAACATGGATAAGATCAAGGTATAGTCCTGTCCTGCCTTGCACACACTTACTAGGAAGGAATCAAATGGATTTTCTTCTATACAAGAACAGTCTGGCTGGATCATATCAAAGTGAATCCATTGATTTGAGCATCCTATCTTCCAGAACATGGTAACCAGATATTTCTAGAAACCCAGTGACAGACACACAGAAACTAGCATGTAGAGACAGCTTCTGTACATTGAAGGGTTTTTTTTCTAATTGTATTATTGACAAAACAAAACAAAATGTTTCATTTCAAGATGTTGTGTTAAGGATTTTCCATGTTCACTCAAACTCCAAAATGCTGGGAAATTTCAGTTATTAAAGCAATATGGATTTTTCATTATTACATTTTATTTATCAGACAGACTACGAGACCAGAGTGGCAGAAACAGCAATAGTCTGCTTTTACACAGGCTAGAGCTCATTTGAAAGCGTCCTCCATGGCAGAAAAAAGGAAGGAAGGAATTCTCTGCCGCCATTGCAGATGCAGATAATTACCTAACAGAGCTTCTTCTGGCCAGCAAGAGAGAGAGAGAGAGAGAGAGAGAGAGAGAGAGAGAGAGAAAGGTGGTCCACTTGATAACAGTTGTGACCAATTTGTACAACACTTTTGCCGACAAAATCAATCATATCCATGCCAACTTAGATGCCATCGTTGATTCAGGTCCAGGGGATGTTACTTTGGCCCTGCTTGTCAAGTTACAATGAATACATTTTAGTTTTTACATCCTGAGGATGTGGACAGGATCCTTGGAGAAAACACGCTTGCCCTTTCTGGCCTATAAGAGCAGATGGAACTGGAATTGGCTGAGTGGGTAATGGTAGTGGTGAATGCCTCTTTACACCAAGTTATGATTCTTTGTTGACTAAAAGGGCTGGTGGTAAGACCATTAAAAAAAAGTCCCTGAACCCCACTGCATTGGATAATTTCTAATTTGTCTCCAAAATTCCATTCTCAGGGAAGGTGCTGGAGCATGTGGTAACTTCTCAATTCCAGGGGCTACTGGATGAAATAGATTGCCTAGATCCAATTCAATCTGACTTCAGGCCTGGCTGTGAGTCACCTTTATGGAAAATCTACACCAAGAGTTGGCAGAGGGAGTGTGTCTCTATTAGTACGTGAATCTATTGTTGCAGCAGCTTTCCTGGTTACCAGTCTATTTCTGGTCACAATTAAAATTCAAGTCATAGCTTTTAAAACCCTATATGGCTTGGGACCAGTCTTCCTGACAGATTGCAGTCTCCTATAGAAGCCTGACTGGGTCCTAAGACCTTCAGGAGATACCCTTTCAGTACCAGTATCTTCAGAGATGTGTTTCATGGAGACATGTGAAAGAGCCTTCTTGTTATCTGCTCCCTGGCTAGGGAACTCCCTGCCAAGAGAAGCCAAAGGGGTTACCTCTGTGTTATCCTTTCTCTGGCTGTCACCAAAGCAGGCCTTGGGTGAGTAAGTGGATCTCATGGTCTGGGTGCTCTCTTATTCTGGAATTATTATGTTTTAATTGTGTTTTAATGTATTTGTTACATTATTTTAATTAAGTTTATTTATTTTTAAATACTACTACTACTACTAAATTTATTTATTTCTTACCTGCCTCTTCCTGTGGATCGAGGTGGGGAACAACAGTAATGCAGCAATAAAATATAAATCCAATAGCATAAAACTTATTAAAAGAGCATATCAAACCAATATAATATCAAAATAACAACCAGGACATCTTAAAATGCTTAGGTTGAAAATTCATCTGGGTAGACCGGCTGGGAGAGACTAGTCTTTATAGCTGTCTTAGGGTGCCTCTTCACGGTTTATTTGGCTCGCCTTTCCTTCGTTCTGAAGGCATTTTGTACACACGAGCAGGGTGCAGATCAGATGTGTATGGGACTTATAGCCTCCGTTAACCCGTGTTTCCAAGGTGTCGATTAAACACAACTTTTAATATTTATTCGATGTTCGATCGCCTTTTGGTCGTGAAACCTTCTACTGCCCTTTCGGATTAAGGCTAATCATGGGCATAGTTTGGAGGACAGGGCTTGTGATGTCATGAGTGAATGCCTACCCCCTCTCTGGCTACCCCTCCCAAGTTGTGGTCAAGGTGGAAGGGGATTGACCCAATGCTTGCTTTGGCATTTCCTGTCTCCTACTTCCTTCTTCCTTCTTCTTTTTCTTCCCTTGACTGGACTGTTCAGTACTGGCTGACCTTAAGTTATCGGTACTTAAAGTAAAGTTCCTTTTAAATCCCCACTGGAATCTTTCTTTCATCGAGATGCGCGGCTACTCACATGGAGCTGGTTCTACAGGAAGCAAAGGGGTTGGAATAAGGATGTGTGTTGCTCACGTTGAGTATAATTTGAAGTCTGCTAAGGCTACCCTTCCCCCCCGCTCCCTTGCTGGGATCGTGGCTGGAAAAAGGAAGGGAAACTGCTGTACGTGCAAGACAGTTCCTGCCAATGAGTGATGTTACTCGGGAGTAAGGAGCATTGAGCAGGTGGGGGGACTTTCTCCCCAGGAACCTTAGTGCCCGAGCATGCATAGGGCTTCGTATCTTCTCTCCCTTCTTCCATTGATTTTCCTGGAAGATATGTGTGTGTTTATGTGTGTGTGTGTGTGTGTGTATCGCAATGAAAAGAACACTTGTTTTATTGTCATAAAGCAATGCAATATCTTTATACTTCTAGTGGTTACATGTGGCCAAAATCCCATTGAAAAGTGTGGCTGGAGCAATCAGAAAAGCACAGCACAATTGGGGAAAACACAACGGATTGGGCGGAACACAGCAAACCATAGGCAAACGGCAACAGTCACATGGGAAGGAATGTCGGTCCACAGATGCCATGTCACAGCCGCTGCTCACATGTTGGGGGGGATCCCGGCCCGGTCATTCTAATGGCACGCCGGACAGTACACTGGAGTCTCCTCATTCAACTCTGAAGGACACGCAATGAGTGCTCTGTATGGTGGAGGCAGAGCTGCAACCGAACATTCTGTCTCTTGAGTACAGCAAGGTGGACTAATAGCAGCCGCACTGTGTGTGGAAGAGGGGACAGGGGAAGAGAGGACAAAGAAACATCAGTGCCAGGCAGGGTTTTTTTGAGGGTGCAGTGCCCAGCCCTCCCACACTCCCACCTGCCTGCCCAGTAACCCACCTCTGCAATGCAGAGACCTGCTGGGATGGCGAGATTGCCCTCTGGACCACTCAGCGTTGGGCATTCCAGAACTGAACTGTGCTGGCACCTCGGTGTCTGGAGACAGGCAGAATACTGGGAAGTTTGTATGGAACTGGGAACATCAGTGTGAAATGTAACATTGTAATAGAAAGGATACACAAAAAATTGTCCTTGAAGAAGCACAGTTCCAAGACAGCAGATAAGGGGTGAGGTGGGATTGTACAGCGGCGGATTCTTTGTGGGACGAATAGGGGGGGGCGGACGCTACACAGGTGGCTGTTTGCCATGGCCATCCAGTAACTGGAGAAATGTTGCTTTTATGGTTTTACAATAGATTCCAAAGCCAATACTGCCCTGCTAAGACCTGTGATTGTAGGAACATCCAATATTTAGAAATCGTACCCACCAGCGAAATAATGCGTGATCGTGATTGGACAGACAACAGTGAGAAGGTCAGGTGGGCGGAGTTAACGAACGCTGTGAAAGTCTGGGGGAGGTACCATCAGGAGACAGGGCGGTGCTTTCATCAATTTTCCCACGTTCAGCCATACCCCCCTGAACCGACTCAGCAGCGAAACACTGCTTATAAACAATTGTAAAGTGCATTTTATTGTGCCCGTAAATCGCCTTAATGGCTCTCTTCTAGCGCTATTAGATGTAAATACGAATATAGGAAAAAGTGCTTATTATCAGAAACAGATGCCAAAGAGACGTCGAGTAGACCCCCCCCCTTAAACTCAGAGAGAGTATTAAGTTGATGAATCTCCTCCAGCAGGCCATTCCACAGTCTGGGGGTGCCAGAACAAAAGTTCCTCTGGGTAACAGTGATTGTAAGCCAGCATAAGAGCCTGTTAAGACAGCACATTAAGCCATGTGTAGGCTGCTAACTCTTTTGGAGCAAATGGTATAAACATTACAAAACATCTTTTGTTTTAGTGAATTAAGTGAGAGAATTCAGAATTAGTTGTGAACCTGGATTGAACCACAATGTACAATACCATCTCACATCCACATTGATGAAAAAACACATCTGATAAGGGTGTGGCCCTTAACAGCTGCAATTTCCTGGCATTTGGGCGCTTGAATGAGCTGAAATGAGTTTTGAAGTAAAGTTTGGACAATTTCAGAAAGTTCATGCATCCCAATGTATGGCAGGTTAATGAATTTAGATTGTGGCCCAATAGTCAAAGGAAGATGAAATGCTCTTAAGACACTCTGTTCCATCAAAGAAGGTGTTTTGTGTTCTTCATATTAACTGAGATGTGTGTAGGAAGACTAACCTGCTCAAGTTGTCAGCATCGTGTACACATATGCCATGGTTGTAGGCTTATATACAGGACCTACCTTTCATGGACAGCCCACACTAGAGGCATTCAAGATGCAGCTGGACAACTATCTGTCAGGTATGCTTTAAGGTGGATTCCTGCAGTGAGAAGGGGGTTGGACTTGATGGCCTTATAGGCCCCTTCCAACTCCACTATTCTATGATTCTATGAGTTCTCATATTATTCTGTTGTGACCATCAATCAACCAACCAACCAACCAATTAACCAACCTTCCTTTCTGTTTCATAACATATGAGATGACTATACATGTGAATTAGTCATTGGCCTTCTCCAGGTTTACAAAACGGGGATTATGCAACAATGTCGCCTCTCTTATTCTCTCTCTTTTCAGTTCAATTACTTCTACATCGTCGTGTGAATCAGTTAAAGGTCTTTGTGTAGAAATTTATCCTGTTCCTCCTTATGGATGTCCTCCCTGGAGGGTCAAAAGCGGAACATGCGACAACTTTGGTGCCTGCTGTGTATTGCTAGCAGCCGGATGTAAGTACTAGAAAGTTTTGTCAGCACCTTTTCCTATTCCCAAAGGTTTTAGATTGACAATACTGGTGCCTCACGATGAATGGTTCTGCATCTTGCCTATGTGGTCCCCTCATCACCGGTGGGATAATTAAGAAGTAAGCACAGACTACAGATGGGAGACGAGATTTGGGGCAGATCTACACCAAGCAGGATATAGCAGTATTAAATTGGTATATAAAAGGCAGGGGCCACACCAAGCAGGATATAGTGGTATACTTGAAAGGTGGTCACACAGAGGAGGGCCAGGATCTCTTCTCGATCATCCCAGAAGGCAGGACACGGAATAATGGGATCAAGTTACAGGAAGCCAGATCCCGGCTGGACATCAGGAAAAACTTCCAGATTGTTAGAGCAGTACGACAATAGAACCAATGTCCTAGGGAGGTGGTGGGCTCTCCCACATTAGAGGCCTTCAAGAGGCAGCTGGACAACCATCTGTCAGGGATACTTTAAGATGGATTCCTGCATTGAGCAGGGGGTTGGACTCGATGGCCTTCTAGGCCCTTTCCAACTCTACCATTTTATGAGTCTATGAGTCTAAATTTCTGGTGTTTTGTGCCATTGCTCTGCCCCATTCATGGAATCTTGCAGGGTTGCATTACATATATAGGAATATTGTCATTTTTCCATCATGAGTATAGTTCATTAAAAAAAAAAGCAGACCAAATATCCATGTATTATCCACTTGCAAGTTGTGCCTATATACAGCACCCGTTCAAAAGACGATAGTGTTATTAGATCCTCAGTCCATTGTATTATGGAGGATGATTAGGGGTCTGGAAACAAAGCCCTATGAGGAGAGACTGAAAGAACTGGGCATGTTTAGCCTGGAGAAGAGAAGATTGAGGGGAGACATGATAGCACTCTTCAAATACTTGAAAAGTTGTCACACAGAGGAGGGCCAGGATGTCTTCTTCTCCCTCATCCTAGAGTGCAGGATGTGGAATAATGGGCTCAGGTTACAGGAAGCCAGATTCTGCCTGGACATCAGGAAAAACTTTCTGACTGTTAGAGTGGTACGACAGTGGAACCCATGACCTAGGGAGGTTTTGGGCTCTCCCACCCCAGAGTCATTCAAGAGACAGCTGGACAGCCATCTGTCAGGGATGCTTTAAGGTGGATACCTGCATTGAGGAGGGGGTTGAACTCCATGGCCTTAGAAGTCCCTTCCAACTCTACTATTCTATGATTCTATGAAAGCGCTATATGGAATGTGGATTTTGCCCCAATAGTTATTAGTGCCACTATGAAGCAGTAGTGTAGCTCTAGCATTTGTGGCAGCGGGCCTGACTCAGTATACAGCAGCTGCCTCTAAAGATAAAGAACCATCAGAAGGAAGACCTGGGTCTTGAAGTTGCCCCATCATGGGCAGCTGAACAGCAGACTGAGCAAGGCACACAGGTCACCAAAGTTTTTTTTATTTTTATTTTATTGATTTTTATACAACAACATAAGAAAAAAACATAAACACATCACTTATAAATCATATGACTAACATTATAAATTTAACATAATTCACCTAACTAGTGCACCCCACCCCCCTGGGATCAGCTACTACATTTCTATTTAACATTTTTTAAATATATATTTTTAAATGTATGTGTATATTGCATGCTTTTGCTGTTTTAACTATTGCATATCATTTTTAATTGTTTTAATCCTATGTAAACCGCCCAGAGAGCTTCTGCTATGGGGCGGTATACAAATGCAATAAATAAATAAATAAATATTTTTTAAAACATTCTTCCAAAATTGCATAGATTCATATGATGGTGCACACCCCTTCCCTTTTTTAAATACATAATCCACAAATACTCCCCATATATTTCCAAATTCATTTTTTCTTAATATTCCCCTTTTAACTTTAACATTGCTTGTTAACTTATCATTTATAGCAATATTCCACACTTCTTTATACCAATCTTCTATTTGGTAGTTGCCTTGCATTTTCCATTGTCTGGCTATTATTAACCTCGCTGCAGTCATTAAATTCGTAATTAAATCTTTAACATTTTGCTCTCCTTCTTTATCATAAATTGCTAGTAAAGCTATCCTAGGACATATCTCAAACTTTAAATCTGTTATCTTTTTTACTTCTTCAATTACTTTTAACCAAAATATTTGTACATGTTTACAAGTCCACCACATATGAAAATACGTTCCAGTTTCTTGACAACCTCTCCAACATAGCTTCAAATGTTTCTTATCTATTTGGTTTAATTTTACCGGTGTTAAATACCACCTCCATGCTATTTTATAATAGTTTTCTTTTATTCTTACTGACATAGTGTTCAAATTACGCAAATTCCATATTTCCCCCCAACTTTGATCATTTAAATCTTTTAACTCTTCTTCCCATAATACTTTCAAATAATTTTGCTTCTCTTCTCCTCCTAACAAAATTTTATAAATTTCACTTACCACCCCTTTAATATTCTTATTTATATCCTCCTCTTCTCTCATTATAATCATCTTCTCAAATTTTGTAAAATTTCAAAGTTCTTTGTTATTCTTTTTCCATTTAGCCATCCATTGTTCTAGTTGGATAACTTTAAACCATGCTATTTTCCTTCCTCTCATAAATTCTTCTTATTGTTCTTTAGTACTCATCTTCCAACCAATCTTTTATTTTAAAATTTTTCTGTTCTCTAAAAACTATTTCTAATTCTTTCTTTAAATTTCCTGGAAAGTCTTCCAGCAACACCACTGGATTCAATGGGGAAATATCTGGTAATAATTTATTGTTATACTTTAACCAAACATCTATAATATTTCTTCACAAGGGATTTTCTAATCTTTCTATCATCTTCTTATTTACTTCAATAAAAAAAATATTACTTAACCTCAATTCTAAATCCTGTCTATCCATCTCCAATCAGTTTATTTCATTTGGTCTTGCAATCCCATCTATTACATGCTTCAATTGATTAGCTATATAATAGTACTTTAAATTCGGGAGACCTAATCCCCCTTTTTCTGAGATTTATACCAATTCCCTTTATTAATCTTTGCTTTCTTATTACCATTACAAAAATTATTTATTATAACTTACCATTTCTTTAACTGTAAATCTGATATCTTAATTGGTAACATTCTAAACAAAAAAATAAACTTAGGCAAAATTTTCATTTTAATAAGCACTATTCTACCAAACCATGAAAGTTTAATCTTTTTATATTCTTCTCGTTTTTTCTTAATCTCCTTATTTAATTTTTTAAAATTCTCCTCTTCTAACTTGTCAACTTCCCTTGTAATATTTACACTTAAATACTTAATCATATTCTTTACCTTAACTCTATATTTTTACTAAACTTCTGCTCCTCCTCTTTCATATAATCGAATAATATCATTTCTGATTTATCCCAGTTAACTTGCAAACCAGATATCTCCCCAAACTCTTTCAGATGTACCTATTTCCTCCATTTTTTCTATTGGATTCTCAATTGCTACTAACGTATCATCAGCAAACAAACTATTTTTTACTTTTTCTTTATTACCTATCCCACTAAGATTCTTATCTTCTCTAATTGCAATAGCTAAAAGTTCTATAACTATATAAAACAAAATCGGGGAAAGAGGACAACCTTGCCTAGTGCCCTGGGCTAAGGAAATTAGTTGTGTTATTCCATCATTTACCGTTACAACAGCATTATTTCACAAATAAAGTTGATCTTTCACACCTTTAAATATTACTCCAAACCCTAACCTTTCTATTATTATTTTAAAGCTGGCCACTCTACACAATCAAAGGCTTTAAAAATATCCAAAGCCATCAAACCTGCCTTCAATTTATTTTTCTTAATTACATTTACCATATTCAATGCTCTTCCAATTAAATTTGGCATCGGTCTCCCTGCTATAAACCCACATTGATCTATAAATCCTATCTATAAACCCACACGGATCGGTTCGGACAAAATCGGAGGCCCCCCGGACCAGATCGAGTACGATCCCGATCCAAAAATCGGAAATTTTTGGATCGGCCGCCATTTTTTTCCCCATAGACTTGCATTGCAATGCAAGTCTATGAAGAAAAAATGGCGACGGGTGGGTGAGGGGGGGCCTAACTCCCTCCCCCCCGGGGCCGTCCGCTGTGGACGGCCCCGGCAGGTAAGCCCCCTCCCCCGCGCTCCCTACCCCCCCTGGGGCCGTCCGCTTCCACCCGCGGGCACCCGCGGATAGAAGCGGACGGCTCTGGGGGGGGGTAAGCCCCCTTCCCCGCCACTGCTTACCTTTTAGGGCCGTTCACTCCTGTCCGGCGCCGGCGGCTACTGCCAGCCGGCTTTGCGGCTTGCTCTCAAGTAGCGCGCCGGGTGATCACCCGGCGCGCCACCCTAGAGCAGGCCGTGGAGCCTGCTGGTAGTAGCCGCCGGCGCCGGACGGGAGCGGCCGGGCTGGGAAGGTAAGGGCCCCCTCCCCCCCCTCCACGCGCCCCCTCCTCCCCTCCACGCACCCCCTGCTTACCTTCCCGGCCCGTCAGCTCCCGTCCGGCGCCGGCGACTACTACCAGCGGGCTCCGCGGCCTGCTCTAGAGTAGCGCACCGGGTGATGACATCACCCGGCGTGCCTCCCTGGAGTAGGCCGCGGAGCCTGCTGGTAGTAGCTGCCGGCGCTGGACGGGAGCAGACGGGCCGGAAAGGTAAGCGCCCCCCTCCTCCCCCCCCGCTGTCCACTTTCATCGGCGGGCGCCCGCTGGCGCCCGCCAATGGAAGCGGCGGTGGGCACCAGTGGGCGCCCGCCGATCCGCCGATCCGCCAAACCGGTTCGGAGCCTTTTCGGACCGGTTCGGATTGGATCGGCCGATCCAGCAGTCGGATCGGAAATCGGATAATTTATCCGATTTCCCACTGGACCGGACTCGGATCGTGGATCGGGTCCGATCCAGTGCACATCCCTAATCCTTATATTGGATCTTCGTTCCTGATCTTGAATTGCAATCAATCTTAAGTCAATTTGCTGAACTTTAATGCTCCTCGGTTTTATTTTCCCTTTATTTTCTTCAACTGCATCCTCCACTTGTTGAAACCTCAAATTTATTGCTTTTAATTCATCTTTAACCAGCTTCAAATCCTCTTTTAGGTCTTGAGTTGATTTACTAATTTCTGCAGTCATTTCTCTCACTATTTGGCAAGGTCTCATTGTTCTGCAAAATCATGTTTTGAAAGCTTATCAGCATTTCTTCTGAAGATAATTGCTTAGACTTGGCAATAGTTCCTGTTTCTTTAGAAACAGCTACCACCTTTCTTCCATTTCCTGTCTGAAGTGATTCCACACTTGCTGCTTGCTTCCCCCCTCCCTTCTGGGGGCTGTTCGGCATATTTCCTTCTTTAATTGTAACCCTTTTTAAGCAAGAAAAAGTTTTATCTGAAGGGAACACTCTCCCGGTTCTAGTCCATGAAGGTAATTGTTCTTTTTTATGACCTTTACACATTTGGCATCCAGCCAACCTTCTTCCAAGCACAGCGTCTCTTATAGTAATTATGCCACCAGCATATGCAGTGAAACTTCCCACAGTATATCAGAGTTTTTACTCACAGTTTGGTTTATCTTTCAGAGGGATTTCTTTTCTTTAAAGTTTCTCTATCAGGAGACCGACAAATCCGCTGGCTACTCTATCGGCCCGAAGCTCCGCCCCCCAGGTCACCAAAGTTGAACAAATGGTGTGGGGGATGGTGATGCTTCTCTGCTGAAACATCATTTTGTTCTAATGCAGGGGTGGGCAACATCTGCTAATATCAGCCTTAAAGGGGAAAGTGTGTCATTCCAGGACATTATAGAAAATTGCAGAAAATCCCCCCTCACACCTAGGGTAGAACAAAACCCAGGACAAATCTGGGGGAATCCTGTCAGTAGGTCATCCTAATGGCTACTAGTCCTGCTGGTTATGTGCTACTTCCAGTATCATGGGCAGTAAGCCTATATACACCAGTTGCCGGGGCACATGGACGGGAGGGTGCTGTTGCACCATGTCCTGCTTTGTTGATGCCTGGTTGACAGCTGGTTGGCCACTGTGTGAACAGAGTGCTGGACTAGATGGATCCCCGGTCAGATCCAACACTGCACTTCTTATGTTCTTATGCTAACATGTCTCCACTCAGTTTCCTTTTGTCCAGTCTGAACATCTCAATGTCCTTTAGCCTGTCATATCCCTCAAGCAGGCTATGGGTTATGTAAGGTTGGGGTTTTTTTAACTCTTACTCACTGGGTTTGGATAACATGACAACTCCCAAGTGGAGGCTATATACTCATCATGGTTCCCACTCACACCTTCCATACACCATAGTCTCACCATGGGTTAAATAAACCAGGGTGGGTTGTTGTGTCATGTGATCATCTTCACAACATAAAGGCACAGTCTAGTTGTATCAGCAGGATGCATTTATTCCTAGTTGGCTTATTACTCTACTAAGCATATCTTTATCTGTGGTGTGTGTGTATCCATTAATACATTGAAATGTCTTGCTATTGACATTTTTCTTCAGTAAAACTTGACCTTTGTAGAAATGGCGGTGTCTCTTTAGGCAGGGGTTACCCACCCCATGTTGAGCAGCCAACCACCACACTACCTAAAGTAGAAAACTGAGATCTAGAAAGTGTTGAGGCTGGTTTAATGGCCCTCCCCACTGGTGGCAGTGGAAAGTCCACAGCAAAAGACAACCAAAAAAGGACTGGAGGGGTGGAGAGTATTTTGCCTGTTTTCTCTTCCACTCATGAAATGGGGTGTTGCTTAGGGTGACCACATTTTGGAACCCAAAATCCCGGTCCAAAATGGCCACCCAAAATGGCTGCCCAAAGGGGGGGTGCCCATCCCCCAAAAAACATAAAATATTTTTTGTAAAAAAAAAAGGCCACCCGCCATGTGGCCATCAAGCAGATCTGAACCCCCACCACCACCACCCCACCTGAAACAAACCCCACCACCACCAAGCCACCCCCCAAAAAAACACAGCAAGGGGGAGGGGGCTTACCTGCTGGGGTGGTCCGCAGGCACCCGCAGGCACCAGCGGACTGTACCAGCAGGTAAGAAGCGCTACGGGGTAGGCGGGAGCCAGGAGGGCCCCCCCACTTACCTGCCGGGGTGGCCGCTTCCCTCTGGTGCTCAAATCTACTGAGAAACAGGCTTCACGGCTACTCCCTCAGTAGTGTGCCAGGTCACCCTGGAGCAGCTCTCCATTGACCCTAGATTATTGTTCCTGATTAAATCTCTGTACCATAACACGTCAGTTTCAGTACGGTATAGTAACCAGGGGCACTTTACTAAAGAATTTGCTTCTGATAGGGGCGTCAGACAAGGATGTGTCCTGGCACCTACTCCTTTTAATCTGTACCTTGCAGACCTGCCAAAGTGGTTGGCAAATATACAATCCCATCCACCCAAGATTGGCCCAGTTAAAGTTCCCATCCTTCTTTACACTGATGATGCCATTTTGATCTCACAGACTCGGTTGGGCCTTAGGAGACTCCTTAACGGCTTTGAGAGATATTGTAAAGAAAACGGCTTATCAATTAATTACCAAAAATCTAAGGTTATGGTTTTTGCTAAGAGGAAAAGTAGGTTCCTCTGGCATATAGGTGGTAAGAAAATCGAACAAGTAGATTCATTCAAATATCTTGGTCTATGGTTTCAGGATAATGTATGCTGGAATAAGCATGACAGATATGTTAAGACCAAGGCGGAACAAACAGCTGATGCGTTACTTAAATTTTTTCTAGCAAAGGGAGGTAAATTCCTCCCGGTATCCACTCGAGTATATAAAGCTAAATTGGTAGGCCAGATGCTGTTTGGAGCCCCGGTGTGGTTTCCCAAATTTAAAGGATCCCTAGAGAGTATCCAGACTCAATTTTTAAGGTCGATTCTTGGAGTCCCTAGATACGTACTGGGTGCTGCGCTTAACCTGGAGGTTGGGTTGAGCTCTGTGAAATGTGTGGCATAGATATACTCCCTTCTTTTCTGGTTCCGCCAATATCATGCCCTTACTCCATATGCCTTGATCACGCAGGTCCTGTTGGATTCTTATGAATCCCCATGGACCAAAGTGGTGATACAGAGGATCTGTTCCATGGGCCTCTCTCCCTCTTTTCTATTCTCTTTAGATGAGGGATCTGTGAGACTTCTAATTAAGCAAAGGTTGTTGGATATTGATCTCCAAGAGTTGCGCAGTGCAAATCAAGGCGCTTGCTGCCCCCAGGCATGGGGACTGCCTGATATAGCCCACATAGGGGGTATGCAATACCTACAATGGTTAACTATCCCTAAATATAGGAGGGCATTTTCCTTGGCAAGGTTTAATACTCTTCCCTCCAGAGTGTTAGAGGGCAGATTCAAGAAGATACCACTTTAGGGTAGATGCTGCCCTTGTAATGATACCATAGAACATGTACTGTTAGACGTATTTTGTATAATGAAGTGAGAAGTGACCTGATCCATCCTATTACCCAAGAACTCTCCGGGCGCTCTGAGAGACCCTAATGACAATTCTTTTGCAGGGAAACAACGAATACATCACTCTTCGAGTTGCTAAGTTCCTCTGTACTGCAATGTACTGTAAAGCCTACTGGGCATTTGATGGCACTATGTTGATACCTGTCTGTTAAACTGGTGGCAACGGTAGCCAGCTTGGTTACTTATCTAATCATTTGCTTTAAGGGTCTATTGACTGTAAATAAAGAACCACTGTACTTAAGGATACCAACAAGGTAACTAACGAAAAAGTGGTTAAACTTTTGAACTTGGATATATTCACCAGCTCATTTATGATAGGCTGCTCATATCCTTGTGGAAACAATTTTACTCCCCTCTTTTCAACGATTTTGTACCTCTCATTTTATTAATCTGTTTTAATATATGTTAGTTTACTATGTGTTGGTCTTTTGACTATAAATAAAGAGTGTTGTTGTTGTTGTACTTAACATACTGCACTTTTGTCTGTATTCTCCTTTTAGGATGTTTTATTGCTATTTAAGATGTTTTAATGATGTATTTTTTCTTGTTTTTTAAATTTTTAACTGTTTGTGATTCTTGTGTTTTATATTGTTGTTGTTCTTCACCTCGATCCGAAGAGAGAGGCGGGTTATAAATAATAATAATAATAATAATAATAATAATTATTATTATTATTATTATTCTAATAATGTGTACCATGTTTTAAATCAATTTTAAGTATTTTATCATATTTTATATTTACTGTTGTTTCCCACCTTGATCCAAACAGAGAGGCAGGTAAGAAATATTATTATTATTATTATATGCATATTTTTCTGCTCGCATTTCCCACTTATGCACATTGTTGGGTACATCCTCAGGTTATTGATGTAAGCCAGTTTAGAAAAGTTTCCCCCCTGAAAGGCAGCCAAGAAATGTTTTAAATGAATAAATATGGATTTATGTGCACATTTTTAAATTAGTATTTGCAGTTCCACAAATTTTGGGAAAGTGTATGTGTTAACATCTCCTTGTTTTCTGATCCATGCATAGATTCAGGAAGTGCAAATTTAAACTGTGAATCTAATAAATGTCATGTTCATCTCTTTGACCAACCACCCTACTCCCACCTAACAGAAAGGGTATCAGTGAGTGCTCCAAAGAAGCACATTACAAAAAAAAAAAATGTCAGGCACTTTCGTAAATAATCTTGACATACATTTCCACAGTTTATGCGAAGTCCCTAGGTACAAGCTCTGAACCTTCGTTCTAGCTTCAGTTTCCTTGCCTTTTTTTAGCTTATGTGGCCCCACATCTAAATTGCATATAAAAGTGACTAATGGTGCAATCCCATGCATGCTAAGACAGAAAAAAAAGTCCTACAGCTCCCAGCATTCACCAGCCCTGGGGAAACATGCATAGAATTGCATCCTTTTCTGTAGATAAAATCAATGTTAAAGTTTGGAATCCGCAGCATGATGAGGTGGAATATTTGTTTCCCCTCAGACAAAATAATTTTATTGAATAAGAAATTCTGAGTTTTTAACTTTTTATTTTTTAGAAACACGGAAGCATGGAGTTCAAGATCCTCTTAATCTACACTCACTTTATCCATCTGAGCTTGAAGCAAATCTCTTGGACTCCAAAGGAATCTCAGCAGCAGGAATTCATACCTTGTGTCATCCATAAGAGGCAGCCCTCTGTTGACGCTTGAAATATACTGCTTTGCTGAAATGTGTGCATCTTCTTTGCTTTGTGGAAAGTGATATATAGTCCACTTGTGGCATGACACAAACATCGTAACTGTATCCCTATTGTTCAACATTTTTGCCTGTACCTGTTTGTGATACTAGTAGATCCTGAGGATGTGACAGTTTGGTCATGCCCTTGGCTGTGGTACATCCTGCAAAGTTATTTCCTGATATAGATGTCCCCTGCTTGTGCTTTCAACATGGAATTGGAGAATCTTACTATAGGCTTAAGGGCCAATTTTCACTTGAGAATAAATGGCGTATACATCATCATTCCCCCAAGGAGTGACCTCAGATGGATGAGGGCATATGAGGCCAGGACAGAGTTCCAAAGGCCCTGCATCACTTGAAAAATCTCCACTGGATGACACTGAGAGGATGCAATGATGGTGGAGAAGAACCAGCCCTTCAGTTCCATTACCACATCACTCATGTTCTATTAGATTCATTCTGAGCTTTTCTCCAGCTGCCTACCTGCTTGCGTCATTAGCCTCAGCTGCATGAGCACAGGGATGGGATGAAAATCCACCTGGGCCTGCAAGGCCGCCAGCTACCCTGGGCCTTGGAAAATGCACCCAGCAGATTTTTGTCACGTGGTCCAGGCACATGTCTGGGCGGAACTTACTTCTGCCCTGAACTTCACAGGCCCTTTGCCTTAACAAAACATAACATAAAAAACATTGTTGAAAAGAAAAAACAAACAAAACATTACACACATGGGAATATCATAATTTTTCCATCATTGAAAGGGGGAGGGGGGAGTTATGCGTAGGTTTCAAGAAAACCAGACCATATATATATTTATGCACTTGCAAGACCCACCTATATAACACTCTCATTGCTGGCTTTTTTCTTGGAAGGCACATCTGTGCCAGTCCCAGGCACTCTGTCCTCCCCATCTGGAATTGATACTGAAAGACCCAGGAAAAGCGTGGGTGCATGGAGGGTAAGTTGGAAGCAAGCCAAATCTGCGACATTGTACATCGTCATCACCAGAGATTTACTGGTGCATCCAGCATCTGCCCTGTGAGCGCTTGCCCCCCATTCCCATGGTCCACCCGATGAGCTGAGCAGCACGAGCCCTTGCTGTGAGGTCGGGAGGCTTTTCTCCTTTGCACTAATGGTGGCAACTGCCACCATTAGCTTGGGGGTTGGAAAATGTACACTTTTCGGAGGCTCCGGAAACCATGCGTTTCCTCCCCCTGCACCAACGGGGGGCTTAAAGGCCCTATGAATGCTCCAGAAAGTGTGCATTTCCCCGGCCATTTCCCCCAACCATGCTAAAGGCAACCACCCTTAGCAGGGCCAGGGGAATTGCGCACATTCCAGAGGCTTGCATTAACAGCGACTTTAAGGCCCTGATTGGAGCAGTTGGGGGGGCAGGAGCATGCACTTTCCAACCTACCCTCCATGCACCCACACTTTTCCTGGGCCTTTCAGTATTAAATCCGATGGGGAGGACAGAGTGCCTGGGGCTGGCACAGATGCGCCTTGCAAAGAAAAGCCAGCATTGGGAGCGAGCTGCTGCTGAGCACTCTGCAACTGGGTCTATTAGTGGAACATAGGAACCTCTGAAGCTGACTTGTACTGAGTGAGACCCTTGGTCCATCAAGCTCTGTATTGTCAACACTTACAGGCAGCGACTCTCCAGGGTTTCATGCAGAGTTTTTTCCAGTCCAACCTGGAGAAACCGGGGATTGAACTGGGACCTCCTGCATTAAAAGTAGGGATGTGCATGCCCGAAATTATTGTATTGTATCATTATTGGGATGATATGGTGGTCCATATCATATCATATCGTATTTCCAATAAATATCGGAAATACGATATTATATGTTTTCTACATTTTGCCCTAGAGAGAGTTGCTTTTGAGTCTGAAAGGCCTAAAACTTCTTAATTTTTTTTATTTTTCCAAACATAAAAAACATTTAACACATACACCTTACCTACACCCACAAACAACAAAAATTACATACAACAGACTTCCAAATTTCCTCTTTTCTTGATAATTTGTCACAATAAGCCAAAATAAGCCAAAATAGTGAGTGAAGTTTCCCCTCCTGTATTTCTTTAACAGGTGTTTTTCTTCCAGTTTAATCGCTGAATCCACTTGCAAAAATGTCCTTCCCTTCCCTCTCTTTCAGAAAATCCACCAGGGGTTTCCATTCCTCAATGAACTCAGTTGTTGTTTTGTCTTTTATTATTGCAGTAAGTTTTGCCATCTCCGCCAGTTCTGTAATTTTCAACAGCCAATCCTCCTCTGTTGGTGTTTTCTCAGTCTTCCGATTCTGTGCATAAAGTAATCTTGCTGCCGTTATCATATATAAAAATAAAGTTCCATAACCTTGTAATAATTGTTCATCTATAATCCCCAACAGAAAATATTCTGGACACATTTGTATTTTTATCTTCAATACATCTTGTATCACTCTATGCATTTGTGTCCAAAAAGATCTTGCTTTTTTACATGTCAACCATACATGATAAAATGTGCCTTCCAGCTCTTTACATTTCCATCACTTTCCCGATGTCCCCTTATACATTTTTTGCCAATTTTGATGGAGATTTTATAAAATCTATACATCATTTTATTAAAAAATTCTTTCAATCTGACACATAGTGTAAACCTCAAATCTCTCAACCACATATTCTCCCACTGATCCATAGTAATATTATGCCCAATATTCTGGGCCCACTTTATCATACATTATTTTACTTGTTCATCTTCAGTCTCATATTTTAACAAAAGTTTATGTATCTTTGAAATAACATGATTATCATTTATACACAAAGCTTTCTCAAATTCAGATTTTGTACATTCAAAACCCCAGTTTTTTTATCTATCTTAAATGTTTCCATCATTTGTGCATATGCGAACCACTGAATTACAATTTCTTCATTCCGTAGCTCCTCTCTTGATTTCATTTTAACCTCTCCATATTTCATTTCTAACATTTCACCATATGTCAACCATTTTTTTGTAGTTGTCAATTCTCTCTTATAAAAAGCCTCCTGTGAGGAAACCCATGTTCTCAAAATTGCTCGTCTCACATAATGATCATTAAATTCTGCATTCACTTTAGCTTTAACATACCACAGATACCCATGCCAACCAAATCTTAAATCGTGTCCCTCTAATTCCAATAGTCTGTTATTCTTCATCAAAATCCACTCCTTCATCCACATCAAGCAGCAAGCAGAGAAATAAATCCTCAAATCTGGCAATCCCAAACTTCCTCTCTCTTTAGAATCTTGTAATATTTTAAATTTCACCCTTGGTTTTTTGGATTGCCATGTAAACTTAGAAATCTCTTTCTGCCACTGCTTGAATGGTAACTTTGATGTTACAATAGGGATTGTGTGAAAAAAATACAAGGTTCTTGGTAAAACATTCATCTTGATTATTGCAATCCTCCCCATCAATGACATTTGAAGTTTATCCCACCTTATCAAATCCTGTTTGATTTCATTCCAGACCTTAATATAATTACTATGAAACAACATAAAATTCATATTTGTCAAATTTATACCCAAATATTTCACCTTCTTTTCCACTTTGAAACCAGTTTTTTCTTCCATCTTTATTTGATCTTGTTTATTCATATTTTTTGTAAGTATCTTAGTCTTTTGTTTATTTACCTTAAAACCTGCTAATGTGCCAAATTCATTCAACTTATTCATTAAAATTTCAATTCCATTCAATGGATCCTCCAATATAAACAACGTCTGCAAAAGCTCTCAATTTATAAGATTCTTTTCTAATTTTTATTCCTCCAATTTTTTCCTCTTGTCTTACTGCTCTATTAAATACTTCCAACACCAAGATGAATAACAAAGGCGACATTGGACAACCCTGCCTAGTCCCTCTTGCAATCTTACATGGTTTCGTCAAATCTCCATTAATGATGATCTGTGCATTCTGTTCAATATAAATTGACTTCACCCAAGTTGTGAAATTAGTCCCAAAATCCATTACTTCCAGTATTTTAAACAAGAAATCCCAGTTAAGGTTGTCAAAGGCCTTCTCCACGTCTAAAAAAATCAAGGCCGCTTGTTTTTCCGGATGTTTGTCCAAATATTCTACAATGTTCAATATTACTCTGATATTGTTCTTTATCTGTCTTTTCGGCAAGAATCCACATTGATCTTCATGAATAAATTCCCTCAACACAAACTTCAACCTTTCCACCATTATCGATGTGAACAGCTTGTAATCGTTGTTCAACAACGAGATTGGCCTATAATTTTTAGTCAGTGTTAGATCCTGATCTTCTTTAGGTATCAACGTTACATATGCTGCTTTCCACATTCTGGTATCTTCCCCTCTTTCAAAATAGCATTCATCATACTTTGCAATTGTAATAATAATTCCTCTTCAAAAATTTTATAATATAAACCTGAAAGACCATCTGGTCCTGGTGCTTTCCCCACTTTTGTTCTTTTTATAACTGCATCCACTTCTTCCATCATAATCTCTCCATTTATCATCTGTTTCTGATCCAAAGATATCTTAGGCAGATTTTGTTTTTGTAAATATATATCTATTTTTTCCATTGGCGTCTCTTGCTTCTTATATAAATTCGAATAATACTGCCAAAATTGTCTCTGAATCTTCTCATCATCCATTATTTCTTTTTCCCCATCTTGAATTTTTACTATTGTCTTTTTTTCCTTTTCTTTCCTTAATTTATATGCTAGCCACTTTCCCGGTTTATTTGCCCCTTCAAATTCTCTCTGCTTTACAAAATGTAACTTCCATTCCATTTCTCTAACCATCAGCATAGATAGTTGTTGTTGCAACATCCTGATCTGGTGATTAATCCCCGCCTTTCTTGGTGTGCTCTTCAATTCCTCTTCCTTCTTTCTGATTTCGTCCATAATTACTTTCATTTTTTCCTGCCTTTCCCTCTTCATTTGACTATTCTTCTGAATAAAATATCCTCTAATAAAAGCTTTACTTGTATCCCAAACAGTGCTTTGATTAACCCCTTTATTCAAATTCAGTTCAAAAAATTCCTTAATTTTTTTCTGACCTTCTTCTACCACCTCTTTATTTTGTAGCAAGGCTTCATTTAACCTCCATCTGAACGTACTTTTTTTTTTCTTTTGAGAACCATCAATACTGCATTATGATCAGAAAAAGTCCTTGGCAAAATCTCTATATTCTTAACTTTTGTAAGTACAGTCCTGGACATCAAAATCATATCTATTCTTGAAAAGGATTTATGTCTATTCGAAAAGTACGTATATTCCTTATCGCTTCCATTTCTATGTCTCCATACATCCACCAATCCCAAATTTTCCACCAGATCAAAAAAACTTTTTGGAAGCTTCCTTTGTTGAATCTTGATATCCTTCTCTGAATGCTTATCTATTTGTGGTGATATCACCCCATTCCAATCTCCCAAAATACACCATCTATCACTCGGAATATCCACCAGCCTATGCAACAATCGATCATAAAATTCCGCTTTTTGTTCATTGGGAGCATACACTTCCAAAACCATAATTTCCACTCCATCCAAAATAATTTTTACACCCACAAAATGTCCTTGTTAATCAGATATCAGTAATTCTGGTTTTAGATGTGATTTAATAAACAGGACCACCCCTGATTTTTTCTTTGTGCTTGCGGATATAAATTCTTCTCCCAAGCCTTTGTTTTGTAAATGTTTTGTATCTTTTTTTCTAACATGAGTTTCTTGCAAACAGACAATATCTAATTTTAATTTTCTTAAATGGTAAAATATTTTTTTCCTCTTTTGTGGAGAATTTAAACCATTTATATTCCATGATAAATATTTGTAATCCATTTTTTAGTTTCTTGTTATATATCCAAATCAGTCTTTAATTCCACCAATCTTACTTATCTAAGATTTATTTCTTCTCATTTGAGTCCCTCTCATCAACTTGGTTGTCCTCCATTTCTTTTTTATATTGTCCCAGAAAATATTTCATTTTTTCCATTAACTTCTTGCCAAAACACACCTCCATGGATCTCCCTCCAGAAGCAATCCATCTTTCATCAGCAGATGGCGCCATGTCTCAAGTGAACTCTTCTTTATTTTGTTTCAGTTTGCTTACATTCTTACAGCCCCGACCAAGGTCAAGGCGTGGTAACTTTCCACTTCAATCCAGCCCTGCACAAGTTATTCTGCTGTTTCTTTCCACACAGAGAGTCAGTTTTCACTCACCATAAAAGGTATGCCAATTACTCTTTGTTTAGTCTCTTTGAAATTCCCCCTTAACTTCTGTTAATTTTTGTTGTTAAATAACCCAATCAATTTCAGGGGATGGATAGTGAAAGCTCTTTGTTACAGTGTGGTCCTGAATGATAAAGGTCTGATCTCTTCCTCCCCCCACCTCTTTGTCCATCAAAGTCTCCTTTGACGGCTTTTGAAGCTCCAGAGATTAATGAGACTACTTACGACCTGTTCCCAACATCACCCCTTTCATCTGGGGTCGTAAATTCCATCCAGCTATCACCCAGACTGCAAAAAAGACCACCCTGTTCTCCCCAGCTGAGCAGCTGAGCAGCATCAAGCTTTCATGTCTCCACCGGAAGTCAAGGCGTAAACTTCTTAATTTTCCAAATTACAGGTTAGAAACTTCGTCACAGTGCAGACTGAGTGTTGCTAGTCATGGGTCCCAAATTACAGAACAATAGGTGCAAGCGTTACTCGGAAGTAAGCTTTCAAATACACTGTTTCAGGTGGCTGAAATGTGGTCCTTTTTCAAGAGACGTTGTCATCCAGTACTCATGGCCATCTCACAGATGGCTTTGAGGTGACTCATCTGTGCCCAATTTCAAATGCACAGCTGCAGGCATTACTCGGAAGTAAGCTCTCAACAACATGCACTGTTCGTAGTAATGCACTACATGCTGCTGCTGCTGTGACTTATAGGTATTATATGAATAATACATACAATGAATGAACTTTCCAAACTTGTGGATAAACCTTCCTAGTAGGCAGGCAGTACCTTCCATATGCATAAAAGTAAAATGTGTTAATCAGAAGATGGTGAACTGCTGCTGCTGCCTTGTCTCATTGATTGGGCCACACATGTCAAATGAAATAATGAAAGAATTGGGGGGGATAGGGAAATAGCACAGGTGTTACAGTTATTTAACTTATTTTAGCCAGCCGTAGCCATATGCAGTCATAAAAGCAAAATGCCTTGTCTCATCCACACATGTTTATAAATTAAAAGGATTGGGGGGTAGGGGAATAGCAAGAACATAACAGTAATTATTTTGGAGCCAGCCTTAGCAGGCAGGGCCTCACTGGGCCAGGAGACACCCCGGAAGCATGCCAACCTGCAGGATCCTCATCATCGTGCTTAAAAAGTGACCCAGTCTGCCTGCCATCCCTATGCAGGCAGGTTGGCATTTCTTCATGCCAGAGCTGTGCACATTTGCTGGAGCAGAGGCAAATAAAAGCCACGTTTGGGATAGAGGTAGGCACATTGCCCAGTTCATAGAAGTCATGTAGGCACATTGCCCAGTTCATAGAAGTCCCCTTCTGTGTAGGCATATTGGCCAATTGATAAGAGTCCTCTTCTGGGTGGGCACATTGGCCAATTGATAAGAGCCCCTTCTGGGCAGGCATAGGCAGGCACATTGCCTGACCAAATTCTAAAACAACAACAACAACAACAACAACAACAACAAAACATATGCATGAGGGGGATGCCCTCACTAACGAACTCCACGAGGAGCAGACCCAGGGGACGTAGTGATGAAAATAAAAATACAGGAATCTCTCTCAAGGCTCCCTAAAGCAGTCCCTCCAGTCCAGACTGGAACCATAATGGCTGGAGCAGTGTCTTTCAAAAAGAAATAAAAAATGTGTGAGAGGGAGAGACAGGCTCCCCAAAACTTCCCTCAGCAGCAATAGCAGCAGCATCTCTCCTAGACCCAGAGCCACCTCACCCAAGGCGCGTCTTAGACCCGTGTTTCATACTGCTACAAAGTACAAAATGATTGCAACAAAAAGTATGCTTTGCCCACAGTTTGTGACTTCATGAGCTGCTTTGACCACACAGATCCTTTGTAGCAGGCTAGACACAGCAGCAGCACACTCACAGTCAATCAAGCACACACATACACCCAGAGAGAGAGAGAGAGGGAGTTAAATATACTTTTTAAAAAATATAATATATTTCTGATTTATTTTTTGAAGAAAGTTCAACAGGGCAGAGGACAAACACACTCCCCCTCAGTCACAGCATCCCCACTCATGCTAAGTACCTAACCCCAACCAGAAAACGTGCTATAAAAATTAAAAAATTATAACTCAAAGTCTCAAACACACAGGCAGCAACACACAGCCAAACGAACCTGAGACACAAAGATGCAAGAGATTACAATGAATCTCCAACAATTCACCACCAGGAGCCAGGAGCCAGGACAGAGCTCCAACAAATCCACCCTTCTCCCCTCAACGCCTCCCAACAGAGCCTGGAACACCAAGTGTGGGGGGTTTATGTGGGGAAATCCGCCCTCCTCCAACATTGTGATTGGCTCCTGCTGGAATCTTTGCTGCACGATTGGTCACTGAAACTGTCAGTCTCATCAAGCACACTCCACCTTCTAGCTCCATCCATGTGGCGGCAACAGAGAAAGCGCCTTCCGATAACACGATAAAATACGATATTTATCGTTGGAATTTCTATTGTTTCCGATAATTTTCGTTGTATTCCTTATGATTTCCTATCGTATTGTTATCGTTAAATGGAGACACGATAGAGAGCATACCGTATCGTTATCTGTGATTTTAACGATACGATACACTTCCCTAATTAAAAGTATCTGCTCTACCATGGAGCCACTGGTCCTTGCTTGGCAAGTGGGCTCTGGAGTGACAGACATTGGAGGGGGGGTGTCTACCGGACTCCAGGGTTCTGGCAACCATTTGCAACAGCCCTACTCTCTGCCTTTCTTTGTTGTTTTTTAGGCAGAGGCTGTTCAGAGTCACACCCAAGCTTCAGCTGTTAAGTTCCTCCTTGTAAGCAAGCCTCCTATGTGTCAGTAGAACTTTTCTCTCAAGGAAGTCCCTGGCTCAGTCTAGCACTCCTTCCGAGCTCCTCTCATTTCAGGTGGCAGCTCTCCCAAGGATATGGGGTTTCCTCTGCCTCCACCTGTGATACCCTCCACAGGGTATACGCTCAGGTTATTCATCCCTAAGTGCCTAGGCTTCCTGGTCCTCCAGCCCTTCCTTCAAGGAGGTGTCTTCACTGCATGGCACGAGATATATTATCTCCAGTATAAGAGCCACTGTGTTTCCTGTTGGCATCTAATTGGATGCTGTGGAAACAGAATGCTGGACAAGATTGGCCGGATCCAGCATGACTTTTCTTGTGCTCTTCACTACGGTCGTGTTGATGAGCCCAGCTGGGCAGTGCCACAAAGAAACCAAGATAAGTCTCGGAGACAGTGGAGGAGCATACAGAGTTCAGCACTGGGCCTTTCCACTCTGCCTCAGTTTCAATATGGCACTTTCCATTGTTTCTCCCAAAGAGAAATATTTTGCTGACACCATTGCAACACTCCTGCCTATTAGGCTCTTCAGTATTTATCCAATTGTTATCCAATTCTTTCACATTTGGAGCAGGTGTGTGTTTGTGTGTGTGTTGACCTTTACATTTCAATTCGAACAAGATTCTATGCCCAATTCAGTTATTTCTTTGTGAACTTTCATGCATTTGTGATGCACATTGAATATTTATTGTTTGTATTTTTGCAGACAAACTTGTTCGTGGCCCTGAAAGAGATAAGTAGCAAATGCTACTCACCTATTTCTGTCCAACTCCTGAATGCTCTGTGCTCCTGAATGCAATCCAAGTGAATAATTTCTATACTTTATCGTCAGCACAATGTGCCCATTTGGGATTTATGTTGTGTCCAATTCATAAATGCGTCTAAATAATTAACAGCCCCGAAAAGCAAATTCAACAGATCAGTATCTGAGGCAGGAAGCCTGTGTGCACTAGTTGCTGGGGAACATGGGTGGGAGGACGCTGTTACACCATGTCCTACTTTGTTGGTCCCTGGTGGACAGCTGGCTGGTTACTGTGCAAACAGAGTGCTGGACTTGATGATCCAGTATGGCAGTTCTTATGCTCTTGTGTTCTCAGATTTGCTGCCTATCACATATATGTTATAATTTTGGAGATGATCATGATATTCAATAGCAAATGCTAGTCATCTCTTTCTCTTTAGTGTTTGAATGTCCAGTGATTTCAGTTTTCCAAATAATTAATCATTCAGAAACTTTTATGGTCATCATGGTGAGCCCATCACTGTCTTCTGCTGAGCAATATTAAACATTTTGTCCTAAAGTGAAACAGTATGCGGAGGCAATTTTCTTCCTTTCCTACATGTGCTTATAATTTGGTTGAGTTGTTCTGCTCAATAAGGAAGATAGCAAACATTTCTGTTTCATGTTTAATCAAGTTCAGCTGATGACCATTAATCTGGTTATGAATGTTTGGCTGAGCTATAAATATTTCAGCCCTGGAATGAAAAAAAATATCCTACCTATTGAGCCTGCCATTGCAGTTTCCAGTGAAACTATCATGGGGAACTTTTTCCTTATTATTTCGGTCCTTTCATGGGCTCTGTTAGCTCATCAAGGTATGATAAAGAGATCTGGGTTGGGGAAGGGAGAAAGTGATAAATTTCTTGCATGATTTCCAGGTTAAAATCATGCTTCATTTTGTGTGTTCATAGAATCCTAGAATTGTAGAGTTGGAAGAGGCCAATAAGTCAATCGAGTCCAACCCCCTGTTGAATGCAGGAATCCCTCAGATAGGTCAATGAGTAAAACCACAAGCAAGAGCATTAACCCACATGTATTAAAGCATATGAGCACACACAGAGCACAATATACCCCTTAGTGGTGTACACTTATATGAGACTGTCAACAATGCAGGAAACTGTAGACATTCATAACTCTAAATATTACAGTATGGTGGTATCTACATTGACAAAGCAATAATGGAACAATAAAGTAATAATAAAGAGCCAAACCAAATGGTAACTCCGGATTTTTAACAAACACTGTTTCAAGAGAACTTTCATCAGTGGTTTGCTAATGATAAGGGATAAGGGATTTTTATAGTTAGTGGTCAATCTCTTCCGGCAATAATTGCGGGTGAATTTATCTCATTCTTGGTATTCCTCCAAAAACAACCTACAAGAGAAAGGTTGTTCCATGAGACAAGATTTATGTTGCATACAATTCATAAATGCATCTAAATAATTAACAGCCCCCAAAAGCAAATTCAACAGACCAGTATCCGAGGCAGGAAGCTTGTGTGCACCAGTTGCTGGGGAATAAGGGTGGGAGAGCCCCGTTGCACCGTGTCCTGCTTTGTTGGTCCCTGGTCGACAGCTGGTTGGCCACTGTGTGAACAGAGTGCTGGACTGGATGGACCCTCGGTCTGATCCAGCATGGCACTTCTCATGTTCTTATGTTCTCTTCCTACTTTAGATATAGAATAAAACATCCCAAATCGGTGCCAGTAATGCTCTACCATCATCACAGTGTGTCCATTTCTAATCTATGTTATGTACAATTCAAAAATGCACCTAAATATTTAATAGCCTCCAAGGGCAAATTCAGCAAACCTCACAATTCTTTACTGATAGACTAGAACTCCACAAACCAGTGCCAAGTAATTTGATTTAGGACTTCTGTACATTAAGGAAGCTAGCAAGGTGTTCTGGCTCTGGCTTAATCAGTTCAGCCAATAACTAGCAGTGCATGAGAAATTATTTCAGACAGCCCTATAAATATTTTGTTCCTGGGTTTGAAAACAATCAGAACAGTATCCAGCTTTTGACACGGCTTGAATTCCCAGCAACGTAATGATGAGGGTGTTTCAGCTTCTCTTTTCTGTTGTTTCATGGATACATCTGCCTTCTCCAGGTAAGATATGTATGAAAGAGATGCTTGTTCCTAGCTCTGATGAACTGGGTTACAAATCAAAGGAGGTGTAGATAGGGAAGAATAAGAATTTCAGTTTTGCTTGCAAAACCCATGAGCCTGTCCTGTTCCAAGACTAAATGTGAGTGTGAGCTCATGTCCACCGAAAATGTTTCCAAATTGCCAAACCCATGCTTGCATTTGATATGCATAGGTTTTCCAGTTTTATTTGCACAAGTTTGTCCCATAGACTGAATCAGCTCCTCTTTTCTTGAATTAATATTTTTTTATTCTGTTTCACTATTAAAAACATAAAAACAAACCTTACAAAGACATACAACATTTAAAAGAACCCCCTACCTTCCCCACAGCAAATTTTATAAATCCTTTTAAAAGCAGGTACTACATACAAAAAATTTAAAAAGAAAGAAAAATAAGCCCATCCTCCCCTTTTAACACAACCACTTGTTAACATTCTTATTCCCCCATTATTAAAAATTACTTAAACAGACCACAAATAAAAATAAACCCCTTTCTCTTCTCTTATAATTTTTTTCATTCACCATAAGAAAACCCTCTTCTTTTCTCTTACAAATTACAAAACTGACCAAACCTATCTCCCTTTCTCCCCCTCATTTCTCCCTTACTACAACATAAAACTTCACACAATTTTCCACATACTTCAAATATTCCATTACTTCATTATATGACTTAATAAAAAAGAAATAACCCAAACCCAGCAAGAGTCCAAAAAACTTCCACATGTCTCCAATCTTCCATCTCAAAGAAATTCCAGACTCTTGTCAGTCTCTTGTAAATTCTTCTTTCTCCATCACAATTCATCTAGAAATGTCCAATTCTTCTTCCTAAAACTTACCCTTAAAGAAATCTTATAACTCACAACAATTTTAAACTTTAATCCTCCCCACTCTTTTAGACAAATACACATTACTTAATAACTAAGCAATTTTGATATCCTCTTCCCAACAACATTGTGTCTGTTCTTATTCATGTTATAAATACATTCTAAAAATAATACTAATAATAATAAAGTAACCGTAATAATAATAAAAAATCCCATCAAATACAACAAACCCAACAAGAGTCAAGGAAAAACTCCACTCATTCACATCTCAATCTTTTGATATTATTCCATCTCAGGAAAACACTTAACCAGACTCTTCAACGTCTCTCCCCCCCCCATCACAGCCCCAAGACACACAAAATAAAAAATGGCCCCGCTTCTCTCCTAACTTCTTTTTCTCATATAACATTTTCCATTCAATATAAAAGAACTCTCTACTCTCCATATAAACCAATCTTCTAATTCTATTGTTTCATTCCATTAACATCACTAAATTTGTTCTTATTCATGTTATAGATATATATCAAAATTTCCCCATCTTTTGACCCACTTAAAACTAAACACAACAAATCCCAAAAATAACAAAGAGTCCCCATTCACTCACGGGTCGCATCATTAATCACTTCATCTTCCCTCCAGCAAACAATCCACCTTTCTCTGCCACAATCCATCAATTTACAAGCTTCTTCTTTTCAACGCACTTCATTTAACACAAAAAAGGCCACATTTCCTTTTCTAATTCTTTAACAACAACCGCCATCTTATATCTCCTTCTTCTCCATCTTGTAGTATCGTCCATTTTATCCCATCTTTAAAAACACATTAAACTCTCTCCCAGTCATTAACTTTTCTTAAATATTTCTCTCCAAAAGTAAACAACACTTAGGTATACTTCTTCTTCAAACAATAATAATAAAAAAAGAGTGAAATACCTCACCCGCCAAGTGATATGAGAAAATATTTCTTTATCTCTGCAGACCAAATGTTATCCAATTAGCTGGGGAATGAAAGTAATCAATCTTGTATTTAATTAGCCATAATTCTTATCTTATAGTTCTTCACTCCGTTGAAAAAAAAATACAAATCATTCAATTCTGTGCTTAAGTCCGGAGCTGTCCGACAGAGAGAGAATTCCAACAGCAGCTACTCCCTCTCTCTTTTTCCCTTCCTCTTGTTCTTTTTCCAGATCTTTTCTTCGCTATTTGAAATTACTCCTCCACTACATATTTGGGGAGCGTGATTAAGTACCTGCCGACCAGATGTAACCCCTCTTCTTCACTGCACCAAAGGCACCCCCTATTTCCAATGTTAACCATTCAGGGAATGAAGACAGAGCGACCTCCCGTCCTGAATGGCATCTGAGCGATGTCTTAGCCACAGTCCCACTCCCTCATGTTGAAACTCTGACGAAACAACTTCATTACCTCATGAGATGAGCTTACAGGACCCATTGTGGCATGCTCTTTGCATTCCCCTTTTTCTGGGGAATTTTAAGCTCCATCTGGGAGGCTCCCAGAGAGCTACCGCCTAGGCCGCAAAGCCTAGTTTTCAGTAGTTTGGAGCAGCGGATGGCAGCGGACAAGACCTAGGTAAGGAACGTGAGAGGGTGGGAGGGAAGGGTCCCCCTTACCTGGGTATTGTCTGTTGCTGTCCGCTGCTGTCCACTACTTCAAACTCCTGAGAACTAGGCTTTGCGGAGCAGAGCCCGGAGCAGAGGACAGTAGCGGATGGCCGCGGTGAAGGCCCAGGTAAGGAGCACAAGGGGGGAGAGGGGAGGAAGGGCTGGCCCTAAAATGACAGTCTGAATATCCAATATCTCCTATAGTTATCGGACATATGAATTTCGGATCCAATCATATAGGGCCTCCAGGAATGTGTATTGTAGTCGTTCATCAGATTCTAATAATGACCTTATCGGTTCATTATCTGACATTAGAACGATACGATACACATCCCTAATCTGAGCTACCTCCCTTTGCACTACTGAATACCTTTGTACTGGCTGATACAGTTGCCTGAAGTGGAGCCAGAATGTACCTGTGCAGGTTTGCAAAAATTCTGGAAAACATTCACACTTGGGTAGGCTGACCATCTGAAAAGGAGGACAGGGCTCATATAACTTTAACAGTTGTAGGGAAAAGGGAATTTCAGCCAGTGTCATTTGTATGCAATTAGTTCTTGGTGATATTCCCTCTTCATTAAAGTTGCAGAGCCCTGCCTTCTTTTGTATATGGTCACTCTAGTATAGTGCCTGCATCTTTAACAGTTGTGATGAAGAGGGAATTTCACCAGGAACTAATTGCATACAAATGACACTGGCTGAAATTCCCTTTTCTCTACAACTGTTAAAGTTACATGGGCCCTGACCTGGATTTTATCTGGTCACGTCAATAAATGTGCCATCGTGGCGTTATACTCTTCAATGGTGTCTGAGTATAGATCTCTTTGAGTGAGAAATCGCCTTACTCAGCCATAGATGCTCTATTGCCAATGTCTGAAGATTCCTCATGTGCAGGTGTGTAAGTCTCATTACAACATGTGCAAGTTTGTACATGGATCTAACGAGAGCACATCACGTAACAAAATAGACATTTCAATATGATTCTGTGGAATTTCTCTTTCATATTTATTTTCATTGGGATTCATTTCATTTGAAAATGGCTTGCGTTTTGCAGGTTATGACTTTACAATGAGAGTTTAGGAAGATAAATATTATCTATCTACTATACAGATAAAGTACTGCAGTTATGCAGAGTCATTTCTATATATTCACTTATTGCTTTTGGACTTTCCAGCCATGGACATGAACTAATACTACAATAATAAGGAGAGATACATTGGCTTAAATGGGAAGATATCTTAGAGATCATCTAGTCCAGCCCCAGCGCAATTCGGGCTCTGCATTGGAAGGGGCAGCTACAGCTAGGGAAGTATGAAAAGTTCACCTCTGCTTGCAAAATATGTGAGCATGCCTTGTTTGTCCACTGAAAATGTTTGTAAATTGCTGGACAGGTGCTGGGATTTGATTTGTGTCACTTTCACAGTTTGATTTTGCACACATTAGTCCTATTTTCATCTATAGAGGAACTTTGCACGAATTTATTCCAATTTGGGAGAAATTACACAAATTTCACATTCAGTCAGTGCTTCATTTATACAATTTTTCCACCCAAGCTGAGTGAGCAGAGATCACAAATATAAACGGGAATCGGGCAGAAGATGAGCAGCGAGATGATGTTTGGAGAAGCCTAGTGATCTTGAAGATCCATCTGTAGGCATCCCTGACAGATGACCATCTAGCATCTGCTTAAATATCTCCAGCAAAGGAGAACTCATCACCTCCTGAGACAGCTTGTTCCACTGCTCAACAGCTCTCACTCTAAAGACTTTTCTTCTAATGTTAAGCTGCAATCTGCTTCCCTGCAATTTCCTCTCATTGGGCCTTTTCAGACAACATGCTAAGCCATGGTTAGGCTGCTAACCCTTTTTCAGCAGCCAATTAGTGAGCATATTTAAACCATGGTAGTGTAGCCACCATGGTTAGGAATGGTTCACATGACATGTTAACTCCTGGTAATGTTTAGCTCAAAATGCTTAACCACCATGGCTTAGCATGCTGTCTGAACAGGGTCACTGACTGTAGTCCTGCTTGCTCCAACTTCTGCATGACAACCTTTCTTACCATGTCTTTCCTTAAATTTCCCTCTCCAGGTTACTAATATTTAAACATCTCTCTCTTTCTCTCTCTCTCAGCTTTCTTGCTCATTCTGCAAAGCAGAAAAATATAAGCCCACTACATTGGGTTTTTTGTTTGTTTTCAATTACAAAACTAACTCAAACCCAGCACGTGACATTTAGAGAAGGAGGAATGTTTTACCTGTGATTATATTCTACTGAGCAAGGAGTTGTGAGAGATAACTCTTCAGGTTCCTTCCATCTCTATGAGTCTACGTCAGGGGTTGGAATACACTTTTGAGTTAAGAGGGATTAATGACCTCCCCCAAATCTAGCCCTTTGTGGCTGGATGACATCACAGTGCATGCCACACACCTGACATCCTTGGATCTCAAGCCAAAGTGATGGCTGAGGGACACCTGAGTCTGTACCACCATTCTTCTAAACAATCCTGTCCATTGGGTCTCCTTATGTTGTCCCCATTTGGTTATTTGGTTGCACAGTTACATGATGAGGGTTACTTGGCTCAGCACTACGATCTTGGAATTGTTGTAGATCACAAGCTGAGTGAATATGAGCCAATAGGGTGATGTGGCTGATTATATATATATATATATATATATATATATATATATATGCTATTTTGGGATGCATTGATAGAAATATAGCTTCCAAATTGTGTGAGGTACTGGTTCCCCTCTATTCGGCACTGGTTAGGCCTCATCTTGAGTATTGTGTCTGATTCTGGGCACCACACGTCAAGAAGGATACAGACAAGCTGGAGGGGGATCAGAAGAGGACAATGAGGATAATTGGAGGTTCAGAAACAAATCCCTATGAGAAGAGACTGAAAGAACTGGGCTTGTTTAGCCTGGAGAAGAGGAGACTGAGGGGAGATGTGATAGCACTCTTCAAATACTTGGAAGGCTGTCACACAGAGGAGGGCCAGGATATCTTCTTGATCATCCCAGATTGAGGACATGGAATAATGGGCACAAGTTACAAGAAGCCAGATTCTGGCTGGAGATCAGGAAAAACTTCCTGACTGTTAGAGCAGTATGGAAATGGAGCCAAAGACCTAGGGAGGTAGTCTTTTAAATCTGGGAATGGTGGGGTTTGGGTACTTATGGCTGCAATTCTAAACACACATACCAGGGGATTAGCTCCATGGAATTCAATGGGGTGTATCTCTGTATCAACTTGACATATCCATTTTGTATTGTTGAAGGTACTGTGGGCAGCAAAGAGGTTTATGATGTTCTACAGTCGCCATCCCTTTCCTCTTTCCAAGGATCTGGATGTTCCATGATGAAAGTTATCGAAGTGAAAAATCAGAACCTTTTATCGTCATCACTGTCTGACCATCACAAATTTCTGCTGTGTACCAAATTCCGTTTGAAGTCCTCCAAAGCCAATTCCCACAGAACTCTTCCTGCCCAAACTACTAAAAACAAGCAAACAAACAAACAAACAAGCTGATCAGACAAAACATTGTCGTTTATTGATGTTCAGGAGTCCTGCTCTTGAAGGACCACAGCAAGCATTTCTGATTCACATTTTATTAGATTCCTCAGCTCACCAGCAGATTGCGGTGAGCTCCACAGAGCTCTAAAACATTTTGAGCCCTGGCATTTAAGCAACATCGTAAGAATTCAGCTTGCCAAAGTTGTGAAATTCCAAACAAAATAACCATGCAGGCGTTTGGCTTTCTCTTTCCTTTTTTCACATGGATACTCTTAGATCCTCCAGGTAAGATACATATTTATAGTTACAACTTCTGCCTTTTTTGATGAAGCTGGTTGATCTATTGAATTGGGATTGCTGAAGGTAGCATATTTTAGATGTACAGTTTTTCAGGGATTGTTTTTTTTTGGGGGGGGGGGGAAAGGCTGCACATGTTTCTTAAAGTCTAAACAAGTAGACTGTGTTCAACACATGGCAGAGCAGATATCAACCATGCTTTCCTGGGACAGTTGGCCAAACAACTGGGTAGCAAGCTAGTTAGGAAGCACGTTGCTTTCCTTCTCCTTGCCCCATGGACAAAAAATGGAGGAATTAGAAACAGCCAATTTGCCATACAACAACAGAAGGTTTTGGAAAAAGCAACCTTCCCCCAAAGCTGTTAATAAATCCCTGTCCCTCTGGTTTACACTAGCTATGGTCAAATCAGTAAACTTCAGCTTCACTCTGTTCCTCCTTTTTCCCAGCTTTTAGTCAATGCTCTTCTGTTTCATTTAAATGTCTGCACAAACAATAATATGCATTTTTGTGAACACATTTCTCCCAATGGAACCATTTTTACATGCACTTCTTCCTTCGGTACACATTGTTGGAAGCAATTTTCCCTAATGCCATCTAGCTTTGTATGTTTTCACTAGTAGTCCCACTGGGATATGCTTTCCCCTTTGTTGTATCAGCGAACTGCCCCTGCTGATCAATCTACCTCAAAATCCTGTTAGGTCCATAAGGTGAGCACATTGACAGGTAGATGAAGGCTCCATTTCTCCAGCGACTGGGCTGTTACACATCTGGATTTCATCATCTCCCTCCTGCCTTTCTTGATCAATCTCTTGTTACTTCTCTGTACACCACAAAAATCTTGCCTTGAGATGGGCAGAGGCATTGCAGAACATTGCCATCCTTATTTGGCTGGGAGATGGCAGAACACTGAAGAACTCCTTATTTTCTCATTCCTCTCTATGGGGACCCTGGAGGGCAGAAGGAAAGGAACACCATCCAGAGACAAAAGGAAGGGGTGCAAGATCTGAACAAAAGGAGGGGACACTGCAAATCACAAAGTCTGATAGCTTGATTATCTCCTGTGTTAAAAGTAGGGATTTCCTCATCCCATATATTAAGCAACTTTCTTCTCCAATGCTAATCATTATGTTTCCCAAACATAAACATGCATGCACATGAGGGTGGTACCAGTAGAACTGGGGTCTCAATGATTGCAAAGGACTACTGGGGGGAGGGGGGAGAAAGAAAGAAAGAAAGAAAGAAAGAAAGAAAGAAAGAAAGAGAAATAATTTCACCTCAAATCGTCCAATTAGGACTGAAGATTAGTGTGTGATAATGGAATGGAATGGAGTATCCTGGTAAAGAACATGGCTGTTTGGCAAGAACCCTGAACAAAAATAATCCATTTAAGTCCAACTTGCATTTTTTATTAAGTTAAACAATTTGTAACCTGCCTTTTGTTGGCACTGTATTTATTTATTTCATTTTTATCCTGCACCTCAGCCAAAAAGGCTCCCGGAGCATCTTACAATAAATCAGTAAAGAAGACAGTCCCTGCCCTCTGGCTTACATTAAAAACACACACACACACACAAGACACAAAAGGAAAAGGGAGGGGGAGGGAAGAGGGGAAAAGGAAAAAAGAAATTAAGGAGACTTATATGTGTATTTATTTGTCGGGGGGGTAGAAGTGAGGCATTTATTTATTTATTTACTTACTTATTTCTTTATTTCTTTAAAACATTTGCATACCACTCCACATCTAAACAGATTTCAGAGTGGTGAACACTGAGAGAAATAATAAAAGATAAAAGAATAAAACACAATAATAATATTCTTAAAACAAAACAAAACAAATAGTGTTAAATAAACTGTAGCTGTTCAACCAAGGAGGCACCAAAAATGACATAATGTTGGTGCTTGCCTGACTTTCAGGCAGGGAGTTCCAGAGAAATGGGAACTGAAGGCTCTTCTCCAAATGGACTTCAGGCCATAGGTCCATATGGAACCACCAGGAGCATGACCTCTTGTTATCTCAATGTCTGGGCAGGTTGGTAAGGGAGAAGGCACTCTCTTGGATATCCTGGTTCCAAATTGTTTAGAGCTTTGTACCAAGACATTAAACCAGGCCCGGTAGGTGATAGGCTGCCAGTACAGTTCCCTCAGCAAAGGTCTTGCATGCTGAAAACTGGCAACATCTGACAACAGCCCCGTTGCTGCACCCTACACTAGCTCCTTCAAGGCAGCCCCAAACAGACTCCAGTCTTGAGATTAGGGTTTCACGAGCTCTGCCTGCTTCCTCACTGCAAAGGCCCATGCTGCCACTCACGCAATCTGTTCCAACGAGCCGGGTCATGCAAGCCTCTGCCAAGTGCTCGTGAGGTTCACAAGCCCTGATGAGCCCTTGGCAAACACCATCCCTTCCCTCCCCCTGATGGCATCACACTGGACCTGCACTAACAACAGCGTCGGGTTTGCTGCAGAGCCAAGCAATTTTGTCAGAGTGCAAGGCAGACAGTTCACACTGGGTTCCTGAAGGGACCAGGGACCCATTCAATGGGTAGGGCGTTAGTAGCCCTCGAACCACCCAGTAGATGCCTATTGAGGAGTCTGTGGTGTAAGCACTGCACACCATAGGCATGATTATGCGCTCTAGAGTGTGCTTAGTCAGCTTCACTTGGAGATTTGTGCCATTTGCGCTCCAACCAGTAACCAGTCTGTTTCATTGACCAGAACTGACTGGTTTACCTGGAAGCAGACTGACCTCCACAGTGCTGGTGAGGGCATTCAGGTGCAATCAAGCCAAAGGCCCTCTGCATCTCACCCTTCCGCAGGGAGACTAGGCCCTCAGCTGGACCACCAGCTTTCTCCAGCTGGACTACCAGCCAAAACCAGGCTGACACTTGTTAGCCAGAGGACCTTCTCTTCTGCCACTCCCAGACTGTGGAATGGCCAACCAGAGGAGATTCATCAAATTAATAGTCTTTTTGACTTTAAGAAAGCCATAAAGACCGATCTCTTCTGGCAGACCTATCCAGTCAAATTTTAAGAATTTTATTGGTATTTTAATAATGTATTAATTTTATATGGTTTTAATCAGTTTTATGTATTTTATGTCATTTGTATCAATGTTGTTTCCTGCCTCGATCCTAAGGGAGAGGCGGGTACGACATAAATTTATTATTATTATTATTAGGGATGTGTATCGTATTGTTAAAATGTACGTTAACAATACAATATGTTAACGATTAACACTAACGATACGATACAACTTCCTACGATAATCATCGGTCGATAATTTTCAGCCCGATTATATCAGATTATCGGACTGCCATATAAATAAACCTATACTACTGTATTTTCACAGTTAAAGGCTTGAAACCTGGTCACAGGGCTTATGGAGTATGTGTATGAAATTTGAGATCGATCCCTCCAACCCTCGATTTTATATGAATTTTTTAAAGATCGTTTCCGTTCTGACAGGTCAAAATGACAGCTCGCCATGTGCGTAGATTCAGACCTGTCAAAAAGTTGCCTGATCTTTAATAAATTCATATAAAATCGAGGGTTGGAGGGATCAATCTCAAATTTCATACACATGTCTAGCACATGTTGCTACACATGTGTGCCAAATTTCAGATCAATCCCTCTACCCCTGTGTTTTATATGAATTTTTGAAAGATCGTGCAACTTTTGACCTGTCAGAACTTAAACGGTCTTTAATAAATTCATATAAAATCGGGGGTTGGAGGGATCGATCTCAAATTTCATACACATACTTAGGCATACCCCATAGGCATTGTGACCAAGTTTCAAGCCTGTAACTTTGAAAATACAGAAGTTATAAGCATTTCTTCCAAAAGAATATCCAGCTCTATAGGGCACAATGGGGCTGCAAATCAAATATCGTATTTCCAGTAATTATTGTGAAGATGATATGGTTCACCTACGATATTATTGGAGACGATGATTTTTTTGGTCCGAAATTATGATAACAATAAAACACGATATTTTCTGGCGTGCACATCCCTAATTGTTATTCTTCTCCAATGGAAAATCATCAGTATCAACGCAGACTTTCAATGCTGTAGAAAGCGGCTGCAGCACCCATATTGTCTTCCTTGCAGTTTTCTGAGGCCCCAGAGCACTGCAAGAAGTCAGATTGGCAACTAGGCAGCTCCAGTAAGTTGTGCCTGGGCCACAGTTCCCAGAACACCGCTAGGAAATTAGGAGGCCAGACATAAAATGCTGATAGCTTGGCTCTCATTTCATTCTTGTTTTCTTGTTTCAACCATCCACACTGACTTCCTTCTTTCCTTATTTTAGGGATCTGTGCTTCGTCCAGTCTCAATATGTTGACATGTCTCTATGTTCCAGGAACCTATTGCAAAACTGGCCAATGTCCTATTTTTAATACAAGCTACGGAAAGTGTGGCGATACTACTCTGACTTGCTGTAAAAGGTATGCAAAATTTGCCACAGTTGTTCTTGCAAAATTGGAAATGCTTGTCACCCAACGCCCAAAGATTTCAAATATTCAATATATCAAACTATGCCCATGTAGCATTCCTGTGTGGCGATTTCTTCTGAGCATTGCAGAACTTCTTTCCACTGCCCAGGGAAAACTGAGACCAAATTCTTAGATGTCCCAGAATATGTTGCATGCCTCTGCAGAGTGTGTGAAAGGAGGGAGGCTCAGAAGACAGCAACAAGGGCCTTCTCAGTGGTGGCCCCGTAATTCTGGAATAAAGTCTCAGACAAGGCCCACCTGGTGCCAGCAGTGTTATCTTTTTGGTGTCAGGACAAGACATTTCTCATTTTCCAGGCATTTGACAGCCTGGAAAATGTGATGAGTTTAAACTCATGTGATGAGTTTAAATTTATCCTGGATTTGTTTTTATGGTTTGGCTGAATGTTCAAAGATTTTTTTTTTTTAAAAAAAGTATGTTCTCTTTGTGTATACTGCCTGTTGTTTGTGTTTTTATGTTTATTTTTAGTGTGTTTTGATTTTCATAATTTAATTGTTATAAACAACAACAACAACAACAACAACATTCTCCCTTCCAGAGCACCACTATACAGTAACATATGTTCATGCAAAGTGGGTAGTCACTTCACACCACCACTGCCTCAGCCTGCCCACATGACCCAGTTCCTGTGAGCCCATGCTGAGCACTTGCATAGTTTGAGAGTGCTTGGCAGCCACCTGTCCTGGCTTTGGCCTTTCCCCCACTTCATTAATGGTGGCCTCCATTAATTTAGGGGGGAAATTCTGCACTTTCTGGAGGCTACAGAAAGTGTGCTTCCCCCTGTGCCAATGGGGACCTTATAAACCCCATTAATTGGTCCTTTAAGGCCTCCGTCAGTGCAGGGGAGCCTCCAGAAAGTATGCAATCTTCCCCCCCACACTCATGGCGGCTGCCATGAGTGCAGGGGGGATAATGCACAATTCTCCTCCACCCCCTGGGGGAGACCACAGGTGGCAATCTGGTGGAGCCAACCTGTTGTGTTAGGGCAGTGGTGGAGCCATAATCAATGGAAGACTGTTAGGCAGTTTGCAAGTCCTAAATGAAAAACCCAGAACTTTCAGTTCTCTTTTTCTTCCATACTGACGTTCAATATGTTCTTTCTTTAGCAACATCAACAATTTATTTGGATGTGCAATGGCTCATGGTAAATGTTCATTATGGACCTGTCCTCCCCATAATAGAAAAAATGGACAATGCGCCAGAGGCTCTCCTTGCTGCATGAAGTAGGGAAAATCCTCCCCAGGTAATTCTTCTCTCCAGTTTACAGTAATTCTGAACTGGCAATGCCCATGTACTGTCAACACATGTTGAGCACCACTGAGCATGGCAGGGGTTCCACCCACCACCACCAAACACCAAACACACTTGAGCTGTTTTCAGGGTCAAACTATGTTGACTGCATAGCTGCTATGAAAACATGTATAGCTGAAGCTCCATTGGTATGGTTTTTCCTCCTCCTCCTGCTCCTCTTCCATCTTCATTAAGTTTGGTGCCAAAGAGTGGAGGCTGTTTTTCTTTAGTTATTTTTAGTCATCCCTTTCTCAGGAGTAAAGCTTGTTGTAGAATCATAGAATCATAGAATAGTAGAGTTGGAAAGGGCCTATAAGGCCATCGAGTCCAACCCCCTTCTCACTGCAGGAATCTACCTTAAAGCATTCCTGACAGATGGTTGTCCAGCTGCCTCTTGAAGGCCTCTAGTGTGGGAGAGCCCACGACCTCCCTGGGTCATGGGTTCCAATGTCGTACAGCTCTAATGGTCAGGAAGTTTTTCCTGATGTCCAGCTGGAATCTGGCTTCCTGTAACTTGAGCCCATTATTCCATGTCATGCACTCTGGGTTGATCGAGAAGAGATCCTGGCCTGCCTGTTTTACTTCTGAGGAGAAATGGTTAGCTGAGGCAAACAAATAAAAAAGACAAAGGAGAACATCAGGAAGCCAGGGGGATGGGAAGCAACATTGCTCAAACGAGTTAATAACTTCTCGCCATCTAGGGACATCAATAACTTGCCTCCCTCCACCTGGGTTTTTTTTTTTTTAAGTGCATCCTAAAAGCAATGTGCTGACTCTCTCTGGAGTAAGCCTCATTGAAAAGAAGGTTCTTTACCTCTGAGCAGATGTGGTTATCTGTGCCAGCTAAAAAGGATAAAGGAGAAAACGTTGATTAGACTTATTTGAAGGTCCGACGATGCACAGATACACATTCACAAACAAACAAAAAGCAAATCCAATGGTCAGCGAAGGGTGAAGTAAAAAGGAAGGCTTTGTGAAGAGGCAGGGTTTTTTACAGCAAGTTTGAGGGTAACATCTCATGTCACATCGGTATGCGAAGAGTAGGAGCACCACAGTAAATTCCCCATGTAGATTGGGCCTAATGGGCTTCAAACCAGTTGGGATAGAAACACTATAAAATAAATATTAAAAGATGGGGATTGACAGTATGCTGCTTGGCAAGAATTTATCCTCTAAGATGAAATTATATTTTGTAGCAAATGTACGTCTTAACGTTTTGTTTTTGCTTTTGTAGGTGCTAGAATATCTGGATTTTCTAATCTCATTGATGTACAATGCAACCACTTTATGAAATAGAAGCATGTGACACTTTGTTTGGATTCCAAAGGAGTCTCACCAGCAGGAATTTAAATCTTAAATCACGGATGATAAGGGGTGTCCTCCCATGAAATAAACACATGATTATTAGAATCTGCATTGCTGATACGTGTGTGCATCTGTTTGGTTGGATGGAGGATGTATAACTGAAGTCCATTTACTGAGTTAGTGATGTGACACTGTCACCATAAGGTCAATATTACCTGCCAGTTAATATTATCTATAGAATTTAATCCTCCCCCTGAAATCACCTGTGCATGATGCCAATGGGGCATATTCCTACAAAGTAAACAATTACTTCCCTGGGAAGCAGCTACACATGTGTACAAACACACACACACACACCAGACTTTAAATCTGTTTAACATCATTGGTGAATTAGAGAGAGAGAGAGAGAGAGAGAGAGAGAGAGAGAGAGAGAGAGAGAGAGAGACTGGCACACACACATTTAAAGAGACTGCTTCTGAAAGTGGAGGCTCCATTTTACTGACAAAAGAGGAAGGTTTTGATCTGCTTGCAATCTTACCAGCTACAACTGAAGAAGAAACTGTTTCAAAATTGAGAAATTCAACTCTCCTATACTGAGTAGGCATGTGTGATCATTTCGGTTTTGCTCACAAAACATGTGAGCAAGCCCCATTCAAATCTCCAAACACAAATAAGAATGGGAGCACATGTCGGCTGGAAATATTTGCAAATTGTCAAACACATGCATGCCTCCATTTCATTTCCAGTTCCTAAAAAGGGAGTTGTTGTTGTAAGTATGTTCCACTGAAGCGATTTACAGAGCTCCCTGTGCTCAGGACCTCTAGTTTTTCCGGTTCCCAACCGGCGCACTCTGCTGGTATCTAATAGCAGTAGGGATATATAAAATATGTAATATCCTTTCTGACTGCGTTTCATAGATTGCCAGATGCTTTTTCTTCTGTTGTCTGCTCATCGATTGAACTGGATTTCCCCCCGCCCCCATTTCTCAAATATGAGTCAATTTGCATTGGCACAAATTTGTATTCGTGCAAATTCACACTTGTGAAAACATGCAAATCCCCTCAAACCCCCTCCAATGTGCACATCCTCCCAAAATGTGTATTTCTGTGCCTTGGAATTTGGGGGAGATCCACATTTTCATACTGTGGGTATTTTTAATGTATTTATCTATGACTAAATTTGCATAAAATTCCAGGAAGAGTTTGTTTGTTTGTTTGTTTTCCTAAGTGGTTTACAAAACCATGCAACTTTGGGAAAGACAGTCTGCTGCAGAATCCCCAGGTCGGAGTCATAGAAATTCAAACTCATCAGCTTCCATTGCAGATTTCTTGAACATCTGCAAATAGCAGCCAGGTGCATGGAGACACTGAGGACAAAGACAAAGGAAAACAAGTAAAAAGGAAAATGATTGATTCAGGTTTATTTATTATTTATTTTATTTATTGCATTTCTATACCGCCCAATAGCCGAAGCTCTCTAGGCAATTCACAAAAATTAAAACCATGAAGTACAATTCAAAGTATAAGACAACCAACAGTAGAAAAAACATAATATGAAAGTACAGTATAAAAGCACAACCAGGATAAAACCAAGCATCAATGCAGAGACTTATACAGATTTAAAATACAGATTTCTTTAATAGATTTCTAAGTCACCTTTCAAGGAGCAATGCCTTCATAAGATGGTTTACAGAATTAAAAAAACTAGCACTAAAAATATAATAAGAACACCATATATATGTATATATCACTTTCCAAACCCATCAAATTAAACACTAGGAGCTGCTATTTAAAAAAAAAAACTTCTGAAGTTGGGCAATGAAAGGCTGGGCATAGCTCCTTCAGGAGGCCTTTCCACAATCTGGAAGGAACATAGTCCAATACTGCCACTACATTTCTGCTTACAGGATATTGCCCTGCATTAATAGGTATGAACACAAGAACATAAGAATTGCCATGCTGGGTCAGACCGAGGGTCCATCCAGTCCAGCACTAAGTTCACCCAGTGGTCAACAAGCTGTCAACCAGGGAGCCACAAGCAGGACATGGTTAAACGGCGCCTTCCCACCCATGTTCCCCAGCAGCTGGTGTATCTAGGCTTACTGCCTCGGACATTGGAGGTAGCACATAACCATCAGGTTTAGTAGCCATTGATAGCCTTCTCCTCCAGGAATTTATCTAACCCCCTTTTAAAGCCATCCAAATTGGTGGTCATCACTATATCTTGCACTAATTGGTGACCATCACTATGCCTAGCTAACCCTGCACTTGTCCCAGATAATTTCAAAATTGTCCTCTGCAAGTTTTTCCTGGAAAAATCTCCAAATTGTAAGTCAATTCTCAGGATTGCCAAATGAGTGAGAGGCAGAGAGAAACGGCTGCCCTGCTCTTAATTCTCCTGATTATAATCACTCCACTGGTAAAAGCGAATGCAAAAGAGCACCCTCACTCTGTCCTGCGATGGAGCCCATGAACCTTCACATTAGTAATATTCTACTCTGTACTGCCATAGACTAGACACACACTTCATCAGTTTCAGTAACCAATCATCAGGTTTATTTTAACAGTCATGTTTATTTCAAGACCCCCTTGTTATGAATGTTTCAAGATATGTTTTTCTGCCAGTGAAGAAATTGAAGTGAAGTCAAATGAAATGCTTCTTGCTCAGATCAAATCAAGGGACTGTTTCCTTAAGGTCTTCCTCAGACACTCTGGAAAACATAAGGAGATGATCAGACATAGGCAATTTCTACACTGGCCTTTTTCCCCAGGGTTGTCCCTGGGTACTCCCTGTTTGTCCAAATGATGCACAGGGACTCCCGGGGGCAGGGGGGATGGGCACAGGTTTTCCCAGGGATAAAGGAACCCTGGGAATACCCAATTCTTTGAGTGGTCCCCAGACCATCCCAAGACAGTTGCAGGATGGCAGAGGGGAGCAGGCAGTTTTCTTACCTTCTCCACCATGATCCCAGCTTTTCCTGCTCCTTTAAGTTAAAGAAATGGCAACCGCGATGAGCATGATGTCCTGGGACATCGCACGTCTGCTTTGGACACCCAGACACAATCCCGGAAGCAGGTACATCCGGGATTGTCCCCCCACCCTCCCTCTACACCAGTAGGTGTAGAAAGGCCCATACTGTCACTAGCCAAGAGGTTTGGATGCATGTTTAGGCCTCAGCTTCAGTACTGAGTCCGGTTGTGGGCACCACACTTCAGGACGGATGCAGATAAGCTGGATGGAGTTCAGAGGAGGGCAACGTGGAAGATCAGGGGTCTGGAACTAAGCCCTATGAGGAGAGACTGAAAGAACTGGGCATGATTAGCCTTGAGAAGGGAAGACTGAGGGGAGACATGATAGCACTCTTCAAGTACTTGAAAGGTTGTCAAACAGAGGAGGGCCAGGATTTCTTCTCGGTCATCCCAGAATGGAGGACATGGAATAATGGGCTCAAGTTACAAGAAACCCGATTCTGACTGGACATCAGGAAATCTTCCTGACTGTTAGAAAAGTATGAAAATGGAACCAATGACCTAGGGAGGCAATGGGCTCTCCCACACTTGTGGCATTCAAGATGCAGCTGGAGAGCCACCTGTCAGGCATGCTTTAAAGTAGATTCCTGCATTGAGCAGGGGTTTGGACTCGATGGCCTTATAGGCTCCTTCCAACTCTACTGTTCCATGATTCTATGGATTTTATTGTCAAGATGAGATTATTTACATTGCCAGCATTTGATTGTTTTGACCTTGTTGATCAGCTCAATATTTATCCATTGTCCTCTCGGTTGTCTTTCAAATCTGGGAATGGTGGGAGTTGGGTACTTACCGCTGCAATTCTAAACACACAGACCAGGGGATTAGCTCCATGAAATTCAGTGGGGTGTATCTCTGCATCAGCCTGTTTTTGTGCTGTACATCATATCCATTTCGTATTTTTGAAGGTACTGTGGGTGGTGAAGATGTTCATGGTGTTCTACAGTAGCTGTCCCTTGCCTCTTTCCAAGGATCTGGATGTTCCATGATGAAAGTTATCAAAGTGAACAATCAGAGTCCTTTATCATCATCACTGTCTGACCATCACAACTTTCTGCTGTGTACCAAATTCCATTTGAAGTCCTCCAAAGCCAAGTCCCACAGAACTCTTCCTGCCCAAACTACTAAAAACAAGAAAGCAAACAAACAAACCACTGTCATTTACTGAAGTTCAGGAGTCCTGCTCTTGAAGGACCACAGCAAGCATTTCTGATTCCCATTTTATCAAATTCCTTAATTCACCAAGCAGATTGTGGATAACTATTCCATAGAGCTCTATAACATTTTGGACACTGGGATTTAAACAACATTATAAGAATTCAGCTTGCCAAACTTGTGAAATTCCAAACAACATAACCATGCAGGCATTTGGATTTCTCTTTCCTGTTTTTGCATGGATCCTCTTAGCTCCCCCAGGTAAGATACGTATTTATAGTTACAATTTTTACCATTTTTGATGCAGCTGGTTGATCTATCAAATTGGAATGGAGGAAGGCAGCATATTTTGGATATACAGTTTTTTTGGGGGGGGGATTGGGGGGGAAGGCATGGAAAACTGTGTATGTTTCTTAAAGTTACAATATAGGCTCCATTTCTCCAGCTACTGGGCTGTTACACATCTGGATTTGTTCTTCTTTTTAAAAAACAGTGCTAAATAAACAGTGCTAAATAAACCAAGGAAGGCTTCCTGGAAAAAGTGCTGTTTTCAGGAGGCACCAAAAACAGACACCAGCCAGGATGGATGCTAACACCTCCCGCGGTCTCGGGTCATTCCCAAGACTGCTGGAAATATTGGGATTTCCCATCATTTGGATGCACAGGGACAACCCGGGGACAATTCTGGTAAAAAGGCAGGTGTAGAAAGGGCCACAGTCTCGCAAACTTAGAGACAGCTGCTGCAACACCCATATTGCATTCCTCACAGCTTTCTTGGACCCCAGAGCGCTGCACAAAGTCATATTGGCAACTAGGCAGATCCAGTATGTTGTGCCTGGGCCACAGTTCCCAGGAAACCGCAAGGAAATTAGGAGGCCAAACATAAAATGTGGATATTTTGGCACTTACTTCATTCTTGATTTGTTGTTTCAATCCTCCACATTGACTTCCTTCCATTCTTATTTTAGGGATCTGTGCTGGATGTTTCGATATTCCAGGAACATACTGCAAAATTGCCCAATGTCCTATTTTCAATGTAAGCTATGGTACGTGTGCCCCTACTAGTCTGGTTTGCTGTAAAAGGTATGCAAAATTTCCACAGTTGTTCTTGCAAAGTAGGAAATGCTTGTCACCTAACTCCCAAAGATTTCAAATATTCCGGATATCAAACTATGCCCATGCACCATTCCTGTGTGGTGATTTCCTCTGAGCATTGCAGAAGTTCTTCCCCCTGCCCTGGAAAAATGAATACCCAATTTTTAGTTGTCTCAAAATATGTTGCAAGCCTCTGCAGAGTGTGTGAAGGGAGGGAGGCTCAGAAGATGGCTGTAAGGGCCTTCTCAGTGGTGGCCCCCTAATTCTGGAACAAACTGCCCAACAAGGCCTGCCTGGTGCCATCAGTGCTATCTTTTCGGTGCCAGGACAAGACCTTTCTCTTTTTCCAGGCGTTTGACAGCATGTGATGAGTTTAAATTTATCCTGGATTTCTTTTTATAGTTTGGCTGAATGATCAAAGTTTTTTTTAATGTATACATACAAACAGTATGTATACTGTCGTGTGTGTTTTATGCTTTTTTTTAAAAAAATGCATATTGTTTTTCATAATTGTTATAAACCACCCAGAGAGATTTGGGTATGGGATGGAATAGAAATGTAAACAGCAACAACAACAACATAATTCTCCTTTCCAGAGCATCATTAGCCATAGTAATACATGCACTAGTAACTTTCCAATTAGACTACTTCAATGCACTCTATGTGGGGCTGCCCTTGAAAATGACTCGGAACCTGCAGCTAGTGCAAAATACAGTAGCTAGACTGCTGACTGGAACATCTCATAGAGACCGGTCTTAAAGGAATTGCACTGGCTGCCAATACATTTCTGGTTCGAATTCAAGGTGTTGGTAATGACGTTTAAAGCCCTAAATGGGACCTCGATACTTGAGGGAGCACCTCTCGCTATATCTGCCTGCATGAGACCTGAGAATTGTCAGGGGATCCCTTCTCCGTGCCCCACCAATGTGAGATATATGCTATGGTAGGACATGGGAGAGGGCCTTCTCTATAGTGGCAACCAGATTGTGGCGTGCCCTCCCTCTGGAGGCCCAACTGGCGCCAGTACTGGCTTCATTTCAGTGCCAAGTTAAGAAGACATGGCTTTTTAACAAAGCGTTTAGTGGCTAAACCCACCAGCCTGCACATTGTCTTGTTTTAATTGGATTTTACTATTTTAAAATTTTGTATTGGTTTTAATACATTAATGGGTTATTTTTTTTTTAGAATTGTATTTTATGCCATTTTATATGTATGATTTTATCTGTACGCCACCCTGAGATCCTTCTGATATAGGGTGGGATATAAATGTTTTAATAAATCAGAAATAAATAAATAATAAATATACAAAAGCATACCTTCATGCAAAGCAGATAGTTAGTTCTCATGGTAGTTCACATCTAAACCAAAATCACCTGCAGCCTATTACTTTGAGGGAAAGCATTTGAAAGACATTAGTCTGGCAGGCAGGCTGTGCCAGTCACTGTCTCTGGTCCTTCTTCCAACATAGGGTGACCAGATAAAATCCAGGTCAGGGCTCATGTAACTTTAACAGTTGTAGAGAAAAGGGAATTTCAGCCAGTGTTATTTGTAGGCAGTTAGTTCCTGGTGAAATTCCCTCTTCTTCACAACAGTTAAAGGTGCAGGCACTATACTAGAGTGACCTTATACAAAAAAGGCAGAGCCCCTGCACCTTTAACAGTGGTGATGAAGAGGGAATTTCACCAGGAACAAATTGTATAGAAATGACACTGGCTGAAATTCCCTCTTCTCTACAACTGTTGAAGTTACATGAGCCCTGACCTGGATTTTATCTGGGCACCTTATTCCAACACACCTCTGCATTTGCAAGGAAAGCTGAAATCATCTACCTGCCTACAAACAGTATGTTCATAGACTTCATCCAATGCATATGAAGAACACTTGACTCAGCAGCATTCATGATTACAGAAAGAGCGGAAATATTTATAGGTTGTAATCACATTGGCTTTTTCTTACCAAAGGAATATAGGAGCAACGTCTAAATCAGGCATGAGCGCTCTAATTTCTGGTTATCCTTTTACGTCAGGGTGACCAGATAAAATCCAGGTCAGGGCTCATGTAACTTTAACAGTTGTAGAGGAAAGGGAATTTCAGCCAGTGTCATTTGTATGTGTGACACCCTGCCTGTACTTGTGCTACTCACCAGGCTACACCACAGGGCTGTCCACGCCACTCGCACTCAGGGCTTACTTTAACCCCCCCCCCATGCTTATGACGTGGTTGAGAATTTAGGGCTACTACTGCTGCTCCCATCCCGCCTTTATTCTTCTAGGCCCCACGGCTCCACAGCTCAGCACCCTAGCCCTCAAATCCCCCTTCTTATGTCCGCTGCCACCAGTACCTTACTCAGGTACAATTCCAATGATCACACCAGTTGTAAATAAACAAGATTTATTAACAGAAGTATATGCAGGTCAATAAGCGTGATGGTTTCCACAGGTATAGACTCGTATTGGTTACAGGCACAATGCTTTATGGTTTCAGTACTTTCTTCTGATAACATTGACAATAGAAACTCTCACGTTCTAATTATCCTGCCTACTCTACCCACTCTACACTACTCTCCACTCTCTCCCACAAACTAGTTCCCCCAAAATAACAAAACACATTGGTCCTTCCTATCTGCTACTCACTCTCCTCTACTACTACCTAACTCCCTGTCAGCTCTTGTCAGCTCCCTCAATATATACACAGACCCTCTCACACAGCCAGCCAATCCAGGCACTCCCCCGCCACCATCCAATCAGCACTCACACATGAACTCCTCCCCCCCTTATTCTTACCTAGTTACAACAGAACTGTTCTCATATTTACCTTCTTTTATGGCCTTTTATATACAACTACTTACACTTATTGATATAAACAGTTATCCCATCAGCTGAACATCACAGTATGCAATTAGTTCCTGGTGAAATCCCCTCTTCATCACAACAGTTAAAGTTGCAGGCACTATACTAGAGTGACCATATACAAAAGAAGGCAGGGCCCCTGCAACTTTAACTGTTGTGATGAAGAGGGAATTTCACCAGGATCTAATTGCATACAAATGACATTGGCTGAAATTCCCTTTTCTCCACAACTGTTGAAGTTACATGAGTCTTGACCTGGATTTTATCTGGTCACCCTACCAAAAGGTGCTTCCCCCCCCCCCAATATTCTGGATGGAAAAGAACATAAGGGTTTTTTTTAAAAAGAAAAGGAAAGACAGAAAATTGAATGTGGAAGAAACCAAAATAACAAAGATTCATGAGCTCACCCCACGAGTTTTCGCACTGCCTCTGCCTCTGCCCGCCCTAGGTCCTGGGCTTTGTGAGCCCCAGCTGAGTGCTCGTAAAGGTTCAAGAGTGCTTGTCAGCCGCCTGTCCTGGCTTTGGCCCTTCCCCAGCCTTCATTAACATGGGGGGAAATTGAACACTTCCTGGAGGCTCCAGACAGTGTGCTTCCCTACTGTGCCAATGGGGACCCCATTAATGGGTCCTTTAAGGCCTCCATCAGTGCAGGAGGGGAAGCGTGCTTTCCGGAGCCCCCAGAAAGTGTGCAATCTCTCCCTCCATGCTCATGGCATCTGCCATTTGCACAGATGGGTATAATATGTGATTCTCCCCTCCCACCCACGGCGGAAACCACAGGTTGGCCAACCTGAGGATCCAACCTGTTGTGTCTGGGCAGTGATGCAGCCATAGTCAGTGAAAGACTGTTAGGCAGTTGGCAAGTCCTAAATGAAAAAGTCAAAACTTTCAGCTCCCTTTTCATTCTGCGTTGACGTTCAATATGTTCTTTCTTTAGCAACATAAAAACTTACTTTGGATGTGTATTAGCTCATGGTATATGCACAATGAGGTTCTGTCCTGAAAACAGAAGACAAAACGGACGATGCTCCAGAACCTCTCCCTGCTGTACAGCGTCAGATTTTCCCCCAACGTAAGTATTATTCTGAACTTACAGGAATTCCGAACTGGCAATGTGCATATACTGTTGACTCATGCTGAGCACCACTGAGCATCGCAGGGATTCCCTCCACCACCACCACACACACTTAAGCTATTTTCAGGGTCAAACTATGTTGATTGCATAGCTGCTATGAAAACATGTGTAGCTGAAGCTCAAATGGTTTTAGTTTGGTTTTGTATTTTACTCTATATTTTTCCTGATTGAGTTTTCATAATAAAATACAATGAAAAAAACAACAAAACAACAAAACCCCAACAAAAAAAACCCCATTCCCTCCCTGTTCTTTCCCCACGGTTGGTTTGTTTCAGAATTTTTCCCTATTCTCTATTAAATTAATTGTATATATATATATATATATATATATATGTTCTTCCTTTCATGGATCCCATTAATTTCTGTAAGCTTCTGCCATAGTTATTCTGTTCAGTTCTTTTTTTCAAATATTATTATATTCTCGCTCATGGTGGTTTTTCTAGATGGACATGATGGGTTGTCTTTTACAGATTCAGGAATTTCCTGACAATTGAGCATGTTTTAAGTATGACTGCTTTCTGGATGGATTTTGGTGTGGATGTCTTTTGGTAGGCCCAGTTTCTGAAGGTTTCCTATAGAGTTTTTCAATGTGGTGCCAGTGACTGAGGTGACTAATGGAATAATTGTGACCTTTTCCTGATGCCATAGTTCTTTGACTTCCATGGCCAGTTGTGCATATTTGTCTCTCTTTTCTTCTTCCTTTTCTACAACATTTTTGTCATTCGGTATTGCTATGTCAATGAGGTATGTGTGTTTTTCTTTTTTGTCTATGACTGTTATGTCTGGTCGGTTGCAGGGTATTGTCTTGTTAGTATGAATTGTTCTGTCTCAGTATATTTTATGATCTGCATTTTCCAAGATTGTTTCGGATGAGTATGTATAGTATGTAATAGATTGTTTGATAAGGTTGAATTTGATGGCCAGTTGTGGGTGAATTATTTTTGGTGAATTATTTTTGCAGCTTTACTATTATTATTATTATTATTATTATTATTAATTGCATTTGTATACAGCCCCATAGCCATAGCTCTCTGGGCAGTTTACATAAATAATGTTAAAACATTTAAAAATAATATACAAAAATTAAAACTGCAAAACATACATACAATATACAAATAGACTGAAACCCACTATAATAACTTTAAAAGCTATAAGCCTAAAAGACAAAAACAGACCCAGGCTCATCAGATATTGCTAAATGCCTGAGAGAAGAGGAAAGTCTTGATCTGGCACCAAAAAGATAACAACATTGGTGCCAGGCGAGCCTTGTCGGGGAGATCCTTCCACGATTTGGGGGCCACCACAGAGAAGGCCCTCTCCCTTGTTGCCAACCTCCGAGCTTCCCTCAGAGTAGTTACATGAGCCCTGACCTGGATTTTATCTGGTCACCCTAAGCAGCCACCAACCCAAAGGCACCACACCATGCAGACCTATTGGCTGAATTCGGACAACACGATAGTCAATGGTGGGGTAATCATCAGCTTTACAGGTGTTCATCTAGGGGGTACTCCCCACACAACATGGTAATAAATAATCAACTGTGGTGTGGATTAGGATCAGCACTGAATTGACTATGGCAGAATTCGGATGACACGATAGTCAATACAACTGATGATTGTTTCCTCCACACCAGTTGCTTATTGTGCCATCTGAATTCAGCCAGTGAGTGACTCTGCAAAAATACACCAGCCTCTTTTGGTAAATTTGCTGAAGTTCATTATTACCAGGAATGGATCACAAATGTCCCCGGGAAAATGTCAGGAGAAGCCACATTATTACATGCCTATGTGGGTGGAGTCCCACGACAAGTTTCCTTCCTGTTTCCTGTTTCCTGTTTCCTGTTTCCTTTTCCTCTTCCTCTTCCTCCTCCATCTTCATTAAGTTTGGTGCCAATGAGTGGAAGTTGGTTTTATTTATTTATAGCCATCCCTTTCTCAGGAGTAAGGCTTGTTGTAGAGAATGTGCTTTACTTCTGAGGAGAAATGGTTAGCTGAGGCAAAGAAATAAGGACAAAGGAGGGTATCCGGAAGCCAGGGGGAGGGGAAGCAACATTGCTCAAATGAGTTAATAGCTTCTCACCATCTAAGGACATCAATAAGTTGCTTCCCTTCACCTGCTTTTTTTTAATGAATCCTAAAAGCAATATGCTGACTTTCTCCGGTGTAAACCTCATTGAAGAGAAGGTGATTCACTCCTGAGCAGATGTGGTTATCTGTGCCAGCTAAAAAGGATAAAGGGGGATCATTGATTAGGCTTATTTGATATGTGCGACAAGGCACAGATACACATTCACAAACAAACAAACAAAAAGCAAATCTAACGGGCAGTGAAGGGTGAAGCCAAAAGGAAGGGTTAACTTCTTCCATTCCTGTCAGGTCCACCCTCAGCTGATGTTACTTTCCATTCTTCCTCACAGCACTGAAGCTGCTCCTACTTCCCCCAAAGTGTTACTGCAAGTTTAGGACACCCTGAGTCCCAAACCACATGAATGTTGCAACAACTGGAAAATAAATCACAAAAGGGCTTTGTGAAGAGGCAAGTTTTTTACAGCAAGAAAACCTGGGATTTATACAGATTAGGGGTAACATCTCAGGTCACACCGGTGTGCGAAGCCTAGTAGCGCCACAGTAAATTCCCTGTGTAGATTGGGCCTAATGGGCATCAAACCAGCTGAGATAGAAACACTATAAAATACATATTAAAAGATGGAAATTGGCAGTATTCTTGTTGGCAAGAATTTATTGTCTAAAATGAAATTATATTTTGTAGCAAAGGTAAATCTTAAAAATCTTATTTGCTTTTGCAGGCTCTAGAATATCTGGATTTTCTAATCTCATTGATGTACAGTGCAACCACTTTATGAAATAGAAGGATGTAACACTTCACTTGGATTCCAAAAGCGTCTCGTCAGTAGAAATTCAATTCTTCAATGATTTATAATAAGGGGTGTAATCTCATGAAATAAACACATGATTATTAGAAACTGCATTGCTGATATGTGTGTACGTCTGTTTGGTTGGATGGAGGATGGACATTTAAAGTTCAGTTACTGAGTCAATGCTATGATACTGTCACCTCCCAATTAATATTATCTGTGGAGTTTACATTTTTTTTTCTGAATACACCTATACATGATGCCAATGATGCTTCTGAAAGTGGAAGCTCCATTTTGCTGACAAAAGAGGCAGGTTTTGATCTGCTTGCAATCTTACCAGCTACAACTGAAGAAGAAACTGATTCAAAATTGGGAAATTCAACTCTCCTATACTGAGTAGGCATGTGTGATCTTTTCGGTTTTGCTCAGAACACATGTGAGCATGCCCCATTCAAAGCTCCAAACACAAGTCAGTATGGGAGCACATATCTGATGAACATATTTGCAAATTGTCAAACACATGCATGCCTCAGGACCTCTCTACACCTACGGGTTTAGATTGAGGGAAGGGGGGAAGATCCCAGAGTTACCAGCTTCCAGGATCGTCACTCTTGAATAAATGGGTGCGATGTCCCAGAAGGAAACGGACATCGCACCTGCCATTAAAAAAAAAAAAAAAAAACACCGAGGAGGGAGCGCAATTGCTCTCCAGTGCAAAAGGCTAGTTAAGAAACACCTGAAATCAGCCCCCTAACCCCCTCCCTGCCATCCCCGGGATGGTGAAATTGCTACCAACCCTTCCCCTGATGGGCATGGAGCTGCCTGGTGTAGCTCTGTGCCCGTTTCTGGTGCCCCAGCACCACAGGAAGAATCAGGTTTTGCTAGAGATTTTTTTATCCTGGGGAAAACCCATGCCCACCGCCCTCCTGGGAGTTCCTTCACATCATTTGGACGCACAAGGACCACCCAGGGTCAATCCCATGAAAAAAGGCTGGTGTAAAAACAGCGTTAGTTTCATTTTTAATTCCTAATTCAATTTGTACAACCTTCCTAATGTGTGCAAATGTCCTCAGTGGACTGAATCAGCCCTGCTTCAGTCTAAGGAGAAAATTTGCACATGTTAAGATATTTGTTCAAATTTGGACCGATTTGTGCAAATCTATTGGTTTGCCACAAATGTGAATTTGCCAAAATCCCGGACTTACCAACTTTCAGCATCGTCCCCCTCTTTCCAAACAGGAAACACGATGTCCCGGCTTCCTCCCAGGATGTCACGCTGTCATGCCAACCATTTTTTAAAAAAGAAGGATCTGGGAGCGCACTTGTGCTCCATCACAACTGTAAGTTGTTTTTTAAAAAGAAATCCCCCCAAAATTGGGGGGCCCACCCCACCCCCGCCATCTTGGGGATGGCGGACTTGCTTCCCCCTTCTCCCCTGATGGGCACAGAGCCATGCCACATGGCTCTTTACCCGTTTCTGGTGTTTGCTTCCTCACAAGTAAGTGGAGACCAGGCAGGACGGGCGCCAACACCTCCCGTGGTCTTGGGACATTCTTGGGACCCTGGGAAGAATTGGGTTTTCCCGGGGGGGGGGGGGTTATCCCTGGGATAACCCGTGCCCATTCCCCCCCCTGCCCTCGGGAGTCCCTGTGTGTTATTTGGATGCACAGGGACAAACCAGGGACGATCCCAGCATATATCACTGATGTGGAAAGGGCCATAATTGAACATTTAATTAAAACCATTGCACATCTCTAGAACTCATTCTTCACCTTGGAAATAAACCTTTAAAATCTTGCCCCTTTCAAATGCAGCTTCTTGGTGCATATGACAGTTGAGTATGCCAAACAGTGATGTGGCTTCAGATATATATCATTCATATTTGGGCTTCTAAAAAGCAATACCGTTCACTTGGAGATGGAAGAAGGAATCAATCAAATGTCCATGAATTCCTCTCCCCATGCAACACTTGGGATATGCAGATTGGACAAACTTTGTGCTGATCAAAGTGCTCCCAATTCCATTGTTAAGCTCATTCTGACCCGAGTCCATAAAAAGCTGGGGGGGGGGGTTTCTCACTTGAAAGTCCATGCATCATTTTGTACATATTTTCACAAATATATGTATCAGTTTTGTGCATCTTTGAAATAGATTCTTCTCCCATTCATTAAATCATATTTGTGCACATTTTCCCAAATATATGCTTGATGTCAAACTCAGTTTTCATAGTCCTAAAACCACATTGGCAGCTTGAAAATATAAGGATGTCAAGGACAGATTGCTTCTAAGATCATGTTTGACCTGGGGCTCATCTTGACGATGGCGCTTTGGTGCCGCGAGCCCCCAAAGCCCCAAATTTGTGCTCCTTCACATTATTCTCATGTGAAGAAGCAAACGTGGGGTTTTGGTTGCGAGGAGGAGGAACGTCTGTGTATTGGGCACCCATGCCTTCTTGGGTTCCTGGGTTGTTGTTGTTGTTTTTAAGAACTTTGCTCCAGAGGTTTGCTTTGCTCCTCACGTCCCAGGTTTGGGTTTTTTTAAAAACAAAAACAAAACCTTTTTTTCGCTTCTCCCCATGCCAGACAAGCACGGAGGTGGGGCAGCGGCAATTCGGCTTCCTGGCCTGCTCCCTCCCCCCTGTCCCAACTGCGTAACCAATCAGGGGTCGCCATCATCTGGGGCACTCCTTGATGCAGCTCCAAAGCAAAGCGACAGATGCCATCATCACCTCACTCCAAGATAAAAAAAAGTCTAGGTTATGTGCCCAACGTTTGTTAAAGGGGAGCTTCAGGGGTTTGCCCCTGGATGGCTTCTTGATGGCAGCTGCATCATGTAGATGACCCGCTGCCTCTTCGGATCCACCCCGGAGAAACCCCTTGTCAAGCTGTACACCTGGTAGGCATGACCTGAATAAATCCTGATAAAAAATGAGCCAGAACAAATTCCCCATACATCCCTAATGCCCACTGACTTATGCATGTCCACTCCAGCCGTATGATTTGAAAAGGAATGCATTTATTGTAGAGGCTGTACGTGGATCACTCCTTGAGCAATGGAACATCTTCTTGTGATGGAGGAGATCCTACAGATGGTCAAAATAATTTTGCAGCGTGATTGGATAATTGTTAAAAAAAAAATCATCGGTCTATTTGTCCTTAATTCCAGATATAAGAACATCTGCAGATATGAAAGAGAAGTGGGTTATGGTGAAAGCAAAAAAGCAAATACTGGGGGATAGAGAACTCACGGGGCACTTGCCGGGTGCTGCTTGGCCGGCCCTGTTTGAAGTAGCATGCTGGACTACATAGGACATTGGTGTGCTCTTCTCATGTACTGATTTCCTTATTAAACTCTGCTTCTAGAGTCCTACTCATGGGTCCCTAGTTGACAGCTGATTGGCCACTGTGTGAACAGAGTGCTGAACTAAGAGGACCTTTGCTCCCAGCCAGCAGGACTCTTCTTATGTCCTTGTGTTTAGTAGCCTCCATCAGTGAAGAGAAATGGGAGAAAGGATTTGTTGGTGTGTGAGAGGTGGGTGGAGATGAGAGGGAGGATCAAGATATTTTTAGGCTTAGATTACACTATTTGAGCCAGAGAAGACCTCTGGAGTAATAATGACACTTTCAGAATTATGATCATTACCATCATTACCACACAGCACATAATTAAACTGTGGAATTCACTACCACTAGATGTGGTGATGGCCACCAATTTGGGTGGCTTTAAAAGGGAGGGTGGGTAAATTCCTGCAGGAGAGGGCTATCAATGGCTACTAGCCCTGATCGCTATGTGCTACCTCCAGTATCAGAGGCAGTAAGCCTATATACATCAGTTGCTGAGGAACATGGGTGGGAGGGCGCTGTCGCAGTGTGTCCTGCTTGTGGGTCCCTGATCGATAGCTGATTGGCCGCTGTGTGAACAGAGTGCTGGACTAGATGGACCCTTGGTCTGATTCAGCATGGCCCTTCTTGCGGTCTAATATTCTTATCATTATCATTTCAATTTATGAGTTGCTCCATAGTCAAAACTCTCGGGATGAGATACACAAGACAAACCAAATAAAACTTCTGCAATGCACTGTACTTAGGGCTACCTCTGTGCCTCGTCCGGAAACTTCAACTAGTTCAAAATATGGCAGCCAGGTTGGTCACTCATACACCTAGAGGTTACCATATTACGACACCTTTAAAATCACTCCAGTGGCTGCCAATTACTTTCTTGACAAAATACAAAGTCTTGGTCATTACCTTTAAAGCCCTACATAGTTTGGGAAAAGGTTACCTGCGGGATCACCTTCTCCCATACAATCCACCCTACACACTCAGATCCTCTGGGAAGAATTTGTTACAGTCAGCCAAAACTAGGCTGACAACTGTTACCCAGAGGACCTTTTCTTCTGCCACTCCCAGACTGTGGAATGGCCTGCCGGAGATGATTCATCAACTTAACAGTTTTTCAGAATTTAAGAAAGCTATAAAGACTGTTCTCTTCTGGGAGGCCTACCCAGACGAATTTAAATGGTTTTATTGGTATTTTAATAAAGTATTAGTTTTTATATGTTTTTAATCAGTTTTATGTATTTTATGTCATTTGTTTTTAATGTTGTTCCCCACCTCGATCCAGAGGGAAAGGCAGGTAAGAAATAAATAAATAAATAAATAAATAAATTATTAATAATAATGCTATAAAACTTTAGGGGAATTAAAAAAGAAACAAAAAAATCACATACAACAAAGTTTTAAAAACAGACAATTATGGACATTATTCCACCTGGAAGTCTGTTATGAAAACTTCTGGGTCAAATGAAATCCTGCTTTCAGAAATAGTGTGATTTGAAAAAGAAGAAAGAAAAAAAAGAAAGAAAGGGTGGAAATAACATTGGAAAAAAGACTAAAAATCATGGCTGAAGTAAACAGGCGATGTCCCATAGACAGCAGCACATGCAGAGGAAGAAAAGAACTTCTTGTCCTCTTAGGCCATTCACATGCCCATCGCCAGTCCCAAATATTTAGGCATCTGCTGGGCATCTGGATCCTGCCTCACTCCTTCCCCCGCAACAGATTTTGGTGGATATCCAGTTGGGGCTTGAGCTTGGCGATTTCTCACCAGCTAAACACCCTCGATGCTAGTCCACTGATCCCTCCTCTTGCCCAACTCATCATACACTGAGGCCCTTTCCGTACCATAGGGGTGGAGAGGGCTGGAAGTGGGGAAACCCGGAAGTACTCACTTCTGGGTTTGGCACGCTGAGTCTGCACCACGATGGGACGGCCCACCACAAGTCACACCGGCCATTTTTAAAAAAAGATCCGCGGAGATGTGCATGAGTGCTCATGCGCAAAGGGTCAGGTTAGTTAAAAAAAAACTCCCCCCATCATCCTGGGGATGGCAATTTCACTGCCCCCCTGATACCTTTGGTAAGCGCAGCTGTGCCCGGGATGGGCGGCCACACGAGCCGCCCATCTTGCTACACTCCCGGGAGCAGGGAACAAACCAAACCAGGATAAAAGCATTCCCTGAACTCCTGGGAAAATGGAGGGCTGGCCCCTGCCTGCTTGTGGGATGCTCTGTGCGTCATGCGGTCTCTCTACGAGCAGGCAGGGGCAGCCCCAGAAAAATGGCTGGTGCAGAAAAGGCCTCAGTTTGGCAAGTTCTGGGATCCCTGCTTACCTGTGAGCATCATTTTGCACAAAATTGCTGCCAAAAACAGTGCCATTTACACAAAATTATAGGTGTAAATGGGCGAAATGGTGGGTCTTGGAAATGGCGGTTTACGGGAGGAAGAAGAGCCATATGCCATGCACATGTGGACCATCCGTAGGCTGACCAGTTAAAATCCAGGTCAGGGTTCATGTAACTTTAACAGTTGTAGAGAAAAGGGAATTTCAGCCAGTGTCTACAATAAATTCCCTCCTCATCACCAATGTTAAAGTTGCAAGGTCCCTGCCTTCTTTTGTATATGGTCACTCTAGTATAATGCCTGCACCTTTAACTGTTGTGATGAAGAGGGAATATCACCAGGAACTAATTGCATACAAATGACACTAACCATCCGGCAGCTCACCCAGGGCACCAAACAGGGTTGGTTAAGCGGTGGGGATCTGGCATGCAGCGTGTATTGGGGGGGGGGGTTGCCCATCCCTATCCCACATACTCTGTAATGTCTAAATTCAGATTTTGGCACAACACTGAAGTTTTTGGCAGAGGAGGAGGTCCCACTAGAAGGCACCTCATCCAGTACTCCCTCCAAGCAAGAGTCAGAATGAGCTCAAAACCCAGTCCTGTTCATGGTAATGTGAGCCAAAGCAGGAGACTGAGCTACATAGATTCCCTAAATATCAGCAATCCCCCCTCTTCTTTTGTTTCAGATTTTCAGCCCATGTCCTCCCTTACCCTTTACACAACAAATCCTGTATTTGCTGCACTTTCCAATTTTTATTTCAGCGGATGGGCACGGATCGGAGGTCCTGCAGTTGCCAAACATGCCTGCACACTCCATATTGTTGTTCACTGCACAGCGCACTGAGGAAGAAAGAACATTGCTATAAACAGTCAGAGCTGGGTACTGTGAGAGCAGAGAATTCTACCTTCCTCATTGATGGAATTAAAAACAAGGGCCCCATATTCCGTGACATTTTGTAATGGGGCACAGCAGGCAGGGGCCGGTTTAGGCTCACTGAGGTCTTCTGAGTTCCTGTTCCAATTGTGAGAAACCACCAGGCCCCCGTTCGAATGGGGAAAGCGTGCATTTGGGTGCACATTTTTTAAACTGTACGCTAGGGCTGTGCAACCTTCAGGTTCGGCTTCAGATTTTCGAAGCTTCGGCGACCATTTTATGAAGAATCCGCTATTTAGTGTACAGCCCTAATCTGAAGTTACAGAACCTACAACTCCCAGCCTGCATTGCCCGGGAGGGATGACTTACTGGCATCCAGGAGTAGTGGGCACTTGTAGCCTCGCTTTGGGGAGCCCAGCCTTTACCATTAGCGAGGGGGAGCAGGTGGCTGTGGGGTGCTCACAGAACATATGGCGACTCTTCCAGTGACTCGCATGGCCTGGATTGTGCGGATGGGCAGCTGATCGAATGGGCAGTGTTGGCAGTGAGGACCTGAGTGCCCACCATTCCCGGACCATAGTAAGTCCGTCCCTCCCTAGCAATGCATGCTGTGAATTGTAGGCTTTTTCCCCATTTGGGACTAGAGCTATGCACCAAATGGCAGATTCTTTATAAAGTGGCCGCCAAAGCTTTGAAAATCCAAAACCAAAGGTTGCGCAGCCCTACTGAAGACACAAATGCATGCTTTCCCCTTATGGTCTAAAGTATGAAAAAGTACATTTTTAAAGTGGACTCTTTTTTCTAAAGTACACCCTTCGTGAGTGAGCATCAGATGCATGGGAATGCATGAGCTTTGCGCACAAAAAAATGTTCATTTGTGTTTTCATATCCGGGGCCCTGATCAGGGCAAGTTCTAGTTCTAAATGAATGGAAATTAAATGCTTGTACATCTCTAAGAACAGTTTTCATGCAGATAGAAGTAATCTCGATTCTTGAGGGTCAACAGTGTTGCATGAATCACTTTATGGGTCTTTATTCTGATTTCCAATAAACCAGAATTGAAGCAGGCAAAACAATGGGAAATAATTCAGTTTTTTATTGCAAATAGCTGTACAGCGACCAGTTAAGGAGGCAAAGCTACAAATCAAAACTGGCCCCGAAGAGAGGCTGCACAAGGTTTTTCATACATTCTTGGTCAACTCCCTTTACCTCCTTTCCCAGACTACGAGATAATTCACCCCACATGGAATTCAACCCCCCCTTCACTCTGCAGTCTGCCTGTGTAGCTGATAACAGCCTGCTGCTATGATAAAGGGGAAGCAGAAGAGCAGCAAACTAAACTTTACTAAGCTCACTGAATGCAAAACTAATGGCATTTCATTGGTTCAGGTTATTATGCTACTACAAAACCCATTCTACTACAAAGCCCATTTTTCTATCAACAGGGGACAGGAACAGGTACTGTCTTGCTGATAGCGCCAGCATGCCTCTTAATTGTTTGTTATATGAATGGCTGCCATTTATATTCCTCAGCAGAAAATGAAGACACTGTGCTGTTTGTGTGTCTGCGTATGTGCATGGCAGAGCAAGATGGTTGTAAGGATGGGAAGAGAGTGCCAAAGTCATATATGGGGAGAGGGAGAGAGACAGGAGGAAAAGTGTCATGGGGGGGGCACTTTGGCTTCCAACCCTGTTGGCTGGCAGTGTGCATGTGATGTTTCCTCCAAGCCATGTCTTCCTTCGCTTTGTACAGTCCCAATGCCCCTTGAGGATGAATGGGTCAGCACAGGCAGGCATGAGATTTCCAGGTCCCAAATCCTGTTCTGCTTTATATTAATGTTTACATGCATTCCCGCCCCCAATTACCTACCGGCATCAAGCAGGAGCAGCCAGGAAAGAACAGTCCAGAGAAGCCAAAGGCTCTTCATGGCTGGTGTTCAGTTGGGGAGTGGTGTTCAGTTCAGTATTGCTGGGGATTTTAAGGTTTTGCAATTGAGTGGGAGGCATGTGACTGGCATATTCATTGGACCCATCCAATGAAATATGAGTGTAACCCCCATGGAGTAGATGGTTTAGTCCATTGGGCGGGGCCCTCACTCAAAGGGAGTGCTAGAGAAGACACAACTAAAGAAGAGAGTCAGATTGTTCTGCTGAAAGCGGAACGTTGGAAGATTTCTGTTTCGTTATGGGCTCTTATCACTTCGTATAAGGAAAATTGAATGGCTGTTGTATACAGTGGTATTTTAATGGGATGGGGAATCATTTTTGTGTCCTTGATATTTGTCATCATTATGTTATCATTGCAGGGCTAATACGTTGAACAACAAAGATGAATTATAAATTGGGGATTGCCTTGTGAATTAAAGTGAAGAAAATGTGCAAAAGAGATTTCCAAAATACTCAGCATTTGGAGATATGAAACCACTTGGGACTGGATAACAAGGAAGAGATCCATTTTGTTGTTGTTGTTGTTGTTGTTGGACATAGAAGACTAATTGTGGCATGTTTCTGTAATTTGTTGTTTACTAAAGACATACCAGAACCCTAGGTCATCCCATAAAGATGATTGGTAGGAGATTCAGGACAAATAAAAGGAAGGACTTCTTCACACAGCACATAGTTAAATTATGGAATTCACTGCCACAAGGTGTAGTGATGGCCACCAATTTGGATGGCTTTAAAAGGGGATTGGATAAATTCCTGGAGGAGAAGGCTATCAAGGGCTACTAGCCCTGATGGTTTTGTGCTACCTCCAGTATCCAAGGCAGTAAGCCTGTGTGCACCAGGTGCTGGGGATCATGGGTGGGAGGGTGCTGTTTCACCGTGTCCTGCTTTGTTGGTCCCTGGTGGACAGATGGTTGGCCACTGTGTGAATAGAATGCTGGACTAGCCGAAACTCTCTGGGTGGTTAAGTTTGTTGGATTATTTTCAAAATATACCCTCCTTGCTATAAGAGACTCAGGGTAGCTTATAATGAAAATAAAAACGGTACACCCTGTAAGAAAGGACTAGAATACAGAGAAGAAACCAACACAAATTGATCCAGTTATTCCTTGTATGTTCCAGAGAAGCTTGAGAAAGATTTGAATCTCAGAAGGGTAGCTCAGAAAGAATGCATCTTCTTGACTTCATGAGTTGAGAAGACTCTTGATGGTTTCTGTCAGGAGATTAATTGTACCACGTAAAAGTACTTACAGTTCTCTGACAAAGATATGTTGGTAACAAATACAAATTGTCAGTTGAAGTGGGAAGGCAAGGAGATGGGGGGGTTAGATAGGAATCTTGAAATTAGCCAACATATTTTCTTCTGTACCGTAATTCTAATCTCCTTTACAATTAGCCCTAAAATATTATTCTGTGTTCTTGGATAATGGGAAAAGAAAGGGCAGATTGTAATATTGTGTACTTTTTGTCCCAAGAAGCCGAATAAAACCACATCATGTCTGATTGGATAATTTTTTTAAAAAAATCATTACATTTCCAGAGCCTTTTAATGAACTTCCTGCTAAAGCAGGGAACTTTGAACTTAATTGCCCGTGATCAAATTACCCACCACATCATCAGCCTCTACACATTTCAAAGGAGGTGGCTAGTTGGTTGGTTAGTTAAAGAAGAAAGTCAACCCAAACCTAATGGTCCGTGATCCAATTGCCCACCCCATGTACAAATTGTGGCGGACATGGCTATCAATCCCCATGACTCCCTGTTACCCACACAGTCCATCCTGTACACATGCCATGGTGGTCTGCTTGTGAACAGAGAATACAGTTTTCGTTCCATTATAGTCCTCACATTCCAAGTACTCAAGACTCCACATCATGCAGTTGAATCTTATCACTCAGATGACTTAAGCTCCACTGCGAGACATTGAAAGACATTTTTTGCAGCCTGGGTAATTGAACCAGGATTCAGGAGCTCTAAGCATACAACCCAAGTTCTTTCTTCTGCAAAACTACAATGAGAAGAGGGCTGCTATACAGAGTTCCTCTTCTGTGCCACCCAGTGGAGGCTGGTGGTGCCAATGTATTTGGGACTGTTAATTTGCTCTGGGTTTCAGTCCGAACCATTCAGAGCTATCCAGGTTGCTGAACCAAGGGGTCAATTGAGTTCTACCTGGTCCTATCCTGCAGTTGACATTGGCCTGCTTGCTCAGTCTGAGTTAGGGTGACCAGATAAAATCCAGGTCAGGGCTCATGTAACTTTAACAGTTGTAGAGAAAAGGGAATTTCAGCCAGAGTCATTTGTATGCAATTAGTTCCTGGTGAAATTCCCTCTTCATCACAACAGTTAAAGTTGCAGGGGCCCTGCCTTCTTTTGTATATGGTCACTCTAGTATAGTGCTTGCAACTTTAACTGTTGTGATGAAGAGGGAATTTTACCAGGAACTAATTGCATGCAAATGACACTGGCTGAACTTCCCTTTTCTCTACAACTGTTAAAGTTACATGACCTGGATTTTATCTGGTCAGCCTAGTCTGAGTAGCCCTCAGATTGTCTGCTTGCTTGCATTCATGTTTCAGTATTATCTTGACTCCAGACTGACAGCCTTGATATTGGCCATGTCTACACCTGCCTTTTTTCCCAGGGTCATCCCAAGGTTGTCCCTGTGTGTTCAAATGACAGGGGATCCCAGGGGCAGGCAGAGATGACCCTTCCATTGTACTGGAATAAGTGGTTTTCCCCATGGTCTCGGGATCGTCCCGAGGACCGCGGGAGGTGTGCTGCAGGGTCCCAGGGCCTGAAATGGGCACAGAGCCACATGGGGGTGGGGGGGGTGGGGCACACATGTTTTTTTTTACCTTTTGTTGGTGGATTGGGGCCATGTGGCTTTTCTTCCGTAAGAAAAAAATGGCGGCCGTGACATCCCTCTTCCTTTCCAGGATGTTGTGCTGCCGTCTAGACCCTGGGGGAGGATCGCAGAAGCAGATAATCACAATCCTCCCCCTCCCTCCCACCCCCCCTCAACACCCGTAGGTGTAGAAAGAGCCACAATGTCATCTCCAGGCCCTGTAGCTTCCACCTCTTGCATGTGCTGTAGTATGGCTCCAGTAAGGCCTCCACCTGCACGAAGTAGGCTTGTCAACCTTTTATTGACCCCTTGCTTCTTTGCCTTCCATAGCACTTGATCTGCAGGTATTGGCACATGATAATGCTTATCTCCTTGCCTATCCCCTAACCCAGTAACTGCTGTACAGAGGCATATTGCCTCTGATGCTGGAGGTTGCATATAGCCACCAGGATGCAAGGTTGCATATAGCCACCAGGATGCGAATGGGAGCCACCAAAAGAGGGTGAGGTGTAGATCTCTGTTAAAAGGACTTGCTAGAGAATCAGGCAAGTGTGCAATAGAAGTGGCATACCCCAGGTGTCCAATCAACATTTCAATCATTGAGGATCTGATTGCTAAGTGGCCTTTCTGCTCCCCTTTTCCTGAGCTGTCGGTGGGTTATTTGACAGTTGTCAGTGTCAAGCATGAACAAATTACCCATTTGCAGTAACCAGGAGCGAAGGAGAGGGGGGGATTGACAAGCCATTTGGAAATAAACAACAACAACAGAACATGGCTCTGTTGGAGTAAACCAAGTAATATGGAATAGATGAAACTGACAAGGATATTGGCAAGAGGCGAACATGCCTGAGGGGCTCCGTAGTGGATGCAGACGGAGACTTGCGGCTATGCAGTCACGCAAGAGTGGCAATAATAATAATAATAAGGATGACAATATTTACGCACATTCTTAGACCCTCCAAAAATTGAATAAAAGAGCCAACTGCAATTTGTGCAAATGGTGAAATACCGGGGGAGGAGGGATGCTTGCAAAAATTTCCTGGAGTCTGAAAACAAACAAACAAAAAAAAACCCAATTCAATCTGCCTCCACTTACTGTATCAGACAAGCTGCAGAAATTCATCATGCTTGAATGGAACGGATTTCCCAGTGATGCACATTCCTGTCTCTGGCCATTTGATGCAGGGAAGCTAACATATATAGATCTCTATTCCTGTGTACTTCCCCAGGTCCTGTAACCCCACATGATCAGGATTTCAGGTCCCAGGGAATCCCACAAGCATGGAGGTCTCTGCTTGTCACCTTCTAAACTTCAGGCAACCATAAAGCATGGGTATGGGGGAAGTATTGTGCAATATTGGGGACAGGTACAAAGACATGATCCTGTACCCCCTTTTAATTACAAATACCCCTTCACATGAGTGAGGGCTCTAATGTATTTCATGGATGTTGAGGCAGTATTCCTTTCTTAGGCCAGATCTACACCAAGCAGGATCTTGCACTATGAAAGCAGTATGAAAGCGGTATATAAAAGGCAGGAGCCACACCAAGCAGGATAGAGCCGTATGAAAGTATGTGTCAATGGGCCCCAACAGTTGTCAGTGCACTTCAATACTGCTATAAAGCAGTAGTGTGGCTCCTGCCTTTTACGTACTGCTTTCACAGTGCAAGATCCTGCTTGGTGTAGATCTGGCCCTAGGCTAATAGCCTAATAGTCCAAGATGGTCACTGGGTGTTTCATGAATGGGAACAAAGAACAGGAGATGGACTTCAGATGCTTGGAGATTCTCCCCGTATGCATTGAAGGAGTTTGGAGAAATGGACCCGCTCACATTCACCCTGCCAATGTAGCTGCCCAAAAACCAGACTCTGTGCCACTGACCCAAGAGAGGCCAGGCAGCCCAGTCATGGCCACTCTCACAAAGACATGATGTCACCAGGTCATGATGGCTGGCAGCAAAGTGTTGCCAGATCTTCTAGAGTGTGTAAGAAGACAGCTGTGTGGCAGGAGCAAAGCCATTGGGGAGGGATTGCTGTGTGATAAGAAGCATAAGTAAGAGCAGGGTAGAAATGAGAGAGAGAGAGAGAGAGGAATGGTGGAGGAAAGATGGAAACAGTAAGACAAAGTGGGAGGTGACCCACAGGAGTGAAGATCACAAGAATCTGGTTGTAACTGGCCTGTCCATAGAGGGAGCAGAGGTACAAAGAGCTATGGATAAGGAGCTTGAGCTTGGGCCATAGGAAACTAGGGCCATATCTACACTAAGCAGGATATAGCACTATGAAAGTGATATGAAAGCAGTATATAAGAGGCAGGAGCCAGACTACTGCTTTATAGCGGTATTGAAATGCACTGACAACTTTTGGGATCCATAGACACATACCATATACCGCTTTCATACCACTATATCCTGCTTGGTGAGGCTTCTGCCTTTTATATACCGCTTTCATACCACTTTCATACCACTATATCCTACTTGGTGTAGATCTGGCCTAGGCTGCTTGGGCAATGAGATAATCAGGTTTATGATGCTGGCCATTGATGCCTTTGGTTGGGAGGTGAAATGTGGTGTAGGGAGGGAAACAAGAGCAAGAGAGGGTGAGAAGAATTACTCACTGTAAAAAAGCTGCCTATTATACACAAGTTGGAAGCTTATAAGGCAAGGAAACTGAGTTTATCTTAGGGCAAATGGGTATGTGAACCTGCCACAGATAGATAGATGATAGATTAGATAGATAGATAGATAGATAGATAGATAGATAGATAGATAGATAGATAGATAGATAGAGATAGACAGATATAATCATAAATAGTATCAGGTAGGTATAGGATAGCTAAGAGAACCAAAGTTTACTAAAGTTTACAAGGCCAAGTAAAATATTGGTTTAGTAGGTCTAGTTTGTGTCAGAATAAAATTTCTGGATTTGTATGGGGTAGTAGAGTCATTTGCACTTTGGAAAAGAGAGAAGCTTAAGGGAATAGCTGTGGTTAATATACCTTCTTCTTCTTTTATTTAGATACCACAAAGTACAGAGACAGGATGCTTAAGGAGAATTTGGAGACTTTTAAAAATTATCTGGAATTATTCAAAATGACAGTAATGACATTTTTGGAAGGGAGGCACTTAGATGTAGAGTAAAGGGGCTTATGCCAAGTATGGTATTAGTTAAAGGGTTGATTTAGGAGTAAAGGGTATAAAAGGAAAATTCTACTTGATGAGCAAGGTCCCTGCCTTCTATCTCGACTCTAAAAGAACTCCTGCTCTTTGGTGGGGGGGGGGGGGGCAGGGCCTTCACTGGCAGGATTTCTTATAAAATATGAATGGTGTGTGTGGATTAATCATTATAATAAAAATAACTTTCTTTCACTCGAACTGGTTGTATGTGTGAATGACATGTTTATATATGAAATTCAGCACTTTATTGTGCCAAGGCAATCATATCTCCTTGACCAAATCAGATTCTAGAAGACAGGAAGTAAAATCCTGGGTTCATTGAGCGTCCCGAAAACAAGTAAACCAGCGATGTGGTTTTTTGATCCGGAGCAAAAATTTTGTCTCATCTTCGAAAACTTGATATTTGGGCGGTGTTCTAAAAGAGAAAAAAAGTTGCTTTAACTTCGGTAATAACAAATTGGCTGCATTCAGACAACACAATAGTCAATTGCGGGAATGGACAGCGAGATTAGAGAGACAACACGATAAATTGGATTTAAACAGGGCCACATTTATTAACATAATCAAGGTAGATGGAGGCCTAAGTGGGCATCCTGTCTTTGGCCAACATCTTGGCCATAATTGGGATCGGGCGAGCCATTCAATATCCTGGTAGGTGTCGCTGGTGCATCGACACCTACCAGGATTCCCCATTTGGGGTAGGTAGGCCTTCCTATGTCACCTCCCCTCAGGTTGAACAACTCAGAGTGGGTGAATAAGGTTTGCCTCAGAGGTAACCCTTATCCCCACACCTGGTGCAACAGCACCATCCCATCCATATTCCCCAGCAACTGATGTATATAGGTTTACTGCCCCTGATACTGCAGCTACCACATAGCCCTAAGGACCAATTCCCATTCATAGCCAGATTCTCCAGGAATTTATCCAACCCTCTTTTAAAGCCATCCAAGTTGGTGGCTATCACGACATTTCCATTGGATTTGTTTGGTAACGCCAGAGCTACCGAGTAATGGCATTTCTTGGTTAACGGAAGCATTGATCTTTTGCCCTTCTCCTTTAAGGAAAGGATCCATCCTCTCATCTTCATTGCTGTGAGCAACATCAGGTTTGCTGACACTAACTCTTTTCTTTTTTGTAGTGGTATGTTTGTGTTCCGCAGTTTGGGGAGTATGTTCTAGTAATCCCTGAATGGCTCCAGATAAGATGTACAAAGACGATACGATCAATTGGAAAAAAAAGAAAAGAAGTGCAGAACTGATGCTTGCCTTTGGGAAATAAGCTTGAATTAGCTCAAATTTCCATGCACAAAGATTGGGCATTGGGCAGATCAACATTCAAAGTGGGCTTTGGATAAGCTGCATGAGCCCAGGTTACATGATTTGCACATCCCCAAGTGTGAATGTTTTCCAGAATGCTTGTAAACCTGTGCAGGTACACTCTGGCTCCACTTCAGGCAGCAGTATCAGCCAGTACAAAGGCATTAAGTAGTGCAAGGGGACATAGCTCAGATGCACTGTTAAAACCATTCGGTATTGCATGAACAAACCTAGTTCATCCGTGGCCTCACCCACTCATCCCCTCCCCTTCCAGCATGAATGTGGGAACACCTTGGGAAGTTTTTGCTCCTGTTTTCATTTAACTTCAAGTTGCCATTCATTTATGAGTGATAATCAATGGGGGGGAGGGGTTATACAAATTTGGATGTTTGCTTAAAGATTCATCTTCAGGCCAAAAAGATAGGATTGAAATAAATCAGCTTATTTTCTGAAGCACGAAAACAGGCTTCGAAAGGAATCTTGCAGTCGGCACACACCCATGTATTATAATCTTAAATAAAATAAAAATTTAAAAGAGTCCCAAATTATTGATAACAGATGTCTTGGAGTTTAAGATCTATGCCGTTTCAGGCGCTGTTGGGGGTTTGCTATACCGATTTTTCATCTGCTGCTAGTTTTATGCCTTATTCATTTCTTTTTGGGGTTCGATGTTGTTGGTGCTTTTCATTGTTGTCCCTTTCATTGTAAGCATGTTGGAGAACATTTTTCATTGTTGTTGTTCTTGTGAAGTCCACAAATGCAGTAAAATAAATTCATTTGCAGTCCACTAAAGTGGGGATGTGGTGGGAGATCGCAAATTCTTCTGGAGGGTGGGGTGAATTTGGGAGGTGAAGAGGAATTTGTCTCATCCGTCTCCTCTGCTCCACACAGATGCTGGCAGCTTCTTTGCTCCTTCCATCCAAATGGCCTCATGCTAAATCATGAGATAGCATTGATCTGAGTGGCATTCTGGGCAAGATTCTGCCCCCACAATGGTGGAGGGCGAAAGTATTATGATTTCAAGAGGAGGGAGGACTCCTGGGTGTTCTCCCATCCCCTCACAATTGAAAGCCATCTTGTTTTCCTGTGTTTGTTTGTTTCTAAGCACACCTTCAAATGATGCTAGCTAGATCATGCTGTATCTGCATTCTGGGACAATTACAATAGCAGTTGTCAGCAATGAGGAACCATCGGAAATTTTAAACACTTCTGGAAACATGAAGCAGGGGAGTCTCTTTTGCCTAATCTTTTTCTTTCAGCCACCACATTTGGGTCAGCCATTTGACCAGATGATACTTCAATCTAGCAATAGCTGCTGTATTCTCTGGGGACTCCCTAACTATAGAGGCTTCTAAATTCAAAGGGAAAAAAATATTATTTATACCTTTCTTCCAAAACAGCAAGACAAGAGTCTCTCAGATTCTAGGACTTCCAAAATGTTCATGATAGTCAAGAGCTAAGAAACATTCAAATGATAAACTTTAATGTCTGGATATTTACCTGTTTTTTTCTGTTATGCCTCCTTTCCCAGGAAGCTGATGAAGGAGAATTCCTGATTTGGTTCCACTTTGCATTTCCCTTTCTCTGTAGGAATTCAAAGACATAAGAACATAAGGTCATGAGAAGAGCCTTGCTGGATCAGCCCAAGGTTCAGCACTCTGTCCACATAGGGGCCAACCAGACGTCGACCAGTAATCCAGGAGCAGCATACAAGAGCATCCTCTCACCCATGTTCTCCAGCATGTTGAGTACATAGGCTTACTGTCTCTGATATTGTCTGGGCAACTGTTTTCTTCTAACATGTTTTCTACCCAAAGTTTGCTGACAGGGCCGTCTGTGACTTTCACATCATTGGTCCCTCCCAGTTCTCTGTTAGGGACAATACATTTTATTGGTTGGCCAACTGAGCCATCCGTGTTTTGCCCTCCATTATGGGAGTGGGGAATGTCCCTTAAGCCTTCATTGTTACATGAATCACCAGCTCTTGCGACTTTATCGGCTCCCCTAAATTTTTTTCCCATCTATCTGACTTTTCTGTGGTAGTATGTGGGTGTTCTGCAGTTTGGGGAGTACATTGTATTGATCTCTGTAGAACTCCACATAACATGCACAAACATGCTTTAAGAAATTGGAGAAAAAATGGGTACATTTCAAAAAATGTGCAGAATTGAGGAATGCATTTGGAAAACAAGCAGGGTTTTTTGCAGATTTTCATGCAACAAGGAAAAGCATATCTTACAATCTGAACTTGGTATCAGTCTGACTGCTTCAAGGTGCAATTTGGAGAACCTCAATGACCCCGGGTTTGGATGATTTGCACATCCGATGTGTATCTCCAGAAGCTTTTGCAAACATGCAGAGTTCCTCTCTGGTTCTACTTAGGGCAGCTGCTTCATCCAGGCTGAAAACCGACAGCAGGAGGAGCAGCTACCAGTTCAGATGCTATATGAAATAGTTCGGTATTCAAAGAAGATCTCTAGCTGAGCCTTGGGCTCACCTGCTCTTCTTCTCCCTCTGATCCTCCAGGATGGCTATGAGAAGACATCTGGAGACTTGGTTTCTGTTCTAGATGAACCACAACTGGCCATTCATTCGGAGTGACAGCCAATAAGAGGCACAAGGATTTAGATTTCTGATTTGAGGTGATGATTCAGTCCAATAAAAGTGTTCTGAGACAAAGCAGGGTGTTTACTGAATCACAAAAAGCGGATCAGCTCTGAATATTGCAGTCAGCGCACACCCAGATACCTTCATCTTAAGTCATGTTTGTGAATTGCAGATATTCTGGTGTTTAAAATATGTGAAATTTCTGGTGCTCATGTCATGTTACTTTGCTATACTTATTTTGCATCTGTTGTAAGTGTAATGCCTTATTAGTTTTTTTAAAAAAAACAAAACTTTAAGCATAAGGAAGATAAGAGAACCAATTTTTTGTTTCTGTGTGGAACAAAAGTGCTGTAAAGTAAGTTCATTTGCAGTCCACTGTTTGGAACTTTTGGAACTTGCCACTATACGGCTGCACCTATGTTTCTAAATTTTACACAGATGAGCAGCGACATACCATCTTCAATGTGGCAAAGTTTCTTGTGTGGATCTTTAAAAATAAAGAAGTTATAGGCATTCCTGGTTCATTTTTCAAAACATCAAACCCACTACACGTCTGCACCTATGTTTCTGAAATTTCTCACATATGACTACCTACGTACCACTTGCAATGCAGCCAAGTTTCATGCTTCTATCGTTAAAAATTAAAAAGTTATAGGCATTTTTACAACAATACTAGGCTATGGGGAAAATAATTCAAAATGGAGTCCAATTTTCCAATGCGATCCTACGCAATTTGGAAAAAAAAAATTGGATCGAATAAAATTAGAGCTCCTTGAACCAGCATCAGAATTGGGAATCGGATGTCCAAATTTGCTTGAATCTTATCGGAATCGGACATCGGATCCGATTCAATGCACATCCCTATTTTCTACCCACAGTTGGTTGACAGGGCCGTCTGTGATTTCCAAATCATTGGTCCCTCCCATTTCTCTGTTAGGGACAATACATTTCATCGGTTGGCCGACTGAGCCATCTGTGTTTTGCCCTACATTATGAGGGGAAATGTCCCCCAAACCTTCATTGTTACATGAATCACCACCTCTTCAAACTGGATTGACTCCCCAATTTTTTTTTTCAATCTGGTAATCTGACTTTCCTGTGGTAGTATCTGCATTCTGGGATGATCACTGTGGCAGCTGTCAGCAATGAGGAGCCATTGGAAATTTTACCATCACTCTACTTCAGGAAACATAAAGCAGGGGAGTCTATTTTGCCTAATCTTTTGCTGCCAGCCACCACATTTGGGTCAATCGTTTGACCTTCTGATGTTTCCGTCTAGCAATAGCTGCTACATTCTCAGTGGACTCCCTCACTATAGAGGCTTCTAACTTCAAAGGGAAAAAAAATGTTTATATCTTTCTTCCAAAAAAGCAAGAGAAAGGCCTCTCAGATGCCGTGACTTCCAGAATGTGAATGCAAGTCGAGAGGTAAGGAACATTATAATGAAAAACTTTAATGTCTGCATAATTACCCGTTTTGTGTTGTTATGCCTCCTCCCCATGGGAGCCAGTGATGGACTATTCCTGATATGGTAGTACTTTTCACTTCCTCTTTTCTGTTGGGATTCAAATACATAAGAACATAAGAAAAGCCCTGCTGGATCAGTCCAGGGGTCCATCTAGTTCAACACTCTGTCCACATAGGGGCCAACCAGCTGTATACAAGAAACCCAAAAGCAGGACACAAGTGCAACAGCACCCTTCCACCCAGGTTCCACAGCAACTGGGGTATATAGGGTTACTCTCTCTGATACTGCAGGTAGCGCATTGCCAAACTGAATAATAGCCAGTCATAGCCTTCTCTTCCAGGAATTTATCTAACCTACTTTTCAAGTCATCCAAAGTGATGGTTATCACCCCTGATCCGGATCGGACCCGATCCAGTGGTTTTGACAGCAGTCAAACTGCCCCCCTCCCTCGCCTTCTACCCTCTCTGTATTGAAACTTATGGAACATTTAAAGTAAACAAATTCATAGCCGCTACATGCCTGCACCTATGTTTCTGAAATTTCTCACACATGACTACATACGTACCACCTGCAATGCAGCCAAGTTTCATGCTTCTATCGTTAAAAATTAAAAAGTTATAGGCATTTTTACAACAATACTTAGCTATGGGGAAAATAATTCAAAATGGAGTCCAATTTTCCAATGCGATCCTACACAATTTGGAAAAAAATAATTGGATCGCATAACATTGGAGCTCTTTGAACCAGCATCAGAATTGGGAATCGGATGTCCAAATTTGCTTGAATCTCATCTGAATTGTACATCTGAATTGCACATCCCTATTTTCTACCCACACTTGGTTGACAGGGCCGTCTGTGATTTCCAAATCATTGCTCCCTCCCATTTCTCTGTTAGGGACAATAAATTTCATTGCTTGGCTGACTGAGCCATCTGTGTTTTGCCCTACATTATGAGGGGAAATGTCCCCCATACCTCCATTATACATGAATCACCACCTCTGGGAACTGGATCAGCTCCCCAATTTTTTTTTTTCAATCTCATATTCTGACTTTTCTGTGGTAGAATCTGCATTCTGGGATGATCACTATGGCAGCTGTCAGCAATGAGGAGCCATTGGAAATTTAAACATCACTCTACTTCAGGAAACATAAAGCAGGGGAGTCTATTTTGCCTAATCTTTTGCAGCCGGCCACCACATTTGGGTCGATCGTTTGATCTTCTGATACTTCCGTCTAGCAATAGCTGCTACATTCTCAGGGAACTCCCTAACTATGGAGGCTTCTAACTTTAAAAGGAAAAAATGTTGTTTATATCTTTCTTCCAAAAAAGCAAGAGAAAGGCCTCTCAGATGCGGGGACTTCCAGAATATTGATGCTAGTCGAGAGCTAAGGAACATTAAAACGACAAACTTTAATGTCTGCATAATTACCCATTTTGTGATGTTATGCCTCCTCCCCAAGGGAACCAATTATGGACTTTTCCTGATATGGTAGTACTTTTCACTTCCTCTTTTCTGTTGGGATTCAAATACATAAGAACATAAGAAAAGCCCTGCTGGATCAGTCCAGGGATCCAACTAGTTCAACACTCTGTCCACATAGGGGCCAACCAGCTTTATACAAGTTATCCACAAGCAGGACACAAGTGTAACAGCACCCTTCCACCCAGGTTCCCCAGCAACTGGGGTATATAGGGTTACTCTCTCTGATACTGCAGGTAGCACTTTGCCAATCTGACTAGTAGCCAGTGATAGCCTTCTCTTCCAGGAATTTATCTAACCTACTTTGAGGTCATCCAAAATGGTGGTTATCACCCCCGATCCGGATCGGGCCTGATACAGTGGTTTTGACAGCAGTCAAACTGCCCCCTACCTCGCCTTCTCCTCTCTCTGTTTTGAAACTTATGGAACATTTAAAGTAAACAAATTCATAGCCGCTACATGCCTGCACCTATGTTTCTGAAATTTCTCACACATGACTACCTACGTACCACCTGCAATGCAGCCAAGTTTCATGCTTCTATCATTAAAAATTAAAAAGTTATACGCATTTTTACAACAATACTAGGCTATGGGGAAAATAATTCAAAATGGAGTCCAATTTTCCAATGCGATCCTACGCAATTTGGAAAAAAATAATTGGATCGCATAACATTGGAGCTCTTTGAACCAGCATCAGAATTGGGAATCGGATGTCCAAATTTGCTTGAATCTCATCTGAATTGTACATCGGATCCGATTCAATGCACATCCCTATTTTCTACCCACACTTGGTTGACAGGGCCGTCTGTGATTTCCAAATCATTGCTCCCTCCCATTTCTCTGTTAGGGACAATAAATTTCATTGCTTGGCTGACTGAGCCATCTGTGTTTTGCCCTACATTATGAGGGGAAATGTCCCCCATACCTCCATTATACATGAATCACCACCTCTGGGAACTGGATCAGCTCCCCAATTTTTTTTTTTCAATCTCATATTCTGACTTTTCTGTGGTAGAATCTGCATTCTGGGATGATCACTATGGCAGCTGTCAGCAATGAGGAGCCATTGGAAATTTAAACATCACTCTACTTCAGGAAACATAAAGCAGGGGAGTCTATTTTGCCTAATCTTTTGCAGCCAGCCACCACATTTGTGTCGATCGTTTGATCTTCTGATACTTCCGTCTAGCAATAGCTGCTACATTCTCAGGGAACTCCCTAACTATGGAGGCTTCTAACTTTAAAAGGAAAAAATGTTGTTTATATCTTTCTTCCAAAAAAGCAAGAGAAAGGCCTCTCAGATGCGGGGACTTCCAGAATATTGATGCTAGTCGAGAGCTAAGGAACATTAAAACGACAAACTTTAATGTCTGCATAATTACCCATTTTGTGATGTTATGCCTCCTCCCCAAGGGAACCAATTATGGACTTTTCCTGATATGGTAGTACTTTTCACTTCCTCTTTTCTGTTGGGATTCAAATACATAAGAACATAAGAAAAGCCCTGCTGGATCAGTCCAGGGATCCAACTAGTTCAACACTCTGTCCACATAGGGGCCAACCAGCTTTATACAAGTTATCCACAAGCAGGACACAAGTGTAACAGCACCCTTCCACCCAGGTTCCCCAGCAACTGGGGTATATAGGGTTACTCTCTCTGATACTGCAGGTAGCACTTTGCCAAACTGACTAGTAGCCAGTGATAGCCTTCTCTTCCAGGAATTTATCTAACCTACTTTAAGGTCATCCAAAATGGTGGTTATCACCCCCGATCCAGATCGGGCCTGATACAGTGGTTTTGACAGCAGTCAAACTGCCCCCTACCTCGCCTTCTCCTCTCTCTGTTTTGAAACTTATGGAACATTTAAAGTAAACAAATTCATAGCCGCTACATGCCTGCACCTATGTTTCTGAAATTTCTCACACATGACTACCTACGTACCACCTGCAATGCAGCCAAGTTTCGTGCTTCTATCATTAAAAATTAAAAAGTTATACGCATTTTTACAACAATACTAGGCTATGGGGAAAATAATTCAAAATGGAGTCCAATTTCCCAATGCGATCCTACGCAATTTGGAAAAAAAAAATTGGATCGCATAACATTGCAGCTGCTTCAACTAGCATCAGAATTGGGAATCGGATGTCCAAATTTTCTTGAATCTTATCGGAATCGGACATCGGATCCGATTCAAAGAAACATCCATATTTTCTACCCACAGTTGGTTGACAGGGCCGTCTGTGATTTCCAAATCATTGCTCCCTCCCATTTCTCTGTTTGGGACAATACATTTCATTGGTTGGCTGACTGAGCCATCTCTGTTTTGCACTACATTATGAGGGGAAATGTCCCCTAGTCCTTCATTGCTACATGAATCACCACCTCTGGCAACTGGATCGGCTCCCCATTATTTTTTTTTCAATCTCGTCATCTGACTTTTCTGTGGTAGTATCTGCATTCTGGGATGATCACTGTGGCAGCTGTCAGAAATGAGGAGCCATTGGAAATTTTAACATCACTCTACTTCAAGAAACATGAAGCAGGGGAATCTATTTTGCCTAATCTTTTGCTGCCAGCCACCACATTTGGGTCAATCGTTTGACCTTCTGATGCTTCCGTCTAGCAATAGCTGCTACATTCTCAGGGAAATCCCTAACTATAGAGGTTTCTAACTTGAAAGGGAAAAAATATTATTTATATCTTTCTTCCAAAAAAGCAAGAGAAAGGCCTCTCAGATTCTAGGACTTCCAGAATGTTAATGCGAGTCGAAAGCTAAGGAACATTAAAACGACAAACTTTAATGTCTGCATAATTACCCGTTTTGTGTTGTTATGCCTCCTCCCCCAGGGAGCCAATGATGGACTTGTCCTAATATGGTAGTACTTTTCACTTCCTCTTTTCTGTTGGGATTCAAATACATAACAACATCACTATAGCCCTGCAGGATCAGTCCATCAAGTTTAACACTCTGTCCACATAGGGGCCAACCAGCTGTATACAAGTAACCCACAAGCAGGACACAAGTGTAACAGCACCCTTCCACCCAGGTTCCCCAGCAACTGGGGTATATAGGGTTACTCTCTCTGATACTGCAGGTAGCACTTTGCCAAACTGACTAGTAGCCAGTGATAGCCTTCTCTTCCAGGAATTTATCTAAACTACTTTTGAGGTCATCCAAAGTGGTGGTTATCACCCCCGATCTGGATGGGGCCTGATCCAGTGGTTTTGACAGCAGTCAAACTGCCCCCCTTCCTCGCCTTCTCCCCTCTTCGTTTTGAAACTTATGGAACATTTAAAGTAAACAAATTCATAGCCGCTACATGCCTGCACCTATGTTTCTGAAATTTCACACACATGACTACTAATGTACCACCTGCAATGCAGCCAAGTTTCATGCTTCTATCATTAAAAATTAAAAAGTTATAGGCATTTTTACAACAATACTAGGCTATGGGGAAAATAATTCTAAATGGAGTCCAATTTTCCAATGCGATCCTACGCAATTTGGAAAAAAAAAATTGGATCGCATAACATTGGAGTTCCTTGAACCAGCATCAAAATTGGGAATCGGATGTCCAAATTTGCTTGAATCTTATCGGAATCGGACATCGGATCCGATTCAATGCACATCCCTATTTTCTACCCACACTTGGTTGACAGGGCCGTCTGTGATTTCCAAATCATTGGTCCCTCCCATTTCTCTGTTAGGGACAATTCATTTCATTGCTTGGCTGACTGAGCCATCTGTGTTTTGCCCTACATTATGAGGGGAAATGTCCCCCAGACCTTCATTGTTACATGAATCACCACCTGTGGCAACTGGATCGGCTCCCCAATTTTTTTTTTTTCAATCTGGTCATCTGACTTTTCTGTGGTAGTATCTGCATTCTGGGATGATCACTGTGGCAGCTGTCAGCAATGAGGAGCCATTGGAAATTTTAACATCACTCTACTTCAGGAAACATGAAGCAGGGGAGTCTATTTTGCCTAATCTTTTGCTGCCAGCCACCACATTTGGGTCAATCGTTTGACCTTCTGATGCTGCCGTCTAGCAATAGCTGCTACATTCTCAGGGAACACCGTAACTATAGAGGATTCTAACTTTAAAGGGAAAAAATATTGTTTATATCTTTCTTCCAAAAAAGCAAGAGAAAGGCCTCTCAGATTCTAGGACTTCCAGAATGTTAATGCTAGTCGAGAGCTAAGGAACATTAAAACGACAAACTTTAATGTCTGCATAATTACCTGTTTTCTGTTGTTATGCCTCCTCCCCCAGGGAGCCTGTGAATGTTTTTTCCTGATGTGGTAGTACTTTTCCCTTCCTCTTTTCTGTTGGGATTCAAATACATAAGAACATAAGAAAAGCCCTGCTGGATCAGTCCAGGGGTCCATCTAGTTCAACACTCTGTCCACATAGGGGCCAACCAGCTGTATACAAGTAACCCACAAGCAGGACACAAGTGTAACAGCACCCTTCCACCCAGGTTCCCCAGCAACTGGGGTATATAGGGTTACTCTCTCTGATACTGCAGGTAGCACTTTTCCAAACTGACTAGTAGCCAGTGATAGCCTTCTCTTCCAGGAATTTATCTAAACTACTTTTGAGGTCATCCAAAGTGGTGGTTATCACCCCCGATCCGGATCGGGCCTGATCCAGTGGTTTTGACAGCAGTCAAACTGCCCCCCTTCCTCGCCTTCTCCCCTCTCTGTTTTGAAACTTATGGAACATTCAAAGTAAACAAATTCATAGCCGCTACATGCCTGCACCTATGTTTCTGAAATTTCACACACATGACTAATAACGTACCACCTGCAATGCAGCCAAGTTTCATGCTTCTATCGTTAAAAATTAAAAAGTTATAGGCATTTTTACAACAATACTAGGCTATGGGGAAACTAATTCTAAATGGAGTCCACTTTTCCAATGCGATCCTACGCAATTCGGAAAAAAAAAAATTGGATCGCATAACATTGGAGCTCCTTGAACCAGCATCAGAATTCGGAATCGGATGTCCAAATTTGCTTGAATCTTATCGGAATCGGACAACGGATCCAATTCAATGCACATCCCTATTTTCTACCCACACTTGGTTGACAGGGCCGTCTGTGATTTCCAAATCATTGGTCCCTCCCATTTCTCTGTTAGGGACAATACATTTCATTGCTTGGCTGACTGAGCCATCTGTGTTTTGCCCTACATTATGAGGGGAAATGTCCCCCAGACCTTCATTGTTCCATGAATCACGGATCGGCTCCCCAATTTTTTTTTTTTTTCAATCTGGTCATCTGACTTTTCTGTGGTAGTATCTGCATTCTGGGATGATCACTGTGGCAGCTGTCAGCAATGAGGAGCCATTGGAAATTTTAACATCACTCTACTTCAGGAAACATGAAGCAGGGGAGTCTATTTTGCCTAATCTTTTGCTGCCAGCCACCACATTTGGGTCAATCGTTTGACCTTCTGATGCTGCCGTCTAGCAATAGCTGCTACATTCTCAGGGAACTCTGTAACTATAGAGGCTTCTAACTTTAAAGGGAAAAAATATTGTTTATATCTTTCTTCCAAAAAAGCAAGAGAAAGGCCTCTCAGATTCTAGGACTTCCAGAATGTTAATGCTAGTCGAGAGCTAAGGAACATTAAAACGACAAACTTTAATGTCTGCATACTTACCTGTTTTCTGTTGTTATGCCTCCTCCCCCAGGGAGCCTGTGAATGGTTTTTCCTGATGTGGTAGTACTTTTCCCTTCCTCTTTTCTGTTGGGATTCAAATACATAAGAACATAAGAAAAGCCCTGCTGGATCAGTCCAGGGGTCCATCTAGTTCAACACTCTGTCCACATAGGGGCCAACCAGCTGTATACAAGTAACCCACAAGCAGGACACAAGTGTAACAGCACCCTTCCACCCAGGTTCCCCAGCAACTGGGGTATATAGGGTTACTCTCTCTGATACTGCAGGTAGCACTTTGCCAAACTGACTAGTAGCCAGTGATAGCCTTCTCTTCCAGGAATTTATCTAAACTACTTTTCAGGTCATCCAAAGTGGTGGTTATCACCCCCGATCCGGATCGGGCCTGATCCAGTGGTTTTGACAGCAGTCAAACTGCCCCCCTTCCTCGCCTTCTCCCCTCTCTGCTTTGAAACTTATGGAACATTTAAAGTAAACAAATTCATAGCCGCTACATGCCTGCACCTATGTTTCTGAAATTTCACACACATGACTACTAACGTACCACCTGCAATGCAGCCAAGTTTCATGCTTCTATCGTTAAAAATTAAAAAGTTATAGGCATTTTTACAACAATACTAGGCTATAGGGAAACTAATTCTAAATGGAGTCCAATTTTCCAATGCGATCCTACGCAATTTGGAAAAAAAAAATTGGATCGCATAACATTGGAGCTCCTTGAACCAGCATCAGAATTGGGAATCGGATGTCCAAATTTGCTTGAATCTTATCGGAATCGGACATCGGATCCGATTCAATGCACATCCCTATTTTCTACCCACACTTGGTTGACAGGGCCGTCTGTGATTTCCAAATCATTGGTCCCTCCCATTTCTCTGTTAGGGACAATACATTTCATTGCTTGGCTGACTGAGCCATCTGTGTTTTGCCCTACATTATGAGGGGAAATGTCCCCCAGACCTTCATTGTTACATGAATCACCACCTGTGGCAACTGGATCGGCTCCCCAATTTTTTTTTTTTTCAATCTGTTCATCTGACTTTTCTGTGGTAGTATCTGCATTCTGGGATGATCACTGTGGCAGCTGTCAGCAATGAGGAGCCATTGGAAATTTTAACATCACTCTACTTCAGGAAACATGAAGCAGGGGAGTCTATTTTGCCTAATCTTTTGCTGCCAGCCACCACATTTGGGTCAATCGTTTGACCTTCTGATGCTGCCGTCTAGCAATAGCTGCTACATTCTCAGGGAACTCCGTAACTATAGAGGCTTCTAACTTTAAAGGGAAAAAATATTGTTTATATCTTTCTTCCAAAAAAGCAAGAGAAAGGCCTCTCAGATTCTAGGACTTCCAGAATGTTAATGCTAGTCGAGAGCTAAGGAACATTAAAACGACAAACTTTAATGTCTGCATAATTACCTGTTTTGTGTTGTTATGCCTCCTCCCCCAGGGAGCCTGTGAATGGTTTTTCCTGATGTGGTAGTACTTTTCCCTTCCTCTTTTCTGTTGGGATTCAAATACATAAGAACATAAGAAAAGCCCTGCTGGATCAGTCCAGGGGTCCATCTAGTTCAACACTCTGTCCACATAGGGGCCAACCAGCTGTATACAAGTAACCCACAAGCAGGACACAAGTGTAACAGCACCCTTCCACCCAGGTTCCCCAGCAACTGGGGTATATAGGGTTACTCTCTCTGATACTGCAGGTAGCACTTTGCCAAACTGACTAGTAGCCAGTGATAGCCTTCTCTTCCAGGAATTTATCTAAACTACTTTTGAGGTCATCCAAAGTGGTGGTTATCACCCCCGATCCGGATCGGGCCTGATCCAGTGGTTTTGACAGCAGTCAAACTGCCCCCCTTCCTCGCCTTCTCCCCTCTCTGTTTTGAAACTTATGGAACATTTAAAGTAAACAAATTCATAGCCGCTACATGCGTGCACCTATGTTTCTGAAATTTCACACACATGACTACTAACGTACCACCTGCAATGCAGCCAAGTTTCATGCTTCTATCGTTAAAAATTAAAAAGTTATAGGCATTTTTACAACAATACTAGGCTATGGGGAAAATAATTCTAAATGGAGTCCAATTTTCCAATGCGATCCTACGCAATTTGGAAAAAAAAAAAATTGGATTGCATAACATTGGAGTTGCTTGAACCAGCATCAGAATTGGGAATCGGATGTCCAAATTTGCTTGAATCTTATCGGAATCGGACATCGGATCCGATTCAATGCACATCCCTATTTTCTACCCACACTTGTTTGACAGGGCCGTCTGTGATTTCCAAATCATTGGTCCCTCCCATTTCTCTGTTAGGGACAATACATTTCATTGCTTGGCTGACTGAGCCATCTGTGTTTTGCCCTACATTATGAGGGGAAATGTCCCCCAGACCTTCATTGTTACATGAATCACGGATCAGCTCCCCAATTTATTTATTTTTTCAATCTGGTCATCTGACTTTTCTGTGGTAGTATCTGCATTCTGGGATGATCACTGTGGCAGCTGTCAGCAATGAGGAGCCATTGGAAATTTTAACATCACTCTACTTCAGGAAACATGAAGCAGGGGAGTCTATTTTGCCTAATCTTTTGCTGCCAGCCACCACATTTGGGTCAATCGTTTGACCTTCTGATGCTGCCGTCTAACAATAGCTGCTACATTCTCAGGGAACTCCGTAACTATAGAGGCTTCTAACTTTAAAGGGAAAAAATATTGTTTATATCTTTCTTCCAAAAAAGCAAGAGAAAGGCCTCTCAGATTCTAGGACTTCCAGAATGTTAATGCTAGTCGAGAGCTAAGGAACATTAAAACGACAAACTTTAATGTCTGCATAATTACCTGTTTTCTGTTGTTATGCCTCCTCCCCCAGGGAGCCTGTGAATGGTTTTTCCTGATGTGGTAGTACTTTTCCCTTCCTCTTTTCTGTTGGGATTCAAATACATAAGAACATAAGAAAAGCCCTGCTGGATCAGTCCAGGGGTCCATCTAGTTCAACACTCTGTCCACATAGGGGCCAACCAGCTGTATACAAGTAACCCACAAGCAGGACACAAGTGTAACAGCACCCTTCCACCCAGGTTCCCCAGCAACTGGGGTATATAGGGTTACTCTCTCTGATACTGCAGGTAGCACTTTGCCAAACTGACTAGTAGCCAGTGATAGCCTTCTCTTCCAGGAATTTATCTAAACTACTTTTCAGGTCATCCAAAGTGGTGGTTATCACCCCCGATCCGGATCGGGCCTGATCCAGTGGTTTTGACAGCAGTCAAACTGCCCCCCTTCCTCGCCTTCTCCCCTCTCTGTTTTGAAACTTATGGAACATTTAAAGTAAACAAATTCATAGCCGCTACATGCCTGCACCTATGTTTCTGAAATTTCACACACATGACTACTAACGTACCACCTGCAATGCAGCCAAGTTTCATGCTTCTATCGTTAAAAATTAAAAAGTTATAGGCATTTTTACAACAATACTAGGCTATGGGGAAACTAATTCTAAATGGAGTCCAATTTTCCAATGCGATCCTACGCAATTTGGAAAAAAAAAATTGGATCGCATAACATTGGAGCTCCTTGAACCAGCATCAGAATTGGGAATCGGATGTCCAAATTTGCTTGAATCTTATCGGAATCGGACATCGGATCCGATTCAATGCACATCCCTATTTTCTACCCACACTTGGTTGACAGGGCCGTCTGCGATTTCCAAATCATTGGTCCCTCCTATTTCTCTGTTAGGGACAATACATTTCATTGCTTGGCTGACTGAGCCATCTGTGTTTTGCCCTACATTATGAGGGGAAATGTCCCCCAGACCTTCATTGTTACATGAATCACCACCTGTGGCCACTGGATCGGCTCCCCAATTTTTTTTTTTTCCAATCTGGTCATCTGACTTTTCTGTGGTAGTATCTGCATTCTGGGATGATCACTGTGGCAGCTGTCAGCAATGAGGAGCCATTGGAAATTTTAACATCACTCTACTTCAGGAAACATGAAGCAGGGGAGTCTATTTTGCCTAATCTTTTGCTGCCAGCCACCACATTTGGGTCAATCGTTTGACCTTCTGATGCTGCCGTCTAGCAATAGCTGCTACATTCTCAGGGAACTCTGTAACTATAGAGGCTTCTAACTTTAAAGGGAAAAAATATTGTTTATATCTTTCTTCCAAAAAAGCAAGAGAAAGGCCTCTCAGATTCTAGGACTTCCAGAATGTTAATGCTAGTCGAGAGCTAAGGAACATTAAAACGACAAACTTTAATGTCTGCATAATTACCTGTTTTCTGTTGTTATGCCTCCTCCCCCAGGGAGCCTGTGAATGGTTTTTCCTGATGTGGTAGTACTTTTCCCTTCCTCTTTTCTGTTGGGTTTCAAATACATAAGAACATAAGAAAAGCCCTGCTGGATCAGTCCAGGGGTCCATCTAGTTCAACACTCTGTCCACATAGGGGCCAACCAGCTGTATACAAGTAACCCACAAGCAGGACACAAGTGTAACAGCACCCTTCCACCCAGGTTCCCCAGCAACTGGGGTATATAGGGTTACTCTCTCTGATACTGCAGGTAGCACTTTGCCAAACTGACTAGTAGCCAGTGATAGCCATCTCTTCCAGGAATTTATCTAAACTACTTTTGAGGTCATCCAAAGTGGTGGTTATCACCCCAGATCCGGATCGGGCCTGATCCAGTGGTTTTGACAGCAGTCAAACTGCCCCCCTTCCTCGCCTTCTCCCCTCTCTGTTTTGAAACTTATGGAACATTTAAAGTAAACAAATTCATAGCTGCTACATGCCTGCACCTATGTTTCTGAAATTTCACACACATGACTACTAACGTACCACCTGCAATGCAGCCAAGTTTCATGCTTCTATCGTTAAAAATTAAAAAATTATAGGCATTTTTACAACAATACTAGGCTATGGGGAAACTAATTCTAAATGGAGTCCAATTTTCCAATGCGATCCTACGCAATTTGGAAAAAAATAATTGGATCGCATAACATTGGAGCTCCTTGAACCAGCATCAGAATTGGGAATCGGATGTCCAAATTTGCTTGAATCTTATCGGAATCGGACATCGGATCCGATTCAATGCACATCCCTATTTTCTACCCACACTTGGTTGACAGGGCCGTCTGCGATTTCCAAATCATTGGTCCCTCCTATTTCTCTGTTAGGGACAATACATTTCATTGCTTGGCTGACTGAGCCATCTGTGTTTTGCCCTACATTATGAGGGGAAATGTCCCCCAGACCTTCATTTTTACATGAATCACCACCTGTGGCAACTGGATCGGCTCCCCAATTTTTTTTTTTTTTTCAATCTGGTCATCTGACTTTTCTGTGGTAGTATCTGCATTCTGGGATGATCGCTGTGGCAGCTGTCAGCAATGAGGAGCCAATGGAAATTTTAACATCACTCTACTTCAGGAAACATGAAGCAGGGGAGTCTATTTTGCCTAATCTTTTGCTGCCAGCCACCACATTTGGGTCAATCGTTTGACCTTCTGATGCTTCCGTCTAGCAATAGCTGCTACATTCTCAGGGAACTCCGTAACTATAGAGGCTTCTAACTTTAAAGGGAAAAAATATTGTTTATATCTTTCTTCCAAAAAAGCAAGAGAAAGGCCTCTCAGATTCTAGGACTTCCAGAATGTTAATGCTAGTCGAGAGCTAAGGAACATTAAAACGACAAACTTTAATGTCTGCATAATTACCTGTTTTGTGTTGTTATGCCTCCTCCCCCAGGGAGCCTGTGAATGGTTTTTCCTGATGTGGTAGTACTTTTCCCTTCCTCTTTTCTGTTGGGATTCAAATACATAAGAACATAAGAAAAGCCCTGCTGGATCAGTCCAGGGGTCCATCTAGTTCAACACTCTGTCCACATAGGGGCCAACCAGCTGTATACAAGTAACCCACAAGCAGGACACAAGTGTAACAGCACCCTTCCACCCAGGTTCCCCAGCAACTGGGGTATATAGGGTTACTCTCTCTGATACCTCAGGTAGCACTTTGCCAAACTGACTAGTAGCCAGTGATAGCCATCTCTTCCAGGAATTTATCTAAACTACTTTTCAGGTCATCCAAAGTGGTGGTTATCACCCCCGATCCGGATCGGGCCTGATCCAGTGGTTTTGACAGCAGTCAAACTGCCCCCCTTCCTCGCCTTCTCCCCTCTCTGTTTTGAAACTTATGGAACATTTAAAGTAAACAAAATCATAGCCGCTACATGACTGCACCTATGTTTCTGAAATTTCACACACATGACTACTAACGTACCACCTGCAATGCAGCCAAGTTTCATGCTTCTATCGTTAAAAATTAAAAAATTATAGGCATTTTTACAACAATACTAGGCTATGGGGAAACTAATTCTAAATGGAGTCCAATTTTCCAATGCGATCCTACGCAATTTGGAAAATAAAATTGGATCGCATAACATTGGAGCTCCTTGAACCAGCATCAGAATTGGGAATCGGATGTCCAAATTTGCTTGAATCTTATCGGAATCGGACATCGGATCCGATTCAATGCACATCCCTATTTTCTACCCACACTTGGTTGACAGGGCCGTCTGCGATTTCCAAATCATTGGTCCCTCCTATTTCTCTGTTAGGGACAATACATTTCATTGCTTGGCTGACTGAGCCATCTGTGTTTTGCCCTACATTATGAGGGGAAATGTCCCCCAGACCTTCATTGTTACATGAATCACCACCTGTGGCAACTGGATCGGCTCCCCAGTTTTTTTTTTTTTTTCAATCTGGTCATCTGACTTTTCTGTGGTAGTATCTGCATTCTGGGATGATCGCTGTGGCAGCTGTCAGCAATGAGGAGCCATTGGAAATTTTAACATCACTCTACTTCAGGAAACATGAAGCAGGGGAGTCTATTTTGCCTAATCTTTTGCTGCCAGCCACCACATTTGGGTCAATCGTTTGACCTTCTGATGCTTCCGTCTAGCAATAGCTGCTACATTCTCAGGGAACTCCGTAACTATAGAGGCTTCTAACTTTAAAGGGAAAAAATATTGTTTATATCTTTCTTCCAAAAAAGCAAGAGAAAGGCCTCTCAGATTCTAGGACTTCCAGAATGTTAATGCTAGTCGAGAGCTAAGGAACATTAAAACGACAAACTTTAATGTCTGCATAATTACCTGTTTTCTGTTGTTATGCCTCCTCCCCCAGGGAGCCTGTGAATGGTTTTCCCTGATGTGGTAGTACTTTTCCCTTCCTCTTTTCTGTTGGGATTCAAATACATAAGAACATAAGAAAAGCCCTGCTGGATCAGTCCAGGGGTCCATCTAGTTCAACACTCTGTCCACATAGGGGCCAACCAGCTGTATACAAGTAACCCACAAGCAGGACACAAGTGTAACAGCACCCTTCCACCCAGGTTCCCCAGCAACTGGGGTATATAGGGTTACTCTCTCTGATACTGCAGGTAGCACTTTGCCAAACTGACTAGTAGCCACTGATAGCCTTCTCTTCCAGGAATTTATCTAAACTACTTTTGAGGTCATCCAAAGTGGTGGTTATCACCCCAGATCCGGATCGGGCCTGATCCAGTGGTTTTGACAGCAGTCAAACTGCCCCCCTTCCTCGCCTTCTCCCCTCTCTGTTTTGAAACTTATGGAACATTTAAAGTAAACAAATTCATAGCTGCTACATGCCTGCACCTATGTTTCTGAAATTTCACACACATGACTACTAACGTACCACCTGCAATGCAGCCAAGTTTCATGCTTCTATCGTTAAAAATTAAAAAATTATAGGCATTTTTACAACAATACTAGGCTATGGGGAAACTAATTCTAAATGGAGTCCAATTTTCCAATGCGATCCTACGCAATTTGGAAAAAAATAATTGGATCGCATAACATTGGAGCTCCTTGAACCAGCATCAGAATTGGGAATCGGATGTCCAAATTTGCTTGAATCTTATCGGAATCGGACATCGGATCCGATTCAATGCACATCCCTATTTTCTACCCACACTTGGTTGACAGGGCCGTCTGCGATTTCCAAATCATTGGTCCCTCCTATTTCTCTGTTAGGGACAATACATTTCATTGCTTGGCTGACTGAGCCATCTGTGTTTTGCCCTACATTATGAGGGGAAATGTCCCCCAGACCTTCATTTTTACATGAATCACCACCTGTGGCAACTGGATCGGCTCCCCAATTTTTTTTTTTTTTCAATCTGGTCATCTGACTTTTCTGTGGTAGTATCTGCATTCTGGGATGATCGCTGTGGCAGCTGTCAGCAATGAGGAGCCATTGGAAATTTTAACATCACTCTACTTCAGGAAACATGAAGCAGGGGAGTCTATTTTGCCTAATCTTTTGCTGCCAGCCACCACATTTGGGTCAATCGTTTGACCTTCTGATGCTTCCGTCTAGCAATAGCTGCTACATTCTCAGGGAACTCCGTAACTATAGAGGCTTCTAACTTTAAAGGGAAAAAATATTGTTTATATCTTTCTTCCAAAAAAGCAAGAGAAAGGCCTCTCAGATTCTAGGACTTCCAGAATGTTAATGCTAGTCGAGAGCTAAGGAACATTAAAACGACAAACTTTAATGTCTGCATAATTACCTGTTTTGTGTTGTTATGCCTCCTCCCCCAGGGAGCCTGTGAATGGTTTTTCCTGATGTGGTAGTACTTTTCCCTTCCTCTTTTCTGTTGGGATTCAAATACATAAGAACATAAGAAAAGCCCTGCTGGATCAGTCCAGGGGTCCATCTAGTTCAACACTCTGTCCACATAGGGGCCAACCAGCTGTATACAAGTAACCCACAAGCAGGACACAAGTGTAACAGCACCCTTCCACCCAGGTTCCCCAGCAACTGGGGTATATAGGGTTACTCTCTCTGATACCTCAGGTAGCACTTTGCCAAACTGACTAGTAGCCAGTGATAGCCATCTCTTCCAGGAATTTATCTAAACTACTTTTCAGGTCATCCAAAGTGGTGGTTATCACCCCCGATCCGGATCGGGCCTGATCCAGTGGTTTTGACAGCAGTCAAACTGCCCCCCTTCCTCGCCTTCTCCCCTCTCTGTTTTGAAACTTATGGAACATTTAAAGTAAACAAAATCATAGCCGCTACATGACTGCACCTATGTTTCTGAAATTTCACACACATGACTACTAACGTACCACCTGCAATGCAGCCAAGTTTCATGCTTCTATCGTTAAAAATTAAAAAATTATAGGCATTTTTACAACAATACTAGGCTATGGGGAAACTAATTCTAAATGGAGTCCAATTTTCCAATGCGATCCTACGCAATTTGGAAAATAAAATTGGATCGCATAACATTGGAGCTCCTTGAACCAGCATCAGAATTGGGAATCGGATGTCCAAATTTGCTTGAATCTTATCGGAATCGGACATCGGATCCGATTCAATGCACATCCCTATTTTCTACCCACACTTGGTTGACAGGGCCGTCTGCGATTTCCAAATCATTGGTCCCTCCTATTTCTCTGTTAGGGACAATACATTTCATTGCTTGGCTGACTGAGCCATCTGTGTTTTGCCCTACATTATGAGGGGAAATGTCCCCCAGACCTTCATTGTTACATGAATCACCACCTGTGGCAACTGGATCGGCTCCCCAGTTTTTTTTTTTTTTTCAATCTGGTCATCTGACTTTTCTGTGGTAGTATCTGCATTCTGGGATGATCGCTGTGGCAGCTGTCAGCAATGAGGAGCCATTGGAAATTTTAACATCACTCTACTTCAGGAAACATGAAGCAGGGGAGTCTATTTTGCCTAATCTTTTGCTGCCAGCCACCACATTTGGGTCAATCGTTTGACCTTCTGATGCTTCCGTCTAGCAATAGCTGCTACATTCTCAGGGAACTCCGTAACTATAGAGGCTTCTAACTTTAAAGGGAAAAAATATTGTTTATATCTTTCTTCCAAAAAAGCAAGAGAAAGGCCTCTCAGATTCTAGGACTTCCAGAATGTTAATGCTAGTCGAGAGCTAAGGAACATTAAAACGACAAACTTTAATGTCTGCATAATTACCTGTTTTCTGTTGTTATGCCTCCTCCCCCAGGGAGCCTGTGAATGGTTTTCCCTGATGTGGTAGTACTTTTCCCTTCCTCTTTTCTGTTGGGATTCAAATACATAAGAACATAAGAAAAGCCCTGCTGGATCAGTCCAGGGGTCCATCTAGTTCAACACTCTGTCCACATAGGGGCCAACCAGCTGTATACAAGTAACCCACAAGCAGGACACAAGTGTAACAGCACCCTTCCACCCAGGTTCCCCAGCAACTGGGGTATATAGGGTTACTCTCTCTGATACTGCAGGTAGCACTTTGCCAAACTGACTAGTAGCCACTGATAGCCTTCTCTTCCAGGAATTTATCTAAACTACTTTTGAGGTCATCCAAAGTGGTGGTTATCACCCCCGATCCGGATCGGGCCTGATCCAGTGGTTTTGACAGCAGTCAAACTGCCCCCCTTCCTCGCCTTCTCCCCTCTCTGTTTTGAAACTTATGGAACATTTAAAGTAAATAAATTCATAGCCTCTACATGCCTGCACCTATGTTTCTGAAATTTCACACACATGACTACTAACGTACCACCTGCAATGCAGCCAAGTTTCATGCTTCTATCGTTAAAAATTAAAAAGTTATAGGCATTTTTACAACAATACTAGGATATGGGAAAACTAATTCTAAATGGAGTCCAATTTTCCAATGCGATCCAACGCAATTTGGAAAAAAAAAATTGGATCGCATAACATTGGAGCTCCTTGAACCAGCATCAGAATTGGGAATCGGATGTCCAAATTTGCTTGAATCTTATCGGAATCGGACATCGGATCCGATTCAATGCACATCCCTATTTTCTACCCACACTTGGTTGACAGGGCCGTCTGCGATTTCCAAATCATTGGTCCCTCCTATTTCTCTGTTAGGGACAATACAAATCATTGCTTGGCTGACTGAGCCATCTGTGTTTTGCCCTACATTATGAGGGGAAATGTCCCCCAGACCTTCATTGTTACATGAATCACCACCTGTGGCAACTGGATCGGCTCCCCAGTTTTTTTTTTTTTTTCAATCTGGTCATCTGACTTTTCTGTGGTAGTATCTGCATTCTGGGATGATCGCTGTGGCAGCTGTCAGCAATGAGGAGCCATTGGAAATTTTAACATCACTCTACTTCAGGAAACATGAAGCAGGGCAGTCTATTTTGCCTAATCTTTTGCTGCCAGCCACCACATTTGGGTCAATCGTTTGACCTTCTGATGCTTCCGTCTAGCAATAGCTGCTACATTCTCAGGGAACTCCGTAACTATAGAGGCTTCTAACTTTAAAGGGAAAAAATATTGTTTATATCTTTCTTCCAAAAAAGCAAGAGAAAGGCCTCTCAGATTCTAGGACTTCCAGAATGTTAATGCTAGTCGAGAGCTAAGGAACATTAAAACGACAAACTTTAATGTCTGCATAATTACCTGTTTTCTGTTGTTATGCCTCCTCCCCCAGGGAGCCTGTGAATGGTTTTCCCTGATGTGGTAGTACTTTTCCCTTCCTCTTTTCTGTTGGGATTCAAATACATAAGAACATAAGAAAAGCCCTGCTGGATCAGTCCAGGGGTCCATCTAGTTCAACACTCTGTCCACATAGGGGCCAACCAGCTGTATACAAGTAACCCACAAGCAGGACACAAGTGTAACAGCACCCTTCCACCCAGGTTCCCCAGCAACTGGGGTATATAGGGTTACTCTCTCTGATACTGCAGGTAGCACTTTGCCAAACTGACTAGTAGCCACTGATAGCCTTCTCTTCCAGGAATTTATCTAAACTACTTTTGAGGTCATCCAAAGTGGTGGTTATCACCCCCGATCCGGATCGGGCCTGATCCAGTGGTTTTGACAGCAGTCAAACTGCCCCCCTTCCTCGCCTTCTCCCCTCTCTGTTTTGAAACTTATGGAACATTTAAAGTAAATAAATTCATAGCCTCTACATGCCTGCACCTATGTTTCTGAAATTTCACACACATGACTACTAACGTACCACCTGCAATGCAGCCAAGTTTCATGCTTCTATCGTTAAAAATTAAAAAGTTATAGGCATTTTTACAACAATACTAGGCTATGGGAAAACTAATTCTAAATGGAGTCCAATTTTCCAATGCGATCCAACGCAATTTGGAAAAAAAAAATTGGATCGCATAACATTGGAGCTCCTTGAACCAGCATCAGAATTGGGAATCGGATGTCCAAATTTGCTTGAATCTTATCGGAATCGGACATCGGATCCGATTCAATGCACATCCCTATTTTCTTCCCACACTTGGTTGACAGGGCCGTCTGCGATTTCCAAATCATTGGTCCCTCCTATTTCTCTGTTAGGGACAATACAAATCATTGCTTGGCTGACTGAGCCATCTGTGTTTTGCCCTACATTATGAGGGGAAATGTCCCCCAGACCTTCATTGTTACATGAATCACCACCTGTGGCAACTGGATCGGCTCCCCAATTTTTTTTTTTTTTCAATCTGGTCATCTGACTTTTCTGTGGTAGTATCTGCATTCTGGGATGATCGCTGTGGCAGCTGTCAGCAATGAGGAGCCATTGGAAATTTTAACATCACTCTACTTCAGGAAACATGAAGCAGGGGAGTCTATTTTGCCTAATCTTTTGCTGCCAGCCACCACATTTGGGTCAATCGTTTGACCTTCTGATGCTTCCGTCTAGCAATAGCTGCTACATTCTCAGGGAACTCCGTAACTATAGAGGCTTCTAACTTTAAAGGGAAAAAATATTGTTTATATCTTTCTTCCAAAAAAGCAAGAGAAAGGCCTCTCAGATTCTAGGACTTCCAGAATGTTAATGCTAGTCGAGAGCTAAGGAACATTAAAACGACAAACTTTAATGTCTGCATAATTACCTGTTTTCTGTTGTTATGCCTCCTCCCCCAGGGAGCCTGTGAATGGTTTTTCCTGATGTGGTAGTACTTTTCCCTTCCTCTTTTCTGTTGGGATTCAAATACATAAGAACATAAGAAAAGCCCTGCTGGATCAGTGCAGGGGTCCATCTAGTTCAACACTCTGTCCACATAGGGGCCAACCAGCTGTATACAAGTAACCCACAAGCAGGACACAAGTGTAACAGCACCCTTCCACCCAGGTTCCCCAGCAACTGGGGTATATAGGGTTACTCTCTCTGATACTGCAGGTAGCACTTTGCCAAACTGACTAGTAGCCAGTGATAGCCATCTCTTCCAGGAATTTATCTAAACTACTTTTCAGGTCATCCAAAGTGGTGGTTATCACCCCCGATCCGGATTGGGCCTGATCCAGTGGTTTTGACAGCAGTCAAACTGCCCCCCTTCCTCGCCTTCTCCCCTCTCTGTTTTGAAACTTATGGAACATTTAAAGTAAACAAATTCATAGCCGCTACATGACTGCACCTATGTTTCTGAAATTTCAAACACATGACTACTAACGTACCACCTGCAATGCAGCCAAGTTTCATGCTTCTATCGTTAAAAATTAAAAAATTATAGGCATTTTTACAACAATACTAGGCTATGGGGAAACTAATTCTAAATGGAGTCCAATTTTCCAATGCGATCCTACGCAATTTGGAAAATAAAATTGGATCGCATAACATTGGAGCTCCTTGAACCAGCATCAGAATTGGGAATCGGATGTCCAAATTTGCTTGAATCTTATCGGAATCGGACATCGGATCCGATTCAATGCACATCCCTATTGTCTACCCACACTTGGTTGACAGGGCCGTCTGCGATTTCCAAATCATTGGTCCCTCCTATTTCTCTGTTAGGGACAATACATTTCATTGCTTGGCTGACTGAGCCATCTGTGTTTTGCCCTACATTATGAGGGGAAATGTCCCCCAGACCTTCATTGTTACATGAATCACCACCTGTGGCAACTGGATCGGCTCCCCAGTTTTTTTTTTTTTTTCAATCTGGTCATCTGACTTTTCTGTGGTAGTATCTGCATTCTGGGATGATCGCTGTGGCAGCTGTCAGCAATGAGGAGCCATTGGAAATTTTAACATCACTCTACTTCAGGAAACATGAAGCAGGGGAGTCTATTTTGCTTAATCTTTTGCTGCCAGCCACCACATTTGGGTCAATCGTTTGACCTTCTGATGCTTCCGTCTAGCAATAGCTGCTACATTCTCAGGGAACTCCGTAACTATAGAGGCTTCTAACTTTAAAGGGAAAAAATATTGTTTATATCTTTCTTCCAAAAAAGCAAGAGAAAGGCCTCTCAGATTCTAGGACTTCCAGAATGTTAATGCTAGTCGAGAGCTAAGGAACATTAAAACGACAAACTTTAATGTCTGCATAATTACCTGTTTTCTGTTGTTATGCCTCCTCCCCCAGGGAGCCTGTGAATGGTTTTCCCTGATGTGGTAGTACTTTTCCCTTCCTCTTTTCTGTTGGGATTCAAATACATAAGAACATAAGAAAAGCCCTGCTGGATCAGTGCAGGGGTCCATCTAGTTCAACACTCTGTCCACATAGGGGCCAACCAGCTGTATACAAGTAACCCACAAGCAGGACACAAGTGTAACAGCACCCTTCCACCCAGGTTCCCCAGCAACTGGGGTATATAGGGTTACTCTCTCTGATACTGCAGGTAGCACTTTGCCAAACTGACTAGTAGCCAGTGATAGCCATCTCTTCCAGGAATTTATCTAAACTACTTTTCAGGTCATCCAAAGTGGTGGTTATCACCCCCGATCCGGATCGGGCCTGATCCAGTGGTTTTGACAGCAGTCAAACTGCCCCCCTTCCTCGCCTTCTCCCCTCTCTGTTTTGAAACTTATGGAACATTTAAAGTAAACAAATTCATAGCCGCTACATGACTGCACCTATGTTTCTGAAATTTCACACACATGACTACTAACGTACCACCTGCAATGCAGCCAAGTTTCATGCTTCAATCGTTAAAAATTAAAAAATTATAGGCATTTTTACAACAATACTAGGCTATGGGGAAACTAATTCTAAATGGAGTCCAATTTTCCAATGCGATCCTACGCAATTTGGAAAAAAAAATTGGATCGCATAACATTGGAGCTCCTTGAACCAGCATCAGAATTGGGAATCGGATGTCCAAATTTGCTTGAATCTTCTCGGAATCGGACATCGGATCCGATTCAATGCACATCCCTATTTTCTACCCACACTTGGTTGACAGGGCCGTCTGCGATTTCCAAATCATTGGTCCCTCCTATTTCTCTGTTAGGGACAATACATTTCATTGCTTGGCTGACTGAGCCATCTGTGTTTTGCCCTACATTACGAGGGGAAATGTCCCCCAGACCTTCATTGTTACAAGAATCACCACCTGTGGCAACTGGATCGGCTCCCCAGTTTTTTTTTTTTTTTCAATCTGGTCATCTGACTTTTCTGTGGTAGTATCTGCATTCTGGGATGATCGCTGTGGCAGCTGTCAGCAATGAGGAGCCATTGGAAATTTTAACATCACTCTACTTCAGGAAACATGAAGCAGGGGAGTCTATTTTGCCTAATCTTTTGCTGCCAGCCACCACATTTGGGTCAATCGTTTGACCTTCTGATGCTTCCGTCTAGCAATAGCTGCTACATTCTCAGGGAACTCCGTAACTATAGAGGCTTCTAACTTTAAAGGGAAAAAATATTGTTTATATCTTTCTTCCAAAAAAGCAAGAGAAAGGCCTCTCAGATTCTAGGACTTCCAGAATGTTAATGCTAGTCGAGAGCTAAGGAACATTAAAACGACAAACTTTAATGTCTGCATAATTACCTGTTTTCTGTTGTTATGCCTCCTCCCCCAGGGAGCCTGTGAATGGTTTTTCCTGATGTGGTAGTACTTTTCCCTTCCTCTTTTCTGTTGGGATTCAAATACATAAGAACATAAGAAAAGCCCTGCTGGATCAGTCCAGGGGTCCATCTAGTTCAACACTCTGTCCACATAGGGGCCAACCAGCTGTATACAAGTAACCCACAAGCAGGACACAAGTGTAACAGCACCCTTCCACCCAGGTTCCCCAGCAACTGGGGTATATAGGGTTACTCTCTCTGATACTGCAGGTAGCACTTTGCCAAACTGACTAGTAGCCAGTGATAGCCTTCTCTTCCAGGAATTTATCTAAACTACTTTTCAGGTCATCCAAAGTGGTGGTTATCACCCCCGATCCGGATCGGGCCTGATCCAGTGGTTTTGACAGCAGTCAAACTGCCCCCCTTCCTCGCCTTCTCCCCTCTCTGTTTTGAAACTTATGGAACATTTAAAGTAAACAAATTCATAGCCGCTACATGCCTGCACCTATGTTTCTGAAATTTCACACACATGACTAATAACGTACCACCTGCAATGCAGCCAAGTTTCATGCTTCTATCGTTCAAAATTAAAAAGTTATAGGCATTTTTACAACAATACTAGGCTATGGGGAAACTAATTCTAAATGGAGTCCAATTTTCCAATGCGATCCTACGCAATTTGGAAAAAAAAAATTGGATCGCATAACATTGGAGCTCCTTGAACCAGCATCAGAATTGGGAATCGGATGTCCAAATTTGCTTGAATCTTATCGGAATCGGACATCGGATCCGATTCAAGGCACATCCCTATTTTCTACCCACACTTGGTTGACAGGGCCGTCTGTGATTTCCAAATCATTGGTCCCTCCCATTTCTCTGTTAGGGACAATACATTTCATTGCTTGGCTGACTGAGCCATCTGTGTTTTGCCCTACATTATGAGGGGAAATGTCCCCCAGACCTTCATTGTTACATGAATCACCACCTGTGGCAACTGGATCGGCTCCCCAATTTTATTTTTTTTTCTATCTGGTCATCTGACTTTTCTGTGGTAGTATCTGCATTCTGGGATGATCACTGTGGCAGCTGTCAGCAATGAGGAGCCATTGGAAATTTTAACATCACTCTACTTCAGGAAACATGAAGCAGGGGAGTCTATTTTGCCTAATCTTTTGCTGCCAGCCACCACATTTGGGTCAATCGTTTGACCTTCTGATGCTGCCGTCTAGCAATAGCTGCTACATTCTCAGGGAACTCTGTAACTATAGAGGCTTCTAACTTTAAAGGGAAAAAATATTGTTTATATCTTTCTTCCAAAAAAGCAAGAGAAAGGCCTCTCAGATTCTAGGACTTCCAGAATGTTAATGCTAGTCGAGAGCTAAGGAACATTAAAACGACAAACTTTAATGTCTGCATAATTACCTGTTTTCTGTTGTTATGCCTCCTCCCCCAGGGAGCCTGTGAATGGTTTTTCCTGATGTGGTAGTACTTTTCCCTTCCTCTTTTCTGTTGGGATTCAAATACATAAGAACATAAGAAAAGCCCTGCTGGATCAGTGCAGGGGTCCATCTAGTTCAACACTCTGTCCACATAGGGGCCAACCAGCTGTATACAAGTAACCCACAAGCAGGACACAAGTGTAACAGCACCCTTCCACCCAGGTTCCCCAGCAACTGGGGTATATAGGGTTACTCTCTCTGATACTGCAGGTAGCACTTTGCCAAACTGACTAGTAGCCAGTGATAGCCATCTCTTCCAGGAATTTATCTAAACTACTTTTCAGGTCATCCAAAGTGGTGGTTATCACCCCCGATCCGGATTGGGCCTGATCCAGTGGTTTTGACAGCAGTCAAACTGCCCCCCTTCCTCGCCTTCTCCCCTCTCTGTTTTGAAACTTATGGAACATTTAAAGTAAACAAATTCATAGCCGCTACATGACTGCACCTATGTTTCTGAAATTTCAAACACATGACTACTAACGTACCACCTGCAATGCAGCCAAGTTTCATGCTTCTATCGTTAAAAATTAAAAAATTATAGGCATTTTTACAACAATACTAGGCTATGGGGAAACTAATTCTAAATGGAGTCCAATTTTCCAATGCGATCCTACGCAATTTGGAAAAAAAAATTGGATCGCATAACATTGGAGCTCCTTGAACCAGCATCAGAATTGGGAATCGGATGTCCAAATTTGCTTGAATCTTATCGGAATCGGACATCGGATCCGATTCAATGCACATCCCTATTGTCTACCCACACTTGGTTGACAGGGCCGTCTGCGATTTCCAAATCATTGGTCCCTCCTTTTTCTCTGTTAGGGACAATACATTTCATTGCTTGGCTGACTGAGCCATCTGTGTTTTGCCCTACATTATGAGGGGAAATGTCCCCCAGACCTTCATTGTTACATGAATCACCACCTGTGGCAACTGGATCGGCTCCCCAGTTTTTTTTTTTTTTTCAATCTGGTCATCTGACTTTTCTGTGGTAGTATCTGCATTCTGGGATGATCGCTGTGGCAGCTGTCAGCAATGAGGAGCCATTGGAAATTTTAACATCACTCTACTTCAGGAAACATGAAGCAGGGGAGTCTATTTTGCCTAATCTTTTGCTGCCAGCCACCACATTTGGGTCAATCGTTTGACCTTCTGATGCTTCCGTCTAGCAATAGCTGCTACATTCTCAGGGAACTCCGTAACTATAGAGGCTTCTAACTTTAAAGGGAAAAAATATTGTTTATATCTTTCTTCCAAAAAAGCAAGAGAAAGGCCTCTCAGATTCTAGGACTTCCAGAATGTTAATGCTAGTCGAGAGCTAAGGAACATTAAAACGACAAACTTTAATGTCTGCATAATTACCTGTTTTCTGTTGTTATGCCTCCTCCCCCAGGGAGCCTGTGAATGGTTTTCCCTGATGTGGTAGTACTTTTCCCTTCCTCTTTTCTGTTGGGATTCAAATACATAAGAACATAAGAAAAGCCCTGCTGGATCAGTGCAGGGGTCCATCTAGTTCAACACTCTGTCCACATAGGGGCCAACCAGCTGTATACAAGTAACCCACAAGCAGGACACAAGTGTAACAGCACCCTTCCACCCAGGTTCCCCAGCAACTGGGGTATATAGGGTTACTCTCTCTGATACTGCAGGTAGCACTTTGCCAAACTGACTAGTAGCCAGTGATAGCCATCTCTTCCAGGAATTTATCTAAACTACTTTTCAGGTCATCCAAAGTGGTGGTTATCACCCCCGATCCGGATCGGGCCTGATCCAGTGGTTTTGACAGCAGTCAAACTGCCCCCCTTCCTCGCCTTCTCCCCTCTCTGTTTTGAAACTTATGGAACATTTAAAGTAAACAAATTCATAGCCGCTACATGACTGCACCTATGTTTCTGAAATTTCACACACATGACTACTAACGTACCACCTGCAATGCAGCCAAGTTTCATGCTTCAATCGTTAAAAATTAAAAAATTATAGGCATTTTTACAACAATACTAGGCTATGGGGAAACTAATTCTAAATGGAGTCCAATTTTCCAATGCGATCCTACGCAATTTGGAAAAAAAAATTGGATCGCATAACATTGGAGCTCCTTGAACCAGCATCAGAATTGGGAATCGGATGTCCAAATTTGCTTGAATCTTCTCGGAATCGGACATCGGATCCGATTCAATGCACATCCCTATTTTCTACCCACACTTGGTTGACAGGGCCGTCTGCGATTTCCAAATCATTGGTCCCTCCTATTTCTCTGTTAGGGACAATACATTTCATTGCTTGGCTGACTGAGCCATCTGTGTTTTGCCCTACATTATGAGGGGAAATGTCCCCCAGACCTTCATTGTTACAAGAATCACCACCTGTGGCAACTGGATCGGCTCCCCAGTTTTTGTTTTTTTTTCAATCTGGTCATCTGACTTTTCTGTGGTAGTATCTGCATTCTGGGATGATCGCTGTGGCAGCTGTCAGCAATGAGGAGCCATTGGAAATTTTAACATCACTCTACTTCAGGAAACATGAAGCAGGGGAGTCTATTTTGCCTAATCTTTTGCTGCCAGCCACCACATTTGGGTCAATCGTTTGACCTTCTGATGCTGCCGTCTAGCAATAGCTGCTACATTCTCAGGGAACTCCGTAACTATAGAGGCTTCTAACTTTAAAGGGAAAAAATATTGTTTATATCTTTCTTCCAAAAAAGCAAGAGAAAGGCCTCTCAGATTCTAGGACTTCCAGAATGTTAATGCTAGTCGAGAGCTAAGGAACATTAAAACGACAAACTTTAATGTCTGCATAATTACCTGTTTTCTGTTGTTATGCCTCCTCCCCCAGGGAGCCTGTGAATGGTTTTTCCTGATGTGGTAGTACTTTTCCCTTCCTCTTTTCTGTTGGGATTCAAATACATAAGAACATAAGAAAAGCCCTGCTGGATCAGTCCAGGGGTCCATCTAGTTCAACACTCTGTCCACATAGGGGCCAACCAGCTGTATACAAGTAACCCACAAGCAGGACACAAGTGTAACAGCACCCTTCCACCCAGGTTCCCCAGCAACTGGGGTATATAGGGTTACTCTCTCTGATACTGCAGGTAGCACTTTGCCAAACTGACTAGTAGCCAGTGATAGCCTTCTCTTCCAGGAATTTATCTAAACTACTTTTCAGGTCATCCAAAGTGGTGGTTATCACCCCCGATCCGGATCGGGCCTGATCCAGTGGTTTTGACAGCAGTCAAACTGCCCCCCTTCCTCGCCTTCTCCCCTCTCTGTTTTGAAACTTATGGAACATTTAAAGTAAACAAATTCATAGCCGCTACATGCCTGCACCTATGTTTCTGAAATTTCACACACATGACTAATAACGTACCACCTGCAATGCAGCCAAGTTTCATGCTTCTATCGTTCAAAATTAAAAAGTTATAGGCATTTTTACAACAATACTAGGCTATGGGGAAACTAATTCTAAATGGAGTCCAATTTTCCAATGCGATCCTACGCAATTTGGAAAAAAAAAATTGGATCGCATAACATTGGAGCTCCTTGAACCAGCATCAGAATTGGGAATCGGATGTCCAAATTTGCTTGAATCTTATCGGAATCGGACATCGGATCCGATTCAAGGCACATCCCTATTTTCTACCCACACTTGGTTGACAGGGCCGTCTGTGATTTCCAAATCATTGGTCCCTCCCATTTCTCTGTTAGGGACAATACATTTCATTGCTTGGCTGACTGAGCCATCTGTGTTTTGCCCTACATTATGAGGGGAAATGTCCCCCAGACCTTCATTGTTACATGAATCACCACCTGTGGCAACTGGATCGGCTCCCCAATTTTATTTTTTTTTCTATCTGGTCATCTGACTTTTCTGTGGTAGTATCTGCATTCTGGGATGATCACTGTGGCAGCTGTCAGCAATGAGGAGACATTGGAAATTTTAACATCACTCTACTTCAGGAAACATGAAGCAGGGGAGTCTATTTTGCCTAATCTTTTGCTGCCAGCCACCACATTTGGGTCAATCGTTTGACCTTCTGATGCTGCCGTCTAGCAATAGCTGCTACATTCTCAGGGAACTCTGTAACTATAGAGGCTTCTAACTTTAAAGGGAAAAAATATTGTTTATATCTTTCTTCCAAAAAAGCAAGAGAAAGGCCTCTCAGATTCTAGGACTTCCAGAATGTTAATGCTAGTCGAGAGCTAAGGAACATTAAAACGACAAACTTTAATGTCTGCATAATTACCTGTTTTCTGTTGTTATGCCTCCTCCCCCAGGGAGCCTGTGAATGGTTTTTCCTGATGTGGTAGTACTTTTCCCTTCCTCTTTTCTGTTGGGATTCAAATACATAAGAACATAAGAAAAGCCCTGCTGGATCAGTCCAGGGGTCCATCTAGTTCAACACTCTGTCCACATAGGGGCCAACCAGCTGTATACAAGTAACCCACAAGCAGGACACAAGTGTAACAGCACCCTTCCACCCAGGTTCCCCAGCAACTGGGGTATATAGGGTTACTCTCTCTGATACTGCAGGTAGCACTTTGCCAAACTGACTAGTAGCCAGTGATAGCCATCTCTTCCAGGAATTTATCTAAACTACTTTTCAGGTCATCCAAAGTGGTGGTTATCACCCCAGATCCGGATCGGGCCTGATCCAGTGGTTTTGACAGCAGTCAAACTGCCCCCCTTCCTCGCCTTCTCCCCTCTCTGTTTTGAAACTTATGGAACATTTAAAGTAAACAAATTCATAGCTGCTACATGCCTGCACCTATGTTTCTGAAATTTCACACACATGACTACTAACGTACCACCTGCAATGCAGCCAAGTTTCATGCTTCTATCGTTAAAAATTAAAAAATTATAGGCATTTTTACAACAATACTAGGCTATGGGGAAACTAATTCTAAATGGAGTCCAATTTTCCAATGCGATCCTACGCAATTTGGAAAAAAAAAATTGGATCGCATAACATTGGAGCTCCTTGAACCAGCATCAGAATTGGGAATCGGATGTCCAAATTTGCTTGAATCTTATCGGAATCGGACATCGGATCCGATTCAATGCACATCCCTATTTTCTACCCACACTTGGTTGACAGGGCCGTCTGTGATTTCCAAATCATTGGTCCCTCCCATTTCTCTGTTAGGGACAATACATTTCATTGCTTGGCTGACTGAGCCATCTGTGTTTTGCCCTACATTATGAGGGGAAATGTCCCCCAGACCTTCATTGTTACATGAATCACCACCTGTGGCAACTGGATCGGCTCCCCAATTTTATTTTATTTTCTATCTGGTCATCTGACTTTTCTGTGGTAGTATCTGCATTCTGGGATGATCACTGTGGCAGCTGTCAGCAATGAGGAGCCATTGGAAATTTTAACATCACTCTACTTCAGGAAACATGAAGCAGGGGAGTCTATTTTGCCTAATCTTTTGCTGCCAGCCACCACATTTGGGTCAATCGTTTGACCTTCTGATGCTGCCGTCTAGCAATAGCTGCTACATTCTCAGGGAACTCTGTAACTATAGAGGCTTCTAACTTTAAAGGGAAAAAATATTGTTTATATCTTTCTTCCAAAAAAGCAAGAGAAAGGCCTCTCAGATTCTAGGACTTCCAGAATGTTAATGCTAGTCGAGAGCTAAGGAACATTAAAACGACAAACTTTAATGTCTGCATAATTACCTGTTTTCTGTTGTTATGCCTCCTCCCCCAGGGAGCCTGTGAATGGTTTTTCCTGATGTGGTAGTACTTTTCCCTTCCTCTTTTCTGTTGGGATTCAAATACATAAGAACATAAGAAAAGCCCTGCTGGATCAGTCCAGGGGTCCATCTAGTTCAACACTCTGTCCACATAGGGGCCAACCAGCTGTATACAAGTAACCCACAAGCAGGACACAAGTGTAACAGCACCCTTCCACCCAGGTTCCCCAGCAACTGGGGTATATAGGGTTACTCTCTCTGATACTGCAGGTAGCACTTTGCCAAACTGACTAGTAGCCAGTGATAGCCATCTCTTCCAGGAATTTATCTAAACTACTTTTCAGGTCATCCAAAGTGGTGGTTATCACCCCAGATCCGGATCGGGCCTGATCCAGTGGTTTTGACAGCAGTCAAACTGCCCCCCTTCCTCGCCTTCTCCCCTCTCTGTTTTGAAACTTATGGAACATTTAAAGTAAACAAATTCATAGCTGCTACATGCCTGCACCTATGTTTCTGAAATTTCACACACATGACTACTAACGTACCACCTGCAATGCAGCCAAGTTTCATGCTTCTATCGTTAAAAATTAAAAAATTATAGGCATTTTTACAACAATACTAGGCTATGGGGAAACTAATTCTAAATGGAGTCCAATTTTCCAATGCGATCCTACGCAATTTGGAAAAAACAAATTGGATCGCATAACATTGGAGCTCCTTGAACCAGCATCAGAATTGGGAATCGGATGTCCAAATTTGCTTGAATCTTCTCGGAATCGGACATCGGATCCGATTCAATGCACATCCCTATTTTCTACCCACACTTGGTTGACAGGGCCGTCTGCGATTTCCAAATCATTGGTCCCTCCTATTTCTCTGTTAGGGACAATACATTTCATTGCTTGGCTGACTGAGCCATCTGTGTTTTGCCCTACATTATGAGGGGAAATGTCCCCCAGACCTTCATTGTTACATGAATCACCACCTGTGGCAACTGGATCGGCTCCCCAATTTTTTTTTTTTTTTCAATCTGGTCATCTGACTTTTCTGTGGTAGTATCTGCATTCTGGGATGATCGCTGTGGCAGCTGTCAGCAATGAGGAGCCATTGGAAATTTTAACATCACTCTACTTCAGGAAACATGAAGCAGGGGAGTCTATTTTGCCTAATCTTTTGCTGCCAGCCACCACATTTGGGTCAATCGTTTGACCTTCTGATGCTTCCGTCTAGCAATAGCTGCTACATTCTCAGGGAACTCCGTAACTATAGAGGCTTCTAACTTTAAAGGGAAAAAATATTGTTTATATCTTTCTTCCAAAAAAGCAAGAGAAAGGCCTCTCAGATTCTAGGACTTCCAGAATGTTAATGCTAGTCGAGAGCTAAGGAACATTAAAACGACAAACTTTAATGTCTGCATAATTACCTGTTTTGTGTTGTTATGCCTCCTCCCCCAGGGAGCCTGTGAATGGTTTTTCCTGATGTGGTAGTACTTTTCCCTTCCTCTTTTCTGTTGGGATTCAAATACATAAGAACATAAGAAAAGCCCTGCTGGATCAGTCCAGGGGTCCATCTAGTTCAACACTCTGTCCACATAGGGGCCAACCAGCTGTATACAAGTAACCCACAAGCAGGACACAAGTGTAACAGCACCCTTCCACCCAGGTTCCCCAGCAACTGGGGTATATAGGGTTACTCTCTCTGATACTGCAGGTAGCACTTTGCCAAACTGACTAGTAGCCAGTGATAGCCATCTCTTCCAGGAATTTATCTAAACTACTTTTCAGGTCATCCAAAGTGGTGGTTATCACCCCCGATCCGGATCGGGCCTGATCCAGTGGTTTTGACAGCAGTCAAACTGCCCCCCTTCCTCGCCTTCTCCCCTCTCTGTTTTGAAACTTATGGAACATTTAAAGTAAACAAATTCATAGCCGCTACATGACTGCACCTATGTTTCTGAAATTTCACACACATGACTACTAACGTACCACCTGCAATGCAGCCAAGTTTCATGCTTCTATCGTTAAAAATTAAAAAGTTATAGGCATTTTTACAACAATACTAGGCTATGGGGAAACTAATTCTAAATGGAGTCCAATTTTCCAATGCGATCCTACGCAATTTGGAAAAAAAAAATTGGATCGCATAACATTGGAGCTCCTTGAACCAGCATCAAAATTGGAAATCGGATGTCCAAATTTGCTTGAATCTTATCGGAATCGGACATCGGATCCGATTCAATGCACATCCCTATTTTCTACCCACACTTGGTTGACAGGGCCGTCTGTGATTTCCAAATCATTGGTCCCTCCCATTTCTCTGTTAGGGACAATGCATTTCATTGCTTGGCTGACTGAGCCATCTGTGTTTTGCCCTACATTATGAGGGGAAATGTCCCCCAGACCTTCATTGTTACATGAATCACCACCTGTGGCAACTGGATCGGCTCCCCAATTTTTTATTTTTTCAATCTGGTCATCTGACTTTTCTGTGGTAGTATCTGCATTCTGGGATGATCACTGTGGCAGCTGTCAGCAATGAGGAGCCATTGGAAATTTTAACATCACTCTACTTCAGGAAACATGAAGCAGGGGAGTCTATTTTGCCTAATCTTTTGCTGCCAGCCACCACATTTGGGTCAATCGTTTGACCTTCTGATGCTGCCGTCTAGCAATAGCTGCTACATTCTCAGGGAACTTCGTAACTATAGAGGCTTCTAACTTTAAAGGGAAAAAATATTGTTTATATCTTTCTTCCAAAAAAGCAAGAGAAAGGCCTCTCAGATTCTAGGACTTCCAGAATGTTAATGCTAGTCGAGAGCTAAGGAACATTAAAACGACAAACTTTAATGTCTGCATAATTACCTGTTTTGTGTTGTTATGCCTCCTCCCCCAGGGAGCCTGTGAATGGTTTTTCCTGATGTGGTAGTACTTTTCCCTTCCTCTTTTCTGTTGGGATTCAAATACATAAGAACATAAGAAAAGCCCTGCTGGATCAGTCCAGGGGTCCATCTAGTTCAACACTCTGTCCACATAGGGGCCAACCAGCTGTATACAAGTAACCCACAAGCAGGACACAAGTGTAACAGCACCCTTCCACCCAGGTTCCCCAGCAACTGGGGTACATAGGGTTACTCTCTCTGATACTGCAGGTAGCACTTTGCCAAACTGACTAGTAGCCAGTGATAGCCTTCTCTTCCAGGAATTTATCTAAACTACTTTTGAGGTCATCCAAAGTGGTGGTTATCACCCCCGATCCGGATCGGGCCTGATCCAGTGGTTTTGACAGCAGTCAAACTGCCCCCCTTCCTCGCCTTCTCCCCTCTCTGTTTTGAAACTTATGGAACATTTAAAGTAAACAAATTCATAGCCGCTACATGCCTGCACCTATGTTTCTGAAATTTCACACACATGACTACTAACGTACCACCTGCAATGCAGCCAAGTTTCATGCTTCTATCGTTAAAAATTAAAAAGTTATAGGCATTTTTACAACAATACTAGGCTATGGGGAAACTAATTCTAAATGGAGTCCAATTTTCCAATGCGATCCTACGCAATTTGGAAAAAAAAAATTGGATCGCATAACATTGGAGCTCCTTGAACCAGCATCAGAATTGGAAATCGGATGTCCAAATTTGCTTGAATCTTATCGGAATCGGACATCGGATCCGATTCAATGCACATCCCTATTTTCTACCCACACTTGGTTGACAGGGCCGTCTGTGATTTCCAAATCATTGGTCCCTCCCATTTCTCTGTTAGGGACAATACATTTCATTGCTTGGCTGACTGATCCATCTGTGTTTTGCCCTACATTATGAGGGGAAATGTCCCCCAGACCTTCATTGTTACATGAATCACCACCTGTGGCAACTGGATCGGCTCCCCAATTTTTTTTTTTTTCAATCTGGTCATCTGACTTTTCTGTGGTAGTATCTGCATTCTGGGATGATCACTGTGGCAGCTGTCAGCAATGAGGAGCCATTGGAAATTTTAACATCACTCTACTTCAGGAAACATGAAGCAGGGGAGTCTATTTTGCCTAATCTTTTGCTGCCAGCCACCACATTTGGGTCAATCGTTTGACCTTCTGATGCTGCCGTCTAGCAATAGCTGCTACATTCTCAGGGAACTTCGTAACTATAGAGGCTTCTAACTTTAAAGGGAAAAAATATTGTTTATATCTTTCTTCCAAAAAAGCAAGAGAAAGGCCTCTCAGATTCTAGGACTTCCAGAATGTTAATGCTAGTCGAGAGCTAAGGAACATTAAAACGACAAACTTTAATGTCTGCATAATTACCTGTTTTGTGTTGTTATGCCTCCTCCCCCAGGGAGCCTGTGAATGGTTTTTCCTGATGTGGTAGTACTTTTCCCTTCCTCTTTTCTGTTGGGATTCAAATACATAAGAACATAAGAAAAGCCCTGCTGGATCAGTCCAGGGGTCCATCTAGTTCAACACTCTGTCCACATAGGGGCCAACCAGCTGTATACAAGTAACCCACAAGCAGGACACAAGTGTAACAGCACCCTTCCACCCAGGTTCCCCAGCAACTGGGGTATATAGGGTTACTCTCTCTGATACTGCAGGTAGCACTTTGCCAAACTGACTAGTTGCCAGTGATAGCCATCTCTTCCAGGAATTTATCTAAACTACTTTTCAGGTCATCCAAAGTGGTGGTTATCACCCCCGATCCGGATCGGGCCTGATCCAGTGGTTTTGACAGCAGTCAAACTGCCCCCCTTCCTCGCCTTCTCCCCTCTCTGTTTTGAAACTTATGGAACATTTAAAGTAAACAAATTCATAGCCGCTACATGCCTGCACCTATGTTTCTGAAATTTCACACACATGACTACTAACGTACCACCTGCAATGCAGCCAAGTTCCATGCTTCTATCGTTAAAAATTAAAAAATTATAGGCATTTTTACAACAATACTAGGCTATGGGGAAACTAATTCTAAATGGAGTCCAATTTTCCAATGCGATCCTACGCAATTTGGAAAAAAAAAATTGGATCGCATAACATTGGAGCTCCTTGAACCAGCATCAGAATTGGGAATCGGATGTCCAAATTTGCTTGAATCTTATCGGAATCGGACATTGGATCCGATTCAATGCACATCCCTATTTTCTACCCACACTTGGTTGACAGGGCCGTCTGTGATTTCCAAATCATTGGTCCCTCCCATTTCTCTGTTAGGGACAATACATTTCATTGCTTGGCTGACTGAGCCATCTGTGTTTTGCCCTACATTATGAGGGGAAATGTCCCCCAGACCTTCATTGTTACATGAATCACCACCTGTGGCAACTGGATCGGCTCCCCAATTTTTTTTTTTTTCAATCTGGTCATCTGACTTTTCTGTGGTAGTATCTGCATTCTGGGATGATCTCTGTGGCAGCTGTCAGCAATGAGGAGCCATTGGAAATTTTAACATCACTCTACTTCAGGAAACATGAAGTAGGGGAGTCTATTTTGCCTAATCTTTTGCTGCCAGCCACCACATTTGGGTCAATCGTTTGACCTTCTGATGCTGCCGTCTAGCAATAGCTGCTACATTCTCAGGGAACTCCGTAACTATAGAGGCTTCTAACTTTAAAGGGAAAAAATATTGTTTATATCTTTCTTCCAAAAAAGCAAGAGAAAGGCCTCTCAGATTCTAGGACTTCCAGAATGTTAATGCTAGTCGAGAGCTAAGGAACATTAAAACGACAAACTTTAATGTCTGCATAATTACCTGTTTTGTGTTGTTATGCCTCCTCCCCCAGGGAGCCTGTGAATGGTTTTTCCTGATGTGGTAGTACTTTTCCCTTCCTCTTTTCTGTTGGGATTCAAATACATAAGAACATAAGAAAAGCCCTGCTGGATCAGTCCAGGGGTCCATCTAGTTCAACACTCTGTCCACATAGGGGCCAACCAGCTGTATACAAGTCACCCACAAGCAGGACACAAGTGTAACAGCACCCTTCCACCCAGGTTCCCCAGCAACTGGGGTACATAGGGTTACTCTCTCTGATACTGCAGGTAGCACTTTGCCAAACTGACTAGTAGCCAGTGATAGCCTTCTCTTCCAGGAATTTATCTAAACTACTTTTGAGGTCATCCAAAGTGGTGGTTATCACCCCCGATCCGGATCGGGCCTGATCCAGTGGTTTTGACAGCAGTCAAACTGCCCCCCTTCCTCGCCTTCTCCCCTCTCTGTTTTGAAACTTATGGAACATTTAAAGTAAACAAATTCATAGCCGCTACATGCCTGCACCTATGTTTCTGAAATTTCACACACATGACTACTAACGTACCACCTGCAATGCAGCCAAGTTTCATGCTTCTATCGTTAAAAATTAAAAAGTTATAGGCATTTTTACAACAATACTAGGCTATGGGGAAACTAATTCTAAATGGAGTCCAATTTTCCAATGCGATCCTACGCAATTTGGAAAAAAAAAATTGGATCGCATAACATTGGAGCTCCTTGAACCAGCATCAGAATTGGGAATCGGATGTCCAAATTTGCTTGAATCTTATCGGAATCGGACATCGGATCCGATTCAATGCACATCCCTATTTTCTACCCACACTTGGTTGACAGGGCCGTCTGTGATTTCCAAATCATTGGTCCCTCCCATTTCTCTGTTAGGGACAATACATTTCATTGCTTGGCTGACTGAGCCATCTTTGTTTTGCTCTATATTATGAGGGGAAATGTCCCCCAGACCTTCATTGTTACATGAATCACCACCTGTGGCAACTGGATCGGCTCCCCAATTTTTTTTTTTTTTTCAATCTGGTCATCTGACTTTTCTGTGGTAGTATCTGCATTCTGGGATGATCGCTGTGGCAGCTGTCAGCAATGAGGAGCCATTGGAAATTTTAACATCACTCTACTTCAGGAAACATGAAGCAGGGGAGTCTATTTTGCCTAATCTTTTGCTGCCAGCCACCACATTTGGGTCAATCGTTTGACCTTCTGATGCTTCCGTCTAGCAATAGCTGCTACATTCTCAGGGAACTCCGTAACTATAGAGGCTTCTAACTTTAAAGGGAAAAAATATTGTTTATATCTTTCTTCCAAAAAAGCAAGAGAAAGGCCTCTCAGATTCTAGGACTTCCAGAATGTTAATGCTAGTCGAGAGCTAAGGAACATTAAAACGACAAACTTTAATGTCTGCATAATTACCTGTTTTCTGTTGTTATGCCTCCTCCCCCAGGGAGCCTGTGAATGGTTTTTCCTGATGTGGTAGTACTTTTCCCTTCCTCTTTTCTGTTGGGATTCAAATACATAAGAACATAAGAAAAGCCCTGCTGGATCAGTCCAGGGGTCCATCTAGTTCAACACTCTGTCCACATAGGGGCCAACCAGCTGTATACAAGTAACCCACAAGCAGGACACAAGTGTAACAGCACCCTTCCACCCAGGTTCCCCAGCAACTGGGGTATATAGGGTTACTCTATCTGATACTGCAGGTAGCACTTTGCCAAACTGACTAGTAGCCACTGATAGCCTTCTCTTCCAGGAATTTATCTAAACTACTTTTGAGGTCATCCAAAGTGGTGGTTATCACCCCCGATCTGGATCGGGCCTGATCCAGTGGTTTTGACAGCAGTCAAACTGCCCCCCTTCCTCGCCTTCTCCCCTCTCTGTTTTGAAACTTATGGAACATTTAAAGTAAATAAATTCATAGCCTCTACATGCCTGCACCTATGTTTCTGAAATTTCACACACATGACTACTAACGTACCACCTGCAATGCAGCCAAGTTTCATGCTTCTATCGTGAAAAATTAAAAAGTTATAGGCATTTTTACAACAATACTAGGCTATGGGGAAACTAATTCTAAATGGAGTCCAATTTTCCAATGCGATCCAACGCAATTTGGAAAAAAACAATTGGATCGCATAACATTGGAGCTCCTTGAACCAGCATCAGAATTGGGAATCGGATGTCCAAATTTGCTTGAATCTTATCGGAATCGGACATCGGATCCGATTCAATGCACATCCCTATTTTCTACCCACACTTGGTTGACAGGGCCGTCTGCGATTTCCAAATCATTGGTCCCTCCTATTTCTCTGTTAGGGACAATACATTTCATTGCTTGGCTGACTGAGCCATCTGTGTTTTGCCCTACATTATGAGGGGAAATGTCCCCCAGACCTTCATTGTTACATGAATCACCACCTGTGGCAACTGGATCGGCTCCCCAATTTTTTTTTTTTTTTCAATCTGGTCATCTGACTTTTCTGTGGTAGTATCTGCATTCTGGGATGATCGCTGTGGCAGCTGTCAGCAATGAGGAGCCATTGGAAATTTTAACATCACTCTACTTCAGGAAACATGAAGCAGGGCAGTCTATTTTGCCTAATCTTTTGCTGCCAGCCACCACATTTGGGTCAATCGTTTGACCTTCTGATGCTTCCGTCTAGCAATAGCTGCTACATTCTCAGGGAACTCCGTAACTATAGAGGCTTCTAACTTTAAAGGGAAAAAATATTGTTTATATCTTTCTTCCAAAAAAGCAAGAGAAAGGCCTCTCAGATTCTAGGACTTCCAGAATGTTAATGCTAGTCGAGAGCTAAGGAACATTAAAACGACAAACTTTAATGTCTGCATAATTACCTGTTTTGTGTTGTTATGCCTCCTCCCCCAGGGAGCCTGTGAATGGTTTTTCCTGATGTGGTAGTACTTTTCCCTTCCTCTTTTCTGTTGGGATTCAAATACATAAGAACATAAGAAAAGCCCTGCTGGATCAGTCCAGGGGTCCATCTAGTTCAACACTCTGTCCACATAGGGGCCAACCAGCTGTATACAAGTAACCCACAAGCAGGACACAAGTGTAACAGCACCCTTCCACCCAGGTTCCCCAGCAACTGGGGTACATAGGGTTACTCTCTCTGATACTGCAGGTAGCACTTTGCCAAACTGACTAGTAGCCAGTGATAGCCTTCTCTTCCAGGAATTTATCTAAACTACTTTTGAGGTCATCCAAAGTGGTGGTTATCACCCCCGATCCAGATCGGGCCTGATCCAGTGGTTTTGACAGCAGTCAAACTGCCCCCCTTCCTCGCCTTCTCCCCTCTCTGTTTTGAAACTTATGGAACATTTAAAGTAAACAAATTCATAGCCGCTACATGCCTGCACCTATGTTTCTGAAATTTCACACACATGACTACTAACGTACCACCTGCAATGCAGCCAAGTTTCATGCTTCTATCGTTAAAAATTAAAAAGTTATAGGCATTTTTACAACAATACTAGGCTATGGGGAAACTAATTCTAAATGGAGTCCAATTTTCCAATGCGATCCTACGCAATTTGGAAAAAAAAAATTGGATCGCATAACATTGGAGCTCCTTGAACCAGCATCAGAATTGGGAATCGGATGTCCAAATTTGCTTGAATCTTATCGGAATCGGACATCGGATCCGATTCAATGCACATCCCTATTTTCTACCCACACTTGGTTGACAGGGCCGTCTGTGATTTCCAAATCATTGGTCCCTCCCATTTCTCTGTTAGGGACAATACATTTCATTGCTTGGCTGACTGAGCCATCTTTGTTTTGCTCTATATTATGAGGGGAAATGTCCCCCAGACCTTCATTGTTACATGAATCACCACCTGTGGCAACTGGATCGGCTCCCCAATTTTTTTTTTTTTTTCAATCTGGTCATCTGACTTTTCTGTGGTAGTATCTGCATTCTGGGATGATCGCTGTGGCAGCTGTCAGCAATGAGGAGCCATTGGAAATTTTAACATCACTCTACTTCAGGAAACATGAAGCAGGGGAGTCTATTTTGCCTAATCTTTTGCTGCCAGCCACCACATTTGGGTCAATCGTTTGACCTTCTGATGCTTCCGTCTAGCAATAGCTGCTACATTCTCAGGGAACTCCGTAACTATAGAGGCTTCTAACTTTAAAGGGAAAAAATATTGTTTATATCTTTCTTCCAAAAAAGCAAGAGAAAGGCCTCTCAGATTCTAGGACTTCCAGAATGTTAATGCTAGTCGAGAGCTAAGGAACATTAAAACGACAAACTTTAATGTCTGCATAATTACCTGTTTTCTGTTGTTATGCCTCCTCCCCCAGGGAGCCTGTGAATGGTTTTTCCTGATGTGGTAGTACTTTTCCCTTCCTCTTTTCTGTTGGGATTCAAATACATAAGAACATAAGAAAAGCCCTGCTGGATCAGTCCAGGGGTCCATCTAGTTCAACACTCTGTCCACATAGGGGCCAACCAGCTGTATACAAGTAACCCACAAGCAGGACACAAGTGTAACAGCACCCTTCCACCCAGGTTCCCCAGCAACTGGGGTATATAGGGTTACTCTATCTGATACTGCAGGTAGCACTTTGCCAAACTGACTAGTAGCCACTGATAGCCTTCTCTTCCAGGAATTTATCTAAACTACTTTTGAGGTCATCCAAAGTGGTGGTTATCACCCCCGATCTGGATCGGGCCTGATCCAGTGGTTTTGACAGCAGTCAAACTGCCCCCCTTCCTCGCCTTCTCCCCTCTCTGTTTTGAAACTTATGGAACATTTAAAGTAAATAAATTCATAGCCTCTACATGCCTGCACCTATGTTTCTGAAATTTCACACACATGACTACTAACGTACCACCTGCAATGCAGCCAAGTTTCATGCTTCTATCGTGAAAAATTAAAAAGTTATAGGCATTTTTACAACAATACTAGGCTATGGGGAAACTAATTCTAAATGGAGTCCAATTTTCCAATGCGATCCAACGCAATTTGGAAAAAAACAATTGGATCGCATAACATTGGAGCTCCTTGAACCAGCATCAGAATTGGGAATCGGATGTCCAAATTTGCTTGAATCTTCTCGGAATCGGACATCGGATCCGATTCAATGCACATCCCTATTTTCTACCCACACTTGGTTGACAGGGCCGTCTGCGATTTCCAAATCATTGGTCCCTCCTATTTCTCTGTTAGGGACAATACATTTCATTGCTTGGCTGACTGAGCCATCTGTGTTTTGCCCTACATTATGAGGGGAAATGTCCCCCAGACCTTCATTGTTACATGAATCACCACCTGTGGCAACTGGATCGGCTCCCCAATTTTTTTTTTTTTTTCAATCTGGTCATCTGACTTTTCTGTGGTAGTATCTGCATTCTGGGATGATCGCTGTGGCAGCTGTCAGCAATGAGGAGCCATTGGAAATTTTAACATCACTCTACTTCAGGAAACATGAAGCAGGGGAGTCTATTTTGCCTAATCTTTTGCTGCCAGCCACCACATTTGGGTCAATCGTTTGACCTTCTGATGCTGCCGTCTAGCAATAGCTGCTACATTCTCAGGGAACTCTGTAACTATAGAGGCTTCTAACTTTAAAGGGAAAAAATATTGTTTATATCTTTCTTCCAAAAAAGCAAGAGAAAGGCCTCTCAGATTCTAGGACTTCCAGAATGTTAATGCTAGTCGAGAGCTAAGGAACATTAAAACGACAAACTTTAATGTCTGCATAATTACCTGTTTTCTGTTGTTATGCCTCCTCCCCCAGGGAGCCTGTGAATGGTTTTTCCTGATGTGGTAGTACTTTTCCCTTCCTCTTTTCTGTTGGGATTCAAATACATAAGAACATAAGAAAAGCCCTGCTGGATCAGTCCAGGGGTCCATCTAGTTCAACACTCTGTCCACATAGGGGCCAACCAGCTGTATACAAGTAACCCACAAGCAGGACACAAGTGTAACAGCACCCTTCCACCCAGGTTCCCCAGCAACTGGGGTATATAGGGTTACTCTCTCTGATACTGCAGGTAGCACTTTGCCAAACTGACTAGTAGCCAGTGATAGCCATCTCTTCCAGGAATTTATCTAAACTACTTTTCAGGTCATCCAAAGTGGTGGTTATCACCCCAGATCCGGATCGGGCCTGATCCAGTGGTTTTGACAGCAGTCAAACTGCCCCCCTTCCTCGCCTTCTCCCCTCTCTGTTTTGAAACTTATGGAACATTTAAAGTAAACAAATTCATAGCTGCTACATGCCTGCACCTATGTTTCTGAAATTTCACACACATGACTACTAACGTACCACCTGCAATGCAGCCAAGTTTCATGCTTCTATCGTTAAAAATTAAAAAATTATAGGCATTTTTACAACAATACTAGGCTATGGGGAAACTAATTCTAAATGGAGTCCAATTTTCCAATGCGATCCTACGCAATTTGGAAAAAAAAAATTGGATCGCATAACATTGGAGCTCCTTGAACCAGCATCAGAATTGGGAATCGGATGTCCAAATTTGCTTGAATCTTATCGGAATCGGACATCGGATCCGATTCAATGCACATCCCTATTTTCTACCCACACTTGGTTGACAGGGCCGTCTGTGATTTCCAAATCATTGGTCCCTCCCATTTCTCTGTTAGGGACAATACATTTCATTGCTTGGCTGACTGAGCCATCTGTGTTTTGCCCTACATTATGAGGGGAAATGTCCCCCAGACCTTCATTGTTACATGAATCACCACCTGTGGCAACTGGATCGGCTCCCCAATTTTATTTTTTTTTCTATCTGGTCATCTGACTTTTCTGTGGTAGTATCTGCATTCTGGGATGATCACTGTGGCAGCTGTCAGCAATGAGGAGCCATTGGAAATTTTAACATCACTCTACTTCAGGAAACATGAAGCAGGGGAGTCTATTTTGCCTAATCTTTTGCTGCCAGCCACCACATTTGGGTCAATCGTTTGACCTTCTGATGCTGCCGTCTAGCAATAGCTGCTACATTCTCAGGGAACTCTGTAACTATAGAGGCTTCTAACTTTAAAGGGAAAAAATATTGTTTATATCTTTCTTCCAAAAAAGCAAGAGAAAGGCCTCTCAGATTCTAGGACTTCCAGAATGTTAATGCTAGTCGAGAGCTAAGGAACATTAAAACGACAAACTTTAATGTCTGCATAATTACCTGTTTTCTGTTGTTATGCCTCCTCCCCCAGGGAGCCTGTGAATGGTTTTTCCTGATGTGGTAGTACTTTTCCCTTCCTCTTTTCTGTTGGGATTCAAATACATAAGAACATAAGAAAAGCCCTGCTGGATCAGTCCAGGGGTCCATCTAGTTCAACACTCTGTCCACATAGGGGCCAACCAGCTGTATACAAGTAACCCACAAGCAGGACACAAGTGTAACAGCACCCTTCCACCCAGGTTCCCCAGCAACTGGGGTATATAGGGTTACTCTCTCTGATACTGCAGGTAGCACTTTGCCAAACTGACTAGTAGCCAGTGATAGCCATCTCTTCCAGGAATTTATCTAAACTACTTTTCAGGTCATCCAAAGTGGTGGTTATCACCCCAGATCCGGATCGGGCCTGATCCAGTGGTTTTGACAGCAGTCAAACTGCCCCCCTTCCTCGCCTTCTCCCCTCTCTGTTTTGAAACTTATGGAACATTTAAAGTAAACAAATTCATAGCTGCTACATGCCTGCACCTATGTTTCTGAAATTTCACACACATGACTACTAACGTACCACCTGCAATGCAGCCAAGTTTCATGCTTCTATCGTTAAAAATTAAAAAATTATAGGCATTTTTACAACAATACTAGGCTATGGGGAAACTAATTCTAAATGGAGTCCAATTTTCCAATGCGATCCTACGCAATTTGGAAAAAACAAATTGGATCGCATAACATTGGAGCTCCTTGAACCAGCATCAGAATTGGGAATCGGATGTCCAAATTTGCTTGAATCTTCTCGGAATCGGACATCGGATCCGATTCAATGCACATCCCTATTTTCTACCCACACTTGGTTGACAGGGCCGTCTGCGATTTCCAAATCATTGGTCCCTCCTATTTCTCTGTTAGGGACAATACATTTCATTGCTTGGCTGACTGAGCCATCTGTGTTTTGCCCTACATTATGAGGGGAAATGTCCCCCAGACCTTCATTGTTACATGAATCACCACCTGTGGCAACTGGATCGGCTCCCCAATTTTTTTTTTTTTTTTCAATCTGGTCATCTGACTTTTCTGTGGTAGTATCTGCATTCTGGGATGATCGCTGTGGCAGCTGTCAGCAATGAGGAGCCATTGGAAATTTTAACATCACTCTACTTCAGGAAACATGAAGCAGGGGAGTCTATTTTGCCTAATCTTTTGCTGCCAGCCACCACATTTGGGTCAATCGTTTGACCTTCTGATGCTTCCGTCTAGCAATAGCTGCTACATTCTCAGGGAACTCCGTAACTATAGAGGCTTCTAACTTTAAAGGGAAAAAATATTGTTTATATCTTTCTTCCAAAAAAGCAAGAGAAAGGCCTCTCAGATTCTAGGACTTCCAGAATGTTAATGCTAGTCGAGAGCTAAGGAACATTAAAACGACAAACTTTAATGTCTGCATAATTACCTGTTTTGTGTTGTTATGCCTCCTCCCCCAGGGAGCCTGTGAATGGTTTTTCCTGATGTGGTAGTACTTTTCCCTTCCTCTTTTCTGTTGGGATTCAAATACATAAGAACATAAGAAAAGCCCTGCTGGATCAGTCCAGGGGTCCATCTAGTTCAACACTCTGTCCACATAGGGGCCAACCAGCTGTATACAAGTAACCCACAAGCAGGACACAAGTGTAACAGCACCCTTCCACCCAGGTTCCCCAGCAACTGGGGTATATAGGGTTACTCTCTCTGATACTGCAGGTAGCACTTTGCCAAACTGACTAGTAGCCAGTGATAGCCATCTCTTCCAGGAATTTATCTAAACTACTTTTCAGGTCATCCAAAGTGGTGGTTATCACCCCCGATCCGGATCGGGCCTGATCCAGTGGTTTTGACAGCAGTCAAACTGCCCCCCTTCCTCGCCTTCTCCCCTCTCTGTTTTGAAACTTATGGAACATTTAAAGTAAACAAATTCATAGCCGCTACATGACTGCACCTATGTTTCTGAAATTTCACACACATGACTACTAACGTACCACCTGCAATGCAGCCAAGTTTCATGCTTCTATCGTTAAAAATTAAAAAGTTATAGGCATTTTTACAACAATACTAGGCTATGGGGAAACTAATTCTAAATGGAGTCCAATTTTCCAATGCGATCCTACGCAATTTGGAAAAAAAAAATTGGATCGCATAACATTGGAGCTCCTTGAACCAGCATCAAAATTGGAAATCGGATGTCCAAATTTGCTTGAATCTTATCGGAATCGGACATCGGATCCGATTCAATGCACATCCCTATTTTCTACCCACACTTGGTTGACAGGGCCGTCTGTGATTTCCAAATCATTGGTCCCTCCCATTTCTCTGTTAGGGACAATGCATTTCATTGCTTGGCTGACTGAGCCATCTGTGTTTTGCCCTACATTATGAGGGGAAATGTCCCCCAGACCTTCATTGTTACATGAATCACCACCTGTGGCAACTGGATCGGCTCCCCAATTTTTTATTTTTTCAATCTGGTCATCTGACTTTTCTGTGGTAGTATCTGCATTCTGGGATGATCACTGTGGCAGCTGTCAGCAATGAGGAGCCATTGGAAATTTTAACATCACTCTACTTCAGGAAACATGAAGCAGGGGAGTCTATTTTGCCTAATCTTTTGCTGCCAGCCACCACATTTGGGTCAATCGTTTGACCTTCTGATGCTGCCGTCTAGCAATAGCTGCTACATTCTCAGGGAACTTCGTAACTATAGAGGCTTCTAACTTTAAAGGGAAAAAATATTGTTTATATCTTTCTTCCAAAAAAGCAAGAGAAAGGCCTCTCAGATTCTAGGACTTCCAGAATGTTAATGCTAGTCGAGAGCTAAGGAACATTAAAACGACAAACTTTAATGTCTGCATAATTACCTGTTTTGTGTTGTTATGCCTCCTCCCCCAGGGAGCCTGTGAATGGTTTTTCCTGATGTGGTAGTACTTTTCCCTTCCTCTTTTCTGTTGGGATTCAAATACATAAGAACATAAGAAAAGCCCTGCTGGATCAGTCCAGGGGTCCATCTAGTTCAACACTCTGTCCACATAGGGGCCAACCAGCTGTATACAAGTAACCCACAAGCAGGACACAAGTGTAACAGCACCCTTCCACCCAGGTTCCCCAGCAACTGGGGTACATAGGGTTACTCTCTCTGATACTGCAGGTAGCACTTTGCCAAACTGACTAGTAGCCAGTGATAGCCTTCTCTTCCAGGAATTTATCTAAACTACTTTTGAGGTCATCCAAAGTGGTGGTTATCACCCCCGATCCGGATCGGGCCTGATCCAGTGGTTTTGACAGCAGTCAAACTGCCCCCCTTCCTCGCCTTCTCCCCTCTCTGTTTTGAAACTTATGGAACATTTAAAGTAAACAAATTCATAGCCGCTACATGCCTGCACCTATGTTTCTGAAATTTCACACACATGACTACTAACGTACCACCTGCAATGCAGCCAAGTTTCATGCTTCTATCGTTAAAAATTAAAAAGTTATAGGCATTTTTACAACAATACTAGGCTATGGGGAAACTAATTCTAAATGGAGTCCAATTTTCCAATGCGATCCTACGCAATTTGGAAAAAAAAAATTGGATCGCATAACATTGGAGCTCCTTGAACCAGCATCAGAATTGGAAATCGGATGTCCAAATTTGCTTGAATCTTATCGGAATCGGACATCGGATCCGATTCAATGCACATCCCTATTTTCTACCCACACTTGGTTGACAGGGCCGTCTGTGATTTCCAAATCATTGGTCCCTCCCATTTCTCTGTTAGGGACAATACATTTCATTGCTTGGCTGACTGATCCATCTGTGTTTTGCCCTACATTATGAGGGGAAATGTCCCCCAGACCTTCATTGTTACATGAATCACCACCTGTGGCAACTGGATCGGCTCCCCAATTTTTTTTTTTTTCAATCTGGTCATCTGACTTTTCTGTGGTAGTATCTGCATTCTGGGATGATCTCTGTGGCAGCTGTCAGCAATGAGGAGCCATTGGAAATTTTAACATCACTCTACTTCAGGAAACATGAAGTAGGGGAGTCTATTTTGCCTAATCTTTTGCTGCCAGCCACCACATTTGGGTCAATCGTTTGACCTTCTGATGCTGCCGTCTAGCAATAGCTGCTACATTCTCAGGGAACTCCGTAACTATAGAGGCGTCTAACTTTAAAGGGAAAAAATATTGTTTATATCTTTCTTCCAAAAAAGCAAGAGAAAGGCCTCTCAGATTCTAGGACTTCCAGAATGTTAATGCTAGTCGAGAGCTAAGGAACATTAAAACGACAAACTTTAATGTCTGCATAATTACCTGTTTTGTGTTGTTATGCCTCCTCCCCCAGGGAGCCTGTGAATGGTTTTTCCTGATGTGGTAGTACTTTTCCCTTCCTCTTTTCTGTTGGGATTCAAATACATAAGAACATAAGAAAAGCCCTGCTGGATCAGTCCAGGGGTCCATCTAGTTCAACACTCTGTCCACATAGGGGCCAACCAGCTGTATACAAGTAACCCACAAGCAGGACACAAGTGTAACAGCACCCTTCCACCCAGGTTCCCCAGCAACTGGGGTACATAGGGTTACTCTCTCTGATACTGCAGGTAGCACTTTGCCAAACTGACTAGTAGCCAGTGATAGCCTTCTCTTCCAGGAATTTATCTAAACTACTTTTGAGGTCATCCAAAGTGGTGGTTATCACCCCCAATCCGGATCGGGCCTGATCCAGTGGTTTTGACAGCAGTCAAACTGCCCCCCTTCCTCGCCTTCTCCCCTCTCTGTTTTGAAACTTATGGAACATTTAAAGTAAACAAATTCATAGCCGCTACATGCCTGCACCTATGTTTCTGAAATTTCACACACATGACTACTAACGTACCACCTGCAATGCAGCCAAGTTTCATGCTTCTATCGTTAAAAATTAAAAAGTTATAGGCATTTTTACAACAATACTAGGCTATGGGGAAACTAATTCTAAATGGAGTCCAATTTTCCAATGCGATCCTACGCAATTTGGAAAAAAAAAATTGGATCGCATAACATTGGAGCTCCTTGAACCAGCATCAGAATTGGGAATCGGATGTCCAAATTTGCTTGAATCTTATCGGAATCGGACATCGGATCCGATTCAATGCACATCCCTATTTTCTACCCACACTTGGTTGACAGGGCCGTCTGTGATTTCCAAATCATTGGTCCCTCCCATTTCTCTGTTAGGGACAATACATTTCATTGCTTGGCTGACTGAGCCATCTTTGTTTTGCTCTATATTATGAGGGGAAATGTCCCCCAGACCTTCATTGTTACATGAATCACCACCTGTGGCAACTGGATCGGCTCCCCAATTTTTTTTTTTTTTTCAATCTGGTCATCTGACTTTTCTGTGGTAGTATCTGCATTCTGGGATGATCGCTGTGGCAGCTGTCAGCAATGAGGAGCCATTGGAAATTTTAACATCACTCTACTTCAGGAAACATGAAGCAGGGGAGTCTATTTTGCCTAATCTTTTGCTGCCAGCCACCACATTTGGGTCAATCGTTTGACCTTCTGATGCTTCCGTCTAGCAATAGCTGCTACATTCTCAGGGAACTCCGTAACTATAGAGGCTTCTAACTTTAAACGGAAAAAATATTGTTTATATCTTTCTTCCAAAAAAGCAAGAGAAAGGCCTCTCAGATTCTAGGACTTCCAGAATGTTAATGCTAGTCGAGAGCTAAGGAACATTAAAACGACAAACTTTAATGTCTGCATAATTACCTGTTTTCTGTTGTTATGCCTCCTCCCCCAGGGAGCCTGTGAATGGTTTTTCCTGATGTGGTAGTACTTTTCCCTTCCTCTTTTCTGTTGGGATTCAAATACATAAGAACATAAGAAAAGCCCTGCTGGATCAGTCCAGGGGTCCATCTAGTTCAACACTCTGTCCACATAGGGGCCAACCAGCTGTATACAAGTAACCCACAAGCAGGACACAAGTGTAACAGCACCCTTCCACCCAGGTTCCCCAGCAACTGGGGTACATAGGGTTACTCTCTCTGATACTGCAGGTAGCACTTTGCCAAACTGACTAGTAGCCAGTGATAGCCTTCTCTTCCAGGAATTTATCTAAACTACTTTTGAGGTCATCCAAAGTGGTGGTTATCACCCCCAATCCGGATCGGGCCTGATCCAGTGGTTTTGACAGCAGTCAAACTGCCCCCCTTCCTCGCCTTCTCCCCTCTCTGTTTTGAAACTTATGGAACATTTAAAGTAAACAAATTCATAGCCGCTACATGCCTGCACCTATGTTTCTGAAATTTCACACACATGACTACTAACGTACCACCTGCAATGCAGCCAAGTTTCATGCTTCTATCGTTAAAAATTAAAAAGTTATAGGCATTTTTACAACAATACTAGGCTATGGGGAAACTAATTCTAAATGGAGTCCAATTTTCCAATGCGATCCTACGCAATTTGGAAAAAAAAAATTGGATCGCATAACATTGGAGCTCCTTGAACCAGCATCAGAATTGGGAATCGGATGTCCAAATTTGCTTGAATCTTATCGGAATCGGACATCGGATCCGATTCAATGCACATCCCTATTTTCTACCCACACTTGGTTGACAGGGCCGTCTGTGATTTCCAAATCATTGGTCCCTCCCATTTCTCTGTTAGGGACAATACATTTCATTGCTTGGCTGACTGAGCCATCTTTGTTTTGCTCTATATTATGAGGGGAAATGTCCCCCAGACCTTCATTGTTACATGAATCACCACCTGTGGCAACTGGATCGGCTCCCCAATTTTTTTTTTTTTTTCAATCTGGTCATCTGACTTTTCTGTGGTAGTATCTGCATTCTGGGATGATCGCTGTGGCAGCTGTCAGCAATGAGGAGCCATTGGAAATTTTAACATCACTCTACTTCAGGAAACATGAAGCAGGGGAGTCTATTTTGCCTAATCTTTTGCTGCCAGCCACCACATTTGGGTCAATCGTTTGACCTTCTGATGCTGCCGTCTAGCAATAGCTGCTACATTCTCAGGGAACTCCGTAACTATAGAGGCTTCTAACTTTAAACGGAAAAAATATTGTTTATATCTTTCTTCCAAAAAAGCAAGAGAAAGGCCTCTCAGATTCTAGGACTTCCAGAATGTTAATGCTAGTCGAGAGCTAAGGAACATTAAAACGACAAACTTTAATGTCTGCATAATTACCTGTTTTCTGTTGTTATGCCTCCTCCCCCAGGGAGCCTGTGAATGGTTTTTCCTGATGTGGTAGTACTTTTCCCTTCCTCTTTTCTGTTGGGATTCAAATACATAAGAACATAAGAAAAGCCCTGCTGGATCAGTCCAGGGGTCCATCTAGTTCAACACTCTGTCCACATAGGGGCCAACCAGCTGTATACAAGTAACCCACAAGCAGGACACAAGTGTAACAGCACCCTTCCACCCAGGTTCCCCAGCAACTGGGGTATATAGGGTTACTCTATCTGATACTGCAGGTAGCACTTTGCCAAACTGACTAGTAGCCACTGATAGCCTTCTCTTCCAGGAATTTATCTAAACTACTTTTGAGGTCATCCAAAGTGGTGGTTATCACCCCCGATCTGGATCGGGCCTGATCCAGTGGTTTTGACAGCAGTCAAACTGCCCCCCTTCCTCGCCTTCTCCCCTCTCTGTTTTGAAACTTATGGAACATTTAAAGTAAATAAATTCATAGCCTCTACATGCCTGCACCTATGTTTCTGAAATTTCACACACATGACTACTAACGTACCACCTGCAATGCAGCCAAGTTTCATGCTTCTATCGTGAAAAATTAAAAAGTTATAGGCATTTTTACAACAATACTAGGCTATGGGGAAACTAATTCTAAATGGAGTCCAATTTTCCAATGCGATCCAACGCAATTTGGAAAAAAACAATTGGATCGCATAACATTGGAGCTCCTTGAACCAGCATCAGAATTGGGAATCGGATGTCCAAATTTGCTTGAATCTTATCGGAATCGGACATCGGATCCGATTCAATGCACATCCCTATTTTCTACCCACACTTGGTTGACAGGGCCGTCTGCGATTTCCAAATCATTGGTCCCTCCTATTTCTCTGTTAGGGACAATACATTTCATTGCTTGGCTGACTGAGCCATCTGTGTTTTGCCCTACATTATGAGGGGAAATGTCCCCCAGACCTTCATTGTTACATGAATCACCACCTGTGGCAACTGGATCGGCTCCCCAATTTTTTTTTTTTTTTCAATCTGGTCATCTGACTTTTCTGTGGTAGTATCTGCATTCTGGGATGATCGCTGTGGCAGCTGTCAGCAATGAGGAGCCACTGGAAATTTTAACATCACTCTACTTCAGGAAACATGAAGCAGGGCAGTCTATTTTGCCTAATCTTTTGCTGCCAGCCACCACATTTGGGTCAATCGTTTGACCTTCTGATGCTTCCGTCTAGCAATAGCTGCTACATTCTCAGGGAACTCCGTAACTATAGAGGCTTCTAACTTTAAAGGGAAAAAATATTGTTTATATCTTTCTTCCAAAAAAGCAAGAGAAAGGCCTCTCAGATTCTAGGACTTCCAGAATGTTAATGCTAGTCGAGAGCTAAGGAACATTAAAACGACAAACTTTAATGTCTGCATAATTACCTGTTTTCTGTTGTTATGCCTCCTCCCCCAGGGGGCCTGTGAATGGTTTTTCCTGATGTGGTAGTACTTTTCCCTTCCTCTTTTCTGTTGGGATTCAAATACATAAGAACATAAGAAAAGCCCTGCTGGATCAGTCCAGGGGTCCATCTAGTTCAACACTCTGTCCACATAGGGGCCAACCAGCTGTATACAAGTAACCCACAAGCAGGACACAAGTGTAACAGCACCCTTCCACCCAGGTTCCCCAGCAACTGGGGTATATAGGGTTACTCTCTCTGATACTGCAGGTAGCACTTTGCCAAACTGACTAGTAGCCACTGATAGCCTTCTCTTCCAGGAATTTATCTAAACTACTTTTGAGGTCATCCAAAGTGGTGGTTATCACCCCCGATCCGGATCGGGCCTGATCCAGTGGTTTTGACAGCAGTCAAACTGCCCCCCTTCCTCGCCTTCTCCCCTCTCTGTTTTGAAACTTATGGAACATTTAAAGTAAATAAATTCATAGCCTCTACATGCCTGCACCTATGTTTCTGAAATTTCACACACATGACTACTAACGTACCACCTGCAATGCAGCCAAGTTTCATGCTTCTATCGTGAAAAATTAAAAAGTTATAGGCAGTTTTACAACAATACTAGGCTATGGGGAAACTAATTCTAAATGGAGTCCAATTTTCCAATGCGATCCAACGCAATTTGGAAAAAAACAATTGGATCGCATAACATTGGAGCTCCTTGAACCAGCATCAGAATTGGGAATCGGATGTCCAAATTTGCTTGAATCTTATCGGAATCGGACATCGGATCCGATTCAATGCACATCCCTATTTTCTACCCACACTTGGTTGACAGGGCCGTCTGCGATTTCCAAATCATTGGTCCCTCCTATTTCTCTGTTAGGGACAATACATTTCATTGCTTGGCTGACTGAGCCATCTGTGTTTTGCCCTACATTATGAGGGGAAATGTCCCCCAGACCTTCATTGTTACATGAATCACCACCTGTGGCAACTGGATCGGCTCCCCAATTTTTTTTTTTTTTTCAATCTGGTCATCTGACTTTTCTGTGGTAGTATCTGCATTCTGGGATGATCGCTGTGGCAGCTGTCAGCAATGAGGAGCCATTGGAAATTTTAACATCACTCTACTTCAGGAAACATGAAGCAGGGCAGTCTATTTTGCCTAATCTTTTGCTGCCAGCCACCACATTTGGGTCAATCGTATGACCTTCTGATGCTTCCGTCTAGCAATAGCTGCTACATTCTCAGGGAACTCCGTAACTATAGAGGCTTCTAACTTTAAAGGGAAAAAATATTGTTTATATCTTTCTTCCAAAAAAGCAAGAGAAAGGCCTCTCAGATTCTAGGACTTCCAGAATGTTAATGCTAGTCGAGAGCTAAGGAACATTAAAACGACAAACTTTAATGTCTGCATAATTACCTGTTTTCTGTTGTTATGCCTCCTCCCCCAGGGAGCCTGTGAATGGTTTTTCCTGATGTGGTAGTACTTTTCCCTTCCTCTTTTCTGTTGGGATTCAAATACATAAGAACATAAGAAAAGCCCTGCTGGATCAGTCCAGGGGTCCATCTAGTTCAACACTCTGTCCACATAGGGGCCAACCAGCTGTATACAAGTAACCCACAAGCAGGACACAAGTGTAACAGCACCCTTCCACCCAGGTTCCCCAGCAACTGGGGTATATAGGGTTACTCTCTCTGATACTGCAGGTAGCACTTTGCCAAACTGACTAGTAGCCACTGATAGCCTTCTCTTCCAGGAATTTATCTACACTACTTTTGAGGTCATCCAAAGTGATGGTTATCACCCCCGATCCGGATCGGGCCTGATCCAGTGGTTTTGACAGCAGTCAAACTGCCCCCCTTCCTCGCCTTCTCCCCTCTCTGTTTTGAAACTTATGGAACATTTAAAATAAATAAATTCATAGCCTCTACATGCCTGCACCTATGTTTCTGAAATTTCACACACATGACTACTAACGTACCACCTGCAATGCAGCCAAGTTTCATGCTTCTATCGTTAAAAATTAAAAAGTTATAGGCATTTTTACAACAATACTAGGCTATGGGGAAACTAATTCTAAATGGAGTCCAATTTTCCAATGCGATCCAACGCAATTTGGAAAAAAAAAATTGGATCGCATAACATTGGAGCTCCTTGAACCAGCATCAGAATTGGGAATCGGATGTCCAAATTTGCTTGAATCTTATCGGAATCGGACATCGGATCCGATTCAATGCACATCCCTATTTTCTACCCACACTTGGTTGACAGGGCCGTCTGCGATTTCCAAATCATTGGTCCCTCCTATTTCTCTGTTAGGGACAATTCAAATCATTGCTTGGCTGACTGAGCCATCTGTGTTTTGCTCTACATTATGAGGGGAAATGTCCCCCAGACCTTCATTCTTACATGAATCACCACCTGTGGCAACTGGATCGGCTCCCCAATTTTTATTTTTTTTTCAATCTGGTCATCTGACTTTTCTGTGGTAGTATCTGCATTCTGGGATGATCGCTGTGGCAGCTGTCAGCAATGAGGAGCCATTGGAAATTTTAACATCACTCTACTTCAGGAAACATGAAGCAGGGGAGTCTATTTTGCCTAATCTTTTGCTGCCAGCCACCACATTTGGGTCAATCGTTTGACCTTCTGATGCTTCCGTCTAGCAATAGCTGCTACATTCTCAGGGAACTCCGTAACTATAGAGGCTTCTAACTTTAAAGGGAAAAAATATTGTTTATATCTTTCTTCCAAAAAAGCAAGAGAAAGGCCTCTCAGAAACTAGGACTTCCAGAATGTTAATGCTAGTCGAGAGCTAAGGAACATTAAAACGACAAACTTTAATGTCTGCATAATTACCTGTTTTCTGTTGTTATGCCTCCTCCCCCAGGGAGCCTGTGAATGGTTTTTCCTGATGTGGTAGTACTTTTCCCTTCCTCTTTTCTGTTGGGATTCAAATACATAAGAACATAAGAAAAGCCCTGCTGGATCAGTCCAGGGGTCCATCTAGTTCAACACTCTGTCCACATAGGGGCCAACCAGCTGTATACAAGTAACCCACAAGCAGGACACAAGTGTAACAGCACCCTTCCACCCAGGTTCCCCAGCAACTGGGGTATATAGGGTTACTCTCTCTGATACTGCAGGTAGCACTTTGCCAAACTGACTAGTAGCCACTGATAGCCTTCTCTTCCAGGAATTTATCTAAACTACTTTTGAGGTCATCCAAAGTGGTGGTTATCACCCCCGATCCGGATCGGGCCTGATCCAGTGGTTTTGACAGCAGTCAAACTGCCCCCCTTCCTCGCCTTCTCCCCTCTCTGTTTTGAAACTTATGGAACATTTAAAGTAAATAAATTCATAGCCTCTACATGCCTGCACCTATGTTTCTGAAATTTCACACACATGACTACTAACGTACCACCTGCAATGCAGCCAAGTTTCATGCTTCTATCGTTAAAAATTAAAAAGTTATAGGCATTTTTACAACAATACTAGGCTATGGGGAAACTAATTCTAAATGGAGTCCAATTTTCCAATGCGATCCAACGCAATTTGGAAAAAAAAAATTGGATCGCATAACATTGGAGCTCCTTGAACCAGCATCAGAATTGGGAATCGGATGTCCAAATTTGCTTGAATCTTATCGGAATCGGACATCGGATCCGATTCAATGCACATCCCTATTTTCTACCCACACTTGGTTGACAGGGCCGTCTGCGATTTCCAAATCATTGGTCCCTCCTATTTCTCTGTTAGGGACAATACAAATCATTGCTTGGCTGACTGAGCCATCTGTGTTTTGCCCTACATTATGAGGGGAAATGTCCCCCAGACCTTCATTGTTACATGAATCACCACCTGTGGCAACTGGATCGGCTCCCCAATTTTTTTTTTTTTTTCAATCTGGTCATCTGACTTTTCTGTGGTAGTATCTGCATTCTGGGATGATCGCTGTGGCAGCTGTCAGCAATGAGGAGCCATTGGAAATTTTAACATCACTCTACTTCAGGAAACATGAAGCAGGGGAGTCTATTTTGCCTAATCTTTTGCTGCCAGCCACCACATTTGGGTCAATCGTTTGACCTTCTGATGCTTCCGTCTAGCAATAGCTGCTACATTCTCAGGGAACTCCGTAACTATAGAGGCTTCTAACTTTAAAGGGAAAAAATATTGTTTATATCTTTCTTCCAAAAAAGCAAGAGAAAGGCCTCTCAGATTCTAGGACTTCCAGAATGTTAATGCTAGTCGAGAGCTAAGGAACATTAAAACGACAAACTTTAATGTCTGCATAATTACCTGTTTTCTGTTGTTATGCCTCCTCCCCCAGGGAGCCTGTGAATGGTTTTTCCTGATGTGGTAGTACTTTTCCCTTCCTCTTTTCTGTTGGGATTCAAATACATAAGAACATAAGAAAAGCCCTGCTGGATCAGTCCAGGGGTCCATCTAGTTCAACACTCTGTCCACATAGGGGCCAACCAGCTGTATACAAGTAACCCACAAGCAGGACACAAGTGTAACAGCACCCTTCCACCCAGGTTCCCCAGCAACTGGGGTATATAGGGTTACTCTCTCTGATACTGCAGGTAGCACTTTGCCAAACTGACTAGTAGCCACTGATAGCCTTCTCTTCCAGGAATTTATCTACACTACTTTTCAGGTCATCCAAAGTGATGGTTATCACCCCCGATCCGGATCGGGCCTGATCCAGTGGTTTTGACAGCAGTCAAACTGCCCCCCTTCCTCGCCTTCTCCCCTCTCTGTTTTGAAACTTATGGAACATTTAAAGTAAACAATTTCATAGCCGCTACATGCCTGCACCTATGTTTCTGAAATTTCACACACATGACTACTAACGTACCACCTGCAATGCAGCCAAGTTTCATGCTTCTATCGTTAAAAATTAAAAAGTTATAGGCATTTTTACAACAATACTAGGCTATGGGGAAACTAATTCTAAATGGAGTCCAATTTTCCAATGCGATCCAACGCAATTTGGAAAAAAAAAATTGGATCGCATAACATTGGAGCTCCTTGAACCAGCATCAGAATTGGGAATCGGATGTCCAAATTTGCTTGAATCTTATCGGAATCGGACATCGGATCCGATTCAATGCACATCCCTATTTTCTACCCACACTTGGTTGACAGGGCCGTCTGCGATTTCCAAATCATTGGTCCCTCCTATTTCTCTGTTAGGGACAATACAAATCATTGCTTGGCTGACTGAGCCATCTGTGTTTTGCCCTACATTATGAGGGGAAATGTCCCCCAGACCTTCATTGTTACATGAATCACCACCTGTGGCAACTGGATCGGCTCCCCAATTTTTTTTTTTTTTTCAATCTGGTCATCTGACTTTTCTGTGGTAGTATCTGCATTCTGGGATGATCGCTGTGGCAGCTGTCAGCAATGAGGAGCCATTGGAAATTTTAACATCACTCTACTTCAGGAAACATGAAGCAGGGGAGTCTATTTTGCCTAATCTTTTGCTGCCAGCCACCACATTTGGGTCAATCGTTTGACCTTCTGATGCTTCCGTCTAGCAATAGCTGCTACATTCTCAGGGAACTCCGTAACTATAGAGGCTTCTAACTTTAAAGGGAAAAAATATTGTTTATATCTTTCTTCCAAAAAAGCAAGAGAAAGGCCTCTCAGATTCTAGGACTTCCAGAATGTTAATGCTAGTCGAGAGCTAAGGAACATTAAAACGACAAACTTTAATGTCTGCATAATTACCTGTTTTCTGTTGTTATGCCTCCTCCCCCAGGGAGCCTGTGAATGGTTTTTCCTGATGTGGTAGTACTTTTCCCTTCCTCTTTTCTGTTGGGATTCAAATACATAAGAACATAAGAAAAGCCCTGCTGGATCAGTCCAGGGGTCCATCTAGTTCAACACTCTGTCCACATAGGGGCCAACCGGCTGTATACAAGTCACCCACAAGCAGGACACAAGTGTAACAGCACCCTTCCACCCAGGTTCCCCAGCAACTGGGGTATATAGGGTTACTCTCTCTGATACTGCAGGTAGCACTTTGCCAAACTGACTAGTAGCCAGTGATAGCCTTCTCTTCCAGGAATTTATCTAAACTACTTTTGAGGTCATCCAAAGTGGTGGTTAGCACCCCCGATCCGGATCGGGCCTGATCCAGTGGTTTTGACAGCAGTCAAACTGCCCCCCTTCCTCGCCTTCTCCCCTCTCTGTTTTGAAACTTATGGAACATTTAAAGTAAACAAATTCATAGCCGCTACATGCCTGCACCTATGTTTCTGAAATTTCACACACATGACTACTAACGTACCACCTGCAATGCAGCCAAGTTTCATGCTTCTATCGTTAAAAATTAAAAAGTTATAGGCATTTTTACAACAATACTAGGCTATGGGGAAACTAATTCTAAATGGAGTCCAATTTTCCAATGCGATCCAACGCAATTTGGAAAAAAAAAATTGGATCGCATAACATTGGAGCTCCTTGAACCAGCATCAGAATTGGGAATCGGATGTCCAAATTTGCTTGAATCTTATCGGAATCGGACATCGGATCCGATTCAATGCACATCCCTATTTTCTACCCACACTTGGTTGACAGGGCCGTCTGCGATTTCCAAATCATTGGTCCCTCCTATTTCTCTGTTAGGGACAATACAAATCATTGCTTGGCTGACTGAGCCATCTGTGTTTTGCCCTACATTATGAGGGGAAATGTCCCCCAGACCTTCATTGTTACATGAATCACCACCTGTGGCAACTGGATCGGCTCCCCAATTTTTTTTTTTTTTTCAATCTGGTCATCTGACTTTTCTGTGGTAGTATCTGCATTCTGGGATGATCGCTGTGGCAGCTGTCAGCAATGAGGAGCCATTGGAAATTTTAACATCACTCTACTTCAGGAAACATGAAGCAGGGGAGTCTATTTTGCCTAATCTTTTGCTGCCAGCCACCACATTTGGGTCAATCGTTTGACCTTCTGATGCTTCCGTCTAGCAATAGCTGCTACATTCTCAGGGAACTCCGTAACTATAGAGGCTTCTAACTTTAAAGGGAAAAAATATTGTTTATATCTTTCTTCCAAAAAAGCAAGAGAAAGGCCTCTCAGATTCTAGGACTTCCAGAATGTTAATGCTAGTCGAGAGCTAAGGAACATTAAAACGACAAACTTTAATGTCTGCATAATTACCTGTTTTCTGTTGTTATGCCTCCTCCCCCAGGGAGCCTGTGAATGGTTTTTCCTGATGTGGTAGTACTTTTCCCTTCCTCTTTTCTGTTGGGATTCAAATACATAAGAACATAAGAAAAGCCCTGCTGGATCAGTCCAGGGGTCCATCTAGTTCAACACTCTGTCCACATAGGGGCCAACCGGCTGTATACAAGTCACCCACAAGCAGGACACAAGTGTAACAGCACCCTTCCACCCAGGTTCCCCAGCAACTGGGGTATATAGGGTTACTCTCTCTGATACTGCAGGTAGCACTTTGCCAAACTGACTAGTAGCCAGTGATAGCCTTCTCTTCCAGGAATTTATCTAAACTACTTTTGAGGTCATCCAAAGTGGTGGTTAGCACCCCCGATCTGGATCGGGCCTGATCCAGTGGTTTTGACAGCAGTCAAACTGCCCCCCTTCCTCGCCTTCTCCCCTCTCTGTTTTGAAACATATGGAACATTTAAAGTAAACAAATTCATAGCCGCTACATGCCTTCACCTATGTTTCTGAAATTTCACACACATGACTACTAACATACCACCTGCAATGCAGCCAAGTTTCATGCTTCTATCGTTAAAAATTAAAAAGTTATAGGCATTTTTACAACAATAATAGGCTATGGGGAAAATAATTCTAAATGGAGTCCAATTTTCCAATGCGATCCTACGCAATTTGGAAAAAAAAAATTGGATCGCATAACATTGGAGCTCCTTGAACCAGCATCAGAATTGGGAATCGGATGTCCAAATTTGCTTGAATCTTATCGGAATCGGACATCGGATCCGATTCAATGCACATCCCTATTTTCTACCCACACTTGGTTGACAGGGCCGTCTGTGATTTCCAAATCATTGGTCCCTCCCATTTCTCTGTTAGGGACAATACATTTCATTGCTTGGCTGACTGAGCCATCTGTGTTTTGCCCTACATTATGAGGGGAAATGTCCCCCAGACCTTCATTGTTACATGAATCACCAACTGTGGCAACTGGATCGGCCCCCAATTTTTTTTTTTTTCAATCTGGTCATCTGACTTTTCTGTGGTAGTATCTGCATTCTGGGATGATCACTGTGGCAGCTGTCAGCAATGAGGAGCCATTGGAAATTTTAACATCACTCTACTTCAGGAAACATGAAGCAGGGGAGTCTATTTTGCCTAATCTTTTGCTGCCAGCCACCACATTTGGGTCAAACGTTTGACCTTCTGATGCTTCCGTCTAGCAATAGCTGCTACATTCTCAGGGAACTCCGTAACTATAGAGGCTTCTAACTTTAAAGGGAAAAAATATTGTTTATATCTTTCTTCCAAAAAAGCAAGAGAAAGGCCTCTCAGATTCTAGGACTTCCAGAATGTTAATGCTAGTCAAGAACTAAGGAACATTAAAACGACAAACTTTAATGTCTGCATAATTACCTGTTTTGTGTTGTTATGCCTCCTCCCCCAGGGAGCCTGTGAATGGTTTTTCCTGATGTGGTAGTACTTTTCCCTTCCTCTTTTCTGTTGGGATTCAAATACATAAGAACATATGAAAAGCCCTGCTGGATCAGTCCAGGGGTCCATCTAGTTCAACACTCTGTCCACATAGGGGCCAACCGGCTGTATACAAGTAACCCACAAGCAGGACACAAGTGTAACAGCACCGTTCCACCCAGGTTCCCCAGCAACTGGGGTATATAGGGTTACTCTCTCTGATACTGCAGGTAGCACTTTGCCAAACTGACTAGTAGCCAGTGATAGCCTTCTCTTCCAGGAATTTATCTAAACTACTTTTGAGGTCATCCAAAGTGGTGGTTATCACCCCCGATCTGGATCGGGCCTGATCCAGTGGTTTTGACAGCAGTCAAACTGCCCCCCTTCCTCGCCTTCTCCCCTCTCTGTTTTGAAACTTATGGACATTTAAAGTAAACAAATTCATAGCCGCTACATGCCTGCACCTATGTTTCTGAAATTTCACACACATGACTACTAACGTACCACCTGCAATGCAGCCAAGTTTCATGCTTCTATCGTTAAAAATTAAAAAGTTATAGGCATTTTTATAACAATACTAGGCTATGGGGAAACTAATTCTAAATGGAGTCCAATTTTCCAATGCGATCCTACGCAATTTGGAAAAAAAAAATTGGATCGCATAACATTGGAGCTCCTTGAACCAGCATCAGAATTGGGAATCGGATGTCCAAATTTGCTTGAATCTTATCGGAATCGGACATCGGATCCGATTCAATGCACATCCCTATTTTCTACCCACACTTGGTTGACAGGGCCGTCTGTGATTTCCAAATCATTGGTCCCTCCCATTTCTCTGTTAGGGACAATACATTTCATTGCTTGGCTGACTGAGCCATCTGTGTTTTGCTCTACATTATGAGGGGAAATGTCCCCCAGACCTTCATTGTTACATGAATCACCACCTGTGGCAACTGGATCGGCTCCCCAATTTTTTTTTTTTTCAATCTGGTCATCTGACTTTTCTGTGGTAGTATCTGCATTCTGGGATGATCGCTGTGGCAGCTGTCAGCAATGAGGAGCCATTGGAAATTTTAACATCACTCTACTTCAGGAAACATGAAGCAGGGGAGTCTATTTTGCCTAATCTTTTGCTGCCAGCCACCACATTTGGGTCAATCGTTTGACCTTCTGGTGCTGCCGTCTAGCAATAGCTGCTACATTCTCAGGGAACTCCGTAACTATAGAGGCTTCTAACTTTAAAGGGAAAAAATATTGTTTATATCTTTCTTCCAAAAAAGCAAGAGAAAGGCCTCTCAGATTCTAGGACTTCCAGAATGTTAATGCTAGTCGAGAGCTAAGGAACATTAAAACGACAAACTTTAATGTCTGCATAATTACCTGTTTTGTGTTGTTATGCCTCCTCCCCCAGGGAGCCTGTGAATGGTTTTTCCTGATGTGGTAGTACTTTTCCCTTCCTCTTTTCTGTTGGGATTCAAATACATAAGAACATAAGAAAAGCCCTGCTGGATCAGTCCAGGGGTCCATCTAGTTCAACACTCTGTCCACATAGGGGCCAACCAGCTGTATACAAGTAACCCACAAACAGGACACAAGTGTAACAGCACCCTTCCACCCAGGTTCCCCAGCAACTGGGGTATATAGGGTTACTCTCTCTGATACTGCAGGTAGCACTTTGCCAAACTGACTAGTAGCCAGTGATAGCCTTCTCTTCCAGGAATTTATCTAAACTACTTTTGAGGTCATCCAAAGTGGTGGTTAGCACCCCCGATCCGGATCGGGCCTGATCCAGTGGTTTTGACAGCAGTCAAACTGCCCCCCTTCCTCGCCTTCTCCCCTCTCTGTTTTGAAACTTATGGAACATTTAAAGTAAACAAATTCATAGCCGCTACATGCCTGCACCTATGTTTCTGAAATTTCACACACATGACTAATAACGTACCACCTGCAGTGCAGCCAAGTTTCATGCTTCTATCGTTAAAAATTAAAAAGTTATAGGCATTTTTACAACAATACTAGGCTATGGGGAAACTAATTCTAAATGGAGTCCAATTTTCCAATGCGATCCTACGCAATTTGGAAAAAAAAAATTGGATCGCATAACATTGGAGCTCCTTGAACCAGCATCAGAATTGGGAATCGGATGTCCAAATTTGCTTGAATCTTATCGGAATCGGACATCGGATCCGATTCAATGCACATCCCTATTTTCTACCCACACTTGGTTGACAGGGCCGTCTGTGATTTCCAAATCATTGGTCCCTCCCATTTCTCTGTTAGGGACAATACATTTCATTGCTTGGCTGACTGAGCCATCTGTGTTTTGCTCTACATTATGAGGGGAAATGTCCCCCAGACCTTCATTGTTACATGAATCACCACCTGTGGCAACTGGATCGGCTCCCCAATTTTTTTTTTTTTCAATCTGGTCATCTGACTTTTCTGTGGTAGTATCTGCATTCTGGGATGATCGCTGTGGCAGCTGTCAGCAATGAGGAGCCATTGGAAATTTTAACATCACTCTACTTCAGGAAACATGAAGCAGGGGAGTCTATTTTGCCTAATCTTTTGCTGCCAGCCACCACATTTGGGTCAATCGTTTGACCTTCTGGTGCTGCCGTCTAGCAATAGCTGCTACATTCTCAGGGAACTCCGTAACTATAGAGGCTTCTAACTTTAAAGGGAAAAAATATTGTTTATATCTTTCTTCCAAAAAAGCAAGAGAAAGGCCTCTCAGATTCTAGGACTTCCAGAATGTTAATGCTAGTCGAGAGCTAAGGAACATTAAAACGACAAACTTTAATGTCTGCATAATTACCTGTTTTGTGTTGTTATGCCTCCTCCCCCAGGGAGCCTGTGAATGGTTTTTCCTGATGTGGTAGTACTTTTCCCTTCCTCTTTTCTGTTGGGATTCAAATACATAAGAACATAAGAAAAGCCCTGCTGGATCAGTCCAGGGGTCCATCTAGTTCAACACTCTGTCCACATAGGGGCCAACCAGCTGTATACAAGTAACCCACAAACAGGACACAAGTGTAACAGCACCCTTCCACCCAGGTTCCCCAGCAACTGGGGTATATAGGGTTACTCTCTCTGATACTGCAGGTAGCACTTTGCCAAACTGACTAGTAGCCAGTGATAGCCTTCTCTTCCAGGAATTTATCTAAACTACTTTTGAGGTCATCCAAAGTGGTGGTTAGCACCCCCGATCCGGATCGGGCCTGATCCAGTGGTTTTGACAGCAGTCAAACTGCCCCCCTTCCTCGCCTTCTCCCCTCTCTGTTTTGAAACTTATGGAACATTTAAAGTAAACAAATTCATAGCCGCTACATGCCTGCACCTATGTTTCTGAAATTTCACACACATGACTAATAACGTACCACCTGCAGTGCAGCCAAGTTTCATGCTTCTATCGTTAAAAATTAAAAAGTTATAGGCATTTTTACAACAATACTAGGCTATGGGGAAACTAATTCTAAATGGAGTCCAATTTTCCAATGCGATCCTACGCAATTTGGAAAAAAAAAATTGGATCGCATAACATTGGAGCTCCTTGAACCAGCATCAGAATTGGGAATCGGATGTCCAAATTTGCTTGAATCTTACCGGAATCGGACATCGGATCCGATTCAATGCACATCCCTATTTTCTACCCACACTTGGTTGACAGGGCCGTCTGTGATTTCCAAATCATTGGTCCCTCCCATTTCTCTGTTAGGGACAATACATTTCATTGCTTGGCTGACTGAGCCATCTGTGTTTTGCTCTACATTATGAGGGGAAATGTCCCCCAGACCTTTATTGTTACATGAATCACCACCTGTGGCAACTGGATCGGCTCCCCAATTTTTTTTTTTTTCAATCTGGTCATCTGACTTTTCTGTGGTAGTATCTGCATTCTGGGATGATCACTGTGGCAGCTGTCAGCAAGAGGAGCCATTGGAAATTTTAACATCACTCTACTTCAGGAAACATGAAGCAGGGGAGTCTATTTTGCCTAATCTTTTGCTGCCAGCCACCACATTTGGGTCAAACGTTTGACCTTCTGATGCTTCCGTCTAGCAATAGCTGCTACATTCTCAGGGAACTCCGTAACTATAGAGGCTTCTAACTTTAAAGGGAAAAAATATTGTTTATATCTTTCTTCCAAAAAAGCAAGAGAAAGGCCTCTCAGATTCTAGGACTTCCAGAATGTTAATGCTAGTCGAGAACTAAGGAACATTAAAACGACAAACTTTAATGTCTGCATAATTACCTGTTTTGTGTTGTTATGCCTCCTCCCCCAGGGAGCCTGTGAATGGTTTTTCCTGATGTGGTAGTACTTTTCCCTTCCTCTTTTCTGTTGGGATTCAAATACATAAGAACATATGAAAAGCCCTGCTGGATCAGTCCAGGGGTCCATCTAGTTCAACACTCTGTCCACATAGGGGCCAACCGGCTGTATACAAGTAACCCACAAGCAGGACACAAGTGTAACAGCACCGTTCCACCCAGGTTCCCCAGCAACTGGGGTATATAGGGTTACTCTCTCTGATACTGCAGGTAGCACTTTGCCAAACTGACTAGTAGCCAGTGATAGCCTTCTCTTCCAGGAATTTATCTAAACTACTTTTGAGGTCATCCAAAGTGGTGGTTAGCACCCCCGATCTGGATCGGGCCTGATCCAGTGGTTTTGACAGCAGTCAAACTGCCCCCCTTCCTCGCCTTCTCCCCTCTCTGTTTTGAAACTTATGGACATTTAAAGTAAACAAATTCATAGCCGCTACATGCCTGCACCTATGTTTCTGAAATTTCACACACATGACTACTAACGTACCACCTGCAATGCAGCCAAGTTTCATGCTTCTATCGTGAAAAATTAAAAAGTTATAGGCATTTTTATAACAATACTAGGCTATGGGGAAACTAATTCTAAATGGAGTCCAATTTTCCAATGCGATCCTACGCAATTTGGAAAAAAAAAATTGGATCGCATAACATTGGAGCTCCTTGAACCAGCATCAGAATTGGGAATCGGATGTCCAAATTTGCTTGAATCTTATCGGAATCGGACATCGGATCCGATTCAATGCACATCCCTATTTTCTACCCACACTTGGTTGACAGGGCCGTCTGTGATTTCCAAATCATTGGTCCCTCCCATTTCTCTGTTAGGGACAATACATTTCATTGCTTGGCTGACTGAGCCATCTGTGTTTTGCTCTACATTATGAGGGGAAATGTCCCCCAGACCTTCATTGTTACATGAATCACCACCTGTGGCAACTGGATCGGCTCCCCAATTTTTTTTTTTTTCAATCTGGTCATCTGACTTTTCTGTGGTAGTATCTGCATTCTGGGATGATCGCTGTGGCAGCTGTCAGCAATGAGGAGCCATTGGAAATTTTAACATCACTCTACTTCAGGAAACATGAAGCAGGGGAGTCTATTTTGCCTAATCTTTTGCTGCCAGCCACCACATTTGGGTCAATCGTTTGACCTTCTGGTGCTGCCGTCTAGCAATAGCTGCTACATTCTCAGGGAACTCCGTAACTATAGAGGCTTCTAACTTTAAAGGGAAAAAATATTGTTTATATCTTTCTTCCAAAAAAGCAAGAGAAAGGCCTCTCAGATTCTAGGACTTCCAGAATGTTAATGCTAGTCGAGAGCTAAGGAACATTAAAACGACAAACTTTAATGTCTGCATAATTACCTGTTTTGTGTTGTTATGCCTCCTCCCCCAGGGAGCCTGTGAATGGTTTTTCCTGATGTGGTAGTACTTTTCCCTTCCTCTTTTCTGTTGGGATTCAAATACATAAGAACATAAGAAAAGCCCTGCTGGATCAGTCCAGGGGTCCATCTAGTTCAACACTCTGTCCACATAGGGGCCAACCAGCTGTATACAAGTAACCCACAAACAGGACACAAGTGTAACAGCACCCTTCCACCCAGGTTCCCCAGCAACTGGGGTATATAGGGTTACTCTCTCTGATACTGCAGGTAGCACTTTGCCAAACTGACTAGTAGCCAGTGATAGCCTTCTCTTCCAGGAATTTATCTAAACTACTTTTGAGGTCATCCAAAGTGGTGGTTATCACCCCCGATCCGGATCGGGCCTGATCCAGTGGTTTTGACAGCAGTCAAACTGCCCCCCTTCCTCGCCTTCTCCCCTCTCTGTTTTGAAACTTATGGAACATTTAAAGTAAACAAATTCATAGCCGCTACATGCCTGCACCTATGTTTCTGAAATTTCACACACATGACCAATGACGTACCACCTGCAGTGCAGCCAAGTTTCATGCTTCTATCGTTAAAAATTAAAAAGTTATAGGCATTTTTACAACAATACTAGGCTATGGGGAAACTAATTCTAAATGGAGTCCAATTTTCCAATGCGATCCTACGCAATTTGGAAAAAAAAAATTGGATCGCATAACATTGGAGCTCCTTGAACCAGCATCAGAATTGGGAATCGGATGTCCAAATTTGCTTGAATCTTACCGGAATCGGACATCGGATCCGATTCAATGCACATCCCTATTTTCTACCCACACTTGGTTGACAGGGCCGTCTGTGATTTCCAAATCATTGGTCCCTCCCATTTCTCTGTTAGGGACAATACATTTCATTGCTTGGCTGACTGAGCCATCTGTGTTTTGCTCTACATTATGAGGGGAAATGTCCCCCAGACCTTTATTGTTACATGAATCACCACCTGTGGCAACTGGATCGGCTCCCCAATTTTTTTTTTTTTCAATCTGGTCATCTGACTTTTCTGTGGTAGTATCTGCATTCTGGGATGATCACTGTGGCAGCTGTCAGCAAGAGGAGCCATTGGAAATTTTAACATCACTCTACTTCAGGAAACATGAAGCAGGGGAGTCTATTTTGCCTAATCTTTTGCTGCCAGCCACCACATTTGGGTCAATCGTTTGACCTTCTGATGCTTCCGTCTAGCAATAGCTGCTACATTCTCAGGGAACTCCGTAACTATAGAGGCTTCTAACTTTAAAGGGAAAAAATATTGTTTATATCTTTCTTCCAAAAAAGCAAGAGAAAGGCCTCTCAGATTCTAGGACTTCCAGAATGTTAATGCTAGTCGAGAGCTAAGGAACATTAAAACGACAAACTTTAATGTCTGCATAATTACCTGTTTTGTGTTGTTATGCCTCCTCCCCCAGGGAGCCTGTGAATGGTTTTTCCTGATGTGGTAGTACTTTTCCCTTCCTCTTTTCTGTTGGGATTCAAATACATAAGAACATAAGAAAAGCCCTGCTGGATCAGTCCAGGGGTCCATGTAGTTCAACACTCTGTCCACATAGGGGCCAACCAGCTGTATACAAGTCACCCACAAGCAGGACACAAGTGTAACAGCACCCTTCCACCCAGGTTCCCCAGCAACTGGGGTATATAGGGTTACTCTCTCTGATACTGCAGGTAGCACTTTGCCAAACTGACTAGTAGCCAGTGATAGCCTTCTCTTCCAGGAATTTATCTAAACTACTTTTGAGGTCATCCAAAGTGGTGGTTATCACCCCCGATCCGGATCGGGCCTGATCCAGTGGTTTTGACAGCAGTCAAACTGCCCCCCTTCCTTGCCTTCTCCCCTCTCTGTTTTGAAACTTATGGAACATTTAAAGTAAACAAATTCATAGCCGCTACATGCCTGCACCTATGTTTCTGAAATTTCACACACATGACTACTAACGTACCACCTGCAATGCAGCCAAGTTTCATGGTTCTATCGTGAAAAATTAAAAAGTTATAGGCATATTTACAACAATACTAGGCTATGGGGAAAATAATTCTAAATGGAGTCCAATTTTCCAATGCGATCCTACGCAATTTGGAAAAAAAAAATTGGATCGCATAACATTGGAGCTCCTTGAACCAGCATCAGAATTGGGAATCGGATGTCCAAATTTGCTTGAATCTTATCGGAATCGGACATCGGATCCGATTCAATGCACATCCCTATTTTCTACCCACACTTGGTTGACAGGGCCGTCTGTGATTTCCAAATCATTGGTCCCTCCCATTTCTCTGTTAGGGACAATACATTTCATTGCTTGGCTGACTGAGCCATCTGTGTTTTGCTCTACATTATGAGGGGAAATGTCCCCCAGACCTTCATTGTTACATGAATCACCACCTGTGGCAACTGGATCGGCTCCCCAATTTTTTTTTTTTTCAATCTGGTCATCTGACTTTTCTGTGGTAGTATCTGCATTCTGGGATGATCGCTGTGGCAGCTGTCAGCAATGAGGAGCCATTGGAAATTTTAACATCACTCTACTTCAGGAAACATGAAGCAGGGGAGTCTATTTTGCCTAATCTTTTGCTGCCAGCCACCACATTTGGGTCAATCGTTTGACCTTCTGGTGCTGCCGTCTAGCAATAGCTGCTACATTCTCAGGGAACTCCGTAACTATAGAGGCTTCTAACTTTAAAGGGAAAAAATATTGTTTATATCTTTCTTCCAAAAAAGCAAGAGAAAGGCCTCTCAGATTCTAGGACTTCCAGAATGTTAATGCTAGTCGAGAGCTAAGGAACATTAAAACGACAAACTTTAATGTCTGCATAATTACCTGTTTTGTGTTGTTATGCCTCCTCCCCCAGGGAGCCTGTGAATGGTTTTTCCTGATGTGGTAGTACTTTTCCCTTCCTCTTTTCTGTTGGGATTCAAATACATAAGAACATAAGAAAAGCCCTGCTGGATCAGTCCAGGGGTCCATCTAGTTCAACACTCTGTCCACATAGGGGCCAACCAGCTGTATACAAGTAACCCACAAACAGGACACAAGTGTAACAGCACCCTTCCACCCAGGTTCCCCAGCAACTGGGGTATATAGGGTTACTCTCTCTGATACTGCAGGTAGCACTTTGCCAAACTGACTAGTAGCCAGTGATAGCCTTCTCTTCCAGGAATTTATCTAAACTACTTTTGAGGTCATCCAAAGTGGTGGTTAGCACCCCCGATCCGGATCGGGCCTGATCCAGTGGTTTTGACAGCAGTCAAACTGCCCCCCTTCCTCGCCTTCTCCCCTCTCTGTTTTGAAACTTATGGAACATTTAAAGTAAACAAATTCATAGCCGCTACATGCCTGCACCTATGTTTCTGAAATTTCACACACATGACCAATAACGTACCACCTGCAGTGCAGCCAAGTTTCATGCTTCTATCGTTAAAAATTAAAAAGTTATAGGCATTTTTACAACAATACTAGGCTATGGGGAAACTAATTCTAAATGGAGTCCAATTTTCCAATGCGATCCTACGCAATTTGGAAAAAAAAAATTGGATCGCATAACATTGGAGCTCCTTGAACCAGCATCAGAATTGGGAATCGGATGTCCAAATTTGCTTGAATCTTACCGGAATCGGACATCGGATCCGATTCAATGCACATCCCTATTTTCTACCCACACTTGGTTGACAGGGCCGTCTGTGATTTCCAAATCATTGGTCCCTCCCATTTCTCTGTTAGGGACAATACATTTCATTGCTTGGCTGACTGAGCCATCTGTGTTTTGCTCTACATTATGAGGGGAAATGTCCCCCAGACCTTTATTGTTACATGAATCACCACCTGTGGCAACTGGATCGGCTCCCCAATTTTTTTTTTTTTCAATCTGGTCATCTGACTTTTCTGTGGTAGTATCTGCATTCTGGGATGATCACTGTGGCAGCTGTCAGCAAGAGGAGCCATTGGAAATTTTAACATCACTCTACTTCAGGAAACATGAAGCAGGGGAGTCTATTTTGCCTAATCTTTTGCTGCCAGCCACCACATTTGGGTCAATCGTTTGACCTTCTGATGCTTCCGTCTAGCAATAGCTGCTACATTCTCAGGGAACTCCGTAACTATAGAGGCTTCTAACTTTAAAGGGAAAAAATATTGTTTATATCTTTCTTCCAAAAAAGCAAGAGAAAGGCCTCTCAGATTCTAGGACTTCCAGAATGTTAATGCTAGTCGAGAGCTAAGGAACATTAAAACGACAAACTTTAATGTCTGCATAATTACCTGTTTTGTGTTGTTATGCCTCCTCCCCCAGGGAGCCTGTGAATGGTTTTTCCTGATGTGGTAGTACTTTTCCCTTCCTCTTTTCTGTTGGGATTCAAATACATAAGAACATAAGAAAAGCCCTGCTGGATCAGTCCAGGGGTCCATCTAGTTCAACACTCTGTCCACATAGGGGCCAACCAGCTGTATACAAGTCACCCACAAGCAGGACACAAGTGTAACAGCACCCTTCCACCCAGGTTCCCCAGCAACTGGGGTATATAGGGTTACTCTCTCTGATACTGCAGGTAGCACTTTGCCAAACTGACTAGTAGCCAGTGATAGCCTTCTCTTCCAGGAATTTATCTAAACTACTTTTGAGGTCATCCAAAGTGGTGGTTAGCACCCCCGATCCGGATCGGGCCTGATCCAGTGGTTTTGACAGCAGTCAAACTGCCCCCCTTCCTCGCCTTCTCCCCTCTCTGTTTTGAAACTTATGGAACATTTAAAGTAAACAAATTCATAGCCGCTACATGCCTGCACCTATGTTTCTGAAATTTCACACACATGACTACTAACGTACCACCTGCAATGCAGCCAAGTTTCATGATTCTATCGTTATAAATTAAAAAGTTATAGGCATTTTTACAACAATACCAGGCTATGGGGAAACTAATTCTAAATGGAGTCCAATTTTCCAATGCGATCCTACGCAATTTGGAAAAAAAAAATTGGATCGCATAACATTGGAGCTCCTTGAACCAGCATCAGAATTGGGAATCGGATGTCCAAATTTGCTTGAATCTTATCGGAATCGGACATCGGATCCGATTCAATGCACATCCCTATTTTCTACCCACACTTGGTTGACAGGGCCGTCTGTGATTTCCAAATCATTGGTCCCTCCCATTTCTCTGTTAGGGACAATATATTTCATTGCTTGGCTGACTGAGCCATCTGTGTTTTGCCCTACATTATGAGGGGAAATGTCCCCCAGACCTTCATTGTTACATGAATCACCAACTGTGGCAACTGGATCGGCCCCCAATTTTTTTTTTTTCTATCTGGTCATCTGACTTTTCTGTGGTAGTATCTGCATTCTGGCATGATCACTATGGCAGCTGTCAGCAATGAGGAGCCATTGGAAATTTTAACATCACTCTACTTCAGGAAACATGAAGCAGGGGAGTCTATTTTGCCTAATCTTTTGCTGCCAGCCACCACATTTGAGTCAATCGTTTGACCTTCTGATGCTGCCGTCTAGCAATAGCTGCTACATTCTCAGGGAACTCCGTAACTATAGAGGCTTCTAACTTTAAAGGGAAAAAATATTGTTTATATCTTTCTTCCAAAAAAGCAAGAGAAAGGCCTCTCAGATTCTAGGACTTCCAGAATGTTAATGCTAGTCGAGAGCTAAGGAACATTAAAACGACAAACTTTAATGTCTGCATAATTACCTGTTTTGTGTTGTTATGCCTCCTCCCCCAGGGAGCCTGTGAATGGTTTTTCCTGATGTGGTAGTACTTTTCCCTTCCTCTTTTCTGTTGGGATTCAAATACATAAGAACATAAGAAAAGCCCTGCTGGATCAGTCCAGGGGTCCATCTAGTTCAACACTCTGTCCACATAGGGGCCAACCAGCTGTATACAAGTAACCCACAAACAGGACACAAGTGTAACAGCACCCTTCCACCCAGGTTCCCCAGCAACTGGGGTATATAGGGTTACTCTCTCTGATACTGCAGGTAGCACTTTGCCAAACTGACTAGTAGCCAGTGATAGCCTTCTCTTCCAGGAATTTATCTAAACTACTTTTGAGGTCATCCAAAGTGGTGGTTAGCACCCCCGATCCGGATCGGGCCTGATCCAGTGGTTTTGACAGCAGTCAAACTGCCCCCCTTCCTCGCCTTCTCCCCTCTCTGTTTTGAAACTTATGGAACATTTAAAGTAAACAAATTCATAGCCGCTACATGCCTGCACCTATGTTTCTGAAATTTCACACACATGACCAATAACGTACCACCTGCAGTGCAGCCAAGTTTCATGCTTCTATCGTTAAAAATTAAAAAGTTATAGGCATTTTTACAACAATACTAGGCTATGGGGAAACTAATTCTAAATGGAGTCCAATTTTCCAATGCGATCCTACGCAATTTGGAAAAAAAAAATTGGATCGCATAACATTGGAGCTCCTTGAACCAGCATCAGAATTGGGAATCGGATGTCCAAATTTGCTTGAATCTTACCGGAATCGGACATCGGATCCGATTCAATGCACATCCCTATTTTCTACCCACACTTGGTTGACAGGGCCGTCTGTGATTTCCAAATCATTGGTCCCTCCCATTTCTCTGTTAGGGACAATACATTTCATTGCTTGGCTGACTGAGCCATCTGTGTTTTGCTCTACATTATGAGGGGAAATGTCCCCCAGACCTTTATTGTTACATGAATCACCACCTGTGGCAACTGGATCGGCTCCCCAATTTTTTTTTTTTTCAATCTGGTCATCTGACTTTTCTGTGGTAGTATCTGCATTCTGGGATGATCACTGTGGCAGCTGTCAGCAAGAGGAGCCATTGGAAATTTTAACATCACTCTACTTCAGGAAACATGAAGCAGGGGAGTCTATTTTGCCTAATCTTTTGCTGCCAGCCACCACATTTGGGTCAATCGTTTGACCTTCTGATGCTTCCGTCTAGCAATAGCTGCTACATTCTCAGGGAACTCCGTAACTATAGAGGCTTCTAACTTTAAAGGGAAAAAATATTGTTTATATCTTTCTTCCAAAAAAGCAAGAGAAAGGCCTCTCAGATTCTAGGACTTCCAGAATGTTAATGCTAGTCGAGAGCTAAGGAACATTAAAACGACAAACTTTAATGTCTGCATAATTACCTGTTTTGTGTTGTTATGCCTCCTCCCCCAGGGAGCCTGTGAATGGTTTTTCCTGATGTGGTAGTACTTTTCCCTTCCTCTTTTCTGTTGGGATTCAAATACATAAGAACATAAGAAAAGCCCTGCTGGATCAGTCCAGGGGTCCATCTAGTTCAACACTCTGTCCACATAGGGGCCAACCAGCTGTATACAAGTCACCCACAAGCAGGACACAAGTGTAACAGCACCCTTCCACCCAGGTTCCCCAGCAACTGGGGTATATAGGGTTACTCTCTCTGATACTGCAGGTAGCACTTTGCCAAACTGACTAGTAGCCAGTGATAGCCTTCTCTTCCAGGAATTTATCTAAACTACTTTTGAGGTCATCCAAAGTGGTGGTTAGCACCCCCGATCCGGATCGGGCCTGATCCAGTGGTTTTGACAGCAGTCAAACTGCCCCCCTTCCTCGCCTTCTCCCCTCTCTGTTTTGAAACTTATGGAACATTTAAAGTAAACAAATTCATAGCCGCTACATGCCTGCACCTATGTTTCTGAAATTTCACACACATGACTACTAACGTACCACCTGCAATGCAGCCAAGTTTCATGATTCTATCGTTATAAATTAAAAAGTTATAGGCATTTTTACAACAATACCAGGCTATGGGGAAACTAATTCTAAATGGAGTCCAATTTTCCAATGCGATCCTACGCAATTTGGAAAAAAAAAATTGGATCGCATAACATTGGAGCTCCTTGAACCAGCATCAGAATTGGGAATCGGATGTCCAAATTTGCTTGAATCTTATCGGAATCGGACATCGGATCCGATTCAATGCACATCCCTATTTTCTACCCACACTTGGTTGACAGGGCCGTCTGTGATTTCCAAATCATTGGTCCCTCCCATTTCTCTGTTAGGGACAATATATTTCATTGCTTGGCTGACTGAGCCATCTGTGTTTTGCCCTACATTATGAGGGGAAATGTCCCCCAGACCTTCATTGTTACATGAATCACCAACTGTGGCAACTGGATCGGCCCCCAATTTTTTTTTTTTCTATCTGGTCATCTGACTTTTCTGTGGTAGTATCTGCATTCTGGCATGATCACTATGGCAGCTGTCAGCAATGAGGAGCCATTGGAAATTTTAACATCACTCTACTTCAGGAAACATGAAGCAGGGGAGTCTATTTTGCCTAATCTTTTGCTGCCAGCCACCACATTTGAGTCAATCGTTTGACCTTCTGATGCTGCCGTCTAGCAATAGCTGCTACATTCTCAGGGAACTCCGTAACTATAGAGGCTTCTAACTTTAAAGGGAAAAAATATTGTTTATATCTTTCTTCCAAAAAAGCAAGAGAAAGGCCTCTCAGATTCTAGGACTTCCAGAATGTTAATGCTAGTCGAGAGCTAAGGAACATTAAAACGACAAACTTTAATGTCTGCATAATTACCTGTTTTGTGTTGTTATGCCTCCTCCCCCAGGGAGCCTGTGAATGGTTTTTCCTGATGTGGTAGTACTTTTCCCTTCCTCTTTTCTGTTGGGATTCAAATACATAAGAACATAAGAAAAGCCCTGCTGGATCAGTCCAGGGGTCCATGTAGTTCAACACTCTGTCCACATAGGGGCCAACCAGCTGTATACAAGTCACCCACAAGCAGGACACAAGTGTAACAGCACCCTTCCACCCAGGTTCCCCAGCAACTGGGGTATATAGGGTTACTCTCTCTGATACTGCAGGTAGCACTTTGCCAAACTGACTAGTAGCCAGTGATAGCCTTCTCTTCCAGGAATTTATCTAAACTACTTTTGAGGTCATCCAAAGTGGTGGTTATCACCCCCGATCCGGATCGGGCCTGATCCAGTGGTTTTGACAGCAGTCAAACTGCCCCCCTTCCTTGCCTTCTCCCCTCTCTGTTTTGAAACTTATGGAACATTTAAAGTAAACAAATTCATAGCCGCTACATGCCTGCACCTATGTTTCTGAAATTTCACACACATGACTACTAACGTACCACCTGCAATGCAGCCAAGTTTCATGGTTCTATCGTGAAAAATTAAAAAGTTATAGGCATATTTACAACAATACTAGGCTATGGGGAAAATAATTCTAAATGGAGTCCAATTTTCCAATGCGATCCTACGCAATTTGGAAAAAAAAAATTGGATCGCATAACATTGGAGCTCCTTGAACCAGCATCAGAATTGGGAATCGGATGTCCAAATTTGCTTGAATCTTATCGGAATCGGACATCGGATCCGATTCAATGCACATCCCTATTTTCTACCCACACTTGGTTGACAGGGCCGTCTGTGATTTCCAAATCATTGGTCCCTCCCATTTCTCTGTTAGGGACAATACATTTCATTGCTTGGCTGACTGAGCCATCTGTGTTTTGCCCTACATTATGAGGGGAAATGTCCCCCAGACCTTCATTGTTACATGAATCACCACCTGTGGCAACTGGATCGGCTCCCCAATTTTATTTTTTTTTCTATCTGGTCATCTGACTTTTCTGTGGTAGTATCTGCATTCTGGGATGATCACTGTGGCAGCTGTCAGCAATGAGGAGCCATTGGAAATTTTAACATCACTCTACTTCAGGAAACATGAAGCAGGGGAGTCTATTTTGCCTAATCTTTTGCTGCCAGCCACCACATTTGAGTCAATCGTTTGACCTTCTGATGCTGCCGTCTAGCAATAGCTGCTACATTCTCAGGGAACTCCGTAACTATAGAGGCTTCTAACTTTAAAGGGAAAAAATATTGTTTATATCTTTCTTCCAAAAAAGCAAGAGAAAGGCCTCTCAGATTCTAGGACTTCCAGAATGTTAATGCTAGTCGAGAGCTAAGGAACATTAAAACGACAAACTTTAATGTCTGCATAATTACCTGTTTTGTGTTGTTATGCCTCCTCCCCCAGGGAGCCTGTGAATGGTTTTTCCTGATGTGGTAGTACTTTTCCCTTCCTCTTTTCTGTTGGGATTCAAATACATAAGAACATAAGAAAAGCCCTGCTGGATCAGTCCAGGGGTCCATGTAGTTCAACACTCTGTCCACATAGGGGCCAACCAGCTGTATACAAGTCACCCACAAGCAGGACACAAGTGTAACAGCACCCTTCCACCCAGGTTCCCCAGCAACTGGGGTATATAGGGTTACTCTCTCTGATACTGCAGGTAGCACTTTGCCAAACTGACTAGTAGCCAGTGATAGCCTTCTCTTCCAGGAATTTATCTAAACTACTTTTGAGGTCATCCAAAGTGGTGGTTAGCACCCCCGATCCGGATCGGGCCTGATCCAGTGGTTTTGACAGCAGTCAAACTGCCCCCCTTCCTTGCCTTCTCCCCTCTCTGTTTTGAAACTTATGGAACATTTAAAGTAAACAAATTCATAGCCGCTACATGCCTGCACCTATGTTTCTGAAATTTCACACACATGACTACTAACGTACCACCTGCAATGCAGCCAAGTTTCATGGTTCTATCGTGAAAAATTAAAAAGTTATAGGCATATTTACAACAATACTAGGCTATGGGGAAAATAATTCTAAATGGAGTCCAATTTTCCAATGCGATCCTACGCAATTTGGAAAAAAAAAATTGGATCGCATAACATTGGAGCTCCTTGAACCAGCATCAGAATTGGGAATCGGATGTCCAAATTTGCTTGAATCTTATCGGAATCGGACATCGGATCCGATTCAATGCACATCCCTATTTTCTACCCACACTTGGTTGACAGGGCCGTCTGTGATTTCCAAATCATTGGTCCCTCCCATTTCTCTGTTAGGGACAATACATTTCATTGCTTGGCTGATTGAGCCATCTGTGTTTTGCCCTACATTATGAGGGGAAATGTCCCCCAGACCTTCATTGTTACATGAATCACCACCTGTGGCAACTGGATCGGCTCCCCAATTTTTTTTTTTTTTCTATCTGGTCATCTGACTTTTCTGTGGTAGTATCTGCATTCTGGGATGATCACTGTGGCAGCTGTCAGCAATGAGGAGCCATTGGAAATTTTAACATCACTCTACTTCATGAAACATGAAGCAGGGGAGTCTATTTTGCCTAATCTTTTGCTGCCAGCCACCACATTTGGGTCAATCGTTTGACCTTCTGATGCTGCCGTCTAGCAATAGCTGCTACATTCTCAGGGAACTCCGTAACTATAGAGGCTTCTAACTTTAAAGGGAAAAAATATTGTTTATATCTTTCTTCCAAAAAAGCAAGAGAAAGGCCTCTCAGATTCTAGGACTTCCAGAATGTTAATGCTAGTCGAGAGCTAAGGAACATTAAAACGACAAACTTTAATGTCTGCATAATTACCTGTTTTGTGTTGTTATGCCTCCTCCCCCAGGGAGCCTGTGAATGGTTTTTCCTGATGTGGTAGTACTTTTCCCTTCCTCTTTTCTGTTGGGATTCAAATACATAAGAACATAAGAAAAGCCCTGCTGGATCAGTCCAGGGGTCCATGTAGTTCAACACTCTGTCCACATAGGGGCCAACCAGCTGTATACAAGTCACCCACAAGCAGGACACAAGTGTAACAGCACCCTTCCACCCAGGTTCCCCAGCAACTGGGGTATATAGGGTTACTCTCTCTGATACTGCAGGTAGCACTTTGCCAAACTGACTAGTAGCCAGTGATAGCCTTCTCTTCCAGGAATTTATCTAAACTACTTTTGAGGTCATCCAAAGTGGTGGTTATCACCCCCGATCCGGATCGGGCCTGATCCAGTGGTTTTGACAGCAGTCAAACTGCCCCCCTTCCTTGCCTTCTCCCCTCTCTGTTTTGAAACTTATGGAACATTTAAAGTAAACAAATTCATAGCCGCTACATGCCTGCACCTATGTTTCTGAAATTTCACACACATGACTACTAACGTACCACCTGCAATGCAGCCAAGTTTCATGGTTCTATCGTGAAAAATTAAAAAGTTATAGGCATATTTACAACAATACTAGGCTATGGGGAAAATAATTCTAAATGGAGTCCAATTTTCCAATGCGATCCTACGCAATTTGGAAAAAAAAAATTGGATCGCATAACATTGGAGCTCCTTGAACCAGCATCAGAATTGGGAATCGGATGTCCAAATTTGCTTGAATCTTATCGGAATCGGACATCGGATCCGATTCAATGCACATCCCTATTTTCTACCCACACTTGGTTGACAGGGCCGTCTGTGATTTCCAAATCATTGGTCCCTCCCATTTCTCTGTTAGGGACAATACATTTCATTGCTTGGCTGATTGAGCCATCTGTGTTTTGCCCTACATTATGAGGGGAAATGTCCCCCAGACCTTCATTGTTACATGAATCACCACCTGTGGCAACTGGATCGGCTCCCCAATTTTTTTTTTTTTCAATCTGGTCATCTGACTTTTCTGTGGTAGTATCTGCATTCTGGGATGATCACTGTGGCAGCTGTCAGCAATGAGGAGCCATTGGAAATTTTAACATCACTCTACTTCAGGAAACATGAAGCAGGGGAGTCTATTTTGCCTAATCTTTTGCTGCCAGCCACCACATTGGGTCAAACGTTTGACCTTCTGATGCTTCCGTCTAGCAATAGCTGCTACATTCTCAGGGAACTCCGTATCTATAGAGGCTTCTAACTTTAAAGGGAAAAAATACTGTTTATATCTTTCTTCCAAAAAAGCAAGAGAAAGGCCTCTCAGATTCTAGGACTTCCAGAATGTTAATGCTAGTCGAGAGCTAAGGAACATTAAAACGACAAACTTTAATGTCTGCATAATTACCTGTTTTGTGTTGTTATGCCTCCTCCCCCAGGGAGCCTGTGAATGGTTTTTCCTGATGTGGTAGTACTTTTCCCTTCCTCTTTTCTGTTGGGATTCAAATACATAAGAACATAAGAAAAGCCCTGCTGGATCAGTCCAGGGGTCCATGTAGTTCAACACTCTGTCCACATAGGGGCCAACCAGCTGTATACAAGTCACCCACAAGCAGGACACAAGTGTAACAGCACCCTTCCACCCAGGTTCCCCAGCAACTGGGGTATATAGGGTTACTCTCTCTGATACTGCAGGTAGCACTTTGCCAAACTGACTAGTAGCCAGTGATAGCCTTCTCTTCCAGGAATTTATCTAAACTACTTTTGAGGTCATCCAAAGTGGTGGTTATCACCCCCGATCCGGATCGGGCCTGATCCAGTGGTTTTGACAGCAGTCAAACTGCCCCCCTTCCTTGCCTTCTCCCCTCTCTGTTTTGAAACTTATGGAACATTTAAAGTAAACAAATTCATAGCCGCTACATGCCTGCACCTATGTTTCTGAAATTTCACACACATGACTACTAACGTACCACCTGCAATGCAGCCAAGTTTCATGGTTCTATCGTGAAAAATTAAAAAGTTATAGGCATATTTACAACAATACTAGGCTATGGGGAAAATAATTCTAAATGGAGTCCAATTTTCCAATGCGATCCTACGCAATTTGGAAAAAAAAAATTGGATCGCATAACATTGGAGCTCCTTGAACCAGCATCAGAATTGGGAATCGGATGTCCAAATTTGCTTGAATCTTATCGGAATCGGACATCGGATCCGATTCAATGCACATCCCTATTTTCTACCCACACTTGGTTGACAGGGCCGTCTGTGATTTCCAAATCATTGGTCCCTCCCATTTCTCTGTTAGGGACAATACATTTCATTGCTTGGCTGATTGAGCCATCTGTGTTTTGCCCTACATTATGAGGGGAAATGTCCCCCAGACCTTCATTGTTACATGAATCACCACCTGTGGCAACTGGATCGGCTCCCCAATTTTTTTTTTTTTCAATCTGGTCATCTGACTTTTCTGTGGTAGTATCTGCATTCTGGGATGATCACTGTGGCAGCTGTCAGCAATGAGGAGCCATTGGAAATTTTAACATCACTCTACTTCAGGAAACATGAAGCAGGGGAGTCTATTTTGCCTAATCTTTTGCTGCCAGCCACCACATTGGGTCAAACGTTTGACCTTCTGATGCTTCCGTCTAGCAATAGCTGCTACATTCTCAGGGAACTCCGTATCTATAGAGGCTTCTAACTTTAAAGGGAAAAAATACTGTTTATATCTTTCTTCCAAAAAAGCAAGAGAAAGGCCTCTCAGATTCTAGGACTTCCAGAATGTTAATGCTAGTCGAGAGCTAAGGAACATTAAAACGACAAACTTTAATGTCTGCATAATTACCTGTTTTCTGTTGTTATGCCTCCTCCCCCAGGGAGCCTGTGAATGGTTTTTCCTGATGTGGTAGTACTTTTCCCTTCCTCTTTTCTGTTGGGATTCAAATACATAAGAACATAAGAAAAGCCCTGCTGGATCAGTCCAGGGGTCCATGTAGTTCAACACTCTGTCCACATAGGGGCCAACCAGCTGTATACAAGTCACCCACAAGCAGGACACAAGTGTAACAGCACCCTTCCACCCAGGTTCCCCAGCAACTGGGGTATATAGGGTTACTCTCTCTGATACTGCAGGTAGCACTTTGCCAAACTGACTAGTAGCCAGTGTTAGCCTTCTCTTCCAGGAATTTCTCTAAACTACTTTTGAGGTCATCCAAAGTGGTGGTTATCACCCCCGATCCGGATCGGGCCTGATCCAGTGGTTTTGACAGCAGTCAAACTGCCCCCCTTCCTTGCCTTCTCCCCTCTCTGTTTTGAAACTTATGGAACATTTAAAGTAAACAAATTCATAGCCACTACATGCCTGCACCTATGTTTCTGAAATTTCACACACATGACTACTAACGTACCACCTGCAATGCAGCCAAGTTTCATGCTTCTATCGTTAAAAATTAAAAAGTTATAGGCATTTTTACAACAATACTAGGCTATGGGGAAAATAATTCTAAATGGAGTCCAATTTTCCAATGCGATCCTACGCAGTTTGGAAAAAAAAAATTGGATCGCATAACATTGGAGCTCCTTGAACCAGCATCAGAATTGGGAATCGGATGTCCAAATTTGCTTGAATCTTATCGGAATCGGACATCGGATCCGATTCAATGCACATCCCTATTTTCTACCCACACTTGGTTGACAGGGCCGTCTGTGATTTCCAAATCATTGGTCCCTCCCATTTCTCTGTTAGGGACAATACTTTTCATTGGTTGGCTGACTGAGCCATCTGTGTTTTGCCCTACATTATGAGGGGAAATGTCCCCCAGACCTTCATTGTTAGATGAATCACCAGTTCTGGCAACTGGATCGGTTCCCCAATTTTTTTTTTTCAATCTGGTGATCTGACTTTTCTGTGGTAGTATCTGCATTCTGGGATGATCACTTTGGCAGCTGTCAGCAATGAAGAGCCATTGGAAATTTTAACGTCACTCTACTTCAGGAAACATGAAGCAGGGGAGTTTATTTTGCCTACTGATAGCCTCTCAGATTCTTGGACTGTCAGAATGTTAATGATAGTTGAGAGTTAAGAAACATTCAAATTGCAAACTTTAGCTGTCTGGATAAGTACCTGCTTCCTTGTGAGATGCCTTCTTTCCCTGGGAGTCCTTCTGGTTCCCAGTGGAGGAGTCACTTTTGGAATAACTCCCTCCAATTATAATCGCCCCTCCTCGGGAAAGGAAGTTATGGTCAATCTAATTCATGTTACATTTCATATGACATCTCTTTTGAAAAGAGAGAATCCTTACGATTTACTGCAGCAGTAGAGACCACTACCACATGATCCGATTTTCTTGAATTTCCCCTTGCACGATTTCCTGCTACAAAAGCCCTTACGACTTAAGCACGCATCTGGATGATCATCGGTGCAGTCGTTATCTGGAAAGAGGAAGTAGGATATTTATTATTATTATTATTATTATTATTATTATTATTATTATTATACCCCTCTAAAACAACATTTCCCAAACCTGTGCCCTTTGGATGATGTAGACATCAAATCTCAGCAACCACCTCCAATGTGGTCAATGGCCAGGAATGCTAGGAGTTGTGGTCCAAAACCCTTAGAGGGCACTGTGTGAGGAAACTGCTGTAAGGTCATTCAGTAATATTATCTTTCTAGTGCAGATGTTAGTTGGCATGTCTGGAAGCATATAGTGCAAGGATGTTTTAGGATGTTTTAATGCAGTTTTAATCATAGTTGTCATGTTTTAATTAGTTTTATGTATTTTATCATGTTGTTGTTTCCCGCCTCGATCCAGACGGAGAGGCGGGTAAGAAATAAATCACTATTATTATTATTATTATTATTATTATTATTATTATTATTATTATTAAGGGTGGGCAGGCTTTGGGCTTGACAGACATTTGTTTGTTTGTTTGTTTGCTTGTTTGTTTGTTTCAAACCCAGTTATCCACCAGACAGAGCCTGCTGCAACCTGTTGCAAAAAGACATAGACTTAGAGCCTTTCTACACAGTCCCTTGGAACATTTTAAATAGTATTTTAAATGTTCCAAATAGGTGCATCCTAAAACGTCTTAGGCCACATTAAGGAGTACTCACTAGGGATGTGCACTGGATCGGACCCGATCCACGATCCGAGTCCGGTCCAGTGGGAAATCGGATAAATTATCCGATTTCCGATCCCGCAGCTGGATCGGCCGATCCAATCCGAACCGGTCCGAAAAAGCTCCGAACCGGTTCGGCGGATCGGCGGATCGGCGGGCGCCCACTGGCGCCCACCGCCGCTTCCATTGGCGGGCGCCAGCGGGCGCCCGCCGATGAAAGTGGACAGCGGGGGGGGGGAGGAGGGGGGCACTTACCTTCTCGGCCCGGTGGCTCCCGTCCGGCGCCGGCGCCTACTACTACTAGCAGGCTCCGCGGCCTGCTCTAGGGTGGCGCGCCGGGTGATGTCATCACCCGGCGCGCTACTCTAGAGCAGGCCGCGGAGCCTGCTGGTAGTAGTAGGCGCCGGCGCCGGACGGGAGCCACCGGGCCGGGAAGGTAAGGAGGGGGTGCGTGGAGGGGAGGAGGGGGCGCGCGGAGGGGGGAGGGGGGAGGGGGGCCCTTACCTTTCCGGCCCGGCGGCTCCCGTCCGGCGCCGGCGCCTACTATTCCCAGCAGGCTCCGCGGCCTGCTCTAGGGTGGCGCGCCGGGTGATGTCATCACCCGGCGCGCTACTCTAGAGCAGGCCGCGGAGCCTGCTGGTAGTAGTAGGCGCCGGCGCCGGACGGGAGCCGCCGGGCCGGAAAGGTAAGGAGGGGGTGCGTGGAGGGGAGGAGGGGGCGCGCGGAGGGGGGAGGGGGGCCCTTACCTTTCCGGCCCGGCGGCTCCCGTCCGGCGCCGGCGCCTACTATTCCCAGCAGGCTCCGCGGCCTGCTCTAGGATGGCGCGCCGGGTGATGTCATCACCCGGCGCGCTACTCTAGAGCAGGCCGCGGAGCCTGCTGGTAGTAGTAGGCGCCGGCGCCGGACGGGAGCCGCCGGGCCGGAAAGGTAAGGAGGGGGTGCGTGGAGGGGAGGAGGGGGCGCGCGGAGGGGGGAGGGGGGCCCTTACCTTTCCGGCCCGGCGGCTCCCGTCCGGCGCCGGCGCCTACTATTCCCAGCAGGCTCCGCGGCCTGCTCTAGGATGGCGCGCCGGGTGATGTCATCACCCGGCGCGCTACTCTAGAGCAGGCCGCGGAGCCTGCTGGAAGTAGTAGGCGCCGGCGCCGGACGGGAGCCGCCGGGCCGGAAAGGTAAGGAGGGGGTGCGTGGAGGGGAGGAGGGGGCGCGCGGAGGGGGGAGGGGGGCCCTTACCTTTCCGGCCCGGCGGCTCCCGTCCGGCGCCGGCGCCTACTATTCCCAGCAGGCTCCGCGGCCTGCTCTAGGATGGCGCGCCGGGTGATGTCATCACCCGGCGCGCTACTCTAGAGCAGGCCGCGGAGCCTGCTGGAAGTAGTAGGCGCCGGCGCCGGACGGGAGCCGCCGGGCCGGAAAGGTAAGGAGGGGGTGCGTGGAGGGGAGGAGGGGGCGCGCGGAGGGGGGAGGGGGGCCCTTACCTTTCCGGCCCGGCGGCTCCCGTCCGGCGCCGGCGCCTACTATTCCCAGCAGGCTCCGCGGCCTGCTCTAGGATGGCGCGCCGGGTGATGTCATCACCCGGCGCACTACTCTAGAGCAGGCCGCGGAGCCTGCTGGAAGTAGTAGGCGCCGGCGCCGGACGGGAGCCGCCGGGCCGGAAAGGTAAGGAGGGGGTGCGTGGAGGGGAGGAGGGGGCGCGCGGAGGGGGGAGGGGGGAGGAGGGGGCGCGCGGAGGGGGGAGGGGGGCCCTTACCTGCCCGGCCCGGCGGCTCCCGTCCGGCGCCGGCGCCTACTACTACCAGCAGGCTCCGCGGCCTGCTCCAGGGTGGCGCGCCGGGTGATGTCATCACCCGGCGCGCTACTCGAGAGTAGGCCGCGGAGCCCGCTGGTAGTAGCCGCCGGCGCCGGACGTGCCGAGAAGGTAAGTGGCGGGGAAGGGGGCTTACCCCCCCCCGGAGCCGTCCGCTTCTATCCGCTGGCGCCCGCGGGCGCCAGCGGATGGAAGCAGGCGGCCCCAGGGGGGGTAGGGAGCGCGGGGGAGGGGGTTTACCTGCCGGGGCCGTCCACAGCGGACGGCCCCGGGGGGGGGGAGGGAGTTAGGCCCCCCCTTACCCACCCGCCGCCATTTTTTCCTCATAGACTTGCATTGCAATGCAAGTCTATGGGGAAAAAAATGGCGGCCGATCCAAAAATTTCCGATTTTTGGATCGGGATCGGACTCGATCCGGTCCGGGGGGCCTCCGATTTTGTCCGAACCGGTCCGGGACAAAATTGGAGGTCCCGATCCGGGTCCCGATCCGATCCGGGGGGTCCGTGCACACCCCTAGTACTCACATTACTCACAAACTTCTTCAGTCTTTAAAACGGTGTGTTCGGTCACACACTCTTCTGCCCTGTCTCTTTCTGTTTCATTTTTACAATGAGTTTAGGGCAAAGCTTTGTGGGCATTGTAGTTCACTCACCCACTTCCTCCTTAGCCCCTCTTTCTTCCCCACCAATCAACTGCTAAACTTTTGGGCACTGGTAAACGAAGCACTGCCCCCATGAGTCACAAACAGTAAAGAAGGACACATTATTTTACTTAAAATGATTTATTAAAAGTAAAAACCGTTGTATATAGCTGAAGCGAGTTTTAAAAAAACTCGGGTATACATCATTCAAGGGAGTGCGTCATGTGGCCTAAAGAGTTTTCGTAACCCTTATAAAACGCTAAAAAACTAGCTTGTAGATCGGCTCTTAGAATTAAAGAATTCTGAGCACATAAGTTGCTTTGAAGACCGGAATTGAATGGGGTCCTCAGCACTTTCACAGGGAAATCCACTCCTGGATAATTCAAGCTTTCTTCCTTTCAGTAGTATAATTTGACTATAGCAAGTCATTTTCTTGTTACTGTTAAACAATCAGGAGTTAGAAATCCTTGCCATTCTACTGCATATCACCCAGTAGATAGAAGAGTAGAATTGGAAGGGGCCTATAAGGCCATCGAGTCCAACCCCCTGCTCAATGCAGGAATCCACATTAAAGTATACCTGACAGATGGCTGTCCAGCTGCCTCTTAAATGCCTGAAGTGTGGGAGAGCCCTACGACCTTCCTAGGTCATGGGTTCCATTCTCATACTGCTCCCCAGATACAAATTTCCCAATGACCTACCAGTAGTTTCAGATCTAACTACTGCTGAGCTGGTGATTTCAGAGCTCAAGCAGGAAGCATTTCATGGTCCTATGGATTCATGGTTCACTCTCTAAGTGAGTGTACACAAGAGCTCTTCTTCACTTTTGATGTGTCTTAGGCCCTTTCCACACCATAAGGGTGTAGAGGGAGGGAGGGAGGGAGGGAGGGAGGGAGGGAGGGTGATCCCAGAAGTACCAATTACACACCATTGGCACAGAGGGACCAACCTGGGGCCATCCCGGGCAAACAGCCCAGTGTGGAAAGGGCCTTAGTCTGCTCGTGTAGATCAAGGATGGACAAAGTTAGTATCCAAAGGCCAGCATTATCCAGAGGGTGTTTTGTGGATCTGAAATATATATTGTTACTCCAGTTTATTTTGGCACAAAGAATCATACCCTAATCTTCCTTTGCCACCACCTAGCAATGTGCTTCCCAGTCACAGTGCACATGGGTTTGGGCATATATTGCACATGGCAGTATAATATTCAAAGAGAAATGTTTCATCAATGTATTTATTTATTGCATTTCCATACTGCCCAATAGCTAGGGAGGTTGTGACTCTGTGTTTGTCGGACTCAGCGCTTACGAAGTTGTTCAAGTGCGACGGTCCCTGCTGCTTCGCTGAGCCACCATTTTGTGTAGAATGATGGTTTGGCTTTTTCCTAAATCACCATTTTGCATAAATGGCAGCCGTAAAGAGGTTCACATATGCAAAACTAGAGTCAGATTAGCACCTTGTTTGCATTTTCTGTCATCAACAATGAAACCCATCCAATAAAACCAAACGAGTTGGTGCTCTGGATGCCTCTGCTAATGGAATTGTGTTAACAGCGATATCCGAGCCATGGCCAATTAGAGCTTATTTTCAAGATGTCTCACGGACCTGCCACAACATGCTTCCAACGTTGCACCATCTCTCCCCTGGCCCACTTTGCAGCAAGGCATGAACCACTTGGGAAAGCTCTGCTAGACGACACTGAGAAGATGCAATGGTGGAGGGAAAGATCTTTCTTTTGCTACCATCACCTCTTCAGAGTAGAGCTCCAACCTCTTTACAGTCAGACTCGACTTGAGTCTCCCCCACACACCTGAATTCCAGCCATTTTTCTTTGCCCTCAGCTCAGGTGTATATAAAGGAACTACCTGGGCTCTACTCAGAGGGAGAGGGCATTCAGGCATGATCAGGTCAACTGCACAAGTAACCTCTGCATTCCACAGACTGGCCAGGGTTTCGATGGTTAGGGGTGAGCTAACTCACCTGCGCTCACCACGGCAGATACTCACCCCATCACTCGCCCCATGTGAGCTGAGTTTCAGCCTGGCCCTATGAGTGCTCGGCAGCAGCCCGCCCATGTGCCAAAATTGTGTGCTTTCCTTTCCTGCGTCAATGGAGCATTCACACCTTTACCCTTGCATCAATTGAGCCTTTAAGGCCACCATTGGCACTGGCTGAGGGAATGCACCATTTATGGAGGGCCCTGGAAATTGCACAAACCCCCTATTGTGTTAATGGCAGCCACCATTGAAGCATAATGTAGAAGCGTGTGATTTTGATGCGTGGGCAGGCAGCTGCCGAGCACTCACCTGGGCCTCTTAAGCACTTGGGTGGGGGTTCATGCTTGTGTCAGGAATGCCCGAATGGGTCTGGAGGGCCAGAACTCAGTTGGACACTCACAGCATACCCATTGATGGGAGCACCAGAAATATCAGCAATACACCCCTACAGAATCCATTAGCCTCTTTGGCTGGAGCATTTCAAATAGGTTCCCCACATTTGCAGAAGGAAAAAGCTGATGAGAAACTAAATTTCGGTAGGACAATGACAATGGGATAGACGTTTCACCTGCTCTGCTCCAACCCAATAGCACTGAATTGCAGAAAACTACTTTGACTGTTTCCCTGCCCACTCAAAGAAGACCTGCTCGGGAGATGGCAATTGCAAAATAAATTACCATACTCAGTGAAGAGTAAGTAGCCCAAATATGGAAGGAATCCAGGAAACAAAATGATTTCCTGCGACATAAGTGTGTCTGTCCACCCGTCTGTCTGCCTTTGCTGTGTTTCAAAAGTTGTGAAATAATAACATTAGATAGGCTGACCATATGAAAAGGAGGACAGGGCTCCTGTAACTTTAACAGTTGTAGAGAAAAGGGAATTTCAGCCAGTGTCATTTGTATGCAATTAGTTTCTGGTGAGATTAAAGTTGCAGGGGCCCTGCCTTCTTTTGTATCTGGTCACTCTAGTATAGTGCCTGCAACTTTAACTGTTGTGATGAAGAGGGAATTTCACCAGGAACTAATTGCATATTCATGACACTGGCTGAAATTCCCTTTTCTCTCCAACTGTTAAAGTTACATGAGCCCTGTCCTCCTTTTCATAGGTTCAGCCTAACGTTAGAGAACAGGGAACACAGGGCAGGCGTAAATCAAAAGTTCTCACAAAGAATTGTGTAAGTAGTGGAGTCTCCTAAGTATTAGTACCAGACCAAAATGTGTTAATCAGTCTTGTAAAATCCAGATTGAGTAATGTGGCAGCTTATGGAAAAGAACACTTCAGAGAAATCAGTGTCTACTAGCTATGGTTGCTAATAGGAACACCAGCATCAGAGCAGTTTCAGTCTAGCAGAATGGGAAATAAAGAAATAAGACAAGTATGAGTGGTGTAAAATATCGGGCCACATTTATTGAAGATCTGCAAAGGGAAGATGGGGCAGACCCTAATCTACATCAGTAACTAGTTAAGCATTATATTGGGTGAAATATTCTATGCCTGCTGAGTGGTGTCTGTAAAATCATCACCCCAGGACTACTCCTTTTGGGGAGGGGAGGCCTTCCCATATCACTCCCAAGGCCACAAAACACCAGGTGTGGTGAGGTGAGTTGGCCTCACAGGTAACCCTTATCTCCACAGTGGGGCTGAAAAACCCTCAGCGGAGGCCTCAGGCATCACCTGTCACCAAAACAGTGCCTCAGAATCATCACCATCCCTATTTCCTCTAACTGTGCCTTCCCCTAGCATTCTGCAACCAAATCTGACCAAATTAACCTAACACCAAAACATGATCCGTTTTCCTAAAGAAGCTCTCTCCCTGCATACAATGTGAAGTAGGCAAAAAGACCCATAGCCCTGGTCAATCAGACTATGAGCCAAAAAATCCTACTTAGCTCCCAATAGGGCGACCAGATGAACCCACATTGCATACAGGGAGGGAGGGAGCCACGAGGAGAAGAGGCTGGAGGAGCTGGACACGGCTGGCTAATATTGCCTCAGCCACCAGCCAGTGGCACAACCCGATCGCACCAAAGTTGATTGGGCACGTCTCCTTCTTACCCTCACTTCACCCACAACAGTCACTCTTCAGCCAGGTGAGACAGACACAGGGAAAAGGCATACGTATGCAATTGAATACCACTTGCTGGGGAAAATATCATGGAATATCGATTGCCTCCATTCCCTGTTTGTGGGCTTCATGGAAGCATCTAACATGCCACTATGAAAAACAGGACGGGGGTTCTTATTAGGGGTGTGCACGGACCCCCCGGATCGGATCGGGACCCGGATCGGGACCTCCAATTTTGTCCCGGACCGGTTCGGACAAAATCGGAGGCCCCCCGGACCGGATCGAGTCCGATCCCGATCCAAAAATCGGAAATTTTTGGATCGGCCGCCATTTTTTTCCCCATAGACTTGCATTGCAATGCAAGTCTATGAGGAAAAAATGGCGGCGGGTGGGTAAGGGGGGGCCTAACTCCCTCCCCCCCCGGGGCCGTCCGCTGTGGACGGCCCCGGCAGGTAAACCCCCTCCCCCGCGCTCCCTACCCCCCCTGGGGCCGCCTGCTTCCATCCGCTGGCGCCCGCGGGCGCCAGCGGATAGAAGCGGACGGCTCCGGGGGGGGGTAAGCCCCCTTCCCCGCCACTTACCTTCTCGGCACGTCCGGCGCCGGCGGCTACTACCAGCGGGCTCCGCGGCCTACTCTCGAGTAGCGCGCCGGGTGATGACATCACCCGGCGCGCCACCCTGGAGCAGGCCGCGGAGCCTGCTGGTAGTAGTAGGCGCCGGCGCCGGACGGGAGCCGCCGGGCCGGGCAGGTAAGGGCCCCCCTCCCCCCTCCCCCCTCCGCGCGCCCCCTCCTCCCCCCTCCCCCCTCCGCGCGCCCCCTCCTCCCCTCCACGCACCCCCTCCTTACCTTTCCGGCCCGGCGGCTCCCGTCCGGCGCCGGCGCCTACTACTTCCAGCAGGCTCCGCGGCCTGCTCTAGAGTAGTGCGCCGGGTGATGACATCACCCGGCGCGCCATCCTAGAGCAGGCCGCGGAGCCTGCTGGGAATAGTAGGCGCCGGCGCCGGACGGGAGCCGCCGGGCCGGAAAGGTAAGGGCCCCCCTCCCCCCTCCGCGCGCCCCCTCCTCCCCTCCACGCACCCCCTCCTTACCTTTCCGGCCCGGCGGCTCCCGTCCGGCGCCGGCGCCTACTACTTCCAGCAGGCTCCGCGGCCTGCTCTAGAGTAGCGCGCCGGGTGACGACATCACCCGGCGCGCCATCCTAGAGCAGGCCGCGGAGCCTGCTGGGAATAGTAGGCGCCGGCGCCGGACGGGAGCCGCCGGGCCGGAAAGGTAAGGGCCCCCCTCCCCCCTCCGCGCGCCCCCTCCTCCCCTCCACGCACCCCCTCCTTACCTTTCCGGCCCGGCGGCTCCCGTCCGGCGCCGGCGCCTACTACTACCAGCAGGCTCCGCGGCCTGCTCTAGAGTAGCGCGCCGGGTGATGACATCACCCGGCGCGCCACCCTAGAGCAGGCCGCGGAGCCTGCTGGGAATAGTAGGCGCCGGCGCCGGACGGGAGCCGCCGGGCCGGAAAGGTAAGGGCCCCCCTCCCCCCTCCCCCCTCCGCGCGCCCCCTCCTCCCCTCCACGCACCCCCTCCTTACCTTCCCGGCCCGGTGGCTCCCGTCCGGCGCCGGCACCTACTACTACCAGCAGGCTCCGCGGCCTGCTCTAGAGTAGCGCGCCGGGTGATGACATCACCCGGCGCGCCACCCTAGAGCAGGCCGCGGAGCCTGCTAGTAGTAGTAGGCGCCGGCGCCGGACGGGAGCCACCGGGCCGAGAAAGTAAGTGCCCCCCTCCTCCCCCCCCCCCGCTGTCCACTTTCATCGGCGGGCGCCCGCTGGCGCCCGCCAATGGAAGCGGCGGTGGGCGCCAGTGGGCGCCCGCCGATCCGCCGATCCGCCGAACCGGTTCGGAGCTTTTTCGGACCGGTTCGGATTGGATCGGCCGATCCAGCTGCGGGATCGGAAATCGGATAATTTATCCGATTTCCCACTGGACCGGACTCGGATCGTGGATCGGGTCCGATCCAGTGCACATCCCTAGTTCTTATTCTCTTCTGGCAGTGCTCTTTTTTTAAAAAAAAAAACTTTTATATCTTTTTTGGCCGAATACACATATTTAGGGTGACCATATTTAGGAAACCAAAAAAGAGGACACTCTGTGGTGGGGGTGGGAAAGGGGCATTCTGGGGCCTCCAGAAAGCATGTCATTCCTGCCCACCCCTGCTGCAATCGAGGCCTTTTCTATAATGTTCTGGAATGACACACTGTCCCCTTTAAGGCCCTGTTTGGAGCAGGGGGGAGGGGATGACGCACCTCCAGAAAGCATGCCATGCTGATGGTGGCCTTAAAAGGTAAAAGTGTGTCATTCCAGGGCATTATAGACAATTACAGAAAATCCTCCCCAACACCCAGGATAGAACAAAAACCAGAACAAATCTGGGGAAATCCTGACAGTTGGTCACCCTACACATTCAGAATGTTATTCCACATTCTTAACCAGAGAACAACTTCCAGAGGTGGTGGTGGAGAAAGCACTTGATTCATAAGGTACCTGAGTATTATGACCTAAGCAAATCTATTTGCCAAACAAGGTAATTATGATCATCATCACCATCCTCAATACATTGATTAATACTTTGGGAGGGCTGTAATAAAACAAAAATAAATGTTTTGGAGGCCAAATCTGACCTGTAGGCCTCAAGTTGGCTTTCCTATTTCTAGATGAATGCCAGCCTCATTTCAACACTACCATTCTCTATTCTAGGGGTGGGTGACATTTTTCCCCATTGAAAGCTGCATTCCCTTGTGCGGAATGCAGATGGTGGGTCAGGCCAAAGCCAGCAGCAGGCAGGGCCAAAACCCACTTTTCTCTTTCTACCACAATGTTTTCTTATTCTCCTTTTTTTTTCTTTTTGCTCTATGAGTTGCCAAGGAAGGGACAGGTTCTTCTTGCCAGATGTCTCATGTAAACACATACAGAGGGCGTTTGAAATTAGATGAAGGCCATGTGTAGTTGAAGGGCACCAGCTGCTCATCCCTGCTCTATTCCTGTTATTTATGTCAGATTGGGTCCTCCCCACCATTTTGATGAATCTCTTACCTGAAGAAACCAAGAGCATCCATGAAAAGGCAGTAATGAAAAGGCAGAAGATTTTCATCCTGAAGCTGGTCCAGGATCTCAAGGAGGACAACAAGAGAGGGACACCGAGTCAACAAGAGGACTATCAAAGTTCTGTCACCAGAAAAGCTGAATGCTCATCTATTTATAAGGCTCTGTGATATACTTACATGAATGCTTTAATAGTTCTGATGCAATTTGTGCGCTAACAGAAACTCTTCATGCATTACTTCTTAAGAAGACATGATGTTCCAGGAAGAGGAACTAAAATATGTTCTATGAACCTAAGAATATATGCAGAGTTTGTTGTCTTCATGTTTTAAGTTTACTGTCTATAACCTCTCCTATAACCTATAATGAAAGCTTTCTTCTCTGCACGCACTGTGTCTGCGAATTCGCATCCAGCAGAACTGTTCAGGGAGGTGAGGGGTCTAACTCAGGCACCTTCTCCCCTGAACCTGATTTTACAGACTTTGGCAGTTCACTGTGATGGCTTTAATGACCATTTCACAGATAAAATCTCTCGGATAAGAGCAGAAGCTGACAATAGAGTGTCCAGTAACTCCGCAAGTAGAATTATATTGGATCAGTTTCAGTTGGTGTATACTGAGGACGTGGACAAGCTGCTTGGACAAGTGAGGAGAATGACCAGCCAAGAATGATCCCTGTCCTTCTTGGCTGGTCATCCAGGGAGGAGATGCAGTTCAATCACATCTACAACATATTATTAATGCATCTCTCAGGGAGGGGAGTTTCCCAACATGTTTAAAAGAGGCGGTAGTATGGCTGCTTCTAAAAAAGCCCTCCCTGGACCCTCTGGACCTTAATAACTATAGGCCGGTATCAAATCTTCTGTTTTTGGGCAAGGTGATTGAGAAGGTAGTTGCCTTCCAACACCAAGCAGTTTTGGATGATACAGATTTTCTAGAGCCATTTCAAACCGGCTTCAGAGCAGGATACAGAGTTGAGACCACTATGGTCATCTTAGTGGATGATCTATGCTTGAGTATTGACAGGGGGAGTGTGACCCTGTTGGTACTCCTGGACCTCTCAGTGGCTTTCGATACCATCAACCATGGTATTCTTCTGGAACACCTGAGGGGATTGGGAATCAGGGGCACTGTGCTTCAGTGGTTCCAGTCCTATCTCTTGGGCAGGTTCCAGATGGTGATGCTTGGGGATAGCTGCTCTTCAAAGAAGGAGCTGCTATGTGGTGTACCACAAAGTGCTATCCTTTCCCCAATGCTGTTTAACATTTATATGAAACCGCTGGGAGAGATCATCTGGTGGCATGGGGCGGGGTGCTATCAGTACGCTGATGACACCCAAATATATTTCTCTATGCCTTCGACAACATCATCAGCTAAGGATAGTGTGTCTTCTCTAAATGAATGCTTGGAGGTGGTAATGGACTGGATGAGGAAAAACAAACTGAAACTGAATCCAGACATGACAGAGCTGCTTGCTGTCAAAGGCCACAACCTGGGTTTGGAGGTGTGTCAACCAGTTCTGGATGGGGTCACACACACACCCTGAAAGACTGTGTTCGCAGCTTGGGGGTATTCCTTGACCCGTCGCTCCAAATGACAGCCCAGATTGATGCGACGGCCAGGAGTGCCTACTATCAGCTTCGGCTGATACGCCAGCTGTGCCCCTTCCTAGAGTTGGAAGACCTAAAGATGGTAATGCACATGCTGGTAACTTCGAGGCTCGACTTCTGCAATGCACTGTACATAGGGCTACCTTTGTGCCTAGTCTGGAAACTTCAATTAGTTCAAAATATGGCAGCCAGGTTGGTCACCGGTATACCTAGGGATGACCACATAACACCAATCTCAAAATCACTCCACTGGCTACCAATTTGTTTCCTGGCAAAGTATAAAGTGTTGGTTATTACTTTTAAAGCCCTACTTGGTTTGGGTCCAGGTTACCTGCGGGATCGCTTTCTCCCATTTAATCCGCCCCACACACTCAGGTCCTCTGGGAAGAATTTACTCCAGTCAGCCAGAACTAGGCTGATGAGGCCTCCGGAGGGTGGGGAAGGATTGGCGGACCCCCCTTTTTTGCCCCTTTTTTGTCCAGTGGGCGTGGGGGCTTTTCCAAAACACGGAGGCTTTGGGGGATTTAACGGGCCTAGGTTTCTCACCCGCCTGGCTTATAAGGAGGCAGGGAGAGATCGGCTGATCCTCCCTTGTGTGTAACAATTTCTGGGCCCTTGCGCTGTTGTGTGGCACGACCTTTAGGCCAGCTGCGGGCTCACAGTCCTGGCTATAGCTGCGTGGCAATAGAGTGTCGCATAGGCTGAGTGCCTGTGGTTTTCATATTTTCAAATCCTAAACTTGGTGAGGGCGCGCAAAGGGTTCATTTGTGGGTTCAACGATTGTTCTAGTAAGCTCACTGTGTTATTAGCCTTTCTCTGCGACGAGGGCTATTCAAAGTAGTTCTTCACATTTCTCTCACCTTTTACTGGGTCTTTAATTTTAATTGTTGGTGTGTGGCTGGTAAGCGCTCACCATGCCACCCAAAAAAGGTCTCAGGGGAAAGAAGGGCAAGGGAAAAGCTCCTGTTCAATCATCTAAATGGGGAAGACCAATAGAGAATTCATCTTCAGAGGAAGAGCTGGACCCCCATGCCTCTGATATATTAGCGAGATTGCAAACCCTTGAGAAAGAGAAGGGTACACAAGCCCCCCTTCTACCTGCCACTCCACACAATCCTGCTGGTCATAGGCAGACTAGAAAGAAAAGACAGGATGAATTATGGGATTCTCTCTCAGCTAGGTTGAAGGTCGTTGAAGCATCTTTCAGTGGGTCCATGAAGGAAGTCACTGCAATGGATGCGAGTGCAATGCTGACATCAACTCCTTCCTGCAACACTGAGCCCAGGGCGGTGGCTGCTTCGGACCCAGCTCCTCAGTCCATTGTACCGGATCAAGGAATAGTGCCCACAGTGCAAGGTGAGCAACAGGCACAACACAATGCAACTGAATTACAGGTTGCTAACACTTTTCCCGCACATTGGGGTTGGTTTCCCTGGCTAGCTGGGATGGGGATACCCGTTCCGGAAAATGCAGTCAACCATTCCCTATGCCTCAAACTTTGGCTTCTTTAAGTGCACCCATTATTGCGACGCCCATACATCCACAGGGGAACCTAGCAAATGCAGGACCCACAGGGACACCTGAGCCAAATGCATCAGCGAGTCAACTTCTGGAGATAGGAACACAGTCACAGCCTGCCAAGGATGTGGTAGCGGTTTGCGCAAGCGTTTGGCAGGGACTGCCAGTGCATCGGGTTCGAAATCCACACTGGAAGTAAAGGACCTGTATGCTGGTGCTAGTGGTGATACCATTCCTACTGGAAGCACATCTGCACCATTAGGTTATCATCTGCTCCCTGCAACTAGGGAAAAGATTTGCAAAGGAGAGTACGTGGATATATTCTCTTTGCTGTTCTGTGAGCAAGAGAGCTCAGATAAAGAAAAGGAAGCTGACAAGGAAGCTGAAAGAATTAGAAAAAAAAGGTGGTCCGTACATGGGCTAATTGGCTTCCCGGATTTCTTATTTATATGGGAGTAGTGCTTCAGCGCTTTCCTGAAAAAGGGGTTATTCTGACAAAATACCTCGATATGATATATCAAGCATATTCTGAATATGAGGGTGGGGCTTGGTTGGCATATGACGACTCATTTTGTCGTAGAGCAGCATTTGACCACGCCCTTCACTGGGATGTTAAGGACCATGATCTGTGGTTACAGTTCATGACACCAGCCCGGCCGGGTTTCGGTGATAGGGCGGATAGTGGCCATATTTTGGCTAAGCAGCAGCCCGCTTCTACCTTTCGGGGGAATCCAGGTCAGGCGGTTCAACACCACCAGCTCTGTTGGGACTTCAACAAAGGAGTTTGCAATCGCAACCCATGTAAGTACAGACATGAGTGCCACATATGTTTCGGGTATCATCCCACAGCAAACTGCTTCAAGAACAAGAGTGGAAAATGGCCCAATAAGGAGGGACAGGGTGCCAGACGACCTGGAGGGCAACAACCCCCTTCAAAAGGGACCCAGCCCGGTCAAAACTGAGCTGCTTAAGAAGTTGCTCGCATTATACCCCAAATGCCACGAGGCGGAGTATCTTAGTTCTGGCTTTCAGGAGGGATTTTGCATCCCTTTTCAAGGAATTAGACGCAGTTCAATGGCTAAGAATCAAAAATCTATTAGTTTAATGGAGCACATAGCTAAAGAAAAAATAGATAAAGAAGTTTGTGCTGGAAAGGTTCTGGGCCCATTTCTTACCCCTCCAATTCCCCACTTAAGGGTATCACCTTTAGGAATAGTCCCCAAAAAAGTGCCAGGGGAATTTAGGTTGATACACAACCTATCTTTCCCCAAGGGTGCCTTGGTAAATGATGCAATTCCAGAGAATTTGAGCTCTGTCAGATATGCTTCCTTTGATTCAGCTGTAAACATGGTGCGAAGAAATGGTGTTGAAGCTTTGATGGGAAAATGTGATATAAAGGCAGCCTTTCACATTTTGCCCATCCATCCTAAGGATTTCATTTTATTGGGGTTTTGTTTTCAGGGACAGTTTCATATAGAACGTGCCCTGCCAATGGGATGCTCTATTTCATGCACCATGTTTGAGACGTTCAGCTCTTTCCTGGAATGGGCCCTCATTTTGAGGGCGGGAACACCTGATGTCATTCATTATCTGGCTGACTTCCTGTTCTCGGGACCAGCAGGAAGTTCATACTGTGCACACTTGATGAGCACATTTGGTGCCCTGTGTGAGGAGCTGGGTGTTCTACCGGCTCATGAAAAAACTGAGGGCCCATCCACATACTTAAGTTTTTGGGTATAGAATTAGACTCTATGCTGCAGTGTTGTCGCTTACCAATGAACAAGCTACTCACTCTGCGCAATAAATTGCAAAGTATTCTGTGTTTAAGGAAAGTTTCCCTGAAACAATTACAGGAAGTTGTAGGTCACCTGAATTTTGCGTGCAGGGTGATTGCTCCAGGGCGTGCCTTTCTGCATCACTTGTGCACAGCTATGTCTGGCCTGCGCCTACCACACCATAGAACTCGAGTCACTGGGGATATGCGTGCTGATATTAGGGTATGGTTGGAATTTCTCGAACAATTCAATGGTGTATCCTTTTGGAGGCGTGAGCTCTTGGTGGAAGCTGAACTCCAAATACATTCAGATGCTTCTGGTTCATGGGGTTTTGGCATCATTTGCAGGAATAATAACAATAATAATAATAATAATAATAATATATTTATTTATTACCTGCCTCTCCCAACGGATCGAGGCGGGTAACAGCATTAAACATGAAATAAAAAACTGATTAAAAGCACATAAAACCAATACATCATTAAAATACCAATAAAACACCAATAAAACACTTATAATTCATCTGGGTAGGCCTGCTGGAAGAGATCAGTCTTTATAGATCTTTTAAATTCCTAAAGACTGGTGAGTTGGCGAATCTCTCCCGGCAGGTCATTCCACAATCTGGGAGCGGCAGAAGAGAAGGTCCTCTGGGTAACGATTGTCAGTCTAGTTCTTATTGACTGTAGTAAATTCTTCCCAGAGGACTTGAGCGTGCGGGGTGGATTGTATGGGAGAAGGCGATCCCGTAGGTAACCTGGACCCAAACCATGTAGGGCTTTAAAGTCAATAACTAACACTTTGTACTTCGCCCGGAAACTGATTGGCAGCCAGTGAAGAGATTTTAAAACTGGTGTAATGTGGTCACCCCTTGAAGTACCGGTGACCAACCTGGCTGTCATATTTTGAACTAGTTGAAGTTTCCGGACTAGGCACAGAGGTAGCCCTATGTACAGCACATTGCAGAAGTCAAGCCTCGAAGTTACCAGCATGTGCACTACTGATTTTAGGTCTTCCAACTCTAGGAACGGGTGCAGCTGGCGTATCAGCAGAAGCTAATAGTAGGCACTCCTGGCAGTCGCATCTATCTGAGCTGTCATTTGGAGCGATGGATCCAGGAGCACCCCCAAGCTGCGAACACAGCCTTTCAGGGGGAGTGTAACCCCATCCAGAACTGGTTGACACACCTCCAACCCCAGGTTGTGGCCCTTGACAGTAAGCACCTCCATCTTGTCTGGATTCAGCTTCAGTTTGTTTTTCCTCATCCAGCCCATTACTGCCTCCAAGCATTCATTCAGAGGAGACATACTATCCTTAGCTGACGCAGTTGTCAAAGGCATAGAGAAATATATTTGGGTGTCATCAGCATATTGATTGCACCCCGCCCCATGCCTCCGGATGATCTCTCCCAGCGGTTTCATGTAGATGTTAAACAGCATTGGGGATAGGATGGCACCTTGTGGTACACCACAAAGCTGCTCCTTCTTTGAAGAGCAACTATTCCCAAGCATCACCATCTGGAACCTGCCCGAGAGGTAGGACCAGAACCACTGAAGCACAGTGCCCCCGAGTCCCAATTCCCTCAGGCGTTCCAGAAGGATACCATGATCGATGGTATCGAAAGCCACTGAGAGGTCCAGGAGTACCAGCAGGGACACACTGCCCCTGTCAATACTTAAGCGTAGATCATCCACTAAGGCGACCATAGCAGTCTCAATTCCATATCCTGCCCTGAAGCCAGTTTGAAATGGGTCTAGAAAATCTGTATCATCCAAAACTGCTTGGAGTTGGAAGGCAACCGCCCTCTTGATCACCTTGCCCAAAAATGGAAGATTTGATACTGGCCTGTAGTTATTAAAGTCCAGGGGATCCAGGGAGGGCTTTTTTAGAAGCGGCCGTACTACCACTTCTTTTAAACATGATGGAAAACTCCCCTCCCTGAGAGATGCATTAATAATATATTGTAATTGTGGTCTAACTGCATCTCCTCCCTGGGCGACCAGCCAAGAATGACAGGGATCGAAAGGGCAAGTCGTCCTCCTCACTTGACCAAGCAGCTTGTCCACGTCCTCGGTACTCACCAACTGAAACTGATACAGTGTAATTCTACTCACGGAGTTGCTGGACACTCCATTGTCATCCTCTGCTATAACGACGGCATCTAAGTCAGCTCTTATCCGAGAGATTTTATCTTTGAAATGATCGTTAAAGGCATCACAGTGAACTACTGAATCAGTGCCTGAGCACGGTAATGGACTGGATGAGGGCTAACAAACTGAGACTCAATCCAGACAAGACGGAGGTACTGTTAGCGGGTGGTTCGTCTGTCCGGCGAGGTGATGTTCACTGTTCTGGAGGGGGTTGCACTCCCCCTAAAGGATCGGGTCCGTAGTTTGGGGGTGCTCTTGGATCCAGAACTGTCGCTTGAGGCACAGGTGAACTCGGTGGCAAAGAGCACCTTTTACCAGCTTAGGCTGATATACCAACTGTGCCCTTATCTGGACAGAGATAGCCTAGCTACAGTTATCCATGCTCTCATAACCTCTCGTTTGGATTACTGCAATGCGTTATATGTGGGGCTGCCATTGAAAACGGTCCGGAAACTTCAGCTGGTACAAAACAGGGCAGCCAGACCTTTTTATTCTCCCGATATTTTAACAGTTAAATTAACTCAATTTTAATCCTTGCTGTTTTAAATTTGTATTTTAATCTGTATTAATTCCTGCTGCTTGGTTTTATTCTGGTTGTGTTTTTATATTGTATGTTATTCTGTGTTTTTAGATTGTGCCTTGTTTTATATATTTTAAAATGATTTCATGGTTTTAATTTTTGTGAACCGCCCAGAGAGCTTCGGCTATGGGGCGGTATAAAAATGCAATAAATAAATAAAATAAATACCGAAGGCTCTAAAGTCGGGATCAGGGGGGAGGGTGCCTGGGTTAGACCCCTCACCACCCTGAACAGTTCTGCTGGACACAAATTCGCAGACGCAATGCGTGCAGAGAAGAAAGCTTTCTTCGCTGCACGTATTGCCACCCCATAGGAATGAAGATGTTCTCTATGTCGTGTCTTATCGGATATAAGTCGAGTTTTCCACCATCGGTGCTCCAGTTATCGTCCTTTCTACTTCAACTCCCTGAGATCTTCTGTATACCAGGGTGCCCGATTAGAAGCGGGTTGGAGAGGACGTTTGGGGGCGATCGTATCGATAGCCCTAGTTAGGTCTTGATTCCTTCTATTGACCAGGGCTTCTACAGGATCGTCAACGATACCAGCCATAGATCCCTCCAAGGCCTTCTGGAATCCAGAAGGATCCATCAGCCTTCGAGGGTGGACCATCTTAATAGGTCCGCCACCCCTGCAGGGGTGGGTGGTAGCCGTGATACTAACCCTGACCAGAAAATGGTCTGTCCATAACCATGCAGAGGTATTTGTTTCCTCTGCCCACAGATCTGTCTGTTCAGAGCTGAAGACAGTATCGAGGGTGTGACCTGCTGAATGTGTAGGTCCAGAGACCAATTGGGATAGGCCCATGGTTGTCATGGATGCCATGAACTCCTGAGCTGCACCTGACAAACCAGCCTCGAATGGGATGTTGAAATCGCCCAGGACCAAAAGCTTGGGCGAATCCAACACCAACTCCGAGACCAGTTCCGTGAGCTCGGCCAGGGAGTCTGATAGGCAGCGGGGTGGCCGGTACACTAACAGAATCCCTAGTCTATCCCTGGCCTTCAGACTCAGGTACACACACTCGATGTGATTCAGTTCCCAGACAGGAAGTCTGGTCAGGTTAAGATTGTCCTTGTAGACCACAGCTACTCCACACACCCCGCCCACTTTCCCTCACCTGCTCACTAACACAGTATCCAGCTGGGAGAGCCTGGGCCCATGTCGGCCCACTATCATCTCCCAGCCAGGTTTCCGTGAAGCATGCCAGGTCGGTCTCCTCATCTATAAGGAGGTCATAGATGATGTTTGTTTTATTTTTAACTGACCTGGCATTGCATAGGAGCAAGGAGAGGTTCTGTGGGTGGCCTGGTTCGTTCTCCAAGATCCCCAGGGTAGCAGGGTGACTGGAAGGTAAGATGGGTATTAAATATCTATCTCTCCTTCCCCTATAACAAATGGTGTGCAGAGCGATGGCCCGAGGATTGGGTTGCTGATGGCCTATGCAAGGACCTCACCTTTTTAGAATTGTTTCCTATATTTGTGGCTGTGCATTTATGGGCAGCTGACATGGCCAATTCCACTGTCTTATTTTGGTGTGACAACCAAGCTTCTGTACAGGTCATCAATTCCCTTTCCTCGCGCAATCCTAGGGTCATGGTTTTAGTTAGGGTATTCACTTTGCATTGTTTGAAACATAATATTATTTTTCGGGCAAAGCATATACCTGGCTTGAATAATGATATCGCGGACGCTTTGTCATGACACCAGGTTCAGAGCTTCCGGGAATTGGCTCCATGGGCTCTTCCAATGCCGGAGATCATGCCTCCAACCCTATGGCTGATTGGAAGAAAGAGACAGAACAAGCCATATGGCAGTCCTTAGCGCCTAGCACCAGGTCTGCCTATTAAAGGGCAGGTAGGGAGTTTCAGGCATTTTGTTTAGCCAACCACATGCAGCTACAGTGGCCCATTCCAGTGGAGCATGTCCTCCAATATTATGTAAATGCCAAGAAACATGGCCTTTCTGCTCACACGATATCAATTAAACTGTCTGCTCTAGCATTCATTCTAAAGGCGCAGGGCATGGCGAATGTCACATCTGACTTCCACGTACGTAGGACATTGAATGGCTGGGCTAGGGAGGCACCATGGACATCTGATGCTAGGCCTCCACTGCCTCCAGATATTCTAATTGGTTTGCAAGCTCAATGGCCACTTCTTTGCCACTCTCAATTTGAGTCAGTTCTTTTTCATGTTGCAGCATTGACTGCATTTTTGGGGGCCTTCCGGATTTCTGAGGTTCTCGCATTTTCAAAAGGAGACAGATCTGGCAGGGCATTCCAGTTTGCTGACTTGCGTATAAGTGATCATGAGGTCCATTTCCACCTCAGGCAGTCCAAAACGGACCAGTTAGGTAGGGGTAGGTGGGTTAACCTATTCCCTTCTACCAATCAGAAGCTTTGCCCAGTAAGAGCCTTGACAGCTTTCTTGGCTATGCGAAGGTCCTTGGCAGGTTTCCTGTTTTGCCATCAGGATTCTTCCCCACTGACTAAATTTCAATTTTGGGCAATTACAAGGAGGGCCCTCGATGCTTTAGGCTTATGCTCAGCAACGTTTGGCACTCACTCATTCCACATTGGGGCAGCTTCTACTGCGGCTTCTCTTGAGTTTTCCCCTTCACAGATTCAGGCTATGGGCAGATGGCGCTCCTCAGCATTTAAGACTTACGTGAGGCAATTTGCTAAGTAGGGACTAAGGGGGCATGTGCTAACGTCTTTGTGTTTGTTTTAGATCAGCCAATTGCTTCTGCCCCGTGCGGACTTCCATATGTGGCCACAGCATGATCTTTTGGGCCAGCAAATGGGCGTCCAGTTCGAGCTTTGGATCCCAGCTTGGTTTGAGTCAGCACGCTACCATTTGTTGGCTCGGGAAACGTGGTATACGGTGGGAGAATCTCATACCCACCTTGCTGCAGTGTCACTCTGCTTTGCACCCCCCACATATTTTGCTTATCCATTTGGGGGGGAATGATCTTGGCCTGCTGAAGGGCAAAGCTCTTATTTTGCAAGCTTTGGCGGATTTCCAGCTATTACGCCAGCTATGGCCCGGCATTAAGATCATATGGTCCTGCATTTTGCCCCAGCTGCACTGGAGGGTCAGTTGCAATCTTCTTGCTTTGGAAAGAGCCTGGAAAAGGGTCAACACTGAGATCTTTAAATTGCTGATGAAGCATGGGGGTGTTAGCATTCAGCATCTTAATATAAGCCGCTCTCAGAGGGAGCTGTATAGACATGATGGGGTACACCTGTCAGAGCAAGGAAATTATCTGTTTTTGGCAGATCTGCAGAGCGCAAAGTAATTCTTCAAGGGGGAGGGGGAGGGGAAGACTAAGCTGAAACTTGTCTCCCCCTGTGGTGGAGACGACACCGGAAGGCCTCCCATCTCAGATTGGGGAAGCTTGGGGAGCGGCAAAAGTGCAGGCACCACTTCCCGGGCTGTGAATGCCTCGCCCGATCCCCACAATGGCCAAGCTGGCCATGCCAAAATGCCCGCATAGGTTTTCACCTCCCCCTTTTTTCTTCTATGCTGAATAAATAAAAGTGGCCCATGTTTAATCCCATTTTTGTGTGTTGACTCTTCATTTCTTGTCCTTCGCCCAGCAACCAAAAAATTAACTCTCAGAATAATCAAATACTATGTAACAAATACATTGGAGGAAGAGATTCAGAATTACCAAAAAAGCTGCCCATTTGTTTATTAATTTATTGTTGCATTTATATCCCACCTTATTTTCTCCTTAAGGAACCCAAGGCAAGCATACATAATCCTCTCCTCCTCTCCATTTTATCCTCACACCAACAACTCTGAGATTGGGCTGAGAGTCTGTGACCAGCCCAAGTCACCCAGTGGGTTTCCAAGGCCAAGCGGGGACTAGAACCTTTAGCCACTACACCACACTGGCTCTCAATCCAAGTATTGAAATATCTTCTAATTACTGTTTAATGGAAGGCATTGCATCAAGAAGTTGGGATCATGCCAAAATTGTGCTCATTCCAAAACAGGGGCAGGATAAGGCTTCTGTTGAATTTTACAGGTAAATGTTGTTATTGTATACAGACTACAAAATCATGGCTAGAATATTAGCTTCCATATTAAATAATGTAGTATCTAATTATATCCTTTCTGACCTTTAAGGGCTGATAGCCAACTATGAGGCTTCAGAATTGACTTGGGCCCTTTCTACACATACGGGTGTAGAGGGAGGAAGGGGTGTGTGATCCCAGACTTACCTACTTCCGGGATCATCCCCCAGCTTCTAAACAGGAAGCGCGACATCCCGGGAGGAAAGGAAGTCGCGCCTGCCATTTTTTTTAAGACACAGGAGCCCTTGCTGCATGGCGAAGAAAGTAGGCAACCCCCCCCCCCTGCATTCTGCCCCCACCCACCCTGCCATCCTGGGGATGGTGAAATTACTTTTCCCCCTACCCCCATGGACACGGAGCCATGCCACACGGCTCCATGTCCATTTTAGGACCCAGGATGGTGGAAACACTCTTTCTGAGTTTAAGTCAGCTTTAAAAGCTAGCCTCTTCCAGCAGGCCTACTCAGATGAACTTTAAATCAATACTTTTAAAATGTGTTGATTTTTTTATATGCTCTTTTAATATTGTTATTGTACAAATGTTGTTCCCTGCCTCGATCCAAAGGGAGAGGCGGATAAGAAATAAATTTATTATTATTATTGTTGTTGTTATTATTATTAGTATTATTAGTATTATTATTATTATTAGGTACTGCCTTAATGCTATTCACCCAGACAGGTCTTCGTGTACATGGCTCAGAAAAAAATCTAAAAATGTGATTTTGGGGGTTTTAAGTATTTTTAACAAATTTAATAAAAAAATCTGGGTTAATGCCTACAACTCCCAGCATACCTTGGATGGGAGCCAAGACTTACTGGCCTTTGGCAGCCATTGTGATTCCTAAAGTCAGTCTTGAATAGTCAACGCAATTCCACATAAAAGGAAACAACCCTCATAAATGGGCTGCATCCATTTGCGGTGCCTCCTCCCACCTGCTATGTGGGGTTTTAAAATCATAACTAGATACAACGGCATGTCTTTGAGAGGCTAAACGCTGGACATGCTCAAAGGCACCCCGTCCTAATATCACTATTTTCTCAGAAACTGGGGGATGCACACAGGCAGCTTTCACCCTGAAGAGGGAGGGATGGAGGAAAGGGAAGCACTGTGTGCATGCCCAGAAAGCGGCTCAATGGGGGGCAAGTAGGTGGGCCAGCCCTAACCCTTCAGTAGTCTCCTGATGGAGCACTTGGTGGGCAAGAAGTGCAGACCAGGGCAGTCCTGGCAGGACTTGGATGCAGCTGGGCATGTCCACTGACAGCAGCTAACTTCCCCTCCTTCGCAATACTACTCCTCAGTCCTCTATTGAAGAGCAGCATCGGCAATGAGAGGAGGGAAACACCTCTCACAGGATGTGGGCACCTGTGGGCCACCAAAGGCATGCTGAGAGGTGTAGTACTGGCATGTAGAGTGGCTGATTTAAAATAAAGCATGGCTTAGCAAACCAGGTCACTATCTCTCAGTCCTAACTCAGCCCCTACTTTCCTGACCTCTCGCTAACTGTTCTCCTTCTCACTGACTTTCCCCAATTGTCACTCACCCACCACCACCACCACCTTTCCATTCAAGCCTCAGCTATCAGTCATTCCTCCATTCACTCATCTGTCTCAATGGTAAAGTCAGGCTTTTACATAAAAATCATAAACTTTATTAAGTAATTCTTGTATCTGTCTTGGAATGTTGTGGTTTAGTTATAACATGGGGGAAACCACAGCATAACAAATTTCATCAAGCTAAAAGGCCTTGGAATGTATATATATATATATATATATATATTCACTTGGCACTTAAAAACCATTGATGCAGTCACTAGGCAAGCCTGCCTGGGAAAAATAAATCCATAAGCAGGGTGCCACAGCTAAGATGGCCTGGTCTCCAGTTGTCTTCCACCACACCACAGACAATGTTCAAAGATTAACACATTATTTAGGGACCTAGGCTTATACCTACAGCTCCCAGCATGCCTTGGGTCAGAAGGAAGATTGATCAGGCCTTGGCAGCCATAATCTGGAAGTGGCTCCCCATCCTGGGCCTGAAGGGAGAGTGCCTGGAGAGAGAAAAGAACTATTTAATTTGTTTTAAAGTTACCTCATAGGCCTAGGACCAGCCTACCTTGCAGGGTTGTCATGAGGGTAAGAGAGGAAAAAAAAGAAGTGAACTCACAGGCATAGCACCACCCTGCTACTTTCAGATGATTACCTTGCAGACATATATCTTAGGGGGCCCAAGCAATGCTGGGTAGAAACTTGAAATTTGGCATACTGATAGGTCTGGCTCTAAATACATGAAATTTGGGGTTTAAAATATTTTTAAAGAATTTAATAAAAATCTAAGGCTTATGCCTACAACTCTCAGCATGCCTTGGGTGTGACTCCCAAAAATCTTCTCTTGCCACCAAACTATGAATCATAGTCATGACCAGTACAAATTACTATTATTCCTTCAGGACATTCCATGAATACAATTTCTTCAGCGAGAGATATTGAAAATTGCTTTATCCTCTATGTGGCTCCAGAGCAGTGGTACAATGCCACCAGCACCATAAAGTGGTGGATTGACCATTTAACTAAAAAGATAAAAAGTGCCATGGTCTGTCTTCAGAGCACAGGTATCAGATAAAAGGCCCAAGTCATCAGTAGCCTTGACCATCCTGGCTCTCTGCCAAAACCTGTTAAATGTAGATATTATATAGTGAATTATGCCAATAAAATATTCTGTGTTCTGGCTGCTTTCCTTTCTTCATAATAATAATTTCAGAGCACATGCATACAACAGTTCCCTGCGTCCACTGAGATCCGCTTCCCTACTATATGCTATTCAGATATCTGAGCAATGCTGGGTATATTTTGAAAACACATTCTTAGGTTTGCACCTTTTTTAGCTGGTCGAAGGGGTGTTGTGTGTCCTGGTTGTTTTTGAAGTTTAAATGGGAGGTATAGGCATTTCAGGTAAAACAAAAAATGTGGTTTATCACGAAGCCCTAATTTTTAAAAAAACAATTCTTATTAACACAATTTTCCATTTATTCTAACAAAACAATTTGCGAACTCAACCAAACTAAAAAAAATAGCCAACCTAAAGGTGAATCAAGCACCAAAAAGCAGGGAATTTGGGAGTTACGGCTCCCAAGCCTTAACGCCACATCCTCCCTAAGGAGGTAGAAAGTGAAAGTGAAATTCTCATTCTCTCAAAGCAGATAAACCATGAGGACAGGGTGGAGAATATGATATGCAGAGGTGACTGTGAGGTTGTGGAAAACTGAACACGAATAACTTAGGGCCACCTACTTCTCTTTTTTTGTTTAGAGCAGCCCTTCCCCAACCTGGTGCCCTCCAAAGGTGTTGGACTACAACTCCCAACATTTAACATCCCAATGTTAAAGTTGCATGAGCCCTGACCTGGATTTTATCTGGTCATCCTAGGTTTAAAGGAATGTACAACTGATTAGGCTGACCATATGAAAAGGAGGACAGGGCTCATGAAACTTTAACAGTTGTAGAGAAAAGGGAATTTCAGCCAGTGCAATTAGTTCCTGGTGAAATTCCCTCTTCATCACAACAGTTAAAGTTGCAGGGGCCCTGCCTTCTTTTTTATATGGTCACTCTAGTATAGTACCTAAAACTTTAACTGTTGTGATGAAGAGGGAATTTCACCAGGAACTAATTGCATACAAATGACACTGGCTGAAATTCCCTTTTCTCTACAACTGTTAAAGTTACATGAACCCTGTCCTACTTTCATATGGTCAGCCTCCAACTGATGGGATAACATTTCAGCAACAAATGTAAGTTTAAAAAAAAAAAAAACTGAAATCGGGGGCCCAACTCCCTCTCTGCCATCCCAGGGGTGGCGAAATTGCTGCTACCCAATCCCCTGATGGTCACAGAGCCACGAGGCCACAAGTAAGTGGGCCCCGGGCAGGAAGGCCGTGCACACCTCCCGCGGTCTTGGGATGTTCCTGAGACCTTAAGAAGAAACAGGTTTTCAAAGGGTTTATTTATTCCTTGGAAATCCTGTGCCTACCCACCCCCTGCCCCCAGGAGTCCCTGTACATCATTTGGATGCACAGGGACCCCTCGGGGACAATCCCAAGTCAAAAAGCTCAGTGTAGAAATTAGGGATATGCACTGGATCGGGTCCGATCCACGATCCGAAGCCAATCCAGGGGGAAATTGGATAAAATTATTTGATTTATCCGATTTCCGATTTCACCGCTGGATCGGCCGATCCAATCTGATCCGATCCGGAAAGGTTCCGATCCAGATCGGAAGGATTGGCGGATCGGTGGGCGCCCGCTGGTGCCCGCTGCCACTTCTATTGGTGGGCGCCAGTGGGTGCCCGCCGATGGAAGCGGACAACGGGGGCAGGGGGCGGCGGACGGGAGCAGACGGCCAGGAAAGGTAAGCAGGGGGGAGGGCCCCCCGTGCGCGCGCCGTTTACCTTCCATGGCCGTCCGCTACCATCCGTCGCTGGCCGCTACTACGAGCAGGCTTCGCGGCCTGCTCCTAGGTAGCGCGCCAGGTGATGACAACACCTGGCGCGCTACTCAGGAGCAGGCCGCGAAGCCCGCTTGCAGTAGCGGCCAGCGGCGGACAGGAGCGGACGTCCCCCGAAGGTAAGCAGTGGGGAGGGGGGAAAGGGGGAGGGGCCCCATGCGCGCGCCCCGCTTACCTTCGGGGGACATCCGCTTCCGTCCGCCGCTGGTTGCTACTGCGAGTGGGCTTCGCGGCCTGCCCCTAGTTATTGCGCCATTTGATCATCACCTGATGATGATCAGGTGATGATCACCTGGCACGCTACTTAGGGGCAAACCGCGAAGCCCGTGCGCAGTAGCGGCCAGCGGCGGACGGGAGCGGACGTCCCCCAAAGGTAAGCAGGGGGAGGGGGAGGGGACTTACCCCCCCGGGGCTGTCCACTTTCATCCCCTGGCACCCGCGGGTGCCAGCAGATGGAAGTGGAAGGCCCCGGGGCGGTAAGGAGTGCAGGGGAGGGGGCTTACCTGCTGGGGCCATCCACAGCGGATGGCCCTGGGTGGGAGGAGGAAGTTAGGCCCCCCTTACCCACCCGCTGCCATTTTTTCCCCAAAGACTTGCATTGGGGGAAAGCTTTCTTTCCCCTAATGCAAGTCTATGGGGGGGGGGGGAATGGCGGCCGATCCAAAAATCGGATGTCCGATTTTTGGATCAGGATCGGACCCAATCCGGTCCGGGGGGGCCTCCAATTTTGTCCAATCCAATCCGGGACAAAATTGGAGGTCCCAATCGGGGTCCCGATCCGATCTGGGGGGTCCGTGCACACCCCTAGTAGAAATGGCCTAAAAGTACAAACATTGTATCAGGAGTTAGAAGCTTTAAGGTATAAAGAGTTGTTACTTGGGGTGAGGAAAGCGTGATTTGCTGTATTAGTCATAATTGTCCTGCACTTGTTACAACTGTATTTATTCCTTTTAAGGGAACTAAGTGATTGGTCAAAGAGTTATAGACAGGTAGAGTTGTGGTTTAGAAAATCCATGTGTCTAGAAGAAGAGAATTGACCATATGAAAATCAGAAGTAATGTCCAGTTTAGGGATAAACAAATATGTCAGAAGGGATGAGACATTCTGGGAAAAGGATGGTCTAATCTGATAATGCAAACCAATGAATTTAGGTATTTTAAAATGAATTAATATGTATTAGGAGGGAGGTCTTTGACTTTGAGAAGGGTTTTTAAGTCTGAACACAGAGGAGGGAGATCTGTTTCCTTTCCCTCAGCCATGAGATCCGTGATGTTGCTCTGAGCCTAGAATGTAGGCCTCAGTGACTCCTTGGTTTTGCCTGAGAGAGAGGGAAGTCCCTTTGCAGGGAAAGGATCCCTTTGTAGAGTCAGCATGATGCAGAATTTGTAAATATGCAGCTACAAAATTTCTGAGTGTGTGATTTTGCTTTGCTTCAGTGAAAAGTTTGACTAAATGTTTTAATTTCTAAGTATAATCCCCGGGAATGCAAACAACCTGTTTCAAATCCTCAAGCTCACCTGCACCTACAATACTAGGGCCAAACTAAGGTTATTTGAGATGGGTGTGCCAGAGTATTTAAAAGTGAGGCCTCTGGAATTTTAGCCCAAGTTTTACCCTCTACACTGGTTGTCTTTGAGGCCAAGACTCAGGTCAGCCATTGCATATGGCATTAATGTAGGGTGGCCATATTAAAAAGAGGACAGGAATTTTAGCGGGTGTCATTTGTATGCATGCAGCACTGTGGCGATACCCCACATTTCTGTCTCCTTAAGTATGTGTAGTTTAGTGTGTTTGGAGAGTGCAAAATGTTGGACTGAGTGGGTGTGGCTGGTGATGCTGGAAAAGAGAGGGGGAGGAGTATATATTGTGTGAGGGACTGTTTTGGAGTTAGGAGTTGGTTAGGTAGAGGGTAGTTAGGTGGAATTAATGTAGGGTGACCATATTAAAAGGAGGACAGGAATTTCAGCAGGTGTCCTTTGTATGAATGCAGCACCTTTTGAAATTCCCTCTTGTTGACAACAGTTATAGCTGCAGGAGCCCTGCCCTCTTTTGTATCTGGTCACTCTAGTATAGCTCTTGAAATTATTGCTGAAATTCCCTTTTCAATACAATGTTAAAGATACAGCAGCCCTGTCTTCCTTTTCATATGGTCACCCTATCAAGTCTACCAAAAATCTGCTAACCGGAGGTAGTGAGCATAATTCTTGGTGGGCCATGGCAGAAAATGATATTCTCAGTCATTCATCCACTAGGTTAGGAATATGTGTAGAAACAATTATTGCTCCATATCAGCAAACACTGCTCAGATCCGCACCTACACAAACAAACATTTCAGCAATGTATGTATTTATTCAAGAGGTTATCCACTTATTTAAAAGATGAGGAACAGATCCCTAAATCCATGACATATGATCTCCATCCCAAGTTAACAGTTTTGGTAAGCTAAATGACAGTGGGTTGATGTTGTTCATGAGAAGATAGCTGTTGCTGAAGTAAAGGAGGAATCTCTTCTGAAGTTAGCCTGCCATTCTGTAAGAAGATATCAATGTTAATTAATTATATTTTTATTCATGCAGATACAAGGAAAGTTGTTCTTCATATATAATACAATGCTAGCATGTAGACACACTCCAAGGCCCTTTCCACACCAGGCAAAACGCCTGGGATGGACCCCAGCTGCTCCCTGTGAGTCCAGATGATGCACAGGGAGTCCCGAGGGTGGGGTGGGGGCAGGAACGGGATTTTTCCAGGTTTACCGTAACCTCAAAAATCCAGAGCATTCCATGGTCCCGGGAAGTTCTAGGGACAGTGGAAGAATGTGCCCACCCAACCCGGGCATAGCCACGCTTCATCACGAGGAAGCGTGGCTGCAAACAGGACACGGAGCTTCACTGCGGGGCTCCATGGCCATCAGGGGAGGGGGTGGCACAAGTTTTGCCACCCCCAAGAGGGCAGGAGGGAGGCGGGGGGCTGATCACGCATGTTGCATCTTTTTTTTTTACTTTGGTTTTTGCTCCTGCACTCTTCCAGGTAGGGAAACAAAACAAATGGATGGCGAAACAGCCCGGGAGCAGCCCGGGTCATTGCACCGGTGATGAGTTTTGATGGAGACAAATGCAGAAGTGGCTACTTCTGGATTCACCGGCCCTCCTGCCCTCTACACCCTGTGGTGTAGAAAGGGCCCAAAATTCAGCCATTCTCATGTACAGATTAAATGAATTCAAAACAAATACGATTCCCCCCTCACTAAGAGTATATACTCTGTGTGCTGACTCAGTCCTAAGGTTTATCTAGGCCAAAATTCTCTTCCCATGGTGGCCAACAAGTAGGACATAGTGGCCAACCAGAAGCCCACAAGCAGGACATGAGCACAACAGCATTTTTTTAGTTGTGCTACTCAGAAACTGGTATACAAAAAAACCCACTATATTTCTACCCAGTGTGAAGGAGAGGGACAGATGTGTGTTTGTGTGTCAGAGAGAGGTGTGTGTGTGTTTGGGGGGGAGATAGATACTTTTGACTTTAGCTTCCCCTAGCACCGGCTCCGCCCCCTCAGAGGAAAGCTCTCTTCCCTTCCTCTCCCCTCACTAACTGCACATGAGCATGTATGTCAACATGAAATGGAACTTAGCAGTTCTCACTGTGCCTTTTGGGAGAGAGAGAGAGAGAGAGAGAGAGAGAGAGAGAGAGAGAGAGCAGAGAAAGAGGAAGATATGACATACAACTTCTCCACACTGAGGGTTTTTGTCCCATGATTTTACCGAGGCTTCTGCTTCTGGATTCTTTGTGAGATAAAATCAGACTTTTACAAGCTCCCCTCCCCCAAACCTTTTTCTCCCATTTATCTAAAAGATCTATATGATTCATGAAAAACAATGCCATCTAATGGCTGTATGTATTGCACCAGGTCCTCTTTTCATATATGAGTCACAGCAGATACTTTTTCTTAGCTCATCATTTCCATTTCAAATAAAGCTGTGGAGATGCTTGGAAAACACAGGAGAGGTGTGGAGGTCGATGGTGACATGTAAAGGACCTGCAAATGTAGGGTGACCATATTTGGGAAACCAAAAAGAGGACAACCCATGGGGGAAGGGGGAGGGAGAGTGTGCTTTCCAGGACATCTGGAAAATGCAACAGTCCCCCACCATGCTAATGGTGACTGCCATTAACATGGTGGGGAAGAATTAGGCACTTTTCAGAGGCTCCAGAAAACATGCAGGCCTACCTAGATGAATTTTAAAGTGTTTTATTGGAATTTTAATGATGTACTGGTTTTATCTGCTTTTAATCAGTTTTTGTATTTTGTGTTTGGTGTTATTCCCTGCCTCGATCCGTTGGGAGAGGCGGGTGAAAAATAAATATATGATTATGATTATGATTATGATTATGATTTCCCTTTTTCTGCTCCAAAAGGGGCCTTAAAGGCCCCAAAAGCAGCAGAGGAGGGGAAAGTATGTAATTCCCGCCACCCCCTGCTCCTATTGTGGCTTTTCTATAATGTCCTGGAATGACATGCTTCCCCTTTAAGGACCCCATTGGAGCAGTGTGGGGAGTGATGCACCTCCAGAAAGCATGTCATTCCACCACCACCACCACCACATTAATGCTGGCCTTAAAGTGGAAAGTGTGTCATTCCAGGACATTATAGAAAATTATAGCAAATCCCCCCTGACACCCAGGATAGTACAAAAGCCAGGACAAATCTGGGAAAATCCCAAAAGTTGGTCAACCTATGAAAACTCCATGAGTAACCACTCTCAATGGCAGGATAAATGTCCCATGTGGAGAAGCCCATCATCTCCCTTTATAGAGGGATGTAGGGGTTTTATTTCATGCTATGTTTTCTTTGTGGAGATTAATTAGCTAAACTGTCATTGGCATTCTCCCAAGTCCTATGCCATAGGTTGGAGTCATTTATAGGGACACCCTATCAAATTCACAAACAGGAAGGAAGAGCTGGGAGGAGTGTATGCAAGTTTCATTTGGCTTCAATGGAGCTGAAGAAAAGAAAGAGAAGTCTTACCTGAGGCAGCAGTTAACATTCTGCCCACATATTCCGACACTTATTTCACATTCATCATATGTGCAATATGCTGGACGTGGAAATGCGTTACACAGCTTTTCAGTGTCTATAGGTTTCTGACCATTCCCTAGAAATAAAAAAGTGGCTTATTACATTAAGTTGAATCCATCCATTCATTCTGGTGCATTTAGTAGCATCAGTTCTTTCATCATGCATCTTTTCTTCCAGAGTACATTGGAAAAAAAGTTTGTTAACTTTTTTCCCATCAGCATTTCACTCCTCTTCTGGCTTCTGTAGGGGGACGGAGTGATTTCCCTCTCCTCCATTGACAAACGGAGCACAAGAACAAACAGCTGTTTCAGGTACACTTCGTGGCGTGTCACAAATTTGTGCCACGGAAATTTCAACCATTCTCATTCAATTGAATAGAAAAGGAATTGCTTCCAAAAAGAGATTCCAAGGAGAAGAAATTTCGGAGAAATTCTGACCAGTTTGGTTCAGGGTTCTTATGAGATCACTGAGGAATATGATAAGTGGGAGTCCTGTCTTCCATTGTACAGTCCTCTCTCTGTCGGCCTGCAGCTTCCTTGGGTTTCCCAACTCCCCGCCCAGGGAGAGACTTCATGAATGTATTCCTCCTGTAGGGATTTTTCAGTAGGGCTGTGTGTAGCCCTCTCAGCTTGCCTTGGAGGCCATTTTGAAGTGTCTGAAAGAGCCTCAGTTTGACTCAGGGTGCTTTGGGGCTGGGCCACCTCACTTGGGAACTGAATCTGAAGAGAGGATTGCTCCCGCCCATTGAAGCAAGACAGCCCTTGAGGGCTTCTGAGTGCCTGTTGCACTCATGAAAGCCAGGCACAAGTCCCACTGGGAGTCCATTGGACTCTTTGCCCCCCTCCCTCCCCCTGTCCTACCCTGGACCCAAAGCCACCACCTGCAGTGCTTACCTTTGCCATCCGTCACCTCCATTAGAGCCACAGTTCAAAAGTAAGATGGGGGCTCTATGGGTTTCATAGTTCTACAGCTGCAGACTACAGAAATGCCCCTTCAAGGCTGCTATAATTTGTGACCATTCAGTCCCCATCTTACTTTTTAATATCAGGTCTAATAGAGGAGGAGAGTGCAGCTTGGTGAGCAGCCAATGGATCTGGATGTGGATGAGTCCAACCATGCCCAATCAAGATTTCATTTTCTGAAGGAAGCAGTCTTTTCTCTAATAGCTTGCTTGATACTGCTTGTTTTGACTGAACTGGATTTACTAAGGACAGACAATGTCACATACACAAAAGGAAAGCATTATGAATAAGGTCTAGATATGTTGGATGCCAGCTATGCTTCTGTTTTCTGAAGTTGCCAAAATCTTTAACAAGGTTGTTTGTTCCATGAGATGAAATGTTCAACTCTTTGACACAATTTATTCATTGCACCACTTTTATATACTTAGTACCACTAAACATTGTACCTGTAAGAAGACATTTGACTGGCATGTTGACTCTTAAATGACGTACAACATAGTCTTGTCCCGTCTCACCATTTTTCTTTGACCTGTAATTCAGCCATTAGGAATTCCTCTTCAATCTACAACAAAGGTCCCCTCTACAAGGATCTGCTTTTGCGCCTGGTTAGGCGATTATGCGCATAATCGCTGAAGCGCATTTACGCCTAATACCTCTGCACGAGAGGCGGTGAGAGGTGGCGAAGCACATTAACGGATGACCAAAATGTGCTTTACAAGTAGTTAATGCGCATAAGTGCTTGTTCACATAGTCAAAATGCTCTTTAACGGCCGGAGCAAAATAAAACTTGCTGTTTAGCGCGCATTCGATAATGCACATAATCGGAGAGATAACGCGCCTCTACGCCCGATTTGCGCTCCGTTCTTGTAGAGGTAAATTTTTTTAAGCGCCTTGAAAGAGCTTTAAACCTCTCTTGTAGAGGCAGCCTTATAATCATGGTATTTCAGCTACAATGATTCAATTTAAAATTGCAATGGAGGACCAGAAGGAGATATTTTAAAAGTTGCTTCGAAGGCTGAATGTGACACATAGGCTACTAGACGGCCATTCTCCTTTTGGGTGATGTAATTCTATAGATCTTTCTCTTACGTCTGAATGTTTTGATTTTGATTTGGGGTGTGCATGCCAAAAAATATTGTCGTTTATCGTTATCATCATTTCGGACCAAAAAAGTTATCGTCTTCATTCATATCATAGGTGAACCGTATCGTCTTGACGATAATTATCGTGGAAAAATGATATTTTTTGCAGCCCTATTTTTAAAGAAAAAAATGCCTATAACTTCTGTATTTGGAAAGTTAGAGGCTTGAACCTTGGTCACATTGCTTATGGGGTATGCCTAAGTATGTGTATAAAATTTGAGATCGATCCCTCTAACCCTCGATTTTATATGAATTTTTAAAAGATCGTTTCCATCCTGAAAGGTCTGAATGAACACACGTGGCGAGCTGTCATTCTGAACTGTCACAACTGAAATGATCTTTAATAAATTCATATAAAATTGAGGGTTGGAGGGATCAATCTAAAATTTCTTACACATACTTAGGCATACCCCATAAGCACTGTCACCAAGTTTCAAGCCTCTAACTTTTAAAATACAGAAGTTATAGGCATTTTTATAGGGCAGTCCGATAAAATGATAAAATCACCCGAACATTATCGTCTCCGATGATTATCGTCGGCTTTTGTATCGTATCATCATCGTTAAACACATGCACAATAATTACCTTATCGTATCGTTAGCGTACATTTTAACAAAATGATACACATCGCTAATTTTGATAGCTGGCTTACCTGGAGAGGCCAAGAGCACTAATGAAAGAACAACAATGGCAAGGCCAGAAGTCTGCATGGTTGAAGCTGGATAAAGACCTCACTTCAGACAACAGGAGATGGAGTATTTTCTTCAAAGTGCTACCAATTTCTTGAATCATCCAATAAGCTGGATTCCCATCTATTTATAACTAGCTTTGATATACTTAGTCATGTGTATTAAAGTTCCTGATGCAATGTGTGTTGTGGTGGAAAATCTTGGTTCGTCATGCTCAAGAAGACTTGGTGTACCAGGAAGGAGATGTAAGATATGGTTCATAAAACAGAAGATAGTCAGAGTTCACTGTACTGGAAACATATTTTTTTCATTGATTTAAGTTATTTATTAATGGCCCCTGTCAGATGACACCGTTAACTTGCCTTTAACCCTTTTGTGGTTAGTGTGGTTGTGGCTCCATGGTTTACAGCTGACACAGGTTTTGCCTAACCATGTGCCACCACTAACCACAATGTGGTCAGCTTCACAAACCATGATGTGCAACGTGGTTAGCATGACTAACCATGGCTAAAAATGTCATCTAACACGTCCCTATGAATAAGGGGCCAAAGACATAGAGCTTCCAGTACCGAGCAGCTGAACTAGACAGGGCCACTCTAGCCGGAGGGCTCTGTCACTGCTCTGGACTGCCGCTAGACGGATACGCTCGCTGCAGCCGCCATTTTGTGCTTTCGCTTTAGTATTTTTGAGCAATATTTGGTCTACATAGTAGAGTGTGACCAGTGTATAACTTCTTAAATCCCCACAGGCAATTACCCAATATGAAGCAGGCGTTTCTCCTACCTCGTTGAGGTGCCATTACACCCCTCAGTTTCCGATTACTGCAGCGGCGCTGCTTGATGACGCGGCTCACATGTGCATTTCGGAAGGCTTCCACCTCCCATGAGATGACTGTAGAGGTATAGCAGGCATTGAAACTGACTACCCTCTCAAAATAGCTGATGACCCACTCAAGACAGCCACGGGAGCAGAGCAGCATTGTCGCACCATCGGGGAAAAGCAGCAGACTCCAAAACACTTGCGTACTTTCAAACAGCAGCAGGTCATTTTTCCTGTGGTGTGCTTAGATGGTGATGCAGAAAGCAAAGGAATGGCTCACTAAAGGGGCTGATGCATGTAAGTAATTGTTACTTACATTGCTGCCTGCACTAAAATGGCAGGTGCAAATGCCAGGGCTCTTAGCGCTACAGCTGCTAGGATACAGGCTGCATCGTTTGGAGGACTCAGGTGCTCAACTAACCACCTCAAGACCCCACCCGGCACGCCTGGGTGGGGGGAGGCTGATTGCAGGTGGGGTGAGAGATGAAGGTGTGGAGGTCAGCCATTGGTATCCTGACACATGGCACCACAGGGCGATGGGAGGGGGCACGGCTGTATAAACACGGCGCCTCCCACCAAAGCTCTCTTCGCTTTTCCGGCTACAGGGAGGCAACAACGTTCCTCCTGCGAAGAACGGGAGCATTCGCTGGGCCAGTAGGCCCCAGGTTTGAAGGGAGAACTGGCTAGTCTCCCTCGGGGTGGTGGGGCTAGGCGCTTACCGGACCAGCGAGGTAGCACAGCGGGTTGCTGGCGAGTCGCGGCCTGCCGGCAGCAGCAGCCACCAGACAGGGCGGAAGCCGGCGAATGGTTCAAAGCGTGGGCCAGGGCTGGAAGTCTCCCAGGAGTACTGGGAGCTCCAGGAGGTGGTGGTGCGAGTAATCAGGCTGCGTGGACAGTGGACGGCTGAGCCAGACAGCGGGCCTAGGCGCGTCATTTAGCTGGGTCCGGAGGGAAATTGTTAGGGCCCCACCTGGGGTTGCCGCGTGGCCTAGAGAGCTTTCAGTTGGGAGCGTGGGACCAGCGGCATGTGTTCCCAACCCAGGAAGGCACTTAGTGGAAAGGCTACTTGTGAAATTGGGGGCCTGAACAGCGTGTGATTCGCCTGTGGGGCATTTCCCCTTTAGGTGAAGGAGTACTAGGCAACCAGAGACTAGAGTGCATACACGCATTCCAGTTTTTTCCGTTATTGGTCTCATTAATAGCCTATTTTCATATAGATATAATATTAAAAATAGATAAATAAATAAATAAAATTTATGAATAAATATTAGTAGCAAAATAGGTATAAGTACAGATAGACACCTCTTCTCACGACACAGTTGTTGTGTTGTGAGTTTGTTGTGGTTTTTTTAAAAAAGGATCATTATTTGAGTGTTGGCCAGTGATTTGTGTGTATTTTGAATTGTCCTGGGGGTTTTCATTATGCCTCAAAAAAAAAGGAGTTGGGGAAAGAAGGGGAAAGGGAGAGCTCCCTGCCCCTCCTCAAAATGCACCAGACAAGTAAGTGATTCCTCATCAGGTGAGGATACGGACCCACAACTGGCTGTACTACTATTGCAGGTGCAAGCTATGGAGAAGGATAAGGGAATAGATAAACCACAGCAGACCATGGTAGGCACTGGTCTCCCGATTCCGACAGGATGATTTATTCTGATCTCTCTCACGTAGGCTAGACGCCATAGAGAAGACGCATAACAGCATGCCACAGCAGGCATCAGATCAGAGCAATGTGGCAACAGTACCAGCTTCCGCATTAATGGATCAGAGGGAGGAGGTTGGCACAGCTACACCCCTCTTACCCATCCCATACGGGACACCTGCAGGACCCAGGGCACAAGGTGAGCATAACCTGAGCATGACACCAGCTCCTCCACAGCCCACAGGAGCTTATACCCATCCATGGGGTTGGTTTCCATGGTTTGGTGGTGTGAGTTGTACACCTACAAACACAGGGAGCCTAACACCTCAGACAACAACACGGGACACACAAGCAGTTGGCCAAGGTGAGTTAACTAGCAGTGTTATGGTGACCAGTCCTCTAGTTAGGGCAACAGTCACCACTCCTCTTAGTGTAGGAGGGGCTGGGGAGAGGCATGGCAGTGCATCAGGTTATGAGGGGGTGCTGCCGCTATTTCCCCCAGTATACCTGTAGCCGCTGTGCAGCAGCTGCCCACATCCGAGGCCGCTTGTGCAGCTGTTTGGGAGGGCCGGCCGGATCGGCTGGCATGTCACATAGCCAGCCTAGTCAAGGTATTTCAAATAATTACCCAGTGGTAGAAAGGGATGCCATTCCCTTGGGAAGCACTTCTGCTCCTTTGGGTTACCACCTGCTTCCTTCTACAAGGGATAAGATTTGGAAGGGTGATTACATAGATATCTTTTCCTTACTCTTTCAAGAACTCAAGACCTCAGATAAGGACAAGTCAAGTGAGAAAGAAGCAGAAAAACTGAAAAGAAAGAGAGTCACTTGTACTTGGGCAAATTGGTTGCCAGGATTTCTGATATATATGGGAATGTTACAACAGCGCTTCCCCGGAAAAGGGGCCATTTTAACCAAGTACCTCAATATGATTTATCGAGCTTACTCGGAATATGAGGGCGGAGCTTGGCTGGCGTACGACGAATCTGTCCGTTGTCAAGCAGCTTTTGACCACACCCTGCAATGGGACACAAAAGACAATGACCTCTGGTTACAGTACATGACCCCTGCGAGACCAGGTTTTGGAGAACGGTCAGACAGTGGTCATGTATTGGCAAAACTACAGCCTACAACCACTTTTAGAGGAGGAGCAGGGCAGGCGGTTCAACACCGTCAGCTTTGCTGAGAGTTCATATCAAAAGGCTTTTGCACACGTCGACAGTGCCATTACAGGCACGACTGTTCACTGTGCTCAGGGCACCACCCTGCTTCCAGCTGTCCCAGGAATAGGAACAAAGGTGCAAATAGAGATAACCAGGGGCCTAAACAACAGGGTGGTCAACAACCTCCTCCCAAAGGGCCCCAGTCCAATCAAACTTGAGCCTCTCAAACAGTTGTTGGTCCGATATCCACAGCGCCGGGATGCTGCATATCTAGAGTCAGGCTTTACAGATGGCTTTCGAATTCCCTTTCAAGGTGTGAGGTCGGCAGCAATTTCCAGGAATCAAAAATCCATTTTTCTGTTTGAGCAATGAGTAAAGGAGAAGATTCAGACAGAAATTTCTGCCGGAAGGGTTCTTGGACCTTTTCCTACGCCGCCCATTCCAAATCTTAGAATGTCTCCTTTAGGCATAGTACCTAAGAAAACACAAGGGGAATATAGGTTAATTCATAACCTATCTTTCCCAAAAGGTGCATCGGTCAGCGATGCTATTCCTGAGCAGCTTAGTTCAGTGAAATACGCTTCGTTTGACTCTGCAGTCAATATGGTGCGCAGGAATGGACAGGGTGCATTGATGGGCAAATGTGATATAAAAGCGGCTTTTCGCATTTTGCCCATCAATCCAGCAGACTTCAATCTTTTGGGTTTCTCTTTTCAAGAACAGTTTTACATAGACCGGGCCTTGCTTGAAAAATTCAGCTCTTTTCTCGAATGGGCACTTAGGGACAGGACCAGAGAACTGGAAGTGATTCACTATCTTGATGACTTCCTGTTTTGGGGGCCAGCGTCCAACGACCATTGCGATTTCTTAATGCAAGAGTTTCATGCCCTTTCAGCCGAGCTGGGTGTACCTTTGGCGCATGAAAAAAAGGAAGGTCCCTGTTCAATCATAAAATTCCTGGGAATTGAACTTGATTCTATACAGCAGTGCTGCCACTTGCCGCAAGATAAATTGGATACCGTCAGGGAAAAGCTGTCAGCATTATACTATGAAAAGAAGGAGACCTTGAGGCAATTGCAAGAGTTAGTTGGACATCTAAATTTTGCTTGCCAAGTAATCACCCCGGGCAGAGCATTCTTGAGACAATTCTGTAGTGCCATGTCAGGCCTTCGATCACTTCATCATAGGGTGCGGATTACAGCCCCCATGCGGGAGGACACTGGAGTGTGGCTCGACTTTCTGCAGCACTTTAATGGAGTATCCTTTTGGTGGGGGGATCTGCTATTGGAGGCTGAGTTACAGGTTCATTCCGATGCATCTGGCTCTTGGGGCTTCGGTGTGATTTGGCAGGACTGTTGGTGCGCTGCGCCATGGCCTAGAGCCTGGACCATTTTGGGTGTGTGTAGTGACCTCACTTTTCTGGAATTTTTTCCAATTTGTGTGGCCGTGCATATATGGGCCCCCGAGATGTCCAACAATACCATCCACTTTTGGTGCGATAATTTGGCCACGGTGCATGTGATCAACTCCTTGTCTTCACGTAGCCCCAGAGTGATGGCATTGGTGCACGTTTTCACCCTGCACTGCCTGAAGCATAATATATTGTTCAGGGCTCATCATGTGTCAGGCTTGGACAATGATGTAGCTGATGCTTTGTTGCGTAATCAGATGCAGCGGTTTCGAGTCCTGGCCCCCCAGGCATGACAAATACCGGAGGTTATGCCACAGCCGCTATGGCAAATTGGAGGGATGAGGTAGAGCATGCCATGCTGCAGTCAGTGGCTCCTAGCACCAGACTGGCATATCAAAGGACAGGTAGGGAATTCCACGCCTTTAGGGCGGCTTCTCACCTCCAACAGTTATGGCCCATTCCAGTGGAGCACATTTTGCAATACTGTGTGTTTTCTCGTAGTAAGGGCCTATCTGCCAACACCATAGGTGGATCAGACCAAGGGTCCATCTAGTCCAGCATTCTGTTTGCGTAGTGGCCAAACAGCTGTCAATGGGAAACCTACGATTGGGATGTGAGTGTAAAAACACCCTCTCTCCCATGTTCCCCAGGAAATGGAGTACATAGGCTTACTGCCTCTGAACTCAGAGGTAGCATCTAGCCATCGGGACTAGTTGCCATGGATAGGAATGAGTAAACTCACCTGCGTTCAATTCAGTGGATGAGTTATTTATTGGTTTCAGATTTCTGTAAAACCATTTGCATTATGTTTTCTACTTCCAGCTCTTATAGTCCATAGCTTAAAAAGTACAGAGAAAACACCTGAAAAGTACCTGAAAAGTACAGAGAAAACAAATAAAATGAACTGAACTGAAGAGTACATCCAAGTTAGTACAGTGAGTTCTTCAGCAGCCATTGGGATGGATTGCTTTGGACCATTTTGGCCTCGAAGCAGTTTTTTTTTTAAAAAGATATGATGCACATATTAGTAAAAAGGGCCACAGTTGAAATCTTAACAAAGCTTCTACATTGGAGAAATTTCTGGATTCAGTTGGTCTGTACCAGTGGCCACTGAATTTGGATGGTTTCTCAAAGAGAACACTGGATCTGTCATGTCCAGTTCCAAAACACTCCTGTTGATTTGCTTTTTGCTTTTTGCTTTTTGTTTTTTCAGCTTAAAGACCATTTTCGCCAGTTTCATGCATAAAGTTTTTGAAAATAAATAAATAAATAACTGTATGGATAATGTGTGTGTGTGTGTGTGTGTGTGTATGTGTCTATGCATATTTTGCATGCAGTTTTCCAACTGTACACATCCAGTTTTTGAGTATCCTGTGAAATGGATTCCAAATTCTAAACGTTCAGATTTCTGAACCAAAAACTAGGGATGTGCACAGCCACCAAAATCAGATCGGAATTGTAACTTCTGATTCTGACCTGAATCAGATCAAATAAAATTATACCTGCCTCAAATCGCTTTGGATCCAATTCCGATGCGAAAATCGAACCGCCGATTCGAGAATCGGATGCCTATTTTTCCTATAGATTTGAAGTTTCGGGAAAATATGCCTATAACTTTGTCATTTTAAAAGATAGAAACATGAAACTTGGTCACAGTTCAGATGCCCGTAAGTAGTCGTGTCTAAGAAATTTCTGAAACATTGGTGCTGGCTTTCAGGCTGCTATAACTTTCTCATATCTCAAGATATGTACATAGAAGTTGGGGACCTTACAGATGAGCTGTTGGTAGTCATCTGTGGCCAATTTCAGAGGCAGAGGTGCAGTTGTTTACTTGCAAGGTACTTCTAAATAATTAGATTTTCCAGGAAATCCAGTCCATGCAAAGTGCTATTAATTTCTCATTTTCAAACATACACACATTAAAGTTGGGGACCTTACAGATGGCCTGTAAGTTGTCATGTCAGTGAGACAAAGCTGGTCTCAATTTTCAGTGTGGAAGCCAAGAACACACATTGGCCCTGCTAGGCATGCACATTGGTTCGAAAACCATTGGCAGTGTGAGATGCATGAGCATCCCCTCAATATAGGAGCCTAGGAAGAGGAGGATCCCTTGGGGTTCCTTCCATCAGAGTAGAAGTACTGAACTGTAAGCACAGCCAGGAAATAATGATAATCATAAGGATGATAAGGATGATAATAATAATAATAAGGCATAGATCCATGGGGCAGACCCACTACTCCACAATGCAGGCATATGGGTGGGCACAGAGAGCAGGCAGGCACAGGCAGGCACAGGCGGGCAGCTATGTGCTTGCGCATTGCAAGGGGATGCAATAGATCCGTGGGGTTGACCCACCAGATCTGGCTACTCCACAAGGCAGGCACTCAGTTCAGAAGCATCCACCTCTGCTTGCCGCTGCTGCTCCAGCAAAGAACAGCATGTAATTTTTACTGTGGGTGAGACAGCCTGCCTAGTACTGCTTGTTCCAGCAAGAGCACCACGCTCAGCCGGGCCCAAACACAGAGCTCCTTGTGCTGCCTTTTTTCATTGCACTGTAGTGTATAACTGAATATTAATGGAGGCACAGCCGTGCCTCCATTGTTAAGGGCCGTCAGTAAAAAACACATTCCGCCATGTTAAAGTGATAATTGGGGGGGGGGGTTGACATTCTAACAGCCATAAAATCAAAATTGTTTCATCAACCTTTCTGAAATTTACTGGTGCCAGAAAGAAATGTTTGTTTTACGTTACCTGAAAATTTCAAGAAGATTGGTGAAAGATTGAGGGAAGGAGAGCAGTTTAAGGTACAAAAGGAATACAAACCTGTCTCCCTGCTTTTGTAAAATTTACTTCCGGGTTGCGACTTTTGAGCTCACAATTTGCATAATTTCTAGAGCCTTATTAATTAATCCAGTGGTGGGGTCTTCTTCCTCCTTGAATGTAGTTGGTGGAAAGCTTTTCATTTTTAAAAAATTCCCTTGCGTTGACTTTTAAGGACTATTTTAATCTCTCATTCAAGTCAATGAGGTGGCCATCTTCCCTCATAGTGCGACACACACTCAGTAGCATCACTCTCCCCCCTCCCTCCTGCCTTAGAATGTGAGGTGGGTGAGTGAAATGGCCGCTGCCTCTAGCACAGACCTTTTGAGTAAAGAAGAAGAAGAAGAGTTTCTCTATTCTCTTCTGGAACATGCATTCCTTTGGCTCTGAGAGTATTTTGGGCTATCTTCATAAGGCCAGTTTGCTCTTTTGCTCCCTGGTGAAGCAGGGTGTGGTTCCTCTGGATCCATGGTAACTTGATCTTCAGATCTCTCCTGGGAATAGGTGGCTATACCTTTCTTTCTTTCTTTCTTTCTTTCTTTCTTTCTTTCTTTCTATCCCACCCCCACCCCAAACACACACAGTGTGCTCCTTCCCTCTTTTCTAAGAGTTTGGTCCATACTGGTATAAGTTGAACGCTTCAAACACTTCATTTAATTAATTTGGGCCGGTGTTAAGTTTTAAGTACAATGTTGAAACCTTTCAAAGTGCTTCTGGGCCTACAACATTGGTTTCGGCCTACTCACCCTGTTTTTTTAATAAGGTTTAGAAACAGTTGAGCTGTCGTTTATTTTGCATAGTGTACACATATGGATTTTCTTTCTAATCCTTGCAGTCTCCTTGCAGTCTACACTGGCTCCCTCCTTGATGTGTTTTTGAATGCAGACAAACACTTTTTTGTTCCAGGAGGCCTTTGGCAAATCATCTGGACCTCTGTCTATACCTTTGACTTTTAAATTGTTATGCATTTAAAATGTTTAAAATGCTTTAATATTGAAAAGTATTTAATTATATTTTTAACTTTTGTATATTTAGGCTGACCATATGAAAAGGAGGACAGGGCTCATGTCACTTTAACAGTTGTTGAGAAAAGGGAATTTCAGCCAGGGTCATCTGTATGCAATTAGTCCCTGGTGACGTTCCCTCTTCATCACAACAGTTAAAGTTGCAGGCACTATACTAGAGTGACCATATACAAAAGAAGGCAGGGCCCCTGCAACTTTAACTGTTGTGATGAAGAGGGAATTTCACCAGGAACTAATTGCATACAAATGACACTGGCTGAAATCCCCTTTTCTCTACAACTGTTAAAGTTACATGAGCCCTGTCCTCCTTTTCATATGGTCAGCCTAGTATATTCCTATTTATAGGTTTTAGCTGTATATTTTTTTAGTTTTGTAAGTCTGCCCTGAGGCTCAGCATTGGGCAAAAGGCAGGATACTACTACTACTACTACTAGTAGTAATGTTTCAGATTTCACTTCTGCATCTGATGTTCTTTTGCATTTACTTGTCTTTATAAACCATTCATATCATAAGACTTCTTGTGTGGTATGTTTTCATTGGTTTAACAAATTAAAAGGAGTATTCACTGTTATCATGCTTATGCTATAAAATCTATTTTCAACAGGCCTAGTAACTTCAAGAGTAACAGGGTTGGGGAAAATCCTCAATCTCTTTGCTATCAGAGGCACTGAGTAAGGGACCCCTGGAGATAATTTAGATTGACCCCAACCCCAAAACACTATTCCCCCTTCTGAAGAGATCTGGACCACAGACTACTAAAGACAAACAAAGTAGCAGGCCATAATAACAGTTCTCATGTGGCCATTTGCCTTATGAGGCAGGTGCTCTGCAGGCTACCAAATGGAGGGACTAACAGGCCATAAAGTTGCCTGGCTGGGTCTGCCAGAAATCCACCCTCAACACTCCTGGAAGGTCCATGTTCTATAGCACCTGCTGTCAGATGAACTTGAGGGAATCCCACCCTCCACCCCTGGGTTTAATTTACTGGCTTCTCCTGGCTGGACCTTGCAGGAAACTATAGGGACAGACAGAGCAGGCATCCATAGCACACTTAGAATGCTGAGACTGACAAATCTAAAAGCAAGTGTGTTGCTTTTCAAGAACCAAGGAAATTCAATGGGTCTTACTTTTGAGTAAATATCTAAGGATGGATATGCAGCCTGTGCAAGAACTGAGTAGGGTGACCATATTTGGGAAACCAAAAAAGAGGACACCTAGTGGGGGGGGGCAGGAAAATGGCTTTCTGGGGCCACCTTAAAGTCCCCAATTGGAGCAGAGGAGGGGAAAGCATGTCATTCTCACCCCACCCTACTGCTCCAATCAGTCCCTTTTCTATAATAACTGGGAATTACACATTTTTCCCTTTTAAAGCCTTGATTGGAGCAGTGGGAGAGAATGACACACCTCCAGAAAGTATGTCATTCCCCCCTGCCACGCTAATGGTGGCCTTAAAAGGGAAAGTGTGTAATTCCAGGTTATTATAGACTATTGCATAAAATCCCCCCTGACACCGAGGATAGAACAAAAACCAGGAGAAATCTGGGGAAATCATGACAGTTTTTTATCATTATTTATTATTGCATTTATATCCCACCTTTTTTCCGCCAAGAAACCCAAGGCGGCATACATAATCCTCCTCCTCTCCATTTTATCCTCACAACAGTAACCCTGTGAGATGGGTTGGGCTGAGAGTCTGCAACTGGCCCAAAGTCACCCAATGGGTTTCCATGGCTAAGTGGGGAGTAGAACCCAGATCTCCCAGCTCCCAGTCCAACACTTTAGCCACTAGGCCACACCCTAGTGGTCACCCTAGAATTGAGCCATGCCAAGTTGGAAGCAGATCGGTTCATGCCTTGATTTTTAGGATATTTTTTAAAAAAGTTTGACTTCAATTTTTTTTCTAAAATTCAAGGCATGAACAAATTTGCTTTTAACTTGGCATGGCTAAAGCCTTACTTAAGAGGTACCATGGTGCCAAGTTTCATCTCTTCATCTTTACTTTCTTTCTTTTTTTTAATGTACTGCTCAAGGCCCTAGACCCCAAAGAGGAGTATTGGGTTTGAAGTTTTAAAAATTCCTAAAACTCAAGGCATAAACAGATCTGCTTCCAAGTTGGCATGGCTCAATCCCTACTTAAGAGCTACCATGCTGTCAAGTTTCATCCCTTTATCTTTAAAAATGATGGAATTGTAAGCATTTTAGTTAATTAAAAAATTAAATTGAAGTTTTAAACATTTCTAAAAATCAAGGCATGAACGGATCTGCTTCCAACTTGGCATGGCTAAACCCCTACTTCAGAGCTATCATGGTGCCAAGTTTCATCTCTTTATCTTTAATTTCATTTTATAAACTTGTACTGCTCAAGGTCCTGGACCCCAAAGAGATTTCTGTTTGAACTTTAAAACATTCCTAAAAATCAAGGCATGAACGGATCTGCTTCATACTTGAGGATATTAGGTCACCTTGGTGGAAGACCTAGGCCCAACCTACACCAAGCAGGATATAGCACTATGGAATTGGTATGAAAGCAGTATATAAAAGGCAGGAGCCACATGACTGCTTTATAGCGGTATGGAAGTGCACTGACAACTGTTGGGGCCCATAAGACACATTCCATAACTGCTTTCATAGTCCTAAATAATGCTTGTTATGGCTCCTGCCTTTTATATACTGCTTTCATACTGCTTTCATACTGCTTTCATAGTACTATATCCTGCTTGGTGTAGATTGGGCCTAGGTCTTCCACCAAGGCGACCCAATATTCTCAGTTCTATATCCCAGTCAAAAATCTGACTAGAATGATAATCTGGAGGGCTCATTCAAAAAAAAACACCACGTTCTCCATCCATCTCCAAATGCTATTCTTGTCAACCTCTAGAAGTACACACTGCCTGTTATCAATCCTTTCCTTGCATTAAATCTACAGTGGTGTCAGGACTAGCAGTGGTGGTGAATGCTGAAAAGAAGGAGAAAAGGGGGGGCTTTTTTCTTCCCTTCTTTGTTACCCTGGTGTGCTGGGTCACAGCACAAAAGGGCATGAGTGATGATTGGAAATATATAGTACTCCAGAGGGGGATTTAAAAATCATCACCCTTCCAACTTGATTGCTTCAAACCGCCTCAATAACCAAGGAGGTGACCATGCCCTAGTTAGTGACAAGGGGTACCTAGGAGCAATCATGTCAACAACTCAGGTCATCTCCATGTCCTAGAGAACAAGAAGGATTTCAACAGGGCTGCCAGCTGTGTCAACAGGGAACTCCTTGGGGGCTATCAGGAAACTGGGAACAAGTGAGGAATTTGCTCCGTCAGATCATTTTTGCATGTTTCTCCTATCTACAGCCTGCAGAAATGAGTGTCAACCTGGACTTGTTTTTGGTTCAGAAATCTGTATGTTTAGGATTTGGAATCCATTTCAAAGAATACTCAAAGTCTGGATGCATACAGTTGGAAAACTGCATGCTATATATATATATATATATATATATATATATATACACACACACACACACACATACGAAACAGTTATTTATTATTTTAAAAAACTTTATGCATGGAACTGGTGAAAATGGTCTTTAAGCTGAAAAAAAAAAGCAAAAAACAGGTGTGCTTTGGAACTGGACATGACAGATCCAGTGATCTCTTCAGGAAACCATCCAAATTCAATGGCCACTGGTACAGACCGATGGAATCCAGAAATTTCTCCAATGTAGAAGCTTTGTCAGGAGTTCAAATGTGTCCCTTTTTACTGAAGCATGCATCATATCTTTTTAAAAAATCTACTTGGAGGACAAAGTGGTCCAAAGCATTTCATTCCCTTAGCTGCTGAAGAACCCACTGTACTAACTTGGATGTACTCTTCAGTTCAGTTCAGTTCAGCTCAGTTCATTTTATTTGTTTTCTCTGTACTTTTCAGGGTGTTTTTAGCTATGGACTATAAGTGCTGAAAGCAGGAAAAACAATGCAAATGGTTTAATAAAAATCTGAAATCAATCAATAAATTATATTCCCAATAGAGTAAACCCTGAATATCATCAGTTTTATGTACCATATCATACTTCTTCTTTCTGGTACACCATATCTTTCTGAAGCATAATGACCCTGAAGTTCCTGCGATGAAAACAAAGTGCATCAGAAACTTTAATGCACCCATGGAAGTATATATTTCCAATCATCACTCATGCCCTTTTGTGCTGTGACCCAGCACAACAGGGTAACAAAGAAGGGAAGAAAAAAGCCCCCTTTTTCTCCTTCTTTTCAGCATTCACCACCACTGCTCGTCCTGACACCACTGTAGATTTAATGCAAGGAAAGGATTGATAACAGGCAGTATGTACTTATTAGGGGTGTGCATCGGATCGGATCCGATCCACGATCCGAATCCGATCCGACCCAAAATCGGGAAAATCCGATCCGATCCGATCCGATCCGACCAACCTCTGATCCGATCCGATCCGATCCGACGAGGTCCGATCCGGATCGGACGCCATTTTGAATGCTTTTTCCCATAGCCAAGTATTGTTTTACAAAAACGCCTATAACTTTTTCATTTTTAAAGATAGAAGGATGAAACTTGGGCACATTATACACTGGTTAGGGATAGTTATCTGTGAGAAATTTCAGAAAGATTGGTGCATGCATTTTGTGGCAATTAATTTTTTAATAAATACCCAGGAATGCCTATAACTTTGTCATTTTTAAAGTTACACACATGAAACCTTGCCACATTGTAGATGGTACCTTGGGACCTACGTGTGTGAAATTTCAGAAACGTAGGTGCTTGTTTTGTGTGGCAATTAATTTTTAGAAAAATGGGTAGTAGTGGGGTAAATACATTTACACCTCCCATTTTTTTATTTTTGAAGATACAAACAGGAACCTTGGGCACATTACAGGAACCACTTGCCTTGATATGTGTGTGAAATTTCAGAAACATTGGAGCTTTCCTTGTGTGGCAATTAATTTTTGAAACAATGAGGAAAGAAACACCTATAACTTTGTCATTTTTAAAGTTACACACATGAAACTTTGCCACATTGTAGGTGGTACCTTGGGACCTATGTGTGTGAAATTTCAGAAACGTAGGTGCTTGTTTTGTGTGGCAATTAATTTTTAGAAAAATGGGTAGTAGTGGGGTAAATACATTTACACCTCCCATTTTTTTATTTTTGAAGATACAAACAGGAACCTTGGGCACATTACAGGAACCACTTGCCTTGATATGTGTGTGAAATTTCAGAAACATTGGAGCTTTCCTTGTGTGGCAATTAATTTTTGAAACAATGAGGAAAGAAACACCTATAACTTTGTCATTTTTAAAGTTACACACATGAAACTTTGCCACATTGTAGGTGGTACCTTGGGACCTATGTGTGTGAAATTTCAGAAACATAGGAGCTTGCCTTGTGTGGCAATTAATTTTTTAATAAATACCCAGGAATGCCTATAACTTTGTCATTTTAAAGTTACATATATGAAACTTTGCCACATTGTAGATGGTACCTTGAGACCTACGTGTGTGAAATTTCAGAAACGTAGGTGCTTGTATTGTGTGGCAATTAATTTTAGAAAAATGGGTAGTAGTGGGGTAAATACAGTTACGCCTCCCATTTTTTTATTTTTGAAGATACAAACAGGAAACATGGGCACATTACAGGTACCACTTGGCTTGATATGTGTGTGAAATTTCAGAAACATTGGAGCTTGCCTTGTGTGGCAATTAATTTTTGAAACAATGAGGAAAGAAACACCTATAACTTTTTTATTTTAAAAGTTAGAAGTCTGAACATTGCTCACTTTGTAGATGGGTTAGGGGTAGATATGTGTCAGAAATTTCAGAATGATAGGTCCAGGCATTTGATGGCTATGGAATTTTTAAATTAAATGTTTCAAAAAGTTTTCCACAGAGGCCCGGTCTTCCCCTCCCGCTTCCCGCGAAGAAAAGGAAACACTCTCTCGTCTCGATCCCTTTGATCCTTGCTACTAGTATCCATTACAGGGCTTGTGTTTCCTTTCCTACTTTCACTTTTTACTCAAGCAGAACGGCTGAGCCTAGCTGAGTTTTGCAGCCATGCGTGCAAGGAAGGATCACTCTGGTCTCGATCCCTTTGATCCTTGCTAGTATCCATTACAGGGCTCGTGTCTGCTTTCCTCTCTCGATCTCTTTGATCCTTTGTTCCTCCCCTTCTCCTCCCCCTCGCCGGCGTTGTGTGTGCGCCCCGCCGGTGACCTCGCGTGCGGGCCGGTTCCTGGGCAGCAGAGGCTCTGCCTGGCTGCTGTGAGGCTCCTGAAGGGCTTGCCTAATGCGGGCTGTTGTGCTCCGCTGGGCCGCGGGGGTAGGTTGATGATGAAGAGGATGATGGGGAGGGCGTTCAGGGAGCTGTGGCGGCCATTCAGGCCGCCACAGCTCCCTGAGGGGCGGCCTGAATGGCCCCTCTGCTCCAGACACCCGGCCTCGGCAGCCAGGATACGCTGCCAAGCCTGCCGCCGCCGCCGCCGCCGCCCGCGCGCGCGCACACACACCACCCGTCCATTATCATTTGGGCAGCCCTAATTAAGGAGCGCTCAAGAAATGGCGAAACCCCCTCTCCTTTTTTCTTAATTCCTTGCAGCTCCCACGATTTAACCCTTTCCTATCAGCTACAATTAATTAATAGTATGATGACCAGTACCAGGAGACTGGTGTGTACACAAATGTTTTTTTTTTTTAGGCTTGAGATCATAAAGAGGCAAATATTCTACCTACAGTATTGGAAGCAGTATGTTGGGAAACAAGATGCTTTTTTTTAGGCTTGAGATCATAAAGAGGCAAATATTCTACCTACAGTATTGGAAGCAGTATGTTGGGAAACAAGATGCTTTTTTTTAGGCTTGAGATCATAAAGAGGCAAATATTCTACCTACAGTATTGGAAGCAGTATGTTGGGAAACAAGGGTGACCATATGACAGTTAAAGCTGCAGGAGCTATACTAGAGTGACCAGATACAAAAGAGAGCAGAGCTCCTGCAATTTTAACTTTTGTGATGAAGAGGGAATTTCACCAGGTGCCGCATGGATACATATGACACCTGCTGAAATTCCCTTTTCTATTCCACTGTTAAAGCCCTGTATTCCTTTTCATATGGTCATCCTACTAATTACATTTTTAAAAAAAGTAATAATACCCCCGCGGCCCAGCGGAGCACAACAGCCCGCATTAGGCAAGCCCTTCAGGAGCCTCACAGCAGCCAGGCAGACCAAAAGGGAATTTCAGCAGGTGTCATTTGTATCCATGCGGCACCTGGTGAAATTCCCTCTTCATCACAAAAGTTAAAATTGCAGGAGCTCTGCTCTCTTTTGTATCTGGTCACTCTAGTATAGCTCCTGCAGCTTTAACTGTCATATGGTCACCCTTGTTTCCCAACATACTGCTTCCAATACTGTAGGTAGAATATTTGCCTCTTTATGATCTCAAGCCTAAAAAAAAGCATCTTGTTTCCCAACATACTGCTTCCAATACTGTAGGTAGAATATTTGCCTCTTTATGATCTCAAGCCTAAAAAAAAAACAACATTTGTGTACACACCAGTCTCCTGGTACTGGTCATCCTACTATTAATTAATTGTAGCTGATAGGAAAGGGTTAAATCGTGGGAGCTGCAAGGAATTAAGAAAAAAGGAGAGGGGGTTTCGCCATTTCTTGAGCGCTCCTTAATTAGGGCTGCCCAAATGATAATGGACGGGTGGTGTGTGTGCGCGCGCGCGGGCGGCGGCAGCAGCGGCGGCAGGCTTGGCAGCGTATCCTGGCTGCCGAGGCCGGGTGTCTGGAGCGGAGGGGCCATTCAGGCCGCCCCTCAGGGAGCTGTGGCAGCCTGAATGGCCGCCACAGCTCCCTGAACGCCCTCCCCATCATCCTCTTCATCATCAACCTACCCCCGCGGCCCAGCGGAGCACAACAGCCCGCATTAGGCAAGCCCTTCAGGAGCCTCACAGCAGCCAGGCAGAGCCTCTGCTGCCCAGGAACCGGCCCGCACGCGAGGTCACCGGCGGGGCGCACACACAACGCCGGCGAGGGGGAGGAGAAGGGGAGGAACAAAGGATCAAAGAGATCGAGAGAGGAAAGCAGACACGAGCCCTGTAATGGATACTAGCAAGGATCAAAGGGATCGAGACCAGAGTGATCCTTCCTTGCACGCATGGCTGCAAAACTCAGCTAGGCTCAGCCGTTCTGCTTGAGTAAAAAGTGAAAGTAGGAAAGGAAACACGAGCCCTGTAATGGATACTAGTAGCAAGGATCAAAGGGATCGAGACGAGAGAGTGTTTCCTTTTCTTCGCGGGAAGCGGGAGGGGAAGACCGGGCCTCTGTGGAAAACTTTTTGAAACATTTAATTTAAAAATTCCATAGCCATCAAATGCCTGGACCTATCATTCTGAAATTTCTGACACATATCTACCCCTAACCCATCTACAAAGTGAGCAATGTTCAGACTTCTAACTTTTAAAATAAAAAAGTTATAGGTGTTTCTTTCCTCATTGTTTCAAAAATTAATTGCCACACAAGGAAAGCTCCAATGTTTCTGAAATTTCACACACATATCAAGGCAAGTGGTACCTGTAATGTGCCCAAGGTTCCTGTTTGTATCTTCAAAAATAAAAAAATGGGAGGTGTAAATGTATTTACCCCACTACTACCCATTTTTATAAAAATTAATTGCCACACAAAACAAGCACCTACGTTTCTGAAATTTCACACACGTAGGTCTCAAGGTACCATCTACAATGTGGCAAAGTTTCATGTGTGTAACTTTAAAAATGACAAAGTTATAGGCATTCCTGGGTATTTATTAAAAAATTAATTGCCACAAAATTCATGCACCAATCTTTCTGAAATTTCTCACAGATAACTATCCCTAACCAGTGTATAATGTGCCCAAGTTTCATCCTTCTATCTTTAAAAATGAAAAAGTTATAGGCGTTTTTGTAAAACAATACTTGGCTATGGGAAAAAGCATTCAAAATGGCGTCCGATCCGGATCGGACATCTGGTCCGATCCGATCCGACCAGCCTCCGATCCGATCCGATCCGACCCCCCTGGTCCAATTCCGATCCGCTATCCGATCCGATCCGGGGGGTCAGTGCACATTCCTAGTACTTATGGAGGTTGACAAGAATAGCTCTTGGAGATGGATGGAGAATGCTGGGTATTTTTTTTAATGAACCCTCCACATTATCATTTTAGTCAGATTTTTGACTGGGATATGGAATTGAGGATATTAGGTTGCCTTGGTGGAAGACCTAGGCCCAACCTACACCAAGCAGGATATAGCACTATGGAATTGGTATGAAAGCAGTATATAAAAGGCAGGAGCCACACGACTGCTTTATAGTGGTATGGAAGTGCACTGACAATTGTTTGGGCCCATAAGATACATTCCGTATATTGCTTTCGTAGTCCTAAATAATGCTTGGTACAGCTCCTGCCTTTTATATACTGCTTTCATACCAATTCCATAGTGCTAAATCCTGCTTGGTGTAGATCTGGCCCTAGACTAGGAACCACATGGTGTTCATGGCCCTGATACTTCTACTGGGCAGTTCAACAACTTTTAGTACCGTCAACCATGATATCCTGGACTCCCTGATGGGACTAAGCCTTGAAGGTGCAGTTTTGAAAATGCTTTGGTCCTTTGTCTCAGACTACGTCCAACAATTGCTGCTGGGTAGGGATGCGGGAATCAGTGATGATCAAGGACATCAATATTCTCCTGTTTTCACATCTTAGCTGGGTTTGTAGCATGTGACCTTATTTCCTTTTCTTTTTTGCACTCAAAAAAAGGTTCATTTTTAAAGTGTATGTCCAAAATATGCACTTCCTTCTACTTAGGCTGAAGTGTGAATGTGCTTTAAAAAATATTTTAAATTGGTAAGGGGTGGCTTGTGCTTCTGGGGAGAGGCCTAGAAGGGAATGACCTGGATCATCTTCAATGATGATTCAGCTTGGAGATGCCCCACCCATCTCCAAGCTGAATATTTGGCTAGAGCTTGCCAGAGGACGGCTTTCTTAGATATCATAGAACCATAGAATCATGGAATAGCAGAGTTGGAAGGGGCCTATAAGGCCATCCAGTCCAACCCCTGCTCAATGCAGGAATCCATCTTAAAGCATGCTAGACAGATGGTTGTCCAGCTGCCTCTTGAATGTCTCTAATGTGGGAGAGCCCACAACCACCTTAGGTAGTTTGTTCCATTGTCATACTGCTCTAACGGTCAGGAAGTTTTTCCTGATGTCCAGCCAGAATCTGGTTTCCTGTAATTTGAGCCTATTATTCTGTGTCCTGCATTCTGGGATGATCAAGAAGACATCCTGGCCCTCCTCTGTGTGACAACCTTTCAAGAACTTGAAGAGTGCTATCATGTCTCCCCTCAGTCTTCTCTTCACCAGTCTAAACATGCCCAGTTCTTTCACTCTCCCCTCATAGAGCTTTGTTTCCAGTAGGGGTGTGCACGGACCCCCCGGATCGGATCAGGACCCGGATCGGGACCTCCAATTTTGTCCCGGACCGGTTCGGACAAAATCGGAGGCCCCCCGGACCGGATCGAGTCCGATCCCGATCCAAAAATCGGAAATTTTTGGATCGGCCGCCATTTTTTTCCCCATAGACTTGCATTGCAATGCAAGTCTATGAGGAAAAAATGGCGGCGGGTGGGTAAGGGGGGGCCTAACTCCCTCCCCCCCCCGGGGCCGTCCGCTGTGGACGGCCCCGGCAGGTAAACCCCCTCCCCCGCGCTCCCTACCCCCCCTGGGGCCGCCTGCTTCCATCCGCTGGCGCCCGCGGGCGCCAGCGGATAGAAGCGGACGGCTCCGGGGGGGGGTAAGCCCCCTTCCCCGCCACTTACCTTCTCGGCACGTCCGGCGCCGGCGGCTACTACCAGCGGGCTCCACGGCCTACTCTCGAGTAGCGCGCCGGGTGATGACATCACCCGGCGCGCCACCCTGGAGCAGGCCGCGGAGCCTGCTGGTAGTAGTAGGCGCCGGCGCCGGACGGGAGCCGCCGGGCCGGGCAGGTAAGGGCCCCCCTCCCCCCTCCCCCCTCCGCGCGCCCCCTCCTCCCCCCTCCCCCCTCCGCGCGCCCCCTCCTCCCCTCCACGCACCCCCTCCTTACCTTTCCGGCCCGGCGGCTCCCGTCCGGCGCCGGCGCCTACTACTTCCAGCAGGCTCCGCGGCCTGCTCTAGAGTAGCGCGCCGGGTGATGACATCACCCGGCGCGCCATCCTAGAGCAGGCCGCGGAGCCTGCTGGGAATAGTAGGCGCCGGCGCCGGACGGGAGCCGCCGGGCCGGAAAGGTAAGGGCCCCCCTCCCCCCTCCGCGCGCCCCCTCCTCCCCTCCACGCACCCCCTCCTTACCTTTCCGGCCCGGCGGCTCCCGTCCGGCGCCGGCGCCTACTACTTCCAGCAGGCTCCGCGGCCTGCTCTAGAGTAGCGCGCCGGGTGATGACATCACCCGGCGCGCCATACTAGAGCAGGCCGCGGAGCCTGCTGGGAATAGTAGGCGCCGGCGCCGGACGGGAGCCGCCGGGCCGGAAAGGTAAGGGCCCCCCTCCCCCCTCCGCGCGCCCCCTCCTCCCCTCCACGCACCCCCTCCTTACCTTTCCGGCCCGGCGGCTCCCGTCCGGCGCCGGCGCCTACTACTACCAGCAGGCTCCGCGGCCTGCTCTAGAGTAGCGCGCCGGGTGATGACATCACCCGGCGCGCCACCCTAGAGCAGGCCGCGGAGCCTGCTGGGAATAGTAGGCGCCGGCGCCGGACGGGAGCCGCCGGGCCGGAAAGGTAAGGGCCCCCCTCCCCCCTCCGCGCGCCCCCTCCTCCCCTCCACGCACCCCCTCCTTACCTTCCCGGCCCGGTGGCTCCCGTCCGGCGCCGGCGCCTACTACTACCAGCAGGCTCCGCGGCCTGCTCTAGAGTAGCGCGCCGGGTGATGACATCACCCGGCGCGCCACCCTAGAGCAGGCCGCGGAGCCTGCTAGTAGTAGTAGGCGCCGGCGCCGGACGGGAGCCACCGGGCCGAGAAGGTAAGTGCCCCCCTCCTCCCCCCCCCGCTGTCCACTTTCATCGGCGGGCGCCCGCTGGCGCCCGCCAATGGAAGCGGCGGTGGGCGCCAGTGGGCGCCCGCCGATCCGCCGATCCGCCGAACCGGTTCGGAGCTTTTTCGGACCGGTTCGGATTGGATCGGCCGATCCAGCTGCGGGATCGGAAATCGGATAATTTATCCGATTTCCCACTGGACCGGACTCGGATCGTGGATCGGGTCCGATCCAGTGCACATCCCTAGTTTCCAGATCCCTGATTATCCTTGTTTCTCTCCTCCAGTTTGTCTGCATTCTTCTTGAAGTGTGGTGCCCTGAACTGGATGCAGTACTCAAGATGGGGCCTAACCAGTGCCGAATACAGGAAAACCAGTACCTTGCACAATTTGGAAGCTATACTTCTATTTAATGCAACCCAAAATAGCATTTGCTTTTTTGCAGCCACTTCACACTGTTGGCTCATAATCAGCTTGTGATCTACAACAATTCCAAGATCCTTCTCGCTGGTTGTACTGATTAGCCAAGTATTCCCCCATCTTGTAATTGTGCATTTGGTTTATGTTTCCTAGGTGTAGAACTTGGCATTTATCCCTATTAAATTTCATCCTGTTGTTTTCAGCCCAGTGCTCCAATCGATCAAGATCATTTTGAAGTTTGTTTCTGTCTTCCAGGGTATTAGCGATCCCACCCAATTTTGTGTCATCTGCAAATTTGATAAGCATTCCTTACACCTCCTCATCCAAATCATTAATAAAAATGTTGAAGAGCACTGGGCCCAGGACTGAGCCCTGCGGTACCCGCTCATTACCTCCCCCCAGTGTGAAAAGTTAACATTGATAAGCACTGCTGGATCTCTCAGAATTTTTGATACTATTTCCCCATGTTCTTCTTCTGGAGTCCCTGACGGGGTTGGGCCTTTTGCAAGTGGTCCAAGCCTCTGTCTCAGGACATGTCCAGAAACTGATGCTTGGTAGGGATGCCAGAATCACTGAAATGGTTCAAGTTAGGGATACAGTGAGTGCCTGACTGGTCCTAGAAGCCTTGCAACCCTCCCCCCCAATATCTGCCCCCCAGACCCAATTGGGTATGCCAAACATTAATGCAGACCCCCACCCAAGCTCTCAGAAGGCCCAGGTGAGCGCATGACAGCTGCCCTCCCATGCTGAAATGTGTGGGTGCATGGAGGATAAGATGTAAGCAAGCACAATTTGTGACATTGCACACCATCATGACTGATCATGGGACATGTCAGATTAGGGATTAGCCTTAACTTCCAATTTCCTGGCTTTGTCACATTTAAACCAATGTAAGAAAGCATTATCTTCTGAACTTTTAAACAGGCAGTGTTTTTTTTTTATTATTATTGAATATGCATGCATATCACACCTGGTCTAATGCCATCCCCTCACTTTTGCTTTTTGATCTCTCAGAATTGTGCAACTGGGTTCCTCCTTTGTTTTACTATTATTTTCCTCCTGCTCCTTCCAAACTATGCAGAAATGCACCTATATGTTGTCTCGCCTTGTCAATTTCCTTGTATGTTACCAGCTCCACTTTGGGGCTCCCAGACAATGAAATGGAAAAGCAAAACAACACATATCAGACAGCCAAATCTGTGCACTTATGTAAGACTGGAATAATAATAATAATAATAATAATAATAATAATAATAATAATAAAATACCCATTTCCAGAAATTTCAAGAGCCCCCTCCCATTAAAAAAAAACCTCACCACATTTTGCACTTCTTAAATCTCGACTGGCAATTACCCAATATGAAGCAGCCATTTCTTCTATCTTGTTGAGGCGCCATTACACACCTCAGTTTCCAATTACTGCGGTGACGCTGCTTGATGACGCGGCTCGCTTATGCGTTTCGGAAGGCTTCTGCTTCCTGTGAGATGACTGTAGAGGTATAGCAGGCATTGAAATTGACTACCCTCTCAAAATAGCTGATGGCATCTGCCGGACATGGTAGACCCAATCAAAATGGCCATGGGAGCAGAGTGGCGTTGTCGTGCCGTTGGGAAAAAGAAGCAGACTCTGAAACACTTCTGAGCTTTCGAACAGTAGCAGATCATTTTTCCTGTGGTGGGCTCAGATGGCGATGCAGAAAGCAAAGGAATCACTCACTAAATGGGCCAATGCATGTCAGTAATTGCTACTTAAATTGCACCTGCACTAAAATGGCAGGTGCAAATGCCAAGGCTCCAAGTGCTAGAGCTGCTGGGATATGGGATGGATCATTTGGAGGACTCAGCTGCTCAGCTAACCAGTTTGTGGTTGGTTTGTGATTAAAGAATCCTTAGCCACAAAAGGGTTAAATGTGTCAAGTGCTAGAATTCCGCACGTGGTTAGCATTAACCACAGATGAACATGGTTAACCTGACCACAAAGCCCTGAGTGTCGTCTGAACAGACCCAAACCGTTTGTACTTTGTTTCCAAATTTCAGCCATTGTTGCAGTTCATGTAGGGTGACCAGATAAAATCCAGGTCAGGGCTCATGCAACTTTAACAGTTGTAGAGCAAAGGGAATTTCAGCCAGTGTCATTTGTATGCAATTAGTTCCTGGTGAAATTCCCTCTTCATCACAACAGTTAAAGTTGCAGGGGCCCTGCCTTCTTTTGTATCTGGTCACTCTAGTATAGTGCCTGCACCTTTAACTGTTGTGATGAAGAGGGAATATCACCAGGAACTAATTGCATACAAATGACACTGGCTGAAATTCCCTTTTCTCAACAACTGTTAAAGTTACATGAGCCCTGACCTGGATTTTATCTGGTCAACCTAAGTTCATGGCTAAAATAAATGAACTGAACTAAAAAATACATCTACAACAAATAAAATGAAATGAACGGAAGAGTACATACAAGTGAGTGCAACAGTCTCTCTACCAGGCATAGGAACAAATTGTGTTGGAGTGATTTCTCCTACATGTAGAGGGTTTTTTTGGTTCTTGGTTTTTAAGGTATGATGCAAAATTTAGTAAAGAGGAGCCATGTTTGAAATCCTCACCAATCTCTAGGTTGGTGAAATTTCTAGATTCAGTTGACCTGCATCCTTGGTTAATGGATGGGGATGGTCTGCTAAGCATTGGTAGTCCAGTTCCACAGAGCTCTTCTTTTGCCCCACCTTATCTGTACCAGTTCCACATAGGAGTTTTAAAAGGGGGGGGGACAACTGTATGGATTTTTCTTAGTGTGTTTTAAAGTTGTGCACATTTTAGCAGGCATTTTTCAAAGTGAATATAATGACCTATAGCCTGTTCTGTGGAATGTAGTCCAAGACCTGAAAGGTGCAGATTTCTGAACACAAAATATGCCTGGATGTACAACCATTTCTGGGTGGTGCAGACTAGTGAGATCTCTCCCCAGATAGGACGCAATGGCGCCATGCATAGGGAGGACACACTGGCATCACGTGTCAGGAGGACACACTGGTGTCAATGCCAAGGAGCATGCAGTGCAATGGAGCGCAGCAACAGTTCTACACTCTGCTCCTGGGCCCCGGTAAGTCCAGCCCTCCCAGGCACTGTATGCTGACCCAAACATATTTAGTGGGACTATTTGTTGCAAATGTTGAACCAGATCATGTGCCAGACACTTTCAACTTTTGGTCAATATCCTGCCCTTCAAAGGTCCGATGTTTTCTTACAGTGTGTTTATACAAAATATACTGTTCACTCCCCACAATCCCTTTAGAATACATCATCTCATCAAAGTGATAGAGGAGCAGAAAAGGTTTAGTTTGGCTGTCTTGAACTCCTTTCAGATGAGATTAGTTTGCAATCCTATACCACTTGGGGGTAAACTGTAGTGAATTCAGTGCCACTGACTTCTGAGAAGCCATGTATAGGATTCAAGTGTAAACCAACCTTCTCCAGCCTGGTGCTCTCCAGATATGTTGCACTGTAACTCTCATGTTATGTGTTATGAGGAAGACAAAAATCATTTGATCATTAATTTTAAAATATTACTTACACATGAAAGTATTCCGTAGTAGCTCTGCCTTTGATCTCACACTGCTGAACACATAAGAGAAATCCCCAACACTATATATGATATTCAATAAACAGACATCCTATGTGATGTGTTGAAAACTAATGTTGACCTCTGAAGGACTATCTGGATTAGGTATGCAAGATTCATTCTTTTCTTTTTTTTAATACCTCTTTATTTCATTTTCTTACGCAACATCATTTAATCCATCTTAACAATAATATTCACCACAATATCCAATATATATTTTCCCCATCCCCCCTCCTTGCCCCCCCCTATTTTTCTTCTGGCTTGTCTCTTTTTCTTCATTCGCTCTTCTCTTTCTTTCTTTTATTTTCATGAGTCCCATAGCTTTTTATATGCATCCGCCATAGTTTCCCTGTTTGGTTCTTTTTTCATATGTTCTATATATGCTTTTCAGACCATTCTAAAGGTATCTCTTTTCTTCCCTCCCCCCCCCCCCCGTAGACTCTGAGTTTCTGCATGAATTTTTCATTTATTGCAATGTTCCATAAGTTTTTACCCCACATTTTGATTGTCAACATCCTGGATGCATTTGGATGCTATCAGGTGCCTTGCTGCTGTCAACATGAACCCAATTAGAGTTTTACCTTCTAACCCTCTGTTTAATATACATATTCAACAGAACTAGCTCTGGTTTTCTTTTTATCTCCTGATCCTTAACTTCCTCTATTTTTTGAAATAACTGTTTCCAAAATTTCTTAACCTTTTTGCATTTCCACCACATATGTATTTGGGTCCCCTTGTCTTTGAACCCTCTCCAGCACATTGATGTCAGATTTCTGTCTATTTTTGCCATCTTCACTGGTGTCAGGTACCATTTTGTGCTATTTTTAAAGCCCCTTCCCTTATCCTTGTTGAGGTTATTTGGAAGGGGAATTTCTGCCTTTGATCTCAAACTGCTGAACATGTGAAAGAAATCCTCAGTGTTAGTCCCCCAACACCATATATGATATTCAATAAACAGCGCACGGGCCGGGAAGGTAAGCAGGGGGCACGCGGAGGGGAGGAGGGGCACGCGGAGGGGAGGAGGGGGGCCCTTACCTTTCCGGCCCGTCCGCTCCCGTCCGGCGCCGGTGGCTACTACCAGTGGGCTCCGCGGCCTGCTCCAGGGTGATCACCCGGCGCGCTACTCGAGAGCAAGCCGCAAAGCCAGAATGCTGCATGTGTGTTTGTTTTCTATTATACATCTGCAGCCTCCCAGACTACCTGCACTTCCTGATGCAAAAAAGCCCTATGCTAGGAAATGCCACATGCTTTCTTCCGCTGGGCTTTAACCAAAGTGTGGGAAGCTAAAGAGTAGGGATGTGCACTGGATCGGACCCGATCCACGATCCGAGTCCGGTCCAGTGGGAAATCGGATAAATTATCCGATTTCCGATCCAACAGCTGGCTCCGCCGATCCAGTCCGAATCGATCCGAAAAGGCTCCGAACTGGTTCGGCGGATCGGCGGGCGCCCACTGGCGCCCACCGCCGCTTCCATTGGCGGGCGCCAGCAGGGGGGGAGGAGGGGGGCGCTTACCTTTCCGGCCCGTCCGGCGCCAGCGGCTACTACCAGCGGGCTCCGCAGCCTGCTCCAGGGTGGCGCGCCGGGTGATCACCCGGCGCCCTACTCTAGAGCAAGCCGCAAAGCCAGCTGGCGGTAGCCGCCAGCACCAGACGGGAGCGAACGGCCCTAAAAGGTAAGCAGTGGCGGGGAAGGGGGCTTACCCCCCCCGGAGCCGTCCGCTTCTATCCGCGGGCACCCACGGGCACCAGCGGATGGAAGCGGACGGCCCCAGGGGGGGAGGGAGCGCGGGGGAGGGGGCTTACCTGCAGGGGCCGTCCACAGCGGATAGCCCCGGGGGGAGGGAGTTAGGCCCCCCCCTCACCCACCCGCCGCCATTTTTTCCTCATAGACTTGCATTGCAATGCAAGTCTATGGGGGGGGGGGGAAATGGCGGCCGATCCAAAAATTTACGATTTTTGGATCGGGATCAGACTCGATCCGGTCCGGGGGGCCTCCGATTTTGTCCGAACCGATCCATGACAAAATTGGAGGTCCCGATCCGGGTCCCGATCCGATCCGGGGGGTCCGTGCGCACCCCTACTAAAGAGAGGATTGTGCAATGAAAGACAAGGCGCTCGTACACACTCTTCCGACACCTCCTAAGGGAGGTAAGCACAAAAATGCTGAACCCAACCCATGTGAATTTCTTCAAAATATTGTTCACCTTCTAATTTTTTTTTCAAACAATGATGTATTTTCTCTCATAGCCAGTGAGAACGTTCAACATAATGTTGGAGAAATTGTCAGCATAGAATAAATTATAATGTGAACATTGACTATGCAATTGGGGATGTAGGAATTGAGTACAATCCATCCTGTCAGCGTTTCACAGATGTAATGGACTCAGTTGTTTCTTTGTTTTAGTTTCACACGTGCAAAAATGCCCAAATTCACCCAAGATGTGCAAATTTCCCTCAAATGTGCATTTTCACATTTTTGTATTGGGGAAATGCATTCTGTGTGTGTGGGTGGGTGTTTTGTATAATGAAATTTGCACAAAATTCCCAAAAGTTAGAAAAAATGGTTTGCAAGTCTTTGGAATCTGCTCTGGAATCCATGGGTGGGATTCATAAAAAGCTGAACTCATTTAGTTCTCTTGCGGGTATCTCCCACGCCCCTAAATGCAATACAATACAGACAGAGTACCTCTTTCTGATTGGTAAAAGCCTGCAATATTTCAGAATAAAATCATCCTAGGACATTGTGTCCAGAGACTTCTTTAGGGCGTTGTTTAATTTTTTGTAAAAAGGAGACATCTATAACTTCCTTATTTCTTTGCAGAACTGGATGGAAAGAGGTCATGGATAGGGGATGTTTTTGTTTAGGGTGCACACTAAAGCAAGATTCTGTTCAGACACCATTCAGCTCTTTGAATTTAAGCAACAGGTATACATCAGAAGAGCAATGCAGGATTTGACCAGAGTTCCATCTAGTCCAACATTCTGATAAGATAGGGGCCAGCAAGCTTCCTGTAGGAAAGCATTATTGGAGGCTGTATGTCCGTGTATAACAGTTGTTGGAGAACATCAGCAAAAGATAAACATTCTATGCTAGTTATTAGCTATTTTTTTCAGGCCTGGTATCATTTCTTCATATTATTGCAGCACTATGAGACACCAGCCTACAAATATATTACAATAATTCACTTTATCTGTTAAAGACTTGTGATACAATATCAAAGTTAGCTCCTTTCTCTTTTATTTGCAGCTTTAATGGATTGCTGGTGAAGGGATACTTCTTGGCTTGCAATTGTACTGAATATGTGAAAGGGTTAGGGTTATAAGGACTTGTTAGCATAGTATAGGGTGAAAAGCTTTTGGGGCAAAGGATGGGTTTAAAGGGATGTACATCTGATGGGGTTACATTCCAGTGACAAATGTAAGTTTAAAAACAAAAAACCTGATATTATGGGCCCAACCCCCTCTCTGTCATTCCAGGGGTGGCAAAATTGCTACTACCTCCTCCCCTGATGGGCACAGAGCCACAAGACCATGAGTAAGTGGGCACCAGGCAGGAAGGCTGCGAACACCTCCTGCAGCCTTGAGACATTCCTGGGACTATGGGAAGAGCACAGTCTGAACACAGAGGAGGGAGATATCTTTCTTTTCCCTCAGTCATGAGATCCATGATGTTGCTCTGAGCCCAGAATGTAAGCCTCAGTGACTCCTTGGTTTTGCCTAAGAGAGAGGGAAGTCCCTTTGCAGAGAAAGGATCCCTTTGTAGAGTCAGTATGAGTGATGCAGAAGTTGTAAATATGCAGCTACAAACTTTCTGAGTGTGTGATTTTGCTTTGCTTCAGTGAAAAGTTTGAGGAAATGTTTTAATTTCTAAGTGTAATCTCCGGGAATGCAAACAACCTGTTTCACATCCTCAAGTTCACCTGCACCTACAAAACTAGGGCCAAACTGAGGTTATTTGAGATGGGTGTGTCAGGGTATTGTTGTGGCTCTACAACTTCTCAAGCCCATTGAAGACAATAAAGAGACTTTTTAGGAAAAGACAATCTTTTATTTTACAAATGATCCCTTCTCTCCCTTTGCAAGGAGGATAAAAACTTAGAAAGTGTTTTGCCCGAAGGCGTAATTAGCTAGGCAAGCAATGCAGTTGATCTATCTGAAAGAGAATAAGAGTCACATTAAGAGGAATCTGTCTCTAAGCCCTTTCGAGCTAGAAGCCTTTCCGAGCGACAAGCTCGGTGACGCCTCGTCAGTTGCTTGAAATGAGCTCTCTTGACTTTCCTGCGAAAAATAGGATCTTTCAATTGGCTTCTGTCTAAGCTCTCAGATGAGGGACTCTTATCAGGGAGGTTACAGCCCTCTCCCAGGACATTATCTACGGAGGAAGCCATGGGAACCTGCCCTCCCCCTGGTACGAACTGGCCAGCCTCCTGCAGTTCAATCTCTGACTCAGAATCGCTGTCTGACATTCCTTCGCCCTGCGCAAGGGGGGAAGAAGTAGACACAACAGGTATTTAAAAGTGGGGCCTCTGGAATTTTAGCCAAAGTTTTACCCTTTACACTGGTTGTCTTTGAGGCCAAGACTCAGTTCAGCCATTGCATATGGCATTAGGGTGACCATATTAAAAAGAAGACAGGAATTTCAGCAGGTGTCCTTTGTTTTTTTTTTTGTTTTTTACTCCCTCTTTATTACATTTTCTTATCCAACAACATATAAATCATTTTAACAATAACCACCAATATTGAATATAATTTCCCCCTTTCCCCCTCATCCCCCCCCCACAGTTTTTCTTCTGGCTTGTCTCTTCTTTTATTTTTTTCCCTTCTTTCTCTCTTCTTTTTTCTTTCTTTTATTTTCATAAGTCCCATAACTTTTTATATGCTTCTGCCATATTTTCCCTATTTGGTTCTTTTTTCATATACTCTATATATGCTTTCCAGTCCATTCTGAAGGTATCTCTTTTCTCCCCCCCCCCCGTAAACTCTGAGTTTCTGTGTCAATTTTTCATTTATTGCAATGTTCCATAATTTTTTTCCCCACATTTTAATTGTCAACATCCTAGCTGTCTTCCATTTGGATGCTATCAGATGTCTTGCTGCTGTCAACATGTACCCAATTAAAATATGGCATTAATGTAGGGTGATCATATTAAAAAGAGGACAGGAATTTTAGCAGGTGTCCTTTGTATGCATGCAGCACTGTGGCGATACCCCACATTTCTGTCTCCTTAGGTATGTCTAGTTTAGTGTGTTTGGAGAGTGGAGAATGCTAGACTGAGTGGGTGTGGCTGGTGATGCTGGAAAAGGGAGGGGGAGGAGTATATATTGGCTGAATTCGGACAACACAATAGTCAACGGTGAGGTAATAATAAACTTTACAGTTGTTCATCTAGGGGTACTCCCCACACAACGTGGTAATAAATAATCAACTGTGGTGTGGATTAGGATCAACACTGAGTTGGCTATGGCAGCATTCGGAGAACACAATAGTCAATACAACTGACGATTATTTCCCCACCCCAGTTGCTTATTGTGTCGTCCGAATTCAGCCATTGTGTGAGGGACTATTTTGGAGTTAGGAGTTGGTTAGGTAGAGGGTAGTTAGGTGGAAGATAGATGTGTTGAGCTGTGTGTTCTGGTCAGGAGTGTGTGAAGAGTAAATAAACATAAAATGTTAAGGCTGTAGGGTTATTACTAAGATTATTAGAATCATTAAGAATAGGCAGAATTTGAAAGAACTGTAAACAACAATAAACATTTTCTTTTATCTTTGCTACCACAAACCATGTGTCAGCTTGGCTTTGTCACCTGCTCTATTAGTTTATAAGGAAACACATATCATTATACCTTCTGCCCAATATAATCACAGAAGAACCTTTTCAAAACCCCAGTACCTTTTCCCTTTGCTATCAGGGAAAAGTGGTATGTATTTTACCCTTCCCTCCGGTGTTTAAGTGGTGGTGCTTAGAGGGGTGTGCTCATCTAGGGTGACCATAATAAAAAGAGGACAGGAATTTCATCAGGTGTCATTTGTGTGCATGCAGCACCTTTTGAAATTCCCTCTTCATCACAACAGTTAAAGCTACAGGAGCCCTTCCCTGTTTTGGATCTGGTCATTCTAGTATAGCTTTTGAAAATACTGCCAAAATTCCCTTTTCAATACAATGTTAAAGATACAGCAGCCCTGTCCTCCTTTTCATATGGTCACCCTATCAGGAAGTCTCCCAGCCATCTGCTAACCAGAGGTAGTGAGCATAATTCTTGGAGGGCAATGGCAGAAAATGATTCATTCATCCATCCACTAGGTAAGGAATATGTGTAGAAACAATTATGGAGTACCCAGAGATCTTGTCAACTTTGCAAATTGAAAAAAATGCTCCAAATCAGCAAACACTGTTCAGATCTGTACCTACACAAACAGAAACATTTCAGCAACGTATGTATTTATTCAAGAGGTTATCCACTTATTTAAAAGAAGAGGAACGGATCCCTCAATCCATGACATTTGATCTCCAACCCAAGGTAGTACTTTTGGTATGCTAAATGACGGTGGGTTGATGTTGTTCATGAGAAGATAGCTGTTGCTGAAGTAAAGGAGGAATCTCTTCTGACATTAGCCTAGCGTTCTGTAAGAAGATATCAATGTTAATTAATTATATTTTTATTCATGCAGATACAAGGAAACTTGTTCTTCATATATAATACAATGCTAGCATGTGGACTCACTCCACGGAGCCTGGGATGGACGCCAGCTGCTCCCTGTGAGTCCAGATGATGCACAGGGAGTCCCAAGGGTGGGGTGGGGGCAGGAATGGGATTTATCCAGGTTTACCATAACCTCAAAAATCCAGAGCATTCCATGGTCCCGGGAAGTTCCCGGGACCGAGGAAGAATGTGCCCACCCATCCCAAGTAAGTGTGGCTGCAAACTGGACATGGAACCACACTGCAGGGCTCCGTGGCCATCAGGAAAGGGGTGGCACCAGTTTCGCCACCCCTGGGAGGGCAGGGATGGGGGTGGGGGGCTGATCGAGTGTGTTGTGGTTTATTTATTTATTTATTTATTTATTTACATTTTTGCACAAGAGCACTCCTGCACTCTGTCTGCGTAGGGGAATAAAAGCAATGGAGGGTGCAGTGACCCAGGAGCATCCCAGGCCGTTGCGCTGGTGATGTGTTTCGATCACGATGAACCCAGAAGTAGCTACTTCTGGATTCACCAGCCCACTGGCCCTCTACACCCAATGGTGTAGAAAGGGCCCCAGACTCAGCGAACCTCATGTACTGATTAAATGAATTCAAAACAAATAGAATTCCCCCCACTGAGAGTATATACTCTGTGTGCTGGCTCAGTCCTAAGGTTTATCTAGGCCAAAATTCTCTTCCCATGGTGGCCAACAAGTAGGACATAGTGGCCAACCAGAAGCCCACAAGCAGGACATGAACACAACAGCATTTTTTCAGTTGTGCCACTCAGAAACTGGTATACAAAATTAACACGATAGTTCTACCCAGTGTGAAGGAGAGGAACAGATGTGTGCTTGTGTGTGTGAGAGAGGTGTGTGTGTGTTTGGGGGGGGAGATAGACACTTTTGGCTTTGGCTTCACGTAGCACTAGCTCCGCCACCTCAGGGGATATCTCTCTCCCCCTCCTCTCCCCTCACAAACTGCACATGAGCATGTATGTCGACATGAAATGGAACTTAGCAGTTCTCACTGTGCCTTTTGGGGGAGAGGAGGAAGAGGAGAAGGAGAGAGAGAGAGAGAGAAACAAGAGAAAGAGGTAGATATGACATACAACTTCTCCACACTGAGGGTTTTTGTCCCATGATTTTACTGAGGCTTCTGCTTCTGGATTCTTTGTGAGATAAAATCAGACTTTTACTAGCTCCCCTCCCCCAAACCTTTTTCTCCCATTTCTCTAAAAGATCTATATGATTCGTGAAAAACAATGCCATCTAATGGCTGTATGTAGAGCACCACATCCTCTTTTCATATATGAGTCACAGCAGATACTTTTTCTTAGCTCATCATTTCCATTTCAAATAAAGCTGTGGAGATGCTTGGAAAACACAGGAGAGGTGCTGGAGATCGATGGTGACATGTAAAGGACCTGCAAATGTAGGGTGACCATATTTGGGAAACCAAAAAGAGGACAACCCTTGGGGGAATGGGGAGGGAGCGTGTTCTTTCCGGGACATTTGGAAAATGCAACATGGTGACTGCCATTAGCATGGTGGGGAGGAATGAGGCACTTTCCAGAGGGTCCAGAAAACATGATTTCCCTTTCTCTGCTCCTATAGGGGCCTTTCTATAATGTCCAGGAATGACATACTTTCGCCTTTAAGGCCCCAATTGCAGCAGAGGAGGGGAAAGTATTTAATTCCCGCTGCCACCCTGCTCCAGTCGGGGCTTTTCTATAATGTCCAGGAATGACATGCTTTCCCCTTTAGGACCCAACTAGAGCAGTGGGGGTGTGATGCATCTCCAGAAAGCATGCCATTTCCCACCACCACCACATTAATGGTGGTCTTAAAGGGGAAAGGCTCTCCTCTGCAGGACACCTAGCCCTCAAGGAATAGAAGGGGGAAATAAAAAGGAACTCCTGTCACTTCTGACTGTGACTTAGACAGAAACAACATTACAAGGATAACAAAGGTGGACTTTGCTGGGCTTAAGAATCTTCGCGTTCTGCATTTGGAAGAAAATCTAATTAGTGTGATAGAACGTGGAGCGTTTCAAGATCTAAAACAACTAGAACGGCTGCGCCTGAACAGAAATAAACTGCAAGTCCTTCCAGAGCTCCTTTTTCAGAACACACTGAAGCTAACCAGACTAAGCTGGCACCACGCCCTCGCTCAAGAAGGAATTTACAATCTCAAGAAGGAATTTACAATCTACAAGCCATGAAAGGGAAGGATCAAGCACACAGGGGATGATGATCAGCTGAAGAACTTGAAGTTGTGATTTCTGGATGCTGTGCTTATCACCACAGTTAGCATGTAATGATGATCACCCAAAGAATTGAGCAGGGCAGATTATTTTTCATGGCATATCAATTGAGAGGTACCACCACTGGGGAGCGCCGAGAGGGACGACACGGCGCCTCAGAACGACTCCTCTTTTGGCGGGAACCTGCGAAGAGCCCCGCAAAACGGCGGCTTGTTAAGCGGAAAGGTACCTATTTAAGGCAAAGCGTGCCAGAGGCAGCGCGCCTCGGCAACGCGCTGAGTGTGGCGCTGAGTGTGCACTTGGCGCTGCACTTAGCGTCGCACAGAGGAGTCACCCTACTGCCTGTACCTGTTGAAACCAGCAACCAGCAGCAAATTGAAATTTTATACTATTGTTTTATTTGTATATCTTGACTATGTGCCTGGGGAGCTCAAGGGGGCAAGGGGGTGCCCACATAACTGTGGTCACAGGTAGGGGGAGGTATGGTGTTGGGGGAGAAACAGGCCAGATGAGGAGAAGAGGGGGTAGTTGCCTTAAAACTATCCCCTTTTCTGGTTCTTCCCCCAACCGGGTAGTTCCTGGCGGCCTTACCAGCTTGCCCTTGGGGTTGGTGCTGCTGCTGCTGAATGCCAGGTCGGTCCAAAATAAAATCTCCCTCATCCATGATTTGATTGTGGATGAGGGGGCTGACCTGGTATGTATTACTGAGACCTGGGTGGGTGAACTGGGAGGGGTTACTCTCACTCAGCTTTGCCCCCCTGGGTACTTGGTGCAGCACCAGCACCGACTTCAGGGCCGGGGAGGGGGGGTTGCCGTGGTCTATAGAAATACGATCTCCCTTTCTAGGCTTCCTGTTCATTCGAGTGCTGGTCTTGAATGTCTGTACTTTGTGTTGGGTACCCGAGACAGATTAGGGATTCTGCTGGTGTACCGCCCACCCCACTGCCCAACAGTCTCCCTGCCTGAGCTGACGGAGGTTGTCTCGGACCTGGTGTTGAGGACCCCCAGGATGGTGGTCCTGGGGGATCTCAACTTCCATGCGGAGGCTCCTGCATCTGGAGCGGCTCAGGACCTCATGGCTGCCATGACAACCATGGGACTGTCTCAACATGTCATCGGCCCTACGCATGTAAAAGGACATACTCTTGACCTGGTTTTCTCGGGTGGACAGGAGGATGGTGATCTGAAAGTGGGGGAACTAACATCTACCCCCTTGTCATGGTCAGATCACTTTCTATTGAGGTTTAGACTTTCGGCATCCTTTCCCCTCTGCAAGGGTGGGGGGCCTATTAAAATGGCCTGCCCCCGGAGGCTAATGGACTCCAATGGATTCCAGAGGACTCTGGGGGATTTTCCTGCTGATATGGCCGGTGCTCCTGTCGAAGCCCAGGTCGCTCTGTGGAATGCAGAGATGACCCGGGCGGTTGACATGATCACACCCAAGCGCCCTCTCCCTATGAGCAGAGCTCGGCCAGCTCCTTGGTTTACACCTAAGCTGAGGGCAATGAAGCAAAAGGGGAGATGGCTAGAACGCAAGTGGAGGAAAACTTGTGCTGAGTCTGATCGGACACGGGCTAGAGCTCATTATCGAGCCTACTCTGTGGCGGTGAGGGTGGCGAAGAGACAGTTCTTCTCCACCAGCATTGCAACTTCACAGTGTCGTCCGGCGGAGCTTTTCCGGGTGGTTCGTGGCCTGCTACACTCTGGGCCAGGGCAAGAGATGGTGGAACCCTCGGTAGCATGCTGTGACGAGTTTGCACGGCACTTTGAAGATAAAGTCGCTCAGATTCGTCTTGAATTGGACGCCACGCTTAATGCAGCTCCGCTAGTAGAGGCGTTCAGAGCACCGTCTGATCCAGTTTTATTGGATGAGTTTGAGTTACTGAGGCCTGAGGATGTGGACAAGGTGCTTGGCCAAGTCCGGTCGACCACTTGTGTGCTTGACCCTTGCCCGTCGTGGCTAATTACATCAAATAAGGATGGGACCGCTGGCTGGGTCCAGGAGGTTGTAAATGCCTCCTTGAGAGAGGGAGTGGTGCCGGCCTTGTTAAAAGAGGCGGTAATCAGACCACTCCTGAAAAAGCCTAACCTGGACCTGGAAGATGTTAACAACTATAGGCTGGTGGCGAACATTCCTTTCCTGGGCAAGGTGCTTGAGCGGGTGGTTGCAGGACAACTCCAGACACTCTTGAATGAAACAGATTATCTAGATCCATTTCAATCAGGTTTCAGGCCTGGTTTTGGAGCAGAAACTGCCTTGGTCGCCCTGTGGGATGACCTTTGCCGGGAGAGGGACAGGGGGAGTGCGACCCTGTTGGTTCTCTTGGACCTCTCAGCGGCTTTCGATACCATCGACCATGGTATCCTTCTGGATAGGATGTCTGGGCTGGGAGTTGGAGGCACTGCGCTGCAGTGGTTCCGCTCCTACTTAGATGACCGTTTTCAGAAGGTGGTGCTGGGGGATTATTGCTCTGTGCCGTGGCATTTAAGCCATGGGGTTCCACAGGGCTCTATTTTATCCCCTATGCTGTTTAACATATACATGAAGCCGCTGGGAGAGGTTATCCGGAGATGTGGGCTGAGATGTCACCAATATGCGGGTGACACCCAGCTCTACCTCTCCTTTTCAACAAACCCAGGTGAGGCAGTGGCTGTTCTGAATCAGTGCCTGAGCACGGTAATGGACTGGATGAGGGCTAACAAACTGAGACTCAATCCAGACAAGACGGAGGTACTGTTAGCGGGTGGTTCGTCTGTCCGGCGAGGTGATGTTCACCCTATTCTGGAGGGGGTTGCACTCCCCCTAAAGGATCGGGTCCATAGTTTGGGGGTGCTCTTGGATCCAGAACTGTCGCTTGAGGCACAGGTGAACTCGGTGGCAAAGAGCACCTTTTACCAGCTTAGGCTGATATACCAACTGCGCCCTTATCTGGACAGAGATAGCCTAGCTACAGTTATCCATGCTCTCATAACCTCTCGTTTGGATTACTGCAATGCGTTATACGTGGGGCTGCCTTTGAAACCGGTCCGGAAACTTCAGCTGGTACAAAACAGGGCAGCCAGATTGTTAACGGGGACTGGCCAACGAGACCATATTACGCCAGTCCTTTTCCAACTTCACTGGCTGCCGATCCAGGTCCGGGCCCAATTCAAAGTGCTGGTACTAACATTTAAAGCCCTAAATGACTTGGGGCCAGGATATCTAAAGGAACGCCTCCTCCCATATGTACCTGCCTGGACCCTAAGATCATCTACAGGGGTCCTTCTCCGTGAGCCCCTGCCAAAGGAAGTGAGGCAGGTGGCCACTAGGAGGAGGGCTTTCTCTGCTGTGGCACCCCGGCTGTGGAATGAGCTTCCCAGAGAGGTTCGCCTGGCACCTACTTTGTACTCTTTTCGTCGCCAGGTGAAGATCTTTTTATTCTCCCAGTATTTTAACAGTTAAATTAACTCAATTTTAATCCTTGCTGTTTTAAATTTGTATTTTAATCTGTATTAATTCCTGCTGCTTGGTTTTATTCTGGTTGTGTTTTTATATTGTATGTTATTCTGTGTTTTTAGATTGTGGCTTGTTTTATATATTTTAAAATGATTTCATGGTTTTAATTTTTGTGAACCACCCAGAGAGCTTCGGCTATGGGGCGGTATAAAAATGCAATAAATAAATAAATAAATAAATTCCAGGACAATCTAGAAAATTATAGAAAATCCCCCCTCACAGCCAGGATAGTACAAAAGCCAGGACAAATCTGGGAAAATCCCGACGGTCAACCTATGAAAACTCCATGAGTAACCACTCTCAATGGCAGGATAAATGTCCCATGTGGAAAAGCCAATCATCTCCCTTTGGAGAGGGATGTAGGAGTTTTATTTCGTGCTATGTTTTCCTTGTGGAAATTACATACCTATGCTTTCATTAGCATTCTCACATGAGAAAAGAAAACATAGCTGATTATTTTCTTCAGTAAAATCAATATACATTTGCCTATGAAGAAAAGAGGCTGAAAGTAAAGAAAACATATTTGCTTGCTCATAAGGCAGCTAGTAGAAAGTTCCATACTTTGCCACGTGAGGAAAAAAAAGGGGGATTAGCTCTTCTAAGATTTTGCCTTCCCACAAGTACAAATAGTGCAAATGAAAGAGAACATACATTTTTTCATCTGCTACACCGATAGCAAAGCAGCTAACCACTCTTTTTTTATATATAGAAAGCACAATTAATCTATGGCCCTGTTCGGAAGACACCTTCGAGGGAGGGGCAGCAGCGGCGGCTAGCAAAACCGGACAGCCTCATACTTCGGGAAAGCAGAGTCCTGCATGCCACCGCGATCGAGCCAAAGAGACGCCGATCCAGCCGCCATGCCATGGTCTCTCCACCTCCTTGGTCGCTCATCCCCGTCCCAGCCCCAAACGCCGCTGCTCGCCGTCTCCTCAGACTCACCCACCTTCGCCCTCTTTTTCTCCACACCGCCACTCACCAGAGAGAACCGCTCAGGAAGACACCTTAAACCATGGCTTTAATCATGGTGGTTAAGCCAGAAAGCCAGGACATGTAGAGAAGACACCTTCAACCATGGATTTAACCACAGTGAAAAGGCAAAAAAGCATTATTCACCATTGTTAAAGCCATGATTTAAGGTGTCTTCAGTACATATCCGGGCTTTCTGGCTTAACTACTATGGTTAAAGCTGTGGTTTAAGGTGTCTTCTGAACAGGACCTATATTTCTTATCCATATTTTCATTTTGTTTTTACATTGTACTAGGGTGACCACATGGAAAGGAGGACAGGGCTCCTGTATCTTTAACAGTTGCATAGAAAAGGATATTCCAGCAGGTGCCATTTGTATGCACACTGAACCTGGTGAAATTCCATCTTCATCACAATAACTAAAGTTGCAGGAGCTATACTAGAGTGACCAGATACAGAAGAAGGCAGTGCCCCTGCAGCTTTAACTGTTGTGATGAAGAGGGGATTTCACCAGGTGCTGCATCCATACCAATGACGCCTGCTGAAATTCCCTTTTCTATTCAACTGTTAAAGTTACAGGAGACCTGTCCTCCTTTCCATATGGTCACCCTACAATCATTGCACCTTGAAAGTAGGATAAACAATACCCAAAGCCATCCTATGCCATAGGATGGAGTCATTTATAGGGACACCCTCTCAAATTCACAAACAGGAAGGAAAAGCTGCAAGGAGTGAATGCAAGTTTCATTTGGCTTCAATGGAGCTGAAGAATAGAAAGAGGAGTCTTACCCGATGCAGCAGAAACTATCCGACCCACACTTTCCGACACTTACAGGGCAGACTGCATAGCTGCAAAACGTCTCTCGCGGAACGGCTTCACATTCTTTTCTGTTTGTTATCTCTATCACATCTCCATTCCCTAGAAATAAAAAAGTGGCTTATTACATTCATTTGAATCCATCCATTCATTCTGGTGCATTTAGTAGCATCGGTTCTTCCATAATGTGTCTTTTCTTCCAGAGTACATTGGAAAGAAAGTTTGTTAACTTTTTTCCCATCAGCATTTCACTCCTCTACTGGCTTCTGTAGGCGGACGGAGTGATTTCCCTCTCCTCCATCGACAAATGGAGCACAAGAACAAACAGCTGTTTCAGGCAGGTACACTTCGTGGCGTGTCGCAAATTTGTGCCACGGAAATTTCAACCATTCTCATTCAATTGAATAGAAAAGGAATTGCTTCCAAAAAGAGATTCCAAGGAGAAGAAATTTTGGAGAAATTCTGACCGGTTTGGTTCAGGGTTCTTATGAGATCACTGAGGAGCATGATAAGTGGGAGTCCTGTCTTCCATTGTACAGTCCTCTCTCTGTCAGTCTGCAGCCTCCTTGGGTTCCCCAACTCCCCACCCAGGGAGAGTTGGGGAATGAATGTATTCCTCCTGTAGGGCTTTTTCAGTAGGGCTGTGTGTAGCCCTCTCAGCTTGCCTTGGAGGCCATTTTGAAGTGTCTGAAAGAGCCTCAGTTTGACTCAGGGTGCTTTGGGGCTGGGCCACCTCACTTAGGAACTGAATCTGAAGAGAGGATTGCCACCGCCCATCAAAGCAAGACAGCCCTTGAGGGCTTCTGAGTGCCTGTTGCACCCATGAAAGCCAGGCACAAGTTCCACTGGGAGTCCATTGGACTCTTTGCTTCCCCTCCCTCCCCCTGTCCTACCCTGGACCCAAAGCCACCACCTGCAGTGCTTACCTTTGCCATCCGTCACCTCCATTAGAGCCACAGTTCAAAAGTAAGATGGGGGCTCTATGGGTTTCATAGTTCTACAGCTGCAGACTACAGAAATGCCCCTTCAAGGCTGCTATAATTTGTGACCATACAGTCCCCATCTTACTTTTTAATATCAGGTCTAATAGAGGATGAAAGGAACAAATGGCAAAGCAAGGTAAGTCCTGCGGGTGGCAGCTCTTTGTCCAGGAGTGGGAGCAGGGGGAGGGAGGGGGAGCAGGGGGAGGGAGGGGGAACAGGGAGTCCAGAGGATAACTGGTCAGTCTTGTGTCTGGCTTTCCTGGTAGCCTGCCACGCAGTTGCACGGCAGTACCCAGAAACCCGCAAGGCTGAACTTTATGTCAGTTAAGACATATTTAATTTCTGGATCCTCCATTGTGCATCCACAAGGGTGGATGGGCTCACAGCTTTATCAGGTGTTCAGCGAGCCACAAAGACGCTCGCATGGCACCGCAAACTGGGGCGGGCAGTGGCTGCAGCTTGGTGAGCAGCCGATGGATCTGGATGTGGATGAGTCCAACCATGCCCAATCAAGATTTCATTTTCTGAAGGAAGCAGTCTTTTCTCTAATAGCTTGCTTGATACTGCTTGTTTTGACCAAACTGGATTTACTAAGGGCAGAAAATGTCACATACACAAAAGGAAAGCATTATGAATACGGACTAGACTCGTTGGATGCCAGCTATGCTTCTGTTTTCTGAAGATGCCAAAACCTTTAACAAGGTTATTTATTCCATGAGATGAAATGTTCAACTCCATTACACAATTTATTCATTGCACCACTATTATATACTTAGTACCACTGAACACAGTATCCGTAAAAAGACATTTGACTGGCATCTTGACTCTTAAACAACATAGTCTTGTCCCCTCTCAACTTTTTTCTTTGACCTGGTAATTGAGCCATTAGTAATTCCTATTCAGTCTTCAACTTATATCCATGGGATTTCAGCTGAACTGATTCAAATTAAAATTGCAATGCAGGACCAGAAGGAGATATTTTAAAAGTTGCTTCGAAGGCTGAATGTGACACATGGGCTACTAGATGGCCATGCTCCTTTCTGGGGTTATAATTCTATAGGTCTTTCTGTTATGTCTGAATGTTTTAATTTTGATTGCTAGCTTACCTGGAATGGCCAAGAGCATTAATGAAAGAACAACAACGGCAAGGCCAGAAGTCTTCATGGTTGATGCTGGATAAATCAGACAGCAAGAGAGGGAGACTTTTCTTCAAAGTGCTACCAATTTCTTGAGTCATCCAAAAAGCTGGATTCCTATCTATTTATAAATAGCTTTGATATACTTAGTCATGTGTATTAAAGTTCCTGATGCAATGTGTGTCATGGAGGAAAATCTTGGTTCATCACGCTTCAAAAAGACTTGGTGTACCAGGAAGAAGACGTAAGATATGGTATACATAAAACCGAAGATATTCAGAGTTCACTGTATTGGAAACATTATTTTTTCATTGATTGAAGATATTTATTAATGACCTCTTTCAGATTACACCATTCACCATGCTGTTAACCCTTTTGTGGTTAGTGTGGTTAGAGCAGCATGGTTAAGAGATGACGCACGTTTTCCCTAATGTGGTCAGCTTCAATAACCATGATGTGAAACATGCTTAGCATCTTTAACCATGGCTAAAAGTGTCATCTAACACGTGCCTATGATTAAGGGGCCAAAGACATAGAGCTTCCAGTACAGAGTAGCCAAACTAGACAGGGCCACTCTAGCCGGAGGGCTCTGTCACTGCTCTGGACTGCCGCTAGACGGATACGCTCGCTGCAGCCGCCATTTTGTGCTTTCGCTTTATTTATTTTTAGCAATATTTGGTCTACATAGTAGAGTGTGACCAGTGTATAACTTCTTAAATCCCCACAGGCGATTACCCAATATGAAGCAGGTGTTTCTCCTACCTCGCTGAGGCGCCATTACACCCCTCAGTTTCTGATTACCACAGCGGCGCTGCTTGATGACGCGGCTCACATGCGCATTTCGGAAGGCTTCCACCTCCCATGAGATGACTGTAGAGGTATAGCAGGCATTGAAACTGACTACCCTCTCAAAATAGCTGACGACCCACTCAAGACAGCCACGGGAGCAGAGCAGCATTGTCGTGCCGTTGGGGAAAAGCAGCAGACTCCAAAACACTTGCGCGCTTTCAAACAGCAGCAGGTCATTTTTCCTGTGGTGGGCTTAGATGGCGATGCAGAAAGCAAAGGAATGGCTCACTAAAGGGGCCGATGCATGTAAGTAATTGCTACTTGCATTGCTGCCTGCACTACAATGGCAGGTGCAAATGCCAGGGCTCTTAGCGCTAGGGCTTCTGGGATACAGGCTGCATCATTTGGAGGACTCAGGTGCTCAACTAGTCAGTTTGTGGTTAGTGCGTGATTAAAGAATCCTTAGACACAAAAAGGTTAAATGTGTCATGTGCTAGCGTTCCACATGTGGTTAGCATTAACCACAGCTGAACATGGTTAAGCTAACCACAAAGCCCTGAGTGTCATCTGAATGGAGCCAAACCGTTTGTCCTTTGTTTCCAAATTGCAGCTCCTCAAAATGGCACAGTGTACCAAAAATGAGCAGTAAAATACAGTACATTAGCTGGAACATATTTCAGGTTCATTGGACCGGAAGCACTTTTTTAATTGTTTTTATCGTTTCTAATTTAGTTTCCTATGTTCAGCTGTTATACTCCTTCGCCAGGACAAAATGAACTGAACTGAAAAGTACACGCTCAGTAGTATGATGAGCTCTTCAGCAGCCAAAGCGTTTGTATTTTGTTTCCAAATTTCAGCCATTGTTGCAGTTCATGGCTAAAACAAATGAAGTGAACTGAACTGAAAAGTACATCTAACAAATAAAGTGAATTGAACTGAAGAGTACATACATACGAGTGCAATGGTCCCTTTACCATAGGCTGACCAGATAAAATCCAGGTCAGGGCTCATGTAACTTTAACAGTTGTAGAGAAAAGGGAATTTCAGCCAGAGTCATTTGTGATGTCACCTCCGGTCACATGGGGTTTGTTTACCTATGCCACTTCCGGTCACGTGGTTTTGTTTTGACAGGTGGTGACGTCACTTCAGGTCACGTGGTGTTTGTTTACTTCCGGTCACGTGACCTCATTTGCATAATTTTGACAGCAAGTAGGGCCATTATACTACTCACAGTTCACAAAGAACGTCCTGAAAATAGAGGGAGTCTGAGGCATTCCGTCCATTTCTAGAGAATGGAAATGCGATTAAGTTTCCAGTTCTGGTTCTCATGCTTCTCTTCTTCCTTTAGATTGCTGGAATTGTGGAAACCAGTGCAGGTGCTCACCTGAGTGAGGCATGGCTTTCCGGGCCGGTTGGAGGGCTGCCCAGTCGGGCTGCGGAATTACAGGCCGTGCCCAGTCATAGTGCTATTACAGCTGCCAATGATTCAATTAAACCAGTAACTGTTTATTACTAAAAGCTTTTATCAGGCTAACTACCAGTAACTGCTTGTGAATTAAGCTCTAAATGAGCAAATACAGAGAAATTGTAATTACTGAATGTACAAGTTAATACTTTTTATGCTGTCAATATAAATATTGAAATTAGCTCTGGTGCTGTTTTGTGTACATGGTCTAATATGTGAGGGCCCCTCTTCTTCTGTTTTGTGTCTTTATTCAACCTCCCTCCTCCCCTCCCAAATGTCTCCCACATTTTTTGGGCTTCCTCTTTCAGTTTGATTGAAAATAATTTGCCTTTTAAAATAAATTCAAAGGAGAATATAATTTCAGACAGATTTTCACGTCTTAGATTCAGGATTCCATGCTTATCTTATTTAGGAGGTGATCTAAGAGTGGGTGTGACTGTCTTGTCTTTCATCCTACAATAACCTTTTCAGCAGCCTGCTGCTGTGATGAGCTAAAACCCCACGTGGACAGCGACCAATCAGGGGTTGCCATCCACCCAGCCATGCCTCCGTCACGACTCCAGAGTGAGGCTAGATGGTGGATGCACCATACTGGTCTCGCCCCAGAGGAAAAAGTTGGGGTATGCTCCCAACTTCTTTTCTCCAGAGTTTCAAGGGAAAGCCTCACAGTGGCTGTGAATCTGCTTCTGTTTCCTAGAACAGATGCAGAACAGATTCACAGCTACCACATGGCTTTGGGCACTAGGGATGTGTATCGTATCATTAAAATGTATGATAACATACAATATGCTCTTTATAGTGCATACAATTAATGGTAACGATACGATACAACTTCCTACGATAATTATCGGAGACGATAAAAAATCCTATGATGAGAATCGTATTGTATTGTTTTATCGTAAGGCTCTTTCTTTTTTGCCGCCACATGGACAGAGCTACAAGGTGGGGTGCGCTTGCTGAGTCTGACAGATTCAGTGCAGCAAGGATTCCAGAAGGCTCCAATCACAATGTTGGAGGAGGGCTGAGTATAAAACCCCTCACCCTTGGGTTCTCCATCTTTGTTGGGAGTAGGAGTTGAAGGGGAAGGGTGGATTTTGGAGGAGGTCTGTGCGTTTTACTTACAGTGATTTAGGTAGGCTGACCAGATAAAATCCAGGTCAGGGCTCCTGTAACTTTAACAGTTGTAGAGAAAAGGGAATTTCAGCCAGTGTCATTTGTATGTGTGGCAGGAATTTGAGTCCCCCAGGGAGGCCTATGACTCCCTCTTATGAGAAAGGGATCATTTATTGTCACAGATCCCTTATGAGAAAGATCTTTACTCTAATTCTTTATAATGCTTTGATACAGTAACTGGCCTAAATGTAGACTAGGGATGAATAACCTTAAGTGGGGAAGGGACCTCACATAGATCAGTGACTTCCCTCCCAATAACTTCAAAGGAGTTATATTCATGCAAGCAACTTGACTCAGTTACAGTGGAGACCAAAGATACTCACGTATTGGTTTCTTAAAGATAGGTTTATTGAAGAAGACACATCAGCTGAGGGAGCCAGAGATAGACCTCTGACTGAATTAAGTATATTGGGTATCATTCTTATATAGGAAACTGGAAACATCAGAATTAGCATATCTAGCTTTTTGTACAGAATCACCTTTGTACCAGGGGAAAGTTTACAATAATACAGGGTAGCACAGAAGAATGATGTAACTTGTCTCTAAGTCAAAACACAGAAAGGCGCCACATATGAATGATGGAGGTCAAGATAAACTAAAACAATACAGAATGCATATAGTTGCTAGTGGACCAAAGTTCATTATGATGAGGCTCAACACATCTAGCTAGTACATTGCTGGTTCTATCTTACAGGAGAACAGATACATGGTTTTATTAGAATCATGAAATCAATATTAGTTTCTCAATCATTTAAATGTTGTTATCACTAGCTATTGTTATGATCATACCTGAAATATTCCCGCAACAGTATGCCATTAGTTCCTGATGATATTCCCTCTTCATCACAACGGTTAAAGTTGCAGGGGCCCTGCCTTCTTTTGTATATGGTCACTCTAGTATAGTGCCTGCACCTTTAACTGTTGTGATGAAGAGGGAATTTCATCAGGAACTAATTGCATACAAATGACACTGGCTGAAATTCCCTTTTCTCTACAACTGTTAAAGTTACAGGAGCCCTGACCTGGATTTTATCTGGTCACCCTAGATTTAGGTGGCGATTGTAGATTCTTCTAGCATCTTTTCTTCTTGCATCTTGCTTTCTGTTCCCCTCTGTGTCTCAGGTTCGTTCCTTGTGTGTGTGCTGTTTCTTGGTTTGATTGAAGGGTTAGGTTAGCGTGACTGTGCTGAGGATTCTGTGAGTGAGTGTGTTGTTTTTGTTCCCTTCCCTGGTTTACTTTTTTTTAAAAAAACCAAAAAACATATATATATATATATATATATATATATACTCTTTCTCTTTCTATCTCTCTCTTTGTGTGTGTTTGCAAAGAATTCTTATTAATACAAATAATTTCGATCCTTTGCAAGCACAATATCAAACGCAGCTCTAAGGTAGGGTGACCAGATAAAATCCAGGTCAGGGCTCATGTCACTTTAACAGTGGTAGAGAAAAGGGAATTTCAGCCAGTGTCATTTGTATGCAATTAGATCCTGGTGAAATTCCCTCTTCATCACAACTGTTAAAGGTGCAGGCACTATACTAGAGTGACCATATACAAAAGAAGGCAGGGCTCTGCAACTTTAACTGTTGTGATGAAGAGGGAATATCATCAGGAACTAATGGCATACAAATGACACTGGCTGAAATTCCCTTTTCTCTACAACTGTTAAAGTTACATGAGCCCTGACCTGGATTTTATCTGGTCAGCCTACTCTAAGGTGCGTCTTGGCCAAGGTGGCTCTGCCTCTTCTTCAAGGAAAGATGCTGTTGCTGCTGGGGGCAGTTCTGGGGTGGCTGTCTCTCCCTCCATGAAAATTAAGTGCAAGTCTGCCTTTTTTGTGCTTAAGCAGGCAGAGGCACCAGCAGCAGCACCTCCTGAAAGGTCTGCTGCCCGCAGGGCCCTCTTTGAAGAGCCACTTCCAGAGGCCGGTGGCAGCAGCAGTGGCCTTGGAGTAGGAGTACCACCATCTCCTGCTGCAGGGATCTTTTCCCTGAGACCACTTTGAGTTGCCTGCAGATCCCCTCTTTGCTGTATGTCGGCATTGCAAGGCGGCCATCAGCAGGGGGGAAAAACTGGTGCACCTCACCACCTCCAACATGCGCTACCACCTCAAGAGGAACCACCATGCGCTCCTGCTTGGGAGAGAGGCGGGCACCTCCCAGGTGAGTGGTGGCACTAAGGGCAAGCAGAAGGCTGCTTCAGCTCTTGAATCTCATCTCCCATCCCCAAGCATCTTTGGCAGGCCACCATGGGAGACCTGGGGTGGGGGAGGTATGGGACCACGCATTGGAGGTTTCCAACGCCCAACCAGCTCACCAAATGCATTGGTGAGATGGTGGCATTAGATGACCAGCCATTCAGCCTTGTGGATAATGCGGGGTTCAAGAAGCTGATGGCTATGGTGGTCCCATACTACAAGCTGCCGTCTCGCACCACCCTTAGCAGGTGGGTGGTGCCCTCTCTGTACCAAGCATGCAGAGAGTTGGTGATGGGTTGACTGTGCCAGGCTCATGCTTGAGCATATGGTGGAGCAACAGCGTGCTGTGCACAAAATGTGCAGGGTTTGGGACATAGGTATCCAGACACCACTGGCCAGGCAGCACTGGGATACCATGTCCCATCTGGTGATGGTCCTGAAGCCCTTCCTTGAGGCCACAGAGTCCCTCAACAACAGCATCGCCCTCCTCAGCCAGGTGATCCCTGTGGCCAGGCATCTCCAGACCAAGATGCGGCAGTAACTGGGAAGCACTTCCAGCAAGATGTGTGGGAAGTGGTGACCAGGCTGAAGGCACGACTAGGCAAGAGGACGGAGCCCATCCTCAAGGACAGGATCTACATCTTGGCCACGATGCGTGATCCTCGGGTAAAAGACAGTGTCTGCGATGCCAATTCTAGGCTGGGGTGGGTGGAATTATTAGTGGAGGAAGTTCGGACTGCACAGGAAATGAGGCTTGGGCAGGAGGAGACGGCCAAGGCTTCCTGAGTCAGCAGTCCCTGCAGCAGCAGAAACAGCATCCCTCCCAGTAAGAGCAGCAGAGGCCTTGGGTTCTGGGCAAATGCCCTACAGGAAGCAGTTGGTGAGGCAGGCGACCAACCCACCTGTCAGGAGGACGCTGCAACTGCTGTGCAGCATTACCTGGCAGAAGCCAAGGAGAATATCTCTGTAGAACCCCTGGCCTACTGGGCATCATGGAGCCAGATCTGGCCAGATCTGGCTCAGGTGGCCTGAGATAGACTGAGCTGCCCCCCGACCAGTGTTCCAAGTGAGCGGGTGTTCTCGATTGTGGGTGATGTCGTGACACCCCACTGCTCTCGCTTGGATGCTGAGATAGTGGAGCAGCTCATCTTTTTCAAAGCGAACCTGCCCCTGCTGGGATACCCCACCCTCAAGCCCTCTGGGGAGTGAGAGACCCGCCTTTCAGCTTGACTTTTTTGGTTTTTGGTTTTTATTTTTTATTTTTTTATTCATTTGTTTTGCTGTTTTTACAGCTCATTAACTCAACTCTGATTGCAGGATTCCTTGGTATCCTATTTATCCTACCATAAGCTATTGAGGGGATGCTAAGCATCTCACACTGACTATGGTGTAGTCCTGCCTTCATCTTTCTGTCCTGCCTTCATCTGTCTGTCTGTCTGCTGCCTGCCAGCCAGTTTGCCGCCTTGTGAGGTAGCTGGATCTCTGGGTCAAGGCCCTGCGTTCTATGGCATACTTGTGCATCGAGCGAGCAACTGGCACTCCACCTGCATCTGACCATCTCTGTCTGCTGCCTGCATCCGCCTGCCCAACATCTGTTCCTGGGAAGCGTGCGTTGGCTTGACATCTGTCTGATTCATGGTAAGTCGGACTACTTGGCCCGCCTTGCAGGGCTGGTGGTAGCCTTTAAAATCAAGGACGTGCTGCCTGAGAGTGAAGCAGGCTGCACGGGTGGGGATGGGCTTCCTCTGGATTCCTCCAGGAAACCACTCACTCATTAATTTGGTTTTTCTTTTTCATCTCTTCTTTCAGGTGCAGCCTCCTGAGCCTGGCTTCCTTAAAACTGACTGTCTGACTGCCTGACTGAAGAACCTTCCTTCCTGCATCTGTGCCCACCTGAGTCTGCTGCCAGCTTCTACCCACCTGAGTCTGCTGCCCACCTGTGCCTACTGCCCACCTCTGCCAACCTGCCTGCCTGCATCTTCCTACCTGCCTGGCTGCTGCCTTTGCCCGGGAATCATCTGGCTCGATGTCTGGCTGATAAGTCGTACTGGGCCCGCCTTGCAGGGCTGCTTGTAGTACTGCCTTACGTTACGTGTGGTTTAAAAATCTAGCTTTCCTTGGAGGAGAGGCAAACTCCCTCATCAATTCATTGAACAAGCTATGTCACATGAGTCCACTAGCCCCCCTACAGCCCTTAGGTAAGGCCCCCAACTTTAAGGACTAGCTCTTTAAAAATGAGGATTTCTCTCAGCAGCAGCATTATTTACCACCAGAAAAAACAGTGCATGTGTTGTTGAGAGCTTACTTCTGAGTAACAACTGTAGCTGTGCATCTGAAATTGGGCACAGATGAGTCCCTTCAAGGCCATCTGTGTGAGATGACCATGAGAGGAGATCTGTGGATGTCGTCTCTTGAAAAAGGAGCACTTAACTTATGCCAACTGAAACAGTGGATTTTGAGTTTTTGACAACTTACTTCCAAGTAACGCGTGCACCTATTGTTCTGTAATTTGGCTCACATGACTAGCAACACTCAGTCTGCACTGTGACCAAGTTTCAAACCTCTAACTTGGAAAATTAAGAAGTTTTAGGCCTTTCTCTGACTCAAAAATCAATTCTATAGGGCAAAATGTAGAAACGATATAATATCGTATTTCCAATAATTATATACGATAATTATATATGATAATTATATACGATAATTATCGGAAATACGTTACAATACGGTTCACCTACGATATTATTGGAGACGATAATTTTTTTGGACTGAAATGCCGATAACGATACGATACGATATTTTTGGGCATGCATATCCCTAATGAAAAATCTTAACAGGTATGAATCTTTCACAATAGGATGATGGTTGCTGTGTCACTTGAACGTTGGAACGGTTATAGGCTTTTGTTGTATGGCCTTAACTCAAAATCCAGTTTCTGCTATCTGCTGAAATGCTCCAAAATGATTTTCTTGATTTTCACCTGAAGATGAAAAGGAGAAATAGAGCTGTGTCTCGTCAGTGTATTGATGACAGCACACTCCAAAAGTCTGAATGATTGCCCCCAATGGTTTCATGTAGATGTTGAACATCATGGGGGACAAGACTGACCCCTGTGGAACCCCATACTGGAGAGTCCACGGGGCCGAGCAACGTTCCCCAAGTACCATCTTCTGGAGCCGCCCCGCCAAGTAGGAACGGAACCACTGCAATGCAGTGCCTCCCACTCCCAACTCAGCCAGTCGTCCCAGAAGGATACCATGGTCGATGGTATCGAAAGCTGCCAAGAGATCAAGGAGAATCAACAAGGTCACATTCCTCCTGCCTCTCTTCCAGCGTAGGTCATCGTATAGAACAGAAACAAAAACAGCAATGCTCTTGATCACACAGCTGTAAAGATATCACATAGCATATATATATTAAACAGTAATTATAATATCAAAAAACAAACCTCACAGACAATGTCAGTTTATATAATTCAAGGTATGAGAACATGTGTACAATTTAAACATCATTGTTCATGTTGATGTAACAGTTATACAAATTAATAATGTACTACATGATAGATACACAAAACTTTCCATAGCTTATAGTAGATAAACAAAAATATCCAGAGCTTTAACAGGGTTCTAGATCAAATTCCTGTTTCACGTGACGTTTCTTCAAAAAGCCTTATGGATACTGTAATAATGAAAACAAGGATTACAAACTAATGCTCCATGAATACTCATCTATTGTTAACATCCCCAAAGATATCTATACAGTAAAGGTGTTTATACCCCCATTTTATCCACTCACCACCAGTATTTTTCAGGAGATTTCTTCCCAAGTGTTTACAATGTTTGGCTGCTACAGTTCTGACTATTGAAAATCTAATAACAAACAACATATCAAATGGTTAGATAAATAATGGTGCAATATTAAATATTTTACCCAAACTGCACTGAAAAGAGGAAGCAACAAACCTTGCCTCAGTACGTAATTTCAAAAAGTTTTTCTTGAAAGTCAGCAGTCCAACAGCTGCAAGTGATTTGGTGGCTTAAATACATAAAATCCTGAATGTCTTAAAGAGATCTTCCCTTAAGGTTGATTTTACTTGAAAGAAATTACATAACTTCACCACCAGAGGGTGGTGACTCTCCAAAACCTAATCTCATTTTACCAGAAAGGCAACCAATTCCATCGTGTTGTTCAAACCATTCGAGCTGACCGTGTTGAGCTTAAAAATCCATTCTGCTTCTTTTTTAAGTAGAACATTGTCATGATTCTTCCAGTTGTATTTATGTGGAATGATTTTATCGATCACCAAGAAAACAAATTCATCAAAATTATGGTTGAGGTTTATAAAATGTTCCCGTAATGGTGCATCCATAACTCTGTTTTTTTATTATTATTATTTTGGAACGATGTTCTATTATACGAGTTCTAATGGTACGTGCTGTTTTGCCAATGCATAATAGGCCACAAGGGCAGATAATTACATAAATGACACATTTAGTAGAACAGTTAGAAAAATGAAATAACTTGAACTGACGGTGGCCTCCTAGATGGTTGAATTTTTTTTTTTGTAGCACCAAAGCACACACGGAGCATCTACCACATCTGAAATGTCCATTTTATGCTATTAGGAACAGTCACTGGCATGTCCATATCAGAACGGATCAAAATATCACGAAAATTAGAAGTACATTTAAGCCCCACATTGGGAAAATTCTTGCATCCTGGTAAGTCCTTCAACAATGTGCCAGTGTCTTTTTATGCTTTTAATAATTGGACGTGCAAGGTGAGAATAGGCGAGTGGACATGTGATTCTATTGATATTTTTTGATCCTTGATTGCATAATAGCCTGGCACGAGGTTCGTCAGCACTCTCCTTTCTGCAAGGTGGATAACCTGACTTGGGTATCCCCTATCCATAAGTTGTTTTCTCATAATTAATTTGGAAGACCTATATTCCTCAGGTAGTGTGGAGTTTCTTTTGAGATGGAAGTATTGACCATATGGTAAATTAGATCTTAAATGAGGAGGGTGAAAGGACTTATAGGCTCAATTCGGATGACACAATAGTCAATGGTGGGGTGATAATCAACTTTACAGTTGTTCAACTAGGGGGCACTCCCCACACAACATGGTAATAAATAATCAACTGTGGTGTGGCTTAGGATCAGCGCTGAGTTGACTATGGCAGCATTCGGATGACACAATAGTCAAAACAACTGACAATTGTTTCCCCCACACCAGTTGTTTATTGTGTCGTCCAAATTGAGCCATAGTGTAATAAAGAATTACGATCAGTGGGTTTTTGTAAAAGCTTTTCTATATCAAGTGTTGTTTACCCAATATATAGAAGTGTCCAAAAAAGGAATACGCCGTGTATCTTAATGAAAAGAAAACTTAAGGTTATCATGGATAGAATTGATACAATCCAAAAATTCATGCAGTCTGTGTTCATCAGCAAATACCAAAAAAAAAAAAAGTCGTCAACGTAACGTTTGTAAAATATAAAGAATTGATGGAATGGATTCATGTTAGAATTAGGGATGTGCACTGGATCGGACCCGATCCACGATCCGAGTCCGGTCCAGTGGGAAATTGGATAAATTATCCGATTTCCGATCCCGCAGCTGGATCGGCCAATCCAATCCGAACCGGTCCGAAAAGGCTCCGAACTGGTTCGGCGGATCGGCGGATCGGTGGGCGCCCACTGGCGCCCACCGCCGCTTCCATTGGCGGGCGCCAGCGGGCGCCCGCCGATGAAAGTGGACAGCGGGGGGGGAGGAGGGGGGCGCTTACCTTCTCGGCCCGTCCGCTCCCGTCCGGCACTAGCAGCTACTACCAGCGGGCTCCGCGGCCTGCTCCAGGGTGGCGCGCCGGGTGATGTCATCACCCGGCGCGCTACTCTAGAGCAGGCCGCGGAGCCTGCTGGTAGTAGCCGCCGGCCCCGGACGGGAGCGGACGGGCCGAGAAGTTAAGCAGGGGGTGCGTGGAGGGGAGGAGGGGGCGCGCGGAGGGGGGGAGGGGGGCCCTTACCTTCCCGGCCCGGCCGCTCCCGTCCGGCGCCGGCGACTACAACTACCAGCAGGCTCCGCGGCCTGCTCTAGGGTGGCGCGCCGGGTGATGTCATCACCCGGCGCGCTACTCTAGAGCAGGCCGCGGAGCCTGCTGGTAGTAGCCGACGGCCCCGGACGGGAGCGGACGGGCCGAGAAGTTAAGCAGGGGGTGCGTGGAGGGGAGGAGGGGGCGCGCGGAGGGGGGGAGGGGGGCCCTTACCTTCCCGGCCCGGCCGCTCCCGTCCGGCGCCGGCGACTACAACTACCAGCAGGCTCCGCGGCCTGCTCTAGAGTGGCGCGCCGGGTGAAGTCATCACCCGGCGCGCTACTCTAGAGCAGGCCGCGGAGCCTGCTGGTAGTAGCCGCCGGCCCCGGACGGGAGTGGACGGGCCGAGAAGGTAAGCAGGGGGTGCGTGGAGGGGAGGAGGGGGCGCGCGGAGGGGGGGAGGGGGGCCCTTCCCTTCCCGGCCCGGCCGCTCCCGTCCGGCGCCGGCGACTACAACTACCAGCAGGCTCCGCGGCCTGCTCTAGGGTGGCGCGCCGGGTGATGTCATCACCCGGCGTGCTACTCGAGAGTAGGCCGCGGAGCCCGCTGGTAGTAGCCGCCGGCGCCGGACGGGAGCGGACGGGCCGAGAAGGTAAGCAGTGGCGGGGAAGGGGGCTTACCCCCCCCGGAGCCGTCCGCTTCTATCCGCTGGCGCCCGCGGGCGCCAGCGGATGGAAGCGGACGGCCCCAGGGGGGGTAGGGAGCGCGGGGGAGGGGGCTTACCTGCCGGGGCCATCCACAGCGGACAGCCCCGGGGGGGAGGGAGTTAGGCCCCCCCTCACCCACCCGCCGCCATTTTTTCCTCATAGACTTGCATTGCAATGCAAGTCTATGGGGAAAAAAATGGCGGCCGATCCAAAAATGTACGATTTTTGGGTCGGGATCGGACTCGATCCGGTCCGGGGGGCCTCCGATTTTGTCCGAACCGGTCCGTGACAAAATTGGAGGTCCCGATCCGGGTCCCGATCCGATCCGGGGGGTCCGTGCACACCCCTAGTTAGAATTGCCTATAATGGTTTTCTCAAGATTGGCCATGAATAAATTGGCCGCACTGGGCGCCATGGGGCTTCCCATCGCAACACCTTTGATTTGAAAATAAAACTGAGCTAAGAATCTAAAATAATTATTTTCCAAAAAAAATCCATCAATTCTAAAAGAAAACATGTCGGGGGAATAAGCTCCTCCCCATTTTCCAAAGTGGTTTCAAGCACTCATCAAGCTTCTTCCTGTGGTATATTAGTATACAGGGCATTTACATCCATAGTAACCAGAACAGCCCTGACCTCTTTTGTATCTGGTCAAGAGGGCAGGGCTCCTGCAGCTTTAACTGTTGTGATGAAGAGGGGATTTCACCAGGTGCTGCCTGCATACAAATGACACCTGCTGAAATTTATTTTTCTATGCAACTGTTAAAGATACAGCAGCCCTGTCCTCCTTTTCATAGGGTCACCCTACTATTCTCCCCCCCCCCGTCCGCTGCTGTCCACATTGAATGCCCTGCATCAGAATGTGCTGTAACTCCTGAATGCTGGGGGTGGGGGGAGAAGGGGGAGAAGGAGGCTGCTGCAGGATCAGCTAGGATCACATATTTCAGTTTCCATGTCTTGTTTTGCTTTCATGACCATCATAAGCCAGCAATTGCTGAGTCATTGTAACCTTAAATTTAAAATGTGAACTGCCTAGAGAGCCTTGGCTATTGGGCAGGATGCCCATGTAATAAATGCATAAGTACATTAACCTATACTGAACCACCAGACGTCTCATTTTCAGACAACCAGCACCATCACTGGCAATAATGACACTGGAGAGTTGATACCACCAGCATACGATAATTAAATGAATCAGTCAAAAACATTTTGGATGTTCGCTTTCCCTCATGGCTGTTGTCATCTTTTCTTTCTCCATTGTTTGCCATGGTGATTTATGGGAATTCTTTTGGGTTAGATCCTCACACTCATGCCAGCTTTCTAAATAACGGTAGGATCTCTTAGCATGATTCCTCACTTCACACCAAATAGAGCATTCCCTCTGCTTTCATTTCTGGATATTAGGCAAATAGTCCACAGGTGCCAAATAAGGTAAACTATCTGATCTAGAACTTTCATGAAAAGCAAAAGTGGCCGAATACTATATTCTGATCCAGTCATTGGTGCCGGGGATGCAGGTTAAATCCGTTCATACTGGAGTGTACAAAGATTAAATTTCTCAAGCATCCCTGCTGTGACAATAAGTCTGTAAGGTTTGCTTTTTGTGAGCCTGTATTCTTTGGCTTTGTCACCTAAATGGTTACTAAGTGTCTAGTACTGGATATATCAGCACATGCCATCAACGTAACAGACTGTGCAATTTAGTGAATAAAGTTTCGAACGCCCCCATCCCAAATAATGAGGAAAAGAAGGTGGATATGCCCCACAGAATTTGATGAGGAAGCAGGGAGGAGGAATAACAGTGTGGCTGAATTTGTCAGCTATTATGTGGGGAAGGATTGTGAATAATTCCTGGTGATACATTAGATCCCCAAAAACCACGTGAGAGGAATAGAAGGAGATGCTTCCACTGTCGGACAGGGACAGGCGAACTCCACTGAATCCTGTTCACGCTCTGCTTGCTGGACTCCCGACAGTTGCTTGGTCCCAGCAGGCCTGCAGGGCGAGCCGCCAGACCGTTTGTGGGCACCTGGCAAGAGCTCTCTCTCTCTCTCTCTCTTTTTAATCCATGATCCTTGGTTTTGTGCAAAATCATGGGTGGGAATATTTATGGAAATAGCACAACTTACACAAAATTGCAGGTGGAACGGACTATTTTCACCTGCTTTTTGCGCAAATTGCACTGTTTATAGCTGTGTATTTGTACAAATCACATCTGTAAGTATTCCCATCCACTATTTTGTACAAATCCACATTTGTGAAATTCACAAGTTGCACCAAAAAAGGGGGGGCTAAAGACTTGCCCAACTCAACGCACATGGAGGCAAGCCAGCTCAGGGTATTGGGGAGGGGGAGTCAAGCAGCCAAAAGTGTGCCAAGCTCCACCTTCAAACTGGATTCCTCTGACATCTGTACTTTTGGACAGAAATCAGCAATTGGGCCTACATAACTTCCTAAGATGCCAGGACAATGCTTGACATTTGGAACAATCCTGGCTCTGCATGATTGTGCCAGGAACCAAGACTAATTGTTTGCTGAAGTTGTTTATGCTCCTCTTACAAGTCAAAGAAGGTTGTTGTGTGTTTCTGTAAGTTATTAGAAATAACTGTTGAGTTTATTGAAGACATTTGATGTGTGTTGATGCTTAGTGAGATGTGAGGGAAAAGAGCACCGAGGGACAAAAGCATCAAGAAGAGACAAACTCTGGTGCTTTGAAGAGCCGTGAAGACTTTATTGTTGTAAAAAAGCTCTTGGAACTTTTAGAAAACCAATTTTCAAAAAGCTTTTTTTACAACAATTAAGTCTTCACAGCTCTTCAAAGCACCAGAGTTTGTCTCTTCTTGACGCTTTTGTGCGTTGACACTTGCCATATACAAAACCTCAAGAGAGGGCCGCACCTCCACACGATGCCAAAACCATGGTCCATGTGGCCCCACTATACAGTGTTTCATCTGGGCAGTAAGGCCAGTATTGTTTCGAGAAGCTTTTCATGGGTTGTAAAAACAACAGGAGTTGGTGGCACCTTAAAGACTAATAGTGTTTAATTAGGCTGACCATATGAAAAGGAGGACAGGGCTCCTGTAACTTTAACAGTTGTAGAGAAAAGGGAATTTCAGTAGGGGTGTGCACGGACCCCCCGGATCGGATCGGGACCCGGATCGGGACCTCCAATTTTGTCCCGGACCGGTTCGGACAAAATCGGAGGCCCCCCGGACCGGATCGAGTCCGATCCCGACCCAAAAATCGTACATTTTTGGATCGGCCGCCATTTTTTTCCCCATAGACTTGCATTGCAATGCAAGTCTATGAGGAAAAAATGGCGGCGGGTGCGTAAGGGGGGGCCTAACTCCCTCCCCCCCCCGGGGCCGTCTGCTGTGGACGGCCCCGGCAGGTAAACCCCCTCCCCCGCGCTCCCTACCCCCCCTGGGGCCGCCCGCTTCCATCCGCTGGCGCCCGCGGGCGGCAGCGGATAGAAGCGGACGGCTCCGGGGGGGGGTAAGCCCCCTTCCCCGCCACTGCTTACCTTCTCGGCCCGTCCGGCGCCGGCGGCTACTACCAGCGGGCTCCGCGGCCTACTCTCGAGTAGCGCGCCGGGTGATGACATCACCCGGCGCGCCACCCTGGAGCAGGCCGCGGAGCCTGCTGGTAGTAGTAGGCGCCGGCGCCGGACGGGAGCCGCCGGGCCGGGCAGGTAAGGGCCCCCCTCCCCCCTCCCCCCTCCACGCGCCCCCTCCTCCCCTCCACGCACCCCCTCCTTACCTTCCCGGCCCGGCGGCTCCCGTCCGGCGCCGGCGCCTACTACTTCCAGCAGGCTCCGCGGCCTGCTCTAGAGTAGCGCGCCGGGTGATGACATCACCCGGCGCACCACCCTAGAGCAGGCCGCGGAGCCTGCTGGGAGTAGTAGGCGCCGGCGCCGGACGGGAGCCGCCGGGCCGGGCAGGTAAGGGCCCCCCTCCCCCCTCCCCCCTCCCCCCTCCGCGCGCCCCCTCCTCCCCTCCACGCACCCCCTCCTTACCTTCCCGGCCCGGCGGCTCCCGTCCGGCGCCGGCGCCTACTACTTCCAGCAGGCTCCGCGGCCTGCTCTAGAGTAGCGCGCCGGGTGATGACATCACCCGGCGCGCCACCCTAGAGCAGGCCGCGGAGCCTGCTGGAAGTAGTAGGCGCCGGCGCCGGACGGGAGCCGCCGGGCCGGGCAGGTAAGGGCCCCCCTCCCCCCTCCCCCCTCCGCGCGCCCCCTCCTCCCCTCCATGCACCCCCTCCTACCTTCCCGGCCCGGCGGCTCCCGTCCGGCGCCGGCGCCTACTACTTCCAGCAGGCTCCGCGGCCTGCTCTAGAGTAGCGCGCCGGGTGATGACATCACCCGGCGCGCCACCCTAGAGCAGGCCGCGGAGCCTGCTGGGAGTAGTAGGCGCCGGCGCCGGACGGGAGCCGCCGGGCCGGGCAGGTAAGGGCCCCCCTCCCCCCTCCCCCCTCCGCGCGCCCCCTCCTCCCCTCCACGCACCCCCTCCTTACCTTCCCGGCCCGGCGGCTCCCGTCCGGCGCCGGCGCCTACTACTTCCAGCAGGCTCCGCGGCCTGCTCTAGAGTAGCGCGCCGGGTGATGACATCACCCGGCGCGCCACCCTAGAGCAGGCCGCGGAGCCTGCTGGAAGTAGTAGGCGCCGGCGCCGGACGGGAGCCGCCGGGCCGGGCAGGTAAGGGCCCCCCTCCCCCCTCCCCCCTCCGCGCACCCCCTCCTCCCCTCCACGCACCCCCTCCTTACCTTCCCGGCCCGGTGGCTCCCGGCCGGCGCCGGCGCCTACTACTACCAGCAGGCTCCGCGGCCTGCTCTAGAGTAGCGCGCCGGGTGATGACATCACCCGGCGCGCCACCCTAGAGCAGGCCGCGGAGCCTGCTAGTAGTAGTAGGCGCCGGCGCCGGACGGGAGCCACCGGGCCGAGAAGGTAAGTGCCCCCCTCCTCCCCCCCACCGCTGTCCACTTTCATCGGCGGGCGCCCGCTGGCGCCCGCCAATGGAAGCGGCGGTGGGCGCCAGTGGGCGCCCGCCGATCCGCCGATCCGCCGAACCGGTTCGGAGCTTTTTCGGACCGGTTCGGATTGGATCGGCCGATCCAGCTGCGGGATCGGAAATCGGATAATTTATCCGATTTCCCACTGGACCGGACTCGGATCGTGGATCGGGTCCGATCCAGTGCACATCCCTAAATTTCAGCCATTGTCATTTGTATGCAATTAGTTCCTGGTGAAATTCCCTCTTCATCACAACAGTTAAAGTTGCAGGATCTATACAAGAGTGAGCATATACAAAAGAAGGCAGGGCCCCTGCAACTTTAACTGTTGTAATGAAGAGGGGATTTCACCAGGTACGAATTGCATACACATGATGCCGGCTGAAATTCCCTTTTCTCTACAACTGTTAAAGTTACAGGAGCCCTGTCCTCCTTTTCATATGGTCAGCCTATGTTTAATAATTATTGCTGTTGTCCTTGCTTTCATACCGCAGGCTAATCTATGGCTGCTCCATTATAAATAGTTTTAGTCACTCTATGTTTTATTTTAAAGAAGACCTTTGCTTCTGTTTTTAGGTGTCTGTTTGGATTAGGGATGCCCGACAATCTAATTTCAGTTTGGTTTTTACCAGGAGTTGCCTCATTTTCACTTTCTGGATTGAACGCAGGATGCAACCTGCAGACAAATCTGTACATTTTGTGGCTTGCAATGCAATTCATAGACCCCCCCAAAAAAAGTGTTCTAAACAAAAGCATGCACACATTTGAAAAATGTGCACGGAGAAATGCATACCTTTGAAAAATGTGCACAAATATGCTGTAACCTATGGGAGAAGACTGCTTGCATTTCAAATATGCACACACTTGATGTGGAAATGGGGAAATATGCAGAGATTTTCATGCAAAAAGAAACACACGCATGCACACACACACACACACACACACACACAAATTTCTCAATCTGATACAGACTTGAGTCAGAACAAACTTCTGGATGGAATTTGGGAAACTCCACTAAGCCTGGGTTTTGCTGATTCGCACATTCCTGGTTTTGATCCATTCGTGGTTTATTTGTTGTGCTTCAGCATTGTTGTTGCTTGATCTATTTTGTCTATTGCCTTAAACACCCATTGGGCAGAGGAGCAATCCATCAGTGTGTTTCATGACTACATAAACTGTCTGGCAGTAGAGGGCTAGCTACAGCAAATCTTTGCTCCTTTGGTTGGTTATAGGATGGTTCCCCCCTTCACTGTTAGGCTTTGGGGAGGCTTAGGCCATGTCTATACCATGCAGTTATCCCAAAGTCATCTCTAGGTTATCCCAGTGCATCCAAATGATGCATGTGGGATTCCAGAGTCAATCGGGGATGACCAAAGACTTTCCCCAGATAACTGAAACCGGGGCTCTCCCAGTCTTTCTATGGTCCCAGGACAACCCCGAGGATTGCAGATGGTGTGGCGCAGGCTCCTGGGTCCTCAAACAGGCAAGGAGCTGCATGGGGTGGCTCCATTCCCATGGGGTTGGGGTGGGGCAGCAATTTTGACATCCCTGGGATGGCGGGGGGTAGATGGATGTGGAGTTTGGTGGTGGTGGGGTACTTACCTTTTTTGGCAGATCAGGGCTGTACAACCAGGCTCTCCTTCTTTAAAAAAAAAAAGTGCCCATGATGTCCCTCTTCCCTTTTAAGATGTCGTTCAGCTGTATAGAAGCTAGAGGAGGATCATGGAAGCAGGTAAGTCTGTGATCCTTCCCTTCCCTTAGGTTTAGATAAGGCCTTAGTATAATGATGAGGTAACTTACTTGGTTTGTTCACAAAAGGAAGTTATCTGTTAAAGCTGGAAAGTAGCAGACAAAATACTCTGAAGCCTTTCAGTGCAAACAACACACCCTGCCCTCCCATTATTCACTCACAAAGACCAACTGGACAATCAAATGACACCTCCTAAGTAGGGACCCTCTGCAAACACAAATAGCAGCACATTTTCTCCAAAATAATAGTCTCAGATTCCCAATACGCATACATGAAAAATGCTCAGTGTTCTTGAATGCACAGCTTTCTCAAAATGTGCAATGTTGTCAGAATAGGCACATTTTAAATCACCCACGCTTTAGTCTAAGAAAGAAATTGGTGAAATTTTGGGAATTTGCACAAAGTTGCACAAATTTGCACAACTTTGGGATGGGCTTGTACAGCTTTCACATTCAATAGCTGTTCATTTAGCACAATTTTCTCATTCACAAAAAATGAATAGTGACCGCAAATGCTAATGCAAATTGAGCCGAGACAAGCCGCGAGCAGATGTTTGGAGAATCATGCCGAATTTGAACATCACTTCTTTTTCCATCCCTTCATCTCAGAGAAGTTCAGCATTTTGCAACAAGACACAGAGCCTTTTCAGTGGTGGCCCCCTGATTGTGGAACGCTCTCCCAAGCAAAGCCTGCTTGGTGCCAACATTTTCATCTTTTCAGGACCAGATTAAGACTTTCCTCTATTTCCAGTGATTTGATGACGTACGATGGTCTGTTTAATTCATCTGTCACATCATTTATGATTATCACTGCTGTTTTAGTTTATTTGGTTTTTTATATATATAATTGTTGTAATTGTAATAAAATGTGTATGCTTCAATTGTATTGCAACTTTTTTTTCAGAAAGGTATCTCAGAAATTTAAATACAAGCAACAACAATAGTAACAATAACAACATAGCAAACGTAAAGAAAACAAATATGGAAGTCCCCCTACAAAATATTTTGTACATACTTGTCTCACGAAAGATCACTCATGTAAAAACATTCTTTTAAAAGCCTAATTACAATTATGCAAGTGTAATTGTGTGTGGGTAACTGGCATACATTGGCATCTTATAGACACCATTAGTGCTGTGAAACGTCTCGTGTTGAATCCCCGAAACCGAGATGCAGCGGGTTGCTTTGGCCTGCCTTGCCTTGGTTCTGAATCAGTTCCGGGTCAGTCCGAGTTGCCCCGGAGCCAAAGTACATCGGCACTGAAACTTCGGGGCACCTCGGGCCACTTCAGAGCGGCACTGGGCCCTCACTCCCGCTGTCCCAGGAAAGACGGCGGTGAGTCCATTGGATTCCCCTCCCTCTCCCAGCTCTCCCCACTCACCTGCTGCCTCATCACCGGTGCTGCCAGCTGACCTCATTGTGATTTCAAGATATCGCAGGAACCATAGATTTACTAAACAGAGCTCCCATAATATCTTGAAATTGCTGCCTGTTTCTCATTTGAGCACTGCGTTTCCTGGTCAGGGTGAGTGATGTGGCAGGCGCCGTCGATGAGGGCGGCTGGTGGCACTGGCGATAAGGGCAGCTGGTGGTGCGAGCGATGCGGTGGCTGGTGATGATGGCGGCCAGTGGCAGCAGCCGATGAGGGCGCCTGGCAGTGCCGTCAATGCGGCGGCTGGCGATAAAGGCATCCGGTGATGCAGCAGCAGGTGATTGAGGAGAGCAGGAGAGGGAGGTGAGTCCAATGGACTCACCACCAGCTTTGCTACCGGCTTTCCTGAGGCAAATCGGGAGGGGGGGGCATGCACAGCCCTAATAATCATAATGACACATTCACTTTTTTTCTTCGAGCTCCATGACACCAGCGATTTCATGCACTCTCGCATTGCCTGGTGTGCGGATTTGCAGCACGGTACTCACATGATGCTGTGCCTGTCCTGCTGACACCCCGCCTCTTCCCCAGCCTCTCCTAGAATGCTAAAAGTCTGGATTATTTTCCCTGAGTGAATTTAATGTGCCCTAAGCCTCCATGTAGTTCTAAAGGAGCTGGGGGCTTGAATGGATTGTATCAGGTCCTGGCAGGGAAAAGCAATCTCTCCAGCAGCCATCTCCAAGCCTCAATCCAAAACCCAAACTTTGCATCCCAGGCTTGAAAGCCTTTTTTAAAATCATACAATGCCTGAATCTCTGCAGAGACAGGATTATATTCCCTCGATGCCCCCAAAGAGCCAGACTAAAGGATTGTTTCATTTTTGCCTAGCAGAAAGGACCTGACTGGAGGGAGAAAGAGAAGGGGAGGGGTGGGGTGAAGTGGAGTGAAGTGAAGTGGAAGAGCAAAGGACAGTAGGAGCGATAGAGCAGCTATTCAGGTGAAAGGGATCATAAGCTTGACACGCTTCTGCCTCAGAGGTAAAAAAAAACATGGCGGCAAACCTGGGGGGGGGAATTAGGTGTGATGGAGGTCTTGGTCAGCAAGGAAGTTCTTAATCTGTACCCATTTGATATTAGTTTTGTGGGTAATAACTCCCACATGCACATGTTGATCCCAGGCTTTTATGAGATATTACTGTCCTAAAATCACTTAAGCACACTTGGGCCATTCAGAAGGCTGAGGCAGACAAAATGTTCTAGGAAAATTGGTTCTTTGCAGCAGCAAAGAATATCTCTGTGATCAAAAATTCAAAAGTGTACATGTATACACAAAACTGATTATAACAACTGAGTCCAAACCAGAACATAGATTCTCCTGGTTACTTGAAAAGAAGGTAAGTAGTCTCATTCTCTTCTGGCCTTCTTATTTTCTTGGATTTGTGACTTTGTATTCAGCAATTATAATGTTTCTGTTTGTTGGTTACATTTGTGACATGTAAGGTCACTATCAGTTGAAATTATTTTTCCTCAACAAAAAAAGCAAAATTATTATTATTATTATTATTATTATTATTATTATTAATAAAAAATGTTTATTTATTTCTTACCCTCCTCTCCCTCTGGATCGAGGTGGGGAATAACAATAAATATAAATACAAAAACTAGGGATGTGCACAGTAAAAAAAAATGGATCAAAATTGGAATTAATGCTTTGGATTGGATCGGAGGCTTTCTAGATTGGATCAGATCCAATCCAATTCCGATCCAAAAATCGGATATCCGATTTTCAGATCTGATGCCTTTTAGCCCCTTTAGATTTGATTTTGGAGGGGGGAAAGCCTGTATCTTTGGTATTTTTTAAGACAGAATCATGAAACTTTGTACAAGTTCAGATGGGATGTTGCCAGTCATGTGCCCAGAACTGCAGACACAGGAGTGCAGGTATTACTTGTAAGTAAGCCTTCAAAAGTCACTTAGTTTTTACCAGTCATCTGTTCCTTTTTCAATTTACTCCTGTGTCTCAGGCACAGGGGCACAATTTAACTGAAATGGAAATGTGAAAAATGGGTTTGCCCATTGCAAGTAAACTGCAAAGTGCTTTCATTAGATCCCATCCCCAGAAACTGAACTCAAACTTGGGGAGCGTACAGAAGGTCTGCTCTGCCCCCTTTTCACAGACACAGGGGCATTTCTGAAATGGAACTGTTTAAAATGGCTTGTGCAGGTAAGTAAGACCATTGCAAAGTGCTCTCTCATTAGATCATGTCCCCACAAACACCACACTAATGAGAGGAGCGCACAGAAGGGGTGTACATTCACCCCCATTTCACAGACACAGGAGCATAGTTTAACTTGAATGGAAGGGGTTTTACTGAACTTTGGGGACTCTGTGGACTTCTCCTTGAGGGAGAAACCCAAGTTCCTTAGCTTAAGCAAGTGGAGCAGCATGATCCAAACTCCACCAAAATCCAATATCAATTCCAGCTCCAAACCACACTCCTTCCACTCCAACTAACTAAACCCCACAGAGAGCCAAAGGGGAAAGATTGAGAATATATACTGGGTTTCTACAAAGCCCTCCTCCAGCATTGTGATTGGAGGCTGCAGGAAGTCTTTAACAGGATTGGGTGATGAATTGATGTAGTGTAAAGCACAATTGGTGGATCAAGCTATCAAACACACACACACACACACAAAACACAGCCTCCCCCCCCTTTATGGAAGTTTAAAATAATAAACCACTCATTGCCACTAAAGTCTTGCACCAATTTCTCTGGAATTTTTCACACATGAGTAGACACAAACAATCTCCCATGTCAGGGAGTTTCAACTTTCTACCTTTTAAAATAAAAGAGTTACACAGCACATTCTTTGCTGTAAGTCCAATGTAAGTTTAAAACACCATAATAAACCACTCATTGCCATTAAAGTCTTGCACCAATTTCTCTGGAATTTTTCACACATGAGTAGCCACATCCAATCTCCTATGTCAGGGAGTTTCAACTTTCTACCTCTTAAAATAAAAAAGTTACCGCACATTATTTTTCTAAGTCCACTGTCAGTTTAAAACACCATAAAATGGAGGTCCAATCCTCCGATTTTTCCGATCCAGATTGGGTCACTTCAGATTGGATTGGATCGGATGGTTCAAAGGATTGGAATAGGAATAATTTAATTTTATCCAATTTTGGCCATATCGGATCCGGATCGTGGATCAGATCCGCTCCGCTGCACATCCCTAATATTTACTAGCCATGTATGGTTATCTCACGGACAAGGAACAGCTTAATATTCAGTTCTTAGCTATTTGCTTTCTTCCCAATTTTCCCCTTGTCTTTCTAACACACTACCAACCAACCAGCAGAACTTTTCCCTCCCTGACTTCCCACAGACTGACTAACCCCTAACTGTCAACTCCTTGACTGTCATTTCCTATCCACTCTGTTTTACCTAGCTAAAATATCCAGCCATTTAGAATTGGATTTTCCTAATTTAACATGATTGTCTCTTTGTCTCCTTTCAGAATGTCACCTCAATTACTACACATGTCTTTGACAGTAACAAAGCAAGGCCTCAGGCCTACTCCGATACATTATAGCCTCACAGAAGCCATGCAAAGTAAACATTACAGAAGAACGGCAGTTGTATGATGGTATTTCTTCATATTACAAACCAAGAGCAGACACAGTCAATGTCTGCTTTTGGTTTGCAATGTATTACTCTCTCGCCTTTATGTCTGTTGCAATATAGAGCATGATAATTGGGAGGATCATGCTATAAGGAACGTGCATTGTGTATGTTTATTACATATAATGTATGTTTATTATAGCACGATACATATAATGCATTCTTGATTACATGGTTGTCTGTATATTGAGTATTTTTTTAACCTGATGTATTGGTGCTTACTTGATAATTGTGGTTATTAATCCATGTAGTTTTCCTGTTTCCACAATCGAAACAAATTATGATGCTTTGATTTGTTTATTTTGTACTTTTTCAGTTGGTATACAGGCAGAGAACAAAAATGGAATGCCAAATTATCTCTCTCTCATAGCAAATGGAAAACAATGCCATTGAGCTGCGTTGCACCAACATATACCCCCACACATGTTCTGACAATGTTTCATGGTTTTCTATTTTTTATTTTTTTATTATTTTTAAGGGGGGAAAGTCTCTCGGCCATCGATGATGTATGATTGTGTCCCTTCTCAATCCAACCTGCAGAAGAATAACAGAGTCATTTTTTGAGCTGAGGGGTTCTATTAACTTACAGCACATAATAAGCAGGAAAAAGAACTTATACCATATATCCAGTACTTGTACAACAAGGATCCATCAATGGAAGCTAATGACAGGAGGTCACTGAAAATACATTTTGAATGAGATAGTCCTTGTGTAGGGATTAGTGAATCTGTCAAGCTTGATTTGGTTCAAGTTCTCATTTTTCTTCCACATTCCATTCCATTTCTACCTTCCATTGAGCATTTCTGTTTTTTCATCCATGTGAAGAATTGAATGGGTTGGTTTTCCCCCCCATAATACATACTTTTTCTACACATTTCTGCATACTTGTCCAAATGCACACAGTTTTGGAAGCTATTCTATTGAATTTTAGGCATTTGTGTGCATTTTCCCCCAAATGCCCATTGTTGTATACATTCTGTGTGTGTGACTGCATCATAAACTTTGGGAAAGCATGGATTTTGACATCTAACTGTGGCCAGATCTACACCAAGCAGGATAAAACACTTTGAAAGCATTTTGAAAACGGTATATGGTCAAAACTGTTATAAACCATTTCAAAGCAGTAGTGCAGGTAGTGCCTGTGTTCCAGTTCATGTTCAGTAAGTTCACATTGATTTTTTAACTGAATATTTCCCCCCAGCAATTTCCAGCCTTGTGGGGTTGGAGAAGTTGAGGGTGACCAAGCAGAGTGGTGGAGGGAAAGGGGGAGGCACAAACATGAGTTGAGATAAGGAACTATTACTGACATTGTATGTGGGGGGTGGGGGTGGCTCTGCTGTCTTCTAGGAGTATTTCGTTAGCTCTGTTTATCCTCTTCTTGTATATTGGTACAGAAAGTAAATATACTACAAAAATACTATGTCTTCAGTGCTTCTTACTTGGTGAAGTATAAATATGTGATGGTATTTCACTTTGGGCTGTCTCCTGATTAAAGAACTCTTAGGCCTTTCTGCACCTATAGGTGTAGAGGGAGGAAGGGGGGATGTTTCTGGACTTACCAGCTTCCAGGATCATTGCTCTTGGGCAAATGAGTGCGACATTCCGGAATGAAATGAATGTCGCGCCTGCCATTTTTTTAAAAAACAGAGCAGGGAGTGCAATTGTGCTCCAGTGGAAAAGGTTAGTAACCCCCCCCTGCAAAAAAAAAAAAAAAAAAACAGGTCTCCAACCCCCTCCCTGCCATGCCCGGGGTGGCAACATTGCTGCCACCCCCTCCCCTGATGGGCATGGAGCCGCACGTCGTGTCTCCATGCCTGTTTCCGGTGCCCGCTTACTCCTGAGTAAGTGGGCACTAGGCAGGACAGGCACCCACACATTCTGTGGTCTCAGGGTGGTCCTGGTACTGCTGGAGGAATTAGGTTTCCCAGGGTTTCTTTATCCCTGGGAAAGCCCATGCCCCCTGCCCCCTGCCCCTGAGAGTCATTTGGACGCACAGGGAGCACCCAGGGATGGTCACGGGACAAAAGCCCAGTGTGGAAAAGGCCTTAGAGTGCAATGCTATCAGGATGCCTTTCAGCTTCTGAACATGGAGGCTGATGCTCATCCCATGCTGACTGGGAGGAGAATGGAGGTGATCTTGACCACTGCACTCCTCTCACTCTGCATTTTTGCTAGACGGGCATTTCGCTTGTCTAGCTGGGGCTCTGCAGAGGAGAAGGGAAGGAAGCTGGGGAGGCCACAGTATTCATCATAAGCCAGCCTTCCCGATCCTTTTGCCTCCCCACCCACAGAACCATCTCTCTCCCTCTTCTCCAAGGTCACATTTGTGACCTTAGAGAGGCAGCCAGCTAGTTATCTCTATGCCAGCTATAAAGGGGCAGGAGCAGGGATGGGGGTGGAGGTAGGTAGCTCAGTCTCCCGGATCCAAGATCAGAACACTGTCTCTGACCTTGGATCTAAGAATATGAAAAGACCTATGTACCCCCCCCCCTTCCATGCTGTCTAGTAGCCATAGGATTGCTTCCTCCATAGAGTAATCAGTTCAGTTCAATTCAATTGACATGAAATTGCATGTAAATAAAATAGTGTAAAGAAGCACGTAAACCCCTGTATTTAAATACTGTTTGCTCATATCACAGTAGGGTCCATTCCTTTCCACGTGAGAAGAGAAGTAGAATGTATTTGCTGAGATGTTTTCTGCCACATTTACATTTTGAATTGAAAATTAGGCACTTCTTTAAAAAAATAATAAGTTGGCGCATTAATCAGAAGCAGATGATTTATGAAAAGATAAAAAAGAAATTAGTATCCACAGTAATTAATTAAACATTCTGTGAACCTTTGTGTGTGTGTGTGTGTGTGTTTTAATGGAAGATAAATTTTGGAAAGGTGGGGCATCAAAATTAGGGATGTGCTACACATATGTGCCAAATTTGAGATCAATCCCTCCAACTCTCAATTTTATATGATTTTATTAAAGCTCGTTTCAGTTCTGACAGATCAGAATGACAGCTCACCACGTGCGTTCATTCAGACCTGTCAGAATGGAAACGATCTTTAAAAAATTCATATAAAATCGAGGGTTGGAGGGATCGATCTCAAATTTCATACACATACTTAGGCATACCCCATAAGCACTGTGACCAAGTTTCAAGCCTCTAACTTTTAAAATACAGAAGTTATAGGCATTTGTTCTTTAAAAATAGGGCTGAAAAAAATATCGTTTTTTTCACGATAATTATTGTGAAGATGATACAGTTCCCCTATGATATGAATGAAGACAATATTTTTTTGGTCCAAAATGACAATAACAATAAACGATGATATTTTTTGGCGTGCACGCTCCTAATCAAAATCCTTCCCATTCCAGGTTGAGAAATCCCCTCTGTGAGCAAATTCTAGCATGGGAAATGAAAAAAAAAAAAAACCAAAAACGAATGCAGGTTCTGTTTGGATTTCATGGATTTAAAAAGTTAAGAAATCTTACGGAAAACTGTTAGTGGAAGTCAGGATTGGTGTGTTCTTAAAGAGCAATGCTAGAGACAATTATTTATTATGAGAGAACAAAAATGATGAATGTTTATTCTTAGAACATAACTGAAACACTTATATATGGAATAGTTGTGGAGAGAGAACCTAATCTTGTCTAGTCTTCTTGAAGACTTCTTACTCACAGTCATTAACAACCATAACTATCATCGAGAGCCGTTAGAACCAGGAAGCAAACCTGAGAAGTGCATCATGGGACACACATAGAATCTTCAGGTTACTGACAGCCTATCTACACACACAGGATAAAAAACTTTGAAAACATCCTGAAAACTGTATATGGAGTGTGTCTTGGGCCCCCACAGTTCTCAAAACCGTTTTAAAGCAGTAGTGTAGATAGGCTCAGAGATACTGTCATAGTCTCAAAATAGCAAACACAGTACAAACATAACTGATTCACTATCTGGTTCTCTTGCACACTTACATCAAACAACATATGATTCCTTCAGCACACTCCCCCATGGATGGTAGTAATGAACTGCACTCATTGCCATGAATGCATACAGCACCAATCGCTTTGCAGTCCTCTGGAGAATGTATCTCTTCCAGCAGGCAGGCATATCCTATACAGAGAAAGTTGATTCAAGACATTCCTTTATTCTGATGTAATAGACCAGGGCAGCACATGCTGGACAAATTCACATGACAAACAAGAGCATTCTAAACTTGTGTGACATTATCTTTTCACCACATCATTACTCATATTGTGTAGGGCTGGAAGGGAAAACCTGCCCTACATTGCTTTTGTATTCTGGACGTGACCTACAGCATAGGCTCTTAGATGGGCACCTCAGTTTTAGACTACCTTAAATCCTTTTTCAATGTCATCACTGTACACTTCTTTATCATACGTATGCATTTTTTTAAAATGTTGAGGTATATGCTGTGATGCTACTCCTTATGCCTTACCTGCAGACACCAAGAGCATCCAGGATAGGACAAGAGTGGACAAGTGTCCAGTTTGCATGACTGAATCGTGTTCGTGATCTCAAGTCTGACAATACGAGAAAGAGAGAGAGAGAGAGAGAGAGAGAGAGAGATCAAATTTCTGTTTCATCTCTGGAAAGAAGAATGCTCACCTATTTATGGTTCTCAGTGGATAGTTACACTTAAGCCCTTTATATTAATGTTCCTGGTCGGGTGACAGAAACTCTTGGTTCGTTGCTCCTCAAGATGACATGGTGTACCAAAATGGAGCAGTAAAATACAGTACATTAGCATGAAGATATTCTGGGTTCACTGGACTGGAAACACTTTTTTATTGTTTTTATCGTTTCTATTTTAGTTTCCTGTGTTCAGCTGTTATACTCCTTAGCCAGGACAACATGAACTGAACTGAAAAGTACACACTCAGTAGTACAATGAGCACTTCAGCAGCCATCGGAATGTGGTTGTGTCGGCCTTTTGGTCCTGTAGAGAGATTTTTAGGATATGCTAGGGGGAATTGGTCATGTAGGGGCAGGAGGAAGAATAAGGAAGTGGTAGGTGCATAGAGAACGTGGAGAAAGGTTAGCACGAATTGCTCATCTCTAACTTTGCCTAAGTCTGCCCTCACCAAGGGAATTGTGCTGCTCCTGCCAAAAATTGATCAAATTAGTAAGGAAAAGACAGGTAAAGAGTTGGGATGGAGTGCTGGGCTGAAAACAACAGAATGGAATTTAATAGGGATAAATGCCAACTTCAACACCTAGGAAAAAGAAACCAAATGCACAGTTACAAGATGGGAGATACTTAGCTCAGCAGTACTACAAGCGAGAAGGATCTTGGAAGGATATTGGAAGCCCAATATGAGCCAACAGTGTGATGCAGCTGCAAAAAAAAAAAAACAAAAGCTATTTGGGGCTGCATTAATAGAAGTATAGCTTCCAAATTGTGCGAGGTACTGGTTCCCCTATACTCAACACTAGTTAGGCCTCATCTTGAGTATTGCATGCAGTTCTGGGCACCACACTTCAAGAAGGATGCAGACAAGCTGGAGTGTGTTCAGAGGAGGGCAGTGAGGATGATCAGGGGACTGGAAACAAAGCCCTATGGGGAGAGACTGAAAGAACTGGGCATGCTTAGCCTGGAAAAGAGAAGACTGAGGGGAGACATGACAGCACTCTTCAAATACTTGAAAGGTTGTCACACAAAAAAAGCAAAGGCTATTTTGGGTTACATTAATAGAAATATAGCTTCCAAATCGTGCAAGGTATTGGTTCCCCTCTATTTGGCACTGGTTTGGTCCAGGATCTCTTCTTGATCATCCCCGAATGCAGGACTCAGAATAATAGGCTCAAATTAAAAAACCAGATTCTGGCTGGACATCAGGAAAAACGTCCTGACTGTTAGAGGAGTAGGACAATGAAACCAGTTCCCTGGAGAGGTTGTAGGCTCTCCCACATTAGAGACCTTCAAGAGGCAGCTGGACAGCCATCTTGTCAAGTATTCTTTAAGGTGGATTCCTGCACTGAGCAGGGGGTTGGACTCGGTGGCCTTGTAGTCCCCTTCCAACTCTACTATTCTATGATTCTATTATTCTATGGCCGTTACTACACTGGCATTTTGAACTGGGATAGCCCCTGGGTGGTCCCTGTGAGTCCAAATGATGCACATGGATTCCCGGGGGCAGAGGGGATGGGCATAGGTTTCCCCCAGGATAAGGGATCCCTGGAGAAATCCAAAACTTCCCGCGGTCCCAGGAACGTCCCAAGACTGCGGGAGATGTGACCGCCCATCCCAGCTGCTGCCGTGCTTACTCACAAGTAAGTGCGGCAGCAGAAATGGGCATGGAGCCACACCGCGCAGCTCCATGCCCAACAGGGGAGGGGGTGGCAGCAATTTCACCGCCCCTGGGATGGCAGAGAGGGGGGTGGGGGCCAATTTCGCATGGTTATTTTTTTGTTTTGTTTTTTAAAAAAGCTTACTTTCCATGCATGAGCATTTCCTCTGCCCCGGGGGGGAAAACACATCGTGTTTGTATTAGAGCGACGATACTGAAAGCAGCTACTTCCGGGACCATCCCCCCTCCCTCTTCACCTGTATGGTGTAGAAACAGCCTATGACTCTCCCATGACCAGCTGTGTCAGATGCTCACCAAGCTACCACCGCCACCCATTCTTTCTTGTGGTGCCACGCAAGTTTCTGGATACCCTGGTGAGCACTCAACGAAATTGTGGGGCTGGCCATCCTGTTAGTGAGTCATTACCCACAACAGTGGTAGCTCAGGCTTTTTCAGTAAGGTGATGTTACACAAATGGCAGTCGTAAAGGGGCCATTTAGGCAACATTACAGCTGTGAATTCTCCATTTACAGCCACCATTTACATAACAATACCTTTCCGGAAACCTCCAAGCTGCTATTGTTATTCAAAATGAGGCAGAAGGCTGTTAGGTACTCACCGAGCCATGGGGCATTGATAAGAGGTGCACAAGTTCCCCATGGCTTTGAGAGTGCAGTCTCCACTCTCCCTATGGATTCATCACATTCCTAGTAAAGCATGTTATGGTAACATTTAGCCACTCGATGCCAGTTCTTTTCCAGCTTCACTGGCTGCCAGTCTAGGTCTGGGCCCAATTAAAATTGCTGGTATTAACGTTCAATGCCCTAAATGGCTTGGGGCCAGGTTATCTGAAGGAATGCCTCCTCCCATATGAGCCTGCCCAGACACTAAGATCATCTTCAGGGGTCCTTCTATGTGAGCCCCTGCCAAAGGAAATATGCCAGGTGGCAACCAAGAGGAAGGCCTTCTCTGCTGTGGCACCCCAGCTGTGGAATGAGCTCCCGAGAGAGGTTTGCCTGGCATCTACATTATACTCCTTTCGACGTCAGGTGAAGATCTTCTTATTTTCACAATATTTTAACAGGTTATTATCGTAGTCTTTCAACTCTGCTGTTTCAAATCTGTGTTTTAAATTTGTATTTTAAATCTGCATTGCTGTGCGTTGTTTTACTCTGGTTGGGTTTTAAATTGTATTTTTATATTGTGCTTTTATACTGTTTTGTTGACCATTTTAATTTTTGTGAACCGCCCAGAGAGCTTCAGCTATTGGGCGGTATAAATTAATAAACAAATAACTGAATTTGAGCCTTCAAAGTCAGACAGATTGCATCCTATGGTACTCAAGAACCGTTATCTCAGAGCCTTTGTGTATTATGTTCTGAAATGTCTTGATGAACAGGAGAAGTGGCATGAGCCTGGAAGAAGTCACATGTTGTTACCATCCTCAAATAGCAGGAAACTTCTACCAACCCATCTCCTTGTTGTCAATACATGGAAAGGTTCTTGGACAGACCATTCAGCAGACCAGGGGAGGGGGGACCCACTGTCATCATAAAGAACCAGCACAGTTTTCTGAAGAGCAAGTCCTGCCAGTGTGGCATGAGATAAGTAATCCATGCAAGTGGAATGTTTTCAAGCCAGGTGAGCTAGGATTTGACAAGGGGACAGTTGCTTAGGGAAAGTGAAGAAGGGGAGAGTGGTGAAAAAGAAAAGAGAGTTGAAAAAGGAGAGGGGAGAGAAGAGGAGGAGGAGACTGGCAGAGGGAATTGAGGGGAAGGGGAAGTTTTGGCACCTGAGAGGGAAGCAGAGATGAGGAGCATGTTGTGAGTCAATGAGAGAGATAAGGAGCAGCTGAGCCGGGGAGTGTTTGGGGCGTGACACTCCATAGAATCTGGTGGAGACTGGCTGGGCTTCAGGCCAGCTGATGCTAATTGCTCATTGATCCCTGTCCCATAAAAGTCTGGCCAGAGCTCAGCCCCAGTGCTGAAAGCAATGATCGTCTTGGATGTCTGTGCTTTGCTCTGTGCGTTTCAGCTCTGTGCCTTTGATTCACGCTTGGATTCTGACCCCTGGATTGTGACCCGACTATTCTCTTGAGTGTTCTTGAGACCTTGGACTTGCCCGGACATATCCTGATGCTGTAGACCAGCTTCCTGACTACGATTCAACATCTTGTGATTCGACTACTGTTACCTGCACAGCGTCTTCGGCTTTTGACTAACGGACTGGATTACTGACCTTGGACCTCGACATTCCTAAGTGGCATCCTTGAATTATGACAGAGATGGCCTGATCATCAGGGGCAGAATGGCTGTGAGGGGCAGGCAGGAGAAGGAGGCCTGTGATGTGAAAGTCATCTCAGAAGCAAACAGTTGGCGTGGAAAGGCCTAGGAACCTGTGGGAGCACGCACCAATGAAAACTGAAGTATCGCAAGAAGAGACAAAGAGACTGATTCTAGGGCTCTGCACACACACACACACACACACACGATTCGGCTCGGAGAGCCATTCTGAGCTTTCAAATCAGCCCCGATCTGACTTGGGACACCTCAGCATCACTCTGGCCCACCTCGGATTTGTTTTTTTTCAATCTGAAGGAGGCAGATACCTAGGAAAGACAAACACACTAGGTGTTTATAGCCCTGCTTCAACTCGGATTAGGCATTCCGGACCAAGGTGAAGTGCACCCCTAGTTGATTCCATTGCAAAGTGTGATATATATATATATATATATATATATATATCCAAAAAAACTTTTGTTAATATACCCATGCTTGTATGAATCAATTAACTCTCCACTCTCATCTTAATCTAAATTAACCTGTGCCCCCTCCCCCCCACTGCCACACCAGAATAAATTTGTGTCCCACTGATGGAAGGTTTCTGTCAGTGGGGAGGGTTATCATGAGAGATAATGTGACCACTCTGTTTTATTTTGGTCTGACCTCACCTCAAATACTGTGACCAGTTCTGTGTCCACCGCTGTTATCAATAAACTGAAGTGTATCTCTAGCAGAATGCAACAGAGCTGGGGAAGTCCTGTGAGGAAAGGTTGAAGGTGTTGAGTATGTTTAGTTTGGCAAAGGGACAATTGAGAGAAAATATGATAAACATATATGGGAGGAGCTGTAACATATATAGTGGAGCAAATTTATTTGTTTGGGTTTTTTGCTCGAGAAGGTGGGACACGAAACAGTGAGTTCAAATGAGAAGAAAAAAGAGGGTGACCCAGAGGGGCATAGGATATTGTGGACTCTCTCTCTCTCTCTCTCTCTCTCTCCACAAGTGAAATAGGAGGTCTGTTACCAGAGGCACTCATGTTGCAACAGTGGAGAGGTCTCCTGCTTTCTACATTCAAATGAGAGATATGTTGGTAAATGGAAAGGGTGGAGGTGCTGCATGGTTCAGAGACTGGATTCATGGGTCCACCCACCAGATACACTTAATATTTGACCCAAGCCATACTGGAATGTAGGTGGATCCTATGGATTTACTTTAAACCAGTCCTTACTCCAACCTGAAGCTGTAGAAAGAACTGTGAGGAGGGAAGTTCAGGGCTTCCATCTTAGTTCCAGCTGAGGCCTAGAGCTGGCAACATCCATAAGAAGTGTAAGACTCCCCAGTTCCCACTGTCTCAGGGAAGCCCCTTTCACCTTCTTTGGAATTACTTGCATTTCCATCCCAAAAGTTTGCCTTCTAATGAAATGGATGCTTGGCTGCAGTAGGAAATGTTATGACTAGCCACATCACCCGTTTTGTGACTGGCTATGGTCCCAGAGGGCCCTTCCGCATAAAGTCCAGTGTTGAGAGACTTTCAAGATCCTGAGAAGCTTATGTGGTGAATTCAAATTCTCTTATTCATAGAGATAGCACATCAAAATCTGTCATACGTGTCTGTGTTTTAACAGAAGCATTAGGTCGTACCTACCCAGATGATTATGAAATCACCCATTATGATAATGGAGAAAGCAACCATTCAGTTGTGTGGAGGTAGAACCTGTTAGGAAGATGCCCTGTGTCAACCCATGAAAACGAAGGAGCAAAATCAGTGCCGCTTCTGGTATCTTTTAGAAGCCAGAAATAAATGCATTTTAAACATCTTGTTTTTTTATGGCTGTCTTACAAAACAGCAAACAAATCCTGCAGATTAATGCTGTACTTGAGAATATAATTGTTGCTGAAATGAAGGAAGAACCGTTTCTCCAGTCCCAATGTTCCTTTCTGCAAAAAGGACAACAAATTTTAATAGATACTTTTGTTTATCTTGACCAACCAAGCAACATATTTCCTACATGATGTGTAATTAAGTTAGCTAAATTGTTAATCATTAAATTACTTTTTAGAAGGGTTTCATGAATTCAAGGAGAATAGCATTTTTAATCATCGTTACGGAACAGAAATGAAACCCTCCGTGTTCATATATATATATAATGTGCCTCTTTGCACTATATGCTGGTTTCATTATATTCAAGTTAAAATTATAGTCTGATCCAAAGATACACACATATTCATGAAAAGATTATATCTGTGCAACTAGTAGCTTTATCTATATTAAAAGTGGAGATGAGCCTTAATAGTTTAGTAGACTTTTTTTCCCCTAAGGAAATAACTGAGATTGTTTTCTTTCTCTCACATGGTCTTTTCTAGAAATTAAGACCACTTCAAATAGGGATGTCATGAGCATCCAATTGGGGCTTGAAGGAAGCTCCACTGTGCTTGCCTGGCTAAGCTGTGTTTCCCTGAGTGAGGCCTAATCTACACCAAGTAGGATATTGCACTATGAATGCAGTATGAAAACAGTATATAAAAGGCAGGAGCCACACGACTGCTTTATAGCAGCATTGAAGTGCACTGACAACTGTTGGGGCCCATTGACACATGCCATGTACTGCTTTCATACCGTATAGTCTGACCATATTTTGGAAACCAAAAAGGAGGACAACATGGCAGCCCCACAAGGGGGCATGCCCACCAATATGTCCAACCCCCAAGCGGGCATACCTACCAACATGTCTGGCTCCCAGGGGTCATGTCCAGCCCGAAGGGAATGTGCCCACCCTAACATAGCCATGTTCACATGTTTGATTTTACAGCACACAATTAAGACAAATCTGTTCTACATTATTATTATTATTATTATTATTATTAATCACATTTATATACTGCCCCATAGCCGAAGCTCTCTGGGCAGTTAACAATCTTAATGTTAAACACATCTTAATGTTAAAATCACTGAAATAAAGAACAAGTGAGACATTCAATGTATCTGAAATTAACTTCACTATTGTAGCTCTGTACTTTGAAGCTTTTGCTATACTCTATGTGATACAGTCTCCCCTTCCCTCAAATATATTTTCTGATTGCAATTTCCTTCATTGGTGACCACAATCTCACCTTTCCTAACATTTAACACTCTTTCCCCATCACTTTTCTCATATCTATGCTCACAGATTCAGCACACTGCTACCACTGAACAAATGAAGCATTTGACAGGTGCAGAGAAATCTAGTACAATAAATTAGCAACCTAGCATTCAAGAATAGTATAAAAGAGTATAAAATACTATCACCCTGCAAACATTATCCATGGAACAAAATGGACTAAAGGCTAGTTGCAGTCATTTCTCACTAGCACCTCTTAGCTTATTTCAACTTCTGGTTTATTAATGAGAAACTTATCTAAAAATTTGTCATTGTACCTCTCATTCATTAGCCATGTAAACAAGACCATGTCAGTAGCGATACCAAGAAAGGCCAGAACGACTGCCCATTGTCACAATGCTAGACAAAGAACTTTCCCTCCTTTGATCCAAACATCTCCTGAATTTACACTGCCTCAGTGTGCAGAGAACAGAAATCCCAATCAGGGACCCAAAGAAAACTGCCCAAAGAAACCTCAGAAATAAAGCTTATTCAAGGACTCACAGAACCTGACCTCCAGGATCATTCAACCAGCAGGTGCTCTCCAGAAAGATGCTTTCAGAGCCTAGGAGATCCAGACACACTCAGACAAGACAAGCCACGCAATGCACTCACATATTATCTTGCTGGGATAGAACAATTCCCAGTGTGACCAGATACAAAAGAGGGCAGGGCTCCTGCAACTTTAACTGTTGTGATGAAGAGGGAATTTCACCACATTGAGGGGGATCCACAAAGCCACACTGAAAATAATCATAATCATAATCTCAAAGCCATACAGAGAAGAAACGTTTGGAACTAAGCTGAAAGTTGTGAGATCGTGTACCTCTTTGCATGTAGCATGATAATAGTAATCAGCACCACAACAGCAGTTTTGGAGCAACCTTTTTTATTACAGCAACAAAGCAATGGTGGTGTTGATGGTGGGGAATCCACTGACCTAATGCAAAAATATAATAATAATCCACAGCAAAATAATCCACAGCAATCCACAAAGCAAAATAACATCCATCACCATAATAAATCTATACACAGACATGCACACACCCAAGGCAAAAAATAAAATAACATTAAAAATACAACACACACCCACATACTCACCCAAGGAAAGATAACAATAACAATCCTCCACACATGCACCAAGGCTAAAAATTAAATACAAATCCACACACATCAACATACTCATCCATGGCAAAACTAATAGTTTTAAAACACACCCAACGCAGTCCCCCTCCCAATTAATTCATCAAAATCAGTACCCAAAGAATGTGGAAAATCAGTCACAATTTATTTCATCAATGCAGCCAGAGATGTAATCCAATCTACCCCCCACCCCACTAGACTTAGATTGCAGCTAGAGACATTTCATTTGGCCTTCAATTATTTGAATACCCACCCACCCCACACAAGTGCAGCAATTCCTAGTTGAGCATAGAGCAGAAGTACAGAGAAACATAGCAGTCCTTCTATTAAAAAAGGGGGAAGATTAATTCTAGGTAGTGCACTAGGTGAACAAGTCAGTTGAAGCCAATCGTATTACCTGGTGGTTGGAGGGGATGATGCACCCTCAGTGTAAAGCCCCTCTCTAGGTAGCAGAAAAATAAAATCCCATCGGCCGCCCCAGCCCCTTGCACCAGGCCGGGCCAGGCCATGGTTAAACAACGAGGAGGACTGCACTGGCCCAGGCGGAAACAAGCCCAGACAAGCAAACCAAGTTGCGTGCTGCCTGGGCAGCAAATCAAGCCTCGTGCGGAACATGCCCTAAGTGAACAAAGAAAGCAGTGCTGCCCCGGGTGAGAGCAAATCACGAGCAACAGCGACGGCAGACTCCTCCTCCCTCTCCCCTTCCTTCTTCACCCGTGGGCTCCTGCCTGGGCCAGCACTGCCCCCTCTTTGCTCGGCAGCGGCTTGAGCCTCCGTGCCAGCCCCATTTGCTTGGCTGCGCTGCAGCTGAGCAAAGAGGGGGCTGCGCTGGCCCTGGCAGCAAATCAAGCCATGTGCCAAGCACGCTACTGCTGAACAGAAGGCTGTGCTGGCCCAGGAGGGAGCAAGCCACGAGCTGCACCGCTGCCAGCCTCCTCCTCCTCCTCCTCACCTTCCTGCTTTCCCCTTATGCAGCTTGCAGGGGCCTGCACAGACCCCTGTGCCTGGCCATGCCGCAGCCAAGCAAAGAGGGAGCGGCACTCGCCTAGGCAGCAAATCAAGCCATGCTGGCTCAAGCAGGAGCCAACCACGAGCGGCGGCGGCAGCAGCCTCCTCCTCCCCTTCCTTCTTTCCCTGTGGGCTCTTGCCCCGGCCCGCACTGTTCCCTCTTCACTCGGGTATGCGGCTTGCACGGGCCTGCGCAGCACTCTCTTTGCTTGGCTGCTACGGCTGAGCAAAGAGGGGACAGCACTGGCACCGGACAGCAAATTAAGCCACATGCGGAGAATGCTGCAACTGAACAAAGAGGGTCGTGCTGACCTGGGTGGGAGCAAGCCATGAGCAGCGGCGGCTGCCTCACCTTCCTTTTTCTTTGCCGGTGGGCCATGGGATGTTCGCTGCTGCAACCGCCGCCGCCGCTGCTTCTCCTCCTCCATTGCCCACCTTTTTCTTTCTTCTTCGCCTCAGTGGTGCCCCTGGCCCTGTTGCTGCCGATGTAGCTGGGGGTCCTCTTTCTTTTTGCTGTGCATACTCATGCCCCATTCCACCTTTTCCAGAAGCCTCAATCTCCCAAGACATCTGGGATCAGTTGGGTCTCGATGGAAGTCTTTTGAAAGTTGAGGATTCACTTCCGGTTTTTCAACGCTGCATCCCAGGCTGTCTTCTGAGCCAGCTTTTGGACGCGCCAAAATGCAACCTCCAGCCCTTCCCCCGGTCCGATCCTGGGAATTTCTTGGCCTGTGCTGTCCTGCCGGCCAAGAACAACCCCAGGATAGCCCCTGGGAAGGATGCAATTCCCGGACTTTAGAAGAAATATGTGAATTTCCCCCCTGATGCCATTTTGGCGCTCCATTTCCGGACTTGTCCGGGGTAAACCGGACATCTGGTCAGCCTAATACCATATATTTTGCTGGTGTGGCTCCTGCCTTTTATATACCTCTTTCATACTGCTTTCATAGTGCAATATCCTGCTTGGTGTAGATTAGGCCTAAATAGGCCATTTGTGCCTGTAATTTTGTGTAAATGAGCTTCTTAATGCCAACATAAAAGCCGAGCTGCCATTTTGCAGCTTGAAGAGGAGCAGGATGCTGCACACCACTTACTGCGCACCTGCAGACCACCTGGTGAACCGGGTCAAGAAGACAGCAGGGGCCTAGTGAGAAGCAGGGGTGAGTTTGCCACCATTTATTATTGTTGTGGTGGTGGTTGTCAATTCCCCTCACAATGCCTGAGAACAATGTTAAACCTGGGACATTGCGGAGAATTGAAAACGGTGGCCAGGTTGCCATTACAGTTTCGTGTTGGCACTTGTAGCTGGAACAAACAAACACACCAAAACACTTTAAGAAAAATGAAAGCTGTTGGAGAGCACCACTGAGAAGTTGTTAGAACAACCCGTTCACATTGATTATAATATATGTGGAGACATAACATATATACATATATGCTGTCCACTGATGTAGGGTAAGGTGGAACCTGCTACCACAATGTCCTTACATTTCAAACACACTCCTTTTAACCACTAACAGCATATGTAAAGGCTAATTGACCCCAGATCTATCTTTAGGTCTGGCTGAGAGCTCAAAGTCATTTTTAAATGGATGTCGTCTTTGTATGCTGTCTGTTTTTAAAATTTTTATATCAATTTTTCATGTTTCATGTTTCATGTTTTAATGTTTTGTAAACCACCCAGAGAGCTTTGGCTATGATGATGATGATGGCATAGTTCAGAAAATGGGCCACAGGCAAAAAAATATCCTGTTCACAGAACTATCGAAATTCTATAGCCGTTACTAACTGATGCATACCCTATCCATGGCAGGATGTGTGTAGGGTGACCAGATAAAATCCAGGTCAGGGTTCATGTAACTTTAACAGCTGTAGAGAAAAGGGAATTTCAGCCAGTGTCATTTGTATGCAATTAGTTCCTGGTGAAATCCCCTCTTCATCACAACAATTAAAGGTGCAGGGGCCCTGCCTTCTTTTGTATATGGTCACTCTAGTATAGTGCCTGCACCTTTAACTGTTGTGTTGAAGAGGGAATATCACCAGGAATATCACCAGGAACTAATTGCATACAATTAGTTGACACTGGCTGAAATTCCCTTTTCTCTACAACTGTTAAAGTTATATGAGCCCTGACCTGGATTTTATCTGGTCAGCCTACTTGCACCTATCTCTTGGCTGTAATCATTAGGGAAATCTTGTTCTGAAACATTGAGATAAGTTGTTCCGACTTCAAAGCAAAAGGAAGGACAAGATGTGTTTGTTTTTCCAAAGTGGTTACCCATATTTAATACCATCCATGACCAACTTCTTAAAACAGTCTAGTAGATGTTATTAAAGGACACACTAAAGTGTGTTAACATAGGGTGACCATATGGAAAGGAGGACAGGGCTCCTGTATATTTAATACTTGTATAGAAAAGGGAACTTCAGCGAGTGTCATTTGTATACCTGCAGCACCTGATGAAATTCCCTTTTCATTGCAACAATTAAAGCTGCAGGAGCCTTTCCCTCTTTTGCATGTGGTCACTCTAGTATACTCCTGCAGCTTTAACTGATGTGATGAAGAGATAATTTCACCAGGTGCCGCATGCATACAAATGACAACTGCTGAAATTCCCTTCTCGGTATAACTGTTAAAGATACAGGAGCCCTGTCCTCCTTTTCGTATGGTCATGCTAGTTAACACTAGGGGTGAGCACTGGATTGGGTCCAATCCATGATCCGGATCAGATCCAGGGGAAATCGGATAAAATTATCTGATTTCCGATCACCCCGCTGGATCGTTCGATCCAATCCAATCTGATCCGGAAAGGACCCGATCCAGATCGGAATAGATCAGAGGATCGGTGGGCGCCCACTGGCACCGCCGCTGCTTTCATTGGCGGGCGCCAGTGGGCGCCCACCGATGGAAGCGGACAGCAGGGGGGGGGGCTTCCCTGGCGGGGCTGTCCGCTTCTATCGGCAGGCGCCAGCGGGCACCCGCCGATGGAAGCAGACAGCCCGGCCAGGTGAGGATCACGGGGGGGAGGAGGGAGGGAGGGATGGGGCCCACTTACCTTCCGGGGATGTCCGCTCCCCTCCGCTGCTGGCCGCTACTGCGAGCAGGCTTTGCGGCCTGCCCCTAGTTAGCGCGCCAGGTGATGTCATCACCTGGCACGCTACTCAGGAGCAGGCTGCGAAGCCTGCTCGCAGTAGCGGCCAGCGGCGGAGGGGAGCGGACGTCCCCGGAAGTTAAGGGGAGGGGGAGGGGGCTTACCCTCCCCGGGGCTGTCTGCTTCCGTCCGCTGGCACCCGCGGGTGCCAGCGGATGCAAGCGGATGGCCCTGGGTGGTAAGGAGCGCGGGGGAGGGGGCTTACCTACCAGGGCTGTCCACAGCGGACGGCCTCGGGAGGTAAAAAACGCGAGGGGGGAGGAGGGAGTTAGGCCCCCCTCACCCACCCGCTGCCATTTTTTCCCCATAGACTTGCATTGGGGGAAAGCTTTCTTTCCCCTAATGCAAGTCTATGGGGAAAACAAAAATGGCAGCCGATCCAAAAATCAGATGTCCGATTTTTGGATCGGGAGTGGGTCCAATCTGATCTGAGGGACCTCCAATTTTGTCCTGAATGATCCAGGACAATCTCGGAGGTCCCGATGCGGGTCCCGATCCTATCCGGAGGGTCCGTGCACACCCCTAGTTAACACCCATGAGTTAAACAGACAAATAAGAAATACATTCTGATCTGTAAAATAGTAGTGGAGGGTTGTTCTAACCTTCATAAAATTGGAATGGCAGAAAGACAACTTGTTTGTACATACCTTGAAAATTTCAGATCGATTGCTAAAATGTTAAGGGAGACCAGAAAGACCAGTCTAAAGACCCGTTGAAAGACAAAAATGGGGGAACCAACCCTCCCTCTTTCTGAATGGAATTCAAAAACAAGTTGGCAAACAAAATTTAGTTACATTTAAAAAAAATGAAAGTGATCTTGATGGCTTTCTATTCCAAGTAGTTTCCCAGTCACAATTAGGTCACTGTTGGCAAGTGCCAACGCTATAGTTCTTTAGGGTGTTCACCAGTGTACACTACAGTTATCAGTGCACTTCAATACTGCCATAAAGCAGTAGTATAGATCAAGCCTAGGCATTAAATATAGCAACAATACAACAACTTATTAATTTAGTTTTGCAAGTGATTAAAGAATGGTAATAAAAATTGACACATCTTGCTTTGGCATTTGCAGGATTGAACACACATAATTTATTTCATTGTGGCATTTGCTTTGAGATAGTTTTGGAACTTGATTCTGCTGTAACTATTTGCCTGATTTAGTGTTTTCTGTCATTTTTTATGGTGCAATCCTCTACATGTCTAAGAAGTATGTTCCATTGAGTTCAATGGGACTTACTCCCACTTTGTGAGTTTGGGGTTGCTGCCTTAGGGTACAATCCCATGAAAGTTTAGACAGCAAAAAGCCCTAGAACTCCCAACATACCCCAGTAGGAGTCTTGTATGGGATTCTGCCCCTAATTACTCATAGATTATTCAACTTTTGAACAGGAAAATAATTATCTACATGGATGATTACCCCTTTTTAAATACACACACCACAACTTATAGAACCCCACGATGTGTTTATTCATAATATATTCAAATCTTAAAGGAATGGGAAAAGATTCTTCAGCATCTCTCCTCTGACGTGGCAAGATACTTCAGGAGTCAAGAGTGCGTGAGAAAGGGATGCTTGGCAAAGAAAGGGGCGACTTCTTCCAAGTTCTCATTGTCTATATGCGTATGTATTTGCTGAAAGAAAATAGAATTGTTCAGAGATGCATTATTTCCCTACATAAAGAACATTTGTCATCGCCTCTCACCCCAAGAGTAGGCCATAAATTGCCCTATTGCTAAATGTTGCAACTTACTAGAACAGTTTTAGCATAATTAATAGAGAGAAAAGCATAGGGCAGAAAAAAGAGTCCTGCTGGATCAGACCAAGAGAGCATCTAGACCAGCATTCTGTTCACACAGTGGCCAGCTTTAACAACTACATATCTGGCAACAACATGGTCCTCTCCATACTGGGAATAGCTGTACCTATTGGATTTGGCTGGTGCAGAGGCGTGAGAATTTAGTTTCAGTTCATGTTTGATGAGAATTTGTATTAGGGAAAGAAAGAACTGGAGTTTTATTTATTTATTATTAAAAATGAATGCAGGAAAAAGTGAAATGGACAGATTTGCCCATCTCCAGCGATCAGTGAGTTTTAGGGATGTGCACTGGATCGGACCCGATCCACGATCCGAGTCCGGTCCACTGGGAAATCGGATAAATTATCCGATTTCCGATCCCGCAGCTGGATCGGCCGATCCAATCCGAACCGGTCCGAAAAGGCTCCGAACCGGTTCGGCGGATCGGCGGATCGGCGGGCGCCCACTGGCGCCCACCGCCGCTTCCATTGGCAGGCGCCAGCGGGCGCCCGCCGATGAAAGTGGACAGCGGGGGGGGGAGGAGGGGGGCGCTTACCTTCTCGGCCCGTCCGCTCCCGTCCGGCACTAGCAGCTACTACCAGCAGGCTCCGCGGCCTGCTCTAGGGTGGCGCGCCGGGTGATGTCATCACCCCGTGCGCTACTCTAGAGCAGGCCGCGGAGCCTGCTGGTGGTAGCCGCCGGCCCCGGACGGGAGCGGACGGGCCGAGAAGGTAAGCAGGGGGTGCGTGGAGGGGAGGAGGGGGCGCGCGGAGGGGGGAGGGGGGCCCTTACCTTCCCGGCCCGGCGGCTCCCGTCCGGCGCCGGCGCCTACTACTTCCAGCAGGCTCCGCGGCCTGCTCTAGAGTAGCGCGCCGGGTGATGACATCACCCGGCGCGCCACCCTAGAGCAGGCCGCGGAGCCTGCTGGAAGTAGTAGGCGCCGGCGCCGGACGGGAGCCGCCGGGCCGGGAAGGTAAGGAGGGGGTGCGTGGAGGGGAGGAGGGGGCGTGCGGAGGGGGGAGGGGGGCCCTTACCTTCCCGGCTCGGCGGCTCCCGTCCGGCGCCGGCGCCTACTACTACCAGCAGGCTCAGCGGCCTACTCCAGGGTGGCGCGCCGGGTGATGTCATCACCCGGCGCGCTACTCGAGAGTAGGCCGCGGAGCCCGCTGGTAGTAGCCGCCGGCGCCGGACGGGAGCGGACGGGCCGAGAAGGTAAGCAGTGGCGGGGAAGGGGGCTTACCCCCCCCGGAGCCGTCCGCTTCTATCCGCTGGCGCCCGCAGGCGCCTGCGGATGGAAGCGGGCGGCCCCAGGGGGGGTAGGGAGCGCGGGGGAGGGGGCTTACCTGCCGGGGCCATCCACAGCGGACGGCCCCGGGGGGGGAGGGAGTTAGGCCCCCCCTCACCCACCCGCCGCCATTTTTTCCTCATAGACTTGCATTGCAATGCAAGTCTATGGGGAAAAAAATGGCGGCCGATCCAAAAATTTACGATTTTTGGGTCGGGATCGGACTCGATCCGGTCCAGGGGGCCTCCGATTTTGTCCGAACCGGTCCGGGACAAAATTGGAGGTCCCGATCCGGGTCCCGATCCGATCCGGGGGGTCCGTGCACACCCCTAGTGAGTTTATCTAGGCCAACCTAAATGTAGCTAAGACATTGTTTCAGGTTGATCCAAATTAATAAAATTTAACTCAGGTTTATTTTAAGTGCTAGATCTTGTCGCGCTCCCAATGATGTTATCAAGAATATAATAAGGCCTGGTGGCCTCTTCTACCCCAGACTCTTACCATTTCCACCCTCGGAGGTCATAATTGTCTAGTTCCAAATGGGGTATGTTTGTACACTGAACTTCCTAGTTCCAAACTTTGGGAGCATTCCTACAAACTGTGAGAGCTGTAAGTTGGAAAGTTGCTGGTTAATTGTTTTTGCTTCACATAAAAACAGAAGGATTAGCTCAATACTATGGCCAGTGTTTGAAGGCAGGCCTTCAGTTCATTGTAATAATAATAATAATAATAATAATAATAATAATAATAATAATTTATTTATAACCCGCCTCTCCCTCCGGATCAAGGCGGGGAACAACAACAATATAAAACACAAGAATCACAAAACAGTTAAAATTTAAAAAACAAGAAAAAAATCATTAAAACATCTTAAAATTCATCTGGATAGGCCTGCCAGAAGAGAGCAGTCTTCATGACTCTCTTAAATTCATGAAGACTGCTAATTTGTCTAATCTCCTCCAGCAGACCATTCCACAGTCTGGGAGCGATGGAAGAGAAGGTCCTCTGGGTAACACTCGTCAGCCTAGTTCTGGCTGATTTGAGTAAGTTCTTCCCAGAGGACCTAAGTGTGTGGGGCAGATTATACAGGAGAAGGCGATCCTGCAGGTAACCTGGACCCAAACCATGTAGGTCTTTAAAGGTAATAACCAACACTTTATACTTCGCCCGGAAACTGATTGGCAGCCAATGAAGCGATTTTAAAACTGGTGTAATGTGGTCACCCCTAGGTGTACCAGTGACCAACCTGGCTGCCATATTTTGAACAAGTTGAAGTAAGATAGGAATAGTTGAAGTAAGGTAAGGAATAAGGTAGCCTTATGTACAGTGCATTGCAGAAGTCAAGCCTCGAAGTTACCAGCGTGTGACCTACCATCTTTAGGTCTTCCAACTCTAGGAAGGGGCGCAGCTGGCGTATCAGCCGAAGCTGATAGTAGGCACTCCTGGCCCTTGCATCAATCTGAGCTGTCATTTGGAGCGACGGATCCAGGAGTACCCCCAAGCTGCGAACACAGTCTTTCAGGGGGAATGTAACCCCATCCAGAACTGGTTGACACACCTCCAAACCCAGGTTGGGGCCTTTGACAGCTAGCACCTCCATCTTGTCTGGATTCAGCTTCAATTTGTTTTTCCTCATCCAGCCCATTACCGCCTCCAAGCATTCATTCAGAGGAGACACACTATCCTTAGCTGACGATGTTGTCGAAGGCATAGAGAAATATATTTGGGTGTCATCAGCGTATTGATAGCACCCCGCCCCATGCCTCTGGATGATCTCTCCCAGCGGTTTCATATAAATGTTAAACAGCATTGGGGAAAGGATGGCACCTTGTGGTACACTTGTGGTATTGTATAACGTCCTACCCCCAAAAACCATACAATGCAAAAGAGAGGGAGGGAGTAATTATGCTCATTTATGGTATGCATAATTTTATGCATGTTGCAGAATTCAGCTTTCCACAGAAAGCCCATAGTGCTAGGCCAGCTGTCTTTTGAGGAATTCACCATCATTACTAATCATCTTACTGAGGAACTCCCAAGTCCTCTGGGCCAGAATGTAGTTTGAAACTTTAGAATAACTGCTTTTATGGCATGCTCTGCTTGATTACCTCTTACAGCAAGGGTTTCCAGCAGAACATTCTCCAAGGGTGTGGAAGTTTTCTTTGCATGGATGTGTGACACAGAACCCTTGAGCACTTTCACACTGGCTGGGATTTGTCACATAGTCAGCAAAACCTGTTGACAGACAAAGACCCCCATGTTAACTGACAAAAGAAGGATCACATAAACTGAGATCGCAGCATTTTCCATTGGGATTCCAGCCAATGGTTCCAAACTGGTCAACCACATTTTAAACACCGTTGTATATGTTTTCTCTGTTTCAATATTGCTTATATTTCTCCTTTGTTACATTTTCTTCATGGGCTCCCATTTCCTGATTGCATAGAGGACAAGCTGATAACCCATCACCCAGATGCAGCCTCTGAAACAATGATGGTGGCCCCTTGATGACCTTCCAGACATAGTTTTAAGAAAGGGTGCCCCATCTTTCTTTTATACTTAACCTCTTAAATTGCTTTACCTATTATGGCCCAAAGAAGCACTTCCCACCCACCCCATAATGGATATTAGCTAAATATTTCTGCAATACCACCCCTTCATTGTTTCCTTTCATTGATTTACAAATACACTATACCTGGAGCTGGCAATAGCATCCATAAAATAACAGCAACAGAAAGACAAAGGATCTTCATGGCTTACAGCTTGACAGGTAAACTTGATGGACTAGAGTTTGACAAGGAACTTTTCAGGGAATGGATCCCAAGCAAGAATGTTATCTAAAGGGCATTGCCTGTTTTATAAGACCGGTGACCAAAGACGCAATGTCACATTCTTGGTGAAACTTGTAGGCAGAAGTTCTTGACTCAAATGATGACTTGGGAAGAGTTTGTGCTTTCAGCGGAGGAGGCCTTTCAGCTCAGTACATTCTGCACCTCAGAAGGGGGCTAAGATGCTGGTGGTGATGGTTCAGAGGCTTACTCTCACCTGCCTGGTCAGACTCGGAGTCGGAACTACTCTGGAATGGCCATAAGCAGGGTGGTGCGTGCTACATACTAAATTAAATTTCAGGCTGGGCAAGCCATAGTCTCTGCCTATGCCTACTCCCTCCCCAACAAAGTTGAATTCCCTGTCTGTGCAGATCAGGCAAATTGAGCAAATTTGCACCAATCCTCAGCTTTTGCATAATAGGTTGAATGCACACACATTGCAATTTTACCTTTTTGTGTATTTATATCCCTCCTTTCTGCCAAAGCACCCAAGGCAATCAACAATTTTAAAATAATGAAACAAATGTGACCAAACCAAAAAAAAAGAAAAAAAGAAAAAAGAATTGCATAATGTCTTCCAACTTTGCTATCCGTAGGAGAAGAGAAAGCCTTCCCTCAACCACTGAACATTGTACAAAACGCCCGCTTTAGTTTCTGAGGCCAGATTTACAGTGGTATGAAAGCAGAATGAAAGTGGTATTTAAAAGGCAGGAGCCGCACCTAGCAGGATATAGCACTATGAAAGCAGTATATGGTATGTGTCTTATGGGCCCCAACAATTGTCAGTGCACTTCAATATCACTCACTTTATTCTTTAGTGCAATATAATAACAATAAAAATTTAGTCACAAGGTTAAAATTCAGTAATAAAAATTCTATCACAAAGTTAAAATTCAGTGTATTCACATACTTTACAAGGATTTGTCATTTCAGAATCACCATTTCTCATACAAGGCAGTTGTCCTCTAGGGCTGTTCTAAGTTGGGCTGCTTTTACTGCAAATCTGGCTGTGTTTAACATAATGAACTTGGATGTGCTTGATAATAAATGTATGATTTTGTCCATATCATCGAGGTTAGTTACCGCTACTAGACATTTTGTTAAGTATTTGTCTCTTGGGATTTTATACAATTTACAATGTAACATGTAATATATAGTGCCCTCCACCTCCTGGCTCCCACATATACATAAACGTTGTTCTCTAGGGATGTTCTTGTATCTCCCTTCTCTGAAATTAGATTTCATTGTTTGAAAGCGCAAGGCTATAAAGGCCTTGCGAAGGAAGGGACACATGATCTCAGACCCCCTCTACAAGAATTCGGTTTGACGCCTGGTTCTCCGATTATCCGCATCTTCTCGGAAGCGCTTTATGGTTAAATGACTGTACGCAGGAGGTAATTGAGCGCACAACTGGTGGCCTTACCGGTTGTTTGAAATATGCTTTAGAAGTAGTTGATGCAGAGAATCGCTTGTTCACATAGTCAAAATGCACTTTAACGGCCGCAGCAAAATAAAACTCGCTATTTAACGCGCATTCGATAATGCGCATAATCGGATAGATAATGCGCCTCAACTCCCGATTTGCACTCCGCTCATGTAGAGGTAAAAATTTTAATGAGACTTGAAAGAGCTTTAAACCTCTGGTGTAGAAGCAGCCTCAGTCAGGTATTTCTCTTCACCATGACATGTTTATAGGGAAGGGAAACTAGAGGAAAATCTGGATACTTTGATTGCTTCAATATCCAGTCTAGCATAATATTCCTGCAACTATTCTTTAATGGACTTTCGGCTGTTCTGAGTGTCACTAGCAACCACCGCCATGGGGTCGAGCCCAAATTTCTTTAGACTAGCTTCACAACATATCAGCCAGTTGTTTATAGAGGAGGGGTTTCTCTGCTCAGCTACACAATGGGTTATCAATTCATAGGATGACCAATTCATTTTGACATAATAATAAAAAAAAAAACAGCATGCCAAATAGCAAATATTATTGGCATTACTCCAACTTCTGCCCGTATGTAGTTGGCCGGTGTACCTGGTGGAAGACCCAATAACATTCTTAAGAATTTATTCTGTAAGGGCTCTAAGGTGCGTGCTTGAGCAAACCCCCATATCTCGACTCCATACGAAATCTGTGAAACAACCTTTGCAGGTGAATTGGGTGGAAATAAAGAGACGACACAAAGTATGTATGGTTTCAAATCAGGGCCACATTTATTAAGATTTGCAAAGGGGACACTGGGCGGGCCCTCTCTACGCCATATAACTAATAGACGTTTAACGGGCGAAACATTCTAAGCCTGCGGAGTGGCGGCACATTGCTCGCCACCCCCAGGCCTACCCCTTTTGGGGAGGGGAGGCCTTCCCGTGTCGCTCCCCCCGCAGGCTGTGAAACCCAGGTGGAGCAAGGTGAGTTGGCCTCACAGGTAAGCCCTATCCCCCCACTGGGGCCACAGAACCCTCAGCAGGAAGGCCTCAGGCATCACCTGTCACCACTTAACGGTGCCACAGAATGATCACCATCCCTGTTTTCTAAATGTGCCCACCCCTAACGCCTGAGCCAAATGTGACCAAATCGTACTACCCAAGGTATCCTAAGACACTCTCTCCAGACTTACAGTGTGAAGTAGGCAAAAAACATGTAGCCAAAGCCAATCAGGCTACATGAAAAAAATCCTACTCGGCTCCCAAAAGGGCAACCAGAGAACCCACACTGCATACTGGGAGGGAGGGAGGGAGCCGCGATTCAAAGAGGCCAGTAGTCGGATGCGGCTGCCTTATATAGGCGCTGCCGCTCCTCCCCCAGCCAGTGGCACCAGTATGCCCTACCGAATCAGGGCAGGGCACATCTCTTCTTCCCCCGCACCAGCAATAGCCTCCCTGCAGCCACGCGAGCGGGACGTGGGGGAAGGGCATTTGCAGGTGAATTGGGTGGAAATAAAGAGACGACACAAAGTATGTATGGTTTCAAATCAGGGCCACATTTATTAAGATCTGCAAAGGGAACACTGGGCGGGCCCTCTCTACGCCATATAATAGGCTGACCATATGAAAAGGAGGACAGGGCTCATGTAACTTTAACAGTTGTAGAGAAAAGGGAATTTCAGCCAGTGTCATTTGTATGCAATTAGTTCCTGGTGAAATTCCCTCTTCATCACAACAGTTAAAGTTGCAGGCACTATACTAGAGTGACCATATACAAAAGAAGGAAGGGCCCCTGCAACTTTAGCTGTTTTGATGAAGAGGGAATTTCACCAGGAACTAATTGCATACAAATGACACTGGATGAAATTCCTTCTTCTCTACAACTGTTAAAGTTACATGAGCCTTGTCCTCCTTTTCATATAGTCAGCCAACCATATAACTAATAGGTGTTTAACGGGCGAAACATTCTAAGCCTGCAGAGTGGCAGCACATTGCTTGACACCCCTAGGCCTACCTCTTTTGGGGAGGGGAGGCCTTCCCGTGTTACTCCCCCCCCGGGGTGTGACACCTGGGTGGAGCGAGGTGAGTTGGCCTCACAGGTAAGCTCTATCCCCCCACTGGGGACACAGAACCCTCAGCAGAAGGCCCTCAGGCATCACCTGTCACCACTTAACGGTGCCACAGAATGATCACCATCCCTGTTCTCTAGACATGCCTGCCCCTAACGCCACAGGAGATTGACAAACCTCTGTTTAGTCAATCCCTTCCCACCTGCGCTGAATAACTCGCACAGGGCCCTTTGCAGATCTTCGAGGAATAAATCATTGCCAATATCAGTCAAATGGACCACATCTTACCTATATAGCTCCCTCCTTGTCTGTCAATCTGAGGGTGAACAATGATCCGATCACCGTGTGACCACAAGGCAATGGCAATCTCTCAGTTCACCTATTTCCGCGCCCAGTCCAGGGCCTGCGGATCCCAACCATGTCTCCATTCCCTTCTGGGAATCAAATCATGGTCGTTTCCTCCCCAGGTGTACCACCAGCACCTGCAGGGGACAACGCACCATACCTTGCTGGAACAATGTGGGTATGAGGCTAACAGATCTCAGATTCCAGCCATCCCTCCGGACCTTTTGGGAACCAGGCAGGACCACATTATCACCATTCTCGCTTGCAAGTTGGCCAAAGCCAGAAGAACAGGAGCTTTGCCTTTGCCACCAGGTCGTTCCTCATAGGCATAACACCAATACCTACTGAAGGTGACGCACCAGACCTTGCTGGAATAACATGTGCAGTAGGCGCGCGACAGCATGCCCCTCCGCCCAAACTACTAGGTGTTGGAACTGGCAGAGTCCTAGCTGTGATCCAGGAAGCCCTCCATCTGGTCTAGCCAGCCATGCTGTTCCCACAAGTGGGCAGCTGCACTAATTTACATACATTCCAGCAATCTAAGAAAAGAAGAGAACGTGAATTTGGATTCCAGCCATCCCTCCAGACTTTCTGGGAATCAGGCAGGACATGGCAATGCCATTCTCACTTGCAAACTGGCCAATGCCAGCAGAAAAGGAGCTTTGCCTTTGCACCACCTGGTTGTTCCTCCATAGGCCTGATCTGAGAAAGGAAGAAACATGAGCGCCAGGAACAAGAACTCACTGCACTCCTGCTGCCCTGGAAGTACTCGGACATAAGAATGGAAAGCCTTAAGAAACTGCCTGACCATTGCACGAACTTTGTGGCTGCAAGCACAAGAGATATCTGAATAAGCACTTTCATACCTAATGTATCCATAACAAAGTGGGAGGAACACAGGCCTTAACACTAGCAAAGCCAGGCTTGCAACCGCCCAGAATTTAGTCTTAAGGTTCTGGAGCTCCGTCGCAGTGACACCAGAGAGAGAGATCTTCTGGCCCCTGAGTAGCCTGAAATGTCTGAAATGCCTTCATGGGGCAAAATTGGTAATCTAAGTGGGAAATGTAGAAAAAAAAAACCTGCACATAGCTCCTCTGTTCTGTTCTAATCCATCAAAATTGAATGCAAGCTACATGCAGAGAGAAGGAATTGGCCTGTTCTATCTGGGTTCCACTGTAGACATGTCTTAGGGGGGCACCCCCACAGAGAGGACTCTAAATGTCCAAAGGCAGTCAGATGTAGCATAAAATAAGGTAGCCTTGGAGGGAGAGCCACACACAGCAAGCCATATTCCAGATAAACTGTTGGAAACAGCGTATGCCTAGCATTGGATACCACTGGCAATTCCCGCCTCCACCCTAACAGGGTGCAGAAGGCAGCGCAAGTTGAAGGTTCAGACTCAACATCTGTAAATTGAGACCGGACTCATAGATTACCACACATGACAGTGGCAACATAAACCCGGTGAAGTGGCTACCTAATGTCTGCATTGCCATGCAAAGCTGCTTCAGGAAGGCCCACCCGCAGCTACTACTTTGCAGACAACACGCAGTGCTCAAAACCTCATGTAGGGCATATAGTGTGGCTTTGTGTAAATAGAGTATCATGCTGATCATGTCCTGACTATCACCAGTCTATCCCCTGGAAGCCACTATAATGGTTACTGGTGTTCAGTGCAATGCCCAGGCAGGAATATCAGTATCGGTGAAGGGCCCGCAGTCCTCAAATGAGCTAGTAAAACTTCCCAACCCATAATGCGAGACCTACATTAACTAAGTACATAAGCAGTACCCCCAGACCAGAGAACAGGAATCATAACAGTCTAGCAGCCTAGATGAAGAATTAACTTGGATGCACACTGCACCTTCTTAAGAACTATCCAGGTAGTGACTCTCACCAGTTGGGTATTGGGGGCTATGGGAACAAAGCCTGGAATTCCACCCACAGTGACCTCCTCTCCTATTACTGCTATACTCAGCTGTTATTTGCCCCATAAAGAGTTCTGATTGAGGGAATTGAGGATGTGCTGCCCTTTGAGTGTGGTTCGGAAGCCTACAAAGCCCTGCCCTGAGAATCTAGCATTCTCAGGCTGTGAGTACCACCTAAACAACTATAGTAGTGATCGCTTGATTTAAGGACTCCTTGATCCTGGTAGCTAAGTCCCCTCCATCACAAACTTCAACTGCCTGCTCACTTGCTCTTTGGGTGGAGGAGAGCTTTCTTTGGCTAATATGTGCCCACTGTCATATCTGACCCCAAAAAGAAGGCCGGACTGGAGTCGTGTACTGAAACTGTATGTCCTGGTGCTAAATATCCCAAATGGAGGAAGAAACAACAGGCCATCCTTATGGGAAATACTTTGCGTAGACCAACATAGCTCTGCTACATACTCTGTGTATGCCCTATAATTATGTTGAGATAATTAATCAGGATCGAAACTCATTATGAACATCTCTGCTGTATGTCATCCAACTTAGTTATCCTGAAAGCTAACTGGCTGATGTGTGTGCCACCTTCCTGCACCTGACTCGGACCTGCCCTATTGTCACCTATTGTCCCAATCCATCGTTCCTGATGCATGGAACAGGAAGGGGGAAATATCCATAAATTCTCCTCTCGGGGTATTGTCTCGGGAGGCAGGCGATATCCCAGAAGGTGGTGGTCACTCAAGTTGGGTCACCTCTAGGTCAGTTCTGGCACATGTATCCTAGCTTCCTGATATTGTGTATGCTTATGCTGTGGTAGCATTTCCTGCTGTCCTTCGACACCCAGTCCCTAGGCAGCTGGTGCCTCATGAGCCATTAGCATGGCCCCCAGCGCTGGAAGCCCAAAGGGGGGGCACCTCTTGGTATATTGATGTGCTGAGCCAATGGGTTTACCATCACTATACAAAGCTCTGGCACCCTAGGCGACAAGGCTAACTCTTGCTCTAGGATGGACATCATAGGCAAGGCAGTGGTGGCTCTCCAACCACAAATGGTCCGTCACAGCACCAGATAATGGTGCTGGGCAGCCAGAGTTAGGGGCATGTGCCGTTAGCTGATCGCCTGAGACTATGCAGAGGTAGCAGACCTCTTACCCTACTCACCCTAGTCCTGTGTCCGTGCCCTGCTGTCCTAACACCTGGTCCTCCACATTAATTGAATGTGACTGAATGGTTTTGCAGGAGGGCAACTTTCTGTAGATCGCTGGTCTGTCACCGATGAAGCAGCCTGAGTGAAGTGGATCTCTCCATGGCATCCAGGCAGGCTAAAACAGACAAACCAATTAGCACACTGCACCTGCATCCTAATAGCCCTGGGGCAGGCATATTTGCTTTTCTGAGGTGTTATACTGAAAAGGGGATATGGGCCACCCAGGTTGTCTCCAATCCCAGCACTGCCCAGGTTCATACCTCTGCAGCACCAGCTGGCATCCCCTGCAATATGCACCCTCAAATATGCCTGGTGGTCTCTTAACCCTTCTCATTTCCCCATTTGCCTTTTCATGGGGGGGGGGGGGTGTAGTTGAACACAATAAAATGTGAGGGGCGGAAATTGCACCAGAGGTGAAGGGTAACTAGGCAATAACTAGCCAACTCTCTACAACTCTCCTGGAAGGCCCAGATCTCTTCTCAGTCATCCCAGAGTGCAGGATGTGGAATAATGGGCTCATGTTACAGGAAACCAGATTCCGGCTGGAAATCAGGAAAAATGTCCTGACTGTTAGAGCAGCATGACAATGGAACCAATTACCTAGGGAGGTCATGGGCTCTCCCACACCAGAGGTATTCAAGAGGCAGTTGGACAGCCATCTGTCAGGTATGCTTCAATGTGGATCCCTGCATTGAGCAGGGGGTTGGACTGGATGGCCTTATAGGCCCCTTCCAACTCTACTATTCTAAGATACAACTAAGGGGATTTAAACTCTCAGACTCTGGGTCTTTGGCCAAGGTTCCCTTACCCTATCAACACAGGAAGCTGTCTTGTACTAATTCAGCTCATTGGTCCATTTCACCTAGCTTTGCCTTAGCAGATAAAAGCTGCTCCCAGCAGATTCAGGGAGGATCACACTGGGACCTTAAACATGCAAATCAAATGCTTCCACACACTGAACTATGGCCCATCCCTCTACCTGGTGTGTGGAGAAGAGTTTTGAAATTTAAATAATAATAACTGTTACTTAAAGCAGAATTAACAGCTCCTGTCAGGAATTACCACCAATTACCCACCAAGAATTATCTGAACCTGGACAATGCCCAACCTCAATTAAACCTTCTACTTCAGTTAACTAAGAAATAGAACCTGGTAAATCAGCACCCCAGGTGTCTACTCTGAAGTGCATTAGAAGCCCAGGTCCCAATATCCAGTCCAATCCTCTAACCATTAATATCACAATTGTCAGCATTTCAAAATTGTGAAGGACAAACCTGCAACCTTCAGTTAGAAAGCCTTAGCAACCCCCTACCCAGGGCAGCCTTCAACTCTTCTATAAAGAGAAGGCCCAGAGACACAGCTCCCCACAAGCCCCTCTCCCGCCTCTCCAAACCGTCTCCTTGTTCGATGAGAGAACGTCGCCGCCGCTCTGCCAAACCAGGCTGCAATGCTACTGCAGCCTCAATGCCTCCAGAAGCTCCACCGAGCCGGTCCTGAGCCCTCCATAAGTCCTCGCCATGCATCCCCAAAAGTCCATCACACCAGCCGCAGCTGCTGTGGAGGAAGCCTCCCCTGTGGGCCCCTCCCGGTGCTTCACCTCGCCACCTCGCAGCAGGAGCCCCACTGGGTCCTGCTAGGCCACGCAAAGAGAAGGGAGCAGTCAGCTAAAATCACCGCTGCGTGAACAAGCAGCGCCTGGAGTAGCTGTCATCCACGCAACCCTCCCCTGCACCATCGCTCTGCTCTCTCTCCCAGCACATGGTGCCACCCAGCCCGTGCTCTGTTGGGACTGGAGGCAATCGGCACCATACGAGCAGAACGCCTCTTCTGAGGGCTCTCCCCGTGCTCTTCCTTGCTGCCTCCCAGCCGGGAGACCTCGCAGCAGGAGCCCAGCTGAGTCCCGCACTGCCCAAGGCAATTGCTGTCTCGTGAGTAAGGTAGGCCCGGGAGCCGACCTCCATGTGGCGCTCCTCGCCAGACTGACGCTGGCCCATTCCACCGCAGCCACGTTTCAAAGAGGCCGGTAGTCGGATGCGGCTGCCTTATATAGGCGCTGCCACTCCTCCCCCGGCCAGTGGCACCAGTATGCCCTACCCAATCAGGGCAGGGCACGTCTCTTCTTCCCCCACACCAGCAATAGCATCCCCGCGGCCACGCGAGCGGGACGCAGGGGAAGGGCATTTGCTACAAAGTCTCTAATAGCCGGCACAACTAAGTTACCTCCCTTCTCTTTAGCAAATTTTAAACTGTTTGGATGGACTTTTGAGCTTTCAATTTAATGGCTGACAAGTGGGCAGCCCAAGATCCATTCTGTGTGAAGCAGATTCTGAGGTAACTAAATTGCTTGGTCTGGTCCAGCTGATGCTCATTTAGTATCCATTTGTGTTTGGGCGAGCGAGTCCCAAAAACAATAACTTTAGTTTTTGAGTAGTTTACATAAAGCTGTTCCTTGTTACAGACCTCCCCGAACACATTCAACAATCTTCTCATACCTATCAAATTCTGAGATAAGAGAACCATGTCGTCGGCATATAATAATATATTCAATTTCCTAGCCCCAACAGACACCAGGAAGTTTGAATCACTTGTTATCTGCGCAATTATATCATTCACATAAATATTAAACAGAAATGGGGCCAGCAGACATCCTTGCCTTATGCCTTTAGCTGTTTTAATCTCTTTTGATAATTGTCCCCCTTTACCAACTCTGACTTGGATTATTTTATCAGAATGTAAATACTTAATCAGGATTAGGAGGCGTCTGTCCATCCTTGGTTGCTATAGTTTGTGCCACAGCCTCTCTCTGTTTATTCTATCGAAGGCTGAGGTCAAATCCACAAAAGTGGCGTATAGATGCTTCTTCGGGGATCCTGCATATTTCTCTCTCAGGTGGTTTAGCAAAAAACATTGATCTATGGTTGATTTACCACGGCGGAAACCTGCTTGTTCCTCACCAATAATGTTGTTTTGATTAGGCTGACCATATGAAAAGGAGGACAGGGCTCCTATAACTTTAACAGTTGTAGAGAAAAGGGAATTTCAGCCACTGTCATTTGTATGCAATTAGTTCCTGGTGAAATTCCCTCTTCATCACAACCGTTAAAGTTGCAGGGGCCCTGCCTTCTTTTGTATATGGTCACTCTAGTATAGTGCCTGCACCTTTAACTGTTGTGATGAAGAGGGAATATCACCAGGAACTAATTGCATACAAATGACCCTGGCTGAAATTCCCCTTTTTCTACAACTGTTAAAGTTATAGGAGCCCTGTCCTCCTTTTCATATGGTCAGCTTAGTTTTGATCTGCCCAGTTTAGAAAGCAAATATCGTGTGTACAGTTTGGAAGCTACATCCAGCAGACTAATGGGGCGATAGTTGGCTGGTGCGGATTTGTCCCCCTTCTTATAGATGGGGACCACAATGCTGTGATCCCAGCCGCTGGGAAATTTGCCAGTTGAGTTAATGTAAGTAAAAAGCTTAGTCAGTATAGGGGCCCACCAATATAAGTTGTCCAAAAATATCTCAGGGGGAGGCATGTCTTCCCCAGGAGCCTTCCGTCTATTTAAGCTTGAGATTAAGTACTTTATCTCACTGGCGGTCACCGCCGGCCACATATCTGTTTCTGTCATATTAGGGAGCTGAAATTGCATCAAATAGTTCCTATCCAAGTCTATGCCAGCCTCAAAGCTAAAAGCTTGCTCAAAGTAGCTTTCCCATGTCTTAGACATGATGGGTGCATCCAGACCATATTTTGTTTCCTTTAATTTACAGGAAACCAGCTGCCAAAATTTTGTAGAGTCCCGGGAGGTTGCAGCCCATTCAATATCCAACCATAGCTGGCTGTAAAAGGAGGATTGCTTATGCTTAAGGCGTTTCCTGTATAAACATCGTTTTGTTGCTAGTTCACTCAGCAAATGGTTAGGGGTTCCCACATGGACCTGTCTGCTCAGGGTGCAAAGATCACGTCTCGATTGTCTGTACTCCCAGTCAAACCATCCCTCTGGATGATATCTTGTCTTAGGTGGCGCGGTAGTTGAGCATATAGTGCCCAAATGATTCACCATGCTGTGATACATGGGGAGAAGTTCGTGTGGGTCTGTTCCAAGCAGTCTAATTCTTTGTGTCAACATATGTTCACTAAACAAAGTGTCTGCGATCTTTAGCTTCAAGTTAGAGTCCCATCTCAAGCTGCGTTTCCCATACTGGACATAAGGAGGATCTTGCCTCATTCCCTTCTTAATCTCTTGGAATCTTACTAATTCCAAGATCAGGGGCTGGTGATCACTCGCTGGTCGTACTCCAATCGAGAACTTCTTTACATAAGCAGCACTTAAGGAGTTTAGCAGGAAGTAGTCAATGACACTCCCCCCTTTTAAAGAGCCATACGTGAAATTCCCCGAAGACTCATCTGGGCCGGTGCCATTAGATAAAGTCATTGTGAACTTATACATTAACTTAAACAAACTAATGCCAGCATTATTTATGGTCTTATCCCTTGATTTCCTATCTGGCAGATATGCTATATCCTCCATGCTTCAGGAGAGCTTATGTGAGGCTATTGTATATTCATCTCCTTGCATTAAAATCCCCCATTACTATGATTGGACATGAGGGTGACTGTTGATTGGCAGATTCCAAGAAGGACTCCAGAGTGTCCCATATATTAGGGGCATAATGTTTAGACCCTCTTGGTGGAATGTACACATTTATGCATAACAATCTAACCCCTTAGCGCTGGTCAACTGTAGCACCTGCAGAAATAATGGGTCAGATTTTAGTTCCTGGATTTCAACATCCAGGCTAGCGGACACCCCAAAGGCATAGCGGACACCTCATGAGGCAGCAGTTTTAAAGTCTTATATGACTTAGATTTGGGATCATCCAGAGCAGTAACTTCCCTAGAGGGACTCAATGACAGCTTCCCTTCATAAACTGCAGGATTCTTGGTTGGTTTGGCAGCCTTCCTCATTTGAGCCCTTTCTTCTTTGTGTGACTGTCTGTCATTCCCTGTCCCTGGCTTCCTAAGAGATATAAACTCACACTTATGTATCAGAGGGTGACCCTCTAAGGATCTTCTGATAATCCTGATATTGGGGTATAATGTTTCTGTTTTGTGTGTTGTCTCCTTTACCACATAGCAATCCAAAGTAGAGCCAGTTGAGTTTGCAGTGCACTTCAATAAAGCAGTACTGTGGCTCCTGCCTCTTATATACGGCTTTCATATCGCTTTCATACCACTATATTCTGCTTGATGTAGATCTTGCCTGAGATTTCAGCAGCCAAGGATAGCACATGTTCAATATTTCCACAGTCCTTCTCCCATCTGAGCCTGCCCAGGTCCTAAGATAATCAGGAGAGAGCTTTCTTTTCATATCGGCAGTGGCAGAAGCATGTTCGGTGGTGGTATGAGCCTTCTTGGTAGGAATGTACAAGAAATTTCAATTCATTGTTGATCAACATTTTACCTAGTCCACACCTCCAGACTGAACATGGACCAGGACACTATCTATGTTTGAAGTTTGTACGTGACCAAACTTGCAATATAATTCGTGGACCAAAGAAAAAAATGGCTTCAGCAGCGTGCATTTTTTTTTTAAAGTACATTTCAAAATTGAGTACATTTCAAAATGAGTCCCTTTCAAAAATGAATGTTTCAACAATGAGTACATTCTGAAAGAAGTACATTGCAAAAATGGGTAGCTTTCAAACTGAGTATGTTCAAAACAGAGTACATTTCAAAAATGAGTATGTTAGAACAATGAGTGCATTTCAATTGATGTGTACATGAAAATAGGCACGAAAATAGGCAGGGATGCAAAATGAAAAAAAGCAAAGTTCACAATCTCATCCAGATTTGAATTGGAATGAACTTTGAGATAGAATTTGGAGATCTTTGAAGAACTCAGGTTTCGCTCGTTCTCACATCTTTCCTCCTCAGTAGCCACTTCCAGGCTGTGTAACTCCCTGCCAAGGAAGGTTAGGATTGCTCCCACTCTTCTGTCCTTCCACCAGCAGACATTTTTTATTCATGAAAGCAGGTCGGTTGGACTGGGGCCCTATCTACACCAAACACTATGAAAACGGTATATCAAAAGGCAGGAGCCACACTACGGCTTTATAGCGGTATTGAAGTGCACTGACAACCATTGGGGCCCATTGACACATACCATATACTGCTTCCATACCGCTATATCCTGCCTTGTTTGGCTCCTGCTTTTTATATGCCACTTTCATACCGCTTCCATAGTGCTATATCCTGCTTGGTGTAGATGAGGCCTGGGTCTTGTTTTTATTCCACTCTTTCTGTGTTTTATAGTATTTCAATGCAGTATAGCCACCTCAGTCATGGTGTCTACAGTTAAGGCCCATGAGGAAAGAAAAGAAGGGGGGACATTCCATCATGTAGCATGGTAACCAGAAGGGTAATGGTCATGTTGGCCATTTGAACCCTTATAAAATTGGAACATTTTGCCAATCTCTCTCAAATTTACAAGTAAGGAGTATACCTTTCGCATCACCTGAAACATTGAGGATGTTTGGTCAGTGTTTGAGCAGGGGGAAAGCAGTTTAAATAGTAAAAGCAAAAAACAAACCCTTTGCCAATCAAAGACCCTGTTCTGAGCCCTGTGCTAAGCCATGGTAGCTAATCATTTTGGCTTAGCGTGTCGTGTGAACCATTCCTAACACAGATAACAAGGTGCTAACTTTAACCAAAAGCAAACTATTGGAAAAATGTTAACGATGTGAGTATAAAATGAAATTTAATTCAAATAAAATTAGATTATTAACATTTTCAAAAAACACTCTTATGCCTATATAAATAAAGTAATATAATAAAAACAGTGCTCATTAGACTTTGGCCTTTAAGTCTAAAGCACTGTTTTTATTCTATTACTTTATTTGTATATGCATAAGAGTGGGCTTTTTTGTGTGTGTGGAAAATATTAATTATCTAATTTTATTTGAATTAAATTTCATTTTATACACACATCCTTAACTTTTTTTTTTTCAATTGTGTGAACCATTCCTAACCATGGTGGCTACATAACCACTGTTTCAACACGCTCACTAACCCCTTGCTGCAAAGGGGTTAGTGGCCCAACCAGGGCATAGTGGATGTCCTGAACAAGCCCTAAATGAATTTGAGAAGCTGATTGCCAACTTCCTTTGCCAACTCTTTTTGTAATACATATTAAAACCTACTCACTGCAACCATCGAAAGTTTCCTATTCCTCTTGAACTGTAGGTGTGGAATGTCATTGCTTTTAAATTATATTTTTAAAAATGATTTCTTAACATGTATTGAGAGGGATTCTGCCATGCACTATCTTTCTGCTGGTTAATACATTTGTCAATGTGGTGGAGAGAAACTTCTGCATTGAAGAGAGAAAGAAACACAGAGAGAGAGAGAGAGGGAGGGAGGGAGGGAGGGAGGGAGGGAGGGAGGGAGGGAGGGAGAGAGAGTGGGGGAAAAGGAGAAAACAAAACCCTATGAGGAGAGACTGAAAGAACTGGGCATGTTTAGCCTCAAGAAGAGGAGATTGAGGGGAGACATGATAGCACTCTTCAAATATTTGAAAGGTGGTCACACAGAGGAGGGCCAGGATCTCTTCTCCATCATCCCAGAGTGCAGGACACAGAATAACGGGCTCAAGTTACAGAAAGCCAGATTCTGGCTGGACATCAGGAAAAACGTCCTGTCTGTTAGAGCAGTACGACAATGAAACCAATGACCTAGGGAGGTCGTGGGCTCTCCCACATTAGAGGCCTTCAAGAGGCAGCTGGACAGCCATCTGTCAGGGATGCTTTAAGGTGGATTCCTGCACTGAGCAGGGGGTTGGACTCGATGGCCTTATAGGCACCTTCCAACTCTATAATTCGAGGAGGAGGAGGAGGAGGAGGAGGAGGAGGAGGAGGAGGAGAAGAAGAAGAAGAAGAAGAAGAAGAAGAAGAAGAAGAAGAAGAAGAAGAAGAAGAAGAAGAAATGTCACTACCTCAACCTGTTAGATCTGTGATTCTCCTCAGGGGCAGAGGGACTGGGCAGGAGGGCCTCACCCAGTGCCTCCTTAGCCCACTAGAAGTTTCCTCTTCCTTCCCCTGAACACCCCCACCCACCCCACCTACAAAGCCTTGCATAGTAGTGCTGAAGCAGCAATCTACTTGGACTGGCTGAGGAAAGGAAGAGGTCTTGAGCAAGGCCCGCTCCCCTTCCCACCTACCCTACACCACCCAGCCCACTCACTGCTTCAGTGCAGCTTGTGGCCCCTTTACAGTGCTATTTGCATAAATGGAGATTGACCCCCCCCAAAAAAAAGACTAAGCCACTATTTTTATGTAAAATGGAAATGCAGCAGACCACGGGGACTGCTATGCTGGTCTGACTCAGCCATCTTAATCTACACTCAGCCATGCCCTTGGCTGTCAAGTGGTTAGTTACATACAAATTGCAGCCATGGTTTCTTCTTCGTGGTCTCTGTGCATCAATTATGAGAGGGACACCTCTTGCAATGGGCCCGTAACTCCCGTACCAGGCATCGATACCAACCTCTACATTGGTACATATGCCTTTCTTGATTCTGAGCAGCTCCATCAGTATCGCGATTGCCACTGGAGGAAGTTTTCTCGCAACTCCCTCTAGCTCTACTGAGATCACTGTCATTGTGACCTGTCCACAGGGCTCAACCATTGCCTCATGATACATCGTGAAGGCGTCAGTACGTCCACCTAGCTCTTCTCCTTTCCAGCCCCACTCTGTGGGGTGTCAAAAAGTTCAGCTTGGAGAAGATGGGTTTAATCATAGAACTAAACCTGATTCCCCTCAATCCGTAGAGAGCTCTCAGTCGGACTCAACATTGTTCTCTTCTGCATCGCCTGTTGATGGGGTAGCTGTACAGAGTGGAGCCTCCTTTGGAAGACCTATATCATGCTCTGATTTAATTTTTGGTCTACTCCTCTACAGATCTCTTCAACCTGTTCTGGATTTGAGATGGCTCCATACGTACATCAGAACCACAAATTTCTGATGACACATAAAGCCCTGCCCCAGAATATTTACAAAATGTATGGCACTGGTCCTTCCGTTCATTTGCCTTCATATTTAGACAACTGGCTTCTGGTGGCTTCCTCGAAGGAAATGCTATCAAAGGCAAGGTGACTACTCAATTTATTGAGCTCTTTGGGCCTCATAGTGAACACAGAATCCAGACTCCCCTGGATTTAACAACCCTACATCGGTGTACTTGCACAGACTATTTGCTACGGGGCATGCACTTTCCCACTTCCTCCCCCATCTCAAGTCCTCATACAAACACTTTCCTGTTCAACTGGGAATGTCTTTGCAGCCCTCATTTTTCCTCTCATTCCATGAGTACTGTGGTATGATAATATTAATATTGTGTAGTCCACACAGTCTCCATCATAGTCACCCCTTGGTGTCCGAGACAGGTGTGGCTCACTCTACTTCTGAAGATATCAGCCAATGGCGACCAATCAGGTTACCATCAGCTCCGCAGCACCTCCCAAATTTAAAAAGTCGTGTTAAGTACCCGACTTTTTAAAACTGGAGCTTCAGGGATTTGCTCCTGGATGGCTTCGGGATGCCAGCTGCAACATATAGATGACCTGCTGCCCCTGTCAAGATGTACCCAGACTGTAATTCCTAAATGGGCAATCTTTTGTCTTACAATGCCTGAGTGGGTAGAAGAAAATGAATCTGGGGAAGCCTGACCCTGACACAACAGGAGAGTGGCTTTTGTCTTGCAAGGAGATCTGCTGGGCAGCTGATGAGGAAGCAGGATGTGCTTGGATGTAATTTAGACTGCCTCTAAACACATAAGAATACAGACAACTGGAGATTGACTGAGGAATCTGTCAGTCAGGCTGTGAGCTTACTGATGTTACTTGGTTGGGCATTGCCCCCTTTGAGAAATCCCGGTGGGGGCATTGCCCTCCCCCCCGCCACCACCCCCTCCCTCCATAGTTTACGCCCCTGCATCTGCTCAGACCCATGGCATGGGGTATCCCAATACCGTAACTACTTTCGACATGAGATTGATTCCATTTTTTCATCCAGCCTGTAGCCTGGCAATGAAGAAGTCATATACTGCACAATGGGATTCTTTTCTAAATACATGGATCTTCAGGGCCTCAAGCCCCATTCAGCCTCCTTAACGATGTCCTTACACTTACCCCATACAGTATAGGGCTAAAATAGTTGTCAATATGCGGGTATTTGACTGCTTTACCTATTTTTGCACCAACCCCATTGTTAGGGGGTTCCTCTGGCCATTACGAATCTGGCTCCTCTAATTAGGAGTTTCATTCTGGCATGGAGTTTCTCTGTCATGCCACAATCTCTGACATTGAAACCAGTTAAACCAATGACACCTTCAGATATCACATTAATTTTCTTATAAAGTTGTTTTCAGATGGCTATATCAACACTACACAGATCGAGTGAATTAGCTGCCTCAGTATTGATGCACCCTACCTGGGCTTCCACCCAGGGCTAGAACTGACAAATTTCATAAGACGCAAGAGTTGCAATGACTCACGGAGTGGATTGTACATGCTATTAAACTGCTCTACGAGTTGAAGGGCTTGCAACTCATTGGTCCAGTAACAGCTAAGTCGATGCACAGTGCATCAAAGTCTGTATCTTTAGCAGGGGATTGTCGATCCTGGACTTATGTAAGGCAACTATTTGGTATAAGTCCTTTAATTTCATTACATGCTACCACTTGATTGTTTGTACCAGGACAAATTACAATTTGGGGCAAGCAATTTCTTTGTCTTGTGAGGGAACATTGATCTACACCTACCCTCCACCAGGAATTTAGCTTGTTAATCGCCCATATGTGTGATGCACAGAGACCATGAAGAAGAAATGCAGGTTGCTTACCTGTAACCGTGGTTCTTCGAGTGGTCATCTGTGCATTCACACAACCCACCCACCGTCCCTGATTTGGTGTCGATGTAAATGTACTGTCGATACCGAGCGGTTTCTCTCCTAGTTATGGGGCCAGCAAGTCGGTCTCTTGCCTTAGCTATAGAAGTTTCCGAGACAGGCTCCAGGCAAGCACAGAGCCCATATGTGTGATGCACAGATGACCACTCGAAGAACCACGGTTACAGGTAAGCAACCTGCATTTCCACAAATTGCAGTTGCCATTGGACATAAGTAAGCACTTTAGGGCTGCAGTTTGAACAAATTACAGTCATTACAGCCATAATTTTCCCTAGTTATGTAAATTGAATTAGCTTAACTTGCTTTGGCTATGGGGCAGTATACAAATGTAATTAATAATAATAATAATAATAATAATAATAATAATAACAATAATAATAATTCACCAACAACTGGCCATCAAATTCAACCTTATCAAACAACCTACACCATTCTACCATATTTCTTCATTCTAAGATGCACTTTTTTCCCCATATTGTTAGAGATAAACATTTTATGTTGTTTAAAACTAAGAATAGTTACAGCTGCTGTGCTCGGAAACCACATTCCTTTCAATGAGTCATTAAACTCATTAAATTATTGTAAAGGCTCCCCTGTCCCTTGGGCTATAAAAACTGGACTGCTACTACAGAACTTAGAGATTTAGCAGAGACTTAAGATAAACTCACCCCTTTGTTATGATAAGAGTTGAAGGATTTAAAAGCCACTGAAGAAAGGATAGTATTGTTAATTGCTGGTCTGCAGCAAGTTGACCAGGTAGTAAATTCCTGAATAAGCTTGTAATGTAGCAAAGGTGGAGTTTTATGGAAATTAACTAAGTCTGATTGCTCAAGAAAGAGAGAAGAAGATTATGACATTTGTACATTTAGAATTCTGTATAAGAACTCTGACCAACTGGTGTTCGAGGCTTTTTCTGCTTTTGCCACAGGAAAAAGCCTTCCCTGCAGAGGAAATGAACTAGTTTGGATTTTACCATGTGTGACTGTTAATTGGAGTGGCAGCTGGACACAGATTTACAAGTCCTATTTTTGGACTCATACAACAATATTTACGTCTGTAAAAATGGAGTGTGTCTTAGAATCAGTGGCGTCTAAGAATCGCCGGGTTTCTCCAGCATTGGTATGGGGTTGAAGATATACCCCCCACCCTCCCCATCGACAACGCCTTCACAAAGGAGCTCTGCATGCCCCCCAAGTGACTCGGCCTTTCCCACTCGCCTCTATCACCGCCACAATGTGCTGCTAGCACTGACCTCCTTGGCCTCCAGCACTGCCAGCGCCACCCTGGTCCTCGCCGCCAGCACCGCCCTGGACCGCACCTCCAGCACCACCCCAGTCCTTGCTGCCTACGCTGCCCCAGTCCTCACTGCCAGCGAGGAGCCGCCACTGCGGCAGTGAGTACCGGCCTTCCCCCATCGCTGACCCAGTCTTCACCGCCAGCGCCACTGGCAGCAGCCTCCCTGGTCTGGAAACAAAGTGTTACCATGAAGTACTCCATGATCCCACGAGACCTTGAAATCGAGATCTCACAGGATCGTGGCCTACTTTGTAATAATGCTGTGTTTCCAGGCCGGGTAGGCCACTGCCAGCAGTGCTGGTGGCGAGGACCAGGGCAGTGATGGAGATGAGTGGGAAGGCCATTGCTCGCTGCCATAGCAGTGGCTCCTCACTGGCAGTGGCCAACCTGGCCTGGAAACGTGGCTTTACTACAAAGTAGACCATGATCCCAAGAGAGATCTCGCAGGATCATGGCCTACTTTGTAGCAATGACGTGTTTCCAAGCCGGGTAGGCCACTGCCAGCAGTACTAGCAGCGAGGACCAGGGTGGCACTGGCAGCAAGGACCGGGGCGGCACTGGCGGTGAGTGGGGAAGGGAGGATGGGGACTCATGCCCGGGCCGGCCCAGCCCAGCAGGTCCCTGGGTGGCGAATCGAGGGGGAACATGCACAACCCTATTGTATTTCTTCAATTCTAAGATGCATTTATCCCCAATATTATGTGTCTGAAAATGGGGTGCATCTTAGAATTGACGCAATGCTTTTTTCCTGTCGGTGGCCCTAAAATTAAGGTGTGTCTTAATCGAAGGTGTCTTAGATTCGGTGAAATACGATATACATATTGACCCTAAACAATCTTGGAAAATGCAGATCATAAAATATGCAGGGACAGAACAATTCATACCAACAAGACAATACCCTGCAACCGACTAGACAAATATACACTACTAGCCATGGAAGTCAAAGAACTATGGCATCAGGAAAAAGTCACAATTATCCCATTAGTCACATCAGTCACCGGCATCACATCAAAAAAATATACAAAAAAACTACAGAAACAGGGCCGACCAGAAAACATCCACACCAACATCCAGAAAGCAGTCATAATCAAAATATGCTCAATCATCAGGAAATTCCTGAATCTATAAAAGACAGCATGACCTGGCAAAGCCCGTCATGTCTGCCTAGAAAAACTGCCACAAGCGAGAAAGGGATAATAATAATAATAATAATAATAATAATAATAATAATAATGATAATAATAATCTATTTATTACCCGCCTCTCCCTCTGAATCGAGGCGGGAAACAACATTAAATATAAAATGGCACAAAATATAATAAAACTGATTAAATAATAATAAATAAATAAAGTCATAATAAATCTAATGAATTATTATGAACATATAAAACTAAAACATCATTAAAATAATACTGAAACATCTTAAAATTCAACTACGCTTCCCAGAAAAGATCTCTCTTTATGGCATTCTTAAAGCCAGAAAGGCTAATCTTCTCCTGACAGGCCATTCCAGAGGGGCAGAAGAGAAGGTCCTCTGGGTAATGGTGGTCAGCCTAGTTTTGGCTGACTGAAGCAAGTTCTTCCTGGATGACCTGAGTGTGTGGGGCGGATTGGACAGGGGAAGGCGATCCTGCAGGAAATATATGACAGATGGTTGGAACAGCTGGAATTGTTTAGCTTGGAAAAAAGGAGTCTAAGGGGAAATGTGACAGAGGTGTACAAAATTATGCATGGTGTGGAGAATGTGGATAGGGAAACATCTCTCTCTCTCTCTTTCTCATAATACTAGAACCCATGGTCATCCCATGAAGCTGATTGGTGGGAGAGTCAGGACAGATAAAAGGAAGGACTTCTTTACACAGCGTATAGTTGAAGTATGTGATTCACTACCACAGGATGTAGTGATGGCCACTAATTTGGAAGGCTTTAAAAGGGGTTGGATAAATTCCTCGGGGAGAAGGCTATCAAGGGCTACTGATCCTGATAGCTATGTGCTACCTCCAATATCAGAGGCAGTAAGCCTATATGCACTAGTTCCTGGGGAATATGGGTGGGAGGGTGCTGTTTGTGGGTCCCTGGCCAACAGCTGGACTAGATGACCCTTGGTCTGATCCAGCAGGACTCCTCTTATGTTTTTAAGGACATGGGAAACTATGTCCTATCCTGCAAAATTATCAACAGACCAAGAATCCTCCTTCAATCCACCTTGACCAAGTTCACCAAGCCTTCTGGCCATGGACTTTGCCACTGATTTCTCTATGGACTTTGATACTGAGTTGAAAACCTTCTACTCCAGTTGTGGTTCTCTGGTTTTTAAAATGCTCCATCTCAGGGCCTGACTAGACTGACAATCATCAAACAAACAGCCAGGCAGTTTTTATAACTTGTGTACTAGTTCCATGGGTCGTGCGACGCCCACCTCTTGGATAGAATCATAGAATGATAGAGTTGGAAGAAGCCTATGAGGCCACCAAGTCCAACCCCTTGCTCAGTGCAGGATAGATGGTCCCAATTCACAGCAAGAGTTTGGTGTGAGTCATCAAAACCCTGCTCTCTTTCCTTTACCAACCCAGGTCCAACAGTCAACCAGAAACAATCCATGCCATGAGCAATACCTACACTGTTAAATGAATTACAGCAAGATATCCACCCCACCCCACCCATATTTTAACACTGGCGTCTGAGTTTGCAGATGCCAAAACAACTCCCTGCCAGTCCAACAAGTGAACCAGCTGTCTGTGGTTTGAGCTTTATTAGTTTTGGAGATACCATATATTTTATGGTGAGAAATAATGCCGCATACTCAAAGACTATTAGCTATCCTTACCATTGCTCCCACAGTAGCCAGACCTACACCAAGCAGGATTTGGCACTTTGAAAATGGTATGAAAACTGTATATGGACTGTGTTCTTTGCCCCACCAGTGGTCACTATGGTTATAAACATCTTTGAAGCTGTAGTGTGTCTGATGTATTTTGGTTTCGGATTGTAAATTCTTAAAATAATCGTTGAAGGTGTAGGACTTATTTTGCCCATTTCTTATCCTGGTGTGCAGCATCCAATTTGCCCTCTTTGCTCCTCTAGGGCAATGTCTACAAGTTCCTTTACTTGCATTGCAGCTTATTTGAGCCTTTGAGCTTTGAGTTGCTCTATAATTTGCAATTCCATGGTGGACGCCTCTTCTTTAATCTCTGATTTTGTTCAATTTCATTACATGGCAGGCAGTCACCCAGATTTCCCTCTAAGATTGCCTCCCGGCTCTTCTTTGTTACATTTCTATTTCTCACAAGGCTTGGAAAGGTCCGACCAAAGGGTATATGTCTCCCCAGAGGTCTTGTGCAGGCTTCCAGAGGTTAGATCCAATCTTTGTCAGCAGCACACACCCCCTCCAAGTTGGCTGCCCTTTGACATTGCACATTCAGGCAGGCAGCCTCCCACTCGGAATATTTAGAAACATACCCAAGTGCCCGCAGAAGGACGGTCTGTCAACCGGCTTTCATTAGATCATTTGTTTTTCCCTTTGCTTCCTTTCGAAAAATGGTGTGTCCTGCATGCCCCCTCCCACATGTCTCCACCAATTGTGAAAAAGGGGTTTAAATGACCTCTAATCTACCCAGTTCGTCAGGCTGGGACAGCTTGGACATGGGCCATTTCTACACCGGCCTTTTTTTCATGGGATTGCCCCCTGGGTGGTCCCCGTGCATCCAAATGATTTTTTTATCCCTGGGAAAACCCGATTCTTCATGCGGTCCCAGGAACGTAGTGATAGGTGTGAGCGCCTATGCCGCCTGGTGCCCAATTCCTTGTGAGTAAGACGGCCCAGAAAAGGGCATGGAGCCTCACTGTGTAGCTCCTTGCCCTTCAGGGGCAGGGGTAGCCACAATTTTGGCACCCCCAGGGATGGTGGGGAGGGGGTTGGGGTGTTTTAGGATTTTTATGCAGTTTTAATAATATGTGTCATGTTTTAATCAGTTTTATGTATTTTATCATGTTGTTGTTCCCCGCCTTGATCCAGACGGAGAGGCGGGTAAGAAATCAATTATTATTATTATTATTATTATTATTATTATTATTATTATTATTAAAATGAACTTTTAGCACGCTAGCATGAATGCACTCCCTCCTCCGTGTTTTTTTTTTTAAAATAAATGGCAGGTGTGACGTCCATTTCCTTCCAGGACATCACACTAGTTTGCACAACAGCAACGATCCCAGAAGCTGGTAACTCTGGGTTCATCCCTTCTCTCTCCCTCTACAAGGAGGAATCAGGAAGCGTAAGAAGTTTGTAAAGCAAGCAAAGGATTTATTTAGCGAAAATGTCCTTCCCCTGTATCCTGTTTACATGGCCACAGGGAGGTAGTTGCGGGCAGATGGTAAAGAGAGCCATGCCCAATCACCATTGGTTGCAATCTGGTGGCACCAACAGCTGGGGGTGGGGCTGCACAGCCCATATTGGGGGCTGCACTCAGCCGCCAGCCTCTTCCCATTTGAGGCTGCCTCCTATCCTCCCTGTAAGCAGTGTGGGTTTCGTCTGGTCGCCCTTTCAGGGGCCGATTAAGAATTTTTGGCTCATAGCGTGATTACCCTGGGCTATGGGTCTTTTTGCCTACCGCGCTCTGTAAGTCAGGAGAGAGTGTCTTAAGAAATGATTATGTTTTGGTTCGGTTATGTTTGGTTCCATTTCATGAGGCAGGTAGGGACAGGCACTCTTAGAGGAAAGGGATAGTGATCATTCTGTGGCACTGTTCACCTGACAGGTAATGCCTGAGGCCTTCAGGTGTGGTTCTCTGGCCCCAGTGTGTGTGTGTGGGGATAAGGGTTACCTGTGAGGCCAACTGATTTTGCAGCCCGGTGGGGGAGGGGCAATGGAAGGTGTACCCTCCCCAAAAATGGTATGGACTGGGGGTGGCAATCAACAGATGCTACTCACCAGGCATAGGGTACCTCTAGATGAGCACTATTCCTCACAGTAGCTTCGGATTGGCGGCAGGTAGATTCCATTCCCCACCCCAAAGCTCCGCTCTAAAAAGGTCGGGCATGAATCCCAACTTATTTAGAGCAGAGCAGGCTGGGCAGGGAAGGGAAGGGGATGGACCAGCGAGCCATAAGCTCACTGCACCACCTCCGCAGTCCTTCCCCCATTTTTTATTTTTTTAAAAAGAAACTTACTATGGAAGAGGGCGGCTGACGCTCCCAGCCACCCCTCCAGCTGCCGCTGGGCTGGCGCGGCAGCGGCAGGAAAACCTGCCGCGGTGCGTCTTCTGCTGTAGATTTGCAGAATGTGGGGGTGCCACTGGGTGCCGCTGCTGCGTAGCCGCAACAACGCCATGAAGAGGAGGCCATATAATGCTTCACCCAATACAACACCTAGGAAGTTGCTGGCATGGATTAGGGCCCGCCCAGTCACCCTTTGCAGATTTTTTAATAAATGTGGACCAGATTTTACCCCAAATATACATTTTATCGTCTCATTAATTCACCCCCTTTCCCCCGCAATGGGGAAGGGAATTAACAATGAATAAAAATGAGACAGAGGAAGTGATTACAAATATTCTCAGAGAGTCTCTCACTTTTACAGGTGACTTTTATTTAAGGGACATTGAATACAGGTACCTTGCATCAATGTTCCCCAGATTTCTCACTCCAGTAGTTGAAAAGGAGGATACAAAGATAGACACTCAGAATGATTGATTTTCCCAGACTCATGAACTCAATGAAACTGTTATTGCTCTAAAACATTTATTAAAAACAATTTAAGGAAGTTAAAATTAAACAAACGCATGAACCTCTCCATTCAGCAAAGCAAAGTAAAGGAATATACTCACAAGTCTGGCAGATTTCTTGAAAACATAGACAAACACACCCCCAATGACAACACACATACATAATCTGTGAAGGAGCTCTTCTCCACAGAGGGACTTCCATTTCTCCTAGGCAACCAAGAAGTTACTGAGGCCTACATGTTAGGCTCAGAGCAACATCCTGGATGTCATGCCTGAGGGAAAAGAAAGACCCCATGTTTCCTGTTACATAGACTTAAATAAACTTTCCAACAACAAAGACCTCCCTCTTAATTTATTCCAAAATGGCCAAATCTATTGACCCATGTCATAATTTAGACTATATTTCTTCCCAGAATATACCCTCCTCCTCTGACATAGTTGTTTGTGACAACGAAAGGTCAAATTCCCTTTTCTTTGTGGTTATCTGTCTGATGTACTTCTCTGTTCTCATGGACATGGGGATTTTCTAACCACAACTTCCCCTGTTCTTAACCCTGGACCTTTCACTTAGTTCCCCAAAATGGAATAGATTAGGTTGGTATAAGTCACAAATTTATACGACTAGTATCTTTGCATAATACCACGTCACACGTCTTCATGAGTAATGTCCTTAAGCAACATAGTTATCACAAGCCCTTATGAGTAACATCTTTGAGCAAATTCAAATCATATTGCCAAATCATTCTCTATCAGATCTTATCTAAATTCTGAAGCATCCAAACCCTGATAACAGTGTTCCATGTGTGTTTGCCTACTTGCCCCTTTGTACCCCCCAGCATTCAATAACCTCCCCCTATGTCCCCCATGCCCCAGCAGTACACTAATACAGAAAAGCAAATACTAAAAAGTTCGTACAAGACGTTGTAGGCCTAATCTACCCCAAGCAGGATATTGCACTATGAAAATGGTAGGAAAGCGGTATATAAAAGGCCACACCGAGCAGGATATAGCAGTATGAAAAATGGTATCTTTTCCGGCTTTTCTACAGACATCCATAGAAACACCACTTTGTATTAAGTGTTACATTTTTGTTACTTTTGCTTTAAGCAATGAAATTGTGCAGCAACGACTCCAACGACTGCATTTTCCAAGTTTGTGACCGTAAGACCCAAGGCACGTAAACATTTGGCAAACTCCTCTAGCTCTGTGACATTCTTTCCGGTTTGAAATCTTTTCAATGGCTCCTGTCAAAAGGAAAAGATGTTAATGGCACAACAGGGAACATGACACTGGAGAAATAGGGCTTCTCTAAATGAACAATTTATAGCACGGTCGTGACTGGCCACTCACGGAAGTTTTCAGGTCATTTTGATGGCATCATAAACCTCTTGCATATCTCCTGCTCCTTCCCCCAGTCATTCCATTTTCTGTTTTGTTTTTGAATGTAGATATCCTGATTCTTCAGAAGTATCTCAGGATTTCCTACTGTGTGCAGCTGAAGTTGCCCAACAAAACACTCACTAGAGGGCACTGTCCCATTCAATACTATGAGCACCGAGAAGAGGGGAAATTTCAGATAAAGACCACATGGCCGCCCCATCCTCCCATGTAATTCATCTCATTAAACTTGTGCAAGAGAAGCAGAAAGCAAAGCGCTAGTAAGCAAACAAATAGAATACATGCCACCTGGTTTGAATCAAACTTTCTCCTGTCTTTGCTTCATGTCCAAAGAGGAACTTCTGCATCTTTCTTGGCTGTGAGATGGTCAGGTTCTTATTAAGGAAAAAGTTTCAACATATGGACAAGTGGATTTTAATAACGTGGACTGCTTTTTTATTGTGTTTTACAGTGTGCACTTTAAAAGAAAGCAACTTTGAGTATATTTCTAAACCGATAAGTACACAAATTGTATATGCAACTTACTTGGAGAATCCAGCAGCAAGAGAAAGATCAGGGTGGCTGAGAGAAAATGCAGGGTCTTCATATTTCCAAATTATTTTGGGCCTTGGATTTAAATGAATCAGAAGAGGAATCTAAAATAATGATGAAATAATGATGAAATATATGAGCCCTAACATCCTATGACTTATTAACTCCCTTTTTTAATATAATGTTTAAAATATATACCTAGCAGAGCCTATCTATACTTCTGCTTTAAAACGGTTTAAAATGGTTATAACAGTAGTGACAACTGTTGGGGCCCAGGACATATTCCATATACAGTTTTCAAAACATGTTCAAAGTGTTGTATCCTGCTTGGTGTAGATAGGCTCTCAGTTACATAAGGCAGCATCACTGTTCTTATAATTAATAATGAAACTTTATCAAAATATTTTAAACTGCACAATGCGAGATTTCTATAAACCTTCCAAATTTTGCAGAAAGCAAGATATTCTTTGGATTTGGATCTCAATTTTGTTGCGTTTCTAATGTGAATTTGATGGGAAATACTAAGAAAAGAAATGGAAATTGCTCCAAATTTTAAGATCCATTGGTGTCTATAAATTGAAGAAAAGTACTCCACCATGTCTCATCTATTCCATCAATATCACTGAAGTTAAATGAAATTAAGCATTTAATTTTATATATAAATTTGCAATTCTTTCCCTGGAAATCCATCTGTCTCAGGATTAGTTTTATAGTACCCATTGCTGCCCAGACATAGAGTTGAGTCAGGGAGCATGTTAAAACTCTTCATTTCAACTCTGAAATTCTTCCCAAGTCACTCCAAATTTTACTTTAAAAATGAGCAAAGCAAATTGTTTTGAATTTTCCTCCAAAATTTAACTTCAACTCTACAATACATGATTACCAGATGATGCAAAATAAGAAAGAAATGCAAAGCTGCTTTCGTAGGCTGACCAGATAAAATCCAGGTCAGGACTCATGTAACTTTAACAGTTGTAGAGAAAAGGGAATTTCAGCCAGTGTCATTTGTATGCAATGAGTTCCTGCTGATATTCCCTCTTCATCACCACAGTTAAAGGTGCAGGCACTATACTAGAGTGACCATATACAAAAGAAGGCAGCCTCCCTGCACCTTTAACTGTGGTGATGAAGAGGGAATTTCACCAGGAACTCATTGCATACAAATGACACTGGCTGAAATTCCCTTTTCTCTACAACTGCTAAAGTTACATGAGCCCTGACCTGGATTTTATCTAGTCACCCTAGCTTTAGGCAGTAAAAACTGTGCTACTTCCCTCAGGGGAACCTTTGGTTCAGTTTCCTCCTTTTGCTTTTCTTCAGTCTTTCAAACTCATTGTTGCCAGTAGAGATTAGTGGTGCCCACATCAGTGGGGTTTTGAATCCACTCTGGATTTCTATAGGAGTAGTTAGAACTCTATTACAATCCTCAGAGAAGGTCCTGCTGGCCATTCCAAAATGAACGGAATGCTGCCACGGAGAACCTTGGCAGCAGGGCCTTTGCTGAAGCGGCACCTACCCTCTGGAAAACCATCCCTCGTACGGTTTGGGAAGCGGAAAATGTAACATCTTTTAAACACCTTCTGAAAACATACCTTTTCACACAGGCTTTCCCTGGACTTAACTTACCTGGTTTTCTATAGCATTTTTTAAAAACTTCTAACATTTTAAATTTACTTGCATTTCATGGCTTTAATTGTGCACTACCCAGAGGGCTTCAGCTGATGGGCAGTATAAAAACGTAATAAAATAAATAAATGAGCTATTGAAGGTACTGAACTGAATTTGGGTATAGAGAACAGCTCGTATTCCTTTATATGATATTCTTTTTACATTAACTCTTCTCTATTAATCACCAGTGCCAGCCACGGTGTCACAAAAGGAGAACCCAAGGGCTTCAATACATGTGTAGTAGTCTTTGCATCCCCCAAAGCTAGCAACCCATACCAGAGAAAAATAAAGCTGAGGCAGAAAACAAGGAAAGTTGTTGGGGGGATCTCAAAGCTACACAAAAGTACTCCTTTGAACCCACATTCTCCTGTTCCATCAACAACTCCCATTCTACAGAAATTCAAGGCAGTTTAAGATGATGTGGGAGGGGAGAATCCACATAGCCATTGTGATGAAGATGATGATTAAAATGGCACATAATATTCTCTGAGCCACACAGAAAAGACCCCTTTGCGCAACACACAGACAACCTAGAAGCTTACACATAGAAACCCAACCCACCCTTCCAAATACATCACATACACTGGATTGTTGTTTTACTTGTGGAAGAGCTTATGCAATATGGAAAGCTGGAACCTAGAATTACTCAAGAAAAGAAGTTATTAAGCAACTTTAACCAGGCAAAGATTGGGTGACGTTTCGTCTCCAAATCCAGTATTTGCAATGAGGAGAATGCAGTCAAGCCACAAAACCCAATAGACACTCCTACCAAGTTCACCTGAAAAGGTGGAATCAACTGAACAGTTTTTGAAAGAATCAATGGTGTCCGCAGTGCCGGGCAACCCAGTTGTCTTTGACTAGCTTGATCAGCTGCCTAGCACTGTAGAACCTTGGCAGCTCTAATTTTATGTCCTTGGTTCAACACACATATACACACGGCCTCCCCGAGAAATTTAATGACCCACTCAAGGAATGCAAGAACAGGTTGGCCTGTTCTTTAGCTCTCTCAATGCATAAACAGCTCCAGGCAGAGAAATGCTTGTGAGAAACGGAGACTGGAGACAAGAAGAGGCGAGACACAGTATATGGATTTAAATATGGCCACTTTATTAAGGTTCTGCAGATTGGGTGAACCTAAGCGGACATCTATCTTTATTGGGCGAGCCATTCACCACCTGTTAAGTGGTGCTGACCCTCACCACTACACAGGCTTCCCCGTTCGGGGTAGGGAGACCTTCCGGTGTCAACCCCTCCCTGCTCTGTATGGATCCGGGTGGGTGAGAAAGGGTGGCCTCAAAAGTAATCCTTATCCCACCAGCTGAGGCCATGAAACTCACAGCTGGGGGCCCTCAGGAATTACCAAACACCTGACTAGTGCCTGTGGATGCTCACCAGCCCTGTCCCACCAGATGTCCGCACCTACCTGCCACAGGGAGCGACAAAGCACTTGTTTAGTCACTCCCCCCCACCTCTGATTAATTACTTCAATTAACCCTCTCTGCAGATCTGCCAAAAGTAAATCATTCCCACGATCAGACAAATGCACGCCGTCCGCTCTAAAAATCTTCCTCCACGTCAGCACTATCTCTGGATGCTGAATGCTGTGATCACCATGTTTGTTAATTCATTTTAAATTTGAGAATTAACTTTCTTCTGCACCCTTTCCATGGCCTGGTGATCATCACTTGTTCTCCAATTGAAACGCAGTAACATACAGGACCAGATAATCACCACTCCTGGCCAACGCTGCCGAATTGTCTGAAAATCGGCTATCGCCCGTAATATCAGGGCTCTGCCCTTTAGCTGACCCACATCATTGCCACCAAGGTGGATAAGGAGGACCTGTGGAGGGACACCTGCCACATGAAAATGAAACGATGAAGGGAAAAGCTTCTCCCACCGCTTGCCACGCCTCCCATGCCATTGTATACTGGCCCGCACACTCATTCCAAGCTGTGTCCCAAAGCTGGTTTTGGCGGCCCTCCTTCCGGCCCAGAAAACCATACTGTGGCCACAGATGATCATGCTGACCCGGGCGAAGTCTGTCTCGGGATCTAAAATTGAACACGTGGCCATTAGGTACAACAAGAAACTTATTTTGGCAATTTTCGCAGGTAAGAGCGACACGCCTTGGACTTCCACCGTCCCACAGCCTGAATCTGTTGTGGGGGGGGGAACCTATCGGCGCAGCCGTGGATGCCACCCCAATGTGAAATGAGTGAAAATTCCCTAATCCTAAAGACTGAAGTGCGCGTTTTGTGACTGTCCAGAACTGAAACTTTGTTAATGGTGTGAAATCCTGATAACAAAGCCATGGGCCATCAAGATTGCCTCTCACTGACAAGTAAGCCCTTAATGCTTCTACAGGGCACAAATCCTCCATGGGAGCTGGAAATAGGCTAACAGTTTTAACTTCTCCCAGTGGATCACTTTTTGACTGGCGGAGGTGAAGCCTTACACTTAAGCCTCTTAAATCCTTTTAAAACGTCCAGAGAGAATGTAACCCTAGCATCAGGTTTATGGGGGGACTCCCTAGCCCATACACGCACAGCCTTGCACACCCTGAAGTCGGTCATACTGTCAGCAACACCCTCATCTTAGAAAGAAAAGATTAACTTGTGGTTAGTCGTATGAGCCGTCAGGCCCTTCCTATGGCATGACACACAAAATTGCAGAATATGATCAACAGGAATGGGCCTTGATTGCTGCTGGTGTGTATTGTTCCTAAAATTTGAAAATTCCCTACCTGACCTTAAATACGCAGTTCTTGTACTAGCTGCTAAAGATAGCCATATTGCACGCTCGGCCAATTCTTTAGCCCAAATATGAGCTGCCACGTATATTGGAAAAATTCCAAAAACGTTAGGTCTTTGCAAATTCTGGCTGATGCCCAGTCAGCTGGCCAACTCTCCGCACACCACCGATCCTGCCAAATTACGCCAAAACCGAGGGCTCCAGAGGCATCAGAATGTTTCTGCATTTCTACCTCCTACAGTAGGTCTTGTCTCCCAAAGGACACGCCATTGTAATCCTTGAGGAAACGTAACCATATGGACAAATCCTCCCGGATGGCTTGCGTAACCCGCAGTCCATGATGCGAGCGACTCAATCCTATTGTTATGCTGCACAGGCACTCTTAGAGGAAAGGGATAGTGATCATTCTGTGGCACTGTTCACCTGACAGGTAATGCCTGAGGCCTTCAGGTGTGGTTCTCTGGCCCCAGTGTGTGTTTGTGTGTGTGTGTGTGGATAAGGGTTACCTGTGAGGCCAACTGATTTTGCAGCCTGGTGGGAGAGGGGCAATGGAAGGTATACCCTCCCCAATCCTATTGTTGTGCTGCACAGGTTCCTAAGGAAGGCCCTACCTGGAGCAATGACTTTGCAAACAAAATTTAAATGCCCAAGCAGAGATTGTACCTGTAGCAATGTGATCTTTTTGGCCCTGATAGTTTTATGTAACTTATCCTTTAATATCTCCGACTTATCTAAAGGCAGTCTGGAACTTTGCTGTTGAGAACCTAGGTGAATACCCAAGAACGTAATGGTGGAAAGGGGCCCCTCGGTTTTCTCGTGTGCCAGCGGCACTCCAAGTACTTCGCAGAAAGCCCACTGTCTACTACGTTTCAGGCCATTATCAAGACAGTGAACCAAATCATGTAATCCGGATCTAATCTGCAGTGCCCTTTCTAAAAATGTACTACACTTTTCGGATGTAGCGCATGATAGAGCGCATCCCATGGGCAGCGCCCTATCAATGTCATCGTGACCCCTACATGAAAAGCCTAGCAAGTCGAAATCTGCGGGGTTGATAAGCAAGATGCGAAATGCTGATTTGATGTCACACTCGTCCATCAGCGCACCTTTCCCACATCTTCACACTGCAGCAACTGCTGTATCGAAGGAGGTGCATCGCACAGAACAAAGATAATCTGGAATAGAGTCATTAACTGGCTCCCCATTGGGCAATGATAAATTATGTATAAGTCTAAATTCCCCTGCCGTTTTCTTGGGCATGATGCTCAGTGGGGACACTCTCAGATGGGCAATGGGAGGAGTCGCCAACGGGCCTGTTCCTCGACCTGTCTCCACTTCCTTCCTAATCTTTTCTTCCACTAATTGTTCCATCCTTAATATAGATTTTTGATTAGTGGAGCATCGTGCATGGTGAAGGCCCATGAAAGGGATGCGAAAACCTTCGGAAAAACCACTTTCAAGGTATTGCGCATCTGCCCTTCTTGGGTAACGTTCCAATAATAACCTTAAAGGACTCAAGTCTAATTGGACTGGGGGCCCTTTGCAGGAGGTCGCTGATTCCCTGGTTTACTGGGCCCTTGCCCTTCACGGCCTCTGCCCCTTCCTCCTCTATTTCTGTTACAGGCGGAGGCTGGGTGATGATTGCCACATACGGGGCAGTCGTACCGATAGTGGCACTGTATTCTAGAACAGCTGCCTCTTGCATTGTATTCCCAGCAAGGCCAGCGGGGTTGAGCCCACTGCCCTGCGTTCCCTTTTGCTGTGGGTGCGGGATGCTGCTTTGCTATCAGATGGCCACTATCAGTTCTTTCACCAAAACCCGGTCTGGCTGGAGTCATAAACTGTAGCCAGAGGTCGTTGACTTTCACATCCCATTTGAGGGAGTGATCAAATGCCGCTCTTCTGCGAAATGACTCATCATAGGCTTTGCTGTTCTCAACAGCTTTGAAGCAGTAGTGTGTCTGATGCATTTTGGTTTCTAATTGTAAGTTCATAAAATAATCTCTGAAGGTATAGGACTTATTTTGGCCATTTTTTATCCTGGGGTGCAGCATCCAATTTGCACTCCTGGCCTACAACTTCCTTTACTTGCATTGCAGCTTATCTGAGCATTTGAGCTTTGAGTTGCTCTTAGGGTGACCAGATAAAATCCAGGTCAAGGCTCATGTAACTAACAGTTGTAGAGAAAAGGCAATTTCAGCCAGAGTCATTTGTATGCAATTAGTTCCTGGTGAAATTCCTTCTTCATCACAACAGTTAAAGGTGCAGGCACTATACTAGAGTGACCATATACAAAAGAAGGCAGGGCCCCTGCAACTTTAACTGTTGTGATGAAGAGGGAATTTCACCAGGAACTAATTGCAGACAAATGACACTGGCTGAAATACCCTTTTCTCTACAACTGCTAAAGTTACATGAGCCCTGACCTGGATTTTATCTGTTCACCCTAGTTGCTCTATAATTTGCAATTGCATGGTGCACACCCCTTCTTTAATCTCTAATTTTGTTCAATTTCATTACATGGCAGGCAGTCACCCAGATTTCACTCTAAGACTGCTTCCCGACTCTTCTTTGTTACATTACTATTTCTCACAAAGCTTGGAAAGGTCTGACTAAAGAGTGCATGTCTCCCTGGAGGTCTTGTGCCGGCTTCCAGAGGTTAGATCCAATCTTTGTCAGCACTTAGATGCCAAATGTTACAAAGATTACAGAGTTACACTCCCCCCCCCTTTGAAAACAAGAACAGGCTGACCATATGAAAAGGAGGACAAGGCTCATGTAATTTTAACAGTTGGGGGGAAGTAGCCATGGGAAAATCCCTTTCTCCTATGGGAACCTGCAGTGCCTTCCCAACTATACAGGAAGGACCTCATCTGCTGCGAGTAAAGCAGGAGGCGAAGGATTAGTTTAGAAATCTCCCTTTACCCGGGAAACGGAGGCAGGGAAGCGCACTCTGAGGTCTCTTAGCAGCCTCCATATGTTGGGGGGGGGGGGTGAGAGGCATAAGGTAGTCACTAGCCAGTCACAGCAGCTGGGTATATCTGGGCTACACATTAACTTCCCATTATTGTTTTGAGCCCTTGAAGTGGCAGAGGGGATGTTTCACAATAATAATATTTCACCCACACACAATAAAGAATTAACGCGACCCCTTTTCCCTGTTATTGCTTAAGTGTAAGATCTAATAGAGCAGGATACAAATCCTGGTACTTTTATTTACATTAAATTCTTATACATGTGAGTAGGATAAGGGGGAGGTGTTAACGTTAAAGTCCATATTTATACTTATTCCTTTATTTATTGGAGGATATTTTGTGAAGCAGTTTTGATGCCTCCCAAAAAAGGAATGGGGGAAGGGAAGGGCAAGGCTCCCTGACCCCCACCCAAAAGGGCTAGAGAGTGACATGATTCTTCACCAGGGGATGATATACCTCCTGATATTCAAGCAATCCTAGCTAGGTTACAAGCGGTGGAACAAGGCCCAGGGGTGCGGGTGCGAGGCGCAGTCAGACCAGAAAGCAAACGCATGACCAGTTATGGAATTCTGTTTCCGCTCGCCTTGACGCAATAGAGGCAGCATCCAGCTCCACCACAGCACATGAAGAACCTCCTGCTACGGATCCAGTCAAAGCAGAGACCTTGCAGTCCCATCACCCACTGAACACAGTGATCACCAATACAGACAGCTACCATCGCCCTTACCCAGGGACAATCACAGCAAAGGGATCAAGGTGAGAGAAACCACACCATTACACGACAGCACAATGTGGGTTGGGGTGCCATGCCCCCCTGGGGCCGGTACCCTTAGTTTGCAGGGATGGGATGGCCCACAGCAGGACCTGGGGGCAATACTACGGGTCAACAAGGGACACACGACCCTGCGATACAAAGTACAGCAACCAATCTTGTCATGGAGAGAACATCCACACAGTTGATTCTAAATCAAAACACTACACCCACAGTGACTGTGGTTTCTGATCCTTCCCTGGCAACCCTACAGGGTGGCACAAATACCCCATCTGCATCCCCCTCAGCTGTGACAGATTTGGGGAACCAAAATGTACAATCCAACGTGATAGCAGCTCGTGGCAGGGCCCGGCGGGCACTTTGCCACACAGACCTGGTAACATGCAAGGAACACACTATTTATTAGCCTGGGTGGATAGAGATGCAATGCTAACCAGTATCACTGCTGCACCCTTGACCTACCATCTTCTACCAGCCACAAGGGGGAACATATGGAAGGGGGTTACATTGCTGTGCATTGCGATGTGGAAGATGAGAATAAAGAGACGACAAAAGTAAGTTGGATTTAAATAGGGCCACATTTATTTATAGACTGCACGGGCAGTTGAAGGCCTGACCCAGCATCCTAACCTTGACCAACTTCTTGACCTTAATTGGGATCGGGCGATGCATTTGTATCCTGATTGGTGTCACCTGAATATCGACACCTCCCAGGATTCCCCATTTTGGGTAGGTTGGCCTTCCGATGTCACTGGAATTAGGAGTCAGTGGTGAGGTGGTCAAGTTTGCTGGTGACACCTTATCATTTAGGGTGGTTAAAACAAAAAAGGAATTGCAGAGAGCTCCAAAGGGATCGATCCAGACTGGGAGAATGGGCATCCAAATGGAAAAGGCATTTCAATACAAGCAAGTGTAAAGTGAGGCACCTTGGAGCAAAACCATCCCAATTTCATATACGCATTGATAGGATCTGAGCTGTTTATATTGATATGTGCCTTATTTACCATCCATGAAATCAGAGCAATGCAATAGATGCCAGGTTGCGTGGTTGAAACTTGATGGAGGGCACAAGATGACAGCAAAAACAGAAGATTGAGGCTGAAGTTCTGTGTCATTTAAATAGATAAATTACCACCTTTGTGACAGACATACACAGAAGTCCTTTAAATCAATGTTCCTGATGCAAGGTGTACAGCAGCAGAAACTCTTTGGGCATTACCCTTCCAGCAGGGAAAAAGTGTACCAAAGAGAGGAAGTACAGAACAATGCATTGAACCAAGGATACATTCAAAGATCACTGGATTGGGAAATATCTATTTTTGTTATAGTGAAGGGATCTATTTGTACTTGTTATGGTCCATGGGTAAAACAAATAGACCAAAGCGAGCTCCATTCAGTTTCACATTCTCCTACATTCACATTTTTAAAAAAACTTTCCATCTTGAGTATTGTGTCCAGTTCTGGGCACCACACTTCCGGAAGGATGCAGACAACCTGGAGTGTGTTCAGAGGAGGACAACAAGGATGATCAGGGGACTGTAAAAACTTCCGGACTGCAAGAGCAAAATGAAATTGGGACCCATTACCTAGGGAGGTCGTGGACTCTTCCACACTAGAGACATTCAAGAGGCAGCTAGACAGCATTGAGCAGGGGGTTGGACTCGATGCCTTATAGGCCCCTTCCAACTCTACTATTCTATGATAATCTAAAATAGGAAGAAATTTGCAAATTTTGGAAAGCTCTTAACAAAAATATGAAGACTTGATAGGATGGTGGCCAAGCAATGCTGGAAAGGCAGAGGGCAAATGAATAAAAAAGTTAATAAACTAAAATGGGGGGGGGGGAAATAACAATAATGCGAGAGAAATGTCAAATGTGTTTGTGCTTCCTGTATTTATTTCACACCTTTTTTATCTTTGGAGTTTGATTCTTCAAAGACACAACTATGGATTTCATTGTTGCTGCTGCTGCTTTCAATGAGGGATGTCTATGTTGTTGCTATGTCTATGTTGTTGCTGCTGCTATGTTGTTGCTGCTGCTGCTTTCAATGAGGGATGTCAGGTGACAGTTCTTAGTCATATCATTTCTCAGATCTGAAATAGAAAACATGAGAACTGAAATGTGTGAGCCTGGCTGATGCTGAGGAGGTGAAGAAGAGAAAGTTCTCGAGCTTCTGGAATGAGAAGCTCCTGGGAAGAATCTACTAGGGATGTGTATCGTATCGTTAAAATGCACAATAATGATACGACATGCTCTTTATCATGCATACGATTAACGATAACGATATGCTAGGAAAGCCTACGATAATTATTGGAGATGATAAAAAATCCTACGATAATTATCGTATTTTATCGTTTTATCGTAAGGCTCTTTGTCTTTTGCTGCCACGTGGACGGAGCTAGAAGGTGGGGTGTGCTTGCTGAGGCTGACAGATTCAGTGACCAATCATGCAACAAGGATTCTAGCAGGAGCCAATCACAATGTTGGAGGAGGGCTGAGTATAAAACCCCCACCCTTGGATTCCCCATCTTTGTTGGGTGTAGGAGTTGAAAGGAGAAAGGTGGATTTTGGCAGAGGTCTGTGTATTTCAGCGATTTAGAGTCTAGTATTTAGTATTATTCTTCTATCTATTTTCATCTTGAATCTTTCTGTTCCCCTCTGTGTCTCGTTTCTTGTGTGTTAGCTGTTTGTTGGTTTGATTGAAGGGTTAGATTAGCATGACTGTGCTGAGGGTTCTGTGTGAGTGTGTTGTTGTTGTTCCCTACCCTGTTTTACTGTTAGAAAAAAACCTTATATATAGATAGATATAGATATTCTCTCTCTTTCTCTCTCTGTGTTTGTGTGTATTTGCAAAGGATTGTTATTAATATAAATAATTTTGATCCTTTGCAAGCACAATATGAAACACATCTCTAAGGCGCACCTTGGCCAAGGTGGCTCTGCCTCTTCATGAAGGAGAGATTCTGTTGCTGCTGGGGGCAGTTCTGGGGTGGCTGTCTCTACCCCAGTTAAAATTAAGCACAAGTCTGCCTTTTTTGCACTTAAGCAGGCAGAGGCACCAGCAGCAGCGTTATCTGGCAGAAGCCAAGGAGAACATCTCCGTAGAACCCCTGGCCTACTGGTCATCGCAGAGCCAGATGTGACCTGATCTGGCTCAGGTGGCCTGAGATAGGCTGAGCTGCCCATCGACCAGTGTTCCAAGCAAGCGGGTGTTCTTGATGGCAGGCGATGTCATGACACCCCACCGCTCTTACTTGGATGCTGAGTTAGTGGAGCAGCTCGTGTTTCTCAAAGCGAACCTGCCCCTGCTGGGATACCCCACCCTCAAGCCCTCTGGGGAGTGAGAGACCCGCCTTTTGGCTCTACTTTTGTGTTTTTTATTTTTATTTGCTGTTTTTACAACTCAATAACTCAACTCTGATTGCAGGTTGCCTTGGTATCCTGTTTCTCCTACCATAACAAACCTAGTATTGAGGGGATGCTAAGCATCTCACACAGACTATGGTTTAGTCCTGCCTTCATCTGTCTGTCTGTCTGTCTGTCTGTCTGCCAGCCAGTTCGCCACCCTTGTGAGGTAGCTGGATTTCTGGATCAAGGCCCTGAGTTCTATGGCTTATTTGTGCTTAGAGCTAGCAACTGGCACTCCACCTGCATCTGCCCATCTCCGCCTGCCTGGATCTGCCTACACCTGCCTGCCTGCATGGGTATGGCCTTCCTCCTCCTCCTCCCTGTGGACTCCCATCAGTGAGAGACTGTCAAAACATCCCTTACACCTTGACTTTTTGATTTGGGACACTGCTCCAGCCAATGTGCCCACCTCTGGGCAAGAGAACAGCCTGCCTGATTGACTGAACCTGCCTGCATCTGTGCCCACCTGAGTCTGTGCCCGGGAAGCGTGTGTTGGCTTGACATCTGGCTGATTCATGGTAAGTCGGACTACGTGGCTCACCTTGCAGGGCTGCTGGTAGCCTTTAAAATCAGACAAGGATGTGCAATCTGAGAGTGAAGCAGCCTGCACGGGCAGGGATGGGCTTCCTCTGGCTTCCTCCAGGGAACCACTCACACATTGACTTGGTTTTTCCTTCTCATCTCTTTTTTCAGGTGCAGCCTCCTGAGCCTGGCTTCCTTGGGCCTTCTGACTGCCTGACTGAAGAAGAACCTTCCTTCCTGCATCTGATTCTGTGCCCACCAGTGACTGCATCTGCCCACCTGAGATCTGTGCCCAAGAAGCTTGACATTGGCTTGACATCTGGCGAATTCATGGTACGTCGGACTACGTGGCCCACCTTGCAGGCTGGTTGTTGTATCCTTAAAAAAAAAATTAAGGATTTGCTGCCTGAGTGAAGCAGGCTGCACGGGCAGGGGTGGGCTTCCTCTGGATTCCCCCAGGGAACCACTCACTCATAGATTTGGATTTTCTTTTTCATCACTTTTTTCAGGTGCAGCCTCCTGAGCCTGAGACTGACTGACTGGCTGAAGAAGAAGAAGAACTTTCCTTCCTGCATCTTCTGTGCCCACCTCTGCCTGCTGCCCGCCTGTGCCAGCATTTGCCCACCTGAGTCTTCTGGCCACATCTGCCTGCTGCCCACCTGTGCTAGCATTTGCCCACCTGAGTCTCCTGGCCACCTTTGCCTGCTGCCCGCCTGTGCCAGCATTGGCCCACCTGAGTCTGCTGGCCACCTTTGCCTGCTGCCCACCTGTGCCAGCATTTGCCCACCTGAGTCTGCTGGCCACCTTTGCCTGCTGCCCGCCTGTGCCAGCATTTACTCACCTGAGCATTTACCCACCTCATGGACATGGGGATTTTCTAACCACAACTTCACCTGTTCTTAACCCTGGACCTTTCACTTAGTTCCCCGAAAAGGAATAGATTAGGTTGGTATAAGTCACAAATTTATACGACTAGTATCTTTGCATAATACCACGTCACACGTCTTCATGAGTAATGTCCTTAAGCAACATAGTTATCACAAGCCCTTATGAGTAACATCTTTGAGCAAATTCAAATCATATTTCCAAATCATTCTCTATCAGATCTTATCTAAATTCTGAAGCATCCAAACCCTGATAACAGTGTTCCATGTGTGTTTGCCTACTTGCCCCTTTGTATCCCCCAGCATTCAATAACCTCCCCCTATGTCCCCCATGCCCCAGCAGTATACTAATACAGAAAAGCAAATAATAAAAAGTTCATACAAGACGTTGTAGGCCTAATCTACCCCAAGCAGGATATTGCACTATGAAAATGGTAGGAAAGCGGTATATAAAAGGCCACACCGAGCAGGATATAGCAGTATGAAAAATGGTATCTTTTCCGGCTTTTCTACAGACATCCATAGAAACACCACTTTGTATTAAGTGTTACATTTTTGTTACTTTTGCTTTAAGCAATCAAATTGTGCAGCAATGACTCCAACGACTGCATTTTCCAATGCTGTGACCGTAAGACCCAAGGCACGTAAACATTTGGCAAACTCCTCCAGCTCTGTGACATTCTTTCCGGTTTGAAATCTCCTCAGTGGCTCCTGTCAAAAGGAAAAGATGTTAATGGCACAACAGGGAACATGAAACTGGAGATATAGGGCTTCTCTAAATGAACAATTTATAGCACAGTTGTGACTGGCCACTCACGGAAGTTTTCAGGTCATTTTGATGGCATCATAAACCTCTTGCATATCTCCTGCTCCTTCCCCCAGTCATTCCATTTTCTGTTTTGTTTTTGAATGTGGATATCCTGATTCTTCAGAAGTATCTCAGGATTTCCTACTGTGTGCAGCTGAAGTTGCCCGACAAAACACTCACTAGAGGGCACTGTCCCATTCAATACTATGAGCACCGAGAAGAGGGGAAATTTCAGATAAAGACCACATGGCCGCCCCATCCTCCCATGTAATTCATCTCATTAAACTTGTGCAAGAGAAGCAGAAAGCAAAGCGCTAGTAAGCAAACAAATAGAATACATGCCACCTGGTTTGAATCAAACTTTCTCCTGTCTTTGCTTCATGTCCAAAGAGGAACTTCTGCATCTTTCTTGGCTGTGAGATGGTCAGGTTCTTATTAAGGAAACAGTTTCAACATATGGACAAGTGGATTTTAATAACGTGGACTGCTTTTTTATTGTGTTTTATAGTGTGCACTTTAAAAGAAAGCAACTTTGAGTATATTTCTAAACTGACAAGTACACGAATTGTATATGCAACTTACGTGGAGAATCCAGCAGCAAGAGAAAGATCAGGGTGGCTGAGAGAAAATGCAGGGTCTTCATATTTCCAAATTATTTTGGGCCTCGGATTTAAATGAATCAGAAGAGGAATCTAAAATAATGATGAAATAATGATGAAATATATGAGCCCTAACATCCTATGACTTATTAACTCCCTTTTTTAATATAATGTTTCAAATATATACCTAGCAGAGCCTATCTACACTTCTGCTTTAAAACGGTTTAAAATGGTTTATAACAGTAGTGACAACTGTTGGGGCCAAGGACAAATTCCATATACAGTTTTCAAAACATGTTCAAAGTGTTGTATCCTGCTTGGTGTAGATAGGCTCTCAGTTACATAAGGCAGCATCACTGATCTTATAATTAATAATGAAACTTTATCAAAATATTTTAAACTGCACAATGCGAGATTTCTATAAACCTTCCAAATTTTGCAGAAAGCAAGATATTCTTTGGATTTGGATCTCAGTTTTGTTGCGTTTCTAATGTGAATTTGACGGGAAATACTAAGAAAAGAAATGGAAATTGCTCCAAATTTTAAGATCCATTGGTGTCTATAAATTGAAGAAAAGTACTCCACCATGTCTCATCTATTCCATCAATATCACTGAAGTTAAATGAAATTAAGCATTTAATTTTATATATAAATTTGCAATTCTTTCCCTGGAAATCCATCTGTCTCAGGATTAGTTTTATAGTACCCATTGCTGCCCAGACATAGAGTTGAGTCAGGGAGCATGTTAAAACTCTTCATTTCAACTCTGAAATTCTTCCCAAGTCACTCCAAATTTTACTTTAAAAATGAGCAAAGCAAATTGTTTTGAATTTTCCTCCAAAATTTAACTTCAACTCTACAATACATGATTACCAGATGATGCAAAATAAGAAAGAAATGCAAAGCTGCTTTTGTAGGCTGACCAGATAAAATCCAGGTCAGGACTCATGTAACTTTAACAGTTGTAGAGAAAAGGGAATTTCAGCCAGTGTCATTTGTATGCAATGAGTTCCTGCTGATATTCCCTCTTCATCACCACAGTTAAAGGTGCAGGCACTATACTAGAGTGACCATATACAAAAGAAGGCAGGGCCCCTGCAACTTTAACTGTGGTGATGAAGAGGGAATTTCACCAGGAACTCATTGCATACAAATGACACTGGCTGAAATTCCCTTTTCTCTAAAGTTACATGAGCCCTGACCTGGATTTTATCTAGTCACCCTAGCTTTAGGCAGTAAAAACTGTGCTATTTCCCTCAGTGGAACCTTTGGTTCAGTTTCCTCCTTTTGCTTTTCTTCAGTCTTTTAAACTCACTGTTGCCAGTAGAGATTAGTGGTGCCCACATCAGTGGGGTTTTGAATCCACTCTGGATTTCTATAGGAGTAGTTAGAACTCTATTACAATCCTCAGAGAAGGTCCTGCTGGCCATTCCAAAATGAACGGAATGCTGCCATGGAGAACCTTGGCAGCAGGGCCTTTGCTGAAGCGGCACCTACCCGCTGGAAAACCATCCCTCGTACGGTTTGGGAAGCGGAAAATGTAACATCTTTTAAACACCTTCTGAAAACATACCTTTTCACACAGGCTTTCCCTGGACTTAACTTACCTGGTTTTCTATAGCATTTTTTAAAAACTTCTAACATTTTAAATTTACTTGCATTTCATGGCTTTAATTGTGCACTACCCAGAGGGCTTCAGCTGATGGGCAGTATAAAAACGTAATAAAATAAATAAATGAGCTATTGAAGGTACTGAACTGAATTTGGGTATAGAGAACAGCTCATATTCCTTTATATGATATTCTTTTTACATTAACTCTTCTCTATTAATCACCAGTGCCAGCCACGGTGTCACAAAAGGAGAACCCAAGGGCTTCAATACATGTGTAGTAGTCTTTGCATCCCCCAAAGCTAGCAACCCATACCAGAGAAAAATAAAGCTGAGGCAGAAAACAAGGAAAGTTGTTGGGGGGATCTCAAAGCTACACAAAAGTACTCCTTTGAACCCACATTCTCCTGTTCCATCAACAACTCCCATTCTACAGAAATTCAAGGCAGTTTAAGATGATAAGTGGGATGGGATAATCCACATAGCCATTGTGATGAAGATGATGATTAAAATGGCACATAATATTCTCTGAGCCACACAGAAAAGACCCCTTTGCGCAACACACAGACAACCTAGAAGCTTACACATAGAAACCCAACCCACCCTTCCAAATACATCACATACACTGGATTGTTGTTTTACTTGTGGAAGAGCTTATGCAATATGGAAAGCTGGAACCTAGAATTACTCAAGAAAAGAAGTTATTAAGCAACTTTAACCAGGCAAAGATTGGGTGACGTTTCGTCTCCAAATCCAGTATTTGCAATGAGGAGAATGCAGTCAAGCCACAAAACCCAATAGACACTCCTACCAAGTTCACCTGAAAAGGTGGAATCAACTGAACAGTTTTTGAAAGAATCAATGGTGTCCGCAGTGCCGGGCAACCCAGTTGTCTTTGACTAGCTTGATCAGCTGCCTAGCACTGTAGAACCTTTGCAGCTCTAATTTTATGTCCTTGGTTCAACACACATACACACACGGCCTCCCCGAGAAATTTAATGACCCACTCAAGGAATGCAAGAACAGGTTGGCCTGTTCTTTAGCTCCCTCAATGCATAAACAATTCCAGGCAGCGAAATACTTGCAAGAAACGGAGACTGGAGACAAGAAGGGGCGAGACACAGTATATGGATTTAAATATGGCCACTTTATTAAGGATCTGCAGATTGGGTGAACCTAAGCGGACATCTATCTTTATTGGGCGAGCCATTCACCACCTGTTAAGTGGTGCTGACCCTCGCCACTACACAGGCTTCCCCGTTCTGGGTAGGGAGACCTTCCGGTGTCAACCCCTCCCTGCTCCGTTCGGATCCGGGTGGGTGAGAAAGGGTGGCCTCAAAAGTAATCCTGTGGAGGGACACCTGCCACATGAAGATGAAACGATGAAGGGAAAAGCTTCTCCCACCACTTGCCACGCCTCCCATGCCATTGTATACTGGCCCGCACACTCATCCAAGCTGTGTCCCAAAGCTGGTTTTGGCGGCCCTCCTTCCGGCCCAGAAAACCATACTGTGGCCACAGATGATCATGCTGACCCGGGCGAAGCCTGTCTTGGGATCTAAAATGGAACACGTGGCCATTAGGTACAACAAGAAACTTATTTTGGCAATTTTCGCAGGTAAGAGCCGTCCCACAGCCTGAATCTGTTGTGTGTGTGTGTGTGGGGGGGGGAACCTATCGGCGCAGCCGTGGATGCCGCCCCAATGTGAAATGAGTGAAAATTCCCTAATCCTAAAGACTGAAGTGTGCGTTTTGTGACTGTCCAGAACTGAAACTTTGTTAATGGTGTGAAATCCTGATAACAAAGCCATGGGCCATCAAGATTGCCTCTCACTGACAAGTAAGCCCTTAATGCTTCTACAGGGCACAAATCCTCCATGGGAGCTGGAAATAGGCTAACAGTTTTAACTTCTCCCAGTGGATCACTTTTTGACTGGCGGAGGTGAAGCCTTACACTTAAGCCTCTTAAATCCTTTTAAAATGTCCAGAGAGAATGTAACCCTAGCATCAGGTTTATGGGGGGACTCCCTAGCCCATCCACGCACAGCCTTGCACACCCTGAAGTCGGTCATACTGTCAGCAACACCCTCATCTTAGAAAGAAAAGATTAACTTGCGGTTAGTCTTATGAGCCGTCAGGCCCTTCCTATGGCATGACACACAAAATTGCAGAATATGATAAACAGGAATGGACCTTGATTGCTGCTGGTGTGTATTGTTCCTAAAATTTGAAAATTCCCTACCTGACCTTAAATACGCAGTTCTTGTACTAGCTGCTAAAGATAGCCATATCGCACGCTCGGCCAATTCTTTAGCCCAAATATGAGCTGCCACGTATATTGGAAAAATTCCAAAAATGTTAGGTCTTTGCAAATTCTGGCTGATGCCCAGTCAGCTGGCCAACTCTCTGCACACCACTGATCCTGCCAAATTACGCCAAAACCGAGGGCTCCTGAGGCATCAGAATTTTTCTGCGTTTCTACCTCCTACAGTAGGTCTTGTCTCCCAAAGGACACGCCATTGTAATCCTTGAGGAAACGTAACCATATGGACAAATCCTCCCGGATGGCTTGCGTAACCCGCAGTCCATGATGCGAGCGACTCAATCCTATTGTTATGCTGCACAGGCACTCTTAGAGGAAAGGGATAGTGATCATTCTGTTCACCTGACAGGTAATGCCTGAGGCCTTCAGGTGTGGTTCTCTGTCCCCAGTGTGTGTGTGTGTGTGCATAAGGGTTACCTGTGAGGCCAACTGATTTTGCAGCCTGGTGGGGGAGGGGCAATGGAAGGTATACCCTCCCCAATCCTATTGTTGTGCTGCACAGGTTCCTAAGGAAGGCCCTACCTGGAGCAATGACTTTGCATTCAAAATTTAAATGCCCAAGCAGAGATTGTACCTGTAGCAATGTGATCTTTTTGGCCCTGATAGTTTTATGTAACTTATCCTTTAATATCTCCGACTTATCTAAAGGCAGTCTGGAACATTGCTGTTGAGAATCTAGGTGAATACCCCAGAACATAATGGTGGAAAGGGGCCCCTCGGTTTTCTCGTGTGCCAGCGGCACTCCAAGTTCTTCGCAGAAAGCCTGAAACTCTGCCATTAAATAAGCCCACTGTCTACTACGTTTTGGGCCATTATCAAGACAGTGAACCGAATCACGTAATCCGGATCTAATCTGCAGTGCCCATTCTAAAAATGTATTACACTTTTCGGATGTAGCGCATGATAGAGCGCATCCCATGGGCAGCGCCCTATCAATGTCATCGTGACCCCTACATGAAAAGCCTAGCAAGTCGAAATCTGCGGGGTTGATAAGCAAGATGCAAAACACTGATTTGATGTCACACTCGTCCATCAGCGCACCTTTCCCACATCTTCACACTGCAGCAACTGCTGTATCGAAGGAGGTGCATCGCACAGAACAAAGATAATCTGGAATAGAGTCATTAACTGGCTCCCCATTGGGCAATGATAAATTATATATAAGTCTAAATTCCCCTGCCGTTTTCTTGGGCATGATGCCCAGTGGGGACACTCTCAGATGGGCAATGGGAGGAGTCGCCAACGGGCCTGTTCCTCGACCTGTCTCCACTTCCTTCCTAATCTTTTCTTCCACTAATTGTTCCATCCTTAATATAGATTTTTGATTAGTGGAGCATCGTGCATGGTGAAGGCCCATGAAAGGGATGCGAAAACCTTCGGAAAAACCACTTTCAAGGTATTGCGCATCTGCCCTTCTTGGGTAACGTTCCAATAATAACCTTAAAGGACTCAAGTCTAATTGGACTGGGGGCCCTTTGCAGGAGGTCACTGATTCCCTGGTTTACTGGGCCCTTGCCCTTCACGGCCTCTGCCCCTTCCTCCTCTATTTCTGTTACAGGCGGAGGCTGGGTGATGATTGCCACATACGGGGCAGTCGTACCGATAGTGGCACTGTATTCTAGAACAGCTGCCTCTTGCATTGTATTCCCAGCAAGGCCAGCGGGGTTGAGCCCACTGCCCTGCGTTCCCTTTTGCTGTGGGTGCGGGATGCTGCTTTGCTATCAGATGGCCACTATCAGTTCTTTCACCAAAACCCGGTCTGGCTGGAGTCATAAACTGTAGCCAGAGGTCGTTGACTTTCACATCCCATTTGAGGGAGTGATCAAATGCCGCTCTTCTGCGAAATGACTCATCATAGGCTTTGCTGTTCTCAACAGCTTTGAAGCAGTAGTGTGTCTGATGCATTTTGGTTTCTAATTGTAAGTTCATAAAATAATCTCTGAAGGTATAGGACTTATTTTGGCCATTTTTTATCCTGGGGTGCAGCATCCAATTTGCACTCCTGGCCTACAACTTCCTTTACTTGCATTGCAGCTTATCTGAGCATTTGAGCTTTGAGTTGCTCTTAGGGTGACCAGATAAAATCCAGGTCAAGGCTCATGTAACTAACAGTTGTAGAGAAAAGGCAATTTCAGCCAGAGTCATTTGTATGCAATTAGTTCCTGGTGAAATTCCTTCTTCATCACAACAGTTAAAGGTGCAGGCACTATACTAGAGTGACCATATACAAAAGAAGGCAGGGCCCCTGCAACTTTAACTGTTGTGATGAAGAGGGAATTTCACCAGGAACTAATTGCAGACAAATGACACTGGCTGAAATACCCTTTTCTCTACAACTGCTAAAGTTACATGAGCCCTGACCTGGATTTTATCTGGTCACCCTAGTTGCTCTATAATTTGCAATTGCATGGTGCACACCCCTTCTTTAATCTCTAATTTTGTTCAATTTCATTACATGGCAGGCAGTCACCCAGATTTCACTCTAAGACTGCTTCCCGACTCTTCTTTGTTACATTACAATTTCTCACAAAGCTTGGAAAGATCTGACTAAAGAGTGCATGTCTCCCTGGAGGTCTTGTGCCGGCTTCCAGAGGTTAGATCCAATCTTTGTCAGCACTTAGATGCCAAATGTTACAAAGATTACAGAGTTACACTTCCCCCCCCCCTTTGAAAACAAGAACAGGCTGACCATATGAAAAGGAGGACAAGGCTCATGTAATTTTAACAGTTGGGGGGAAGTAGCGATGGGAAAATCCCTTTCTCCTATGGGAACCTGCAGTGCCTTCCCAACTATACAGGAAGGACCTCATCTGCTGCGAGTAAAGCAGGAGGCGAAGGATTAGTTTAGAAATCTCCCTTTACCCGGGAAACGGAGGCAGGGAAGCGCACTCTGAGGTCTCTTAGCAGCCTCCATATGTTAGGGGGGGGGGGTGAGAGGCATAAGGTAGTCACTAGCCGGTCACAGCGGCTGGGTATATCTGGGCTACACATTAACTTCCCATTATTGTTTTGAGCCCTTGAAGTGGCAGAGGGGGTGTTTCACAATAATAATATTTCACCCACACACAATAAAGAATTAACGCGACCCCTTTTCCCTGTTATTGCTTAAGTGTAAGATCTAATAGAGCAGGATACAAATCCTGGTACTTTTATTTACATTAAATTCTTATACATGTGAGTAGGATAAGGGGGAGGTGTTAACGTTAAAGTCCATATTTATACTTATTCCTTTATTTATTGGAGGATATTTTGTGAAGCAGTTTTGATGCCTCCCAAAAAAGGAATGGGGGAAGGGAAGGGCAAGGCTCCCTGACCCCCACCCAAAAGGGCTAGAGAGTGACATGATTCTTCACCAGGGGATGATATACCTCCTGATATTCAAGCAATCCTAGCTAGGTTACAAGCGGTGGAACAAGGCCCAGGGGTGCGGGTGCGAGGCGCAGTCAGACCAGAAAGCAAACGCATGACCAGTTATGGAATTCTGTTTCCGCTCGCCTTGACGCAATAGAGGCAGCATCCAGCTCCACCACAGCGCATGAAGAACCTCCTGCTACGGATCCAGTCAAAGCAGAGACCTTGCAGTCCCATCACCCACTGAACACAGTGATCACCAATACAGACAGCTACCATCGCCCTTACCCAGGGACAATCACAGCAAAGGGATCAAGGTGAGAGAAACCACACCATTACACGACAGCACAATGTGGGTTGGGGTGCCATGCCCCCCTGGGGCCGGTACCCTTAGTTTGCAGGGATGGGATGGCCCACAGCAGGACCTGGGGGCAATACTACGGGTCAACAAGGGACACACGACCCTGCGATACAAAGTACAGCAACCAATCTTGTCATGGAGAGAACATCCACACAGTTGATTCTAAATCAAAACACTACACCCACAGTGACTGTGGTTTCTGATCCTTCCCTGGCAACCCTACAGGGTGGCACAAATACCCCATCTGCATCCCCCTCAGCTGTGACAGATTTGGGGAACCAAAATGTACAATCCAACGTGATAGCAGCTCGTGGCAGGGCCCGGCGGGCACTTTGCCACACAGACCTGGTAACATGCAAGGAACACACTATTTATTAGCCTGGGTGGATAGAGATGCAATGCTAACAAGTATCACTGCTGCACCCTTGACCTACCATCTTCTACCAGCCACAAGGGGGAACATATGGAAGGGGGTTACATTGCTGTGCATTGTGATGTGGAAGATGAGAATAAAGAGATGACACAAGTAAGTTGGATTTAAATAGGGCCACATTTATTTATAGACTGCACGGGCAGATGGAGGCCTGACCCAGCATCCTAACCTTGACCAACTTCTTGACCTTAATTGGGATCGGTGCGATGCATTCGTATCCTGATTGGTGTCACCTGAATATCGACACCTCCCAGGATTCCCCATTTTGGGTAGGTTGGCCTTCCGATGTGGTGAGGTGGTCAAGTTTGCTGGTGACACCTTATCATTTAGGGTGGTTAAAACAAAAAAGGAATTGCAGAGAGCTCCAAAGGGATCGATCCAGACTGGGAGAATGGGCATCCAAATGGAAAAGGCATTTCAATACAAGCAAGTGTAAAGTGAGGCACCTTGGAGCAAAACCATCCCAATTTCATATACGCATTGATAGGATCTGAGCTGTTTATATTGATATGTGCCTTATTTACCATCCATGAAATCAGAGCAATGCAATAGATGCCAGGTTGCGTGGTTGAAACTTGATGGAGGGCACAAGATGACAGCAAAAACAGAAGATTGAGGCTGAAGTTCTGTGTCATTTAAATAGATAAATTACCACCTTTGTGACAGACATACACAGAAGTCCTTTAAATCAATGTTCCTGATGCAGCAGAAACTCTTTGGGCATTACCCTTCCAGCAGGGAAAAAGTGTACCAAAGAGAGGAAGTACAGAACAATGCATTGAACCAAGGATACATTCAAAGATCACTGGATTGGGAAATATCTATTTTTGTTATAGTGAAGGGATCTATTTGTACTTGTTATGGTCCATGGGTAAAACAAATAGACCAAAGCGAGCTCCATTCAGTTTCACATTCTCCTACATTCACATTTTTTAAAAAAACTTTCCATCTTGAGTATTGTGTCCAGTTCTGGGCACCACACTTCCGGAAGGATGCAGACAACCTGGAGTGTGTTCAGAGGAGGACAGCAAGGATGATCAGGGGACTGTAAAAACTTCCGGACTGTTAGAGCAAAATGAAATTGGGACCCATTACCTAGGGAGGTCGTGGACTCTTCCACACTAGAGACATTCAAGAGGCAGCTAGACAGCATTGAGCAGGGGGTTGGACTCGATGCCTTATAGGCCCCTTCCAACTCTACTATTCTATGATAATCTAAAATAAGAAGAAATTTGCAAATTTTGGAAAGCTCTTAACAAAAATATGAAGACTTGATAGGATGGTGGCCAAGCAATGCTGGAAAGGCAGAGGGCAAATGAATAAAAAAGTTAATAAACTAAAATGGGGGGGGGGGGAAATAACAATAATGCGAGAGAAATGTCAAATGTGTTTGTGCTTCCTGTATTTATTTCACACCTTTTTTATCTTTGGAGTTTGATTCTTCAAAGACACAACTATGGATTTCATTGTTGCTGCTGCTGCTTTCAATGAGGGATGTCTGTGTTGTTGCTATGTCTATGTTGTTGCTGCTGCTATGTTGTTGCTGCTGCTGCTTTCAATGAGGGATGTCAGGTGACAGTTCTTAGTCATATCATTTCTCAGATCTGAAATAGAAAACATGAGAACTGAAATGTGTGAGCCTGGCTGATGCTGAGGAGGTGAAGAAGAGAAAGTTCTCGAGCTTCTGGAATGAGAAGCTCCTGGGCAGAATCTACTAGGGATGTGTATCGTATCGTTAAAATGCACAATAATGATACGACATGCTCTTTATCATGCATGCGATTAACGATAACGATATGCTAGGAAAGCCTACGATAATTATTGGAGATGATAAAAAATCCTACGATAATTATCGTATTTTATCGTTTTATCGTAAGGCTCTTTGTCTTTTGCTGCCACGTGGACGGAGCTAGAAGGTGGGGTGTGCTTGCTGAGACTGACAGATTCAGTGACCAATCATGCAACAAGGATTCTAGCAGGAGCCAATCACAATGTTGGAGGAGGGCTGAGTATAAAACCCCCACCCTTGGATTCCCCATCTTTGTTGGGTGTAGGAGTTGAAAGGAGAAAGGTGGATTTTGGCAGAGGTCTGTGTATTTCGGCGATTTAGAGTCTAGTATTTAGTATTATTCTTCTATCTATTTTCATCTTGAATCTTTCTGTTCCCCTCTGTGTCTCGTTTCTTGTGTGTTAGCTGTTTGTTGGTTTGATTGAAGGGTTAGATTAGCATGACTGTGCTGAGGGTTCTGTGTGAGTGTGTTGTTGTTGTTCCCTACCCTGTTTTACTGTTAGAAAAAAAACCTTATATATAGATAGATATAGATATAGATATTCTCTCTCTTTCTCTCTCTGTGTTTGTGTGTATTTGCAAAGGATTGTCATTAATATAAATAATTTTGATCCTTTGCAAGCACAGTATGAAACACAGCTCTAAGGCGCACCTTGGCCAAGGTGGCTCTGCCTCTTCATGAAGGAGAGATTCTGTTGCTGCTGGGGGCAGTTCTGGGGTGGCTGTCTCTACCCCAGTTAAAATTAAGCACAAGTCTGCCTTTTTTGCACTTAAGCAGGCAGAGGCACCAGCAGCAGCGTTATCTGGCAGAAGCCAAGGAGAACATCTCCGTAGAACCCCTGGCCTACTGGTCATCGCAGAGCCAGATGTGACCTGATCTGGCTCAGGTGGCCTGAGATAGGCTGAGCTGCCCATCGACCAGTGTTCCAAGCAAGCGGGTGTTCTTGATGGCAGGCGATGTCATAACACCCCACCGCTCTTACTTGGATGCTGAGTTAGTGGAGCAGCTCGTGTTTCTCAAAGCGAACCTGCCCCTGCTGGGATACCCCACCCTCAAGCCCTCTGGGGAGTGAGAGACCCGCCTTTTGGCTCTACTTTTGTGTTTTTTATTTTTATTTGCTGTTTTTACAACTCAATAACTCAACTCTGATTGCAGGTTGCCTTGGTATCCTGTTTCTCCTACCATAACAAACCTAATATTGAGGGGATGCTAAGCATCTCACACAGACTATGGTTTAGTCCTGCCTTCATCTGTCTGTTCTGCCTTCATCTGTCTGTCTGTCTGTCTGTCTGTCTGTCTGCCAGCCAGTTCGCCACCCTTGTGAGGTAGCTGGATTTCTGGATCAAGGCCCTGAGTTCTATGGCTTATTTGTGCTTAGAGCTAGCAACTGGCACTCCACCTGCATCTGCCCATCTCCGCCTGCCTGGATCTGCCTACACCTGCCTGCCTGCATGGGTATGGCCTTCCTCCTCCTCCTCCCTGTGGACTCCCATCAGTGAGAGACTGTCAAAACATCCCTTACACCTTGACTTTTTGATTTGGGACACTGCTCCAGCCAATGTGCCCACCTCTGGGCAAGAGAACAGCCTGCCTGATTGACTGAACCTGCCTGCATCTGTGCCCACCTGAGTCTGTGCCCGGGAAGCGTGTGTTGGCTTGACATCTGGCTGATTCATGGTAAGTCGGACTACGTGGCTCACCTTGCAGGGCTGCTGGTAGCCTTTAAAATCAGACAAGGATGTGCAATCTGAGAGTGAAGCAGCCTGCACGGGCAGGGATGGGCTTCCTCTGGCTTCCTCCAGGGAACCACTCACACATTGACTTGGTTTTTCCTTCTCATCTCTTTTTTCAGGTGCAGCCTCCTGAGCCTGGCTTCCTTGGGCCTTCTGACTGCCTGACTGAAGAAGAACCTTCCTTCCTGCATCTGATTCTGTGCCCACCAGTGACTGCATCTGCCCACCTGAGATCTGTGCCCAGGAAGCTTGACATTGGCTTGACATCTGGCGAATTCATGGTACGTCGGACTACGTGGCCCACCTTGCAGGGCTGGTTGTTGTATCCTTAAAAAAAAATTAAGGATTTGCTGCCTGAGTGAAGCAGGCTGCACGGGCAGGGGTGGGCTTCCTCTGGATTCCCCCAGGGAACCACTCACTCATAGATTTGGATTTTCTTTTTCATCACTTTTTTCAGGTGCAGCCTCCTGAGCCTGAGACTGACTGACTGGCTGAAGAAGAAGAAGAACTTTCCTTCCTGCATCTTCTGTGCCCACCTCTGCCTGCTGCCCGCCTGTGCCAGCATTTGCCCACCTGAGTCTTCTGGCCACATCTGCCTGCTGCCCACCTGTGCTAGCATTTGCCCACCTGAGTCTCCTGGCCACCTTTGCCTGCTGCCCGCCTGTGCCAGCATTGGCCCACCTGAGTCTGCTGGCCACCTTTGCCTGCTGCCCACCTGTGCCAGCATTTGCCCACCTGAGTCTGCTGGCCACCTTTGCCTGCTGCCCGCCTGTGCCAGCATTTACTCACCTGAGCATTTACCCACCTCATGGACATGGGGATTTTCTAACCACAACTTCACCTGTTCTTAACCCTGGACCTTTCACTTAGTTCCCCGAAAAGGAATAGATTAGGTTGGTATAAGTCACAAATTTATACGACTAGTATCTTTGCATAATACCACGTCACACGTCTTCATGAGTAATGTCCTTAAGCAACATAGTTATCACAAGCCCTTATGAGTAACATCTTTGAGCAAATTCAAATCATATTTCCAAATCATTCTCTATCAGATCTTATCTAAATTCTGAAGCATCCAAACCCTGATAACAGTGTTCCATGTGTGTTTGCCTACTTGCCCCTTTGTATCCCCCAGCATTCAATAACCTCCCCCTATGTCCCCCATGCCCCAGCAGTATACTAATACAGAAAAGCAAATAATAAAAAGTTCATACAAGACGTTGTAGGCCTAATCTACCCCAAGCAGGATATTGCACTATGAAAATGGTAGGAAAGCGGTATATAAAAGGCCACACCGAGCAGGATATAGCAGTATGAAAAATGGTATCTTTTCCGGCTTTTCTACAGACATCCATAGAAACACCACTTTGTATTAAGTGTTACATTTTTGTTACTTTTGCTTTAAGCAATCAAATTGTGCAGCAATGACTCCAACGACTGCATTTTCCAATGCTGTGACCGTAAGACCCAAGGCACGTAAACATTTGGCAAACTCCTCCAGCTCTGTGACATTCTTTCCGGTTTGAAATCTCCTCAGTGGCTCCTGTCAAAAGGAAAAGATGTTAATGGCACAACAGGGAACATGAAACTGGAGATATAGGGCTTCTCTAAATGAACAATTTATAGCACGGTTGTGACTGGCCACTCACGGAAGTTTTCAGGTCATTTTGATGGCATCATAAACCTCTTGCATATCTCCTGCTCCTTCCCCCAGTCATTCCATTTTCTGTTTTGTTTTTGAATGTGGATATCCTGATTCTTCAGAAGTATCTCAGGATTTCCTACTGTGTGCAGCTGAAGTTGCCCGACAAAACACTCACTAGAGGGCACTGTCCCATTCAATACTATGAGCACCGAGAAGAGGGGAAATTTCAGATAAAGACCACATGGCCGCCCCATCCTCCCATGTAATTCATCTCATTAAACTTGTGCAAGAGAAGCAGAAAGCAAAGCGCTAGTAAGCAAACAAATAGAATACATGCCACCTGGTTTGAATCAAACTTTCTCCTGTCTTTGCTTCATGTCCAAAGAGGAACTTCTGCATCTTTCTTGGCTGTGAGATGGTCAGGTTCTTATTAAGGAAACAGTTTCAACATATGGACAAGTGGATTTTAATAACGTGGACTGCTTTTTTATTGTGTTTTATAGTGTGCACTTTAAAAGAAAGCAACTTTGAGTATATTTCTAAACTGACAAGTACACGAATTGTATATGCAACTTACGTGGAGAATCCAGCAGCAAGAGAAAGATCAGGGTGGCTGAGAGAAAATGCAGGGTCTTCATATTTCCAAATTATTTTGGGCCTCGGATTTAAATGAATCAGAAGAGGAATCTAAAATAATGATGAAATAATGATGAAATATATGAGCCCTAACATCCTATGACTTATTAACTCCCTTTTTTAATATAATGTTTCAAATATATACCTAGCAGAGCCTATCTACACTTCTGCTTTAAAACGGTTTAAAATGGTTTATAACAGTAGTGACAACTGTTGGGGCCAAGGACAAATTCCATATACAGTTTTCAAAACATGTTCAAAGTGTTGTATCCTGCTTGGTGTAGATAGGCTCTCAGTTACATAAGGCAGCATCACTGATCTTATAATTAATAATGAAACTTTATCAAAATATTTTAAACTGCACAATGCGAGATTTCTATAAACCTTCCAAATTTTGCAGAAAGCAAGATATTCTTTGGATTTGGATCTCAGTTTTGTTGCGTTTCTAATGTGAATTTGACGGGAAATACTAAGAAAAGAAATGGAAATTGCTCCAAATTTTAAGATCCATTGGTGTCTATAAATTGAAGAAAAGTACTCCACCATGTCTCATCTATTCCATCAATATCACTGAAGTTAAATGAAATTAAGCATTTAATTTTATATATAAATTTGCAATTCTTTCCCTGGAAATCCATCTGTCTCAGGATTAGTTTTATAGTACCCATTGCTGCCCAGACATAGAGTTGAGTCAGGGAGCATGTTAAAACTCTTCATTTCAACTCTGAAATTCTTCCCAAGTCACTCCAAATTTTACTTTAAAAATGAGCAAAGCAAATTGTTTTGAATTTTCCTCCAAAATTTAACTTCAACTCTACAATACATGATTACCAGATGATGCAAAATAAGAAAGAAATGCAAAGCTGCTTTTGTAGGCTGACCAGATAAAATCCAGGTCAGGACTCATGTAACTTTAACAGTTGTAGAGAAAAGGGAATTTCAGCCAGTGTCATTTGTATGCAATGAGTTCCTGCTGATATTCCCTCTTCATCACCACAGTTAAAGGTGCAGGCACTATACTAGAGTGACCATATACAAAAGAAGGCAGGGCCCCTGCAACTTTAACTGTGGTGATGAAGAGGGAATTTCACCAGGAACTCATTGCATACAAATGACACTGGCTGAAATTCCCTTTTCTCTAAAGTTACATGAGCCCTGACCTGGATTTTATCTAGTCACCCTAGCTTTAGGCAGTAAAAACTGTGCTATTTCCCTCAGTGGAACCTTTGGTTCAGTTTCCTCCTTTTGCTTTTCTTCAGTCTTTTAAACTCACTGTTGCCAGTAGAGATTAGTGGTGCCCACATCAGTGGGGTTTTGAATCCACTCTGGATTTCTATAGGAGTAGTTAGAACTCTATTACAATCCTCAGAGAAGGTCCTGCTGGCCATTCCAAAATGAACGGAATGCTGCCATGGAGAACCTTGGCAGCAGGGCCTTTGCTGAAGCGGCACCTACCCGCTGGAAAACCATCCCTCGTACGGTTTGGGAAGCGGAAAATGTAACATCTTTTAAACACCTTCTGAAAACATACCTTTTCACACAGGCTTTCCCTGGACTTAACTTACCTGGTTTTCTATAGCATTTTTTAAAAACTTCTAACATTTTAAATTTACTTGCATTTCATGGCTTTAATTGTGCACTACCCAGAGGGCTTCAGCTGATGGGCAGTATAAAAACGTAATAAAATAAATAAATGAGCTATTGAAGGTACTGAACTGAATTTGGGTATAGAGAACAGCTCATATTCCTTTATATGATATTCTTTTTACATTAACTCTTCTCTATTAATCACCAGTGCCAGCCACGGTGTCACAAAAGGAGAACCCAAGGGCTTCAATACATGTGTAGTAGTCTTTGCATCCCCCAAAGCTAGCAACCCATACCAGAGAAAAATAAAGCTGAGGCAGAAAACAAGGAAAGTTGTTGGGGGGATCTCAAAGCTACACAAAAGTACTCCTTTGAACCCACATTCTCCTGTTCCATCAACAACTCCCATTCTACAGAAATTCAAGGCAGTTTAAGATGATAAGTGGGATGGGATAATCCACATAGCCATTGTGATGAAGATGATGATTAAAATGGCACATAATATTCTCTGAGCCACACAGAAAAGACCCCTTTGCGCAACACACAGACAACCTAGAAGCTTACACATAGAAACCCAACCCACCCTTCCAAATACATCACATACACTGGATTGTTGTTTTACTTGTGGAAGAGCTTATGCAATATGGAAAGCTGGAACCTAGAATTACTCAAGAAAAGAAGTTATTAAGCAACTTTAACCAGGCAAAGATTGGGTGACGTTTCGTCTCCAAATCCAGTATTTGCAATGAGGAGAATGCAGTCAAGCCACAAAACCCAATAGACACTCCTACCAAGTTCACCTGAAAAGGTGGAATCAACTGAACAGTTTTTGAAAGAATCAATGGTGTCCGCAGTGCCGGGCAACCCAGTTGTCTTTGACTAGCTTGATCAGCTGCCTAGCACTGTAGAACCTTTGCAGCTCTAATTTTATGTCCTTGGTTCAACACACATACACACACGGCCTCCCCGAGAAATTTAATGACCCACTCAAGGAATGCAAGAACAGGTTGGCCTGTTCTTTAGCTCCCTCAATGCATAAACAATTCCAGGCAGCGAAATACTTGCAAGAAACGGAGACTGGAGACAAGAAGGGGCGAGACACAGTATATGGATTTAAATATGGCCACTTTATTAAGGATCTGCAGATTGGGTGAACCTAAGCGGACATCTATCTTTATTGGGCGAGCCATTCACCACCTGTTAAGTGGTGCTGACCCTCGCCACTACACAGGCTTCCCCGTTCTGGGTAGGGAGACCTTCCGGTGTCAACCCCTCCCTGCTCCGTTCGGATCCGGGTGGGTGAGAAAGGGTGGCCTCAAAAGTAATCCTGTGGAGGGACACCTGCCACATGAAGATGAAACGATGAAGGGAAAAGCTTCTCCCACCACTTGCCACGCCTCCCATGCCATTGTATACTGGCCCGCACACTCATCCAAGCTGTGTCCCAAAGCTGGTTTTGGCGGCCCTCCTTCCGGCCCAGAAAACCATACTGTGGCCACAGATGATCATGCTGACCCGGGCGAAGCCTGTCTTGGGATCTAAAATGGAACACGTGGCCATTAGGTACAACAAGAAACTTATTTTGGCAATTTTCGCAGGTAAGAGCCGTCCCACAGCCTGAATCTGTTGTGTGTGTGTGGGGGGGGGGGAACCTATCGGCGCAGCCGTGGATGCCGCCCCAATGTGAAATGAGTGAAAATTCCCTAATCCTAAAGACTGAAGTGTGCGTTTTGTGACTGTCCAGAACTGAAACTTTGTTAATGGTGTGAAATCCTGATAACAAAGCCATGGGCCATCAAGATTGCCTCTCACTGACAAGTAAGCCCTTAATGCTTCTACAGGGCACAAATCCTCCATGGGAGCTGGAAATAGGCTAACAGTTTTAACTTCTCCCAGTGGATCACTTTTTGACTGGCGGAGGTGAAGCCTTACACTTAAGCCTCTTAAATCCTTTTAAAATGTCCAGAGAGAATGTAACCCTAGCATCAGGTTTATGGGGGGACTCCCTAGCCCATCCACGCACAGCCTTGCACACCCTGAAGTCGGTCATACTGTCAGCAACACCCTCATCTTAGAAAGAAAAGATTAACTTGCGGTTAGTCTTATGAGCCGTCAGGCCCTTCCTATGGCATGACACACAAAATTGCAGAATATGATAAACAGGAATGGACCTTGATTGCTGCTGGTGTGTATTGTTCCTAAAATTTGAAAATTCCCTACCTGACCTTAAATACGCAGTTCTTGTACTAGCTGCTAAAGATAGCCATATCGCACGCTCGGCCAATTCTTTAGCCCAAATATGAGCTGCCACGTATATTGGAAAAATTCCAAAAATGTTAGGTCTTTGCAAATTCTGGCTGATGCCCAGTCAGCTGGCCAACTCTCTGCACACCACTGATCCTGCCAAATTACGCCAAAACCGAGGGCTCCTGAGGCATCAGAATTTTTCTGCGTTTCTACCTCCTACAGTAGGTCTTGTCTCCCAAAGGACACGCCATTGTAATCCTTGAGGAAACGTAACCATATGGACAAATCCTCCCGGATGGCTTGCGTAACCCGCAGTCCATGATGCGAGCGACTCAATCCTATTGTTATGCTGCACAGGCACTCTTAGAGGAAAGGGATAGTGATCATTCTGTTCACCTGACAGGTAATGCCTGAGGCCTTCAGGTGTGGTTCTCTGTCCCCAGTGTGTGTGTGTGTGTGCATAAGGGTTACCTGTGAGGCCAACTGATTTTGCAGCCTGGTGGGGGAGGGGCAATGGAAGGTATACCCTCCCCAATCCTATTGTTGTGCTGCACAGGTTCCTAAGGAAGGCCCTACCTGGAGCAATGACTTTGCATTCAAAATTTAAATGCCCAAGCAGAGATTGTACCTGTAGCAATGTGATCTTTTTGGCCCTGATAGTTTTATGTAACTTATCCTTTAATATCTCCGACTTATCTAAAGGCAGTCTGGAACATTGCTGTTGAGAATCTAGGTGAATACCCCAGAACATAATGGTGGAAAGGGGCCCCTCGGTTTTCTCGTGTGCCAGCGGCACTCCAAGTTCTTCGCAGAAAGCCTGAAACTCTGCCATTAAATAAGCCCACTGTCTACTACGTTTTGGGCCATTATCAAGACAGTGAACCGAATCACGTAATCCGGATCTAATCTGCAGTGCCCATTCTAAAAATGTATTACACTTTTCGGATGTAGCGCATGATAGAGCGCATCCCATGGGCAGCGCCCTATCAATGTCATCGTGACCCCTACATGAAAAGCCTAGCAAGTCGAAATCTGCGGGGTTGATAAGCAAGATGCAAAACACTGATTTGATGTCACACTCGTCCATCAGCGCACCTTTCCCACATCTTCACACTGCAGCAACTGCTGTATCGAAGGAGGTGCATCGCACAGAACAAAGATAATCTGGAATAGAGTCATTAACTGGCTCCCCATTGGGCAATGATAAATTATATATAAGTCTAAATTCCCCTGCCGTTTTCTTGGGCATGATGCCCAGTGGGGACACTCTCAGATGGGCAATGGGAGGAGTCGCCAACGGGCCTGTTCCTCGACCTGTCTCCACTTCCTTCCTAATCTTTTCTTCCACTAATTGTTCCATCCTTAATATAGATTTTTGATTAGTGGAGCATCGTGCATGGTGAAGGCCCATGAAAGGGATGCGAAAACCTTCGGAAAAACCACTTTCAAGGTATTGCGCATCTGCCCTTCTTGGGTAACGTTCCAATAATAACCTTAAAGGACTCAAGTCTAATTGGACTGGGGGCCCTTTGCAGGAGGTCACTGATTCCCTGGTTTACTGGGCCCTTGCCCTTCACGGCCTCTGCCCCTTCCTCCTCTATTTCTGTTACAGGCGGAGGCTGGGTGATGATTGCCACATACGGGGCAGTCGTACCGATAGTGGCACTGTATTCTAGAACAGCTGCCTCTTGCATTGTATTCCCAGCAAGGCCAGCGGGGTTGAGCCCACTGCCCTGCGTTCCCTTTTGCTGTGGGTGCGGGATGCTGCTTTGCTATCAGATGGCCACTATCAGTTCTTTCACCAAAACCCGGTCTGGCTGGAGTCATAAACTGTAGCCAGAGGTCGTTGACTTTCACATCCCATTTGAGGGAGTGATCAAATGCCGCTCTTCTGCGAAATGACTCATCATAGGCTTTGCTGTTCTCAACAGCTTTGAAGCAGTAGTGTGTCTGATGCATTTTGGTTTCTAATTGTAAGTTCATAAAATAATCTCTGAAGGTATAGGACTTATTTTGGCCATTTTTTATCCTGGGGTGCAGCATCCAATTTGCACTCCTGGCCTACAACTTCCTTTACTTGCATTGCAGCTTATCTGAGCATTTGAGCTTTGAGTTGCTCTTAGGGTGACCAGATAAAATCCAGGTCAAGGCTCATGTAACTAACAGTTGTAGAGAAAAGGCAATTTCAGCCAGAGTCATTTGTATGCAATTAGTTCCTGGTGAAATTCCTTCTTCATCACAACAGTTAAAGGTGCAGGCACTATACTAGAGTGACCATATACAAAAGAAGGCAGGGCCCCTGCAACTTTAACTGTTGTGATGAAGAGGGAATTTCACCAGGAACTAATTGCAGACAAATGACACTGGCTGAAATACCCTTTTCTCTACAACTGCTAAAGTTACATGAGCCCTGACCTGGATTTTATCTGGTCACCCTAGTTGCTCTATAATTTGCAATTGCATGGTGCACACCCCTTCTTTAATCTCTAATTTTGTTCAATTTCATTACATGGCAGGCAGTCACCCAGATTTCACTCTAAGACTGCTTCCCGACTCTTCTTTGTTACATTACAATTTCTCACAAAGCTTGGAAAGATCTGACTAAAGAGTGCATGTCTCCCTGGAGGTCTTGTGCCGGCTTCCAGAGGTTAGATCCAATCTTTGTCAGCACTTAGATGCCAAATGTTACAAAGATTACAGAGTTACACTTCCCCCCCCCCTTTGAAAACAAGAACAGGCTGACCATATGAAAAGGAGGACAAGGCTCATGTAATTTTAACAGTTGGGGGGAAGTAGCGATGGGAAAATCCCTTTCTCCTATGGGAACCTGCAGTGCCTTCCCAACTATACAGGAAGGACCTCATCTGCTGCGAGTAAAGCAGGAGGCGAAGGATTAGTTTAGAAATCTCCCTTTACCCGGGAAACGGAGGCAGGGAAGCGCACTCTGAGGTCTCTTAGCAGCCTCCATATGTTAGGGGGGGGGGTGAGAGGCATAAGGTAGTCACTAGCCGGTCACAGCGGCTGGGTATATCTGGGCTACACATTAACTTCCCATTATTGTTTTGAGCCCTTGAAGTGGCAGAGGGGGTGTTTCACAATAATAATATTTCACCCACACACAATAAAGAATTAACGCGACCCCTTTTCCCTGTTATTGCTTAAGTGTAAGATCTAATAGAGCAGGATACAAATCCTGGTACTTTTATTTACATTAAATTCTTATACATGTGAGTAGGATAAGGGGGAGGTGTTAACGTTAAAGTCCATATTTATACTTATTCCTTTATTTATTGGAGGATATTTTGTGAAGCAGTTTTGATGCCTCCCAAAAAAGGAATGGGGGAAGGGAAGGGCAAGGCTCCCTGACCCCCACCCAAAAGGGCTAGAGAGTGACATGATTCTTCACCAGGGGATGATATACCTCCTGATATTCAAGCAATCCTAGCTAGGTTACAAGCGGTGGAACAAGGCCCAGGGGTGCGGGTGCGAGGCGCAGTCAGACCAGAAAGCAAACGCATGACCAGTTATGGAATTCTGTTTCCGCTCGCCTTGACGCAATAGAGGCAGCATCCAGCTCCACCACAGCGCATGAAGAACCTCCTGCTACGGATCCAGTCAAAGCAGAGACCTTGCAGTCCCATCACCCACTGAACACAGTGATCACCAATACAGACAGCTACCATCGCCCTTACCCAGGGACAATCACAGCAAAGGGATCAAGGTGAGAGAAACCACACCATTACACGACAGCACAATGTGGGTTGGGGTGCCATGCCCCCCTGGGGCCGGTACCCTTAGTTTGCAGGGATGGGATGGCCCACAGCAGGACCTGGGGGCAATACTACGGGTCAACAAGGGACACACGACCCTGCGATACAAAGTACAGCAACCAATCTTGTCATGGAGAGAACATCCACACAGTTGATTCTAAATCAAAACACTACACCCACAGTGACTGTGGTTTCTGATCCTTCCCTGGCAACCCTACAGGGTGGCACAAATACCCCATCTGCATCCCCCTCAGCTGTGACAGATTTGGGGAACCAAAATGTACAATCCAACGTGATAGCAGCTCGTGGCAGGGCCCGGCGGGCACTTTGCCACACAGACCTGGTAACATGCAAGGAACACACTATTTATTAGCCTGGGTGGATAGAGATGCAATGCTAACAAGTATCACTGCTGCACCCTTGACCTACCATCTTCTACCAGCCACAAGGGGGAACATATGGAAGGGGGTTACATTGCTGTGCATTGTGATGTGGAAGATGAGAATAAAGAGATGACACAAGTAAGTTGGATTTAAATAGGGCCACATTTATTTATAGACTGCACGGGCAGATGGAGGCCTGACCCAGCATCCTAACCTTGACCAACTTCTTGACCTTAATTGGGATCGGTGCGATGCATTCGTATCCTGATTGGTGTCACCTGAATATCGACACCTCCCAGGATTCCCCATTTTGGGTAGGTTGGCCTTCCGATGTGGTGAGGTGGTCAAGTTTGCTGGTGACACCTTATCATTTAGGGTGGTTAAAACAAAAAAGGAATTGCAGAGAGCTCCAAAGGGATCGATCCAGACTGGGAGAATGGGCATCCAAATGGAAAAGGCATTTCAATACAAGCAAGTGTAAAGTGAGGCACCTTGGAGCAAAACCATCCCAATTTCATATACGCATTGATAGGATCTGAGCTGTTTATATTGATATGTGCCTTATTTACCATCCATGAAATCAGAGCAATGCAATAGATGCCAGGTTGCGTGGTTGAAACTTGATGGAGGGCACAAGATGACAGCAAAAACAGAAGATTGAGGCTGAAGTTCTGTGTCATTTAAATAGATAAATTACCACCTTTGTGACAGACATACACAGAAGTCCTTTAAATCAATGTTCCTGATGCAGCAGAAACTCTTTGGGCATTACCCTTCCAGCAGGGAAAAAGTGTACCAAAGAGAGGAAGTACAGAACAATGCATTGAACCAAGGATACATTCAAAGATCACTGGATTGGGAAATATCTATTTTTGTTATAGTGAAGGGATCTATTTGTACTTGTTATGGTCCATGGGTAAAACAAATAGACCAAAGCGAGCTCCATTCAGTTTCACATTCTCCTACATTCACATTTTTTAAAAAAACTTTCCATCTTGAGTATTGTGTCCAGTTCTGGGCACCACACTTCCGGAAGGATGCAGACAACCTGGAGTGTGTTCAGAGGAGGACAGCAAGGATGATCAGGGGACTGTAAAAACTTCCGGACTGTTAGAGCAAAATGAAATTGGGACCCATTACCTAGGGAGGTCGTGGACTCTTCCACACTAGAGACATTCAAGAGGCAGCTAGACAGCATTGAGCAGGGGGTTGGACTCGATGCCTTATAGGCCCCTTCCAACTCTACTATTCTATGATAATCTAAAATAAGAAGAAATTTGCAAATTTTGGAAAGCTCTTAACAAAAATATGAAGACTTGATAGGATGGTGGCCAAGCAATGCTGGAAAGGCAGAGGGCAAATGAATAAAAAAGTTAATAAACTAAAATGGGGGGGGGGGAAATAACAATAATGCGAGAGAAATGTCAAATGTGTTTGTGCTTCCTGTATTTATTTCACACCTTTTTTATCTTTGGAGTTTGATTCTTCAAAGACACAACTATGGATTTCATTGTTGCTGCTGCTGCTTTCAATGAGGGATGTCTGTGTTGTTGCTATGTCTATGTTGTTGCTGCTGCTATGTTGTTGCTGCTGCTGCTTTCAATGAGGGATGTCAGGTGACAGTTCTTAGTCATATCATTTCTCAGATCTGAAATAGAAAACATGAGAACTGAAATGTGTGAGCCTGGCTGATGCTGAGGAGGTGAAGAAGAGAAAGTTCTCGAGCTTCTGGAATGAGAAGCTCCTGGGCAGAATCTACTAGGGATGTGTATCGTATCGTTAAAATGCACAATAATGATACGACATGCTCTTTATCATGCATGCGATTAACGATAACGATATGCTAGGAAAGCCTACGATAATTATTGGAGATGATAAAAAATCCTACGATAATTATCGTATTTTATCGTTTTATCGTAAGGCTCTTTGTCTTTTGCTGCCACGTGGACGGAGCTAGAAGGTGGGGTGTGCTTGCTGAGACTGACAGATTCAGTGACCAATCATGCAACAAGGATTCTAGCAGGAGCCAATCACAATGTTGGAGGAGGGCTGAGTATAAAACCCCCACCCTTGGATTCCCCATCTTTGTTGGGTGTAGGAGTTGAAAGGAGAAAGGTGGATTTTGGCAGAGGTCTGTGTATTTCGGCGATTTAGAGTCTAGTATTTAGTATTATTCTTCTATCTATTTTCATCTTGAATCTTTCTGTTCCCCTCTGTGTCTCGTTTCTTGTGTGTTAGCTGTTTGTTGGTTTGATTGAAGGGTTAGATTAGCATGACTGTGCTGAGGGTTCTGTGTGAGTGTGTTGTTGTTGTTCCCTACCCTGTTTTACTGTTAGAAAAAAAACCTTATATATAGATAGATATAGATATAGATATTCTCTCTCTTTCTCTCTCTGTGTTTGTGTGTATTTGCAAAGGATTGTCATTAATATAAATAATTTTGATCCTTTGCAAGCACAGTATGAAACACAGCTCTAAGGCGCACCTTGGCCAAGGTGGCTCTGCCTCTTCATGAAGGAGAGATTCTGTTGCTGCTGGGGGCAGTTCTGGGGTGGCTGTCTCTACCCCAGTTAAAATTAAGCACAAGTCTGCCTTTTTTGCACTTAAGCAGGCAGAGGCACCAGCAGCAGCGTTATCTGGCAGAAGCCAAGGAGAACATCTCCGTAGAACCCCTGGCCTACTGGTCATCGCAGAGCCAGATGTGACCTGATCTGGCTCAGGTGGCCTGAGATAGGCTGAGCTGCCCATCGACCAGTGTTCCAAGCAAGCGGGTGTTCTTGATGGCAGGCGATGTCATAACACCCCACCGCTCTTACTTGGATGCTGAGTTAGTGGAGCAGCTCGTGTTTCTCAAAGCGAACCTGCCCCTGCTGGGATACCCCACCCTCAAGCCCTCTGGGGAGTGAGAGACCCGCCTTTTGGCTCTACTTTTGTGTTTTTTATTTTTATTTGCTGTTTTTACAACTCAATAACTCAACTCTGATTGCAGGTTGCCTTGGTATCCTGTTTCTCCTACCATAACAAACCTAATATTGAGGGGATGCTAAGCATCTCACACAGACTATGGTTTAGTCCTGCCTTCATCTGTCTGTTCTGCCTTCATCTGTCTGTCTGTCTGTCTGTCTGTCTGTCTGTCTGCCAGCCAGTTCGCCACCCTTGTGAGGTAGCTGGATTTCTGGATCAAGGCCCTGAGTTCTATGGCTTATTTGTGCTTAGAGCTAGCAACTGGCACTCCACCTGCATCTGCCCATCTCCGCCTGCCTGGATCTGCCTACACCTGCCTGCCTGCATGGGTATGGCCTTCCTCCTCCTCCTCCCTGTGGACTCCCATCAGTGAGAGACTGTCAAAACATCCCTTACACCTTGACTTTTTGATTTGGGACACTGCTCCAGCCAATGTGCCCACCTCTGGGCAAGAGAACAGCCTGCCTGATTGACTGAACCTGCCTGCATCTGTGCCCACCTGAGTCTGTGCCCGGGAAGCGTGTGTTGGCTTGACATCTGGCTGATTCATGGTAAGTCGGACTACGTGGCTCACCTTGCAGGGCTGCTGGTAGCCTTTAAAATCAGACAAGGATGTGCAATCTGAGAGTGAAGCAGCCTGCACGGGCAGGGATGGGCTTCCTCTGGCTTCCTCCAGGGAACCACTCACACATTGACTTGGTTTTTCCTTCTCATCTCTTTTTTCAGGTGCAGCCTCCTGAGCCTGGCTTCCTTGGGCCTTCTGACTGCCTGACTGAAGAAGAACCTTCCTTCCTGCATCTGATTCTGTGCCCACCAGTGACTGCATCTGCCCACCTGAGATCTGTGCCCAGGAAGCTTGACATTGGCTTGACATCTGGCGAATTCATGGTACGTCGGACTACGTGGCCCACCTTGCAGGGCTGGTTGTTGTATCCTTAAAAAAAAATTAAGGATTTGCTGCCTGAGTGAAGCAGGCTGCACGGGCAGGGGTGGGCTTCCTCTGGATTCCCCCAGGGAACCACTCACTCATAGATTTGGATTTTCTTTTTCATCACTTTTTTCAGGTGCAGCCTCCTGAGCCTGAGACTGACTGACTGGCTGAAGAAGAAGAAGAACTTTCCTTCCTGCATCTTCTGTGCCCACCTCTGCCTGCTGCCCGCCTGTGCCAGCATTTGCCCACCTGAGTCTTCTGGCCACATCTGCCTGCTGCCCACCTGTGCTAGCATTTGCCCACCTGAGTCTGCTGGCCACCTTTGCCTGCTGCCCGCCTGTGCCAGCATTTGCCCACCTGAGTCTGCTGGCCACCTTTGCCTGCTGCCCACCTGTGCCAGCATTTGCCCACTTGAGTCTGCTGGCCACCTTTGCCTGCTGCCCGCCTGTGCCAGCATTTACCCACCTGAGTCTGCTGGCCACCTTTGCCTGCTGCCCGCCTGTGCCAGCATTTGCCCACCTGAGTCTGCTTGCCACCTCTACCTGCTGCCCGCCTGTGCCAGCATTTGCCCACCTGAGTCTGCTGGCTACCTCTGCCAACCTGCCTGCCTGCATCTTTCTACCTGCCTGGCTGCCGCCTTTGCCCGGGAATAGTCTGGCTCGACGTCTGACTGGTAAGTCGTACTGGTCCTCCTTGCAGGGCTGCTTGTAGTACTGCCTATATTACATGTAGTTTAAAAATCTATCTTTGTTTGGGAGAGATGCAAAGTAAACTCCCTCATCTTGAACATGCTATGTTACATGAATGCACTAGTCCCCTAAGGTCCCCAACTTTAAGGACTAGCTCTTTAAAAATGAGGATTTCTCTCAGCAGCAACTTACCACCAGAAAAAAAAAACGTGCATGTGTTGTTGAGAGAGCTTACTTCTGAGTAACAGCTGCATCTGTGCATCTGAAATTGTGCACAGAAGATGTGAGATACCCATGAGTGGACGTCTCTTGAAAAAGGAGCACTTATGCCACCTGAAACAGTGTACGTTTGACAACTTACTTCCAAGTAACGCTTGCACCGATTGTTCTGTAATTTGGGACACATGAGTAGCAACACTCAGTCTGCACTGTGACCAAGTTACGTACCTGTAACTTGGAAAATTTAGAGGTTTTAGGCCTTTCAGACTTAAAAGCAACTCTCTCTAGGGCAAAATGTAGAAACGATCTAATATCGTATTTCCGATAATTATCGGAAATACGATACGATATGAATCACCTACGATATTATCGGAGATGATATATTTTTTGGTCCCAAAATTCCGATAATGATACAATACGACAATTTTAGGCGTGCACATCCCTACTACACATATGTGCCAAATTTGAGATCGATCCCTCCAACTCTCAATTTTATATGAATTGTTTAAAGATCATTTCAGTTCTGACAGATCAGAATGACAGCTCGCCACGTGCATTTATTCAGACCTGTCAGAACGGAAACGATCTTTAAAAAATTCATATAAAATCAAGGGTTGGAGGGATCAATCTCAAATTTCATACACATACTTAAGCATATGCAATAAGCACTGTGACCAACTTTCAAGCCTCTAGCTTTTAAAATACAGAAGTTATAGGCATTATTTCTTTAAAAATAGGGCTGCAAAAATATCATTTTTCACGATAATTATCAGGAAGACGATACAGTTCACCTACGATATGAATGAAGATGATAATCTTTGTGGTCCGAAATGACGATAACGATAAATGACGATATTTTATGGCGTGCACACCCCTAGTTATATTCATTGCTCTGCAGCCTCCCAAGCAGCCTACACTTCCAGATTCAAAAAAGCCCAATGGGAGGAATGATCTCATAATACCTTCCCCTGGGCTTTAATTGAAATACAGGAAGCCAAGAAGTCTAAAGGGAGAGGATTGTACAATGAAAGACAGGGCACTCATGCACTCCCCTCACCCCTCTACCAAATAAGGTAAACACAAGAAATGTGAACCCAACACATGAAAATTTCTCCAAAATCTTCTTCACCATTGAATTTGTTTTCTAAAGCAATTTCTTTTCTATCTAGTGGCATGAGAATGGTCTCCAAAAAATGCAGTTGAGCTCATTTTTTAAAAACACCACTACTAAATATAGGTTCATGAGGCCTTTGTAGCTGCCCTCCCACTTCCATCTCAATCTGGGATCCTTCCAAACTGCAATCCTTTCATCTGCATTCCAAATTCAGTCATTGATGCTTCCCTCTTAACATTAGGGGTGCACATTTTAAAGGCCCTAAAGCATGTGAGTTGGGCTAACTGTGTAGATCTTTAACATGGGAAAATCCAATCTGTAACCTGCCTACATGATAACAGGCCCTTGAAAATTGAAATCCCTTATATTCATAATAATTGCATGTGTCCCAAGCTTCGATAGGTATCCAATGAACTTTGTTATTCAATTTGAGATTGACTACAAGCGCTGGCACAATCTGTATGACTTCTTTTCTCAATCCTTTTGGCCTACCTACATTTCCTTCAAGACCCATGCAATGTGCCCTCACATGCTCAAATATGCATTGCAGGAAGGCTCTCTTCACAGATAGCATTTCAACCTGGACTAGGCTGACCATATGAAAAGGAGGACAGGGCTCATGTAACTTTAACAGTTCTAGAGAAAAGGGAATTTCAGCCTGTGTCATTTGTATGCAATTAGTTCCTGGTTAGGGTGACCAGATTTTGGAATACAAACTCCCGGTCCAAAATGGCCACCCAGCAGGTAAGTGGGGGGGCCTCTCCCGCCTCCAGCCTCCAGCTCCTTACCTGCAGGGGCAGCCATTTCCCTCCAGTGCTCGAATCTACTGAGAAACAGGCTTCGCGGCCTGTCCCTCAGTAGAACGCCGGGTGATCACCCGGCGCGCTACTGAGGGACAGGCCGCGAAGCCTGTTTCTCAGTAGATTCAAGCACCGGAGGGAAGCGGCCACCCCAGCAGGTAAGTGGGCCCCCCTCCTGCCTCCTGCCTCGAGCTCTTTACCTGCAGGGGCAGCCGCTTCCCTCCGGAGCTTGAATCTACTGAGAAACAGGCTTTGCAGCCTGTCCCTCAGTAGCACGCTGGGTAATGACATTATCACCCGGCGCGCTACTGAGGGACAGGCCGAGAAGCCTGCTTCTCAGTAGATTTGAGCACCGCAGGGAAGCAGCCGCCCCAGCAGGTAAGTTTGGGGCCCCTCCCACTTCTCTCCTCGCGCTCCTTACCTGCAGGGGCAGCCGCTTCCCTCCAGTGCTCGAATCTACTGAGACACAGGCTTCGCGGCCTGTCTTTCAGTAGATTCGAGCATCGGAGGGAAGCGGACGCCCTGGCTGGTGGTGGCGGGGGGGTTCCCCCACCCGAAACCCCACTACCAAGCCGCCCATCCCCCAAAAACTCAGCCCAGACCTACCGGGTCTACTGCCGCTCGCCACCACTCGTCGCCGCCGCCACATCACCTCCGCAGCCCCAGTTTGCCCCCGCCACCCCCCGGTTGTCCCGGATCGTCCCACGTTTCCCGGTTAGGACCGGGAAACTGTGGGCGATCTGGCCACCCTATTCCTGGTGAAATTCCCTCTTCATCACAACAGTTAAAGTTGTAAGCACTATACTAGAGTGACCATATGCAAAAGAAGGCAGGGCCCCTGCAACTTTAACTGTTGTGATGAAGAGGGAATTTCACCAGGAACTAATTGCATACAAATGATGCCGGCTGCAATTCCTTTTTCTCTATAACAGTTAAAGGTACATGAGGCCTGTCCTCCTTTTCATATGGTCAGCCTAGCATAACATGGTGATGCATGACATCATGACACATTCTATAATTCCAAACTACAGCTCCTAAAATGTGCAGTTTGATATTGCACATGTGCAAACTCTCATGCACACAGAGGGAGATCTGGAATTAAAGGAGAAGTCTCATCCAAGATTGCATGGATGAAAATGTTCTTTTCAGATGAAATAACAAATTAATTTGGGGTAAGTTCATCCATTGCTTACAGAATAATTGGTTTTAGTACTTTATTGTTCTTTCAGTACTCGCTGGCGATTTGTCAAGAGCTTATGAACATGCAGGAAAGGTGTTTTAAAGCAACTCATTGGGCAGGTTGATAGCTCGAGCAGTCATTTAGGGCAACTGTGAGAAGGAGCCCCAGACTAAGAGCATCCCATGTAAGCTTAATGAGCTGTGAGTGGCTGTCAAAATTGAAGCCTACTAGCTTATGGGACGTATTGATTACAGTTGAACCAATTCCCTTCTCCTATCCTTACATTCTATTGCTATGATTTCTATATGCACTTCTATTGGCAATTTAGTGTTTATAGTCCCATACCTAAGATGTCTATATATTTGCATGGTATTTTTTCATTATACATATAAACTAGTCAGGCTTGGGGGGCTCACCTTTTGCAGCATTGAAGTCCTGTTGTACATTGCGCAAGTATTATATCATTTTCAGTGCATCCGGTTCTGGTGCATTTGCCTCCTTGCAGTACACAATCTGCTACTGGATCTCTGGAGAAACAGAAAGTACAGAAAGTGAGATCCATACCTGCAAGCCAAGAAATTAAGTTGCTTCCACAAGGGCAATATAAAAACAAAATGAATCCATAAATAAGTAGTTAATGAGTGGATTGGATTTATTTGAGACACTAAAAGCTTCAATATCAGTTCTAAAACTCTGCAATATCTCTTAGCTGTTTGTTTGATTTCAGATATTCAGTGATAATTGATAAAATTTAGGAGGGGGAATCAAACCAATAAGGTGGAGAGAGCACAGTTAAATTTCCCTTTTATATTATATTATTTTGCTTCAAAAAAAATTCCTTATACCTAAAATGGTCATTTTCCTACCAGATTTTATAATTTCAGCTTCTTCCTGTTTCTTGCTTTTTTCCCATCAGTGATTTCCAAGGAGATACAGGAGGGTTTAATATTTTTAATATTGATCCCATATTTGTAGTAAATTTGAAATTGACACCTTTTTTTCATTGATAGTTCTACAACTATTATTTCCCCGTACTTTTTCATTAGGGGTGTGCACTGGATCGGGTCCGATCCACGATCCGGATCTGATCCAGGGGAAATCGGATACAATTATCAGATTTCCGATCACCCTGCTTGATCGTCCAATCCAATCCAATCTGATCTGGAAAGGACCCGATCCAGATCGGAATGGATCGGAAGATCAATGGGCGCCTGCTGGCACCCGCCGCTGCTTCCATTGGCGGGCACCAGCGGGCACCCACCGATGGAAGCGGACAGCGGGGGGGCTTCCCTGGCGGGGGTGTCTGCTTTTATCGGCATGAGGACCGGTGATACAGGCCGCAGTGGCATCCGTGTCAGTAACTTCTGTTGCCCCATCTCAACAGGGTGTTGGATTAGGTGTAGGGTCTAATGCCAACCCGCAGGTACCTTCAGTGAATGAAGTGTGCACTGTGGCATGGCAGGGCCTAGCTGGCACTGCCGCTACTTGGAAGAATGATGTGCTTCCTGGGGCTAAGGATCCTTATGCTGGGGTGGCTAGGGATGCCATTCCCACTGGAAGCACGTCGGCTCCACTTGGTTATCACCTCTTGGCATCTACCAGGGAAAAGATCTTAAGAGGTGATTTCATCAATGTGTTCTCCTTGCTCTTTTGGGAACCTGAGGACAAGGAGAAAGACAAATTGGCGGACAAGGAATTTGAAAGGATGAAGAAAAAGAAAGTGGCCAGGACATGGTCCAACTGGCTCCCTGGTTTCCTGATTTACATAGAGGTGGTGAAGCAGCGATTTCCTGATTGGGGCTACATATTAACGAAATACCTCGATATGATTTATCGAGCTTTTTCAGAATATGAGGGTGGAGCCTGGCTCCCTTATGATGAGTCATTCCACAGAAGGGCCGCCTTTGATCATTCTCTTCTGTGGAATGTTAAAGACCACGATCTCTGGCTTCAATTCATGATGCCAGCGCAGCCGGGAGTCGGTGAACGGGCTTATAGTAGTCATATCTTGGCAAAACATCAACCCACCTCCATTTTCGGTGGGAGTGCAGGCAGGGGGTTCAACCCCGGCTGCCTTGCTGGGAGTGCAGTGCACGGGGCAGGTGTACCCATTCAATGTGTCGGTACTGCCACGAATGCCCGATATGCACCGGTCAACACCCAGTCTCTGGGTGTCCCAGAACCAGAGGTGGCCATGCCAAAGGTCAAGATGCACAAGAGGACAAGAAGCCTGGAGGGCAGCAGCCGCCTTCCAAAGGGTCCCAGCCCTCTTAAGTTAGGACCATTAAGGCAACTGCTGATACTTTATCTGAAGCACCAGGTTGCAATGTACTTGGAGTTTATTTATTTATTTATTTGTTTATTACATTTGTATACTGCCCCATAGCCGAAGCTCTCTGGGCGGTTTACATAGAATTAAAAACAATTAAAAACAATATACAAAAATTAAAACAGCAAAAACATACAACATACACACAATCTGTACATTTAAAACCACTACAACACTTCAAAAAGCTAAAAAAACAAAAAAACAAAAAAAAACCAGGCTCCTCAGATATTGCCAAATGCCTGAGAGTAGAGGAAAGTCTAGAGACCTGGCGCTGAAAAGATAACAATGTTGGCACCAGGCGGGCCTCATCAGGGAGATCGTTCCAGAATTGAGGGGCCACCACAGAGAAGGCCCTCTCTCTTGTTGCCGACCACCAAGCTTCCCTCAGAGTAGGCACTTGGAGGAGGGCCTTAGATGTTGAATGTAGTGTTCGGGTAGGTTCATGTTGGAAAAGGCGTTCCATCAGGTATTGTGGTCTCAAGCCGTGTAAGGCTTTATAGGTTAAAACCAGCATCTTGAATCGAGCTCGGAAACAGACAGGCAGACAATGCAAGTGGGCCAGTGTAGGTCTTATATGCTCGAACCTACTAGTTCCGGTTATCAATCTGGCCACTGCATTTTGCACAAGCTGCAGCTTCCGAACCACCTTCAAAGGCAGCCCCACATAGAGTGCATTACAGTAATCTAACTTGGAGGTTACCAGAGTATGGACATCAGAAGCCAGGTTATCCCTGTCCAGATAGGGACGTAGCTGGGCCACCAACCGAAGTTGGTAGAAGGCACTCCGTGCCACTGTGACATAGATGGTTCTAGGAGAACCCCCAAGCTATGAACCCGCTCCTTCAAGTGGAGTGCAACCCCATCCAGAACAGGTTGAACACCCTCCATCCGGTCAGCGGAACCACCCACTAACAGCGTCTCAGTCTTGTCTGAATTGAGTTACAGTATTAGCCCTCATCCAGTCCATTGTTGCAGCCAGGCACTGGTTCAGCACATCCACAGCCTCACCTGGTGAAGATGAAAAGGAGAAATAGAGCTGTGTGTCATCAGCGTACTGATGACAATGCACTCCAAAACTCCGGATGACTGCACTCAACGGTTTCATATAGACGTTGAACAGCATGAGGGACAAAACTGACCCCTGCTGAACCCCATACTGGAGAATCCACGGGGCCGAGCAATGTTCCCCAAGCACCACCTTCTGGAGCCGACCCCCCCAAGTAGGAGCGGAACCACTGCAATGCAGGGCCTCCCACTCCCAACTCAGCCAGTCGTCCCAGAAGGATACCATGGTTGATGGTATTAAAAGCCGCTGAGAGATCAAGGAGAATCAACAGAGTCACACTCCCCCTGTCTTTCTCCCTACATAGGTCATCATACAGGGCGACCAAGGCTGTTTCCATACCAAAATCAGGCCTGAAACCCGACTGAAATGGATCCAGATAATCGGTCTCATCCAAGAGTGCCTGGAGCTGGCTCGCAACCACCTGCTCCAGGACCATGCCCAAGAATGGAACATTTGCTACTGGCCTGTAGTTATTAAGATTTTCAGGGTCCAGGAAAGATTTCTTTAGGAGTGCTCTCACTGCCGCCTCTTTCAGGAGGCCTGGGACCACTCCCTCTTGCAAAGAGGCATTAATCACTTCCCAGGCCCAGCCAGTTGTTCCATCCCTGCTAGCTTTTATGAGCCAAGAGGGGCAAGGATCCAATATGGAAGTGGTTGCACAAACCTGTCCAAGCACCTTGACAACGTCCTCAAGCTGCACCAAATGAAACTCATCCAAGAAAACAGGACAAGCCTGTGCTCTGGATACCTCACAAGATTCTCCTGCTATAACACTGGAGTCTAAATCTTGACGGATGCCAGAGATTTTATTCTGGAAGTGCCCAGCAAATGTATTACAGCGGGCCTCAGATGGTTCTACCATGTCCTTGGGGCCAGCATGCAAAAGCCCCCGGACAACTCTGAAAAGCTCTGCTGAACAGCAGGTTGATGATTAAATAGTGGCAGCAAAGTATTGTTTTTTTGCTGCCCTCACTGCCCCTGAATACAGCTTACCAAAAGCACTTACCAGTATTTGATTGCATCCATCAGGAGTTCGTCTCCATCTGCCCTCAAGCTGTCTCCTGTTTTGTTTCATCACTCTCAGCTCCGGGGTATACCACGGAGCCGTACGAGCTCTACACAGGAGAGGGCGCTCAGGAGCAATCGTGTCAACTGCCCGGATCATTTCTGCATTCCACAGCTCAACCAGGGTTTCGACAGGAGAGCCAGCCCTATCAGCCGGAAAACTCTCCAGAGCCCTCTGGAAACCATCTGGATCCATTAGCCTCTGGGGGCCGAGAATCTTAATGGGCCCCCCACCCTTGCAGAGGGGAAAAGCAGCTGTAAGTCTGAACCTCATCAGGTGGTGATCTGACCATGACAGAGGGGTTGATGTCAAGTCCCCCACTTTCAGATCCCCATCTGAAAGGCTTTTCTGAAAGTTTCCATATTCCTTTTAGAGGACCTCAACAAGCCTTTTTTGCCAAGAATCAGAAATCAATCAGTCTCATGGAACCTTTGGTTCATGAGAAGATTGCCAAAGAGGTGGACTCAGGAATGGTACTTGGCCCCTTTGTGTCTCCTCCTATTCCCAACCTCAGGGTCTCTCCCTTGAGAATAGTCCTGAAGAAGATGCCTGAGGAATGCAGGTTGATTCACAACCTGTCTTTTCCTAGAGGTAGATCTGTTAACGATTCCATTCCAGATCACCTGTGTTCTGTGCGTTATGCCTCCTTCGACGCAGCCGTAGCAATGGTGTGTCAATGCAGTCAGGGAGCCTTGATGGGAAAATGCGATATCAAATCTGCATTTTGCATTTTACCCATCAACCCTGAGGATTTTGATCTGTTGGGATTTTGCTTCAATGGGCAATTTTATGTTGATAGGGCGCTACCAATGGGATGTGCCATATCCTGTGCCATGTTTGAGACCTTCAGCTCCTTCTTAGAATGGGCCCTGTGTGAGAGGGTGGGGTCTCCGGATTGCATTCATTACTTGGATGACTTCCTGTTTGTTGGCCCATGTGACACCGTGTGATACGCATTCCTGATGAGGACGTTTCATGAGTTAGCCGGGGAGCTGGGTGTTCCACTGGCACAGGAAAAGGTGGAGGGACCATCAGACACCATCAATTTCTTGGGCATTCAGTTGGATTCCATACAGCAATGTTGTTGGCTTCCCATGCATAAGATAACTGATTTACGAGGCAAATTACTATCAACTATTAACGCCTCGAAAGTAATGTTAGCTCAGCTTCTGTCAATTGAGGGTCATCTTAATTTCGCATGTCAGGTGGTTGCCCCCAGTCGTGCCTTTCTGAGACATCTGTGTGCTGCCATGACGGACCTTAGTCGTCCGCACCATAGGGTGCAGGTCACAAGGGCAATTCGGAAAGGTATCACGATGTGGCTTTGTTTCCTGGAGGAAACGATGGCATTTCTTTTGGAGGCAGGATCTTCTCTTAGAGGCTGAGATGCAAATCAGGGGCTCTGGGTTTTGGTATCATCTGGCAGGATAGATGGTGCTCTGAGCATTGGCCAATAGATTGGCTCACTACTGATATATGCAGGGATCTCATGTTTTTGGAATTCTTTCCAATATACGTGGTGGCACATCTATGGGCTAATGAGATGCATGATTCAGTGGTCCATTTCTGGTGTGACAATTTGGCTACTGTTCAGGTTATCAATACACTGTCAGCTCGTAGTCCCAGGATCATGATGCTAGTCAGGGCCTTCACTTTACATTGCCTGCATTACAACATATTATTTAGAGCATGGCACATTCCCAGCCTTGAGAATCCCATTGCTGAAGCTTTATCGCGTCAGCAGGTTCAGAGGTTTCGGGAACTGGTGCCCTGGGCATGGCCAATTCCAGAGGCGATGCCATCAACCCTTTGGGAGATTGGCAGAAGGAAGTGGAGCGTGCAACCTGGCAATCTTTAGCACCCAGCACCTGAGGGAGTTTCTTTCCTTCAGAGCCCACATGAATCTTGTGCAGCATTGGCCTATCCCGGTGGAGCATTTGCTCCAGTATTGCATGGCCTCTCGGCGGAGAGGCATATCCACAGGATCCATTGGTGGCAAACTGGCTGCCGTTGCGTTTCTGTTCAGGATACAGGTCATGGCGGATAATACCATGGATTTTCGGATCCGTCGGGTTTTACGGGGCTGGAGCAGAGCTACTTGTCGTATGCCAGATTCACGGCGACCATTATCCCCTGATATTCTAAAAGGATTATTTGCCCTGTGGCCATTACTCTGCCACTCCTCTTACGAGTCTGTCCTTTTTCATGCAGTGGCATTAACTGCATTTTTTGGAGCATTTAGAATATCAGAAGTGTGGTCCTTTCCAAAAAAGATTTCTCAAAGCGTGCCTTTTTAGTTGATGATCTACAGGTCTCCTCTCTGGGTGTTACTTTGCACCTTAGGTATTCCAAAATGGATCAATAGGGCAAGGGAAAGGTTGTTAACCTATTCCCGGCACCTGTTTCAGAGTTTTGTCTAGTTAAAGCGTTAAACGTTTTTCTGACACTCCGGGGCAATCACAGCGGTTTTTTGTTCTGCCACCTGGATTCTTCACTTTTGATGAAGTATCAGTTCTGGTCGGTCACAAAACAGGCACTATACTCCCTCGGACTGGGTGCCTTCCATTTTGGCACTCATTTTTTTCGTACTGATACCGCTTTTACAGCGGCTTCCATCGGGTTTGCTGCAGACCAAATTCAGGCAGTGGGCAGATGGCAATCCAGAGCCTATCAGTCATATGTCAGATAGCCTGTTTGTCTACTGGCAGCATTGCATTCTAACATTTCCGTGTTTGATTTTAGATTCTGGTGCGGGCTCCACCCTGGTGCATGTGATCATCTGTGGGTACAGCATGATCTTCTGGGCCAGCTGGAGGGCTTCCAGATCCAGCTTTGGGACACAGCTTGGATTGAGCTGCCAAGCCAACATTCTGTGGCTTAGTAAACATGGCATGCGTTGGGAGTGCCTCTTGCCCACCTTATTCCAGCAGTGTGTGGCCAGAGTCCCCACACAGGTTCTACTCATTCACTTGGGTGGTAATGATTTGGGTCTGCTGAAAGGCAAAGCCCTAATCATGCAAGCGATTGCCGATTTGGAAACAATTTGGCTGTGTTGGCCTGGCATCATAATTATTTGGTCATGTTTGTTGCCTCGGCTCAATTGGCATGAGGGCAATGACCATCGGGCTTCGGAAAGGGTCCATAAGAAAGTTAATATTCAAATATTTAAGGAATTAATTAAACACGGAAATTATAGTATTCAACACCCTGTGATTGCGTTAACACGGAGGGAGCCTTTTAGGCCGGACAGGGTCCATTTGTCAGACTCTGGTAATGATCTGTTCTTGAAAGATCTGCAGATGGGATTGTGGGATATCATTAGGTCTAATCAAGTGCATTGTCGCTCCCTGTGGCAGGATTGGGCGGACGTCCGGAGCGTTTGTTAGGGTCGGTGAGCATTCACAGGCACTGTTGTAGTGATGAGTAATGCCTGAGGCCCCCCAGCTGTGAGCATTATGGCAGCAGCTGGAGGGATAAGGGTTACCCTTGAGGCTAACCTTCCTCACCCACTCAGAGCTAAACGGCGCAAGGAGGGGTCAACACCGGAAGGCCTCCCTACCCCAAAAGGGGCAAGCCTGGGGGGTGGCAAATGGAATGACGCCACCTCACAGGTGGTGAATGGCTTGCCCATAAACGAATAGGATATCCGCACAGGTTTCCCATACTGCAGATCTATAATAAACGTGGCCCTGTTTTAAAATACACTTGCATGTCTCGTCTCGTTATTTCACACCCTACAATTCCCACAAGTGGTTTTATGGGAACTGATTTAGGATATGAATGTTTCCACATGATATTTTTCATTAAGTATATTCAGTAATCAGGCATTGGGCCTCACCTTTTGCAGCATTGAAGTCCTGGTGCACACTGCACAAAGAGGATATCACCTTCAATACATGTGTCTTGGGTGCATTTGCCGCCTCGATATTTACAAAATGCTACTGGATCTCTAGAGAAACAGGAAATACATGAAACAAAATGTATGCCAGCAAGCCAAGGCATTAAAGCTTTTTGGTCACTAGACCAGAATGGAAGCCTAGTACATAGGTGCACTGGAAAAGTGGGAGTGTGGAGACCCCATGAACACTTCCTAATTTGAAATTTTGAAAAAATGAACATCTTTTTCATCTTCCAAAAAGGTAGTGTGGTCAGCATATCCCATTCTGTTACTTAAACTGGCATCCTATACCCATTTACACTGAACCAAATGGGGGTTACTTCTGAGCAGATACTACACAATTGTTCTGGAAGTTTTCATTTTAGTAATTGCTATAATAATTGAGCCAGAGCATGTACAGTTTTGATTACGATGAATCAGTCTGTATATTTTGAAGAAAACCTTTGGGACTATACCAAAACATTTGCTTATTAATGGAGGCACAGCCGTGCCTCCATTGTTAAGGTCCGTCAGTAAAAAACACATTCCGCCATGTTAAAGTGATTTTTTTTTTGGGGGGGGGGTCATTCTAACAGCCATAAAATTGAAAATGTTTCATCAACCTTTCTGAAATTTACAGGTGCCAGAAAGAAATGTTTGTTTTACATTACCTGTAAATTTCAAGAAGATTGGTGAAAGATTGAGGGAAGTTTAAAGTAGAAAAGGAATACAAACCTCTCTCCCTGCTTTCGTAAAATTTACTTCCGGGTTGATACTTTTTGTGCTCTCAATTTGCATAATTTCTAGAGCCTTATTAACTAATCCAGTGGTGGGGGCTTCTTCCTCCTTGACTGTAGTTGATGGAAAGCTTTTCGTTTTTTAAAAATTCCCTTCGGTTGACTTTTAAGGACTATTTTAACCTCTCAGTCAAGTCAATGAGGCAGCCATCTTCCCTCATAACGCGACACTGACACACGCTCAGTAGCGTCGCTCTCCCCCCTCCCTCCTGCCTTAGAATGTGGGGTGGGTGAGTGAAATGGCCGCTGCCTCTAGCACAGACTTTTCAGTGAAGAAGAAGAAGAGTTTCTCTTTTCTCTTCTGGAACATGCATTCCTTTGGCTCTGAGAGTATTTTGGGCTATCTTCATAAGGCCAGTTTGCTCTTTTGCTCCCTGGTGAAGCAGGGTGTGGCTCCTCTGGATCCATGACAACCTCATTTTCAGATCTCTCCTGGGAATAGGTGGCTATACCTTTCTTTCTATCCCCCCCACCCCATACACACACAGTGCTCCTTCCCTCTTTTCTAAGAGTTTGGTCCATACTGCTATAAGTTGAAAGCTTCAAACACTTCATTTAATTAGTTTGGGCCAGTGTTAAGTTTCAAGTACAACGTTGAAACCTTTCAAAGTGCTTCTGGGCCTAAAACATTGGTTTCGGCCTAGTCACCCTGTTTTTCTAATAAAGTTTAGAAACAGTTGAGCTGTCATTTATTTTGCATAGTGTACACACATAGATTTTCTTTCTAATCCCTGCAGACTACACTGGCTCCCTCCTTGATGTGTTTTTGGATGCAGACAAACACTTTTTTGTTCCAGCAGGCCTTTGGCAAATCATCTGGACCTCTGTCTATACCTTTGACTTTTAAATTGTTATGTATTTAAAATGTTTAAAATGCTTTAATATTGAAAAAAATATTTAATTATATTTTTAACTTTTGTATATTTAGGCTGACCATATGAAAAGGAGGACAGGGCACATGTAACTTTAACAGTTGTAGAGAAAAGGGAATTTCAGCCAGTGTCATTTATATGCAATTAGTCCCTGGTGATATTCCCTCTTCATCACAACAGTTAAAGTTGCAGGCACTATACTAGAGTGACCATATACAAAAGAAGGCAGGGCCCCTGCAACTTTAACTGTTGTGATGAAGAGGGAATTTCACCAGGAACTAATTGCATACAAATAACACTGGCTGAAATCCCCTTTTCTCTACAACTGTTGAAGTTACATGAGCCCTGTCCTCCTTTTCATATGGTATATAGTATATTCCTATTTATAGGTTTTAGCTGTATATGTTTTAGTTTTGTAAGGCTGCCCTGAGGCTCAGCATTGAGCAAAAGGCAGGATACTACTACTACTGCTACTAATAGTCATGTTTCAGATTTCACTTCTGCATCTGATGTTCTTTTGCATTTACTTTTCTTTATAAACCATTCATATCTTAAGACTTATTGTGTGGCATGTTTTCATTGGTTTAACAAGTTAAAAGGGATATTCACTGTTTTCATGCTTATGTTATAAAATCTATTTTCAACAGGCCTAGTAACTTCAAGAGTAACAGAGTTGGGGAAAATCCTCAATCTCTTTGCTATCAGAGGCACTGAGTAAGGGACCCCTAGAGATAATTTAGACTGACCCCAACCACAAAACACTATTCCCCCTTCTGAAGAGATCTGGACCACAGACTACTATAGACAAACAAAGTAGCAGGCCATAATAACAATTCTCATGTGGCCATTTGCCTTATGAGGCAGGTACTCTGCAGGCTACCAAATGGAGGGACTAACAAGCCATAAAGTTGCCTGGCTGGGTCTGCCAGAAATTCACCCCCAACACTCCTGGAAGGTCCATGTTCTATAGCACCTGCTGTCAGATGAACTTGAGGGAATCCCACCCTCCACCCCTGGGTTTAATTTACTGGGTTCCCCTGGCTGGACCTTGCAGGAAACTATAGGGACAGGCAGAGCAGGCATTCATAGCACACATAGAATTCTAAGACTGGCAAATCTAAAAGCAAGTGTGTTGCTTTTCAAGAACCAAGGAAATTCAATGGGTCTTACTTTTGAGTAAATATCTAGGGATGGAAATGCAGCCTGTGCAGGAACTGAGTAGGGTGACCATATTTGGGAAACCAAAAAAGAGGACACCTAGTGGGGGGGGGCAGGAAAATGGCTTTCTGGGGCCACCTTAAAGTTCCCAATTGGAGCGGAGGAGGGGAAAGCATGTCATTCTCACCCCCACCCCACTGCTCCAATCAGGCCTTTTTCTATAATGTTTGGGAATGACACATTTTTCTCTTTTAAGACCTTGATTGGAGCAGTGGGAGAGAATGACACACCTCCAGAAAGCATGTAATTCCCCCCTGCCACGCTAGTGGTGGCCTTAAAAGGGAAAGTGTGTAATTCCAGGTCATTATAGACTATTGCATAAAATCCCCCCTGACACCGATAGAACAAAAACCAGGAGAAATCTGGGGAAATCATGACAGTATTTTTTTAAAAATATTTTTGCATTTATATCACACCTTTTTTTCTGCCAAAAAACCTAAGGTGGCATACACAATCCTCCTCCTCTCCGTTTTATCCTCACAACAACAACCCTGTGAGGTGGGTTGGGCTGAGAGTCTGCAACTGGCCCAAAGTCACCGAATGGGTTTCCATGGCTAAGTGGGGAGTAGAACCCAGATCTCCCAGCTCCCAGTCCAACACTTTAGCCACTACACCACACCCTAATGGTCACCCTAGAATTGAGCCATGCCAAGTTGGAAGCAGAACGGTTTGTGCCTTAATTTTTAGGATAGTTTTTATAAAGTTTGACTTCCATTTTTTTTCTAAAATTCAAGGCATGAACCAATCTGCTTTCAACTTGGCATGGCTAAAGCCTTACTTAAGAGGTACCATGGTGCCAAGTTTCATCTCTTCATCTTTACTTTCTTTTTTTTAATGTACTGCTCAAGGCCCTAGACCCCAAAGAGGAGTATTGGGTTTGAAGTTTAAAAAAAATCCTAAAACTCAAGGCATAAACAGATCTGCTTCCAACTTGGCATGGCTCAATCCCTACTTAAGAGCTACCATGCTGACAAGTTTCATCCCTTTATCTTTAAAAATGATGGAATTGTAAGCATTTTAGTTAATTTAAAAAATTAAATTGAAGTTTTAAACATTTCTAAAAATCAAAGGATGAACGGATCTGCTTCCAACTTGGCATGGCTAAATCCCTACTTCAGAGCTACCATGGTGCCAAGTTTAATCTCTTTATCTTTAATTTCATTTTTAAAACTTGTACTGCTCAAGGTCCTGGACCCCAAAGAGATTTCTGTTTGAAATTTAAAACATTCCTAAAAATCAAGGCATGAACGGATCTGCTTCATACTTGGCATAGCTATATCCCTACTTAAGAACTACCATGATGCCAGGTTTCTTCTCTTTATCTTTAAAAATGAGGGAGATGCAAGCATTTTGGTTGATTTATTAATGTTAAAAGTAAGTTCAACACATAACACTAGCGTTGATTTTATATTGGATGTCAAGATGGTATAACATCCTGGCTGAAGCCGGCTTGATTGTCAACTGTATAATATCCAGTCATCTGTTACACAGAGCCATGAAATTCATTAAACAAAAAACCTACGGTTTATAAAAACAATGTTAAGGCTCTACAGTTTCCAACCAAGCACCAAAAAGCAGGGAAATTGGGAGTTAAGGCTCACAAGCCTTAACGCCACATCCTCCCTAAGGAGGCAGAAAGTGCAAGTGAAATTCTCATTCTCCCAAAGCAGATAAACCATGAGGACAGGGTGGAGAATATGATATGCAGAGGTGACTGTGGGGTTATGGAAAACTGATCACGAACAACTTAGGGCCACCAACTTCTCTTTTTTTGTTTAGAGCAGCCCTTCCCCAACCTGGTGCCCTCCAAAGGTGTTGGACTACAACTCCCATCATTGCAAGTCAGTATGTCCCATGGTCAGGAATGCTGGGACTTGTCATCTCAAACACCTGGAGGGCAGCAGGATGGGGAATGCTGTTCCATACCCTTACCAAATACAGGGTCTGCCCAATACTTTTCTCTCACACACATCTCTCATATAGCAGCACTCTAGATAACAAAAGGGGCACTATTCATTACAGATCTAGAACCAAAGCATGTTCCAGGCACTTCCAACTTTTGGTCAATATCCTGCCTTTCAAAGAACCAATGTTTTTTTTCTTAAAATGTATTTATAAAAAAATATACTGTTCACTCCCCACAATCCCTGCACAATACATCATCTCATCAAAGCAACAGCGGAGCAGAAGAGGTTTAGTTTGGCTGTCTTGAACACCTTTCAGATGAGATTAGTTTGCAATCCTATACCTCTTGGGAGAACTCCCTAGTGAATTCAGTGGCACTGGCTTCTGAGAAGACATGTATAGGAGTCAACCTTCTCCAGCCTGGTGCTCCCCAGATGTGTTGCACTGTAACTCCCATGTTATGTGTTATGGGGAAGACAAAAATCAATTCATACTTAATTTTAAAATAATACTTACGCATGAAAGTATTAGGTGGTAGCCCTGCCTTTGATCTCACACTGCTGAACACGTAAGAGAAATCCTTTATCTGATATTCAAGAAACAGACATCCTATGCCATGTGTTGAAAACTAATGTTGATGTCTGAAGGGCTATCTGGATTAGGTGTTCAAGATTCATTCATTGTTGTTTCATTTGGTTTTGACAGTTTATTTAAAGTGATGCAGCTCTTTTGTAGTTCCTTGATTGATCACATATCTTAATGCTGGAAAACATCATACTTTAGTACAGATGTAGGCAGAAAATAGATCTATCCTGATGATTTGGACATCAACTCGCGGCATTCCTGATAAATGCCCATGCTGATAGGGGCTTTTACAAGTTGAATTCCAAAACATCTGAAGATCTACATTCTGCCTTCCCTTGTTCTTGAACAACATTCCCCAACCTGGTGCCTGTCAGATGTGTTGGGTTGCAACTCTCAACATAAGGAGATGCTCTAAGAAATGAGAAGTAGCTGGTCCTAAGTTGTTCATCATCATTTCCCACAACCCCACAGTCACCTCTGCAGATCAAATTGCATATCTAGATTTTTGAGATGACAAGTCCCAGCATTCCTGACCATGGGACATACTGACTTGCAATGATGGGAGTTGTAGTCCAACACCTTTGGAGGGCACCAGGTTGGGGAAGGGCTGCTCTAAACAAAAAAAGAGAAGTAGGTGGCCCTAAGTTGTTCATGATCAGTTTTTCACAACCCCACAGTCACCTCTGCATATCATATTCTCCACCCTGTCCTCATGGTTTATCTGCTTTGGGAGAATGAGAATTTCACTTGCACTTTCTGCCTCCTTAGGAAGGATGTGGCATTAAGGCTTGTGAGCCTTAACTTCCAATTTCCCTGCATTTTGGTGCTTGGTTGGAAACTGTAGAGCCTTAACATTGTTTTTGTAAACCGTAGTTTTTTTGTTTAATGAATAGAGGTAATGGGTCAACAACTTATTTTCAACATCAGGGAGATTCTCCAACTACCACTTTCAAGCTTAGCTTTCCTCATTTCCTTGGTTGAATTGCACGTCTTCTTTGTTATGTCCAAATCAGAAAAGTGCCCATTTTGAACAGGTAAAATGTACATTTAAAAACAAACAAGCAAAATGCACACTTTTTGCCCATTGAGTAATGCCAGAAAATGTGATTCTTTGTGAAAATCTGGGTTGTTTAAAAAAATGCAAGTGCATAAAATGAAATACGTCTTCATGCAGTGCATAATTAAACTTTGGAATTTGGTACCGCAAGACTACTTCAGTTGCTTCCACAATGGCATTATCCAAATGCAATCAATAAATAAGTAAGTGAATAAGCCAAATGAACTGAACCAAGTCAGCATAATTTACAGCATACTAGCTTAAAGACGGCATAGTTTTCAGCTACACTTCTTCCCTTCCCCTACCATGATCTTCCTATAACTATGTTTCTGAGATGCACCTGTTGTATCTATTTACAAGATATCACTGATAGGCCCTACTTAAGATAGGCATACTTCTGCATCATATTTTATTTTGTTATGCATATGAACAAGTCAAGCTTTGAGTGCTCACCTTTTGCAGCATTGAAGTCCCGTTGCACACTCCCCAAGGGAGATCTCATATTCTGTACATCCTGGTCGGGTGCATTTGCCTCCTTGGAATTTACAATATTTTTTTGGATCTCTGGAGAAAATGAAAATATAGAAAATGAAATGCATGCCAGCAAGCCAAGAAATTGAAGCTTAAAGGTCTCTAGACCAGTAGAGACAGCGGTCTCCTTTTGAAATCCTCAGCTAGGCTCACACATGCATGTTCATGACTTGAACCTTTTCAGATATTCAATTATTATAACAGCAACAAAAACACATACTTGTTTTAAAGACCAAAGTTAAGGTTATTTCATGTTGGTCCAACCTCCAAAAAGCCAGGAAGTTGGAAGCTAAGGTTTATGCCTTAACATATGTGCATTCTGATCCAAGATGATGCTGTGCAACATAGGCCAGATCAACTACTCCAAGCAGGATATAGTGGTATGGAAGTGATATATAAAAGTTAGGAGCCACACCAAGCAGGACATAGCGGGATATGGTATGTGTCAATGGGCCCCAACCTGTTCTTGCATTCCTTAAATGAGCCGTTCATCTTCTTTGGGAGGCGGTGTGTGCATTTATGTTGACCTGAGGTCTAAAATTAGAGCTCCTTTGCTTCTACAGTGCTTGGCAGCTGACTGGGCTAGTCACAGACAACTGGTTTGTCTGGTGATGTGGACACTTTTAATTCTTTCACAAACTGGACACCGCTGTTCAATGGATTCCACCTTTTCAGGCAACCTCGGTAGGAGTGTCTACTGCCTTTTGCGGCTTGACTGCACCCTTCTAATTGCAAATCTTGGATTTCGAGACAAAAGTGAGACGAGTTTTTTCTTGAGTAATTCTAGGTTTCAGATTCCACATTGTGCAGGCTCTTCCAGAGGTAAAACAGCATTCCTGTGTATATATAGTTTTGGATGCACTTGAGAGGATGGATTGGGTTTCTGTGTATAAGCTTCTACGTTGTGTTGTCTGTGTGTTGCGCAAAGGGTTCCTGTTGTATTCCAATGGCTGCTTGTCTTTGTGGCTCAGAGAATATCATGTGCCATTTGAATTATTACCATGATGATAATGATGATGATGGATGTGTGGATTCTCCCCTCCCACGTATCTTCTTAAAGTCCCTTGAATCTCTGTAGAATGTGAGTTGTTGCTGGAACAGGAGAATGTGGGTACACAGGAGTACTTTTGTGTAGCTTTGAGATCCCCCCCACACACACACACACACAGACACATCTTTCCTAATTTTCTGCCTTGGCTGTATTTTTCTCTGGTATGGGTTGCTAACGTTGGGGGATTCAATGATTCACCCACATGCTTTGAATCCCTTGGGTTCTCCTCTTGTGACACAGGAACTATACTAATGTGACCAGATACAAAAGAGGGCAGGGCTCCTGCAGATTTAACTGTTGTGATGAAGAGGGAATTTCACCAAGTGCTGCTTGCATACAAATGACACCTGCTGAAATCCCCTTTTCCCTACAACTGTTAACAATACAGGAGCCCTGTCTTCCGTTTCATATTTTCACCCATGCAGTATCATTCATAGGCCACATTTCAGCCTGACAGAAACTTCCTGGGAGGGTCATGTGTTCATGCCATGTTTGCCACATCATAATTCCAGCCTCAAATGCTATCTTTGAAGATCAATGCACAAGAGAGATTTTAGAAAGGATTTGCTACTTTAAGAAGCCTCTTTTCACATTTGATGAAGAGTAGTAGTCTTCAGAGACAGTGTTTTTGCATGGCAGGTACCTCCTGGATTGGTCATGGATTCATGACATGGTGAATCCCATGTGTATTCCAGGAATTGCTTCCAGGTTGGAATGCTGCCTCTGAAGATGGCAGCGCTTGCTTTGAGATGCACACGTGAGGCAGGAGAGGAGCAATGCAAGCTGGGCATTGGGGGCGTTGAATGGTAGGCATGAAGGAGACCCGTGCGTCTCTAGTAGGCCATATATACAAAACAAGGTCTCAGAATAATGGAGAGGTTTCAAAGCAAGGGGGGAAATCACAGTGAATAAAACCTCATTGTGTGTTTCATTGTCCAACTCTTTTGGCGCGCACAGGAATCTAAGGAAACACAGGAGGCACACTCAACTCTAAGCAGTGTCTGCTGTTGAGTGGTGCTTGCCAACCTATGGGGTGTGAAGAGAGAAAACACAGTGCATGAAGTCGAGCACATAATCACCATGGCTGTGTAAAGTAAGTTCCAAAGGAGAGTGCTACATGGAGAGAAATACTGTGGCCAAATTCACATTCTATTTAGAGGTGCAGTAACTTTGAAGACAAGCAGATGCCATTTGTGAAAAGCATTCTCACTGATGGGAGGGGCGAAATCTGCCAAACGCTCCTTGGAATCCTTTTTGCATGGGGAAGCAGTGGCAGTAGTAATCTTTTCCTTTCAAAAATAATAAGATGCTAATGTAGAACTCATCTCGGCAATCTTCTGCAAGGTTAATACAGACGAAAAACCTTTATGAACAAAAAATCCAATAACACAAGAAATATGCAATAGGAGAGTACAAGATGTTGAAATATCATGGATGACATGGTTGGAGATTGAAAAATTTATCAGAAATGGAAAGATAGTAAAGGAGAGTACTGAGTGGGAAAAAATTATAGGCAATTATAAAGATGGAGATAAGGGACTGATTACACAAATATATAGAATTATAATAAGACAAGAGACTAGAGGGAATGTTATTATACAACAGACATTGGAAGGAGATTTGGATCAAGGAATTGAAGATAGAGAGTGGGGTAGTATATTTGAAAAATTCGCATTCAAAACGACCTTCAGAAAGATAAGAGAAGGGGCTTTAAAAATGATACAAAAATGGTATTTGACTCCAGTGAAGGTAGCAAAAATGAACAGAAATGCGCCCCCAGAATGTTGGAGAGGATGCACAGAGTTTGGAACAAATTTGCATATGTGGTGGGAATGTTATAAAGTTAGGAAATTTTAGGATAAGTTTTTTCAAAAAATAGGAAAGGTCACTGCTCAAAGAATTAATAGAACAGCAGAACTAGCTCTTTTGAATATGTTTGTTAAAGAAAATAGTGATGCAAAGGATAAAATATTGATTGGATTTATGCTGACTGCAGCAAGGGAGCAGATAGATAGTAATTGGAAGACAGCTAGGGTGTTAACAATTAAGGTGTGGCAAAAATTGTGGAATATAGCAATGAATGAAAAATTAACACAGAAACATAGAGTCTATAGAGGAAAAAAGAAGAGGGAGACATTTAGAAGAGAATGGTTTGCATATATAGATTGTATGGGAAAAGATCCAAATAAGAACAATATTGCGGAAGCATATAAAAAGTTATGGGACTCCTAAAAAGAAAGAAGAGATAGAGAAGAAGCAGGAAGAAAATAAGAAGAGAACACAGGCAAATTAACCAATAAAAGAGAGGAAGAGGGGGGAGGGGATAAATAAATAATAGTAATGATGTTAAAAGGGTGGTTGAATCATGTAAGATATGTAAAAATGAAATAAAGATGTATTTTTAAAAAATTAATAAGATGCTAATGTAGAACTCATCTTGGCAATCTCCTGCAAAGGCTGACACCTCCCCCTCAATGCCCCTTTAATAAATCTACACCTTACAAACTTGGTCATCGAATCATTAGGATGATTAAATCTTGTGCCTGCCCATGGAAGTGGTGCAAAGAAGTTGCATGCTTCAAAGGGGCAGCTTCTGGCAACAGTTGATCTCTTGGATTCTGCACTAGCTCCAACTTCCAGAGCAGCTTTAAGGACAGCCCTATTATAGAGCGCATGGCATTAACCCAGCCGGGAGGTTACTAATGCCTGTACCACCGTGGCCAAGCTATCCCTGTCCAGTAGACTATATATTACTGCAGAGAATGGGACCCTAGCATGGAGGGAGAGGGTGTTGTGGGTGGAATTTACCTTTCTGCCCCCTCGGTTGTAGGAATTGAGGGGCCACTCAAGCAATTTACATTGTCCCCCCAAAGCTTCCAATTGTCATGTCAAATGCAGGCATAGGGCAAAGAATTAAAGCTCCCACCTCCCAAGCCAAGATCCTGATTCTTAGTGCTCTGAATTTTTGGAACTCCTCCTGGCTCCTCTCACACCTTTGACAGCTGTTTATGCCTCAGCTTTGTGGCACAGAGCTGTGATAACTGGCTAATGGGCATGCTTCACAATATGCATCTGCTTCCTGATTGGTTGAATTTGGTCACATTTAATTGGGACAGGTGTGCAGGCATCGGGAGCAAGGATAGAGTTGGTGAGCATTCTTATGGTGATTGGTGACGTCTGGAGATTGGTGATTGGTGATGTCTGAGGCCCTCAACTGGGAGTCCTGCCGGACCAGCTGATGGGATAAGGGTTAACTCTGAGGCCAACCTTACTCAGTCACTCAGAGTTTTACAACCTGAGGGGAAGTGACATCAGAAGGCCGAAATACCCCAAATGGGGAATCCTGGGAGGTGTCGATATTCAGGTGTATATGGAATGGGGATGAGCTCCATCTTGTCCTTTGTGCCAAGCAACAAAATGTCCATTGGAGGCTGATGGCTCTAGTTTCTGAGAGGCAATGCTTCCATTTCGGGTTTTGATTAGACACTATCTTGGGCTGGCCCTCCTCACTAGGAATGCATACTGAGGTTTCTGAAATCCTTACGTTAGCAGCCTGCCTGGCCAGAGTATAGGACCTCTAACCCACCCCTCTATCATCAGCAGTCATAGGCATGGAGCTTTTCAGAGCGTCACGGGGTAAGTACTGCAGGAAGGCTTCACATAAGCACTGGAGGCTATTCAAGCACCTCTGGATCATGTCTGCAAAGCAAGGCCTGATACTGTCTTATCAATTGAAGCAGCTTAGCATTTTGAAGCTTCAAGGCAGGCAGATTGGGAAATGACTAAGATAAGCGGACAGCCAGTTCCAGAATGATTTCCCCATCCTAATGGTCAGAGATCACTCTGGAATTAGGAGTGAGTGGTGAAGTGGCCAAGTTTGCTGGTGTCACATGATCATTTAAGGTGGTCAAAACCAAAAGGGATTCCAGAGAGCTCCAAAAGGATCGATCCAGACTGGGAGAATGGGCATCCAAATGGCAAAAGCATTTCAATACAAGCAAGTGTAAAGTGAGGCACCTTGGAGCAAAACCATCCCAATTTCATATACGCATTAATGGGATCGGAGCTGTTGATCTTGACATGTGCCTTATTTAGCATCCATGAAATCAGAGCAATGCAATGGATGCCAGGTTGCGTGGTTGAAACTTGATGGAGGGCACAAGATGACAGCAAAACCAGAAGATTGAGGCTGAAGTTCTGTGTCATTTAAATAGATAAATTACCACCTTTGTGATAGACATACACATAAGTCCTTTAAATCAATGTTCCTGATACAAGATGTACAGCAGAAACTCTTTGGGCATTACCCTTTGAGCGGGGAAAAAGTGTACCAAAGAGAGGAAGTACAGAACAATGCATTGAACCAAGGATATATTCAAAGATCACTGGATTGGGAAATATCTATTTTTGTTATAGTGAAGGGATCTATTTGTACTTGTTATGGTCCATGGCAGAAAACAAATAGACCAAAGCGAGCTCCATTCTCCTACATTCACATTATTAAAAACCTTTCCACCTAAAATAGGTGAGATTCTCCAAATGCCACCATCAGTGAGATTCTCCAACTGCCACCTTCAAGCTCAGCTTTCCTCATTTCCTTTCTTGAATTGCATACCTTCTTTGTTATTGACAAATCAGAAAAGTGCACATTTTGAACTGGAAAAAATGGCATTATCCAAATGCAATAAATAAGTAAATAAGTAAATAACCCCACTTAACTGAATCAAGTCAGCATAATTTCCAGCATACAAGCTTATCTTGAAGTGTGTACAGTCCTGACAATCTCATCTCTGCCTCTCCATCACATGAACAAATACAGCTCCTATTTAGGTCTGTTCTTTTGTTTGCTGATTTGTGTCACTGGAATCATGGTATGTAAATATTAGAGTTTGTAAAATACATGGTTTTCGGCTACACTTCTTCCCTTCCCCTAACATGATCTTCCTATAAATATGTTTGCTATATGCACCTGTTGTTTCTATTTACAAGGTATCATTTATTGACCCTTACTTAAGACATGCATACTTCTGTGTCATATTTGTTTTTGTTGTGCATATGAACAAGTCAAGCTTTGGGTGCTCACTGTTTGCAGCATTGAAGTCCTGTTGCACACTCCCCAAGGGAGATTTCATAATTCTTACATCCTGGTCGGGTGCATTTGCCTCCTTGGAATTTACAATATTCTGTTGGAGATCTGGAGAAAATGAAAATACAGAATGTGAAATGCATGCCAGCAAGCCAAGAAATTGAAGCTTAAAGGTCTCTAAATGAGTAGAGACAGCAGTCTCCTTTTGAAAATCCTCAGCTAGGCTCGCACATGCATGTTCAGACTTGATGGCTCTAATGTCAGGGGATGTCTTATATATATGAATGAACCCCTGCAGATATTCAATTATCAAAACAACAACAAAAACACCTGCCTGTTTTAAAGACCAGAGTTAAGGTTATTTCATGTGGGTCCAAACTCCAAAAAGCCAGGAAGTTGGAAGCTAAGGTTTATGCCTTAACGTATGTGCACTCTGATCCAAGATAATGCCATGCAACATATTGTGCTTTTTTACAACTTGCCTTCCATGCTCCCACACATGCCGGGTTTTTTTAATTCACAAATCCAGATGGGGAGGATGGAGTGCACCCCAGATGGATTCTTCCAGCATCCCTACTTATAGAGGCCTGCTAGCCAGGCACATGGGAAATGGGGCTTGCTCCTAAGCTCTCTAACACACTCCATCTGTCTTTACGAGTGGCCCCCACTCTCTCTGCATTCAGGTATGGGGTTAGGGCACATCTTTTTAAATGGCTTTTTTCAAGTATTGTTATGGTTTATGGACATTTACTTGGTCTTTGTTTTATGCTTGTTATATGCACTTGCTCGTCTATTGGCAACATATGATTTATAGGTTCTGATGTAAGATCTGTATGCATCTACATGACATTTTTCATTATGCATCTTAAGTAGTAAGGCTTTGGGGCTCACCTTTTGCAGCATGGGAGTCCTGTTGCACTCTCCCCAAGGTATATATCATTTTCCAGTACATTTGAGTCGGATGCATTTGCCTCCTTGACATTTACAATATGCTACTTAGACTGAACTACAGCTCAACACCCATCATCCCCAACATCCATCACCCCCTTGGCATGATCTGTTGTTATTGCAGGTTAGAAGGGGAGTGTGGGAAATGTGTTTGGGAGGGAGGCGCCTTGCTACTCATTCTAACGATGTACCTGTAGTTTTCTTAACTTTCCCTTTCTGTTCTTTGAAGGAGATCAATAGGGTTAGTCCAGGCTTCTCTCAATGACACTGCAGCAATCATTTGTTTAGGATTTGATTTTATTATTATTTTCTGATTTCGTTCATAAACTGTATCAGTTGCTTCTACAATGGTAATATAGAAATGTAATAAATAAATAAATACCCAAACCAATGCTACTAGGTCAACATTATTATTTCCAGCATGCTAGTTTATGGAATGTGTAGTTTACAGCTATACCTTTCCCTACCATTCCCTTTGAATAACTATGCTTACTATATGTCAACATGTGGCTTTATAGGAACCGACTCAGGATGCAAATGTTTTTGCATGATGCTTTTCATTATGTATATAAAGTAATCAGGCTTTGGGGCTCACCTTTTGCAGCACTGAACTCCTGTTTCACATTGCCCAAAGAAGTTACCATCTCCATGACATGTGTCTTGGGTGCATTGGCCTCCTTGAAATTCACAGAATGCTTCTGGATCTCTAGAGAAACAGGAAGTACATGAAACAAAATGTATGCCAGCAAGCCAAGAAATTGAAGCTTTTCGGTCACTAGACCAGGATGGAAGCCTCGTACATCTGTAAATGGGAAAAGCGGGAACTTGGAGATTCCCATGAAAACTTACTAATTTGATTTTTTTTTAAATGATCTTTTTCTTCTTCTTCTTCCAAAGAAGTAATGTGGTCAGCATATCCAATTCTGTTACTTACACTGGCATCCTATTCCCATTTACACTGAACCAAACGGGGGTTCCTTCTGAGCAGATAATACACAATTGTGCTGGAAGTATTCATTTTAGTGCTTGCTATAATTATTGAGCCTGTGCATGTACTGTTTTGATTATGATGATTCAGTCTATATATTTTGAAGAAATAATAATAATAATAATATATTTATTTATCACCCGCCTCTCCCAATGGATCGAGGCGGGGAACAACACCAAACACAAAATACAAAAACTGATTAAAAGCAGATAAAACCAGTACATCATTAAAACACCAATAAAACACCAATAAAACACTTTAAAATTCATCTGGGTAGGCCTGCCGGAAGAGATAAGTCTTTATAGATCTTTTAAATTCCGGAAGACTAGTGAGTTGGCGAATCTCTCCCGGCAGGTCATTCCATAATCTGGGAGCGGCAGAAGAGAAGGTCCTCTGGGTAACGGTTGTCAGTCTAGTTCTTGTTGACTGTAATAAATTCTTCCCAGAGGACCTGAGCGTGCGGGGCGGATTGTATGGGAGAAGGCGATCCCGTAGGTAACCTGGACCCAAACCATGTAGGGCTTTAAAGGTAATAACCAACACTTTGTACTTCGCCCGGAAACTGATTGGCAGCCAGTGAAGAGATTTTAAAACTGGTGTAATGTGGTCACCCCTAGATGTACCGGTGACCAACCTGGCTGCCATATTTTGAACTAATTGAAGTTTCCGGACTAGGCACAGAGGTAGCCCTATGTACAGCGCATTGCAGAAGTCGAGCCTCGAAGTTACCAGTGCGTGCACTACTGATTTTAGGTCTTCCAACTCTAGGAAGGGGCGCAGCTGGCGTATCAGCCGAAGCTGATAGTAGGCACTCCTGGCAGTCGCATCTATCTGAGCTGTCATTTGGAGCGACGGATCCAGGAGCACCCCCAAGCTGCGAACACAGTCTTTCAGGGGGAGTGTAACCCCATCCAGAACTGATTGACATACCTCCAACCCCAGGTTGTGGCCCTTGACAGTAAGCACCTCCGTCTTGTCTGGATTCAGCTTCAGTTTGTTTTTCCTCATCCAGTCCATTACCGCCTCCAAGCATTCATTCAGAGGAGACACACTATCCTTAGCTGATGCTGTTGTCGAAGGCATAGAGAAATATATTTGGGTGTCATCAGCGTACTGATAGCACCCCGCCCCATGCCTACGGATGATCTCTCCCAGCGGTTTCATGTAAATGTTAAACAGCATTGGGGAAAGGATGGCACCTTGTGGTACACCACATAGCAACTCTTTTTTTGAAGAGCAGCTATCCCCAAGCATCACCATCTGGAACCTGCCCGAGAGGTAGGACCGGAACCACTGAAGCACAGTGCCCCCGAGTCCCAATCCCCTCAGGCGTTCCAGAAGGATACCATGGTCGATGGTATCGAAAGCCGCTGAGAGGTCCAGGAGTACCAACAGGGACACACTCCCCCTGTCAATACTCAGGCGTAGATCATCCACTAAGGCGACCATAGCAGTCTCAACTCCATATCCTGCTCTGAAGCCAGTTTGAAATGGGTCTAGAAAATCTGTATCATCCAAAACTGCTTGGAGTTGGAAGGCAACCGCCCTCTCGATCACCTTGCCCAAAAATGGAAGATTTGATACTGGCCTATAGTTATTAAAGTCCAGGGGATCCAGGGAGGGCTTCTTTAGAAGCGGCCGTACCACCGCTTCTTTTAAACATGATGGAAAACTCCCCTCCCTGAGAGATGCATTAATAATATATTGTAGTTGTGATCTAACTGCATCTCCTCCCTGGACGACCAGCCAGGAAGGACAGGGATCGAGAAAGCCTTTGGAACTATACCAAGACATGTGCTTATAGCAGTGATGGTCAACACCTGATTTTCGGCATTGGTGAAATTCTCCAAACACCACCTTCAAGCTTAGCTTTCCTCATTCCCTTTGTCGAATTGCACACCTTCTTGGTTATGGACAAATTGGAAACGTGAACATTTTGAACAGGAAAAATGTGCTTTAAACACACACACACACACACACACCCAAATGCACACTTTTTCCCATAGAGTAATGCACAAAAAATGTGATTATTTGTAAAAATGTGGGTTTTTAAAAATGCATGAAATGAAATACTTCTTCACACAGTACATAATTAAACTTTGGAATTTCTACTACAATACTACTTCAGTTGCTTCCACAATGACATTATCCAAATACGATCAATCAATAAGTAAGTAAATAACCCAAGTTCACTGAATCAAGTCAGCATAATTTCCAGCATATTAGCTTATGGAATGCATGGTTTTCAGCTACACTTATTCCCTTCCCCTACCAAGATATTCCTATAACTATGTTTCCTAGATGCACCTGTTGTATCTACTTACAAGGTATCATTATAGACCCCTACTTAAGATATGCATACTTCTCCATCATATATATTTTTCGTTATGCATATGAACATGTCAAGCTTTGAGTACTCACCTTTTGCAGCATTGAAGTCCTTTTACACACTCCCCAAGGAGGATTTCATTCTCAATACATCCTGATCGGGTGCATTTGCCTCCTTGGGATTTACAAAATGCTACTGGATCTCTAGAGAAACAGGAAATACACAAAACAAAATGCATGCCAGCAAGCAAGAAACTGAAGCTTTTCGGTCACTTGACCAGAATGGAATCCTAGTACATCTGTGATCAGGAAAAGAGGGAGCTTGGAGAACCCCATGTACCCCATCATTTTCACCATGAGTGAGTTTCTTCAAACACCACCTTCAAGCTTAGCTTTCCTCATTTCGATTGTTGAATTGCATTGTTATTTGCAAATGGGAAAAGTGAACATTTTGAACAGGAAAAATGTACTTTAAAAAAAAACACGCTTTTTGCCGATAAAGTAATGCTTTGAAATGTCATTATTTGTAAAAATATGGATTTTTTTTAAAAAAAACTTCAAGAACATAAAACAAAATGCTTCTTCACGCGACACATAGCTAAGCTTTGGAATTTGCTACTACGGGATTACTTTACTTGCTTCCACAATGACATTATACAGATGCAATCAAGCAATAAGTAAGAATATAAACCAAATCAATTGAACCAGCTTGCACAGCCCTGCATGTAACTACTGTTACCTGCCCTGAACACTATTTTTACTAGAAATGTGTGGCATAAATTTAATAAATAGGTAAGTAAATGCATTATCAATACCACTTATATACTGCCTTGTCTGTGAAAAGCCATGTATTTCATTCTTGATTTCACCTCCATAATGCTGTCCATGCAATATCACCTGAATGATTTACCTTTTACAGCAGGCAACATCTTTCTCACACAAGCCATAGAAAATATGATCTTCACCACAATGAGATCTTGTGCACTGAGCACCAAATTTTGCACACGTTTTCTTCAATAAATATCTTTGTGTGAGACCTGTACAAGAAAAACAACAACAATGGACAGGGTGTTTCCTTTGAATCCACCTATTTTTACTTAAAGAGACACTTCCAAGCAAATGTTGAAGTTGTTTGCTCTGCCAAAACATCCAATTTTTTTTTTTAATAGAACAGTGAAATTTCTCAAAGTATTTTTGAAAAGCTTGACCAGGGTTGTGCATACAATGCAGAGATGAGACTGTTATTCTAGTTCACCCTTCCATCAAACTGGGGTCTTCCAGATATTTGGGCCTACAGTATAACCCCCAACATCTCCAACCTGCTCTGAATAGTGACCCAGAGATATTCTCTATTTTTCATCAGTATTCCTTTTTAATTGCCCCTTGAAATAACTCATACCTGGACCTATCAGAAGTGACAAGAACAGAAGCGTAGAAAGAAGGCCAAAGAATTTCACACACATTCTCACTCCTCTGTTCTGGCTCAAAACCATTGATAATCTTCTTACTGGGACCTGTAGAAGAGATGATGAATAGAGGCTCAGAATTCCATGCCAATGTCCTGATTTGTTAATCAGTTGAAGAGGAAGGACCCTTTGTGGAATCAGGGATCTTGAGACTCCAGGATCCAAAGGAGGACATGTTAGAGCTTTGTCACTTCCTGGAAGCAGGTCAACTGGTTGATGCTTTGGAATTGAGGTTCGACGAGTATGGTTTGCTGCCCTCAAGAGTGAGTTTACATCTTAACCAAGAAGAGAACATGCCTAATTGATTTAGTGGGGGCTGGTCAGGAGGGGGTCGTCAGAAAGCTGTGATATTCTTTCAACGAATTTCAGTTTGTGGAGTGAAAGGAAGTGATCCTGAAGAGCCCTCGAGGAGTTCGGAGAGAAATAAAAAGACATTTGCTCATCTTAGTTTCAAGCCTCAGTTTGAGGTTTTCTTTGGGACCTTTGAAGTATTAAGCAGTTTTTAGAGGCAAGCGTTACATAGGCCTATGATATCAGGAATTTAAGGCTGAAGTGGTCTGCCTCATTCACATAATTACAATGTTCCTTCTTATATGGCGGGGGGTTGTACTTCTTTCTCATTTGCTCCTGTTAGTTTATTATTTCACTTGGGATGGGCAGGCTCCAGACAAACTAATAGATTTTAGGTTAAAGTATATGCTAAAGCAATTTTTGTTTCTTTGTTTTAAAATATAATTCCTGGGAAGATGCGATCTGGCTGGTCATTTGTGAAAAAAATCAGAGCATTTGCTCAAACCCTTGATTTTCTATGAATTTTGTAAAGATTGTGCTCATTCTGAAAGCTGGTTGAGCGGGCCTCAGCTTTCAGAACGAATACAATCTTTATAAAATTCATAGTAAATCAAGGGTTTGAGCAAATGCTCTGATTTTTTTCACAAATGACCAGCCAAAACCCATCTTCAATGTCCCACAGGTTTCAAGTTTTTATCTTTAAAAATTAAGAAGTTACAGTGGGGGTGGGGCTTTTGGGGGACCTCCTATAAATTTTTAATTTTTAATTAATTAAATTTTTATTTTTGGACATTGCAGATTGTATTTTGGAAGTCCTGGCTCCCCAAGTTTCATGTCATTATAATTTCATGTGTTTCCCCCAATGCAAACCTATGTATGGGGAAAAAAGCAGATAACAAGATGACGCCACGGAGGCCCGGTCAAATTTGGCACATATGTGTAGCAACATGTGCTAGACATGTGTATGAAATTTGAAATCGATCTCTCCAGCCCTTGATTTTATATGAATTTATTAATATTTGTGCAACTTTATTGACACAGCTGGTTGACCTGTCAGAACTTAAGCGTTCTTTAATAAATTCATATAAAATCGAGGATTGGAGGGGTCGATCTCAAATTTCATACACATACTTAGGCATACCTTATAAACACTGTGACCACGTTTCAAGCCTGTAACTTTGAAAATACAGAACTTATAGATATTTTTAATAAAAAAAAAGTGATTTCTGATAACAATATGATAATTTCGTGCATGCACACCCCTATACCAAACAGCTTAAAATTGATGAGCTTTTTAGACCTAATAGCTCAATACTAGATGATTGAACTCCATGGGACCTTTGTCTGAGCAGACATGTTGTTAGTATATTAAAACCTAGACTGTAGATACACCATCCTGAGCCTCCAAAAACGCTGCTTTGCTCAATTTGTTGGGGAAGGCATTTCATCCTTGCAAAAGAAGGGCTTTGATTTCAAGGGATTGATGCTCCAAATGGCTTCCACCATTTTTGGAGGAGAGGACACCCTGTGAATGAAGGATACTGGCAGTAGCCAAAGCTGGCAACTTTCAATCTGTTCAAAGGAAGGAAAAACAGAGATCGAAGCTGCAAAACATAGCAAGCATCAACCCATTTTTAAAATGATTTAGAAGGGTTCAGAAATGCACACCCTGAAATTCACCAAAGATAGGGGTGTGCAACATTAGACATTCAAATCTGCTTAAACCCAATAGGATTTTGTAGTGCTTCCATTCTGATTAGTGGTAGTGGACTATAGCAGATATCCTCTTCCAGTTCCAGAAATGTTTTGCAACATTTTCAGCTCCTGTAATTTGCGCAAATGGTGCTTTGTGAAAACTGGATATTTTTTCTGGCTCTTTAAATTTGTGGGGGTTGTATTATATATATATATATATATATATATATATATATATATTGTTTTCATCCGTGCTCTTGTGCACATGCACATGATTGTAAGTCTGCCTGCCCCACGGAGGCATAACAGGGGGAGGGCCCTCCTTGCTGTGGTACCCCTGCTGTGCAATGAGCTCCCTAGAGAGGTTCATCTGGCACCTACGTTATGCTCTTTTCGACACCAGGTGAAGATCTTTTTATTTTCCCAGTATTTTAACAGCATATCATCTTAGTCTTTTAACTTTGTTGATGTCAATCTGCATTTTAAACTGTGTAAAATCTCTGTATTGCTGCTCCGTTTTATCCTGCTTGTGCTCTTCTATCATACTTTGATATTGTGTTTTTATAGTGTTGTTTGTTTTAATTCTTTGAAATTTTGTGAACCACCCAGTGAGCTTCGGCTATTGGGTGGTATAGAAATGCAGTAAATAAATAAATAAATAAATAAACAGTCCCCTCTTGTAAATTTCGGTTTCAACTAGGGATGTGCAGCGGATCCGATCCGATCTACGATCCGAATCCAATCTGTCCAGAAATCTGAACACAACGATCCGATCCAACCAACCATCCAATCCGATCTGACCAGGTCCAATCCAGATTGGAAAAAATCGGTGAATCAGATCTCCATTTTATGGCGTTTTAAACTGACTGTGGGCTTAGAAAATTAATGTACAGTAACTTTTTTATTTTAAGAGGTAGAAAGTTGAAACTCCCTCACATGGGAGATTAGATGTGTCTACCCATGTGTTGAAAATTTCAGAGAAATTGGTGCAAGACTTTAGTGGCAATGAGAGGTTTATTACTTTAAAACTTAAACTTCCAGAAGGAGGGAGAGGCTGTGTGTGGGTGGGGGTTTAACAGCTTGATCCACCAATTGTGCTTCACACTACAGCAATGCATCACCCAATCCTGTTAAAGACTACCTGCAGCCTCCAATCGCAAAGCTGGCGGAGGGCTTAGTAGAAACCCAGTATATATTCTCATTCCCTTTTGGCTCTCTGTGGGGTGGGATGAGTTGGAGGTGAAGGAGTGTTTGTTTGGAGCTGGTACAGATATTGTATTTGAATTTGGTGGCGTTTGGAGGTGTTTCTGGTCTTTTTCTTCAGCTTTCCTTGTGCTCTCTCCCTCTTTTTCTCTCTTGCCTTTCCTTTCTGTGTTGTATAGCACATTTGTTTGTTTGTTTGACTGTTAGTTCATTTTGTCTTTAAAATATCTGTAATTTGTCTTTGGAAGTGAGTGTGTTTGTTTTTCTTTTTCTCTCTGAAAAAAACCCCAAAAAATTATAAAATATATTTCTATATTCTCTCTTGCTCTCTCTCTCTCTCTCTCTCTCTCTCTCTCTCTCCGTGTGTGTGTGTGTGTGTGTGTGCTTGCTTGCATGTGAGTGTGTGTTGCTGCTGGGCATGTAGGCTGCTGCTATATAGCGGATTACAAACAAAGTCTTGGCAAAGCACACACCCTAAAAAAAATGAAATATGGCACACAAAGTGGTGCTGCTGCTAAGGCAGGATTTGTGAGAGGTTGCTCTGGGCGCGGTGCTGCTGCTGGACCAGCAGCAGGCAGGCTTCCACACCCCCAGTTAAACTCAGGCATCCTCCACTGGGGCAGCAGAAGCAGGCAGTGGCGGAGGCAACTCAAAGTAGTAGTGCCTGCAGGGCACTCTTTGAAGTTCCTGAGACAGGTGCTGGGAGCAACAGTGTCCGTGAAGAAGGAGGAGTTTCTCCCACTGAGGGAATTTTTCCCAGACCTTGTGGAAGCCCTCAGCTGGGTTCAGAATGAGGAGGAGGACTCTGATGTGGGGCAGGAGGAAGAGCAGGCAGCGGCAGAGCCTCTCTCTCCAGAATCCGTCCCCTCTTCCACTCGTACCCCTGCTTCTGTGGTGACACCCCAGAGTGAAGGTGCCAGCAGGCCATCTGTGTCACCACAGAAGTGACAGACAAGCAAGGTGTGGGACCACTTGGAGGTGGGAGTGGATTCCTGCTTTGCTGTCTGTCGCCATTGCAAGATGGCTGTGAGCAGGAGTAAAATGCCAGGCCACTTCACTACCACCAACCTCAGCCGCCACATGCAGAGGCACCACCAGTCTGATTTGCTTGGGACCGAGGCAGGCGCCTCGCAGTAGACTGGTGTTAGTAAGGGCAAGCAGAAGGCTCCTGCAAGTTCTGCCAGCTCTCGAGCTCCCATCCCCAAGAGGCTTCACCAGGCCACCATGGAGGAGATGAGGTGGGGAAAGTATGGAACCACAAGGTGGTGTTGTCCAATGCCCAACCAGATCATCAACTGTATGGTGAGATGGTGGTGTTGGATGACCAGCCATTCAGCCTCATCGAGAACACAGGCTTCAAGAGGCTGTTGGCTCTTGTGGTTCCATACTACAAGCTGCCATGTCGCACCACCCTGAGCAGGCGGGTGGTGTCCTCCCTGTACCGGGCATGCAGGGAGTTAGTTCTGGGTCGTCTGTGCCAAGCAGAGGCACAGAAGGTGCACTTCACTTTAGATATATGGTCCAGTGAAGGAGGAGTGCACGCTTACCTGTCCCTGATGGCTCACTGGTGGGGAGCCTCAGAGCAGGAAGCACCCAGGACTTCCGGGACTGGGAAGGAGGGCTGCTGCTGGGCCCTCCTTCATACTGCAGTCATGGACCAGTCCCACATGGTGGAGGAGATTACGGAGTACATGAACCGCATGTTGGCAGGGTGGCTGGCCAGGCACCAGCACACCCCAGGGTACATGGTCACAGACGGGGGAGTGAACATGGTGAAGGTAGTGCACGATGGCAGATTTGAGGGCATCCACTGCATCACGCACGTCTACAACCTCATAGTGAAGAATGGCCTTGGAGGCAGCAAGGCCCCTCTCCCTCCCGCAATCCATAATCTCTTGGAGAGCTGCAGGAAGGTGGCTGGGCACTTCCACCACAGTGTGAAGGGCAGTCGGTTGCTGTGGGAGAAGCAGCAGGAGCTGGGACTTCCGCAGCACCGTCTCGTGCAGGATGTGGCAACACGTTGGAACTCCACCTACCACATGCTTGAGCGTAAGGTGGAGCAACAGCGTGTTGTCCACAAGATGTTCAGGGTCAGGGACATCAGCATCCAGGCCTCACTGTCCAGGCAGCAGTGGGAGGCCATGTCCTAGCTTCTGGTGGTCCTCAAGCCGTTCCTTGAGGCCACCGAGACCCTGAGCAGCAGCACTGCCCTCCTCAGCCAGGTGATCCCCATGGCCAGGCATCTCCAGACACAGATGGGCGAGTTTCTGGAGGCCAGGGATTCTGTCACCAGCAGGTGCTTCCTGCCAGAGGTTTGGGGAGTGGTGACAAGGCTGAGGGAAGGCCTAGCCAGCCAGGTCCAGCCTCTCTACAATGAGAGGCAGTACATGTTGACCACCATGTGTGACCCGCGCATCAAGGATGGGCTGTGTGGGCAGAATTCCTGGGTGGGTTGGGTGGAAATGCTGGTGGCGGAAGTTCGGGCAGCCCGGGAAGCCAAGAATGGGCAGGCAAAGGTGGAGCCCACCCAAGCACAGGCGATGAGTCCACAGAGTACCACCAGCAGCGGCAGCAGCAGCACTCCCGGCAGGGGTACAGGCCAGGGGTTTTGGGCAAAGGCCTTTCAGGCAGTGGTTGGGCAGAGAAGCACCCAACCCAGCCACCAGGATGATGCTGTAGCAGCAGTGCAGCGTTCCTTGACGGAGCAGATGGAGGACGGCTTCATTGAACCCCTGGCCTACTGGTCATCCCGGCGCCAGATGTGACCTGATCTGGCATGGGTGGCCATGGATAGAATCAGCTGCCCACCGTCCAGCGTTCCAAGTGAGCAGGTGTTTTCCATGGCGGGCGACGTGGTCACACCCCACCGCTCTCACTTGGATGCTGAGATGGTGGAGCAGCTGGTCTTCCTAAAGATCAATCTGCCCCTGCTGGGATACCCCACCCTCATGCCCTCAGGGGAGTGATTGGCAGGCATCCCCCCCATTCATTCCACACCTCCTTCTGTTGGTTGGTTTTTAATTTAAGGCAACTCTGGCAGGCAGGCACATCATTTTGAAGTTATCAATTTATTTGTATTATTTATTTATTTTACTATTATTGTTTAAATTACTGGCTGTGCTTACAGCTCAGTAACTCAACTCTGAAGGAAGGATCCCTAAGGGATCTAGTTTCTTCTCCTAGCCTCTTTTATTGAGGGGATGCACAAGCATCTCACACATTCTATGTTGTTTGACTTGAACCAATGTGCTTGCACGTGTGCCTCTGAAATTGGTCTCAGATGACTCCCTCTAGGCCATCTGGAAGGTCCCACATTTCCATGTGCATTTCTTGTAAAAAGACCATATTATAGGCTCATGAGAACTTTGGATAAGAAGGCTGATTTCCAAGGAACGCATGCACCTATGACTCTGAGGGAAGGAACTGAAAGGATTCCTCTTCCAGGCTCCTACATTGAGTGAATGCCAAAACATCCAACACTGTTTCTGACTGCGTCTTTTGAACCTATGTGGCAGCCTTGCAGGGCTGTCACTGTGTGTTGCATTTTGGCTACATGATTGAAAAAATCTGTCTGCTTGCCAGGTTGCTGCCATTGTGAAGTAGCCGGATCTCATGGGCTGGACCCACGGTTCTATTGCTTACTTGTGTAATGCACAAGCACCTGGCACTCTGCTGCCATTCCCACCTTTGCCCGACTGGAGGCACCCGTGCTGTTGCGCCTGCCTGCCTGCCTGCCCGACTGGAGGTGCCTGTGCTGCTGTGCCCACCCGTCCGACTGGAAGTGGTCCCCCTATCCACAACAGCCACATGACTAAGGTAAGTGTGCAGTCAACACAGGGACACCTGAGAGCGACCTGTAGCAGGGCTGTCTGAGAGCTTACCTCCCAGTGCGCAGGCAGGCAGTCCCATGTGCCTACTTGAGCATCGGCACACGGGACCGGCCAGATGTCAGTCCAAGGGGGGAGGGAGGTAGTTGTTAAAGTATTATATGTTGTCTAACCTTTATTATTTTCCCTTCTTCTTTTTCAGTCCTTGGAAGTTGGAAATCTGTGCCACAGTGCCCGGGAGAGACGGGAATCCAGACCGCCCATCTGCCCATCACCGCCCGCCTGGAACTGGCCCTCCTATCCATGTCACCTGCACGACTAAGGTAAGAGGCTGACTGAGAGCTTATCTCCCAGTAAGCAAGCATGCAGCCCTGGGGGCCTACTTGGGCGTGGGCACACAGGACCGGCAACATGACAGTCCTGGGTGGGAGGTAGTTCTTCTGAAAAACCCTTAGATTTCATTAATGGTTATTCTTCTTTCTTCTTTTTCAGCCCATGGAACTCTGCGCCACAGCACCCAGGAGAGACTTCAACCTGTGAATACTTGCCTGGCAGTGCCCCTCCTATCCATGTCGCCTGCACGACTAAGGTAAGAGGCTGTCTGAGAGCTTGCCTCCCAGTGAGCAGACAGGCATCCCTCCAAGGTGGGAGGTAGTTGTTAAAGTATTCCTATATTCATTCCTTATTTCCCCTTTTTCTTTTTCAGCCTACGGAACTCAGCGCCTCAGTGCACAGCAGACCCGGGAATCCAGACTGCCCATCTGCCCCAAGACCCGGCCACACACCTGGAGGTGGCCCATCTATCCACGTCACCAGCATGACTAAGGTAAGAGGCTGACTCAGAGCTTACTTCCCAGTAAGCAGGCTGCTCCGTGCGGCTAAAGGTGGGGCGTGGGCACACAGGACTGCCAACAAGCCAGTCCTAGGTAGGAGGTACTTTGAAAATAATAATAATAATAATAATAATAATAATAATAATAATAATAATAATAATTTATAACCCGCCTCTCCCTATGGATCGAGGCGGGGAACACAATACAGATACAAGCATGACAAAGTTAAAAATTTTAAAACAAGAGAAACACATCATTAAAACATTTAAAATTCATCCGGATAGGCCTGCCGGAAGAGAACAGTCTTCATGACTCTCTTGAATTCATGAAATCTGTCAATTTGTCTAACCTCCTCTGGCAGACCATTCCATAGTCTGGGAGCCATAGAAGAGAAGGTCCTCTGGGTAACACTCGCCAGCCTAGTTCTGGCTGGCTTGAGTACGTTCTTCCCAGAGGACCTAAGAGTGTGGGGCGGATTGTACGGGAGAAGGCGATCCCGTAGGTAGCCGGGCCCAAACCATGTAGGGCTTTAAAAGTAATAACCAACACTTTATACTTTGCCCGGAAACTGACCGGCAGCCAGTGAAGTGATTTTATATGTCATTAATCTTTATTCTTGCTTCCTTTTCAGCCCATCGAATTCTGTGCCACAGTGCCCCGGACAGGAGAGACTTCACCTTGTGAATGCCTGCCTGCCTGCTGCTGCCTGCTACCTTCCAGATCCTACCTGCAAGGAGAGCCCGCCGCCCTCTTTGCACAAGCCAAGGGACTTGGGGTTCACCCCCAAGGAGAACCTCACAGAGTCCCCAACATTCCTCTTCCTGACTTCACCCATTGAATGCCTGCCTGCTGCTGCTGCCTGATGCCTTCCAGATCCTACCTGCGAGGAGAGCCCACCGCCCTCCTTGCTCAAGCCAAGGGACTTGGGGTTCACCCCCAAGGAGAATCTCACCGAGTCCCCAATGTTCTCTTCCTGACTTCGCCCATTGAATGCCTGCCTGCTGCTGCTGCTGCCTGCTGCCTTCCAGATCCTACCTGCGAGGAGAGCCCGCCACCCTCCTTGCACATGCCAAGGGACTTGGGGTTCACCCCTAAGAAGAACCTCACCGAGTCCCCAACGTTCCTGTTCCTGAATTCACCCTGTGAATGTCTGCCTGCTGCTGCCTGCTGCCTTCCAGATCCTACCTGCGAGGAGAGCCCGCCGCCCTCCTTGCACAAGCCAAGGGATTAGGGGTTCTCCCTGAAGGAGAACCCCACCGAGTCTCCACTGTTCCTGACTTTGCCCATAGAATGCCTGCCTGCCGCTGCTGTGTTCCATAAAACACCTGCCATTCAAGTTAAACCATGATCTTGGGTCTCTGAAATGGGGGTGAATGTGTACACCCCTTCTCTGTCCTCCTCACATTAGTGTGGGGTTTGTGGGGACACTGGATCTAATGAGCCCCGTGTCTGTGAAATGGAGGAGAATGTATACCCTTTCTGTGCGCTCCTCACATTAGTGTGGTATTGTGTGGACAGGATGTAATGAGAGAGCACTTTGCAATAGTCTTATTTACTTACTTACCCAGCACAATCCATTAACAGTTCCATTTCAATGAGCAACATGCCCCTGTGTCTATGACGTTCAGCCCTTTTGTACGCTCCCTAAGTTTGAGTTCAGTTTCTGGGGACGGGATCTAATGAAAGCATTTTGCAGTTTGCTTTGCATGCAATGGCAAACCCATTTTCCACAATTCCATTTCACTTAAACCATGCCCCTGTGTCTGCAAAAAGGGGTAGAGCAATGTACGGTCAATGTACGGCTGAATGCAATTCAGCCTTTCAGTGCATTCTCCACCTGGGGACATACGTCTTCTTTCTTACCTGCCAAAAAATGCCCATGAGATACGGGACACAGGGCAGGAGTAATCTGACAGATGAAAAATGACTTTTGAAGGCTTACTTACAAGTAACGGCTGCACCCCGTGTCTAAAATTTTGGGCACATGACTGGCCACATAGCATCTGCACTTCTACAAAGTTTTACGAGTCTGTCTTAAAAATATACAGGCTTTCCCACCCCTCCAACATCGTCTAAAAGGGACTAAAAGGCATCCAATCCGATCCGCGGACCCACCCGATCCGATCCGATTCGGAAAAAAATCTGATCCTGATCCGATCCCGATCCAATTTTTTTGACAGTGCACATCCCTAGTTTCAACCTCTCCACACATTGCTTCAGTTAGCTTAGCAGAGCAGTCTTCCATAGGTATGAAAGAACTTGTTAATTTCATCCTCCACTTCTGAAAAGGAAATTTACATCCAAGAGGGGGATATGCCTCTGGGGGCTACAGAGTGAACAGTCAGACTTATGATGGTGTGCTTATGCACTTGGGTTCATCACTTCTCTTTAGAATCTAGTTCTTGGTATAATTCCCAGGGGAGTAGCTGTATTAGTCTGTAGCATGCAAGGCACCTGAGAGAAAAGCATGCTTCATTCTGCATTCTTCTTTTATTATTCTTTAGACTTGAACTTCACAGGGAGAATACAGTTGAATTGATATCAAGAAACTCAACTCTTTCAGGTGTGCTTTAAATCAATATTTTATCACACGACAACTGTTAGTTCTCTTATCAATGCCAGGGTGTTGATCAATACTAGGGATGTGCACTGGATCGGACCCGATCCACGATCCGAGTCCGGTCCAGTGGGAAATCAGATAAATTATCCGATTTCCGATCCCGCAGCTGGATCGGCCGATCCAATCCAAACCGGTCCGAAAAAGCTCCGAACCGGTTCGGCGGATCGGCGGATCGGCGGGCGCCCACTGGCGCCCACCGCCGCTTCCATTGGCGGGCGCCAGCGGGCGCCCGCCGATGAAAGTGGACAGCGGGGGGGGGGGGAGGAGGGGGGCACTTACCTTCTCGGCCCGGTGGCTCCCGTCCGGCGCCGGCGCCTACTACTACTAGCAGGCTCCGCGGCCTGCTCTAGGGTGGCGCGCCGGGTGATGTCATCACCCGGCGCGCTACTCTAGAGCAGGCCGCGGAGCCTGCTGGTAGTAGTAGGCGCCGGCGCCGGACGGGAGCCACCGGGCCGGGAAGGTAAGGAGGGGGTGCGTGGAGGGGAGGAGGGGGCGCGCGGAGGGGGGAGGGGGGAGGGGGGCCCTTACCTTTCCGGCCCGGCGGCTCCCGTCCGGCGCCGGCGCCTACTATTCCCAGCAGGCTCCGCGGCCTGCTCTAGGGTGGCGCGCCGGGTGATGTCATCACCCGGCGCGCTACTCTAGAGCAGGCCGCGGAGCCTGCTGGTAGTAGTAGGCGCCGGCGCCGGACGGGAGCCGCCGGGCCGGAAAGGTAAGGAGGGGGTGCGTGGAGGGGAGGAGGGGGCGCGCGGAGGGGGGAGGGGGGCCCTTACCTTTCCGGCCCGGCGGCTCCCGTCCGGCGCCGGCGCCTACTATTCCCAGCAGGCTCCGCGGCCTGCTCTAGGATGGCGCGCCGGGTGATGTCATCACCCGGCGCGCTACTCTAGAGCAGGCCGCGGAGCCTGCTGGAAGTAGTAGGCGCCGGCGCCGGACGGGAGCCGCCGGGCCGGAAAGGTAAGGAGGGGGTGCGTGGAGGGGAGGAGGGGGCGCGCGGAGGGGGGAGGGGGGCCCTTACCTTTCCGGCCCGGCGGCTCCCGTCCGGCGCCGGCGCCTACTATTCCCAGCAGGCTCCGCGGCCTGCTCTAGGGTGGCGCGCCGGGTGATGTCATCACCCGGCGCGCTACTCTAGAGCAGGCCGCGGAGCCTGCTGGTAGTAGTAGGCGCCGGCGCCGGACGGGAGCCGCCGGGCCGGAAAGGTAAGGAGGGGGTGCGTGGAGGGGAGGAGGGGGCGCGCGGAGGGGGGAGGGGGGCCCTTACCTTTCCGGCCCGGCGGCTCCCGTCCGGCGCCGGCGCCTACTATTCCCAGCAGGCTCCGCGGCCTGCTCTAGGATGGCGCGCCGGGTGATGTCATCACCCGGCGCGCTACTCTAGAGCAGGCCGCGGAGCCTGCTGGAAGTAGTAGGCGCCGGCGCCGGACGGGAGCCGCCGGGCCGGAAAGGTAAGGAGGGGGTGCGTGGAGGGGAGGAGGGGGCGCGCGGAGGGGGGAGGGGGGCCCTTACCTTTCCGGCCCGGCGGCTCCCGTCCGGCGCCGGCGCCTACTATTCCCAGCAGGCTCCGCGGCCTGCTCTAGGATGGCGCGCCGGGTGATGTCATCACCCGGCGCACTACTCTAGAGCAGGCCGCGGAGCCTGCTGGAAGTAGTAGGCGCCGGCGCCGGACGGGAGCCGCCGGGCCGGAAAGGTAAGGAGGGGGTGCGTGGAGGGGAGGAGGGGGCGCGCGGAGGGGGGAGGGGGGAGGGGGGCCCTTACCTGCCCGGCCCGGCGGCTCCCGTCCGGCGCCGGCGCCTACTACTACCAGCAGGCTCCGCGGCCTGCTCCAGGGTGGCGCGCCGGGTGATGTCATCACCCGGCGCGCTACTCGAGAGTAGGCCGCGGAGCCCGCTGGTAGTAGCCGCCGGCGCCGGACGTGCCGAGAAGGTAAGTGGCGGGGAAGGGGGCTTACCCCCCCCCGGAGCCGTCCGCTTCTATCCGCTGGCGCCCGCGGGCGCCAGCGGATGGAAGCAGGCGGCCCCAGGGGGGGTAGGGAGCGCGGGGGAGGGGGCTTACCTGCCGGGGCCGTCCACAGCGGACGGCCCCGGGGGGGGGGAGGGAGTTAGGCCCCCCCTTACCCACCCGCCGCCATTTTTTCCTCATAGACTTGCATTGCAATGCAAGTCTATGGGGAAAAAAATGGCGGCCGATCCAAAAATTTCCGATTTTTGGATCGGGATCGGACTCGATCCGGTCCGGGGGGCCTCCGATTTTGTCCGAACCGGTCCGGGACAAAATTGGAGGTCCCGATCCGGGTCCCGATCCGATCCGGGGGGTCCGTGCACACCCCTAATCAATACTGCATTATGAATGGTTATAGAAAACAGTTTACATATATCTTAATATGGTTCTTATTGTCAGTATTCATTCCCCTTTGGCCTCACTGGTTAAAAAAAAGACATGTATGTGTGTCCCAATTCAGGCTCTGATACATGAAAATGACATATGCCATAAATATATTAACCTTTAAGGAGTCAAAAGACTCTGTTGTTTTTGATACAGGCATTATCTGGTTATGATATTGCTTTCTTATTTTATTTTATTATTAGTTTCCAGGCAAAGTATAAAGTGTTGGTTATTACCTTTAAAGCCCTACATGGTTTGGGTCCAGGTTATCTGTGGGATCGCCTTCTTCCATATAATCTGCCCAGCACACACAGGTCCTCTGGGAATAATTTACTTCAATCAGCCAGAACTAGGCTGACAAGTGTAACCAAGAGGACCTTCTCTTCTGTCGCTCCCAGATCAGGAGAGATTCGACAATTCAGCAGTCTTCTTGAATTTAAGAGAGCTGTGAAGACTGATCTCTTCTGGCAGGCCTACCTAGTTGAATTTTAAGATGTTTTAATAATGTATTAGTTTTATTTGTTTTTAATGTTTTATCTATTTTATGGTTTTTGTATTTATGTTTATTGTTGTTCCCGGTCTCGGTCCATGAGGGAGAGGCGGGTAATAAATAAATATATTATTATTATTATTATTATTATTATTATTATTATTTTATTTTGCTTTTTTTATTGAGGAAAAATAATTTCAACTGATAGTGACCTTACATGTCACAAATGTCACCAACAAACAGAAACATTATAACTGATGGATTCAAAGTCACAAATCCAAGAACATAAGAAGGCCAGAAGAGAATGAGACTACTTACCTCCTTTTCAAGTAACCAGGAGAATCTGTGTTCTGGTTTGGACTCAGTTGTTATAATGAGATTTGTGTGTGTACATGTACGCTTTTGAATTTTTGATCACAGAGATATTCTTTGCTGCTGCAAAGAACCAATTTGCCAAGAACATTTTGTCTGCCTCAGCCTTCTGAATGGCCCAAGTGTACTTAAGTAATTTTAGGACAGTAATATCTCATAAAAGCCTGGGATCACCATGTGCATGTGGGAGTTATTACTAGGGATGTGTATCGTAAAAATGCAAAATAAATTATAATTGCATGTGTCCCAAGCTCGGATAGGTATCCAATGAACTTTGTTATTCAGTTTGAGATTGATTACAAACGCTGGCACAATCTGTACGACTTCTCTTCTCAATCCTTTTAGCCTAGCTGCATTTCCTTCAAGACCCATGTAATGTGCCCTCACATGCTCAAATATGCATTGCAGGAAGGCTCTTTTCACAGATAGCATTTCAACCTGGCCGATACTTTCTGGATGAACACCACGTGATATGCCCTGGAGAGGTCACATGACCAGTCTAGGAAGCATCCACCATCCTTCAATGCTATCTGTGAACACAGCAGCAATGCTCCAAGCACAAAAAGAGCTTTTCTCACTACTGAGGTTCAGCAAGGATTTGAGGGTGCCATTTTATGCCCATATACAGATTGGTACTGGGACATAAACATCATGGAGACAGCCCACATAGAAACAGCCAATCAGGAAGGCATGCATAACATAGGCTGACCATATGAAAAGGAGGACAGGGCTGGCACCTACTTTGTACTCTTTTCGTCGCCAGGTGAAGACCTTTTTATTCTCCCAGTATTTTAACAGTTAAATTAACTCAATTTTAACCCTTGCTGTTTTAAATTTGTATTTTAATCTGTATTAATTCCTGCTGCTGGTTTTATTCTGGTTTTATTCTGGTTGTGTTTTTAGATTGTATGTTATTTGTTGTTTTTGGATTGTGGCTTGTTTTATATTTTTAAAATGATTTTATGGTTTTAATTTTTGTGAACCGCCCAGAGAGCTTCAGCTATAGGGCGGTATAAAAATGCAATAAAAAAATAAATGAATGAATAAATAAATAAATAAATGTAACTTTCACAGTTGCAGAGAAAAGGGAATTTCAGCCGGCGTCATTTGTATGCAATTAATACCTGGAGAAATCCCCTCTTCATCACAACAATTAAAGTTGCAGGCACTATACAAGAGTGACCAGATACAAAAGAGGGCATGGCCCCTGCAGCTTTAACTGTTGTTAAGAAGAGGGAATTTCCCCAGGTACAAATTGCGTACAAATGATACTGGCTGAAATCGTCTTTTCTCTACAACTGTTAAAGTTACATGAGGTCTGTCCTCATTTTCATATGGTCAGCCTAGCATAACATGGTGATGCATGACATCATGACACATTCTATGATTCCAAACTACAGCTCCTAAAATGTGCAGTTTGATATTGCACATGCGCAAAAACTCATGTACACAGAAGGAGATCTGGAATTAAAAGAGAACTCTCATCCAAGACTGCATGGATGAAAATTATTTATTTATTTATTTATTTATTTTCTTCCATTTATGTACTGCCCCATAGCCGAAGCTTTCTGGGCGGTTTACAAAAATTAAAAACATTGAACATTAAAAACACCAATGTACAAAATTTAAAACCATAAAGCATAAAAACAAGTTATAAGTACAATATCCTTTAAAACAACAATGTAGAAATGACAAATTAACTTGAGGTAAATTCATCCATTGCTAACAGAACAATTGGTTTTAGTACTTAATTGTTGTTTCGGTACTGCGTGGTGATTTGTCAAGAGCTTATGAACATGCAGGAAAGGTGTTTTAAAACAACACATTCAGCAGCTTGATAGCTCCAGCAGTGATTTAGGACAACTGTGAGGAGGGGCCCCATACTAAGAGCATCCCAGGTAAGCTTAATAAGCTGTGAGTGGCTGTCAAAATTGAAGCCTACTAGCTTATGGGACGTATTGATTACAAGGGTTGTGCAGGGACCCCCGGATCGGATCGGGACCTGGATTGGGACCTCCAATTTTGTCCCGGATCAAATCGGACAAAATCGGAGGCCCCCTGGACCGGATCAGGCCTGATCCCGATCCCAATAGTGGATATCCTATTTTTGGATTGCCCACCATTTTTGTTTTCCCCATAGACTTGCATTGGGGGAAAGAAAGCTTTCCCCCAATGCAAGTCTATGGGGAAAAAATGGTAGAGGGGGGTGAGTGGGAGTCTAACTCCCCCCTCCCTATCCCTCCCTCCCTGCGGTTATCTCCTGGGGCAATCCACTGCTGTCCACTAGCGCTCGTGGGCGCCAGCACACGGCAGCACACAGCCCCTGCAGGTAAGATCCCCCTTGCAGTACTCCTTACCTGCCGGGCCCGTCCGCTGCGGCAGCAGATGGCAGCAGCTGGGCCCAGCAGGTAAACCCCCTAAACCTCCTCCTTACCTGCCGGGGCGTTCTCTTCCTTCACCTGCCAGAGATCTACTGAAAACTAGGCTTACCTCCCAGGACCCATCAGCTGCCATCCACTGGCGCCCACAGGTGCCAGCCGACAGCACTGGACACCCTGGCAGGTAGCCCCCCCCACGATACTTACCTGGAGGGGCATCCTCCTCCTTCCATTGTCAGCTCTAAACTACTGCGAACTAGGCCTCGTGGCCTAGTTTACAGTAGAGCGCCAGGTGATCCCCCCTCCACGATCCTGACCTGTGAGGGTTGTCTGCTTCCTTAGGCAGGTGCCCGCAGGTAACCGCCAATGGAAGTGGCAGTGAGCGCCAGCGGGCGCCCGCCATTTCTCCTATTTTTTCCGAACCAGATTGGGTCCTTCCGGACCGGTTCGGGAAAGATCGGACGATCCGGAGGGGTGATCAGAAATCGGATAATTGAATCCGATTTCCCCAGGCTTGGCTCCGGATCTTGGATAGGACTCGATCCAGTGTACACTCCTATTGATTACAGTTGAACCAATTCCCTTCCCCTTTCCTTACATTCTATTGCTATGATTGCTATATGTCTATTGGCAATTTAGAATTTCGAGTCCCATACCTAAGATGTCTATATATTTGCATGGTATTTTTTCATTATACATATAAACTAGTCAGGCTTTGGGGCTCACCTTTTGCAGCATTAAAGTCCTGTTGCACATTGCTCTAGTATTATATCATTTTCAGTGCATCTGGTTCTGTTGCATTCGCCTCCTTGCAATACACAATCTGCAACTGGATCTCTGGAGAAACAGAAAGTACAGAAAGTGAAATCCATACCTGAAAGCCAATAAATTAAGTTGCTTCCACACGGGCAATGTAAAAACAAAATTAATACATAAATAAGTAGTAAATGAGTAGATTGGATTAATTTGAGACCCTAAAAGCTTCACTATCAGTTCTAAAACTCTGCAATATCTCTTAGCTGTTTGTTTGATTTAAGATATTCAGTGATAATTGATCAAATTTAGGGGGGAATCAAACCAATGAGGTGGAGAGAGCACAATTAAATTTCCCTTTTATATTATATTATTTTGCTCCAAAAAAATTTCCTTATGCCTAAAATGTTATTTTCCTACCAGATTTTATCATTTCAGCTTACTCCTGTTTCTAGTTTTTTTTTTCATCAGTGATTTCCAAGAAGATAAAGGAAGGTTTAATATTGTTAATATTGACCCAATACTCTTAGTAAATTTGAAATTGGTACCTTTTTTTCATTGATAGTTCCACAACTATTATTTCCCTGTACTTTTCATGGAGGGGGGACTTTATCAGATCTCTTTCAAATAAGCAGATCAAAGAATTTGGTTCTAATAACCAACCAACAATCCAAGTAACACAACTTGTAATGCAATACACTTTCAAATTTGGAATTGAGTACCCTCTCTCTTTTTCATCATAGAATATCAGAGGTTATATTCTAGTTTTTCCCCATTCCGTGTGCATTTTAAGAAAGTTGTTGAGATTTACTAATTTGTTCTGCTGAAATTTCAATTGGAAGGTATTGAAAACAAGGAGTTAATAATGAGCTATATCATCATCTTTATTGCAGCAATCCTTCTGAAAATGACAAGTATATTTTTCCCATTGGTTGATTAATAAAACACATTAATTATATAAACATTATAATTACGTTCATACTAATAATTTAATTTACCTGTTCCAAATATTTTATTAACTGTTCAATTTCATGTATGATTATTATTATTATTATATTTATTTCTATCACACCTTTTTCCCAATACTGGGACTCAAGGCGGCTTCTAAAGATTATATAAAGATTATATCATTTTTTGAATTGTTAAAACTATACCTGCTGCATAGAATTTAATTTTTTTAGGAATAATTTCCTATTTTTATTTTCCAATATTTTGGTATTTAATTCTCATGTTTCTTAGGCCAATACAAAAAATAATGCAGGTAATGGGCACCCCCTTTCTAATGCCTTTCATGAATTTGAATACTGGTGATAACATCCCATTTGAATGCACTCTTGCTTTAGGGTTAAATTAGATAGCCTGGAGTCATTTGGTCTAAAATTGAACACATTCGGGGGGGGGGGGGGGGAACGTTTTGAGAAATGGAAATAAAAAGGCCCATTGTCAAAAGATCTTCTACATCTAAAAACAACAGTAAAGATTATTCTCTTAGTACAAGCGCAATATCTATATTATGTGGGCTATTTCTCTTACTATCACTCACGTGTTGTTGTTGTTGTTGTTTCTTACATTTTACAATCTTTTCATTTGTTTATGATTTTATTTCCTGATTTTGTTGTCTCTGAGACCGTTTATGAACAAAATCAGAAAATAAAATGGCAATATAGAAATGCAAAGAATAAATCAATAATTAAATAATGACTAAAACCAATGGGACCATCAGCATAATTTCCAGCATATTAGCTTATGGAATGTGTAGCTGATAGCTACCAATACCTTCATATAACTAAGCTTGCTATATGTCAACATGTGGTTTTATAGGAACCGACTTAGGATATGCATGTTTCTGCATGACATTTTTCATTATGTATATTAAGTAATCAGTCCTTGGGTCTCACCTTTTGCAGCATTGAACTCCTGTTGCACACTGCCCGAGGAAGATATCATCTTTCATACATCCGGCTTGGGTACATTTGCCGCCTCGAAATTTACAAAATGCTACTGGAACTCTAGAGAAACAGGAAATACATCAAACAAAATGCATGCCAGCAAGCCAAGGCATTAAAGCTTTTTGGTCACTAGACCAGAATGCAAGCCTAGTACATAGGTGAACTGGAAAAGTGGAAGCGTGGAGACCCCATGAGCACTTCCTAATTTGAAATTTTGAAAAATGAACTTCTTTTTCTTATTCCAAAAAAGTAGTATGGTCAGCATATCCCATTCTGTTACTTAAACTGGAATCCTATACCCATTTACACTGAACCAAACGGGGGTTCCTTCTGAGCAGATACTACACAATTATGCTGGAAGTATTCCAGTGGGAGGCAGTGCATTGCATTGGTTCCACTCCTACTTGACAGGTCGGCTCCAGAAGGTGGTGCTGGGGACACATTGCTCGGCCCTGTGAATTCTCCAGTATGGTGGTTTCGCTGGGGTCATTCTTGTCCCCCATGCTGTTCAACATCTACATGAAACTGTTGGGTGTGGTCATCCAGAGTTTTGGAGTGCATTGTCATCAGTACGCTGATGACACGCAATTCTACTTCTCATTTTCATCTTCATCAGGTGAGGCTGTGGTTGTGTTGAATGAGTGCTTGGCTGCAACAATGGAGTGGATGAGAGCTAATAAACTGAAACTTAATCCAGACAAGACTGAGATGCTGTTATTGGGGGGTTCCTCTGACCAGATGGAGGGTGTTCAACCTGCCCCCTGAAGGAGCAGGTTCGTAGCTTGGGGGTTCTCCTAGAACCATCTCTGTCACTTGAGGCTCAGGTAGCCTCAGTGGCACAGAGTGCCTTCTACCAACTTTGGCTGGTGGCCCAGCTAAGCCCCTATCTGGACAAGGATAACCTGGCTTCAGTTGTCTATGCTCTAGTAACCTCCAAGTTGGATTACTGCAATGCGGTCTACGTGGGGCTGCCATTGAAGACTGTTCGGAAGCTGCAGCTTGTGCAGAATGCAGCGGTTAGATTGGTAACAGGGACCAGAAGGTTCAAACATATAAGACCGACTATGGCCCGCTTGCATTTGCTGCCTGTATGTTTCCAAGCCCGATTCAAGGTGCTGGTTTTAACCCATAAAGCCTTACAAGATTTGGGACCACAATACCTGATGGAACATCTTTCCCGACATGAACCTACCCATACACTACGCTCAACATCAAAGGTCCTCCTCCAGGTGCCTACTCCAAGGAAAGCTCAGAGGACGGCAACAAGGGAGAGGGCCTTCTCTGTGGTGGCCCCTCAGTTTTGGAATGATCTCCCCAATGAGGCCCGCCTGGCACAAACACTGTTATCTTTTCGGTGCCAGGTCAAAACTTTTCTTTTCTCCCAAACATTTTAACAGCTCAAGTTGAGGTTTTGATTGACATTGTGGCCAGGCTTAACAGTTAAAATGTTTTAAAGTGTTTTAATGACAGCTGTTTGTAAACCACCCAGATAGCTTCGGCTATGGGGCGGTATATAAGTGTAATGACTAATAACAATAATAACAATAACAATAACAATAATAATAATAATAATAATAATAATATTCATTTAAGTGCTTGCTATAATTATTGAGCCTGAGCATGTACAGTTTTGATTACGATGATTCAGTCTATATATTTTGGAGAAAGCCTTTGAGACTATACCAAGACATGTGCTTATAGAAGTAATGGGTCAACAACTGAATTTCCCCATCAGTGAGATTCTCCAAAGGCCACTTTCAAGCTTAGCTTTCCTCATTTCCTTTGTTGAATTGCACGTCTTCTTGGTTATGGACAAATCAGAAAAGTGTCCATTTTGAACAGGGAAAATGTATGTTTAAAAACAAACAAGCGAACTGCACACTTTTTGCCCATAGAGTAATGCATGAAAATGTGATTCTTTGTGAAAATCTGGGTTGTTTAAAAAAACGCAAGTGCATAAAACGAAATACGTCTTCATGCAGTGCATAATTAAACTTTGGAATCTGGTACCACAAGACTACTTCAGTTGCTTCCACAATGGCATTATCCAAATGCAATCAATAAATAAGTAAGTGAATAAGCCAAATGAACTGAACCAAGTCAGCATAATTTACAGCATACTAGCTTAAAGATGGCATAGTTTTCAGCTACACTTCTTCCCTTCCCCTACCATGATCTTCCTATAACTCTGTTTCTGAGATGCACCTGTTGTATCTATTTACAAGATGTCATTGATAGGCCCTGCTTTAGATAGGCATACTTCTGCATCATGTTTTATTTTGTTATGCATATGAACAAGTCAAGCTTTAAGTGCTCACCTTTTGCAGCATGAAGTCCTGTTGCACAATCCCCAAGGGAGATCTCATATTCTGTACATCCTGGTCTGGTGCATTTGCCTCCTTGGAATTTACAATATTCTATTGGTTCTCTGAAGAAAATGAAAATATAGAAAGTGAAATGCATGCCAGCAAGCCAAGAAATTGAAGCTTAAATGTCTCTAGACCAGTAGAGACAGCAGTCTCCTTTTGAACAAATTCAGCTAGGCTCACACATGCATGTTCATTACTTGAACCCTTTCAGATATTCAATAATCAAAACAACAACAAAAACACATACCTGTTTTAAAGACCAAAGTTAAGGTTATTTCATGTTGGTCCAACCTCCAAAAAGCCAGGAAGTTGGAAGCTAAGGTTTATGCCTTAACGTATGTGCACTCCGATCCGAGATGATGCTGTGCAACGTAGGCCAGATTAAGTACTCCAAGCAGGATATAGTGGTATGGAAGTGGTATATAAAAGTTAGGAGCCACACCAAGCAGGACATAGCAGGATATGGTTTGTGTTAATGGGCCCCAACTTGTTCTTGCATTCCTTAAGTGAGCCGTTCATCTTCTTTGGGAGGCGGTGTGTGTATTTGTGTTGACCTGAGGACTACAATTAGAGCTCCTATGCTTCTACAGTGCTTGGCAGCTGACTGGGCTAGTCACAGACAACTGGTTTGTCTGGTGACATGGACACTTTTAATTCTTTCACAAACTGGACACTGCTGTTCAATGGATTCCACCTTTTCAGGCAACCTCGGTAGGAGTGTCTACTGCCTTTTGCGGCTTGACTGCACCCTTCTAATTGCAAATCTTGGATTTCGAGACAAAAGTAAGATGGGTTTTTTCTTGAGTAATTCTAGGTTTCAGATTCCACATTGTGCAGGCTCTTCCAGAGGTAAAACAGCATTCCTGTGTATATAGTTTTGGATGCATTTGAGAGGATGGATTGGGTTTCTGTGTATAAGCTTCTACGTTGTGTTGTCTGTGTGTTGCGCAAAGGGTTCCTGTTGTGTTCCAATGGCTGCGTGTCTTTGTGGCTCAGAGAATATCATGTGCCATTTGAATTATTACTATGATGATAATGATGATGATGGCTGTGTGGATTCTCCCCTCCCACGTATCTTCTTAAATTCCTTTGAATCTCTGTAGAATGGGAATTTTTGCAGGAACAGAAGAATTAGGGTACTTTTTGTAGCTTTGAGATCCCCCCCCCACACACACACACACACACATCTTTCCTTATTTTCCGCCTCGGCTGTATTTTTCTCTGGTATGGGTTGCTAACGTTGGGGGATTCAATGATTCACCAACATGCTTTGAAGGGTTCTCCTCTTGTGACACAGGAGCTATACGAATGTGACCAGGTACAAAAGAGGGCAGGGCCCCTGCAGCTTTAACTGTTGTAATGAAGAGGGAATTTCCCCAGGTATGAATTGCATACAAATGATGCCGGCTGAAATCACCTTTTCTCTACAACAGTTAAAGGTACATGAGGGCTGTCCTCCTTTTCATATGGTCAGCCTAGCATAACATGGTGATGCATGACATCATGACACATTCTATGATTCCAGACTACAGCTCCTAAAATGTGCAGTTTGATATTGCACATGTGCAAACACTCATGCACATAGAAGGAGATCTGGAATTAAAGGAGAACTCCTTTATGATTATGTTGTTTTATTTGTTGAAAATTTTATATATATATATATATATATATATATATATATATATGAAAAGCGGATGCCATTTGTGAAAGGGGGTCTCATTGATGGGAGGGGCGAAATCTGCCAAACGCTCGTTGGAATCCTTTTTGCATGGGGAAGCAGTGGCAGTGGTGATCTTTTCCTTTCAAAATTAATAAGATGCTAAAATGTAGAACTCATCTTGGCAATCTTCTGCAAGGGCTGACACCTCCCCTCAATGCCCCTTTAATAAATCTACACCTTTCAAACTTAGTCATCGAATTATTAGGATGACTAAATCTTGTGCCTGCCCATGGAAGCAGTGCAAGGAGTTGCGTGCTGAAAAGGGGCAGCTTCTGACAACAGCTGAGCTCTTGCATTCTGCGCTAGCTTCAACTTCCGGAGCAGCTTTAAGGACAGCCCTATTATAGAGCGCATGGCATTAACCCAGCCAGGAGGTTACTAATGCCTGTACCACCGTGGCCAAGCTATCCCTGTCCAGGAGATTATATATTACTGCAGAGACTGGGACCCTAGCATGGAGGGAGAGGGTGTTGTGAGTGGAATTTACCTTTCTGCCCCCTCGGTTGTGAGAATGGAAGGGCCACTCAGGCAATTTACATTGTCCCCCAAAGCTTCCAATTGTCATGTCAATTGCAGGCATAGGGCAAAGAATTAAAGTCCCCACCTCCCAAGCCAAGGTCCTGATTCTTAGTGCTCTGAATTTCTGGAACTCCCCCTGGCTCCTCTCACACCTATTACAGCTGTTTATGCCTCAGTTTTGTGGCACAGAGCTGTGATCATTGGATAATGGTCATGCTTCACGATATGCATCTGCTTCCTGATTGGTTGAATTTGGTCGCATTTACTTGGGACAGACGTGCAGGCATCGGGAGCAAGGATAGAGTTGGGGGGCATTCTTAAGCACCAATATGGTGATTGGTGACGTCTAAGGCCCTCAATTGGGAGTTTTACAACCTGAGGGAGAGTGAAATCGGAAGGCCAAAATACCCCAAATGGGGAATCCTGGGAGGTGTCGATATTCAGGTGACACCAAGCAGGATACGAATGCATCACCCAATCTTAATTAGGGCCAAGACGTTGGCCAAAGTTAGGATGCCCATTTAGGCCTCCATCTGCCCGTGCAGACTATAAATAAATGTGGTCCTATTTCAATCCAATTTACCTGTGTCATCTCTTTATTCTCACCTTCCACACCACAATGCACAGCAATTTAACCCTCCCCCTCTCCCCTGAGACCCAATTTGTGAAGTATGACAAAGCAAAGATGGACCCTTTTTTTTTGGCGCTGCTTTTCCTGCACACGGCAGGAAATGGTGGCATGCTTTGCTAGAGCGAAAAAAAATGGATTTTGCTGGGTCTTTGATTCAGATGGGGAAACCATCAGATAGAATGTGAGACATGTGGAAGATGGATGGCACCTGAATAGGACCCGCAAAAATCCGTCAGTGTCCAGTAATGCGTGTGCTACAAAATGGTCGTCTGATGATGCGTGTGGTGCAATTGATTTTCCAGAATTATGCAATTCACAAAGCCCAATGCATGCTAAGTGCTGCTTGAATTCAGTCAACTCAAGATCAGCTTGGATTGTTGGAACAGACATCTGAGCGATTTGCCATAGACAGTGCTCAACCCATATCTCCAATGTCATTTTTATATTTATTCTCACAATCATACAAATATCTACATTCATGGAGTTCTGAGTGACATTCATTTCTGTTCTACAGGAGATAACTGTGCATGGATTCCATGGGGTGAGCTACGTTAGTATGCATTTTTAGAATGTTTTTAGGATGTTTTAGGATGTTTTAATGATGTTTTAGGATGTTTTAATGCAGTTTTAATAATATTTGTCATGTTTTAATTAGTTTTATGTATTTTATCATGCTGTTGTTCCCCGCCTCGATCTAGATGGAGAGGCGGGTAGGAAATAAATCGTTATTATTATTATTATTATTATTATCAAGCACCAACAGCAGCAACAAGAAGAGGAAGGCCGAGAGATGGCAGGGAGCCTTCATGGTTGAATCTCATCTGAAACCTCCGTGCTAACCACACGTATGGAGTTGGCTGAACCCCTGTCCCAACGCATCCCTCTCATTGAAAATAGTTGTGGGAGAAAAGAGCTCAACTAAAACCCATTAAATGTAAACATTTAATGGCCCATATATATAACATATGGGTTTCCCTGGAATGTAAAACACCTGTCTCTGAATTCTGTCCCAAATCCTGTGGTTGCCATTTTATGGAGGTACCATTGCTCACTGGGGTGGGTGAGTTGTTTCTTTTTCTATTGATGTTACATGCAAAAAATGACCAGACTCAACCTTTGGCATCTCCAGGAAATGCCACTGGAAGAAAACAAACCCTTCTTTGATAGACCAAAGGCCTGGCTCACAAAAATTTAACTTTCTGTGTCCCAATGCAATATTAAGTGTCTACATCCAATCTTCACCACTTCTTCCATAACTTTACCCTGTTCATGGAAGGGTCCCGCTGAAAACCTGGAGAGTCACTGACACCCAGTGTAGACAAAACTGGGCAAGATGGACTTGTGGTCTAACCTAGTATGAGGCAGCTATTTCCCCCTCTGTTCATCCTATGAATGGGGAATTGCACTTACTGATAATTGTGCATTTCCCATCTGGATCCACACAAGCTGGAGGCTACGTGTGTAAAGTCCTGTTTGCATCATCAGTGTTGCACCAATGAGCTATTGGAAATGCAAAGCGAGAATTGGATTTCACCCCTCCCTCCTTATTAAATTAGCGACATACAGAGTATGTGACCATGACTACAGGTCAGCAAGTGCAGCTGCTGCTCCTCCTTGGAGGTGGAACACAATCTCACTTAACATCTTTTAGGTACAAGAGCATCCTTGGTTAACAACTTTGGAACAAGTGCTGAAAACACATGTAATTAGACGGGGGTGGAAATCTTTTAAAAATATTTTTGGTCTACAGGTTGTGATTGTATCATGATTTAATGGAAGAAAATATACTCTCAGTCCAAAGATGGGGAAAACAGACAAAGGTACTTCAAATGGCGAGAACTAAAATAACTGCTTGCAGATGTTTACCAAAGAAATGGAAAGCTTCTAGTGCTTTGACTTCAATTTCCTTCTTATGCTCTTTATCAGTGTTTTTAATCACACTAACACCTTGCATTCCTCTCTGACCAAACTATTTATAGTGAATGGAGGAACCTTTCATCTTTGCCATCTGTCGAAATCACACCAGAAGCAAGGAACACGATGCACAAATGAATTCCTTGAACACTCATATTTGTTTTTAGCAGATCAGAATTAAGTACACCAAGATCAATGTCCCAGGTTATTATCTTCCTGCCTACACCTGGTGTGAAGGCACATCGTTTCCTCTTCCAACTTACCCTGATACTGGCCTCTTCTTTTATGTCAGGGTGACGTTCCATTTCTGAAAGATTGCTTGGGATGGGGGTGGGTGGGGCATTCTCCTTGTAAATTGCTTCAGGTAGGAGATACTGGGTTGAGTTACAGTGAAAGCCACCCAGCTCTTTCTCTTGGGCTCCCCAGCTTTTTTTACCTCTGTTGATGAATAAAGCTGTGTATGCCATGTAACCTGCCCTCCCCTGACTCCAAACTAGCTTGCTGCCTCAGGTTTGGTGGAGCTGGAGGACACTACCCTATTGCCAGCATCCAAGCAACAGTCAACTGTTAGTCCGGCCAGTGTCTGTATATGGAATGGGGAAGAGCTCCTTCTTGTCCTTTGTGCCAGGCAATAAAATGTCCAGTGGAGGCCGATGGATCTAGTTTCTGAGAGGCAATGCTTCCATTTCGGGTTTTGATTAGAAGCAGCCAGGACTCTAACAGTGCTATCTAAGGTTCTGAACTCATTTTGGGGATAGGGGTCATCACATTGGATAGCACCTTTGGAGTCCTGGCTGCTTCTAACTAAAACCAGAGTGGAATTACCGCCACTCTGAAACTGAAGCCATCAGCCTCCATGGACACTATCTTGGGCTGGCCCTCCTCACTAGGAATGCATACTGAGGTTTCTGAAATCCTTACGTTAGCAGCCTGCCTGACCAGAGTATAACCCACCCCTCTATCATCGGCAGTCATAGGCATGGAGCTTTTCAGAGCGTCACGGGGTAAGTACTGCAGGAAGGCTTCACATAAGCCCTGGAGGCTATTCAAGCACCTCTGGATCATGTCTGCAAAGCAAGGCCTGATACTGTCTTATCAATTGAAGCAGCTTAGCATTTTGAAGCTTCAAGGCAGGCAGATTGGGAAATGACTAAGATAAGCGGACAGCCAGTTCCAGAATGATTTCCCCATCCTAATGGTCAGAGATCACTCTGGAATTAGGAGTGAGTGGTGAAGTGGCCAAGTTTGCTGGTGTCACATGATCATTTAAGGTGGTCAAAACCAAAAGGGATTCCAGAGAGCTCCAAAAGGATCGATCCAGACTGGGAGAATGGGCATCCAAATGGCAAAAGCATTTCAATACAAGCAAGTGTAAAGTGAGGCACCTTGGAGCAAAACCATCCCAATTTCATATACGCATTAATGGGATCGGAGCTGTTGATCTTGACATGTGCCTTATTTAGCATCCATGAAATCAGACCAATGCAATGGATGCCAGTTTGCATGGCTGAAGCTCCGTGGAGGGCACAAGATGACAGCAAAACCAGAAGACTGAGGCTGAAGTTCTGTGTCATTTAAATAGATAAATTACCACCTTTGTGACAGACATACACATAAGTCCTTTAAATCAATATTCCTGATGCAAGGCAGAGGTCCCCTCTACAAGGATTCGCTTTTGCGCCTGGTTAGGCGATTATGCGCATAATCGCTGAAGCACATTTACGCCTAATACCTCTGCATGAGAGGCGTCGAGAGGCGGTGAAGCGCATTAACGGATGACCAAAATGCGCTTTACAAGTAGTTAATGCGCATAAGCGTTTGTTCACATAGCCAAAATGCGCTTTAACGGCCGGAGCAAAATAAAACTCGCTGTTTAATGCGCATTCGATAATGCACATAATCGGAGGGATAGCGCACCTCTACGCCCGATTTGCGCTCCGTTCTTGTAGAGGTAATTTTTTTAATACGCCTTGAAAGAGCTTTAAATGCCTCTTGTAGAGGCAGCCAGAAACTCTTTGGGCATTACCCTTCGAGTGGGGAAAAAGTGTACCAAAGAGAGGAAGTACAGAACAATGTATTGAACCAAAGATACATTCAAAGATCACTGGATTGGGAAATATCTATTTTTGTTATAGTTAAGGGATCTACTTGTTATGGTCCATGGCAGAAAACAAATAGACCAAAGCGAGCTCCATTCAGTTTCACATTCTCCTACATTCACATTTTTAAAAACCTTTCCACCTAAAATAGGAAGAAATTTGCAAGTTTTGGTAAGCTCTTAACAAAAATGTTAAGACTTGATAGGATGGTGGCCAAGCAATGGTGGAAAGGCAGAGGGCAAATAAATCAATAAGTAAATAAATTAAAATGGGTGAAAATAGCAATAATGCAAGAAAAATGTCAAATGTGTTTGTGCTTCCTGGATTTATTTCACATCTTTTTTATCTTTGGAGGTTGATTCTTCAAAGACACAACTATGGATTTCATTGTTGCTGTGCTGCTGCTGCTGCTGCTGCTGCTGCTTTCAAAGAGGGATGTCAGGTGACAGTTGTTAGTCATATTATTTCATAGAACTGAAATGGAAAATATGAGAACTGAAATATGTGAGCCTGGCTGATGCTGAGGAGGTGAAGAAGAGAAAGTTCTTGAGCTACTGGAGTGAGAAGCTCCTGGGCAGAATCTACGCTACCGCTTTATCACTGTATCACTGTGCGCTGACAATTGTTGGGGCCCATGACACATTCCATATACCATTTTCAACCCGGTTTCATAATGTCATATCCTGCTTGGTGTAGATCTCGCCCTGGAGAAGCTGGGAGATGGTGGACTGCATTGTAGAAGAGGGCAAATATATGTCAAGCTTGATTTCGCATTTGCCCACTTTCAAGTTTGTTCCATCTTGTCTCCACTTTGGATCACATTTTTTTCAACCCATCTGACAATTCATAGATATTTTCATGTGGTTTCCCCCCTTCAAAATATACACGTTTTTGTGTGCGTTTTTATTTGTAAACTGCGTCATAGATTTTGACATCTAACTGAGTCCCCCATTTGTGCGTAGGTTTCGGAAGTGTACATTTGGCAACTCTGCACTGAATTGGGAACAGAACAAATTTCTCACTCATCGCCTGTTTAAGAATCTCAAAGCTGTAGGAGCTTCCTTCTCCCACCATGAGCATACAAAAACCATAGCACACTGTGTGTCACCTTGTGATGCAGAGCTGTAGTAACTCCTCCCTGAACAGCATCCCAAACCTCAAGTCTTTGAGGCCATTATGGATGCTAGGCCATTCATTGCAGCCTCTGCAACAGGTTTATCTCTTGCTGCTCATCTCTTTGTCTACCACTCAGTGGTACCCCTCTTCCATTAATATGATTTGTCATCCTATCTGCTCCCTATCAGGCATGCATGTGTAAAAATCCACTGAGATCAAAACAGTTCGCCAGCCTTGTTTACTTGACTACAAAGGCATCTGCCTTCTACCAGGCAAGAATACTCATCCATCTAATCTAGGGCTCATCTACATCTATGAGCCTTCTGGGACGGAGGGGGGAGGATCCCGGGCTTTCCCGCTTCCAGGTTGTCCCCCAGTGTCCCAACGCCAGCACAATGCCTGGAAGGGAAGGGGACATCACGGGTGCCATTTTTATTTCTTAGAAGAGGAGCCGCTCACGCAGTCCTGATCTGGCAAAAAAGTAAACCCCCTGCCAAACTCCATGCCCAATGCACACAAACACTACCATCCCAGGGATGGTGAAATTGCTATTCCCCACCCTCAAAGGGCATGGGGCCCTCCCTAACAGCTCTGTGCCCATTTTGAAAGCTGCTTTTACTCACAAAGAGGCAGGAACTCCCACGGTGGGAAAAATTGGGATAACCGATGTGTCAGCTATCCCAGGGAAAGTCTTTGCACGTCTCTGGTTGCCCCAGGGATCCCCTGTACATCATATGGACACACAGGAATGCTCCTGAGCTGATCCCGGGATAAATGGCTAGTGTAGAGAGGGCCCTAGTGGTCACACAGAGGAGGGCCAGGATCTCTTCTTGATCAACCCAGAGTGCAAGATGCAGAATAATGGGCTCAAGTTACAGAAGGCCAGTTTCTGGCTGGACATCAGGAAAAACTTCCTGACTGTTAAGAGTAGTATGACAATGGAACCAATGACCTAGGGAGTTCATGGGCTGCATTGAGCAGGGGGTTGGACTCGATGGCCTTATAGGCCCCTTCCAACTCTACTATTCTATGATTCTATGATTCTATGTCTCTTCACACACACACACACACACACACACACCAGCAATAGTCTCCCCATGGCCACGTGAACGGGACATGGGGGAAGAGTGTTTCTGAAAATAACAGGTATTTTTTTTGCATTGGTTGATTAATAAAACACATTAATTATATAAACATTAAAATTACATTCATATTAATCATTTAATTTACTTGTCATTTTTTTTTATTTCTAGAGAACTTGCTGGTGTATCATTCCAGGGGTAATTATCATTATCACTTAGCTTATTTTTTTAAAAAAAAAATAGTAACATTTATTCCAATAATTACTGTTTCCCCTTTTATTTAGTTTATACTTGGCAATGTTCCAAATATTTTATCAACTGTTCAATTTTATGTGAAGATTATATAGTTTTTAAATTGATAAAACTATATCAACTGCATAGAATTTCGTTTTTCTGAATACATTCCTATTTTTATTCTCCATTTTTTGGGTATTTAATTCTAATGTTTCTTAGGACAATACAAAAAATAATGCAGATAACGGGCACCCCTTTCTAATGCCTTCAGTGAATTCAAATACTGGTGATAACATCCCATTTGTATGAACTCTTGCTTTAGGGTTAAAATAGATAGCCCAGAGCCATTTCTTAAACACTGGTCCAAAATTGAACACATTCAGAAATATAGGTTTTGAGAAATAGAAATAAAAAGACCCATTCAATCTTGTCAACAGATCTTTCTACATCTAAAAACAACAATAAAGATTCTTCTCTTAGTAGAAGTGCAATATCTATAGTATGTAGGCTATTTGTCTTATTATCACTCATGTGTATTTTACATTTCACCCTCTTTTCTTTTGTTTATGATTTTATTTTCTGATTTTGTTGTCTCTAAGACAGCTTATGAACAAAATCAGAAAATAAAATGGCAATATAAAAATGCAATAAATAAATACATAATGATAAAACCAATGGGACCATCAGGATAATTTCCAGCATACTTAGCTTATAGAATTTCTGGCTTACAGCTATATCTTTCCCTACCATTACTTTCATATAACTAAGCTTGCTATATATCAACATGTGATTTCATACTTAGGATATGAATACTTCTGCATTATGTTTTTCATGATGTATATTAGCTAGTCAGGAATTGGGCCTCACCTTTTGCAGCATTGAACTCCTGTGGCACACTGCCCAAGGTAGGTATCATATTTAGAACATCCGGCTTCAGTGCATTTGCCTCCTCGATATATACAGAATGGTAGTGGAACTCTAAAGAAACAGGAAATACACAGAACAAAATGCAGGCCAGCAAACCAAGAAATTAAAGCTTTTAGGTCACAGGACAAGGATGGATGCCTAGTACATAGCTTAGAGAACCCCATGGAAATTTATTAATTTGATTTTTTTTAAAAACACATGGACTTCTTTTTCTTCTTTCACAGAAGTAATGTGGTGAGCATATCCAATTTTGTTACTTAAACTGGCATCCTATACCCATTTCCACTGAACCAAATGGGGATTACTTCTGAGCAGATATTATACAGTTGTACTGGAAGTATTCATTGTAGTACTTGCTATAATAATTGAGCCTGAGCATGTACAGTTTTGATTATGATGGTTCAGTCTATATATTTTGAAGAAAGCCTTTGGGATGATACCAAGACATGTGCTTAAAGCAATGATGGGTCAACAACTCATTGTCACCATCAGTGAGATTCTCCAAAGGCCACTTTCAAGCTTAGCTTTCCTCGTTTCCTTTCTTGAATTGCACTTCTTCTTTGTTCTGGACAAATCAGAAAAGTGCACATTTTGAACTGGAAAAAATGGCATTATCCAAATGCAATAAATCAGTAAATATGTAAATAACCCAAATTAACTGAATCAAGTCAGCATAATTTCCAGCATACAAGCTTATGGAATATGTGGTTTTCAGCTATACTTATTCCCTTCCCCTACCATGATCTTCCAATAAATATGTTTGCTATATGCACCTGTTGTTTCTATTTACAAGGTATCATTTATTGACCCCTACTTAAAATATGTATATTTCCGCATCATATTTTATTTTGTTATGCATATGAAGAAGTCAAGCTTTGAGTGCTCACCTTTTGCAGCATTGAAGTCCTGTTTCACACTCCCCAAGGAAGATTTCATACTCAGTACATCCTGATTGGCTGCATTTGCCTCCTTGGAATTTACAATATTCTCTTGGATCTCTGGAGAAAAGGAAAATACAGAAAGTGAAATGCATGTCAGCAAGCCAAGAAATTGAAGCTTAAAGGTCATTAGACCTTTAGAGACAGCAGTCTCCTTTTGAAATTCCTCCACTAGGCTCACACATGCATGTTCATGACTTGATGGCTCTAATGTCAAGGGATGTCTTATATATATGAATGAACCCCTGCAGATATTCAATTATCAAAACAACAACAAAAACACCTGCCTGTTTTAAAGACCAGAGTTAAGGTTATTTCACGTGGGTCCAAACTCCAAAAAGCCAGGAAGTTGGAAGCTAAGGTTTCCGTAACATATGTGCACTCTGATCCAAGATAATGCCGTGTAACATATTGTGCTTTTTTACAACTTTCTTTCCATGCACCCGCACATGTCGTGTTTTTTTTCATTCACAAATCCAGATGGGGAGGATGGAGTGCCTGGGACCAGCAAAGAAAGGTCATTGAACTGCACCCCAGTTGAATTTTAAGATACTTTGAATGATGTATTAGTTTTCATTGGTTTAAATATTTTATCTATTTATGCTTTTTGTGTTTGTATTTGCTGTTGTTCCCCGCCTCGATCCAGAGGGAGAAGCAGGTTATAAATAAATAAATAAATAAATAAATTATTGTTGTTGTTGTTGTTGTTGTTGTTGTTGTTGTTATTCCAGCATCCCTACTTACAGAGGCCTGCTCGCCAGGCACATGGGAAATGGGGCTTGCTCCTGAGCTCTCTAACACACTCCATCTGTCTGTACGAGTGGCCCCCACTCTCTCTGCAATCAGGTATGGAGTCAGGGCACATCTTTTTAAATGGCTTTTTTTCAAGTATTGTTATGGTTTATGGACATTTACTTGGTCTTTGTTTTATGCTTGTTATATGCACTTGCTTCGTCTATTGGCAACATATGATTTATAGGTTCCGATGTAAGATCTGTATGCATCTACATGACATTTTTCATTATGCATCTTAAGTAGTAAGGCTTTGGGGCTCACCTTTTGCAGCATGGGAGTCCTGTTGCACTCTCCCCAAGGTATATATCATTTTCCAGTACATTTGAGTCGGATGCATTTGCCTCCTTGACATTTACAATATGCTACTTAGACTGAACTACAGCTCAACACCCATCATCCCCAACATCCATCACCCTCTTGGCATGATCTGTTGTTATTACAGGTTAGAAGTAGAGTGTGGGAAATGTGTTTCAGAGGGAGGCGCCTTGCTACTCAATCTAATGATGTACCTGTAGTTTTCTGAACTTTCCCTTTCTGTTCTTTGAAGGAGAGCATAGGGTTAGTCCAGGCTTCTCTCAATGACACTGCAGCAATCATTTGTTTATTATTTAATATTATTATGATTTTTATTTCCTGATTTCATTCATAAACTGTATCAGTTGCTTCTACAATGGTAATATAGAAATGTAATAAATAAATAAATACCCAAACCAATGCTACTAGGTCAACATTATTATTTCCAGCATGCTAGTTTATGGAATGTGTAGTTTACAGCTATACCTTTCCCTACCATTCCCTTCGAATAACTATGCTTACTATATGTCAACATGTGGCTTTATAGGAACCGAATTAGGATGCAAATGTTTTTGCATGATGCTTTTCATTATGTATATAAAGTAATCAGGCTTTGGGGCTCACCTTTTGCAGCACTGAACTCCTGTTTCACATTGCCCAAAGAAGTTACCATCTCCATGACATGTGTCTTGGGTGCATTTGCCTCCTTGAAATTCACAGAATGCTTCTGGATCTCTAGAGAAACAGGAAATACATGAAACAAAATGTATGCCAGCAAGCCAAGAAATTGAAGCTTTTCGGTCACTAGACCAGGATGGAAGCCTCGTACATCTGTGAACTGGCAAAGTGGGAACTTGGAGAACCCCATGAAAACTTACTAATTTGATTTTTTGGAAAAAAAAATGAACATTTTCTTCTTCTACCAAAGAAGTAATGTGGTCAGCATATCCAATTCTGTTACTTACACTGGCATCCTATTCCCATTACACTGAACCAAACTGGGGTTACTTCTGAGCAGATAATACACAATTGTGCTGGAAGTATTCATTTTAGTGCTTGCTATAATTATTGAGCCTGAGCATGTACTATTTTGATTACGATGATTCAGTCTATATATTTTGAAGAAAGCCTTTGGGACTATACCAAGACATGTGCTTATAGCAGTGATGGGTCAACACCTGATTTTCACCATCAGGGAGATTCTTCAACTGCCACCTTCAAGCTTAGCTTTCCGCATTCCCTTTGTCAAATTGCACACCTTCTTGGTTATGGACAAATTGGAAACGTGAACATTTTGAACAGGAAAAATGTGCTTTAAAAAACACACCCACCCACCTAAATGCACACTTTTTCCCATAGAGTAACGCACAAAAAATGTGATTATTTATAAAAATTTGGGTTTTTAAAAATGCATGAAATGAAATACTTCTTCACACAGTACATAATTAAACTTCGGAATTTGCTACCACAATGGCATTATCCAAATACAATCAATCAATTCGTAAGTAAACAACACAAGTTAACTGAATCAAGCCCGCATAATTTCCAGCATACCAGCTTATGGAATGCAAGGTTTTCAGCTATACTTATTCCCTTCCCCTATCAAGATCTTCCTATCTATGTTTCCTAGATGCACCTGTTGTATCTATTTGCAAGGTATCATTTATAGACCCCTACTTAAGATATGCATACTTCTCCATCATATTTTTTTTTGCTATGCATATGAACAAGTCAAGATTTGGGCGCTCACCTTTTGCAGCATTGAAGTCCTGTTGCACACTCCCCAAGGGAGATTTCATATTCCGTACATTCTGATCGGGTGCATTTGCCTCCTTGGAATTTACAAAATGCTACTGGATCTCTAGAGAAACAGGAAATACACAAAACAAAATGCATGCCAGCAAGCAAGAAATTGAAGCTTTTCGGTCACTAGTACATCTGTGAACTGGAAAAGAGGGAGCTTGGAGAACCCCATGTACCCCATCATTTTCACCATGAGTGAGTTTCTTCAAACACCACCTTCAAGCTTAGCTTTCCTCATTTCCTTTGTTGAATTGCATTGTTATTTGCAAATGGGAAAAGTGAACATTTTGAACAGGAAAAATGTACTTTAAAAAAAAAATACGCACTTTTTGCCGGTAGAGTAATGCTTTGAAATGTGATTATTTTTAAAAATATGGATTTTTTTTTTTAAAAAAAGTCAAGTACATAAAACAAAATGCTTCTTCACACAACACATAGCTAAGCTTTGGAATTTGCTACTACATGATTACTTTACTTGCTTCCACAATGACATTATACAGATGCAATCAAGCAATAAGTAAGAATATAACCCAAATCAATTGAACCAGCTTGCACAGCCCTGCATGTAACTACAGTTACCTGCCCTGAACACTATTTTTACTAGAAATTTGTGGCATAAATTTAATAAATAGGTAAGTAAATGCATTATCAATACCACTTATATACTGCCTTGTCTGTGAAAAGCCATGTATTTCATTCTTGATTTCAGCTCCATAATGCTGTCCATGCAATATCACCTGAATGATTTACCTTTTACAGCAGGCAACATCTTTCTCACACAAGCCATAGAAAATATGATCTTCACCACAATGAGATCTTGTGCACTGAGCACCAAATTTTGCACACGTTTTCTTCAATAAATATCTTTGTGTGAGACCTGTACAAGAAAAACAACAACAATGGACAGGGTGTTTCCTTTGAATCCACCTATGTTGACTTAAAGAGACACTTCCAAGCAAATGTTGAGGTTGTTTTCTCTGCCAAAACATCCAAAATTTTTTTATTAGAACAGTGAAATTTCTCAAAGTATTTTTGAAAAGCTTGACCAGGGTTGTGCATACAATGCGAAGATGAGACTGTTATTCTAGTTCACCCTTCCATCAAACTGGGGTCTTCCAGATATTTGGGCCTACAGTATAACCCCCAACATCTCCAACTTGCTCTGAATATTGACCCAGAGATATTCTCTATTTTTCTTCAGTATTCCTTTTTAATTGCCCCTTGAAATAACTCATACCTGGACCTATCAGAAGTGACAAGAACAGAAGCGTAGAAAGAAGGCCAAAGAATTTCACACACATTCTCACTCATCTGTTCTGGCTCAAAATCATTGATAATCTTCTTACTGGGACCTGTAGAAGAGATGATGAATAGAAGCTCAGAATTCTATGCCAATGTCCTGATTTGTTAATCAGTTGAAGAGGAAGGACCCTTTGTGGAATCAGGGATCTTGAGACTCCAGGATCCAAAGGAGGACATGTTAGAGCTTTGTCACTTCCTGGAAGCAGGTCAACTGGTTGATGCTTTGGAATTGAGGTTCGACGAGTATGGTTTGCTGCCCTCAAGAGTGAGTTTACATCTTAACCAAGAAGAGAACATGCCTAATTGATTTAGTGGGGGCTGGTCAGGAGGGGGTCGTCAGAAAGCTGTGATATTCTTTCAACGAATTTCAGTTTGTGGAGTGAAAGGAAGTGATCCTGAAGAGCCCTCGAGGAGTTTGGAGAGAAATAAAAAGACATTTGCTCATCTTAGTTTCAAGCCTCAGTTTGAGGTTTTCTTTGGGACCTTTGAAGTATTAAGCAGTTTTTAGAGGCAAGCGTTACATAGGCCTATGATATCAGGAATTTAAGGTTGAAGTGGTCTGCCTCATTCACATAATTACAATGTTCCTTCTTATATGGCGGGGGGGTTGTACTTCTTTCTCATTTGCTCCTGTTAGTTTATTATTTCACTTGGGATGGGCAGGCTCCAGACAAACTAATAGATTTTAGGTTAAAGTATATGCTAAAGCAATTTTTGTTTCTTTGTTTAAAAATATAATTCCTGGGGTTTTAGTGTCTGATTATATGTACTCATATATACATAGGTCTGTGTATTTTCATGGTTATTTGAATGTTATATGAAATGGGTTCCACAAAGTGTTCCTGAAGTAACTCTAATCAGTCTTCTCCCCCTCACATCAAACTAGGGATGTGTATCGTATCGTTAAAATGTCTGATAATGATATGATAAGGTCATTATCGGACATCCGATTAACGAAAACGATATGATAGAAAAACCTCTGATGAATATCTGAACCGATAATTTTCAGCCTTATATCAGATTATATAGTTTTATATAAATAAACCTATAACTTCTGTATTTTAAAAGTTAGAGGCTTGAAACTTGGTCACAGTGCTTCTGGGGTGAGCCTAAGTATGTGTATGAAATTTGAGATCGATCCCTCCAACCCTCAATTTTATATAAATTTATTAAAGATCGTTTCAGTTCTGACAGGTCAGAATGATAGCTCGCCACATTCGTTCATTCAGACCTATCAAAAAGTTGCACAGGCTTAAAAAAATTCATATAAAATATAGGGGTGGAGGGATTGATCTGAAATTTAGCAAATATGTATAACAACATGTGCTGGACATATGTATGAAATTTGAGATCAATCCCTCCAGCCCTCGATTTTATATGAATTTATTAAAGATTGTGCAACTTTATTTGGAGCTGGTTGACCGGGCCTCCAAGTTGTTGTCTTGTTGTCTGCTTTATTCCCCATAGGTTTGCATTGGGGGAAACGCGTGCATAACTTTTTTATTTGAAACGATAATAACATGAAACTTGAGGAGCCAGGACTTGCAAAATCCAATCTGCAGTGACCAAAAAGCTTCATGTCTCTATCTTTTCAAATTAAAAAGTGATAGGGTGTCCCCCAAAAGCCCCACTCCCCTGCTGTAACTTCTTCATTTTTAAAGATAAAAACTTGAAACCTGGGGGACATTGAAGATGGGATCTGGCTGGTCATTTGTGAAAAAAATCAGAGCAATTGCTCGAAGCCTCGATTTTCTATGGGTTTTTTTAAAGAATGTGCTCATTCTGAAAGCTGGTTGACCGGGCCTCACCTTTCAGAATGAATACAATCTTTTAAAAAAATCACCAAAGATAGGGGTGTGCAACACTGGAAATTCAAATCTGTTTAAACCCAAGAGGATTTTGCAGTGCTTCCATTCCAATTAGTGGCAGTGGACTATAGCAGATATCCTCTTCCAATTCCAGAAATGCTTTGCAAACTTTTCAGGTCCTGTAATTTGTGCAAACGGTGCTTTGTGAAAACTGGATATTTTTTCTGGCTCTTTAAATTTGTGCAAGGGGGGCTGTATTATTATTTTTTAAAAAACAAAATATTGTTTTCATCCGTGCTCTTGTGCATATGGACATGATTGTAAGCCTGCCTGCTCCACGAAGGCATAACAGGAGGAGGGCCTTCCTTGCTGTGGCACCCCTGCTGTGCAATGAGCTCCCTAGAGAGATTTGCCTGGCACCTACATTATGCTCTTTTCGATGCCAGGTGAAGATCTTTTTATTTTCCCAGTATTTTAACAGTGTATCATCTTAGTCTTTTAACTTTGCAGATGTCAATCTGTATTTTAAATCTGTGTAAAATCTCTGCATTGCTGCTCCGTTTTATCTAGGCTGACCATATGAAAAGGAGGACATGGCTCATGTCACTTTAGCAGTTGTAGAGAAAAGGGAATTTCAGCCAGTGTCATTTGTATGCAATTAGTTCCTGGTGAAATTCCCTCTTCATCACAACAGTTAAAGTTGCAGGCACTATACTAGAGTGACCATATACAAAAGAGGGCAGGGCCCCTGCAACTTTAACAGTTGTGATGAAGAGGGAATTTCACCAGGAACTAATTGCATACAAATGACGCCGGCTGAAATTCCCTTTTCTCTACAACTGTTAAAGTTACATGAGCCCTGTCCTCCTTTTCATATGGTCAGCCTAGTTTTATCCTGCTTGTGCTTTTCTATCATACTTTGATATTGTGTTATTTATTTTAATTCTTTGAAATTTTGTGAACTGCCCAGTAAGCTTCGGCTTTTGGGCGGTTTAGAAATGCAGTAAATAAATAAATAAACAGTCCCCTCTTGAAAATGTCGGTTTCAACCTCTCCACACATTGCTTCAGTTAGCCTAGCTGAGCAGTCTTCCATACCTATGAAAGAACTTGTTAATTTCATCCACCACTTCTGAAAAGAAAATTTACATCCAAGAGGGGGATATGCCTCTGGGGGCTACAGAGTGAACAGGCAGACTTATGATGGTGTGCTTATGCACAAGATCCCTTATTTGCCCTGATTTAAATGGCCTTTTTGTTACAATCCATTAGAACAGGTGGATGTGGTTAAAGTAGGGTGACCATACGAAACGGAGGACAGGACTTCCATATCTTTATCAGTTGTAGAGAAAAGGGAATTTCAGCAGGTGTCGTTTGCATGCATGCAGCACCTGGTGAAATTCCCTCTTCATCACAACAGTTCAAGCTGCAGGAGCCTGGCTCTCTTTTGTATCTGGTCACTGTAGTATAGCTCCTGCAGCTTGAACTGTTATGATATAAGATTGCATCTTCAAACACTTTTCTAAATTCTACATAGAAAACAGGAGGGGGTGTTTATTACTCATTCTGTGGACATAAACATTGCTCATTGTTTGACTTGGGTTCATCACTTCTCTTTAGAATCTAGTTCTTGGTATAATTCCCAGGGGAGTAGCTGTATTAGTCTGTGGCATGCAAGGCACCTGAGAGAAAAGCATGCTTCATTCTGCATTCTTCTTTTATTATTCTTTATACTTGAACTACACAGGGAGAATACAGTTGAATTGATATCAAGAAGCTCAACTCTTTCAGGTGTGCTTTAAATCAATATTTTATCACACTACAACTGTTAGTTCTCTTATCAGTGCCAGGGTGTTGATTAGGCTGACCATCTGAAAAGGAGGACAGGGCTCCTGTAACTTTAACAGTTGTAGAGAAAAGGGAATTTCAGCCAGTGTCATTTGTATGCAATTAGTTCCTGGTGAAATTCCCTCTTCATCACAACAGTTACAGTTGCAGGCACTATACTAGAGTGATCATATACAAAAGAAGGCAGGGCCCCTGCAACTTTAACAGTTGTGATGAAGAGGGAATTTCACCAGGAACTAATTGCATACAAATGACACTGGCTGAAATTCCCTTTTCTCTACCACTGTTAAAGTTACAGGAGCCCTGACCTCCTTTTCATATGGTCAGCCTAGTGTTGATCAATACTGCATTATGAATGGTTATAGAAATCAGTTTACATATATCTTAATATGGTTCTTATTGTCAGTGTTCATTCCCCTCTGACCTCACTGGTTAAAAAAAAGACAAAAAATATTTTACTTATACTCCATGTATATGTATATGTATGTGTGTCCCAATTCAGGCTCTGATACATGAAAATGACATATGCCATAAATATATTAGCCTTTAAGGAGTCAAAAGACTCTGTTGTTTTTGATACAGGCATTGTCTGGTTATGATATTGCTTTCTTATTTCATTTTATTATTAGTTTCCAGGCAAAGTATAAAGTGTTGGTTATTACCTTTAAAGCCCTACATGGTTTGGGTCCAGGTTATCTGTGGGATCGCCTTCTTCCATATAATCCGCCCAGCACACTCAGGTCCTCTGGGAATAATTCACTTCAATCAGCCAGAACTAGGCTGACGAGTGTAACCAAGAGGACCTTCTCTTCTGTCGCTCCCAGACTGTGGAATGGCCTGCCGGGAGAGATTCGACAATTCAGCAGTCTTCTTGAATTTAAGAGAGCCGTGAAGACTGATCTCTTCTGCCAGGCCTACCTAGTTGAATTTTAAGATGTTTTAATAATGTATTAGTTTGATTTGTTTTTAATGTTTTATCTATTTTATGGTTTTTGTATTTATATTTATTGTTGTTCCCCGTCTTGATCCACGAGGGAGAGGCGGGTAAGAAATAAATAAATATATTATTATTATTATTATTATTATTATTATTATTTATTTTGCTTTTTTTACTGAGGAAAAGTAATTTCAACTGATAGTGACCTTACATGTCACAAATGTAACCAATTTTATGGTTTTTGTATTTATATTTATTGTTGTTCCCCACCTTGATCCAGAGGGAGAGGCGGGTAATAAATAAATAAATATATTCTTATTATTAATTATTATTATTATTTTGCTTTTTTATTGAGGAAAAATAATTTCAACTGATAGTGACCTTACATGTCACAAATGTCACCAACAAACAGAAACCTTATAATTGCTGGATACAAAGTCACAAATCCAAGAACATAAGAAGGCCAGAAGAGAATGAAACTACTTACCTCCTTTTCAAGTAACCAGGAGAATCTGTGTTCTGGTTTGGACTCAGTTGTTATAATGAGATTTGTGTGTGTACATGTACGCTTTTGAATTTTTGATCACAGAGATATTCTTTGCTGCTGCAAAGAACCAATTTGCCAAGAACATTTTGTCTGCCTCAGCCTTCTGAATGGCCCAAGTGTGCTTAAGTAATTTTAGGACAGTAATATCTCATAAAACCCTGGGATCACCATGTGCATGTGGGAGTTATTACTAGGGATGTGTATCGTATCGTTAAAATGTACAATAACAATACGATATGCTCTTTATCATGCATGCGTTTAACGATAACGATACGATAGAAAAACCTCCGATAAGCCCGATCCCCACCCAGCCGGAATGTCTTGGGAGCGGTTGGATCTTGCGGGCGGCAAGATGAAAAGAAATAAGACTATACACATACAAGGCATGCGTGTAGCCTAGCATGGATGTGGGGCCAAGCCTATAAAGGCTCGCCCTGCGTGGCCATCCAGCCTCTTCTTTTCTGGCTCTGGCGTAGAGAAGAGGCAGCAGTAGAGTTGAGAGTTGAGAGAAAGTGTACGGCCACGAGGCCTCGTGACCGCACTCTTATACTGGCGACGGGAAAAGACAAAGGTGGAGAGAAGAGACAGTGTGCAGCTGCACACTCATCAAGAGAGCTGGGGCTGGGAGGCTTCCCTGTCCCAACGGATTGGAGTTTTTGAGGGTTGGGTTAGAGGAGAAAGCAGCCTACCTTTCTGTCAGCCCTGTTTGGGCGGCAGCTGGTGGTGGGGCTTCGGGGGGGGGCTTTCTTTGCACCCCCCTTTTTTCACAGTTTAGCTCTCAGCGCCCCTCCCTCAAGTAAGCCACAGAGGGTGCCCACGGGCATCAGCTTGGGGAAGCATGATCTGGCTGGATCATTTCTAATTCTTACCCCTCAGCATCCAGTGTGGGGCTAAAAGGCAGAATCTGCTGGAGTGCCGGGGCTATAGCCAGGCCTCTACTCAGTAGGCTTCCACGTTAGCAGCCCTGGGGATTGGTAGGCCACAGTTAGGCCCCTCCCCGGTGTTTGGGCCCGGTTTTGGTCTAGCAGCCATTTCGTGGACACAAGCCATTTTAACTGGAGCAAAGAGACTTTTGTAGGCAGCAGCCAATTTAAGGAGGCTTCATTTAGGAACTGGGCAGCTGGGCCTTTATAGCAGCCTACTAGACTTAGTGAGCCACAGTCAGGTGCCCTCCCCCAACTGGGCCGACTTTAGGATTGTTGGCCATTTTGTGGACCACAGCTGAAGGTAGGCTGACCAGATAAAATCCAGGTCAGGGCTCATGTAACTTTAACAGTTGTAGAGAAAAGGGAATTTCAGCCAGTGTCATTTGTATGCAATTAGTTCCTGGTGAAATTCCGTCTTCATCACAACAGTTAAAGTTACAGGCACTATACTAGAGTGACCATATACAAAAGAAGGCAGGGCCCCTGCAACTTTAACAGTTGTGACGAAGAGGGAATTTCACCAGGAACTAATCGCATACAAATGACACTGGTTGAAATTCCCTTTTCTCTACAACTGTTAAAGTTACATGAGCCCTGACCTGGATTTTATCTGGTCACCCTACTGAAGGACATTATTGGCGGCCATTTTGGGGAGTGAATTGCTAATTAATCTATAAATTATCTTGTTCTTTGCATTCTTTCACTGCCTCATAGCTGAAGCATCTGGGTGACATTATTATAAATTTGCATTTATATAGTGACCCATAGCCGAAGTTATATGGCTGGTTACAAAGTGGCATAAATAAAATTGAAGCTTGAGAAGCTAGAGAGTTATGCCGCCTAAGAAGGGTGCGGGTGGGAAGAAGGGCAAGAGTAGGGCTCAGTGCCCGCCAGCCAAATTCCCCACAGTACAACCCTATGCTTCCTCTGATGAGGAGGCACCTGATACGACGATAGTATTAAAGTGCATTATAGCCCTAGAACAAGATAATTCAAGGCTTAAACTGCAATTGGTAGGAGCCAAGGGTCCCAGCTGAGGTGTAGGGCACTCATCTAGGAAGGCAGTGGATAAATCTTGGTTTCCCATTTCAGAAATTATGGCCCAGTTGGGGATTTTGAAATGCATGTAGAGCAAACGATGACTTCAAAGGAACCAATGCTGGAAACACAAGTCCATAATCCAGCAGCATCTATGGCTGCCACCACAATGGTTCAGGGTGAGTACAATGCAGCTCACACCCCAGGATGTCCAGGGTGGCTGCCATATGGGCCTTGGAGCATGCCTACTTGGGGGACAGGACACACGTGGCCATTTTCACAACTCATTGGGGTTGAAGAAAATGGTATAGTTGAGAGGCCAGGGCAGGAGTCCCCATCATTGGCATGCCCATCTGTTTGGCAGCCATCTATGAGCACTCCAAAGCATAGCTCAACACAAACTGCATGTAGGTTGGAGGTGAATAACACCCTTCCAATAACTCAAGTATCACAAGAGTCGCAAACAGATGGGGAATCGTTATCAATGCCCAAAAATGATGACCCTTATGCATCAGCAAAGGGGTCCAAGGTTCCTTATGGAGCAGTTTCAAATCCATTGAGCTACCATTGAGAAGATTTGGAGGGGTTAATACATAGATATATTCTCTCTGCTATTTCAAGAGGAAGAAAGTAAGGATAAGGATAAGGATAGGGACCAGGAGAGAAGTAGGAAAAGAAGGTGGACCGCAGGTGGGCGAATTGGTTAGCGGGCTATGTAATCTTTATGGGGGTGGTTCAGCAGAAACACCCAGAGAAAGAAGCCATAGTTACAAAATATTTAGATATAATATTTCAATACTACTCTGAATACCTGGGGCCAGCATGGATTGGATATGACGAAGCATTTAGGCTTAAAGCAGCTTTTAATCCCGAAATACACTGGGACGTCAGGGAGCCGGAGTTATGGATGCAATTCATGACTCCAGCTAGGTCAGTTGTAGGGGCAGGGTTCCCAGCCGGGACCACACCAGCCTGTGGACTAGCCAGGCAGGCAGTTCAATTCTGCCTACTATGCTGGGAATTTAGTTCCAAAGGCAGTTGTGCTAGGAATCCCGGTAGATTCCAACATGAATGCTCCACATGTGGTGGAGCGCATCCATTTACTGGGTATCCCAGGTTCAGAGGAGCAAGAGGCTTCCGTGTGCCCATTCAGGGAAGTAAGCCTAATGTTCCAGGCCCTATGCCAAAAGGGCCCCAGTCCAATTAAAATGGACATATTGGCTTCCCTGCTGCATATGTACCCACTCATGGAGGATGCATCATTTTGTTTGAAGGTTTGTTACTTGGGTTTAGAATCCCCCTTTTTAGGAGTGCGTGAGCATAGCCTTGCTAGGAACCAGGCTTCCGTGTCTGGGTTTCCAGAAGACCATCCTGCAGTCTCCCGAGGGAAAAAATTGGAAACACTTAGTAAATTAATTTCCCAGACACGTTTGTTATGGAAGATTACCCTTCAGCAGCTGCAGGAGCTCATGGGACATCTGAATTTTGCTTGCCCAGTTATAGCTCTGGGAAGGGCCTTTGTAGGGCATCTGTGCAATGCAATGGAGGGGGGGCAAGACGTCCCCTTCATAGTAACTGGGTATCTGGGGAAATGAGAGCTGATTCAGAAGTTTGGGAGAGCTTCTTGGCCCACTATAATGGAGTTTCCTTCTGGCGAAAGGAATTGCTGTTGGAAGCTCAATCACGGGTACATTTGACGCCTCGGGCTCTTTGGGTTTTGGTAATTTTCCAAAACCATTGGTGCACACAGCAGTGCCGCAATGTTGGAAAGAGAGCATGAATTGCTGTAATTTAACAATTTTAGAGCTTTTTCCCCATTGCGGTGGCACTGTGGCTTTGGGCTGCCAATGCGGCGGTGCATTTCTGGTGACAACATGGCCACTGTCCAAACAGTGAATTCATTGACATCTAGGAATCCTCGGGTAGGACGTCTGGTGGGAGTCATGACTTCACGCTGCCTACAATATAATCCTACCTTTTGGCCAAGACACATTCCGGGGCTGGATAAGAGAATGGCTGACCCTTTGTCACGTAACCAGACGTTCAGGTTCTGGGAGCTGGCCCCTATGGCCAGGTTACACACAGATTCCATGTTGAGTTTTCTATGGGGTTTTGGAGAGGTGAGGCGGCGGAAGCCATTATGAGATTGGTGGCTCCCAGCACATGTGCAGCCTTGGAAAGAGCAGGTCGGGAGTTTGGCGTTTTCAGGGCTGGGTGGCAGCTTCCGGCCCTCTCTCCTATACCAATAGAGCACCTGATTGAGTTCTGTGTGGTTTACACTGCACTGGCCTGTCTACTCATACCATCAGAGATAAGATGGCTGGATTCTCATTTAGGTCAAAGGCAAATGGGTGGCCTGACGTCACATTGGGATTCTGCATCAGAAGACGCTTGAGGATGTGATAGGTTGGCTTTGCCTGCTCCTGACGTCAGCCTATTACCCCCAACTTGTTAATGGTTCAAAAGACAATGGGTATCCCTCTGTTTTCAGTATTTGAACAGGCGTTATTCCATGCCTTGGCTGTTACTGCCTTTCTGGCACATTTAGAATCGAGGAATTGCTTGCATGCTCCAAGTCAGATCAAGCAGGCGGAGCACTGCAGTGGGGAAATGTGCAGAGGTTGGAGGACAAAGTAGTCCTATGGTTACGAAGATCTAAGACTGGGCAGGGAGGCAGAGGCTCATTCATTCCATTAACGGAGACCCCACTTATGGAGCTCTGCCCAGTTGCAGTCCTGAAATGCTACTTGGCTCTCAGGAGAAGCGAGCCTGGCTTCCATTCCTGTCATTTAAACAAGTCCTTGTGACTAAATATCTGTTCTGGATGGTGGCTAAGAAGGCATTAAAGGCACTCAGTTTGGGAAATTACCATTTGCATCCATCCATTTAGGATTGGCGCAGCATCTACTGCGGCTGCGATAGGGATGAGCAATGCTAAGATTCGCGCCATAGGGAGATGGCGGTCTGGTGCCTTCAAGGCTTATGTTCGGAAAGAGGCACTCAGGAGTATATTGTAAACAGATATTTGTCCTCTGCAGAAGCATGGGAGGAGACCAATGCCTGTGAAGGTCCTCATCGGTGAACACAGCTGGATCTTGGTCCATCAGCCTCTGTCCAGTGGTTGAGGAGGCACAGCTTATGCTGGGGAGGTCTCTTCCACCTGCTGTTCAGATCTGGTAATGTGCCCGTGGTGCCCAAGGTGTTGGTGTACACTTGGGTGGGAATGACTTGGGCCTTCTAAGGGGAAGGCCCTAATTATACAAGCTAAGTTAGATTTCGAGTTCATATGGAGCCAGTAGCCAGACACTTGGTTAGTGTGGTAGTATATGCTCCCTAGAGTTCAATGGTGTGAAGGTTGGAACGCCCGCAGTGTAAATAGGGCATTTAAAATGTTACTAGGGAATTTAGGTTATTCTTTCGTGACCAGCGGGGAGTAGCCATCCCACACCCGGATATTCCAATTGCCAGAGGGGATTTATGCAGGGCAAACGGAGTTCACCTCTCCGATGCAGGGAATGACATTGTGGGAATGGGGGAGGCAGTTCTACCAACCCCTGTGTTCAACAAGTGGCTCGCCCTGATTGGCAGGATAGTTGCCTGAGATAAATAAGAGAGATTCCCACACATTCACACTCAGATCCATGGAGGGGAGAATATCCATGTTAAATAAAGAGGCCCTAGTTATCCCACGCTCTGGTGTCCCTGTCTTATTTCTCGTGTTTTCTTCTCCACTCACAAATATCCAATCCGATAATTTTCAGCCTGATTATATCGGATTATCAGACTGCAATTTGAATAAACCTATAACTTCTGTATTTTAAAAGTTAGAAGCTTGAACCTTGGTCACAGGGTTATGGGGTATGCCTAAGTATGTGTATGAAATTTTAGATCGATCCCTCTAACCCTAGATTTTATATGAATTTATTAAAGATCGTTTAAGTTCTGACAGGTCAGAATGACAGCTCATCTCGTGCGTTCATTCAGACCTGTCAAAAAGTTGCAGGATCTTTCAAAACTTCATCTAAAATCGAGGGTTGGAGGGATCGATCTCTAATTTCATACACATGTCTAGCACATGTTGCTACATATATATGCCAAATTTCAGATCAATCCCTCCACCCCTGTATTTTATAAAATTTTTGAAAGATCATGCAACTTTTGATCTATCAGAACTTAAACACGCTTTACTAAATTCATATAAAATCGAGGGTTGGAAGGATCGATCTCAAATTTCATTCACATACTTAGGCATACCCCATACGCATGAGGCCTTCGCAGCTGCCCTCCCACCTCCATCTCAATCTGGGATCCTTCCAAACTGCAATCCTTTCATCTGCATCCCAAATTCAGTCATTGATGCTTCCCTCTTAACATTAGACATGCATATTTAAAAGGCCCTATAGCATGTGAGTTGGGCTAACTGTGTAGATCTTTCACATGGGAAAGTCCAACGTGCAACCTGCCTACATGATAACAGGCCTTTGAAAATTGAAATCCCTTATATTCATAATAATTGCATGTGTCCCAAGCTTGGATAGGTATCCAATGAACTTTGTTATTCAATTTGAGATTGATTACCAGTGCTGGCACAATCTGCATGACTTCTTTTCTCAATCCTGTTAGCTTAGCTACATTTCCTTCAAGACTCATGTAATGTGCCCTCACATGCTCAAATATGCATTGCAGGAAGGCTCTCTTCATAGATAACATTTTAACCTGGCTGATACTTTCTGGATGAACACCACATGATATGCCCTGGAGAGGTCACATGGCCAGTCTAGGAAGCATCCACCATCCTTCAATGCTATCTGTGAACACAGCAGCAATGCTCCAAGCACAAAAAGAGCTTTCTCACTACTGAGGTTCAGCAAGGATTCCAGGGTGCCATTTTATGCTCATATACAGATAGGTAATGGGAAATGAACATCATGGAGACAGCCCGCATAGAAACAGCCAATCAGGAAGGAATGCATAACATAGGCTGATCATATGAAAAGTAATACAGGGCTCATGTAACTTTCACAATTGCAGAGAAAAGGGAATTTCAGCCGGCGTTATTTGTATGCAATTAGTACCTGGTGAAATCCCCTCTTCATCACAACAATTAAAGTTGCAGGCACTATACAAGAGTGACCAGATACAAAAGAAGGCAGGGTCCCTGCAGCTTTAACTGTTGTAATGAAGAGGGAATTTCATCAGGTACGACTAGCATACAAATGATCCCAGCTGAAATCGCCTTTTCTCTACAACTGTTAAAGTTACATGAGGCCTGTCCTCTTTTTCATATGGTCAGCCTAGCGTAACATGGTGATGCATGACATCATGACACATTCTATGATTCCAAACTACAGCTCCTAAAATGTGCAGCTTGATATTGCACATGTGCAAAAACTCATGTACACAGAAGGAGATCTGGATTTAAAAGAGAACTATCATCCAAGATTGCATGGATGATAGTTCTCTTTGATTCCCCCCTAAATTTGATCCATGAAAAGTACAGGGAAATAATAGTTGTGGAACTATCAATGAAAAAAAGGTACCAATTTCAAATTTACTAAGAGTATTGGGTCAATATTAACAATATTAAACCTTCCTTTATCTCCTTGGAAATCACTGATGAAAAAAAAAAACTAGAAACAGGAGTAAGCTGAAATGATAAAATCTGGTAGGAAAATAACATTTTAGGCATAAGGAATTTTTTTTGGAGCAAAATAATATAATAGCGGAGCCTGCTTTTAGTAGCCGCCGGCGCCGGACGGGAGCAGACGGGCTGGGAAGGTAAGGGCCCCCCTCCTCCCCTCCGCGCCCCCCCTGCTTACCTTCCCGGCCCGTCCGCTCCCGTCCGGCGCCGGCGGCTACTAAAAGCAGGCTCTGCGGCCTGCTCTAGAGTAGCGCGCCGGGTGATGACATCACCCGGCGCGCCACCCTGGAGCAGGCCGCGGAGCCCGCTGGTAGTAGCCGCCGGCGCCGGACGGGAGCGGACGGGCTGGAAAGGTAAGCGCCCCCCTCCTCCCCCCCCGCTGTCCACTTTCACCCGCTGGCGCCCGCCAATGGAAGCGGCGGTGGGCGCCAGTGGGTGCCCGCCGATCCGCCGATCCGCCGAACCGGTTCGGAGCCTTTTCGGAGCAGTTCGGATTGGATCAGCCGATCCAGCTGTCGGATCGGAAATCGGATAATTTATCTGATTTCTCACTGGACCGGACTCGGATCGTGGAGCGGGTCCGATCCAGTGCACATCCCTAATAAAAAGGCTCATTGTCAAAAGATCTTCTACATCTAAAAACAACAGTAAGATAATTCTCTTAGTACAAGCGCAATATCTATAGTATGTGGGCTATTTCTCTTAATATCACATGTGTGTTGTTGTTGTTGTTGTTTCTTACATTTTACAATCTTTTCATTTGTTTATGATTTTATTTTCTGATTTTGTTGTCTCTGAGACCGTTTATGAACAGAATCAGAAAATAAAATGGCAATATAGAAATGCAAGGAATAAATAAATAATTAAATAATGACTGAAACCAATGGGAGCATCAGCATAATTTTCCAGCATATTAGTTTATGGAATGTGTAGCTGACAGCTACCATAACCTTCAAATAACTAAGCTTGCTATATGTCAACATGTGGTTTTATAGGAACCAACTTAGGATATGAATGTTTCCGCATGACATTTTTCATTATGTATATTAAGTAATCAGTCCTTGGGGCTCACCTTTTGCAGCATTGAACTCCTGTTGCACACTGCCCAAAGAAGATTCACATTCTCCAAAGCAGATAAACCATGAGGACAGGGTAGAGAATATGATATGCAGAGGTGACTGTGGGGTTGTAGAAAACTGATCATGAACAACTTAGGGCCACCTACTTCTCTTTTTTTGTTTAGAGCAGCCCTTCCCCAACCTAGTGCCCTCCAAAGATGTTGGACTACAACTCCCATCATTGCAAGTCAGTATGTCCCATGGTCAGGAATGCTGGGACTTGTCATCTCAAAAATCTAGATATGCAATTTGATATGCAGTGGTGACTGTGGGGTTGTGGGAAATGATGATGAACAACTTAGGACCAGCTACTTTTCATTTCTTAGAGCATCTCCTTATGTTGAGAGTTGCAACCCAACACATCTGACAGGCACCAGGTTGGGGAATGTTGTTCAAGAACAAGGGAAGGCAGAATGTAGATCTCCAGATGTTTTGGAATTCAACTTGTAAAAGCCCCTATCAGCATGGGCATTTATCAGGAATGCCGCGAGTTGATGTCCAAATCATCAGGATAAATCTATTTTCTGCCCACATCTGTACTAAAGTATAATGTTTTCCAGCATTAAGATATGTGATCAATCAAGGAACTACAAAAGAGCTGCATCACTTTAAATAAACTGTCAAAACCAAATGAAACAACAATGAATGAATCTTGAATATCTAATCTAGATAGCCCTTCAGACATCAACATTAGTTTTCAATTCATGGCATAGGATGTCTGTTTCTTGAATATCAGATAAAAGATTTCTCTTACTTGTTCAGCAGTGTGAGATCAAAGGCAGAGCTACTACCTAATACTTTCATGCGTAAGTATTATTTTAAAATCAAGTATGAATTGATTTTTGTCTTTCCCATAACACATAACATGGGAGTTACAGTGCAACACATCTGGAGAGTACCAGCCTGGAGAAGGTTGACTCCTATACATGTCTTCTCAGAAGCCAGTGCCATTGAATTCACTAGGGCTTTCTCCCAAGAGTATAGGATTGCAAACTAATCTCATCTGAAAGGTGTTCAAGACAGCCAAACTAAACCTCTTCTGCTCCGCTGTCACTTTGATGAGATGATGTATTGTGGAGGGATTGTGGGGAGTGAACAGTATATTTTTTATCAATACATTTTAAGAAAAAAAAACTTGGTTCTTTGAAAGGCAGGATATTGACCAAAAGTTGGAAGTGCCTGGCACATGCTCTGGTTCTACATCTGTAATGAATAGTGCTCCTTTTGTTATCAAGAGTGCTGCTATATGCAAGATGTGTGTGAGAGAAAAGTATTGGGCAGACCCTGTATTTGGTAAGGGTATGACACAGCATTCCCCATCCTGCTGCCCTCCAGGTGTTTGAGATGACAAGTCCCAGCATTCCTGACCATGGGACATACTGACTTGCAATGATGGGAGTTGTAGTCCAACACCTTTGGAGGGCATCAGGTTGGGGAAGGGCTGCTCTAAACAAAAAAAGAGAAGTAGGTGGCCCTAAGTTGTTCGTGATCAGTTTTCCAGAACCCCACAGTCACCTCTGCATATCATATTCTCCACCCTGTGGAGAATATGGCCTGGGTGTGGCGATCATCTGACGCCACCCGCCAGACATTAGGGGTGTGCATCGGATCGAATCCGATCCACGATCCGAATCCAATCCGCCCCAAAATTGGAAGAATCTGATCCAATCTGATCCGATCCGACCAACCCTCCAATCCAATCCAATCTGCCGAGGTCCGATCCGGATCGGAAAAAATCAGAAAATCGGATGCCATTTTGAATTTCTCCACATTAGACATACCACTTTGGTTCACATGTGTCATAAATTTTAGAAGCATAGATTCAAGCATGTAGTGGCAAGGTATTTTTTGAAAAATGAGGAAGGGAATGCCTATAACTTTTTTATTTTAAAAGTTAGAAGTCTGAAAGTTGCTCACTTTGTAGATGGGCTAGGGGTAGTTATCTGTCACAAATTTCAGAAAGCTAGGTCCAGGCATTTGGTGGCTACGAATTTTTTTAGATTAAAAGTTACAACAACACGGAGTTTTGACAGATAAAAGAGGGAGGGGGAGGAGGGGGAGGGGGGTGCAATTGACAGCCCAAGCCTCTGTGGAAAAACAAGTCTGTGCCATGAACAAATCTGTCTGTAAAAATATAAACAATAAATATTCAATGTGCATCACAAATGCATGAAAGTTCACAAAGAAATAACTGAATTGGGCACAGAATCTTGTTTGAATTGAAATGTAAAGGTCAACACACACACAAACACACACCTGCTCCAAATGTGAAAGAATTGGATAACAATTGGATAAATACTGAAGGGCCTAATAGGCAGGAGTGTTGCAATGGTGTCAGCAAAATATTTCTCTTTCGGAGAAACAATGGAAAGTGCCATATTGAAACTGAGGCAGAGTGAAAAGGCCCAGTGCAGAACTCTGTATGCTCCTCAACCACCTCCGAGACTTATCTTGGTTTCTTTGTGGCACTGCCCAGCTGGGCTCATCAACATGACCGTGGTGAAGAGCACAAGAAAAGTCATGCTGGATCCGGCCAATCTTGTCCAGCATTCTGTTTCCAGCACCCTGGAGTCTGGTAGACATCCCCCCTCCAATGTCTGTCACTCCAGAGCCCACTTGCCAAGCAAGGACCAGTGGCTCCATGGTAGAGCAGATACTTTTAATTAGGGAAGTGTATCGTATCGTTAAAATCACCGATAACGATACGGTATGCTCTCTATCGTGTCTCTGTTTAACGATAACGATACGATAGGAAATCATAAGGAATAAAACGAAAATTATCGGAAAGGATAGAAATTCCAACGATAATTATCATATTTAATTGTGTTATCGGAAGACGCTTTCTCTGTTGCCGCCACATGGATGGAGCTAGAAGGTGGAGTGTGCTTGATGAGACTGACGGTTTCAGTGACCAATCGTGCAGCAAAGATTCCAGCAGGAGCCAATCACAATGTTGGAGGAGGGCGGGTAGCCCCGCATAAAACCCCCACACTTGGTGTTCCAGGTTCTGTTGGGAGTTAGGCATTGAGGGGAGAAGGGTGGATTTGTTGGAGCTCTGTCCTGGCTCCTGGTTCTTGGTGGTGAATTGTTGGAGATTCATTGTAATCTCTTGCATCTTTGAGTCTCTCAGGTTCATTTGGCTGTGCGTTGCTGCCTGTGTGTTTGAGACATTGAGTTATATATTTTTTTATTTTTATAGCACGTTTTCTGGTTGGGGTTAGGTACTTAGCATGAGTGGGGGTACTGTGACTGAGGGGGAGTGTGTTTGTCCTCTGCCCTGTTGAACTTTCTTCAAAAAATAAAACAGAAATATATTATACTTTTAAAAAGAAATATTTATCTCCCTCTCTCTCTCTCTCTGGGTGTATGTGTTTGCTTGATTGACTGTGAGTGTGCTGCTGCTGTGTCTAGCCTGCTACAAAGGATCTGTGTGGTCAAAGCAGCTCATGAAGTCACAAACTGTGGGCAAAGCATACTTTTTTGTTGCAATCATTTTGTACTTTGTAGCAGTATGAAACACGGCTCGAAGACGCGCCTTGGGTGAGGTGGCTCTGGGTCTTGGAGAGATGCTGCTGCTATTGCTGCTGGGGGAAGTTTTGGGGTGCCTGACTCTCCCTCTCATACATTTTTTATTTCTTTTTGAAAGACACTGCTCCAGCCATTATGGTTCCAGTCTGGACTGGAGGGACTGCTTTAGGGAGCCTTGAGAGAGATTCCTGTATTTTTATTTTTCATCACTATGCCCCCTGGGTCTGCTCCTCGTGGAGTTCGTTAGTGAGGGACTGCAGAAGCATCCCCCTCATGCATATGTGTTGTTGTTGTTGTTTTTTGAGAATTCGGTCAGGCAATGTGCCTGCCTATGCCTGCCCAGAAGGCACTCTTATCAGTTGGCCATTATGCCTACACAGAAGGGGACTTCTATGAACTGGCAATGTGCCTACTGTAGTACCCCGTATTGTATGAACAGGGCAATGTGCCTACATGACTTCTATGAACTGGGCAATGGTAATGCATGACATCATGACACATTCTATGATTCCAAACTACAGCTCCTAAAATGTGCAGTTTGATATTGCACATGTGCAAACTCTCATGTACACAGAAGGAGATCTGGAATTAAAGGAAAACTCTCATCCAAGATTGCATGGATGAAAATGTTCTTTTCAGATGAAATAACAAATTAACTTGGGATAAATTCATCCATTGCTAACAGAACAATTGGTTTAAGTACTTCATTGTTGTTTCGGTACTGGGTGGTGATTTGTCAAGAGCTTATGAACATGCAGGAAAGGTGTTTTAAAGCAACTCATTGGGCAGGTTGATAGCTCGAGCAGTCATTTAGGGCAACTGTGAGAAGGAGCCCCACACTAAGAGCATCCCATGTAAGCTTAATGAGCTGTGAGTGGCTGTCAAAATTGAAGCCTACTAGCTTATGGGACGTATTGATTACAGTTGAACCAATTCCCTTCCCCGATCCTTACATTCTATTGCTATGATTTCTATATGCACTTCCACTGGCAATTTAATGTTTATAGTCCATACCTAAGATGTCTATATATTTGCATGGTATTTTTTCATTAGACATATAAACTAGTCAGGCTTTGGGGCTCACTTTTTGCAGCATGGAAGTCCTGTTGCACATTCTTCAAGTATTATATCATTTTTAGTGCATCCGGTTCTGGTGCATTTGCCTCCTTGCAATTTACAATATGCTACTGGATCTCTGGAGAAACAGAAAGTACAGAAAGTGAAATCCATACCTGAAAGCCAAGAAATTAAATTGCTTCCACAAGGGCAATACAAAAACAAAATTAATACATAAATAAGTAGTTGATGAGTGGATTGGATTTATTTGAGACACTAAATGCTTCAATATCAGTTCTAAAACGCTGCAATATATGTTTGATTTAAGCTATTCAGTGATGATTGATCAAATTTAAGAGGGGAATCAAAACCAATGAGGTGGAGAGAGCACAATTAAATTTCCCTTTTATATTATATTATTTTGCTCCAAAAACAATTCCTTATACCTAAAAAAGTCATTTTCCTACCAGATTTTATCATTTCAGTTTACTCCTGTTTCTTGCTTTCTTCCCATCAGTGATTTCCAAGGAGATACAGGAGGATGTAATATTTTTAATATTGATCCCATACTTGTAGTAAATTTGAAATTGACACCTTTTTTGCATTGATAGTTTCACAACTATTATTTCCCTGTACTTTTCATGGAGGGGGGACTTTATCAGATCTCTTTCAAATAAGCAGATCAAAGAATTAGGATCAAACAACCAACCACCAATCCAAGTAACACAACTTGTAATGCAATACACTTTCAAATTTGCAATTGAGTACCCTCTCTCTTTTTCATCATAGAATATCAGAGGTTTTAGTCTAGTTTTCCCCCATTCCATGTGCATTGTAAGAAAATTGTTGAGATTTACTAATTTTACACATTCAGAGAAAAAAAACGTTTTGAGAAATGGAAATAAAAAGGCCCATTGTCAAAAGATCTTCTACATCTAAAAAACAACAGTAAAAGAGTCTTCTCTTAGTTCAAGCGCAATATCTATAGTATTTGGGCTATTTCTCTTAATATCACACGTGTGTTGTTGTGGTGGTTTCTTACATTTTACAATCTTTTCATTCGTTTATGATTTTATTTTCTAATTGTGTTGTCTCTGAGACCATTTATGAACAAAATCAGAAAATCAAATGGCAATATAGAAATGCAAGGAAGAAATCAATAATTAAATAATGACTGAAACCAATAGGACTAACAGCATAATTTCCAGCATATTAGCTTATGGAATGTGTAGCTGACAGCTACCATAACCTTCATATAACTAAGCTTGCTATATGTCAACATGTGGTTTTATAAGAACCGACTTAGGATATGAATGTTTCCGCATGACATTTTTCATTATGTATATTAAGTAATCAGTCCTTGGGGCTCACCTTTTGCAGCATTGAACTCCTGTTGCACACTGCCCAAAGAAGATATCATCTTTCGTACATCTGGCTTGGGTACATTTGCCGCCTCGAAATTTACAAAATGCTACTGGATCTCTAGAGAAACAGGAAATACATGAAACAAAATGTATGCCAGCAAGCCAAGGCATTAAAGCTTTTTGGTCACTAGACCAGAATGGAAGCCTAGTACATAGGTGAACTGGAAAAGTGGAAGCGTGGAGACCCCATGAACACTTCCTAATTTGAAATTTTGAAAAATGAACTTCTTTTTCTTATTCCAAAAAAGTAGTATGGTCAGCATATCCCATTCTGTTACTTAAACTGGCATCCTATACCCATTTACACTGAACCAAACGGGGGTTCCTTCTGAGCAGATATTATACAGTTGTGCTGGAAGTATTCATTTTAGTGCTTGCTATAATAATTGAGCCTGAGCATGTACAGTTTTGATTACGATGATTCAGTCTATATATTCATTAAACAAAAAACCTATGGTTTACAAAAACAATGTTAAGGCTCTACAGTTTCCAACCAAGCACCAAAAAGCAGGGAAATTGGGAGTTAAGGCTCACAAGCCTTAACGCCACATCCTCCCTAAGGAGGCAGAAAGTGCAAGTTAAATTCGCATTCTCCCAAAGCAGATAAACTATGAGGACAGAGTGGAGAATATGATATGCAGAGGTGATTGTGGAGTTGTGGAAAACTGATCACGAACAACTTAGGGCCACCTACTTCTCTTTTTTTGTTTAGAGCAGCCCTTCCCCAACCTGTTGCCCTCCAAAGGTGTTGGACTACAACTCCCATCATTGCAAGTCAGTATGTCCCATGGTCAGTTTCCTAAATCTCAGTGCCATCCTTGGTCACATAGGGAGAATTTCCTGAGCAGAGCACAGATATTCTGCACATGACACTCAGGGCTCATCTACACTAAACAGGATATTGCACTATGAAAGCAGTATGAAAGCGGTATATAAAAGGCAGGAGCCACACCAAGCAAGATGTAGCAGTACATGGTATGTGTCAATGGGCTCCAACAGTGGTCAGTACAGTTCAGTGTCACTAAAAGGCAGTAGTGTGGCTCCTGCCTTTTATATACCACTTTCCTACAACTTTCATAGTACAATATCCTGCTTGGTGTAAATGAGGACTCAGGTATGGGTACAATACTCAAGGGGACATGAATTAAGATAGGTTCTTCATTGTCTTACAAGTGAAATTAAGATACAGTCTCAATTGTCCTACAAGGGAAAAGCTCTCTGCAACACACAATACAACAGTGTTTGGACAGAGTTTGACATTTGGGGTGGGGGGTGGGCTGGCGGCTTTGAAAGGATAGTAAGAAATAAGTCTAAAACAACAAGAACCATAATGGGGAATTTTGCCCACCTTCTACAGCAAATCGCACTTTGGCCACATCGATGAGATTCCTCAGAAAAGCGAGGACATTTGGACCCTTGTAGACAGTAACCTTTACGATCTCGACATAGACTTTCATCACGCATATATTCAGATGATGTATCACAGAGTCCTAAAGAAAGGAAGGAAAGAGAGTCAACATTTAAGGGTAAATACAAAGAATCACCATTCCTTATTTCTAGCAGCTGGTTCCTGAGCACAAAGGCTTTGCTAACTGGCCAATTTGAATCTTGCAGAGCTCCTGTGCGTTCCCCAACATAAAGACACTGTGTTGGAAAGCTGCACCGGTGACATTGTCTGCCAAACACACACACACATGGACTCTGAAGAGCACATCTTTTCCATTTTTAAATAAACATAAACAAACACATAAATGACACCCATATGTCTGAATGTGCATACACCATAGTCTTCTAAATCACTTAAAAGTGCCCCACCAAACACAACTGCAAACGGGAGCTCATGTTCTCCAAAAATGTTTTGTAATAATGTTAGAAATTCATACAATTTATTTTTTTAATTATTTTTTAATTGCATTTATATCCTGCCTTTTTTTTCTCCAAGGAACCAGAGGCAGCATACATAATCCTCCTCCTCCTCGTCTCCATTTTATCCTCACAACAACAACCCTGTATAGATGGCATATGTCGCCTGCAAAATTGGCTAAAATGTATAAAGGTGCCTCGGGAACTTGCTGGAAATGAGAAGAAGAAGAAGAAGAAGAAGAAGAAGAAGAAGAAGAAGAAGAAGGGACATTTTATCATATATGGTGGACTTGTAAAAAAGCAAAAAAAATTTTGATACGAATTCATTCCTTAATTCAAAAAATATTAAAGACTAACATACAATTGAAGCCGGAACACTTCCTTCTGGGCTCAATAGATGGCCAGATGAAGAGGAACTATGGAACTTTATTTTTATATATGATCATGACAGCGAGATAACTATATGCACAAACATGGAAAAATCCAACGTTACCAACAATGGACGAATGGATGCTGAAGATATTGGAGTTGGCGGAGATGGCAAAACTTACTTCATTAATGAGAGAAAAGTCAATATCTGGGTTTTTAATTGAATGGAAACCTCTCATAGACTATTTGAAAGAGCGTGAAGGAGTACCATCACCAAGGAGGGGATGTAAGCAGCTGTCAGTGGACATGGCCAGCTCCAGCCAATCCTGCTGGGACTGCCTTGGCCTGTGCTTCTCACCCACCAAGTGCTACATCAAGAGCCTGTACTGAAGGGCCGGGCTGGGCTGGGAACTTCCCCCCTTTGTCAGATAGAGCTTAAAATTTCCCAGAAAAAGGGGATTGCAAAGAGCATGCCACAATGGGTCCTGTAAGCTCATCTCATGGGGTAATGAAGTCGTTTCATCAGAGTTTCAACATGAGGGAGTGGGACTGTGGCTAAGACATTGCTCAGATGCTGTTCAGGATGGGAGGTCGCTCTGTCTTCATTCCCTGAATGGTTAACATCGGAAATACGGGGTGCCTTTGGTGCAGTGAAGAAGAGGGGTTACATCTGGTATATGTAGTGGAGGAGTTATTTCAAATAACGAAGAAAAGATCTGGAAAAAGAACAAGAGGAAGGGAAAAAGAGAGAGGGAGTAGCCAGCGTTGGAAGTCTCTCTCTGTCGGACAGCTCCGAACTTAAGCACAGGATTGAATGATTTGTATCTTTTTTTCCAACGGAGTGAAGAAGTATAAGATAAGAATTATGGCTAATTAAATACAAGATTGATTACTTTCATTCCCCAGCTAATTGGATAACATTTGGTCTGCAGAGATAAAGAAATATTTTCTCATATCACTTGGCGGGTGAGGTATTTCACTCTTTTTTTATTATTATTGTTTGAAGAAGAAGTATACCTGTCATTTACTTTTGGAGAGAAATATTTAAGAAAAGTTAATGACTGGGAGAGAGTTTAATGTGTTTTTAAAGATGGGATAAAATGGACGATACTACAAAATGGAGAAGAAGGAGATATAAGATGGCAGTTGTTGTTAAAGAATAAGAAAAGGAAATGTGGCCATTTTTTGTGTTAAACGAAGTGTGTTGAAAAGAAGAAGCTTGTAAATTGATGGATTGTGGCAGAGAAAGGTGGATTGTTTGCAGGAGGGAAGATGAAGTGATTAATGATGCGACCCGCAAGTGAATGGGGACTCTTTGTTATTTTTTGGATTTGTTTTGTTGTGTTTAGTTTTAAGTGGGTCAAAAGATGGGGAAATTTTGATATATATCTATAACATGAATAAGAACAAATTTAGTGATGTTAATGGAATTAAACAATAGAGTTATAAGATTGGTTTATATGGAGAGTAGAGAGTTCTTTTATATTGAATGGAAAATGTTTTATGAGAAAAAGAGGTTAGGAGAGGAGCGGGGCCATTTTTTCTTTTCTGTGTCTTGAGGCTGTGATGGGGGGGGGGAAGAGACGTTGAAGAGTCTGGTTAAGTGTTTTCCCTGAGATGGAATAATATCAAAAGATTGAGATGTGAATGAGTGGAGTTTTTCCTGGACTCTTGTTGGGTTTGTTTTATTTGATGGGATTTTGTATTATTATTACGGTTACTTTATTAGTAGTAGTAGTATTTTTAGAATGTATTTATAACATGAATAAGAACAGACACAATGTTGTTGGGAAGAGGATATCAAAATTGCTTAGTTATTAAGTAATGTGTATTTGTCTAAAAGAGTGGGGAGGATTAAAGTTTAAAATTGTTGTGAGTTATAAGATTTCTTTAAGGGTAAGTTTTAGGAAGAAGAATTGGACATTTCTAGATGAATTGTGATGGAGAAAGAAGAATTTACAAGAGACTGACAAGAGTGGAATTTCTTTGAGATGGAAGATTGGAGACATGTGGAAGTTTTTTGGACTCTTGCTGGGTTTGGGTTATTTCTCTTTTATTAAGTCAAATATTGAAGTAATGGAATATTTGAAGTAGGTGGAAAATTGTGTGACGTTTTATGTTGTAGTAAGGGAGAAATGAGGGGTAGAAAGGGAGATAGGTTTGGTCAGTTTTGTAATTTGTAAGAGAAAAGAAGAGGGTTTTCTTATGGTGAATGAAAATTTTTATAAGAGAAGAGAAAGGGGTTTATTTTTATTTGTGGTCTGTTTAAGTAATTTTTAATAATGGGGGATAAGAATGTTAACAAGTGGTTGTGTTAAAAGGGAGGATGGGCTTGTTTTCTTTCTTTCTTTTTAATTTTTTTTTATGTAGTACCTGCTTTTAAAAGGATTTATAAAATTTGCTGTGGGAAAGGTAGGGGGTCCTTTTAAATGTTGTATGTCTTTGTAAGGTTTGTTTTTATGTTTTTAATAGTGAAACAGAATAAAAAAATATTAATTCAAGAAAAGAGGAGCTGATTCAGTCTATGGGACAAACTTGTGCAAATAAAACTGGAAAATCTGTGCATATCAAATGCAAGCATGGGTTTGGCAATTAGGAAACATTTTCGGTGGACATGAGCTCACACTCACATTTAGTCTTGGAACAGGACAGGCTCATGGGTTTTGCAAGCAAAACCGAAATTCTTATTCTTACCTATTTACACCTCCTTTGATTTGTAACCCAGTTCATCAGAGCTAGGAACAAGCGTCTCCATCATGCTTATCTTACCTGGAGAAGGCAGATGTATCCATGAAAGAACAGAAAAGAGAAGCCGAAACACCCTCATCATTACGTTGCTGGGAATTCAAGCCGTGTCAAAAGCTGGATACTGTTCTGACTGTTGTCAAACCCAGGAACAAAATATTTATAGGGCTGTCTGAAATAATTTCTCATGCACTGCTAGTTATTGGCTGAACTGATTAAGCCAGAGCCAGAAAACCTTGCTAGCTTCCTTAATGTACAGAAGTCCTAAATCAAATTACTTGGCACTGGTTTGTGGAGTAATAGTCTATCAGTAAAGAATTGTGAGGTTTGCTGAATTTGCCCTTGGAGGCTATTAAATATTTAGGTGCATGTTTGAATTGTACATAACATAGATTAGAAATGGACACACTGTGATGATGGTAGAGCATTACTGGCACCGATTTGGGATGTTTTATTCTATATCTAAGGTAGGAAGAGAACATAAGAACATGAGAAGTGCCATGCTGGATCAGACCGACGGTCCATCCAGTCCAGCACTCTGTTCACACAGTGGCCAACCAGCTGTCGACCAGGGACCAACAAAGCAGGACACGGTGCAACGGGGCCCTCCCACCCTTATTCCCCAGCAACTGGTGCACACAAGCTTCCTGCCTCGGATACTGGTCTGTTGAATTTGCTTTTGGGGGCTGTTAATTATTTAGACGCATTTATGAATTGTATGCAACATAAATCTTGTCTCATGGAACAACCTTTCTCTTGTAGGTTGTTTTTGGAGGAATAAAAATGTCAAGGACATACCAAGAATGAGATAAATTCACCCGCAATTATTGCCGGAAGAGATTGACCACTAACTATAAAAATCCCTTATCATTAGCAAACCACTGATGAAAGTTCTCTTGAAACGATGTTTGTTAAAAATCCGGAGTTACCATTTGGTTTTGCTCTTTATTATTACTTTATTGTTCCATTATTGCTTTGTCAATGTAGATACCACCATACTGTAATATTTAGAGTTATGAATGTCTACAGTTTCCTGCATTGTTGACAGTCTCATATAAGTGTACACCACTAAGGGGTATATTGTGCTCTGTGTGTGCTCATATGCTTTAATACATGTGGGTTAATGCTCTTGCTTGTGGTTTTTCTCATTGACCTATCTGAGGGATTCCTGCATTCAACAGGGGGTTGGACTCGATTGACTTATTGGCGTCTTCCAACTCTACAATTCTAGGATTCTATGAACACACAAAATGAAGCATGATTTTAACCTGGAAATCATGCAAGAAATTTATCACTTGCTCCCTTCCCCAACCCAGATCTCTTTATCTTACCTTGATGAGCTAACAGAGCCCATGAAAGGACCAAAAAAAAAAGGAAAAAGTTCCCCATGATAGTTTCACTGGAAACTGCAGTGGCAGGCTCAATAGGTAGGATATTTTTTTCATCCCAGGGCTGAAATATTTATATAGCTTAGCCAAACATTCATAACCAGATTAATGGTCATCAGCTGAACTTGATTAAACGTGAAACAGAAATTTTTGCTATCTTCCTTATTGAGCAGAACTACTCAACCAAATTATAAGCACATGTAGGAAAGGAAGAAAATTGCCTCTGCAGACTGTTTCACTTTAGGACAAAATGTTTAATATTGCTCAGCAGAAGACAGTGATGGGCTCACCATGATGACCATAAAAGGTTCTGAATGATTAATTATTTGGAAAAGTGAAATCACAGGACATTCAAACACTAAAGAGAAAGAGATGACTAGCATTTGCTATTGAATATCATGATCATCTCCAAAATTATAACATATATGTGATAGGCAGCAAATCTGAGAACACAAGAGCATAAGAACTGCCATACTGGATCATCAAGTCCAGCACTCTGTTTGCACAGTAGCCAGACAGTTGTCCACCAGGGACCAACGAAGTAGGACATGGTGTAACAGCATCCTCCCACCCATGTTCCCCAGCAACTGGTGCACACAAGCTTACTGCCTCGGAAACTGGTCTGTTGAATTTGCTTTTGGGGGCTGTTAATTATTTAGACGCATTTATGAATTGTACGCAACATAAATCCCAAATGGGCACATTGTGCTGATGATAAAGTATAGAAATTATTCACTTGGATTGCATTCAGGAGAACAGAGCATTCAGGAGTTGGACAGAAATAGGTGAGTAGCATTTGCTACTCATCTCTTTCAGGGCCACGAACAAGTCTGTCTGCAAAAATACAAACAATAAATATTCAATGTGCGTCACAAATGCATGAAAGTTCACAAAGAAATAACTGAATTGGGCATAGAATCTTGCTTGAATTGAAATGTAAAGGGGGGGCGGAGCTTGGGGGCTGATGGAGTAGCCGGTGGATTTGGCAGTCTCCCGATGTAAAACTTTTGAAGAGAAAATATTCCCTTGTAAGACAAACTGAACTGTGAGTAAAACACTTTGGAATCTGTGGGAAGATTTACTGCATACGTTGGAGGCATAATTTTTAAGAGATAAGTGCTGTTGCGCTCGGAAGAAGTTTGGCTGGTTGCCAAATGCGTAAAGGTTATAAAAAAGAACAAACACCATTGTGGACCAGAACCGGGAGAGCGGCCCCTTCAGATAAAACCTTTTTTCGTTTAGAAAGAGCTGCGACTGAAGAAGGAAATATGCCAGATAGCCCCCAGAAGGGAGGGGGGAAGAAAACAGCGAGCGTGGAATCACTGCATACCGGAAATGAGAGAAAGGCGGGAGCTGTTTCTAAGGAAACAGGAGGGACTGCCAAGTCTAAGCCGTTATCTTCAGAAGAAATGATGATAAGCTTTCAGAACATGTTGATGCAAAATAACGAGCTATTGACTCAAGGTCTAAAGAGTCAAATAGTGCAAGAAGTGACAGAAGAAATTGGCAAATCAACTCAAGGTATAAAGGATGAATTGAAGCAGGTTAAAGATGAATTAAAAGCAATAAACTCGAGGTTTCAGCAAGTGGATGATGCAATAGAGAAAAATAAAAGGAAAATAAAAGAGCAAAGTACCATGGTACAACAAATGGATTCAAGATTGATTGCTATTCAAGATCAGGAACGAAGATCCAATATAAGGATTAATTTTTTTCCAGAAGATATGGCAGAGACTCCAAGGATCCTGAGAGGCAAAATTATGGAGTGGCTAACAAATATAGCTCCAAGTGCAGATTGGAAGCCAGAAGATATTGAGCGGGTACACAGGCTTTCCTACAGAAGAAGAGGTGTGACTTCAAGAGACAAGGTGGTGAAATTTACAAATTATTATAAAAAGGACCTTTTGATGACGGCAATAAGACAAGGGAATGGTCAACTGAAATACCGTGATACTCCAATACGAGTATATAATGACTTGTGTCATCAAACATTGAATTGGAGACGGGGAGTGAAGCTATGCACAGATGCTTTAAAGAAGAATGTGATTAACTATAGTTGGGGTTACCCGACTTATTTGAAATTTACATATGAGAAAAAATTCTACAAAATAACATCAATGGAGCAAGGGATGGAGTTGCTGAATCAGTTGGGATTACAAGGAGGAATTGACCCTCGGCAGCGTGGAAAGGAAGATCAAGGAGAAGATTTGGGAGCGGTAGGACGCTCACAGTAATGGAACTGGGAGCGGATAACAACAAGACATGGGATGAACTGAAAAGATATCGGGAGAAGAAGAGGATCTGCTGACTACTATCAACCAGAGGTCCCGAACGTGCCTCCCCCCCTAATTGGGTTTAAAAATAAAATAAAGCCATGGCCGGGGTCAATCCCGGGGGGAAATGGGGGAAGAAATATTGATTGTTATGTTTTTTGTTGGGGGGTATGTGAATATGTGTAGCACAATAGGGGACTGGCAAAGGGGATTGAAACTGATACATGGAGGGTAATTTAAGAGTTACAACTTTAAATGTTAATGGGCTAGGATCAGTGCTTAAAAGGAAACGAGTGGAGGCATTATTGAATAAAGACAAGGCGGATATAATTTTTATCCAAGAAACACATCAGTCAAAAGAAGGGGTTAATGAGCTTAAATTAAGATGGTCAGATATATATGAGAAAGCCTATGGAACTTCAAAAGCCAGGGGGGTGGCAATAATTATATCTAAAAAATGTGGATTCAAAATACAGAAGATAAAGAAGGATGTTATGGGCCGATATATTATGTTGCAAGGGGCTGTGGAGAAAGAGGAGTATACATTAATTAATGTTTATGCACCTAATAACAATCAAATGGAATTTTATAAAGGAATTTTTGAAGATATGGAAGATATTCAAAAGGGAAATGTTATAATAGCGGGTGATTTCAATATGGTGGTAAACAAACAGAAAGATAAGTCTAACCCCACGCCGGAAGAAAGAGGTAATAACTTTACGGGTTTCAGTAAGATTATGAATGAAAATGATTTGATAGATGTGTGGAGAGCAATGAATAAAGATCAACAGAGATTTACCTTTTATTCAGCAAAATATAAGTCTTACTCAAGGATTGATTATGTTTTTGTTTCAAAGAATTTGTTTTCTAGAGTAATAAAGAGTGATATAGGATTGATAAAAGTAACTGATCATGCATTGGTGAATATGGATATTAATGTTAAGAAAAATTACAAGGAGGCAAAAAGGTGGAAATTAAATACAAGAATTTTTAATTATAAAAGTATAATTGAAAAAATGGAAAAGGAATTACAAAGTATATGGGAAATTAATGAAAAAGGGTTTTATAATCAAGCTATACTTTGGGATACAATGAAAGCAGTAACAAGAGGGATTTGTATTAGAGAGAATTGTAAATTGAAAAGACAACAAGAAAAGGATAAGAAAAAATTGGAAGAAGAAATTAAGGAGTTGGAATTGGAGTTTATAAGGCATAGGGATAAACAGATTTATGCTCAATTACAAGCAAAAAAAAGAACTAGAGAAAGAGGAATTGGAGGAAGTTCAGAGAAATTTAATATATTTGAAAAGAGAATTTTTTGAATATAGTAATAAGAATTCTAAAATGCTGGCCAGATCTACACAATCAAAAAAGACAAAGAATTTTATTGGAACAATTAGAAATAAATTAGGGAAGAGTTGTAATTCAATGAAGGATAAATTGGAGATATTCTATGATTTGTATCAGAAGTTATATACAGCAGGAAAAGGGTCACAAGAAAAAATTGAGGAATATGTGGAGAAGCATTTAAAGATTAAATTGCAAGAGGTAGATATAGAGTTAATGGAGAGAGAGGTCTCAGAAAAAGAGATAGAATAAATTATTGATAAATTAAAAGGGGGGAAATCCCCAGGATTAGATGGATTGGGACCAGAATATTATAAAATATTTAAGAAAATGTTAATATCAAAATTGAAATGGTTATATAACAAGATATTAGAAGGAGATGGGATCCCACCATCATAGGAACAGTCTTTGATTGTATTGCTTCCAAAAGCAGATAAAGATCTGTCAGATCCAGGATCATATAGACCTATTTCCTTAATAAATCAAGATGCTAAGATATTTACAGCGATAATGACGAAAAGAATGAATACTTTTATGTATAAATATATTAAAAGAGATCAATGTGGGTTTATAGCAGGGAGACAGATGCCAAATTTAATTGGAAGAGCATTGAATATGATTAATATTATTAAGAATAATAAATTGAAGGCAGGTTTGATGGCTTTGGACATTTTTAAGGCTTTTGATTGTGTGGAATGGCCAGCATTAAAAATAATAATAGAAAGGTTAGGGTTTGGAGTAAGATTTAGAGGTGTGATAGATCAACTTTATTCGCGAAATAATGCTGTGGTAACGGTAAATGATGGAATAACCCAACAAATTTCCTTAGCCCGAGGTACCAGGCAAGGTTGTCCTCTTTCCCCGATTTTGTTTGCTATAGTTATAGAGCTTTTAGCTAACGCAATAAGAGAAGATAAGAATCTCACTGGAATAGGTAATAAAAAAAGAGTAAAAATAAGTTTGTTTGCTGATGATACTTTAATAGCAGTTGAGAACCCAATAGAAAAAATGGAGAAAATAAAATTACACTTGAAAGAGTTTGGGGAAGTATCTGGGTTGCAAGTTAACTGGAATAAATCTGAAATGATATTATTCAACTATATGAAAGAGGAGGAACAGGAGTTTAGTAGAAAATATAGAGTTAAGGTTAAGAATATGATTAAGTATTTAGGTGTAATCATTACAAAGGAAGTAGATAAGCTAGAAGAGGAGAATTTTAATAGATTAAATAGGGAGATTGAGAAAAAATTAGAAGACTATAGAAAGATTAATCTTTCATGGTTCGGTAGAATAGCGCTTATTAAAATGAAAATTTTGCCTAAATTTACCTTTTTGTTTAGAATATTACCAATTAAGTTAAAAGATTTACAGATAAAGAAATGGCAAGTTATAATAAATAATTTTTGTAATAGTAATAAGAAAGCAAGGATTAATAAAGGGTATTGGTATAAATCTCAGAAAGAAGGGGGACTAGGTCTCCCAAAATTAAAGTATTATTATTTAGCTAATCAATTGAGGCATGTAATAGACAGGATTGCAAGATCAAATGAAATAAGCTGGTTGGAGAGCAATAGACAGGATTTAGAATTGAAGTTAAGTAATATTTTCTTTATTAAAGTAAATAAAAAGATGAGAGAAAGATTAGAAAATCCCTTGTTAGGAAATATTATAGATGTTTGGTTAAAGTATAAAGAAAAATTATTACCAGATATCTCCCCATTGAATCCAGTAGTGTTGCTGGAAGACTTTCCAGGAAATTTAAAGAAATAATTAGAAACAGTTTTAAGAGAACAGAAAATTTTTAAAATAAAGGATTGGTTGGAAAAGATGAGTAATAAAGAGCAATTAGAAGAAGTATTGAGAGGAAAGAAAATAGCATGGTTTAAAGTTATCCAATTAGAACAATGGATGGTTAAATGGAGAAAGAAAAATAAAGAGTTCAGAACTTTTACCAAATTTGAGAAGATGATTATAATGAGAGAAGAGGAGGATATAAATAAGAATATTAAAGGGGTGGTTAGTGAAATTTATAAAATTCTGATAGAAGGTGAAGAGAAGCAAAGCCATTTGAAAGTATTATGGGAAGAAGATTTAAAAGAACAGGTAAATGATCAAAGCTGGGGGGAAATTTGGAAATTGCGGAATCTGAATACTATGTCAGTAAGAATAAAAGAAAATTATTATAAAATAGTTTGGAGATGGTATTTAACACCGGTAAAATTAAATCAAATAGATAAGAAACATTTGAAGCTATGTTGGAGAGGGTGTCAGGAAATTGGAACGTATTTTCATATGTGGTGGACGTGTAAATATGTGCAAATATTTTGGTTAAAAGTAATTGAAGAAGTAAAAAAGATAATAGATCTAAAGTTTAAAATATGTCCTAGGATAGCTTTATTATCAATTTATGATAAAGAAGGAGAGCAAAATGTTAAAGAGTTAATCACAAATTTAATGATTGCAGCGAGGTTAATAATAGCTAGACAATGGAAAGTACAAGGCAACTACCAAATAGAAGATTGGTATAAAGAAGTGTGGAATATTGCTATAAATGATATTAACGAACAATGGTAAAGTTAAAAGAGGGATATTAAAAAAAAATGAATTTGGAGATATATGGGGAGTTTTTGTGGAATATGTATTAAAAAAGGGGAAGGGGTGTCCACCGTCAGGTGAATCTATGCAGTTTTGGAAGAATGATTAAAAATAAATATGGTATATAGAAATGAAGCTGGTCCCAGGAGGGTGGGGTGCACTAGGTGAATTATGTTAGTTTTGTATTGTAAGTTATATGATTTATGAGTGATATGTTAATGTGGTGTTATTGTATAAAAAATAATAAAAAGTTATTGATAAAAAAAAAGAATTGAAATGTAAAGGTCAACACACACACAAACACACACCTGCTCCAAATGTGAAAGAATTGGATAACAATTGGATAAATACTGAAGAGCCTAATAGGCAGGAGTGTTGCAATGGTGTCAGCAAAATATTTCTTTTTGGGAGAAACAATGGAAAGTGCCATATTGAAACTGAGGCAGAGTGGAAAGGCCCAGTGCTGAACTCTGTATGCTCCTCCACCGTCTCCGAGACTTATCTGGGTTTCTTTGCGGCACTGCCCAGCTGGGCTCATCAACACGACCGTAGTGAAGAGCACAAGAAAAGTCATGCTGGATCCGGCCAATCTTGTCCAGCATTCTGTTTCCACAGCATCCAATTAGATGCCAACAGGAAACACAGTGGCTCTTATACTGGAGATAATATATCTCGTGCCATGCAGTGAAGACACCTCCTTGAAGGAAGGGCTGGAGGACCAGGAAGCCTAGGCACTTAGGGATGATTAACCTGAGGGTATCCCCTGTGGAGGACAAGGAATCTATCTCACAGGTGGAGGCAGAGGAAACCCCATGTCCTCGGGAGAGCTGCCACCTGAAATGAGAAGAGCTCGGAAGGAGTGCTAGACTGAGCCAGGGACTTCCTTGAGAGAAAAGGTCTACTGACACATAGGAGGCTTGCTTACAAGGAGGAACTTAACAGCTGAAGCTTGGGGGTGACTCTGAACAGCCTCTGCCTAAAAAACAACAAAGAAAGGCAGAGAGTAGGGCTGTTGCAAATGGTTGCCAGCACCCTGGAGTCTGGTAGACCCCCCCCCCCTCCATTGTCTGTCACTCCAGAGCCCACTTGCCAAGCGAGGACCAGTGGCTCCATGGTAGAGCAGATACTTTTAATTAGGGAAGTGTATCGTATCGTTAAAATCACCGATAACGATACGGTATGCTCTCTATCGTGTCTCTGTTTAACGATAACAATACGATAGGAAATCATAAGGAATACAACAAAAATTATCAGAAACGATAGAAATTCCAACGATAAATATCATATTTTATTGTGTTATCGGAAGGCGCTTTCTCTGTTGCCGCCACATGGATGGAGCTAGAAGGTGGAGTGTGCTTGATGAGACTGACGGTTTCAGTGACCAATCGTGCAGCAAAGATTCCAGCAGGAGCCAATCACAATGTTGGAGGAGGGCGGATAGCCCCGCATAAAACCCCCACACTTGGTATTCCACGTTCTGTTGGGAGTTAGGCGTTGAGGGGAGAAGGGTGGATTTGTTGGAGCTCTGTCCTGGCTCCTGGTTCTTGGTGGTGAATTGTTGGAGATTCATTGTAATCTCTTGCATCTTTGTGTCTCTCAGGTTCGTTTGGTTGTGCGTTGCTGCCTGTGTGTTTGAGACATTGAGTTATAATTTTTTTTATTTTTATAGCACGTTTTCTGGTTGGGGTTAGGTACTTAGCATGAGTGGGGGTACTGTGATTGAGGGGGAGTGTGTTTGTCCTCTGCCCTGTTGAACTTTCTTCAAAAAATAAATCAGAAATATATTATATTTTTTAAAAAGTATATTTATCTCCCTCTCTCTCTCTCTCTGGGTGTATGTGTTTGCTTGATTGACTGTGAGTGTGCTGCTGCTGTGTCTAGCCTGCTACAAAGGATCTGTGTGGTCAAAGCAGCTCATGAAGTCACAAACTGTGGGCAAAGCATATTTTTTTGTTGCAATCATTTTGTACTTTGTAGCAGTATGAAACACGGGTCTAAGACGCGCCTTGGGTGAGGTGGCTCTGGGTCTAGGAGAGATGCTGCTGCTATTGCTGCTGGGGGAAGTTTTGGGGAGCCTTTCTCTCCCTTTCACACATTTTTTATTTCTTTTTGAAAGACACTGCTCCAGCCATTATGGTTCCAGTCTGGACTAGAGGGACTGCTTTAGGGAGCCTTGAGAGAGATTCCTGTATTTTTATTTTTCGTCACTATGCCCCCTGGGTCTGCTCCTCGTGGAGTTCGTTAGTGAGGGACTGCAGAAGCATCCCCCTCATGCATATGTTTTGTTGTTGTTGTTGTTGTTGTTTGAGAATTTGGTCAGGCAATGTGCCTGCCTATGCCTGCCCAGAAGGGGCTCTTATCAATTGGCCAATGTGCCTACCAAAAAGGTAACTTCTATGAACTGAGCAATGTGCCCACCCAGAAGAGGACTCTTATCAATTGGCCAATATGCCTACACAGAAGGGGACTTCTATGAACAGGGCAATGTGCCTACATGACTTCTATGAACTGGACAATGTGCCTACATGACTTCTATGAACTGGACAATGTGCCTACATGACTTTTATGAACTGGACAATGTGCCTACATGACTTCTATGAACTGGACAATGTGCCTACATGACTTCTATGAACTGGACAATGTGCCTACATGACTTCTATGAACTGGGCAATGTGCCAACATGACTTCTATGAACTGGGCAATGTGTCTACATGACTTCTATGAACTGCGCAATGGTGATGCATGACATCATGACACATTCTATGATTCCAAACTACTGCTTCTACGTTGTGTTGTCTGTGTGTTGCGCAAAGGTAGGCTGACCATATGAAAAGGAGGACAGAGCTCATGTAACTTTAACAGTTGTAGAGAAAAGGGAATTTCAGCTGGCGTCATTTGTATACAATTCATACCTAGTGAAATTCCCTCTTCATTACAACAGTTAAAGTTGCAGGGGCCCTGCCCTCTTTTGTATATGGTCACTCTAGTATAGTGCATGCAACTTTAATTGCTGTGATGAAGAGGGGATTTCACCAGGTACTAATTGCATACAAATGATGCCAGCTGAAATTCCCTTTTCTCTGCAACTGTTAAAGTTACATGAGCCCTGTCCTCCTTTTCATATGGTCAGCCTAGCAAAGGGTTCCTGTTTTGTTCCAATGGCTGCTTGTCTTTGTGGCTCAGACAATATCATGTGCCATTTGAATTATTACTATGATGATAATGATGATGATGGCTGTGTGGATTCTCCCCTCCCACTTATCTTCTTAAAGTCCCTTGAATCTCTGTAGAATGGGAGTTGTTGCTGGAACAGGAGAATGTGGATACAAAGGTGTACTTTTGTGTAGCTTTGAGATCCCCCCCCCACACACACACACACACATCTTTTCTTATTTTCCGCCTCGGCTTTATTTTTCTCTGGTGTGGGTTGCTAACATTGGGGGAATTCAATGATTCACCCACATGCTTTGAATCCCTTGGGTTCTCCTCTTGTGACAAAGGAGCTATACTAATGTGACCAGAAACATAAGAGGGCAGGGGCCCTGCAGCTTTAACTGTTGTAATGAAGAGAGAATTTCACCAGGTACGAATTGCATACAAATGATGCCAGCTGAAATTGCCTTTTCTCTACAACGGTTAAAGGTACATGAGGCCTGTCCTCCTTTTCCTATGGTCAGCCTAGCATAACATGGTGATGCATGAGATCATGACATATTCTATGATTCCAAACTACAGCTCCTAAAATGTGTGTTTTGATATTGCACATGTGCAAACACTCATGTACACAGAAGGAGATCTGGAATTAAAGGAGAAGTCTCATCCAAGATTGCATGGATGAAAATGTTCTTTTCAGGTGAAATAACAAATTAACTTGGGGTAAGTTCATCCATTGCTTACAGAATAATTGGTTTTAGTACTTTATTGTTCTTTCGGTACTCGCTGGCGATTTGTCAAGAGCTTATGAACATGCAGGAAAGGTGTTTTAAAGCAACTCATTGGGCAGGTTGATAGCTCGAGCAGTCATTTAGGGCAACTGTGAGGAGGGGCCCCACACTAAGAGCATCCCATGTAAGCTTAATGAGCTGTGAGTGGCTGTCAAAATTGAAGCCTACTAGCTTATTGGACGTATTGATTACAGTTGAACCAATTCCCTTCCCCGATCCTTACATTCTATTGCTATGATTTCTATATGTACTTCTATTGGCAATTTAGTGTTTATAGTCCATACCTAAGATGTCTATATATTTGCATGGTATTTTTTCATTAGACATATAAACTAGTCAGGCTTTGGGGATCACCTTTTGCAGCATTGAAGTCCTGTTGCACATTCTTCAAGTATTATATCATTCTTAGTGCATCCAGTTCTGGTGCATTTGCCTCCTTGCAATTTACAATATGCTACTGGATCTCTGAAGAAACAGAAAGTACAGAAAGTGAAATCCATACCTGAAAACCAAGAAATGAAGTTGCTTCCACACGGGCAATGTAAAAACAAAATGAATCCATAAATAAGTAGTTAATGAGTGGATTGGATTTATTTGAGACACCAAATGCTTCACTATCAGTTCTAAACCTCTGCAATATCTCTTAGTTGTTTGTTTGATATAAGATATTCAGTGATAATTGATCAAATTTAGGGGGGAATCAAACCAATGAGGTGGAGAGAGCACAATTAAATTTCCCTTTTATATGATAGTATTTTGCTCCAAAAACAATTCCTCAGACCTAAAAATGTCATTTTCCTACCAGATTTTATACTTTCAGCTTCCTCCTGTTTCTAGCTTTTTTCCCATCAGTGATTTCCAAGGAGATACAGGAGGATTTAATATTTTTAATATTTTTAATATTAGTAGTAAATATGAAATTGACACCTTTTTTGCATTGATAGTTCCACAACTATTATTTCCCCGTGCTTTACATGGAGGGGGGACTTTATCAGATCTCTTTCAAATAAGCAGATCAAAGGATTAGGAACAAACAAACAAACAACAATCCAAGTAACACAATTTGTAATACAATACGCTTTCAAATTTGGAATTGAGTACCCTCTCTCTTTTTCATCATAGAATATCAGAGGTTTTAGTCTAGTTTTTCCACATTCCATGTGCATTTTAAGAAAATTGTTGAGATTTACTAATTTGTTCTGCTGAAATTTCAGTTGGAAGATATTGAAAACAAGGAGGTAATTATCAGCCATATCATCATCTTTATTGCAGCAATCCTTTCTGGAAATGACAAGTATATTTTTTCCCATTGGTTGATTAATAAAACACATTAATTATATAAGCATTATAATTACGTTCATATTAATAATTTAATTTACCTGTTCCAAATATTTTATTAACTGTTTAATTTCATGTCTGATTATGATTATTATATTTATTTCTATCACACCTTTTTCCCAATACCGGGACTCAAGGCGGCTTCTAAAGATTATATAAAGATTATATCATTTTTTGAATTGTTAAAACTATACCTGCTGCATAGAATTTAATTTTTTTAGGAATAATTTCCTATTTTTATTCTCCAATATTTTGGTATTTAATTCTCATGTTTCTTAGGCCAATACAAAAAATAATGCAGATAATGGGCACCCCCTTTCTAATGCCTTTCATGAATTTGAATACTGGTGATAACATCCCATTTGTATGCACTCTTGCTTTAGGGTTAAAATAGATAGCTTGGAGCACTTTGGTCTAAAATTGAACACATTCAGAGAAAGAAAAACGTTTTGAGAAATGGAAATAAAAAGGCCCATTGTCAAAAGATCTTCTACATCCCAAAACAACAGTAAAAGATTCTTCTCTTAGTACAAGCGCAATATCTATAGTATTGGGGCTATTTCTCTTAATATCACACGTGTGTTGTTGTGGTGGTTTCTTACATTTTACAATCTTTTCATTCGTTTATGATTTTATTTTCTAATTGTGTTGTCTCTGAGACCATTTATGAACAAAATCAGAAAATCAAATGGCAATATAGAAATGCAAGGAAGAAATCAATAATTAAATAATGACTGAAACCAATAGGACTAACAGCATAATTTCCAGCATATTAGCTTATGGAAAGTGTAGCTGACAGCTACCATAACCTTCATATAACTAAGCTTGCTATATGTCAACATGTGGTTTTATAGGAACTGGCTTAGGATATGAAGGTTTCCGCATGACATTTTTCATTATGTATATTAAGTAATCAGTCCTTGGGGCTCACCTTTTGCAGCATTGAACTCCTGTTGCACACTGCCCAAGGAAGATATCATCTTTCGTACATCCGGCTTGGGTACATTTGCCGCCTCGAAATTTACAAAATGCTACTGGATCTCTAGAGAAACAGGAAATACATGAAACAAAATGTATGCCAGCAAGCCAAGGCATTAAAGCTTTTTGGTCACTAGACCAGAATGCAAGCCTAGTACATAGGTGAACTGGAAAAGTGGGAGCGTGGAGACCCCATGAACACTTCCTAATTTGAAATTTTGAAAAATGAACTTCTTTTTCTTATTCCAAAAAAGTAGTGTGGTCAGCATATCCCATTCTGTTACTTAAACTGGAATCCTATACCCATTTACACTGAACCAAACGGGGGTTCCTTCTGAGCAGATATTACACAATTGTGCTGGAAGTATTCATTTTAGTGCTTGCAATAATAATTGAGCCTTAGCATGTACAGTTTTGATTACGATGAATCAGTCTATATATTTTGGAGACAGCGTTTGGGACTATACCAAGACATGTGCTTCTAGCAGTAATGGGTCAACAACGGATTTTTGCCATCATTGAGATTCTCCAAAGGCCACTTTCAAGCTTAGCTTTCCTCATTTCCTTGGTTGAATTGCACATCTTCTTGGTTATGTCCAAATCAGAAAAGTGCCCATTTTGAACAGGGAAAATGTACATTTAAAAACAAACAAGCAAAATGCACACTTTTTGCCCATAGAGTAATGCCTGAAAATGTGATTCTTTGTGAAAATCTGGGTTGTTTCAAAAAATGCAAGTGCATAAAATGAAATACGTCTTCATGCAGTGCATAATTAAACTTTGGAATTTGGTACCACAAGACTACTTCAGTTGCTTCCACAATGGCATTATCCAAATGCAATCAATAAATAAGTGAATAACTCAAATGAACTGAACCAAGTCAGCATAATTTACAGCATACTAGCTTAAAGAATGCATGGTTTTCAGCTACACTTCTTCCCTTCCCCTACCATGATCTTCCTATAACTACGTCTCCGAGATGCACCTGTTGTATCTATTTACAAGATATCATTGATAGGCCCTACTTAAGATAGGCATACTTCTGCATCATGTTTTATTTTGTTATGCATATGAACAAGTCAAGCTTTGAGTGCTCACCTTTTGCAGCATTGAAGTCCCGTTGCACACTCCCCAAGGGAGATCTCATATTCCGTACAACCTGGTCGGGTGCATTTGCCTCCTTGGAATTTACAATATTCTGTTGGAGATCTGGAGAAAATGAAAATACAGAAAGTGAAATGCATGCCAGCAAGCCACGAAATTGAAGCTTAAAGGTCACTAGACCTGAAGAGACAGCAGTCTCCTTTTGAAATTCCTCAACTAGGCTCACACATGCATGTTCATGACTTGATGGCTATAATGTCAAGGGATGTCTTACATATATGAATGAACCCCTGCAGATATTCAATTATCAAAACAACAACAAAAACACCTGCCTGTTTTAAAGACCAGAGTTCAGGTTATTTCATGTGGGTCCAAACTCCAAAAAGCCAGGAAGTTGGAAGCTAAGGTTTATGCCTTAACGTATGTGCACTCTGATCCGAGATGATGCTGTGCCACGTAGGCCAGATCAACTACTCCATGCAGGATATAGTGGTATGGAAGTGGTATATAAAAGTTAGGAGCCACACCAAGAAGGACATAGCAGGATATGGTTTGTGTTAATGGGCCCCAACCTGTTCTTGCATTCCTTAAGTGAGCCGTTCATCTTCTTTGGGAGGCTGGGTGTGCATTTGTGTTGACCTGAGGACTACAATTAGAGCTCCTTTGCTTCTACAGTGCTTGGCAGCTGACTGGGCTAGTCACAGACAACTGGGTTGTCTGGTGACGTGGACACCTTCAATTCTTTCACAAACTGGACGCCCCTGTTTAATGGATTCCATCTATTCAGGCAACCTTGGTAGCAGTGTCTACTGCATTTTGCGGCTTGATGGCTTGTGTGTTGCGCAAAGGGTTCCTGTTGTGTTCCAATGGCTGCTTGTCTTTGTGGCTCAGACAATATCATGTGCCATTTGAATTATTACTATGATGATAATGATGATGATGGCTGTGTAGATTCTCCCCTCCCACTTATCTTCTTAAATTCCCTTGAATCTCTGTAGGGAGTTGTTGCTGGAACAGGAGAATGTGGGCACACAGGAGTACTTTTGTGTAGCTTTGAGATCCCCCCCCCCACACACACACACACATCTTTCCTTATTTTCCGCCTCGGCTGTATTTTTCTCTGGTATGGGTTGCTAACGTTTGGGGATTCAATAATTCACCCACATGCTTTGAATCCCTTGGGTTCTCCTCTTGTGACACAGGAGCTATACTAATGTGACCAGATACAAAAGAGGGCAGGGCTCCTGAAGATTTAACTGTTGTGATGAAGAGGGAATTTCACTAGGTGCTGCATGCATACAAATGACACCTGCTGAAATCTCCTTTTCCCTACAACTGTTAATGATACAGGAGCCCTGTTTTCCGTTTCATATTGTCACCCATGCAGTATCATTCATAGGCCACATTTCAGCCTGATAGACACTTCCTGGGAGGGTCATGTGTTCATGCCATGGTTGCCACATCATAATTCCAGCCTCAAATGCTATCTTTGAAGATCAATGCACAAGAGAGATTTTAGAAAGGATTTGCTACTTTAAGAAGCCTCTTTTCACATTTGATGAAGAGTAGTAGTCTTCAGAGACAGTGTTTTTGCATGGCAGGTACCTCCTGGATTGGTCATGGATTCATGACATGGTGAATCCCATGTGTATTCCAGGAATTGCTTCCACGTTGGAATGCTGCCTCTGAAGATGGCAGCGCTTGCTTTGAGATGCACACATGAGGCAGGAGAGGAGCAACGCAAGCTGGGTTTTGGGGGCATTGAATGGTAGGCACAAAGGAGACCCGTGCGTCTCTAGAAGGCCATATATACAAAGCAAGGTCTCAGAATAATGGAGAGGTTTCAAAGCAAGGGGGGAAATCATAGTGAATAAAACCTCATTGGGCAGGTTGACCCTATGAAAAGGAGAACAGGGCTCATGTAACTTTAACAGTTGTAGAGAAAAGGGAATTTCAGCCAGTGTCATTTGTATGCAATTAGTTCTTGGTGAAATTCCCTCTTCATCACAACAGTTAAAGCTGCAGGGGCCCTGCCTTCTTTTGTATATGGTCACTCTAGTACAGTGTCTGCACCTTTAACTGTTGTGATGAAGAGGGAATTTCACCAGGAACTAATTGCATACAAATGACACAGGCTGAAATTCCCTTTTCTCTACAACTGTTAAAGTTACATGAGCCCTGTCCTCCTTTTCATAGGGTCAGCCTATCATTGAATGTTTCATTGTCCAGCTCTTTTGGTGTGCACAGAAATCTAAGGAAACAGAGGGGGCACACTCAACTCTAAGCAGTGTCTGCTGTTGAGTGGTGCTTGCCAACCTATGGGGTGTAAAGAGAGAAAATACAGTGCATGATGTCGAGCGCATAATCACCATTGCTGTGTAAAGCAAGTCCCAAAGGAATCCTTTTTGCATGGGGAAGCAGTGGCAGTGGTGATCTTTACCGTTCAAAATTAATAAGATGCTAATGTAAAACTCATCTTGGCAATCTTCTGCAAGGGCTGACACCTCCCCTCAATGCCCCTTTAATAAATCTACACCTTTCAAAATTGGTCATCGAATCATAAGGATCATAAAATCTAGTTCCTGCCCACGGTGCAAAGGAGTTGCATGCTGAAAAGGGGCAGCTTCTGACAACAGTTGAGCTCTTGCATTCTGCACTAGCTCCAACTTCCGGAGCAGCTTTAAGGATAGCCCTATATAGAGCGCATGGCATTAACCCAGCCAGGAGGTTACTAATGCCTGTACCACCGTGGCCAAGCTATCCCTGTCCAGGAGACTATATGTTACTGCAGAGACTGGGACTCAAAATGGAGGGAGAGGGTGTTGTGGGTGGAATTTACCTTTCTGCCCCCTTGGTTGTGGGAATGGAGGGGCCACTCAGGAAATTTACATTGTCCCTCAAAGCATCCAGTTTGTCATGTCAATTGCAGGCATAGGGCAAAGAATTAAAATTTCCACCACCCAAGCCAAAGTCCTGATTCTTAGTGCTCTGAATTTCTGGAACTCCCCCTGGCTCCTCTCACACCTTTGACAGCTGTTTATTCCTCAGCTTTGTGGCACAGAGCTGTGATCATTGGCTAATGGGCATGCTTCACGATATGCATCTGCTTCCTGATTGGTTGAATTTGGTCGCATTTAATTGGGACAGGCGTGCAGGCATCGGGAGCAAGGATAGAGTTGGGTGAGCATTCTTAGGTACCATTATGGTGATTGGTGACATCTGAGGCCCTCAACTGGGAGTCCTGCAGGACCAGCAGATGGGATAAGGGTTAACTCCGAGGCCAACCTTACTCAGAGTTTTACAATCTGAGGTGGAGTGACATTGGAAGGCCTAAATAACCCAAATGGGGAATCCTGGGGGGGTGTCGATATTCAGGTGACACCAAGCAGGATACGAATGCTTCGCCTGATCTTAATTATGGCCAAGACGTTGGCCAAAGTTAGGATGCTCAACCCATATCTCCACTGTCACTTTTATATTTATTCTCACAATCATACAAATATCTACATTCATGGAGTTCTGAGTAACATTCATTTCTGTTCTACAGGTGACAACTGTGCATTGATTCCATGGGGTGAGCTACATTAGTATGCATCTTACCTAGATCAAGCAACAACAGCAGCAACAAGAAGAGGAAGGCCAAGAGATGGCAGGGAGCCTTCATGGTTGAATCTCATCTGAAACCTCCGTGCTAACCAAACGTATGGAGTTGGCTGAACCCCTGTCCCAACGCATCCCTCTCATTGAAAATAGTTGTGGGAGAAAAGAGCTCAACTAAAACCCATTAAATGTAAACATTTAATTGCCCATATATATAACATATGATTTCCCTGGAATGTAGGCTGACCAGATAAAATCCAGGTCAGGGCTCCTGTAACTTTAACAGTTGTAGAGACAAGGGAATTTCAGCCAGTGTCATTTGTATGCAATTAGTTCCTGGTGAAATTCCCTCTTCATCACAACAGTTAAAGTTGCAGGCACTCTACTAGAGTGACCATATACAAAGGAAGGCAGGGCCCCTGCAACTTTAACTGTTGTGATGAAGAGGGAATTTCACCAGGAAATTCCTGGTGAATACAAATGACACTGGCTGAAATTCCCTTTGCTCTACAACTGTTAAAGTTACAGGAGCCCTGACCTGAATTTTATCTGGTCACCCTACTGGAATGTAAAACACCTGTCTCTGAATTCTGTCCCAAATCCTGTGGTTGCCATTTTATGGAGGTACCATTGCTCACTGGGGTGGGTGAGTTGTTTGTTTTTCTATTGATGTGACATGCAAAAAATGACCAGACTCAACCTTTGGCATCTCCAGGAAATGCCACTGGAAGAAAACAAACCCTTCTTTGATAGACCAAAGGCCTGGCTCACAAACATTTAACTTTCTGTGTCCCAATGCAATATTAAGTATCTACATCCAATCTTCACCACTTCTTCCATAACTTTACCCTGTTCATGGAAGGGTCCCGCTGAAAACCTGGAGAGTCACTGACACCCAGTATAGACAAAACTGGGCAAGATGGACTTGTGGTCTAACCTAGTATGAGGCAGCTATTTCCCCCTCTGTTCATCCTATGAATGGGGAATTGCACTTACTGATAATTGTGCATTTCCCATCTGGATCCACACAAGCTGGAGGCTACGTGTATAAAGTCCTGTTTGCATCATCAGTGTTGCACCAATGAGCTATTGGAGATGCAAAGCAGGAATTGGATTTAGTCCCTCCCTCCTCATGAAAGTAGCAACATTCAGTGCATTTGGCCATGACTACAGGTCAGCAAGTGCAGCTACTGCTCCTCCTTGGAGGTGGAACACAATCTTGCTTAACGTCTTTTAGGTACAAGAGCATCGTTGGTTAACAAACTTGGAACAAGAGCTGAACACACGTGTAATTAGATGGGGGTGGAGATCTTTTAAAAATATTTTTGGTCTACAGGTTATGATTGTACCATGATTCAATGGAAGAAAATATACTCTCAGTCCAAAGATGGGGAAAACAGACAAAGGTACTTCAAATGGCGAGAACTAAAATAGCTGCTTGCAGATGTTTACCAAAGAAATGGAAAGCTTCTAGTGCTTTGACTTCAATTTCCTTCTTATGCTCTTTATCAGTGTTTTTAATCACACTAACACCTTGCATTCCTCTCTGACCAAACTATTTATAGTGAATGGAGGAACCTTTCATCTTTGCCATCTGTCGAAATCACACCAGAAGCAAGGAACACGATGCACAAATGAATTCCTTGAACACTCATATTTGTTTTTAGCAGATCAGAATTAAGTACACCAAGATCAATGTCCCAGGTTATTATCTTCCTGCCTACACCTGGTGTGAAGGCACATCGTTTCCTCTTCCAACTTACCCTGATACTGGCCTCTTCTTTTATGTCAGGGTGACGTTCCATTTCTGAAAGATTGCTTGGGATGGGGGTGGGTGGGGCATTCTCCTTGTAAATTGCTTCAGGTAGGAGATACTGGGTTGAGTTACAGTGAAAGCCACCCAGCTCTTTCTCTTGGGCTCCCCAGCTTTTTTGACCTCTGTTGATGAATAAAGCTGTGTATGCCATGTAACCTGCCCTCCCCTGACTCCAAACTAGCTTGCTGCCTCAGGTTTGGTGGAGCTGGAGGACACTACCCTATTGCCAGCATCCAAGCAACAGTCAACTGTTAGTTTGGACAGTGTCTCTATATGGAATGGGGATGAGCTCCATCTTGTCCTTTGTGCCAAGCAACAAAATGTCCAGTGGAGGCCGATGGATCTAGTTTCTGAGAGGCAATGCTTCCATTTCGGGTTTTGATTAGAAGCAGCCAGGACTCTAACAGTGCTATCTAAGGTTCTGAACTCATTTTGGGGATAGGGGTCATCACATTGGATAGCACCTTTGGAGTCCTGGCTGCTTCTAACTAAAACCAGAGTGGAATTACCGCCACTCTGAAACTGAAGCCATCAGCCTCCATGGACACTATCTTGGGGTGGCCCTCCTCACTAGGAATGCATACTGAGGTTTCTGAAATCCTTACGTTAGCAGCCTGCCTGGCCAGAGTATAGGACCTCTAACCCACCCCTCTATCATCAGCAGTCATAGGCATGGAGCTTTTCAGAGCGTCACGGGGTAATTACTGCAGGAAGGCTTCACATAAGCACTGGAGGCTATTCAAGCACCTCTGGATCATGTCTGCAAAGCAAGGCCTGATACTGTCTTATCAATTGAAGCAGCTTAGCATTTTGAAGCTTCAAGGCAGGCAGATTGGGAAATGACTAAGATAAGCGGACAGCCAGTTCCAGAATGATTTCCCCATCCTAATGGTCAGAGATCACTCTGGAATTAGGAGTGAGTGGTGAAGTGGCCAAGTTTGCTGGTGTCACATGATCATTTAAGGTGGTCAAAACCAAAAGGGATTCCAGAGAGCTCCAAAAGGATCGATCCAGACTGGGAGAATGGGCATCCAAATGGCAAAAGCATTTCAATACAAGCAAGTGTAAAGTGAGGCACCTTGGAGCAAAACCATCCCAATTTCATATACGCATTAATGGGATCGGAGCTGTTGATCTTGACATGTGCCTTATTTAGCATCCATGAAATCAGAGCAATGCAATGGATGCCAGTTTGCATGGCTGAAGCTCCGTGGAGGGCACAAGATGACAGCAAAGCCAGAAGACTGAGGCTGAAGTTCTGTGTCATTTAAATAGATAAATTACCACCTTTGTGACAGACATACACATAAGTCCTTTAAATCAATGTTCCTGATGCAAGATGTACAGCAGCAGAAACTCTTTGGGCATTACCCTTTGAGCGGGGAAAAAGTGTACCAAAGAGAGGAAGTACAGAACAATGCATTGAACCAAAGATACATTCAAAGATCACTGGATTGGGAAATATCTATTTTTGTTATAGTTAAGGGATCTATTTGTACTTGTTATGGTCCATGGCTAAAACAAATAGACCAAAGCGAGCTCCATTCAGTTTCACATTCGCCTACATTCACATTTTTAAAAACCTTTCCACCTAAAATAGGAAGAAATTTGCAAGTTTTGGTAAGCTCTTAACAAAAATGTTAAGACTTGATAGGATGGTGGCCAAGCAATGGTGGAAAGGCAGAGGGCAAATAAATCAATAAGTAAATAAATTAAAATGGGGGAAAATAGCAATAATGCAAGAAAAATGTCAAATGTGTTTGTGCTTCCTGGATTTATTTCACATCTTTTTTTATCTTTGGAGGTTGATTCTTCAAAGACACAACTATGGATTTCATTGTTGCTGTGCTGCTGCTGCTGCTGCTGCTGCTTTCAAAGAGGGATGTCAGGTGACAGTTGTTAGTCATATTATTTCATAGAACTGAAATGGAAAATATGAGAACTGAAATATGTGAGCCTGGCTGATGCTGAGGAGGTGAAGAAGAGAAAGTTCTTGAGCTACTGGAGTGAGAAGCTCCTGGGCAGAATCTACGCTACTGCTTTATCACTGTATCACTGTACGCTGACAATTGTTGGGGCTCTTACCACATTCCATATACCATTTTCAACCCGGTTTCATAATGTCATATCCTGCTTGGTGTAGATCTGGCCCTGGAGAAGCTGGGAGATGGTGGACTGCATTGTAGAAGAGGGCAAATATATGTCAAGCTTGATTTCGCATTTGCCCACTTTTAAGTTTGTTCCATCTTGTCTCGATTTTGGATCACATTTTTTTCAACCCATCTGACAATTCATACATATTTTCATGTGCTTTTCCCACTTCAAAATATACACATTTTTGTGTGTGTTTTTATTTGTAAACTGCATAATAGTTTTTGACCTCTAACTGAATCCCCATTTGTGCATAGGTTTGGGAAGTGTAAATTTGGCAACTTTGCACTGAATTGGGGACAGAACAAATTTCTCACTCATCGCCTGTTTAAGAATCTCAAAGCTTCCTTCTCCCACCACAAGCATACAGAAATCATAGCACACTGTGGCTCAATTTGGACGACACAATAAACAACTGGTGTGGGCCCCTTCCAACTCTACTATTCTATGAGTCTATGATTCTATGTCTCTTCACACACACACACACCCGCCAGCAATAGTCTCCCCGTGGCCACATGAACGGGACGTGGGGGAAGAGTGTTTCTGAAAATAACAGGTATTTTTTTTTGCATTGGTTGATTAATAAAACATATTAATTATATAAACATTAAAATTACATTCATATTAATCATTTAATTTACTTGACTTTTTTATTTCTAGAGAACTTGCTGGTGTATCATTCCAGGGGTAATTATCATTATCACTTAGCTTTTTTTAAAAAAAAATAGTAACATTTATTCCAATAATTACTGTTTCCCCTTTTATTTAGTTTATACTTGGCAATGTTCCAAATATATTATCAACTGTTCAATTTTATGTGAAGATTATATAGTTTTTAAATTGATAAAACTATATCAACTGCATAGAATTTAGTTTTTCTGAATACATTCCTATTTTTATTCTCCATTTTTTGGGTATTTAATTCTAATGTTTCTTAGGACAATACAAAAAATAATGCAGATAATGGGCACCCCTTTCTAATGCCTTCAATGAATTCAAATACTGGTGATAACATCCCATTTGTATGAACTCTTGCTTTAGGGTTAAAATAGATAGCCCAGAGCCATTTCTTAAACACTGGTCCAAAATTGAACACATTCAGAAATATAGGTTTTGAGAAATAGAAATAAAAAGACCCATTCAATCTTGTCAACAGATCTTTCTACATCTAAAAACAACAATAAAGATTCTTCTCTTAGTAGAAGTGCAATATCTATAGTATGTAGGCTATTTGTCTTATTATCACTCATGTGTATTTTACATTTCACCCTCTTTTCTTTTGTTTATGATTTTATTTTCTGATTTTGTTGTCTCTGAGACAGTTTATAAACGAAATCATAAAATAAAATGGCAATATAGAAATGCAATAAATAAATACATAATGACAAAACCAATGGGACCATCAGCATAATTTCCAGCATACTTAGCTTATAGAATTTCTGGCTTACAGCTATACCTTTCCCTACCATTACTTTCATATAACTAAGCTTGCTATATGTCAACATGTGATTTCATAGGAACCTACTTAGGATATGAATACTTCTGCATGATGTTTTTCATGATATATATTAGCTAGTCAGGAATTGGGCCTCACCTTTTGCAGCATTGAACTCCTGTGGCACACTGCCCAAGGTAGGTACCATGTTTACCACATTTGGCTTGGGTGCATTTGCCTCCTCGATATTTACAGAATGGTACTGGATCTCTAGAGAAATAGGAAATATACAAATCAAAATGCAGGCCAGCAAGCCAAGAAATTGAAGCTTTTAGCTCACTAGACCAGGATGGAAGCCTCGTACATCATTGAACTGGAAAAGTGGGAACTTGGAGAACCCCATGAAAAGTTACTAATTTGATTTTTTTTAAAAAAAAAAATGGATTTCTTTTTCTTCTTCCAAAGAAGTAATGTGGTGAACATATCCAATTTTGTTACTTAAACTGGCATCCTATACCCATTTCCACTGAACCAAAAGGGGGTTACTTCTGAGCAAATATTACACAATTGTGCTGGAAGTATTCATTGTAGTTCTTGCTATAATTATTGAGCCTGAGCATGTACAGTTTTGATTACGATGATTCAGTCTATATATTTTGAAGAAAGCCTTTGGGACTATACCAAGACGTGCTTATAGCAGTGATGGGTCAACACCTGATTTTCACCATCAGTGAGTCTCTCCAACTGCCACCTTCAAGCTTAGCTTTCCTCATTTCCTTTCTTGAATTGCATGCCTTCTTGGTTATGGACAAATCAGAAAAGTGCACATTTTGAAGTGGAAGAAATGGCATTATCTAAATGCAATAAATAAATAAGTAAATAAGTAAGTAAATAACCCAAATTAACTGAATCAAGTCAGCATAATTTCCAGCATCCTAGTTTATGGAATACATGGTTTTCAGCTTCACTTCTTCCTTTCCCCAACCATGATCTTCCTATAAATATGTTTGCTATATGCACCTGTTGTTTCTATTTACAAGGTATCATTTATTGACCCCACTTAAGATAGGCATACTTCTGAGTCATATTTTTTTGTTGTTATGCATATGAACAAGTCAAGCTTTGGGTGCTCACTGTTTGCAGCATTGAAGTCCTGTTGCACACTCCCCAAGGGAGATTTCATATTGCATACATCCTGGTCGGCTGCATTTGCCTCCTTGGAATTTACAATATTCTGTTGGAGATCTGGAGAAAATGAAAATACAGAAAGTGAAATGTATGCCAGCAAGCCACGAAATTGAAGCTTAAAGGTCACTAGACCTGAAGAGACAGTCTCCTTTTGAAATTCCTCAACTAGGCTCACACATGCAAGTTCATGACTTGATGGCTATAATGTCAAGGGATGTCTTACATATATGAATGAACCCCTGCAGATATTCAATTATCAAAACAACAACAAAAACACCTGCCTGTTTTAAAGACCAGAGTTAAGGTTATTTCATGTGGGTCCAAACTCCAAAAAGCCAGGAAGTTGGAAGCTAAGGTTTATGCCTTAACGTATGTGCACTCTGATCCAAGATAATGCCGTGCAACATATTGTGCTTTTTTACAACTTGCCTTCCATGCTCCCACACATGCCGGGTTTTTTTAATTCACAAATCCAGATGGGGAAGATGGAGTGCACCCCAGATGGATTCTTCCAGCATCCCTACTTATAGAGGCCTGCTAGCCAGGCACATGGGAAATGGGGCTTGCTCCTAAGCTCTCTAACACACTCCATCTGTCTTTACGAGTGGCCCCCACTCTCTCTGCATTCAGGTATGGGGTCAGGGCACATCTTTTTAAATGGCTTTTTTTCAAGTGTTGTTATGGTTTATGGACATTTACTTGGTCTTTGTTTTATGCTTGTTATATGCACTTGCTTCGTCTATTGGCAACATATGATTTATAGGTTCCGATGTAAGATCTGTATGCATCTACATGACATTTTTCATTATGCATCTTAAGTAGTAAGGCTTTGGGGCCCACCTTTTGCAGCATGGGAATCCTGTTGCACTCTCCCCAAGGTATATATCATTTTCCAGTACATTTGAGTCGGATGCATTTGCCTCCTTGACATTTACAATATGCTACTTAGACTGAACTACAGCTCAACACCCATCATCCCCAACATCCATCACCCTCTTGGCATGATCTGTTGTTATTATAGGTTAGAAGGGGAGTGTGGGAAATGTGTTTGGGAGGGAGGCGCCTTGCTAGTCAATCTAACGATGCACCTGTAGTTTTCTTAACTTTCCCTTTCTGTTCTTTGAAGGAGAGCATAGGGTTAGTCCAGGCTTCTCTCAGTGACACTGCAGCAATCATTTGTTTATTATTTAATATTATTATGATTTTTATTTCCTGATTTCGTTCATACACTGTATCAGTTGCTTCTACAATGCTAATATAGAAATGTAATAAATACATACATAAATAAATACCCAAACTAATGGTACTAGGTCAACATTATTATTTCCAGCATGCTAGTTTATGGAATGTGTAGTTTACAGCTATACCTTTCCCTACCATTCCCTTCGAATAACTATGCTTACTATATGTCAACATGTGGCTTTATAGGAACCGATTCAGGATGCAAATGTTTTTGCATGATGTTTTTCATTATGTATATTAAGTAATCAGGCTTTGGGGCTCACTTTTTGCAGCACTGAACTCCTGTTTCACATTGCCCAAAGAAGTTACCATCTCCATGACATGTGTCTTGGGTGCATTGGCCTCCTTGAAATTCACAGAATGCTTCTAGATCTCTAGAGAAACAGGAAATACATGAAACAAAATGTATGCCAGCAAGCCAAGAAATTGAAACTTTTCGGTCACTAGACCTTCTTTGTTATGTCCAAATTGGAAAAGTGAACATTTTGAACAGGAAAAAAATGTGCTTTAAAAACACACACGCACACCCAAATGCACACTTTTTCCCATAGAATAATGCACAAAAAAATGTGATTATTTGTAAAAATGTGTTTTTTTTAAAAAAAAAATCAAGTGCATGAAATGAAAAACTTCTTCAACCAGTACATAATTAAACTTCCGAATTTGCTACCACAATGCTACTTCAGTTGCTTCCACAATGGCATTATCCAAATACAATCAATCAATAAGTAAACAGCCCAAGTTCACTGAATCAAGTCAGCATAATTTCCAGCATACCAGCTTATGGAATATGTGGTTTTCAGCTATACTTATTCCCTTCCCCTATCAAGATCTTCCTATAACTATGTTTCCTAGATGCACCTGTTGTATCTATTTGCAAGGTATCATTTATAGACCCCTACTTAAGATATGCATACTTCTCCATCGTATATTTTTTTGCTATGAATATGAACAAGTCAAGATTTGGGTGCTCACATTTTGCAGCATTGAAGTCCTGGTGCACACTCCCCAAGGAAGATTTCATACTCAGTACATTCTGATCGGGTGCATTTGCCTCCTTGGAATTTACAAAATGCTACTGGATCTCTAGAGAAACAGGAAATACACAAAACAAAATGCATGCCAGCAAGCCAAGAAATTGAAGCTTTTCGGTCACTAGTACATCTGTGACTGGAAAAGAGGGAGCTTGGAGAACCCCATGTACCCCATCATTTTCACCAGGAGTGAGTTTCTCCAAATACCACTTTCAAGCTTAGCTTGCCTCATTTCCATTGTTGAATTGCATTGTACTTTAAAAAAATACATGCTTTTTGCCGATAGAGTAATGCTTTGAAATGTCATTATGTATAAAAATATGGATTTTTTTAAAAAAAAAACTTCAAGTACATAAAACAAAATGCTTCTTCACGCAACACATAGCTAAGCTTTGGAATTTGCTACTACAGGATTACTTCAGTTGCTTCCACAATGACATTATACAGATGCAATTAATCAATAAGTAAGAATATAACCCAAATCAGTTGAACCAGCTTGCACAGCCCTGCATGTAACTACTGTTACCTGCCCTGAATACTATTTTTACTAGAAATGTGTGGCATAAATTTAATAAATAGATAAGTAAATGGATTACCAATACCACTTATATACTGCCTTGTCTGTGAAAAGCCATGTATTTCATTCTTGATTTCAGCTCCATAATGCTGTCCATGCAATATCACCTGAATGATTTACCTTTTGCAGCAGGCAATATCTTTCTCACACAAGCCATAGAAAATATGATCTTCACCACAATGAGTTCTTGTGCACTGAGCACCGAATTTTGCACATGTTTTCTTCAATAAATACATTCGTGTGAGACCTGTACAAGAAAAAAAGCAACAATGGACAGGGTGTTTGCTTTGAATCCACCTCTTTTTACTTAAAGTGACACTTCCAGGTAAATGTTGAGGTTGTTTGCTCTGCCAAAACATCCAAAAAAATTTTATTAGAACAGTGAAATTTCTCAAAGTATTTTTGAAAAGCTTGACAAGGGCTGTGCATACAATATTAAGATGAGACTGTTATTCTAGTTCACCCTTCCATCAAACTGGGGTCTTCCAGATATTTGGGCCTACAGTATAACCCCCAACATCTCCAACCTGCTCTGAATAGTGACCCAGAGATATTCTCTATTTTTCATCAGTATTCCTTTTTAATTGCCCCTTGAAATAACTCATACCTGGACCTATCAGAAGTGACAAGAACAGAAGCATAGAAAGAAGGCCAAAGAATTTCACACACATTCTCACTCCTCTGTTCTGGCTCATAACCATTGATAATCTTCTTGCTGGGACCTGTAGAAGAGATGATGAATAGAGGTTCAGAATTCCATGCCAATGTCCTGATTTGTTAATCAGTTGAAGAGGAAGGACCCCTTGTGGAATCAGGATCTTGAGACTCCAGGATCCAAAGGAGGACATGTTAGAGCTATGTCACTCCCTGGGAGCAGGTCAACTGGTTGATGCTTTGGAATTGAGGTTCGACGAGTATGGTTTGCTGCCCTCAAGCGTGAGTTTACATCTTGACAAGAAACAGAACATGTCTAATTGATTTAGTGGGGGCTGGTTAGGAATAGGCTGACAAGATAAAATCCCAGTCAGGGCTCATGTCACTTTAACAGTTGTAGAGAAAAGGGAATTTCAGCCAGTGTCATTTGTATGCAATTAATTCCTGGTAAAATTCCCTCTTCATCACAACAGTTAAAGTTGCAGGCACTATACCAGAGTGACCATATACAAAAGAAGGCAGGGCCCCTGCAACTTTAATTGTTGTGATAAAGAGGGAATTTCGCCAGGAACTAATTGCATACAAATGACACTGGCTGAAATTCCCTTTTCTCTACAACTGTTAAAGTTATATGAGCCCTGACCTGGATTTTATCTGGTCACCCTAGTCAGGAAGGGGTCGTCAGAAAGCTGTGATATTCTTTCAACAAATTTCAGTTTGTGGAGTGAAAGGAAGTGATCCTGAAGAGCCCTTGAGGAGTTTGGAGAGAAATAAAAAGACATTTGCTCATCTTAGTTTCGAGCCTGAGTTTGAGGTTTTCTTTGGGACCTTTGAAGTATTAAGCAGTTTTTAGAGGCAAGCGTTACATAGGCCTATGATATCAGGAATTTAAGGTTGAAGTGGTCTGCCTCATTCACATAATTACAATGTTCCTTCTTATATGCTGGGGGGTTGTACTTCTTTCTCTTTTGCTCCTGTTAGTTTATTATTTCACTTGGGATGGGCAGGCTCCAGACGAACTAATAGATTTTAGGTTAAAGTATATGCTAAAGCAATTTTTGTTTGTTTGTTTTAAAGTATAATTCCTGGGGTTTTAGTGTCTGATTATATGTATTCATATATACTTAGGTCTGTGTATTTTCATTGTTTTTTGAATGTTATATGAAATGGGTTTCACAAAGTGTTCCTGAAGTGACTGTAATCAGTCTTCTCCCCCTCATACCAAACTAGGGATGTGTATCATATCATTAAAATGTCCGATAACAATATGATTAGGTCGTTATCGGACATCTGATTAACGTTATAGGGGTCCCCCAAAAGCCCCACCCCCGCTGTAACTGCTTTATTTTTAAAGATAAAAACTTGAAACTTGTGGGACATTGAAGATGGGATCTGGCTGGTCATTTGTGAAAAAAATCAGAGCAATTGCTCAAACCCGCGATTTTATATGATTTTTTTTAAGATTGTGCTCGTTCTGAAAGCTGGTTGACTAGGTCTCAGTTTTCAGAATGAGCACGATCTTTAAAAAATTCATAGAAAATTGAGGGTTTGAGCAATTGCTCTGATTTTTTTTCACAAATGACCAGCCAGATCCCATATTCAATATCGCACAAGTTTCAAGTTTTTATCTTTAAAAATGAAGAAGTTACAGTGGGGGGGGTGAGGCATTTGGGGGACCCCTAATAACTTTTAATTTCAAAAGACAGAGACATGAAACTTTTTGGACATTGAAGATTGGATCTTGCTAGTCCTGGCTCCCCAAGTTTCATGTCATTATCATTTCAAATAAAAAAGTTATGCATGTGTTTCCCCCAATGCAAGCCTATGGGGGAAAAAGCAGATAGCAAGATGACAGTGTGGAGGCCCGGTCAACCAGCTGTGTCAATAAAGTTGCACTGTCTTTTATAAATTCATATAAAATTGAGGGTTGGAGGGATGAATCTCAAATTCCATACATTGTCTAGCACATGTTGCTACACATATGTGCCAAATTTCAGATCAATCCCTCCACCCCTGTATTTTATATGAATTTTGAAAGATCCTGCAACTTTTTTACAGCTCTGAATGAACGCATGTGGCAAGCTGTTATTCAGACCTGTCAGAACTTAAACGTTCTTTAATAAATTAATATAAAATCGAGGGTTGGAGGGATCAATCTCAAATTTCATACACATACTTTGGCATACCCCATAAGCATTGTGACCAAGTTTCAAGCCTTTAGCTTTGAAAATACAGAAGTTATAGGGATTTCTTCTTTTTAAAAATCAGCTCTATAGGGCACAATGTGGCTGCAAATTAAATATTGGATTTCTGATAATTGTCATGAAGATTATATGATTAACCTATGATATAATCCGCTCCAAAAAAATTTTTAAAGTGATTTCCGATAACGATGCGATACGATAATTTCGGGTGTGCTCACCCCTATACGAAACAGCTTAAAATTGATGAGCTTTTTAGACCTGATAGCTCAATACTAGATGATTGAACTCCATGGGACCTTTGTCAGAGCAGACATGTTTAGATTGTGTTGTTAGTATATTAAAACCTAGACTGTAGATACACCATACTGAGCCTCCCAAAACGCTGCTTTGCTAAATTTGTTGGGGAAGGCATTTCATCCTTGCAAAAGAAGGGCTTTGATTTCAAGAGATTGATGCTCCAAATGGCTTGCACCAGTTTTGGAGGAGAGGACACTCTGTGAATGAAGGATACTGGCAGTAGCCAAAACCGGCAACTTTCAATCTGTTCAAAGGAAGGATAAACAGAGATTGAAGCTGCAAAACATAGCAAGCATCACCCCATTATTAAAATGATTTAGAAGGGTTCAGAAATGCACATCCTGAAATCCACCAAAGATAGGGGTGTGCAACACTAGGAATTCAAATCTGTTTAAACCCAAAAGGATTTTGCAGTGCTTCCATTCCAATTAGAGGCAGTGGACTATAGCAGATATCCTCTTTCAATTCCAGAAATGCTTTGCAAACTTTTCAGCTCCTGTAATTTGCGCAAATGGTGCTTTCTGAAAACTGGATATTTTTTCTGGCTCTTTAAATTTGTGCAAGAGGGGGCTGTATTATTTTTTAAAAAAACAAAATATTATTTTCAGCCATGCTCTTGTGCACATGAACATGATTGTAAGTCTGCCTGCCCAACGGAGGCATAACAGGAGGAGGGCCCTCCTTGCTGTGGCACCCCTGCTGTGCAATGAGCTCCCTAGAGAGGTTCACCTGGCACCTACGTTATGCTCTTTTTGACGCCAGGTGAAGATCTTTTTATTTTCCCAGTATTTTAACCGCGTATCATCTTAGTCTTTTCACTTTGCTGATGTCAATCTGTATTTTAAATCTGTGTAAAATCTCTGCTCCGTTTTATCCTGCTTGCGCTTTTACATCATACTTTGCTATTGTGTTTTTATAGTGTTGTTTGTTTTAATTCTTTGAACTTTTGTGAACCGCCCAGTGAGCTTCGGCTTTTGGGAGGTATAGAAATGCAGTGAATAAATAAATAAATAAATAAATATACGGTCCCCTCTTGCAAATGTCGGTTTCACCCTCTCCACACATTGCTTCAGTTAGCCTAGCATAGGCAGACTAGATAAAATCCAGGTCAGGGCTCATGTAACTTTAACAGTTAAATGGAATAGAGAAAATGGAATTTCAGCCAATGTCATTTGTATGCATGCAGTATCGGGTGAAATTCCCTCTTCATCACAACAGTTCAAGCTGCAGGAGCCCGGCTCTCTTGTCACTGTAGTATAGCTCCTGCAGCTTGAACTGTTGTGATATAAGATTGCATCTTCAAACACTTTTCTAAATTCTACATAGAAAACAGGAGGGGGTGTTTATTACTCATTCTGTGGACATAAACATTGCTCATTGTTTGACTTGGGTTCGTCACTTCTCTTTAGAATCTAGTTCTTGGTATAATTCCCAGGGGAGTAGCTGTATTAGTCTGTGGCATGCAAGGCACCTGAGAGAAAAGCATGCTTCATTCTGCATTCTTCTTTTATTATTCTTTATACTTGAACTTCACAGGGAGAATACAGTTGAATTGATATCAAGAAGCTCAACTCTTTCAGGTGTGCTTTAAATCGGGTGACCAGATAAAATCCAGGTCATGGCTCATGAAACTTCAACAGTTGTAGAGAAAAGGGAATTTCAGCCAGTGTCATTTGTATGCAATCAGTTCCTGGTAAAATTCCCTCTTCATCACAACAGTTAAAGTAGCAGGGACCATGCCTTCTTTTGTATATGGTCACTCTAGTATAGTGCATGTACCTTTAACTAGTTGAATTTTAAGATGTTTTAATTATGTATTAGTTTCATTTGTTTTTAATGTTTTATCTATTTTATGGTGTTTGTATTTATATTTATTGTTGCTATTATTATTATTATTATTATTATTATTATTATTATTATTGCTTTTTTATTGAGGAAAAATAATTTCAACTGATAGTGACCTTACATGTCACAAATGTCACCAACAAACAGAAACATTATAATTCCTGGATACAAAGTCACAAATCCAAGAAAATAAGAAGGCCAGAAGAGAATGAAACTACTTACCTCCTTTTCAAGTAACCAGGAGAATCTGTGTTCTGGTTTGGACTCAGTTCTTATATGAGTTTTGTGTGTGTGTACATGTACGCTTTTGGATTTTTGATCACAGAGATATTCTTTGCTGCTGCAAAGAACCAATTTGCCTAGAACATTTTGTCTGCTTCAGCCTTCTGAATGGCCCAAGTGTGCTTAAGTAATTTTAGGACAGTAATATCTCATAAAAGCCTGGGATCAACATGTGCATGTGGGAGTTATTACTAGGGATGTGTATCGTATCGTTAAAATGTACAATAACAATACAATATGCTCTTTATCATGCATGCGTTTGTCGATAACGATACGATAGAAAAACCTCTGATAAATATCCGATCTGATAATTTTAGCCCGATTATATCGGATTATCAGACTTCCATTTAAATAAACCTATAACTTCTGTATTTAAAAAGTTAGAGGCTTGAAACTTGGTCACAGTACTTATGAGTATGCCTAAGTATGTGTATGAAATTTGAGATTGATCCCTCCAACCCTCGATTTTATATGAATTTATTAAAGATTGTTTAAGTTCTGACAGGTCAGAATGACAGCTCGCCACGTGCGTTCATTCAGACCTGTCAAAAAGTTGCAGGATCTTTAACAAAAATCATATAAATCGAGGGTTGGAGGGATCGATCTCAAATTTCATACACATGTCTAGCACATGTTGCTACACATATGTGCCAAATTTCAGATCAATCCCTCCACCCCTGTATTTTATATGAATTTTTGAAAGATAGTGCAACTTTTGACCTGTCAGAACTTAAATGTTCTTTAAGAAATTCATATAAAATTGAGGGTTGGAGGGATCTATCTCAAATTTCGTACACATACTTAGGCATACTCATAAGTACTGTGACCAAGTTTCAACCCTGTAACTTTGAAAATACAGAAGTTATAGGCATTTTTCTAAAAATTCAGCTCTATAGGGCACAATGGGGCTGCAAATTAAATATTGGATTTCCGATAATTATCGTGAAGATTATACAATTAACCTACGATATTATCGGAGAAAATTTTTTTGGTCTGAAATTCCAATAATGATAAAATATGATATTTTCGGGCGTGCACATCCCTAGTTATTACTCATGAAACTAATATCAAATGGGTACAGATTAAGAACTTCCTTGCTTATGCTAGGCTGACCAAGACCTCCATCACACATAATTCCACCCACCAGGTTTGCCTCTGTGCTTTTTTACCTCTGAGGCAGAAGCGTGTAAAGCTTATGATCCCTTTAACCTGAAGAGCGTTCTTTCGCTCCTTCACTCCTTTGCTCTTCCACTCCACTCCACCCCTTCTCTTTCTCCCTCCAGTCAGGTCCTGTCGGATGATCACTTCAACCAGAGTGCCTTTCTGCCGGGCAAAAATGGAAGGACCCTTTAGCCTGGCTCTTTGGGGGCATCAAGGGAATACAATCCTGTCTCTCTGCAGAGATTCAGGCATTGTATGATTTTAAAAAACACTTTGGAGCCTGGGATGCAAGGTTTGGGTTTTAGATTGAGGCTTGGAGATGGCTGCTGGGAGAGACCACTTTTCCCTGCCAGGACCTGATGCAACCCATTCAAGCCCCCAGTTCCTTTCAAACTACACAGAGGCTTAGGGCACATTAAATTCACTCAGGGAAAATAATCCAGACTTTTAGCATTCTAGGAGAGGCTGGGGAAGAGGCAGGGTGTCAGCAGGACAGGCACGGTGTCATGTGAGTACCGTGCTGCAAATCCGCACACCAGGCATGGCGAGAGTGCATGAAATTGCTGGTGTCATGGAGCTCCAAGAAAAAGAGTAAATGTGTCATTACAATTATTAGGGCTGTGCACACACCCCTCCCGATTTGCCTCAAGAAAGCCAGTAGCAAGGCTGGTGGTGAGTCCACTGGACTCACCTCCCTCTCCCAGCTCTCCTCAATCACCTGCTGCTGTATCACCGGCCACCCTTATTGACAGCCTCCACATTGACAGCACTGCCAGCCACCCTCATTGGCTACCACCACCAGCCGCCATCATCACCAGCCACCGCATCGCTCGCACCACCAGATGCCCTTATCACCAGCGCCACCAGCCGCCCGCATCGATGGCGCCTGCCACATCACTCACCGTGACCAGGAAACGCAGTGCTCAAATGAGAAACAGGCAGCAATTTCAAGATGTTACGGGAGCTCTGTTTAGTAAATCTATGGCTCCTGCGATATCTTGAAATCACAATGAGGGCAGCTGGCAGCACCGGTGATGAGGCAGCAGGTGAGTGGGGAGAGCTGGGAGAGGGAGGGGAGTCCAATGGACTCACCGCCGTCTTTCCTGGGACAGTGGGAGTGAGGGCCCAGTGCCGCTCCGAAATGGCCCGAGGTGCCCCGAAGTTTCAGTGCCGATGTACTTTGGCTCCGGGGCAACTCGGACTGACCCGGAACTGATTCAGAACCAAGGCAAGGCAGGCCAAAGCAACCCACTGCATCTCGGTTTCGGGGATTCAACACGAGACGTTTCACAGCACTAATGGTGTCTATAAGATGCCAATGTATGCCAGTTACCCACACACAATTACACTTGCATAATTGTAATTAGGCTTTTAAAAGAATGTTTTTACATGAGTGATCTTTCGTGAGACAAGTATGTACAAAATATTTTGTAGGGGGACTTCCATATTTGTTTTCTTTACGTTTGCTATGTTGTTATTGTTACTGTTGTTGTTGCTATTATTTAAATTTCTGATACCTGTCTCAAAAAACAGTTGCAAGGTATCTTGCAATACAATTGAAGCATACACATTTTATTACAGTTACAACAATTATTAAAAAACACCCCAAATAAACTAAAACAGCAGTTATAATCATAAATGATGTGACAGATTAATTAAACAGACCATCGTACATCATCAAATCACTGGAAATAGAGGGAAGTCTTAATCTGGTCCTGAAAAGATGAAAAAGTTGGCACCAGGCAGGCTTTGCTTGGGAGAGCATTCCATAATCAGGGGGCCACCACTGAAAAGGCTCTGTGTCTTGTTGCAAAATGCTGAACTTCCCTGAGATAAAGGGATGGGAAAAGAAGTGATGTTCAAATTCAGCATGATCCTCCAAACATCAGCTCTTGGCTTCTCTCGGCTCAATTTGTGTTAGCATTTGCGGTCACTGTTCATTTTTTGTGAATGAGAAAATTGTGCTAAATGAACAGCTATTGAATGTGAAAACTGTACAAGCCAATCCCAAATTTGTGCAAATTTGTGCAACTTTGTGCAAATTCCCAAATTTCATCAATTTCTTCCATAGATTAAAGCGTGGGTGATTTAAAATGTTTCCATTCTGTGAACATTGCACATTTTGAGAAAGCTGTGCATTCGAGAACACTGAGCATTTTTCATGTACGCATTTTGGGAATCTGAGAATATTATTTTGGAGAAAATGTGCTGCTATTTGTGTTTGCAGAGGGTTCTTACTTAGGAGGTGTCATTTGAGTGTCCAGTTGGTCTTTGTGAGTGAATAATGGGAGAGCAGGGTGTGTATTTTGTCTGCTACTTTCCAGCTTTAACAGATAACTTCCTTTTGTGAACAAACCAAGTGAGTTACCTCATCAATATACTAAGGCCTTACCTAAACCTTAGGGTGTAGCAGGATGGAAGGGAAGGATCGCAGACTTATCTGCTAGCACGATCGTCCCCTAGCTTCTATTCAGCTGAGTGACATCTCAGAAGGGAAGAGGGACATCATGGGTACCATTTTTTTTAAGAAGGGGAGCCCAGTTGTACAGCCTTGATCCACCACCACCAAATTCCACGTCCATCCACCCCCCACCATCCCAGGGATGGCAAAATTGCTGCCCCACCCCACCCCCATGGGAACAGAGCCACCCCATGCAGCTCCATGCCTGTTTGAGGACCCAGGAGCCTGCGCCACACCAGCTGCAGTCCTCAGGGTTGTTCTGGGACCATAGAAAGACTGGGATAGCCCCGGTTTCAGTTATCTGGGGAAAGTCTTTGTTCACCCCCGATTGACTCTGGAATCTCATGTGCATCATTTGGATGCACCGGGATAACCTAGAGATGACTTCAGGATAACTGCATGGTATAGACATGGCCTAAGCCTCCCCAAAGCCTAACAGTGAAGGGGGGGAACCATCCTATAACCAACCATGGGAGCAAAGATTTGCTGTAGCTAGCCCTCTACTGCCAGACAGTTTATGTAGTCATGAAACACTGATGGATTGCTCCTCTGCCCAATGGGTGTTTAAGGCAATAGACAAAATAGATCAAGCAACAACAATGCTGAAGCACAACAAATAAACCACGAATGGATCAAAACCAGGAATGTGTGAATTGGCAAAACCCAGGCTTAGTGGAGTTTCCCAAATTCCATCCAGAAGTTTGTTCTGACTCAAGTCTATATCAGATTGAGAAATTTGTGTGTGTGTGTGTGTGTGTGTGCATGCGTGTGTTTCTTTTTGCATGAAAATCTCTGCATATTCCCCCATTTCCACATCAAGTGTGTGCATATTTGAAATGCATGCAGTCTTCTCCCATGGGTTACAGCATATCTGTGCACATTTTTCAAAGGTATGCATTTCTCCGTGCACGTTTTTCAGCTGTGTGCATTGCAAACCTCAAAATGTACAGACTTTGTCTGCAGGTTGCATCCTGCATTCAATCCAGAAAGTGAAAATGAGGCAACTCCTGGTAAAAACCAAACTAAAATTAGTTTGTTGTGCATCCCTAATCCAAACAGACACCTAAAAACAGAAGCAAAAGTCTTCTTCAGAATAAAACATAGAGTGACTAAAATAGGCTGACCAGATAAAATCCAGGTCAGGGCTCCTGTAACTTTAACAGTTGGAGAGAAAAGGGAATTTCAGCCAGGGTCATTTGTATGCAATTAGTTCCTGGTGAAATTCCCTCTTCATCACAACAGTTAAAGTTGCAGGCACTATACTAGAGTGACCATATACAAAAGAAGGCAGGGCCCCTGCAACTTTAACTGTTGGGATGAAGAGGGAATTTCACCAGGAACTAATTGCATACAAATGACACTGGCTGAAATTCCCTTTTCTCTACAACTGTTAAAGTTACAGGAGCCCTGACCTGGATTTTATCTGGTCACCCTAGACTAAAACCATTTATAATGGAGCAGCCACAGATTAGCCTGTGGTATGAAAGCAAGGACAACAGCAACAATTATTAAACACCATTAGTCCTTAAGGTGCCACCAACTCCTGTTGTTTTTACAAGCCATGAAAAGCTTCTCGAAACAATACTGGCCTTACTGCCCAGATGAAACACTGTATAGAGGGGCCACATGGACCATGGTTTTGGCATCGTGTGGAGGTGCGGCCCTCTCTTGAGGTTTTGTATATGGCAAGCGTCAACGCACAAAAGCGTCAAGAAGAGACAAACTCTGGTGCTTTGAAGAGCTGTGAAGACTTAATTGTTGTAAAAAAAGCTTTTTGAAAATTGGTTTTCTAAAAGTTCCAAGAGCTTTTTTTACAACAATAAAGTCTTCACGGCTCTTCAAAGCACCAGAGTTTGTCTCTTCTTGACACTTTTGTCCCTCGGTGCTCTTTTCCCTCGCATCTCACCGAGCATCAACACACATCAAATGTCTTCAATAAACTCAACATTTATTTCTAATAACTTACAGAAACACACAACAACCTTCTTTGACTTGTAAGAGGAGCATAAACAACTTCAGCAAACAATTAGTCTTGGTTCCTGGCACAATCATGCAGATGTCGTGTTACGAAGGGTGTAGCACCAATGCTGACCGGTAGGAAAGACACAAAGTCTGGTGCTGGTTGACGTGTGTTTTTTATTTCACATTAAAAGCTCAACGTTTCGGAAATACTCCTTCCTCAGGAGCTGTGTCTCCACACACGTTGCCTAGAAAAATTAAGAACTTTTTTCAAAATAAAACTCCTTCAGCAATTTTCTTTGACACTCGCAGAGAGAACACAGCCTTCAAAGAAAATTGCTAAAGGAGTTTTATAAACAGTGCAATTTGCGCAAAAAAAAGGTGAAAATAGTCCGTTCCACCTGCAATTTGGGGTAAGTTGCGCCATTACCATAAATATTCCCACCCTTGATTTTGCACAAAACCCAGGATCATGGATTTAAAAGAGAGAGAGAGAGAGCTCTTGCCAGGTGCCCACAAACAGTCTGGCGGCTCGCCCTGCAGGCCTGCTGGGACCAAGCAACTGTCGGGAGTCCAGCAAGCAGAGCGTGAACAGGATTCAGTGGAGTTCACCTGTCCCTGTCTGACAGTGGAAGCATCTCCTTCTATTCCTCTCACGTGGTTTTTGGGGATCTAATGTATCACCAGGAATTATTCACAATCCTTCCCCACATAATAGCTGACAAATTCAGCCATACTGTTATTCCTCCTCCCTGCTTCCTCATCAAATTCTGTGGGGCATATCCACCTTCTTTTCCTCATTATTTGGGATGGGGGCGTTTGAAACTTTATTCACTAAATTGCACAGTCTGTTCCGTTGATGGCATGTGCTGATATATCCAGTACTAGACACTTAGTAACCATTTAGGTGACAAAGCCAAAGAATACAGGCTCACAAAAAGCAAACCTTACAGACTTATTGTCACAGCAGGGATGCTTGAGAAATTTAATCTTTGTACACTCCAGTATGAACGGATTTAACCTGCATCCCCGGCACCAATGACTGGATCAGAATATAGTATTCGGCCACTTTTGCTTTTCATGAAAGTTCTAGATCAGATAGTTTACCTTATTTGGCACCTGTGGACTATTTGCCTAATATCCAGAAATGAAAGCAGAGGGAATGCTCTATTTGGTGTGAAGTGCGGAATCATGCTAAGAGATCCTACCGTTATTTAGAAAGCTGGCGTGAGTGTGAGGATCTAACCCAAAAGAATTCCCATAAATCACCATGGCAAACAATGGAGAAAGAAAAGATGACAACAGCCATGAGGGAAAGCGAACATCCAAAATGTTTTTGACTGATTCATTTAATTATCGTATGCTGGTGGTATCAACTCTCCAGTGTCATTATTGCCAGTGATGGTGCTGGTTGTCTGAAAATGAGACGTCTGGTGGTTCAGTATAGGTTAATGTACTTATGCATTTATTACATGGGCATCCTGCCCAATAGCCAAGGCTCTCTAGGCAGTTCACATTTTAAATTTAAGGTTACAATGACTCAGCAATTGCTGGCTTATGATGGTCAGGAAAGCAAAACAAGACATGGAAACTGAAATATGTGATCCTAGCTGATCCTGCAGCAGCCTCCTTCTCCCCCTTCCCCCCCCCCTAGCATTCAGGAGTCACAGCACATTCTGATGCAGGGCATTCAATGTGGACAGCAGCGGACGAGGGGGGGAATAGTAGGGTGACCCTATGAAAAGGAAGACAGGGCTCCTGTATCTTTAACTGTTGCATAGAAAAATAAATTTCAGCAGGTGTCATTTGTAAGCAGGCAGCACCTGGTGAAATCCCCTCTTCATCACAACAGTTAAAGCTGCAGGATCCCTGCCCTCTTGACCAGATACAAAAGAGGTCAGGGCTCCTGCAGCTCTAACTGTTGTGATGAAGAGGGAATTTCACCAGGTGCTGCATGCATACAAATGGCACCTGCTGAAATACCCTTTTCCATACAACTCTTAAAGGTACAGGAACCCTGTCCTCCTTTTCCAATGGTCACTCTAGTATCCAGGCATAAATTATAGAATCACAGAATGGTAGAGTTCGAAGGGGCCTATAAGGCCACCGAGGCCAACCCCATGTTCAATGCAAGAATCCACCTTAAAGCATCCCTGACAGATGGTTGTCCAGCTGCCTCTTGAAGGCCTCTAATGTGGGAGAAGCCATGATGAAACAATGATTGAAAACAGAATGACATTAAGTCAAACACCTAAATACATAGGAACATAGGAACACAGGAAGCTGCCTTATACTGAGTCAGACCTCGATCCATCTAGTCCAGTATTGTCGACACTGGCTGGCAGCAATGGCTAGGGTGACCAGATAAAATCCAGGTCAGGGCTCATGTCACTTTAACAGTTGTAGAGAAAAGAGAATTTCAGCCAGTGTCATTTGTATGCAATTAGTTCCTGGTGAAATCCCCTCTTCAGCACAACAGTTAAAGTTGCAGGCACTATACTAGAGTGACCATATACAAAAGAAGGCAGGGCCCCTGCAACTTTAACTGTTGTGATGAAGAGGGAATTTCACCAGGAACTAATTGCATACAAATGACACCAGCTGAAATTCCCTCTTCTCTATAACTGTTAAAGTTACATGAGCCCTGACCTGGATTTTATCTGGTCAGCCTAGCAATGGCTCCCCAAGGTTTCAAGCAGGGGTCAGTATTCCTTCCCTTGCCCTACTTGGAGAAGCCAGGGAACGAACCTGGGACCTTCTGCACGCAAAGCAAGTGCTCTATCTATGGGCATATCTATCTAAACAATAAACTGTTTGTAACCTGCCCAGACAACATGAGTTATTGGGTGGATTAGAAAGGTAATTAGTGATGGGGTGAACACACCTCAGCCTGCCTTGCATGCCACTTGCTGGACCCTCACTGGATGCCCGACCCAGCTGGTGACATGCGGGCACCCAATGAGTGGCACATAGCATCTGCTCTTCCACTGTGCCACAAAACGGTGGCTCAACCTTTTCCATAAAGGGCCCGTTTTCATGAGTGGCTGTCATAACGAGGCCCTTTTTGCCTAAATGGGCCTCTTTACAGGCACTGTTCGCACAAAAGGGCCCTTTATGGAAAAGGATGAGCCACCATTTCCTGCAAAATGGTGGACCAGCAGAGCAGTGGGGACCGCTGTGCTTGTCCAACTCAGTACGTGTCAAGTTGGACTAGCACACAGGGCCACGGATTGGTGTCCAGCGGGCTGATCAGACAAGAAATCGATGAGCTTTAAGCCCCAATGGATGCTTGTGTCATCCCTAAATGTAATAAATAAAATCATAAAGCAATATGAAGCATGAGCCAAAATAAAATACATATGCAAGAGTCAATAGCATGGGAAAATAAAAACCTGGTGATGAAATGACATCAGAGGGGGCATTAAAAGAACATTTCAGGGCATCAACACCAATATGACCCTTTCCCTGGGATCCTCCCACCTTATCTTGGTTGGTGGGGTCACGAAGAAGAGTCTCTGATAAACAGATAAAAAGAAGTCCTTCTGCACACAGCGCGATGGTTAAACTATGGAATTCACTAGCACAAAATGTAGTGATGGCCACCAGTTTGGATGGCTTTAAAAGGGGATTAGATAAATTCCTGGAGAAGAAGGCTATCAATGGCTACTGGTCCTGATAATGGATGTGCATGCCTGAAATTATCATATCATATTGTTATCGGAATTTCGGACCAAACAAATTATCATCTCCGATAATATCGTATGTGTCCGTATCGTATCAGATTTCCGATAAATATCGGAAATCCGATATTATATCGTTTCTCTGTTTTGCCCTAGAGAGAGTTGCTTTTGAGTCTGAAAGGCCTAAAACGTCTTAATTTTCCAAGTTACAGGTTTGAAACTTCGTCACATTGCAGACTGAGTGTTGCTAGTCATGTGTGCCAAATTACAGAACAATAGGTGCAAGCGTTACTCGGAAGTAAGCTTTCAAATTCACTGTTTCAGGTGGCTGAAATGTGGTCCTTTTTCAAGAGATGTCGTCCACGTCCGGTACTCTTGTCATGGGCATCTCACAGATGGCCTTGAGGGGACTCATCTGTGCCCAATTTCAGATGCACAGCTGCAGGCATTACTCAGAAGTAAGCTCTCAACAACATGCACTGTTTCTAGTAATGCACTACATGTACATGCTGCTGCTGAGACTTATAGGTATTATATGAATACAATGAATGAACTTTCCAAACTTGTGGAAACCTAGTAGGCAGTGCCGTCTATATGCAGTCATAAAAGTAAAATGTGTTAATCAGAAGATGGTGAACTGCTGCTGCCTGGTCTCATTGATTAAGTCACGCATGTCAAATGAAATAATGAAAGGATTGGGGGGTAGGGAAATAGCACAGATGTTACAGTTATTTTAGCCAGCCGTAGCCTGGCAGGGCCTCATTGGACCAGGAGAGGTTACCCTGCAGTGGGCAACCTGGAGGATCCCAGCAGAAGCATATCATGCGCTGCTTTGACAACTGTGAATGCCATCAAAACAACCATCACACACCACCTTGTTCTCATCGTGCTTCAAATGACCCAGGCTGCCTGCCATCCCCATGCAGGCAGGTTGGCATTTCTTCATGCCAGAGCTGCGCACAATATTGGCTGGAGCAGAGGCAAATAAAAAGTCACATTCAGGATAGAAGTAGGCACTTTGGCAAATAAATGAAATGTCACGTTCAGGATAGAGGTTGGCTCTTTTGCAAATAAATGAAAAGTCACATTCAGGATAGAGGTTGGCTCTTTGGCAAATAAATGAAAAGTCAAGTTCAGGAATCAGGATTGCTCTTTGGCAAATAAATGAAAAGTCACGTTCAGGATAGAGGGTTGGCTCTTTGCAAATAAATGAAAAGTCACGTTCAGGATTGCTCTTTGGCAAATAAATGAAAAGTCACGTTCAGGATAGAGGGTTGGCTCTTTGCAAATAAATGAAAAGTCACGTTCAGGATTGCTCTTTGGCAAATAAATGAAAAGTCACGTTCAGGATAGAGGGTTGGCTCTTTGGCAAATAAATGAAAAGTCACGTTCAGGTTGGCTCTTTGGCAAATAAATGAAATGTCTCATTCAGGATAGAGGGTTGGGTCTTTGGCTGGAGCGGAGGGAATGTGCCTATGCATGCATGCGTGGTACAGTGAGAGTGAGTGGATGCATTCCTGGATGGAATACAATGAACTTTCCAAACCTGTAGATAAACCTGGCAGTGCCTTCCATATGCAGTCATATGGATTGAAGGGTAGGGGAATAGCATGGGCGTAACATGTATAGCCTTAGCAGGCAGGGCCTCATTGGGCCTGGAGAGGAGATACCCAGCAGGAGGAAGCAAGGAAAACTGCAAGATCCCACTAGCATCTATGCGTGGCACAGTGAGTGGATGGCCGCATTCCACCACAGTAGCAGAACTGCTGCCTTGACTCAAGATTAGGCCATGCATGTCTAGGTACAACAACAAGGATTGGGGGTAGGGGAATAGCACGGGCAAAACATGTATAGCCTTAGCAGGCAGGGCCTCATTGGGCCAGGAGATACCCCAGGTAGCAAGGAAACCTGGAGGATCCCATCAAAACTACCCTCATGCACCACCATGACCTCATCGTGCTTAGTTTAAACTTTTAAAAAATGACCCAGTCTGCCTGCCATATCCGTGCAGGCAGGTGGGCATTTCTTCATGCCAGAGCTGCACACATTGGCTGGAGCAGTGGCAAATAAAAGTCATGTTGTTCGGGGTAGAAGGAGGCACTTTGCCAAATAAAAGAAAACTCACATTCGGGGTAGGCACTTTACCAAATGAAAGTCATGTTTGTTCGGGGTAGAAGGAGGCACTTTGCCAAATAAAAGAAAACTCATGCTCGGGGTAGGCACTTTGCCAAATAAAAGTCATGTTTGTTTGAGGTAGAAGAAAGGCACTTTGCCAAATAAAAGAAAACTCACGTTCAAGGCAGGCACTTTGCCCAAAAAAAGTCACATGAGTTTGGTATATTTTTATGAATACAGTGAACATTCAAAACCTGTGGATAAACCTTGGTGGCAGTGCCTTCCATATGCAGTCATAAAAGTAAAATGTGTGAACTGCTGCTGCCTTGTCTCATCCACGCATGTTTATAAATTAAAAGGATTGGGGGGTTGGGGAATAGCATGGGCGTTACAGTTATTTTAGAGCCAGCCTTAGCAGGCAGGGCCTCACTGGGTCAGGAGATACCCTGGAAGCATGCCAACCTGCAGGATCCTTATCATGCTTAAAAAATGACCCAGTCTGCCCGCCATCCCCATGCAGGCAGGTTGGCATTTCTTCATACCACAGCTGCACACATTGGCTGGAGCAGAGGCGAATAAAAGTCACATTTGGGATAGAGGTAGGCACATTGCCCAGTTCATAGAAATCATGTAAGCACATTGCCCAGTTCATAGAAGTCCCCTTCTGGGTAGGCAGTGCACATTGGCAAATTGATAATATACGAGTCCCCGGCAGGCACATTGGCAAATTGATAAGAGTCCCCTTCTGGGCAGGCATAGGCAGGCACATTGCCTGGACCAAAATCTCAAAAAAAAAAAAAAAAAAAAGCAAATGCATGAGAGGGATGCTTCTGCAGTCCCTCACTTATGGACTCCACGAGGAGAAGACCCAGGGGACGTAATGACAAAAAATAAAAATACAGGAATCTCTCTCAAGGCTCCCTAAAGCAGTCCCTCCAGTCCAGACTGGAACCATAATGGCTGGAGCAGTGTCTTTCAAAAAGAAATGAAAAATGTATGAGAGGGAGAGTCAGGCACCCCAAAACTGCCCCCAGCAGCAACAGCATCTCTCCTAGACCCAGAGCCACCTCACCCAAGGAGCATCCTAGAGCCGTGTTTCATATTGCTACAAAGTACAAAATGATTGCAACAAAAAAGTATGCTTTGCCCACAGTTTGTGACTTTGTGTGCTGCTTTGACCACACAGATCCTGTGCAGACACAGCAGCAGCACACTCACAGTCAATCAAGCAAACACACACCCCCAGAGAGAGAGAGAGAGAGAGGGAGGGAGTTATATTTTTAAAAATATAATATTTCTGTTTTTTTTTAAAGAAAGTTAAACAGGGCAGAGGACAAAACACTCCCCCTCAGTCACAGTACCCCACTCATGCTGCTAACCCTTCAAATCAATCCAACCAGTAAACGTTCTATAAAAATAGAAATTATAACTCAAAGTCTCTCGAACACACAGGCAGCAACGCACAGCCAAATGAACCTGAGAGACACAAAGATGCAAGAGATTTACAATGAATCTCCAACAATTCACCACCAAGAACCAGGAGCCAGGACAGAGCTCCAACAAATCCACCCTTCTCCCCTCAACGCCTAACTCCCAACAGAACCTGGAACACCAAGTGTGGGGGTTTTATGCAGGGCTATCCGCCCTCCTCCAACATTGTGATTGGCTCCTGCTGGAATCTTTGCTGCACAATTGGTCACTGAAACCGTCAGTCTCATCAAGCACACTCCACCTTCTAGCTCCGTCCATGTGGCGGCAACAGAGAAAGCGCCTTCCGATAACACGATAAAATATGATATTTATCGTTGGAATTTCTATCGTTTCCAATAATTTTCGTTGTATTCCTTATGATTTCCTATCGTATCATTATCGTTAAACAGAGACATGATAGAGAGCATACCGTATCGTTATCGGTGATTTTAACGATACGATACACTTCCCTAATTAAAAGTATCTGCTCTACCATGGAGCCAAAAGAGAAAGCGCCTTCTGATAAAACGATAAAATACGATACTTATCGTTGCACTTTCTATCGTTTCTGATAATTATCGTTGGATTTCCTATGCTTTCCTATCGTATCGTTATCATTAAATGGAGACCTAATAGAGAGCATATCGTATCATTATCGGTGATTTCAATGATACGAAACACATCCCTAGTCAATGGTGGGATAATAATCAGTTTGATATTTGTTTAGGGCATATTCCCCACACAATATGATAATAATCATCCATGGTGTGGATTAGGATCAGCGTTGAGTTGACTATTAGTCCACGCTGAGTTGGCTCACTTATCCTCTGTCCTCTCTGCCCACCCCCAGTCCTCCTGCTAGTATCCCATCAGCCACTGCTGCCAAAAATCTACCCTACCTTCTGGACTAGAGCAGCAGCTTCTGCTTTGACCATGCTTGCCTTGTGACTCTGTGGCTGATGAAATAACCAGTGGTGACCAAGGAAATAACCAACATGATAATCAATGGTGGATGAAATAGCCAACTCTGCATAGCGTTGGTTATTTGCATTGGTTATTTTGGCCAAATAACCAACTGTTGGTTTTAAAAAAAACCCTCTCTCTACACAACACAATAACTCACAGTGGTTTAAATAATTAAATGTTGACTTTTTAAACCACTGTTGGTTATCGTGTTGTCTGTTTTTGACCATGATGAGCAATCAAACATCCAGAGCCACTTTCACCCAGTGAATAATATATCACAGTCAACATCCCAAAGCTGGGGAGTGTCATCATTCATGTGAACATTGCCAGTCTAAGTTAAACTGCGAGGTTATCTGAAAAATCATAGATGTAGTTAAAGCTGCAGGAGCTATATTAGAGTGACCAGATACAAAGCAGGGCAGGGCTCCTGCAGCTTTTACTGTTGTGATGATGAGGGAATGTCAACAGGTACTGCATGCATGCAAACGACACATGCTGAAATTCCCTTTTCTATACAACTGTTAAAGGTACAGGAGCCCTGTCCTCCATTTGATATGGTAGGCAGAGTTCTCCTTCATGGCAACCATTCAACGCCCCCAGCTTGCATTGCTCCTCTCCTGACCTCATCTTCCTTGAAACACCAGTTGTGCATTTTCCTAGCAAGCACTGCAATGTTCAGAGGCAGCATTCCAACCTGGCAGCAATTCCTAGAATATGCATGGGATTCACCATGTCATGAATCCATGACCAATCCAGGAAGTACCTGCCAGGCTAAAACACTGTCTCTGAAGACTACCACTCTTTAGCAAAAATGAAAAGAGGTTTTCTAAAGGAGAAATGTAGTTTAAACAGCTCCCTTGCACTTGAGCAGTGCGGCGGTCTTCAAAGATAGCATTTCAGGCTGGAACGATCATGTGGCTCACCATGGCATGAACACATGACCCTTCTAGGAAGTGTCTATCAAGCTGAAATGCTGTCTCCAAAGGCTACTGCACTTCACCAAGTACAAAAAGAGGGTTTCTGAAGTAGCATTTATTTTTTAATTTCTTTTTAGAATATCTTGCACGATGCTTGTACAATTGTGTGGTGGTCCATCCCACTGACTACAGATCAGCCATCTCCGTTCTGAATAACCTCTACCCTTTCTCTATATTTTCATCCTACCATTTATTTTATTTTATTCATTTTAAATATTTCTTGCCACTTTTCAGGATAGGAGCCATACCGAGGCATGCAACAATAAAGCACAATAAAAACCACCATGGCAATGTCTCAATGTTTTAAATAGATAAAATAAATCATGTTTTAAATTTTGATGTATGACCTTACCTGAAGAAAGCAAGACCATCCCTGAAAGGGCAACAATGAAAAGCCAACCCATCTGCACCGTTGAAGGTTGCCCAGGATCTCAAGTTGGACAACCAGAGAAGAAGATGGAGTCAGAAGGTTCTGTGTCTTCCAAAAGGCTGAATGGCCAACTATGTATACAGCTCAAGAATATTCTGACACGTAAGCCCTGTGCATGAACGATGCTTATGCAATAGGTCAAGTGGCAGGAACTTTTGGCATGTCACTGTGGAAGAGAGAGAACATTCACTACAGCTATGGTATACTTACTCCTAATCTCTGTCCATTAATGATTGTGAGGCAATATGTCAGGCAACAGAGACTCTTGGCAATAATAGGATTTATTCAGGGACAACTTGAATCAATAATAGGATTTATTCAGGGACAACTTGAACATATGGTGTTTTGCTGCTCCATCTAACCCAGTATTGATGACTGTGTTTGGGAGGAGTTTTTCCTGCCCTATGTGGAGATGACGAGGATAGAAATGGGGCCCCGACCCATTTAAAGCATGTGCTCCATTACTGAGCTCTGGCCCCTACCCAATGGTTCAATGCTTTTGCGGTTTAACAGAAATCGCCTTACTCTCTGTTGTTTCCAATTTTAGGTGCTATTGGCCAAAGCTAAAAGAAACAAATGAACAGAGCTGAACAGTCAATTCATTGCATGTGTGGACTACTAAATGTTGTGTCTGTGCGTGTGTTGGGGGGGCTTTATGTATAACTTAGAGGGATCTGCATTGTGCTGACAGCTACCCATAAATATTTCACTTTCACTGCCTCCGTATTCTGTCAGCCTCTTTCACCTGCTGCCTCTGCTTGCTTGCCTGCCTCTTTTGCCTGCTGCTTCTTGTGCCAGCCATGAGGGGGACAATTCCCAGCTAGCAAGGGTGGCGCTTAGTTCTGCAGATCTGCCCATGCCTGCTTGACCCTGCTATGAGGAAAGTGCTTCTTCACTGGGCCATCCAATCTATGGTAGGGTGACCAGATAAAATCCAGGTCAGGGCTCATGTAACTTTAACAGTTGTAGAGAAAAGGGAATTTCAGCCAGTGTCATTTGTATGCAATTGGTTCCTGGTGAAATTCCCTCTTCATCACAACAGCTAAAGTTGCAAGGGCCCTGCCTTCTTTTATATATGATCACTCTAGTATATTGCCTGCACCTTTAACTGTTGTGATGAAGAGGGAATTTCACCAGGAACTAATTGCATACAAATGACACTGGCTGAAATTCCCTTTTCTCTACAACTGTTAAAGTTACATGAGCTGGATTTTATCTGGTCACCCTTATCTATGGGTTTTTGGTTTTGCTTTTGTTTTAGCAAATGGTTCTATCTGAGCACATAAGGAACTCTCTGAATTCAGAGTTCCACAAGCTGACTCTTTTCTGCTGCCACCAATTCTCTTAGAATACCTTCAAATCTCTTTGTGGCTTGGTATAAGGGGTTGAGGCCTGAAATGCCACCAGCTCTAGAGACCAGATGAACTATTAAACGAGTTGATTTATTAAAGGCTATTTCACACATAAGGAAATACTAATATTTCCTTTAGGATTTTCCAAAGTCTTATAAGTGACAACTCTTAAGGACTCGAGAAACACTGTTCCTACGCTAAGCCTCTTAATTACTTCTTTTTCCTCAGGCTAAATTCTCTAAAACTCCAGTCCAGCCAACACTCATATTAGCTCTCTGCTAATACCGTTGCCTCTCCCTGGCTCCTGGTTCAATTATGGTAGCCAATATTCAAAGTATGTTGGTTCCTGCCTCAAGTGCAATAAGCTGCTGAACTGCATTGCCTAGGAAAGGAGTTGTGGGGAGGGGGGGGGTGAGTTTACCAAAAATCTCTGAGAATCAAACAATGTGGCCAAATAATGTCCACAGAATCCTAGCAATCTCAAAGGTTGCTTATGCACTTGTCAATATGCCATAGTGAGCGATGTGCTGTGTGAAGAAGCGCTTCGCGTATCTGTCCTGAATCTCCCACCATTCAGCCTTCTAGTGTTACGAGTATGGTGACTAGATAAAATTCAGGTCAGGGCTCATGTAACTTTAATAATTGTAGAGAAAAGGGAATTTCAGCCCTTGTCATTTGTATGCAATTAGTTCCTGGTGATATTCCCTCTTCATCACAACAGTTAAACTTGCAAGGGTCCTGCCTTCTTTTGTATATGGTCACTCTAGTATAGTGCCTGCACCTATCAAGAGGACGATGGACACCAACTACCCCACTCATATTATGAGTTAAGGAAAAATTACACGGAGCTTTCATATCAACAGCAACAACAAAAGTGAGGCTGCCAGAGAGTCATGGCAACTGCTGATAATGGCATCTGGCCTAATCCACACCAAGCAGGATATAGCAGTATGAAAGCGGTATATAAAAGGCAGGAGCTACATCAAGCAGAATATAATCTGGTATGTGTCAATGGGCCCCAACAGTTGTCAGTGTACTTCAATATCACTATAAAGCAGTATATAAAAAGCTCCTGCCTTTTATATACTGCTTTCATACCACTTTCACAGTGCAATGACCTGCTTGGCATGGATTAGGCCCTAGTCACTAATTGCAAAACTTTCTGGCAGATAGTGTCAGGAGCTTTAAGCAATAGCAACAGAAGTCTGGAATGTCATATCCTGGCTAATTCCCGGGAAGATCATTTTCATGCATTCTTTAACGACTGCTGCCTATCTAATTTCTCCCCCTTTCATCTTTGGGGCCATTTTTGTTCTTTATTTATTTATTTATTTATTGCATTAAGGAAAAACAAGAAGCCAGCAATGGAGTCCACCAACTAATATTACATTTCAATAACTCTGAAGGAATACCGTATGATCCAGGAGCCTTGACCACATTTAGCTGTAGTAATCAGTCTTCAACAGTGTTGGTATCAACCTTGGGTCATTCAGGAGTATCTGGAGGCAGACAGAGGGAGATCTTAGCAGCCATTGAGGAATGCATGAAAATGATATTCCCAGATATTAGCCAGGATATGTGTGTACTTCACATATTGCATTAATGTTCTGTTGACTGCAAATAAAGATTGACTGATTTACTTCCATGATAAATCAAAGTGTTTATTTAACAGGGCAGAAGCAGCAAACTTCCTTCCACCAGCTAAATTTGGGCCAGGTCAATGTCTGGCTGGAAGACTGCTGAAAAAGCCCAAAGAGCATCTCAGGAGAAAGTGGTCATATGAACCCTTCCTAAGTGAAGAAGCAAGCATAGGAGCAGCCTTGGGAGAGGTATGTGTGTGTGAGTGTATTTATGTGATGGGTGCATGGGGTGCATGTTCATTTGTCCATGCGTGTGTTTTGGGGTGGGTGATCCTGAGAGAGTTTACGTGTTTGCAGTGTGTGAGTGTATTTATGTGATAGGTGCATGTTCATTTGTCTATGAATGGATGTGTGCGTTTGTGTTTTGCGGTGGATGATTTTGAAAGAGTTTGCGTGTTTGTGTGCATGTTGAGAATGGGGGGGCATAGTTTTGTATGTGAGAGTTGGGGGATGATATGGAGTTGATATTTCTATTTACAGGAAATAAATTTGAATGAATTAATTTTCTAAGAATTCATTTAGAGATGGTTTGAGGAAATTGGTTTAGCTGTCTGGAAAATAGGTGTTTTGCTGGAACAGAAAACTGGCTTCAAAGCAGTACCTTTATCTGGTTACCTCACCCGTTTGCTTTTCTTTGATTATTTTGTTGGAGGAGAACATTGTAATATATTGATGTATGAATTGACTTATTAGCAATATTTATTTACTGCTTCTTATTTGAATAAATCATGAAGCAGTTTAGAAAAAAGAATATAAAAATGTGCAGTGGTATCATATTAGAAGTTTATTTGAACATAGCTCATGGCTTTGTGAAAGGCAAAGTATATGGATGCAATTTCAATGGGCCTTTTAAACATAATGAAAACATAATTTATTATCCATCTCTATTGGAGGATGATTGTTACTGGCCATGGTGTTTTTACTTCATCTATGTGATATTTACTGGTGCTAGCATTTGTTTTATCCTTTTAGTAACTGTACAAAAACAGACAATTCTTGTTAAATACAGTATCCTCCCCCAAGCTGGTTCTCTCCAGATGTGTTGGATAAAACTCCCAACGCCCAGTCAGCATGACCAGATAGGAGTCATAGTCAAAGATATTTGGAGAGGATTGGATTGGGGAAGGCTGAAATACCAAGTGGCCCAAAAGTAGGTATACAGTATAGTACTCACACCTCCCATCAACATTCTAAACAACTGTATGCCTACTTTTGGGGCACCCAGTACATAGAGTTCTAAGTTTTTTAAAAAGTCATATTCTTCCTCAGTTTATTAATCTTCATAAGATCATATCTAGCTGAGCTGGAGTCTAGATCCACATTGTTTATTGTATCTCCTATATATTTCCTCAATTAATTCTCAAAACCCGTGTCAGACTGTTAATGAATTTTCCGATTAATTCACTGATCTTTTGGATCTAACTATTAGCTCTTGCGCCAATGGGCATGGTGGGTGGGGTGGGTGGAGAAGGGTTTTTCACTTCTCCTGTAATTGCTAATTATTTCATATCATCCACCTGAAGTTTCTGAAGTCTGAAAGCCCAAAGTAAAATTGTTAAAAGTCCTAAAGACATTTCCATTAAAGTCCATTGGAGTTCTACTGATGAAAATTCTGACCAGCAAAATATCTCAACCTATGCCAATATGAGCAAGATTTCCTAAAACCTTTGCTGGGTCTCTCTTTTCCTCTTCCTTTTCTGCAACATTTTTGTCATTGGGTATTGCTGTGTCAATGAGGTAGTTGTGTTTTTCTTTTATATGTATGACTGTTGTGTCTGATCGCTTGCAAAGTAGTGTCTTGTCCCAGAATTGTTCTGTTCCAGCATAGCATGGCTTGGCTTGACTTGTTTGAGTGTGTCTGGATCTCCTAGGCTCTGAAAGCATCTTTCCGGAAAGCACCTGCTGGTTGCATGATTGAGGAGGCCAGGTTCTGTGAGTGCATAGTTGTCCTTGACAGAAGGGCCTTGCACTTGCTAGAGTAAGGTGAACAGATGTGAAGCGGCTGCAATCCTACATTCATTTATCTGGGAGTAAGCTTTATTGAAATCAACAAGAGTTATTTCTAAAGTTTCTTTGGGAAGTTTTCTTTGGGACCCTGACTGGGATTTCTATCCTCTATACACTGAGGCAGTGTAAATTCAGGATATACTTGGATAAAAGGAGGGAAAGATCCTTGTCTAGCATTGTGATAATGGGCATCTGTTCTGGCTTTTCTTTGTATTGCTACTGACCATGGTTTTGTTTACATGGCTAATGAACCAGAGATATAATGACACATTTTTAGATTTGTTTCTCACTGATAAACCAAATTTGAAACAAGCTAAGAGGTGAGAAGTGACTACAACAAGCTTTTAGTCCATTTTGTTCCATGGCTAATGTTTTCAGGGTTGCTAGTTTGCATGCTAGGTTGCTAGTTTGTTGTACTAGATTTTTCTGCACTTGTCAACTGCTTCATTTGTTCAGTGGTAGCAGTATGCTGAATCTGTGCATATGGATAAGAGAAATGTTATGGGGAAAGAGTGTTAAATGTTAGGAAAGTTGGGACTACGGTCATCCAGTGAAGGATTTGCAGTCAGAAAACATATTTGAGGGAAGGGGAACTATCACACAGAGCATAGCAAAAGTTTCAAAGTACAGCAAAAGCTACAAAAGTAGGAGTGAGTAAAGTTAATTTTAGATACATTGAATGTCTCACTTGTTCTTTATTTTAATGATTTTAACATGAAGATGTTGTGTAGAACAGGTTTGTCTTAATTGTATGCTGTGAAATCATACATCTGACCAAGGCCATGTTTGGATGAGCATGCCCCCTTGGGGGACGGCCATGTTGGTGGGCATGCCACCTTGGGGGATGGCCATGTTGGTGGGCATGCCCCCTTGGAGCGGCCATGTTGTCCTCCTTTTTGGTTTCCTAAATATGGTCACTTTATCTTAGGGATTTGGCTGCATAAAAGGAGGGTTTAATGAGGTCCTGGATTGTCTTTGGCTGATAGCTTAAAATTTGTTTTTAGATATATCTTGTCTCTCTGTGTATGCTGTCTATTCATGTGGAGTTTTTCTATAAATGATTTTCTGTCCTGTGTATGTATTTCAATGGTTTTTAGTTTTTCTGAACCGCCCAGAGAGCTTCGGCTATGGAGTGGAATAGAAATATAAGAAATGAAATGAAATGATGGAGCACAGCTCTTCTTGCATTCTTACATCTAACAATACCAATCTAACCAGAACTACAAATATTCAACAACCTGAATATAAGCAAAATTCGATTGGAATTATACATGCATATTCCAGCCCTGGTGATATTTCCACACATAGCATAATGAATGTCATGGTGTAAGACCTGGAATTGCTCTGCCCATCCCCATTCCTCCTTGAAACTCACCTTGGGATCCTTGCGACCCCCGCTGTTGGAAGTGGGACAAGCTCTGGAGTCCCATGGGCAAACTCAGAGAGGAACCAGGGCATGGAATCCTGTCCTTCTGTCACATCTCTACTATTTTTCATTGAGTCTCATCTGAGTCCAGTCACTCAGGTTCTCGCCTAGCTGCAGGCTGAGACTCACTGCAACCATTTTTGAAATGCATGTGTTCCTCTGTCAGCTGCTGACACTCAGGAATGCCAATGCACCCTGAACTTCAGCTAAAGGAACGGGTCACAGAGACCCAGGGAGAAGTTTATTTGAATTTCTATTTTTCCAGAATGTGCTTTTACAAATAGTAGACTACTATTCTGGATTCTGGATTCTCTTTTCATGCTATCTACACACGCAGGATAAAACACTTTGAAAACATTTTGAAAACTGTATATGGAATGTTTCCTGGGCCCCAACAGTTCTCAAAACGGTTATAAACCGTTTTGAACCATTTTAAACCATTTTAAAGCAGTAGTGTAGCTAGGCTGCATGTCTGTGACCCCCTCCACTGGCTGGGAGATGACAGTGGCCCGATATGGGCTCAAGCTCTCCCAGCTGGGTACTGTGTTAGTGAGCAGGTGAGGGAAAGTGGGCAGGGGGGCGGAGTAGCTGTGGTCTACAAAAACCATCTTCACCTGACCAGACATCCTATCCGGCAACTGAATCACATCGGGTGTGTGTACCTGAGTCTGAAGTCCAGGGATAGACTAGGGATTCTGTTAGTGTACCGGCCACCCCGCTGCCTATCAGACTCCCTGGCTGAGCTCACGGAACTGGTCTCGGAGCTGGTGTTGGAGTCGCCCAGGCTTTTGGTCCTGGGCGATTTCAACATCCCATTCAAGGGTGGTTTGTCAGGTGGAGATCGGGAGTTCATGGCATCCATGACAAACATGGGCCTATCCCAATTGGTCTCTGGACCTACACATTCAGCAGGTCACACCCTCGATGCTGTTTTCAGTTCCGAACAGACGGATCTGTGGGCGGAGGTACTGAATACCTCCGAATTGTCATGGACAGACCATTTTCTGGTCAGGGTTAGTATCACGGCTACCACCCGTCCCTGCAGGGGTGGCGGACCTATTAAGATGGTCCGCCCTCGGAGGCTGATGGATCCTTCTGGATTCCAGAAAGCCTTGGAGGGTTCCATGGCTGGTATCGTCGACGATCCTGTAGAAGCCCTGGTCAATAGATGGAATCAAGACCTGACTAGGGCTATCGACACGATCGCCCCCAAATGTCCTCTCCGGCCCGCTTCTAATAGGGCGCCCTGGTATACAGAGGACCTCAGGGAGCTGAAGCGGAAAGGACGACGACTGGAGCGCTGATGGCGGAAAACTCAACTTATATCCGACAAGACACGACATAGAGAACATCTTCATTTCTATGGAGTGGCAATACGTGCAGCGAAGAAAGCTTTCTTCTCTGCACGCATTGCGTCTGCGAATTCACATCCAGCAGAACTGTTCAGGGTGGTGAGGGGTCTAACTCAGGCTCCTTCTCCCCTGAATCCGATTTTAGAGCCTTCGGCAGTTCGCTGTGATGGCTTTAACGATCATTTCTCAGATAAAATCTCAAGAATAAGAGCCAACTTAGATGCCATTGTTATAGCAGAGGTTGACAGTGGAGTGTCCAGTGACTCCGCAAGTAGGATTACACTTGATCAATTTCAGTTAGTGAGTACCGAGGATGTGGACAAGGTACTTGGATGTGTGAAGAAGACGACTTGCCCTCTCGACCCCTGTCCTTCCTGGCTGGTCATCCAGGGAGGAGATGCAGTTAGATCACATCTACAGCATATCATTAATGCATCTCTCAGGGAGGAGAGCTTTCCATCATGTTTGAAAGAGGCGGTGGTAAGGCCACTTCTAAAAAAGCCCTCCCTGGATCCACTGGACCTTAATAACTACAGGCCAGTATCAAATCTTCCATTTTTGGGCAAAGTGATCGAGAGAGCGGTTGCCTTTCAACTCCAGGCAGTCTTGGATGACACTGATGTTCTAGACCCATTTCAAACCGACTTCAGAGCGGGATACGGAGTTGAGACCGCTTTGGTCGCCTTAGTGGATGATCTACGCCTTAGTATCGACAGGGGGGGGGTGTCCCTGCTGGTACTCTTGGACCTCTCAGCGGCTTTTGATACCATCGACCATGGTATCCTTCTTGAGCACCTGGGAGAATTGGGGATCGGGGGCACTGTGCTTCAGTGGTTCCGATCCTATCTCTCGGGCAGGTTCCAGATGGTGATGCTTGGGGATAGCTGCTCTTCAAAAAAGGAGCTGCTATGTGGTGTACCACAAGGTGCTATCCTTTCCCCAGTGCTGTTTAATATTTACATGAAACCATTGGGAGAGATCATCCGGAGGCATGGGGTGGGGTGCTATCAATACGCTGATGACACCCAAATATATTTCTCTATGCCTTCAACAACATCGTCAGCTAAGGATAGTGTGTCTCCTTTGAATGAATGCTTGGAGGCGGTAATGGACTGGATGAGGAAAAACAAACTGAAGCTGAATCCAGACAAGACGGAGGTGCTTGCTGTCAAAGGCCCCAACCTGGGTTTGGAGGTGTGTCAACCAGTTCTGGATGGGGTTACACCCCCCCTGAAAGATTGTGTTCGCAGCTTGGGGGTACTCCTGGATCCGTCGCTCCAGATGACAGCTCAGATTGATGCGACAGCCAGGAGTGCCTACTATCAGCTTCGGCTGATACGCCAGCTGCGCCCCTTCCTAGAGTTGGAAGACCTAAAGACGGTAGTGCACGCACTGGTAACTTCGAGGCTCGACTTCTGCAATGCGCTGTACATAGGGCTACCTTTGTGCCTAGTCCGGAAACTTCAAGTTGTTCAAAATATGGCAGCCAGGTTGGTCACCGGTACATCTAGGGGTGATCACATCACACCAGTTTTATAATCGCTTCATTGGCTGCCAAACAGTTTCCGGGCGAAGTATAAAGTGTTGGTTATTACCTTTAAAGCCCTACATGGTTTGGGTCCAGGGTACCTGCGGGATCGCCTTCTCCCGTACAATCCGCCCCGCACACTTAGGTCCTCTGGGAAGAATTTACTCAAGCCAGCTAGAACTAGGCTGGGGGGTGTTACCCAGAGGACCTTCTCTTCCATCGCTCCCAGACTATGGAATGGTCTGTCAGAGGAGGTTAGACAAATTGACAGTCTTCATGAATTCAAGAGAGTCATGAAGACTGTCCTCTTCCGACAGGCCTATCCAGATGAATTTTAAGATGTTTTTAATGTTGTATTTTTCTCTTGCTTTTAAGATTTTAACTGTTGTGATTTTTGTGTTTTATATTGTTGTTGTTCCCCGCCTCAATACAAAGGGAGAGGCGGGCTATAAATAATAATAATAATAATAATAATAATAATAATAATAATTATTATTATTATTATTATTATTACTATTATTATTCAGTTTGACGCCTGGTTCTCCGATTATGCGCATCTTCTCGGAAGCGCTTTATGGTAAATGACTGTACGCAGGAGGTAATTGAGCACACAACTGGTGGCCTTACCGGTTGTTTGAAATGCGCTTTAGAAGTAGTTAATGCGGAGAATCGCTTGTTCACATAATCAAAATGCGCTTTAATGGCAGGAGCAAAATAAAACTTGCTATTTAACGTGCATTCGATAATGCACATAATCGGATAGATAACGCACCTCAACTCCCGACTTGCGCTCCGCTCATGTAGAGATAAAAATTTTAATGAGACTTGAAAGAGCTTTAAACTTCTCGTGTAGAGGCAGCACGTGTCTGTACATAAGGATTAGCCCTCTTTTTCCTCACCTCTCTTATAAGCACACTCTATTTTTAAGATTGTTTGGGCCTCTGATTTACTTATTTATTTTATTTATTTATTTTCTATACAGCCTGATAGCCAAATCTTCAGTTGTCTATGCTCTGGTAACCATAGTTTAGGTTACTGCAATGTGCTCTACGTGGGGCTGCCTTTGAAGATGGTTCAGAAGTTGCAGCTTGTGCAAAATGTGGCAGGCAGATTGGTAACAGGGACGAGTAAGTTCAAACATATAAGACCAATTCTGGCCCACTTGCATTGGCTGCCTGTACATTTCTGAGCCCGATTCAAGGTGCTGGTTTTAACCTATAAAGCCTTACATGGCTTGGGACCATAATACCTGATGGAACGCCTCTCCTGAGATGAACCTACCAGTACACTACACTCAGCTTCTAAGGTCCTCCTCCGGGTGCCTACTCCGAGGGAACCTCAGAGAAAAGCAACAAGGGAGAGGGCCTTCTCTGTGGTGGCCCCCCAATTATGGAATGATCTCCCCGATGAGGCACACCTGACACCAAAATTGTTAACTTTTTGGTGCCAGGTCAACATTTTTCTTTTCTCCCAGTCATTTAACAGCTTAAGTTGAGTTTTTACTGAGTCTTTGGCCTGGCTGAGAGTTTAAAATTGTTTTAAATGTTAGCTGTTTTATGTTTTATGGTTTTAAACTTTGTATATTGACTTTTAATGTTCAATCTTTTAATTTTTATAAACAGCCCAGAGAGCTTTGGCTATGGGGCAGTATAATAATAATAATAATAATAATAATAATAATAATAAGTCTTGACCTTTTCACAAGCCAATCTGAAATCAGGCTGGATTGTTCATGCATGTCAGCAACCTAATTTTAATCACCAGAGCCCTCAGGTTCAGCTGCCGAGAGAGCAGCTGATGAAATCTGCTCAAGCTTTTCTGGATGGGGTTGGACTCCCCCTGAAGGACCTGTTTTGTAGCTTGGTAGTTCTCTGGTAGCCATCTTTGTCACTTTTGGCTCAGGTGCCTTCTACCAACTTAGGTTGGTGGCCCAGTTATCTCCCTACCTAGAGAAAAATAACCTGGCTTTAGTCATCTATGCTCTTGGAACCTCCAGGTTGGATTACTGCAATGCACTCTAACATGGGGCTGCCTTTGAAGACTGTTCATACTGATGCAGATTGATGATGGGGACAAAAAAAATCCAAACATATAACACTGCTTGTGGGCCATTCACACTGTCTTCCTGCCTGTTTCAAAGCCCAATCAATGTCATGGTTTTGACCTATAACTATGTATACAGCTTGGGACCACAATAATTGATGGAACCCTTGTTTGGCATGAACCTACCCATACACTATTCTTGTCATCTAAGGCCCAATTCCAAGGAAGGCTGGGAAGGTAGCTGCTGTCATGATCCCAGGTGTTATGCCACCACTGGAATTATCTTCAGAGCAGGAGTCAGCTCCTTCAGAAAACTCTAGGACTACCCAAGATTACGGTGACCATATTAAAAGGAGGACAAGGCTCCTGTATCTTTATCAGTTGTATAGAAAAGGGAATTTCAGCAGGTGTCTTTTGTCTGCATGCAGCACCTGGTGAAATTCCCTCTTCATCACAACAGTTCAAGCTACAGGGGCTATACTAGAGTGACCAGGTACAAAAGAGGGCCAGGCTCCTGCAGGTTTCACTGTGGTGATGGAGAGGGAATTTCACCAGGTGCTGCATGCATAGAAGTAACTCCTGCTGAAATTCCCTTTTCAATACAACTCTTAAATATACAGGAGCCCTGACCTCCTTTTCATATGGTCACCCTACCCAAGATGGCCCAAGGTCCTTCAAATTTGCCTCCTGAAGAGGCAGAGGTCTTCTGGGGAGAGGGGGATGCTGGGCCATCACCTAGCCCCCAAGAACACTGGCACCTTATGATCCATGATAAGATTGAGGCCAGGCGATGATGGAAGGCGGAGTACAAATAAAGAAATAGGATAAAAGGGGGAAATAGCAACAAGGCAAGAGCAATGTCGAGTTTGTGTTTCCTGTATTTATTTCACACCTTTACCTTTAGTGATTGTATCGTTAATGATACCACTATGATTTTCCTTGATGCCACTGCTGCTGGTGCCTTCAAACATGGATGTCAGGAGATAGTTGTTAGCCAATTGATTAGTATGGCCTGAAATGGAAAATATGGGAACTGAAATGTATGAGCTTGGCTGATGCTGAGGAGGTGAAGAACAGAAAACTCTCAGGCTGCTGGAATGAGAAGCTCCTGGAGAAACTGGGAAATGGTGGTCCGTATTGCATGGATGGGCAAATATGTCACACTTGATTTCACTTCGGTTTATCTCTTGTCCACTTTTAATTTCACTCCATCTTGTCTCCACATTGGATTGGAACATGACTCACCCTTAGTGTAAGGATCTCAATGTAAATGCTGTAGCAGCTTCCTCCCCCCACCCCAGCACAGAGCAATCATAGCACATTATGAGTCACCTTCTACTGCAGAGCTGTAGCATCTGCTCCCTGAACAGCATCCCAAACCTCAAGTCTTTGAGGCCTTTTGGGATGCCATGCCTAGGCTGACCATATGAAAAGGAAGTCCGGTAGGCTGACCCTAGGAAAAGGAGGACAGGGCTCATGTAACTTTAACAGTGGTAGAGAAAAGGGAATTTCAGCCGGAGTCATTTGTATGCAATTAGTTCCTGGTGATATTCCCTCTTCATCACAACAGTTAAAGGTGCAGGGCCCTGCCTTCTTTTGTATATGGTAGGCTGACCATATGAAAAGGAGGACAGGGCTCATGTAACTTTAACAGTTGTAGAGAAAAGGGAATTTCAGCCAGTGTCATTTGTATGCAATTAGTTCCTGGTGAAATTCCCTCTTCATCACAACAGTTAAAGTTGCAGGCACGATATGAGAGTGACCATATACAAAAGAAGGCAGGGCCCCTGCAACTTTAACAGTTGTGATGAAGAGGGAATTTCACCAGGAACTAATTGCATACAAATGACACTGGCTGAAATTCCCTTTTCTCTACAACTGTTAAAGTTACATGAGCCCTGTCCTCCTTTTCATATGGTCAGCCTATTATATGGTCACTCTAGTATAGTGCCTGCAACTTTAACTGTTGTGATGAAGAGGGAATTTCACCAGGAACTAATTGCATACAAATGACACTGGCTGAAATTACCTTTTCTCTACAACTGTTAAAGTTACATGAGCCCTGACCTCCTTTTCATATGGTCAGCCTAGCTATGCCATACATTGCAGCCTCTGGCACAAGTTTATCTCTTGCTGCTCTACCACTCAGGGCAACCCCTCCTCCATTAATATGGATTTGCAGTCCTCCTAGTATCAGGTCTGCATGGCTAAGTAATGCACTGAGGTGAGAACACTTGTCCTCAAAGGAAACTGCCTTATACCAGGCCAGACTAGTCATTCTTCTGGTCCAGTTTTGTCTCCTCGCACTGGACAAGATTGAACAACTGGAAATCGAATATGGAAAGTTCTACCTCTAAAGTAGGGTGACTCTATGGAAAGGAGGACAGGGCTTCTGTATCTTTAACAGTTGCATCGAAAAAGGAATTTCTGCAGGTGGCATTTGTATGCATCACAACCATTAAAGCTGCAGGAGCTACATTAGAGTGACCAGATAAAGAAGAGGGCAAGGCTCCTGCAGCTTTAAGTGTTGTGGCAAAGAGGGGATTTCACCAGGTGCTGCATGCCTACAAACAACACCTGCTGAAATTCCCTTTTCTATTCAACTGTTGAAGATATAGGAACCCTGTCCTCCTTTTCAAATGGTCACCTTACTCTAAAGCACGTGTTCTACCACTAAACTATGGTTTTCCCCTCCAATCTCCAACCTCTGTCAAGTATGCCGAAGGCCACAATGTATGGTTGGTGGGCTCTCACCGGCTTGATGCTTGTGGGCTTGTAACGTAGATGTCACCATCTAAGGATTTGTTGGTTTCAATTTACATATGTTCATACTCCCAGGCAGGCAGTAAAAATTAGTGCCCTGGGAAAATGGTCTCTCAAAATTTTCCACTCTATTTGTGGGCATAGGTACTGGGAGAAATGTTTCAAGGTGAGGATAAATTCTACAACGCTTTTTGATAGGTAGGGCTCACTGCCGGCAAGGGGTGTAGCCCAACTTCTTTCAGATTTTCCTAAGGCTTTGGTTTTATTTATTTATTTATTTATTTAGGGGGCAACAGCATTTACTGTGTTGGCCAGCTAGCCCCTGTTGTGCATCCTCCACAATGCAGCTGTGAGGGGGGCAGTGTCCTGTCCAGCTCCGGGGAAGAGGTGGAGCTCTAGGTGAGTCACAGGCTATTCTCCAAATTGCTGAAAGTACCGAAAAGAGGCTTCCGTTGTTCTGCTACATTGTCAGGGTGTATTATGAATCCCAAACCCAACTCATGAGAATTCCTCCAAACTTTTCTTCACCACTGAATTGCTTTTTAAAGCATTTCCCTCCCCCTCACCCTATCAAATTGATTTTTTTTTAAAAAAAAATGTGGGAGAGTTTTTCGGCACAGCACTCATAAATATAGGTTTATGAGGCCCTGGTGCCCACCCTTTCACCCTCGCCTTCACCCGGAATCCTTCCAAACCCCAATCCTTGCATCCCGATCCCAAACTCAGCCATTCATGCTGCCCATTGGCATGCATCATTTAAAGCCCAGAAAGCATGTTGCTTGGGCTAACTGGGCGAGTCTTTCACATGGGAAAGTCCATTTTTACAGGCCTTTAAACATTACGCAAGCATCCCATCATGCTTTTGTAGCATTGCAATTTTAAGAGTCACCGGTTTGTATTAGAAATGGCAGGCATGTGTGTGTTTGGGGGTGGGATGGGGAGGATCTGGATTGGCCCCATAGCAGAGGGTTACGCTTTATAAGTTTTTAAGAATTCATTTGTTTTATATGCTTTTAATCAGTTTTATGTATTTTATGCTGTTTTGTACTGGTGTTGTTCCCCACCTCAATCCAGAGGGAGAGGCGGGTAAGAAATATTATTATTATAATTATTATTATTATTATTATCTCTTTTTCGCTCATGGTGGTTTTTCTACATGGACATGCTGTCTTTTATTGATTCAGGAATTTCCTGAGCTTTGAGCATGTCTTAATTATGACTGCTTTCTGGATGTTGGTGTGGATGAATTCTGGTAGGCCTAGTTTCTGGAAGTTTTCTGTATATATATATATATATATATATATGTGATGTTATTATTATTATTATTAATTTTATGTGTCATAATTTTATGGTGGCTTAAGAGGACTTCAGCTCTGAAAGACAGCCAAGAATTATTATAAATAAGTTCATTCTTAAAGCCTGCCTACCCCCTATGCTATGGCTTGTGATTGGGGTGAGAAAGGCCTATGAGGACAGGAAATCTCACTGGGAATAGGCGGGAACACCACAGCTACCAATTGGGGTGGCTTTAAAAGGGGGGTAAGATAAACTCCTGGAGGAGAAGGCTATTGACGACTACTAGTCCTGATGGCTATGTGCTCCCTCCAGTATCCGAGGCAGCAAGCCTATAGATACCAGTTGCTGGGGAACATGGGCAGGAGGGTGCTGTTGCACTCATGTCCTGCTTTGTGGGTTCTTGGTCAACAGCTGGTTGGCAACTGTGGCCATTTCTACACCAGACTGTTTGCCTGGGATCACCCTCCCTCCCTCCCTGTGCACCCCTATGGTGTAGAAAGGGCCTGTGTGAATAGAAGACTGGACTAGATGGACCCTTGGTCTGACCTAGCAGGACTCTTCTTATGTTCTTCGTTAAGATACCTATGCATCTGCATGATATTTTTCATTATGCATATGAACCAGTCAGGCTATGGTACTCACCTTTTGCAGCAGAAAACTCCCATTCCACACATTGCAATGTGTATTTTTAGTGCAGTAACACGACATTTGACTCGCAGGCAGACGCCTTTTCTTGTTTCACAATATGTTGCTCCATCCCTGGAAACAATATATAGAGAGAGAAATTCATGCCAACAAGTCATGAATTCATGCCAACAAGTCATGGGTTAGGCTGACCAGATAAAATCCAGGTCAGGGCTCATGTAACTTTAACAGTGGTAGAGAAAAGGGAATTTCAGCCAGTGTCATTTGTATGCAATTAGTTCCAGGTGAAATTCCCTCTTCATCACAACAGTTAAAGGTGCAGGCACTATACTAGAGTGACCATATACAAAAGAAGGCAGGGACCCTGCAACTTTAACTGCTGTGATGAAGAGGGAATTTCACCAGGAACTAATTGCATACAAATGACTCCGGCTGAAATTCCCTTTTCTCTACAACTGTTAAAGTTACAGGAGCCCTGACCTGGATTTTATCTGGTCACCCTACAATGGGAACAAGACCAGATCTACACCAAGTAGGATATAACACTATGAAAGTGGTATGAAAGTGGTATATGGAGACAGGGGCCATTTCTACAGGGGCCAGTTGGGTGTAGAAAGAGGGAGGGGCAGCAATCCCAGAAGTACCTGCTTCTGGGATCATCGCTCTAAGCCACAAAGAAAAGTGCAATGACCCGGCTTCCTCCCAGGCTGCCACATGTCATGCCCGCCATGTTTTTTTTTCTTTCCAGGCGGAGGAAGTGCACAAGCGCTCATGCGCAAAAGGTAAGTTATTTTTTTAAATGTGCAAAATCGCCCCCACCCTCCTCCCTGCCATCCTAGGGGTGGCAAAATTTCTGCCACCCCCTCACCTGATGGACACGGAGCCACGCAGAGTGGATCTGTGCCGATTTCTGCTGCTGTGCTTTCTTGCGAGTAAGCGTGACAGCAGCCAGGATGGGCAGTCACACCTCCAGTGGTCTCGGGACATCCCCAGGACCGCGGGAAGTATCGGGTTTTCCCAGGGATCCCGTATCCTGGGGAAAACCCATGCCCATCCCCCTTGCCCCAGGGAGTCCCCGTGCATAATTTGGAATCACAGGACCACCCAGGGGCTATCCTAGCTCAAAAGTCCAGTGTAGAAATGGCCAGAGACTACACTACTGCTTTATAGCAGTATTGATGTGCACTGACAACTGTAGGAGCCCATTGAACATACCATATTCTGCTTCCATGGTGATACATCCTGCTTGGTGTAGTTGTGTCTTATGGGCCCCAACAGTTGTCAGTGCACATCAATACCACTATAAATTAGTAGTGTAGATCCTGGAAGTCAATTCAATTTCAGGCAGGTTAATTTACACAATGTAGACATGGGAGTCAGAAGTACCAAGGAATTAGTAACTAATAATTGGCTTACTAATAATGAAAGAAACTTCATCCTGTCATATGAGTTTGTGTTCTCAAAACACATGTTTATGATGTGGGAAGCTCCCTCCTGTTACCTGATTAATAAACCTAACCACCTTTGGTTATAGTTAGGCTGCTGTGAGAGAGATGTTGCTGTAACTCTTCTATGGGGACTGGCCTCGTGGTGCTGTATGTGCAAAACCAGGCATCTATCGTTTGGATTCTTGTTAGAAAGTATTTCTCTCGATAACAAGTGGTGTGATTTAGGAATGTAAATGTATCCTTAAGAATGTAGCTTAATGGGTCATAAATAAATAAAGTAAAAGCAAGTTGACACTCAACCAGTTGATGGCATCATCACAGGGGGATGTCATGGGGAAGGGGAAGCCAACACACTGAAGTTTAAAAATACACATAGCTTTTGCAGCAATGAGAAAAGAGGAATGCCAAAGATAACCCAAGTACCTCCCTGGGGAGTAGTGATTCTAAATGAGGCCCAGGAGGGTGAGTTTAACTGCACCCATCTCTGAGTCTGATCTCAGTGGTCAGTCATCAAAGACCCATGGATTCCCAAAGGTATGTTTTTGAAGCACTGGCATTTGCTTTGGAGCTCCTTAAGCTGGGGGAAAATCACATTCCCTTACCGTGGCTCTTCTTCCTGCTTCTTTTCTGCTTCTGCAACAAGCTGTAATTACATGGGCAAGAGAACCGCGACCATGTGGCTTGTATGTCCTCAATGCGGTTGAATGGGACAGCGCTATCTAATGGGCATTTTGTAGCGCTACTTTGCCTGCACATGGCAGGAACACCTGATAAATACCGGCATATCCCAGAAGAGCCAGGTTCTCTGAGGTTTTATTGTTAGCACTAAAACTGGAAAATGGAGTGAGAGGCTGTTGGCATCATCAGAATGACCCGTGAACGTCCGTGAGCAACCAATAACAAGTGTGCTATAAAACGCTCATTTAAAAATGCTCAAGGTTTCTGGAGAGGTGAACCTTGCCTATCTTGGTTAGTTAAATCTGTTCAGATACTAAGATCAACAGGAGAGGGCCTTGAAAGATACTCTCACTTAGACAGCCTTGCTTGTCAGGAACTGGGGGAAAAGGTCTCAGATGTGTTGCTCCCAAACTCTGGAACAGACAACCTCTGGAGTCACGACCGATTCCCACTCTCTCTGCTTTCAAGAAAGCAGTCAAAACTCATCTTATTAATGTGGCCTTTTCGGCTGCTACTGTCGTTTTTAAGTGTGAAAATGCTTTGTTTTTTAACATTTTATATTCCCCCCTTTTTTAAATTAAGTTGCTAATACAATTATCCTAAGCCGTTTTTCTGCTATATAATACATATGTGCAATATTCGTGTTCCTGCCTGAGATCAACATGGCGTACACCTGCCACAAGTGCAAGCTGGTTGCACTATTGGAAGAAAAAGAGAGAGTACTTGAGCGGCAAGTGTCCACCACCCTCCAAGGAATAAGAGAAGGCGAAGAGTTCTTAGACAGAACGGTGGAACTGCAACAGCAACAAGAAGCGCAAGAGATGGAAGAGCAACAGCAAGCCGAAGAAGAAGTGGAGAATGCTGAGATGAGGAAAGCCAACGAAGAGGGAACTCCTTGGAAGAGGGTGACAGTTAGGAGCAGAAGAACTAGAAGACACTCTGCACCAGTGGAACCATTAGAGTTATGCAACCGCTTTCAGCTACTGGAGGATGAGACTGGAGGACAGCCTGCAGAGGAAGAAGTACAGGGGACCTCGTGCAACAGTGAGCAAGAGGCAGAAGGTCAGTCGACCAAGAAGAAGAGAAGGGTAGTCGTTGTGGGAGACTCCCTGCTGCGTGGGATTGAAACCCAAGTATGTCGCGAAGACCCCTGGACTCGCCAGGTGTGCTGTCTCCCTGGAGCACAGATTAGAGATGTGACTGAAGGGTCGCCAAAGCTCATCAAGCCCACTGACACAAATCCTTTTCTTCTCATTGTCTAACGGACGTGTGAACATCCATAAGTGGGCAGTAGCAAGCGTGTGATCAAATGCTTGTCAGGATTGTGCCCTTATAGATTTTAGGTACTAAAAGTTCTTTATGCCAAAATATCACTTACTCAAATTCTGTGGTATCGCTTAGCTGTTGCTTTGATTTAAGATATTCAGTGATGACTGATCAATGTTTTTTTTAAAAAAAAATGCACACAAACCAAACCATAGGGAGAGGGGGGGACCATTTAATTTCCATGTTATTTCTCTGTACGGTATTAATCCTTTTACCAAAAACGGTTGTTTTCCTTCCAGATTTTATAATTTGAACTTACTCCAGTTTCTAGTTTTTCTAGCACTGATTCCAGAGGAGCTACTGAAGGGGTTAAATACACACACACACACACACACACATATATATATATATATATATATATATATATGAAATTAACACTTTTTTACTTTTATCTTTCTTTCTGGCATTAATTATTCTACAAGCCTTATTTCCTCATACCTTTCATGCAGGGAGACTTTATCAGAGGGTGTTTTAACAAAAGGAGATAAGAAAATTAGGTTCTAATAGCTAATCTACAGTCCAATTAATACAATTTATAATATGGAATTCATAACGTAAAGACTTTATCGTTTTCACCTGAACTCATTTAATTTCCTATTATTAAGTTCCTATACCTATTCTTGCTATATGCATGTGTAGTTTCTGTTTGCAAAATATCATTTTTAGGCCCCTACTTAAGATATGTAGACATCTGCATCATATTTTTTTTGCTATGTATATGAACTGCTCAAGCGTTGAGGCTCACCATTTGCAGCATGGAACACTTTGTTCACACTGTCCCACTTTCATATATCCTGGAGCACATTTGTGTAGGACGCATTTATTCCCAGCAGATTCACAATATTTTGTGTTATCCCTGGAAAAACAGAAAATACAGAAAGTGAAATGCATGCCAGAACTTGAAGGTTATACTTAATGGATGATGATGATGATGATGATGATGATGATGATGATAATCTTTATTTGTATCCCATCTTTTGTCCAATGCTGAGCCTCAAGGCGGCTTTACAAAATTAAAACATATACACTTAAAAGCTATAAATAGAAATATACAGAAGTTTAAAAATATAATTAAAAAGGTTTGAATAGTAAAACATTTCAACATTTAAAATAAATATTAAATTTAAAAAGTCTTCAATATAGATGGAGGTCCACTTTATTCACCAAAGGTCTGCCAGAATGAGAAAGGTTTTGCCTGCCTCTGAAAACACATCAAGGAAGGAGTCAGTCTAGCTTCCATGGGAAGAGTAGAGAAAGCAAGGCTCTTTGATAAATTCCTCAGATAAGTTCAAACATGCATACTCATCACTTAATGCTTTTACTGCCATAAATCTGAACTGACCCTTACAGATACCATTCTCCAAGACGGGTGGTTCATATCACTTCACATCACCTCTAAATCAGTTCACACATTCACCCAGCAAGCGTACATTAATGATGCATAGAAAAATCAAAGGATATACATGCAAATGTTTAACAGCAGTTGACACAAATTCCACATTTCATTATTTACTAGGTTAGCCAGCCTGCTGCAAAGAGAGACAATGGGGAGCAGCAGTCAGCAAATGGTTGTCTATGCATTCTAGAGTGCAACCATGGCTTTGACAGGACCACCAGCCATAGCAGCGGGGAATTCCCCCAAGGCCGCCTGCAGTCCATCTAAATCTCAACTGGAAGTGCTCTGACCATGTGTTCTGCCTACTGCCGGTTTCCCACCTTGGCTAAGATTCACGGGACTCTCACCCTCCATGCCCAAGATTTATATCACCTTGATGTGAGGGACTTTTATTTATTTATTTATTTATTGCATTTTTATACTGTCAGGAGTTCCCCAGATATGTCCTGGGGTGTTTTTTCCCCTTCTATCCTGGGTGTCAGGGGGGGATTTTCTGCAATTTTCTATAATGTCCTGGAATTACATGCTTTCCCCTTTAAGGCCGCCATTATCCTCCACTGCTCCAATTGGGTCCTTAAAGCGGAAAGCGTGTCATTGCCAGACATCATAGAAAAGGCCCCGATTGGAGCAGAGGAGGGGAAATCCCACTTTCTGGGGCCTCCGGAAAGCGCGTCATTCCCCCCTAGCATGCTAATGGCAGTGCCCCCCAGGTGTCCTCTGTTTGGGTTTCCCAAATATGAACACCCTAGTTATGGTGGATCAGACCAAGGGGCCATCTAGTCCTGCACTCTGTTCAAACAGTGCCCAACCAGCTCTTGACCATGAACCCTCAAGCAGGACACAGTTGCAATGGCACCCTTCCACCCATATTCCCCAGCAATTCCCCAGTATACTGCCTCTGATACTGCCTTGATCCCTTGCCTTTGATACTGGAGCTGGCACATAGCCATCAGACTAGCCATTGATAGCCTTCTCCTTCAGGAATTTATCCACCCCCCTTTTAAAGCCATCCAAATTGGTGGCCATCACTACCTCTTGTGGTAGTGAACTCCACAGTTTAACTATGTGCCATTTGAAGAAGTCCTTCCCTTTATCTGTCCTGAATCTCATGGGATGAGCCCAGATTCTAGTCTTATGGGAAAGTTGTTGTAGGACAAGGGCTCCTGGGATGTAATTGTTGAGTACAGCTGCCCACTTATATGCTCAACCCTAGCAATCCATGTCTTAGTAAAACTAACAGGGAGTAGAAGTCCTCTTTCATTCAGAAGGTTTTACTTGCCTCATTGATCCGGGGAACAAGGTAAGAAAAAAAACCTGCCAAACCCCATGCCCACTCACCCCACGCCATCCTGGGAATGGTGAAATTGCTTTTCCCCCACCCCTATCGGCGTAGAGCCACCCCATGTGGCTCCGTGCCCCTTTTAGGAACCAGGAGCAGCGGCCACACCAGCCACAGTCCTAAAGATGGTCCCCAGACTGCAGAAAAACTGGGATTTCCATTATCCCAGGGTGATCCGCGGTTTATTTATTTATTTATTTATTATTACATTTATATACCGCCCCATAGCCGAAGCTCTCTGGGCGGTTTACAAAAATTAAAACATTGAACATTAAACAGTCAACATACAAAATTTTAAACTATAAAACAGTGGATATTTAAAACATTTTAAACTTTAAGCCAGCCAAAAATTCAGTTAAACACCTCAACTTAAGATGTTAAACATGCCTGGGAGAAAATAAAGTTTTTGACCTGGCGCCAAAAAGATAGCAACATCGGTGCCATCAGGGAAATCAATCAATCAACTTTATTGCGGCCAACAAGCCAGAAAATCAGATAAACAGTAAGTAGCATTTATACAGTATGTTTGATTCATGGGTACATTAAATCTAAACATCTTATATAACTACTTGAGCTCTGCAAACCAGTATATTATGGACAAATTTGGTTACTTGGGTTGTAATATATTTGTCTTTGCCCTGAAGTAAAAAGACTACTATTTCGCGAGGGTTCTTATCCGCTAAATCTTTAATTAAGGGGCCAATTAAGGTGATCCTATCATCTCTATAGAAAATGCACTTAATCAACATGTGTTCGACCGACTCAACCTCTAAACTTTACACGGACAGAGTCTCTCTTCGATAGGGATTTTCTCAAATCTTCCTACTACTAAGTTAGAAGGGAGGGCATTAAATCTTGCTAGAGAGAAGGCTCTTCTAAATTTGGGCACTGTTAACCATCTCAAATAGTTAATTCCATCTCTACAATCCTCTCTCGGTAGCTCTAAAGAGTGTGGGGAGCATGGGCTGTGGGCCTTACCCTTCAGCTCCTGAAGATCTATATCTTTTAATCTTTGGCTCATGAGACTCTTGGCTACTCTGATGTCCAAATTAAGTAAAACAAAAGGGGGAAGCCCTATCAAGTGGATCTTATGGGCAATCGCTTTCACCCATTGGGAGTCATAAGTGTCCAAGAGAACCTGGGACACTAAAGAATTAGGGAAAAGGCCATGATAGAGTCTAAGCCAGAATTGTATTGAATGGGTCCATGCCAAGGAGCTCAGGGAGGAAAGACCTGCTTCCAAATTAAGAACCGCCCCCGCTACACATCTAGGAGTTCCAAATAAGAGTCTTAGATAGGATGTCTGAGTATCTTCTATTGAACATTTGTTGAGAGGGAACCAGATTGGTGCACCAAATAGAAATTGGGCAACTAATTTTGCTCTAAATACTCTAATAGCCGATGGTAAAAATTTACCTCCCTTTTGGTAAAAAAAAGTGACATAATGCTCCCAGGGTCTGTTCAGCTTTTCCTTTAATGACGGTTAAGTACTTTTGCCATCCCAAATTTTCCTGAAACCAGATCCCTGAGTACTTAATGGCATCAACCTGGTCGACTTTCCGTCCATCCATTCTCCAAGAGAATCTAACTTTTTTCTTCGCAAAAACCATGATTTTGGTTTTTTGATAATTAATTGACAGTCTGTTAACATTACAGTATTCTGCAAAGCTGTCTAACAATCTATTAAGGCCTAGGCGTGTTTGGGATACCAAAACCGCATCATCAGCATATAAGAGTAAATTAACTCTAGAGTGACCTATTTTGGGCAGATGTGATTGAATTAAGGAAATCCAAGAGGGAAGGTCTGCAAGATATAGATTGAAGAGGGCTGGGGCCAGCACACAGCCCTGCCTAACCCCTTGTGAGAGGATGAATTCATCTGTAACCTGTCCCTGGGATCCACAGCATACTTGGCCTGAGGTATTAGAATACAGAGATTTTATCAGAAATAGAAGTCTGCCATCAATCTCAAGTTTCTCTAACTTCAACCAAAGGTGTGCTCGGGATACCGAGTCGAATGCAGCCTTAAGATCGATAAAGGTGCAAAAGAGTTTCCCTCCTTTGATATTTGTGTATTTTAAAGCCAGGTGAAGCAAAGTTAAACAATGGTCGTTGGTGGAACTCCCAGGTTAAAAACCGATCTGTTCTTGCCCCAAGATGTTTCTATCAGTAATCCAATCTCGCAATTTTATATTTAGGTAGCTAGCATAGATCTTGCCCACCACTGATAACAAACTGATTGGTCTATAATTGCTTGGGTCACTTCTAGGACCTTTCTTATAGATTGGGATTATCACTGCTTTCCTCCAGACCGAAGGTAGATGGCCAGAGTTATTTATCTTAGTAAAAAAAGGCACTAAGATCGACGCCCACCACTCTGGGGCGCTCTTCAGCAGGTTAGTGCTAATTCCGTCTGGACCTGGAGCCTTACCAGACTTCAAACTGATTATCAGGTTCTCAATTAAAGAGGGGTCCACCACCGGCCATACTGAAAAGTTTGACTCAATAAGAGGGCAAGGATTTAATTCGTTGTGTTTGTTAAATATAGATTCAAAGTATTCTTCCCAAGTTATTGCTGCTATTTGGTTAGGCAATGCACCAATCCTATCTCTTGTTGCCCCTGCCACTATTTGCCAGAAGACTATATTATTTTTAGAAATTGTGGCAGCTATTAATAGTTGCCAGGATTCCCGGTCCGCTTCATACTTCTTCCATCTAAGAAGCTTTTTATAAGTCTTCTTTAGGGCGAAGTATTGAGTGGGGAGTTGTTGTTCATTATTCTGGCGGTAAACAGCATACACTGTCTGAAGGTTTTTTCTTACTTCAATACAGTCTCTATCAAACCAATTTTTGTTTAGTCGTTTGGGCCCTATCTTATTGTTTTTAGGCTGTAAGGCATCAGATATTTCTTGGATCATCCTCTCATACGCGTCGACAGAAATTTCGGGGGAATGTGTGGCTGTAATTATATTCGTGTACTTAAGATAGCTGCCTGATTTTAATTTTTGGGCAAAAATGTCAGCCGACTCCTTCATCCATCTAGAATTTATTCTATTAGTATGAGTTTGAATATCTAATAATGGGGTACAAATATTCAACTGAAAGGGTCCCTCCAAAGCCAGTGCTAGCTCTAGCGGGCGATGGTCACTATCCAGTCAGTTGGCCACACTAAAATGTTTAACGGTGTTTAACATCTGGTTATGGAGGATAAAATAATCGATAACACTAGAACCCCTAGCTGGGGTACAAGTGAATTCTCCACACTGGTCCCTATCAAATCGGCCATTCAAAATACTTAGGTTATTTCTAACAGTCATCTGTAACAAGCAGTGGCCGGCAAAATTAAAGTGCCGATCTTTAGACTGGCGAGCAAAATTTATCGCGGTTATTTTAGATGCATCATGTCCCACTGAGCCTTTTGATGGAGGAACTAAGTAATTACTAGTTCTGGCGTTAAAATCACCCACTAGTATTGGAAGGGCTGTTGGGAATTTAGCAAACAACTCCATTAAAAAACTTTCAGCCTTCAGCCAAACCTCACGAATAGCTTCTTTACCAGATAATGGGGCAAGGTAAAAATTACAGAGCAACGGTTCAGACCTTAAGGCACCCAGATGTATATGCAGTGCCTGTATCGCTGAATTGTGGGTAGAAAGTTTTGTTATGTCAATGTCTAAGGTCGTTGCAATTAAAATCGCCAAGCCCTGGCGATACCTGCCTTTCCCCTTATTTCGAAACGCTGGTAGGCATAGTGAGACAAAACCATTTACAAAGATCTCATCGCTGGACCAAGTTTCCTGCAGGAATATTATATCAAATCCCGCAAGGTATTTAAGAAGGCTGGGGTCCTTATTTTTTGGGCCCCAGCCAGCAACATTCCATGAGAGGAGCTTAAGTATGATATTATCATCTCTAGCGGTTAGTCAGATCATTTCATCTATTAAGTCCAATTTCCCTCCCTTATTATCAATAATACATCCATTCTTAGGTCTGCCAGGTTGTTTTCTAACTTCCAGATGATGCAAATGAGGCTTTGAAAGTCCGTCAGCGCTGTCATCTGCTGTGGTCCGGGCAAATCTTGAGCTGGTGTTCATGCTGATATTAGTATTAATGTCATTGATATCAATATTGCTAGTGGGTCCCATCCCACTGCAATTCCTACATATGTCGGCTTCATTATCTCCGTAGCTCTCTGTAGGATAGCAATCTAATGAAGCAGTTACAATCGCCCGATGCATCATTAAATTGTTTTTTTGAGAGATTAAACACTCGTCATTTCGTGATCTAATGATATCAAATTGAGTGCTTGCCATATCTTTTGCCATATCTTCCTGCTCAGGCTCTGAATCTTGATTGATCAATCCTACCTTTTCTGGCATTCCGCTTGTCATGTTTGTGCATAGCTTAGAGTTGGCGTTCTTTGCCTTAGATAATAATAATTTCTTCAGAGCAGATAATCTGTCCAGGATAAACTGTTGCTCTTGGACAGGTAAGGCTTCAAAACTATTTATTAGTTGGTTTTCCTCCTGGAAAAGGTCTTGTAATGATGCACTTGGGTTAGACACGGTACTACCCTCTTTACTGGGAGTATGGTTGGGCACATGATTTAAGGGACTCAATCTGGTATCAGAGTTCCCTTCAGAGCAAGTAATTGTCCTGGGGCTGATGGAAGTATTAAGGTGTGGTCCTGGACTTGTGTTCCCGTAGCTCGACTTAAACGGATCCCTTACACACAGTTTGGTCGGAGGGGCTGTGTTGAAGAAGTATCTGCTGACCAGCATACCTCTATCCCGCAGCCGCTCTCTTCTGCTATATATCTTGGCGGCTGTATTCAGGGAATCAAAAGTCACCACTGCCCGAGCTGAAAAGTGATTAAAGTAAAGATACTCTACTCCCAAAACTTCAGCTTGAGAGAGGCGTGTTTGTGCAGTCTCTGCAAGAGTTGCAATGAGGTGATTTATTCTAGCAGGTTGTGATATCGCTCCTTTTGGTTTAGGGAAATTTGAGATTACTAATATCCTTGGGTTCCATTGTAGGGACCAATAAATCTCATCACCAGGGTTGGATCTTTTCAACTCAGCTTTTGGCCAGTTAGGGGGCTGTTGGTTAGCCTCATTTGGGGGCTGAGTAGGATCGAGGAGATCATCCACCCTGTACTCATACGTATTATCTGTAGTAGTAGAATTACTTGTGCTCTTTTGGATACTGCCTTTCTTGACTTCCGAGGCAGGAGATTTAGTTGCCTTGTTGTTTTTAATTCCTAACCTGGCAGTTTTACTTTTATTGTCTGTCTTATCAAGTATATTAAACAGTCTGCCAAAATTCATTTTTGAGTGGGGCCTGGTGATGGACTTGGACTTTAGATTTTTAGATTTTTTCACCTGATGGGCTGTTCTTCTCTTTGATTTAAGCACATAAGCCTTTTCGATTCCCTGCTTATCATTGCTACTTTTAACTTTTTCATCCTTTGGCATAGTGTCCATATTTATTAAAGGGTTGGAACATAACTGAGCACAAACTTGCCATGGATGATTCTCCGTTGGCACTGGGGTAGAGATTTTGTCATTGGATGCTGGAACCACGTTCTCCAAGATAATTGCAGAATTGTATGAGCTGGGGTTTGTTTTACCAGTTGCAATCAGCGTTAGCGTGGTTAAAAGGTCTTTAGCTTCAGACAAAAACTTTTTTATTAGAGTTAGTTCATTCCCCCAGGCCTGCATTAGTCTCCCATTCCTCTCATGATGAGTGTTCAACAAAAGGCCTACAGCATGCAGCACATACTTTAGGTCCACCCTGCTGTTTTCTGGACATCCTGGAGTGTTCTTGCCGTTACTAATCTGCTGCGGAGAGGCAGCTGGATGACTACTGTTAGACCTGTCTGGGGATATGAGAGCCACAGGTCCTTCACTGTACTGTTCTTTCTCCACCACTCTCAGTTCCTCTTCCAAACTGTGGCTAAACTCCTCCAGTTTCTCAAAATCCCCCAACCTCATTATGCAGTGGGGGCCCAGAGACCAGTCTTGTACTATATTATTGTCAAAGTTAGTTGACGGATTGAAATTAGTTGATGGGCTGAGTGCATCCTCTGTCTGTAATTCTTCCTTAGTGGAGAAAAAAAATGTAATTTTAAACTGTTTATGAGTTTTAACATATTTTGACACATCTCCTAAAAGCAAGGGGAGTCCCTTTTCTTTATACCCATTCCTGGTATAAACCATTACAATTATGTACTGCACTGTCGAAAAAATAGTTTGTGAGTGTAGTACTCACCAAGCAGTTCAGCCAAGATGTTGGAGTCGGGTTACTTCCCTTGCAAGTCTGACGCGACTAACCAGGCAGCTGAGGAAGTCTCTCCAATAAGGAGCCTTAATTAGCCGCAAAACAATGGTATTTTATCAGAAGAAATAGAGGCAAGTTCTGCCAGCTGGATTCAAGCACCTAAGTGGATATCGCAATTAGATGTCTCTCTCAAGCTTGCTGTGCAGTGATTCTTAAAGGTACAGGGGTTTAGTTAGTTTATATTCAAATAAATTTGCCTTATACTTCGAAGTACTTAGAAAATTTCTGGTTTCAGCTCCAAAGTTTTAGCTCCAATATTTCCCCCTTCATCTCACTTCACTTCACACACAGACACGTCTTTTTCTTCTACTTCTTCCTCTTTCTTGAAATAGTTGCAAGGTTGAGCTTCGGCTCCCTGGTCTCCCGTTTCTAGTTGTAATTTATTGTTGAGATATTTCCTTTTTCCTTTTTCAAGGTCGTGAATGTTCAAACTGGGATTTAGAACCCTCACTCAAACTGTTATTTTCGGCCAACTGAGCTAAAAACAGTTTAGTTAAACTAGCTAAAAATGCTAAATACTTTTAGTTAATAAAACGATAAAAGTTAAAAAGTTTTAAAGTTTTAAATAAAACCTGTAGCCAGCCGACCTGTGTTAAGCCTCCTACCCAGAAGCTAAACCCTACTAAAACCATAAAATACAACATGGTAAGATACTATAAAAAAGTTCAAAAGTTTAAAACTACACTGTAAAATAAGAATAAAAGCCAAAATAAAGCCTCCCAGGCAGCAGTCATTCCATCAGGCTGCAGCGGGTCAAGCAGCCTGCAAAACTAAAACGAAAGTTGAAGAGACCCAGAATTAACCCTGTGTGATTACCCATCAGGGAAATCATTCCACAGCCCTCTCCCTTGTTGCCATCCTCCAAGCTTCCCTCGGAGTATGCACCCAGAGGAGGACCTTAGATGTTGACTGTAGTTTACAGGTAGGTTCATGTTGGGAGAGGTGTTCCATCGGGTATTGTGGCCCCAAGCTATGTGAGGCTTTATAGGTTAAAACCAGCACCTTGAATCGGGCTCAGAAATGTACAGGCAGCCAATGCAAGTGGGCCAGAATCGGTCTTATATGTTCGAGCCTTCTGATCCCTGTTACCAATCTGGCCACTGCATTTTGCACGAGCTGCAGCTTCTGAACCATCTTTAAAGGCAGCCGCACGTAGACCGCATTGCAGTAATCAAACTTGGAGGTTACCAGAGCATAGGTTATCCCTGTCCAGATAGGGGCATAGTTGGGCCACCAACCAAAGTTGGTAGAAGGCATTCTGTGCCACCGAGGCCACCTGAGCCTCAAGTGACAGAGATGGTTCTAGGATAACCCACAAGCTACAAACCTGCTCCTTCAGGGAGAGTGCAACCCCATCCAGAACAGGTTGAAGACCCTCCATTCGGTCAGAAGAACCACCCACTAACATCATCTCAGTCTTGTCTGGACTGAGTTTCAGTTTATTAGCCCTCATCCAGTCCATTGTCGCAGCCGGGCATTGGTTCAGCACATCCACAGCCTCACCTGATGAAGATGAAAAGGAGAAATAGAGCTGCGTGTCATCAGCGTACTGATGACAACACACTCCAAAACTCCGGATGACTGCACTCAACGGTTTCATGTAGATGTTGAACAGCATGGGGGACAAGACTGACCCCTGCGGAACCCCATACTGGAGAATTCATGGGGCTGAGCAATTTTCCCCAAGTACCACTTTCTGGAGCCGACCCACCAAGTAGGAGTGGAACCACTGCAATGCAGTGCCTCCCACTCCTAACCCACCAAGTAGGAGTGGAACCACTGCAATGCAGTGCCTCCCACTCCTAACTCAACCAGTCATCCCAGAATGATACCATGGTCGATGGTATCGAAAGCCGCTGAGAGATCAAGGAGAATCAACAGAGTCACGCACACCCTGTCTTTCTCTCAACATAGGGTGACCAAGGCTGTTTCCATGCCAAAACCAGGCCTGAAACCCAACTGAAATGGATCCAGGTAATCATTCTCATCCAAGAGTGTCTGGTGCTGGCGCACAAACACTCGCTCAAGGACTTTGCCCAGGAATGGAACATTTGCCACCGGCCTATAGTTATTAAGGTTTCCTGGGTCCGTGGAAGATTTCTTCAGGAGTGGTCTCACTAAATCCTCTTTCAGGCAGCCTGGGATCACTCCCTCTCACAGAGAGGCATAATCACTTTCCTGGCCCAACTGGCTGTTCCATCCCTGCTAGCTTTTATTAGCCAAGAGGAGCAAGGATCCAATACAGAGGTGGTTGCACAAACCTGTCCAAGCACCTTCTCCACATCCTCGAGCTGTACCAACTGAAACTCATCCAAGAAAACAGGACAAGCCTGTGCTCTGGATACCTCACTTGATTCACCTGCTATAACACTGGAGTCTAAGTTCTGGCGGATGCCAAAGATTTGATCCTGGGATCCCCTGTGCATCATATGGATGCACAGAAATGACCTAGGGATGACCCAGGGATAAAGGTCTGGTGTAGACATGACCTTGGTCTGTCTCTGGAGCATAAATGTAAGACTTGCATGCCCCAAAACCCATTGAATTCCTTACAGGGAAGCCTAGTACATAGGTAAAGTGAAAAAGAGGGGGTGTAGAGAACACCATAAATACTAACTTCCTTAAAATTAGGAAAGTGAAATCCTTTGAGAAAGAATGAATGACCAAAATAAGCCAACTTCCTTCCTGGGTTGTAGTGGCGCTGCTTCCATCTCTGAGGCTAATCTCAATGTTTGGATACAAGAAACTAGGGGTGTGCACTGGATCGGGTCTGATCCACGATCCAGATCCGATCCAGGGGAAATCGGATACAATTATCCGATTTCTGATCACCCCGCTGGATCATTCGATCCAATCCGGGTGCCAGAGGGGGGGGGCTTCCCATTGGAAGCAGACAGCCCAGCCAGGTGAGGATTGCGGGGGGGAGGAGGAAGGGAGGGGGGCCCACTTACCTTCCGGGGACGTCAGCTCCCCTTCGCTGCTGGCCGCTACTGCGAGCAGGCTTCGAGGCCTGCCCCTAGGTAGCATGCCAGGTGATGTCATCACCTGGCGCGCTACTCAGGAGCAGGCCGCGAAGCCTGCTCACAGTAGTGGCCAGTGGCAGTGGGAAGCGGACGTCCCCGAAAGGTAAGCAGGGGGGAGGGGGGAGGGGGACCCATGGCCCGATTACCTTCCGGGGCTGTCCACTCCCCTCTGCCGCTGGCTGCTACCCCGAAAGGCAAGCAGGGGGAGGGGGCTTACCCCCCGGGGCTGTCCGCTTCCATCCGCTGGTGCCCGCAAGTGCCAGCGGATGGAAGCGGACGACCCCGGATGGTAAGGAGTGCGGGGGAGGGGGCTTACCTGCCAGCGCCGTCCACAGCGGACGGCCCTGGGAGGTAAGAACTGCGAGGGGAGAGGAGGGAGTTAGGCCCCCCTCACCCACCCGCCGCCATTTTTTCCCCATAGACTTGCATTGGGAGAAAGCTTTCTTTCCCCCAATGCAAGTCTATGGGGAAAGCAAAAATGGCAGCCGATCCAAAAATCGGATGTCTGATTTTTGGATTGCGATTGGGTCTGATCTGATCCGAGGGACCTCCAATTTTGTCCTGATCCGGGTCCCGATCCGATCCGGGGGGTCCGTTCACAGCCCTACAAGAAACCCATAGATCCACTGAAATATGCCTTCCCAGCAGTGACCTAATTTTCATAATTTGCTTTTCACAGACATAGCACGTCTGGCAACATCATCTACCTTGATGATTGTTTTGACTCAAATCCAGATCAGATGGCAAGCTTTGATTTTTTTTTTTGCCCGTACAAAAAACTGTGTATATATTTCCAGACATATTTTTCCAAATGCATACATCTGTTGTGCATATAGTCGACATATACCCTTTCTTCTCCCATTGATTAAACTGTATTTGTGTGCATTTTCTAAAAATGTATATTATTCATGTTGATTGTTCAAATGTACATTTGCTGTAAAAAATATTATTATTATTATTATTATTATTATTATTATTATTATTGTCTCTTTTCTCACTCATGATGGCTTTTCTAAATGGACATGATGGGCTTTGCCAGGTCATGTTGTCTTTTACAAATTCAGGAATTTCCTGACAATTGAGCATGTTTTAGGTATGACTGTTTTCTCGATGTTGGTGTGAATGTATTTTTGTAGTCCAAGTTTCTGAAGGTTTTCTGTATAGTTTTTTGATGTGATGCCAGTGACTGATGTGACTAACGGAATAATTGTGACCTTTTCCTGTTCCCATAGTTCTTTGACTTCCATGGCCAGTGGTGTATATTTGTCTCTCTTTTCCTCTTCCTTTTCAACAGCATTTTTGTCATTCGGTATTGCAATATCGATGAGGTATGTGTGTTTTTCTTTTTTTGTCTATGACCGTTATGTCTGGTCAGTTGCAAGGTATTGTCTTGTCTGTATGAATTGTTCTGTCCCAGTATATTTTATGATCTGCATTTTCCAAGATTGTTTCAGGTGAGTAAGTATAGTATGGTGTAGGTTGTTTGATAAGGTTGTATTTGATGGCCAGTTGTTGGTGAATTATTTTTGCAACTGTATTGTGTCTGTCTGTATAGTCTATTCCTGCCAGAATTTTACACCCTCCTGTTATATGGTCTATTGTTTCTTGGAATTGATGGCATTTCATGCATAGGTCTGTTCCTACACTGCTATCTATTATTATTATTGTTGTTATTATTATTATTATTATTATTATTATTGGTCCATGTATCAAATTGCAAGTTTGAATATGCAGACTTCAGCTGAAGATTGCACCCTGGTCTGAATTCAGTCTAGTAGCTGTGAAGTGCATAAGTCCTGATTTTAAAAAAATGAACTGAAACAAATTTCTCATACACTCCTACTAGTCAACCTTTGCCTGTCCTGGCCAATTGAAGTCACTTTGTTACTAAGGTCAGCCAGAGATGCCATTTGGAAGACACCCTCACTTACAAAGCGTTTCCAGATGTATTGCTTCCAAACTCTGGAACATTTTCCCAATGGAGAGTTGCTCTCCACGCTTAGGAATGGGGTCAAGGTACATTGTTCTAATTTGGCTTTCTCAATTGTTGTTATGTTTTTTAAGGCTGTTTTTACAATTTATTTGTTAATAACTTTTATTTTCTTATATTTTTATAAACTGCCCCAGTTGCTTCCACAATGGTAATATACAGATGCAGTAAATACATAAACAAAGAATGAATGACCTGAACAAATGGGATGAAGCCAGCATAATTTCCAGGATATTAGATTACGGTGAGTATAGTTTACAGCTGAAGTCATTCCCTTCCCATTAGTTTCCTAATAACTATGCTTGCTCTATATACTTCTTGTGTCTTTTGGTAAAATATCAATTATACGCTCCTACTTACAGTAAGATATGAATGCATCTGCATAATATTTTTCCTTATGGATATTAATTAAACAGTCTTTGAGCCTTACCTTTGGCAGCATTTAACTCCCGCTTCACAATATCCACGGTGTATATCAGTATCGGTACAGTCGGATTTTTTGCATATGCCCTTTATAGCTTGACAACGATCTGATGGGTTTCTGGAGAAATAGAAAGTACAGAAAGTGAAATCCATGCCAGCAAATCAAGAAAGCTTATAGGTCACTTAGGAATATTGCTGGAGTCCGAGAAGGGGATGGAGTCTGGTGGACTCTTCCCCGCCCACAACACCCCCACCTGGACTCCTATCCGTGAACATTCACGCCCACAACACCCCCACCTGGACTCCTATCTGTGAACATTCACGCCCACAACACCCCCACCTGGACTCCTATCTGTGAACATTCACGCCCACAACACCCCCACCTGGACTCCTATCTGTGAACATTCACGCCCACAACACCCCCACCTGGACTCCTATCCATGAACATTCACGCCCACAACACCCCCACCTGGACTCCTATCTGTGAACATTCACGCCCACAACACCCCCACCTGGACTCCTATCCGTGAACATTCACGCCCACAACACCCCCACCTGGACTCCTATCTGTGAACATTCACGCCCACAACACCCCCACCTGGACTCCTATCCGTGAACATTCACGCCCACAACACCCCCACCTGGACTCCTATCCGTGAACATTCACGCCCACAACACCCCCACCTGGACTCCTATCCGTGAACATTCACGCCCACAACACCCCCACCTGGACTCCTATCTGTGAACATTCACCACTTACCTGCCCTCTCCGGGTCCTGTCAGGCAAGATAGCGGCACCTGTCAAGCAGAGCATGGATGCCTGACTCCTTAATGAGCCACCATTTGGCATAGAAAGGATGGCTTGTTGTTTTCTTATGCAAATAGCGACCATATAGCAGCCATGTATGCTAGATTACAACTGTGAACGGCCTGTAATCTTACGTACGTGGCTGCTTTATGGCCGCCATTTCCATAATGATGTATTTTATGGGAAACAAGGAACCATCATCTCTATGCAAGACTAAAGGCCTTGCCAGAGTCTTGTACCACCCTGCATAATATGCTGCAAAACAAAATGAATTTCAACAAGACTAGTAGGGATGTTGCGAGCATCTGATGGGGTCTATAAGAGCAGTGGACCCCCCTGCATCCAGTCCACACAGACCCAGTAGGATGTGCTCAGTGTGAGGGCGGACCCGCGCCTGAGTGTTCGCGAGCCCCCATTACTACGGAATGGGAGAATGCACACTTCCGGAGGTTCCAGTATTTGCCATTATGACAGCCGCCATTAATGCAGTGGGCCAGCATGGATGATTGCCAAGCACTCATGAGCCTCACAAGTGCTCAGCAGAGGCATGCGCAGCCCATTTCATGGGGGTCCCCAACAGTGTGGGTGTGAGCACCTCCAGGGTGAGCTCTTGTCAATTTTGAGCACCACTACTGAGAAGAAGACAACTTTCTGGCCTGGTAGGCTTTCTCTCGCTGCCGTTTTTAAAAGCCAAGAGAAGCAAGGATCCAATATGGAAGTTGATGCATGAACCTGTCCAATGCCCTTGACCTACACCAACGGAAACTCCTCCCAAAAACCTGGACAAGGCTGTGTTCCAGATACCTCACCTGATTTTAATAGTTTAAAATATTTTAATTACAACTACCACCTCATATTTTTGTTTATATTATGCTCTCATACCACATCCTGTCTCAATACAAAAACGGGGGGCATTTCCACTTGTTTCAAGGCTTTCTCTAGAAGCATTCATTTTCTATTGAGCAAAGGACCTTTCGTGTACTGACCCTTGACAACACTTTGCTCTGGGAAAATGGATTCTGATGAGTTCATTGTTGGCCTATAAGGGAAATAAAAACCATTGCCACTACAGCCCCCTACAAAAGGACTCCCCTAACATTTTTTCCCACATTTTGCCCCTCCCATGACTGAACTCCCTCCTCTTCTCCCAAATTGAATTGGGGGGGGGGCGGTATGGGCATTGGCAGTCCTTCAAAAACACCGCACCTAGAAATGGAATGTCAAATTTGGGCTGCACAATATTGTTCTCCTTATATCACCATGTTTTTTTGGACATACTTTGCACAGCACCTCCAACTGTATGAGGAACATTGTCCGATGAACGCATCCTTTTGGAAACAACTAAACAGTTTGCAAGTCCCATTCATGGCTTGACACTGCTCATCAGTGTAGGCTGCTTCGATTTGTGGGACTCCTGCGGGAGTAAGAAGAGGCCACCAATGAAACTGTTCATGAGACACAACTGTCTACATCTGTATTTTATCTATGGCTGTGCACAGCCTCCCCTCTCATTCATCTCGGAGACCCATTCAGGGGTTCTCAATCAACCCTGCTTAGACTCAGGGTGCCTCAGTCCTGGGCCACCTCACTTTGGATTCAGTTCCGAATTCGAAGCAGGGATGGCTGCTGCGCATTTCCAGGCGCTTAGATGAGGCCTCAGAATGTGCCATGGAGTCACATGGCCTCCTCTCAGGGCTGCTGTAGATTTAGTGTTGTAAACTACAGCAGCCAGACATGGCCATTTCCAGCTGCCATAGTTGACAACACTAAGTCTACAGTAGCCCAGAGAGAAGGCTGGGCAGCTTGCCGGAGCACTCAGAGACCTCAGGTAAATCCCACAAGTGGGTGAGCGGGTGGAGGACAGTGGCTGGCCATTGGGCTGAAACAGTCCGAAGCAGTTCGGCTGCTTTGGGGCAAGGCATCTCAATCTGGACCTGAAGCGAATTCATATGTGGAAGATGGTTTAATTAAATTAATATATTGTGAGTCTAGCGAGAATGTAGCAGATATATTTACAAAACCATTAATGGGAAATCAGCATGCCAAGATAACTAAAATGTTAGGGTTTGAAATGCTGAGTGAGAAGGAAAAACTTTAGACCACTTAGATCTTCAAATTTTGAAGGGGTGTTGAGGAAAATTCTATATCTAAGTGGATTGGTTGAAAGTTTTAGAGTCCTGAAGAACATATCAGCCAGCTGCAGGCAATAAGGTTGAGAGAGAGTTTTTTTCGGGACAGAATTGGAAAGGTCAACCTGATTATTGCTAAGTACCAGAAATGATAAGATGATTAATCTGGGATGGGCTGATGTCTAAAATGTATATAAGTGAGCCTTAGTTTAATGGCTACTTGTGGGTGTCAGGCGTGATGTATTTGGACGTGAAGAGAATTGTGGAAGGACTGTACATATCTTGATGGAAACTGTTGTGCTGCTGTATATATTGGACCATGAGTAAACAATCTGTATTGTACACAAGATTTGGTGTGTGAGTATTTCTTCAGCTCCTGGAATTGCTACTGGACTGATTGCTAATACAAACGCTCGCAGCGTTTGCCCTCTCTTACTTCCCCTCCTCAACAGTCTGATCCTCTGATTTTATCCAAACTGGATTGGGTCCTCCCAGACCGGTTCGGATGAGATCGGACGATCCAGATGCTGGGATCGGAATCTGATAATTTTATCTGATTTTGGCTGGTTGGGGTCCGGATCGTTGATCGGATCCAATCCTGTGCACATCCCTAGTAGCCACTGCAGTTATTTCATTTTGCCTTAAGAAGTGCACATCCTGGCCCACAGCTTCTGGAGCAAATATAAAGTTAGCCCCACAGAAAGTGAAATGCAGTAATCTAAATGTGAGGTCACTAATGCAAGGTCTCCAGTCTTCAAGCTATCCTGTCCCAGATGTGCTTTGTTGGTATACCAACTGAGATCTGATCTACACGCTAGGTTTTTAATGTTTTATAAGGATTGCGAAAACTCTTTGGGCCACATGATGCACTCCCTTGAACGATGTATTCCCGAAGTTTTTTAAAACTCACTTCAGCTATATACAACGGTTTTACTTTTAATAAATCATTTTAAGTAAAATAATGTGTCCTTCTTTACCGTTTGTGACTCATGGGGGCAGTGCTTCGTTTACCAGTGCCCAAAAGCTTGAACGTTGATTGGTGGGGAAGAAAGAGGGGCTAAGGAGGAAGTGGGCAAGTGAACTACAACACCCACAATGCTTAGCCCTATACTCATTGAAAGCTAAGGATTGAAAGAGGAACTAAGGTGGAAGAGGGCGACTGAACTACAATGCCCACAATGCTTTGCCCTAAACTCATTGTAAAAACAAAACAGAAAGAGATGGGGCAGAAGAGTGTGTGACCGCACACACCGCTTTGAAGACTGAAGAAGTTTTCTCCTGTAACATGAATACTCCTTAATGTGGCCTAAGACGTTTTAGAACGCACCTATTTGGAATGTTTTAAAATACTATTTAAAATGTTCCATGTAGATAGGCTCTAAAGCTGGTAATAGATGCTCTTCACCCAAGAAGGTACTTGGCTTTCTAACGACCATGATGAGTCCCAGTGCACCAAACATTTACATGTTCTTTCTGAGAGACTGCAACCTCATCTAGAAAAAGTATGAGAATTGGGGGGGGGGGGAGGCAGTTGAAACTCGATGGGTTTTTTTAATCCAGCTGTGTGGGCTTCATTCCTCCCCCACACACACACACTGGTGTCAACTTGATCTTTACAAAGTCAATCTAATACATGGATTCTGGGTTTTCTTTCGTGGTGGCAATTTGCACAAATTGAGAAAAAAGAGAAGCATTCCACTCAGTACCGGAAAAAGAGAGGAGTCACTAACCAGAACACAAGGATCAAAAGGTACCAATGATACATGAAAAAAAAACTATTGTGGTAAGTGACAACTATTTATGACACACTGAACAGTTACTGTGGACATGTAGATATAATAATGAATGCCAAGCAGTCCAAGGGATGCACTCAACAGTAAAAGACAACAGTTACTCCAGGTATTTATAGATGTTTCGTTTTTTCATTTAATTGTGGGCAGCTGGTCTTAACCTTCCTTCAGTCAGGGGAAACAACATATTGTACAAACACTAATGTGTGTATTCCTTCTAATGAGCATCCAATCTCCCCCAGCTAGGTGGGTTTTTTCTGTCTGACCTAGCTGGTTTACAAGCTGCTGTTCATCCAAGTTCTGACTGGCCTCCAACCCTTCCCCATGGTTTCATTCTATAGCATTATCACTATTACAATTTTGATGTGTGCCCTTACCTGAAAAGAAGAAAACCATCCCTGTAAGGACAGCAATGAAAAGCCAGCCCATCTGCATTGTTGAAAGTTGACAGAGATCTCAAGCTGAACAGTAAGAGAAAAAGGCTGAGGCAGAATGATGTGAAGAACCTGTGTCTTCCAAGAGGCTGAATGGCCATCTACTTATACAGCATGGCAGTAGATTGACACGTCAGCCTTGTACATTGATTATGATGTTTCAGTGCTCAGTGATGAAGATGATGGGTACATTATTCCTTAAGAAGACATGGTGTGCAAGCAAAAGGAAGTACACTACAGTACATTAACCTGTAATACAGAACATTAACTTGTAAATATGTTAATGATTCACTGCATTGGAAATTTAAGATTTAACCTAAAAAGCCTTACACGGCTTGGGACCACAATATCTGACAGAACGCCTTTCCCGACATGAACCTACCCGAACACTACATTCAACATCTAAGGCCCTCCTCCGAATGCCTACTCTGAGGGAAGCTTGGAGGTTGGAAACAAGGGAGAGGGCCTTCTCTGTGGTGGCCCCCCAATTGTGGAACGATCTCCTTGACGAGGCCCACCTGGCGCCAACATTGTTATCTTTTCGGCGCCAGGTCAAGACTTTCCTCTTCTCTCAGGCATTTGGCAATATCTGAGGAGCCTGGGTTTGTTTTTGTTTTTGCAGCTTTTTTGGGCTCTTGTAGCGGTTTTAAATGTATGTGTGTATTGTATGTATGTTGTATGTTTTTGCTGTTTAAATTTTTGTATATTGTTTTTAATTGTTTTTAATCCTATGTAAACTGCCCAGAGAGCTTCGGGTATGGGGCAGTATACAAACGTAATAAATAAATGAATGAATAAATAAAAATAAGTAGAGAAGCAGGGATGTGTGAGAAATCGGGTTCAGTTCATCTTTGATCAAGATTTACCCAGTTTGAAGATTCTTAGGATGTTTTTAGGATGTTTTAATGCAGTTTTAATACTATGTGTCATGTTTTAATCAGTTTTATGTATTTTATCACATTGTTGTTCCCTGCTTCGATCCAAATGGAGAGGCGGGTAAGAAATAAATTATTATTATTATTATTATTATTAATTATTATTAATTATTAATTATTATTAACACGATCTCTCATGCTAACTGGTCAAAAACTGAGCTTACAATGCGAGTGATGGATCCTGAAAGTACGTTTGACAGCATGCATATATTTAAAAAATATGCTTGAAAAAAATGTATTTCTGAAACAATGCAGACAAACATGCTTTAATCAATGAGAAACAAATGCCTATATTGCAAAGATGTGAATAGTTGATGAGTATATTTGGGGCAATAGGAATGAAAATGTGGATGAATTTTCATGTGTAAATAAAAGAGTAAGAATTGTAATCTAGAACTCTATATTGCTATCAGTAGATTGAGAATGGCAACATGTGCAAAAATGAATATATCAGGAACACACAAAAAAACCATACAATTTTTCATGCATCTTTTTTTTAAAAAAAAAATCTGGGTTCATAATAAATGGAGCAGAAGATTGAGAAGATTCTCAAAGTTCTGGGTGAACTGAATTTAAGATTGGAAAAATGAGAGGCTGACAGTGTGGCGGTGAGTAGGAACTAGCTCCTTCTTCTCCTTCAACCCAACCATGGCAACGTACCAAGTCTACGTGGAGGAATCTCAAGCAGGAAGCACACAGCTATGTTCACTGTTTCAGAGCTGCATTTGCCAATTGCATTTGCCAGCTGCAGTTGCCAGATAGGAGGGAACCACCCATGGCTAATGAGAAAGAATGATAAAAAGTCTTGATCCCAGCAGCATGTAGTGGCCACAGCTAGAAAGGAAGGAGTGCAGTCAGGCTGTGCCAAGTGAAGGACCAGGCAATCCATCTACTGGGCCCAATGGTGGCATCCACAAATGGCTGCCATGCTGGAACTCCCAGCTTAAGAAAACCAAACTATCCCTTCACTGTGCTAAAGGTTCCAACTGGATGGTCACAGAGATTGAAAAGGGACCAAGAAGAGAGCTATCTTCTATATTTTTGGTTGTAGATAACTGAGTTGATCAGCATTTTCATTTGAACCACTGGTAGACCCCATGGCTTATCTGCAATGTTTCATTTAACTTGTCCAAAGGCACATTCTTGGTTATCATCTGATACCATGCTTGTCACCATAGCTGTGTGGGCTAAAGGACTAAGTAGAGAGAACAAAACTAACACAAACCATGGGTCCTTCCCTCTTTACACTAAAAATAAAGAGAAAAGCATCATGTTTGAGATAATCTCTGTCTCTTTGTGGATGAGCTTTTCATGAACCCTAGTGCACACCCCGTAACAGAGAGAAACTGAAATTGACATCCAAAAACTGAGTTGGAGAGTGCAAGGCCACACCACTGTGGAAGTTCTTTCCCCCCCTTGTCCTATTTATTTATTTATTTATTTCTTCATTTCTTTCATTTCTTTACTGCCCCATTTGCCAAAGCTCTCTGAGCAGATATCCTATGGGATAACCCATGGGGACTTTTATCCTATGGGATAAAAGCCCAATAGGTTATCCAGAGGATGCCCAGGACAACCCACCAGGAGGCTGGGGTGGAATACGTGTGTGTGGGGGGGGGGGGGGAGGGAGTTAATATGAACATGTGTATTACAGGGCCACAGTAGACTTTTCCTTCTATCTGAGAGTACACTCCTCCTTCCTTTGGCTTCATTTTTAACTCAACACCACTTGGCCTCAGTGTTTCCCCTGGCTTTTACCATCCCTCCAACCTCCTGTCTCATAAACAGAAGGGACAGCTTCCATCTTTATCAATGCAGATGGATGGTGTTGGTTGTCAGTTGGGTATTCATAAGAATGAAATGGTAGCTTCATAGCATCACTTTCTTAGACTGCGTGTGTTTACTCCAGGGAACAGACAGATCTGGGAGTTCGGTCCACCACTCTGTCACTGACAGCCATCCACCTCTAATGCAGCAGTGAAGGTGGAATTAGCCATAGCATAGGATAGGCTGACCAGATAAAATCCAGGTCAGGGCTCATATAACTTTAACAGTTGTAGAGAAAAGGGAATTTCAGCCGGTGTTATTTGTATGCAGTTAGTTCCTGGTGAAATTCCCTCTTCATCACAACAGTGAAAGTTGCAGGGGCCCTGCCTTCTTTTGTATATGGTCACTCTAGTATAGTGCCTGCAACTTTAACTGTTGTGATGAAGAGGGAATTTCACCAGGAACTAATTGCACACAAATGACACTGGCTGAAATTCCCTTTTCTCTACAACTGTTAAAGTTATATGAACCCTGACCTGGATTTTATCTGGTCACCCTAGCATAGGATACCGTACTGCCTAACTAATGCATCTGTTAGGGGTGCTTAACAGCAGTGATTCCTCACCATTCCAGAGCTTGAGTGAACCTTGAAAACACTTAACACATCATAGAACAGTAGAGTTGGAAGGGGCCTATATGGCCCTTAAGTCCAACACCCTGCTCAATGCTAAACAATGTGTATTTATTTATTTATTTATTTTATTGCATTAGTATACCGCTCCATAGCCGAAGTTCTCTGGGTAATTTATATAAGATTAAAACACTTATTATTGTGATGATGATGATTTATTACATTGTTGGCGCCGGGCAGGCCTCATTGGAGAGATCATTCCACAATTGGGGGACCACCACAGAGAAGGCCCTCTCCCTTGTTGCTGCTCTCTGAGCTTCCCTTGGAGCAGGCACTTGGAAGAGGACCTCAGATGTTGAATGTAGTGTTCAGGTAGGTTCATATCAGGAAAGGTGTTCCATCAGGTATTGTGGCCCCAAGCTGTGTAAGGCTTTATAGGTTAAAACCAGCACCTTGAATCAGGCTTAGAAACATACAGCCAGCCAATGCAAGTGGTCCAGAGTAGGGGTGTGCACGCCAAAAAATATTGTCGTTTATCGTTATCGTCATTTCAGACCAAAAAAACTATCGTCTTCATTCATATCGTAGGTGAACCATATCGTCTTCACAATAATTATCATGAAAAAACGATATTTTTTGCAGACCTATTTTTAAAGAAAAAATGCCTATAACTTCTGTATTTTAAAAGTTAGAGGCTTGAAACTTGGTCACAGTGCTTATGGAGTATGCCTAAGTATGTGCATGAAATTTGAGATCGATCCCTTCAACCCTCGATTTTATATGATGTTATTAAAGATCGTTTCAGTTCTGACAGATCAGAACGACAGCTCGCCGTGTGCGTTCATTCAGACATGTCAGAACAGAAACGATCTTTTAAAAAATCATATAAAATTGAGGGTTGAAGGGATCGATCTCAAATTTCATACACATACTTAGGCTTACCCCATAAGCACTGTGACCAAGTTTCAAGCCTCTATCTTTTAAAATACAGATGTTATAGTTATATTTATATGGCAGTCTAATAAAAAGATAACATCGCCCGAAAATTATCGTCACCGATGATTATTATAGGTTTTTGTATCATATCGTCATTGTTAAACACATGCATGATAACAACCTTATCAAATCGGTATCATACATTTTAACGATACGATACACATCCCTAGTCCAGAGTACGTTTTATATGTTAAGCAGAATGTTTGTTGTTTATTTATTTATTGGGCTTAGAGTCATCATATGCACCTGACACAGCGGGTGTAATGCCAATCACACATAAAGAATGGCTGATGAAGCTTATATGGAATACAGACATTAAGGAAGTGGCAAACAATAGATAAATGGTGACATCGATCAACCGTGGTTTCAGACGCAACTCATGTTCTCACCAAAATACAAGATGTAGCAGACCTGAGAGAATTATAATACCCAAAGCTCAACATAAAACATTTCCATTGCAATTCCATTAGAATTGGCAAAGTTATAGCCAGGGAAGGGCTATAGGCCAATGGCAGAGGCTACACTTTGCATGCAGAAGGCCCCATGTTCAATCCCCAGCATGTCCAGGTAGCCCTAGGAAAGAGTCCTGTGCAGAAACCCTGGAGCGCTGCTGACAATCAGTGTCAACAATACTGGGCTAGATGGACAAATGATCCCATTCAGTATAATGCAGGTTCCCACCTTTCTATGTGTGAGAAAGCACAAGAAAGCATAATTTTTTTTCCAGAGCTGGGAAAGACCTTGGACAGCTGCAACATGTTGAAATGCTAGTTGATAGTAGGAGCTGTGGATTTGGGAGATGCTGGATGAATGTGAGGCTCCTCCAAAGCACAAGCTGAACAATTCTGAAGATGTGTTAGCAATTTGGTTTCAGAGGACCATAGAGACCCAGGCAGTGTGTCTCCAAAAATTGGCACAAGCGAACTGAAGAAAGAAATACCAGAGTCGGGAGTAGGAGAGTGAATAAGGTGAAGGTGCTGGAAGGTTTTGTATCTACTGAAAGTCTGAATGGTGGCCTGTTTATAGGGCCTTGTGATATACTGACACATAAGCCCTGTGCATGAATGATCCTGATGCAGTAGCTGTGATGGCAAAAACTCTCTGTTCATAAGAAGACCTGGTGTGTGAAAGAGAGGAAGTACTGTACAGCACATTCACCTGGAATACAGTACATTAATATGAAAATATATCCAGGATTCACTACATATGCCTCAACACCCACGCCCGGCTTGCCTGGGCGTTTGGGAGGCCGTTGCGGGTGGGGGTGGAGAGGGAGACGTGGGGACTTGGCATTGGCCTCCCCAGGGTGGCGCCACAAGGTGGGGAAGGGACTGGCCCCTATATAACAGGGGCGCAACCCTTGCGCCTCCTCTTCGGCTTGCACGGCTCCCTCCCTCCCTCCCTGTAGACAGTGTGAGCTTGCTGGTTGCCATTAGGGGGCTGAGTAGGAATTTTTTGCTCATGGTCTAATTTGATCATGAGTTTTTTCGCCTACTCCATACTGTAAGACAGGCAGGGTGTATTAAATAGGCTAATTCAATGTTATTAATTAAGTTGGTCACATTCAATGGTTAGGCGGAGATTTAGGGCATCCGGTGTGGGGTTTTGGGGTTGGTGAGCATTCACAGGCACTGTTGCGCTGATTGGTAACACCTGAGGCTTCCAGGTTTGAGCCTTGCGGCCTAACTGGGAGATAAGGGTTACCTTTGGGGCCAACCTTCCTCGACTACTCGGAGCCGTGTGGCACGGGGGGAGCCGACATGAAAGGCCTCCCTACCCAAAAGGGGCAGCCTGTGAGGTGGCAAATACAACCGCCACTGCGCAGGCTATGAATGCTTGCCCTTTGTGGACTACGGCCTGTCATCGGCCTGACTGGATGTCCAGATAGGATGTTACCCCCCTTTGCAGATCTTAATAAAAAGTGGCCCAATTTAAACCCACTTCTTGTGTTGTCTCGTTATTTCCACCCTCCAATTCCCGCAACAAACAAAAAAAAAAAAACCCTACAGTTTACCGCAAAAAAAAAGAAACAAGAAAAGAAAGCTGAAGCTGTATAGAGTGACCATATACAAAAGAAGGCAAGGCCCCTGCAATTTTCACTGTTGTGATGAAGAGGGAATTTCACCAGGAACTAACTGCATACAAATAACACCGGCTGAAATTCCCTTTTCTCTACAACTGTTAAAGTTATATGAGCCCTGACCTGGATTTTATCTGGTCAGCCTATCCTATGCTATGGCTAATTCCACCTTCACTGCTGCATTAGAGGTGGATGGCTATCAGTGACAGAGTGGTGGACCGAACTCCCAGATCTGTCTGTTCCCTGGAGTAAACACACGCAGTCTAAGAAAGTGATGCTATGAAGCTACCATTTCATTCTTATGAATACCCAACTGACAACCAACACCATCCATCTGCAATGATAAAGATGGAAGCTGTCCCTTCTGTTTATGAGACAGGAGGTTGGAGGGATAGTAAAAGCCAGGGGAAACACTGAGGCCAAGTGGTGTTGAGTTAAAAATGAAGCCAAAGGAAGGAGGAGTGTACTCTCAGATAGAAGGAAAAGTCTACTGTGGCCCTGTAATACACATGTTCATATTAACTCCCTCCCCCCCACACACACACACGTATTCCACCCCAGCCTCCTGGTGGGTTGTCCTGGGCATCCTCTGGATAACCTATTGGGCTTTTATCCCATAGGATAAAAGTCCCCATGGGTTATCCCATAGGATATCTGCTCAGAGAGCTTTGGCAAATGGGGCAGTAAAGAAATGAAAGAAATGAAGAAATAAATAAATAAATAGGACAAGGGGGGGAAAGAACTTCCACAGTGGTGTGGCCTTGCACTCTCCAACTCAGTTTTTGGATGTCAATTTCAGTCTCTCTGTTATGGGGTGTGCACTAGGGTTCATGAAAAGCTCATCCACAAAGAGACAGAGATTATCTCAAACATGATGCTTTTCTCTTTATTTTTAGTGTAAAGAGGGAAGGACCCATGGTTTGTGTTAGTTTTGTTCTTTCTACTTAGTCCTTTAGCCCACACAGCTATGGTGACAAGCATGGTATCAGATGATAACCAAGAATGTGCCTTTGGACAAGTTAAATGAAACATTGCAGATAAGCCATGGGGTCTACCAGTGGTTCAAATGAAAATGCTGATCAACTCAGTTATCTACAACCAAAACTATAGAAGATAGCTTTTTGAGTGGTTCCTTTTCAATCTCTGTGACCATCCAGTTGGAACCTTTAGTACAGTGAAGGGATAGTTTGGTTTTGTTAAGCTGGGTGTTCCAGCATGGCAGCCATTTGTGGATGCCACCATTGGGCCCAGTAGATGGATTGCCTGGTCCTTCACTTGGCACAGCCTGACTACACTCCTTCCTTTCTAGCTGTGGCCACTACATGCTGCTGGGATCAAGACTTTTTATCATTCTTTCTCATTAGCCATGGGTGGTTCCCTCCTATCTGGCAACTGCAGCTGGCAAATGCAATTGGCAAATGCAGCTCTGAAACAGTGAACATAGCTGTGTGCCTCCTGCTTGAGATTCCTCCACGTAGACTTGGTACGTTGCCATGGTTGGGTTGAAGGAGAAGAAGGAGGTAGTTCCTACTCACCGCCACACTGTCAGCTTCTCATTTTTCCAATCTTAAATTCAGTTCACCCAGAACTTTGAGAATCTTCTCAATCTTCTGCTCCGTTTATTATGAACCCAGATATTTTTTTTAAAAAAAAACAGATGCATGAAAAATTGTATGGTTTTTTTGTGTGTTCCTGATATATTCATTTTTGCACATGTTGCCATTCTCAATCTACTGATAGCAATATAGAGTTCTAGATTACAATTCTTACTCTTTTATTTACACATGAAAATTCATCCACATTTTCATTCCTATTGCCCCAAATATACTCATCAACTATTCACATCTTTGCAATATAGGCATTTGTTTCTCATTGATTAAAGCATGTTTGTCTGCATTGTTTCAGAAATACATTTTTTTCAAGCATATTTTTTAAATATATGCATGCTGTCAAACGTACTTTCAGGATCCATCACTCGCATTGTAAGCTCAGTTTTTGACCAGTTAGCATGAGAGATCATGTTAATAATAATTAATAATTAATAATTATTATTATTAATAATAATAATTTATTTCTTACCCGCCTCTCCATTTGGATCGAGGTGGGAAACAACAATATGATAAAATACATAAAACTGATTAAAACATGACACACATTATTAAAACTGCATTAAAACATCCTAAAAACATCCTAAGAAGCTTCAAACTGGATAAATCTTGATCAAAGATTTGATCAAGATCACACATCCCTGCTTCTCTTCTTATAGTCTCAATGCAGTGAATCATTAATACATTTACTAGTTAATGTTCTGTATCACAGGTTGTTGTACTGTAGCGCACTTCCTTTTTCTTGCACACCATGTCTTCTTAAGGAATAATGAACCCATCATCTTCACCATTAAGCATTGAAACATGATAATCAATGTACAAGACTTACGTGTCAATCTACTGCCATGCTATATAAGTAGATGGCCATTCAGCCTCTTGGAAGACACAGGTTCTTCACATCATTCTGGCTCAGCCTTTTTCTCTTACTGTTCAGCTTGAGGTCTCCGTCAACTTTCAACAATGCAGATGGGCTGGCTTTTCATTGCTGTCCTTTCAGGGATGGTCTTGCTTTGTTCAGGTAAGGGTATAATTCAAAATTGTAAACCTTCCAACTTAAATGATAGCACCATAAAATGAAAATGTGGGGAAAGGTTGGAGGCCAGTAAAGCAACATTCATGCAAAATATTGTTCAAAGAGTGTATTCACTGAAGAACATCCCTCCCAATGGGACGGTCAATACAGTGTGCGAACATTTTTATCCCCTTTAATGGCACACCTGAAAAGATGCCAAGCTGTTGTTGATCTTCAAACATAGTTTTAAAACACACACCTCCATTTCAGCTCACCTATAGAAGTACAGAGCTGGAAGGAGTTGATCATCTAGTTGAACATCTTGCTCACTGGAGAATGGACACCATAGGATGCAGGTACAGCATGTCAGCATGTTCACAATCCCCATCCCACTTCCCTCTTGAGGACTGGAATGGCTTTGGTGTGGAATTCTTCATTCAAAGATATATTTTAAGCTTAGTCATTCCAATTCAGAAGTCTATTGTCAATCATATTGATTCCAATCTTTACAGAGAGGAGGTCCCAGGATGTTCTCTCAGATAATTAACCACACATGATGTGTCCCACAGAGGGTCTTCAGGAAGTCTGGTGAGATGATACTCCCATGGTGAATATATAAGACCAATGTATACATCAAGATCATCTCCGCTCAGAAAGTTTCTGGCCTGTTATTATGGTATGGAAAAAGCAACAGAAGATGCAACCCTTCTCTTTCCACACAAGATTTAAGTTCCTTGTAAAAGGCAGTATCCAACTCTTTCCTTGTGGTGACAAGAATAACTGCAAGCATGAAGAGACACCGATGGGTGCAGGGGGAGAAGAAGCTTCTAGAAATAGTGCATATTCCCCTGAACACGTACTGTTAGAGCAGTATGGCAATGGAACTAATTACCAAGGGAGGTCATAGACTCTCCTGCACTAGAAGCCTTCAAAATGCAGCCGGACAGCCGTCTTTCAGGGATACTTTAAGGTGGAATCCTGCATTGAGCAGAGGGTTGGATTCGATGGCCATGGCTACACTAAGCAAGATATAACACTTTGAAAGCAGTTTGAAAACTGTATATGGAGTGTGTCCTGGGCCCCAACAGTTATCAAAACTGTTATAAAACACTTTAAAGCAGTAGTGTAGATCCTGCCCTTATAAACCCCTTCAAACTGAACTGTTCTATGAGTCTGTAATTCTTTTTTATAGTAATTATACTCCTGCTTGCAATTATTGCTCCAGGAACTCGCACTGGATGACTGTGACTCACTACCCTGGCAACTCTGCAGGTGCCATCTTTTCCCAATTTTCCCCCTATCATCTTTATGAATCTTCGATATAGTCTTTGAACTAATTCAATAAATTCTTTTTTTATTCAACATGAAGTCACTGGAGCCAGCTTTTAGGTGATTTGGGGTTAAGAGTTCAGCTCTTCTTGTTTGTGACATCTGAGATGACATGCGTTTTCTGAACATGGCTGGTCATAGTGATGGGTTAGATAGGCACCACTAAACTGATACTGGATGATGACAAGATGGAGACCTTCTGGATGGCCACTTCCAACTACAGGAATTGGGTTGTTACCTTGTTCTTCAGGATGTGCGACTCTGGGTATTCCATTCTGTTTATGCCCGGTGGGATTCCATAGCATGGCTGTTCCAGTAAGCGGCAGTGGAGTGTAGTAGATTTTTATTTTCCGACTCCAAAATTACTTTGCACATTTTTTCCAAGGCCGTGTCTATACAAGGTCGCATTGGCACCTCGTTATCAAAAATCCTGCAATTGCACTCCTTCAGGGTAATACCCACAGAAAGGAGGGCCAATACGGGTTTTGGAGGCTGACGAGGCTGCTGCAGCCCCAAGAGCCCCCATTCCTGCACCCTCATTGTTTTCTTCTTCCTCCACCTCCTCCTCCTCCCAGTGTCTGAAAACAAAGGATTCATGGAGGGGAAAGTCGGCTCCTCATCCTAGTTTTTTTTTTTTACCGGTGTTTTTTTTTATTAAAAAAAAACTTTGTTTCTAATTTCACAATTGCACAGTTCTAAAGAGGTGCGGAGATGAGCCACCCCCTCTCCACTTGTGCCCATGGTCCATTTGTATTTCATTTTATTTATTTATTTATTTATTTATTTATTGAAGGAAAGCTCCCCATGGTCCCTGGTGGTGCAGAGGCAGTCCAGAGACCATTCTGCTCATGGAACCGCCCCTCCTCGGTGGATGGTGCTCAATCAGGGAGGGCATTGGCTGGTGTACACCTCTACCACAGCTCCGAAGCAAGGCGTTAGATGGCAGATGCCATCGTCGCCTCTCTCCAAGAGAAAAAAAGTTGCAGTAAGGCCCCGGCTTTTTTAAACTGCAGCTTCAGGGGTTTACCCCGGGATGGCTTTGCGATGGCGGCTGTGTCGTATAAACGAGCTGCCACCATTGCGGATCCAACCAGGGGCAAACCTCTTGTCAAGATAAGCCCCAAGTGTATTCTGTGATCAGGAGCATTATTACCACCTTTGGTTGATATGCCACAAAGCTCATGTATGCATAAACTAAAATTTAGAAGCTGAGGGCAGGGATGTGCACATCTTACATCAGTCTGAAGCAACTGCACTGGTTCCCAATTAGCTCCTGAGACATGTCCAAGGTTTTTTGCTAGTATGTAAACGCAACATAGAAAGGGAATCTCCATATATTTGCCACAGACATAGATAATCAAAACAAGGAATGTATCACAATGGGTAAAACACAGATGAAGACAGTTAAGTCTTATGAAGTGTTTCATTGTCTAAGTCTTTTTGCTTGCCCAGGAGACTCAAGAGTCACTAAAGTATACACCAGTGAGGAGTGTGAAGCCAAGAATGCTACATGCAAGTTTCACGGATGTTTCCACAGGAATGTGTACATTGGACCATGTAGAGGGTTCAACTTGAAGTGCTGTGCAAAGTAAGTCCAAAAGAAAGGTGATATTAGAAGAACAATATTGTGTGGCCCAAATTTGACTTCCATTTCAGTGTCTTTGAAGATGTACAGATGCCCATACAAAAACTGCAATTAGAAGGGGAGCGGTTCAGTCACAGGAGGGGCAAAATGTGCCGAAATGTTATGGGAGTCCTTCTTGCAGGGGGCAGCAGTGGCAGTGATTTGTTAAAACATTAGTGGGCTGCAACTGTGGAGCTCCTCTGGACATGTCTCCCCCCAATGATTCTTCATCATCTAAACTTGATCATAGAATCATATTTTTGAGAAGGTGCTTAGAGATCATCTAGTGTAACCTACTGCCCAATGCTCATGATAGAGCATCTTTCCAAGGGCAGTTGGAGGAGGGATGACACATTCTGGTAGGAGAGAGAGGAGAAGAAACCTGCAGGTCAGGTTTGCCTAACCTCAACATGTGGATGTGTAGCCTCCTTAGGTTCCTCCATGGGGCAGGACTTGGCCTGCAAAACCCAGTCTATGGAAGAATCTCTTCAGCCTTGGTGGAATTCTTGCTGTCATCTCTGATGTCAAATCAGAGATAACAGTAGGGATCAAGGAAATGGCAGGGCATCTGTAAGCACTAGGAGGACTGACTGCTCTTCCAAATACCTACAGTCTTTCTTCACATGCCTCTTAGCTCAGTGGTAGGGCAAATGCTTTGCATGCAGAGGTCCCAGGTTCAATCCACAGTAAGGTCAAGTAGGCTGGGGAAAGAATCCTGCCTGAACCCCTGAAGAGCCAATGCAAAAAAAAATGTGGTAGTTTTAATTAATATATTCAAAAATAACTATTGCAATCAGGTGAGGTATCCAGAAAACAGACTTGTCTAGTTTTTTTTTAAAAAAATGACTTTCCGATGGTATAGATCAGTGACATTGACAAGGAACTTGGACATGTTCATGCATCAATTTCCAAATTGGATCCCTGCTTCTCTTGGCTTTCAAAAACTGGCAGGGATGGAAGAGCCACCCAGGCCAGCAAGGTGATCAATGTCTCCTTCTGAGAGGGAGAGATCCCGGACTACCTGAAAGAGGCTGTGTTGAGACCACTCCTGAAGAAACTCTTCTGGGATCAGGGAAATCTTAATAAGTTTTGGCTGCTGGCAAATGCTCATTCCTGGGTATGGAACTTCAGTGGGTGGTGGCCATCCAGCTCCAGAGTCTCATGAATGAGATCAGTTCTATGGATCCATTTCAATCAGGTTCAGGCTGGGTTTTGCCATGGAGGCACATTGGTCATCTTGCATGATGAATTATGTCTGGTACAAGAAAAGGTGTGTCTGACCTTTTTTTTTTTTTTTTGCTTTTCTCTCAATGGCTACATATTGTATTATGAGAAATACCATTATTTATGAGATTTGGTTTGTTTGGCAGCCTATCGTGCAAACTGGTAAAAGGGTCCAACAAGGTACAGGAGGTCACACGATGCCACAATAAAAAACTCTCATGCAAGAGTAGGGATGTCAGAAGTGCATGAATAGGGGTTGCCCCCCAGGAACTTGTCTCACTTAGCCGTCGCCCCCCCCCCCCGTTTGCCAATCCACAGGACCTGCCAGGGCATACCAGACCCATCCACGGGTGCCCAGCAGCTGCGCAGCCTCTCTGCAAGTCACAATTTAGTAAAAACGTGGCGACTTGTTATTTTCCGTGAATGTAAACTTGCAGAAATGGTGGTCATAGAAGGGGCCATTTCTGCAAGATTGCAGGGAGTAGTGGGGCAGGAGGAAGATGAGACCCCTGCCACAGGGGTCCCTTCTCCTCTTCCCATCTTGGCTACCATGGTGGCTGCAACAGCAAAGGAGGAGAATGAGAGGGGCTTTCCCCGCTTCCTCCTCCTGTCCTGCTGCTGCCTGTAATCTTACAGACCTGGGCAAGACTTGTGAGTCCAGGGTGTGGAAACAGGGGCGGCCGCTGATTGAGCTCCTGGCCAACCCGGATGGAGGTGAGCCTCTCCGTTCCTATTCAAACGTGCGAAGATGTCTGCAGCGAAAGTGAATCTAATATGTAGTGTCATCCATTTGTTTTGACCGGCAACTTACAGAATTCCTGACCATTGACCACGCGGACTGTGGCAAATGGGAGTTCCAGTCCAACACATTTGAAAGACACAACATTGGGGGAAGCTGATATAAGAAGAACAGCAAAAATGACCAGGCCTGGAGCAAGCTATCTCGCCGCCCTCCATCCACTTAGTTGGACTTCAGCTGTTACTGTCGCTGCCTTGCAGAGGCTGCCACACTACTACCACTCACATTGCCAGCCACTGCATGCCTGCCTTCCTGACCAGCCTGGGGGGCATCTCCCTCACTTGCTTGGCCAGCTTGGTCTTGTTTCCATGCCTGCATGGCCACTGCTCCTGCCCTTTGTCCCAACTATGGCAAGAGCCTCAGCAAACTTCCACAAAAGGTCAACCAAGGCCAGCCTCTCAGGATAATTCACAGGAGCCCTGAAGGTGGCTGTAATACAAGACAGACATGACCAAGTAGGCTGGAAAATGCGGACACCTGACTCCCCAAACAAGCAAAGGAGTGTCTGGTCAATAGGTTTGTGTGGATGAGTAGGCGGATAGGAGGGCGAGATGTAACTCAAGATGCAGCTGCCCATAGTAAGAAGTAGAGGCAGGCCCTTCTGGCAGGGGTGGAGCAAGAAGGGAAACACAATTCGCTACTCTTTCTTACTCCACCACCAGATGCAGGCACATAATCCCAGAGTAATGGTAGGGCCGGCCCTGAAAGTGACATTGGCTCCATTTCCCCCCTAATATTCATGACAGCATATATTGAAGGAGGGAAAAGGTCCCACTGTTAATTAGCAATTACTATCAGTGCCGATAGTATAGGAAATAAAAGACCAAAATATTCCAAAATAGAAAATCGGAAGAAGAAAATGAAGTTCCCGTTTTAATTTGAAGTAAGTTAGTGTTCATGGGGGTCTTCCAAAATCCAGCTTTTCCAGTTCACCTGTGTACTAGGCTTCCATTCTGGTCTAGTGATTTATGAGCTTTCCTGGCTTGCTGGGATGCATTTCACTTTCTGTATCTCCAGAGATTCAGTAGGACGTTGTACAGCTAAAAACGGCAGATGCACCGAATCTGCCTGTACCGAACTTGATAATAACCATGGAGAGTGTACACCAGGACTGAATTGCTGCCAAAGGTGAGCCTCAAAACTTGACTAATTAATATCCATAATGAAAAAATCTCATGAAGATTCATGCATAACTTAAGTAGCGGCCTATCAATGTTACATTGCCGAGACGTTCATATAGCGAGCGTAGTTATAAGAAGGTCATGGGTTGGGAAGAGAATGACTTCAGCTGTAAACTATACCTTCCATAACCTAATATGATGGAAATTATGCTGGCTTTGTCCAAGACATTTATTGTTTGTTTGTGTATTTACTCGATTTCTATGTGACAATTGTGGAAGCGACTGAGGCAGGGTTACAAGAAAAATCAGAACACAAAAGTTGTGAAAGTTTACCCTGGTAAGGTTGTGTAAATGGATGCTTTACTGCCGCCACTTGCGTACGATGTAATTCACGTGGAACAATTCTGCAATGGGGTGGATGAGTATTGGGGTGGGCCGGTGCTGGGCAATTGCTGACAGGTCCAGGATGGGCTGGGGCCTCATGCAGCATGCAACCGGGGCTAGCTGCTTGCTGAGCAGGGTCTGGGACACCAGGTGCTGGAGAGTCCACCAGACTCAACCAGACACTTGTGACACCCCTCGCGATGGTCATAGTCAGTCAGAAAATATCACAAAACTGAAAAATCAATAGACAAACTGTTCAGATTTTGACATTCATAATGCCACAACATGTTAATGTATCATTCAGGCACATACCTGTAGTATTAGTACTCACTAATAAGCACATCTAGCATATATAACTGTAAAGTTCACTTCGTATCATGTCATATAATACATTAATCCCAAAAGAACACAAAACTTGCAAATTGCCTCGTAGGTCATGCAGGAATAACATTATTTATTTATTTATTTATTTATTGCATTTCTTTACCACCCAAAAGCCAAAGCTCTCTGGGTGATTTACAAAAATCAAAACTGCAAAAACCGTTCAAAATATAAAACAAATGACAGTATAAAAAACATAATATAAAATACAGTATAAAAGTGCAACCAGGTTAAAACCAAGCAGCCATGCAGAAATTAACAGGGATTTAAAATACAAATTTAAACAGCAAGGTTAAAAATTAAACTGTTGAACTGCTAAAATACTGAGAAAATAAAAAGGTCTTCACCTGGCATTGAAAGGAGTATAATGTAGGTGCTAGGTGAACCTCTCTAGGGAGCTCATTCCACAGCTAGGGTGCCACAGCAGAGAAGGCCCTCCTCCTGGTAGCCACCTGCTTCACTTCCTTTGGCAGGGGCTCATGGAGAAGGACCCCTAAGGATGATCTCAGGGTCCGGGCAGGTACATATGGGAGGACGCACCAGGAAAGGTCAAGCAAATGGTCTGGACACATCCGGGCTGCTGCTGGTTGCTGACTTCCCCCCTCCTTCCCTCTCTTTGCAGCATGCTGGCTGCCCCAGTAAATAATGAAATGCAGAATTTGTGCCAACCGCTATTACACATCTGCATATATATCTCTTGATTTTTCTATACTTCAGTAGTGTACACCTGCTAGATGACTGTGTGAACTAACTTGGAAGTGATGAAAAGTGATGGGAATTATATCTGCAAGGTTCAGTCCAGATTGACATAACAGTCATCAAATGATGAGCATGCATTTGTTAGCCTAGCTGAGGAATTTGGAAAAGAACCAGCTGCCTCTACCGGTTCAGTAACTACATAAGCTTCAGTTTCTTGGCTTGCTGGCATGCATTTTGCTTTCTGTATTTTTTTTTTTTGTTTGTTTCTCCAGAGATCGAGGAAAAGTGTGTAAATCTCAAGGGAACAAATGCTTCTTACGAAAATGTCCTCCGAATTATATAAAAGTTGGAGCGTGTGAAGATAAGCTTGTTTGCTGCAAACTGTGAGCCCCAAACCTGACCAGTTCATATGCAGAACAAAAAGTATCATGCACATGCATATATACCTTAAGCATATACACAATAATTGCATAGAGCAAGAACTGATAAGGGAAGGAAATGATAGGGAAATGAACATAAGAAGTGTCATGCTGGATCAGACCGAGGGTCCATCTAGTCCAGCACTCTGTTTACACAAAAGCCAACCAGCTGTCGACCAGGGACCCACAAAGAGGTCATGGTGCAACAGCACCCTCCTACCCATGTTCCCCAATATATAGGCTTACTGCCTCTGATGCTGGAGGTAGCACATAGTCATTACGACCAGTAGCGATTGACAGCCTTCTCCTCCAGGAATTTATCCAACCCCCTTTTAAAGCCACTCAAATTGGTGGCCATCATTCCATCTTGTGGTAGCAAATGCCATACTTTGATTATGCGTTGTGTGAAGAAGTCCTTCCTTTTATCTGTCCTGAATCTCCTTCCAATCCGCTTCATGGGTTGACCCTAGGATCTAGTATTACAGGAGAAGGAGTTAGGTGAAAATGGTAAATTCCATAGGTTAGTATGCTGGGAATTATGCAAGGTTGGGGGATTCCTCTTTTTCATAGATCTCTGGCCACAAACTACAGTGCTCATAATTTGCAACCAAAGTTCTACGAAAAAGAGAAGAGCCCCCATAATCGCAGCTCTAAAGGAGGAGGACACCAAAGATAAGTCCCGGTGGTGGCTATGGGTTCGGGGAGAGAAGGGATGGAGGTAGGGTAGCGAGCTGGAAGTCTAATGGACACCCAGTAGGTCTTGCGCCGCAACCATGTGGTGAGTGCCCAGAAACCCACAAAGGCTGACCCACTTCACAAGCATCCCAAGCCATGACACACCCTGAGTTAAATCGGGGCAGTTTTGGAGGATCTCATGTGGCGTATAAGGCTCACCTGGCGCCAACGTTGTTATCTTTTCGGCGCCAGGTCAAGACTTTCCTCTTCTCCCAGGTATTTAACAGCATATCCTGAGTTTTGAATTGACCCCAGAACTATATTTAGGTCTGGCTGAGAGTTCACAGCTGTTTTAAATGTACCCTGTTTTTATATGTTGTCTGTTTTATGTTTTTTAATTTTGTATATTGATTTTGAATGTCCAAAGTTTTAATTTTTGTAAACCGCCCAGAAAGTATGGGGTGGTATATAAATGTAATAATAATAATAATAATAATAATAATAATAATAATAATAATAGTTGGGGGCTGTGCACAGCCCTAATTTCTATACTTCCTTTGCGGAAGCTGTTAAATTTCTTGCCCTGCTTGTAGAATTTCATTCCCTGTATTTTCTGTTTCTCTAGAGATGGACAAGCATATTGTAAATTAAAGGGGGGCAGATGCAAAATCTACTGCTCTTCACCTTATGGATATGATACCATTGGAGTGTGCATAACAGGACGCCCATGCTGCAAAGAGTGAGTCACAAAGCCTGAGTAGTTCATACACATAATGAAAAATATCATGCAGAGATGCTGAGATGTCTTAAATAGGGGACTGTAGATGAAACAATGCCAATAGTGAAAAGGAGTACATAGAGCAAGCCTAGATGAAGGAAACTCATTGCAGGGGGAAGGAATGAAAAAGGCTAGTATGGTTCAGTCACCCTAAATATAGCACCTTCGGTAGGGTGACCATATGAGAAGGAGGACAGGGCTCCTGTCTCTTTAACAGTTGTATAGATAAGGGAATTTCACCAGGTGTCATTTGTATGCATGCAGCACCTGATGAAATTCCATCTTCATCGTAAACAGTTAAGATTGTAGGAGCCCTGCCCTCTTTTGTATCTGGACACTCAGGGCAGGGCTCCTGCAACTTTAACTGTTTACGACGAAGATGGAATTCCATCAGGTGCTGCATGCATACAAATGACACCTGGTGAAATTCCCTTATCTATACAACTGTTAAAGAGACAGGAGCCCTTTCCTTCTTTTCATTGGGTCACCCTAACCTTTGGACACCCAGTGAATATGGAATTTCAAACACATTGCACATATAAAACTCCGTTAAGATGACAATGAACAAAGAAAGCAATTTTTTGTGCGGGAAGAAACTCTCAGCGATTTGGAAAACCGATTTTGACTCACCACTACCTCCACCTCTTCCTTGGGGCGCGACACAACACTGCCCCCCTCACACCCGCCTTGCAGTGGATTCATAATGTGTGGGGGGGGGGCAGGCTAATGCAGTTGATGCTGCTACCATTTGCAGTAACGGGACAAAAGCAACAACACCCCAAGGGTGAGTCCTGCCTGTGAAAATCGTTTGGAGGATTTGTCCTCGCACTAGATCAATACAATGAAAGAGCCCTCCCACTTCCTGCGTCTATAAACAGGACAGAGAATTTTGAAAGGCCTTTTAGGCCCAGCTCTCAGTTTTGCTCCCTGTTCGTTTAGAGGAGCCCTCGGCCCACCTTCTCGCAGCTTCTCCAGGAGCTTCTCATTCCATCAGCCAGAGAACTTTCTCTCCTTCACCTACTCAGCATTAGCCAGGCTCACACATTTCGTTTCTCATGTTTTCCATTTCAGCTAGGAAAACATAGGAAATCAGGTGGCCAACAACTCTCTCCTGACATCCATCTTTGAAAGCAAGCGCAGCAGCAGCAGCAGCAGCAAGAGCAGCCTTGACGTCCATAGTGGTGTCTTTGAAGGATCAACCATCAAAGACAAAGATGTGAAATAAATACAGGAAACACAAACACAATTGGCAATTTCCTTGCCTTATTGTTATTCCCCCCTCTTTTTCCCCTATTTATTTATTATTTATTTATTTGAGTTATTTGATTGGTATGACACCTTTCCACCATCACTTGGCCAGCATCCTATCATGGATCTTAAGACACAGTTATTGGAGGCGAATTGGGTGGAAATAAAGAGACGTCACACATAATGTATGGTTTCAAATCAGGGCCACATTTATTCAGATCTGCAAAGGGAACACTATTAGTAGGCTGACCCTATGAAAAGGAGGACAGGGCTCATGTAACTTTAACAGTTGTAGAGAAAAGGGAATTTCAGCCAGTGTCGTTTGTATGCAATTAGTTCCTGGTGATATTCCCTCTTCATCACAACAGTTAAAGTTGCAGGCACTATACTAGAGTGACCATATACAAAAGAAGGCAGGGCCCCTGCAACTTTAACTGTTGTAATGAAGAGGGAATTTCACCAGGAACTAATTCCATATAAATGACACTGGCTGAAATTCCCTTTTCTCTACAACTGTAAGGGGAAATAGACAGCTGCTCCTATTATGTCAGTAGATAAGACCAGCATGCAAATGCTAGTAGTTCCTTTCTCTGGCTGCGAAGTGATTCCTTGTTCATGAAGGGGGCTGGATCCTTGTTTCTCCTCCAAAGTGAGCAGAGTCTGGCTGAATTCGGACGACACAATAAGCAACTGGGGGGGAACAATCGTCAGTTGTATTGACTATCGTGTCATCTGAATGCTGCCTTAGTCAACTCAGCGCTGATCCTAATCCACACCACAGTTGATTATTTATTACCATGTTGTGTGGGGAGTACCCCCTAGTTGAACAACTGTAAAGTTGATTATTACCCCCACCATTGACTATCGTGTTGTCCGAATTCAGCCACTGGTGGGTTGAGTAGCCAACACACAGTTGGTTATTTTGTGGCAACTCCCCACACAATATATTCCTACACAACTGTGGGTGGTTGGGGCTGGCATTGAGTGGACTAATAGTCAACCCGGCATTTGACTGACACAGCCCCTGCCCCTCTCCCCTCCCTCAGTCCTCCCTCCCTCGGTCCTCCCAGTGCTATCCCAGCAGCCTCTACAAGTTGCGCCAGTTGTAGCAGAGTGGCAGCCGCCGCTTTGGTCGCTCTTGCTGCCTGCCTCTATGGGCTGGTGTTTTAACCCACTCACCACACACCATTTTCACACTCACCCCTCCACACAACACTTTAAACAACTGGCTTTGAGCTAAACAACTTGCAAGCCAGTTGTTTCTCTCCGTTGCTTATTTGGGCAGAATAGCATACCGTCAGTAGTTTGTGAGCGGCATGTTCCTGCATACATACAAAACCTGCTGAAATTCCCTTCTTTATACAGCTGTTGGATACAGGAGCCCTGTTGTCCTTTCCATATGGTCAGCCTACCTGACAGGCCTCATAATGCTTGCATTAAGAAGCCCCTTTAGGCCCCAATGGGCATGGGGGGAGGAGGAGAAGGGCTGCCATAACAGTAGAAGGGAAAAACCCTTATACTATTCCCCCCCCCCATGCCCATCAGGGCCTGAAAGAGCATCTAGCCTTAATGCAAGCATGAAGAGTCCTTTTGAGGCACGGATGGGTGCAGGGGGAGAAGTGTGCTTTCTGAGCTTCTGGAAAGAGTGCATATTCCTCTGGACACATTCTAATAGAGCAGTACGACCATGGAACCAATGACCTAAGGAGGTGGTGGGTTCTCCCACATTAGAGGCATTGAAGAGGCAGCCGGACAGCCATCCTTCAGGAATGCTTTAAGGTGGATTCCTCCATTCAGCAGGGGTTTGGACTCAATGGTTTTATAGGCCCCTTCCAACTCCACTATTCTATGATTCTTTGATTTAATACAAGGATAAAGAGGCCCTGGATGGGTGCAGGGTGGATGGAGGGAAAGCGCATGTCAAAGGCTTCTGGAAAGTGTGCAATTCCCCTGGCATGCCAATGGCGTGCCTTGGGAATTACACACTTTCTGGAGGCCTCAGACACATGCAACGTCAAGAGCTTGTGGACCCCGCTGGGCTGGAAGAGGAGCAGTTGAGTCGTGGGTTTTTCCGCACCAGAGGCATTCAAGAGGCAGCCGGACAGCCATCTTCCAGGTATGCTTTAACATGAATTCCTGCATTGATTAGGGTGATGGACCTGATGGCCTATGATTCTATGATTTCACAGAAGCATAAAGAGGTCTTTTCAGGCCCGGTTCGGTGTTGGGAGGACAAAGGGAAAGCACATGTCTGAGGTTTCCAGAAAGTGTGCAATTCCCCCAGCATGCGAATGGCATGCCATGGGAATTACACACTGTCTGGAGGCCTCAGATGCATGCAATGACACATGTACGCTGAGCTGTCTTGGCTGGAAGAAGGGCAGTTGGTCAGTGCTCAGCCCATGTGTCGAGTTCCCAGGGAGTTCACCATTCACTACTGGCATGTAAACCCAACAGAAAGATTTTTTTTTACAAGGGTAGGCTCCTGTGAAAAATCCCAGCCATTCACATCATCATCACCACCATAATAAATCAAAACAAGGAAAGCATCACTAAGTCCCATTAAGTATTGAAAAGTCCAATTCTCCTTTGCTTTTATAGGAATCCCATCAAGCTTAAAGAGTCCAATCACCAGGGAGCATTGTTCTGTGTTGGGTGGTGAATGCCAGATGAAGGAGTGTTATGAGGGATATCAGTTCATTGCACCATGTCCATCGCACAATTTACAGTGCTGTGGAAAGTAAGTCAATAAGATGGTGATAAGGAGAACAACAGTGTGGCCCAAATTCGAATTCTATGTATAGGTGCAGTGCCTTTGGAGACGAGCAAATCGCAGTATAAAACCGACAATTTGGGAGGGGGGGGGGAAGCCCAATATGTTTCTGTTTAGGATTTTCAAAGGTTCTATGCAACCGAAGGATGGAACAAAACATAGTGCAAATGCCAGTAGCATCCATACTGTTTGTTTGTTTGTTTGTTAGTTTGTTTATTTCATTTCATTTCTATACCACCCAATAGCCAAAGCTCTCTTGGCAGGTCACAAACAATGGACATGGTTAGAAACGTATTTATTGATTTGACTTGTACCCTTCCTTTCGACCCAAAATGGCACTCAAGGCAGGGAGGTTTAATTTCAGGATGGCTTTTCAGATGCTCAAAAGATTGTTCTAAATGACGATTCCACACATTCATTGCTTCAGAGTGTTACCTTCCTGATCACAGCAATGGACATGATTAGGATTAATACAGGGTATATTGAAAATCTGATGTTCATCGAAAACACACTTTTTCCTTGCATGTACCCTTACAGTCCGGATATTCAGATTTGATGAATACTAGGAACATATGATTTTTTATTTTTTTAAAAAAAATTAAAGTGGTTCCTCAGTTCAAAATAAATCACAAATAACTCTAATCATTTCCTACCTACAGCAAAACAAAAACAAAAAAAACCAGAAGAATTCAGTCTCAGTACCATTCTTAATGTTCCCAGGTATGTTAGATTTTAAGAGGCTTCAAGCCAGCAGTCGGTCTGAGGCTGACAGCAGCAGCAGCAGTGCTGTGGGCAAGGCTCCCGTATCCCACGCCCAGGGCAGGCCATGCTGAACCAGTGGGGCAAGGGCAAAGGGGGCTTCAAAAGGCCCCCAGATAGGAAGGTGCTAGGGAAAGCGGATGGAACTTCCTCGTTTCCATGACATTCAGACAGCCTCCGCCACATTGTATAAGAGCCGTGCTACAGGCGCTTTCTGTGCATATAATTTGCAAGCCCTCCCCCTAAGCAGCGTGATTGGAGGAGGTACAGGGAGGAGATTGTGGCTATTGGCTAGCCACAGACGTCAATCTCAAAACCACCCCCTCCACCACCCCTCAGTGTCTTCCTAATATGGAATGATTCAGTTAGTTGTCAATCAACACGAAATGAGACCTCATGTTGCCTAAAAAACCTATGGATAACGGATCACTTCAGAGTTCCTCTTCAGAGTTCTGAACCATTACCTAACTGCACTGTGGGTTTCCAAAGGTTTTGATACCACCCCCTAACCTCACCGTGAATTTGGAGGTCTGTCAAAGGACCATCGACCCCACACACACACACACACACAATTTTCAGTGCAGAGCACACACCCCAAATGGACACCACTATCAAAATTAGAAACACAGATGATCCCTTCAGGCCTCATCTCACAAGCAAATTCTCTTCTATGGCTCACCATGTATTCTAAGAACTGAGCAGCCTGGTCGCTGAGACAAAAAGACACAATCGCTACCAGTTACATTTAACAGTTTTTACTGACAGAAAACAAACACATACAACACTTTTATGGAGAGAAACAAATACCATGGGCTAATTAACAGAATATAGAGCAATGAACACAGCTTACTCAGCTTAGTAGCTACAGTTTATTGGCTCAGTATACAGAAACTTAGCAAGAGAACAAGCTAAGTTAGTATGTGTAGAATTCTAAAGTTTTAAAAGCTCCACACAGTTTGATTGCACAAGATTTGAACAAAGTGCCACGGCCGAAGGTTGCAATTTTATTCTTGCTTGCTTGGGAGAAACATCGTTCACTTTGGGACTTGCTCATGAATGACTTGCATGGGATTCAGAAGCATGGATGCAACTGAAGAAAAATAAAACTTGTATGTAGTCATGAAACAAGGAAAGATGGAAACCTTCAGCAATAAAGCAATAAAGAGAGCCGCAGCAACGTGCTTGTTCTCTAGTGAATCTTTTTACCAACGTTGGTTTTCCTATCAGAGGGGATGAACCAGGATCTGTTGAAGAGAGAACATAGAAACCAAAATGATTGACATCAGTAATGCTGGAGAGGTGGATAAAAGGACATTCTAGTTCATGGAGCATTTCTGGCTGAAAACTTTCCCGGGGAAATGAAATAGCTTACAGCTATGTCCTTTTTCCACATCTAGCAAGTAAATGTGCATGGGCAACATCTATGTACTTTACGGGAGTGGGCAGGAGCTATATCAGGAGCTACTGGTAAATATATGAGAAATTCAGTTCCGTTCAGTGGAGGCTTTGATGTCAATGGGCGGGGGGACTGAATCCACTCTGGGTTTCAACTGGAACCAGCCTGAACTTTAAAGCACCTTGGAGAGCTCATTTAGAATTCTGACTTGTTCTAACTGAAACCCGGAGTGGATTCAGCACCTCACTGACATTAGAGTCGCCAGCCTCCATTGTTTCAGTTCATTTTTTATTAGGATTTTACCCAACTCATGCCTTCTTGACTGAACACAGACTTAGAGCCTATCTACACACGCAGGATAAAACACTTTGAAGACGTTCTGAAAACTGCATATGGAGTATGTCCTGGGCCTCAGCAGTTCTCAAAACTGTTATAAACCGTTTTAAACCATTTTAAAGCAGTAGTGTAGATAGGCTCTCAGACACAATCTGCAGTTGTAGTCTGTATATTTCCAAGCTTGCAATGCAATTTATGGACCAAACAAGATGGGTTTGATAACACGTGTACATTTTTTTAAAAAAAAGTGAACGCAAAAATGTGTACTTTTGAAAAGTGTGCACAAATACACTTTATTCAATGGGATAAGAATGTGTACATTTAAATGTGAAAAATTCATGCACATATTTGGAAAAAAAACTCATCAAAATATGCACAGATGCAAATATGCATAGGCCTCAGAGCAGCACTATTTTGGGTGCATTGTTTTGTATTTGACCTGCATCAGAAAGCTTATTGCCTTCAGATTGGTTCAGAAAGTGCATATTAGGTTGACTTGTGCTAAAATGGGAGCCAAAAAAAGTTATCTTCCATTCTTACTTTAAGCTGAAATACAGGAGCGGTGAAATGCTGAACAGAGTGGATACAGAGTGGAACTGTTCAGGGTGGTGAGGGGTCTAACTCAGGCACCTTCCCCCCTGAACCCGATTTTACAGCCTTCAGCAGTTCGCTGTGATGCCTTTAATGACCATTTCACAGATAAAATCTCTCGGATAAGAGTCAACTTAGACGCCATCATTATAGCAGAAGCTGACAATGGAGTGTCCAGTAACTCCGCGAGTGGAATTACACTGGATCAGTTTCAGTTGGTGAGTACTGAGGACGTGGACAAGCTGCTTGGACAAGTGAGGACGACGACTTGCCCTCTCGATCCCTGTCCTTCTTGGCTTGTTGTCCAGGGAGGAGATGCAGTTCGATCACATCTACAATGTATTATTAATGCATCTCTCAGGGAGGAGAGTTTTCCAACATGTTTAAAAGAGGCGGTAGTACGGCTGCTTCTAAAAAAGCGCTCCCTGGACCCTCTGGACCTTAATAACTACAGGCCAGTATCAAATCTTCCGTTTTTGGGCAAGGTGATCGAGAGGGCAGTTGCCTCCCAACTCCAAGCAGTTTTGGATGATACAGATTTTCTAGACCCATTTCAAACCGGCTTCAGGGCAGGATACGGAGTTGAGACTGCTATGGTCGCCTTAGTGGATGATCTACGCCTGAGTATTGACAGGGGGAGTGTATCCCTGCTGGTACTCCTGGACCTCTCAGCGGCTTTCGATACCATCGACCATTGTATTCTTCTGGAACGCCTGAGGGGATTGGGAATCGGGGGCACTGTGCTTCAGTGGTTCCGGTCCTATCTCTCAGGCAGGCTCCAGATGGTAATGCTTGGGGATAGCTGTTCTTCAAAGAAGGAGTTGCTGTGTGGTGTACCACAAGGTGCCATCCTTTCCCCAATGCTGTTTAACATTTATATGAAAACGCTGGGAGAGATCATCCGGAGGTATGGGGCAGGGTGCTATCAGTACGTTGATGACACCCAAATATATTTCTCTGTGCCTTCGACAACATCGTCAGCTAAGGATAGTGTGTCTCCTCTGAATGAATGTTTGGAGGCTGTAATGGGCTGGATGAGGAAAAACAAACTGAAGCTGAATCCAGACAAGACGGAGGTGCTTGCTGTCAAAGGCCACAACCTGGGTTTGGAGGTGTGTCAACCAGTTCTGGATGGGGTTACACCCCCCCGAAAGACTGTGTCCGCAGCTTGGGGGTACTCCTGGATCCGTTGCTCCAAATGACAGCCCAGATAGATGCGACGGCCAGGAGTGCCTACTATCAGCTTCGGCTGATACGCCAGCTGCGCCCCTTCCTAGAGTTGGAAGACCTAAAGATGGTAGTCCACTCACTGGTAACTTCGAGGCTCGACTTCTGCAATGTGCTGTACATAGGGCTACCTTTGTGCCTAGTCCAGAAAGTTCAATTAGTTCAAAATATGGCAGCCAGGTTGGTCACTGGTACACCTAGGGGTGACCACATAACACCAATCTTAAAATCACTCCACTGGCTGCCCATTAGTTTCTGGGCGAAGTATAAAGTGTTGGTTATTACCGTTAAAGCCCTACATGGTTTGGGTCCAGGTTACCTGCGGGATCGCCTTCTCCCGTATAATCCGCCCCGCACACTCAGGTCCTCTGGGAAGAATTTACTCCAGTCAGCCAGAACTAGGCTGTCGAGTGTTACCCAGAGGACCTTCTCTTCTGCCGCTCCCAGGCTGTGGAATGGCCTGCCGGAGGAGATTCGACAAATTAGCAGTCTTCTGGAATTTAAGAAAGCTGTGAAGACTGCTCTCTTCCGGCAGGCCTATCCAGTTTAATTTTAAGATGTTTTTAATAATGTATTTGTTTTTATCTGTTTTAATGGTTTATCTATTTTATTGTTTTATATTTATATTTAGTGTTGTTCCCCGCCTCGATCTAGATGGAGAGGCGGGTTAGAAATGAAATAAATAAATAAAATAAAATAAAATAAATACAGAGAAAAATGAAGGGACAGGGCTTCGGAGCTTACAATAACTGATCATGTCAGAAAACATGTGGCAGATTTTGATGTCATCAAATGATGTAGACTGGAGCCATGTCTACATCAGTCTTTTTTCCTGGGGTCGTCCCTGGGTCATCCCTGTGCATCCAAATGATGCACAACAGATCCCAAGGGCTACTGGGGATGACCTGGGGACAACCCCAGGAAAACCCTAGGATAGCAGAAACCGGGGATATTCTGATTTTTCCCCATCCCTGGTTCTAAAACAGGCATGCTTCCCCCCCACCATGAGGGTGGGGGGGAAGCAATTTCATCATCCCCAGGATGACAGGGGTGGTAGTGGGTTTCCTACCTTTTCTACTGTGCTCCCAGCTCTTCTGTTTCTTAAAACAAAATTGTGGGCTTAACTTCCCTTTCCTCCTGGCATGTCACGCTTCCTGTTTAGAAGCTGTGGGATGATCCCAGAAGCAGGTAAATCTGGCATCACCCCCTCCTCCTTATACAGCTTTTGTTAGAAAAACTAGACACATGGCGGTTCTTTTCAGGTGCAACCACCGATGTAGTGTAACATCAAGCAATGTAGGAGGAATTCATTCAGTTTGCATTTTATTGTGAACTTACCTAATTTTGCACTTTTGAACCACTATGTGAACGAAAACCCCGTTATTTTTCAAAATTCGCACTTCTCCAAATTTTGCAATGGAGTTCGCCAACATTAAAAAATGCCATCAAAATGTGTATAATGAGGAAATTAATGTTAAAAATGCAATATATTAGAAAAAAATGCTTACAAAAATGGATACATTTGGCAAAATGCATATAAAAATATATGTATTAGGAGAAACAAACACAGAAATACTGTTGCATTTTTATGCATAGTTACCAAAAAAAATCTCAAAATTTGGATAAACTGAATGTCAGGCTAGAGAAATTCTCAAAGTTTTAGACAAATGGATGATAAGAATGGAAAAATGAGAGAAACCAAAAACTGACAGGTTTATCCATCCCTAGTAACATCTAGCTGGCCCTTCAAATCATGGCTATGTTGAGATTTGAATGTGCATTTCCCAATTTGAGGTCCACACACCTCTGGCCATCGTGCATCATTATCATCTCTCTCAGGTCCCCTCTACAAGGATTCGCTTTTGCGCCTGGTTAGCCGATTATGCGCATAATCGCAGAAGCGCATTTACGCCTAATACCTCTGCATGAGAGGCGGCGAGAGGCGACGAAGCACATTAAGGGATGACCAAAATGCGCTTTACAAGTAGTTAATGTGCATAATTGCTTGTTCACATAGTCAAAATGCACTTTAACGGCTGGAGCAAAATAAAACTCGCTGTTTAACGCGCATTCGATAATGCGCATAATCGGAGAGATAACGCGCCTCTACGTCCGATTTGCATTCCGTTCTTGTAGAGGTAATTTTTTTAAGCGCCTTGAAAGAGCTTTAAATGCCTCTTGTAGAGGCAGCCTCATCCTCTCTCATTCTCTCTCTCTCTTACAGAAGGTACATTAATAATCAGTCTTTTCTATGTTTTGAGCTTACTCTTTTGAGCAACAAAGCACGGCACTAGAACATCTTCCAATTACTTCCCAATCCTTTGAACACTTATATGCCTGGCATTCACCATCAGCCCACTGACATTGTTCTCGAAAAGTAATTTCTAGGTGTGTGAATCCTGCAAAAAGAAAGTGTTAGTGAGAATTAGAGTTTGTTACAAAATTCTCCCTGGATTTTGGCTCTCCGAATTACCTGCTATTCTTTTTGCTGGGGGAGTAATTGTTCTATTTTCTGTTTTGCTTTTTTGTTCACAATTTTACATAGGGATGCCTGAGAAATCTGCTGCTGATGATAATAATGATAATAACTATTATTATTTATAACCCGCCTCTCCCTCCGAATGAGGTCAGATTACTGAGAAACCAACTGGCTCTCCCGACCTGCACATCTGGATTTTTTGCAGTTTTTTTTTTTTACCTTTAAGCAGGACATGCTACAGCAATTCTGGCTATAATTAGCATATTTTATGCCACTGGGCTATAAAGTGCTTAGCTATATGACATTTTATGCTATTTGCGACCATAAAGTGCTTAGCTGACATAATTTATGTAAAACTCAGCACTTTATGGCTGCCAGTGGCATAAAATATGCCAATTATGGCCATAATTTCTGCAAGATATACTAACTGCAGCCACAGTTAGCATAGCTTGTCTTGTTTACAGGGGGAGAAAGCCATGAAAAATCCAGAGGACATGCGGGGGCTCTGCGTAAATCTGCTGAGCCCCAAGAGGGACAGATTTCCGTGTGATGCCCCCCCCCACTTGAACACTGGAAATGTTCAAGCAATTTTTGTGAAATAACCATACCTTCTAATTAATTTAAATATGATACCAAAAACCTCCCTTGCTACTTCCACTATGGGCTAAACTATAGAATCATTCAAACAAACATAGATCTTAAAAATATTTAAGACCATCGTCATTAAATTTGAAATGATCAATAAAAGCCAGTATTAATTACCTTGAATGCAGCTTACCTGGAATTACCAGAAATGACAGGAAAAGAACCAGAAAAAGAGGAGACATGGTCTTCATGGCAGACAGTTGTTATCAGAGCAACTAAAAGAAAGGTGGTAACAATAGATTTAACTCACTAGTTATTTATTTGTTTGCTGATTTATAGTTAAGAATAAGGGAGTGCAGAGTGGGTCTTCTCCACCCCAAAATTCAGGGCGGAGCTCTGTTGAGGCAATTCTCTGCCCCGATTTCAGGAGCAGCTCCATCTCTCTGCCCTGCCAGAGAGTTTGGTGAAAAACCGCCCCATTCTCGTGAATGGGAATTAACAGAAATGCTCAGAGCTCTCTTAGTTGTAAAGATAAACACATGAAAATTGGCTTTGTGACAGCTTTTAAAGAGGGCTTTAGGCATGTCAAGTTTGGAGCTGATCCCTGCATCCTGGTGGCAGCAAAACCAAGTTTGTGGGGGGAGAAGGTGGCTCCTGTTGCGAGGTGAGGAAGGCTTTAGAGTAGGGTGACCAGATAAAATCCAGGGTAGGGCTCATGTAACTTTAACAGTTGTAGAGACAAGGGAATTTCAGCCAGTGTCATTTGTATGCAATTAGTTCCTGGTGAAATTCCCTCTTCATCACAACAGTTAAAGTTGCAGGCACTGTACTAGAGTGACCATATACAAAAGAAGACAGGACCCCTCTCCAAAGGTCCATGTTACAAACCTGGATGAGGACAGGAAGAAGAAAAAGAGGGTGTGCCAGTTGGGTGGTGATGGGAGAGGGGGTGGTAGGCCAGGACCCATTGTATCCTGTGGTCTCTTCAGGCCCAGGTGTGCTCCCACCATTGTGCTTCCACCAGTTTGGCTCAGAGGCCCACCTAGTGGGGGGGGGATGAAAAGGAGGACAAAGAGCTGAAAATTGCCCCCATCACTCCTCCCACCCTGTTGGCAATACAGCAGGGACATGGGAATCTTGAAGGCCTCTGACATCTGAGTAGTGTGACCATATAAAAAGGAGGACAGAGCTCCTGTACCTTTAAGAGTTGTGTAGAGAAAGGAATTTTAGCAGGTGTCATTTTCATGCATGCAGCACCTGGTGAAATTCCCTCTTCATCACAGCAGTTTTAGCTGCAAGAGCCCTGCTATCTTGACTGGATACAAAAGAGGGCAGGGCTTCTGCAGCTTTAAGTGTTGTGATGAAGAGGGAATTTCACCAGGTGCTGCATGCATGCAAATGACACCTGCTGAAATTCCCTTCTCTACACAACTCTTAAAGATACAGGAGCCTTGTCCTCCTTTTCGTATGGTCACCCTTAGGCTGACCATATGAAAAGGAGGACAGGGCTCCTGTATCTTTAACAGTTTCATAGAAAATGGAATTTCATCAGGTGTCATTTGTAAATATGCAGAACCTGGTAAAATTTCCTCATCATTACAAAATTAAAGCTGCAGAAGCCTTGCCCTCTTTTGTATCTGGTCACTCTAGTATAGCTCCTGCAGCTTTAACTGTTGAAATGGGGGGGAAATCACCAGGTTCTGTATGCATACAAACGATACCTGCTGAAATTCCCTATCTTTTGAAACTGTTAAAGATACAGGAGCCCTGTCCTCCTTTTCATATGGTCAGCCTAGTCACCCTACATCTGAGGCTTCCATCTAATAGGCAGCAGTCTGATAATGTTTTGAACCCTAAAAGAACTTCCATCAAGCAGCCCCATAAACCCCTTAAGAGAAGGCCACTGAGATAAAAGCAAATTCACCCCAAATGTAGAAATTCCCCTCAAATGTACATTTTCATGTTTGGTCTATGGGGAAAATGCACATTTTCAGCCTGGTTCCCCCCCCCCCCCGTATTTTTCTATGGTGAAATTTGTGCAAAATTCCCAAGGGTTAGAAAAAAATGGTCTGCAAGTCCATGGAATTCACCCAACCGGGGAAAGGCCAGTCCACTGTGGGATCTACAGGTTGGATTCATAAAAATCTAAACTCATTTGGTTCCACTGCAGATTTCTGTGACATCCCTACATGATGCATGTTCCTGGCTGGTCACCCCATGACTGTAAAATGCTGAAAAGAAAGGAGACTGCCCCCCTCCTCTGCAGCGATCTGGATGGTCGCTTGGGGAGAGTAGCCAACAGGGCCCCAAGTTTCAGCCCTAGCTGCATCACTGCTCATCACAGAAATCATCCAAGACAAGAGAGTCTTCAGACAGAATCAGTCCACACACACACACCCATCAGCCCTTTCTGGGCATTTGCAAGTTTACATCTGTCAATTGACATCAGTGGAAACTAGGGCTGTGCACACACACACACACACACACACACACCCGATTCACCTCGGGGACCATTTTGGAGACCCTGAAACAGTCCCGATCTGACTCAAGGAGCTTCAGGGGTTGCCCGCCTCATCTCAGTGCCGAGGCAAGATTTGGCCCCTCCCAGCCAACACCCAGGACAGCTGGTAGCAAGGCCGACGGTGAGTCCATTGGACTCACTTCCCTCTCCCGGCTTTCCCCACTCAAATGCTGCCGCATCGACGGCCGCCATCATCACCAGCTGCCGCATCGATGGCACTGCTGGCTGCCCTCATCGCCAGTGCCCACCGCATCATTCGCCATGATTTACTACTACTACTACTACTACTAATAATAATAATAATAATAATAATATTTATTTATAATCCGCCTCTCCCTCCAGATCGAGGCGGGGAACAACAACAGAGCTCCCGTGATATCTTGAAATTGCAGCCTGTTTCTCATTTGAGTGCTGCTTTTCCTGGTTATGGCGAGTGATGTGGCAGGTGAGGGTGATGAGGGCAGCCGGTGGCAGCAGTGATACAGTGGCTGGCAGTGAGGCAGCAGGTGAGAGCTGGGAGAGGGAGGTGAATCCAATGGACTCACCGTTGTCTTTCCCAGGATAGAGGGAGTGAGGGCCCAATGCCATTCTGAACTGGCCCAAGCCGCCCTGAAGCTTCGGTACCAATGTGCTTCGGCTCCAGGGTGCCTCGAGCTGACCCGAAACCAACTCGGAGCCAAGGTGAGTCGGGCCGAATCAGCGCACCTCTCCTCGGTTTCGGGGATTCGGCCCGAGGCAGTGCACAGCACTAGTGGAAACACTCTGTCTCCAATGACATACCAAATCTGAACATGCAAATGTTTATGCATTCCTAAGTCACTTATATTAGAGTTTACTGTAACTACACTCCCAAGTAAGGGTGGGTAGAAAGAACCTCCCAATGTTGTAGTATAATCAAAATTCTTTTCTTCCCCACCCCCTTTAATATTTCTCTGACGTTTTGCCTAAATAGGAACTTCAACATTCACCTAACCCAGTATAGGAAACATTGGTGGTGAGTCAAGTTTTACTCGATTTCTAGATAAAGTTGCTTTATAAATGATGATGATGACGATGACATGTTCAAAGAACTTTGTATGCATTGTTCCATGAATCCACACTAGAACCCTGTACTGCAGATCATTACTGTTATCATGGTCTTGCAGATGTAAGTTGAAGTTTAGAGACAGTGGTTTGCCTAAGACCACCTACTAAATCAACAAGACTCTCTCCCAGGTAAGTGGCCCTAGATTACAGCCTAAGTCTTACTGAACTCAACAGAACTGAACTTTGCAATGAAATTATTGATTTCAGGAGACATAAATAAAATCTGAGATCATTATAATGTAAGTGTTGCCTGCGGGTACTTACCAAAATCCTGGAAGAAACTGTTATGCTCCAGTTTTGTTTCCGTGCTTATATTCTTGAGCATCCTTTCATCATAATGCAGTTATGTCTGTCTCTCCTCCTCACTGCGCTATTGATCTTTCTGTATAGTCCCTGGATGTGCTTCTATAACTTAACAGCTGTTACCACCCACATCCAAGTTTAAGAGCATGGTGTACCTAGGGGAGCTGTTATCATTTGTGATTCTGAAATGATTATATGATCTTCCAACTCAGTTACTTTGTGAGTGAAGATTTTATTTGTCTCTGGCACAAAGGCCGTTCCAACTGCAACATTAAAACAAAAGATCTCTGTGACAACCAAAATACTTTCAAATTCATAGGGAGAGAATACATATAAGGGAGCCAGACTGTGAGAAAAGGCTGAGGTTTATACTGTTAAAAAATAATGCAAACCCTAGTATCAAATCACAGAAAGTTATAGCAGGTGGCCCCTCTGCAATCTACACCTGATTTATTTAGAAAATTTTGGCGGATTTTTTGAGCTGCTGCGGCAAACATTGTGACCTTGATGGTGATTGCTTTACTATGATCTGCTAACAGATCACAGATAATATCAGCAGTGGGCCAACCCACTCTTGTTCTCAAAAGCTCTCCCAGGAAATGATTCCTAATATCTTTATATGAGGAGCAGCGTAACAAGTAATGTACGACATCTTCCACCTCCCCTGCACCACATATACATCTCTGCTGGATATAGGGAACTCCTTTATACTTCCCCTCCAGGAAGGCTGAAGGCATCATTTGAAAACGGAGGGCAGTGAAGGCCTTTCTGAGAGCAGGAATTGTCAAGTATTGGAAATACTGTGATAAGTACTGTTCCCTTTTAATATGGCTAAACCATGGGGAAAAGGCCTGCTGCTGGCTAGCAAGTACGTTTTCATAGAAGTCTGCCTCAAAAATTTTGTTTCTTATAGCAAATTTATCCAGAAGAATTTGGGCATCCTCTAGACAAGAATGTGACAATGCCAACCAATTGCAAGCCCATCCACCTTTTACAAGCTGTTCTGTAAAACATTGCTTCGCCAGATTGCTTTCTTCAAAATGCAGCAATCTTTTTCCATAAAGTATAATTGCCTTGTGAATTCTTGCCTTTATGGAAGGCAAGTCCACTTCCAATCTTAATAAAGGGGAGGGTACCCCAGGAGGGAGTACCAGCAGTTCTTTCACAAACTTATTCTGTATAATCTCAACAAATGAAGCAAAGCCCTGGCCCCATAACTCCACTCCATATAGAAGTTGGGGGAGTACCTTAGCTGTATATAACTTCAGAAGAGGGACTACTAGGGAGCCACCTTTATGTCTCCCATAAGAGAGAATTACTTTTGCTGTTCTCCAGGCTGAAAGTTTTGCTGCCTCTAGATGAGATTTCCAACTGCCATTATATGCAAAGTGTATCCCCAAGTATTTAAAGCTCGTACACTGTTCAATCAGATGCCCGTCTACGCGCCATCTATGAAAGCGTTTTCTCCTGGAGAAAACTACCACCTTAGTTTTGGAGTAGTTTATCACCAGTTTCTCCTGGCTACAGATCTTGCCTAGTCTACTTAGGAGTCTCCTCAGGCCCACCTGAGTAGTAGATATAAGGGCGATATAGTCCCTGGATGTGCTTCTATAACTTAATAGCTGTTACCACCCACATCCAGGTTTAAGAGCATGGTGTACCTAGGGGAGCTGTTATCACTTGTGATTCTGAAAAGATTATATGATCTTCCAACTCAGTTACTTTGTGTTTCCCTTGGTTAGATAACACAACATTCATCTTCCTCTCTACAGAAGGGGTTTAAAAATAGATGAATATATTTTTCCTTTTTTTATTGTGAATATTAACAAAACAGAACCTAAAAATACTTTGTGAAAAAAGAAAAAACATTGCATATATAGGAATATCATCATTTTTCCATCAGGTATACCGTAATGAGCAAAACCTCCATTAATAGATTTAATGGAATTATACAGTTGGAAGGGACTTTCATGACCTGCTTTCATGACTTTGCTTTCTAACTTAAAAGAAAATTATTCTAAATTGATTTACTGCTGGTATCTAACACATCATAGATTAAATAAAATATATAGAAAAAGTAATTGTGTGTGTTGGAAATGTGGGATGTGCTCAGCTGATTATATGCATATGTGATAGATGTATCCAAACCTCCAAGATTTTTTGGAAACAAGTCAAGAGGGAAGTTCTTAAAATAACAGGATAGAATTTATCCTTTAATCCTAAAACAATGTTGTTAGAGCTTTTTCAATTCGAGGTCCAAAAAATTCATCAGCCGATGGTACTGAATTTGTTACCAGCAGTAAAGATGATTATAGCCAAAAACAGGAAAAGCAGAAAACCAATTGCATCTAAAGAATAGTTTATTCAAGTTTGGCAAATTGCACAATTATTGAAAATCAGTGAAGGCATCAGATTGAGACAACAGATCCCCAAATTTACAGAGGAATGTAAACAACTATTGTGTTGTATAACAATATGTTGTATAATGTTTTATGTATTAATAAAACCCAATATCTAGATAATAATAATAATAATAATAATAATATAATAATAATATAATAAATCTTTATTACAGTCAATAGACCAAAGGTACAAAACATTAAACATTAAAACTTTAAAAGCATACATTATCATTGATTTAATACAATAGTTAATATTAAAATTTAAAATACTAGGGTTACTCAGTCAATAAAATCCTTGTACACATTGCCCAATTTAAAAACTTTGCTACTTGTACAGTTATAGTCTTATCCGAGCCCTGCAAGAGCAAGACAGTTAATTGATTTATAGATCTACCTGGAAAGGTTTGGGTAATGGGCCAAATTAAATCTGCTCGAGCCTGTTTGTAAAAGTTACAAGAGAGTAGAACATGTGATACTAATTCTACCTCTATACCATTACAAGGACAACATCTGCTATTATGCGGTATTCTTAAATCGGCCCTCAAGTAGGATAGATAGATAGATAGATAGATAGACAGACAGATTCTCCCCAAGCTCTCCCTATGAGGAAAATACTAAGGTAAGGATAGTGGGAAAGTTAAGGAGGGGGTAACTTTTGTGATTGGCAACTTCCAGTTGCAGTGAATGCTTTTATCAGGGTTCTTCAATCTCAGTGCTTTGGGCGAGGGATATTGTAATAATATATTGCAGGACAGCGTTGCTGTCTGATGCTCTTTGCTAGTTCTCTCTCCCATGAGCAGGGATGTTGAAAGAGATGTGGTGGAGTCTGTGCATCCCAGGAGAGTGTAGCATTGGGTACTTGCCAGAAAAATGCTGGATGTTCAAGGCCTTCTTCCTCTGCCGCTGAATGCTCCATCCTTTTCCTGTCATGGCTTAGGTGCTGATTGAGTAGGAACCAAACAGAACTATTAAATTGTTTTTCACTCATCATAACTCCTTGGTTCCTAAACATGTCCTTCTGGAACTTTGCAGGCTTCTTACCTAAGGATGCCTCTAACACACAAGCCATTTGTATTCATTCATTTATTTATTTATATTAGTAATAGTATTAATCATACAAAGCATTTGGGGGGAGGGAAAGTGAATCATTTATCAAGAGTTTTATACACACAGGCTCAATTCGGATGACACGTCAATCAATGGTTGTTAAGTTAAACAACCGTCAGTGGGTTAACCTAACGTGTCGTCCGAATTCAACCACACCACGGTTAACCAACCCACGGTTGTTAAAGTTGCAGTTTTAAACAACGGAGTTAAACAACTCACTTGCGAGTTGTTTAAAAGTTAGTCAATTGACTAATGTGTTGTCCGAATTCAGCCACTCAAGGTGTGTGGGTTAAACAAACGAGGTGAGTACGTTAATTCAAAAGACCATAGAGGAGAGGGACAAGAGCAGCAGAAAGTGGACGGGAGCTCAGGCGCGGATGAAACAGAGCGTTGGTTTTGCTGCCATAGCAACCAGGATGCCCGCCTCCCCCACCAGGCAGCCAGCACGGAGCTCAAAAAGGAGCCGGCTCCTGCAAGCACTCACGCAGGGTGCCCAGTCAGCCACCCAAACGGACAGGGAAGCGCACAAGAACGGAGCAATGGCAAAGGGGGGGAGGGGGAGATGGAACAAGCAACCACCCCAGGTGCCCAGGAACAAGGGGTAGCCCCCCCACCCCAACAGAGAGAACGACACCCCATCCAGAGTAGACCCCCCCCCGCAATGCCACCCCCACCCTCACATCACCCAGAAGGACGAGGGCAGGGGAAGCTGCATCCAGCTAGACAGCGAGCGCAGGCGAAGCCTATCCCCAAGACGCTAGAAATGCCTAGGCAATTGGTGCCCATGGGTGACAGCCAGCCACCTGCGGATGTTGTGGAAAACCAACGAAGACATGCACAACAATCCCAAGGACACGAAGAGGCCCCGGCCACCACAGACAACAATGCCTACGCACAGGGCACATTCGCAGCAGGCATTAGAGCCCACCAGCACCCACCGACACACATCCACACGGGATTGGGAAAGGCAGCCCAAGGCACAGACCACCCTCACCACTGAACCACACACCCATTGGCAACATGGAGCCAGAGGGAGAGGGGCCAAGGGACGATCCGGCCGAGGACACCGGCTCACAATCCCCTGAAGAGGGGAGCAGCCAGGACCCCCAGGAAAGACGCAGAGCACTGCGCTGGTCCGAGGAAGAGATCGGCCACTTCATAGAGCTCTGGGGGAGCCAGGATCATGGCCACTGCCAGACACGATAAGCTCTACCCCTGGCCAGCCGAGAAAATGCAGGAACGGGGATACGACCGCAATGGAAAGCAATGCAAGGACAAGCTCCACGGACTCAAGAGGAAGTTCAATGAGGTTGTCACCCACAATAAAAGAACTGGCGCCCAGCCATGCACCAGGCCCTTCTATGATGAACTGTCACGTCTGCTGTTGGAGTGTCACGACGTCCTCCCGGGGCACACGGCGGGCAGCCGGGTCACCACCAACGAGCCCCTGCGCACACGTCAATGAGCACGGCTGGACCAAGGGGCGCAACGGGAAGAGGGCCCCACCGCACCGAAACAGGAGCCTCCAGCAAGGCCGGTCGACCCACGGCCATCACCCCCCGCCAAGGCCGCCCCAAAAGCATCATCCGCTCCTCCTGCCAAGGCCGCCCCGACAGCATCCCCCGCTCCAACTGCCAAGGCCGCCCCGAAAGCATCATCTGCATCCCCCGCTAAGAGAGCTCTGAAACCATCCCCCGTGCCACCTGCCAAGGCCCCCTGAAAGCATCATCCGCACCCCCCGCTAAGAGAGCTCCGAAACCATCATCCACACCCCCTGCCAAGAAAGTTGCGAGGGCAGCAGCTAAAGCATGGCCGGCCAAGGCGAGGCCGATGAGCCGGCCCGCAGCATCACAAAGTCTATCGGTGCTTGCGAGGCCATCACCTGTGCTGCCCAGGTCAGCCACCACCTCAAGGAGCATCTCCCCCACGCCTGCCTCCTCCAGCAGCAGCAGCCCCACGGCCTTCCTACGCCTCATCTGTGTGGACATGCAGGTAGAGGACCCCGCACCTACCCCCCTGGTGCCAGAGACCCAGCAGGGGGAGGAAGAGCCAGGGCTGTCCCGTACACGGGACACTCTCGCGAAGGGGAGCGTGGCTGCCACCGTTGGGCGAGTGGCACGGCCAGTGCCATGCACGCAGCTAGGGTCCTTGAAACACGCAACTATGGTGCAGGGAATACCGCACGGGATCCTGGATGTCGTGACGGAGACGGGGCCTGTGTCCCAGGAGGAACAGGACGAAATGGAGCTGCTCGTGGAACAACAGGTGGACGATGTGCTTGAGCCAGAACTGTCGCCGTCCCAGGAAGAGCTGCTGCATATTGATACACAGGCCTCCAACGAAACGTACGTGGAGATGGAGGCGATGGAGGCGAAGGCACCGTCGGAAGTGGAGCTCGAGGCCGGGGAGGCCGTGCTGGAGCGGGAGATCGAGGGGTCCCCACAGCTGGAGGACAAGCCAATGGAGGGAGGGGCTCCCCTAGAGGAGGAGCCGCCGCCACCGCACGTAGGCGAGCACGGTGAGGTTGCGGCCAAAGAAGCCCGTCCCCTGACCAACGCGCAGAGGTGTGTCCGGATGCGCAACAGGCGCAGGGCAGACCGGCTGCAGGTGGCGAGGGAGTTGGACTCTGTCACGGAGACAACTGGGGAGCGCATCCACGACCTGTTCACATGCATGGCGGCCGAGGAGGAGACCAGGCGCACCAAGGAGCGTGTCCTCACCGTGTGGGCCACACGCACAGCCACACAAGCCATGGAGGAGTGCGCCCAAGCCAAACGGGAGGCGGGGAGGGATGTGCGTATAGGTCTGGAGTGCCATGTCACTGGCATGACCGAGGCCATGGCTGCCACTGATGCCATCATCGACCGAGGCATGTGGGAGCGCACAGTAGCCATTGACCTCCAAACCGAGGTGCTCAAGGAGCTCGCCCAATCCTTCCGTAGAGCCTACCATGGGCCACCGCAGGCTGCGCCCTACATGGGGCCATACGGATACATGGCACCGCCGCAGCAGCAGCAGTACCTGCCCCCACCGATGGCCGCACCGTATCTGGCCCCACGATCGGCGTCGTCAGCAGCAGGTGCCTCAGGGAAGGCAGAAGGGGTGGCTGGAGGGCAGAAGCACCGGAGCATAGGCGGCCGCCCAAAGAGGGGCCGCGCCATCCCACCTGACACCGACGAAGAGGGAGAGGAGGAGGGGGACAAGGAGGCAGAGGAGGAGGAGGAGGAGGGGGTGGAAAGGCCCACTCAGGATGTCATGGCCTAAGACGAGGACGTCCTACGAGCCCCTAGACCCATCCCCCATAGAACCATAGGGACGTGCAGTTGTATACTCTCCCACACCCCTATACGCAATAGGGCCCTTTAGATCTGCGTCCCTCTGGCTGCTGCCTCCCTCAGCCCGGTCTAGACGTTCAAGGCTATGTCCATTGTTGCACACCCTGGATGCCTCTCGTTCCCGGCCCTATCTCCCCTCCGTGCAGCCAGAACCGGTCGCGATGGCATCACCCTACAGGTCCGACGGCCACCAAGCAGGGCGCATTGTCCGACGCCGAAGGGCCCTTCGGCGCGGAGGTTGGTAACTGGGCTGTTGGGTGGTATGCATTGGTGTTAGTGTGGCCTCCGTGTCACTGATGGCTCTCCCCCTCCTCTCCCCCCTTCTGTTCTCGCCTCCCAGGGAAACTGCACTCCCTCCGCCGTGCCATCCGTAGAAGGCGTAGGGCCCAAAAGGCATTTGACGTCTGGAACGAAGCGTCCGGCGCCAGCCGTAGGGATATTTGGCAGCTTGGAGGCTCATGCCCATCCCCCCTAGTCGCAGCATAGTAACGGCCCACTCTGCTGATTCCCCATCACGCGCCCCACTCTGGCCGCTTCCTGTCACTCCCCTCAGCCTTGCAGGTGTGCTTTAGCCTAAACAAATCCTCCTGCCCTCCCATTCCCACGCTAACCAAGTTGACGGTCCCATGCTCCATCTCTAGCCCCACCTCCCTCCACCCTCCTGCTCCGCCCTCCTGCTCTGCCTCACCCACCACTCCTCCCGTCCTGCCCGCCCCCTCTCTGGCCCGCCTGTCATTTGCAATGATGTCCCGGAGGGAGATCGCGATGGCCTGCTTGCAAGGAGCAATCCAGGCGGCCATGCAAAACCATGGCAACGCTGCCTAGGAGGACCTATTCCGTGCTCGCCTATGCCGGCTAGGTGGAGCCATGCCTGCGAAGCCAGTGTTTGGGGCGGAGACCTTCCGCTGGCCCCTCAGAGCGATGGAGGCTGTGCCTTGTCTCCGGGCCATCATCCTGCCACTGGTGCATCCCCGTGCGGCCTCCACGTTGCTGGCGGAGAAGTTAGCCGAAGGCGCGGCCGAAGGAGCCCTGCACCGCAGCCTGCCCCTCTCGACATCGGCCGAGCTTCTTGCCGAGCGTGAGAACGTGCGCCGCTGGGTTCTCCCCCGGACGGACGCCATGTGGCATGAGATGCAGGGCTTTGAGGACTGGGATGACGAGCGCTTCCGTGGGAGCTTCCGCATGTCTCGCGCAACGTTCGAGGTGTTGGTGGCCGAGGTGACACCTGTCCTACAGCGGGAATGTTTAAATATGCACAGATGTATTCCAGTGTCCCGTCGCCTCGGCCTGACACTGTACAAGCTAGCGTTCAATGTGGTCTACTTGCCTCTGTTGACCATCTTCGGAGTGGGCATGCCTACTGCGTGTGAAATTTTCCGTGAGACGGTGAGCGTGCTGAATGAGCTGTACCTGGCCGACGTCATCTGGGTAGGGGACGAGAAGGAGAACATGCGTGGCTTCCGTGCCCTGGGCTTCCCACGGGTGGTGAGGGCGATGGTCTCGACCCACGTGCGCATCCTGGCCCCGCCCTCCCATGGCGAGGAGTACTACAACCGTAAGCATTTCTACAGCATGGTTCTCCAGGCGGTTGTGGATGCCAAGGGCCGCTTCCTGGATATGTATGCGGGCGTGTCCGGGCGTAGCCACGACACAGCTGTCTTCTGGAACTCCCCCCTGGCTGCCAAGCTGACATCGGGGCACTTCCTGAAGTCTGGCCCCACTTCTGTGTGCGGGCACGCGGTTGGGCCACTCCTCCTAGCCGACCAGGCGTTCGCCCTGCAGCCGTGGCTGATGGCCCCATACCGCTACCCACGCACCAACATGCAGCGTAAATACAACTACTACCATTGCTGTGCCCGCCTGCCCATGGAGCATGCCTTTGGGCGTCTGAAGGAGCGCTGGCGCTCCCTGTTCAGCTTGTTGGACTTGCAGGCCAACATCATTCCGGACGTGATGGTGTGCTGCTGCATCCTGCAGAACATCTGCGAGTCCCGTGGGGACGTGTTACTGGCCGAGCACCCTGACCTCCCTCAGGAGGGCGAGGAGGCCGACGCCATCACTGTGGATGGGCATGACATTGAGCCTTTGCCAGGGCCGGAGAATCCCGTTGGGGAGCGTCGCGCCCGTGCAGATGCATCCCGGGTACATGAGAGCATCAGTGCCTGGGCTGCGGAGACCCATCTGTGGACTGGCATCTCTCCCTGGCGAGCCGCCCCTCTCCACCTCGTCCCCTTGGCACGTTCCATGCCTGGCTCCCTGCACTGCTGTACCTTCCAGCTGCCTCCTCCTCCCTTCCCGGGGGCGCCTGTCCTTTCTGTGGGCTCAGCCCTGGCATACTGGTGCCCATGTGCCATCTTGCCCATGTCTGCCTTCCCTGCTGAATAAAGTTTTGCAAACCACCCCACTCTTGCCTTCATTACTGTGTGTGCGGAAGATGCTCTAGGAGGGAGGGGAGCTGGGGGCCATGGGTCTTCCTGGTGACTGCCAGGTCCCCTGTGTAGGGTGGGGGTGGGGGGCTCCCTGGGGCGTGGGTGCCAATGTTGGAATTGCTCTGCTGAGCGCGGGGTGCGGGTGTTGTATTGGTGCTGCCGTTGCTCCTGGCAGACTCTTTGCCCGAGGCTGCTGAGTTCCGCCCACTGACTGCGGCAGCCAATGGGGTTTGGGAGGCGTGTCCTGCATCATCTAAAATGGCGGCGCCCATGCTTTTCAGCCGCATTGCTTGCTGAGATAACTGCTGGAGGACTGCCGGAGTTCAGTAAGCGGGGAAAATGGCGGCCGGGCTGTCAGTCAGAACTGAGTATGTTATTAACCACCAGGGTGGTTAACTTAACTTTGCATCCCCTGCTGCAGCGTGTCATCCGAATTGAGGCCGCCTTTTTAACACACTGTCAGTGGGTTAAGTCCTCTCAGTTGATTAATGTGTCGTCCAAATTGAGCCACTATCTATCATCCAGTCACAAATACCTCATTTTTGAGGAAAGTGCTGGAAACAGTGATGATGATCCAGCTGCAAGCATGAAACTGATTATCTTGATCCATTCCAGTCTGGGTTCAGGTCTGTTTTCAGGATGTAATTTGCCTTGGTCACCCTAATGCATGACTGTCATAGGGAGAGGACCAGAGGAAGTACAACCCTGTTACTTCTCCTTGATCACTCAGTGGCTTTGATCCCATTGACCATGGTATCTTCCATCTAGACCATCTCCGTGATTTGGGGGAACCTTCTATGGCAGCTTGGATCTTACTTATGCCATTGGTTCCAGAGAATAACATTGGTTGACTGTGCCTCAAACCCCTGGCAGTTGAACTGTGGGGTAGAACGTAGAATTGTATGTGTGTTTCTTAGTACATACTGCAGAAGGAATGCATTCTAATGCACTGTTCCTCACTGCGTGACCTGAGGACCACTGGCAACTCCAAATCACCTTAAGTGGGGTTCTTCTTCTTCTTCTTCTTCTCTCTCTCTCTCTCTCTCTCTCTCTCTGTAGCAGATGTTCACACCCAACAGGGGTTCTCTGTTCGTCAAGTGGGGGAAAGGGGAGAGGATCCCCATGTCCCAGAAAAGGTCCCAGGTGGCCTCAGCAGCAGCACATGGTCCCAAAGTGAACAATAGTGATGATCACTGAGCTGATGGATCTGGCACTTTGGTTGTATAAAAGCAAAGGAAGGTGAAAGATTCCAGAGAAATGGATCTCAGGAGCCGGTGTGGATGTAATCATATCATGAAGTTCTGGTCCACTTCATATCAGCAATGGTCACCATTTTCCTCTCTTGACTGAATGTGGGATCAAGGGAAAGAAATCGTCAAAGGATCTTGTCTGGGATGAACAACTTGCCTCCATCCATTAAATATCAAGAAATAAAACCTCTGCTGTCGCCGCCCCCCCACCACCACCACCACTAAGAAATTCACTCAGCTTTGTATCCATGATTTATTGGCATTCTGTACAGAAACTCAGGAAGAGAACATTTCTTCACACAAATCTAAGCCTTCCATGCTATTTGTGGCCAGAGAAACTGGAGGGACAATTTCACCAAATTTCTCCAGGGAGAGGAGAAAATATTAAAGTCTTAAAACAACTACATAATTTAAAAAGCTAAATTTTAAACAGTGTGTCTTTACACCCTTCCTAACAGCTAAGAGAGTGAGGCTCAACCATAGTTCTCACAGTTCATTTCACAGTTCAAGAGCAATTCAAGAGAAAGCCTGTGCCCAGCGGAGGCTGGTGACTCCAAGTTTGGTGGAGCCAGGATTCTGTTCTGGGTTTGATTCAGCAAACCTGGATAGTTCCTTTAGAGTTCTGGCTAGTTCTGACTAAAACCCAGAATAGATCCACAATCCCACCGAAATCAGAGCCAACAGCTTCCATTGCATCTGTCCAACAAACAGGTCTTTGCAGGTAAATGCATCCTCAACGGGGCCTCTCCTGCCTCAAGGAAGACAGATAACATGGATCGTTTATCTCCGAACATATGGTACGCTTGTTGTTCCAGCAATATAAATAGTCCTAGATTAGGAACCAATGATAATCAGGGCCATGCTAAGATGCCTCAAAGAGGGAAGTTATAAAATCTGTCAAGCATGCTCAGAAAAAACTGGAACAGTTAACAAAACACGTTGCAGTAGTAAAGTATATAAGTGAATTAGAAATGGCCATGACATTGTCTGCCTGCCAGTTACTAAGCAGAAGCAAGAAACACTGGGTTTATAAATAGCTGGAGTATCTTTGTCCTGTGCTGGCATCTTAGAGGACTGTGAGTATTACAAGGCCACTGTATTGGCCAAGGTTAATAGTGAATCAGCTGATTTGATTTCTGCCATTATAACTTGGGCTGTCTGTTGTGGGGAAAACCAGTCCTTTTTGGTCCCAATGGATCCCCACAAACGGACCTGTGTCAGCTTGCATATCCTCAGGAACTTTGCTGGTAGTATTATTATTATTAGTTACGATTTGCACAAACTTGTAGCTGCAATTCTCTACGGAAATCGTGATTTGCTCAAAATGGCAGCCACAAATGGCGTTGTTTGTACTATTCGTTTGCGCTATTTATGGAGGCGATTTTACACAAATCATGATTTCCATATTCATTTACAGCCGCAATTTTGTGGAAATCGCGATTCACAAATACAAAAAGAGATGCGCACAAATTGACAACAACAAAAACTGCGAGCTGGCTTGATTCGTTTTGTGATGGGACAGGCCAGCTCATGGAGGAGAGGGATGGACTCCTGAGGGTCGAGCTGGTGAAAACTCTCTGAGCTCTATCCCCACCCCAAATAGATTCCTCCAACACCCCTAATTGTAACTAGAAATTGGGAGCGTCAGTGTGTTCTGATACTGAGAAATAGCCAAACAGACAGACCTGACACTTCGCAATAGAGGGAAAGTGGTTTTGAAGATGGTCTGTGCCAACTTTGAGGTAGAACGGGAAAGAAATGACATATTTATAGGAGTTTAAATGTTGATGAGGCATTGTTTGATAGGATTGCCTGCCTGCCCCCACCCCCATAATTTCACATAGCGTTTACATTTTCCTAACATTTCTCCCTTTGTACAGCATATTTTGGAAAACATTTTGTCACCTTCGGCGAAGGAGAAGTTGTAGTGTGTGCTGTGTCCCAGAAGAAGTATAAGGTATTAGTAGATTTTGCAAAGAGCACAATTTTTCGCCCCATTTTCATAGATGGGATTTCTGGTTCAGACTTTGACATATGATAGCAAAGCAGGGAGTAACCTTTAGCACAGCTGTGACCTTGAGGCAGTACTACACTGCATGAAGAGATCCGTTTACATGTGGGGAGTATTCCGAAACAGCCAACCTGCCCATTTGCAGTCTGAACTGCAGAATTTGATTATCATGGTCAATCCATAGCATGCGTTAAAGAACTTCATCAGAGGGATTTTTTTTAGGTCATGGGAAGAAAGCCAGAAAGAGCAAGAGATGCATGAGATATGGACGGGATCATGAATAGGAGCCACAAAAATCCACGAGTGCCCAGTAACGAGCATGTTATAAAACACTCGTCTGGTGATCCCCACAAAGAAGGCTGCAGCATATAGCTGCAGTGTCCATAGAATTAAGGCTAAGAAAGGGATTGGAAGTGAAGTTAGACAGGAAGAGGCGCAGCAATCCCTCCTTGGCAGCTCAAAAGCTTTTGGTCTGTGATTATAAAGACACTTACCTGAGATGAAATCCCATGGAACTCAGTGCGACATGTTTCTAAGTAAATGTGGATAGGATTTGAGTCAAGTACACAAACTATGACCCCCTCCACAAGAATTCAGTTTGACGCCTGGTTCTCCGATTATGCGCATCTTCTCTGAAGCGCTTTATGGTAAATGACTGTATGCAGGACGTCACTGAGCGCACAACTGGTGGCCTGACCGGTTGTTTGAAATGAGCTTTAGAAGTAGTTAATGCGGAGAATCGCTTGTTCACATAGTCAAAATACACTTTAATGGCGACAGCAAAATAAAACTCGCTATTTAACGTGCATTCAATAATGCGCATAATCAGATAGATAATGCGCCTCAACTCACGATTTGCGCACCGCTCATGTAGAGGTAAAAATTTTAACGAGACTTGAAAGAGCTTTAAACCTCTCATGTGGAGGCAGCCTATGGCTGGAAACAGAAAGGAATTACTACAGCTCAACCAGGCGTGTCCAAAAGAGGCTGCTATAGCCTTTTACTTGTGACAGGTCTAATCATTCCCTCCCCCCCCCACACACACACATACACATCCTCCCACTGAATTTTCCCACCCGTAATAAATAAGAGCTGATGACTTTCTTACCTCCTCTCTTTCAGCTGTTCCAACACACAACTTCTACCATGAAGATCATGTCCATTCTTTTCACAATTCTTTTCTTGTCCTCTCTGGTTGATTCAGGTAAGCATGACGGAGAATGGAATGGAATGTTTTTGAAATTAGGCGGTGTATGATGGCTGAACTGGATTGGATAAAAAGAGATTGCTAGCAAATTTCTTCACATTTGGAAACTGAATAAGTTGTTTCTCCTCAGCATAATATCTTAAATCTTCCTGGACTAGAGATGTGAAGGCCTGGGGAAGGGAAGAAACCTGGAAAAATTGGGGGGGGGGGGGTCCAGCTTTTTTTCACCACCACCACCCACAAAGACTGTTGCTGTTTCTTTTAGAATTTGAGACAAGGTATTTAAATATTCTTACCCAACCTTTACTCCCCCCCACAAAAAAAATGGTTTCTAAACACTATGTAATAAGAACACTTTTATAGAAAGACCTACTGTTGCTCGGGCCCCCTAAGTTATATGTCTGTGAGATAATCATCTTAAAGTAGTAGAATGGTGCTAGGCCTGTGATTTAACTTTTAAATATATTAAATTGCCCAAGGCATGCTGGGAGTTGTAGGTGTAAACCTAGGTCTCTGAATAACATGGTAATCTTTGAACACCATCTGAGGTGTGGTGAGAGATGACTGGAGATTTCTTGTGGATTTCTTTTTCCCAGGCAGGCTTGCCTAGTGACTGCATTCATGACTTTCCAGTGTCAAGTGAATTTTTATTTTTATTTTATTTCCCAAGGCTTTAACTTGATGAGATTTTTTTTCTGTTGTGTTATTTTTTTTGTCTGTTATCAATAAGCCACAACATTCCAAGACATATGCAGTAATTACTGAATAAAAGTTATGATTTTGATGTAAAAGCCTGACTATGTCATTGAAACAGAAGGGTGGATGGAGGAATGATCTGATAGCTGAAGCTAGAATGGAACAGTGGGGGTGGAGGTGGGGGGTGAGTGGCAGTTGAAGAAAGTCAAGTAAAAGGAGAACAAAGACCGTTAGTGAGAGGTCAGGGAAGTGGGAGCAGAGTTAGGATTTATTTATTTGTTTGTTTGTTTATTGCATTTCTATACCGCCCAATAGCCAAAGCTGAGAGTGGCCTGGTTTGCATATAGGGAAGTGGTTTGCTACCCCATGCTTTATTTAAAATCAGCCACTCTACATGCCAGTACTACACCTCCCAGCATGCCTTTGGTGACCTGCTGATGGCCACATCCTCTAAGAGGCACTTCCCTCCTCTCGTTGTCAATGCTGGAGGTATGTGTCTGTCAGTGGATGCACCCAGCTCTGGCCCAGTCTTGCTGGGACTGCCTGGGCCCATGCTTCTTGCCCACCAAGTTCTCCATTAGGAGCCTGTACTGAAGGGCTGAGGCCAGCCTGGGCACTTGCCCCCTTCGCCAGGTCTGTTTCTGGGCATGTGCAGAGCAATTCCCTTTCCTCCCTCCCTCCCTCTTCAGGGCAAAGGGTGCACATCTGCTTCCCCCAGATACTGAGAAAACAGTGATATTAGAATGCGGCACCTTGGAGCATTTCAAAGTTCAACCTCTCAAAGTCATGCTGTTGTATTTAGTTATGATTTTAAAACAATGCATGGTAGGCAGGGGGGAGGCTCACAAGTGGATGCAGCCCGTTCATGTGGGTTTTTTTCTTTTATGCGGAATTGGGTTGATTGCTCGAGACTGACCTTAAGAGACTGTTAACAATAGGGGTGTGCACGCCAAAAAAATATCATCGTTTCTTGTTATCGTCATTTCAGACCAAAAAAATTATCGTCTTCATTCATATTGTAGGTGAACCGTATCATCTTCACGATAATTATCGTGAAAAAACGATATTTTTGATGCCCTATTTTTAATGAAAAAAATGCCTATTACTCCTGTATTTTCAAAGTTACAGGCTTGAAACTTGGTCACAGTGTTTATGGGGTATGTGTATGAAATTTGAGATCGATCCCTCCAACCTTTGATTTTATATGAATTTATTAAATATCGTTTAAGTTCTGAAAGGTCAAAAGTTGCACGATCCTTCAAAAAGTCATATAAAATACAGAGGTGGAGGGATTGATCTGAAATATAGCACATATGTGTAGCAACATGTACTAGACATGTGTATGAAATTTGAGATCGATCCCTCCAACCCTTGATTTTATATGAATTTTTGAAAGATCGTCCAACTTTTTGACAGGTCTGAATGAACGCACGTGGCGAGCTGTCATTCTGACCTGTCAGAATATAAATGATCTTTAATAAATTCATATAAAATTGAGGGTTGTAGGGATAGATCTCAAATTTCATACACATACTTAGGCATACCCCATAAGCCCTGTGACCACGTTTCAAGCCTCTAACTTTGAAAATACAGAAGTTATAGGTTTATTTATATGGTAGTCCGATAATCCGATATAATCGGGCTGAAAATTATCGTCTCCGATGATTATCGTAGGAAGTTGTATCGTATCGTTAATGTTAATCATATGCATGATAAAGAGCATATTGTATCGTTATCGGACATTTTAACGATACGATATACATCCCTAACTGTGAGTGCACATGCTTTGCACAAGCTTTGCAAATAGAATCAAAATGCAAACACACACACGCACACACACACACACATCACTGGTTCCACTACAGAAACAAGACCAGATAATTCAGAACTCCACTATCTGGATATAAATTTGGATGAGAAGAACTTCTAAGGCACCCCTAATTCAGGTAAACTCTTTCTTTCTGTGCAGAATTATTTGGAATAAGCTATCCAAACCAATGTAAAAGAAGTAGAGGCCGCTGTCAGGGGAGATGTACTAAAGGTCAAAGAGTAATTGGACGCTGTGGTCAACAAATGTACTGTTGTACTACTAGGTAAGTCAAATCCATATAGGAAGTGTGTGGTGTTGAGAAGAGGCCCATTGAAATCAATAAGGACTTAACTTCATCAGAAGTAACTTAAATCTTGAGGATTTCAATTGTCTACTCTACATTCAGCTAAGTCTAGATACAACCCATGGACAATTTGCTTTCATGAAAAGTGAGATGGAGTGCAATGACTAAAGTGGCCTAAGTGTTGTCTGGGAGGTTCCCATTCAAATCTCATCATGGCCATGATCCAAAGGCCAAAGTAGATGTTAGACTGCATACATGGATGCCCCTGAAAGAGTCATCCCATGTCTAGTTTCCCTGTTCCCTCTCTATAAGGTTTAATACTGTCACAGTCTTAAACCCTGTTCAGACAACATGCTAAGCCATGATGGTTAAGCGTTTTGAGCTGAACATTATGGCTTAGTGTGTCTTGTCATCCATGACTTAGCATGCCATGTGAACCATTCCTAACCATGGTGGCTACATAACCACAGTTTAAACACACTCACTGACCATTTGCTGCACAAGGGTTAGCGACCTAGGCCAGATCTACACCAAACAGGATATAGCAGTATGAAAGCTGTATGAAACCAGTATAAAAGAAGCAGGAACAACACCAAGCAGGATATAGCGGTATATGGTATGTGTCTTATGGGCCCCAACAATTGTCAGTGCACTTCAATACTTCTATAAAGCAGTAGTGTGGCTCCTGCCTTTTATATACCATTTTCATACCGCTTTCATATGGCTATATCCTGCTTGGTGTAGATCTGGCCCTAACTATGGCTTAGTGTGTTGTCTGAACAGGCCCATACTGTACTAACAATAAGGTAAAAGTGTGGGGTAGGTGTTCAGTTCAGACATTTTAAACTTGGGCCCTTTCTACACCATGGGAGTGTATAGGGCCCAGCGCGAACGAACCCAGAAGTAGCCACTTCTGGGTTCAGCACACTCAATCCACATCAGAAATGCGATGGCCCGGGCTTTTCCCAGGCCATCACAAGTCATGGTAGCCAAATTTTTATGATTCAAAGAGAGCACACAAGCGCTCCTCCTCAAAAGTAAGTTTTTTTAAAAAAAAAAAACCACGCTCGATCGTCTCCCCCTCCCCCGCCATCCTGGGGATGGTGATTTTACTTTCCCCCCCATCCTGATGGCCTCGGAGCCACGTGGTGCAGCTCTGTGGCCAACGGTGCAGCCGCGCTTACTCGTAAGTAAGAGCAGCTGCACCGAGGTGGGCAGCCACATTCTTCCGCGGTCCCGGGAAGTTCCTGGGACCGTGGAAGTATCTTGATTTTTCTGGTTCCTGAAAAAATCCTGTGCCCACCCCCCAACCCCCTCTAATCCCTGTGCATCATGCGGACTCACAGGGAGCAGCTGGGGTCCAACCCAGGCGTTTTGTCTGGTGTGGAAAGGGCCATGGGCTTCTCTAACTATTACCCAGGGCAGGTGGAATCCTTGATTTGAGTGACAATGAAAAAGGTCACATTAAAACCACTGCACAGTAAAGTGAAGTTTGAGATAAAAACTAGTAATTGTCTAAACTCATCCAACCAGCTAGTTATCATGATTATAATTTTGACAATCATAAGTTTGGTTTGCTCCAAACTTTGAGAGGTTTTCTTTTAAAAAAAAAAGGTTTGCATGAAAATCAGTATACTTTTGGGGGGTGCAATGAAGACAATGGACATGATGCACTGCTTAATTAATGCAATGTGTAATTTAGCCTTGTGTTGGCTACAACAGAGTGTGATGGAACATGGAGCAAGTTTGCAGGGGTAAAGAGGGAGACATGTTCTTTGAGAAGCAGCACTTATATAATTCAGCAATTAATAATATAAGAATGGGGGGAAGCATTATGCAGGTTGGTAAATCGTTTTTCATTACCAATTCAAGAAGATTTGTCCTTTCAATACGAAATCTGTTGTGGAAAATCTAGCTAGAGAGAAGGAGAATCTGGCCAATGTATGACCCAACCCCCCCCCCCACACACACACACAAACACAATTAAAAAGGCTGATTTAAAGATTTCCTTTTGATCTTGGGCACCCCCACCCCCCACCCACCCCGTCCAATGAGTGCCATCAATTTTCTGCTCACTGAAAACAATGGCAAGCCATCCCATCTACTGCTGGGCAGATCCTTTCTAAAGTGTTGCAAAAGATCCATTGTGTCTTCCTAATGTAGCAAAGGTTTGGCACTCATATTTTGAAAGGGAAGCAATGCAAAGGTGAAGTTGTGCAACCCGTGTCAAGCATTTACTGGGTTGGATCCAGGATCTGCCTTCCATTGCTGCTCACTGCTTTGCCTGATGTTGGGGATCTCCCTTGTTCCGCTGCATGGGGGTTCCCTAATACTCTGGATAGCATTTTCAGGAGACTGGAGGGGCTGCAATGTGTAAGAGGGGGGCAGGGAAGTCTGGTTCTACTAGCCTAGTTGCATGCAGGGATGGAGGAAAAAAATAGTTTGGTTCATATGTTAATGCAAACTTACCCCAGTTTGCACTTTCAAACCAATACATGAACTGAAACATGGTTATTCTTCAAAGTTCATATGTCCCCAAATTTTGCAATGGACTTCTCCATATCTAGATCTAGATCTAGATATACATTTTAAAAATGCTTACAAAAATGTGTATATTAAAGGAAATGTGCATAGAAAATGCATGTATGGAAAAATAATATTATAAACACATTATATTGAGGGAAATCCTTACAAAAATGTGTATATTAAGCAAAAATGTGTACAGAAATGCATGTATTAAAGAGAAATGCTCTCACACAAAAAAGGATATGAATGTTCATGCAAACTTTTCCCTCGATATTTGGGATGAAGCAATCTTTAAGAATGGAGGGGAAAGAGAAACAGAGAGAACCCGAAATTTGCTCATCCCTAGTTGCACGCAACTAAACAAGGGTCTGACCCCGCCCCACCTCGTACAGTACAGAAAGAGTGGGGTATAAAATGATTGATCCAACACTCAGTTAGTAGGTCTTCCAAAGGCACAGAATGGGATGGGGGAAATGCTGGCAAATGCAGCAGATGTCTAATTGGATGTCCAAACCCTTGCAGGAGACAACCATACTATCCGAGCAAGTGGAACAAGGGGAAGTAATGACAGCCAATCGGTAGGTATGGAGGGCAGCAAAATGGGGGAGAGGGGATGAGTAATTGACGGGTTTGATGCTGTTTGTGACCTCCATCACACCTAATCTACCCACACACGGTTTGCCTCCATGTTTTTTTACCTCTGATACGGAAGCGTGTCAAACATAGATCCCTTTTGCCTGCTCTTTCGCTCCTTTGCTCTTCTGCTCCACTCCACCCCTCCCCTTCTCTATCTCCCTCCAGTCAGGTCCTGGCAGATGAGCACTTCAACCAGACTGCCTTTCTGCCAGGCAAAAATGGAAGGACCCTTTAGTCTGGCTCTTTGGGGGCATCGAGGAAATACAATCCTGTCTCTGCAGAGATTCAGGCATTGTATGATTTAAAAAAAACTCTTTGGAGCCTGGAATGCAAGGTTTGGGTTTTCTATTGAGGCTTGGAGCTGGCTGCTGGGAGAGATCGCTTTTCCCTGCCAGGACCTGATGCAATCCATTCAAGCCCCCAGTTCCTTTAAAACTACACAAAGATTTAGGACGCATTAAATGTGCTTAGGGAAAATAATCCAGACTTTTAGCTTTCCAGGAAAGGCTGGGGAAGAGGCGGGGTGTCAGCAGGAGAGGCACAGCATCATGTGAGTACCATGCTGCAAATCCACACACCAAGCATGGCAAGAGTGCACTAAATCGCTGGTGTGATGGAACTCTGTGAATGTGACAGGTTGGGAAGCTATTGGCTAGGCTGACCATATGAAAAGGAGGACAAGGCTCATGTAACTTTAACAGTTGTAGAGAAAAGGCAATTTCAGCCAGGGTCATTTGTATGCAATTAGTTCCTGGTGATATTCCCTCTTCACCACAACAGTTAAAGGTGCAGGCACTATAGTAGAGTGACCATATACAAAAGGAGGCAGGGCCCCTGCAACTTTAACTGGTGTGATGAAGAGGGAATTTCACCAGGAACTAATTGCATATAAATGACTCTGGCTGAAATTGCCTTTTCTCTACAACTGTTAAAGTTACAGGAGCCCTGTCCTCCTTTTCATATGGTCAGCCTATTATTGGCATCAGAGATATCCCCTGCATGGGTTTCCAGGTCTCTTTCAATATCTCACTTCATTTGGCTCAGATAACTTTGTGAAGCAGAAAATTAAGAAGGTCCCGTTAAGAGAAGAGTTAAACTTGCTTATACTGTATATTCATGAATGCACTAAAAAGCATGGAAATTTTAAGTAACATTGTTTAAAATGTACCACTGTACCACTGGGCATCATGTGGTCACTTCATCATTTAATCCCACTTCTCTTCTTCTGTGGGTTGAGAGCAACATTGACGCAGCAGTTGTTAGTTATGCTATCTTTATTTATTTATTTATTTACAATCCTTATATACTGCTTCCCATCTTCTAAAAGTAACCCTATATTTACCAGCAGTAAGCCTATGTACCCCAGTTGCTGGGGAGCATGGGGAGGAGGGTATTGTTGTACCCGTGTCCTGCTTGAGGGTTTCCTGTGGGCAGCTGGTTGGCCAACCTTCGTCTGATCCAGTAGGGCTCTTATGATGTTCTTCTATATGCTTTTAAACAGAGATGCTGGCAAACCTGGCTGAACCTAGACTTGGATCTGAACTTCAAGGACCTGTAAAGCTTATTACTGAGAAGAGACATGTTACAAGCTGGACAAATCTTTTTCGGCTCAAATTTAAAGATGGCGATGATGATGATGATCACATATAATATGTTTATATACTGCATTTTCCACAATATGTTGTGCTCACAGTGGTTCACAAAAACTATAGTTATGATTATAATGCATCATGATACACTATTAACTCAATTAAGTTCCATTTAAAAATCTCAAAAATGGAATAAACTGTTGATACATTTGCTTTTTAAATTGCATCAACACTATTCTATGCCTATTTTATTCAAGAGTCAGAGTTTTATCACACCTACTATTTTTCCCCCCGGTTGCTTCTGCGGATTCCCCCTCCATTTCCTATGCGAGTCTAGTGTTTTGAATCACGCGTGGTCGGTATGGCTGTGATACCTCAGCTTGGCCTGTTGAACTTTGCCTGTTTCGGACTTTGCCCATTCAGGGATAAAACGAAACAGAAACTAAAAACTACGACCTCAAGGCAAGAGAACAGCATGACAGGGACGACGTCACGCGAGCCCAGCGCTGAAGAAATGGAGCAAAGCCAAGGTGGGTGTGCTTAAAACTGCCTGTGTGATAATGACCTAAATCCCACTGTGTTGAATGGACCTTAAACACAAAGAACTAAGGTCAGAATTGCAAGCCCCAGTGTCATGCCATTTTACTCAGGCATTGTACAGTAGATCAAGCTCCTTACAAAGGCCCACTGTGGAGCTCTTAAACTGTTAAACCTCTGTACACAGAAGCTTAGCTTTGCTTTCTTATTGAGCTGCTGAATATTATGGCAATAAACTGTAGATGCCACCCTGAACGAGCTCTTTAATATGTTGTCTAAATGAATCAAGGTATTTGCAAACACACTGTGACTACAGCAGAAAGAACTCAGGTAGAATCATTGCAGATCATGTTGCTGTGTGTCTTTCAAAAGAAGCTGATTGACAATGATATGAAGTCTGACCTACAATAGCAAATATTACTGAATTCATCAACCCCTAATAGAGATGCTCCTTTTAAGGACCAGGTACCCTGGAGGGGTTGTAGTTCAGTACTCCTGTTTAAGTTCCCTGTATGTGTGAAGGCACTCCTGGCCGTCGCATCAATCTGAGCTGTCATCTGGAGCGATGGATCCAGGAATGCCCCCAAGCTGCGAACACAGTCTTTCAGGGGGGGTGTAACCCCATCCAGAACTGGTTGACACACCTCCAAACCCAGGTTGGGGCCTTTGACAGCGAGCACCTCCATCTTGTCTGGATTCAGCTTCAGTTTGTTTTTCCTCATCCAGCCCATTACCGCCTCCAAGCATTCATTATGAGGAGACACACTATCCTTAGCTGACGATGTTGTCGAAGGCATAGAGAAATATATTTGGGTGTCATCAGCGTATTGATAGCACCCCGCCCCATGCCTCCGGATTATCTCTCCCAGTGGCTTCATGTGAACATCACACACACACACACACACACACAAAAGTTGAACAGCAACTTTATTTTATTCAGGGGATAGAACATGATTTTTTTAAAAAAACTCAAAGATTTATTTCTGCATTTTCAAGCACAGCCAATACTTGCTCAGAGCCTATCTACACAGTCCCTTGGAACATTTTAAATAGTATTTTAAAATGTTCCAAATAGGTGCATTCTAAAACATCTTAGGCCACATTAAGGAGTACTCACGTTACAGGAGAAAAATTCTTCAGTCTTCAAAGCAGTGTGTGCGGTCTCACACCCTTCTGTCCGTCTCTTTCTGTTTCATTTTTACAATGAGTTTAGGGCAAGGCATTGTCGGCGCTGTATTCACTCACCCACTTCTTCCTTAGTTCCCCTTTCATTCCCTAGCTTTCAATGAGTATAGGACTAAGCATTGTGGGTGTTGTAGTTCACTCGCCCACTTCCTTCTAAGCCCTTCTTTCTTCCCCACCAATCAACTGCTAAGCATTTGGGTGCCAGTAAACGAAGCACTGCCCCCACAAATCATAAATGGTACAGAAGGACACATTATTTTACTTAAAACAATTTATTAAAAGTAAAAACCATTGTATATAGCTGAAGTGAGTTTTAAAAAACCTCTGGTATACAACATTCAAGAGAGTGCATCATGTGGCCCAAAGAGTTTTCGTAACCCTTATAAAACGTTACAAAGCTAGAGTGTAGATCGGCTCTAAGAGGCCCAAAGTTTGGAGGAGCAGCCTGGTGCTTAAGCAGACAATAGAGAAACTCCAAGCATCTTGATCCATCCCCAAGATCCCATTCAGAAGACTGATATTGTGGGCTACGTAGCTGGTTTCCTGCAAAGACAAGAGAGTCTGGGCAATTTTATTCCTGTGGCAATGGAATCATGTTTCTGTCACCTCTAGGCTTACTGCAGCAAAGCAGAGGATGGGGTGGGAGTATATTAGGAGAAGCCAAAGAGGTGGCAGACAGAGGTTTGTGGGTTTGATTGGCACCTGTCTGACCTCTGAGGTCAGGGAGTTCCACAGAGAAGGGGCCACTACACTAGAGGCTTCTATGTCAATGGGGCAGTGAATCTGGTCTGGGATTCAGTTAGAACTCTAAAGGAGCCATCCTTTGCGATTAGATTAAGCCACTGGTGCTGTGGTTGATCTCCAATGAGGGGAGCAGGAACACAGAGATCATTTTGCAAAATGTACAAAAGGCTTCGGAGCTCCTCTCAATTTCAACACTTTTACATCAGTGTAAATAACCTAATGAGTGTTGAGATGTGTATTCTGCCTTCATACACTATTAGTAGCTTCCACAGAATCTTTCTAGATCCTTTGATGTGAGGTTGGAATACTTTCCAAACTTTTAGCATTTTAATGCCCCCCCCCATGTGAATTCTTGGATGCATCACTCCGACCGACCGAAGGGTTTTCCACACCTCCAGGCATGTAAATGGTTTCTCCCATGTGTGCATTCTTAGGTGTTTTATAAGACTTGATTCATCATAGAAGCTTTTCTTAGAGCTCACTGTAGTTTTTTATGACTCGTTTTTGCCTCCCCTCCCCCCCCCATTCCCGCCAATATCTGCAAAACATTGATGAAATTAACAAAGAATGGTAAGGTGCCTTCTGTAAGCTTTTCAATTGGCTTTAAGTACTCCAGCATAAATGTGTTATAGATGGCAGCCAAAATCATCCTCCATCACACTTCAGTGATCGGATCTGAAATAAAATTCTGCACAAATGTTAAACTTTATAAAAAAATTCCAAATTCAAGTTTCTCCATTCCCACCCCACCTCCTGCTCTGGAGGGGAGAGTTCATTTCAAAAATATTTCTTTGAACAGTCGCATGTGTGTCCAACGGCTACACACATGGGCACACCAGCGCAGGTCTTTGCATTGGAGGCAGTATGATCTTTTTGCCATTGGCGTGTTCAAACTTACTTTATGCAGCAAGTCCTTTTATCTCCGCATTTTCCAATGCGCTGCCAAGGGTCATGAGAACACGTTGCAAGCCTGCATTTTCCATTTGCCTCTATGCACGTCCTGGCCCTCCGGATGTCAGTGGCAAATCCTGCATAAGCAAAAGGCAGAATAAGAAAGTTCGAGGTTTCCTCGTGGCTAAATTCATATCTCCATGCTTTGGTTGTTACTTTCCCACCATCTGTCTCACACCATGAAATCCCAAGGAAGCACACTCTAGCCTCTGCCACCAGCTAAGGCAAGGGTGGCCAGAGAAAAGGAGCGGTATCAGACTTGTGTTTTAGAGCAAGCTTGTAACTGGCCACTCACTTTTATCTTTGCTAGAATTATGGTCTAATCTACAAAACTGCCTTCTTTTCAAGAATTGCATAATTAATGTTTTCAGTTACGTGCTGCTACTGGCTGAAGCCGAACAGGTGGCACTAATTTAAGAGGCTTTTAATGTGGTTCAACAGCTGATACTAAGATAGAAATAACATTTTACACTGAGTTAATCACTGCACATGTGCAGCAATTACAGTGTGGCGCCCAATGAATGATGCACATGAAGCAGTTCTCCTTCGTGGTCTCTGTGCATCATGCATGGGCTCTGCGCCTGCGCGGAGCACCGTTGGGAAACTTCTAGAGCTAAGGTGTTTTGGGCGGGAACCCGTCCTCCATGGTGTAGTGGGCATGTTCAGCAGGGGTTCCCGCCCATTCTCCTTAGTTCTCTTTTGAACCACCATCGTGGCAACACCGTTCTGGGGACTTCTCTTCTTACGATTTTCCTTGGGCATTTTTTTCTTTGTTCTAATTTTTTTTAAAAAAAAAAAATTAGATTAGTATTATAGATACAGCAGGGGTGGGGGGAAGGGAGCAAGTTGCCAGGTAACGGGAAAAGGATGTGACAGTTGATTTGATGGGACGGGGAGTGAGGGAGGAGCAAGGAGAGGAAGGCGTCATGGCTGACTGAGAGAGACGTTGAAGAAAGTCTTCGTGAGAGAAAGAAGGAAACAGATGAAGGAAATAGAGAATAAGCACAGGAGACAGTTGAAGGCCAAGAGTAGCAGATCTGACAAGAGAAAGAGAGCTCTACTGTGAATAAAAGAGGCATCTGTTCCTGAGGGAATGAAGGATCTGTGCTGTGTCAGGCCTGACTGAAGAAGAGAACCGGACTTTGGGGTGTTAATCTTACCCTGTTGTTGGATCTAATTACATATCTACCTACCCAGATGGACTTTAAACCAAGAACTTTAAACCAAGAATTTTTAAATGTGTTGATTGTTTTATATGCTCTTTTAATTAATTTATGTATTTGATCTATATTGTTATTGTATTAATGTTGTTCCCCGCCTCGATCCAAAGGGAGAGGCGGGTAAGAAATAATTTATTATTATTATTATTATTATTATTATTATTGTTATTATTATTTTGATGATGATGCCTGCCTCCCACACATCTCCCGCTCCTTCTGCTCATTTTTCCATCACAAAAGAAGACTCAGAAAATCCTCTCTCTCTCTCTCTTTTTTTGGGGGGGTCTGTAACGAAACCTGACACCATTTCCCTGCTGTGTGCAGAAGCAGCATGTGGTTATTGCTCGCTTCCTCTTTCATCCCCATGTGAAGAAAGGGCTCGCGGCTCACCTCTATTGTGGGAAAGAAGCAGAACGGAAAGTGGTAGTAGGGAAATATGACCCCTCCCCCCCCCACCCTGTCTGATGGTCCTCAGGATCTCCAGATGGTTTGGACTTTTCCCCAGCATTCCTGGCAACTGGCCATGCTGGTAGAGTCTTCTGGAAGTTGATGCCCAAAACATCTGGAGATCTACCCACTTCCCACCCTGGGAGGTCATACCCACTGACTTCTTGGAACACAGGAAGCTGCCTTATACTAAGAGCTTCATTACACCTACTTTTCCTCCCTGGGTTGCTTCTGCGGGTTCCCCCTCCGTTTCCTATGCGAGTCTAGCATTTTGAATCACATGTGGTCGATATTGCTGCGATACCTCAGCTTGGCCTGTTCCAAATTTGCCTGTTTCGGACTTTGCCCGTTCAGGGATAAATCAAAAGAGAAATGAGCAACTGCAGGCTCAGGGTGAGAGAACAGCATGATGGGGATGACATCATGTGAGTCCAGGGGTGAAAAAGTGGATCAAAGTCATGGCAGGTGTGCATCAAACAATGCATGTGATAAACACCTCCATCTAGCCCAGTATTGTCAACACCGACTGGCAGCATCTCTCCCACTAGGGCTGCCTCTACAAGAGAGGTTTAAAGCTCTTTCAAGGCGCTTTAAAAAATTTACCTCTACATGAACGGAGCGCAAATCAGGCATAGAGGCGCGTTATCTCTCTGATTATGCGCATTATCGAATGCGCGTTAAATCGTGAGTTTTATTTTGCTCCGGCCGTTAAAGCGCATTTTGACTATGTGAACAAGCGCTTATGCGCATTAACTACTTGTAAAGTGCATTTTGGTCATCCGTTAATGCGCTTCGCCACCTCTCGCCGCCTCTCGTGCAGAGGTATTAGGTGTAAATGCGCTTCAGCGATTATGTGCATAATCGCCTAACCGGGCGCAAAAGCGAATCCTTGTAGAGGGGACCTAGGTTTCAGGGAGGATTATTTTCTAGCCCTACCTGAAGATGCTGGGGATTGAACTGGGGACCTTCTGCATGCAAATCAGATGCTCCATAGGCAAAAAAAGGAGCAGCCCCATCCATCCCACCACCAGACAAAAAAATTACAACACCCAGCTCCAACTGTCAGATGCCACGGAATTGGAGAGCAGCAGAGCAGCACACTTTGCCATCCATTGACCAGGAAACAAAGGGCTACTGGGTTATGCAGATTTTGTGTGTGTGTCTGCTGTTGTATTCTACTGTAAGCTGTCTTGAGGGTCATTCAATTGAAAGATGAGATACGATTCATACACATCAACAAGCAGCAACTATACAGAATCAGGGTGGGCTGGAGGTAGTTCCTGGAATGGGAGTGAGATCCCAGGGATGATGAAGATGATGATGATGATGATGATGATGATATATTTATTTATTTCTTACCCACCTCTCCCTCTGGATCAAGGTGGGGAACAACAATAAATATAAATACAAAGACCATAAAATAGATAAAACATTAAAAACTAATAAAACTAATACATTATTAAAAACATCTTAAAGTTCAACTAGGTAGGCCTGCCAGAAGAGATCAGTCTTCATGGCTCTCTTAAATTCAAGAAGACTGCTAAGTTGTTGGATCTCTCCCAGCAGGCCATTCCATAGTCTGGGAGTGGCTGAAGAGAAGGTCCTCTGGGTAACATAAATTGATAAATTGTTTCTGAACTGATGTCATTGGAAAACATTGTGTTGGAGATGATTATGGAAATTCTAGCTCTGAGATCCACAATCTGTGGTAGTCCCTCCACACTCTGCATGCATGAAGGGACTATCGAAGAGTGTGCCAATTCTGCAGTCATCAGATGAACATGTATGCCTGAAGAAGTGAGGTGTTTTTGCATTACATTTGCCCATATCTGTGCCTGCATCTCTTTATAAATAGGTAGGTATTGGGAGGTGGGCATAAAATACAGAGGAAATGGGAAAGATGTCATGGGAAGGAGAAAGAAAATAATCATAGAGTTGCAGGTTACCTCAAAGATCATCTAGTCGAACCCCTTGCTGAGGCAAGAAATCCATAATGAAGTGTATCCATGTTGAAATGTCTTGCTTTAGAAGGGGGTTGGACTAGATGAATTTTGAGGTGCCTTACAACTCTGTGATTTTATTATTTATATCCCACCATTCCTCCATTGTAGAGGTCATGCCTGGTGCCCCAGGTGATCCTCAATCCAGACACTTCCCAGAACTAGACCTGCTTAGTTCCAGTAAGTTGACTGCATCATGCACATTCAGAGCATACCATAGGAACTTAATTCCCATGATTCACATGTCTGGATGGTTTGGAGAAAGTGGATAGGGAGCCATCCTTCGATCTCTGATAATGCTAGAAGCTGGAGTCATTCCACGAAGTGATAGGTGGGAGATTTAGGATCATGAAAAGGAAGTACTCCTTCACACAGCTTAGTTAACCTGTGGAAATCGCTTCAACAAGATGTAGCAAAGGCCACCCAGTTGGAAGGCTTTAAAAGGGGGTTAGACAAATTCATGGAGGAGAAGGCTATCAATGGCTACTAGTCTTGATGGCTATATGCTACTTCCAGTATCAGAGGCTATATGCCAATGCACTACAGAGGCTGGGGTGCTATTGCATGCATGTCCTGCTTTTGAGTTTCCCACAGGCATCTGGCTGGCCACGGCGTGAATAGAATACTGGAGTTGATGGACCTTTGGTCTGATCTAACATGGCTCTTCTTATGCCCTTATGGCCAAATTGGGGAGGGCAAAGATTTTTCCAAAATTGGAGAGTGGAATTTCAGCAGAAAACAACACAGAGGAGAAGGCTATCAGTGGCTACTAGTCCATGCCACTTCCAGTATCAGAGTCAATATGCCCATGTTCACCAGTTGCTGGAGAACTCGAGTGGGATGGTGCTATTGTGTCCTACTTGTGGGTTTCCCGCAGGCAGCTTGTTTGGCCACTATGGGAATAGGCTATTGGACTAGTGGGACCATTTGTCTGATCCTACAAGGCTCATAATAATGTTTAAATGGGACATACCTGGAGTAGCCAGCAGAACCAAAAATAGGAAGGTAACGAAAAAGAAGGAAGCCATTGCTGAAAGTTGTCTTGTTTCTCAACACTCCTGCAAGACAGTGAGTAGAGATGGGTGAGAAATTTGGTCAATCAAGGATTGATTGATTTTTTAAAATAGATTTCCCAGATGCACACTTCCTGGAACCCAACATACAAATGGACACAAGTGGCATCCAGAAATCAATTGCAATGTGTTCTGCAAAAGAAAAAAAATGTGTTTGACCAAATGCACCAAAAACTATGTATATTTCTTTAAACATCACACGCACACCCACTATCTACCTCTCTGGCTGGTTTCGGACAACACTTTAATCAATGATGAGTTGAGTAGCCAACTCACAGTTGGTTATTATGCTGCTAAGCATCCTAACTGCATTACATATAGTAATGTTTTGCTTGTTTCAACATTATAACCTTTTGTTATTCTTTAACATTATTTGAGCAATAAATATATATTTTTGTAGTACCACTTTCATCTTTCAGGGACCACAACCCATATATATTAATTCTTGAAACACAGAACACTCAGCTAGAATTCATACATCAGTAGCTGAATGGGATTTGTCCATATAGGAGCTGTTTCTTCTCTTGGTCAGGTGAGTCACAGAGCCTATCTACACAGTGCCTTGGAACATTTTAAATAGTATTTTAAAACGTTCCACATAGGTGCGTTCCAAAACGTCTTAGGCCACATTAAGGAATACTCACGTTACAGGAGAAAAAAAATCCAATCTTCAAAGCGATGTGTGCAGTCTCACACCCTTCTGTCTGTCTCTTTCTCTTTCGTTTTTACAATGAGTTTAGGGCAAGGCATTGTGGGTGCTGTAGTTCACTCGTCCACTTCCTCCTTAGTCCCCCTTTCATTCCCTAGCTTTCAATGAGTTTAGGGCTAAGCATTGTGGGTCTTGTAGTTCACTCACCCACTTCCTTCTTAGCCCCTCTTTCTTCCCCACCAATTAACAGCTAAGCATTTGGGCGCCAGTAAATGAAGCACTGCCCCCACAAATCACAAATGGTAAGGAAGGACACATTATTTTACTTAAAATGATTTATTAAAAGTAAAAACCGTTGTATATAGCTGAAGTGAGTTTTAAAAAACCTCGGGTATACAACATTCAAGGGAGTGCATCATGTGGCCCAAAGAGTTTTCATAACCCTAATAAAACGTTACAAAGCTAGTGTGTAGATCGGCTCACAGACACATTTGTTCAAAGAAGAGAAACGAACTAGTTTGATGGAGCAGGAATGTCAGCCCTGCAGCCCTTACAAGCTCAACTGTGTGACATAGACTGCAATTAGACTCTTCATAACAAGAACAAGATGATCTTTTCAGTCCATAACAACCTGCATGTAGGCAGTTGTCTCCTTAATACTATTTTGTAGGAGATGAATTTATTTGTAATTTTACTGTAGTAAATCAAACCCACAGTAACTGATGTGAGAAAGAATGTGTGTACCTCCTCTAGAATGGTTGCAGAACATAATAGGAACATTAGCGAGGTTAACCAGGTTGGAAAGGAGAACAGAAGGTTCACCTAAATGATAGTAAAGGGTTCTTTGAAAGAGAAACTCACAAACTGTACAACGCCAAAGATCTGGGATGGGTGAGAGAGAATAAATGCAAAACAATGCTGGACAATAATGCTACTCAAATCCTTTTTGCACCGTCCCAAACTCCTCACCTACTGCATTTTTTGACAAGAGACACAGGCTTTAAAAAAAATAAAAATAAAGCAGAGCTATTTATGAAGCTGCACTTAGTGAAATGGCAGAACCATTATTGCAAAGTCTAGAATACTGTGCTCACCCCTTCCAGAGTCCAGGCAGCAACAATACAGGTAGCCCTTCTGAGTTACTTCTACCTGGAGTCTCCCAATAGCCCACGCCAAATCTGCACAGGGTAGAAACTTGGGAGATCTAGGCTGATGTCCTGAGCTTTGGAAGAATGTTCCAGTTATTTATTTATTTTCTCTCTCACCCCACCCCACCCCCTTTATGCCTCCTTGATACGTAACTGAAGCAAAACAAATTCCTTGTATCTCCTTTGTTGATGGCTTCAGAAAATCTTTCTATTCCTGGATGCATCACTAGTCATCCTTCCTTCTTGGACTCCATATTCCTTGCTTTTGCCAACAATTTCATGTATGGGGCTTATCATGTTATGCACGTTATCTGTAAGTTTAGCCAAGTAAACAGGTTCTGCGCAATTCCTTCTTGGCTGCGTCTTCGTTGGCCTTCCCCTCTTGGCTGTGTTTACGACATTCTTTACTTAATCACCGTTTTCTGCATGGGCTTGGCTCATTCCAAGTGGACACCCCATCTCCACAACATTTTTCTCTTTTATTGATTGTCTAGTTATTATTCCATTGGCTCTCCCAACCTAGACAGAAGCATTGCATACAGAGAAGAGTGCAGGGAGAAAGGAATCAACAATGAGATTGAGAGTATTGGAGGGGGGTCTGTGGAGGGTCTATCTGCTGTTCATCTATTCTTATTTTTATTCAGCATCTCATCCTTTTACTATTGGAGAAACTTGCAGGCAGTATTCTGCCGGAATGCTCAGTTAAGAAATCGATTTGCCTACCTGTGTTATAGTTTATGAATACTAAGGCAGAAATACAGCTGATAGGCCTCTTCTGAGCAGAGAAGGTGGAGTTCTCCTGTTTTATTAGGGCTGTCGAAGGCAACTGTCATGAACAAATGAGTGATGTATGAGGCAAACTTGTTGGAAAAGTTGAGTAGGTGGAGAGTGTGTACTTCATATATTCGTACAGAAGCATCTCTTCGATGCTTTAACTGGTTTATAAGGGCTGTACTGAAATACCCCCCCCCAAATATGGCAACCCCATTTGTGTGTCCCAAAGTTTGGAGTCATTTTTTTGTAATTGGGTGCATTTGAAAGGCTGATATTCATCCCATAGCTTTTGCAGTGGAAGCCAGTTATAAAAATATAGGTGGCAGTGGAAGAAATACAATTTGACCCCTCTGCCATTAAAACATTTTATTATTTTGCATGAGTAGGCATCAGGTAGAGTTATAAGGTGGTGGGAAGCTGTAGGACAGAGCTGTGTGCACCCTCTATGCCTACCATGCCCTCTCTATGTTATCCCACTGCCCTCAGGAATTGTGGGGGATTCCGAACTCACACCACCATTGCAGTACGTTTTGACTACCTACTGAGCATATAGGGAGCACCCTTATACCCTGCATCCTATTCATCAAAATGCTTGGACACAGCCCTAACAAAAGCTTCATTTGTTAATTGAATGTATTTATTTCTTTACAATATTTGAATACTGCTCCACTTCCAAGATTTTGGAGCAGTGACACTGGCTGAAATTCCCTTTTCTCTACAACTGTTAAAGTTACATGAGCCCTGACCTGGATTTTATCTGGTCACCGTACACTTATCTCATGACATAATAAATGCTGCAACCAAACTAGGCATCTACCTGCCATTCCCTCTCTAAAACAGTAGCAAACCCTAGGGTGACCAAATGAAAAGGAGGACAGGGCTCCCATATCTTTAACAGTGTATTGAAAAGGGAATTTCAGCAGGTGTCATTTGTAGGCATGCATAGGCTGACCATATGAAAAGGATGACAGGACTCCCGTATCTTTAACAGTTGCAAAAGACAGGGAATTTCAGTAGGTATCGTTTGTATGCATACATAACCTGGTGAAATTCCCTCTTCATCACAACAGTTAAAGCTGCAGGAGCCCTGTCCTCTTGACCATGTACAAAAGAGGGCAGGGCTTCTGCAGCTTTAATTTTGTGATGATGAGGAAATTTCACCAGGTTCTGTTTATATACAAATGACACCTGCTGAAATTCCATTTTCTATGAAACTGTTAAAGATACAGGAGCCCTGTCCTCCTTTTCATATGGTCAGCCTAGGCATGCAGCCCCTGGTGAAATTCCCTCTTCGTCACAACAGTTAAAGATGCAGGAGCCCTGCCCTCTTTTGTATCTGATCACTCTAATAAAGCTCCTGCATCTTTAACTGTTGTGATGAAGAGGGGATTTCTCCAGGTGCTGCATGCATACAAATGACACCTGCTGAAATTCCCATATTTACATAACTGTTAAAGATACAGGAGCCCTGTCCTCCTTTCCATATGGTCACCCTAGCAAAACCATCTCCTCTAGAGCACAATTGCTATAGTTATGGAGCGCATGAATGCACTGTCTTCCAAACAGTTCCAAAAATATACATCCTTGCACTATGCATAAGGTGTTGGCCACCTCAGCACTCTAGCTATCTGCCCTGAAATATTTCTGACCTGAAAAAATGGCTTTGTTTTTTTTACACTCTCTTGCTTCATGCTTCTTAGCCAACATACCAGGGAGGGCTCCAGTGATTAAAAAAAGAAATGAACTGGAGGTATGGTACACTGTGTGTCTCACTATAATTAAGAGCCTATCGACACATGCAGGATACAACACTTTGAAAACGTTTTGAAAACTGTATATGGAGTGTGTCCTGGGCCCCAACAGTTCTCAAAACTGTTATAAACCGTTTTAAACCATTTTAAAGCAGGAGTGTAGATAGGCTCTAAGCTTCAGATCCCCCAATGCACAACATGGGGGTAACCATGGCCTACCTCAGACAGCAGTTGTGCAAGCCAATTCAGTGAGTGTTGTTGTAAAGCATTTTGCAAATACTAAGTGGTTAGCATGATCTTGGGAATGTGGAAAGGGTCTATATCATAGTGGCACTTAAGACAGGAAGATCTGGTTTACCATTGTTGCCACAACAGGATGTATCAGGATGCAAAGATAAAGCACTCAGTGGAACATTGTATGCCTACAGTCCTTTGTCATTAGCCATGCTGGCTGTGTCTGATGAGACTTTTAGTCCAAAGGACCCCAGGTTGCCTATTTTCAGAACTTTAAAAATGGAACTGATCTATAGGCCCTATGCGTGTGTTAAGTGGTTAAATTTAAAGCATGGAAAACCAGTGTTCTCAACGAGGATGAACAGGAGTCCAGAAACGAAGCCCTATGAGGAGAGACTGAAAGAACTGGGCATATTTAGCCTTGACAAGAGAAGACTGAGAGGAGATATGATAGCACTCTTCAAATACTTGAAAGGTTGTCACACAGAGAAGGCTAAGATCTTTTTTCGATCACCCCAGAGTGCAGGACGCGGAATAATGGGCTCAAGTTTCAGGAAGCCAGATTCCAGATGGACATCAAGAATATTTCCTGACTATTAGAGCGATATGACAATGGATCCCATGACCTAGGGAGGTCGTGGGCTCTCCCACCCTAGAGGCATTCAAGAGGCAGCTGGACAGCCATCTGTCAGGTATGCTTTAAGGTAGATTCCTGCCTTGAGCAGGGGGGTGGATTTAACGGCCTTAGAAGCCCCTTCCTACTCAACTATTCTATGATACTATGTGGAGAGCCTCCATGGATACAGGTGTCTCTCATCCTTGGAAAGTTACCCAATGCACATAGAAGGTGACAAACATGACAGTGGAGGGAGGTGGGACTAGAGCACTCCAACTCCTCACTTGTTAAAAGTTTACCACTTACAAAATGCCTGAGTAGAGCTATGGTTCCTCCCATAACGTGATCCCATTTCATTACTACTCATGCAAATGCATTTTCCATTTACATTGCTAGGCACTCCCACAGTCACCATTTCAGGCCGTGATCCCTGGGCATCTTTGGTACAAACATTTTGATAAATATTTTTTTTTCTTTATTTGCAATATTTATATACCGCTCCCCATCCAAAGGATGTCAGAGTTGCGAACAACAAAAGGAATAAAAGAATTAAAAACACCATATTAAAAATACAATATTTTGAATAAATAACAATGCAATAAGTTCATTCTAACTCTTTCCATTTCAAAGAGATTTGTGATTAATAATCTGTATAACAATATTACTTTTATCAGGAGATGAGCATTCAAAACAAAGACTACTTAATAGTCCATCAGCTGGTGAAAGCTGACATTAAAGCAGATAATGCGGTATAAATGAGATAGGATTCCATCAAATATTTCTTTTTCCTAATGCACGTGTTGGTTAATTTATCCACAAATACAATTCACCAATCCAGGGGGTGTCTATATGTGGGGAAAGCCCCAGGGTGACTCCACAGAGGCGCTGCGTTATTTATACAATGCAGAAGCCACTGTGGTGCCATCCCAGGGGTTTCCCCCAATATTCCAAATTAAAAAGTTGGGGACTTAACCCGACTTTTTTCTGTGGAGCAAGGTGACAATGGTCTCCTTCTGTCACCTTGCTCCAGACTTGCAGTGGAGGCATGGCCGGGCCAATAGTGAACCCCTGATTGGTCACCATCTGCCCGGACAGGGGTGAGGGGGTGGGCCGGCAAGCTGAATGGCTGAGTGGCACTAGTGCGGTGCCAGGTCAGAGTGTGGAACGGCGCACATGGGGTGGCAGCAACTCCACCTCCTCCTCCATTGCAAACCCCACACCCGCTCCTTGCAGTGGGGACAACTCTGCAGGAGCGCAATTGCAGAGGTTTGGGGGAGCACCAATGCACCATCATATAGACAGACGCCAATATTTGTTTCAAGACGCTTTCCCTTTTCTCTCCCTTTGCACACATGATCAATCTTTCCACGCTGCTAAGTTTATCCCCCTTTCCTTTCCCAGCTCCCACTATCTGAAGAATGAACAACCTCCCATCTCCAGGGCTTTGCTCTCCTGCTGTCAATGAACTCCCTCCCTCCCTCCCTCCCTCCCTGAGTCTCGCATCTTTGGGAAAGCCCAGTTTCAGCTGAACTCAGAGGGGAAAATATGCTTGGCAGGAGGCACAACTCAGGGGCAGAGCACATATTTTGCATGCAGAAGGTCCAAGATTAAATTCCTAGAAACTCTAGCTCAAAGGATCAGGGAGCAGAACATGGCTGGCTCCAGTTTACTTTCTTGTTTATAACACAGCCTTCCTTACAAGGATCCCAGGACAGCTAACAATCCATATCAAACGTATACAACTAAAAATCATAATACTAAAATTATACATCGTAATAAAATACAATAAAACCATCACTACAGTGCCAGAAAACAGATAATATCTTTTGTAACAGAATATGCATTGTTGTTGTTGTTGTTGTTGTTATTATTATTATTATTATTATTATTATTATATTTATTTATATCCCGCCTTTTCCCCAGGGCTGGGACTCAAAGCGGTTCACAAAGTTAAAACATGTACAATTAAAACATATAAACATAAGAGTCCAAAAGTTAAGCTTGAATTAAACCTACAGTAAAATTAAAACATTTTAAAAATGTAAACGCAGTAACAAATTTTAAAAACAAAACAAAACCACACATTAACATAGGTCCAGCGTATTTCAAAAAGCCTGCTAGAATAAAAAAGGTTTTGCCTGCCTCCGGAAGTGCAGCACAGAGGGAGCCAGTCTGGCTTCCTTAGGAAGGGAGTTCCAGAGCCTTGGAGCAGCCACCGAGAAGGACCTCTCTCGCATACCCACCAGGCATGCCTGGAATGTTGGTGGGACTGAGAGAAAAGCCTCCCCTGAAGATCTCAGAGCACAGGCAGGCTCATATGGGAGAATACAGTCTTTCAGATAACCTGGACCCGAGCCATATAGGTGATAACCAGCACTTTGAATTGTGCCTGGAAACAAACTGGAAGCCAGTGGAGCTGTTTTAACAGGGGAGTATGTATGCTCCCTGTAATCAGCCCCGGTCAACAATCTGGCCGCAGCTCTTTGAACCAGTTGAAATTTCTGAACACTCTTCAAAGGCAGCCCCACATAGAGCTCATTACAGTAATCCAAACGGGATGTAAATAAGGCATGTGTCACCATGGCGAGGTCCAGCATCTCAAGGAACTGGCACAAAAGCTTTAACTGTGCAAATTAGGGATGTGCACTGACCCCCCGGATCGGATCGGATAGCGGATCGGAATCGGACCTGGGGGGTCGGATCGGATTGGATCGGATCGGAGGATGGTCGGATCGGATCGGACCGGATGTCCGATCCGGATCGGACGCCATTTTGAATGCTTTTTCCCATAGCCAAGTATTGTTTTACAAAAACGCCTATAACTTTTTCATTTTTAAAGATAGAAGGATGAAACTTGGGGACATTATACACTGGTTAGGGATAGTTATCTGTGAGAAATTTCAGAAAGATTGGTGCATGCGTTTTGTGGCAATTAATTGTTTAATAAATACCCAGAAATGCCTATAACTTTGTCATTTTTAAAGTTACAAACATGAAACTTTGCCACATTGTAGGTGGTACCTTGGGACCTATCTGTGAGAAATTTCAGAAACTTAGGTGCTTGCCTTGTGTGGCAATTAATTTTAGAAAAATGGGTAGTAGTGGGGTAAATACATTTACGCCTCCCATTTTTTTATTTTTGAAGATACAAACAGGAAACTTGGGCACATTACAGGTACCACTTGCCTTGATATGTGTGTGAAATTTCAGAAACATTGGAGCTTGCCTTGTGTGGCAATTAATTTTTGAAACAATGAGGAAAGAAACACCTATAACTTTGTCATTTTTAAAGTTACACACATGAAACTTTGCCACATTGTAGGTGGTACCTTGGGACCTATGTGTGTGAAATTTCAGAAACATAGGTGCTTGCCTTGTGTGGCAATTAATTTTTTAATAAATACCCAGGAATGCCTATAACTTTGTCATTTGTAAAGTTACACACATGAAACTTTGCCACATTGTAGGCGGTACCTTGGGACCTATGTGTGTAAAATTTCAGAAACGTAGGTGCTTGTATTGTGTGGCAATTAATTTTTGAAACAATGAGGGATTCATTGGACAGCACTTGCCCATAGGGATTCATTGGACAGTACTTGCCCATAGGGATTCATTGGACAGTACTTTCCTATAGGAAATCATTGGAAAGCACTTGCCCATAGAAAATCATTGGAAAGCACTTGCCCATTGAGAAATACAGTTATGCCTCCCACTTTTTTATTTTTGAAGATACAAACAGGAAACTTGGGCACATTGTAGACTGGTTAGGGATAGTTATCTGTGAGAAATTTCAGAAAGATTGGTGCATGCGTTTTGTGGCAATTAATTTTTTAATAAATACCCAGGAATGCCTATAACTTTGTCATTTTTAAAGTTACATACATGAAACTTTGCCACATTGTAGGTGGTACCTTGGGACCTATGTGTATAAAATTTCAAAAACGTAGGTGCTTGCCTTGTATGGCAATTAATTTTAGAAAAATGGGTAGTAGTGGGGTAAATACATTTACGCCTCCCATTTTTTTATTTTTAAAGATACAAACAGGAAACATGGGCACATTACAGGGAACACTTCACTTGATATGTGTGTAAAATTTCAGAATGATAGGTCCAGGCATTTGGTGGCTACGAATTTTTTAGATTAAAAGTTATTAACCTTTTTTACACAGAGGCTGGGGCTGTCAATTGCACCCTCCCGCCTCCCGGGAAGAAGAAGGAAACACTTTCTCTCATCTCTTTGATCCTTGCACGCTTGGCTGCAACTGAGCTAGTATCCATTACAAAAGGAGAAACAAAGTAGCACTTGGCTCGTGTCTGCTTTGATACTTTCACTCAAGCAGAACGGCTGAGCCTAGGATCACTCTCTCTCGCTGGGATCGTTACAGGAGAAATTTTCTACAGTCTTCAAAGTGGTGTGTGCAGACACCTTGCCACCACATGCCTGGACCTATCATTCTGAAATTTTACACACATATCAAGTGAAGTGTTCCCTGTAATGTGCCCATGTTTCCTGTTTGTATCTTTAAAAATAAAAAAATGGGAGGCGTAAATGTATTTACCCCACTACTACCCATTTTTCTAAAATTAATTGCCATACAAGGCAAGCACCTACGTTTTTGAAATTTTACACACATAGGTCCCAAGGTACCACCTACAATGTGGCAAAGTTTCATGTATGTAACTTTAAAAATGACAAAGTTATAGGCATTCCTGGGTATTTATTAAAAAATTAATTGCCACAAAACGCATGCACCAATCTTTCTGAAATTTCTCACAGATAACTATCCCTAACCAGTCTACAATGTGCCCAAGTTTCCTGTTTGTATCTTCAAAAATAAAAAAGTGGGAGGCATAACTGTATTTCTCAATGGGCAAGTGCTTTCCAATGATTTTCTATGGGCAAGTGCTTTCCAATGATTTCCTATAGGAAAGTACTGTCCAATGAATCCCTATGGGCAAGTACTGTCCAATGAATCCCTATGGGCAAGTGCTGTCCAATGAATCCCTCATTGTTTCAAAAATTAATTGCCACACAATACAAGCACCTACGTTTCTGAAATTTTACACACATAGGTCCCAAGGTACCGCCTACAATGTGGCAAAGTTTCATGTGTGTAACTTTACAAATGACAAAGTTATAGGCATTCCTGGGTATTTATTAAAAAATTAATTGCCACACAAGGCAAGCACCTATGTTTCTGAAATTTCACACACATAGGTCCCAAGGTACCACCTACAATGTGGCAAAGTTTCATGTGTGTAACTTTAAAAATGACAAAGTTATAGGTGTTTCTTTCCTCATTGTTTCAAAAATTAATTGCCACACAAGGCAAGCTCCAATGTTTCTGAAATTTCACACACATATCAAGGCAAGTGGTACCTGTAATGTGCCCAAGTTTCCTGTTTGTATCTTCAAAAATAAAAAAATGGGAGGCGTAAATGTATTTACCCCACTACTACCCATTTTTCTAAAATTAATTGCCACACAAGGCAAGCACCTAAGTTTCTGAAATTTCTCACAGATAGGTCCCAAGGTACCACCTACAATGTGGCAAAGTTTCATGTTTGTAACTTTAAAAATGACAAAGTTATAGGCATTTCTGGGTATTTATTAAACAATTAATTGCCACAAAACGCATGCACCAATCTTTCTGAAATTTCTCACAGATAACTATCCCTAACCAGTGTATAATGTCCCCAAGTTTCATCCTTCTATCTTTAAAAATGAAAAAGTTATAGGCGTTTTTGTAAAACAATACTTGGCTATGGGAAAAAGCATTCAAAATGGCGTCCGATCCGGATCGGACCTCGTCGGATCGGATCGGATCGGATCGGAGGTTGATCGGATCGGATCGGATCGGATCGGATTTTCCCGATTTTGGGGCGGATCGGATTCGGATCGTGGATCGGATCCGATCCGATGCACACCCCTAGTGCAAATGCACTCCTGGCCACCTCCGAAACCTGGACATCCAGGCTCAGGGCTGAATCCAGGAGTACACCCAAGCTGCGAGCTTGTGTCTTCAGGGGGAGTATAGAAGTACCCATTTCTAAGTGTTACTGGTGTCAATGGCAATCCCGGCTACATTAAGAAAAAAATAGGAATGGTGGTTTGAACAGGTCCAAAGCTAAATATAAAGTCACTGACATCACAGCTGTTTTCAAAGCGAAGAGTTTGGTTATTTATTTATTTATTTATTTAAAAAAGGAAGAGATCCTGAGAGAATATGAAACCCGTCATACATGCTTAAGCTGGCTTTGTCCACCCTGCTCTCCATTTAAGTAAATATGAAATTTTGATATTGACTGTTAGACTGAGAAGGACTTAAGTTTTACTATGTTAACAATACGCTGGCTACTATTTTCAGTATACTTTTAGTGAATATTAATTTGCGTGTATTTAAAGACTTTGTAATCTGCCTCATTTTAGCTAAAGCATGTTACTCTCTTAAACTGTTTGAGCAATAAATATATATTCTTTAGTACCGAATTTGTGTCATCCAGACCACTGTCCATATATTACTTCTTGAAGCCCAAAACATTCAATAAAATTCTGTAACTCTATCCCTGTGTGTGGTCTTTTCTTAAAACTGTTGTATTCTCCCTTGATCGGGTAAATCTCAGATGCACCGTTCAAGTATGAGAAGACGTTACTTGTCTCAACTTGTCTGTACACCCGAAAGCTCGTAGAAAGAAATACATGCACAGCAATATATGTCAACATCTTCCCTCAGATTATGAAAAAGAGACTAAATATAAGTTCAATATAGAGAAGAATTATATAGAAAACTTCCAAGGAACCCATGGGCTCCACATATATTTTGGGCAGTAAAGCAAAGCGAAAAATAGGAATACAAATTAAATACACCACCATCTGTCAATAAGTTGATTTAAAGTCAAAGTATTTCTTTTTGTCTTCCTTTTTTATTTTTCGTTCTTTTGGTTGATTTTGTTTTGGAAAATGAATAAAACCACTTAAAAAAAAAGAAATAAATACTTCTTTCATTAGCACCTGAAGGACAACCGTGTAGGAGACAGCCAAGTCTGTACTGGAAGGGAGTTCCGTAGTCTAGGTGCCACCAATGAGATGGCCATGCCGTGTTTGTTTGAGGTGGGATAAGACAAAGTGCCTTCTGGTGGACTCCCTTCTGTGTTTGAGGGATTACTTGTTAGTGGTGGCATGTGGCAACAGTGCTCTTGGGGGCGGGGGCTGCTTTAATTTACCACAATGACCTGCATAGAAGGCCCATTGTGAGAAGTTAAAACGGCAAGTCAGCCTAGCTGCACAGTGCTGCCTGAAAAGCAGGAATGCAAGGCAAGTAAGGCTGTTGTTCCTTCTCCTCACCACATGACTAGAGCAGGAAGGTGAACAGGGAGGGGACGCAACGGAGCAGCAGCAGCAGTAATTTTCCAAACAGAAGGAAAATCAGCTGCTATTCTTATTATTACCATCTTTATTTTTATCCTGCCGTTCGCCCAATACTGGGCCTCAAGGCAGCTCTACAAAATTAAGACATATATATATATATATATATATATAGTTAAAAGCTATAAATAAAAATATACAAAAGTTAAAAATATAATTAAATAGATTTCAATATTAAAACATTTCCACATTTAAAATACATATTAATTTTTTTAAAACCTTAAACATAGATGGAGGTCCACATTATTCAGCAAAGGCCTGCCGGAATAAGAAAGTTTTTACTTGCATCCGAAAACACACCAAGGAGGGAGCCAGTCTAGCTTCTCTGGGAAGGGAGTTTCAGATCCTTGGAGCAGCCACCGAGAAGGCCCTCTCCCACGTACCCATCATACGTGCCTGGGATGTTGGTTAGGGTGACCAGATAAAATCCAGGTCAGGGCTCATGTAACTTTAACAGTTGTAGAGAAAAGGGAATTTCAGCCAGTGTCATTTGTATGCAATTAGTTCCTGGTGAAATTCCCTCTTCATCACACCAGTTAAAGTTGCAGGGGCCCTGCCTTCTTTTGTATATGGTTAGGCTGACCGTATGAAAAGGAGGACAGGACTCATATAACTTTAACAGTTGTAGAGAAAAGGGAATTTCAGCCAGGGTCATTTGTATGCAATTAGTTCCTGGTGAAATTCCCTCTTCATCCCAACAGTTAAAGTTGCAGGCACTATACTAGAGTGACCATATACAAAAGAAGGCAGGGCCCCTGAAACTTTAACTATTGTGATGAAGAGGGAATTTCACCAGGAACTAATTGCATACAAATGACACTGGCTGAAATTCTCCTTTCTCTACAACTGTTAAAGTTACATGAGCCCTGTCCTCCTTTTCATATGGTAAGCCTATATATGGTCACTCTAGTACAGTGGATGCACCTTTAAATGTTGTGATGAAGAGGGAATTTCACCAGGTACAAATTGCATACAAATGACGCTGGCTGAAATTCCCTTTTCTCTACATCTGTTAAAGTTACATGAGCCCTGTCCTGGATTTTATCTGGTCAGCCTAATGTTGGTGGGACTGAGAGAAAGGCTTCCCCAGAAGATCTTAGAGCACAGGCAGGCTCATATTCACATGAGTCAACCTTGCACAACCAGCTAATCTTCCTCCTATTTCCACAATTCAGGACTATGATATCCCTTCCTCCCAAGGAGCTGCTTTTAACCCTAAAATAAGCTGTAGATTATTTTAAAGGAGAACTACTGCATTGAGAACGCCTCAGCTTCATATTGCACTGTGACAGGCTGACAGATCCATATATGATGAAGCTAACCTACCTCCCAGGGCTCTCGTGGCATTAAGTCAAAGTCACATTCCTCAGTGGTATGAGCAGGGACTCCAGATATCTCTGTAATGGACTACTGTCATTGTCTCCAGTAGCCTGGATAAATAATCATAGTAGTTGCAATAAATGAATGCGTTTCACTGCTTTAGGGGGCAGTATTTTATGCTCCAAATCTCCCATGAGTTCCAGCTATTGGATGATATATAACTGTAATGAATGAAATAATAAAATACATAGTTGGGGACATGGAGACTCTGTGTGCTAAACAGATATGAACAGCGTCCCCTGCTGCCACAATTGAGACATCAGCTTTGAATATAATTATCTGCATGGCACTTTCCAGGAAGAATGTGCATTGGATTCACCTGAAGTCTGAGCTGAATCAGACCTCTTCAGACCATTTCTGGTCCTTTCTCTGGCAAAGTGGACTTCCCTCCAAAGCAGCCAGTACTGATGCTGAACCCTGCATCTAAAAAACACCAACGTCTTTTGGGGCTGTGTTTGGTTGTGGGATGGCTTCTAGTTCTGATCGCTCTTGATTTCAAAATCTTTTCCTTTCTCATTCTCACGTACAAAATGAATCCTTTTCTCGGACTTTTCCTGCAGTGAAAAACCCATCTTTCCAGTGCCATCGCACTTTACCAGTTAAAAAGGTCTCAGACTGTTTTTAGCCATCACCATTCCTTAGCTCCTGTACCTATCCTTCCAACATTTCGCAGGTTGCTTACCTGGGGACACCTCTATGATGTGTAATATTTTCATACATGTTGCCCGACAAAACAAAACAAAATGAGGGGAGTGAAGGGATTGCCCCCCTTCCACACAAATCACTCACCAAACCTTCTGAAATGTGGCAGAGTTCTTACTGAAGGTAAGGCTCTCTGTCATTATTAGAATAATGGCCTCCAAAGAACATGGGGAATAAAAACCATCCTTTTGTGCTGCAGGATAACCTCAAAATGTATTACGAGCCCTGCCAAGGAACTGGGTCACACCCTAATACGACCACCCTTGTACCTGTCATGCAGGCAGATGAGGGATAGATGTGCATCAGAGTACAGATTCTTTACACCCAGTTGGATCAAACAGGTGAAATGCCTGGATGTCCAAAATGGTCCAAAAGAAACCAAAGGGGCATAGTTACATTTAGATCTGTGACCTTGTATGCCTCATAACATCACAGACTGTCTAGAAAGGTCTGGAGATTAGGGATGTCCACACCCAAAAATATCGTATCGTATTGTTATCAGAATTTCGGACCCCCAAAAAAATTGTCTCCGATTATATCGTAGATGATCCGTATCGTCTCGTATTTCCGATAATTATCGGAAATTTCAATAATTATCGGAAATACGATATTATATTGTTTCTACATTTTGCCCTAGAGAGAGTTGCTATTGTTATTATTATTATTATTATTATTATTATTATTATTTACGTTTATATACCACCCCATAGCCGAAACTCTCTGGACGGTTTATAAAAATTAAAAGATTGAACACTAAAAAGACAATATACAAAATTTAAATCCATAAACATAAAACAGCTGACATTTAAAACATTTTAAACTGTTAAGCCTGGCCACAAAGTCAGTTAAAACCTCAACTTAAGTTGTTAAAATGCCTGGGAGAAAAGGAAAGGTTTGACCTGGTGCTGAAAAGATAACAGTGCTGGCGCCAGGCAGGCCTCATCGGGGAGATCATTCCACAATTGAGGGGCCACCACAGAGAAGTCCCTCTCCCTTGTTGCTGTCCTCCGAGCTTCCCTCGGAGTAGGCACCCGGAGGAGGACCATTGATGTTGAGCGTAGTGTACGGGTAGGTTCATGTCGGGAAAGGCGTTCCATCAGGTATTGTGGTCCCAAACCGTGTAAAGCTTTATAGGTTAAAACCAGCACCTTGAATCAGGCTCAGAAACATACAGGCAGCCAATGCAAGTGGGCCAGAATCGGTCTTATATGTTCGAACCTTCTGGTCCTTGTTACCAATCTGGCTGCTGCATTTTGCACAAGCTGCAGCTTCCGAACTGCCTTCAAAGGCAGCCCCATGTAGAGCGCATTGCAATAATCTAACTTGGAGGTTACCAGAGCAAAGACAACTGAAGCCAGGTTATCCCTGTCCAGAAAGGTGCGTAGCTGGGCCACCAGCCAAAGTTGGTAGAAGGCACTCCATGCCACGGAGGCCACCTGAGCCTCAAGTGACAGAGGCTGCCTCTACAAGAGCGATTTAAAGCTCTTTCAAGGCGCATTAAAAAAATTACCTCTACAACAAGAGTGATTTAAAGCTCTTTCAAGTCTCATTAGAAAATGACCTCTACAAGAGAGGAGCACAAATCAGGAGTACAGGTGGGTTTTAGCTCCTTTTATTCACATTTTCACATTCGCATTAAATAGCGAGGTTTTTTTTCCTCCGGCGTTACAGGCAGGGAAGGGGGGGAGGGAGGCAAGGAAAGCAGGCAAGGAAAGCAGGGAGAGAGGCATTGAAAAGAAGATGATTTTCTTTTCTTTTGCTGCCTAGGAAAGGCTCGGTTAAACACACACACACCGACCTAAAGAGTCTCTTCCACCCACCTTCCCTCCCTCCCTTGCTGTCCTCTCCTGCTTTTTGCTTGTTCAACTGGGGGATTAGCCGGTCCTGTTTCCCTGCCAGGGGAGAGCGGGGGAGTTCAGATCTGGCATGCCGATGACATCTGTTCCGCGGCCTCACATGGGCAAGAGGAGAGGCAGAGCCTGAGGAAGAGGGAGAAGGGAAGAGGGAAGGAAAGCCACGCTCAGCCGCCGCCGCCACTGCTGCCACTGCGGCACTCACTGGCTTCGCACACTGCAACATTCGCCCCTGCCCGCACGCAGAGATGTGTGTAGGTATAAGGCGTAAACGTGCGTGCAAGGTAATTCGCATAATCAAGGAATCGGGCGTCAAAGCGACTGCTTGTAGAGGGGACCAGAGATGGTTCTAGGATAACCCCCAAGCTACGAACCTGCTCCTTCAGGAGGAATGCAACCCCATCCAGAACAGGTTAAACACCCTCCATCCAGTCAGAGGAACCTCCCACTAATAGCATCTCAGTCTTGTCTGGATTGAGTTTCAATTTATTAGCTTTCATCCAGTCCATTGTCGCAGCCAAGCACCGGTTCAACTTCTTAATTTTCCAAGGTACAGGTACAAAACTTGGGCCTCATCTACAAGAATTCGGCTTTACGCCTGGTTAGGCGATTATGCGCATATTCGCAGAAGCGCATTTACGCCTAATACTTCTGTACGAGAGGCGGCGAAGCACATTACTGGACGACCAAAACGCGTGGAGAATCGCATGTTTACACGGCGGTAAGGTGCTTTAACTCCCACCGCAAATTAAAACTCGCTATTTAACGCGCATTCAATAATGTGCATAATCGGACAGATAAAGCGCCTCTACGCCCGATTTGTGTTCCATTCTTGTAGAGGTGAATTTTTTAATGCGGCTTGAAAGAGCTTTAAATGTCTCTTGTAGAGGCAGCCTTGGTCACAGTGCAGACTGAGTGTTGCTAGTCATGCGTGCCAAATAACAGAACATTAGGTGTAAGCGTTACTCAGAAGTAAGCTTTCAAATACACTGTTTCAGGTGGCTGAAATGTGGTCTTTTTTCAAGAGACGTCGTCCAATACTCATGGGCATCTCACAGATGGCCTTGAGGGGACTCAACTGTGCCCAATTTCAGATGCACAGCTGCAGGCATTACTCCGAAGTAAGCTCTCAATAACATGCACTGTTTCTAGTAATGCACTACATGCTGCTGCTGCTGCTCAGATGTATAGGTATATTTTTATGACTACAATGAACTTTCAAAACCTGTAGATAAACCTAGACAGTGCCTTCCATATGCAGTCATCAAAGTAAAATGTGTTAATCTGAAAATGGTGAACTCCACATCCCTGTGGAGTTAAAGTTTAATTGGGCATTTAATTATTTTTTGTATATATTTCTTCCAGGGTGTACTATACACACCAATGTGGGGAGTGACACAATCCCATCATTTGGGAAATATCTAAATCAGCCCCGTTGGAAAAAACTTTTGCCTGGTACTCAAACAATTTAGGTGGGTTGTTTTTTTAAAAAAAAACCTTATATATTGAAAAGACTAAAAAAAATCCTCCATCTGGGGCATTACTAAATGTCTTATTATTTTTGTTGTTTATTTTCAGTGATTGGGCCACTGAAGAAAACACTTTTGTCGAAACGCGTTTGGCCAGAATCATAAGAGCCTTGTTTTTACTTTGGCATTTCTTCATGCCACAGCTGTGCACAGTGGCTGGAGCAGAGGCAAATAAAAGTCATGTTTGGGATAGAGGTAGGCACATTGCCCAGTTCATATAAGTCAGGGTACAGGTAGGCACTTTGCCTGGACCAGAGTCTCAAAATATATTTTTTTTAAAAAAAGGAAATGCATGAGGGGGATGCTTCTGCAGTCCCTCAGTAACGGACTCCACAACCCAGGGACATAGTGATGAAAAGTAATAATAAAAGAATCTCTCAACTCAAGGCTCCCTATAGTAGTCCCTCCAGACTGGAAACATAGCAGTGTGTTTCAAAAAGAAATAAAATGTGCTAGAGGGATGCTTGCTTTTGCTTTTGCAGCCCCTCATTAAAGCAGTCCCTCCAGACTGGAAGGGAAGAAAGCTATTCAGCAATTTGCTTTGCTGTGCCTCCAGAATTTAGCTGCCGGTTGTCAACCCCAAGAACTGGAGGCAAATAGCAGGAATTACTTTCATTAGAATGTCTGTGTTGCCAACCATACTGTAAGACGTCCATTATGGAGCAAAAATCTGGAGTGGATGTGAGATTAAATGTCCTTTATTTTGCTCTTGTGTAGAACCTCCTCATGTAAACACAGTGGATGTTACTAGCATTATAGACAGGTCCCCTTTTTCAGATTATTTCAAAAGGCTACTGATCTTTGTTAAATCAGAGTATTCCAAATTGTCCAACTAAAACTAAAGTTCATACATATTCCAGTATTGTATGACCAGGGTAGGGTGAGGGTGAATTCTCACCTGTTCATGGGATGTGACATATTACATTTTGTTTTTTAAAAGAAAATTAAACAGGAAAGAGGAGAGAACACACACTCTATCAGTGCTAACCCTTCAATCAAACCAACCAGAAAACATATAAAAATAAAAATTATAACTCAACTCAAACACCCAAGCAACGCACAGCCAAATGAACCTGAGAGGCTGAGACACAAAGATGCAAGACTACAATGAATCTCTAACAATTCGCCACCAAGTAACTAAGATCCAGGAGCCAGGACAGAGCTCCAACAAAATCCATCCTTCTCCCTCAACACCTAACTCCCAACAGAGCTGGAACACCAAGTTGGGGGGCGGGGGGTTAGGGGGGTTATGCAGGGATATCCTTAGCCCGCCTCCAACATTGTGATTGGAGCCTGCTGGAATCCTTGCTGCATGATTGGTCACTGTCTCATCAAGCACACCCCACCTTCTATCTCCAAACATGTGGCGGCAAAAGAGAAAGAGACTTACGATAAAACGATAAAAATGATGATTATCGTAGGGTTTTTTATTGTCTCAAATAATTATCATTCGAAGTTGTATCATATCGTCATCGTTAATCATACGCACGATAAAGACCATATCGTATTGTTATCGTACATTTTAACGATACGATACACATCCCTACTGGAGATTACTTGTCTTCTTCTTCTTCTGGTGTTACTGCTATTGTTGATGCTACTGCTACTATCTCCCTCGACCTGCTGCCTCACAGTGCCCTATAATGGGCACAATGCATACCTCAGGTGGCCACTCATCTTTAATGAAAAGAAGAGGAAACGCGCCATTCAAAAAGAGGACACAGATTTGCATCAAGTTTGCATATGCTAATGTATATGCATGGAAACAAATTTAGAAATGAGGGCTATCGTAGGGTACCTCTAGACAGACACTTTTCCCCACGGTGGCTTCGGAGTGGCAGCAAGTGATCTACGTGACGCTACTGCCACTCTGAAGCCATCCAGGGGCAAAACCCCGAAGCTCCGCTTCAAAAAAAAAGTCGTTGAAGGGAAATCTACAAGCAGGACATGAATGCAACAGCAATTGCTGTCCGTGGGCTTACTCCCTCTGATATGGAAGTAATATAAACTCATCAAGAAGAGTAGACTACTTCCTGGTGAGCATCAAGCCACCTGAATTATAGGCAAATCTGACTCCCATTCCCAAGGGCCTGAATCCCCCACTATCTTCTCTGTTTTCTGCTTACCGATATTGGGATCATTTTATAGTACATCAATTTATATACAAGGACTGATGGTGATACCCCAGGGAAGTCACAAAAAATCTGCCCACACTTGACCCATCCAGAGAACTTGGGGGGGATAATAATAATAATAATAATAATAATAATAATAACGATTTATTTCTTACCCGCCTCTCCGTCTAGATCGAGGCGGGGAACAACAACATGATAAAATAGCTTCCTATTGGGTGACCAGATAATGCCATGTTTCATACTGAACATGTGCATAAGAAGTGATTTGTACTGCCTAGCCCTGTCAGCTGACGCCAAGACACATGTGGTCGGCCTTAGACCTCACTGAAGTCTTACTGTACAAACGTGTGAAACACCAGAAATCCCAAATCTCATGAAGTTTAGACGTCCTTAAATTCTTCTGTAGGCTGGGAAAACCTACACAATCCACCAGCATCCCCGAAGCCTCCCTATCACTGGATTTGCCATGGCAGTGGACAGGTGGCCACTGAGGATAGACCGGAGCTGGCATTGCCTCTCCCACCCTGCAGCTACCAGCCCTTCTGTCTAGATAGATCTAGATAGATGATGATAGATAGATAGATAGATAGATAGATAGATAGATAACAGAGAGAGGGAGGGAGGGAGGGAGGGAGGGAGGGAGGGAGAGATAGAGATACCTATCTATATCTATATCTATTTCTCTATCTAATCTATCTATCTAAATAACATTGTTTTCTACGTCAAATTCCAGAATGTAAAACCCTGGTCTGCACATTCATTGAATACATGTGACTCAGGTAGAGCCAGTCCACTGGGGAATCTGCAGGTTGGATTCATAGAATTCCTAGCTCATTCTATTCCATTGCGGATTTCTCTGACATCCCCAGCCCTCTGCATTATCCTTCAGCCACGCCCACCAGGAGCTTCCCCAAATCACAAACTGGCCCTCATGCTAAAAGAGGCTCTGCACCTCTGGTTTAGGTATTTTGGTTACAAGTTGTTTCAGGGATGAATGCCCAAACGCCTCCCACGACCTCTTTCCAACAAAGAGAACCACAGAATCCGTTGCACAGCTGCATTGTCTTTATTGAGAGGAGAGTTTGCAGAAGTTGTCATGCTGGTGTTAGAGCAGGAGGTTATGACTCTTCAAGCAGCACTGCAGCATTGGTTAGGGGCACTCCCCTCTCTATTGTCTAATAACTGGAAGGTTTGAGGGACCTGGAAATAAAAGCAAAAATCATGTCATCATACCTATGATTGCATCGGGTTATTTTTTGGAGCACTGTTTTATTGATGTTGGAACCCTGTTATGGGAAAGATGGATCCCATTTGCTGATGTGAATGTACATGTTTGTAACATCTGTAAAATCCGAGTTCTATGGACTGTAATTGTTAGGGGTGTGCACTGGATCAGCTCCGATCCACAATCCGGAGCCAATCCAGGGGAAATCAGATACAATTATCCGATTTCCGATCCCCCCTCTGGATCGTCCGATATTATCAGAACCGGTCCAGAAGGATCCGATCTGGTTTGGGAAAAATTGCAGCTATAGAGCTATTAAAAACAGAGAGTCCATGCACTCTTATCTTTAAATCACGGCTTAGCTCTCAGGGAATTGGACACAGGGCAACGAAAAGTCATGCACCAACAGCAGATGACTGGGGAGGGCCAGGAGGGAGAGGTGGGGAACTCTGGTGAGTCCATTAGACTCACATGGACTCACAACTGGCCTTGCACCGGCTTTCTCAAGCAGGCAGATGGGGGGGGGGGACACCACCACCACAAACTGGCTAAAAGCCCCTTTATGGTTCTAGTACTGATCCATTTCAGCCTCTGGCTGAACAGCACCAGCTCAGATTTGGGCCAAAGGTACACCCCTCTGACAAAAGTTGGTGTCGTCTGACTAGAAAGAATTCAGAAAATTCGGAAGCAGTCATGACGAATGGGAAAATGGGTCCGTCGGCAACCGGAAGTGGGAATCAAAAAATGGAGCTAAGCCAGGAGCAATTCCTAAGATAACAAAACCACAAACAGAGCCGATGTCCTCTGAAGCTTTACTGGCTGGTATTCAAGACATGATAGATAAACAGAAGCAGGAGCTCATGCAGGAGGTTAAGAAGGTCCAGATTTCTCAATCAGAATTACAAAGCAGTCTTCAAATGATTAATGATAGATTTGTATCCTTGGAGCAACAATCAGAGCAGAACAAAGATAAGATAAAAAAGCAAGAGATAATTTTACAAGAAATGGACTTAGGTTTAATTTCTATGGAAGACAGAGATAGAAGATCTTCCGGGAACAACAGGGGGGAAACTCAAAGATTTTGAAAGACAAGCTAATGCAATGGATTAAGGAGATGGATCCTCAAGTGATATGGGCTGAAGAAGCTATTGAGTGGATCCACAGAGTTGGACCTAAAAGGAGTGGAATGGTCCCAAGAGGCATAATAGTAAGATTTGCCAATTTTTACAAAAAAGAAAAATTGATACAAACCATCAGACATGCTGGGCAATTGATGTCTCAATCTTCACAGATACAGATCTACAATGATCTTTGTTTTCAAACAATCCAATGGAGGAAGAGTGTGAAGCTGTGTACAACTACCCTGCAGAAGAATTCAATTGTTTATAGCTGGAGATATCCAGTATTCCTGAGATTTATGTACAAGGGGAAACAACATAGAATAACATCATGGGAGCAAGGAATGGATCTGCTGCGGAGTCTGGGCCTGATGGAGAAAGAACAAGAAAGAAAAGAAGAAGGGGCAGCAGGAGGAAGCAGTTTGTGACTGAGAAATGGATTAAACAGGGATAATAAGAAGAGCAAAGGGAGGGGGAATTCTATTTTGGTTCCATGTCGGATGTCTGCTATCCCCCTCCCCGAAGGGTCCTAAGAAGAGGAAAAGAGGAGCCACTGCCCGGGGAAACCCGGGGCTGAAGGGGGGGAAATGGGGGTTATATGTGGGGGAAGGGAGAGGGAAGGGGGTAATTGTGACACATTAGGAGACCTACAGAAAAAATTAAAAATGGAGATATGGAAAATAATGTAAGATCGATAACTTTAAATATTAATGGGTTGGGTAGTGTTATTAAAAGAAAGAGGATTGAAGGGTTGTTGAATAAAAGGAAAGCTGATATAATATTTTTACAAGAAACACATCAAAAAGAAGACGGTAGACATGAACTTAAAATGAGGAATTTGGGTGTATATGAAAAAGCATATGGGACTTCTAAAGCAAGAGGTGTTGCAATAATAATCTCTAAAAATGTGCACTTAACGTGGTCAAAGTGGTAAAGGATGTGGGGGGGAAGATTTATTATTTTACACTGTTTCTTGGGAGAGGAAAAATATGTATTGCTAATGTATATGCAAATGAAAAGCAAATGGATTTTTATGATAAAGTGTTTAGTAATATGGGGAATGTAGAGAATGCAAATATTGTAATGGCTGGAGATTTCAATATGGTGATGGATAAAATGAAAGATAAAGATACTATAAAAGATATCAGGAAAACGGAATTAGCAAAAGTAATGGAGCAAAAAGAATTAAAGGATGTTTGGAGAATAGTAAAAGGGGAAGAAAAAAATATACTTTTTATTCATCAAAATATAAGAGTTTCTCCAGGATTGATTATATATTTGTTTCAAAGAATTTGCTTTCTAAGATTATGGATTGTGAAATAGATGTAATTAAGGTTTCAGATCACGCATTAATGAGCATGGATATTAAAATAAAGAAAGATTACAGGGAAGCAAAAAGGTGGAGATTAGATACTAAAATTTTAAGTTATAAAAATATTGTGGAAAAAATGAAAAAGGAAATTAAGACTATATGGGAAATAAATGAAACAGGGGTAAACTCACAGGGGATAGTTTGGGACACGATGAAAGCAGTAGTGAGAGGAATATGTATTGGAGAATCGTGTAAATTAAAAAGACAACAAGATGCACATAGTAAAAAGATCGAAGAGGAGATTAAGGAATTAGAGAAACAATTTAGAACTAATAAGGATAAGCATATATATGCCCAACTCCAAGTAAAAAAGAAAGAACTTGAGGGAAAGGACATAGAGAGAGTTCAAAAAGAACTAATATAATTGAAAAGGATTTTTTTTGAATATAGCAACAGAAATTCTAAAATGCTAGCAAGGTCCATGCAATCAAAGAAGGAAAAAATATAATAGGCACAATTAAAGATAAAATGGGGAAAAACTGTAATTTAATGAAGGGTAAATTTTAAAAAATTGAAGATTTTTATCAGGAATTGTATAGATCAGAAGTGGGCCCACAAACAAGAATACAGGAATATATAGAGAAAAATTGGAAAAGATTAAAAGATAAGGATAGGGATTATATGGAAGCATTAGTGACGGAAAAAGAAATAGAGGGAATTATTGACAAATTGAAGGGAGGGAAATCTCCAGGAGTTGATGGGTTGGGGCCGGAATCTTATAAGATATTTAAAGAACTTCTACTACCAAAAATGGAAAAAATTGTATAACAATATAATAAAGGGAGAGAAGACCCCGCCATCGTGGGAACATTCATTGATAATATTAATCCCAAAACCAGATAAAGACTTAACGGACCCAGGATCATATAGACCTATTTCTCTAATTAATCAAGATTCTAAAATATTTACAGCAATCATGGCAACAAGATTAAATACCTTTATAAATAAGTATATAAAAAAGGATCAATGTGGATTTATTCCAGAAAGGCAAATGCCAAATTTAATAGGGAGGGTATTGAATATAATAAATACTATTAAAAGAAGGAATTTAAAAGCAGGGCTGATAGCTTTGGATATTTTTAAAGCCTTTGATTGCGTGGAATGGCCGACGTTAAAAACTATTATAAAGATATTTGGTTTTGGAGAAAGGTTCATGGGAGTGATTAATCAGCTTTATGCAAACAATAAGGCGGAAGTAATGGTAAATGATGGTTTAACATAACAAATTACCTTAGCCCAAGGCACAAGACAAGGGTGTCCTCTCTCCCCATTATTATTTGCAATTGTTATAGAAATATTGGCAAATGTTATTAGGGAGGACGAGAGATTTAAAGGAATAGGAGGGGAGGATAAAATAAAAATTAATATGTTTGCGGATTATACTTTATTGACACTAGAAAATCCGGGGGGAAGTATAGAAGAAATAAAACAACATCTGAGAGAATTTGGAGAGGTTACAGGGTTACAGGTAAATTGGGGGAAATCAAAAATGATGTTATTTAATTATGATAAAGTAGAAAGGGATGAGTGTAGTTTAAAATTAGATCTGAAGGTTAAAAATATAGTGCGCTATTTAGGAGTTTATATTATGAAAGATTTAGAAAGGTTAGAGGAAATAAATTTCAGTAGTTTAAAAAAACAGATAATGAAGAAGTTAGAGGCTTATAGGAAATTAAAGCATTCATGGTTTGGTAGAATAGCGGTTATTAAAATGAAAATATTACCAAAGATTAATTTTTTGTTTAGAATGTTACCAATTAAAATAACAGAAGTAGAATTAAGAAGTTGGCAAAGTATGATAAATAATTATTGTAACGGAGATAGAAAAGCAAGAATTAATAAAACGAAATGGTATAAGATTCAAAGGAAAGCAGGGTTGAGACTCCCGAATATAAAGATGTATTATATAGCTAACCAATTAAGATACATTATAAATAGTATAGTAGGGAAAGAGGATTTAGAATGGTTAAAGACGCAGACAGGAGAAATAGAGTTAGAGTTACAAAAAAAAAATTTAGTAAAATACAAAACAATCAACTGAAGGATATGGAAAATCCCATCCTAAGGAATATCATAGAAATTTGGGGAAGGTATAAAAAGAAATTAATACCAGGAATTTCTCCTCTAACCCCAGTTGTTTTATTGGAAATCTTCCCAGGTGATTTGAGAAGAGAATTGGAAGGGCTACTGAGGGGGAAAAATAATTAAAGTGAAAGACTGGTTAATGAGACTGGTTAATAAAAAGTAAATAGAAGAAGTTCTAAAAAAAAGTATGGTTCAAGTGTTTACAATTGGAACAATGGACACAAAAATGGAAAAAGAAAAATAAGGATTGTAGAAAGGAAACAAGATTTGAAAAGCTAATTGAGTCAAGAGAGAAGGAGGGGGAAAATAAAAGTAAAAAAGGTATAATAAGTGAAATATATAATATATTGTTAGACGAGGATGAGTCACAAGAAATTTTGAAAACAATCTTGGAAGAAGACTTAAAAATTCAAATCACTGGAGACAGATGGGGAAGATATGGGAACTAAGAACTTTAAAGTTGTTATCAATAAGGATAAAAGAAAATCATTATAAAATAATCTGGAGATGGTATCTCACTCCTGTAAGATTACATCAGATAGATAAGAAAATGTCAAAGATATGCTGGAGGGGATGTCAGGAAGTGGGGACTTATTTCCATATGTGGTGGACATGTGAGTATGTAAAACAAAATTGGAAAAGAGTTTTCAAAGAAATAAGTGAAATATTGGGTAAGAATGTGGAAGCAAGTCCAAATATAGTTTTATTGGGGATGTTTGATAAAGAATATGGGAATAATAATATAAGAGAATTGAAAAACAACCTCCTGACACCGGCTAGATTAATGATAGCTAAAAGTTGGAAAATACAAGGGAATTATAGTATAGAAGAATGGTACAAAGGAGTGTGGGATATTGCAATTAATGATAGATTAACATGTAAAATGAAAGTTAGGATGGGACTATCCAAAAAGAATAATTTTGAAAGTATTTGGGGATTATTTATAGATTATGTTTTAGTAAAGGGGAGAGGATGTACACCTTCAAAAGAATCACTGCAATTTTGGAAAAATGTATAATATAACAGAGCAATGAAGGTCTCAAGGGTAGGGGAGCACAGGGGTGATGTGAAGGGTTTGTTTATGTATTGTGTTTATTTTATGTATTCTATGTTAAAAATTAAATAAAATTATATATATATATATATATATATATATATATATATATATATGATTTGGGCTGAAGCAAGCCTGCCACAATTCGGATTTGGGACTTCAGCTTGAGTTGGTGCGATGCCCTTCTCCAAATACCAACTCAAAGCTCATTCCAGCTTGTGTTTGTATCAGATTGTGAGCTTGGATCATTGTGTTTGGTGGTTTTTTCCCTTTCACCTGAACATGCATGAAAATGTTGTGTATGTGTTGTTCCAAACGTACACATTCAGTGGGCACTTTTTTGTAATGTACCCATTTTTATCCTCCTATTGATGAAAGTGTGTTTCTGCAAATTTTTTCATACATACCTTTTCAACTTTTCATACGTATTTCTCAAATGTATACATTGGTATCTGGTCACTCCAGTATAGCTCCTACTGCTTTAAGAGTTGTGATGAACAGACAATTTCACCAGGTGCTGCATGCGTAGAAAAGATTCCTGCTGAAATTCCCTTTTCTATGCAACTGCAAAATATACAGGAGCCCTGTCCTCCGTTCCATATGGTCAATCTAATATATTCCGGTGTCTCCTTGTGCTTCCTTGCCAGTGGTTGGTTACATAATGAAAGGTTAAACTGCAGTTGACTTGGTCTGAAGGTGTTACATTCTTTTGTGCTAAAAGCTCTGCCCGTGACTCCCCCCCCCCCACCGCCGCCCCTGCCTTTTTAAGGCATTGCGCACTTACAGCATAGGGATACCCTCATAATCAACTGTGGGGTGGATTAGAATCAGCACTGAGTTGACTATGGCAGCATTCGGATGACACGATAGTCAATACAACTGACGATTGTCGTCCCCCCCCCATTGCTTATTGTGTCGTCCGAATTCAGCCAATGTCTGGGATTCCTGCCTGAAATCAGAAAGCAACAATATGCCGTAAGCAATCATATTTCCATCAAGCCAATGACTCTTGTGTGTGTGTTTGTGGGGGAAGAGGGGGGTAAAGCAGACCTACATTTGCAATCCTATTTTTTCTGGAGCTGTTGTTCCCACCTTAAGCAACAAGTCTTCCTCTTGCCACAGGCTCCAAGATCTTTGGTAAAATAGCCCCGACATCTCATTCTTGGATGCATAATCGTGAGGCAGAGCCCCCCTCTGTGTTCACAGTCTTCACGTGTCATTACAATATTTTCTTTAGATAGTCAGATAGAGAGAAAAACAAGGAGAAATTAATGGATATTCACCAGGGCAACCATGCTGAACCAACTAATCTATCATCCATTTCCTATATTGCAGCCTTTGATATTCCTACAAATGATCTCGATTTCAAAGGACTCTGCACTAAATACAGCTATGGGGTATTCTGAAGTAGGACTGTGTTGGGAGCAGCACAGATTCATATTTCAATGTAACAGGCTGACAGATCCATACATGTCACAGGGCTGATCTAAGGATTAGGTCTCTTAATTCAAATAAAACACCAAACAAAGCAAGATTTGCAAAACAACCACCACCACAACACACACACACACACAAATACACAGACACACACACACACGTATTTCCTATATTATTCAAAGTAACATTTCTCTGTTGCACGGGCAGAGGCTTCAGAAATCAGTTTTCTGAGCTACCTTCATTATCTCCAGAAGTATTCACCAGAATAAATATTCCTAGTATTTGAATCCTATGTCTAGGATGTTTAGTGGACCCTGATTCAGGATGCAGGTTTTCAAAATGGTGCTGATTCCAGCTGGAAAATCGTACATATAGAGTTATGGAGTCATGAGGTTCTGGGCTCTGGACCAGATTCATGGTGGTGTGGGCAGATCTTGGGAAATTAAGTGGGCACCAATGCAAGATTAGGAAGGAACCTGGAAGCCTTTCTTCTAAGACTTCGGAGCGTCGTCAGCAGGGAAGGATCATCACCCTCTTTCCCATGTTTATTCAATACATATTTTTCCTACCTTCCTCTTTGTCTTCAGGGCCGTAAACTCTACAAATGGAAGGGAGACAGTTCTGAGACTAGAAGAATATACCACTGTGATTTAAGTCCTGCTTCCAGAAATGTCATGATGGTTGCTCAAATCCTGAAACTTTGGATAACAACACAAAGTACAAAGTGCAACGCCCAATATGTGGCAAGCGGATCATGCTACAAAGAGGCCACTAGGTCCTGAACACATCTGACTGGGATATGCTGGGAGTTGTGAGAATTTTTTCCATCTAACCAAGCATACATGCCTTGAGGTAAAAAAAAAAAAAAACCCAATCACTCTATATGGGGCTGTTCCAGAAAGTAGAAGCCAAGAAAAATACTGTTTGCTTCTCCCGCTCTCTGGACCAAATGTATCTTCAAACCAGGCTAGGCTTAGATAGTGACTGGCTGAAAATCAACCAGATGATCTCCATAGCTGATCTGGGATGTAAACAGGAATCTCCCCACACAAAGTCCAGCATATTCTCCATGATACCAGGTGAAGGAAGCTACTTTTGATGCATGGACTGGATTGTCAATGCCCATACCAAGCCAGAAGGTCACATGTTGTCAAGGGGATGTGGCCTCATTCCCAAAGCCCCTCCCCTCTCCTGTCTTTCTGACTCACTGCTTTTTCAAAAGAAAATGTGGTTTACTTTCCCCCATGCACAGAGAAATGATTCCTGCAAGCCCCCAATACCCAATCGGGGCTTGAATGGCATGGGGAATGGTCTCCCATCTCTGATTCTGCTTTGCATTACAGGGGGGAGGGCTTGGAGAGTGGGCGGGGCTTGGTGAAGGTGGGTGCTCAACCCTGCACAGTCCAAATTGGGCTCCAACATGGACAAGATTCTTCGTATGTCTTGAAATTGCCGTCTCCTCCACTCCATCATTATTCTCACTATTCTATGACCACCAGCTGATCCTAATACATCGCTATTACGCTATTTACTGCTACTTTTTGGGTTCTCTATAATGTATTGTGACTCTCATTGAGGGACATGACTATGAGGGATGTCATGCCCACCCCTTTTGTTTTGCTCTTCTGAGACCATCTTGCCTGACCTTAGGCAGCAAGGATTCCTCGTGAAGCATGTATATAACTCTATGTCCTTCCCAAAGCATTTTCCCGAAGCACAGTATCCTCCACCATCCGAACATTGTTGTAAGCTCGTAGTAATTATTCCTGTACAAGGGAATCAACTCTGTTACTGATTTATTTTATGCATCAGGGTTGAGAGTAATAACAATTGTCATTTGTTGAGATTTCCCAACAGTGTTTCAATACCAGAGGTGTTTCATGTTTCTCAGACCTTCTCTGTATCTTTCTATATTAGTTGTCCTCTGTACCTGTATCTATATGCACCAACAGTCACCACCATCTGAGTCCACCATGTATCTGAAGATGTTATTTTTTATTCCCAAATGCTAATTCCACAATGATTTCATCTTTAATAAATTACTGATTTATTTTATGCACTTGGGTAGGGAATAATAACAAATTTCATTTGTTGAGATTTCCCAACAATATATCAATGTATCAATCATCAAAAGTGTTTCATGTTTCTCAGGCCTCAGCTTCAATATTCATTAAACAGAAAACCTACGGTTTACAAAGCAACGTCAAGTCTCTAGAGCTTTCAACGAAGCAGCAAAAAACAGGGAAATTGAGTGTTCAGGCTCACAAGCCTTAGCGCCACATCCTCCCTACGGAAGCAGAAAGTGCAAGTGAAATTCTCCAAAAGCAGATAAACTATAAGGACAGGATGAAGATTCTGATATGCAGCGGTGAGTGTGGGGTTTTGGAAAACTGATGACAAACAACTTCGGGCCACCTACTTCTCTTTTTTTAGAGCATCTCCTCATGTTTTGAGTGCAACTCATAAAAAACCCTACCAGCATGAGCAGTGATCAGGAATGCTACGTGCTGATGTCCAAAACATCAGGATAGATCTATTTTCTGCCCACATTTGTTCTAAAGTAATGTTTTCCAAAAAGGAACTCCAAAAGAGGTGCATCACCTTAAATAGACTGTCTTAAATCAAATGAAGTGACAATGAATGACTCTTGAATACCTAATCCAGACAGTTCTTCAGACATTAAAATTAGTTTTCAATACATCGCATAGGTTTTCTGTTTATAGAATATTAGATATATGATGTTGGGGGACTAACAAAGAGGATTTACCTTACATGTACCGTAGTGTGAGATCAAAGGCAGAGCTAGCACCTAATACTTTCATGCATACAGATCATTTTAAAATTAACGATAAAAGTTATTTTTGTCTTCCTCATGGGAGTTGCAGTGCAACACATCTGGAGAGCACCAGGCTGGAGAAGGTTGGTTTACACTTGAATCCTGTACATGTCTTCTCAGAAATCAGTGCCACTGAGTTCACTAGGGTTTACTCCTAAGTAGTATAGGATTGCAAACTAATCTCATCTGAAATGCATTCAACACAGCCAAACTAAACCTTTTCTGCTCCTCTATCACTTTGATGAGATGATGTATTGCGGAGGGATTGTGGGGTGTAAACAGTCCTGGGACCCAACACTAGTCAATACCATTATAAACTGTTTTAAAGCAGTAGTGTAGATCCTGCCTGAGTCAGAGAAACTGGCCTTGGGAAAAGATAGCTCCAAAGAGGCTCAAATCAAAAGAAAACATGTTCCAAAAGAGAAAATAGGACTCTTCTTCTCTCAAATGGGAGACAAGAACCAGGCTGGGTCTGCTTCTCAGACTTCAGGCAGCAAAACTCTTTGCCCTCAAGGAAAGCCAAGCCTGCTTATGAACTCAAGTTCCACGTAGTAGAGCAGAAAGGGAGTCTGGAACTGGCAATGGTTAACATGTGTCAACCATCCTGGCCTGGCGAAAGGTGAGCACAAAGGGTTGCCAATACATTTTCAGAAACTTTTGCGTGACAGAGGTTTTTATTTTTCTTTTTTATGTTAACTGCCCTTTCTCCCTCAATCTTTAATCAATGTTCCTGAAATTTTCAGGTTATGTAACATAGGCATTTCTTTCTGGCATATCTAAATTTCAGGAAGATTGGTGAAGAAATCCCGACGTTATGAATGTTAGAATAACCAACCCCTAAATACTCCTTTATAATGGTAGGATGTGTTTTTTCCTGTTGAACAACTAAGGGCACACAGCTATATATATATTCTTTTATACCTTTATCACTCTGTACCTAGAGTCACCATCATCTGGGCACGCCATACATCTGAAGAAGTTTTTTATTAGTATTATTCCCAAATGCTCAGTCCACAATAAATTCATCTTTAATAAATTACTGATTTATTTCATGCACATGGGTGAGGAATAATAACAACAATTCTCATTTGTTAAGATTTCCCATCAATATATCAATGTATGAAACATCAAAGGTGTTTCATGTTTGTCAGGCCTCAGCTTCGAGATATATTTTTATATATATAGGTATATATTTTATAACTTTATCCCTATGTACCTATAATCACCACCATCTGAGCACACCGTGCATCTCAAGAAGCTATTTTTTCTTCCCAAAAATTCATTCCACAATGAATACATTTTAAAGAATTAGTATTTAAGCAGCCAGAGGATGCTTTGCATATGCATGTTCATCACTCCACATCAACAGGGATGGTATAGCTGCATCCTCCATTATAGATCTTCCCTTGAGGAAGGGGCTGGGTTAGATGCTAAGATCGCATAGATCAGGAGTTGGATCTCATTCAGCTCAGGGCAGAATTCAGTTTTGGAGAAGCTCTCGGTGGGCAAGGCTCTGTCATGCCTACTCCAGAGTCCTTCTTTATCATCATAGGATGAAGGGGAAGAGCCAAATCCAACAGAGGCTGGGGAAGGGACTAGCTGCCAAGTGGAACAGGACCCTTATTTTCAGAAAGCAGGCAAGACCTGGCTGATGCCCCTTTAAGAGACTCTGACAGTGAGGAAGGGGATGACAAGGCTCCTCCAACCCCAGCTCAGCACAGGTTCCTGAAAGTAAGAGATCAGGGTCAGCAGGCTACCAGAGCAGGAAGTTACAGGGATGATTGCCAGCACCTGGTGTCAGGTTATGATTTATAAGGTCCAGAACAGTCTAGCAAGGGTTACTGGAAACAACCTGCATCTTTCCATGATCGGTCACTCCAGCTCTCCCTGCATCTGAACTCCCTTGCTGTGTTATGACCTCTGAGCATCGTGCTTTAAACTCTGCCGAGAAGATATTGAAAACTAGAGCTGCCGCATCTCTGGCCTGGCTCCACAATTCGCAGCGATAAATCTTCATTCCAGCCAGCAAACATGCTCCGGCTTCAGGCATTGAGCAGAGGGTTGGACTCGATGGCCTTATAGGCCTTTACCAATTCTCCTATTCTATGATTCTAAGGCCAAATGGGAACAGGGCCAAAACAGGGAAAGGCCAATATACCAAAACTTTCAGCATATTTTGCCTTGATGTTCTTCCTGCCAGTAACTAAGCCTCAAAGAGCTATTTCAACCTTTGACCATGAGTGGAAAACACATACAAGCAGGATCAGTGGTTGGAGGAAAGGGCTGGGCCTAGGGGAAAGGGGCGTGGCCATCCCAGAAAGCAAACAGGGCCAAAAAAGGATAGGCCAAAATACCAAAACGATGGTCTCACTGCTGGTCACTAAGCCCTCAAAAGGTATTTCAACCTTTTAGCCTGATGGGGAAATGGACAAAAGCCGGGGAAAAACTGAAATGTCAATGGTTGGAGGAAAAAGGTGGGTCTAGGTGAAGGGGACATAGCCATCTTGAAAATCACCCAGGCCAGAAGTTCCAACACCTCTAAAATAGATGAAACGCTATGAACACAATCAATGGAGCAACATTGCTTTGGAAACACAATGGGGTTTATGAACATCATAAGAAAGCTCATCTAACTGCTTCATCATATGAGTGTGGTGATGTGGCACAGCTGGAGGAAACCAGCAGGAAAAACCCGTGGGTCAACCCATGAATGCAAAACAAATTGGGCACCCCATGGCCCTCCGTTGAGTAGGCTGACCAGATAAAATCCAGGAAAGGGCTGATGTAACTTTAACAGTTGTAGAGAAAAGGGAATTTCAGCCAGGGTCATTTGTATGCAATTAGTTCCTGGTGAAATTCCCTCTTCATCACAACAGTTAAAGGTGCAGGGGCCCTGCCTTCTTTTGTATATGGTCACTCTAGTATAGTGCCTGCACCTTTAACTGTTGTGATGAAGACGGAATTTCACCAGGAATTAATTGCATATGAATGACACTACTAGAAATACCCTTTTCTCTACAACTGTTAAAATTACATGAGCCCTGACCTGGATTTTATCTGGTCACCCTACCATTGAGCAAAGAGAGAAACAGATTTCCCAGCGACAGACATGCCTAGCTAAGTATCAACTGCATATGATACTTCTGATCCTCTTCAGCCCAAACCTCCTGATGTCTTCCCCCCAGTGGTGATTAGCTAATATTGTTCTGCTACATACTGACATTTAGGCTGCAATACTATACTCAGTTCCTTGGGAATAAATCCTATTGAACTCAATGGGATTTGCTTTTGAGTAGATGTGTATAAATGGCATTGACTTGTGCTGTTGCACTTTTTCTAACCAACAACTCTGACTGCTGCTGCGGAGAACATTCAGTAGAGCAGAACTATGCTCCCTCCACCATGATGTGACCTCAACTATGCGTTGCTTCACTTCTAGACAGTTGGTGAGCCTTGGCCATCTCTCCTTCAATGAAGTTGTCACATTGTCTTCAACCCAATGTCTACTGTGAATAGTGGTGCAGTTGTTTAATTTTCGACGCTGAACTTAATGGCCTGACACTCACCAACCCCTCTCTTTAGATGGCCATGTTCATTATTTCGCTACTTTCAAAATGTACTCAGCCAGCCCTGCTACTTTTGGGAGCCCTCCTGCTCATTCTGCTCAGTGGCGCCCTCGAACTGTGCTCCAAAGTCCTTTCCTGAGGACACCACATCTGGGGACATACTTGCCACTCTCTTCTGGTCTTCTGTTTCACCTGCACTTCCTGGCCTTTCTCCATGGACCTCTCCTTTAAAGTGAAGCACATCTGTAAGTGAAGGAAAGGTCAATTGCAACCACACAACTGAATTCACTCCACATGATCTAAGGGATGTCACCCTCCCCGGGACATCACTCTCCTCCACAGCCACCCTAATAGTTAGATTGAGCCACATTCCCACATTCTCACTTCTGCCCACACCATCAGGTTTTCTGGCTGTCAGAAGAGAAGTCGCATTGCTGACCCACCTGGTTTTTCTTTTGCCCAACACCCCAGAGGTTTCCACAAATGTAGCTCTCCAATCACAGAGGTACAGAACAGAGAGATCTCTGTGTCTGATTCTCACTAATTACTTAGAAGTGTGGTGTAGTGGCTAGAGTGTTGGACTGGGAGTTGGGAGATCTGGGTTCTTGTCCCCTCTTGGCCATGGAAGCTCACTGGGTGACTCTTAGTCACAGACTCTCAGCCCAACCTACCTCACAGGGTTGTTGTGAGGATAAAATGGAAAGGAGGAGGAGGAAGATTATGTACACCACCTTGGCTTCCTTAAGGAGGATAAAAGGAGGGATATAAATTAAATCATAAATAAATAATACGTAAATTGGGAGTACCAAGAGAACCCTGTTCTACTAGGATGACCATATGACAGGAAAAGCCCAGATTTGTCAGGATATTTGCTAACAAATCTGGGAAGGGGAGGGGAATTATGAAATTTGATGAAAAATTCAGATTTTTCCCATCTTCCCCAGCCAAAGGGCAGCTCTACTTTAATGAGAATTAACGAAAATGCTTACAGTTACGCCCTTTTTAAAGGTAAAGAGATGACACTTGGCACCATGATAGCGTTAAGTAAGAGCTTTAGCCATGCCAAAGTTGAAGCATATCGGATCATCCGTTGATTTGTAGGATTTTTTTTTTGTTTGACCTTTTAAAATATTGTTTTTAACAAAATGGTCATTTTTAAAGGTAAAGAGATGAAATTTGGCACCATGATAGCTCTCGGATAGAGCTTTAGCCTTGACACGTTTGAAGCGAATCTCTTCATCTACTGATTTTTAGGGACTTTTTTTAAGTTTGAGGTTTTAAAGTTATTTTTTTAAAAAAATGCTGGAACAACATCCTTCAAACTCAGGTTATCAAACCTCCTTTTTAGGATATTGCACCTTCAGAACTTTCAGCCCTTGGCATCAAGGGTAGGCTGACCATATGAAAAGGAGGACAGGGCTCATGTAACTTTAACAGTTGCAGAGAAAAGGGAATTTCAGCCTGTGACATTTGTATGCAATTAGTACCTGGTGAAAACCCCTCTTCATCACAGCAATTAAAGTTGCATGCACTATACTAGAGTGACCAGATACAAAAGAAGCAGGGCCCCTGCAGCTTTAACTGTTGTAATGAAGAGGGAATCTCACCAGGTACGAATTGCATACAAATGACACCGGCTGAAATTCCCTTTTCTCTACAACTGTTAAAGTTACATGAGCCCTGTCCTCCTTTTCATATGGTCAGCCTAATCAAGGGAATCTCAAGTTTTCAGCTAAGAAGTGCTGGGCAATCAGGGCACCTTTCCTGTTGCAGATTTGGTGGACAGTTTGGCACCTGGAGCTCAGCAAAGGTGAGGCATCACGTGGGAAAAGAGAGGTCAGTCAAAGCAGCCCTCAGAGCAAAACAAAACAGGCCAGAGGACTTTTTCTCAGAGTTCCACATCATGGGCGATGACGGATCATCCTTAGAGAAAAACTCTCAAGACCAACAGTGAGGTGTCAGTCGAGAGCGAGAGAGGCTCTCATCTTTGCGGATGTCCTGTTGATACGGATTTTGGAACCTGGCATGTTGTTGTTCTGCTTTGCTACCGCTTCCCTTCCATTTCACTTTGTTCACTCATGAGTTAGGCTCTGTCTGCACGGCTGGCATGCAATACAGAATGTTTGAAGTGTGTGTCAGAGAAAAATAGATAAATTTGTGGCTTGGGCTGGCTGGCATATCTCTTACAAACAGAGTTAGACTGAAGACACAACTCAGAGATAACTGTAGCTGAATCCTGAGAGGCTGGTATTCCACACAGAGCCTTTCAAGAGCATCTCAGAATCAAGTGTTGGTGCAGGTGTTGGCTGGTTGGTGGCTTTGGCTGGCATCAATTTCAGAGTTACAACTCAGAGATGGCTGTAGCTTAGCCCTGAGAAGCTGCCATGCCACACAGAGCCTTTTAAGAGCATCTCAGAGTCCAGTGTTGGTGCAGACAGAGGTGGCTGGCAGCAGAGTTTTTTTCAAAAACAAGAGTCACCACATGTGACCAAGCTATAAGCTGGAACCCTACCCCCCCCCTTCCAGCCACAGGGTATAAGTGCACAGCCTGGCTGGACTGTTGGGAGACTTTGGCAGAGAGAAAGGGGGGATTGTTTGAGGCTGGAAGCTGGAGACATCAGCTGGCTGGCAGAAGGCAGAGAGACGTTGAAGGCAACTCAGATTCACCTATAGCTTGGCCCGGAGAGGCTGGCTTGCCACCCAGAGTGTTTTAAGAGTGCATCAGAGTCAAGCAGGTGTGCAGGAGGAGAGGAGGTGGAGGCAGCTAGAGGCGGTGTTTTTTAAAGTAAGAGTCACCAGACATGACCAAACAATAAGCAATACCCCTGGCCACAAGTGTGTGGCCCGGCTGGACCACCGGGAGACTCTGGCAGAGGGAGATTATTTGAGGCTGGAGGCTTTGGTTTGGCTGCAATGACTTAGAAAGAGAGAGACAACAGATGCTGTACAGACAACCCAGAAACACCTGTTCTAACTTAGTCCTACGGTGCTGGAAGGCAATGCAAGGCATTAGAAAGAGGGTCTCAGAGTTGCATGTTTGTGCAGGAAGTAGACAGGAGTTCAAAATCTGTATGTGAGAACTGGTGTCAACGCGCAAGTCTTGAGAAGCTAATGTATATAAGTGAGAAGTGTGATTGGGCAAAGTAGTGTCTGCCCCCCATAACACCCACCCTAATGTTAGAATAGAGAAACTTGTGACAATCCTACACAAGGTTAAAAAAAATGAAATTTAAAAATAAAAAAGCCAGTCAGCCAGCTGGCAGCAAGCCGTGTTAAAAGCAGCAGCAGTTTGCAGCAGAGTGAGGCTACAGTCAGAAAAGATATTTGAGGGGTGCGGAGAATGCATCACACAGAGTATAGCAAAAGCTTCAAAGTACAGCAAAGGCTACAAAAGTAGGAGTACGTGAAGTTAATTTCAGATACGTTGTTCTTTATTTCAGTGATTTTAACATTAAGATGTTATGTAGAACTGATTTGTCTTCATTGTGTGCTGTGAAATCAGATATGTGACCAAGGCTATGTTCAAGTGGGCACACCCTCTTGTTGCTGAACATGCCCCCTGGGGCCAGACATGTCGGTGGGCATGCCCCCTTGGGAGCCGGCCATATTGTCCTTTTTGGTTTCCAAAATATGGTCACCCTATGGTTAAACCCCCCATTCATGCTTGCAGTTAGTGGTGTACGGATGATGTTGATCCATTCCGTCAGTGTTGTGTTGATTTTCAGATTCTAGGGCTAGTCAATATGTGTTGTTCATGCAGTTACAGACTGGGAAGGCTTTCAGTCCCATGGATTCAAGGCCTATGCCAGTCCATTCACTCCATAACCTTAATTCCACTCCCAGCCCTTTCATTCTCCTCATGTTAGAACTCTGACACTGGAGACACAACTCAAGAGATAGCTGTAGCTCAACCCTGAGAGGCTGGTATGCCACACAGAGCCTTTCAAGAGCATCTCCGAAACAAGTGTTGGTGCAGGTGTTGGCTGGTTGGAGGCTTTGGCTGGCATCAGTTTCTGAGTTACAACTCAGTGATGGCTGTAGCCCCCAGCCCTTTCATTCTCCTCATGTTAGAACTCTGACACTGGAGAGGGGAAGGCTGTGGAAGTTTCCATGGCAGCAAGGAGAGGGATTCTGAGGTTGAAGATCTGATCTTTCCTTTGATTCCTGTCAGTCTGCAGCATAGATGTGATACCCCCAAAACACCCTTGGGCTCCCTTAGTACTTCTCTCATCAGCCTTAAGAAGCGTTCTTTCCAATAGCCATCCTGCATAGCTTCTTACCTGAATCCACCAGGAGTATCACCAAGATGTAAAAAACCTTCATGGTGTAAAGAGGACCGTTCACTGGATTGTGCTACTATGAGAAGACTGTGCCACTAAAGACAGAATAGATCGTCTGAGAGGCAACAAAGATTTCAAGCCTTTAAAACCAACTAGGTGTCCAGGTTATCCAGCAGGCGGTTTGACCAGTTTGTGAAGCCAAAATAGATAAACGTAGATGAAAAGGGAAGATAATTTTGAACAAAATATTCCATTCCTTTTGATGATGCTGAAAACATTTGGATCATTGCTCCAAAGATCAAAGGGCAACTGTCCTCATTGGACACAGGCTCATCAGATATTGCTAAATGCCTGAGAGAAAAGTCTTGACTTGGCGCCGAAAAGATAACAATATTGGACCCAGGCGGGCCTCACGGAGATCTGCCGGAGGAGATATGACAAATTAGTAGTCTTTATGAATTTAAGACTGCTCTCTTCCGGAAGGCCTATCCAGTTGAATTTTAAGATGTTTTTAATGATTTATTGGTTTTTATTTGTTTTTAATATCTCATCTAATTTGTGGTCTGTGTTTTATATTTATTGTAGTTCCCCGCCTCAATCCGGAGGGAGAGGCGGGTTATAAATAAAATTATTATTATTATTATTATTATTATTATTATTATTACTATTATTATCGTTCCACAATTGGGGGGACCACCACTCGGAGGAGGGCCTTAGAAGTTGAACATAGTGTTCGGGTAGATTCGTGCTGGGAGAGGCGTTCCATCAGGTATTGTGGTCCCAAGCCATGTAAAGCTTTATAGCTTAAAAGCAGCACCTTGAATTGGGCTCGAAAACATACAGGCAGCCAATGCAAGTGGGCCGGAGTAGGTCTTATATGCTCAAACCTTCTGGTCCCAGTTATCAATCTGGCCATTGCATTTTGCACATGCTGCAGCTTCCAAACCATCTTCAAAGGCAGCCCCAGATAGAGTGCATTGCAGTAATCTAACTTGGAGGTTACCAGAGCATGGACAACTGATGCCAGGTTATTCCTGTACAGATAGGAGTGTTGCTGGACCACCAACCAAACTTAGTAGAAGGCACTCCATGCCACTGAGGCCACCTGAGCCTCAAGTGGCAGAGATGGTTCTAGAAGAACCCCCAAGCTACAAACCTGCTCCTTAAAGGGGAGAGCAACCCCATCCAGAACAAGCTGAAGACCCTCCATCCAGTCAGCAGAACCACCCACTAACAGCGTTCCAGTCTTGTCTGGATTGAGTTTCAGTTTATTAGCCCTCATCCAGTCCATTGTCGCAGCCAGGCACTGGTTCAGCACATCCACAGCCTCATCAGATGAAGATGAAAAGGAGAAATAGAGCTGCGTGTCATCAGCGTACTGATGACAACGCACTCCAAAACTCCGGATGACTGCACTCAACGGTTTCATGTAGATGTTGAACAGCATGGGGGACAAAACTGACCCCTGCGGAACCCCATACTGGAGAATCCCTGAGCCGAGCAATGTTCCCCAAGCACCAACTTCTGGAGCCGACCCCCCAAGTAGGAGCGGAACCACTGCAATGCAGTGCCTCCCACTCCCAACTCAGCCAGTCATGCCAGAAGGATACCATCGTCGATGGTATCGAAAGCCGCTGAGAGATCAAGGAGAATGAACAGAGTCACACTCCTCCAGTCTTTCTCCCTACATAGGTCATAATACAGGGCGACCAAGGCTGTTTCTGTGCCAAAGCCAGGCCTGAAACCTGACTGAAATGGATCCAGATAATCGGTCTCATCCAAGAGTGCCTGGAGCTGGATCGCAACCACCCACTCCAGGACCTTGCCCAGGAATGGAACATTTGCCACTGGCCTGTAGTTATTAAGATTTTTAGGGTCCAAGGAAGATTTCTTTAGGAGTGGTCTCACTGCCGCCTCTTTCAGGAGGCCTGGGACCACTCCCTCTTGCAAAGAGGCATTAATCACTTCCCTGGCCCAGCCAGTTGTTCCATCCCTGCTAGCTTTTATTAGCCAAGAGGGGCAAGGATCCAATATGTAAGTAGTTGCACGAACCTGTCCAAGCACCTTGTCAACATCCTCGAGCTGCACCAACTGAAACTCATCCAAGAAAACAGGACAAGCCTGTGCTCTGGATACCTCACTAGATTCATCTGCTATAACACTGGAGTCTAAGTCCTGATGGATGCCAAAGATTTTATTCTGGAAGTGCCCAGCAAGTGTATTACAGCAGGCCTCAGATGGTTCTACCATGTCCTTGGGCCGGCATGTAAAAGCCCCTGGACAGCAGGTTGATGATTGAATAGTGGCAGCAAAGTATTGTTTTTTGGCTGCCCTCACAGCCCCTGAATACAGCCTACCATAGGCACTTACCAGTGTTTGATTGCATCCATCAGGATTTCGTCTCCATCTGCCCTCAAGCCATCTCCTGTTTTGTTTCATCTCTCTCAGCTCCAGGGTATAGAACAGAGCCATACGAGCTCTACACAGGAGAGGGTGCTCAGGAGCAATCGTGTCAATCACTTGGGTCATTTCTGCATTCCACAGATCAACCAGGGTTTCGACAGGAGAGCCAGCCCTATCAGCCGGAAAACTCCCCAGAGCCCTCTCGTGGCCTAGTGTTTCAATAGAGCGGCAGGTGATGACATCCCACGATCCTTACCTGGTGGGGCTGTCCGCTTCCATCGACGGGCGCCTGCTGGCGCCTGCCAATGGAAGTGGCGGTGGGCGCCAGCAGGCACCCGCCAATCCTCCAATCTTTTCTGAACCGGATCGGGTCCTTCCGGACCGGTTCAGGAAAGATTGGATGATCCAAAGGGATGATCAGAAATCGGAAAATTGTATCCGATTTCCCCTGGATCGAGTCCGTGGATCAGACCCGATCCACGGACCCGATCCAATGCACACCCCTAATAAGAACATCCCTAGAGAACATCTATGTATTTGTGGTGGTCATGTGGTTGAAGATACTATACACTACGTGTTACATTGTAAGTTATATAAAATCCCAAGAGACAAATTCTTAATGAGATGTCCAGCACCAGTAACTATCTTTAATGATATGGATAAAATTATATATTTAAGTCAAGTACATCTAAGTTCATTATGTTAAACACAGCTAGATTTGCAGTAAAAGCAGCCCAACTCAGAATAGTCTTAGAGGTCCCTGCAATTATATATTCTTGTACAGAATTGTGTGTTTGTATATAATATAGTGAATTTTAACTTTGTGATAGAATGTTTTACTATTAATATACTGTATTGTACTGAATGGTGCTTGTTGTTCGTTGCTCTGGCTATAACCTGCACTTGGTTGCCTAATGAATATGTATGTATGCATTGGTTTGAAAGGATCTGGAAGTGCAGCTTTGCTGAACCAAAGCTAATCTAGTTCTCATCAATTCCGAGATGAGCCTCCCATGCACAGGATCTTGAGCTCTAAGGAGGACATTTGGATTATAAATGCCATGAATCATTTTAAAACTCATTTAAAAGAACATATGATGTTTGCACCATGTCCTCAATTTCAACATGTTAGCTTTCATTCCAAATCCTATGGTTCCCTTCCAGTGAGATTCATCACTATTGCATTGTTTTCGGAATAACGAGCTCAACACCATGTGACTTCCTTTGAAAGTCACAACCTTTCATTATTATAAATTGCCTGCAGCGATTTCTTCCTCCTCAGTTCCAAGAGACCGACTTGCTGGCCCCATAACTAGGAGAGAAACCGCTCGGTATCGACAGCACATTTACATCGACACCAAAGCAGGGATGGTGGGTGGGTTGTGTGAATGCACAGATGACCACTCAAAGAACTACGGTTACAGGGAAGCAACCTGCATTTCTTCTTCGTGGTCTCTGTGCATCACGCATATGGGCGATTAACAAGCTCAATTGCTGGTGGAGGGTAGGTGTAGATCAATGTTCCCTGGCAAGACAAACAAATTGCCTGCATTTCATGCAGTCTTGTTCCCCTTAAACTGTTCAGGGGCTAAGAAGAAATCTCATCACATCAAAAGCCGTGTTGCATCAGATCAAGGGACAACCTTTTCCAGCATCCTCTTTCCTAAGAAGTTACCAAACTCCCACAAGCAGGGTGGGGGTGGCAATACAGCTCCATTATCATTTGCCTGCAAAGCACTGATTCAGAGGAGTGCTCCATTTGGCTAGTTGTTACTGAGAGCCTATAGTTAGACAGTTCATTCAGGAAAGGATAATCAATCTATCAATCAATCAGAATAGCTTCCCCTTTTCTCCTGTAATTTTAAATGAGTGTGTGTAACCCGTATGGCTACTATGAATGATGAAGACAACTGAAAATATATTCAACCATTCAAATCAAAGTTTATTGTATTTCATGAATACACCAGAATCAAACACATTTTGACAAAAAAAAAATTATACTGTATAGATTGAAATAAATCATACATTCATAGAATAGTAGAGTTGGGAGGGCCTATAAGGCCATCAAGTTCAACCCCCTGCTGAATGCAGGAATCCACCTTAAAGCATACCTGACAGATGGTTGTCCAGCTGCCTCTTGAAGGCCTCTAGTGTGGGAGAGCCCACGACTTCCCAAAGTAATTAGTTCCATTGTCATATTGCTCTAACAGTCAGGAAGTTTTTTCCTGATGTCCAGCCGGGATCTGGCTTCCTGTAACTTGAGTCCAATATTCCGTATCCTGCACTCTGGGATGATCGAGGAGAAAGCCTGGCCCTCCTCTGTGTGACAACCTTTCAAGTATTTGAAGAGTGCTATCATGTCTCCCCTCAGTCTTCTCTTCTCCAGGCTAAGTATGCCCAGTTCTTTCAGTCTCTCCTCATAGGGCTTTGTTTCCAGACCCCTGATCCTCCAGCTTGTCTGCATCCCTCTTGAAGTGTGGTGCCCAGAACTGGACACAATACTCAAGGTGAGGCCTAACCAGTGCCAAATAAAGGGGAACCAGTACCTCACATGATTTGGAAGCTATACTTCTATTAATGCAACCCAAAGTAGTATTTGCTTTCTTTGCAGGCACATCACACTGTTGGCTCATATTCGGCTTCTGATCTACAACAAGATCCTTTTTGCTTGTAGGATTACTGAGCCATGTATCCCCCATCTTGTAACTGTGCATTTGGTCTTTTTTTCCTAGGTCACTGGTGCGAGCAGCATGAGGTGGCAAAAAAGAAGAGGAGCGGTGGCGCGGCTAGGTGAAGGAGTGCGCGCTACACCAAGCCACCAGCCGGTGGCTTCAGATTTCGACCCAGTCCTCCTGATATCCAGAAGCTGCTGCAGCTGCTTTAAGCTCCAAGGCCTGGGTAGGAAGGGAAAGGACACAACTGGGGGATGAGGGAAACAACCCCCCCCCCACTCATCCCTCACCTCTTTTGAAGTAGGCCTGGGCCAAGGAAAAGTGCCAAACCAGCTCCTGCTGGGACGCTTGCTGCTGTGGCGTAAGTCCTATTTTTTCTGAGTACAGCCAGGCCAACAAGAGCTGCACCCCCCCCTCTCCTCTAGCACTCGATAAAAGATGCATGCAGGCAGGCTGTGGACAGCTTGGGCTATAGGCCTGATTCTGCTGTGAGTCTCTGCTCCCCTCCCCTCTTCCATTATTCCATATTTGGGCATGGTTTGCACACAGGGTGTAGAATAGAAGACCCAGGGGGCTGGGGCTCAATTATTGTTATATTATTATTGCTATTATTATTTAATCCCGAATTCATACTGCCCATAGCTGAAGCTCTTTGTGTGGTTTATATAGTTATAACACTGATCATTAATAAAATCGATACACAAAGCCTTAAATCATAGCAAACGCGACTCCTTGTAGGCTGCGACCTAACATGGGGTGGCTAGTGCCTCCATAGTCCATGGGGGGGGGGGGCTTTTGGCATCCGCCCAGCTACATGCAGTGGGCCTACTCAGTTTAGGATCCCTGATCTCCAGGCTGCGGCCTAACTATGAGTGGCAGGGGTGGCTGGTGCCTCCTAACATCTCTGAGCAGTGGGCCTTTCTGCCCTCGGGCATACAATAGCACTAGAAGTCCACAGCCAACTTCTAATAGCAAGGGGAGTCTGGCTCCGCCAAATACAGTGGGGCAGATGATTCTCTAGCTGCTGGCATTTATCCCCTGTGGTTTTGCTGCCAGTCATTGTGGCAATATCAATTATTCAGGGCATGCTCCGGTAGCATACAGTGTAGCCTAGGTACTAGGCTGTTCTGGTCAGCGCTTGGAGGGGAGACCACCTAGGCAATCCATGTAGCTGCCTTGAGTTACAAGATGAAAGAAATGTGGGATATAAATACACCAATTAAATTGGTATGATTCTGTGTCAGGCAGTTTACTTGATCTTCTTACACCTGTGTTACTAGGAGGCCTTCAAGAGGCAGCTGGATAGCCATCTGTCAGGGATGCTTGAGGCTGGATTCCTGCACTGAGCAGGGGGTTGGACTCGATGGCCTTTCAGCCGCTTCCAATTCTACTATTCTTTGATTCTATTATTTCCAATGGGTCGGGAAACCGCCAGCCTCGTCTATTCAAGGCAAGCACCGACATCAATGATTTTCCTGAGATGAGGAAAGAAGGCCATGGGGAGCCCGGCAAAGCTGCCACCAGGGGGTGTGGATGTTGTGGTGCTGGAGGGAATGGTTGTCACCCCCACCCGTGATTACATGTAAGGAGCAGACATAACCTATTGGATGGGGGTACCTGGGCAGTATATCCAAAAGAGTTGAGGGGCCTGAGCTCAATGTCTTAGGCATACATTACACTCTGCAACTCCAAGTTCATCCCCCTCCCCCCCAGCTTCAGGTAAGGCTCAGTAGGTATCCTGCGTGAACACCTCAAGGGGTGCTGCCAATTACTGTCAGAAATTTTGGGCTCAAAGGACCTATGGCTTATTCAGACATGATGTGGAAGGATGTCTGTGTGGTAGCCTGGCAGAGCTCCCACCAGTGGGCACGGACACTGCAGTGATAGTATAGGAAATGGTCACCTGGGCAAGTAGAAGGCCGTTCTCTGAAGTGCCATACGTGGCACCTACCATAGGCATGGCTGCCCACATTTTTGTGGGAAATAGCAGAAATTTACCCCCATGATGACATATAAGGAGTGGACAGAGCCCAGGGGAACAGGGTGCCAAGGCAGTATAGCCAGACTCAGGGAGTTTAAATTCCCTTTGCGAGGTAAACGTTCTTTTGTTTTAACTCAAATAGTTGTTGTTTTTCTGGCAGGAGCAGTTTTTCATATATGGCTGGATAGTTATGTATTTCTCTGCTTTTACATTCAAGTAGGGTTTTCACCTCATATCACGGATGATTCTACTACGTTGCTTTGGGGAACCGATGGCCTATGTCAAGAAGTTCTTGCTCCTGGCCCACTGGGACGCTGTGGAAGCTTCACGATTTCTGCGCGCATGACTGCGACAATTAGGGTAACACAACCGTTCTCAGGTAACAGTTCCCCGCGATACCAATTCATCACATTCCAGTTCTGGGAATACTAAACACTGTAATCTAGGATCAAGAGGTCTAGTCAGGCCATGCCTAAGCGTGCAACCATATGGGTAAAGCATACTTTGCTGAGCTGGAGGGAGAGCTTCCTGCGCACTTTTTAGAAAGGAGCTTTGATTGAGATGATAGGCCAACATACAATTGTTGGGCAGACTTGGCAAGAGTTATGAGCATCTCCGGCTTGCCTGAAATCTTGATTGTGTAGCCCGTTCATTCCCAGGCTCAATTTGAAGGAGAATAACATCCACTGAGCCCCGAGTAGGACCCGGAGAAAATTCATAGCGAAATTTGGGTGACTTAATCATGCCGCACAAGCTTTTCTTGGCCTTCTGTACCATCGAGAGTTGTTGCAGCCACAGCTGGGGCTAGGATAACATTGGCCAGATGGAGTACCCGCCTCACTGTTGCGGCATTGCAAGTAATCATTGGCAAGTCGTCTTAGCGTAAAGGCATCTTGCTGGCCAGATTGCGCAGACGATAGGTGTCATGACTCTCTAAGTTCTAACGTATGGGGAGGACAATAAAGAGACCCCTTTGAGGGAAAATACAATCCTTTATTATACAAAAGACGATCCTCCTCTCTCCTCCAGGAAGTAAGAGGAAACAAACTTAGCAACAGGTCCTTTTGCCCAGAGGCTTGTTAGATAAGCAAGCTATTCAGTTGAGTTAACTGAGAGAGAAAAGAAAGCAGAGTCACATAATTAAGACGAATTAGCCTGTAGGGCTTTGTTCGCTAGCCTCTCTGAGCGGCGGGCGGTTTTAAGTTTGAAATCCTTTCTCTTTAACTTTCTCAGAGCAACAGCATCTTGGAGTCTCTTTCTCTCAGACGAGAAAGTATTCCCTCCTTGGTTAGGAGCGTCTCCTTGGGAATTATCTCCCGCGTCCGCTGTGGGAAAGTGTTCTCCTTCTGGCACCAACTCATTTAAAAGAACAGCCTAGACTTGGCTGACTGCAGTAAGTTCTTCCCAGAGGACCTGAGCGTGCGGGGTGGATTGTATGGGAGAAGGCAATCCCGCAGGTAACCTGGACCCAAACCATGTAGGGCTTTAAAGGTAATAACTAGGGGTGTGCACGGACCCCCCGGATCGGATCGGGACCCGGATCGGGACCTCCAATTTTGTCACGGATCGGATCGGACAAAATCGGAGGCCCCCCGGACTGGATCGAGTCCGATCCCGATCCAAAAATCGTAAATTTTTGGATCGGCCGCCATTTTTTCCCCATAGACTTGCATTGCAATGCAAGTCTATGAGGAAAAAATGGTGGCGGGTGGGTGAGGGGGGGCCTAACTCCCTCCCCCCCGGGGCCGTCCGCTGTGGATGGCCCCGGCAGATAAGCCCCCTCCCCCGCACTCCCTACCCCCCCTGGGGCCGTCTGCTTCCATCCGCGGGTGCCCGCGGGCGCCCGCGGATAGAAGTGGAAGGCTCCGGGGGGGGGTAAGCCCCCTTCCCCGCCACTGCTTACCTTTTAGGGACGCCCGCTCCCGTCCGGTGCCGGCGGCTACCGCCAGCGGGCTTTGCGGCCTGCTCTAGAGTAGCGCGCCGGGTGATCACCCGGTGTGCCACCCTGGAGCAGGCCGCGGAGCCCGCTGGTAGTAGCCGCTGGCGCTGGATGGGCGTCCCTAAAAGGTAAGCGCCCCCCTCCTCCCCTCCGCGCGCCCCCTCCTCACCTTTCCGGGACGTTCGCTCCCGTCCGGCGCCGGCGGCTACCGCCAGAGGGCTTTGCGGCTTGCTCTAGAGTAGCGCGCCGGGTGATCACCCGGCGTGCCACCCTGGAGCAGGCCGCGGAGCCCGCTGGTAGTAGCCGCCGGTGCCGGACGGGAGCGGACGGCCCGGAAAAGTAAGGGCCCCCCTCCTCCCCTCCGCGCGCCCCCTTCTCCCCTCCGCACGCCCCCTGCTTACCTTTCCGGGCCGTCCGCTCCCGTCCGGCGCCGGCGGCTACTACCAGCGGGCTCCGCAGCCTGCTCTAGAGTAGCACGCCGGGTGATGTCATCACCCGGTGCGCCACCCTGGAGCAGGCCGCAGAGCCCGCTGGTAGTAGCCGCCGGCGCCGGATGGGAGTGGACGTCCCTCAAAGGTAAGCGCCCCCCTCCTCCCCTCCGCCCCCCCCCCGCTGTCCACTTTCATCGGCGGGCGCCCAGCGGTGGGCGGCAGCGGGCGCCCGCCGATCCGCCGAACCGGTTCGGAGCCTTTTCGGATCAGTTCGGACTGGATCGGCCAATCCAGCTGTTGGATCGGAAATCGGATAATTTATCCGATTTCCCACTGGACCTGACTCGGATCGTGGATCGGGTCCGATCCAGTGCACATCCCTAGTAATAACCAACACTTTATACTTCGCCTGGAAACTAATTGGCAGCCAGTGGAGCGATTTTAAAGCTGGCGTAATATGGTCACCCCTAGATGTACCAGTGACCAACCTGGCTGCCATATTTTGAACTAGTTGAAGTTTCCAGACTAGGCATAGAGGTAGCCCTATGTACAGCGCATTGCAGAAGTTGAGCTTCGAAGTTACCAGCGCGTGCACCACCATCTTTAAAACAGAGTACTTTGGTCTTGCCAGATCCCCAGTGCGAGCTAGGTGGATTGGCAGGTACCCATGTGGGCAGCGGCCCAGAATTGCGATGCTATCATGCTCAATGCAAGTAGGGCATGGATCACGCGTGCGTTTACTGATGGGCATGTACCCACATTGGGTGTGCCATGAAACATTTAACAGAAAGTAGGAAATCTAATGACTTATTTCTGACCCAGCGTAGTACTTGTCAGGTACTGTAAAATACACAGACTTAACAGGGGGCAAGGAGCAAGCCCAGCAACAGGTCAAAGGCAATTTCTACAAGAATTGCTCAAACAGGGATTTGGTCTTGCATTCTGCCCAAAATAAATTGGAGGGCTGGCAATGACAATAGAGCCTTGGAGAAGGCTAGGAGGAGAGTACATAGTGAAATATTTAATCAATTGAATAGTTCTGGGGACTTTAGTATTAAACACCCAGTGATTATTAGCACACGGAGGTAGCTTTGTAGATAGGACGGCGTCCACCTGTCAGACTGGAAATTATTTAATTTATAAGATCTGTGTGAAGGTGTGATGGAGGCTATTAGGCTTAGGTGGGGGGGCGAATAAGCAAGTGGTTTTTCGCACCCTGTGGCAGGTGTGCGGGCATCGGGAGCAAGTACAGGTTTTGGTGAGCATTCTTAGGCACTGTTGTAGTGATTGATGACACCTGAGGCCCTCACCTGGGAGTCCTGCGGCACCAGATGTGGGGATACGGGTTACCTCTGAGGCCAACCTTATTCACCCACTCTGAGTTGTGCAACCTGGGAGGAGGTGACATAGGAAGGCCTACCTACCCCAAATGGGGAATCCTGGGAGGTGTCGACGCACCAGCGACACCTACCAGGATATGAATGGCTTGCCCAATCCCAATTATGGCCAAGACGTTGGCCAAAGACAGGATGCCCGCTTAGGCCTCCATCTACCTTGATATGTTAATAAATGTGGCCCTGTTTCAATCCAATTTATCGTGTCATCTCTTTATTCTCGCCGTCCATACCTGCAAAAGGGAATTTCAGCCAGTGTCATTTGTATGCAATTAGTTCCTGGTGAAATCCCCTCCTCATCACAACAGTTACAGTTGCAGGGGCCCGGCCTTCTTTTGTAGATGGTCACTCTAGTATAGTGCCTGCACCTTTAACAGTTGTGATGAAGAGGGAATATCACCAGGAACTAATTGCTAGGGATGTGCACTGGATCGGACCCGATCCACGATCCGAGTCCGGTCCAGTGGGAAATCGGATAAATTATCCGATTTCCGATCCAACAGCTGGATCCGCCGATCCAGTCCAAACCGATCCGAAAAGGGTCCGAACCGGTTCGGCGGATCGGCGGATCGGCGGGCGCCCACTGGCGCCCACCGCCGCTTCCATTGGTGGCCGCCAGCGGGCGCCCGCCGATGAAAGTGGACAGCGGGGGGGAGGAGGAGGGGGGCCCTTACCTTCTCAGCATGTCCGCTCCCGTCCGGCGCCGGCGGCTACTACCAGCGGGCTCCGCGGCCTGCTCCAGGGTGGCGCGCCGGGTAATGTCATCACCCGGCGCGCTACTCGAGAGCAGGCCGTGGAGCCTGCTGGTAGTAGCCGCCGGCGCCGGACGGGAGCGGACGGGCCGGGAAGGTAAGCAGGGGGTGCGTGGAGGGGAGGAGGGAGCACGCGGAGGGGGGGAGGGGGGCCCTTACCTTTCCGGCCTGTCCGCTCCAGTCCGGAGCCGGCGGCTACTACCAGCGGGCTCCGCGGCCTGCTCCAGGGTGGCGCGCCGGGTGATCACCCGGCGCGCTACTCGAGAGCAAGCCGCAAAGCCCGCTGGCGGTAGCCGCCGGCACCGGACGGGAGCGGGCATCCCTAAAAGGTAAGCAGTGGCGGGGAAGGGGGCTTACCCCCCCCGGAGCCGTCCGCTTCTATCCGCTGGCGCCCACGGGCGCCAGCGGATGGAAGCGGACGGCCCCAGGGGGGGTAGGGAGCGCGGGGGAGGGGGCTTTCCTGCCGGGGCCGTCCACAGCGGATGGCCCCGGGGGGGAGGGAGTTAGGCCCCCCCTCACCCACCCGCCGCCATTTTTTCCTCATAGACTTGCATTGCAATGCAAGTCTATGGGGGGGGAAATGGCGGCCGATCCAAAAATTTCCGATTTTTGGATCGGGATCGTACTCGATCCGGTCCGGGGGGCCTCCGATTTTGTCCGAACCGATCCGTGACAAAATTGAAGTTCCCGATCCGGGTCCCGATCCGATCCGATCCGGGGGGTCCGTGCACACCCCTACTAATTGCATACAAATAACACTGGCTGAAATTCCCTTTTCGCTACAACTGTTAAAGTTACATGAGCCCTGACCTGGATTTTATCTGGTAACTGTACACTTATCTCATGACATAATAAATGCTCCACTCAAACTAGGCATCTACCTGCCATTCCCTCTCTAAAACAGTAGCAAACCCTAGGGTGACCATATGAAAAGGAGGACAGGGCTCCCGTATCTTTAACAGTTGTATTGAAGAGGGAATTTCAGCAGGTGTAATTTGTAGGCATGCAGCCCCTGGTGAAATTCCCTCTTTGTCACAACAGTTAAAGATGCAGGAGCCCTGCCCTCTTTTGTATCTGATCACTCTAATAAAGCTCCTGCATCTTTAACTGTTGTGATGATGAGGGGATTTCTCCAGGTGCTGCATGCATACAAATGACACCTGCTGAAATTCCCATATTTACATAACTGTTAAAGATACAGGAGCCCTGTCCTCCTTTCCATATGGTCACCCTAGCAAAACCATCTCCTCTAGAGCACAATTGCTATAGTTATGGAGCGCATGAATGCACTGTCTTCCAAACAGTTCCAAAAATATACATCCTTGCACTATGCATAAGGTGTTGGCCACCTCAGCACTCTAGCTATCTGCCCTGAAATATTTCTGACCTGAAAAAATGGCTTTGTTTTTTTTACACTCTCTTGCTTCATGCTTCTTAGCCAACATACCAGGGAGGGCTCCAGTGATTAAAAAAAGAAATGAACTGGAGGTATGGTACACTGTGTGTCTCACTATAATTAAGAGCCTATCGACACATGCAGGATACAACACTTTGAAAACGTTTTGAAAACTGTATATGGAGTGTGTCCTGGGCCCCAACAGTTCTCAAAACTGTTATAAACCGTTTTAAACCATTTTAAAGCAGGAGTGTAGATAGGCTCTAAGCTTCAGATCCCCCAATGCACAACATGGGGGTAACCATGGCCTACCTCAGACAGCAGTTGTGCAAGCCAATTCAGTGAGTGTTGTTGTAAAGCATTTTGCAAATACTAAGTGGTTAGCATGATCTTGGGAATGTGGAAAGGGTCTATATCATAGTGGCACTTAAGACAGGAAGATCTGGTTTACCATTGTTGCCACAACAGGATGTATCAGGATGCAAAGATAAAGCACTCAGTGGAACATTGTATGCCTACAGTCCTTTGTCATTAGCCATGCTGGCTGTGTCTGATGAGACTTTTAGTCCAAAGGACCCCAGGTTGCCTATTTTCAGAACTTTAAAAATGGAACTGATCTATAGGCCCTATGCGTGTGTTAAGTGGTTAAATTTAAAGCATGGAAAACCAGTGTTCTCAACGAGGATGAACAGGAGTCCGGAAACGAAGCCCTATGAGGAGAGACTGAAAGAATTGGGCATATTTAGCCTTGACAAGAGAAGACTGAGAGGAGATATGATAGCACTCTTCAAATACTTGAAAGGTTGTCACACAGAGAAGGCTAAGATCTTTTTTCGATCACCCCAGAGTGCAGGACGCGGAATAATGGGCTCAAGTTTCAGGAAGCCAGATTCCAGATGGACATCAAGAATATTTCCTGACTATTAGAGCGATATGACAATGGATCCCATGACCTAGGGAGGTCGTGGGCTCTCCCACCCTAGAGGCATTCAAGAGGCAGCTGGACAGCCATCTGTCAGGTATGCTTTAAGGTAGATTCCTGCCTTGAGCAGGGGATCGGATTTAACGGCCTTAGAAGCCCCTTCCCACTCAACTATTCTATGATACTATGTGGAGAGCCTCCATGGATACAGGTGTCTCTCATCTTTGGAAAGTTACCCAATGCACATAGAAGGTGACAAACATGACAGTGGAGGGAGGTGAGACTAGAGCACTCCAACTCCTCACATGTTAAAAGTTTACCACTTACAGAATGCCTGATTAGAGCTATGGTTCCTCCCATAACGTGATCCCATTTCATTACTACTCATGCAAATGCATTTTCCATTTACATTGCTAGGCACTCCCACAGTCACCATTTCAGGCTGTGATCCCTGGGCATCTTTGGGACAAACATTTTGATAAATATTTATTTTTTTCTTTATTTGCAATATTTATATACCGCTCCCCATCCAAAGGATGTCAGAGTTGCGAACAACAAAAGGAATAAAAGAATAAAAAACACCATATTAAAAATACAATATTTTGAATAAATAACAATGCAATAAGTTCATTCTAACTCTTTCCATTTCAAAGAGATTTGTGATTCATAATCTGTATAACAATATTACTTTTATCAGGAGATGAGCATTCAAAACAAAGACTACTTTATCTTTCCACGCTGCTAAGTTTATCCCCCTTTCCTTTCCTTTCCCAGCTCCCACTATCTGAAGAATGAACAAACTCCCATCTCCAGGGCTTTGCTCACCTGCGGTCAATGAACTCCCTCCCTCCCTCCCTCAGGCTCGCATCTTGGGGAAAGCCCAGTTTGAGCTGAATTCAGAGGGGAAAATATAATAATAATAATAATAATAATAATAACGATTTATTTCTTACCCGCCTCTCCATCTAGATCGAGGCGGGGAACAACAGCATGATAAAATACATAAAACTAATTAAAACATGACAAATATTATTAAAACTGCATTAAAACATCCTAAAACATCATTAAAACATCCTAAAACATCCTAAAAACATTCTAAAAATTACACTGGATATGCCTGCCGGAAGAGAACAGTCTTTATAGCTTTCTTAAATTCTAAAAGACTGTTAAGTTGACGAGTCTCCTCCGGCAGGTCATTCCACAGTCTGGGAGCGGCAGAAGAGAAGGTCCTCTGGGTAACAGTTGTCAGCCTAGTCTTGGCCGACCGCAGTAAGTTCTTCCCAGAGGACCTGAGCGTGCGGGGCGGATTGTACGGGAGAAGGCGATCCCGCAGGTAACCTGGACCCAAACCATGTAGGGCTTTAAAGATAATGACCAACACTTTATACTTCGCCCGGAAACTAATTGGCAGCCAGTGGAGCGATTTTAAAGCTGGCGTAATATGGTCACTCCTAGATGTACCGGTGACCAACCTGGCTGCCATATTTTGAACTAGTTGAAGTTTCCGGACTAGGCACAAAGGTAGCCCTATGTACAGCGCATTGCAGAAGTCAAGCCTCGAAGTTACCAGCGCGTGCACCACCATCTTTAGGTCTTCCAACTCTAGGAAGGGGCGCAGCTGGCGTATCAGCCGAAGCTGATAGTAGGCACTCCTGGCCGTCGCATCTATCTGGGCTGTCATTTGGAGCGACGGATCCAGGAGCACCCCCAAGCTGCGAACACAGTCTTTCAGGGGGAGTGTAACCCCATCCAGAACCGGTTGACACACCTCCAAACCCAGGTTGCGGCCTTTGACAGCAAGCACCTCCGTCTTGTCTGGATTCAGCTTCAGTTTGTTTTTCCTCATCCAGCCCATTACCGCCTCCAAGCATTCATTCAGAGGAGACACACTATCCTTAGCTGACGATGTTGTCGAAGGCATAGAGAAATATATTTGGGTGTCATCAGCATACTGATAGCACCCCGCCCCATGCCTCCGGATGATCTCTCCCAACGGTTTCATATAAATGTTAAACAGCATTGGGGAAAGGATGGCACCTTGCGGTACGCCACACAGCAGCTCCTTCTTTGCAGAGCAGCTATCCCCAAGCATCACCATCTGGAACCTGCCCGAGAGGTAGGACCGGAACCACTGAAGCACAGTGCCCCCGATTCCCAATCCCCTCAGGCGTTCCAGAAGGATACCATGGTCGATGGTATCGAATGCCGCTGAGAGGTCCAAAAGTACCAACAGGGACACACTCCCCCTGTCAATACCCAGGCGTAGATCATCCGCTAAGGCGACCATAGCAGTCTCAACTCCGTATCCCGCCCTGAAGCCAGTTTGAAATGGGTCTAGAAAATCAGTGTCATCCAAGACTACCTGGAGTTGAAAGGCAACCGCCCTCTCGATCACCTTGCCCAAGAATGGAAGGTTTGATACCGGTCTGTAGTTATTAAAGTCCAGGGGATCCAGGGAGGGCTTCTTTAGAAGCGGCCGTACCACCGCTTCTTTTAAACATGATGGAAAACTCCCCTCCCTGAGAGATGCATTAATAATATATTGTAATTGCGATCTAACCGCATCTCCTCCCTGGACGACCAGCCATGAAGGACAGGGATCGAGAGGGCAAGTCGTCCCCCTCACTCGTCCAAGCAGCTTGTCCACGTCCTCGGTACTCACCAACTGAAACCGATCCAGTATAATTCTACTCGCGGAGTCACTGGACACTCCATCGTCAGCCTCTGCTATAACGACGGCATCTAAGTCGGCTCTTATCCGAGAGATTTTATCTGCGAAATGATCATTAAAGGCATCGCAGCGAACCGCCGAAGGCTCTAAAGTCGGATTCAGGGGGGAAGGTGCCCGAGTTAGACCCCTCACCACCCTGAACAGTTCCGCTGGACGCGAATTCGCAGACGCAATGCGCGCAGAGAAGAAAGCTTTCTTCGCTGCACGTATTGCCACCCCATAGGAACGAAGATGTTCTCTATGCCGTGTCTTGTCGGATAGAAGTCGAGTTTTCCGCCATCGGCGCTCCAGTCGTCGTCCTTTCCGCTTCAACTCCCTGAGGTCTTCCGTATACCAGGGCGCCCTGTTAGAAGCGGGTCGGAGAGGACGTTTGGGGGCGATCGTGTCGATAGCCCTAGTTAGGTCTCGATTCCATCTATCAACCAGGGCTTCTACAGGATCGTCGACGATACCAGCCATAGAACCCTCCAAGGCTTTCTGGAATCCAGCAGGATCCATCAGCCTTCGAGGGCGGACCATCTTAATAGGTCCACCACCCCCGCAGGGGCGGGTGGTAGCCGTGATACTAACCTTAACCAGAAAATGGTCTGTCCATGACAACACGGAGGTATTCGTTACCTCCGCCCACAGATCCGTCTGTTCGGAACTGAAAACAGCATCGAGGGTATGACCCGCTGAATGTGTGGGTCCAGAGACCAATTGGGATAGGCCCATGGTTGTCATGGATGCCACGAACTCCCGAGCTCCACCTGACAAACCAGTCTCGAATGGGATGTTGAAATCGCCCAGGACCAAAAGCCTGGGCGAATCCAACACCAGCTCCGAGACCAGTTCCGTGAGCTCAGCCAGGGAGTCTGATAGGCAGCGGGGTGGCCGGTACACCAACAGAATCCCTAGTCTATCCCTGGTCTTCAGACTCAGGTACACACACTCGATGTAATTCAGTTCACGAACAGGAAGTCTGGTCAGATTAAGATTATCCCTGTAGACCACAGCTACTCCGCCCCCCCGCCCACTTTCCGTCACCTGCTCACTAACACAGTACCCAGCTGGGAGGGCCTGCGCCCACGTCGGTCCACTATCATCTCCCAACCAGGTCTCAGTGAAGCATGCCAGGTCAGCCTCCTCATCCGAAAGAAGGTCATGGATGACATGTGTTTTATTTTTAACTGACCTGGCATTACATAGGAGCAAGGAGAGGTTCTGTGGGTGGCCTGGTTCGTTCTCCAAGTTCCCCGGGATAGCAGAGCAATCGGAAGGTAAGATAGGTGTTAGATAACTATCTCTCCTTCCCCTGTAATGGCACATTGCCCTGCCAACGCCATATCTCCCTTTGCCCAGCACAACAGAAATTGCCACTCCCCTACACATTGTGGATAGCTGGAAGGAAGGGTGGGGTGTAGATGTAGGTGGCTCTCCTCTCTTGTGATCTTCATTGATGGCTGCAGGTTTAGTTCCACTGCGTCGCTCCCACGGCTGAGAGCCTCAGGCCGAGAGCCCTTTTGCTCTCGCCCTTCGGCTCGCGCCCACAGGCTCGCGCCTTCAGCAGCCTGAAGGCTGAAATACCTGTGGAGATGGGTGGGGCAGACAAACACTTCCTCAGGCTCAGCCAGCAGCACAGCACTCCCAGCCAACCAACGACCACCCTTCCCCTCAGTCCTCAGCAGCCTGAAGGCTGAAATACCTGTGGAGATGGGTGGGGCAGACAAACACTTCCTCAGGCTCAGCCAGCAGCACAGCACTCCCAGCCAACCAACGACCACCCTTGGCAGGAGGCACATCTCAGGGGCAGAGCTCATATTTTGCATGCAGAAGGTCCAAGATTAAATTCCTAGAAACTCTAGCTCAAAGGATCAGGGAGCAGAACATGATTGGCTCCAGTTCATAGACTTCCTAGCTCATTATATTCCGCTGCAGATTTCTCTGACATCCCCAGCCCTCTGCATTATCCTTCAGCCACGTCCACCAGGAGCTTCCCCAAATCACAAACTGGCCCTCATGCTAAAAGAGGCTCTGCACCTCTGGTTTAGATGTTTTGGTTACAAGTTGTCTCATGGATAAATGCCCAAACGCCTCCTACGACCTCTTTCCAACAAAGAGAAACACAGAATCCGTTGCACAGCCGCATTGTCTTTATTGAGAGGAGAGTTTGCAGCATACAAAGCAAGGATGCTTCCATTGTTGTTTTCGCCAGTGAAAAGGTCACAATGCAGAAGTTGTCATGCTGGTGTTAGAGCAGGAGGTCATGACTCTTCAAGCAGCAGTGCAGCATTGGTTAGGGGCACTCCCCTCTCTATTGTCTAATAACTGGAAGGTTAGGGGAACCTGGAAATAAAAGCGAAAGTCATGTCATCATACCTAGGATTGCATCGGGTTATTTTTTGGAGCAGTGTTTTCTTGTGTTGGAACCCTGTTATGGGAAAGATGGATCCCATTTGCTGATGTTAATGTACATGTTTGTAACATCTATAAAATCCGAGTTCTATGGACTGTAATGGTTTTCATTCTGTTATCCGCTCATGAACCGAATCGGATTCTCCCGTCAGAATCGTGTTTCATTTGTGCTCATTCCTATTAGCACTATTCCATATTAGTTAATTAGTGCTTATGCAAATCCCCCCTCCCCTGCAAGGGAAAACTGGTTGGGAGAAGCAAGTCTGCTGTAGAAAACAGTAGTCAGATTCGTGAAGATCCAAAAATCATGGCGGGTTTTTTTCTGACATTTATATTTACTGGCATTATCTCATCCCTGTCACCTTCCTCGCGTTGGAAAGTGAAGGTCTGCAATGGGGGGGGAAACTAAATCTCATCAAGGTTCTCCAAATTAGGGCTGTGCACAACACACACACACACACCACCCAACTCACTCAGAGGCCCTTTCCTACAGGAGCGGTTTGGCCTTTACAGGACTCCTGATTGCTGGCCGCAATAGTTTGCAGCCATAGAGCTATTAAAAACAGAGAGTCCATGCACTCTTATCTTTAAATCACGGCTTAGCTCTCAGGGAATTGGACGCAGGGCAACGAAAAGTCATGCACCAACAGCAGGTGACTGGGGAGGGCCAGGAGGGAGAGGTGGGGAACTCTGGTGAGTCCATTAGACTCACATGGACTCACGACTGGCCTTGCACCAGCTTTCTCAAGCAGGCAGACCGGGGGGAGGGGGGGAAGGGGGACACCACCACCCAAAACTGGCTAAAGGCCCCCTTATGGTTTTAATACTGATCCATTTCAGCCTCTGGCTGAACAGTAGCAGCTCAGATTTGGGCCGATGCAAGCATGCCACAATTCGGATTTGGGACTTCAGCTTGAGTTGGTGCGATGCCCTTCTCCAAACACCAACTCAAAGCTCATTCCAGCTTGTGTTTGTATCAGATTGTGAGCTTGGGTCATTGTGGTTGTTGTTTTTTTCCCTTTCACCTGAACATGCATGCAAATGTTGTGTATGTGCTATTCCAAACGTACACATCCAGTGGGCACTTTTTTGTAATGTACCCATTTTTATCCTCCTATTGATGAAAGTGTGTTTCTGCAAATTTTTTCATACATACCTTTTCACCTTTTCATACGTATTTCTCAAATGTATCTGGTCACTCCAGTATAGCTCCTGCAGCTTTAAGTGTTTTGATGAAGAGAGAATTTCACCAGGTGCTGCATGCATAGAAAAGACTCCTGCTGAAATTCCCTTTTCTATGCAACTGCAAAATATACAGGAGCCCTGTCCTCCGTTCCATATGGTCAACCTAATATATTCTGGTGTCTCCTTGTGCTTCTTTGCCAGTGGTTGGTTACATAATCAAAGATTAAACTGCAGTTGACTTGGTCTGAAGGTGTTACATTCTTTTGTGCTAAAAGCTCTGCCCGTGGCTTCCACCCCCCCGCCCCTGCCTTTTTAAGGCATTGTGCACTTCCAGCATAGGGATACCCTCTTTCTCTTAATTGCAAAGACAATGGCTGAATTTGGACAACACGATAGTCAATGGTGGGGTAATAATCAACTTTGCAGTTGTTCATCTAGGGGGTACAACATGGTCATAAATAATCAACCGTGGTGTGGATTAGGATCAGCCCTGAGTTGACTATGGCAGCATTCGGACGACACGATAGTCAATACAACTGACTATTGTTCCCCCCCCCCCCCAGTTGCTTATTGTGTCGTCTGAATTCAGCCAATGTCTGGGATTCCTGCCTGAAATCAGCAAGCAACAATACGCCGCAAGCAATCATATTTCCATCAAGCCAATTACTCTTGTGTGTGTGTTTGCTTGCGGGGGAAGAGGGGGGGAAAGCAGACCTACATTTGCAATCCTATTTTTGTCTGGAGCTGTTGTACCCACCTTAAGCAACAAGTGTGCCTCTTGCCACAGGCTCCAAGATCTTTGTAACTATGGTTCTGACATCTCAATCTTGGATGCCTAATCGTGAGGCAGAGCCCCCCTCTGCGTTCACAGTCTTCACGTGTCATTACAATATTTTCTTTAGACAGTCAGATAGAGAGAAAAACAGGGAGAAATCAATGGATATTCACCAAAACAACCATGCTGAACCAACTAATCTGTTGCCCATTTCCTATATTTCAGACTTTGATAGTCCTACAAATGATCTCGATTTCAAAGGACTCTGCACTAAATACAGCTATGGGGTATTCTGAAGTAGGACTGTGTTGGGATCAGCACAGATTCGTATTTCAATGTAACAGGCTGACAGATCCATATATGTCATAGGGCTGATCTAAGGATTAGTTCTCTTAATTCAAATAAAACACCAAACAAAGCAAGATTTGCAAAACAACCACCACCACCACAACACACACACACACACACACAAGTAGTTCTTATATTATTCAAAGTAACATTTCTCAGTTGCACGGGCAGAGGCTTCAGAAATCAGTTTTCTGAGCTACCTTCATTATCTCCAGAAGTATTCACCAGAATAAATATTCCTAGTATTTGAATCCTATGTCTAGGATGTTTAGTGGACCCTGATTCAGGATGCAGGTTTTCAAAATGGTGCTGATTCCATCTGGAAGATCGTACATATAGAGTTATGGAGTCATGAGGTTCTGGGCTCTGGACCAGATTCATGGTGGTGTGGGCAGATCTTGAGAAATTAAGTGGGCACCAATGCAAGATTGGGAAGGAACCTGGAAGCCATTCTTCTAAGACTTCGGAGCGTCGTCAGCAGGGAAGGATCATCACCCACTTTCCCATGTTTATTCAATACATATTTTTCCTACCTTCCTCTTTCTCTTCAGGGCCGTAAACTCTACAAAAGCAAGGGAGACAGTTCTGAGACTAGAAGAATATACCACTGTGATTTAAGTCCTGCTTCCAGAAATGTCATGATGGTTGCTCAAATCCTGAAACTTTGGATAACAACACAAAGTACAAAGTGCAACGCCCAATATGTAGCAAACGGATCATGCTACAAAGAGGCCACTAGGTCCTGAACACATCTGACTGGGATATGCTGGGAGTTGTGAGAATTTTTTCCATCTAACCAAGCATACATGCCTTGAGGTTAAAAAAAAATCACTCTATATAGGGCTGTTCCAGAAAGTAGAAGCCAAGAAAAATACTGTTTGCTTCTCCCGCTCGGTGGACCAAATGTATCTTCAAACCAGGCTAGGCTTAGATAGTGACTGGCTGAAAATCAACCAGATGATCTCCATAGCTGATCTGGGATGTAAACAGGAATCTCCCCACACAAAGTCCAGCATATTCTCCATGATACCAGGTGAAGGAAGCTACTTTTGATGCATGGACTGGATTGTCAATGCCCATACCAAGCCAGAAGGTCACATGTCGTCAAGGGGATGCGGCCTCATTCCCAAAGCCCCTCCCCTCTCCTGTCTTTCTGACTCACTGCTTTTTCAAAAGAAAATGTGGTTTACTTTCCCCCATACACAGAGAAATGATTCCCGCAAGCCCCCAATACCCAATCAGGGCATGAATGGCATGGGGAATGGTCTCCCATCTCTGATTCTGCTTTGCATTACAGGGGGGAGGGCTTGGAGAGTGGGTGGGGCTTGGTGAAGGTGGGTGCTCAACCCTGCACAGTCCAAATTGGGCTCCAACATGGACAAGATTCTTCGTATGTCTTGAAATTGCCGTCTCCTCCACTCCACCATTATTCTCACTATTCTATGACCACCAGCTGATCCTAATACATCGCTATTACGCTATTTACTGCTACTTTTTGGGTTCTCTATAATGTATTGTGACTCTCATTGGGGGACATGACTATGAGGGATGTCATGCCCACCCCTTTTGTTTTGCTCTTCTGAGACCATCTTGCCTGACCTTATGCAGCAAGGAGTCCCTCCGAAGCATGTATCTAAATCTAAGTCCTTCAAAAAGCATATTTCCGAAGCACAGTATCCTCCAGCATCCGAACATCGTTGTAAGCTCTCATCAAATGTTCCTGTACAAGGGAATCAACTCTGTTACTGATTTATTTTATGCATCAGGGTTGAGAGTAATAACAATTCTCATTTGTTGAGATTTCCCAACAGTGTTTCAATACCAGAAGTGTTTCATGTTTCTCAGACCTTCTCTGTATCTTTCTATTTTACTCCTCCTCTGTACCTTTATCTATATGTACCAACAGTCACCACCATCTGAGTCCACCATGTATCTGAAAGATGTTATTTTTTATTCCCAAATGCTAATTCCACAATGATTTCATCTTTAATAAATTACTGATTTATTTTATGCACTTGGGTAGGGAATCATAACAATTTTCATTTGTTGAGATTTCCCAACAATATATCAATGTATCAAACATCAAAAGTGTTTCATGTTTTTCAGGCCAAAAGAGAAAATAGGAAAATCTTTAACCAATCTTCCTGAAATTTTCAGGTTATGTAACATAGCCATTTCTTTCTGGCATATCTAAATTTCAGGAGGATTGGTGAAGAAATCCCAATGTTATGAATGTTAGAATAACCAACCCCCTAAATACTCCTTTATAATGGTAAGATGTGTTTTTTTCCTGTTGAACAACTAAGGGCACACAGCTATATATATATATATATATATATATATATATATATATATTCTCTTATACCTTTATCACTCTGTACCTAGAGTCACCATCATCTGGGCACACCATACATCTGAATAAGTTTTTTATTAGTATTATTCCCAAATGCTCAGTCCACAATAAATTCATCTTTAATAAATTACTGATTTATTTCATGCACATGGGTAAGGAATAATTTATTTATTTATTTATTACATTTGTATACCGCCCCATAGCCGAAGCTCTCTGGGCGGTTTACATAGGATTAAAAACAATTAAAAACAATATACAAAAATTAAAACAGCAAAAACATACAACATACACACAATCTGTACATTTAAAAACCACTTCAACACTTCAAAAAAAAAAAACAAAACAAACAAAAAAAAAACAAAACAAAAAAAAAACAAAAAAAACCTACAAAAACAAAACAAAACAGACCCAGGCTCCTCAGATATTGCCAAATGCCTGAGAGAAGAGGAAAGTCTTGACCTGGCGCCGAAAAGATAACAATGTTGGCGCCAGGCGGGCCTCGACAGGGAGATCGTTCCACAATTGGGGAGCCACCACAGAGAAGGCCCTCTCTCTTGTTGCCGACCTCCGAGCTTCCCTCGGAGGAGGCACTCGGAGGAGGGCCTTAGATGTTGAACGTAGTGTTCGGGTAGGTTCATGTCGGGAAAGGCGTTCCATCAGGTATTGTGGTCCCAAGCCGTGTAAGGCTTTATAGGTTAAAACCAGCACCTTGAACCGGGCTCGGAAACATACAGGCAGCCAATGCAAGCGGGCCAGAGTAGGTCTTATATGTTCGAACCTACTGGTTCCAGTTATCAATCTGGCCGCTGCATTTTGCACAAGCTGCAGCTTCCGAACCACCTTCAAAGGCAGCCCCACGTAGAGTGCATTGCAGTAATCTAACTTGGAGGTTACCAGAGCATGGACAACTGAAGCCAGGTTATCCCTGTCCAGATAGGGACGTAGCTGGGCCACCAACCGAAGTTGGTAGAAGGCACTCCGTGCCACTGAGGCCACCTGCGCCTCAAGTGACAGAGATGGTTCTAGGAGAACCCCCAAGCTACGAACCCGCTCCTTCAAGGGGAGTGCAACCCCATCCAGAACAGGTTGAACACCCTCCATCCGGTCAGCGGAACCACCCACCAACAGCGTCTCAGTCTTGTCTGGATTGAGTTTCAGTTTATTAGCCCTCATCCAGTCCATTGTCGCAGCCAGGCACTGGTTCAGCACATCCACAGCCTCGCCTGATGAAGATGAAAAGGAGAAATAGAGCTGCGTGTCATCAGCATACTGATGACAACGCACTCCAAAACTCCGGATGACTGCACTCAACGGTTTCATGTAGATATTGAACAGCATGGGGGACAAAACTGACCCCTGCGGAACCCCATACTGGAGAATCCACGGGGCCGAGCAATGTTCCCCAAGCACCACCTTCTGGAGCCGACCCACCAAGTAGGAGCGGAACCACTGCAATGCAGTGCCTCCCACTCCCAACTCAGCCAGTCGTGCCAGAAGGATACCATGGTCGATGGTATCGAAAGCCGCTGAGAGATCAAGGAGAATCAACAGAGTCACACTCCCCCTGTCTTTCTCCCGACATAGGTCATCATACAGGGCGACCAAGGCTGTTTCCGTACCAAAACCAGGCCTGAAACCCGACTGAAATGGATCCAGATAATCAGTCTCATCCAAGAGTGCCTGGAGCTGGCTCGCAACCACCCGCTCCAGGACCTTGCCCAGGAATGGAACATTTGCTACTGGCCTGTAGTTATTCAGATTTTCAGGGTCCAGGGAAGATTTCTTTAGGAGTGGTCTCACTGCCGCCTCTTTCAGGAGGCCTGGGACCACTCCCTCTTGCAAAGAGGCATTAATCACTTCCCTGGCCCAGCCAGTTGTTCCATCCCTGCTAGCTTTTATTAGCCAAGAGGGGCAAGGATCCAATATGGAAGTGGTTGCACGAACCTGTCCAAGCACCTTGTCAACATCCTCGAGCTGCACCAACTGAAACTCATCCAAGAAAACAGGACAAGCCTGTGCTCTGGATACCTCACTAGATTCATCTGCTATAACACTGGAGTCTAAGTCCTGACGGATGCCAGAGATTTTATTCTGGAAGTGCCCAGCAAATGTATTACAGCGGGCCTCAGATGGTTCTACCATGTCCTTGGGGCCAGCATGTAAAAGCCCCCGGACAACTCTGAAAAGCTCCGCTGGGTGGCAGGTTGATGATTGAATAGTGGCAGCAAAGTATTGTTTTTTTGCTGCCCTCACTGCCCCTGAATACAGCTTACCATAAGCACTTACCAGTGTTTGATTGCATCCATCAGGAGTTCGTCTCCATCTGCCCTCAAGCCGTCTCCTGTTTTGTTTCATCACTCTCAGCTCTGGGGTATACCACGGAGCCGTTCGAGCTCTACACAGGAGAGGGCGCTCAGGAGCAATCGTGTCAACTGCCCGGGTCATTTCTGCATTCCACAGATCAACCAGGGTTTCGACAGGAGAGCCAGCCCTATCAGCCGGAAAACTCCCCAGAGCCCTCTGGAAACCATCTGGATCCATTAGCCTCCGGGGGCGGACCATCTTAATGGGTCCCCCACCCTTGCAGAGGGGAAAAGCCGCTGTAAGTCTAAACCTCAGCAGGTGGTGATCTGACCATGACAGAGGGGTTGATGTAAAGTTCCCCACTTTCAGATCCCCATCTCCATGTCCAGTTGAAAAAACCAGGTCTAGAGTATGCCCTGCTACATGTGTTGGGCCGATGGTATGTTGGGACAGTCCCATGGTTGTCATGGAAACCATGAAATCCTGAGCTGCCCCAGATAAAGTGCCCTCGGCATGAATGTTGACATCCCCCAGAACCAAGAGTCTGGGGGACCTCAACAGTACACCAGAGACCACCTCTGTCAGCTCAGCTAGGGAGTCTGTTGAGCAGCGGGGTGGGCGGTACACCAACAGAATCCCTAATCTGTCCCGTTGGCCCAACACAAGGTGCAAACACTCCAGACCAGTAGTCGCATGGACAGGGAGCCTGCAGAGGGGGATGGAATTCCTATAGACCACAGCAACCCCCCCTCCCCGGCCCTCAAGTCTACCCTGATGCTGAACCAAGTACCCCGGTGGGCATAACTGGGAGAGACTAACTCCTCCCTGCTCTCCCACCCAGGTCTCGGTTATACATACCAGATCGGCTGCCTCATCCACAATTAAATCGTGGATGAGGGAGATCTTATTATGCACTGATCTGGCATTTAAAAGCAGCACCCGGAGGCCTGAGGGCTGGCTGATAAGGCAACCAACAAGCCTGTGGGTGTGAGGGGGACCGGAACAAGGCACAGCCATTAACTGTCTGGGCCTTGTTTCCCTAACCTGGCAAGTCCTCCTCACAACGCCATATCTCCCTCTACCCGTCACTACCCTGATTGTGCTCCCCTCAGATCCCCTCACCTGGCCCTGTATCCTCCCTCCCAGGCACATAGCTCAAGCCTGGGGAAAGAGGAAAAAACAAAAACAAAAAACAACAACAACCAAAGACAAAAACAGAAAGCCGGCAGGCAGGCAGGCAGGCACACTCCTCCTCCTCTCCTCCTCCTCCTCCTCTGGCGGCAAGCCTCCCTCTCCTGCAGGTTGATGGCTTTCCCAGGCCCCCTCAGCCAGCAGCTTAAATATCCCTCCCAGGAAGGGAGGGGGACTGATGTAATTGTCCACAGCAGCTGGCTCAGTACCTGGGAGCCTGGTCCTGCAAGGAGTGGCAGTCTGCCAGGCTGAAATCCTCTAGAGGCTGGTGGTGGTGGTGGCAGCAGCGAGGCCAGGAGGCAGGCAGGCAGGCAGGCAGGCAGGCAGGCACACTCCTCTCCTCCTCCTCCTCTGGCAGCAGGCCTCCCTCTCCTGCAGGTTGATGGCTTTCCCAGGCCCCCTCAGCCAGCAGCTTAAATATCCCTCCCAGGAAGGGAGGGGGACTGATGTAATTGTCCACAGCAGCTGGCTCAGTACCTGGGAGCCTGGTCCTGCAAGGAGTGGCAGTCTGCCAGGCTGAAATCCTCTAGAGGCTGGTGGTGGTGGTGGCAGCAGCGAGGCCAGGAGGCAGGCAGGCAGGCAGGCAGGCAGGCAGGCAGGCACACTCCTCTCCTCCTCCTCCTCTGGCAGCAGGCCTCCCTCTCCTGCAGGTTGACAACAATTCTCATTTGTTACGATTTCCCATCAATTTATCAATGTATGAAACATCAAAGGTGTTCCATGTTTCTCAGGCCTCAGCTTCGAGATATATTTTTATATATATAGGTATATATCTTTTATACCTTTATCCCTATGTATCTACAATCACCACCATCTGAGCACACCGTGCATCTCAAGAAGCTATTTTTTCTTCCCAAAAATTCATTCCACAATGAATACATTTTAAAGAATTAGTATTTAAGCAGCCAGAGGATGCTTTGCATATGCATGTTCATCACTCCACATCAACGGGGATGGTATAGCTGCATCCTCCATTATAGATCTTCCCTTGAGGAAGGGGCTGGGTTAGATGCTAAGATCACATAGATCAGGAGTTGGATCTCATTCAGCTCAGGGCAGAATTCAGTTTTGGAGAAGCTCTCGGTGGGCAAGGCTCTGTCATACCTACTCCAGAGTCCTTCTTTATCATCATAGGATGAAGGGGAAGAGCAAAATCCAACATTGCCTGGGGAAGGGACTAGCTGCCAAGTGGAACAGGAGCCCTTATTTTCAGAAAGCAGGCAAGACCTGGCTGATGCCCCTTTAAGAGACTCTGACAGTGAGGAAGGGGATGACAAGGCTCCTCCAATCCCAGCTCAGCACAGGTTCCTGAAAGTAAGAGATCAGGGTCAGCAGGCTACCAGAGCAGGAAGTTACAGGGATGATTGCCAGCACCTGGTGTCAGGTTATGATTTATAAGGTCCAGAACAGTCTAGCAAGGGTTACTGGAAACAACCTGCATCCTTCCATGATCGGTCACTCCAGCTCTCCCTGCATCTGAATTCCCTTGCTGTGTTACAACCTCTGAGCATCGTGTTTTGAACTCTGCCGAGAAGACATTGAAAACTAGAGCTGCCGCATTTCTGGCCTGGCTCCACAATTCGCAGCGATAAATCTTCATTCCAGCCAGCAAATATGCACAGGCTTAAGGCACTGAGCAGAGGGTTGGACTCGATGGCCTTATAGGCCTCTACCAATTCTCCTATTCTGTGATTCTAAGGTGAAATGGGAACAGGGCCCAAACAGGGAAAGGACAATATACCAAAACTTTCAGCATATTGTGCCTTGATGTTCTTCCTGCCAGTAACTAAGCCTCAAAGAGCTATTTCAACCTTTGACCATGAGTGGAAAACACATACAAGCAGGATCAGTGGTTGGAGGAAAGGGCTGGGCCTAGGGGAAAGGGGCGTGGCCATCCCAGAAAGCAAACAGGGCCAAAAAAGGATAGGCCAAAATACCAAAACGATGGTCTCACTGCTGGTCACTAAGCCCTCAAAAGGATTTCAACCTTTTAGCCTGATGGGGAAATGGACAAAAGCCAGGGAAAAACTGAAATGTCAATGGTTGGAGGAAAAAGGTGGGTCTAGGCAAAGGGGGCATAGCCATCTTGAAAATCACCCAGGCCAGAAGTTCCAACACCTCTAAAATAGATGAAACGCTACGAACACAATCAATGGAGCAACATTGCTTTGGAAACACAATGGGGTTTATGAACATCATAAGAAAGCTCATCTAATTGCTTCATCATATGAGTGTGGTGATGTGGCACAGCTGGAGGAAACCAGCAGGAAAAACCCGTGGGTCAACCCATGAATGCAAAACAAATTGGGCACCCCATGGCCCTCCATTGAGTAGGCTGACCAGATAAAATCCAGGACAGGGCTAATGTAGCTTTAACAGTTGTAGAGAAAAGGGAATTTCAGCCAGTGTCATTTGTATGCAATTAGTTCCTGGTGAAATTCCCTCTTCATCACAACAGCTAATGGTGCAGGCACTATACTAGAGTGACCATATACAAAAGAAGGGAGGGCCCCTACAACTTTAACAGTTGTGATGCAGAGGGAATTTCACCAGTAATTAATTGCATACGAATGACACTACCAGAAATACCCTTTTCTCTACAACTGTTAAAATTACATGAGCCCTGACCTGGATTTTATCTGGTCACCCTACCATTGAGCAAAGAGAGAAACAGATTTCCCAGCGACAGACATGCCTAGCTAAGTATCAACTGCATATGATACTTCTGATCCTCTTCAGCCCAAACCTCCTGATGTCTTCCCCCCAGTGGTAATTAGCTAATATTGTTCTGCTACATACTGACATTTAGGCTGCAATACTATACTCAGTTCCTTGGGAATAAATGCTATTGAACTCAATGGGATTTGCTTTTGAGTAGATGTGTATAAATGGCATTGACAGGTGCTGTTGCACTTTTTCTAACCAACAACTCTGACTGCTGCTGCGGAGAACATTCAGTAGAGCAGAACTATGCTCCCTCCACCATGATGTGACCTCAACTATGCGTTCTTTCACTTCTAGACAGTTGGTGAGCCTTGGCCATCTCTCCTTCAATGAAGTTGCCACATTGTCTTCAACCCAATGTCTACTGTGAATAGTGGTGCCGTTGTTTAATTTTCGATGCTGAACTTAATGGCCTGACACTCACCAACCCCTCTCTTTAGATGGCCATGTTCATTATTTCGCTACTTTCAAAATGTACTCAGCCAGCCCTGCTACTTTTGGGAGCCCTCCTGCTCATTCTGCTCAGTGGTGCCCTCGAACTGTGCTCCAAAGTCCTTTCCTGAGGACACCACATCTGGGGACTTACTTGCCACTCTCTTCTGGTCTTCTGTTTCACCTGCACTTCCTGGCCTTTCTCCATGGACCTCTCCTTTAAAGTGAAGCACATCTGTAAGTGAAGGAAAGGTCAATTGCAACCACACAACTGAATTCACTCCACATGATCTAAGGGATGTCACCCTCCCCGGGACATCACTCTCCTCCACAGCCACCCTAATAGTTAGATTGAGCCACATTCCCACATTCTCACTTCTGCCCACACCATCAGGTTCTGGATAGGCTGACCAGATAAAATCCAAGTCAGGGCTCATGTAACTTTTACAGTTGTAGAGAAAAGGGAATTTCAGCCGGTGTCATTTGTATGCAATTAGTACCTGGCGAAATCCCCTCTTCATCACAACAATAAAAGTTGCATGCACTATACTAGAGTGACCAGATACAAAAGAAGCAGGGCCCCTGCAGCTTTAACTGTTGTACTGAAGAGGGAATTTCACCAGGTACGAATTGCATACAAATGACACCGACTGAAATTCCCTTTTCTCTACAACTGTTAAAGTTACATGAGCCCTGTCTTCCTTTTCATATGGTCAGCCTAATCAAGGGAATCTCAAGTTTTCAGCTAAGAAGTGCAGGGCAAGCAGAGCACCTTTCCTGTTGCAGATTTGGTGGGCAGTTGGGCACCTGGAGCTCGGCAAAGGTGAGGCATCATGTGGGAAAGGAGAGGTCAGTCAAAGCAGTCAGAGCAAAACAAAACAGGCCAGAAGCCTTTTTCTCAGAGTTCCACAACATGGGCGATGACGGTCATCCTTAGAGAAAAACTCTCAAGACCAACAGTGAGGTGTCAGTCGAGAGCGAGAAAGAGGCTGTCATCTTTACGGATGTCCTTTTGATGCGGATTTTGGAACCTGGCATGTTGTTGTTTTGCTTTGCTACCGCTTCCCTTCCATTTCACTTTGTTCACTTGTGAGCTAGGCTCTGTCTGCACTGCTGCCATGGCAATACAGAATGTTTGAAATGTGTGTTGGAGAAAAATAGATAAATTTGTGGCTTGGGCTGGCTGGCATATCTCTAGGAGACAGAGTTAGACTGAAGACACAACTCAGAGATAGCTGTAGCACAACCCTGAGAGGCTGGTATGCCACAGAGAACCTTTCAAGAGCATCTCAGAATCGAGTGTTGGTGCAGACAGAGGTGGCTGGCAGCAGAGGTTTTTAAAAAACAAGAGTCACCACATGTGACCAAGCTATAAGCTGGAACCCTACCCCCCCCCCCCAGCCAGAGGGTACAAGTGCACAGCCTGGCTGGACTTTAGGGAGACTTTGGCAAAGAGAAAGGGGGGGTTGTTTGAGGCTGGAAGCTGGAGACATCAGCTGGCTGGCAGAAGGCAGAGAGAGGCTGGAGGCAACTCAGATTCACCTATAGCTTGGCCCTGAGAAGCTGGCTTGCCACCCAGAGTGTTTTAAGAGTGCATCAGAGTCAAGCAGGTGTGCAGGAGGAGAGGAGGTGGAGGCAGCTAGAGGCGGTGTTTTTTAAAGTAAGAGTCACTAGACATGCCCAAACAATAAGCAATACCCCTGGCCACAAGTGTGTGGCCCAGCTAGACCACCGGGAGACTCTGGCAGAGGGAGATTGTTTGAGGCTGGAGGCTTTGATTTGGCTGCAATGAATTAGAAAGAGAAAGACAAAAGAGGCTGCACAGACAACCCAGAGACTCCTGTTCTAACTTAGTCCTACGGTGCTGGAAGGCAACGCAAGGCATTAGAAAGAGGGTCTCAGAGTTGCTTGTTTGTGCAGGAAGTAGACAGGAGTTCAAAATCTGTATGTGAGAACTGGTGTCAACGCGCAAGTCTTGAGAAGCTAATGTATATAAGTGAGAAGTGTGATTGGGCAAAGTAGTGTCTGCCCCCCATAACACCCATTCTAATGTTAGAATAGAGAAACTTGTGACAATCCTACACAAGGTTAAAAAAAATGAAATTTAAAAATAAAAAAGCCAGTCAGCCAGCTGGCAGCAAGCCGTGTTAAAAGCAGCAGCAGTTTGCAGCAGAGTGAGGCTACAGTCAGAAAAGATATTTGAGGGGAGGAGAGAATGCATCACACAGGGTATAGCAAAAGCTTCAAAGTACAGCAAAGGCTACAAAAGTAGGAGTACGTGAAGTTAATTTCAGATACGTTGTTCTTTATTTCAGTGATTTTAACATTAAGATGTTATGTAGAACTGATTTGTCTTCATTGTGTGCTGTAAAATCAGATATGTGACCAAGCCTATGTTCAAGTGGGCACACCCCCTTGGTGCTGGACATGCCCCCTGGGTCCAGACATGTCGGTGGGCATGCCCCCTTGGGAGCCGGCCATATTGTCCTTTTTGGTTTCCAAAATATGGTCACCCTATGGTTAAACCACCCATTCATGCTTGCAGTTAGTGGTGTACGGATGATGTTGATCCATTCCGTCAGTGTTGTGTCGATTTTCAGATTCTAGGGCTAGTCAATATGTGTTGTTCATGCAGTTACAGACTGGGAAGGCTTTCAGTCCCATGGATTCAAGGCCTATGCCAGTCCATTCACTCCATAACCTTAATTCCACTCCCAGCCCTTTCATTCTCCTCTTGTTAGAACTCTGACACTGGAGACACAACTCAAGAGATAGCTGTAGCTCAACCCTGAGAGGCTGGTATGCCACACAGAGCCTTTCAAGAGCATCTCCGAAACAAGTGTTGGTGCAGGTGTTGGCTGGTTGGAGGCTTTGGCTGGCATCAGTTTCAGAGTTACAACTCAGTGATGGCTGTAGCTTAGCCCTGAGAAGCTGGCATGCCACACAGAACCTTTTAAGAGCATCTCAGAGTGCAGTGTTGGTGCAGACAGAGGTGGCTGGCAGCAGAGTTTTTAAAAAAACAAGAGTCACCAAATGTGACCAAGCTATAAGCTGGAACCCTACCCCCCTCCCTCCAGCCCCAGGGTACAAGTGCACAGCCTGGCCGGACTGTTGGGAGATTTTGGCAGAGAGAAATGGGGGGATTGTTTGAGGCTGGAAGCTGGAGACATCAGCTGGCTGGCAGAAGGCAGAGAGAGGCTGAAGGCAACTCAGATTCACCTATAGCTTGGCCCGGAGAGGCTGGCTTGCCACCCAGAGTGTTTTAAGAGTGCATCAGAGTTGAGCAGGTGTGCAGGAGGAGAGGAGGTGGAGGCAGCTAGAGGCGGTGTTTTTTAAAGTAAGAGTCACCAGACATGACCAAACAATAATCAATACCCCTGGCCACAAGTGTGTGGCCCGGCTGGACCACCGGGAGACTCTGGCAGAGGGAGATTATTTGATGCTGGAGGCTTTGGTTTGGCTGCAATGACTTAGAAAGAGAGAGACAACAGACGCTGTACAGACAACCCAGAAACACCTGTTCTAACTTAGTCCTACAGTGCTGGAAGGCAATGCAGGGCATTAGAAAGAGGGTCTCAGAGTTACATGTTCGTGCAGGAAGTAGACAGGAGTTCAAAATCTGTATGTGAGAACTGGTGTCAACGCGCAAGTCTTGAGAAGCTAATGTATATAAGTGAGAAGTGTGATTGGGCAAAGTAGTGTCTGCCGCCCATAACACCCACCCTAATTTATAGTAGAGAAACTTGTGACAATCCTACACAGGGGAAGGCTGTGGAAGTTTCCATGGCAGCAAGGAGAGGGATTCTGAGGTTGAAAATCTGATCTTTCCTTTGATTCCTGTCAGTCTGCAGCACAGATGTGATACCCCCCAAAACACCCTTGGGCTCCCTTAGTACTTCTCTCATCAGCCTTAAGAAGCGTTCTTTCCAATAGCCATCCTGCATAGCTTCTTACCTGAATCCACCAGGAGTATCACCAAGATGTAAAAAACCTTCATGGTGTAAAGAGGACCGTTCACTGGATTGTGCTACTATGAGAAGACTGTGCCACTAAAGACAGAATAGATCGTCTGAGAGGCAACAAAGATTTCAAGCCTTTAAAACCAACTAGGTGTCCAGGTTATCCAGCAGGCGGTTTGACCAGTTTGTGAAGCCAAAATAGATAAACGTAGATGAAAAGGGAAGATAATTTTGAACAAAATATTCCATTCCTTTTGATGATGCAGAAAACATTTGGATCATTGCTCCAAAGATCAAAGGGCAACTCTCCTCATTGGATGCTTATTGAAATTCTGCTTCCATGGAAGAATTCCAATTTCCTTGTCATTGTTTCAAAGGGTTGAAAGAGGCGAGAACGTATCCACACTGAGATGTAAACTGTTCGGAATTCGTAAAGCTGGGAGTGGGTGAGCAAAGTGTTTCCCTTTCTCCTTTGGAACGAGGTAAGTGCAAAAGTACATTTAATACACAATACTGATTTATCAACTATAGACTAAATATCGTTTACAACTTTATAAATATAACCAGCAGTTTCGTAGGGATGTACGAGTTCATTTTTGATCAAGGTTTACCGTAACTCAACATTGTAGTTCAAAGTATTAGCCCTTACACAAGGTGATAAGAGCCCATAATTAAACAGCAATTTTCTAACATTCAGCTTTCCGCAGAACAACTGTTTCTCTTTTTTATAGTTGTTTCTTCTCTAGCCCTCCCTCTGAGTGACTAAACCATCTACTCCATAGGAGTTACAAAGTCATGTGATTTAAAAGTGGGAAATGATATACATGTAATCTCAACAGACAAAAACTTTGGGGGCGTTTTCATGTCAGGGATAGATCGAAAACAAAATCCATAACCACCTTTTAATCAATGGGTGGATACATACTAAAATTATGTACGATTTGAAATATGGGCCGAAGAATTGGGCTTCTCACCTTGAGGTGATGCACCTTGGCATATGCACACCAGAATCAGCACATCATCTACAAGGGAGCCCTGGGAATTGAACTTCTCTGAGACACGACTGGGGATCTCACACCACTCATACATAGCACCTTGTCCAACTACAACTCTTGGGACTCAATGGATCTATTTAGACAATGTTTTCAATGTAGATCTATTCCATGAGTTTAAATCTAGACTGGCTAGAACGAAAGAGTGATTTACAGCACAACCCATGCTTATTAGAGATGCTAGTAATGATCTCTCAAACCAGGCTCATGAAATAACTTCGGGGGCTTATTAAATCCCATTTCAAAGGAGAAGCAAGCTTTACAAGCCCCCTCCCCCACAATTCATCTCCAGCTTGGATTGAATTGTGAGTTTCCTTGGCTAATGAATACTTTACATAGCCCTGGGAGAGACATCCTAGCCAAGAAAAGACCTTCTTTTTCAAGAAAACTCAAGCCCAAAATACTTAGCCTTTCAATTTATTTATTTTATTTATTTATTTTATTACATTTGTAATAAAATAAAATTAAAACAGCAAAAACATCCAATATGCACATAATATACACATACATTTAAAACCACTGTAATAACTTTAAAAAGCTATAAGCCTAAAAATAATAATAATAATAATAATAATAATAATATTTATTTGTAACCCGCCTCTCCCTCCGGATCGAGGCGGGGAACAACAACAATATAAACATAAAAATAACAACAGTTAAAAATTTTAAAAAGCAAGAGAACAATACAACATTAAAAACATCTTAAAATTCATCTGGATAGGCCTGTCGGAAGAGGACAGTCTTCATGACTCTCTTAAATTCATGAAGACTGTCAATTTGTCTAACCTCCTCCGACAGACCGTTCCATAGTATGGGAGCGATGGAAGAAAAGGTCCTCTGGGTAACACTAGTTCTGGCTGGCTTGAGTAAGTTCTTCCCAGAGGACTGAAGTGTGCGGGGCGGATTGTATGGGAGAAGGCGATCCCGCAGGTACCCTGGACCCAAACCATGTAGGGCTTTAAAGGTAATAACCAACACTTTATACTTCGCCCAGAAACTGATTGGAAGCCAGTGAAGCGATTTTAAAACTGGTGTGATGTGATCACCCCTAGGTGTACCGGTGACCAACCTGGCTGCCATATTTTGAACAAGTTGAAGTTTCCGGACTAGGCACAAAGGTAGCCCTATGTACAGCGCATTGCAGAAGTCGAGCCTCGAAGTTACCAGTGCGTGCACTACCGTCTTTAGGTCTTCCAACTCTAGGAAGGGGCGCAGCTGGTGTATCAGCTGAAGCTAATAGTAGGCACTCCTGGCCGTCGCATTAATCTGGGCTGTCATCTGGAGTGACAGATCCAGGAGTACCCCCAAGCTGCGAACACTGTCCACTTCCTCAGTACTCACTAACTGAAACTGATCAAGTGTAATCCTACTCACGGAGTCACTGGACACTCCACTGTCAGCCTCTGCTATAACAATGGCATCTAAGTCGGCTCTTATCCGAGAGATTTTATCTGAGAAATGATCGTTAAAGGCATCACAGCGAACTGCTGAAGGCTCTAAATTCGGATTCAGGGGAGAAGGAGCCTGAGTTAGACCCCTCACCACCCTGAACAGTTCTGCTGGATGTGAATTCGCAGACGCAATGTGTGCAGCGAAGAAAGCTTTCTTCGCTGCACGTATTGCCACTCCATAGAAACGAAGATGTTCTCTATGTCGTGTCTTGTCGGATATAAGTCGAATTTTCCGCCATCTGCGCTCCAGTCGTTGTCCTTTCCACTTCAACTCCCTGAGGTCTTCTGTATACCAGGGCGCCCTATTAGAAGCAGGCCGGAGAGGACGTTTGGGGGCGATCGTGTCGATAGCCCTAGTTAGGTCTTGATTCCATCTATTGACCAGGGCTTCGACAGGATCGTCGACGATACCAGCCATGGAATCCTCCAAGGCTTTCTGGAATCCAGAAGGATCCATCAGCCTTCGAGGGCAGACCATCATAATTGGTCCGCCACCCCTGCAGAGACGGGTGGTAGCCATGATACTAACTCTGACCAGAAAATGGTCTGTCCATGACAATTCGGAGGTATTCAGTACCTCCGCCCACAGATCCGTCTGTTCGGAACTGAAAACAGCATCGAGGGTGTGACCTGCTGAATGTGTAGGTCCAGAGACCAATTGGGATAGGCCCATGGTTGTCATGGATGCCATGAACTCCCGAGCTCCACCTGACAAACCGGCCTCGAATGGGATGTTGAAGTCACCCAGGACCAAAAGCCTGGGCGAATCCAACACCAGCTCCAAGACCAGTTTCGTGAGCTTGGCCAGGGAGTCTGATAGGCAGCGGGGTGGCCGGTACACTAACAGAATCCCTAGTCTATCCCTGGTCTTCAGACTCAGGTACACACACTCGATGTGATTCAGTTGCCGGACAGGATGTCTGGTCAGGTTAAGATAGTTTTTGTAGACCACAAAAACCACCTTAACCTGACCTGACATCCTGTCCGGCAACTGAATCACATCGATTCAGTTGCCAGGATCATCAGATATTGCTAAACGCCTGAGAGAAGAGAAAAGTCTCGACCTGGCGCTGAAAATGTAACAATGTTGGCGCCAGGCGGGCCTCACAGGGAGATCTGCCGGAGGAGATTTCACAAATTAGCAGTCTTCGAGACTTTAAGAGAGCCATGAAGACTGCTTTCTTCCGGCAGGCCTATACAGTTGAATTTTAAGATGTTTTTAATGATGTATTGGATTTTATTTGTTTTTAATAGCTCATCTATTTTGTGGTCTTTGTGTTTTATATTTATTGTTGTTCCCCGCCTCGATCCGGAGGGAGAGGTGGGTTATAAATAAAATTATTATTATTATTATTATTATTATTATTATTATTCCACAATTGGGGGGGCCACCACAGAGAAGGCCCTCTCCCTTGTTGCTGACCTCCGAGCTTCCCTCAGAGTAGGCTCTCAGAGGAGGGCCTTAGATGTTGAATGTAGTGTTCGGGTAGATTCATGTTGGGAGAGGCATTCCATCAGGTATTGTGGTCCCAAGCCATGTAAAGCTTTATAGGTTAAAACCAGCACCTTGAATTGGTCTCGAAAACATACAGGCAGCCAATGCAAGTGGGCCGGAGTAGGTCTTATATGCTCGAACCTTCTTGTCCCAGTTATCAATCTGGCCATTGCATTTTGCACAAGCTGCAGCTTCCGAACTGTCTTCAAAGACAGCCCCACATAGAGTGCATTGCAGTAATCTAACTTGGAGGTTACCAGAGCATGGACAACTGAAGCCAGGTTATTCCTGTACAGATAGGAGCATAGCTGGCTCACCAACCGAACTTGGTAGAAGGCACTCCATGCCACTGAGGCCACCTGAGCCTCAAGTGGCAGAGATGGTTCTAGAAGAACCCCCAAGCTACAAACCTGCTCCTTAAAGGGGAGAGCAACCCCATCCAGAACAAGCTGAAGACCCTCCATCCAGTCAGCAGAACCACCCACTAACAGCATTTCAGTCTTGTCTGGATTGAGTTTCAGTTTATTAGCCCTCATCCAGTCCATTGTCGCAGCCAGGCAATGGTTCAGCACATCCACAGCCTCATCAGATGAAGATGAAAAGGAGAAATAGAGCTGCGTGTCATCAGCATACTGATGACAACGCACTCCAAAACTCCGGATGACTGCACTCAACGGTTTCATGTAGATGTTGAACAGCATGGGGGACAAAACTGACCCCTGCGGAACCCCATACTGGAGAATCCCGGAGCCAAGCAATGTTCCCCAAACACCACCTTCTGGAGCCGACCCCCCAGGTAGGAGCGGAACCACTGCAATGCAGTGCCTCCCACTCCCAACTCAGCCAGTCATGCCAGAAGGATACCATGGTTGATGGTATAAAAAGCTGCTGAGAGATCAAGGAGAATCAACAGAGTCACACTCCCCCTGTCTTTCTCCCAACATAGGTCATCATACATGGTGACCAAGGTTGTTTCTGTGCCAAAGCCAGGCCTAAAACCTGACTGAAATGGATCCAGATAATCAGGCTCATCCAAGAGTGCCTGGAGTTGGCTCGCAACCAGCCGCTCCAGGACCTTGCCCAGGAATGGAACATTTGCTACTGGCCTGTAGTTATTAAGATTTTTAGGGTCCAAGGAAGATTTCTTTAGGAGCGGTCTCACTGCCACCTCTTTCAGGAGGCCTGGGACCACTCCCTCTTGCAAAGAGGCATTAATCACTTCCCTGGCCCAGCCAGTTGTTCCATCCCTGCTAGCTTTTATTAGCCAAGAGGGGCAAGGATCCAATATGGAGGTGGTTGCATGAACCTGTCCAAGCACCTTGTCAACGTCCTTGAGCTGTACCAACTGAAACTCATCCAAGAAAACAGGACAATCCTGTGCTCTGGATACCTCATTTGATTCACCTGCTATAACACTGGAGTCTAAGTCCTGATGGATGCCAAAGATTTTATTCTGGAAGTTCCCAGCTAATGCATTACAGCAGGCCTCAGATGGTTCTACCATGTCCTTGGGCCGGCATGTAAAAGCCCGCGGACAACTCTGAAAAGCTCCACTGGGCGGCAGGTGGATGATTGAATAGTGGCAGCAAAGTATTGTTTTTTGGCTGCCCTCACTGCCCCTGAATACAGCTTACCATAGGCACTTACCAGTGTTTGATTGCATCCATCAGGAGCTTGTCTCCATCTGCCCTCAAGCCGTCTCCTGTTTTGTTTCATCTCTCTCAGCTCTGGGGTATACCACAGAGCCATACGAGCTCTACACAGGGCACTCAGGAGCAATCGTGTCATCTGCCCGGGTCATTTCTTCATTCCACAGATCAACCAGGGTATCGACAGGAGAGCCAGCCCTATCAGCTGGAAAACTCCCCAGAGCCCTTTCGTGGCCTAGTGTTTCAACAGAGCACCAGGTGATGACATCCCGCGATCCTTACCTGGCGGGGCTGTCCACTTCCATCGGCGGGCACCCGCTGGCGCCCGCCGATGGAAGTGGCGGTGGGCGCCAGCGGGCATCCACTGATTCTCCGATATTTTCCAAACCGGATCGGGTCCTTCCAGACCAGTTCGGGAAAGATCAGACGATCCAAACGGGTGATCAGAAATCAGAAAATTGTATCCGATTTTCCCTGGATTGGGTCCAGATCGTGGATCGGACCCAATCCAGTGTACACCCCTAATAAGAACGTCCCTAGAGAACGACATCTATGTATTTGTGGTGGTCACATGGCTGAAGATACTATACACTACGTGTTACATTGTAAGTTATATAAAATCCCAAGAGACAAATTCTTAATGAGATGTCCAGCACCAGTAACTAACTTTAATGATATGGACAAAAAATTATATATTTGCTGTGAAGTACATCTAAGTTCATTATGTTAAACACAGCTAGATTTGCAGTAAAAGCAGCCCTACTCAGAATAATCTTAGATTTCCCTGCAATTATATATTCTTGCATGGATATAATATAGAGAATTTTAACTTTGTGATAGAATGGTTTACTATTAATATACCGTATTGTACTGAATGGTGCTTGTTGTTCGTTGCTCTGGCTATAACCTGCACTTGGTTGCCTAATGAATATGTATGTATGCATTGGTTTGAAAGGATCTGGAAGTGCAGCTTTGCTGAACCAAAGCTAATCTAGTTCTCATCAATTCCGAGATGAGCATGCCATGCACAGGATCTTGAGCTGTGAGGAGGACATTTGGATTATAAATGCCATGAATCATTTTAAAACTCATTTAAAAGAACATATGACGTTTGCACCATGTCCTCAATTTCAACATATTATCTTTCATTCCAAATCTTATGGTTCCCTTCCAGTGAAACTCATCACTATTGCATTATTTTTGGAATAACAAGCTCAACACCATGTGACTTCCTTTGAAAGTCACAACCTTTCATTATTATAAATTGCCTGCAGCAATTTATTTCTCCTCAGTTCCAAGAGACCGACTTGCTGGCCCCATAACTAGGAGAGAAACCGCTCGGTATCGACAGCACATTTACATCAACACCAAAGCAGGGACGTTGGGTGGGCTGTGTGAATGCACAGATGACCACTCAAAGAACTACGGTTACAGGTAAGCAACCTGTATTCCTTCTTCATGGTCTCTGTGCATCGTGCATATGGGTGATTAACAAGCTCAATTCCTGATGGAGGGAAGGTGTAGATCAATGTTCCCTGGCAAAACAAACAAATTGCCTGCATTTCATGCAGTCTTGTTCCCCTTAAACTGTTCAGGGGCTAAGAAGAAATCTCATCACATCAAAAGCTGTGTTGCATCAGATCAAGGGACAACCTGCTCTCATCCAGTCCATTGTCGCAGCCAAGCACCGGTTCAACTTCTTAATTTTCCAAGTTACAGGTACGAAACTTGGTCACAGTGCAGACTTCGTGTTGTTAGTCATGTGTGCCAAATAACAAAACAATAGGTGCAAGCGTTACTCGGAAGTCAGCTTTCAAATACACTGTTTCAGGTGGCTGAAATGTGGTCCATTTTTAAGAGACGTCGCCCAGTACTCATGGGCATCTCACAGATGGCCTTGAGGGGACTCATCTGTGCCCAATTTCAGATGCACAGCTGCAGGAGTTACTCCGAAGTAAGCTCTCAATAACATGCACTGTTTCTAGTAATGCACTACATGCTGCTGCTGCTCAGATGTATAGCTATATTTTTATGACTACAATGAACTTTCAAAACCTGTGGATAAACCTAGGCAGTGCCTTCCATATGCAGTCATCAAAGTAAAATGTGTTAATCTGAAAATGGTGAACTGCTGCCACCTTGTCTCATTGATTAGGCCACGCATGTCTGCAAATTAAAAGGATGGGGGGGGGAGAATAGCACGGGCATTACATTGATTTTAGAGCCAGCCTTAGCAGGCAGGGCCTCATTGGGCCAGGAGATACCCCAAGTAGCAAGGAAACCTGGAGGATCCCATCAAAACTACCCTCACGCACCGCCTTGACCTCATCGTGCTTGCAAATGACCCAGTCTGCATTTCTTCATGCCAGAGCTGCGCACATTGGCTGGAGCAGAGGCAAATAAAAGTCATGTTCGGGATAGAGGTAGGCATAATGCCCAGTTCATAGAAGTCATGTAGGCACATTGCAAAGTTCATAGAAGTCAGGGTACAAGTAGGCACTTTGCCTGGACCAGAGTCTCAATATATATATATATATATATATATATATATATATATATATTAAAAAAGGAAATGCATGAGGGGGATGCTTCTGCAGTCCCTCAGTAACAGACTCCACAACCCAGGGACATAGTGATGAAAAATAATAATAGAGGAATCTCTCAACTCAAGCCTCCCTATTGGAGTCCCTCCGGACAGGAAGGGAAGAAAGCTATTCAGCAATTTGCTTTGCTGTGCCTCCAGAATTTAGCTGCCGGTTGTCAACCCCAAGAACTGGAGGCAAATAGCAGGAATTACTTTCATTAGAATGTCTGTGTTGCCAACCATACTGTAAGACGTCCATTATGGAGCAAAAATCTGGAGTGGATGTGAGATTAAATGTCCTTTATTTTGCTCTTGTGTAGAACCTCCTCATGTAAACACAGTGGATGTTACTCGCATTATAGACAGGTCCCCTTTTTCAGATTATTTCAAAAGGCTACTGATCTTTGTTAAATCAGAGTATTCCAAATTGTCCAACTAAAACTAAAGTTCATACATATTCCAGTATTCTATGACCAGGGTAGAGTGAGGGTGAATTCTCACCTGTTCATAGGATGTGACATATTACATTTTGTTTTTTAAAAGAAAATTAAACAGGAAAGAGGAGAGAACACACACTCTATCAGTCACAGTACCCTTGCTCATGCTAACCCTTCAATCAAACCAACCAGAAAACATATAAAAATAAAAATTATAACTCAACTCAAACACCCAAGCAACGCACAGCCAAATGAACCTGAGAGGCTGAGACACAAAGATGCAAGACTACAATGAATCTCTAACAATTCGCCACCAAGTAACTAAGATCCAGGAGCCAGGACAGAGCTCCAACAAAATCCACCCTTCTCCCTCAACACCTAACTCCCAACAGAGCTGGAACACCAAGTGGGGGGGGGGGGGTAGGGGGTTTATGCAGGGATATCCTTAGCCCTCCTCCAACATTGTGATTGGAGCCTGCTGGAATCCTTGCTGCATGATTGGTCACTGTCTCATCAAGCACACCCCACCTTCTATCTCCAACCAGGTGGCGGCAAAAGTGAAAGAGACTTACAATAAAACGATAAAAATGATAATTATCGTAGGGTTTTTTATTGTCTCGAATAATTATTTATTTATTTATTTATTTATTTCATTTCTAACCCGCCTCTCCATCTAGATCGAGGCGGGGAACAACACTAAATATAAATATAAAAACAATAAAATCGATAAACCATTAAAACAGATAAAAACAAATACATTATTAAAAACATCTTAAAATTAAACTGGATAGGCCTGCCAGAAGAGAGCAGTCTTCACGACTTTCTTAAATTCCAGAAGACTGCTAATTTGTCGAATCTCCTCCGGCAGGCCATTCCACAGCCTGGGAGCGGCAGAACAGAAGGTCCTCTGGGTAACACTCGTCAGCCTAGTTCTGGCTGACTGGAGTAAATTCTTCCCAGAGGACCTGAGTGTGCGGGGTGGATTATACGGGAGAAGGCGATCCCGCAGGTAACCTGGACCCAAACCATGTAGGGCTTTAACGGTAATAACCAACACTTTATACATCGCCTGGAAACTAATGGGCAGCCAGTGGAGTGATTTTAAGATTGGTGTTACGTGGTTACCCCTAGGTGTACCGGTGACCAACCTGGCTGCCATATTTTGAACTAATTGAAGTTTCCGGACTAGGCACAAAGGTAGCCCTATGTACAGCACATTGCAGAAGTCGAGCCTCGAAGTTACCAGTGAGTGCACTACCATCTTTAGGTCTTCCAACTCTAGGAAGGGGCGCAGCTGGCGTATCAGCTGAAGCTGATAGTAGGCACTCCTGGCCGTCGCATCTATCTGTGCTGTCATTTGGAGCAACGGATCCAGGAGTACCCCCAAGCTGTGAACACAGTCTTTCAGGGGGGTGTAACCCCATCCAGAACTGGTTGACACACCTCCAAACCCAGGTTGGGGCCTTTGACAGCAAGCACCTCCGTCTTGTCTGGATTCAGCTTCAGTTTGTTTTTCCTCATCCAGCCCATTACCGCCTCCAAACATTCATTCAGAGGAGACACACTATCCTTAGCTGACGATGTTGTCGAAGGCATAGAGAAATATATTTGGGTGTCATCAGCGTATTGATAGCACCCCGCCCCATGCCTCCGGATGATCTCTCCCAGCGGTTTCATATAAATGTTAAACAGCATTGGGGAAAGGATGGCACCTTGTGGAACACCACATAGCAGCTCCTTCTTTGAAGAGCAGCTTTCCCCAAGCATTACCATCTGGAACTTGCCCGAGAGATAGGACCAGAACCACTGAAGCACAGTGCCCCCGATTCCCAATCCCCTCAGGCGTTCCAGAAGAATACCATGGTCGATGGTATCGAAAGCTGCTGAGAGGTCCAGGAGTACCAGCAGGGACACACTCCCCCTGTCAATACTCAGGCGTAGATCATTCGAAGTTGTATCATATCATCATCGTTAATCGTACGCACGATAAAGACCATATCGTATTGTTATCGTACATTTTAACGATACGATACACATCCCTACTGGAGATTACCTTGTCTTCTTCTTCTTCTGGTGTTACTGCTACTGTTGATGCTACTGCTACTATCTCCCTCGACCTGCTGCCTCACAGTGCCCTATAATGGGCACAATGCATACCTCAGGTGGCCACTCATCTTTAATGAAAAGAAGAGGAAACGCGCCATTCAAAAAGAGGACACAGATTTGCATCAAGTTTGCATATGCTAATGTATATGCATGGAAACAAATTTAGAAATGAGGGCTATCGTAGGGTACCTCTAGACAGACACTTTTCCCCACGGTGGCTTCGGAGTGGCAGCAAGTGATCTACGTGACGCTACTGCCACTCTGAAGCCATCCAGGGGCAAAACCCCGAAGCTCCGCTTCAAAAAAAAAGTCGTTGAAGGGAAATCTACAAGCAGGACATGAATGCAACAGCAATTGCTGTCCGTGGGCTTACTCCCTCTGATATGGAAGTAATATAAACTCATCAAGAAGAGTAGACTACTTCCTGGTGAGCATCAAGCCACCTGAATTATAGGCAAATCTGACTCCCATTCCCAAGGGCCTGAATCCCCCACTATCTTCTCTGTTTTCTGCTTACCAATATTGGGATCATTTTATAGTACATCAATTTATATACAAGGACTGATGGTGATACCCCAGGGAAGTCACAAAAAATCTGCCCACACTTGACCCATCCAGAGAACTTGGGGGGGATAATAATAATAATAATAATAATAATAATAATAATAACGATTTATTTCTTACCCGCCTCTCCGTCTAGATCGAGGCGGGGAACAACAACATGATAAAATAGCTTCCTATTGGGTGACCAGATAATGCCATGTTTCATACTGAACATGTGCATAAGAAGTGATTTGTACTGCCTAGCCCTGTCAGCTGACGCCAAGACACATGTGGTCGGCCTTAGACCTCATTGAAGTCTTACTGTACAAACGTGTGAAACACCAGAAATCCCAAATCTCATGAAGTTTAGACGTCCTTAAATTCTTCTGTAGGCTGGGAAAACCTACACAATCCACCAGCATCCCCGAAGCCTCCCTATCACTGGATTTGCCATGGCAGTGGACAGGTGGCCACTGAGGATAGACCGGAGCTGGCATTGCCTCTCCCACCCTGCAGCTACCAGCCCTTCTGTCTAGATAGATCTAGATAGATGATGATAGATAGATAGATAGATAGATAGATAACAGAGAGAGGGAGGGAGGGAGGGAGGGAGGGAGAGATAGAGATACCTATCTATATCTATATCTATTTCTCTATCTAATCTATCTATCTAAATAACATTGTTTTCTACGTCAAATTCCAGAATGTAAAACCCTGGTCTGCACATTCATTGAATACATGTGACTCAGGTAGAGCCAGTCCACTGGGGAATCTGCAGGTTGGATTCATAGAATTCCTAGCTCATTCTATTCCATTGCGGATTTCTCTGACATCCCCAGCCCTCTGCATTATCCTTCAGCCACGCCCACCAGGAGCTTCCCCAAATCACAAACTGGCCCTCATGCTAAAAGAGGCTCTGCACCTCTGGTTTAGGTATTTTGGTTACAAGTTGTTTCAGGGATGAATGCCCAAACGCCTCCCACGACCTCTTTCCAACAAAGAGAACCACAGAATCCGTTGCACAGCTGCATTGTCTTTATTGAGAGGAGAGTTTGCAGAAGTTGTCATGCTGGTGTTAGAGCAGGAGGTTATGACTCTTCAAGCAGCACTGCAGCATTGGTTAGGGGCACTCCCCTCTCTATTGTCTAATAACTGGAAGGTTTGAGGGACCTGGAAATAAAAGCAAAAATCATGTCATCATACCTATGATTGCATCGGGTTATTTTTTGGAGCACTGTTTTATTGATGTTGGAACCCTGTTATGGGAAAGATGGATCCCATTTGCTGATGTGAATGTACATGTTTGTAACATCTGTAAAATCCGAGTTCTATGGACTGTAATTGTTAGGGGTGTGCACTGGATCAGCTCCGATCCACAATCCGGAGCCAATCCAGGGGAAATCAGATACAATTATCCGATTTCCGATCCCCCCTCTGGATCGTCCGATATTATCAGAACCGGTCCAGAAGGATCCGATCTGGTTTGGGAAAAATTGCAGCTATAGAGCTATTAAAAACAGAGAGTCCATGCACTCTTATCTTTAAATCACGGCTTAGCTCTCAGGGAATTGGACACAGGGCAACGAAAAGTCATGCACCAACAGCAGATGACTGGGGAGGGCCAGGAGGGAGAGGTGGGGAACTCTGGTGAGTCCATTAGACTCACATGGACTCACAACTGGCCTTGCACCGGCTTTCTCAAGCAGGCAGATGGGGGGGGGGACACCACCACCACAAACTGGCTAAAAGCCCCTTTATGGTTCTAGTACTGATCCATTTCAGCCTCTGGCTGAACAGCACCAGCTCAGATTTGGGCCAAAGGTACACCCCTCTGACAAAAGTTGGTGTCGTCTGACTAGAAAGAATTCAGAAAATTCGGAAGATGAGAGAGAGAGAGAGAGAGAGAGAGAGAGAGAGAGAGAGAGAGAGAGATCTAGATAGAAATAAATGATAGATAGATGATAGATAGATAAATAGATAGATAGATGAGATAGAGGGAGAGAGAGAGAGAGATCTAGATAGAAATAAATGATAGATAGATGATAGATAGATGATAGATAGATAGATAGATAGATAGATAGATAGATAGATAGATGATAGAGATAGATAGATAGATAGATAGATAGATAGATAGATAGATAGATAGATAGATAGATAACAGCGATAGAGAGGGAGGGAGGGAGGGATAGAGAGATAACCTATCTATATCTATATCTATTTCTCTATCTATCTAATCTATCTATCTAAATAACATTGTTTTCTACATAAAATTCCAGAATGTGAAACCCTGGTCTGCACATTCATTGAATACATGTGACTCAGGTAGAGCCAGTCCGCTGGGGAATCTGCAGGTTGGATTCATAGAATTCCTAGCTCATTCTATTCCATTGCGGAGTTCTCTGACAGCCGCAGCCCTCTGCATTATCCTTCAGCCACGCCTACCAGGAGCTTCTCCAAATCACAAACTGGCCCTCATGCTAAAAGAGGCTCTGCACTTCTGGTTTAGATGTTTTGGTTACAAGGTGTTTCATGGATGAATGCCCAAACGCCTCCTACGACCTCTTTTCAACAAAGACAAACACAGAATCCATTGCACAGCTGCATTGTCTTTATTGAGAGGAGAGTTTGCAGCATACACAGCAAGGATGCTTCCATTGTTGTTTTCGCCAGTGAAATGGTCACAGTGCAGAAGTTGTCATGCTGGTGTTAGAGCAGGAGGTCATGACTCTTCAAGCAGCAGTGCAGCATTGGTTAGGGGCACTCCCCTCTCTATTGTCTAATAAGTGGCAGGTTTGAGGGACCTGGAAATAAAAGCAAAAATCATGTCATCATACCTAGGATTGCATCGGGTTATTTTTTGGAGCACTGTTTTATTGATGTTGGAACCCTTTTTATGGGAAAGATGGATCCCATTTGCTGATGTTAATGTACGTGTTTGTAACATCTGTAAAATCCGAGTTCTATGGACTGTAATTGTTAGGGGTATGCACTGGATCAGCTCCGATCCACAATCCAGAGCCAATCCAGGGGAAATCAGATACAATTATCCGATTTCCGATCCCCCCTCTGGATCGTCCGATATTATCCGAACCGGTCCGGAACGACCCGATCCGGTTTGGGAAAAATTGGAGGATCGGTGGTTGCGCGCTGGCGCCCACCGCCGCTTCCATTGGTGGGCGCCAGCGGGCGCCCACCGATGGAAGCGGACAGCGGGGGGGGCTTACCTGGCAGGGCGTCCTCCTCCTCCTCCCGTTGCCGGCTGAAAACTACTGCAAACCAGGCCTCGCGGCTTAGTTTACAGGAGAGAGCCAGGTGATGATGGCCTAGTTCGCAGTAGTTTACAGATGGCAACGGACGGAGGAGGATGCCCGCCAAGTAAGGAACAGGAGGGGCTAACCTGGCGGGGCTGTCCGCTGCCATCCGCTGCCGCCCGGGTGGCAGCGGATGGCAGCGGAGGGGCCCTGGCAGGTAAGGAGTATCGCGAGGGGGGAGGAGGGAGGGGCCCCCACTTACCTTCCAGGGACGTCCGCTCCCCTCCGCTCCTGGCCGCTACTGTGAAGCAGGCTTCACGGCCTGCCCCTAGGTAGCGCGCCAGGTGATGTCATAAATAATCAACCGTGGTGTGGATTAGGATCAGCCCTGAGTTGACTATGGCAGCATTCGGACGACACGATAGTCAATACAACTGACTATTGTTCCCCCCCCCCCAGTTGCTTATTGTGTCGTCCGAATTCAGCCAATGTCTGGGATTCCTGCCTGAAATCAGCAAGCAACACTACGCCGCAAGCAATCGTATTTCCATCAAGCCAATTACTCTTGTGTGTGTGTTTGCTTGCGGGGGAAGAGGGGGGGAAAGCAGACCTACATTTGCAATCCTATTTTTGTCTGGAGCTGTTGTACCCACCTTATGCAACAAGTGTGCCTCTTGCCACAGGCTCCAAGATCTTTGTAACTATGGTTCTGACATCTCAATCTTGGATGCCTAATCGTGAGGCAGAGCCCCCCTCTGCGTTCACAGTCTTCACATGCCATTACAACATTTTCTTTAGACAGTCAGATAGAGAGAAAAACAGGGAGAAATCAATGGATATTCACCAGAGCAACCATGCTGAATCAACTAATCTATCGCCCATTTCCTATATTCCAGCCTTTGATAGTCCTACAAATGATCTGGATTTCAAAGGACTCTGCACTAAATACAGCAATGGGGTATTCTGAAGTAGGACTGTGTTGGGAGCAGCACAGATTCATATTTCAATGTAACAGGCTGACAGATCCATATATGTCACAGGGCTGATCTAAGGATTAATTCTCTTAATTCAAATAAAACACCAAACAAAGCAAGATTTGCAAAACAACCACCACCACCACCACAACACACACACACACACACACACACACAAGTACTTCTTATATTATTCAAAGTAATATTTCTCAGTTGCATGGGTAGAGGCTTCAGAAATCAGTTTTCTGCGCTACCTTCATTATCTCCAGAAGTATTCACCAGAATAAATATTCCTAGTATTTGAATCCTATGTCTAGGATGTTTAGTGGACCTGATTCATGATGCAGGTTTTCAAAATGGTGCTGATTCCATCTGGAAGATTGTACATATAGAGTTATGGAGTCATGAGGTTCTGGGCTCTGGACCAGATTCATGGTGGTGTGGGCAGATCTTGGGAAATTAAGTGGGCACCAATGCAAGATTGGGAAGGAACCTGGAAGCCTTTCTTCTAAGACTTCGGAGCGTCGTCAGCAGGGAAGGATCATCCCCCTCTTTCCCATATTTATTCAATACATATTTTTCCTACCTTCCTCTTTCTCTTCAGGGCCGTAAACTCTACAAATGGAAGGGAGACAGTTCTGAGACTAGAAGAATATACCACTGTGATTTAAGTCCTGCTTCCAGAAATGTCATGATGGTTGCTCAAATCCTGAAACTTTGGATAACAACACAAAGTACAAAGTGTAACGCCCAATATGTGGCAAGCGGATCATGCTACAAAGAGGCCACTAGGTCCTGAACACATCTGACTGGGTTATGCTGGGAGTTGTGAGAATTTTTTCCATCTAACCAAGCATACATGCCTTGAGGTAAAAAAAAAAAATCACTCTATGTAGGGCTGTTCCAGAAAGTAGAAGCCAAGAAAAATACTGTTTGCTTCTCCCGCTCTCTGGACCAAATGTATCTTCAAACCAGGTCATTTGTACGCAATTAGTTCCTGGTGAAATTCCCTCTTCATCACAACAGCTAAAAGTGCAGGCACTATACTAGAGTGACCATATACAAAAGAAGGCAGGGCCCCTACAACTTTAACAGTTGTGATGAAGAGGGAATTTGACCAGGAACTAATTGCATACGAATGGCACTACCTGAAATACCCTTTTCTCTACAACTGTTAAAGTTACATGAGCCCTGACCTGGATTTTATCTGGTCACCCTGCCATTGAGCAAAGAGAGAAACAGATTTCCCAGCGACAGACATGCCTAGCTAAGTATCAACTGCATATGATACTTCTGATCTTCTTCAGCCCAAACCTCCTGATGTCTTCCCCCCAGTGGTGATTAGCTAATATTGTTCTGCTACATACTGACATTTAGGCTGCAATACTATACTCAGTTCCTTATGAATAAATCCTATGGAACTCAATGGGATTTGCTTTTGAGTAGTTGTGTATAAATTGCATTGACTTGTGCTGTTGCACTTTTTCTAAACAACAACTCTGACTGTTGCTGCGGAGAACATTCAGTAGAGCAGAACTATGCTCCCTCCACCATGATGTGACCTCAACTATGCGTTCCTTCACTTCAAGACAGTTGGCGAGCCTTGGCCATCTGTCCTTCAATAAAGTTGCCACATTGTCGTCAACTCAAAGTCTACTGTGAATAGTGGTGCAGTTGTTTAATTCATTAAACAAAAAACCTACGGTTTATAAAAACAATGTTAAGGCTCTACAGATTCCAACCAAGCACCAAAAAGCAGGGAAATTGGGAGTTAAGGCTCACAAGCCTTAACCCCACATCCTCCCTAAGGAGGCAGAAAGTGCAAGTGAAATTCTCATTCTCCCAAAGCAGTTAAACCATGAGGACAGGGTGGAGAATATGATATGCAGAGGTGATTGTGGGGTTGTGGAAAACTGATCACAAACAACTTAGCCCTTCCCCAACCTGGTGCCCTCCAAAGGTGTTGGACTACAACTCCCATCATTGGCTGACAACCAAGCCAGCATCAGCCAGAATGTTTTACCATCTTGAAATCCAATATAAAATCAAAGCTAGTGTTATGTGTTGAACTCACTTTTAACATTAATAATCAACCAAAATGCTTGCATCTCCCTCATTTTTAAAGATAAAGAGATGAAACCTGGCATCATGGTAGCTCTTAAGTAGGGATTTAGCCATGCCAAGTTGGAAGCAGATCCATTCATCCCTTGATTTTTAGAAATGTTTAAAACTTCAATTTAATTTTTTTAATTAACTAAAATGCTTACAATTCCATCATTTTTAAAGATAAAGGGATGAAACTTGACAGCATGGTAGCTCTTAAGTAGGGATTGAGCTATGCCAAGTTGGAATCAGATCTGTTTATGCCTTGAGTTTTAGGAATTTTTTAAACTTCAAACCCAATACTCCTCTTTGGGGTCTAGGGCCTTGAGCAGTACATTAAAAAAAAGAAAGAAAGTAAAGATGAAGAGAGGAAACTTGGCACCATGGTACCTCTTAAGTAAGGCTTTAGCAATGCCAAGTTGAAAGCAGATTGGTTCATGCCTTGAATTTTAGGAAAAAAATTGAAGTCAAACTTTTTAAAAAAATATCCTAAAAATCAAGGCACGAACCGATCTCCTTCCAATTTGGCATGGCTCAATTCTAGGGTGACCACTAGGGTGTGTCTTAGTGGCTAAAGTGTTGGACTGGGAGCTGGGAGATCTGGGTTCTACTCCCCACTTAGCCATGGAAACCCATTGGGTGACTTTGGGCCAATTGCAGACTCTCAGCCCAACCCACCTCACACGGTTGCTGTTGTGAGGATAAAATGGATAGGAGGAGGATTATGTATGCCGCCTTCGGTTTCTTGGCGGAAAAAGGTGGGATATAAATGCAATAATAAATAATAATAAATAAATAATAATAAAAAACTGTCAGGATTTCCCCAGATTTCTCCTGGTTTTTGTTCTATCCTCGGTGTCAGGGGGGATTTTATGCAATAGTGTATAATGACCTGGAATTATACAGAACAGTTAAAGTTGCAGGGGCCCTGCCTTCTTTTGTATCTGGTCACTCTGGTATAGTGCCTGCACCTTTAACTGTTGTGATGAAGAGGGAATTTCACCAGGAACTAATTGCATACAAATGACACTGGCTGAAATTCCCTTTTCTCTACAACTGTTAAAGTTACAGGAGCCCTGACCTGGATTTTATCTGGTCACTCTAGTAGCCATGGGTGTCCCGCCTTGGTGGGTTGCCTGTGGAACAGGCAAAACACGTCTGGGGGAGTTTGGGTGGTTGTGCTTTTCCCTGTTCATTGCCTGTTCATTTCCGTTTTGGCCGACTTTGTGCAGTGTTCTCGGCCTTGATGCTGCCTGTTCGAGGCTTTTTCTCTCCTTTCTGGAACCATTTTTTTTTCTCACTAGCAGAGTGGTTAGCCCTGACTAGTGGTGGTTGGCTAGGGTCCGCGGGTGTGCTCTGCCCATGTAACCCTATTATTATTATTATTATTATTATTATTATTATTATTATTTGCAGCCCACCTTTTGTCCAGTGCTGGACCTTTACAAAATTAAAACATATACAGTTAAACCTATAAATAGAAATATACAAAAGTTTTTTTAAAAATATATATATAATTAAATGTGCTTAAATATTAAAACATTTAAAACATTTAAAATACAAATAACAAATTTCCAAACACGTCCAAAAAGTTTGGGGTCCCCTGCTCAAATTGGTCTAAAGTGCTGCTCTCAGAGAGCTGCATAGACAAACAGAACATATAATTTTGGACTCTCTATTTCACCTCTTTTTTCAAGCCTGTTCTTTGCCTATGTTATTAACTGGCAGGATAGATTAAACCCGTTTCCTCATGGCAAGCTAGGAATTATGGGAGTTGCATTCCAGCTGATTTGGAGGGCACCAGGCTGGGAAGGTCTGGTCTGTAATAAGCGTGTTTCACAATTGCTGTTTCTAAATTAAGGAACAGGCTTCCTCGGAGCAAATGCTCAGCTCAGATATTTGCTTTTATGACCCAAACTGAGTGCACGGTCCTTCCAGAGACACCCTGGTTTTTCTTGGCTCCCACTCAGTTCCCCCCCCCCATTTGCTTGCATATATTGTACTACTGCTTCTGTTTCTTTGTTCATTTATGTGTTTTAACTGCTACTGGATTGTTCGCTATGTAGTCCTTGTACTAAGCAAGACAGAAGATTTTTTAAAAACCCTGTAACAATAAAAGCCTATGTGTCTTGTCTGTCCATCCGCACCATAGTGCCAAGACCGTGAAACCTAAACATCTAAAACTTGGTGTGCATACTAAGGAGCCCTTATGGGTGTGCACCTCAGGCTTATTTTGTTCATAAAACGAATGTATTAATTTTAATTCATTTAAATGTGTCCACGTGGATGAAGCCTGCAGTAACATCTACAGCCATTTGGGGCAGATTTCCCTAACCAGCACTATGGCATGGGTTGTCATGGAAACAGAAGGAGGAGAAGGGAGGAATGGAGGAGGAGAAAGAAAAAAGGGGGGGAAACAGAAAAGAGAAGAGCGTTGGAGGGATTTGGGGAAGATTGGAAAGAGAAGGTGACTTTGGACAGAAATTCTGTAAGGAGCAAGGAATTTGGCAGCCTGCCACATTAAACAGCATTTTGGAAGCTGCAACAGGAAGTTTACCCAGGCAATGTGCAAGGCCTTGCAGGAACAGTTGGACATCTATTTAGGAATTAAGACAACTCTGGGACTCACAGGGTGTTAACTGTTAAGTTGTTAATAAATTCATAAGTTTTGCAAAACGAAGGGTTTTCCACATTTGTCGAAGTTCCGACGCCTCACCCAGATTCCTTAGTTTTGGTTACAGCAGATAGCTTTGCAGTCCATATAGTATGAAGCCAGGGGAGATTACTAGGTTGAAGGGCAGAGTTACATGCCTGCCCCCTTTCCCCTGGTGTGGGAGCACCCCCCCTCAGGGGAATGGGGTGGACAGACCCCCTCCCTCAGGGGGCTATGGGGTTACACTGTGGTGAGGGCCGTGCCTTGGGCTACCAGTTAGGGTGACAATATTTGGGAAACCAAAGAAGAGGACACCCAGTGGGGGGGGGCAGGAAAGTGACTTTTTGGGGCCTCTGGAAAGCATGTCATTCACCTCCCACCACCTTAAAGGCCCCAATTGGAATGGAGGAGGGAAAGTGTGTCATTCCCCTCCACTCCCACTGCTCCAGTCGAGGCCTTTTCTATAATGTCCGGAATGGCACACTTTCCCCTTTTAAGCCCCTGATTGGAGCAGCGGGAGGGAAATGAGGTGCCTCCAGAAAGCATGTCCTTCCTTCCCACTATGCTAATAGTGGCCTTAAGGGGAAAACTTGTCTTTCCAGGACATTTTAGAACATTACAGAAAATCCCCCCGACACTCAGGATAGAACAAAAACCAAGACAAATCTGGGGAAATCCTGACCGTTGGTCACCCTAGCAGTGGGCATTGCTTCATTCAGATGGGGTGGGCACAATGCGTCTAGCTCTGACAGCTCCATAAGCACGATCAAAGCCTTCGCTATATCAAACAAAGAGCTATTTCCAACCCATCCAAAGCCGGTCCATTGATAGATAGATAGAGAGATAGATAGAGAGATAGGCTGACCAGATAAAATCCAGGTCAGGGCTCATGTAACTTTTACAGTTGTAGAGAAAAGGGAATTTCAGCCAGTGTCATTTGTATGCAATTAGTACCTTGTGAAATTCCCTCTTCATCACAACTGTTAAAGTTGCAGAGTCCTGCCTTCTTTTGTATATGGTCACTCTAGTATAGTGCCTGCAGCTTTAACTGTTGTGATGAAGAGGGAATATCACCAGGAACGAATTGCATACAAATGACTCTGGCTGAAATTCCCTTTTCCCCATTAAACCTGTTAGCCTTTGAGGTGCCACAGCATTCTTTCTGGGGTTTTGTTGTCTGGGGTGTTTTGTAGACTGGACTTACCTTTCCCTACGGGTTAGTTTCAGGTTTTGAAATATTTTGTTATTCAATTAGGCATTCCAGCTGAGAAAAGATCTGGGTGAAAGGCCAAGCTGCCTCTGACTCCACTGTGGAACAGAGAGCTGTTGTCAACAAATTGTTCCGACTGACAGTCGCATGGAAATGATCTTGCAGAGGGATATAAACAAGTTGCATCAGGGAACATCTTTGTCTTTTGCAAACCAAAAGACGCAGCACAGGGATTGAAGATGGAGGGAAGGAATGAGGAAGTGAGGAGTGGTTCTTGTTAGAGCACTGTGATCAGGGGCTTTGATGGTCTCTGTTTTTGCTTGTTTCACAGATGGTTGTTTGCATCTTTCTTACACTGTTTTGGATGTTGCTGTTGTTGTTATTATTATTATTATTTATTCCATTTATATATTGCTGAAGTTCTCTGGGCGGTTTGCAAAAATTAAAAACATTGAACATTAAAAAACCGATATACAAAATTTAAAACCACAAAGAGCATAAAAGCAGGTTATAAATACAATATCAATTTAAAAACAACTATTCTGGGTCAAATAACAACAACAAAACCCTCATCATACGCTGTGAAATGCCTGGGAGAAGAGGAAAGTCTTGACCTGGCGCCGAAAAGATAACCAAGTTGGTGCCAGGCGAGCCTCATCAAGGAGATCATTCCATAATTGGGGGGGGGGGCTCCACTGAAAAATTATTATGATTGGAAAAGCAACTTAAATAAATGAAATAAAGCCACAACTCTTGAACCAAATGCAATTTGCTTCACAAACTTTGAACTTTTGAACGAGTACTGTCATACACTCCCAGATTTCTTGGCCACCACAAGGTCCAGGAAACGTTGTCGCTTCTTTTCTGTTCCTAATAAAAATGTTAAGATTCTGATTATTTCTAGCAGCAGCTCCTGAATTCCACAGAAGTGGCCAGTGGTGGCTAGTAGCTCCGAGGTCAGTGGGATGGGGAATCTGCTCCAGGTTTCTGTCTGAATTCTAAAGGACCTATCCAAGGTGCAAAGGACTCCTTTAAAGTTCTGACTGAAACCCGGAGCGGATTCCCCGCCCCACTGACATCAGAGCCACCAGCCTCCAATGGAAACGGCTCGTGGAGCAGGCTGGCTTGTATGCCACTCCCCCACGCTGCAGAGTTCCAAACGCAACTGTCACTCATTTCTAAGGAAATGCACATGCCTTGCAAGAGATGCGGGTTATGCACTTCGGTCGTAGAGCTTCGCGATGTGCATATTGCATGACACTAAGTTTTAAGGGTGAAACCCGAAGCCGCTACTATGAAATATCCAGCTTAGCTGGACACCTTGCTCAGCAAAGTTAACCAAAGAAGCCATGGGGTCAGATTTCACAGCTCTTTGGCTGTGACCTTGGCCGTGCTCTCTGAAGACTTAAGAGGCAAACCCTGCGCTTTGCTCACTAAAGGGTGAGGGATGCCTTCAATTGCAGAGACCAAAATGGATATGGAAGTGTAATGCTACCTGTGGAGCGTCGAGCTACTAGATGATATTTAAGTTACCGGGGCTAAATTTCTGCAGTTGGCTAAGACAGCCAACTGCCAGCAAGTTGGCAGTTGCCAGCAAGAACAGGGCTCTGAGTGGCTTAGAACAGCAAACAAGATTGACCCGGAAGCCTTTATAGGTCAGGAAATACCAGTTGAACCACTGAGGGCTCCCAGAACAGGTGGGTGTCAGGGGTGGCAATGGGGAATCAGCAAATTCCAGATGCTCTGACTAGTGTGAGTGAAGCGATTTCTGCTAGGTCAAAATCACCACTGGATACAACCTTTAGAAATGTGTACTCTTTCTTTTGGGTTCCTTTTCTGTGTAAAATAAATTTATAGTGGCTTAAAAAAATCAAAACCTAAACAAAACCAAGTTTATAGAATACATGAAACACAATCAAAGCAGTCCGAATTACCAAAATTAATTCCATACAATAAACCACAATTGAGATAAGCCAATTCAGCATAAAAACAGGGAGATATAACTTTATCACTGCATGTTTCTGGGCCAGAACAATAGACTCTGGTATCTGATACATATGAAAGTGCCTTATACTGGGAAAGGTTTCCAAGACTGTTCAGAAGCTGCAGCTATACAAAATGCAGTGGTCAGTTTGATAACGAGAACCAGGAGGATCAAACATATAAGACTGACTCCGGCTCACTTGCAGTGGCTGCCTGTATATTTCCAAGCCTGATTCAGGGTGCTGGTTCTAACCTATAAAGCCTTAACTTGGCTCTGGACCGCAATATCTGACGGAATGCCTCTTCCTACACAAACCTACCTGTACTTTATGCTGGCATGAATAACCTTGGCGTCAGGGCCTTCTCTGTAGTGGCACCCACCCTCTGTAAAACCTTCCCTCGTGCAGTTCGGGAGGCAGAATATGTTACAACTTTTAAACACCCCCTGAAGACATACTTTTTTACACAGGCTTTCCCTGGGTTTTAATGTAGCTCATTTTACACTGACTTTTTAACTTTTTAATGTTTAAATTTATATTGTTATTTTTTATGGTTTTTAATTGTGCACTGCCCAGAGAGCTTCGGCTGATGGGCAGTATAAAGATGAAATAAATAAATAAATAAACATCTAAGGTCCTCTTCTGGGTGCCTAGACTGAGGGAGGCCCTGAAGATGGCAACAAGGGAGAGGCCTTCTTAATGGTGGCCCCCCCCAATCATGGAATGATCTCCACCTAGCGCCAACATTGTTATCATTTTGGTGCCAGGTCAAGGCTTTTCTCTTTTCCCAGGCATTTAGAAGCATGTGACGAGTTTTAATCTATCCCAGTTCTGTATTTTAGGTTTGGCTGATTGCTCGAAAGTTTTTTTTTTAATGTGTGCTGTCTTTGTATATTCTGGTTGCTGTATGTTTTTATGTTTTTATTTTTTGTATATCGTTTTTAATATTTTAATCTTTTGTAAACAGCACAGAGAGCTTTGGCTATGGGGCAGTATAGAAATGTAATTCATCATCATGATCATCATGCCTACCCTCATCATCTTAATGAAGTAATGTTCATTTTGACAGGTCTGCTAATTTAGATGCCAGGGATGGGATTATGCAAAGCATGGCTACGTTTCTCAACTGCGAAACAGGGTGTACTGTGCTAAGACCTTCTGTGTGCCATTCTATAGTAGGCCAGCTGAACTGGTTACCATGTCTGTTTTCCGAGCCCAATTTAAAGTGTTTGTTTTTGACCTTTAACGTCTTCAGTGGTTTGGGACTAAATTAGCTTGAAGGATTGCTGTCACCCATCTCAACCTGCCCACATGTTAAGATCAGCAAGCGAGTCCTTTCTCAATTGCTCACCTGTGAGAGGGCCTTCTCTGCAGTGTCCCCACACTGGAATAAGTTGCCATCGGGGGTCCATCATGCTCCAAAATTGTAAATTTTTAAGAAGGCCTTGAAAATATATGATTTTACTCTGGCTTTCTCTTAATATGATTGCTGTTTTAATTATAGTTGGTTTTGTTGCTCTTTTTTATTGTGTTCTTACCATTTGTATTGTGTTTTTATTGCTCTTAATATGTGTTTTACGTGTTTTATTGCTGTACACTGGCTTTGGAAGGCTTTTGTCCTGAAAGGAGTGGAGGGAAATTGCAATGTCCAGAGCCTCCAGAAAGTGCGTGTTCCCCACCCTGCACCAATGAGGGCCTTAAAGGCCCTATTAGCGCAAGGCTAAACCTTCCCCTTCTGTAAATAGGGACTTTAAGGCCTTCATTGGTGCATGGAGGGAAATGCACAATTTCTGAAGTCCCCAGTAATCACACACTTCCCCCCACTGCATTATTGGCAGCCACCCTTAACACAGGTGGTGAGGGCCACAACCTGGGGTTGGAGGTGTGTCAACCAGTTCTGGATGGGGTTACACTCCCCCTGAAAGACTGTGTTCGCAGCTTGGGGGTGCTCCTGGATCCGTCGCTCCAAATGACAGCTCAGATAGATGCGACTGCCAGGAGTGCCTACTATCAGCTTCAGCTGATACGCCAGCTGCGCCCCTTCCTAGAGTTGGAAGACCTAAAGATGGTAGTGCACGCGCTGGTAACTTCAAGGCTCGACTTCTGCAATGCGCTGTACATAGGGCTACCTCTGTGCCTAATCTGGAAACTTCAACTAGTTCAAAATATGGCAGCCAGGTTGGTCACCGGTACATCTAGGGGTGACCACATTACACCAGTTTTAAAATCTCTTCACTGGCTGCCAATCAGTTTCCGGGCGAAGTACAAAGTGTTGGTTATTACCTTTAAAGCCCTACATGGTTTGGGTCCAGGTTACCTAAGGGATCGCCTTCTCCCATACAATCCACCCTGCACGCTCAGGTCCTCTGGGAAGAATTTATTACAGTCAACAAGAACTAGACTGACAACCATTACCCAGAGGACCTTCTCTTCTGCCGCTCCCAGATTGTGGAATGACCTGCCGGGAGAGATTCGCCAACTTACTAGTCTTCAGGAATTTAAAAGTTCTATAAAGACTTATCTCTTCCAGCAGGCCTACCTAGATGAATTTTAAAGTGTTTTATTGGTGTTTTATTGGTATTTTAATGATGTGCTGGTTTTATCTGCTTTTAATCAGTTATTGTATTTGGTGTTTGGTGTTGTTCCCCGCCTCGATCCGTTGGGAGAGGCTGGTGATAAATAAATAAATATATTATTATTATTATTATTAAAAGGGATGGAAGCCAGGATGGACCCATGTCCAAGTGCCTGTCTTAATAACCCATTCATAACCCTGCCACCCTGGGATAGCTGACTACAATGTATTGTTGCTGGGAAATTCCATTCCCCCTCTGCTACTGTGTGGATTACACTAAGCTCAGAGGGAATAGGAAAGTGTGAAGGGCGGTGTGTGTTTGGGGCAGCTGAAGTCATAATCCATGCTAATCAAACAGTTGTGGTGCTTTGACCCTGTGAGTCCTCACTCCACTACGCCACTGATGGATTCTGTCCTCATTTCTCTGTTGTCCCCATTGCTGACAATTCAGTTTTAAGGTCCTCAGGCCGTCTCTCTATCTACTCATGTAATACTGTAAGTATATTGTACATTGATTATATTGTAATAATAATAATAATAATTACAACAACAACTGTATATGGTGCTGATGGCCATGTGTCCATTTTTTTCTTCCTCTGCTAATCATCTTTGGATTCCAGCCATTGCCTCAAACTGAGCCCCTTGAGTCACAGTTATCTAGAATCCACTTCCTAGCCTCGTCATGAATATCCAATAGACTTGACTTAGGAATGGCTGAAGTAGATACCAGTCTGTCATCAACTGACAATATATTTTACACACTCCACACTCTAGAAATCTGTTGCCACCAACTGTGGCTCTCTGTAACTAAATTTACAATATCTTTTCTTAGGTGTGGTGACCAGAACTGTCCACAGTACGGTGGTCGCGCCATAGATTTTTATAATGTAAAACAATTTATTTGTATATGGCACAAAGGCCATTACAATCACAGCACAGTCACACATCCACAAACCAATACAACTTTTATAAGACTTTAAAACCGACATTGGAACGAGATTAAAAGTACACCACCTTTCAGAATCTCAAAATCCCACAATTAATGTAAATGATCTTCTCTGCAGTCTACGGCATCTTTGTCCAGAACAAACTGGCGATATTTTTTTTTTGCTGCAACCGCAAATGTTGCCACCTTAGCTGTGATGGCTTTAGTATGGTCTGCTAGCAGGTCGCAGATAATATTTGCTGGATGCCAGCCCGCTCTGGAGCTCAGGAGCTCTCCCATAAAACAGGCCCTAATATCCCTGTACAGGGGGCAGCGTAACAAATAGTATATCACGTCTTCCTCCTCCTCTGTTCCACAAATACAAGTCCTCTGGTTGTAAGGCAACCTTTTATACTTTCCCCCAAAAAAGGCACTGGGCATTGTTTGGAAGCGAAGGGCTGTGAAAGCCTTTCTGATCGCAGGGAATGACAAATCTTGTAAATACTGAAGAAGGTACTGATCTCTTTTGATATGACTATACCATGTGGAAAAAGCTTGCTGCTGGCTTGCTAGCACATTTCCCTGAAAGTCTAACTCATAGATTCTATTTCTTATATAGACTTTGTTCATCAAAGTTGGAGAATCCTTCAGATAGATATTGACTAATTCCATCCATTTGCAAGCCCACCCTCCTTTCACCAATTGTTCTAAAAAACATTGTTTTGTCTGGTTATTTTCCTCCAACTGGAGAAGCCTTTTCCCATATAATACCATAGCCTTGTGCGTCCTAGCCTTAATAGAGGGCAGATCAGCTTCTAATCTGAGTAGTGAGGGGTCAGCCTAAAAATGATAATTAGTTCCTGGTGAAATCCCCTCTTCATCACGACAGTTAAAGTTGCAGGGGCCTTGCCTTCTTTTGTATATGGTCACTCTAGTATAGTGCCTGCACCTTTAACTGTTGTGATGAAGAGGGAATTTCACCAGGAACTAATTGCATACAAATGACACTGGCTGAAATTCCCTTTTCTCTACAACTGTTAAAGTTACATGAGCCCTGTCCTCCTTTTCATTTGGTCAGCCTAATCATTTTCTTCCTGGAGGCCACACTCAGGCGCCTGCACTTTCTGCAACGCAGTCTGCACACTGACACATGGAACGTCCTGACCTGCAGGTTAATGACAAGTCAAGCATGATGGATTGATTACACGCGTGGTCGTATGCTGGTTTCCCCATCGTTGTTTTGCCCACCACTGGTAGTCATGTCTATAATTAGAACTGGGAGTGTTGCCATTCTGGATTCAGTTTGCACTCGGGGTCCATTTACGAATGACAAAATCCAGCTCCTATAACTGTATCCACGCTTCAGATTTCTTGGCGAGATGAGATAACGAGGTGGGACCATCGCTTCGCTTTGCCAAAAGGTGGCTGAGTTTGGATACAAGAAGTCCTTTTGTACTGAGCCAGAAACATTTAGCCTTAGTTTGCCCTTCTGATCATCAGCATGTCCTCATGGTCTCTGGCCTGGGATGTCCATTGAGGTGCAAACTACAGTTGACACAGAAGATCTCTGATCAGATATTCCAACATATTTTCTCCATTAAAAGCAATTGAAGCCCCTCCCCCCATTTGGATCAGGACCTTGGGACTGGGGTTTAACCCTGTCCCACATGCCATTTTCCCATTTCTGTTGCCTCACCTTAAAAGTTGCTCTTAGCCATGGAGCGGGAGCGGGGAATGAACAATATGGGTACCTGTTATCACACGAGGCTGAAATCCCGCATCTTTACTGGGGCTTTCTTCTTCCGGAGTCTTTGCGGGATTAAGGTTGGCTCCTTTACACAGGCAAGACATGTGGTTTGCAATAGAGGATTTCTGTTCTCGGCAGGTTCTATATGTTTCTATATGTTTTATCTTACAGCCACTAGATGGCATTGTGACTATAATGCTACGCTGTCATTTCACTCAGCAGATAGATCGGAATAACGTCCCTAATCACTTTATCTCCGATTTTTTTCAAAGCGGGATAAAGGTCATAAAGAGATGAAGAGGGAATTTCACCAGGAACTAATTGCATACAAATGACACTGGCTGAAATTCCCTTTTCTCTACAACTGTTAATGTTACATGAGCCCTGACCTGGATTTTATCTTGCCATCCTACTTGTAGTAGCAGACTAAAACAAAACCATGGGGTGAGAGAAAGAAACTAATGTGGCCTGGGGAGAGACGCTTCCCTCCCCCCCCCCACCCCCAAGAGAATAAGCAGGTTGAAAGAAAGCTGAGGGTGGTGTGTGTACTCTTGATTCTGGTCAAACAGCTTTGGCAAGTTTTTGTGTCATCTCAGAAACCTGGAGGACCTGCTTGAGCAGAGACACCACAGAGATAAAGGACATGCGCACAGCTGGAAGCAACGACTCTAAACTCTCTTAAAAACTGCACTCTGTGTCCAGCACCGGATTGCAAATGCTGCTGTTGCTGCTGACAAAGAAATGGCAGTTTATTGTTTAGTCACAAGGTGGCAGCATATCCACACGATTGCGGCAATTGCTAGTATTTCTCCAGGAAATGTGCTAAGATTTGTTGATCCATTTTTAAATTATAGTTCATGCCTTCAGCTTTTGATGTGCAACACATTTACTAGGCTTTTAGAATGGTGTTGTGGTTGTGTTACAAGTGGTGGAGTTGTTCCAAAGAGACAGGCCCGGATTCAAAGGATGGTCCTTGACAAGTCACTGACTTCCTCATCACTTAAACTACTTCACAGGATTGTTGTGGGTGTAAAATGGAACAAGCCCTGTGTTTCTGCTCTAAATTCTTTGGAGAATGAATTGGATACAAATGCGTGATAAAACATATTGGCTAGGTTCAGATGTAACACTAGCCTACCACGGGTCGCTTTTGAGAGCAATCCACAGTGTTATGTGCAGGCTGACCATATGAAAAGGAGGACAGGGCTTCTGTATCTTGTATTGAAAAGGAAATTTCAGCAGGTGTCATCACAACAGTTAAAGCTGCAGGAGCCCTGCTCTCTTTTGTATCTGGTCATGCTAGTATAGCTCCTGCAGCTTTAACTGTTGTGATGAAGAGGGGATTTCACCAGGTGCTGCATGCATAGAAATCCTCTTTTCAATACAACTGTTAAAGATACAGAAGCCCTGTCCTCCTTTTCATATGGTCACCCTAATCATGCTGTCTGTCAGGTGCATCATCGGTAGGCTGACAATATGAAAAGGAGGACAGGGCTCATGTAACTTTAACAGTTGTAGAGAAAAGGGAATTTCAGCCAGTATCATTTGTATGCAATTAGCCCCTGGTGAAATTCCCTCTTCATCACAACAGTTAAAGCTGCAGGCACTATACCAGAGTGACCATATACAAAAGAAGGCAGGGCTCCTGCAACTTTAACTGCTGTGATGAAGAGGGAACTAATTGCATACAAATGACACCGGCTGAAATTCCCTTTTCTCTACAACTGTTAAAGTTACATGAGCCCTGTCCTCCTTTTCATAGGGTCAGCCTAATCATCGGTAAATTGGTAAAAAACATAGTGATCACTGAGACAGCTGCCTACTAACATCTGGTAGTTCCAGCGATGCTCTAGGCAACACGGACATACTCTACGGTCATTGTCACATAGCGATGGCTGGCATGGTGGCTGTTGGGATAAATGGTGGTGGGAGGACAGGGATTTACCCATGGAGCAAATAAACCACAGTGCAGTGCATGGTTCCCGGTTGTGTGAAGGATGTGCGTGTCATGGATTTCCTGCAGTTCCCCATCTCCCCTTGTGCTCGTGTGAATAGGCCCATCATCGTATCGACCTTATAAAAGCTTGAAGGGGGTAAGCCAGTGATGTGGATAACAATACTGGCCTACCTTGTAGGGTTATTGTAAGAATTGCTTAAGCATTTGATACATGCCGTGCTACATTTCTGAGTATCTGTTACCAGTTTACCATGCTGTGCAATTCTACTGCATTATCAAGGCCTTCTCTTTTGCTTTACTTTGGCAGCATCTACACTACTGCTTTATAGCGGTATGGAAGTGCACTGACAACTGTTGGGGCCCATTGACACACCTACACCAAGCAGGGGATTGCACTATGAAAGCGGTATATGGCATGTGTCGATGGGCCCCAACAGTGCCCTTCAATGCCGCTATAAAGCAGTAGTGTAGATCCTGCCTCTTATATACTGCTTTCATATCACTTTCATAGTGCTATATCCTGCTTGGGGTAGCTCTGGCCTAAGTTCCAGTCTGGGCACAATCCAGCCAGAATTCTGCCAGTCTTTCCTGCCAAGGAGTCCAAAGCAGCATCCACTCCCCTCCTCGCCATTTTATCCTCCCAACAACCCTGTGAGGAAGGTTTGGGTGAGAGAGAGCGCCATCACACCTACTTTCTTTTTATTGGTATGTACCCACAGTTTTGATATCCATCACAACAGTTCAAGGTGCAGGCACTATACTAGAGTGACCAGATGCAAAAGAAGGCAGGGCCCCTGCAACTTTAACAGTGGTGATGAAGAGGGAATTTCACCAGGAACTAATTGCATACAAATGACACTGCACCTTTTCTCTACAACTGTTAAAGTGACATGAGCCCTGACCTGGATATTATCTGGTCACCCTAACCTCAGGAAAGCCCATGGAAAGGCCATAGCTATTGACTCTTCCCGAACAATTAATGAATGGTTCACCACGATGAAGGAACTGGCATGGTGCAAAGGCAATCATCTATTCAGAAACACTGGCAAAACGAAAAGGGCTCGCAATGTTCCTAACGCAACGTCATTTAGTTTTCTGTAACAAAGATGGCATTAGGTTTGTGTTGCCCCTGAGCTTGACTCCACAGCCACCTACCTCTTCCTTCTCTGCTGAGTCTGATATCATTGTAATTGCTTGTTGAGAACAGGGATGGGACGTTCATTGGCTGTATATTACTAAACCTTCTTCGTCAGGCAGGTGGCAGTGTCCCCCTTCTCCTCAGAAGCCAGCTATAAAAGAATGGCTAATTTGTTCAAATCAAGGCTGTGTGAACCACATTTCACCACGTTACTTCCTGGCTTCCGGGGGGTGGGTGGGGGGTGGCATGAAATGATGATGCTACACTTCCTGGCAGGGCCTAGACCCCCAGGTGTCATTGTTATGCATGCAGCACCTGATGAAATTCCCTCCTCATCCCAATAGTTAAAGCTACAGGAGCCCTGCCCTCTTTTGCCTCTGGTCACATAAGCATAGCTCCTGCAGCTTGAATGACTAGGAGAGCAGAGGAGGCATCTGCTGGGGGTGGTGAGGAGAAGGATGCCTGATGCCTTTCTCTGTCCACCAACCCATCCCTCCCCCCCCCCCAAGTCTCATCAAGAGGCTTTTCCAGAGTGGGAAGCCTTTGTTTGCAATGTACAATGTGTCTTAGGCTGACCCGATAAAATCCAGGTCAGGGCTCATGTAACTTTAACAGTAGTAGAGAAAAGGGAATTTCAGCCAGTGTCATTTGTATGCAATTAGTTCCTGGTGAAATTCCCTCTTCATCACAACAGTTAAAGGTGCAGGGGCCCTGCCTTCTTTTGTATATGGTCACTCTACTATAGTGCCTGCACCTTTAACTGTTGTGATGAAGAGGGAATTTCACCAGGAACTAATGGCATACAAATGACACTGGCTGAAATTCCTTTTTCTCTACAATGGTTAAAGTTACATGAGCCCTGACCTGCTTTTCATAGGGTCAGCCTAATGTGTCTGGAATTTCCAAGTGGTAAAAGCAGCAATGTGGAAAAATTGGAGGAGAGAGGCAGGAAGGGAGGGTTAAGTCTGATGGCTTTTCTCCATGAGGCATTTATTATGCACTCTTTATTCCTTAGAGCCTATCTACACACGCCGGATAAAACACTTTGAAAACATTTTGAAAACTGTATATGGAGTGTGTCCTGGGCCCCAACAGTTCTCAAAACTGGGCACATCTGGCACACCCCTTGCACACACCTACGGGTGTGACAAGATACAAATGAGGGCAAGGCTCCTGCAGCTTTATCTGAGGGAATTCCACCTGCTGAAATTCCCTTTTCTATACAACTGTTAAAGATACAGAAGCCCTCTCCTCCTTCCCATATGGTCAACCTCTACAGTGCAGGGAAGCTGACTGGACTGGCAGTTGAAATTCACTAGATGCTGCATGCATACAAATGGTACCTGCTGACATTATCTTGCACTAAAAATCTGCTTGCAATGGCTACTTGTATGTTTCTGAACCCAATTCCTATAAAGCCCTGCATGTCTAGGAACCACAATACCTGATGGAGCACCTCTCCTGATATAAACTTACCATTATACTAGGATAACTATCTGAAGCCCTCCCCTCTGAGTACCTCCTTTGAGGGAGGTTCCGAGGATGGCGACAAGGGGCAGGGCATTCTCAGTGGTAGCCCCCCCCCAATTATGGAATTCTCTCCCCACTGAGGTCTGCCTGGTGCCAACATTGTCATCTTTTTGGCACCAGATTAAGGCTTTCCTCTACTCCCAGGCATTTGGGAGTACTTATGTCAGTTGTTTTTATCAGGTCCTGGCATCTTATTGTATCTGAATTTTTTTTAGCTGTTTTAAACCCTGAAGTATGGTGGTTTCAAGTGGCATTTGACCTGCGAAAGCGGGGTTTTGGGTAGTGTATACTCCACTTTTCTTGCTTTGTGTGCCCCAGATGGACCAAAGCGATTTCATGAAAACCCGGATAGAACTTGAAAGCAGTTCTGAAACAGTATCCATTTAGATTGGGCCCCTGACTCGTTACCCCTTCAGGTTGCCAGTGTCTGGATTCTGGTCTTTAGACACATTTTCCCAATAAATCCTCCCCATCTCATGAGCTTCTCAGCCATTAGCCTATAGGTTGACATAGGTTAAATCCAGCATCCCACAAGAGAACAACTGCTTGCTGTCCTGAACCCTGAAGCCCTCTGTATGCCCCCAAGCAGATTTGGGGAGGAGGAAAACCATTCTGCCAGCAGTTTCCATTGGCCAGCATTGGATACAAACCATTGACTCCTAATGGTTGATAGGTCCCTCGTTTGAGAATCAGAACTTGCAGGTATGGTGATCTGATAATTGAAAAGGGACAGATTTTGTGAAAAATCCAAATGAATCTTGGCAGAGCTCCTGAGTGGGGGAAGAGAATAGGCTGAAGGCCATTTGCACTGTGGGAATTTTTGCACGGAGTGTTTGTCAGATCGTAAATGAGAGAATGGAAATATATTGGAATGGGTGAGCTAGATGACCTTAGGACTTCCTCCAGGTCAGGGATTCTATGGTTGTAACCTCTTTGTTGGGTGAAATAGTGGCCAAGTAGTTTTACCTTTGTTAAGGAGGTTTCTCAACATAGCTGGAGTCCTCTATCAAGACTTAGTTTTCTGCTTCTTGTGGGAGATGATGTCCTCAAACCTTGGGTGAAGAACTTTCAAATTTCATTTTTATGGCAGAAACAAATGTTTAGGTTGCGATAGGTTGAGAAAAAGACTGAGCTGTGAATTGCTCAGGAGCTTGAAAGTTCCCTGCCCCTTTCCCTGAAATCAAATAGGGATGTGTGTGTTGGAGTGGGTTTAAATTATGAGCCACTACCTATGCTCAAACTGTGTATATGTAAAGAAATGCCAATATTACAAAAAGCCTTAAGTCTCCAGTGACCTCATTCAAAGGAAACCCAACCACAACGTAAGCACTGGAACCAACCCATGAAACTTTTCACAGCTTGGAGAGTGAGGCGCCTATGTAAAAATCTCTTTAAGAAGCCAGTGTCATGTTCCTCTACAATGAGCTTTCACTGAGGATGAGGGAGGCCAATCAAAGGCCCTTTCTACACCACAGGGCCTTCCGGGACACAGAGGGGAGGATCCTGGGATTTCCTGCTTCTGGGATCATCCCCCAACGTCTAGATGGCCGCGTGATGTCCTGGAAGGCAACAGGGATGTTGCGACCATCATTTTTTAAAAAGAAGAGGGGCCGGTTGCGCAGTTGCGATCCATCGCAAACATAAGTTTAAAAACAAACCAATCTGCCCCAACCTCCCACCATCACTGGGATGGCAAAAGATGGCAAAAGGGATGCGCACAGAGCAACCCGCTTGATTCTGTGCCTGCTTTGAAGGCCACGATACACACGAGGAGGCGGGAGCGGCGGCCACACGTCCCACAGTCCTCGGGATGGTCCTGGGACCAAAGGGAAAATCAGGATAACTGGGGAACCAGTTATCCCAGGAAAATAGAGAGGTCGTCCCTGCCTGCCCCCGAGATCCCCTGTGCATCATTTGGATGCACAGGGACGGCCCAGGGACGACCCCGGGAAAAGCCCATGGTGTAGACATGGCCAAAGAGAGTGCAGGGCTGACTCAACTTCTTTAGTTATACAAAGGTGGCTGTGAAGATTCCAATCTTTGCACGTTTAGGATAGCAGCAACCATCCAGGACTGACATAAGCCAACCGAATGCCATCAGCTGGATTGTGACATTAGGGCTGAATGCAGAATGGACTTGTGTCATTCACCATATTTATATTGGAACTATTTAATCACAGTTCTAGAAAACGTTAATGCCTCCTCCTATCAAAATGAAAGTGCTAATGAACCAAATGGCGGAAAAAGATAACTGTGGTGTCAGTGATCAATTATCAAGAGGATAAGACATTGAAATCATGCTTACTTGTTTTGAAAGGGACTCGTGCAACTTCTACGGAGGACAATAACGCAATGGAAATGCGTACAAACACACATCGCTACAATATTATTTGTATGCAACTTCATTTTACTGAAAGGGAAATGCCATTTTTGGTTGTATCTGGAAAGCGAGCTACATCTTCTTAAGGGAGAAGGTAGAGGCTGGTTCTTCAAGCACCATTCACTGGTTGTGGTTGCGACGACACAACTTGTTTCTCTCCCGACAGGCTGGGTGTTCAAAAAATTTTGCTGGGTGAAAAAAGAGAGAATTCCATGACCACCTGATCATCTCCACATTTAAAGAGGAAACATGACACCATCAATAAAGCTATGTAGAAATGGGCCCATCCCTGACAGCCAATTCAGGAATTGGTTCTCCTCCTAAGGGGAGAACACATGGAAGACAGCTCTGCTTTACTTGGCCTGTTTAGACTCCTTAAAATTCCCATCTATCACCTGTCCAAGGACAGCTGGGGCACCCTGAAACACCCGTTTTTCATTTATCCCAAGGACTCAACCGAGAGAGAAACTTGTAGTAGTCTGAAAGCCCCTCTTAGGAGCAACAACTCCTTGCCACAGAGCAGATGTGCAGCTTGAGCTGAATCTTGAGACTAAAGTTGAAGTCGGGCCACCAAATGAGCGTTATGGGGCTGCCTATACGGTGGTGGGTTGTCACCGCAATAAGTGAACCCCCATGCTTTTGCTGCTTTGGAATGGCGGCTACTAATCCTGATGCTGCAGCAGAAGCGTGGGGTTTCCAGGGGCCAGGCCTGCCCCCTGCTCTCTGCCCGGGTGGACTGCAACCAACCAGCAGTCACCTCCTGCCAGCCATGCCTCCACCGTGATTCCAGAGTGAGGATAGATGGCGGATGTGCCGTACTCATCTCACTCCAGAGAAAGTCCCTGACTTTTTTTCTTTGTAGCTTCACTGGAAAGCCCCAGGATGGCTGCACAATGGTTGCTGCATCATTTAATCGATGCAGCGCCACCACCCACCCACCCTGGAGCTTTCTGTGGAGGCAGTGACAAACAGGCCTATCATTGGCACCTGGGCTGGCATAAGCGTGATGGAGCCCTCTAGCACTGATGCTGGGCGCCACAGAATTGTTTCTTTAGTGCTACGCTCATGGTACAACAAAGGAGCCTTCCAGAGCAAGTTTTGGGGGTACGTGGGACAATTGCAGAAGGCTGGTGACATATGGGAAGTCATGTGGCATGAGTGGACATCTGTTTGTGTGATGTTGGATGTGGCCTAAGAGACTGTCAAGAGGTCTGCTCTTTGTTGACGTATTTATTTTTATTTGCTTTAAGGAACAAGGTATAAACCTGTGTGTGAGTGTCTGTGCGGTTTGTGTGTGTGTTCATGTGTGTATGAGAGAGGGAGAGAGGGAGTTTATGAATTCACTATGAATATGTAGTAAATTCAAAGAGGACAAATCTGCTATGATTATAATAAACACAAAATATATAAATTGTGTGTGTTTGTGTGTGTGCACATGTGTGATTGTGTGAATGTGTGTGGGAGGAGTGCTATATCTGTATAAGAGAGAGAGAGAGAGAGAGAGAGAGAGAGAGAGAGAGAGAGAGAGAGAGAGAGAACCTATGAATTAATCAATGCCCTCAATGTCACACTCTTCTACTTTTTACCCTGTAATTCCCCCAAAACTCCTTGTTCTATGAATGTAATAAAGGTGACTAAATGTTACCAGATTTTCTGCAGCAGAGGACATAGTTACGATAACGGCATCTTTTCGTTGAAGCTATGTAGTCATCATTTCCGCAACTCTGCTTGCATTGTCCGACACATACGACCAGTGAAACTGGTCATACATGAGAGAAACAGAGAGAGGGGTGGGGAGAGAGAGTGATCCTTAACAGCTCTAAGGATTTCCCATCCAGTGAAGGCAAACCATGACACTTCCCACTGACTGAAGAAATAGGACTTTGTTTCTGGGCATAGGATGTAGAATTAAATGGGAAATATTTCCACCATGGCAGGGAAACATATGGTAGGATACCCACATTGACCCATAGCACAGTCCAGCTGATGCCATTCAAGCAAATGACAGACCTATGGATTGGTGGCCCTGTAGGTCTCCCCTGGAAGGTTCAGCGGTCTGAAAGAGAGCCAGAGAGAACGAGGCAGGAAGGTCTCCACAGAGGAAAGTTGTACGATCCTCTAGCGCCTCTTTCTCACTCACGGATGTGGCAGAAATTGAATGAAAGGCAATGATGACATATGGGGAAGTCATGGATGACTTTCCTCTGGCCAAGGCATCCCCTTCGGCCACGGCCATGACCAAAACGGTGCTGCATGTGGACCACCAACTTGGGACCAATCTACACCAAGCAGGATACAACACTTTGAAAACGTTTTGAAAACTGTCTATGGAATGTGTCCTGGGCCCCAACAGTTCTCAAACCTGTTATAAACTGTTTTAAACCTTTTCAAAGCAGTAGTGTAGATCCAGCCTTGCTCTTGGAGTGAATGTGATTTACCTGAAGAAGACGGCACACAGGGAGGTTCATCCCTATGTACCCTCCTCCAGCTGCCACCTTTCCATTAAAAGTGTCTAACTCCCTCACCCCACCATTGCCCACATTTTTTTTCAGTGCCAATAAGTTGGGCAGACAGTGAATATGTCTTTCAGTATCTCTGTAGGAAAAGAGTGCATGTCCTCATGTGTATGGGTGAGATCCAGTTACATCTCTCCAGTAATGGATTGGACACAGTTGGTGGAAGATACTCCTTTCCCCCTTCAGCATGCCATGCATTCCCCAGGACAGCTAATCCACAAGATTGTGAGCCATCCAGAACCGGTTTTGGTGGTGCACGGAGAAACTGCAGGAGGAAGGAGATGTGTGAGACCTCGTGTGTGCAAGTGCTGAGTAACTGCAATTGAAGACAATGTGAATTACTTCTGAGTAGACCTGTGGCGGATCTACACTGCTGCTTTAAAGCACTTTAAAGTGGTTTATAACAGTGGCGACAACTGTTTGTGGAGTGTGTCCTGGGCCCCAACAGTTGTCAGCACTGTTATAAACCGCTTTAAAGCAGCAGCGTAGATCCTGCCCTGTTTAACAGGCTGTTTCCAGCACAGAAGTGGAGATTTCAAAAAGAAGAAAAATCATCCCGAAGCAACATGCTGACTTTCTCGGCAGGAGTAAGGGTCATATGGGGATGATCAAATTTCAAAGTAATTAACCGTATGCAGAGGTCTGATCTTCTGGATAAGCAGAGATTTAAAACGAAAGGCAAGGCAACTCCCAACTCCCAAACCCCTATCTACTCCCGTACTGAGTAAGTGCTATTGCAGATGTGAATTTCTTCGGAGTAGACATGATTAGCCAACTCATCTCCTCTTGCCCACCATTTGATAATGCCATTTCCCCTTCTGCCTTTCTGCGCTGCTGCCCTCCAGCTGGAAATAAAGTCAGACTCTCCAACTGAGGTTGTGCAGACTACCAGACTGCACTGAAGCTGTTATGACATGAAAATCCATAACAAAACGACTTTGCAAAAATGCAGGGTTTACGGCATGCCAATCCATGGTTGCTGTGGAGAGGGGAGAATGTCATGTGTCATAACCGTATGTGAGATGCAGTAGCACTGGAGTACCCCCCCCCCATGTAGATCTGGCCTTGTATTTTCTACTTCTGCTTAATACCTTCATCTACCACACCTGTACAATTTAAAAAGAATTCCCAGTAGAAGAGCATACTAATCGTGGCAAATGCAAAGAATATTGCCTGCCCTATTACCGCAACATATTGGACAATGGCAAGATGTTCCCAAAGCCACATATTCATTGTCTGAGCAAAATAGCCATCATTTACCATTACCGTTCCCATCCAGAATGTAGGGGGATCCTGGAGACATATTATCCAAAAGAAGAAACCCTCAAATAATAAGAGATCATCAAGCAGTATGAACATTTCACGTGCATTAAAGGCAATCCATTACACTTTCCATTTTCTAAAAAAATTGGACTCTAATTCTGGGCATTTGACAATATTGGAGGAACTATTCCTAGCATGCCAGGGCAATCCAAGTTAAGATAGCCAAATTAGCCATATGGACAGGCCAGCTAATTCTCTTATTGCTAGCCATAGGCCTATGAGTGGGCGACCCAATGCATCTTACCTGTGGAGCACACCAGTGTGAAAAACAAAAGAAGGAGGAAGGTCTTCATGGCTCAATATTGGGTCTCAAGATCAAAGGAAATGGCTTGAAGGAAGAAAAACCTGTATTTATACTTCATTGGAGAAAGATATTATCAACAGGAAAGAGGGGCTTTCTGGGAAATGCAATGGGAATGGTGAGGCTGTTTGTTCTAGGGAACCGGGTAATGATGTATGTTGTTATTAAAACCCCATAAATAGGGTGACCAGATAAAATCTAGGTCACGCCTCATGTAACTTTAACAGTTGTAGAGACAAGGGAATTTCAGCCAGGGTCATTTGTATGCATTTAGTTCCTGGTGAAATCCCCTCTTCATCACAAGAGTTAAAGTTGCAGTTGAGAACAGCAGTCTCTGAGAAAAACTGTGAGATTGGATTTAAGTTCACCAGAGATCCATTCTAGTGAAAACACTGGCCAAGTTGTTGTTATTATTATTATTATTTATTTATTTATTTATTACACTTATATACCGCCCCATAGCCGAAGCTCTCTGAGCGGTTTACAAAAATTAAAAAGATTGAGCATTAAAAGACAATATACAAAATTTTAATCCATAAAACAGCTGTCATTAAAACACTTTAAAACATTTTAACTGTTAAGCCTGGCCACAATGCCAATCAAAACCTCAACTTCAGCTGCTAAAATGCCTGGGAGAAAAGAAAAGTTTTGACCTGGCACTGAAAAGATAACAGTGTTGGTGCCAGGCAGGCCTCATCGGGGAGATCATTCCATAATTGAAGGGCCACCACAGAGAAGGCCCTCTCCCTTGTTGCCATCTACTGAGCTTCCCTCGGAGTAGGCACTCGGAGGAGGACCCTTGATGTTGAGTGTAGTGTATGGGTAGGTTCATGTTGGGAAAGACGTTCCATCAGGCATTGTGGTCCCAAACTGTGTAAGGCTTTATAGGTTAAAACCAGCACCTTGAATCGGGCTCGGAAACATACAGGCAGCCAATGCAAGTGGGCCAGAATCGGTCTTATATGTTCGAACCTTCTGGTCCCTGTTACCAATCTGGCCGCTGCATTCTGCACAAGCTGCAGCTTCCGAACCATCTTCAAAGGCAGCCCCTCATAGAGCTCATTGTAGTAATCTAACTTGGAGGTTAGCAGAGCATAGACAACTGAAGCCAGGTTATCCCTGCCCAGATAGGGGCATAGCTGGGTCACCATTCGAAGTTGGTAGAAGGCACTCCGTGCCACTGAGGCTACCTGAGCCTCAAGTTCACATGACCACAGGGAGAAACAATACTATATGGTTTCTTTCACTCCAACCCCCATCCATGCCACTTGCCGCCTCTACCATGGACCTGAAGTGCAGTCACCCAATGCTATTCTCTGGAAATGAACCCGCAAGTAGAACAGTGCCTCCAACTCCCAACTCATGAAGGCAGTCTAGGGGGATACCATGATCGACAGTATTGAAAGCTGTTGAGAGATCGGGAAGAAGTAACCCTCCTTCATTACTGTCTCTCTCCTGAAGAAGGTTGCCCATCAGGGTGACCAAGGCCAATTCCATCCCAAAACCAGGCCTGAATTGAGACTGAAATGGATCAAGATAATCAATTTCATCCAAGAGCGCCTGCAACTGAGATGTCACCACTCTCTCAAGTACCTTGTGCAAGAATGGGTTTTTTGTGATTGGATGATAAATAGCATAAATCTCTGGGTTGAGGGAGGGTTTTTTCAGGAATGGTCAAACCACTGCCTCCTTTGAGGCAGCAGGGACCACCCCATCACTCCCCTGATCCATCCGCTCAGCCCTCACAGCTAGCTCAAATAAGCCATGATGGACAAGGTTCCAGAGAGCATGTGGTGGGTCGAATAGACGTTAGTATCTTGTCCACATCCTCAGGCTCCAAAAACTGAAATTGATCCCACAAAACTGAATAAGATGATGCACTGGACACCTCAACAGACACTGATTTGATAGCAATGTTCAAGTCAGCATGAAGGTGAGCGATTTTATCCTTAAAGTTTCTGGCAAACTCATCACAAACCACTTGGAAATGCTCAGGTGGATGCCAGCTAGAGCATGTGATGGAGGCAACACACTAAGCCTTCTTTGCTGCCTTCACTGCCATGCAGTAGGCATGATTATACACTCTCCCACATGAGTCTTGATAAAGATTTTTGATCTGGGCATTGATATAAAATCAAAACCTGGAACTCTAGTTTCCCCCAAGCCTCTAAAGAAACATTTTAAGTGAAGCAGAGACACTTTACGCTGCACCAAGTCAAAGTTCACACCTCACATTCTAGCATTTCAGAGGAAAAACACAGAACTACATAACCCAAAACATCCTCTCCCGATAACAAGCCTCGCAATCTCTTCCTCCGAATAGACTGTGAATCGGACATGACTCTATGGCCCTCAAAGACAATCTCATAGACAAGTTGGCACCATAAATGTAAACATTTTCAGTTCTTCCAGAGGAAAATTACTGGCCATTAGAGGAAACCAAATAACACCAAGTATCATTGATCGAAGGTTATCAGGAAACAGTGAATTTCATTGAGGTGTCAAATGCCCCGGATATTGTTTTATTATGGTTTATGGTATTGTTCAGTTGAAACATTTATTGACATGTATCCATCACAGGAGGGAGGGGGTGAGTGGTGTGTGACATCAAAGCCTGTAGCAGAGGCAAATGAAACAGTTTTGTCTTTGTGATTCAGAGAGCTTTGGTACTACCCATGTGCCACTTCTTTCTCCTTCGTACGTTGTTTTGAATAAACCTGTTGGACTGAACTCTGCCTGTTCCTGGTGATTCTTCAATTTGAGAGTTAGGGAACATTTCCTTGACAGTCTTACCCCACCTACGCTGTTTCATTGGCCGGAGCTGCCCAGTAAACCAGGGGGCCTTCCAACATCCACATGGTCGAAGAGGGCTCTCAGGAGCAACTGTGTCAATGTGATTTGTACAAGATAGACTGCATTTACCATCACGGTTCCCAAACAGAAAGTAGTGAAACTCAGGAACTCAGGGTGACTTCGGGCCACTCACCAACATTTGGCCTAACCTACCTCACAGGGTTGTTGTGAGGATGAAAAAGAGAAGACCTTGGGTTTTTTGCAAGAGGAAAGATGATGGGTTATAGATGTAATTATAATCAAAGCTATAATACTAGTAATGGCAACCCATTACATTTTCCATTTACAAAAGGAATAGGACAATGGCAATATTGGGAAAACATTCCTGGCATGCAAGAGCATCTTTTGTTAAGACATCCAAATTAGCCAATTGAACAGTCTGGGTGACCCTCTATATTTTACCTTGGCAGCTCATTAGTATCCAGTGGGAACAGAAAGAATGTGTATTCCATGCAGCCTGGTAATGATCCCATTTGCTATCAAACCCCTCTGAATAGCCCTACAATGTGTCCCTCCTTTGATCCAAAGAACTGATCATGGTGTTCTTCTGGAACAGGACTTGCTTTCCCCCTCCAATATAAGCAATCCATCCATGACAACAGAACAACTCTTCATTCAGTGAAGGCAACACATGCTATTTATTTATTTGTTTGTTTGTTTGTTTTCAGCATTTATACCTGCGTTCTTAAAATTGGTTGCTGAATTGGCTGCAATTCCACCTACAATCTATGAAGGTGGAATACCTGGCCATAGGGACCAACACAAGCCCTCAAAGTGGATTTCGAATGGCACACAAAATCCAACCGCTATATTAAAACTGCACTTTGAAAGACAGAACCCATTCCTTGAACCAGCAGGAGTCCAGAGTAACACTGAATTTCAAAAGGGTGTATCAAAACAACCTTTTGCAGGGGAACACAAGTGGGTGGGTGCTGTTGCACAGTGTCCTGCTTGTGGGTTCCTGGTGGTAGAAAAATGGACTTTGTAGTAGAATGGGTTCTGTAGTAGCATAGTAACCCGAACCAATGTAATGCCATTACTTTTGTATTCAGTGTGCTTAGCATAGGCTGACCAGATAAAATCCAGGTCAGGGCTCATGTCACTTTAACAGTTGTAGATACAAGGGAATTTCAGCCAGTGTCATTTGTATGCAATTAGTTCCTGGTGAAATTCCCTCTTCATCACAACAGTTAAAGGTGCAGGCACTATACTAGAGTGACCATATACAAAAGAAGGCAGGGCCCCTGCAACTTTAACAGTTGTGATGAAGAGGGAATTTCACCAGGAACTCATTGCATACAAATGACACTGGCTGAAATTCCCTTTTCTCTAACAACTGTTAAAGTTACATGAGCCCTGACCTGGATTTTATCTGATCAGCCTACCTGGACCTCTTGATCAGCTCCTTAAATATATTTTGCCTCTTTAAGAGCCCTTCTTTCCATCAGATATCAAGTTTCTCTACCTTTTACCTTCCCTTCTCAGTAATGTGGGGGTTAGGCCTTAGGTGTAGTGTAAATGACACTCCAGACAACAAGGTTTTAACAACCACTGTTTACTATGTTATATGAGATTAGGCAAAATCATATAAACGTAAGGAATTTACTCAAATAGAGCTGTAAGACTGATCAATATGAGTCCCATCTTGTGCCAGAATGTGCCTTTTTCTGTATGCCTGTAGTTGCTGACTTTCAGATTTTCTCTCTCTATTCCCCCTCTTCTCTGAGGACTTTCTTGTATTCAGCCTGAGAAATAAAGCTTTCTTTCTTTCTCACGCCGTACTTTCAACATACACCCCCCCAAAAAACCCTTCTGAATATAGTTGCCTGCACAAGCACCGTAACCATTATCTGGCTTAAAAGTTTAAAATGTTTTAAATAGCAGCTGTTTTATGGTTTTAAATTTTGTATGACTTTTTAATGTTCGATCTTTTAATTTTTGTAAACCTCCCAGAGTACTTTGGCTATGGGGCGGTATATAAATGTAATTTTAAAAATTCAAAATGGGGGCGGAGCATCAGACATGGAATAGACGGACGGAGATTATCTCTCTCCCGTGGGAGTTGAATGAAAAAGTGAATTATCCTAATTAAGAAAGCTTCAGACTGTGAGTTAAGATAAATGCTGACAATGGGAATTAATAAAGAAAAAAGATAAGACAGTTGGGAGGCAGTAGATGAATCATCTGCTTGGCATTTTAACCATTTGGGAGAGAAGTCAAGCCGGGACTGGAGCTTCTCTATGCTTACACACTTTGAAATAAATATAGAAGAATCGGTACTTACAGAGGCTTCGGGACAATATATTCCAAGTAATTAATTAGCAAAGGCTTTGATAAAAGCTAATAGAGAGCCGTAACGCTGTAACTGCAAGCTGAATGTCTGGTGTCCGGCAGAAGGGGGGAAAGTAAAGGAACCTTGTCAAAGAAATGGGCAAGAGTGAATAAACACCCCTCTGATAGAAACTGGTCTCGCCTGACTAGGAAGAATTCAGAGAATTCAGCTGCAGATATGACGAATGGAAAAACAGGACCGCAAACTTCTGGAGGTGGGAATAATAAAGATGAAGCCAAGCCAGGAGCGGTTCCTAAGACAAGCGTTACAGGCTAATATTCAAGGCATGTTAGATAAGCAGAAGCTGGAGATGATGTTAGGGATGAAAAAGATACAGACTTCTCAATTGGAATTACAAAGTAGTTTTCAAAAGATTAATGACAGATATGAATCACTGGAGCAACAAATTGGGCAAAACAAAGATAAATTAGAGAAGCATGAAGAGATGGTCCAAGATATGGACTTACGTTTAATTTCTATTGAGGATAGAGACAGAAGAATGAACATACGCATTAGATCTTTCCAGGAACAGCAAGGAGAAAATTTAAAGAATTTAAGAGAAAACGTCATACAATGGATCATGAAGCTAGACCCCCAGGGATCTTGGGCTGAAGAAGATGTTGAAAGGATCCAGAGAGTGGGCCCTAAAAGAAGTGGGATAGTCCCAAGAGACATAATCGTGAGATTTGCCAGCTTTTACAAAAAAGAGAAATTGATGCAAATTATCAGAAGTGCTGGGCAATTGATGTTCCAATCTTCACCAATACAGATCTATCAGGATCTTTGTTACCAGACCATTCAGTGGAGGAAGAGTGTGAAGTTGTGTACAACGATTCTATGCAAAAACTCAATTGTTTATAGCTGGGGGTATCCAGTATTCCTGAGATTTATGTATAAGGGGAAACAACAGAGAATAACATCATGTGAGCAGGGAATGGAGTTGCTGAGGAGCCTGGGTCTGATGGAGGAAGAAAAAGATACAGAAGAAGGAGGGGCAGCTGGAGGAAGCAGTTTGTGACTGAGAGAGGGTTTAAAGAGGGATAATAATAGAAGAAAGGGAGAGGGGGTTCTGTTTGGGTTCCATGTCGGGTGTTTGCCGTCCCCCCCCCCCCGGAAGGTTCTAAAAAGAGGGAAAGAAGAACCATTGCTCGGGGGAACCCGGGATTGGAAGGGGAGAAGAGGGGGATATATGTGGGGGAGGGGGAGGGAAGGGGGGCTAAATGTGACACATTACGAGACCTAAAGGGTAAATTAAAAATGGAGATATGGAAAATAAAATAAGATTAACAACTTTAAATGTAAACGGGTTGGGTAGTGTTATCAAAAGGAAGAGAATTGAAGGGTTATTGAATAAAAGGAAAGCTGATATAATATTCTTACAAGAAACGCATCAAAAAGAAGATGGAAGAAATGAACTTAAAATGGGGAACATGGGCATCTATGAGAAAGCATATGGGACTTCTAAAGCAAGAGGTGTTGCGATAATAATTTCAAAAAATGTGCATTCAATGTTGTTAATGTGGTAAAGGATGTGGGGGGAAGATATATTATAATGCATTGTCTCCTGGGGGAAGAAAAATATATATTGGTTAATGTATATGCGCCAAATGTAAAGCAAGTGGAATTTTATGATAAAGTGTTTAGTAATATTGGGAATGTAAAGAATGCAAATATTATAATGGTGGGAGATTTCAATATGGTGATGGATAAAATGAAAGATAAAGATAACATAAAAGGTATAGGGAAAATGGGACTAGCAAGAGTAATGGAGCAAAAAGAATTAAAGGATATTTGGAGATTAATAAAAGGGGAAGAAAGAAAATATACCTTTTATTCGCCAAAATACAAGGGCTTTTTCAGGATCGATTATATATTTGTTTCAAAGAACTTGCTTTCTAGGATTGTGGATTGTGAAATAGATGTAATTAAGGTTTCAGACCATGCAGCAATGAGTATGGATATCAAAATTAAGAAGGATTATAGAGAAGCAAAAAGATGGAGATTGGATACAAAAATTTTAAGTTATAAAAATATTGTGGAGAAAAGGAAAAAGGAAATTAAGAATATATGGGAAATAAATGAAATAGGGATAAATTCGCAGGGGATAGTCTGGGACACGATGAAAGCAGTCGTAAGAGGTATTTGTATTAGAGAATCGTGTAAATTAAGAAGACAACAAGAGGCACATAGTAAAAAGATCGAAGAAGAGATTAAGGATTTAGAGCAACAATTTAGAACTAATAAGGATAAGCATATATATGCCCAACTCCAAGCAAAAAAAAAAGAACTAGAGGGTAAGGATATAGAAAGAGTTCAAACAGAATTAATATATTTGAAAAGAAATTTTTTTGAGTACAGTAATAGAAATTCTAAATGCTGGCAAGGTCAACGCAATCAAAGAAGGAGAAAAATATAGTAGGGACAATTAAAGATAAAATGGGGAATAAATGTAATTTAAAGAAGGATAAATTAAAAATTTTCGAGGAATTTTATCAGGAATTGTATACCTCAGAAGCGAGTCCACAAATGAGAATACAGGAATATGTAGAGAAAAACTGGAAGATAAAATTAAAAGATAAGGATAGGGATTATATGGAAGCATTAGTGACGGAAAAAGAAATAGAGGGGATTATTGACAAGCTGAAAGGAGGAAAATCTCCAGGAGTGGATGGATTGAGGCCGGAATATTATAAGATATTTAAAGGAATTTTATTACCAAAAATGGAGAAAATATATAATAATATAATAAAGGGACCAGAAGGTTCAAACATATAAGACCGATTCTGGCCCGCTTGCATTGGCTGCCTGTATGTTTCCGAGCCCGATTCAAGGTGCTGGTTTTAACCCATAAAGCCTTACACGGTTTGGGACCACAATACCTGATGGAACGTCTTTCCCGACATGAACCTACCCGTACACTATACTCAACTTCAAAGGTCCTCCTCCGGCTGCCTACTCCGAGGGAAGCTCGGAGGACGGCAACAAGGGAGAGGGCCTTCTCTGTGGTGGCCCCTCAATTATGGAATGATCTCCCCTATGAGGCCCGCCTGGCGCCAACACTGTTATCTTTTCAGCGCCAGGTCAAAACTTTTCTTTTCACCCAGGCATTTTAGCAGCTCAAGTTGAGGTTTTGATTGGCATTGTGGCCAGGCTTAACAGTTAAAATGTTTTAAAGTGTTTTAATGACAGCAGTTTTATGGTTTAAAATTTTGTATATTGTCTTTTAATGCTCAATCTTTTTCCGCCCAGAGAGCTTCGGCTATGGGGCAGTATATAAGTGTAAATAATAATAATAATAATAATAATAATAATAATAACTTGGCCAGTGTTTTCACTAGAATGGATCTCTGGTAAACTTAATCCAATCTCACAGTTTTTCTCAGAGATTGCTGTTCTCAAAGATGTGAAGTCTCTGTTTGGCCAAAATGCTTAACAGGAATTTCAGGTAATACCCCAAAGTATGCAGCTGTCCCATCTGTTCTGTATCAGCTATATATATGTGAGCGGCATAGGCATTATGGCAAAGCGATGTTCAGCAAAGGACTAGATCTATGTAATGCACAGGGCCTAGGGCAGAACTGTAGCAAGTCCCTTACTCCGCCCCAAACTCTGAAGTAATTTTCCAAAATGTCTGTGGCAATGATGGCGCACGTTTATGCTAGATCCGTGCTTTTGATGAATTGATCAAGATCCTTTTCAATGCAACAGAAGCTGTGTTGGTTGGCCTAGTAGAAGACACAGGCTAAGAAATGGAAAGGGGGGAGCGTGATAGTGGTATTTCATTCTTTCTTTGTTTAAAATATTTCTTGATCGTATTTCAGGGCAGGAGACCTGCCAAAGAGGCATACAGAAATAAAACATGCGTAATAAAAACCAATGCAGTAATAAAACAGTAAAACATCAACAGACTGTTCTCCTTTACCTCTCGTTACAGGGAAGTGTGGGGTGTGGGGGAAGAAAGTCCTGTTCCAAGAAAAGAACACCACTATCAGTTCTTTGGAACCAAACAATTTCCTTAGATTTCGTGTAAAGAAAGAAAACAGAGGAGTACATTGGGTGGGGATTTATGTAGGGTGACCAGATAAAATCCAGGTCAGGGCTCATGTAACTTTAACAGTTGTAGAGACAAGGGAATTTCAGGCAGGGTCATTTGTATGCAATTAGTTCCTGGTGAAATTCCCTCTTCATCACAACAGTTAAAGTTACAGGCACTATACTAGAGTGACTATATACAAAAGAAGGCAGGGACCCTGCAACTTTAACTGTTGTGATGAAGAGGGGATTTCACCAGGAACTAATTGCATACAAATGACCCTGCCTGAAATTCCCTTGTCTCTACAATGGTTAAAGTTACATGAGGCGTGACCTGGATTTTATCTGGTCACCCTATTTATGGGGTTTTAATAACAACATACATCATTACCAGGTTCCCTAGAACAAACAGCCTCACCATTCCCATTGCATTTCCCAGAAATCCCCTCTTTCCTGTTGATAATATCTTTCTCCAATGAAGTATAAATAAACAGGTTTTTCTTCCTTCACTTCATGCCGTTTCCTTTGGTCTTGAGACTCTGGTGGACCCAATATTGAGCCATGAAGACCTTCCTCCTTCTTCTCTTTTTCACACTGGTGTGCTCCACAGGTAAGATACATTGGGTCGCCCACTCATAGGCCTATGGCTAGCAATAAGAGAATTAGCTGGCCTGTCCATATGGCTAATTTGGCTATCTTAACTTGGATTGCCCTGGCATGCTAGGAATAGTTCCTCCAATATTGTCAAATGCCCAGAATTAGAGTCCAATTTCTTTAGAAAATGGAAAGTGTAATGGATTGCCTTTAATGCACGTGAAATGTTTATACTGTTTGATGATCTCTTATTATTTGAGGGTTTCTTCTTTTGGATAATATGTCTCCAGGATCCCCCTACATTCTGGATGGGAACGGTAATGGTAAATGATGGCTATTTTGCTCAGACAATGAATATGTGGCTTTGGGAACATCTTGCCATTGTCCAATATGTTGCGGTAATAGGGCAGGCAATATTCTTTGCATTTGCCACGATTAGTATGCTCTTCTACTGGGAATTCTTTTTAAATTGTACAGGTGTGGTAGATGAAGGTATTAAGCAGAAGTAGAAAATACAAGGCCAGATCTACATGGGGGGGGGGGGTGTTACTCCAGTGCTACTGCATCTCACATACGGTTATGACGCATGACATTCTCCCCTCTCCACAGCGACCATGGATTGGCATGCCGTAAACCCTGCATTTTTGCAAAGTCGTTTTGTTATGGATTTTCATGTCATAACAGCTTCAGTGCAGTCTGGTAGTCTGCACAACCTCAGTTGGAGAGTCTGACTTTATTTCCAGCTGGAGGGCAGCAGCGCAGAAAGGCAGAAGCGGAAATAGCATTATCAAATGGTGGGCAAGAGGAGATGAGTTGGCTAATCATGTCTACTCCGAAGAAATTCACATCTGCAATAGCACTTACTCAGTACGGGGGTAGATAGGGGTTTGGGAGTTGGGAGTTGCCTTGCCTTTTGTTTTAAATCTCTGCTTATCCAGAAGATCAGACCTCTGCATACGGTTAATTACTTTGAAATTTGATCGTCCCCATATGACCCTTACTCCTGCCGAGAAAGTCAGCATGTTGCTTCGGGATGATTTTTCTTCTTTTTGAAATCTCCACTTCTGTGCTGGAAACAGCCTGTTAAACAGGGCAGGATCTACGCTGCTGCTTTAAAGCGCTTTAAAGCGGTTTATAACAGTACTGACAACTGTTGGGGCCCAGGACACACTCCACAAACAGTTGTCGCCACTGTTATAAACCACTTTAAAGTGCTTTAAAGCAGCAGTGTAGATCCGCCACAGGTCTACTCAGAAGTAATTCACATTGTCTTCAATTGCAGTTACTCAGCACTTGCACACACGAGGTCTCACACATCTCCTTCCTCCTGCAGTTTCTCCGTGCACCACCAAAACCGGTTCTGGATGGCTCACAATCTTGTGGATTAGCTGTCCTGGGGAATGCATGGCATGCTGAAGGGGGAAAGGAGTATCTTCCACCAACTGTGTCCAATCCATTACTGGAGAGATGTAACTGGATCTCACCCATACACATGAGGACATGCACTCTTTTCCTACAGAGATACTGAAAGACATATTCACTGTCTGCCCAACTTATTGGCACTGAAAAAAAATGTGGGCAATGGTGGGGTGAGGGAGTTAGACACTTTTAATGGAAAGGTGGCAGCTGGAGGAGGGTACATAGGGATGAACCTCCCTGTGTGCCGTCTTCTTCAGGTAAATCACATTCACTCCAAGAGCAAGGCTGGATCTACACTACTGCTTTGAAAAGGTTTAAAACAGTTTATAACAGGTTTGAGAACTGTTGGGGCCCAGGACACATTCCATAGACAGTTTTCAAAACGTTTTCAAAGTGTTGTATCCTGCTTGGTGTAGATTGGTCCCAAGTTGGTGGTCCACATGCAGCACCATTTTGGTCATGGCCATGGCCGAAGGGGATGCCTTGGCCAGAGGAAAGTCATCCATGACTTCCCCATATGTCATCATTGCCTTTCATTCAATTTCTGCCACATCCGTGAGTGAGAAAGAGGCGCTAGAGGATCGTACAACTTTCCTCTGTGGAGACCTTCCTGCCTCGTTCTCTCTGGCTCTCTTTCAGACCGCTGAACCTTCCAGGGGAGACCTACAGGGCCATCAATCCATAGGTCTGTCATTTGCTTGAATGGCATCAGCTGGACTGTGCTATGGGTCAATGTGGGTATCCTACCATATGTTTCCCTGCCACGGTGGAAATATTTCCCATTTAATTCTACATCCTATGCCCAGAAACAAAGTCCTATTTCTTCAGTCAGTGGGAAGTGTCATGGTTTGCCTTCACTGGATGGGAAATCCTTAGAGCTGTTAAGGATCACTCTCTCTCCCCACCCCTCTCTCTGTTTCTCTCATGTATGACCAGTTTCACTGATCGAATGTGACGGTGGATGCAAGCGGAGTTGCAAACATGATGAATACATAGCTTCAATGAACAGATGCCATCATCCTGACGATGTCCTCTGCTGCAGAAAACCTGGTAGAAGAGTTTGACATTGAGGGCATTGATTAATTCATAGGTTCTCTCTCTCTCTCTCTCTCTCTCTCTCTTATACACATATAGCACTCCTCCCATTCATTCTCATACACACATTCACACAATCACACATGTGCACTCACACAAACACACACAATTTATATATTTTGTGTTTATTATAAACATAGCAGATTTGTCCTCTTTGAATTTACTACATATTCATAGTGAATTCATAATCTCTCTCTCTCCCTCTCTCATACACACATGAACACACACACAAACCTCACAGACACTCACACACAGGTTTATACCTTGTTCCTTAAAGCAAATAAAAATAAATACACACGTCAACAAAGAGCAGACCTCTTGACGGGCAACATCCAACATCACACAAACAGATGTCCACTCATGCCACATGACTTCCCATATGTCACCAGCCTTCTGCAATTGTCCCACGTACCCCCAAAACTTGCTCTGGAAGGCTCCTTTGTAAGGGGTTGCAAGGGGTGAGGAGGGGGGAAAGGGACTCTGCTCCTTCAACCATGACCATTCAAATGCAAGAGTAACACAGCTGGATTTCACCCATGCACACAAGCATAAGAACAGAAAACAACACAAGAAGAGTCATACTGGATCAGACCAATGGCCCATCCAGATCAACATTCTGTTCACACAATGAGCTGCCCTCAAGAAACCCACAAGCAGGATACAGTGCAACAGCACCCTCCCACCCATGCTCCCCAGCAACATAGTGTGCATAGGCATACGGCCTCTGATACTGGAGGTAGAATATAACCATCAGGAATAGTAGCCATTGATAACCTTCTTATCAGGAAATTGGCTACTCCACATTTAATATGGTGGGCTCTCCCACATTAGAGGCATTGAAGAGGCAATTGGACAACCATCTGTCAGGAATGCTTGAAGGTAGATTTCTGCATTGAGCAGGGGGTTGGACTGGATGGCCTTATAGGCCCCTTCCAACTCTACTATTCGATGATTCTATGATAAAGCCATCCAAATTGGTGGCCATGGTGAATTCCTTAGTTTAACTACATGCTGTGTGAAGACGTAGTTCCTTTTATCTGCTCTAAATCTACCACCAATCATTTTCATGGGTGACCCTGGATATTATGATGAGGGAGGGAGAAAAATGTCTCCCTTTCCACTTTCTCCATGCTGTTCATAACTCTGTACATTCTAGCGCGTCTCACTTATTCGCCATTTTCTACTCTAAACCATCCTAGCACGCACACCCTTTCTGAACAGAGATACGGACACTCATACTCCCTGTCCCTGCCCAACACATTATCGCTGGGAATAACTGTAGAGCTGGGGGAATAAGACATTTGAGATATGATGGGGGGGATGTGATTTTAATATTTGTATGTGAACAGCTTAGGGATTTTATTATATTTAGCGGTACTTAGGTATCACAAATCACTAAATAAATGGGAGGATGATTCTCCACATGCAACATCATGCCCATTTAACTCACACTCCTCCTCCATGCCGAAGACCTTCTTTCTTGGGTTGGGGGGGGAAGCATGATTGTTTGCGGAAAGGTCATGGTTTGTCCTCACTGAATAGGGTCTGCTTAGAGCTTATCTACACACGCAGGATAAAGCACTTTGAAAACGTTTTGAAAACTGTAAATGGAGTGTGTCCTGGGCCCCAACAGTTCTCAAAACTGTCAGCCTATCTACACTACTGCTTTAAAACGGTTTAAAACGGTTTATAACAGTTTTGAGAACTGTTGAGGCCCAGGACACACTCCATATACAGTTTTCAAAATGTTTTCAAGGTGTTTTGTCCTGCGTGTGTAGATAGACTCATAAAGATAATAAGGATCAGATCTCATCTGTGGTGCCATATTTCTCCCCCTCTCTCCTTATAAATGTAAACCCAGAACTCTACAGTTTTGCAAAGAAGGTTTGTGTTGGTGAATGCAAGAACATGTGTGAAGGTGACGAATAGAGCACTCCGCAAGGGCTGGGGGGTCCCCAGACCATGCCCAGAGGGCTGAGTGCCAACTGCACCATTCCTATGCAGCATGAGGCAGGATGGTGGGCAGGGGGGTTAGACAAGTGAAATGGAATTGGGGGAAGAAAAGGATGATTTCCCACATGGAACTAGATTCCCATTGAAATAACGCTCCCCCTCCATCCCGATGAGCTGTTTATTTAGTTGGGGCATGGAGAATGCTGGATGGGGATGATACGCCGCCCATACTGTTGTGTCATCATCTCTTTACAAATTGCATTCACCCCAGCCTGTCAAATAGCTGACTGGTGGACGGAGGGCAGCATGATTTTTGCAGTGACCGAGGCAGAAGTGCACCCACTGGCCACAAAAAAGTCATCCACACCCTTCCCACATGTAGTCTATGCAATGATTAGCTTTAGTTCCATTTCTGATACATCGGGGGGTTGAAAAGAGACAGGCTGTCTACACACAGGGAAAGCCCTGCAGTGGCTGTGGATCTGCGTCCTGTTGGTTAGATGATGTAGGCGCTGGTTTGCAGTCACCATGGGGCTTCACAGCAATGCCGCGCTTTGAAAAAGTCAGGGATTTACCCTGACTTTTTTCAAAGGAGTGAAATTAACATGGCACTTCCGCCATGTGACATCGCTCTGAGGTCAAGCCAGGGTCAAGCTGGGGGTGGAGCCTGGTGGAAGGCAACCAGCGATTGGCCCCCTTCCACCATGGGACACCCAGAAACCCTGCGCACCCTCCTTGGCACTGGGACTACCCAATGCCATCTCAGAAGATGGAAATCTTGGGGTTGAGGAAGGAGGTGGTGCCAATGTAGCATCAGGAAGAGAGCCCCTGGGAAAAGCAATGGGCCATGAGGCTGAATGGTGGGATGGGGGAGTTAGACAAGTTAAATGGGATGGGGGGCATGAGAAGATGATTCTACACATGCAACTCCATCCCCATTTAAATCGCACTCCCCCTCCGTGCCATGGCCTGGGGGAAACTTGATTGTGGTATGGAGGAGAGTGCATGAGGATAAACCTCCCCATGTGCTGTCCTCTCCATGTAAATCACATTCACCCCAGCCTGCAAACCAGCTAGTTGGTGGTGCCCTGCAGGCAGCACTATTTTGGTCATGGCTGTGCCAGGAGGGGATATATCAACCACAGGAGAGTCATCCATGGCCTTCTCTTATGCAATGGTACCTTTGGTTCAATTACTGCCATATTTGGGAAATCCTTAGAGCTGTTAAGGATCTCTTCTCCTCCTCTGTGGGGCCATATTTCTTCTGTCTCTCTTTTTAAAAATATATACCTCTACAGCAAAGATGGCCCATACAGTTTGCGAATGCAAAGAAACTTGTTCATCTACTGACTTTGTTGGTCCAAGAACTTCATGCCTGGATCATCAGCATGCCTGTTGCAAAGTTCCTGGTAACATTTCTTATTATTATTATTATTATTATTATTATTATTATTTTATCCTGCCTTTTTACAAATAAAAACATGTACAGTTAAAACAAATAGCGATATACAAAAATTAAAAATAGAATTAAACATAGTACAATTTTAAAATATTTAAAACATTTAAAAACATTTTAAATACACCTAATTAAAAATCCTAACTATAAGCAGTACATCCACAAAGGTCTGAATCACTCCCCAAAGGCCTGCTGAAACAGAAAAGTTTTAGCCTGCCTCCAAAAGCACACCAAGGAGGAAGCCAATCTAGCTTCCCTGGGAAGGGAGTTCCAGAGCCCCGGGGCAGCCACCGAGAAGGCCCTCTCCCTCGTTCCCACCAGGCGTGTCTGTGATGGTGGTGGGATGGATAGAAGGGCCTCCCCTGAAGACCTCAGGGGACGGGCAGGCTCATAAGGGAGAATACGGTCTTTCAGATATCCTGGATCCAAGCCATATAGGGCTTTGTAGGTCATAACCAGCACTATGAATTGTGCCTGGAAACAGACTGGAAGCCAGTGGAGCTGTTTAAACAGGGGAGTTGTATGATCCCTGTAACCAGCCCCGGTCAACAATCTCCACAAAAGATTTTTGTGGAGGGAGGGCCCTAGGCAAGGTGTAGAACTGATGGCGTGAGTGGGGGAGAAACAAACAAACAGTGCAGCAGTTACCATCACACTCCCCCCACCCCCGCTCTTTCTCTCGCGCGCGCGTGGGGGAGAGACGACGGGACAATTTAAGGCGACTGAAATGTGTCTGGTAGCACCAATATCTGTTGTGTGGGACAGAGGGAGATATGGCGATGGCAGGGTGAAATGCCATTACAAGGGGAAGGAGAGATGGATATTTAATACCCATCTTGCCTTCCGGTCGCCCTGCTACCCTGGGGATCTTGGGGAACGATCCAGACCACCCACAGAACCTTTCCTTGCTCCTATGCAATGCCAGGTCAGTTAAAAACAAAACAAACATAATCTATGACCTCCTCAAAGAAGAGGAGGCCAACCTGGCTTGCTTCACAGAGACCTGGCTGGGAGATGACAGTGGCCCGACATGGGCCCAGGCACTCCAAGCTGGGTACTGTGTTAGTGAGCAGGTGAGGGAAAGGAGGTGGGGTGTGTGGAGTAGCTGTGGTCTACAAAAACAGTCTTAACCTGACCAGACATCCTGTCCGGCAACTGAATCACATCGAGTGTGTGTACCTGAGTCTGAAGTCCAGGGATAGACTAGGGATTCTGTTAGTGTACCGGCCACCCCGCTGCCTATCAGACTCCCTAGCCAAGCTCACGGAACTGGTCTTGGAGCTGGTGTTGGAGTCGTCCAGGCTTTTGGTCCTGGGCAATTTCAACATCCCATTCGAGGCTGGTTTGTCAGGTGGAGCTCGGGAGTTCATGGCATCCATGACAAACATGGGCCTATCCCAATTGGTTTCTGGGCCCACACATTCAGCAGGTCAAACCCTCGATGCTGTTTTCAGTTCCGAACAGACGGATCTGTGGGCGGAGGTATTGAATACCTCCGAATTGTCATGGACAGATCATTTTCTGGTCAGGGTTAGTATCACAGCTACCACCCTCCCCTGCAGGGGTGGCGGACCTATTAAGATGGTCCGCCCTCGAAGGCTGATGGATCCTTCTGGATTCCAGAAAGCCTTGGAGGGTTCTATGGCTGGTATTGTTGACGATCCTGTAGAAGCCCTGGTCAATAGATGGAATCAAGACCTAACTAGGGCTATCGACACAATCGCCCCCAAACGTCCTCTTCGGCCCGCTTCTAATAGGGCACCCTGGTATACAGAAGACCTCAGGGAGGTGAAGTGGAAAGGACGACGACTGGAGCGCCGATGGCGGAAAACTCGACTTATATCTGACAAGACATGACATAGAGAACATCTTCGTTTCTATGGGGTGGCAATACGTGCAGCGAAGAAAGCTTTCTTCTCTGCACACATTGCGTCTGCAAATTCACATCCAGCAGAACTGTTCAGGGTGGTGAGGTGTCTAACCCAGGCACTTTCTCCCCTGAATCCGAGTTTAGAGCCTTTAGTAGTTCACTGTGATGCCTTTAACGATCATTTCTCAGATAAAATCTCTCGGATAAGAGCCGACTTAGATGCCATTGTTTTAGCAGAGGCTGACAGTGGAGTGTCCAGCGACTCCGCGAGTAGGATTACACTTGATCAGTTTCAGTTGATGAGTACCGAGGATGTGGACAAGGTACTTGGATGTGTGAGGAGGACAACTTGCCCTCTCGATCCCTGTCCTTCTTGGCTGGTCGTCCAGGGGGGAGATGCAGTTAGATCACATTTACAACATATCATTAATGCATCTCTCAGGGAGGGGAACTTTCCATTAAAAGAGGCGGTAGTAAGGCCGCTTCTAAAAAAGCCCTCCCTGGATCCCCTGGACCTTAATAACTACAGGCCAGTATCAAATCTTCCATTTTTGGGCAAGGTGATCGAGAGGGCGGTTGCCTTTCAACTCCAGGCAGTCTTGGATGACACTGATTTTCTAGACCCATTTCAAACCAGCTTCAGGACAGGATACGGAGTTGAGACCGCTTTGGTCGCCTTAGTGGATGATCTACACCTTAGTACTGACAGGGGCAGTGTGTCCCTGCTGGTACTCCTGGACCTCTCAGCGGCTTTCGATACAATCGACCATGGCATCCTTCTGGAGCGCCTGGGGGAATTGGGAATCAGGGGCACTGTGCTTCAATGGTTCCGATCCTATCTCTCGGGCAGGTTCCAGATGGTGATGCTTGGAGATAGCTGCTCTACAAAAAAGGAGTTGCTATGTGGTGTACCACAAGGTGCCATCCTTTCCCCAATGCTGTTTGACATTTACATGAAACCGCTGGGAGAGATCATCCGGAGGCATGGAGTGGGGTGCTATCAATACGCTGATGACACCCAAATATATTTCTCTATGCCTTCAACAACATCGTCAGCTAAGGATAGTGTGTCTCCTCTGAATGAATGCTTGGAGGCGGTAATGGGCTGGATGAGGAAAAACAAACTGAAGCTGAATCCAGACAAGACGGAGGTGCTCACTGACAAAGGCCCCAACCTGGGTTTGGAGGTGTGTCAACCAGTTCTGGATGGGGTTACACCCCCCCCGAAAGATTGTGTTCGCAGCTTGGGGGTACTCCTGGATCCGTCGCTCCAGATGACAGCTCAGATTGATGCGACAGCCAGGAGTGCCTACTATCCGCTTCGGCAGATACGCCAGCTGCGCCCCTTCCTAGAGTTGGAAGACCTAAAGACGGTAGTGCACGTGCTGGTAACTTTGAGGCTTGACTTCTGCAATGTGCTGTACATAGGGCTACCTTTGTGCCTAGTCCGGAAACTTCAACTTGTTCAAAATATGGCAGCCAGGTTGTTCACCGGTACATCTAGGGGTGACCACATTACACCAGTTTTAAAATCACTTCATTGGCTGCCAGTCAGTTTCCGGGTGAAGTATAAAGTGTTGGTTATTACCTTTAAAGCCCTACATGGTTTGGGCCCAGGCTACCTGCGGGATCGCCTTCTCCCGTACAATCCGCCCCGCATACGTAAGTCCTCTGGGAAGAACTTACTCAAATCAGCCAGAACTAGGCTGACGAGTGTTACCCAGAGGACCATCTCTTCCATTGCTCCCAGACTGTGGAATGGTCTGCCGGAGATTAGACAAATTAGCAGTCTTCATGAATTTAAGAGAGTCATGAAGACTGCTCTCTTCCGGCAGGCCTATCCGGTTAAATTTTAAGATGTTTTAATGATGCATTTTCTCTTGTTTTAATTTTTTTTAACTGTTTGTGATTTTTGTATTTTACATTGTGTTCCCCACCTCGATCCGAAGGGAGAGGCGGATTATAAATAAATATTATTATTATTATTATTATTATTATTATTATTATTAGAAGGGTAGAACAATGAGGGTATTGCCAGCTCAGTGAAAGGGTGGCTGTTATAAGCCTTTAAATTTGCACTCATGGACACACACAGAGAGATTTGGTTCCTGAAAGATAGTCAGTGGTGGGGTAATAATCAACGTTACAGTTGTTCATCTAGGGGGTACTCCCCACACAACGTAGTAATAAATAATCAATCGTGGTGTGGATTAGGATCAGCGCTGAGTTGACTATGGCAGCATTTGGATGACACGATAGTCAATACAACTGACGATTGTTCCCCCCCAGTTGCTTCTGTATCATCCGAATTCAGCCAATGTTACCACAGTTCACCACAGTTAATGCAATAAACAACCATTAGGTAAAGATTCTTATAGAGGAAACCCTTGCAGGGTACGAGAAGGAAGTATTTTCCCATAAGATTCTTATTTCTCCATGACCCCATAGGAGGTCATGGGATGCTAAGTTTTCTAAAGGTGCTGTGTAAATTTAAACATAACCACCCCAACTACACTGCTTTTCAGCAATAAATGCTTGTGTAATTGCGAGTTCATCTTTTCTTTTAATCTATCTCTCTCTCTCTCTCCTCTCTCCCTTTCCCTGTCTCTTTTTCTCTTTTCAAATCATAGTTTTTGAACATGGACATTTCCTCTCCTGGACTTTTTCCAGTACGAATTAAGTTTTGCTCCCCTCTCGTGTAACTAATAGGGTCCTCAGACAAGCATTTTATTGCATGCTCGTTACTGGACAGTCGTGGTTTTTTGGTGGGTCTTTTTGATGATGCCATCTCCCCCCTGCGCATCCCCCACCCCTTCTGCTCATTTTCCTGTCACAAAAATAGACCCGGAAACTCCGACTTTTGGGGCTGTGGTAAAATGTCCCGTCGTTTCCTGCTGTGTGCAGGAGATGCAGTGGGATAAAACTGCCCACGTGGTTGTTTACTTCCTCTTTCTTCCCCGTGTGAAGAAAGAGGAAGTATTGTGGGACAGGAGCAGGGGGAAAGCAACAGTAGGGAAATGCAGTTTCCCCCTGTCTGATGATGCTCTAAGTTTCTCTTTTCCTTCTGCCATTACAAGAAATTGGAGAAGTATTCATATCCACTCCACCCTCACTAAAACCACATCTTTCTCTTCTCTTCTCTCCAAGCCTCAAGCAGATTGACCTGTCATGTCTTGGCACAGTGCTTCCATCTTTCTTATAGAAGGGGAGTGATGAAAAAAAATGTAATTTCTGTCTCCCCTCCCCCCCTCCCCCCCAGTATACTTCTCAATATTTTTCTAACCACTCCCCACCTTTAAAACAGCATATTTCTTGGCTGGGGATTAAACACTGCACTCCTATGCTTGTCTACTCAGAAGTAAGTCCCACTGTTTGCAACAGAATATTCCAAAGTAAATGTGCTTATATGTGGCAGTATCGAAGTTGGACATTGAAGAAGCAACCTCCAAAATAATAATAATAATAATAATAATAATAGCCAGATAAACCATTGTTAAAAAGAACACCTTTGGATCTTTGTGAGACGCTCTAAATTTCCAGAAGGAAATATTCCTGGCCCACTTCTTTCCTGTCGATACACATGCATGCCATCTTTCTTTTCCTCACTCTAGAATTCAGAGATATATTGGCTCTGAACATACAGACGCTTTGGACTCTTCAAGTGAAAAATGAATGTTGTTCTCCCTTTCCCTGTCTATTTTTTTCTGAACCAACATGTTTCCCAGCTGGGGATTAAGGGCCTTTCTACACCTACGGGTGTAGAGGGAGGGAGGGGGAACGATCTCGAACATACCTGCTTTCGGGATCGTCCCTGGGCATCGAAAGCGAAAGTGTGACTTCCTGGAACATCGCACTCCTCATGGGAGCCATTTTTAAAAAACTGAAAGGAGCCGGGACCATGGCACAGAAGGTAAGGAACCCTCTGCATGCCCCCCACCATCCTGGGGATGGTGGACGTGCTCTCCCATGGGCACAGAACCATGCTGCTTGGCTCCGTGCCCATTTCTGGTGCTGTGCTTACTCATGAGTAAGTGGGCACCAGGTGGTACAGGCGCCCACATCTCCCACAGTCTCTGGATGGTCTTTTTTTTTTTAATTTTATTTTTCAACATAATACAACATAAAATACAATACATAACTACATACCCCCCGTTCTCCCTTCCCCCCAGGAGACCTTCAATTATTCATTATTATTCTTTCCAAAATTGTAAAGACTCTTTTGAAGGTATTTGCCCCTTCCCCGTTCTTAATACATATTCCAAAAATGGGCTCCATATATCTCCAAAATCATTCTTACTGGACATTCCCCTCTTTATTTTCATTTTACACATTAGCTTATCATTAAGTGCCAATTTGAAATCTAGTTCCCCTGTTTGCGTTTCTAACCATTCTAAGTCTTCCTCCCCTAATATACTATTTATAACATATCTTAACTGATTAGCAATATAATAACTCTTTATATTTGGAAGTCCCAAACCACCTTTCTTTTGTGTCTTATACCATAACCCTTTATTAATCCTAGCTCTCTTATCTCCATTGCAATAAGCATTAATCATATTTTGCCAGCTCTTTAACTCTACATCCAATATTTTAATCGGCAGCATTCTAAACAAAAAATTAATCTTAGGTAATATCTTCATTTTAACAACTGCTATTCTACCAAACCAAGAATGTTTTAATTTTCTATATGCCTCTAACTTTTCCCCTACCTGTTTTTTCAAACTTGCAAAATTAATTTCCTCTACCCTATCTAAATCTTTTGCAATATTAACTCCTAAATAACGTACTATATTTTTAAGCCTAAGACCTAACTTAACTTTACCTTCCTCCATCTCCTCTTTGTTATAATTAAATAACATCATTTCTGACTTCCCCCAATTAACTTGTAGACCAGTAATCTCCCCAAATTCTCTCAAATGCTTCTTAATCAACTCCCCAGTCTTCAGGGGGTCTTCTAATGTCAGTAATGTGTCATCCGCAAAAATATTCATTTTAATCTTCTCCTTCTCTCCTATCCCCTTCAATCTTACATCCTCCCTTATAACATTTGCCAAAATTTCTATCACTATCGCAAATAAGATCGGTGAAAGTGGGCAACCTTGTCTAGTTCCTCGAGCTAGTGTAATCTGTTGTGTTAACCCATCATTAACCATTATTTCTGCTTTATTATTTTTATACAGTTGATCCATCACTCCCATAAATTTTTCTCCAAGCCCAATTGTTTTCAAAATTGTTTTAAGTGCTGGCCATTCCACGCAATCAAAGGCTTTGAATATATCCAATGCTAACAAACCTGCTTTTAAATTCCTTTTTTAAATAATATTGATTATATTTAAGACTCTTCCAATTAAATTAGGCATTTGCCTTCCTGAAATAAATCCACATTGATCTTTTCTAATATATTTATATATAAACGTACCCATCTTTTTTGCCATTATTGCTGTAAAAAATTTTAAGTCTTGATTTATTAAAGATATTGGTCTGTAAGATGCCGGATCCGTCAGATCCTTTCCTGGTTTTGGGATTAATATAATCAAGGAATGATCCCACGATGGCGGGGTCTTTCCTCCTTCTATTATACTATTAAATAATTTTTTCAATCTTGGTATTAAAATTCCTCTAAAAATCTTATAATATTCCGGCCCCAAACCATCCATTCCCAGAGATTTTCCTCCTTTTAATTTATCAATAATTTCTTCTATGTCTTTCTCAGTAACTAATCCTTCCATATAATCCCTATCTTGCCCCTGTAATCTTATTTTCCAATTCCTCTCTACATATTCCAATACCTTAACCTGTGAACCCATATCTGATGTATATAATTCTCTATAAAATTCCTGAAATATCTTTAATTTATCCTTCATTAAATTGCAACTTTTCCCTGTCTTATCTCTAATTGTCCCTATCATATTCTTAGCCTTTTTTGACTGAGTGGACCTAGCCAGCATCTTCGAATTTTTATTACTATATTCAAAAAAATCCCTCCTTAAATATAGCAAATCCCTTTGGACTTATTCTAACTCTTCTTTCTCTAATTCCTTTTTCTTAGCTTGAATTTGGGCAAATAGGCGTTTATCTTTTGTCTCTCTTAGCTTCTCCTCTAAATCCCTTACCTCCTTTTCAATCTTTTTATTTTGTGCTTCCTGTTGTTTTCTTAGGGTACACATTTCCCTAATATAAATCCCTCTTACCACAGCCTTCATAGTGTCCCATATTAACCCATGCGAGTCTGAGTCCTTTTCATTAATTTCCCATATTTCCTGCATTTCTTTTTTTTATTTTCCCCACTATATTTTTATTATTTAATAACCTTGTATCCATTCTCCATCTCTTAGCTTGTTTATAATCCTTCTTCATTTTAATATCCATCGTCAATAATGCGTGATCGGTGACTTTAATTACCCCAATAGCACAATCTATAAGTTTAGACATCATATTCTTTGACACAAAAATATAATCAATCCTGGAATAACTCTTAAACCTTGGTGAGTAGAAAATATATTTCCTTTCTTCCCCTTTTAATACCCTCCAAACATCCATTAGTTCTTTTCTCTCCATTAATTTGCTTAACCCCGTCCTCCCACCACTCTTAAGATCTCTTAATATATTATCCCTGTCTTTCCCTTTGTCTAATACCATATTAAAATCACCTGCCATCACAATGTTCTTTTTACCCACTTCTCCCACCGCATTAAAAACTTCATTGAAAAATTCCATTTGTTTCCCATTTGGAGCATATACATTGATCAATATATATTCCTCCTCCCCCACCATGCAACAAATTACAAGAAATCTTCCCGCTTCATCCTTCTTCACCCTTTGTATTGTAATACCACATTTTTTTGAGATTATTATCGCTACACCTCTTGCTTTAGAATAGGGATGTGCACTGGATCGGACCCGATCCACGATCCGAGTCCGGTCCAGTGGGAAATCGGATAAATTATCCGATTTCCGATCCCGCAGCTGGATCGGCCGATCCAATCCGAACCGGTCCGAAAAAGCTCCGAACCGGTTCGGCGGATCGGCGGATCGGCGGGCGCCCACTGGCGCCCACCGCCGCTTCCATTGGCGGGCGCCAGCGGGCGCCCGCCGATGAAAGTGGACAGCGGGGGGGGGAGGAGGGGGGCACTTACCTTCTCGGCCCGGTGGCTCCCGTCCGGCGCCGGCGCCTACTACTCCCAGCAGGCTCCGCGGCCTGCTCTAGGATGGCGCGCCGGGTGATGTCATCACCCGGCGCGCTACTCTAGAGCAGGCCGCGGAGCCTGCTGGAAGTAGTAGGCGCCGGCGCCGGACGGGAGCCGCCGGGCCGGAAAGGTAAGGAGGGGGTGCGTGGAGGGGAGGAGGGGGCGCGCGGAGGGGGGAGGGGGGCCCTTACCTTTCCGGCCCGGCGGCTCCCGTCCGGCGCCGGCGCCTACTACTCCCAGCAGGCTCCGCGGCCTGCTCTAGGATGGTGCGCCGGGTGATGTCATCACCCGGCGCACTACTCTAGAGCAGGCCGCGGAGCCTGCTGGAAGTAGTAGGCGCCGGCGCCGGACGGGAGCCGCCGGGCCGGAAAGGTAAGGAGGGGGTGCGTGGAGGGGAGGAGGGGGCGCGCGGAGGGGGGAGGGGGGCCCTTACCTGCCCGGCCCGGCGGCTCCCGTCCGGCGCCGGTGCCTACTACTCCCAGCAGGCTCCGCGGCCTGCTCTAGGATGGCGCGCCGGGTGATGTCATCACCCGGCGCGCTACTCTAGAGCAGGCCGCGGAGCCTGCTGGAAGTAGTAGGCGCCGGCGCCAGACGGGAGCCACCGGGCCGGGAAGGTAAGGAGGGGGTGCGTGGAGGGGAGGAGGGGGCGCGCGGAGGGGGGAGGGGGGGCGCGGAGGGGGGAGGGGGGAGGGGGGCCCTTACCTGCCCGGCCCGGCGGCTCCCGTCCGGCGCCGGCGCCTACTACTACCAGCAGGCTCCGCGGCCTGCTCCAGGGTGGCGCGCCGGGTGATGTCATCACCCGGCGCGCTACTCGAGAGTAGGCCGCGGAGCCCGCTGGTAGTAGCCGCCGGCGCCGGACGGGCCGAGAAGGTAAGTGGCGGGGAAGGGGGCTTACCCCCCCCCTGAGCCGTCCGCTTCTATCCGCTGGCGCCCGCGGGCGCCAGCGGATGGAAGCAGGCGGCCCCAGGGGGGGTAGGGAGCGCGGGGGAGGGGGTTTACCTGCCGGGGCCGTCCACAGCGGACGGCCCCGGGGGGGGAGGGAGTTAGGCCCCCCCTTACCCACCCGCCGCCATTTTTTCCTCATAGACTTGCATTGCAATGCAAGTCTATGGGGAAAAAAATGGCGGCCGATCCAAAAATGTACGATTTTTGGGTCGGGATCGGACTCGATCCGGTCCGGGGGGCCTCCGATTTTGTCCGAACCGGTCCGGGACAAAATTGGAGGTCCCGATCCGGGTCCCGATCCGATCCGGGGGGTCCGTGCACACCCCTACTTTAGAAGTACCAAAAGAGACCACTCAAAGAATAGGGTTTTCCCAGAGCTTCTTTATCCTTGGGCAAACCCATGCCTGTCCCTCCCTGCCCCAGTGTGCCACTGTGCATTATTTGGAAAAAGGTCGGTGTAGAAACAGCCTAAGGCTGCAATCTTAGGCCCCCTCTACAAGATTTTGCTTTGACGCCCAGTTCCCTGATTATGCGCATCTCCTGACAATCACTTTTACACCGAATGCCTATATCCGAGAGGCATTGAAGCGCATTACTGGCTGTATGAAACATGCTTTAAAGTTGTTTACATGCTGATAATCACATGCAAATATTGCTGAAAGTAATGTGCTTTGTCCCGGGAAACTGCCCAAACAAGTTTCCCACCCTTTATTCTCCCCGCCCACCAGAATCTCCTGCCGTTGGTTACCTAGGTTACCTGCCGGGAATGACCTGGGTAACCTGTTCGGCTACCTCTCCCCCCCTTCACCCAATTGCCATTTGAAGTGAACTGCTCAGGAGTAAATGGGAATGTGTCTCGCACACACACACACCAAAACAGACAGGGGGATGCTGCTTCATTCCTTCCCCCTCCTCTTCCCAGTGAGCTCAACCAGCGCACACACACACACACACAGGAACCTAGCAAGAAGTGAGGGGACGATATGTCTCAGCTGATTGCTAATTATGCACACATCCGCACATCCTTCCTACCCCCTTTATTTACTTCTTGTGAAACCACCGCCATCTGGCCCTGTGTCTCCATGAATGAAATATTCTATCAGGGGAGTTAAAATAAACTTTATTTTCAGTTCACATTGGGTCACCTCTTCCTGAAGCTTCCATCCAGAGAGACGGAGAGCAAGGAGGAAGTTGCAAGCAGGAGACAGGAAATAAAACTAAATGAAAAAGTGGGAGGTTTTCCCAGCGAAGGGGCAGTTCTATGCATGACATCAGGACCACAGTCCGCCCACTCAGATCTTTAATGCACCTCCGCAGAAAGTTGTTTACACAGACATAAGGCGCTCTTACTCCTGCGGTAAATTAAAAGTAGCTATTTAATGCGAATGTGAAAATGTGAATAATCGGAGATAAGACGTGCCTGGATCCCTGATTTGTGCTCCGCTCTTGTACAGGTAAATTTGGTAATACACCTTGAAAGAGCTTTAAATCGCTCTTGTAGAGGCACCCTTAGACCCACTTAACTGGGAAATAGAGATTCTGAGAAGACATGCATAGGAGTGCACTGTTAATCTAGGATCCCATTTCCCAAATTACAGCATGAGATGTTTAAACCTCTACAGCAGATATTTAATAACATATCTTCGAAAAGCTAAAGGAGAATTCATTTAAAGGTAATTTGGGAGAAAAGGAGCAAGTATTTCTTCCTCAGGGACTCAAATGAAAGACACTCGAGCCTGTTCAGACTACATGCTAAGCCATGGCCTTTAACTCTTTTGCAGCAAATGGTTACTGAGCATGTTTAAAGTATGGTTATGTAGTCACCATGGTTAGGAATGGTTCACACGCTAAGCCATAACATTTAGCTCAAAATGCATACCCCTGTGGCTTAGTGTGTCATCTGAATGGAGTCTCTATTGTGTGACCTATACTTTGAAAGGTATTATTGTGAGAAAAGAATGGAGTGGAAATGTGTCCATCTTCTTCAGCTGCACTTATTTTATCACCTTGGAAAGATTCCCTGTCAAAATGTCCCATCCGGGCCTCAAAGCATAGCTGGCTGAGGGATTCTGGGACTTGTAGTTCAACACTTCCAGAGGTCACCAGGTTGGGGTAAGCCACCTCAAAAATGTTTGTATTGGAGAAGGACTTTACAGTCTTTCTCTTTAGTTATGTTCTTGCTGAATATATAGCAAAGTTCAACCAATCTGGTATAAAAGGAATATTGGCTGAGTAGATAAGAAAGTCCTTGTCTTGTTTTTGTTTTATAGGGCTCCTTGACTAGCATTTTGACATCGCATTGATCCCTTCATAAAATATGGATTCTATCAACGCCAGTCCTTAGCAACTAATAAGTGGAACAGTGAGCCTATCTTCACATGCAAGATAAAGCACTTTGAAAACATTTTGAAAACTATATATGGAGTGTGTCCTGGGCAACAACAGTTGTCACTACTGTTATAAACCATTTTAAACCATTTTATTTATTTATTTATTTATTTATTTATTTATTACATTTGTATACTGCCCCACAGCCAAACCTCTCTGGGCGGTTTACATAGGATTAAAAACAATTAAAAACAATATACAAAAATTAAAACAGCAAAAACATAAAACATACACACAATCTGTACATTTAAAACCACTTCAACACTTCAAAAAGCTACAAAAACAAAACAAAACAAACCCAGGCTCCTCAGATATTGCCAAATGCCTGAGAGAAGAGGAAAGTCTTGACCTGGCGCAGAAAAGATAACAATGTTGGCACCAGGCGGGCCTCATCAGGGAGATCATTCCACAATTGGGGAGCCACCACAGAGAAGGCCCTCTCTCTTGTTGCCGACCTCCGAGCTTCCCTCGGAGGAGGCACTCGGAGGAGGGCCTTAGATGTTGAACGTAGTGTTCGGGTAGGTTCATGTCAGGAAAGGCATTCCATCAGGTATTGTGGTCCCAAGCCGTGTAAGGCTTTATAGGTTAAAGCCAGAACCTTGAACCGGGCTTGGAAACATACAGGCAGCCAATGCAAGCGGGCAAGAGTAGGTCTTATATGTTCGAACCTACTGGTTCCAGTTATCAATCTGGCCGCTGCATTTTGCACACGCTGCAGCTTCTGAACCACCTTCAAAGGCAGCCCCACGTAGAGTGCATTGCAGTAATCTAACTTTGAGGTTACCAGAGCATGGACAACTGAAGCCAGGTTGTCCCTGTCCAGATAATAATGATAATTATTATTATTATTATTATTATTATTATTATTATTATTATTTATAACCCGCCTCTCCCTACAGATAGAGGCGGGGAACACAATGCAAAATACAGCATCACAAAGTTTTAAAAAATTTAAAAAACAAGAGAAAACACATCATTAAAACATTTTAAAATTCATCCAGATAGGCCTGCCGGAAGAGAACAGTCTTCATGGGTCTCTTAAATTCATCAAGACTGCTAATTTGTCTAACCTCCCTCGGCAGACCATTCCATAGTCTGGGAGCCATGGAAGAGAACGTCCTCTGGGTAACACTCGCCAGCCTAGTTCTGGCTGGCTTGAGTACGTTCTTCCCAGAGGACCTAAGAGTGTGGAGCGGATTGTACGGGAGAAGGCGATCTCGTAGGTAGCCTGGCCCAAACCATGTAGGGCTTTAAAGGTAATAACCAACACTTTATACTTTGCCCGGAAACTGACCGGCAGCCAGTGAAGTGATTTTAAAACTGGTGTAATGTGGTCACCCCTAGGTGTACCGGTGACCAACCTGGCTGCCATATTTTGAACAAGTTGAAGTTTCCGGACTAGGCACAAAGGTAGCCCTATGTACAGCACATTGCAGAAGTCAAGCCTCGAAGTTACCAGCGCGTGCACTACCGTCTTTAGGTCTTCCAACTATAGGAAGGGGCACAGCTGGCGTATCAGCCGAAGCTGATAGTAGGCACTCCTGGCCGTCGCATCTATCTCAGCTGTCATCTGGAGAGACGGATCCAGGAGTACCCCCAAGCTGCGAACACAGTCTTTCAGGGTGGTGTAACCCCATTCAGAACTGGTTGACACACCTCCAAAGCCAGGTTGGGGCCTTTGACAGCAAGCACCTCCATCTTGTCTGGATTCAGCTTCCGCTTGTTTTTCCTCATCCAGCCCATTACCGCCTCCAAGCATTCATTCAGAGGAGACACACTATCCTTAGCTGACGATGTTGTCAAAGGCATAGAGAAATATATGTGGGTGTCATCAGCGTATTGATAGCACCCCGCCCCATGCCTCCGAATGATCTCTCCCAGCGGTTTCAAGTAAATGTTAAACAGCATTGGGGAAAGGATGGCACCTTGTGGTACACCACATAGCAAATCCTTTTTTGAAGAGCAGCTATCCCCAAGCATCACCATCTGGAACCTGCACAGTGAAGCACAGTGCCCCCGATTCCCAATTCCCCCAGGCACTCCAGAAGGATACCATGGTCGATGGTATCGAAAGCCGCTGAGAGGTCCTGTCAATATTAAGGTGTAGATCATCCACTAAGGTGACCAAAGCAGTCTCAACTCCGTATCCTGCTCTGAAGCCGGTTTGAAATGGGTCTAGAAAATCAGTGTCATCCAAGACTGCCTGGAGTTGAAAGGCAACCGCTCTCTCGATCACCCTGCCCAAAAATGGAAGATTTGATACTGGCCTGTAGTTATTAAGGTCCAGAGGATCCAGGGAGGGCTTTTTTAGAAGCGGCCTTACCACCGCCTCTTTTAAACATGATGGAAAGCTCCCCTCCCTGAGAGATGCATTAATGATATGTTGTAAATGTGATCTAACTGCATCTCCTCCCTGGACAACCAGCCAAGAAGGACAGGCGTCGAGAGGGCAAGTCGTCTTCCTCACACATCCAAGTACCTTGTCCACATCCTTGGTACTCATCAACTGAAACTGATCAAGTGTAATCCTACTTGCGGAGTCGCTGGACACTCCACTGTCAGCCTCTGCTATAACAATGGCATCTAAGTCGGCTCTTATCCGAGAGATTTTATCTGAGAAATGATCGTTAAAGGCATCACAGTGAACTACCGAAGGCTCGAAACTCGGATTCAGGGGAGAAGGTGCCTGGGTTAGACCCCTCACCACCCTGAACAGCTCTGCTGGACGTGAATTCACAGACGCAATGTGTGCAGAGAAGAAAGCTTTCTTCGCTGCACGTATTGCCACCCCATAGAAACAAAAATGTTCTCTAAGTCATGTCTTGTCGGATATAAGTCGAGGTTTCCGCCATCTGCGCTCCAGTCGTCGTCCTTTCCACTTCAGCTCCCTGAGGTCTTCTGTGTACCAGGGTGCCCTATTAAAAGCGGGCCGGAGAGGACGTTTGGGGGTGATCGTGTCGATAGCCCTAGTTAGGTCTTGATTCCATCTATTGACCAGGGCTTCTACAGGATCATCGACGATACCAGCCATGGAACCCTCCAAGGCTTTCTGGAATCCAGAAGGATCCATCAGCCTTCAAGGGCAGGCCATCTTAATAGGTCCGCCACCCCTGCAGGGATGGGTGGTAGCCGTGATACTAACCCTGACCAGTAAATGATCTGTCCATGACAATTCGGAGGTAGGGACGTAGCTGGGCCACCAACCGTTTTAAAGCAGTAGTGTAGATAGGCTTCCTGATTTAGAAAAGTTTGTGCGCTACTGAAAATTCTTCCAGAAATTTAACGTCCCATTTCTGATGACAGTTTGCTCCTAATAAAATCAGACTAATCATGGACACCAACTACCGTGTCATATTTCAGTATAAAAAGTGGGTGACAGGTGGGTGACATCGTGGGTACAAATTATACCCTATAACCTCCTTTTGTAATAAATGCAAAACAGAAAAAAAAGCGGGGGAAACCCAACATGGCAGGAAGAGAGACACGGGTTTTGCTGCAATCCTATACCCACTTACTTGATAGGAGGTCTCATCGATCTCGATGAGATGTGGCCAAATATGTGCCTCAAGATACCTGTACAAAATGTACTCCTTCTCAAGAAACACATTCATAAAGGGATCTTTTAAAATGTAGCAGTAGTTTCTGTTAAACAAAGCCAAACCCAATAACCTACACATACACATAATCTTCAAGTAATGAGGAGTTTATTAAGACCAAGCATGAATTTAAAACGCACGCTCGCGACTTTGGGGAAAGTAACTTGATAAGAATGATTGTAATGCAAATACAAGCATCCAAATAACTGAAATTGAAATCAGTTGTGGGCGACCTGGATTATGGGAGAATTAGTTTCAATCTCTTGGAGGCTGAATCTGAGTTTCTGGAGCTTAAATCAAACCATAGACATTTGGGCTAGATCTACACCAAGCAGGATATGACACTTTGAAAGCAGTTTGAAACTAGTATAAAGAATGTATCAAGGGTCCCACAGCTGTCAATACTGTGATGAACTGTTACAAAGCAGTATTGTAGATCCTGCCTTGGTAAGAGGGGCTTGTCAATGTGGGCAAACCGAGAGCATGGACTAGGAAAATCAGAGTCCATAACCCTCTCAGGAAAAGAAAAGAAAGGTTTGTAGTGAGTGTTAGAAAGTAGGGAGAAGGGAAAAAAGATTTTAGGGAGGATCGTGCTAGCAAGAGGCAGCATGATCAGGCTAGACAGATGTGCAGTCCTCGTAAGAAAAGGTGATGATGGAGGATGGTTACCGAGCTTTCCAGAATTTCTAGCATTTTCCATCTCATACATCTGTCCACCCTCACCGTGATCAAGTCTTCCAGAGAATTTGGACAAGTGGGAACTGGAGCAAGGGAACACGTGTCGTGAGCTGGCCCTTTCCCTAGGCTTTCCCACGAACTGTGGCAAACTGGCAAGACGCTCATGTCGGTGAGACGTCTTTTATTGATGAAATCACACGGTTACAAGCATAACGGTTTCATTTTTTTGACACCCACACCACTTAAAGCTGATAACGATCAGAAAGCTTTAGGCTCCAGTCTTGATGTGATCCTTTAGGCAATCCCTTGGGGGAGAGAAGTGTAGGGTTAGCCCCTATCCAATCTGAGCATTTCCAGACGCCACATATGCTGACTCTTCAAAGAACATGGCCAGAGTCCAAGGGAAGTGCTCCAGGCACAGGGCTGCCTGAAGCCCAGCAGAAACAGATCGATCCAACACGAATCATACCCAGCCTGCTGGAAATGCTGAGCTGACCAAGGTAAGCAAGACCCCAGGGAAGGAACTTCGTAGGCCTAGGAAACCCCCTCCCCCTGCATGTAGTGGCAGTTTTATTTTCAATACTTTTATTTTCAATATTCTTTCTAATTATGCTTAGCACGGTATTTGTCTTTTTCACATTGGGTCGATATTTTATTCCTGTCCACCAACCCAAAGATTTGTTTCTTGCTCAGTCACCACTATTTCAGATTCCATCAGCATATATATGAAGTTGGGATTTGTTGCCCCGATGTGCTTGACTTTACGCTTGCATACATTGAACTGCATTTGCCAGGAGCCCTGTCCTCATAGTAGGATCACAAGTAGAAGATGAAATTGTCTGGACCTTTCGTTCTGCCTTGAGATGTCCATAAATAAGGCAGGGTGATGACATCCTAAAAGCCTCATATGAAAGGATCCTGGATGTTACAGAGGTGCTACTAAAGAGAGAACACCAGCTCCAGTTTGATCTACCTTACAAATATTCCTTCCTTTTATCAGCCTCTTACCTGGCCCAGGCAGGAGTGCCAGCAAAAGGATAGCAAACAGCAAGTAAAATAAAATAAAATGGATAAGATGGAACTGGGAAAGACTCCAGTTTGACACCCTGGAGATGCCCTGCAAGTCAGTGTAGACAATATTGACTCACTATAAGTTTGGGAATGTTTGCCCGGGACCCTTGATTGAGGAGATGGTGTGAACTGGGAACCAATGCTGAGAGTTTGACTGAGTTTGGACAATGCTTTAGGCAACAGAGGGGGGAAGAGGCAACTGACAGTTTGTTATTTTGAGGGTGCTCCCCACACGAGACATTGCCCCTCCCCTATGGTGCGGCTGAAAGTCCCGGCCTCATGATAAGCAACAGGTCTCCGATAAGCAACGGAGCAGCCCGTTGTTTTCCCGCGTTGTTAAATAATATACTGCCCGTTGTGTGTGTGTCTCCCCACAACCCAATAATCAACAGTTGCCTCTTCCCCCCTCCATTGCCTAAAGTGTCATCCGAACTCAACCTTTGTTTCCTTCCCATACTTTACCAGAATTCCTTGCCCTGCAGCTCTTCCTGTATTGTTTGAGGTCTGTGGGGAGAGGCCAGACATAGCCAGAGTTGGGGAGACACGGTGTTTTCCAACACCAACCGGAACATCTTGGTCAGAGACACTCCACTTCCACATCTGGCAAGCTCTGGCTGAGAGGCCCTAGACTTTGAGAGTGTGGTTACTTAGCTAGGTGGTGCAGCTTACTTCTTAGCAATACAGGACATTGATTGTCCCAGTCAGGACAGTTGAGGGCAGATAGTTTCTATTACAATTTGTCCCTTGCTCCTCACTCACACCACACAAAAACCAGCACTATTCCAGCAGTGGCCAACTCAGCTTCTCCAATCAGAGAGCCCTCCAAAAGCCATTAGGGTCCATCCATCTCTGGAAACTAATGAAACGATGAAACAAGCAAGACACGTGTGTTGCCAATAGCAGCGGTCTTTCTGCTGGATCCCAGCCCAAACCAATGAGTGAAGGATAACTGGCTTTTACTGTAGCCCAATTACAGGCAGAATAAGCAATGCTTACAGCCTTTCAGTTGAGAGAAAACCCTCAGAACAGCAATGGACGGATTTCTCTAGCATCTGATAAGTAAGACCTTTCATGGTCTACGCTGAGGTTCTATGAGAAGAACTCCGAGCCTATTGTTTATTAAGGGAGGTCAGTAAAAAACACGTTCCACCATGTTAAAGTGATAATTGGGGAGGGGTCATTCTAACAGCCATAAAATCGAAAATGTTTCACCAATCTCTCTGAAATTTACAGGTGCCAGAAAGAAATGTTTGTTTGTTTGTTTTTTAATTTTTTTTATTATTTTCAAACATAATACAACATAAACAACATAAAATACAATACATAACCACATACCCCCCGTGCTCCCCTCCCCCCAGGAGACCTTCAATTATTCATTATTCTTCTTTCCAAAATTGTAAAGACTCTTTTGAAGGTATTTGCCCCTTCCCTGTTCTTAATACATATTCCAAAAATGGGCTCCATATATCTCCAAAATCATCCTTACTGGACATTCCCCTCTTTATTTTCATTTTACACGTTAGCTTATCATTAACTGCCATGTCCCATATTTCTTTATACCATTCTTCTATAGTATATATCCCTTGCCCTTTCCAGGTTTTAGCAATCATTATTCTGACGGGAGCCAGGAGGTTGTTTATCAATTCTCTCTTGTTTATATTCTCATTTCCTTTATCCCATATTGCTAGTAGAGCCAGCTTTGGGCTTAATTCCAATTTCCTTCCAATTATTTCACTTATTTCTTTAAATACCCTTTCCCAATTTTTTTGTACATGTTCACAGCTCCACCATATATGAAAATAAGTTCCAACCTCCTGACACCCCCTCCAACAATTCTTGGACACTTTTTTGTCTATCTGATGAAATCTTACCGGCATTAAATACCATCTCCATACTGTCTTATAATAATTCTCCTTAATTCTAATTGACAAAAGCTTTAACATTCTTGCATCCCATATCCTCCCCCAGTCATATTCATTAATTTGTTCCTTTAAATCATCTTCCCAAATCATTTTAAGAGAGTCTCGATATTCATCATCCTCTATCAGAATTCTGTATATTTCACTAGTAAAACCTTTTCTAATTTTAATTACTTCCTTCTTTCCTCTTGATTCAATTAAATCTTCAAATCTTGTATTATTTCTACATTTCTTATTTATCTTTTTCCATTCCTGTGTCCATTTTTCCAATTGTAAACATTTGAACCAAGCTATCTTTTGTCTTTTTAACAACTCTCTAATTTGCACCTTATCTATCATTTTTTCCATCCAATTCCTTAACTTAATAATTTCCTGATCCTTCAGACTCCCTTCCAACTCTACTTTTAAATTCCTTGGGAAGTTTCCCAATACTACCACTGGGGCGAGTGGAGAGTCTCCTGGTATGAACTTTCCTTTAACTTTCTCCCAGATCTCTAGAATATTTTTCAGCAATGGGTTGTCCAGTCCCCTCAACTCTTTCTTTTGAATTTTAATAAAAAAATATTTTGCAATTTGAAATCTAGTTCCCCTGTTTGCGTTTCTAACCATTCTAAGTCTTCCTCCCCTAATATACTATTTATAACATATCTTAACTGATTAGCAATATAATAACTCTTTATATTTGGAAGTCCCAAACCACCTTTCTTTTGTGTCTTATACCATAACCCTTTATTAATCCTAGCTCTCTTATCTCCATTGCAATCAGCATTAATCATATTTTGCCAGCTCTTTAACTCTACTTCCAATATTTTAATCGGCAGCATTCTAAACAAAAAATTAATCTTAGGTAATGTCTTCATTTTAATAACCGCTATTCTACCAAACCAAGATGACAAGTCCCAGCATTCCTGACCATGGGACATACCCACTTGCAATGATGGGAGTTGTAGTCCAACACCTTTGGAGGGCACCAGGTTGGGGAAGGGCTGCTCTAAACAAAAAAAGAGAAGTAGGTGGCCCTAAGTTGTTCGTTATCAGTTTTCCACAACCCCACAGTCACCTCTGCAGATCATATTCTCCATCCTGTCCTCATGGTTTATCTGCTTTGGGAGAATGAGAATTTCACTTGCACTTTCTGCCTCCTTAGGGAGGATGTGGCATTAAGGCTTGGGAGCCTTAACTCCCAATTTCCATGCCTTTTGGTGCTTGGTTGGAAACTGTGGAGCCTTAACATTGTTTTTGTAAACCGTAGGTTTTTTGTTTAATGAATATTAAATGCTACATGACTATTCTAAGCAAACACAACACTCTCTTAGCAGATGGCTGACCAGGATCCTTTCTACACCTACGTAGGATGCCCATCTGCCCGGATTTGCCCGGACATGTCCGGGAAATGGCGGGCATATCCAAATCCGGGGGGAAATCCTGTTTTCGGGGGACAAATCCGGAAATTTAGCCCCCCCAAAAGCCCGTTTCGGACACTTCCTGAAATGGGCCTATTGAGGCTTGCTCTCTGTAGATCCAGGGTCCTAGTGCCTTGTTGCCATCTTGGATGCCGTGACGGAGTCAGGGCCGGTGTCACAGGAGGACCAGGTCGAAATGGAGCAGCTCGTGGAACAACAGGTGGACGACGTGCTGGAGCCAGAGCTGTCACCGTCCGAGGAAGAGCTGATGGACATCGATACGCAGGTCACCGATGAAACTTACGTGGAGATGGCAGCTATGGAGGAGGAGGCGCCGTCGGAGTGCGCTGTGCTAGAGGAGCAGATCGAGGGGCCTCCACAGCCGGAGGACGAGCCGATGGAGGGAGCGCCCCCCCTAGAGGAGGAGCCACCGCCGCTGCCCACAGCCGAGCATGGTGAAGCCACGGCCGAAGAAGCCCATCCCCTGACCAACGCGCAGAGGTGTGTCCAAATGTGCAACAGGAGCAGGGCAGACCGGTTGCAGGTGGCAAGGGAGTTGGTCACGGTCACGGAGACAACAGGAGAATGCATCCATGACCTGTTCACACGCATGGCAGCCGAGGAGGAGGCCAGGCACACCAAGGAGCGTGTCCTCACCGTGTAGGCTACGTGCACAGCCAGTCAAGCCGTGGAGCGTAGGCGTGCGTCTAGGTCTTGAGCGCCATGTCACCGGGATGACTGAGGCCATGTCGGCCACCGATGCCATCATCGACCGAGGCATGCGTGAAAGCACAGCAGCCATCGACCGCCAAACCGAGGTGCTCAGGGAGCTGGCCCAATCATTCCAGGGCGCCTACCATGGGCCCCCGCAGCCCGTGCCCTACATGGGGCCGTACGGATACATGGTGCCGGCGCAGCAACAGCAGTATCTGCCCCCACCAATGGCCGCACCGTACCAGGCCCCACGTTCAGCGTCGGCAGCAGCAGGTGCCTCAGGGAAGGCGGGGGGCAGCCGGAGGGCAGGAGCAGCGGAGCGTAGGCGGCCGGCCAAAGAGGGGCCGCGTCATCCCACCAGACTCTGATGAAGAGGGGGAGGAGGAGGGGGAGGAGGAGGAGGCAGTGGAGGAGGAGGACAAGGAGGCCGTGCTGATGTTCTCGTAAGTGTGATCAATCTATATAAGACAAAAGTTGGTCATGGTTGAACACATCATAATATCCACTGAAGTTAATTTTCTCCAAAAGTGTAAAATGTCTTAGCATACTATTAGAATTTTTACCAAATTTTAAGGTTGTTACAAATGCAATTAGAGGCCTCTTCAGACTAATCCTAAACTGGCCAACTTGGTTTGACATTACCTTGAACCCCTTTTTCAATTATATAATTAGGGATGTGGGAATTCTCTGAGGCTACTCTTAGATTGGCTCTAGTTTTTCCTGAACGTTCCCCAAATAATCAAGATAAAACTGCTAACAACAAGAAACCGGACAAAATTCTCAGCCATCAATAGGTAGAGCTCTTCCTAGCATGGAGTGGATCATGTTATACTTGTCTGCCATGTAGCTGTTGAAGATGAGGGGGCTGTCAGAAAAAGAAAGAAGAAAGAGAGAGAGAGAGAGAGAGAGAGAGGCAACCCCAATTAAGATCCACAAACATGGATCATATGGAGATTCAAACCTAGACTTTAAGAACTAAGTACTGTAATCCCTCTGTCAGTTTTGATTTATCCATCACTCTCTTTTTTTAAAAAGGCCAGATCTACGCCAAGCAGGATATAGCAGTATGAAAACAGTATGATTGAAAACGGTATAAAAAAGGCAGGAGCCACACTATTGCTTTATAGTGATATTGAAGTATGCTGACAACTCTTGGGGCCCATTGACACATACCATACACTGCTATATCCTGCTTGGTGTAACTCCTACCTTTAATATACCACTTTCATACCACTTTCATGCCACTATATCCTGCCTGGTGTAGATCTGGCCTAAGTTATTTGTGGCAATGGACAGCGAGAATAAAGAGACGACACGATAAATTGGATTTAAACAGGGCCACATTTATTAACATATCAAGGTAGATGGAGGCCTAAGCGGGCGTCCTGTCTTTGGCCAACATCTTGGCCATAATTGGAATCGGGCGAGTCATTCATATCCTGGTAGGTGTCGCTGATGCGTCGACACCTCCCAAAATTCCCCATTTAGGGAAGGTAGGCCTTCCTATGTCACCTCCCCTCAGGTTGAACAACTCAGAGTGGGTGAATAAGGTTGGCCTCAGAGGTAACCCTTATCCCCACACCTGGTGCCGCAGGACTCCCAGGTGAGGGCCTCAGGTGTCACCAATCACCACAACAGTGCCTAAGAATGCTCACCAAAACCTGTACTTGCTCCCGATGCCTGCACACCTGCCACAGGGTGCAAAAAGCCACTCGCTTATTCGCTCCCCCCCCACACCTAAACCTAATAGCCTCCATCACACCTTCACGTAGATCTTATAAATTAAGCCATTTCCAGTGTTTGCTGTCCGACAGGTGGACGCTGTCCTGTCTACAAAGCTCCCTCCGTGTGCTATTAATCGCTGGGAGTTTAATACTAAAGTCCCCAGAACTATTCAATTGATGAAATATTTCACTATTTACTCTCCTCCCAGCCTTCTCCAAGGCTCTATGGTCATTGCCAGCCATCTAATATATTCTGGGCAGAATGCAAGACCAAATCCCCGTTTGAGCAATTCTTGTAGATCTTGCCTTTGACCTGTTGCTGGGCTTGCTCCTTGCCACCTGTTAAGTCTGTGTATTTTACAGTACCTGACAATTACTACGCTGGGCCAGAAATAAGTCATTAGATTTCCTACTTTCTGTTGATTTTTTCATGGCACCCCGAAAGTGGGTACATGCCCATCAGTAAACGCACGCATGATCCATGCCCTACTTGCATCAAGCATGATCGCATCGCAATTCTGGGCCGCTGCCCACATGGGTACCTGCCAATCCATCTAGCTCACACTGGGGATCTGGCAAGACCAAAGTACTCGGTTTTAACGAGTAACCACATGAGTGATCCAGGTTATCACTCTCGCAATGACAAGGATTCGGCAGGATCACCTCGCAGTTCAGGGCTGCCGCTCAAGTGGTACATGCCATCCTCCTGGCTCTGGGAATCCAGAAAGCCCACATACTCGCTATCGCAGGCCAATGCATGCAGGTATCCGGGAGACTGCACAAGCCTGTCACTCACGGGCTTCTCATACAGCCCCCATGCATCGTTGCACGAACACCCATATGGGGTAGGGCAATAGACCAAACCTCGCAGGGGCAATGCGGACGGTGGCTCACATATCGCATGCCATATCTGTCGCACAGCTGCCCTTGGTATAACAGCCCATTTGAACATTGGTGTGAAAGTTGCACATCTTCATTGATCTGAGAAGATAAGAGCTATTAAGCTTTCAAGGATGGATGGGCATGTAAACTAAAGACTCAGGATACCCTCTGCAAACCATTTGCATTCTGTTCCATGCAAGCCGGGTGCTGTGGCCGTAGGATCACCCTACCAGGAAAACTTCAATTGCCCCATGAAGTTAAGCCCCCTTCCGGATTCCCAGCAGTACATGACTGTTCTAAGATGAAGTTCCCATGCTACCAGAGATAACTCAGGCAGAAGCCTCGCTTAAGACCACCACTTAAAAGACACCCCCCCATCTAAGCCAGGGTGGCATCAGTCTTGCATTAAAAAAAAAACCTCCTCATCGAGGCTGCATCGTATGATGTACTCCCTGCACCTGCATAAGGACTCATGGTGCTGTCTTATTATAGAAATATTTGCCAATTCACTGATATGGTTAGGAATCAGTGAGCAGGGGGGCCCAGCCCTTAATCAAAAAGGGCTGGATCAGCACCTTACTAGGGATAATTCTGGCCAAAGTCCACATTTGTGAGACACCCAAAGACAGTGAAAAGTCTATGGGAATAGGCCACTACAATGTTTGTCCCTTGAAGGCAAGAGATCGCTGTATATTTAGAGCACGGGGCCCGAAGCAAATGTCTGAGGAGTTGCGTCCTGGCCCATTCATTGTAAGATCACAGATCTCCTCAAGTGCTACTGGCCGAACTCTGAATATGCCCTTACCCTGTGAGAGGACGATCACAAACTCTTGTACCGGAAGGCACAACCAGACATCGCTTGCCAACTAAAGCCAGTCCTTCATGTAATGAACACAGATGTGATGCTGCGAGAATCGATATCCATATCTCTGGACTGTTTGAGGGCAGTGTGCATATGTCTGAATACTGTTGGCCCGGCCTAATAATCAACCAGATTAAAATAGTGTATGTGTTGTTGAAAGCTACAATTCTAGAGGAAAACTCCACCTGAATAAAGTCCCTCTTCTTTCCTGTGGAAAGTCAAGACACCCAAGCTGACAGCCCTCGGAAAACAACCAGGCATTGCTTGCCAACTAAAGCCAGTCCTTCATGTAATGAACACAGATGTGATGCTGCGAGAATCAATATCCACATCTCTGGACTATATAAGGGCAGTGTGTATGTCTGAACTAATACTGTTGGCCCGGCCTAATAATCAACCAGATTAAAATAGTGTATGCATCATTGAAAGCTACAACTATAGGGGAAAACTCCACCTGAATGAAGCCTCTCTCCTTTCCTGTGGACTGTCAAGACACCCCAGCTGACAGCCCTCGGACGATTCCTATCATCTGTGCAATCTGGCCAGCATGATGTCTTTACACTAAGATGACTTGCCGATGATTACTTACAATGATTACCTGGGTCTGGAGGTGTGTCAACCAGTTCTGGATGGGGTTACACCCCCCCTGAAAGATTGTGTTTGCAGCTTGGGGGTACTTCTGGATCCGTCGCTCCAAGTGACAGCCCAGATAGTAACCAGCACTTCAGAGAATGGCCTTATACTCGCCCAGGTGACCATTTCCTACCAGCACCACAGTACCACACAGGCATCCTTCCACATCATGTCTGAATAAGCCAAGTTGTCAGTGCTTGCCCTAATAAACTAGGCTGGCAGGTTATTACCTGACTTGTTGGCAACCTCATCTGATCTCAATGATGAGTGATCGGGAATATCAAAAGCTATGTCAGATTATTGGTCCTTTGAGCCCAAAATTTCTGACAGTAATTGGCAGCCCCCCTTGAGGTGTTCAGGCAAGATTCCTACTGAGCCTTACCTGAAGCTGGGGGGGGGGGGGAGGGGGATGAACTTGGACTTGCAGAGTGTAATGTATGCTCTAAGACATTGAACTCAGGCCCCTCAACTCTTTTGGCACCCCCGTCCAATAGGTTATGTCTGCTCCTTACATGTAATCACGGGTGGGGGTGACAACCATTCCCTCCAGCACCACAACATCCACACCCACTGGCGGCAGCTTTGCCGGGCTCCCCATGGCCTTCTTTCCTCATCTCAGGAAAATCATAGATGTCGGTGCTTGCCTTGAATAGACGAGGCTGGCGGTTTCTTGACCCATTGGAAATAATAGAATCATAGAACAGAAGGATTGGAAGGGGCCAAAAGGCCATCAAGTCCAACTCCCTGCTCAGTGCAGGAATCCAGCCTAAAGCATCCCTGACAGATGGCTATCCAGCTGCCTCTTGAAGGCCTCCTAGTAACACAGGTGTAAGAAGATTAAGTAAACTGCCTGATACAGAATCATACCAATTTAATTGGTGTATTTATATCCCACATTTCTTTCATCTTGTAACTCAAGGCAGCTACATGGATTGCCTAGGTGGTCTACCCTCCAAGCGCTGACCAGAACAGCCTAGCACCTAGGCTACACCGTATGCTAACGGAGCATGCCCTGAATAACTGATATTGCCACAATGACTGGCAGCAAAACCACAGGGGATAAATGCCAGCAGCTAGAGAATCATCTGCTCCACTGTATTTGGCGGAGCCAGACTCCCCTTGCTATTAGAAGTTGGCTGTGGCCTCGTAATGTTATTGTATGCCCAAAGTCAGATGGGCCCACTGCTCAGAGATGTTGGGGGGCACCAGCCACCCCTGCCACTCATAGTTAGGCCGCAGCCTGGAGATCAGGGATCCTAAACTGAGTAGGCCCACTGCATGTAGCTGGGCGGATGCCAAAAGCCCCCCCCCCATGGACTATGGAGGCACTAGCCACCCCATGTTAGGTCGCAGCCTACAAGGAGTTGTGTTTGCTATGATTTAAGGCTTTGTGTATCAATTTTATTAATGATCAGTGTTATAACTATATAAACCACACAAAGAGCTTCAGCTATGGGCAGTATGAATTCGGGATTAAATAATAATAGCAATAATAATATAACAATAATTGGGCCCCAGCCCCCTGGGTCTTCTATTCTACACCCTGTGTGCAAACCATGCCCAAATATGGAATAATGGAAGAGGGGAGGGGAGCAGAGACTCACAGCAGAATCAGGCCTATAGCCCAAGCTGTCCACAGCCTGCCTGCATGCATCTTTTATCGAGTGCTAGAGGAGGGGGGGGTGCAGCTCTTGTTGGCCTGGCTGGACCCAGAAAAAAGGGGCTTACGCCACAGCAGCAAGCGTCCCAGCAGGAGCTGGTTTGGCCCTTTTCCTTGGCCCAGGCCTACTTCAAAAGAGCTGAGAGATGGGTGGGGGGTTCTTTCCCTCGTCCCCCAGTTGTGTCCTTTCCCCCCCTACCCCAGGCCTTGGCGCTAAAAGCAGCCACAGCTGCTTCTGGATATTGGGAGGACAGGGCGGCCCTCCCATTGAAACCTGAAGCCACTGGCTGGTGGCTGGGTGTAGCGTGTGCTGCTTCGCCCAGCCGCGCCGCCGCTCCTCTTCTCTTTTTGCCGCCTCATGCCGCTCGCACCAGTGACCGGCATTCTCCCTGCCTCATGGCCGAAGTCTTTGTCTTTCACAGAGGTAGGGAGCCGAAAGCTGCAAAGGAAGGAGGTCTGGGAAGGAGCTGCAGCAGCCCTATAAATAGGCCCACAGCTCCTCCCCCAACCAGTGGCACCATACGGAGGTTGCCAATGGCAGGCCTCCACGTGTCGTCCTCTCCGCCACCTACAATTGCCCCCTCCTGTCCGGACAAGCCAGGTGTAGTAGGAAGGGCCTTTCTGGCCCTAAATGACTCAGGATCCAGGCATCTGAAGGAATTCTTCCCCTTATACCAATCTGACTGTGTTCTTTGATCTGTTGTCACAGATATTTTTTAAAAAGAAATATTTACTACTTATATAAAGTATTGTTTACTTGTACTTCTAAAAGATTTTTGACAAAGTCCCTCACAGGGACTCCTGAGCAAATTTAACAGTCATGGAATAAGGGGAGAGAACCTCTTATGAATAAGTTACTGGATAAAGGACAGAACGCAGACAGTATGAATAAATGGTAAATTCTCCTGATGGAGGGAAGCAAACAGTGTGGTCCCACAGTGATCTGTATTGAGACTAATGCTTTTTTAACTGGTTCATAAATGATATATATTGGGAGTGAGCGGTGAGGTGGCCAAGTTTGCTGATGACACTAGGCTGACCATATGAAAAGGAGGACAGGGCTCCTGGCAAATGCAGTTCAATGTACACAAGTGTAAAGTCAAGCACATCGGGGCAACAAATCCCAACTTCATATATATGCTGATGGAATCTGAAATAGTGGTGACTGAGCAAGAAACAAATCTTTGGGTTGGTGGACAGGAATAAAATATCGACCCAATGTGAAAAAGACAAATACCGTGTTAAGCATAATTAGAAAGAAAATTGAAAATAAAAGTATTGAAAATAAAACTGCCACTACATGCAGGGGGAGGGGGTTTCCTAGGCCTACGAAGTTCCTTCCCTGGGGTCTTGCTTACCTTGGTCAGCTCAGCATTTCCAGCAGGCTGGGTATGATTCGTGTTGGATCGATCTGTTTCTGCCGGGCTTCAGGCAGCCCTGTGCCTGGAGCACTTCCCTTGGACTCTGGCCATGTTCTTTCAAGAGTCAACATATGTGGCGTCTGGAAATGCTCAGGTTGGATAGGGGCTAACCCTACACTTCTCTCCCCCAAGGGATTGCCTAAAGGATCGCATCAAGACTGGAGCCTAAAGCTTTCTGATCGTTATCAGCTTTAAGTGGTGTGGGTGTCAAAAAAATGAAACCGTTATGCACGTAACCGTGTGATTTCATCAATAAAAGACGTCTCACCGACATGAGCGTCTTGCCAGTTTGCCACAGTTCGTGGGAAAGCCTAGGGAAAGGGCCAGCTCACGACACATGTTCCCTTGCTCCAGTTCCCACTTGTCCAAATTCTCTGGAAGACTTGATCACGGTGAGGGTGGACAGATGTATGAGATGGAAAATGCTAGAAATTCTGGAAAGCTCGGTAACCATCCTCCATCATCACCTTTTCTTACGAGGACTGCACATCTGTCTAGCCTGATCATGCTGCCTCTTGCTAGCACGATCCTCCCTAAAATCTTTTTTCCCTTCTCCCTACTTTCTAACACTCACTACAAACCTTTCTTTTCTTTTCCTGAGAGGGTTATGGACTCTGATTTTCCTAGTCCATGCTCTCGGTTCGCCCACATTGACAAGCCCCTCTTACCAAGGCAGGATCTACAATACTGCTTTGTAACAGTTCATCACAGTATTGACTAGGGGTGTGCACGGACCCCCCGGATCGGATCGGGACCCGGATCGGGACCTCCAATTTTGTCCCGGACCGGTTCGGACAAAATCGGAGGCCCCCCGGACCGGATCGAGTCCGATCCCGACCCAAAAATCGTACATTTTTGGATCGGCCGCCATTTTTTTCCCCATAGACTTGCATTGCAATGCAAGTCTATGAGGAAAAAATGGCGGCGGGTGGGTAAGGGGGGGCCTAACTCCCTCCCCCCCCGGGGCCGTCCGCTGTGGACGGCCCCGGCAGGTAAACCCCCTCCCCCGCGCTCCCTACCCCCCCTGGGGCCGCCCGCTTCCATCCGCTGGCGCCCGCGGGCGCCAGCGGATAGAAGCGGACGGCTCCGGGGGGGGGTAAGCCCCCTTCCCCGCCACTGCTTACCTTCTCGACCCGTCCGCTCCCGTCCGGCGCTGGCGGCTACTACCAGCGGGCTCCGCGGCCTACTCTCGAGTAGCGCGCCGGGTGATGACATCACCCGGCGCGCCACCCTGGAGCAGGCCGCGGAGCCTGCTGGGAGTAGTAGGCGCCGGCGCCGGACGGGAGCCGCCGGGCCGGGCAGGTAAGGGCCCCCCTCCCCCCTCCGTGCGCCCCCTCCTCCCCTCCACGCACCCCCTCCTTACCTTCCCTGCCCGGCGGCTCCCGGCCGGCGCCGGCGCCTACTACTTCCAGCAGGCTCCGCGGCCTGCTCTAGAGTAGCGCGCCGGGTGATGACATCACCCGGCGCGCCACCCTAGAGCAGGCCACGGAGCCTGCTGGGAGTAGTAGGCGCCGGCGCCGGACGGGAGCCGCCGGGCCGGGCAGGTAAGGGCCCCCCTCCCCCCTCCCCCCTCCGCGCGCCCCCTCCTCCCCTCCACGCACCCCCTCCTTACCTTCCCTGCCCGGCGGCTCCCGGCCGGCGCCGGCGCCGGCGCCTACTACTTCCAGCAGGCTCCGCGGCCTGCTCTAGAGTAGCACGCCGGGTGATGACATCACCCGGCGCGCCACCCTAGAGCAGGCCGCGGAGCCTGCTGGGAGTAGTAGGCGCCGGCGCCGGACGGGAGCCGCCGGGCCGGGCAGGTAAGGGCCCCCCTCCCCCCTCCCCCCTCCGCGCGCCCCCTCCTCCCCTCCACGCACCCCCTCCTTACCTTCCCTGCCCGGCGGCTCCCGGCCGGCGCCGGCGCCGGCGCCTACTACTTCCAGCAGGCTCCGCGGCCTGCTCTAGAGTAGCGCGCCGGGTGATGACATCACCCGGCGCGCCACCCTAGAGCAGGCCGCGGAGCCTGCTGGGAGTAGTAGGCGCCGGCGCCGGATGGGAGCCGCCGGGCTGGGAAGGTAAGGGCCCCCCTCCCCCCTCCGCGCGCCCCCTCCTCCCCTCCACGCACCCCCTCCTTACCTTCCCGGCCCGGCGGCTCCCGGCCGGCGCCGGCGCCTACTACTACCAGCAGGCTCCGCGGCCTGCTCTAGAGTAGCGCGCCGGGTGATGACATCACCCGGCGCGCCACCCTAGAGCAGGCCGCGGAGCCTGCTAGTAGTAGTAGGCGCCGGCGCCGGACGGGAGCCACCGGGCCGAGAAGGTAAGCGCCCCCCTCCTCCCCCCCCGCTGTCCACTTTCATCGGCGGGCTCCCGCTGGCGCCCGCCAATGGAAGCGGCGGTGGGCGCCAGTGGGCGCCCGCCGATCCGCCGATCCGCCGAACCGGTTTGGAGCTTTTTCGGACCGGTTCGGATTGGATCGGCCGATCCAGCTGCGGGATCGGAAATCGGATAATTTATCCGATTTCCCACTGGACCGGACTCGGATCGTGGATCGGGTCCGATCCAGTGCACATCCCTAGTATTGACAACTGCTGGGACCCTTGATACATTCTTTATACTAGTTTCAAACTGCTTTCAAAGTGTCATATCCTGCTTGGTGTAGATCTAGCCCAAATGTCTATGGTTTGATTTAAGCTCCAGAAACTCAGATTCAGCCTCCAAGAGATTGAAACAAATTCTCCCATAATCCAGGTCGCCCACAACTGATTTCAATTTCAGTTATTTGGATGCTTGTATTTGCATTACAATCATTCTTATCAAGTTACTTTTCCCAAAGTCGCGAGCGTGCGTTTTAAATTCATGCTTGGTCTTAATAAACTCCTCATTACTTGAAGATTATGTGTATGTGTAGGTTATTGGGTTTGGCTTTGTTTAACAGAAACTACTGCTACATTTTAAAAGATCCCTTTATGAATGTGTTTCTTGAGAAGGAGTACATTTTGTACAGGTATCTTGAGGCACATATTTGGCCACATCTCATCGAGATCAATGAGACCTCCTATCAAGTAAGTGGGTATAGGATTGCAGCAAAACCCGTGTCTCTCTTCCTGCCATGTTGGGTTTCCCCCGCTTTTTTTTCTGTTTTGCATTTATTACAAAAGAAGGTTATAGGGTATAATTTGTACCCATGATGTCACCCACCTGTCACCCACTTTTTATACTGAAATATGACACGGTAGTTGGTGTCCATGATTAGTCTGATTTTATTAGGAGCAAACTGTCATCAGAAATGGGACGTTAAATTTCTGGTTAAAACGGTTTATAACAGTAGTGACAACTGTTGGTGCCCGGGACACAGTTTTCAGAACGTTTTCAAAGTGCTTTATCTTGCGTGTGTAGATAGGCTCACTGTTCCACTTATTAGTTGCTAAGGACTGGCGTTGATAGAATTCATCTTTTATGAAGGGATCAATGCGATGTCAAAATGCTAGTGATGGAGCCCTATAAAATAAAGACAAGACAAGGACTTTCTTATCTACTCAGCCAATATTCCTTTTATACCAGATTGGTTGAACTTTGCTATATTCAGCAAGAACATAACTAAAGAGAAAGACTGTAAAGTCCTTCTCCAATACAAACATTTTTGAGGTGGCTTACCCCAACCTGGTGACCTCTGGAAGTGTTGAACTACAAGTCCCAGAATCCCTCAGCCAGCTATGCTTTGAGGCCCGGATGGGACATTCTGACAGGGAATCTTTCCAAGGTGATAAAATAAGTGCAGCTGAAGGAGATGGACACATTTCCACTCCATTCTTTTCTCACAATAATACCTTTCAAAGTATAGTTCACACAATAGAGACCCCGTTCAGATGACACACTAAGCCACAGGGGTTATGCATTTTGAGCTAAATGTTATGGCTTAGCGTGTGAACCATTCCTAACCATGGTGACTACATAACCATACTTTAAACATGCTCAGTAACCATTTGCTGCAAAAAGGTTAAAGGCCATGGCTTAGCATGTAGTCTGAACAGGCTCGAGTGTCTTTCATTTGAGTCCCTGAGGGAGAAATACGTGCTCCTTTTCTCCCAAATTACCTTTAAATGAATTCTCCTTTAGCTTTTCGAAGATATGTTATTAAATATCTGCTGTAGAGGTTTAAACATCTCATGCTGTAATTTGGGAAATGGGATCCTAGATTAACAGTGCACTCCTATGCATGTCTTCTCAGAATCTCTATTTCCCAGTTAAGTGGGTCTAAGGGTGCCTCTACAAGAGCGATTTAAAGCTCTTTCAAGGTGCATTACCAAATTTACCTCTACGAGAGCAGAGCACAAATCAGGGATCCAGGCACGTTTTATCTCCGATTATTCACATTTTCACATTTGCGTTAAATAGCGACTTTTAATTTACCGCAGGAGTAAGAGCGCCTTATGTCTGTGTAAACAACTTTCTGCAGAGGCGCATTAAAGATCTGAGTGGGTGGACTGTGGTCCTGATGTCATGCATAGAATTGCCCCTTCGCTGGGAAAACCTCCCACTTTTTCATTTAGTTTTATTTCCTGTCTCCTGCTTGCAACTTCCTCCTTGCTCTCCGTCTCTCTGGATGGAAGCTCCAGGAAGAGGTGACCCAATGTGAACTGAAAATAAAGTTTATTTTAACTCCCCTGATAGAATATTTCGTTCATGGAGACACAGGGCCAGATGGAGGTGGTTTCACAAGAAGTAAATAAAGGGGGTAGGAAGGATGTGCGGATGTGTGCATAATTAGCAATCAGCTGAGACATATCGTCCCCTCACTTCTTGCTAGATTCCTGTGTGTGTGTGTGTGTGTTGGTTGAGCTCACTGGGAAGAGGAGCATCCCCCTGTCTGTTTTGGTGTGTGTGTGTGCGAGACACATTCCCATTTACTCCTGAGCAGTTCACTTCAAATGGCAATTGGGTGAAGGGGGGGAGAGGTAGCTGGACAGGTTACCCAGGTCATTCCCGGCAGGTAACCTAGGTAACCAACGGCAGGAGATTCTGGTGGGCGGGGAGAATAAAGGGTGGGAAACTTGTTTGGGCAGTTTCCCGGGACAAAGCACATTACTTTCAGCAATATTTGCATGTGATTATCAGCATGTAAACAACTTTAAAGCATGTTTCATACAGCCAGTAATGTGCTTCAATGCCTCTCAGATATAGGCATTCGGTGTAAAAGTGATTGTCAGGAGATGCGCATAATCAGGGAACTGGGCGTCAAAGCAAAATCTTGTAGAGGGGGCCTAAGATTGCAGCCTTAGGCTGTTTCTACACCGACCTTTTTCCAAATAATGCACAGTGACACACTGGGGCAGGGAGGGACAGGCATGGGTTTGCCCAAGGATAAAGAAGCTCTGGGAAAACCCAATTCTTTGAGTGGTCTTGGGACCATCCAGAGACTGTGGGAGATGTGGGCGCCTGTACCACCTGGTGCCCACTTACTCATGAGTAAGCACAGCACCAGAAATGGGCACGGAGCCAAGCAGCATGGTTCTGTGCCCATGGGAGAGCACGTCCACCATCCCCAGGATGGTGGGGGGCATGCAGAGGGTTCCTTACCTTCTGTGCCATGGTCCTGGCTCCTTTCAGTTTTTAAAAAATGGCTCCCATGAGGAGTGCGATGTTCCAGGACGTCACACTTTCGCTTTGGATGCCCAGGGACGATCCCGAAAGCAGGTATGTTCGAGATCGTTCCCCCTCCCTCCCTCTACACCCGTAGGTGTAGAAAAGCCCTTAATCCACAGCTGGGAAACATGTTGGTTCAGAAAAAAATAGACAGGGAAAGGGAGAACAACATTCATTTTTCACTTGAAGAGTCCAAAGCGTCTGTATGTTCAGAGCCAATATATCTCTGAATTCTAGAGTGAGGAAAAGAAAGATGGCATGCATGTGTATCGACAGGAAAGAAGTGGGCCAGGAATATTTCCTTCTGGAAATTTAGAGCGTCTCACAAAGATCCAAAGGTGTTCTTTTTAACAATGGTTTATCTGGCTATTATTATTATTATTATTATTATTATTTTGGAGGTTGCTTCTTCAATGTCCAACTTCGATACTGCCACATATAAGCACATTTACTTTGGAATATTCTGTTGCAAACAGTGGGACTTACTTCTGAGTAGACAAGCATAGGAGTGCAGTGTTTAATCCCCAGCCAAGAAATATGCTGTTTTAAAGGTGGGGAGTGGTTAGAAAAATATTGAGAAGTATACTGGGGGGGAGGGGGGGAGGGGAGACAGAAATTACATTTTTTTTATCACTCCCCTTCTATAAGAAAGATGGAAGCACTGTGCCAAGACATGACAGGTCAATCTGCTTGAGGCTTGGAGAGAAGAGAAGAGAAAGATGTGGTTTTAGTGAGGGTGGAGTGGATATGAATACTTCTCCAATTTCTTGTAATGGCAGAAGGAAAAGAGAAACTTAGAGCATCATCAGACAGGGGGAAACTGCATTTCCCTACTGTTGCTTTCCCCCTGCTCCTGTCCCACAATACTTCCTCTTTCTTCACACGGGGAAGAAAGAGGAAGTAAACAACCACGTGGGCAGTTTTATCCCACTGCATCTCCTGCACACAGCAGGAAACGATGGGACATTTTGCTACAGCCCCAAAAGTCGGAGTTTCCGGGTCTATTTTTGTGACAGGAAAATGAGCAAAAGGGGTGGGGGATGCGCAGGGGGGAGATGGCATCATCAAAAAGACCCACCAAAAAACCACGACTGTCCAGTAACGAGCATGCAATAAAACGCTTGTCTGAGGACTCTTATTAGTTACACGGGAGGGGAGCAAAACATAATTTGTACTGGAAAAAGTCCAGAAGAGGAAATGTCCATGTTCAAAAACTATGATTTGAAAAGAGAAAAAGAGACAGGGAAAGGGAGACAGGAGAGAGAGAGAGAGATTAAAAGAAAAGATGAACTCGCAATTACACAAGCATTTATTGCTGAAAAGCAGTGTAGTTGGGGTGGTTATGTTTAAATTTTACAAAGCACTTTTAGAAAACTTAGCATCCCATGACCTCCAATGGGGTCATGGAGAAATAAGAATCTTATGGGAAAATACTTCCTTCTCGTACCCTGCAAGGGTTTCCTCTATAAGAATCTTTACCTAATGGTTGTTTATTGCATTAACTGTGGTGAACTGTGGTAACATTGGCTGAATTCGGATGATACAGAAGCAACTGGGGGGGAACAATCGTCAGTTGTATTGACTATCGTGTCATCCAAATGCTGCCATAGTCAACTCAGCGCTGATCCTAATCCACACCACGGTTGATTATTTATTACTATGTTGTGTGGGGAGTACCCCCTAGATGAACAACTGTAACGTTGATTATTACCCCACCACTGACTATCGTGTTGTCCGAATTCAGCCATAGTTAACAACTTTTTTTTGAAATCCAGACATATCATGTCTTCCAGGACTGACAATGGCATAGAAGTCTAAAAAGTGGAGGAGCATCAGATTTGTGGAAGCTGGTGCAAATATTCTTCCAATAAACACATGAACTTTGAGTCATAAGTCCATAAGTCCATCTAAACTAGTATTGTCTATACCGGCTGGCAGCAACTCACCAAGGATTTGGACAGGCAGAATCCAGTGACCCACTTTTATAGAAATGAAATCCTGGGTAAACTCTGTAGCCCCTGAAAGTTCTCACCATTCAGGAATGGGGTGCGCATGGGTACCAATATTATTATTATTATTTTTAAAAAAAGAAGCAATGCAGCCTTCAGGTTAAGGTTGGGACATGATCAAGGGTGGGGTATGCCCAATTCAAAGAATCACAGAGTTGGAAGGGGTCTCAGGGGTCACCTCGTGCAACCCCAAATGTCTAAGCATTCAACTTCTCAAGACAAACCTCAAGCCTGATTATATATATGAAGGCATGCCATTCCTAAAAATAAATCAGAGATCTACATTTTCCATTTCTTTCAGGAACCAAATCTCTCTGTGTGTGTCCATGAGTGCAAATTTAAAGGCTTATAACAGCCACCCTTTCACTGAGCTGGCAATACCCTCATTGTTCTACCCTTCTAATAATAATAATAATAATAATAATTATTATTATTATTATTATTATTATTATTTATAACCCGCCTCTCCCTTCGGATCGAGGCGGGGAACACAATGTAAAATACAAAAATCACAAACAGTTTTAAAAAATTAAAACAAGAGAAAATGCATCATTAAAACATCTTAAAATTTAACCGGATAGGCCCGCCGGAAGAAAGCAGTCTTCATGACTCTCTTAAATTCATGAAGACTGCTAATTTGTCTAATCTCCTCCGGCAGACCATTCCATAGTCTGGGAGCGATGGAAGAGAAGGTCCTCTGGGTGACACTCGCCAGCCTAGTTCTGGCTGGCTTGAGTACGTTCTTCCCAGAGGACCTAAGTGTGCGGGGCGGATTGTACGGGAGAAGGCGATCCCGCAGGTAACCTGGACCCAAACCATGTAGGGCTTTAAAGGTAACAACCAACACTTTATACTTCGCCCGGAAACTGACTGGCAGCCAATGAAGCGATTTTAAAACTGGTGTAATGTGGTCACCCCTAGATGTACCGGTGACCAACCTGGCTGCCATATTTTGAACAAGTTTACGTTTCTGGACTAGGCACAAAGGTAGCCCTATGTACAGCGCATTGCAGAAGTCAAGCCTCGAAGTTACCAGCGTGTGCACTACCGTCTTTAGGTCTTCCAACTCTAGGAAGGGGCGCAGCTGGCGTATCAGCCGAAGCTGATAGTAGGCACTCCTGGCCGTCGCATTTATCAGACCGGTCATCTGGAGCGACGGATCCAGAAGTACCCCCAAGCTGCGAACACAGTCTTTCAGGGGGGGTGTAACCCCATCCAGAACTGGTTGACACACCTCCAAACCCAGGTTGGGGCCTTTGACAGTGAGCACCTCCGTCTTGTCTGGATTCAGCTTCAGTTTGTTTTTCCTCATCCAGCCCATTACCGCCTCCAAGCATTCATTCAGAGGAGACACACTATCGTTAGCTGACGATGTTATCGAAGGCATAGAGAAATATATTTGGGTGTCATCAGCGTATTGATAGCACCCCGCCCCATGCCTCCGGATGATCTCTCCCAGCGGTTTCATATAAATGTTAAACAACATTGGGGAAAGGATGGCACCTTGTGGTACACCACATAGCAACTCCTTCTTTGAAGAGCAGCTATCCCCAAGCATCACCATCTGGAACCTGCCTGAGAGATAGGATCGGAACCACTGAAGCACAGTGCCCCCGATTCCCAATTCCCCCAGGCGCTCCAGAAGGATACCATGGTCGATGGTATCGAAAGCCGCTGAGAGGTCCAGGAGTACCAGCAGGGACACACTCCCCCTGTCAATACTTAAGCGTAGATCATCCACTAAGGCGACCAAAGCGGTCTCAACTCCGTATCCTGCCCTGAAGCTGGTTTGAAATGGGTCTAGAACATCAGTGTCATCCAAGACTGCCTGGAGTTGAAAGGCAACCGCTCTCTCGATCACTTTGCCCAAAAATGGAAGATTTGATACTGGCCTGTAGTTATTAAGGTCCAGAGGATCCAGGGAGGGCTTTTTTAGAAGCAGCCTTACCACCGCCTTTTTTAAACATGATGGAAAGTTCCCCTCCCTGAGAGATGCATTAATGATATGTTGTAAATGTGATCTAACTGCATCTCCTCCCTGGACAACCAGCCAAGAAGGACAGGGATCGAGAGGGCAAGTCGTCCTCCTCACACATCCAAGTACCTTGTCCACATCCTCGGTACTCATCAACTGAAATTGATCAAGTGTAATCCTACTCGCGGAGTCGCTGGACACTCCACTGTCAGCCTCTGCTATAACAATGGCATCTAAGTCGGCTCTTATCCGAGAGATTTTATCTGAGAAATGATCGTTAAAGGCATCACAGCGAACTACCAAAGGCTCTAAAATCAGATTCAGGGGAGAAGGTGCCTGGGTTAGACCCCTCACCACCCTGAACAGTTTTGCTGGACGTGAATTCGCAGACGCAATGTGTGCAGAGAAGAAAGCTTTCTTCGCTGCACGTATTGCCACCCCATAGAAACGAAGATGTTCTCTATGTCATGTCTTGTCAGATAGAAGTCAGGTTTTCCGCCATCGGCGCTCCAGTCGTCATCCTTTCCACTTCAACTCCCTGAGGTCTTCTGTATACCAGGGCGCCCTATCAGAAGCGGGCCGGAGAGGACGTTTGGGGGCGATCGTGTTGATAGCCCTACTTAGGTCTTGATTCCATCTATTGACCAGGGCTTCTACAGGATCATCGACGATACCAGCCATGGAACCCTCCAAGGCTTTCTGGAATCCAGAAGGATCCATCAGCCTTTGAGGGCGGACCATCTTAATAGGTCCACCACCCCTGCAGGGGAGGGTGGTAGCCATGATACTAACCCTGACCAGAAAATGGTCTGTCCATGACAATTCGGAGGTATTCAATACCTCCGCCCACAGATCTGTCTGTTCAGAACTGAAAACAGCATCGAGGGTGTGACCTGCTGAATGTGTAGGTCCAGAGACCAATTGAGATAGGCCCATTTTTGTCATGGATGCCATGAACTCTTGAGCTGCACCTGACAAACCAGCCTCGAATGGGAAGTTGAAATCGCCCAGGACCAAAAGCCTGGGCTACTCCAACACCAGCTCTGAGACCAGTTCCGTGAGCTCGGCCAGGGAGTCTGATAGGCAGCGGGGTGGCCAGTACACTAACAGAATCCCTAGTCTATCCCTGGACTTCAGACTCAGGTACACACACTCGATGTGATTCAGTTGCCGGACAGGATGTCTGGTCAGGTTAAGATTGTTTTTGTAGACCACAGCTACTCGCCCCCCCACCTCCTTTCCCTCACCTGTTCACTAACACAGTACCCAGCTTGGAGTGCCTGGGCCAATGTCGGGCCACTGTCAACTCCCAGCCAGGTCTCTGTGAAGCAAGCCAGGTTGGCCTCCTCTTCTTTGAGGAGGTCATAGATTATGTTTGTTTTGTTTTTAACCAACCTGGCATTGCATAGGAGCAAGGAAAGGTTCTGTGGGTGGTCTGGATCGTTCCCCAAGATCCCCGGGGTAGTAGGGTGACCGGAAGGCAAGATGGGTATTAAATATCCATCTCTCCTTCCCCTGTAACGGCATTTCACCCTGCTATGGCCATATCTCCCTCTGTCCCACACAACAGATATTGGTGCTACCAGACACATTTCAGTCGCCTTAAATTGTCCCATCATCTCTCCCCCACGGGCGTGAGAGAGAAAGAGAGGGGGTGGGGGAAGTCATCTTAAATTGTCCCGTCATCTCTCCCCCACTCACGCCATCAGTTCTACACCTTGCCTAGGGCCCTCCCTCCACAAAAATCCTTTGTGGAGATTGTTGCCTGGGGCTGGTTACAGGGATCATACAACTCCCCTGTTAAAACAGCACCACTGGCTTCCAGTCTGTTTCTGGGCACAATTAATAATAATAATAATAATAATAATAATAATAATAATAATAATTTATTTCTTACCCGCCTCTCCGTCTGGATCGAGGCGGGGAACAACAACATGATAAAATACATAAAACTGATTAAAACAGTGCTGGTTATGACCTACAAAGCCCTATATGGCTTGGGTCCAGGATATCTGAAAGACCGTATTCTCCCTTATGAGCCTGCCCGTCCCCTGAGGTCTTCAGGGGAGGCCCTTCTATCCATCCCACCACCATCACAGACACGCCCGGTGCGAACGAGGGAGAGGGCCTTCTCGGTGGCTGCCCCGGGGCTCTGGAACTCCCTTCCCAGGGAAGCTAGACTGGCTTCCTCCTTGGTGTACTTTCGGAGGCAGGCTAAAACTTTTCTGTTTCAGCAGGCCTTTGGGGAGTGATTCAGACCTTTGTGGATGTACTGCTTATAGTTAGGATTTTTAATTAGGTGTATTTAAAATGTTTTTAAATGTTTTAAATATTTTAAAATTGTACTATGTTTAATTCTATTTTTAATTTTTGTATATCGCTATTTGTTTTAACTGTACATGTTTTTATTTGTACAAAGGCAGGATAAAAATAGAAGAAGAAGAAGAAGAAGAAGAAGAAGAAGGAGGAGGAGGAGGAGGAGGAGGAGGAGGAGGAGGAGGAGGAGAAGAAGAAGAAGAAGAAGAAGAAGAAGAAGAAGAAGAAGAAGAAGAAGAAGAAGAAGAAATGTTACCAGGAACTTTGCAACAGGCATGCTGATGATCCAGGCATGAAGTTCTTGGACCAACATATTCAGTAGATGAACAAGTTTCTTTGCATTCGCAAACTGTATGGGCAACCTTTGCTGTAGAGGTATATATTTTTAAAAAGAGAGACAGAAGAAATATGGCCCTACAGAGGAGGAGAAGAGATCCTTAACAGCTCTATGGATTTCCCAGTCCATGAAGTCAACCCATGACCTTTCCCACTAACTAAAGAAATAGGACTCTGATACAGAGCATATGATGTAGGATCGAATGTGGAAATATTTCCAGCATGGCAGGGAAACATTTAGTGAGATACCCACTTTGGCCCATTGCAAGGCCCAGCTGATTCTGTTAAAGCAATTGACAGACTTCTGGATTGGTGACACTATATGGCTCACTGGGGAGGTTCAGCAGAATGGAAGAGATGCATAGAAGAATCAACAGGAAGTCTTCACAGAGTAATGCTGGATCCTCCAGGGTTTTCTCACCCCCAAATATGGCAGTAATTGAACCAAAGGTACCATGGCATAAGAGAAGGCCATGGTTGACTCTTCTGTGGTTGATATATCCCCTCCTGGCACAGCCATGACCAAAATAGTGCTGCCTGCAGGGCACCAACTAGCTATTTTGCAGGCTGGGGTGAATGTGATTTACATGGAGAGGACAGCACATGGGGAGGTTTATCCTCATGCACTCTCCTCCATACCACAATCAAGTTTCCCCCAGGCCATGGCATGGAGGGGGAGTGTGATTTAAATGGGGATGGAGTTGCATGTGTAGAATCATCTTCTCATGCCCCCCATCCCATTTAACTTGTCTAACTCCCCCATCCCACCATTCAGCCTCATGGCCCATTGCTTTTCCCAGGGGCTCTCTTCCTGATGCTACATTGGCACCACCTCCTTCCTCAACCCCAAGATTTCCATCTTCTGAGATGGCATTGGGTAGTCCCAGTGCCAAGGAGGGTGCGCAGGGTTTCTGGGTGCCCCATGGTGGAAGGGGGCCAATCGCTGGTTGCCTTCCACCAGGCTCCACCCCCAGCTTGACCCTGGCTTGACCTCGGAGCGACGTCACATGGCGGAAGTGCCATGTTAATTTCACTCCTTTGAAAAAAGTCAGGGTAAATCCCTGACTTTTTCAAAGCGCGGCATTGCTGGGAAGCCCCATGGTGACTGCAAACCAGCACCTACATAATCTAACCAACAGGACGCAGATCCACAGCCACTGCAGGGCTTTCCCTGTGTGTAGACAGCCCCTCTCTGTCTCTTTTCAACCCCCCGATGTATCAGAAATGGAACTAAAGCTAATCATTGCATAGACTACATGTGGGAACGGTGTGGATGACTTTTTTGTGGCCAGTGGGTGCACTTCTGCCTCGGTCACTGCAAAAATCATGCTGCCCTCCGTCCACCAGTCAGCTATTTGACAGGCTGGGGTGAATGCAATTTGTAAAGAGATGATGACACAACAGTGGGGGGGGGGGGCGTATCATCCCCATCCAGCATTCTCCATGCCCCAACTCAATAAACAGCTCATCGGGATGGAGGGGGAGCGTTATTTCAATGGGAATCTAGTTCCATGTGGGAAATCATCCTTTTCTTCCCCCAATTCCATTTCACTTGTCTAACCCCCCTGCCCACCATCCTGCCTCATGCTGCATAGGAATGGTGCAGTTGGCACTCAGCCCTCTGGGCATGGTCTGCGGACCCCCCAGCCCTTGCGGAGTGCTCTATTCATCACCTTCACACATGTTCTTGCATTCACCAACACAAACCTTCTTTGCAAAACTGTAGAGTTCTGGGTTTACATTTATAAGGAGAGAGAGGGAAGAAATATGGCACCACAGATGAGATCTGATCCTTATTATCTTTATGAGTCTATCTACACACGCAGGACAAAACACCTTGAAAACATTTTGAAAACTGTATATGGAGCATAGCCTGGGCCCCAACAGTTCTCAAAACCGTTATAACCCGTTTTAAACCGTTTTAAAGCAGTAGTGTAGATAGGCTGACAGTTTTGAGAACTGTTGGGGCCCAGGACACACTCCATTTACAGTTTTCAAAACGTTTTCAAAGTGTTTTATCCTGCATGTGTAGATAAGCTCTAAGTAGACCCTATTCAGTGAAGACAAACCATGACCTTTCCGCAAACAATCATGCTTCCCCCCCCAACCCAAGAAAGAAGGTCTTCGGCATGGAGGAGGAGTGTGAGTTAAATGGGCATGATGTTGCATGTGGAGAATCATCCTCCCATTTATTTAGTGATTTGTGATACCTATGTGCCACTAAATATCATAAATTCCCTAAGCTGTTCACATACAAATATTAAAATCACATCCCCCCCATCATATCTCAAATGTCTTATTCCCCCAGCTCTACAGTTATTCCCAGCGATAATGTGTTGGGCAGGGACAGGGAGTATGAGTGTCCGTATCTCTGTTCAGAAAGGGTGTGCGTGCTAGGATGGTTTAGAGTAGAAAATGGTGAATAAGATGAGACGCGCTAGAATGTACAGAGTTATGAACAGCATGGAGAAAGTGGAAAGGGAGACATTTTTCTCCCTCCCTCATCATAACATCCAGGGTCACCCATGAAAATGATTGGTGGGAGATTTAGAACAGATAAAAGGAACTACGTGTTCACACAGCATGTAATTAAACTAAGGAATTCACTACAACGAGATGTAGTGATGGCCCCCAATTTGGATGGCTTTCTCATAGAATCATCGAATAGTAGAGTTGGAAGGGGCCTATAAGGCCATCCAGTCCAACCCCCTGCTCAATGCAGAAATCTACCTTCAAGCATCCCTGACAGATGGTTGTCCAATTGCCTCTTGAATGCCTCTAATGTGGGAGAGCCCACCACATTAAAGGTGGAGTAGCCAATTTCCTTGATAAGAAGGTTATCAATGGCTACTAGTCCTGATGGTTATATTCTACCTCCAGTACCAGAGGCAGTATGCCTATGCACACTATGTTGCTGGGGAGCATGGGTGGGAGGGTGCTGTTGCACTGTATCCTGCTTGTGGGTTTCTTGAGGGAAGCTCATTGTGTGAACAGAATGTTGATCTGGATGGGCCATTGGTCTGATCCAGTATGACTCTTCTTGTGTTGTTTTCTGTTCTTATGCTTGTGTGCATGGGTGATATCCAGCTGTGTTACTCTTGCATTTGAATGGTCATGGTTGAAGGAGCAGAGTCCCTTTCCCCCCTCCTCACCCCTTGCAACCCCTTACAAAGGAGCCTTCCAGAGCATGTTTTGGGGGTACGTGGGACAATTGCAGAAGGCTGGTGACATATGGGAAGTCATGTGGCATGAGTGGACATCTGTTTGTGTGATGTTGGATGTTGCCTGTCAAGAGGTCTGCTCTTTGTTGACGTGTGTATTTATTTTTATTTGCTTTAAGGAACAAGGTATAAACCTGTGTGTGAGTGTCTGTGAGGTTTGTGTGTGTGTGTTCATGTGTGTATGAGAGAGGGAGAGAGAGAGATTATGAATTCACTATGAATATGTAGTAAATTCAAAGAGGACAAATCTGCTATGATTATAATAAACACAAAATATATAAATTGTGTGTGTTTATGTGTGTGCACATGTGTGATTGTGTGAATGTGTGTATGAGAAGGAATGGGAGGAGTGCTATATCTGTATAAGAGAGAGAGAGAGAGAGAGAGAGAGAGAGGGAGAACCTGTGAATTAATCAATGCCCTCAATGTCACACTCTTCTACTTTCCCCCAAAACTCCTTGTTCTATGAATGTAATAAAGGTGACTATACGTTACCAGGTCTTTTGCAGCAGAGGACTTTATGATGATGGCATATGTTAATGTCAAGTGAAGGTGTGTATTCACCATGTTTGCATCTCCGCTTGCATCCACCGTCACATTTGATCAGTGAAACTGGTCATACATGAGAGAAACAGAAAGAGGGGTGGGGAGAGAGAGTGATCCTTAACAGCTCTAAGGATTTCCCATCCAGTGAAGGCAAAACATGACACTTCCCACTGACTGAAGAAATAGGACTTTGTTTCTGGGCATAGGATGTAGAATTAAATGGGAAATATTTCCACCGTGGCAGGGAAACATATGGTAGGATACCCACATTGACCCATAGCACAGTCCAGCTGATGCCATTCAAGCAAATGACAGACCTATGGATTGGTGGCCCTGTAGGTCTCCCCTGGAAGGTTCAGCGGTCTGAAAGAGAGCCAGAGAGAACGAGGCAGGAAGGTTTCCACAGAGGAAAGTTGTACGATCCTCTAGCGCCTCTTTCTCACTCACGGATGTGGCAGAAATTGAATGAAAGGCAATGATGACATATGGGGAAGTCATGGATGACTTTCCTCTGGCCAAGGCATCCCCTTCGGCCACGGCCATGACCAAAATGGTGCTGCATGTGGACCACCAACTTGGGACCAATCTACACCAAGCAGGATACAACACTTTGAAAACATTTTAAAAACTGTCTATGGAGCGTGTCCTGGGCCCCAACAGTTCTCAAACCTGTTATAAACTGTTTAAAACCTTTTCAAAGCAGTAGTGTAGATCCATCCTTGCTCTTGGGGTGAATGTGATTTACCTGAAGAAGACGGCACACAGGGAGGTTCATCCCTATGTACCCTCCTCCAGCTGCCACCTTTCCATTAAAAGTGTCTAACTCCCTCACCCCACCATTCCCCACTCTCTTTCCAGTGCCAATAAGTTGGGCAGACAGTGAATATGTCTTTCAGTATCTCTGTAGGAAAAGAGTGCATGTCCTCATGTGTATGGGTGAGATCCAGTTACATCTCTCCAGTAGTGGATTGAACACAGTTGGTGGAAGATACTCCTTTCCTCCTTCAGCATGCCATGCATTCCCCAGGACAGCTAATCCACAAGATTGTGAGCCATCCAGAACCGGTTTTGGTGGTGCATGGAGAAACTGCAGGAGGAAGGAGATGTGTGAGACCTCGTGTGTGCAAGTGCTGAGTAACTGCAATTGAAGACAATGTGAATTACTTCTGAGTAGACCTGTGGCGGATCTACACTGCTGCTTTAAAGCACTTTAAAGTGGTTTATAACAGTGGCGACAACTGTTTGTGGAGTGTGTCCTGGGCCCCAACAGTTGTCAGCACTGTTATAAACCGCTTTAAAGCAGCAGCGTAGATCCTGCCCTGTTTAACAGGCTGTTTCCAGCACAGAAGTGGAGATTTCAAAAAGAAGAAAAATCATCCCGAAGCAACATGCTGACTTTCTCGGCGGGAGTAAGGGTCATATGGGGACGATCAAATTTCAAAGTAATTAACCGTATGCAGAGGTCTGATCTTCTGGATAAGCAGAGATTTAAAACGAAAGGCAAGGCAACTCCCAACTCCCAAACCCCTATCTACCCCCGGACTGAGTAAGTGCTATTGCAGATGTGAATTTCTTCGGAGTAGACATGATTAGCCAACTCATCTCCTCTTGCCCACCATTTGATAATGCCATTTCCCCTTCTGCCTTTCTGCGCTGCTGCCCTCCAGCTGGAAATAAAGTCAGACTCTCCAACTGAGGTTGTGCAGACTACCAGACTGCACTGAAGCTGTTATGACATGAAAATCCATAACAAAACGACTTTGCAAAAATGCAGGGTTTACGGCATGCCAATCCATGGTTGCTGTGGATAGGGGAGAATGTCATGTGTCATAACCGTATGTGAGATGCAGTAGCACTGGGGTAACCCCCCCCCCCCCTGTAGATCTGGCCTTGTATTTTCTACTTCTGCTTAATACCTTCATCTACCACACCTGTACAATTTAAAAAGAATTCCCAGTAGAAGAGCATACTAATCGTGGCAAATGCAAAGAATATTGCCTGCCCTATTACCGCAACATATTGGACAATGGCAAGTTGTTCCCAAAGCCACATATTCATTGTCTGAGCAAAATAGCCATCATTTACCATTACCGTTCCCATCCAGAATGTAGGGGGATCCTGGAGACATATTATCCAAAAGAAGAAACCCTCAAATAATAAGAGATCATCAAGCAGTATAAACATTTCACGTGCATTAAAGGCAATCCATTACACTTTCCGTTTTCTAAAGAAATTGGACTCTAATTCTGAGCATTTGACAATATTGGAGGAAATATTCCTAGCATGCCAGGGCAATCCAAGTTAAGATAGCCAAATTAGCCATATGGACAGGCCAGCTAATTCTCTTATTGTTAGCCATAGGCCTATGAGTGGGCGACCCAATGCATCTTACCTGTGGAGCACACCAGTGTGAAAAAGAGAAGAAGGAGGAAGGTCTTCATGGCTCAATATTGGGTCCACCAGAGTCTCAAGACCAAAGGAAACGGCATGAAGTGAAGGAAGAAAAACCTGTTTATTTATACTTCATTGGAGAAAGATATTATCAACAGGAAAGAGGGGCTTTCTGGGAAATGTAATGGGAATGGTGAGGCTGTTTGTTCTAGGGAACCTGGTAATGATGTATGTTGTTATTAAAACCCCATAAATACGGTGACCAGATAAAATCCAGGTCACGCCTCATGTAACTTTAACAGTTGTAGAGAAAAGGGAATTTCAGCCAGGGTCATTTGTATGCAATTAGTTCCTGGTGAAATCCCCTCTTCATCACAACAGTTAAAGTTGCAGGGGCCCTGCCTTCTTTTGTATATGGTCACTCTAGTATAGTGCCTGCAACTGTAACTGTTGTGATGAAGAGGGAATTTCACCAGGAACTAATTGCATACAAATGACACCTGCTGAAATTCCCTTTTCTCTACAACTGTTAAAGTTACATGAGCCCTGACCTGGATTTTATCTGGTCACCCTACACAAATCCCCACCCAATCTACTCCTCTGTTTTCTTTCTTTACACGAAATCTAAGGAAATTGTTTGGTTCCAAAGAACTGATAGTAGTGTTCTTTTCTTGGAACAGGACTTTCTTCCCCCACACCCCACACTTCCCTGTAATGAGAGGTAAAGGAGAACAGTCTGTTGATGTTTTACTGTTTTATTACTGCATTGGTTTTTATTACACGTGTTTTATTTCTGTATGCCTCTTTGGCAGGTCTCCTGCCCTGAAATACGATCAAGAAATATTTTAAACAAAGAAAGAATGAAATACCACTATCACGCTCCCCCCTTTCCATTTCTTAGCATGTGTCTTCTACTAGGCCAACCAACACAGCTTCTGTTGCATTGAAAAGGATCTTGATCAATTCATCAAAAGCACGGATCTAGCATAAACGTGCGCCATCATTGCCACAGACATTTTGGAAAATTACTTCAGAGTTCGGGGCGGAGTAAGGGACTTGCTCCAGTTCTGCCCTAGGCCCTGTGCATTACATAGATCTAGTCCTTTGCTGAACATCGCTTTACCATAATGCCTATGCCGCTCACATATATATAGCTGATACAGAACAGATGGGAAAGCTGCATACTTTGGGTTATTACCTGAAATTCCTGTTAAGCATTTTGGCCAGACAGAGACTTCACATCTTTGAGAACAGCAGTCTCTGAGAAAAACTGTGAGATTGGATTTAAGTTCACCAAAGATCCATTCTAGTGAAAACACTGGCCAAGTTGTATTTATTTATTTATTTATTTATTTCACTTATATACCGCCCCATAGCCGAAGCTCTCTGAGCGGTTTACAAAAATTAAAAAGATTGAGCATTAAAAGACAATATACAAAATTTTAAACCATAAAACAGCTGTCATTAAAACACTTTAAAACATTTTAACTGTTAAGCCTGGACACAATGCCAATCAAAACCTCAACTTCAGCTGCTAAAATGCCTGGGTGAAAAGAAAAGTTTTGACCTGGCACTGAAAAGATAACAGTGTTGGTGCCAGGCAGGCCTCATTGGGGAGATCATTCCATAATTGAAGGGCCACCACAGAGAAGGCCCTCTCCCTTGTTGCCATCTTCTGAGCTTCCCTCGGAGTAGGCACCCGGAGGAGGACCCTTGATGTTGAGTGTAGTGTACGGGTAGGTTCATGTTGGGAAAGACGTTCCATCAGGCATTGTGGTCCCAAACTGTGTAAGGCTTTATAGGTTAAAACCAGCACCTTGAATCGGGCTCGGAAACATACAGGCAGCCAATGCAAGTGGGCCAGAATCGGTCTTATATGTTCGAACCTTCTGGTCCCTGTTACCAATCTGGCCGCTGCATTCTGCACAAGCTGCAGCTTCCGAACCGTCTTCAAAGGCAGCCCATCATAGAGCTCATTGTAGTAATCTAACTTGGAAGTTACCAGAGCATAGACAACTGAAGCCAGGTTATCCCTGCCCAGATAGGGGCATAGCTGGGTCACCAGTCGAAGTTGGTAGAAGGCACTCCGTGCCACTGAGGCTACCTGAGCCTCAAGTTCACATGACCACAGGGAGAAACAATACAGTATGGTTTCTTTCACTCCAACCCCCATCCATGCCACTTGCCGCCTCTACCATGAACCTGAAGTGCAGTCACCCATTGCTATTCTCTGGAAATTAACCCGCAAGTAGAACAGTGCCTCCAACTCCCAACTCATGAAGGCAATCTAGGGGGATACCATGATCGACGGTATTGAAAGCAGTTGAGAGATCGGGAAGAAGTAACCCTCCCTCATTACTGTCTCTCTCCTGAAGAAGGTTGTCCATCAGGGTGACCAAGGCCAATTCCATCCCAAAACCAGGCCTGAATTGAGACTGAAATGGATCAAGATAATCAATTTCATCCAAGAGCGCCTGCAACTGAGATGTCACCACTCTCTCAAGTACCTTGTGCAAGAACGGGGTATTTGTGATTGGATGATAAATAGCATAAATCTCTGGGTTGAGGGAGGGTTTTTTCAGGAATGGTCAAACCACTGCCTCCTTTGAGGCAGCAGGGACCACCCCATCACTCCCCTGATCCATCCGCTCAGCCCTTACAGCTAGCTCAAATAAGCCATGATGGGCAAGGTTCCAGAGAGCATGTGGTGGGTCGAATAGACATTAGTATCTTGTCCACATCCTCAGGCTCCAAAAACTGAAATTGATCCCACAAAACTGAATAAGATGATGTACTGGACACCTCAACAGACACTGATTCGATAGCAATGTTCAAGTCAGCATGAAGGTGAGCGATTTTATCCTTAAAGTTTCTGGCAAACTCATCACAAACCACTTGGAAATGCTCAGGTGGATGCCAGCTAGAGCATGTGATGGAGGCAACACAGTAAGCCTTCTTTGCTGCCTTCACTGCCATGCAGTAGGCATGATTATACACTCTCCCACATGAGTCTTGATAAGGATTTTTGATCTGGGCATTGATATAAAATCAAAACCTGGAACTCTAGTTTCCCCCAAGCCTCTAAAGAAATGTTTTAAGTGAAGCAGAGACACTTTATGCTGCACCAAGTCAAAGTTCACACCTCACATTCTAGCATTTCAGAGGAAAAACACAGAACTACATAACCCAAAACATCCTCTCCCGATAACAAGCCTCGCAATCTCTTCCTCCGAATAGACTGTGAATTGGACATGACTCTATGGCCCTCAAAGACAATCTCATAGACAAGTTGGTACCATAAATGTAAACATTTTCAGTTCTTCCAGAGGAAAATTACTGGCCATTAGAGGAAACCAAATAACACCAAGTATCAGTGATCGAAGGTTATCAGGAAACAGTAAATTTCATTGAGGTGTCAAATGCCCTGGGTATTGTTTTATTATGGTTTAAGATATTGTTCAGTTGAAACGTTTATTGACATGTATCCATCACAGGAGGGAGGGGGTGAGTGGTATGTGACGTCAAAGCCTGTAGCAGAGACAAATGAAACAGTTTTGTCTTTGTGATTCAGAGAGCTTTGGTACTACCCATATGCCACTTCTCTCTCCTTCGTACGTTGTTTTGAATAAACCTGTTGGACTGAACTCTGCCTGTTCCTGGTGATTCTTCAATTTGAGAGTTAGGGAACATTTCCTTGACAGTCTTACCCCACCTACGCTGTTTCATTGGCCGGAGCTGCCCAGTAAACCAGGGGGCCTTCCAACATCCACATGGTCGAAGAGGGCTCTCAGGAGCAACTCTGTCAATGTGATTTGTACAAGATAGACTGCATTTACCATCACGGTTCCCAAACAGAAAGTAGTGAAACTCAGGAACATATTATTACCCAACACCCAAAAATATCCCTCAAATAAGAAGAGACCATCAAGCACTTCCCATTCAGTAAAGTGTTGGATGCGGATTTGACAGACCCATGAAGCTCACTGGGTGACTTCGGGCCACTCACCAACATTTGGCCTAACCTACCTCACAGGGTTGTTGTGAGGATGAAAAAGAGAAGACCTTGGGTTTTTTGCAAGAGGAAAGATGATGGGTTATAGATGTAATTATAATCAAAGCTATAATACTAGTAACGGCAACCCATTACATTTTCCATTTACAAAAGGAATAGGACAATGGCAATATTGGGAAAACATTCCTGGCATGCAAGAGCATCTTTTGTTAAGACATCCAAATTAGCCAATTGAACAGTCTGGGTGACCCTCTATATTTTACCTTGGCAGCTCATTAGTATCCAGTGGGAACAGAAAGAATGTGTATTCCATGCAGCCTGGTAATGATCCCATTTGCTATCAAACCCCTCTGAATAGCCCTACAATGTGTCCCTCCTTTGATCCAAAGAACTGATCATGGTGTTCTTCTGGAACAGGACTTGCTTTCCCCCTCCAATAAAAGCAATCCATCCATGACAACAGAAAAACTCTTCATTCAGTGAAGGCAACACATGCTATTTATTTATTTGTTTGTTTGTTTTCAGCATTTATACCTGCATTCTTAAAATTGGTTGCTGAATTGGCTGCAATTCCACCTACAATCTATGAAGGTGGAATACCTGGCCATAGGGACCAACACAAGCCCTCAAAGTGGATTTCGAATGGCACACAAAATCCAACCGCTATATTGAAACTGCACTTTGAAAGACAGAACCCATTCCTTGAACCAGCAGGAGTCCAGAGTAACACTGAATTTCAAAAGGGTGTATCAAAACAACCTTTTGCAGGGGAACACAAATGGGTGGGTGCTGTTGCTTGTGGGTTCCTGGTGGTAGAAAAATGGACTTTGTAGTAGAATGGGTTCTGTAGTAGCATAGTAACCCGAACCAATGTAATGCCATTACTTTTGTATTCAGTGCGCTTAGCATAGGCTGACCAGATAAAATCCAGGTCAGGGCTCATGTCACTTTAACAGTTGTAGATACAAGGGAATTTCAGCCAGGGTCATTTGTATGCAATTAGTTCCTGATGAAATTCCCTCTTCATCACAACAGTTAAAGGTGCAGGCACTATAGTAGAGTGACCATATACAAAAGAAGGCAGGGCCCCTGCACCTTTAACTGTTGTGATGAAGAGGGAATTTCACCAGGAACTAATTGCATACAAATGACCCTGGCTGAAATTCCCTTGTCTCTACAACTGTTAAAGTTACATGAGCCCTGACCTGGATTTTATCTGGTCAGCCTAGCTTAGTAGAGTTTCGTTTCCTGCGCTTCTTCCTTATCATAGCAGCAGGCTGTTATCAGCTACACAAACAGACTGCAGAGTGAAGGGGGGATTTGAATTCCATGTGGGGTGAATTATCTCCTGGTCTGGGAAAAGAAGCTAAAGGGAGTTGACCAAGAATGTATGAAAAACCTTGTGCAACCCCTCTTCGGGGTCAGTTTCGATTTGTAGCTCCACTTCTTAACTGGCCGCTGTTCATCCATTTTGCAATAAGAAGCTGAATTGTTTTCCCACTGATTTGCCTGCTTCGATTCTGGTTCGCCCCCAAACGTCCTCTCCGACCCGCTTCTAATCGGGTGCCCTGGTATACAGAAGATCTCAGGGAGTTGAAGCGGAAAGGACGACGACTGGAGCGCCGATGGCAGAAAACTCGACTTATATCCGATAAGACACGACATAGAGAACATCTTCGTTCCTATGGGGTGGCAATACGTGCAGCGAAGAAAGCTTACTTCTCTGCACGCATTGCGTCTGCGAATTCGCGTCCAGCAGAACTGTTCAGGGTGGTGAGGGGTCTAACTCGGGCACCCTCCCCCCTGAACCTGATGTTAGAGCCTTCAGTAGTTCGCTGTGATGCCTTTAACAATCATTTCACAGATAAAATCTCTCGGATAAGAGCCGACTTAGATGCTGTCGTTATAGCAGAGGCTGACAATGGAGTGTCCAGCAACTCTGCGAGTAGAATTACACTGGATCAGTTTCAGTTGGTGAGTACCGAGGACGTGGACAAGCTGCTTGGTCGAGTGAGGAGAACGACTTGCCCTCTAGATCCTTGTCCTTCTTGGCTGGTCGTCCAGGGAGGAGATGCAGTTAGATCACAATTACAATATATTATTAATGCATCTCTCAGGGAGGGGAGTTTTCCATCATGTTTAAAAGAAGCGGTAGTACGGCCACTTCTAAAAAAGCCCTCCCTGGATCCCCTGGACTTTAATAACTATAGGCCAGTATCAAATCTTCCATTTTTGGGCAAGGTGATCGAGAGGGCGGTTGCCTTCCAACTGCAAGCAGTTTTGGATGATACAAATTTTCTAGACACATTTCAAACTGGCTTCAGAGCAGGATATGGAGTTGAGACCGCTATGGTCGCCTTAGTGGATGATCTACGCTTAAGTATTGACAGGGGCAGTGTGTCCCTGTTGGTACTCCTGGACCTCTCAGCGGCTTTCGATACCATCGACCATGGTATCCTTCTGGAACGCCTGAGGGAATTGGGACTCGGGGGCACTGTGCTTCAGTGGTTCCGGTCCTACCTCTCGGGCAGGTTCCAGATGGTGATGCTTGGGGATAGTTGCTCTTCAAAGAAGGAGCAGCTACGTGGTGTACCACAAGGTGCCATCCTATCCCCAATGCTGTTTAATATATACATGAAACCGCTGGGAGAGATCATCCGGAGGCATGGGGCGGGGTGCTATCAATACGCTGATGACACCCAAATATATTTCTCTATGCCTTCGACAACAGCATCAGCTAAGGATAGTGTGTCTCCTCTGAATGAATGCTTGGAGGCGGTAATGGGCTGGATGAGGAAAAACAAACTGAAGCTGAATCCAGACAAGACGGAGGTGCTTACTGTCAAGGGCAACAACCTGGGGTTGGAGGTGTGTCAACCAGTTCTGGATGGGGTTACACTCCCCCTGAAAGACTGTGTTCGCAGCTTGGGGGTGCTCCTGGATCCGTCGCTCCAAATGACAGCTCAGATAGATGCGACTGCCAGGAGTGCCTACTATCAGCTTCGGCTGATACGCCAGCTGCGCCCCTTCCTAGAGTTGGAAGACCTAAAATCAGTAGTGCACACACTGGTAATTTCGAGGCTCGACTTCTGCAATGCGCTGTACATAGGGCTACCTCTGTGCCTAGTCCGGAAACTTCAATTAGTTCAAAATATGGCAGCCAGGTTGGTCACCGGTACATCTAGGGGTGACCACATTACACCAGTTTTAAAATCTCTTCACTGGCTGCCAATCAGTTTCCGGGCGAAGTACAAAGTGTTGGTTATTACCTTTAAAGCCCTACATGGTTTGGGTCCAGGTTACCTATGGGATCGCCTTCTCCCATACAATCTGCCCCGCACGCTCAGGTCCTCTGGGAAGAATTTATTACAGTCAACAAGAACTAGACTGACAACCGTTACCCAGAGGACCTTCTCTTCTGCCGCTCCCAGATTGTGGAATGACCTGCCGGGAGAGATTCGCCAACTTACTAGTCTTCAGGAATTTAAAAGATCTATAAAGACTGATCTCTTCCGGCAGGCCTACCTAGATTAATTTTAAAGTGTTTTATTGGTGTTTTATTGGTGTTTTAATGATGTACTGGTTTTATCTACTTTTAATCAGTTTTTGTATTTTGTGTTTGGTGTTGTTCCCCGCCTTGATCCGTTGGGAGAGGCGGGTGATAAATAAATATATTATTATTATTATTATTATTCTGGATATTGGCAAGCCCGCCAGAATAAAGACCCACAAAGCGATTTACACAACACTGGTCAACAATTGGTTGGCCACTGAGTGAACAGAGTGCTACTAAAAGGTCTACTAGATGGACCTTTTGTCTTATCCAGCATGGCTCTTCTTATATTCTTATGTTCATTTCCACAAATGCCACAGAGTGCACCAAGCTGTAAACTTACCTCTTCAGGCCTGTCAATTTTATAACATGCCTGACGGCAGAAACAGATATTCCTACACACACACTGGTTCTTTTATATAAACAAATATTTTTCACTGTCAAGGATTCACCTTTACCTGGACCTATGGTGACCAAATAAAATCCAGGTCAGGGCTCATGTAACTTTAACAGTTGTAGATACAAAGGAATTTCAGCCAGGGTCATTTGCATGCAATTAGTTCCTGGTGATATTCCCTCTTCATCACAACTGTTAAAGTTGCAGGGGCCCTGCCTTCTTTTGTATATGGTCACTCTTGTATAGTGCCTGCACCTTTAACTGTTGTGATGAAGAGGGAATATCACCAGGAACAAATTGCATACAAATGACCCTGGCTGAAATTCCCTTTTCTCTACAACTGTTAAAGTTACATGAGCCCTGACCTGGATTTTATCTGATCAGCCTACCTGGACCTCTTGATCAGCTCCTTAAATATATTTTGCCTCTTTAAGAGCCCTTCTTTCCATCAGATATCAAGTTTCTCTACCTTTTACCTTCCCTTCTCAGTAATGTGGGGGTTAGGCCTTAGGTGTAGTGTAAATGACACTCCAGACAACAAGGTGTTAACAACCACTGTTTACTATGTTATATGAGATTAGGCAAAATCATATAAACTTAAGGAATTTACTCAAATAGAGCTGTAAGACTGATCAATATGAGTCCCATCTTGTGCCAGAACGTGCCTTTTTCTGTATGCCTGTAGTTGCTGACTTTCAGATTTTCTCTCTCTATTCCCCCTCTTCTCTGAGGACTTTCTTGTATTCAGCCTGAGAAATAAAGATTGCTTTCTTTCTCACTCTGTACCTTCAACATACCCCACCCCCCAAAAAATCCCTTCTGAATATAGTTGCCTGCACAAGCACCATAACCATTATCTGGCTTAAAAGTTTAAAATGTTTTAAATAGCAGCTGTTTTATGGTTTAAAATTTTGTATGACTTTTTAATGTTCAATCTTTTAATTTTTGTAAACCTCCCAGAGTACTTTGGCTATGGGGCGGTATATAAATGTAAAAAAAAAATTCAAAATGGGGGCGGAGCGTCAGACATGGAATAGACGGACGGAGATTATCTCTCTCCCGTGGGAGTTGAATGAAAAAGTGAATTATCCTAATTAAGAAAGCTTCAGACTGTGAGTTAAGATAAATGCTGACAATGGGAATTAATAAAGAAAAAAGATAAGACAATTGGGAGGCGGTAGATGAATCATCTGCTTGGCATTTTAACGATTTGGGAGAGAAGTCAAGCCGGGACTGGAGCTTCTCTATGCTTACACACTTTGAAATAAATATAGAAGAATTGGTACTTACGGAGGCTTCGGGACAATGTATGCCAAGTAATTAATTAGCAAAGGCTTTGATAAAAGCTAATAGAGAGTCGTAATGCTGTAACTGCAAGCTGAATGTCTGATGTCCGGCAGAGGGGGGGAAAGTAAAGGAACCTTGTCAAAGAAGTGGGCAAGAGTGAATAAACACCCCTCTGATAGAAACTGGTCTCGCCTGACTAGGAAGAATTCAGAGAATTCAGCTGCAGATATGACGAATGGAAAAACAGGACCGCAAACCTCTGGAGGTGGGAATAATAAAGACGGAGCCAAGCCAGGAGCGATTCCTAGGACAACGAAACCACAAACGGAGGCATTGTCCTTGGAAGCGTTACAGGCTAATATTCAAGGCATGTTAGATAAGCAGAAGCTGGAGATGATGTTAGAGGTGAAAAAGATACAGACTTCTCAATTGGAATTACAAAGTAGTTTTCAAAAGATTAATGAAAGATATGAATCGCTGGAGCAACAAATTGGGCAAAACAAAGATAAATTAGAGAAGCATGAAGAGATGGTACAAGATATGGACTTACATTTAATTTCTATTGAGGATAGAGACAGAAGAATGAACATACGCATTAGATCTTTCCAGGAACAGCAAGGAGAAAATTTAAAGAATTTAAGAGAAAACATCGTACAATGGATCATGAAGCTAGACCCCCAGGGATCTTGGGCTGAAGAAGATGTTGAAAGGATCCAGAGAGTGGGCCCTAAAAGAAGTGGGATAGTCCCAAGAGACATAATCGTGAGATTTGCCAGCTTTTACAAAAAAGAGAAATTGATGCAAATTATCAGAAGTGCTGGGCAATTGATGTTCCAAACTTCGCCAATACAGATCTATCAGGATCTCTGTTACCAGACCATTCAGTGGAGGAAGAGTGTGAAGTTGTGTACAACGATTCTACGCAAAAACTCAATTGTTTATAGCTGGGGGTATCCAGTATTCCTGAGATTTATGTATAAGGGGAAACAACAGAGAATAACATCATGTGAGCAGGGAATGGAGTTGCTGAGGAGCCTGGGTCTGATGGAGGAAGAAAAAGATACAGAAGAAGGAGGGGCAGCTGGAGGAAGCAGTTTGTGACTGAGAGATGGTTTAAAGAGGGATAGTAATAGAAGAAAGGGAGAGGGGGTTCTGTTTGGATTCCATGTCGGGTGTTTGCCATCCCCCCCCCCCCCCGGAAGGTTCTAAAAAGAGGGAAAGAAGAACCATTGCTCGGGGGAACCCGGGATTGGAAGGGGGGAAGAGGGGGATATATGTGGGGGAGGGGGAGGGAAGGGGGGCTAATGTGACACATTACGAGACCTAAAGGGTAAATTAAAAATGGAGATATGGAAAATAAAATAAGATTAACAACCTTAAATGTAAACTGGCTGGGTAGTTATCAAAAGGAAGAGAATTGAAAGGTTATTGAATAAAAGGAAAGCTGATATAATATTCTTACAAGAAATGCATCAAAAAGAAGATGGAAGAAATGAACTTAAAATGGGGAACATGGGCATCTATGAGAAAGCATATGGGACTTCTAAAGCAAGAGGTGTTGTGATAATAATTTCAAAAAAATGTGCATTTAATGTTGTTATTGTGGTAAAGGATGTGGGGGGAAGATATATTATAATGCATTGTCTCCTGGGGGAAGAAAAATATACTTTGGTTAATGTATATGCGCCAAATGTAAAGCAAGTGGAATTTTATGATAAAGTGTTTAGTAATATTGGGAATGTAAAGAATGCAAATATTATAATGGTGGGAGATTTCAATATGGTGATGGATAAAATGAAAGATAAGATAACATAAAAGGTATAGGGAAAACGGGACTAGCAAGAGTAATGGAGCAAAAAGAATTAAAGGATATTTGGAGATTAATAAAAGGGGAAGAAAGAAAATATACATTTTATTCGCCAAAATACAAGAGCTTTTCCAGGATCGATTATATATTTGTTTCAAAGAACTTGCTTTCTAGGGGCGGATCTACACGTGAGTTTTTTGACGTTTTATAAGGGTTATGAAAACTCTTTGGGCCACATGACGCACTCCCTATAACGTTGTATATCTGAGGTTTTTTAAAACTCCCTTCAGTTATATACAACGGTTTCACTTTTAATAAATCGTTTTAAGTAAAATAATGTGTCCTTCCTTACCGTTTGATTCATGGGGGCAGTGCTTCCTTTACTGGTGCCCAAATGCTGAGCAGTTGATTGGTGGGGAAGAAACAGGAAGTGGACCAGTGAACTACAACACCCACAATTCTTAGCCCTATACTCGCTAGGGAATGACAGAGGAACTAAGAAGGAAGTGTGTAACTGAACTACAACCCCCACAATGAAAAACGAAAGAGAAAGAGACAGGGCAGAACAATGTGTGTTCGTACACACCGCTTTAAAGACTGAAGACTGTTTCTCCTGTAACGTGAGTACTCAGTAATGTGGCCTAAGACGTTTTAGGACGCACCTATTTGGAACGTTTTAAAATACAATTTAAAACGTTCCAAAGGACTGTGTGGATTCCCCCTGAGATTGTGGATTGTGAAATAGATGTAATTAAGGTTTCAGACCATGCAGCAATGAGTATGGATATCAAAATTAAAAAGGATTATAGAGAAGCAAAAAGATGGAGATTGGATACAAAAATTTTAAGTTATAAAAATATTGTGGAGAAAATGAAAAAGGAAATTAAGAACATATGGGAAATAAATGAAATAGGGATAAATTCGCAGGGGATGGTCTGGGACACGATGAAAGCAGTCGTAAGAGGTATTTGTATTAGAGAATCGTGTAAATTAAAAAGACAACAAGAGGCACATAGTAAAAAGATCGAAGAAGAGATTAAGGATTTAGAGCAACAATTTAGAACTGATGAGGATAAGCATATATATGCCCAACTCCAAGCAAAAAAAAAAAGAACTAGAGGGTAAGGATATAGAAAGAGTTCAAAAAGAATTAATATATTTGAAAAGGAATTTTTTTGAGTACAGTAACAGAAATTCTAAAATGCTGGCGAGTTCAACGCAATCAAAGAAGGAGAAAAATATAGTAGGGACAATTAAAGATAAAATGGGGAATAAATGTAATTTAATGAAGGATAAATTAAAAAAATTTGAGGAATTTTATCCGGAATTGTATACCTCAGAAGCGAGTCCACAAATGAGAATACAGGAATATGTAGAGAAAAACTGGAAGATAAAATTAAAAGATAAGGATAGGGATTATATGGAAGCATTAGTGACGAGAAAAGAAATACAGGGGATTATTGACAAGCTGAAAGGAGGGAAATATCCAGGAGTGGATGGATTGGGGCCGGAATATTATAAGATATTTAAAGAAATTTTATTACCAAAAATGGAGAAATTATATAATAATATAATAAAGGGAGAGAAGACCCCGCCATCGTGGGAACATTCGTTGATAATCTTAATACCGAAAGCTGATAAGGACTTGACGGATCCAGTTTCATATAGACCTATTTCTTTAATTAATCAAGATGCTAAGATATTTACTGCAATTATGGCAACAAGACTAAATACATTTATAAATGAGTATATAAAAAAGGATCAATGTGGATTTATTCCAGGAAGGCAAATGCCAAATTTAATAGGGAGGGTATTAAATATAATAAATATTATTAAAAGAAGGAATTTAAAAGCAGGATTGATAGCACTCGATATTTTTAAAGCCTTTGATTGCGTGGAATGGCCGGCGTTAAAAATTATTATAAAAACATTCGGTTTTGGAGAAAGATTTGTGGGAGTGATTAATCAGCTATATGCAAATAACAAGGCCGAGGTGATGGTAAATGATGGTTTAACACAGCAAATTACCCTAGCCCGAGGTACTAGACAAGGGTGTCCTCTCTCCCCAATATTATTTGCAATAGTCCAACACCTTTGGAGGGCACCAGGTTGGGGAAGGGCTGCTCTAAACAAAAAAAGAGAAGTAGGTGGCCCTAAGTTGTTCGTCATCAGTTTTCCACAACCCCACAGTCACCTCTGCATATCATATTCTCCACCCTGTCCTCATGGTTTATCTGCTTTGGGAAAATGAGAATTTCACTTGCACTTTCTGCCTCCTTAGGGAGGATGTGGCGTTAAGGCTTGTGAGCCTTAACTCCCAATTTCCCTGCTTTTTGGTGCTTGGTTGGAATCTGTAGAGCCTTAACATTGTTTTTGTAAACCGTAGTTTTTTTGTTTAATGAATATATATATATATATATATGAGAGAGAGAGAGAGAGAGAGAGAGAGGGAGAGGGAGAGAGAGGGAGAGAGGGAGAAAGAGAGAGAGAGAGAGAGAGAGAGAGAGAGAGAGAGAATTTGACTTTGGTCACTGGTACTTCTGGAAAGAGAACACGGAACTGAAGTGTGGTCTGACCTGAATGGTTTATGCAATGTCAATTAATGTATTGCTCTTTTGGTATTGAAAAAAATCTTCAAATAAAGTCGCCTTAAAAATGAACTCCTACATTCTCTCATTCTGCCTAGTACCCCCATCTTCCCATACCTCTACAATTTCCCCAGTAAGAAATCAGACGAGGCAGGGCACATCACACATGCAAAGGATATTACTAGGGATGTGCACTGACCCCCCGGATCGGATCGGATAGCGGATCGGAATCGGACCTGGGGGGTCGGATCGGATCGGATCGGATCGGAGGCTGGTCGGATCGGATCGGACCAGATGTCCGATCCGGATCGGACGCCATTTTGAATGCTTTTTCCCATAGCCAAGTATTGTTTTACAAAAACGCCTATAACTTTTTCATTTTTAAAGATAGAAGGATGAAACTTGGGCACATTGTAGACTGGTTAGGGGTAGTTATCTGTGAGAAATTTCAGAAAGATTGGTGCATGCATTTTGTGGCAATTAATTTTTTAATAAATACCCAGGAATGCCTATAACTTTGTCATTTTTAAAGTTACACACATGAAACTTTGCCACATTGTAGGGGGTACCTTGGGACCTATGTGTGTGAAATTTCAGAAACGTAGGTGCTTGTCTTGTGTGGCAATTAATTTTTAGAAAAATGGGTAGTAGTGGGGTAAATACAGTTACGCCTCCCATTTTTTTATTTTTGAAGATACAAACAGGAAACTTGGGCACATTACAGGTACCACTTGCCTTGATATGTGTGTGAAATTTCAGAAACATTGGAGCTTTCCTTGTGTGGCAATTAATTTTTGAAACAATGAGGAAAGAAACACCTATAACTTTGTCATTTTTAAAGTTACACACATGAAACTTTGCCACATTGTAGGTGGTACCTTGGGACCTATGTGTGTGAAATTTCAGAAACATAGGTGCTTGCCTTGTGTGGCAATTAATTTTTTAATAAATACCCAGGAATGCCTATAACTTTGTCATTTTTAAAGTTACACACATGAAACTTTGCCACATTGTAGGCGGTACCTTGGGACCTATGTGTGTGAAATTTCGGAAACGTAGGTGCTTGCCTTGTGTGGCAATTAATTTTAGAAAAATGGGTAGTGGTGGGGTAAATACAGTTACGCCTCCCACTTTTTTATTTTTGAAGATACAAACAACCACCTTGCTTAAGAAAAAAGTAAACTACCAAGGATCAAAGGGATCAAAGGGATCGAGACCAGAGTGATCCTTCCTTGCACGCATGGCTGCAAAACTCAGCTAGGCTCAGCCGTTCTGCTTGAAAAGTGAAAGTAGGAAAGGAAACACGAGCCCTGTAATGGATACTACTAGCAAGGATCAAAGGGATCGAGACGAAAGAGTGTTTCCTTTTCTTCGCGGCAAGCGGGAGGGGAAGACCTGGCCTCTGTAGAAATTTTTTTGAAACATGTAATTTAAAAATTCCATAGCCATCAAATGCCTGGACCTATAATTCTGAAATTTCTGACACATATCTACCCCTAACCCATCTACAAAGTGAGCAATGTTCAGACTTCTAACTTGTAAAATAAAAAAGTTATAGGCGTTTCTTTCCTCATTGTTTCAAAAATACCTTGCCACCACATGCCTGGACCCAGCTGTCTGAAATTTTACACACATATCAAGCCAAGTGGTACCTGTAATGTGCCCATGTTTCCTGTTTGTATCTTCAAAAATAAAAAAGTGGGAGGCGTAACTGTATTTACCCCACCACTACCCATTTTTCTAAAATTAATTGCCACACAAGGCAAGCACCTACGTTTCCGAAATTTCACACACGTAGGTCCCAAGGTACCGCCTACAATGTGGCAAAGTTTCATGTGTGTAACTTTAAAAATGACAAAGTTATAGGCATTCCTGGGTATTTATTAAAAAAATAATTGCCACACAACGCAAGCACCTATGTTTCTGAAATTTCACACACATAGGTCCCAAGGTACCACCTACAATGTGGCAAAGTTTCATGTGTGTAACTTTAAAAATGACAAAGTTATAGGTGTTTCTTTCCTCATTGTTTCAAAAATTAATTGCCACACAAGGAAAGCTCCAATGTTTCTGAAATTTCACACACATATCAAGGCAAGTGGTACCTGTAATGTGCCCAAGTTTCCTGTTTGTATCTTCAAAAATAAAAAAATGGGAGGCGTAACTGTATTTACCCCACTACTACCCATTTTTCTAAAAATTAATTGCCACACAAGACAAGCACCTACGTTTCTGAAATTTCACACACATAGGTCCCAAGGTACCCCCTACAATGTGGCAAAGTTTCATGTGTGTAACTTTAAAAATGACAAAGTTATAGGCATTCCTGGGTATTTATTAAAAAATTAATTGCCACAAAATGCATGCACCAATCTTTCTGAAATTTCTCACAGATAACTACCCCTAACCAGTCTACAATGTGCCCAAGTTTCATCCTTCTATCTTTAAAAATGAAAAAGTTATAGGCGTTTTTGTAAAACAATACTTGGCTATGGGAAAAAGCATTCAAAATGGCGTCCGATCCGGATCGGACCTCATCGGATCGGATCGGATCGGATCGGAGGTTGTCCGGATCGGATCGGATCGGATCGGATTTTCCCGATTTTGGGTCGGATCGGATTCGGATCGTGGATCGGATCCGATCCGATGCACACCCCTAGATATTACCTCTCCTTTTACAGCACAAGAAATGACCCCGGGTGATGGCAGATATTTGCTAAAGCCACATATTCACCATTTGAACAAGATTCACCATTACAGATCCAACTGTCAGAGGAGTTGAATCTTGGGGACATAATATACAAAAAGAAAAAGAAAAAGAAAGAAAAGGAAGAATACCTCAAATGAGAGGAGATTATCAAGCTCTCAAAGCATTTCCCATTCAGTCAAGGAAATTAATTACGCTTTCCACTTGCTAAAGGCAAACCATTATATTTTCTATTGGCTAAAGAAATAGGATTCTAATTCTGGTCATATGACAATATTGGAGGACATATTTCTAGCAAGTCAGGGCAAACTTTGTTAAGGTACCCCAATTAGCCATATGGACAGGCCTGGTAGTCCTGTTATTGCAAGTTAAAGGCCAATGGATCACCTTACCTAGGAATCTCACCTGTATGAAAAAGAGTCTAAGAAAAAACCCTTTATGTACACTTCATTGGAGAAAGATAGCATCAAGAGGAATGAGGAGCTTGCTGGGATGCCCAGTGAAAAGGAGGGACAATCTGTTCTATGCAGTCTGGTAATGATGCTAACAGCTATTCCCATTAGCTTTCTATCAGCAATAGGGGAACTCTGTGCCAGTCTTTTAAAATGCAAAAGTCTATCCTGGATTGAGGGTAATAGAATTTCAGGGAAGAACAGGTTGGGTTTAGAGCAGGTTGCTCAGCTTTAGTTCAATGTTGCATGCTAGTACATTTGGCAGAAAAATGTACTTCAGCTTCTGGTGGGAAGCTCTGTCAACACGAAGTCAGCTTTAGACCTGGTCCCAGGGGAACTACTATGGTTCTAAAATTAATATATATATAATGCTTATAGAACAGCATTTATTATCTCTTATTAGATGTCTATATACATAGGTGTGCACAGCACATTTTACTAGGGTGTGCACCCAGGGATTTTTTTTTAACGGCTAACATTTATTGAATGCTTAATAATAAAAGACAGCATTCATTTATTTCATAAACACTGTATACACTGATGCCCTAACCCACGTTTGGCTTGCCTGACCGCAGGAGGGTTGTTGCAGTGGGGGGGGGGGGAGAGAATGAGGAGACACTCCTCAAGCCCCAACATTAGTGGGGCATTGTGATGAAACAGGCTGGAGGAGGGGCTTACGAGGTGATATTAGCCTTCGGTGGCCCTCCTCCTGGCCTCTTTAATGTGCAGCTCCCGGCAGAGAGGCTCCCAGCAGAGCGATTCCTTTTTGCTCTCTCGGAGGCAGCGGTTCTTCAGCATGGTGATAGAGCAGCTGGAGGACCGTTCCTGCTGCATCTGGATCCCCTTCAGGATCCCTACTCAAAGGCCCCCTCAATTCAGTGCTTATTGCTTGAGATATTAGGGTGTGCCTGGGCACACCCCACACACCCCCTTGCGCACACCTATGTCTATATAATCAAAAGTTCAGCCTAGCAAGATGTGGGAATGAGGGACACGTTTCAAATTCAAGTTCTGTTACTAGAGGTGTTAGACAAGGCTGTATGTTGCCCCCTTTACTTTTCACTCTATTCTTAAATGATGTGGCTCCTCATCTCTGTGACGTTGAGTCTCATGCCCCTAAACTCTCTACTGTAAGAATTCCTCTCTTGTTATATGCTGACGATGCGGTATTGCTCTCACTGTTTGGAATAGGCTTAAATCGTTCGTTAGCTGCTTTGGGGGATTATTACTCCAAGAACAGTCTCATGATTAATGACGGCAAATCTAAGATGCTGGTGTTTCCTAAAGCCCGACGGCAATATAAATGGATCCTAAAAGGTCACAAAATACAGCAGGTCCCTCATATAAGAAATCTAGTTATTCAAGTGCAGTGCACCAACTCTTCGTTTTGAATGACAGAAGTAGGCAATTGAGTCTGCAATCTTCAGCTGATAGCCATTTCAAGGTTTACTTTTTTCTTAAGCAAGGTGGTTGCTTCTTGCCTTCTGCTATTCAACTTTATGAAGCAAAGTCCTTGGCCCAATTTACATTTGATATCCCGACCTGGATTTCTGGGTTCCACCCTCAGGTGGAAAGAGTTCCTAAGGGAGATTTGGGGTCTAACATTTTTGACTTGGGAATGTAGCGATTTATTTGGAAGTGGGTATTCAATCAGTTGAATGCCAAGCTTGGAAAAATGCCTTGAAAGGGAGGCTACATGTGCAGCTTCCTGCCGCTCCAGATAGTTCACCTACTGTTTTCTGACTCCTTTGTTAGTCAGTGGATGAGGGAGATGCAGTAACAGATTTCTAGGTTGGGTTTTTCTCCTGATGTTTTGGGCAATTTCGGCTTAACGAAAGCCCAACTCTGGCTCAATTCAGACGACACAATAAACAACTGGTGTGGGGGAAACAATCGTCAGTTGTTTTGACTATTGTGTCATCCGAATGCTGCCATAGTCAACTCAGCGCTGATCCTAATCCACACCACAGTTGATTATTTATTACCATGTTGTGTGGGGAGAACCCCCTAGCTGAACAACTGTAAAGTTGATTATTACTCCACCATTGACTATCCTGTCGTCCGAATTGAGCCTCTGTGTTATGCAGAGATTAATTGATTTAGCTCTCCAATGTTTAAGAGCTGCTCCCCATCCTCTAAAATATGGAATTGCTATTGCTTAGTATTTGAATACACTGACTGTTCCCAAATACAGGAGAGAATCATGCCGGTTCATTTCAATATGTTGCCGGTTGCACTGTTAAATGTACATTTCAATTAGATTCCAATTAACAAATGTCTGGGTCCGTGTGGAATGGGTGCTATAGAGTCTGTTGATCATGTACCCCTGTATTATAACCTGTATACAGACTGCAGAGAGAAGCTGATTTCTCCATTATTAAGAACGCTCCTGGGGCGACCATCTGAAGAGCTTGTGGTATTCTGTCTGAAGGGTGTTTCATCCTATGTCACTAAGAAGTCTGCTAGGTTCCTTCTTATTTCAGTGCAAGCCAGGGGAAAATCTGTTGGCCCCATTTTAAAATGCCCTACTTTTATTGAATTACTCCTATCTGTATCTTTCCTTGTACATTAGTCTGTGACTATAATAAACAATTCATTCACTACTGGCTTATAAACCCCTCTAAATATCCACACAATGGCTGGTTTTGGACAACACTTTAGTCAATGGTGGGTTGAGTAGCCAACTCACAGTTGGTTATTTTGAGTAGGCTGACCAGATAAAATCCAGGTCAGGGCTCCTGTAACTTTAACAGTTGTAGAGAAAAGGGAGTTTCAGCCAGTGTCATTTGTATGCAATTAGTTCCTGGTGAAATCCACTCTTTGTCACAACAGTTAAAGGTGCAGGCACTATACTAGAGTGACCATATACAAAAGAAGGCAGGGCCCCTGCAACGTTAACTGCTGTGATGAAGAGGGAATTTCACCAGGATCTAATTGCATACAAATGACATTGGCTGAAATTCCCTTTTCTCCACAACTGTTGAAGTTCCATGAGCCCTGACCTGGATTTTATCTGGTCACCCTATTTTGTGGGTACTCCCCACACAACTGTGGATGGTTGGGGCTGGCATTGAGTGGACTAATAGTCTACCCGGCATTTGACTGACAAAGCCCCCGCTCCTCTCCCCTCCCTCACTCCCCCCCCCTCGGTCCTGCCGGTGCTATCCCAGCAGCCTCTGCAAGTTGCGCCAGTTGTAGCAGAGTGGCAGCCGCCACTTTGGTCGCTCATGGGCTTGTGTTTTAACCCACTCACCACACGCCATTAACACACTCACCCCTCCACACAACACTTTCAACAACTGGCTCCGAGCTAAACAACTTGCAAGACAGTTGTTTCTCTCCGTTGCTTATTTGGGCGGAATAGCATACCGTCAGTAGTTTGTGAGCAGCGTGTTACCCTCCACACAACACAATAAGCAACACAACAGATGATTGTTTCACCCCACCCTCCGTTGCTTAATGTGTTGTTCAAAACCAGCCAAAGTACCCCTCCTCTCCCTCTTTCTCTCTCAAACAAAAAGGAACTCCTATGTTCCAAATCCAATGAGCACAGAATGAAGCCCCGGAAGATCAAGATGTAAGATCAAAGACATTAATCGAAGGAAATTACCTTGATCGGAAAAACTGGTAGTGGTGTTCTTTTCTAGGAACAGGACTTTCCTTCCCCCTTCCCTCTGATGAGAGATATGGGAGAACAGGGTTTCAGGCAGAGAACAGTTAGTGCTGATGGCTATGTGCTGCCTCCACTATCGGAGACAGTATGCCCACGTAGACCAGCTGTGGAAGGGTGCTGCTGCACCTTGTTCAGCTGGTGGCAGATGCATTGGAAGGGCTTCTGCTACAAAAGGCCCCCAAGAAAAAAATTAAATAAATAAATATAATCAAAATAATTTTAAAGGTTTTAAAACAGCAGTAGCAACAAAAGGGTGTTCTTGCACTCATGTCCTGCTTGTGGGTTTCCCTCGAGCGCCTGGTTGGCCACTGTGTGAACAGAATGCTGGATGAGATGGACTTTTGGTCTGATCGAGCCTTGCTCCTCTTAGGTTCTTATGGAAGCCTGCTCGGGTGCAGCTGCCATCAGCCCTAGCCAGCATAGGCAATGTTGAGGTGTAATGGAGGGCCTTTGACATCAAACATAACTGTAGCTAAGGGAAGAGGGGGCAAATAAGGGGGTGCTGCAAACAAGCACCCCAATGGAAACCCCAGGGATCACCTGTGTAAGTGGATGATCTTGAGCACTTTGACAGGTGGGGAAAAGTGCTCAAGATCACCCACTTAACACAGGTGACCCCCAGGATTTAAAGGTTCGCCCCAGTCCTTGGGGATACCCTCCTTCTAGTGCATCCCTCCCCAAGTTGGCACCAACAATTTTTCCATAGAAAAGTGACTGCCACTCCTTTGCTTGTTTGTTTGTTTGTTTGTTTATCTGCTTCTAGTTCAACAGCTGGCAACCTAGAAGCAGTGATTGCTTGTCAGGCACCCTGCTGGTATTTGGACAAGTGGGGATTCTTAACAGGACACCTCCAAGGTTCAGGGCAACCGCTTGAACCCTGGGGATGACCCTGTGATCACGTTTCCCCATCCGTCAGCTGTCAAAGGCTGCGAAACCAGCCTCTATACAGTCTAGCGTGGCCTGTTACCTTTTATGTTTCACAGCTCAAACATGGAAGGATCCAGGCAAGGCAAGCCTGTATATTTTAGGGTGATCATATGGAAAGGTGGGCAGGGCTCCTATGTCTTTAACAGTTGTATTGAAAGGGGAATTTCGGCAGGTATCATTTATATGCATGCAGCACCTGGTGAAATTTCTTCTTTATCACAACAGTTAAAGTTGCAGGGGACATGCCCTCTTTTGTATCTGGTCGCTTGAATATAGCTTTAACTGTCGTGATGAAGAGGGAATTTCACCAGGTACTTCATGCATACAAATTACATCCTTTATGGATTTAGAAATGTCCTGACAATTGAGCATGTTTTAAGTATGACTGCTTTCTGGATGTTGGTGTGAATGCATTTTAGTTGGTCCAGTTTCTGAAGATTTTCTGTATATGTGGCTAATGGGATAATTGTGACCTTTTCCTGTTGCCATAGTTCTTTGACTTCCATGGCCAGTGGTGTATATTTGTCTCTCTTTTCTTCTTCCTTTTCAACAACATTTTTGTCATGTCTTATTGCTATGTCAATGAGGTATGTGTGTTTTTCTTTTTTGTCTATAACTGTTATGTCTGGTCGGTTGCAATTTCTTCTCTTGTCTGTATGAATTGCTCTGTCCCACTATATTTTATCATCTGCATTTTCCAAGATTATTTTGAGTGAGTATGCATAGTGTGGTGGAGAAGGAGGAGGAGGATATTGTGTTTTATTTTTGTGTTATTGTATTTTCCTGGAGATGGAATAGTTATGATTTTCCTAGAGATGGAATAGTTATTATGGGTTGCTTGTTGCTGAGGGAACTCAAGTGATTAAAGGTGCAGGATGGAAATGCATTAAATAAATAAGTAGATAAGGCAGACAGACAGACAGACATATTTTACAAACGTTTTATTGATGACATATTTTTGGTTTTCAAGGATAAAGATGTCCTATTGGATTTTGTTTTATGGATTAACTCTATCAATGACAGTATTAACTTCACGTTCAAATCTGATAGCAATAGGCTAGCATTCCTGGACACATACGTCAACAAGACTGGAGGTAGATTATCAGTAAGCGTATATACAAAGAGTACAGATAAGAATTCTCTTTTACACTATTCATCTTTCCATATGCCTCAACTTCGTCAAATGTTACCATATGACAGTATTTACGGCTAAAATGAAATTCCTCCTACAACACGGACTATCATGGAGCCAGGATACAACTTAGGCACCAGCTATTGGACAGGAATTATCCAAGTGCCATAATAAAGCGAGCAGAGATCAGGGCTGATAAGGTCCCACGTGCCCAGTTACTATGGGACAAGACGAACATTGGTGATAACAGATTAACGTGTTCGTTCACGTATTCACATCTTTCATTCCAGATAAGTAACATTGTCAAAAAACACTGGCACTTAATACAGAATATTCCGGGGTGTAGGGAAGTTCCCAGAATCGGCTGGAAAAGAACTAGCAACATACGTGATAGACTGGTACATTCTGACCTGGAAAAACCTACTCGATTTTCTCCTTCCACTAGAGGGCACTATCGGTGCCATGGTTGCACCGTATGCCCATTAGCTTTAGTGATTAAAGAGTACGAAGATCCCATTACTCATTATACATATGTTATTATATGTATAATTATACATTTGATAACATATATGACCAGTTTAGTGGCCTATTATACATAGGAAAAACTAACCGCAGGATTCGCACAAGAATTGGCGAACGATCTAAATTAAAACATCGGATTTTGGAGGCACCGTTGGTGGAACATTTTGTGGACAAGCAGCACAGATTTGATGATTTTAGATTCTTTGTGATTGATGTCATTCAGTCACACAAGTACAACTGGCAGGACTATGACAAATTACTGCTACAGCTTGAAGCCAGATGGATTTATAAGCTAAATACCGTGGCACCTCTGGGGTTAAACCAGAACTTTGATCTAGCCCCGTTCCTGTAATCTTTCCACTATATGGGATGATGGTAGTTAACTACCGCAATTAAGCCAAACACCCAGGAGCAGTTCAAGGCAGTATCTAACGGGAGACAGGATAATTAGGATAACTCATGGGATAAGGGAAATAGACTAAATGTTTCCTCTTTAACTAAGCAGGTATCTGGAAAATAATATGAAATTATATGTGAAGGTCCCAGTATCTAATACCTGCTTGTGAAAGCCTGTTGCCTACATGGGGGTGAGTGACTCATCATATTAAGAAGTATGAGTGGGGAGGACTCATGGTTTCAATAACACGGGTGTGATAAGACTTCAGTATGTCAATTGTGTTTACAGAATGCTCAGCAGTAAGAGAAGTTTCTGAAGAAGAGTTCGAAACGAGACACTATCGGTTACTCATTAAAGCAAACATCCTCTACTGTTATATAACCAATTAATGTTACAAAGTGAATATCAAATGCTGTTATAAATTTGAAACCTTGATAACAAATGTTGAAAGCAAACATCCTCTATATAACCAATTAATGTTACAAAGTGAATATCAAATGCTGTTATAAAATTGAAAACTTGATAACAAATGTTGTTTATGTTTTTATGTAGCAATATTATTTGTTCAGTAAAAGTACATGAGAAAGTGGAACCACCTATAATTTTTGAGTCTTATACTGTGAATATAACTGTGTTTTGAGGTTTATTAATGTGATGTTTGGGGCCAGAGGTGCTGCCCTGCTCTGCCCTCTCTGCTGGAGCCGGACAGGGCTACTACCATTGCTATCACCAATGGTAAGTTCCCAATTAAGGGTCGCATCAATTACCATGTGTATACCTGCACCCACTACCAGCAGTGACAAATTAAAGTGGGCTTGTGCCTCACCGTATGCAGCAAATCGTTCTGAAATCACAAGGGACAGACTCATCGTAGCCAGGAGGACATGGGCGCCTCCAGCCACATGTGCCTCCATTACCTTTGCACATGTGTTCATCGCTGTTCCCTGTGGAAAGAAAGGGAGATGATTGAGATGTTGCTTGTGGTGCAAAGCAGGATGGATGAGCATTTGGGTGAAGGGAGGGCTAACATCTGCCGAGTAGACAAGCCAGTTTGGAAGCCTCTTCCATACAAAGGCACCTTTCCCCTTGCAGGGCCAAGGAAGGGGTGAGATCTCCCACCTCGGTCTTCAAGTTTGTACTAAATCACCCTGCTACAAGCAGGGCCTACTGGCTAGCACCTATGCCAGCATGAATATGCCACACTCCATCCCAAGTGCAGGTTTTAAGTATTTGAGAAATGTTTCCTTAAAAAATACAAACATATGCATGGATAAACATAAAGCAGCATTTACACAAAATAACAAAGCAGGCAGCCCAAGTGAAGAGTAGGGGAAAGGAGGACTGACAGCATACCCAGTGTTAATCTTGCTGGTGCGTGTGTCTATCAAGCAACATGAGTAGGGTGACCAGATTTTGGAAACCAAAATCCCAGTCCAAAATGGCCGCCCAAAGGGGGCGTGCCCGCCAAAGCAACCCCCCCCACACACATTAAAAAATTAAAAAGGCCGCCCGCCACGCGGCCAACAAGCAGACACCCCCCGCCACCCCCCACCTGAAACAAACCCCACCACCAAGCCACCTACCCCCAAAACCCAGCCCAGACCTACCGGGTCCGTCGCCACCGCCGCCAATCTCCTCCGCCAGCATCCACCGCCCTTCCATCCCCGGAGACTGAGCCTCGCTCTCCAGCCAGCACCACCCCTAGCAACAGACTCGGAGGAGGAGCGGAAGGCCTGGGAGGAAGGTAAAGCTGGATTTGGCTGCTCACCGGCATCCTGCCTGCGCTGGACTCAGCGGGACTAGAAGGCTCCACTCTAGCCCAAGTAACAATAACTGGGCCCAGTGGGTAAGAGGCCGGGTGAGCATTGCACAGCTGGCACGTGCGGCTGTGCTCCTCACCCTTTTCCTGCCCAGCATGCAGTAGCGCGCCTGGGGGCGGCCGCACATGCTTGACACCTGTACCTCCTTGCCGAAGGCGGCATTGACAAAATCCAGGATGCAGCGCAGCGGCTGCCCCTTCTCATCGTAACATGGGTCCGGTTGCAGCGCCGTCTGCACGGCGAACATGCTCAGCCGGTAGCCGCCGCCACAGCTCATGCCCTCCGCCAGGCACGCCACAGCAACCAGCGCTTCCCAGGGCAGCACGGCGGCGGTGGTAAGCAGCTTGGGCTCCAGTCGGAGCAGCAAGAGGGAGGAATTTAGCCAGGGTGGGGAGGGGGGATAATCGAGGGCAGGACTTCAAAGCGAAAGGTCAAGTCATCTAACTATCAATAATTAAAGAAGGAGGAGGAGGAGAAGTAGATGATCCAGCTGCAGGCCCCACCCCGCCCCATGGGCTGGCTGGAAATCATGGAGCCTGGAGTCAGCCCGGAGGTCGGAGGGATTATGGGCCGGTAAATGGGGAGCAGCCAGCATGGGCATTTTAGGACGGGAGGAGAGCGAGCTGACCGTTTCCCCGGAGGTTGCCCCCCGGGGCCCGGTCGGCCCGGATCGGCCCAGTTTTCCCGGTTAGGACCGGGAAACCCCTGGCGATCTGGTCACCCTAAACATGAGAAGCCGGGAGAGATTCTGGCTCACCCCCCAAGTGAAGAACCCACCGTGACATTTCTTTCCTGAATGTTAGAGTGGGCTCATGCTTCCAGGAAACGATGTTGTCCAAATCCTGTCTGAGAAGGAAGGCTGGTTGGGGGGGGGGGGTCATTTGGGGAGAGAATCAGTGAGGTGGGGCAGACTTATCACCCCCTCTCACATGTGCTGCAATCTCCTGCTGTGTGCAGGAAAAGCGGCATGATAAAAAAACCGCCCCTGGATGGGCCACGTGGTCTTTGTTTTCTTCCTCTTTCCTTCCCAGGAAGAAAGAGGAAGTAATGAAGGACAAAAGCAGGGGCGACTGTAAAGAAACACAATTTTCCCCCGTGTGATGCCGCTCACAGACACCAGAGCTTGGTTAAACTAGGGCCTCTTTATTTAACATGGGTAACTCACCACTTCCCAGATCTTCATGCGAAAGCGCGTAACCTATTAATTCCTTCCTTACAAGCAACTAGATTGCCTTATGGGCGAGCCACTCTGCCACAGTTAGGAGTCGGGTTGAATCGACCTATATACCCACCCTCTACTAAACAATTAATTCCAATACGAAACAGGTGGAAAAACCTGTACACAAATGCCAATCAGTGGCATGTAAAATTCCTACTCAGCCCTTCTAAAGGAAGCTCCCTCATTTTTAAAGACATGAAACTTGGGGCCTTAAGAGCTCTTAAGTAGAGCTTTCAGCATGCCAAGCTTGAATCAGATCGGTTCGTCCCTTGATTTTTTAGGATTTTTTTAAATTCCCTCCCTAAATCCTTTTCCTGATAGTCCACCAATATGAAAGTCCACCTGTTTGCATTTGTGAAGGATCTATCTTCCTTTACTTTGATAATGCAAAGCTGTGCATCTCCAGTTCATAAAATAAAGATCTGCTGTTCCCTTACTCAAGAGTAAATCCTATTGGTTTCAACTGCATTTACACCTGATGCGTGCTTACCTTTGAGTAAACCCCATTGAACAGAGAGAGACTTACTTCTGAGTAAACACGTATAGAACTGACTTTTAATAGTCTGGTTACTCAGAAGCTTTTTTTTAAAAGGCTAAAACAGCAAACTGGAAAGAAGTGCTCTGCAACCGCATGCTTACTGCTGAGGTCTTCCTTCTGTTTACTCAGAAGTAAGTCTCTCTGTTCAATGGGTTTTAGGGTTAGGGGACAACAAACAAGTGAAAAGAGAGTTCACCGGTGTAGCTACAATAGTGAAATGGGGGAGCACTTGCAGTGCTTATGAAACGGAGGTAAAAAACACAGAGGCAAACCAGGGGGGGAAATAGGTGTAATGAGCCCTTAATCTGGCCCTGCTCCTTTTCCAAACCACCACAGTGACTGTCACCCTCTACTACACTGGGACTCCAATTTTACTGCACAAGGAAATATCAGTGAATGGCTATGCGAGGGGGAGAATCCAAGGCTGAAGCCAAACTTAGAACACTCAGCCTTGGTTTAATTAGGGTGACCATGTGAAAAGGAGGACAGGCCTCCTGCATTTTTAACAGTTGCATAGAAAAGGGAATTTCAGCAAGTGTCATCTGTATAGATGTAGAACCAGGTGAAATTCTACATTCATCACAACAGTTAAAAGCTGAAGGACACCTGCCCTCTTGTATCTCTGGTCAGTAGGGCAGGGCTCCTGCAGCTTTAACTGTTGTGATGAAGAGGGATTTTCAACAGATGCTGCATGCATACAAATGACACTTGCTGAAACTTCCCTTTTCTATGCAACTGTTAAACATACAGGAGCCCTGTCCTCCTTTTCATATGGTCAGCCTACATAATATCAACCATATCCATTATTTAAATCCCTAACCCTCCCTCCTCCCCCCCACCCTACTTGGTTTTTTTTCTCCTTTTTCCTTCCTTTTCCTCTTGCTTTCAAGAGTCCCAAAGATTTTTATATGCTTCCACCACAGTTTTCTTATTCGGCTCTTTTTCCATATACTCTATATATGCTTGCCAGTCTGCTCTGAAGGTATCTCTTTTCTTTTTTCCCCTGTAGACTCTGAATTTCTGCATCAATTTTTCATTTATTGCAATATTCCACGGGTGTTATTTTTCCCCACATGTTGATTGTCAACCTCCTGGCTGTCTTCCATCTCTACGCTATTAATTGCTTTGCTGCTGTTATCATGTACCCAATTAGTATTTTATCCTTTACCCCTCTATTTTCTTTAACATACATGTTTTGAAGAGCTAACTCTGGTGTTCTGCTTATCTGTTGATCAATGACTTCTTCTATTTTTTGGAATACCTTATCCCAAAATTTCCCAACTCTTTTACATTCCCACCACATGTGAATTTGGGTTCCATTTTCTTTACACCCTCTCCAACACTTTGGTGACACGTTTCTATTCATTTTTGCCAGCTTCAGTGGTGTCAGGTACCATTTTTGTATTAATTTTAAAATGCTTTTCTTTAACTTTGTAGATATTGTTTGGAAGGGGAATTTCTCACTCATTACCAAGTTCTGTTACTGTTCAAGCAACTTACAACTAGCTCCTCTGTGGGGTGCTCAAAGATGGAGAACTCCTAGCATTAGCACTGAGAAGACATTGGGCAGTTCCACCTTTTTCTCCTTGACAGGTTTTCCAGTCACGGAGAAAGATTTACAAAACCGTAATAAAACATAGTAGGATCACAAGTAGAAGATGAAATTGTCTGGACCTTTCCTTCTGCCTTGAGATGTCCATAAATAAGGCAGGGTGATGACATCCTAAAAGCCTCATATGAAAGGACCCTGGATGTTACAGAGGTGCTAATAAAGAGAGAACACCAGCTCCAGTTTGATCTACCTTACAAATATTCCTTCCTTTTATCAGCCTCTTACCTGGCCCAGGCAGGAGTGCCAGCAAAAGGATAGCAAACAGCAAGTAAAGAAACTTCATCTCAGGTTCAGTTGTTCATCAGATGGGGCACACGTCTTTATTTATAGAGAGATCAGGCTGCATCATTTGAATTACTGATGTATTTCTGTAATTGCTGTGTGCTGTTCTTATTGGCCTTATGTCAGATGTTTTATTATCAACTAATTTATGTTGAGGGTTTGTGTATTGGAAAAGGCTGTCTCTCATTGATAGAGCACATCCTCAGCATGCAAAAGGCCCCAGGTTTCAATCCCTGCCAGGAGCGGTATAAAAACATAATAAATAAATAATATAAATTAAATAAAATGGATTGCCAGATGGAACTGGGAAAGACTCAAGTTTGACACCCTGGAGAGGCCCTGCAAGTCAGTGTAGACAATATTGACTCACTATAAGTTTGGGAATGTTTGCCCGGGCCCCCTGACTGAGGAGATGGTGTGAACTGGGAACCAATGTTGAGAGTTTGACTGAGTTTGGACAATGCTTTTGGCAACAGAGGGGGGAAGAGGCAACTGACAGTTTGTTATTTTGGGGGTGCTCCCCACACGAGACGTTGCCCCTCCCCTATGGTGCGGCTGAACGTCCCGGCCTCATGATAAGCAACAGGTCTCCGATAAGCAACGGAGCAGCCCGTTGTTTTCCCGCGTTGTTAAATAATATACTGCCCGTTGTGTGTGTGTCTCCCCACAACCCAATAATCAACAGTTGCCTCTTCCCCCCTCCATTGCCTAAAGTGTCATCTGAACTCAACCTTTGTTTCCTTCCCATACTTTACCAGAATTCCTTGCCCTGCAGCTCTTCCTGTATTGTTTGAGGTCTGTGGGGAGAGGCCAGACATAGCCAGAGTTGGGGAGACACGGTGTTTTCCAACACCAACCGGAACATCTTGGTCAGAGACACTCCACTTCCACATCTGGCAAGCTCTGGCTGAGAGGCCCTAGACTTTGGGAGTGTGGTTACTTAGCTAGGTGATGCAGCTTACTTCTTAGCAATACAGGACATTGATTGTCCCAGTCAGGACAGTTGAGGGCAGATAGTTTCTATTACAATTTGTCCCTTGCTCCTCACTCACACCACACAAAAACCAGCACTATTCCAGCAGTGGCCAACTCAGCTTCTCCAATCGGAGAGCACTCCAAAAGCCATTAGGATCCATCCATCTCTGGAAACTAATGAAACGATGAAACAAGCAAGAAACGTGTGTTGCCAATAGCAGTGGTCTTTTTGCTGGATCCCAGCCCAAACCAATGAGTGAAGGATAACTGGCTTTTACTGTAGCCCAATTACAGGCAGAATAAGCAATGCTTACAGCCTTTCAGTTGAGAGAAAACCCTCAGAACAGCAACGGACGGATTTCTCTAGCATCTGATACGTAAGACCTTTCATGGTCTACGCTGAGGTTCTATGAGAAGAATTCTGAGCCTATTATTTATATTAAATGCTACATGACTATTCTAAGCAAACACAACACTCTCTTAGCAGATGGCTGACCAGGATCCTTTCTACACCTACGTAGGATGCCCCATCCACCCGGATTTGCCCGGACATGTCCGGGAAATGGTGGGCAAATCCAAATCCGGGGGGAAATCCTGTTTTCGGGGGACAAATCTGGAAATTTAGCCCCCCAAAAAGCCCGTTTTGGACACTTCCTGAAACGGGCCTACTGAGGCTTGCTCTCTGCAGATCCAGGGTCCTAGTACCTTGTTGCCATGGCAACAAAGCACTAGGGTGAAGGATCTGCAGAGGGCTGGGCTCAGAAGGCCTGTTTCATGAGGCATTAGGAATCCAGATTTGCCATGGATAGGCCTCAGAAGGCCTGCTTCGGCAGTGATCGGCCTGGCCTGGGCTTAGAGCTGCAGCCTGGCCTAGTGCAGTGGCCCACTAGGCGCAGCAGATGGGTAGCTGGCCAGCAGTGTGCAGAGCAAGAAGCTGGGGCTGGCTGGCTGGTGGCCACACGGCAGAAGTGTGCAAGGTAGGAAGCCAGGGCAAGCAGCTGCAGGACCCCAGCACCGTGGGGAGAGGTGGTGGTAATTTTAATATGCATGATTAGTTTGTAGTATAAATGCTACTGACAAACATAAGAGGATCTAAAAATTAAAGCTGCAATCCTGTACCCCTTATCTGGAAGAAAGCCTCATTATATTCAATGGGACTTCCTTCTGTGTAGACATGTGTAGGACTGTGCTTTAAATATATGTGAACACACTGAGTAAAAGGAAGGATTTTGTGGGAAAGAGAAGAAAATATTAATTATCAGTGTTGTTGATTAAGTTGCTTTAATTTGCCTGGATTATGGCCTACTTCAGAATGCAAACCAGCATAAATTTTACCTGAGTCAGCACTTGTCTAGAAAAGATATATATACTGACAGGCTTCCTCTAAAGTCCCTGAAAGCAGCACGAAAGTTCTAAGAATTATCAACAGGTTGATCCTCGCTTACAACTATGTAGAAATAAAAAATGTTGGGTCCACCCCCACCACAAGTGATTCTGAGAGTGGTATATGAATTTCTCACATCTATAAATTAAAGTATCATATTGATAATTTATCACTGGGTGCATATGAAGTTTCTTTCCTTATTTTAAGATAACATTTAAAAGCCCTGAACTGAAAAGATTTAGAGGAATATTTTATCGCTCCATAAAGTTTGCTCTATCTGCAGAAGAATGTGCTTATTGCTCCATTTCTTAAGGCTCCTCGAAGTGCAAATAATATTATTTACCCAATCAATTCCTTTTAGGCTGACCAGATAAAATCCAGGTCAGGGCTCATGTAACTTTAAGAGTTGTAGAGAAAAGGGAATTTCAGCCAGTGTCATTTGTATGCAATTAGTCCCTGGTGAAATTCCTTCTTCATCACAACAGTTAAAGGTGCAGGCACTATACTAGAGTGACCATATACAAAAGAAAGCAGGGCCCCTGCAACTTTAACTGTTGTGATGAAGAGGGAATTTCACCAGGAACTAATTGCATACAAATGACTCTGGCTGAAATTCCCTTTTCTTTACAACTCTTAAAGTTACATGAGCCCTGACCTGGATTTTATCTGGTCACCCTAATTCCTTTCCAATTTACATCTCTATTTTTAAACCTTTCCACTTTCTGTGGTAAGCCATTCTTCTTGGCAGAAGTCATGTAAGTTCTACATAAAAACAAAAAGACAAGAGTAGCCCCCACCAAATTGTGCTGCTGGTAAACTGCAAGTATATGATTCAGAATTAAATTGTGAGACTCCCACACTCTCACTTCATTTTCCACTGAAGTAGTTTATAATAAGCAGATGGAGACATTGCAATACCATGCATTGCAAGAGTGATGAATTTAAAAGCAGTCTTAAACTAGGGTGACCAGATAAAATCCAGGTCAGGGCTCATGTAACTTTAAGAGTTGTAAAGAAAAGGGAATTTCAGCCAGAGTCATTTGTATGCAATTAGTTCCTGGTGAAATTCCCTCTTCATCACACCAGTTAAAGTTGCAGGGGCCCTGCCTTCTTTTGTATATGGTCACTCTAGTATAGTGCCTGCAACTTTAACTGTTGTGATGAAGAAGGAATTTCACCAGGGACTAATTGCATACAAATGACACTGGCTGAAATTCCCTTTTCTCTACAACTCTGAAAGTTACATGAGCCCTGACCTGGATTTTATCTGGTCAGCCTATCTTAAACTTAATATCAATCTGGTTCCTGTCCCAACTGAATATCAGGCAGTAACATTGCACCAGGTACAAAGAGCCTCAGGTCTAGGGACCCTTTCCCATTTACTCTCCTTTCCTGGTCTCTCTTAACTCTTTGATGTCCATTTATTTATTCTATTTTTATTTTATTTTATTACATTTAGCTCCTGCCTTTATTCTTCCAAGGAATCCAAGGTGGTATACATAATCCTCCTCCTCCATTTTATCCTCACAATAACAACCCTGTGAGGATGGTTTGACTGAAAGTCTGTGACTGGCCCAAAGTCACCCAGTGAGCTCCATTATGTCACCTTGGGCTCCTTGGAGGAAAGGCAGGATATAAAAGTAATAAATAAATTCTGTATATGAGCAAACATTACTAAAGTCAATGTTTTAAAAGGAGGAGGAAAACCTTGCTTGGTAGCAAATTTTAAAAAAAAAAACTAGAGAAATTATTTTTCTAGGTAGCGTCCAACCATGAAGTAATTGCTGGTTAGCAAGCTATAAAGGTTGGCTCTCTCACAAAACAGTGTTGGGGCTATTGTCTTATATTACACAACCATATATATATATATATATATATATATATATATATATGTATTGCAAAAACTTCTAAAATTTCAGGCGGTTATAGTTGGCACCAAGTGCATCAAAAACTTATACAACTTGCCTCTCAAACCCCTTAGAACTGAAGGGTGACCATATGGAAAGAAGGACAGGGCTCCTGTATCTTTAACAGTTGTATAGAAAAGTGAATTTCAGCTGGTGTCATTTGTATGCATGCAGCCCATGGTGAAATTCCATCATCATCACAACAGTTAAAGCTGCAGGAGCCCTGCCTTCTTTTGTATCTGGTCTCTTTTCTTGGTGGTTTTTCTTGATGAACATGACTGGCTTTGCCAAGTCATGCTGTCTTTTACTGATTCAGACATTTCTTGACTTGAGCATGTTTTAAATATGACTGCTTTCTGGATGTTGGTGTGGATGTGTTTTGGTAGGCCTAGTTTCTGAAGGTTTTCTGGGAAAAAAAACATGATGTGATGCTGGTGATTGTAACTTTTTCCTCCTGCCACAGTTCTTTAATTTTCATAACCTGTGGTGTATATTTTTCTCTCTTTTCTTCTTCCTTTTCTGCAACATTTTTGTGATTAGGTATTGTTATGTCAATGAGATAGTTGTGTTTTTCCTTTTTTGTTTATGAATGTTAGGTCTAGTCAATTGCAAAGTATTGTCTTGTCCCAGAATTGTTCTGTCCCAGCATAGCATAGCTTGGCTTGACTTGTTTGAGTGTGTCTAGATTTCCTAGGTTCTGAAAGCATCTTTCTGGAGAGCACCTGTTGGTTGCATGATCCATGATGCCAGGTTCTGGTGAGTGCATAGTTCTCCTTGACAGGAAGGGCTTGCGCTTGCTAGAGTAGATGTGAAGAGGCTGCAATCCTATATTCATTTATCTGGGAGTAAGCTTTATTGAAATCAATTAAGAAGTTATACAGAATAGGTTTGTCTTAATTGTGTGCTGTGAAATCAGACATATGACCAACACCATGTTTGGGTGGGCATGCCCCATTGGGGGCTGGACATGTTGGTGGGCACACCCCCTTGGGGCTGGCCATGTTGGTGGGCACGCCCCGTTGGGGGCGGCCACGTTGTCCTCCTTTTTGGTTTCCAAAATATGGTCACCCTACACCTACGGGTATAGAGGGAGGGAGGGTGGATGATCCCAGATGAACCTGCTTCCAGGATCATCGCTCCGGATCCACACAGGAAGTGCGACGTCCCGAGAGGAAGGAGGGATGTTGCGCTGCACCAACCATTTTGTTTGTTGTTGTTTTTAAAGGCACAGGGAGCGTCACACAGTGGAAAAGATAAGGGGGGAACCTGCATGTGCCCCTACCCCTGCCATCCTGGGGGATGGAATTGCTGTCCCCACCCCACCCCCATGGGCACGGAGTCTCCTCACGTGGCTCCATGCCCATTTCATGACCCAGAATGTTGGAAACATCGGGATATCTGCAGTTTCCGCTATTCCGGGCTTTTCCCAGGGTCGTCACTGGGTCATCCCCAGCTGCCCCCAGTATGCCCTGTGCATCATTTGGATGCACAGGGATGACCCAGGGACAACCTAGGGACAGATCTATGGTGTAGAAAGGGCCAAGGAAGCCCTCCCACAAGAAATAAAGAGTTGTCTGAAAGAAAAATAAGACTGCAACTGGCTATTCGTAATTGTTTCAATTGCATTTTTTAATAACATTTATTGTTGTTTTAAATCTTGTAAATTATATTTATTGTTGATCATTTGTTATGTTGTGAGCCACTTTGGGCACAATGTTGTGGAAAGCGAATGAAAAGATGATGATGATGATGATGATGATGATGATGATGATGATGATCCAGGCTCGAAAGGAGTTTCAGGCATGAAAGGAGCTATTGCCTTACACCACTAACTCCTCATAATATAATGATCTTCTGCATTTCTACTACAACACATTGCTACATGCAATCCATTTAGGATGTCAGAAGCATAAGAGAAATGGTGGCTAACAGATTTCTTATGAAAATTAAACTTCTATTCCTCTCAGCCAGAAAAATATGTTTCATTGAGATCTTATTTGGCAGGCATGGTTGGCATAGCAGAGGTAATTGTGCTTGCTAGGCATCTTTTTAATTTTTGTAAACCGCCCAGAGAGCTTCGGCTATGGAGCGGTATATAAATGGAATAAAATAAATAAATAAATTGTACTTCTGGGATCTCTCTGCTCAACCATGTGAAGATCTCACTATCTGTAACATTCTACCTAACATTATCTCTAGTTCCTTATTTTCAAGTTCATCTCTGCAGCTGGACTTCAACAGGAGCTTCAGTCATAGCTCCTACCCAAACTTAAGAGGGCCTCTCCCTAATGTAACAAGGCTAACAGCTAACTTCAGACACACCCTCATGAAGGTCTATCTCCTCATGAGATAAAGAGTTTTCCACTTCCAAGAACTATCCACTTCCAAGAACTATCTAACCTCCCCACCCCCACATGGCCAGTCACCACAGAGCCAAGACACATTTTTGCACTTAAAGCTAGCTCATAGCATATATTGAAATAATCACTCTGTTTTAAAGTTAGCACACATAGAGTATAATGAATCCAATGAAATACAATGAATTCTTGTCAGCCTATACACATTGCATTCACACTTTGTGGCAGTAGGATCAGCGCTAAAGCTGGTGGTGGGATTATATATCTAATCTGCTGTTGCTTTTAGTATGTTTTAATTTATGTTCCTAGAGATGTAATAGTTAAATTCTAGTTTGGGTTGCATATTGCCCAGGAAACTCCAGTGGCTGAGAATGCAAGATGTAAATGTAATAAGTAGGTAACTGAAGGTGCCTGTTTAGAGAGGGAAAAGTCATCCAGTTCCAAGCATAGTGAGGATGTGGGTACCTTCAGCACATGCCATCATGACGTAGGCGCATCAGTTCATTGCAAATATAGGGGTGGAGGGATTGATCTGAAATTTGGCACATATGTGTAGCAACATATGAAATTTGAGATCAATCCCTCCACCCCTTGATTTTATATGAATTTTTTTAAGATCCTGCAACTTTTTGACAGGTCTGAATGAACGCACGTGGCGAGCTGTCATTCTGACCTGTCAGAACTTAAACAATCTTTAATAAATTCATATAAAATTGAGGGCTGGAAGGGTTGGATCTCAAATTTCATACACATACTTAGGCATACCCCATAAGCACGTGACCAAGTTTCAAGCCTCTTACTTTTAAAATACAGAGGTTATAGGTTTATTTATATGGCAGTCCGATAATCCGATATAATCGGGCTGAAAATTTTCAGATCAGATATTTATCAGAGGTTTTTCTATCGGAGGTTTTTCTATGTCCGATAATGACCTTATTGTATCATTATTGGACATTTTAACGATATGATACACATCCCTAGTAAGTATGACACCAATTGCATGGGTGAATAAGACACCAATTGTATAAATGGTTTTCCCCCCTTTCTTTCTTTCTTTCTTTCTTTCTTTCTTTCTCAGTAAGTAACATGCTCAGAGGAACTGTTTTTAATCAGGCCCTCAGTGACAGAGCGGAGAGTTTCAGTCCTTCGTAGTCCTAAACCAAATTGCCCCCATGCCTGCTATTTGAGTTGAGAGAAAAGCTCCCACTATTCCTATTTCTCTCAATGAAGCCAGGTTTGCCACTAATACCAGTAACACCTAGGTGAACGGATGTCTGGTAAGCAAAGCAGCTTTCTGGTTCCGATACTGGACCGACCCATTTGTGGCAACCTTGCACCATTTCTAAAACTGTTTTCCCTTATTTCCAAGTATACATCCCATTGCTCATATCTATCTCACAGTGCAAACTGAACTCATCACAGAACCGTCACCGATCACTTACAGTCAACATACACAGATAGTTAGGAACATACAACGAAACACAATGAATTCTTATCAACAGTACAAATTACATTCATCTTTTGTGACAGGTGGACTGAAGGCTAACCCAGTTTTCAATTTGCTCGTCTTTGTGTGTCTATCAAGCAAACTGTGAAGCCAGGAAAATGTTTGGCTCACACCAAAAGTGAGAAACCCTGGTGCGACATTCTTTTCTCCAATGCTGGAGTGGGCACATGCTTCCCTGAAATGAAGTTGTCCAAATCCAGACTGGGAAGGGAGGCTGGTTGGAGGTCATATTGTGCTTCAGTAGTGGAAAACTCTCAGCATCATCTCTTTTCACCAGGCTAAACTCATATAAGTGATGGAGAGGGGGTTTTACCCTTTGCCCCCTGCTATGGCCCTATCCTGATCTATCTCACCCCTCCGCTGTGCCTGCTACATACACCTAACTACCATTCAGGGAACTGCTAAATGCATGGATGATATAATGTCAAATGTGGCACTTACAATTTACGCTGCCTCCATATCCTAATTAGCCCCTTTATAATCCATGTCATTTTTATCTCTCTCTTCAAAGAACCCAGAATGCTAAACCTAGTTCTGCCCACTTCCCCCCACCACATACACTTCTTCGTGCAACTGGCTAAGATAGGTAAGGCAGGAAGATATCGATTGGGCCAAGGCCATCTTTGCTGATTTAGAATGTGAACATGAGTCTCTCCTATTCTACACTGAGACTGTCACCCTATACTACACTGGGACTCCAATTTTGATACACAACATGCTAGCAGGTGAAACTAAAAACAGAACACTCTACCCTGATCTAGTCCTTTTAATGTGAAAGCAGAGGTTGAACAACAATGGAACCCATGACCTAGGGAGGCTCTCCCACGCTAGAGGCATTCAAGAGGCAGCTGGACAACTGCCTGTCAGGCATGCCTTAAGGTGGATTCCTGCATTAAGCAGGGGGTTGATGGCCTTATAGGCGCCTTCCAACTCTACTATTCTATGATTCTATGATCAAAGCTGGTCAGATAAAATCTGCCCTGGAGGACCTATCCCAGGACTTTGATTATTGAGCATGGCAGCTGGAACAGTTGAGATGAGGTGATGCTGCACTTTTTAATTTGTTCCCGGGAGATGCTATTGCTAAACAAGGAAGGACAAGGACACCCACATGAGGGTAGTTACAGCAGGAGGGAAGTATTGCATGCCATATGGGTTAACATGCCAGTTTAGGTGAAGGGAGATCAGACATCTTAATCCTGTTCCCTTGTCTGGACTTCCCCCTCAACAAGGTAGTCTCTGGTTGTTCTACCAACTTGACCTTTGGTTTTGTGGTACTGGTACTAAGTGCCAGGCTGATCCAGAATACGATTCCACTCATCCATGACTTAATTGTGGATGGCAGGGCTCATCTGACATGTGAAATTTGTTACTCCCTCAGTGGCTTGGTATGATAAATTGGCAAGACACTTTGAAGGTAAAATAGCCCATACCTGGCATGACCTTTGTTCTGATCCATGATGAATTCTTGATGAATTCTTATGTTCTTATCAACCACCTTGCATTATATTGGAAGGTGAGGGCTTGCTGGTTAGTACTGGGAGATACCAGTGCTACTAGGTCTCAAGTTAGCTGAAGTCAAGTGGTTGGCGTCGATGGGTTTCCTCATCACTGGCTTCCTCTTACTTCTTCAAATGTTCAATTCTTTCCACATTGAATTTCTATTTGTTCCAGGGTTTGCCAACCTGTCCAATTTCAAGGGGGTGGAAGACCTCTAATGCATTGCAAAGGGTTCTGGGGCAGTGTGAGTTCTTGGCTACACTAAGGTCATGTAAGGCTTAGGTGGCCTCACTGTCAACTGACAGAGTGGCCTAGATGCAGATGGTCCACCTACAATCAGTACATGGGGCCTGCTTTACATGCAGGTCCCAGATTTAATTCTTGGCTTCCAAAGATAGGGCTAGAAATATTTCTGCCCAAAACCCTGGACAGCTACTACTGCCAGTCTGAACTGACGATACTGAGGTAGATGGTCCAATGATCAGACTCAATATAAGGCAGGTTCCTGTGTTCCCATGTTTCTATATGCTTCACTAGATGGGCCTTTGGTCTGATCCAGAAGGGTTGACTTTCATAATAATAATAATAATAATAATAATAATAATAATAATTTTATTTCTTACCCGCCTCTTCGTTTGAATCAAGGTGGGGAACAACAGTAAATATAAAATATGATAAAATACATAAAACTGATTAAAAACATGCCACTGGGGGCCTCTCTGGCAGGAGCCATACTTCAAAGAGACCAGGAGGAGGGCCCTCCGAAGTCTAATTTTGCCTCGTAAGCCCTTTTTCCAGCCAGTGTCACAACAAATCCCACCAATGGTGGGGGCTTGAAAAGAGTCTCCTCATCCCCCCCCCCGCAACAACTCTCCTGCAGTCAGGCAAACTGAACACTGAGTGAAGCAGCAGTGTCTACTATTTAATAAATAATAAAAAATATATAATGTCCTTTATGATTGAGTATTCAATAAATGTTCGTCTTTTTAAAAAAACAGCAACTGGGTGCACATCCTAATGAAATGTGCTGCGCACACCTATGCTTGCAGACATGGGCAGTCCAATCCGGATTGGGGCCACAGCATGGGGAGAAAGGGCTAAAGGCTCAGTACCCGCCATGCTATATTCCCAATACAGATCAGGACTTTGTGCTTCCTCTAGAGTAAAAAAAGCACACCAGGCAAAGTAGCTTTCTGTATCTTTTAAGCAGAACATGCTTAGACCCTAACTTCTAATGTTTTAATAGCTTTTTCACATTTAAAACAATCTTAAACTTCCCTGAGCTTAAGGCATTCATGGGCAAATACATTTTAAGAGATCAAGAGCTGCCCAAAGTCCTAGACAGCACTTTTCTTAGACGATGGGGATAAGCTGCAACATGTTGTTACATGTCAATCTTTTTCTTTATCACGGTCATATGAATCTGTTCAGGTTAAAGATTTGCGGCATATCCTGTGGGTGTACTCAGGTTTTATCACTGCCATCTCAGCAAGCAATTCATATTAATTCCAAGAATACTCTGTTATTTTCCCAGAAGCATTATATACCTCCTTCACGGTGCCCTCATTCGCCAGTCCCCATCTTCCAGCCACGCTACAGAATCCCTGGTATTCAGCCATGAAGGTCTTCTTCCTTCTGTTTCTTGTTCTCTTCCTCACATTGCCAGGTAAAATAACACCTGTTCTTCTACCCTATAGCTAGAACTGAAGAGAGGCAGCAGTCCCATTTATTTATTTATTTATTTATTGCATTTTTATACCGCCCAATAGCCAAAGCTCTCTGGGCGGTTTACAAAAATTAATCAAGGAGAATGACAGTTTCTTCACCGCTGTTCTGATGGCATAGTCCTAAAAATACAGTCCCATTGGTTTGGGTGCTTTGGATACAAAGGGCTACATTCTCCAAATGGGGAATGCTTTCCGCTTGGAAACATAAGAACAGCCATGCTGGATCAGATCAAGGGACCATCTAGTCCAGCAGTCTGTTCACACAGTAGCCAACCAGCTGTCGATGGGAAAGATCCAGTCTTCTTGTTTGTGACGTAGCCTTTCATTTCTTTTTCAATGTCCTAGGATTTATTGAAGCCTTGCATATGCCGTGCCCAGCTGGTGGTGTATGCAGATGGATGAGAGAGTGTTTCAGGGAGGAAAAATACTGGGGAACCTGCCCATTTGATCATAGAAAAATTTACTGCTGCTTTTGATAAACTGGCTCCTTCCAGAGAAGAAACAGGTGCCTCATCAGCCGTTCGGGATGTACAAATCTGTCAATTGCCCTTTCTACTACTGTACCAAAAATTTATCCCATGAAAATTTTGACCATTCTCATTAAATCTGATAGAAAAGAAACTGCTTTCAAAAAGAAATTCAAAGGAGAAGTAATTTCGGAGAAATTCTCACAGGGTTTGGCTCAGGGTTCTTGTGTTTACCTTACTTCTTCTTCTTCTTCTTCTTATTATTATTATTATTATTATTATTATTATTATTTATTACACTTATATACCGCCCCATAGCTGAAGCTCTCTGGGCGGTTTACAAAAATTAAAAAGATTGAGCATTAAAAAGACAATATACAAAATTTAAAACCATAAACATTAAACAGCTGTCATTAAAACACTTTAAAACATTTTAACTGTTAAGCCTGGCCACAATGCCAATCAAAACCTCAACTTGAACTGCTAAAATGCCTGGGAGAAAAGAAATGACTGAGGAGTGTGTGTAAGTGAGTGTCCTGTCTTTCATTGTACAGTCATCTCTGTGACAGCCTGTAGCCTCTTCGGTTTCCCGCATTACCCACCCTGGGGAAGACATCATGAGTTTATTCCTCCCATAGGGCCTTTTCAGATCAGGGAGACTCCAGAATGCATGATTTTTTTCTATGCATGTTTGGCATTGGGCTCCATCACACCAGCGATTAACTGCACACTCGCCCTGCCTTGTATGAGTTTTGCCACAAGGTACTCTCATGATGTCGCCCCTGTCCTGCTCTCATCACGCCCCTTCTGCCCTTTGTTGCAAAGTATTTTGGCATGGAGAAAGTCAGGAATATCCCCCCTCTTGCTTTTTCCTTTGTTGAGGGGAGTGTTTGTTGAGGAAAGGGGAGGGCAGGGAAGTTCTCCTCTTCCAGCACATGGCATTCCCCCCTCTTCATCTTTCCCTGCCTGCCCCCTCCCTTCCTGCCCCCAGAAAAAAAAAACCACCCATAAAAGCCCTTAAGTGAAAAGTAGGGGTGTGCATCGGATCGGATCCGATCCACGATCCGAATCCGATCCGACCCAAAATCGGGAAAATCCGATCCGATCCGATCTGATCCGGACAACCTCCGATCCGATCCGATCCGATCCGATGAGGTCCGATCCGGATCGGACGCCATTTTGAATGCTTTTTCCCATAGCCAAGTATTGTTTTACAAAAACGCCTATAACTTTTTCATTTTTAAAGATAGAAGGATGAAACTTGGGCACATTGTAGACTGGTTAGGGGTAGTTATCTGTGAGAAATTTCAGAAAGATTGGTGCATGCATTTTGTGGCAATTAATTTTTTAATAAATACCCAGGAATGCCTATAACTTTGTCATTTTTAAAGTTACACACATGAAACTTTGCCACATTGTAGGGGGTACCTTGGGACCTATGTGTGTGAAATTTCAGAAACGTAGGTGCTTGTCTTGTGTGGCAATTAATTTTTAGAAAAATGGGTAGTAGTGGGGTAAATACAGTTACGCCTCCCATTTTTTTATTTTTGAAGATACAAACAGGAAACTTGGGCACATTACAGGTACCACTTGCCTTGATATGTGTGTGAAATTTCAGAAACATTGGAGCTTTCCTTGTGTGGCAATTAATTTTTGAAACAATGAGGAAAGAAACACCTATAACTTTGTCATTTTTAAAGTTACACACATGAAACTTTGCCACATTGTAGGTGGTACCTTGGGACCCATGTGTGTGAAATTTCGGAAACGTAGGTGCTTGCCTTGTGTGGCAATTAATTTTTTAATAAATACCCAGGAATGCCTATAACTTTGTCATTTTTAAAGTTACACACATGAAACTTTGCCACATTGTAGGCGGTACCTTGGGACCTATGTGTGTGAAATTTCGGAAACGTAGGTGCTTGCCTTGTGTGGCAATTAATTTTAGAAAAATGGGTAGTGGTGGGGTAAATACAGTTACGCCTCCCACTTTTTTATTTTTGAAGATACAAACAGGAAACATGGGCACATTACAGGTACCACTTGGCTTGATATGTGTGTAAAATTTCAGACAGCTGGGTCCAGGCATGTGGTGGCAAGGTATTTTTGAAACAATGAGGAAAGAAACGCCTATAACTTTTTTATTTTAAAAGTTAGAAGTCTGAACATTGCTCACTTTGTAGATGGGTTAGGGGTAGATATGTGTCAGAAATTTCAGAATTATAGGTCCAGGCATTTGATGGCTATGGAATTTTTAAATTACATGTTTCAAAAAAATTTCTACAGAGGCCAGGTCTTCCCCTCCCGCTTCCCGCGAAGAAAAGGAAACACTCTCTCGTCTCGATCCCTTTGAAGTTGCTAGTAGTATCCATTACAGGGCTCGTGTTTCCTTTCCTCCTTTCACTTTTCAAGCAGAACGGCTGAGCCTAGCTGAGTTTTGCAGCCATGCGTGCAAGGAAGGATCACTCTGGTCTCGATCCCTTTGATCCTTGGTAGTATCCATTACAGGGCTCGTGTCTGCTTTCACTTTGTACTCAAGCAGACACGAGCCCTGTAATGGATACTACCAAGGATCAAAGGGATCGAGACGAGAGAGTGTTTCCTTTTCTTCGCGGGAAGCGGGAGGGGAAGACCTGGCCTCTGTAGAAATTTTTTTGAAACATGTAATTTAAAAATTCCATAGCCATCAAATGCCTGGACCTATCATTCTGAAATTTCTGACACATATCTACCCCTAACCCATCTACAAAGTGAGCAATGTTCAGACTTCTAACTTTTAAAATAAAAAAGTTATAGGCGTTTCTTTCCTCATTGTTTCAAAAATACCTTGCCACCACATGCCTGGACCCAGCTGTCTGAAATTTTACACACATATCAAGCCAAGTGGTACCTGTAATGTGCCCATGTTTCCTGTTTGTATCTTCAAAAATAAAAAAGTGGGAGGCGTAACTGTATTTACCCCACCACTACCCATTTTTCTAAAATTAATTGCCACACAAGGCAAGCACCTACGTTTCCGAAATTTCACACACATAGGTCCCAAGGTACCGCCTACAATGTGGCAAAGTTTCATGTGTGTAACTTTAAAAATGACAAAGTTATAGGCATTCCTGGGTATTTATTAAAAAATTAATTGCCACACAAGGCAAGCACCTACGTTTCCGAAATTTCACACACATGGGTCCCAAGGTACCACCTACAATGTGGCAAAGTTTCATGTGTGTAACTTTAAAAATGACAAAGTTATAGGTGTTTCTTTCCTCATTGTTTCAAAAATTAATTGCCACACAAGGAAAGCTCCAATGTTTCTGAAATTTCACACACATATCAAGGCAAGTGGTACCTGTAATGTGCCCAAGTTTCCTGTTTGTATCTTCAAAAATAAAAAAATGGGAGGCGTAACTGTATTTACCCCACTACTACCCATTTTTCTAAAAATTAATTGCCACACAAGACAAGCACCTACGTTTCTGAAATTTCACACACATAGGTCCCAAGGTACCCCCTACAATGTGGCAAAGTTTCATGTGTGTAACTTTAAAAATGACAAAGTTATAGGCATTCCTGGGTATTTATTAAAAAATTAATTGCCACAAAATGCATGCACCAATCTTTCTGAAATTTCTCACAGATAACTACCCCTAACCAGTCTACAATGTGCCCAAGTTTCATCCTTCTATCTTTAAAAATGAAAAAGTTATAGGCGTTTTTGTAAAACAATACTTGGCTATGGGAAAAAGCATTCAAAATGGCGTCCGATCCGGATCGGACATCTGGTCCGATCCGATCCGACCAGCCTCCGATCCGATCCGATCCGATCCGACCCCCCAGGTCCGATTCCGATCCGCTATCCGATCCGATCCGGGGGGTCAGTGCACATCCCTAGTGAAAAGAGAGGCTCTGGTATGGCTACGATCATGAAAGGGAAATGGATATCAAAACTGCGGGTACATACCAATAAAAAAGTGGGTGTGATGGAACTCATTACGTGCAAGCATTTTTCTTACTAGAATGCAGTTTTGAATGTGATTGTCCCTAATATATATACATTTCTACATGCATTTGTGACTGGAGACCTCCATTGAAAAATTGAAAGAACTGTGAATTTTGAAGGATAATTGAGTTTTGGTTTGCATAGTAGTTTGAAAGGGTGAAATTAGATAACTTTGCCTTAAAATGTACCTGAACTCACTGAAATAAATAAAAAGTGAGTAAATTCAGTGTATATGAAATTAACATGTATTTTTAGATGCTGTACAAATTTCTTTATGGTAGTTCTTTTTGTTGTCCTCATACGAGATCAACAGAAAAGAAAATCTATTATTTTCCATTTTCCTAAAGAAAACAGATCCTGGATTAGGGGAAAAATAGCTAAAGAACGTGGTTAGGAGGGGTTACACCAGTGCTAGACTAAACAGAAAATGGGAAATTTGTGATAAAGAAAGATTAGAAAGGGAGGCAAAATGTGCAATCCTCTAGCCAGAAAAAAAGTCCTACAACTCCCAGCATTTCACAGCCAACATGCATGAGATTTTGCCCTAACCAGAAGCAAGCCTCACTGAGTTTAATAGGACTTATTCCCAGGTAAGGGTGGAGAAAGAAGAGAGAAAGACTGATTGGATCACTGTAGCAATCTTTCTCAGGCCTATTAGTGTTGCTTAATATTAAGCAAGAAAGAGCGGCCCTCTTTTAAATGTTGTAACACTTGAGATGTAATATAAACTAAATTTTCACAAGTCAATTTCTATGAAAGGCCTTGCTTCAGGCATAACCTTTTGTAGGGTGACCAGACGCCCGGATTTGTCCGGACATGCCCAGGAAATGGGGTGCAAATCCGCATCCGGGTGGAAAAACCATTTTGGGGATCCAGACACAAGCAATTCAAGCCAAACCACTCTACACACCCACATATTACCTTGCCCCTAGTCCAAACATGGCTGCTCAAGTCCCTTTTTGCTGCAGTAGCACTTCTGTCTGCTTGCCTGAGCAGCTTGGAAGAAGCAACAAGTAAAGAAGGTCTCTGGCACTTCACTGAATATGCTGTGATTGCTCCATTCCCCCCCACACACACACGCACCTTTCCAGGGGTGAAAGGGTCTCTTAACGCTTTAATTAAGAGGCCCTTTCATCCTGGGAAATGCTGGGAAATGTGGGAAGAAGAGCAGGCAGCGTGTTCTCCAGGGCCCCAGAGAGTGTGGAGATTGCCTACCTTCATTAACATGGCTGGGAGGATTCCAGCAACAACACTAATGGCGGTAGGCAATCACCATGCTTTCCAGAACTCTGGAGAACGCGTGACCTGCTCTGCCTCCCCCACACCTTTCCCAGGATGAAAGGGCTTCTTACTTCAAGCGTTAAGAGACCCTTTAATCCTGGGAAAGGGGTGGGGTAGAGCAGAATGCATGTTCTTCAGGGATCTGGAAAGTGTGTGGGCAGCCTACACTACTAGCGTAGACTGCCCGCGCACTTTCCGACTTTTTTAAACAAAATTAACAATCCGTCCGGATGCCCCTACAGCCAGAGAAAGGAGGACATGTCTGGGCAAAACTGGATTCCTGCATTAAGCAAGGAGTTCAACTCGATGGCCTTATAGGCCCCTTCCAACTCTACTACTCTATGATTCTATCCATCCTGAAAGGACAGCACCTTCTTCTCTAATAAGGTGCCCGGGTTAGTCCCCTCACCACCCTAAACAGTTCTGCTGGACGTGAATTCACAGATGCAATGCGTGCAGAGAAGAAAGCTTTCTTCGCTGCACATATTGCCACCCATAGGTACGGAGATGTTCTCTATGTCGTGTCTTGTGGGATATAAGTTGAGTTTTCCACCATCGGCGCTCCAGTCATCGTCCTTCCTGCTTCAACTCCCTGAGATCTTCTGTATCCCAGGGTGCCCAGTTAGAAGCAGGTCAGAGAGGACGTTTGGGGGCGATTGCGTTGATAGCCCTAGTTAGGTCTTGATTTCATCTATTGACCAAGGCGTCTACAGGGCCATTGACGATACCAGCCATGGAACCTTCTAAGGCTTTCTGGAATCCAAGAGGATCCATCAGCCTTCAAAGGCGGACCATCTTAATAGATCCGCCACCTCTTCAGGGGCAGGAGATAGCTGTGATACTAACTCTGACCAGAAAATGGTCTGTCCATGACAATGCAGAGGTATTTGTCACCTCCGCCCACAGATCCGTCTGTTCGGAACTGAAAACAGCATCGAGGGTGTGACCTGCTGAATGTGTAGGTCCAGAGACCAATTGGGATAGGCCCATGGTTGTCATGGATGCCATGAACTCCCGAACTGCACCTGACAAATCAGCCTCGAATGGGATGTTGAAATTGCCCAGGACCAAAAGCCTGGGCGACTCCAACACCAGATCTGAGACCAGATCCGTGAGCTTGGCCAGGGAGTCTGATAGACAGCGGGGGGGCCGGTACACTAACAGAATCCCTAGTCTATCCCTGGCCTTCAGCCTCAGGTACACACATTCAATATGATTCAATTCCCGGACAGGATGTCTGGTCAGGTTAAGATTGTCCTTGTAGACCACAGCAACTCCGTCTGCCCCCCACCCACTTTCCCTCACCTGCTCACTAACACAGTACCCAGCTTGAAGGGCCTGGGGACATATGGGGCCACTGTCATCTCCCATGAAGCATGCCAGGTTGGCCTCCTCATCTATAAGGAGGTCATAGATTATATTTGTTTTGTTTTTAACTGACCTGGTATTGCATAGGAGCAAGGAGAGGTTCTGTGGGTGGCCTGGTTAATTCTCCAAGGTCCCCAGGGTAGCAGGGCAACCGAAAGGTAAGATGGGTGTTAAATATCAATCTCTTCTTCCCCTGTAATGGCACTTTGCCCTGCTATCGCCATATCTCCCTCTGCCCTGCACAACACATATTGCCACTCCCTGACACATTACAGCACAGCTGGGCTCCCGGCTGCCTAGAGCTTCTCAGAGGAGTGGGTGGCAGAGGCGCAGTGCTATTTCTGCCAGAGTCTCTCACCCTCCTCCTCCTCACTCCCAGTGTTAACAGCCCCATGTGTGCATGTGAACAAGAACTTGTGACACATCTGGCAAAAATCATAGCTCTAGCCTAATCTGCTCCTTATTGTGCTAGTTTATCGGGATTTTTTCACAAAAGAGAGCAATATGAAATGGCATTAGGGTTGCCATATTCTGAATCCTCAAGACCGAGGCCAATTGTTTAAAAGTATGTATGTATTTATTTATTTTTGCTTTTAAAATACATAAGTCATTTCACCTATCTCAGAATGCATAAACATTAATAAAATAACCGTCATTAGCCTGGCACTTCCAGCCCTTCTGTTTTAGGGCAGGCAAGAATAGTCACAGGGTCTGTGACAACGCAGGCCAGAACAGTTGGAAAATCTGCAAGAGCAGCCAAAGTAGTTTGAGGAGTCTGCAGTAGGGCAGGCTACAATGCCTGAGGGCTCTGTATCAAGGCACGCCAGAACAGCAGAAGGGAGCATGACTTTTGCCAGATACTGCCCATCTTTGTTTAACAGAGAGATCTAACACTTCCTTTAAATAAATGATCATTGATCAAAGAAAATTGGCAGAAAAGAATGACAGATGCCCTGCTATTCTGAAATCAAGAGAAAGAAAGACTTAAGTGGATCAAACAGTACTAAAATTAGAATCATAGAATAGTAAGAGTTGGAAGGGGCCTACAAGGCTATCAAGTCCAACCCCCTGCTCAATGCAGGAATCCACCTTAAAGCATTCCTGACAGATGGTTGTCCAGCTGCCTCTTGACTGCCTCTAGTGTGGGAGAGCCCACGGCCTCCCTAAGTCATTGGTTCCATTGTCATACTGCTCTAACAGTCAGGAAGTTTTTCCTGATGTTCAGCTGGAATCTGGCTTCCTGTAACTTGAGCCCATTATTCCATGTCCTGCATTCTGGGTTGATCGAGAAGAGATCCTGGTCCTCCTCTGTGCGACAACCTTTCAAGTATTTGAAGAGTGCTATCATGTCTCCCTTCAATCTTCTCTTCTCCAGGCTAAACATGCCCAGTTCTTTCAGTCTCTTCTCATAGGGTTTTGTTTCTAGACTCCTGATCATCCTCTTTGCCCTCCTCTGAACACACTCCAGCTTGTCTGCATCCTTCTTGAAGTGTGGTGCCCAGAACTGGATGCAATACTTAAGATGGGGCCTAACCAGTGCCAAATACAGGGGAACCAGTACCTCACACGATTTGAAAGTTATACTTCTATTAATGCACCCCAAAATAGCATTTGCTTTTTTTGCAGCCACATCACACTGTTGGCTCATAGTCAGTTTGTGATCTGCAACAATTCCAAGATCCTTCTTGCTTGTCATATTGCTGAGCCAAGTATCCCCCATCTTGTAACTGTGCATTTGGTTTCTTTTCCCTAGGTGTAGCACTTGGCATTTATCCCTATTAAATTTCATTCTGTTGTTTTCAGCCCAGTGCTCCAGTCTATCAAGATCACTTTGGAGTTTGTTTCTGTCTTCCAGGGTATTACCGATCCCACCCAATTTTGTATTGTCTGAAAATCTACCTACAAAAGTCACCATTGCCTTCTGACTGTCCCTTAATATTAATTTTCAACTGTACCTAAGTTTAGCATACATTTATTCTTCCCTGCCCTTGTTACCTCATCCAATGGTTGAAGTGAGGGGCAAGGGAAGAACCGGGGTGGTTTTAGATCATCCTGAAAAGAAGTGGGGAGGCATCCCACCACTTCTTGCCCCACTTTGGGAATTCCTTCCATGCTCTCTTGTTTACTCCATTGTCTAATATGGGCCTCCTCCACACGAGACGTTTAATGAGCCTTGAAGGCTCATTATAAATTTTACCTCCACACCAGCGGAGCGCAAAACGGGCGTACAGGCGCGTTATCTCCCCGATAATGCGCATTTTCGAATGCGCGTTAAATAGCAACTTTTATTTTTCTCCGGCCGTTAAAGTGCATTTTCGCCGTGTGAACAAGCGATTATGCGCATTAACGTCTTCTAAAGCGCTTTTTGGACATCAATTAATGCGCTTCGCCGCCTCTCGCCGCCTCCCGTGCAGAGGGATTAGGCGTAAATGCGCCTCCGCGAAAATGCGCATAATCCCCGAACCGGGCGCAAAAGCGCATCCTTGTGGAGGGGGCCTTAGACTGTGACACCCTTGGGAGCAGGACCTGGCCATTTTTTTTTTACTATAAAACTCTGTACAATGCCATGTACACTGAGAGTGGGTAGACTTCAGGCTTGCAGAACCTAATTTGTTATGTTTGTTTATTTTGCTAGAACCCCCGAGATATATCAATAATAGTTTGGTGAAGAAGACACACACTTAGAGCAGGAGTTAGAAACACGTGAAATAGGGCATTGTGTGAAGTGCAGCTTTGTGGCAGGAAATGACAACAAAAATGGGAGGGAGGGAGGGAAAGGACACCAACCACAGGAGGGAGGGAGGGAGGGAGGGAAAGGACAAGAACACGAGGGGAGGGAGGGAGGGAGGGAGGGAAAGAACAACCACCATGGGTGGGAGGGAGGGAAAGGACAACAACGTGAGGGGGAGGGAGGGAGGGAAAAGACAACAACACAAAGGGGAGGGAGGGAGGGAGGGAGGGAGGGAGGGAGGGAGGGAGGGAAAGGACAACAACCATGGGAGGGAGGGAGGGAAGGAAAGGACAACAACCATGGGAGGGAAGGAGGGAGGGAGGGAAAGGACAACCACCATGGGAGGGAGGGAGGGAGGGAGGGAGGGAGAGGACAACAACACGAGTGGGAGGGAGGGAGGGAAAGGACAACAACGTGAGGGGGAAGGAGAGAGGGAAAGGACAACAACACGAGGCGGAGGGAGGAAGGGAAAGGACAACACGAGGGGGAGGGAGGGAGGGAAGGAGGGAGGGAAAGGACAACAACACGAGGGGGAGGGAGGGAAAGGACAACAACATGAGGGGAAGGGAGGGAGGGAAGGAGGGGAAGTACAACAACCACAGGAGGGAGGGAGGGAAAGGACAACATCCAAGGGAGGAAGAGAGGGAGGGAGGGAGGGAAAGGACAACAATCATGGGAGGGAGGGAGGGAGGGAGGGAGGGAAAGGACAACAACACAAGGAGTAGAGAGGGAGGGAAAGGACAACAACACGAGAGGGAGGGAGGGAGGGAAAGGACAACAACGTGAGGGGGAAGGAGGGAGGGAAAGGACAACAACACAAGGGGAAGGGAGGGAGGGAAAGGACAACAACACCAGGGGAAGGGAGGGAGGGAAGGAAGGAGGGAGGGAAAGGACAACAACCACAGGAGGGAGGGAGGGAGGGAGGGAGGGAGGGAGGGAGGGAGGGAAAGGACAACAACAGGAGGGGGAGAGAGGGAGGGAAAGGACAACAACACGAGTGGGAGGGAGGGAGGGAAAGGACAACAACGTGAGGGGGAGGGAGGGAGGGAGGGAGGGAAAAGACACCAACACAAGGGGGAGGGATGGAGGGAGGGAAAGGACAACAACCATGGGAGGGAGGGAGGGAGGGAAGGAGGGAGGGAGGGAAAGGACAACAACACGAGGAGTAGAGAGGGAGGGAAAGGACAACAACACGAGTGGGAGGGAGGGAGGGAAAGGACAACAACAGGAGGGGGAGAGAGGGAGGGAAAGGACAACAACCACGGGAGGAAGGGAAGGAGGGAGGGAAGGAAGGAAAGGACAACAACCATGGGAGGGAGGGAAAGGACAACAACAAAAGGGGAAGGGAGGGAGGGAAAGGATAACAACCACGGGATGGAGGGAGGGAGGGAGGGAAAGGACAACAACCATGGAGGGAGGGAGGGAGGGAAAGGACAACAACACGAGGAGTAGAGAGGGAGGGAAAGGACAACAACACGAGTGGGAAGGAGGGAGGGAAAGGACAACAACAGTAGGGGGAGAGAGGGAGGGAAAGGACAACAACCACGGGAGGAAGGGAAGGAGGGAGGGAAGGAAGGAAAGGACAACAACCATGGGAGGGAGGGAAAGGACAACAACACAAGGGGAAGGGAGGGAGGGAGGGAAAGGATAACAACCACGGGATGGAGGGAGGGAGGGAGGGAAAGGACAACAACCATGGAGGGAGGGAGGGAGGGAGGGAGGGAGGGAGGGAGGGAGGGAGGGAGGGAGGGAAAGGACAACAACACGAGGAGTAGAGAGGGAGGGAAAGGACAACAACATGAGTGGGAGGGAGGGAGGGAAAGGACAACAACAGGAGGGGGAGAGAGGGAGGGAAAGGACAACAACCACGGGAGGAAGGGAAGGAGGGAGGGAAGGAAGGAAAGGACAACAACCATGGGAGGGAGGGAAAGGACAACAACACAAGGGGAAGGGAGGGAGGGAGGGAAATGATAACAACCACGGGATGGAGGGAGGGAGGGAGGGAAAGGACAACAACCATGGAGGGAGGGAGGGAGGGAGGGAGGGAGGGAGGGAAAGGACAACAACACGAGGAGTAGAGAGGGAGGGAAAGGACAACAACATGAGTGGGAGGGAGGGAGGGAAAGGACAACAACAGGAGGGGGAGAGAGGGAGGGAAAGGACAACAACCACGGGAGGAAGGGAAGGAGGGAGGGAAGGAAGGAAAGGACAACAACCATGGGAGGGAGGGAAAGGACAACAACACAAGGGGAAGGGAGGGAGGGAGGGAAATGATAACAACCACGGGATGGAGGGAGGGAGGGAGGGAAAGGACAACAACCATGGAGGGAGGGAGGGAGGGAGGGAAAGGACAACAACACGAGGAGTAGAGAGGGAGGGAAAGGACAACAACATGAGTGGGAGGGAGGGAGGGAAAGGACAACAACAGGAGGGGGAGAGAGGGAGGGAAAGGACAACAACCACGGGAGGAAGGGAAGGAGGGAGGGAAGGAAGGAAAGGACAACAACCATGGGAGGGAGGGAAAGGACAACAACACAAGGGGAAGGGAGGGAGGGAGGGAAATGATAACAACCACGGGATGGAGGGAGGGAGGGAGGGAAAGGACAACAACCATGGAGGGAGGGAGGGAGGGAGGGAAAGGACAACAACACGAGGAGTAGAGAGGGAGGGAAAGGACAACAACATGAGTGGGAGGGAGGGAGGGAAAGGACAACAACAGGAGGGAGAGAGAGGGAGGGAAAGGACAACAACCACGGGAGGAAGGGAAGGAGGGAGGGAAGGAAGGAAAGGACAACAACCATGGGAGGGAGGGAAAGGACAACAACACAAGGGGAAGGGAGGGAGGGAGGGAAATGCTAACAACCACGGGATGGAGGGACGGAGGGAGGGAAGGAAAGGACAACAACCGCAGACGAGAGGAGTGGAAACAATAGCACCGGACGAGAGGGAGGAAGGGAAACAACAACAAGCCCCCGCAGCTGTCTAGGCCAGGGAAGCAAGCCCGCCGCCATGGACCTTCTTTTTCTTCACTGAGCCATCCGGCTGTTCTTCGCTGCTGTTGCTGCTGGCTCCTCTGTCCTCAGTCCTCCTCTTTGGCCCTCCGTCCACTCCCTCCTCCTCCTCCTCCTCGTTCTCTGCCCTGTTTGCTGCTGCCGCTGCTGCTGCCCAGCCGCAGCCGCAGCCAGGGGGTCTTTTCCAGCAAGCCTGGCAAGATCATTTGCAATTGCCAAGTCTCACTGGAAGTCACCGCGGGAGCCCCTGTCCTGCTGGGTAAATGGGCCATTTTGGAGGAGGTGTCCAGAAATCAGCCGGCCAGACTGGGAATCCAGGATTCTTGCCCAGCTGGTCAGGGACATTTCTGAATTGTGTGGAAATCGGGAGATTCCCGGTTTTCCGGGACACATGGCAACCCTAAATGGCGCAGTCCATTCGATCACCCTTTTCTGCTCTCATTCTTCTGCAAGTGTAGAACAGGCGAGTTGAGAAGGGTGCAGGTTTAAAGAAATCTTTCTAATCACCTCAGCTTAGGCTGGTTAACTCCCACATGGTAATGATGTCCTATTTTATTGTTTTATTTTGCTCATCATTGCACATGAATGTTTCCATGATCACTTGAACAAGTGTTGAAACTGGATGCTGTTCAAGCGAAACCACTCCTCCTTTCAGAAGCTAATATCGATAATAACATCGTATTTACAAAATTACATAATAGCATCATCAACTTCTCAGAGCCCAATAAATTCAGCAGATCTTCACCACTTATTATCAATTGCATTCTTTTTTGTTCAGTGCTACTGGCTCCCTTATCAAACTTCAATCATGAAAAAAATTGTCCTCCTTTGGTTTCTTGCTGCCTACGTGGTATTCATGGCTGCACCAGGTAATACAGGGGAAGGATAATATAAAAGGGGATGGGGTTATGTGCCAGGGGGTTGTCTGGAACACATCTAGAATGATCAGTGCTGAAGAAATGACCAAAAAATGAAAGAGGTGACATCTGGGGCAGCTGAACAGATTGACAAGCAAGGTGCTGGCATTCTTTGACAAATGAAGGGAGGGAGGGAAAATTGCTGAGAAAATAGCAAGTTGAGGAGAGAATGCAGGATTCTGGGTCAGTGAATATAATTTAATACAATGATGTATAAAACAGAAGAATAAATTGCTGGTCAGACATGTTTCAACACATGTTGTAGTGTCTTCTTCAGTGACTATTACAAAAACTACATAGCCAAATGCTGCATAGCCAAGTCTTTTGGCCCTGGCTTGCTAATAGGAGCAACTTAAATTGTATTGCCAGTATCACTCCTACTCGTGAAATGTTAAGTGCTTCAGTCTCTCTACAGAAAGACAGAAATTTAGGCAATTCAAGAGAGACTGAAGCAGTTAACATTTCACGAGTAGGAATGATACTGGCAATACAATTTAGGTTGCTCCTATTAGAAAGCCCGGGCCAAAAGACTTGGCTATGCAGCATTTGGCTATGTAGTTTTTGTAATGGTCACTGAAGAAGACGCTACAACATTTGTTGAAACGCGTTTGACCAGCAATTTATTCTTCTGTTTTATACATCATTGTATTAAATTATATTCATATCACATGTTTTTACAATTTTGAATGTGTTATAATAGTATGCCTATTTTACTGAATTTTTTGTGTTAAATTATCATTCCTTAACTTTTTGTTGTTTGGATAGTAGTTTTTGGTTAAGGAGAAACGCCTATTGTTTCATTCTGGGTAAATGAAACAACTAAATCAAATGCTAAAAAGCATGCAACTGCACAGCATGAGAGTTGATGTGTGTGCATTAAAAATTAGTGTGCTATCAAGTAGGTGACTATGAAGTAACAGTTAGAAAAAATGCATGTATCATAACAACGTTGAAAATGGGAAATGGCAAGGCACCAATAATGGCGAATTTTAGGAATCCGGTTTTACTCCTGCTTCACCGTAAGACAGCTTCTTCGGAAAATCGCTAATTCATACATACGATTTCGTAGACTGGAAAGCAACATAATATGATATAAACCCCCAATTAAAGAGGGGTATCATAAATTACAGCTTCAAATGTTTCCACAGACTCACTCCCACTAATGAGCATGCGCTGTGGGAATGAAGAGAAGACAAATCTTTTAAGACATTTCTCTGCCACAAAACATCGGATTTGTTTTCTTGCAGGAAGATAAACTAAGAAACAAATACAGATTTTCAATGGCATGTTTAAACCAAGAACCATAACACTTTTTAAAGATTAGTTTGAACCTCAGATCCCGGGGAGAGGGGGGGGGGGCTTTCTTTCTTTTTTTACGATAAGCTTCAGTGGCAGTAAATTATCCTGGCAGGAGTGTTCATTTTGCCCTCAAGCTTTCTTTTATATTTGTATACCTCCCTTAAAGCCACATGCACCTGGAAACTCTATGTTATGCAAACAAATCCCCAAAAGCAATTATACATGCAATTACCTTCCACAAAATGACATGAATTGCAAGCTCATATTCAAACCCTTAGGCTGAACAGTCTCCAGTCTGAAGATCCTGGGTATATAACATAGAGTGTAGAAAGTTTATTTATTTATTTACTAGCTGATATGCCCGGCATTGCTCAGGTCTGTAAATGATGTTTATAACATTTATTTGATAAATAATAAATTTCTCTGCAACTTATTCATCTTTAGGTTGGTTGGGGTTTTTTTTAGTTTGGTTCAGTTACTAAATTGTTCTGTTAGAATAAGTGGGAAATTGTGTTAATAAGAACTGTATTTTAAATTAGAGCTTCGTGATAAACCACATTTTTTGTTTTACCTGAAATGCCTACACCTCCCATCATGCCTTGGCTGGAGCAGCCGTCTAAACTTCAAAAACAACCAGGACTCACAACACCCTTTCTACCAGCTAAAGAAGATCCAAACCAAGAATATGTTTTCAATATATACCCGACGTTGCCCAGATATCTGAATAACATATAGTAGGGAAGAGGATCTCAGCGGATGTGAGGAACTGTTGTATGCATGTGCTATGAAGAACACAGAATACTTTGTTGGCATAATTTACTGTATAATATCTACATTTAACAGGTTTTGACAGAGAGCCAGGATGGTCAAGGCCACTGGTGACTTGGGCCGTTTGTCTGACATACCTGTGCTCTGAAGACACACCATGGCAATTTTTTTATTTTTATCATTTTAGTTAAATTAATTTGTGTATAAATTAACCATCTGCACCACAGTAAGTGCATACATAAGAAAGTGAAAACACATATAATGATACAGCCAAACTGCATGTGGCTTGGATTGTGCTTAAATAGCATGCTTAAGATTGACCATACTCTTTCTTAACAAAAAGCAGCTGTGGGGACCCAGTTGTGATCAGGGCTGTGGCAGGGGAGATTTTAACTCCCCCACCCACCCATCCATGCTGTTTTCCTAATTCAAATTTCCCCAAAGCTGCTATTTGACCCAGGTAGTGTCATTAACAGCAAGCAGCACATGACCCTGGTTAATGGCCAACCCACCACCTTATGGTGCTAGTAATATTATGCCACTACTCTGGAATCACATAGAAGATAAAGCAATTTTCAATATCTCCTGCAGAAGAAATTTTATTTATGGAATGTCCTGAAGGAATAATAGCAATTTGTACTGGTCATGACCATGTCATAGTTTGGTGGCAGGAGAAGACTCTTGGGAGTTCCACCTAAGGCATGCTGGGAGTTTTTTATTAAATTCTTTAAAAATATTTAAAATCAAAAATTTCATGGTTTTAGATTTTTCTGGTACGTTGTACAGCCAGACCTATCAGCGTGCTAGATTCCAAGTTTCTACCTGGCGTTGCTCAGCCCCCCTAAAATATGTATGTGAGGTAATCATCTTAAAGTAGTAGGCCATTGCTAGGCCTGTGAGTTCACCTTTAAACAAATTAAATTCATTTCTTTTTTTCCTCACTCACCCTCATGTCAATCCTTCAAGGTAGGCCAGTCCTAGGCCTGTGAGGTAACTTTAAAACTAATTAAATTAGTTTCTTTCCCCCCTCTCTCTCACCCTCAACTCATGGCCAGGGCTGCCTTGAAGCTGTCACCATAATTTTCCTTGTCCCCACAGAAAACAAAAACCACAACTCTCAGCCACAACATGCCCAATGAGAGTCCTGCTGCTGAAGCTCATGGGAAGTGAAGTCTGGCTGAGCCAGTCCACATTACACTGTGCAATTGATGCCCATAGGTAGGCCTTGAGAGAGCTGGCTGACTGACTGATGGCTGGCTTAGTTGCCATTGGCAACAAGCCCATAGCTACAGCCTCCTTCTCACCTGCTCCCAATCGGGCCTAGCAACTGAGGCAGATGGCCCCAGACGCTCTCCCTTCAGGCCCAGGAAGGTGAGCCACTACCAGATAATGGCTGCCTAGGTCCCTGAATGACATGTTAATCTTTGAAAACCATCTAAGTTGTGGTGGGAGAGCGGGCCTTCTTAGTTGTGGCACCCTGCTTGTGGATTTCTTTTTCCCAGGCAGTCTGGCTTAGTGACTGCATTAATGGCTTTTAAGTGCCAAGTGAGGTTTTTTCATTATTATTTTCCACAGCCTTTTAACTTGAAGAGATTTTTTTATACTGCATTTTTTCCCCTGTCATAACTAAACCACAACATTCCAAGACAGATGCAAGAATTACTGAATCAAGTTTATGATTTTTATGTAAAAGCCTGACTAGGTCATTGAGACAGAAGAGTGAATGGAGGATTGACTGATATAGCTGAGGCTAGAATGGAATTAGTGGCAGTTGGAGAAAGTCAGGTAGGAGGAGAACAAAGACAGTTAGTGAGAGGTCAGGGAAGTGGGAGCTGAGTTCAGACTGAGAGATTTGCTCACCCATACTTTATTTTAAATCAGCCACTCTACATTTATTTTATTTATTTATTTATTGCATTTTTATACCGCCCTATAGCTGAAGCTATATCAGCATGCCTTTGGCAGCCCGCAAGTGCCTGCATCCTCTGAGAAATCCTCTTGTTGCCGATGCTGCTCCTTGATAGAGCGTCAAGAAGTAGCATCGCCAAGGAGGGACGGTAACGGCTATCAGTGGACGCACCCAGCTCCGGGCAATCCTGCTGGGACTGCCTTGGCCTGTGATTCTCACCCACTAAGTGGTACATCAGGAGCCTGTACTGAAGGTCCGGGCACTTCCCCCCCTTCGTTGAGCTGATTTCTGGGCATGCACAGAGTGCTTCCCTTTCCTCCCTCCCTCTTCAGGGTGAAAGCTGTGTGTGCACATCCCCAAGTTTCTGAGAAAACAGTGATATCAGGATGGGGTGCCTTTGAGCATGTCCAGAGTTCGGCCTCTCAAAGACACACTGTTGTATCTAGTTATGATTTTTAAAACCACACATGGCAGGTGGGAGGAGGCACCGCAAACTGATGCAGCCCCATTTATGTGGGTTGTTTCCTTTTATGTGGAATTGGGTTGACTGCTCGAGACTGGCCTTCGGAATCATAGGCCAGTAAGATTGGCCTCCCACCCAAGGCATGCTGGGAGTTCCACCCAAAGCATGCTGGGAGTTGTAGGCATAAACGTAGTTTTTTATTAAATTATTAAAAAATACTTAAAGCCCCAAAAATCATGTTTTTAGATTTTTTTTTCTGATCCATGTACACGAAGACCTGTCTGGGTGAACAGTATTAAGGCAGTACCATATGTGGAAGTTGGTAAACATTTCCGGACGTACATGACGCACACAGACTTTCTGCTTTATAGGCAGAGATTTATTGCATTTTTATACCGCCCAATAGCTGAAGCTCTCTGAGCGGTTTACAAAAATTAAAACCATAAAAATCATTCAAAATATCGATCAACAACAGTATAAAAACATAGCATATGAGAACACAAGCAGGATAAAACCAAAACAGATTTAAATACAGGTTTTCTGGAATACAAAATGCCTTATGTCCCGTCCGTGCTTCTCCTTCCATGCACAGACTCAGCATGTGGAGAGGATATGAAAACCAACTTCCACATGCCTGGAGGCACATCTATAAAGAGGAACCTGTGTACATACAGACGTATGTACATTGGCTCCCCTATAAATGCACTCTACCAATGTATAAACATTAGGTGGAGGGCCAGTAGGGCACCCAATCTCTGGGTGGGACTAGAGGCCATTGTCCCACTCACCTCTTCACACACACACACACACACATACACGCACACACAAGTTGACCCTACATACGATGGAGAAGGTATGAACAGGTCTTTAGTTAATCCTTTAGTTGCTAAACTGCTCCTTTGTATTAGTTGCAGGTTGCATTCAGGTGAGTAAGATTATGTGTGCAAAGTATACGGTATACTTTAAGTTATATTTTTTTAATTGAAAACATCGGAAAAGCAAAATGTGATCACCTCTTCCGAGGACTTCAAAAGCTGATTAAAGGACAAAATGAACGGCAAACAAAATAATATTTAAAAAAAAAATTCAGTCTAAAACTAAAGGGGACATCTGCAGATGCAACCTCCACATCTACTGGTCCATTCAGCATCCCCAACAATCTTTGTAGCCCCTATTTGTCCAAGACCCCCTCTACAAGAATTTGGTTTGACGCCTGGTTCTCCAATTATGCGCATCTTCTCAGAAGCACTTTATGGTAAATGACTGTACACAGGAGGTAATTGAGCGCACAACTGGTGGCCTTACCGGTTGCCTGAAATGCGCTTTAGAAGTAGTTAACGCGGAGAATCGCTTGTTCACATAGTCAAAATGCGCTTTAACGGCCACAGCAAAATAAAACTCGCTATTTAACGCGCATTCGATAATGCGCATAATCGGATAGATAACGCGCCTCAACTCCCGATTTGCGCTTCGCTCATGTAGAGGTAAAAATTTTAATGAGACTTGAAAGAGCTTTAAACCTCTCGTGTAGAGGCAGCCTAAATGAAGAAAGCAGATTACTCACCAATGTGTAGGGTTGTCACATGTCTCCGACTGGGTCAGTGAGGGCAGACGACACCCCCACATCCGGCACTCAGGGAACAAGTCGGATGTGCTCGGCTCCAGTGCAGATATGTGCCCGAGCACACACAAGCCCTCCACGAATGCTCAGCAACCACCCGCCCTGGCTTCACTCTCCACATGCCTGTGTTAATGGCAGCCGCCATTAACACAGCATGGGGAAGTGTGTGATTTCCAGAGGCGGCAGAAATGGCACATTTCCCCCTGTGGCATTAATGGTGGCCACCATTCACATGGAAGGGGGAAATGTGCAACTTCCAGGCCTCCAGAAATCATGCGTTTCCCCTTTGCGTTAATAAGGCCTTTAAAACCTTTACCCTTGCAGTAATAGGACCTTTAAGGCCCCCGTTGGTACATGGGAGGAAGAGCTCTGGAAATTGCACATTTCCTCTTTCCACACTAATGGCAGCTGCCATTAACAGGGGGGGTGGGGGAGGAAAGCCAGGACAGGAGGTTGCTGATGTGTAATGTCACCAGAAATATTCTACAGCTTGGGCCTAAGATTGCAAACTGGGGGCTGTGATGGCTCAAATGGATTTGTTTTGTTGTAGTTGTTGTTGTTATTGTTTTGCAGGGTTTGCTGCACTGACAAAACCAACGAATTCCTCACAATGTACAGAACTGAATGGTTCCTGTCGCTTCCTCATGTGTATCACACCTGATATAGCCCTGGGGGAATGTGGCTTTGCACGCCCTTGCTGCTTCCGGTAAGCTTGCCTCCTCAGTGGAGACTTTTGGTGACATTGGTGAACTCTCCAACAGGGGTTGTTGAACCTCCTTCAGCCCACCAACTAATTCCATTTTGCAGACGCTGTCAGGAGGGGGGCCCTTCCAGTGGTGGGTGGAGCCAAAGGAAAAGGGAGTGGAGCCAAATACTAAACAATAGCAACATATATTAAAGCTGCTGGAGCCCTGCCCTTTTTTGTATCTGGTCACTCTAGTATAGCTCCTGGAGCTTTAACTGTTGGGATGAAGAGGGAATTTCACCAGGTGCTTTATGCATACAAATGACACCTGTTGAAAAATCCCTTTTCTATTCAACTGTTAAAAATGCAGGACCCCTGTTCTCCTTCTCATATGGTCACCCTATCTTAACATCAGAAACTAAGCCTTACAAGAGGCATTTCCAGCCTTTGAGAATGGGGAAAAAGCTGGGGAAAAGCCAGGAAACTATCAATCAATTGACAGTCAGGGGAAAGGATGCAGCCATCTCGGGGAGGTGAGGAAGGAGACAAGCTGGATTTCACCCATGGGCCTGAGGTTCCTGCACCACCATGTTAAGAGCTCAAGGCCAAACTATACATTATTATTCTTATATAGGCTGACCACATGAAAAGGAGGACAGGGCTCCTGTATCTTTAACAGTTGTATTGAAAGGGGAATTTCAGCAGGTGTCATTTGTATGCAGTCAGCACCTGTAGATATTCCCCCTTCATCACAACAGTTAAAGCTGCAGGACCCCTGCCTGCTTTTGTATCTGGTCACTCTAATATAGCTCCTGCAGCTTTAACTGTTGTGATGAAGAGGGAATTTCACCAGGAACTAATTGCATACAAATGACACTGGCTGAAATTCCCTTTTCTCTACAACTGTTGAAGTTACATGAGCCCTGTCCTCCTTTTCATATGGTCAGCCTATTCTTATAATTTTCATTTATATACCACCCCATAGTTGAAGCTCTCTGGGCAGTTTACAAAGATTAAAAGACATGAGGTGGGAGACCCGCAATTAGGATTACCTGCGTTGTTGTTCTTGGGGTTGTTACTTCAAAGGAGCTCTGCGGAGCAGCTAATTTGGTCAGGGGAGTTGGGTTAGGAGATCCACACCGTCTAGGAGTACCTTGTATATGCTCAGTATATTTTATTTTCATTTATTCATTTCATTTCTATACTGCCCAATAGCTGAAGCTCTCTGAGCAGTTCAGTCCTGTAATATATCCTAGGGTGACCATATGGAAAGGAGGACAGGGCTCCTGTATCTTTAACAGTTGTACAGAAAAGGGAATTTCAGCAGGTGTTAGTTGCATGCATGCAGCACCTGGTGAATTCCCTCTTCATCTCAACAGTTAATGCTGCAGGAGCTATACTAAAGTGGCCAGATACAGAAGAGGGCAGGGCTCCTGCAGTTTTAACTATTGTGATGAAGAAGGAATTTCACCAGGTTCTGCATGCACACAAAGGACACCTGCTGAAATCCCCTTTTCTATACAACTGTTAAAGGTACAAGAGCTCTGTCCTCCTTTCCATATGGTCACCCTATCCAGTTGACAGATATTCCCCACCCTATGGTAGGCTGATCTAATCACTAATCACCTGCTAGGGCATGCAGGCCAAAACAGGCAAGATTATTCCCTGTGTTAATCTTCACCTAAATCCAATTAGATGTGACAGAATGGAATTTGGAACGTCTATACATTATGTGAAATCGCGATGCTTACCTGGGGTTGTTGTGCTCCCAGCTTCTTGGGCTTGATTGATGTGAGCTGATCACACAAGAGGAGAGGGCCAACAAGGAAGAAGATCCTGCAGTTTCCCCTGGGGTTCTTTTAAAGGGTTGAATCGAGGGAGCACCTCCCTCCCTCCTGACATGTGTGCAAAGGAGAACAGGGGAAGTCTTGTTTTCGTAAGTGAATTTGTGCTGTACCGTTTCCTTGCCGCCCCCAGGAAAACCAGGACTTACTCCTGAGTAAATGTCAGATTGAGCTGTGAATCTGCAACCCTAGACACCCTTACTTGGGAGTAAGCCCCATTGAACACAATGGGATTTACGTCTGAGTAGACATAACATTGGACTGCAAGTTTGTAACCGTTGGCACTTGGGAGTAAGCCCCACTGAACTTAAAGGGGTGCTCATGGTGGGTGGGGGTTGCATGGAAGCATTTTACCATCTTCTCCCTCCAATCACAGACACAGGAAATCCTTCTTCTGCAAGTTCATAGTGCAATGCTGGCTTTATATATTGCCAATTTCATGGCATTAGGGTTTATTCCAGTTTATCTCTGATCTTTTTTTAAAATGGAATGGGGGGGGGGGGGGAGAGCACCAGGAGGTGTCCTGGCTGTTGCCATCATCAAAAGGACCCATGAATATCTATGAGTGGCCAGTCACCAGAGTGCATTATTCTGTTCATATGAAGAAGCCCCAAGTAAGCTCATCTGATGAAATTCAGGATGAGAGCGGCTGCCATCTCTTCAAGGAAATCTAACCAGAGCGTAAGCCCCATTTACTCTTCCCGCACCAAATCAGAACAGCAGGCATCTCTGGCTGCTGGCTGGTTCAAAGTGCAGTATCGGCTGCATTTCATGCGGACCATGCATGTGCCATCCCCACTGTGCATCTAGGAACTGTAGGATATTTGTTTTTATTTATTTATTACATTTCTATACTGCCCAATAGCCGAAGCTCTCTGGACGGTTCGCCAAACTTAAAACCTTAAAGTACAACTTAAAGTATAAAACTTAAACCACAATATAAAGGTACAACCAGAATAAAACTGAGCAGCAATGCGGAGATTTGAATTACAGTTTTAAAACAGCAAAGTTAAAAGACTAGAATGGTAAAATGTTGAAGTATTGGGAAAATAAAAAGGTCTTCACCTGATGTCAGAAAGAGTATAGCATGGATTTCAGGTGAATCTCTCTAGCAGCATCTGTGTCTACTGGCTGGGTATAATTATTGTGATGCATGGAAGGATATTCTACCATTGATTGGTGCAGGGTTAAGGGCTGTTACACAGAATCAGATGGCCAAATTCTAGACTATACCAGTTCAGCAAAAGGATACACTCTCAGAGATCATGCTTTTTAGAGACAAATGTAACCAAAAGTCTTGATTATTGTTGTTCTTTTATGCAGATTTTAATGAACTATGGATTACGGAAATGTACCTCAGAGACAACACCACCAGTGCTACAGTAACTAAGAGCCGATCTACACACTAGCTTTATAACGTTTTATAAGGGTTACGAAAACTCTGGGCCACATGACGCACTCCCTTGAATGTTGTATACTCGAGATTTTTTAAAACTCACTTCAGCTATATAAAACGGTTTTTTACTTTTAATAAATCATTTTAAGTAAAATAATGTGTCCTTCTTTACCGTTTGTGATCTGTGGGGGCAGTGCTTCGTTTACCAGCGCCCAAATGGTTAGCCGTTGATTGGTGGGGAAGAAAGAGGGGCTAAGGAGGAAGTGGGCGAGTGAACTACAGTGCCCACAATGACTTGCCCTAAACTCATTGTAAAAACGAAAGAGAAAGAGACGGACAGAAAGGTGTGTGAATCTGCACACACCGCTTTAAAGACTGAAGAATTTTTCTCCTGTAACGTTAGTACTCCTTAATGTGGCCTAAGACATTTTGGAACGCACCTATTTGGAACGTTTTAAAATACTATTTTAAACGTTCCAAGGTACTGTGTAGATAGGCTCTATTCGAATCCAACAAAGCTTCCATTCATAGAAGATCCTGCTGGAAAAGAGATTCATAGAGGTTATAAGACACAATATTTGTTTTTGTATCTGAATATTAATAACTGTTTGAATAAAGTACAGCCATCTTTGTAAATGTCAGGCCTACTAGAACTGGGATCAAGTTTCCACACTGAGATCATCAAACAAATGAAACTTACTACATGCAAATATGGATGAACAAAACTGTCTAATTTGGATTCCCTCAGTTACTCGGTTTTCCAATCTTAATTTCTGTTTGTCTCAAAAACAGAGGGTTTTTTTTAAAAGCATGAAAATGTGTACACATTTTGTACATGTTGCCAAATATACAGATTTTCCAAGCTATTTTCCTGAATATAATGCATGGTGAAGGTTAATTTCACTAATATATACATTTTGTGTGCGCTTTTCCTCTGTAAAATAAACGCATGTGCATTCAAACTGCATGTGAGATGTGATGTAACTGTATCTGAGAGCTACTGTTTCCTTCCATGTATAAAATGTGTATTTGCCCCATTCAGAAGACACCTTAAACTATGGCTTTAACCACAGTGGTTAAGCCAGAAAACCGGGCCGTGTTCAGAAGACACCTTAAACCATGGTGGTATATAAATGCAAAGAAGAAGAAGAAGAAGAAGAAGAAGAAGAAGAAGAAGAAGAAGAAGAGTCTTCTGAATGGGGCCATTGTGGGATGTGGCTCTGAGACAGAGTCCTAATCTACACCAAGCAGGGTATTGCACTATGAAAGCGGTATATGGTATGTGCCAATGGGCACCAACAGTAGTCAATGCACTTCAATACCTCTATAAAGCAGTAGTGTGGGAAGCATGTCTTCATAACCACTGAACATGATGCTACACAAGCATAGTTTCCTAGGAAAAAGGATATTGTGGAAAATATATAGATCATGCCACCTGCCCACGTTTCCAGTCCCAGTGCCATGTCAACCTATGATCAAATCTACATGTCAGATTATCTTTTGCCCCATTTGAAATGGCAAAAGGAAGAAGAAATGCTTTTGATTGGTTCAAAACCACCAAATTAATCTTCATTGCTTCAAATACTGAACTTGTTTAGCAGCAAAATGACACTATCCAAAAACAAGGCAGGATTCTCTGCATGCTTGGAGAATCTCTCAGTTGTATACAGGTATAATTTACAAACTTATGATGGAAAAATTAGCAATTTAAAAACAATACCTGAAATAATTTTATTTTTATTATATTTTATTTATTAAAATATTTTTCTCCCACCCTATTATCACTGGGATCTCAGGGTGGCGTACAGACAAAATCAGAACAATATAAACAAAAATAATTTACACAGCTAAAAATGTATTAAATCATTAACCAATTAAAACTGTTAGAAATTTTTTAAAAGCAATAAAACAATTAAAAGTATGTGTAACCATGGAGTATTTAGCCCTCAAAGGCTTTGATAAAAAGCCATATTTTTGCTTGGCGCTGAAATGAAGCTGGTGCCAGTGCCAGTCGGGCCTCCAAGGAGAGGGTATTCCACAACCGGGGTGCCACAATGGGAAAGCCCTCTCCTGTATCCCACCATACTGTATGTCTCGTGTTGGTGGGATGCAGAGAAGAGCTCCTCCACCAGATCTCAAATCTCAGGCAGGCATATATAGGGAGAGGCGCTCCCTCAAGTACCGAGGCCCCACGCTGTTTAGGGCTTTAAATACCATTGCCAACACTTTGAATTCCAACCAGAAGCGTATAGGCAGCCAATGCAATTCTTTTAAGACTGACGTGATGTGGTCTTTATAGGATGTTCCGGTGAGCAGTCTAGCTGCTGTGTTTTGCACCACCTGCAACTTCCGAGTCGTCTTCAAGGGCAGCCCCACGTAAAGTGCATTGCAGTAGTCTAATCAGGAAGTTACCAGGGCATGGACTACTGTGGCTAGGTTGTCTAAATAATCTGATAGGGATCTATGCTTAGTGGCTTCTAGGACTTATGGAGTGCTGGAACACACACACACACACACACACCCCTTTCTCCTGCTCCAAAGGAAAAGAAAATGCCCCCAGCCTCAAAAGCAAATGAAAGGTTTTCTCTCTCTTGACCCCAGATTCAGCCACTCCATTCCCCCACCTGATACTCCAAATTCCTCGTTTGACATCACAAAACGATGCTTGTGGGAAGGTGCTATTTGTGTGTGTGAATGAGAGAAGGGGCTATGAAGGAAGAGAAAATGAACAAGGAAGGGGAAATAGTGAAAGAAGGAACAAGGCTAGGAGGGGGAGAAACGGCAAATTAAAGAGGTGGGGAGAGAGAGAAATAACGCAGCTAAATGCTGGGAGTATGGGAGAAATAGCAAGGCAAAGCCGTGTGATCGCCTACCTGTACTGTTGTTCCAACAAGATCAGCATGAAAAGAAAGTAAACAATACTCTTGGCTTCCCTAAGCAGCTTGAAGATCAAGACAGATACTTACAAAGTTGGACGTTCTGGATAGTTCCTGAAAATAAGAGGGACACCATAAGAAAACGTCCCTAGTTTTTAATTCCATGCGAGGGACACCATAAGAAAACGTCCCTAATTTTTAATTCCATGCAAGTATAACATACACCTGTGTGGGTTCTATGGAGCTTAATTAGAATAAACTTGCAACAAAAATTAATAACTTGAACAAAATATGTCTTTAGTGAACATTCATTTACCCCCCCAAAAAAACACCATGCGACAATTTGCCCTTCTATGTCCATACAACAACAACCACAAAAATAGAGATCTCTTGCTTGAAGCCCAGTCCTCTGTGGTTCTGTATTTCCAAGCGCTGAATATTTTGGAAGTCCTTTGTGTAGAGTACTGAAATTAAGGTGCGTCTTACAATCGATGGCATCTTAGAATCAAAGAAATATGGTAGTTCAAAGTACTAGCCCTGCAATAATATAATTAGAACAAAAAAAATGATTCCCCGCCCCTTAAAATTCAACTGTACAAATTAACAGTTCTATTTACCTTATGCAACAAGAGCCTATAATTAAACAGAAATCTTCCAAATTCAGCTTCCATCAGAACCAACAAACTCTCCTTTTTTGGTTCTCTAGCCCTCCCTCTGAGTGAGGACTTCACCCAAGGGACCAAACCATTTGCTCCATAGGGGTTACACAAGCAGGGAATTGGGGCGGTCTGCCCCACTAATCATTATGGAGGAGGGAGATTTCTAACTAATGGGAGGAGATTTCCCCATTGTCTTCTCCACCCTGACGCACCTTTTTGGCAGAGCTTTAATGGGATCAGCAGGTATGTCACTGATAAACAGATAGTCCCAGAGACAGACCAGGATTTATTTACCCCAGTGAGTGCAAAAGCTTAGTGAATATTTTTTGTTATATATGACAGAAGTGTCTGAGAAAAGTGAATCTTACAAAATTCCAGTGGTGGGTGGCTGTATGATGATGTCATCAATATGGCTGCCACGCTATTATGTAGTTGCCACGTTTAAATTTGCATAACTTCTCACCCATTTATGCTACAGAGATTAAATATTTTCTGAAATGTTTCAAACTGAATGACAAATACTTTTTGTAATTGCACATTTTCGTTAACTCCATTAGTTTTTGAGATAATTTCATTTGAACATATAAAATCAGTGTTCCCATTGGATATGTGTGACGTTTAACCAGGATTTACTAAAAAAAAAACTATAGAGTTTTTATTTTGTAAATTGTAAATTTTTGCTGAAGATTTTAAAAACATTTGTTAAAAACAATTCAACCTAATAAATAGTCTTTTTATATATCATCATACTCGTCCTGTTTGAATATGCGTAAAGAACATTTGAACATGTTCAACTGTAAAAATCACAATTGAACATGTTCAAAATGATCTGTGCATCAGATCGAGAAATATTTAGGGTGGATACTTTTGAAATGAAAGCCCTGTATGATAAACTGTAAAATCATACGATCCTGAGAAAGTGAACGTATAACGAGATATCACTCATAATTCCCTAAGTATTGGGGTAAACCCCATGTTATTATACATTTTCTTAATCCTCATTAAAAAAGCAACTTTTTTGTTCTTGAATATTCTTTCAAAGTTGTATAGTTTTTGAGTAAATCATGGTTAAACGTTACACACTACCAATGGGAACACTGATTTTATACGTTCAAATGAAATTATCTCAAAAACTAATGGAGTTAACAAAATATGTGCAATTACTGATATTGTGAATGATGGCAGCGAACTTGAGTGAAGAACAAAGAAAGTGGATTCTAAAGCAGTACTAGAAGACTGAAAATGCCGAGCGGGTGCGCACAGCGTGGCAAGAAGCAGCTGACACTCCTCCACCAACACGTCTGACAATTTATCGCCTTAGAGATAAATTTGAAGCAACAGGTGCAGTGGCTAATGCACCAAAATCTGGACGTCCTAGGACGTCTATGGCAGAGGAAAATGAGATGAGAGTCGCTCTGACATTTGTGAATATTTGTGAACAGTCCCAAAAAGTCCACACGACGTGCATCTAAGCAGCTATCCATACCTAGAACGTCCTTGCAACGGAATTGAAGCCGTACCGTCCAAGACTGTTACATGGTCTTCTGGAGGACGACCCAGACCGTCGGTTGCAATTCTGTGAGATGACACGTAACCAAATCTCTAACGAACCAGACCTTCTTGATAAGATCATCTGGTCAGCTGAGGCTTCTTTCAAGTTGTCAGGCCACGTGAACAGGCATAACTGTGTGTATTGGGCAGATGAAACTCCTCATTTGACTATCACATCTCAACTGAACCAGCCAGGCGTCACAGTGTGGGGTGCACTGTCCAACAAAGGTGTTGTAGGACCAGTTTTCTTCCATACAACTGTGGATAGTAACAATTACCTAAACACGTTACGCGACGTGGTAGTGCCACAACTCAGAACCAGGGTTAACTTTGCCAAACTGTTCTTCCAACAAGATGGGGCACCTCCTCATTATGTTTCTTCAGTAAGGGACTATCTTGACAACACCTTCCCACAGCATTGGATCGGACGACGTGGCAGCATTGAATGGCCGCCACGTTCACCCGACTTAACACCAATGGACTTCTTTTTGGGGGGCGTAGTAAAGAATACGGTTTTTGAGAGGAATTCCCAGACAGTGAATGAATTAAAAGAGTTCATCTCAGAAGCATTGATGGGCATTGATGCAGACCGGAATTTGTGTCGTACTGTGTGTCACAGTGTTCTGAACAGGTTCGAGGAATGTTGCAACGTTGATGGAATACATTCCAAGCACTTATGAGATTAAACAGTGTTAAACAAATGTAAATGTAATAAACAATGTAATAAAATGCAAATAAACTATACTGTATACCTACTTTTGGGCCACTTGGTATACACACACACACACACACACACACACATATATATATTTTAAACTATTGTTCTATGCTTCTATACCCCAGTTCCTTGTTTCTACATCAGACTTCCTGGGCAGCACCCAATGCCATAAAGATGCATCCAGTTCTCCAACTAAGCTCTGTCTCTCCATCTGCAGATTTCTCAGTCCACTCTGGCACCAAACCAGCAGGTTCTTCAGAACTTCTTCATTCCATATTTGGAGATAGAGAGGTAACCCCACTCACACAACAGTCAAAAGAACATAAGAGCCATGCTGGATCAGACCAAGCGTCCATCTAGTTCAGCGTTCTGTTCACACAGTGGCCAACCACCTGTCACCAGGAACCCAGAAGCAGGACATGAGTCCACAACACCTTCCTGCCCATGTTCCCCAGCAACTGGTGTATACTGGAGGTAGCATATAGGCATCGGGACTAATAGCCACTGATAGCCTTTTCCTCCGGGGATTTGTCTAATCCCCTTTTAAAACAATCCAAACTGGTGCCATCACCACATTTTGTGGTAGCGAATTCGAGAGTTTGCCTATGTGCTGTGTGATAAAGTTCAGAGCCTAGGCTACGAAAAGGCAAAAGCCGAGATAGCACAGCAAATCCGAGATGTCGATTTCCAAAATCACTTAAGCCAAATAATACTGTATCTGGCTATCAGAGAAAATAGTAGACCACTCATACCTGCTAAACTTAGAAGAGCTTTTACTTTGGCCAAATTCAATGTTTTGCCATCCGCTCTGTTGGAGGGCAGATTCCAAAAAATTCCTCACAGAGAACGAGTATGCCCATGTAGGAAGGGGGCAATCGAAACAGTAGGTCATGTTCTACTACACTGCAATATATATAAAGATCTTAGATCTCTTCTTATTGCCCCGCTTATAGTAAAACTCCCGGGCAGGCCGGACAAATTTTATGCAGAATATTTATTGTCTGACTTAGATGATCCAGTCACACTAAAAGTGGCCAGATTTTGTGTAGCAGCCATCTCCCGTCACAGGGAGGTGACTGGTAAACATGAAAGAATGAACAACTAGCATGCATTATTATATAGTTATAACCAAATGATACTGTATACATGTAACACAGTTATAATATATGAGTTACCATTTCCCTATGGGTTGATGACTTGTCTATGTATTCAATTATTAAATGTTTTTATATTATCAGGAGGGTTAATTGAAAATTTAATGTGTAAATATGTTTTTATATTATGATGTTTTATACTTGCTGGTTTTGTTGACCGAAATAAAATTTATTATTATTATTATGCTGTGTGATAAAGTCCTTCCTTTTATCTGTCCAGAATTTCCCACTAATCAGCTTTCGTAGGATGACCCCGTTGAGTTCTAGGGTTAGGAGAGAAGGAGAAACTTATTAATTAGAAAATACTATTAGACATGGAAGGGAAAGCATAGATGACCCTATAAAATAGGGTGGCCATGTACTGTTAGGGTGAGTATTCATGCATCTCAAAAAAAGGGGGGGGGGGAATGAATCCCCAAAGTAGAATACAAAGAGGACCCAAATTTGCATAACATTTGCATATGAAATATTAGTGTATAGGTGCAACTTTAGAAATAATAGTTATTATTTAAACAGAAATGCAAGATGTCTCCCCAGAGTGAAGAAGGCTGGCTAGGCATTATTATTATTATTATTATTTATTTCATTTCTAACCCGCCTCTCCATCTAGATCGAGGCGGGGAACAACACCAAATATAAATATAAAACAATAAAATAGATAAACCGTTAAAACAGATAAAAACAAATACATTATTAAAAACATCTTAAAATTAAACTGGATAGGCCTGTTTGGTCTGCTGATCAGGTGCTGAGGAGCAACTTCAAGGCCCCTGCTCTCTGCTTCTAATGACCTTTTTTTTTTTTTTACTTTATTCTAAACTTAGACTGGATAGCTCCTGCAATAAAAGACACCTTGAACTATAGGATTGTCCCCTGCCTGGTCTCCAACATAGAGGACTGTCCTCTGTAAAGTGGGACACCTGGCCTCAATGTGAAGGACTGCCAGAAGGCAATTATCTGTTTCAAGGACTGTTCTGTAAAGTCCCAGTTTAAAAAAAATGAACCCTATGAACTATTATCCATCACCTGGGAACAAACTGAATACATAGGCACACAGGTGACCTGATCACAGTCTTCCACACTATATTGAGATATACTGTATTTCCATTAAAATTCCTGATAATTATTTCTTATTTGCAGCTAAGCATACAAATTAGCATATGTAAATTTTATTTTTTAAAAAGCACTGTCCTCTCTTACTAGCCATGGCCCACTTATGTTAACATTTTGCATTCGTACTCTGGGCTCCTTGAAGGAGTTTTAACTGTTGTGATGAAGAGGGAACATCACCAGGTGCTACATGCATACAAATGACACCTGGTGAGATTCCCCTTTCCATACAAGTCTTAAAGATAAAGGAGGCCTGTCCTCCTTTTCATATGGTCATCCTAGCCCAGATGTGCATTTGGGAGCTTTTACTTCTACTGTATATTTTGTATGGTGATAGTGTTCTTGTTGCAACCCGCTTTCGATCAGGTTGTGACCCATTAGTAGTCCAGATCCACTGTTTGAAAACCAATAGTCTAGGCCACAATGCCAGTTGATGTGCCAGACCCAAAAGCCTTGCAAAAGGCCCTCATGAACTTAACATCCACACATTGCCCCAGAATGTTCTGCAATGCACTGGAAAGCCACAGCAGATGGGCAGGGGTTCCTTATTGTGGGGACGCTCCGTTGACATTGGAGAGTTTGGCAACCAGTGGAACAAAGAGAAGTTTAGGGTTCAAAGGCCTGGGTTGTTGAGGAGCAAGAGGAAGTAGAAGATGAGGAAACTTGTGGAAGCCAACCACATGGCCTCAACTGAATTTGGATTCAGTAACTACAGTTGAGCGACCAATATGAACCAGCAAACCTAGTGCCCACTGATGTAATATGTGTGTGTGTGTGTGTGTGTGCTAATAAAATAAGAATGTAAGAATAGTCTTGCTGGATCACACTAAAGATCCACATTGTGTAGCATCTTATTGGAGCCACAGTTGTGGCTCTAATAGATAAGGCAATCAGTAAAATACAAGTTCCATAAGATTAAATGGGAATCAGGGGGTGGGTTGTTCTAACCTTACTAAAATCAAAAGGGTGTCACCAACCTTCCTGGAAATTTCAGGAAGATTGGTTAAAGATTGAAGGAGAAAGGGCAGTTAACCGGGGGGGGGGGGGTGATTTGGTCATCCAGAATATCTCTGAAAATGTGTTGGTAACCGTATGTGCTCATCATTTCTAAAAACACGATAGGCTCCATATTTAAATTATTGCTGTCCTCCTTTTCATGTGGTCACCCTAATCTGGGCTAAAGATTGGTCCCAGGTCTGTAAAGGTTGGAGACTACGACAATACAGAACTAGACAGATCCAAGGTAAGACGGTGGCCTGTCTTCCATTTCAAAAGTTGCTGTGCGGTTCAGTTAAGCATGGGGAACAAACGGACAAAGGCCTCCACAGACTTGCCAGCTCTGGGTACTGAGAACTGCCCCAGATCATTCAGGAATCACTCCATAAGACTCCGGGGGCAGGCCCTCTTCATGGGTCCCTGCACCTCTGCAGGGAGGGACTGGCACCATTAAACCAAATTTCACCAGGAAGTGGTCTAACTATGACAATGGGGTAAATTATATCCCCCTCTATTTCCATACCACCCCCTTCATGAAGCCCTGAGGCAAAGAGCAAGTCAAGAGTATATACCCTGCCTACATATTGAGCCGGTGACAAACTGAGACAGCCCTATGGTTGTCTTGGAGGATATGAAATCCCAAGCTGGTCCTCTTAAGGCAGCCTCAGCGTGAATGTTGAAATCTCTCTGGACCAGGTTCCTAGGAGACTGCCACATAGGGGTGATTTTTCAGTGGGGACAGAGCTGGGGAAGGAAGGATTAATTTTCCATTTCACGTGTACTGCAGAACTTCTCCCAAAAAATCCCCCTCCCATGCAACAATGAGCATCTTATAAAATGTCCCACTGGTACCGAAGGAAAGCATTTTTAAAAGACGAATCGCCACACAGGGGTGGGGGGGGTACACAGCTGCAAAGGATTGCCCTCCCTGTGTGCCTCCCATGAAAATCACCTTCTGTGTGCAGCAATTATGCATTTTATACAAAGCTTCCATGGATATCAATGGGAACTTTTTTCAAAGCCTTATTATTGCTGGGGAGGGGGGAAAGGGAGAGAAAGAGAGAGAAGGGTAAGGGGATGCCTTCATTCTTCAACCACCGTGGTGTTTCTTGGGTGCGAGTCTCATCCAGCTGAATTTCAACAGCTCAATGTGTCACAATCCCCAGAATACTATAAATATGAGAAATCACTCGCCACCTTGCAGGTTTGGAGTCCCATTTCTCCAGTGCTCCTGAAAGTCCAGCATTTCACCATGGCGAAGATTCTCGTTCTGCTCGTTGTGTTCTCATTTGCCCTCTTGATCACTCCAGGTAGGAGAAAGCCATATGTTACGTATGTCGGGCTTCTTTAAACGAGCGATTTGTAGCACACTTGTGACTCGCCACTCATGGAGTCAGAGGGTCGTTTTGACCACGATGTGAGCCTCCTGCGTGTCTCCCGCTCCTTCCTTTGAGGTCCCTTGACTATTCCGTTTAAAAATAAACCTTTGGAACATAGCGATAAGGAGAAAGTTGACGCAGAGGTTAAGAGTCCATAGAGGGGGGAAAAGAAAAGAAATACCTTTAGAATAGATTGGCAAGCATATATAGACTACATGAAAAAGAAACCGAACAGAAAAACCATACAGAAATCTATGTGACTCATGAAAAGGAAAAGTATTGAAAATCGACTTAATATACTAATAGAGAAAAGAGATAGAAATATTATAGAAACAATTCAAGGGAGGGAAGGGGTTGAGGGAGGATGTTGGGTTTAGGATATCGGTTATTAGGGATGTGCACTGGATCGGACCCGATCCACGATCCGAGTCCGGTCCAGTGGGAAATCGGATAAATTATCCGATTTCCGATCCCGCAGCTGGATCGGCCGATCCAATCCGAACCGGTCCGAAAAGGCTCCGAACCGGTTCGGAGGATCGGCGGATCGGCGGGCGCCCACTGGCGCCCACCGCCGCTTCCATTGGCGGGCGCCAGCGGGCGCCTGCCGATGAAAGTGGACAGCGGGGGGGAGGGAGGAGGGGGGCGCTTACCTTCTCGGCCCGTCCGCTCCCGTCCGGCACTAGCAGCTACTCCCAGCGGGCTCCGCGGCCTGCTCTAGGGTGGCGCGCCGGGTGATGTCATCACCCGGCACGCTACTCTAGAGCAGGCCGCGGAGCCTGCTGGTGGTAGCCGCCGGCCCCGGACGGGAGCGGACGGGCCGAGAAGGTAAGGAGGGGGTGCGTGGAGGGGAGGAGAGGGCGCGCGGAGGGGGGAGGGGGGCCCTTACCTTCCCGGCCCGGCGGCTCCCGTCCGGCGCCGGCGCCTACTACTCCCAGCAGGCTCCGCGGCCTGCTCTAGGGTGGCGCGCCGGGTGATGTCATCACCCGGCGCGCTACTCTAGAGCAGGCCGCGGAGCCTGCTGGAAGTAGTAGGCGCCGGCGCCGGACGGGAGCCGCCGGGCCGGGAAGGTAAGGAGGGGGTGCGTGGAGGGGAGGAGGGGGCGCGCGGAGGGGGGAGGGGGGCCCTTACCTTCCCGGCCCGGCGGCTCCCGTCCGGCGCCGGCGCCTACTACTCCCAGCAGGCTCCGCGGCCTGCTCTAGGGTGGCGCGCCGGGTGATGTCATCACCCGGCGCGCTACTCTAGAGCAGGCCACGGAGCCTGCTGGAAGTAGTAGGCGCCGGCGCCGGACGGGAGCCGCCGGGCCGGGAAGGTAAGGAGGGGGTGCGTGGAGGGGAGGAGGGGGCACGCGGAGGGGGGAGGGGGGCCCTTACCTTCCCGGCCCGGCGGCTCCCGTCCGGCACCGGCGCCTACTACTCCCAGCAGGCTCCGCGGCCTGCTCTAGGGTGGCGCGCCGGGTGATGTCATCACCCGGCGCGCTACTCTAGAGCAGGCCGCGGAGCCTGCTGGAAGTAGTAGGCGCCGGCGCCGGACGGGAGCCGCCGGGCCGGGAAGGTAAGGAGGGGGTGCGTGGAGGGGAGGAGGGGGCGCGCGGAGGGGGGAGGGGGGCCCTTACCTTCCCGGCCCGGCGGCTCCCGTCCGGCGCCGGCGCCTACTACTCCCAGCAGGCTCCGCGGCCTGCTCTAGGGTGGCGCGCCGGGTGATGTCATCACCCGGCGCGCTACTCTAGAGCAGGCCGCGGAGCCTGCTGGAAGTAGTAGGCGCCGGCGCCGGACGGGAGCCGCCGGGCCGGGAAGGTAAGGAGGGGGTGCGTGGAGGGGAGGAGGGGGCGCGCGGAGGGGGGAGGGGGGCCCTTACCTTCCTGGCCCGGCGGCTCCCGTTCGGCGCCGGCGCCTACTACTACCAGCAGGCTCCGCGGCCTGCTCTAGGGTGGCGCGCCGGGTGATGTCATCACCCGGCGCGCTACTCGAGAGTAGGCCGCGGAGCCCGCTGGTAGTAGCCGCCGGCGCCGGACGGGAGCGGACGGGCCGAGAAGGTAAGCAGTGGCGGGGAAGGGGGCTTACCCCCCCCGGAGCCGTCCGCTTCTATCCGCTGGCGCCCGCGGGCGCCAGCGGATGGAAGCGGGCGGCCCCAGGGGGGGTAGGGAGCGCGGGGGAGGGGGCTTACCTGCCGGGGCCGTCCACAGCGGACGGCCCCGGGGGGGGAGGGAGTTAGGCCCCCCCTCACCCACCCGCCGCCATTTTTTTCTCATAGACTTGCATTGCAATGCAAGTCTATGGGGAAAAAAATGGCGGCCGATCCAAAAATTAACGATTTTTGGGTCGGGATCGGACTCGATCCGGTCCGGGGGGCCTCCGATTTTGTCCGAACCGGTCCGGGACAAAATTGGAGGTCCCGATCCGGGTCCCGATCCGATCCGGGGGGTCCGTGCACACCCCTATCGGTTATTGTAGGTGTTTTTGTTATTATTGCTGTTGTCATCGTCTTGTTCTTTTGATGTTTGTTTTGGTATGAAAATTTAATAAAAACCTATTTACAAATAAATAAATAAACCTCGGGAAAACCTGATCCTTCTGGAATATGTCGGGATTTCCTGCTGTGTGCCGCTTCCAGACTGTGGAATGGCCTGCCGGAGGAGCTTCGACAAATTAGCAGTCTTCTTGAATGTAAGAGAGCTGTGAAGACTGATCTCTTCCGGCAGGCCTACCCAGTTGAATTTTAAGATATTTTTAATAACGTATTAGTTTTATTTGTTTTAATGTTTTATATATTTTATGGTCTTTGTATTTATATTTATTGTTGTTCTCCACCTCGATCCAGAGGGAGAGGCAGGTTAGAAATAAATAGATAAAATTATTATTATTATTATTATTATTATTATTATTACAAAACTCCCACTAGAAGACACTTTCCCATTGAACTATATGAGTTGGGAAGTTTTAAATTACTGGCTATGGGTTTGCTGCTCTCTTCCCATGTAATTCAGCTCATTCCAAATGCGGAAGAGAAGCAGGAAGCAGAGCAATGATAAGCAAACACATTTTCCCTTTAAACTAAAGGGCTTCTTTGTTTGCCACGTAATGCTAGTAATAGAAGGAGCATTTTTCAGATTTTTGCATATTGTAAGTCCCAAGACTCTCATCAAACACACGCTGTGACTTCAGCATCAAATCTGGTCTTCATCATCCCTTACTTCCACTCCACCCCAAAGAAACTTGCTTTTTTTGTAACATCATGTCTGTTGGGGAGATTTGGAGATATCATGCACCCTTGATTATTCTAGGACAAAGCCATACCTTACAAAAAAATGGGGGGAAGTGCCCTCGGTTTTCCTCATAATACTAATACTGGAAGGAAGATTTCTGAGGCATGGGCGTCCACAGGAATATTTTCCAGGGGGGTGACAAAGCTGCACAGCAGTTTGTGGTTCTAGTTCATAACACACACCACTACAATACACCTGTGCATTTTCCTTGTAGTGTGTTCTTTGTTGCTTAGCATCAGTTTCGATGATACTTAGAAACCTACCAGGTGTAGTAGAATATCCTGGGAATTGAACAACAGTACTGCAGAAAAGTTTTATATTCAAGAAGCGCTAGGAACTCAAACGAGCAAACAAACAAAAAACAGGAACAAGAGGAGGGGGGAACCAGGATCACAGTACAGATGTCTTAAGATGGGCTGTGCATGGGACACACACACACACCACTCGCTTCAGAGGCCAATTTTGAGCTTCCAAATTGGCCCCAATCCACCTTGGCCCAGATCCGACCCTGCCGCACAAGCCCCCTGCTCCTTACCTGGACCTGCCATAAGTGCCTGCAGCCATCCAGGCCTCTTCAAGGGAGTTGCCAATGATACTCCCTTGAAGAGGCCCAGACAGCCGCGGACCCTAACAGCGGGTCCAGGTAACAGACAGGGGGCTTGTGCAGCAGGGTATGCAAGCAGGGACACCTGCTTGGCAGGAGACAAGCCACGTGAGCCCCCTGCCCTTACCTGGATCCACCATGAACACCCACAGCCCTCCGGGCCTCTTCAAGGGAGTTGCCATTTTTAAGCAGGTGTCGCTTGTAGGCATGCAGCACCTGATGAAATCCCCTCTTCATCACAACAGTTAAAGCTGCAGGAGCTATACTAGAGTGACCAGATACAAAAGAGGGCAGGGCTCCTGCAGCTTTAACTGTTGCGATGAAGATGGAATTTCACCAGGTTCTGCATGCAGACAAATGACACCCGCTGAAATTCCCTTTTCAATGCTACTGTTAAAGAAACAGGAGCCTTGTCCTCCTTTTCACATGGTCACCCTACTTGAAGAGATGTGGGTGGCTGTTGTCGCTCACATTGAATCCAGGTCAGGAGCAGGGGGCTCGCACAACGGGATGTCCAGATCGGTCCAAAGCACTTCAGACCCGACCCAATTCAACTTTGCTTGAATCAGCCAGGCAAGTCTCAGTTAGCAGAAAATCCATCACAAAGGGACAGTGAGAAAATGGTGGGTTTTACAACCAGAAAACCCGCACTTGCTGTGGAGAGGGGGGGACATCATGTGCTACAATCATGTGTGAGGTGCAGTAACATGAGAATAAATCCCCCATGTAGATCAGCCCTAGGCTAGGCTAGGGGTTTGGTTTTGTTGTTGTTGTTTTTGAAGATCAGGCAGGCACCAATGTTGTATTGCTTTCGGTGTCTCCTGAAAATGTGGCTGTTTAAGGAATCTTTCTGTGAATGACTGTCCACAATTTTACCAGTACCAGGGGTTTATCAGAGCTTGCTCTTTTAAAATTTGTATTTTTAATATGGTGGTTTTTTAAATTCTTTTATTCTATTTGATGTTCGTTGCTCTGAAATCTTTTGGCTGGAGAGTGTTATATACTGTAAATATTCTAAAACATTTAATAAATAAAATAAGACCCTGGAAAGCCACTGCTATTTAGAGTAACTATTTCAATGATTAAAGACAGGGAATTCCATAGGAAGTGGGGCCACCACACTGAAGGCTCTTCTCCTGGTGGACTCCAATCAGACCATAGGTCCATGTGGAAGCACGAGGGACATGCCCTCAAATGACCTCAGTGTCTGTGCAGGTTGGTAAGATGCTCTTTCAGGTATCCTGTTACCAAGACGTTGGCCTCCTCCACACGAGACGTTTAATGAGCCTTGAAGGCTCATTATAAATTTTACCTACACACGAGCGGAGCGCAAAACGGGCGTACAGGCGCGTTATCTCCCCGATAATGCGCATTTTCGAACGCGCGTTAAATAGCGACTTTTATTTTGCTCCGGCCGTTAAAGCGCATTTTCGCTGTGTGAACAAGCAATTATGCGCATTAACTACCTGTAAAGTGCTTTTTGGGCATCTTTTAATGCGCTTCGCCGCTTCTCGCCGCCTCCCGTGCAGAGGGATTAGGCGTAAATGCGCCTCCGCGAAAATGCGCATAATCCCCGAACCGGGCGCAAAAGCGCATCCTTGTGGAGGGGGCCGTTGTGGGTTTTGTATGTAAACAGCAGCCAGTGAGGGGAAGTCCATCTAGTTATATTTAAAATGCAGGAATTGGTCAAGATTGAACCTGGGGCTTGCTACAGTCAAGGCTTACTCTAATAGCGGTCAATAGCCACTTTTTATGCTCAGCTATGGCCTCTCAATAAAACCAGACATCTCGGCATTTCTATAGGTTTCACCTGGAACCCTGATGCAACAACCCGATGCAGAATTTCAGGAGGCTACTGTGATTCTTCTGTTTGCCGCTGGCCTTTAAAAGATACAGGAGTCCGATGCTCAAATCATGTTCCATGCTGCAAAAGGTAAGATAGCATCCTACAATGGTGGCATCCTAAGATTTGGGATATGGAGAAGCTTCCATTGCAGGTGCCCATTTCTGAAAGACATGCCTCTCTGTAATGTTAACTGACCACTCCAGTTGATCGATTCCATGTTAGGTAGTAGTTTTAGAGCAAAATGACATGATACAAAAAGCATAAAATGTCTAAGAACAGAAGATGAGCCATGCTGGATCAGGCCAAGGGCTTATCTTATCCAGCATTCTGTTTCCCCTGACTCTCCAACTGGTAATCTTTTGTTCTACATGGCCTGGGGGTGGGGGTGGGGGTGGGAGTAGGAGGAAATGAATCTGGAGGAAAGGTGAAAGGCGAAAGGGGAGGGTGGCTTTTGAACTGCAGAAGAGATCGCTGGGCAGCAGAGAGGAAGCAGGGATGGCTTGGAGTTGGGATGTCGTAGGTCTTCATCCTGAGCACCTTGCATAAAAGAAATGCCACAAGTCTCCAGTGCCCATTTTCTAGGAAACTAAAGCCTGAGCAAACGCTGAAGCCTCTGCAAGTTCTCCCCTCTCAGGAGCGTAGCACTAAAGAAACAATTCTGTGGCGACCAGCATCAGTGCTAGAGGGCTCCATCACGCTTATGCCAGCCCAGGTGCCAATGATAGGCCTGTTTGTCACTGCCTCCACAGAAAGCTCCAGGGTGGGTGGGTGGTGGCGCTGCATCGATTATATGATGCAGCAACCATCGTGCAGCCATCCCGGGGCTTTCCAGTGAAGCTGCAAAGAAAAAAAGTCAGGGACTTTCTCTGGAGTGAGATGAGTACGGCACATACGCCATCTATCCTCACTCTGGAATCACGGTGGAGGCATGGCTGGGCAGGAGGTGACTTCTGGTTGGTTGCCATCCACCTGGGCAGAGAGCAGGGGGCAGGCCTGGCCCCCGGAAACCCCACGCTTCTGCTGCAGCATCGGGATTAGTAGCTGCCATTCCGAAGCAGCAAAAGCATGGGGGTTCACTTATTGCGGCGACAACCCACCACTGTATAGGCAGCCCTTTAACGCTCATTTGGTGGCCCGACTTCAACTTTAGTCTCAAGATTCAGCTCAAGCTGCATATCTGCTCTGTGGCAAGGAGTTGTTGCTCCTAAGAGGGGCTTTCAGACTACTACAAGTTTCTCTCTCGGTTGAGTCCTAGGGATAAATGAAAAACGGGTGTTTCAGGGTGCCCCAGCTGTCCTTGGACAGATGATAGATGGGAATTTTAAGGAGTCTAAACAGGCCAAGTAAAGCAGAGCTGTCTTCCATGTGTTCTCCCCTTAGGAGGACGACCAATTCCTGAATTGGCTGTCAGGGATGGGCCCATTTCTACATAGCTTTATTGATGGTGTCATGTTTCCTCTTTAAATGTGGAGATGATCAGATGGTCATGGAATTCTCTCTTTTTTCACCCAGCACATTTGGTTGAATACCAGACCTGTTGGCTGGAAAACAAGTTGTGTCATCGCATCCACAACCAGTGAATGGTGCTTGAAGAACCAGTCACTACCTTCTCCCTTACGAAGATGTAGCTCGCTTTCCAGATACAACCAAAAATGGCATTTCCCTTTCAGTAAAATTAAGCTGCATACAAATCATATTGTAGCGATGTGTGTTTGTAAGCATTTCCGTTGCGTTATTGTCCTCTGTAAAAGTTGCACGAGTCCCTTTCAAAACAAGTAAGCATGATTTCAATGTCTTATCCTCTTGATGATTGATCACTGACACCACAGTTATCTTTTTCCGCCATTTGGTTCATTAGCACTTTCATTTTGATAGGAGGAGGCATTAACGTTTTCTAGAATTGTGATTAAATAGTTCCAATATAAATATGGTGAATGACACAAGTCCATTCTGCATTCAGCCCTAACGTCACAATCCAGCTGATGGCATTCGGTTGGCTTATGTCAGTCCTGGATGGTTGCTGCTATCCTAAACGTGCAAAGATTGGAATCTTCACAGCCACCTTTGTATAACTAAAGAAGTTGAGTCAGCCCTGCACTCTCTTTGGCCATGTCTACACCATGGGCTTTTCCCGGGGTCGTCCCTGGGCCGTCCCTGTGCATCCAAATGATGCACAGGGGATCTCGGGGGCAGGCAGGGACGACCTCTCTATTTTCCTGGGATAACTGGTTCCCCAGTTATCCTGATTTTCCCTGTGGTCCCAGGACCATCCCGAGGACTGTGGGACGTGTGGCCGCCGCTCCCGCCTCCTCGTGGGTATCGTGGCCTTCAAAGCAGGCACAGAATCACGCAGGGTGGCTCTGTGCCCATGGGGGTGGGGAGGAAACAATTTTGCCATCCCTGTGACGGTGGGAGGTTGGGGCAGATTTGTTTCAGATGGTGAGCCTATTATAGAGGAACATGACACTGGCTTCTTAAAGAAATTGTTACATATGCGCCTCTCCAAGCTGTGAAAAGTTTCATGGGTTGGTTCTAGGGTGACCAGATAAAATCCAGGTCAGGTCTCATGTAACTTTAACAGTTGTAGAGAAAAGGGAATTTCAGCTAGTGTCATTTGTATGCAGTTAGTTCCTGGTGAAATTCCCTGTTCATCACAACAGTTAAAGGTGCATGCACTATACTAGAGTGACCATATACAAAAGAAGGCAGGGCCCCTGCAACTTTAACTGTTGTGATGAAGAGGGAATTTCACCAGGAACAAACTGCATACAAATGACACTGGCTGAAATTCCCTTTTTTCTACAACTTATAAAGTTACATGAGCCCTGTCCTCCTTTTCATATGGTCAGCCTACCTAAGGTCATCTAGCTCACCCATTCCAATATATTTCCATTCTCCCATTTACAATCTGACAAACACTCCATGCAAAAATCCCCACAGTGCAAATGGCCTTCAGCCTATTCTCTTCTCCCACTCAGGAGCTCTGCCAAGATTCATTTGGATTTTTCACAAAATCTGTCCCTTTTCAATTATCAGATTACCATACCTGCAAGTTCTGATTCTCAAACGAGGGACATATCAACCATTAGGAGTCAATGGTTTGTATCCAATGCTGGCCAATGGAAACTGCTGGCAGAATGGTTTTCCTCCTCCCCAAATCTGCTTGTGGGCACACAGAGGGCTTCAGGGTGCAGGACAGCAAGCAGTTGTTCTCTCGTGGGATGCTGGATTAAACCTATGTCAACCTATAGGCTAATGGCTGAGAAGCTCATGAGGTGGGGAGGATTTATTGGGAAAATGTGTCTAAAGACCAGAATCCAGACACTGGCAACCTGAAGGGGTAACGAGTCAGGGGCCCAATCTAAATGAATACTGTTTCAGAACTGCTTTCAAGTTCTATCCGGGTTTTCATGAAATCGCTTTGGTCCATCTGGGGCACACGAAGCAAGAAAAGTGGAGTATACACTACCCAAAACCCCGCTTTCGCAGGTCAAATGCCACTTGAAACCACCATACTTCAGGGTTTAAAACAGCTAAAAAAAATTCAGATACAATAAGATGCCAGGACCTGATAAAAACAACTGACATAAGTACTCCCAAATGCCTGGGAGTAGAGGAAAGCCTTAATCTGGTGCCAAAAAGATGACAATGTTGGCACCAGGCAGACCTCAGTGGGGAGAGAATTCCATAATTGGGGGGGGGGGCTACCACTGAGAATGCCCTGCCCCTTGTCGCCATCCTCGGAACCTCCCTCAAAGGAGGTACTCAGAGGGAGGGCTTCAGATAGTTATCCTAGTATAATGGTAAGTTTATATCAGGAGAGGTGCTCCATCAGGTATTGTGGTTCCTAGACATGCAGGGCTTTATAGGAATTGGGTTCAGAAACATACAAGTAGCCAGTGCAAGCAGATTTTTAGTGCAAGATAATGTCAGCAGGTACCATTTGTATGCATGCAGCATCTAGTGAACTTCAACTGCCAGTCCAGTCAGCTTCCCTGCACTGTAGAGGTTGACCAAATGGGAAGGAGGAGAGGGCTTCTGTACCTTTATCCGTTGTATAGAAAAGGGAATTTCAGCAGGTGAAATTCCCTCTGATAAAGCTGCAGGAGCCCTGCCCTCATTTGTATCTTGTCACACCCGTAGGTGTGTGCAAGGGGTGTGCCAGGTGTGCCCAGGCACACCCTAATGTCTCAAGCAATAAGCACCAAACTGAGGGGGCCATTGAGTAGGGATCCAGAGGGGGATCCAGAAGCAGTGGGAATGGTCCTCCAGGTGCCTGGCGGCAGGAATACAAATAAATTGTTCTGCTGGGAGCCTCTCTGCTGGGAGCAGCTCTTCAGAGAGGCCTGAAGGAGGGGCCCCCAAAGGCTAATATCGCCTTGTAAGCCCCAACAATGCTGGGTCTTGAGGAGCGTCGCCTTATTCCCCACCCCCTCACCTGCAACAGCCCTTCCATGGCCAGGCAAGTCAGGAATAGGGCATCAGTGTCTAATAAATAAATGAATAAAAAGAATGTACTTTATGACTGAGTATTCAACAGACATTCGCCTTATAAAAAATATCCCGGGTACACACCCTAACAAAATGAGCTGTGCACGCCCATGGTCACACCTCTTGATGAGTGTTTTTTGGGGGGAGGGATGGGTTGGTGGGCAGAGAAAGGCATTAGCCGTCCTTCTCCTCACCACTCCCAGCAGATGACTCCTCTGCTCTCCTAGCCATTAACCCCCAGCACCCTTGCATTCCACTCCATAGAACCCCCTTTGCCATTTGAGCTGGGATCAAGAAACAAAACAAACCCAGACCGCTGTCCGCCTTGGCTCTGATCCCATCCTGGGAAGGAAAGGAGTGTCTGCTTCTAAATTGCACCATTGCATTGAGTGAATCTGCTTTTGAGACGACCAAGTGGCAGTTCACTGTGGGAGCAGGAAAAATGCCAGACTCGTGAAAAACAGTTCGATAAAGCTTGCCAAGAGTGGGAGGTGCCCTGGAGGATGGCGACGTTGTGTGTAGGACCCACGAACTTCCGTGAGTGACCCATCCCCAGTGCCCAATAAATGCCTCGTGTAGAAATGGCCTTGACTGCTTGCTCCTGCGTTCTCCCCTTTCCTTCATACTGCATCCCCAAAAGCCTCCTCCAGTCGCCTAAATCCCAACATCTGAGCCCCCACTAAATCAAACAACAAGGCAGAGCCAGAGAGCCCCTTCACAGAGTTAAGGGCCAAACTAAACGTTCTTCAAATCATGCACAGCAGAGCTACGTGAAATTGACATACTAGCTTCAGTGCTGAGGGATGGGGGATTTAAGACCCCCCACACACACACACTTTTTCTCTGTTCATTTGAAACACGCACACCTTGTAGGGGGGTTAAAAAGTATCTCCATAAATCCACCCCTCCCAGAGCATCACGGTCTTGATTCAAATCCAACTCCTGCACACTTCCATGGAAGTAAATAAGAACATTTCATTTGGCCCTGAGAAGTGGCTAGGTTCATACAACACACTAACCCAACATGGGTTATCGTGTTGTCTGAACACATTTTCCACAGGATGAGTTATTGTGTTGTCTGAACACAATACGTTTTCTAGAGGGTGGATACCATGCAGTGTGTTTTATTTCTGTTGAACAAGCCACCTTGAAAAACCACGGCTTGTTTTTGGATTGTTTCGGGGTGGTTAACATTCAGACAACACAAAAAACCATCCTGCAGAAAACACGCCACATTCAGACAACATGATAAACCACAGTTCAACAATAACCCACACTGGCTGGGTTAGCATATTGTGTGAACCCAGCCTGTAAAGAGACAGAGAGAGCATGAAAGAGAGGCAGAGGAGCACACTTGAGGTGGTTGGGTGCCTCCAGTGACCCAGGGCCAGAGGAAGCAGCAACGAAGGATCGCTGAATCTCCCTCGACTTTACAATAGAAGTTTGACTTGTATTCTTTTTTTCTTTCCTTTTTTCATGGCCTGGCAATAGATAGGAAAGAGCCATGCTAGGTGGATGCAATAATTCATTAACTGATCACACAGCCATGTGTTCCATTTGAAACCCACAGGCTTTCCACATGCGTGTGTCACAACATCCAAGAAGCGGTCATTCCCTGCACCATTGCTTGGAGTACAGAGCACCTCTATCTTTGAAAAGCGTCGGTGTCTCTCGCCACAACCACCTCCTCACTCCTTTGGCCTCATGAAGCTCCCTGGACTTCTCTGCTGTGTCCTCATGATCATGGCTTTGGCTTCTCATGGAGTGGACAGAACAGGGGACAACTCATCAAACGTAATGTTTCCGGACCCATGTTTCATCAGGGAGAAGGTGCTGGGTTGCATCCAGATGTAGTCAGGCTTAGAGCAGATCCATTGAACCCTACAGGATTTCAGTTAACTGTGATTTCTATGGATGTATTCTAAGGGTTGGTACTAGGGGTGTGCACGGACCCCCCCCCCGGATCAGATCAGGACCCGGATCGGGACCTCCAATTTTGTCACGGATCGGATCGGACAAAATCGGAGGCCCCCTGGACCGGATCGAGTCCGATCCCGTTCCAAAAATCAGAACTTTTTGGATCGGCCACCATTTTTTCCCCCATAGACTTGCATTGCAATGCAAGTCTATGAGGAAAAAATGGCGGCGGGTGGGTGAGGGGGGGCCTAACTCCCTCCCCACCAGGGCCGTCCGCTGTGGACGGCCCTGGCAGGTAAGCCCCCTCCCCCGCACTCCTTACCCCCCCTGGGGCCGTCCGCTTCCATCCGCTGACACCCGCAGAGACTTGTGGCACCTCATTGACTAACTCATTTATCATGGATGCATGGTTAGGCTGACCCTATGAAAAGGAGGACAGGGCTCATGTAACTTTAACAGTTGTAGAGAAAAGGGGATTTCAGCCAGTGTCATTTGTATGCAATTAGTTCCTGGTGAAATTCCCTCTTCATCACAACAGCTAAAGTTGCAGGGGCCCTGCCTTCTTTTGTATATAGTACCTCTAGTATAGTGCCTGCAGCTTTAACTGTTGTGATGAAGAGGGAATTTCACCAGGAACTAATTGCATACAAATGACACTGGCTGAAATCCCCTTTTCTCTACAACTGTTAAAGTTACATGAGCCCTGTCCTCCTTTTCATAGGGTCAGCCTATGCATGGTGCTAAGGGCACCTGTAGTGTGGAAGCTCAGCAGGTCTGACAGGCTGAGAGATAACAGAAATGAACAGAACATTTTCACCTTTTTTCCCCACAGTTAAACTGGTTGAGCAACCATCTCATGCTGTCTCCACCTCCATTCCTGGCCACCGCTGGCCCTGCAGCGCTTTCTCTCCTCCTCTTCCCTACTAAGACCACTAAATCCCAGTCTCAATACCAAAGAGAGAAAGTCTTCATGAACATCCGCAGCAAGAAGGAGACGTTTGTGGATCACTGAATTTGCTAATTGCTTTCACAATAAAAGCCAACTGCACTGAATGCTCACTCCTCTTTTTCGTAAGCCTATCATCATGAAAAGGGGGAAATGTTTATTGCATGTGTGTGAGTGTGTGTGTGTGTGTGTAACATCTAGGCAACATGCACTAGAAACAGTACACCAAAGGGAACTAGTTATATGTCCCACTTAGTTCAGTGGGAGATACAAGGGTCCCCTCTACAAGGATTCGCTTTTGCGCCCGGTTAGGCGATTATGCGCATAATCGCTGAAGCGCATTTACACCTAATACCTCTGCACGAGAGGCGGCGAGAGGCAGCAAAGCGCATTAACGGATGACCAAAATGCGCTTTACAAGTAGTTAATGCGCATAAGCGCTTGTTCACATAGTCAAAATGCGCTTCAACGGCAGGAGTAAAATAAAACTCGCGATTCAACGCGCATTCGATAATGCGCATAATCGGAGAGATAACGCGCCTCTACACCCGATTTGCGCTCCGTTCTTGTAGAGGTAAAAAAATTTAAGCGCCTTGAAAGAGCTTTAAACCTCTCTTGTAGAGGCAGCCAAAAGAACACAACCTTAACAGTTGAGAGCCACTGTGGTCTGGTGGTTAGAGCATTGGACTAGGATTGGGGAAACCAAGATTCTAGTCCCCACTTGGCCATGATGCTCACTGGGTGATTCTGGGCCAGTCACTGCCTCTCACCCTAACCTTCCTCACAGGATTGTTATGAGGATAAAATGGAGAGGAGATGGATAATGGATGCTGCCTTTGACTCCTTGGAGGCAAATACTTTAAAGTATGCTACTCAAAGAGTTTTTCCTTTCCTGCTGTGACACTGTATATTGCAAATACACAAGTGGAAAAAGCGTTTTCTTTTGCTTTCAGAAATATTACCTCATTTTCCCTGCACTAATAGAAACTCGCCAAAAGTGCTCTTTGAAAGCAGATGTGAAATTGGAGGGTCATGACATCATCTAAACAACCCGTAACCAACCGTGACTTAGAGCCTATCTACACACGCAGGATAAAACACTTTGAAAAGTTTTGAAAACTGTGTATGGAGTGTGTCCTGGGCCCCAACAGTTGTCAAAACTGTTATAAACCGTTTTAAACCATTTTAAACCATTTTAAAGCAGTGGTGTAGATAGGTTGACAGTTTTGAGAACTGTTGGGACCCAGGACAGTCAGCTTCCCTGCACTGTAGAGGTTGACCATATGGGAAGGAGGAGAGGGCTTCTGTATCTTTAACAGTTGTATAGAAAAGGGAATTTCAGCAGGTGGAATTCCCTCAGATAAAGCTGCAGGAGCCTTGCCCTCATTTGTATCTTGTCACCCATAGGTGTGTGCAAGGGGTGTGCCAGGTGTGCCCAGTTTTGAGAACTGTTGGGGCCCAGGACACACTCCATATACAGTTTTCAAAATGTTTTCAAAGTGTTTTATCCTGCGTGTGTAGATAGGCTCTAAGGAATAAAGAGTGCATAATAAATGCCTCATGGAGAAAAGCCATCAGACTTAACCCTCTCTTCCTGCCTCTCTCCTCCAATTTTTCCACATTGCTACTTTTACCACTTGGAAATTCCAGACACATTAGGCTGACCCTATGAAAAGGAGGTCAGGGCTCATGTAACTTTAACCATTGTAGAGAAAAAGGAATTTCAGCCAGTGTCATTTGTATGCCATTAGTTCCTGGTGAAATTCCCTCTTCATCACAACTGTTAAAGGTGCAGGCACTATAGTAGAGTGGCCATATACAAAAGAAGGCAGGGCCCCTGCAACTTTAACTGGTGTGATGAAGAGGGAATTTCACCAGGAACTAATTGCATACAAATGACACTGGCTGAAATTCCCTTTTCTCTACTACTGTTAAAGTTACATGAGCCCTGACCTGGATTTTATCGGGTCAGCCTAAGACACATTGTACATTGCAAACAAAGGCTTCCCACTCTGGAAAAGCCTCTTGATGAGACTTGGGGGGGGGGGGGGGGAGGGATGGGTTGGTGGACAGAGAAAGGCATCAGGCATCCTTCTCCTCACCACCCCCAGCAGATGCCTCCTCTGCTCTCCTAGTCATTCAAGCTGCAGGAGCTATGCTCATGTGACCAGAGGCAAAAGAGGGCAGGGCTCCTGTAGCTTTAACTATTGGGATGAGGAGGGAATTTCATCAGGTGCTGCATGCATAACAATGACACCTGGGGGTCTAGGCCCTGCCAGGAAGTGTAGCGTCATCATTTCATGCCCCCCCCCCCCCGGAAGCCAGGAAGTAACGTGGTGAAGTGTGGTTCACAGAGCCTTGGTTTGAACAAATTAGCCATTCTTTTATAGCTGGCTTCTGAGGAGAAGGGGGACACTGCCACCTGCCTGACGAAGAAGGTTTAGTAATATACAGCCAATGAACGTCCCATCCCTGTTCTCAACAAGCAATTACAATGATATCAGACTCAGCAGAGAAGGAAGAGTTAGGTTGCTGTAGAGTCAAGCTCAGGTGCAACACATCTTTGTTACAGAAAACTAAATGACGTTACGTTAGGAACATTTAGAGCCCTTTTCGTTTTGCCAGTGTTTCTGAATAGATGAACGCCTTTGCACCATGCCAGTTCCTTCATCGTGGTGAACCATTCATTAATTGTTCGGGAAGAGTCAATAGCTATGGCCTTTCCATGGGCTTTCCTGAGGTTAGGGTGACCAGATAAAATCCAGGTCAGGGCTCATGTCACTTTAACATTGTAGAGAAAAGGTGCAGTGTCATTTGTATGCAATTAGATCCTGGTGAAATTCCCTCTTCATCACCACTGTTAAAGTTGCAGGGGCCCTGCCTTCTTTTGCATCTGGTCACTCTAGTATAGTGCCTGCACCTTGAACTGTTGTGATGGATATCAAAACTGTGGGTACATACCAATAAAAAGAAAGTAGGTGTGATGGCGCTCTCTCTCACCCAAACCTTCCTCACAGGGTTGTTGGGAGGATAAAATGGCGAGGAGGGGAGTGGATGCTGCTTTGGACTCCTTGGCAGGAAAGACTGGCAGAATTCTGGCTGGATTGTGCCCAGACTGGAACTTAGGCCAGAGCTACCCCAAGCAGGATATAGCACTATGAAAGTGATATGAAAGCAGTATATAAGAGGCAGGATCTACACTACTGCTTTATAGCGGCATTGAAGGGCACTGTTGGGGCCCATCGACACATGCCATATACCGCTTTCATAGTGCAATCCCCTGCTTGGTGTAGGTGTGTCAATGGGCCCCAACAGTTGTCAGTGCACTTCCATACCGCTATAAAGCAGTAGTGTAGATGCTGCCAAAGTAAAGCAAAAGAGAAGGCCTTGATAATGCAGTAGAATTTCACAGCATGGTAAACTGGTAACAGATACTCAGAAATGTAGCACGGCATGTATCAAATGCTTAAGCAATTCTTACAATAACCCTACAAGGTAGGCCAGTATTGTTATCCACATCACTGGCTTACCCCCTTCAAGCTTTTATAAGGTCGATACGATGATGGGCCTATTCACACGATCACAAGGGGAGATGGGGAACTGCAGGAAATCCATGACACGCACATCCTTCACACAACCGGGAACCATGCACTGCACTGTGGTTTATTTGCTCCATGGGTAAATCCCTGTCCTCCCACCACCATTTATCCCAACAGCCACCATGCCAGCCATCGCTATGTGACAATGACCGTAGAGTATGTCCGTGTTGCCTAGAGCATCGCTGGAACTACCAGATGTTAGTAGGCAGCTGTCTCAGTGATCACTATGTTTTTTACCAATTTACCGATGATTAGGCTGACCCTATGAAAAGGAGGACAGGGCTCATGTAACTTTAACAGTTGTAGAGAAAAGGGAATTTCAGCCGGTGTCATTTGTATGCAATTAGTTCCCTCTTCATCACAGCAGTTAAAGTTGCAGGAGCCCTGCCTTCTTTTGTATATGGTCACTCTGGTATAGTGCCTGCAGCTTTAACTGTTGTGATGAAGAGGGAATTTCACCAGGGACTAATTGCATACAAATGATACTGGCTGAAATTCCCTTTTCTCTACAACTGTTAAAGTTACATGAGCCCTGTCCTCCTTTTCATATTGTCAGCCTACCGATGATGCACCTGACAGACAGCATGATTAGGGTGACCATATGAAAAGGAGGACAGGGCTTCTGTATCTTTAACAGTTGTATTGAAAAGAGGATTTCTATGCATGCAGCACCTGGTGAAATCCCCTCTTCATCACAACAGTTAAAGCTGCAGGAGCTATACTAGCATGACCAGATACAAAAGAGAGCAGGGCTCCTGCAGCTTTAACTGTTGTGATGACACCTGCTGAAATTTCCTTTTCAATACAAGATACAGAAGCCCTGTCCTCCTTTTCATATGGTCAGCCTGCACATAACACTGTGGAATGGATTGCTCTCAAAAGCGACCCGTGGTAGGCTAGTGTTACATCTGAACCTAGCCAATATGTTTTATCACGCATTTGTATCCAATTCATTCTCCAAAGAATTTAGAGCAGAAACACAGGGCTTGTTCCATTTTACACCCACAACAATCCTGTGAAGTAGTTTAAGTGATGAGGAAGTCAGTGACTTGTCAAGGACCATCCTTTGAATCCGGGCCTGTCTCTTTGGAACAACACCACTTGTAACACAACCACACCACCATTCTAAAAGCCTAGTAAATGTGTTGCACATCAAAAGCTGAAGGCATGAACTATAATTTAAAAATGGATCAACAAATCTTAGCACATTTCCTGGAGAAATACTAGCAATTGCCACAATCCTGTGGCTATGCTGCCACCTTGTGACTAAACAATAAACTGCCATTTCTTTGTCAGCAGCAACAGCAGCATTTGCAATCCGGTCCTGGACACAGAGTGCAGTTTTTAAGAGAGTTTAGAGTCGTTGCTTCCAGCTGTGCGCATGTCCTTTATCTCTGTGGTGTCTCTGCTCAAACAGGTCCTCCAGGTTTCTGAGATGACACAAAAACTTGCCAAAGCTGTTTGACCAGAATCAAGAGTACACACACCACCCCCAGCTTTCTTTCAACCTGCTTATTCTCTTGGGGGTGGTGGGGGAGGGAAGCGTCTCTCCCCAGGCCACATTAGTTTCTTTCTCTCACCCCATGGTTTTGTTTTAGTCTGCTACTACAAGTAGGCTGGCCAGATAAAATCTAGGTCAGGGCTCATGTAACTTTAACAGTTGTAGAGAAAAGGGAATTTCAGCCAGTGTCATTTGTATGCAATTAGTTCCTGGTGAAATTCCCTCTTCATCACAACAGTTAAAGGTGCAGGCACTATACTAGAGTGACCATATACAAAAGAAGGCAGGGCCCCTGCAACTTTAACTGTTGTGATGAAGAGGGAATTTCACCAGGAACTAATTGCATACAAATAAAGCTGGCTGAAATTCCCTTTTCTCCACAACAGTTAAAGTTACATGAGCCCTGACCTGGATTTTATCTGGTCACCCTACTCTATTCCAATTCATTAAACAAAAAACCTACGGTTTACAAAAACAATGTTAAGGCTCTACAGTTTCCAACCAAGCACCTAAAAGCAGGGAAATTGGGAGTTAAGGCTCACAAGCCTTAACGCCACATTCTCCCTAAGGAGGCAGAAAGTTCAAGTGAAATTCTCATTCTCCCAAAACAGATAAACCATGAGGACAGGGTGGTGAATATGATATGCAGAGGTGACTGTGGGGTTGTGGAAAACTGATCACAAACAACTTAGGGCCACCTACTTCTTTTTTGTTTAGAGCAGCCCTTCCCCAACCTGGTGCCCTCCAAAGGTGTTGGACTATAACTCCCATCATTGCAAGTCAGTATGTCCAATGGTCAGGAATGCTGGTGTTATGTGTTGAACTCACTTTTAACATTAATAAATAAAATGCTTGCATCTTCCTCATTTTTAAAGATAAAGAGATGAAACCTGGCATCATTGTAGCTCTTAAGTAGGGATATAGCTATGCCAAGTATGAAGCAGATCCGTTCATGTCTTGATTTTTAGGAATTTTTTAAAGTTCAAACAGAAATCTCTTTGGGATCCAGGACCTTGAGCAGTACAAGTTTAAAAAATGAAATTAAAGATAAAGAGATGAAACTTGGCACCATGGTAGCTCTGAAGTAGGGATTTAGCCATGCCAAGTTGGAAGCAGATCCGTTCATCCCTTGATTTTTAGAAATTTTTAAAACGTCAATTAATTTTTTAAAATTAACTAAAATGCTTACAATTCCATCATTTTTAAAGATAAAGGGATGAAACTTGACAGTATGGTAGCTCTTAAGTAGGGATTGAGCCATGCCAAGTTGGAAGCAGATCTGTTTATGCCTTGAGTTTTAGGAATTTTTTAAACTTCAAACCCAATACTCCTCTTTGGGGTCTAGGGCCTTGAGCAGTACATTAAAAAAAAAAAAGTAAAGATGAAGATATGAAACTTGGCACCATGGTACCTCTTAAGTAAGGCTTTAGCCATGCCAAGTTGAAAGCAGATTGGTTCATGCCTTGAATTTTAGGAAAAAAATTTAAGTCAAACTTAAAAAAAAAAATCCTAAAAATTAAGGCACGAACCGATCTGCTTCCAACTTGGCATTGCTCAATTCTAGGGTGACCACTAAGGTATGGCGTAGTGGCTATGGTGTTGGACTGGGAGCTGGGAGATCTGGGTTCTACTCCCCACTTAGCCATGGAAACCCATTGGGTGACTTTGGGCCAGTTGCAGACTCTCAGCCCAACCCACCTCACAGGGTTGCTGTTGTGAGGATAAAATGGAGAGGATGAGGATTATGTATGCCGCCTTGGGTTTCTTGGCGGAAAAAAGGTGGGATATAAATGCAATAATAACTAATTTAAAAAAACTGTCAGGATTTCCCCAGATTTCTCCTGGTTTTTGTTCTATCCTTGGTGTCAGGGGGGATTTTATGCAATAGTCTATAATGACCTGGAATTAAACACTTTCCCTTTTAAGGCCACCATTAGCGTGGCAGGGGGGAATGACATGTTTTCTGGAGGTGTGTCATTCTCTCCCACTGCTCCAATCAAGGCCTTAAAAGGGAAAAACGTGTCATTCCCAGACATTATAGAAAAGGCCTGATTGGAGCAGTGGAGTGGGGGTGAGAATGACATGCTTTCCCCTCCTCCGCTCCAATTGGGGACTTTAAGGTGGCCCCAGAAAGCCATTTTCCTACTACCCACTAGGTGTCCTCTTTTTTGGTTTCCCAAATGTGGTCACCCTACTCAGTTCTTGCACAGGCTGCATTTCCATCCCTAGATATTTACTCAAAAGTAAGACCCATTGAATTTCCTTGGTTCTTGAAAAGCAACACACTTGCTTTTAGATTTGCCAGTCTCAGCATTCTATGTGTGCTATGAATGCCTGCTCTGTCTGTCCCTATAGTTTCCTGCAAGGTCCAGCCAGGGGAAGCTAGTAAATTAAACCCGGGGTGGAGGTTGGGATTCCCTCAAGTTCATCTGACAGCAGGTGCTATAGAACATGGACCTTCCAGGAATGTTGAGGGTGGATTTCTGGCAGACCCAGCCAGGAAACTTTATGGCCTGTTAGTCCCTCCATTTGGTAGCCTGCAGAGCACCTGCCTCATAAGGCAAATGGCCACATGAGAACTGTTATTATGGCTGCTACTTTGTTTGTCTTTAGTAGTCTGTGGTCCAGATCTCTTCAGAAGGGGGAATAGTGTTTTGGGGTTGGGGTCAGTCTAAATTATCTCCAGGGGTCCCTTACTCAGTGCCTCTGATAGCAAAGAGATTGAGGATTTTCCCCAACTCTGTTACTCTTGAAGTTACTAGGCCTGTTGAAAATAGATTTTATAACATAGGCATGAAAACAGTGAATACCCCTTTTATCTTGTTAAACCAATGAAAACATGCCACACAAGAAGTCTTAAGATATGAATGGTTTATAAAGAAAAGTAAATGCAAAAGAACATCAGATGCAGAAGTGAAATCTGAAACATTACTAGTAGTAGTAGTAGTAGTAGTATCCTGCCTTTTGCCCAATGCTGGGCCTCAGGGCAGCCTTACAAAACTAAAACATATACAGCTAAAACCTATAAATAGGAATATACAAAAGTTAAAAATATAATTAAATACTTTTCAATATTAAAGCGTTTAAAACATTTAAAATACATAACAATTTAAAAGTCAAGGGTATAGACAGAGGTCCAGATTACTTGCCAAAGGCCTGCTGGAACAAAAAAGGGGTTGTCTGCCTCCAAAAACACATCAAGGAGGGAGCTAGTGTAGACTGCAAAGATTAGAAAGAAAATGCATGTGTACACTATGCAAAATACACGACAGCTCAACTGTTTCTAAACCTTATTAAAAAAACAGGGTGACTAGGCCGAAACCAACGTTGTAGGCCCAGAAGCACTTTGAAAGGTTTCAACATTGTACTTAAAACTTAACACCGGCCCAAACTAATTAAATGAAGTGTTTGAAGCTTTCAACTTTATAGCAGCGTGGACCAAACTCTTAGAAAAGAGGGAAGGAGCACACTGTGAGTTTTTGGGGTGGGGATGGATAGAAAGGGATGCATAGCCACCTATTCCCAGGACAGATCTGAAGATTAGGTTACCATGGATCCAGAGGAACCACACCCTGCTTCACCAGGGAGCAAAAGAGCAAACTGGCCTTATGAAGATAGCCCAAAATACTCTCAGAGCCAAAGGAATGCACGTTCCAGAAGAGAAAAAAGAAACTCTTCTTCTTCACTCAAAAGGTCTGTGCTAGAGACAGCAGCCATTTCACCCACCCACCCCACATTCTAAGGCAGGAGGGAGGGGGGAGAGCGACGCTACTGAGCATGTGTCGCGCTATGAGGGAAGATGGCCGCCTCATTGACTTGAATGAGAGGTTAAAATATTCCTTAAAAGTCAACCGAAGGGAATTTTTTAAAAATGAAAAGCTTTCCACCAACTACAGTCAAGGAGGAAGAAGACCCCACCACTGGATTAATTAATAAGGCTCTAGAAATTATGCAAATCGTGAGCACAAAACTCGGAAACCAAAAGTCATTTGACAAAAGCAGGGAGACAGGTTTGTGTTCCTTTTCTACCTTAAACTGCTCTCCTTCCCTCAATCTGTCACCAATCTTCTTGAAATTTTCAGGTAATGTAAAACAAACATTTCTTTCTGGCACCTGTAAATTTCAGAAAGGTTGGTGAAACATTTTCGATTTTATGGCTGTTAGAATGACCCCTCCTCCCAATTATCACTTTAACATGGCGGAATGTGTTTTTTACTGGCGGCCCTTAACAATGGAGGCACGACTTTGCCTCCATTAATATGTGGTCAGCTAGAATTTCCTGTTAGATCAACAGAGTACTCTGTGCACACTCAGTGATTTCATGACTGTAATCAAGTGAATAGATGAAAACAGCTGGCATGTCCAGCGAGAGGCAGAGTTGCACCTTGGCTAAGGTGGGCTCTCCATTGCAATGTTTTTTCTACCAAACTAAAGGCTTGTTGAAACCTGGAAAGTGTCTCCGTTGTGATTTGGGCCATGACACTCCCAATACAAGTTCTGGACAACAGCATTAGGAGCTATTGGCCAGAGCATGTTCTTGATAAGATGGGGCTTTGGTCTGGTCCGGCAGGAGCAGCTCCTTTGTAAAGTTAGTGGGTTTTCATTGCCCATTCCAGTCCAAGCAATCCCAAAATACTTTGCTTTACAACAGGGGGAAATATATTGGGGACTCTATTTTTTTCTTCAATGTCTTTTATTTATTATAATTTCTAAAACGAAACACATAATTATCCCAACCTAATAAGTTTGAAATAATTGTTCCAGAAATTCAAAAGAGTGTAATGGCTAAAGTGTTGGACTGGGAGTCGGGAGATCCGGGTTCTAGTCCCCACTCGGCCATGAAAACCCACTGGGTGACTTTGGGCCAGTCGCAGACTCTCAGCCCAACCTACCTCACAGGGTTGTTGTTGTGAGAATAAAATAGAGAGGAGGAGGATTATATATGCTGCCTTGGGTTCCTTGGAGGAAAAAAGGCAGGATATAAATGCAATAATAAAATAAATAAATATCTCTTAAATGATCCCTTTGACCAATTTCCAAAGTTTTAAATCACCATTCTCCAGACAGTTCTGACATTTGTCTAGTATTTAACTAGGATGATTCTGGCAGATGTTAATAAGTCAATAATGAAATCTTTAGTCTTTTCTGTAATATCAGGCAAAGAGTAATTTCTACATGAGACTTTCATCCTGCGCTTTTACCGGGGCTTCTGTTTCCAGATGCTTTGCAGGATTAAGATCGGCTCTTTTATGCTTTTTTTCCCCCCAGGGGCCTACTTTCTTTGCCTTTCTATAAGTTCCATTACACAACCACTGTGCTGTGGTAAAGCAGAATTACACAATTACACGGGGCTTTATAACACCATTTTTAATAATGTATTTGTTTTTATCTGTTTTAATGGTTTATCTATTTTATGATTTTATATTTGTATTTATTGTTGTTCCCCGTCTTGAGCTGGATGAAGAGGCGAGTTAGAAATAAAATAAATAAATAAATAAAAATAAATAAATAAATTCAGAAAAAACATCAGACTTAGGGTAATGCTGGGGAACATGGGTGGGAGGGTGCTGTTGCACCATGTCCTGCTTGTGGTTCCCTGGTCGACAGCTGGTTGGCCACTGTGTGAACAGAGTGCTGGACTAGATGGACCCTCGGTCTGAGCCAACATGGCTCTTCCTATGTTCTTATTTTCCACAGTGATCAGTACATGACTGTCCAACATCCCTCCTGGATCGCCAACCCACAGTCCACTCCCACACATCTGGATTTCGGAAGCAGATATTCCTGGGCGAAGAGCAAACCTTTATTTTTAGTAATTAAGTGCTGCCTCCCACTGCGAGTTGCAAATCAGAAATGAACATCAGAATACCTGCCACATCAAAGGAAAAGCTGCATAATCCAATGCTATACACATTGCAGGCCAACTTAGATTGCCGTATGCACCTACGGTTACACGATTCTAAGGCAGCGATGTGCGGAAGGTAGATTTCCAGGTGTTTTGGACTTTAATTTCCAAAAGTTCTTGCCAACACAACCAATGGCCAGGAATGCTGGGAACTGAAGTCCAAAATATCCAGAGATCAACTTTGTCTTCACCCCTGTTCTAAGTCAGGTCTACACAATAAGCGTTAAACCAGAGTATAGCCTAGGCTGACCAGATAAAATCCAGGTGAGGGCTCATGTAACTTTAATAGTTGTAGAGAAAAGGGAAATTCATCCAGTGTCGTTTGTATGCAATTAGTTCCTGGTGAAATTCCCTCTTCATCACAACAGTTAAAGTTGCAGGCAATATACTAAAGTGACCATATACAAAAGAAGGCAGGGCCCCTGCAACTTTAACTGTTGTGATGAAGAGGGAGTTTCACCAGGAACGAATTGCATACAAATGACACTGGCTGAAATTCCCTTTTCTCTACAACTGTTAAAGTTACAGGAGCCCTGACCTGGACTTTATCTGGTCACCCTACTCTAAGGCAGGGTGGTGTTTATACTTCAAACCTAGCATCACACAGGAAGTAAAGGCAGCTAAACCTTTTGCAGCCAGTGGTTAGTGACCGTGTTGAAACCGTGGTTATGTATAGGCTGACCATATGAAAAGGAGGTCAGGGCTCCTGTAACTTTAACAGTTGTAGAGAAAAGGGAATTTCAGCCAGTGTCATTTGTATGCAATTAGTTCCTGGTGAAATTCCCTCTTCATCACAACAGTTAAAGTTGCAGGCACTGTACTAGAGTGACCATATACAAAAGAAGGCAGGGCCCCTGCAACTTTAACTGTGGTGATGAAGAGGGAATTTCACCAGGAACTAATTGCATACAAATGACACTGGCTGAAATTCCCTTTTCTCTACAACAGTTAAAGTTACATGAGCCCTGTCCTCCTTTTCATATGGTCACCCTAGTGTAGCCCAGCAGCTGCACAGGCTGAAATCCCCTTTTCTTTTAATTTTTGCTGCCTTTGTAAGACTGCAGATACAGATTATCAGACACCCAGCAGGCCAATTTGCAGTGTGGGCGACACAAGAGCCGCAGGGGAGAAAACAGGTTTTTAAAAGAAATGGCAGATTTAGCACTACGGAATGCTAGAAGAGTCAAATCTAGCTCATGCTGAAACCAAATTTGCACTCCATAGCAGTTTGTTGCTTCAATTCAGCACAAACTACCGATTATTTTGCTGCCACCAAATTCATAGAATCGTAGAACAGTAGAGTTGGGAGGGGCCTATAAGGCTGTCGAGTCCAAACCCCCCCTTGCTCAATTAGGGACGTTATTCAATTGGCATAACAGCAGAAGTGAGGCCCATAGAGGGTCGAAATTGGGTCCAGGACCCTCTGAAGTTGCCCTCCTCTGCCAGAATACATTGGGCGGGAGGACTACTATATCAGGTTGGAAGGAATGTAGGGTGACCAGATGACCCGGGGTTCCCCAGTCCTAACCAGGAAACCTGGGGCGATCCGGGCCAACCGGGGGGCAGCGGGGGCAAACCAGGGTGGCAGGGGGTCATGCGGCGGTGGCAGCGAGCGACGAGCGCCGGTAGACCCGGCGGCGATGGCGGAGGAGGAGCCTGGGAAGCGGCCGTCCCAGCAGGTAAGTGCCCTCCCTCGTGCCTCACGCTCCTTACCTGCAGGGGCGTCCGCTTCCCTCCGGTGCTCGAATCTACTGAGAAACAGGCTTCACGGCCTGTCCCTCAGTAGCGCGCCGGGTGATGACGTCATCACCTGGCGCGCTACTGAGAGACAGGCCGCGAAGCCTGTTTCTCAGTAGATTCGAGCACCGGAGGGAAGCGGACGCCCCTGCAGGTAAGGAGCGTGGGGAGCGGGGAGCGGGGCACTTACCTACTGGGGCGGCCGGGTCCGCCGCCACCGGGTCCTCCACCGCCACCATGTCCTTCACTGCCGCTGCCGGGCTCGTAAGGCCAGAGGCCGCGCGGAAGAGATAGGAGAGGGCCGGATCCGAAAGTGACATAATCGGCCCTCCCCCGCCTCCTTCCGCGCGGTCTCTGGCCTCGTTGGGGCTAGTCGCGATGGTGACAAGCCCCGAAGAGCCCGGACGCCTGCGCGGAAGAGGCGGGGGAGCTCCCCCGCCTCTTCCGCATGGGCATCCGGGCTCCTCAGGGCTCATCGGCATCGCGACAATCCCCAACGAGGCTAGAGGCCGCGTGGAAGAGGCGGGGAAGGGCCGATTATGTCACTTCCGAATCCGGCCCTCCCCCGCCTCTTCCGCGCGGCCGCTGGCCTTACCAGCCCAGCAGCGGGGGACCCGGCGGAGGAAGACCTGGCGGTGAAGGAGGAAGACCCGGCGGGGACAGGGGCGGCGGCGGACTCGGCGGGGGCGGCGGCGGACCCGGCGGGGGCGGCGGCGGAAGAGAACCCAGTAGGTCCGGGCTGATGTTTTTTTGGGGGGGTGGCTTGGGGGGGGGTTGTTTTGGGTGGCAGGGGGGACCGGGATTTTGAGTTCCAAAATCTGGTCACCCTAAAGGAATGGAAAGGACCTCTACAGAGAACTTTTTTAACACATGCACTTCAAAGTTTCCACCTAACAATATAATTAGGGTGACCAGATAAAATCCAGGTCAGGGCTCATGTAACTTTAACAGTTGTAGAGAAAAGGGAATTTCAGCCAGTGTCATTTGTATGCAATTAGTCCCTGGTGAAATTCCCTCTTCATCACAACAGTTAAAGGTGCAGGCACTATACTAGAATGACCATATACAAAAGAAGGCAGAGCCCCTGCAACTTTAACTGTTGTGATGAAGAGGGAATTTCACCAGGAACTAATTGCAGACAAATGAAGCAGGCTGAAATTCCCTTTTCACCACAACAGTTAAAGTTACATGAGCCCTGACCTGGATTTTATCTGGTCAGCCTAGTGAATATAAGAAATGTGTGTTTGCAAATGTGCATCCAAGTGCAAATGGTATCCTACAAGTGTTTATCTGGTCTTATGTCCACCTACAAATACATAAAATCAGTTCTCTAAACGTCTTTTCTTTTCATTTAAAGCAACTTGGGGGAGGGCCTGTGGCACTCGAGGAGGGATGTAACCCTTTTCCACTACTCTTGAGCCCCAATCCAAATCCCTCCTCCTGCTATTAGCCAAGGGAAGGGGGAGCAAGAGCGTCTTCACACAGGGCTTGTATCCTGTGATCAAGATTGGTTGCTCATGGAGGTTTGCAGGTCCTTTACTCGACATGGTCAAGTTTCAAGGCCCTTCCGTGTTTATGACCTTTATCCCGCTTTGAAAAAAATTGGAGATAAAGTGATTAGGGACGTTATTCCGATCTATCTGCTGAGTGAAATGACAGCGTAGCATTATAGTCACAATGCCATCTAGTGGCAGTAAGATAAAACATATAGAAACATATAGAACCTGCCGAGAACAGAAATCCTCTATTGCAAACCACATGTCTGCCTGTGTAAAGGAGCCGACCTTAATCCCGCAAAGACCCCGGAAGAAGAAAACCCCAGTAAAGATGCGGGATTTCAGCCTCGTGTGATGACAGGTACCCATATTGTTCATTCCCCGCTCCCGCTCCATGGCTAAGAGCAACTTTTAAGGTGAGGCAACAGAAATGGGAAAATGGCATGTGGGACAGGGTTAAACCCCAGTCCCAAGGTCCTGATCCAAATGAGGGGAGGGGCTTCAATTGCTTTTAATGGAGAAATATGTTGGAATATCTGATCAGAGATCTTCTGTGTCACCTGTAGTTTGCACCTCAATGGACATCCCAGGCCAGAGACCATGAGGACATGCTGCTGATTGGAAGGGCAAACTAAGGCTAAATGTTTCTGGCTCAGTACAAAAGGACGTCTTGTATCCAAACTCAGCCACCTTTTGGCAAAGCGAAGCGATGGTCCCACCTCGTTATCTCATCTCGCCAAGAAATCTGAAGCGTGGATACAGTTTTAGGAGCTGGATTTTGTCATTCGTAAATGGACCCCGAGTGCAAACTGAATCCAGAATGGCAACACTCCCAGTTCTAATTATAGACATGACTACCAGTGGTGGGCAAAACAACGATGGGGAAACCAGCATACGACCACGCGTGTAATCAATCCATCATGCTTGACTTGTCATTAACCTGCAGGTCAGGACGTTCCATGTGTCAGTGTGCAGACTGCGTTGCAGAAAGTGCAGGCGCCTGAGTGTGGCCTCCAGGAAGAAAATGATTAGGCTGACCAAATGAAAAGGAGGACAGGGCTCATGTAACTTTAACAGTTGTAGAGAAAAGGGAATTTCAGCCAGTGTCATTTGTATGCAATTAGTTCCTGGTGAAATTCCCTCTTCATCACATCAGTTAAAGGTGCAGGCACTATACTAGAGTGACCATATACAAAAGAAGGCAGGGCCCCTGCAACTTTAACTGTCGTGATGAAGAGGGGATTTCACTAGGAACTAATTATCATTTTTAGGCTGACCCCTCACTACTCAGATTAGAAGCTGATCTGCCCTCTATTAAAGCTAGGATGCACAAGGCTATGGTATTATATGGGAAAAGGCTTCTCCAGTTGGAGGAAAATAACCTGACAAAACAATGTTTTTTAGAACAATTGGTGAAAGGAGGGTGGGCTTGCAAATGGATGGAATTAGTCAATATCTATCTGAAGGATTCTCCAGCTTTGATGAACAAAGTCTATATAAGAAATAGAATCTATGAGTTAGACTTTCAGGGAAACGTGCTAGCAAGCCAGCAGCAAGCTTTTTCCACATGGTATAGTCATATCAAAAGAGATCAGTACCTTCCTCAGTATTTACAAGATTTGTCATTCCCTGCGATCAGAAAGGCTTTCACAGCCCTTTGCTTCCAAACAATGCCCGCTGCCTTTTTGGGGGGAAAGTATAAAAAGTTGCCTTACAACCAGAGGACTTGTATTTGTGGAACAGAGGAGGAGGAAGACGTGATACACTATTTGTTACGCTGCCCCCTGTACAGGGATATTAGGGCCCGTTTTATGGGAGAGCTCCTGAGCTCCAGAGCGGGCTGGCATCCAGCAAATATTATCTGCGACCTACTAGCAGACCATACTAAAGCTATCACAGCTAAGGTGGCAACATTTGCGGTTGCATAGGGTGACCATATTTGGGAAACCAAAAAAGAGGACAACCTGTGGGCAGGGCAGGAAAGTGACTTTTCAGGGCCTCTGGAAAAAGCGTCATCCCCCACCCTGCCACATTAAAGGCCCCAATTGGAGTGGAGGAGGGGAAAGTGTGTCATTTCTGCCCCCCCCCCCCCACTATTCCAATCAGGGCCTTTTCTATAATCTCCGGGAATGACACACTTTCCCATTTAAGGTCCTGATTGGAGCAGTGGAAGGGAAATGATGCGCCTCCAGAAAGCACATCATTCCCTCCCAAAATGCTAATGGCGGACTTAAAGGGGAAAGTGTATCTTTCCAGGACAATATAGAAAATCACAGAAAATCCCCCCTGACATCCAGAATAGAACAAAAACCAGGACAAATCCGGGGAAATCCTGACAGTTGGTCACCCTACGGTTGCAGCAAAAAAAAATCGCCAGTCTGTTCTGGACAAAGATGCCGTAGACTGCAGAGAAGATCATTTACATTAATTGTGGGATTTTGAGATTCTGAAAGGTGGTGTACTTTTAATCTCGTTCCAATGTCGGTTTTAAAGTCTTATAAAAGTTTTATTGGTTTGTGGATGTGTGACTGTGCTGTGATTGTAATGGCCTTTGTGCCATATACAAATAAACTGTTTTACATTATAAAAATCTATGGCGCGACCACCGTACTGTGGACAGTTCTGGTCACCACACCTAAGAAAAGATATTGTAAATTTAGTTACAGAGAGCCACAGTTGGTGGCAACAGATTTCTAGAGTGTGGAGTGTGTAAAATATATTGTCAGTTGATGACAGACTGGTATCTACTTCAGCCATTCCTAAGTCAAGTCTATTGGATATTCATGACGAGGGTAGGAAGTGGATTCTAGATAACTGTGACTCAAGGGGCTCATTTTGAGGCAATGACTGGAATCCAAAGATGATTAGCAGAGGAAGAAAAAAATGGACACATGGCCATCAGCACCATATACAGTTGTTGTTGTAATTATTATTATTATTATTACAATATAATCAATGTACAATATACTTACAGTATTACATGAGTAGATAGAGAGACGGCCTGAGGACCTTAAAACTGAATTGTCAGCAATGGGGACAACAGAGAAATGAGGACAGAATCCATCAGTGGCGTAGTGGAGTGAGGACTCACAGGGTCAAAGCACCACAACTGTTTGATTAGCATGGATTATGACTTCAGCTGCCCCAAACACACACCGCCCTTCACACTTTCCTATTCCCTCTGAGCTTAGTGTAATCCACACAGTAGCAGAGGGGGAATGGAATTTCCCAGCAACAATACATTGTAATCAGCTATCCCAGGGTGGCAGGGTTTTGAATGGGTTATTAAGACAGGCACTTGGACATGGGTCCATCCTGGCTTCCATCCCTTTTAATAATAATAATAATAATAATAATAATAATAATAATAATATATTTATTTATCACCAGCCTCTCCCAACGGATCGAGGTGGGGAACAACACCAAACACAAAATACAATAACTGATTAAAAGCAGATAAAACCAGCACATCATTAAAATACCAATAAAACATCAATAAAACACTTTAAAATTCATCTAGGTAGGCCTGCTGGAAGAGATAAGTCTTTATAGATCTTTTAAATTCCTGAAGACTAGTAAGTTGGCGAATCTCTCCCGGCAGGTCATTCCACAATCTGGGAGCGGCAGAAGAGAAGGTCCTCTGGGTAACGGTTGTCAGTCTAGTTCTTGTTGACTGTAATAAATTCTTCCCAGAGGACCTGAGCGTGCAGGGTGGATTGTATGGGAGAAGGCGATCCCTTAGGTAACCTGGACCCAAACCATGTAGGGCTTTAAAGGTAATAACCAACACTTTGTACTTCGCCCGGAAACTGATTGGCAGCCAGTGAAGAGATTTTAAAACTGGTGTAATGTGGTCACCCCTAGATGTACCGGTGACCAACCTGGCTGCCATATTTTGAACTAGTTGAAGTTTCCAGATTAGGCACAGAGGTAGCCCTATGTACAGCGCATTGCAGAAGTCGAGCCTTGAAGTTACCAGCGCGTGCACTACCATCTTTAGGTCTTCCAACTCTAGGAAGGGGCGCAGCTGGCGTATCAGCTGAAGCTGATAGTAGGCACTCCTGGCAGTCGCATCTATCTGAGCTGTCATTTGGAGCGACGGATCCAGGAGCACCCCCAAGCTGCGAACACAGTCTTTCAGGGGGAGTGTAACCCCATCCAGAACTGGTTGACACACCTCCAACCCCAGGTTGTGGCCCTCACCACCTGTGTTAAGGGTGGCTGCCAATAATGCAGTGGGGGGAAGTGTGTGATTACTGGGGACTTCAGAAATTGTGCATTTCCCTCCATGCACCAATGAAGGCGTTAAAGTCCCTATTTACAGAAGGGGAAGGTTTAGCCTTGCGCTAATAGGGCCTTTAAGGCCCTCATTGGTGCAGGGTGGGGAACACGCACTTTCTGGAGGCTCTGGACATTGCAATTTCCCTCCACTCCTTTCAGGACAAAAGCCTTCCAAAGCCAGTGTACAGCAATAAAACACGTAAAACACATATTAAGAGCAATAAAAACACAATACAAATGGTAAGAACACAATAAAAAAGAGCAACAAAACCAACTATAATTAAAACAGCAATCATATTAGGAGAAAGCCAGAGTAAAATCATATATTTTCAAGGCCTTCTTAAAAATTTACAATTTTGGAGCATGATGGACCCCCGATGGCAACTTATTCCAGTGTGGGGACACTGCAGAGAAGGCCCTCTCACAGGTGAGCAATTGAGAAAGGACTCGCTTGCTGATCTTAACATGTGGGCAGGTTGAGATGGGTGACAGCAATCCTTCAAGTTAATTTAGTCCCAAACCACTGAAGACGTTAAAGGTAAAAAACAAACACTTTAAATTGGGCTGGGAAAACACACTTGGTAACCAGTCCAGCTGGCCTAGTATAGAACGGCACACAGAAGGTCTTAGCACAGTACACCCTGTTTCGCAGTTGAGAAACGTAGCCATGCTTTGCATAATCTAGGCTGACCACATGAAAAGGAGGACAGGGCTCATGTCACTTTAACAGTTGTAGAGAAAGGGGAATTTCAGCCAGCATCATTTGTATGCAATTAGTTCCTGGTGAAATTCCCTCTTCATTACAACAGTTAAAGCTGCAGGGGCCCTGCCCTCTTTTGTATATGGTCACTCTAGTATAGTGCCTGCAATTTTAATTGTTGTGATGAAGAGAGGATTTCACCAGGTACTAATTGCATACAAATGTCGCCGGCTGAAATTCCCTTTTCTCTGCAACTGTTAAAGTTACATGAGCCCTTTCCTCCTTTTCATAGGGTCAGCCTAGCATAATCCCATCCCTGGCATCTAAATTAGCAGACCTGTCAAAATGAACATTACTTCATTAAGATGATGAGGGTAGGCATGATGATCATGATGATGAATTACATTTCTATACTGCCCCATAGCCAAAGCTCTCTGTGCTGTTTACAAAAGATTAAAATATTAAAAACGATATACAAAAATTAAAAACATAAAAACATACAGCAACCAGAATATACAAAGACAGCACACATTAAAAAAAAACTTTCGAGCAATCAGCCAAACCTAAAATACAGAACTGGGATAGATTAAAACTCGTCACATGCTTCTAAATGCCTGGGAAAAGAGAAAAGCCTTGACCTGGCACCAAAATGATAACAATGTTGGCGCTAGGTGGAGATCATTCCATGATTGGGGGGGCCACCATTAAGAAGGCCTCTCCCTTGTTGCCATCTTCAGGGCCTCCCTCAGTCTAGGCACCCAGAAGAGGACCTTAGATGTTTATTTATTTATTTATTTATTTCATCTTTATACTGCCCATCAGCCGAAGCTCTCTGGGCAGTGCACAATTAAAAACCATAAAAAATAACAATATAAATTTAAACATTAAAAAGTTAAAAAGTCAGTGTAAAATGAGCTACATTAAAACCCAGGGAAAGCCTGTGTAAAAAAGTATGTCTTCAGGAGGTGTTTAAAAGATGTAACATATCCTGCCTCCCGAACTGCACGAGGGAAGGTTTTACAGAGGGTGGGTGCCACTACAGAGAAGGCCCTGACGCCAAGGTTATTCATGGTGGCATAAGTACGGGTAGGTTTGTGTGGGAAGAGGCATTCCATCAGATATTGCGGTCCAGAGCCAAGTTAAGGCTTTATAGGTTAGAACCAACACCCTGAATCAGGCTTGGAAATATACAGGCAGCCACTGCAAGTGAGCCGGAGTCAGTCTTATATGTTTGATCCTCCTGGTTCTCGTTATCAAACTGACCACTGCATTTTGCATAGCTGCAGCTTCTGAACAGTCTTGGAAACCTTTCCCAGTATAAGGCACTTTCATATGTATCAGATACCAGAGTCTATTGTTCTGGCCCAGAAACATGCAGTGATAAAGTTATATATCCCTGTTTTTATGCTGAATTAGCTTATCTCAATTGCGGTTTATTGTATGGAATTAATTTTGGTAATTCGGACTGCTTTAATTGTGTTTCATGTATTCTATAAACTTGGTTCTGTTTTGGTTTTGATTTTTTTTAAGCCACTATAAGTTTATTTTACACAGAAAGGGAACCCAAAAGAAAGGGTACACATTTCTAAAGGTTGTATCCAGTGGTGATTTTGACCTAGCAGAAATCGCTTCACTCACACTAGTTGGAGCATCTGGAATTTGCTGATTCCCCATTGCCACCCCTGACACCCACCAACCACATCACTTTCTGTTCTGGGAGCCCTCAGTGGTTCAACTGGTATTTCCTGACCTATAAAGGCTTCCGGGTCAATCTTGTTTGCTGTTCTAAGCCATTCGGAGACCTGTTCTTGCTGGCAACTGCCAACTTGCTGGCAGTTGGCTGTCTTAGCCAACTGCAGAAATTTAGCCCCAGTAACTTAAATATCATCTAGTAGCTCGACGCTCCACAGGTAGCATTACACTTCCATATCCATTTTGGTCTCTGCAACTGAAGACATCCCTCACCCTTTAGTGAGCAAAGCGCAGGGTTTGCCTCTTAAGTCTTCAGAGAGCACGGCCAAGGTCACAGCCAAAGAGCTGTGAAATCTGACCCCGTGGCTTCTTTGGTTAACTTTGCTGAGCAAGGTGTCCAGCTAAGCTGGATATTTCATAGTAGCGGCTTCGGGTTTCACCCTTAAATCTTAGTGTCATGCAGTATGCACATGGCGAAGCTCTACGACCGAAGTGCATAACCCGCATCTCTTGCAAGGCATGTGCATTTCCTTAGAAATGAGTGACAGTTGCGTTTGGAACTCTGCAGCGTGGGGGAGTGGCATACAAGCCAGCCTGCTCCACGAGCCGTTTCCATTGGAGGCTGGTGGCTCTGATGTCAGTGGGGTGGGGAATCCGCTCCGGGTTTCAGTCAGAACCAGTCAGAACTTTAAAGGAGTCCTTTGCACCTTGGATAGGTCCTTTAGAATTCGGACTGAAACCCGGAGCGGATTCCCCGTCCCACTGACCTCGGAGCTACTAGCCACCACTGGCCACTTCTGTGGAATTCAGGAGCTGCTGCTAGAAATAATCAGAATCTTAACATTTTTATTAGGAACAGAAAAGAAGCGGCAACGTTTCCTGGACCTTGTGGTGGCCAAGAAATCTGGGAGTGTATGACAGCGCTCGTTCAAAAGTTCAAACTTTGTGAAGCAAATTGCATTCGGTTCATGAGTTGTGGCTTTTATTTCATTTATTTAAGTTGCTTTTCTAATCATAATAATTTTTCAGTGGTGCCCCCCCCCCCAATTATGGAATGATCTCCCCGGCGAGGCTCACCTGGTGCCAACTTGGTTATCTTTTCGGCGCCAGGTCAAGACTTTCCTCTTCTCCCAGGCATTTCACAGCGTATGATGAGGGTTTTGTTGTTGTTATTTGACCCAGAATAGTTGTTTTTAAATTGATATTGTATTTATAACCTGCTTTTATGCTCTTTGTGGTTTAAAATTTTGTATATCAGTTTTTTAATGTTCAATGTTTTTAATTTTTGTAAACCGCCCAGAGAACTTCAGCGATATATAAATGGAATAAATAATAATAATAATAACAACAACAGCAACATCCAAAACAGTGTAAGAAAGATGCAAACAACCATCTGTGAAACAAGCAAAAACAGAGACCATCAAAGCCCCTGATCACAGTGCTCTAACAAGAACCACTCCTCACTTCCTCGTTCCTTCCCTCCATCCTCAATCCCTGTGCTGCATCTTTTGGTTTGCAAAAGACAAAGATGTTCCCTGATGCAACTTGTTTATATCCCTCTGCAAGATCATTTCCATGCGACTGTCAGTTGGAACAATTTGTTGACAACAGCTCTCTGTTCCACAGTGGAGTCAGAGGCAGCATGGCCTTTCACCCAGATCTTTTCTCAGCAATTACTGGAATGCCTAATTGAATAACAAAATATTTCAAAACCTGAAACTAACCCGTAGGGAAAGGTAAGTCCTGTCTACAAAATACCCCAGACAACAAAACCCCACAAAGAATGCTATGGCACCTCAAAGGCTAACAGGTTTAATGGGGCATGATTATATATATATATATATATATATATATATATATATAGTGACCAGATAAAATCCAGGTCAGGGCTCATGTAACTTTAACAGTTGTAGAGAAAAGGGAATTTCAGCCAGTGTCATTGGTATGCAATTCGTTCCTGGTGAAATTCCCTCTTCATCACAACAGTTAAAGTTGCAGGGGCCCTGCCTTCTTTTGTATATGGTAACTCTAGTATAGTGCCTGCACCTTTAACTGTTGTGATGAAGAGGGACTATCACCAGGAACTAATTGCATACAAATGACACCGGCTGAAATTCCCTTTTCTCTACAGCTGTTAAAGTGACATGAGCCCTGACCTGGATTTTATCTGGTCAGCCTATATATATATATATATATATATGGACCGGCTTCGGATGGGTTGGAAATAGCTCTTTGTTTGATACAGCAAAGGCTTTGATCATGCTTATGGAGCTGTCAGAGCTAGACACATTGTGCCCATCCCATCTGAATGAAGCGATGCCCACTGCTAGGGTGACCAACGGTCAGGATTTCCCCAGATTTGTCCTGGTTTTTGTTCTATCCTGAGTGTCAGGGGGGATTTTCTGTAATGTTCTATAATGTCCTGGAAAGACAACTTTTCCCCTTAAGGCCGCTATTATCATGGTGGGAAGGAAGGACACGCTTTCTGGAGGCACCTCATTTCCCTCCCGCTGCTCCAATCAGGGGCTTAAAAGGGGAAAGTGTGCCAGTCCGGACATTATAGAAAAGGCCTCGACTGGAGCAGTGGGAGGGGAATGACACACTTTCCCTCCTCCATTCCAATTGGGGCCTTTAAGGTGGTGGGAGGTGAATGACATGCTTTCCAGAGGCCCCAGAAAGTCACTTTCCTGCCCCCCCACACTGGGTGTCCTCTTCTTTGGTTTCCCAAATATTGTCACCCTAACTGGTAGCCCAAGGCATGGCCCTCACCACAGTGTAACCCCATAGCCCCCTGAGGGAGGGGGTCTGTCCACCCCATTCCCCTGAGGGGGGTGCTCCCACACCAGGGGAAAGGGGGCAGGCATGTAACTCTGCCCTTCAACCTAGTAATCTCCCCTGGCTTCATACTATATGGACTGCAAAGCTATCTGCTGTAACCAAAACTAAGGAATCTGGGTGAGGCGTTGGAACTTCGACAAATGTGGAAAACCCTTCGTTTTGCAAAACTTATGAATTTATTAACAACTTAACAGTTAACACCCTGTGAGTCCCAGAGTTGTCTTAATTCCTAAATAGATGTCCAACTGTTCCTGCAAGGCCTTGCACATTGCCTGGGTAAACTTCCTGTTGCAGCTTCCAAAATGCTGTTTAATGTGGCAGGCTGCCAAATTCCTTGCTCCTTACAGAACTTCTGTCCAACGTCGCCTTCTCTTTCCAATCTTCCCCAAATCCCTCCAACGCTCTTCTCTTTTCTGTTTTTCCCCCTTTTTCTTTCTCCTCCTCCATTCCTCCCTTCTCCTCCTTCTGTTTCCATGACAACCCATGCCATAGTGCTGGTTAGGGAAATCTGCCCCAAATGGCTGTAGATGTTACTGCAGGCTTCATCCACGTGGACACATTTAAATGAATTAAAATTAATACATTCGTTTTATGAACAAAATAAGCCTGAGGTGCACACCCATAAGGGCTCCTTAGTATGCACACCAAGTTTTAGATGTTTAGGTTTCACGGTCTTGGCACTATGGTGCGGATGGACAGACAAGACACACAGGCTTTTATTGTTACAGGATGTTTTTTTTTTTAATCTTCTGTCTTGCTTAGTACAATCCAATAGCAGTTAAAACGCGTAAATGAACAAAGAAACAGAAGCAGCAGTACAATATATGCAAGCAAATAGGAGGGGAAACTGAGTGGGAGCCAAGAAAAACCATGGTGTCTCTGGAAGGACCGTGCACTCAGTTTGGGTCATAAAAGCAAATTTCTGAGCTGAGCATTTGCTCCGAGGAAGCCTGTTCCTTAATTTAGAAACAGCAATTGTGAAACACGTTTATTACAGACCAGACCTTCCCAGCCTGATGCCCTCCAAATCAGCTGGAATGCAACTCCCATAATCCCTAGCTTGCCATGAGGAAACGGGTTTAGCCTATCCTGCCAGTTAATGACATAGGCAAAGAACAGGCTTGAAAAAAGAGGTGAAATAGAGAGTCCAAAATTATATTGTAGAGAAAAGGGAATTTCAGCCAGTGTCATCTGTATGCAATTAGTTCCTGGTGAAATTCCCTCTTCATCACAACAGTTAAAGTTGCAGGCACTATACTAGAGTGACCATATACAAAAGAAGGCAGGGCCCCTGCACCTTTAAGTGTTGTGATGAAGAGGGAATTTCATCAGGAACTAATTGCATACCAATGACACTGGCTGTAATTCCCTTTTCTCTACAACTGTTAAAGTTACATGAGCCCTGACCTGGATTTTATCTGGTCACCCTAACGGCAACGCATAGCTTGGTCAGTTGAAATGAACCGTAACGTTGTTACCATAAAAGCACACAACTCGAAACTGTAGCATGAGAATACCGAACAGAACATCAACCAAAACACATCCACACCGACACCCAAAAAGCAGTCGTACTTAGAACACGCTCAATTGTCAGGAATCTGTAAAATACAACATGACTCGGCAAAGCCTATCTAGAAAAGCTGCCACGAGCGAGAAAGAGATTAAATAATAATAATTTGGGAACCTGCTGGAAGCACCATCACAAAATGGTTCCCGCGGAGGATGTGGCTGCTGTGAGAGCCTGGCTAGCCAAAAGATGTGCATGTATGTGTTGGTGGGAGCGAGGAGAGAAATGCGCAAGGCTAAAGGCAAGGAGGTTATAGATATTTCTATGGTTTATGGGGAAATCACCGACTCCCAATTCATTTCTTTGAAACCTAGCCCCAGAAATGAGGTGGCCCCACCTAGCAAGCAAGACTGGCTATGGCCCTGGGCGAAAGACATTTCAGGGAGACGGGGTGGGGAGAGGTAAGAGGTTCTTTTTTCTTTCTTTTTCAAGGGATAAAGGACAGCCATCAATTCTCCTGCAATGTAAGGCACTTTCGTAAGGAAGAATGAAGGCCAGTTAATATGTTCACATTCAGCCATGAAAAGAATTTTGTGCCAAGTCGAAAAGCAGCCATTTCTTTGCCCCTGGCCTAACGTAGATAAATATATAACCAACAAAGTGACCATTTGCCCTCTTGGCATATAAAAAAAATCTGTTTTAAATATACTTATATCCCCCACGCATGGGACCAATTCAGTCGGCAACCCAAAGCACATTTCCTGGGAAGTAAGCCTCATTGAACTCTATGGGATTTTCTCCTGGGTAAACAGGATTAGGCTTGTGCTGCACATATCTTAAATTCCTGCCTACCAAATGCTGGTCTCTTTCCCTTCCCCATGTGCAGGGTTGGAGATTTCACTGCTCCTCCAGAAGAGCAGTTCTGCAAACTGAAGCTTCATCTATGTTTGGTTTGTGGGTTCCCCCCCCCAAACACACTCTGCTTTCAACCCTGTAAATTTCCACTCCACCGTGTTTGTAGCATTGTCTGCTGGCAAAACCTGTTGTGACCCCTTTATGAGCAGGGCAACATTCTGTCATTGTTTAGTGTTTACTTGCATTCCACCATCCATTCACATTCCGGATTTGGGGGGTTGGGTTGGGGTTGGGGGAGCTAAACAGGAAAGCACAGAGAGAGAGAAATTTAGCAGAAGTAAGAAACATCTGTTACCACCTGCCATTTCATAACCTTCCACAGGTCGCAGAAAAAATAATAAATTATTATTATTATTATTATTATTACGTTTCTATACCACCCCATAGCCGAAGCTCTTTGCGCAGTTTACAAAAGATGAAAATGATAGAAACAATATACAAAATTTTAAACCACAAGAAAACAGACAGTAGACACAAAGGCAACGTACATCTAAAAACAACGTTTGAGCTGTCAGCCAAACCTAAAAAGAGATCCGGGATCGATTGAAACTCATCACATGCCTGGGAACAGAGAAAAGCCTTGACCTGGCGCTGAAAAAGATAGCAATTTTTGGTGCCGGGCAGGCCTCGTCGGGAAGATCATTCCATAACTGGGGGGCCACCACTGAGAAGGCCCTCTCCCTTATAGCCGTCTGCTTCTAACATCCTCACACCAAAGACCATTGCTTGAATGCTCCCACCCCCGCAACACACATCCTTTATGACAATGAACACTGCACGAGTATTAATACATATTGTATTCATTTCCTTTGCAAGAAACTGTACTATACTGGCTCCTGAAACAGGGCATGTTGATGAAAGAGAAGGGTCACAGCTCAGTGGCAGAGCATATGTTTTGCATACGTAAGGTTCCTAGGTTCCAGTAGAGGCTGGTAGCTCCGATGTCCGTGGAAGGGTGAATCCGTTCTGGGTTCCATTCAGAACCAGTCAGCACTTTGGATAGCTCCTTACGACTTCTGACTCATCCTGACTGAAACTTAGAGCGGATTCACCGCCCCACTGACATTGGAGCCACAAGCTTGCACTGTTAAATTCAGCCACTCGCTGCCCATCAGTGCGGACAATATCGAGATATATGGATTTGTCTTTATCTATTTGTTTGTTTATTTGATTTATATCCTGCCCTTCCTAACAAGGAACTCCAGGGAAAGGTCAACCAACCTGACACAGTCCAAGGGAGGTTCCGGTGTTTCTAACTGAGTTCAGTACTTTTCTTCTTCAAAAAGCCGTAAGAAGATTTAAGGTGCAATCCTGTGCATGCTCAGAAAGAATGAAAAAAAGACCTACAATTCCCAGCATTCCCCAGCCAGCTATGCTGACTGGGGAATGATGGGAATTGTAGGACTTTTTTTTCTGTCAAACAATGCATAGGATTGCGCCCTTAATAGCATTAGGATTAAAATGTTTTGTCGATTGATCAGTAAAATAAAGATCTCCCCCATGAAATATCTTCCTCCCTCAACTCTCACCACCAGCATCCATTCTGTATAGCAAACTATACAGAGGGAGATTATAGATAAAACATGGCCATTCCTCCAGCCCTGCCTTTTCCTCTTCCCTTCCATCCCTTTTTCCTTGCATGTCATGTCTTTTTGGATTATAAACCTGTAGGCCTGGGCTGCCTTGTTTTTCGATTTTGAGCTGCTCTGGGTACCTTTTTGGCTGAAGAGAGGGATATATTTTTTTCTTTAAATCAATCAGTCACTAATAGATTAAAAACTGTTCACTAGAAAGATCCCCCTGCTCCAATTAATAATGCAGCAGTTTTAAAACTGTTTGTTTTTTTAAAAAAATATATGATAACTTACAAAAACATTGTGTGGCAGGTGCCACAGTAGAAAATGCATTCCTTTCTTTTGCAAGGTGGCACCAACTGTGAAATGTTCATGCATCATCCCCCCTAAAAAAAAACGAGTAAAACATATTTTCTTCTGTATGTAACATTGTTTTATTCATACACATATTTTTGTAGATATATTTGTTTCCGCAGTTACTTGATTAAAGTTGAATATGAGCCAACAGTGTGATGTGGCTGCAAAAAAGGCAAATGCTATTTTGGGCTGCATTAATAGAAGTATAGCTTCTAAATCGTGTGAGGTACTGGTTCTCCTCTATTCGACACTGGTTAGGACCCATCTTGAGTATTGCATCCAGTTCTGGGCACCCCACTTCAACAAGGATGCAGACAAACTGGAGCGTGTTCAGAGGAGGGCAACAAGGATGATCAGGGGTATGGAAATAAAGCCCTATGAGAAGAGGCTGAAAGAACTGGGCATGTTTAGCCTTGAGAAGAGAAGACTGAGGGGAGACAGCACTCTTCAAATACTTGAAAGGTTGTCAAATGGAGGAGGGCCAGGATCTCTTTTCGATCAACCCACAATGCAGGCCATGAAATAATGGGCACAAGTTACAGGAAGCCAGATTCCGGCTGGACATCAGGAAAAACTTCCTGACTGTTAAAGCAGTACGACAATGGAACCAATGACCTAGTGAGGTGGTGGGTTCTCCCACACCAGAGACATTCAAGAGGCAGCTGGACAACCATCTGTCATGTATGCATTAAGATGGATTCCTGCATTGAGCAGGGGGTTGGACTCGATGGCCTTATAGGCCCTTTCAACTCTACTTCTGTGATTCTATCTTACATTCAGGGCGACAGCTATCAGGCTATGACACCTAGGTTAAGGCATCAAGACCAACTCCTGCCTCGGAAAGGCATGCCCTCTGGCTCAAAAGCTTTTTGGACATTATCAATATGCAAGGCTAGATGCTTGCCAGATATTTTCCACAGTTGGCTGATTGTTTGTCATAATTCTTCCTCAACTTGGCACCCTCCAGCTTTGATGGACTACAACTCCCATAATTCCCAGCCAATTCCCATTATGGTATGAGAATTATGGGAGGGCACCAGTTTGGGGAAAGGCATGGGTTGGGGGTTTCTCTTCCAGGTGAAAGATTTAAAAGCAAAAGATTGCACCGTTCCCTCCTCAGTTTTCCATCCAGGTAAAGCAGCTCAGGGGGAGATGGGAGGCAATGCAGATTCACAGACATCTGGGACCTTATTGTAAAAGAAGAACCTATACTGTTTCTTTCAGAAGATTCAAAGATACTTCTGGGTGATTACCTGTGTTTTCTGTATTCTGCTTGGAGTAACATCTCCGGAGACCCTTAATGGGTAAACAAGTATAATCTACAACACAAACGCACAGAAAGCAATCCTTTTTGTCAATGGCTTCATTACCATCATTATAGCAGCAGGATTGGGCCGATGCTGGAAAGATGCTGTGTTTTAGGAAGAACAAAAGGCTTAGAAGCAAAATCACTCTGGGGTCAGAATTGCTGCTATGGCAACCAGATGGCTTGTAAATAATTGGGCCTGAGTGAATGAAAGTGGCCCTTTTGTTGGTACACAAGGCTTGATTAATATGCGCTAAGAGTTTTCATGTGATCAAAAAACAGGCAAGTGCCAAAGAGAAAGGAGAGAAAAGCACCATTTATTTACCCTTTACCCTGCCCTATCCCACAGGCACAAGGCGAGTAACTTGTTTAAAAACAACTAGGAAAATATAAAAGGCAAAGGAAATTAAAGGCTTCCCATCTGGCTGCTGATCAACAGTAGGCAGACCATCTGAAAAGGAGGACAGGGCTCATGTAACTTTAACAGTTGTAGAGAAAAGGGAATTTCAGCCGGCTTCATTTGTATGCAATTAGTACCTGGTGAAATAACCTCTTCATTAAAGCAATTAAAGTTGCATGCACTATACTAGAGTGACCAGATACAAAAGACGGCAGATAAAATCCAGGTCAGGGCTCATGTAACTTTCACAGTTGTAGAGAAAAGGAAATTTCAGCCAGGGTCATTTGTATGCTATTAGTTCCTGATGAGATTCCCTCTTCATCACAACAGTTAAAGTTGCATGCACTATACTAGAGTGACCATATACAAAAGAAGGCAGGGCCCCTGCAACTTTAACTGTTGTGACGAAGAGGGAATTTCACCAGGAACTAATTGCATACAAATGACGCTGGCTGAAATTCCCTTTTCTCTACAACTGTTAAAGTTACATGAGCCCTGTCCTCCTTTTCATATGGTCAGCTTAATCAACAGCCAAAACCCAAATTGACACCACATAACAGAGGTAGAATTCAACAACATAGCATGTGGTCAAGACCGCTAACATATATGGTTGTCTGTGTGTGTGTGTTTAACAACTGTGCATGATATCCAACCATGTACATCCATTAGCAGAACCTATTTCCCCCTTCCCGCTAGAGCTCTGGATATCCCTCCCCACAACTAATACCCTGGAGGGTTTGGGGACCCTCTGGAGTAGATTTGAGGGGATACAATCGGAAGAAGGGGGAGAAAGTCCCATGGTATGATTTTTAAATAGCATTTTCCAGTATACAGTGAACACAGACTAAAAGCAGCCCGGATGTTTAAGAAAGAAAATAGGTAATCAAACACAACTCTTTTAGTTAGGAGGAATGAAGAATCACAAAACCTTCTAACTGTAATTAGTTTACCTTAAGAGGTCAACAAGATCTTACAGCTATCTGGGATTCATAGAATCATAGAATTGTGGAGCTGGAAGGGATCACGAGGATCATCTAGTCCAACCCTCTGCAAAGTGCAGGAAAACCAATTAAACCATCCGTGAGAGATGTCTGTCCAACCTCTTCTGAAACCTCCAGAGATGGAGAACCCTCAACCTCCATAGGCAGACTGTTCCCACTGCTGTACAGATCTTACCGTCAGGACGTTTTTCCTTATATTTAATCAAAATCTAGGCAGCTGTAACTTATACCCATTATTTTAAGTTCTAATTTCTGTGGCAATGGAAAAGAGTTCTTGACCACCTTCCCTGTGGCACCTTTTTATGTTCCTGAACACTGTTAACATGTCTCCCCTCAGTCTTCTTTTCTCCAGAATGAATATCCCAAGTTCCTTCAGCCTGGAAGGGAGACTTTTGGTCTGAGATGCATGATCAATATGCCTCAAAAATAGGTACCACATTGCATAACATTTCAGGTTTTGCATGACCTGTTAAGTCTTCGCAAGTATTGGTTGAAGGGCTGAGGACCTCCTTCCCACCCCTTATGTCGCCATCCGTGGTACAACGGAGCCAGGGATGACAGGGGCACAGCCCTGGCATTTTTTGATTAGGAGGGACACTGACATGATCCACCACCCCTCTCAGAATTTCCTGTTCCCTCTGAGCTTAGCCGCAATCATCAATAGGTGTGGCGGGGGGGTGGGGGGGCACAACATTTTCCACTAACAATAGGCTGACCATATGAAAAGGAGGACAGGGCTCATGTAACTTTAACAGTTGTAGAGAAAAGGGGATTTCAGCCAGTGTCATTTGTATGCAATTAGTTCCTGGTGAAATTCCCTCTTCATCACAACAGTTAAAGTTGCAGGGGCCCTGCCTTCTTTTCTATATGGCCACTGTAGTATAGTACCTAAAACTTTTAACTGTTGTGATGAAGAGGGAATTGCACCAGGAACTAATTGCATACAAATGACCCTGGCTGAAATTCCCTTTTTTCTACAACTGTTAAAGTTACATGAATCCTGTCCTCCTTTTCATATGGTCAGCCTAACTAACAATATATTGTTTCTTGTTAGCATGTAAAGTATTCTGGGATGGTGTGGGCCACTGAGACCCATTCGTTTTCAAAATACCGGCTTCTGGTGGAGATGAAAAATGCTAGAATTCTTACGTAGGTGTGGATCAACACAGCTGCCTACAATTTTGGCGTCTCCTTAGGAACATGGCTCTGGGGACTGTAATGATGAGCGTCTGCACTTCAGTTTTTACTAAGCTGACCATATGAAAAGGAGGACAGGGCTCATGTAACTTTAACAGTTGTAGAGAAAAGGAAATTTCAGCCACTGTCATTTGTATGCAATTAGTTCCTGGTGAAATTCCCTCTTCATCACAACAGTTAAAGGTGCAGGGGCCCTGCTTTCTTTTGTATATGGTCACTCTAGTATAGTGCCTGCAACTTTAACAGTTGTGATGAAGAGGGAATTTCACCAGGAACTAATTGCATACAAATGACACTGACTGAAATTCCCTTTTCTCTACAACTGTTAAAGTTACATGAGCCCTGTCCTCCTTTTCATATGGTCAGCCTAGATTTTACCAACCAAACCACTGGCTGCCATTTGCTTTTTTCTTCTTAACTATTATTGTTATTATTATTATTATGGATCATTTGAGTCAAAGCCAAGATGGCATGCAGAAGCCACTCAGTACTGAAGCGTCCAAAAAATCAAATGTAAAGCTTAAAATAAAATCAAAAAATGTGATCCCATGCAGGCATTAGAGGTGGGCTGTTGCATGTTGCGTGGGCCCTGAAAGCTACTTGAGTATGCCTCAGGGTAGCACTAGCACTAGGCCTGCCCCTAACAATGTTCACAACGTGGTGGATGAGTGAGTCCATTAATAAAAGGCTCCAGCGCTTGCAAACACCAAGCCTTGATAGGTAAGGTCCACTAAAATGGGTTATAATTTATAGGCTGACCATATGAAAAGGAGGACAGGGCTCATGTAACTTTAACAGTTGCAGAGAAAAGGGAATTTCAGCCGGCTTCATTTGTATGCAATTAGTACCTGGTGAAATCACCTCTTCATCAAAGCAATTAAAGTTGCATGCACTATACTAGAGTGACCAGATACAAAAGAAAGCAGGGCCCCTGCAACTTTAAGTGTTGTAATTAAGAGGGAATTTCACCAGGTACAAATTGCATACAAATGACGCTGGCTGAAATTCCCTTTTCTCTACAACTGTTAAAGTTATATGAGCCCTGTCCTCCTTTTCATATGGTCAGCTTAGTAAAATCTGAAGTGCAGATGCTCATCATTACAGTCCCCAGAGCCATGTTCCTAAGGAGACGCCAAAATTGTAGGCAGCTGTGTTGATCCACACCTACGTAAGAATTCTAGCATTTTTCATCTCCACCAGAAGCCGGTATTTTGAAAACGAATGGGTCTCAGTGGCCCATACCATCCCAGAATACTTTACATGCTAACAAGAAACAATATATTGTTAGTTAGGCTGACCTAGGGTGACCAGACGTCCGGATCCCCCCGGACAAGTCCGGAATAAGGGGGCCAAATTTGAGTCCAGGGGGAAATTTCAGAATATCCCCGAAAGTCCGGGAAAATTGGGCCTCTCCTGCGCCATCTGAGCCTTGTTCTTGGCTAGCGCGGTTGCGCTGGCCAAGAACAAGGCCTATATCGGCTGGGGAACAGACCGGAATGACGCACGCACGCCCTTCTGGGTATGTGTCGTTCCGGCCTCCTCCCCTGCGCCATCCGGGGCTTGTTCTAGCCGGCGCTGGACGGGAGCGGACGTCCCTGCAAGGTAAGCAGGGGGGAGGGGGGCATGCCAGGTGACATCACCTGGCACGCCACTCTGGAGCAGGCCATGAAGCCCGCTCGCAGTAGAAGCCGGCGCCGGACGGGAGCGGATGTCCCTGCAAGGAGGTAAGCAGGGGGCAGGGGGGAGGGGGGCAGGGGGAGGGGGGGCGCGGCGCGCTTACCTTGCAGGGACGTCCGCTGCCGTCCAGCACCGGCTGCTAATTCGAGCAGGCTTCGCGGCCTGCTCCAGAGTGGCGCGCCAGGTGATGACATCACCTGGCGCGCCACTCTGGAGCAGGCCGCGAAGCCCGCTCGCAGTAGCAGCTGGCACCAGACGGGAGCGGATGTCCCTGCAAGGTAAGCAGGGGGGAGGGGAGGGGGAGGGGGCGTGCGGCGCAGTTAAAGTTGCAGGGGCCCTGCCTTCTTTTGTATATGGTCACTCTAGTATAGTGCCTGCAACTTTAACTGTTGTGATGAAGAGGGAATCTCATCAGGAACTAATAGCATACAAATGACCCTGGCTGAAATTTCCTTTTCTCTACAACTGTGAAAGTTACATGAGCCCTGACCTGGATTTTATCTGCCGTCTTTTGTATCTGGTCACTCTAGTATAGTGCATGCAACTTTAATTGCTTTGATGAAGAGGTTATTTCACCAGGTACTAATTGCATACAAATGAAGCCGGCTGAAATTCCCTTTTCTCTACAACTGTTAAAGTTACATGAGCCCTGTCCTCCTTTTCATATGGTCAGCCTAGTTATAATTATTACTCTTCCTGCTGCTAAAGAAAAAAAATTAAATTATGCAGTGTAGACTGTTAAGTCTTTTTTTGGGGTGGGGGGGATACCCAAAATTGCAAGAATTGGTGTCTTGGCAATGTTTTGTTTGGTCGTGTTATTAATTTCTGTGAAGAACTTGTCCCAAAATATCTATACCGGAGGACATGACCACTACATGTGTACCAGTCTCTTGACATACAGCCTTCGATATTTATTTGAAGCTGTTTTGAAGATCTTTCATGCTTTGATTTAAGTTCTAATGAGAAATTTCTTTGAAAGTCAGTTGCTTTGCTCTTGCACATATTGCCGTAGCTTAGGAAGTTTTTAAAAGTTTTTAAAACCGTTTAGATTCATGGAAGATCCACGTGTAGGGTGACCAGATAAAATCCAGGTCAAGGCTCATGGAACTCTAACAGCTGTAGAGAAAAGGGAATTTCAGCCAGTGTCATTTGTAAGCAATTAGTTCCTGGTGAAATTCCCTCTTCATCACAACAGTTAAAGCTGCAGGGGCCCTGTCTTCTTTTGTATATGGTCACTCTAGTATAGTGCCTGCACCTTTAACTGTTGTGATGAAGAGGGAATTTCCCCAGGAACTAATTGCATACAAATGACACTGGCTGAAATTCCCTTTTCTCTACAACTGTTAAAGTTACATGAGCCCTGACCTGGATTTTGTCTGTTAATAGGAATGATAGCTAAATAGAAGCTCCATGTACCAAAGAAATCTGCCACTGAAAACCAATTCCCAGAGAACAACAGTGGCGCCTTCATACTTTGCGGACTTCCCAAAAACATGGCTGGCTAGATAGATTGCCTACCTGATCCAGACAGGGCTCTAGGGAATGCTGGGAGTTGTAGGACTTTTTTCTGTCTAAACTTGCATAGGATTGAGCCCTTAATAAATGCAGATGTTCTAACTCATGCAAAGCTGGGTCCGTTCATCATAATGTATATAAAACTTTAGAGCAGGGGTGGAGAAGCTGTGTGGTTCTACAGATGTTCTTGGACTCCAATGGCCATTAATAATAGTAATAATAATATATTTATTTCTTACCCGCCTGTCCCTCTGGATTGAGGCGGGGAACAACATTAAATACGAAACAGCATAAAATACATAAAACTGATTAAAAACATATAAAACTAATACATTATTAAAAGGCATCTTAAAATGCAACTATGTAGCCCCAGCCAGCATAGCCAGTGGTCAGGGATGATGGGGTGTTGTAATCCACAGACATTTGGAAGTCTATAGGCTACCCAACTTTGTTCTAGAGAGGGTTCAAGCTACTTGATATACCTCAGTAATAATAACAACAACAATAAATAAATAAATACTTATGAAGGTCAATGTTAACATCCTCATCTAAGGGTGAGTGGTTTGCCCAAGATGAGATTTGAACTAAGGGCTTCCGCATTTATCACTCAGCTCCTAAGCGACTACACGGAACTGTTAGTTCATTACTATTGACAGAAAGTTCTTTAGTTATGGAGCCATCCCTACCATTAGGCAGAGCGATGTAGATGATTTTCAGTTTCGTGAGAGTGCTTTGGCTATTGGTCAGCACAGACATGCAGCAAATGCCATGAAATGAATGGAAGAGGATCTCAACTTCAACGTATCCTAGAAGATTAATCTGACGAAGCAAGATTTTGCCCATGAAAGCCGGTGTCACAATCACTGTGTTGAACTTCAAGGTGCCACAAGACTTTTTCCTCGTGGGGTTTTTTTTCCTCCTCTTTTTACTACAAATGTATGTTTGCTTTATAAAAGCTTATCGAGTTTATACCAGTTTAAAATACCGCAGCTTCGACAAGCAAAGCATATAGGGAGTTGTAGTTTGGTGAGCTGTGCGGAACATTATCTGCTCCCAGGACTACAGTTCCCAGGATTCTCTAGGGCTAAGGAACAACAGTTAAACCTGTTTAAGCCGGTAGTGTAAACAATCTCCTCGCCTAACACTTTACTCCTTTTTGACTGAAAGTGCAGATCCTAGATGGGCCAGTGGGTGGCATAAACTCTTTATCTCATTCTACCAGCTATATCGTCAACAGCTCTTTCGAGATAACTATGTTACTACTAGGCTGACCATATGAAAAGGAGGACAGAGCTCATGTAACTTTAACAGTTGTAGAGAAAAGGGAATTTCAGCCTGTGTCATTTGTATGCAATTAGTTCCTGGTGAAATTCCCTCCTCATCACAACAGTTAAAGGTGCAGGGGCCCTGCCTTCTTTTGTATATGGTCACTTTAGTATAATGTCTGCAACTTTAACTGTTGTGATGAAGAGGGAATTTCACCAGGAACTAATTGCCTACAAATGACACTGGCTGAAATTCCCTTTTCTCTACAACTGTTAAAGTTACATGAGCCCTGTCCTCCTTTTCAGATGGTCAGCCTAGTTACTACGAGTTCCTTGTCTGTTCATCCTAATGAGAGAATCACTCCCCAAACATCCAAATTGATCTAATGGACACCTTCTTGGATACGCCATTCAGTGTTTCTCCTCTTGCATCTTTATTATTCACTGATTTTCTGTGTATTTTAAGAAGCAATAATAATTATTATATGTGCACACACAGAGTCATCCCCTCTAACTACTAAGTAAAACTACCCAGTTTGGCTTCTACTGACTCTCTTCTTCTTTAACCTAACATAGCATCCAACTTTATCTCCCAGCTGTGTCAATATAAAGACTGCTTAGCTGATCTTTACTTCTGCTTTCCACCAACAAACTAATCTGCCTGGTTCGCCCAGGGTGGAGACAGTTTGCAGTTAACAGATTAATTTTATATTCTCAAAAGGGAGGGTGGACAATTGTCTGCTGCTTCCTATTTCCCAATGGGCCCAGAAGAACTGAAACCTGAAACCATCCCATCACCTGGCAAAGCCCAATTTGAATGTCTGCAGCCCGTCCTCCTCCATATCTTCCTAAGACTCTGATTAGGCAGACATTTTGACTTCACCATCCTCCCGCCCCCCACTCTTTGTAACATCTTGCACACTGAAGAGATTTGCAAATCTCGAAAGCTTGCACCTTTTTTTGTGAGCTTTGGCCTAATGAAAGTATACTATATGGATTTTGATTTTTTTATTTATTTATTTAAACTGCCTACACTTATAAAGGTGGGATTAACACTTCTAAAAACAAACAAACCTGCTTTACTGTGATCAGACCCCTGATGCCATTACGGCTACATGAGTGCAAGCCATTCTCTGTGGTGGAACGCAGTCTTCTCTGCCTGAAGTCTTGGAGAGCTTCTCAGTACCACTTGAAATAGGAAATACTGGTCTAAATGGATCAAGGACCTGAACATAAAGCAATGCCAACATTCTTCCAAACAGCCCATTCTGTCATTATTTGCTTTGCATTTGGGTAAAGTGAGAAATGTTTGCATTTTTTAAAAAGAAGCATTTGCATTTCTAGTAGAATTACCAAAGGGGATGGGATGAGAGCTGAGGTCATGTACCCTCCCCATAAGAGAAGAGGCTTGGTCCGAGGTCCATTGCATACGTAAAGGTAGAGTGGAACAAAGACCAACGATAAGAGTGGAGACAGCCTTTTGGACAGAGATAGTATGAAGGCCCTATAGCTTTCAGCCGATGGAAAAAAAACCTTAGCCAAATAACTGCATGAGTTTTGATGGATGAGTTAATTTCAACAAGAAAACAGTGCTGGAGGAAAAAGCTAAGCTGTCAACACTCCCAGTACTGCTGTTTGCTAAATTTTAAAGAGAAGGGAGACTCCATCATGCATCTCTGTTCCTCTTGTCAATGGAGAAACAGTACAAGCATCATCGTCTTCATCATCATACATAACGGTCATGGACAAAAAAGAAAAACACACATATCTCATCAATATAGCAATACCGAATGTCAAAAGTGTTGTTTAAAAGGAAGAAGAAAAGAGAAAGAAATATACACCACCGGCCATAGAAGTCAAAGGCTGCCTCTACACGAGACGTTTAAAGCTCTTTGAAGTCTGATTAAAAAATTTACCTCTACAAGAGCGGAGCGTAAATCAGGAGTTGAGGCACTTTATCTCTCCGATTATGCGCATTATCGAATGCGCATTAAATAGCGAGTTTTATTTTCCTCTGGCCGTTAAAGCGCATTTTGCCTATGTGAACAAGCGGTTCTCCGCATTAACTACTTGTGAAGTGCATTTCAAAGAACCGGTAAGGCCACCAGTTGTGCGCTCAATTACCTCCTGCATACAAGCATTACCGATAAAGCGCTTCAGCGATTATGCGTATAATCGGCTAACCAGGTGTCAAACAGAATCCATCTAGAGGGGGGTCAAAGAACTATGACAACAGGAAAAGGTCACAATTATTCCATTTGTCACATCAGACACTGGCATCACATTAAAAAACTATACAGAAAACCTCCAGAAACTGGGCCTACTAAAATACATCCACACCAACATCCAGAAAGCAGTCATAATGAAAACCTGCTCAATCGTCAGGATATTCCTGAATCAGTAAGAGACAGCATGACTTGGCAAAGCCCGTCATGTCTGTCTAGAAAAACCACCACGAGCAAGAAAGAGATTATGATGATGATGATGATGATGATTGATGATGATAATAATAATAATAATAATAATAATAATAAATGTATTTATTACCTGCCTCTCCCTCTGGATCGAGGCGGGGAACAACATCAAATACAAATACATAAAACTGATTTTAAAAATATATAACTAATACATTAATAAAATAACAATAAAACTCTTAAAATTCAGCTAGGTAGCCTGCCAGAAGAGATCAGTCTTTATGGTTTTCTTTAAGTCAAAACGATTGTTAAGTTGATGAATCTCTTCCGGCTGCCCATTCCACAGTCTGGGAGTGGCAGAAGAGAAGGTCCTCTGGGTAATGGTTGTCAGCCTAGTGAGCTACACCTGCTCACAGCTTCTGCTGTTCTCCTCAATGAGTGCTAAGAAACCATCCCTAAAATATGGCATGCCTTAAGGGAGGGGAAGGGGTAAGTCAGACTGTGACAAGTGAGAGATTTAGAATTGGTTAACAGGAAGAACATGTGACCGTGCAGAAGGGAAGGTTCTGAAGGACCTTTAAATGGTTGACTGGGCAGTGGGATGATGAACAAAGAGATGTACACATATTTATTTGCTAAAATCATATTAATCATATTAAAATTATTCATTGTTGTCAGCCACCCTGAGAACCTGGTTATATATAAATGCCTAAAAGAAAGAAATAACCACCCAATCCTATGCATGTTTTATTTGGAAGTATTTCCCAATGAGTCCAATGGGACTTAACTCCCACGTAAGTGAGCATAGCATTACCCAGTAAATACTGTTTAACTTAAATATTAGACTAACTCGTATTTGAGTTCAAAATCTACAGTTGGGCAATAACTTTATTAGGACCACAATAATATCACAAAAGCGTGCAAGCTTTCAAGTTCTCCAGAACATCTAGTGGGTGATACAAAAGGCAGGGGATAGGTTTCTTTCCTCCTCCCCCCCCCCCCCCCAGCCTCCGACCCTACTTTTTGTAACCTAGCCTGATGAAGACTTCTGCAGAACTTGAAAACTTGCATACTTTTGTGGCATTTTGATAGATCCTAACAAAGACACCGCCCAACTGTAGTTTGGATTTCCCCCACCCACCCCCGAACCAATCTAGCTATCTTTGTTGTATTTGTATTTAAGTGTTCACTATGTCGTGTTCCAATGATGATTCTCTCCACCTCATTCCAGTCCTGCAGTGTACTCTTGTACCTCAATGTTTGGGGCTGGTTGTGCTGGTATAGCCAGCTGTGTCATGGCTAAAAGGATGTTGTCCACAAGAGCCTTCTCCACTCCTGCCCTGCCTCATGTGCCATGATGAATACTTCTTTCCATCCATTTCCAGCCAGGTTTAAGGTTCTTTTACTAGTCTATAAAGCCCTGAACAACTTGTCATCCTGCCCAATCCTGCCCATCCTTGCCTTGTCATCCTGCCCAATCCCTGTGGTCTTCTGAAGGGGCATTCCTGGTGGTCCCACATGGGTCAGAGATCTGCTTGGAAACCACCAGGAATAGGGCCTTCAGCATGGTGGCTCGTATTCTATGGAATGCCATTCCAACTGAGATCGAGCATGCACCTACATTATTTTGTTTTTGCTGTTTGCTGAAGAGTTTTCTTCTCAGGCAAGCATTTCCCGAGAGATTAGTATATTCCAGCCACTGCTTAATAGACCTATTTCAGGGGTACAGTCCCTCTTTCACCCCTGGGTCCAAATTCCATTGTAGGGAAGTTCTGAGGGGCTGCATCGAAAGGTCTGAAGGCAAAAGGGGCAGAACCAAAAAAACAAAACTACTCACATATTTTAGTGTAAAGTTTTAGGAAAGGCATTTCAAACTTTAAGTATTAGGTGGGGGTTTGGCGCAAAAGCTGGAAAAACACCAACTGATCCACGGTTGGGGAAAAAGTGTTTTGTCCCAAGGCTTGGCGTCCTGCACCCTTTTGCTATAACTTTCCATACTTTGTGTTTTAATTCGTTGTTCAAGGCTGCAATATCTCTTGACGCGGAGCGTTTTATAAATGTTGTAAGAAATAAAAGAAATAAATCAACTTCTGCGCACCATATGGCGCTGTCATGAGTCGCCACATGCTACATGAGGCAAAGGCAGATGCTGCTTCTGCAGGAGGCAGCGGCAAACGCACACAGCGCTCCCAGCACAGACGCCGGCGTCACTTTATAGTGTGACCAACGGCCGGAGACAACGTGCGGTTCGGCTGCCCTAAACGGTGATTTGCTAGTGCAGCCGGCTCACGGACAGGCATAAGATGGAAACTGTTCAAACTATGGGGATGGGTGTGTCCAACAACTTTTAATGAGAAGCCAAAAAAGGGAGGAGGGAAGAATTACATTTCCTAAGACGAGTTTACAAATTACAACAGCTGCTAAAAATGCCACAAGGGTTTAAGATAAGAAACTCACAAGGGTGGATAGTAGTAGTGGTAATAGTAGTAAGAAGTCATCCTGAGGCCAGTTACAGTTTTTAGCGCTCCAAGCAACAATGTCCTCATTGTCAACAAGGCATCTGCAGGGATAACCAGGACAGAGGGCTCATCTTCACCTACCGGCTTTCCGGGATGGGGGTGAGGATCCCAGGCTTTCCCACTTCCGGGATCATCCCCCAGTGTGCACATGCCAGTGCGATGTCCCAGAAGTCAGTTATACCTATCAAGGCAAATATGACTTGATAGGTATAACTGAAACCTGGTGGGATGATTCCCATGACTGGAATATAGCGATTGAAGGATACAACATGTTCAAAAAGAACAGAAAAAAATAGAAAGGGAGGCGGAGTCGCACTATATGTTAAAAATACTTATTCCTGCACAGAAATACAAGAGGATGAGCCTGGGAGCCCCATCAAGAGCATCTGGATTAAAATAAATGGGGAAAGGAATAAAAGGAGCATGATAGTCGGAGTCTACTACCAACTATCCAATTAAGGAAAAGATGAGGATGAAACTTTTGAAAAGTAAATTGCCAGTGTTTCAAGGAAATCCAATGTAGTAGTAATGGGGGACTTCAATTACCCCCGATATCTGTTGGGCGACAAATTCTGCCAAAAGTGGCCCCTCCAAGAAATTCCTGACATGTGTGGCTGATAACTTTCTCCTACAGAAAGTAGAGGAAGGAACTGGAGGAACGGCTATCCTTGACTTGATACTGACCAACAGGGATGACTTAGTGGATAAAGTGGCAGTTACAGGAACTTTGGGGGAAAGTGACCACGTCATACTTGAGTTCTTAATTTTAAAGGAAGCAAAAGCTGAGTGTAGCCAAACGCGTACTCTGGATTTCAGGAAAGCCGATTTTAATAAACTCAGAACTATGATAAGTAAGGTCACATGGCAAGTGACTTTAATGAGAAAAGGAGTCCAAGATGGGTGGGACTTTTTAAAAAAGGAAATTTTAAAGGCACAATTACAAACAATTCCAACAAGGAAAAAAGATAGACGACAACAGAAGAAACCAATGTGGCTCCACAAAAAGCTTAGAGATGACATGAAAATAAAAAAGGATACATATAGGAAGTGGAAGGAAGGCCAGGCTACAAAAGAAGAGTACAAACAAGTAGCACAGAAGTGCCGGAATGGTATCAGGAAGGCTAAGGCTGAGAAGGAGCTGAGGCTAGTGAGGGATGCTAAAAGCAATGAAAAAGCATTCTTCAGATATGTGAATAGTAAAAGACAGAGGAAAGAAATGGTGGTTCAACTGCTTCATGAGGATGGCAAATTGGTAACAGAGGACAAAGAAAAGGCCGAAGTGCTCAATTCCTACTTTGGCTCAGTCTTCTCTCAAAAGTGGGTCTATGACCCCCCTGGAAAAAGTGAAGTACAAGCTGTCAGGGCAGGATTGCAGTTTGAGATTGATAAACAAATGGTCAAGAAACACCTAATCTCTTTGAATAAATTCAAATCTCCAGGGCCCGACGAACTGCATCCTAGAGTAATAAAGGAGCTGGCAGAAGAACTCTCAGAACCACTGTCTATTATCCTTGTGAAATCATGGAAGACAGGTGACGTGCCAGATGACTGGAGAAGGGCTAATGTTGTCCCTATCTTCAAAAAGGGCAAAAAGGAGGAAACTGGGAACTACAGACCAGTCAGTCTGATATCCATTCCTGGGAAAATTTTGGAGCAGATTATAAAGAAGTCAATCTGTAAACACCTTGAAAACTATGCAGTGATGACTAGAAGCCAGCATGGATTTGTCAAGAACAAATCCTGTCAGACTAATCTGATCTCATTTTTTGATTGGGTAACCTCCCTTGTGGACTGTGGGAATGCTGTGGATATAGTATATCTTGACTGCAGCAAAGCTTTTGGCAAAGTGCCCCATGACATTCTGATTAACAAACTAGTGAAAAGTGGGCTAGATGGAACAATTATTAGGTGGATCCACAGTTGGCTACAGAATCACACTCAAAGAGTGCTTATCAATGGTACCTTTTCATACTGGGGGGAGGTAACAAGCGGGGTACAGCAGTGCTCAGTACTGGGCTCAGTGCTCTTCAACATTTTTATTAATGATTTGGACAAGGAGGTGCAGAGAATGCTTATCAAATCTGCAGACGGCACAAAATTGGGTGGGATCTCTAATACCCTAAAGGACAAAAACAAACTCCAAAGTGATCTTGATAGACTGAAGCGCTGGGCTGAAAACAACAGAATGAAATTTAATAGGGATAAATGCCAAGTGCTACACCTAGGAAAAAGAAATCAAATGCACAGTTACAAGATGGGGGATACTTGGCTAATCAACACGACAAGCGAGAAGTATCTTGGAATTGTTGTAGAGCACAAGCTGAATATGAGCCAACATTGTGATGTGGCTGCAAAAAAACTAAATGCTATTTTAGGCTGCATTAATAGAAGTATAGCTTCCAAATTGCATGAGGTACTGGTTCCCCTATACTCAACACTGGTTAGGCCCATCTTGAGAATTGCGTCCAGTTCTGGGCACCACACTTCAAGAATGATGCAGACAATCTGGAGCATGTTCAGAGGAGGGCAGCAAGGATGATCAGGGGTCTGGAAACAAAGCCCTATGAGGAGAGACTGAAAGAACTGGGCATGTTTAGCCTGGAGAAGAGAAGATTGAGGGGAGATAGGATAGCACTCTTCAAATACTTGAAAGGTTGTCACACAGAGGAGGGCCAGGATCTCTTCTCAATCAACCCAGAGTGCAGGACACGGAATAATGGGCTCAAGTTACAGGAAGCCACATTCCGGCTGGACATCAGGAAAAACTTCCTGACTTTTAGAGCAATACGACAATGGAACCAATTACCTAGTGAGGTGGTGGGCTCTCCCACATTAGAGGCATTCAAGGCATTCAAGAGGTAGCTGGACAGCCATCTGTTAGGGATGCTTTAAGGTAGATTCCTGCATTGAGCAAGATGTTGGACTCGATGGCCTTACAGGCCCCTTCCAACTCTACTATTCTATGATTCTATGAGGGATGCTCCGGCACGGCATGGGTTTTTTTCTTCTTTCTTTTTTTGAAGCAGGAGCTGCTCACGCAATTGTGATCCTGCGAAAAAGTTAAAAAAGAAAAAAACTTTTTTTAAAAAATAAAGCACCAACAACCATCCTGGGAATGGCAAAAAAAGCTCACCCCCTTACCCCTGATAGGCATGTAGCCCCCTTCCCACGCAGCTCCATTTGTTGTGCTGCACTACTCACGGGGAGGAAGGAGGACCCGGGAGTGTGCACCACACCGCCTGTGGTCCTCGGGGTTGTCCCGGGACCATGGGGAAAAGCAAGTTAAAAGTAGCCCTACTTATTCCAGGGAAAGTGAGAGGTCATCCCTGGTTGACCCTGGGATCCCCTGTGCATCATCTGGACGTACAGGGATGACCTCGAGATGACCCCATGATAAATGGCTGGTGTAGATATGGCCAGAGTTTCTAGCACAGGAAGAGTAAGGGAGAATGGGTGGGATCATTTCAGAGGCCAGGAGACTTGTGTGGTGGCTTTGGGGGGGGGGGGGGCAGGGTAGAGATGGAAGAACCAAAAGACGTAAGGGGATATATAGGCAGAAAGATGGGGTGGGCCAAGGCAATATAAGGAATTTGGGCTGGAAACACAGGTGGACGGGAAGCTAATCGCAATTGTATTTGGATACTTTAGATTCCTGGAGCTCCATCAGATGAATGTTATATTTCACACTTGTTACTGGGCACTCACTGATTTTAGCGGATCCCTCTCACTACGTTGTCTGCGTCCTGTGGACCTCCCGCCCCATCTAGCCATCTTCATGCCACAAAAAAAAATCCAGGTAAGTCCGACTTATTTTTAAAGTAGGAAGTGGCCGCTATCTCCTGCTGTGTGCAGGAGAAGCAGCGCGATCAAAATGGGCTACGTGCAAGTTGTTTACTTCCTCTTTCAAAACGGACACAGAGCCATGCGGGGTGGCTTCATGCCCATGCCCCCCCATCCCTGGGAAGATGGGGGGGGGGGGGGTTGGGAGCAGATTTTTTTTAAAAAGGTTACCTTTCCCTGGATTGGGGCCACAAGACTCCTCTCCGGGGGGGAATGGTGCCTGTGACGCCCATGACGTCCCTCTTCTCTTCCTGGATGTCGCATGGTGGTCTAGATGCTGGGGGAGGATCGTGGAAGCAGGTAAGTACGCAATCTTCCCCCTCCCTCCCTCTACACTCTTAGCTATAGAGGAGTCCTCTGTCTGGAATCATTTCGTAGAATACCTGCATGTTGCCAGTCCTCTTATTTCCTTCAAATCCCTTCTCAAAACCCACCCTTTCTCCTACGAAGAATTTGGCACAAATGATGAAGATGACGCTGTAAGAGTTGATAGCATCACTTTGGGAGTCCATTTGGGCTGTTCATTTGGATGGAAAGTATCCAGCTTCTCTTTCAAAGGGAGGGAAACAGAAGCAGAACTATCTCTTCATCTATTGTGTGTAGGCTGGATATCATGCTCTTGACCTTCATGAATTGAGGTGGCTATAACTACTACTCCTGCAAAAACTAAAATGTAAAATAGAGGGTATACTTTGAACCGATTTTCTCAATCGCCCTGGAGTGTGGTGACCGGGCTGTTTCAGCTCATTTCCATCTTGTGCCAAGATTGCAGCCTCCAAAAGCTGTGAGCTGGTGAGTCACAATCACAAGTATCAGAGCACCCAACAGAATAATAGCCATTAGCGGAGGCCCTAAGAGGAAGATGGAAATCTACACCAACACATCCTTAGGAAAAGCAGTTTCTGCAAACTAACCCTATGCCTACAGATTTTGAATTCCCAGAACCCCCTGCCAGCATGGCAAAAGGTCAGGAATGCTGAAAGTTGAACTCCTAAACATCTGAGGGATCGATCTTCTGCCTACCCGTTCTAGTAGATGCCACCAGTTCGTGCTTTTGTCTTTGGTTTTCTGCCCTTTTGAGGGTGCCTGTATTAGAAGAGCATCATTACTGAAACTAGGGCCTCAGTTAATGTGCGAAGTAGGAGGGTATGCTTTGAACAACAAGAGAGGAATCCATCCAATGACAGTCCAGAAAGTGGTGTCCACATCGGATCAGTGGTGTCCATATTTAGTTCATATGGGGAGAGTGAACAGAGAGAATGACTGGGTTTGGATGACACACCGCGTCACACTGTGGGTTATTTAACCCATGTTGAGCCACAGCACCCGCAGGCACCAAATTGCAAAAGCAGTCCCACTCAGGGGTTTGTCGTGTTCCATGAACCCAGCAAAACAACCCTCACATAACCCTAAAACAGACCATGGGTTATCATGGAACCCACACTCTCCAGGTTCACACAACCTGACAACCCTCAAGCAGGGGTTGCATATTCAAAATGGTGTCCACACATGTCCCACACACACCGTAGCCTCACTGTGAGTTAAATAAACCATTGGGCTGTTGTGTCGTGCAAACAGTCCCAATCTGTTCTCTCACATAAATCACTAGATTTCGGTGTCACCCAATGAGATTGATTAGCAATGGGCTCAGGAGAAAACAAAACAGTTTGGAACACAATGCTTCAAGCTGTTGTGATAGCAGGGCCATACAGAGCTGGTAATATGCCCAGGCCAGATGGGAAGTGTGTGCCCCCCCATTTCAAACTGCTCATTAAGTATTTTTAATGTTTTTTTAATGCCTACCAACATGTCCATTCTACATAACACCTTCATATTAAACCTGTTCTACAACACCTCAATGTTGAATCAGAAATTAACATTTATTTTTAGTTGCTGTACAAATAAAAGCAACAATAGAACAGTCTTTCATCATTATCAAACATTATCATCATCATCATCATCATCATCATCATCCTCACGGTATCATCATCATTATTATCATTAATAATTATCATCATCATTACCTCACCCTCCACTCCAGAGATTATATGCCATGGAGAAGATTGAGGAAAGAGACGCAGTATGGACAACCATCACAATTTAGGCACATATATCCCTGCCCCGCATGCTGCATGGCCCTCTGGAGCTTGTGGTCTGCGCTGTTTCTGCAAGGCGGTCTCCTCGGTTCTCAATGGGCCGCTTACGCTATGGAAGCAGTAGTGTAAGCTAGGGGGGACCTCCTTGTTGGAGTGCCCCCTTAAAATCGTGGTCCCTGGCCCCACTGCCCCCCTCTGCACGACCCTGTGTGATAGTCCCTAGAAGAGATGGTTAAGAACAACAGCAATAGGATGACCATATTTGGGAAACCAAAAAAGAGGACACCCAGTGTGGGGGGAAAGCAGCTTTCCGGGGCCTCTAGAAAGCATGTCATTCACCCCCACCACCTAAAAAGCCCCAACTGGAGTGGAGGAGAGTGTCATTCCCACCCTCCACTGCTCCAATCAGGGCCTTTTCTATACTGTCCAGGAATGACATGATTTCCCCTTTAAGGCCCTGATTGAAGCAGTGGGAGGGAAATGGTCCACCTCCAGAAAGCACGTAATTCCCTCCCACCACGCTAATGCAGCCTTAAAAGGGAAAGCATGCCTTTCCCGGACATATAGAAAATTACAGAAAATCCCCGACACCCAGGATAGAACCAAAACCAGGACAAATCTGGGAAAATCCTGACAGTTGGTCACCCTAAACAGTAACAAGTGAATGGCAGAGCTATTAGCTTTCATAATGAAGAGTGGAAACTCCATGTCCACAAGTGGTATACACCTAATCACCTAACAACTAAACAGGAGATGGTTGTTGTCTCACCATGTCCTACCTCTGAGCTTCCCAAGGGCATCTACCTGGTCACAGTAAGAAACTGAAGAGCTGGACTAGACTTGCTGGCTCTTGGATCTGATCCAGCCATGTCATTCTTCTGACCTTAAAGGTCAGGCAACTTGCACAGTCAAGCAAATTAAAGTAGAGGCTAATGTCCAATAAAGCAAAGTATTGATAAGGACAAGCAGCAGGGAAGGAAGGATGGGATCCCTCAGCAAGTTGTGTGTATGGTGCGATTCCACCAGAGCCCAGAAGAAAACACAGAACGTAGTACTGGGCACAGAATTCCGCTTATGGAGAATTTCAGCTTTCTATTTGTCCTTAAAAAACAAGTCTAGTCTTGAAGGCTGTAAATGGTAGAAAGTGTGGCTGAAATCACAGAAGCCAGAGGAGTTGTCGAAGCTGAGCAGAATTTCTATCAGTCAGCGAATTTGACATCATTGCTTTGCATGAGTCTTCGCCCCTTCCTGGGACTAGGAAAAACAAGAGCAAGTATAAAAGTGGCAAGACAAATTCTTGCCCATTTTTCTTTTTAGAAGAATACTATAAACAGTAGTTTCAGTAGGCATTCTTAAAGGAGGGTCTCCAGTAGTGCCTACTCAGAAGTAAGTCCCAATTACCTGGTTTACTGCTCTTTAAACAAAACTTGTATGGCATTCTAAGTACATGCTAATGTAGAAAAGCTAAGCATAAATTAAATAAATAGGTTCCTTTGAAGCCCTACAGTCTTCTGAAAATCATGGAGTTGGAGCAAGCTTAGTATAAGTTCTGAAGAACTTGTAGAATGGCTGCAGAATATAGACCCTTCGAGATACTGGTGCCTGTTATGGTAAGTGCCCCAGTGACTTTAAGAAACAGGCCATCATCCAGGAGTGGAGCACGTTTGGCATGCAAAAGGTTCCAACACTAACCCACACCCTAGCAAAAGGGACTCTTCAAGGCCATAAGACCTGGAGCTTGGAAGGCACAGAGGACCAGACAAAAGAACGCAAAATAAGACAAAAAGAATAGATAAGCATCTGCCATGTTCTTTTGCCTGAGTGATGCTCTCTGGCTTGCAGTGCTCATTAGAAGGCTTAAGTTGTCCTTATCAAAAGCAAGCCGTAAAACTGGCCTTGAGCAGCAAGGGAACAATGGAGACCTTCTTGACTTCAGGAGCCGTTATTATCACAATCAGGGGAAAACCCAGTTAGCTCTTGAGCTGATCAAGTCGGGCTAGAGAATTTCAACAAATATTTATTTATTACACTTGTAGCCGAAGCTCTCTGGGCGGTTTACATAGGATTAAAACAATTAAAAACAATATACAAAAATTAAAACAGCAAAAACATACAACATACACACAATACACACATACATTTAAAACCGCTACAACAGCCCAAAAAAGCTACAAAAAAAACCCAAAAAAAAAACACCCCAGGCTCATCAGATATTGCCAAATGCCTGAGAGAAGAGGAAAGTCTTGACCTGGCGCCGAAAAGATAACAATGTTGGCGCCAGGCGGGCCTCGTCAGGGAGATAGTTCCACAATTGGGGGGCCAACAAAGAGAAAGCCCTCTCCCTTGTTGCCGACCTCCGAGCTTCCCTCGGAGTAGGCATTCGGAGGAGGGCCTTAGTTGTTGAATGTAGTGTTTGGGTAAGTTCATGTCGGGAAAGGCGTTCCGTCAGATATTGTGGTCCCAAGCCGTGTAAGGCTTTATAGGTTAAAACCAGCACTTTGAATCGGGCTCGGCAACATACAGGCAGCCAATGCAAGCAGGCCAGAGTAGGTCTTATATGCTCGAACCTTCTGGTTCCAGTTATCAATCTGGCCGCTGCATTTTGCACAAGCTGCAGCTTCCGAACCGCCTTCAAAGGCAGCCCCATGTAGAGTGCATTGCAGTAATCTAACTTGGAGGTTACCAGAGCATGGACAACTGAAGCCAGGTTATCGCTGTCCAGATAGGGACGTAGCTGGGCCACCAACCGAAGTTGGTAGAAGGCACTCCGTGCCACTGAAGCCACCTGAGCCTCAAGTGACAGATGGTTCTAGGAGAACCCCCAAGCTACGAACCCGCTCCTTCAAGGGGAGTGCAACCCCATCCAGAACAGGTTGAATAATAATAATAATAATAATAATAATAATAATAAATATTTATTTATAACCCGCCTCTCCCTACGGATCGAGGCGGGGAACACAATGCAAATACAAGCATGACAAAGTTAAAAAAATTTAAAACGAGAGGAACACATCATTAAAACATTTAAAATTCATCCGGATAGGCCTGCTGGAAGAGAACAGTCTTCATGACTCTCTTTAAATTCTTGAAGACTGCCAATTTGTCTAACCTCCTCCGGCAGACCATTCCATAGTCTGGGAGCCATAGAAGAGAAGGTCCTCTGAGTAACACTCGCCAGCCTAGTTCTGGCAGGCTTGAGTACGTTCTTCCCAGAGGACCTAAGAGTGCGGGGCGGATTGTACGCCCTCCATCCGGTCAGTAGAACCACCCACTAACAGCGTCTCAGTCTTGTCTGGATTGAGTTTCAGTTTATTAGCCCTCATCCAGTCCATTGTCGCAGCCAGGCACTGGTTCAGCACATCCACAGCCTCACCTGATGAAGATGAAAAGGAGAAATAGAGCTGCGTGTCATCAGCATACTGATGACAACGCACTCCAAAACTCCGGATGACTGCACTCAACGGTTTCATGTAGATGTTGAACAGCATGGGGGACAAGCCTGACCCCTGCGGAACCCCATACTGGAGAATCCACGGGGCCGAGCAATGTTCCCCAAGCACCACCTTCTGGAGCCGACCTGCCAAGTAGGAGTGGAACCACTGCAATGCAGTGCCTCCCGCTCCCAACTCAGCCAGTTGTCCCAGAAGGATACCATAGTCGATGGTATTGAAAGCCGCTGAGAGATCAAGGAGAATCAACAGAGTCACACTCCCCCTGTCCTTCTCCCAACATAGGTCATCATACAGGGCGACCAAGGCTGTTTCCGTACCTGTAGTTATTAAGATTTTCAGGGTCCAAGGAACAAAACCACCGAGGTGGGAGTCTAAAAGAATGAATGATGCTGTTCAGGCCAATGTTGCTAACTGCTCAATGGACAGCCCCAGTGGTTCAAAGACAGGTTGAAAAAGCTGTGGTTTGAATGAAGACGTAGATTTTTAATAAAATAAAATAATACTACATATGTAATTGGATCACCATTGCAATGATGTCTGTGTTATTACACAACAACCTTTTATTGGCAACTGTTAAGGTATTCATCACTGTCTGTACTTTTTTGCATTTCAATTCTGACATCTCCAGCTCTTCCCTACACATGCATGTAAATCTGCCAATTGGAAGTTAACACTTCATGCATGATGAAGTGAACAGTGTCAATGGTGGGTTCCCACTGTAGGTTATTTAACCCATGATGAGCCACAGGGTATGCCAGGCACCATTTCCAATGCACATTTTCAATCAATGTTACTTTTCCCCCACAACCTATCTGCAGCTCCCATTTGCAGTAACTGCAACCGCAAAAAATGCAGGGAGCAGCTATCGCCCATAAAAGGATGTGCTGGAGATTCGGGAAAGTGTGGAAGGGAAGCGGGATACCAAGTACTGCAGTTCATTCCCTTTGACAGCTGAAACGGACAAGGCAACAGCCAAGGCAAGTCCATGGGGGGGGGGGGGGACGAGAGACACGAGTTCAAGTGCAAAAAGCCAACCAAAAATATTTTTTTAAAAAAAAATTACTCAAATTGTTGGGGCTGATATATTTTGCAAATGTGCTCTCTCTCTCACACACATTTTGCATAACTGTCTGGGCGCAAAACCATTTTTTTTACAAAGGGGGTTGGCAAATGAGTAACAGCCCCTCCGAAGGGCCATTTACGGCACAGGCAAGATTGCTTGGGAAAAGTGACAGGGATTTTTCTCTGCTCTTGCAGCTCGCTGCCTGATCACCTCAACTCTGAATGGATTGGCTCTGCTGGGTTTGAATGACACGCCAACCCCAACAACAAGGCATGGATTGTCAGGGTGGCTTGTTGGCCCAAAATAAGCCATCCTGAGGGAGAGTGGTCTGGGTTTGGACGACGCGACAACCCACTATGGCTTGTTTCACACAACAACCCACAATGAGTTGCCTTGTCATGAGAACCCAGTCACTTAGTCGTTTTTGCTGCAACACGCTAACATGGCTAGTCTGAAAACTGCTGCTTTTACACAATTGTTATTAGGAATTGCTAAGTTCAATGTGTTTTATGATTATTGTAAGCCGCTTTAAACACATTAGAAAGAGCTGTATAGATATTTTCATTAGTAACATTGGCAATAAATCGCAAACATATTTATTTGTATTTATTAATAATAGCTATATAGTGCTTGATATAACAAACAGTTTACATGCCAAAATATTAAAAATCACTATTAAAATACTCGTTTACAGTACAAGAAAAATAAAAATAAAGTAACAGTAACAATAGTAACTATAATACAAAACAATCAAATGGAGCAGCAACATGAAATCAATTCTAAGCCAGGGAAAGCCAGGTATGTTTTCAGGTGGTGTTTAAAACTCACCTGATTTTCTGACTCCCAAACCACATGGGAGTGGGAACTCCATTGAGGAGTTCCTGTGGGTAGATGCCATTACAGAGAAGGCCCTGCTTTCTAGATGCCACATGGTGCTATTCCGTTGGTCGTGGAATAACCAGGAAGGTTTCCTCTGAAGATCTTAAAGGTTGGCTGGGTGTTTATAGGGAAATGCAGTCCATTCAGTTTCCTGTTCCTGAGTTGTTTAGGGCTTTGTATATTAGCAACAGAACTTGGAATATGGTTTGGTAGCTAATAAGCACACAGTGCAGTCATTTTTTTAACACAGATTAATGTGCCTATGGCTGGCATTCTGGATATGTACAAAATGTGGATTAGAAGAGCCAAGGGTTAGTGGTAGAGCATATGGTTTGCACACTCAAGGTCCCAAGTTCAATTCCCAGTATCTCCAGGTAGGGCTGGAAAACTTCCTGCCTGAAACACAAGAGAGCCACTGCCAATCGGTGTTGACAATGCTGGACTAAATGGACCAATGGTCTGACTCAGTATAAGGCAGCTTCTTGTGTTCTTAGGTGAAGAAGTGTCACATTTCTGGAATCCTGCATTATATTTCTGTAAGACTTCAGGCGCACCCTATGCATATTAGACAGAAAAAGGTTCTAAAATTCCCAGTGATTCCCAGCCAGATGCTGGAAGTTGTAGGACTTATTTCTGACTAAACATGCATAGGATTTACCCTTAGTTGCTGTGCTGGCTTGTGCAGAAACAGAAACTGCAAGACGTGTTTCCAAACCATTTACTGAGGTAACACAACGCTAAATGTGAGGACAAGGGGAATTATTTTAAAGGGCAGGATCACTTAAGTAGAAGTAGGAAATGCCTAACCATTCCCATGCCTGAGGAATGAATCCTCCTTTAAAATACTCCATGCCAGCTTACTCTCCACTGTGGAATTTGGCTAAGGAAATGATTCCCCAGCAAACCTCCTCCAGCACTATGACCTGGTTTGCATGTAGTGACAAACCATGGTTTTAATTAACCATGGTTTGATGAATCATGGATTGTCATTATGTGCAAACCCAGAACTATGGGTTAACCACAAACAACCCAGAAAGAGAATCCATGGTTTGTTGTTGGATTGTGAACTCTGGTTTGTTTAAACCATGGGATATTACATGTGATCTCAGAACTGTGGTTGTTCATGGGCTGTTTTGCCAGGGGTGTCGGGCAAGAATAGTGTGTGTGTGTGTGTGTGTGTATATATATATATATATATATATATATATATATAAAAGCCGCTCTACATGGTAGTATTACAGCGCAGGTGAAAGAGGAGGGTTACAAACAACCCAGGGATTGAAAGCAAACCACGATTTATTGACAGTCTACCAGACAAATCCTGATTAGGGCAACAAACCATGGGTGACACTGGTGTGATAATCCTTATGTATGTGATAAGTTCTGATTCATGATGCAACCAAGAAATGGGAACCTAATGTCTACATTGCCACTGGTACAACCCTAGCAGCAACTTCATACCATAATTTTTCCATATGGATGTATTTAAAAAATGTCTACACTGACATGTCTGAAAATCACCCTAGTGACCATTTTAGCCCCATTACAATTTAGAAGTTATTAAGCATTTTCCTATGTGTAGGAAAAATGTGTAACGGGTGGAACAACCCTAAGTGACAAATTATTAAGACTTTTACATTGTCCATCTCTTAATCCAGGCAAAAGAAACACATACTATTGCATCCAACACTAATGGAATATACTACACAAAGGGCTTACTACATCCATCCATTTATCTTCATAATTTTCCTGTGCTTCTGTTATGTCCTAAAGGACACCTCTACTGTTTCTTGCTCGAAGTATAAAGAATCCACTGTCCAATGCAGTTCTCTTAATAAGAAACTTATTAATGCAAACACTATTAGAACACCTTATTACATTTTTTATCCAATCCTTTGTCCAAAGGAGCTCAAGATGGCACACATAGGCTGAATTCGGACAACACAATAGTCAATGGTGGGGTGATAATCAACTTTACAGTTGTTCATCTAGGGGGTACTCCCCACACAACATGGTAATAAATAATCAATTGTGGTGTGGATTAGGATCAGCGCTGAGTTGACTCTGGCAGCATTTGGATGACACGATAGTCAATACAACTGACGATTGTTTCCACACCCCAGTTGCTTATTGTGTCGTCCGAATTCAGCCAGAGTTTTCTTTCCCTATGTTTATCTTCAGAAAACCTGTGACGTCAGGTAGGCTGAGTGAGTCCTAATATCACTCAGTAAACTTCATGGCCAAGTGGGGATTTGAACCAAGGTCTCTATGCTCCAAGTCCACTGTTCTTACCACTACATCACTCTAGCTTGTAAAGCTGCTTTTATGAATCTAGGCAAGTCTTAGTTATTTGTATAGCATATTGCTAAGAATATTACACATCAAGAGGAACTGTGGTGTAATAGAACAGGGCAGAAAGTAGATCCCCAGATGTTTCGGACTTAACTAGCAGCATTCCTGCCATGTTGACAGGGACTTCTGGGAATAAAAGTCCAAAACATCAGACGATCTACCCCGTCTACCCTGAGGTAGTTAGATTGCCCTCGGAAGATCCACATTTAAATTCTTATCGATCCAGGACTTTCTCTGGACAACCCTGGGCTAATTACTTGATCCTAATTTCTCTTAGAGGAACTGTGACAATAACATTGGGAAGGTAGGGGGAAAGTCAAGTACATCTCCAAGCTCCTTGGCGGGAGGGCCAAAATACGATCCATTTAGTGCCATCTGTGTACATGACACTTTACGAAGTACTATAAGCAAACAACAGGTGTCTTCCCAAAATCTAGATCGGGAGAGGAGTGGGGAAAGAGAGTAAAGGGGCAAAGAGAATCAGGGCTTGAATGTTTAGCCAATTAAGAAAATACTCCCAATTAATCAAACTTTTTTTAAAAAAACTAAAAGTTAAATATTTTAAATATAAGCTTAGAAAGATGGCAGACTGCCTGAGTCATAATAAAGATATTCTTTCTTCTCGCATATGAAAGAAAATACCTCTTCTAAGATGGTGTCTGCTGAGACGTTTGTGAATCATTTCCCAAACATTTTAATGCTTGTTTCTTCAGAACTATTGTTTACTAGTATGCAAAGATATGCAGATAATCAGTTAATCCTCTTAGTGTAAGGCAGGTACTGTACAAGGGTTCAAGAAGGGTGGTCCAAATATGAAGAATAGGTGAAGCAGTTAAGAGACCTTGAAGTGGCAAGGAGTTGGTGAATGTCAGAGACAAGGACTGAACAGAGAATGGTAAAGACAAGGGCTTTGGGTTGGATGCAAAGTGGGAAATGAAATAATAAGCTATTTTGGGCTGCATTAATACAAGTATAGCTTCCAAATCGCGCAAGGTACTGGTTCCCCTCTATTCAGCACTGGTTAGGCCCCATCTTGAGTATTGCATCCAGTTCTGGGCACCACACTTCAAGAAGGATGCAGACAATCTGGAGCGTGTTCAGAGGAGGGCAACGAGGATGATTAGGGGTCTGGAAACAAAGCCCTATGAGGAGAGATTGAAAGAACTAGGCATGTTTAGCCTGGAGAAGAGAAGACTGAGGGGGAGACATGATAGCACTCTTCAAATAATTGAAAGGTTGTCACACAGAGGAGGGCCAGGATCTCTTCTTGATCAATCCAGAATTCCGGACATGGAATAATGGGCCCAAGTTACAGGAAGCCACATTCCGGCTGGACATCAGGAAAAACTTCCTGTTAGAGCAGTACGACAATGGAATCAATTACCTAGTGAGGTGGTGGGCTCTCCCACATTAGAGGCATTCAAGAGGCAGCTGGACAACCATCTGTCAGGGATGCTTTAAGGTAGATTCCTGCATTGAGCAGGGGGTTGGATTCGATGGCTTTGGGGGTCCCTTCCAACTCTACTATTCTATGATTCTATGATAAGTAAAGAGAAGCCAACAGACAAGAGTAACGAGGGACAAGGAGAAAGACAACTAATAGGTTATCAATTACATTTAAGTGACCTACTGAACGAAACACAGTGTTCATGGCTCTGTACTTCAGGAATGCTTGTGCTAGAAATCTTTGCAAGCCTGAAAATACTTACTTTAGGGGTCACATATGATAGTCAACCATTCCAGCATATCCATTTATTGCACAATGGATGCGCATTTGCTGCACCCTAGCCCAACACTTTAGCCACTACACCACACTGGAATTGTAGTCCAATATGTCTGGAGGGGACCAGGTTAGGGAAGATTACTGTTATCTCACAACACATGGAAGAATGTGATCAGTTTGGTAGAGAGATCCTGGGAGAATGAGAAGCCCGCCATGCGTGCTTAAGCTGGCTTCACCCACCATGCCTTCCATTTAGGCGAATGTGAACCTTTGATATTGACTATTAGACTGAGAGGAACCTAGGTTTTACTGTATTATCAATACGCTTGCTACTATCTTCATTGTACTTTTAGTGATTATAACTTGCATTTAGGAATGTTTGCGATCTGTCCCATCTTAGCTAAAGTTTGTTATTCTCTTACACTGTTTGAGCAATAAAAATGTATTCTACGATACCGTATTTGTGTTGTCTGGCTTGAAAGAAGTTTCAGGGACTGCTACCCATATATTTTAATTCTTGAAGCTCAAAACACTTGATAAAGATTTGCAAATCTATCACTGAGTGGAGACTGTCCTTTAAAGCCATTGTATTCTCTCTTGATCTGGTGACTCTCAGATCCACCTGTTCAAGATTGGAAAAAAGCTAGCCAGATGGCGTGAGAAGCACTTACTCATCTCACCAATGTCCTCCACAGTATCTATAATAATAAAAGCAGGTGGAAATACGTAACATTTACATAGTACTTTCAAGTATTCAAAGCGCTTCACATGCATTCTATAGCTGCAAAGTTGCTTACAACTCTGCATAGTAAGTCAGCATTATTATCCTTCAAATTGCAGATGAAATGACTGAGTTATCAACTGGGTTCGGACAACACAATAGTCAACGGGTGATTAAATTAGTCAACAGTTGCTTAAATACTCAGCCATTGACTACTGTGTCATCTGTCAAGCCTTTTCCACGCCACGGTTGGTTATTTCCCCGAAATACCTTCCTGCATTTTCCAGCAAAGATAGCCCGTCTATGTTATTAAAAGACCTACACAGTTGTCTTAACTCTCCAACATGCCCTTCAGAAAGTACATGGCACTTCACATTTACTAACAGTACAACATTGGATATATGCTTTTGCTGCAAAACCTTTTCATGAGCTAACCTGAATTATAAAATTTAACTATTCCAGTTAAAAGGAACTTTTCACCCCAAAGAGTACATTTAGGTCCATCTAGAAATTTGACCAAACAGAGCTCTGAAGTTGAAGTTCAATTTGTTAGTATATATGCTAAATTCGCAGAACATGTCATTTTTTATTTTACACTTGTACTGATGTGTTCCATATCCTCTTTGCATCTGCAAAACACTGATTCTCTGCAGAATTTGGGGATAGCATCAGCGCAGGTTTCAGCTCCCCTCCAACTCAGTTGTACACCAGAAATTGTGTGTTATCACTCTCCTTTAACCAATAACAAAGCAATTTAATCCAACATTAAAAGCACTTTCAACTTCCAGGCTTTGAATTTCATGAACTCATGAAATTAAATTGTCTTAGTGTTGTTGTGCTTATATAATGACATTTTGTTTTATCATTTGTTGTAGACAGCTTGGGGATTTTTAAAATGGGAAGTAGTATATAAATATTTTAAATAAACAAAATAATAAACGACACCACAGAATTTCTCCCCATAACTTGTTTCTTTATGAACTGATTTTTAAAATGTTAAATTAATAATAATCCTTCTGAAGGGAAATAACTTAAATTGTACACAATAACAAAAATGTGAAAATTTGCATACATTTTCCAAGATCACAATATTTTTTGGCAACCTAGATTTTCAATTCAGCACACCTTTTTCATACAGAAACACTGTTACACCTAATTTCGCGAACAAACCATCATCCTCTTCAATTTCAAAAAAGTGGTCTAAGTCCACCTAATGACTTCATCGCAGAGATGAGATTCAATTCACCTTTAAAAGTATATTGTAGAGTTGGAAAAAGTGCAGGAAAGGGCCATAAAATTATCAAGGGGATGGAGAAAATGCCCTAGAAAGAAAATTTACATCTGTTCAGCTAAGAAAAAACTTAAGGAGAGAGAGAGACGTGCACAAAATTATGCATAGTGTGGAAAAAGTGGATAGGGAGACAACTTTCTTCCTCTCCCATAATACTAGAACTCAGGGTCATTTCATGAAACTGATTGGTGGGAGATTCACATCAGAAAAAAGTGTTTTTTCACAGAGTGCATAGTCAAAACTACACAATTCACTAAAAGATGATGTAGTGATAGCCATCAATTTGGATGGCTTTAAAAAGGACTTGGAAAAACACATGGAAAAAAATTCTCAATGGTCACTAGTCCCGATAGCTACATACTACCTCCAGCTTCACAGGCAATATGCCTATGTACACCAGTTGCTGGGGAATATGGGAGGGAGGGTGCTATTGCATTCAGGTCCTGCTTGTGGGCTTCTGGTGGGCAGCTGATTGGCCACTGTGTGAACAGAATGCTGAACTAGGTGGATCTTGGTCTGATCCAGCTCAGCTTGGGTTTATGTTAAAGCAGGGACATTCTGACTGATTTATTTGAAGCATTTATACCTGATCTTCAGCTGGAAAGACTCAAGAGTGTTATATATAGCAATAAAAAGTCAGGTATACAATTTAAAAGACACAACAAAGAAGCAAAAAGGGGTGGCAAAGGCAAAGAAAAACAAGTAAGCTCAGACATCATGTTTTGTTATAAAATTCTTATAATAACCAGATTTACAGTGCAAACCAGTATTAATTTTATAAGCAATATTTATATACTGCTTCACACTGATGAAAATACCAAAGTGGAATACAAAGAACCAGCGCAGAGGCACGATGTACACCAGAACATATATCAGACGTTAGTCCCACTGAGTTCTGTGGGGCTTACTCCCAAGTAAGCAGAAATAAAATTGCTGCCTTAAAGCATTACACTACACCATCTCTCAAGACAGAAACTGTAAAAATAAAAAAACCTGAAGTCTAAAAGAAAGATAGGATCAAGTACAGAGTTAAAATTGCAAAATTCACTACCACAGCATGTAGTGATGGCTTTAGAAAGGGATTAGGCATACTGATGGAGAATATGACTATCAATGGCTAGGAGTCATGACAATTATATATTACCTCCAACATTGTAAGAACCATGCAGGATCAGACCAAAGTTGATCTAATCCAGCATGGCTTTCACAGTGGGCAATCAGTCTATGGGAAGCCACAAGTAGGACATGAGCACAATAGCATCCTTTTGCGCATGTTCCCCAGCAACTGGCATACAGCCTCCGATTCTGGAAGTAGCATACAGCCATCTTGCCTAATAGTCATTGATAGCTTTATCCTCCATGAATCAGAGGCAGTGTGCATCTGAACAGCACTTGCTAAAGACAAGGAGCACATGTCTTTCTGGTACACTTCCCATAGCCATTTAGTTGGCCACTGTGGGAACAGAATGCTGGACTAGATAGGTCTTTGGCCTGATCCAACCTAACTCTTCTTATGTTTGTACACTGAAGAACGGAGAGGGGGAGAAAGAGGGGCTTTAAAAATAATCTCACGTCTTCTATACAAGAGCCTTTGGGCTCCAATGTTAATTAACACTTTCTCTTACTAGTAACCTCTTTTCCAAGCCCACTGGGAATGCTTCATGGTCCTTCTAGAGTCTATTATGGAGGAAATCCTCATTCCCTTTCCACTACAATTTCAGTGGACCCTTCCTTCCCTCTCTCCCTCCATTTCCCCCTCCTTCTCTTTCGTGTCCTCTCTTTCTTTCTTTCCTTCCCCTCTCTGCCCTTCCCACTCTTTTCTTCCTTATTGCTTCTTCCTTCTCTCCTTCCTTCTTCATTCCCTCATCTTTCTCGCTGCCTTTCCCGCTCTTTTCATCCTTTCTGCTCCTTCCTTCCCTCACTGTTCTTTCCACTCTTTTCTTCCTTATTGCTTCTTCCTTTCCCCTTCTCTTTCCTTCCCTCATCTCTCTCTTCCCTCTCTCCTTCCTTCTTCCCTTGCTATTTACTTCCTTCCCTCATCTTTCTCACTGCCCTTCCCGCTCTTTTCTTCCTTATCCCCTTCTCTCTCTCTTTCCTTCCCTCATCTCTCTCCCTTCCCTTTCTCCTTCATCTCTCTCCCTCCTTCTTCCCTCATCTCTCACTGCCCTTCCCGCTCTTTTCTTCCTTATCCCCTTTTCTCTTCCCTCTCTCCTTCCTTCTCTCATCTTTCTCGCTGCTCTTCCCACTCTTTTCTTCCTTATCCCCTTTTCTCTTCCCTCTCTCCTTCCTTCTCTCATCTTTCTCGCTGCTCTTCCCACTCTTTTCTTCCTTATCCCCTTTTCTCTTCCCTCTCTCCTTCCTTCTCTCATCTTTCTCGCTGCTCTTCCCACTCTTTTCTTCCTTATCCCCTTTTCTCTTCCCTCTCTCCCTTCTTCCCTCATCTCTCTCCCTCCTTCCCTCATCTTTCTCGCTGCTCTTCCCACTCTTTTCTTCCTTATTGTTTCTTCCTTCCCCTTCTCTTTCCTCCCCTCATCTCTCTCTCTCTTCCCTTTCTCCTTCCTTCTTCCCTTGCTATTTACTTCCTTCCCTCATCTTTCTCGATGCCCTTCCGGCTCTTTCTTCCTTATCCCCTTCTCTCTCTCTCTCTTCCCTTCCCTCATCTCTCTCCCTTCCCTCTCGCCTTCCTTCCTCCTTCCCTCATCTCTCTCGCTGCCCTTCCCGCTCTTTTCTTCCTTTCTCTTCCTTCCCCGCCTTTCCTTTCTACTTCCCCCTTTCCTTCCTTCCTTCCCTCAGCTCCACCCCACTGCCAGGCCGGCACTCGCCTCAGCCTCGTCTCGCGCTCATGATCTAATTGCGGCGCCGCGCGAGCCCAGCCGTAAACGGACTTCTTTTTCCCTCGAGCTCGGCCCCCCCACACGACGTCATTTGAAGTAGCCACCCAATCAGAGAGCGGCAGTGAGTAAAGCAGTAGCCCGCGAGAATGCTATTTGAAGACTTCGAAGCACAAGAGGCGGGGAAAAATGGGTGGGATGAAAGTACGATAGGCAGCCTCTCCCGTCCAATCAGTCAGCGACTACTCGTCCTTTCCCCCCCCCTACCCTCCACACACTGACTCTTCCCCCCTCCTCCTTTCTTTCCTTCCAACCAAACTCTGCGGGAGAGAGTAGCACGCAGAAAGGGAGGGGGGGGGAGTTGCCTCCAAAATAAACGCGCGCGCTGGGCAGGAGGGAGGGCAGAGCCTGACTGACGTCGCGGCCAACCAGTGAACGGCGGAGCTCCATGTTGGGTCTGTGTTAGACGCTGTGTGTCTATGTTGTTTCCCCCCCCCCCTCCTTCGTCTTCGGAGCTCTCTCCTCCTCCTCCTCCTCCTCCTCTCGTCATCGCCCGTGGCCAATGGGAAGGCTGGGCGGTTTGGGGCGGAGGCTTTCCCCCCCGCCCCTCCCGCACGCTCCGAGGCGCCATGGGCTGAAAACTAAACCGAGATGGAATCTCCCAGTCTGAACCGGTTTGAGCCGGTTCCGAGTCTGTGGCACTAGAGGAGGAGGGGGAGGAAGAGCGGAAGGAGAAGCACCAGCGACGAAAGAGAGCGGGAGCAAAGGGGGGGGGGGGAAAAAAAGGAAAGAAAGCGGGAGAGAAAGAGGGAGCGTGTGTGAGGGGAGGGGAACCAGCCGCCGCCGCCGCCCCGCGCTCTCGGTTCCTTTGCCGCCTTTACCGTGTGGGCAGAAGCGAGTGAGGAACTGCGGGAGGGCGCGCGCACGCGTGTGTGTGTGTGTGTGTGTGTGTGTGTATATGTGCGCGAGTGCGTGTCTGAGAGGAAGCCGAGTGGGGTTCATTAAGCGCAGGAGTGGATTGGCAGGAGGAGGGTTAAAAAAAAAAGGGGGGGGGGAAGAGAGGGGGTCGCCCTGAGGGGAGAGCAGCCCGTGAGGTGTGGTGGTGGTGGTGGTGGGGAGGCGGCCCAACTGACTGACTGACTCTCAGAGGAGGAGGAGGAGGAGGAGGGGTGGCGAAAAAGTGCTTGTTGGCCTGCTTCAGAGGGGCGCCCAAATTGGGGGGGGGGGGTCACCTAGGTGACCGTTTTTTCCTTGGGGGGTGGGTGGGTGCCCGGCTTATCGGGGGGGCCCTTCCGCCTCATCCTCTCCGTTGCAGTTGGGCAGAGGGGGGGGGGTGTGGGTGTGCGCGTAGGCCCCTCAGTCCTCCCAAAGGTTGGCAAATCTCCCTCAACTTCAGCGATCAGCGTGGCTGCGCACCTATGTAAGGCAGTGGAGACTCCTTGAAACCACTTTTTAAGTGTGTATCTACCTATATCTATATATTTATATACCTGTATCTGTTCAGTCTTGTGGGTGGGTGTGAGCGTGTGGGGTGGCCTAGGAGAGTTTCTCCCCCCCCCCCCCGCCATACAACTGAGTCTTTAAGGAAAGGGCGGGAGAGGGAAACGCGAGGAGGGGGTGATTGTGAGGAGTTGCCTATTTGTCTCTTCCCCCCCCCCCCCATCCTGCAAGACCTGCCTGGAATCAGATCACACCCCCTCTTCTTGTTTGCCTGGGTGTGTGTGTGTGTGTTTTCGGGGGTGGGAGGGAAAAGGGGGGGATTGGGGTGGCTGTGCATTTGAATGGGTGGCAAAGCCCTGGTGCTCTGTGTGGGTGTGTTTGCAACTTTGCTGAGTTTGAGAAACAGAAAGTGACTTCTTGTGTATCTCCCCCCCTCACCTATCCCTCTATCCATCCATTCTCCCTCCTTTTTTGGTAGCTCATCCAACACCCCACCACCACCACCTCCATCCTCCCCTTTTGATAGTCAGTCGTGGTCTTTTGGGGGGAGGGGCGGGTGGGCCTGAATGAAACAGACTTTTGGGCCGCGTGTGAAAATAGAAGGACACCTCTCTTTTGTTTCTGTGTGTGTGTTCAGGGGAGTTGAGAAGGAAGGAAGGCTGGACAGGTCTTTTCACCCCACTCCTCCTCCTCGTGCTTCTTAGCTTGGCTTGATTCATTTTTTTATTTTTTTATTTTTTTGTATTGCTCTCCGCTCCCTCTCTAGAAGAAGTAGCTGTGATACTCAATTAGGTAAGTGAGAGTTTTCAATTAATGGAACCGTGCATGGGGCATCGATGAGAGATGGGATGGGAGGACTGGGGAAGAAAGTTGGGATGGGGAGGGAAACAACTGAAGTTTTTTGGGGGGTGGGGGGGGAAGAAGATGGGAAGGGATGTCTTACCAGGATACAATATCTAGAGAAGTGAGAAGCGTGAGGACTGCAAAGTGGATGCGTGTTAATCCAAGGGCCTAAAGGACATAAGTGGTGTTCAGATGAGGTCCTTATTGTCTTCCTTGGGGAAAAAATAGTGATGAGGTGGGAGGGGAAGATGGATGTGAGCAGAGGACAAAGTCCGAGGCCTTTACATAGTACGTAGGCATGATATGGTTAAGCTTGGAGAGTTGTGCTTCGAGCCTCATGGAGAAGGGAGGGAGGCTGGGAAGGAAAGGGGTGTGTATGCAAAAGGCCACGCACGGAGCTTGGATGGGAATAATTCAAGATACGGACCTGCTTTGGAGCCTGCCTGAGTTTAAATAAGCGATGTGCTGCTTGGGGAGCCAGAATCAGGCCTTAAAGCCATCGGGTGGAGGAGAGCCCAGCAGGTTCCGGCAAACCTATGCCACCTTTGGAGCATGGCGAGGAGGATGGAGCAAAGCAGCAAGTGTGGGGTTAGGAAACCGGAGCTGGGTGGCAAAATGTGAGTAAGGGGCGGGAGGTGTGGCGGTGGGGAGACGGCCTGGCGGGAGATTAGAGGAAAGGCCTTCTCTGGTGGGTAGAGGAAAGACAGGGCGGGAGGCTGGAGACCCGGTAGAGAAAACTAGGGAGCATAATCTGTGAATTATTAGGAGTGGAAGTTTCCAGAAATATTTTCGTGTGTGTCTGCCTCTGTGCAGCAGTATTGAAACGTCCGCCTGGATCACGTGGGGGCCCCTGTATAGAAAGCAGGGATAGAGGAGGGAGGGGCTGCAGTGGCCCAGCTGCTCTTTGCCGCTGTAGGGGAGCAAACGCAACAAAAATCCCCTTTAAAGCTTGGTCTGACCGGGGCTAGTGACTGCGTTAGATATTTAGGGGTGTTAAAAAAGAAAACGCAGATCATACTTGTGTCTCGGTAGTAGCGTGAATGTTGCATGTTCTGCAGTGTGTCTGCTGTTTGGCGAAGGGCGGCAGCCGAGGCCTTCCTAGTGGGTGGGTGTGTAACTGCCGTCTTTGGCTATACCCCATGTGCGTGTGCTTAGATCTGTTTACGTTGCGTATCTAGTCCCGATTTCATCGCGGCTTCCCTAATTCGTCCACGTTTTTCCGTAATCGGAAGTTAATGCCTTGTTTCGAGGAAACATTACCGAAGCTTTTATAGGCGGGGCAGACTGCAGTCCTAAATTCCACGTTCTGCAGTCTCCTATAGGCTTCTTGTTGTGTGCATATTTATTCAGCTTTCGTGAAAAGCTTTTATACAGGTATATGATGAACCTCGGAGATAGGGGTACTGTTAGTAACACTGTGCTGATAGCTAAGCTTGTGATGAGTTAGTGGTGGTAAAGTCGCTAATGAAGTGGAGGAATTGAGAATATTAAAGGATGGACTGTGGTTCTCTTCATAACACTGTTGTAAGTTTGACATTTGACAAATTACATAAGCATATAAAGTAAAGCTTGCTGACTTTTTTGGTTGCACCTGTTTCAAGAGTATTCCCTATTCAGATGGCTAGATAGTTCAAGTATAATAGATATTTCTAAACAGATTATGTGAGAGTATGTAAAAGTCATACTTCACATTTCTTTTATACTAATAGTTTCTCTATGCCATTTTTAGGATGAAATGTTCCAGTATTTCTTTCTAGATTCATTATTTTATTTATTTCATTTCTATACCACCCAATAGCTGAAACTCTTCATTAGCATATGTAGAAGTATATTGGCAATTAAACTTCAGCTATAGCTATGATATATATCAGCTTGATGTATACTTGCCTTTTTCTTTTTTGTAGTTTGGATCAGAATAAGGTGGTTCTAAAAGAACATGAGTTCTCTTTCTTCACTGATGAGGTTTACAAGTTAGTCATATGGAGAAAATTGCACCTAAGTGTTGTGATGCTGTTATGTGTATTAGATGAGAAGGGGGTTGATTAAAGAAAGACGAATATTTGTTAGTGAAAATTGACAAAGATGAAGCTCCAAAGCTTGTGTATATAACTGTTCGGCCAGAAACAGTAGATGTAGATAGAGGTGTGTGACAAAGCATAGAAGCTGTGTTGTAATTTGATACTTGGAGCTCATAGATTAAACACTTGAGGAAGGTGTACAATTCAGTGTTGAAGTCTTAACAGTTCTCTTTTTCAATGCTAATACTATAATGGAAACTTCTGTGGGGGCAGTCGCAGTATGGGGAGGTTACCTACTGTGCTTAATTCAGTTTTCATATTTTGGGGTGTGGTCTTCCAAAAATAAACTTAACTTGTTTCTGATAGTAGTAGGTGTATGATGCTTGTATCACAAAGGACATTGCAATCACTTACAGCCCAATTCTATGCATGTTTAGCCCCTCTGAGTTCAATGGAGCTTCCCCCCAAGTGAGTGAATATATGATTGCAGCCTTAGCTTGCTATTTATGCCAGTTCAGTGGGGCATTTTCAGCATTATAAAGACAGTTATGGTCCATTAACTATTTAGCTATTCTGCTACATAGATGAATGCTAATGTATCATTTCTGTAGGAATGTCATACATTGGGGGCAGATTTAAACTGCAGTCCTATCATTTTACCTGGGAATAAACCCCATTGAATTTAACAAGGCTTCTGAGTAGACTTGCATAGAATTGCATTGTTAAATGGTGGGATTATGCAAGTGTTGAGCTTTCTGAATGGGATATATGTTAAAAAGTACTATATAGCATGGATTAGCACCACTTTCTCAACTTTTGATTAGACTTTTGTGAGTGCTTGCTGTCTACTCCTTTGTGCCAACGAAGGCTAAAATTGTGGCAAATTGGGGAAATTGGCTTCTCGTTGCAGTAGTGGCCATCATTTTGAATATGCAGTGCACAGTGAGGGTATGCTGTAGCTTCTTGTTACATGTGAACCTGGTGAGGGTGAATTATTAGAATGGTTGACAAGCCAATTGCAACCCTAAAATAGCCCCATGGGTTTTGTGTGGCTTGTCAACTACCCAAACAACCCACCGTCGCTAGGTCTGCAGGTGATGACAAACTATGGCGTACCCCTGCCCAGAATATTCAAAATAGCAATTGCCACCACAATAGAAGTCCCTGGGGAAATTCACTCATGCTGGCTTCTTGTTATATATGAACCAGGTCACTAACTTCAGTTAAGCCCTTGACCTTACTTTGAGAAGGAAATTGAAGTTAACCAAGCATATGTTTTTTCATGTGTAGTAATTACAGAATTTAGTATGATAGAATTATTTGCGGAATAGCTAATATATGTTACCCTTAGCAAAAGGTGAGAACTCAAAAGATCCTACAGCCAGTTGGGAAGAACTTTGAATTTCTAAGGTTTTAAACTTAAGTGACTTCTTTAACTTGATTTCTCTCTTTAAAATTTCAGTAATCTATGCCAGCAATTATGACAATGTTAGCAGACCATGCAGCACGGCAGCTGCTGGATTTCAACCAGAAATTGGATATAAATCTGTTGGATAATGTGGTGAACTGCCTGTATCATGGAGAAGGAGCCCAGGTAGAGTATATGTTTAGAAACCAGAAACCTGTGATTTCATGATGCCTAAATCTTATCTATAGAGGAAGAAACAGCTTGTTCTCTTGAAGTCTGATCTTATGTGCTGGTAAATCCTTACTTGCAATCAATCAGTATTTAAAGAGACCTTCTAAGTAAGCAGGTATACTAAAATTGTGCTGAAAATATTTAATCACTAGAGTCTAGTGATTTCTTGTCCATTATACCTATCAATAGCAAAATAATGGAACATAGGATAACTTGGTTGAACTTTACTTTGCTCTTATCCTTTAGAAAGGATGCTTGCAAATATCTGCTACTATCCCAGGTCCTGTGTTCCATTTCATCACACTAAATTTGAATGGGAAGCAATGACAGTTCATTTACCTTAGTAATTTGTGTATGCTTCTTAAACTGTGCAGTTCAGATATGTAATGATGAAACCTCTTCCAAGTTTTGTACAACCTCGCATTTCATAGACCTGGATATTTTTATACTTATTTTCTTAGTTTAAACTTAGTTTGTCCAGTCTGATTCCAGTGGCCATCAATGCAAGTGTTCTGTCTATGCAATAAGCATCCCATTCTAACATCTAGACAGAAACTTGTCAAACCTTTTACAGCCCAGTCTATATGCTACATATACATACAACTCAGAAATATGAAATGTGAAGAATTACAAAGGTACCTCAAGCAGTGCTGCATCTAAACCATTGGCTTTTCCTACATGACCCTAATTTGCAGCCTCATTTGGGAGAAAGAACATTGAGCTGGACTGAATAGTCTGGCTGGGCCCATTATTGTGTTGAGTTGATTGTATTATGTGTCATAATAATTTGTCCATTCCATGTATTTCATTCCTGGAACTTTGGGTTCTTAATGAAAGCAGAATTGCAAAAGAACGTAAAATGGGTTCTATTTTAAATTAGCAGGTACTTAAAGCTTGTTGGCTTTGTAGCCATTATTTATATTGGAATGATGTGTGCTACAGAAGTATTTCTTTCCATGAATATTTGCTTCAAACACTAGAAATTCAGACTCAGCAAAGTTGTACCACTCAATAGAAAGGTATGAATAGATTAGGATTCCGAGCACCAAAAGTTCCTCCCTGCCACATTTTTTTACATTGTACACTTGGGATGTCTCCCTCTAAAATGGTTCTAGGCAGCAGGTTCTATAGTTGATACTCAAGTTGGTGCTGTTTGCATACGTACACACACACACACACACACACACACTAATGTGTGTGAAGTGGGAACCTCAGGTCCAGAGTCCAAGTCCAGCCATCATGGGATTCCAGTATGGTCCCTTCCCAGATAACTGTGCCCTCCATACCCCAACTACTGCTGAAGTGGTTGACATGCCTCTCTTAACAGTTATTGGAGGAAAGAGCTTTAAGCTACAATATGCTGGTAATTTTTTTTTGTTTTGGACTCCAACTCTTTTGCCTTTAGTCCTGCCCCCTTTGCCTTCATCCCTGCTTGCTGCTGGAATGTAGTGAGCAGGGTTGAAATGCTGAGAAGGTTCCTATCTCTGCCATAGAGACATCATCATGCCTTTGGAAGCTGGCAATCAGGTTTCTAGAATAGAGCATCTATATTCCAGTCTAATTTTAGATTTTTTTCCCCCTTCCTACTGGATTGCTAAATGAAAGTATAGTGATGCAGATGCAGTCTGTGTTTTATCAGGTGTCTTTATTTGTGTGTGTGTCAAAGGTTCCTTCCAAATTTAGATGAGCTGATCCTGCATTACTGTTGTAAATTGAACTAGCAGTGTTTTGTATTGCATATATACTATTTTTTTCCTTTTGTATAAAGACTATTTTTTCCCTAAATATACCATTTTAAAATGCAGATTTTAGTTGTTATCCATTGCAGAGAAACAATTGTAAAGCATGTTTTGCTTTTTGTACTTTAAAGGCTGTGGGCAGTATCCAACACTTCTGGTCCACATGCTCTGTTGACATGCCACTAGCATAAGAGACCTCTAGTGCAGGAGTTGTGAACCTCGGGCGCAGGGGCCAAATCCACCCCTGTGCTCCTAGTCTGGTCCTCTAGCGTTCCCCAGATGGCCGCACACCCTTCCTCTAGTCCCCATCCCCTTTCCCCGAACCACCAATTTTTTTGGCAGTTTCCTGGTGTTTCTAAGATTTAATTACTGGCAGTAAGAACTTTGAACTACAATATGATAATAGTATTTGTATTTTTGGCCCCAACCGTTTGCTTTTGACTCTGCCTTTTTGCCTTCGGCTCTGCCCACCACTGGAATGCAGCCCCCCGAAAACGTATCTGAAATGAAAATCAGCCTTCAGGCTGAAAGAGGTTCCCCACACCTGCTATAGCGGTACTCCAATAGCAGAACCTGGTGAAATGAGTTTTCCAGGGAAATCTGCTGCACTAGCTTACCACTAGAGGTTGCTTACGCTAGCGGTATGTCATTAGCACAAGTGACAGCATTGGATATTGTCCTGTGATTTTGAAAGTGAGTAAATATAGAATTCAGATTACAGCTTGGAATTTTAAAAGTGCCTTGAGTAGCGTTGACAGGCTCCATGTTGTGGATTGATCTTGCTTCTATCCCAACTGAATTGATAAAGGCAGAACTGCCTAAATGCTACACACCATGAAAAGTAAACTATGTAGCAGGGTGCACTAGTGAACTGTGAACTGTTGTTGTGCTGGGAGGGATAGAAATGGAATAATTAAAGACTTGTGTGCCCAAAGTACCATCTGCAGAGCAGGTTGCCCTCTGCATGATTCACTGTTCAGGCCTTGCCTCCTTATGATCAGACACTGTTGGTCATTCCTCTGCAAGTCTCATTTCCATCACTCCTGATGCAGATAAACAGTAGAATTACCTGCCTTCAAAGGTAATGTCTGCTGTCTGTAGGGCCTTGACACTGTAGACAATAACTGCTTTGGGCATACCTTCTTTCAGTTAGATAGCACACACAGATCAGTGACTTGTGGAGAAATGCAAGTAGTGCATTCCTTTGAAGGTATTCCTTATGCACTTTATCAAGTTAACTTTTTCTGGTATTGGAATGAAGTATGCATCTAATTGCTTTTAATCCAGGAAAAAAGTGTGCCTCAGCTTTCTGAAATTTGGGAAACACTATTATAAACCAAGTGCATAAGCTATTTTGACAGTTGTTAATTATTACCCTTTTCTAGCAAAGGATGGCGCAGGAGGTCTTGACTCACTTAAAGGAACACCCTGATGCATGGACAAGAGTTGATACTATTTTGGAATTCTCTCAGAATATGAACACCAAAGTAAGTACACAATTTTTAATTGATTTCTGTCTTTCTTCCACTCAGACTTTGAGGAAGGTATCTCCATTTTTAGATTTAGCATTTATTTTTTTTTAAAAATTGCTTGTTTCTTCAAAGCTTTTTAGCCTGACCCTGTACTACCACACAATGTTTCCTTGAGGTTATCAGTTACTTTTTTCTTGTAAAAGCCTTGAAAAATTCTGAGTCAGTTGGGGTTTGTTTAAAAATTCTGGTTGGAATATGAACAGATTTGAGTGTTATAAAATCTTGTAGCCATATCTTGTCTTTAGATAATGTATTTGGCTTTCATTTATATTAATGAGAGCCATGTTCACATAACTGAGGGCAAAATATGTTCCTCATTTTTTGGGGGAAAGAGTTGTATTATTCTGTACAGTTTAAAGCAGGCTAGGCACCCCAAACACTTTTCTTCAGTTGGATACAATCTGTATTGTTTGCAGTACAGTTAATCAAACCATATAATCAATATAGTGACTGGCTAAAGTGGATGTTCCTCAACTTTCTGTAGTTATGTTTTTCTCTAAAACTTTCAAAGGTTTAAATATAAGCTGTTAAACATGTGAGAGTGGTTGTCATACAGTTCAAGAAGCTTGTGCATGGCCACATTCTTTGAACACACACACATTTGACATACCTTGTATTTAGATAGAATACAGCCATGTTCCAATGAGTTCCTTCAGAATTTGGATGGCATTTATGAAAGTCTTAATTTTTTTTCATAAAAAGAAGGCTTTGTAAATTTTAGGACAAAGTTTAAGAACTTCCTCAAAGTACTAAATTTAAGTAACCATGTTTGCCTGTTTGCTTGCCTGGTAAACTTTGCTTTTTATACTCACAGACATTACTAATGTTTAAGTTGATTTATCAACAGTATTTTTTAAAACTCAAATTTGTCTTGTGAAAAATGAGATGATTAGAGGAACAGAAAGAAAGCAACAGGTAAAGAATTCTTCAATTTACATAAATTGCAAATGATTTGGTGCTAAATTTATGCACTATGACATTTGGCTTTTATGCAGTCATTTTTTTTCTTAAAGCTGTTAACACTACCTGATATTAATCATAATGTTCCATTATGTTGATTGCTTGTAATAGGAAGAAAAGGGGTGTCTTCCTGTGCAACTGACACAGCTAGGCTTTGACGGCAGGCCTCCACAAGGTCTACCCTTTTGATTCCCTTTAACTGAATTCTGTTCATCAATTGCTTTTTTTCCTTGTTTTGGTTTCTTGGGTGGTGGGAGGGAATGGGTTTGGTACATAGAATAAATGTCCCATAAAAATTTCTGCCACAGGGATCATTGTATACAGTTTTTATTCTGTTTTATATCTGTCCCATCTTTTGTAATTTGGTTACATCATATACATGCATTCACTTTTTGAGACCTGGAAAAAAATGAAAAATAGAGATTATCACAAATACCTAGCCGGGGTGACCCTCCAGATGTTTAGGCCTACAGCTCCCATCATCCCTTGCCATTGGTTATGCTGGCTAGGGCTGATGAGCATTGTAGGCCAAAACATTTGGAGGGTGACAAGCTGCCCACCCCTGATCTAGAGGGAAGCAATGTGACATGAAACCTTGAATCATTTGTGTTTGCAATTATTTGCAGATTGTTCTGAACTTTTTTCCTAAAGACTAGTAGGCTTGCTACGAGACTATATTTCTATTGGTTTTAACAAGGAAACAAGTTGTAAATAGGATGACCACTGGACATACCATTAAGCCAAGAAAACAAGCTGGTCACAATATCATTTGATTATTTTCCTTCCTTACTATGTTAGGTTTACTTTGCATGTTATGCACGCGTGTGTAGGTGTGTGTGCATGTATGGTCTTCATGGAAGAGAGAAGCAAGTTTCCCATTTTCATGCTACACAGAAACATGTGAAGAAGATGCAAGTGTTGCTGCATCTGTCACTGTTTCCTTGTAGTTTGTAAATGCTTCTTAGTATTTTGTGTGGTTAATAGTAATCTGTTAGGGGCAGAGCTATAGCTCAGGATGCATGCAGAAAGTCTGGGGTAGTATCCAATTAATTCTTCCCTCTAAAGGAACAGTTTCTGTCAGTGGAGTGGGGAGAAGGGCAATTCCTCCCCCCCCCCCTTGCCGTCCCCTGTGCTCTCTCAAAATCTGCTGTGGAGGATTGGGGGTCCTCAAGCAAGTTTTGGGGAGGTGCCGGGCAGGTGCGGGGGGAAGAGGTGGGTAATGTCCTGCTGTGTGACCAGACATCTGCTTGCGCTGCATTGTTTTTCACACTTGTTATCTAGCATCTCCAGTTAAAAGGATCTTGGATAAGAAGGCTGGAAGAGTCTATTTACCTGAATCCTTGGAGAGCCAGTGCCAGTCACAATAGACAATACTGGGCTAGATGGAATTAGGTTAGAATTGCTGTAGGATAGCTACATATGTTCTCTGTGATTTATTTTAAAGTGGGAATGAAATAATGAGGCAGGAAAAATGCATCCATAAAACTTTGTCAGTGCATGTCCACTTGTAAGCTAAAACCAAACTTAATGTCTTTTATCTCTTCTGTTCCAAATGTCTTTCTGTACTGATTAGAAAGAAGGAACACACCCTGCAATTCAGTGTCCCTAGGGCTTGTTGTAGGATGTGAATGAGGCAGTTTTAGTCCTGATTTGAAGTAACTCTTTCCAGCCCCCTGGGTATAGGTATAAGTCTATGGCATTTTATTTTTGAAAACATGACTTGGTCCTAAAATCTTCTGGTGCCCTCCAGATGTATTGAGCTACAACTTCCATCATTCCCAGCCAGCATGGCTCTAATGGAGTTTCTCTGTAGCAACACATTTGATGCTAGAAGCCAAATTAATGGAACTAACATTAGGGCAAGGAGGACACTTGCACTGACATACGTATCACTGTGCGGTATCGATTACAGGTGAAATCTTGTCAGGGCCACCCTATTGTGCCAATGTGGTGCACACACTGCTCTGATTGCTGCTAAATAACTTGGGAACCTATTCAGAGTTGCTTCATGAATACCAGCACTGTTCAGTAGAAATGTTTGTTCACTTGAGATTTAGGCCACAATACAAAGAAGTTATGTACATTGGGATGGGGGGAGAGAAGAGAACCTTGCACATTGCCAGAGCTTTGCTTGCTGTTTCTTTGGCACCAGTTCCTATTGTTGAGGACACAACCTCCTGCTCAGTTTTAAACCTAGCACTTTACTTCAGCATTGAAATTTGCTGAAGGAACAACCAGCAAAGATCAAGCTGCAAATGATATTCTTCCCCACAATTTCATTGGATTGCAGCTTCAAATTGAAATGTTTCATCAGCTTCTGTATTGGCAGACAGTAGACTAGCCTGCAAATATCACAGATGTATTCCTGAATGTACACCTTTTGTGTAGACCACTGTGGCGTTCTAAAATACATTGAATGCTAAAGCTTTGAGAGAAAGCAGGAAGCAGGTATGAGGAAAGCAAACATGAGTCTCAAAAATATGTTGGAGAGTACAATGTAGTTTGGGACAGTCTACATTGTGCTATTTATTTAAAAATGAGACTTACATGATCCCTTTGGCTGAAATTCTAATTACCCTACTTTGTATAGACACTAACAGTCTTGAAGAAGAACTTTTATTCTCAGCCAAATCTTGACCAGCCACCTTATAACTGAAACGTAGATTTGCCTTTCAAGTATGGCCTCCTGTGTTCTCACTACCAGTTTCTGATTAAAGGGAATGGCTGCATCTCTTTGACCCCTTTTCTTCCTGTCCTGCAGTGTTGCTTTTAATTATGTCCTTAGTTTGATACAAGTTGTCATAGAAGTTAAGATCGGACATTTTTTATGTTAAGGAGATAAAAGGAATAAAATGGGTTGAAGAGTGTTCCTCATTTCCTACTCTTTGTATCACTTTGCACCATGTCTTGGCAGGCTTACCTGGAAGGTAAAACAGCTTCAAGGTATATATAGAAATGGTGAACTTTTGACTGAACACAAAAGTTAATTTTGAAATAGTAGATATAGCTGCTGTAGGGGAGAGACTTTTGTACCTTTAAAATAAACCTGAGTTGTCTTGCTGTTCCTTAAGTAACACACCAGTGAAGTGTAGGAAATACATCTTTCAGAAGGTGTTGGTGGATGTAATGTTAATCCCCAATCTTAACTATTCAACTATCAGAAAGCCCGTGCACACCCAAGTTGCTAAACTTGGTTGTATACTTGAACTTGCCAGCAGTCATTTAGGCTATGCACTTTTATGTGACTGCTATTTTTCCCCCTACAGATAATTCATTTGGCTCTCCAAAATGTTTTTTTTTTTTTGCTTCCCCTTCTGGTGTGATCATGATCAAACAGCAGGACTTTAGAATAGCAAAGGATAAAATAAGGAAAATGCATGGGAAAAACTCAGTAAATGGGTGAATAGCCTTGTTTTTAACCAACTTAGATGTTAAGTGTGAATGATGTCAGTTCGAATGAGAATCCTGAAAGCTGCTGGTAATCATTCAACATACTCACATATTTCACTTCTCCAATTTTCAGTATTACGGCCTGCAGATCTTGGAAAACGTGATAAAAACAAGATGGAAGATTCTTCCAAGAAACCAATGCGAAGGTAGAGACTTATTCAGTCAAGTTGTTTAGGATCGCTAATGCTAGTATGTTGTGTTCTTTGATATTGCACTGTTTTCTAACCACAATTCCTAATATATTGGGTGTTCAGATTGTATAATAGTGTGATGCCAAACTCATTTACAATTTTAATATTTGGAAGGAACAAGTGCTATATGACTTTTAATGTTTGTCCTAATTATCGGATTAAGTGTCAGATTAGACTTCGGGTGAGTGCCCTGATGCAGTCTAACATAAATGCATGTATCAATATCTCCCCCTTTAGTTGGTTGCTACTTGTGCTGGTGATGCAATAGGCAGGCTCCAGCTCCACACTTAAAGCAGCTGTGTTTGGCCAGTGAACTGTAATGATTGATTTCCCTCTTCTCTTCTCCCCCACCCTGTCCTTGTGAGCAAATAGCATTGTTTTTACCATAGCAAACTACATTTAGACAGCTGTTTAATAATGACAAAGGAATTTACAATGGAGATACTAAGATTTGATGCTTTGGAAAATGTATTGATGTATAACAACAAACCTTGATAAAAAGGAGTCACGTGTTTTGACAACACTTTGGAGACATAAGCTAATCTCTGAGCCATGCAAAGCTGTTAAGTGGAACACGTTTTGTGCGGGCAGTGTGTCCTGTTCTTTCTCCTTCAGATGCAAAGAGGGAAAGAAGTGTTGAAGAATTGCAATGATTTAAATAGTTTTGTTTTGTTTTGGGAAGGGGAGGAGCTCTGCTGTGAAATAGCTGATAGGGTTGATATTTGAAGATTGATACTAAGAGGCCCTTACTAAACAAGAGGCTCTGTATTGACAACAAGTGAGAATGAGAGATGGTGCTAAGTGAAACCGATTTCAGTTCCATCCCAAGAACTGCTGTTTTGTGTACAGTGTTAACTTTTGACACTTAATCTGGTTGCTTGTTTAATTGAACCTAGAGTAGGGAAGCTGGTACTGGCAAAAATAGTATCAAAGTATGATACTGGCTCGGGCAAGCTGGTGCAAGAGCTATCAGGGTGAACATGGATTAGGTGATGTCACTACACATAAAAGTTGAGTTTCAGCTGGTACACTAAGCAGAACAGTAGATTCCATTTATAGAGTAAAGCTCAAAAAGAGAGTTGCTGTAAACTGGAATGCACTTCTTGAAACTCTACTTGGGCATTGCTGTTAGTTTTTACCCTTGGTTAAAAAACAGTGGCTGGTTTCGGGCGACACATTAGGCAACACATATGATATGTGTTGACCGTGCATTAGGTAGGCGGTGCTCCACACACGACATGCTGCAACGCTGGTGCTTGTGCAGCTGACAGTTCCGGCGGCCATCTTGGTTGCTACATCTGCTCCCTCCCTCAGTCCTCCAGCTGTATCCCAGCATGCACCACGAGTTCTGCTGGCTGTATAGAGCAGCCGGGGGTTTTCGGCTGCTCCGGCTAGCAGAACTCTATATTCCACGGAGAGAGAGGGGTTGTTTTCGGACAACACTTTAAACAACAGGGCTTCGGGCTAAGCAACGTGCAAGCCCTTTGTTTCTCTCCATTGCTTAATTGGGTGGAATAGCGTACTGTCAGTTGTGTGTGCATGGTGTGTAACCCTCCACACAACACAATAAGCAACACAACTGACGATTGTCCTCCCGCCCCCCCGGGGTGTTTAATGTGTCGTCCATAACCAGCCAGTAAGTAGGATGTATGTCTTTCACAACCACTACTGCTTTTGTGAGATAGGAGGGAAACTGGTCATACAAATTCCTAAGCAATGCATTTTTTTTCTTGAAGAGTAAGATCTCGAATAAAGAATTGGAGCCAGGCAATATATAGCCTTAAAGACTTAATGGCCCTTTAAAGAAGAAAAGAGTAGAAAGCATGACATTGTAAAGTGGTGAAGAGAAAGAATAGGGAGCGATATTATCAAGAAAAGGTGTTGGGTGATAATTATTTGTAAAAAATTGGTGTCTGTACACTGGAAGCATTGCTTATAAGCAATTAACAGAAAAGTGTGTTATGATCTGTTCTCTTAAGTCATGAAGAGATCACTAATAATTCCATTTTATGAATAGGAATGGTGTCTTAAAAGTAGTTATTAGATCAGAGTTACCCATTGTTGGTCAGCTTTTGGATCCAGGATCGGGTGCAGCATTATCTACCATTACTACTAAACTGATCCTGCATGTGTTTATATTAAAGGCTTGTTGACTTACGTCTGAAACTAAAAGGAGGCCTATTCTGTCATTTCATTGGGTTAACTATGGTACAAGAGCTTCTGCTCAAATTCTGGATTTTCAACAGCTCTTTAACTGTGTCCATTATCTGTTGCTCTCAGTATCCCAGGATGCTGAGAAATTACAAAGCAGACTGCTTTCTGGCTTCACAAGAGAGAATTTAAGCTGGTTTTTCTCTTAATCATCTGTTCAAACTAATGATATTCTTTGTATTGAGGCTTAATATAGGTTTCAATTTAGTGAAGTTATTGAAATGTTTATTTCATAATCAGAAGTACAGGTGTGTGTTGTCTATAGCTTTGGCTATTGAGCAGTATAGAAATGCAATAAATAAATAAAATATTCCTTAGATTCAGAACCAAATAACTGATTTTCCAATTTCTAGTGTTGCACTGCAGGAGGTCTTCGTTTCAGTTGTGGGTTAAGTTGTGCAGGTCCCACATGTGCTTCGAGCACATGCTTATTTCTATCACTTAAATCTCTGTGTTGATGAGGAAAATACATATGACATTTCCTAAACAGACTTTTTATATTAAGACATAGATCCTGCACAAGGATTGTGCCACTTTGGGCCTATTCACATGTAACAGCATATAATATGTGTTGATGCATTCCACATCCTTTTTGAATATTCCATCTCTGATCAGGGGTTGCTACATGATGTCTGAAACCAGACACTATAGGGTAATCATGGGTTAAACAACCCAGTCAACCTATCTACTAATTGTAGGTTAACTGTAGGTTGTTTAACCCACGATTAACCTATAGTATCTGGGTTCAGTTACCATGTAGCAACCCCTTATCATAAAAGGAATATTCAAAATGTCCGTGGAATGTGCCTGGCACTTGTGAACTGGGTCTTTGTGCTAGATGATAAACAGATGGATAAAAAATAGTGGGTGTGGTTTTCTAGTTTTAGATCTTAAAATAAGTGTACTGTATTTATTTATTTAAATTCTCAATCTTTGGAAGTATGAGATGTGTTAACTTTATCAGTTTAGGCTGATATACCAACTATGACCCTCTCAGGACAGAGATAGCCTTGTTACAGTTACCCATGTTCTGATAACCTCTCATCTGGATTACTGCAATCTGTTATACATGGGGCTGCATTTGAACACTATTTGGAAACTTCAGCTGGTCCAAAATAGGACAGCGAGCTAGTTATCAGAATCCAGTCAATATGAACATATTATACCAGTGCTTTGTAATCTGCACTAATTTATAGTCTGTTTCCACGCCCCATTCAAAATGATGGTATTAATTTTCAAACCCATTAAATGGCATGGGGCCAGGTTACCTGAAGGATCATCTTCTCGCATATACACATGCCCAGACTCTTAATATCATCTTCAGAGGCCCTGCCAAATGAAGTGAGGCGGGTGGTTTCAGATGCCCTCCAGATGCCCTGCCAAATGAAGTGAGGCGGGTGGTTACTAACAAGAGAGCCTTTTCAGTTGTGGCACCCTGTTTGTGGACTGCTCTTCCCAGAGAGGCTCAGCTGGGTATCTTTATTGTGGTCTTCTCAATGCCACGTGAAGACTTTTTTTTGTTTTTACTCCTTCTGCTTTTGTTGCCTTTAAATCTTTACACCGCTGCTGTTTTTTAGTTTGGTTTTATATTGCAGTTTTAAATTTTTCAACGTTTTGTAGTTTTTATCATACTGTGTTTATGGTTTTAACTTTTGTGAACCACCCAGAAAGCTTCAGCTATTGGGCAGAAATTATATATATATAAAATATGGTTGAATCTTTATTTTCTACTCCATCAGTCTTATTTAGGAAACCCTCTTTCCATTGTTCAAGAGGAGAGTCTGCTTTCCAGGAGGCCTTCTTGTAACTGGTTAATTAGTACTAGCAAATATTGTAGCTAAAACCTCCATGTTTTAGGAGGAAGAGCTGTAGCTCAGTGATTGAGCCTGTTCAGACAACACGCTAAGCCATAGTTAGGCCACTAACCCTTTTCTGGCAAAAGGTCAGTGAGTGTGTTAAACAGTAGTTATGTAGCCACCATAGTTAGGAGTGGTTTACACGACACATGAAGCCGTAATGTTTAGCTCAAAATGCTTAACCAACATTGGCTTAGTGTGTTGTCTGAACAAGGTCAACGAGTATATGCTTTGCATGAAAAAATTGGGGGTAGGAAGGATTTGTGTCTGAAATCCTGCTGTTATTGTAGAGCAGCCTTGTGCCCCCCAGATGTTGCAACTCCCATCAGCCTCAGCCAGCATTGGCAATGGATATGGGTGATGGGAGTCGTAGTCCAAAACATTTGAAGGGTAGCATGTTAGGGAAGGCGGTTGTAGATAATACTGATTCATGTTCCTATATTAAGTTGCTTGATCCCAATCTATTGCCTCTGAAAAACAACTAGGATTTAGTGACTCCATATGTAATGGGTTTGGAAGTTCAGGTACTGGGTAGCTTTCTCTTATCTATACTGTGATTGCTTCTGACTATCTCATGGTAGAGGAGGCTATTTCTTGGACAGTTGGTCCAAGGAATATGGCAGATGAATGACAGCAGCTGCAAGCTTGATAGGGCCTAAACAATTCAGTTTATATAGGTCTGAATGCATGGCAAGTCTGATAATGAGTAAGTGAGTTTAGAACTCTACTTACTAGCTAAGGCTGAATTGACACATCAAAGATGTCTTTAGTGTTCTTTCTGGTTGAGAAGGTGCAGGTTTCAGTACAGCATATATATATATATATATATATATATATGAACTGAGCTTCTTGAGGATCAGAGATCTAGACTGTTTGTAGCCAGTTTAGTCCAAATGTTACTTGGTTTATATCACACCTATCGCATGGAAACTTCTGAACATAGCTGAACGAAGTAGCACTTCGATGAAGTAGCCCTTGGTGACACCGCAGTAGATGGAGACAAGATCATTAATGTGTCTTTGGCATGCTTCACACACTGAACAAGCACAACTTCAGTGAAATTCTTAGCATATGTTACTCACCCACTTCCATCGTGGATGAGATTATAGTTGGACTGTACTAGGCTGAATTCTCCCCCCAAAAACACCTTGGTATGAGTGGGTAGTAGTCTGAGAGTCAGGATCTGAGAGAGAATTTCAGAAATGTTTCATGTAGTTACTACAAAAAGCATGGATTTAGAGCAGGTGTTTTATGCGTCTGGCTTAGTTAACACCTTTCACTGGAGTATTTGCATGCAAGGTCTACAATGAGGGTATAGTTAGAGGGGCAGTGATGCGGGGCATAAAAATTTCTATTTCATAAGTTCATTAGTAAAAAATGAACGTATACCAGTACCAAATACATTATTAGGCACGTTCAGCAATTTCACAGTTGTAATTAATTTTTCAGCCAATTAACTTGAACACCTATGTGAGAGATTACATAATATGTGATTGAAATACACATACAAATAAATACGCAGTTCTTCTTGGAGGGGAATTTTCAGAAGGTGGTGCTGGAGAATTCTTGTTCAGTGCCTTGACCATTGGCCTATGGTATCCCTCAAATTCCCATCTTGCACCCATGCTATTTAACATATACGTGAAACAGCTGGGAGAGGTCATCCAGAATTCTGGGGTTCAGTGCCACCAGCATTGAGCAGGGGGTTGGACTCGATGGCCTTATAGGCCCCTTCCAACTATTCAAGTGCAGATGACACACAACTCTGAAGCCCAGTCCACACAATTATTGCAGTTTAAAGAAGCCACGGTGGCTTGTTTAAGCCACTGCACGTGCAAGGCCACATTAAACTAATTACCCACACAGATGTGGCTTGTGTGTGTCATCCAAACCCAGGTGGCATGGCTTGTGTGAGAGGGAAACAACCCTCAAATAACCCAACAACAGGCCATGGTTGGACAACATGAGAATTAGGCAAATGGCTGTCAGCATGTGCCACAGTTTAAGCAAGCCACTGTGGATTATTTAAGCCACGATGATCATGTGAACTAGGTCAGTCCATCTAAATCCAAGGAAGCTGTTCTCATTTCAGTAATGGGCTGGATGCGGGCAAACAAATTGGAGCTTAATCCAGACTAGATGGAGGTTCCTGGTCGGTCAAAAAGAAGATCTGGGAATAGGGGGTCAAGCTGTGCTGGATAGGGTTATTTTTTCCTTGAAGCCACAGGTTCACAGTATGTGTGTACTCATGGATTCAGCACTGAACCTGGATTTCCGGATTTAGGCAGTGGCCATGAGTGCATTTGCACAGCTAGTGCAGAAACTGCAGCTGTTTTGGACATGTCTGATCTGGCCATTGCATTATCTTCTTCAGTTGCATCCCATTTGGATTACTTTAATGGGCTCTGCATGGGGCTTCCTGTGAAAAGTGTTCAGACTTCAGCTGGTCCAGAATTCTGTGGACCGACATGTAACTCTTGTTATAACAGCTTCACTGGCTACCAGTCTGTTTCGGGGCACAATTCCAAATGCTAGTTAGGACCTATGAAGTCCTATATGACTTGAGACCAGGCTTTGTGAAAGACCACAAGCTTGCCCAGTTTTTTAGATTGTCTAAAGAGGCCCTTCTCGGTGGCTGCTCACAGGCTTTGGGACTCCCTGCTGAGGGAGGCTAGGTTGGCCCCCTCTCTGTTATCCTTCAGCTGGCAGGCAAAGTTCATTTTTATTCGGACAAGCCTTTGGCATGTACACTGGTATGTTGCTGAAGAGGGATCTGTTGGGTTGGGTTCTTTTTGTTTTATTGTGCTTTTAATTGTGCTTGTTTAATTGTTTTAATCAAGTGTCTGCTTGGTTATTGGTTTTATTATTAGCTGCCTTAAAATTCATATATATATTTTTGGTGGAAAGGTAGAATAGAAATCAGATACATTGTATGGTGATAGGCTTCCTAAATAAGAATTGGTTTGTCTGACTTTGTATGTGTGTGTATATATATATGTGTGTGTGCATGCGTGCATGCATATATAGAGAGAGAGAAACTTATACCAGTGTAAATCACTCTTTTGGAGTGGATGGAATGCTGTAGTGATTCTGCAGTCTCTTGAATGGCAGTGGTTAGTGGACTTTTCAATTACTCCTTATCAGACTTGCTCATGGATTAGTGGTGTATCCACCGTCACTGTTCCTCTTGGGAGCTCATGGATTTGCCTGCATTCTCTCTAGCATGTTTGGGGGAGGGGAGGAACCTTTACTGATTGTATGGATCAGTTAGAAACTTTCAGATTTTGAAATCAATCCTTAAAAACTCCAATTTCAAACATTTATACTAGACCAAAATAATTCAGTGCAGTAAGAATGATGGAACTCAGGGGTGTTGGTGTGGTGTCAATTGCTAAAACCTCTGCATCCAGCCTTTCCACCGAGACTTCTTGGATTATAGTAAAGAATTCCCTTCTAATTTGGCAGTGTCCAAGAATAGAACAGCATTTTCATTCTTGAGGTCTTTGAGTTATTTAAATACAAAACAGTACTGAAATCTGCTTGAATCACTTCCTAGACTGTTTTGTTTTTTGTATCCATATTTTCATCATGCTATCTAGCAAACTCCTGCCAGACAAGGCACTATTCCAGCCTTACTGTAATCCTCTTCTGTCACTTTTGGTGTGCTGCTCAGATGACATGCCTTGAAATGAATCTTTAACTGGAAAAATGAAGCTGTTTGACTCCTCTCCAAGTAGCCTTATAGAATAAATGATTACATAGTTGTAGTACATAGAATACTATGAACTTGAAGAAAAGAAGGAATTGAAAATCAACTGCAGTGGACTATGAACATATTTAATTCCAACAGCAATAGCTCACATCCAAATACCATTTTTAACTTGCAATCTTCACTAGGTTTCTTGCTCATTTCTGATAAAAGTTGGAATCCTTTGCTTAAAATGATTGCAGAGACTTTAAATTGGAGGTCTTGTTTCATTTGCATTATCTCAGCACTCAGGTGCTCCAAGTCTAGATTTTTTTCATTATGATATCTTTAAATAAGGTGGAATTAGAAAGATAAACTAGGCACTGACATCTTTAAGCAGCATTTTTTAATGAGCTGGCTGCCTCAAGCAATTATTAAATCACTTTTCAGTAGGTTGAATTTGTCCCGTATTTGCCAATTTAATATTTTGTTCAGAGGCATTTGTTATAAGCAGAAGGTACATCACTACAATATTCTCTATAAAGAGGAGACACTTTAAAGCAAGACTGTTCTTTCTACGCATAAAGCCATTTTTATAAGAAATAAAAAGTGATATTTTTCCTACCGTTGGTATTTAATTCAATTGTCAAGAAGGCCAGCTGTTCTATCTTGATTAAGCAAACTATCTTGATTGTCTTGTTCTTGCAGTTCTATATTTGTAGCTTTTACTTTAAATGTTTGGGCAGAATCCAACAGGGCACTTACGTACCTGCTGATTCTCCTGTGCCCTGCCAATTCCTATTCGCAAGTAACGGCCACCACTTGCAAAATGGAGAATTAAGCACTTCCAGGGGCAACTGGAGGTGAGTGAAAGCTCATACTCCTGGACAGTGCATGTCAGCAGCGTTCGCATAAGGGAGCTAGGCTGACCAGTCCAGATTCAGAAATGAGTGTTGCCACTTGTTTTGGGGTTTCCTCTGGGAAGTGTTAAATCTCTGTTATGCAAGCGGTGGAGCCTGCTTGCACAACAGAAACAGCTGGGCCCACCATTTGCTCAACAGAATCAGCAGGCTGCAAGAGCATCAGCTAGGGCATAAACACCCCTTTGGATTCTGCAGATAACATCCAGAGCTCAAGTGTAATTTTTTCAGTCCCAGTACAAGCTTATAAAATGCCCCCCCTCCCACACATATAGTTATCCCATCATTGGAATCATGAGTCATGAAAGAAGTGTTTGTTTTTTCTGCCATACCACTAAACACCCCCTTTGCTACTTTTGCTTAATGTAACATCCAGTTTTAAGAAGTTCTACAGAGCTTGCTGTAAATTTTTGATTGTTCCTAATAAAGATATTATTGTATTTATAACTTGATTTTGCTGTTCTAATGCAGTGCACCTGCAAACCTTTTATCAATAGACCAATCCATTTTAAAGGTTTAGTTTTCTGGACTCTGTCATTTGCAAAATCATGAATTACCTCCTGAAAACCAATTTCACATGCAAGTTCATACTCCCTGGGCACAATAACTAAATGATTTGACTGCCCTTGACCCATAGTAGAACTCCTGAAGTTTTCAGTGAGTGCTAGCTTGTTGAAACTTACTTCCACTTCTGCCACATTCAGTGGCAGTGTGCAAAAACTCCACATGGCTAGGCACATTTAATTAAAAATTAGCTGCAGCTCTTTTGTAAGTGGGGGTAGTTACGTTATTTCAAGTAGACTTGAAGACTTTTTTCCAAATGCAGTATTTAATTTGAAAGGAAAATTCTCAGATCTGTAGAATACTTGTGTAAATTGCGCATGTAAACTATCAGCAGCACAGATTCTCACTGTCCCTGGGATCAGTGTCCCTGATTATTATGTTGTTTTGTCCCTCCCACAAGCTGTTCTTCATTCCTGCATATGCCCAAGGAACTCAGGAACCAGTAGTCCTTGAAGAGTATGTCACACAGGGAAGCACAAATCTATCTTTTAAACTCCACACTGCTACCAGTTAGTGTTAACAGTTTCTGGCCAGATGGACCAATGGTCTGACTTGGTAGCTTCCTATGTTCTTAAATCGTAGATACCTGCACGAACTGACTCTATTATAGAAAAGGACCTGGGCCAACAACTCACTGTTCAGAATGTTGCTTGTGCTTCTCTAGTATGGCTTCTGATTGGCTCCAGCAAATTTCATAAGATTTGGGCAGTAGGTACGTAGATACAGGGAAATAGTTTCTTTAAATATCCTTGGTTATGATTTACAATTTAGCCTCTTTGTGTACCATTCTCTCCCCGCCCCCAACGCCTAATGCTTGGGCCTTGGCAACATTTGGCAAAATTAGCTGGGGAATTTTTCTATTCTAGGTGTTGGCAAGGTGGGACCAGAATGACCTATGTTAACAGAGCAATATTGCTCCATAGGCTTCAGTAGAGGTGAGGACAAAAGTCCCATGCAAAAAACGGTTGGAATGGGGTGGCAAAGAAAGTAAGACTCACGAATGAAAGGGTGCTCCCGACATTTTAGCCCACATAGCAATATGTGATGGGAGCCAGGACTCTTTTCCAAAATGTCATAAGTGCCCAAAAGTATTTCCTACTTCTGTTCTATTATTACATTTATAAAGCTCAATAACAAGTTTGTTTGTTTGTTTGTTTTGTTTTGTTTTAAAAAGTCGATTCTAATGGTGGTCTATTTACGAAAAGTTCTTTGAGCCAGGAGAGACTTCTGTGAATGATATGGGCTGATTTTTGCCAATTCTCCCAGCAGCCCCCATGCCACCTCTCATGCTATTCAAGAGGGTCCCCCGACATTCAGGAGCAGGTTAGGGAGATTGGTGACAAGTGCCTCCCCCACTGACCTTCCATTCACAAAATTCTCCACGGGAAGAAGGAGCCTTCCCTGGATGGAAGGGGTAGTAGAGGCTGAATGTGCTTTCAGGTGGGTGTGGCATATTGATGTCTCCAGGTGACCAGTAGAATATATCATGCAAATTAATCTTAACTTACCTAACGTATTCAACAAGGCTGTTGAGCACTTTTCTCCCTGAATGAAACTTCACTTTTTATTTTCAATTTTTTCAGAATCTGTAAGAGAACTATGAACCAACTTCGTTAGTATATATCACTGTTCTGTTCTGAGCGTGCCAGTTATAATGGCATTTTGGCATAGGTGATGTAGAAATGCAGGCAGGATTCCTCACCCCCAGTGCAGGTTGATTGGAAGGAAGCACGGCCAGAAGAGTTAAATCTATCAGATACAGCACACAATTGTCTGTGTTAGGTGCCTTAGGTTCACCGGAGCCTTTTAAGTGATTTAATTTCAAGGGAATTAACTGCCACATAGGTTGCTGAATTCAGTTTTATTTAATTTTTTTGTTATTACACTTTTATACTGTGCAATAGCTGAAACTCTCTGGGTGGTTCACAACAGATTTTTTTTTAATCCACTGTGCACAAGAAAAGTTTTCCTGGGGTTTCTGAAGTCTTATTTCTTTATGGTATTGTTACCTCACTCTTCAGCCAGAAAAAGGCTCCCAGAGCATCTAATTCAGATTAATAACAAACAGGGTTATAGTCTGAAAGACATGGCACAAAAGGAAATGGGATTGGGAGGGAGGAGGAAAAAAAGAAACTCGAGCACCAGTTCTTCATTTCAGAGTTATTATAGGTGTTCTTTCTGGCAGGGAAGGATGAAACAAGCTCCCTGCAGCAGTTTCTTCTCTGGCCGATGTGTGGGGCACTGTGTTGGTCTTCCCTTTGGTGTAATGTTTATCCTGGGAGGCAGAGGCCCCCAAGTTGCCCTTGGTTCTCTGGCTGATGGATGAGGTCAGAGTCTGCAGCCCTTTTCTTTCAAAGTTTTCTTGAGGCCCTTTCCCAAGGAGAACTGGGCCCAGTTTCCACTAACAACAATCCATAAGTTGTTTAACCCATGGATTGTTGGGGCTGAGAGCAAACATGTCCACTAGCTCCTGCTCACGCACCACTTCCTCTTTGCATCTGCTTTCCAAAACAACCCCATTCCTGTGTTATTACTACATTGTACTCTTTCCAGCGCCAGGTGAAGACCTTGTTTTCCCAGCATTTTAACATTCTAGGTTTTACCTCTGCTGTTTTAAATGTGATACTGTATTTTAAACTTGTGCATTGCTCCTAGGTTTTATTCTGGTCGTATTTTTAAACTGTAGATTTAAGCTTCTATATGTTCTATTGTTTTTATGCTGCACTTTGTGGTTTTTAATTTTTGTGAACCGCCCAGAGAGCTTTGACTATTGGGTGTTATAGAAATGCAATAAATAAATAAAATTATTAGCCATGGCATCCGAACCCTGGAGTTTGGTTGTTGAGGAGTAAGCAATCCAGAGTTTGAAACAATGGTTTCTTGTTGAGGTCAAGCTCTGGATTGTTTAATCCTCAACTAGAATGCCAGGCTTGGACTTCATGACTAAAAGCTCAGGAATGGGGCATTCCTGGATTGTTTCAGAAAGTGGATTCAAAGTGGTAGTGGTGAGCAGGCAGGAGGCAGCTCGCTCACTTGCTCCTGCATAGCCCTGCCAATTCATGGGTTGTTTAACCCATGAATTGGTGTTACGTGCAAACCAGGTCACTCTGTGGCAAGTAGCAATTATCTTCGCTCAAGATTTATCTTTTATCTCTTACTAACACATTGGAATGCTTTAGACTAAAGAGTGTACTAGTCTAAGTTCCTTCTTTTATTTTGTTTTCCTTGCATTTACCTTTCTGAATTTGGACTTTCCTCTTGCTATCCCATGTCTACCTTCTCCAACAGAAAAACACATTCCCCATCTCCTTCTTATAGGTAGTTAAGTAGAGACTAGATGAACTATTGCTCTACGAAGTCAGTTGACTTAAGTGATGAGGTCACTGTTTAGTGTTTATGGTGAAGTTGGATATGTTAATGGGTAAAATTTGTTAAAGTTTTCATTTGTAGCCACTTAAGGTTGTATAATGTCAAAATTGATTTTTAAACCACCAGAACAAAATCAGAACAGGAATAGTATCCTCATACCTTTATTAGATTTAGCATGGGTAGTGCATCTGTATCAGTGATCTAAAATCCGAAGCAGTGAAGCAGAGGATGCTTTTACGAGGAAAAGGGGTTTAATCAGAAGCCGGAGAGCTTGAATCAGTTCCGTGGTATTGGTTAGTAGTGCTGAAAAAGTAGTAAAGTAAAAAGATTCTATGTCTGCTGAAAAAAAGAACCTATGTCAATTCCCTGTCCACGTAAAAAGAACTTTCTGAAGATTGAAAACGGTAACTAATGTCACAGTCTTAAATGTTGTTATTTGACATGTTAAGTGGGTTCAAATAAGTGAATGCATACAAAATTACATCCTCATTTCATTGTCTGCTGTGAGGCAGAATATATGCAACCGGCAGTCACAGAGGTCTGTGAGAAACGCGCGTCTTTCAAACATTGTGGGTGACCATATTGGTGCTGTGATTTGACTGAATGAGTTGAAGTTTTGTATTCAATTGTTCATGCACATGCAAGGACACTGAATGCAATGGATTTTGAGGTATCTTGACTGCCCAGATCTCTCTTATAGAAAGGCTAGTAGACAAGGTGGATCAGTGTTTTCCTATGAATTGGAAAATAGATGTCTGATACACTTGCTCGGTAGGTAATCATAAATATACGTAACGTGAAGGGTGCAAATAGCTAAAAGGCATAAAAAATCACCTAGGTGGACTCATTGGCTCAATTCGGACAGCACGTTAAGCAATGGTTGTTTAATTAAACAACCGTCAGTTGGTTAGTTCAACGTGTCGTCCGAATTCAGCCACACAACGGATAGACAACCCACGGTTGGTTAAGCGGGAGATTTAACCAACGGAGTTAAACAACTCACTTGCGAGTTGTTTAAAAGTTAGTCAATTGACTAACGTGCCGTCCGAATTCAGCCTCTAGAGGTGCGTGGGCTAAACAACTGAGGTGAGTACGTTAATGCAAAAGACCATAGAGGAGAGTGGCAGAAAGCGGGCGGTAGCTCAGGCACTGTTGCAACAGATCGCTGGTATTGCCGCCATGGCAATCAGGACGCCCGCCTCCCCCACCAGGCAGCCAGCATGGAGCTCAACAAGGGGCCAGCTCCTGCAAGCACTCACGCAGGGTGCTCAGTCAGTCACCCAAACGGAAAGGGAAGCTCACCAGAAGGGTACTACGGCAAAGGGGGGGAGGGGGGACGGAATAAGCAAGAAGCCCAGGCGCCCAGGAACAAGGGGCTGCCCCCCCACACACACCAACAGGGAGAACAACAATCCACCCAAAGTAGACCCCCCACTGCACCGCCACCTCCATCCTCGCATCACCCAGAAGGACGAGGGCAGGGGAAGCGGCAACCAGAGAGCCCCCCCTCATCTGCCCAACACGTCTGGACAGCGAGCCTTTGCCGGGCCCTGAGAACCCCGTTGGGGAGTGTCGCACCCATGTGGAAGCGTCCCGGGTGCGTGAAAGTATCAGTGCCAGGAACTGGCTGCGCTACCCCCACCCCCTGTGAGCATCGGCTGTGTAGTGCCATCTGGGTACTGGCATCTCTCCCTGGTGTGCCGCCCCTTTCCACCACATCCCCTTTGCACGTTCCGTGCTTGGCTCCCTGGGGGTGTGGCCTCAGCCATCCCCTCTTCACCGCTGTGCCTTCCAGCCGCCTCCTCCCTTCCCGGGGGCAACTGTCCTCTCCATAGGTTCTGCCTTGGCATAGTGGTGCCCATGTGCCTTATTGCCCATGTCTGGTCTCCCTGCTGAATAAAGTTTTCAACGCCAACCCACTCTTGCCTTCTTTCCTGTGTGTGCGGAAGATGCTCTAGGAGGGGTGGGGGCTGGGGCGTGGGTGCCAACGTTGGAATTGCAGGGCTTGGCACGGGGTGCGACTGTTGTATTGGTGCTGCCGTTCCTCCTGGCTGCCTCTTTGCCTGAGGCTTCTGTGTTCCGCCCACTGACTGAGGCAGCCAATGGAGTTTGGGAGGCGTGTCCTGCATCGGCTGCAATGGCGGCACCCATGGTTTTCAGCCGTAGTGTATGCTGGGATACCTCCTGGAGGACTAACGGAGTTTGGTAAGCGGGGAAAATGGCGGCCGAGCTGTCAGTCAGAGCTGAGTTGGCAATTTGCAACTGGGGTGGTTACCGAATCTTTGCAGCGCCTGCTGCAGCGTGTCGTCTGTAGATCGCCACCTCTTTAACACACCGTCAGTGGGTTATTTCCCCTCAGTTGCTTAATGTGTTGTCCGAATTGAGCCAGTGTATATAGCAGAGGTGAGAAACCTCTTGAGACAGAAGGCAAAGGGGATGGGGAGAAGATAAAAATGGTGGGGCAAAACTATACCAGCATATTGTAGCTTAAAGCTCTTGCTGACAGTAACCAAGTCTTAGGAGAGGCATTTCAACTTTGCAGAATGAGGGAAAATGCTTACAAAAACCGGCCATGGCCATTGGGGGAACCTGATTTGGCCCCTGGGTCTGCTTTTCGCCACCCCTGGTATATAGGGTAGTGTCCCCTGAAGCTAAGGACCAGTTGTGATGTGCCAGTTGAGTAATAAAGCAGTACATTACTTACTGGGCCATACTAATAATGCTTGAACTCTAAAGATTTCTCAACCTATGGCATTTGTGTAGAAAAAACAGCCTTTGACAGTATGCAAGCACTTTTCTGCTGGGTACAAGAGGAGAATATACCAAAGCTTGTACTTGCCCTCTTCTCTGAGCTTAATTTCTTTGGATAGAAAGTAATATAGGACCTGGCAGAATCTGAGATTTATCTTTACCTGGGATCTTCTGGTGCTTTTTATCCATACCTGCATTTGCTATCTGTATCAAATCTTTCTTTGAGATGCTGAAGGCTACCTAAATTTACTTACCAGTTGCTTTATGTGAATGAGCCAGTCTGAGTGCTTTTTGGAGTTCGTTATTTTAAAAATCCCATTGCCTTAGGTTCACAGGTATAGGTTTTCTGGTAAAGTATACGGTCTAATATTTGTAAATGCCATTTTGTAAAACTGGTAAAGCCTGTTCTTTATTGATGCTTTGTGGCTTCATAGGTAACTATTATTTAATGTCTTGTAGGTATAAAAAAATACGTTGTTGGCTTAATTATCAAGACTTCATCAGATCCTACATGCGTTGAAGTAAGTTAAATTGTAATATTTCTTTAGGGGATTGAAAAGTGGGCTGCTTGCTGATGAAGTGAAGACAGGCCTTAACTTTTTTTTTCTCTTTCTGCAGAAAGAGAAAGTATACATTGGAAAGCTAAATATGATCCTTGTTCAGGTAAGCTTTATCTCGACTCAACATAGCGATGCTGAAAGAGTTAACTGAGTTAATCTTGCACCATGTTTTTAATAATGTATTTGTTTTTATTTGTTTTAATGTTTTATCTATTTTATGATTCTTGTATTTATATTTATTGTTGTTCCCCATCTCGATCTGGATGGAGAGGCGGGCTAGAAATTAAATAAATAAATGCTTCTCATGCTTTGCAGATACTAAAACAAGAATGGCCAAAACATTGGCCAACATTCATCAGTGACATAGTTGGGGCCAGCAGGACAAGTGAAAGCCTTTGCCAGAACAACATGGTAATCTTAAAACTGCTAAGCGAAGAGGTTTTTGACTTCTCCAGTGGACAGATAACTCAAGTGAAAGCCAAACACTTGAAAGACAGGCAAGTGATTTTTCCATATATTCTATGTGAATAGGTGTTGCTTTTCTCAGTTCTAACCATCAGTTTTGCCTTGCAAACGTAGGCATAAAATGCCTACAAGATTTGATACAACTGCCCCTTTTCTTTTTAATTCTAACAGAACATAGGTGTATCAAGCTGGTCGTGATATAGAAATAGAACTATTTCAGAAGTTCTGCTCTTAAAAAGAATCTGTTGAAGAAGTTATACACGTTTACATATTCCTGGCTTTCTTTGAATTGGTGCTTAGTAATCTGCTGGTTATTAACTGGTCAACTCTGAAAAGTCTCTAGAGGAATACCGAAGTCTTAGTTAGTGATAGCATGGTATATTACACATGACAGTACATAACTGAATTTCTTTGCTATTTCTTCTAGCATGTGCAATGAATTCTCGCAGATATTTCAACTGTGTCAATTTGTGATGGTAAGTTTGATTGTAATATATTCATCATTACAAAGTTTTCATTTATTTTAAAGACAGATTTGTTTATATGTAGTTTTGTTAACAGGAAAATTCACAAAATGCTCCTCTTGTTCATGCGACACTGGAAACTTTGCTTCGATTTCTGAACTGGATTCCTCTGGGCTATATTTTTGAGACCAAGCTAATCAGCACACTAATATACAAAGTGAGTATTTACTCTAACCTGAATAACTTATTGAGAGGGAAAATGGGATTTTGGTTGTAGCTAAAAAGTGATGTTGTTTTTTTTACTGCAGCTAACTTTTTTTTTCTTCTATAGTTTTTAAATGTCCCCATGTTCCGAAACGTCTCTTTGAAGTGCCTCACAGAAATTGCTGGTGTCAGTGTAAGTCAATATGAGGAACAGTTCGTCACACTATTTACCTTGACAATGATGCAGCTGAAACAGGTAAGCTTGAAATGGTACCATATTGAGACTTGTGATATCTACTTAAATAAGCAAATCCAGTTTCAGTCCCCTCTGTGTTGGTCCTCCTGCCCATGCTGAGCAAGCTGCTCAAGGCTCTTCTGGAACAGTTTTTCACCCAGAAGCTTTTTCTTGTCCTCCCAAACTAGATTAGAGTAGGTAGACAGTGGATACTCATTTTGAAGCAGTTGGTTTCTCTGTTGTGCTAGCCTCCAGGCAGCAGAGTCTGTTTCTCTTGAATGGCGGTGGAGCCACATGGGAGGGTCAGTGCAGACTGGCAGCCAATGTAAGTCCCCACTAAGAGTTGTGCAGAATGGCAGTGCCAGCAAATGGCAGTAGACAGGCTAATTGCAGGCTCATATATATAATTTGGCTGCATTCTAGATACTTAAGCATATATTTGTGGGTAGTTTACCAAGTTCCACAGAAATTGGTAGGATCTACATGTGGCCTGAAATCCCATTGATCTCAGTGGAAAAAATTATGGCTTCAATCCAGAAAAAAAACAAGCCAAAAGTATGTAATTGAAGCTTTATACCAGGTTAACTGCCTTGATGTAGTTGGGACGTAGTTTTTGCTATTATATTAAGGTTAGTATTTGGGGATAGAGGCAGGGAGTTGAATGTTACTCTCCTCCTGTTCGTCGTGTTGTACTAGGTGTAAAGCTGACAAGCAATGTTTATTTATGTGTGGAATGCTTTATCTAGACAGTTGTTTCCTGATAAGCTGTATCCTTTGATTGTAATACAGAACTCTGGTTTTCTGTATGGGGAGCCTATTTCTCAGAAAACAACTGGAAAGAAGGGAGCGTGGGAGGTTCCTTATGTAGTCCTAGGGATAGATGAATAACACAAAATGACTTTATTTATTTGTGGCTATGGTTCATAATGGAAAATACGCAAAATATCAGTAAGATATTAGTGTTAATGAAACTTCCTTTTCAAAATTATAATTGGGTCCCACTTGTTCTTAGATGCTTCCTTTGAACACCAATATTCGACTTGCATATTCCAATGGAAAAGATGATGAGCAGAACTTCATTCAGAATCTCAGCTTGTTTCTCTGTACCTTTCTAAAAGAGCATGGTCAACTCATAGAAAAACGTTTAAACCTGAGGGAAACATTAATGGAAGTAAGTTCTTAATTTTTGTTTCCTCTATGTCAGAAGTTGCTTTTGAGGGACAAATCTCAACATCCCATGACACTGCAAGTACTGCAACTTAATACTCCTGATAAAAGCAGATGAAATGTGTGGCGTAATCCTGTGTGCTTGCTTATTTGCATTAGTTTTTGATAAGTGGCCTTTATATCTCATAGGCTTTACTGAAAAATAAATTGAGAGCTCAGTCAACAAAGAGGGTGGACTAACTTTGAGTACTCAACCTGGTAAATCTGTGTGTCAAATGCTAGCTCCTCCGTCAACTGGGTGATTATCCCAGTCCTGATATTGCTATTCAGCCTCTGCGTAGTGCTAATAAGATGCTGCAGAAGGAGTGTCATAAACATGGAAAAGTCAAGACAGGAATTGCCTAGCATTTTTAGACTGGCAATCCTCTCCCCTAGGGAATATAAAGGCCTCATCCAGTCAGTTATGCCTGACCTGTGCACCTTGCACTCATATTCATTACGTAGTTTGTTTTAAGGACACTAGCTTGTGTTTCTCTTCCTGAGAAAGTAATCACAAAATCATTTTAGAGCAACTCCACCAAAACCTCATATGTGAAGTTGCTATTTTAGATGTACTTTAAACATGCTTTAAACCAGTTAACAAGTGATTCTTAGTCCTTTCAAATGTTGTTTCAGTAATTTAGCTCCTATATAAATTTACTTTAGGCTCTTCATTACATGCTATTGGTGTCTGAAGTTGAAGAAACTGAGATCTTTAAGATTTGTCTGGAGTACTGGAATCATCTGGCTGCTGAACTATATAGAGAGAGTCCATTTTCAACATCTGCTTCTCCATTACTTTCGGGAACTCAGCATTTTGATGTTCCTCCCAGGAGACAACTTTATCTGCCTGTTCTGTCTAAGGTAATGGGAGTCTTCCAGCTTGCTGTATAATCCTTGTCATAACTGTGACTAAAATCATTTCTCTGACTATCTAGTGGCTTGCTGTATCCAGCAAGGGATTTTCTGCATTACTCCGTAGGAGTTCCTTGCTTCCACCCATGATGTATTGTCCCATTTATCTTAGAAATGATTCTAACCAATAGTATTCTGGAAGAATTTTGTTCTGTGGTAAACAGCAGCTGCCTTTGAGCATCACTGGACCTGCAGATTCATCTGCCCTATGCCGTGTGGGTCCTTAAAATTATTTAAATGTTGGTTAGCTGGGAGCACTGGCCTCCAGCTGTCTGCCATCTTTATTCCTCAGAATGGGAATGCGTCCCAGTGCACCCATAGGGGAGTAAAGATGGCAGGCAGTTGGAGGCCAGAGCTTTGCTTTGAAGCAGTCCCAACTACCTGACTCGGGTAGGGAAGGAAGATTCCGGACTGAGGCTGTGGAGAGCAACCTGAGGGCTTAGGGAGCCCTGTGGGGAGGGATTAAGGAAGTTTTCCCAGGTGGGGGGAGGGGCAAAGTGGATAACGGTGTATGTGCATGATGGGCGTGGAGTATCTTTTGAGTGTAAGAGTTTGAGGGGGTGATCCTGAAAGAGAGAAATGAGTGATATAAGATGAAAGACTTCTGTATGCTGGGATTGTGAAATAATTGTGGATGACACTTCTTCAAAATTCCTAAAGTGCCCACCAGCCCAAGAAGGTTGGGGACCCTTACATTTCATTATTCCTTGTTAATAACAATAAAACCAAAATCAATGCTTTAGAAATTCACTTGATGTAGAGACTCCAAGCTTGCTTAATTGTAGTCAAATGAAAGTAGGCATAGGTGTTCCTGCTTCATGGCAGGTGTTTAACTGTGATGTAGGGTGATTCAGAAATACCCTTGCCTGAAAATATTCTGTGAATTCCTGCTTGATTGTGATGTTTTTCCTAAACATAGGTGCGATTGTTGATGGTTAGCCGCATGGCAAAGCCGGAGGAAGTGCTTGTTGTGGAAAATGACCAGGGGGAAGTTGTCCGAGAATTTATGAAAGATACAGATTCTATCAATTTGTATAAGAACATGAGGGAAACACTAGGTAAGTTACTTCATATTTGCCAAATTGCCAAGCTCCATTCTGTACTCTATTTCAGTATGCAGTGTTGCCTCTTGAGTCATTGGTATGAATCCCTGACTTGTTCCAATTTATGGGGGAACACGCACCCCTCCCCCAGTCCCATCTGACAAAAATGTGAACAGCAGCAAGATAAAATAGGGCTTTCTGTATGATAAAATAGGACTTTCTCCCCAAGGCAAAGGAAGTACGCAAGTGTGCATCACTGCTAACTTTTTATAAGCAGCCTAAGGCAAATTTGTTCTACCATATTTTGGAAGCTGAGGTTTTATTTGCAAGTGCTGTTTGCAATCTTTAGGATTGTAACTGTTTTGCTGGCCACCCTGAGCTTGGAAAATGGTAGGACATAAACGCCTAGAAAAGCCCAGCAAACCAAATAGGACTTAAACTGCTTTTACAAAAATCTAGCTGTGATACACATTTACTATGCATTCCTTGGCAGAGACCTCTATAGCCTAAGGGTGACTGCAGAGAAAAAAAGGCACTTCTGTTCACCCTAATCATGCATAATATACATGCGTGGTGAAATAGAATTGCATCAAACATAAGCGGCAATTTTGCAGGAACGTTTTCTTCAATCCCGTATTGATTTATAGTATTGAACCAAATGTTCTGTTGTATATTTTCTTAACTACAACTCATCCAATTCACTGCAGCACTTCTCTGTTCACATATTAGCTGTGTCATTTGTTAAGTAGAGATGGCATTCTGAATCCTTGGAAATACTCAGTGCTCATTTTCAAAGGTGACCAGTTTTTAAAATTGTTTCTTCCCAGTTTACCTTACCCATCTGGATTATGCAGATACTGAACGAATAATGACAGAGAAACTTCACAATCAAGTAAATGGTACTGAATGGTCATGGAAAAATCTAAACACTCTGTGTTGGGCTATAGGCTCAATCAGTGGAGCAATGCATGAAGAAGATGAAAAGAGGTTTCTTGTAACAGTAATAAAGGTATGGCAGATAGAGCAGTGTTACTAGCTTTCCTGATTGGTGTGAGGAAGCATCCAACAAAGGGTTGTCTCCCCACCATCCAGGGAAAGGCAAGGGTCTTGTTACCAAGATTTAGTACTAGTCATCTCAGCTTCTCTCCAGTTTGTTTCTACACTCAAGACAGAGCTTGTTTTGTTTCTTTACACAATCTCATGCGTAATCTATTTGCTTTCAAGCTTGCTTATTCTCCTGCTTATCTATTGCCTTCTATTCCTCTCATTCCTTGCTTTGGCTTTTTCCCCTTCTTAGTTTAAAAAGAAAGAGAGGAGTGTTACTAGCTTCTCTGGAAAACTTTTCCAGAATGATTTGACATAGCAGCCTTTTTGCAAGTGAGCAGCAGTACCAGGTTACGCTAAGGTTATGAGACTTAACCTAGAAAAGGCTGGTGATTTTATGGAGTTCAAACACCATTACAAATTTAAATATAAAACACTGATAGTTGGAATTACATAATCTATTTTATTTTGGAGACCTAGATCCCACCTTTTGATTGGTAGGTTTACAAGGTGGTTTGCAATAGATTAGGAGTAGGCAACCTTGTGCTCTCTGGCTTTACAACTTCCTTCAGCCCCAGCCAATATACATAGTGGAAAGGGATTGTGGGAATCACAGTTCAAAACATTCGGAGGGCAGTAGGTTGCCTGTCCCCGCAATAGACTGTAACAATGCAAAGCAAAACTCTATACATATCTACCAGCGGGACTTGAGTCTTCTGGCCAATGGATAGAGCCCCTGAGTGTGCTTCCTGCAGCCTCAGGGCAACTGGCAGTTGGAGCAGGCTGTTCTTTCTGGTAGGATCGGGGGGGGGGGGGACACAAAGCTCCCTGTAGCTGCTCCTTCTCTAGCTGATGGATGGGGCCAGGTTGGTTTTCCCCTTGCTGTAATGTTCTCCCTAGGAGGCAGGGGTTATAAGCTCCAAACTGCACTTAGTCCTCTAGCTGATGGATGGGGCCAGGGTGTGCTTACCTTCAACTTGAGAAATGGAGCAGCCTTAAAGGGAATGCAGTCATTTGTTGAAAAATAAAACCAGGGACATAGAAGTTTTATAAAACTATGAATGCTGTGAATAGAAAGCATTTTTCAAATATTAAAAATCTAGTGAAATTGCCATTAGGATTGGCTGTTAATTAGTAGCCTACTTGGGGGAGGACTTGTCCCACTTTTGCTTATGTTTCTGTGTTGGAAGGTGGAATAATAGTAAGGTTCAGGAGGGAAAAAGAACTTCATGCAGTCAATTACAGAAGTATCACAAGACAAAGCAATGGCCACTAGCTTACATTTTTGAAAGAGGATTTGACGTCTTAAAAACTAGCATTTTTAAAAAGTGAGTCTGTCAATGAATGCTAATCTAATATAATTAAAAATGGAACTTCCAGCTGTGCAGCTCAAATGTATATATATTCTTTTCCTTTGTAGGACCTTCTGGGACTCTGCGAGCAAAAGAGAGGGAAAGATAACAAAGCTATTATTGCATCTAATATAATGTATATAGTAGGGCAATATCCAAGGTTTTTGAGAGCCCACTGGAAATTTCTGAAGACTGTCGTCAACAAGCTATTTGAATTTATGCATGGTAACTTACTTGGAGTTTCATATGCTCTTTTCAGTAATAAGTATTCCTCATGACCTAAGCATTGAAATTGTTTTTACTTTTGATACTGAAATATATTAACATATAGGACTTTGAGAGATAGGAGTGTTGGTATGTATGCATCTAACTCAAGAGTCTAAGAAGCATCTCCATTCCAGATTTCATTTCCTTAGATCCTGATGTATTACTTAAGAGTTGGTAAGAAACTATTTAAAGTATTACTTAGATTTAGAAAAGCGAACCAGGCAAATTTTGTTCTACACTCTGTTAAGTTTGATATAGAAAGGGGAAAACGTACATCAATACTTGGTACCCCCAAAATTGAGAAAGAGCAACACAACTTATAAAACGAGGTTTTTGAATCCACACTTTTATTCTCACACTCTTCAGAAACCCACGATGGTGTCCAGGACATGGCTTGTGATACTTTCATAAAAATAGCGCAGAAATGCCGCAGACACTTTGTTCAAGTCCAGGTGGGAGAGGTCATGCCATTCATTGATGAGATTCTGAACAATATTAACACAATCATTTGTGATCTTCAGCCACAACAGGTATGTTGCTCTCAGCTATTGATGTTAGTATAGTTCAAAACAAAAAATACTTCAAGGGAAGTGCAGAAAACTTGGTGTAAAACCAGGATCTCAGTGAGTTGGATCTGAAGGAGTCCTTTCACTCACAGAAGGGAATTTTCTGTGAGTAAAAGGACTCATGCACTTAGGTCCAGTACTTAGGAACAGCAGGACATATGTTCATGCTATAAAACCATGTCAAGATGCAACTGCCGTTCTTTGGTCTCCAGTCCTCTACACAAAATATCCCTGCAGCCTTCAGATTTAACCACCTATATGAATGGCAAATTTGTCTCATAATGTAGATTGTATTCTCCAAAGGTGAAAGTTCATTCCTTGGTTGATTGCAGCTATAGGTTCATGTATGTTCTTCGTTTGTGTTAACCTGTAAGTGTGTACATTTGGGCTAAATAGTACCTATTCATTCTGTAGCAGTAAAGTAATTCACGTTTTGATATCATAGGAATATGAAACTTCAAACTGTTGAATACATAATCTGGAATAGGAGCATTTATTTTAAAGAAGAACCTAAATTATGAAATGCATTTGTTGCATAGTCTGTTTAGTAGAGTTGTTCTTCAGTTCTCAGCATAGTCATTTATATATTCTGGCATGTTTTACTTCAATTAGGTGCATACATTCTACGAAGCAGTTGGATACATGATTGGGGCACAGACTGATCAGACAGTACAAGAGCATTTGATAGAGAAATACATGTTACTTCCTAATCAAGTATGGGACAGCATCATTCAACAGGCCACAAAAGTAAGGATATACGGTAGATGCTGCTTGCAAGCATAGAAAATTTTGACTTCTGATAAAAATTTGACTTAAGTGCATGGTTAGGCATGTGGCTTGTTTCTAGGAAAATCTTGGTTAGCAGAAAAACTTTTTTGCATGTGTTGGTTTTTTTGTGGTCCCATGTTTAGCATGCACTGACCATGGCATAGAAACATCAGAGATCAAAAAGCTTTAGACTCTCCAGCAAATTTTCACACTCTTTACACAAGCTGACCTCAGCTGCCTACTCAGTTCTCTTCTGCTTGCCAGAAGGGACAAACAGTCTCGGAGGTTTTGGTCTCACATTTATTTCCCCCCTTTGGGGTTTAGATAGTTAACTGTGCTTAGTTCCCCTGCTGTTAATGTAGCCCTTTTAATCTAGCCTCTTAAATTATGTAGTTTTAATATTCTGATGTTTTATTATTTTAATGTCCTTTTTTTTCTTTTAAGGTTTTATTATTTTAATTGCTGTGTACCACCTTGATGGCCTTTAATCACATAAGGCAGTATATCAATGTTAACAATATTTTTTTAAAAAAAGAGATGTTACACCAACACACAAGACTTAAGTTTTCTCTTAATTTGAAACTTAGTAAGATGCCACTCCCCCTGGAGTTGAGAGAGATATTTGAATGTAGGTTTACTGCATGCAACAGTTCTGTAGCTTTATCTGCCCATTTTGAGTCAACAATAGCAATGTTCACTTTTCATGGTATTAGTTGAAAGTCTGCCTTGTTTGCCAAATACACAAACTTGGTTCATTTCTATTCAACAGAATGTTGATATCCTAAAGGACTCTGAAACAGTGAAGCAGTTGGGTAGTATTCTGAAAACAAACGTAAGGGCATGTAAAGCTGTTGGCCATCCCTTTGTGATTCAGCTAGGAAGAATCTACTTAGATATGCTGAATGTGTACAAGTGCCTAAGTGAAAATATTTCTGCAGCTATTCAAGCAAATGGTAAGAATTACTGTCTTAGCAGAACTCTGGTTAACACTCACCAGGACTTACTATGGTTTGGGGACCAGTGGCATGGGTTTGATGATAGATTAACCATGATTAAGGATAAAGCTGACAGATGTGTTCAAAGTGTGAAGGAAGGCAGGGGGATTTGTACCAGAGAGGGGATGTGTAATTCTACAGCCCAATCCTTAACTATAGTTAAGGGATCAGAAGTCTCTCCCTAAGGAGAGATAAAGTCAAACAGCTGTTGTTTTTTATCCCCCCAAATCAGGGTTTGCGCTTAAACTTGATGGTAATCATGTATCATTTGGTGTAGGCTTTCTGTAATTATAAATGTATGAGATTGCCAGCTCATTAAGCGAGCCTGCCTGTTACAAAGATCATCAGCGGATGCTGTTGTGTGCCACTAATGTGCAGAGCAAATTTGGTTGGAACCAAGAAAGGGCCTACTCTGTGGCTATGCCTGGGCTTTGGAACTCTGCCTTGGTGCCTTTCCTAATGGCCTTCACCCATGGTGTTAACACTTTCCTTTTTAAGAAAGGGTTTGGGAGTATCGGGAGTTCTTGCGACCTAGTCGGTATTGGATTTTGAAGATGGGTTGGATCTCTTTTTTCCTGCTGGTCTCCTCTACTTGATGTTTTGAATAAGTATTTAGTGACGAGCTGCTTGGCTCTGGATTTCAGCTGCTGTTTTTCTAATTGCTTGTCTTTTGTCAGTTTTTCGATTATGGTAGCCACCTTGGATATTTTACGGAAAAGTGGAATTAAAATGTGCAAAATGAACTGATTTTATGAAGTCTACATTCCTGGCTTGTAACTTATTTCAAACTCTTATAGGTGAAATGGTTACGAAACAACCTCTGATTAGAAGTATGAGAACAGTAAAAAGGGAAACATTAAAACTAATTTCTGGCTGGGTGAGCAGATCCAATGATCCCCAGATGGTAAGTGTACTCTTGAACTGCAACAGCATTAATGAGTTACTTGCACACTCATACATACAAAATAAATTTTATAGGAGGTTGTGCATTAAAATCTTGCTGTTCCTTTTTTCAGGTAGCTGAAAACTTTGTTCCACCTTTGCTAGACGCGGTTCTAATTGACTACCAGAGGAATGTTCCAGCCGCTAGGGAGCCTGAAGTGCTTAGTACAATGGCTATCATAGTAAACAAGCTGGGGGGACACATTACTGCTGAAATACCTCAGATATTTGATGCTGTCTTTGAATGCACGTTGAATATGATCAATAAGGTAACTTAACATTGTAATACCCAAAGCTGTTCCATAGATTCACCTTGTGTGTACAAACAGGAATGCCTCCAGTTCTTCATTGTGAACCACAGTCTGTTGTCTGTTTGAAATTGTAATAATCCTTGTAAATCTATATGAGACATTTATAAGGCTGCTGCTAATGAAGAGGCTTGCTATGCAGTGACGATTAGACTTTATTTCCACATCCCTAAGGAAAATAGCTCTAGGAAAGAGGCCTATAAAAACTGATCGCGGTGTTTCCCAGTTTGGTGTGAGGAATCATCTAAGAATGTGGAGGAAGCATCAAGGAAAGGCAGTGATCATGTGACAGACGTATGTCTTAGTGCTGATGAACTCTGGCTCCTCCAGTTTCTCCCTGCCTTTTGCACAGGATCGGGCCTTTCTGAACTCCCTGATTTCCTTAGCTCTTAGAATTTCTCATGCTGCTTAGTTCTTACTATTGTCCATCTGCCTATTTTCCCCCTACGTAAATTGGGCACCTTTGCCACCGCAGACACTGCCTTTGGGACAGGGTGTCATATCTCCTTTCTAATCACAACCACTTACAAGCTATCCATCCGACTAATTGTGTTAGTTGGGGGACATCCAATTGTAGGTGCTTCTTCTCACCATAATGGGAGCAGAACATTAGTCACTAATCATGAGGCTTCTTTCCAGTTCGGTGTAGCAGAGCTATCCAAAACACATCCTAGTATCAGTTGGTTGACTTATCTCAGGTTAGGGGCATTCCGGTGCATATTGTCCAGCTCTGTAGTGAGAGGGCTTCCTTCCTTTCTTTTTCTTTCACCACATGTGTTGCTTGCGGTGGTGGGCTCCTCAGTATCTATCCTGTCTTAGCTTGGCCACAAAATGGAACTGGAGAAGAAGTCTGAGATAACCAGCACTAAAATCATGTGATCCCTGCATTTCCTGGGAAGTGAACAAGATCAGAGAAGACTGCAGTCCATGACAGGATGCCTTCATTACGTCAGACTTGAAGGAACCTTCATGGTGACCAATATTCCAATCTCCAGCTGCCTCCCTGATATTTTGGCTTGAATGGTCTTAAGCTCTGTATGTCCAAATCTGAACATCTCATCTTTCCTCCCAAATTTTCATTTCATTCACTGCCCTCATCCATTGACAGTGCCACCGTTCTTTGACTTTTCTTTGTCCTTTGCCTCCCCCATACTCAAATTCAGTCCATCATCAAAATATTTTGCTTCTCTGTCATTATAAGATAAACCCTTTCCTCTGTCACTTCAGTGAAAACTCTTTTCCATGCCTGGACTACTGCAGTCTTCTCTGATCTTCTGTTGTCTCACCTTTGTCCATTATCATCCATCCAGCACTCTGCTCCCACAATTATTCACCCCTCTCATCATTCTGACAACGAGACCCCATTCCTTAAATCCCTTCACTGGCTTTCTGTCTGCTCCTGGATCCTGCACAAGTTTTTGTCGCATCTGGAGGGCACCAGGTTGCTTACCCATGTTATTGGAAATAAGTCAAACTATATATAACTAAAGCAATAACTTTTCTTCCCTATATCTCAATTTCCCCTTGTGTCAATGTTAAATTGTAAGCCTGTTGGTGTAGGGACCAGTCATACCTGTTCTTTGTAAAGTGCTGCTATTATTATTACTATTATTATTATTATTATTATTATTATTTCTGAATAATCATAAAGATGCTCTACTAATGCATCATTATAATAATAATAATGAAAATCCTGCCCCTGTGGAAATATACCAGAAATTCAGTTTGAATGAAGATGTTTTGAGGTATAGCAGACGACTGAAAGCGCCCTTTTAGGATAGAGTTTTAAAAATGTCCAGATTAATGTGATGGTGTGAAAGGCAACAATAATGGTTAAACTCTGTGTCTGTCCCACATTACCAAGTGCCAAGGAATTCAAATTCATGTATTAACTTGTATGTGAGTTGCAGCCTTGAAATCTAGTTCTAGTGGTATGTCATTGTATGTCAAGCCATGATTTGCATTGTGTTGAAACTATTTCTCAAAATGGGACTGTTGACACTTAAGAACTGCATGGGTGTGTTGGAGCAGCTGCTATGTTGACGTTTGGTTCTTTTGTTTAGATTTTTAAAAAAAGAAATGTTAAGATCTAAACTAATTTCTGCCTAAATATATGTGTGTCAAAGGTTCATCTTTTTCCTTTTTTCCCTTCCCTGCCATTAGGACTTTGAAGAGTATCCTGAACACAGAACAAACTTTTTCTTACTACTACAAGCGGTAAATTCTCATTGCTTCCCAGCATTCCTGGCCATTCCACCTGCACAGTTCAAATTAGTACTGGACTCTATCATTTGGGCTTTCAAGCACACAATGAGAAATGTTGCAGATACAGGTGAATAAGCTTTATCCTAATTTTCTAAGCTTTCATGCTTGAATAAAGCAAGTTAGCTTGTTTGACTATCCCCCTCTGCCCAAAACATGCTTGCATATAGATTCACATATATCTGAAGAGAGAATGACCTGGTATGCATGACATGACAGCCTGCCATGGATTAATTTACCCCCGGGGACTGCCCCGTCGTGCAGCTGGCTTCCCGTGGTATGTCTTGTCATGCAAACCCAGGCAGCAGGGGTTGTTTAAGGATCAGTCAACGCTCAAATAACCCTAAAGCAAGCCATGGGTTACTTGAGGGTTGTCTAACCCTCAAACAACTTCTGCTCTCCAGGTTCACATGACACTTCGGGGTCCAGCAGAACTCAAGAGCCTCTGCAGATAAATTTAACCACAATGGTCTGTTGTGTTGTGCAAACCAGGCCAACGTCTCCAATATATTTACCTAATCTGTTTGAAACTTGATTTTAAGCTTCTCAAGAATTTCAAGAAATTTCTTCGTCAGAGGGGAGAACTGACAAGTTAAACCATTGTGGATTGGTTTGTGTGGACACCCTTGGGGTCTCTGGTTCACTAATCAAAACCCATGAATTTTCCTCCTTGAAAATGAACCAGTAGAATTCCAAGAGTAATAATATTGCTTCATGCATATCATAACACATAAACTTGAATTTGAACTCTGGATTATTTAACTTCCTAAAGTAAATTTTTTTTTTTACTTTGTGCTTTTTTCTAGGCCTTCAGATCCTTTATACACTTTTACAAAACGTTGCACAAGAAGAAGCTGCTGCCCAGAGTTTTTATCAGACTTATTTCTGTGACATTCTTCAGCACATTTTCTCTGTTGTAACAGACACGTCTCACACTGCTGGTAAGATTTGTGGAGTGAGGTGAGGTGAAGGGATTGGGGGGCCATTGCTACAGTGAGCAAGGAAGTTCTAAATATTCTCCCTTGTGTATTTTAACCAGGTTTAACGATGCATGCATCAATTCTTGCATACATGTTCAACTTAGTAGAAGAAGGAAAAATAAGTACTCCTCTAAACCCTGGAAATCCAGTAAACAACCAAATGTTTATTCAGGAGTATGTTGCTAATCTTCTCAAATCTGCATTTCCTCATCTGCAAGAGTAAGTGTGTTTAATTTTTAAAGTTTAAGAAGAATTTCTGTATAAGTATTAGTGATGTTAATTGGCTGTTCTGTGTCTTTTTTAAAAATCTTAGTGCACAGGTTAAACTGTTTGTAACAGGACTCTTCAGTTTAAATCAGGATATTCCTGCTTTCAAGGAACACCTTAGGGACTTCCTAGTGCAGATAAAGGTATGTCTGGAATTTCCTCTCTACACGCATATTGGTTTAAACCGTGGTTTGTTGTCTCTCATGCTCCGTTAACTGATATTGCCCAATTAGTAGATAGGCTTGTATTTTTTAAAACTGAAGCTATTCACTTTCTATATTGATGCTATTCACTTCGCCATATTAGTAAATGTAGCCAATATCTTAGCTCCTCTCCTGAGTTAATTTTGGTTCCCAGTTCCATCATATGGAGAGACATACACAACCACAACATATTATATATAGTCCTGTGAGGACTGTGCTGTGTGCTTTTCTTGAATGTTTGAATTGGCTCTTCAGTTGAGGGGAAAATACAATTTTAGCTTTACGGAGTCACAAGCAAAAAGACTGGTCCTTATCCAAGGAGCATTCAGTCTAAATTTATACATAGTAAAAGGATGACGATGGGGAAAGCATAACCAGAAATACAGTGGAGTGAACGTAACCCTTGTTTCAGTAGAGCAGGGCCACAGAACCCTTTTCAGCCCAAGGACTGCATGGCATGACAGAAAAGCTCTTGGCCACTTTCCAGTGGGCGGGGCTGCAGGCAAAAGGGTGGGGCCAAACTACCAAAAATATTGCCAATATCTAAGCTTTAGGGGCGGTGTTCCAGCCTTTTAGAATGGGGTGGGGTGGGGGGAGAAACTGCACAGAAGCCAGGAAACCACCCAGCAATCAGTGGTTGGGGAAAACGGGGTGAGGCCAGGGGAAGAGGGTGGGGCTTCCCAGAGGGCCAGATGGCAACCCCTGGGGCGGGGGTTAATATTTGTAGGAAGGGAGAGCAACCATGTACCCTTTTCTACAAGGGTGCCCCTTTTAGGCATTAGTGTAGTGCCCCCTTCTCTGTGGAACTCCCTGCCCCTGGAGGTCAGGCAGGCGCCAACACTAGGCTGCTTCCGGTGCCTCTTGAAACCAACTCTTATTTCAGGAAGTCTTCCCCAGCTGACTAGCCACTTTTAAAATGGCTTTTTAAATCTTTCTTTTTGCTGGTTACACCTATGTTCACCCCTCTGGAACCTTTTTTAGATATTGAGCGGTATAGAAATATTGTAAATAAATAATAAATGAATAATAAGCAAGGAAGAATCATTAGAATTGTTTTAAGAGACCAGGAAACCTGAGAATGATAGTGCTGGAGGAGCAGATGTTATGAACAGGGTTATTTATACCCAGGATATGAGGGCAATAGAGAAGGGCTGCACGAATTGAAGCGTCTGCTTTCTAAAACTGCTTTTCTGTTTTAAATACGCCAGTGCCAACAAAGATACTCTTCAATGCACGTTTTTAATAATTACTGCATAAAACTAAATTCCTGATAGCCAGTTCTGGAACTTTACAAATTAGATGTATTTCTAGCTTTTGGCATGTTTTGCTACCCCATCTGGGTCATAATGGCTTTTTGAAATTGCTTTTATTTGTGCAGGAATTTGCAGGTGAAGACACATCTGATTTATTCCTTGAAGAAAGAGAGACAGCTCTTCGACAGGCTCAGGAGGAGAAACACAAACTTCAGATGTCTGTCCCTGGCATCCTTAATCCACATGAAATTCCTGAGGAAATGTGTGATTAAAAATAACCAGTTATTCTGTTTTCTTTCTGTACAGCTGCTTTGTTGTAAAAGAAAACAGGACTTGGATATTCGTTGACCAAAATGATGCCAATTTGTAAATTTAAGATGTCACCTAGTGGCCCTTTTTTCTTATGTGTTTTTGTATAAGAAATTTTCTGTGAAATATCCTTCCATTGTTTAAGCTTTTTTTGTTTTGGTCATCTTTATTTAGATTTGCATGAAGTTGAAAATTAAGGCATTTTAAAAATAAAACACTTCATGCCCATTTTGTGGCTAAGGGTAAAAGAGGCAAAACATATAACTTGTAAAGTCTATTGCAAAATTATACATTTTTCCAGTTAGAACACAGATTTTTTTAAAAAAATTAGGGATCACTTTCTTTCTAGCCTGCCCTGCAGTCTAGAAGAAAAGGGTAATAAGTAAATCCATCAGATTAATTGTTAGGGATAGGAGGATGAGTGCTGCGTCATCAGACGTGTGCAGCTTTGGGGCTAAGTGGCAAGACTAGGCTACCGGTATTTGCAAGTCGTATGGCAAGTTTGCAGCAAGATCATGTGCATATCATCCCATTGTAAAGCAACTTGGGGGGGGGGGGGGGAAGAGTATGGGAACACAGTACAGTTAGTTATTTTTACACAGTTCTTTTGTTTTTGTGTGTGTGCTGTCGCTTTGTCGACAACAGCTTTTTGTTTTCCTCAATGAGGAGTGTTGCTCATTTGTGAGCCTTCATTAACTCGAAGTGAAATGGTTAAGATATTTATCCTGTTAGAATAGGCTGCATCTTTTTAACAAGCTCATTAAAGAAGAACTCTGGCTTTTGAGATGACTTCTACTAATTTACATTGTTTACCATGCTGTAGTGCTTTTAAGAACACTACTTAAAAAAAGCAAAATAAACTTGGTTTACATTTATTTTCCTTTCCTTGGCTTTATTCTTTTATTGGAATGCTCTGATCACCTTAAAATTCAAATAGAGTTTATAGAGTAGAAGAAGAAGATTCCCATGAGGATGTGCAAGACCTGCATCAAGCAGATACTCGTGCAATTGCTGTGAGCCTTCTGCAATCAAGCTGCAGTAGTTACTCAGCACAAATGTATTCTCTAAACTGAGTTTTTCAACATGTAACCTTAATGGCCTACCCAGCATTGTCATACCTTTTTCACCTGAGTTATTTGTGGCTCTTCTCAAGCAGTGTATTTACATGACCAAAACCAAAACATTAACATTTGGCAGTATCAATGTTATTTTTGCTTAACATTTCTCCAGAATTTTCTCTTCTGTATATCAAACTCCAACCTGTTTGTCTTGCTTTTCCTGGGGCAGGTGGCATCCATGTTGCCTACAGTCCTTGGACTGTCACACCGATTTAAAAATGCAACATTCATGTGCCGTTGTTAAAGAAAATGAGGGTAGATGATTAGTGTTAAACTTTTATATAAAATTTGAATATCATAATTAAATAGTTGTATTGTGCCTTTGTTATCTATTTAGAGTTTTAGTTGGAAATCCTCTATGCACTATTTTATCGGAGCAGAAGAACACATAGGGTGAGTTTGCAAGACGTGACAACTCCTGCGAATAAACTATGCAGTGTGGGTTATTTTCAGAAGAACTCACAGTGCACTCGACAAATGATCGGGCTTACCATGGGTTTTTATTTATTTATTTTATTTATTGCATTTGTATACCGCCCCATAGCCAAAGCTCTCTGGGCAGTTTACATAAGATTAAAAAACTTAAACAATATACAAAAATTAGAACTGCAAAAACATACAATATGCACATACATTTAAAACCACTATAATAACTTAAAAAGCTATAAGCCTAAAAACAAAACAGACCCAGGCTCATCAGATATTGCAAAATGCCTGAGAGAAGAGGAAAGTCTTGACCTGGCACCGAAAAGATAACAATGTTGGCACCAGGCGGGGAGATCGTTCCACAATTGGGGGGCCACCACAGAGAAGGTCCTCTCCTTGTTGCCAACCTCCAAGCTTCCCTTAGAGTAGGCACTCGGAGGAAGACCTTAGATGTTGAATGTAGTGTTCGGGTAGGTTCATATTGGGAAAGGCGTTCCGTCGGGTATTGTGGTCCCGAGCCGTTTAAGGCTTTATAGGTTAAACCCAGCACCAGTTGTTGTTCCCTCTCAGTCCTCCTTGCAGGGTCCTGTGCAGCAGAATCTATCTTGTCTGCCCATCCCTTCACTGCACCGATTGTGACACCTTTTCGTTTCCCAGGAATTTGCACAAACCTCTTCATAATTTTTTTTACTACTTTTTGTTTGCATTTCCCAATTGTGCAAGTTCACACATAGGCTGTCAAATTTATATTGACTTGCCTTGTTAATATAAATTTGTATTGCTTTAGCTGTCAAGGGAACAAAGACCACTATGAAACATACAAGATAATTGACAAGACAAGACTGCATAGAGGCTAATTTGCATCAGTTGACAGTAACAAGTTGTGGGGGGAGGACAAGAACACCCACTTAGCAAAATGTTCCCCACAGTTTTAAGAGTTGGTTAGACATTTGTGGGTGCCCTGCTTCCATTCCACATTTCTCTGAATTCCAGCAAGTTCTTTTTTCTGGGAACTAGGGTCCACCTCCACCCCCTTTCGCAGCTCCTATTTACAGTAACTGCTTCATGGCATGAATTGCTCCTAGATCTCTCTTAAAAGGACTTGCTAGACATTCAAGGAAATCTGGAATAGAAGCAGGACAACCACAAATGAACAACATAAACGTTGTATGTTGCCTGCTCAAACGTGCAAAGCTTCTAATTGAAGTTGGAGGACTTCAAACATTAGCTGGTAAATGTGTAGTTTCTAAGTTGCAAATATGTATAGTGACCGGACAACGTGTTAAACCTTCTGTTTTAACTGTCTGGTTGTGCACACTTTGTGACATCAGGTGAATGTGCGTGGCAACTGGTGTTCTGTCTTTCCATTCAACTTGCAGTGACCCCAAGAAAGACAAAACCTACTTTTAACTTAGGTAGAACTAAATACATAAAATAACCAAGTAAGAAATTAAATTAGAGTCCACATACAATATCCTTTGAAATACTGGTTATGAGCTAAACAGCCAAAAAATAAAAATTTTGGAGCAGTCCAGAGATCAAATGTCTCCCATTGATTTCTTTCCCATTTAACATTCCCTTTCAATCCATCTCACTACGTAGGTTTCATCCTCTTTAAGTAAAGAAGAAACATTGAGATGCATTCCTGGTGAATGTTGGTGTATATGCCCTACAGCAAATATGCAAAGGAAAATGGGCTTTTTAAAAAGTTACAAAACGTATTGTGTATTGATAATGGAAGATCAATGTACAGAGTAGGGTTTATTGTTTCCCAGTGCAAACACAAACTGCTTGTTCACACTAAATACACAATCCTCACAAAAGGAAATCTTTTACTCGCCATTGAACTCAATTGGACCTACTTTTGAGTAGCATTGTATTGGATTGTGCTATAATAGGCAGCTATCACACAATTCTGAACATATACAATGTCAGTGCCTTTTCAATAGAAAAGGTTCATCAACTGCATTCGTTTTTTGTGCTGCTTTTTTAACAAAGGTAATAATGGAAAAGAGGCACCACACTTTATGGCAAGGCGCACGCTATATGTGTGTGAGGTTTCATTCTATCACAACCCTGTCTAGTTAAAAATCAAGATTTCCACAGCCTCCTTAGCATCAATTGAAAAAGATTAGGTGTTGTCAGCGCATGGCTGATACCCAATTCCAAAACCCTAGCTGACCTCTTCCAGTGATGTCACATGGATGCCTTCAGTTACTAACACCAAGGGAAAGGGACACTGACATCACCCCTAGGATTGGCAAATGGAAGCAGGGATGCTGGACAGCTGTTGTATTGTGAGCGCCATTGATCATTTGATCAGAAGGTGGGGTATGGATCTTAAAGAAATAACATCCCACCACCAGCCTTCAATATTCCTCTACCTAGGCTCAGGCAATTTGTAGCAGTAAATACACTACTAAATGCTGGTATAATCTTAACTCATTCACTGCCACAGAGTCAATGGCTTCAAATAGCCACCAAGGGTGGCTGCACTTGCTCTTGCTACTGATACTATATAAGTGGGCTGGAGCAGCCCACACACACATCATTGCATAACACTTAAAACCACATATAAACTATGAACCTTGTGCAGTTAATCAGTTCTACTTGTTCTATGCATTGCTTGTTACTTAACACCCGTCTTCCTCCCCTACCTTCTTTTCCATCCTGCGTATACCAAATGGTTAATGCTTCCCCATACGTTTAGGGGAATTTCCCAATTCCTGACCTTATCAACCCTGGAAAGATGAAAATCAGATATTCCCCCTGCAGTCTATTCATTGGAATTAACATGGGAGATGGGAATCTCATCTTTGAATGGGCTTCCCGCATTGACTTTTCTCAAGCAGTCATTGCAGTCTCTATAGCTTCTAAGATACTGGCTGGTTCGTGTTGCAAGAGGTGAGTCATCAGTCTCCAGTCTAGAAGATTTCAGTGTCTTCAAAAGAGGATCTGAGGCCCTCTTGATGCTCAAATCTTACCTCCGATGCCTAGAACCTAGGGATCATCTGCTCAGTGCCATTTTCCTCCCTTTGATATGCCTTAAAGGACTTTGGAATTTTGAAAACCATGCTAGTTTGTTCTTCTTGAGCCACAAAGATGGAATATGTTAGCTTGAGTAACCCTTTGTTTTGCTACTTTCATGCTGTATTTTTCTCTATAATATTGAAAGTTTTGCTGCTCTAAAGTGTATAAAATGTGCAGTCATGTTTTATGTAAGAGACTGCCTAGATGGGGAGGTGAAACATTTTCTTAGAGAAGGGCCTCAAGTCTAGATTAGTCCCAAGGAAGCCATGGCACGTGGTTGATTTCATACTTTTACAGTGGAACATTTTCAGACTAGATCAAGGGTTGCCTATTTCCTGGACATAATTGAAGATAGGCTGGTGGCAATGATTAAGGCTTCACCCTGCCTAAAAGATTAAGGCTGCAATCCCATACATGCACCGGAGAGTACATTCCATTGAACTCAATGGTGTTTACTTCTGAGTAGACATGTTTAGGGTTGCACTGTTACTTGGTAGACTTGGACTGAGTGTTCTCCTGACCATCAGCATATGCATACTGTAAAATCATGGCATGCTTGACTATTCCTATCAAACTTTTACACGCACACAATCCAGAAGTACTAAATTAGAAGGACACTAACATTTGCCTTTTTCACAGCCACCGCACCCTGGGTTGTCATTTTCTGGTGACGGAGAGAAAGAATATAGAAAGAATGTTAAGAAATTTAATCCACTCTTTTCATGGTGGAGCCATTAGTTCTGTTGTACTGATTGGCTTTGCTGTTTTACAGTTTCCTCTCAATATCCTGTGATTTGAAAACATGATGAATGAATGCATTCCATTTTTTTGTTTCTGTTTTCCTTCATGGGGTTCCTTGATGCCTTTAGCAAAATTGTTCCACTCCCGTTCTGGCTGGTTTTCTGCTTCTGACATAAGGACCTATATATATATATCTATATATAGATATAGATATATAAACTAGTTTAATTTATTTCACAAATTGCTCTTCTAATTCTTTCTTGGAATGCTTCCTTGTGAGATATTGAAATCTAGCTATCTTGGAACACACATCTGCTGATTGGAACACTTAGCATCCACAGGTGAATGGTTCTGGTTTCTCTCTACATACTTGGAGGCACTCCTATTTTCTTATTTGCATCTTTCTGGGGTCAGACATGACATTTCAAAGCAGGAATCGGACAGCTGCTTCACCCAGCACATCTCTTAGGATAGGGTGACCGTATGAAAAGGAGGACAGGGCTCCTGTATTTTTAACAGTTGTATTAAAAGGGGAATTTCAGCAGCTGTTATTTGTATGCATGCAACACCTGGTGAAATTTTCTCTCCATCACATCAGTTCAAGCTGCAGGAGCTATACTGGAGTGACAAGATACAAAAGAGGGCAGGGCTCCTGCAGCTTGAACTGTTGTGATGAAAAAGGAATTTTAACAGGTGCTGCATGCATACAAATGACACCTGCTGAAATTCCCCTTTCAATACAATTGTTAAAGATACAGGAGCCCTGTCCTCCTTTCCATGTGGTCACCCTATAGAGCACTGGACTGCACGCTACTGTCTGTCCTTGCTGCTGCTCACTGTGGCACTGCCACACACCACATAATTCTTACAGAGTGGCAGCCCATCCAGGTAGTGCTGCTTAGTGCCCCCCCCCACTCCAAACCGGGCACTAGCCCTGGTTATCTTTATCACAAATGTCCACATCCACAGTTACTTTAATGCTTGATGTCTCTACATATAATGAGTAAAACCAATTGCGCTCTCTAGAATCCACGTGCTGTTTACAACGAGCTACCTTTGTAAATGTAAGTTTAGCTCCGTTTTATATCCTTCTAAGACAAGATTAGTGACCGTGTATTTTTGACAATCCTACACACACATTTTCTTACATGTCCTATTGCTTTCCTAAATAAACCTTGCCTTTGTTTAAATATTTCCTTCTTTGCCTTGGGTTATTCTGCAGCTCTGGTCCTCACAAAAGTCTCTTGCCAACAGAGGAGGGTTTGAAGAAGAATTTGGGAAGCCACCTGGAGTAATTCAGGACAAACCTCTCAGTTATACTTCTGTTTATTAGAAACCACAGGAATCTATTTCTGTCTGACTTTAAATCAAGGTATTTGCTGGGACAGGTACCTTGAGTTAGAAATCTGTGGAAGATATTTTTGTGTGTGATTGTTTAAAGTCATTTCAGAGTGGTCTCCTAATGGTGTTGGTCCCTCAGAGTTTTATCTGGTATCGGGACACATTAATACAAATCATCCAAGATACGTCAGCCATAATCTTCTCTTTCTCAGAAGCAGGACATGACCAAGAGGATGAAGGAGAATATGCAGTCCATCTTTGTGGTTGAAAGATGGCTGTGAGCTCGGTATTAATGGAAGAGGAAGACATTCTGAAAGAAGTGTTGGAGAGTTCTTATACCAATTTATTTCATGTATTTGTTAATAGGTTGGTTTGATTAATTGCCAAAGAACTGTAACACATTTACACAACTGTGGATAGCAATTGATTTCACTGCCAGCCATAGTGACCGGATGTTAGGTCCAGGAAAATCAAGAACAAGAAAGGCATAAAAAATACACTCAACAAGTGAGATCAATGGCCTATCTAGTATTGTATCCTTTCTGCCTCCAATAGAAGTCAATGCTTTAGGGAGTGAACAGATTAAATATTAAAAGGAAACTAAAAGCTTGTTCATAGCACTGGAAGTACATGTGGTTGTTTCAAACCAGCAAATTGAACACTGGTATATCATCAGCAGTGGGGAGGGGGGGGAATGATGCCATCTGGACACCCATGAAATTCTGTCAATGAGGCAGAACAGATTTGGCTTAGCACAAAGATGAGTATATCTTGTGCTAACAGTGGCATTACTAGGGGCTGTCCAGTGGATGGAAGTCCAGGGGTCCCACAGGCCTTAGTGCCCCTAAATGCAGCCTCCCCAGCCCAGGTGTTCCTCTTGCCTCCAGAATCACCCACCTCCTACCGCCCCACTTGCTCTTCTCCGGGTATCTGCATTGGTTTGGTTTTATTGATTTGGTTTTTATTGATTTGTTACTTTGGGGTTTTTTTATGTTTCATTTATTTACTTTGATACTGCCAAGTTCTCTCTTTTTGGAAGACATCTGCTGATTTCTTGACAAACTGAAGGTTAGGATATATGAATGCAATACTATTCTTGTCTGTTCTGTGAGCCCCTACTGAGTTCAATCAATCCTATCTCCAGGTAAGTATGTACAGGACTGCAGCCTAAAGTTCTTCTTCGTGGTCTCTGTGCATCACACATATGGGCTCGCGCCGACGCCGAGCCAGCTTCCGGGAAACTTCAATAGCTAGATAGAGTTTTGGCGGGAACCCCTCCCCCACCATCCACCGCGCATGCTCAGGGTTCCCGCTCTAACTAACCTCAGTTCTTCTTCGACCGCTTCGCTGTTAGCCTCGCGGGAGACTTCGTCTACGATTGTAGAAGCTGTAAGACAAAGAATATTTCATAGTATTAGTTAGATAGAGTTGTATTGTTATTCATAGTTAGATATATAAAAAAAAAAAAAAAAAAAAAAACATATATTAGATAGGAATTTTCCAGTTAGTTAGCCATCTCTCCCTGGAGAGTAATTTGTTTCATAGAAGCCGCCATCTTATGGCGCAATCCGCCCTCTTCAGACGGTGCTCCCGGTGTAGGGCCAAAATTGCCCTCACCGACGGCCATTCTCTCTGTCTTTTTTGCCTGGGGGAGACCCATATTGTTGATTCTTGCGCACACTGTATGCGTTTTTCAAGACAGACAAGGAGAAATAGAGCAGACCGGCTCCGTAGCCTTTTGTGGTCAAAAGCTCTTTCAGCTGTGGATCAGCCTCGACCGTCAGCAATGCAGAGGGCAGTTTCTGGGGAGAGTCCAAGTCTCTCAATCCCAGCATCTCCGGCTTCCTCCCATATGCGGGTTGAACCGCCGGCATCGGTGTCAGGGGTTTCACCCTCTACATCTCCTCCCCCTACTAAGAAGGCAAAAAAATCAAAGTCTTCGAAAGGGGGTCCATCGAATGCGAAGACAAGACCGTCATCGAAACCGTCGACAGCTAAAAAGTCGACTACACGCCCGGCGTCGGTACCGTCCTCTACAGTCGAAGTTGTGGCGATGGTGCACAAATCCGCTTCGCTACCGGCGCGATCGTCGACATCGAGGCAACGCACGTTGTCGATAGGTTCGGTCTCGCAGTCTTCTCTGCATGCAGAGCACTCATCGGCGGCGTCGACTTCGAAGAGGCGCACATCTTCTGTCTCTTCTCCGCTCCGTACTCCGCCGACTCCAATGGTGCCGGTGCAACATCCAACGTCTGTCTCACCTTCACGTTCGTTGCCGTCCCCGGGGCCAATCCTCATCGCGTCCGACACCGAACGCTCGGTACCGAAAGAACCGGCGCAGCCTACTCATCCCGATGATCCTCATCGGCGTCGACCGTCTCGATCTCGCCAACGCTCATCGGTGTCGGTGTCTCGATCGCGATCACGGTCCCGCGACTGGGAGGTCTGTTCAGACCGTTCGCGCCCGTCTGATCGCAGCCAGTATCGATTTGACCCATACACGGGGCGTCGACTCCGAGCCATGCAGTCTCCTCCTCGACGTCGAGAAGCACAGTCTCCGCCGCCGGTCCCTCCACGCCGGACGACTTCGCTGCTTCAACACGTTCATCGGAGTCGAGAGTCTTCGATGCCAGCACTACCGCCGGATCAAGATCGATCGGTTCGACGCCGACAGCCGTCGCAGTCTTTCGAGGACTATGCTTCGGACTCGTCGTCGGCGCCATCTCCTCGCCCATCGGAAGCATCTCCGTTGGACGCAGTCTGCACAGAGGAGAGAGCTTCCCCGACGATGGAGATGGGGAGTTTCTCGGAACAGATGTTACGGCTGGCTCAGTCACTTAATATTGATTGTCAACAACCTGATGAAGATTCAGATGATGGCATTTACAATGTCATGTCTGCGGAGCCAACTCCACAATTGACCATGCCAATGGTCAAGGCCCTCCTAAAGACTTTGAAACAATCTTGGGAGCATCCTGCTACTGTTGGCCCGACTTCCAAACGCTTGGACGCAATTTATAAAGTCAAGCAAGCTCAGGCTCCATGTCTCTTCCAACACCCGAAGCCGAATTCAGTTGTGGTGGAGGCATCGCAAAGCAGATCTGGTCGCACACATTCCGCCCCCACGGATAAAGAAGGCCGGAAATTGGATGCTTATGGGCGCCGCATGTACGCTTCTACATCATTGGGCATCAAAGTCACAAATTATATGGCTTTAATGGCGAGATATCAATTGTTTCTTTGGGAGAAGGTATCGTCGCTCACTGACTACCTCCCTGACGACCAGCGAGATCTGGCTCGCGTGTTTCAGGCAGAAGCCATGCGGTTGTCAAAACAAGAACTGACGACAGCGCGCCATCTCACTGACTGTCTATCCAAGGCGATGGTTGGAGCAGTAGCATTGCGTCGCCACGCGTGGCTACGTTCGACTACGCTACCGCAAGAGACTAAAAACCGCATTGAAGATCTTCCTTTTGACGGAGATGGTCTTTTTAATTCTGAAACAGACGCAACAATGGATACCCTGCACAAGGCCAGAATGACGGCAAAGAAAATGAGTTTTCAACCTACTCAACAGCCTTATAGGCAACGTAAATGGTACAGGCCTGTGCCGTACAAGCAGCAACAGCTGCAGGACAGGGGTCAACGTTTTCGGCCAGACACATCTAGGGCATACCAGCAACGTAAGTCGACAGGGTCTTTCCAACAACGTAGCAAGCAGCCATTGTCACACAAACGTCGTCTTTGACTTGACGCATTCGATGCTCGGGGACCAGGCAAACAGGCTTCAACCTTTTCTGCATACCTGGGCATCCATAACATCGGATGCTTGGGTGTTAAACATCGTCGCAGAGGGTTACAAAATGGAACTCGAAGTCCCTCCTCCACTTGGTACCATAAAATATACACCGCCCTCACTCGCTTTGGCGCAGGAAACCACCAAACTGCTACGCAAAGGGGCTATCACAAGGGTGAAAGCAAACCATCTCCATTCCGGGTTTTATTCCCGGTATTTTACGGTACCAAAAAGGGACGGGGGTCTTCGTCCCATTATGGATCTCAGAGCTTTAAACAAGTTCATACGGACCAGAAAATTTCGTATGGTTACCCTGGCATCAATTCTTCCCATGTTAAGGAAGGGCAGCTGGTTCACGCTGATAGACTTAAAGGATGCGTACTTCCACATCGCTATTCATCCATTATACCGACGCTACCTAAGGTTTATCATAGGACACCAGGCGTACCAGTTCTCCGTCCTTCCCTTCGGACTAAAATCTGCGCCAAGAGTGTTCACCAAGTGCATGTCAGCGGTTTGCGCGCACCTTCGCTCAAACAACATCGAGGTTTATCCTTACCTGGACGATTGGCTGATCGTCTCCGCCTCCAAAAGCCAAGCTCTGACCGACGTCCACGAGGTTATCACTCTTCTCTCGTCGCTTGGGCTGCGGATAAATTACAAAAAGTCAATCACGCAACCAGCACGTCGAATACAGTTCATAGGAGTTACCATAGACTCCACGATAGGGAGGGTTTTTCTACCAGCAGACAGAGCAAGGGTCCTGCGACAGCTTGCAGTAAGGCACAGATCAAAGTTTCGAATCTCAGCCTTCCAGATTTTAAGACTCCTAGGGTTAATGGCGGCGAGCGTGTTCGTCGTACGTTGGGCAAGGTTACGCATGCGACCTCTCCAGCAGTTTTTGCTCAAGCATTACTCCTCTCTGCAAAACCCACACAAGTTGATACTTACCATACCACTGTTGGTAAGAAGCTCGCTCCGATGGTGGACGGAAGATCGCAATCTGTCTCGAGGCCTGCCGTTTATCACACGAGCGCCCTCTCGCATAGTCACAACCGATGCATCGTTAGCAGGGTGGGGTGCTCACTACGGCAATCTGGTAACACAAGGAAGGTGGTCACCTTCGGAAGCACGCCTGCATATAAACATGTTAGAGCTTTTGGCAGTCAAAAAGGCCCTACGGGTTTTCTCCCCTCACCTACAGGGGCACCATGTTCGAATCTTAACAGACAACACCACAGTAGTCTGGTATTTGAACAAGGAGGGCGGAACGCGGTCACCAATCCTCCTTCATCTTGTGATGGACATTTTACAGTGGACAATTTCCCACAATATGCTGCTATCGGCACTACATATTGCGGGAACGGAGAATGCCATAGCGGACGACTTAAGCAGATCGTTCAGCAACACCCACGAATGGGAGCTCTCTCCTCATATCCTGGACCGTATATTTGCTCGTTGGGGGTTCCCCACCGTCGACCTATTTGCTACAGCTGCCAACGCAGTGTGTCCAGCATACTGCTCAAGAGCAGGCATAGGAGATGCATCGTTAGGGGATGCCATGCAATGGGACTGGTCGAAGGGGCTTCTTTATATCTTCCCTCCATTTCCTCTGCTGGCCTTGACAGTAGCCAATATCAGGCGCAGCGATTCAAATGCTATAGTGATAGCTCCGTGGTGGCCAAGACAACCTTGGTTCACGCCACTACTCAAACTAGCGAGATCAGAGGTGTGGCGACTTCCACGTGTTTCCAACCTCCTGTCCCAGGAGATGGGCAGAATCCTGCACCCCGATGTCCACGCCCTGCATCTAACGGCGTGGAGAATCCGGCGTCTTGGAACGACCTCCACTTGTCAACAGAAGTAAGGAGTATTTTAGAGGCCGCGCGTAAGCCCTCAACCAGGCTGTCATACAATAGAAAATGGAAACGTTTCCAAGATTATGCACTGCTCAATGCTTTTGATCCTTTGACAGCAGACTTACCTAACATTGTCTCCTTCCTTTATTCTCTGCACTCGGCAGGGCTAAAGCCGGCTTCCATCCGTGTATACCTGTCTGCCATTGCGGCCAACCATGGGTTAGTGGACGGTTTTTCCGTGTTTACACATCCCATGGCAAGAACCTTTCTGAGAGGCTTAAATAATTTGTTCCCTACTATCCGTCCAGCAGTTCCGCAGTGGAGTCTATCATTAGTTCTCACCATACTCACGTCAAAGCCCTTTGAACCATTAGCCACGATAGATATTCGATTGTTAACGCTTAAAACTCTCTTCTTGGTTGCTATAACGTCTGCAAGGCGGGTCTCAGAGTTGGCAGCACTACTAATAGACCCCCCCTATTTACAGTTTTTTAGGGATAAGGTAGTTCTAAGGCCGGACCCAAGTTTTGTTCCAAAAATTTCTTCAAGGTTCCACGTGAATCAGGACATTGTTCTACCCACTTTCTTCAAACCATCCTCAGACCCGTTATCTGCAACGTTGCATGCGTTGGATGTTAGAAGGGCACTAGCTTTCTATAAGTCGAGGACTGAGACTTTCAGGAAATCTCGCAAGTTGTTTATTTGTTATGGAGGAGTATCCAAAGGACTGCCTGTTTCTTCTCAACGCATATCCAAGTGGGTGGTGGAAACCATTACGCTAGCCTACCAGGTAGCAAAGCGGGACCCACCATTTCCACTGACGGCACATTCTGCTAGGGCGCAAGCAACGTCTTCGGCGTTGCTCCATGGGGCTTCGCTGACTGATCTCTGCAAGGCAGCCACCTGGACTAATGCTTCCACGTTTGTTAAGCATTATCGCCTCGATGTCAGAGCTCGACAGGACTCCTCCTTTGGAAGGGCGGTCCTATCCTCGATTTGCCAATGATCAAGCAGCGTGCCTACCCACCTCCGGTAAGTTTGCTTGTTATTCGCCCATATGTGTGATGCACAGAGACCACGAAGAAGAAATGAAGGTTGCTTACCTGTAACTGTAGTTCTTCGAGTGGTCATCTGTGCAGTCACACAACCCTCCCACCATCCCCTCTTGGCATCGCTGTTGTGACGTCAAGTTGGTTCGCCATGCTCTTGCTTGATTTCGTGCAATTAATGCCTTAGTTGCGAGGCCAAGCGGTCTCAGAGAACTGAGGTAAGTTAGAGCGGGAACCCTGAGCATGCGCGGTGGATGGTGGGGGAGGGGTTCCCGCCAAAACTCTATCTAGCTATTGAAGTTTCCCGGAAGCAGGCTCGGCGTCGGCGCGAGCCCATATGTGTGACTGCACAGATGACCACTCGAAGAACTACAGTTACAGGTAAGCAACCTTCATATCTTAAATAAATACATTTATACCATTGCACTGTATACTCACAATCCCAAGCTGAGTGGGGGGAACATTAAGTTATCTCAGATGACTGCAACAAAGCAGTCATCTGTAGCTGCTTACTAAGAGGTAGGAAGACTGTTAAGTTTTAGCTTCAGCTGTGTTCTTATACTCATTGTCCCCACACAGCTTTTGCATCAGATTGTTTCTACATGTCCCTCTTTTCAAAGATACACTTATCATAGGCTGGGGGGACATTCTGTCCTTTTCGGCCTTTCAATATGCTTCGCTAACTTTACTGTTATTGCCCATTGCTCTCAACAACCACAAACATCTTGGGATTGTGGTATACAAATGGGTAAACTCAAGGAGCAGGTACATGCATTCTTACTCATTACTTATTTGTTACTTCTTGATTTTGAGAAAACATCATTTATTTTTCATTCAGGCATAGACCCGTCCTGGCTAACCTTTCCAGTTATGTTTAATTTTAGGATTTCCACCACATGCTCATCACAGAGTCTTGATCTAATAGACAGAGGGGTTAGGTGTCAACTTACACGTCATCAAAAAAGATGAGACACATCATCAAAAAGGAGGATGCAGATTTGCATAACATTTGCACGTGTTAATTTATCTGCATTGATGCACATTTAGAAATAATTGCTATAATTTGAATAAAAATGCAATGCATCTCACCACAGTTGAGAAGAGTGTGACCAGAGTACATGTGCTTGCTCAGTCTGCTGATAAGGTGCTAAGTGGGATTAGGATACCTAGCAGATCGACTTCCCTTAAATACACCCAGATGACATTCACAATCATCAGAGGAGGTTCTGCTCTTCACTCCAAGAAGAACAGAATGTCATCACGAAAAACCTCAACCATGGGCCTTCTCTGAAGCGGCACCCACCCTCTGGAAAACCCTCCCTCATGTGGTTCAGGAGGTGGAAAATGAAACATCCTTCAAATGCCTCCTGAAAACATATCTTTTTAGACAAACTTTCCCTGGACTATAATTTATTCTGGTTTTAGATGATATTTTTAAGTTTTAAATCTTGATTTTATATATTATGGTTTTAATTATAAACTGCCCAGAGAGCCTTGGTTGTTGAGCAGTATAAATATGTAATAAATAAATAAGGGCTAAAAATAAATTTTAAAATCCCCTTCTCTCAGTGGGGTTTAGTTTTAAACCAGATTTGGACTGGGCAGTCCTTCAAATAGAGGACACATTCAAATAGAGGACTGTCCTCTGTAAACTAGGACACATGGCCACTCAATGGGACACCTCATACCAGTATAGATAAATATTACTTTATTTTATTGGTGGCACACTCCATCCCAAGGACTCTGGTTTGGTAATAACCTATTAAAAACTTAAAAGCCACAATATTTATATACCATTCCCCATCTAAAAGATTTCAAAGCAGTGAACTATCCCTCATAACAGTCCATTCCAGGGTTGTAAATGAATGGGACATGTCAATATTTCAAGATGTCTAGATTGTGGGACAGCATGGCAGACTTCAGTATTTGAAGCCCCCACCCCAAGAGTGTGTCTTGTTAACCAGCAACGGGCAGAAAAGATGGGACATGTAATCTGAGGGAACACTCTTAATTCATCTGTACAGAAAACTTGTGTAAGTAAGCCTACCAACAAGCTGTTGCAATACTGTTCTGGAGATTTGTAACACACATTTGACATCTGTTTTTCTCACAGTTGAGGGAGGCCTTGTTGAGACTAAGGGAAAAACTAAGTCCATTTGTGGGCTTTGAAGGTTTTGTCCCACATCCTCAGACCTCTACAGAGAGTCCCACTGGGCTGCTTTGAAGCCAGCCATGTGGGCCAATATATATATATATATATATATATATATATATATATTACTTATTTTATAAATATGTACCCCATCTTCCAACAACAAATGTTTCCAGAGTGGTTCACAGTATAAAAATCACACACACACACACACCATACAATAAAAACATCAAATACAGTCACAAGAGTAAAACAGTATACAAGACAGCATAAAATCAGTATCGTTAAATACATACATATTAAAGGCCTAGGAGAATTAAAAAGTCTTGGTTGGCACTGAAAACACATTACAGTTGGCGACAGGCAAGCCTTTGTGGGGAGAGTGTTCCAAAGAGGATGCCACAACCAAAAATGTCCCTTCCACAGTCCCCACCCTTCTCGCATCAGCACTCAGAGGTTGATAAACAGTACCTTTTAAGTAAGAAGAACACATGGAAACATAACCTCTGATAGCAAAGCAAAGCAGCTTACACAGACCTCCACATGCTGCAACACGGACACACAGAGATGGAATAAAATCAGAGCCACCAAGTGAAACTGAACACATCTGAACCACATAAGAGGGAAAGCTAGACTGTTAATTATAGGCCCCTGCAGTCAGTATACAAGAAGAGTGCAATATGATGGGTTCTCCTCATGGCAAACAATTCAGATGATCGGAAGGAAGGTGGTTGGGAGGAACTCCGCCAGCCTGACTTGAGCAATGTATGCTAGCCCTGTGCCTTATATGCCCTTGGAACAGCTTAAAAAATGAACTGAGACAGCACAAAAGAGCTCAGATTAGGACATACTGTCTTCCAACTGTACTTATTTAATAAGTACAGTGCTTACTTTCTCTTTATTTATGTTCACATTGTTCTGATTTTATCTATACGCCGCCCTGAGATCCCAGTGATATAAGTGGGATACAAATATTTTAATAAATACATAAATATCTAAATAAATAAACAATTAAACAAAATAACCAATCACATCATATTTATTTACCAATAATATTTATAAACCTGGATCGTGGGTCGAAATAGCTGATTAGCCTCAATAAGTATTTCCAGTAGCAAAGGAGATTCTGAAGCTGTAAAAGTAGCAGGGCCTAGATTGTAAAAAAATGTTGCAATTGCAAGTATTGCCATTCAGCTGTAGCAGGCAAATCATATTTGGCATGCAAAGCCAAGAATGACAAAAATTCATCAGCAGCACCCACTAAGTGTGTGTGTGTGTGTGTGTGTGTGTGTTTGTGTGTGTGTGTGTGTATAGCTTCCCAGGGAAGCTAAACTGGCTCCCTCCATGGTGTGCTTCCAGAGGCAGGCAAAACCTTTTGTTCCGGCAGGCCTTTGGTGAATAGTCTGGACCTCTGTCGATGCATAAGACTTTTAAAATTGTTATTTGTGTTTTAAATGTTTTAATATTGAAACACATTTAATTATAAGTACATTATAATATTTATTTGTATCCCACCTTCTCATGGTGGCTTTACAAAATGAAAACATATACAACTAAAACCTATAAATGGAAATATATTTAAAAATATAATTGAATGTGCTTCAATATTAAAACATTTAAAACAAAAATAACAATTTTAAAAGTCTTATACATAGACAGAGGTCCAGACTATTCACCAAAGGCCTGCTGGAACAAAAGTTTTCGCCTGCATCCAGAAGCACATCATGGAGGGAGCCAGTTTAGCTTCCCTGGGAAGGGAATTCCAGAGACCTGGAGCAGCCACTGAGAAGGCCCTCTCCCATGTTCCCATAAGGCATGCCTGTGATGGTGATCGGATCTAGAGAAGGGCCATCCAAATCCACCACTAAAACATTTCCTTGCCAATTTTTAAAATCTGGATTTCCTCATAGACTGAATGTAGCATGTGAAAATGGATCAAAATGAAGTTGACGTCACATTAAACACCACACAACATCTGTAACTGTGGCAGCAATCCTATACATTTTAATATGCCGAGAACATAATGCCATCCATTTAGAGAAAGGATACAGGCAGGAAGATTCAAAAACTGACCAAGGTGGAAAATCTAATCTTAAGTGGAAAAGATCAAAATTTTGTACAGGTCAACAAATAAGCCTGTTGCTATAGAACAAGATCCAGGAAGCCAAACCCACCTTCTTTAATTGGAAACTGCATCCTTTTCAAGGATATTTGTGTTGGAGAGAATCCCCTACCCTGTCCACAAAAAAATAGAAAACAACGCATTGGATATTTGGAAACATTTGCCAGGTATTGCCAGGATTATATCGTAGACAATCCAAGGTATAATATTCAGTTTAAGTGTATTTACCTTACCCCACAAACTCAACTTTAAAGATGCCCATCTGTCTATCTCTCGAAAGATCTTATTAACCAACTTATTCAAATTTAGCTTGATCATTTGAGATATGTCTCTGGGAATAAGTATTCCCAAATAAGTAATGAGATCTGGGCACTGTCAAAATTGCCAATAGGTTAATACACTATGAGACATAGTATCTCCAATTATCATCAGTTCAGACTTTGACCAGTGAATGAATAGCCAGACAGATCACCAAAACTATTGATCAACTGCATCAAAGCTGGAACTCGAGTTTCAAAATAAACAACAAAAGTTCATCAGCATAAAGAATAATTTTGAACCATGCACAAAGCCATGAAAATTACTATTCTGTCTAATAGCACATGCCAGGAGTTTCAAACATAAATACCAATGGAGAAAGTGGACATCCCTGTCTGGGACTTCTTCCAAGTAAAAAGAAAGCCGAGAAAAGATAATTTGTCATAATTCTAGCTCTTGGGGTTCAATAGAAAATGTTCACCCATTTCAAAAATTCTATTGGAAAGCCAAAATTACTCAGTATAGCAAAAATACATTTCCAATTAATATTACCAAAGCCCTTTTTAGCATCCAAAGAAACAATAGCAGCCTGGTCTGTTCTATCAGTATTTAAAGCTATCAAATCATCAACTAATCTAAGATTATCAGTCCCCCGTGTTTAATAAATCCCACCTGGTCTGGTTGAAACAATGTTGTAATAACTTATTGTAATCTATCAGCCAGAATTTCACTTAATATTTTAATACCTATGTTAATTAAGGAAACAGGTCAATAGTCAGCACAACTGGTGTGATCCTTGCCAGGTTTAGGAATTACTGTAATATAACCATCATTTAATGATGGGGAAAGGGAGCCCAAAAATATAATTACAAAGGCAATAAAGCTTTGGAGCAAAGAGACTAGAAAATGTTTTATACCATTCAGTTGGAAACCCATCCAGATCAAGTGATTTCCCAGTATTCATATTTGTAATTGCTTTCATAATTTAGTCCATACACAAAGAAGTGAGGAGAAATTGTCGCTGAAAGTTTATTCCAACATAAAAGATTAACATGAGAAAAAAGTGCATCCATAGCCTGCTCCGATCCTGCAGCCATAAGTTGGGTTGCAACAGGAACACTTGCCACCACTGAAATATATGGTAAACACACACACACCTAGAAATGGGTCCCCAAATGTATGTTTGGCCTAAAGATGAGTCCTAGGTCTGAAACGGTTTGAAGACTACTACCCTCGAGAATACCCCTGCGTCCTTAGTCAATCTTTTAAATAATTTGAGAGCACTTCTTCAGGCCTGGAAGTGTCCTTGGTGGTGGTCCCCATCTGTGGACTTCCCTTCTCCTGAATCAAAACCTGGATGTTTTCTGGAATATCTTTTCTTGTAGGAATTAACAGAGACTTGTGGCAAATCAGGCAAATCTTTCATATTGCACCACCTTGCCCTGATGTAACATTAAGAAATTTGATTTCTCCAAAAGAAATCTGGATGAAAATATGGAATTCCAAAGCCCAATACAAGTCAGCTCAGCCTCTTGGCACAAGAATAATTAAACTTATTTTTGAGGCTTGCCAGATGGGAAACAGAAGTGTCAAACCATTAGTTATTGATGATTGGCTCATTAAAGTCTGTACTGATAAGAAAGGTATCCACACAAGAGGTGCCAGGTTTTGCACTTAGGAATCATGAGGTCAGTGCCCATATTAGATTTGTAGTAACCTAAATTTTTAAAAATATCATAACAAGAATATAATCAGTTAAGATAACAAAAAGGAGATTTTTCAATCACAAATACAAGAGATATGTTTTAAGAACACATACAAGTCAGTGAGCTTCGGCTATTGGGCAGTATATAAATGTAATAAATAAATAGTCAATGAAAAAAATCTTGTGTCACAAACATGCCTGTAATATGACATGGAATTCTAAAATATTTTCATATGTATGTTGCTATAATCATTTATGTCAATAAGAAATTATATAATAATAATAATAATAATAATAATAATTTCTTACCCGCCTCTCCCTCTGGATCAACAACAACAAATACAAACCACCATAAAATACATATAACTGATTAAAAGCATATATAAAACGAATACATTATTAAAAGATTAAAAGGAATCTTAAAATTCAACTGGGTAGGCCTGCCAGAAGAGATTAATCTTTATGGATTTCTTAAATTCCGGGAGACTGTTAGGTTGACAAATCTCTCCCAGCAGGCCATTCCAAAGTCTGGGACCGGCAGAAGAGAAGGTCCTCTGGGTAATGGTTGTAAGCTTAGTTTTTGCTGACTGGAGTAAATTCTTCCCAAAGGACCTGAGTGTGCGGGGCGAATTGTACAGGAGAAGGCGATCCCACAGGTAACTTGGAAACAAACCATGTAGGGCTTTAAAAGTAATAACCAACACTTTATACTTTTCCCGGAAACTAATTGGCAGCCAGTGGAGTGATTTTAAAGCTGGTGTAATATGGTCACTCCTAGGTGTACCGGTGACCAATCTGGCTGCCATATTTTGAACTAGTTGAAGTTTCCGGACTAGGAACAAAGGTAGCCCGATGTACAGCACATTGCAGAAGTCGAGCCTCGAAGTTACCAAAGCATGCACTACCATCGTTAGGTCTTCAACATAAGTTGATTTAAAATAGAAATGTGTCCTTCAGAATGTGAATTAATGGAAGTTAAATTAATGTAGTAAAAACAACCTAAACATGTTTTATAGTCTTCAAAAAGTATATGAAGACTTTGAATACACAACATTGGGAGCTATCCTTTTGGATCATCTACCCCCAACATTTTGCCTGTATTAATACTGATATTGTTATTGCTCTACTTAGAAGCCTTGATTTAAGACGATGTTGAATGTATCATGAGTTTGAATGTATGCATATATAAGCTGTGTAATTATTATTATTATTAATTTATTGCATTTATATACTGCACCATAGACAAAGCTCTCTGGGCTGTTTACAAAAATTAAAAACATTGAACATTAAAAAACCACCTATAAACAAAATTAAAAAACCATAAAAAGTATAAAAACAGATTATAAATACAATATCCATTTAAAACAACTACAACAAAACCCTGAACATATGCTGTTAAATGCCTGGGAGAAAAGTCTTGACCTAGCACCGAAAAGATAACAACGTTGGCACCAGGCGAGCCTCGTTGGGGAGATCATTCCATAATTGGGGATCACCACTGAAAAGGCCCTCTCCCTTGTTGCCATCCTCTGAGCTTCCCTTGGAGTAGGCATCCGGAGGAGGACCTTAGATGTTGATCGTACGGGTAGGTTCGTGTCGGGTGAGGCGTTCTGTCAGGTATTGTGGTTCCAAGCCGTGTAAGGCTTTATAAGTTAAAAACAGCACCTTAAAACGTACAGGCAGCCAATGCAAGCGGGCAAGAGTAGGTCTTATATATTTGAACCTTCTGGTTCCTGTTATCAATCTGGCCACTACTTTTTGCACAAGCTGCAACAGTCTTCAAAGGCAGCCCCATGCATAGCGCATTGCAGTAGTCCAATTTGGAGATTACCAGAGCAAAGACAACTGAAGCCAGGTTATTCCGGTCCAGATAGGGGCATAGCTGGGCCACCAACTGAAGTTGGTAGAAGGCACTCCATACCACCGAGGCCACCTGAGCCACAAGTGACAGAGATGGTTCTAGAAGAACCATCTCTGTCACTTGAACCAAGCTACGAACCCACTACTTCAGGGGGAGTGTAACCCCATCTAGAACAGGTTGAAGACCCTCCATCTGGTCTGCAGAACCACCCACTAACAGCATCTAGTATTTAATATTGTTATGTGACATTTTTATAGTAAAGGAACAAAATCATATTTGAAAGTGATCCTGGAAACAGAAAAATTCTGTATGACTTACATCTAGGATTACCTACATACTGGTAACGTAGTTTGGGGAAAAAAACACTTCTGAACTGGGGCAAATGCCACAGTCAAGTAGATTTTGTTGCATGAAGCAAACTCCCTCCCAGCAAAAAAACAAGCACACAAAACATGTGGAAGATCCATCATGTTATACTCTACACATGGGTTTTATGCTAACTTATCCACAGGTCTACAGTCTAAACCAAAGGTTCTCAAATTGGTCTGCTAGTTTGGTCCCAATATTTCAGGAAGATTGCAGAAAACTTGTGGAACAGTGGAGAATATGTGTACTCGACCTTGCAACTTTTTTCCCCCTTTTCTTTTTTTGGTGATGGTGAAGGACTGGTCATTTTGACCAAGGCAGGATTATCGAACAGGCGAAGAAGGCCCTTGCTTAGAGCCCGTGAGTTTCATAATATAGCACTGGGGCAATCTATAATTTCCCCTAAACAATTAGTAGTTAAAGAGGACCTTCTTTGCAGACCAGCTTAGCACCCATGATTTTCATAATACGACCCTGTTTTTTATGAAGATGCTGAAGAAAATAATTAATCCTTTTATTTATACCGCACCATTCCACAAAAAATGGTGTCCAAGGTGACTAACGATAATGCTACCATGAAATGTAACAAATTCCAGCAATATATTATTACTATTAGTTATGTATGTGCTTAGACTTGTAAAAAGAAAGTTTCAGTAGCCTGTTGAGACCCTTAGCAATTTTTACATGATCCGTGGGAGGAAATTTGGTAACTGCTTTTCTCTATACCTTGGGGTGCCTCTACAAGAGGCATTTAAAGCTCTTTCAAGGCGCATTAAAAAAATTACCTCTACAAGAACGGAGTGCAAATCGGGCGTAGAGGCGTGTTATCTACCTGATTATGCACATTATCGAATGCGCGTTAAATCGCGAGTTTTATTTTGCTCCGGCCGTTAAAGCGCATTTTGACTGTGCGAATAAGCGCTTATGCGCATTAACTACTTGTAAAGCGCATTTTGGACATCTGTTAATGCGCTTCGCCGCCTCTCGTGCAGAGGGATTAGGCGTAAATGCGCTTCTGCGATTATGCGCATAATCGCCTAACCAGGCACAAAAGCGAATCCTTGTAGAGGGGACCTTGGTTGGGACCCAAAACTGGGTCACGCCCTAACAGTGCAACCTTACACATATCTACTCAGAAACAAGTCCTGTTAAGGGTATACTCCAAGTTAAGTGGATATAGGATTGCAGCCCTAACGTGGGTTGCACTAATGGCACTACCACACCACACAACACAGGCGCTAATTAATTTTTGGAACGGTTGAATTTATTTGGGACCTTTCAGTTGAATTTCAGTTGACAACTCGTCTATATCAACTGAGCTGGTTTGTATATTTTTGTTTCCTATGTTCGACTTGTACCGTAAACTTCTTTGAGATACTTTTGGATATGGAAAGAGGTATATCAATTCATCAAAGACGTAATACAAACCCAGCAATTTGGCATGTTGGGGCTCAATGCGGCCTTCACGGGGCTGCTGTTCCTTTAAGAGTGGCTTGGAAGGAGGATTTTGTCCGTTGTGGCTTCAACGGCGGCCTTGCGATGGGGCCCACAAGCGCGCGCGCGTCTTTTTCGTGTGTGTGTGTGTGTGTGCGCGCGCGCGCGCGGGTGCGTGAGGGAGCCGCATCCCACTTCACATTGGCTGAACTAATTCAGTCAGCGTGTTCCCCCTCTCGTCCCTTGGGAGCCGGTGTTTGATTTGTACCCGTCTCCACGTTACTATTCCACTTTTTTAATGTCTTGTTTTAGTTTAAAACGAAAAGGCGAGAGAGAGAGAGAGAGAGAGAGAGCTTGACAATACGGCTCCTCTTATGTGAGGGGGAGAGAGCGAGAGAAAATGCGCGCGTCTTCTCTCTCTCTCTCTCTCTTTCTCTCCTGAGGAGATCCGTCCCGGTCGGGCGCGCTTCCACTGAGGGGCGATGACGTCGACGCCAGAACGCTTCCCGCCTTACGGAGGCGCCGCCGCCGCCGCCGCCATTTTGCCCTCCCAACCTTCTCCCGCAGTCCTCGTCTCTCTCTCTCCCGCCCCGCCCCTACGCGGAGAACAAACTCCTCCCCCTCCTCCTTCCCCCTTGTCTCCCGCCGCCTCACCCGGAACTACCCGAGCAGGGCCGAACGCGCGTGCCTGTGTGTGCGCGTACCCGCGCCCCTCTCCCTTCTCTCTCTCTCTCTCTCTCTCTCTGCCCTCCCCCTCCCCCGCCCCACCTCCCTCCCTCCCTCCCTCCCTCCCTCGTGCAATCCCCTCCCCCTCCTCCTCCTCCTCCTCCTTCTATCCCCCTCAGCAAAATGGCGGCGCGTGGAGGCCTTGGGAGCCAGTGAGTGACTCGCCTTCTCCTCCTCCCTCAGTCGCCGCCAGGCTCATTTGCATTGGGCAGTCGCCCCCTCCCCCCACCATCTCCCCCCCCTTTACACAAACCACTTTCACACCCCCTCCTCTCCTCCTCCTCCTCCTCCCTCCCCGCTTACGGTTATTCCTTCTCTTCCTCCCCCCCCCCCCCCGTCTCCCTCTCTGTCTCTCACACACGCACACACATACTCAGCCGCCCCTCCCCCCCCACCGTCTCTTTCCCCTCCCCCCACCCGCCAGCCCATCAATCAATCATCGGCGACCGAGAGCGGATCAATCAATGATCGGGAGGAGGAGGCGGTGGCGGCGGCTGCTGTTTAATGAACAATGTGTGAGAGCTGCGCCGAGCTGCTGGAGGTGTTAAATGAGAGTAAGTCGGCCGGAGGCCTCGGCGAATGAGGAGGGCGAAGGACCGGGTGTTTGTCTCTCTCCCCCCCCCCCCCCCCACGGGCTTCCTCTCCGCCCGCTTTTTCTTTTCCTTTCACCAGCCGCCCCGCATGAAGGGGGCGAGGAAGGGAAATGAGGGTGGGGGGGATGGCTGGATTGGGGGGGGGGAGGGATGGTAGGTAGGTAGGTAGGTAGGTACCGCATCCTTCTAGACCCCCACCCCGACCCCAAGCAATATCTCTCGGCCTCGTCGGGAGTGGGGAAGGAGAGGCGTGTAATGTGTAAAATAAAATAAAATATGGAAGCCCAATTCCCGGGTTAAAGCCGCTGCTGTCCTCTGCATCGTTCTCGTGGGGGAAGCGAACGCCCGACGGGGAACTCAGTCGGGACTTACTCCCGAGGAAGCATGCATAGGATGGTGGCTGGCCGGTTGCCTGTCGGGGAAGGCAAAAGGATGGGAATGCTTTCCTTCGTCACTCTTTCTCTCCCCTCTCCCCCCTTCCCCTTTCTTCCCCATCCCTCAAAATGTAGAGGGGGGGGGGGCGACGACGACACGGATTATTGGCGACTAGGGGATTTCTCCTCTCTCCCCCCCCCCGCTTGTAGGGTGCAGGTGAAGGAGGGAGGTGGACGAAGTTAAAAGTCTTTCTCCCACTGTGTGTTCCCTTTAATTGCATCCTTCCACTTCAGCCGCCGCAGCCAAGGCCTAGTCGTCCTTGCCTATGTTGGGGATGAGCTTGCAAGGCAGGCGAGGCCGGCCTAGGCTGTGAGTAGGCTGCGTGGATGTGCTTGGAGCACGGAAGGAGTAAAGCTCTAGTTGCAGCCTCTTCTCTCTTCCCGCCTCACTCAAACGAGTGGGATCCTAACGACGTCAGGGAGGTCTTGAACTGGAGTAACCCCTCGTTTTGGATGGCTGGGGTTACTGTGGAGAAGGAGAGAGTAGTGGTGTATTTCCTGTTTTGTATGGGTTGTAAATTCTGAGCCCTCTTTGCCTCGCTGGTTTATTGTTTTCTGATACAGGGGCCATTCAATCTGTTCAGAATCCACTTTCCTGTCCATTACCTAGCCATGCAATTGTTTTTATTTTAAGTTTGTTGCTGTTCTCAAGCTCACCTGTTTTTCGGTTTCTAGGCTCCCCATAGTTAGGATGTTGGGTGTAAATAAGCAGTCCCCTCTCCTCATATGCGTAGCGTAGTAAACAATTATTTTAATCAGACATTTTGAAATATAATGTATTATTCAAGTTTCTTGCAACTGACTTGCTTCTGTATAAAACGTGTAAGGTTTGAGCTGCAATGTGGTACTGACTCAAGATCTATTATAGTTTTAACTGATGTAATGTCTTAATAGGTTGCTTGGATAAAGAAATGTATTTCTCAGCCATGCATTTTGGGGGAAATCTGATTATGATTGCTACAAGTTAATATAATTTAAATTTCTACCTTTTGTTAGCCAGTGGAGAAAGGTATAAAGCAGAACTGTAAAACTTACCAATTTATTAACTTCTGGTCCTGTTACTCTACTAATTGGTTTGATTTACTTGTAACTATTGCATATTGTTTAAGAATTAACTGTTTGTCAATTGTGTATCCTGTAATATTTTGGTACGTCAATTTCTGATATTAGATGAAGATCATGATAGAGTTACTTGTGAGTAAATCACTCATAAGTGATTTACTCTTGATGGTGCTTGTAGGACTGGAGGTAGTGACTAGTTTTACCAGTTGTGAGCATTGATGTAATTGCCTTTATTAGTTGAATATGTGGGTTGTTTGCTTTGACGGTTATAGTTATAACCTTGAGTGGGAGGAAAAAAAACCTTGATGTATGGTGCCCTTGGTGTTGGTATTTATCTGGAATGGATGTTGTGGATAAGAATTCCACAATCAATGAAATTTATTTTCTGAAAATTTGAGCATCTGTATTGAGCATATTGAATAACAGTATTAAAATGCAATGGGAAGAAGGGCTGATTATACTTATGCAGGCTTGTAGTCAGGTGTTAATTTATTTTAAGACTATTGTTGCTCTCCTTTAAGAAAAGGGGCAAGGGAAGAGATGGAACTGCTGTACTTGAGCTCAGGAAACAATATTGGCCGTGCAACTTAAAACAATTAGTTGTTGGCTTTATATTTATATTTTTATTAACTTTCCCCCACTAGCAGCAGAATCCTTGGCATGTTTACTCAGAAGTAAGTCACACTTAATTCTTTGGAAATTACTCCTTGGTTAGGATGGTAGCCTAACTTAGCAGTTAATTTAAAATTGTTGCTCTTCATGTAAGGTTTGGGCAGATCCTTGAGGTGAGGTTATCAAAAATATTTGAGTTTTTGTTTTGTGCACACGTTTATTTATTTTATTACATTTGTATACCACCTCATAGCCGAAGCTCTCTGGGCGGTTCACATAAGAGTAAAACAATTAAAAACAATATACAAACATTAAAACAACAAAAACATACAATATATACACACACACATTTTAAACCACTATAATAACTTTAAAAAGCTATAAGCCTAAAAACAAAACAAACCCAGGCTCATCAGATATCGCTAAATGCCTGAGAGAAGAGGAACGTCTTGACCTGGAGCCGAAAAGAAAACAATGTTGGCGCCAGGCGGGCCTTGTCGGCGAGATAATTCCACAGTTGGGGGGCTACCACAGAGAAGGCACTCTCCCTTGTTGCCGATCTCCGAGCTTCCCTCAGAGTAGGCATTCGGAGGAGGACCTTAGATGTTGATCGTAATGTTCAGGTAGGTTCATGTTGGGAGAGGCGTTCCATCAGGTATTGTAGTCCCAAGCCATGTAAGGCTTTATAGGTTAAAACCAGCACCTTGAATTGGGCTCGGAAACATACAGGCAGCCAATGTAAGCGGGCCAGAGTAGGTCTTATATGCTCGAACCTTCTGGTCCCAGTTATCAATCTGGCTGCTGCATTTTGCACAAGCTGCAGCCTCCGAACCGTCCACTCAGTGTATGACCCTGTCAGCTGCCTAGGTGTAATAGACAATTCTGAAAACCACTTTGCTTGGTGGCTTATTCCCTGAAATGTTGGAAGAGACCCCAGTAACAGCCATGACATCTTTTTTAAAATCTTTGTAGCATATCAAGGATTCCTCAAATACACGCTTGTAATGGCTCAGAGAATGATAGTTTTCTATATGCAACACAAGCAACATGCAAAATCTTAATTGCAGAGTGCAAGAAACTTCTATTCTTTCCCCCCATCATCTGTGAAAAGACATGATCCAGTTGGGAAAGGCGGTTGCAAGGGATTTTACCTCCACTGAGTTATGTGCATTGCAAGTCATGGGGTGATTGCGGAAGATTCTCTGGCTCATGTTTTATAGTGCTATTAATTTATTTGAGAGTTTTAAAGATACTTTTCATTATTTGGTTATTTTACTTTAACTGCTGGAAATATCAATTGTAGCCTCGTCTTTTAAAAAAATTAAAAAGCCACTGAAAACTAGTAAAGAATGAGGTCATGATAAAAACTTGTGAGTTAGAGATTGCCAGCAGTCCTCTGCCTTGCCTGTTGAGCATTTGGGATTGCCTCTTCGTTGTACTAAATCTGCTGGAGCTGAGCCCTGAGAGTGATCCAGGAACTAAATTAAACTTCCATTGTGAACATTATTAAAGAGCATTTGTGTATACCAAACAGAATACACAAATACTGCATATTTTGTTTGACATGCAGCTATTTTTATGTGTGATAGAAAATGAACTACATATGTTCTGGATACCAAGTTGCATGCATTGATTAGGACAAGAAGAAAATAATGGAAAGTGCAAAAGAGAATTAAATTCAGCATTACACAAGCGGTCTTCCACTCGTGGAATAGGGATTTCTATTCCCTGTAGCCCCCCACATGTTCCCAAATCTGCTTTGGAGCAAATTTGGTAGGGTGGGTGATCTGCCCATGGTGTCCATTTTGCTGGTAGAGAGACACAATGGATACAACCCAGGAAGTCAGATTGGAGGGGATCACATTAAAAGGGAAGCTTGCATGACATGGGGCAGTAACTTCCTTATCCTCAAAATCCTTCCCCAAAATTTACTCCTCCCTGCTGCATACTTACTGGGGAATTGTTTCCAGCACAATTAAGGGACTGGGAGAAAGAGTATATGGAAAGTCCAGGCTGAAGTGTGGCAGTCTTCTATTGTATGCAGCGAATGTTTGCCCCAGGAAACACACATTGAGCTGCCATGGGATTTCCTTACCTGTGCTTTGTGTGAAACAAGGGTTATAGACAGATTTAAGTTATGCAATAGCAAAGTGTCCCAGTTTCTGGGCATCTCATTGGCTTCAAAAATTCAATGCTTCGCAAGAATATGATTAACAGATACTGTGGTGTAAGTTATTTGGGGACGATATGCCTTCTATGCAGTTGACATAATTCTGAGTTAAAATTCAATAACAAGAATGAATCATACTGGAGTGTCATGTTCAGGACGTTATGTGGGAATATCCTAGAACACTTTGCAGTTCTGCTTCCTACAGTTACGTTCTGTGGTGGACAGAGGCATGGGGCAAATTTGAAGAGCAAGGCCCTCTTCCTGTAAATAGTGCCAGAGTTATTGTTGTTTATGTAGCACCATCATCCTGAATGGTGCTTTACAGAGTCTCTGCCCTGAGGAGCTTACAGTCTGAATTGGGTTCATTGTTTTTAAAGAATACATCCTTGGCTTCCTTCCTTGTTTTCCTTTCTGTGGATAAATAATGCAGTAGTAGTAGTGCAGGATTTAGAGGGCATTTATTAAACTGAAGTAGCTTATGTGAACACTATAACAAGATGATAGTTTGAGTTCTACACAGGAATGATCTGTAAAATACATAAAAACAAACTCTTGAGATCTTAATGTTGCATTAGCTTATTTTGAGTAATCTCATGGACTGCAGTCCTGTTTCTCCTGTGATTTATTTACTCGAATATTTTTATTCTGCCTTTTGGCCTATGGACCCTCAAAGTTATATACAATATTTTTTTAAACTACCTTAAAAACAGAACAATGAAAACCTAAGAGTAGGGCCAGCTACGAGCTCCACTTAAGCAGGGGGTTGGACTCGATGGCCACATAATCCCCTTCCAACTCTACTATTCTATGATTCTTTGAATTCAATACTAAACAAATCAAAAAAGATTTTTTTGCCCTAGAAAAAACAGACAAAGAAGGGGCTAATCTAACTTCTCTGATTAGTTGCCCTTTGGCTAAAAGAACCCCCAAATTAAAAAATATAAAATGATACATTAAGTAGTAACAAATTAAGAATGAGATTTTTTAAAAAAACCAGAATTAAATTTGAAATCAATGAACAAGTGAAACAAAATTGTTTTAATGGCTTGCCTAAAATAAACAAGGAAGTAACCAATTTAACATCCCTTGGGAGAGAGTTCCCCTGTCTCCGAGAAGTTCTGGCTACGTTCAGACAATACAATAGTCCACGGTGGGGTAATAATGAACTTGACAGTTGTTTATCTAGAGGGTACTCCCCACAACATGATAATAAGCAATCATGGTGTGGATTAAGATCAGCGTTGAGTTGACTATTAGTCCTCGCTGAGTTGACTTACTCATCCCCCACCCTCTCTCCCCCCTCAGTCTTCCCATGATTATCCCATCAGTCTTTGCTGCCAAAAATCTATCCTGCCAGCTCGATTCGAACAGCAGCCACCACTTTGATGCTGTTGCCTTGCAGATCTGTGGTTGAGGAAATAACCAATGGTGCTCTCCACAAACACGATAACCAATGGTGGTTCAAATAGCCAACTCTGCACAGTGTTGGTTATTTGCATTGGTTATTTAGATAACCAACCATTGGTTAAACTCCCTCCACACAACATGATAACCCATGGTGGGTTAAATAACCAACTGTTGACTATTTAAACCACCATTTGTTATTATTTGTCTGAATCCTGTCTTATGTTTCCACCAACCTGGCCTCTCTTAGGTCATCTATTAAGACCTAAGCCATTTAGATCTTTATAGATGAGAACCAGCACCTTGTATTGAGTCCAGAAACGAATAGGTACCCAGTGCATCTGCTCTATAAAATGTACACCAGACAACAGTCTTGCTGCAGCATTTTGCGCAAGCTAACATTTCCAAGCACTCTCCAAAGGCAGCCCCACACAAAATACATTGCAGTACTCTGAATGGGAGGTGTGGTCAGATCAGTTTTCTCCATGCATATAGGCTAAAGCTGAACAAAGGCTCTCCTGACCAGAGCCGCCATCTGAACATCCAGGAGCAATGCTGAATCCAGAAGTACCTCAAGGTTGTACACATCTGCTCCTTCAGAAGGAATGCAACCCCATCCAGAACAATTTGGACAGCCAATCCCAGATCAGACAGTTTATTGACCAAGAGGATTTCTTGTTTTTTTCAGGACTGAAAGCTAAGCTTGAGATAAATGTTTATTTTGAATATGGTAATCTGCGTTCCTCAGTAGTTAGCCAATCAGATTTTTCAATAGGAAGTTAATTTTCTTGTACTCTTCGGTTGGCTCTTCCATGCCCTTGTGAAACATGTAGAGCATTCTTTTGAGGCACACTCATGTCTGGAAAGCTGTGACAATGTGAAGTTAGAACTGCGTTGTAAACCCCTATAAGAGAGAAGGTGTATAAATTCCATGACGACTTCGCTCAGTACTCAGTGTGTATGCATAGTTTCTGAAATAGATTTGTATGCTGTATTTCTGATACAGTGTCAGTAATGGGGGATTTAATAGCCACAGTTTTGATTCAATTAATGCAAATTGCATATCATGTTGCCCGAAATGAACCCTGCCACTGACTTCCTTAGAAACTCCTTGTCAGCTAAAGGAGGCATTTCTCTTAAGTTTTAGTTTTTGTGAACTTTGTTTTTTGAGTGATACAGAAACATGCTAAATGAAATAAATAAAATGATTCTTTCTGTTGTAAAACATTGGGGCAATTCATATACTATTTTTCTCATGTCCTGCTTGTAAGTTTCTCATAGGCACCTAGTTCGCCACTGTGGGAGCAGAAGGTTGGGCTAGATAGGCCTTTGGTCTGATCCTGCAGGGCTCTTCTTGCACTTAGAAATTGTCAGGTACAAAAATTAACACACAAATCAGATCTTAACTTATAATTAATTACAGCAGCACCCAGTGAGTGTAAATAGCCACTCATGTGGTTGCCTGTGTTGGGTAAAGATGCAGTCCTATACATAATAAGTTGGGAGTTATTCCTGTTGAATGTCTGAGTAAACAAGTTATCTCAAGGTGAGTAAGCAGGGAAGCTTTTAAATTTATTGACTAGCATAGACAGACTTGTAAATTACTGTAACACTTTACATGGGGCTCCCTTTGAAGAGTGTTAGGAATGCAGTAGTGAGAGTGTCAACTGGGCCATTTTGGTTTTGGAGCATGTAACAATTGTTATACCAACTGTATTGGCTTTTGATCTATTTTCAGGCTCAATTCAAGGTGCTGGTTATCACCTTTAAAGCCCTGTATGGCATAAGATCTGGATACTGAAGAGAAGCACGTGCTTCTACACAAACCTGCCTGGCTACTCAGATCAGGAGAAGTTCAGCTGGTGATGACATGAAAGAGCCTTCTTTCCTGCTGCACCCAAATTATGGTGTACTCTGTCCTGTAATATCCATTTGGCTCATACACTGGCAGTGGGGTCAGTGCTACCTGAAGAACTTTTTATTTCAGCATACCTATGACCTGACTGATGTTCAATCTGTCTTCTGCACTTTGGGATTTTTCCTCTATTTACTGCATTGTTTTAGTTGCTATGTCACATATTTGTTTTTTAATTGATAGCATTATTTTTAATGTTGTAAATTTTGAGTAGCTCATGAGCTGGAAAAGTGAGATGTATAATTATCCATCCATTCACAGCAACAATCAGAATTGTAGAGGGAAAGGAACCCAGAGTCCTGGTTAAAGGATGTTTTTAGGATGTTTTAGGATGTTTTAATGCAGTTTTAATAATATATGTCATGTTTTAATCTGTTATGTATTTTATCATGTTGTTCCCCGCCTCGATCCAGACGGAGAGGCGGGTAAGAAATAAATTGTTATTATTATTAAAGTTGAACTGAATAGAATCAGACTTAGTAATTAAAAAAAATCTAGTTCAGCAGTTTCATATAGGAGCTTTATTTTGAAGTATGGCTACTTTGAATTGTAATAATGGCCTTATTTGTACATAATGTTAAGTGATAATTTAGCATTATGTTGCATCAACCTTGGGTTCATGTGCTCCATCCTGTCCTCTCCTCTTCTGAGATAGCCACGAGATAGAGATCAGAAGCAGTTTAGCATTATGTCTGAACCCAGAAAAACTGTGGTTAGTTTTAACAATTTTTAGGGAAACAAACTGATTTACAAAGTTCGCTTATTTCTTTAAAGTTAAGATTAAACACGTTTTTGGGTTTTAAAGTAACACTAAACTGCAATTACTTAAAAGCGGGACAGAAACCTCTGATCATATGTTCATGCTAGAATTGGGAGGAGGATATGAGCTTGAGGTTTGTGTATATAATACTAGACCATAGTTTAGCTTAGGTTTGAACTAGGCCAGTGAGTTGTCGTACTTCTATATCCTCAGCTGCAGTTTACATGTGAATGCTTTATCAGTTTCTGGAGATCAACAGATTTAAAAAGACATATGTATGAGTAGACCTCTCCTTGATTGAACAGAAGGTGTTTCCACTTGCTCAGTTACATTTTTGTTTCTAAAACTACACTTTTGGGGCTTATTATGCAAACTTGCAGTTATGATGAAGCAAGTGATAATAGTTTACATTGGAAGCATAGTTAGAAATAGATTTGAAGCTGTTCCGAATCAAACCATAAATTCCATTGCAATGAAGTAAGGATGCATGACAGGCCATGGTGTTTGTCAGTGTCGAGATAGGTGAAATACTGATTCCTGCTCAGGAGTGATTATTAGTATGGGAGGTTACAAAATAATACTTATATTTAATGTTTATATTCTACCTTGTAGTTCAAAAATTGCAGCAGAGACAGTAGAGATGTGAATGCTTGGAAAATGCCTTTCATATCTCTAGGAGAGAAACCAGGAAAAAAAATTCAACCTGCAGGCCACAGCCCTGTGTGCATAAAAACATAAGGTGATGGATATACTGGGATAGGGAGGTGGTGGTGCAGGTCTCCTAATATAGGGAGTGCCACATAGCTAACGTTCACAACAGAGAAAGAGGTCTTGTATGTTCCTCCAACCATGATTTGGGTGGGTAAAGGACATGTAAGTGGGCTGGGCAGGATCATACTGGAGGACACTGTTCTTTAGATATCCTAGTCCTAAAATGTTTAAAGCTTTAAATGTACTTAGTTGCATCTGGAAGGGAACTGGGAGCCATTTAAATTAATGTAACAATGGGGCTACATGCCCCAAAGGCTTGCCCTTCTCAGAAAACTTGCTGCTGCATTTGTACTACCTGCAGTTCCTAGGTGGTTTTTCAAAGACAGTCTATACTGTTTTAGGCTGTAGTTTCTGCAGATGCCCTGTACTGTAGCCTGAGTTGCAGGGAACTGGTATTGATCCGACCTTGAGCAGGGTTCAAGTTAGGTCAGATGTCTCAGATAAGCAAGACTGGAAGAGATCAGCACCACAGAAAACCAGGTCTGGAGCCAGACAGGGTTGTCAGTATGTTGCTCCAACAAGCAGCAGAGCGAGACTTAAATAGGGATTTGGTTGCTTCTAGGTTGGTTGGCCTTGCTTCCATATTGATTGAGGTTTGGTCTCTTAAAAAGGAATGGCCCTGTTCTAGCAATCTCAGATTGTGATGATGTGGGAGTGGCTTGGGTATGCTAGTGATCTCATGGCCCAACTCAGAGTTTGAGGATGGTAATGCAACCTTCTCTGGGCACAGGGAAGAAGAAGACCCCTTGGATCTTTCTGGATTATTGATTCCTGGGGAGGTAGAAGCCTTGTGATGCCTTTCTCCAGCCAAGGCATCTCCCTGAACAGTTAACTCTAGAATCTCTTCTGGGGATAAGGGTTCAGGAACTTCTGAGGTCATGGGTTCAGGGTCCTGGTCCATGACACAGTCCTACATACACATTACAGTAATCCGATTTTAATGTAACCAAAGCATAGGTGACTACAGCCAGGTTTGTATATCCCAGAAACAAGCATAAGTTTTCCTATAATGAAAACAATGTTACAGTGCTGCTGTTTTACTATTTTGATAGTAGTTTGTGATAGTTTTAGAATTGCAACCTGCTTTGGGTGTAATTCATAATGGAAAAGCAGGATGCAAATAATAAAATATTATATATTTTAGATAAAACTCTTTTGTGTCTCCCCATCCTCCCATATTCAGTCTGTTGCCAAATCATCTTGCTTATCTCTTTAAAATATTACAGAAATATACCCTTTTGCTTCTGTCCTCTTAGCCAAAACAAGAGTGCCCTGTGCCCTGGTCATCTCTCATCTTGACTACTGCAGTCTTCAATCTGTTCTTATGTTGCCTCACTTTAGTCTCCTTCCCTCTATCCTGCACTTAGCTGCCGGAATTATTAGCTTCTGTTGTTGCTGTAATGTGACACCCCTCTTTAAATCCCTAATCTGGCTTCCTGTCTTTTATTTATTTAATAAATTTACGTACTGCTTAATGAAGAAATTTACCAAAGGTGTGTATAGTAAAAGGTGCAATCACAATAAAATAAAATATAAGAGTCATAACAGTATTTCAGAATATACACAACTAAAAAAGTAAAAGCAGCATTACACAAAACCTGTATTAGAATGGAGGCAGTGGTTCAATGTCACACTTCTTCCATCACACCATTTGTGCTGCTATAGGAAGTGCACATGCTGTGTATTGTCTATTTCTGCCTCAGTGGCTCAAAATAGGATATATATTTTTCTTGATTTATATTTGGGGACTGTTCACATGTAACACCAAGCCATTGTGGTTAGCATTAGGAAGTGAACCATGGTGGCTTAGCATGTTGGGTGTGGGGCGGAAAACCTGACAACGATGGCTAATAAACTACCCTGGGTAACAGCCTTCCTGCAATGGGGTTAAGGGGCCTTACCATGTCATCCATCAGGCTCCTCATGGTTAAAAATGGCTGCTCCGTGAAAAAAATGTGGCATGCAAGTTTTGGTGAAGCTGTAGCTGCACAGACTTCCTCAATGGTTAAGATCGCGTGCTGCTACACCTTCCAGCATGAACCAATTATGACAGTGATGGCCACTGGGCTACAGCATCTGACACGACCTGGTTCCTGCTGTGGTGGCCACAGTGGTGGGAAGACAATCACCGAGTGGGGAGAGGTAAGGGACGCACATGGTGCAGTGTGGTTCTGTAGTCATGTAGTTTCGTTGATTCTCCTCACTCCTTCGTTACCCTAACCACCCTCTCTTCTTGTGTGCATGAATAGGGCCTCTGAGACTTGTGAAAGGAGCATTGGTGGGCACTGGAAGGAGGCACTTGCACTCATTTATTTTCCTGGAGACGACTGTTACTCTCCCTTCAGTGACCACACAAGTGGCATGACTTCACTTCCATCTAGAAATGATGCTGAAGATTCTAAGTACTTTTCAGTATTTTTACCTTGCAGAGTTTGTGATTGGGTACTCGCTTCAGAGTTAATTAAAGCTTCACAGTGAATGTTTTTATCTGACAGTTAAATGTGCTCTTCTTTCAGTGGCATTTGTATATAAAGGACTCTGCTTAAATTTGACTTAGTTATTGTCTTTGGCATTTAATTACCGCTTATTCTCTTAGTCCTCAGACATTGTGATTTTGAGTACACCTAGGGTGCAACTCTTATACCCTCTTGTCTTGAGTTCAATAGGGTTTGTTAGTGGACAGACTGGATTTGTATGACATGCCACAGGTGCCATCCTGAATATTCAACCCCCAACCATGGGTTGTTGTATCATGCGAACCCATGGCGTATTCTAGGGGTATGTGAGGGTTGTTTCAACCTTGCATAAACCCTGCTGGCTGGGTTCACACAGCATGACAATCCGTGGTTGGGGGTTGAATATTTAGGATGGTGCCCACAGCTCGTTATAACTTAAATAAGCCATGAAGAGCTGCAGCATGTTGTACAAATAGCCCCAGTGTTTAGGATGGCACTGTTACTTGGAAGTAAAAACAATCCATCCCTGTGTCAGTTAAGACTGATGCATGTATTGGGGCATATGCTTTTGTATGGCCCATCCCAGTTGCTTGGGTGCATGAAGTGTTATCTTTAGTTGGCAGGTATATTACACATGGGTACAGGGGAAAAATAAGACTACAAACAGTGGGACCACGATAGTATGAAATGTGAAGGGAGGCAGTACTTATGTCCCAAATTTTGTAGAACCAAATTTATATTGGGCACTTGAAAATAGCTGCTCTCTTGGTTGCCTGACTCTTACAGCTTACCAGGCAAAGGTAGATAAGTATATCAACAGCTAGACAAATTGTGGAGGGCCAGGAGAGAGCAGGACTGTGAGCCAGAAGCAGCGCTGGATCCCGCACTCTTCTGTTACTACCATTAGGAGCCTGTAGGAAGCCATTAGTGCATGGGTGTAGACTCTATGGCCATCCAGTTGTTGTTGAACTTCTAACTGCTAACGGCCCTGATCAATCATTGATCGTAGTGGCTGAGGCAGAGTCAAACATCACCTGGAGGGCCACCGGGTCCCCACCCCTGCCTTAGAGCCTGCTCTCACAGCTTCCCTGCTGCTCTTCAGCTGTTCAAAGCCAGGTGCTAGGACTCAGCGGTTCCTTTCTCCTTCTGACCATAGCACATGAGAAATCTAAAATGACCACCAGGGAACACATGATCTCTCTTCAGCAGTTCCATGTGAGAGAACATATGGGACTGCTGAAGAGTCTCATATGTTGTAAACTGCCCAGAGAGCTCTGGCTATTGGGCGGTATAGAAATGAATTTAAATGCCTTTGAAAATGGTCTGGAAACTTCAGCTGGTACAAAACAGAGCAGCCAGACTGTTAACAGGACTGGCCAATGAGACTACATTACTCAAGTCCATTTCCAGCTTCACTGGCTGCTGGTCCAGATCCGGGCCCAATTCAAAGTGCAGTTATTAACATTCAAAGCCCTAAATAGCTTGGGGCCAGGTTATCTGAAGCAACGCCGCCTCCCATATGTACCTGCCCGGACCCTAAGATTATCCTTGGGGGTCCTTCTCCGTGAGACCCTACCAAAGGAAGTGAGACAGGTGGCTACTAGGAGGAGGGCCTTCTCTGTTATAACGCCCCGGCTGTGGAATAAGCTCCCCAGAGAGGTTCGTCTGGCATCTACATTATACTCTTTTAGACGCCAGGTGAAGACCTTTTTATTTTCACAGTGTTTTAACAGTTCTTCAGTTTGATTTTTAACCTTGCTGTTTAAATTTGTATTTTAAATCCCTTTCAATTTCTGCATGGCTGCTCGGTTTTTATCCTGGTTGTGCTTTTATACTGTATTTTAAATTATGTTTTTATACCGTCGTTGTTTTATGTTTTGAATGGTTTTATGGTTTTAATTTTTGTAAATTGCTCAGAGAGCTTTTGCTATTGGGCGGTATAGAAATGCAGTAAATAAATAAATAAACTTCACTGTCAGAAGGTATGATGTTGAGTCTATCCCATGACCTCCTGGACTCTTCCATCCCCACCCCCACACACCTGAGAATAACTAGTCTGTATTTGCAGACAGTGACTTCACCATTCCACCCCCTTCCAACTTTTAAACATCTTGCTTGAAGAAGAAAATTGGGAATCTTGAAAGCTTGCACAATATTTGTGTGTGAACTTTTGGTTGGTCTAATAAAAGTATTTCAGCAACACGGATGTTGGCATTTTTCTTTAGTTAACAGGGCTTGTTTTTTTTTAAGTATCGGAGCCATTGGAATGTTCATGAAACGTTCTGTATCTTCTAGGTTGCTGAAACAGGGGAATGCTCTTTGTAATCACTTGAAGCTGGAACCTCTGCAGGCAATAGCTGTAGATGTTTTAAACAATGTATCCTGCATTTCCTTAAGAATGCAATCCTATGCATGTCTAGACATAAAAAAATCCTACTAGCTGGGGAATTCTGGCAGTTGTAGGACATTTTCTGTCTAAACATGCATAGGATTACACCCTTAGTTCCTTTTTCTGACTTATTCTCAATTCTAGTGTAAGATGGCAAATCAGCATGTGCTTTAAATCTCAATTGTCTTTGTTTGACTCTATATTTGCCGTAGTTGATTATCCAATGCTAGCTTTGAATGTAAAAATACATGATGGCTTTTAGGGAGTGGTTCAGAAACTTGTTCTTAATTCTTCAGCAGTTAAAGCAGGAAGTATTCTCTTGAGTTATCTGGCCAAATCATAAGGCAGGATACAAGTACCTAAAGCCTTTTCAGTATTACTTGTCCAGTTTTACTTGAAAACTTCAAAGAGTGGAGATATCACAGTTCTTCAGATGGTTTGCTCCAATGTCAAACTTGTCTTGTCTTGTGCAGGTCATTCTATTTATATTTATGCTATGAAAAATTTCAATTGTTGCCTGAGGATGTAGACAGAGTGAGTTTAGATGCTTATTTATTTATTTATTTATGCCCACCTACTCACTGAATCCATGTCCATCCTGGCTTCTTTACAGCTAGCCAGGAGAAATTAGTCCCTCTGGTGATAGCAGTCCAAATCTTTCCTTATGTGAGGGAAGGCTGCCAGCTCTCTTAAAATATGTAATGGTGCAACTCCTATTGCAAATGCCATTACTTGCCCCAGCAGAAATGAATTATCTGGGAAATTGTTGACCAGTTTCTGACTTAACATTCTTGGGCAGAACTGTCAAGTGTATAGGTTCTGGATTGACACCAAACATTCCTGGTTGAAACAGATTCTCTGGATTGATTTTAGTCTTGCAGTAGAGGAGGTGAAAGATCCAAATTTGCTTTCCTTGCATGATGATTGGTATTAGCAGTATTTGATGGAATTAACTGTAACATGTTGGTTAATGTTCATTTATTTATTTACATTTATATTACCTGTAAAAAGGCATCAAGGCAGTGTACAACAATTTAAAACAATAAAACTTTACAACAATAAAAATATTTAAATCATTATTTTAAAAACCTACATATTTTAAAACACTTAATTGAAAACATGTGTCTTTACACTCTTTCTAAAGTCCAAGAGACTGGTGGAGGGGGGCAATCATAGCTCTTGAGAGAACATATTCCATAATTTGGGGACAACACAGGAGAAAACTCTTTAACAGGTGCCTGACAAATGCTCCTCTGTAGGTAATGCAACCCTCAGCAGGCTTCTTCTGCAGATCTTAATACATGGGCAGGTTCATAGTGAGATAGATGGCCAGGCCATTAGCAGCTTAGGGCTTTAAATGTTAAGACTAACTTCTTGAGTTGTGCCTGGAAAGCAATTGTCAACCAGTGCAGGTCTTTCAGCACAGATGTAACATGGTTCCAATACTGTGCATCAATTAGCAGGCTAGCTGCCACATTGTGCACATTCTGGACGCTCTTCAGGGGTACCCCTTGTGGAGTGCATTGCAATAGTCAAAATGTTGGCTATCTGTTTGAAGTGAGTAGTCATGATGACATTAACATCTATTTTTCATTTACTTTGGTTCTGGAAATAGCTGTCCCAGTCTTGTACTTGATTAAATCTTACAGGTGTTCTGGACTGGAAGAGACTCAAAACATAAGGCATAATCCTGATAATATTGAAGTAATGTTTTCAGGAAGCTTATGTACTATATGCTTGTACGTGGCTTCAGAGTACTTCCTGACCTAGTTTTGTTCTGGAAGAGCAAGTGGTAATAATAGCCAGGAATGCTTTCATCTGTTATATCTGATAGGGTGGTCATGCCTCTTCCTGGAGTGCATATACTTTATGACTGTCATGAATTAGTAATTCCATGGATGGACAACTTTTAGTGTGTGGAGCATGTTGTTACCCTTGAAGACTGTTCTGAAGCTCCTGCTAGTGCCAAACATGACTGCTTGTATTGTGATGAGGGTCAGCCACTAAGAACTTATGAACCCCCAATCAAGATTTATTGTGTTGAGCAAACCTGGTTAGATGGGGTATTTGAGAGTTAAACAACCCTAGAACAGACAATGGATTATGCAAGGCTTGTTTAACCCTCAAATAACCCCTGTCAGCTGGGTTCACACGACACGACAACTCCTTTGCTGAGGGAACTGCATTGGTTGCCTATTCACTACTGGACCAGGTTTAAAGTTCTGGTACTAATGTACAAAGCCTTAAACAACTTGGGACCAGGATACCTTCTCCCATACCAACCTGCCCGATCACTGAGGGCATGTTCCTGGTGATTCCACCTTGACCTGTGGCCCGTTTAGAGTCCACCAGGAGAAGAGTCTTCAGTGCAGTGGCCCCTTTTCTTTAATCATTTTAGTATTTTATTTCTTCTCTTCACTCCAGAATCTATTTTAGATATGGAGCAGTATATAAATATTGTTAATAAATAAATAAAAATAATGGTGGCAAGCGCACGCCACAGCTCATTGAGGGTAAGTTCACCTTTGATGGGCTCTCATGTTGAGCAAACCAGGACTCTATCTTTATTGTTCAAATGCCAGTGATGTGGGGCAAAAAAAATTCCACGGAGAATTTTTCTAATGCTTTATTTTGCTGTGGATTTTTTTGGTCCATTTTAGAGGTTCATTAATAACAAGGAATTAAACAGTTTCATTCAGGTGATTATCTCTAGCAAGTATGTGAGAGAAAACATATATCTCATTGATATACATGTATGTCTTAGTCTGGAATAGAACTAATAGGAAGTGAAAATGCAACTAAAAGTCTCCCAGCAACTTCAGTGAAAGAAAATCAAACTTTGATGAAATTAATGAGTGGTTGTGAGCACATCATGTAGTTTTTTGGATTGCTAAAATTGATTAGTGTGTCAACTGTTTTCAGTAGCTTTTCCCCCTACATTTAAAGATGTAAGGGAAATACATGCTATTGACATACATTTTTAGAAGTATTCCTTAACAAATTCTACATAATATATTTAAATCACTTTGAATTTTCCCCTCAAATATTTCAGGTCAAATATTTGTGGTGTGTTGAGATAAGAATTGGGATAAAAAACGAACACAGGGTGCTTTTCTTTAGTTTTCTTTATTTAAATGTAAAATAAATATGCCAAATTCAGTCTATTTCTAGGGCATCAGAAAATTTTAGCAAATTAGCCTAATTTTCATAGAAAATTTTCATAAAAAAACATTTTTGGAAAATGTTTCAGTTCAAAATTTTCTAGAAAACAGACATCACTATCAAATGTACTGAACTCCAGTTAGCTTCAGGCCCATTTATAGGTGCATTTGTAAAGCCCAATGACCTAGGCCAAATTTATTTTCTTTTATAGAGCATCTCACTTGTTTTGATCCATTTGTCACATCTTATGAATGTGGTAGTATATGCCAGGGCTACAAGCATAATGTTTTTCGTCAGTGAATATTGGTTGTGAAATTCCCTTCCTGTCTAAACGCAACCGTAATGAGCTTTTGGAGGCAGGTATAAAATTATTTTGTTCAGGCTGGTATTTGGGTATGGTAGCATACTTTTGGGAAGTGCTATAAAAGACTGGTGGGGATATGTCACCCTCCAAATGTTTTGTACTACAACTCCCAGCATTCGTGACCATTGGCTATACTGGCTGGGGCTAATTAGAGATGAAGTACAAAACATCTGGAGGGCACCAGTTTGGGAGAGTTAGTTTTGCATGCTTCACCTTTTGAAATCCCCCTTTCCAGTTTTCCCATCGTAAGTTCTATTTCGATTTGCTTTGTTCATAATGATTGATACTAGGACGCCTCTAGGGTGCACGTATTCTTGTTGTGCACGGTGCTGTAAATCAGGTGCAAAGGTGATTGAGAAGGCTGCACCTTAATCCAGAGTGCAAGTGTTCCTGCTGTGCTTTCTAGGATCCTTTGTCAGTGTACAGCAATCCAATCACTCTTCATATTTGCTTCAGTTTTAGTTTGCTCTGACTTCACTATTGATCCAGTAGCTGCATTCACACATCATGGGAAGTATGAATCTTGACATTAAACCATGATACAGATGAACAGCATACTAGTACACACAACCCATTTGTTCCTGCTTCGTGGAAACAGGTAAACAAACCAGGAAACTGCAATGAAGCATAGCTTCCTAGTATGCCTGAATCTGGGACTATGGTTGATTGTTCTCAAACAAGCTGGTATTCACAATTTCAAATCCTCTTTTAAAGTTCGTTTCCAATCCCGGCTTGTTTGGGAGTAATTAGTTATCCTGGCTTGTTTGAGAGCAGTTAGGTTCAGTCATAATGGGAAACTTTGCTTAACTGTGGCTTCGTGGTTTGTTTACATGCTTGCATGAACAGATGAGCAAAACAGGAGGGAGCAGGCCGTGTGCATCAGCACACTGCTTGTGCGCATACTGGTTTAATAAGCTTTAATTCAAGGCTTGCTGTAATTGCAAATACGTCCATTACTACTTGCCTGAGAGTTCCAACTTAGACGCTGCTTGCAGTTTTCAGCATAGCTCTATATACAGAGGAGACATTTCTTAAGCAGTTTCCAATGCTTCTTGGGTATTAGTTTCCATCAGTAAAACCTCTAAAATAAATCCCAAAATGGAATTTCCTTTGATACTGAGCTTTCCAGTCAGCTAGGTTCTTTATTAAATGCCTATGTTATTATCAGTATATTTGAGGGCTCTAAATAACTTTCTTCAGTTTGTTAAATACTGTCTAACACATTTTTAAAAATCCACTTGACTTTATAATACGCTAGCCCTAATTACTTCTTTTTTCATGGTTCATCTCTGAAGCATTTATAAAATATTTATCTTAATTTATTTTTAATGGAGAACTTAAAAGGACTTTCAAATGTTCTTGATGGGACTAATAATTCAATTGTTTTTCTTTAGTATCTGACATTGAAGGTGGTGATGGATTGCAGCTTAGAAAAGAACATGCGCTCAAGGTTTTTGCTTATATCAATTCTTGGACTCAAAGGTAAATTCAGTTTTTGAAGTCCTCACAATTTATGATGTATCTGTGTAGGTGCATGCTCACATATGAGTACCTTGTTTGGTAAAATATGTAGTAAGCATAGTAAAGATTGTGGCATGAAGATAAGCTAACTCTGGTATTTAAGACAATATGGTAAGAAGTGTATACAAGTACAATCCAAATTGGGGAACGGAACATCTGATTGTGCCATTCTAAAAAAATAAAGGCTTCTTTTATATGGAAATTGAGGCAAGTCCCTGTACTTACGATTTTTATATATAATTTTAAAAGTTAATTATTAATCTTATCAATTTGAAAAACAGCTTTTGCTGGAATTGTCAAAGTGGAAAACCAGATCACAGCTAGGAAGTTTCAGTTTTGAATAATTATACTTGTTGTTTGTAATGACTGCATGCAGTATGCTATATTTGAACCGAAAGGACTATGATTGGTAAGAAAGCTCTTGCATTCTGATTACACAGTGACCTCTGGATTTGTGGAACCCTCTACTTGTATAGGAGAAGCAGATGCTTCTGTTCACTGATGTCTAATAAATCTCTTGGTATGTGAGATTTTCTGTAGCTGCTGAGCTGGGCTCACTTTGCTAATAAAGTCTTTCATGATGAATACTATAAGATTGGCTGGATTAGGTCCTTTTAGGGCGATGTTTCCATTGCTCTTGTGTATCTTGAAAGAAATGGATTTAATCACCAGTAGCCATAAAGCTCAAGCAGTCACTTCATCTTCACTGTGAATTTCTGAAATTTTTGCTACCATTCATTCGGTACATTTTAAATACAAAGCCTACTTGTGTGCTTTTAGTTGAATGCAGTTATTTACTTAGATGCACAAAGATGGTTGCTAATAGCAACCACAAATGCAATGCTGCTATCTGCCTATTTCCTAGATATCCAACATAAAGTGATTTTCCCTTTCTCCCAAATTTTCTGTGCATCACAGAAAACTTTGCATTAGGTACAAGAGATGAGCCCCACCTCCTCAGAGTCCTCTGGCATATGCTGAGTATTCAGAGGAGGAGTGGGGTTAGTTTCTCATTTCATGCTAGGCATTGGATAAAGTCAGAAGAGGCATGAATGTCTCTTCTGTTTTCAATGTTCCCCGACACCATGTGTGAAGTGCTTTGAGTTGGTCGTTACAGCATTATAATATATATATATATATATATATATATATATATATATTGGTAGTTTCCAATTTGTCTGCGTGCTAATAAAATTACATCCTTTAGCAGCATTGATTCTTTTTCCCCATTGCAGCTTCATGCTCCTCCCCAAAATCTGCTCTGGAAAGTTGGGGAACCCATGATTAACCCATGGTTTGTTGCCTTACTCAAGGTTTGTTTGAGTAGGGCACCAAACAGTTGATCGAACAAACCAGGGTTTGCTTTCTCAATCCCTGGGATGTTTATTGACCTCCTCCTTTTCCCACTCTCTCTCCCTGTATCCTAAATGCCTTTGCGGCATTGTAATATTGGCATGTAGAGCCGCTGGTGTTCTTTTTTAACCACTCTTGCCCGCCATCTCTGTAGCCTAGCAAAACAACCCATGAGCAACCCACATTTCTGGATTCACACATCACAACAACACATGACTTAAACATCTCAGAGTTCATAGGCCAACAAAAAATCATGGATTCTCTTTCTGGGTTGTTTGTGGTTAACAAACCATAGTTTGTTAGCACAGCTGGGTTCACATAACATGACAAACAAAAATTCCGCAAGTCAAGGGCTAGCATTACATGTGAACCCATCCAATCTGTATTGAAATAGAATTCTCAAAAATCTGCCCTGGAATACTACTATAGGTAGAACACACTTACCTGCGAGTAAGACTCATCAAACTCAGTGGGGCTCACTTATGAGCAAACATGCATAGGATTGCACTCTTGCAAGCATAAATGCTCTACTGGTTTGTGTATTTTTAAGAGAATAACTTTTCTACTTATTTACTTGTTAAAATACCTTTTCAACAGGCAATGTCTGTGCTGCTTCAAGGAGTACAAGCATTTGGAGATCTTCAACCAAGTTGTGTGCGCACTTATAAATTTAGTGATTGCCCAAGTTCAAGCTCTTCGGGACCAGCTGTGTAAACATTGCACTATTAACCTAGACTCCGCATGGCAAGATGAGAATAATCCATCTGATGAGCCACTGAATGTAGAAAAAGAATCTCATGGAGAAGAAGAAAATGGGGAAAGACACAAATCCATAGAAAAAAAGTTAGACTCGGGAAGAACTTGTATCCTGACAGAGGAAGAATCCACAAAGGGCACTGATACCTTTAGCATATGGAGCACTGAAGAGAAAGAAAAACTTTTGCTTTGTGTAGCAAAAATCTTTCAGATCCAGTTTCCTCTCTATACTGCTTACAAGCATAATACACATCCTACAATAGAGGTACATGTTATCCTAATTGACAAATGTATTCTTTTTTATATATATATTGAGAAATGAAAGTAAGCATGAGTTTTGATTCCTGAATGCTATTAAATCTGGCAATAAATATTCACATTGAGTTGAATAACCTTCATGTGAAGTGTATTTCAGTGTCTGGGGCTTTCTTTTCTGTGGTGCATCCTAACCAGAGATATGCAACAGGGTCCACATTGGAAACACAACATGAATTGAAGGACTACCATTGAGCTATATAGTAATACCTACATACACAGTAACTTAATTTTGTGAACATGATCACTAGTTGGAGAATATTAACTTTTTTCAGCACAGTTCTGATGGTAGATTACAAAGTGAGAGTGACCCACTTCACACATCACAGAAGCAAATTCTAGGTTATTTAATCCATGATTTGTGGGATGCCTGCTGCACATGAGCCTCTTCACTGTCTGCAGACAACCTTTGGCCGGCCTAATCAGAGGTTGTGAGTCTGACATGTGAACTCGGACCCTGCAATTAACCCACTGTTTGTGGTTAACCAAGGATTTCTCGCCGTGATGTGTAATTGGCCCAGTGATCAACAAGTTAATGAAATGCGAGGCCATCATGTAGTCAGTTTCTCTGTCCTAAATTCACATCAATAGCAGCCACCGTGTGATGGCCCGAAGTTACACACTGAGTTCAGTTTCACGATAGGTGGGAAACTTAAAAAAGGGATGCTGATCCTTGTAAAAAAAAAGTAATATCTAGACCAGCTCTCGGCTTTACTGTTGAAATGTAATAATTGTGAATATTAATGTACATCTTTTATCATAGAGATAAATGTAGGATGATCTAATCTGGGGCTGGGGTAGGCTTTCTGGGATCACCTGATTCCTAGGGCCAGAAGGTGGTTCAGGGAGTAGGGAAATTGTGCTTGACCTGCTGGGCTCTTAGTACAAGCCCCAAGCTGGCTGCCAAGTAATTAGAGACAATTCAATAGTTAATGCCAAATTCAGGCTACATAAGACTAGTTGCTAGCAAAGATGGCTATTTTAATTTGCAGAGGCTAAAACCCTTACTTGGTTCATTATTAGACTTCCTAGTTTCTCATCTTTTGCTATTTTGCCAACGCTAAATATTTTGTAAATCCTTGAATGCTGTCTTCAAGGAGGTAGCTGGGCTTTTATTCAACTGTCTTGCTTCATGATGTTTACAGTCTGATCCAATATATTGGCTGTAATCAGACATCACGTTAAATGACAGCTTAGCAAGACAAACCTAGGACACCCCCCCTCACATGCTCTCCCCTCTCCTCCTGTGTGGCCATGAGAGACTTCAGAATCTTGTGCTTTTGATAAATCACAGCTTGTTGTGTCATATAAAAACCTGGGACTGTGGCTAATTTAATTTAAACAAGACAGCTCTGTAATCCATGGCCTAAAGCTGGCTTGTTTGAAATAGCCATAGTTAAGATTAACTATGACCCTGTTTAGATGATATGTTAAGCTATGGTGGTTGAGCATTTTGAGCTAAATATTATGACTTAGCATGTAGTGTGAACCATGCCTTAGTGTGAGTGTAAACCATTCCTAACCATGGTGGCTACATAACTTAAACAGGCCCAATATTTAACTGGGTTTGTACGACGCTGCAAGGTGTGGTTAATCAAAGTTGGAGAGGAGGGGTGCCCAGTGGAGAGTTTAGCCTCATCCGCGTCTTGCTAAACCATAGTTAGTGTGACATCTGAACCCAGCTTTTGTTTTACCTCTGCAAGAACAGCCTGAAAACTGCTGCTGCAGCCAAAGCAAGTGTTGTTTCAGAAAAGCAGGGCAGAAAGCAGCTTGCAAGGCAATATAACTTTTCCTGCTTTCCCTCATTACTGTACCGATGAGTGTGGATTTTGATAAGTCTACATTTTGCCCAGTGAGCCCTATGCAGTGCTATGTAATAAGGCTGGTAGATTATTTCATGTCAGAGAAACATAGTTGACCTTGTATGACACAGATGTGCTATGCCTGGGATTGGCTTGCGTCATGACTCAAGTGTGCGAAAGGATGAACATGCCCCTCATGGTGTTAACTCGACCCCTTATGTTCAGTGTATTTAATTAATTACATGTATACTGTTTGATATCCCAAGATCTCTAAGCGGTTAACATGGAACATACTTACAATACAATATAAAATAAGGTGAAATAATCATACATTAAAAAAAATTGCACAAAGAACAGTAGAACAGTGTGGTGTAATTAGTCAGGGAAAGCCTAAGTAAACAGATAAGTCTTCAAGAAACGTTTAAAGCTCACTGCAGTTTCAGCCTCTTGAATCACATGTGGGAGAGCTCATTGACTCATTGGACTGAAATGTTCTATGTACCAGGGAAATTACTTTTCTTGATGGCCAAGGTTGCATAGAGTTTGGTATAGGACAAAATAATTAAATAAAACAGTATCTCTTTTATGACTAATTTCTATGTGCAAGTGTGCCTTTTTGAAAGTGCAAATTCAGTAGCTTTAGAGCAAACATGTACATTGTTGGAAGCTCATGACTGCCATTGTAAATGTGACGTGTTTAAAATATATGTAGAGAGTGCTGGTCTTTTTCTTAGGTATTAGTTGCATTCATACTCTAAATAATAGTTTATTTGTTTGTTTTTAAACAGGATATTTCTGCACAAGAAAGCAATATATTAGGGGCATTCTGTGATATGAATGTAAGTTTTCTTGGTTTCTATATATAAGATGCATATAACTAATATATTATAGCTCATGAAATGGGTTTGTGGTAGTCCAAAATACACTATGAAGCAAAGCTGTCTTCGAACATAGGAAGCTGCCTTATACTTATTCGGATCATTGCTCCATCTATCTCAGTATTGTCTACATTGATTGGCAGCGGTGCTCTAGGGTTTTAGGCAGGAGTATTTTCCTAACCCTACCTGAAGATGTCAGGGATTGAACCTGGAGCCTTCTGCATCCAAAAACATCTATCCTACAATTGAGCTATGATATTAATGTACTATCTAAGTAAATTACATTATTTGTACCTTGCTTTTCCTTGTGCTGTATCTGGGATTTTCCTACCACTTTAACCCTGGGCACCAAAGATCAGTGCAGTTAGAAATCTTACAGTGGTCTTTGAGTGTCTTGAGACAGGGAGTTCCATACTTAGCCTCATGTTGCAAACACCTCTGTATTTGCCCTTGCTCTTTGGACTTTGTGTACAAATAAAAATATTTAGCCATGCTCCTTTAATTCTGGTCATTCCAACAGGATATAGAGATAGCTTTAGAACAATATGAATGGTGGCTCTTCAAACTTCCCAATCCAACACTATTAACATTAAACCATAGTGGGTAGCTTTAAAATCACTTCACTGGCTGCCAATTACTTTCTGGGTGAAGTACAAAGTGTTGGCCATCACCTTTAAAGCCCTACATGGTTTGGGTCCAGGTTACCTGCGGGATTGCCTTCTCCCATACAATCTGCCCCGCACACTCAGGTCCTCTGGGAAGAATTTGCTACAATCAAACCAAAACTAGGCTGACAACTGTTACCCAGAGGACCTTCTCTTCTGCTGCTCCCAGACTGTGGAATGGCCTGCTGGAGGAGATTTGTCAACTTAATAGTCTCTTTGACTTTAAGAAAGCCATAAAGACCGATCTCTTCCGGCAGGCCTACCCAGTTGAATTTTAAGAGTTTTATTGGTATTTTAATAGTGTATTAGTTTCATGTGCTTTCAATCAGTTTTATGTATTTTATATTTGATGTTGTTCCCCGCCTCGATCCAGAGGGAGAGGCGGGTAAGAAATAAATCATTATTATTATTATTATTATTATTATTATTATTAGGTCCTTTCCCACTCATCTTGAGAGGCTGGTACAATCCTATATAAAATACCCCATATTGGAATCACAGACCTCCACACCTTGTGAACACCACGCTAGATGCCCCTCATCAGCCATGTATTGTGGTGTGCCTGCAAGATGCTGGGCAACCTTGTTTTTGCAGACATGGGCAGGCAGCAAAAACAGGAAATACAAACTTGTAGAGAGACTCTGCACAATGAAAGATTTGGATTATGTTTTCCAAATCCCACCATGGGCCAGCCTGATGTCTCTGTGTCGACATTCTAGGTATACAGTGTCAGATTTGGCATCTAATGTGTGGATCTCAGGTGGGCTGGGGGTAGGCAGGCACAGTCCCATTCTTCCATTGTAAATCAGCTCTACTCACATCTGTGAAGAACAGTGGGCTTCTGTGCATTGCTTGGGGATTGCATTCACCTTGATGTGTTACAGCTTGGACAAGCCTGTAGTACTTGGGTCATAAGGCAGAACAGGATTTCAGTAATGAATAATAGTAAATGTATGTGATCATGCAGACTGCTTAGCTTCTGCTGGGCCTTCAGAGCAATACAGCCTGATGACCCAGGGGTGTAAGTCTGGAGATATGCATTTGATGTAAAACTCAGTCTTTCAAGTGGCTTCAGGCAGATTGTACCAATATGTACCAAGACCTTTATAGGTCAAAACGCTTTGAATTCTGCCTGGAATTCAAAATGAAGTTGATGCAGATCCTAAAATACCAGTGTAAATGACCATACAGAGAGTGTTTCAGAAAAAACTATAGGAAGCATAACACAAGCTTGGGTGGGGAAAAGGTCTATGTGGATGTTTTTTAAATTTTTTAGTGTGTTCTTATTTCCATAGGATGTAGAAGTACCATTGCACTTGCTTCGCTATGTTTGCTTATTTTGTGGAAAAAATGGCCTTTCCCTCATGAAGGACTGTTTTGAATATGGAACCCCTGAAACGTTGCCATTTCTCATAGCACATGCATTTATCACTGTGGTCTCTAATGTAAGTATACCTCCATGTTTCTCTCATTTCTTTAATTATGGATGTAATCAATGTAGCCTGAAACCTTGTCATGGCAAGAGGCTTTCTTGTGTTAACGTGAGTTCCCATCCCAGCAGCCACAGTCTCGAGGGACAGCCTTGGGTAATCATAAATCCTCAATTCTTATAATAACTAACTTCACTTTGTAGTTACGAAATTGTTGCCCTTTAAAACTGGGGATAGGCCTGCTTTTATGCCCGTTGTTGCAACCATTGACTAAAACTCCAGATGAAGAAAAACATGGATTGGCTGTTTGCAATATCATGTTTGTTCCATTTTCCATCACTGTTCAAACATTTTTTTTATTCTTGCTTTCAGGATATGTATCATTATAGGTGAAATTTGTTTGTTTGGCACAAGTTCCCATTTTCTCTCAAATGTTTCCAGAATGGCCAGTAGTTTTTAAAAAATGCATTGCAATTGCATTTTCTGTCCAGAACAGGCTCATAAAATTGCAGGCTGATGACAGTAGTCCTTTAAAAACCAAATGGAAAATATTTGCCCAAAGTTAGGATCAAGTCATTTTCGCCCTTTAAATATTGAGCCAAATTCTTCAAGGCCCTATGCTCCAAAGTAATTTGCAATAAACAGCACCACAATAATGTATTTCTTTTCTACCATGCACAGTAATTTAAAGCATGTCCTGATGCAACGCAAGCAGTGGACTTGTAAATATAAATGAGATTCGGTTACTTCTAATGGAAAACAACTGAGTAAAAGTGAAATAATTTCTGAGTAAATTTTAGGATTTTTATTTGGGTTTAACTTTACTAAGCAGCTACCAATCAACTTATTTAACTCAAGTATGAAAACCCACTTTTTTCATCATAGTGTCAGACTCTTGGGCTGCTAGTTTCCTGTATTGTGTTCCTCTGGCATATATGAAAGCTAATGCAGTGGCAAATGACCACAGGTACTGTAGAATGAGCTATCTCTTCATCTGAAGGATGCTCATTAAAACTTGTTACTGACTTATTGGCACGGATGGTGTTTCCAGTTTGCATTGGCACATGTTTTAACACAAGTGCGAGGCTGTTTCCTTTTACAGGTTCATTGTGTTGCTTGATTTTTGAGAATGGTCTCTTCTAAGTCCAGAACTGAATTAAGATAAAGCAAACACGTGTGACTGAAAAATTCTCCTTAAGCTTTTCCTGGATGGATAGCTTTTCAGATTTGTTCACCATCCTTCAAGGGCGTTGGGCAAAGTCAAGTAAATGGACTCTTTAGTCACAGTGGGAAGGCCTGTTTCATGCTCAGGCAAAAGAGCGATCTAGTGACAGACATAATATAGTAGAGCTTGTGTATAGCGGTGGCCAAATGACTGAGCTGTGAACTAGGAAATACCTGGTTCAACCCTTGCTTCAACCATGACCTAAGCCATGTGTGCCTCTGACTTCCATCTGCATAAAGGGAATTATAAACTTGGCTATCTTGTGGAGTGATTGTCGGGAGGACGGTATGCAGAGCTAGACATTTGGCAGAGCCATTTGGATCTCCAAGCAGCTGCAGAGTGGCATGGGGAACAGCATGGTTCAAAGCAGAGAAGCAGGGCTTCCTGCTTCCCCACCTTCAGCATTCCCCCTGCAAGCCTCCCTCTCGAACTGCTTTTCCATATGATGTGTCAACCATGCATCTGGAACCCCAGCTAAGGGAAGAGCACCTGGGAGAAAGGACTGCAGGGTGAAGCGTTAAACACTTGCTGCCATCAACTTCACATCATGTTCTCCCCTTGCTTTGCAAGTGGTTCAGCAGGAACCATGCTTCTGCCTTGAAATAATGAATATGAAATGCTATAAACATTAAAAACACGATATTAATGCTGAATTTGTGTTGGTTCTGTTTTTGTAGGTTTCCCTTTTTTCTTGTGGTACAGTATGATATTTTTTTTTGTCAGATTCCCGCTTGAATGGCCTTCCTCTCTCTTTCTGTGGGTTAATGGGAAAAGGCACTTAGGACAGCCCTCTCCCACTTGGTGCCCACTTCCACCATTTGCAGCCTGCATGACCAGCCATGGTGACCGTGGATGATAGGAGTTATAGCCCACACATCTCGAGGGCACCAAGTTGGGGAAGGCTGACTTAGGGGGTGGTTTCCCCTCACACAACTCATTTTCTATCCTTCTGGCCTAAGGCATCTTGGCATTCCATTGTCCTTTCCCGGATGAACACGTGTAGAATGTATAAAACCTCTAGGAAGGGACGATCTTCTCCTGTTCAGTAGGTTCTATGACTCATGGTTTGAGTGGCATTTCGATTTATACTGTTCAATTTATGTATTTGTTATATAGATCAGAATATGGCTGCACATCCCTGCTGTTATGCAACACATTATACCATTTAGGACCTATGTTATCAGGTATGTTTTGCAGATACTTTCCATTCCTGGGTTTTCTTTATCAATGTCTTGTCAATTTGAAATTATTCAGATGGTGTCTGACCTGACAGTCATCAAAGGCTAATAACCAAACAGTATTGCTTGCAGTGATTTGATGATTGACAGGAATACAATCAACGGCATGAATATGAGTCTGGTGCTTAGTTTCTAATCATGGCTTTACATACACTGTAGTACTTCACATTATGTGTCTGTGCTTCTAACTATTTTATCCTATGTATCCTGACGGTGCTCTGCTTTCATTTAAAAGAAAAAGTTCCAGTCTGGATATTTGTACTAAAACAAAAAGGGGGTTGCAGGTGCTTTTTAAAATGTAGTGACGAACAGTGCAGTGAATCAAGTTATTTCTTGTTACATTTCTTAGGAAAAAGTTGGCAGCTGCTGAATGCTGTATCTTGCTATTTTAGACAAAAATAATTGTGCATGTTCATACTTTTCTGCAGTGGAAACCAAAGGGCAAGAGCTGATAAGCAATGTTGGAGAGCAGTGTTATAGAGACATGTTCAGATAACATAGCTGTTCATGTCTCAAGCGTGGTAAATATTGGAAAATAATCTCCTGGCTCCAAGAGCGGCAAAAGATTCAGTGGAAATGTACTGCAAAGCCAAATTGTGGAGAAATTATAATCTCTTTAGTGGCAAATCAAACACAAAAGCTTCTTTGAATTGCTGTGCTGCCTGGAAGCTGTAAAACCCCTGAACAAAATCTCCCATCAGCCCTTCGGATGGGTTTATGAAATAGGAAAAGTTTGTAAAGAATCTAGAATTTATCTAAACCTAGTATTGTATTTGAAAGTCAATGTTGGAGTGAGGAGATTTGAGTTCATACTGGGAGTTCAAACTCCCATTCAGCCAGGAAGCTTGTTGGATGAATTTGGATAATTTAACAGTGCATTTATGAAGACAATATGGGATAGTCGTAGGTATACCTTTTGAGGATAGATGGAATACAAATGTGATAACTAAATTAAAAATAATCAAAAGTTTTGCCAGAAGCCACATACATACATGGTATTACTTCTGATTTAATCAAAATAGTGTTCCCTTATTCTCAGTAGATCTGTTGCCCTACCACTAGGGGAAATACATCTGGTAGTGAGACAACATAGGGCCTATTCTGTGGTGGTGTCCTGGCTCTGGAATGCCTGGCACCAACATTTTGGCACCAGGCTAAGACCTATTGGTTTGCCTGGGCATTTGTTATAATTCAATGAATATGACCGAATCTCTGTTGTGTACTTGTTTCTTTCTGCTGCTTTTTACTGTTTTTATTAAATGCGTTGTATTTTATTGTTTTAATGTTGTTACCCGCCCCAGATGTTTTTGTGTTTTGTTTTAAAATTAAGGGCAGAAGATAATTAGAAATCAACAAATAAATATTTATTTGAAGTTTCTTGTATTTTTTCCATCCTTAGGTATTTATGCAAACTGTCGGACCAGGAGTTAAGACAGAGCGCAGCTCGCAACATGGCAGATTTAATGTGGAGCACAGTTAAAGAGCCATTGGATACTGCCTTGTGTTTTGATAAAGAGAGTCTTGATCTTGCATTTAAGTACTTTATGTCACCAACTTTAACCATGAGATTGGCCGGACTCAGTCAAATAACAGTAAGATTTTTTTAAAAAATAACTAAAATACATATATGCTAAACTATTCTTTCTCTGTTCTTTAATAATAAACTACTCACATATTCAAACTTAAGGGTTGCTCTACACTCGCAGCAGAGTGTGATGGGAAAGAGGTGGGAGAATGGACTGTACAACTTCAGTCTCCCTTACATGAGACTCCCTTACATGAAAAACTCCCTGCAAATAGAAAACTTCTTCTTGATGTGCAGTTTTAGGGAGACATTTTTATATAGGATAGCCTTTAAAAATGTACCTCTATCTGTAAACTGAAAAGATAAGTCTACTCTACCAACTCAGATTTCTTAGCACCTCATTCTGCTACATGTGTAGCTCAAGTCCAGTTGTGCAACACACAATGTCCTTGTAAGCAATTCAACACAATAATATCAGCAGTGGAGGAGGAGACACAAAGACTGGGCTCGCATAACACACTGCGGGCGCCATCTTGAATATTTAACTTCCAATTGTGGAGTGTTGTGTCATGCAAACCTGGCCGGCAGGGATTATGTGAACCCGTGGCCAGTTGAATATTCAGGATGCTGCCTGCAGGCGCTGCGAACAGCCCCATTGTACTACAAATACCTCCTGTGCTCACACAAGAGGTGTTCTGGGGAAACCCTTATAATTCATGCAGCTGGAATTTAAAATGCAAATAATCTTGATACATTTCATTTTACAAACACAGCACAATTTCAGCTGTAGAGGTTGGATTTCAAAATAGCCTTGTTTATTTTTAACTGTGCTGTAAAGGAATAATGCTATTTTCAAGTTCTTTGATAAGTGTTTGGATGGCCAAAGTATTTGGCACAAGCATCGGTAGTTTATGGTTTTGTCTGGATAGAAGCAGAAGAACCTGCTGTAATATAATAATAATAATAATAATAATAATAATAATAACGATTTATTTCTTACCCGCCTCTCCGTCTAGATCGAGGCGGGGAACAACAACATGATAAAATACATAAAACTAATTAAAACATGACAAATATTATTAAAACTGCATTAAAACATCCTAAAACATCCTAAAAACAGTCTATAGTCAGGCCTGCACTCCTTTGCCTCTCCTGCACTGCATTGCTTTATAGTTCAGTAGCCTGAAAGCACAACCACATCAAGGCATGTGTACCATACTGCACATTAGAGTGACACAGTCTCAGATTGTGGGCATGACGGGTGGAGACGCTTCTCAAAGAAGTTGACCACCATTCACATCACTGTGTTTACAGTTCATAAACAATTGCCTTTTACCCTCACTAGAAGCAGAGTTTTTCTGGTACTTTCTCGCTCAAACAAATACCTTAATTTAATCCTAACGGTGTTCCGTAGCTGGTGATGGCTTATTTGAGGAAACTAAATCAAAAGTAACTGCTGCCTCCTGATCTGCTAACTGTGCTGTCCGTGGGTTACTTGGGATGCCTATAAATTCCATCAATAGAAAAGGAAAGGCTGGTATTCTTTCCCTTCATCTTTCCCTCATTGGTGGTGTGCTCAGTTCCAGAGTAGGAAACAGGAGAAGGAAAATTCCATCTGGCAAGTGCCAGCATTGGCATATGGTGCCAGTGATAAATGGAGGCACTGGTTTTGGATGGCTGGTTTGGAACACGCCCTGGTGTCCCAACACTATTTTGGCACCTGGGAATTTGAAATATTTTTTTTTCTAGGCTATGTATAGGCATGGATACCAGCAGTGGCAGGCCTGACGTCAGCACCCAGCATGGTTGGGAAAGTGTCAGGGCCCATGGGTCTGATGTCTTGCCTGCTACTTCCCGCCGCTCCCCCCCCCCCCCCCCCGGCGGTGGTGGTGCAGCTAACTTCCACCTCTTTTGGGTTGGCCGGCCTGCTCAGCAGAAACGCTGTAATCATCTGGGTGGGAGCTGGCTTACGCACCACAATACAGTGCTTGAGGCATAAATACGTCCACCTGACTCCAACTCAAGTGATTACAGTACTACTGCCAGGTATCTCAGTCAGGTCTGAGGAGGAGTATGGCGGTGAGGGTTGGAGCATGGCTGCCGCCCAGGTAAACTAAGTACTGGAGAGGAATAGCAGGGTCAGTCAGCGCTGTGGGGTGGAGGGCCATGGGGAGCATATGCCAAAACCCACTCGAATCTGCTGCTAGCCCTGAGCAGTGGTGTAGCCCACATTGCCTCTAGCAAAGGCAACTCTGTGTGCATACTTTTATTTGACTCTCTAAAAACACAGACGCTCTGAGTGTAGTAATTTTTGTTTAGGGTGTCAACCTTGTTTTGGGAGAATTCTTCCTTTTGAAAACCCAAGTCGAACAACAAAACATTCAAAGAATGTGATTCTGACATTAAATAGGGAATAGCTGTGGCCTGGCGTCATTCCTCAATAATAATATTTCCGAAGCTTTTGAGACCACAGGTGAAAAACTGTTGCAGTTAGGTACATTGTTCAATATTTGTTCATAAGTAGCTGTCTCTGTTTCTAGATTTCTCTTAGAGGGGACATTATGAATTACACAAGGTTATTTGGAACAAGTAATATCAGAACCACAATTTATTTATTTTTAGAATTGCAATGTTCATGATTTTTCTCCCGCTATATTGTTAGTACATGAGTCGGCTTTCCATTATGATGATCCAGTTAGTGCACCCTCAAAACACAAAAGCTAAACATCCCTTTGATCGCAGCATCTAATTACATTTGCCATCTAGTCTTCACTAGAAAAATTAATTGAGGAGGGGATGGATATGACCTTGCAAAGTTTCTCAACCATAGAACATTCTTGCGTATAGTAAAAACGGCCATCTCCCATGCCATTTTCTTCCACATCTGAACTTCTTCTTTGCATCCTATATCTTCTACTTTCCTGCCACCCCCAATCTACCACTGCTGTGTACCAAATACTCCCCCCTCCTCATTGCAGTCCCTGAGCTAGAAGCACAGCAAAACTATTTTGAATGCTTTTCTGGGAAATTTGCATGTTGCCTCTTGTGCCCCAAACATGAGATCCAGATATGCTGGAGAACAGAACGTTTAAGCTCCAAAAGACATTATTTTGCGTTATACACCTCTTCTGAGTGGAGTCCGCAAAAGAAGGAGTTTTTTCTTTTCTGTTTTTTCCCTTTCCCCTTCCCTTCTCTTTTGGCCTGCCGGATAGAAAGACCGTAATGTATCGATACCCAAAAGATGGGACTTGAAATATCTTCTGTCTCTTCCAGTTACACTCTCTTGACTTTCCTGAGATAAGTGTATGTTACAGGCTGGAGATGGTGGGGAATGATTCCCTTCATCCCAAGCAATCATTACATTTTTCATTTTGGAATAATCATTGCCTTTTATTTGCTAATACTAGGTCATAAATGCAAAACCTTCCATATTGTCGATGATATACAGGTATTAAATTGAAGTAATAGTGGTAGTTTCAATTATTATTCTATTTGGAAGGAATTGCTTTGAATAAAATTTTCTAGTATTTCAAACTAGAAATGAGTAGAAAAGTGGAATTTTGCCATGGAATTTGGTTACTTTGTTAAGAATCATAGGTTTCTGCTTGGCTTGTCTGATCCCATTCTCTGTGCTCTGCCATATTATGTTTAAAGGGGCTCAGATGTCTTTGCTCATGAACACTTTGGATACAGTCACGCTGCATCGTGAATTTTGAAATCCACAGACTACAAATCTCCTGATGCAATGCAACTGTGAAATATGATCCTTTGATTTTATATATGCATATGCAAAACATTGGCATCGTGTATAATATACGGTTCCAAATATACCTTTGCACTTGTATACACCAGTCATAGTTGTATTGCATCATAGACTTTGTAGTCTTCTAGTTGCTACATTTATTATTAGTAGGACTTGGGTAAGTATGACAGTACAAGAACTTTTGCTTAAATGCATAAAAATGGTATTGAGAAATCTCTTCTCTATTTGTGGTGATTGGAGTGAGCATCGGGGATATTACTTCTAGCAAAGCTATTCCAAGTTTAATTGAAATTTAGTTGCATTTGGGGACATGGTTCTCAAATTTATGCCATAGGAAAGTTTCCTAAGCTATGTAAGCAATTGTTGAATATTCCCAAAGCATCACTCAGGGCATAACTAAGAGAGATTTCACCGGCTCATGCTCATTCTTATCCTTGTCTCAGGCCAAGAAAGTAAACAAACCAACAAACCTGTGTCTAGGAGTGGAGAAGGCAGGGAAAGTTGATGGTGAAGGGGAGGGATAAAGAGGGTCATGCCGCCCTAGGAAAGATGACTGAACAGCTTCAAACCCTTGCTAGAGAGAAAGTAGGGAGGAACAGGCCTCAAACAAAGCTATTGAAACAGTTAGTGTAAAGGTAAATGAAATTGTCATGTGGTCTACTCTAATTTATCTGGAACAACGCATGGAAGACTCCAACAATTTTTGTTTGCTTTTTTCTAAGAGCCACAGTTGCAGTACTAAGAACATTCTTGAAAACAGAGTTCCATTGAAGACAGACTTTGCTTTTTAGGGTGGGAGCCTGTGTTTGAGGCATCTTTATAACCTTCAGTGATGATTCAATACCCTTCCCACCCTGTGCAGTCAGCTTGTCTGTGAACTAGTAATAAATGGAGCTAACCATTATTCTCATTATAGGGGAGCAGCCTTTATGGGAAGCTTCTTGAAATTGCAGTTGTATTAAGAAACTTAAAAGGATTTTTTGAGATGGGACCCCTCTTCTTTACTATAAAAAGTGCTTGTGCATTTGTGCTTGGTTTCCAACAGTTTGCCATTATTTGTAAAATCAAAGCATAGTCTGCACAAAGCATTGTAGCAGTGCATATATAACAGCAATATCCACTTGCTAGTGCTGTGATGAGATTTTTTAACCAAGCACTGACATATTTGTTTCCTGTCTGGAAAGTTAAGGTTCACAGTTTTGCACTCATTAGTCTATTTACTCAATTATTGTTTTTTTATAATTCTTTTGTACTGCTTAATATGCTAAAGTCGCTAAGCAGTTCACATGAAAAATACAAATAACAATATCAATACAAAATAAAATAATAAATAATTTAAAACATTACAAAAAGATAACAATAAAACAGGGCAGTAACATAAACTGTTAAAGCCGAATATATTTTCAAGAGGCATTTCTGTCTTTCAAACATATGAATATGAGTGTTCCAAAGGATGGATGCTACTAGAAGGCTCGCATTCGTGCCATTTCCTAGTAACTTTTCATTGGTCGCAGAATGACCAATAATGTCTCAGAAGATCTTGGGGTCACCTTGGTATATATAAGGGAAAGAACTGGGCATGTTTAGCCTGGAGAAGAGAAGATTGAAGGGAGACATGATAGCACTCTTCAAATACTTGAAAGGTTGTCACACAGCCAAGATCTCTTGATCAACCCAGAGTGCAGGACACGGAATAATGGGCTCAAGTTACAGGAAGCCAGATTCCGGCTGGACATCAGGAAAAACTTCCTGACTGTTAGAGCAATACGACAATGGACCCAATGACCTTGGGAGGTCATAGGCTCTCCCACACTAGAGGCCTTCAAGAGGCAGCTGGACAGCCATCTGTCAGGGATGCTTTAAGGTGGATTCCTGCATTGAGCAGGGGGTTGGACTCGATGGCCTTATATGCCCCTTCCAACTCTACTATTCTATGATTCTATCTAGTTTTGCATCTTTAAATTCCTTAATCCCGTAGTAGATGTTTTGCAGTTGGGGTGCACAACCTGCAGCCCCCAAGGCCTTAAATGTTCCCATGCCTCACCTCCATCATGGAATTTTCACTTCACCCCAGGTTTCCCACCGACTGTACCATTGTTGCAGCAATACAGATCGTTGTTTCCAGAGAGCATTCTGTTTAGGAATTGCTGGGGTGTGTGAGCATAGGCACATGTTGCTCCCAGTTCCCAGGGCATCCCTGTTTTATAAGATGATGGAGTCCATGGTTGTAACCACTGGAGGCAATTCCGGACTGATATATCCCTTCCTTAAATTGGACAGGGTGAGGTAATATGGGCTTGCTCCATGTGCACCTCTCAACCTCCAGGTTCACAGCTTCAGTTTTGATAAAACAGTTCTCTGTTCCTTCTGGTGAATTTCATTGATATCTGCTTAGGAAACTGGTGCTTACGAAATGGCTGAATTCGGACGACACAATAAGCAACTGTGGGGGGGGGGGAACAATCATCACTTGTATTGACTATCGTGTCGTCCGAATGCTGCCATAGTCAACTCAGCGCTGATCCTAAACAACACCACAGTTGATTATTTATTACCATGTTGTGTGGGGAGTACCCTCTAGATGAACAACTGTAAAGTTGATTATTACCCCACCATTGACTATCGTGTTGTCTGAATTCAGCCAATGAAACTAAAAGAAGAACATTGTCTTCATTTTTCCAGGGTCAGCTTAAAGCAATGGAAGGGACCTCTAGCCACAAGTTCTCAATTTTTGCTAACCAGACCAAAAATTGTGATTGCCGCTTCTCCCCCCCCCCCCCCCCCCCAGTGAACTGGCTATCTGCCCAGCAGCAAAAGCTTCCCCACCAACACCTCCTGTGGAAAAGGCTGGTTGGGAGCTTTCCAGCTACAGTTGCTGCCCTGCAAACAAACTCAGGCTGCGTTTGGACAACACAGTAGTCAATGGTGGGATAATAATCAACTCCACAGTTGATTATCGAGGGGGTAGTCCCCACATAACATCTCTCAGCGGTATACAGTGTTAAAATACAATATTAAATCAACCATGGTGTGGATTAAGGCCAGTGTTGAGTTGACTATTAGTCAACGGTGTGTTTGACACATTCCCAGTCCTCTCTCCCACCTCAGTCCTCCCGCTGGTATCCCATCAGCCATTGCAATTTCTGCTGGCTAAACTAGAATGGCAGCCGCCGCTTTGGTCACTCTTGCCAGGGGACTCTGTAGTTTGCAAAAATAACCAATTGTGTACAACAAAATAGTCAGTGGTGCCCAGCAGACGAGATGAGAACCAACGGTTGTTCAGATAGTCAACTCTGTACAGAGTTGGTTATTTGCATTGGTTATTTCGGCCAAATAACCAACCATGGTGTAAAAAAGTCCCGACAGATAACACAATAACCCGCCATTGACTATTTAACCTATCGTTGACTATTTAGCCCATCGTTGGTTATTGTGTTGTCCGAACCCTGTCTCAGAGTCCCAGTGCCATGCAATACTTATAACATTTATATACCGCTGAATATAATAAAATCTCTCAGTGGTATACAGTATTAAAATACATTATTAAAAACACAATATTAAAATACAGCATTAAAAACACTTCCAACCACAGTAAAAATATTAAGGAGCAGCAAAATTAATTTACTTCTATAACTTACAGCTCAGGGAAAACCTGGATAAACAAGTGTGTTTTCAGGAAGCATTTAAAAGATGCCACATTTTCTGCCTCCCAGTCTACATGGGTTCTCCCACTTGGGTGAAAAGCAGATGAAAGCCTTCCTCTGAGTATGGCAAGGGGTTTATCTGATGTTTGGCTCTGGGGCTTCGAGTCTTCCCTTTTCTACTTCTCTTTCCAGGAGGATAGAAAGGTGGGGAGAATGGGATTTTAACCAAGCAGCAGTTGAAAGCATTGTCCATTTTCTGCTGGCCAGAGGGTGTGTTGTGCTCTTCTGGCAAAAGTTGTGCTCCTCTGGCAAAAGTGTTGAATTGTGCTCCTCTGGCAAAAGTGTTGAATTGTTTGAAGGGAGATGGCTTTCCATATAAGGTTTTTGTAAGTGGATTAGGTCAGTGAGATCTTATTTTTAAAATACTCAGAATAGTGAGGTCTTATTTTTAAAATACTCAAAATAGGGGGAGAAGTGTTCTGTTCAGAATTTGTATAAAAATGAACTTTAAAAAAAAGTGGGGGAAGGAATGATCCCACGTTGACTGACTTTTTAAAATTTCATGCTAAAGTAATTGTGTGTGTGTTGGGGAGGGGGCTAGTTAATGGATAGTATTATTTTTTGTTGGTACATAAGATGGTCCTGGCCATGATACTGACGATATGGGACAGCAGTTAAGGAGGGAACACTTCTAGCAAAGCTTAAAATGCGGCTTTCCTCACTGGAAGTTCCACATTAGAAGCCTCGCACTTCTTTGCAGAATTTTTCAGGTCTCTACCTGTCTTAAGCATAAAAGAGAAATGGAATAAAGCTAATTTTAGCAAGAGGTGGGGGATTCTTTTGAGTTAAGAGTACAAGCTAGATTAATTTGCTGCGTGCTATTAGATAATATGCTTTTACGTCATCTATAGTATCATGAGTGAAAGAGCGCTTTTTTGCATCAAAGACCTATTTGTGAGAGGCAAACCAATTCCTATTGAGACACTGGCCTTTTCATTCCAAGAGGAAGAATTTTCCAAGTGGCAAAAGCACGAAAGTAGTTCCTTCACTATAGCATGAATCACTTAGGGGGAAACTCTGCGATCCGTTACAATTTTTGAGAACTTGTATAGTGAGCCACATAATAATCTAATAATCTCTGATATATAGCTGGTTAGTGAATGAGACTTCCGGTAACTGCTGGCTTCAGGTTGCAATGAGAGGTTTTCAGACTCTCAGTGGTGGATTCAGTTGTGGTCAGCTCTTCCACCGAAAACTATTTTGTCTCAGATTAGAAAGACTTCCATGAAAGTTTTCCCCAATAACTTTCTAAAATCAATCCCTCTCTGTTCCCCTTTTGTTGGCGAGAATGTGATCTAGAGGTTCACATTTCCACATGTGGCTTTTGTGTCCTATAGTGGCAGAATTTTGAAGGTGGTGTTACAAGTATTATCCCATATAACAAATCAGTCTATAAACGTTATGAAGTTTTAATGTTGTTGTCAATATTTCACAATGAAAATGAACAGCTATTACACAAATAAAGACCTTCTGAGACTTTTGCTTGCTTTAGAAGTTGCAGCTCATTAGAAAACTGGAAATGGACTTCCAGGAAACTGATTATTGGAGCTGATTTGGTCTCTCTGAGAAACTGACATATAATATGAGAGCCCTAAGAGATGTAAAATCATGGTGTTTTCACAGCTACCTGGTTATCACTTCTATATACATGAGAATAAGGCTGCCTCTACAAGAGGCATTTAAAGCTCTTTCAAGGCGCATTAAAAAATTTACCTCTACAAGAACAGAGCGCAAATCGGGCGTAGAGGCGCGCTATCCCTCCGATTATGCGCATTATCGAATGCGCGTTAAACAGCGAGTTTTATTTTGCTCCGGCCTTTAAAGCGCATTTTGACTATGTGAACAAGTGCTTATGCGCATTAACTACTTGTAAAGCGCATTTTGGTCATCCGTTAATGTGCTTCGCCACCTCTCGCCGCCTCTCGTGCAGAGGTATTAGGCGTAAATGCGCTTCAGCGATTATGCGCATAATCGCCTAACCAGGCACAAAAGCGAATCCTTGTAGAGGGAACCTAACTGAAAGGGGAGTCCACCAGCAGCCCAGTTCAATTCTGGAGTGATACATTCTAAACACTTGTCAGATGTAACATGCTCGCAACTATTTCTTTTACTTCGTTTCATACTTACCTGTTTTGTGATTCCTCAGTCTCTGCAGTTATTGCTGGTTTATTAATAAATAAAAGAAAAGGCAAAAATATATGCATTTATGTCAGTTTAGTGATATCTCTAGTATGGAAACTGAGATACTGATCTGATTAACGATATTTCAGTTGAACCAGCGGAATCCTTCTGGATATAAAGCTAAAATTTATTTTCCTTGTTTTCCTCTGTAGAATCAGCTTCATACTTTCAACGATGTGTGTAATAACGAATCATTGGTTTCCGACACAGAAACGTAAGTAGGTTTTTTCTTTGAGTACTTCCATTTAATTACATGCCTCATGAGATAACATTAGCATCTGTACCTCCTCACCCCTGGTTCTGGGGTGTCAGATTTCATCATATCCAGGCCCAAGGTTACATCCAATGTGAGCACTAGATGACATTGGAAGGTGAGGAGGATCTCTTTCAGGTTTCTTCAGTATGGGTAGATTTAGTTGCAAGTTCATGTGAAGAGGGCTTCTGATATTCTGATAATCGACACTATCAACCACTTTAATGAGCATTCTGGCTTTTCCAACTGCCATTATTTGTTGCTTTTGTGAAATAAACACAAATGTTCGTTGGAGGTGAAGGCGAGGTTCCTGAATACATAACCCCTTTAGCTTTATTACTTGAAAGTGGGTTTATAAACTTGACTTCCTACCCCATTTTGTTTTTTTAAAAACGTTACAGTAGTAAAGGAAAGATAATAGAGATTTAAAATAGCAGCAACGCTGCTAAGTTTAACTCACATTGCTATTCTTAGCTTTAGACAAGCAGTGTCTCCCATGACAGCCAGTAAAATGTATTTAGTTCCCATACAATTGTGTATCTAGAGCAGGGGTGGTCAGACTTCATGTCAGTGCGATCTTTTCTTTTCTTTTCTTTTGTAAGTAGATCCCAGTGGTCACCATATTATTTAATTATTAATTGTTTCCGTTTATATCCTGCCTTTCTACGCGTAGCACCCGAGGCAGTTCCATCATCCATATTAGCACCAAATTAAAATTAGTCACAGAATGGTGGCTTAAAGAGAAAATCAGTCGCAATTTTCTGCTATACCCCATTAGTCTGCGTAGATGCTTTTCTATACGTACGTGCATTAATTGTTTTACTTGATAACTCCATATTGTTGTCGTTGATAGTTAGCACAGCTTCAGGTTTTATGATATGTGTGGGTGGGGGGAGTGGAGGTTTCAGTGATGGGGTGGCTACAGAGCGAGAGTCAAAGAGGCTCACTTGAATATAGTAAAGTTTAAATTGCAAAAAAAATGCATTTTAAAAACATTTGTTATGGCAGCTTTTTAAAAATATATTGACTAAAACTCACAAATGTAGAAAACTCTGGAGGAAAAATCACATACGGTCTGAAACAAAGCTGCCCTCCCTATATATATCATCATATAATTATACACACTTAAATATATAGATCTAAATAAATGATTACTACAACAATATCAGCAGGCATTTTCACTTGGGCAACAGACCTGTGTCATGCTAATATAAATATTTTGGGAAACTCCTGAAAACGTAGCTGCCAGAAGTGCATATTTCTTTTAAGTGCCAGCTGCCAACTTCACTTGGCAGACTGAGGGAAAGCAAACCTTTCCCCCACCCACCTCAGCCATCCTCACAACTCTCTCTTTATGTGCCTGTTAACTACAATTGCTTATCTGCAAACAGTTCTGTTCCAAAGCCGAAAGTGAGCAAAAGCCTCTGAGTGCCAAAATAGTCCTTATCTGCCATAGCATAGCTTCTCTGAGGATGGGAGGAGGGAGGAAGCCCCTGGGTCATAGCACCTTTCAGCCCAAGTATCGCTATGTAGGGACAAGTCCCCCCCCAATGTGTGGTGTCCCTGCCAGACACACAGTGCTGAAACTAGTGGCAAATAGTTTTAGCATGGAGAATAACTACTGGAGTCCTCAGGTGACTTAACACAGCCATTCTAAGGCCAGCAGGGATTAAGGAAACTGGTGGTCCATTGTGAATCAACCAACAATTGACCAATGGCCCATGATAAACATGGCACTGGCCCCTGCTCTTAAAACCCTGAAGAGAATAAGAGTTTGGGACACGTATTGGAGTATAGCAAAGCATTTTAAATATGTTTTCCACCTATCTTTTGACAACAACCTGGTTTGCACTAACAACCCTTAAACAACCCATGGATTGTTGTGGACAAGTGGGAGAAAGCAAGCGCTCTGCCTTCCATGCACTCAGGGCTTCCACTTTTACTCCACAACCCACAATCCACTCCTTCATAGGTTCTTGAGCCTGATGTACGAACCTAGACCAATGGGTTGTTTAGGGGCCAAACGACTCAATGGTTAATCCATGATTTGCTGTTGGGTTAACTGCACTGGTTGTTTACAGCAGGATTCAGATGTCATGCTCAGCAACCTAAAAGGGCCAATCATGGGTTGTTGAGTAAAAGTGGAATTGGCAGGTGCATGGAAAGCAGAACACTTGCTCTCTCCTGCTTGTCCACAACAATCCATGTTGTTGAACAGCCAGTCTGCAAGTTCTTTTGCAAAGGAACCCATGGTTTGTTTAACCGATGGGTTGTTGTTATGTGTGAACAGAACCAATATTTGAAAAGTTGATCCAAAATAAAATTGTGGTAATAACAGCCAGAATTATTATAAAACGCATGTTAAAAATGGGAGTTACACAGAGTTATGAAATTCCCATGACCTTACATAAATCATGAAGTTGAAATCATTGACAATTAAGCATACGGGTTAAATGCTTCATCATAGAATAGTAGAGTTGAAAGGGGCCTACAACCCCTGCTTAATGCAGGAATCCACCTTAAAGCATCCCTGACAGATGGTTGTCCAGCCGCCTCTTGAAGGCCTCTAATGTGGGAGAGCCCACGGCCTCCCTAGGTAATTGGTTCCATTATGGCCTGATCCTGCTTAGATTTACTGGGAAATAAGTCAGAATTTCAATGGATTAATAATTTAATCTACACTGGCCTCCAGAGAGACGTTTTAGTATAATGGCATAGTTGTGTGTCATGTTTATAATCTACTCTGTATTTTGAGTCCACTTTAAAATAATTTTAGCTATATGTAAACCAGCCATTTTCACTTCGTAAAAAACGAATGCTTGAATATAACTTGAATTTGGAGAATAACTATAGTTGTAAATATATACGTAAATAATAATGGTCCTTTTTGTAAGAGAATCTTAATAATATAGACATATATTCTTTTTTATGCTTTTGCTTCCTTATGTAGGTCTATTGCAAAAGAGCTTGCAGACTGGCTGATCAACAACAATGTGGTAGAACATATTTTTGGACCAAATTTGCATATTGAGGTAAATTTAAAATAAATTCATATTTTCTTTCCCCACCTGTCTTTCTTTCTTGCAAAGTTTAGTTTTTAATGCTTTTCTTTGTCTTACCATTTTTCAGATCATTAAACAGTGCCAAGTGATTCTTAATTTTCTTGCTGCTGAAGGCCGGCTTAGTACACAGCACATAGACTGCATTTGGGCTGCAGCACAGGTATATTCTTAAGGAGAAGGGCCGGGAATATGGTCTGGTTTAGGTGTAATGTTAAACCATGGTTCACTGCTAAGAGAATGGGCCAGTTCACACTTATCATTGTCTGCTAAACAAGCCATGATGGCTTGTTTAAGCCACTTCACATACTGGCACATGCTGGGTGCAATTTGCATAATCACCCAACTGGCTGTGGCTTGTCATGTTGTAGATATTTGGGTGCCATGGCTTGTGGGGGGGGGGGGGGGGACATACAGCCCATGGGTTAGAACCAGCCCATTTTCTTAGCAGATTGTGCCTAGCACTTGCCATGGCTTAAACAAGCCACCCGTGGTTTGTTTAGTAGACAGGAATCATAGAATAGTAGAGTTGGAAAGGACCTATAAGGCCTGCTCAGTGCAGGAATCCACCTTAAAGCATCCCTGACAGATGGTTGTCCAGCTGCCTCTTGAATGCCTCTGAACCAAGTTAAGGAGATCCTGCAAGGCTTGTATATTCTACCCCCTCCTCCTCCTTTGTGAGAACTGAAAAGGAAGGGGATTGAAAGCTTTCATTTTTAAATAAACCACAATTTTGTGTTATATCTGAACTCTGGAAAATGTAGCTTATTTTAATTTGGTTCAGTCCAAACATGATCTGAAACTGCAGCTTGATTCTGATTTGTTTGAAATAAAAACACTTAATATAAACTACAGTTTCTTGACTTCAGAAGCAGTGGAAAACTGTGGTTAATAATAATATTGAACTTCCAATAATCCTGTTCTCATTTTGATGTGAACTTCCTAATTTACATTTCCTGAACCAATATGCAAGAAGAAATGGAATTCGATAGATGCACGTCTTTGATTTGTGCAATACTTTTCTCCAGTCAAAACATGCATACATAAATTAGGGGAAAATGTGTAAATATTGAGTATATTAGGGGAAATAAGGAACAAACATTTATTATAAGGAGAAATTGTTTGCCAAAAATATCAGGAAAAAATGAGTACAAAATGCATGAATTTTCACGCGGAGCTAAAGTTAGATTCACAAACTTTTATGAAAACAGGACAAAATGAACTTAAGGTAGGAAAAATGAGAAACTGAGGGAAACTTGACTTCTCTGTCCCTGCTTCCCTCACACGTAGAAGATAAGAATTGTGGGGGGAAGGTACGAGCCTGAGGCTTGTTCCCGTATCTGTAACCTGTGGCTTAGCATTATGTCTGAATCTGGCCTCTGTTACTCATGTCTTATGTTTATTTTATTGTTAGGGTGCTGTTAGCAGTATTGCTTTTCCTAATATTTCTTCATTATGATGAACATTTATTTTGGATGACACGTTGTCTGAGGCTCGCATCCAGCGTTGCACGGGAAGACTTCCACTCATGCAGTGGAACTTTCCCTTCCTCTCCTCCCCACTGCAGGCCCCCTATGTCCATCCCAAATCTGCTCTGGAGGGGTCCCCCAAGTCTCTGGAGCAGATTTTAGAGGGACATGGAAGCCGGAGGCCGAATCCGTTCTGCTAACGGATGCCATTCTGTTGGAGGAAGATACTGGTTGGATGTCACACCTTGCATGTTAAACGCATACATACACCCACAGATTTTGAAATCGTATCAATTTGATTGACTTTCTTGCTTGAGAGAAAGTGTGCAATGCCCACTGTAATCCCAGGTATTGCAACTCCATTTGTTTATTAAATCTATTAAACACCACATAAAATAATTTTCTCTAGGTGTTTTACAATTACAAGCATGATGAACCATAGGAATCTGCTGACTAAAGTTCATGTAGTTTTATGTTTCTCATTAACTAACTAAATAAAGATAAGCAAACCCATAATAACTAGGTTTATTTTTTATAGAGCTGTGAGGTAACTTTGATGTTTCACTGTTCTTCTGGACAGGTGCTTTAGCACTATTTAAAAAACAAAAGTTGTTGTCTTGTTGGCAATATAATCTCATCCAATTAGTAGTTTTATGACCAATATGATAAGTTGTAACACCAGCTTAATCTTTTACCTTAAGATTTTTTTCCTTTTATATAGCAGTTGTGTAGAACAAGGTAATGTCCCACTGCTCACAGTTCTTTGGAAAAGTGGTTTCCTTCCTTATTCATTGTAGACTCTCCCAAAATACAAACGTTCAGATAGGTTTCTTCAATTCTCCTGCATTAATGCTAATTTTGGGGGTTTAGGCTTGTTTTCACTTTATCAATGACACATCAGAAAGCATTAAAATGATGAGATTTCAGGAGAAAGTTAAAAAAATATGTATCACTATAATCTATTTATTTGGCAAACCTAGAAGTCACAAGTGCAAGGTTTAGAGTCCTTCAGAATTCTTCATCAGGCAAGATGGTAGATAAAGCAAAAACAGAAGGAGGAGGGGAAAATGGCTGATGTTCAAGACGTGGAGTGTGTGTTTGGTTACAGTCTAAAGATAGAAAGTGGGAGGAGGCTGCAAAATTAGGCTCTGTCAGGTTCTGAGATGGTTTCAAGTTGTACTTGGGACCCCCTCAGGAGTTGCTGGGGAAAATAAACAAACAAACAATAGTTGATCCCCCATTTTTAAAAATATAAAATCCAGCTTCACAAATTATTTAGAACGGTCTCCTTCCTTAGGTGAAACACACAGGTTCCTTGGTAGATGGAAAACAGAGAAAAACTAGTCAGTATTTATATTAACAAAAATGGAAATAATTTTGAATGATGTACTGGGCGAAACAAAAGTCACTGGAAGCTAGGTTAAGTTACTTTAAATTTCTTCTGATATCTAGTTCTTTGTCATTTATACCCCTTTCTTTATCTTGTATATGGATTGGATCCAGACTTAGGCATGCTTAGAACAAAATAATTCCTGTCAATGAGACTGAATTTAGTCACGACTAGCTTAAGTGCCATTGGTTCAGTGGGTTCACGAAGTTTGGATCCAGTCCATTGTTTCTAATAGCAACACCAAACTTAATATTCATTACCTTAGATGTGCAAAATATTTTAAAAGCGGGTAGTGCCACATGAATGACAACAGGAATATGAACAAAATTAATTATTTTCTATTTCTACAAAAAGTTTGTTTCATATTCTCTGGATGTATCTTTTCTCTGTTTCTTTTTCAAGTTGAAGCATTGTAGTCGCTACATACATGACTTGTTTCCTTCATTGATCAAGAATTTGGATCCTGTTCCGCTCAGACATCTTCTTAATTTAGTCTCAACCCTTCATCCAAGTGCACACACTGAACAGGTAAAAACAAAGAATTTTAATTCAGTTATTTTTTGTGGCTCTGGGGTGTTCTGCCGCGTATGTCCTGATGAAATTAACAGGAGCTTCACATGAATGCTGCAGTGGTAAGTGGTAAATGCAGTGCCTATGCATTTATTTCAAACGTATTGTGCCTATTGAAATCTTTGGTATCTTCTAAGGGTTTGAATTTGTCAATTTCAGTACAAAAGACTACAGAGTTTTATATAAATTTGCATTTTGTTTGACGTTCGTTGTCGTGCACTGGATGACAAAAATAACCAGCTCTGTTTTCTGCTAAGAGTATTGCAACCTGCTTATGTTTACAGACTTTGTATTTGGCATCCATGCTCATTAAAGCGTTGTGGAATAATGCCCTAGCAGCGAAGGCCCAACTATCAAAGCAAAGCTCATTTGCATCTTTACTCAGTACAAACCTACCAATGGGAAATAAGAAAGGTAAGTGTCTACAAAGTAGACAAAACCTTATGGCTGGTTTTATTACAAAATTATTGCTAATTGTTTTGCTTTTGGGGGAGTAATGTAGGAATTTTTGTAAACTTATTCAGGCAAAAATCAACTATGAAGCTTATAAATAGATATTCTTCTTTGTTTTATTTTTTAAAAGCACTGGATTTTTATTTTTTTTAAAAAAAGGCTCTTTCCTTGTCCAAAACAGGTGCAATTATATATAAATACTATTTCACATTGAAAAGGCTGCAGTGATCAGAATTGTTATATTGCTTACTCCAGTGTCCAATTAACAATATCCATTTTTCCATGAATATACTGGCAATGTTCAGACGATCATATCTAGGTTTAATTAGCTGCAATCTGAGTGAGCCTTTTGCCCACACAAGTGGACCCTTCGCTCCTTCCATCACACCAGGAAGTTTGTAGTTAACTATATTTTCCCAGTTCAGATGCAACAGAAGATAGAATCATAGAGCAGTAGAGTTGGAAGGGGCCTATAAGGCCATCCAACCCCCTGCTCAACGCAGGAATTAAAGGCTTCCTAGTTTGATTGCACCATGAAGGGAGGAATGAAGAGACTGCTTGTCCAGTCAAAATACCTCTTCGTATCTCAGCTTGTTAAGGTCTGGAGTGGGCCATTGCCTGATTTCGTTTACTTAAACAAAATTAGTTTCAGCACTTTTGCTGTTTCCAAAGTCTGTAGTATCAGTTGTGTATAGAAGGGAAATGGCATGATTGTTTCCCCCCCCTAATTTATGGCTATATTCATTTTAGTGGCAGTTTATAAACATTATGAGTTTTACATTATTTCAAAATGTTCTTAAATAGCCCAATGTACTGTACATACTGTAGAAAACACTTATTTATTCTTTGACCACTATTTTGATATATTGCTATTGCGTATATATTGTGTTATAAACTGATTTACTTAGTGTTCTCCCTCTTTTGTTCCTTTCCCTTCAGAGGAAGAAGAGCTCCGAAGAGCAGCTCCGTCACCATGTAAGTTACTGTAGAAAGGCATTATGATACCAAATATAACCTTGATGTCCTGATTACACCCTGGGTTAGGAACCTCTGTACAATCTCTCACTTTGTCCAGATGTTTTCTTACGTAAGAAAGCTAAACTTTGAGGCACCTGATAAGTTGAATTTTAAATACATACACATGCATGTGTATTAAATTCTGGCCACGTTTGCCGGTGGTACTCTATATGACATTTTTAAAGTTTTAAATCTTGACTTTTGTATATTATGGTTTTAATTGTAAACTACCCAGAGAGCCTCGGCTGTTGGGCAGTATAAATATGTAATACATAAATAAAATAAAGTACTGTTGAATTCCCCTTTGCAAGAGGGGGTTGTTTCCTCTTGCTTAAAAGTGACAGTAATAAGATTTTTTACAAAGAAACCTTCCCTTGACCAGCAGATTGGTGAAACTATAGGCCAGTCTCAAATGTACCATTCTTGGATAAGGTGATTGAGAGGGTGCTGACATTGCAACACAAGATACGTCCAGAGTCCAGACAGTGATTATCTTCACCTATATCAATTGGGCTTTTGGTTGGAATATGGGATATGGCTGACCTATGTTAGGAACTGGGTGGGTGGAATGCAACTGTATTCGTTCTCCTGGACCCCTTGGTGGCTTTCTGTAGTATCCCTCTGGACCAAGTGGTGGGGCTGAGCCTTGTGGGTGCTGTTTTGCAGTTGTTTGGGTCCTTTCTATCAGAAGGCGGAGTTGGAGGATTATTGTTATACTCCATGGCAGTTGGCCTGCGGTGTCCCACAGAGTTCTGTCTTGCCTCCCATGTTATTTTACGTTTATGTGAAACTGCTGAGAGAGGTCATTTGGAGCTTTGCAATAAGGTGCCAACAATATGGTGTTGACAGCCAGTTCCATTGTTTATTATTATTATTATTATTATTATTATTATTATTTATTACATTTCTATACTACCCCATAGCCAAAATTCTCTTGGCGGTTTACATAAGTTTAAAACAATTAAAAACAACATACAAAATTTAAAACCACAATTAAGAACAACATACAAAATTTAAAATCACAAAAACATGCAACATACACCAAGCATCAAGGAATTCGTTGAAATCTTTGAACATTGGCGGGGTCTCAATCCTAGCGTGATCATGCCAAGACAAGATGGAGGAGGTTTCGTCAATAGAAAGTCTCCCGCTGGGCTCTCCAGGGACTTCTGCTTGAATCCCTGGAGAGCCATTGCTGCCTGTCAGTGTCGACAATACTGGACTAGATGGATCAATGGTTTGCCTCTGTATGAGGCAGCTTCCTATGTTCCTATCAGTATTCAGCCTGTTCTGGAAGGGATTGCACTCCCCCTGAAGGATTAGGTGTGTAGCTTGATCCTACACTGTCTCTGGATCTTCAGGTGACAGCGATGGCAAGGAGTGTGTTTGTCCAGTTATACTTGGTGAGCCAGCTGCGACCCTTCTTGAGTTGTTCTGACTTACAACTGAGCTTGGTGTTTCCTCATTGTCAGACCTGGCTCCTTCTGAGTCAGAGATCTAGGTTGTGTATGGAAAGCCAAAGCAAGTCCCCTTGTTGTTAAAACCAGAGAGCAATAGTATATTTGACTATTGACAGGGATTGCAAAATTGGCTGTGTTGGAGACTTGCAAACACATTGATCCTGCATTAAAATTATTAAAAATATTTTGTATTTACATGGAATGACTTAAAAAGTACTTCTGAAATAGGGTCACCTGCAGCAAGTCCCCAAAGCAGTGACAACAGTGATACTCATCAGAGTGGAGGAAGTGACATTGAAATGGAAGAGCAGCTGATAAGCAGAAATAAACATGTCCAGCAGCGGCTTTCAGATACAGAGGTAACATAGTCTTTTTTCCCTCTGGTGATGGTAGCTTCAGATTTGTTAATGACCTGTTCACACAATCAAAACCCTCCACTGTGGATTATTAAAATAGTCAGCACTTGCCAAGTGCCATTAGCCTAAGTACCCACCGAGGCATGGTTTGTTGTGTCATCTGAACTGGGCGGCATTGTTTGTTTGAGGGGGAAGCAACCCTCAAATAACCAATGGTCTGTTGTTGGGTTATTCAAGGGTTGTTTCCCCCTCAAATAATTCATCGTGCTTTGGTCTGGATGACACGACAAGCTGTACCCGGGCAGATAATTAGGCTAATAGTGCCCGGCACATGCCACCCATTTAAATAAGCCACCATGTCTTATTTAAGCCATAGTGGGCCAGTTTGCACAACAGCAGTAGCCCACTGTGGCTTATGGCACATGACGGTGGCCATTTTGAATGTCATTTTAGTACCAGATGAAGATTTTTAACCCTTTCAAGCTGTTGTGTGTCTTATATACTGAGTGTGTGTGAAGTCTATTTCTGCAGTGTGCTGCTGTTGCCATGTTTTAGCCTGTCGATCGTATTCTTGCTTTTGCCATTTGCCATTTTAGTTTTTGTTTGTAAGCCACTTCAGAATACCAGTTAGCATTGTAGGTACAGGATATAAATTTTAGAAGTAAATATTTGATTTTATATCCTTTACATTTCTTATTTTTAGGAATCAATGCAGGGAAGTTCGGATGAAACAGCAAATAGCGGGGAAGATGGCAGCAGTGGACCAGGTAGCAGCAGTGGCCACAGCGATGGATCCAGCAATGAGGCCAACTCCAGCCATGCTAGCCAGTCTGCAGGGAGCCCAGGCAGCGAGGTCCAGTCAGAAGACATTGCTGATATTGAAGCTCTCAAGGAAGACGAAGACGAAGAGGAGGAAGACAGAGGTCACAATTCCCAGAAAAACGGCCGGAGTGCAGAGTTACGGAGCCGGAAAATGGAATCTCAGTCAGGCATTTGCTTGGGAGATTCGCAAGCAGCAGCAGAGAGGGGCGGAGTTAGCAATGGAACTGGAAATGACCATGTTTTTAATACTGACTCGGTGCCACCAGTGGATAGTAGAATTAGAATGCTAGACCCCTGTTCACACACAGAGGACACAGATCACGATATGACTGGAGAAATGGTTACGGCTCATATATCACAAGGCTCTCAAGATTCCTGTATCACCCATACAGGGGATTTCCTTGGGGAAGCCATTGGAAATGAATTATTTAACTGTCGGCAGTTTATTGGGCCACAGCACCACCACCATCACCACCACCACCACCACCATCACCACCATCACCATGAAGGGTAAGTCATTTGTAGTGTATATACATTCTGCTAAAAGAAAATATGAGTTCTAAATCTCTTGCCTTGAAAAGCGGGGTTCTCTGATACGAAAATACATTATGCAAAATAATCACATTTACATACCTATTGATTACCTTACATAACTTTTTCTTTGTGAGTCACAGAAGGGGGGGTCCAGTGACCTGCACCGAGCCCAGGAGTTTGTCTGACTACTCAAAATCCACTGTTTTATTTTCCTGAGTTTTGAATTTTCACCAGGCGTTGAATACAAACATAATTTTGAGCGTATCTCATTAGCAATGCGGGCTAGAAATATGTTTCAAAAATTGAATCTCAGATTCTCAGGGTGCTGAGTTTTTCTGTGCAAGATATAACATTCTGTGGCTCAGTTCAGACAACATGTTTCTCAGCAGTGGTTTTAGAACTCCACTGTGGAGTTTTTACACCACCGTTGAGAAATGTGTTGTTTGGTGGGAAAATTCCACACAACAGTGGAGTTTTTCTTTGGAAAACACTCCACGCAGAATATCTACGCTGTGTAGAGGAGAGTTGCTGCACAACCATTGTGTTCATGTTGTGTGTTGTACTCTGTGGATTTTTCCATTGTGTTGACTTTTCCCACTGGTTATAGAGTTCCCTGGCAAGAGCGGCGAAAGGAGCAAATGCTGTTCTAGGAGAACTGTTGGGATTGTTCTTTTGCAGCAGTGGCTGATGGGATACCATCATGATGACCGGGGGAGGAGAGAGGGCAGAGGAACTGTCGATCAAACATCTCAGTGGATTTTACTCAACTCCACAGTAGCCCACAATCATACAACGGTGGAATTAAAACATGTTGTGTGAGGAGTAACCCCTAAAAACTCAACCGTTGAGTGGAGTTTTCACACTGCGTAGACTAACGTGTCGTCTGAACTGAGCCAGTGTTTGAGCAGTCCTCACTACCTGCTAGATCTTATATGGTCAGGTTTTTCTTGCATTTGTCCTATACTTATTTTTTTCTTAGGGAACATTTTACAAAAAGTGTTGATGATTGAACAACATTTCTCAGCCTTCTTTAATTAAAGTTAAATTATATGTTTTCTGTAATGTACAATCTGTTACTTGTCCCATTTATAGGGAAACATATTTGAGTACCAGCTGTTTTGGGGCAGGGAGGATGTGTGTGCTAAACCTAAGAACTATTTCTGAGGGTAAAATAGAATATATATTCTCACTGTGATTTGCAGTACTTTGGGAGCTAAACAGCTATATTGGGACTTCACATTGCAGTTCCAGCAAATCCTGCCTTTACAGCCGTGAACCAGGGGCTGTTTTGTTTTGAAGACTGGTGATCTTATGGATGTTTACATGAGGCTTTCCATGCAAAGCATGTGTTCAAAGCATGTTTGGTTTTAGTTTTATTATATTATATGTCTCTTCCCTTCCCACAGTACCACAAAGCTGTTTTTCTTTGACTAGTATGATTCCCCACCCCACCCCCGCCTGTTATGTTAAACTGCTGCTCTTCTGTAGTCTGTTGGATTCCCAAAGACTGAAAGCTATAGTTTTACTTAGATTATTCTTGCCTGTGTTTGCCTGTATCTTGCAGGCACATGGTTGATGACATGTTAAGTGCTGATGATGTCAGTTGTAGCAGTTCCCAAGTCAGTGCAAAATCGGAGAAAAATATGGCAGATTTTGATGGAGAGGAATCAGGCTGTGAAGAAGAACTGGTACAGATCAATTCACATGCTGAACTCACATCCCACCTTCAGCAGCACCTTCCAAATCTTGCTTCCATTTATCATGAACATCTCAGCCAAGGTAAGAGCTAGTAAGAGGAAAGATAGCAATGCTTTATTCCAGCCAGCCAACTAGCCACTTAAAAGAGGAAACAAAACAGAACCAAGTAGCATGTCCTTGGTAGGGATAAGATCATAAAAATTACTGACTTCGCTGGTTACTTGAATCATGATCCAATGAGTGTTTTAGGCTTTCCACCTCTTTTACTACCATGCTCCTCTGCCTTTAACAGCAACCTAACACAGAGAAATTTAACAGGTGAAGCTTTCCCCATCCATGTCAAGAAAAACTTCACCTGCTCCATCTCTTTGTGTCCAGGCTGATGGTGAAACCACAGGAGCAGGGACATTAAAATATGTGGCAACCCTACAGGATCCCTCCCCCTGCTGCTCATATGCTTAAACCGTGCAAATATTAAAATGAAAATATGTTATAAAAGGGACAACAGCTGGGAGAGAAAGCCTGTCTTCATTGACCATTATTATGATCATAAAATCACCCTTTTACAAATCCTGGAAAGCACATCAGAAATGTAGAGGCTATAAGGCCATTTTCTGTCTGCCCATGTTTTGATGTCTTCCACTTAAGTCTTCCTTCAGGTGCCTCTGTTATTGGAGGTATGGGTATTCAACAAGAAAATTTTTTTTTTCTGTGGTGGTGCCTTGAGCTAAGGAACATCCTCCCTTGAAAGGATTTTTGGTGCCAGGCAAAAATGTTTTCATTCACCCAGACATTTGAATCTGTTTCAAGTTAATTTTTATGGGCTTGGATCCAGATTACTAATTTACATCACATTAATTTCAATGTGTCTAGTCTAAATATGTCCATTCCATAGAGTATTTAATGGTTTTATTATTTTTGTAATGATAATTGATTGTACTCTGCCTTGAAGTACTAAAAAGGATGAAGGAAAATATGATTTAAAAAGTAACAATAAAAACCAGATAATAAATCATTGGGCTAGCAGAAGGTGTTGACTGATCCTTGGCTAGCCTATGGTTTGTGGTGTAACTTGGGTAGCTATAAGAAATATCTTGTGGTTTCTAGGCAGTAGTATTTTGTGGAAGCTTCCGGGCCTGCGTTTGAATGAATTCTGGCCCACATAGTTCCCTGACTTATTTACATGCCTGCTGTAACATCATTCCCTCTATGAGCAAGGAGGCACGTTTCCACTAAAAAAAATTAAGTGTAGCATGAGAGCATTTAGGGATTGTTAAAAGGAAATGTGTATAGCCATCTAATCCACCTAGAAAATTGTCTCAGTCGAGCTTTTGTGGCAGAAGATTCGAGTGCAGCTGCTAAAGGCTGGCTCAGGATCATGCATACACCCCAAAGTACACCAGATGTTTTACCGTGCCTGCAGTTGAACTTCTAGGTGTCTGCATTATGATAGTTTTGAGGACTCCTTTGTTGCCTCCCCTCAATTCACTGTAGACATAATATCTGATCCTGGGCTACATAGATTGTTCTGTCATGTGTAAGTTCCGCGTCCTGTAGCAGGTCTACATTTATGGAAGAAGTTGCTTCCAGCCCATGGTTACCGGCACATATGTCCAGTGGATATTGATAAGACAGTATGACCTTGATTGTAGTCATGTGATCCGTTTCAGTGATCCCTGGGGGCACAGAGGCTTCACTGTGCGTATTCAGCTCTGCCACCAACAAGGGCTTCCCCATTCATTTTAGTTGGAGGTGCCAGCTTGGTGTATGTTCAGGGATAGATTCAGAGAACTGCCCCTCTGTTGAAATGGAAACTTGCATGCACAGTTCTGTGTGTTCATTGCAGCAGGATAATAGTCTTTAATTGCATCACAACTTGATTTTTTGCAACAGGCATCTGCTTTGCTTGCGAACCAGTTTCACATTCACCTTAGGTACCTTTTCCAGCCACTCAACTGTACAAATAAATGCAGACTTGAAATACTTTTGTGGTTGTGGTTGTGGTTAGATTTTCCAGTGCAAAATTGAATTTGAATGTTAATCTGTTGGTACTCTTGTTGGCAGTACAAGGAGGCCTGCTTTGTTGTTTTTTAAAATTAGCTGTACATCAAAAAGCTGTTCTAAAAGCTGCACTTCAGTACCAAGAATGAACGAAAGAAAAAACTACTTTGTGGTTTGAATACTCAACTACCTGACTGTCCCTTAGTAAATAGTATTGACTGTGCATGTGTCTGTATTGAGCTCCCCACAAAGCGCCTGGATCTGGTTTTCATAAGTGAATTGTCTTAACTTGTAGGGTTGTGTTTTTAGAATATTGACAGCTGTTCATGGACGAAGTCCATTCAAATCAGGATTCATGTTCCACATTTTTAATAACACCTGTCTTTTGCTCAGGGCCAGCAGTTCATAAGCACCAGTACAACAGCAACGCAGTGACAGATATTAACTTGGATAATGTTTGTAAGAAGGGAAATACTCTTTTGTGGGATCTGGTCCAGGATGAAGATGCAGTAAGTTAAATATCACACAAAAACATTTGCAAAAGAAAACGTAATAATAATTGTCAATAACTTCTCTCTTACTTGTCATAGATTCATCTTTCTGAAGGTTTGATAAATGAAGCAGAGAAGCTTCTGTGTTCGTTAGTATGTTGGTTTACAGATAGACAAATTCGAATGAGATTCATTGAAGGATGTCTCGAAAATTTAGCAAATAACAGGTAACTAAGCTTGTGCTGTTCTTCAGAGTTTCAGTATTGGTCCATTTGCAGTTCGTATAACAAAAAGCTGCTTTATCTGAAAGCAGGTGTATTATCTGTAATTCAGAGAACCTAGTGGAGGGTTTGGCATTGGCAGCCTGGAGGCCGAATCTGGTAGTAACTGCTAACCCTCGGACTCTAATGCCACTCACCCCTTCCTCCTCTCAGGGTATTGGAACTCCAGAAGAGGAGACCATGGTTTTAGAAAGGGGCAAGCTGGATGAAGTTGGAGTGTACTTTGGGTTCTCTGAAATTTTGTATTTCACCCACAGAGCTGGTGCTGTGCTGTCCTGTACGGCAGAGTGTTCTTTGCCATTTCAAAGTTCTGGCTTTATGCAGGACAGTGGCACCAACTAGGCCAAAAGCAGCAAGTGAGAGTCATATGCTGCCTTCAGGAATATGCTTTGCAATCCCCTGTGACAATGCAAAGGACTCCAGGTTTATGGTTCTTCTCCGACACACCGCCCCTCACCCTTTTTAACTCTAATAATAATAATAATAATAATAACAACGATTTATTTCTTACCCGCCTCTCCGTCTAGATCGAGGCGGGGAACAACAACATGATAAAATACATAAAACTAATTAAAACATGACAAATATTATTAAAACTGCATTAAAACATCCTAAAACATCCTAAAAACACTCTAAAAATTACACTGGATATGCCTGCCGGAAGAGAACAGTCTTTATAGCTTTCTTAAATTCTAAAAGACTGTTAAGTTGACGAGTCTCCTCCAGCAGGTCATTCCACAGTCTGGGAGCAGCAGAAGAGAAGGTCCTCTGGGTAACAGTTGTCAGCCTGGTCTTGGCCGACTGCAGCAAGTTCTTCCCAGAGGACCTGAGCGTGCGGGGCGGATTGTACGGGAGAAGGCGATCCCGCAGGTAACCTGGACCCAAACCATGTAGGGCTTTAAAGGTAATGACCAACACTTTATACTTCGCCCGGAAACTAATTGGCAGCCTAGACTTCGTTCCTCTTATTTCTCCGTTCTTCCCTTCCCTTCTTGCTATTCGCTAACTCTGTTCGTGCAAAAAAAAAAAAAAAACCACAGCCTTACAAATCCTGCAACTAAATAAATGAAAAAAGCCCCCTGCACGTTAAAATGTATGCAGAGCTGTTTCATTTCACAGCCAATCTGGGAAAACCCTAGTGAGAACTGGCTGCGTACATGGGGATAGTTTCAGCGAGTTTTCTAATTGCAGGTGCCCTAGTTTAAACTGCTGCAATTATGGAAACGATTGTAGCTTGCCCACATTCAAGCAGCTGGTTTGCCCATGCAGTCATGTACTTGAGTTCACAGCTAAAGTGTAGTGGCTAAAGTGTTGGACTGGGAGCCGGGAGATCCGGGTTCTAGTCCCCACTCGGCCATGGAAACCCACTAGGTGACTTTGGGCCAGTCACAGACTCTCATGGTGGTTGTTTGTGAGGATAAAATGGAGAAGAGGAGGATTATGTATGCCGCCTTGGGTTCCTTGGAGGAAAAAAGGAGGGGATGTAAATGCAATAAGAAAAAGAAAGAAAGAAAAGTGTTCTTTTTTCATGAATTATACAAAGGCATTTGTTTTTGCTCTAAATGTGGTTGCATGAACAATTTTAATCTTCACCTGTGTTTTAAGACAATCTACACCAAGTCGTATTTTCTTTCTTTCCTTAGATCAGTGGTAGTTTCTCTTCGGCTGCTTCCAAAATTATTTGGTACTTTTCAGCAATTTGGGAGCAGTTATGACACACATTGGATAACGATGTAAGTACAATGTGCTGATCAAACTGGAGGAGGGTAATTGTGGAATGACATTTTAAAAGCAGTGAAAGAGCCACACTGCAGCACCTTTCACACCACTAACATAGCATTAGCATTAGAAATAGCCTGAAGGTTGAATTTGGGGCATGATGGTCATGCTGATCTGCCAGAAAGGGTTTTTCAAAAATGTATTGAGTGGGAGAGGGGGACATGCAGTAGGGGGATTGTTTTTGTTCCAGTATGTGGGGTTGCAATCCTAAAAGGTGGTGCCTGTGTCTGTGTTTTACATCAGCATGTTGTTAAATACCACAATATTCTGTTACTTGAGGGTTCACAATGGCTGGGTTCACACACCACGCTGACCCATGGTGGATGGCAAGCTATGCTGAGTAGGTGGTTATGCAAACAGCCTACTGTGCTCCTGTCAAGACAGTCAGGCAAACAAGCGACACGGAGTAGTTTATTCCCCCCCTTCTTCTCCTGTAGTCCTGCCACTCAGCCGGGCAGGTATCCCAGTTTCCTTTGTGGTGGGAATAGAGATTGCTTGAGAGGAGCAGAACAGCAGCTGCATTCTTTGGCCACTCTTGCCAAGCAGTTCTATCATTGATCTCTGTAACCCATTCTACGTGACAGGCAACACTCTAATCCGCTATAGGTACTGCAGGCTGGGTTCTCAGGGTGACTTATTTGTGGGAAATAACCCACTGTGGGCAGGGCAGGGGACATCCCACAAACAACATGCTTAACCCATCATGAGTTGTTCCGGAAAACAAACCATCGTGGGTTAGCCTGTTGTGTGAACCCAGTCAAATTTTGCTAATCAATTTCATTGCAAATTCCTGTTTAAAATTGGTAAATCCATCTACCTATTTGTTATTATAACAAAAGATCAGGTTCCTGCATGCAGCTTTTTGTCTGTTTATTTCCAGCCAATAATTTCTAGGAATGCAAGAAAGAATGTTTGAGTAAAGTACTAGAAGCAACTATCCTGGTTAAAATGACTGCATATCAAAGAAATAGAAATAAATGTGAGAGAATGATGTTTGAAACCAGCTTGAATGTGTGTTTATCATTTTTTGTGGTGCACTATGAATCATGATTTCAGTTTATTCCTCTCTCCGAGCTTCTTTTATATTAAATCCACTAGACCTTTTAAAACACTGAAAGTTTACAAATCAGACTTGAGTAAGGAGGAATAAATGTGAGGACAGATAAAACAATCCAGGTTGTGCATAGCCCTTTCCATTGATGTCCTGGGCAGTAATGAATGGAGGAATTGACCTGCAATGAAGTCGTTGCTCTGACAAACCTAATGAGTCTTAGAATGCCCTCTAGTTACCTGAAAAACAGTTGTTTGCATTTTTTTGAACACATTTTTTCCAGTGCATCCTATTAATGTGAAATGACCTGTGTGTCTCTTAAATTGAAATAGGTGGGCTGAAAAAGAACTTAATATGATGAAGCTTTTCTTTGATAATCTGGTACACTACATTCAAGCTGTCAGGGAAGGACGGCATAAACATGCATTGTAAGTATGGTGTTATGGGGAGGAGTCGTTTTTAGATTCATGACTTGATTTTTGAAAAATCTCTCTTTCTCCTCCCTGAATTTCATTAAAATAATCTATTATATGGCCAAACCTGGTTCCTGATCAACTGGAATTAATTTCTGCCATCCACTCCTTGGTTTCTCTTTTGACTTGTGGTGAATGAAAATAGGCCCATTTTGAGTTGATCTGAGATAGCATTTGTTCAAATGAAAGTATGTTAGGCAATGGGTCTGTTCACACAACATGCTAATCCACACTCAGTGGTTGAGTGCGGGTTGTTCTGAACTGTGGGTTATTTATTGAACCAGGGGTTAGCGTGTTGTCTGAATGCAGCCAGGGTGCTTGTTAACCATGCAGTGTGTCTTATTTTCTCAAACCTGCCACCTTGAAAATCCATGGTTTGTTGTTGGGCTGTTCAGGGTGGTTAACAAGCCACATCGCCATGTTTCATTCCTCCCTCTTACCTTAAACAGGGTCGAATTGACTCCAACTCCTTGTTTTTGAAACCGTCAATCTAAAATTTAATGTTTCAAAAATGCGCACAATATGTCAGAGTTAGCAGTTTAAAGCACCCTGACTGAAGTATCAGTCAGCCTCTTTTTATAGTAGATCATGTGAAGTGACATAAGTGGAGGGGAAAGTTTTAAACATATTTTAAATTTCCTTTGGGGTCAGTTATAATTCCAAATCTGTAAGAGATTAAGCAATAGGAGACACATAGAGAGATTGATGATTGAGAATATACTGAAATAACCTATAACTTCAATGATAGGTACAGTCACAGCGCAGAAGTTCAGGTGCGCCTTCAGTTCTTGACATGTGTCTTTTCAACTCTGGGATCACCAGATCACTTCAGTAAGTTTTTTCATTGTATGTCAGATTTGTTTTACATTTAATTTTGATTTGTTGAAGCTCTATGATAGTCATAATATAAATATCAATGTGATATCAGCCAAAGGAGGAAGGAACAGAAAGGCACCCTGAGGAAACTGCCACTGTTTTCAGGCAGTAAAGAGCAGCTTGGAAAGCTTATAGTTTTGAGTAGCCAAGCTTTATAAAATAGTTGTAGCCCTTTACTGCTCTTCCAGGTGATTGTGATTTGAGGGACTAAGAATGGTGTTTCAGTCCAGACAAAAGACAGGAAATAGAACAGGAGCAGTGCAGGCTGTCTTGCTGTGTTATTGAGGGCATGCCTTAGCCTGAAGATGTGAACTGCCTTTCACCCAAACATTGTCTTTCATTGGTTTGCATTGGCTGCCTGTATGTTTCCAAGCCCGATTCAAGGTGCTGGTTTTAACCTATAAAGCCTTATATGGCTTGGGACCACAATACCTGATGGAACGCCTTTCCTGACATGAACCTACCTGAACACTACATTCAACATCTAAGGTCCTCCTCCAAGTGCCTACTCCAAGGGAAGCTCGGAGGTTGGCAACAAGGGAGAGGGCCTTCTCTGTGGTAGCCCCCCAATTGTGGAACGATCTCCCCGACAAGGCCATCCTGGCGCCAACATTGTTATCTTTTCGGCACCAGGTCAAGACATTCCTCTTCTCTCAGGCATTTAGCAATATCTGATGAGCCTGGGTTTGTTTGTTTTTTAGGATTATAGCTTTTTAAAGTTATTATAGTGGTTTTAAATGTGTGTGTGTATATTGTATGTTTTTGCTGTTTTAATTTTTGTATATTGTTTTTAATTGTTTTAGTCTTATGTGAACCGCCCAGAGAGCTTCGGCTATGGGGTGGTATACAAATGTAATAAAATAAATAATAAATGATAAATTTAATTTCCAGGGTTAAGTCTGGAGCAAGTAGACATACTTTGGCACTGTTTGGTAGAAGATTCTGAATGCTATGATGATGCCCTACACTGGTTCTTAAATCAAGTACGAAGTAAAGACCAGCATGCCATGGGAATGGAAACCTACAAGCATCTTTTTTTAGAAAAGGTAGAATGGAAACCAGCTCGCTTGATACATAACCAATTAGCATTTCTGTTGAAAACTAGCTTGATTATTGGGCTGTTTTCTTTCTGTTCTAAGCAAAATGTATTTTCTTTTCTTTAGATGCCTCAGCTAAAGCCCGAAACAATTAGTATGACTGGATTAAATTTGTTTCAGCATTTATGTAATTTGGCTCGATTGGCTACTAGTGCTTATGATGGTGGCTCAAACTCTGAGGTAAGCAAGTGCATTGACTTGCTGTTTCCCTTCTTTCCAGTATTTACATGGCTCTTCAGTTATTGATGAGAGAGATTTTAGTAAGTGAATGTTCAGTGAGCTTCAGGTGTGATGTGGCCTTCGGTCCTTGCACAAGACATGGTGTTGTGCAATAGATAAGAGGTTTCTTGTTTCGTGGGAAATGATGACCCTCAAACATCTTAACATTGAGAATCATATCCCTGGAGAATAGGGATGCGGCTCTTTCTCCTTAAAGGGAAAGCAGCATATATGCCATACTACAGGATGGAACTGGATAGAGTTGTATCATGCCCATTCCCTTACATTCCGAGTGAGAAAACAGGGCAGAAAGATTAGAGCAAGTGTCAGTAAATCAACTGGGCTACTTCTTTTTCTTCTATTCCGCCCCATTAATTGAAACCAGGGATTTTGAAGTAGGATGAATGGAGCAGTCTAAGTTAATTGAATTTTTTTAAAAAAATTAAAAAGCCAAGAATGCAAATAAGTGCCTGGTCAGGCTGCAGTGCATTGCTTGAAAAGCCATGCTGGATAGTCACTGCAGCAAACGGGCTTTGAATCGAAGAGCTGGATCTTGTCAGGAGTTACTCAGAGGAGGGAATAGGTAGGGTTATCATGAGATTTTGAACATCAGATTAGTTGTACTTGTGAGAGCTCATGTGATTCCAGCAGGCAGAATCTTTGACCAGAATCTGCAGAGCTTGTGCTTAAATCCCAGCTCAGTTCTAATTGCATCATGAAAGGTTAGCTTTCAGCACCTTTAGGAAATTTAGTTCATGTAATTCAGGGATGGGGAACATACCACATGCGCTCTCTCCAGTATAGCCCCTTCCACTGTCCCCCCCATTTTAAAAAAGGGCTCTGTAGTGCTACTGAGCATTTTGCTGTTGTATTTGAGTGGCAAAGCAGCTATTAGAGGGGCATTTTTCTTTCTGGGGGGCAGACTGCACAGTGGCCCAAAGACCGACCTGTGGGGTGGGTTCAGAGGGCAAAAATGGCCTCCAGACCTCCTGACGTTGTCTACCCCTGGTGTCATTGCTACAGTGGTCGGTTTGGATGCAGTGCTAAGCTGTGGGTTTCATTTCATTTCATTTATTACATTTATATACCGCCCAATAGCCGAAGCTGTCTGGGCGGTGTACAAAATGCAAGTTTGCAGAGATATCACAAAAAAATATTCAACAAAAATACTACAACAATCTTTAACAATATGCTAAACAACAATATCACAATAATACTAAAAATATACTAAATACAAGTTTACAGCAAAACAGAACAGATAAGGGAAAAAAACATGAAATGCTATTTACAAAGTTGAATGTAAATAGTTTTTTTTAAAATAAAAATGTCAGAAAAAACTGACATGTGCTGCATGGCCCAAAGTTTAACTTAGAAAGTGGAAATACTTTTACTATTATAAAATGGAAAGTCCAGAACCAAGTAGTAACATAAATGCAAGTAATTAGGGTTATTATTATTATTTTTTTTGCATTACATGATCAAGTCTGGTCAAGCCTTGGGCTCACGCAACCCCCCCCCCCCAAATCTTCCTCCTCTCTTGATGCAACTGCAAGGAGATCAAAAGCTTTCCATTCCATTCGTAATCAGTCACAGTTTAGTGTTTGTTCAAACTTTAAACTTTGGTTTATCTTCACTTTGCCTTATTGAAACCCACCATCATCATAAGCGTAAGACTCGAATTTGTCTCGTTTCAATAAACCAAGAGTAACCACAGTTTATCCAAGTTTGGGCTGTGTTGGGTTACAAACAGGGAAAACTGTTTCCCATCTCCTCACAGCCATGCTGGAGAAGGAGAGGGGTGGGGAAGGCAGGGGCACCCGGAATCTCACAAAACTAAACTAGAATTTAGGGTTACCTCCTGACAAGGTCAGTTGAGTCCAGTTCCTCCATATCTGCTGCAGCCGTCTTTTATAATAGTATCTCCAGTGTTCTGATCTGTCCTTGCAACTTGACGAGGAAGGGCATGAAAACATGTGGAATGTTCCATCTGGCCATTTGATCAATAAAACAGCAGGGGTGGCGAGGGGGCACACGTGTTAACTGGTATTGTGGAAAGCATACAGATGGAACATTGTGGTACCCGGTGGCTGGTCTAATAAAAGAAATAACCCGTTTCTCATTTCTTTTTGCAGTTGTGTGGTATGGACCAGTTCTGGGGCATTGCTTTAAGAGCGCAGTCTGGAGATGTGAGCCGGGCAGCGATACAGTATATTAACTCCTATTATATTAATGGTATGAGAGACTGTTATGTGCTCAGTCCAATGGAGATATTATGCGTCACAATTTTTTTCTTCTTATGGGGACAGAATACATTTCAGCATGTCCATGAAACATTTATTTCTAAATCACCTTTCAGGTAAAACAGGTCTGGAGAAAGAACAAGAATTCATTAGCAAATGCATGGAAAGCCTAATGATAGCATCTAGTAATCTTGAGCACGATTCGCATTCAAGCCTCACCATTATTGAACGAGGGCTCCTGATGCTCAAGACGCACTTAGAAGCTTTTCGGAGAAGGTAAAATAGCTCCATACCATCTTATTTAATAGGAATTTACTGTCAAGGGAAAATGACAAACGCTGGTGAAAAGTATTCATGGGATCAAATCATAAATTCTCCTTTTGCTATCACGAGGAACAGTATCTATTTTACATTAAAACTAGAACTCTTAAATATGTAAAGAGAGAATTCCTTGTCACTTGTTTTATTTCGTTTCCTTATTTATTTATTTATTTATACGTTATTATGTTAATAAGCTCTAGCTGGGTTATTTCAACAGAAAACATAACGATTAGGATTTGAAAAACAATTGAGGCTCATGCAGGGTGCTTTCAGTGGTCCCAAGGAATTTTTAAAACCTTTCTTTTGAGATCTCCTCATGCCATATTTGAAACTGCTTTTGAAATGCTACTCCGTTTCAAAGGCAGTTTGCCATGTGGCATTTGGGTGGGCTACTGGTCAGGAGAAACAAGACTGACCCCCCCCCCCCCCAGCTTGTAAAAGTAGCTTCACAGTCCTTTGATTCTTGGCAAACCTTTATAAAAGCAACGAGAATTAAAATCCAGAAATGTACGGAGTCCCCTTGTCCATGCCCTGAATTAAATTTAGCTTAGGTCCCCTTTGACGCCTGTTTGCCTGATTATGCGCATATACGGATAAGCGCATTTACTCCTATTCACGAGAGGCGGTGAAGTGCATTACGGGCTGTATGAAACGCGCTTTAAAGTTGTTTACATGTGGAGAATCGCATGTTTACATGGCCATAAGGCACTTTAACTCTCGCGGTAAATTTTAAGTCGCTATTTAACGCGCATTCAATAACGCAAATAATCGGAGGTAAAAAGCGCCTCAACCCCTGATTTGCGCTCTGCTCTTGTAGAGGTAAAATCTGTAATGCGCCTTGAAAGAGCTTTAAATCGCTCTTGTAGAGGCACCCTTAGTCCCGCAAACCAGCCTGAACAGGAAGTCTGCAGAGCCTACAACAAGACTCTTAGGCAGTTCAATATGTATTCCTTTTTATATGACAATATTATTTCACCCTCAGGTTTGCATATCATCTGAGACAATGGCAAATTGAGGGCACTGGCATCAGCAGTCATTTGAAAGCGTTGAGCGACAAACAGTCACTACCTCTCAGAATTGTTTGCCAGCCAGCTGGTCTTCCTGACAAGGTACATTTCAGCAATTTGTTTGCCAAATTAATGTTGTTTTATGATATTGTTTTTTCATTCGTTCTCAACGAAACAACTCTGTCATGTTTCAGATGACAATTGAAATGTATCCAAGCGATCAGGTAGCAGATCTAAGAGCCGAGGTTACACATTGGTATGAGAATTTGCAGAAAGAACAGTTAAATCAGCAAGCTCATTTGCAAGAGTTTGGTCAAAGCAGTCGGAAGGGAGACTTTCCAGGTAAGCTTTAAAGCATTTGTGGTCATGGGGCCTGGCTTATAGGTCACCTATTTTAAAGTTCTTCCAAAATAATTACTTTTAAGGGAAATGATTTGTGTAGTACATATAACCCTGTGTTGTTGTTGTTGTTGTTGTTGGAGGACATTTCACCCAGAGTTATTTTTTTTCCTTTCCTCCAAAAGTCTTGTCAAATATTCTTCCCTAAATTAGTACATTAATAGTAATTATTTTGTTGGTCTGAGAAAGGAAATGAGTACAGACTATTCACAATGAGTGAACAAAAAAAAGAAGAATTTGAAAAAAGACTCAATTGGCCCCTATAATGTTTTTTGTTTTTTTAAAAAAAACTATTGGTTCTTCTTCGTGGTCTCTGTGCATCACACATATGGGCTCGCGCCGACGCCGAGCCTGCTTCCGGGAAACTTAGCTAGCTTAGACTTTTGGCGGGAACCCCTCCCCCCACCATCCTATCGCGCATGCTCAGGGCTCCCGCCTCTCCTTTACCTCAGTTCTTCTTCGACCGCTTCGCCAGTAGCCTCGCGGGAGACTTCTTCGGTACAGTACCTGTTTAAAGAGAAAGAGAAGAATAGTTGTAGTTAGCTTAGGCTTGTTTTTCTTAGATATAGTTGTTAGTTAGTATAATATAATATAAAAAAAAAAAAAAAAAAAAAATTAAATTTAGTTATATATATAGATTGTTAAGGCGGCTCGCCGGCATATGGCGCAGTCCGCGTTATTTCGACGTTGTTCGCGGTGTAGGGCCAAGATAGCCCTCACCGACGGACATTCCCTCTGCCTCGTTTGCCTGGGGGAGGCTCACATCGTAGATTCCTGCAGTCATTGCATGAGTTTCTCTCGCCAGACCAGGCGGAATAGGGCTGATCGCCTCCGTAGCCTTTTGTGGACAAAGGCATTGTCAGCAGTAGACCAGCCGCGTCCTTCCATGATGAAAACTGTGGTTTCTGGGGAGAGTCGTAGCCTCTCGAGCCCAGCATCTCCGGTTTCCCCCCAAGTAACGGCGGCGGCACCGGCAACGTTATCGGGCATTTCACCGGACCCTTCACCAGTCCCGGCCAAAAAGCCCAAGAAAACAAGACCTAAGAAAACTTCTAAAAATGTCGGTACAGCTACGGTATCGGTGCCTACTACGACGGCGAAACAGTCTCGACCGTCCTCCATGCCCTCTTCGGCGTCGATAAAAGTCGTCGCCATGGTACATAAGTCGTCATCGGTACCGACCAGACCATCGGTACCGACACGCCGTTCGACGTCGATCGCTTCATCGTCGCCAGCTCCTTCGGTATCGAGGCGGCGTACGCCATCCGTATCTTCGATGGTTCGTACTCCGTCGACGCCGGGAGTCCAGCAAGAGCCGGCTGTGGTCTCACCTTCTCGGTCATTGCCTTCGCCTGGACCCATCCCAATTCTCATCCCATCAGATACAGAGCGTACGGTACCGACGCTTCTATCGTCGCCGAGAACAGCCCGAGGACATCGACGCCGAATGCCTCGATCCCGCGACCGTTCCTCGCACTCGAGGTCGCGTTCTCGATCACGATCGCGGGGATGGGATGTCTGCTCAGACCGCTCACGCCACTCGGAGCGTAGTGGATATCGTTTCGACCCTTATACAGGGCATCGCATACGGGGGGCTCAGTCACCACCGCCTGTTCCTCCCCGGAGAACCACCTCTCTGAGCCAGTCTTCGACTCGGCATCGCAATCGCTCGACAGCGACAACAACGAGGCCTCGTGGTCGAACACTCCACGCCCGTCGGAACCATCACCCTTGAATTCTTTCGGTACCGAGGATCGTGCCTCGCCAACAATGGAGATGGGCAGCTTTTCCGATCAAATGCTCAGACTAGCCCAGTCACTAAACATTGAATGTCAGCAGCCAGCTGATGAGTCGGATGATGGCATCTATGACGTAATGTATACGGAGCCATCACCTCAGCTAACCCTACCAATGGTTAAGGCATTGTTAAAGACAGTTAAGCAGTCTTGGGAACACCCTGCCACTGTTGGGGCGACTTCCAAACGCCTGGATGCCATATATAAGGTGAAGGAGGCACAGGCACCTTTTCTCTTTCAGCACCCAAAGCCTAATTCGGTTGTTGTAGAGGCGGCACAAGGCCGGTCGGGTAAGGTGCATTCCGCCCCAACCGATAAAGAAGGACGAAAGCTCGACTCCTACGGGCGTAGGATTTATGCTTCTACTTCATTGGGCATAAAGGTCACCAACTATATGGCGCTCATGGCGCGTTATCAATTGTTTTTATGGGAGAAAATATCTTCGTTAACTGATTACCTCCCTGACGACCAGCGTGATCTCGCCAGGGTCTTCCAAGCAGAGGCAGTCAGGTTGTCAAAGCAGGAGTTGACAACAGCGCGACATCTAACAGACTGTGTCTCTAAGGCCATGGTCGGTGCAGTTGCTTTGCGTCGGCATGCATGGTTGCGCTCAGCCTCACTACCTCAAGAGACAAAGAACCGTATTGAGGACCTTCCCTTCGATGGGGAGGGCCTCTTTAATACGGAAACTGATACAGCAATGGATACGCTGCACAAGGCCAGGATGACTGCTCGGAAAATGGGGTTTCAACAACCACAGCAGTCTTACCGTCCGAGAAAATGGTACAGACCTGTGCCGTACCAGCCGCGTCAGCAGCAGGAACGACCGCCGCGATATCAGGCGTCCTCGTCTCAACCCTATCAGCCACGGAAGACAACGCCGCGTTACCAGCAGCGCAGCAAACAACCGCAGCAGAGCAAGCGTCGCCTTTGACTTGGCTCCACGGTTAATTACGAGCAACCCAAACAAGCTACAGCCTTTTCTGCACACCTGGGCGTCAATAACATCCGATGCTTGGGTCTTAAACATCATCGCAGAGGGCTACGAAATAGAGTTCGAAGTTCCTCCTCCACTTGGCATCATAAAAGTCACGTCTCCTTCGGAGACCCTAACGCAAGAGACAACAGCCCTCTTGAACAAGGCTGCAATCACAAGGGTGCCACGTCATCAGCTCCATGCGGGGTTCTATTCCCGTTATTTTACGGTGCCAAAAAGGGACGGGGGACTTCGTCCCATTATGGATCTCAGAATTCTGAACAAGTTCATACTACCCAAAAAATTTCGAATGGTCACCATAGCAGCCGTCCTGCCTATGCTGCGGAAGGGCAACTGGTTCACGCTAGTAGACCTCAAGGACGCCTATTTTCACATTGCGATTCATCGGGCCTATCGTCACTATCTGCGGTTTGTCATTGGCAATCAGGCGTACCAATTCTCCGTCCTTCCATTCGGCCTAAGGTCTGCACCAAGAGTGTTCACCAAGTGCATGTCGGCAGTATGCGCGCACCTACGGTCAAGAAACATCGAGTTATATCCTTACCTGGACGATTGGCTGATCGTTTCCGCTTCCAGAAGCCAGGCTCTTGCCGACGTGCACGAGGTCATCTCTCTTCTGTCGTCGCTTGGGCTGCAAATAAATTACAAAAAATCCATCACTCAACCTTCGCAGCAGCTGCAGTTCATAGGGGTTACCCTCGATTCAACTATAGGAAGGGCTTTCCTCCCTACGGACAGGATAACGATCCTACAGCAACTATCATTAAAGTTGCAAGACAGTCCTCGAGTCTCAGCATTCGCAATTCTGAGGTTGCTAGGGTTAATGGCAGCAGCCGTGTTCGTCGTCCGATGGGCGCGACTTCGTATGCGCCTCCTCCAGCAGTTTCTGCTCCAGCACTACTCACCATTACGGAACCCACGCAGACTAATACTTACCATCCCGCGGTTGACAAGGCAGTCGCTCCGATGGTGGTCGAGATGGCGCAACCTTTCACAGGGCATGCCCTTTGTGTCACGGGGCCCGTCTCGCGTAGTAACAACAGATGCGTCGCTAGAAGGATGGGGAGCTCATCACGGCGACCTGCAAACACAAGGAAGGTGGTCACCTTCGGAGACTCGCCTTCATATCAATATGTTGGAACTGCTAGCAGTGAAAAAAGCCTTACGCGCATTTTTACCCAGCCTACAGGGGCATCATGTCCGCATCCTGACCGACAATACCACAGTAGTGTGGTACCTGAACAAGGAGGGCGGGACCCGCTCTCGCCGCCTCCTCTGTCTAGTCATGGATATTCTACAGTGGGCCATCTCCCACAATATACTGCTGTCAGCTTTGCACATTGCGGGAAAGGAGAATACCACAGCGGATGTTCTCAGCCGGTCGTTCGCAGACACGCACGAATGGCAACTCGCTTCTCGCATCCTCACTCATCTCTTCGCTCGTTGGGGGATGCCCGATATCGATCTCTTCGCAACGGCTGCCAATGCAGTATGTCCGGCGTATTGCTCCAGAGCGGGCATAGGAGAGACGTCTCTAGGAGACGCGTTTCAATGGGACTGGTCGAAAGGGCTTCTCTACATTTTCCCACCGTTCCCACTTATTGCAAAGGTGGTGACCAAGGTCAGGCGGAACAATTCGGACGCGATAATGATAGCCCCGTGGTGGCCAAGACAAGCTTGGTTCACGTCGCTACTCAGACTAGCGAGAGGGGAGGTTTGGAGCCTACCTTACGTTCCGGATCTTTTGACTCGACAGAGCGGATCGATTCTTCATCCCGAGCTACACTCTCTGCACCTGACGGCGTGGAGGATCCATCGTCCTGGAGGACTCTAGACCTCCCAGACCGATTGAAATCTATTTTAGAGGCCGCACGCAAGCCCTCTACTAGATTGTCCTATAATAGAAAGTGGAAGCGGTTTCAGGAGTATGCGCTACTTAATAACTTTGATTATGGCACGTCGAGCATGTCTAACATCATCTCCTTTCTTTACTCCTTGCATGTCCGTGGTCTAAAGCCAGCTTCCATTAAAGTATACCTGTCTGCTATCGCAGCCAACCATGGATTAGTGAATGGTTTCTCTGTTTTTAGCCACCCAATGGCAAAGGCTTTCTTGAAAGGCCTGTTCAATTTATTTCCTTCTATTCGCCCGATAGTCCCTCAGTGGAGTTTATCTCTAGTTCTTTCAGTACTCACTTCTAAGCCATTTGAACCGTTGGCTACAGTTGATGTTCGTTTATTGACTTTCAAAACTATGTTCCTAGTTGCCATCACGTCTGCTAGACGTGTATCGGAGTTAGCAGCATTACTAGTGGACCCTCCTTACTTACAGTTTTTTAAAGATAAAGTAGTATTACGTACGGATCCCAACTTCATTCCAAAGGTTTCATCCCGGTTCCACGTTCGTCAAGATATTGTCTTACCCACGTTTTTCAGGCCGTCAGCGGACCCTTTGTCGTCAGCATTGCACACTCTAGACGTGAGGAGAGCGTTAGCGTTCTATAAATCAAGGACTGAATCTTTCAGAAAGTCTCGTAACCTGTTCATTTGTTACGGGGGCGTCACTAAGGGGTTGGCGGTCTCCAAACAGCGCATCTCTAAATGGGTCGGGGAGACCATTACCCTGGCCTACAAGATTGCCAGGAAGGATCCGCCTTTTCGTGTGACAGCGCATTCAGCCAGGGCGCAAGCGACCTCTTCTGCTTTGCTCCATGGAGCCTCGCTCACGGACCTTTGCAAAGCAGCCACTTGGTCTAATGCTTCTACTTTCGTGAAGCATTATCGACTGGATGTCAGGGCCAGACAGGACTCCTCGTTTGGAAGAGCGGTCCTTTCCTCGATTTGTCAATGACCAACCAGCATGCCTACCCCCCTCCGGTAAGTCTTTGCTCGTTATTCGCCCATATGTGTGATGCACAGAGACCACGAAGAAGAAATGCAGGTTGCTTACCTGTAACTGTAGTTCTTCGAGTGGTCATCTGTGCAGTCACACAACCCACCCACCGTCCCCTCTTGGCATCGCTGTTTGTGATTGTCAATTGGTTCGCCATGCTCGTTTTCTGATAACATATTTATGCCTTAGTATTGGGGCCAAGCGGTCTCAGAGAACTGAGGTAAAGGAGAGGCGGGAGCCCTGAGCATGCGCGATAGGATGGTGGGGGGAGGGGTTCCCGCCAAAAGTCTAAGCTAGCTAAGTTTCCCGGAAGCAGGCTCGGCGTCGGCGCGAGCCCATATGTGTGACTGCACAGATGACCACTCGAAGAACTACAGTTACAGGTAAGCAACCTGCATTTTTTTTTCTCCAATCAAATAATAAAGCAAGTTTGTGCTCTGTTTTAGGTGGGCTCATGGGGCCTGTAAGAATGATCTCTTCTGGGCATGAGCTAACAACTGACTATGATGAAAAAACACTTCATGAACTGGGATTTAAAGATATGCAGGTATTGACAGATATCCAAAAGAGGTCATTTAACAGTAATATTGTTACGTGGTGATGATGGTTTGTTACTTATATGGGCACCAACAGCACACAGGTCGCTGTGCAGGTCCCTCTTGCAAGGAGCTTACAATCTAAACTAGACCATGGGAAAGACAAGTGGTGGTCATAAGAAACAGGGTTGCCAGCTTTTTTTTTACTGGCCCTTGAACCTGTGCCTTTAACAGCAACTTGATGTACAGGTAGATGATGATGATGATAAAAATTTCCATCCTGTGAAAAGCTTCATCTTCAGTTTTTGACCCATCAAGGTTCTGTTAAAAGCCCAGGAACAGAAAAAAAGCCATTTGTTGAATCCAAGCTTCCCCTCCCCCATATTTTCCTCAGAGATGGGCATTCTGGAGAGGGTTACATCCTCTCTTGGGATGTCAAGTAAGGATTAAATTTTTTTGGCCATCAAGATCCCAAGGAGTAGTTGTACACCTTTTAGACAGCAGAACTATTCCCATCCTGGGGAATGTAATGGAGTATTGGCTCAGTGTAGATTGGATGCTGATTTATTTAAAAGTGCAGAGTTGATGGAGCGACATTCCATCCTATTGGAGCTCTTCTGCTTTTAGCTGATCTCACCAGAAGCTTAAGTTCTTCTTCGTGGTCTCTGTGCATCACACATATGGGCTCGCGCCGCCGCCGAGCCCGCTTCGGGAAACTTCATTAGCTAGCCTAGATTTTTGGCGGGAACCCCTCCCACCACCGTCCTACCACGCATGCTCCGGGGTTCCCGCTTACCTCAGTTCTTCTTCGACCGCTGCGCTGATCGCCTCGCGGGAGACTTCGTCTACGATTCGTTCGTATTCTTTTCTCTGTGAAGAGAAAGTTTGTGATAGTTCGCTTAGATAGTTGTTTAGTGTTAGTTAAATAGTTTCTTATATATATATATATATTTTTTTAAAAAAATATATATTTTTCAATAATTATTAAGTATTTTCAATAGTTTGTCCATTACTTAACTTGGACTAGTCTTTGTGTCCCTGCACCATCTTATGACGCAGACTGCGCTTTTCAAACATTGTTCGAGGTGCCGGGCGAAGCTCGCCCTCACGGATGGCCACTCCCTCTGTTTAACTTGTTTGGGTGAATCCCATATTGTTGAAGCTTGTGCTCTTTGCATGAGCTTCTCTCGGCAGATGAGACGCAACCGGGTGGACCGTTTGAGAAGCCTCCTTTGGAGTAAAGCTTTGGCGGCAGTAGATTCGCCCCACCGGGCTATGGAGTCGACAGCCTCTACTTCTGGGGAGCGTGGGCAGTTGCCGGTAAATCGCTCGAGACCAGCAACGGCTAGCTCGCCTCCCATTGAGGTTGCAGCTACGAAGCACTCGAAAAGAGTCACAAAGCTTTCTTGGGATGAGGGCATGAAGTTAAAGAAGCCTAAACTAAGGGCTAAAGACAAAGTCTTCAAAGCCTCTGAAATCGACTCAACAGTCTCAAAAATCTTCGATGCTGACCATCTCGGTACCGACATTGGTACCGATGCAGCCTCACTCGGCTTCGATACCGACTTCTCCGACACCTTCGACGACGGAGCTGGTTTATAGGCAACCTTCACCGTTACCGAGTGAGTCGATACTGACAGGCGTCCTTTCCCATCTTTCGCCTCACTCTCAAGCAGCGTCGCCACCGATCCAAGCCACCTCGCTACCAATACTCCCATCGGTACCAATAGCACTACCGCTACCAGCAGACATCACTTCAGACGTGGAATTTCTCGAGCCACATCCCATCGAACAGCATGACGTGGATGGGGCTTTACGTTCCCAATCGCCGCCATCTCGAACATCTCACTGTGGATCCACTTGTCGCCGCTCGCGTTCCCGTGACTGGGATAGAGACTCCAATCGTTCAATGCGCTCTTCTCGATCCAATTTGCCTCCTCGGCACCGTCCTTCATCTCGGTACTGATACGCCTTCGACCCCTATACCGGAGAACGTTTGTTCGATGATCGTTTCCCTGCACCACCATTACCGCCTCGCCAACCGCCTACTGCAACGGTACCGGCCCCTCCTCGACATTGACCAGAGGCTGCGATCACGGCTCCACCTCGACGATCCTCGGTACCGGAGTATCAACGTGAAGTGCCTACTCCTTCCTCTCCTCAGTCGCCAGAAGACTACGTGTCTGATACATCCTCCGTGGCGTCGGCAGCCCCATCAGTACCGTCTCCTACTGATGGTGTGGGCACCACCAACCGGGCATCTCCATCCATGGAACTTGGGAATTTTTCTGAACAGATGCTACGCATGGCGCAGTCACTCGGTATCGAGCACCATCAGCCACAAGAGAGCGTAGAAGACCGTATTTTTGACGTGATGTACACGGATCCATCACCTCAGCTATGGTGCCCACCTTACTAAAAACTGTCCAACAGTCTTGGACCAACCCTTCTACTATGGGTCCAACATCTAAACGTCTGGATGCACTCTACAAAGTGAAAGAGTCTGATGCGCCCTTCTTATTTGTTCATCCAAAACCAAACTCTATTGTTGTGGAGGCCTCACAAGGGAGGTCCAACAAGAGCCATTCAGCCCCCACTGACAAGGAAGGTCGTAAACTGGACTCTTTGGACGTAAGATCTATTCCTCAGTAGCGTTAGGAATAAAGGTTGCAAACTACCAGGCCATGATGGCACGCTACCAACTCTTCCTGTGGGAGAAGATGTCTTCTTTCATGAATTATCTGCCTGAAGACCAGCGTGAACTGGCTAGGGTGTTTCATTCAGAGGCAGTGCGGCTTTCCAAACAGGAGCTGATGACTTCTCGTCACCAGACCAACTGTGCCGCTAAAGCTATGGTGGGTGCAGTGACTCTGCAACGTCACGCTTGGCTCAGATCTGCCACTCTCCCACAAGAGACAAGGAGTAGGATTGAGGACCTCCCCTTTGACGGAGAAGGTCTTTTTAATTCTACCACTGACACCACCATGGATACAATCCATAAGGCAAAGGTGACAGCAAGGAAAATGGGTTTCAGCTCTCTTCCGCAACCGTCATATCGTCCACGCAAATGGTACCGCCCATTACCCTACCAGCCGAGGCAACCTCAGGATCGCGCCCAGCGTTACCAACCTTCTCAGTCTGCCGCTTCTTACCAGCAGAAGAAACCAGCATCGCGTTTTAGACAGCCCCGCAACAGGCAGGACTCTGCGCCAAAACGTCGCCTTTGACTTTGTCCAAGTTCCCTTCATGCTACGAATATTTGGCAACATCCTTCGGCAATATCATCATGCTTGGGCCTCCATCACTACGGACCGCTGGGTGCTCGACATCATCACCTACGGCTACAAAATAGAGTTTCAATTCCTCCCATCTATTGGCTCCGTAAAGATAACTCCGCCATCAGAAGACTTGTTTCAGGAGACAACATCTCTCCTGCAAAAGGGAGCAATCACGACAGTACCATCGTCACGTCTACAGACAGGCTTCTATTCTCGCTACTTTACGGTCTCGAAAAAGGACGGGGGTCTTCACCCTATTATAGATCTCAGGCATCTCAACAAATTCATCAGAACAAAGAAGTTCCGCATGGTAACGCTTGCAATCATTTTACCTCTGCTCAGAAAAGGCCAGTGGTTTACTCTGAAAGACGCTTCTTTTCATATTGCAATCCATCTTCCCATCGGAAATACCTCAGGTTCATAATAGGTCATCAAGCGTTTCAGTTCTCCGTCCTCCCGTTCGGATTGAAGACAGCCCCCAGAGTTTTTACAAAGTGCATGGGGGCAGTGTGTGCCCATCTACGGCCCAAGGGCATAGAACTCTACCCTTACCTGGATGATTGGTTGATAGTATCCCCCTCCAGAGCCCAAGCATTCAGGGATGTGCAATTCGTCAACTCGATCCTCCAGTCTCTTGGCCTGCAAATCAACATGGAGAAATCCGTCTTTCAGCCGTCTCAAGTTATCCAATTTATAGGAGTCCAACTAGACTTGACAGTGGGAAGAGCATTCCTCCCACAGGACAGGGCATTTGTCCTGCGCGATCTCTCACTCCGTCTACAGCATGAATATCACGCCTTGGCCCTCACCATCCTGAGGCTATTGGGCCTAATGGCAGCATCAGTATTCGTCGTTCGTTGGGCAAGACTGCATATGCGTCCGCTGCAACAACTTCTCCTGCGGGACTTCGTTCCCACGATGAACCCATGCAAGGTCGTACTTAACATTCCCCGATCACTACAACCATCTCTAAGCTGGTGGTCGACCCTGGACAACGTTTCGCAAGGAATGCCGTTTGTGAGTCAGGGTCCGTCTCGCAGGGTGACAACAGATGCATCCTTGAAGGGATGGGGCGCCCACTGCGGCGATCTAGTCATCCAAGGAAGATGGTCACCTTTGGAGAGACACCTACATATAAACATGTTGGAACTCCTTGCAGTAAAAAGAGCGCTTCACGCGTTCCAGACTCACCTAACGGGCCACCAAGTTCAGATTCTCTCAGACAATACCACAGTTGTCTGGTATCTGAACAAGGAGGGAGGCACTCGCTCTCCCCCCTCCTGCATCTAGCTATGGACATCCTACTTTGGATGATCCCCAGACAGATCCACCTTTCGGCCCTCCACATTGCGGGCTTGGACAATGTACGGGCAGATACCCTCAGCCAAACTTTTCAAGACACTCACGAATGGCAGCTGTCTCCAAGGGTTCTGAGGCGCATCTTTGCGCTATGTGGCAATCCGGACATTGATCTCTTTGCCACACAGGCCAATGCAGTCTGTCCTGCCTACTGCTCCAGGGCAGGGATAGGCATAGCCTCCATCGGGGACGCCTTCACGTTGGATTGGTCCCAGGGTCTAATTTACCTGTTTCCTCCTTTCCCTCTAATCGGTCAGGTGGTGACAAGGCTTCAACGATACGGAGCAGATGCCATACTGATAGCTCCGTGGTGGCCCAGACAGACATGGTTTGCCCCACTTCTACGGCTGGCGAGGTACCGGACTTGGCGTCTCCCAACCGTGCCAGACCTACTGTCCCGGAACAACAGCATGATATTCCATCCGGACATTCGGACCCTGAACCTCACGGCATGGAGAATCCATCCCGAGGACAGAATTTAGTTATTCCGTCTGAAATTAAATACATTCTCGAAGCAGCCAGGAAGCCCTCTACCAGATTGTCGTATAAGAGAAAGTGGGAGAAATTCCAGAACTTCGCTAGAGACAATGGCTTTGACTATTATTCAGGGCCCATACTCAGGGTAATTAAATTCCTTTACTCCCTGCATGCCGCCGGCCTAAAGGCCACGTCGATCAGAGTTTATTTAGCTGCCTTCTCGGTGCACCATAACTTGGTGGATGACTTCTCTGTATTTATGCACCGACTTTCTAAAACCTTTCTAAAAGGTCTGCATAATACGTTCCCTCCATTTCGCCCGTTGGTGCCACAATGGAGCTTGTCTGTAGTTTTAAGTGCCTTAACCGCTAAACCGTTTGAGCCTTTAGCCACTACTAACGTTCGTCTACTGACATTGAAAACAGTTTTTCTGGTAGCTATAACATCCGCAAGACAAGCTTCCGAGCTCGCTGCCTTGATCGTAGATCCCCCTTACACTCAGTTTTTTCGAGACAAAGTTGTTTTACGAATGGGTCCGTCATTCTCTCCCAAAGTTGTCTCCAATTTCCACATCAATCAAGACATTGTCTTACATACATTCTTCAAAGCTTCCTTGGATCCTTTATGTTCCACATTGCACGCTTTGGACGTTAGAAGAGCATTAGCCTTCTATAAATCCAGGACGGAATCATTTCGCAAGTCTAGGCAGCTGTTTGTCTGCTATGGAGGAAAGAACAAGGGCTTATCTGTTTCCTCGCAGCGCTTATCCAGCTGGATTGTAGACACAATTAAGTTAGCCTACCAAGTAGTGGGTAAGGAGCCTCCACTCTCTGTTACAGCGCACTCCATGAGGGGACAGGCTGCCTCCAGTGCTCTACTACGTGAAGTCTCGGTCCCTGACCTGTGTAAGGCTGCAACCTGGTCTAATGCTTCCACCTTCATAAAGCATTACAAGTTGGACGTCAGGGCTAGACAGGACTGCTCCTTCGGCAGGGCAGTACTTTCGTCAATATGCCAGTGACTGACCAGCGTGCCTACCCTCCTCCGGTAAGTTTGCTTGTTATTCGCCCATATGTGTGATGCACAGAGACCACGAAGAAGAAATGCAGGTTGCTTACCTGTAACCGTAGTTCTTCGAGTGGTCATCTGTGCAGTCACACAACCCACCCGCCGTCCCCTCTTGGCATCGCTTTTGTTCTTGTCAAGTTGATTTCCGAGCATGCTCATAAATTGTTAGTTTTTTCCTGATATGTCCTTATATTTTTAATATTCCATTAATTGCCTTGGTCGCGAGGCCGAGTGGTCTCATAGAACTGAGGTAAGTGGGAACCCGGAGCATGCGCGGTAGGACGGTGTGGGGAAGGGTTCCCGCCAAAAATCTAGGCTAGCTAATGAAGTTTCCCGAAGCGGGCTCGGCGTCGGCGTGAGCCCATATGTGTGACTGCACAGATGACCACTCGAAAAACTACGGTTACAGGTAAGCAACCTGCATTTTCTGTTGTGCCTTCTCTATCCATATGGTCCTTTACAATACTTCTCATCAGATCAGGTATTTCTCACATATAGTCTGGCCTCTGCTATAACAGAATTTGCCCATTATAATCAAGGATCCTCTCTGTGGGAACTGAATTATTCTTTGCCAGAAGATTGATGTGTGCCTCTCTTCCTGCAGCCTGGCTGTAGGAGCAGACTTCGGCTTGCCTGTGATAGCATGGTTTTAAAGTAGCTTCATGCACATTACAGAGTCAGCAAAATTGTAGCAATAATTTTAAAATGCCCTTTTCAGGAAATGCGTGGAATAAAATTGAATAAAGGAAATAACCCACACAAAAAATGTCTAATATGCTATTTACAGTACAGATCACTGTACTGCTTTTTTTTAAAAAAAGAAAATCCCCGTTTCATATTTCAAGATGGTGTTCGTGTCATTGGGTGCTCCGAGGAGAGAGCGAAAGGGAGAAGGCGTTCAGCTTCCTGCATCCTGCTTGCCGCCACCTCAGAAGGACAATATCCCAATGCTCTTACTTCTGCAAGAGCCTCATCTCACCACCCTCTTTGATTTGCTAGAGATGCTTGCCTCCTTTAAACCTCCTCCTGCAGAGGTGGCTATGGAAGACAGTGAGGTAATTTTAAGCAACGTCTTTTACATAGGAATGTGAATCGTTGAAGCTGCTGCTTCAGTGAAAGCAATAAAAAAAGATCAGATACATGTTGACTCGTTAACACTTTTGTCGTGAATTGAGTTAATTTAGCGTCATGCCTCTGCACTATATTTCACTTGCCTTTTCAGCTTTGTTTGTCAAAGTTATTTCAGTGATGTTTATTTTGTCCTGCAGAATATGTAGATTGGCTGTAGATATCGTAAGATATTTCATTTTGGTTGCTTTATTGCATTAACACGATATCTTTTTGTATGGCTGTTCAGAGTGCAAAATGTGAAGAACTCCATCTTCATGCAGAAAATCTGTCAAGGCGAGTTTGGGAGTTGTTAATGCTTCTGCCTACATGTCCCAATATGCTCCAGGCATTTCAAAATATTTCCGATGAACAGGTGAGTGAAGAGTCACTCCGTAAATATTTACATCTGTTAATACACGAAGTTGATATTGTCTTAGGATAGCTTCACCTGTCCTGATCTGAAGCGCAGCGCACAGATTTGCAATCTGCAGTCATAATTTTGGTGTCTGGTTTTCAAATGCCCCTGACAGTTGGCATACTCTCTGCCTGGCGATGCACTTAATCATGGTATTGACGTAAAAGTATCAAAAGTACATATAGGAGAGAGGTGGCACTTAACGTGTCCATATTAACTCAAGTAAGCATTCATTGGGGGTATGTAACTTTAACTGCATTATAGTGCTGTAGAGATGTGTGATGTGCTTTTAGAGGGTTCACCATAATGAATTACTTCGGCTCAGGTAGAAACACTGTAAATGCCAGGACACATAATGGGCCAAAGCTATTTAGAGCTTTGTAGATATTTAGAGAAAGGCTATAGGAAGCAATTGTTGAACGTTGTTATTGATCCACCCTGTGGTAACAGATAAAGATACAGTTATATTAAATGTGCTTGCTGTAACTTCTCTATCTGGGTTATGTTCTGTGGGTCTTTGTTGCATTGAGGATTATTCCTGTAGGTTTTTTTATCCTTTGGTGAATATCTCATTTAGTTTTTTCAACTACAAGGTAAGAGGTGCTTTTAAACTTGTTCATTAAGGATCTGAAGTTAAGGGTGAGTAGTTCTGAGGAAAGGTTGCAACATTTGGAGCTTTTTAGTTTTAAAAAGGGTGGGAGGGAGGATGATAGAGGTGTATAAAATTATGCATGGTGTGAAGAAAGCAGAACTCTCATAATAGTAGTACCTGGGCTCATCCCATAAAGCTAAATGGTGGGACATTCAGGACAGATAAAAGAAAGTTCTGCTTCATACCACACATAGTTAAACTATGGAATTTACTACCACATGATGTAGTGAAGACAAAACAACTTGGATTGGATGGCTTTAAAATGTGATATCATGAAGGATATTACTACCAGTAGCTTCTAGTCATGATAACTATATATTATCCCCTGTATTAGAGACAATGACCTGGTTCGTAAATAATGCTAATCCATTATTTAACTGATGGATAATTGAATTCTGGGTTATTAATGATGCGCGAATTTGGATGGATTTAAAAGGGGATTAGACAAATTCCAGGAGGAGAAGGCTATCAATGTCTACTAGTCCTGATGTCTTTTTGCTACCTCTAGTATTGGAGGCAATAAGGTTATGTACACCAATTGCTGGGGAACATGGGAGGAGCGGTGCTGTTGCCCTTATGTCCTGCTTGCGGGTTTCCCATCAACAGCTGCTTAGCCACTATGTGAACCCTGGTCTGATCCAGCAGGGTTCTTGTTACATTTTTATGTTTATGGCTTGTTAACTACAAACAACCCAGAAAGAAAACACATGGACTGATTTGCATAGTACCAGCGTGGATAACAAGCCATGATGGTTTGTTAAATCTGTCGCATGTGCCAGTTGCGTGCCAGTGGGAATTCCTTAATTATCCTCACTGGTGTGGCTTGCTGTGTCATCCAAACCCAGACATCGTGGGTTATTTGAGGGAGCAGCAACCCTCAAATAACCCATGGGCTTATTTTCCTCACTACGATCATGTGAGCCTGCTCATTGTATGTTGCTGAGTTGTGAACTGTGGGTTGTTTAAATAATGGGTTGTCGTTCCATGCGAACCCAAAACCATGCATTCATGGGTTGTTTTGCCAGACAGACGTGAAGGCAAGAGTGGTTTTTTTTTTAAAAAAAAAACAGCCCAAAAAACCCCAGCCACTCTACATTCGGGATATAGGGAGAGAGCAGGCAAAGGAGAAAGGAAACAATTTGATTGTCTGTCAGACAAATTGCTGTAGGGCAGCAAACCATTGGTTAAACCATGGGTTAGCATTATTTGGGAACCAGTTCAGAATATCTCTCAATACTTTTGCTGGGGAACATGATTTGGAGGATGCTGTTGTGCTTATGACATGGGTGTCCCATAGGCACCTTGTTAGTTACTGTCAGGACAGAATGCTGGATTAGATAGGCATTTGGTCTAATTCAGCATGGTTCTCCTCCTTATGTTCTTATATTCTTATGTTTTAAAGACGTTTGAATTAAAACTTGAGTGCTATATTTGCTCTCTCTGGCTATTCAAACTCTAGATGTGTGAATGGGGCATAACCAAGGCCGTGGGGTAGGATTCATTTGATTTTTTTTTCCTGCTCCAACACCGCTGAAAAGGCAGTCTAAATTCTTTTATGTAAACTGAGAAGGGGGTTTCCTCTTCTGCAGCTGGTAGAAACATCAAAGAAACTTCCAGCTAATTAACATTTTCCTCTCTTACTTTAATTTTCACCTCAGGAACCCCTGGTGGTCCCCAGACTAGAGCCTATGAACCGCAGGTTCATGTTGGTCACATCAAAAGAGTTATTGTATTTAGATAGGTGCCTTCGCCAACGCAACGTTTTGCTGTTGGTGAACACCGTAGAAACTGTTTTTGAAGTGCTTCAAGAGTTGATCCTGGTTTTACAAAATTGCTTGAAACAAAAGAGCTTGGCTAGAAAAAAACGCCCCTCCTGGTAAATGTAAACATTGATTTGATCAGGAATGCATTACCATGAAACGATATCTGGTCAAAAAATATAGATAATACAGGGAAAGGAACTCATTAACAATGCCTACAGAATGGCTTGAGTAGAAAAGGAGATACAAAAAAAATTAACCAAGGTGAAAAAGAGCCAGGCTCAGAGAGAGCCCTGGGAGGATTTAATTAAAAGCATCCAGGAAAAAGGATGCAGCTATATTTTGGAGGACGGTTGCTAGGGGGTGGCCAAAAACATCAGTAAATATGGAGTATCATACCCCTGTGAACTCCTGGGAATCCCATTTTAGTAACATTTATGCAGTAGGGCAGAATAGTCGTCAGATTGAACGGGCTAATATATATAATTTCCCTGAATAGCCTCCTGTAACTGCTTTGGAAATTAGGAGACTCATTTCCAAATTTAAAGTGGGTAAGGCACCTGGGAATGATAATATCCCACCTGAAGTACTCAAACCCAACATGGATTGGTGCTGATGTCACTGTTGTACAAGTATCGACAACTCAGCATGTATCCCAGAAGACTGGGGGAGTTCCATCATTATTCCAATCTACAAAAAAGGGAAAAGATTGGATCCTGCAAATTATAGACCCATTAGCTTACGGAATATTATCAGTAAACTGTATGCTAGCCATCTATTGGAAAAACTGCAGGATTGGCTGGAGCAGGAAAGTATTTTCGAAGACAAACTGGCTAGATTCAAGGGAGGGCATTCTATAGCGGACCATGGACTTGTTTCACAACATCTAGTTTTAAAGTAGACAGCTATACTTCGGGGGTGGGGGCTATTTATGCTGCCTTTATTGATTTTAAATCAGCTTTTGATCTTGTATCAAGAGATAATTGAGGGAAAAGTTCGAGGCCACTAATACTGACTGTCGTCTATTAACTCTAATCTGCAGTGAGCCCAACTGCAGGTGAGATATAACAGTGCAGGCCATCTGTCTGGGCCTATCCCCACTTTTAATGGAGTGAAACAGGGATGTATTTTAGCCCCTACTCTGTTTAATCCCTATGTTTACTCCCTGGTTAAAAGCTTAGCGGAGGTATGCTCTCACCACCCCAGTTTGTCTAACAGACCTCTGTCAATTCTGCTTTATGCAGATGGTGCAGTACTTCTATCATTGACAAGCGTTAGACTGAGGCGCTCAATGAGGGCCCTGGTTAGCTACTGTAAAAACGAACTATTGGAAATCAATTATGATAATTCTAAGGTTGTAATGTTCTCCTGGAGGAGGGTAAAGCACCAGTGGCAAATAAATGATCATCCAATTGAACAGGTTGCTACCTATAGGTATTTAGAAATAACATTTCACTCATCAGGAACATGGAGGGTTCAATCAAAAAATTCTATTAAAACGTGCAGTGGAGTGTAAAGGCATTCCTCGCCTTCTTTTACAACAAAGGAGGGCAGCATGTCCCTTCTGCTATCCAGGTTTTTGTTACCAAGGTTTTAGCCCAGAAGCATATGTATACTGAAACTTTGTCCCACTGGATGCTGTGCAAACCAAATTTTTGAGAGCAATATTTGGCATTCCAAGCTGTGCACCCAATGCAGTTATATGTTTAGAGGAGGGCAAATTTCAGTAGAGGCAGACGTATGGCTATGCAAGCTCCATTTCTGGTTAAAAATGATGTTTTCATCTGTGGGAGTGGCTCCACTTAACTAACCCCTTCCAGTCAAAGTGGAAAAAATGACTGAATATGGAATTATTAACCTTAGGTTTTTCTACTACTGCTATCTTAACCCTAGGTTATGCCAAAGCAAAAGTTGGTATTTCCCAGCGAATCCAGGTGATTGAACTTCAAAATCATTTAAGTCGAGCAGTTCTGTACCCTGCATTTAGGGATAATAGAAGGTCATTTGCACTTGCTAAGTATTTGGCTAATTTGATCATTCCCAAACTCAGAAAAGTATTTATGCTAACTAAGTTTAATGTTTTACCATATTCACTGCTAGAAGGTAGATTTAAAAAGATCCCTTAATAGAGAACGGATTTGTCCTTGCGAGGGGGGAGAAGTAGAGACAGTAGTACACATCCTACTTTTCTTCCACTTTTATCAAGACCTCAGATCCTCTCTTATAACCCCGCTTATACAAAAAAATCCAGGTAGGCCTGATGAATTCTACCTGGAGTATCTCTTGTTGGATTTGAATTCTCAGGTCATGGCTGAAGTGGCTAGATTTTGCACAGCAGCCATCATCTGTTGAAGAGAAGACAAAGAGGAAAACATACACATAGTATTAATTCACAGTCCCTCCCCTTCGCCTCCCCAAGCTTGGTCAATTTCAGAATTCTTCTTCCATCTTTTATCTTCTGATTCTATTCCGAGGTGGTATATTAATTTATCCTGTTTCATAGGCTGACCATCTGAAAAGGAGGACAGGGCTCATATAACTTTAACAGTTGTAGAGAAAAGGGAATTTCAGCAGGTGTCATTTGTATGCAATTAGTTCCTGGTGAAATTCCCTCTTCATCACAATGGTTAAAGGTGCAGGCACTATACAAGAGTGACCATATACAAAAAAAGGCAGGGCCCCTGCAACTTTAACTGTTGTGATGAAGAGGGAATATCACCAGGAACTAATTGCATACAAATGACATTGATTGAAATTCCCTTTTCTCTACAACTGTTAAAGTTATATGAGCCCTGTCCTCCTTTTCATATGGTCAGCCTACTGTTTCATTCATTTATACTCTTCTTCTTTTCATAAATGCATTTTGTTGTTTTAATTGTTCTGATATGCTGGTTATTTACCGTGATAACAAACTGAAACTGTTGTTAACGTCATTATCTCCCACTTAATAGAACTCAAATAGTTAAGAAATGTTAAAGCTCAGAAGAAAATAATTACTTATCCTCCCTTGTATTATGGCATATTGGTGTTGCTTATTTCCTCACTGGTTGTAATGTTTTGCTCTTTTTAAAGGGTAATGATGGATTTAATTGGAAAGATCTTTTGAGAATAAAAAGTGCCCATAAACTTCTGTATGCCCTTGAAATCATTGAAGCTCTTGGAAAACCCAACAGAAGAATAAGGCGGGAATCCACGGTAGTGTCACTGTTTCAAAATTTTATTTCTTAAATGTATCATGAGGAGCCTTTCCAAATGTGTTTTATCTTTTGTAATAATTCCATTTTTGTCATTAATTGTAGGGCAGTTACAGTGATCTGTATCCAGATTCTGATGACTCAAGTGAGGATCAAATAGAAAATAGTAAAAACACATGGAGCTGCAAGGTTCGCTATTGCTATACTAACGTGCTATCCTATTGGCAATATTTACATGTGTATATCTTTATTCTATTGGTGGGTGGGAAATTAAGAACTTGCATAAGTGAAGCAAGGATTTAAGGTAGAAAGGTCCAACATATGGCAAGTAGATAAACATCTTGCTTGCTGAAACCATGGTATCTATGTGATGGATCCAGTCCATAAGCTGTTCTACACAGGGCCTTGTAGTGGGTGGGGCCAGTTGGCCTGGGGCCTACGATTTTGAGGGGGCACTCTGACGAGGAGGTCCCCCTCAGCTGATGCTACTGCTTCCATAGCTTAAGCAGTCCATCGAGAAACGAGGAGCCCACCTTGCAAAAACAGCGCAGAAGCCGTCCGTTGTGAATACCACGGTCAGACTACAAGTTCCAGAGGGCCATATGCCGCATGCAGGGCGGGGATGTATGTGCCTTGAGGTTTTGTAGACCAGGTTTAATATGAAGGTGTTATGTAGAACGGACATGTTGGTGGCCACGCCCCGTTGGGGCAGCCATGTTGTCCTCCTTTTTTGAAATGGGGGGACACACACTTCCCATCTGGCCTGGGCATATGACCAGCTCTGCACGGCCCTGATTCTACAAGTTATACAGACTGAGGTGGTCGAGTGAGATAGCAAAGTTCTTTGACCGTTCTACTTCAGGCAGCAAGTTGAGGGCTGCATTTTTTAAATACACCTTTGTGTGAAACAAAGATGTGAATTCGCCTTCAGAGAATAAAAAGATGTTCGGTAATGCATGTGAAGATTTTGGTATCGTGCAACAGTTTGTTTTTGGCTGCCTTATTTGTCCCTTGTGTCATTTGCTTACAGTTTGTTGCTTCTGGAGGGCTTCAGCAGCTCTTGGAAATCTTCAACTCTGGGATTCTAGAGCCTAAAGAGCAGGAATCATGGACTGTGGTAGGTGACAGTTCATTACTATAGTCCCCCTTTAACGAGATGTACAGCTTACCTGATTCTTACATAAGCATGCCTGTTGTCAAAAGCAAGCCGTTTACAGACGAGGGAGTGTGGTTTTGTAGTTCCCCTGCCTACAACACTCCACTGTTAATTTCAGTGGCAGGTGTAGCTTTGTCCATACACAAGGGGAAAGTGCTGCATTCACCTCTTTTGAAGTGAATGGGAAAGCCAACGTGCTTCAGAGCTCTGTGCAGGAATTTCTATAGTGATTATGTTGTGCTGATTTTAAAGTGTCCTGCTGTTAGCTGTACAAATTGCAGTGGTACACCAACTGTCTATTGAAATTTCCTATTTGCAGTGGCTACTAGACTGTCTTGCCTGCCTCCTAAAGTTGATATGCCAGTTTGCAGTGGATCCTTCAGATTTGGATTTGGCTTATCACGACGTTTTTGCCTGGTCTGGAGTAGCAGAGAACCACAGGAAAAGGACTTGGCCAGGGAAATCACGGAAGACGGCTGGAGATCACACCAAGGGCCTTCACATACCCCGCCTGACGGAGGTGAGAAACAAATAGCATAGCTTCTTTTCTTTTCTTTTTTAACTTCAAGGAGATAAACTGCTTCTCTCAGTCTTAAGTTCCAGTCCTCCCAGGGATTGGTTCTCTCCGTCTCAGGTTCTTAAACAACCTGACTTCCAAGGTTCCCCTGATAAAAAAAGACATCTATATGCAAACGGGAGAGACAGAAAGAGAGGTATTAGGAAACCCCACAGCTAGAGAAAATATAGACAGATGTTTGACAGGCTTATAGATATCACGTCGGAAGAGTTACTTTTTCACTATCTGCGTGCTCTCCTACTCCTTACATGTTTTGCATGCAGAAGTTCCCAGATTCAGTCCTTGACATCTCCGGTTTGAAAACAGAAATCAAGCCAACAAGAGGGTGGGGGGACTCTCCCTCAGTCTTTGGAGAGATGCTACCAGGCAGAATAGATAATACTATCCCAGATGGACAGTCTGACTTGGTATAAGGCAGCTTTCTGTTATTTGAATCCAACAGTGTCCTTCCACCAGTGGCAGAAGGGATTTCACCCCCCTAGCCCCCTCCCCATTAACTCCAGGGAGTTGGAGAGGGGAGGAGAGGACAGAGAAGTCCCTGTCATTTGAGCAGACATCTGCTTGCACAATGTTGGATTTAGACCTGTGTCTATTTTACATATTAAAATTTCTTCCATGAGCTAGCAGGAAACAATCGTCTATGAGAACAGTGCTTAACAAAGGAAAAAGCTTGCTCTTTGATCAAGAAGCCTAAACTATGCTATGTATACATTCCAGTGCTGACGAGGGCGTCTTTACACATTAAATACAGGACTCTTCCACTGTATCTTAAATTCTCACACAGCTAGGTTTAGTCATATAAAAATGGTCCAATCTTGAATAATTTTATTAATGGCAAATATTCATTTAGGGCGCACAACCTATGCTTACCAAAGGAGCACTTTGGAGTTGGAGTGCTCTGAAAATCCAGTGCTCTGCTAGCTTTTAGACATGCATTTGAGCGTATGAGGATGGGAGCTGGGAGGCTTCAGGATTTTGCGTATCTTTGGCCCCGCCACACCCCGCCCAATTCTCCCTCATTTGCATCCTCACCCAAGGTCAGAGCTCTTAGTTTGGGTGAGGAGACTGTCGTGTTTTTTCCTGCAACACTCCCCATTTGGATTTTCCCTTCTGAGGTTGTAGCCTGTGGCCCTGGAGGGGGAACTGTGACAAATCCTAAGGTCCCTGGGACACTCTCCAGGAATCATAGGATTGCACCCTTAGGGGCTTTAAGGTGAAGAGCCTTTGCAGGAAATGTCTGTTTTGTCAAATGATCATTTCAATACCCTGGATAGGGCAATGACTTTGCAGGAAATATTACAATGGCGAACTGTATCTCCTGCTAAAAGTAAACTGATTTGTAAGCAAACTGTTATGTTTGCTCGGGCAGTGGGGCTTCCTCTGGCTCTCCTCCCCCTTGCACCCCCCTGCATTTCCCATAAATCTATTCCAGTGGACCCCTCACCCCACCCCTACAGAGCAAATTTAGACATGGGGAGGGAGAGAGTCTGCAGTGGGAAGGGGAAATACATTCCACCAGTGGATGGCCGGCATTGGATCCAACCCTAAATACTCACTTCCTTTAAGTCTTTTCTGCATGGCTGTGACAAAGAGGTGGACCTGACATACATGCTATTGACGGATCAGGAATACTGAGGCACTTTAGCCAAGGATATCTATTTTCCTGTGCTACTGAAGACTCAGGGTTCAGTTAAGCAGCTTTATGGAACTGGAATCTTCTTTAAACTTGTAAAAAACAATTGATCTAGGCAGCAAGTTACGCTAGAAAATGGTGAGAACATTGTCTGGCTCTTAGGTAGTATGGAAATGAAACAAATGAATATATTGTTGGCCAATTTTAACAGAATATTTGAAAGTAGGGGTAATGTTTGACTGAGGTGTAAGGTACCTTGCTTGTTGCTCCACTGCTGGGATTCATTTAATCAACACAACTATTTTTTTCTGGTTTGTTAAAAGCATAATTTATATAACTTCGAAGGTAGCAGTTGCATTAACTGTTTTCTTTTAACTTCCAATTTTTTTTAAAGGTATTTCTTGTACATGTCCAGGGAACCAGTTTGATTCAGCGACTTATGTGTGTTGCTTATACATATGACAACTTGGCGCCTAGGTACAATAACCTTTTTTTAATATCTTTGGTAAGATTTATAGTATATATATTTGCATTAAAGCATCGTACCAAACTTGATGATTTTCCAGTTTCAGAAAGGAATACAAAGTTACACATCAAAGAAGTTATTTAGAGTTAGGGTTACTTATAAGTTATTTTCGCTCAGTGTTTTGAAAACTTGGGCCACAGTCCATTCTTTTAAGTGCGAAGGGGAAAATGCACAACTGCACACTTGGTCTTGATCGTTTACTAGTGCCAAAAGCTTGGCCAAAGAGGACCCAGTTATATGGCCAGAGGATTGGTAGTCCAGCCCAAAGTGATGTAATCAACCAGCACAGCCCCCGTCCTGGATCCATGTTGATATCAAGCCACTGTAGTTTGGCCTTTCCGCTCCCTCTTGGCCTGTGCAGCAACAACACCCACACCCCAGTACAGGATGCAGCAAGATGGCTATTCTGCAGCCATATTAACCTATTTTTCCAGGCAGGTGTAGACTGCACACTCAGAAATAATGGTCAGTGCCAGGTCAGGAATTCTGCTATCGTGGGTGGTGCTCTGCATATGCTCTGTACCTAGCCCCAGCGGTAGTGTCTACCTGGCCCAAGTTGCCATGTGCAGTATCATATCTCTTATGTTACCCGCCAACTGTGCCCTTGTTACACTCTTATCTAGCAGGATTGAACAAATACCCACCCTGTTATGAAAGCCCCTGCATTTTAGTTTGCTCTCCGCTAGTTTTATCACATAGAGCACTCTTAAGGAATTTTAGGACGAGAGCACAAAATCTTCCACATTGGATTTTACTTTTAATATTTTAATTATCTGTTGTGAATTAATGTATTTTGAGCACTAATAAGGACCGTCTGGTTTCATTGCTTGGTTTTTCAGGGACATTTGTTAGACTTTACCCTGTGACCTAATGGGCTTGATTTTTATTCCTGTACAGGGTGTTGAAAGCTCAAGCAGATCATAGGTCAAGACATGAAGGTTAGTACATAACTCAAGACATTAAGATTACTAAATCATTCATTCAGATATAGATATAGATATAGATATATTCATCTCACAGTGGCAGTTGCCCAGCGAACTTTCTTGGGGATGGAAAGCATTCTTTTGAGTTTGCTTTGCTTTGCAAAGGTGTTTTGTATCTTTCTTTCTTTCTTTATTGCATTTTTATACCGTCCAATAGCTGAAGCTCTCTCAAGGTGGGTGCACATTGAAACTGAAAAGTCTCATTCCTCCACGGCTGGGGGGGGGGGATGTTGCCATCAAGGAGTTTTGCCATGGCAGGATTTCAGCTCTGTAGTATGTATACACATACACACGCGCAATACTTCTCTTTCCTCCCTCCTTTTGGGTTAGTAAGCAGCGAATGGAAGGAAGTCAAAGCAATATTTATTGAGCCTGACGTTTTATCTGACCCTGACGAGGGAAGCTTCTGCTGCATGTTTTCTGTATTTGCCATGGAGCAGAGAACCAGCACAGAATTGGGTATCTTGCATAGAATCCATCATCTTGGGACTTCGCTTTCTTTGAAAAAGAAACTGTGCTGAAGCGTTCAGTAGGGCACTGGGCTGTGTATACAGGCCCCACCCCCTATGTCCCGATGTGCACTGGCCCTGCCCCCCTCACTTTAGACTTCGCTGTGTTGAAACCTTGCCAGGTAGCACAGAGAGGTCTACTGACAGTCAAGCTACTCAACCCAATGAGGTCTGAACTGAGGCGGCAGGACTGACATGTATTAAGACATAGGGGGTGGGGCTTGCATGAGAAGAGCCATGCAGGATCAGACCAAGGATCCATCTAGTTCAGCACAATCTGTTCACACAGTGGCCAACCCAGCTGTTGACCAGGAACCCACAAGCAGGACACGGGTGCAACAGTACCCTGCCTCCCATGGCTCTGCTCCCGACTTTGGCGTTTAGCTTGTCCTCTTGAGGCTACCCTGCTTGAACAGGGTTAGAGAGAGAGAGAGAGAGAGAGAGAGAGAGAGAGAGAGAAATATATCAAGTTTGGCTCCTCATGATTGCAGTGCTAAAACACAAGTTAGAGGGTTGTTGATCAGGGCTTCCAGTAGCTGAAGGTCCCTTTCATCATGATTCTTTCATCCTGGTCCTATTGCTATAGTTGGTCACCTCGGCAAAATCTCCATTAACTTGTTGTCACTTTGTTCCTCTTTATTATTTGCTTCTTCAGGCTAGTTATATGAAAAATAAACTCTTAGGAACATGCACACATTATAAAACACAGATATCGATCCTCTCTCAACTCAAGTGCTGGAATTCAATTTTGAAAGCTCTTGGGGCTGCATTCCAGTGAGTGGGCGGGGCAAAAGGGGCGGGGCCAGTGTTGCCAAAAAATACCACCCTAGTTTAGCTTAAAGCCCTTATCGCCAATAACTAAGCCTTAGGAGAGGTGTTTCAACCTTTTAGCATGGGGCGGGGGGGGATGCACAAGAGATGGGGAACCACCAAACACTCAGTAGATGGTGGGGAGGGAGTGTGCCATGGGAAAAGGGGTTTTGCCATCTGGGGAACTCTTCATGGCCTGTATTTGGACCCCCAGGTGTGGCTGGGCTTTGAACGTGGGCCTGAGTTTCTACACCTTTGGCACTGAAGGAGTAGTGAAATAATTGTGTGTCAGAGGGATATACATCAGAAGTAGTAGGGCTCCGGCTCACAAACGCTTACGGAGCAATCGGCATTTTAGCCTTTAAGTTACCACAGAACACTTTGTTGCAACAGTTAACATGGCTGCTCTTCTAGTTTGGCCTCTACGAATTACGTTGAATCAAGGATCAAAGCCTAGAGTTCAGATACTGGAAATAGGATATTTTGGTTAGGTTTGCATATTATGTCTAGGTCGGCCTTGAAAGAAACTGAATTGTATCTATGGATAATGTATAATTACTGTACTTGATTCTTCCCTTTTAGTGACTCATTATTCGATGTGGCTCTTAGTGAGCTGGGCTCACTGCTGCTCTTTAGTAAAATCCAGCCTAGCAGATAGTGATAATTTGCAAGACTGGCTAAAGAAACTTACTCTTCTTATTCCTGAGGTAAGCTTAAGAACAAAAAATACATTAAAGCAATATTAACTTAGCCTTGTGCCAAATTTAAATACTCCATTCAGTTTAAAGGGCTGAACTTTCCAATACTCAGCTTTGTTTCCTTAATTAACATTGCAATTTTATGCTTGCATACCCTTAATTAAGTCCTACTGAGTCCATTAGGACTTACTCCCTGGTAAGTATATATGGGATTGCAGCCTAAGCCTGTTAGATATCCTCTTTGTGCATCCAACATATGCAATAGCTGTTTTCTCCAGCATTTAAAATTTCATTATTCAAAATCCCAGTTTAAAGTCACAATATTTTGCTTATGCTGTATGTACATTGGCCAAAGTGCTTAGGTTCAAAATGCCAGTAGCTAACAGACATGTTGAAAGCAATTTTATAAATACGTTAAAGGGAGAGAGAATAAGAAAAAATAAGAAAATCCGTTTTACCCTTCTTAATTTCAGACTGCAGTCCGCCATGAGTCCTGCAATGGTCTCTATAAATTATCACTTTCGGGGTTGGATGGTGGAGACTCCATAAACAGATCTTTTCTACTGCTGGCTGCCTCAACACTGCTGAAGTTTCTTCCTGATGCCCAGGCCCTGAAGCCTATCAAGGTTAATATATATATATATAGTTGCTTCCTTGATTTGTATGACAGCTGTACTGCATTTCAGATTAATAAATAATAACACGCTCCTCCCAATGAAACTGCTGTAAACCCACAGTTCCCAAATTTATGGCCAACTTCTCTTAGGAGGGTTAAGAAGCAGTTGATAGACCACTTCTCCAAGCCCCAATGTCTTGTGCATCTTGCTTAGATCAGCACTTAAAGGCGACAGCCTTGCTTAGTTTTCCACCTTCTGTAGCACTTATCCTAGAGGACTATTGGGATAGACACCCAGCGCTCCCACTCTGCAGCATATTTCAATTTTGTATGTAAGATCAGTTGTAATCTACCTGCCTTCTTTGTTGTACCATGTCCTGCTTTGTTGGTCCTTGATCAACAACTGGTTGGCCATTGTGTGAACAGAGTGCTGGACTAGATGGACCCTTGGTCTGATCCAGCATGGCTTGTCTTATGTGTGATGTGGCCGCAAAAAAAGCAAATACTATTTTGGGCTGCATTAATAGAAGTATAGCTTCCAAATCACGTAAGGTACTGGTCCCCCTCTATTCGGCACTTTTTAGGCCTCATTTTGAATGTTGCGTCCAGTTCTGGGCACCACACTTCAACAAGGATGCAGACAAACTGGAGCGTGTTGAGAGGAGGGCAACAAGGATGATCAGGGGTCTGGAAACAAAGCTCTATGAGGAGAGACTGAAAGAACTGGGCATGTTTAGCCTTGAGAAGAGAAGATTGAGGGGAGACAAGATAGCACTCTTCAAATACTTGAAAGGTTGTCACACAGAGGAGGGCCAAGATCTCTTCTCCATCATCCCAGAGTGCAGGATGCGGAATAATGGGCTCAAGTTACAAGAAGCCAAATTCCGGCTGGACATCAGGAAAAACTTCCTGACAGTTAGAGCAGTACGGCAATGGAACCAGTGACCTAGGGAGGTTGTGGGCTCTCCCACACTAGAGGCCTTCAAGAGGCAGCTGGACAGCCATCTGTCAGGTATGCTTTAAGGTGGATTCCTGCATTGAGCAGGGGGTTGGACTCGATGGCCTCATAGGCTCCTTCCAACTCTACCATTCTGTGATTCTATGTTCTCATCTGCTACCACTGTCTATCCCACCCATGTACTGGCAGTCAGGTTTTGTGGATAGATACAGACAGGTTTCCTTTGACATGCCCTCTTGGAAGTCATGGACCGGGCAAACTATCCTTGGTTATAAAACGGGAGTTTATGGCACTTGTACAATTTGCATAAGCGTTGATACCTGCTTTGTATGACTAAGGGAAAAACAATTTCTCATTCATTTTGGGGGGGGCATTCCAGAGCCATGTATCAAGCAAGAATCTCCATCTTGTTTTGCTCCCTAATAATATTTGAGTATTTTTTTTCTTAGTATGTTTGTGGATCAAAAATGAAAAACAAAACAAATCTTTTCTCAGATTGAAGATTATGAAGAAGAGCCCATTTTACAGCCTGGCTGTAAGGAATATTTCTGGTTGCTGTGCAAACTAATAGATAATATACATGTAAAAGATGCTAGTCAGGTAAGTACAAACTGATTTTTACATTAAAAGAGGTTTTTATCCCTCCTCGTGTAACTGTATTATGGGCCTTTTGATCAGATTAGGGTATGGTTAGACAATTCCTTCAGCACCAAGCAAAAGATCATCAGTCAGTTAAGAAAGCCTAGTTTGCACATTTGACTGTATTTAATACTGTATTATGTGGCTAATATGTTGCCATTATTAACATGATGGGTTCCAAGCCACACTTAATGGACTATGCCAGGTGTTCTACAATATCAGCCTTGCAAATTTTAAATCTTTTAAAATGAAGAAAGACGTGGCCTGTGGGGTGGGCTAGGTGACATCTCCCCCTTCCTGCCTGTGGCCAGAAACTTCTGATTAAGCAGTAACTCTAGTGGTCCTATCCAAGAGAGTTGTCCGAATGGTTATTGAGAGAGATGGCGGCAGGATCTGACAACTTCTCAGAATGGAGACTGGTTAGAGAATTTCTGGAAAGCAGGAAAGCCATCTTTGAGATCAAAGTGATAATGGCTCTGCATAGTGATACCTGGAGTTTTGCAGTCTGCCTCATCTTTAGGTTAAAAGATCATCTTCTAGTGGCAGTTTCAAGGCCCTAACAAGGGAGGTTATGGGAAATCTTGGGCAAAGGGAAGTGGCATTGACCCAGTTCACACAATCAAACAAGCCACTGTGGCTTAAATGAACTATTGTGACTTGCTTTTATCCCTGGTGCCAGGCACCATTTCCTTGATTACCCACCTGGCTTGGCTTATTGTGTCGTCCAAACCTGGGTGACATGGTTTGTTTGATAGGGAAACAGCCCTCAAGTAATCCTACAACAGGCCATCTGAACCGGCAAAGGGGAGTGCTTGGAGGTGAATGTTTGCTGAGGATTTTGTTACTTTGGGATACCAATGTTCCCCAGATATCTGGGGCAAAGGAAACAACTGTGGAAGAATGGGGCGACCCTCGGTTATGTTTGGGGCGACCCATGGAGGTTGTGTATGTATTGATTGTAAAGGCCATTGTGCCATATGCAAATAAACTTTGACTTTGACTTTACTTCATGGAGGAGCCTGAGAGCTCCCCAAACTCCACCATCTCTGAAGGAGGATATTTACTATGCTTGTCTTGATTGCTCAGCTGTTCTTTAGGTCTTGTCTTGGAAGACTGGATCTGGTTGGCTGGGTAGAATGTTGATGGAACTTCCTGAGTTCTTCTGGGTTGGATAAGTCCCAGGTTTCCCTTTGGCACTGCATGAGGATGGTTAAGATTAGAATTGTGCACCGAGGGATCAAACTAAGACTGGATTTGGGTGACACGATAACCAATTGTGGGTTAAATAATCGACAGTGGGTTATTGTGTCATCTGTTGGGACTTTTTTCACAGCACGGTTGGTTAATCGGCCGAAACAACCAACACAAATCATCAATGCCAAGCAGAGTTGACTGCTTGTTATCGTGTCGTGTGTCAGGCACTGTTGACTATTTTGTCACACACAATTGGTTATTTTCAGCAACTGCAAAGTCCCCAAGCAAGAGCAGCCAAAATGGCAGCTGCCACTCTAGTCCATCTAGCAGAAACCTCAATGGCTGATGGGATATCAGCAGGAGGACTGAGAGGGGAGGGGATGTGTCAATCAAACACACTGTTGACTAATAGTGAACTCAATGCTGGCCTTAATCCACACCACGGTTAATTATAATAATGTTGTGTGGGGAGTATCCTCTTGTTAATGGAGTTGACTGTTAACCCACCACTGACTATTGTGTTGTCCAAATACAGCCATAGAGCCCTTTATGGGGACATGGCCTTTGCCCAGTGCCTTGTTAATACTGCTCTGATTAAAAAATAAAAATAAAGAAGGCAGTTTAGCTGCGCTTTGGATTAAGTCAATAGGAATATGAATGCCTAAAGTTTTAAAAAAGAGGCCTCATGGATTATTTGGATTTAGTGTGGAAGCGTTGTTGTGCCTTCATCAGTCTGTTGAGAAGCAGCCTCATTAATGGATGACTGTTAACTGGATACTGGACTGGGTTGTGTAGAGATCTCAGAGCTTTTATCCTTCTTTTTAGTTTAGCAGAGGCGGCCTCTTTAGATAGCTTTCCTATGGTTCATGGCACCTGAGAACAGTAATGTAATAGCACATTGAGAAGCAAATCGCAGAAGGGAAAAATAAGAAAATATAGACCCATAGTCTGAAATAGAAGGCAGGAGAGATGTGAAAGAAGAATACATAAGCTGGAAACTTTGCAATCAAGGCACATGCTCCACACTCAAAGGGAAGGGATTAAAAAATATATATAGGCCACAAGAGGGTGCTCCAAGAACGTTTCCCTGCAAAGGCATATTTCATCTGGAAAAACAGAGCCTTTTGCCATGAATAACAAATGAGCTAGCCTAATCCATCTCCAGCCAGTGGAAGGAGAAACCTGCTCATCTTAAGAAAGAAAACTCTAGCTCCCTGCCAGGCTTCATAAAGAAGGGGGATTGGTACAGAACTTTCTTCGGAAAATAGCTTCAGAAGAAAACTTGCTAGCTTCTCTTAGGAATGAGAATGAAAGCTGTACTCTCATGCTACAGCTGCTACTCAAATCAGGATCAAAGCATTTTGAAAGGTCTTGCCTCCTCGCTGGTGGAGTGGAAGATACCTCATTGTCTGGATCACTGGATTGCAACCAAATATTTGGTCAGGGCTCTTCAATCTCTTGCCTTCCATGGATGTTAATATCGTACGATAAGAGGTTCAAGCTTTGTGCTTATTTCTTGATTTTTGTTATGCTTTAGTTTAGTAATATCCCTTTGGAAGCTACACTTTCAACATAAGTTGGTATATATTAAAATCATTTAAAAATATAATGATTTAGTTTATCAAGACAACTCTTCTTGGAGTTGCTAAAGGTATCCTAAGCTCCAAATCCATTGTATCATATTGAAATGAGCTGGATTGAACTAATCGCTAGTAGGTGAATTGATGTAACCAAAGCAGTTTCTGCTGGGTATGGGAATTGCTGAGGGGAAATGGAATATTCATAAATGGTCATCTATAACCTGTTGTATTTCTGCTAATTTTGGCACACCTGTCTCTACATTTTGGAGAAATCCTGAGCTTCATAACGAATCCTTAATGACTGCTGTAGGTAGAGTACATCCCATTCTTTTCAGCGGGGTGTGACTCTGTCAGCAGTGTTACACACTTTTTTAAAGTAAATTGGCTGTAAATACATTTCAGCATGTTATAATGACTGCAAAATTTCAAAAATATCCACAGCTGTGGTACAGGCCAATTGCTGTAACCATTGGTTGTCACAATAACAATTTTATTGTTATTGTACTGTTCAGCTATGGTACAAACCTTGTTTGTTTATTTGGCGTGTTTGTGCTTATAAGAGCTGATCAGTATCTGCAGTCAGTGAGGCATAGATCATAATATTGTGAGTAGAAAACATGTTGCTTCATGAGCCTCATAGCTTCAGGCAGGGACTTTAAAAAAAAATTGAGATAAGGCCTGTGGACCTGCCAGTCAAAGAAAAAATTCCACAAGGCATGCCAAGACCAGTGGGTGCACCTAAAGAAGCAATTTGGATACCAGCCTGTATCTATATTTTTAAAGAAAACATTTAGATAACCTGCTCCTCTATGCAAAAGCAATACTAAAATGGTAACAATTTCCAGTTTAGTAGCTGTGTTAGTCTGTTGCAGCAAAAACAACGAAAGGCTTAACAGGTTTATTTATTATGGCTTATGTTTTTGTGGACTACAACCTACTGTATCAGACTCAACTTAAAATGTTACATATTTATGGGCTACATTCATCACGATTCTACATATTTACATGCTGCTTTCTAGTTGTGTTTTACACAAGGTCTCCCAGCTCAGCTGACCACTTTGTTCTGCATTTATATTTATATTTTCATTTTGTTCCGTTTTAATTTAGACAACCTTGCTAGATTTAGATGCCTTAGCAAGACATTTGGCTGACTGTATTCGAAGGTAAGCATTAATTGTGCTAATTTACTTAGATCATCTGTTTTATGTACTTTCATCAAGAGATCGTTCTTAATCAACAGGCACTCAATTCTGTGTTTTGCAGTAGAGAAATCCTTGACCACCAAGATGGTAATATAGAAGACGATGGCCTTACAGGTCTCTTGCGCCTGGCGACAAGTGTTGTCAAACACAAACCACCTTTTAAATTTTCTCGAGAAGGGCAGGTAAAAAATAACATGTAAACTGGGCTAAATGTAGAATGTGGCTACGCTGTCCTGCATCTTTTCTTTCTTTGTTTCCTTGAGTATCAGTTTTGCTACTTTGAGGTATATACACAGGCTTTCTTAATTTTCTTCCTTAAAATACATTTCCTTGTTTGGTGAGAGGAGTCATCCTAAATCAGCCCCACCGCCCAAGGAAGGCAGGGATCATGTGACAAACATTTGTCTCAGTGCGAGTGAGCTCAGTCTCCTTCCCCGGTTCGCTCTTGCCTTTTGCCAAGGACAGAGCTTTTCTGAACTTTCAAATTCCTCTGCCCTTCCAACTCAATTCGCTTTTCCTCTCTACATCTCCCTTCTTATTCTGGCTTAGCTTTGACTAAGATACAAGTTTATCACGTGACCCCTGCATTTCCTGGGTGGTGATGGAGATTTACCCCATTGTTGGATACCTCCATCGTACCAAACCAGAAGGCACCTTCATAATAAGCAACGGTGTTCCAATCCCCTTAACGTTTATGTATCAAGTGACATTTTAAAATTTCACAAACTTTAAAGAAAAGGAAACCTTTCTAGAGTGTGAAGCAAATTACAGCTGTCCCTGTTTCAGACATTCATCTTGTGAGAAAGTCTCTTACATGATGGAAGTATGCCCTAAGCCTCAGGAACACACATTTCTCACCAATGAAATGATGTTGTAAATGAGCAGGATTTCCATCCTTTGAGGAGGAGGAAGAATGTTAGGACATTGGGTGAATGGTGCGTACATAACTTGGCTCATATGTAATGTCTTTTGCTTGGGGTGGGTGGGTTGTGTGCCAGAAGCTCTGGCCTGCTCCCCACCCGCAGTTTTCCCATGGTCCAAACGTCTAAACCAGTCCCATGTGTAAATTTCAGAATTGTAGTCTCTGCATTCCAGAGAAAGTTAGTCTTATTACAGGGAAATTACTCACCTCTAAGCCCGATGGGTTTCTGTGGAATGTTGGCATGCATACCTTTCTCCGTAGAGCATCCCATGGTATTGATGTTGGTATCAACCTGTTTCACTTCTGCTCTTTTATAGGAATTCCTGCGAGATATCTTCAATCTCCTGTTCTTGCTGCCCAGTCTCAAAGACCGTCAACAGCCAAAGTGCAAGTCACATTCTTCAAGGGCTGCTGCTTATGATTTGTTGGTAGAAATGGTGAAGGGTTCGGTAGAGAATTACAGGCTACTCCACAACTGGGTTATGGCACAACATATGCAGTGTAAGAAGGTTTTGTTAGTTTTTCAGCATCTTTCTTTTTTTGATAGTTTTTTTTTGGGGGGGGGGAGTTTATTAATAAAAAGTCACAGTACTCTTTTGCTAACCCCTTGCGCAAGCCCTGTCCACCCTTGAAACTTCTTAACAAGTAGAAATTAATATTGAGCTTCAGCACACAGTAACACTCTCAGCTAAGTTCAGAGTGCTGGTATTAACTTCTAAAGCCCTAAGCTGCTTTGGGCTGGGTTACCTGAAGGATCGTCTCCTATACCTCCGTGGATCTTATGATTATCTTCAGAGACCCCCATCTTAAGGTCCCCCCCACCCAGTGAGGCTGCTAATGCGAGGGCCTTTTCAGTGGTGGCACCCCATTTGTGGAGTGCTCTCCCCAGAGAGGCATATCTGAAGACCTTTGTAGTCTTTCAGTGTTTGATTTTAAATGTGTTAGTGCGTTTAAGACCCTTGCACTGCTGCTGGCTTTTACTTCATTTTTCAACTCTAGTTTTACTCTGTTTTCAATTTCTTAATGGTTTTATACTATGTTTTAGTATGCTGTTTTAGTTTATGTTTTGAAGTCTTGTTTTGTGAACTGCTCAAGAGAGCTTCAGCTTTTGGACAGTATATATAGAACTATAAAAAATGCACAAGATTATTTGCCTTGCTCTTATCCATTAAACATTGTGAGAGATCTTCACTGTTGACATTTTCTAGCCATACTTTGCAAATATATTTGCATTTCTTGCTGATTCCCTTATTCCAACTTCAGTTGCAATACCTATTCATGACAAATACATTGATGAAGATTTTTACATGTCAGAATGGCACTGGTTCATCCTAAGAAATAAGTTTATTTTGATTCAGTAAATGGAACTGACATGTAGTTGCCAAAATATAAAACTGAGGTTTCTCTTCTAGCAAGTTGATCTATTTAGCTTTTATAGTGTTTGTAGCAGTCTGCACTAAAAGTTGCATACATGTTCTTATGAGTGCTGTACGCTGAAAAGGAACACAGTGCTAATGTTTGCTGCCCCTCAGCCAGAGTTGTTTGCTCCTTGTCAAGAGAGCTGTACAACTATCCATTTTTCTTTCTTTCCAGGAAGCAATCAGGGCACAGCCCTTGTGCGCTGCCTTTAAGAGCCCTATTCTGCATTTCCTGATTGAAAGAGGTGCTGGGTTCCAGAGGCAGCGTATGAGAGCTGTTCCCTCCTGGAAGATGGGTGAGGGTGGGGAAAGGCAGTTCCGTGGGTAGCTTTCAGAACACAGGCCCCAAACACAGCATGGGGCGGGAGGCTGTTCTTTTGTCACTTCTGAGTAGGAAAAATAGGAGCTCGCTTGGTCACCTGGTGACGATTCTTACTCATCACACACCATCAAGCCAATGGTCAGCTGCAACTCAGTATTAAGAAATAATTTACATTTTTGTCATATTCTCCAGCTTCCCATGCACCTTACAAGTGGGACTATTGGCCACATGACGATGTCAGAGCTGAATGCAGGTTTGTGGGACTTACCAACCTTGGAGCAACTTGTTACTTGGCATCAACTATTCAGCAACTGTATATGATACCAGAAGCCAGGCAAGCCATCTTTACTGCAAAGGTACGGTTTTAGTGTTCAAATACTGTAGTGAGTAAGTAGATTAGGCCCCCGAAAAAGAAAGGAAAAAAGCCAACTCTCTGTAGTAAACAATGGCTTTAAGCAATATAGCTCAGTGGTGGAACACAGGCTTTGCATGCACAATGCCTGCCCTGCTTAAAAGGATCTCAGGTATTGGGGCTAATAGAGACCTGTGCCTGCCTGAGATCCCAGAGTGCCACTGCCAGTCAGATGAGACAACACAGCTTCAAACGCTCACATAATATTTTCCTCTTTCAAATCCTGCCCATCCTGATGAAGCACAGTAGCGATGGCCACCTGACCTCATTGTAACCAAGCCATGCTCCTGGTTAATTCCACATGGACCTGTGGCCTGATTGGAGTCCACCAGGAGAAGAGCCTTCAGTGTGGTGGCCCCCTTTCTTTGGAATTCCCTGCCCTGGCAGGTCAGGCAGGCGCCACCATTGTGTTGCTTCCAGTGCCACCTGAACTGACAGCCACATACAATTTTAATGGTGTATTAATCTTTCTGCCTTTTACTGTTTTACTTCTTACGTTCACCACTCTGGAATCTGTTTCAGATATGGAGTGGTATACAAATTTTGTAAATAATAAATTAAATGATTGGAGGCCAAAATGAAAGTAGCAGTGTGTTTTCTGAAAGTGTGAATCATGCTGGAGCCGTTGTTCAAGTGCATAATCAAAATGCCTTTTCTACTAGTAGGACAAAATGTTCAGTTCATCAAGTATCTCAACCTTAAAATAAATAGTTCCTTTAATTCAGTTTATTGTTTCATAAATGTTAGCTTTGACTTTTCTGGAACAGTCTTAATCCAGATACACTGTGAAATGGCTGTAATCCTATATTTCTTTGCCCACCCCAACTTTTTATTTAGCATACAACATGCAAACTTCCACAAACCAAATAACCTTCCCTTCCTTCATTTCCCATCTTCCATATTTTAAAGTACTCCGAGGATATGAAGCACAAGACCACCCTCTTAGAACTTCAGAAAATGTTTACTCATTTAATGGTAAGTTTGGGGATGCTGTTGTGTGCTTATAGTAATTTACCCTGTATGCTAAACTTAATGTGCTGCTAGACCTGGGAGGACGTCATAGGTTCTCCTTACTTACCATCTTCCAGTAGTCGAAACCACTGGAGTGCTCTCCACTCCATCCACTAGCTTGCAGGTTCTTTGAAGAACGGTTCAGACAAGCGCTGGATTAGGAGGCCTTTCCTGATTCCTTTTAAATCCTCTCTTCTGCCTTTGTAGTAAATGATAGTGGGTTCTACGTGTGGCCTGCCTGCGTTATTGGTTCAATCCAGTTTTGGCAAGATGTCCCTTGCATGCAGGCTGTTCCAAAAAAAGAGCTATTAAGAACCTTGTTGCCTCCACATGAAAGAGTTGGAAAAAATTCCAAAGCCCATTCTCAGACATAAGAAATTGTAACCCTAACTTTGGCATCAGCTCTAATGCTGGCTGCTTGTGGTAAAAGATGATAACTCAAATAAAGTAAGGAATGTGTTGAGGAACGTACAGAAGATTTGTGTGAGCCATATCCAAAATTTCTGCCCCCTAGATCAGTTGTAGGAGCACCTCTGTACATAATCCCAGAGCTGGGGAAGTTATATTACCCCTTTTCTTTTAGTTCTAGATACGCTCAGAACTAATTGTGATAATCTTGAATCCTTTAACACAGAAGCAAATTATAGCTTCAAAAGCACCTTCATTTGTAAGAATGATTCTGTGTTGTTGTTTTTTAATTGTTTCTTTTGCCCGGTTCTCTTCATTCATCTGCCTGTGTTTTAAACAAAGGAAAGTGAATGCAAAGCATACAATCCGAGGCCATTCTGTAAAACGTACACCATGGATAAGCAGCCACTTAATACTGGTGAACAGAAAGACATGACAGAATTTTTTACGGACCTAATTACAAAAATTGAAGAAATGTCTCCAGAATTGGTAAGCCTTCAGTACAGATACAAAAAAAAATGGGCATCTGATAGGTTTTTCTTACATTGACTGAAATAAATTCATTTATCCACAGAAGAATACAGTGAAAAGCTTATTTGGAGGTGTTATCACAAACAACGTTGTTTCTTTGGTGAGTTGATGCTTATTTTTCCTGCCCATTCCTCCCTGCCTCCAAGCTAGCCTGTTTTTTTGCAAGCAGTGGGAGTATCTATTTATTTATTAAAACATTTGTATCCTGGGATCTCAGGGCGGCATACAGAAAAAATCAATTCAAACAGTATAAAACAATAAATGATGTAAACAGCTAAAACGTTTTAAATCATTAACAAGCTAAAACCAGTAGAAATTTAAAAGCCATAAAACAATTAAAATATGTGCAGCTTTAGGCAAATTTAGCCCTCAAAAGTTTTGATAAAAAGACATGTTTTAACTTGGCCCTGAAACGAAGCCAGCATCTGCACCAGTTTGGCCTCCAAAGGGAGGGCATCCCACAACCGGGGTGCCACAACAGAGAAGGCCCTCTCCCATGTCCCACCATAATATATATATCACAATGGTGGGACTCAGAGGAGGGCTTCTCCAACAGATCCCAAATCTCAGGCTCCACCAACAGATCTCAAATTCCATTGACTCCTGCTGCTTTTTGGTTTTGGTCATTTAGGATTGTGAACACGTGAGCCAGACTGCTGAAGAGTTCTACACAGTGAGGTGCCAGGTAGCAGACATGAAGAATATTTATGTAAGTAGTACCTATGCCAACCACCATTTCAGAGCTCTGTTGAGTTAACAGATGTAGCAGCTTTATACTAAACCTGACCATTGGCCCATCTAGCCCAGAATGTCTGCTTTGAGTAGCAGTGGCTCTTCAGGGCCTCCAGGTGGGTCGGGTCTTTCCTAGCACTCAATCAATTTCCTGGAGATACCAGAGATTGAACCTGGGACCTTTGCGTGCAAAGCAGGTGCTCTATCATTGAACAATGGCTCCTCCCTATAATAATAAAATGTTTAAACGAATCATGCCGACTAAAAATTGGTGCCTTCAATGCAACTCGTGCAAGAGCCTCAGGCTCAGTTCGGACGACACATTAGGCAACGGAGGAGGGGGAGAACAATTGTCAGTTGTGTTGCTTATTGTGTCGTCTGGAGGGCAACACACAACGCACACACAACTGACAGTACATTAATCAGGCACTTTAAACAACGGAGCAAAACAACGGGCTTGCACGTTGTTCAGCCCGAAGCCCCGTTGTTTAAAGTGTCTTCCGAATTCAGCCCCCTCTCTCTCCGTGGACTATTCCGTTTCGGAATAGAGTTCTGCTGCCTAGAGCAGCCAAAAAACCCCAGCTGCTCTATGCAGCTGTCAGAACTCACGGTGCATGCTGGGATACAGCTGGAGGACACGCGGAGGAGAGGCTGCAACCAAAATGGCCGCTGCAAGTTCGTAGCAGCCGGGGCGTTTGCCGGTTCTGAGCAGCGCTGGCTGCAGCGTGTCATCTGTGGAGCTCCTCCTGCCTAACACATGGTCAGTACGTTATTTACCCTTCCGTTGCTTAATATGTCGTCGGAACTGAGCCTCAATCTCTCTCCTGAAATGACGTACTCTGCATTTAGGTACTGAGGGAATTGCAGTTGATAATTCTGGCTCAAATAATAATTTCTTATTATTATTATCCACTCCCTGTCACCACCATTGCTGACAGATACGGTATCCTGCCATTGGTAGCTTGATTATCTGCCTGGGTTTTATGGTTTCTTGCATGAGATATGTTCAGCCTTCGATTGGCAGACACAATTGCACATATGCAAATAGGTACAGTTGAAGGTAGGAGTTGCTAGTGCTGTGACCCTACAGTGTGCTCTCTTCCCATGTAGAGACTACGCATGTTGCTTCTCAAACTTAATAATTGAATAGTTTAAGCTATGAACGTTTGCATTTCTTGCATTAAATCAAGACATAAATAATTATTGTCATATCTAATAAATGTTTAAACAATGCTTTCTTTCTCATGTATTATATATAGGAATCCCTTGATGAAGTTACTATTAAAGATACCCTGGAAGGGGACAACATGTATACGTGTTCTCACTGTGGGAAGAAAGTACGGGCTGAAAAAAGGTATTGTTGAAGGAATACAGTGGTTTTGTGTGTGTGTGTGTGTGTGTGTGTGTGTGTGTCATTTTGCTAAACGTTAGCAGTTTAAGGAGACAGAGGAACAGATCTTCTACTATAAATTAGTGATATTTTCCTGTTTTTTTAAAAAAAGCGCTAGAAGGCATTCCAAAGGAATTATTTAATTGTTTGTCTCTAGGGCATGCTTTAAGAAATTGCCTCGCATCTTAAGCTTCAATACAATGAGATACACTTTTAACATGGTCACTATGATGAAGGAAAAGGTCAATACGCACTTCTCATTTCCCTTACGTCTGGACATGACACCGTACAATGAAGATTTTCTGATGGGAAAGAATGACAGGAAGGAAGGTATTTGAATTTAATGTATCTCCAGTGTTTTCTCCTAGCCAAACTCTTGCAGTTTTGAGAAATCTTTGATATAGTTGGGTAACATGGTTTCTATAGGGTCGGGTGAGCATCATAGCCCTTGCCCCGAAAATCAGTCAGGCCCTTCAAGTGTTCCTGTCAAACACACACACAGAATCCATGAGGCTTCACAAGCATTTGACAGAAATGCTTGATAAATAGAGCATTTAGAATTACTTTCTCGCCTTTACATGTAATGCACCATTGTTTAGCATTTAGGAAGGTAGAAACTACGGATGGGGCAATAATTTAAAGGTGTCTTAACATTTAAGCCTTAAACATGAGTACTCACATTTGCATTCTTACTCAAATTCCAGTGGCCCCAATTTGAGGTGGGCATAGTCCACTTCAGAAGCCCCCCCCCAAAAATCTCAAATTGGGCTTGCAACCCGCCCCAGCTCCTTCTCTTCCCTAACAGGAAAAATGCTTTATCTTCCAAGTCAGAGCCATGAGAATGAAGTCAGGAAGAAGGGAAGGATTTTTATTTTATATTTTGAATTGGGCCCGAAAGCAAGTAGGCGATCAGTACAGCTCCTTTAAGGTCCGTGTAATACGATCCCATGGTTAGCATTTTAGCAGCCTCGTTCTGCACTAGCCGAAGACTTTGTATGCTCTTCAAGGACAGTCCTGAGTATTAAACAGGAGGATACAAGAGCATGTCCCATTGTGGCCAGTCTACCCCTCTCCAGGAACAGTTGTTGCTGGTGAATCATCCAAAGCTGGTAGAAAGGCATTCTGAGCTACCAGTCTTCCGGGCTCTCCAGGGACAAAGCTGGATTCATGAGTGCACCCAAGCCCATTACCATGTCGAAACACCAGTTCAGAACCTGCATGGCTTCGTGTGATATAGATGACAGGGAGAAATAGACCTGGGTCTTGTCAGCATATGAATGGCACAGCCAAATCCCCTGATTACCTCACTCAGCAGCTTCATATGGCAAGATACATACCTTGCTGCCAACTATTCATATCAGTTAATACTGGCTTGGATCCCTCAAAAAACGAATTACAGACTTTTCCCCTTATTGATGCGGAAAGTGCTGACTTGCGGAGGAACCAGCCTGTGACATCCTCCTCTTCTCCTCCTGTGTGCCCTGCTGTCCATGCAGGGGTCCTCTGCCATTGACACACACAGGGCTCTGCTGAGAACCCTCCCACAAAAGCGGCACGTGCCTTACGCCAAATGTAACAAGGATGGGGCAGAATTGGGCTGGTTGGTGCTTGAGGAATATGACCTGTTAGCAATGTATTTGCCCTCATTCCGCCCCCAACCATTGCAGATTAGCACTAGGCCTGTTCTAAGGATTGAAAGGGTGAGTTGCTAAATGTAATAAATAATTTCAGGTTTCAAGGATGATGGCGGCAGTTCAAAGGAGACCAGGAGTTATGAGTACGACTTGATCGGTGTAACCGTCCATACAGGAACAGCGGATGGGGGCCACTATTACAGCTTTATCCGAGACATTGTTAACCCTCATGCTTACAAAAACAACAAGTGGTGAGTAGTAAATGTTTAATTTTTCAAATCGCGGTTTGGAGGCTAGGTATTAACCATAGTTTGCTAATTCAGATGTCCCAGCAAATGATTGTTAGCAAAAACCAGGAAGTGCCAGAGGAAACCTATATGTGAAAGGGGAAACAGGAGCTCTTCTGATTGACAAACGTTGGTTTGGTGTTACTTTTGAATTGAGCCATAGTCTATTTTGAATGGATTTTCATTTCTGTTGCTTGCATAAACCTATTACAGGTTTTCAAGTTTTGTTACCAGCTTTAATTAATGTGTCAGGCATCTATCCCAGATTTCACAGTGTTCGACTAAAATGTGTCCCCTTATTTAGTAGGTGAGAATTTATTTGGTTTGCTCATATTGTTATTTTCCTTGCAATCTCACAGCAGGGTCAATGACTCTGCTGAGTAACACCCATAGGGCAGTATCCAGCTGTGTCCCTTACGGTGTTGCAGTAGCATAAACCAACACTTGCACAATGTAACAAAGGATTACCCGGGCGGTGGGAAAAAGCAGCAATTTGCCACCTTAGTAAGAATTAGGTACATTGTACAAGCGTTGGTTTACTTTACCACAGCGTCATTAGTGCTAGAGTATAGATGAATATCATCCATGTTACCCTCCATTGGAGTAATCAGCCCAATGCCTGAGTAATGTTTTGTGTTTTCCAGGTATCTTTTCAATGATGCTGAAGTAAAACCATTTGATTCTGCTCAGTTGGCTTCTGAATGTTTTGGTGGAGAAATGACAGTGAGTTATAGTCTGTCCCTTTTTTAATAATGTTAAAAACAATCCACTTTGCCCCAATCTCTGTTAAAAAAAAAATCCAGTTATATATTTGTATTCTGTCACCCTTCATACATATGGTGCTAGTCAGCACAGCTCATATCAGTCCGCGGGAGGAGTAGGAAATACAAAGAGATAGAACAAGTTTGTAAACGTTAAATTGTTGCTCTAGCCTAGTGGTGGGCAACCAGTCTTGCAAGCTTCAAACCAATGTGATTCCCTCAAGCCCGTCCTCCTTTCTCAGAGACTACCGAAATGGAGATTCCAATCTGCATATAAGATACCCATCCTAGCCTAGACTTGCCAACTTTTTGCCTTGACTTTTAACTCAGTTGCAGCTATGCTAAATTCATTATTTCACGTATTTTTATTTTAATGCAGGTGGATAGCTTATTTCCATACTTAACTGTTGCAACAACTCATCACAAAATTATATATGGAGGGTTAGAACCCCCTTTTCTTCTCAAAAAATAATATTGAATTATCACACCGGTGATCAAAGGTACTACAGGTGGAAAATTAAACATGACCCTACAAAGAAGAGTCAAATTACTTCTGTGCTAAGATCTGTGCTAATGTGTGGGAATAAAATAGGGCTGGCCCTTGCAGAGCTAAGCAAATGTAACAATGGTATTAAAAAAAGTCGGTTTTAATCTTTTTTTCCCCTTTTTGCCAGACAAAAACCTACGATTCTGTCACTGATAAATTTATGGATTTCTCCTTTGAAAAGGTACTCTATTTTTATCCTTCGATTCAAAAACCTAAAAGCATCTCAGTTTTTCTCCCTCTTTCTGTTTTGGACTAACGTTGGGGTGTTGGGGTGGCTTTGTGCTTCCCTCAGACGCACAGTGCGTACATGCTCTTTTACAAACGGATGGAACCAGAAGAAGAAAATGGCAGAGACTACAAATTTGATGTTTCATCCGAGTTGCTAGAGGTATGTATGGCTGGCTGTGCTTTAAACAGCAAAACAAGGCTATAAAGATTCTTGTTTAGTGCGTAATAGATTCTCTGAGGCCTCTTAAACATTTAACTGCCTTGCTGTGAGCAGTGTGCCAGCCATTTACCAGTTGTGCCTGATAAACGGTTGGGTTTTTGTTTTGTTTTTGCTTCCTACATGGGGCTATAAAATGGGATGTGATCAAATTGGTGGATCGCAGTACATTGCTGGCTGCGATGGTTGAGATTGACCAAGGGGTGTGAGTTTGGGACAACGTTAGCCAGTTACCAATTGTATGAAGCATTGGTGGGATTTTGTTACTTTAATAGGAAACAGATGGAAATTCTGCTCAGTAGGTCCCAAAAGATGAAAGGTTTTATTCTTCATGAGCCATACTTAAACCAGTTAATGAAATATGTATTTCCTAAAATTATTAATAAAGGGATAAAGGCTGGATGTAAGATAATGGAAGTGACATTTCTGAAATGCATACATCCCGCCCCAAGAAAAATGTTAGAATGTATGTCAAAAAGTATTCTGATTGCCAGGTGGTTGAGAACTTTTGGTCTAGATAAGAAGTTGGGAAGGGACCGTAACGGAGTGGTAGGACGCAAAAGGCGAGATTCTCTTTCTTTTGCAACAGGATTTCCCCTTCCTCTGCAGTTCCTTGTGGCCCTTGAAACGAATCTATTCCAGAAGGTCCCCCAAACTGTCCAGAGCAGATTGGGGAGGGAGCATGGGGAGCTGCAGCGGGGAGGGGAGTCCGTTCCACTGATGGATGGCGTTCTATAGGCAGGCAGACAAGATTGCATATGGGAAAATGGGGAACTTCCTTTTTTCAATCCTTGGCACCTCTGGTTAAAGGCTCTTTGAGGGCAGGTCTGAGGAAAACCTCTTCCTGGAGCATTAAAGACGTGCTGCCAGTCAGAGTGGAAAATGCTGGACTAGATGTATTAGTGGCCTGACTTGGCGTCCGGGTTCAGATGACATGCCGCAGCTCGTCATGGGTTGATGAGCCGGGGCCCACATCGTGGGACCCCGGTGAGCATGGGCTGTTTAACGACAAGCACCTGAGCAGGGGTTGCATGTTCAAACTGTTGGCCCCATGCGAACAACCCCAGTATATGACAGCTTCATATATTTGAAATGTTGTGGCTTGGATTCTAAGATACACTTAAGGTGGTGTGTGGAAGGGAAATTTGCAGCATTCCTCCCCCCCTCCATTCTACACACAAAGCCTTTCAAGAGGGTTGCGGACCCTCCTGGACAACGTGGGATGGGGTGTGGGTGCTAGACTGGAAAAAATTGCCTCCACAAAACCATTAACTTATCTTAGGACCCAAGCTTATGGCTCAGTTCAGACAATACATTAGTCAACGCAGTGTGAAAACTCCATTCAACGGTTGAGTTTTTAGGGGTTACTCCTCACACAACATATTCTAACTCCACCGTTGTGTGACTGTGGGCTACCGTGGAATTGAGTAAAATCCATCGCGGCGTTTGATAGACGGTTCCTCTGCCCTGTCTCCTTCCCTGGTCCTCCCAATGGTATCTCATCAGCCATTGCTGCAAAAAACCAATCCCGGCAGCTCCCCTAGAGCAGCATTCGCTCCTTTCGCCACTCTTGCCAGGGAACTCTGCAGCCAGTGGGAAGAGGCAACTCAACGCAACAGAAAACTCCATGGAGCCCTCAACACAACACTCAACACAGCCATTGTGCAGGAACTGTGCTATGTACAGTGTTGATATTCTGCATGGAGTGTTTTTTTTAAAAAAACAACAACACACTGTTGTGTGGTGTTTTCCCGCCAGACAACACATTTCTCAACAGTGGTGTAAAAACTCTACTGTGGAGTTGTAAAACCACTGTTGAGAAACATGCCTTAACTGAGCTTGGTGTTTTATCTCTGAAATAGAAGACACCATGGCATAGTACACAAGTAGCCAAAATAGCAGCATATGAGTTGCATGCTAGAAAATGAGCAAATCAAAACATGAATTAAGAAATATCTTGCTTTTTCCCAAGCCCCTTCCGACCCGGCTCTTTTATGGTTAATCCCCCCCCCCCCCAATCCTCATTACAACCCTGTGGGGTGGGATAAAATTAGAATACCTGGCCTAAGGTCATCCAATAAGCTTCATTGTTAAACAAGGATTTGAACCTATCAATGAACTTGCCAACAATTTACCCCTTGGCTACTTTTGAACCAGTGTATTGAGTTTAAATTGAGAGGTTAGAGAGGTTTCGTATGTATGACAGTGACCCTGCTTTTATTTCTGAAATTGTACATACGGCTCTGAAAGTGTAAAAAAAGCATTGTATCTAAATTTTTCCTTTTGTCTCTTCAGTGGATATGGCACGATAACATGCAGTTCCTTCAAGACAAAAATATTTTTGAGCATACATATTTTGGGTAAGATTTACTTAACACCTTGCTGTTGAGATTTTTTTTTAAAAAAAAGCTTTATCCCGATTTTGAAATCTGTTTTAAGTGACGCTATATATTCGGCCCTAGGTTCATGTGGCAGTTGTGTAGCAGCATCCCCGGCACGTTACCGGATCCAAAAGCAGTTTCTCTGATGACAGCCAAGGTAAAATTCCTTGACATCACATTTAAAAAACAACACACTTCTTCCAATTTTGTTCAGGGTTCTCTGTGACTGTCAATTATTGTCTTACAGTTAAGCACTTCTTTTGTCCTGGAAACATTTATCCATTCAAAAGAAAAGGTATGTTGCTCTCCATCTGAATATAACGCTTGGGCACTTTCATAAAATTGCTTACAACAGTTAGCTATCCTTCATTTTAAGGAAAGGAAAACCAAACAACTGATAATGAAATGTTAGTTTACCTCAAATTGTTTACTGCTTCAGTCTTCAAATGTAGAACTGGTATGAGCAAAGGTTGGTTTTATATGCACTTCCCCTACACCATGGGAGGGTTACCTTTATTTCAAACTTCAGTCAGCTTAATTCATATATAAATTCAGAGTTCATTGTTCTGTAGGCAAACTTGTTACACTACTCAGTGGTGTCTAATAATAATAATAATAATAATAATAATTATTATTATTATTATTATTTATAACCCACCTCTCCCTACGGATCGAGGTGGGGAACACAATGCAAAATACAAGCATCACAAAGTTAAAAAATTTTAAAAACAAGAGAAAACACATCATTAAAACATTTTAAAATTCATCCGGATAGGCCTGCCGGAAGTCTAAATATAGTCCCAGATGATTCCAGCATGTGAAACAAACTTTTATCAAAACAAAAACTGAATTGCTATAGCTTTTTGGGAGGAGGTGGAAAGATACTATTCTTTATTAGATTACTATTACGTCATATCTGGGATTTTAAAACTCGGATACTAAGATTAGTTTATGGAGGTGGACACAATAGCAACATGCTTCAGTTGGATTTTTTAATTCTCTTTAGCCCACAATGCTTCAGTGGATCGAACTGTTAACTAAGCAGTTTAACAACAGTCAAGCTGCTTGCGAGGTAAGATAGAAATATTCATATGCAGAATAAACATTTTTGTACAACTTACGTCAGCATCATGGGATGAATTTGTGGATTTGTTGAGGAGGGATGGTAATTTAAACTGTGTAAAACTTGAGGGAGATGGATAGGCGTTCTCAAACATACATTAGAGGCATTCAAGAGGCAGCTGGACAACCATCTGTCAGGGATTCTTTAAGGTAGATTCCTGCATTGAGCAGGAGGTTGGACTTGGTGGCCTTGTAGGCCCCTCCCAACTCTACTATTCTATGATTCTATATTAGCCAAGTTAAAAGGAACCGTTTTTAGGATTGCATTTTTGTATGCACAGTCTCCTTATACTCCTTGAGCAATTGTTTTATTGTAGTATCTTCCAGAGGATAGATAAGTTCGATTCAGAGAGAGGGGGCTCCTAAATTTATTTATTTAAAACATTTATATCCCACTGCTCCAGCGGTTGAGGTGACTTACAACATTAATTAGGCATTTAACTGCATTTCTTGGTGGGAGTTAGTTTCACTGTTGTATGAAAGGTTGAAAGGGGTGCAGGTTGCTGAGAAGAGCCAAATCACCTGTAAGAACAAAGTGTTAACTTTCTAAACAGCTTTGCACAGGAAGTGCTGAACCATTGCGGGACATGTCGGTATGCTATAGGCATTGGTCTAGTATGAATATGCTATAGGCATTGGTCTAGTATGAATAATGTCCTATCAGTAGTGTCCATCAATAACTTTACCTAAGAGTAATATTGTTTCATCAATACATCTTTTGTTATTTCCTACAGTTAATTTGCCATATGTCGAGTTTTCTAACCCAGGACAGAAACCTCAAGCTGGTCTGTGTAACACAGACCAGAGTGTACCCTAAGCAGAGAGCAACTACAGACAGAGCCTGTTGCACAAAGATGCCTGCTGAATATATCCAGAATTTGAATCTAGAGCACATCTGTGCAACCCGTGAGTCCCTGGATGCCTCACTTTCTTTCCCCAGCACTCAGCTGTCGTCTGGGTGGTGGGGAACATCCCTGATTCCCTGCTGCTGTCAGCGACAGGGAAAGCAGGGATCTTGATTAGGATGGCTGGGCGGGGAGACGTTCAAGCCCCCCCCCCCCCCCCCCCGGCAGTCCTGATCAAGATTGCTCTTCATTTGGATTGCTGGGTGAGGGAAGAACTTTTAACCTCCCCGCCCCCATTCTTACCAAGATTTGCAGCCATTGTGGTTGGGATTGCTGGTGAAGGGAGAGAGCTTTTAACTTCCCCTCCCCTCCACCCCCTGATCTCGCTGTAAGTCGTAGGGATGTGACAAGGTTTCCAATTCCTGATCTAGATCCTCCCTGTAGATCACAACCTATTAGAATGCAGGGGAGCCCAAGCTGTTATTAAAACAAGAAAATTATGTAAAGAAATGAATCCATTCATGGCAAAGTAGTGCAAATCAAACAGAAAGCTGCAAGTTCTGTGTCTGACAGAAATCCTAGAGTGGAACATGTACCTCCCCTTTCTCTACTCTAAAATTTGAGATAATTACCTTTCCCCCCCTCCTTCCTAGAAGTGCAAATAATTGCTGTTTTACTCTTGTTTATTTAATTACTGTTTATTTAATTACTGATAATAAAATACAGTAATTTATTAAAGGATAGCAGGGTAGCAAAGACTGTTCCCGTGAATTAAAGAATGCAGATAAAAGCATAAAGTATGATGATTATTTTTGCAGTGGTTTCTGGATCGTATGGCTGACGATGACTGGTGGCCTATGCAGATTCTAATAAAATGCCCCAACCAGATTGTGAGACAGGTAAAAGAACAGAACCGTGGCTTGTTCGATGTAGTTTTTTGTTTTGTTTTTTTGGGAGTTACTATTTCTGTGTGTTGTCAGTGTTTCCTTCTGCTTGTTGGCTCCCAGCGGTGCAGAACTCTCGGGTGCTCTCCTCTCTGTCCACTAGGAGGCTGTCAAATTCATGGAGGGCGATCTAGCATTTGAACTCAGAATGGAAGATTGCAGTGCCCTCGGTCTCTGCGGCAAGCCCTCCCAAAGTAGTGTACACTAAAAATTAAGACAGTACAATAAAACCGCATGATGATGGGCCCAGAGGCACCTGGACGAGCTTAGAGAGGAACTCAGCATTTTATGTGGGGTTGAGAATAGCAGTTGGGATGGGACATTTGGACCAAGGAGGGAACGTGCATGCAGGTGGAACCGAGACTGTCAAGTGAGACTACAGAGCCAGGTTGAACGTGGGTGGAACCTCAGATCATGGTGGAGACAGTCTTAAACCATAGCAGATGTTGATAGTTATCAGTGGATGGATGAGACCAGGCTACAGGGAAGCAGTGGTCACAGCTCTTTGAGAACTGGCCAGCTGTGGAATCCAGCAGAGCAGAGTAAGTTGATCTGACACTGGATGAAGGAGGGTAGATTTACTGCTGTTAGAGCACAAATTCTTAAAAAAAAAATAAAAAAAATCCTCTAATCTCCAGTATTCCCCAGCCACCCATGCTGCTTCGAGAATGCTGGGAGTTGTAGGATGTTTTCTCTCCGAACATGTATAGAATTGTGCCCTTAACTGATTCTTTTTTAGTTGTTGTGGTATAGGAATGGTTATGTTATGATTATCGCTTCCAGATTTAAATTATTTTATTTTTATTTTTCAAATGCTGGTCTCCCTTTTCTACCTGTACTCTGTATTACAACATTTAAAAAAAACCAGCAGAAGAAACCACATAAAAAAATAATCCCCAGCTTTCCTTCCCTCTCCCCTTTTTATGTTGTTTTGTTTAATATCCAACCTGAAGAAGAGTTCTGAGAACGAAAAAAGTTCTCTTCTGTATCACTTGGATCAATCCAAGGTACTAAAGATAGTACCTTACCATGGCTTTTGGGTATTTTTTTTCCTAATAGACCAACATAGTTTCCTGGAATTTTGCATGTACCAGAATGTATTTGCAAACATGTATTTATTGCATTTATACTTCGTACATTTAAGAGTACATGTCTTAGATGTACCCCTGAAAAGCAAAATGTCTGAAGAACCCCTTAGATGCATAATATCTAAATAATAGTACTTTAATCATGACTGAACTTTTGAACCAAGTAAGCTGCAAACATATTTTTGAAGTCCTTTAAACCCCTGTACAAAGCCACTGGCTCTTTTTTTCCAGATGTTTCAACGTTTGTGTATTCATGTAATCCAACGTCTGAGGCCAGTCCATGCTCATCTTTACCTACAACCAGGAATAGAAGACTGGTAAAATATTTGAACCTGATTTCTTCTTAAAATTATTTCACCTATTGCAAAGACTTGTTTCAAAATGCTAAACTATGATTTAAAAGCATTAAACGAATACATTTTAAGCTTTCTACCTTGAGCTAAACAATTACCCTCCTTGGATTGTGTTTTTGATGTTATTTATTGGCACACCTTTTTTCTGATAGTTTTTTTTTTAGTTAGGCCCTGTAACTTTGAGAAAGATTTGCTTCTTGTGCAGCCTTATCTTAAGCATTGTCATTCTGAAGTCAGTCCCATTGAGTGCAATAGAACTTATTCCCAGGGAAATGTGGGTAGGATTGCAGTCTTAGCTGCCGGACATAGTATATGATAAGGGTGCATAAACACGGGACCTTTGAACTTCTTTTTAGATTGGTCTGAGATCGTTTTGCCTCCAGCGACCTTAATATAGTACACTGAATGATGCAAATTGAAATGTATTTTCAGTTCGGATGACATGGATGGCCCTGTGGAAGATATTGGTAGTCGCTCATGTGTAACTCGCTTTGTGAAGACTCTGTTGTCAATTATGGAACATGGTGTTAAACCTCACAGTAAACATCTCACAGAGTACTTTGCCTTTCTTTATGAATTTGCCAAAATGGGAGAAGAAGAGGTGAGTGTAGCTCTAGTTGTTTCAATTCTGCAGCTTGTATTATTCGGGAATAGTGTGTGTTACCGTTCTGCTCTGCCGTCTGCTGTTCCGGATTGTTTTTGTTTCGTTGTATTCGTTTTTTATCTCTCGTTCTTGTATTTCTGTGTTTACTGTAAAACCACCCTAAGAATGGACAGCGGGAAATAAATAAATAAGCCCCATTGCTCACACATTCTAATGTTCCACTGTTTCCAGAGCCAGTTCTTGCTTTCACTGCAAGCGATATCCACAATGGTCCATTTCTACATGGGAACCAAAGGGCCTGAAAATGTAAGTCAGCAATAGCCTTGTATCTATATAAAAAGTATGTTGTCACCTTCTATATCAAATCATGTCTGAGGTTAAAATGATTGAAATAGTTTTGATAATTGAAAACTTAAAAAAATAATACACAGACTGTATTTTGGGGTATCCGGGGGTGGGTGGGTTCCTTTAGAGGTTTTTTAAACGGGACGAGGCAAACGTACTGGAAGGACACCTTTACCCATCGCTGCTGATTTTCCCCCTGCGGTGTTTGTCCTCAGGGTTAGCAGGAAGTGTATGGGACGCACTCTCCGTTCGTATGGGGAAATGGCTGAGGCACAAGAGGTCTGGCAGGCGCTCCCTGTGAACTCAACGTGCATTGTAGCGCACTGCCCATGACCCTTTACAGTTGGGGGTCCCACAGCAAACACATAGATGTCGAAAGTTCCCTGAGGGCGGGAAGTTTGGAAAGCATTGCGTTGGATCCATTGCTGGCCAGCCGCTAGTGGAATGGATCCCTCTCCCCACACGCCCCCTAAAATTGCTCTGGAGGATTGGGGGACCCTCCAGAGCAAAGTGTGGAGGGTGTACAAGGGATTGCAATAGGGAGGAGAGGATGGGGAAGGCCTCTCGTTCGGCGTTGGATCCAATCCACTGGTTTAAATGTCAGTATTGCATATTTCAGAAGTGCAGGAATGTCTTAAGCTTTATATGTTCTGAACATAAGAAGAGCCCTGATGCTGGATCAGACCAAGGGTCTGTCTAGTCTGCCACTCTCTTTACGCAGTGCCAACCAGATGTCGACCAGGGACCCACAAGCACCCTTATACCCTTGTTGTTCAGTCTCGATGCAGAGTAACTTGATGGATTATTTATTATACTTCGCATTTATAGTTTGTACTTTCTGAGCGTCCAAAGGATTTCACGCAGATCTTAATAGTATAATCCCTGTGTGTCAGTATTACTATCCCCATATCAGTGCGGAAAGAGTATGGGGGTGCGTGTAGCTATATAGTTAATATATTGTAGTGTGTGTAGAAATCGTCCTGGAGACTTTGACATTTTAAAAGTCTGCAGTCAAAATGATGGGTTCCCCCCGTTCCCCCCGTTCCCCCCCCCCCCCCGGCTTGTTCTTCAGCCCCAAGTTGAAGTGTTATCGGAAGAAGAAGGAGAGGAGGAGGAAGAGGAGGAAGACATCCTTTCTTTAGCAGAAGAAAAATACAGGCCTGCCGCACTTGAAAAGATGATCGCTCTCATCGCTCTTCTGGTTGAACAGTCTCGCTCGGAGAGGTAAGGAGCGTACACACACATACGCACACACCACCCTCTGACTCAGCTCGCCTTGGTTTAGAGTGACTCGGGTAAGAGTAGTGCATACAGTTGATGCAGTAGGGACACCGTACTCTGGGTAGGGTGTCCACGTCTTTTTTCTCCTTTGAGTGGTGCCCCACTTGCAGTGAGCTGAGCTGTCCAGCAGAGGCGCCAACTGTACCAAGAGTAGTGGAGAAACCCCCACTTGTCAGCCGTATGTGAAGCTGGCAAAGCTTCTCAGTTCACCCTTACTGGTGAAACTCTTACCCTGCTTAGGACTCTCTTCACACGATGTGGAGGCTATTCAATGAAAGAAAAATGGAAAGAACAGAAGGGAGAGAAACCAGTTGTTTTTTTTTAAAAAAAAAATTAAAGTATTTCTATGCCCCCCCCCCCCTTTCATCACATGAGATTCCAGGGCTGGGTTTTGATTGATTGATTTGATATGTATCCCCGCCTTTCTACCGAGAAAATGCTGCTCACAGCAACTCAGGTGTACAATACGAAAAACGCATTATTTGAAAACTTAACACAGTACAACGAAATTAATATTCAACCAATCAAAATAAAAGAGAGCAGCGGCATTTCAATGACAGTTTAAGTTCTAAAGGCACAGTGAGCTGTTACGCAGATTAAGATGCCTGTCTGAAAGGATGTGTTTTAACTTGGTGGGAAAAAGGTGGTAAGTTGGGTACCTGGCGTCCCTCTTTGAGGACATGGCAAAGCTGGGGCACCATGGTGAAGATGCCCTCGCGCGTAGGCACACTGCCAGTCAGCATTGGCACAATTAACCTTAACCAAAGGTCTTAAGACATGGGGAGGCTGGGATGGGAAGAGGCGCTCTTTGAAGTATTGGGCTCCCAAGCCGGTGTCGAGCTTTAAAGGGAACTCCCGGCACGTTGAATTGGGCCTGGAAGCAAATACGCAATCAGGGCTGTTCTTTTAAGATTGGACTGATGTGAACCAGACTGTTAAAATTATGGCATCACACCCTTTGCCCCCCCCTTACAGGTGTTTGACTTTGGCGGCTTGTATAAATACGTGGCTTGGATGGTACCACATTGTGCATCTCTGGCACGATCTCAGTGGCTGGCAATCCTAATGGTAGTGCATGTTTGCGCCAGTGCAGGATCAGTGGCTGTAGTAATCCTCTTTACCCTAGGGGAGAGGCCATAGCTCAGTGGTAGAGTCTGGGTGTTGCATTCAGAAGGTCCCAGGTTCAATCCCCAGCATCTCCAGGTCCGGGTTGGAAAAGACTCCTGTTTGAAACTCTGGAGAGTCATTGCCAGTCAGTGTTGACAATACTGAGGTAGATGGACCAGTATTCTGATTTGGACTAAGGCAGATTCCAATCCTTCCTACAATCGTATGTATTCCTGCCACCCCACCCCATCCCCCATTTCTGCCTGGCGATGCCTCCGCTCTACTAACAGGCAGGACTGCTGGTCAGTAAGCCTTTCATCTGTCTGTACTCTGGGCTTTAGAGTAAATAGAAGCCATCTGTCCAACATCCATACATGTGTCTCTGAGGCACCACTCAAACAGGAAAATAATTGTTTGCCTGTAGCCCACATGCTGTCACACTCTTTCCTGACGTCGTTTTGAATCTGTATGTCCTTATCACTCCGTTATCTGGTTTTTGGGTCCTGAATTGAGCAGGAAACGCCCTCCCCATTACTTAGGTGACTCCCCTCCTATTCGCAAGGGAGATTGAGGTGTCTCCACAACTCTTGACATAGCTTGCTAGAGCCATCCTGCTGTTTGTCTTGACTTCATGTTTATACAACTTTGTTCCAACCACTCTGGGAGAACGAAACTTACAGGAAAGCCTCTCTCTCTCTCTCTCTCTCTCTCTCTCTCTCTCTCTCTCCTTTTTTTTAGTCTAGTTGATTGCTGAAATGACTTGATCCAGTTTTTGTCTTTGCTTTAGGCACTTGACTTTATCCCAAAATGACATGGCAGCGTTAACGGGAGGCAAGGTAATATTTCTGGATATTAAACAGCTATTTTAAAAATCGTGTTTAGAAAAATGTCTGCTGTAGTAACACCTTTGAATTTATTCCAGGGTTTTCCTTTCTTGTTTCAACATATCCGTGATGGCATCAATATCAGGCAGACCTGCAATCTGATTTTCAGCCTTTGTCGGTACAATAACAGACTTGCAGAACATGTAAGTATCAGCGGCTGTCAATTCTGATCATTCCAAGAGCTTCACTTGTTGCATATAATCTAAGTTTTTCTTTCCCTCTTACAGATTGTATCCATGCTTTTCACATCTATAGCCAAGTTGACCCCTGAGGTATGTAACATCATACTATTATAATCTTTCTAAATGTTCGTTGATCTTCTTCAAAACTATTACAACTATTATCTATCCCTAATAGAATGATTCACATAGACCATGCTTCGTTTCATAGTCCCATCTTGTGAGCCACTGCAGCCTTCCCCTTTCACAGGGGTGCACTGTTGGTTCCTTTGCACTGAGGTTATAGTTCTTGCACTGGAGTCAGAACCCAGCATGAACCTTGGTGCTGTCATACATGTACATGAGCCTTGTCTTGGCTGAAGTGAAGCCCTGTCATGCCAAGGCTCTGGCCAGGTTGAAGGGGAGGTGGGATCATTAAAAGTCCCACTCTGCAAAGTCCTAGCAACCAAACAGTTTGCAGAGTATCCAAAATCCTGCTTCTGCCCCACCCCCCCTGAGCAGCAGCAGCAGCCCTTCCCTTGGCTGTGTTACAATGGTGTTGCTGCCTGCTGTTGACCTGGTGCCAGAGGGAAATCCAGCTCTCCGTGCAGTACCAGTGACGTTTGGTGTCTCTTTGGACTGGTGCCATGAGCCTAGCACCCAATATTGTGCTCTCTGTGGGTGATCATAGAAGCTCACTGTTATTTTTGCTTCATATTTGATGAAACTGGCCAGGATCAGGTGAACTATGTTAAGCTAGGCCAAGGGCTTTTTGCTCAATCACAGAGATTTTACTGCTTTCCCCACTTTGAGCAGCAAACCTCCTTTTGAAAGCTTTTTAAAATTATGTTTGCCATGCGGCAGGAGGAGGTGCTCAGAAAGACAGCTCTAGAATACTTTTGGGGGGGCGTATATATTACACTATTTGTTACACTCCTACAAGGCTCTGGAGCCAGGGCCAGTAGAAGTAGGTGAAATTGGGCTATAAAAGAGTTTCTGGAGGCCATGACCTACCACATAAAGAAATGGAATCCAAGGTGGGATTATACACAAAGGTGTTTTAGATTATAACCTCCTTACTGTTGTCTCCTGTGGGGAACTGTGCTCAGTGGGCCGTCCAGCCTCTCCTGATGAGGACTGTTCGAAGGACAATGTGTCTGTGTGCACAGAAGCCTCCTTTTTCTACCATCATCTCCTCCCAAGCCTCTGTGGGTGCGCTCACATGCTCTTTATAAACGATGGGCTGCATTTGACTGTCCTTGTGCAGCGTTTGCAGGCGTAACACTGCTTGCAATCAAAGACGGACAAGTCGATGGATTCATGAGCTCAGCGCCTGGCTAAGGACTTCTGCAGTAGTTGCATACATCCTTCAGTAATTCTCAAGACGTTTTGCACTAGCTGCAGGATGTAAATCTTACAGCTGCGTAAATGCACATAAATCATTCACAGAATAAAATCAATCATGGGCTAAAAGTTGGCCTTCGAGGCCTGTCTGTGCTTTCCTCGTAGGTTTTATATTTACTGTTTCAGCACATTTTCCCTTTACACGTTGCAGGCTGCCAATCCATTTTTCAAGTTGTTGACCATGCTTATGGAGTTTGCAGGTGGACCTCCAGGAATGCCACCTTTTGCTTCCTACATTCTCCAGAGGATATGGGAGGTAAAGTATGCAGAGCCTAAACTGAGATTTAGGGTCCCTCTGCCCTTGATCATGCCTCCCCACTAAACTATTGAGAGAGAATAGCTTTCAAGGAAACGTTAAGCCTCTTCCACTCCTCAAGAAACTCTGAAAATAGTAGCTCTTTCCATTGATGGATAATCCAATATATTTGTATGGAGCCTTCCTGTATCAAACAATAGACAGGGCTAAGAAAAGTCAGCTCTGTTGATGCTCCTATTGATCTTTCTTCTCCAGGGTATTGAATTATATTTTAAAAATTCGTGGTTTTTAGTAAAGTGTGAAAAAACTTGCAGGTGACATGAAACTAAGATATTAGAATTCTCTCATAGGACAGTGCCGCTTCAGCCTTTGTGTGGGAACTTCTTTACCTTCTCTCCAAGGGCTTTTAAGCAAATTGTTTCCCATGGGGAAAACTCAGGTGGGATAGCCTCATGAGAGGACTCTGCCACCTCATCCACTGAACAATTTGAGTCAGATTTTTTGCAACTGTCCTTATTGTCCTCTGGATAAAATCCCTTAGTATATGGAAAGGAGCCTATATGACTTTGGAGTTTACAGACATAGGGTTGGATCTTGGTTGACCCATTGAAAGCAATGGGGCAAGTTAGTAATGACTTGACTTAACTCCCATTGATTTCAGCCAACTTTATCTGGCTCCAACCCACAATCATTAGTAAGTACAAAATTCCCTTTCTTGGGAAAGAGACCAGCAATCTGACAGAATTCTCAGCGCTGCCAAAAATCGTCAGAGGAAAGTTGAATAAGTTGGGAGGTCATATGAAGTTTATGGAATACATCTGGCCAAATACTGCATAATCGTGCTTTGGGACAAGTAAAGCCTAATCTCGTTATCGCTTCCCAAACAATTATTAACGAGTTATTTGAAAGCGTTAGTCCATCAATGCGCACATGGTTCCATGTTCAGACTGGGCAGAGACAAGGAGAGAGAATCCGTAGCCAGAAAGGTGGCTATGAAAAAAAGAAAGAAGCAGAACATTATGGATCAATGTAGGAAGTCCTGTGCATGTTGCATGCCTCACACCCAGGCATTATGTTATTTCTGTGGAATGCGTATTGCTAGCGTCTGGAAGGTGGGAGAGCTTTAGTAATTTGCCTTGGTGGAGCAGACAACGTTGAGCATTATTTTGAAAAGAGAAAAATAAGCGTCCCGAGACTCAGTAAACATTAAACTTCTTTAAACCAGGTTCCTAGCCCTTAGTGCTGCAAAGACATGCTTGAAAGTGTGCAGGTGATGCATGCTGACATTTCAAAAGATAGATGGGGAGCTGAATAATATTTCCAGTGGTTGGGGCGGGGCTTCAGAATCCGGGCTATCTCCTTGTCCCTCTCCACGACTAGCAAAATGAAAATAAAGTAGGCAGAACACTGAAAAAATGGCCAAAAATATTTATTTACCACATTTCTATAGTGCCCAATAGCCAAAGCTCTCTGTGGAGTTCACAACATAAAAATCACATGCTAATATTTTTAATTTGGAAAGCCTGGGGACAGACACACACATTCCAGGATATACCTACTCTGAACCTATTCTGTAGTCTTTCTGCACTCTTTTGGAATTGTAGAGTAAACACGGCTCTGGATATATTTGTCCTTGCTATTTCACACTGTCCGAGTCCGTAACAGAAAAGGAGCCACAGCTGCTGGGACATTTCATTGTGTGTTGAAGTGTAATGTTGGTTAGATGCTAAATATGAAAGGACAATTCTCCCATTTACCAAATGTGCAAGACTGCACACTGGGTGCGATTTACCTGCTTGTAAATAAAAAAGCACAGTCTCGCACATCGTTGGCAATCTTCTGGGTCATGGACATGTTCAGAGTACATGGAATGGCATGCAGTAGTCTGGGGTTGTCCTTGTCATCATCCATGTGTTCCTTCTTTTTGATGATTTTTCCATTTTCCCCAATTTTTCTAGGTGATTGAGTACAACCCTTCTCAGTGCCTGGATTGGCTGGCAGTGCAGACGCCTCGAAATAAACTTGCCCACAGTTGGGTGTTGCAGAATATGGAGAACTGGGTAGAACGCTTTCTTTTGGCTCATAACTACCCTAGAGTGAGAACTTGTAAGTTGTTACGTGGGAGAAAAAATGGTCTTTTCTGATTTCAACTTCTTCTGGATAAGTCTGTTGTCTTAATTGAAGTTATAAGTAAAAACCTGCGTTCTGCTGTTTTACTTATTATACAGTCTTTTGAGTGACCGAGTTAGAAAAGTAGGTAACATTGCATGGGCCTATTTGGAAATATAAGACCAGGCATCCTAGCACTACTCTTGCGGCTGAGTTACTGTGCCACCTTGTACAATCTGGCTGTGTTTCTCTGCTCTCACCTGAGATACGTGTGGTAATGGGGGAGTGTATTTTCATGCAGTCCACGCTTTAAACAGAAAGTGGTGTTCCGTTTTAAAAGTGAATATATGCACAACCTAGAAAGGTTTGGCTAGTGTGCTCACCTGGTGTGTGTATCCTCTGCAGCTGCAGCCTACCTTCTGGTCTCCCTTATTCCAAGCAACTCATTCCGCCAGATGTTCCGATCCACCCGCTCACTACACATCCCTACCCGAGACCTTCCCCTGAGTCCAGATACCACGGTTGTCCTTCACCAGGTCTACAATGTACTCCTTGGGCTGCTGTCACGAGCTAAGCTCTATGTCGATGCTGCTGTTCACGGGACTACAAAGCTGGTGCCCTACTTCAGTTTCATGACGTATTGTTTGATCTCCAAAACGGAAAAACTGATGTTTTCTACCTACTTCATGGACTTATGGAACCTTTTCCAGCCTAAGCTTTCTGAGCCCGCCATTGCCACCAACCACAACAAGCAGGCCCTGCTCTCTTTCTGGTACAACGTCTGTGTTGACTGCCCCGAAAATGTGCGCCTTATTGTGCAGAACCCCGTGGTGACCAAGAACATTGCCTTCAATTACATCCTGGCGGACCATGACGACCAGGATGTGGTGCTCTTTAACCGCGGGATGCTGCCTGCCTACTACGGCATTCTGCGGCTGTGCTGTGAGCAGTCCCCTGCGTTCACCAGGCAGCTGGCTTCTCATCAGAACATCCAGTGGGCATTTAAGAACCTCACTCCGCATGCCAGCCAGTACCCAGGGGTAAGTCCATTCATAGGAAAGGGGGAGGTAGGGACATGGTTGGTTTGCAGAGGTAAGCAACCTCGGGACGGAGGAGGTGGCATTTAAAATTCTGGGCTTGGCCAGCAATGTTTTATGGGCTGTTTAGAGGAAAAGAGGGACAGTGGTGATCGAGAGCCCATCCCCCACTGCCGCCCCAAATGGAGCACCAGCCCTTACGAGTGCCTCTCTTGCCCCTCTGCGTTGGCAAACAGAGGCTTAGTTGGTGGTACTCAGAGGGATGTTTTTGGCCCTGGAGTCTCCAGTGGTGGATACCTAATTTGAAGACCGTAAAGGAATCAAAAAGCCTGTTCCGAGTTCCATAATGGCTATTTTAAGCCCATTCTTCCGTAAATCTCCCCATTTTACAGTGTGTGCATCTTTCCTTTGGTCCAGTTTATTTGTTTTTCTTTTTGTAATTTTTTCAAGAAGGTTTTTATTGCAGAAATGGGAAGGGAAGTAAAATAAGAGGTATTTAGAAAAAGGGCAAGGCCCAGGAACAGGCGACACCAAGAGCCTATCTACACACGCAGGATACAACACTTTGAAGACGGTTTGTAAACTGTATATGGAGTGTGTCCTGGGCCCCAACAGTTCTCAAAACTGTCATAAACCGTTTTAAACCTTTTTAAAGCAGTAGTGTAGATAGGCTGCAAGAGTGCCTTTTTAAGCTGACATTATAAAGTGAATGCCTCGGGGGGATGTGAATCCAGAAATCCATGAAATGTTCCCTTTGCAGGAGCATTTTCCTTCCAGTGAAGTAACGATCAGGACTTGAGGGTTTCTTCGTTGCGTTGTTTGCTGTAATGTGATGCTTGTTCCGTTTGTTTAGGCAGTGGAAGAGCTCTTTAACCTCATGCAACTGTTCGTAGCTCAGAAGCCAGATATGAGAGAGGAGGAACTGGAAGACATTAAGCAATTTAAGAAAACTACCATAAGCTGTTATCTCCGCTGCTTAGATGGACGGTCATGCTGGACTACTTTAATAAGGTATCTCACTTCTGGAAGATTGATGTCGGATAAATGTTTGCTTCTAACAGTGCAGTCTTAGACCTATTCAGATGTAAGCCCCATTGAGTTCAGTAGGCCTGACTCCCAGGCGTGTGTGTATAGGATTGCATCCTTAGAATCTGAAATAACAGGAAATATTTCTGATGCTTTCCTGGGTTTCGTTGTATTCTTGGAATAAGCTGGCACTTACGAAAGTAAATCTTTGTTGATGGTGGAAGGTGTTCTGCTGCTGTTTGCTGCTATATCATGTCTGCTTCTGTCACAGTGGCACATGATTACTCCCTAAAGCAGGGGAAATCTGTGATATTCCCACATGCCATTTAGGGGAAAGGGTCATTTGGGACATCTGGCTCACCTGCCTCAGGGGGAGCTGTAGTCATATCAGCAGGCATTGCACCAATTTCCACCCTCCTCTTTCCCCTACTTGTATTGCCTACCAATCAAACACACCTCGCTCTCAAGGAAGAGGCACGGAGTTGTGGGGGTGGGTGGCTTAGGAGGGAGAAGAATTAGGGGGGGGTTGTTAGGGCAGAAATTGAAGGTAATCATAATTAAATTCCCTCTTGTAGATGTCAGGTCTTTTAGATGTTTGTCTTTAAATGAGCATTCCTGTTGTGGGAAAATTAGCACCCTCTCTGCTTTCAAGTGCAGTATTTAGTTTTTTGTGGAATGCCATTTTTTTATTCTAGCTCATGCATTAGTTGTGTGAATGCTGCGTGGAACACAATTGTGCGATTGTTGAAAATACCTGTGGTACAGTTCCCGTGGCAACCCCCTGTGGGTATTCTTTTACCCACAGGCGCAGCAGAATTGGTGAACATCTCTCTCCCCCCATCACAGTGGCTCTTTCCCACATTGTGAATCTTTGCGCCTTCAATGCTGGGCTCCTTTCCATCAGTGTGCATAGCTCCCCTTGGTTTTTTGTTAGGTGACCAACATAAGTTTGGTTATTTTTTCTCCCTCAACTGCACCCTGCATGGAATACTGGAGAGATCGCATTGACGTGTGTGATGTATACATGTTGATGATAGAATTTGACGTTTGAACATTCATCTCCCACACAAATGGGAGACATTTTTCAATGGAGGAGGAGAGGTGTACAGTATATTATCATGCAAGATCTGGCAGGATGAAATTTGATGACCATGTTCAAACATACGGACACTTTTCCGCTCCAGCTGCCTGTCAACGTCGCTTGGGAAAGGGGAAAGAAATGTAAAATATATTGTAGTCTGATACCTGTGCTTTGAAGATTGAGATATTGGGATGATGTGCACCGCGAGGGCACATTTCTGCCTTAAAGTTATTATTATCATTTTTACCTTCCCCTCCGCACCAGTGCCTTCCGAATATTATTAGAAACTGATGAGGACCGCCTTCTTGTTGTGTTTAACAGAGGCTTAATCCTGATGACTGAGGTAAGAATATTATACTTCTCTCTCTCCCCCCCCCCCCCTTTTCCCCTTTAGTGCTGGGAGGATATTATGGAATAAAGTAAGCGCAAGCAACATGCTATATTGCTTCCTTTTCTTTTTTGACAGTCCTTCAACACTTTGCACATGATGTACCATGAAGCTACCGCTTGCCACGTAACTGGAGACCTGGTGGAGCTTCTGTCTATATTCCTTTCTGTTCTCAAATCCACCCGGCCGTACCTGCAAAGAAAAGGTTTAGATTTTAATTCTCTCCCTTTATAAATCAACAGTTTCTATGTTAAATGTTAAACTATGTTAACCTGGTGGTATGTTGTATTTGCAGATGTGAAACAAGCATTGATCCAGTGGCAGGAGCGCATAGAATTTGCCCATAAACTTTTAACTTTGCTAAATTCGTACAGTCCTCCGGAGCTTAGAAATGCTTGTATAGGTAAGGTACATTCGAATTAGCGCGGTCCAGGGGGGCTGCTGCACAATAACTTTAAGGAAGCTTTCTGTTAATCTACCTGTTTCTAATGTTCCGTGTCCATGTGCAAACATGGAACATGTTCTAGGTCAGGAGAAGGAATATGGTAGAGACCCGCTGCCATAGTAGAAAAATAGCAGTGGGTAATAACAGGGCCGCCAACTCCCCTCCCCCAAACTGCCTCTCATGCCACTTTCTCTAAGCCTAATTCATCCTTCTCTTCCTCCTCAGTCGCTTCAGGGACAAATGGGCTCCGTCCCTCTCCACCTCCTGAAATAATGAGGGGGATGGGGGGGGGGAGCGTGGGAGAGAAAGACTGGGCTTAGACAAAACAATGAGGCCTTTTCCGAACCTGAACCCTAGGCCACCATCTGAAGAACAACGCACAGAATACCCATGATAATGACTGTGCAGTCCAAGCCAGAATTAAACACTTCGTCTGGGATCTAAAGGGGCACCCATGGGCCTTCTTCGGCCCTCTACGTCTCACCTCGGCAGGCCACTCTGAGAAAATTGGGGGTGGGGTTTCCTCCTGAACAGCCTCCGACTCAGTACAAGGATCTGCAGTCTGGAGTCCAAATGACAGAAGTTCCTATTCTTGCAGCCTCTTGACAGATTTCATGGGAGTCTAAAAAAGGCACGGAATGTTGTTTCGGGTACCGACTTTAGCATTTTGAGAATAGCCCTGGGATTCTCTCAAATTGCAAACATTGCAGGATAAATCATGTACGATGGGAGAAATTATACAGATTTGCTCAATTTGCAAGATTTATTACAGGGGTTTTTTTTTGAAGCGCACACTCTACTCAGCCTTTGGAGAATAAAATACAAACCCAATGTTTTTTTTGCAGATGTCCTCAAGGAGCTGGTGCTCTTAAGCCCTCATGATTTCTTGCACACTCTGGTTCCATTTCTGCAGCACAACCATTGCACATACCACCATAGCAACATCCCCAGTACGTATTTTCAGTTGACGAACCCTGTGGCTACTGTTTGTGTACAGCCCCTAGCACTTTGCAGAACATAATAAAGCTGCTTTGAGATTTTAGATCTACATTGAGGAAAAAAGGCAGCCTGGGGCAGTGGGTGGCAGGGTGGGCTCTCTCAAGGAATCTAGCCAATTTAAGTAATTTCAGGTAAAGGGTATGGTTAAATTTCAGGGGGAAATGTGGTTAAAAAATTAAAGTAAAACACAGACAGAAGGATAGATAGATAACAGCTTAAGACCAATTCAGGGATAGTGTCCTCATCTATACCAAGCAGAATGTTGCACTATGAAAGCAGTATATAAAAGGCACGAGCCACACCAAGCAGGATATAGCGATATATGGCATGTGTCAATGGGCCCCAACAGTTGTCAGTGCACTTCAATGTTACTATAAAGCAGTAGTGCGGCTCCTGCCTTTTATATACCACTTTCATACCACTTTCATAGTGCAATATCCTGCTTGGTGTAGATGAGGCCAGTGAAATGAGCAGAAACCAAGTGGGGTTCTTTACGTGGGAAGAAATGATGGTGGGTAGGGGTCTTAGCCCAAGTGCTTGCTGTCACCAGAGATGAAATGTGGCCATCATCATGATTATCAAGCGTGTTCCTAATCCAAAGAGTTTATAGACCAGCCATCAGGCAAATGTTAAGAAATGGGAGTGACAAACTTACAAAATAATGTGGGGAGTTACTGCAGTTCTTCTTCGTGGTCTCTGTGCATCACACATATGGGCTCGCGCCGACGCCGAGCCTACTTCCGGGAAACTTCAATAGCTAGATAGAGTTTTTGGCGGGAACCCCTCCCCCACCATCCACCGCGCATGCTCAGGGTTCCCGCTCTAACTTACCTCAGTTCTTCTTCGACCGCTTCGCTGTTAGCCTCGCGGGAGACTTCCTCGTCAATCCTTGACCTGTAAGACAGAAGAATACTTATAGATTATTTAGTTATTAGTTAGATAGAGTTGTGTTTCTATAGTTATAGTTAGTTAGTTAAAAAAAAAAAAAAAAAAAAAATATTAATATTTTAGTGGAAATAATTAGTTGGTTTTGCTCCTGGAAGAGTGATTTTATTTCTAAAGCCACCATCTTATGGCGCAGTCCGCGCTCTTCAGGAGGTGCTCCCGGTGTAGGGCTAAAATTGCCCTCACTGACGGCCATTCGCTCTGCCTTTTCTGCCTGGGGGAGACCCACATCGTTGACTCTTGCGCACACTGTATGCGTTTTTCGAGGCAGACGAGGAGAAATCGAGCAGACCGGCTTCGCAGCCTTTTATGGTCTAAAGCTCTCTCAGCGGTGGATCAGCCTCGACGGGCGGCAATGCAGGAGCCTGTTTCTGGGGAGAGTCGAGACCTCTCGACCCCAGCATCTCCGGCTTCGTCTCATGTTCGCAGTGGACAGCCGGCATCTTTATCGGGATTTTCACCCTCTTCATCTCCTCCTCCTGTTAAGAGGACAAAAAAATCGAAGTCTTCGAAAGCAGCTCCTGCAAAAGCTAAGACGCGCCCATCTTCAAAACCATCGGTAGCGAAAAAGTCGATGGAGCGTCCGGCGTCGGTACCGTCTTCTTCGACGGTCAAAGTTGTAGCGATGGTACACAAGTCCGCCTCGCTACCGACGCAGTCCTCGGTATCGAGGCAACGCACGGCATCAATAGGTTCCGCATCGCAGTCGTCCCTGCGTCCGGAGCTCTCTCCAGTACCGTCGGCATCGAAGGGGCGCACTCCTTCGGTGTTGTCTTCGCTGCGTACTCCTCCGACTCCGATAGTTCAGTTGCAACAGCCACTGTCGCCTTCGCGCTCGTTGCCGTCTCCGGGGCCGATCCTTATCGCCTCCGATACCGAGCGCTCGTTACCGCCGGAACCGCAACAGCCCATTCGTCGGGGTGAGGACCATCGACGCCGAGCGCATCGATCTCGGCAAAGATCGTCAATGTCGATATCTCGGTCGCGGTCGCGATCTCGGGAATGGGAGGTCTCTTCTGCCCAATCGAGGCCGACCGGTCATGACCGCTATCGGTTTGATCCGTACACGGGTCGGCGGCTCCAGGGAACCCAGTCTCCTGTTCGCCAGCGAGTGGGGGAATCCCCACCACCGGTGCCTCCGCATCGAACGGCGTCGTTGTCGAAGTATCCACGTCGTGGTCGGGAATTGTCAACCCCAGCGTTACCGCCGGGCCGAGAACGGTTATCGGTTCGACATCGGCAGCCTTCACAATCCTTCGAAGATTACGTTTCCGATTCATCGTCAGCCCCATCTCCTCGTCCGTCAGAGCCTTCACCTTTGGACACAGTCGGCACAGAGGATAGAGCATCTCCAACAATGGAAATGGGAAATTTTTCAGAACAGATGTTGCGACTTGCTCAGTCTCTCAATCTAAACTGTCAGCAACCTGATGAAGATTCGGATGATGGCATTTACAATGTCATGTCTACGGAACCATCTCCACAAGTGTCTATGCCAATGGTTAAGGCCTTGCTAAAGTCTCTAAAGCAGTCTTGGGAGCATCCTGCTACAGTAGGCCCGACTTCAAAGCGCTTGGACGCGATTTATAAAGTTAAGCAGGATCAGGCACCATGCCTGTTTCAACATCCGAAGCCGAACTCAGTTGTAGTGGAAGCATCGCAGGGCAAGTCGGGCCGTACGCATTCTGCACCCACAGACAAGGAGGGCCGCAAATTGGATGCGTATGGACGACGTATTTATGCATCTACATCTCTAGGTGTCAAAATAAACAACTATATGGCGTTAATGGCGCGGTACCAATTGTTCCTCTGGGAGAAGGTTTCGTCCTTAACGGACTACCTTCCGGACGACCAGCGGGAGCTAGCTCGCGTGTTTCAAGCAGAGGCCATTAGACTGTCACGGCAAGAACTAACGACAGCCCGCCATATCACTGACTGTCTATCTAAGGCGATGGTTGGAGCAGTGGCATTGCGCCGCCACGCGTGGCTCCGTTCGGCTATGTTACCGCAGGAGACAAAAAACCGAATAGAAGATCTTCCCTTTGACGGGGAAGGTCTATTCAATTCTGAAACGGATGCAACGCTGGATACCCTGCACAAAGCCAGAATGACGGCGAAGAAAATGAGTTCTCAGCCAGTTCAGCAGCATTATAGGCAACGTAAATGGTACAGGCCTGTACCTTACAAGCAACAGCTGGATAGGGGTCAGCGCTATCAGCCGGACACGTCTAGATCGTACCAACAGCGTAAATCCGCAGGGCGTTTCCAACAACGCAACAAGCAACAGCAGTCGAGCAAGCGTCGTCTTTGACTTGACGCCAGCACAGCTCGGAGACCAAACAAACAGGCTTCAACCTTTTCTGCAGGCTTGGGCGTCCATAACTTCGGATGCTTGGGTATTGAACATCATCGCAGAGGGTTACAGAATGGAGTTCGAAGCCCCTCCTCCTCTTGGTACCATAAAATCTACGCCACCCTCACTAGTTCTAGCGCAGGAAACCACCAAACTGCTTCGCAAAAGGGCAATCACAAGGGTGAAGCCAACCCATCTACACTCCGGGTTTTATTCCCGGTATTTTACGGTGCCAAAAAGGGACGGGGGTCTTCGTCCCATTATGGATCTCAGAGCTTTGAACAAGTTCATACGAACCAGAAAATTTCGAATGATAACTCTGGCATCAGTTCTTCCCATGTTAAGGGAGGGCAGCTGGTTCGCGCTAATAGACTTAAAGGATGCGTATTTCCACATCGCCATTCATCCGTTATACCGGCGTTACCTCCGGTTTATCATAGGACGCCAAGCGTACCAGTTCTCCGTTCTACCCTTCGGGCTCAAGTCTGCACCAAGGGTGTTCACCAAGTGCATGTCGGCGGTTTGTGCGCACCTTCGATCCAACAACATCGAGGTGTATCCTTACCTGGACGATTGGCTAATCGTCTCCGCCTCCAGAAGCCAAGCGCTCGCCGACGTCCACGAGGTCATCACACTTCTATCGTCGCTTGGGCTGCAGATAAATTACAAGAAGTCAGTCACCCGACCAGCGCGTCAAATACAGTTTATAGGAGTTACTCTGGATTCCGGTGTGGGAAGAGCCTTTCTTCCAACAAACAGGGCTATGGTCCTACGGCAGTTTGCAGTACGGCTCAGGTCGAAGTGCCGAGTCTCAGCTTTTCAAATTTTAAGACTGTTGGGATTAATGGCAGCGAGCGTGTTCGTCGTCCGTTGGGCAAGGCTACGCATGCGGCCTCTCCAACAGTTTCTGCTCCAGTATTACTCCCCTCTGCAAAACCCCCACAAATTGATACTTACCATACCGCTGTCTGTAAGAAGCTCCCTCCGGTGGTGGTCGGACGATCACAATCTCTCTCGAGGGATGCCGTTTACCACTCCGGCCCCATCTCGCGTAGTTACAACCGATGCGTCGCTAGCGGGCTGGGGTGCTCACCACGACGACCTAGTAACACAAGGAAGATGGTCACCTTCAGAAGCCCGCCTTCATATAAACATGTTAGAGCTTTTGGCGGTCAAAAAGGCCCTCCGAGTTTTCTCCCCTCACCTGCAGGGACATCATGTCCGCATTTTAACAGACAATACCACAGTAGTCTGGTATTTGAACAAAGAGGGCGGGACGCGGTCATATCGCCTCCTTCGTCTTGTGATGGACATTCTGCAATGGGCAATTTCCAACAATGTGCTGCTATCTGCGCTACATATTGCGGGAACAGAGAATGTCATAGCGGACGACTAAGCAGATCGTTCAACGACACCCACGAATGGGAGCTCTCCCCTCATGTCCTGGATCGTCTATTTGCTCGTTGGGGGTCCCCCAGCATCGACCTGTTTGCGACTGCTGCCAACGCGGTGTGCCCAGCGTTCTGCTCAAGGGCGGGCATAGGGCAAGCATCGTTGGGGGACGCCATGCAATGGGACTGGTCGAAGGGGTTTCTTTATATCTTCCCTCCGTTCCCCATGCTGTCCTTGGCAGTAGCCAATATCAGGCGCAGCAATGCAAATGCGATAATGATAGCTCCGTGGTGGCCAAGGCAGCCTTGGTTCACGCCGCTACTCAGACTGGCGAGATTGGAAGTGTGGAACCTACCACGTGTCCCCAACCTCCTGTCCAAGGAGGGGGGGAAAATCCTGTATCCCGAGGTTCACACTCTGCATCTAACGGCGTGGAGAATCCGGCGTCTTGGAGCAACCTCGCGTTATCACCAGGTGTGAAAGCTATCTTGGAGGCAGCTCGTAAGCCCTCTACAAGGCTGTCATATAATAAAAAATGGAAGCGTTTCCAAGATTATGCACAGAGAAATGCCTTTGACCCTGTGAACGCAAACTTACCTAGCGTTGTCTCCTTTCTTTACTCTCTGCACTCGGCAGGGCTAAAGCCGGCTTCCATTCGTGTATACCTGTCTGCCATTGCGGCCAATCATAGGCTAGTAGACGGGTTTTCCGTGTTTACGCATCCCATGACAAAAACTTTTTTAAGAGGTTTAAATAATTTGTTTCCCAATATCCGTCCGGCGGTACCGCAGTGGAGTCTATCATTAGTTCTCACCATACTTACATCAAAGCCCTTTGAACCATTAGCCACGATAGATGTTCGGTTGTTAACGCTTAAAACTCTTTTCTTGGTTGCTATAACGTCTGCAAGGCGGGTCTCGGAGTTGGCAGCGCTACTAGTAGACCCTCCCTATTTACAGTTTTTTAGGGACAAGGTAGTGCTAAGGCCGGACCCAAGTTTTGTTCCGAAAATTTCTTCGAGGTTCCACGTGAATCAGGACATTGTTCTACCAACTTTCTTCAAACCATCCTCAGACCCGTTGTCTGCAACGTTACATGCATTGGATGTTAGAAGGGCACTAGCCTTCTATAAGTCGAGAACTGAGACTTTCAGGAAATCTCGCAAGTTGTTTATTTGTTATGGTGGAGTATCCAAAGGACTGCCTGTCTCTTCTCAACGCATATCCAAATGGGTGGTGGAAACCATTACGCTGGCCTACCAGGTAGCGGGACGTGACCCTCCGTTTCGACTAACGGCACATTCGGCTAGGGCACAAGCAGCATCTTCGGCGTTGCTTCAGGGAGCTTCGCTGACTGATCTCTGCAAGGCAGCCACCTGGACTAATGCTTCCACGTTTGTCAAGCATTACCGCCTCGATGTCAGGGCTCGACAGGACGCCTCTTTTGGAAGGGCGGTTCTCTCCTCGATTTGCCAGTGATCAAGCAGCGTGCCTGCCCACCTCCGGTAAGTCTTGCTTGTTATTCGCCCATATGTGTGATGCACAGAGACCACGAAGAAGAAATGAAGGTTGCTTACCTGTAACTGTAGTTCTTCGAGTGGTCATCTGTGCAGTCACACAACCCTCCCACCATCCCCTCTTGGCATCGCTGTTGTGACGTCAAGTTGTTTCGCCATGCTCTTGTTTGATTTAATACATTAATGCCTTAGTTGCGAGGCCAAACGGTCTCAGAAGGACTGAGGTAAGTTAGAGCGGGAACCCTGAGCATGCGCGGTGGATGGTGGGGGAGGGGTTCCCGCCAAAAACTCTATCTAGCTATTGAAGTTTCCCGGAAGTAGGCTCGGCGTCGGCGCGAGCCCATATGTGTGACTGCACAGATGACCACTCGAAGAACTACAGTTACAGGTAAGCAACCTTCATTTATTGATACCCTTGTATTGGGATTGAGGTTTGGAGGTAATGATGGGGAGATTTAAAGCAGGGTTTTTGAAAGAGAGAGAGAGAGAATGTCCATCCCAAGAGAACATAGATAAAACAGATTTCGGAAGCAGTCGCCCTAAAGTCACATAGATCTACAGGCGTGAGTGGCTGAATTCGAACAACACGATAGTCAATGGTGGGGTAATAAACAACTTTGCAGTTGTTCATCTAGGGGGTTCTCCCCACACAACATGGTAATAAATAATCAACTGTGGTGTGGATTAGGATCAGCGCTGAGTTGACTATGGCAGCATTCGGATGACATAGTCAATACAACTGATGATTGTTTCCCCACCCCCAGTTGCTTATTGTGTGGTCCGAATTCAGCCAATGTCTCAGGATGAAACTAGATGTTTGGCCGTAAAGGAGGGATTCCCTATCCTGTGCTTGCCTCTGACATGCAAAGTGGCCCATGGAGAAGGCATTTGCCAGGGCAAAGCAGCAGTAGGGAGAGTGGAGGGGTGCTTAACCCTTCTCCCTGCCACTTTCCCTTCAGCCTGGCTTTGAGACCACACTTTCCTGTCAAGTAGGGGCAACGCAGCTGGCCGCGAGTGTTTGCAGAGGAAAATCAACCTTGAAGGGAAGTGCTAAGTGTGCTCCTCCAAAAATGCCACTTCTCAGTTTGGTAGAAGGAGGTATCCAACAGAGGGCTTAACTATCCCTCCCCCGTTAGGGAAGGCAAGGCTCATATGGCACATCTTTGCATTATGCTTAGATACCTAAGACATCGCCGTGTTAGGAATGCTGTGTTTGTTTCTGAACATCTAGTTCCAGCCTTCGATTACAATAGCATGGCAGAAAAGAGCTAAAATGTCAAACCTGTAAAGAAAATTTTGAAAGTGAGATTATGAAAAGCGACGAATTAGGAAAAGCAAGGAGTAGGTCTGAAGTGATTTACCTCTCATTGGTGTTTGGGCATAGTATTTTTCTTCCTCCTGACTTTAATTGAACTGTCGGTACATATCATTTCACTGTGGCAAAACACCAGCTACGCTGAGTATATTGAAGTTAGGGCTGTAATAACATCATCACCAGTACCAGCATTTTGGTTTCGCCATTAATTATTGCAGCCTTTCACACGGTTGCTTCTGTTCAGTGCTGACTTGCGTGCATTTGGTGAGTGCCTGTTTTCCCATCTCCCTTGCAGTGTCTCTTGGCCCGTACTTCCCATGCCGTGAAAATCTGAAATTGATAGGAGGCAAAAGTAACATCCGCCCGCCTCGCCCTGAGCTTAATATGTGCCTCTTGCCTACAATGGTCGAAGCCAACAAGGTACATCTATCAGGAAGGGGCTGGCAGGGACTCATTGGTCTTCTCTTCAGGATACCTGTTGGGATTGGGTGATGCTCCAGAAGAATAGCGCCTTGACTGTTGGAGAAGAGAGCTGGGCTGTTTAATGTATTTGGGGCTTGGCTCACCACTGATGTTGCGGGCCTAACTCAGTGTTATGCATGTAGGCTTATAAGAGAGAAGCTGCTTCAAAAGAGACCCTGTTGGGAGCAGAGAGGGGTGGTGAATCCTGCCCGTTGCTTCTGTGCGCCCAATCTTTCTCTCTCCCCCCCCCCCCCCGTCTCTCATGCTGGGATTTAATCATGTTCAGTCCTTAAATGGGGACCGGGGGGGGGGGGTGGTCTGGAGTGGAGAGGCAGTGAGCAGGGAAACAATGCGCACAAAAAGCCACACACTGGTCACTTCTCACATCTCTTAAACCTTCAGGGCAAAGATGAAGTTTACGACCGTATGCTGCTAGATTATTTTTTTTCATATCATCAGTTCATCCATCTCCTGTGCCGAGTTGCCATCAACTGTGAGAAGTTCACAGAAACCTTAGTGAAGATGAGTAAGTACAGAGATGAAGCTTTTGAACCTTCCCTAAAGGATTCCCTACGTCACAGAACATCACAGAACTATTTGAACAGAGTCTGCCCTGCCCTTGATAGCCGCAACTACAGCGCAGAGTGCATTTGTTTCAATTTGAAGTGAACCGCAGCCTGTTGGTGGTTCTGACGTTGCCTCGTTTAATCTGTGGAGCAAAGCTCCTGGCTTCGCAGCCCAGGCCGGGAGGCCTGAACGTCTTTCAGCCCAAGGGCTGAATTCAGTTTCGGAGAAGCTCTTGAGGGTGGGGAGGGCGGCACATTTCAGTTGTAGGTGGGGCTGAAGGCAAAACTGGCTTAAAGCTCTTATTTATTTATTTATTTATTTATTGCATTTCTATACCGCCCAATAGCTGAAGCTCTCTGGGCGGTTTACAAAAATGAAAACCATTCAAAATCTAAAACTAACAGCAGTATAAAAACATTGCTCTCACTGCCAGTAACTAAAGCCTTAGGAGGGGCATTTTAACCAAGCACCAAACACTTGGTAGTCAGGGGTAGGGAGGAAGGGGTATGGCCATTTGAGGATCTCTGGAGGCCCGGATTGGGACCCCAGGGCTGAGGTCCTGCACACCTGGCCTAGGCACCTGGCTCTTCAGACCTAATAAGCAGTAGTGCAGCTAGAGCTGGACTTTGGGGCCTCCAAATGACCACACAGGGAGCGGCAGGTGATCAGGCCAGCAAATGCAAACGCCATTGTATTCCTGTTGCCATGACGATGATGCTGTGACTCAAGTGCAGTTTAACATGCAAAACCGCACATGTACGGAGTTATTTTCTTTTTAAATCAGGCTTGGCAAACGGTTTTGTTGTTTTAACATGCAGAATGTAGAAGCAGTTGTGAAGCATGGAACGGCTGTTGTGTAGTGGGGAAGAGAAATGTTATCAAATGGGTTCGCACCACATGATACCCCATCACGGGTAACTAGCCAGGTGCGTCGTCGTGTCGTCCGAACCCGGGAGAACAATATTATAATAAGTTGCGGCGATCAGGTATAGAAACACTCGCCAAGAGCGGCAAAAAACTCTGCCGCTCTTTCCAGTCGTGCGCCTTAAGCCTCCCTTGCAAGTGGCAGCCCCTCCAGTGATGCTCAGACATGTGCACAACTCAGAGCAGTTACTGCAAAAGAGAGCTACAACATGGAGGAGAGTCTAGATCTTCCCTTTCTTGAGCAGCAGGAGACTCTGGGGAGTGTGGAATGGAAGCAGGACACATTTTTTGTTGGTCTTTTGGAGAGGTGCTCAAGCCTGCACTTACAACTGTCCACTATGTATAGCCTTGTCTTGTCAAAGGCCTTGTATGTTCGAGCTGTCAAAGGGAATGAAGTGAAGTACGGGGACGTACAAGGAAATTGATAAGAGGAGACTGCATGTGGGCATTCCTGGCCAGGAAAAGGGGGGAAACATCAGGAGAAGTAGGCACACCGAAGTGCGGGGGGACGGGACAGTATTGCCCACTTAGCAAGGTGATCCTCTGGGCTGAACTGAAACTTGTCAGTGTCCAGCTTCCCTTCAACACTTCCCTGAGTCTCCAGCTACTCAAGAAAGGGAAGATCTAGGCACGCTTGTGTACCTCCAAAAGACCAACAAAAAATGTGTAAGAAAAAATTTAAGCCCCATTTGTGCAAATTTCTGGGGCTAAAAAAATAAAAATAAAAAAGGGAACAAAAAGTGTTCACAATCGGAGTGGGGAAGGAGACGGGACAGGCAGACAAGACGGCTTCTGCCGCAAAGGACCCTGAGATCCCAACTGGGGGATCAAGGGGGAGAACAACCCATGGTGAGCCTGATTGCCTGTTGGTGAGCGTAGCTTATTCTCAGGGTGGGTTGTCATGTCATGCATACCTGCCCATTGTATGCTTCACAACTGAATTAATACACATGTCTGTCTAAGGCAGCAGTTGAAATGAACCCAAAATAGGAAAATGCTGATCTGCACACAACCGCTTAAATGTTAATAAATATCAACCAAACTGGGGTGAACCAACAATTTATATGAACATATTTGTGCCATATAATAAGAGCATACAATATTAATATACAGTAACGCAACGATTTTGTTTACAGTGACCATGCATGAGGTTTACAATGATTTGCAATAATCAAACAACGAACAAAAATAGTTCACAGTGACTAAGCAATACAGTATCTACAGGCCTCCGGCTTCTTACACCTGTTTCGCAAAGATTATTCCTCAAATTCACAAAGACTTATTTGTCCTCCCAAAAAGGATTAACTTGAATCCCCAGCCAAACAACGCAATTCTTCAAGGGCGGTGAAATCTTGTATACTCTTACTCTATGGCACAAATAATATGTTTAAATAAATTGTTGGTTCACCCCAGTTTGTTTGACATTTATTAACATTCAAGCGGTTGTGTGCTGATTAGCATTTTTCAATTTTGTCTAAATTGGGGGCCTATAAGACAATAAAGTCCAGGATCTGAAATTTCCTAGCTGCACCCCCCGTTAAAAAAAAAACATTTTAAAGCCCATTAATGGCAAACAAACGTCCCAGTTCTCAACAGATATCAATCGTGGGATGGCGCACGCAAGAAGTTCCACTAGCAGCTTTCACTTAATTTTTTTAAAAAATGCAGTCTGGAGAACCAAACTTGTTTTTAGCTGACCTGATTTACAATAGCAAATATAATTGTCCCTGCATTCACATCTGTCCTCTCAGCACAAGCTTACTTGAGTGAATGCTTTAATTGTAAGTTGTGAACGTAGTGGGTCTTGCTCCTGAGTAAACAGGCCTTGGATTGCACTGTAAGTTAATTGATTGTACCCAACATACGTCAGTTGGGCTGCAATTACAGGCATGGGTTCCTTTCCTTTGCTTTTACAGTAGTTATGTATGATGTTTTTTATATGCCTTTGATAATTTGCCATCCTGTTAATTGTATAATATTTTTAGGTTTAAAATCTTTGGAGTATGTACAGCATTCTGGAGAAATCGTGACATAATCTCTTTTGAAATTGTAGGTGTCCTTGTCGCATATGAAGGTTTGCCTCTTCATCTAGCTTTGTTTCCAAAACTTTGGACTGAGCTTTGCCAAACTCAGGTAAAATTAAATATGCTTGAAAAAGGAATAATAGTTTAAAAAACAAACGAAAAAGTGTTAGTGTTCATCATAGCCAATCCTTAAATCTCATCTATATGTAATGTTTAATAATAATAATAAAAAGGACCATAGCTAGAGTATGTGCTTTGCATGAAGGAAATACCTGCTTTGACCCCTGGCAGCTTCAATTTAAAAGAATCAAGCAGTAGGTAATGGAAAAGACCTGCCTAAGACCCTAGAGAGATGTTGCTAGTCAGAGTGGAGACTACTGGGCTAGATGGACAGCTTCCTATGTTCTTGGGTACTATATGGATGCTTATGTAGCTCCAGGTATAAAAATATCTATTTCAACAACACAGTGGGGCAGCCTTTTTGTTGTGCAAGCACTTTTCCCTGCTGGGGAGAGGAGCCAGGGCCCTGGAAGAAAGCGGTTGGGTGATTCAACCCTTCTTACTCTTAGGCTCTTCTGTTAGGGGTTTATGTTGCTTGTTTTTGAGGAGACATACAGGAGCTTGTCCTATTTGCTTTTCATCTGTCCAAAGCCAGTGCATCATAGCAAAAGGCCTGGCGTACGTTGGATGTCAAGAGTTCACTCAGATTCTGCCTGGAAAGGAAAGTATCCATCAAGGAAGCTTCTTTGGGAAAGAAGGTCTGCTCCTCAAATGTTTCTAGATAGTTGAAGGAGTCCATTGACCTGACATACCAGTCTCTGGCAAGGTCACCCATATCCTGAGAAAAGCACAGCATATTCTCTCAGGGGAGCAGCAAATACAGCTGTTTTTAGGGTCAATGCGTCCATAGAGGAAATTTGCAAGGTGGCCATGTGGGCTTCCTTGCATACGTTTTCCAGACATTACAAGATTCATGTTTTCACATCTGTCGGCACTGCTTTTGGCAGAAGGGTACTGCAGAGGGTACATGTTACCTAGTAAGTTCCCACTGCAGACCCACGCTATGGAGGGACTGCTTTTTAACATCTCAAAGGTCTGGAATGCTCTCTGGAAGGTACAGGGAAACAGGATGCTTTGATTACGGATGTCTGTTTTCAGTTTCTTCTGGAAACCCCTTTTCCTGCAGGGGACGGTGATCTTCTCAGGCTGTTTGCGGGGGAGGTAGTTAGTAAGCCCTGGGTCTGTTCCTCCTCATCCCATTTAGTTTTTCTTTCTGGGTAACTCTTTGGTTCAGAGTTCTAGTTATTCAATTCCAGTGCTCATGGTGTGTTGCGAGGATGGTGATTCCTGCAGTTTGGGTGTAGGTTGCCTGGCTCTACTAATCTGATCTAGGGAGGGAAGCCCCTCCCTCTGGAGAGTATCATATCTGCCATCTAGAGGGGAGGGGGTAACTCAAAGATCCGGAATGCCCGGCAGAAGATATCGAAAATTTGCTGTGAGGAAACTTCCTTGTCTTCCTTATTTCAGTCCACCATGTCAAAGAATTGCATCAAACTCCTGTGTGAAGATCCTGTCTTTGCAGAATACATTAAATGCATTCTAATGGACGAAAGGACCTTTCTCAACAACAACGTTGTGTATACCTTCTTAACACATTTCCTTCTCAAGGTATGGAAAAATATTGGGGATTTGGCCTCTGAGGTCCAGATGAGGAGCTCTCCCCAATGTCCTCTGGCCCACTGCACGTCTTCAGTGGCTTGCATTAATCTGTCCATAACTATATGTAGTCATATTATGGTGCAAGGTGAGGAATGCAGGGCTCTAGCTCCAGAAGCCAAGCCGGAGATTGCTAGGCAAGAGTCCCAGGCTGGAGATGGGCCGTGTTTGATGGGTGGAGACGGCTTTTGTGGATGCTTTACCAATTGGCTTGCTTGAAGGAGGAAGCTGCTGCTGAGGCTTTTGAGTAGAGCGTAGGTGGAAGGTACACACACTCTATAGTTTTGCCTCTCGGAGGAAGTGGAAGAAAGCAGATACCTGCTTCAGGGGTGGGCAGCTCCTGCTTGTGTGTATGCCTTTGATGGAGGGCTGCACGTATCTGTGCAAATGTGTATGTTGGTGTTCCTGCCTACACTGACTCTCTTGCTCAGAAGGGTAGATAAGAGAACATGCCTACACTTTGTGAGTGGCAGAAGTATAGTGGCACTTGTAGTGCAGTTCATTAGCCAGTTAAAATAGCGCTCGCTCTCTCACTCACATATGATGCGCACACACGTACACACTTCCTCAGAAGAAGGCAGCTCAGGGCTGTGCTGAAATCCCATGAATGAATTCCATCTCCTGAGCCAAGTTTCAAAATCATTTTTTTATTATGATTATTCTTTTTATAGGTGCAAGGGCAGGTATTTTCAGAAGCGAATTGTGCCGGAGTAATCAATAATTTGGTTACAAATCTGATCAACCAGTATCAGAGCCTAGAATCAGATTTTGCCAATCAGCGAATTGAAATTTTTAAGGCAAGCTCCACTTTAAACGGGGTAAGTTGCTTTTCCCCCCTGTCCAGGTGGTTTGTTTGTTTGTTTGTTTGTTTATTATTATTATTTTATTTATAACATTCTTGCCCCACTCAGACAAAAAAGGTGTCCAGAGCATCATACGATCTGGAAAACAAAACACAAAAGGAAATGAGATGAAGGTGGGGGGGACAAATTCAGACAGTAGTTCTGAGTTACAAGATGACCCCCCCCCCAGAGCAGATGGACCTGCCGTTGTGGGCTTTTCCTCGGTTACAAACATGCCTTGGTGGGTTCCAAGGAAGAGACTTGAGTCCCATCCTTCCTGGAAGTGGCTGCAATGCATCCGGCTGCTGTTGGCCTTACAGAACAGGACCTTGCTGGATTCTGGGACCTTGCTGGATTTTCCTTGTCAGGAAAGCAAAGGTTTCGGGAGCCTTGATGACACCCACCCACAGAGCACAGGCCAGTTGGTTCCAATGTCCTCTGTGTGGGCAGAGGAAGGGTCCAGCTCAGTGGCGAGTGGAGATGGCGGAGAGAGCAGGTCACCTTGCTGTCTACTTCTGCTCCTCCTCATAGAGCAATTGGTTCAGTTTGATTAAAACAAACATTCGTTGTTTTCTTGTACTATAATGAAGATTCGAGCATATGAATTCAAAAGCAGTAACTGAGGGTTTTAAAATAATTACCTTTTATACTGTCTCCAGCTCTACTGTATATTTTAGGAATGGGCAGCAAGGATCATACACGGTATTCTAAAGGGGGGAGGGGGAGGACAGATTGAGTGTAATGGAATTGGACCAGGATCTGATCCTGGTTTTATGCCCTGGTTTGTAAGCAGTGATTAAACCACGTTTTCCCAGTTTGGACATCCTGTTTTTTAAACACTCTGGACAGAAGTGCTGAAGGCAGGCACGCAAGGAGAGGGCATGCAGCTGCATGGCTTATGAGCTGACACTGTTCCGTCTGGACCGAGACAGTTTCTTTCCCTGTAGAGTTAACATGTTGTTTGTGTGAGTAGAACTACTTGCTTTGCATTTAGATTAGGGCAGCGTTGCAACATGTTAGAAGCCAAGCGTTCTCTTTTCGACGAAAGCAAAGGAGGAATGAAGACGATGCTGTGGCCACCCTGCATCTTTTATAAGAACTTTTGCTCAAAGGGGGGGGGAAAAGGACACTTTTTCAGTAGATTATTGATTTTACCTTATTTCCATTTGAGCGTCACACAATAATGTTGCTAAGCGTTGCTGGGTTGTACAATACTGGCTCGTGTTCCCCGTGGTGTGGCTCCTCTTGGTTAAGTGTGCCAGCATAAACGCAGAATGTCCCAGTACGACTCATGCCAATGGAAACGGCCTTTTAAAAAGTTGCCATACTGTAAAAATTATTTAGGAGTCTGTTCCGAGACATTTAAGATTCTCTTCAGCAATATTTATGTAGGACTATACACGTGCCTAGGAACATCCTTGAAGAGCTGAAACTTCAGTAAGTAGGTTTATCTGGATTTTCTTTGCAGGACCTGCGAGCCCTCACTTTGCTGCTTTCTGTACACACCCCGAAACAGCTGAACGCTGCCCTGATTCCGACGTTGCAAGAGCTGCTAAACAAATGCAGGACTTGTCAACAACAGAAGAACTCGCTGCAGGAGCAAGAAGCCAAAGAAAGAAAAACTAAAGGTTGGTCTTGTATCGTGTTGACTTTCCCACCTCTTAACTCAAGCCCTGTCTCTAGCTGCCATCTCGGCTCTTCCGCATTACATATTTCAGACTGCGCTTGCTCTCCTTGTATTGATTACTTGCATTGATTACTTGCTGCCATCTTGCCTAGTTTTCTTAGTAGCGTCCCCTAAATGCTAATTTTAAAACGCTTAAAAAGTAGGATGCCTCCACTACTCTTGACCATTGGATGCCCATATATTGGGCGCCCCCCCCCCACACCAGTAAATGGCCTGAGGGAAGATGTAAGGGTACACAGCAAACCCTATATCTGGCGGGCCAGACTATTGCTGAGAAAGCACGATCCCATTCCCTAGCCTTTGCTCACTGGGCAAAGAGTGAGATTCCGGAATGCAGTACTAACAGGGCTACCCTTCAGTTCCTTGGAGGATATCTACTCATTGTTCTAGATGCTGATCAAGGAAATATATTCCAGGGTGGGTAGCCATGTTAGTCTTTTGCATCAGAAACAAAAAAAGAGCCTTTTGGTGCCTTAGAGACTAATATATTTATTGTGTTATAAGTTGTCATGGACCCTTGCCCACTTCTTCAGCTGCCTGGAATGTCATCCTGAGTTGTTAGATGATGCTCACACATACAAACGTACGGGCAAGGAGAAGGGGGGAAATAGCAGTGAGGTAAGAGAGGGAGCTCAAATACAAGAAATACAAAAAGTGGTAATTATGTTAAAGCTTAGATGTATGCAAAATAGTCACACTGACCATTGACAAAGTCGTGTTGATCAGCTGGTAAGTTAATTAACAGCTGCAGTGCAGTGTGATAAATACTCATGATCTCAATTCAAGCTGCTCTTTTGTAGATATTTATTCAGAAAATATAGAAATCTTTCTGAGTGTAAGAGTGAGATATGCCTCCAGTTTTAATTCGGGGGGGGGGGATTGGTTTCAGGTATCAAAGGTTTGCAAAATTTGGGTTGAATTGAGATTCCTTCCTACTTGTGGGAGCATCCTCTGAGTAGAGTGTCTCTCAAGCTGCTCCAGCTACTGGGGCAGGGGCAGGGGGTAGGTGGTATTCACCCCAGGGTTATCTCACATGCTGTTCCAGAGGATCCTGCAACCTTCTGAAGCACTGTGGCGGGGGGGGGGGGGGAGGTGGAGTAGGGGGCTGAGGGAATCAGAGAAAATTGCCTCCTCCCCTCTTACACCAATAGAAGCGCTCCGCTGCATCAGAAACTCTTCCACTTCCGTTCACGGATCCTGGATCCAAGCTAATTCCCAGAGAAATGTTGATCTGCCATGTTTTGACTTGACAGATGATGAAGGAGCTACTCCAGTAAAAAGAAGACGGGTTAGCAGTGAGGAGGAGCGCACTGTGGACAGTTGCATCAGTGACCTGAAAGCTGAACCTAGGGAGGCCTTGACTCCAACAAGCACCTCAGATAACGAGACAAGAGACTCCTCAATCATTGATCCTGGCACTGAGCAGGACCTGCCTTCCCCTGAAAATAGTTCCATTAAAGAGTACCGGATGGAAGTTCCATCTTCATTCTCTGAAGACATGATGCTAGCTACGCGCTCACAGCACGGGGAGGAGCAGCTGGGCGGGGGCAGATTCGATGAATGTAAAGACCTGAAAGAGCCCCCGAGCTCCAAGGATTCCAACATCCTTGAGGATGACACTGAGTTCCCCTCCACGTCCGTTTCTGCCGTTCTGTCCGACCTCACAGATTTGAAAAGCTGCGAAAGTCAAGCCTTGCAGGACCCCGAGACGGGCTTATCCCTCAGTTGCAGCCATTCCAGAGGACTTTTAAGCCACATGCAGCAACAGCAGGACATTTTAGACATCCTTTGCAGGACCATTGAGTCGACAATTCACGTGGTCACAAGGATATCTGGCAAAGGAAACCAAGCTGCTTCTTGACAATAAAGAAGCGCGTCTGCTTTTAAAGTCTTTTTTTTCCTTTCAGAAATGCTGTTTGTATAAGTTTTGCTTATTTCTGTTTTGTGCTTCAGTTTGTCCAGTGCTTTCTGCTTGAATGGCAAGATTAAATTTATACGCTTAATTCTTGGTCAGGCAGAATTCCAGATTTAAAAAAATAAAAAGGTTTAGCATCTACCGTACACTTTCTTAAAGGGCAATCAGATAATGAATATGTTTTATGTAATTCAAAGTTCACTGTAGTGGCTTTCATTTAATATGGCTGTCTGGGAAAACAGGGCCTCCTTGCCCTGTAGGATGTAATTTAAACTTATGGCATTTTTACTGTGTATAATATGGTGTCCTCTGTGCCAGTTTTGTACCTTACAATAGAGGCGGAATGCCTCCAATCGCTGTGGTTCTTATTATCAAAATTAAGTTTACTTGTATACTAAACAACCACAAGAAATTTGATTCTGTAAAGAATCCTCTTTAGCTGTGGCCTGACAGTATATATATATATATATAAATATGGTGCTTTATTTAACAGAATACCTGTGGAAGAAATAAAGCACACTTGATGTAAAATTAATTGTTTTATTTTTATTGACATGACCGATTGCTATTCTGTGCACTTCATTAAACTGATTGTGACGACTTTTCATTCGTTTTTATATATGTTGCCTCAATGGTCCATTTTTTATTTTATTTTTTTTGCAAGTTGAAAGAGATGCGTGCATGTATCACAGCCGCTCTCATCCCTGACAGCCATGGTTTGATGAAGAATGTACAAGGCTATTTAATATTCCTTAAAAGCTCTGCTAAATAGCCTTGAAAGCCCCTGGTGAATCTGTCCTGTTGCCAAATATCCCCACGTTAACTCCTTTGAGTCTCACCCTGGTGACGTTTGTATTTTATATTTTGATTCCCCCCCCCCGTTCTTCCTTTTCCTATTTTTAATAAAGCTTTGGATATTAAAATTATCTCAATGAATGGCAAAACAGTGAATCATGCATTGAAACAGGAAAAAAATAGGAAAGTAATAAAGGAACAAGTGAATAATTTTCTTTTACAGGCACCTTTTTTTAAAACGAGTGTGGCAAATATGAAAACTTCAAAGTAGGAGATGAATATTAGGCATATGGGAACAGTGAAGCAATTGGTGTGGCAATATACTTGAAAATGCAGTCTTCAAAACTGAAGTTCAAGCTGATCCCAATGGAAGATAAATAATAGTTCTATGTTAAGATTTATTTATTTATTTATTTATTTATTTATAAAGCTTACATCCTATTTCCCGGAAAGATAACTCAAGGTGGCAAACAGACAAAGCCAGCAATATTTAGAACTATCTTAAAAAACCAAATAAATGAACAAGAGCAATTAAGAAGTCTACATACCTTCTTAACGAGCCATGTTCTTGTATACGCCTAAAACAGTACCGTGTCAGGGCCTGATGGGTCTTCATTGGCAGGGCATTCCAGAACATGGCTGCAAGGTATTGATCATCCCTGAGACATCCAGGAGAATCTACAGGTTGTACTCTCTTCTTCGCTACAGCAACCAATGTAGTTTCTGTCCCAAAACCAGGCCAAAAGCCAAGACTGGAATGTATCTAGATAACCAGTTTCAGCCAGAAAAACAAAGGGCGTAAATGCTATTCTTCCAACATCCTTTGTTTTACAAGATACCCAAGAAATGATAAATCTGTAAGGAATTAAATTTTGTGAAACAGTTATTTTGAAAAGGGCAAGAAACCCGATTAAATGTTCTTTTGAACTAAGAAGGAAGTTAAAAAACAAGAAAAGATGGGCTCCGTGATATTTATAATGAAGACTTTTTCAAAATATTTAAAACATATGAGAATCAAATAGTCATTCTAAAAATAATAAATGCACTTAAGATATCTAAATGTTCCAGGGATGGAAGCCCAGTTGCTAGACAAATAATACAAGAAAAAAGGGCTAGTAGATGCAATAAAAAGGACAAAAAGAAATAAAGCCCCATATATTGATGGGTTTTTTCAGCTGAATATTATAAAACCTTTGCTAATACTATAGTTAAGTAGTTAAACTACAGTTATGAATGAGATTCTACACAGAAGAAATTCTCCTGAATCTTGGCAAGAGCAAAGATAATATATTGAAGCCCAACAAATCTAGTATTAGCATCAGTTCATCAAAACTCTTCATCAAGCTGGATGAAGAGAAAGGCATGATGAAAAAGCTCCAGTCTTCAGTTTGTAATTGTCTTATGATGCAATGGAGGAGGTATTACTCAAGACTTCATTAGATTTTGATGCCAAACGCAAAGGGACAAGCTAGTAAGGATGGTAGCTCAGTGGTAGAGCACATGTTTTGCATGCAGTCAGTCCCAGGTTTCATTCCTGGTATTTCTAAGTAGGGCTCGAATAATCTCTGTATGAAAGCCTGGAGAGCTGCTTCCACTCAGTGTTGACGATACTGGGATGGATGGACCAAGGATCTGACCCAGCATAAGGCAGCATCCTATGTGGATAAAGAAACAGGACTGCTCTTGCTTTGAAAATGTACTTGGCGGGTTAAACCAGCCTCAAGAGCCAGCAATGGGTGTGTGCCCACCCCTCCAATCCACTTCTAAGTTAGTATTCTAAGTAAGGATCCAAGGCTAGCTCACACAGACAGAAAAGGAAATGAACAAAATATTCATGCCCTTATACGGAAGCCAGCCCAGATGCAAGGATAAGAAGGGAAGTCTTTCTCATCCTAGTCTTTCATCACATCGCCAAAGGTAAACCTGGAGTTCTAACAGCAACCTCAAGGAGCACACACAGACCAAAGGGGCGAGAACAACCCGAGCTGAGTAAAGCTTCTCATGCCCAGCAATTGCAGAGACTTATAATCAAGTTCTCTACCTGACTCTCAGACTCCCTCAGACCCAGATGCTAGGGAGGAGAGGAAGTTGTCAGGGAAGGCGACTGAAACGACATTTAAGTATCGGCAGCTTTCCCACCTTAATGGAAAAGTAGCCACAACACACACAGAAGGGAATATTACTAGCCTTCTATCAGGGACACCCCACCCCCCAAGCCCATCTTGATTTCCTTTCTGGAATTCTTCAAGAGGGCCTGGAAAGCGGAGTGGGGCAAAAGCCTCAAAATTAAAGCCGATTCACAAGGCTAGCCAATGGGCACTATTCCCATCTCAGGTCTGTGCTGTGGATTTTCCCATTGCACCTTTGACATGATTGATCACTGTAGATCAGTGGCTGGGCCTCAGGACCCTGTGATAAGCAGTTCAAGGCTGCGTTTCATAGGGGGAGTTAAGGTACCCATTGTAGCCTTCAGGGCCTTGGCCACTAATTTGGTGTTTGCTAGGCAAGTGTATCTGGGAGCTGAGGAGCTGGCCAGCCCAATTTAACATCTAAAGCCAGTTGAGGATGGTTTCAAAAACAATGCCTATATTCAGTGGCCCGTTTAGAACACTACTCATTGGGCACATCCTATTCAGACCCAGAGCCATGGCCACTAACATTACGGCCAGAAGAAACACGTGGCTAAGAAATTAGAGGGTTGGCCCCGGTTTCCAAACCACACTTGTCAGTTCTTCCTTCAGGAGTCCAAAACTCTTTGACGAACCACGAGAAGCATTCCTTATCAGCACAAAAGATAAAAAGAAAGCTCTGCCTATGGGAGAGGAATGGCAAATGCAAATGGAAGCCTCAACATTCCTTTCATATCAGCAGATCCATTGAGAGCCCCTTTTTCTGGCAGATGCAAGACTCGATGGAGCCATTCTTCATCCACCACTTACCAGCAAGGGTATGAGGAAGAATGCCTTCTCTTGACAGTGGGAAGACCCAATATCCAGGACTAATCAGGACATCTCCAGTGACTTGGAGAGCCAATTTTGTGTCTGTGTGTAAAGGTGGGTATAATAATAATAATAATAATAATAATAATAATAATAATGTATTTATTTATTACCCACTGTTCAGTGAGAAGTCTGCGTTGTTTTTGTCAGGACCATTTCAATTTTAGTACAAATAATATATTCAACGTTTATTACCTGCCAATGTTTTTATTTCTATGCACATTTTAAATTTGTTTTCTTCTTTTAAAAAGGAGCAACCGTATGAGGGAGGGAGCAACAGTGGCTGAGCGCAGCCACCCTTTCCTCTCTTTTGTCCTCATAATAAAGGGAAGCATATCCTTGTTGTTTCTTTAATTTCTTCCGATCATGCCACCTGCTAAGAGGCCTGTGCTCCGTTTCCCTTACAAGGTATTAGGTAGCCTTCATGAGGCAAAAGTTTGGAGGGTGAACCGCCTGTTTTCACCTGCCTTCCTGTAAGTCTGGGCTGCTGGTTTTGATCAGTAAGTTTTGTTTTTATTGATTTCATGTTAGGTTTTATCATGTATGCTGCCTTGGGAGGGTTCCACTGTTAAATAAGCTTAGAAATAATTTTAGATAGATAAAAGCTAAACAGCAGCATTGAGTCCTAGAAGGGGACAGGCCTAATATATCACAGACATGTTGGTTACACCATAGAAGTATAATAGTTTCCTTTTATTTTATTTCACCTTCCTTTGCAAGATTTCAACCTTCTCAGCAATTCCCAGCTTCTGTTCTCTCCTCCTTCCTTCTTCGCGCAATTGCTCACTTTTTAAAAAGATGCGAGTGCAAAATTAACAAAGCTCAATTGCACTCAATCCAATCTACAGGCTGCAGGAGAGAGCAGCAGGTTTGAGGACTTCCGATACTATAATCACATCAACTGATTGGGGAGAGTGTTCTTGCTCTGCCAGGGAAATTTGAATCTTTAAACAGTTTTTTTTTAAAGAACAAAACACTTAATGGAGGGCCAAAAAGTTAATAAAATAAAAACGACAACACTAAATACTGGTGATCTGCTTAATGGAGCCATACTACTTAAGTGCAATGGGAAATTTAGGAGAAACCCCCATTCATGAGATGGCGGCTTCATGTGCATGCAGTGGTAGTGGTAAGGTTAAACATGGCCTCTTAGAACAATATCAGTGGTCCATTCCCTCCAAATTCTGCATATTCCTATGTTGGGGTATTTAATGGAGTTTAACTTACCACCTGTTGGAGCGGTTTGTTTTTACACTTAGGGGTTAAAGGGATGGCTTTTCTCTGCCACTACATTCGGGAAGGATAGGGTGGTTCCGGATTGACTTTACCTACCCAGAGGAATGATTCTGAGAGTAGAGAGGCTTCTTTTGAAGGGCCCTCACTGCATTCAGGTGGGAGGGAGGAGTGTTCTGCAAGGCCTAATCTACACCAAGCAGGCTATTGCACTATGAAAGCGGTATTAAAGAGGCAGGAGCCACACTACTGCTTTATAGTGGTATTGAAGTGCACTGATGACAACTGTTGGGGCCCTTAAGACACGTCATATGCCGCTTTCATACCGCTATATCCTGCTTGGTGTGGCTCCTGCCTTTTATATGCTGCGTTCATACCGCTTGCATAGTGAAATATCCTGCTTGGTGTGGATTAGGTCCAAGTCTGTAATAAAGAGAAACTAGCTCTTGATAATACCAATGTGAGCGTAACAATGGTGCTGCTAAGTAACCTCTCCGCCAGCCATTTCAGCCATTGAAATCGTAGCTTGTTTCAAGTAAATGGGTAAATATGTGGCACAACAAATTAACAAAGATGGGCCGCCCACTTAAAGCCTGGGGAAGACTGACCTCTGAGCCAGTGTTCCTATGCCTGTTATGAAGCCTCATTCCACTGTGGAGGGATTGCCTGTCAGCTATTATTTCTCCAGTGGTACTGGAGTGGGGCAGTCTTCACTTTTAGGGAAATATCCCCACCACAACCACCAAATGACGCAACCAGGAAGGGCCTCCTCAAAGGCTATAAAACATTGGTATACGGTGGTGTTTTTAAAGACATGATACAATCACACTGAATTGTGAAACGAAAACTAAACCTGTAGCATTTAGGTGTTACTGCTACAGCAGTACAAGGGCCAAACTCAGTTGCTCAGGCACAAAGGCTGGAAATACCTTAAGAGGCCTTGGAAGTGGCTACACAGCTTCCTCCAGAGGCCACCTGAAATGCTATTGCAAGCTCCTAAATGTACCGCTGAATATTAGCGATTTATGCAGTCTGTCGCATCTACGTGTGCCTACACCAACACACCATTTCAGAGAGATGATGCTGTATACAGAAACACACAAAAGGTTTTATTAACTCGTTATTTATTTCAATGCAACAAGAATTCAAAGTGAAGTTCATAAAGGTTATAATAAGACATTGCACATGTAAAATACGATTACTAATTGAATTGGACTTTTTGCTACATGAGATGTACAAATGAAAGACTAACAATAATATGATAGATTTTGGCATATAATAAATAGCACTTTCATTTCCATTATTATTGTAATGAGTTTCAGATTAGCTTTTAACACATACAGGATCATGGTGTCAGCTTTTACTTACATTTCAAAAAACTTAAAATGTAAACCTGCAGTTTGGATTCAATCCATGTGCCGTGATACCATAACAGAAGTTGTGGACAAAATTATCTTATATACCCAGATCAGACCACAGGTACAGCTAGCCTGTATTGTCATTAGTAGCTAGCAGCAGTACTCTAGGGACTCAGGTAGAAGTCCTTGCTAGACCTACTAATGGAGACTGAACCTGGAACCTTATACATGCAAGGCATGTGTCCTACCATTGAGCTGTGACTTGCAGGGAGAAGGCTGACAGCATCCACAATCACATCTATACCTATGCAATCAAAAATATACTTCAGCTTTAGTAACTCCACTTTAGCATTTGACTGCTTATTTCACTTTTCATATGTGTGCTGCAAACTTAGTAATGTTCCAACTAGCTCTTTGTTGGTAGGTAGCATCAAGAGATGCTTGAATGCTGTGTTTGGTGGGTCAAGTAAAGTACCTTCTTGGATGAACAAAGTCGGGTTCAAAATGGGAAGAATGAATGCGTCATGCTCACAATGCAAACTACCTCTACATCTAATAAAATCAGTGACATTTGAGTATTTGGCATCCACTCAGCTGAGACTACAGAAGACAAGTGAACAGCCTGCAAGCAGCCTTCTGGCAAAGCACAGGGGGGCTCCCTAAACTGTATTTTGACCAGGCCCCTGCTAAACCTGCTAATGGCTCAGTCACACTTCCTCAGGCAGGCCTGGTTTACAATCAAATCCGTTTCAGAGCTTAAAATGTGCTCAATGCCAGCCATATGTTGTGTCTGCCTGGATCATGTCCAGTTGTGTTTAGCCCTACATGTACAGTGTGAAATATATTTGGCCCCAACGATATCCATCTGCAGTTCAGTGCAGGAGGCAGTTGCAGGGTTTCCTTTACCCACAGAAGATTGAAGAGGGTGTGATATTCTCCACATCCAATTACAACATCACTGTATCAAAGTGTGGAGCTCACAGACAAAGTTAAAACAAAATGCAGAACTTATCCCTAAATTACCCCTACGTGATAAGAAACCCAAAAGGGTACAGGGCAGGGAGAGAGGGAGATGTCTGATTTGGTGTCAACCTAAAACTAAATGCAAAGGCATCCATCTCCTTAGAGTTGCCTGCAGCTAAATCAACAGAAGCAAGATTTGTTTTAGCCATTCTAGTGCAGTGCAAGACACACCTAAAACCACCCAAAGGCAGAGGCTTGATCCCGACTCAAAATTCAGTAGTATGTGAATATGGAATCCACCCAGTTAGTTAGCACCACTCCTTCTACCCTTGAATAAAATGTGGCTTTTAAAGTTGTTTTGCAGGTTCATAAATGCACCATTGCTTAAGGGAAAATGCACTTGGTTTTAACAGAGGAAATTATGTATTTACAGCTTAAACGTGGAAGAAAAATCCGCATTCACTTATTAAAACAGAAAAATTTACATGGCATATAGTAATAAATAAGTCTCTTTAAAGCTTTAGGAAGTACTGTGCCCAGCTTCTGGAGTCCTGTACGGTCACAAGAGGCAGACGTGTGCTTTGGTTTCTGTTTGGGAGATTTGTGTGTATTTGGTTCTACGTCGGGCGGCCTTGGCCAAAGCGGGTTTTAGTCCTAGGTTTACAGAAATAAGTTAGGAGACGTCACATTAAAAAGATGCTTACAGCAACAAAACTATCATATTATTAATGGTAATTAATGGCTAATGATAGAACAGTCCATTTGATGCTTCAATGGTTGCACAGAACAGTTTTATTTTGGGAGGAGACTCAAGGATATTTGCACGTTAACATCACTGAATCTACATGATTAGGTAGCACCTTTTGTAAAAAGAGAAAAGGGCACAGTAAGTTCCCATCTATATCACACCACAGACATATTAAGTGACATAAGGGACAGCCATGTTAGGCCCCCTGTACAAGAGGTCGCTTTTACGCTTAATTCTCCGATTGTGCGTATTTCCTGATAAGCGCGTTTATGCCTAATACCTATACACGAGAGCCGTTGAAGCGCATGATGGGCTCTCTGCAAGGTGCTTTAAAGTTGTTTACATATGGAGAAGGAACAAGGAAATGTTGCTGAAAGTAATGCATTTTTTGCTGGAGGAACTGCCCCCTCAGGTTCCCGCCATTTCTTCTCCCCACCCACCAGAATCTCCTGCCTGTGGTTACCTGGGTTACCTGCCAGTAATCACTTGGTTTACCTGTTCCTTTTGTCTCAATCGCTATTTGAAGTTCCCCCCCCCCCCCAACTGCTCAGGAGGAAATAGGAATGTGCCTCGCAAGCGTCCCCTTGAGCCCCTTTTAAAACTTATTTTTAGTCACGGCTGCCTCTCTCCCCCACACTTTGCCAGAGAGAGAGGGGAGGGAGGGAGCGAGAGAGGAGAGAGACGCACATAAGCACGCCAAAACAGACAGGGGAAGGCTCCTTTGTTCCTTCCTTCCTTCCTCCTCCTCCTCTTCCCAGCGAGATCAAAGGTTTTCCCTTCTTCCCTTCTCAGTAATACCTTGTCATTTCAGTGATGTACAACATACACACGCACACACACACACAGCTCAATGTCAGGAACTCAGCAAGCGAGGGGACGATTTGTCTTAGTGGGTAGCTAATAATCCGCACATCCTTACTGACCCCCCCTTGCTTCTTGTGAAACCACCTCCATTTGTCCCCATGTCTCCATGAAAAAAATAATCCATCAGGGGAGTTAGAAGACACTTTATTTTAAGCTCACGTTGGGTCATCTATTCCTGGACCTTCCATCCAGAGAGACGGAGAACAAGGAGGAAGTGGCCAGGAGGAGACAGGAAATAAAACTAAAAGAAAAACTGGGAGGTGTTCCCAGTGAAGGGGCAGTTCTCTTCATGCATCACAACCGCAGTCCGCCCACTCTGATCGTTAATGCGATTTCTCAGAAATTGTTTACACGGACATAAGGCGCTCCAACTCCCGCGGTAAATAAAAAGTCGCTATTTGACGCGAATGCGAAAATGTGCATAAGAGATAAAAAGTGCCTGTACTCCTGTTATGCGCTCCGCTCTTGTAGAAGTAAAATTGGTAATGTGCCTTGAAAGAGCCTTAAAGCGATCATGTAGAGGGAATCTATGTCAGTTGCAGCAAAAACAAAGGGATCTCATAGCACCTTAAAGACGTGTATTACAGTATGTATACTGTAAATGAAAAAAGATGAGAGTTGACAAGGGACGAAGAAGCAGAATGAAACTTCTCATTATTTAGTCTAGAACATTATAGAATATGGAAAGACACACACATACACCCAAAAACATACGCCTCTAACTGGAAGTTTAGGCTAGATCAAAGCAAGCAAGCAAGCAAGCCATAATTCTTGCAAACAATCCATTGTACTAGGTTTTCCGCATGGGAACCAGTACATGGAGCCTTAAATCAGGTTCAGGTCTCGGGAAAGAACGTAGGCTCTACCGGATGTTCAGGCATATATCGTGCCAGTGTAAAGATGCCCTAAATCCTCAACCAAATCCTTGTGGGAAATTACATTTTGATAAGATTATCAAGATGCACGGTTTCTCTTCTCTCCCCATTCCCCTGCTATTTCAACTTAATAATTTACCTTATATTTTTTTCTGGGATGTTCTGGCGAGTGTTGACTTGTGCGGTTGCCCTGATCTGAGCTTCAAGTCTTGCATAAATTCCACCTGCAGACTGCAAGCCACAAAAGTCAAATCAGGATTTCAAACTAGCCCTGTATTCTTGCTGTATGTAACGAAAGGCATATGGGGGAGGCACAGCCTTGCTAAGCAGGTATGAGGGGATGTGAAGCAGTGAACAGCAAGTCTGGCTAGATCTGTGGCTCTGTGAAAGGGCAAGGGGCAGATCTGCCATCTCTAAACAATATCACCTGTTGTACGCACACTCCCTCCCTCCAACCACCTCTTAATCTAATTGGCCACTTTCATTGCACAGTCTAGCATGTGATCCCCAAGGAGATCTGGTGCCAGCATTCATCTTGCAAAGACACTAGAAAGAGGATCCTCTGGAGGCAAAGGAAGGAGCGGAGTAAAGGCCATCAACAGTGAAGGCCACGTGCAGCTTCCTGTGCTTAAATAGTCCCTTTTTTATTATGCAGAGCAGGTAAGCGGCCTAACTCCATCTCAGGAGATTTTCCAGAGCACCAGTCGTGTTTCTAGATAAGAGGCAAACAAGAGTTTTCCTGGGTGTGCGCTGGGTGCGCAAGAAGTACCACCGAAGGGCCTCCCTCCAAACCGAGCAAAGCGAGTTATTGAAACATTCCTATTTTACAGCTGCAGAACGAAGGCTGAAAGGCAATATATTCTTAGACCCTCGTGTATTTGGCTTCACAGGTTATTTTCCTGGAAGCTGGGAGGCTGCAGAGTAGTGGTGAGGAAGGATAACACAGCTGTTTAAAAGTGTGCACAGCCAACAGGTCAATAAGCTGCTGCCCAAGAAGCGACAAGGTTCATTTTGGTGTCTCATACTCTGTTTTTCTGTGTGCCTATAGAAGCTGGGTTGGCTTTTGCTCTGCTCTTATCTTCACATTTGAACTGGTAATAGGGGGGTCATGAGGAGAAGCCGAGCTGGCTAGGGAGGTCAGGGGCTGTGAAGGAGCCAGGAGATAAGGCAGGTGGCGAAACTTGGCACAGGAAAAACAGTCTTTGCTCCTCTCCACTATAGGCAAACGGCAACAGAAGCTAAAAGCTTAATCAGACCCAGAGCTGTAGCGAGCTTTCAATGCCAGCACTCAGTCCCAAAACATGTCAATAAAAGAGGTCTTCAACTTGTCCCACAGTATCCTCGTTGGGTTATTGGAAAGGGCTTTTATAGCCAAGGACGAGGGCCCAGTATCCCTCGAGTTTATATTAACGAAGGATTTGCTTTCTGACATGCCCAACTGAGGACTAGGCAGGCCTTTTCTAAACTTCAGAATCACAGAGAGATTCATCGGCATCCCTCTCAAAGACAAGCTGGAAGCCCACTTCACTGCTACACCCAAAAAGGTTTAGACTAGGGTGAAAGAGTGAGAATTAACTTTCTTCAAGAGTCCACTTTACTACATATCTGCATGAGATGCTGTTCCAAGCATATGCCGTCGACTGGAAGGAGGCAAGCCCAGTGAAGTGACTCAAGAGGAGGGGCAATGGATAGCCTCCTTTGTGGGAGGGAAATCTTGCTCTGGGTGACTGAATCACCCAATCACATCTAGCACAGTGATGTGACATAAATCATCACCCCAGTAGAAACTGGTAGAGGGCAAGGCCAAAGCAGTGAATCATACAGAGAGGCAGCAGCCAGATCACAGCAGCTTTTACTTAATTTTCTCTCTCTCATGTAATACATTATCAATTCTCTCTTGGGGCTCATTAGAGGAACCTAGCACATAAAGATTATGGGATTAGAGTAAGGCAGCAAAAAATAATTTCATGGAAACAGTGAAAAGGGTCAAACGCCTGGCCAAGGCCAGATCTACACCAAGCAGGATATAACAGTATGAAAGCAGTATATAAAAGGCAGGAGCCTCACTACTGCTTTATAGCAGTACTGAAGTGCACTGACAACCGTTGGGGCCCATTGACACATATCATATACCGCTATATCCTGCTTGGTGTGGGGCTCCTGCCTTTTATATACTGCTTCCTTACCGCTATATCCTGCTTGCTGTAGATCTGGCCTAAAACTAATCAGCGACATCATATTAGCAATAGCACAACTAACTACACAACTCACTTCTTTGTTTTCTTTGGATTTTGTCCGGTCAAGTTCCCCCAGTCTCATTTTTATTAGGTGTCCCGTTATCTCGACCATCCTCCGCTGATCTGTAAAGAACACAGAACAGCAACAGATGAACCGGAGAGGCAATTCTTGTGCCCCAGTAACACCACTATCAGAGATAGAGATATTTCAGCTCCTGTCCTTTTGCACCTCCTGCGAGGTGATCGTCACATCTGACCTACACCTTTCTTACATGCACTGGGAAGCTTGCTTGCAAATGAGCTACGTATGTGTATATCAGAAAGCACATGGGACAGTTCAATTTACCTGGGCAAGTTTACAGACCCAGAGAATTAAGACAGGAGTAACATCCATTGTTAGGGGGCAGGATGCGGGGGGGGGGGGGGGAGTACTAAGGATTTCATTTCTGTCCTATGGAACCCTGGCCATTTACACATTTATACAGTTGCAGAACACAGTTTTAATTAGTTCCTGTACCTAAGCTGTATTTGGAAAAGAACACCTTACCTTCTTCTCTTTGAGCATCTTGGTTAAATCTAAGTGATCTGGAAGCATCCCACTTACTCTGCTGCATGCTCACACTAATTAAAAAGCAGAAATGTCATGAGAAATAAAACACCAACAAGTGATCAGTGTTATTTTGCTTTAAAATATGACTGTTACTGTTCATATGGCCACCGCATCTGGCTGTGCTCACTCGAAGCCACTTCACAATGACTCCAAGAATCTCTGGATATTGGGACAAAGGCTTGGATCTATTGGTAACGCTAAAACCCTGGCTTGGCACTTCTGAAACGAGCCTCAGCTTACACGCTCTTCCCTTATGTCACATGCTCAACTTAGTTTGCCAGTGCATCCAAAACAGCAAACTATGGCTTGTGCTTTCCCTCCAAGCCAAGAATTGCAAGCTGTTTGAACTGGCCTGCAATCCAGTTCAGATGTTAATGACAAACTATGCCTTCTACTAAAGGGGAAGTAAACAAACTGAGCATGTTAGGGAAGGAAAGAGTACATATAGGCACAAGTCTTGTTCCGGTAGTACCAAAAACGATGGTTTGGCATTATGTGTAAACCAGCCCAAAGGATGGGGTGGAGGGTTTTTTCCTAGTATCAACTTTTTATCAGCGCTGTCCTGACTGCAATGGATTCCCACAGTCTTCAGGAGAGTGGAGGGTACGTTGACTGGTTTTAAATGTATGTATGTATTGTGTGTATGTTGTATGTTTTTGCTGTTTTAATTTTTGTATATTGTTTTTAATTGTTTTAATCCTATGTAAACCGCCCAGAGAGCTTTGGCTATGGGGCGGTATACAAATGTAATACATAAATAAATAAATAAATAAATAAATAAATAAATAAATAAATACTTAAATTGGATCTAGTGTTCAGAGGTACATTGCTTCAAGTTCAAAGAAGCCATCGTGCCAATAGCCACTGAGAGACCTCTATCCCCATGGTTTTATCTAAGTAAAAAAAATATAGCCATCCAAAGTGTTCTAAATTTACATTAGCTCCCATCGCAATGGAGTTTCCTCAGAAATTTAGCAGAATACTTACATAAAAGGAGATGCGTCTCGAGAATTAGACTGTCAAAAGAAAGGCAGAGAGTTAAAGAATAGGGTACAAGGGAAATCATAGATCAATTTTATTTAGAATTTGCAAGCCACCAAACCATACAGGATTCTTCTTGAGACAGCCCGTCCCCCCAATTTTTTTTTACAATGGATTGTAATGTGTAGCACCTAGAAAGCCAGATCAGAGGGTTGGATCTGGATGAAGTTAGTCATGACCAATCATACTAATCTTGTCGGGATCTACAACCTAAAGGCTCCCATCTAGTGTTCCCACCTTCTGCAACCTGATTTTCAGGATCAGGCTGAAAGCCAAATCAGCTGAAATGCATATGCTCTTCTCACAAAAGTAGCCAGGAGCTAAAAAAGAGTAAGGTTCAGTTTAGGTAACATTTAAGTATTTCAAGATTTACCTTCTCCAATGTCTTTTCTTTCTTTTGGACACTGGGTGAAGATACTTGTTTCTTTGGATGTTTCATAAACTTCTTTGGCCTTTCTTTTCTTCCTGCTAATTAGAAAGATTTTAGTAATATACACAGATCGTCTGTGTATAATCTTGCTCAATCGCCTCTCCTCACCTGCCCAATCACATGACTCAGACAACCGTCAATGGAAGCATAAGTTTAAGTTGAGAGTGTGCAATGTTCCTCTCTTCTTGGTAGAATTGCAAAGCAAGTTAAGAACCATATTGGACATACATGACACATTTAACCATATCGGACATACATGACACATTTGACCCTGGCCTTTCCGGCTTAGCAAGTCTTCACACGCACTGGAGTTCTCTAGCAACTAGAATGGCAAGGATGATGTATGATTTATCAGTTTTATATCTTCAGGCAGTACACATGGCTCCCCCCCATTTTGTCTTCACAACAACCCCGTGAGGTAGGCTTTTGTTATTTATTTATATCCCAACTTTCTACAGAAACGGTACTCAAGGTGGACCACAATAGTAATGTAACATGTTATAGAAAGATGCAACACTTAATTGAACTGGAACAAAACAAAATCCTCACTGTCTGTTGAAATGGCAGGTAGCGATGGGGCCAGGTTATTGCACAATCTGGGTGATGCTACTAAGAAAGCTCTCTTTCTTTCTCCTCTGGCCCCTTAACCACACCTCAGACAGCAAGGGGAGATCATTTCTTGGAGAGGTTTGTAAAGGAGGAGGGGTGATTCTGGAGGCAACAGGTTAGGGCAAGAAATAATGCCTAGTGAGACCTTCAGGACTGCAAAAATTTGAACCCAGTATCGTTGGTTGTAATTCAGCACTCCATCTGCCACAACACCTGGCATTATGGGGGCAGAAGCAAAGGGATCGAGTAGTGACTGTAAACACCTTGGGGGAAGAAGGTGCTGTTCTCAATCACATTCTCTCCGCATCTGACACTGATAATTGTTACACCAAGGAAGGTTTCCAGTTTTCCGCAAGTACTTACGGCCGGTATGCTTATCTTCACAACAACAACCCTGTGAGGTTGGTTGGGCTGAGAATCTGTGACTGGCCCAAAGTCACCCAGTGAGCTTCCATGGCCAAGTGGGGACTAGAACCCGGATCTCCCATCTCCCAGTCCAACACTCTATAACCACTACACCACACTGACTCTTCAGCCTAAGCTGTCAGAACATCTTACGAACGAAACATAATACATACATTAACAACTGAAAATGGCTGAGCTGCTCAGTAAGACTGTAATACACCCTAATCTTCCCTAATCCTTCTCAGCCACATTCTCCTTCACTAGTCATACTTTTCCGCTTCCACTGTAGATTTTGCCTGGGACAAAAGTAATAATAATAACTGTGTGCTACACCACCCCTTTTTGCATTACTCTACACTTCCCTCTAGTTTTCCTGCAAAATCTCTACAGTTGCAACGATCCCTGAAACTCCAAAGAAACTCCAGGACCCTATAGGGTTAAATAAATCCTATAAAGTCCAAAAGCCATAATAAAGACTTTCTGAAATGACTCCAATGTTACCTACTAACAGCAGTGACTGAACGCTGATATACGTGACACAAGGCATATTTTAATAGCGTAGCTATGTAGGTCTCCACGCACCCAGCATCTGATTTAAGGGGTGCGGCGGAACCCCACTGCCAGACTCTTGCCGTGCAGCAGTCAAACACCAGCGAGCTGAGAGTTAAGTGCTGCATACTGAAGACCTGGTGCACTGATTAGAAACCTTTTAAACGAGATACAGGCTGTGTGGAACCAGGGTGGTTAAGTGCTTTTCCAGCAAAGCTTTCTTTTCCAACAGGTAAAGCTTCTCTCTCACGCATCAATTCCTAATAGCTAGCAACAAGCAACTCCAATGTAGCAGACAGGGGCCACGTTCAGATGACACTTTAGGCAACGGAGGAGGGAATAGGTAACGCACCTTATTTCAGAGGTACTCCCCACATGACACGTTGCCCGCCGCGCGGCTGAAAGTCCCGGCATCCTTCTGGGCAGCTGGTGTTCCTCCCTCCCTCCCAGCCCTATCTGATCATGCACTGCAAGTTCTGCCGGCTGTACAGGAGCAGCCTTGGCCGCTCCTGCTGGAGAACTCTATGATATTCCGGAATAGGGCACTCGAAGGGGGGAGATTACACAACACAGCCCGCCACACAACACGTTAATCAACAGGTCTCCAGATAAGCAATGGAGCAACCCGTTGTTTTCCCCCGTTTAATTTCAGAAAATAACGTACTGGTGAGTTGTGTGCCTGTTGTGTGTTGCCTCCCAGACAGCACAATAATCAACACAATGGACGGTTGCCTCGTTACCCCCCCCCCCCCATTGATTATCGTGTCGTCCAAACCCAGCCAGGGAATGGCATACCTGGTTTCTTGTACACTTCTTCTTCATCGCCTACTTCATCTTCTGTGACCTCGGATCCAGTGGTATATTCATCATCTTCTGAAAGCAGCAACTGTTGTTTCTGCCATCGTCAAGGAAAAAAGTAAAACAAAGATCACTTTTCTTTCAGAAGACCCCATGTTTTTCCTGCCCCTCCACCCACAAACACTTTAAGGCTAGACAGATAAGCAAAACTGACAACTTCTCTTTGTAGTTGGAACCTCCAATAATTTTTGTTAACCCAAGAGCTAGTATTGCCATCATTCAGCCTTCCCCAACACGATGCTTTGGACTACAATTTCCAGTGTTCATAACCACTGGCCATGGTGTTTGGGGATGATGGGAGCTGAAGTCCAAGTAATTCGAATGCTTATTAGGGAAAGGTGCACATGAAAATGCATATATTAGAGAAAACAATATTAAAAATGCATTGGAATAGGAAACGTCTTGGAAAAAAACTGCATGTTAGGCAGAACTGTGTACAAAATGCATGTACTAAGAGAAATGTAAAATAAAGATGCATATGAATTTTCATACAACTGGTTTTTTTCAAAGTGCATGATAACCCAAACTTAAGGCTTGGAAAACTGTAATTGCATAGTTTGAATTTTGTATTTGTGTTAACTTTTGCTATCAGGGAGGAGCAGGGGTGGGTGGGTGATTCCGGCTGAAAAGCAGCAGAAAAAAATAAAACTGTTAACATAATTGACAAAGTTTGGGTCTGAACCTGTTTCCAGTTAAATCTCCAAAATATTCCTTGAAAGGTTTTGTTTGGCTTTAGTATACACACCAATTATGGCACTCTTCCCCAGCTTAATGCCCTCCATACGTTTTGGGCTTCAAATTGGCAGATTTGCCCATCCCCTACCTGCGGCTCAATAATCTAATGCAGTTCCCTGGCACAGATCCCGTAGCAAAGTCAAAACTGATTTAGAGCTCCTTTGGACAGGAGGGGGGGGGGAGAATCGCGTTCCCTTACCGTTGCCTCTGAAGCTGCATCTCTTCCTCTCCTGCAATGAGCTGTAATTACACGGAGGAAGAGAGCAGGAAGAGCAACGACCACTTGGCCTATTCAGTTCAGTGAGACAGTGCCGTCTCGTGGCTGTTTTATAGTGAAACTTCTCCTGCACATGGCAGAAAATCACGACAAATAATATTATAGCTGAGTCGCGTTTAATGATTATTTTATAACGAAAAAGGTGGCGGAAGGAGCAGAAGACACACAGGAGGAACATGCATTGTCAAAATGACTCACGAAGATCCGTGAGTGGCCAGTCACGAGTGTGCTTTAAAACACTCGTCTGAAGCAGCTCTTAGTTAATTACTTGCACCATACAGAATGCATCTGAAAACAGAAAAAGCTTGGGTAGGCATTCCCCATTTGCTATATGCAACCCCGGAAGAGGCCACCTTTAAAAATTGATAATCTTGTTAACTGTCTGACTTCATGCTGACTTGGAGTTGTCTTCCCTCCTGGGTAACCTAGAAATCTAGGTGTCTAACCAAGGTTTTGGAGGCCAGCAGAGCCACTGGAAATGGACATAACTCAGGGACTGATCAGTTCCATAGGCAAGATATTGGCAGAAGAGGCAGCGTATGACAGTTTTTCTTTAACCATTGGTCTATATCCCTCACAGGCTGGCCATCAGCAACTGCCTGCTTAGTTAGTCATCAGGGGACATGTCATTATTATTGTCATTATCATCATCAGCAGGTATTTATATACCCCCTTTCCAAGCAAAGCCCCCACTGGTTTACAATTTTTTTAAAAAAATCCGAAAGATAAAACACTAGTAATAATAACAAAACATTTAACACCAGCAATAAAATAGTACCAATTCTTCAACTGCAAACCAGCATCAGTCAATTTCAATTAAAAGCAAATTCAAACAACCAAGTCTTAAGGCCCTGTTTAAAAGCAGTCAATGAGGAAGCCATGCATAGTTTCCAAAGGACCTCAGTGATGGAGCCAGCACCGATAAGGCTTTGTCTCTTGTGCTGCCAACCTGATGGATTTTACCAGCGTGCGTGTGAGCAGGGCCTCCACGGCTGATCCTAGCAAACAGGCCATGTAAGTGCAGGTGATATTTCAAATAATCTGGTCTCAAGCTCTTTAGGGCATTAAAGGTAATACCCACCTCTCTAAATTGAACATTGAAATGCACTGGTGACCAGCATATCTAGTACAGAATCAATGTTATTTGCTCCACTTACCTGGCCCAACAAGAAACTGGATGGATGTAAAAGTAGCAGCCTAGCGTGGGCTCCTTTCAGGTAAGGCCCAGGGAGATGGTTTACACTACCTTTAAGTCTTGTCAGGGTTGCACCAACCTCCAGTAGAACCCAAAAACCCACAGGATGCCTCACAAGGATGGTAGATGGGACTCTGGCCCATCCTACCATATCCTCCCAATAGAACACAAGTTTATTAACAACTCTTCTATGTTCTCCCGCAGAACTCAAGAGTAGCTTAAAGTGCGGTTCTGGGAATCTCTCATGTATGAGGATAGACACAGATTTGCTTCAGCAGGAGAGTCACATCATGCCTTCACGGTATTAGCTAGACCCTTGTATGACACTTATACGTTGCAGCAGATAAGCAGAAGCACCCACAATGGTTGAGACAGCACCCATGGGACCCAAACACACCTGATTGTATGAGCTGCGGTGCCAGAAGTGGCTGAAGAACAGAATAATGAAGCACGAGTGAATGAAATACAGACTATTTACAACACAAAAAGTATCAACACATGGAACAGGGATAACTGGGATAAACATACCAGCTGGAGGGTCCAGTTTTTCAGAGAAAGGAACTGGAGAAGAAAAAGAAAACCAAAATGGGCAGAGGTGAGTATCAGGGAATGGGGAGGGTTACTGGCAGCATTTCTTATGGCACCGATTTGTGCATAGAAAGGCAACTTCCTGCCCCAAGAGCAACAAATGGAGGCTTGAATAGCTGTTTAAGTATAAATGGTATTTCTGCGGAGCGACAGCATATTCAATTGTTGCTTAAGAGCCAAACTGATCAACTGCCACTACTTTTTTTTTAAGGCTCATCCCGAGCTATCTGGTCATTTGACACATGAATCATGCAGTTGTGTGTAGGAATAGAATGTAGGACACACAAAGAAGTGATGTGCCCCAAACGTTACCCCGTTATATTTGACTTTACCAACTCATTGGTTATCAAGATCCAGTTTGAAGCTGGGACAATACTCACAGAGTCTGTTGACATGTAACACCAAACCATGGTTTGACATTACATGAACAAGCCCTGTGCTCTCCTCTCTCCCCACTTCCCATAAGACAATCCACTTTATCTTTCCATCCATCCATCCATTTAAAATTATTTCTAGGCTTCCTTTAAAGGTGGAACCCTCTCATTTCCACTTGTATTGGGAATTATGGCTTCCATACATCTGAATCAGCAAACCATAGTTTCTTTGAAAGCAAGTGGAGTAAGAGGTGGAGGAAAGAAGGGGCCCAGGGCACAGTCATGCAACGCAAAGTCATGATTTGGTATTACACATGAACCGATGTGTTTAGGAGAGGAATTGGGGCCTTACATTTTTCCAGCTTGAAAGTATGTCAGAATGGAACTGTTCAGACAACATGCTAAGCTATGGTTAGGCTGCTAACCCCTTTGCAGCAAGTGGTTAGTGAGCATATTTAAACCGTGGTTATGTAGCCACCATGGTTAGGAATGGTTCACATGACATACTAAGTCATGGTTCACATGACATGCTAAACATAATGGTTAGCTCAAAATGCTGAACTACCATGGTTTAGTGTGTTGTCTGAACAGGGTTATTATGTTCACATTTCTTTAAAGGAACACAGGAGGTTAGAGTTGGAAAACACACACACACACACACACACGAGAGAGATCTTGCACAAGGCAGCCTGAATCCTACTTGCATATCTTCCATTAAGACACAACATTCCCCACATATATTTATTCCCCTGTGGACACAATTCCAACGCTCTTCTCTTATAGGAAACATTATGTTTTAATTGGTTCCACGCAGTATTCCAATCGAAAACTTTGAGACATAGTCAACTATGTGAAAAACAAGAATGGAAGAGCGGAGGGAAAAATAATTACTCACAGCATTAATCTCTCCCGCCTTGGGGCCCCATGGTGAATTTGGCTCCAATTGCACATCACATTCAATCCCCTTCTCGTCACTCAGTCCAATTCCAGAATCGCTTGAAAGGAAATATGTTTAGGTAAGTTATAGGTGTCAATATTATGGATTCCAAAGAAGCCTACTCGACAGGTGGCGTCTCTGTCTGGGAATTATTTCACCCAGAGAAACACTAACATCTGCGTTTCTTACCTGATTTGGTCTTTTGAAAAAGGCACAACGACGACATTTCTGTGCTGAGTCAGATCATTCAGTATTTTAGCAGTACGATAGGGCACAGCATCTCCACCTTCCCCTCCAGCAGGCAAGCCAATCACATGGTCTCTTACTTTGCACCCCTTCCATTAAAAACAGGCAAAGTGATGCCAGGGTGAGATAGGCTACTTGATGAATGGAGACATAAACACAAGCAATGCTTTGCAATCCCAATTCAAGCCATGGTTTCAAATTCTAATTTGTGACCAATCCTAGTTTAGGTATTTGGATTCAGTGCCTAATCATGATGAAATATTACATATGCACAGGGCAAGAGTGCAGCTACTTTGCATACTGCATAGACACCATACAATTTTACTGGACCTACTCCAGCTCATTCAATTCTACAGTGGGAAGCAAAGCACCATGGTGTGAGAGAAATGCCCTCCCCCCACTTTTGCTGGGCATAAACGTGGTTCGGCATTAACCAGAAGACGCAATGAGATTCCCAGTTCTCTCTGAAATACATACTTTGGGAAGAGGAGCAGGATCAAACCTAAGGACCTTTTGGTTGCAGCAGGGATATACTCCAGTGCCAGTAGAACCAACAGCACTTGCCACACCAGGGTACAGAACCGGCTGAGGGTGATATTGGCAATGTGAGAATTCAGTGCACAGGAATGTCTGCAAAGGAGACACGACACCAGCAAACGTTATCACCACCACCACTTTCAAGGTCAACTTTTTTGTTTAGAAAAAGAAAAAGGAGAAAAGATTTATTACCAGAACGTTATTTATTATTATTTATTGCATTTGTATTCTGCCCCATAGCCGAAGCTCTCTGGGAGGTTTACATAAGAACGTAGCGATATCTTATAGCCAGTGACTGCACCATGATGTACAAGTCAACAGTTGTAGCTCTTACACATTGAAGAGAATGTTGTATTTATGACAATGAAGACTTGGGTGATCTATTCTAAAGCATTCTTAGAACCGTTCACCAAATTAACTCAGCACAGACCGTACATTTGTTATTTCATTCATCACTACCTGAATATCTGAAAACTTAGTTCTATGAAATGTGAAAACTGCTACTTTATAAGCTTTAGCACAGCCAAAGAGTGTGCAGAGAGACCCCCAAATACTCACTTGATTACACCTTGAACAAGTCAGCCAGTTGATAGTTCCCCAAAGGCGCCAGTATACATCTCGCCAAGATTTTAATTCTTCAAAAAGACTTAGCAAGTACTCATGGATATCCCAAGATTTATCTCTGTGCACAGAAAGGAACAAGGAAGCGGTCAGGCAGATCAGAGAGAAAAGTATTCGTTCTCAATTCCCACTGGTATCTTTTGTACAGGGAATAATAGTTCTCCCACCTTTTCCTCTCACTGATAAAGTTACAGCGTATAGAAGACTTTAAACATTTAGGGTGCAATCCTATCGGAAAGCCACTCAGTGAAGGCCCAGAAAAATTCAGGAAAAAAAAGCTCCCCCCCCCCCGTTTTTTCCCGAAGCCTTTTTGGGGGGGGGGGGGTTCCCAAAAATTGAAAAAAATAAAGAAAAAACAGAGTATGGAATGTTTTATTTTAGCAATGATGCATAAAATGTTTAAGACAAGGTGTTATATATTTACTTCTCCAAACGATTTCTAAAAACGATGTACAGTATCAGATTATTACAATTTCTGTGCACCGAGGACAAACAAGTCCTAGGTTGCAAACTGAGACTACAGCTCTCAAATACAACAGTGAGATGCATTTCTGCCTCTAGGGGGCACTGCCATTGAAGCAGAGACTGGAACTGATAGTGATACCTATAGCTCAGAAATTGAGTCTGATTAAATTTCATGCATATTTATTGAATCTTGGCCCCACTTTTTTTCTCAGTTCTTTTTAAGGGAATTGGTGCTTTATGTCTGCTTGACACTGTGGAAGACTAGCAGAGACATAAATAATTTTCCTTGTTACTAATGTTAATGTTTGTTTTTTTAATTGTTTTTTGCATGCTCCTCCTACTGGCAAAACCAAAGAGGTTCCTTACAGTTCAGGAGCTTGTACCTTTCATTTGTTTGTTTGTTTTTAAAAAGGTAAATTTTTAAAAAAGTAAATTCAATTTGTAATAATTGCTTGAATGCACTATACTGTTAATATACCAAATGTGATAACTTTATGCCAAACCAACTTGTACATAACTACATTTTATGTTCCTAAAATAACTAAGTGACTTTCAATCCGTAAAAAGTGCTAATATTGCATTTTTTGAATTTTCCAAAAATTTCCATTCCCCCCACCACCGACCCCCCACCCCACGGAAAAAAAACGGTTCTTTTCCACGGCTTCAAAATTTCCAGAAATTTAACATCTCATTCTCCTAACTCGGAGGATGGCAGACATCCTACGCAGAGTTGGAGGAGCGGGAAGCGATCTTTGCCTGCACATCCCTCCCATGCCGCATATTTTGCTAGATAGGCCTTTTTTGCTCATCTACTTGGGACTCTGTGGAGCGGGAAGGATGGAGGCTGGGGAGGCAGTATTCTTCGTAAGCGAGCCTCCCCTCTCTGCTCACAGAACCACCCCCTTTCCCTCCTCTCCAAGGTCACTTTTGTGAGCTCAAAGAGGCAGCCAGCGGGTTCTCTCCGCATTGGCTGCAAGGGGGAGAGGTGGGGATCGGTCTCTGAGCACTCTCTCCGACCTCAGATCCAGGAATCTGAAAAAATCTCATGGCCCCCAAGACGCTGTCTAGGGGCCTTAGAATTGCCCCCTCCACCAATTATCTAGAATGCTGATCAGTTAAATTGGAGGCAGTTAAAAAAAAGACTACATTAAACCAAAACAAAAAAAACAAAAAACCTTTGTAAGTACCATCTTTGAAGAGGCACTCCTTCCTGGATGAGAGAAAGGAAAATGCCTTCCCCAAGATGACGTTTGCTTTTGTTCTTTGGAACTATGTCTTTTTCTCATATTCAAATCTATGTCAATTTAATCTATTCATTATTTAGATTGACTAAGATTCATGCAATCATGGGACAGGCCTAGTTAAAACAAAATATTTTAAAGCATATATCTTACACACTTAGGTTGTAAAACACAGGTAGCAAACCTCACAACCATGGTGAGCCATATTTTATGGAACTAAACTACTGAAAACATTAGATGTTGCCCAAAAAGAATTGTGGTTGATATTCCATCTCTAAGGAACTCCTTTCCTTTCCAGTTTAGGTTGACTTTTGAGAGCATTAAACCCGCTAAAGAGCTGGGAATGTTACATTCCTAGCCATTTTAATGGGATATTTTACACAGACCTTAAAAATAATTTCTACCAACCCCACATTTTTAGAATCAGACTAAATACTGCAGCCATCATAAGAATATAAACACATAGGAAGAGTCAAGCTGGATCTAGTCCAGCACTCTGTTCACACAGTGGCCAACATGCTGTCGACCAGGGACAATGTGCAACAGCACCCTCCCATCCATGTTCCCCAGCAACTGGTGCACAAAGGCTTACTGCTTTGGATACTGGAGGTAGCACACAACCATCAGGGCTAGTAGCTGTTGATAGTCTTCTCCAGGAATTTATCCAATCCCCTTTGAAAGCCATCCAAATTGGGGGCCATCACTACATGTTATGGTAGCGAATTCCATAGTTTAACTCTGTGCTGTAGGAAAAAGTCCTTCCTTTTATCTGTCCTGAATCTCCCACCAATCAGCTTCATGGGATGACCCCATTGGATTCTAGTATTTTGGGAGAGGGAGAAAAGTGTCTCCCTATCCACATTCTCCACACCATGCATAATTTTGTACACCTCTATCATGTCTCCCCTTAGCCTCCTTTTTTCCGAGCTAAACAATCCCAGCTGTTGTAACCTTCCCTTATAGGGGAGATGCTCCAGCCCCTTAATCATTTTAGTTGCCCTTTTCTGCACTTTTTCCAGCTCTACAATATCTTTTTTCAGTGTGGTGACCAGAACTGTACACATCCTAAGTTTATAATGATTGCTGTGGTGTTGGTAATAGTGATCTGCAAAATATATTTTGCTAATTAAGCTCTTCGTGACTCTTAGCCATAGGATACATGTTGAAAGTCATTGCTGCAGTTGGCTTGAGTACAGGGTTGAAACTTTGAAGACCTGGAACCATAGACAGAGAGCTCTGTTTATAATTTAAAAACCTGCCAGGCACTTAATATAAGGAATCTACAGACACACCCTGTAAACGCGTTATTACAACATGATTTATGAAGCACCTTATGTGGATATAGATAATATTTCCATGCTGATCTACATTGATCTTTCCAGGAACACATGGGATTCTTCTTTCGGTGTCCTTAATAAGAAGTTTCTTACATAAACAGCACCTGTTCAGGAACAAAGTTATCCTGTGAGATTGGCATCACATATTTGCAATGAAAAAGGAAGTATGTGCCAAGGTAAGACAAATAAGCTGACTGTTCTGTACCTGTACAGGGTTGCTGCATTTCCTTGAGAATCAGGGTTCTTGTACTCCGGATCAAATAATCGCTCTATCTTCTTACAGAAAAGTTTGCTGTCAGTGAAAAGCAAAGACAAATTATAAAAACGAGCTACCTGCTAAACTGCTTATAATCAAAATTTTGATTTGCTGGAACAAATCAAACTCTCTCTGCAACAAGCTGTAGCAAGAATTTTTTTAAAAAAGTATCAGACTTCATAACCATTCTGGCCTATAACATGGTTTGCTCTTCCAGTTACTCAGTTCTTAATCCCCATTACTAGATGAACTCAATGATGTAGGTCACACTGCCTTGCTGAACCAAGAGCGATGCAGGTGAGTCAAGAGAGATGGTGGGCAGTGGCTGGACTCCAAAGAGCTACTTTGGGTCTGCTCCCAAAGCTTGGGGAAATAGAACTAGGGAAGAAAAATGCCTAATAGATTGGAGGGGGGGGAAGCCAGGTCTTATCACAAGCTGAGTTCAAAAGTCCCCTCAGTGTCAAAAGTAGTTTATTAGAGGCTGCTGTTTGTGAAACTCAAGCCACTTGGTCATGCAGAAACAGTCTTAACAATATTTTAAACTTTGTCAAGTTTTCATATTTTAAATCTATAATGAGGGGGAAAAGTAAAATCCGCCTACCCTATGCCCAGCCAGCAAGAAAAACAAAACACCCCACTGTCATTTTGCCTACTAGGAAAACAAGCTATTAATTGTTGTTGCAAAATAAGCAAACATGCCAAATTATAATTCAGTATATATGGGTTCTCAGAAAATAGAGGGAATAGACATCTTAATACATGAACAGATTATGCATCGTGGCATCACCAAGGCCTGGACCTATCTGGCTGTTTTCCTCCTGGCACAGATTTTTGTGACCCTGTTGCTGTCCAAACCTGATGGATTTTAGGATCTTAACCATCGTTTATCACATACTGCAAGATCATTCAAAATCCACATTTGTACCACCAATTAGTCATTACTAATTGATTGGTCTTTGCTCTGATCTGGGTGATGCCATGGAAAAGTAAAAGGATAGACAAGGGTTGTTCTATTAAGCGATTATGGGGTTTTTAAAAGTACCTCTTAAATTTATCTCTCTTGTCCTTCACCTCTTCCAGTTCACTGTGTGTGAAAAGATCTGCTATGCGAGTTAAGAGATTAGCGTTGATGCAGTTCATATTGCATGGCGTGGCTACAATAGCGCTCATATTCTTGTGGCAATACTTAATACATTTTTCCACCTGGGAAAACAGATAAACAGGCACGTGATCCACTTATTAGTCATAAATATCTTACGCTACTATTAGAACGTCATTTTCTAAGAAGGGCTTCAGCTTGTTCTAAAGTTTGTAACACAATGGTTGAGAAAGTAAGAGAGAAATCCTACGGCCCCCTAAACAGTGTCCGGGGTGCCACAGGATTGATTGCATTTATATCCCACCTTTTTTCCTCCAAGGAACTCAAGGTGGCGCACATAATTCTCCTCCTCTCCATTTCTGTCCTCACAACAACCACGCTGTGAGGTAAATTGGGCTGAGAGTCTGCGACTGGCCCAAAGTCACCCAGTGAGCTTCCATGGCCGAGTGGGGACTAGAACCCGGATCTCCCGACTCCCACTCCAACACTCTAGCCTCTACACCACATTGGCTATGCTTTGGGTTTCCTCCTCCACTCCAGTAGGTAGCTTGATATGGTGTAGTTCGGTTATGACATCGTTGTGAATGTGGCATCGGTACCTACTCCACCAGTAGTTGTCTTCCATGGACATGAGAACATCACCATCATTACCTCAGTACGTGGACCAGGAGTGCTTGACAAGCCAGGAAAGCTCTCCTTGGAGGACAGGACACTGTAACTGACTGCCAGGATTGCATGAACCAGCTCACCCTTTTTGCTGCATTTGGGCGCGTAGTAAACAACATTGGAAAAGAAGGAGATTTTGTGGGAGGCGGTGATGCTGATGGACGCAGGGCCACGTTTGTAGATGTAATGTTTCCAGGGGTGAGACTGACACAACCTGAGAACTTGCTCACACAAGCTTAAGTCTCGTTGCTATGATAGAGGCCATTTTGGCCTTTGTGTGGCCCATAAGACTCCGTGCTGGCAATGTTGTCATTCATCACCACTATCACAGGCATTGTGCCCAAAGCCCTAAGAGCAGTCAATGAGGATTTGTTGAGACAATGGGATGAGCTGCCCGGCCTTGAGGAAGAATCCCCCCTTCCAAGGTTCTCATGCAGCAAGAACCCCACACAGCCTGGTCCTTCTTTCTCTCTCTCTCCTTCTCTCTACAGTGAAAAGACCTAAAACTGGGTGGGGTGAACATGCAGAACACTCAAATCCCAACAAAAAAGGGAGAACTGGGTTTTGGAATGAGGATATGTTCCCCCTGAGCAATACGATGTGTCAAAGTTGGTAGAAGCAGTCCTCATGCAATTATGTTTTATGGCCCTGTTCAGAAGACACCTTAAACCACAGCTTTAACTATGGTGCTTAAGCCAAAAAGACTTAAGGACTGTGGTTAAAGCCGTGCTTTTAGGTGTCTTCTGAACAGGGCCTATGTAAGCTATCTGGAGATCCCTTCCAGATCAAAAAGTCTGTGAAAAGGGCAGTAAAGGGGCTAGAGCATCTCCCCTATGAGGGAAGGTTACAACAGCTGGGATTGTTTAGCTTGGAAAAAAGGAGGCTAAGGGGAGACATGATAGAGTTGTACAAAATTATGCATGGTGTGGAGAATGTGGATAGGGAGACATTTTTCTCCCCCTCTCAAAATACTAGAACCCAGGGTCATCCCATGAAGCTGATTGGTGGAAGATTCAGGACAAATAATAGGAAAGACTTCTTCACACAGAGCATAGCTAAAGTATGGAATTCATTACCCCAAGATGTAGTAATAGACCCCAATTTGGATGGCTTTAAAAGGGGATTGGATAAATTCCTGGAGGAGAAGGCTATCAATGGCTACTAGCCCCGAGGGTTATGTGCTACCTCCAGTATCTGAAGCAGTAAGCCTGTATGTACCAGTTACTGGGGAACATGGGTGCGAGGATGCTTTTGCACCATGTTCTGCTTTATGGGTCCCTGGTTGGCCACTGTGTGAACAGAGTGCTGGACTAGATGGACCATTTGTCTGATTCAGCATGGCACTTCTTATGTTCTTATGATAGAAAATTAAATGAATAAGTCAACTTTCAGCCAGGGCAAGGAGATTCCATTTCTATGATGACCATTGCCTCTGAAATTAACATTATAGCCAATACCCCAGAGGTAAAATATATGGAATCAACTTAATGGGACATCAGATTATGTGGATCAGCTTTATGGACTGTGTGTTCTCATCTCGGCGGAATATGGAGCTCCAATGGCTCCGAACCTGCATTCCCTGATATACTTACTAAAGAATCCATCTTCAGGAACTCGGAGGAAATGAGAATTGAAATGACATTGTTTGGTTCTAAAAAGAGAAGCGAGAGAACAAGGTGAAAAGGGTTATTACATTAACTTTTAAGTATCTCACATTATTTGTAAAAAGAAACACTACAAGAGATTCTTTGCATCACAAAATCCGCATTCCATAAAGAAGGAATGGGAGAACGTTTGGGAACTTGATTTGGTCCCTTCTATAGAGGGGGAGAAATCTAACGATTTAGGGTTGTCTGCTAAAGCTAGTTAAAATCACCTTTTGAGAGCAAAGCTAGCTTTATCAGATTAATAAGATGGAGAATGCTAACACGGTACCGAAAGCTAAAATGAAAAATTAAACGTTCGAATTCACATGTTCCAAACACTTCCCACAAAAGTATGGAATCTGAGTTTGAACTTCTCCATTTGGAGGGAAGTTCTCTCTTTTGAAAGGGAAATTGTGTTTCGAAAGAAAAAGAGGTGTAAATACTCTAAATATAATAAATAAATCTGAGATTCTCAAAAAAATTTGAGGCTTCACCTCTACTACGTGTCCCTTTTATTCTAAAAAATAAATAAATCACATATTCCCTCTTCATAAATGATTGAGAGACCTGGGTTAAAACAAACAAGTTTGTCACTGCCACATCTAGTATGGCCGACAGATTCCAAAATCCAAAATACGAAATCCAACTCAGAACTAGCTGTTAACTATTTGAAACAAGATTCTCTAAAGGAGATTCTTGATTAAGAAATATGTAGAGTATGTGCAATTGACTCGGTATGTCTGAGCCAGAGCTATTTGTTAATCCCACTGATTTCAATGGGAAAAGAATTGGGCATGCATTTAACTCTTCCATTGATTTTTCCTGACTCACATCCAAGGTGATGGTACTTAAAAATATTGTTTTCCTTCAAAACATAAACCTATTCGGGTACTCAAACCTAAAAGCTTTCAAAATCCTATCAATTTTCTCAGTCCTATCTGAGTTTGAAATAGCCAGTCTTTCCAGATTTAAAGACAATGACAAACAAGTATGACATATTGGCTCAATTCGGACAACACAATAAACAACTGGTGTGGGGGAAACAATCATCAGTTGTTTTGACTATCGTGTCATCCGAATGCTGCCATAGTCAACTCAGCGCTGATCCTAATCCACACCACGGTTGATTATTTATTACCATGTTGTGTGGGGAGTGCCCCCTGGTTGAACAACTGTAAAGTTGATTATTACCCCACCATTGATTATCGTGTCATCCGAATTCAGCCATTCTCTCCTCTAAATAAGCCCATTTCTAGACTTTTATTCTGCATTGTAAGTCCTACATTTTGCCAATTCTCTCTGAATTTTCCAGTTTGAAGGCTAAAGCTGTATGTAGGAACTTCCATCTTTTTCATAATGGATGGGTGCAGGCATAAAGCTCCCCATTAGACGATTAGGAGCATGCTATGAGCTTACATGTTCTTTCCAGTCTTCCTTCTTTTTTTTCTGTCAAACACACACCCAGTCATTTCCCTTTTCCGAGTTAACCAAGGTTAGGAGCAAATCTGCTTCTAATTACACTTGGAAACCATGGTTAGCTATAAACCACAGTTATCTCTGTGGAGGAATTCATGCATCAGAGGGAAGGAGATGAAGTAGGAGCCTACCAAGTGCTCCCAATCGGCTAGGCATGGTTAAAAGATCAGGCAGTGCTACACTGCACTGACACACATTCACTATGTCAATGACTAGTGAATGTGTGTCACTGACCATTTCAGCCAGCTTCAGTTTCTCCAGCTATCACAGACTGGGCTTTTATCGTCTAAAACTAAATCGGGCAGGGAAATTACCTTCCAAACCAACTTTGCACATAGATTTTTGTTTTTAGCCTGAAGTAGAATGCAGGCTTTTGGGGAAACGAACCTGGGGCAAAAAGGAATAGATTTTCTTTTACCTAAGGTAGGTATTTCATGCACCTCATACTCCTTAGTGTTCCTTTTAACATATCTTATCAACCAGTTAAAGATGTGAACGTCACAGTGAACTGAAATGTCCACCTCTTCCCAGCGTTGGGCATCCACTGATAGATATTCAGCAAAGTACTTCATTTCAGAAACCAATAGATCTCGTGGACAAACAAAATCTTCCTTCAGATTTTTTGCTTCATCACACACATGGATCACCATATTTGGCCTTTATTTGAGAAGAAAAAAAATCAGAGGGAGGAACATTATTACAGCTTATCAACAGGAATATTAGACTGACTTGTGAAGATATTATCCCTCAGTTTTAAGCTCGGTGCAATTTTTATGAATATGAAAAAATATATACGTTCAACACACACACACACACACATGCATAGTTTACAGTATACTTCCATGAGACACTCACATGAATTTTAAAGCTGTAACTAAGATTTGGGTGTGTAAATATGGTTAAGAAAATCAAAATGTGAAAAAAGCAAGCTGAATATTGGGGTCACGTTTAACCTAGTAGATGATGGGGCTCGGTGATCTGCAAAATCCTCCAAGACTCCGCTTATCCATAAACCCAATAGAGGAAGAAAGCTTTCAACAGCCCACTAACCCAAGCTTTTTTACTCTCTTTCCATTGCAAGATGGGAGTATTGATCAAGAGATTCTGCAGAAACACAGAAAACTGCAGAATGTGGCACTAGGTGCAGAATTTAGCTTCCAGGGAAAGTTAGCGTCAAACTTGATGTGCGCAATTATTTCCCAACTGTTTTGTTTTTAATTAAAAGCAACTGAGCAGAGCTGCAGATCTGAAAAGAGGAGGGGGACAGCTGGCTCCCAGATGAGCCATAATTCCTAGCTTTTATATATATAAAGCATGTCTCTATCCCATGTGGCACCATACAGGGCAAAATGAGCAGGAAATATTCTGCCCAATCATTTTGTGAACAACTAGCCTGCTCACATCTTTCAATGTTTTAGCCAATGAATGAATCCAAAGACAATATTTGATACACCCATTGTCTGGAGAGGAAACTTATCAATTCATTATATTATTATTATTATTATTATTGTTCTCCCCTTCGGAAATGTGATTATTGCCCCATAGAAAACAATTCAGAAATTCACAATTTTAGTGTAGCTGTGATTGAGCACTAGCATATTTACCCCAAAACAAAAAGTAGCACCAGAGATGGGAGTCATGAATTCAGGTCTTATTTCATACCTAAACAATGTGGCTTTCCCCGAGTTTATAAATATTAAAAAATAGTTATCCTGCTAATGCCAGAGCAGATGAAGTCCATTATTATACCCATATTGCAAGGGGCAAGGCTGTGGCTGAGAGTGTGTGGGTTATACCAGCCCTTCAATGTAGTCCCAGTGGGAACTGGGACTTAGAGTAGTGTATGGCAACCCTGCAGTGTAGTCCAGTGTTATCACTCAGTCTCCCGGCATGGTAGATTTTTTTTTACATCAGAAATGCAATTAAGGGCTAGAGTGGTTGAAAGGAGCCAGTCAAAGAACTGAGGGTTTCAACAGCAGGTGGAAAGATCTGATCTACCTATTGAAAAACAATGCAAGCATGAACTTGATATACACATTTCTCAGAGGCCAGATCCCTAGCTTCTCTGGCACTAATTACGTATATGCATATCCTGGAAAAATTCCTGTAAGGGGCTGCTTAACCCTTTTCAGCTGTTTTCTTGCTCAAAACCCCCTTGCCCAGAAGCTTCTCTGCTCACTCTGGGTGGATCCTGCCTAAAAGGCATGCTTCTGAGCAAACAACCAGAGGGAAGGAGTAAAGCTGCCCCTCGACTATCAGTCCTCCACTCAAACTCACAGCTTCCTGCACTCACTTTTAATTAAAATCGAACCATTGGGAGACTGTTCCACATATCTGCTGTATCACATCTAGTTTGACCCTAAGTTTTTATTCATTAGTAATTTTTAAAATACATTTGTAACCCTTATGGGATGAAAATACTGATTTATTTCTTTTTGTTTTAACATTTATTGTAAACCACCTTGAGGCTGTAAAGTGATACATCAGGCTATAAAGCTTATAATTATTATTATTTTTTTAAAAAAAGTGTGTAGTGATGCCTGATGAGATCTCTAAAACTAGAGGGGCGGGCTAAGTAAGACTTCCTGCACTTGGAGAAGGGGCTTGGTGTTCTACACAGCTCCATGGCCTTCCCAGGCCTAGCAAAACCAGAATAAATAATACTTAATGTGAATTTAAGCAAATGTGCTATGCATATGAGAGAATTTGCACAGCAGGGCTTAGTGCAGAGCACACAGAGCCCTGCTACACACGTGTAAACATGCTACATATCAAACAATTAGATACTTCTTTTAGGTATTATTTCATCTGAATTTCATCGTGTTGTGAACTTCTTTCAACTATGTTCATACTGAACTGCTCTCAGTTAATGATCAAAGAGGAACTTTGAATAAAACCACACCTGCATTAAGACGAATGAAGCTGGATGTGTATTCTGGGGTTTTGTTTCCTCCAACGTTGGGTGTATTTATTACATCTACTAATCCTCCAAGCTCACGGGGATGTATATTGTCCTCCTCCTGCTCCTAATTTATCCTCACCACAACCCTGTGAGGTAGGTTCAGATGAGAGATGGTGGCCTTGGGCCAGTCACTCTGTGAACTTTATGGGCGAGGGGAGATCGAATCTGTGCCTCCCCATTCCTAGTCCAACACTCTAACATTAACAGCTACACCACTCCGGCTCTGTAAAAAACTCTAGTGAAGACACAGCACAAAAGTTTGTGGTCTACCTCTTGGGGTTACAGTCAAGGTAAAACTACCTGTTTCATAAATCCTAGTACATGGTCTCATACACATTATGGTCCACACATGCAGTGGGGTTGAGGGAGAGCGGAGAAGGGAGCATTTAGACATAGACATCAAGATGTTCATGCAAAGATTCCCTTTCTATTTAAGTGAAAGGGGAAAGCCTGTCTGTGTGTGCATGCAATGGAACCCTCACACTTGGCAGAATTCACTTGATCAGGCTGCCTTATAAGAGCTGTTGGCCTTCTGCAAGCTCAGCAACAATGGTTTTCAGGCAAGGAACGCATTCTGCATTAGAACCTGACTGCCACAGACCCCCTGAACACTGCAGAAGATTCTTAGTGGGCAAACTTAGCATGTGGAGGAAGGGGGGAGAGGAGGTGGGCCTGCTGGCAGCCTCACCGTCTCTCCAGGCAAACTGTCCATAATGTAAGTGGAGACTGGTAGGCCAGCTGTCTTTCAAGAAGCATAGTCAGCTGAACCTCAAAGAGAACATCAGTGCCGTCATTTTCAGGGTTTACTATGGAAATTACAGCAGGACAGAAATAGAAGAGTTGACAACACTGACCACGGCTTTTCACAAAATTTGCAAAAAGCTTGGAAACAGGTACACTAGACGGGGAAGGGAAGGGAAGAGAGGAGATATTTGCATGAGTATTCCCGATGTTGTAGTTTATACACTTTCCTACACTGATACAGGTGTTATTATCCATGTCAAACAAAGCAAAGGGTTGCCCTTAATTAATGGGAAAAAGGGATACAGTATTATTGCCTCCCCACCGAACTTCCAGAGGCCGAAGTCACCCAGAGGAGCCCGGCTCCAGCCTGTCAGGACTAAACGGTTCTCTCTCTGCATCTATCTCCAGGCTGCAGTAGCAGTCATTTCAACTGAATGATTAGACAGCAGAGGTAAAAGGAAAACTTGAAAGACTTGAGTATCTCCAGAAATGGAATCAATTATACTTCTAGGGCAGGAGCTGCAGGCTTTAACGCCTGGGATTATTCTAGCCCTGAACATGCCCTGTGAAAGGGTTATTGCCTTAATTACCCTGTGTGCCTAATTTAAAAAGGGTTGTTGTTGTTGTGGTTTTTATAAAAGAAGGCCAACACTACACAGAACCCCCCAACAGTAGAAATCCCACAAAATACAATGACATAAGCCAAGTGTAAAGGTACAAAAACAAACAGGTCTCACAGACTCAGGTTTATCTAGCTTTCCTGAAAGGAAACAGCCATCCTCCTACCCTTGCGTTTCATCAGCATTTTCTCCACCTTTATGTGCAGGGCATTTCTCACTTTCTGAAGAGCAATTCCTTGAGGAAGCTACACTTGGCCTTCCTTAAATACAAGCGGGGAGAAAAAGCATTAGGTCATCATGTTGAGATGGTCTTCTCATACATGTCTTGGTAAGTGGTGGCCCCATGCCCAGAGGCAAGGGCGATAGAAGTGGCAAGGAGGCTGTCCAGTTCACTACTAGATGGTCACTTCTCATATTCCTTCAGCTGAAGGCCTGTTTTAAAGATCAGTCCAGTCCAGGTGGAAACATGGAGACAGTGAGGGGCTAAATCCTTTCAGTCACAGAGGGCTTATCCACATAAATATGGTTTTAAATTTTGTATATTGTCTTTTTAATGCTCAATCTTTTTAATTTTTGTAAACCGCCCAGACAGCTTTGGCTATGGGGCGGTATATAAGTGTAATAAATAATAATAATAATAATAATAATAATAATAATAATAATAATAATAATAATAAGGAAGGTGCAAAATCACAGCTAAGTGTAAAACTGTCTCACTTGCTATGTGCTGCATATCCTTGATTGCGCTATTTCCTCTATGGGAGGGTGAGAAACGGCCTCTGCATTTCATAACGCTCACACACACACACACACACACAGCCCGATGTCCAGCCAAAGGGAAACATGTCAACTAAAATGCAGCGCAACCTGATAGCTACCTCCACTTCCCTACCACACACAGCACTACTTCCTGCACTGCCAATACCAAAGGTAGAGGATATAAGTTCCTGGGCTGTGGACATTTTCTTAACACATTAACTGGGGTAGTGCCAATTTGTGCTTCCTCTCCCATTAGGAACAGACTTTCAGTTCCAAAAAAGGGATGCCAGATTTCTGACAGGACTGAGTAGAGACAAAATCCAAGAACTGTAGATTCTAAACAAGATAAACAAAACAAATCAACCCAAGAACGCCAGAGGCAGTTCTTCATCTACATTAGGCATTAGCATCCTAACTAGATGCCCACAGCTAAGCTTTCGGCCTGGAAATTCTAATGCGCACAGCCGTCCTTTGCCCAGCTACTTTATCTACTGACTGTGGGAGATTATTACTTTCTCCTCCCCCAGCGCACACACTCCCCGATGCATGCTCCCAATGTCGCCCAAAACCTTTTCTCCTACATGCTGTGCCATGCATATCTCACAAGCACCCCACCCTTGTGTCTCTTTCACTTACAGCTCTGCCTTCTCTCACCAGCCATTTCTCTCACTTGTGCTATTGCCCATCTCTGGCTCTTCCTTACCTTCTCCTAAGCTGATGCAAGTATCGTTCATGGCAAGGATTCACTACCAGCGGTACAGTACCATATAAAACAACCAATACTTTGTACATGGCCTCGGTTGGTCAGAAGCAGTGCCTTGCACAGTGCTTAACTTCTAACCAGCTACGGGCCAGATCTACACCACGCAGGATATAGCACTATAAGAGCAGTGTATAAAAGGCAGGAGCCACACTACTGCTTTATAGCAGTACTGAAGTGCACTGAAAACTGTTGGGGCCATAAGACACATACCATATACTGCTTTCATAGTGCTATATCCTGCTTGGTGTGGCTCCTGCCTTTTATATATCACTTTCATACTGCTTCCATAGTGCTATATCCTACTTGGTGTAGATTTGGCCATGGTCTCAGGCAGAGGTCTTTCCCAGCCTTGCTTGAGATCCTTTTACTACAGGATGAACCTGAAATCTTCTCCATGCAAAGCATGTGCTTTAACACTGAGCTCTGTCCTCCAGTATTGGTTCAGTTACTGGTTTCTGTGGCACTTTAGACACTTGGCAGATTTATCTGGTGGTTATATTATTCAGGGAAGCCTTCCTCAAACTGGTGGCCTCCAGATATGCTGGGACTATAACTCCCACACTCCCCAGGCAAGTCATTTGCCATCCTAGCTAGGGACAGAGTTGTAGTCCAACACATCTGGAGGCTGATATAGGCTATAGCTGGAGCTTTTGTAGGCAGGTTTCATAAATTGAAAAAAGCTGAGCCTACAATTAGCCATTGTTAATGCGCTACAGGGCTCTTTGATCTATTTCAATACTATTTTTTTAAAGCAACCACATAAACTAGACCCTGAAAATGAATGGACAGCTATTGAAAAAGCGATCTAAATTTGCAGACCAATAAAAAATATGGCATATGTGATGCTATGAATGCAGCAGAACAACTGTCTGAAAACCTACCATTTACAGAAATTGCATCTTTTTCACTAGGAGGTTCTTGTAACTCTTTCTGGGCATCAAGAAGCGATGATTTGATGTAACTAGCTAGCGTTTCCACAGGGCTCCCGCCGCTGGCCATTAGTGAATTGTACTGGTTATCGACTGGAGAACTTCCACTGCTTTTCAGTTCATCAAACCTTTTTGCACACTGTCAAAAGATATCAGATGAGGAATTGTCAGTTATAGTTCTTTCTGGAAGAAATGACAGGTTTGCTCAGGATGCTGATGTTGGTTTCTGGAAATCCCAAAAATGACTTATAACCTTATACAGGGCTGGTGACCAAGCACTTGAAACTGGCTCCCAGGTAATGCAGGTGGTCAGGAATTTGAAAGGTTTTTCCATTTTTGCCTGAAAGGATATTCTGTTTTCTTGAAGCAGGAATCCCAATCCAAAATATTTGTTTTAGCATATCTGCCTGCAGCTAAGGTGATGTAGAGGAGGTGTCTTCTCTCAGCAGACCAGTTGCCCTTCTAGTCCAGTGATGTCTCCTCTGACTCTCAGTGACTCTCCAAGAGCTGAGGCAGAGGTTTCTCCCAGTCCTGCAGCCACCGCTTCTTTTAACATGAGATAATGAAGCTGAACCATCTACATGCAAAGCACATGTTCTACCCCTGAGCTAAGGCTCCACTATTATCCCACGGTGAGAATTTAAAATGCTACATTCAGGCAACAAACATAAGCAGTTCGTACGTAAGAGGCCTTAAACTGAAGCTGACTATATCCTAGATATACTAAGTCAGAACAATGCTTAATTAGTGGTCTACTGTCCCCTACAACTACTTGAGAGCATGTCAAAGAGTACATAGAGGAAAATAATCCTTCCATGCCACTCCTCCTTCCCAGCACTCTAACACAGAGGGTGGACAGGAGACAGATCTCCAGACGTTTTGGATACCAACTCCCATAATTCCTTGCCAGTATGACCAATGGTCAGGAATGCTGGGAGTTGGAATCCCAAACATCTGGAGATCTATTCTCTGCTTATCCCTGCCATAACACACAGAGATGCCACATCTCCAATAAGATGTTAGCACTGGGGCAGAGAATCTCCTTGTTTCAATGTTTCTATGAGGCATACATGCCTCTCTTCTTTCTTCTCTCATGTGTCCTAAGAGGCAGCTGGGAAGGAAAAGGCAGCAGCTATAGAAGCCCTAAGGCCTGGATCGGTGGTGGTGCAGCTGGATAAACTGGGACCTCATGTGCCTAAGCAGTATTAGTACCATAGTCTCAATTCACAGGCTGAGCGGTGGCTTGGGTACACACCTTCAGTGAGAGTATAGCTAGGGCAGCAAAACTAATCTGACCAAAACTTTCCTCCAGTATTGCTAGTCAGAACTTGGGCCATACATCTAGAGCAACATGACTTTCCAACACTCCATAAACAAACAGTCTAAAAGGGGGCAGGGCAACCAAGTGATGTCACAGTGGATGATGGCTCTGCCTCTTTCCAAGCTTTACCATTGGGAGTCATGACAGAAGCTGAGAAGGTGTGGAGGTCTGTACTGCAGAGGTGTCAATACAAGTTAACAACAACAACAGCACTTATAAAGTGCCTAAATCACACACAAAGCTTAAAATCAACTTTGTTTTTAAGTTTCATTCTTCAGCAATAGAAGATATTGTCCCCACCACACATCAAAGCATACACAGACATACATAAACAATTATTTAATAAAGCATGATACTTAGTGCTAAATTCACTGGTACCTGGTCTAAATTCTTAAATCCGTATATATTTGTTTTTCCTTTCTGGGTCTAGGGTGACCATATGAAAAGGAGGACAGGGCTCCTGTATCTTTAACAGTTGCATAGAGAAGGGAATTTCAGCAGGGGTCATTTGTATGCATGCAGCACCTGGTGAAATTCCCTCTTCATCACAACAGTTAAAGCTGCAGGAGCTATACTAGAGTGACCAGATACAAAAGAGGGCAGGGCTCCTGCAGCTTTAACTGTTGTGATGAAGAGGGAATTTCACCAGGTGCTGCATGCATACAAATGACGCCTGCTGAAATTCCCTTTTCTCTACAACTGTTAAAGATACAGGAGCCCTGCCCTCCATTTCCATATGGTCATCCTACGGTTAACTTTTTGTAGTCATCTTTCCCTTTCTACTGTCTCTCACTGTCCATCTATTTTTCTACATCTGCCAGGTTTGAGTGATATGGGAGGGGAGCAGGATAATCAGGAAGAGCGGGTCCTGCTGCAGATTTGTCCACTTTGCATTATATTATTACATTAAAACATAATTCCTCATGTGAAATGTAAATTCTACACTAGGCAAAATATACGTTTGATTCTTCACATCATGTGCAACATAAAAGGAATGCGAGGTTCGAAAAGTCAGAAAGAATGTCATGTAGGAAGATGCTGGCTGCCTCTACACAAGAGGTTTAAAACTCTTTCAAGTATCATTAAAATTTTTACCTCTACATGAGCGGAGCGCAAATTGGGAGTTGAGGCGCGTTATCTATCCGATTATGCGCATTATCGAATGCGCGTTAAATAGCGAGTTTTTTTTTGCTCCAGCCGTTAAAGCGCATTTTGACTATGTGAACAAGCGATTCTCCACATTAACTACTTCTAAAGCGCATTTCAAACAACCGGTAAGGCCACCAGTTGTGTGCTCAATTACCTCCTGCGTACAGTCATTTACCATAAAGCGCTTCCGAGAAGATGCGCATAATCGGAGAACCAGGCGTCAAACCGAATTCTTGTAGAGGGGGTCGCTGTTAGATAGCAAGAGGATTTTCTGAGCAGTATCTGCTTTATGATTGTGCATAGGTGCTTGCTTTAACTTTGTGGCCTTGATCTCGTCTTTTATCTTTTTTTTATTGCTGGTGTTAATTACTGCATCATTTTATTACATAAACGTAACAAAAAGCCTTTGGGAACTGGATGTATGTTTGATGTCCTAACATAAATCAGAGACTCCTCTTCTCTTGTCTTAAACTGAAAGTGTCAGAAAAAATAAGTCTATGGCTCAGTTCGGACGACACATTAGGCAACGGAGGAGGGGGGGAACAATCGTCAGTTGTGTTGCTTATTGTGTCGTTTTGGAGGGCAACACACAACGCACACACAACTAACAGTACATTAATCAGGCACTTTAAACAACAGAGCGAAACAACAGGCTTGCACATTGTTTAGCCCAAAGCCCCGTTGTTTAAAGTGTTGTCCGAATTCTGCCCCCCTCTCTCCATGGACTATTCCGTTTCGGAATAGAGTTCTGCTGCCTAGAGCAGCCAAAAAACCCCAGCCGCTCTATGCAGCCGGAAGAACTCACGGTGCATGCTGGGACACGGCTGGAGGACACAGAGGAGAGGCTGCAACCAAAATGGCCGCCGCAAGTTCCTAGCAGCCAGGGTGTTTGCAGGTTGCGAGCAGCGCTGGCTGCAGCATGTCGTCTGTGAAGCTCCTCCTGCCTAACGCACGGTCAGTACGTTATTTACCCCTCCATCGCTTAATATGTTGTCCGAACTAAGCCTATACGTTGGTGTTGCAGTACAAGGGCACTGGGCAATTATAGTTCTACCTGAAAATTTATTTTCAAACAATCAATTTAAGGTAAAAAGATGAGATACTGAAGGTAATTAGTAGGGAACCTGCCCAAATCCCACCATTTAGTAGACATTTTTCTCCTCCTGAACTTGGGAAAAACAACACCATACCTCTTTGGATGAATAGCCTGGAACGAGCCTTGCCACGCTGTCCCAGTTGATGGGTTGAGGGACCCCAAATAAAGAGTAGAGGATCATATCCAAAACCATCTGATTATTGTCATATGGGAAGTTATTGTTTTCTGAATATCCACGGCTCATTTTTTTCGCACTAGAAAGGAAAACACATGAAAAGGGTAGCAATACACACATCACCTAAAAGAACTGTGGTTCACTCCCATCAACGCATATTGTTGCACACTTTCTGAGCAGAGAGAAGATCTAGGGGAAGCACTAGAGTTCAGCTTCTTTTACATGAGAGAAGGTTGGAAACTGTGTGTGTATTTGTAATATTTGCCTTACTGATGAATATACAGGGTAGTAGAGGCAAAGACACTCTTAAAAGCAGGTATTATAAACGTTAATCAGGTCCTCAAAGTGAGCAACTGTGCCTCAAGGATGCTTCAGCCAACTCACGATTCTCTTTCTCTTGTCTGATTCTCTCTAAATTCAAACTGATTTCTCTCTCTCTCTCTCTCTCTCTCTCACACACACACACACACACCTCTAGACTCAGAGCCTACACATACAAGTAAATTACCCATTAAGGACAACATCCACAGTCATTAAGAGACAATAACTTCCTTTTGTTACCTCTCTGCCTCCTGCCAAAGCCATAGATAGACCTATTCAAAATAAACATTGATGCCCAGAGCAACTGTGTTAACGGAAGTGCCTTAGACTCCCCTATGACCCACGGTTCTGAAAACTCCAAACACAGAGGAAAGCCCCATGATGTTGCTATTTCCCATGCCTGCCCACAACAGCCTCCCCCCTCCAATAGCTAGGCAGTTCTGACTGTAAACACAGCCCACAAACAGTGCTTTTGGGCACCTACCACATCAGCCTGGCAACATAAATTAGGCCTATATTAATTAAACCAACTAGAACATAGAAAAGCAGGATATAAAATATGTGATGTTGATACGACAGAAGGCAGTGAATCCAGCTTATCGAGAAGTTTAACTATGCTGGTGAAAGTAACTCAAAGAATAATAAGGTCAAGCATTGGCATTTAACGCAAGCTTCCAACAAAAAGAAAAAACAGAATCAGTTTCATTAATAACATTCTAAAAAACAGCACTGGCATGGTTTTCAACCATTCTTCCTTCGCAGAACCTTTTCTGACATTCAGATGTCTTTTTAAAACTCATCTCTTTACGCAAGCTTTCCCTGAAGTGTTACCCTGTCAGCTATGGTTCGTAGCACACAATAGCATGCGTGGTTTCATTGCTGATTGGTCGTATTGTGTGGTTTTTATTGCTATATTTATAGTTGTTTTTATGCCATTGCATTTTATGTTTACCGCTTTGATACTTTTGTGGAAAGCGGTATATAAATCTGAATAATAAATGTCAAATGGTCTGACAAGAAACCACTTCACAGCGGTCATGGAACCCATGGTCAATGCAGAAAAGTGTTCAGGACGTACACCCAGTTCATTTGGAACATTGTTCAGTGCTGCTAGGTATTTACCTTCAATCCATAAGAACTGAGTGTGCCCCAACAAACACCTATGGCTGGCATATGAGAAAAGTGATAAATCCTGATCAAGTCTTCCACGGAATTTGTAATTACTGACCTTCTCTTTGAGGAATTCTGATATGGAAATCCCTTGGGTTCATCAGAATCATAACAGTTTTAACAGCCACTGCCCTATTCACATAATAGATTTTTTCCCCTTAAAGCTGATTTGTACAGGTGTTAAGGCTTAACCTATACAAAACACAATGCCAGTCTCATCATACTTAAACTGGAAGGGGAGAAAATTGCTGCTCTGTAGGAAATTGCTATGCATTGCTATTTATAGTCTTACATTTCTTAAATAATGAATCACAACAGAAAGCAACCATGTGAGAATTCAGGAAGGGAGGAAGCTATGTGTGGGGTGGTTAATTCCAGTTCCAGGATACAACGAAGTCAACTGTACAGTTTGGATTTTATTTTACTTTACAGTAATAAAAACATTCAGTGTCAAACCGAATCACGGACTTCTACAGTTGGCAACTCTAGATTTCATTACATTCTGCCCAGCTAATTAAATGGAGGGATATAATCTTGGAGAAGTAAGAAGTTGACAATCTTTTGGCCTCTGCTCAACGTTTCTCTCCTATCCAGCTCGCGACATTTAAGAAAATCTGCAGCCTTTGTGAGTTGCAATATGGCTAGAGAAGCAATGCAAGCCTTGGGACTGAGGCAGGCAGGCAAGTGATTTCTTTCAGAGGATTTCTATAATTTTTCAGCTGGCAACAAAAGGCTGATCTTGCGAACCATAATTGACAACTGGCTGAACTTAAAAGGCTGATCGACTTGGAAATGCCCTTCTGCAACTCAAACTGTAGCATGTGCAACTGAAGCAGCAACATATTGCTTCCCTGTAAACCCTGGCCTCACCTTCCTCTGTGTTTCCATGGCAAATTTTAGATTGTAAATTCCTCAGAGCAGGGACCAATCTCTTGTACTATACACACTATATAAATAATAAAGTGAAATACAGTACTGCTGAGGTGCTTCATCCCAGTGCTTCAACTTGTATGCACTGGGCACACATATAAAGCTTACTTTCTCTCTCTCCCTAATTATTCTTTGAGAAGCAGGTTCAGAGAGCAATTCTGTGATCCCTGGGAGAGCGTCCCAGAGACCATAGGATTGCTTGTAAACTCCTTCCAAGGTCAGAGACAACACTCAGGTCTCACCTCTGACCCCTCGCAGGCAGCACAGAGAGAACTGCTCTGAGGTCAGAAAATTGACCTCGGAGATGGGGAAAAGGGGGTGTTCTGTGGGCGGGGAGGGGAGTTCGGAGAGGCCAAGATACACTGTTGTATGCCTCCTCTAGCCTCCTTCCCGCCTCCTCTGAAGTACCCTCACTAAAAAGCCTATCTAGCAAAAACGCAAAGAACAGATGATAGGGAGGCAAAGATCACCTATCTCCATTAGGCAGAGAGAGCTTCAGCTTGGCAGAACAGAGGAATCTGAGCCGCCTCAGAGGCTTCCAAGCAGTGAGGGAGCAATCAGTAGGATTGTGCCATCAGTCTCTCGTTTGGAGAAGTACAGGGCCAATTTGCTGCTGAATGATCAAATGATTGCGAACCAGTGTCTAGAGGCTGTTTTGGGGTGGATGGGAGTAAACAAGATGAAACATAATCCAGACAAGATGGAGGTACTGAGGGTTGGCAAACCAGCTACTCTGGATGAAGGTTTACAACAGTTTACAATGGAGTTGCACTCTCCCTAAAAGACCAAATGCGTAGTCTGGGAGTCCTCCTGGACTCTGCGCTAACTGGGGAAGCCCAAGTGACTGCAATGTCCAGGAGTGCACTTTACCAGCAAAGGCTGGTACACCAGATTCAGCCCAATCTGGAGAGGACAGCCCTTGCCTCAGTGAACCATACACTAGTGATGTCAAAACCAGACTATTGTAATGCACTGTACATGGAGCTGCCTTTGAAGACAGTTCAGAAACTGCATCTGGTACAGAATGTGGCCGCCCGAGTGTCAGTTGTGGCAAGGCAATGGGATTACATAATCCTTATACTGCCCCACCTGCACTGGTTACCAGTGTTTCATTTCAACCTGCCTGCATGTTAAGATCAGCAAGGGAGGGCCTTATCTGCCCACCTGTGAGAACAGTTAGGTGGTTGACTACATGTGAGATGGCCTTCTCTGCAGTGACCCCCACCTTGCTCCAAACATATTTTACTCTTGAAAGCATATTTTACTCTGGCCTTCTCCTGACAGGATTGCTCTTTTTATTGCTGTTGCTATTTTTTATTGCTGTTTTTTGTTGTCAGTTTTACTGTGTTCTTACTGCGTTTTTTATCATTCTTAATATCACACAGGTTTTATGTCTTTCATTGCTATACATTGCATTGGGAGGGCTGTTGCTTCGAAAGGCAGCCAAGAAATGTTTTAAATAAATAAACAGAATATTACTTCGCAGAACAAATGCTCTAACGATATTAGGATACTTACAAGCCACTCATTTTGGTTTTCAGTGGATTTCAATAATAAATGCTACTTAGTATTTATACAGGTCCTTATCCAAATGCTGAGAGCACTTTATGTGCATTATCACAGTAATCCTTGCAACAACCATGCACAGCAGGCATAACTATTCTTCTTCTCATATTACAGACAGGAGTGAGGCTGCATAAGGCCACCCAGTGAGTTTACAGGGGAACTGAGAACTGAACCATAGACTTTGTCATGGTCTTAATCATTAAGCTGCACCAACCCTTTCAGTGCAGCCCCAGGGTAGCAGGAGGGGAGGGAGTGGGGAAGAGACCAAAAGACAGTGGCCAGAATCTGAAGAAGCAAGCAAGAGGTCCTGCATAACCAGAGGAACTTTGAACTTCTGTATCTCAAACAGGAGTCATCCTTGAAATGATTTTCAATGAAGGGTTGTAATATGGCAGAATGGTCTCTTGGTCAAAGAAAAAAAATCCTACTGATATGTCTTGAGTTCACCTAAATTAGCTGACTGAGATCCAAAGAGCTAAATACTTTTCAGAGCTTTTTCCTGTATTACAATAGGAGGCAAAAATGAGTTCAAAAAAGCATGTTGCCAGCAGCATGTTTTTCATTTGTATGAGTTCTTTGTGTAGACAATACATTCTGCCAGATAATTGGGAAAGAACACATCTTGTTTGTGGTAAGAGGAGGAAATGTAAGCAGAGAGGCTAAAAAACACTAATTCCCTGCATCTGCAAAGCTAACTATGTTTAGAAAGCAACAACGAACTTATAGTAGACAAAACCAGACTTAAGATATTTGCCTGTGATCAAAATGTCTTGATTCCTGCATACTCCAGAAAACAGTCAGGGCTAGGCAAAGACCTTTTTTGGCTCAATCAGCAAAAAGGCAACTGCCCTCCACGTTTACTTACCTGCTGCAGCCTTCTTTTTTCCAGCTGGGGAGAGATAATAAAGCAATCTGCAGAAAGTCTTCACAGATACCTGAGAAGACGACTTTACATGATATTCTCCCTTCCTGGGAATCCTGCAAGAAATTAGAGGATCCCAAGCCAAAGCAAGTGGCCAGGTAGTGAACTGGGGGAAGGGCAGCATTTGTGCTCTCATAGCACCCACAGCCCAGGAAAGAATAAAATGGCAGTGTAGCTTCTATTTTTTGCGTGATTATTGAACCCCACCCATCTCTATTTAACCTCATAGATTATTCTAATGAAAGGGGCAGGCCTAAGTCTCCAGCTGAGGGAATAGATGATGTGTTATTTCCTAACTTAAAAGGCAAGACCAAGTATTTATTTATTCTTATTTTGTTTGTTTGTTTAATACATTTTAATGTGCCCAAGAACTAATGTTCTCTGGGTGGATTACAAACAATTAAAAACTAAGATGCCAGAGAATACTTAAAATTATAAAGTACAATACATTTTTTAAAAAATAATAATAATATACAATATAATGCAATACAATAAAAAACACAGGAATCAATAAAACAGCCATAAGAATCTAGGACTAAGACTCTAAAAATCAGCCTAGAAGAAAAGGAAGGTCTTTGCCTGGTGTCAAAAAATATCACCATGTAGGCTTCAGCCAAACTTCTTTTGGGAATTAATTGAACAAGTAGGATGCCACAACTGAGAAGACCCTCTGTCTTGTAGTCACCTGTCTAGCTTCCTTTGGCGGGGGCACACAGGTATAGCCAGAGAATGGTCTCCATGAGGCTGAATATTCTCTAGCAGGTAACAAATAGCAAGCAGGTCTTTAGCAGGAAAAAAGGTATCTTGAATGCATTTACAGTGTTTGGTTTCCATTTTAGCAATTAATTAAAATGTTTATGCTAACGTAATCAGAAAATGAAGCAAGAAAAACATTTTCTTGTTTTTTCTCAAACCAAACCAATGTTCTTATGAATCTAGCAAGTGGCTTTCATGCATCCTGTCATTTTATCGATTCACAGTCCAGACCTGAGGTGGCAGGAGTTACTATATGGAACCTAATGTCCTAGATGAAGCCTCATGTCAGCCATTACTCCATAAAACCCATCCCTCTTTCTTTAAAGTCTCCAGACAATCAGCTTAACCTTCCCCAACCTGTTGTTCTCCAGATGTGTTGGACTAAAGCTCCCTGCATGGCTAGCTGGGGGATGCTGGAAGTTGTCATCCAATGCATCCAGAGGGCATCTGGTTGGGGAAGGCTGATCCAGATAAACAACACAGAAAGAACATTTGCTACATCTACTATCATCCAAAATATATACTTAGACTGACTTTGGCAGTCTACAGTCTCAAGACCTGTGAGGATTTATCCCTGGAGTATCTGGACCAGAGATCCCATGAACAGAGCTTGCGACCCATTCTTTTTACAAAGGAAAGACAAATGTCCCAAGTTACTTAGCTTGCTTTGTAAAAAGGTGATTATTCAATCAAACTTTAATTTCCTTTGGCATTAATCAGGTATATAATCATCTCAGATGCTTTAGAGTGAATTAAAGGAATTACAGAGCCCACAGCCTTTGGAGTAAATGGAATGCAAGTACCTTTTAGTTTGCCCCACCCCCGCCCCAATCTGATGCCTGAGAGATACACTTTTACACTGCTTCATGGTGGAACCAGCTATGGATAAGGTATTTTATTCTGTGGCTTCCTTAAGCATCTTATCATCCCTTGGCTTCCTTACTAGACAGTGTTTACCATAATTTGAACAAGCCTCCACAGATAGCTATTACAAATACATCACAGTAAGTTATCACTGTCTGAATACAAAGCAAGTCCAATACCTCAGCAACTCTTAAGTATCTCAGCCATGTGAAAATGACAGGTGCTCTAACGCACAATGATGGTTCCAGACAGGCATGAAGCTTTTGTCTAGTAGAAGTCTGCTCTATACAACACAGCCTAGACTTTGCTCTCCATAAAGGGTGATATGAATAAGTAGGAGGAAAAGAACAAAACAAAAAACCCAAACAGATACAGGTTTGTCCACTCAAGCTTGCCTTTATAGCCATTTTCAAATAATGGCCATTGATATCCGTGAGAAAAATCTTACTTTAGAAATGCAATAAATAAATAAATAAATACCCGTCTCAGCATGCCTTGTAGTTACTGAACACATAATACAGAGCAAGAACAACAGTCTTGTGGCACCTTAGGCCAACATATGTATTATGGCACAAGCGTTTCTCGACTCCAGTCCATTCCATCAGCTGGATGAAGTGTTGTCCTGAGGTATAAATATATACACGTGGTTGAGGAGGAGGATTTCATTTCCCTCCAACTCACTGCTTAAATTGTGATTATGTCTGAATCCAACCCATTGATTTTAACTTGTGTGACATTAAATAAAGGAACACTGTTTTAACAGCTGTGAATACTGAACTTCTCAATCAACTTTATAAATGGCAAAGGAAATTAAGTTGTATGGATACGTCCTTTAGGATTATGAAAAGGAAAAAAATAATTTCAAAGAGAAAAGCCTTTTAATTGCTGCATCTTTCGACCTGCCACACGCTCTCTCAACCCTTACCCATCATGGTTTATTCAAGCTACTGCAGGAGGCTGACCAGATGGATCAGGGGAGTGGTGAACACATATTGGCTGAATTCGGATGACACAATAAGCAACTGGGAGGAGGGAACAATCGTCAGTTGTATTGACTATCGTGTCGTCCAAATGCTGCCATAGTCAACTCAGCGCGGATTATAATCCACACCACAGTTGATCATTTATTACCATGTTGTGTGGGGAGTACGCCCTAGATGAACAACTGTAAAGTTGATTATTACCCCACCATTGACTATCGTGTTGTCCGAATTCAGCCATTGTGTGATGGGGTGCTCCGTTCTGCCTTGAAGGAAGCAGTAGTGTGGCCACTCCTGTAAAAACCCTCCCTTGATCCAGAGATCTATGCAAACTATTGTAAAGTCACAAATGCCCCCATTCTTGAGAAAGGTGCTCTATAGAGTTGTGGTGTTTATGGATTCAGGCCCGATTTTGGAAAAAAAAATCTGTCTCTTTGGCCCAACACAAGGTACAGGTCCTCACAAACTGAAACTGAACAGTATGGGGGTGCTCCTGGATCCATCTTTGTCAGTGGAGGCCCAGGTAGCCTCAGTGGCCCAGAGCGCCCATGACCAACCTTGGTTAATACACCAGCTACACTCATTCCTGCACAGGGACAGCCTAGCCACGATGATCCACGCACTGGTAACCTCACAATTAGACTATTGCAATATGTTCTTTGTGGGGTTATCTTTGTGTGTGGTTCAGAAGCTGAAGCTAGTGAAGAATGCAGCAGCCAGAGTGCTCACTGGGGACACCTAGCTATGCTCACATAACCCCTGTGTTAAAAGAACCGCACTGGCTGCCTATTAGCCACCAAGCCATATACAAGGTAAAATTATCATATAAAGCCCTAAACAAGTTGGGACTAGGATACCTACCTCCTATAAATAAGGCATTTCCTTATACATACCCAGGTGACATTTAAGATCATCAGAGGAGGCCTTGTTGGTCATTCCAAAATGAACAGAGTATTGCCATGAAGAACCCCAGTGGCAGGCCTTCTCTATAGCAGCACCTACCCTCTGGAAAAACCTCCCTTGCACAGTCCAGGAAGCAGAAAATGTGCCACCTTTTAAACACCACCTGAAAACACATTTTGTCACCCAGGCTTTCCCTGGGCTGCAACTGCTGTCATGTTTTACCACATTGTATTTTATGGTTTTTAATTGTTGTGAACTGCCCAGAGGGCTTTGACTATTGGGCAGTATAGAAATGTAATAAATAAAACAAAATAATTATCAGTTCAGGCAAGGACCAGTTTCACAATATTGTCCTAATAGAAGACAAGAATTTTAAAGTAGAACAAAAGAAATGCTGTTTTACCAAATACTTTTCTAGTGGGTGCTGAGCTTTATTTGCAACAGAAAAGTCACTGAAATAAATGTCAATCTCAGTTCAAGTTACAGTCCAATAGAAAAGCAATTCTTGAAGTCTCATTTGGACTGAAAAACAGGCTAAGAAATAAAATGATACGATATGCTGTTAAATCCTCCAAATCATAACATAACAATTCATCCATGAATAACGATAACCCGCAACAAGCATTATAGGGTAGCACACAAATTAAGATCATATTCCTCACCCTTAAAATTCCTATATGTCAATATATTTAGCACCAGGGAGAAGTAACGACCTGGAATCATACAGCTGGATAAAATGTGGTCCTCAACAAATAGTGAAAGTCCCTCTCTTCCAGTATTTCCAAAATAAGCCAATGCTCAACACATCCTTAAAGAAAAGCTGACTTTAGTTGAAAATGTGTGAGAATGAAGACACAAGACAGTTACAACTAAAATTAAAGTTTTCTAGAAAATACCTGGGAATACTTTAAATTAATAATGAGAGACACACTGTCAAGAAGATTCTTCTAGGCTCTGGAACCAATAACCGGTTGACGAAAAGGAAGCATTTCAGATCAGCAAGCCATAAGGCGGCTCAAAGGAGACAGAAGATCTCCAAACCAAATAGCTGTACTTCTCTCAGGGAAAAAACCTCTTACCACAAACAATAAGAATCTTATATAAATAAGGAAATAAAGATAAAATGATGTAAAAGTTTAAGTTCAACTGTCTGTATAGTTTGGAAAGATCTGCTGTTTGTTTTTTTAAAATGAGGTTAATAATGCTAAGTGAAACCAAGGAAACGATTACACAATTGAAACAAAAGGCATCTCTCAGAATAAACTAAAGCTGAAAAGATTTTTTCTTTAATGCCCTTTCCTACCACACATCACCACTTCATTGCAGACATTCCTATGCTCACCTACAGCTTTTATAACTGCATCGCTTAAAGGCACACCTTTGGAAAGTACCAAGGGCCTTTGAAATCTCAAGTCCTTCAGGAATTCCTGATCACGCCAAACCCCTTGTTGCATGAATGGATGTGGAAAGAACCGAGAATACCAAGAAAAGCAGAAAGAACAATTGGCACCAATTACCTGAAGTATGCTCCGACAGAGTCAGGCTGCTGCTAAGCAAACTGATGGATAACCTGCCTCGGGATTCAAAATGCTGTGAAAGCGTCTCTCAACTCTGAGCGAAAAGGGACAGACAGGAGAAGGCGAGGAATGAACCGCTGTATCCTGGGGAAGACAAAGAGCCAGAAAGTGTCGGCTGCACTGCACAGACTCAGTTAAGTTAGCCAGTCAATCCATCCTGCTCCGTTTTAGTTCCTGCCGCTAGAAAAGCAAAAGAGAAACACACAGGATTGCATCCTAAACTGAGCGTGACACCCCCTTGCTCCTCATAATCAGGATTTTTCTTTCTTTCTTTCTCTCAGAACCTCACCCCCATGCATCCATCCCCACCCACCGCACCTCTCTGTGCGCTGGAGGAAAAAGGAAACATGAGACATCCCATGATTATGCCAGGCGCACTAAGGCACTGCTACTTACTTGCAAAACTGGGAACTTTTCTTTCCCCTCAAGCAAACCCCCATACACTCATAAGCCTCTTTCTTAAGGGGTTGCCAGACATCCCCCAATTATTTTGTCATTTTAAGAGGCATCGGCAGCCACGCTGGCAGAGACCTGGCAAGTCCTCTTTTATGTCCAGGTCAACATCACCTCACCAGGGAGGTGGCTGCAAGAGACCCACCACTCAACCCCTTACAATTTCTGAACAGGTGACCCCCCCCCCCAGGGCTCAACCATAGGGAGGATGGGGACAAACCCTGAGGAATCCAGATCTTTAATTCCCTCCTATAATACTGAGCCATAAAGAGGAAGGGGGGGGGGGGGAATCCTGAGGAATTCAGTTCTTCAACCCCCTTTAAAAACATTTTCAGTTGACTGGCCGTTTTTTGTGCCTGTAGTGAAGGCAATTTTTTTGTTTAAAAACAACAACACAATAATAACATGAGGTAAAATATTGGACAGCTTCACATACAAACTATTCAGGCAAATTAAAAGGAAAAAAAAAACCCCCAGCACCCACACAACTTGCTAATTAACTATCCATTGAGAAAGCGCCTAACCATTCCCTCAGTATCATAAATATCGCTCCTCTCCATAAAAAAAAAAAAGAAAAGGGGAAAAAAAGGTGGGTTGGCCATTTCTGCAGGCTCCAGCCCTCCCTCAGACCCACCTGCCTCTCTCCCTCTTTAACCGCCTGCCACTCGCTACCGCCCTTTCCCTCATCAAAAGAGAAGGTAAAGGAGCAGGGAGGGAGAGGCGCGCCGCCACTCACGCCGCGGGCAGCCAATCCACGCGCGGCGCCGCCCTAAGCCCGGCCTCCGCACGCTCCCAGCGGGCCAATCGCGGGACGGGAGGGCTTGGCGCGCCCTCCTTCTCGCTTTGTCGCAGTGCAGCGGCCTCCCCGCAGCTGCCCTTCGCTCGCTTCTGCGCGCTCAGCCCCGCCCCTCCGCGTCTGGTCGCCTAGCGACCAGCGGCATCGGGCCTACTGCCTCCGCTGCTGCCGGCGAACCTCCCTGGCAAGTCGCCCCTCTCTGAGGGAAGGATGGAGGGGCAGAGCGGGAAGGATGGAGAGGGGGGGGGGACTGGCTGGGTGGGAGACACCGCCCCATACGAATAATCCGCGCGTCCTTGGTCATGACGTCACCCGACCCCCGCCCACCTGCGGCGTGACGTCACACCTAGGCCAACCACCGTTCTTTGACGTCACCCGTTAAAAATGACTTTAAAATGCGCGAGATGCCTTACAAAGCCATCATTCCCCCCCCCTCCCCTTAAAATAACGTAATTAAAAGCCAAAGAAACTAAACTTTAACAGGGCTTTCTTCCATCTGGTACCCTCCAGATTTATTTTCATTCATTTTTTTATATAAATCATTCAGAATTGGGAGTTAGTTTCCATTGACCGATTCTCAAGAAACACTCTTCATTGGAAAGCTCTTGATATGCAGTTTTCACTATAAATCAAAGTCGGGAGTTTATCTTCTATAACAATGGACTGTAGCGTTTTATTTTTAGGATCAAAAAAATGTCAAGTGTAATTGAACATAATTGATTGCGAATTGGAGCCAAATGAAATATGAACACACACAAAAGTTTCTGTACACCTTATAAACACAGGTGCATGCCAAAGTACAGTAATATGACAGCCTGTAACAAATCATGAGGGAATTAAGAGACACCTCTAGTTAAAAGTAAAGCAGGCAGTGTTGAGTTATTGCTCAGAAAGGAAGTCTTCTGCTGTTAAATTTAAGAAAATAACATTTAAAAGTCTCTGTACACCTTAAGTTAAACCTTTAATTAGATTTTATTTTCTTCTGCAAACTTTGTTCACGGGGAACCAACTTGTTTCATTTATTATATTTCTATACTGTCCCAGAGCCAAAGCTCTTGGGCACTTTACAGAGATTAAAAACCATTAAAAACCATTTAATATACATTATACACAGTACTAAGAAACCATTTACATAGAAACATATAAATAGCACACTCGGAGACATCATAACGATTATAGTTATTTTATTTGTTGAGTCGATGTATACCCTGGCTTTCTACCAAAATATGGCACTCAAGGCAGCTTATGGAGCAATCCAATCTATGTTTAGGAAGAAAAAAGTTCTATGATTCCCAGTATGCCCCAGCTGGGAAATACTGGGAGTTATGGGATTCTTTTCTGTCTAAACATGTGTAAGATTGCACCTTTAAGGTGTTGGGACTGCAATACCCATCATCCCCAGCCCACATACTCCTCATACCTGGTGGGGTGGGGAGTGTATGAGTAGACATGTCCAAGAGGGTTTCTGACTGGTCAAAATGAAAGTACTTCAGCTCAAATGAGTTATGGGACAGAGTTTCCACCTAATCTTATCCCCTGTGTTAGCCTTCAGATGTGTTGGACTACAACTCCCATCAACCCTGAACCAGCATGGGAATTGTGTCATTATCTGCCAGACATCCATTCCACTTCTCAGCCCTACACTTCCTTGAGATCATAATCAGTCAGGCCCTCCTCGGCCTCCCGCATTTAAATTTATAATTCACTCACCATAATGAAGTGGGAGATTTGCCAAAGTCCATCCCTGACTTTTCTTTTCTTTTTTTTCTTTTTTTTTTGGGGGGGGGGGGGAGAAAATGAAAAGTACTTTGTTGGGTCTGAGTCTGCTATTGGAGGTGGCAGGGCACAGGCCTGTCTGGGAAACTCTTTCTCCTAACCCCAGAGGTATGAAGATTGCCTTTGCCAGTGCATAGCTACAAACAAGCTGCACAAGCTGCAATGCAGCTTTCATTCCATTAGCAAAATGTATGTCATGATGATGGGTGGGGGAGACATAGAGAGGGACTCAACATACCACAGGGACTGGAGGCAGGCAGGCAGTCTATCTTTCTAGGAAACAAATTCCACCTCAAGTGTTTGTCAATGAGGGCAGTCAAGGGTGGAGAGGAGATTTTGACCTCACAGCAGTGTCCTTAAGTGTAGCACTTACTTTTCCCCATAGGAACAAATGTGAGAAAAGAGCGCTTGTGAATACAGTTGGGGTGGGGGCTAAACCTGCACTCTGTTCCTGGTTATCTCAGATTTTGAGAAGCAAGCCTTTTCCTATCTGCACAGTCCCGTGTTTGCTTCTATTCCTTGGTCACCTGAGAAGGTGATGGATGGAACGTTGGAAATATATTTATTGTATGCATTTCTTATCTCATCTCTCAAGATAAAGTATTTCCAGTTGGCTTTTATATAGATAGCTAAGCCCACCAGAGAGCTTTTGAATATGGAAATAATGTCGCATGTGAAGTCCCAGTCTCTGAAGAAAAATGGAAGTGTTTTAAATGTTCCTGAACCATTGAAACATTGTGATCCCGGCTCATTTCTTACGTGCATCGCTGTCAAGCCAAAAGTTTCTCCTTGTGTTTTTGGTGTGGCAACTGGAAATCAAGAAATGAGATCACCCTCAAAAGTTGGGAGGGATCCCATCATGATAGAAGGAAAAGCACATGTGAGTAAATCTATTCAGGTGAAGGTTTTCCCTTCCCCACTTAAAATTCAATTTAAAATTTGAAAGCCCATATGTACCTAAGTACAGCAGACAAGGGGTGAATTCACAAGCATTGCTGAGAGAAAGTTGCCTGAGGTGAAGTCAACAAAGGTTGATGTTTTGAAATGTTTCTGAAATGATGTTTTGATGGTTCATTTCAATGTTCTGACACATGACAAATAATAGATGAGATTATGCACCTTCTTGCAACATGCTCATACATCTAAAAGGGCTGATTTTGCTTGCTGAACTGTCTCCCCGAAATGGAGATTCAGATTTTTTTTAAAGATGGAAGCCAATGATGGCAAGCTGGCCAAACTTTAGCTGAACCTGCAGTATGTATTGATTTATTTACAATATTTGTATATGTTCCACATCTATGATTTCGGAGCGGTGAACAGTGGATAGGATTAAAACTATTATTATTATTATTATTATTATTACAACAACAACACCATATTAAATTTTCTATTTTAAAAGAAACAGAAAGCTTATTTACACTACTGCTTTAAAACGGTTTATAGCAGATTTAAACCAGTTAATAACGGTTATTAAACGGTTTAAAACTGTTATAAACCGTTTTAAAGCAGTAGTGTAGATAGGCTCAGAGTTCTGATACGACCTTGGCCGGTCACCCAAGGATAGGCTGACCATATGAAAAGGAGGACAGGGCTCATGTTAACAGTTGTAGAGAAAAGGGAATTTCAGCCAGTGTCATTTGTATGCAATTAGTTCTTGGTGAAATTCCCTCTTCATCACAACAGTTAAAGTTGCAGGCACTATACTAGAGTGACCAGATACAAAAGAAGGCAGGGCCCCTGTAACTTTAACTGTTGTGATGAGGAGGGAATTTCACCAGGAACTAATTGCATAAAAATGACACGGGCTGAAATTATCATTTCTCTACGACTGTTAAAGTTACATGAGCCCTGTCCTCCTTTTCATATGATCAGCCTACCCAAGGAAGCCTTCATAGCATTTTGTCTGCACTAGACAGGCTGGAGCAGCCATTTTATTTTCTTACTTAATGGCCAGGTCAGAAAAAAACACAGAAGGGGACAGATGAAACCATAAGTCATCTATTTAGAAACAACATCATTTGGATGTTCTATGAAAACTAAATAAATGAAAAGTGTGTAACCAAAAGAATGCAATTCCAGAGAAAGGGGTTAGTGTGGAAACATGCTTACAGTGCAATTCTATACATGTCTACTCAGAAGTAAGTCCCACTGGGTTGTTGAGGATTTATTTCCAGGAAAGTGGGTATTGAATTGCAGCCTCATTAGTTAGCATGTTAATATAACTATTAGGGGTCAGGAAAGAAAAGATACATGGAAATAATTGCCAGTCTTCTACCAGGAGAGTGAACTGAACAGACCATTGAGCAAAAGGCTAGACACTGTCCATCCACGTTCCAGAACAACTGGGTAAACTGAAATTTTGGCTCTAGCAGACGAGGTGGAGTTTTGCCTATGACAAAACTAAGATAGATAGATAGATAGATCTATACAGATATTATATATCTCCCATGGCATATTATTTCTAGGGCTATACTATGTAATGTAATGAAAAGTATATTTAGAAGTCAGTGTGCCAAAATCAAAACATATAATGGAGACTTTTGTTTCTATGTTTTTATAGTTATTTTTTCAGTGTTTCCATTGAATTTATTTTGAGATCGGAAATAGCAGTGGGGATTGCCTACAGGGGAGATTGCCTCCAGGGGGCGGGATTTGGAGGCCAAGTTCCCCGCCCTGTGAAGGAACCCCAGTAGGCTCAGTGGGCTGGATTAAGTATGCAGGCTTGCGGGGTGGCGGGGCTGCACCCCTGTTCTAGCCCATATTGTGATAGTTTTCTATTTGCAGGGAGATTTTTATATATGGAGTATTCAAATGTGTGATCTACCTGAAGTCTGAAATAGTATAGCTCACTCTTCCACCTCATTCTACTTCATATACAGACAGGGCCTAAGACCTACACTACACTTGCAGCAGAATGAAACAGAAATGAGGTGGTAGACTAAAAAAGCCTCCAGAAATATTTTAAGGCACTGAAACCACCACAGAAGCACAGGAGCTGCAGAATATACTTGCTTCCTCATTGATTTAAGAGGATTGTTCTATGTAAACATGGAAAACATGTAGATTCCTGCCTGATTGCCATACTGCCACCCAGCCCACTAACCCAGAAGGGTGCCTTTGAATTGGCCGATAAAAAGTCCTGGCAGGAAAAATGCTCCAGTCCTGAAGTTTCCCCAGCTCCAAGCAGGTCAGCGAGATGAAACACTACCTGAGCACCCTTGAGGACACCTTTTGTTTTAAATATTGTACTGATCTATATAGCCAGCCAGGTGTAAATTGTTCTCTTTGTTTCAATCCATCCTGCTCCAGCCTCTGAGGCATCAAGCTCTTTGTACTTTTCTTTCGGACCCTTTAACTACCTTAGAATTTGAGCTACCATTCATTCTTTTTGCTTGGCCATCCCTCACACAGGTATGTCTCAGTTCTGAAAATAATCCAAGTTGTGATTAGCTTTAATATAATTCCCCACAACTACATTCTGTGGATATGCTGCATATAGTTTGGATTTTTAAAATTATTTTGTATTTAAAATGTTTTTAAATGTTCTAAATATTTTAAAATTGTACTGTTTAATTATACTTTTAATTTTTGTCTATCTCTGTTTTAACTGTACGTGTTTTAATTTGTAAGACGCCTTAAGTCCCAGTATTGGGAAAAGGGTGGGATATTATTATTATTATTAATAATAATAATAATAATACATTCAGAAGCCTTCCCAACCCAACTCTTATCAGTGGAATCTTTTATGTTTCATATTACAAGTGGTACCAAACTGATCTAAAACTCCTTTCAGGACAGTCCTTAAAGAATATTTGTATAGTTTTCTTCCGTGTACTTGGACAGGTCGGTTAACTCTCTGCAAATATTTTTGTGCACTAATACATGTTTGCGTTAGTCCAACGGTATTCCTTTGTTACCAAACAGGCATCCTTAGGTGAAGAGAATAACATTCTGGGAACGTTAAAAACCCTGCAAAAGGAAAATCTGCAACTCCGAGGTACCCTAAAAGAAAAGGATTCTATAATATCAAGATTGCTTAAAATAATTCATGACCAGGTATTGCAAAATCAAGTTTATTCATCTCTGGGAGAGCTGCAGAGCAATCCTAACCGGTGTGGGAGGAGTGAAATGGTAGATGATCTGCCGCTTCTAAAGACTGACCAAGACAGGGTGATGGAGCTTTAACAGGCGTTTTAGCTGAGCAGATCTTATGTTTATGGAATTCCCCATCCCAGTTGAAACTAATCGTGGGAAATATGCATTGTGTGTGTATGGCAGGGGTATGCGGCAGATACAAAGCCCCCTCCAACACCCCCCCCCGAACCCCCTGTTGCTGGTGGGAACACCATCGGCAGTAGATTTACAGCCATAGTCCTTTCTGCAGGCATAACATGCGCCTCCGGATTCCTAAACCCCACTAGCAGAGAGGCACTTCTGCTGCATCCTAACCCCCCCCCCCCTTTTTGGATGGCCAGCTGAGGGGGATTAGGATTGCAAAGCATTAAATCAGAGCTGCACAACCTGTGAACCATCAAGCCAAATGCAGCAAACCCAATATGTGGGGGGTTATCAGAGGCTTGGTAAACCTGTCTTTGCTCCTTGTCTGGGACTGTTAGCCACGGCCATGCAGCAGCAAGTGTTTTGCCGCCTACATGTTCATTGCTTCTGCTTTTTTAAACGATCTGTTCCTGGGTTGTTGTGATGTCCAAACTTGGAAACTCTGGGTGGTTTGGGGGTTAACCTTGGGTTGTCCCTGTGTTGTTCAAGCAAGGGGACACGGGTGGGAACGACCACGCTTGCTCGCTCACTCCTGCGCACTCACAAATAAGCCATAGTTCATTAACCATGGGTTGTTTGATTGTGTGAACTGGGCCAGTGTGTCTTACTTTTAAGTAAGCATGAATAGGGTTGGGTTGCAAATGTTTTGTTAAATAATACTTTGTTGATAAGACAGAACTTCTTGATTGTTTAAACTTGATTGTCGCAATTAAAATGTGTGTGCAATTAAAACATAATCTAGAGCGCTTTGTGCATTCTTTGGTGCCCTGAGAATGTTTATGGTCCTAGGGCACTCCATTTGCTTCAAGGGAAGAAGACATTTTTAATTCCTTTGGAGTTACTAGGGCAGCCTTGACAGACCAAGGCGCTCCATGTGAGAGTTCCCACATGCATGGGATTGCTGGGGCCAGGGCATCTAAAACTACAATCCTATGTACTTTTACTTGGTTCTAAGTCCTATTGAAATCAGTGGGACATTGTTAGTTTATATAGCACCGTTAATGTGCGTGGTGTTATACAAAATATAAGAGGATTGGACTCTGCCTGGATGGGCCTACAATCTAAAATTCAATCAAGGGAAGATAAAAGAAGGGAGGAAAGCAGAAGCAGAGGCAAATAGGAAAATAATATGTTATTTTTATTATATATATGCAGGCTTAATTACAGTAGGGAGTTGTGCCAAAAGCCTCATGGAAAAGGTGTGTTTGAGGAGGGATTTGAAGGACTCACTGCTGAGTAAGCATGCATAGGAGTAGTCTGTAAGATTCATATCATTGCTATGAAAATCCTCTTTTTAACAGGTCACCAAGTATAACAGAGCAATTGAACTAGAAAAGGAACATCAGAAAGACACTGAAAGGCGGCTGCAGGAATCAGAGCATTTAGTCAAGGAGCAGATCGAGTTGCTCAATGAAAGTATAACTCATTACACAAAAATAATCCAAGAACAACACACGCAGGTTTGTCAAAAAGGAAAATGTGAACAACTTGTCTCTCTTCCTTTAATAAATCGGTAACTCAGCGAAGATATACACATTCTCCCACAAAGCCTTGTAGATCATTAGTTCCACCAAATGAGTTTTTCTCCAACCATTCAAATGCATAACTTTGTTTTCATTATGTATTTAATTGGTTGGAGGAATTAACGATCTCTCACTTTGTTTAGATTATTATTTTTCAATTATAATACATGTTTTAGCCTCAAGGCAGCTTCCAATAAAATCATACCTAGAATATAGACATTTTCTCATACTTATACCTCCGTATTTAGTAATTGCTTCCTTGTGCAGCACACAGAGCTGATGTCTGAACTGAAAAAACAGAACGAGGCCGATATAAGGTGCAAAGAAGAAAAGATTGCCAAGCTAAAGCAATATATTTCTGATACATTCCAAGAAAAATCCCGGTATGATGTTCAAATATGTGTTTTGGTAGCTTGAAAATTGGATCTCTTCAAATAGCACATGTGCTTCTAATCTTGTATCGGGGATGAGGACTCTTCCCCGCAGGCAAACAGCGTGGGGGGGGGGGGTCCCCAGCCGGCTTTGCAGCTTCCCACCCGGCTTTGCAGCTTCCCACCCACCACTTCCTCACAGGGGAAAGCTAGGGTGACCATATGAAAAGGAGGACAGGGCTCCTGTATCTTTAACAGTTGCAAAGGACAGGGAATTTCAGCAGGTGTTGTTTGTATGCATACATAACCTGGTGAAATTCCCTCTTCATCACAACAGTTAAAGCTGCAGGAGCCCTGTCCCCTTGACCATGTACAAAAGAGGGCAGGGCTTCTGCAACTTTAACTTTGTGATGAAGACGGAATTTCCCCAGGTTCTGCATATATACAAATGACACTTGCTGAAATTCCCTTTTCTATGAAACTGTTAAAGATACAGGAGCCCTGTCCTCCTTTTCATATGGTCAGCCTAGGAAAGCTCTTATCTGATGGGAAATAAGCTTTTCCCTGTGAGGCAGAGGGGGCGGGGCTAGGGGAGGAAGCTAGTGAGTGATTGGTTGAGTTCGGACGACACTTTAGGCAACAGAGGGGGAAGAGGCAATTGTCTGTTGTGTTGATTATTGTGTCGTCAACAGACAGTATATTATTTAACGGGGAAACAATGAGCTGCTCCGTTGTTTAATGGAGACCCGTTGCTTATCATGATGCCGGGACTTTTAGCCGCGCAATGGGGGGAGGAGCAACGTGTCGTGTGTCGGGCACCACAAAAATAATGAACTGTCAGTTGCCTCTTCCCCCCTCCGTTGCCTAAAGTGTTGTCCGAACTCAGCCATTCAGTCTTACTTCCTTCTGAGTCATGTATGGTTTACTTGTGAGTAAAAATGCACCTCTTTCTTACTTGCGAGTAGACCTGCAGCAATGGACTTGGCCAGGGGAAGCATGGGGTTGGATATTCCCCCCCAACCCTGCCCACCACTGGAATACAGGCAGCCCCAAGAGCTTCTAAGAAATTAAATTTGGCCCTCAGACTGAAAAAGGTTTATCACCCCTGTTGTATATGCAACATCATCAAAATTTTTAGCTAAATCTGCAGTCCTTGGTAACAAACTGCTTAAGGCTACAGCCCTACACACACTTACCCTGGGAGTAAGCTTCATTGAAAATGACTTACTTCTGAGTAGACATGTATAGGACTACCTGATAATCCTAGACGTGCAAGCTACGTTTCCTCGTTCATGTGTGGTGTCGGGTGCAGGACTGTCAACACAGCATTGGATTCCTTCCCTATGGAACGCCAGACAGGCAGAGAGCCGCTAGATTTTATGATTACAGCTTGGTTGACTTTATTCAGAGGACCATTCGCAGAATGTTACTGAAACCTGATCCATGTAGTAGCATAGCAGCCTTCACCAACTTATTGCCCTCCAGGTATGCTAGACTACAATTCCCAGGCAGCCTCTTGGCCAGGGATGTTGTAAACAAACAGAGACTGGGATGGCAGGCCTGGGTTACAGTGGCTGGGTTCGGATGACAAGATAAGCAACGGGGAGGGGGGCGGTAAAGAGTCAGCTGTCTGTTGCGTTGCTTACCGAGTCAGGGGGAGCACAACTCACAGTATGCTATTTTCTTGATTTAAGCAATGCTTATCCAGAGACCCGTTGCTTAACATGTCGCATGGCGGGCTCCGTTGCTTAATTTCACATGTTGAGTGTGCTATTTCGGGAACACATTCAGTTCTCCGGCAGGACAGCCAGCAGAACTCGCAATGGCTGATGGGATAGCCCTGGGAGGGCGGAGCAACGGCCGGCCGGAAGGACGATGGGAGTTTCAGCCGCACGACGGGGGGGCTGGGCAACATGTCGTGTGGGGAGTACTGGCAACATAACGCATGGTGAGTTGCCTCTTCCCCCCCTCCGTTGCTGAAAGTGTCAGCCGAACGCATCCAGTGATACGCACCCCACCCAAGGTCTGCATGAACCACTCCTCCCTTACTCATGACGTTGCACAATTATAACGGATTCCAATTTCACTTGAAATGAACAGGATCTAAAGAACCAAGCTTGATTCTTAACTCTAAGCTGCTTAGGACCTTTCCAGTAGATATATTGCAACAACTGTATGTTGGTATTTACTTGTGAGTAGGAGGTATGAATTCGGGTGTCGTTCCTGAAGGTGTACAGCTCTGTTGCAGGACTATCATATTTTCTCACTTTAGAAGAAGATATGACACTTGAGGTTAACTGTTCCCATGTACTACAGAATCAGCGTAACCTGAGCGCTGGGAGTGCAGAGGCATTCAATGAATGGAAACGAAAGGCAGAACTGTGTTACACAAGCAATTTAATTGCACGAGATCATGATAAAAGAGTTCCAAGGTGGGCTGTAGATGCTGAACCGTTTACCTGTCTTTGCAGTAAGAGAACTGCTTCTTGGAATTTCTTTTCTCCTTGCAGGGAACATCAACAACAAATTGACGAATTAACGCGAGAAATAAATAAATTCACTGAGAAACCACATATTCCTAAAGCAAAACTTGAAAAAGAACCCGGTTCAAAAAAAGTAAGAGACGGAGAACGTTCTTGGGAGTCCACTGTAAGGCTGAAGTGTTTTTCACCGCATAAAAATAAATAAACAGACCCTCCATTCTAGCTCACAGTGATGACAAACCTGTCCAAGGGCAGTGTCACTTTAGATATGAGGCTTGCATGATGGAGTATTCCTCCATGCAACACAATTCCCTGTACATAGAAAAATAGCTTCTCCCTAACATGCTAGTGATTCTATGTACAGGGGATATTTTTGCATGCAGGCACATGGTGGGATTTGTTTGCCTGGTGTTCTATGTAAAAAGGTGTTTTAAAAAAAAAATCCTACTGAATATGATCACGTTCTAGAGTATGCCTAAAACGACCCCTTTGGATCCTAACCTTCAAACTTCCATGCAGCTGAATCAGCTCTGTGTTAGCTCTCAACAAGAGGCTATAGAGAACTTGTGGGGTGCGGGGTGCTTGCCCTGTGATTTCGCTGAACACTGCTCGGCTGGCCCTGTTCCAGGAGTCAGACCGGCCGAGCGCTTGGCAAAACGCACTTTTCAGGGCCTCGGGAAAGTGCGCAATTCCCCTGGCACACCATCAGTATGGGGGGGGGAATGCAATTTCCCCAAGACTGGGGAAATTGCGTGTTTTTTTTCTCCATTCGAATGGAGGGAGAAAATACGCAATTTCCCCAGCCGTGGGGAAATTGCGGATCCTCCCCCCCCCCCGGCTACGTTAGTGGCGGCTGTCATTAAAGCAGTGGGGGGAAAGAACAAAGGGTGCAGGTCAGGGCGGACGCAGGGGCGTCTGCTGCCCTCAGGCTCAGGCAGATTTTCGCCCCATCACCACTCTCAACACAAGAGAGAGGAACCAGAATTCTGCAGCAGAGCTTTGCAATCAGAAGGCCCCAGACTCAGTCCCTGGCATATCCAGTTTAAGGACAAGGTATCGGGGGAAACTGCCTGCAACCCTGGAGAGTCACTGCCAATCATAGCAGGCAATACTGGGCTAGCCAGACAAATCGTCTGGTATAAAGCAGGGCTAGCCAACCTTTTGGCGTCCGTGCGCACCACCACAAAATGGCTGCCATGGTAAGCACGGCAAAGGGCATGTAAGGTGCCCAGAAGTACCAAGTACAAATGGGGTCTGAGCCCCAACGCTATATCACTCCTTTGAACCTACAGCTTTCAGCACCAACAGAAACCTATTTCACAACAATCCCAGCTGCCAGTTAACGTTAGAAAAGTGAGAGGGTTAGGGCACCTGGTGGGCACTAAGGTAGGTGTCTGGGGCTCTCACAAGCACCACGTTGTTTAGGCTGACCAGATAAAATCCCAGTCAGGGCTCATGTAACTTTAACAGTTGTAGAGAAAAGGGAATTTCAGCCAGGGTCATTTGTATGCAATTAGTTCCTGGTGAAATTCCCTCTTCATCACAACAGTTAAAGGTGCACGGGCCCTGCCTTCTTTTGTATATGGTCACTCTAGTATAGTGCCTGCAACTTTAACTGTTGTGACGAAGAGGGGATTTCACCAGGAACTAATTGCATACAAATGACAGGGGCTGAAATTCCCTTTTCTCTACAACTGTTAAAGTTACACGAGCCCTGACCTGGATTTTATCTGGTCACTACTGGTGTTAAGCAATTGGGGAGAGGAACTTGGCACTCTTAGGTTTTGAGTAGCAAATCTCCTTATGTAGTTGCCATTTTGCTTGATATTTGTGCCATATGCACCAACTGTCTGAAGCATGGGATTGGCCCAGGGCAGCACCCATTGCAGTCTGCTTACATGTGCAATGTTTATACCTCTTTTCAGATCTAGCTTATGGGCCAGCTTTTGCAAGGCATACCAAAAGCACTCCATGGTGCAGGATTGTCACTGGCTGAGTTCCTGACCCACACACCGGCCCCTTTGCAAGCAGTGTGGACAGGGCCCTTGCTACTGTGCAAATGCTGAATGTGAAGGGGCCGGCACGCAACTTAAGAACTCTTTAGAGGCGACACTGGGTTTCATAGACTCTGCGTCATCTCCCACAAGCTAACCTTACAGAGTTGTTGTGAGAACGCAAAATGCACTGCAATGTTGGGATTCTCGAAAGATAGAGAGGAGACAAATGCATGGAGCGTTTCCCCTTTTTCCTTCTAGCTCTGAGCCCCAATCCACACTCCCAACTCGCGCTGGGGAAGAGAGGGAAAGCCCTCCTTACTCGTGAGAAATCAAAACAAAAGCATACTCATTTTGAAAATGGCCAGTCTAGTGTTTTATTTAAAATAATAATCTAGTTCTGTTTACCACCATTCCTCTTTTTTTCATAGGCATCTGCAAACATCAGGAATTAAATCAACTAAAAAGATCTTTGATGAGGTGAATGGAACACTCACAAGGCTTTAGTCATTTTGAAAAGCATCAGACACAAATTTGGCATCTATAAATAGGTGAAGCCATATACCACATCCAATCCCTGCCAAGTTCACAGAAAGCCAAATACTAGAAATTATGGTAATGATCCTAAAGACATAAATGGTGATTCAATCAGATTAATCATGGGATATCACATCAGAGAGCTTCCTCAATGCACTATGACACCAAGATGAAATTTGCTGCTTTAAGGTTGCCACCCTGTTGCACAGTTGTTAAAGGCATTCAGCCTCTGTCAGGAATAAAGGAGAGAACCCACTCAGGATTCTGCAGATTTGAAGATGTTTCGGACAGCTTTGTTTTTCCTCATGTTGCTTTATTAACTTTAGAGTGCTGTCAGCTTGATATATAAATGGCCTTTGTACTGTTTATCAGTCCCAGAATGCCACCTTTGTACTCCTATTCTGCTATTTCTCCGTACATCTACATCCTGATCCCTTGCACACAACAGTAAACATTTCCTTATCTGTTCAACAACGTATTCAGGAATGGCTACAAGCACACACACACACACACACTCTTGAGGGCCACATACTGTGCTCCTATGGTAGGCTGACCAGATAAAATCCAGGTCAGGGCTCATGTAACTTTAACAGTTGTAGAGAAAAGGGAATTTCAGCCAGTGTCATTTGTATGCAATTAGTTCCTGGTGAAATTCCCTCTTCATCACAACAGTTAAAGTTGCAGGGGCCCTGCCTTCTTTTGTATATGGTCACTCTAGTATAGTGCCTGCACCTTTAACTGTTGTGATGAAGAGGGAATTTCACCAGGAACTAATTGCATACAAATGACGCCGGCTGAAATTCCCTTTTCTCTACAACTGTTACAGTTACATGAGCCCTGACCTGGATTTTATCTGGTCACCCTATCCTATGGAATGTAACATTTTAGTGGGTAAAAACCTAAACACACACACCCCGCCTAAGTTTGCTAAACTACAGGGGAAGAGTGAACACCAAGCCCCTTTCCATCTGAAGTGTTGCCATGGCCCCAATTAATTTAGTCTTATCTAGACAAATGAGATGATACACGTGTTTGCCTGAGTGTACTAAAGAAAAGTTTTGTTTTGTGTTGTGAAAGGGGGAGAAAACATACTAATGTCAGTCTTCTGAGATTTCTGTCTTGGCTTATTAAGGCTTAATTCTTCCTGGTAAATGTCAAAATTCACCAGATTTCTTACTTTATTTTTACATAAGCCTCAACTATATGAATATGTGTCTTGGGTGTTTGTAGCTGTAGCCCACAGTACAATTTAAAACAACAAATGAATCATCTGCCAAAAGTTGCTAGACTGGAACTTTAACAAAAATACACATAATAATCCTAAAGTAAACTGCAAGTACTCATAAAGATGAACCACCTGAAATGTGATGACAAGAATTCTTTAACTCTATTGAAGATATTTAAATAACAGCGGATTCCCTCACATAGAAGTGGGGCAAATTGTGACGATACCCCACATTTCCGTCTCCCTATGTATGTCTGAGTTAGTATGTCTGGAGAGTGGAGAATGTTGGACCGAGAAGGTGTGGCTGATGATGCTGGGAAAGGGAGTGGGGAGAAGTATATATAGTGTGAGGGTGGGTTTTAGATTATCTTACTGTCTTGGTTGGGGGAGGGTAGTTGTGTGGAAGATAGCTGTGTGTGATCTAGTCAGGAGTGTGTGAAGAGATTATTAGGATTTCGGATTATTAGTAAATTATTAGAAGTGTTAGGAATAGGCAGGTGTGAAATTGATTTGAAAAGAACTGTTAACAATAAACTTTTTCTTTTATTTTTGCTACCACAAACCACGTGTCAGCTTGGCTTTGTCACCTGCTCTAAAAGTTTAATAAAGAATCACATATCATTACACCTTCAGCCAACATACTCATAGGAGAACCTTATTCAAAACCCTTAACACCCTTTCCCCTTCTGCTATAAGGGAAAAGTGGTGCGTCTTTTACCCTTCCCTCAGGTATTTAAGTGGCGGTGCTTAGCCTGAGAGGGGTGTGCTCGTCTAGGCCTAGTGTTTGAGGCTGTGGCGGCACACAAACCTTCACTGACTTTTCTACACTGCATAGAACAGGTTCTGTCACTCACAACCAACCGTTTTCTTGCACTTGTTTTCTAGCATATTTCCCATCAGCCATCTAGTCTCTTAAGGTTTCTCAGAAAACTGAATATATATTGCAGTCAGATTGAAAACACTTTTAAAAAAAACAAAAGGGATTTTAATTCTAGTTCTGAAGTCTGCAGTCCTAAACACACTAATGAATGCACCCTAATATAGGCTGACCATATGAAAAGGAGGACAGAGCTCATGTAACTTTAACAGTTATAGAGAAGAGGGAATTTCAGCTGGTGTCATTTGTATGCAATTTGTACCTGGTGAAATTCCCTCTTCATTACAACAGTTAAAGCTGCAGGGGCCTTGCCCTCTTTTGTATCTGGTCACTCTAGTATAGTGCATGCACCTTTATTTGCTTTGATGAAGAGGTGATTTCACCAGGTACTAATTGCATACAAATGACACCAACTGAAATTCCCTTTTCTCTGCAACTGTTAAAGTTACATGGGTCCTATCCTCCTTTTCATATGGTCAGCCTACCTAATAGACCCTGTGCAACTTACTTCTGAGTAAATACACATAGGCTAGAAGTGTGCAGAGATTCTTGTGACCACTGAACTAGTTGTTTTCCAATAAATTCTCCCACACTCTACACAGCATTTTTTTGTACCCAGCTCCTAAATATAATACTTTCTTTGGGGAAAATTTTAAAAATATATTATTTGTAAATATTTTTATATTTATACTTTTATAAATTGCAAGAAAACAAAACTAGATGTGGCCATTCCCCCCCTCCTGGCAAGTCTCTTGAAAGCTATAACTTTAAATAAAGTGGTGACGAGTACACTTACAACCAAGATGTTGGATCTAATAAAACACATCTCCTCTGCAATTACAATAACTGATACTGTCTAATGTAAAGACATGGCAAGGACATACAGCTGATACAAGTAGGTATCATGGTTGTGGGACTGAATTCCATTTCAAGTTGATCGTTGTTGCAATTTTGGCGTAAACAACTTTCCCAGAAGAAAAGAGTGCTGTATAGTTTCAATGAAATTTAATAGATTTATACAGGTTATTCCAACTGCATGATACAATCTTTAGTGAAATTCAAATCATTACAACCATTTTCATTCTGGCTCCACCAAAACAAGTACAAAATCAAAGGGTCAGTTGCCAATGTTCACTGTCCATACTTAACTATTTGAAGTGTGATATGCATAGATGCAGTGCCTGTTACAGCCAAGCAAATTCAAAGAAAGATAAGGTCAGCAAACCCAAGTGTAGTTCCTAAGAAACAAGCCCCATCGAATTCAGTGGCACGTAAGTAAACATTTTTAGGACAGGCTGAAAGTCTGTTAGTCAATGGTGACTTATTTACATTAAAGGATAACATTTATATCTCACAAACTGAAAAGATTTGAAGTCTAAAGATAAGTTGAAACATCCTGCCCACCCCACCCAGTTTGAATTTTCAATGGGCACTTGAAAAAAAATGAAAGTGTCAGGTATTAGATACCTACCTAATTTTCCTAGTATATTTCAGAAAGGAAATTAAGGTAACCATCTCTGTGGCAGAGAAGCTTCTATACCTAGTTATGTGAACAGTCAAGAATCTGATGTGTATGCTTGCTCAAGACTGGCTCATTATGAATCTAATCCTGATTTTCCATTCCCCTGGCCCACAGCTGCTATCTCATTGAAGGAGACATTCCACATTTACGCCAGAAAAACATTGCAGTGCTCCATTATTAAACAGAAAGGGATCAAAGTGTATTCCCATCTCTCGGACCTGAGTACGCTAGTTAAACTGTGAGTGAACCTAAATGGTTTGGAAAACCTACCAGACTGTGCTAACTATTTTGCACTGTTCGCTAACCTGCATTGCAATTTACACCAGCAAACAAAATTGTTCGGAAATGAGTGCACGTGAACCCTTAAATTATAAGAATGGCAGTTGTCTTGCAGTGAAACTGGAGATGGTGCTCTAAGAAGGATTTTGATTTAAGATAAGGACGTCTAAGGTGCAGGTTTCAGATACAGTACTTTTCAATTTCAGAAAATTATTTTAAGATGGGCTGTAGAGAAGAGGAGTATGAAATTTTGTAGCATTGCAAGTTCATGGTATTTTTAGCTAGAGACATGAAGCTGTGAGGTCTGATTTACCACTTTATCTAATAAATTACACCCTGAGATTAGTTTATCAGTCACCTTCTCAAAATGAACCTGGTTCTTCTATCCATACTAGTATGGCCTCGGTATAGTAGTAAACATGATTTTAATGAACAGAGGTATTATTTTCATGCCAGTCTGGATTTGTTAAGTGACATCTCACTGCCCAGACGTAAATATCAACCTTAGTATTCTTAGCGCTGCAAATACTGTAGTTTGCTTATGTTGGATGTCAGTGATAAGCTAGATAACTTACATTTGCAATTTTAAGGGACCAACCAGAGAAAAAAAATGATGTATGATCTTTACCAACTACTCAGGCTCAGACTACACGTAATGGTGACAGATCTGAGTTTAAAACATACAGATCTGCTGCCTTCTGATGTTGAGTTTGAGCCTCAGTGAGGTATTCTTGGCAGATCAAACTGCAGGCTGCAGGAAGGAGGTGGGGCAAAAGGTGTTAGATATTTGAGCTGAAAGGACAAGTGGTGATGTAGCTTTTCTAGTTAAAGAGCAATTGCCTACCAGTCCAGGCGAAGGATTATGTGGGGCTTCAAGTGCAGGGATGGGGACTAGCATAAAGGAGCATAAGGAGAATTCTTACCTATGAAAAGAAGAGCAGGTGACCTGGCAACACACATCTTCTTGGAACTCCAACTAGGTGGGTTTGCTGCCAGTTCTAAGTGTCTTTCATAGAGACCTACTAACTGGTGGAAATATTAATTTTCCCTCTAGATGTTTTCCTGTAGATAGACTGACTTTTCCATGAGCTAGAGATTCTCCCTCCACCTTAAAAAAAGAAGGTTCAAGGGGGGGGGGGGGGAATCTCACAGTATATTTAAAGACTCTGGAAAAAAATCCCTCTCAGAACCTCCGCAATGGTACTGAGTAGATTCTTCAGTCACTGAGGACTTCACAGCAAAGAAATGTCTCAAGTACCTTCAAGCGCAGCTCCTTCAGTTGAGTGGGACAAGGTGCCAAGCCTTGACTTTTAAAACTCGCCTGAGCTGATAAAATTGACCCCAGCATGCTCAACCCAACTGCCCAATGCTAGATGAATCAAGCACAATGTTTGGGCCAATAACTTCCCTCCCTATGATTCCGTTAGGTGTGAATAGCAAGTTACCCAGATACAGTCAACAACAGTGTTCTGCTACATCATTACCAAATGGCTACCCTACAGTATTACTGGTTGAGTACACTCCAACCCACTTTGATAAAACTTCAAACATATCAAAGGTCCTGTATATCTCCACCATGCACAGAAGAGCTGGATGTGACAGGAACTTTATTCGTTTCCACAAAAGCAGACTCAAAGGCAGCTTCCTGCTCCTCCAAAGTGTCAGCAGCCGTGGCTCCTTGAACCAAGGTGATATTGGGAACTGTTGGCTGATGCTCCGTAACCTTCTCCAGCTCCGTGGTTCTCTTCCCTTTCCTTTTGCCGAGTATTCGGACATAATTAGCTGGTACAAGTCCTGTTGTCTGGCCATCACGGCTGGCCAAAAGCCAGCCACGTAATTTGGGCTGTCGTTCTGGCAAAAGAAAAAGAAACTTGAACTTAACCAAAAGAGCTCACGCACCTTACACCAAGCTGTCAAAGCATGTGGAGAACTCTGCAAAGGCCAGTTAGGTTAGATTTTGTGTGACCCTCCCAAGCTTTTCAAGACCTGAGTGAAAGAAATCAATCTAAGGAATGTTTGAGACATAATGATTAACACAATAGTTAAATTAGCAAAATAGGAGTATTTAAATAAAGCAGGAATGATGTATACACTCAAATGTGAAGGGTACAAAAACAACCCGTCAATTTCATAATCAGAAAACATATATATTTAGTGCAGTCTTGGGTTTAAGAACTTGCCTAGTAGCCACAGGTGACAAAGAACTGCAAGCAGGCGAGTGAGCGCAACAAGGATGATCAGGGGTTCCGGAAACAAAGCCCTATGAGAAGAGACTGAAAGAACTGGGCATGTTTAGCCTGGAGAAGAGAAGACTGAGGGGAGACATGACAGCACTCTTCAAGGACTTGAAAGGTTGTCACACACAGGAGGGCCAGGATCTCTTCTTGATCATCCCAGAGTGCAGGACACGGAATAATGGGCTCAAGTTACAGGAAGCCAGATTCCGGATGGACATCAGGAAAAACTTCCTGACTGTTAGAGCGGTATGACAATGGAACCAATGACCGAGGGAGGTCGTGGGTTCCCCCACACTAGAGGCATCTGGACAACCATCTGTCAAGTATGCTTTAAGGTGGGTTCCTGCATTGAGTAGAGGGTTGAACTCGATGGCATTACAGGCCCCCTCCAACTCTACTATTCTATGATTCTATGAGTGGGCTGATGGAGGAGGGACAGAGTGCTCTATCCCTCCATTGCACCCACCACAGAAACCATATGGATTGCACAAGAAGGGGTTGCCACCCTGTTGCACAGTTGATCAGGAACTACAAAGCTGGCAAAGGCAGAAATATGCATATTGATCTGAAATAACGAGCCAAGTCTTTGGCTACAAGCCTGTAGTATCAATGTCCTAGCACAGTGCGTACAACAAATCTAATCATCATATTTGCAGATATTTCTAGTGAACCATGGAAACGGGGTGGTTCCTTTACTGGTAAACATTTGTAAGGGGAAGTGACTGTGCACCCCAGACAAACAAGCTGCCCCCCAAAAAACTCTCAAATGATTGCTCTACAGTTCAGTTGAGCTAGTAAGATGTCTCTTCTGAAGAATCACAATGAATCAAAACTGTCTTACCTTTGGGTGCCAATTTTAGCATTTCACCAGCACGGAATGAAATTTCTTCTTCTGAAACAGCACTGAAGTCATAGTCTGCTCTTCCAACAACATGATCATCCTCTCCACTTGCCCAATTACTGGAAACTGTTTCAGAAAACAATGATTAAATAAGTCGACAGGCAAAGGGACGCAAGGGCTACAGTCTTCAGAGACGGGATATGGGAAACTAGCTGAAATCCTCACTCACGTCAAGCAGTCCACTCTCAGCCCTTTCCCAACTGATCTCACCTAGTTGCATTAGAACCCCCATCCCCCAAATGTCTACTAGCCCAATTGTACATGCATACCTCATGTTTATCATAAGAAAAGGGGCAAAAAACTTTTTAAAGTGGTCACTTGGACACAATCTTTATTTGCCAGAGGTGACCAGGCAAGTAGTGATTTCTAAACCGGACTCAGAGCTCCTTAGCATAAGGATAAGATTAAAGTCATTCTGTGACATATATGTCTTTTGCTCCTTTCACCAGCATTTTATTTCTAGCGCATTGCATGCAAAAGTGCTCCATTCAGCCACAAAGTATTTCCAATTTCAGAGCACTCATGTCTAACTCTTAAGCCTTTTGACCAGAGTTTTCTATTTCCCCCTTTTTATTATACTGGTATACTGGTATACCAAAGGCAGGTTTGCCCACCCTCCCCAAAGTTGAGGTTAGGGAACTACAAATTTGCTCCTCTCCACAATCCTTCAAAACTTCTTACCAGGATCCACATGAAACAGCCAGAACAGGCCTGTGGAAAGACTGCTAGGTTGGGATGGGGAAGATTAAACTGAGTTGAACATGAGAGACCTGAGGTTGAAATTCCTGCTCAGCCATGAGAGTAACTGACAGGTGAACTACAAATTCCCAGTCTATTTTTTGCCCAGACAAGCCAAGTGCAAAGCAACAGCACTTCCATTATTACATCACAATAAAGTTACTGAGGATGGCTTCAGACTTACAAAAATTAAATAAATCCTTAATTAATTATGAGAAATGCTACCAATACGAAGAAGGATATCAACTGTGTTCATTTGTTTATATCAAGGGTAATCCCTTCATCATGCCACATTATTAGTTGTACAGACCATCTTTGAACTTATCTGCAGTCACTTATCTTTTAATTTACTTAAAAAAACCATACTTTCTTTAGGCCTGTATTCTTGTTTACTTTATGCTTGTGTTACTTAGTTTGCACCATACAGGGCTATTGATGGAGTGTATTTGTTTGCACCCTGCTGAATCACTAAAGATTGTTCTTTGTTTGCACCCTGGTTGAAGGATACAGCACCTTGGTTTCAGGGTGGTGGTGATGTTGGTAATTATGAGAGCATGCTAAATTCACCCTCATTGCAGGCGGCAACCAAATTGACAGAGAAGGCACTCATGTTATTCTGCATTCCTAAGACAAATCAATTCTATGTCTGAGAAGGCGAGAAAAGCATCTAAGCTCCAGATTAAAGTCAAGCTTGAAACTTTTGGTTTGGGACAAAACGTTCAATTCTTCTTTATTTTGTTATCCAAATTGCTCATGTATTTTCACTTCCCCAATAGTTATTTTCTAACGCTGCAGAGAGATCCACAGAAATATTTATTTATTACTTATTTTATTTATTTACAATATTTATATAATGCTCCCCATTCAAAATTTCGGAGTGGTGTACAAGATAAAATAAAATAAAACTACATTAAAAATAAATGTTTTAAACGCGCAAAATGCAAAATGAATCGTGTGGCCTGTCATTAAGGGAAGGCTTCCTGGAACGACGACGTTTTCAAGAGGCGCCGAAAGGAATACAAAGTTGGCACCTGTCTGACCTTCAGAAGCAGGGAATTCCATAGGAGGGGGGGCCACCGCACAGAAGTCTCTTCCCCTGGTGGACTCCAATCAGAGGATGGGTCTATATGGAACCACCAGGAGCAGGCCCACAGATGACCTCAGGGCAGGTTGATGGGGAGAAGGCGCTCTCTCAGGGATCCTGGTCCCGATTTGTTTAGGGCTTCGTACACTGGCCCGGTAGCAAATAGACAGCCAGTGCAGTTCCCTCGGCAAACTAGCCAGAGCTGGTAAAAGGCACTCCAAGTCGCCATGGCCACTTAAGCCTCCAGCGAGAGAGATGGATCTAAGTATCCCCAAACTATGAACCTGATCTTTCAGAGGGAGTGCAACCCCATCCAGAACAAGCAATGAACCTATCTCCCGGACTCGGGAACCACTCACCCACAGGGCTCCTGTCTTGCCAGGATTCAGCTTCAGTTTATTGGCCCTCATGCAGCCCATTACTGAGTCTAGGCACTGGTCCAGGACCTGCACAGCCTCACCTGATTCAGTTGTCACAAGGAGACAGAGCTGCATGTCATCAGAATATTGATGGCATTTAGTTCCAAATTCCCTAATGGCCACCACCAAAGGCTTCATATAGATGTTAAACAACATTGGGGACCAGATGGTGCCCTGCAGCACCCCATAGCTCAATTGCCAAGGGGTTGAGGAATGGTCACCCAATGTTACTCTCTGAAAGTGACCCTGTAGGTAGACCGGAACTACTGTAGCACAGTGCCTCTGACGCCCATCCCACGGAGTCGATCCAGGAGGATACCATGGTCGATGATGGTATCAAAAGCCGATGAGAGATCGAGCAGAATTAACAGGGCTGCATTCCCCCATCCCTCTCTCCATGAAGGTCATCCATCAAGGCCACCAAGGCTGATTCAGTCCTGTAACCAGATCGAAACCCAGACTGGAATGGGTCTAGATATAATCAGTACTCTCCAAGAGTGCCTGCAGCTGCTCTGCCACACCCCTCTCAAGTACCTTCCCTAAAAAGGGGGTGTTTGCGACTGGGCGGTCACTGTCTAGTGCCATTGGGTCCAGGGTGGGTTTCTTCAGGAATACATGCATCATAGATTCCCTCAGGATCACAACTCACGGATCACTTTTCCGATTTATTTACGAGACCAGCGATTATCAAAACAACCCACAATCGCTAAATCCCCCTCTGTTTCCTCCTTTCTCCTGCATAGGGAGAAGGTCAGCGTTATCCTTAAAACTCTTGGCCACCAGCAAACAAGCACATGCATTGCTTCCTGCAGATACGTAAAGAGAGAAATAGTCTTGTCCTCCAAGACTGTGTGTGCCATGTGAAATTGGAAGCAGGATTGCAAACGCCGCTGAGCCTCAGTACAGATGGGATGCAGATCTACGATTCAAGCTGAAAAGGAACGGAGGGAGGAATCCACGAAGGGCTATGCATTCCCAAGGCTGTATCCCCATTTTCAAGGAGCCAATGTTATATTTGTACCAGCTCTTTACACAGCTGCTTGCTTGTGAAGTTGTGGCAATCAAAAATTGATGCTAAAACTAATTTTATTAAAATTAGTCCTTTTGGGCCTCAATATGACTTACACAGGCGTGTGTGGAATGTTTGTAGCTGTAATAAACAGGATCATAAAGAGGCACTCACATCAATGGAAAAATGCATGGAGGAGGAGGCTATCGATGGCCAATAGTCCTGATGGCTATATGCTACCTCCAGTATCAGAGGCAGTAAGCCTAGATACACCAGTTGCTGGGGAACACGAGCAGGTGGGTGCTATTGCACTCATGTTCTACTTGTGGATTTTCCAGAGGCAGCTGGCTGACCACCGTGTGAACAGAATGCTGGCTGAGATAAGAACATAAGAACAGCCATGCTGGATCAGACCAAGGGTCCAACTGTTGGCCAGGGACCCACAAGCAGAACACGAGTGCAACAGCACCCTCCCGCCCATGTTCCCCAGCAACTGGTGTGCATAAACTTACTGCCTCTGATCCAGCATGGCTATTATGTTCACTTGCCTGGCCTCCTGTGACAAGTGAGTGCCCCAGATGACAAGGCAGGGATACTTCACTAAGAGCGGAAGAAAGAAAATTCATTATTAGGCCATCAATGTACTACAAATAATCATGGTCAGTTGTGCTACAAATTTCTGGAGATATTTGCAAGGCTGCTAGTAACTATTGTGGATTTATTTACATGATCCACACACGTTGGCCAAAAAGCAAGTTACTAATAGCAGAAAACAAGTTTGAGCTAGCCATCATCAATCCATCAGGCAATAAGTTCTGCAGTCATTAGAGTGCATCTTGTTTACAGCAAGTGTGTCTCATGCGTACAGTTTTTTATTAGTGTACGCAATGCAGTATAAAAGCTTTCATGTTACACAAAAATCTTCCTGAGCCTGGATGCACCAGAAAGTGTGGGAGGGGAGCATCCAACTTTAGGAAGATTTTTGTGTTAACGTGAAAACTTGTACATTGAACTGAGAACTTGTCTCAAATAAAAAAGGTCTTCTCACTCAGTCTGCATTTTGTGAGACCAGCACATCTATTCCAAGGACTGGAGTCTCTGGCTATATGTAAATAGAGCAGTTTAAGCCCTAAAATGTTCACCTTCCACAATAGAAGTAAACCCATTGGTTAGACAGTACATAACTTTCATTCAAGCAGAAGGGAAGAGGAAGTGATTATCTTGTTATTTTATTACACTTTTCTATGAAGGAAGAAAAAGTTCTTTTCGAGTAATAATGTTTTTAAAACATTTTTATGCTACCCAAGAGCCAAGGCTCTCTGGGCAGTTCACAACATACCAAAAAAAGAGTTAACGTTCCAACACACAAAATCTAATTTACCAAGAACTTTTAAAACCCTCACAGTAACTTCAGGTAATCTTCGCCTCAAACATGGTTGCTAATTGCAATGAACTTGACTTGGCTCAAACATCACAGCCTGATTTTGTCTTAGCGCTTACTGGCGTTCCCACACACTGCAGTAGCAGAGACCAGGACACACTTACGGGATCGCTTCTATCCCCATAATCACAGACCCCTCTTTACCTGTTTCGTCATCTGTGTAGGTGGATAGCAGCTTCCATATGAGGTAGGGCCCCCCAAGAACAACAGCAAAGAATAGGAAAATGGGCCATGACTTTGCAGAGTTGGCTGCCTTTTCCTCAGGGCCGACGCGGGCCACCGTTCCTTCACTTTCTGCCCACAGATCATCGTTCTCAGAGCTCTTCCTCAAACCCAGCAACCTCTGCAGCCGCCTGTACAGGTACCTTATCGTTCGGACCAACGCGAAAGCCGAAAACACCTTGGCGAAGTGTATTTTGAGCCGGGAAAAATGATTGGCTACATCCAAAACGGCTCGGAAACTGTTGTAGACGGCCGAAAAGGTGGCATCCATCATCATGCTGACAGAGGCAAAGGCATGCACGATGCTTTCGATGGACTGGAACGCCCCCCGGCTACTTTCTTCCGCTTGCTGAACAAACCGGCTGGTAGGAACCTCATCCATCCGAAACCGGTTGTAGCCCATGCCGCCATAGCCATAACTGTAAGGGCTGTAGTTTCCATAAAAGGAATTCCCATATCTGCCGTAGGTTGAAGAAAAAGAGCTGCTGTAAGCAGGTCTGAAAGTATTCAGGGCGGTGCTTCCTGTCTGTTGTGATGGCCTTGGCAGAATGGGAGGGGGCACGCGAGTAAGGGTAGGTTGTCCAGGTCTAGGAAGCTGGCTGGCCCCCATGTCAGCGGACCTAAAATCCACAAATCCACTATTAGCACTCAGGATAATTGTCATTTTTAAAGCGATCCCTCATCCCACACGCTTCCAAACAGTGTATATGCTTACTGGCTGACATTAATTGTACCTAGGCATGTCCCTTTTGAATTGGTTGCTGCCGCCAGGACATAAGAACTAAAATACTGGACTTAAAAAATAAACGTATGCAAACATCATCTCACCGCATGCGATTCTATACTCAGTGTTGATTGAAATCAACTATCGGGCAGGTCTTCTGCTCTGATTTTGCATTTCAGCCTCGAAGCCTCAAAGTTTCATGAGCTTCGGCTGCAATCTTATGAATGTTGGGAAAGGCAAATTCCGGAGGGGGAGCTGCGTTAGTCTGTTGCAGCAAAAGCAGCAAGAGAGGCTCATGGCACTTTAAAGACTCAAAGGGCCTGTTCAGACGACATGCTAACCCAACGTGGATCGATCAAAAACGCAATCCACAGTGACTCAGCATATCGTGTGGCTGGAGAATTCCCTCCCCATGACGGGCAGAGTACACATGCTTGCTACCCACTTTCTGCAGGAGGGTTAGCAGGCCACCCACATAGTTCCCGTGTTGTCTGGTGAGAACTCCGTGGGTTTTAAGCCTCATTTTGGCATTTTTTAAAAAAACGGCAGTGACCATAGAGTCCACCAGCAAGAGTGACCACCAAATAGACTTTCTCTAAGATCGGCAGGCATTTTTTCCCTTTGCACTGGAGTGGCTGCCAGGCACTTGTTTGGGGCACAGAGGATTGCAGGGTATGCAGTTAAACCATGTGGAGGAGTTACAGGTAACTACTATGGGGTGGGTGGGTAGCGGAACCATGCAGAACCACATGGTTCCACGTCGTGTGATAGGCCCACTTGTCGTGGTTCTGTTATCCTCCCCTCTATCCCCACCCCTCTATGCATGTCCGAACAGGGCCAAAGCATAAGCTTTTGTGGACTGGAGTCTACATCATCCTCAATTGGCTGATGTAAAAACACCAAATCCACATTTTACCATCTTGTCAGACTAGTGACTTTATTTTTTTAAAAAAAAAGAGTTAAGGTTTGTCTGCCATTTTATTCCTGACAAACCCATGCTGGCTCCTACTAATCAAAGTATTATTCTCTCACAGACCAATTGCCTCACTATCACCAGACATTCCAGCAGGCTGTGCTGGGGGAAATGAGAAGGGGAAACAGGGTCATACCATCAGCCTTACAGAAATACTTTTTTAAACTCTCTTTCCTCCCTGTTCCTTTTTTCTTGTGAGCCACACCTTTTTAGAGGACAATCTTGTCAGGGTCTGTCTTCTTTTACTGATTATTGGTAAGCTGCTCTGGAAGCCTTTTAGACTGAGCAGAGGCCTGAAAATAAATAAATACACTAATCTAATCTTTTGCCCAGTATCAATGTCAGGCTGATTGCTCTGTAATTTCCCAGATCTGTCTTTCCCCACTTCTTGAAGATGAGGAAGGCATTCTTGCTTGTTTTCAGACTTCTGGCACCTTGCCCATTTGAGAATTCAGGGAGGATTCTCAGCCAGCAATTCTGAAATAATGTCTACAAGCTCTTTCAACACCTGGGGTGTAACTCACCTGACTCTGGAGATCTGAACTCATTTAAAGCAGCTAGGTTTTCTATAGCTATCTCCTTACCTATCCTGGGCTGCAAGTCCCTCCTTATATCATTCGTTCTACTTGTCCCACGTTGAACACAACTTCCCTTGAGAAAGACTTAAGACTAGATGGGAATTGAGTAGTTCCACCTTCTCTCCATCACCAGTTAACATGTCACCATATTCCCTAAGCAGGGACCCATCACTTGCTTGTCGTTCTTGCTCCAAACAGAGTCAAATAAGCCCTTTTTGATGTCGCTCGCAAGCCTTAGCTATTTATTTATTTATTTATTTATTTATTGCAGCTTTAAACTCTCTGGGCCGTGTATTAAAAATATAAAAAGCACTAAAACCCGTTCCTAAAATGCTTGGGACAATAAACCTGGCCCTAAAAAGACCCTTATGGAGGTGCCATGTGAGCCTCTCTTGGGAAGGCATTCCACAACTGGGGTGCCAACACTGAAAAAGCCTTCTCTCTTGTAACCCCCGTCTTGTCTCATTTGGTGAGCGCACCTGGAGGAGGGCCTCAGGATCTGGGTAGGCAGATATGGAAAGAAACACTCCTTCAGATAACCCGGCTCCAAGCTATTTAGGAATTTAAAACCAGCACTTTGAATTGGGTCCAGAAATGAACTGGCAGCCAATGCAGATTACAAAGTACTAGCATTATATGTTCAAATCAGCCAGTCCCAATTAGCAAGCTAGCCACCCTATTTGGGCTAACTGAAGTTTCCAAACCATTTTAAAGGCAATCCCATTTATGACACTTTACAATAACCCAAAGGGAGGTTACCAGTGTGTGAAAAACTGTTGCAAGGCTATTTTCAAACAGGGCCACAGTTGGTAAAACTCTGGAGCTATGTCCAAATAGGTCCACAGTTGGTGTGGTAATTCCTGACACTACCCTCAGAGAGTTGTTCTCCTCCCTGGTTATATGTCTCTCCTCACATCTCATGTACATGTTCTCTTTACGCCTCAGCTCACCAGGGAGTTCATTGTGCAGCCATATTGTCTTCTTTAGATGTTTCCCATTATTCCTTCTCATGGGGATACTTTGTGATTTTGCCTTCCATGGAATCTATTCCATGAAAGCGTAAGCAAAAACACATCGGCTAGTCTTTAAAGTACCACAAGATTTTGCTGTTCTTTTAAAACAAATTTGGGAATTGGTCTTATTGTACTCAGTAGGATTTACTTCCAAGTAAATATGCACCAGCTCAGGTTGCCGAACTGATTTTATGTGGCAAGGGAATTTCAAGTAAAAAGGTAGAATCACAGGTTCAGCTCAAAGGTTAATTATGCAACGGTCTGTCTCCATTTTGCCCTGCCAGACTACACCATGTGTCTGAAATGAAAAACAAAACCAGGTTGGAACTCCAAGACCACCTGGAAGAAATAGGTTAATTTCTGAAAGCACAAGATCAGCAGGAGCTAACTGGGCTCAGATGCGGGTTCAAGACTAACACCACACATGGACTCAATGGATTGATCTCCACGTTTCAGTTTCCCATTTATAAAACGAGAAAGATGCAAACTTGTAAACAGGTCCAGGAAAATTACTTGCTATGCTAAGTTAGTAATTTGTGGCCTGAAGGAAAGGGACATTGGTAAAACTTCCTTGCCTGGTAGTCACACCAAGTAAGCAGGTGGGTAACTGAATAATGAACCATTTCCCAGGGTGGTTGTTAGGATAAGCAAGTAAAGACCTTAAAGCACTTTGTATTATTAATAGCAGTACCTACACCAAGCTCACAGTTTATTTCAGAAGGCCAGTAACTCAGTTTCCCCTTGGTAGCCAGTCAAGGAGGAGAGCAGCTCTCCTGAGGAGAGCTCTCCATTTTATAGAGCAATCGCAATAAAATTGTGTCTGAACAAGAAACAATAAAAGCTTCTAGGAAGTTCAAATGTTAATTCATGTTGATGTGGCTATCAAGTTATGCTACCAGAAAATACATTTTACAGCCTCGTCCTAAACACTTACTTGGGACTACCAAATTCAGTTGACTTCAAGATTAACTAAAGACAGGACTACAGTGTATGCAGGTAGGTTATGCAACCTTAATTATCCAGTGAACACAGGTATGGAGTAACGATAACCACCCACCACACCCATTTTGAGGGAAAGGGGGGAGACTGGGAGGCGAGGAAGAGTATCAAACTGCTCATAATCTGCAACAGTACGCAAACAACTGCTTGCTGCTCTTTCAGTGGGGAAAATTCACACTGCAAAAGCCACCCTGAGGGTTGGGCTGCACTCGCTGGAGCAAAAGTCAAAACAATCAGAACACCAAGAACCTGTGGTGTTGTGGACTTGCTGGTCTCCCATTTAAAACGCCTGAGAAGGGCGAGTCAAAATAATCCCCGACAGGAACAGAGTGGGAGGATATTGCACACAGTTTTATGCTGCAGTTTATTCCTACAGTTTATAGGAAACATGCTAAACTAGAAGCCCTATCATCTTTTAATGTTGGCAGAGGGAACCCTTCAAGTCCCCAAATGATCCATTCTACGGATTTTTTAAACCCCCATATCCCAACGTTGTTCCAAAGACACATTCCTCTGTCCTGCTCCCCACACCCTGCCGCCCCATGTATGTGACCAAAAGAAAAGAGGGGCATGGATCGCCAGCCCTCACCGTGCCTTCTTCTGCCTGCCAAGCTTATGGAAGGGGCTCATCCCTATCGTGTGGGTGCAAGAGAGGGGGAGATAAGGAGGAATTGGGGGCAGAAGAAGAGCCATGTTGGATCAGCCAAGGGTCCATCTAGTCCACCATTCTGTTCACACAGTGGCCAACCAGCTGTCGACCAGGGGTCCACAAGCAGGACACGGGTGCAACCACACCCTCCCACCCATGTTCCCCAGCAACTGGTTTATACAGGCTTACAGCCTCTGATACTGACATTTTCCCCTTGTTCTCCCCCCCTCTCGATAACTGAAGGGGGTGGGAATGAGACTGGGAAGGCCCAGGAAGGAGCCCCGGAACCTATTCCCCCCCCCCTCTACCAGGTGTGTTGGACTACAACCCCCACAATCCCCTGGCTGGGGGGGGGGGTGGTTTTGGGAGTTGCAGTCTAACACATCTGGAGAGCACGAGACCAGGGAAGGCTGCCCTGCGGCCGCTCCACAGCCTTGAAGAGGCGCGCTCCTGAGCATGTGCAGAGTGCTGCACGACTGAGCGGCCACCGGCAGCCCCTGGACCTATTTTAAGAACTCAGCTCTTGAGGCGGAATCGACGGCGGCTCTTCCCGCTCTGCTCGAATCCTTGCTGGATCCCGTCCCTCCCTCCCTCCCTCCCTCCCCCCCCGGCCGCCTCACTCACAGTCGCCGGTTCTCCCAGGGCTTCGGGGGCGACGGCTGGTTGGCGGCCATCATCGCGGCGCCTCCGCGGGGTTCTGCAGCCGCCCCCGCCGCCTGCCCAGCCGAGCGCCGAGCGATCGACCCGGCGACGCCTCCCTCGAGCCGCGCGTCGAGCCCATCGCTCGGCGGCCTCCGCCTGTGGCCCGTCAAGCCCACGTGTTCTTTGGCTCGGGCTAAAGAGATACAGCACAAGCGATCGAGACTTCCACACGCACGCCTCGGCTCCGGTTCCCAAGGCGCTTTTCAACAGGCATCAGTGGAGGCTGGTGGCTCTGATTGCGGGGGGGGGGGGGGCTGTGAATCCATTCTGGGTTTCCGTCAGAACCAGCCAGAACTCTAAAGGGGGCTTTCCAAGGTTGCTGAACCCAGTTCCCAAATAGGACCGGAGCCTTGGATAATAATAATAATAATAATAATAATAATAATAATAATATATTTATTTATCACCCGCCTCTCCCAACGGATCGAGGCGGGGAACAACACCAAACACAAAATACAAAAACTGATTAAAAGCAGATAAAACCAGTACATCATTAAAACACTTTAAAATTCATCTAGCTCCTCTAGAGTTCTGGCTGTTCCTGATTGAAGCCTCACCGAAATCGGGGAGCCACCAGCCTCTCCACTGATAGATCGTTAGCTGTTCCAGTAATCGTATTAGCGCAATGTCTTTATTAGGCCAACTCAAACGTCACCAAAATATGCAAGCTTTCAAGTTTGTTTATTTTTAATGAACAACAGGATGCATTAAAGCGGGGCCGGTGGAGGCTGTTGGCTCCGATTTCGGAAGGGCTGTGAATCCATCCTGGGCTTCAGGATGGATTCCTGAAGCCCAGGATGCGTTCCTGAAGCCCAACTCCCATCAGCCCTAGCCAGCATAGCCAGTGGTGAAGGATGGTGGAAATTGCATCCCAACAACAGAAGCTGCCCATCCCTGCATGAAAGCAAACAAGTCTTCCGCGTGTTCCTTTCTGAGCTGCTCACCAAAAGCCCCGACGGTTTCCTCTTTCTTTCTTTTTTTATTTGCTACTTCGGCTAATGCCCTTGACATTACTCAGAGTTTATTACGTGTCAATTACTTGTAGTCATTCAGTCGTGATGGAATTGCTGTGAACCGTCCAGAGTGTCTCGGCTATTGGGCGTTATAGAAATAATAATAATTTAATTCAGTGTCAGAGTTGTATCCCAACAGAGTCCTCCAATGAGCGACTTAAGGTGCTATCCTATGCATGTTTAGACAGGGGGGAAAAGGTCCTTAGACTTTTTTCTGTCTAAAATATGCATAGGCTTGAGCCTTACAGACAGAATTTATATATCCATGAAAGGACGAGATTATTTCAACGCATGGCAACGAAAGGAAAGGCCTTTTCCGTTCTTAACGTCGTTTCCTGCCTGTGGCGGCCAAACCCCTTGCTCAGCACGTGGTGCGTTCTAATGGGCCTGCTACCGGGAACCGGACGTATCGCTTTAACGCCATAGAGACCGCAGCCCCTTGGACTTCGAAGGGCGCTGTGGCTGGAGCCGGAATGTTTACTTCCGGAAGCTCCTTTCCTTTCCCCCCTACCGGAAGCAAGGGCGGAAGAGGAAGTCATTGGTATGGACCCAGGGTGCAACGGCGAAATGGTCCCCCCATAGTCCTTTCTACATTTTGGTAAACGAAGGAGGTAGGCGAGCTGGAAAATCATCTCGTTTTTTTAGTTTGGGGGTGGGCTCCTGTAGGTCGCCCTGGTTCTGTGAGCCCCCCCCTAGCAAGACATGGGAGGGAGATTAAAAGAGGCATCTGCTCACGTGTACTCAGAAATAAGCCCCATTGACTTCCAAATTCAAATAGTCTGGTTGAATGTACTTAATTAGTTCACGCCCTGCTTCAAAAGCCAGTGCGGGATTGGCTATTATAAATTAATGCTCCACAGTAAATTAATGCAATGTGTTTAAGCAGGCATTAAAGACTCTTATTATTGTTGTAGGGCTTCCCTTTTTAGAATCTTATTGCTGACTGCGGTATACTGTTCTGTGTTGTATTTTATTGATTGTTTTATCTTGTTTAAAATGTTTTTAACTTTGTATGCTGCCTAGAGTATTTTGTATATAGGTGGGATATAAATTCAACAAATAAAATAATAAAGGTTAAAATAAAGAAATCTAGACATCTGTGATGTTTGAATAAGGAGGTTAACAATTCACAAGTGTTTTTTTTTTCTGGGAAATGCTGAAGAATATCTAGAATCTGTGATTCAGAATGCACAAAGCTTTGAAATGAAAACCTTCCTTCCTGTACTACAGTCTCAAAGCACATGTAGATTCTAGATCAAATGCTATGAGACTGTAATAGAGAAAGGGAGGTTTTCACCCACTCCTAAAGGGGAGTTTTGTGTGAGAGAGAGAAATAGGCAAGAGTTGTCTTTTGTGGGATTTTGATGGAATACTGAACTGAGGTCTGGGGATGAAGGCATCAATCAGGGGTTACAACAAACATGGCAGTAACAGTACAGGCATGATGCGGAGAAGATCCCAGAAGGGCTTTGCTAAGGACCTGGAGGGATTGTGGGGGTGGAGATTTATTTATTTATTTATTTATTTATTGCATTTTTATACCGCCCTATAGCCGAAGCTCTCTGGGTGGTTCACAAAAATTAAAACCATAAAATCATTAAAAAAATATAAAACAAGCCACAATCCAAAAACAACAAATAACATACAATCTAAAAACACAACCAGAATAAAACCAGCAGCAGGAATTAATACAGATTAAAATACAAATTTAAAACAGCAAGGATTAAAATTGAGTTAATTTAACTGTTAAATGTGAATGTATAGGTAAGTGATAGCTAGTGCCTATCGATAGGCCAGATTTATTTCTTTGGCTTCAAGTACTCAATCACTGTGGACTTAAATCAGGGGTGCAGGTGGCATTGGATGGTGCTAGGGAACTGCATGTATTCATACATGCACTGACATACGACTGGTGACCCCCTTGCTAGCACTAGCAAGGGAAATCACTTTCCTTATCTCCAATCTCTCATCAGCTGGAATCACTAGCAAGGGATACCTTAGGCAATACTGCGGCGGCAGATGCAGGGGGATATGGTGAGTCACTGAAAAAGGCTAGGTGGGCCTCATTTTTTGCCTTAAATGTTCAACCTTTCTGCACAAAGAAATAGTTCCATACATGGGATCATATTTGTTGCTCTTTTCTGACCTTCAGGTTTACTGCCTTCCCCTTTGAATGTGTTCATTAGAGAGTTTTCTTTGATCCTCATTCCTCCCAGCTACAGTAGTGATTCTCAAAGTCACTTTACTTTTCAAATACAGGCTTCATCAGCATGATTGCATTGGCAGAAAATGATAGACCCATTGCACAGATGTTAATGAATTTTGGAGCGTGCCCACGCTGTATTCTCCGGTTCTGCCGTGTGGGGCAGCAAGCATTGTACCGGCGGCCCCATAAGGTTTGGTTACATAAAACTATTATCATGGTGGTGGGAGAGTTGTTTTAAGCAGTTTTCAGACCTGCCCAATCCTCTTTCAAAGCATGAGGAATATTCTGGGAGAAAGTAGTTTTGGGGGATGGAAGACAGATTGCAGGGCTTTGCGGGTTGAGAGACAACCATCAAGGCATCTCTATATGCTGGGTATCTGAATGGGGGTGGGGGTGGGAGTAAGGGAGTACAGGTATAGGATGCATGGATGGAAATGTACCCACCATGGTGCAACATGAGGAAGCAATGTAGTGCAACATGAGGAATCCCATAGATCAACACAACAAATTGGAAGAGATTCAAATCCAAACCTGCATCAATCATGATTATTTCATGTAGTCTACTACTGGTCCTGCAATTCTTGCGGGTGGGAGTTCAGTTAGAGGAGCCTCCCTAAACCTTCCCTGATGATACTATTTGTTATTCTTACCCTTTCTCCTTCCCCTTCCCTGTGCTCATTATCACCATGGTAGGCCATAATCCTGCTTTTTGTTCTTCTGTCTCTGTCACATTTCTTGTGGCCAGTTGTGGTGCTTACCACAGATGCAGTCTCTGTTAGCTGCATCGGGCAAGAGTGTCAGTCTTATCCTAGCTGGAGTCATGGGCATCTTGTCCAGCAGAAGCAAGGAGTTGTGGACAGTCCTATGTGCTCTGACTGGTAGCTACTTTCCGAGGTCTCAGCCATGGATCTCTCCCAGCCTTGCTACTAGATATCCTATTAAATGTGGATGGGTAGATCTCAATAAAGATGAACCTGCAAAAAGCATGTGCTCCACCCCTGAGCTATGGCCCTGTGTGAAACCTGTTGTTATCTTCTTCCTCGCTCTGTGTGTTCCTGCCTGCTCCCTCACTTTTCTCCTCTCTTCCCTTATCTTTTTGCCTACCTATAGGTTCAGGCCACAATCTGTACTCTAACCTGACTGAGAGCAAATGCACTTCCTCTCCTCACTTCCAGGTTTACCGCTGTGATCCTATTGAGTCCAATCCTATGCATGTTTGCTCAAAATAAAGTCTCACTGAGTCTGTGAGCTTCACTTCCATCTATGTGTGCATAGGGTTGCAACCTTAGAGGGCCTTTCTTGCCTCCTAATCGCTCAGCGGATCAACTTTATTTTGCAAGGCCACAGACTGCCTGACATTGCCCCCTTTTAAAGGACAGGTGCGGGTTTACATGGCTGTAGCTCTCAGTTTGGGGTACCCCATGAGTTACTGCATGGGCCTCTCTTCATGTGCTGTAGCTGCACATGGCATCCTTTCAGTTCCCGAACAAAGCCGTACCTACTGAGGTTCACACTGCTTTCTTTGTTGAACAGGAGTTGCTTGCAGAGCTGTGTGAGTTTCTGGAGAGCAGCAAAGGTGAGGACAAGCCCTGTTGTGAAGCAGCAACTCCACCGTGCAAAAGAATCAAGCTGGAGAGTGCCGAAGAGGCGGAAGAGCAGGCCCCAAATGGAAGCCATCAGCTGAATGATGGAAATGGTGCTGCTGTTGCTGAGAGCTTAAGGGCAGCCGTGTGCACCGTGTGCTTGGGAATTCTGCAGGAGCTCTGTGAGGCGGATTTTGTCAAAGCAGTAAGTGTCAGCCGCATGGCAGTCTTACTTCTCAGCCTTTCATTGGTTAAAAAAAATGCGATGTCCCGCAGGCACGTACACAGGAACCTCTTTGAGGCTGAGGGCTGAATTCAGATTTGGAGAAGCTGTGGGGGAGGGCGGCATTCCAGTGGTGGGCAGGATGAAAGGCAAAAGGGATGAGCATATTTTAGCTGAAAGCTCTTACTGTCAGTAACTAGGCCTTAGGAGGGGCATTTCAATCCTTTTGAAAGTGGAAAAATGCCCAATAGCTGGAAAGCTGCCAAATGATCAGCATTCAGAGGAAAAAGGGTGTGTCATCTGGGAAGCCCCGTGGGCCAGATTTAGTCCATAGGCCTGAGGTTCCCCACCCTGGCATTGGGTCATGTTGAATATCTTGAATATCTGAATATTAGGCTGCAGCCCTACACTTACTTGCCTGGGAGTGGCCCCTATTTTACAATATACCCTGTTCAGACAACACACTAAGCCATGATAGTTAAGCATTTTGAGCTGAACATTATGGCTTAGTATGTTGTGTGAACCATTCCTAACTATGATGGCTGCATAACCATGTATTAAACACGCTCACTGGCCATTTGCTGCAAAAGGATTTGCAGCCTAACCATGGCTTAGCATGTTGTCTGAACAGGCCCACAGTGGGACTTACTTCCAAGTATATTTCCTGCCCGATTACTAAGATCATCTTCAGAGGCTCTTCTGTAGGTGCCGCCACCCACAATGGTGCAACAGGTGGCTACCAGGGACAGCACCTTCTCTGTAGCGGCCCCCGCCCCTTCTCTGGAATGCCCTTCAGGGAGATACTCCTGGCATTTTCACTATACTCATTTACACGCCAGGTTAAGACCGTCATCTTCCAACAGGCATTTAATCTTTTATCCGTAGTGCTGAATATTAACATTACTGCTAACCCTTGATTTTATTTTTAGTCTTTTTCATATATTCTTCTTTTATTGTGTTGGTTGTTATTGTAATGTTTGGGTGGTTTTTTTAATGATTGTAAACCACCCAGAGGGCAGCTGCCGGTTGGGCAGATATAAATTCTATAGATATATGAATAAGTACGTGTGCTCAGGGTGAGGCAGGTTTAGAGCTGTAGGATCACGGATAGCTCCAAGCACACAACTTGCTCCGACAAGTTTCAGAGCTCTGTTGAGGTGTTTTTATCCCTCTCAGGCCAGACTGTGGCCAGATCTACACCAAGCAGGATATAGCGGTATGAAAGCAGTATATAAAAGGCAGGAGCCACACAAGCAGGATATAATGGTACGAAAGCGGTATATGTGTCAATGGGCCCCAACAGTTGTCAGTGCACTTCAATACCTCCATAAAGCAGTAGTGTGGCTCCTGCCTTTTATATACCACTTTATTCTGCTTGGTGTACATTAGGCCTGAGATAACAAGGGGTTTCCTTTCCCTGCTCCACTCTGAGCCCCTAGTAGCCTCCAAGCCATGGAAGAGGCAGGGGGCCTGCAGAGGGAGCCCAAGCTCCTGCTGGCCAGATTAGGCCCAAGGACTGGAGATTCCCCACCTCTGGTCTAGGAGGTCCTGTCAGAGTCATTGTTACTTGCTGTCCCCCTTGATTGAGGGCAGGGGGGCGGATACTTCCAGGGAGGGTCTGCTCTTCCTTTCCTCCTCCCCACCACCACCACCACCACCACCACTACTACCAAGGCCAAGACCGCCAGAACCAAGTAGACATTGTGAAAGAATGTTCTCCTTTGTTCTAGAGGGGATGATCGATACGTGGAAACCTCCCCGGCAGAGAGCGTAAACAATTTTATTCAAGCATATCTATAAGCTGCCTTGGACCACATAAACCACTTTGAGAACTTTGTTGCTGTTGTTGAAAAGCGGGATATAAAGTATTAAATGCTGTTCTCTGCTTTTCAGGTGTGCCATAAGATTAACTCCTCCGAGTACCAGTTTTCCAGCTTCGTAATTTCGGTCTCTTTCCCGCCGCAGCTCTCTGTGAGGGAGGTGAGTGTTTAGTGGTGCTTTCTTTTGTGTTTCAGCTGTGGCCTTTGATGAGAGAGGGAGGAGATGTTGTTCCCCCAAATTACTGTGCTTTTGCCTATTCAGAAACACACTTTGTCAGGGCAGGTATCAAGGTGTGTGGCATCTGGAAAGGGAGCAGCAGTGATTGGGTGTTGGAGGATAATGCGTCTGGAAGCTGAGTGGGCTCTCATCTTTATTTTTGGCCAATCCGATTAGTAGCTTGACTTTTGAATTGGAGAAAAAAGAGGGAGATTTGGCTGCATCTAATGTTCTGATCTGGTTTATCTCCCGCGACCTTGATTTTTGTGTGTGAAAGCAGCTGATTCCTGGCTAGGATTTTCTCAGTCAGTTACAGAGTAGAGGGTTCTAAAACCTTCATTTCATTTTCCACTTCTCTGTTTCTCTCTCTCTTTTTCTTTATGGATCCCATGCCTGAAGCACGCAGCATGGCTGCTGGTACAAGAGGAAATAGAGTAAGTACTTTCTGGGGCAAATGTATCCATCGTGTCTGATTACTGGGTTCCACATGAAGTCAACACTTTTTGTTTCTTCGCGCTCCTCTCTTTGCGTGGGGCGCAAGGCACATATCTTGCCCTCCATCATTCTTTCCTGTGGATGACTGGTCTGGTAATGATTGCCCGACTCCAATAAGAACATGAGAAGAGCCCTGCTGGATCAGACCAAGAGTCCCATCTAGTCCAGCGTCCTGTTCACACAGTGGCCGACCATCTGTCTGTCAGAAGCCTACAAGTAGAGCAAGAGTGTAACACTGAGAAGACATCAGTGTAGGTGCTAGGCAAGCCTCATGGGGGACAGCCTTCAAGGCCCAGTAGCTGGGAGAAATCTCAATAACCAACTCATAATGGAGAGACTGGTACCACAATCACATTTTTTTTCCACCATCAGTAAAAAAAACCACAACAAATCAGGCTTGAAAAAAGACATGAGGGTATCAGTAAAATGCATTGACGTCATCTGGGTTCTTCATCTCAATCTCAAGACCGAGAAGGAACGCTGGGGGGATCCAAACCGCTCACGGTGTGATGTGAGAGCGCATTGTGGCTGGAATTATAGAGTGTTGGATATAGTTTGCAACCTGACTTCTCTCCTTCTGGAACTCTGATGCATACACTGGCATGCCCAGCCCCCTTCCACCCTACGCTCAACATCCCCAATGCTTCTTGGCATTTGTATGGGCTGGGAAGGCTGGTGGATGCAGTGAGTAATTACTTGTAATAACGAGGAAAGTAGAGGACAGTTGGAAGAAAACAGGCAGAGGAACAACAGCACCTCTGTTGAGGTGGGGATGAAGGCAATGCATGGGGGTGGGAGGGGCAAGAAAGAAGATCAAGCACTCATGCAGACTTTCCTCCAGGACAGAAGTAAAAACTCCACCACACACTGCAGACGCTGGCCTGCAGCGTGGATCAACTGCTTGCTGTATAAATAGTGGTGTAGCAGAGCCAGGGTTCAGAGGGATGCAGCCCCTGCACTTTTTTATGAGCAGGATCACTGACATCATCTGCCACCCCACTCAGAATTCCCCCTTGAGTTTAGCTGAAATCCTCCAGCTGCTGGGGGATGAATGCCACAATATATAGTTGCCAGATATCCCTGTTGTAATGCAAAGCATTGCAAAGTATTTGTCTTGAATGGACAATTAAGACCCGTTAGCTTTACCAAAGAGCTGTCCCCAGCGGAGATGAAAACTGCAAGGACTGGTTTGTTGATATGGATCTACACAGCTGCCTGCATTCTTGGGCTTTTTGGGGGCGTGGCTATGCAGACTGTCATGACGAGCATCCGTACTTCAAAATTTGCTGCTATGCCACTGTGTGTAAAGCTCTAAACATCTGCAGAGGAGAGTATTTCGATTCTCCCCCCCCCCCCCTTATTATTGTTCATCACTTGGGAACCTTATTCGATACAGAGTGGTATATAAATCTTAATAATAATAATAATAATAATAATGCCATTTCTTTGGCAGCAGTCGCAACAAAGGCAATCTTTTAATGTTGAAAGACATTTGCCAGTTCTGAAATTGCATAGCATGGTACCCTACTGATACGAGCCTTACTCATATCTGTGTGAGTACGTGTGTCACGTATCCTGTATTCTAGTTACTGTTAGTCATTTGGGTAAAAATCCTAGTCACTTGCCTTTCTTTTTTATATATAATTTAGGAATCATGACCTTTTAGTGGGAAAAGACGACCTCGTTCAGCTGAAAGAAGCATACAAATGGATTATCCACCCCCTGTTCTTGGAGCAGTTGGGAGTCCCCGCTGATGGAAAGGTGTTGTATAAATAAACAACTTGAATGAGGTCTGTTGTCGCAGGCCTAGCTCCCCCTGGGATGGTGCAGCTTGTGTCTGTGCTGCGCTGCTTCAGGCTGCGGGCTGCCATTCACATGGCTGAAAGTTCCTCCAAATAAAATAAACCCCTGGCACATAGAAAACTAGCATGTCAGGGAGAAGGCTAGGCTAGAATCTTCCCCCTGACATGTTAGTCTTATTTGTGTGGGGAAATTTGTTTGCAGGCACCTTCAGTGTGATGAGAGTCCACCTGCAGTTCTAAATTTGGACATTCCTGCCTGATGTATCGGTTTTTTTTTTTAAGTGGTTTGCTCGTGTTCTTTGGATTTTACAAACTGCTTTAGGGGAAAAAAACTATTTTTAAAAAGTGGTCTATAAAGCAGAACCAGTGGTGGGTAATCTGTAACCCTTTCCAAATACAAGTAGCCTGATACGGAGTCGTCCGAGAAATGCTTGTAAAGGGACTTGGTGGGTCCCTGGCACCAGTGAAACTTAGCCAAGCATCATTTCTCTGCTCCCCAATTTGCCTCCTGCCTCGTCTAAGTGCCCATTTTTCACTCCACAAGCCGTCTCTTGCAACTACGTCAGCTGAATCAGGGGCAGGCCGAGTTTCAGGCGGGTGGACCAACTGAGTTCAAGACTACCGGAGATAATAGGTTGAGTGTGTGTGTGTTAAATCACTAATTAGGGTTTTAAAAAACCACAACTAACTTTCTGTTCTCTTTGATTGCGACTCAGAGCCTGTTTGAAGTGAGCGTGGTCTTCGTTCATCCAGAAACAGACGAGGATTGCCGATTCCTGTAAGTTGAGATTTAACCAATCGTGTTTTCGGCTGCGTCAATGCAGGCAAACTGTGTTGAACATTCCCCAGCCGGTCTCCATGTTTTGAGTGCTGTCTTCAACATCTCCCCAGGCTCTGGAGGCACTGTGCTTCCACCGTCCGATTGCTAGTTGGCAGGCAGGCAGGCAGGCAGGCAGGCAAGCAGGCAACCTGCTTGCCTGTCAGTGGTGGAAGCGCATGCAGGAGTCCCATGCCTGTTCTGTGCCCGCTGGCACCACTCTTGCTGCGTGTACCTCGGGAGTGGGGCCAGCATCATTCTGATGGCAGTGCCCAGTGAGTTCAGGGCAGGCACATGGGCCCGGTGCCTCACATAGCACCATCATGGCTGGTCTACACCCCACAGCCCCTGCTGCAACATTGCACCTGAGCCAACCCAAAGCTGTGCAGAAATATCTGTAGAAGCTGTGAGCGAGCGTAAGCTCAGGAGCAAACGACGTAGCTGTGACGCCCTGCCTGCACTTGTGACACTCACCAGGCTACACAACAGGGCTGTCCACGCCACTCGCACTCAGGGCTTACTTTAACCCCCTCTGTGCTTATGACGTGTTTGAGGGTTTAGGGCTACTGCTGCTGCTCCCGTCCCGCCTTTATCCTTTTAGGCCCCACGGCTCCATAGCCCAGCACCCTAGCCCTCAAATCCCCCTTCCTCTGTCCACTGCCACCAGTACCTTCCTCAGGTACACTTCTAGAGATCACACCAATTGGATATAATTAACAAGATTTATTAACATTAAGATGATTGTTCATGTAGCAGAAGCTTGATGGTTTCCTCAGGTCAACAGCATATTGGTTACAGGCACAATGCTTAATGGTTTCAGTACTTTCTGTTCATAACATTTCAAATAGAAACTCTCACGTTCTATGTTTCTCCTGCCTACTCTACCCACTCTAAACTACACTACACTCTTTCTCACAATCTAGTTTCCCCAAAATAATAAAACACGTTGGTCCTTCCTAGCCTCTAATCCAGTCAACAATAATCCTCTCTCTCCCTCACACACTTTCTCCTCACACTCTCCTGTCAGCTCCTCCCAGCTAAAAACCATATACACAGACACTCTCACACAGTCAGCCAATCCAGGCACTCGCCCGACACAATCCAATCAGCACTCACACATGAACTCCCCCCTCCCCCTTATGCTTACCCAGTTACAACATAACAGTCTATTTAACTTCCTTTATGGCATTTTATAAACAACTACTTACAATCTTTTATATACAAGGACCTCTAAAGCAGCTGAACATCACAGTAGCCCCATTTAGAAGTTAATTACGTTGGAACCTCAGCATGGGTAAGAGGGAATGGGGCCATAGGTACACGGTACAGCATCATAGGTGGGGCCAGCAGTGGAACCCCCATTCCTTCTTACCTGTGTGTATGTGTTACATGTGCTAAATGTCAAAAAGGGGTTCAAATGAGTGTGATTTTTGAGGCTAGGAAGGCAGAAGGCTCAGTGGTAGAACACATGGTTGACATATAACATGTCCCAGGTTCAATCCCTAGCAGCTCCAGGTAGTGTTGGGAAAGCCATAGGATATTTTGGATTCCTGGATCCGAGGTCGGAGACACTGCTCTGACCTTGGAGCCCAGAATCCAAACTCCCTCCCCCTCGCAGCTGGCGCAGAGAGAGCCATGCTGGTTGCCTCTCCAAGGTTGCAAAAGCGGAGGAGGGAAGGTAAAGGGGGCATTCCTGTGGGCATGAAGGCAAGGGGGAATGGAGAGGCTTGCTGACTCTGTATCTAGATGCCTCTCCAGCCTCTCTTCCTTCCCCTCCACTGTGCCTCTGCTAGATGGGTGAAAAAGCCCATCTAGCTGAAATGCAGAGCAGGACGTGTCGCCTCTGCTGCGCTGCCCACTCTGCACCGGTTACTTGTACGAGTATCAAGGATGGAATCCGTAGGATTGTTCCCAAAGGAGCAGAAAAAGTTGGCTGTCCAGATAGTAAAGAGAAGCTGTTCACGGACAAATCCTCTTGGTGGATGCTGTTAGGAAACGTTTTGACAGCAGCCGGCATCGGCCTATATAACATTGTCCCCGCTGCCTCTGTTTTGGTCGCACAGGTGATGCTGTTTGATTGATTGATGTTGTTTGCATTTAGAGCCTCAGCTTGTCCAAGTTGCTTCAAACCAGCAAAGAACAAACAGGTAAGGAGTTTGAGGACAATTTCCTCCCCACCACCATCCACCCACCCACCGGCAATTCTTTTCTTCATTTTAATCCATACTGACAATGAAATACGAACTTCATAAGCAAAATGGGCATTTTTATTAACATTGTACATAATCATTGTATAAGCCAATAGTACCTGTGTGAATTTACTTAAGGTTTTTTTGGTGTACGTGTGTTCTAAAACTGGCAACTACGTAACCTTTTATTTACAAAATGTATTTGCACATATCTTATGATTGGATCTCGAACAGGCTTAAAGTTCGAATCCATGGAAAGTTACAATGTAATTATGCAATAACAGTTATCAATCACCTTTCTATAGTGAAATATGCAAGGTGATGTACAGGGAAGCTGATTAAAACAGTAAGAAAATAGAATAAACTAAGACAGCATCAGGTGATCTAGAGGACAGTTGCCTTCCAACTCCAAGCAATTTGGGATGATACAAATTTTCTAGGCCCATTTCGAACTGGCTTCAGGGCAGGATACGGAGTTAAGACCGCTATGGTCGCCTTAGTGGATGATCTATGCCTGAGTATTGACAGGGGGAGTGTGTCCCTGCTTGTACTTCTGGACCTCTCAGTGGCTTTCGATACCATCGACCATGGTATCCTTCTGGAACGCCTGAGGGGATTGGGACTCGGGGGCACTGTGCTTCCATGGTTCCAGTCCTACCTCTCGGGCAGGTTCCAGATGGTGATGCTTGGGGATAGTTGCTCCTCAAAGAAGGAGCTGTTGTGTGGCGTACCTCAAGGCGCCATCCTATCCCCAGTGCTGTTTAACATCTACATGAAACTGCTGGGAGAGATCATCCAGAGGCATGGGGCGGGGTGCTATCAGTATGCTGATGACACCCAAATATATTTCTCTATGCCTTTGACAACAGTGTCAGCTAAGGATAGTGTGTCTCCTCTGAATGAATACTTGGAGGCGGTAATGGGCTGGATGAGGAAAAACAAACTGAAGCTGAATCCAGATAAGACGGAGGTGCTCGCTGTCAAAGGCCCCAACCTGGGTTTGGAGGTGTGTCAACCAGTTCTGGATGGGGCTACACTCCCCCTGAAAAGCTGTGTTCACAGCTTGGAAGTGCTCCTGGATCCGTCGCTCCAAATGACAGCTCAGATAGATGCGATGGCCAGGAGTGCCTACTATCTGCTTTGGCTGATGCGCCAGCTGTGCCCCTTCCTAGAGTTGGAAGACTTAAAGATGGTAGTGCTCATGCTGGTAACTTCGAGGCTTGACTTCTGCAATGTGCTGTACATAGCGCTACCTTTGTGCCTAGTCTGGAAACTTCAACTAGTTCAAAATATGGCAGCCAGGTTGGTCACCGGTACACCTAGGGGTGACCACATTACACCAGCTTTAAAATCACTTCACTGGCTGCCAATTACTTTCCGGGCGAAGTACAAAGTGTTGGTCATTACCTTTAAAGCCCTACATGGTTTGGGTCCAGGTTACCTATGGGATCACCTTCTCCCATACAATCTGTCCCGCACACTCAGGTTCTCTGGGAAGAATTTACTACAGTCAGCCAAAACTAAGCTGACAATCATTATCCAGAGGACCTTCTCTTCTGCTGCTCCCAGACTGTGGAACGGCCTGCCGGAGGAGATTTGTCAACTTAGTCTCTTTGACTTTAAGAAAGCCATAAAGACCAATCTCTTCCGGCAGGCCTACCCAGTTGAATTTTAAGAGTTTTATTGGTATTTTAATAATGTATTAGTTTTATGTGCTTTTAATCAGTTTTATGTATTTTATATTTGATGTTGTACCCCGCTTCGATCCAGAGGGAGAGGCGGGTAATAAATAAATAAATATATTATTATTATTAGCTGTTGGTGAGAAACACCCATGTCACTTGCTCCAATGAAATGCATCAATACAATACGTGATACTTTACTTTACTCTGCAGTCTGTCTTTACCAGAATGGCTGTAATTAAGGCTTTGGATATGATCAGTGAAGACGATTTTCGTAAGTAAGTAACGATGGTCGCCGTGTGTTTCAGCTGTGTAATTGTTGACGAGACTTTTCTTTCTGGCAGTGGTTGTAGGATGGCTGAATAAATTTGGGGGGCGGGGCAAGTAAAAAAAAAAAAAAGGAACCAAATTCAATTATGTTGTTAGTTCCTAGCTTTGGAGAAGGGTGTTCTTGAAAACCTTGCTGACGTTTTCATGTCCAAGGATTTGAAACAGGAATAGGACTGCACCAAGAGAAGGGTATTAACATGATAGGACATGGCGGAAGGAAGGAGGGACTTAGTACCTCCTATCTTTTGAGATATTATTAGGTTCTGTTTACCTATTATCTTGCATATTTTGATCTCCATATAGGCTGGGTTTAAAAAACACGCACTGCTCTGGTGTCTCATGCCAGAGGTGCTAACTCCCTAAGATCTTCCTTGTGTGGGCCTTTTCCAAAGGAGGGATGCTGCGAGGGAGAGGGCCTTTTTGGCGGTGGCCCCTCACGTATGGAATTCTCTCTCCCTGCACTAAGCTCTTTTGGGTACCTAACCCACCCCTACCCTGGCTTTAAGCTTCTGATATGTTTCTTGTTCCCCCCAACCCTTTGCTGTAATTAGCCCTGACTTTTACTGTTTCTCATGTATTACACTCGTTTTTGTGAACTGTCCTGAAAATTTTGAATTGGATTGGGCAGTGTAGCAATGTTTTGAATAAACGAATGAATAAATAAATATGTAAAAATAAATAATAGATCTTTTTAAAGATTACAAATAAGTTATTATTCAATTTAAATATGGTTGAAAATACCTATGAAGCAGGCCTGACCTACCAGGAGCTCAAAAAGCGCTCTAGGTATTCGAACATGATGTGTCCATGTGACGCATGTGACTAAAGCCACGATACATGGTGGATGGGCTTTATGTGGATGAAATGGCACAGGTTGCGCATGCCTTGTAACGACTTCTGATGATTTTCATGGGATATTCAACCCCTACACTATATGACCTGCTCTACGCATACAGCAGAAAAAAAGTAATAGAATCCTTAGGTGATATGATTGTACTGTCCTTCAGACAGATTGTGGTGAGTGGGTGTGGGTGATATTTTTCAATTCTCCCCACCATTGAAGCATCAAATCCTTTCAAGTTTTTAAAATAAATCCTGTAATATGAGGATTAAGTTGGGTGACCATATGAAAAGGAGGACAGGGCTCCTGTATCTTTAACAGTTGCGTACAAAAGGGAATTTCAGCAGCTGTCGTTTGTATGCATACAGCACCTGGTGAAATTTTCCTATCTCCTCCAGACTTTCGCCTCCTTCCGCTCTATTCACAGGCCTATAATCTGGTGACTCTTGTTTAAGAGTATTGTTACCTCTGCCTGAGTGCCAGGTGTGCCTGGATTCCTGGAACAAGTCTGGGTAAATCGCAAGGGTGCCTTCTATCCATTTTTTAATCTGTATTCTCTCTCTCTCTCTCTCTCTCCCTTTCACTATACTAGGGCCCATCTTGTGGTGTATTTTTAAATGGGTTGCTCTTTATATCTCCTCCTGTACAGGCACTTCCGATGTCCTTCAACGTTACCCAAGTCTCCTTGCACAGCCATTGACATTCAGTGTACCAATGGTGCCATCTTTGTGGCTGGTAAAGTTATTTTTATGTTTTACGTATGCCCGGGGGAGTTGAGGGTTACCTGCCCCCCCCCCCCCCCGGTACCACTTACAGTTCCTCTTCCATGGCTTGTATCTTTATTAGACCTTTCCTGTTTCCCATAAGTTCTGACCAGGTAGGTGGCAACTCTCCAAAGCCTCTGGCAGAGGCCTTTCCCAACCCTGATTCTCAAATCCTTTTAAGTGGAGACTGAACCCAGGGCCTTCTGCATTCAAGGCATACGTATGCAGAACATATACAAAATGCCCAGGGAGCTTCGGCTATAGGTGGTATAGAAATATAATTTTTTAAAAATGCTGTGCACCTGAGCTGAGGATCCTAAAACCTGTGCAGGGGGATGCATGCCCATTACCAGCTGGTTCTTGATCAGAACGTGGTCATGTGAACCAAAACCAAAAGGAGGAAAGCATCCAAGTCAAAGCACAAGAAGAGAGAAACAGGTCCTGAGGATGCAAAAGGATTTATTTGTATGAAGCCTAACGCATTTCAGCCTGTGGCTTATTAAAGGCTTTCTTCAGGGGGCTGTTGGAAGATGTCTGCAGATTTTCCTCTAGCAATAAAATGTCTCATGTATTGATCAGTCGCCAACGAATCAGTTTAGGAGGCATTTGCATCCTGAAGACCTGTTTCTCTCTTCTTTTGCATGTGAACCAAGCCTCACTTTTTCTTAAATGGAAAGCCACAATCCGTCTCTCCCCACAAAGGCACACGCACAGGTTGGCAGCAGTCGATGCTGAAGAAGAGAAGAAAAATGCCTGTGGTTACATACACGCTACGCCAATTGGTTCCCGAAATTTAACTCAGTTGAACATGATTGGCTCGTGCAGTCATTCAATCAGACCCCAGCGGAGAGCCTGCTGTTCAAAACGAAGCCCTTTTCTGATTTCAGGTGGCCGTCAGCATGTAGTCTCATATAACTAGTCGCGTCCGCAATACTTATATACCGCTCAAGTATCTAACACCGATTCTCATGTGTGTTTGGTGCCTTCCTTAGGCGGCTCTACTCAGCTGCCAACTGGGTGAGTGCAAGCTACAGGAAAGGAATGTGGGAATCTTGAGTGTGCCAGTGTCCAATTTGTGGCATGTTTAGGATTCAACTTGAAAGGAACAGGTTATTCTAATTGCCTGTGTTCCTTCTCTGAGGACAGAAACATTAGATTAAGTGCGAGCGTCACACCAATTGTTGTTTGCCATTGCTGGCAGAAATGACAGAGGCACCATGTCCGACGTAGGCAGCCACGGGAGACCCATTCGCTACTGTCCTCCAGCTCATTAATAGTCTCAGAGCCTTCTTGCATAACTGAATTCCACCCCCAGGTTGGGGCGAATATCCACTGTGAATGGTTCATGGTCACCAATCTGGATTCAATGGGGGAGGACTCAGGTGGAGGAAATCCTGAAGCATCTTTCAGCACGTGCTTTATCGTTGTGATGGTTTTCCTGGCCATGGACTTGGGCCCTGGCTCCACAGTGCTGAGTGGGCACTGCCTCCCCACAGGTTGGCGTCAGGTAATCCTGACGCTAAGGAGGCAGCACTGGGTTTCCGGCAGTCATCCGGGTACTGGAGCTGCCCCCCCCGCCCTCTTCCTGGTGGAAGGCGACCAATCACTATTCGCCTTCCACCAGGACCGTGCCCCATATTGGCCCCAGAGGGACATCAGATGGTGGAAGAGCTGTACTGACTTCACTCCCAATAAAAAAGTCGGGGTTAGTCCCCAACTTTTTCAATGCGCAGCTTTGCGGAAAAGCCCCACGGTGGCTGCGAAGCTGCATCATATAACTGACGCAGCGCAAATCCGCAGCCACCGCGGGGCTTTCCCCGGGTATAGACAGTCGGGTTCAACTAAAAATACCTTTTCTTCCTTTTGCTGAACCAGTGCCTTGGGCGTGTTGTTGTTTTTTGCAGGAAGGTATAACAAATACTCAAGAACGTTACCCCAAACCCCCTGGATCATAGACGGGGAGAGGAAGATGGAGTCTTCCGTGGAAGAATTGATCTCTCAGCATCTCATGACTGCCTTCAAAGCAGACAGTGAGTGTATTTGTCTGTGTGTTCGGTGTGCATGCATACACGGGCCTTCGTGTCTCTCAACTAGGCTGTGTCTGCACCACGTTAAAAAATACATGGGAGTTCTGCAGCCAAGTTAACCAAGATCTATTTGATAAAAAGCTGCATTTGGCGATTAGTTTAAGCAAAGTAAGTGAACTTGGATACAGTGCTTTTTCTGATTTCACTGGTCATGAGACACAGCAATGTCCTCTGCAGAGAACCGAAACGTTTCCCTCTGAATACTGGAAGTGCTGCGAAGCCACACACCCTTCAGGGTCTGAGACTTGACTAGGTATTGCCTATTCCACTCACCTCCCCACAAAAACTTGAGCGGTAAGAACTGTAGCCTTTAAAAGCATCAACAATGAAAGCTGCGATTCTCAAGATGCTGTTTCTTTCCCCAGAGCCATTTTCTGCCCTTGTGCTACAATTGCAGAATACACTCAATCCCAACTTTAAGCCACTTATTTATTTATTTACTTACTACATGTTTCTACCGCCCCATAGCCGAAACTGTTTGGGCGGATTACAAAAATTAAAATCATAAAAACCATTCAAATATAAAACAATGACAGTATAAAAACATAATTTAAAATACAGTATAAAAGCACAACCAGGATAAAAACTGAGCAGCCATGCAGAAATTAATACGGATTTAAAATTCAAATTGAAACAACAAGGTTAAAAATCAAAATGAAGAACTGTTAAAATACTGAGAAAATAAAAAGGTCTTCGCCTGGCATCTAAAATAGTATAATGTAGCTGCCAGGCGAACCTCTCTGGGGAGCTCATTCCACAGCCGGGGTGCCACAGCAGAGAAGGCTGTCCACCTGGTGGCCACCTGCCTCACTTCCTGAGGGATCACCAGCTCGCGTGTGTACCTTCCTGTTCCCTAAGATTTATGGGTGTGGTTTTGCTCCGTGTGCCTGCCTTTACTGAAATTTGTTCTGTGGGGGCAGAGCTGAACATTTTCAGTGTTTGCACTTACGTTCTGGGACACTTTTCCTAAAAACGTCTGCTTGGCCCTTCTTTAACCTTGTTTCGACAAAAAGGTGGTGTCTTTTTTGTTTGAATAAGAAAACCCTTCTGGGTAAAAGCTTGCTGTGAGACTTAAAATCTAATGGTGCTTGGCTTGATGAGCTAGTTTTAACTATGTTACCGCTGCTCTTTTACACCGTTCGGCTTTGTTGCGGTCTTTGATTTTTTTAAAAAAAATGTTTTACGGTCATTTGCATGGTTTTACTCTATTTTTTTGTTCATGTTATAAGTCACCTTCGATCAGGCCTGTAACCAGCCTAAAAGTTATGGAGGGGCACCTAAAACAGTACAAGGGGCAGTTCATCTTGCTTGCAAGCCTTTTAAAGACAAAATAGTAAACCGGTTTTAAATTGTTTGTAAAATAAAAACATTAGGGGACAGAGACAATTTGGGTGCGTGGTGTCGTACCCTTCTCCTAGGGATCCCTTCCCTGATGCTATGGGTACAGTTGCTATTTATAAGAGGGGGGTTATCTTTTCCTCAAATCTTACCCCCCCCTCCTTATACACCTTCCAGCCCAAATCAAAGAAATGACTACTTTTCCTACTTAGCTTTGTCCACTCTCAATATTTCCCAACTGTATTATTTATTTATTTATTGCATTTATATCCCGCCTTTTTTCATCCAAGGGACCCAAGGCGGCGTACGTAATCCTCTTCCTCCTCCTTTCCATTTTATCCTCACCCGCCTTTTTCCCCAATACTGTCTGGGCCTCAGGGTGGCTGTATAGCTTTTGTCTTACTTTGAAACTACCTGTAATGATTGATTCCATGCAGTAGACTGATAAATAACTGAGTATTTAGTCATACTTCAAAACAGTAAATAAAACGTATTTGTGTTTGTTCAATAAAGCACTGCAGTGATTGGCTCAGTTCAGACACCACGTTTCTCAGGGGTGGTTTTAGAACTCCGCGGTGGAGTTTTTACGCCACCGTTGAGAAAGGTGTAGTCTGGCAGGAAAACTCCATGCAACCGTGGAGGCTTTTTTGGAAAACACTCCATGCAGAATCTCAGAGCAGAGTTCCTGCACAACGGTTGTATTGTGTGGAAGGCTCCGTGGAGTTTTCCATTGCGCTGAGTTGACTTTTCCCACTGGCTATAGAGTTCCCTGGCGAGAGCGGCAAAAGGAGGGAATGCCGCTCTAGGAGAGCTGCCGGGATTGTTCTTTTTGCAACAATGGCTGATGGGATGCCATCGAGAGGACCGTAGCCCACAGTCACACGACGGTGGAATTAGAACATGTTGTGTGGGGAGTAACCCTTAAAAACTCAAGCGTCGAGTGGAGTTTTCACACTGCATTGACTAACGTGTTGTCTGAACTGAGCCATTCTCTCCTTTATAAGACCTATCCTTAACTCCTCCCTCAACCTCTAGCCCCAAAATAGCCAACAACTCGTCCCTGCACCCTTTAACACTAATTCTCCCTCTAACGGACTCCCGGCACTCCTGTTTCAAACACCGTTACCTCACACTCTCCACCAATCAGTCTCCAGCACACCAACGTTCCGTTCACTCGCTCCCCCCTCAACTCTCCCTATTCACTCAAAACAAGTGGCATTGACCACTTTATCATATATACATATATACCAACCTGTAATCTCATAATCGGGCATCACACGCAGCCCCCCCCTTTGCCGCCTCCCTGCTTTGGATCCGTCATAGAAAGCCTACAACTTCCGCAATCAGGGAATTCCTGGAGGGCGCTGCCGTTTCCTCGCGACGGAATGGAGCGCAGGAGATTCGTGGTCATTCTGAAATACCAGTTCATTTAAAACGAAGGTGCAAAGAGTGCCAGCCGTTTCTGGCGGCCCAGGCCAGGGTGGAATGCCAGGGTCAGGGATTTTGTGAAAATGTTACCATCCTTGGCGAGTTAGCAAGCTCATTGGACTTTCCCCCCCTCCCCCTTCTTCCTGTGTTTAAGGTTTTAACTTCTCATCATCCGGAAGAGAAGACGTGGATGTGAGAACATTAGGCAGCGGTAAGCTCAGTGCCCCCCCCCCCCAATAGCCGAAATTATATGTCTATCAGGGGCTCCTAAGCAAAAATGATGCCACTTGTTGGTGGAGAAGAGCAGCTTATTTTTCACTGAGATTGAACCATGGCCTATCTCTGCTGTGATTGCATTTAATATTCTGAAAGGTCATTGTTTCCACGCAAACCAGGGCCGGATTTATGGTGGCCCCCTAAGCTATAACATGAGTGAGGCCCTTCCCTCTTCAACAAATAATAAAAAAAATTAAATGCAAAATACAGACTGTACAATTAAACAGAATTTGATAGTCGTGTAATGTTGCAAACGTTCTTTGTTTCTTTCTTTCTAACGCAAGACCCCTCGTAATGTGAGGCCCTGAGCTGTAACTTGTTTAGCTTGTACATAAATCCGGCCCTGATGCAAACCATTATTTTTGTGCTGGCGGCACAAATCCAAGGATTTAGAAATGACAAAGACTCTGGTTTTTTTTTTAATGCCTTACTTTGAATTTCTTCATTTTTCAAATCCACCATGAGAGAAGGACCATCTCTTTATTTCTCTTTTGTCAATGTACTTTTTCAGTTCAGAGGGAACTTCTGACTGTAGTGTTAAGATTTACCCTTCTCCATGCCCAAATCGTTTGATTCATTCCATCCTGTTCCTGCTGAGACATCAATTAAAAGTTTTGATGCAATTGTGGGGGGAGGGAGGGCTACCCCAGAGGAGCATCACCTAAGCAGATGTATGGCCGGCACATCCAACGAAACCATCCTCTCCGTATGTGTGGCGTAGGGCAGCCTATTCACTACTGAGCCCAATTCAAGATGGCGCTGCTTACCTTTAAATGGCATGTGGCTCAAATATCTAACGGAGCAACACCTCCCTCATCTATCTGCCTTTGCATTAAGATCATCGGGTGAAGTCCTCCTCCATATTTCTCTTGTAGGAGATGTACTTGCCCTGAAAGGCAGCCCATAATTCCTTACAAAGACGAGAGGACCTTCTCTGGGGTGGCAGCCAACTTTGGAATGCCCTTCCATGGGAGGTACGCCTGGCACCAACGTGGTACTCTTTTTCAATGCCAGGATAAAACCTTTAGGGCCCCGGGCACCTGCAGCCAGTCTGCATAGATTCTGTAGGGCTTAATAAGTACATAAGAAGAGCCATGCTGGATCAGACCGAAGGTCCATCTAGTCCAGCGCTCTGTTCATATAGTGGCCAACGAGTTGCCTGTGGGGAACCCACAAGCAGGACATGAGTGCATCAGCACCTTCCCTGTCCATGTTCCCCAGCAACTGGAGAACATAGGCTTACTGCCTCTGATCTTGGAGGTAGCATAGAGCCATCAGAACTAGTAGCCACTGATAGCCTTCTCCAGGAATTTGTCTAACCCCCATTTAAAGGTATCCAAATTGGTGGCCCTCACTACCTCTTGTGGTAGTGAATTCCATTAACTAGGTGCTGTGTGAAGAAGTCCTTCCTTTTATTTCTCCTGAATCTCCTCCCCATCAGCTTCATGGAATCACCCCTTTGGGTTCTAGTATTATGGGAGAGGGAGGAAAAACGTCTCCCCTTCGCCTCCTTTTTTCCAAGCTAAACAATCCCAGCTGTTGCAGCCTTCCCTTCCAGGGGAGCTGCTCCAGCCCCTGGATCATTTTAGTTGCCCTTTTCTGCAACTAACTCCCCATCCCTGGGGTAACTGGCTCCCCGTTCCTGCCAGGCTAGCAGCTGAATCAGTTAAAACGCCCCTCTGTACTTTCTTTGTCCAATCAAAGCTCACCTCAATTAGGTCCTGTATAAGCGTCTCTGTAGGTGGCAGAAAGAAGCTAATTAGCCTTTTTTCATGGTTTTTAAATCCGCCTGGCCCTGGAAGGAGGAGTGTGTGTGTTTGGCTCCTTGAAACATGCACATGCAAAGTTTCTGTTGTAAAGATGAAAGCTTTGATTCCTATGTTGGTGAATTCCATGTCCAGAACCAATTTAGTGGGATCACAGAATATGCAACAGAAATGCCATGAGTTGCATTTGCATCCTTCTTTCTATTTCAGTCACCTGACCACTTCCTTGCTTCCCTATTGGCTGGTGTCCGTTCCTTTTCTGAAGTCTCTACCATGTTTGCTTAGCTGTAGCTGGTAGCATTTGTCTCAATTCCCCTTCTCCTCCCCACCTAAAATCTGAAAATTGGTTGACCATCACATCTCCTTTTCCCTCCAAATCTCCCCACCCTGGACAGGAAGGCCCTTCGCGATTGAGCTTTTGAACCCCCGGAAAGTACGCTTGGCTACAGCAGAAATGAAGGAGCTCCAGCAGGTAAATAATTTGCGTGGGTGAAAATAATAAAAAAAATAATTTTATCGCATAAAGATGCAGGTGACAGTGGGCCTGTTCAGAAGACACCTTAAACCCTGTTGGTTAAGACTTTTGGTTAAGCAGCAGGGTTTAAGCGCCTTGTGCAATGCGTTTTGATAAAGCCTGCTCACTCATTAACCATAGCCGGACCACCTGCAGCATAGTTAGCGGCTCTGGTCAAGAAGCCAGGGCTCCTGCAGCTTTAACCGTTGTGATGAAGAGGGGATTTCACCAGGTGCTGCATGCATACAAATGACACCAGCTGAAATTCCTTTTTCTCTACAACTGTTAAAGATACAGGAGCCCAGTCCTCCTTTCCGTATGGTCACCCTATCCAACAATCTACCCGCTGTTTGTACTTACTTTAGAACAAACCATAAAAGTTGTGAACTAGGGCTGGTCCCAGTCGTTCTCACCGGCAAAGGGGGCTGTGTGTTATTAACCCATTATTTAAGGGAACTCTCATTGACTTTCAGTTTTTAACTAAAAAATAAGCAGGCAAGATAGTTGATTTTTCTTCTTCTTTTCAAAACATGTATAGACCATCAATAACTCTTCAGACAAAGTCCAAGTTCGCGATTTACAGCTCGTCACCAGGTCAGTATTGAGGTTCTTGGATAAAGGTTTATTTATTTATTTACAATATTTATATATACTGCTCAATAACTAAAACAGATTCCGGGGCAGTGAACATAGGTATAAACAGTAAAAAAAGAAAGAAGATTTAAAAAGCAAATTAAAATTGTTCAATTTTAAACAAAGGAACCAGAAAAGCGATGGCTAGTCAGTTGAGGAAGGCTTCTCGAAACAGAGTTATTTTCAGAAGGCGGTGGAAGCAGCCTAGTGGTGGCACCCGCCTGGCCTCCAGTGGCAGGGAGTTCCGCAGAGAAGGGGCCACTACACTAAAGGCTCTTCTCCTAGTGGATTCCAATCGGGCCTTAGGTCCATGTGGAACCACCAGGAGCATGCCCTCCAACAACCTCAGTGATTGGGCAGGTTGGTAAAGGAAAAGCTTTTGGCTTTTTTTTAATGGAGAAACTGAGACCATACTCGTTCAGTGGTTACGTCACCAGGACTATTTAATTGCAATACAGCCCTTTGAGAAGATATTTGGAGGTTGAGGGCAGAACTACGCTTACATGAGCCCTGGCGAGCTAAATCCAGGACTGGTTGTTGAAGGAAACAGTGTAGATTGTGGGTTTAGTTTTGGTTTGTTTCAAAACTTTCCCAATCAGAGCCTTCTTTTGGAAAAGTGCGCTGGCTGGGGCATGCTGGGAATTGTAGGGTTTCTCCTGTCTAAATATGCATAGGACAGCACCCTTAATGGAGGGCCGATTGACCCGTTCCCACCCCTGTCATTTTGGAATAGCCTCACGTTACACTAGTTCAGGGGTTGGGCAACATGTGTCCTTCCAGGTGTTTAGACCTACAGCTCCCATCAGCCCTAGCCAGCATAGCTAAAATTGTTGTAAGCCAAAACATCTGGAGAGCCACAAATTGCCCAACCTTGCACTAGATTGTAAAAAGGGTTTAATCGTGCCAGGATCACAGGCATGGTTTTGGAGATTTGCCAAACTCGTGTTAACTGGCAGTACATGTCGAACCCTTCCCTCCTCCTTAATAATAATAATAATGATTATTTATTTATTTATTTATTACCCGCCTCTCCCTCCAGATCAAGGCGGGGAACAACAACAATACAAACGATAAAATAAATACTACTGATTAAAAACATTATTAAAATCAACCAAGTCTTAAAATTCGACTGGGTAGGCCTGCCGGAAGAGATCAATCCCGCTCGGTTTTCACCATCAGTCCATGCAAAAGTCCTCAGGCTAAAGCTTTCCACTTCTTAGGATCACTTTGCAAGTATCAAGGCTGAGATGGTAAATCAGGGGTATAGAATGCCGGCCCACGAGGCTAATGTGTCCCTCTGGGCTCCTCAATCCGGCTCAGGGAGACTCTTGGCTTTTATTCCTGGAACTTGCCAGCAGGGGGAATCCCTGCTGTTATCTCCAATGTAAACGGAGTCTTGAGCTGAGCCTTTCTGATTGCTCATAGAAGTTGAGCTCCGGATTAGGGTTTAGCTTGGCTGTTCCAAGCAAAAGCAGTACATGCCTAACGTTCCCTCTTCCCCGGTAACAGCGCAATGTATGTGTTCTGTAGTCACACAGATTGGAGATTGCCGGTATTTATTTATTTATTTGGTTATTAAAATATTAACTGCCCTTCAGCCATAGATCTCAGGGCGATGGACGATAAATAGAATCCAAATGGTCATGCAGCTACAAATACAGTTAAAAAAGACCGATAACATACCGTCATAAAGCAACGTTCAAGGGTAGTAAAAACACAACAGGACAACCTAATCAACTTCAAATGGCAAGCAAAAAAAAGTTTGGGCCCGATGCAGAAGAATTGTAAACTCAGCACCTGGCGCACCTCTCTGGGAGGGTTTCCACAAACGGGGAGTCATTGCAGAGAAGGCTTTCTCCATAGTTGCCACATAACATGTAGAAGGTCCTTTGAGAAGAACTGCCGCTGCAAGGCACAGGCAGGCTAGTCTAGGGAGAGGCTTTCCTTAAGGTATTTGGGTTCCAAGCCACTTAGGGTTTTAAAATTAAGCCTGCGTGTCGGACCTGGAAGCGAATTGGCAACCAGTGCAGATCCCTCAGAATCGATATAATCTGATCCCATATGTCTGCACCTGTTAGGATTCTAGCAGCCACATTTTGCACTAGCTGAAGCTTCTGGGTCCTCTTCAAGGGCAGCTCCCTGTACAGCACATTGCAGTAGTCCAACTGGGAGGTGACCAGAGTGTGGACCCTGACCAACCAGGAATGGTCAGACTATCCCTGTCCAGGAATGGTCAAGGCTAGTGAAAGGCGCTTTTTAAAAAGCAAGTTTCTAGCTCCTAGTGAGATTTCAGAAGCCAGAGGTAGAACCAAGTGATGTTCCCGTTGGAGTGGAGTGTGGCTTCAGCTCTTTCCCCTTCGTCATTTATAGAAGCACTTCTATTAATAATTATTTAAAGAAAAATCTGCTGCCCAATTAATTTGGCCACTTTTTAGTTCACGAAAAGGGTTTTTTTTAAATTGGTTTGTGTAACTTCTTTTTTTAAAAAAATTGTTACTTTTTTAATTTTTTAAAATGTTTTTAATTTTACTGAAGGTTTAATTCTATTTTAACTTTTGTAAACTTATATTTATATGTTTTAATTGTACATGTTTTAATCTTGCAAACAGCCTTGAGTCCCAGCTCTGGGGAAAAGGCGGGATATAAATCAATCAATATAATAATAATAATTAATAATAATAATAACAATAATACTAACATAATAATAATGTATAAATCATTTAAAACATTGCAGTCCCACTTCAGGTCCATAATTTAGCCAGGTTGCAGAATTCGTATTCCTCAGTGCAGAATATGGAATCTCTCTGTGCGGAATTTGAGGTATGTACAGCCCCCATTTGTTGCTACAGTCATTAACGGATCTGCAAGCTGAAAGGAAATTGTTTCCCCCGCTCCACCCCTGCTCCACATTCAGGAACTAGTTGAGAAGCCCTTTTGCCCTCCACCAGTCTCCGCAGTTACTTCACGAATGTCTTTGTTCCAGGGAGGCCATTGGGCACATGAAAGAAGGCGAGGAAGGGAAGACAAAGACCTACAGCGCCTTAATCTGGACAGAAAAAGTGATCCGGAGCGAAGACCTTGCGTCCCTCGACGATATGAAGGTGCCGTACATGGGGCGGGACTTATCCTTTGTCTGCTGGTTTCATTGTCTTCCAGGACTGATCTCATTTAGCCCCATCCCATTTAAGAGGAGGCTAAGGGGAGACATGATAGAGGTCCCCAAAATTATGCATGGTGTGGAGAATGTGGACAGGGAGACATTTTTCTCCCTCTCCCATAATACTAGAACTTGAGGGTCGTCCCATGAAGCTGATTGGTGGGACACTCAGGACAGATAAAAGGAAGGACTTTGTCACACAACGCCTAGTTAAACTATGGAATTCACTGTCACAAGTTGTGTTGATGGCCACCCATTTGGATGGCTTTAAAAGGAGGTTGCATAAATTCCTGGAGGAGAAGGCTATCATTGGCTACTATTCCTGATGGCTAAGTGCAACCTCCAGTATCAGAGGCAGTAAGCCTATATACACCAGTTGCTGGAGAACATGGGTGGGTGGGTGCTGTTGCACCATGTCCTGCTTGTGGGTTCCTGATCGACAGCTGGATGGCCACTGTGTGAACAGAGTGTTGGACATGCTTGGTCTGATCCAGCATGGCTCTTCTTATGTTCTCAAGGCAAGCGTCATCATCCCTTTTTAGAGGAGAGCCGCAGAAGCTGGGCCGATGGCGCTTATTCCAGTGGATTTAAAATAGATTGGGAATAAATGTGATGTCAGCAACATGAGAAACACTTTTCTGCTAAGGGCTTCTGCACAGACGGAGTCACGTTTAAATTGCACAATCACACTTCGCGCCCAAGCTACCCTGGGGCGAGAGAGCTTGCCACAGGGCTATTTAGTCAGCTGCCAGCAATATTACATTAAAACAAAGTACAATGTATGTAAATTATTAAAATGAAGCCACACTAAACCCACACTAAAAAGACTCTTGTAATGTTCTTTGTGACATTTACGATGTACAGGCATAAAATTTTGGAGAACATGGGATGGTGGCTAACACTGAACTTTATGAAGAACGACAGTCACCAAAACCATATTATTTGCACTTTTTTAAAAAAAAAATTGTACATATTAGTTTTCAGAATAATTTAACACAAAACTTATATAGAGCATAAAATCGGTTATAGCAAACAAGCCAAAGAGTTTGTGCTGCTAAACTTTAGAATATTTCTTAAGCTGGTTTGTCAGCAGGCCTAACCGGCCTACTAACCGGGGAGATGCCATGATCATGCTGGCAATATTAGCAAGAGCCTTCCTGTGGCTCTGTAGGGCTAGGTGACCTTCTTAAACCATGGCCGTGTTCCTAAGCTATTTCCAAGCCTAAAAACATAAGACAGGAAGGGGTTGTTAAATGTTGTTGAGTAACAGGGACCCACTGACATGGTCCAGAGAGCCTTGCCCTCCATTTTAATTTTCTGCAATTCTGGATTTCAATCAGAACCAGACAGACCTCTGATTGGACTGTTCAAAGTGCATGGCACAGTTAGAGCTCTGAGTGGTTCTGACTGAAACCAGGAACGGATTCACCGCCCCACTGACATTGGAACCAGCAGCCTCCACTGCCACCAGGTAACAGACTGCTGCCATAATAAGGGGAATACATTCCTCCGCTCCATATTGAGAATCACTTGAAATCCCGGTCAAACTAGTTGATGAGTTCACCGCACCTGAGGCATTACTAGTTTGACTGGGACTTCAAGTGATTCTCAATATGGAGCGGAGGAATGTATTCCCCTTATTATTCACGGCAGCAGTCTGTTAGACGATGTTGTTAAACGATATTTGCTGATGCCTGTTTAACTTCGTAAAACTTTGTATGAACTGTTTAACTTTACATGAATTGTTGATCATACTGAAGAAAGCAACTGTTAACTTTGTATAATTCGCTTAACTTTATGTGTAATAACAATGAAAACTTAAGAACTGTTTAAATGTTATAAAGAATTGCATACCCTAGCTTCATATTTTATTGTATATACATTAGTAGTTGTGTGCCTTATATTTAACATTAGCATACATAGACCCTGTTCAGACAACACGCTAAGCCATGATGGTTAAACATTTTGAGCTAACCACGATGACGTAGTGTGTTGTGTGAATGGCATTTTCCCTAACCATGATGGCTACATAACCATGGTTTAACCATGTTCATAGAGATGCTTAATTGGAATAACACCTTCTGAACATAGACATTTCCTTTTCATTGATTTGGCATTTGGACCGGGAGGTGAGGGCAAGGAGGTGTTGCCCTTAAAACTAGTCTTTTATCATTAAAGCACAGCAGGATGCCCCACCATTCGGCAGGGTGAGGCGACCCACCTAAGCCAGTGGAGCAGAGCGGTTAAATCGTTAAAGGGGACAGCACATGTTCATTATTTAGGGTTGCTTTTATTTCCATTTGTTTTTCGTGCTGTCATGGTGGGTCAACTCTCCACGTGTCTGGTTAGCTTTTCTGGCCTACCTAATGTTCCTTATATTCATTTTAAATCTGTGGGCAGGAATTAAAGCTTGATCAAAAAACTCCACTGCGGGTCCTTCACCGGCGACCGCTTGCCGTCCGAGTTCGCGTCATCCACACCATGCGGTCAGAGTACATAGATGAGCACCATTTCCGTCTTCACCTGAAGTCGCAAGCAGGGACGTATCCTTTCTGAGGCAACATGCGCCGAAATCGTGAGATTGGCCACCCTGAGACCTTGAAGGAAGAGCAGGAGAATAGTGTGATAGGACAAATGAAAATATGTTAGCATCCATAATTTATGTAGGTTGCCGAATATTCAGCACTTCTTGGGACAGAATGTTCCTTTCCTTCGTACGGAATTGTTAATACACCACAGGGATGGTTGGGTTGAACTTCATTTTATTGACTACATTTCTATACTATCCAATAGCCAACGCTCTCTGGATGGTTTACAAAGATTAAAACCCTCGAAATGCAATATCCAGACTTGGCTGTTGCACCTGCGGAATGGATATCGCTGGTGGAGCGTGTCCTCTTCACCAAGCAGCTCCTTGCACAAATATCGACTGGAGCATACCACAATCACGGGGGTTGCAGGAAGGACGAAAGGCCAGGGTGTCCCCTGCCATGGGCACAACAACAAAGTTTGATCTAACCCGTAACCCGCATGAGATACCTCCTCTCCCTCTTCTCTTCCTTCCCCTCCTCACTGCCCAATCTAACGCTGTGGATAGAGTGCAGTCATAAAGCCCCACTCCCTTCGAAAATTACCCAGGTTCCTGACACGATGCTCTTATACTCTCCACCCTCCACCTTTGCCATGTTCTTCTCTTCTCCACCATCTCCCTTGCAAGCCCTAGTGTGCTTGTGTCAGGGTTCCACCTATGATTGGGATCCCCCTGAGCTACTTCTTAAGGATCTCTTGTGCCTCCTTAAGAATCCCTTCTTCCTTCCCCTTCCCAACAAAGTGGGGTTTAGGCTCTAGACATGGGGGTGTTTGACACATCAGACACTTGGAATATTTAAACAAGCAACTTACAAATAAAGGCATTTACGCAATAGTGCTGAGTGATACAAAAGGCATTAAGAGAAAATAAAAGATGCAAAACACAAGTTCCTTTACCCTAGCTGCATTTAGACTTTTCCATGCTGTTGCTTCCTGCTCCTTCTGCATGCTCTGGTCTTGCTGAGCCCCTTTTCTCTCTGGCTCTCTTTCCTCTCTTTTTATACCCTCTTCCCCCAAAACAGAAAGTATTGTTTCATCCTTGAAGAAATGAAACTTAATTCAGGAAGTGAAACTATTCCTCTCAAGGATACCCTCTCTCAACAGAAAACTCCAGGCCTCTAGGCCTGAGCTTATTACCTTGCCTCCGTAGGCCTCAAACCTTCACAGATTCTCTGTTTGTGTGGGGGGGGGGGGGGAAGGGAGAGGGAGGAAGGGAGGTGTTTGTGTGTGTGTTCCCAGATCTTGCATCAACAGGTCACCCATCCCATTTCCTTAACGGCAGTCCAGCTACATTAAAGAGTTTGTGCATGGAGACTTTGGAAGGACCAAGCCCAATCTTGGTTCCCTCTTGGGGACAACTGCTGACATCTTGGAGCTGGACGTAGAAGTGAGTACTCCATCTGGCACACCATCCGGCACACCGTCATAGTGCCCAAGTATGACGTCAAGACCACACCCCTTATGGGATCCTTCTCAGGCTTCTGGCGATCTGATTTAGTATATCTGATCTCTGCAACGGATGTAGCTCCCTGCAGCACCCTTATCCACCCTGGCAGAGCAGGAGAATCACAGGTTCAGTGTAATAATTCACCAAGGGAAAGGACATGTAAAATCCCTTGGGTGGCTCTGTTTCCCATTTCCAATTACAACTTAAACTCCAGACCAGGGATGCACACATAGTTGTACTTTGAGCAGACATGTTGAAATCAATAGGACTTAAGTTAGGCCTGACTAACAAGTCCCATTTATTTCAGTGGGTCTGCTCTAAGTATGATTTAGGGAGGGAACAGAGCTCAGTGGCAGCCCACCACACTGACTCACCATACCACACAGGAGAGCCAGTGTGGTGTAGTGGTTAGAGTGTTGGACTGAGAGTTGGGAGATCTGGGTTCTAGTCCCCCACTCGGCCATAGAAGCTCACTGGGTGACTTTGGGCCAGTCAGAGACTCTCAGCCCAACCTCCCCCACAGGGTGGTGGTTGTGAAGATTTTAAAAAATGGAGAGAAGGAGGATTATGTAGGATTATGTATTCTCCCTAAGGAGATTATTTCTCCTTAAGGGAGAAAAAAGGCGGGATATAAATAAAATAAACAAAACAATAAAAATGCCTGCTTTGCATGCAGAAGGTCCAAGTTCAATCCGTGGCATTTCTGGGTAGGACAAGGAAATAATCCTGCCTTCATCTCTGGAGAGCTGCTGCCAGTCAGTGTTGACAGTACTGGGCTAGATGAGCCAAGGGTCTGACTCAATATCAGGCTGCTTCCTATGTCTGGGTCCAACCTGAGGAATATGGGCTGCAATTTATTTATTTTTAAAATACCCTCCGTTCCTCCAGGGTGCTCGTACAGATCCCATGTGGCCTCCTATCCAGGCAGTGTATAATAGGGCATCTCTTCTTAGCTTCAGCTGTAGTGCTTCTAACATGCGTTTGAGCCATTTTCTGGATACAGATACCCTAAGAACAAACGAGTGATCCCAGTCCTGATTTAATTATTGTTTTTGTTTGTTTCTCTTTACAGTCGGTGGATGTTGATTGGCCTCCAGCACTGGACAATTGATGAACCGTTTAGCTGAAGAACGACAGCCTTGCCAGTGAGGGGATACAGAGGCCTTCTGCAATCTGGCACCCTTTGGATGTGTTGGACTACAATTCCCATAACCCCCTAGCCAGGGATTATGAGAGTTGTAATCCAATTTATTGGGAGAGCATCAGATTGGGGAGGGCTGTGTTGGAACAGAACAGGTTCATTTTGCAAGCTAGGTGGTTTCCCCAAATTTTTATTAAGCTTATTAGATCATGTTGATCTGTTCAGGGTTTGTTTGTTTTTAATTAAAATGTGTGTGTGTGTGTGTGTTTTCAACTGGCTTTTAAAAATTCTGGAAGGATTCTTTGACCAGCTTGCCATCCCCATGTAAATATGTACCCCTCTGGGGTAGATTCTGATATGGAGGTAGGATGGGACAAATTTGGAAACCTGAAATTGATTTGGAGATCATTAACTTCTACTAAGAACAACCAAATATATTTTCCTAAGAGATTCTTGGCTCTGTGTGCCGAAAAGAAAGAATCACGACTCCTCTATTCAGACTGGAAGAAGTTTTTTGTTTAGTTTTTAGCATCCGTATTTCCTGGTGATCGCGCCACTTAGTGGAATACCGTATTTCTTTGATTCTAAGACGCACTTTTCCCCCCATAAAAACATCTCTAAAAACGGGGTGCGTCTTAAAATCGATGGCATCTTAGAATCGCAGTTTTCGAATTTTAGATATATGTTAGCATTTTATTTTATTATCATTTTTCTTAGAATCAAAGCTTTTTTTCTGTTGGTGGTACTGAAATTAAGGTGAGTCTTACAATCGATGGCATCTTAGAATCAAAGAAATACGGTAGTCCTAAGCGTTTTTATAAGTTGAGCCGCACTATCCGCTCTCACTGTGCTACTGCTGTAGTAGGAGGTAAAAGGAAGAGTCCCCTAATCAAACAAATACATAAATGCCGTATGTGAGTAGGGCCGGCCCTACCATTAGGCAGAGTGAGGCAATTGTCTCAAGCAGCAGATGTTGCAGCGGGGGGGCAGCCTCCCAGCTGTTCCTCCTGGACTCCCTGGCGGTTCCTTGTTTGGATGACAGAGCGGTTCATGGCACACAACCTACCCTGGCCCCACTACACCAGCCTGTTGCTTTAGGTGTGGTGGAAGACACTGTTCCATCATCCTTCTCTGTCCATGGAATGGGGACAGGGGGCCGCCTCATCCTTTACCTTGGGCAGGAAAATGTCTTGGGCTGGCCCTGAGGATGTAGTCTCGTCTTTTGCTGATATAAATCCAGAACCATGCCAGGGAGCCGCAATATGATGGCTACACGTTGGATCCTGATGCTTGAGTAGGAGCTAATGATGCGCAATGCAGATTGCATGGGTTGTTAGCACATCAGCATGCAGTTACAGAGGTCAATGGGACTTCCTTCCTACCCCCCCCTCCCCGCCCGATGTTATATGTTACATAGATTTGCAGCTTCCATGTGGCCACAGCCCTAAAGAACCCCATCTCCCCTTAAAGGTAGAGGAAGATGCACGTATCCTTTTGGGAGGCAGCCATAATGCTAAGGCAATGAACCTGTTGGGTATTTTCAGACAGTAATATTTGGCCGGTGTGATGTACCCCCCCCCCCCAAAAAAAAAATCATGTGAAATGCAAAGGAAATACCAATGGTCTGGTTTGCACATAACTACATCCCATCGGTTTAAAACCTGATGGATTGGCATGCCCCCCTCATCTGTTTCCCCCCCACTCAACGATAGGCTGCTTTGTAGGTTGGGAAGCATGACTTCCGAAGCCAGACTGCTGGCTTGTTTAGGGGCTGGACAACCCAGCATTTAATCCACGGTTTATGTGCAAACAGGGCCAAATGTGAGATGCAACTTTACACAAAAATGTTCCAGAATTGTTTTTTTATAAAGAAAATAAACTTGTTTTTCTTTTTAAATTCTCTCGAGTGTTATAGTGTTTCTTTTTAATGCGTCTATGTTCTGCGGCTGTAAACCATGAGATATGGATACTAGTCAAAGCTTGGAATACTCTGTGACACTATCTGAATTCCCTTGCTTTTCTCCCTCATCCTGTTGCATCATTTCACTTCGATTGTAAGTCGTTACTTTAAATTGTAGAGACCACCTTGAGTGCTTTGGTGGAAAGATGGCATGTAAACATAATGAGAGTTGGATCCAGATTCTTCCTGCCGTGAAAGGCTACCTCTGCCTGAATTTGGGGGGATCCCCCCACAACACACACATACACCACAGCTCGTCCCATTCAATAGGGTCTCTTGACTCTCCGTGTAGCATTTTCAAGGGAATGGAGAGGCTGCCATGGCTGAGCGAAGTCATGCTTAAATCTGGATCCAACCTGAGATAAATTAAATAATAGGGCCAGATATGGTTTGTGCAGCTGCATTTATAACCACTGATACCTTTTGGCTAGAAATAGACCTTAAAGCCTCTTTCAGAAGACTGTTGATGGTCAACTGTGTGCCTGGCGTGGATGCCTTCTGCCGTGACTCATTTTTTTCTGCTTCACACCTGGAGTTTAATAAATGTAGATGCAGTATCAGTTCTGCTCTGAGTTTGGGTGATGTGCCAGGAAACCAGCTGCGGGCCTCGATGAGGTTGGAAAAAGCTCCTTTGAACGGGATCTGTTTCATCTCCTGACAGTAGACTAAGAACAATCCAGCACCTAACAGGCAAAGCACTCGAGGTTTTATTGTCCCTCTGAGGCCTAGCCCTTTCCTCACGGTAAAGCGTGATGCAAAATGTCAGCATCGTTGCCTTCGAAATGGATGAAAAGTGCTTCCCAGGCAACGTGCCCACATGACTGAATGCTCCTCACAATATGTGAAGCAGGGCTTGTCTGGACCCTCCTTTCCTACACGGTAGTTTGTCGGGATAAAATGGGGTCACATAGGCTGCACTTGGAAGAAATAGGGGTGTTGTAGAACCTTTGTCAGTCCAAGGGTTGAATTCCATTTCAGAGGTGCTAATGGAGGTCACAACCCTGCTCTTACCATTAGTAATGTAACCTTAGAAGCGACATGTTAGCCTTTTAGAATGGCTGTGGCTGGGAGGAGAGCCAGAAAGCCAGCAGGTGGGAAAAAGCGGAAGGGAACAGGGCTGTTTGGGGAACTCCTTGGTGCTGGATTTTGTCCACAGACCCCCACAGCTGAATGAATAAATTGAAGTACAGATAGCCATAACTTATTCCAGTTATCCTCTTGGGTAGTAGCTGCACCTCTAATGTAACCTGAAACTGATTGGTTGGCACATTTGTTTTAGAGCCAGGCAAGAGCTTTAACCAGTTCCCAGTGATGTCAACGGCTTACCAAAGCCCAGAAACAGTCATGATGCGTCTTAATAATTCCCTCGTGGCATTTGATACATGTCTCCTAATGAGAGTTTTAGGGCCTCTGTCAGTGAAAGTAACTCTGAAGAGCCTTAAAGGCCAACTGATCCTTACTGTGGCATAAACTTTTGAGGGGAATAGGCTCTCACCGACAAAAGCTTATGCCACGATGTGTTTATTGGTCTCCATGATTCTTTGCACCAGACGAATGACGGCTACCCTTCCAGTAAAGTTGGCTTTACAAACGTCAGGTCATGGCAGAGTTAGCTACAGGGTGTATCGGAGAAAGGCGAAAGAAAGGCCTGCAGATGTCACTGTAGAACTGTTCTCTGGTGCGTAGCGTTGACTGTCAATTTTCTCGCTTTGAAGATGGGAGGGGCTCACGCAACTTGTGCTTCTGCATCGCTGCACATCAGCCAGGTGAAGCGTCAGATTGGCATAACTGAGGCTCATGCTTCAGCATGGACCCTGGTGCCAATCTCAGCTGAAAATAGGAAGTTGCCTTATACAGAGTCAGGCCGCCGAGCTCAGTGGTGGGCAACTTGTGGCTCTCCAGATGGTTTGGCCTACAACTCCCAGGGTTCCTCTCCATTGGCTATGCTGGCTTGTGCTGATGGGAGTTGTAGGCCAAACCATCTGGAGGGCCACAAGTTGCTTACCTTTAACGGAGCCCATTATTGACACTGGCTGGCTCTCCAGGTTTTCAGTGGAGGATTCCTTCCTAGCCTTGCTTGGAGATCTTGGGACTGAACCTGGGACCTTCTGCATGATGTAAAACATGTGCACACCCCCTGAGCCACAACCACCTTTTTCCAAGAGGCCCCTGGCCCTCCCCCTCCTTTAATTTGCTATGGTTGCCTGCTCATCTGCCCTCTTCCGAGAAAGTGAGCAACAACAGGACCAAGAAGAAGGCACCACTGCTTCAGCAAGGGCTCCCCCAAATCTGGAGCAGAAACTGACATCAACTGCTGCAATGCATTGTACATGGGGCTGCCTTTGAAGACAGTTTGGAAACTCCCAGTTCTTCCAAACTTAACCGTAAGGGCTTTCTGGCCAGGACAAGAAGGACTTCTTCACACAGTGTGTAGTTAAACGATCAGATTCACTACCACAATATATAGTGATGGCCACCAATTTGGGTGGCTTTAAAAGGGGGTTGGATAAAATCCTGGAGAAGGCTATCAATGGCTACTAGTCCTGATGGCTATGTGCTGCCTCCAATATCAGAGGCAGTAAGCCTGTATACACCAGTTGCTGGGGAACATGGGTGGGAGGGTGCTGTTGCACCGTGTCCCTCTTTGTGAGTTCCTGGTGAACAGATGGTCGGCCATTGTGTGAACAGAAGGGTGAACAAGATGGACCCTTGGTCTGATCCAGCAAGGCTCTTATGTTCTTATGACCAGTCGGTGGGGATATATCTTACCAACCTATAAAGATCTTGGGTGTTAACTAGTACATTTCTGAGCACAATTCCAATACTTACCCTTAAAGCTCTTCGTGGCTTGGCAGCAGAGTAACTGAAGGAATGCCTGCCTCTATATCAGCCCACACGTTCGTTGAGCTCATTGTATCTCCCCACCTTCTGAAGTGACTCAGGTGGCGAATGCAGAAAGGGAGGGCCTTCTCGGTAGCGGTGTCGCATTCAAAACATAGACTGTGAACTGGGACTGTTCATTGGGAACACATCATGCCAATACTCCTCCCTAAAGCCCTACATGTCTTGGCACCTGGATACTTCAGCGAATGTCTTCTGCCCATCAGCCTGCCCATCAGGGCTAGCCCTTCCATGAAGCAGGGTGAATCCCTCGCCTCAGGCAGAAGAGCAGGAGGAACCGCCAGAGAGGCAGCTCTACAGCGGGTGCTCCAGAGAGCCCTTCTGGCGGCTCTCCCGCTTTGCAGAGCAGCCACCTGCCTTCTGAGTCGCTCTGTGAATCCTTTCAGAGCAAGCCAGCAGGTTGGCGGGCCCTCTTGTTACAGGTGACCTCCAGGGACACCCACAGTGCCTAGATGTGGGGAAGGACCTCCTCAGAGCCAGGCATTTGAGTCTGACAAGCTCTTTGGACAGGGGAAGACAGGTAGCCTTCTTAGCGGTGTATAGGACTACGAACCCTGGCTAGATATTAAGATCTGCAGGGGAGGCCCTTTTGAGGGCACGTCCAAGCTGTAGAACGCAGTTTCTCGAGAAATACAAATAGCCCCCCAACTCTCTTCGCATTTGCAAAAGTAGTGAAGACATAGCCTTTTAATGTCTTTTTTTAAATGATGTAGTTGTTTTAACGTTCCAATGCTTAGCTCTTTCAATGTTCTTATATTTATTGTTTTACTGTTTATTCTTTTAAGTTGTTTTGTACCACCTTGATAGCTTTTTTTTGCAAATAAGGTGGTATATAAATGTAAATAATGAGGATGAGGATGATAAAGATGATGAGGATGATGATGATCATCATCATGATTAAAACATGCTCAATGGTCAGCAAATTCCTGAATCAGTAAAAGACAGCATGACTTGGCAAAGCCCGTCATGTCTGTCTAGAAAAACCGCCGTGAGCACGAAAAGAGAGAAAATAATGATGTCAATTAAACCATGTTTTGCCAAAAAGACAATTTATTTACAACAAAAACATACTTAAGAAAATCATCATAAAACATTTCATACACCTTCCACAGTAACAGCATGTTAATGATATGAGAACTTTATATTTTGAAAGTTGTGAAAACAATTTCTGTTGATGTGCTAATTGAGCTGTCCAGAATTCTCAGGTCTTTTACGGCCAGAAGGGATCCTCTTTTCCCTCCCAGTTACTAGTTTTGACAATTAGAAAAATATCGGCAACTTCACCGTGTTTCAAGTTTTTAAAAAATTGTTTTTACACAACTGCTAAAGGAGACCTTCTGTCCTGGGCAGATAATAGCTCACACTGCACCTCTTCACCCCTAATCCCACCTTCAACAGCTGTTTTGCTACCAGCTTCCACAGGTGCAGTGAGCAACCAATGGCCCTGTTCCGCCCAGTCCCCATCTCTGGACACGCTGGGCCCATAAGTGCATTTGTCCTATTGCCGCTGTGGAGCCATCATGCTCCCAGCATCAGAACAAGGGCTCACAGCCTTCCTCAACCGGATGCCCTCTAGACGTCTTGGATTGCAATTCCCATTATTCCCCAGGAATGTTGGTGGGGAATGATGAGAGCTGCAGTCCGACACGTCTGAAGGCCACCAGGTTGGGGGAGTTTGAAACAAGTACTTTGCTTCTGACGAACTGGAACCTCATACCAATGCTTTTGTACTTGGAACGGATCTATCCAAGTACAAAATACACACCCTGGACCCCGTCCTGTAAGAGAAGCCTTTGGGTGTGGGAGTGCATATACTATACTTGTGTAATCCTCTAAGGGACACAAGAGCAAGGACACAATCCGGGCCCAATCTCTCCATTTCTGTGTGCAAAACCTGTGCATTCCACATCACAGGTGCCACTACCAAGTCACAGGGCATTTTACAGGCACAGATGAGGATAGCAAAATTAAGTGAGAATCTAATTTGCTTCTTTTTTTGTGTGCAAACTTTGTCCGTACCATCTTCTTCTGCGCCATGACATCAATCTTCCCCAACCTGGTACTCTCCAGGTGTGCTGGACTATAATGACCCCCTGCCCAGATTGGCCATGCTTGATGGAACCTGTAGTCCAACACATATGGCAGACACTAGGTTGGGAAAGCCTACTTTAGACGTACTGCCCAAAAACAGAAGAGCAGAAATGGGGACCCATATAATGACCTCCCCCGAACCTCACAATCTATTTACAACAACAGGGAAAAAAATAACCTCTTTTCAGAGCATGAAGAAAACCAGGGAGGGGAAGCTTGCTCATCAGCATATATTTGAACACAGACCACACTTATTTAAAAGCAAAACAACACTGTTTTTTTTAAAAAACACACACACACACCAGCACCCCCATATTTGTGGCAAGAGTGTTCACCTCAATGTGAGAAGTCAGGAAATTTCAATTAAAAAAAATATTCCACCACTTTTTTAAAGCTGTCTTGATTTTTTTCTTTAAAAAAAAATTCACAATGACACAGTCATTACCAGTATCTAAATGTAGATTTGCCTAAATGCAAACAAAAGAATACACAATCACAGACAAAATATCAGTGCTTAGCCTTGTGGAGAGGGAGAAGCTAATAAAAACATACACAGGAAATATTGGGTAAATTAATGTAAATAGTTCAAGCCCTCCTCTACAAGATTTCGGTTTGACGCGGTTCCCCAATTATGCGCATCTTCTCGCAATCGCTTTTACGCCTAATCCCTATACATGGGAGGCGTTGAAGCGTATTATGGGCTGTATGAAAGGCATTTTAAAGTTTTGACATGCTGAGAATCGCATGCAAATGTTGCTGAAAGTAATGCGCTTTGTCCCAGACAAACTCCCCAAACCGGTTCCCTCCCTTTATTCTCCCCGCCCACCAGAATCTCCCGCCTTTGGTTTCCTAAGTTACCTGAAAGGAATGAGCTGATTAACATGTTCTGCTACCTGTTTTCCCCCCTCCTTTGCCCGATTGCTATGACCTCCTCAGGAGTAAATGGGAATGTGCACACACACACACACACACACACAAAACAGACAGGGGGATGCTGCTTCATTCCTTCCCCCTCCACTTCCCAGCGAGCTCAACAATTGTAAAACATACACACACACAACTCAGCTCAGGAACCCAGCAAGAAGCGAGGGGAAGTTATGTCTGCTGATGGCTAATTATGCGCACATCCGCACATCCTTCCTACCCCCTTTCCTTCTCATAAAACCACTTTCATCTGGCCCCATGTCTCCATGTTAAAAATATTTCATCAGGGTACTTCAAAGAAACTTTATTTGTGGTTCATGTTGGGTCACCTCTTCTTGGAGCTTCCATCCAGAGAGACAGAGTACAAGGAGGAAGTTGCCAGGAGGAGAGAAGAAATTAATCTATCCCAAAAAGTGGGAAGTTTTCCCAGCGAAGGGGCACAGTCCAACCCCCTGATCGTTAATGTGCCTCCTCAGAAAGTTGTTTACACAGACATAAGGCGCTCTTACTCCCGCCGTAAATTTAAACTCGCTAATTAATGCGCATTTGAAAATGCGAATAATCGGAGATAAAACGCGCCTGGGCCCCTGATTTACGCTCCGCTCTTGTAGAGGTAAATTTCTTAATGCGCCTTGAAAGAGCTTTAAATCGCTCTTGTAGAGGCACCCCAAGTCAGAGATAGTTCACACAAGAGCGCCTAAAAGTGCAATACTATTTAAGTTTAGACAGAAAAAGTCCTGCTGGCTGGGGAATGCTGGGAGTTGATGGACTTTTTTCCTGTCTAAATATACATAGCAGAGTAATCCAATACAAATTCACTTTGGGGTTTACTCCCAGAAATGATGTATAGGATTGCAGCCTGAAATACTGCACTTACCTCCCAATATTCACACGGGAACATATAAGATTAAAGAAATCTCAGCTATTTAAATGTTTGATTCTTAGTTGGTTAAATCGGTGTAAATTTGCATATAAATAAAACCATGCTGCAGAAAGAATGAAGAAGACATTCCTAGTTTTTGGATGATGCCTGCATGTATAACAGATGGGGGTCTCAGAGGTTTGTAATGTGATAAGAGTAAAGGGGAATGTAAAGGAAAATGTAGAATGTAAAGTACTGTTATACGACGTGATTAAGGGGTTAAGTTGGAATTAATATCAGTTATTTGGGAACTCATGTGGGTGTGTTCATCCTGACCAGGTGTGCATCTAACACAAAGCCCTGAGGGCAGAAAAGCAAGGCAGAAGAAGTTGCTGCTGCTAGTTCTTGTTCAAAGAACATTTTGTCATGGATCTGTCCTGAAGGTTGGTGGCACAGTTCTCAACGCGCTCAAAATGATTACTGAAGGCAGTAACTATTCCTGCCTGCCTCAACAAAACTGCAAAAGCTGTCTGATCTTGAAGCAACAGGCCCCAGGCAATTGAGCATGTTGCATGGAAGGTGATTAGGAATCTAGGGAATTAAATAAACATTAAGGTAACTGGTACCAATACGGAGGATAGGAAGTGAGTTCACAATGAATTTCAGGTAAACTGTTATCAAAATGTAACTGGCAAAGCAGTCTGGATACTATCCAAAGAGGCAATGCTGAATTATACCTCATCACCCGAGATGAAAAGGATTCTGTGAAAAATGGGGAGACATCAAACCGTATTATTCAGGTTCAGAGAGAAGTTAAAGATTTCGCTTATCAAATAAAAAGTGTAAGGCATAAACATTAAAGCTGACATATAGATGTCTAGAAAAAATATGTACTTAGCTTTAATGAGTAAACTTTGAGTTAAGAAATCACTTTGCCATATCAAAGTTAACTGTATGTGCATTTTGATCATCAAAACTTCTTTTAGAAGTCAAGATTGTGAAAGATTTATGAAACAGCAATTCATATCGATATATTGGCAGTGAAGTGGTATTTTAGACAGTGTATAAATATGGTCTGATGAAGGGATCAGACAGCTTGCCTGTAATACTGCCAGACAACTCTACAGAGAAGTTATAGCAATACCCCCTTTTGTAACAGCAAAAAATGCGTAGGAAATACAGCTTGAATTGCTTCTAAGTACTTTACTACTTGCATTTTCACTGGGAACTTATATTTGGTTCAATAAAAGAAACGGATTCGAAGATTCCTGTACTATAATTATTTAGTACTAAACCTGGATTGCAACCCATCATAGGTGTACACTTTGCGTAGATGTGTTTTAATCTGCTACAGGGGAGCTAAAGGCTTGCAAAGTACTGAACTATGGAAGGATAGCTTAAAAAAAAAGCAAACCCGTAATACTTTGGAAGAAGGAGAACAAATAGTAGTGACGAAAGATGAAGTTCTCTACCTTATTGACACACTGAAAATTAATATATCACCAGGCTAGGATGGCATCCATCCTACTGTTCTTAAAACGAAACTGCTGATCTTCCAAGAAAATATGCAACATGTCCCTAAGACCAGCCTCTGTACCAGAGGACTGGAAGTGAGGGGTCAATGTAACGGCACTTTTTAAAAAGGGATCTTTTAAAAACTGGTTAAAGAACAGAAAGCAGAGAGTAGTAATAAATGGTAAATTCTCTTAACTTAGGGGTGTAAACATTGGAGTCCCATAGGGATTTGTACTGGGACAAGTTCTTTTCAGCTCGTTCATAAATGATCTGGAATTAGAAGCGAGCAGTGAAGTGGCCAAGTTTGCCGATGGCATCAAATTATTTAGGGTGGTTGAAACGAAAAGGGATTGTGAGGAACTCCAAAAGGATCTCTCCAAGCTGGGAGAGTGGGCATCGAAATGGCAAATATGGTTCCGTGGCAGCACATGTAAAGTGATGCATGTTGGGGCAAAGAAAATCCCAACTTCAAGTATAAGCTGATGGGATCTGAGCTGGCAGTGACTGACAAAGAAAGAGATCTTGGGGATGTGGTGGACAGCTCAATGTGTGACTGTTGTAAAAAGAGAAGGAAAGAAAGAGGCAAACTCCATACTAGGCATAATTAGGAAAGGAATTAAGAATAAAATGGCCAATATGTTACAAATCTATGGCGTGAACACATTATGGGTGCAATCCTATCTGGATGCCTGTCAGCCTCCAAACTCAGGATGCTGATGGATATCCTTTGCAGAGCGGGAGAAGCACGGATGTGATCTTTGCCTGCAAGCACCTTGCATTTTTGCTAAATGTCTTTTTGCCTGTCTAGATAGGGCTCAGCGGAGGGGGAGGAAAGAAGAGGGGGATAGCTCGTATCCCTGCTTCCCCAGTCCCTCCCCACCCACAGAACCACCCCCTTTCCCTCTCAGCGTAGGGGAGGTAGGACTCCTGCTTCTGAGTGCTGCCTCTGACCTCAGATCCAGGAACCCAAACTATCCTATCCCCCACCCCCCACCCCCCACACTACCTAGGGGCCGTAAGATTGCTCTTTTAGGATATTGTGTACAGTTCGAGCTATCGCACCTAAAAAGGGTATCGTAGAGCTGGGGGGGGGGGAAATGCAAAAATGGTAAACTAAAATGATCAAGGAACTGGAGGAACTCCCCTATGAGGGAAGGTGACTGGAACTGGGATTGTTCAGCTTGGAAAAAAGGAAAGTAATGGGAGACATGACAGAGGTGTACAAAATTATACATGGTGTGGAGAATGTGGACAGGGAGACATTTTTCTCCCTCTCCCATAACACTAGAACCCAGAGGGCTCATCCCATGAAGCTGATGGGTGGGAGGTTCAGTACAGATAAAAGAAAGGACTTCTTCACACAGCGTATAGTTAAATTATAGAATTCGCTACCACAAGACGTAGTGATGGCTACAATTTGGATGGCTTTAAATGGGGGTTAGACACGTTCCTGAGAAGAAGGCTATCAATGGCTACTAGTCCTGATGGCTATATCTTACCTCAAGTATCAGAGTCAGTATGTCTATGTACAACAGTTGCTGGGGAACATGGAGGGGAGGGTGCTGTTGCGCTCATGTCCTGCTTGTGGGTTTCTCATGGGCAGCTGGTTGGCCACTGTGTGAACAGAATTCTGGACTAGCTGGACCCTTGGTCTGATCCAGCATGGCTCTTCTCATATCCTTATATTCTTAAGGGCACATAAGTCCAAGATTATGTTTGTGCTCACACATACATGGCTCCAGCAAATAGGAGAACAAAAGCGTCCATCAGTGAGAGTATCTGGCAGATCTAGTAGTATGACGGAAGCGCTGATAAACTTAACCGGGTTGCCTCTATATAGATTCTAAGCTGTCTCTGGCCCACATCCCATCTACTCCCAATTCCTGTGGATCAGTCACCATTGGACCAGAGATGAGTCTGCAATGTTCAGGAACTTAGCCAAGTAGTTTGATCAACACAATGTCAGAAGAGTAGTCCATGTGGCCAGCGCTGTAATTCGAGAAGTGGAACTCAGCAGTGATATTTGAAAAGGGTGAAAAACAGAAGAGGCCAAATTCTTGCTCCTCATTTGAAAGAACTCTGCTTCAGTCAAGAAAGCCACTTTCCCGCAAAACATCATACATGCTCCTGAGAACAGACAGGTCTACGTTGACATAAAGCAGTAATGACAACAAAAAAGAGACTCCACCACTCCAAACATTCCTTCTTAACATGAAGTGCTTCTAAGGAAAACAACGACACGTCGATCTTACATTCTCATAAGAGTGGTGCAAAACAGGGTTCGGCTACATTTTTCAAACAGCCATAGTCCCCCATGAGAGTACACAGGCCAAGCGGATGTTGCCCAAACCAGCAAGGAAGATCTGCACAGAGGCAGAGGCCAAGTCTTCAAACCAAGCTGTTAGAAAGGCAGGTTGAACATCTGAATGTGTTTCCAGGTCTGGATCTTGCCGGATGCACCTTTGCTGGGGGTCTGGGTTACACCTTTGTCTCTGCATCTGTATAGCCGTTGTGCATAGCTGGAACTGGATTGGGAGCTATAAGGCCTGTTGAACCAGGGCCACAAGGGAGGGAGACAGCGGGCAGGGACTGCCCCGCCAACAACCACTGAAAACACCAGCACCAAGGCTGGATTTAAGGGCTGAACACCTGGGGTTCTTGGCATGGAGGAGCCAGGCATGGGCTACGTACTCCACAATGCACTGAACAGCTGAAACAGAAATAGTACAACAAATACTTTCAAAGCTCACAACACTGACCTGCATAGCCAGGGTGGCATTTAAGATTCACCTCCTTTAAAAAAAAAAAAAAATCTGTAAAATTTACATCAGCGCCCATTCAACAAACAGTATGCATGTGAGTGATTGTCGCTAGAGCTATATGTGCAAATGTATCCTCTTATAATGAGAGGTTTAAAACGTACACGCAGATTCAGCGTCATAGTTGTGAAATGCGTGAAGACTGCAAGAATTCAAAAGCTGATGAAATGGGAGGGGTATCAAAGATTTGTCTCTCCTGGGTCTATTTGGTTGAGTGCTGTAGCCTTGAACAGCCTCCCTGGATGGGATTAATCAAGGCCAGAAAACAAAACAAAACTTTGCAGAGTGCATCAGTTCAGCCAAATGTGTTTTAGCCAAGAATCTGGATACAAAAAATGCGGCAAAATATTATTTTTTTAAAAAAATTAAATAAAGGCTCTCCACCAACTTTTACCAAGAACACAAGTGCTTTATGCAAAATCATATTCAGAAACTATCCAATCCCACTGGGTTCCTTTTCAACCAGTAATCCTAAAATGGTTGCAGTGCCGTTTAAATCACACTATATATTAATGACCTGAGACGAAATATGATTTCTCCACAGAAGTCATGGGGGAAAACGAACTCTCCTACTGAAGGACGCTGCTGAAGAACAGAGCAACACTGATAAAGCTTTAAAGTATGGAATCGAAATTTCCCCCAAAAAAGTTAGGGAAGTCTTCGTCTTGGGTGCTATATGTACTAAAGAACTGGTTATGAGACATATCGGTTGGATTCTGAAGGGAAGTGTTGCTAGGCGATCTCAGATCATTGAGGCTATCCAGGTAGTGAAAGCTAATCGTCTCAAAGGTATTGGAATTCAAAGATGAGCTGTAATCTGCCGCTGCTGACGTACCAGGATGCAGCGATGGCTGAAGCTGCCTCCTATGATCATTCGGATTTTGAACTTGCCTGAAGGTCGCCTTTTCCAGGGATACGCTTGCGCATCTGGCTTCTTCAATTTCCATGCTGATGCCGTTGGGCATCTCGACACTGGCAGGATGAATAGGCTGGCTTGTGATGGTGCTGGAGACATTCAACATGTCTTGATGAGACATCGATGGTGAGGACGATGACGATGATGACAATGATGCCGCTTGGCCATTGGGTGCACCGAAGAAGCCTCTGTAGATGTTCCTGTCCTTTTGATTGGCCCAATTCAGGCTATTTTCCTGCCCCGGTGATGGAGAACCTCCGTTCTGCATGTGAACATGCAACGCATCTCCCAAGGAATTGCTTTGCTGATGGAAAACATTGAGGGGCGAAGCTGAGGAATGCCAGCATGACGGCAGGGCTCCATCCTGCTTCATGGGCCCTGACATCTGTAAAGGTGGGGTTGGGCGTCTGTTGGGACTGAGGTTGCTGATGGGAGGAGGATAAAAGGACTGCACTGGAGGGGTGTTCACAGGTGTTCTCTGCAGTGGGATGACAACTTCAGGTTGGAGGCGATACATATTCGGTTCTGTGAAAAAGAATTAACAGTACTTAGAAAAGGCAAGGAGAGTGTAACCATTTTAGTGGGATTCTCAAAAGCTGGGTGAAGTTATGGTAGCCTGCCACAAGGGTGGGGCGGGCTGAACTTTGCCCTTCAGAATCAAGCCACCATGTTGGATGCATCCACCAGGCTATGGCCCTCAGAGGCCTTGTGCAGCGTTAATCCCCCCTCTCTTTGCCCATATATGGACACTGACATCATCCCGAGAGAAGGAAGGGGGATGCACTGGGATTCCTGATACAGCCAGCTCTGCAACTAGTGATGTTGCAGAAATCCGCAACGAAATCAAATGAATTGGATTTCTTTGACTCTGGATTCCACAGTGGATGAGCTCTTTCTTTCTTTTTTCTTTACTTTTTGGAATTTTGTGGAAATTGAGTAGTAAAAAAATACATAAAGTAAAAAACCATCGGCTGAAGATACACATTTCCCCCATAGGGTGAAGCATAAAACTGTGTGTTTTGAGGGGGGGGGGGATTTGCGCATTTGCGCAAATGCGAAATTACGCAAAGTCAGGAGATTGAAAAAAATCTGATTCCTTCAACGAGCAGACGACACTCCGCAAAATGCAGGTAGAATGGATTTTTACAATATCCATACATCTCTAACTAGAGCCGAGGCTGGGGAAATCCTAGAGGCATCGTTGGGATGCTAGTGAGAGGAAAGATGAACTGGGCTAAACCATGGTTTGTTTATATGATTCCTCTCCTGCCTCTTGTTCCATAAGGTTCCTCAACTGGAACCTTATGGAAGATACCAGCCCACTGGTCTGGAAGCTAACTGACAAAACCATACTATAAAATTTAGCTATACCAATAATTTAAGCTTCCTATTTTCGTATATAATAAAAAAGCAAGATAGAGATGGAGATGTATAGAGATGAAGATACATAGAGATATTTTGTTCCCGGAACAATATTTTCAACTTTGGAGAGAACAATGACTGTGGCCCAATCTACACCAAGCAGGATATATCACTATGAAAGCGGTATTAAAGCGGGAAATTGTGTCTATGGGCCCCAACAGTTGTCAGTGCACTTCAATGCCGCTATAAAGCCATAGTGTGGCTCCTGCCTCTTATCTACCACTTTCATACCGCTTTCATAGTGATATATCCTGCTTGGTGTAGAACTGGCCTGTGATTTCCCCTGAATCCAGCTCCTCCCTCACATACAGGCGATCAGTGCTGTGAAAAGGAAAAAGAACGCAAACCATCTTGATTGACAGGCAGTGCATGGGACCAGAATCTTTGGTGATAAAGAAGCGATTCGCTGGGTTCAAACCGCTCAGCCAACATGCATGAACATGCATCGATAGTACAGTTTCCATGTCCTGGTAACCTCCCGCCAGGATTATTGCCATATTATTGTTATAGATGGGTCTACCTCTGACAACGGTCCGGAAACTTCAGTTTGTGCAGAATATAGCAGCATGGCCACTTATTGGGACTGGCCATTTTGAACATATAACTGTAGGGGCTGTTTAAACCACACCGGTTGCTGGTCAGTTTAGGGATCCAATTCAAAGTGTTGTCGCTCACCTTGAAAGCCCTTAAACAGCTTGGGACCAGTCTACCTGAAGGAGTGCGTTCTCACCTCTGTTCCTGCCCAATTGCTCAGAGCATCTTCAGAGACCCTTCTTCGAGTGCCACCACCCATAATAGTGTGAGGAGTGACTATTAGGGAAGAAGCTTTCTTTGTAGTGGTCCCCTATCTATGGAACCCCCCCACCCCCCCACCCCCCGAGGCCAGGGAAATCTGCCCAGGTTCTTCCCTGCATACATTTCCTCTTTAAGCAAGCATTAACCTGCAACCTGCTGCTTTATTCATTTTACTGCTGGCTCCTCAAACGTTTTTTAAATGTTTTAATGTTTAATTATTACTTTGACATTTGCACGGTTGTACTATTTTCTTTCTTTCTTTCACCTGTTGGGCAGTATAGAAATCTAATAAATAAATAAATAATAACTAGGTTTATACTCCTCCCCCCTCTCTCTTTCTTTTACAAAAAAAAATCCTTTTTTTACATTTAATGGGAGAGACAAGAAGAAAGAGGGACAAGGGGGCAGGAGCGGTGAGGAAGTTTTTTTTAAAAAAGAAAAGAGGTGAGGAGTATCTACCTTTCTTAATTATCTTTCCTTCATTGGTAGACGTCTGGAAGGCAGCAGCTTTAGGCCTCTCATATGGACCTACCAGAGAAAAAAAACATTTTTAGCCCAGACATTTCACTAAGAGCAAGTGAATCACAGATCACTCCCTCTAATATCGAATCTAGGAGGTGAGTGCCGACGGAAATGGAGCCACAGCAGGGACCCGAGACACAAGATCATGCTTGGAGGAGCTCCAAGGTTTGCAGAAGAACCAGAAACATAAAAACAACAACCCAAGGGGGACAAAGCACCCTCAACACAGCCCGAAGAGGCCTAACCCGAAGAGGCCTAAATAGGTTCAGTAGCTGTGGGACCTTGAGTATCAGTTAGATAAAAGAAAAACATAAAACTGGGGGAGCAGAGGGAGTGGAATGCCCTCCTTGGAATGTATGGCTGAACGGAACCCTGGACAGGATCACTCCAGTTAGAAGGGTGGAACCATTACAAGGTGAGAATACATTGCAAGTCCCACTTACACAAGCAAAATAAATAAAGATATGAAGAACATTGACGGCGGGACCTTCTCTGCAGCAGCCCCCACCATCTGAAAAAACCTCATTCGTGCAGTCTGGGAGGCAGAAAATGTAATATCCTTTAAACGCCTACTAAAAACACATATTTTCACGCAGGCTTTCCCTGGGTTGTAACTGCTACTGGGTTCATTTTGGTTTTATGTAGAATTTTTTTTAAAAAAAATTAAGCATTAAATTATGTTTTGATTTGTTGTATTTTATGGTTTTAATGGTGAACTGCCCAGATAGCCTTGGCTATTGGGCAGTATAAAAATGTAATAAATTTTTTAAAAATGCCGGTTTCTAGCATTTTGTTCCACCTTCTCAACATCACGTTCCATTTTGACAAAGCGAATGAAGAACGGGGCTGTAATAATAGCAGCAGGCTTGATGGTTGACAGCTGGGTCACCCAGGGCAGGGAGGGGTTTAGATCCTGCCCAATTGTGTCTCCAAGTGCACTCTTGTTACCTTCTCCTAAAGAAGTGAACGGCTGCCACTTACGCTCATGGGTGGGGGGTAGGGAGAGTAAACCCCATTAGATCGGGATACCTTTGCGGCACGGGAAAACTTGCCTTCCACCCATGGTCCTGCATGGCCTGACTCTCTTTGACAGAGATCCCATGGAGGCCTGTAATACACAGACGTATTTTCAAGGCACAGGGGCCTCCCCTCGCACAACACAGCCTGCCGTTCCAGGTGATGGGCATTTCCCTAGGAAAGCCTCGAGAAACCCTTTTTAGTCGTTACTTCAGACGAGCAAGGGGGGAGCAGGGAGGAGTACGCTTACCATAATCTTGGATGAGCTTCTGTAAAGCCATGGGTGACCTCTGTTTTTTTGCCTTATGGCCATAAGGATCTAAAAGAGGAGGAGAAAACCAGCATTAATGTTAGCAGTCAAGCCACTCGCACACACGTACTACAATCCTGGGAATGTTTCCAGAAGAAAAGGGGCCAGGTTTTGAGTTCTATTCAACTATGCCAGGGGTAGGCAAAACTGTGAGAGGTCTGCGGATCAGTTTCATCCCACGACCTCCTCCCCATGGGCCACACTCCATAGCCTGCAGGGCACCCCTCCCCACAAACGCTAGCAAACCATTCCGTAGCAACTACAGAATGCTAGAATGGTCAGATTTAGCTAAGTTTGACCAAGCGCCATTTTCCCCTTAAAAAACCCTACACACAACATTTTCCTCCACTGCCACTAAATTCACTGGGGGGAGGGGCGCAGGGGGCCACGCCAGGGGTGCATGCATCCTATGGGGCGCATGTTGCCCACCCATGAACTATGTAGTGGAATACAGGAAGGTCTCTTATACAGGGTAAGTTTATCTCTCCACAAATTTGGTGGGGCTGTGATTCAGCATCTTGGATAAATCCTTTCGAGTTCTGGTTGGTTCTGACTAAAACCCAGAGTGGATTCACAGCCCCACCAAAATCAGACCCACCCGCCTCCGCTATTTCTTCATCTAACCCAGTATTGCCCACTCTGACTGGCAGTAGACTTCGGAGGTTTCAGGCAGAGGGGCCTTTCGCACCAACTGCTACCTGTTCTCTTCTTTAACTGCCAGGGAGATGCCAGCAATTGAACCTGGATCGTGCTGAAGATATTAACACTACGAAACAGGTTAGCTCCTCCCTAAGAAATTGTTAGTACTCTCGATATAAATATTTATCGTCCATAACTTCCCCCCCCCCAATTTTTTATTATTATTATTATTGTGAATTTGTGGACCCAACACAAAAATCCATAAAGAAAATTAAAATAAATAAATAAACATATACTTCCTTAGGTTCTAATTTTGGCAGGTGTTTTCCAAAATGAACTAAGCTTGCAAGTCTATATACAAGGCTCTTTTCTAAAAGTCTCTTCTCCTTTAAGACAGTCCAATGTTATAGCAACTGAAGAGGAAGCTTAAGTAAGACTAATATAAAAGCTGAAGGAGCCTTACTGGCTACAGCATCATAAAGCAGGCAAAAGAGGAAGTGGTGACAAGCTAAGATTCTTGTAAACTGAGTTACCAATCTCGTTCTGGTTTAAATTAGTACAGGACTTGATTCGGAAGCACTAGCTAACCCTGTGTTAGCAAGCGTACGTAGGTGTCGTACCTCTTTCCTCCGGCAGGTATCTAAAGTCCATAGAGTCGCTGACTTCTTGATCCGAGGGTCTACGCAACTGCATCTTCACAGTGATGGGTTCGAAGATGTCTTCGCGAAAGGGAGGGGTCCTAAAGACGATGGCAACTTGGCGATGCACGTCAGCTTGTGAGAAAACCCCCTTGGCTTCCCAGTCATTCATAACAAATCTCACTTCGATATCGTCTGGAAGCCGGAAAGATAAAGCGTTGGCGTTAACCCAATAAAACAAACCAGGAGAAAGACAAAGCTTAAGGGCGAGCCAACATCTTTGAGCATGGAAAGACCAAAGGCAAGGGTCAACCTTGCTTTCTGTTTTTATCATGAATTTCACAACAATCCCGCTAGGTTGATTTAGACCAGCTTTCTTATCAGCCCCCTCTGCCCCACCCCTGCAGCATGGCTAGTGGTCAGGGATGATGGATGCGGTCTCTGAAGGACATTGGACATGCCTGAAGCTGTCCTGAAGTCACGATCATTCAAAATGTTCTCTGGTGAGAATAATTTCAGCTCTTGCCACAATTCTCGAGGTCAAGATGCTGATCTGGAGGCATCGCCAAGGACATCCAACAAGCCTCTTTCAAGCAATTTTATCTACTGTCTCATCCCAGGGTCTGGACCTTGACTTGCTTTGCTACATGTAACCTCATGCTCCTGCGTGAACCGCCGACACAGGAGGAAGCCTGGAGGAAACCAATTACCTTTCTGAACCTTGTCACACAGGAGGAAAATTTCGTCTCCTCCTTTCACACTTCCGCAATTCTTGTTCACACGGCAAATTCTCAGTTCTGCGGATTTGGGGGCACCTGCAGAGAAAAGGGAAACATTTATTTCGGCAGCGAATAGGAGAAGGGGGGGAGGATGTGACTGTAACTCATGCTTAAAAATAGAAGATGGGAGGGAAGAGGAAGTTCTGAAAGCACGTGTGTCATTTGGAGGGTGTGTGAAGCAGAGGCAGCAATAGCTAACGGCTACATGAGCAGCTACAAAATCTCTGCCATTAATGCGCTGAAATAAAATGTTGAGGCAAAATGTACTGTGGTGGCTAGGGGGTTGGACTGAGAGTCGGGAGGGTCTGGGTTCTAGTCCTCACTCGGCCACGGAAGCCCACTGGGCGACTTTGGGCCAGTCACAGACTCTCAGCCCAGCCTACCTCACAGGGTTGTTGTTGTGAGGATAATAATGGGGAGAAGGAGGATTGTATATTCTGCCTTGCGTTCCTTAAGGAGGAAAAAAGGAGGGATATAAATGAAATAAATAAATGAATGAATACATAAATGAGATGTAACATTTTTCCAGGGTAATGTAATCCACACGGTTTGCAAAAGGACTGGTGTGCTCCTTGTCTTTCATCAGGGGTGGGCATCCTCCAGGGGTCGGGGGTGGGGCACACTGACCTCACTGGAACCCAAACTCTGCCCCCGCTAAAATGACTGTTGCTGAATTTGCCATAGCAGCAAAAAAAAAACCCCCAATGATTTTGCAGATAACAAGGCACACAGGGCAGCAGAATCGTGTCCCCTGGAGACCTTGATTTCTAGCAAAATCAGTCAGACAAGGTTTTTATCACGCAATCACTCTGCCTTAACCAGGGAATTTTACACAGGGCACTATCTTCAGCTGGTGACTCTCCCATGAGTTCTCACTGCTCCTTCCGTCTTCTTTCATTCCACACACAAAAAAAGATCTGTTCAGGAGAGCTCCACAAAGGCTTTGGAACGGCAGCGCTTGGAGAAATCCTCCCTCCGCACGTGCCCCCAGGAAGAAGGGCTTGGGGCCAAGGGGTCGAGCAGGGAGCGCAGCCACAGAACTTGGGACCTTCGTCCCATTCCGACTCCCGGACACTTACGGTTGTCATAAATAGGGTTGGAGGTCACAGGAGGCAGAGGGATCGTGCAGGTGCCGTGTTTGTCGCGAAGGAAAGCCTGGAAGCAGAGCCTCACGGCGTTGAGGTCATACTCTTCGACGGCCAGCAGCTGCTCTTCAGATACTATGGAGATAAAGGCAGTGGGGGAGTGAGGATGGGGCTTTGTACCCAGAGAGAGAGAGAGAGAGAGAGAGAGAAATGCTGGGACTCTGGGCCAGCCACCCTCTTGGCCAGTGGTGCGGTGCTAAAATTTGAAGTGCAGACGCTCATCATGACAGCCCCCCCCCCCCGTCATGCCCCCAAGGACAATCCAAAAATGCAGGCAGCTAGGTTGATCGATATCTATATGTGTGTGTATGTGCTGTTGTTGTTACTAATTACATTTCTGTACCGCCCCATAGCTGAAGCTCACTGGGCGGCTTAAGATTCAAACATTAAAAACGATACACAAAATTCAAAACCATAAAAGACATATGACAGACAGTATACACAAAGACAACATACATCTAAAGCATACATCCCTCTCTGTTGTGGCACCCCGCGTGTGGAACGCCCTCCCCTTGGAGGCCCGACTGGCGCCGACGCTGGCTTCATTTCGGCGGCACATTAAAACATGGCTTTTTATTAAAGCTTTCAAGGGCTAAATTCTCCATGGTTACACATAGTTTTAATTGCTTTTAATTGTTTTATTGCTTTTATCATTTTCCTAACAGTTTTAATTTGTTAACGATTTAATACGTTTTTAGCTGTGTAGATTATTTGTGTTTATAGTGTTCTGATTTTACCTGTATGCTGCCCTGAGATCCAAGTGATAAAAGGGTGAGATACAAATGTTTTAATAAATAAGTTTTTTAAAAAATAAAAACAACTTTTGAGCTATCAGCCAAACCTAAAAACAGATCTGGGATAGATTAAAATTCATCACATGCTGCTAAATGCCTGGGGGGAGGGGAAGAAAAGTCTTGACCAGTTGCCAAAAAGATAGCAATGTTGGCAGCAGGAGGGCCCCGTTGGGGTGATCATTCCATAATCGGGGGGCCACCATCAAGAAGGCCTCTCTCTGGCTGCCATCTTCCAAGCCTCTCTCAGAGTAGGCACCCAAGAGGAGGACTAATGTTGAGCTTAGGTTCGTGTTGAGTTTAGGTTTGTGTCTGAAGAGGTGTCAGGTATTGTGGTCCCGAGCCATGTAAGGCTTTGTAGGCTAGAACCAGCACAAAGCCTTATACAGCCTGGGACCACAATACCTGATGGAACGCCTCTCTCCAAACGAACCTATTATATATGTGTATAGATATAGGTATAAATACACACACACACACACACATATCCACACACTATTTTCCAGGAGTTTCTTTTCCCAGCAGCAGAGAGAAACATTTTATCTCAAAGACAGCCAGTGTGGTGTGGTGGTTACAGTGTTGGACTGGGACTTGGGAGATCCAGGTTCTAGTCTCCACTTGGCCATGGAAGCTCACTAGGTGATTTTGGGCCAGTTGCAGACTCTCAGCCCGACCTACCTCACAGAGTTGTTGTTGTGAGGGTAAAATGGAGAGGAGGAGGATTATGTTTGCCACCTGGGTTCTTTAAGGAGGAAAAAAATGTCAGGATATAAATGTAATAAATAAAGTCAACAAACCAGTCCCTCCACCAGAACCAGGTCTTGCTAATGAGTATTAATTCCCCCTGCAAAGCCAAGCCAGCCGTAATTTCTTTGCATTATAAGAGGAGTAGCTTACAACAATTGATTGTTGCTTGGAAAATCCATCTAAGCCACCCCCACAGTGAGGCTCAGAGGGAATAGCGTGGTCATTGAGGGCGGCAGATGCTAATAATAAAGAATATATATCCCAGTACTTCCACCCTGTGAACCCCGGCTCCACTACACCACTGCTCTTGGCCTGGAAACTGAGCTGCCTAAATACCCACAGTTCATGGATAGGCTGTTCATACCCAGTGAGAGGTTGATCTTGAGACCTGCTGCAGGCAAAGCAGATGCTCTACCACTGAGCTAAAACCCTTCCTGGATGGCTCAGGGGTTTTTTGCATACAGAAGGCCCCAACGTAAGCCATCGGAATCTCCACTTAAAAAGGATCAGCTAGCAGCAAAAGTGAAAGGCCTTCTGCCCGAAGCCCCAGAAAGCTGCCTGCTAGTCGCAGTAGTCCATGCTGGGCTTAGACGAACCAAACAACCTGACCTGGAATACGTGGATCCCATCCAGGATGTTATCAGCTTTTAAGAGCCCTGACCCCCTTTTAGGTTAAAAGATCAGGATTGAACTAGAACCAGAGGGACAGAGCGGAATCCTCTCCCCAAAGCCTCTTTCACTTGTGAAGAGAGCAGAGCCCCAAGCAACCTGGAATTGTGTGTGTGTGTGTATAGATGTGTGTGTATGTGGTCAAATTTGGTTTGGAGGAGGCATGCCATGGGGAGTGCATCCCTCAACCTCAATTCTGCCTTCCCCAATTCTCCCATCTATCATGGGAAGGAGAAGCATGTACAGCTCAGGTTTGGTGTTAAGATGCGTAACTTTCTACTTACCTAGCCCAGTAGCGCAGCAGTAAGGACTAGCGGACAATTCCGCTGGAGTAGCCTTCCCCAACTTGGTACTTCCCAGATGTGTTGGTCTGCAATTCCCATCATTCCCAGCCAGCATGGCCTATTATGGGAGTTGCAGTCCATCTGGAAGGCACCAGATTGGGCCAGGCTGCATTGTGCTAAGATCAAAGCTAAGTGAATGGAAAACTTTTCAATCTGTTCCAGAACTAACCCCTACCGTGCTTGGAGGGGGGGGATTTTTTTCCAATGGTATCTTCCCTCCCCCTCCCTAAATGATTCCTCGTGAGCCTCCAACCTGTCAGTCACTACCTACAGAGCTGAACTTCCAATAACGTCTAAAACGCATCCTCCGACTCCCTCTGGCTTCACATTGCTGCTTTATTACTAGGGGCAGCAAGAGTGAAATTTAAAATGCAAACTCTACCCACGTTGTGCTGATAAGATGTAAATGTTACACCAAAGGGGGGGAAAATGCTTCCGTCACAATTGTGGTCCTACCTACACATTGTGTGGGGAAGTGACACTTCTCCCGCGCTGGGTTTTATACTTTTCTCTTATTGGCAGGAGGGTAATCACTGTACACGGTTGCAAAGTAATAAGCACAAGTCAACGCAGAGAGGAACTGAGGGTTTCTGCTCTACTCTACTGCAGCCTATCTGCAGATCTAATAAGTTGATATCTCAAGATCGCCTGTTTTCACAGTATTTCCAGAGTCCTCTGTGAAAGGCTGTTGGGGATTTTTCCCCATAGGAAAAAGAAGAGTTTTGCTTATTTCAGCAATAAAAATGCGTGCATAGTTCATGGTGCATTAAGACAGATATGCAGAACCTAAGGCATGTGGCCAAACCCAGCCTGCCTGTGCTCCCAATCCAGCCCTTGGGGACAAGAGTGGCTCAAGACCATTTGCTGCCTAAAGCGAAGGACAAGATGGCGCCCCGTCCCATTCCATGTACAAAAACCAACTGGACTGGCAGATGAAATCTGTCTTCAGTACTAATGATGGAACAGAATCCTCACTGCTCCTTAAGGCTGCCTCTACACGAGAGGTTTAAAGCTCTTTCAAGTCTCATTAAAAATTTTACCTCTACATGAGCGAAGCGCAAATTGGGAGTTGAGGCGCGTTATCTATCCGATTATGAGCATTATCGAACGCGCATTAAAGAGCGAGTTTTATTTTGCGGCGGCCTGATAAAGCGCATTTTGACTATGTGAACAAGCGATTCTCCGCATTAACTACTTCTAAAGCACATTTCAAACAACCGGTAAGGCCACCAGTTGTGCGCTCAATTACCTCCTGTGTACAGTCATTTACCATAAAGCGCTTCCGAGAAGATGCGCATAATCGGAGAACCAGGCGTCAAACCTAATTCTTGTAGAGGGGGTCTCTGATAGCAGGGCAAACTTGGTGAGAGATTCAGGACAGATAAAAGGAAGGGTTTCTTCACATAGCACATAGTTAAACTATCGAATTTGCTACCACAAGATGTGGCAATGGCCACTCCTGAAGGAGAAGGCTATCAATGGCCACAAGTCATTATGGTTATATGTTACCTCCAATACTGGAGGCGGTATGTTTCCAAATACTAGTTTTTGGGAAATACAAGCAGGATGATGCTATTGGACCCATGTCTTATCATGGGTTTAGCACATTGGATGCTGGATTGGATGGACCTTTCATCTGATCCAGCATGGCTCTTCTTATGACCTTAAGGGCATAGAAGACACACACAAGATGATATGCATGCAGACCTATCTCCCTCCACTGAAGTGAATGGGGAAAGTGTTCATATACAGAAGCTTCACACACAATATAAGAGCACACCCAGCAAGGTGTGTATCTTTAAGTGCGACTTATCACATTCTTAAAATAGGGATTTAATTTTTTTTTTAATCTGCAGCTCAAAAAGAGGAAGAGCATTTTCCTTGGGCTATTTTTAACTTCCACTTCCTATTACAAGAAGAAAACAGAGCACGCTGAACACTAATTTTTTCCTTTGCCGGCGCTGCAAAAACATCCACAGTGAACGTTCGCTAAGCACTTCACATGCACAACCACCTTGTAAGGTAGGCCAATGTTATTATCCCCGTTATAAATGGGGCTTGAGCATGTGCGGTTAAGATGTGGTGGCTTACGTAAAGCTGCCTAATGAACTGTGAAGTAAAACAACCCGACACACTTCAACAAATGTCTTCCGCAGGGGTAACAGTTGCAGGTTTCCTGCCTTTGAGAAGGTGCTTCCTCATCACAGTTCGAGTCCAAACGGTGTTTCTCCAAAGGTCAGATTTGAAGCAGGTGTTTCACACCTCTTAACCACTTACACTGTGCCATCATCGTCGTCATCAATACTGTTGCTATTACTGCCTTCAGCATCACCAGAAAATTCTACTCTGGTCCATGAGGAGACAGCCCAAACCCCTGGGTGAATGAGGCATTGGCCCTGGACTCTGAGCATGAGCAGAAAGCACCAGGAGACCAGATTCTGGGCATCTCCCTCTCCAACCACTGAATATGCACCTCTGGGTTTGTTACTCCAGTCATCTTGCTGGGTCTGCCACAGCAGCAACTGGGGAGAGTGCCTTTGAAACGACTAACAGCTCGCAGAGCAGTCTTATAGATATAATGACATCACCTGAGACAACAACCTGTTTGCTGTCTTCAACCTTCACCAGATGCAGAAGTACTTTATGGCTGGGTTGGGCAGCCAGGGCAGGCGCCAGATTCCAGGGGCCGCCGGCATGGTGTTTCCAATGGGACCATGTTGCTGCTGAAGCCCCCCGCCAGCCTCCAGAAGACACCTCTGCGCCCGCCACTGCTGCTGCTGCTGCCGCCCCCCCCCCAGAGCCTCAACCGCCCACCTGCTGCCAAAGCCCTCCCACCTGCCTGAAGGCACCCACAGAAGCTCTGTCTGTTCCTACCATTTATTTGTTGATCTGGTGGGAGGGCAGTGGTTACTCTTCCTCCCCCTCACCTGGACTGGCCAGCCCCAGTGGCCACGTGCCACGGCACCTGGCCAGCCGAGCCACGTCATTTTAAAAGGGGGGGAAAAAAGTACTGATTCCTTGAGTAGCAGCACTCTGAACCAAACAGATGCTGCTTTCGGGGGAGGACCTGGCCCATCAGACCATGGGCCAATCTTTAGGTCGCTCCTGTGCCCTCCCTTGCCGTGTCCCCTCCCAAAGGCAGGCTCTGACTGGCTCAGAGCCCTGCTACACAAAACATAAGCATTTCCCCCCCTCTTTTAAAAGGTGTTTCCTTTTGCCAGAAGGGCAAGGAGGAGGATGGCCGTAGCTGCAGCAGGGATGTGCCCTTCTGACCCCCTGGGCCCTTGACAGCTGCCTGCCCATGCCGACTGCTGATTCTGGGCCCGCTGCCTGTAGCCCACAGTGATGGGGTGGCACAAAGAGAGGGCGACCGAGAGAAAGAGAGAGAGAAATGTGGGGGGGCAATTGGCCTGCCGCACTCGTGGGTTTTTACAGGGGGGGGGCAGAGGGCAATGTCTTCCGTTTGCAAGCCTCCTGTGTTTTCCCACTATTCCTGCCATCCTTTTTCTTACCACAGAAATTCCATTAAGGCGGAAAAGTTAGAATAGCTGCATAACGGGCAGCGCTAGGAGCCCTCCCTCTGGAAGTACCAAGGGAAGGAGGCGGGTGGGAGGACACAGAGAGTAGGAACGTGGGACAAGATTGTTCGAGCCGCACTTTAATTTCACACTTTTGAATCCATATGCAAACCGAAATTCAATTATCTTTAAGATAAACACTTGTGTAAATGTCTATTGTCTCCAAAAAAACACCAATAACTGTACAAAAATGTGTATACTGGGGGAAACGTGCACCGAAATCCAAATACATGGGGAAGTAACATTTGGGGAAGTAACATTTGAAAATACAATATATTCGAGAAAACTGCTTGCAAAAATAAATGTGTATCAGGTGAAACTATGTACCAAAAATGTGTGTAGCAGGAGAAAGGCACACAAAAATGTAGGGTGACCATATGAAAAGGAGGACAGGGCTCCTTTATCTTTACCAGTTGTATTGAAAAGGGATTTCAGCAGGTGTCATTTGTACGCATGCAGAACCTGGTGAAATTCCCTCTTCATCACAACAGTTAAAGCTGCAGGAGCCCTGCCCTCTTTTGTATCTGGTCATTCTAGTATAGCTCCTGCAGCTTTAACTGTTGTGATGAAGAGGGAATTTCACCAGGTGCTGCATGCATACAAATGACACCGGCTGAAATTCCCCTTTCAATACAATTGTTAAAGACACAGGATCCCTGTCCTCCTTTCCATATGGTCAGCCTACAAAACTGTGTTTGCCATTGCTGGTCTTTTTCCTTTTAAAACAGCAGCCATGTGGGGGGAAGGAGGGGCTGATGGGGACTGGGATCATGGGGTTAACCCTCTCCAACCACACCACATGCCCAATGAAAATCGACCCCTCTAGCTGTTGGGACTGTAGCACAGGGGAAAGGGTTAAAAAATCCCCCCCCCCCACATGCCTCAGTCCTGATCCCAATCCCCTGTGGTTCCATGGTTACTATCTAGTGAATACATGGGAGATGGCCATGGGGCCATAGCTCTGCGGTAGAGTCCCTGCTTTGCATGCAAAAGGTCCCAGGTTCAGTTCCCGGCTTCTTCAGGAAGGGCTAGGAAAGAATCCTTGCCGAAACATGGGAGAGAAGCTGCCAGGTAGTGAGGTTAATACTGGGCTAGATGGACTAATGGGCTGACTCAGTATAAAGCAGACTTCCTATGTTTCTATGAAGGTGAGATTGTTTGGGTCATGTTCACATACACTCCCCGGCATTGAATTCTCAACAAGCGGTGGTATTCTTGGTGGTGGCCCCCCCGACTGTGGAATGAGCTCCCCACTGAGGCCCACCTAGCACCAACACTGTCATCTTTTTGATGCCAAGTAAAGACCACCCTCTACTCCCAGGCATGTAAGAACATAAGAAGAGCCCTGCTGGATCAAACCAAGGGTCCATCTAGTCCAGCACTCTGTTCACACAGTGGCCAACCAGCCGTCATCCAGGGGCCCACAAGCAGGACACGGGTGCAACAGTACCCTCCCACCCATGTTCCTCAGCAACTGGTGTACACAGGCTTACTGCCTCTGATACAACGGTATATGATGAGGCATCTATGTCTGCTGTTTTAGAACAGCTCTATTAGGAAAAACAATGGCTTATTTAAATTGTTTTAGATGTTTACATTGTTTCAATTTTTCTATGTTAAAAAATTTAGACTGTTTTTATCATGTTGTATTTTTATTTTTTTTATGAATTGTTGTTAACTGCTCAGAGACCTTCGGCTATGGGGCGGTACAGAAATGGAATAAATAATAATAATTCTCATCAGACATGACCAGGGGGCCCTCTTGACGACGTTGGGAGCGCTGCGCCTTGGCGCCTCCCGCATCGTGCGGCGAATCGACGCCTCTGGCACGACAGGGGATTTTCCTGGTGCCGGCTACGGCGCCACTTTTGGTGCGGCGCGGCGCCAGCTGGAGGAGCAGCTGGGAGCATCGGCTCCCCTACTCTCCGGTAAAGTGATTTTTTAATTTTTTTTTTAACAGAATTGGTTGGGAGGACAGCGGAGGCGGTGCAGCGAGCTTATGACTCACTGCTCCACCCCCATTTCCCTGGGCTGCCTGCTCCGACTTTTTAAAAATCGCACTAAATGGTGACTTTTTTAAAAGTCGGAGCATGGGCATTTGCGTCGATATGCGTTCGCACTGGCAGCTTTGGCATGTAAACGAAGATGAGGCCAGTACGAAGTCATATCGACCGCTTGTTTAGAGGCTTCCCTGTCAGCGCGAAGTCAACGAGGCGGAAACCTCTCATTTAGAGGTACCCCAGGAGTGGGCAACATGCTGCCCCCCCCATTGGCCACTTTTGCAGCCACTGACCACGAAGCCCCTGCAGCACCCTCCCCGTGGGCCCTGTTTTAAAGGCAGGCCGTGGCTTTTTGAACCCCTGCTGCCGCACTGCCAAATTGTTGGTGGCAAATTGTTGGCATCCCCACGGCGGTAATCCCGAGGACTGGGCAACCATTCTAGAGAGCTGCCCAGCGGGTTCTGGGAGGGGAAATCAGCCCCCTGGATCCATAAACGTTGCCCAGCTCTGGTCAAGAGAGTCAGGGTGTTTCCCAGCACTACCGAGCAGACGGCACCCTTGCAGCTATTCCTTCGTCTTCTTCTTTCCCTCACAAATTTTCTGCAGAATGAAAGGAAGGTGGAAAAAGTGGTGGGAAAAGACGGGGACGGTTACAAGCGGAAGGTGATGACGTTTGAAAACCTAATACTTCTGTAATGAGGCGAGGCAATGGCACGATCAAGCCTCATCGAGAAGCGCCTTTAGCCGGGGAGAAGTAGCCACAGGGCTGATTGGTTTACAAAAAAAAGGAACAAATATGAAAGAATTCCTCCTACGAGCTTCCGCTTTTGGGGCTTACTCAGTGTTTATAAATGGCCGCGCCCACTCCAGCAGCAAAAAGACAAAACAAAAAAAACCTCAGCTACGAGCGTGATACAACACAAGGCCACAAATTTCCTGTCATTCGGATAACTGTAGTAAAAACCTCATGTTTGCTGTGGCCAAAGCTTCCCCTGCCCTATCCTGCCCTGCCTCCACCCACCCCCAGCTCTAGTTCCGTCTTTCTGCAAGCATCCAGACAACTTCTCAAAATGGAAGGGAGTTTAACAGTTCAGACAAACAAGGACACAAACACGCCTATGAGATTTGAGAAAAGGTTTCTTTCTGTTTACAAAAGAAACATTTATTTCTGTAAATGCACGTATTGGCCCTAGGGTGGCCAACTATTTTTCTAGCTCTTGCTCCTGTGCTTTTAAAAGTAGCTTCAGCTATGGAAATCAACAGATAATCAGGCAGCTCTCCATGCTGTGACTAACATTACCTGCTGATTTCTGTAAATTAAACTGCTCTTAAAGCCAGAGGGAGGCATGAGTTTAGAGTTGAAGGCAGCTGGACAGCGACTCAGGCAACACGGTAGGTTAAGCATTTTGAGCGAAACCTTATGGCTTAGTGTATCATGTGAACCATGACTAAGGTTGCCATGTGAACCATTCCTAACCGTGGCGGCTACATAACCACAGTTTAAACACGCTCACTAACCATTTGCTGCAAAAGGTTTAGTGGCCTAACCATGGCTTAGTCTGTCGTCTGAACAGGCCCCGGAAGAGGGACAACAATGCCAGTTTTGGGATCACAGAGGCCCTTGGCTGCTGACAGTGCCCCCTACCGAGGATGGAAGAGGTGGGGCAAGTGAATGGAGAATTCTCCCACATGGATTCTCACCTCTTTAGGTACTTTGCGCAAAGGGACAGATATCTGGTTTCCTGGTCAGTTTTTATGCATTTAAGCCTGTTGTCAGCAAAGTAAAGGTTTTAACTGTTTGGGTTTGTTTTGGCTGTACACCCTAAGTCCATAGACACATTTTGTGTTTGAAGGGCTGTCCAGTCCAAGTCCAATTTAAAGATAAAAATGAAGAGCCTAAGAAGGGAGAGCAGGGGCTTTAGAGCTGCCTATCGACCCATTTAGCTCCTCATTAGCAGACTGAGCAGGGAGATGGGTGACCTGGCCACACTCTTCTCCCCTATGGTGTGATGTAATACATTTCTCTTTAAATTATCTTAATTACTTGTAAATGTGCATCTACGCCGATAAATTAGCATGTGCAAATTTTATGCAAACCGCTATCCCCTTTTTGATCATACATAAGTGGGAACTCTAGTCCCCACACATGCCCCAAACTCCTGTGGGCTGTCTCGATGTTGTCTTTGCCCCAGGGTGGCTCCGAATCCGCACTGTGTTGGTTATATGACACAGCTGCAGATTTGAAGCCATCCTGGGGCAAAGAGTGAAGAAAAGTCAAGGACTTACTCTGACTTTTCCAGCCAAAGCAAGGCCAGCCTGGCTCTTCCACCAGTCTATCCTCGCTCGGAGCCACTCTGGGGACATTCCCAGGTGGAAAGCAACCTCCTATTTGTTGCCAGAAGCCGTGGGAGGAGGAGGAGGCAGGCCCGGTGAGCCTAATGGCCGCCAGAAAGCCCACTCTGCCTTCTGTAAGGACAACTTGCCACCAACACACACCAGCGATAGCACAGGATTTGGCGGCGCCAATTCAGTGCCGTGACGACAGCCCCCAGGATTCCAATCCTGCCTCCAGCACTGGATCTCCTCTGGGCTGGGCTCCACCTGAGGACTCAAAACTCTCTGCCTCCCAGAATTTTTATTTGCAGAGCGAGCGACCTTAGGCAGAAGCCCAGTGGTAACCTGAGTTAACTCTGGTGCCTGTGCACACCATCTGTCGCCCTCTCGGTTCCCACCAAACTGAACTAGAGACGCAAACATCTTGTAGCAGTCAGGGAATGGGGCTCATAGGTAATGAGAGCTGTAATCCTGCACACTATTAGGTGCTTAAACCCAACTGGCTTCGCAATGCCCAGTTGCCCAATACTGTACATAGTTAGTATCCAGTGTTAGTCTAACTTGTCCTGTTCACTTCCATGGGTCTATTCCAACCAGGTCTAACATTGGCTACAGCCGAATGTTCTTGACTTACGACAAGGGCTTGTGAACAGCTATCATCTACATGTAGTTAGAGACTGGATAGACAGCTTAATTTCAGTTGGTAACCCACCCCATTATTAATGCTTGAGGGAGATGGGGGGGGAAGCACAATTAAAAACAAAATTGCTTCAAGATGTTATATTAGTTAGCAGGCTGTCAATGTGATGTGCAGGCTACAAAAGTGTAATGGGGTAAGGGGATGCCAGTGAAGTTCTTGACTTTTGATATGTTGAAACATGTGCTTTGTACATACACGGGGCTGGATCCAGGATCAGCCTTCGGTGAGAGGAAAGACCCCGTCAGCCCAATTTGGGGGGGGATCACTACCACCCCTCCCCACACCACAGTTCACCCTTTTCAGCAGGGTCTCCTGACTCTCTGTGGAGGATTTTCAGGTGGCTGGAGGGGGCTGCCGTGGGAAGGAGGGGGCCACTTCTGTCAGCACAGAAGATCCAACATGATGTATCTTTTAGATTCATTAGGAAAAGATTAAATTATTTAAAAGTCATTGGGGATTTATTTTAAATCCATTTTAAAATTGATTAGGAACCGATTGAGAGGCTCTGCTAAAAAGCAAAAATACTATTAAGATATTAAAAATAAAATGACCATTGGCATCTATGGGTGGAGTCAGACTTTGAAAGTGACTAATCCATCAGGTCTCCTGACAGCTGTGAGTGCTTGATCTCCCCCCCCCCCCCTTACCTCGGTCCCATGACTTGTCGCCTCCCTTTCAGCCCATGTAATACTCACACATAGTCATAGGTATCAGCCCCAAACCATCCATTTAAACGTCTTCAGCACCACCTACACCCACCCAGCTCCTTCCCTCAAACGCACCACCCCCAGTACATCATGTTCACAACATACCACCTCTCAACCACACCCCCCCAACGCTCCATGACTCACCAATTAAATAAGTCACCCACACCCCAACACGCCCCCTTGCTTGCTGCCACAGACTACCACATCTTTTTCCCCGTTCTCTCCTCCACAACCCCAACTCCCATCCCCACATTTTATTTATGGGCACTGCAAAAAATATATAGAGTTGCCAGCCAGGCTGCAGGATCCAAAAGCCAACCTCACAGAATTGCTGCCATCTTTCGCAAAGTGCCCTATTCGATTTCAAACAAAGAATGCCGGAACCAACTCAGAGAGCTGCTGTTTAAGAATGAGGTTTTGTCAACCCATCGAAAGCAAGGGAGCACCAGTTTTTAGAGTACAGAACCTATATTTCTAAAGGGCTCAAGTTCCTGTATTGTCCCACACAGTCTTCCTTTTGCACCTTTCTTCCACGTTTACTTCATTTCTCCGAGCACCTGCTAGGTCTCTTTTTCCTCTAGACTGGTTTTTTTCTGTTTGGATAAAGTTTAGGGTGACCATATGGAAAGGAGGACAGGGCTCCTGTATCTTTAACAGTTGCATAGAAAAGGGAATTTCAGCAGGTGTCAATTGTATGCATGCAGCGCCTGGTGAAATTCCCTCTTCATCACAACAGTTAAAGCTGCAGGAGCCCTGCTTAGCATGACCAGATACAAAACAGGGCAGGGCTGCTGCAGCTTTAACTGTTGTGATGAAGAGGGAATTTCATCAGGTGCTGCATGCATACAATTGACACCTGCTGAAATTCCCTTTTCTATGCAACTGTTAAAGATACAGGAGCCCTGTCCTTCCTTCCATATGGTCACCCTAATAAAAATTGTTCTTTTTTCTCCTCCTTCCTTTTCACTACTCACAGAAATTTCCCTTTTCAACTTTCCACTTTTTTCTCTTCTTAACTTTCTTCCTTTACTTCTACTTTTTTTTCTTTTAATGCTCTGTGTTTCTCTTCTTGTATCAGCTGTTTATGCAATTGGTCCTCTTCTGTCCTTTTCATTAACACCTCTTGCTCCTACTTCCTTTTCTATTGCATAGAAACAAAAAGCCAGCGGTGAGAGCCAGTGTGGTGTAGTTGTTAGAGTGTTGTACTGGGAGTTGGGAGATGCGGGTTATAGTCCCAAATTGGCCACAGAAATCCACTGGGTGACTTTGGGCCTGTCAAAGACTCTCAGCCCAACCTACCTCACAGGGCTGTTGTTATGAGGATAAAATGGAGAGGATTATGTATGCCGCCTTGGGTTCCTTGGAGGAAAAAAGGCAGGATACACATGTAACATAGGTAGATAGATAGATAGATAGATAGATAGATAGATAGATAGATAGATGATAGATAGATAGATAGATACCTTCCACTCCTATGTCTCGCTGTATCTGCTATTGTTTCTCTCATTCTTTTAAGATCACCTTTCTCCCTCTCTTTCATTCTCTAATTATTGTCCTATTTATCTTTGACATTGCACTTAGAAAATTCTTGAATTACTTGTCATTGTTTAATGCCTCCATTTTATTTCTGCTACTTCCACTGTTCGATCCCTTACAATCTGGGTTTTCTTCTAGTCTTTACACTGAATCTGCTCACCCCCAGTTTTAACGAGCTTACTTGCTAAATCACATGGTCAGTTTTTGTTTCCTTTTATTTGGCTTGTGTAACTATTGCTCATTCTGTTCTTCCCTCTTTGTTATGCCTCTTGGGATTTGCTGGACGCACGCTTTCTTGGTTTCTTTCTCATTTCCGAAGGTTCGTTTTCTATATTGATTCATGGCGCTTCACCTTCTTTTCCCCTTTCAGCTGGAATTTCTCAAAAACATTTGGGCCTGCTTCTTTTCTTTTAAACTTCTTCCTCTTGTTCCTGATATTTTTTTTCCTTTGGATATGCATTATCACTTCTGTGCCAATGACCTGTCCAGTAGCTCTTCGTGTCTCGTTTCTGTTTCTAACATCTAACCTTGACTCGTTGGTGTCTCTGACTGTGTATCTTCTCACTTGTTTAAGCTTAAGTTATCTAAGAGTGTTTCCAAATAGAGGGCTCCAAGCACTAATGCTCAAATGGCATCGCATAGCTATTCCGTCTCCCTGCCACCTTAACAGATTCCCTTTTATTTATTTATTTATTTATTACATTTATATATCGGCCAATCGCCCAATAGCCGAAGCTCTCTGGGCAGTTCACAAAAGTTAAAACCATCAACAAAACAGTATAAAAACCTGATATAAAAATACAATATAAAACTACAACCAGGGTAGAACCGCGCAGCAATGCCTAATTTAAAATACAGATTAAAACAACGGAGTTAAAAGACTATGATAATAAACTGTTAAAATACTGTGAGAATAAGAAGGTCTTCACCTAGCGTCAAAAGGAATATAATGTAGGCACCAGGCAAACCTTTCTAGGGAGCTCATTCCACAGCCGGGGTGCTAAAGCAGAGAAGGCTCTCCTCTTGGTAGCCACCTGCCTCACTTCCTTTGGCTCATGGAGAAGGACCCCTGAAGATGATCTTAGAGTCCGGGCAAGCACATATGGAAGGAGGCATTTCTTCAGATAACCTGGCCCTAAACTATTTAGGGCTTTGAATGTTAATAACAGCACTTTGAATCGAGCCCGGACCTGGACCGGCAGCCAGTGAAGCTGGAAAAGGACTAGCGTAATGTGGTCTCATTGGCCAGTCCCTGTTAACAGTCTGGCTGCCCTGTTTTGTACCAGTTGAAGTTTCCTGACCGTTTTCAAAGGCAGCCCCACATATAACACATTGCAGTAGTCCAGATGAGAGGTTATCAGAGTGTGGATAACTGTAGTTAGGCTATCTCTCTTTCTTTTCTTTTTTTCTAGTAAGAAAAAAGCCAGAAGAAGTAGTGGGAAAATAAAGGAGGGCTACCAATGGAGGACGTCATCATCTGGGCCTCCTGTAAAATTCCATGAATGAGGCAATGCGATTGCAGAATAAAAGCCTCATTTGAAAGTACCCTAAAACCCTCCTCCTTCTCCATCTGCATCTAAAACCAGGTTGAAATCTGTGGCCTTTAGGATACTTTCTGGAGGAAAAAATGTACAACACCTACAAGAAGATGCATTGGCACATGTTAGCGAACATGGGATTAGCTAGTGCTGCTGAATCAAATCCCATGCTAATTTACACTAAATTGGTCGCTCATTTTACAATAAACGATTCTGGAACCACTTCTCTGTACACAACAATGTTGTTGAAGCCAGTGAGAACTCCTCCGCCTTGAGCTTGGCCTTACATATGTCTGGTTTATGTTACACAACTTCCTCTTCTGTTGCTTTGAGAATTTACTCTCTTGAAGAAGACACTTGGAAGCTTACTTCATAAGAACATTAGTAGAGCGGTGCTGGATCAGGCCAAAGGCCTATCCAGTCCAGCGTTCTGTTCGCATGATGGCCAACCAGATGCCTATGGCAAGCCCACAAGTAGTTTATGAATGCAATGCCACCATTCTGCTCATGTTCCCCATCAATAGTGTTGAGAGGCATACTGCCTCTGATGCTGATGGCAACATATAGCCATCGTGACTTGTAGCCACTGATAGCTTTGGCTGCCTCTACACCAGAGGTTTAAAGCTCTTTCAAGTCTCATTAAAATTTTTACCTCTACATGAGTGGAGTGCAAATCGGGAGTTGAGGTGCGTTATCTATCCGATTATGCGCATTATCGAATGCACGTTAAATAGCGAGTTTTATTTTGCTGCGGCGGTTAAAGCACATTTTGACTATGTGAACAAGCGATTCTCCGCATTAACTACTTCTAAAGCGCATTTCAAACAACCGGTAAGGCCACCAGTTGTGCGTTCAATTACCTCTTGCGTACAGTCATTTACCATAACGCGCTTCCGAGAAGATGCGCATAATCGGAGAACCAGGCGTCAAACCGAATTCTTGTAAAGGGGGTCTATATCTCCAAGAATTCGTCTAATCCCCCTTTAAAGCCACCCAAGCAGCTGGTCACCACTATGTCCTACATTAGCAAATTCCATAGTCTATCTATGTGCTGTGTGAAGAAGTCCTTCCTTATATCTGACCTGAATCTCCTACCATCCAGCTTCATTCGATGTTCATCCTGTGTTCTAGTATTACAAGCCGGGGGAAACGCAAGCTGTTGTAAAAAAAAATCCTGCAGTGAAAAGAGGTTGCAGACAAGAAATATCTCTATGAAAAGTACTATCAGGCCCCCTCCACAAGGATGCGCTTTTGCGCCCGGTTCGGCGATTATGCGCATTATCGCGGAGGCGCATTCACTCCTAATCCCTCTGCACGGGAGGCGGTGAGAGGCGGCGAAGCGCATTAATTGATGTCCAAAAAGCGCTTTACAAGAAGTTAACGCGCATAATCGCTTGTTCACACCGCGAAAATGCGCTTTAACGGCCGGAGCAAAATAAAACTCGCTATTTAACGCGCATTCGAAAATGCGCATTATCGGGGAGATAACGCGCCTGTACGCCCGTTTTGCACTCCGCTGGTGTGGAGGTAAAATTTATAATGAGCCTTCAAGGCTCATTAAACGTCTCGTGTGGAGGAGGCCTCAGTCTCTTAGAGAGAAGTTAACTTGTTCTGCAATGCTAATATGTTAGCTTTATGCACTAATATGGTAGGAAGCAGTGGTGGAGCTCATCGCTTGCATGCACGAAGTCCTAGGTTCAATTATTGGAATCTCCAGTATAAGAAAGGGTCAGGTAACAGTTGATACGGAAGGCGTCTTACTCTAGACCCTAGAGAGTCACTGGCTGAATTCGGACGACATATTAAGCAATGGAGGGGGGGGGGAACAATCGTCAGTTGTGTTGCTTATTGTGTTGTGTGGGGAGTAACACACAACGCACACACAACTGATGGTATGCTAATCAGGCAATTTAAACAACGGAGGGAAACAATGGGCTTGCACGTTGTTTAGCCACAAGCCCCGTTGCTTAAAGTGTCGTCCAAATTCAGCGCCCCCTCTCTCCGTGGACTATTCCATTTGGGGATAGAGCAGCCGAAAACCCCCAGCCGCTCTATACAGCCAGCAGAACTCACGGTGCATGCTGGGATACGGCTGGGGGGACTGAGGAAGGGAGAGGTAGGAGACGCTGCAACCAAAATGGCCGCCGCACATTAGTAGCAACCGGGGCGTTTGCCGGTGCCGAGCAGCGCCGGCTGCAGCATGTCGTCTGTGGAGCTCCTCCTGCCTAACGCACGGTCAGTACGCTATTTACCCCTTTGTTGCCTAATATGTCGTCCGAATTGAGCCACTGTTTGACTAACAAGAGCCAGGAGTGGACTAGATGGACAACTAATCAACCCTGATAGAAGACAGCTTTCTGATTTCCATTTCATTATGCTGGGAGTTGCCCTGTACCTGCCTTACGCCATGTCAGCAGGACATGGAACAAAACCCAGCACGATGATTTCATATCACAGTCGTGTTCAACCGGATATTAGAAGGAGGAAGAAGGGAAAAGAGCACTGGAGCCATGGCCTCGCATCCAGTTATTTATTTATAATGTTTATATACTGATCGACATCTAAACAGATTCCGGAGTGGTGAACCATAAAAGATAAAAACCTGCTGGGCGCGAAGGTCGTTGTCCTTGCCGCATATTGAGCCTATCGCAACTTCGCATGGTATGAAAAATGAACTATTGCTTAAGAAAAGAAATCTACCTGAGACCTTTGGCATTGCCTTTCTCTGCCCAGAGAAAATGAAGCAAACGACTACTAACGATCAAAATGCTGGATGGAAGCCTTTCAGTTACACAGCATTTCTCTTCAGGGGTTCGTGCCTCAAGGCGAAACAACGACAGCACTAACTAGTAGGCATGTCAGAACCGATGTAACATTGCGGGTTCTTTAAAACAACTATATTACGGAAAGGTGCAAACAGGAACGGGGTTAGCAACCTGGCTTTGCCAAGAGATCCAGTCTCACTGCAGTGCTTACTGGCCCTTCAGTCATTACACCAAACTAGTTGCCATACAAGTTGCCAAGGCAAAGCACCTAGGGCATTTGCCACACACATGCAGGGATAAAGTAACATATTTGTCCATGGAGAAGCATGGCCTATGACAGCTTTCAACTATTAATACCAGCAGTTCAGGTTGTGACTTTTCTTCTCTCTATAGGTTGTGCTGTGAGGATCAGGTTTCCTGAACCACATACACATGGTAGCAAAAGTGCATTAAATTAAACATCCAAGAAGAGGTAATGGGGCTGCCATTACAGTGGCGGGTTGCCGCCACGATAAGCAAACCCATGCATTTTCGCTGCATCGGGGTGGCGGTGGCTAATCCCACCTGGCCCCTCCCAGGCAGATGGCAACCAATCAGGAGTCACCAACTGCCTGGCCATGCTTCCACATTGAGGATAGAGCGAGATTAGATGGTGGAAGGGCCGTGTTCGCCTTGCTCCATCCTGAAAACTCTGGGTAAGACTTTCAAAATGCAGAGTTTCTCTGGAAAGCCTCGCGACTGCTTCGAGGTGGCTGCTGCATCAGATAATCTGTACAGAGCCACCGTGGAGCCACCTCTTGGCTTCCAGAATGTACAGACAGCCCCAATGACTAAAGAGCTAAGAAAATTAAAGAATGACACCCAGTGATGACAGTATACAGCCAAAAGCAGCTAGCTACAGACCAAGGTCACGATATGGAACAGTGTGCTTACTCTACACTTGTATCTTTATGGTGTTCTGCCCTATTTGTTAGATACCACATACACAATGGCTTTTGATTCATGACCAGCCCATAGCACCAGTGCAGTATTGATATAACACACATACGCACACACGGTAATGATGACAAATGACCTCCTCCGAGAGAGGGTCAGAGGATGGAAACAAAGCAGACGGCCTTCTCTGTGGTGGCCCCCTGATTATGGAACACTCTCCAGTAAGGTCCATCTGGTGCCAACATTGTCATCTTTCTGACGCCAGGTTAAGACTTCCTTCTGTTTCCAGGCAAACACACACACACACACACACACACACACACACTGAGCTACCAACTTGTGTGCTACTGAGATATTTCTGCCCTCACAAAGCTACATCCCGTTGTAAGCATGTGCTTTGCTGGTGATGTCAAAACCACTACTGAGCCCGCAGAGGAGAGAGTCTTTTCCTCATGACCACAGCCCTCCCCGTGATGCGTCGATTTCAATGGAACAATCACACCCTGGGAGGATTACAGTGTGTGACAAGACGTACCAGTTTCACAGGGCCTTGAGGTTTGCCAATGGCATCCTGATATGGCCACAGATATAAGCAATTGTGGATGGAATGATTTTTAGCATTTGACCTTTCACACACACGACTCTTCTCTTTTGCCCACCCCTGAGCTTTAATCCATCACATGCATTCAATAAAACCTTCACCCAGGCCTTTCAGTGTTCTGCTGGATCAGATGAAAAGTCCACCTAGGTACCAGGTTCAATCTAAAAAAAATTGGGTAAGCAGTTAATGGAATACAGGAAGCTGCATTATACTTGGTCAGACCATTGGTCCATCCATCTAGCAGCATTTCTCGGGGGTTGGGGGCAGGAATGTTTCCAGCCCTGCCTGGAGATGCTGGGGTTCAAACTTGGGACCTTCTGCCAGCCAAAGTAGACAATACTGGTCCAGATGGGCAAATAGCTTGACTAGCTATAAGGCAACTTCCTGCTCCATTATGACTTCCTGCAGTGATTCATGTTCTCAGCAGGCATGTTGCACAATTCACAAGTATGTGTGTGTCACATATACATGACCAGACCCTGTCATTCCAAATTCATTGGCTGAGCAAAGCAAGACCAATAGTTTCAGATGCTTGTGCAGCATTCTCTCTCTCTCTCTCTTTGTCCATGTCTGTGACTGTGTTCACTTGACATTTTTAGGTGTACACTTAAAATACCTTTGGTGTACAGTATACCTAAAAAACTGTAACGTGTGAAGAGGTCCTGGGTTTGCCTTTCATTTTACAGTTTGTCATGACGCTGTTCCCTTATCCTTCACTCCCGTAATACTCTTTGCATGATTCCAGGCCATGCACGCCAAAAGAAATACAGGGATTACTTGGGGTAAGCACCCAAGCCTGTTATCTCTCAAGTGGCAGGTAGTGCAGCTGATTCACAAGCAGGTCCATTGGCAGGTAGCTGTTCCAGTCTGCCATTTCACATGGCTTGATCCATTCCCCCCAAAAAACCAGCACTTCAGAAATTCATCCACAATGTGAAATGTAAACATGCTAAAGTCTCTTAACTGTCCTTGAAGCAGATAATTGATGGTGCTTACTTACCACTAAAGGGGTTGATCTTATTTGCAATGCAGGAGATGATGGATTCTCTGAGGTCTTTCTTCCTCACACACTGGATGCCCAGATTCTGAAAACTGGAGAGTATACAGGTAGCAGTTAGCGGCTTCAAAGAACAAAACCACAGCAGCAACAATACAATACTGGTACCAAAAATGAAGTATTGTCAAAAGCTTCTGACATATGCCTTGCTTGTATAACAGGATGACTCAAGACAGCGAACAATCGTAAATCTCATGATACTTAAAAGGTAATAAAGGTGCCAACGTGTTAGTTTGTCTGTGTCATCTATTCTGAAATCTTCACATGCAAAAATATTGAAATACACAGTTACTCTTTTGCTTTGTTTTAAAGGAAGGCTGTCAGGAACAAGGGTCAATGCATCTCTTAATAGTAACCTAATGTAGTACGTAACAGCAGAAGAAAAACAGTGCTAGATTAGACTAAAGCTAAGTCCATCTTTGTGTCGACCTGTTTAGGGATAGGACAGCAGCATTCTGCTCACCATGAAAATGAACCTGGAGCCCTCAAGTGGAATTTTGATGTTCAATTGGCCTACTCAAGGGTGCCCGATTCCCCACCCATGGACCCAATTCCTGGAGGCATTTGGTAAGCCACTGGTGGGGCGGGGGGAGGGGAAACAGGGGGTGCCTCTACAAGTGCGATTTAAAGCTCTTTCAAAGTGCATTACTGATTTTACCTCCACATGAACGGAGCGCAAATCGGGGATTGAGGCGCTTTTTCTGTCCGATTATGCGCATTATTGAATGCGCGTTAAATTGCGAGTTTTAATTTACCGTGGGAGTTAAAGCGCCTTATGACCATGTAAACAAACGATTCTCCACATGTAAACAACTTTAAAGCGCGTTTCATACAACTGGTAATGGGCTTCACCGCCTCCTGTGTAAAGGGATTAGGCGTAAAAGCGATTGGGAGAAGATGCACATAATCGGCCAACCGGGCGTCAAACCGAAATCTTGTAGAGGGGACCAGGATTAGAAAGCATAGCGCCAAATCCACTAGGAATGCTCATGCAGGACTCCTGTATCTTTAACAGTTGTATAGAAAAAGGAATTTCAGCAGGTGTCATTGGTATGCATGGAGCACCTGATGAAAATCCGTATTCATCACAACAGTTAAAGCTGCAGGAGCTCTGCCCCCTTGAACAGATACAAAAGAGGTCAAGAGGGCAGGGCTCCTGCGGCTTTAACTGTTGTGATGAATACGGAATTTCACCAGGTGCTGCATGCATACAAATTACACTTGCTGAAATTCCTTTTCAGTACAACTGTTAAAGATACAGGAGCCCTGTCCTCCTTTTCATATGTGAAGGGAACAGCTGAGAAAAACGTTGTAGGGCAAACCCTGACGTTTCCTCTCACCTCGTTCTTTTCTATCTCTAATCTCTTTCCGGCTACATACAAGATGTTCTTGCTGGCTAGCTAATATTCCTCGGTCCAAGAACAATGTTGCAGTAATGATGTAGCATTCTTATTCTGTGCTCTATTGTATTGTTCTATGACAAGCTATTATGTGTGTGTGTTCTACTGTGTGGAATCATGCTGTGTCCTCATGCGCAGCATAGCTAAAGATCTATATAAGCCATGCTAATAGACAATAAAAGATGCTTCCTGCCAAGAACATCTCGGTGTGTGTCTCCTCATTCCTTCACATATGGTCGCTCTAACCATGGGCATGGCTGGTCACACAACACTCATTTCTCACAAGGCAAACTGGTGAGGCTGAAAGGAAAGTAACTTGCCCTAAGGAAAAGGCAGAGGTGAGTCGGAGCTCAACAACACAAAACCACACTCTTTTGAATCCAAATAAAGACAGTGCTGGAGAACAGCCCCTTTGTTCTGCAGCATGCTAACACCTCAGTATTTATTTGTTTTTAAAAAATATTTTAAAATATGATAAAAATCAGGAGAGGCAGGGAGCCTGGTGAGCGTCAGTGAGCACATTGGGGCTCATGAGTCTGTGCCTTGTCAGCCGTGTGGACAATCTGGGCTGTGAGAAGAGATTTAGTTTTTGGCTTTTCTGTACTCTGTTAACTTTATTTTTACATCATTTTTCAGTACAATGAACATGGGGAAAATATCGCCTAAAAATAAATAAATGAACCCAATCAAACACAACCAGTTTAATTAGGATGCACAGAATACAGAATTGTAAAACATTCAAGCTGACATCATTTTTTCTTAATATGTCAGCAAAATAACTTTTTTTTCATTCTCGTTCATATTATAACAGAATGAAACAGAAAATACCGAAAATCACCTTTCTAAGAACAAATTGTAATTTTTGTTGATTAAATTCTAAGATTTCTCAACACTTCTTTCAATATCTCAAAAAGGAACCAAGATTTGGTAATATGCAAAAAGATTCAAATTTAACTGATGAAGGAGTTAAAGGACAACTAAGCAACTATAGCAAACAAGCTGTTAGCAGTAGAAAGTCTGTCCTGGGGACTGCGATTTGTCCTGTCCTGAAAGGGGTGGCGCTTTTCCCTGAAAGATCATGTTTGTAGCCTGGGAGTGCTCCTTGATCCTGTATTGTCCCTGGATTTTCAAGTGGGATTAGTGGAAAGGTGTGTATTTGTACAAGTATGTTTAGTGCACCAGCTGAGTTAGTCTGATTTGGCAACAGTTATCCATGCCTTTGTCACATCACTTATAGACTATTGCAATGTGTTCTGCATGGGACAACCCTTGAAGAGCATCTGAAAGCATCTGGGGCTTTTCTACACAAGGCATTTATCATGTGCTCATCATTCCCTGCTCACGGTTCTTTATGGGGTTCCTTTAACAAAATCATGACCCTCCAGTTACCTTTCTGTGTCTAAAGAACACTTTCAACGATTTTTTAAAGAGCATGGAAAATGTGGTATTTGATTGTAAAAGTGAAAGAAAACCGCTTTTTTTTACTTGTGAATTTGTGCTATTCCACTATACCGCAATGCCACCTAGAGGTTATGTAGCAGAAAACACTCTTCATGCAGTCCTCGGATCTCAATTCTGAGAAAAAGCCAAAACTAGATACAGAGGATTAAGGGCCAATGAAAAGCCTTGTGTAGAAAAACTCTTAGTACAAAATACGGCCGTTAGACTGCTAACCGATGCACAGTACCAAGACCATATTACCCCAATACTGAAAGATCTGCACTTGCTGCCAATTGTTTTCTGGGTTCAATTCAAAGTGCAGGTTTTAACCTTCAATGCCCTAAGCATCTTAAAGCCTGGCTAAGGGACTGCCCGTTTCATTATTTTGAACCTGTAAAGTTCTTTAGAAGAAGTCCTTTTGAGAATACTATTGCCTGCAGAAGTCTGTTTATCAAGCATACATGGAATGGTTTCTCCTGTATTACTCACAAACTATGAAATCCTCTCTCTTCAAAATTATGACTGGTACCTATTCTGACTTTTCATTAAGACTTCTCATTCTGGCCTTTTAAATTGCTTTTAGTGATCCTAATGTTTTCTTAACATTTTAGCATGCTTTTATCCTTTTTTAGGTTTTCATGGTATTGTTCTTGTTTTATTCTGATTTGTTGTATTTCTGTGGAGAAGTGGTATAAAATATTGTAAATAAATAAATAAATAAATAGTCGCTTAATAATTTAACAGACCTACTAAGTATGTATATGCAAACTGCTTAGGGTGCAATCTTATGCATGTTTAGACAGAAAACCCCCCTACCACTCCCAATATTCCCCAGCCAATACGGCTGTCTGGGGCATTATGGGAATTGTAGAACATTTTGTTTTCTATCTAAACATGCATAGGATTGGGCCCTCAGAGATATTATATTAAGAGGTATATAAATGTTATATTTTTTTTTAAAAAAAAATCTTTATAGCACACTCCTATATATGCAGGCTCAGGAGTAAAGCCCATTTAGTCTGATGTAGCTTACTCACAGATAAGTGGTGTATGAGACTGAAAACGTAATATACCATACATGTGCTGATGACTAAAGTGTTATTCAGAGTAACACGCAAAGAAGAAGAAGTAAGAGAAGCCAATATAGAGTCTTAAAATGGAGTGAATTGCAAGCAGAAATTGACTTAAACATCATGATCTCCCATGTTCTCTAGCAAACCTGGGAAAGGCAGTTCTATGAGTAAGCCAGGGGTTTCTAACGGGTAACTCTTAGCACTCTTTCCAAACTATCATTCCCAGTGTTCCATGGAGAGCAGCTACACAGTTAAACCAGTTTGGTGTCAGTAGAAAGACGGATGGCTGGCTAATGAGCAAGCAAGATGGGATCATCTATCATCAAAGTTCAACTGGGGATTAGACTAACTCTATGCATTCCCAAAATGGTGGCCACTTACACATTCCCCCCAAAAGGAGAAATACATGTCCAAAAGAGAGCACAAAACAGGACCCCAGGTCGCACAACATCCACATATGCAAATGTATATGTAGAGGTGCAAATTTAGTAATAATAACTATCATTTACATGGCTTGGGACCACAATATCTGATGAAATGCCTCTCCTGACATGAACCTACCCCGTGCACTACGCTCAACATCTAAGGTCCTCCTCCAGGTGCCTACTCTGAGGGAAGCTTGGAGGATGGCAACAAGGGAGAGGGCCTTCACTGTGGTGCCCCCCCCATTATGGAATGTCCTCCCTGTTGAGGCCCGCCTGGCGCCAACACCATTATCTTTTCAGCGCCAGGTCAAAACTTTTCTTTTCTCCCAGGCATTTTAACAACTTAAGCTGAGGTTTTGAACTGAATTCCTGGCCAGGCTTAAAGTTTAAAATGTTTTAAAAATTAGTTGTCTTTATGCTTTATGGTTTTAAATTTTGTGTATTGACTTTTTAATGTTCAATCTTTTAATTTTTGTAAACTGCCCAGAGAGCTTTGGCTATGGGGCAGTATATAAATGTTAATAACAATAACAACAACAATAATAACAACAATATCAGACATCTCAACATGGTACAGAAGAATGGCTAGATGACCTGTGTGTCTGCTCAGTTTGCTGACCAGGGGCGTCTTTGACTTTTAACCAAACTTGGACTGGACAACCCATCACATAGAGGACACTTTAAAATAAAGGAGTGTCCTCTGACAGATTTTCATATAGAGGATTGTACAGTAGGATACCTGGCCACTCTAGTCACAAAGGTCATGCTTTTGGTCAAAATGTGACGAATCCTATACGAAGGCAAGGATCAGGCAATACATTCAGATTCAAGAAATGGAGAATGAGAGCTGTGGAGGAGTACAGAGCTAGAAGCCCTGATCACTGCATGTTTATTTCTGGAACTTCTTTTCAATTTATCGCGATCGAGAAATATGGTGTTTCCAAACGGGCAGCTCCTAGAGCCAACAGACAAAAGATATTGTGCAGCTATTGCAACTGCATGGACTTTTTTGTGATAAGAAAAGCGTTGGTGAAAGAAACAGTGGGAAAACACGGGAGAGTTACAAATGGAAGTTGACAACTTTCGGAACCCCCATAAAATTCCATGTTTCAGGCAGGGCGATAGCACAATAAAAGCTCTGTCTCTGGATGCATTCGATCTTTTCTATGGAAGAAACTGTTGCCCTGCATAACTGGAATAAGACGACTTAACTCTTCCCTGGTATAGTTCTTTTCTGGAATCCCCACGGTTCAGCGAAGCAAAAATGCATAGTCAGTGTCCTTTGATGGCTGAAGTGTGAGTAGTCTGTATTAAGTGATTATGAGAATGCAACTCTTGCTTAGGCACATAAGAAGTGCCTTGAAAAATCTGTTCAGGGGCTACCAAATCTCTCATACTTTGCAAGAACCCATGTAATCAACAAATAGTAGATGGCCTACCAGGAATGGGCCAGTGGTCCGCTGGTAGATGAGAGCCTACTTTCTGCCCATCCTTGCCCAACAAGCCACCAAAATTTGTACTATCTGGATTTAGAACGTAAGAACTTTACACCTGCCAAGGCTCTTTCATCTCTCTATGAAGGAGCCAAAAGCATTAATAAAATTTTGATGCAAGCACTTTTATGATAGCAAAACATCAACTTCTTGGTATAGGGGAAGTTTCCGCAGTACTTCCTGTGACTCATAAACAGATGGGGTTGCCCTGCCTGGCTGTGCAAAGCACCTGGAAGTTAAGATGGAAAGTGTAAGGACTCTTTAGCCAGATGCTATTGTAAGGAAAGATCTGAAAATGGTTAGCCAAAGCCTCAACGTGTACATTGACTCTCGTAGTTACATTATCAACATCAACGAAAGAGGAATAAAATAACAAAGACAAATGGGGCTGCTGTTTTTAAATAGTTCATTCAGAAAAGCCATGTTCTTTGGTCTGGATTCTCAAAAAGCAGTGGCTGGGGATGGTGGGAGCTGTAGTCCAATCCAAAAGAAAAAGCACCAGGTTGGGGAAGGGCTGCCCTAGAAGAAGAAGCTGCCAGCTTTTCATTACATATACTTGTGTACAAGCTGTAGTTCTCCCCTAAGAATCACCGTTCATAGTACAACCTTATTTGCAAAGAGGAATGAAACAATAAAGACGGCTTTCCCCCCATCTCTGAGCAATGAACCAGCTGCTATTTTTAAATATAATTTCATCCAGAAAAGCCACGTTCTTTGCTCAAGAAACAAAATAAAATCAAAACAAAACAAAACCAGATTGCAGTGAGATGCACCAATATGTATATTCCGTGTCCAATCCTATGCATGTTTAGAGCGCCATCACACCAGCACTTCAGTGCACTCTCGCCATGGCTGGTGTGTGGATTTGCAGCACAGTACCTACATGACGCCGTGCCTGTCCTGCTGACACCCCACCTCTTCCCCAGCCTTTCCTAGAACGCTAAAAGTCTGGATTATTTTCCCTAAGTGCATTTAATGCACCCTAAATCTACATGTAGTTTTAAAGGGACAGGGTCTTGAATGGATTGCATCAGGTCCTGGCAGAGAAAAGCAATCTCTCCCAGCAGCCGGCTCCAAGCCTCAATATAAAACCCAAACCTTGCATCCCAGGCTCCAAAGCGTTTTTTGAAATCATACAAGGCCTGAATCTCTGCAGAGACAGGATTGTATTCCCTTGATGCCCCCAAAGAGCCAGACTAAAGGGTCCTTCCATTTTTGCCTGGGAGAAAGGCGGTCTGGTTGAAGTACTCATCTGACTGGAGGGAGAAAGAGAAGGGGGGGTGGAGTAGAGTGGAGCAAAGGACCATAGGAGCGAAAGAGCAGCTATTCAGGTGAAAGGGATCATAAGCTTGATGTGCTTTTGCCTCAGAGGTAAAAACAAACAAACGCGGAGGCAAACAGGGGGGTGGGATTAGGTGTGATGGAGGTCTTAGACAGTAAAAACATACATAGGATTGGGTCCTTAACTACTCAGTTTTAAAGTAGGTCTAACAACCGCTTAAAGAATTTTATAGCTGTCTAATCCGAGGCCTTTGAACCAAATAATCAATCAATTAAATAACTTATTTTTTCACATACTGAAGGGTAACATAATATACACATTAATAACAATGAGTTACTAACACACAACTCATTGTCATGAAGAAAGAGATTTTGTTTTTAATTTCATGTCACAGGAATACACCAAAATAGCCTAAGAGGAAATATGCCCTTAAATTCCAGTCCTACTGATTAGAATCAGCCCTCGGTTAAATCAACTAAACTTTAGATCAGGGGAAAGCAACCCGGGGCAACCCGGGGCCCATTTTTTTTAGCCCTTGGACTCCACTGGGGGCCCCACTGCACCAGCTGTAGCGGAGATATATATATATATATATATATATATATATATATATATATAGTTGGTTTGCCACCAAAATTTGGTGGCAAGCCACTCTGCAGATCACATTTAGCTTGGAAACAAACTGAGTCTCTAGGGTGGCTTTCCACTGCAACGCTGGATTTCAGCAGTGCGGGGGCACCAGCCAATGTGGCAGAGGCCGCACTCAAGGCCATGGGTGGCCGCATGGTTTCATACGATCAATCTACTGATTATGGCTACCATCATGTGCACACTCACACAGGAATAAGTCCCCACTGCAGTTACTAGGACTTGCTTCTGAGTAGGGATGCAGAGGATTGAGCTGTAAAGCTAATTAAAAGCCAGGCATCAGACTGGTTATGGCTGAATTTTGTACCAATTTGGTTAACAGTACTCAGCAGGGCCTGCTTTTGAGTATAGGCATATATAGGATTGTGCCGTAAAGTTTTTTTAATCCTTAACTTCCCTTTCCTATGCATACTTACTCAGAAGTAAGACCCACTGAGTTCAGTAGGGCTTACTCAGGACTGCAAATCTGGTCCTCAGACTCCCACAAACACACACACACACCCCTTTAAAAGTGAGTAAGGAAAATTAACAATGGAAGTAATTCTAAAAGGGTATATTTCACACACTCCCACAAAGGAAACAATCTCCTCCTTTAACATTTTCAACAGCGGGTTTAGACATAGACTATAAAAATTTTTTACAATTTTTTACAACAGTTTAGACATAGACATTATTTGTGGTTTCATGTTTTAAAACCACACACACACACAAACACACACACACACCACACTGGTGCAGATTGGTCATACTAGCATAAGACCGCCTTCTCCAACTTGGTATCCTCTGGTTGTGTTAGCTGGGAGATTATGGGAATTGTGGTTCCCCAGTAGGCTGGAGGGTTCTGAGAGCTGTAGCCCAACACATCCAGAGGTGGGGCAGGTTGGGGGAAGGCCGGCATTAGGATTTCCAAAAAGAAGCAATGCTGAACCATGTGATCAAGAGAAAGGGTTTTGCTTCCACACAGCCGGTTCTTTGATCTCATCGGATTCTGAGAGGCAGCAAGCTCAGCAGCAGCTTCCTAATTTGCATGTGATGGTATCGGGTCACAAGAGAGGTTCAAGGGGACTCTCCCCACCTACCTCCAGCAACCTGATTCTTTCCCACATGGAAAACCCATGACATCATCCCACCCCAGGGAGGAGGCAAAATAGGAAGTTGAATACCAGATAACGCTGTGCAATCTGAGAAATTAGAACACGCTGTCAAAGAGGCCTCTCGGGCCGGCCGGCCAGCCAGCCAGCCAAAGCACGGCACTGCTATTCCTGAGCTTGAAGGCCTGGGACTATGGAAGGGCAAGCTCTTGAAAGCAGCATGGATTATAATGCTCAGAAAGGCTAATTTAATCGGTCTACTGCAGGGTCCTCCAGGGGGCCACGTCCCCTGCCCCCCCTTTTCCCCACCCCACCCCACTGATCATTTGGGTCCTTTCTAGCTTTTGTGCAAGTTGTTCCTCCATTCTAAAAGGTAGAAATGCCCCTCCTAAGGCCTAGTTACTGGCAGTAAGCGCTTCCTGCTCTTTTTGCCTTTGGTCACGCTCCCTTTGCCTTCTCCTGGAAGGCAATCCCCATGCTTCTCCGAAATTTAATCTGACCCCTGTACTAGTGGCCCTTTATAGACTAACATATATGCCGTGCAATCCTATGCCTGCTTACTCAGAAGGAAATGCCACTGTTTCATGAGGTTTATTCCCAGTAAGTGAGTTTATGATCGCTGCCTTATTGTTCCACAAGCCTTTGTGGTTTAGAAGGCATTTCATTAGGTGTAAGAAGTGTTATTTCTACTTGGCAGATGTACACAGGGTGTGTATATAAGGGGGGGTGTGTAAACAATAAAGGCAAAAGGCTACATAGGGCAACCGGTTCAATTTATGACATTTCTATGAAAAGCTCAAATATCTACAAGGCACACAAAGTGACCATTTACAACAAAATAATTAGCAATGTCACAATTTTTGCCACGCTCGTTTAACTTCTGTATAGTGGGTGAGAAATCCCCAATCTTGATTATGACTGACGTAAATCGAATCAAACTTCAGACAGATTCTAGCTTGGCAATTTCCAAGTGGAGTCTCCCTTTCAGTTTGTATGTGTGTTGAACAATGGCGACTTTTAGGGCAGTGGCAAAGGCAGAGAGAAGGTTCCAGCTCGCTAAAGTGGATGCTGCAATAAAACTGTTAGTAATTTGAGCCTTAACAACTACAAATTTATTGCAGCATAAGCTTTTGCGGACTCTGTTCCTTTCCCCACACAAGTGCATGAGGCAGGGGGGGGCTTCAGGAGCCACTAACGCTTTAAGGCGTTCAAGGTGCCTTGAGGTGATGCTTCCCAACAGAGCACACTTTCCCCATTGCGTTTTCTGCCAAGCATGGAAACGCAGCAGGCTGGCCAGAGCATGGACAGATTGCATTGTCTCTGCTCCGGCAGTGTAACTGGCTTCTGTTCTGGATTGAGAGAAAGAGACTTGCCTTTCTCCCCAACCAACACAGACACACAGTGAGGATTGTGGGGCTGAAGAAGAAGGAACAGGACCGAAGAAAGGAGGCCGTTGGTCTGATGGGAATGCACCATAGGCTGGGATAGCCTATCCCTCCTTTAAGATAAGAGACTAGTATAGCTTTCCTTCTGGAATAAGACTAGCATGGTGGTTTTTTTAAAATTATTATTTCTCTTAAGACGTTCCTTGGAAAACATACCCAGGGCAAAAGTTTGGGGCCTCAGTTTTGCATACTTTGGGCATACTGATCTCAAACCCCCTCCAAATTGAAATTTATTTTTTTAACCTTGTAATACGTTTTTCTTTTTAAGAGCCATTTCTGGAATTAACTGTAAACCTCAGGTGTTAAACTGCCAGAATAAACTGGTCAGGAGATATATTGGCCTTGATCTCGAGAAATCTAAAATATTCTGTTTCTAACATTTATCCCTCCATAAATACTCAAAGGGAAATACAGTATAAACAATATGCACTAAAATTACAATTGGAAATAAATTTATACTCCCTAAAATCGTAAAGAACATAAGCAAACTAAACATCAAGCAACCAACTCATCCACATTGTAAATATCAAGCCAGGATATAACAAATCCTATTTTAGCAGATCTCAAAGCCGACAAAAACATAGACACCTGGAAATTACATACACACACTTTCAATGGCTCCTGAAATAAGAATGAGGAAGAAGCCAGGAGAGCATCTAATTCTTTACTCCCTTGGTAAAGAATGTAGACACCACCCTTGAAAAGGCCCTGTCTTAGCCAATCTCACCTAAACGCAAGGCAGACTGTGGAGTAAGGTCTTACCCCCAGATTTAAGGGGTCAAGTAGGAATGTATGGGTGAAGGCACTCCCGCAGGTCTGCAAGTCCTTCGACTACAGCAGAAGGTTCAAGCATGCCTTTCGCCCCCTCCCACAATAACTTATACTGTGTTACCCCAAGGTCATCTGCTGGCATATTTGTCCAAGATCTGATGTTGTTGAAATTGGCTGGATCGGATGTGCAAGAAAGTCTACTGCATCAGCAAACCAGATTGCATCATCAATGGGGTAACATATATGGAGTAATTGCAAAGACACGTTATCCTTTTCTGAGCCCTATGTGGTTCAGTTCTGGATGGCCCTGAGTCTGGGACCGCTGGGCATATCTATTATGTTCCCTGCAGGGATGTTGGACTACCTGTGATGAGCAACCCCTGTTCAGATTCTAACACTTGGTAGTATCAATCATGCAACCCACACACAAATCCTTCCCATTCGATTATTGCACATCTTTACATGGATACACCTGTCCTTCCGCAGCCACTGGGAACATGGAGCAGAGGGGCACATGGTCCACAAAGACCAGCAAGTGCTGGGATGCTGTACGTCTTTCAGCTGAGGGCCGAATTCCATTTGAGAGGGCTGCGTTCCCATGGTGGGCGGAGCCAAAGGCAAGACAGGGTGGGCCCAAAATGCCAAACATTAAAGCTCTCACTGCCAATAACTAAGTTATAGAAGAAGCATTTCAACCTTTTAATATGGGGGAAAAAACCTGCATAAAAGCCAGGAAACCACCAATCGGTGGTCGGAGGAAAAGGACATCACCATCTAGGGAATCCTGGAGGGTCAGATTTGAGATGCCAGGAGGGCAGAATTTGCCCCAGGCCTGATGTTCTAAACTCTGAATGGGAGGATTAAGATTACCTATCCCTTTCTTTGCTGCTGCAAACTGCTAAAGCTTTCAGGCTGCATTTATTGGGGTGGGATATGACGATTATGCTTATAAGGGTGCAATCCTATGCATGTTTAGATAGGAGGAAAAAGCCTACAACTCCCAACATGCCCCAGCCAGCATTGCTGGTTGGGGAATGCTGGGAGTTGTAGGACTTTTTCCCCCTTTCTAAACATGTATAGGATTACACCTTCAGTTGAAGTGAAAGTGGGCAGATCTTTAACTGGTGTCCACTGACGTTACTTTCTTCACCCACCTGGCCTTTTGCGTCATTGTAAAGGGGTTATGAAAAAGTATGCAAATCAAGAAAGCTGAGATACTGCCTTTCCCCCGTCTGGTACACTTGTTCTTGGATGCAATTTATGATCTACCCAAAGAAGTGATGTGGAAAGATTTCAGCCACTTTAAATATATCAGTCATCTTGCTGGTATTCCCCTTAGCAAATAAGTACAATTTTAAACAGGGTGCAACTTTTATTTTGATGACAAATCCAGCCCTGCGTGGAAATAGGTTCAGAGACCGTCATTTATTGATATCAGGTGGTATAAATGGTAACTTTAAAAATAATAATAATCAGAATTAGTTTTCAAAATATTACAATCAGGGTTTTGTTTTTTTGCAACCACTATCCGTAAATACGTCATATAATCAGGTTGCCACTGAAAGGGCTATTTGTCAAATTCTCGTTTTGCTGCGTTCAAATCTTCCCGTTTCAGCCAATTTATCTTGTAACCAGATAATGTGCCAAAAAGATGGATGAGTTCCAAATGTTTCCTGGGGATGAGAGATGGTGGGCAGTGGAGGATCTTACGTTCTTCTCCCTATCCTATTTCTCTGGCTCTCTGCCACTTGCCCATTGGCACATGCCTGCAAATTGCAAAGAAGAGGAGGGAGTGGACAGCTCCGCCTCCCTCCTCTATGCCAAGGGTGTTGAACCTTTTTCAGGCCGAGGGCCGGACTCAATTTTGGAGACACTCTTGGGGTGCTGCATTCCAGGAGCAGGCAGGGCTGGAAGCAAAAGCGGTGGTCATGCCAATGTTTCAGAATGGGGGAGGAGGGACACACACACAAATGCCAGGAAACCACCAAATGGGGGGTTGGGGGAAAGGGGTGTAAGGACATAAGAGAAGCCAGGCTGGATCAGACCAAGGGCCCGTCTAGTCCAGCATTCCCTTCACACAGTGGCAAACCAGCTGCCCACGGGAAACCCACAAACAATACATGAGTGCAACAGCACCCTCCCATCCATGTTCCTCAGCAATTGGTATACATAAGCATACTGCCTCTGATACTGGAAGTAGTGCATAGCCATTAGGACTAGTAGCTATTGATAGCCTTCTCCTCCAGGAATTTGTCAAACCCCTTTTTAAAGCCATCCATGTCCGAAGTGGTAGCGAATCCCACTGTTTGACTATGCGCTGTGTGAAGAAGAACTTTGCTTCAAAACGTGTTTAATCAGCAGAAATCCTGGACTAGGAACAGGATCCAAACGACTAAGGATTGGGAACCTGTCACCCTCCAGATGTTATTGGACTCGAAATCCCATCAACTCCAGCTGCCATTGTCTGGGGATGCTGAGAGTTTCAGTCTGACACACCTGTAGGGTACCAGGTTGGGGAAGAGTTGTCGGAGAGCAGCATAATCTCCTCTCCTACGAGCCCAGGAGGTAGTAGTAACAGTTAAGGAAGTAGTTAAGTAAGGGACATTCATGCAAGCAAGGTGGAACAGGGGTTGAGCCAGTGTTCAATTCGCTAGTATGTTCGTCTGAGAGTTCAAGTGGGGAAGGCAAGTTGGAAGCACGTTTGAAGACCGCACGGTAAGCCCCCCTTTCAATTTAGCTCTATCTCCAGCCACGCATAAAAAATACCCACTACTTACATCAGAATTCTGCGTTCCGGCCCAAATTCAGCTTCATAGTAGCCGTTTTCACAGTCTTTTCCGACCAGCCGATGGGGATGTGGCCTGTAGGGCTCGTTCTTGGTTACCAACGTTATTCTGATTTTTACTTTCTCGAAGTAGTTCAAAATCTGTAAAGGAAAAGAAAGAGAATTATCATCTACATCATCATCCTTCAGCTAAAGCTATAATGGCATGATCAAAGTACCTTGTGTGCAAAAGGTCCCAGGTTCGATTCCTGGCCTTTTTGGGTAGGGCTCCAGGTAAGACCCCTGTCTGAAAATGCTTCCAGTGTGAGGGCTCTTAGTGCTACCAATCAAAAGGCACTGTGCACCTATTCCAACAAAGACATCTGGATCCCAGGTAAAATCCCAGGCAGGGTGACTGGAGGATCAATGCCTCATCTGGAAGCACTCTGAATCCTTGAAGACCACCTGATGTCATTGTAGACCAGTCTTCCCCAATCTGGTGCCCTGCGGATGGGTTATACCACAACTCCCAGAATCCCCTAGCCAGCTCGCCATAGTCCTGAAATGCACATTCATTCATGAGATGTGCGGAATCATCTCCCTCAATAGTTGTCCTGACCTCTGTATCTCCATATGTGACTCCACTATCGACTGCCAATTCTAGATTTGGAAAGGACTCCTGTGCTTTTTTTAAAAAGGCGCATAAAAGGGAACTATTTTCAAGATACAGCTTTTCCCGTCATAGCATAATGTACGAGGGAGAAGAAGTGAGCGTCCAGTGAATCCATTTGGGAAACATCTAGAGATGTGAAGGTCGGGGGGATGGAAAAATGGGGGAGAAAGCAGAAAAAGATGGGAGGGAGTGCTTGCCCCCCCCCCCCAATTTTTCTGTCCCCAACCCAATTTTTCTAGTTTTTTTCCCCAGGCCTTCACATAGGAACACTTCATGTTGTACAACAGCTGAAGCTCACTGGCTGTGGATCTGATCCATTTCTTGGATGGTAAACGACTAGGCGCCACATGGAAGAGCAGATCATAATAAATACTTTTTTTGGAAAAAAAAAAGGGGAGGGGGTTGGAAAGAAAAGAAAAGGCAGCAGACCCTAAGTGTCTCATCCTCTCAAGCCTATTTATGCTCAGTATAAGTAACACGTGAGGCAGCCTACAGAGTATGTGTCACCAAAAGGGAGTCACAACCAATTCCTACTGAAATCAGTGGGACTTCAGCTATTCAACAACAAAGGGCCGAAGTCCATCATTTGATGCCGGGGAGCATTACAGGGGGAAACTACAGAGGAAGTGGAGGCAGGGCTAAACAGGGAAGGTATATGACACTATGTTGCTTGCACACGTACCTAGATGTGGTTACCAGCTAGGTTACAGTGGGATATGGGAACTAGCCAAAGGTTTCACAGAAAAGGTCAGTTTTGAGGAAGGATTCGAATAAAGTAAGAGAAGTGTTCTGGTAAACAGTTCCAGGCATGTAGGGCGGCAAGGGATGATGATGATGATGATTTTTAAGAGAGCAGGAGTTACTTTTAATTTAAGATCTATTTGAGAAGATCTTTGAGACCGTACAGAAGACTGGACTGGGGCTTATTAACACTTTCCCTGTCAGCTGTTAATACATTTCAAATTACACACACACACACACACACACTACCGCCAGCTTATTTTCTCATTGGAACCCTCGTATCTTTTGCCCCAAAAGAAGAAAAGGGTTGGAACAGTTTGGAATGAGTGAGCAACTAGCAGGGGAAAAAAGTTAAAGAGACCGTCTCTCCCGGCTGCTCCCCTAAGTCCTGCCCTGTTGCCATCAGAAAGGATTCAGTTGAAGAGCGTTGCGTTGCACTGGGACCCGGAAGACTGGGGTTCAAGTCCCCATTCAGCCAAGACTCTCACTGGGTGACTTTGGGCCAGTGACTGACTCTCAGTCTAACCTCCCTCGCAGGGCTGTTGTGAGGATGAAATGGCGAGGAGGAGGAGGAGGAGGAGGAGGAGGAAAAGGAGGAGGAAAAGCTGCCTTGGGTTTCTGGGTGGAAAAGGAGAGATATAAATGTAATAAATAAATAAACAAAATTGTGCCTGTTGTATTGCATGGCCATTTTTGGCTACCTGCTGCCCCGTTCCTTCAGTAGAAACCTCTGGCATAAGTTAAATATACAAGCTAAAATGTCCCCCAAAAAAGCTTAAAGATAGATTGGGAAACTAATAGATGGCACAAATGCTAATGGGAATTCAGCTACGCTTATGCTAGCATTATCTGCTAGCAAAAGCCACCCAGCTTTTTTTAAATGGCTGCAAGCTTGAAGCCATTTAATTGGTAGATTAACCGCGCTACCCTATGCATATTTATTCAGAAGTAAATCGCATTGAGTTCCATGGGTCTTGCTCCCAGATAAGAGAGCATAGGATTGCAGTCTGAGCAACCCATAATGAACACCAGGGGACTTTCCTCTAAGTAAATGGACATCGGTGGGACCAGTATGCACACATTTTGTATGCAGAACAGTCCCAGCTCCAATCCTTGCTATAAGAACATCAGGACATAAGAAGAGCCATGCTGGATCAGACCACATGTCCAACCCACTTTTCACACAGTGGCCAACCAGCTGTTGATGGGAGTTGGAAGGAGAATGGCTTCCAGTCACAGAAGATAATACTGCGGTAGATGGACTAATAGTTTGACCCGGCCTATGATTGCACTGTAATCAATTAAGGGTACAAAGCTCTACTGGGGAATTATGGGAGTTGTAGGACATATTTTTCTGTCAAAACCTGCATAGGATTGTGACCTAAAGCAGCTTTCCCCAACCTGGAGCTCCCCCCCCCCCCAGATGTGTTGGACTACAACTCCCATGATTCAAAGCCAGCATGGGGAAGGCTGAATTAAAGCTTTGATGGGAGATTCATATTTCCTCCCCACCCATGTTACTTGGCGGAACTGAAATTGTAGGACATGCAACTGGGCAATCCGTAGAGACACCCCCCCCCCATTCCCTGAGTCAACAGTGATGAAACGTAAATGCAAATATTTAAAAATGAAATCAATACATAAACGAAAGGAAGCAGAGGCAGCCCAGGGGTTGGTTCTAGACCTACAGCTTCTTCCATGACCAATAAAAAAGACACTGTGCAGCTATTCTGTCTTTCCCTCCTTAAAGGATTTTCTGCGGCAAGAAAAAAGACGGAAGAAACAGTGGGAAAATCCGGGAGATGTTACTGCCTGGATGCACAGGCTGCACAAATACAAATGCACATATACAGGAAAACATTCTGTGAATAAAGGCAGGGCAACTGTGCAATAAAAGCCCTGTCTAGAAGAACCCACGGTGTGGCTCCTGTCTCAAGTAGTCATTGTTTTGGAAAAGGGGGCAAATTCTGTCGTCCCCCCCCCCCACATCCCGCTAGGCTTCAAAGCAATCTCATACGCTACCACCTCATAGCTCCAATTCTGGTGGCCAGAGAGGAGGCGTTCAAGACGACATCAGCTTCTCAGGGCAACTGGTTTTGGCCTCTTCTCTTTCTAGAAGCCAGTATCATCTTGGGTCTTCTTTTCCAGCCACGAGAAAAGCGAACGGACTGTGCCTACCGCCACTACGAACTGTGTTTGTGGACGGGTTGACACGGAGGCTGATGGTGGGAGCAGGTGTTGTACGAGGAGGTGGGGGCTTTCACCTCAGAAACTCCAACGCTTCCCTCTAAAGAGGGTTTTTCCTTCCAATTTGTATCCAAAGCTAGAAAACATTTTGCAGTTTAGGCTTAAATGACTGTGGCTCTTCTTCCTTGATTTGCCTGAGGGTGCCTCTGCAAGAGCGATTTAAAGCTCTTTCAAGGTGCATTAAAATTTTTACCTCTACAAGAGCGAAGCGCAAATCAGGAGTTGAGGCGCTTTTTCTGTCCGATTATGCGCATTATCGAATGCGCGTTAAATGGCGAGTTTTAATTTATCGCAACAGTTAAAGCGCCTCATGACCATGTGAACAAGCGATTCTCCGCATTAAACACCTTCAAAGCGCATTTCATACAACCGGTGAGGCAACCAGTTATGCGCTTAACCACTTCCCGCGTATAGCGATTTACCGTAAAAGCATTTGCAAGAAGATGCGCATAATCGGACAACCAGGCGTCAAACTGAATTCTTGTAGAGGGGACCTGAGTTAGATGGGGTGGCTGTTACCCTATCTTAGCAAGTAAAGGTCTTGAGGATACTCCTGATCTAGGTCTTGCAAGGCAGACAGCTCTTGTTAGAGGTGTGGCTAGGAGGGCCTTTTTCTAACCAGCACCTGGGATGGGAGCTCCATCCTGCTTCAGGGCCTGCTTGGTTATGGCACTGCAGTTTGGCAACTTTAAGAGCAGCGCAAATGAAAAGGCAAGACTAACCCCCCAGCATCTTTCCAACGTGCCCTGCATGTCGGAAAAGGCCCCAGAGCAGCTTTCTTCAATCGGGTACCCTCCAGATCTTTTGGACTGCAACTCCCAGCATTCCTGACCGCCGGCAATGCTGGTTGAGGCCGATGGGAGTTGAAGTCCAAAACAACCGGAGGGCACCCAGATGGAGAAGGCTGCCCTATTTTATTTATTTATTTATTTATTTATTTTATTACTTTTTTTTTTTTTTTTTGCTGCCCGATAGTTGAGTCTTTCTGGGCGTTGCACAATTAAAACCATAAAATACAACAATACAAAGCGTAATATGAAGCTTAGAAAGTTTAAAAATACCATGTAAAATCAAAACAAACCCACCAGCAGTTACAGCCCCGGGAACGCCGGTAGGAAAAGATGTGTTTTCAGGAAGCATTTAAAGGATATCACATTTTCCGCCTCCCAAACCACACGAGGGAGGGTTTTCCAGAGGGTGGGTGCCACTACAGAGAAGGCCCCACCGTCAAGGTTCTTCACAGAGACGTTCCGGTTCATTTTGGAATGACCAGCAAGACCTCCTCTGAAGTTCTTAAATGTCGTTTCCCTAGTGTAGGGGTGCAGAACCTTCAGCCCTCCTAGGGTCCCAATCCATCCCCCCGAAGTTCCCCAGATGGCACGGCTCCCTTTCTCCCAACCACCAACCATTCGGCTATTTCTCGACTTTAGTGATGTTCCCCCCACCCCCCATTCTAAAATGTTGAAATGTCTCTCCTAAGGCTCAATTACTGGCAGTAAGCACTTTAAGCTAAAATGAGCTGGTATTTGGAAGTAATTTTGATCTTTCTGCCCTGCCCATCACTGGAATTTGAATCTTGGGGTGAAAGATATACAACATTCCTGCCCCAAAGCAATCCTATTCAAGTCTTCTCAGATGTATAAGTCCCACTGAATTCAGTGAGGCTTACTCTCTGGGAAGTAGCTAAAGGATTGCAATCTTAATGAACTTTAAAGCCCCATGTCTTTACCTGTTGAGCAAAAAATATTCCCACTCCTCGTCTAAAAGAAGAACAAAAGAAAAGCAAACAGGTAATAAGCAGGAATACCTGTAAAGACGGGAAAGTCCGGTTGATATCGGTGCTATGTTCTCCAAGAATGCTGCCTGCTGATCTCCCTTCACATTGGTACCGGAAACGCATCCCCCTCTGCCTAGGCTGCTCACATATTTCAATGCATGGTTCATGACCACCTTTAGAAAGAAAGGAAAAATACAGCACTTTATATATGAATATTAGTTATCCACAAGATCAGTTTTGGAATTAACAGTTCTGAACAAGGAAAAATGACTCCAAATCTCTCAAAGACAAAACAAATGATCATAAGCAGCACAACCAGCTTATAAATTGTATAGATTAAAAAAAAATTCTAAAATTTAAATTTTATAGCTTTGAATTTTATAACACATGCATATATAAACAGATTTTAAAATGTGAAACATTCTGGTATAAAATGCCAGCGTCAGTCACAAACAAGAGTACGCTATGATACCATTTATAAGCTAAGCTGTAATTCCCTTAAAGAATTCACAATAAAAGAACATATAAACAGTGAACTAAAAGCCAGATAGGAGAAGGAAAAGAAGAATTTGAAAACATTCCTGAATAAATACATTGATTTTATTTGTACACCCACAACTAGTAATCATCACAATATACAGTCACATGCACAGTAAAGGAAACGGTAGAAGGGTTTATGAAACAAAAGCATATTTAAAATCAAAATATCCCGATTACTATATAGTCATAACAATGGCTCGAGAATTCCCAATTATGTTCAGAACAGGGAAAGTTGAGATCCTTAGGACGCCAACTGTGCCAGCTTGAAGACTAGAATGGTTGCATGAAGCATACACATTCCCTTCCGATCCAGACTGGTTTGTAAAATTATATCTAGCGATAAAGCAGGGATAAAATCCTGCCCACCTGAGGCCCGAAACCTCTGGACTTCCCCAGATGGCTCGCCTGTTGTCAGGAGCGGCCCCATTTTCAGCACAATATTCCCTTTGCTGAGGGAACTGTACTGGCTGCCCATTTGCTACCAGGTTTAAGGTTTTGCTACTGATGTATAAAGCCCTAAACAACTTGGGACTAGGATATTGAGACAGTGCCTCCTACATTACCAGCCTGAGGTCACCAGAGGAGGTGCTCCTAGTGATTCCGCATGGACCTGTGGCCAATTCTGAGTCCACTCAGAGTTCAGCCTTTAATGTGTTGACTGACGTCTGGGGAGACGCTGATGTAATTTTGTTTTCAGTGCCTGCTGACGACATTTTTATTCCCTGATTGACAGGCCACAGATTGATTGATGTAATTGGATTTTAAATGTTTTAAATTCTGTGTTAAGATTATTTTATCTTTCTTTTATTGTTCACTGGTCGGGCATTTTGTTAGTTATAGAGTAGTATATAAACCTTGTTAATAAATAAGTGTAAGTGTGTGTGTGTGTGTGTGTATTTAAGAAATGGTGCCTGAGGTGGCTTTCCCCATCCTCATTCCTGTCCCTTTTGTGTTTATATACCGCCCAGAGAGCTTCGGCTATGGGACGGTATATAAATGTAATAAATAATAATAATAATAATAATAATAATAATAAATGACAATGCAAGCCTGCAGGTAGAAACTGTCTTTGTTTCCATTGGTCTTATGTAAGCTGATCTCTGGGAATATTTTCCACTGAAGGGCAGGGTAAAAATGCTTTGAAGGAACAAATAAGCCCAGAACTTTATGCTGCAAGTCAGACAGTTTGAGCCTCTGTATTTCAGTTCCTGTTTTGAATGTGTGTGTGTGTGTGTGTGTTGGAGGGTGAGGAGAGCTGGTCAAATTATTAGAATTTGTAAGCATGTGTTTTATCATACAAAGCATTGCTTATTAATTTTGTGTGTGTATCACTGAATAATAAAAAAAGAAAACAATGCTAGTGTTGTTAATCTTAATGTTTTCTTGGGGGGGGGGGAATCCCTCCCACCCCGGAAAGCTAAACTGCTTGATTTATCCTACTTGGATTAACAAATTTGTGTCCTCCATCTGTTGCATTGCTGTTTGTTTCTGGGTTTGAACATTAACCTGTCATTTTGACCTAGGTGGGTTAAGAGAAAGTGAGAAAGCGAGAAAAAGAGAGAGAGACAGAGACAGAGAGAGAGACAGAGAGAGAGAGAGAGAGAGAGAGAGAGAGAGAGAGAGAGAGAGATCTTTGGTTTCTCATTCTGTTGATGACATCACCAACACTATAAGAAGCTATCCTCGATATAGACTAGATCTGTGGTTGGAAACTAAGGTCGCCATCAGCGTGCATGCCCATGAATGAACTGGGGGCGTGTATATATATGGGAAAGTGGAATTCAGTGACGAAAGCCTTCTTTTCTCTTTTTTTCTAACCATCTTTTTCCCATTTTCTGCAGGATACTGTCACCAACGAAACAAGCCACAGGGGCCCGGAGAGAAATAACACCTAGGCTGGACTACCAAACTGCAGCCTATTAAAGCAAGCTTATACATTCCGCAGAATATTGGCTGGGGAACACTGGGAGTTTGTTTGTTTATTTATTTATTTATTTAGCTTTTATACTGCCAAATGGCTGAAGCTCTATGGGTGGTTCACTACCATTAAAATCCATAAACCGCAAAATAATAAAATATAATATTGGAGTTTAAGTTCAGAACTACATATAAAAATAAAAACATAATAACTAGATAGAAGCTAGCAGCAGTACAAAGATTCAAAATACAATACCAGATATAAAACAGAAATTGAAAAACTGAAATGCCTGGGAAAATAAAAAAGGTTTATACCAGGCACCAGAAAATAATACAATGTAGGTGCCAGGTGAGCCTATCTGGGGAGCTCATTCCTCAACTGGCCACAACACCCTCTTCTTAGTAGCGACTGTTTCACTTCCTTTGGCAAGGGCTCCCAGAGAAGGCCCACCGAAGCTGATCTTAGGGTCTGGGCAGGTGTATATGGGAGGAGGTGATCCTTCAGGTAGCCTGGCCCCAAGCCGCTTAGGGGTTTGAATGTTAATACTAGCATTTTGAACTGGTTCTGGAAATGGACTGGCAGCCACTGCAGATGGAAAAGTACTGGCATAATATGATCACGTTGGCCAGTCTCCGACAACAGTCTACCTGCCCTGTTTTGGACCAGGTGAAGTTTCCGGACTGTTTTCAAAGGCAGCCCCACATATAATGCATTGCAGCAATACAAACAAGAAATTATCAGAGCACAGATACCTGTAGCTAGGCTATCTCTGACCAGGTAAGGGCATAATTGGTATATCAGCCTAAGCTGATAAAAGGTGCTCTGTGCCACTGAGTCCACCTGTGTCCCTAGTGACAGTTCTGGATCCAGGAGCACCCCCAAACTATGATCCTGATCCTTTAGGAGGAGTGCACCCCCTCCAGAACAGGTTGAACACCACTTAGCCAGGCAGATGAATCATCCACTAACAGTACCTCCATTTTGTCTGGATTGAGTCTCAGTTTATGGCCCTCATCCAGTCCATTGGCTCAATGCCTCACCTGGATTTGATGAAAAGCAGAGATAGAGCTGGGTGTCATCCGCATATAATCCCAGATAACCTCCCACAGCTGTAGATTTATTTTTTTTATTTATTACATTTATATCCCGCTTTTTTTCCCCTCCAAGGAACCCAAGGCGGCATGTATAATCCTCCTCCTCTCCATTTCATCCTCACACTAACAACCCTGTGAGGTAGGATGAGGGTCTGTGACTGGCCCAAAGTCACTCAGTGGGCTTCCATGGCCAAGTGGGGACTAGAACCCGGATCTCCCAACTCCCAGTCCAACACTCTAACCACTACACCACACTGGCTCTCATTCATGTAGATATTGAACAGCATGGGGGATAAAATTGAACCAAGGGTCAGGGCACTAACCCCCACCGACACTATCTTGAATCAGCCATTCAAGGAGGAGCGGAACCACTGCAGTGCAGTACCTCCAACTTCCAGCCCAGATAGACTATCCAGCTGCTGAGATGCAAGAAAATCAACAAGTTTGCACTCCCCCTGTCCCTCTCCCTGCACAGGTCATCCCACAGGGCAATCAAGGCAGTTTCCATTCCAAAACCAGTCCTGAAGCCTGACTGAAGTGGCTCTAGACAAGCCATTTCATCCAAGAGTGCCTGGAGTTGAATAGCAACCACCCACTCAAGCGCCTTGCCTAAGAAGGGAATGTTAGCGACCAGGCTACAGTTGTTAACTTCTTCTAGGTTAAGCTTTTTCAGGAGTTATCTACTAACTGCCTCCTTTAAAGTGGCCGGCACCACTCCCTCTCTCAAGGACCCAAGACATCCTGTCCCTATTAGGGACAGCCCCTCCCTCTATTTGATGTACTAAGCTATGATGGACAAGGGCCAAGTACATAGGAGACCGACCATGACTTGGCCAACTTCCTGACCGTTAGAGCAGTATGACAATGGGACAAACTACCTAAGGAGGTGGTGGGATCTCCCACACTAGAGGCCTTCAAAAGGCAGCTGGACAACCATCTGTCAGGGATGCTTTAAGGTGGATTCTTGCATTGAGCAGGGGGTTGGACTCGATGGCCTTACAGGCCCCGTCCAACTCTACTATTCTATGATTCTATGAAGCACCTCGTCTGCATCCTCAGGCCTCAACAATTGAAAGTCATTCAATAAAACTGAAGCAGATGGTGCTTTGGACACTTCTACTACTACAACTGCACTAACTGTGGTGTCCAAGTCATGACGAATGCAAGTGACTTTTTCTTCAAAATGCCATGCAAACCTGTCTCAGCATGCTACTGAAGGTTCCACCACCTCTTTCCCTGGCCCAGATTGCAAAAGGTGGAGAAAAAGGAGAGCAAAGCTCTGGTGCTATGTAAAAAAAAATATTTTTCTTTTATAAGATAAAAGAAATAAAGAAAAATATTTTTTTTTTTACATAGCACCAGAGCTTTGCTCTCCTTTTTCTCCAGCTTGTTGGTGCTCCCTTCCCTCCTTGTTCTACCAGATTGCAAAAGGCCATGAACCCCCAGGAAAAGCTCCGCTGGATGACACCGAGAAGATGCAAGGCTGGTGGAAAAGTACTCTCTCGGCCAACGTCACCACCACAGAATAGGCTTGATAATGAGCTCTAAGCTGTGCTTGGTTGGGCTCAGCACGAGTCTTCCTTACTTCCTCACCCTTAGCCCAGGTGCATACCAAAGCCCTGCCTGGGCTCTGTTCGGAGGGAGAGGCTGCGTGGAAAAGATCATGTTGGCTGCTCTCATCATCTCTGCATTCCACAGAGTAACCAGGGCTTCAACAGGAAAACCCCCCAGAGCCCTCTAGAATCCATCAGAATCCATTAGCCTGCAAGGGTGGACCTTTTCAAAGGGTCCCCCTCCCTTGCAGAGGGAAAAGGCTGCCGAGAGTCTAAATCTCAACAGGAAGTGATCCGACCATGACAAGGGGATACAGATGTTAACCCCCCCACACTTTCAGATCCTCCTCCTGCTGCCCATTTCGAGAAACCCAAATCAAGCACGTATCCTCCTACGTGTGTGTTGGGCCACCACATCTGGAGGGCACCAAGTTGGGAAAGATTGACTTAGCCTGTAATGACTATGGTGTCATTTTATGCTGCAGATCTACCTACAGTCTCAGGCCATTAAACAGTTTCGTTTTACATGGTCGCACCTTAACATGGCTCTTTTCTACAAAGTTGTGACACTGAACCCTCATAATGCACACAAAATTGAAGAATGCTTAAAGTCTTCGGAGGCTTCCGCTTTGTGTTCAGTCTGACCACTGCAGGCAGACAATAAGCTAGAAATAGGCCTTTACTAGGAAGTTAGAAACTTCCCCTATTGTTTCAAAAAGGGAGGGGAAAACTCCCTTCACAGATTGCATAGAACTGAAAATATATTGTCTGTAGTTGGAGATAACAGATCTCCAGCGCTTTAAATCACCCACTCAATTGTCAGTCTTGCACGCATGCAGATCCTGGAAGTTGGCCACTCTTCACTTGAGCAAACAGATTGAACAGGCACCCAAGACCAGTTTATTGAACAAACTCAATACAGGTTTGGTTGCATCTTTGGATTTCCTTCGCAACCTAATGCTAACTAGTGTCAATAACACCAACATGGAATTTGATACAGCTGTATGAACAAAAGCAAATAATAAAGGGCAGAGTTGTAATTAACTAGGGTGACCATATTTTGGAAACCAAAAAGGAGGACAACATGGCCGCCCCAAGGGGGCATGCCCACCAACATGGCCGGCTCCCAAAGGGACATGTCCACCCAAAGATGGCCTTGGTCACATTTCTGATTTCACAGCACACAATTAAGGCAAACCTGTTCTACATAACATCTTAATGTTAAAATCACTGAGACATTCAATGTATTTGAAATTACCTTCACTCCTACTTTTGTAGCTTTTGCTGTACTTTAAAGATTTTGCTATACTTTGTGTGATACAGTCTCCCTTTCCCTCAAATATCTTTTCTGACTGCAAATCCTTCATTGGATGACCATAGTCTCACCTTTCCTAACATTTAACACTCTTTCCCCATCACCTTTCTCATATTCATACTCACAGCTTCAGCATACTGCTACCACTGAACAAATGAAGCAGTTGACAAGTACAGAAAAAGCTAGTACAACAAACTAGCAACCTAGCATAAAGAAAGAGTATAAAATACTATTACCCTGCAAGCATTAGCCATGGAATAAAATGGACTAAAGGGTTGTTGTTGTTGTTGTTGTCACTTCTCACTAGCACCTCTTAGCTTGTTTCAACTTCTGATTTATCAATGAGAAACTAATCTAACAATGTGTCATTATATCTCTGGTTCATTAGCCATGTAAACAAGACCATGGTCAGTAGCAATACAAAGAAAGGCCAGAACAGATGCCCATTATCACAATGCTAGACAAATATCTCCTGAATTTACACTGTTTCAGTGTGCAGAGAACAGAAATCTCAATCAGGGACCCAAAGAAAACTGCCCAAAGAAACCTCAGAAACAAGTCCCATTGATTTCAATAAAGCTTACTCCCAGATAAATGAATATAGGATTGCAGCCACTTCACATATGTTCAGCTTACTCTAGCAAGTGCAAGGCCCTCCTGTCAAGAAGAACTATGCACTCATGAGAACCTGGCCTCATGGATCATGCAACCAGCAGGTGCTCTCCAGAAAGACGCTTTTAGAGCCTAGGAGATCCAGACACACTCAGACAAGCCAAGACAAGCCACACTATGCACTCACATGTTATCTTGCTGGGACAGAACAATTTTGGGAAAAGACAATACTTTATTATCGACCAGACATTACAGTAATAAACAAGAAAAACACACCTACCTCATTGATTTAGCAATACCTAATGGCAAAAATGTTGCAGAAAAGGAATAGGAAAAGAGAGGAAAAAATGGCTATGGAAATTAAAGAACTGTGCAGCAGGAAAAGGTTACAATTATTCAGTTAATCACATCAGTCACCAGCAACACACACACACACACACACTACAGAAAACCTTCAGAAACTGGGCCTACCAAAATAAATCCACACCAACATCCAGAAAGCAGTCATACTTAAAACATTTTTAAGAAGGATGAATAAGTATCAGCAATTGTTACAAAATATACATCATGCCAATTATCTCAAAGCAAATTGGAGAGGAAGGTCTATGGGTCAAAATGCATTATTTAAAAAATGAATTGCTATCTTCTAGCACCAGCTAGAGACCCACCTCTTCCTTTGCACTCTGGAAGCAGGTGGGCACAAACAACTCAAGCAAAGTAGGTGTCAGTCAGACCTCTCTGTGGACAGTATTCCACAACAGGGGGCTACTACTGAAAAGTTCCACTCCCAAGTAGCCCTGCACCACACCACAGCATATGAGGGCACTTGGAACAGGACTTCCAATAACCACCAAAGGTAGGATGACCATATGAAAAGGAGGACAGGGTTCCTTTATCTTTAACAGTTGTGTAGAGAAGGGAATTTCAGCTGGTGTCATTTGTATGCATGCAGCACCTGGTGAAATTCCCTCGTCATCACAACAGTTAAAGCTGCAGGAGCCCTGCCCTCTTTTGTATCTGGTCAAGAGGACAGGGCTCCTGCAGCTTTAACTGTTGTAGTGAAGAGGGAATTTCACCAGGTGCTGCATGTATACAAAGGACACCTGCTGAAATTCCTTTTCTATGCAACTGTTAAAAGTTACAGGAGCCCTGTCCTCTTTGGTCACCCTAGGGAAGCCCCAGCAGGTAAGTGCCCCACGCACTCGCCCCCCCCCGCCCCGCGCTCCTTACCTGCTGCTGCTGGGGCATCCGCTTCCCTCCGTGCTCAGAATCTACTGAGAACAGGCTTCCTGGCCTGTCTCTCAGCAGCGCGCCGAGTGATGACGTCATCACCTGGCGCGCTACTGAGGGACAGGCCGCGAAGCCTGTTTCTCAGTAGATTCCGAGCACTGGTGGGAAGCCCCAGCAGGTAAGTGCCCCGCGCCCCCGCGCTGCCCCCCCACCGTGCGCACCCGCGCCGCCCCCCCACCCGCTGCGAGCACCCACCGCGAGCACCCGCGCCGCCCCCACCCGCCGCGAGCACCCGTGCCGCCCCCCACCCGCCGTGAACTCCCGCGCCGCCCCCCCCACCGCGAGCACCCGTGCCGCCCCCCCACCCGCCGAGAGCACCCGCGCCGCCCCCCCACCCCCCACCCGCCCCGCGCTCCTTACCTGCTGCTGCTGGGGCATCCGTTTCCCTCCGTGCTTGGAATCTACTGAGAAACAGGCTTCCTGGCCTGTCTCTCAGCAGCGCTCCAAGTGATGACGTCATCACCCAGCGCGCTACTGAGGGACAGGCCGCGAAGCCTGTTTCTCAGTAGATTCCAAGCACCAGAGGGAAACGGACGCCCCAGCCAGTAGGTGCCTCGCGCCGCCAGCCTCCCGCCACCGCAGCATGATCCCCCGCCGCCCCGGTTTGCCCCCGCCGCCCCCCGGTTGGCCCTGCTCGCCCCAGGGCCATCTGGTCACCGTTTTGGGGGGCTAAATTTCCAGATTTGGCCCCCCAAAACGGTTTTTTCCGCCCGGATGCGGATTTGCACTCCATTTCCCGGGCATGTCCGGACAAATCCGGGTGTCTGGTCTCCCTAAATTAACCAGTACTCTAAGCACTCTCCAGCACAATTTTCCAATTAATTTTAAATTCCTACTACTTGAAGTCGGACATCTGCATTTTGAAAGTAGGGTTTCTACATGCAAATCTCAACATTTGAATAAATAAATAAATATGATGTTTTCCCCCCAAAGTTCATTCATCAGCAATTTTGGAGCTTTTAGCGTCAGGTGCTTAAGCTGAAGTGTTTATTAATGCCATTATATTTGGGAAAGTGGGGAGGGAATGTGTATCAACTCAATCCACAAAATAAATCCCTCTACAGGAGCAACCCTATGACCCTTAGATATCGCCTGAAGAGTCGAAGGATTGTTCGGATTCCCCCTTCTAAGGTTGGAGATCCACCTCTCCCCTCCGCAGAAAACCAACCTTGGAGAGGGGGAAAGGGGAGGGTTTCAATGGGTGAGGAGGGACTAGTGAAAAATGCAGGGCAGGAGAATGGGGAGGAAAAGATCCCCTCTGCCAGTCCTCCCATCCTACACCGGGTGATCAGAAGCCTCTGAGTTCGGGCTTGCACCCTAAGACATGAGGTTGTGTCCCTGAGACACCTTTCAAGATGCTGGCTTTCTTAGCCACGATGATGAAACAAGACCAAAGAACAGCTCGAAGTATCAGTACGTTAGTCCAAAATATAAGGAGAAATAAAGAATAACTTTGGGCAAACAAAGTGACAAGGGAGATAGATATCCCATAGTTGAATGCAGAAGGACTCTGGTCCCTTCTACAAGAATTCGGTTTGGCGCCCGGTTGTCCAATTATGCGCATCTTCTCGCAATCACTTTTATGCCTAATCCCTATACATGGGAGGCGGTGAAGCACATTACCAGTTGTATGAAACGCGCTTTAAAGTGTTTAAATGCGGAGAATCACTTGTTTACATGGTCATAAGGCGCTTCAACTCCCGGGGTAAGTTAAAACTCGCTATTTAATGAGCATTCGATAATACCCATAATCAGACAGAAAAAGTGCCTTGACCCCCGATTTGCGCTCCACTCTTGTAGAGGTAACATTTTTAATGCGCCTTGAAAGAGCTTTAAATTGCTCTTGTAGAGGCACCCTCTGGTTCGATCTTTGGCATCTTCAGCTGAAAGTATCAGGTATCAAGCAATAGAGAAGACCTTTGCCTGAGATTCCAGAAAGCTCCTATCAGTAAGAGCAGACAATTCTGGGCTGGATGGACAAATAGTCTGACCTGATATAATACAAGTTCCCATGATATCTAGGCTAATGGATGTAGAAGCATGGGAACCATCAAATTTGTTCAATAAACTGATTCTGGGCACATGTTTAACCTGCTTACTCAAGAGAGCCAATGCGGTGGTTACAGTATTGGACTAGCACTGGGGAGGCCCTAGGATGAAAACTGCCCTGAGCGAGGAGTGGCTTTGGTGCCCACCCCCCAGTTTTACAGGGCCACCCAGAAGATTTATAGGTCCTGGTGCAGGAGTGACGTCCATTGAGAACAACATTGCCACTGTGCTTAAGTTTGCAAAAGCGAAGGTTCGAAAGCCACATTCTGCCCAGGAGCAGTTCACTTTGCAACACAGCAGAACAATCCCAGGTTTTACATATAATGTTTTTATTTTGTTTTGTAGCAGTTCCTATCTTTTGATAAGCACTCTTTATTTTAGAATTTCCATTATTTTTATTTTTTAAAATAATAAAGAAAAATGAAAAAGGTATCCAGATGACCTCTTACGGCTTTATATTATTATTAATTCATCTCTTTCTCGCTCGTGGCAGTTTTTTTAGACGGACGTGACGGGCTTTGCCAAGTCATGCTGTCTTTTACTGATTCAGGAATGTCCTGACGATTGAGCATGTTTTAAGTATGGCTGCTTTCTGGATGTTGATGTGGATGTATTTTGGTAGACCCAGTTTCTGAAGGTTTTCTGTAAAAAGATTTTTTTTTAATGTGACGCCAGTGATTATGGTTGTTGTTGTTGTTGTTGTTGTTATTATTTAAATAGTACTTAGAGTGCTTACATTATTTGAAGCGATAACTGCCTCAAAGTAAAGCAGTGTTTCACTGATTTTTTACCTAGCACAAACGACATCGAAGTGGAAATGGAAAAAGAAACGTACTTTAAAGCTAATTGATGGAAGATCATTTTTGAAGATAGTACCCAAACAACCTGAAGGACCTTGAAAGAAAGGTTCCAGAAACTTGCTTTTTGCCACCTTAGCTCACCGCAGACAGTACATTAAAAAAAAACACAGCCCTTCGGCTCACCCACCCCAAAGGCTGGCCCTGCCATGGAAGCTCACTGGATGACTTTGGGCCAGTCACTGACTCTCACCCTAACCTACCTCACAGGGCTGTTGTGAGGATAAAATGGAGAGGAGGAGGATCACGTATATCGCCTTGGGCTCCTTGGAGGAAAGGCAGGATATAAATGTAACAAATAATAAAGAAATACACATCTGGCTGGTTGGAGAGAGTGCTGTGGTTCAGTATGCTCAAAGGATGTAGACCCAACACCGAGAAGGGAATATAGGGTTTCCAGCGGCCATCCGGTTACCAGAGCTGCCCCCACCCTCTTCCTGATGGAAGGTGACCAATCAGCAGTCGCCTTCCACCAGGGACCACTCCCAGATTAATGTCAGACAGCGGAAGAACTATAATGACCTCACTCCCATTGAAAAAGTCAGGGTAAGTCCTCGACTTTTTGAATGCACAGCTTTGCGGGAAAGCCCTGCGGGTGGCTGTGTCAAATGGATGGCCCCATCCATCAACCAACTGAGATGCAGCTGATCCAATGCTTGCTTTTTCTCTTCCCTCCCCATTCCTTTCTCCTTTTGTATCTTGCCATTTAGATTTTGAGCCTGTGAGCAGGGAATGCCTTGTCTTTTCATATCTATACAGCGGTTTCTCAGTGGTGGTTTATAAATATTAATTTCTTTATTTACTGCACATTTACACCGCCCAATGACTGAAGTTCTCTGGATGGTTCACAATACATTAAAAACATACAGTGCACACTTTAAATATACATAAAAAATAAAAACAGCACAGAAGAAAACCAGCATAAAACCAGCAACAAAGACTAAAAACCATTACATCAGAAAACCAAATTAAAACCTGCAGTAGAATAATAGAGTACTAAAGCACTAAACAGTTGTTAAAATGCCTGGGAGAATAAAAAGGTCTTCAACTAGCTCTGGAAAGACCATAAAGTCAGCATCTGGCAAGCCTCTCTGGGGAGAGCATTCCACAAACGGGGGGCTACCACAGAGAAGTCATTTCTCTTGTAGTCACCCAGCTCACCTCATTCCCTGGTAGTAACATGTTCATTTCAGTAGTGTTCTAGAGTCTCTGGGGAAAATAATGAAGTTGGAATTCCCAAGAATTGAGTACCTGGGGAGTGTGATGTAAGTGGCATTCCCAAGGACTGAGCACAGTGATCGAGGGAATAACATAGGAAACTGCCTCGTACGATATCAAGACTATTAATTCATCTAGCTAAGTGTTATCTACAATGATTGACAATGGCTCCCTGGAATTTCAGACAAGGGCATTCCCACCACTAACTGGAGATTCTGGGGACTGACATTTGAATATGTTGCCAGGGAAGAAGAATAGGCAAAAATATAGGCAGTAAGCCTATATACACCAGTTGCTGGAGAACATGGGTGGTAGGGTGCTGTTGCTTGTGGGTCCCTGGTCAACGGCTGGATGGCCACTGTGTGAACAGAGCACTGGACTAGATGCACCCTTAGTCTGATCCAGCATGGCTCTTCTTATGTTCCCATGGGGCAAATATATGGCAGCTGTCACTGGACAGCAGCCAATTGTCCCGAACAGACTAAAGTTGCTCAGTAAATCAATGGCTGTTCTTGGACAATCACATCTTGGCCTAATAAACAAACCAACACATTAAGCCAGCTTTAAACCATGATTTAATATCCTGGCTTGTTTGGACGCTGTTAACCATCATTTCCAAGTTTGAGCAAAATGGGAAAGTATAATTAATCTCATCAATTACCAATCAAAACCAAAGGGCCTTGAACCAAATATTTCCTTATATGTTTGGATCACTCCCACATAACAAAGTGTAAAACCAATGTCACTGTGCAAGGATTCTAAATTCCGTGATGACAAAAAAAAAATCCTATGCATGTTTATCCAGGAAAATGTCCTACAACACTCACCATTTCCCAGCCAGCCACGTTAGTTGGAGAATGCTGGAAACTGTAAGACTTTTTTTTTCTAAACATGCATAGGATTGCGCCCTTCAATATAGATTCCCCCACACATACACACAACTATGCAGAATACGATATTTATTTATGTAGCATTTTTAACGTGTAAAATACTTTGCCTGCCCACAACATCTCTATGAAGTTTGAAGCAATGTGTCTCTGAGCAATTCCACTCCTCAGAGGTTATCACAATATAAAGGTCCTCTTACCACCACTACCCCACCCCCCACCTGTCATAATGACAGGCATTTTGCTCATCGCAATGATGATACATGATGCACCTGAATTCTAACATGTTAGTAAGATTTATAGTTCAACCATAGTTAGCAATGTGAAAAAAATATACACCCTGAAGAACTAAATTGTTAATTATCAGCAGAGGAAGAACTAATTCCACATCTGGTTCAGGACACAGTTCTTTCCAGCAAACTTTAGAAAGGGATGGGATTCAGCCTTAGTAAATACGAATCCAGGAGAAGACTTAGGCTTTTCTAGAAACTGGGGATAGTTCCCCCTTGAAAACCAAAACAAAACCCAGCCATGGAGCCCAGTAATCTTGCTTCCTTGTGAAGGGGGTAGTGGTAGACAGGATTAGTAATATAAATAAACACTAATTCTCAGAGCAAACAGCTGGCAAGCTATCAAGGCTGGAGAGGTAAACGTGCATTTCTGTTCTTTCTGTGCCTGAAAAAGAAACTCAGTTGCTAGCAGTATGATGTATTTGATGATTTGATAGGTTTTGTTCTTACTTTTTGGGTTGTTGTAACCTCCTTTGGCATTTCACTGATAAAAAAAGGCTGGACAGAACTACTTTTAATCATGAGATTGTACTGCTCCTCCTTCTCACTATCACCTTCGTCTGGGCCAGAGCAAGAGGCAGGTAAACAAGCAGGTTGCAGTGATGGAGAGGAGGAGCTCTTTTCAGTGGGCCCCTGATGGGCTGTGAGGGTCTTGGCAGATGCCCGACAATGCCTGCCCTTGACACCAGCCCTGGCCTGAGCCAAGAGGTTCAGCCCGATTCTGCCCCCTGATCCACCAGTTGCCATCTCATGCCCCCACCACTAGGCTTCACCCCAACCCTACCAAACTCCATCTCTAATCTGCCAGGTTACACCCCTGTTACTTTTCACGGTTTGAAGTTCCGGAAATCAAATGATCCCAGGCTCAGATTGCCTGGAATTCTTCAAAGCCCCTCCCAATATTCCCAGATATGTAGAAGACACCTGGGATTACTCAATGGCAGGGACCAAACCTTATGCTCCTGTCTTCCAAGGGATCTGAAATAACCTGCCTCAGACTAAACCCTGATGCTACTATTGCCTTGCTCACTCTGCAGAGCTAACAGGAAAGCCGCACCCTTCCCTTAGCTCTAGAAGAAGAAGAAGAAAAAATTAAACAGATGCATGTCCAAAACACAACTATGCATTTAAATCTGTCTCCGCACTGCTGCTGCTGTGAGGCTCAGTTACTTCCTCTCTGACACAGGTCCTCAAAATTTTCAGGTTCTGTTCAGAAAGTTTGTCACTGAGCGGCAGGTGGGAGGGGTGGGGGTCTCCAACCACATTCTCCTCCTACACTCCCCCCAATCTTTCTCTCATAGTAGTACCATAAGCCAACTGAACTAACAATACTATTCTAGTAGCAAAAGGAAATTCTGAGATCAATTTCCTGCTTCTTTCTACCTTGGCTAGGCACAGCGTTATTTTACTTCTATCTGTTTGAACTGGAAATCGTTTTTGGATTTTGCACGCACTTCAGATCATGAACTGCACACCCCTTTCTAATAAGAAAGCACTCCTTTCTAATAAGAATTTGCAGGTTGTTCTCCCAATATGTGATCATACACCCCCAACACTCATCACAAGACAGTAGGTTTGCATGACGTAAACAAGCCAAATGAGCTAATCCCACCTACAGAGTCTGGTGGTATGAATATGCGATGCCTAATAACTTCAAAGGAAAAAAATTCCCTAAGAGTAAGAGAGAATATTTTCACAACAATCGTTCACAAACAGTCTATTGGTATCCCTACTCTTGAAGCCTCAGGGTGGTTAATAGTAAGTTAAAAGCAGGGTCAATTAAAGCAACCAAGCCCCTTTTATCTCATCCAATGCTTCCTCCTCTCTGGCTACTAAAAGCCAACTTAAAACACCCCCCCCCCCCAAAAAAAAAATTATGTATTTCTGTGATTTGAGGTGGGGATGAGGGGGGTGGAGTTCCCAGAGAATTCTCAGCAACCTGCATGACAGTTTACTGCTATAAAACTAATATATGTTTTATAGATATATTCTATGGTCTCACTCCTGAGAATGGTATCTGGGTGCAAGGTCAAACAGATTTTTTAGAATGGATAATTGAGGAAGTATGAAATATGGTTTCCGTATTGACTGATTTGAATCTATGCAATTAGCTTTCTAATTGTTGACTTGCCTATGTGGCAAGTTGTAGCTTAATATTTTCTTGCTATAGGCAAGGCGTAGCTTAACATGTTCTTGTTCTGTTGATTTAAAAAACTACACAGCAGAAAACAGAAATTTAAAAAACTACACAGGCAATTTGTAGATTGGACTGAAAACTTTCAAAATGATATATTATTATTATTATTATTATTATCATCATCATCAACACTTATATACCTTATTTGCTTTTTTAAAAACTCATCAAGGCTGTACACACCAATTTAAAACAATATCGCTTCAAACTTTTCATCTTCAATCATGTCTACACATACAGGCTGCAGGTCCCAACTATACTTAAATTTGTGGTATTTTCATGAAGCACGTTTGCTGAGAACTGAGGTGAATCCCCTCCCGCTGCCCACCCCACAGTGAGGGGAAATCCTCCTAAGTGATCTTTTTCTCTCTGAGGGTATGTGGGTTTAGAATGAGAACAGGCGGTTCAGTATAGCAACCGTTGAAATCAAGGGCATAACTATGCAATACCACCACTACTGGGAGACGCTAGTTTGCATTTCAAAAGAGCAAAGACCAGGTTTTGGGGGGGGCACCCTCACATATGTACAAAATTAAAAGCTGGATTTCCACTGACATTCATAATGATTTCTTTTTTTAAAAAAATCACACAGTTATTTATCATCAACAAAAGACAGTACATGTGACCCCCTGCCTTTTAAAACAAAGGTATTTGTTTTTAATTTAATTGTTTATAACAGTTGCTAGTGAGTAGGTAGGCCCTGCCAGTGGCTTTGTGTCTATAGATACCTCAGAGCTGACTACTATAATGTATAGAGCAGAGTTGGGGAAATTATGACAGCCTGGATATTGTTGGACTCCAGTGCCCATCAGCCCCAGCCAGCATGTCCAACAACATCTCGAGGGCCACAGATAGAGAGGCTTGGGGCTTGACCTGCAAACTAAGAGGTCTATGTTTCAGTTTAGTAGGCCCCAAGTCCCTCATCTGCAATAAAGGGATGATAATACTGATCTACCTTGCAAGACTCTGATAAGGATTACTGAGGTGATGTATGCAAAACACATTAAAACCTCTGAGGTGCTATCTAAATGCTAAAACAAGGAGTCTTGTGGCCCCGTACAGAGTAACTAGACCTGGAACAAACAGGTCATTGTTTTCACTGGAACAGACTAACACATCTCCCTCTCCAGAAGAAATAAATGCTAAATATTGTTAGAAGGGGAAGTGTTTCAGCCTCCTTCCAAAATGGCATCCTGACAGTAGTTCTTATATTTTACATTTATAACCCGCCCTTACTCCATCAACCTTGGAGCTGCATTTTAGCCTCACAACAACCCTGCGAGGTTGGTAAAAGTGAGAGTTAGGGATTCATTCAAGGCTACTCACACACTGTTCTTCATAAATCCCCTCTACAAGGATTCGCTTTTGCGCCTGGTTAGGCGATTATGCGTATAATCGCTGAAGCACATTTACGCCTAATACCTCTGCACGAGAGGCGGCGAAGCGCATTAAGGGATGACCAAAATGCGCTTTATAAGTAGTTAATGCGCATAAGCGCTTATTCACATAGTCAAAATGCTTTAACGGCCGGAGCAAAATAAAACTCGCTGTTTAACGCGCATGCGATAATGCGCATAATCGGAGAGATAACGCGCCTCTACGCCCAATTTGCGCTCCGTTCTTGTAGAGGTAAAAAATTTTAAGCGCCTTGAAAGAGCATTAAACCTCTCTTGTAGAGGCAGCCATAGCGGAGCAGGGGTTTAAAACTGAGACGGCCAAGCACAAACCCAACGCTTTACTCTTAAGATTTCCCCCATCCTTTTTCGGAGAGGGCTCTCCTGCATGTTTCACAGTAGCCTGACACGCAGAAAAATTAACCCGTAAAGCTTTTCCCGTTTACTTCCATATCAGGAAATATCCCCTATTTATCCCCTGGCTCATGTGAAAGGCATCGGTACAGAGCAAGTTAAAGATTTGGCAACCCAGACAGCCGCTCTGGCTTAGATCAAAACATGTCACTCTCCACTACTTTCTCTCTCAGCCCCCACCCCAACCTCTGTGACTCTGCCTCTACAAGAGGCATTTAAAGCTCTTTCAAGGCGCTTAAAAAAATTTACCTCTACAAGAACGGAGCGCAAATTGGGCGTAGAGGCGCGTTATCTCTCCGATTATACGCATTATCGAATGCGCGTTAAATCGCGAGTTTTATTTTGCTCCAGCCGTTAAAGCGCATTTTGACTATGTGAACAAGCGCTTATGCGCATTAACTACTTGTAAAGCGCATTTTGGTCATCCATTAATGCGCTTCGCCGCCTCTCGACGCCTCTCATGCAGAGGGATTAGGTGTAAATGCGCTTCAGCGATTATGCGCATAATCGCCTAACCGGGCGCAAAAGCGAATCCTTGTAGAGGGGACCCTAAACTGAAGTGATTTGGGGAGGAGGCCCTGGGAACAGGCTATAAACATGTGCATAGAATCAAAGTACAAGAAGCTACTGAGTCATATCTTTAAGGCTCCTAATTCAATATTGTCAACTGCAGCCTTCCCAAGTCTGGTGCCCTGCAGATATTTTTGGACTCCAACTTCCATCAGCCCCCAGCCACCTTGGCCAATACAGATCCAGTGTGGTGTAGTAGCAAGAGTGATGAACTAGGAGGACAGGCGAGAAGCTCACTAGGTGACTTTTGGGGGCAATCACTGATTCTCAGCCTACCCCACCTCACCGGGTTGTTGTGGGGTAAAAACCCCACAACTCCGCTCCTCGGAGGAAAAGGCGGGATATAAATATAACAAATGTAACAAATAACGATAATGGTCATGAGAGATGTAGTCCAAAACATGATTGGGGAAACCTGATCCACTCTGGCAATAGCTCTCCAAAATGGCAAGAAACGTTTTTCCAGCCCCGCTCTCCAAGATCCTTTCGTTCAGATACGTTGGATTACAACTCCCATCATTCCCAGCCAGCGTGGCTGATGGCGCCAGACTGGAGAAAGGTTGCTTCAGCGAGAAATGCCTGGAACCGAACCTGCGCCCAGCTGCTGCGCGCAAAGTCCCGCCGCCACTTACCGGCCATGGCGATGATTCCTCCCGCTGGCGGTTCTGCCCGAGGCGGGATCGCTGCCCCAAAACGGCTCTGGCTTTCGCTCGCTTGCAGCCTGCAGCCTCCGTCTAGTGGTGTTTCTGTTCCTTGTCTGGGCTGCTCTCGCTTGGATCCCGCAGCTACTACCTCGTTCTCCCCCCGCCCCCTGCCGTCCGCCCCCCCAGCCATACCATTACTCAGCTGGGAGTTTCCCCGAAGTGGAGATTACTACTGGGTGACGTATTTTTGCTGCACTCCCTCGCAGGTGCACAGGCTCGAGTCCGTAAAACCTCGACACCTCCTTCTTGGCCTCTCAAGGTGCGTGCCAGTGAGGTCAGGAAGCTATCACCCCCGAAGCTCCTTTGGCCCCATAACCTTTGTTTTCGTCTCCAACCTGCCCACCTGGCTCCCCGCACACCCAGCTTAAGTATGCTTAGCGCTGGAGACATACAGACGCTTTAATAGGAGAGCCAGCTTTGCAGAAATCCACTTCGCACATGCTCAGAGGCAAACTTGTTTGGAAGCAAGTTCGGCTATGGGGAGTGGGGAGTGGCTATTTGGTTTAAATAGGAAATTAGAGTATCCCACAATTCGGTATTTCTCCCCTTCACAGCAGCTAAAGTTCACATAAATTGAAACAATAAAAGCACACCTCAAAAAGCAATTGAAAACAGAAATCGTCAAATACAAAAGTTACGGAATTAAGCCAGCTCAGACAAAAACCAATTTAAGGCAATTCTATACATGCTTAGGCAGCCAGCATTCCTCAGCCAGCACTGTTATATGAGTTTTTTTCTGTCTAAACATGCATAGGATTGCACCCTTAAAAGCCCTCTTTCGGGGCTCTGGGTGCAATCCTATATATGTTTAGACACAAAAATGTCCTATAACTCCCAGAATCTCTGGCTGGGCAATGTTTGGAGTTGTAGGACTTTTTCTGTCTAAATATGCATAGGATTGCACCTTCTGTTTAGAAACTGGTAGAGGAAAGTGCCCCTGACTATATACAAAGTGTATTTCCATGGCCCATTGAGCTGGGCTCACATCATGTTATCGCTTAAAGCTACAGTGCTAAGGCGTGCTTGCTTGGAAGTAAGTTGCGCTGAAATCAAGGGGGGATTTCTTTCAAGAAAACATAGTTGGAAGTTGAACCACACAGATTTCAAAGTGTCTACTACAATACAATGATTTGTCCTTGTGGGACTGTTTTCATTTCAGTTAGTTTTCAAGCACCCGGTACTACCTCTCAACTGTGCCCATACTTGGAAATAATGCAAGGACATGCACCAGGGCACAGTGATAACGAAAATCAGTGTGCTCCTTCAACATCTAAGGTCCGAGGGAAGCTCGGAGGTTAGCTCGGAGGTTAGCAACAAGAAGAGGGCTTTCTCTGTGGTGGCCCCCCAATTGTGGAACAATCTCCCCGATGAGGCCTGCCTGGTGCCAACATTATTATCTTTTCAGTACCAGGTCAAGACTTTCCTCTTCTCTCAAGCATTTAGCAATATCTGATGAGCCTTGTTCTGGGTGTTTTTTTTTTTGGGGGGGGGGGGTTGGCTTATAGCTTTTTAAGTTATTATAATGGTTTTTAATGTATGTGTATATTGTATGTTTTGCAGTTTTAATTTTTGTATATTGTTTTTAAATGTTTTAATCTTATGTAAACTGCCCAGAGAGCTTCAGCTATGGGGCGGTATACAAATGCAACAAATAATAATAATAATAATAATAATAATAATAATAATAATAATAAGTGCAGAACGCCCATTTTTCTGCCATTATAGCCTGATCTGATATTTCAACACATTCCTATATGGTGCTGCCTTTACATATGATAGTTTTACCAGCTTTTATTTTCTGGCAGGACTCCAGTGCCTTTAACATCAGCCTAACATCCAGAAATGTAGCAGCAGAGCTTCAACAGCTGACTTCCTTTTTATCAGTCAGGCAGCTTGTCAAAGCGCAGAAGCCCTGCCAAGGGGAAAAGTCGACAACTCTACTGAATTGCGTGGAGAGATTTGAGGCAGGGGTCTTCAAGTCCAGTTCTTGCATGTGATGTTTTGATACACCTTTGACCCTCTCACATATCACTTATGCCAGTTAAGAGGATAAAAAAGGGGGGCAGATATAGACCTCTGAGCTCCTTGAAGGAATGATGGGGTAATATAAGGTAACTGTTAGCCCATGCATGTTGACATCTGCATTAGAGACTGATTTAAATAAACATAAGAACAGCTGTGCTAAATCAGACCAAAGGTCTAGCTAGGCCAGTATACTGTTCTCGGAGTGGCCAACCAGATGCCCAATGGAAAGTCCACAAGAAGGACATGAGTACTTCCTGCTCATTTATTTCTTTATTTTATTACATTTGTATACCGCCCCATAGCCGAAGCTCTCTGGGCGGTTTACATAGGATTAAAACAATTAAAAACAATATACAAAATTAAAACAGCAAAAACATACAACATACACACAATGCACACATACATTTAAAACTGCTACAACAGCCCCAAAAAGCTACAAAAACAAAAACAAACCCAGGCTCCTCAGATATTGCCAAATGCCTGAGAGAAGAGGAAAGTCTTATCCTGGCGCCGAAAAGATAACAATGTTGGCGCCAGGCGGGCCTCGTCAGGGAGATCGTTCTACAGTTGGGGGGCCACCACAGAGAAGGCCCTCTCCCTTGTTGCCGACCTCTGAGCTTCCCTCGGAGTAGGCATTCGGAGGAGGGTCTTAGATGTTGAACGTAGTGTTCGGGTAGGTTCATGTCAGGAAAGGTATTGTGGTCCCAAGCCGTGTAAGGCTTTATAGGTTAAAACCAGCACTTTGAATCGGGCTCGGAAACATACAGGCAGCCAATGCAAGCGGGCCAGAGTAGGTCTTATATGTTCGAACCTACTGGTTCCAGTTATCAATCTGGCCGTTGCATTTTGCATAAGCTGCAGCTTCCGAACCACCTTCAAAGGCAGCCCCACATAGAGTGCATTGCAGTAATCTAACTTGGAGGTTACCAGAGCATGGACAACTGAAGCCAGGTTATCCCTGTCCAGATAGGGACGTAGCTGGGCTACCAACCGAAGTTGGTAGAAGGCACTCCGTGCCACTGAGGCCACCTGAGCCTCAAGTGACAGAAAAAGACGTTGTCATGTTGCCATCAACTGTGCCTCTGAAGGAGGGGGTGCAGATTTACACACAAGAAGGAAGCACCCTTTAAGTAGCCAGGTCCCAAGCCTCTCCAGCAAGTGGAACTGAGAGGCATAGTGCCTCTGATCCTGGAGGTAATATATAGCCATCATGACTAGTAGCCTCATCCTCCTTGAATTGGTCTAGTCCCCTTTTAAGGCCATTATTCCTACTCTCTGCAATTCTGCTCTGTAACCAGTTACACATTGATAAGAGGACCTTCCTCTTCTCCATGATTGCTAAATTGGCTCAGGAGTCTTTGGTGAGGGATTAGCCTTTTGATAGGCCAAGTACACAACGTCTAAAAGAAATATGCTTCTTGAGATTATCGGAGATATTGTAGATATTGATTCTCCCCCCAGCAATTCTTGTCCTTCTATATGCTTGATACTTGTCCAGCTTATATGCGTTTCAGTGGAGACAGTTCGCAACTTCTTGATATGCTAACACCTTTCCATGTGCAGGGAGAAAGCATTTGTTGTACCCCCAGGGTAAGCATTCAAACATGCAACCTTTCCTATATACTCCCAACAGAGGAACTGGCACAGGATTCTGCTGATTGTGTAAAAGGGATCTTAAAGTGTATTAACAAAAGGGAGGGGGAGCAATTTGAAAGAACCATCCTGCCAGGGGCTATGTGACCAGCCTTCATCTTCATAGAATCGTAGAATAGTAGAGTGGGAAGGGCCCTATAAGGCCAGTGAGTCCAACCCCCTGCTCAATGCAGGAATCCACCTTAAAGCATCCCTGACAGGTGGCTGTCCAGCTGCCTCCCGAATGCCTCTAATGTGGGAGAGCCCACCACCTCCCTAGGTCATGGGTTCCATTGTCATATTGCTCTAACAGTCAGAATGTTTTTCCTGATGTCCAGCTGGAATCTGGCTTCCTGTCACTTGAGCCCATTATTCCGTGTCCTGCACTCTGGGATGATGGAGAAGAGATCCTGGCCCTCCTCTGTGTGACAACCTTTCAAGTATTTGAAGAGTGCTATCATGTCTCCCCTCAATCTTCTCTTCTCCAGGCTAAACATGTCCAGTTCTTGTTCTAACAACTCTCCCAGTGCATGGCCACAGCAGTTTTTAGTCAATCTGGATACTCACTAGCATTTATATGGGGATTTGCGACTATTCAACACACTTCCTGCTAGGACCCGTTGATTGTAGCAGCTGGATTGGTTGCGTATTCATTTCCAACAACGCCTTTAATGGCCTAAAAGGCTTGGGACCTGGCTACTTGAAGGGTGCTTCCTTCTTGTGTGTAAATCTGTGCCCCCTCCTCATTGCCTTCAGAGGCACAGTTGGTGGCAACATGACAACCTCTTTCTCGGGGGTAGTAACCTATATGAAGAACTCTTTGCCCCAAGAGTTTAGGACATCTACCAGTTTATATGTGTTCCGCCAGCAAGAGAGGACACTTCTCATTAAACATGCATTTGACTCGGCTTCTTAATTTTATTTATTGTCTGTCTGTTTTGCTTTGTGTGTGTGTGTGTGTGTATGTGTGTGCTGCCTCTTTTAGCTTGCTAATGTGTTTTAATGCTTAGTTACTGTTTTTATATTTTTATATTTTGAGCAGCTACTTTTATGGAGGGGGAAAGAAGGCTAAAATATATTAAATAAATAACTTATATCCTATTGATTTCAGTGGATCATTTCTAAGCATGACTAAGCCAGAATCCAGCCCTGGCATGATGCTCTTATGAATGGCACAAATCCTTTACGGGGCAGAAGTTTGGGGTACCTTGATGGTGTCAGGTTTAGAACCCACTCAGAACTATTTTCTGAGAGCGTTGCTAGGCTTACCTAAAGATGTATTATCTGCCATGATTAGGTTATAAACCTGTGTGCAGAGTATCGAGAGCCAAATAGACAAAAGAATAATATGCTATTGGTTTAAGTACAGCAGATGGATAATACTAGTCTACCCAAAAATGTTTGATAGAGCTATCTAATGGATTACCAATTAAAAACTGGGTACATCACGCGGCCCAACTTACGATCAAATACGGTCTTTCACTGACTGAGCTTAAAGGCTTCCCATCAGATATACAGAAAAACATTAACAACAGAACTATAAGGGAGGTTGCTATCGAAAAGGATCTAAACTCTGTTTACTGTATTTCATCGATTCTAATACGCACTTTTTCTCCCATGTTAACATCTGTAAAAATGGGGTGCTTCTTAGAATCGATGGTGCCTTGCAATCGCGGGATTTCTCCCGTATTTTGCAGGAGGTGGGAGGGCTCTGCATGCCCCCCTCCACGACTTACCCGAATGGGTCCCAAGGGACCCCACAAGGCCGGTCAGAACTCCCCCTCCCCTCTTACCTTGATCGCTGCCGCCTCGGCCTGGCAAGGCATCGTTACTGGGTTCCCAGTAACGACGCCTTGCCAGGCTGAGGAGAGTGTTGCCATCGCCATCGCCCATCCTCGCTGCCGCCACTGCTGCTCCGCGCCGCTGGCAATGCTCCCCTCGGCCTGGCAAGGCGTCATTACTGAGAACCCTGGCGACTGCTGGCGACGGTGTGGAGCAGCGGCGGCAGCAACGAGGACGGGCAACAGCAATGGAGGGGAGGGGGGAGGGGGAATGGGAGGGTTAGGGCCCCGCAAGTCCCTCTCCTCCATCTCCCCCTGATCGCTGCTGCCTGGGCCGGCTTCAGTACTGGAAGGAGGCCGAGATCTCGCGGGATTTTCTGAGATCTCGGCCTCTTTCCCAGTACTGAAGCCTTCCCAGGCCCAGGCAGCAGCAATCAGGGGGAGGGGGGAGGGGGACTTGCAAAGGGGAGGGGGATTTGCAGTGCCCTAACCCTCCCCCTCCCCCCTCCCCCTCCCTTCCATCGCTGTTGCCCATCCTTGCTGCTGCCTCCGCTGCTCCACGCCGTTGCCAGCGCTCGCCTCAGCCTGGCAAGGTGTCGTTACTGGGTTCTCAGTAACGACGCCTTGCCAGGCTGAGGGGAGCATTGCCAGTGGCGTGGAGCAGCGGTGGTAGCAGCGAGGACAGGCAATGGCAATGGCAACGCTCCCCTCTGCCTGGCAAGGCATCGTTACTGGGAACCACGCCGAGGCAGCAGTGATCAAGGTAAGAGGGGAGGGGGAGATTGGACTTGCGGGGCCCTAACCCTCCCCCCTCCCCCCCATCACCCATCCTTGCTGCCACCACTGCTGCTGCTCCACGCCGCTAGCAACGCTCACCTCATTACTGGGAACGACGCTTTGCCAGGCCAAGGCGAGTGCTGGTGGCGGTGTGGAGCAGCGGTGGCAGCAGCGAGGACGGGTGATGGAGGGGAGGGGGAAAGGGGTGCTGAAATTAAGGTGCGTCTTAGAATCGTCACAAAGCTTTTTCCTTGATGGTGGCCCTGAAATTTAGGTGCGCCTTACAATCGATGGCGTCTTACATTCGGTGAAATACGGTATATATCCTCATGCGCACCATTATATTTTAAACTCAAAGAGGCTTGTGATTGTGCAGATTACTTTAACAGTAAAGCTTTCACAGAGTTAAGGTTAAATATGATGGACACTGCTTATAGGGATGGGAGGCACAGGGGCATCCCAATAAACGAGCGTACTTGTATTTGTGGTTGCCCTGAGCCAGAGGATCTTATCCATTATATTCTTTACTGTCCCCTATACAATGACCCAAGGGAACAATTTGTGGCACCCTTAATTGGAAACTACTTTTGTCAGAGTCCACTGGAAGTGATCTTTTAGCTCCTAGCGGACATGGATAAATATGTGACTTGGCGTGTAGCTCTGTTTGCCACAGCTGCCAAAAAGATTAGAAAGAAATACATAACAGAGATAGCTACTAATGATTGCATTTGAGCACGTCCGATTTATATTACATCACTGATGGATCACCTATGACATACCAGTCTATATTTTTAAATTTTGTATACTATGTACTATATGCAATATGCCTATATACACTATGAATAACCTTTGTGTGTGTTGTTGTTGTTATTATTATTATTAATAATAATATTATTAATAACAATATTGTTATTATTATTTTATTTTTATTTTTTGGTGATTGTACTGTTATTGTTTGTTTTATGCAAAGGCCATTGGCATCTTGATCTGCAGAAATCACTAGGTGAAGAAGCAATTTCACTCTGCTAGTGCTGAAGAATGAAGCTGCTGTTCAAAGGCACAGGAACTGGGCAGTGGGCGGAGTTAGCAACTTGTAGCTTTCAACCTACTTCAAAATCTCAATCCTTTGAAGTGCAAGAGTGACGTTAAAACGAAAGAAAGGTCAGGTGTGACCTAATGCTCATTAAAATATGTATGGTGGGAAGCACACACACACACACACACACACACACAAAAAAACCACAAGAAAAGATTTGGCAACAGAAGCTGCCCTCCCAAACAAAAAGAAGTTATGTGAAGTCAAAGTACTTCTGAACATGTACGGAGAACTCTCCCACTGAATAGTACCATCTTATAATGGGGGGAGAAACTTTATCTATTATTCAAAGTAAGGAAATACCATAAACAAACTCTTTTTTTCTGGCTTTATAGCTGTACTTTCATTCTACCCACTTGCCAAAACTGCAGAGAATGATATTACTTGAAAAGAAAATGGTGATGAATAGTAATTATTATTAAAACTGTATTTTAGATCTGTATAAATCTCTACATTGCTGCTTGGTTTTACCCTGGTTGTGCTTTTATATTGTGTTTTTATACTGTTGTTTGTTTTATACTTTGATTCGTGTGTGATGGTTTTAACTTTTGTGAACTGCCCAGACAGCTTTGGCTATTGGGTGGTATAGAAATGCAATAAATAAATAATAAAAATTATTATTATTATTATTATTGCTTAGACAGTTAAGCATTATCTTGCTTTAGTCATAACAACCCTGCAAAGTAGGTAAATATAATTGCCCCCATATTGCAGATAGAGGCCTAAGTTAATGGCTTACCTAGAATCACCTACAGAGTTCATGGCAGAGGCCACGTTCAAACAGGAACTTTCAATATAGCTCTATCTCTTAGAAACTACACAGCACTAACCTATTGGCAATGTCCTTGAACAAATTCAGAACAAACAAACACTCCAGGTTCAAAGAACCAAAGCACCAGCAAATGACTGTGTGTGTATGTGTGTAAAATATATAATATTGAATGTTACAATTACACTGAATTCTAACTCAGAATGTCATATGAATAATGGACAATCAACAGGTTTTCAAACACAACACTATCAGTAAATGTTTGGTAATCAATCACACCAGAAAGTTATAAGCACCTGCTTTGCATGCAGAAGGTCCCAGTTTCGATTCCCAGCATCTCCAGGTAGGGCTGGAAAAATTCCTGTCTGAAACCCTGGGGCGCTGCTGCTAATCCGTGTTGACAATACTGAGCTAGATGGAGCAAGGGTCTGAATCTATATCAGGCAGCTTCCAATGTTCCTATACACACTTGGAAGGGTAGGCTGGAAAAACTACAGGTGCCACCTTACCATTATCCCAGCCATATTTCTTCGGAACACCCTTTGGGTGCCTGATTCCACACACCTGAAAAGTGTTTCCCTCACCCGAATGAAATAAGCTACTGAAGTATTATTATTATTATTATTATTATTATTATTATTATTATTATTATTATTTTTTACATTTATATACTGCCCCATAGCTGAAGCTCTCTGGGCGGTTTACAAAAATTAAAAGACTGAACACTAAAAAGACAATATACAAAATTTAAAACCATAAACATAAAACAACTGACATTTAAAACATTTTAAACTGTTAAGCCTGGCCACACTGTCAATCAAAACCTCAACTTGAGCTGTAAAAATGCCTGGGAGAAAAGAAAACTCAACCGGCATCTCTTGGATATGAGCGGCAGCGGAGTGTTAAGTTGAAGGGCATGGAAAACACTACTGATCTTAAGCATCGGGTGCCTGGAAACTGGAAGTTCAACTTGACCCTGAGTGTGGAAACCTGACTTTATTCTCCTAGCTGTATTCTGAGGTGGATGGTATTAGGGAGAAGCGCTCCCCAGTCGCTTTAGCAGAGTAAGCGTGTTTTTGTCTCCAGCTGAGTCCAGGCAGTAAAGAAATACTCACACTCCAGCAGTATAGTGTATAATACAAGTCCTTTACTGTGTTCCAATAACATATATACAGGCAACTGGTTTCTCCAGATAATTCAGGTTTTCCAGGTAGATATTACACAGCATAATTCTCCATCCATATATCTCTCATTCCACCAGCCTCCGTCCACAAATTCTTCAGCCTAACTCTAACAGCCATTTTCCTGTCCTTACTTATATACATATTTGCTGAACCCTGACTCAGCACTCAGTCAATTAACCAAACCTTCCAGAAAGTATCTCCCTATCTTACTGACCTTTTTAACAGCTTATAGAAAAAACTATCCTATCTGATTATTGACTGCAGCTGGCTGTTCAGTCTTCCTGGACACTCAAAAACTTGTCCAGTCCTTTATTCAACTTAATACAGAAATTTTCCCTGACAGATGGCTCAGCCCAAACCAGGTTGGGTAGATCAAGGCCATCCATTGCACGGTCACTGCTTTGGTCTCTTGCTGCAAACAAGGCCAAGCCAATCCTGCGCCCCCTTGGTGAGAGACGCAGAAGACTAAACTTTCCTCGCTTCAGTTTTATAGGAGAAGATTGGAAGAATCCGTTATTTCTGTGTATTTACTAGCCTTTGCTTTGATATAGCGAAACCTTGAAGAAAAGCATAGAATCATCGAATAGTAGAATTGGAGGGGGCCTATAAGGCCATTGAGTCCAACCCCCTGCTCAATGCAGGAATCTACCTTAAAGAATACCTGACAGATGGTTGTCCAGCTGCCTCTTGAAGGCCTCTAAAGTGGGAGAGCCCATGACCACCCTAGGTCATTGGTTCCACTGTCGTATTGCTCTAACGGTCAGGACGTTTTTTCTGATGTTCTGCCAGAATCTGGCTTCCTGTAACATTAGCCCATTATTCCGCGCCCTCCATTCTGGGATGATGGAGAAGAGATCCTGGCCCTCCTCTGTGTGACAACCTTTCAAGTATTTGAAGAGTGCTCTCATGTCTCCCCTCAATCATCTCTTCTCCAGGCTAAACATGCCTAGTTCTTTCAGTCTCTCTTCGTAGGGCTTTGTTTCCAGACCCTTGATCATCCTTGTTGCCCTCCTCTGAACCCCTTCCAGCTTGTCTGCATCCTTCTTGAAGTGTGGTGCCCAGAACTGCACAATAGTCATGATGACGCCTAACCAGTGCCGAATAGAGGGGAACCAGTACCTCTAGCGATTTGTAAGCTATACTTCTATTAGCGCAGCCCAAAATGGCATTTGCTTGTTTTACAGCCGCATCACACTGTTGGCTCATATTCAGCTCGTGATCTACAGCAATTCCAAGATCCTTCTCGCTTGTCGTATTGCTGAGCTAAGAATCCCCCGTCTTGTAACTGTGCATTTGGATTCTTTTCCTTAGGTGTAGAACTTGGCATTTATCCCTATTAAATTTCATTCTGTTGTTTTCAGCCAGGCGCTCCAGCCTATCAAGATTACTTTGAAGTTTGTTTCTGTCTTCCAGGGTATTAGCGATCGCACCCAATTTCATGTCATCTGCAAATTTATTATTATTATTATTATTATTATTATTATTATAATTATTTACATTTATATACTGCCCCATAGTTGAAGCTCTCTGGGCAGTTTACAAAAATTAAAATACTGAACATTAAAAAACCAATATACAAAATTTAAAACCTTAAAACAAAAAAAAGCTAATATTTAAAACATTTTAAACTTTAAGCCTGATGAAAAATTCAGTTAAAAACCCCAACTTAAGCTGTTAAAATGCCTGGGAGAAAAGAAAAGTTTTGACTTTGCGCAGAAAAGATAACAGTGTTGGCGCCAGGCAGGCCTCATCGGGGAGATCATGCCATAATTGTGGGGCCACCACAGAGCAGGCCCTCTCCCTTGTTGCCGTCCTCCGAGCTTTCCTCGGAGTAGGCAACGGAGGGGGTCCTTAGATGTTTAGCATAGTAATATGCACTCCCTGAACCTCCTCATCCACGTCATTAATAAAAATGTTGAGGAGTAGTGGGCCCAGCTGTCAAAGTTGGACACATTATGCCTGCCGCGACTGAGTGAAGCCAGGCCTCCTGGCATCTCGAAGCACAGCCCCTGCCACAGTGCACCTCCATATAGGGTGACCAGATGGCTCGGGGTTTCCCGGTCCTAACCGGGAAACCTGGGGCGAACCGGCCCAACCGGGGGGCGGTGGCGGGGGGTCACGCGGTAGTGGCAGCAAGCGAGGAGTGGCGGTAGACCCGGCGGCGGTGGCGGTGGAGGAGCCCGGGAAGCGGCCGCCCCAGCAGGTAAGTGCCCTCCCTCGCGCCTCACGCTCCTTACCCTTAGGGGCGTCCGCTTCCCTCCGGTGCTCGAATCTACTGAGAAACAGGCTTCGCGGCCTGTCCCTCAGTAGTGCGCCGGGTGATGATGTCATCACCTGGCGCGATACTGAGAGACAGGCCGCGAAGCCTGTTTCTCAGTAGATTCGAGCACCGGAGGGAAGCGGACGCCCCTGCAGGTAAGGAGCGCGAGGCGCGGGGCACTTACCTGTTGCGGCGTCCGGGTCCGCCGCTGCCGGGCTCGTGAGGCCAGAGGCCGCGCGGAAGGGACGGGAGAAGGCCGGATCCGGAAGTGATGTAATCAGCCCTCCCCCGCCTCTTCCGTGCGGCCTCTGGCCTCGTCGGGGCTAGTCGCGATGGCGACGACCCCTGAGGAGCCCAGACGCCTGCGCGGTAGAGGCGGGGGAGCTCCCCCGCCTCTTCCGCACGGGCATCCGGGCTCCTCGGGGGTCGTCAGCATCGCGACTAGCCCCGACGAGGCCAGAGGCCGTGCGGAAGAGGCAGGGGAGGGCCGATTACGTCACTTCCGGATCCGGCCCTCTTCTGCCTCTTCCGCGCGGCCGCTGGCCTTAAGAGCCCAGCGGCAGGGGACCCGGCGGCGGCAGAGGAAGACCCGGCGGCGGTGGGGGACCTGGGGGGGGTGGCGGACCCGGTGGGGGCGTCAGCGGAAGAGAACCCGGTAGGTCTGGGCTGATGTTTTTTGGGGGTGGGTGGCTTGGTGGGGGGGTTGTTTTGGGTGGGGGGGGTGGCTTGGTGGGGTTGTTTTGGGGGGGTGGTTGGTGGGGGGGGTTGTTTTGGGTGGCGGGGGGGAACCGGGATTTTGGGTTCCAAAATCTGGTCACCCTACCTCCATACCCCCCTGAGGGAGGGGTCTTTCCACTCCATTCCCCTGAGGGGGCAGTGCCCCACAGCAGAGGGGAGAGGGCACCACATACCTTTCTCTGTTGTGGCACCCTGGTTGTGGAATGCTCTCCCCTTCGAGGCCCGACCTGCACTGATGCAGGCTTTGTTTCGGTGCCAGGATATAACATGGCTTTGCAGCAAAGCCTTTGAGGGCTAAAACTGCTCATTTTTTAAATTGTTTTTATTGCTTTTAAATTTTCTACTGGCTTTAGCTCATTCATGGTTTAATACATTTTTAGCTGTGTACATTATTGATTGATTTGATTTTACCTGTACGCTGCCCTGAGCTCCCAATGATATAGGATGGGATATAAATGTTTTAATAAATTAATAATAATAAATAACTCTTGTTGCTTGGCCTGCTAATTTCCCTTGGATTCCAATAGTATCAATTGCAAAGCAATGTGCTAGTTTGGAGAATCTGTTCCTAGTGGCTGAAGATCTTATTGCAGGTTTCAACCACATGGACACATTTAACTTAATTTCAATTGATGTGCTTAAAATAATAATAAAAAGTACTCAGAGATGCACATCCATAAGGTCCCCTGAGTGTGCATGCCATGTTTCAGGTATCTAGATTTCACGGTCTTGGTGCTGTGGCACAGGTGTGTTCCCAGTGGAGTGGATGCTGGGCATCAGGTCAGGGGGAACAGCGCTAAAGGGTTTCTTCCTTCCCCAGAGATGTTTAGAATCCACTCAGCTACAATATTTCCCACCTGCCACCTAGAGTCCTCTCTCTCGTCATTCTGATCACAATGGGTGATCTCACAAAATGGCTGCCTTGGAGGGTTTGCCCATTTATAAAATGGCTTCCACGGTGGTCACGCCTGGTCCCAAAACACTCATTTCCCAGAAGGCAAATTGGTGAGGCTAAAAGAAAATTCACACCCAAAGCAAGTCAGAGGTGGGCTCTGATCTCCAAAATAAACCCAAATAAAGACGGCGCTGGAGGCGGGCAGCACTGAGTTTTGCAGCATGCCTGCCTCCCAGTTAAAAAACTATTAACAAAGAAAATAAAAAACTAGGAGTGGCCTGCAGGTACAAGAGAGGTGTCTGTGGGCCTATTGGTGTTCACGGCCACCATGTTGGGAAATCCAGCTATAAAGCACGCCTACTAACGGTGCTATCTGTCCATCTATATGCCTACAGATTGTACTGGATGGTTTATTTTCTGCGTGTGTGTAGAACAGCCCTGAAAGGAGGAGTGACTCAATGTGATATAGGCCTCATCTACAAGAATTCGGCTTTACGCCTGGTTAGCCGATTATGCGCATGTTCGCAGAAGCGCTTTATCGTAAATGCTTGTATGCAAGAGGTAATTGAGCACTCAACGGGTGACCTTACTGGTTGTTTCAAATGCGCTTTACAAGTAGTTAATGCGGAGAATCACTTGTTCACATAGGCAAAATGCGCTTTAACGGCCAAAGCAAAATAAAACTCGCTATTTAACGCGCATTCGATAATGCGCATAATCGGATGTTTAAAGCGCCTCTACGCCCGATTTGCGCTCCGTTCTTGTAGAGGTAAAAATTTTAATGCGCCTTGAAAGAGCTTTAAATGCCTCTTGTAGAGGCAGCCATAGACTGTGGCATGTATGTCTGCAAAAGCTTCCATTGTAAAAGGGACATCTGCCAACCTTATATAGATTCAGAAAGAGGAGGGAAGCAACTCTTTATGAAGGCAAATGAAACACAGGAAGTAATCGGGGAACAGGCTTTAAAAATAAAAGGGAGAGCCCCAACCGGAAGGCTGGAAGTTAGGGCTTGCAGTTCCTTGTTCCTCATAGCATTGCACAAAAGCAACAGAGACTTTAAATTAATTAACCTGTCAATATATCTGTCAGTGGCCGTATCAGGAGCTCACATCTCCCAGCAGAACTAAGGGCACAATCCTATGCATGTTTAGACAGGGAAAAAACGTCCTACAACTCCCAGCATTCCTCAGCTAGCATGACTGGCTGGGGAATGCTGGGAGTTGTAGGACATTTTTTCCTGTCTAAACATGCATAGGATTGCATCTAAATGTTGCATAGAAAGAAACATAGAAAACTACCTTATGCTGGGTTAGTCTATTTGTCACTAGGCCAGAACTGCCTACTACTCTGACTGGGAAGTATTTTTCCTGCCATGCTAATGGAGATCCTTTTAGCTAGAGATGCCAAAGTTTGATTTTAGGATCTTTTATGTAAAAAAGCATTTGCTACATCCCTTACAAAGAAAATGGGTTTCTCAACCCCATATACCCCTAAAAGACAAGAGGAATTTATGGAGAATTGGTGGGCGCATAAGTATTTTCTTAGCAATTTCCCCATGTAACTGCCCCATGATAGGCTGACCAGATGGCTCGGGATTTCCCGGTCCTAACCGGGAATCCAGGGGCAAACCGGCCCAACCGGGGGGGGGGGGGCGGGGGGGGCAAACCGGGATGGCGGGGGTCACGCGGTGGTGCAGCAAGCGAGGAGCGGCGGTAGACCCGGCACCGGTGGCGGCGGAGGAGCCCGGGAAGCGCCCGCCCCAGCAGGTAAGTGCCTCCCGGCCCGCGCCCCGTGCCTCGCGCTCCTTACCTGTGCAGGCCGCGTCCGCTTCCCTCCAGTGCTCGGAATCTACTGAGAAACAGGCTTCGCGGCCTGTCCCTCAGTAGCGCGCCGGGTGATGACATCATCACACGGCGCGATACCGAGAGACAGGCCGCGAAGCCTGTTTCTCAGTAGATTCCGAGCACCGGAGGGAAGTGGACGGGACACCCCAGCAGGTAAGGAGCGCGAGGCGGGCGGGCGGCGGGAGCAGCGTGGGGCGAGCGGGGCGTGCGGGCGGGGGAGGTGGGCGGGCCGCACGAGCACGCGGGGGGGTTGTTTTAGGCGGGGGGGGTTGTTTTAGGTGGGGGGGCAGGGGGGACCAGGATTTTAGGTCTCCCTTTCATCCTGGGAAAGGGGCAGAGCAGGACGCACGTTCTCGGGGGCTCCAGAAAGGGTGGAGATCGCCTACTCTAATGGAGGCAGGAAAGCTCCACGCTTTCTGGGGCCCTGGAGAGCGCGCAGCCTGTCCTTCCCCGCCCCTTTCCCAGGATGAAAGGCCCACTTCATTCAAGCCCAAAGAGACCCTTTCACCCCAGAAAAAGCGCATGCGGGGCACGGAGCAGCTTGCTTACCTGCTCTCCCTTGGTCTCGCCAGACTTGTTTGAGAGGCGGAGCAATCTCCCCGTGCTCCCAAACAGATCCAGAAGGCAGGAGCAGCAGCGCAGCCCCGGAGAGAATACTTAAGTCGGTGGCAAAGCGCTGGCAGGGGTTGGCGCGGGCGGGCAGTGGGTGGCACGGTTGTGGGGCTTGTGAGGCATGCATTTGTGGGGCAGGCGGGCGCGGGGTGCGTGGGGTGGGCGTGGGGCAGGCGGGCGGGCACGGGGTGGGTGCGGTGCACGTGGGGAAAGTGGGGCGGGCGTGGGGCAGGCGGGCGCAGGGTGTGCGTGCAGGGTGGCGCAGCTTGGCCCAGTGCGGCACATGGAGCAGCGCAGCGTGGGGAGCATCCTCATCCGGTGTCCTCCTGGCACACCGGGGCATCATGGTGAGCGTTGCGGCTGGCCCAGCGCGGGGCGGCCTGGCCCAGCACAGCCTGGCCGGGTGTGGGGCGGTCTGGCCTAGAGTGTGGCATGTGGGACTTCAAGCCCATGGGGCGGCCTGGCCCAGTCTGGCGTGCAGGCGTCTTAGCCTGGCCTAGTGCGTGGGGCTGGGGCTGCCTGGATGTGATTTTATTTATCGTTGGGTGCTGCTACTGTTTAGTGAACTTTTCTTTAATATTGTCCATATATTTTGATTCATTAATTGGGGTGGTATGTGTGTGTGTGTTTTATAACTATTATTAGGGTTGCCATGGGTGAGTATGCTGGTGTGTGTGGATATTTATTTAACTTTCAGTCTTGGTTGTGTGTAGTCATTCAGTTGGTTGTTTTTTGCCTTGGTGCTTGTCTGGATTTTTATTACTTTTCCTTGGGTGAGTATGTGGGTGAGTGTTGTATTTTTAATATTATTTTATTGCAATGGGTGTGTGCATGTTTTGTGTTATTTTGCATTGTGTGGGTGGTTTATTATTGTTGTTGTTGTTGTCGTCATTATTTTGTCTTTGGTGGGGGTGGGGGTGGATTTCTATCCCCCCAGTTAAGTGTGTGTGGGGAGGTGGTTGTTGTTTTAATTGCTTTTGGGAGGGTGTGGAGTTTCCCCCCAGTTTGGGTGAGCGTGCAGGAGTATGTAGATTTTAATTTTTATTGCCTTTGGTGAGCATGAGATGTGTGTGGATGCTGCTACTGCTGCTCTTACCTGGGGTGTGTATGTGCCGTCTTTTGTATCTTGTCATGCTAGGCAGGGCTCCTGCAGCTTTAACTGTTGTATTGTAGAGGGAATGTCACCAGGTGCTGCATGCATACAAGTGACACCTGATAAAATTCTAGACATGTTGCCTGAAAGCAATTTTACGTATATATCACAATGTATATAATGTTGATGTCTAACATCTGCCCCACATCTTTACAGCTACTCACTATTTCTACACAGCTTTTCAGATAAGGAAATACATGTTTGTCTTAATTGTGTGCTGTGAAATCAGACATGTGACCAAGGCTATGTTCAGGTGGGCACGCCCCTTGGGGCTGGACCCGCCCCCTGGGGGCCGGGCATGTTGGTGGGCATGCCCCCTTCGGGCGGCCATTTTGGACCTGGATTTTGGTTTCCAAAATCTGGTCACCCTACCCCATGAGCTCACATTAGCTCAGCAACCCCCAGGGTTGGGGGACAAAGAAGCCCCCTCCAGGCTTCTCATGAAGGGGAGCAGCAGAGCCATGCATGCATGATAGCTCTGTCCCCTACACCCCTGGTCCTTGAGAAAGGAAGATTCTAACTGCATTTGGCTGAATGTCCCCATGATTGCTTGTTTTGGAGCCGGTTCAAGGTGCTGGTTCTAACCTATAAAGCCTTGCAAGGCCCGGGACCACAACACCAGACAGAACGTCTCTCCTGACACAAATCTACCAGTACACTGCGCTCAGCATCTAAGGTCCTCCTCCGAGTGCCTATTCCAAGGGAGGCTCAGAAAACGGCAACGAAGGAGAGGCCTTCTCGGTGGTGGCCCCCAATTATGGAATGATCTCCCCAACGAGGCTCGCCTGGTGCCAACATTGTTATCTTTTCGGCAACAGGTCAAGACTTTTCTCTTTCCCAGGCATTTAGTAGCATGTGATGCGTTTTTTAATTGATCCCAGACATGTTTTATGTTTGCTCAATGGCTATTTTGAGAAATATATTGTCTTTGGGTATACTGTCAGTTTTGTGTTTTTATATTTGATATATGGCTTTTAATTTTTAATTTTTTGTGAACCGCCCAGAGAGCTTGGGCTGTGCACGGACCCCCCGATCTGATCTGGATCCCGATCTGGGAGGTCCTGATCGGGCCCAATCCATCTCGGATCTGAATCCAGATCTGCTCTGGGTCTGTGCAGAGCCCTCCCTCCCGCTCTCCCCGCTCCCTCCCTCCCTTCCCCCAATTGCCCTGCTTACCTGCAGCCTTCTCAGTGGCGTCCTCTGCAGCGTCCTGCCTCCTCGATGTCGGGTGACTGACATTGAGGAGGCAGGACGCCGCGAAGGAGGCTGCAGGCAAGCAGGGCGATTGGGGGGAGGAAGTGGGGAGAGCGGGAGGGTGGGCTCTGCACGGACCCAGAGCAGATCCGAATCGTGGATTCGATCTGCCCCGATCCGCCTGATCCGCTCCGAATCCGGTTATAGTCCTAATAGAAATGTCATGAATGGATGAATGATTACATGGGGTTCCCAATTGCAGGGAGCACTGTAAGCTGAATGTGCTTAGAGTCTCCATTTTGAACTTCACATTGACCACTCAAAAACCAGGAGTCGATGGGGTGGCCAGTGATGTTGGAGCGTCCCCGCTTACCCCATGACCTAACTCTATTATGCAGAACGTTTCCCCAATCCCATAAAGCCCGGGAAACACAGCATAATGACATTAAGACAAAAGGTAATTTGTACTATATAGTTATGGGAGGAGTGGCCTATCTATAAAGGGTAGTCTTCTATTTGAAGGTGTCCTCTATTTAAAGAGCTGTCCAGTCCAAGTCTGGTTTAATGCCAAAGACCCATAAGAAGGGAAAGTAGCAGGAGCCTTGAAGTTGCTCATCCACAGCACCTGGATGAAAAACTGAGCAGGCACACAGCTCACCTGTTCAGTCTTTCCCACTGTGGTGCAATGGCTTGCATTTCTATTTAAATTATAGTCATTCTTTCCAAACTTGCAACTGTATTTATAACTTAACAGGTGCACTTTGAATGCAAATCTCTTGTTTGGTTATCCAGCAGATGCATTGGCAGGGGTGGGGTGAGAACCACTGAGACCTTGCAAAACAATTATTTGTTTTTATTTTCCTCCCTAAAATATCTGCGCCATTTATTTTATTTAAGGGGAACTCAAAGGTAGCAGATAGAACAAATAATTAAAATAATACTTAACCCCCCCCCACACACACACAATAGAATTCTGCAATAAACAAATCAGCATTTATAACACGTTATGGGTTCAGCCTGCTCCAAAGGATGCAGTTGAGGGGATCACAGGAAATATGCCCTTTGATAAGGTTCCTCCTCCATCAGTGTGCACCTTGATGGGCTTCCTGGCCTGGCTTATCTAGATGCCCAGGGCTAGGGTGACCATATGGAAAGGAGGACAGGGCTCCTGTATCTTTAATAGTTGCATGGAAAAGGAAATTTCAGCAGGTGTCATTGATATACACGCAGCACCTGGTGAAATTTTTGCTTCATCTCAACAGTTAAAGCCACAGGAGCTATACTAGAGTGGTCAGATACAAAAGAGGGCAGGGCACCTGCTGCTTTAACTGTTGTGATGAAGAGGGAATTTCACCAGGTGCTGCATATATACAAAGGACACCTGCTGAAATTCCCTTTACTGTACAACTGTTAAAGATACAGGAGCCCTGTCCTCCTTTTCATATGGTCACCCTACCCAGGGGAAGTAGCCTATGCTACCAGAGAGCCAATGTGGTATAGTGGTTAGAGTTTTGGACTGGTAGTTGGGAGATGCGGGTTCTAGCCCCCATTTGGCCGTGGAAGCTCACTGGGTGTCTTTGGGCCAGTCACAGATTCTCAGGCCAACCTACCTCACAGGTTTGTTGTTGTGAGAATAAAAATGAAGAGAAGGAGGATTATGTACCCCACCTTGGGTTCCTTGGAGGAAAAAAAGGCAGGATATAAATGTAATAAATAGATCAAGCCAACTATACAAAATTAAAACACATACAGTTAAAACATATAGACAGAAGTATACAAAAGTTTAAAAATATGATTAAACCAGCTGTAATATTAAAACTTTTTTTTAAAATTGATAGGCGACAGTACAAAATCCAGCACATTAACAGAGGTTAAATTACAATATGCTGGTATTATTTGTATTTTGGGCTCTGTCCCTTTTACAACTCCCCTACCTCTTGTCTCAGCAAAGGATTGCAAGCAACTGAGGCCTTGAGGAAGCTGCCTGATTCACATGAGAAAGGAAGATCAGTAGATGTCCTTTCCTTCCAAGGGCCTTTCCGCTGTCACCAAGTGGAATTCTTTGTTTTTCCTGGCTATCTCCGCCAGGAGGGGGTTCTCCTAGAACCATCTCTGTCACTTGAGGCTCAGGTGGCCTCAGTGGCACGGAGTGCCTTCTACCAACTTCGGTTGGTGGCCCAGCTACATCCCTATCTGGACAGGGATAACCTGGCTTCAGTTGTCCATGCCCTGGTAACCTCCAAGTTAGATTACTGCAATGCACTCTACGTGGTTCGGAAGGTGGTTCAGAAGCTGCAGCTTGTACAAAATGCAGCGGCCAGATTGGTAACAGGGACCAGAAGGTTTGAGCATATAAGACCTCCTCTGGCCTGCTTGCATTGGCTGCCTGTATGTTTCCGAGCCCGATTCAAGGTGCTGGTTTTAACCTATAAAGCCTTACATGGCTTGGGACCACAATACCTTTCCCGACATGAACCTACCCGAACACTACGGTCAACATCTAAGGCCCTCCTCCGAATGCCTACTCCGAGGGAAGCTCAGAGGTCGGCAACAAGGGAGAGGGCCTTCTCTGTGGTGGCCCCCCAATTGTGGAACGATCTCCCTGACGAGGATTTTGAAGATGTATGGGGAATATTTGTAGATTTTGTATTAAAAAAAGGGAAAGGAGGTACACCTTTGCAGGATGCATTACAGTTTTGGAGAAATGTATAATTAAATACTAGATGGACCCACTGGTCTGGGGGTGCACTTATTAGTCATTGTAAGTTTTTTTTTTATTGTTGTATGTATTAAAACCAATAAAAAAATATATTTTTAAAAAAACATTGTTATCTTTTCGGTGCCAGGTCAAGACTTTCCTCTTCTCTCAGGCATTTGGCAATATCTGAGGAGCCTGAGTTTGTTTTTGTAGCTTTTTGGGGCTGTTGTAGCGGTTTTAAATGTATGTGTGTATTGTGTGTATGTTGTATGTTTTTGCTGTTTTAATTTTTGTATGTTGTTTTTAATTGTTTTAATCCTATGTAAACTGCCCAGAGAGCTTTGGCTATGGGGCGGTATACAAATGTAATAAAATAAATAAATAAATACATTTAAACAGACTTAAAATCCTCTGTGTCCCTTGTAAATGCGTTTAGACATTTAGTGTGAGATTTGGCTTTTAGATAGGGGTGGATAAACCATAGAGAAAAGAGACCAAAAAGTTTAAACAACATAGGCTGACCATATGAAAAGGAGGACAGGGCTCATGTAACTTTAACAGTTGTAGAGAAAAGGAAATTTCAGCCAGTGTCATTTGTATGCAATTAGTTCCTGGTGAAATTCCTTCTTCATTACAACAGTTAAAGCTGCAGGGGCCCTGCCCTCTTTTGTATTTAGTCACTCTAGTATAGTGCTTGCAACTTTAATTGCTTTGATGAAGAGGTACTAAATGCAAACAAATGACACTGGCTGAAATTCCCTTTTCTCTGCAACTGTTAAAGTTACATGAGCCCTGTCCTCCTTTTCATATGGTCAGCCTAAACAACATTTTAAAAGTTTATTGGAAAAGTATTATTATTATGGAAAAGGTTTTAACATCTGAATGGTTACAATATCCATACCCATGCACCAAACCCATAAGAGCAAAACTATAAGAAAATAACCAGGGTAAATGCATCCAGCTAATTCCTAACTAGACTATGTCCCTATTTTCCAAGTTTTTCCCAGCAATATATTACTGTCAGAGTTCTTAGCTTTTCCAAGCATTCATCTTTGCCAAAAAGCAGATTTGTATATTTATTTATTTATTTCCAACCTTCTTCTCTATTCCAGCATTCCTCTACATTCTCCTAAAAACTGTCTTTTTGCCTATACTTTTGTATGTTAAAGTACGCTTGTTCCCTTGCAACTTTTGACCAACCAGGAAGGTTCACCTTTGCCCTAAATGCTTTCTGCTGAATTCTTTAGAACATTTCTGCAGAAAACGAAGCTATTCTTGCAGCCTCAAAGTTCTTGGCACCATAACGTAAACAAACCCTCTTTTGCAGTTTTCATATCTCTCTAACCATCTGCTGAACCAACTTAATGGCATCTGTTGTTTCCTTGGCTGCTTCAACTTTTGATCTTTTCCCATGTCCCAGTTATGGCTGTCAGCTGTGTGTCTCAGACTAGACAGAGTGTGTGTGTCCAACGGAGCAGTGCCCAAAATACTAGTGAATTTTAACGTAAAGCTCTTACCACCAGTAACTTAGTCTTAGGAGAGGCATTTTAGAATGGGAAAAAACACATGCAAAACCTGGGAAATCACCAAAGGGGGAGAGCCAGTGTTGTGTAGCAGTTAGAGTGTTGGACCGAGACTCAGGAGATCTGGGTTCTAGTCCCCACTCAGCCACGAAGCTTTGAGCCAGTCAATAACTCTCAGCCAAACCTACCTCACAGGGTTGTTGTGGGGATAAAGTGGAGAGGAATATGAAAAGCACCTGGGGTTCCTCCTTGCAAACGGAAAAAAGGTGGGATGTAAATGAAATAGTAAAAATCAATAACTTTAAAAAGGATTGGCGGTCAGGGGAAAAAACAGGAAGAACCGAGAATCATAGAACGTCATCAGACGAGCGTTTTATAGCATGCTCATTACTGGGCACTCACGGATTTTTGCAGGTCTGTCTCACACTACGCCGTCCGCTTTCTGGGCGCCTCCTGCTGGTTTCCCACTCTTTCTGCCATTTTTTTTTGGTAGTAAAATAGTCCAAACAAAATGCGACTCTTCTGAGTTATAACGAAACTGGTTGCCATTTCCTATCGTGTGCAGAGAGGTTTTGCTATAAAATGCCCATGAGGGTACTGTCCCACTGCCCTTTCTCTCCTGTGGGATTCTTCTCGCCATTTAGTGGAAGAGCTGGAGGAAGCAAGAGCAACGGTAAGGAAATGCACAATTTCCCCCCATCTGATGATCCCCACAGTGAACCGGGGGGGGGGGATTTGGGGGACCCAGGAGAGCCACTTTGGGACCCAAGGCACGCTGGATTTAAGCCACAAGCCTACGGGTCCACCCCCTGCATTAGGCAATGATCAGGGCTAGTGGAGTTGCTTCCCATTTTTCTCTGAAGGTTTTAAGGTTCCATTTTTCCTCCATTTTATTCTCAAGCCTCAACTGTCACCCAGTATTCTGAGCTCCCTGAATAGGCTCAGTCCTCCTTGGGCTGTTTTCAATTCCCCACCCAGGCCTTTTTCTCCCTGAAGTGGTACTTCAGCAAACCATGGGTTTTTCCTAGGTCTGCTGATACCACCCTCTGGAGTGTTAGTGGTGCCATTTTGGTACATAAGGATTGATGCTTGGATAAGTGTTAATTCAGCCATGGTAAGCCACGGTGTGTGTGTGTGGGGGGGCGTGATTTCAATTTGTCAAACGGGCCTTTGTTTAACCCTTTGCATTACCCCGAAGGCTGTGTTTCGATGGCAATTCCCCTCTGACCCGGAGTTTTATATTCAAAATGTCGCCCGGCACACACTGCAGCTCATTGGGGGTTAAATAACCCACATTGGGCTGTCATGTCATGCAGTCTGCAGCGGGATCAAAATGGCCTACTGAATGGGCCATGTGCAAGTTGTTTACTTCCTCTTTCAAAAGAGGAAGTAATGACGGACAAATGTGCGGGCGGTGAAGCAACGGTAAGCCAACGCAATTTCCCCCCATGTGATGCCGCTCTATATGTAAGGTACCAGAAGTAGCAGGAGCAGAGGATTTGAGATTGCGCATTCACTGTTATCACCTGGACAGCAGCCTGAGCGTGACTGGTCACCTGGAAACCGTCTTTCCAGCAATGCTGAGATGTACTGCATTTCCGTTTTGAGAGGCTGTAGCTCAGCGTCAGAGCACCTGCTTTGAACGCAGAAGGTCCCAGGTTCAATCCCCAGCATCTCCAGGTAGAGCTGGAAAAAATGCAGCCTGAAACCTTAGGGAACCTCTGCCAGTCAGTGTCGACAATACCAGGCTAGATGGACCAAGGGTCCGAGCCAGTATGAGGCAGCTTCCTATGTTCCTATTGAGGTTATAAAACAAAGCCCTATGAGGAGAGATTGAAAGAACTAGGCACGTTTAGCCTGGAGAAGAGAAGACTGAGGGGAGACATGATAGCACTCTTCAAATACTTGAAAGGTTGTCACACAGAGGAGGGCCAGGATCTCTTCTCCATCATCCCAGAGTGCAGGACACAGAATAATGGGCTCAAGTTATAGGAAGCTAGATTCAGGCTGGACATCAGGGGAAAACGTCCTGACTGTTGGAGCAGTATGACAATGGAACCAATGACCTAGGGAGATCGTGGGCTCTCCCACACTAGAGGCCTTCAAGAGGCAGCTGGACAGCCATCTATCAGGTGTGCTTTAAGGTGGATCCTGCCTTGAGCAGGGAGTTGGACTCAATGGCCTTATAGGCCCTTTCCAATTCTACTATGATTCTGTGTAGTCTGACCATCTGAAAAGGAGGACAGGGCTCATGTAACTTTAACAGTTGTAGAGAAAAGGGAATTTCAGCCAGTGTCATTTGTATGCAATTAGTTCCTGGTGAAATTCCCTTTTCATCACAACAGTTAATGTTGCAGGGGCCCTGCCTTCTTTTGTATATGGTCACTCTAATATAGTGCATGCACCTTTAACTGTTGTGATGAAGAGGGAATTTCACCAGGAACTAATTGCATACAAATGAAACTGGCTGAAATTCCCTTTTCTCTACAACTGTTAAAGTTACATGAGCCCTGTCCTCCTTTTCAGATGGTCAGCCTAATTCTGTGACATGATAACACTCTTCAAATACTAGGCAAAGGCCCTAGCCATGCAAATTCTCTTCCTCTATCATGTCTTCTCCTTTAGCCTGGAGAAGAGAAGATTGAGGGGAGACATGATAGCACTCTTCAAGTACTTGAAAGGTTGTCACACAGAGGAGGGCCAGGATCTCTTCTGGATCAACCCAGAATGCAGGATGCAGAATAATGGGCTCAAGTTACAGGAAGCCAGATTCAGGCTGGATATGAGGAAAAACTTCCTGACTGTTAGAGCAGTACAGATAGGCTGACCATATGAAAAGGAGGACAGGGCTCATGTAACTTTAACAGTTGTAGAGAAAAGGGAATTTCAGCCAGTGTCATTTGTATGCAATTAGTTCCTTGTGATATTCCCTCTTCATCACAACAGTTAAAGGTGCATGCACTATACTAGAGAGACCATATACAAAAGAAGGCAGGGCCCCTGCAACTTTAACTGTTGTGATGAAGAGGGAATATCACCAGGAACTAATTGCATACAAATGACACTGGCTGAAATTCCCTTTTCTTTACAACTGTTAAAGTTACATGAGCCCTGCCCTCCTTTTCATATGGTCAGCCTAAGTACAGCAATGGAACCAATGACCGAGGGAGGTCGTGGGCTCTCCCACGCTAGAAGCATTCAAGAGGCAGCTGGACAACTCTCTGCCAGGTGTGCTTGAAGGTGGATTCCTGCATTGAGCAGGGAGTTGGACTCAATGGCCTTATAGGCCCCTTCCAACTCTACTATTCTATGACTTTATGACATATATACATTTAAATTAGCACAGGGAAATTTTATGCAAACCAGTGTCTTCTTTTTCAGTGATACGTTTCCTCTGTTTTGATGATTTGTAAGTAGCAACCCTATACCAATCTGTTTCTTGATTGCTGTATTGAATTGTTTTTAAGTGCTGGAAGATGCCCAGTTGTTTCAATAGTCGTTTTGTATAGTGTACGTATATGTGTGCTCTGCTGATTTTACTAATTTTATTATATTTGTTTTGACTTATTTTCTGCCCCTTGGGCATATTAAAGGGATAGAAGTATTTTAAAGAGGGAAAGGATGAAAATAAAAAACCCAAACAAATTACATCAGCCACAATCAAAACAGCTTACACCAACTTCACTGGTGAGTTGCTTCTGGATACAGTCTTAACACATTTTGACATTTTCAGATCTCTGTCAATGACGTTTTGTCACCGAAGAGTGCCCTCGCCCACGCTGTGCCAAAAGATCACTGTTTCAGCACAAGCTGTGATGTGGAAAAAGTGGGTGGATCCGTTGATCTTCAGTTCAAAAGACGTAGTTGAGAAAGCAGGTTTAAAAGACAAAGATACATGGGAGAATCAGGGGGCCCTGGTATTATGTTAAATCTGTGTTGTGGGTAGGCACAGGCGAAGGTCCTCCAGATGTTTTGGTCTTCAACTCTTCTTGTCTCATTTCTCTAACATCTGGAGGACTACGTGTTTTAAGGGTGGTCATGTGTCCTGTTTCACCATCTTTCTATTTAAATAGGGTGACCATATGAAAAGGAGGACAGGGCTCCTGTATCTTTAACAGTTGTGTAGAAAAGGGAATTTCAGCAGGTGTCCTTTGTATGCATGCAGCGCCTGGTGAAATTCCCTCTTCATCACCACAGTTAAAGCTGCAGGAGCTATACTAGGGTGACCAGATGCAAAAGAGGGCAGGGCTCCTGCAGCTTTAACTGTGGTGATGAAGAGGGAATCTCACCAGGTGCTGCATGCATACAAATGACACCTGCTGAAATTCCCTTTTCTATACAACTGTTAAAGATACAAGAGCCCTGTCCTCCTTTCCATATGGTCACCCTAATTTAAAGGGTTGTCCAGTCGAAGTCCAGTTTGAAGATAAAGAACCACAGAAAGGCAAGCTGGGGGCAGGTCCGTGAAGTTCTCCTTCAGCAGGGCACCTGGAGACAGGGGGATATCTTCGCGGCACCGAGTTGGTACTGCATTCCCCCAAAACTGGAGTGACCATCTGAAAAGAAGGACCGGGGCTCCTGTATCTTTAACAGTTGCCTAGAAAAGGGAATTTCAGCAGGTGTCATTTGTATGTTAAAGCTGCAGGAGCCCTGCCCTCTTTTGTATCCGGTCAAGAGGGCCGGACTCCTGCAGCTTTAGTTGTTGTGAGGAAGAGGGAATTTCACCAGGTTCTGCATGCATACAAATGACACCTGCTGAAATTGTTTTATTTATTTATTTATTTATTTCCCGCCTTTTTCCCAGGGCTGGGACTCAAAGCGGTTCACAAAGTTAAAACATGTACAATTAGAACATATAAATAGAAGCTTACAAAAATTAAAATAGAATTAAACCTACAGTAAAATTAAAACATTTTAAAAATGTAAAAGCAGTAACAAATTTTAAAAACAAAACCATACATTAACATAGGTCCAGCATATTTCAAAAAGCCTGCTGGAATAAAGAAGTTTTTGACTGCCTCTAGAAGTGCAGCACAGAGGGAGCCAGTCTGGCTTCCTTAGGAAGGGAGTTCCAGAGTCTTGGAGCAGCCACCGAGAAGGCCCTCTCTCGTGTACCCACCAGGTATGCCTGGGGTGTTGGTGGAACTGAGAGAAAGGCTTCCCCTGAAGATATCAAAGCACGGGCAGGCTCATAGGGGAGAATACGGACTTTTCTAGACAACTGTTAAAGATACTTTCTCATACCCATACTCACAGATTCAGCATACGGCTACCACTGAACAGGTGCAGAAAAATCTAGTACAACAAACTAGCAACCTAGTATTCAGAAAGAGTATAAAATACAATTACCCTGCAAGCATTAGCTATGGAACAAAATTACCACTTCTTGTTTCAACTTCTGTTTATCAATGAGAAATTATCACAATGCTAGACAAGGATCCTTTCCTTCTTTTATTGAATATTTGGATTCAAGACATATTTGGAAATTCTGTTCTCAGTGTGTAGAGAACAGAAATTCCAATCAGAGAGTGTTCTGCCCAAAGAAAACTGCCCAAAGTCCCATTGATTTCAATAAAGCTTATTCCCAGATAAATGAATATAGGATTGGAGCCTTAAATGAAGGTGCTTACAGGGCCATTAGTATTTTATTACTGTTCATGATAAATCTTCACTGTGATAGAATTTAAGCAAGTTGAACAGTGCAATGTTAAACATGTCTACTCAGAAGTAAGTCCCACTGACTGCAGTAGGGCCTGCAATCCTAAAGTAACGTAATTACAAACACAAAACAGGATCATTGACAGAATTAGGAGGGGGAAGTTTCTGCAGTTGTGGAGCAAGTTGTCTGTCACGCACAAGATGAACATAGTTTGCATAATTTGTGAATCTTCAAGATGCCACAAGACACTTTGTGGCTTTCAAACACTAAAGAACAAGAGGTGCCTTTGCTTCTTCACATCTGTTCATCTTTCTCTAGCAAGTGCAAGCCCCTGCTGTCAAGGAGGACTATGCACCAACCAAAGCCTGGCCTCGTGGATCATGCAACCCGCAGGTGCACTTCAGAAAGATGTTTTCAGAGCCTAGGAAATCCAGACATACTCAAACAAGCCACCCTATTCACTCACATATTACCTTGCCCCTTAGTCCAGACATTGCTGCTCACATCCCTTTTTGGAAGCAAAACCACTTCTGTTCCCCTATCCCAGATAAGGGACCTGGGCCAGCCTGGAAAAAGCAACAGGTAAGGAAGACCTCTGGCACTCCATTAAACATGACAGCAGCCAGTATACCTGCTCACCCCTTGCCAGAAGCCTCACAGTCTACAATGGCAAAATGCAGTGTTTGGCTGCTGGGCGCCTCTCCCTGCCCAGTCAGACACCAGCTTACAATGGTGTTGTTAAGCAATTTTGGATGCTGGATGTAATGGTCTTACAGCCCCCTTTATATTTTAAAATGAATCATTTCAATTCCACATTGCACAACTGCTACATTTCTGGTGCTAGAGCAGTAATAATAACTTCTGGTTTATCAGTGAGAAACTAATCTAAAAATGTGTTATTACACCTCAGGTTCATTAGCCACATAAACAAGCCAGAACAGAACAGAACTGAAGCCCATTATCACAATGCTAGACAAGGATCTTTCCCTCCTTTTATCCAAATACCTCCTGAATTTACACTGCCTCAGTGTGCAGAGAACAGAAATCCCATTCAGGGATCCAAAGAAAACTGTCCAAAGAAATCTCAGAAATAAGTCCCATTGATTTCAATAAAGCTTGATTTCAATAAAGCTTACTCCCAGCCTCTTCACATCTGTTGGAAAACACTGGCAATGTAAAATCCAAGCCAACTTTAGTATTATTCTTAATGGAAAGGCAGGTGTGAATAAAATAAATCCTTTACTAACTACGTCTCATTTCTGTCTAGGAGAGAAGGGAACAGGGCCGGGTAAGGGCTTACGAGAGCTGCCGCCACATACCTTCTTCTGATGCTGGTCTGCCGCTGGTCATTCTCCTCCTCCTCCTCTACCACCGCTTTTCCGCTGAACGCCGGTGCTGTTCCTGCTGATTCCTCTTCTGTTGCTGTTGGTGCCGCTTCCTTCTTTTCTCTCCTCCTCTGCCTCCTTCTCTTCCTCCGTCCGCCTGCTTCTGCTTCTCCTCCTCCTCCTCCTCCTCCTCCTCCGTCTCGCTTCTTCTTCCTCTTCTCCTCCTCCTCCTCCTCCGTCTGTCTTCTTCTCCTCCTCCTCCTCCATCATCTGTCTTCTTCTTCTTCTTCTTCTCCTCCTCCTCCTCCTCCGTCTGTCTTCTTCTTCTCCTCCTCCGTCTGTCTTCTCCTCCTCCTCCTCCTCCTCCTCCTCCTCCTCCTCCTCCTCCTCCTCCTCCGTCTGTCTTCTTCTTCTCCTCCTCCTCCTCCTCCTCCTCCTCCTCCTCCTCCTCCTCCTCCGGTCTTCTTCTTCTTCTTCTTCTTCTTCTTCTTCTTCTTCTTCTTCTTCTTCTTCTCCTCCTCCTCCTCCTCCTCCTCCTCCTCCTCCTCCTCCTCCTCCGTCTATCTTCTCCTCCTCCTCCTCCTCCTCTGTCTGTCTTCCTCTTCTCCTCCTCCTCCATCTGTCTTCTTCTTCTTCTTCTCCTCCTCCTCCTCCTCCTCCACCTCTTCCTCCTCCTCCATCTGTCTTCTTCTTCTTCTCCTTCTCTGTCTGTCTTCTCCTCCTCCACCTCCGTCTGTCTTCTTCTTCTCCTCCTTCTCCGCCATCGCCACTCTCATCGCAGTGGCCTGGGCCCTGCTGCTGCTTCTGCTCTAAAAAGCCCCTGATTGGCCCAGGGAAGGGGCTAGAATGACGCATACCTGGAAGTGCGGGTGTGCGTCATTCCGGCCTCTTCCCCGGCCAATCTGGGCCTTGTTCTTGGCGAGCGCAACCGCTCTAGCCAAGAACAAGGCCCGGATGGTGGAGGGGAGGAGGCCAGAACGACGCGTACCTGGAAGTGCGGGCTCGCGTCATTCCGGCCTCTTCCCCGGCCGATCTGGGCCTTGTTCTTGGCCAGTGCAACCGCACTAGCCAAGAACAAGGCCCGGATGGCACAGGAGAGGCCCAATTTTCCCGGACTATGGGGGATATTTTGAAATTTCCTCCCCGGACTCAAATTTGGCCCCCTTTTTCCAGACTTGTCCAGGGGGATCTGGACATCTGGTCACCCTAGCTTTTGCTCCTGTGGGCTTGTTCCCCATTATCCCCATGCAAGAGTGAGAGTGGGGTTTATATGGATCTAGGAGGGAGGGGTCTGCCACTGCCGCTGCTGTCCCTTCTTGCTTTCCCCCCTTTACCTTGCAGGGATTAAAGTCAGGGGAAGGGAGAAATTTCCTCCCAGCAAAAGGGAGACTCTTCTCCCCATGGCGGCAGCGCAGGTGCATTCCAGCAGACATTCAGTTTGCCAGCTTGCCCTCTCCCCCCTGCTCAGGTGTATGGCCACCAATCAAGGATCGCCATCTGCCTAGCCATGCTTCTGACAGACAGCAATGCTCCATTCTTGCTGCGCTCCAGACAAAAAAGTTGGGGTGTATCCCCAACTTTTTTTGCTTCGGAGCTTTGGGAGAAAGCCTGGGGATGCATGCGCTGTGACTTCTGCGTCATGCACCCACCCCAAGGCTTTTGTCACATTTATTATTATTATTATTATTATTATTATTATTATTTGCATTTATATACTGCCCCATAGCCAAAGCTCTCTGGCCGGTTTACAAAAATTTTAAAGATTGAACATTAAGAAACCAATATACAAAATTTAAAACCACAAAGAGCATAAAAGCAGGTTATAAATACAATATCAATTTAAAAACAACTATTCTGGGTCAAATAACAACAACAAAACCCTCAACATACTCTGTTAAATGCCTGGGAGAAGAGGAAAGTCTTGACCTGGCGCCGAAAAGATAACAATGTTGTCGCCAGGCGAGTCTCGTCGGGAAAATCATTCCATAATTGGGGGGCCACCACTGAAAAGACAGCGCCCAGGTCATACGATAGTGAGATGTACTGTCTTTCTATTTAAATTATTTCTAAATTTGCCTCTATACCTATAAATTAGTGCATGCAAATGACTGCCCTCTTTTGTAGTGATTCATAAGTGGGCATACTGGTTCCCCATCACTGCCTAACAACAACCCTACAAGGGCAGCATTTTTATCTCCATATTGCCAAAAGTGTCATGGGTACCTAGTTCACTCATGGCAGAGGTGACTTTCTGATTCATACCTCAGTATAATAAGATTTGTTTGATTTTAAAAGGCCACAGTGATAGAGGAATGAATGGGTTGGAGGTGTAAAATCATGTCTACTCTTCAGTCACCTAGGTCCCGTCTAGAAGAGGTCGGTTTTACGCCTGATTCTCCGAATATGTGCATTAGCCTACATTTGAGTTTACGTCTAATACCTATAGACAAGAGCCGTGGAAGCGAATGACGTGCTCTATGCAGTTCGCTTTAAAGTTGTTTATATGCGGAGAATCGCATTATAAATGATGCATAGATCGAGGCTCGAACGAGGAAATGTTGACAAAAACACCACCCTGTTTCCTGGTGGAACTGCCCCCTCATTTTCCCGCCGTTTGTTAACCCTGCCCACCTGAATCTCCCACCTTTGGTTACCTGGGTTACCTGCCGTTGGTCACCTGGTTTACCTCTTCCTTTGTGCCCGATCGCCATTTGTAGTAGTTCCCCCCCCCCCCACAACTGCTCAGGAGTAAATGGAAATGCAAATCTATGGCTTCAGACAGGCTCTTATGTGATGGGAAGGGAGAAACCTCCCGAGGGACACTCCACCCCTCCCACCCCTGCTTTAAACACTCTCCTTTAAACAGTATTTGTAGAATAAAGATATTCCAGTCGTATCTCAGTAATGTCTTTTTGGTGATCTACAACATACACACGCACACACGCGCACACACACGCACGCACACGCAGCTCAATGTCAGGAACCCAGCAAGGGAGAGGACAATTTGTCTTAGCGGATCACTAATCATCCACACATCCTTACTCCAACCCCCTTGCTTCCTGTGAAACCACCTCTATCTGGCCCTGCGTCTCGATGAAAGAAATACTCTGGTAGGGAATTTAAAAGAAACGTTATTTTCAGTACAGGTTAGGTCAGCCATTCCTGGAGATTCCAAACTGAGGGACGAAGAAGAAGGAAGTAGGAGGGAGGAGACTTGGAGGTGTTCCCGGCGAAGGGGCAGTTCTTCATGCATGACATCGTCACCAAAGTACGCCCACTATAATCATTGCTGCGAATGCTCAGAAGTTGTTTACACTAAGATAAGGCGCTGTAACATCGATGGAAATTAAAAGTTGCTGTTTAATGCGAAATTGAAAATGCGCATTAACGAGGATAAAAATCGCCTGCACACCTGATTTGAGCTTCGTTCATAAAGAGATAAAACCGGTAATGCACTGTAAAGGAGGCATAAATCGATCGTCTAGAGGAAGCCCTAGATGTTATTGTACCTGTGGCTGTTCCAAGTTCAAAGATTCCATAGAGAGCACAGAGGAGGGGGGGGGGGAAACACTCCAAAATGTGCTAATTAGGAACTGGAACTCTTTGTGCATTCATCATTTGAAGGGAGCTCCATGCATACTGGAGGCAGCAAGGCCTACAATACATGGCTTGCCTGGCCATGAGGTCCACACCTTGAGCATAGACAACTGCAAAAGGGAAATTTATCATAAGACTTCTACAGGCATAGGTTCCCACTCGTTCAAGAACACCATTATGCAGCGTTCTCAATCCCATGGAACTCTGTATGCCTTCTGGAGACATCCATGCTCAACATTTGGATCTTGGGAATGAGGCAGGCAAGCCACGTGATGCCAGTATCAAGGCCAGCAGTGTGATCTTAGTGCGCCTTATATTTGTGAAGCCTCCTAAACATGTTTGGGGGCCATAATATCAGCCTCAAAAAGGTGATGCTAGCTAGGGATGAGCTGAAATGGGCGTCCCAGGTCACCACCCTAGGAGCATTTGGGTGATTTTTCAGCAGAGTGGGTGAAGGCGGCGGCATCAGCAGAATTTCTCCCAGTGGTCACTTCCTTCTCTCCTTCACTTCAGCCCTGTAGCAGTGGCCCCAAAAGATGACACATTTTAAGTCTTACCTACACCCTGAAGTCTTGCCTACAACTAAAAAGTGCTTAATTTCCCTTATTTATTCAAAGGGAATTGGACAGGGATACCTGCAGCTGAGGATTAGATGAGGCTAGAAGTAGGGATTTACAGACAGCAGCCAGACTTGGTAGCCAACGATCACCAGTGGTGTAGTGGATTCAGGGCCCACAGGGTTGAAGCCCTGGGATTGTTCCATTAGCAGGGATGATGATGTCACCTACCCCCCCCCCCCCGACTTCCCTATCCTTTGAGCTTAGCTGCAGTCTTCTCAGTAGCTGGGGGGAAATGAATTTTCCCAGGAACAATGTATTGCTTCCTGTTGTAATGCAAAATCTTTTTGGGTGGCTTGGTATAGAATGGGCCATTGAGACCCAAGACCTGCTCCTGGTGGCAATGAAAATGACTAGAGCTAGTTGAGAGGGTTGCCTGACTTCTGGGATTCTCCTTGGGGGCCTTGCTGTGGGGACTGCTACGATGAATGCCTACACTTCAAAAATTTACCACTACATCACTGATAATCACATACCAATATTGCAGTTCTCTCAATGCTGGTCCTTAAATGGCACCACCCATGCACACGATATAAATATAATAAAATATTAAATGAGGCTTGATCTCAGAAATTGGAGAGAAATTAGTTCAGTTTGCAATTTAAGGTGAGCTAATCTACTTTCTCACTTCTAAGCCAGTATATGAACCGAAAGAGGGAGGTACTTACAGGTGAGGGAGAACACTGACGTTTGCAGAAATAACAACTTTTAACAACAAAAACTGTAATGGGGTGCCCCCCTCTCTCCACAACAGCCCATGGAGGACTGAATGTGCTTAGGGGGCACAGAATGCTGGTAGGGCACAATTCCTATGTATGTTTAGTGGGAGGGGAAGTCTTACAACTAGGGATGTGTAGCGTACCGATCTCCGATAATGATCCGATGTTGGCATTATCAGAGATCTGATTAATGATAACGGTACGATACAGATCCCTCCAATAATTATGGGATATCTGACATGATTCGATACGATAAGCCTCCGATATTAGATCCGATTTTTTTTTATAGGGATTTCCAATAACGATACGATATTTTCAGCATCCCTACTTACAACTAGCTGGGGAATGCAGGGAGTTGTAGGACTCTTTTCTGTCTAAACATGCACAGGATTTGGGGGAGGAATGAAACACTAGGTGGGAGGAAGAATGAATGGCATATCCATACGAAGAACACTCCTCTAGGGGCTTTTCAGTGGTGGCACCAAAACTTGGAATCCCCTCCTTGGTGAGATCTGGCAGGCTTTCTCCTTTCCCCTATTTAGGCAGGTCTTGAAAGCCTTTTTTTCCCCAGACAGTCATTCAATCCTTAAAGAGCTGCTGGGAGAAGTGAGAAACACTCCAGGTAGGAAATGGTGACTGAAGAGAGTTGATCTACTGTACGCAGTCTAGGTATACATCCTAGATGCTGCTTCCTGTTTTTCTAAAATGTATTTCTTATGAATAGCACTGCCTGCCTATTTCCCTATTATTTTTCCATTATAAAGAGCAGCGGGGCAGTGTTGGCGGCGTGGGCGTAAATGCAATTCGGAATGAAAGGCCAATTTTTTAAAAAAGTGTTACAATTTTAAGTCTTCTCTTCCTCAGTAATCAAACCACCCCATAATACTATCTTCAATACAGAAGTAGTGATTGCTTTTCTTGGAATTCGGGGGTTTGGGATTGGAAACAAGCCCAAACATCTTTCAAGCCTCATCCTGCTCTGAAACTGCAGCTACAGAGCTCAAGTGATTTTCCAGTAATAAATCAGGTTCAGCGCAGAACTACAGGTGGGGAAGTAAAAGCCCTACATAGGTAGGAGCTGTTCTGGTCACATGCACCATCCAGAAACTATTGATAAAGAATGAATACAAACAAATGCTCTCTTCTAATAAAGGAGAATTCCTGCACTGAGCAGGGGGTTGGACTTGATGGCCTTGTAGGCCCCTTCCAACTCTACTATTCTATGATTCTATGAGACGTTGGCTTAGCTAGAAGAACTTTGCCATTCAAAGAAAGTTTGTACGTCCTCTCTTGGTAAGCTGATTTGACTTCTGCAGGGAAGAGATTTGGGGTGTGGATGGGGTGGGGGGTAGGCCCCTGACTCCTAGAGGTCACTGGCCAAGTCACTCAATTGGCCTGCTGAGTTCAGATCCCACCTTAACCAAAATAAATTCCCTCCTCCAGCTACTGAGCTACAGAAAGCGGTAGGCTCCTCCCTGTATTTCAGGGGTGGGAAACACACAGCCTAGGACCCCGTGCCCTTTTTTGCAGCCCCTGTTGTGTTCCCCTGCCGTCAAAGTTGCATCACCAGCAAAAATCATGGCGACTTTTGCATGTCTTGTTTGTAAGCAGACAGCATAGACAAGCTGGGGAAAGCATGATTCTGCTTGGAAATGAGATGCATGCTCCCCCCAGAGCCTTCTTTTCCTGGAATAGTGGCCACTACCATGGTGGCTTATTTTCCTACCCTCCGTGTGCCGCTCTTGAACAACCTAATTTCCATAATTACCCTTGCCTGGCACAGGTTGTCGTGATGTCAGAACCCAGCAAAGGTGGGTGGCAGGGGATAGTTTACAAACCACCCTGAAACCCATGGCGTGTTCTAGGGTAGCTCAATACCAGCATGCGTGGGGCAGGAAAATGAGCCACTGTCACTTATTTTCCCTCCACAATCGTAGTCGATGATAACAGAAGCCAATCAGAGACTGAGCAGTATTAACAGGATATTTATCAGTCTTCCTGTACCTCCCTCAATCAAGTTCATACATCAGGGCGACATATGAACTAGGAGTCACTTGATAAAGAGCAAGAAATAAAGCAGTTCTGTGTGATAGCCAGCCTAATAAGTCTTTTACCTAGTCCTTCTCTTTTCTCATCTCTTTCACTCTCGTAGAATCATAGTAGTTGGAGGCAGCCTATACGGCCATCAAATCCAACCCCCTGCTCAATGCAGGAATCCACCTCAAAGCATCCCTGACAGATGGTTATCCAGCTGCCTCTTGAATGCCTCTAGTGTAGGAGAGCCCATTACCTCCCTAGCTAATTGGTTCCATTGTCATACTGCTCTAACAGTTAGGACGTTTTTCCTGAAGTCCAGCCGGAATCTGGCTTCCTGTAACTTGAGCTCATTATTCCACGTCTTGCACTCAGGGTTGATCGAGGAGAGATCGTGGCCCTCCTCTGTGTGACAACCTTTCAAGGACTTGAAGAGTGCTATCATGTCTCCCCTCAGTCTTCTCTTCTTCTGGCTAAACATGCCCAGTTCTTTTAATCTCTCCTCATAGGGCTTTGTTTCCAGACTCCTGATCATCCTTGATTCTTGGATACTCCTTCTAACATAGGAATGGGTGGCAAGCTCAGCTCACTCAATTCCTTAGTGGCCTCCAGGCCATCAACACTGGCCATGACTGAATGATACTCTCAAGTTATCATCTCTTAACACTTATCAAGCAGGAGGATACTTTGGATGTCTAGCATTCAACACACCTGGACTTTACAAGACCAACAATGACTGTGTTGACCCTTACTAGTACAGAGTGGTCAACTTGTATTTGTGCAGGTGGCACAATCCAAACAAGTGACTATAGCTGAAAACCCCACACAGCAGAACTTACTTCTTTCATGTTCCACCCTGCTTCCAATTAGCTCAGTGGCATATTTGGGAATAATAATAATAATATTTATTTATTACCCGCCTCTTCCTCCGGATCGAGGCGGGGAACAGCATCAATACCAACAATATAAAATACATAAACTGATCAAAAGCATATACAATTAATACATTATTAAAATAAAAATCAATTAATTATCCCAATCACCACCTCCCTCACATCATATTTTATTGACAAAATATTATTATAAAGTTTTTTTTACAATTCAAGTACACCCCATGGTGTTTTTGAACAACCAATTGCTCCAAAATACCATTGCCGTAACTTTAAGTGGAATTGGCCATATGCAGCATAATAACTTCCAGTATTGTATCATCTTAAATTGTTTACTCATTCCTTTCTGGGACCAATTTAAGGTGCTGATTTTTTCCTTTAAAATCCTAAAACCTAAATCACCTAACATTTGCTTACTTTAAGGACCATCTCCTCTTGTATATACCCTCCCAAACACACAGATCAACATCAGGGGCTGTGTTCAGTGTCTCCATGCCATCTGAAATTCAATGGGCGGATATAACAGACGGGGCCTTTTTGGTCATGGCATCATTATTATGAAAGCTCACCCAGTCCCTATTAGAGGTCACTTTTCATCATGCGCTAGAGACCTTGCTTTTGCAAAGGCACTTAGCGGTAGTAGATTGCTGGTTTTTTAAGTGCTATGTTCTTTTTCCAATTTGTTTCCTTTGTAATGTTTAGATTTTTTTTCAATATCCTAGGCACCTAGCTGGGAGGATATGTGTAAATGAATAAATAAATAAATGCATCTTAGGTTGACAACACTCTTGTAGGGTATAAACAAAGACAGCAAGCAATTCATGCTGAAAGTGATCTTCTTTGGTGAATAGGAATTTGAACCCAACCTGGGAGAAAATCTAGAAATTGATATGGTTATTGTACATTTCCATTCACCCAAAGTCAACATGGAATATTACCTAAAACTCACTGGATATGCCTTAAGTATGGAAACACCCTAATCGTTCAATAGATAATGGTAATCTTAATTAAAATTATAAGTTACTATTTAAAGCTACATGTTGCTGAGCTTCCATTTCCCTCAGCCTACGTGCGTGTCTTTTGAAGTCACAACATCGTTGCTGGCAAAAGGAAATTTGCCTGGGCTGAATGCAATGACTACATGCTGAGACCTGTATTTAGGACACAAACTTCCTATTAGAGGCTACAGTCCTCTTAGTCTGACCTGAGGATAGAGATGGATTAATAAGTCAATTACAGTTTCTCTGAGTTTTTCATTTTTCCAATCTTGGTTTATCCTGAATGCTGAACATTTTTTTAAAAGTTCACATGAAAATGTGTGCATTTTTATCCACATTTCTCTCAATACATGCATTTTTATAATACAAGGCATTTTAGATTAGCTCATCTTAAATTGCAAACTGAACTAATTTCTCTCCCATTTCTGAGATCAAGCCTCATTGAATATTTTATTATATTTATATACCACCTTTCTTTCTCTTACAAGGAACCCAAGGCAGCTTAAATGGTCCTCCTCCTCTTCTCCATTTTATCCTCACAGCAACCCTGTGAGGTAGGTTAGGCTGAAAGCCAGTGAAGGGCCAAATGTCTTCCAGCGGGCTTCATGGCTGAGTGGATCCTGAGTCCCATTCTAACGCTCTAACCACATTGTCTTTCAATATATACTGGACTTGCTTCTGAAGGTTCACACATAGGATTAGATTACTTCAAACTCATGGAACACCTGCCCTTATCCTTCTAATTCTTATTATCTCGGTATAGTACTGGATTTGGATCCAAATTCTACCTTGGCCATAGGTTTGAGGGGGTTCCTGAACAAGCCACTATCCTCAACCACAATTCCTCAATGGGTTCTTTCACATCTAATGCTCTTTCACCTATTTATTCTTGCTTCCTTCTTCTGATATGCCACTTACACAGTATCGGCAAATGACCAATATTGCGTAATAGAACAATATTCACCCAGCCTGCGAAATCACGAGGAAGCTACTAGGGCTTTTGTCCGTGATTGTTTTGTTCTTTCGTGCAGCGATAAGAGGCCTTTTTCACAGCCAGAGGGGCCATGAGGAAAACAGAAGGCAGAGCAGAAAAACAGAGGATTTGTTTTTTTAAAAAAAGGGGAAGGAATTACTGAAGAAATGGAGATTTAAAGACATAAGAAATATTAAAAATTTAAGAGTTTGAAGACGTTAGAAGTTTTGAGTAGGAGACGAAAGATAGCTCTGCCCTGGGCAAAAAGCCGGGCCGAACTGGCAAGGAGGAGCCCGGGACCAATAGAATATTCAAAAGTTTTAGTCACATGGTCCCTGCTTTTTCCTGGGTGATAGGGGGAGATAACCCATCGTGAGACGCCTTCCCCACGCCCATGGCTGTAAATTTAACATTACCATTATACCAAAGTGCCAGGACGATGAGAGGGACATAAACAGAGTGCACAGCAAAACTGTTCAGAGATGGACACGAAGATGACCCTTAGTAGAGGAAACAGTTGTAGGGCTCTGCTCAGCTGTCTGAGCACGTGTGCTCCAAAACTATCCAGCCCTTTCTGTGTGACATCCCAAGTTTTATCTTAAGAAACTATCCATTAGGTTCATTAGCCAGGGAAGCTAGGGCAACTGAGAGGCTGCACCCCTTACACCCAGGAATATTAAGCCAGGGGAAGGAGCAATGGTCGATTCCCCCCCCCCCCCTTGCCATAAAGAACTTTCAGCTCCAATTGACCATCACCCCGGAGCTTTAGAAGGACAAGAAAAGAACGCTCTGGCCCCATCTATTGGCCTAAGGAACAAGAGCCTCATTCAAACAAGAACACCAGCAAGGGAAGATCCAGGCGAAGTACAAAGTGTTGATCATCACCTTTAAAGCCCTACGTGGTTTGAGTCCAGGTTTCCTGCGGGATCGCCTTCTCCCATACAATCTGCCCCATACACTCAGGTCCTCTGGAAAGAATTTGCTACAGTCAGCCAAAATTAGGCTGACAACCGTTACCCAGAGGACCTTCACTTCTGCCGCTCCCAGACTGTGGAATGGCCTGCCAGTGGAAATTTGTTTGGCTTTAAGAAAGCCATAAAGACCAATCTCTTCCGGCAGGCCTACCCTGTTGAATTTGAAGAGTTTTATTGGTGTTTTATCGGTATTTTAATAATAATAATAATAATAATAAATAATGTATTACCCACCTCTCCCTCTGGATCGAGGCAGGGAACAGCATTAAACATAAAATACAAAACTGATTAAAAGCACATAAAAGAATGTATTAGTTTTATGTGCTTTTAATCAGTTTTATCTATTTTATATTTGATGTTGTTCCCCACCTCGATCCAGAGGGAGAGGCGGGTAAGAAATAAATATATTATCATTGTTATTATTATCTGAGCCCAAAGTGAATTTAAAACTCATGTTGTTCTGGCCTTGAAAAACTGGTCTCCTTCCTTTCCCCTCCACTCCCTTTCTCTTGCGTGTCCTTCTAGTTTTTAAGATAAAGTGGGATAAAAATGTCGTAATTAAATAAATGAGCTCAGATTGTGGCAAGATGCACTCGCACATACCCAGTCTCTGTCTGGAGCACGGAGTGGGCCCTACGAAGACATAAGCTAGCCAACTCTGTGGCATGACCACAAACTCGTGGCTCCAGCTTGTTGAGATACTGTTTTTTTGTGTTTTACACTGAAACTCTCAATCAGAAAAGGAATTTTGAGCTGCATGGTTGATATTGACAAAAGGTTTTCACGTCAAACATCCCACTGCCACCGTTCTGAGAAGTGAAGAATTAATGGATTTTAGTATCAGCTGAACTATGGTTCTTCCTGATTAGAAGTAGATGGCTGCAGTAGCCAAATCATAGATTGACAACACCGCCTGTCACATTTGTATTCTGTGGGTGTGTGCAGTTTAAAAAGCTGTGGTAGGAGAAATGCAGGTTGCTTACCTGTAACTGTAGTTCTTCGAGTGGTCATCTGTGCAGTCACACATATGGGCTCGTGCTGGCGCCGAGCCCCATTTCGGGAAACTTCCATAGCTAGCCTAGCGACCTTTTGGCGGGAACCCCTCCCCCCACCATCTCACCGCGCATGCTCCGGGTTCCCGCCTACCTCAGTTCCCTGAGACCGCACTGGCCTCGCAACCAAGGTCATAGACCCTACATGAGCATGCCGGCATCACAGAACCTTCTGCATACTAACAGCTGTGCAGAGAGGGGATGGTGGGTGGGTTGTGTGACTGCACAGATGACCACTCGAAGAACTACAGTTACAGGTAAGCAACCTGCATTTCTTCTTCGTGGTCTCTGTGCATCACACATATGGGCGATTGATTAGCAGTACTTACCGGAGGAGGGTGTGCACGCTGTAAGTCAATGGCAGATGGATGAGAGGACAGCTCTCCCGAAAGAAGCGTCCTTAACCGCTCTCGTGTCCAGTCTATAGTGCTTCACAAATGTCGAAGCATTAGACCATGTCGCAGCTCTACAGATGTCTGGAATGGAGGACCCATAAGATAGAGCAGCAGAAGTGGCTTGCCCCCTTGTAGAGTGAGCTGAGAATGCCGTTGGTGGAGCCTTTCGCAGCACTTGGTAGGCGAGGACGATAGTATCCACTATCCAATGTGATAAACGCTGTGCAGAGACAGGTAGCCCCTTTGTTTTGCCTCCGTAACAAACAAATAACTTGTCCGACTGACGGAACGATTGTGATCTGTCCTTATAAAAAGCTAATGCCCTTCGAACGTCGAGGGTATGCAACTTCGAACAAAGGGGGTCTTCAGGCGCTTTAAAGAAAGTAGGCAGAACAATATCCTGGTTAACATGAAATGGAGTGCAAACTTTGGGAACGAACGAGGGTCCCGGACGTAAGACCACCTTATCCGGAAAAAACGTAGTGTATGGGGGATTTAACATTAAGGCCGCCAGTTCCGATGCACGTCTAGCTGACGTGATGGCAACAAGGAAGGCGGTCTTTAGAGTCAACAAACGTAGGTCAACTGTTGCCATTGGTTCAAAGGGTTTTCCCATAAGGGCAGTTAGTACTAATGACAGGCTCCATTGAGGCATAATGGGTCTTAGCGGAGGAAATAGGTTCCTAAGCCCTTTGAGGAACGTCTTGGTGACAGGGTGCGTAAAAATTGAAAACCCATCAACCCGATTATGGTATCTGGAGATAGCTGACAAATACACTCTGAGCAACGATAACTTTAGTCCCGCGGAGTGCAAGGAATATATAAAGTCAATGATCTTGGAGATAGGGCAAATGGCAGGGTCGAAGTTGTTTTGATTTGCAAACTTTTGAAAACGAGTCCATTTACCAGCATATGAAGCTCTAGTGGAGGGTTTGATGGAAGCCTCAAAAATGGCCTTCAGTCCAGGTGGCAACATGAGTGATTGCCAGTTGGTTGAATTCTCCACGCTGTGAGCTTCAGGGACTGTAGGTCGGGATGTAGAATCATGCCGTTGTTCCTTGACAGAAGGTTGTGGTGCCTCGGTAGATGCCAGAACCGATGTCGTGCTAGACGACACAGGGGGGTGAACCACGGCTGTCGAGGCCACCATGGAGCAACTACGATGGCGTGCACCCGGAACCTGCTTGCCCTGGCTATTGTCCGACCTATCAGTGGGAATGGCGGAAACATATATAGGAAGCCTCTGGACCAATCCCACTGGAATGCATCTCCGAGAGACGCAGGTCCAATCCCCGCTCGAGAACAGTAACTCTGGCAGACTGCGTTGGCAGAAGTCGCAAAGAGGTCTACCGAGGGACGGCCCCACGTTTCGAACAGCATGTGAAGGACTTCTCTGGCTAATTCCCACTCGTGGGTATCTGCGAATTCGCGACTGAGTGTATCCGCGATCCCATTGTCTGTCCCGGCAATGTGCAGTGCGGACAGACAAATGCGGTTGCGCAACGCCCAGTGAAAAATGCGCAGTGTCAGGTTGAGGAGACGGGAGGAACGAGTTCCTCCCTCTTTGTTGACATACCAAACCACGGCGGTATTGTCCGACAGTATTTGTACGTGGTGACCCTTTAATAGAGGGAGAAAGGCATGGAGAGCCCGTTCTACGGCCAGTAGTTCGAGGGCATTTATGTGTAGCATTTTTTGGGAGTGTGACCATCTTCCTTGCATTTGCAGGCCGTCTAGATGAGCCCCCCAGCCCTCCAGAGAAGCATCGGTCGTAAGAGCCCGAGAGGGTTCCTGCTGATGGAAGGGCAGCCCCTGTGAAAGATGCGCCATGACGGACCACCATTGTAGAGATGGGACGACAGAACTCGGAAGGGTAAGTATTGTCCTGTGAGGGTCTAGTTCTGGACAGTAATGTTTGAGAAGTACTTGTTGAAGGGGGCGCATGTATAATCGTGCCCACCGAACTACGAAAACTGAAGAGGCCATCAGACCCAGCAGCCGTAGTACTGCGAATGCTGTTGTTCTGCGGTTGTAGCGGAGACGTGTTGCGAGTGCTTGGAGTCTTTGTCTGCGCTCTAACGGGAGAAATGCGCGACCGAGCCCAGAGTCGAGGGACACCCCGATGAACTGAATTTGTTGTGTTGGTTGCAAAATTGACTTTTCTACGTTTATTTGTAGCCCAAGGTTGGTGAGGCAGGACGTGACGACTCGAATGTCTCTGAGTGCCTGAAGACGGGACGTGGAAACGAGTAGCCAATCGTCCAGGTAAGGGTATATCTCGATATCTAGTGATCTGAGATGGGCACAGACTGTCGCCATACATTTTGTAAAAACTCGTGGCGCTGTCCGAAGGCCAAATGGAAGAACCGCGAATTGGTAGGCATGGCTTCCAACACTGAAGCGTAGGAATTTGCGATGTGCCCGATGAATTGGTATGTGAAAGTAAGCATCTTTGAGGTCCACTGAAGTGAACCATCTGTTTCTCTTTAGCAACGGTAATATCTGTGCTAGTGTTATCATGCGAAATTTCTTTGGTTGTATAAATTTGTTTAGGCATCTGAGGTCCATAATAGGACGGAGGCCTCCGTCTTTCTTTGGAACCGTGAAATAGCGCGAGTAAAAACCCGCTTTTATTAGTCTTTGAGGAACAACCGCAATTGCTCCCTTTTCCAGGAGAGTAGAGATTTCCTGGACCAGAACTGCAGAGGGTTGAGTGTGTCGCACCATACCCAGAGGGGGGTGAGCTGTGAACTCGATGCGATACCCTTCGGTTATGGTTGACAGGACCCATCGATCTGTAGTAATGGCCTCCCACGCCGGCAGGAACGGCAGAAGTCTGTTGTAGGAATCGCTGAGATTTGAAAAGGGGATTCTTAAGTCAAAGACGCCGCTTTGCCCCATAGTCCTGTTTGCGCTGTTTTGCAAACTGCGAGGACTGCTTTCGAGATTGGTAGGAGGACTGCGCTTGTTGCGGCTGATAGCGCTGTTGACGCTCCTGCTGTCGACGAGGCTGGTACGGAACTGGACGATACCAGCGTCGCTGCCGTTGGGGCTGCTGAGCCTGCTGGTGCGAAGGCATGCTCATTCGTTTAGCAGTCATTTTTGCCTTATGGATGACATCCATAGCTGAGTCAGTTGTGGCATGGAAAAGACCTTCCCCATCGAAGGGGAGATCTTCGATCCTAGCCTTTGTCTCAGCCGGTAGCTGTGATGACCGGAGCCAAGCATGGCGGCGCAGCGCAACTGCAGCCATCATGGCCTTCGCTGTACAGTCCGTTTGGTGATTGGCAGTAGCCAGTTGCTGTTTGGACAGCCTTGCAGCTTCCGCCTGGAAAACCCTGGCCAGGTCGCGTTGGTCATCTGGCAAGTAGTCTGTCAGCGTGGAGATCTTATCCCATAAAAATAGCTGATACCGGGCCATGGTGGCCTGGTAATTAGCCACTTTAAATCCCAATGCCGCAGAAGAGTAGACCCTGCGGCCCACTGCATCTAGCTTCCTTCCTTCTTTATCTGTGGGCGCTGCGTGTGACTTTCCAGTCCTCCCTACTGATGACTCGACCACAATAGAATTGGGTTTTGGATGCGTAAAGAGGAATGGAGCGTCCGCTTCCTGTATTTTGTACAGTGCATCTAACCTCTTGGATGTTGGGCCTGTCGTAGCTGGATTTGGCCAGGACTCTTGTAATGTTTGCAAGAGAGTAGGGACCACCGGAAGCGTTGGTTGAGGAGTCGGATCCATGTACATTACATCGTAAATCTTATCCTTTAATGGCTCCCTAGGCTGCTGAAGGTCCAGACCAAGTGATTGCGCCATGCGCTGCATTTGGTCCGAGAATGCCCCTAGTTCTAACGAGGGGGAGACTCTGTCAGAGAGTACCACTCCGTCAGAGGGCGATGGAGCCGAAGGTGGAGGAGACAGGGCCGATGAGGTGTCGGACGCATAATCTTCCCTCGACGTCGGAGAAGTGTCTCGGCGTGCCGGTACCGGTAGTTGCAAGGGCCTAGCTGATGCTCGCTCCCTCGTAGCGACAGGAGCAAGTCGTTTACCCGTATAAGGGTCAAAGCAATATGGCTTGCGAGCACGATGACTTGGTGCGGCACGGGCACGGTCAGAGTAAGTGTCCCAATCATGAGTCTTGGAGCGCGATGGCGAACGGGATCGGTCCATGGTTGCCCTAGATGTGCGAGATTGAGGCGAGGGCGGCAGATCAGGATCAATTTCAGAATCCAGCGAAATTGGCTGTTCGGTGTCGAGGCGTACGGATCCGACGCCGAGTTGCTCCTCGGAGTCGAGCTGGTCGACTGTCACGATGTCCGAGATCTCGAGGTCCGGAACAAACCCTCCCGGGCTTGTGGGAGAGTGACGTGAGCGAGGGGGCAACGAAGTAGCTCGATCCCTCGGTGTAGAGGCTCTTGGTGTGTCCCCTTGTGTCGAAGCAGGGGGCGCCGATGTCGATGCCGGCCCCAATGTTCCCGACGCCGATGTCGGACGCGGCGTCGATGCTGGGCAATGTAAACCCGATGTCGATGACGAACGATGCGGTCGATGCGGCGGCGGGGTCGATGTCGATTGCCCGGGCTTCGGCGCCGAGGGCGAACGTTGTTCCGACGTCGAAGTCGAGTGTCTCTTTTTCTTTGGCTTCGACGTGGACGGCGACCCCGAAGCCGGTCTCTTAGACGCCGATGGCGCCGACACCTTCGATGCCGAAGCCTTGGATATTTTTTCCTTGTGCTTCGGAGGGTGCGCTTTCGCGCCTTTTTTTGGGGGATGGGCGATTTCCAGCGGTTCCAAACCCCCAATTCCATGCTGCACCTTTGTTAGTGAGGTGGAGCCAGGTGATGCTGGGTGTGAGCGACTGAATGGCGGATGCCTGCGCTCCCCAGAGATTGCCTCAAAGGAATTGTCCGGAGGAGATCGAGCAAGATCCTTCTGCTTGTCGACAGCCGACAAAGCACTACTCCAGAGCAGGCTCCGCAGCCTATCTGCCCTAATCCGGCGGGTTTGGCGCGAAAAAGCCATACAGTGGGAGCAGGTCTCCACAACGTGGCCTTCTCCCAAACATAGTAAGCACAGGGAATGCCCATCCGTTAGGGTCAGCTTGGCCTTGCACTTCAGGCAATGCTTGAAAAGGGCGGCCTGTGCCATAGCCGCTATAGGCAAGCCCCGTAACAGCTTTAAACACTAACAATCTCTCTTTTTTTTTTTTTTTTTTTTTTTTTAAACAAGGACTACGCTAAGCTAACTAACTACCTAACTAACTATCTAAAAAAACAATAATTTTAACAGGTATACCACGACGAACGTCGGAGGAAGTCTCCCGCGAGGCTATACTACCAGCGGTCGAAGAAGAACTGAGGTAGGCGGGAACCCGGAGCATGCGCGGTGAGATGGTGGGGGGAGGGGTTCCCGCCAAAAGGTCGCTAGGCTAGCTATGGAAGTTTCCCGAAATGGGGCTCGGCGCCAGCACGAGCCCATATGTGTGATGCACAGAGACCACGAAGAAGAACCCAGTTTAATCCACGCTTTCCATGCTGGCTACTAGGCATTTGCTCTCCCTTCCCCCTTCAGAGGTTTTCTATCTTCTTGTGGGAACACCCATGTTGCTATCAGTCCTCAGCCGAAGGAGGCCATGTCTCTTTGGACATAACATCTTATGTGACTCAGGCATCCTGTTCACCAACACATGTCCAGGCCTGGGGGTAGTCCTGGCAAGGGGTACTTCACTTGTAGTCAAGGCAACAACAGCCATGAGGACTGGGAAGAGGACTTCACTATCGTTGCTCCCTAAGTGCCTCCAACGGCCTCCTCCATCAAGTAGGGTGACCATATGGAAAGGAGGACACAGGTCCTGTATCTTTTAACAATTGTATTGAAAAGGAAATTTCAGTAAGTGACATTTCTAGGTATGCAGCACCTGGTGAAATTCCCTCTTTATCACCACAGTTAAAGCTGCAGGAGCTATACTACAGTGATCAGATACAAAAGAGGGAAGGGCAGAGACTGAGCAATAACAGAGCAGAAGTTGTTTTCAATAACTGAGTAATAAATGAGCAATACTACAGGCCTACCTGAACTACAGGTAGGCCTGTTTCGTAGATGCTTCTTCAGAAATATCTCAACTGATAACACCATCACAATGCTTATGCCGTTGGAAAAGGGGGAGGACTTGTTTCATTCATTCCTCAGTTCCAAAGAGACTTTTTTTTTTGTTCTCCAAAAAAGGATTGACTTGAGATCCCCGGCCGGGCAAAGCTTCAAAGCATGCAAAATATATACAGTGAGACAGAGATGCAAAGCCTGCTTGTAAGAATGAAACAGTGTAAATAATATTCCATTTAGTTGTAAGTTAACTCGTCTTACTGGTCAGATTTTTCACCATAATTCAGGAAATACATGAAAAATGAATTAAATCACTAATTTAAATCAACCCTTTTCCTTGCTGATTGAAATCATTATTTCAATCAATTATTTAAATTGCCTTGATTTTAAAGCAATCCACCCTGATCTAGCTTGTCCACATTTTAAACAAAACAGAGTACTTGGCTTGAATTTATATCAGCTTGTTGTAGTAACCAGTCAAGAGAATTCTAGTATTTGATCCAGGAACAAGTTGCAATATACACGTGTATTAAAACCCTGTTTAGGTTGCAACTTCTCTCCATGCTTATCCATGGCCAATTGCCTGGATACTTATGGCTAGTAAAAGAGAAGAAAAGGATGTATTAGCTTGTATTAGAAGCGAAGAGCTGCCTAATAGTCACATCAATAAAACAGGAGAAGACTGAAGTTTTTAAATTTTTCTTTGAAAAGATGATTTTTTTTAACAGTACATACAAAAATACTCTAAATATACATTTTGTTTTTACAAAAACATGATACATAATTTAAGACAAGACTTGTAAACTGTATTTTTTTTCTGTACATTATTCTGGGGAGGGGAGGGGGGGAAGCAAGCTTTTGGAAGACAGTTTGTCAACATGAGTGAAGTGATCTTAACTAGAAACAATATTGCCCAGTTTGAGTTATTCAAAATAGTATATTGTCCAAAATTCAAGAAAACTCAAAATGCTGGCCCTGCATTCTTGCCACAGCTCAAAGGGAAAAAAAGTGGACAAACAAGGCAGGGCCATGAGCTTTTATGTATTCTGGACATGGTACGGAAAATCATTTTGAAGCATTTCAGCAGATAACAGAAATTGGATTTTGAGTTAAGGCCATACAACAAAAGCCTATAACCGTTCCAACATTCGAGTGACACAGCAACCATCATCCTATTGTGAAAGATTCAGATCTGTTAAGAGTTTTTATTTTTAAAACCCAGAGTCCAATCCAGCTCAAATGTAAGCACATTTAGCTCCCATTGATTTCAGATTTGAGCTGGGGCAGGGAAGAGAAGACTTAACACTATTTATTAATATATATGGGGCTTTAATTGTGCTTAAACAATGGCTGAATCGTGACCTAGGCTATTCTTTTGTGGGGCCTCCACAGGAGGCAGTTTTAATGCGACATTTACACAGTGCATAGATATATAGGTGCCAAATTCTGTAACGGGATTGCCGTTCGAAGGAGAAGCACAGATACTCCTGTGCACAAATTATTCCAGCTGAAGTTCACAAGAACCTCCGAATGAGGTCCATCTACAACAAATAGTTTAACAGAAGAGCTGTCAGCCTTCCACACCACTAAGGTCGGTTGTGGATTTTCTAGTTAGAACAACGATTGTGTTAAGAGTATGTTTCACAGGGAGATGCAGACTGCCTGCACCGCTGTAATCCCACGAGTTAGGTGGAAATACACCAGGGCCAAGTTGTCTGCAGGCCACCCCCTTTATTTTTCGTAAACCACAAGACTTTTTTTTTTTTTTGCATTTTTCCATAACAAAAAGGTTTTCCACTCAAGACAAATAATTCAAACATATAAGACTTAAAAATAAAGCTATGCATCTGCACAGTGAAAACAAAGTAAAGTAGAACCCAAGGGAACAGACATCTAAATTAGAGATGTACCCACAAGCCATGGTTCTTGGAAACAACTGCTTGAAATATTTTTTACAGGAGTTCAGATAGTGCAGCACCTGCAGAATCAAGTTTACAGAAGGTTAAAGCAAGAATAGGCAACATGCATCGTGCCAAAAATGGGTCCCATTTAGCCTAATATTGCCTCTACACCAACTTGAAGCAGTTATCTAGATGGTCAGGCAGAGACATTTCCCAAATTTTCTACCATACAGCCTCACAGAGAGCAATCCTATTGTCACTGGGCGAGCATCCAGGGACCCACCCCCTCCAAGATGGGATACACTGTTCCAACCTCAGAAGAATGAGTTGGAGATCCTACCTCATAGACAGCATGGACAAAGTTGTGCCGGCTGCCTCTCGGAGGTCAGAAAAATCAACCTCGGGGTGGGGGGAAGGGTACATTCCTATTGCGGGGAAGGGGAAGGAGACTGGAGAAGCCAGGATTCGATTTATCCTGACCCTCCTCCTCTCCCCCCCCTTCCAAAGCGCCCTCGCTAGATAGGCTGAAAAGGCCATCGAGCAAAAAAAAAAAAAAAACAAAACAAAACAGCAAAATTGGATGGAGGTAAACATTGCCTCTACCAGTCCTCCCACACTGCTGGCTCCAGCCTAGCAGGGCATAGGAATTTCGGAAGCCTCCGAATACAGGGTCTTTGGAGCAGGAAGCAGAGATGGCATGGACTGACTAGCATTCACTATCCCCTTTAGCTTCAGACTCTCTTCACACATTGCTAGTATGACTAAGGTAACTTTAGGGCTCTTTTTAAGAGCTTTTTTTAAAACAATGTGTGGCGTTACTGTTTAGAATCTTTGCAATTGCTGTAAGGTTTTTTGGGGGGTATTTTGCTGTTGATATTTAAACTGTGTATTTGAAATGTTTAAGCTACTTCTTCTAAATCTGATAAAAGTAAGATCGATATAAATAAAAATAGTAAATAAAAAGGCTGAAACCTATATCCTTTAAAAAGAAATTCTGCAAGTTTTAACAGATTAATCTATTAAGTCTGCATGTGGTGAAAAATGTAGTTCCAAAGCATAAATTACTCTTTGTTAGATGAGCCCTGAATCGTAGCAGGTGTTATGTTAAAACGTTTGAGTGAGTAAGAGACATTTGTAGATGGCCCTTGCTATATACAGTTGTTATTCATTGTCTAAACGAGTTATTTATTGCAAGCTCGTGATTGGCCACTTACAGATATTTTTAAATTGATTTCATGACGTCATCAACAACCAGGACATCTCCTGCAGAATTCTCTAGAAATCCCATGATAAAGAGAACCACTTTTAAAGTGGTAATAACTAGGAATCAGCAGGATCGTCCGCTACTAGATGGCACTGTCTCAATAGAACTCAATGGAACTGAACGGTACGGAAGCATTCAATTCAACCCCCTTGTCATTCCTCTCCTTCTGTGTAATGCAGCCCATAACAATCGCGCCAAAGAACCAGGAAGCAGAAAAGCCCCAGGTAAACAAGCAATTTCCCTTAATGTAGAGCTGCTCTTGAAGGATTTATGCTCTACCCTTCAGCAAGTCCCCAGGGCATCTATAAGAGCATGTGTTAAATATATAGGATTCCATCCAAAATTGCACAGTGGACCTCTGTTTGTGCAGCAGGGTTCCTACTTCTTCTCCCCCACAAAATCTACTCAACGCATCCTCAAACCTCTGGGGAAGATTTGGGAGGCAAGAGGGGCTGTGAATTCCATTTCATTCCACTAAAAGACAGAGTTGGATACAACCCATATACTTTTTTTTTTTAACTGTCAGTTAAAAAGCTGATTGCTTGCTGCAGCCCAAATAATATTCTCGAAGAACAACTATTGCACAATACATTGTACAACTGCCATTAAAAAACAAAACACAGTATGTGTACCTGAAGGAGCGCTACTATCGGTTAAGAGTCAGTCTGATGGAGTTTTTGACAACACGAACACTACTTGCTGGAACTGGAGAGGATGAATCTGGCAATTCTTTACTGGAAAGTCGCTATAAAATGAGAAGTTAAATCAGATGTGTGAAGCCAAGTGTCCAGGAGATTGGGTACAACAGCCAATCAGAGCAATGGTGAACCCCATCCCCTGCACTGACCGTACTACTAAGCGGTCTTATATTTACTCATATTCAGCTTCTGGTTTCTTTTACTGAGGGAAGGTAGTTGGTTTATGGTTTTAACGTTATGAGCCAACTTGAGAGCCCAGGGGAGGGGGACGCTGAAAGATGGGATATAAATATGCATATTTGCATTTGACTGAAAGTAAATGTTTGGCATTTGGATTTTTTTTTATGGGAAAAGAAATGATTTGGAAGTCTTTTATTGACGATCCTTAGGCCCCAGGAGCTATATTTCAGTTGGGTTTCTTTTAAAGCAAGATTCACATAATACCTGTGATCTTAGTGTGTTAAAAGTTGGAGGAGGCACGGCGTCTTCAAGGCTACGCTAAAAGGGAAAAAACACACCACACATCAAGTTGCTAGTTAGCAATTAAATACAAGCAACAGTGTATTATTTTCAGAAACAGAAGAGTTTATGAAATAATGCAGTATTCCCCCACCAAGTATTGCAGCACAATCCTATGCAGGTCTACTCTAGTGTAATCAAGTTGAACTGAATTTACTTGGTAATAAAAGTGCACAAGATGCAGATTTCTAGCATCATTCAAGTGTGTGGACACAAGCAGGATAGTCAGGCATGGAGTCAGTCTTTGCCATCTCATTTCTGCACCTTAAACACTCACCTGCAACATATTAGAATCGTCCCTCTTTAGTAGTACAACACATTCCCCTACCCCTCTGCTGCCATCTTGGGATTCAGTCTCAACTAGCTTTTAAGAACTAAGAAGAGCCATGCTGGGTCAAGAGCAAGGTTCCCTCTAGTCCAGCACTCTGTTCTCAGTGGCCAATCAGCTGTCAACCGGGACACCTCAGCAACTGGCGTATATAGGCTTACTGCCTCTGATACTGGAGGTAGCACATAGCCATCAGGACTAGGAGCCATTGACAGCCTTCTCCTCCAGGAATTAATCCAACCCCTTTTTAAAGCCATTCAAATTGGTGGCCATCACCACATCTTGTGGCAGTGAATTCCATAGTTTAACTATGTGCTGGGTGAAGAAATCCTTCCTTTTATCTGTCCTGAATCTCCCACCAATCAGCTTCATGGGATGAGCCCACTGGGTTCTAGTATAATGGAAGAGGGACAAAAATGTCTCCCTATCCACATTCTCCACACCACGCATAATTTTGTACACCTCAATCATGCCTCCCTTCAGCCTCCTTTTTCCAAGCTGAACTTTTGTTCAGCTCTTTCATTCAGCTCCACAGCTACTAGACAAAGTTGGCATTTCAAAATGGAACAAAGTTTGACCCGGTTAACCTTTCCTCATCTGGCATCCTCCAGATGTGCTGACTACAACTCCTATCTTCTCCAGGGAAGAGTGGCTGATGATAATAGTAATGATCCGGAGAGTGGCACGTTGAGGAAGGCTGGACTAGCTCTTGTAGGTTTCTCCAGGGGAATAAGCACATGCGTTTAAATTGAGTAATGGATCATATTAAAATTGTCTGTGGCACCTACAGACAAAAAGAATATTGCCTACAACCTCTGTGGAACAATTGCTACAGCTGCCTCCACATTACAAAAGTTTGAAGAGGGTTAAGACTCCACCCCTTCCACTCAGAAGTCAGGATCCTTTCAACTCTACCCTATGAATGATTACTCAGAAGTAAAACTCACTCAAGTTTGAGGCTTCAGTCTTAGGTCCCCTCTACAAGATTTCAGTTTGACGCCCGGTTGGCCGATTATGCGCATCTTCTCCCAATCGCTTTTACGCCTAATCCCTATACACGGGAGGTGGTGAAGCGCATTACCGGTTGTATGAAACGTGCTTTAAAGTTGTTTTGTGCGCAGCATCGCTTGTTTACATGGTCATAAGGCGCTTTAACTCCCGTGATAAATTAAAACTTGCTATTTAATGCGCATTCAATAATGCGCATAATCGGACAGAAAAAGCGCCTCGGTAATGCGCTTTGAAAGAGCTTTAAATCGCTCTTGTAGAGGCACCCTTAGGCAGAGTTACATTATTGATCACGCAACTTTATATCTCTGATCTTGTTTCCCATCACGCAAAAATGCCCAAACATGTACCTTTTCTAAATGTTTCAGCCGTTTAAAACCTCCTTCCAAGGCAGGTGAATGGTTTCTCTTGTGCGTAGGACTATTTTTAGTGTTTGTAGAAGCGATTCCATCTTGTTGCTGTTGGGAATGGGTCGAGACAGGTGCGACAGTAGTAGGAAACGCGTTTTTCCCTATGGCCATGGAGACGCTGCAAGTGCTTGGAGCTGAAGCTATGTCCACTGCCGCTGTGGAATCCAACCCTGCAAAAAGCAAGGGCTTTATATTTTACTCATAGACTTTCAAGAGAGAAACCTCACTGATTTTCCATTATCATACATACGTGGACCAACTGGAACAGGCATCAAAGGCTGAACGATCTTCGCTGGCATCTCTCTGCTTGCAAAGACGGTTCTTTGAAGACCAGCATCCCTGTAAAACAGCACTGGCTAAGATTTTGCAGCGACTCCACTGGGTTAGTGTAAAGGACTTCTGCAATACTACCATGAAACACTTATCTCTAGTAGAATTGAGATAAAGATTTATGACGTTGAAATGAAGTCAGCCTGTTAGCAGTGTGTAGATTTAAACCTGGAACTGAGGAGATTGCACAAAGGGTGGCCTTTGTGCTCGTCACTCAAACCAGACCGTTTCGACGTGGTGAGAACTTGGCGTCCATTTCCTCCAAGCCTCGCTAACTTACTCAACATATGAGGCTGACATGCGCTAAGTCAGTCCATTAGCGGCAGACGAACAGCTCTTCAAAGTCTTAGTTAACAGCCACTTTTAGCACCTTCTACCTAAGATCCTTTTTAAATCGAGACACCAAGGAATGAGACTGGGGCCAGATCTACAGCAAGCAGGATATAGCACTATGAAAGCGGTATATAAAAGGCAGGAGCCACACCAAGCAGGATATAGCGGTATATGGTATGTGTCAATAGGCCCCAACAGTTGTCAGTGCACTTCAATACCGCTATAAAACAGTAGTGTGGCTTCTGCCTTTTATATACCGCTTTCATAGTGCAATATCCTGCTTGGTGTAGATTGGGCCCCAGACTTTATACGACCAATGCAGAATCTCTACCCTTAAACTATGGCTCTTGCCCAAAGCCACAGCAAGCGTATCCTCTAGACAGGACTTGTCTAGACCTCAGGACCTTTCAACAGCCTAAGGTTATCACTTCAAGTGAGAATAATGCCCCTACCTAGACCAATAAACTAGACTAGTTGCGTCTTATGTCCCAGTCTTATGCTATTAACATCGCTCTGGTAACAGTGAGTACACAGTAAAGTACAGAGATCGTGTGGAAGTGTCTAAATGCAGTCTTCTCTCACGCCAGCATGACGAACCATGTAATTGACTTCTCTCTTTCAAACTGTTTCCTGTTCCTGCCTCTAGGTGCAATGGTGCTGGAGCAGTGTAGGTGGAATCATGGTAGAGCAGCTGCCAAGCGAGAACTCAGCTTGAGGGATAGAAAGTAAAATCTCAACATCGATGGACCTAACGCCAGACATTGTGAGATGGACAGGTTGCTTACCTGTAACTGTAGTTCTTTGTGGTCATCTGTGCTGGCGAGGAACCTATATATGTGATATACGGAGACCACGAAGAAGAAACAGCAGTGACTGAGAATTCCCGAGTCTTAAAGCTGAAGTGTGGCTCCGGAATAGCACAAGCCTTGACAACAATGCATTAAAGAAAGCCTACCTTTCCGTTTCTTTTGATAAAGAACTACTGCAAAATTTGGCCATGCCACTGAATGAAGGAACGGCTTTGCACTGCGTCACAACATCTCCACTCCTGTAACTGTCCAAGCAGCCATCGTCCACAGATGTCCTTTTAAACACAAGCCTGCAAGCGTGTTGACCAACGTCCGGCACACTCTGCTGAGAAACGGTTAGCTTAAGTTAGCTTAAAGCGTTTTCATTGTTTTTAATAAAGGAAGGCCTGGAATTTGGACATACCCTTTTCCTCTTCTGCAAGAGGTCTGCTGGCAAGTAATAATGGAGTTGTTTCTTCTTCACGTGAGTAGCTTCGATCTTCATGCCTTCTTTCAACATGTTGATGTTATTTGCTTGCCTATAAACTAAGACCAAGGTTGACAAAGTCAAACACCTTGACTGCAGCTCAAGCAAAGCTGTACAGAAACATGAGCTGCTGCTTGTAGCTGCTGTAGCTAGAGCAACGGCATCCGGCATTCAGCTGGCTGCTTGTAGCTGCTGTAGCTAGAGCAACGGCATCCGGCATTCAGGAAAAGGGGTGAAACCTTGTAGCTCTGCTCCGTTATTATAGGGAAAGGGGGAAAAAAAAGAAAATTGTGTATTTTCTGAGCAGCTACAATGGCTCTTAGGATGCTACATTGCCCTGTCCTAGGTTTTAAACCCTATGGCAAGGGAAAGTACTAAGAAAGGATCACCAATAACTTACTGCTCTACTGGAGATAGGCATAACTCCCTTTCCTTGTAGAACCTGGACATTTTAAGATTTTCTTTTTTCTTTTTAGACACACCACCAAATAAACACGGCCAGCGGGCAACAATGGCTGAAGTCGGACGGCACAATAAGCAACTGGGGATGGGAAAACAATCGTCAGTTCTATTGACTATCGTGTCATCCGAATGCTGCCATAGTCAACTCAGCACTGATCCTAATCCACACCACAGTTGATTATTTATTACCATGTTGTGTCGGGAGTACCCCCTAGATGAACAAATGCAAGTTGCTTACCTGTAACTGTAGTTCTTCGAGTGGTCATCTGTGCAGTCACACACTATGGGCTCGCGCCGGCGCCGAGCCTCATTCTGGAAACTTCTAAAGCCTAGACTCTTGGCGGGAACCCCTCCCCCCACCGACCTATCGTGCATGCTCGGGTTCCCGCTTACCTCAGTTCTATGAGACTGTAAATGCCTCGCGAACGAGATATGTGGAACGATTAACCTATACCCAAGTCGAGCGTTGCATGCTAGCGATAACCTCTGTGACCCGTAGTCTTAGCGAGGTCCAGAGGGTGGTTTGTGTGACTGCACAGATGACCACTCGAAGAACGACAGTTACAGGTAAGCAACTTGCATTTCTTCTTCGTGGTCTCTGTGCATCACACACTATGGGCGAATAACAAGCAATCACTTACTGGAGGAGGGTAGAGCTCGCTGAAACGTCACTGGAGGACAGACGACAGAACAGCCCGACTGAAGGAGGCGTCGTCTCTGGCTCTGACGTCCAGCTTATAATGTGACACGAACGTGGATGCATTGGACCACATAGCTGCTCTGCAGAGTTCTGGGATAGAGATTCCCCGATCCAGAGCAGTGGAAGTTGCCAGGGACCATGTGGAGTGCGCCTTCAGAGCTTCCGGAGGTTCTTTCTGCACTAGCTGGTAGGCCAGGGAAATGGTCTGTATCACCCACTTAGCAAAACGTTGGGTAGAAACAGGTTGACCTTTGGTCCGACCCCCGTAGCAAACAAATAGTTAGTCCGACTTGCGGAAGGCCGCACATCTCGCCCTGTAGACGGCTAATGCACGTCTAACATCCAGCGAATACAGTCTTGTGCTGACAGGGTCAGTGGATGCCTGGAAGAAAGTAGGGAGGACGATGCTCTGGTTGACATGAAAGCTAGAAACGACCTTAGGACGAAAGAATGGTCCTGGACGGAGAACCACCTTGTCACGAAAAAACTGCGTATAAGGCGGATCCGCCATAAGCGCGCATAGCTCTGAGCTCTTTCTTGCCGAAGTAATGGCCACCAAGAAGGCAACCTTAAAAGTTAGTAACCTAATATTAATAGTAGCAAGTGGCTCGAATGGCTTAGATGTCAGAGCCGCTAGTACTATGGATAAACTCCACTGTGGAACGAGTGGCCGCAGAGGCGGGTGCAAGTTGCGTAGTCCCTTGAGGAAGCATTTCGAGAGAGGGTGCGTGAAGACCGAAAAATGTTGGATCAAGTCATGTCTTGCCGAGACAGCGGCTAAGTAGACTCTTATAGATGCAGTTTTGAGGCCGTCCACGTGGAGTGAATGTAGAAGGCTAGAATGTCTGAAATCCCACAGGATCTTGGGTTGAGACCCCTTGAGGCCGTAAAGTTTTTAAACTTGGTCCACTTCCTGTCATAGGATTTCCTAGTAGAAGGCTTTCGGGCTTCCCTCAGGATAGCTTGCACTGGCGATGGGAGGTTTAGCTCCTGCCAGTGGGCCAGATTCGCCAGGCAGTGAGATTCAATTTGCGTAGATCTGGGTGCAGGACTTGTCTGCCGTCCATGGAGACCAGGTCCGGGAGCATCGGAAGGCAGTAGTACTCCCTCTTGGAAAGGCGTAGCAGAGGGGTGAACCACGCCAGGCGGGGCCACCATGGGGCAATGAGGACTGCGCTTGTCTGTCGCCTTCACAGTGTCGCAACTACCCTTCCCACCAGCGGGAAGGGTGGGAAGGCATAAGCCAGTCCCTCGACCCATGGGGTGTTGAAAGCATCTCCCAGGGAACGGTTGCCCAGGCCCGCTCTCGAGCAGAAAGAGTGGCAGACCGCGTTGACCGTTGGTCCCCCACTTGGCAAAAAGGAGAGAAAGGACGGTGTGACACAGGGCCCACTCGTGCGTGTCCTGAAAAAGACGTCTGAGTGCGTCTGCCTGGAGATTCTCTGCGCCTGCTATATGAATGGCCGAAAGGCGCATCTGGTGTTTGATTGCCCATTCGAAGATTTCTAGTGTCAGTTTGAGGATTGTCGATGAGCGGGTGCCCCCTTCCTTGTTGATGTACCAGACAACCGTTGTGTTGTCCGATACGATTCTCACGTGGTGTCCCACGAGGTGGTTCTTGAAGGTGCACATGGCCTTTTGGACTGCTAAGAGTTCTAATCTGTTTATGTGCAGAGTCCGTTCTCGGCCGGACCACTGTCCTTGCGTTGCCAGGCGGCCGCAGTGCACTCCCCATCCTAGCAGGGACGCATACGATGTCAGCGTGCGAGTTGGTCCGGGGCTCACGAAAGGAAGGCCCTTCTTGAGGTTGTGTTGGAGGGTCCACCATCTAAGTGAGGGATGGAGTGCTGACGGGATGTTTAGTTTGGCCCAATTCGGCTCCATGGTCAGATCAAAGTTTGTCAAGAGAAACTGTTGTAGAGGACGCATCCTGAGTCATGCCCACCTGACAGTATATACTGAGGAGGCCATGAGGCCCAGCATTATTTGAAGAGTCAGCGCTTTGGTGCGTGTAGAATCGATGATGTGTTGGGCCAGGTGTTGAATTTTTAGTGCCCGTTCTTTTGGCAGGAAAGCCCTTCCTGCCATAGAGTCTAGCAGAACCCCAATAAACTGGATTGTCTGTGTCGGCGTAAATACTGACTTCTCGTGGTTTATAACTAGGCCCAACCTCTGTAGAAGGTCCGCTGTAGTGGTCACATCCCTGTTCGCCTGAAGGCGGGAGGGGGATACTATTAGCCAGTCATCCAAGTAGGAGTAAAGCTCCACCCCTACTGAACGAAGGAAGGCGCAGACTGGCGCCATGCACTTGGTGAACACTCTTGGTGCAGTCTTTAGTCCGAAAGGAAGGACAGTGAATTGATAGGTCTCCTGACCTATCGCAAGCCTGAGGAAGAGTTGATGAGACCTGTGGATAGGAATATGAAAGTATGCGCCCTTTAGGTCTATGAGAGTGAACCACCTGTTGCGCTTGAGTAGCGGTAGGATGGCTCCCAGCATGACCATGCAGAATTTTTTGGTCTGGATGAAGTCATTGAGCCCTCTCAGGTCTAAGATGGGGCGGAGACCACCATCCCTTTTCGGGACGGTGAAGTATCGGGAATAGAAGCCGGCTGGTTCACCTGCTTGAGTGATGGGGACGATGGCGCCCTTCTGGAGCAGAGTAGCCACTTCCTGACATAGGACCTCTGATGATGGCGTGACTTTTAAAAAACCCAGAGGGGGAGGTGACATAAATTCCAGAAGGTAGACGTTCTTGATTATTTGGAGAACCCATTTGTCCGATGTTATTGAAGTCCAAGTTTCGAAGAAAGGTCGCAGCCGGTGGTCGAATGTTGAGTGTGGATGGCGATTGACCCGGAGAGAGTCAAAGACGCTATTTTTGCTGTGCATCAGACCTTCCTCGCTGTTGGCGGAATCTTCCCTGTGGGTAAGTCCTTCATTGCAGGAACGTTGTTTGAGAAGCGGTAGACTGGAAACGTTGTTGCCGCTGTTGTGAATGGCGTGGCTGGTATGGTTGTTGTCTGCCCCACCTGTGTGGGCAAGTAGGAGTGAGGTGTTGAGGGGGGGTAAAAACCCATTTTTTTCGCAGTAGTCTTCGTTTTCTGGATTGTGTCCATTGTCGAATCCGTAGTCGTGTTGAAAAGGCCTTCCCCGTCAAAGGGTAGGTCCTCAATTCTGGATTTGGACTCCTGAGGTAAGTTTGAAGACCGCAGCCACGCATGTCGCCTCAGAGCGATAGCTGCCACCATGGCCTTAGAGAGGCAGTCCATTTGGTGACGAGCGGTTGTTAACTCCTGTTTGGCCAGGGCAGTTGCTTCCTGTTGGAAAACTTGCGCCGCGTCACGAATTTCGTCTGGCAGGTGTGCATGGAGTGAAGACACCTTGTCCCACAAAAAAAGTGGTATCTGGCCATCATGGCCTGGTAATTGGTGACTTTCATGGCCAGTGCAGCGGAAGAATAGACTCTGCGGCCAAAGGAATCTAGCTTTCTTCCCTCCCTGTCAACTGGTGCGGAGTGGGACTTTGATGGTCTCCCCTGGGCTGATTCCACGATCACGGAATTGGGTTTCGGATGAGTAAGGAGAAAGGCGGCATCCTTTTCCTGTATTTTATATAGTGAATCCGGGTGTTTGGACACCGGACCCATGGTAGCCGGGGTCTTCCAAGACTCCTTCGCAGTGTGAAGGAGGGTCGGCATCAGGGAGATGGCCGGTGTGGATGACGAGTCCCCGTACATGACATCATAAATGGTGTCGACGCACTGCTCCACTGGCTGCTGGGGTTCCACCCCTAACGATTGAGCCATGCATAGCATTTGCTCGGTGAACGTGGCTACTTCAACAGATGGTGAGGCTCTCTTATCGGTACCGACGGTGTCGTCTGGAGATGGAATAGACGGAGGCGGGTCAACCGAAGAAGATGAATCGGAGGCGTAATCCTCCGGAGTCGGGAGACCTAGGGGCCTCGATATTGAGCGGCAGCGGTGGAGCTGGCGAAACTATCGGTACCGGTGCCGATACCGTGGTTGACGGCGGGAGCCTATGCGGCAGTAGTGGGACAAAGGTATCCTCTCCCGTAAGTCTGTGGCCCATGTAGGGATCAAAAAGGAAGCGCTGTTGTGAGCCGGTCTGATCTGGAGGCCGTAAGTGCGAGGACCAGGATCTCACGGAGTGGTCTGAGAAGCGGTCCCAATCCCTCGACGGCGTGGGGGACCGAGAGCAGTACCGGCATGAAACCCCTCGATACCGGTGAAGGTGCTAACGATGTCCGGGGGGACAGCGGATCGAAGGCTCTCTCAGGCGCCGGAGCCGGCGGCGACATCGACAGATGCAGCGTCGACACTGTCGGAGAACAGAAGGGCGCATTGGGGACGGGTCCTGTGCGATGCGCGGTTGAAGAAGGTTTGCTTGGTACCAAGGTTGACTTCGTCGTATGCTGAGATGTTGGTGCCGGGGCACGAGTCGGCGGTGCCGGGCGAGAAGGCCACGAAAGCCGGTGGTGACGGTACTGCGCGAGCCGAGGGGAGTTGCTCCTTCCGCGGAAGCTCCTTCTTTGGTTTGGAGGGCTTAGAAGCGGTCTTGCTCTATCTTTCTTTTTATGTGAGCTCCCCTCCAGGCGCGGTATGTCCTTTTTATGTCTCTTTGCCTTAATCTCTTCAGAGGTGCAGGGTGCCATCGCCTTACGAGGTCGATCCTTTGGCCCCTCTGCCAGGGCATGCACCTTGACGGTGGCCATGACCATCGGACGGGTTGGGGCATCCACTGCCTCCAGGGCTTTCTTCCAGAGGAGCGCCCTAAGCTTGTTCACCGTTTTTTCTCGTTTGGCGCGAGAAATTCATGCAGTGGCCACAGGCATCCACTACATGGGTCTCACCCAGTAGGCACCGCGAGTGGCCGTCAGATAAAGTAAGTTTTGCTCTGCACAAACTGCAGTCCTTAAATAGAGCAGTCTGCGACATACCGGTGCTCACCCCGGGGAGAAAGGGGAAGCAACTCCCGAGGGGGGTGGGGAACGAAACAGAGAGAGAGAGAGAGAGAGAAAGAACAACAAGAATATTTATTTATTTATTTATTTATTTATTGCATTTTTATACCGCCCCATAGCCGAAGCTCTCTGGGCGGTTCACAAAAATTAAAACCATGAAATCATTTTAAAATATATAAAACAAGGCACAATCTAAAAACACAGAATAACATACAATATAAAAACACAACCAGAATAAAACCAAGCAGCAGGAATTAATACAGATTAAAATACAAATTTAAAACAGCAAGGGTTAAAATTGAGTTAATTTAACTGTTAAAATACTGGGAGAATAAAAAGGTCTTCACCTGGCGACGAAAAGAGTACAAAGTAGGTGCCAGGCGAACCTCTCTGGGAAGCTCATTCCACAGCCAGGGTGCCACAGCAGAGAAAGCCCTCCTCCTAGTGGCCATCTGCCTCACTTCCTTTGGCAGGGGCTCACGGAGAAGGACCCCTGTAGATGATCTTAGGGTCCGGGCAGGTACATATGGGAGGAGGCGTTCCTTTAGATATCCTGGCCCCAAGCCGTTTAGAGCTTTAAATGTTAGTACCAGCACTTTGAATTGGGCCCGGACCTGGATCGGCAGCCAGTGAAGTTGGAAAAGGACTGGCGTAATATGGTCTCGTTGGCCAGTCCCCGTTAACAATCTGGCTGCCCTGTTTTGTACCAGCTGAAGTTTCCGGACCGTTTTCAAAGGCAGCCCCACGTATAACGCATTGCAGTAATCCAAACGCGAGGTTATGAGAGCATGGATAACTGTAGCTAGGCTATCTCTGTCCAGATAAGGGCGCAGTTGGTATATCAGCCTAAGCTGGTAAAAGGTGCTCTTTGCCACCGAGTTCACCTGTGCCTCAAGCGACAGTTCTGGATCCAAGAGCACCCCCAAACTACGGACCCGATCCTTTAGGGGGAGTGCAACCTAATTTGTATATTAGGAACGAAGAGAAGAAGAAGAATAAAGATGAGACAGCAACTAGATAGGTTGGAGATAAATCTAAGAGAGTCTAAGCAGAAATACGAACGATTGTAAGAGAAGTCTCCCGCGAGGCAAGCAGTACGGCGGTCGAAAAAGAACTGAGGTAAGCGGGAACCCGAGCATGCGCGATAGGGCGGTGGGGGGAGGGGTTCCCGCCAAGAGTCTAGGCTTTAGAAGTTTCCGGAATGAGGCTCGGCGCCGGCGTGAGCCCATAATGTGTGATGCACAGAGTCCACGAAGTCGGACGGCACAATAAGCAACTGGGGATGGGAAAACAATCGTCAGTTCTATTGACTATCGTGTCATCCGAATGCTGCCATAGTCAACTCAGCACTGATCCTAATCCACACCACAGTTGATTTTTTATTACCATGTTGTGGGGGGAGTAACCCCTAGATGAACAACTGTAAAGTTGATTATTACCCCACCATTGACTATCGTGTCGTCTGAATTCAGTCAATATGTACTTCGTTGATCAGAGTTATGCTTCCTATTTGTTTGGCTTTCACACACTTCTTAGAAGAGTTATGAGGTAGTTCTCCTTGGTCCTTTAGCGTGACTGTGCAAAAGAGTCTTGTGATACCTTTAAGATGTACATTCTGTTAGTCTATAAAGGCCCTAAAAGGCCAGATCTACACCAAGCAGGATACAGAAGTATGAAAGTGGTATATAAAAGGCAGGAGCCACACCAAGCAGGATATAGCACTATGAAAGCAGTATATGGTATGTGTCTATGGTTTTTCCCCCTTCTTGTCAATAGAAAGTTGCACAAATTCCAGCCTCAATTTTGTAATTTGAGTAAATTCCAGTCATAATTTGCGCAACTTCCTATTGATGAGGGGAAAAAAATCGCCAAAAGTTTCCAGATTTCAGGAAAAGCCCATGGCTCAGCTTGTGAATGCAAGCTGAGCTAGTTGGGGAGCAGGGATCCATCAGGCTCAAAGAAGGTTGGATTTTCAAAGAACAGACATCCCTAGCCTAGGTACAGTATATTTTGGGAAGCTCTGATAAATTTCACCGAACCACCCGCTATCCTTAAGTATTCCAAAGCTCCAGGGAGCAGTTTTATTTGTAATATGCCCTGTCCACTATAGAGAGAACTGATGCAATGCTTTTATGGACAAAGGAAGAATATCAGCAATAAAGAATAAATCAGAGGTTGCATCAATGCAGTATACTTAAAGTAACATTAAAGGGCTAGCGAGCCTCTAAATCTAGAACATTTTCTTTTAAATGAAACAGAGTGAAAAGGCTATTTGACCACAATAGATTTAACTTCATTTCAACTCTGTTTGCAATACAGTTTATTAGCAAGCAACGCTCTTTTTCCATCTTTTGTAAAAGACTTGGCATATTATTTAGAATATTCGTTAAATTCGACATTCAAACTGGACACACTGAGAATGCAGGTGAGATACGTCCAAGTCGCAACAGGATTTGGTTGTCCAAGTTAGCACAGGTAGTAATTTAGATTGTGGTATCTATTTATGGTACGTACACACACACACACACAATCATGGCTCATACAAAACAGACTTTCAACTCTAGAAGGTTTTACCTGTATCCGTGAATGACTGGATATCGTAGGTTAAGTCAATGTTTAAAAACTCTGCATTCTCCGCTTTCTTAAAAGTTATTCCAAGAAACCACACAGACACGTAGTCACTCCTGAAGGAAGAGTCCCAGGACAACACGTTAACTAAAAGCACTGGTATGGCGTTAGGATAGTTGAAGGAAAGAGATTCAATTTAAGGTGTGCTTCAGTATTACTTAGGCATTACTTAGTTTCCTTGGCAGAGTAAGCGAGATCTTTAGATGTCTAAATAGCAGGAATGCACATTATAAGGGAATCATGGACTCTGCAACCTCAAGTACCCCTATTTATCCTAATGTAGGGATGGTGGCATTTATAAAAGGGAGAATCAATTGGCAAGCAGGAGATGCTTAACTCTTTCCTGACCTGTCAGTCCTCTCATAAAATGCAAATGCACACACACCTGCGTGATTTGGGAAAACACAGTCGTTAATTTTTCACCCCCATCCCTAAGTCAGGCTCTGGGAACAGAAGGAGTGAGGAGGGTTTGCAGCCCTTTCATTTGCCAATTTCCCCCAGCAAATGCTGCTTCCCATGTATTCACTGCATTTGCCAATATAACATGTATTTACATCCTAGTGCTAACAAAGAGCCTTCCAGCATCTTAAAGATTTAGCGACTTTATTATGGCCTAATCCAGACTTCCCTGACCTGGTGCTCACCAGTGGTTTTGGCCATGGCCAAGAATGCAGAGAGATGTAGTCCAAAACATCTGGAGAACACCAAGTTGGGAAAAACTGGCATAAGCCCCTCTGGAAATTGTTATCTCAATACCACTATCTTTTCACACATCAGGGTTTCGGAAACCCATAAAGCCAGGGATGCGGTACGTCCAGCTCGTGGGCCTATCCCAGCTCATGAAGATTTCATAACCGGCCCGCAGAGCCTCCTAGGGTTCCTCCAGAAGTCAGGGCTTGACCTCCAAGCACCAGCCCCTGGAGAAATCCCTGCTGTTATCTCCACTGGAGGTAACCACGAGGGATGCAGCCGGGGAAGATTCTTCTGGCACTAGGAAGGGCTGCTCTTTCCAGCGCCGCCTGACTAGCTTTGCGCAGTGTGTGCCGCCCCCAGTGTGGACTTGGCCAGCCCTGGGAGAAGGGGCTGCTCCTTCCAGCAACATCTGAGTCCCTTTCTCCGTGCTGAGACGACCTCCATGCACTTCTCAGCACAGAGAAAGGCAAAATGAGTGAAGCAGGGATCACACAGCTCTGGATGTCCACTGGCCATCAGAGGACATTGGGGTTGGATGAGGGCTGAACCCATATCTGGTTCTGCCCTGCCATAAATCATTAACTCACTCTTTATATTGCTCCCTAGTTCCAGGGAAGGACTGTGGATTTACATGTGCGATGGTAACAAGTTCATTCCTTTCCAAGTTTCCAATAAGCACACGGATTTTAGATTCTACCAGGCCAACCCTTGAAAAAACGAAAGCAAAGTAAGGTTTAGTTAACAATTTTGCTGAATGGACGGCCAGCCGAGTACCTCTGACAACCAGTAGCAATGCGACACCGTGTGGCCCAGAGGTGCAATGCAACAATAACCAGAAAGCTCATGCAAGTTTAAGATGCAGCACACATCCGATTTATTCCTTATTTTAGCATTCATACCCCCATCCTTTTGCAGTCAGTCATTCGCAAAGATTTATTTTAGAAAATAAACGTATTAGTTCTTGCGTTATTTATAAATCCTTGCATTCCCATCCCAGCTGGTCATTCTCAGAACTGTAAACTGAACTTGCTTTTTCCACCTTCCCAAACTCTTATTCTTTGTGTGTCATGCCTGACATTTACTTATCTGCCCCCTCATCACATTGATATCAAATGCTAACTTGCTAACATCAGGATTATATCAGTATTTATGGAGACTTACCATTCCAAATGGCGCTCTTCAGTGGGGGACCTGGCAATCAGTACGATGTAATGCCTGGGAATGTAGATAGCCAACATTTGGTTTTAACAGTTACAGAAGAAAGCCTTTCCAAGATGCGAGCCAACTTTCTACTTTTCCAAACTTCCTTGGTTGGGATATTTTTGTAAGCCACCTTGGTTGGCTTCAGAAATATAACAAGTACTAATACTTCCCTTGCCATCTTTTATACCCACGTCTTCTGTAAAGCCTTTTCCTAATCTTGCAGCTGAGAATGCAAAGACACAAGCCTTGGTATACCTGCTTTGTGTGTAGGCCTCTGTATGTAGTTTGGTTCTTGCAAGTGAACTACATGATGGGATTAGGATGATATATGTGCCCGAAGGTGCTGGAATGCTTAACTGGAATTTCTAACTATCAAGACTCTGACCATGCAGGTTAATTGGGCATTGCTAGAAGGGTTATGGGCCACCTGTGATAAGGTATAATGAAGAAATTTTTTTTTTAATCTGTCTTTGTTTTGCTTCAGAATTTTACCAAATGCTAATTAGTTAAAATGCTAATATGTACAGAGATACGTATACGCTGCCAGGGGAGAAGTTCTTTGTCTGTAGGACTCTCTCCATACAGCTGTATTACACTCAATAAAACAGAGTTGCATTACAACAAAAGAGGATTTTTATCCTTGACATCGTATATTGAGGGAGTATACGATTTTCCGTTTCCAGGAATGGGCAACTTGTGACTTGCTAAGTATTTTGGCCTACAACTCCCATCAGCCATCACCGTTAGCTGTACTGGCTAGGGCTGATGGGAGTTGTATGGCACTCCAGATGTTTTGACCTCCAGAAGTTCTGACCTATGTTGCCCAACCCCTATTTTAGACAGCGTGAGTTTGGTAACTGGGCATATATACCACGCTAGTTTTGAAACAGCTACACTGACTCCCAGCATGTTTCTGAGAATGAAAAAGAGCTAATTTAAAGCCCTAAATGGGTGGGACCCACACATCTAAAGGGCTGCCTCCTCCTGCATGACCTTGCCTGGGTATTACGATCGTTCTCTGAGGCCCTTCAGAGGTGGTGACCAGAAACAGAGCATCTATTGTGGCACCCATCACTGGAATTTGATTGCCACAGAGCTTATTTTGTTTCATAGGCAGCTAATAATAAATAAATAATCCACGTAACAAATAAGCCATATTAAAGCCTACTCATTATTTCCAAGCAGAAATTCTAAAATCTTCCTACAATGTTAATGTAGTCGATTTTCAGCCTTTATTATATCTTTTCATACTTGCCAACTAACATTAAGATAAGCTTCCATAATATTAGGGCGCAGCAGCATGCAATTCCATCACTTATTTATTGCACTTCTATATTACCCAATAGTTGAAGCTCACTAAGACTAGGGCCATGTTTACACCAGCAATATATCTCAGGGTTGTCCCTGGGTGTCTAAATGACACACAGGGGATCCCGGGAGCAACCGGGGACGACCCCGGAATAGCAGAAACAGGGGATAATCTGGTTTTTTTGCCTTCCCAGGGCCTGAAATGGGCACGGAGTCGCGCAGGGTGGTTCCATGACCGTGGATGCGGGGAGAAGCTATTTCATCATCCCCAAGTTGGGGTGGGGTTTTCCTACCTTTTCCACTGTGTGACGAGGGCTCCTGGCTCTTAAAAAAAAATGGTAGGCACGATGTCCCTGTTTGTTTCAGGGACATCACGCTTCCGTTTGTATGCTGGGGGACAATCTTGGAAGCAGGTAAGTCCAGGATTGCCCCTCCCTCCCCACCCTTAGAAAGGGCCTAGGTATATCAGTATGAACCTAACAATACACCGTGCTTAACATCTGAGGCCTTCCTCGGAGTGCCTCCTCTGAAAGAAGTTCTGAGGACAGCAACAAGGGAGAGGACCTTTTCAGTGGTGCCCCCCCTCTCAACTGCAGAACCCTCCCCAAGCAAGACCACCTGGTACCAACATTGTCATCTTTTCGGTGCCCAGTCAAGACCTTCCTCTAATTCCAGGCATTTTAAGGTGTATGATAGGCTTTTTATGCATTAGTGGCTCTGGTTGTGGTATGTACTGATATTATCATTTATTGTGTTTGGGTATTTAATGGAAATTGTTTAGCTATTTTATATTTTGCATGATTTTACAATTTTGTTGTAAGTCACCTTTGGGGTTTTTTTTAAAGAGAAAGATGACTAACAAATTCTAATAATAATAATAATAAAAATAATACTAGATTATTTTTTTGGATGCAAACTTTAAAAAAATGGTATTGGTACTATTTCATTTTAATTTTGTTCAAATAATCAGTATTATTTTATGTGTTAGTTGTATATTATTTAGTAGCAATGTATTTCATAAATAAATAGAAGATTCAAAATACATAGTTTTGTATTAATACAAAACTATGTATTATTACATAGGATTAATACATAGTTCAGAACTGCATATATATTACCTGGCAAAGGCTTTTTGAATTTGTCCAAACTTTTTATTTCCAACACTTTTAAATGTGTTTTCATATAAGAATGTTTAGCTGGCCTACTGTATCATTGTGGTTGTTTTATTATAGTTTTACTTCTGTAAGTCACTTTGGCTTACAGGGCATGAAGTTGCTTAAAATGAATTATTATTATAATTATTATTATCTCTTTCTCGCTCGTGGCACTTTTTCTAGACAGATATGATGGGCTTTGCCAAATCATGCTGTCTTTTACAGATTCATGAATTTCTTGACAATTGAGCATGTTTTAAACATGACTTCTTTCTGGATGTTAGTGTGGATGCATTTTGGTAGGTCCAGTTTCTGAAGGTTTTCTGTATAATTTTTTGATGTGATGCCTGTGACTGATGTGACTAGTGGAATAATTGTGACCTTTTCCTGTTGCCATAGTTATTTGACTTCCATGGCCAGTAGTGTATATTTGTCTCTCTTTTCTTCTTCCTATTGTTGTTATTATTATTTGTATCCTGCCTTTTCCCCCAATACTGGGCCTCAAGGCGGCTTTACAAAATTAAAGCATATACAAGCAAAACATAAATAGAAATATACAAACGTTAAAAATATAATTAGAGGTGCTTCACTATTAAAACATTTACAATACAAATAACTATTTTTTAAAAATTCAATGCGTAAACGGGTCCAGACTAATTCGCCAAAGACCTGCCAGAACAAAAAAGTTTTTGCCTGCCTCCGGAAACACACCAAGGAGGGAGCCAGTCTAGCTTCCTTGGGAAGGGAAGCCCTGGAGCAGCCACCGAGAAGGCCCTCTCCCGTGTTCCCATCAGGCGTGCCTGTGATGGTGGTAGGACCGAGAGAAGGGCCTCCCCTGAAGATCTCCAAGCACAGGCAGGCTTGTAAGGGAGAATACGGTCTTTCAAATAACCTGGACCCGACCCATATAGGGCACTTTGAATTGTGCTCGGAAACCAGCACTTTGAATTGTGCTCGGAAACTGGCCGGACTTTGAAATCCCAGGTACTGCCACATACTTGTACTTTTGGAAAAAGTTGGGTGGTTCAAGAAGCTTCTCCCAGTCTGATTTTCCTTGAAGAATCTCTTCTGCAACCACAAGACCTGTTTAAACATAAAATAGCTTTTTACGTGCTTTATGGTCAGCTTTTGTAGATCTGAGCAGAATCGTTCTGGGGTGCTTTCAGAGAACCACAAATCTGGAAAGTGGCACAAAGGTCACCTGATGTAGCACATGGCTCCGAGGCAGAAACTAGAAGTAAGTAGGAGGTCCAAACCCTATCAGAGGATCATATCTCATCCAAGACACATCTCTCGGCCTCCACTGTCCTCATTTAGACAATGTCTTTCTTCCTCCTTCCTCCTCCAGTCACCACTAATCTGATCCTGGCCAGTTTGCACATCCCTTTTTGGGTGAAAGAGGCATTACAAAAGCCATGGGACTGCTACCCACAACTCTTCCTGCTTACATCTAGGATTAGCTTCATATGCTATGCTTTTCCTTGTCCCTATGCTTTCCAGCTCCTGCCCAGGAGAGGCAGGAGCTGGAAAATACAATGCACAATTGAGCCACATGCGTTGCATTGCACTGAGTGTTACTGGGAAGAGGAAGAGTGACACGGAGTAGGAGTGGCAAGTCTGGGCCACATCTAATTCTACCCTTTCCCAACAAGCTTTTCTCACGGACACCCAACCTCGCATTCCTAGCACCTCTTGTATGCTCCCAGAGAGCTAGAGCTGACTGAAATTGCCACTGCCACTATTCATAGAGGGCAAAAAAGGAGAGAAGCAGGTTCTCAGAATCCTAAAATACTTTATTTCCAAGCCCAACATGTTTCGGCCTATGTTGTTTTTAAAGACTTGGTTGATTTTAATAATGTATTAATTTTATATGTTTTTAACCAGTTTTGTGTATTTTGTATTGTTTGTATTGACGTTGTTCCCCGCCTCAATCCAGTGGGAGAGGCGGGAAATAAATGAATATTATTATTATTATTATTATTATTAGGCCTTCTTCAGGGGGTTGATAAGAGATGTCTGCCAGTAATCATAGTAGGAGACTATCATCCTGTTGGGAGTATTTCTGCAGACATCTCTTATCAGCTCCCTGAAGAAGGCCTTAAAAGACAACATAGGCCGAAACACGTTGGGCTTGGAAATAAAGTATGTTAGCATTCTGAGAACCTGCTTCTCTTCCTATTTTTGCCCTGAGTTGGATGCTGTCCTCCTTTTGGTTTTTCACTACTCATGGAGGGGACACAGCCCCAAGAAATGGCTGAAGAATTTCTCCCCTGCCAGGAGAACATCCACCACGAAGGTGCTCCACAATTTCGTTGCTTGCAATCAGGGTGGAGAATTTCGGGGAGCATTCTTGCTCAGCTCGTTCACCTCTTTCTCCCTCTCTCTCTCATACACACACCTACCTCTATCAAGGAACAACCTTCCATGCTTAGAATAACCTCACAGATCAACAATGCCAGCTCCGAGTGCTTGAGCGTACTTGCACAAGACACCCTCAATGGGCACCTTCCTTCAGTGAGTCTACCTTCTCACTGCCCATTGACACTAGCTGCAATTGCTCGTCCTCTTTCCTATCATTGCTTCCACTTTCTTGTCCAAAAGGGAGAGAGCCAGTGGACAAACAGGCAGCAGCATCTACTGCTTCTCACCAGCACGGCTGCCTGGGCCACAGTGAGAGGCAGGTGAACAAGGAGGTTGCAATGGGGAAGAGAAGCAACTCCAAGGGTCTTTCATCAGTGGGCCCTGCTAGGGTGGGGGGTTGTCTGAAGGTGCCCTGCCTTACCTACCCTTGGCACCGACCCTGGAGGTCAGTATCAGACACAGCTTTATCTGAAAGCAACTCAAGCCCATCACCCGATTCCTAGGAAGAAGTTAGCAGGAACTGCCAACAGAGGACCTGATTGTTATTATTTATTACACTTATATACCGCCCCATAGCCGAAGCTCTCTGGGCGGTTTACAAAAATTAAAAAGATTGAGCATTAAAAAGACAATATACAAAATTTAAAACCGTAAACATAAAACAGCTATCAATCAATCAATCAATCAATCTTTATTAACAGTCAACAGACCATTTTCCAAGGTAAAAGAAAAACAAACAATCAGCATGCTGATTAATCAGTATACAGCTATCATTAAAACACTTTAAAACATTCTAACTGTTAAGCCTGGCCATAATGTCAAACCCTCAACTTGAGCTGTTAAAATGCCTGGGAGAAAAGAAAAGTTTTGACCTGGCGCTGAAAAGATAACAGTGTTGGCGCCAGGCAGGCCTCATCGGGGAGATCATTCCATAATGATATGTTTAATATGTTTCTATCAGATCTGATCAGATATAGACAGTGAGCTAGAATGCCAGTTTTGTACACAATTGGAATATGAAAATCACAATACGAAAGTAAAAAATAACTCTCAAACATGAACGTGGAAAGATCCCCTTTGTTACAGAGGCCTGCCCAGCACACAAGTTAGGACCCAAAATAATGGGTATAAGTTACAGCTACCTAAATTCCCATTAAATATAAGGGAAAACTTTCTGATGGTAAAGTCTGTACAACAGTGGAGCAGTCTAGCTATGGAGGTTGTATGTTCACCATCTCCGGAGGTTTTTAAGAAGAGGCTGGACAGCCACCTCTCATGGATGGTTGAATTGGTTTTCCTGCACATCGCAGAGGTTGGACTAGATGATCCTTGTGGTCCCTTCCAATTCAACGATTCTATGACTCTAAGTTAACTGTTCACACCCTGTCATTTTAAATACGTTCTCCTAATTCTAAGAGAGGATATGGGGAGATCAAGATGACTTACCATATTTGAATTCTTCCACCATTACTGCTCGGGTTGAAGTAGAGACATTATACGTGGAGTTCTGCTGTGGATAGGCTGGTGTGATGATGGGCATCAGATGATATCGATCCGCTGGATTTACCTGTGGCATATGGAGGGTTGCGCTCAATGGACAACTGGGGGTAGTAGCATGGTGCTCAAGAACATGAACTGGGAACCATCACTATTTTCAAATCCCACCTCAACCATGAAATCACTAGTTGGCCATAGGCAAGCCATATTCAGCCCACCCCCATTTCCAATAGGGTATATATGTGGTGTGTGTGGGTGTGTGTGGGTGTGTGTGTAAAACTGACCTTTCTTAAAAAGATTAGTGCAAGATAATAAAGGCAATACATGCTTTGAGCTCTTTGGCAAAATTGCCGGATAGGGGAGATCTTTTTCTCCCTCTCTCATAGTATTAGATGCTGACAGGTGGGAGATTCAGGGCAGATAAAAGGAAACACTATTTCACACAGCACATAATTGAACTATGGAATTCACTTCCACAAGGTGGAAGGCGTCTCTACATTAAGAAAAGAACTAGCGCCCTTATCAGGTCTTCAGATCTTTTTGCTTTCACAATATGCTCCCTCAGTCAGTGATCACGTGATTTTGAACTGAAAAAGGAATGCTATTGCAGCCTATACTTTTCAATGAAACAGCACCATCTAATGGCAGAATAAATCCCATCATAAATTAGATCCTGGATTATCTCTGTATTTTTAAAACACTGGATGATGGGGGGGGGGGGGGGGAACAGACCACAGGAGACATCCTGGCTGTTGAGGATGTGATGTAATTGACCTGCAAACTTTGTGAGTGGCTAGTCACCAGCATGCTATAAATCGCTCGTTTAGAGAAGCCTGATGGCCACCAATTCATGAAGAAGGCTACCAATGGCTACTTATCCTGATGGCTACATGCTACCTCCAATATCAGGTGCAGCATGCCTACATACACCAGAAGCTGCTGCACTCATGTCCTGCTTGTGGGTTTTCTTTGGGCAGCTGGTTGGCCACTGTGTGAACAGAATGCTGGACTAGATGGCCCCATGGTTTGATCCAGCATGGTTCTTCTTAAAGTCTTATGATATATGAATACCAAGTCATGTTAAGTACCTCCTACTTGATGCAGGAGAACCCTCCTCATTTGCTGTGGAATTGATACCCTGCTTTCCCCTTCTAGAGATGCCCAAAGCAGCTAATACTCAAAAAAAGTTTTAAAAATCCAAACAATATGAAAACCCATAGAGGTCAAGGCTGTAATAAAACCATAAAACGTAAAAGGGAGTACCTCTGTATGGTCCTCTAACCTGCCCCATGTTTTGTTAAGGCAAGAGAACTCTATATCACAAATAGTCCAAAGTGTTGCCCCCACTGTAACTGCACCCCTGAGTAAAAACACAGTATGCTGTGCCATATAACTTAAGGCTTTCATGAAAGGACATGGGTGGCTTTGGCAGGTGGCAAGTTTTAGAGAGGTGCCACAGCTACTGTGAACAAGGGAGAATCATGAGGACCGAAGCCCAGCATGCGTCAGGTCTCGCCTCTCCTCCTTCTCCTCTTATTATTATTATTATTATTTGCTTTTATATACCCCCCATAGTCAAAGTTCCTTCAGTGAAGGCAGCAGTCCTCAGAGAGAGCTACTGCCATTGCTGTTGAGGGAGGCAGGATTGTTTCAAAGCAATGCGTTCTACAAACCCTGGGGTCCCAGACTGGCAAGTTGAGACTGCTCTCTTCAGGTTGCTTCAACAAGACAGGATTGGGCCATTCCCTGGAAGAGAAACCAGTGACAACAGCCTGTAATAGACATGGGGATAAGATAACCCACAGATACTCCTCTCATTTCCCCCTCAGACACATGCTGTCTACTACAGTCTAGGAACCTACACGCCCATTAATCTCATCTGCGCACAATGCCAGCATCGTCACGTAAGCAGGAAATCTGACAAAGCGTATAGAGACATATGTAGGAGTGGTACTATTCTACATCATGGAAACACAAGTTATGCAAGCCTTACCCCGCCTGGGGCCCCCCTGATGTATTGGGCTACAACGCCCATTAGCCCCAGCCAACATAGGCATGTGTCTTACACAGTTGGAAGACACAGAGCAAGCTGAATTATATGAATAAATCACACCGTGCAAATTAAGACTAAATTAGACACAAGCATAAATGTAAATGGGTTTCATCTTCTGTTGGGGAGCACGTTCACAAAGGGTGGACCTGATTCTTGCTCCTGAACACTTCCCAGGGATTTTGTGGAGGAGTGTGGAGGTTAGCAGTCAAATACATTCTTTTAATTTAGCAGTCAGCCACAAAGCCTTTCTCATAAGCTGTCCCCTACCCTATTAGGGTAAAGGGAAACCCAATTGGAGGGTTTATTTTAAGATAGTGTTCATGTAGAACAGAGCAGCATGCTTCTTGTTTCATGTTCTCTATAATGTTACATGCTTGAAGGTATTAGACAACATACGATATTAGCAATCAAGAATTTAAAGACACATACACACAGAACTGAAACACAAACACACACTAACTAAAAAAATATCTTCTAATCAAAGCAGCAGGGTAGCCTTAACAGGAATTCTTGGCCAGGCAAACATCTTTACAGAACCAAAAGGCAAACTTATCTCAGCCAGCCTTCAACTCTCTGGGGTAGATACCAAGCGCGTTGCATTGTGAAACACACAATTTCATGGTCACTTTACTTGCCAGTCATAACGTAGTGGTAATGTTCTGCTGCCCTGAAATCTAATCTGGGTTCTGCTCACATTATAGTCCAGTTTAAGAACCGATGCTTACCACTTTGAAAAGATTAGGAAGAATTTATGAACTAGCGTTGATGCCAAAGCATTTGGATACAGCTGACATGTCCTTGCCACCAGCATGGCCCACGAAACACCACCAAGAAATCCCAGCATATTCGAGTAAATTCCACGCCCTAAAGGTAGATATTTGTCAGATTTCCTCAGAATTTCAGATTAACTCACTTTCCTCCTCCTTCCCAAAGCAAGGAGGTTTGCGAAACCACACATTAATTTCATCTTTAAATAGATTGAAGGACTAATTCTATGAGACGCGGGAAATCGGGGATAAAATTTTCAAGTGCTTCTATTTCCAAGTTCGATGCACCGATGCCTGGGACGTAGCTTCTGAATGTTTTACCCAGTGGAACAAATAGCAGGTTTGGGCACAGGAAAGATATTTAGAGCAAGAACACAGTGAATAATTTTAAAAACTCCCCCAGAATAGATAAGGATCTATTTTCCTTATCTTTGGAGCTGCTTCAAATTAAACAGAAGCATCAAGACATTCAATCCACAGATCTTCCAGATCCCCACAAACACCAATTTGAAACAGAACTAGACGCTTGCAGACTATCTAGAACTACTGCTTAGCTTCACAGCTACTGCAGCAATTCATATTTAATCCAGGCTTGGATTCAGATGGATGTTTTGCTTTTGAAATGGCTCCCCCTTGTGGAACATATTCCTCTTCTTACACATCAGCACGCTATATCCATGTCACTTTTCTCTTTCCGTGCAGCCAGCACACAGGTGTGAAGACACGCACAAGTAGTTGCATGCAAGCCCAAGACAACCACGCAAGCAGGCTCCACATGGCTGCTCTGCCTGACATCGGTGTAAGGAGAACAGAGGAGCAATGGCACCCACACATGTTTGACAGGCCAGCATAGGGCGTGGTGCAAGACAGCCAATGAACTCACATGAAATAAACTGTGAGGCTTCAGTTAACTTCTGGCTAGTTCTTCACATTTAACTGCATATGTTCTTGCAGTAGGTAGGGGGTTTTATAGCACAGCCATGCTTTAAGCCATATTTCCCCCCAAATATGCAGTAGCGTCTTTGAAGTCTGACCATTCTGTTATACTCTACCAATTGCCATGTTGGCTGAGCTATTGGCAGCTGAGAAGAGTGCATTTGTCATCTGGCAGTAGACAGCTGGTAACCTCAACCCTAGTTTCAGCTCAGTTTAAAGAATGTATTTACCGTGGGACATTAAATGCAGTGGGTTGTGAAAGACAGAACACTTCTAAGACACATAGGCCCACAACTGTACATATGAAAAAGTCTTATGGCACTTTAGAACTAACAAATTTAATGATGTATGATCTTTAGGCTACAACAGGCAGTGGTGTAGCTAGGGCTAGGCCTTGGAACCAACATCTAGGGCTCTATAGCCCAGAATGGGAACAGAGGGCAAATTACCACCCAGAGAACAACAGGTGCAAAAGTAAAATCCATGTTATTCCGGTAGTCATGATGGTGCTGTACTAAGATTTAAGTGAATGTAAAATACAGAACTGCACATACTCAAGAGTATATATGGATTGACAGGTAGTTTTGTTATTGTTCCAACATATCAGGTATGGAGAAGTTGCAAAGCATGGAAAAGTGGAGAGAAGGGAAGTAACTGAAGCAGTACACAGGGGCATCTAAAGCCCACCCCCGTAAGACCACTAAGTCCAGGATCTAAAATGATCTAACTGCACCACTGACAACAGACAACCATGGTTACCTCTCTAGAAACTGTACAATCCCGAAATACTTGCAGTGCCATTATGACATAATACAAGATGACAACCAGCCTCCTTTTTGCCGCTGCTGTCAATGAAGCATAGCACATGAGTACCGTTTTGTGTTTCCCCAGCCTCTGATTTTCAGAGGTACAGTGCCTCAATCCATGGAGATTACATTTAGCTACTATTGCCATTAGCCATTTACAGACCTATCCGTATCTGACTATAATCCTTTAATAACTTTGTAACTGCCAGATGATTGGGAGTTATTAAGATATACTTTTACAGAACCGCTACTTACAGGAAAAAACTAGGTCCCTATACCAGGGCTACAAAATTTGGGAGCTAGCAAGACTTCCTAGGAGACAAACCGGAAGAGCAACCTGCTTCTTGACTTCAGCATGAATCTCACTGCCAGTTGTTAGGGCCTGTTTGTTTGTTTTTTAGGTGACGGCAGCTAGTGGACTGGGATTTTTGCCTCCCCTTCTCTACAAAGGATTGGAGTCTTACACGGCTTGGATCAGGAAGGGGAGGCAAAAGTCACACATGCTAAATATCAATGCCCAGTTGCCTGGCCACTAGATCCCAGGGTGCTTCCAGATTAGGCTTTTATCATGAAATCATCAAGCATTCATTGAGAGGACGTTGCCCTTCATTTGCAACTCTTCCATGTTTTCCAACTCCTTTCCTCCTCATTTTTCTCACTAGGAAGAAAAATCTGCCTAGGAGAAATAGACAGAATATGTGCACAGTGCCTTTTGATTGCTGTTTCTCAGTAACTAATAAAGAAAAAAAAACCACTGCATTTGCAACATTATGCAGATTCTGAGGCAACATGCATATGTGACAAGCTCACTTGGCTTAGCCTAAAGAGTCATTTCAAGGACTATTAAGCTTAGAAGCTGATAGCACAAAATTTGATGTATTAAGTACTTACGTTTTGCCCACAGTTTAATTGCTCTGAGCGTCAGCCTGAAGTTCTCCTTGTTTGGTACTAAATGAAGTATTTCATCAGTGACTCTGTAACCTGCCGGCAAATGTTAAGCCTTCACGTTAAATGAGGCAAAGGCACCAGGCTACCGAGAGGCAGCGCGATTGGTAACACAAAGACAGACGAGGTATGGAATAAGCTTTTAATTTTGCTTGTGTAAAGTCACCCTGCAAAACATGGCTTGAACTGACAGCCTTAAGTGGAAATGCTACTTACCCGGCCCATGCTAAAGCAATGAAGGGACGAGGGGGTGGGGAGGAGAAACCATTTTGGAAATTTTTTTCCTTCTTCAGGGGTTATTTTAGATATTGACTGGGTTCAGACAACGTGATAACCAATAGCGGTTTAAATAATCAATAGTTGATTATTTAACCCACTGTGGGTGATAGTATTGTGTGGAGGGTTAGCTGAAATAACCCTCACAAAGAACCAACACTGTGCAGAGTTGGCTATTTGAACCACCATTGGTTATCGTGTTGTGTGGTGAGCACCATTGGTTATTTCCGTCAGACACTTGAGTTGCAAGGCAAGAGCGCTTAAAGCAGCAGTCCAGCCAGCAGGATACTTTTTCAGCAGCAAAGGCTGATGGGATACTAGCGGGAAGACTGAGGGGGGACAGTGGGCAGGGGATGAATGAATCAACTCATCTTAGACTAACAGTCAACTCAACGCTGATCCTAATCCACACCACAGTTGATTATATTTACCCCCCTAGATGAACAACTGTCATGTTGATTATTACCCCACTGTTCGCTATCATGTTGTCTGAACACAGCCACTGGCTTAACTCTTGAGTTTAGAAGAGGAGCTGTAGCTCAGTGGTAGACTACATGCTTTGCATGCAGAAGGTCACAGGTTCAATCCCCGGTATTTCTAGGTAGGGCAGGAAAGAATCCTGCCTGAAACCCTGGAGAGTGGCTGCCAGTCAGTGTTGACAATACTGAGCTAGATGGACAAATGGTCTGACTCAGTATAAGGCAGCTTCCTATGTTCCTTTGAGCCAGAATCAGGAAGACTCTGAAGGAAAAAATCTTCCCAAAAGTGTTGGGCTCAAATGAAATTCTGACACCCTTTCAATTTCTCTTTTTATTGTTTAATTTGCCTTTCTTTCTATGGCAGAAATTCAAAGAACTACACTTCTATTTCTGCTTGCCAAGGGGACAATGAATGCTTGCTTTTGAAATTGCAGACTTTCCTAAAGCAGTATGATACATTGGCTCAGTTCAGGCAATACATTAGTCAACACAGTGTGAAAACTCCACTCAACGGTTGTGTTTTTAAGAGGTACTCCCCAAACAACATGTTCTAACTCCACCGTTGTGTGACTGTGAGCTACCGTAGAGTTGAGTAAAATCCATTGTGATGTTTGACCCTCCACCCTCTCTCCTCCCAATGGTATCCCATCAACCATTGCTGCAAAAAACCCCAATCCCAGTGGCTCTCCTAGAGCAGCATCGCTCCTTTCGCATCTCTTGCCAGGGAACTCTGCAGCCAATAGGAAAAGTCAACTCAATGCAACAGAAAACTCCACAGAGCCCTCGACACAACATGAGACACAATGGCTGTGCAGGAACTCTCTTCTGCACAGCATGGATATTCTGAGTGGAGTTTTCCTGCAGACAACAAACGGTGGTGTAAACACTCCACCATGGAGTTCCAAAACCACCATTGAGAAACGTGTTGTCTGAACTGAGCCACTATTGGACTTTTGAACAGGGTGACCTCAGGTTCATATCCCCACTAAACTGTAAAGCTGAGTGATCACGGGCTGGGAAGCCTCTGTGTCCGACATAATGTTTGCGAGAACGTAATTGTGGGGAGGTGGGGAGGGGGGGACTGTATGCTCTGTCCTAAACATCTTGGAGGAAAAGGCAGAATATAAAGTATTATGACACATGGACCTGCTATTCAAAATCAAACCCCCTGTCTAGTACACTTAATACTCTTCGGATCCTGACCAGTGAATTTACTCTTCGGACACAGATATAAGGAAATCATTTTGGCTCCTCTCTTGAATTAGTTTCCACGCCAGTTGGTCCTGATAAGATGATCAAGATTTTACACTTGCATTACAGCTAGTTGTTACAAAAATTGTGAAACATTAAGATTCTCTTGTTTTCCTTTCCCCTCCCCATACATTTCCCTTTTATGATGTGTCTTTTTAGATCATAAGCCTGAAAAAGCAGGGGTTGTCTGTTTGCTGAAGGGTGGGAAATAAGCACTTTAAATAAAGTATTTTCCCATCTTATTAATGCTAAATCTATTTTAAGAACTGAGAAGTGTAGGAATGATTTTTAATTTTTCCAATAATAATGTTGGAGGTAGCAAAATATGTCCAGTGACCCTGTGGGCATCTGCTTTTTGTAGAATTTGGCCTATGAGTTGAATTGGCTTTCACATAGCTCCCAGAGCTGATCTGCAGTATTAGATAATCCTGATCTATTTTACAGGATTCTAGTTGCTTGAAAACGATACATTTGCAAGATAGCATTTACATGAAAATATCAGATTATCTAGTGCTTTCAGACAGAAGGCTCCAAGCAATACCAAAAGACACCAAGTGACTATTCCATCTTTTCCTCCCTAACAGACTTTTTTTGTGGAAACGAAGATCATCACCACACAGGGGAAAATCACGTTTCCTTACTGTCGCTTCTCCACCCGCACGTTTGTCCTTCATTACTTCCTCTTTCAAAAGAGGAAATAAACAACTTGCACGTGGCCCATTCAGTGGGCTGTTTTGATCGCGCTGCTTCTCCTGCACACAGCAGGAGATAGCGGCAAGTTCCATCTCAAAAAATAAGTCTGACTTACTGGGGCGTTTTTTGTTGTGTGAAGAAGGCTAGAAGGGACAGGGAGGTGCGCGTGAAAATCCGTAAGTGCCCAGCAACCAGCATGCAATAAAACACTCATCTGATGACACCTGAAGTATCAGTGGAAAAACATGGATTACAGGATGAAGACGCATAACATTTCGTGAATGAGGCAAGGCGATTGCACGATAAAAGCCTCGTCTAGAAGCACCCTAAGTTTTAGAAGCCAAAGATTCATTCAACCATAAGAGACCGTGTGCTTTAACCTTTAACCACTGTGTATTATTTAGCAGTGCACACCTAATTTCCAAGTGCTTGTGCAACCGTGTTCAGCAGCCATTCTCAGGCTTTTGGGAAGAAAAGAGGTTACCATTTAAGCTCCGAATACATCTTATATCGAGGCTTCTCAGATGCGAGTCATCCTGAAGATCCAGGTTGTCACAAATGCTTGGCAGCGTCAGCCTTGCAAACACAAGATCGATCTGAAGAGGGAAAGTAGTGTCTCAACAGTGTCTCTTTTTAACATCTAGCCAAACATCAGGTATACTGGCTTGGCCTATGCAATGTGCTCTAAGGTGGAAGAAATGCCTTCATCATGTTTTACGATGTACAGTGTACGATGATGTCCTTTTTTTCACCTCTGTCCGTGCCATATAAAAGGCTAAACAGTTGAAACACACCACTACTATTACTTGTGGCTGTTAATATATGGGCAGAATTCAGGCTTAAAGGATTCACTTCTCTTTTTACTAGAACCCCAAGGCTCTCTAACTGGAGCCACATGCAAAATGGTGACTCAGAAGGTAGAGCTAATTGTGCCCCATGAGCCACCCACAAGCACAACATTTATATCTGAGTTACTATAAAGCATCCAACTGTCCTAATTTAGAAGACAAAAGGCCTCATGTACTGCAAATCAGCCAGAGAACTATCAGGAGAACCTGACTATGGATGGATCTATCTATCACTCTATTCCTAGTATGCTTATAAATGTTTATTTACTCAATCCCCTTCCAAACCATTTCTCTGATTTAAGAAAACAAAAACCCGTACAATTCGTAGTAAGCATGCATGTCTAAACACCCTATGCCGGAACATTTGGGAAATGCAAAAGCTAATGGACAGGTTAAGTTCCAATCAGCACATTCAGTTCGTAACAGAATTCACAAAGATTAAATCCCTCAGGCATCTCTAATCTCAACCTACCTTTTGAGCACTCCTACAATGCAACCTGGATAACCATCCCATCCAACTATGCCAGCACAGTACTCTAAATTAGCCCACAAGGCAAAGTGCAAATATTTCAGAAAATATGGTGCTCCAACTTAAAAGCACTGAACTGCTGCTCCACCAGGTCATGGAGTAGGCAATTTGTTTGATGTTGTAATTTGCCACTGGCCTTCCCAGTAGCATCTGCCTCTAAGTTCCCAGATAAGTGGTTGCATCCAATTTTGGTGAAAACACAACTTCCTCCATTGCATGGAATGAGCACTTCTACTCAACAATTGTGAAAGGAGCACGAGAGCACCCTGCAATGCTAGTACGGCTGCATGCACTGCCCCGACATAGCTGGAATGCTTCTTCTCACTTGGGGAAAGTCCACTACACACGTGGTGATAACACTGCAACACTTTCAGTCCATGGAAGAGCCCTGAGGCAGTGGGAGGCTCCAGAACAAGACAGTTTAAAAGCCTTTTGTAGAAGAAAGGTGTTAGCTTGGCCAAAGGACAGCATAAAGAAGCCCATTGTTCTAAATGCACATTGACACTCAAGCAATGCTCTTGCCATGCATGACCAAGATGCTCCCCTCCTTCACTGCCAAGCTGTTACGACTTGATCCACACAGCTCTGCTCTTGTACATTTCCTTGATATACAAGGAGACTGTTGGCAGAAATGCAACTCACGCCTGCCAGTTTTATCCATAGAATCATAGAGCTGGAAGGGGCCTATAAGGCCACTGAGTCCAACCCCTGCTCAATCCACCTTAAAACATCCCTGACAGATGGCTGTCTAGTTGCCTCTTGAATGCCTCTAGTGTAGGAGAGCCCACAACCTCCCTAGGTAATTGGTTCCTTTGTCATACTGCTCTAACAGTCAGGAAGTTTTTCCTGATGTCCAGCCGGAATCTGGCTTCCTGTAACTTGTGCCCAATATTCCGTGTCCTGCACTCTGGGATGATTGAGAAGAGATCCTGGCCCTCCTCTGTGTGACAACCATTCAAGTATTTGAAGAGTGCTACCATGTCTCCCCTCAGTCTTCTCTTCTCCAGGCTAAACATGCCCAATTCTTTCAGTCTCTCATCATAGGGCTTTGGTTCCAGACCCCTGATCATCTTTGTTGCCCTACTCTGAATCCCCTCGCCAGCTTGTCTGGATCCTTCTTGAAGTGTGGTGCCCAGAACTGGACACAATACTCAAGATGAGGCCTAACCAGTGCTGAATAGAGGGAAACCAGTACCTTGCGTGATTTGGAAGTTATACTTCTATTAATGCAGCCTAAAATAGCATTTGCTTTTTTTGCAGCCACATCACACTTTTGGCTCATATTCAGCTTGTGATCTACAACAATTCCAAGATTCTTCTTGCTTGTAGTATTGCTGAGCCAAGTATCCCCCATCTTGTAACTGCATTTGATTTATTTTTCCTAGGTGTAGAACTTGGCATTTATCCCTATTAAATTTCATTCTGTTGTATTCAGCCTAGTGCTCCAGCCTATCAAGATTTCTTTGAAGTTTGTATCTGTCTTCCTAGGTATTAGCTATCCCACCCAATTTTGTGTCATCTGCAAATTTGATAAACATTCCCTGCACCTCCTCATCCAAGTCATTAATGAAGATGTTGAAAAGCACTGGTCCCAGGACTGAGCCCCCACGCATTACCTCACCACAATTTGAGAAGGTACCATCAATAAGCACCCTTTGAGTCCGATTCTGTAGCCAACTGTGGATCCACCTAATAGTTGCTCCATCTAGCCTACTTTTAGCTAGTTTGCTGATCAGAATGTCATGTGGTACTTTGTCAAGGACTTTGCTGAAGTCAAGTTATATTATGTTTACAGCATTCCCACAGTCCACAAGTAAGTTACGTGATCAAAGAATGAGATCAGATTAGTCTAACAGGATTTGTTCTTGACAAATCCATGCTGGCTTCTAGTAATCACTGCATTGTTTTCAAGGTGCTTACAGATTGACTAAATTATAATCTGCTCCAAAATTTTCCCAGGGATTGTTGTCAGACTAACTGGCCTGTAGTTCCCAGGTTCCTCCTTTTTGAAGGTAGGGACAACATTACCCCTGCTCGAATTGTCCTACACTTCACCCATCTTCCATGATTTTGCAAAAGATAATAGACAGTGGTTCTGAGAGTTCTTCTACCAGCTCCTTTATTACTCTAGGTTGCAGTTCATCGGGCCCTGGAGATTTGAACTCGTTCAAAGAAATTAGGTGTTCCTTGACCATTTATCAATCTCAAACTGCAATCCTGCCCCTTCAGTTTATACTTTACTTTTGCCAGTGGGGTCATAGACCTGCTTTTGGGAGAAGACTGAGCCACAGTAGGAATTGAGCACTTCAGCCTTTTCTTTATCATCTGTTACCAATTTGCCATCCTCATGAAACCGTTGAACCACCATTTCTTTCCTCCGTCTTTTACTATTCACATATCTGAAGAAAGCCTTTTCATTGCTTTTAGCATCCCTCATTAGCCTCAGTTCATTCTCAGCTTTAGCCTCCTTGACGCCATTCCTGCACATCTATGCTACTTGTCTGTACAGGTAGCCTGGCCTTCCTTCCACTTCCTATGTGTGTCCTTTTTTGTTTTCAGGTCATCTCTAAGCTTTCTGTGGAGTCACATTCATTTCTTCTGTTGTCTTCTATCTTTTTTCCTTGTTGGGATTGTCTGTAATTGTGCCTTTAAAATTTCCTTTTTTAAAAAGTCCCACCCATCTTGGACTCCTTTTCTCATTAGGGTCACTTGCCATGTGACCTTACTTCGCATAGTTCTGAGTTTATTAAAATCAGCTTTCCTGAAATCCAGAGTACGTGTATGGCTACACTCAGTTTTTGCTTCCTTTAAATCAAGAACTCAAGTAGGACGTGGTCACTTTCCCCCAGAGTTCCCTAAACTGCCACTTTATCCACTAAGTCCTCCCTGTTGGTCAGTATCAAGTCAAGGATAGCTGATCCTCTAGTTCCTTCCTCCACTTTCTGTTCCTGTATGAACATCTGTCAGTAAGTAGATGCTTCAATGTAAAGGCAAAACTGCATCAGACATGAAACATGCAATTTTATTTAACACGTCTTTAAAAGAACAGCCACGGGGGAGGTATTCAGCTTTAGAACCACATTATTTAGGAAGAAGAAATTTAATCCTTTCATAAGAACATAAGAAGTGCCATGCTGGATCAGACCAAGGGTCCATCTACTCTAGCACTCTGTTCACACAGTGGCCAACCACCCATCGACTAGGAACCAACAAAGCAGGACACAGTGCAGCAGCACCCTTCCACCCATGTTCCCCAGTAACTGGTACACACAGGCTTACTGCCTCTGATCCTGGAGGTAGCACATAACCATCAGGGCTAGTAGCCATCGATAGCCTTCTCCTCCAGGAATTTATCCAACCCCCTTTTAAAGCCATCCAAATTGGGGGGCCATCACTACATCTTGTGGTAGTGAATTCCATAATTTAACTATGGGCTGTGTAAAGAAGCACTTCCTTTTATTTGTCCTGAATCTCCTACCAATCAGCTTCATGGGATGACCCCGGGTTCTAGTATTTTGAGAAAGGGAGAAAAATGTCTCCCTGTCCACATTCTCCACCCCATGCATAATTGTGTACACCTCTTATCATGCCTCCCCTTAGCCTCATGTTTTGCAAGCTAAACAATCCTTCCATCATAGGGAAGATGCTCCAGCCCATTCACCATATTATGCTTCAGACTAAATAAATAGATAAATATATCACTCCAGCTTCTATTCCTCTGAGAAGGGAACTCATCACTGGTCCTTCTCCCCTGCCATCAATTGCCATATATGACACAAATTGCAACCACACTGTTCATAGTCTACTTTGTCCCCAAGACCACCTTATGCAGAAACTCAAGCTACATATATAAAAAAAGAAAAAAATGTAAGAACAGATATATTTACCTCAATACCATCAAATTCAAACTTGATTACTGGTACATATGCATCTTCTACTGCCTGCAGAATTGAGAGAAATTTTTGTTTCATCTGATCAATTTCAGAATGCAGATAAGTAACGTTAGGATCTAGGACGTAGCTATTTCCTCACAAGAAATTCAGGGTTTTAGTTGTCTCCATTTCTCCATGAAAGCAATCTTCATACACGCTTTTAAAACCCAAGGCTTACCTTCTATTCATGTTTAAATTTAAAATGATTTTATTAGTGATAAACAGACCTCCCAGCAGACCAGAAATAAATCAATGGAATTGGATTATGTTGCTGGATAACTTCCAGATCAGGGTTGGGAAGCTTTTTGCAGCCCAAAGGCCGAATTGTTCCCAGGAAAGAACATTGAGGGGGGGGGGGGGGAGAACGACTCCACAGCCATCACTATTATTTTGTAGACGTGAATTCCATAGTTTAATTATGCACCGTGTGAATAAGTCCTTTTATCTGTCCTGAATTTCCCACCAATCATCTTCATCAGATGACTATGGGTTCTATTATTATGAGAAGGAGAAAAAGTCTCCCTATCCACTTTCTCCACACCATGCATAACTGTGTGCTCGGCTCTATTCGCCTCTTTTCCAAGCTAAACTGTTTCAGCTGTTGTCACCTTCCCTCATAGCCCAGACGCTCCACCTCCTTGATCATTTTAGTTGTCCTGTTGTGCACTTTATCCAACTCTACTATGTCTTTTTTTACTCAGTGACCAAAATTGTACACAGTATTTCAAGCATGGTCCCACCGTAGATTTATGTAAGAGCAATACGATATTGGCAGTTTTATTTTCAGTTCTTTTTCCAACTATATCTAACATGGAATTTCCCTTTTTCACAGCAGCTTCATACTAGGGTGACATTTTGATTGAGCTGTCCAACACAAATCCAAGACCTCTTTCTTGGTCAGTCACTGCTAGCTCAGGTCCCATCAGCTTAGATGTGTGAAGTTGGGATTTTTTTTTAACCACAAACATGCATTACTTTACACTTGCACTTGCTGCCTGTTCCCCCAGAGTTTGGAGAGATACTTTGGAGGATGGGGAGTGCTTGCATCAAGGGTAAGGAAGAGATCCAATTAAGATTGAACTTGGGCTCTAGAGCAGTCTCACAGAAGGGTGGACTCCAGGAATCAAGTATCCAGAACTGGTCACTTCAAATCCCATGTCCATCAAATTTAATTGCGTGATCTTTCTTCATATTACCAATAGTTACAAGTGGTAGTTCCATGACTTCACCAATAGTCAACTACTGTATTCATGTATTGCTTCCCCATAAAGACAGTTTTAAAAAATGTAACTAGGTTAGTCCCCAATGACCTGAAATAGCTAATTGGCTCTTGTTACATGAAAATGGAGTTCAGCAGCACCAACAGCCCCTACAAAGTCAACTTTTGGATCACTAGTGATGCTGTTCTGTCATGCATCCCAATGTCTTAAGATATACAAAGAGTTTCCTTCTACCAATGTATTCTCTTGCCCACCTAGCCCAGAACACCCACTTTAACTGGCTCATTGAGATCCTTTACGTAGAAACTCCATGGACCATCAAACATACAAAAGAAATCCTCAACAACTGAGCAATGCCGCTCCCCATTATACTTCTGTCCGAGGAACCTCTTCCCCAAGATGTAGTCCAGCCTTCCAGATGTGTTGGACTACAGCTCCCAGAATTCCTCAAACAGTCTAGCTGGGGAGATTATGTGAGTTATAACCCAACACATCTGGAGAATGCCAATTTTGGGAAGGCTGATGGAATAGATGGTGAAGCTTGAAGACTAAGTTCTCCTCCCACCATCTGCTGTGATTTCCAGTTCTCAGAAACTGTGGAAGATGGCCCAAGATGACAGAGGTTTTGCACGATCCCTATGGCTTGAACAAGTCATGGTGGCTTGTTTAGCTGCAGCATGAGCTGGGCACCATTTGCCTAATTATTCACCGGAAGCAGCTTGTAGTGACATTTGAGTCAAGGAGGCAGAGCTTGGAGGGGGAAACAACCTCAAATAACCCAACGACAAGCCATGGCTTATTTGAGAGTTGCTCATGTGAACCAAGTCAAAGTGTTGCACTAGGCTAGATGGACCAATATACCAATTCAATCCCTACATTTTGTATCAACCAATATCACGTAAAATACAGTGCGTTCCAATGGAGTCAGTTCACACACTGACCTGCCAATGAGTAAACAAGAGTCACATAAACACTTGTGACCAGGTCCAAACAAGACAAGAAGCTTACTCTTAAATTTCTGATGCCATCTTGGAGTTTTAGCTTCTCAATGAATGACTGGAAGAAGTCTGATCTTTCCACATGTCTAGGAGCAACACACAGAGCATCTATGTCAGCACCTACCAAGAAACAAAACAAAAAAACATCCACACAATAAGCAACTATTAGCAGCTAAAGACGAGCCATTTCACGAATCAAGACTGGATACAAGAGTGATACCTTTTGTGTGAACTCCAAGCCGATAGGAACCAAACGTGAATATTTTGCCACCAGAACTTGAAGATGGGATGTTCTGAAGTGAAGTTGAAAAACATTGTTTACCTTGAAAAATTTAAGTCAACACACTTTTCTAGAGATGACAGTTGTTGTCTCAAGACACACCTGAATGAACACGCAGGCATGATAGAACTTCCACTGCTCTTAGGTCTGTATGGAGTGTTTCACAAGCTCCAAGCTCCCATACTGTGTGAGCATCAGTATTTCTACTGGTGCTCAGTTCTGAGGCTCTTAGCTAGGAACAACTGCCCTTTGGCTCTCCTATGCAGTAGCCTTGGTACTTTGAATTTGCTTAGCTTCTTCCCATTTCCCCGTGCCTTTTACCTTCCGTAGCACACCTGTTAAATTGCAACTTGTTTCATCTTTTACTGTGAACCACCTAGAGCTCATCAGCAGAAAGGAAGTATAAAATGTGCTTCCTTTGGAAAGGAAATCTCTTCAGGGCAAGGCAGTTTTAATCAGACTTTGACCCAAACAGTGAATTTAACAGCAGCTACAGAAGCCAAAGACATTTCTTTCCCAGCGGCATCAATGCTAGATTCAGAAGCAACTTCCATTTGTGTGTAGTTCTGGAACTCCTTTAGGGCCGTTATCTAGAATTGCTGATGCCACTATCAGCCACCACATTTTGCCAATAATGCTTCTGCAGCCATAAGGTTTTGAAGACCATTCTAATCGCCTCTGAGATGGGAGAGGCGGGGGGAGAGGAGAAGGAGGGGCAGTCAGGAGAGGGCTCCATGAACACAGCTACTTGTGTAGCTCAATCTGCTACACTTTAGGATTCATGGAAGCAATCAATCACCCACCATTAAAGAACAGTTAGAACCCCACAGCTAGAACTATAGAAATCTAGCTACAAAAAGCAACATAAACAGACGGATTTAAAAAGTAGGCTTTGACAAACTCTTACCTTATTTTTGGCAACTTCTGCAATCCACTCGTTGATCAAGAGATTTAGCTTACTGAGAACAATTATCCTGCAATGGGATTTTTAAAAAAACAACAACAACATAAACAAGACTTAGGAGAAGCAGAGCTAAAAAAATACCAGTTGTGGTGGATTTGAGGTGTTGATTCTACGGTAATTCCACTGATTTGAACGTCACTATCACAACCTTATTAATTAGAAGTTTATTGTTTTGACTGAGCTGTAATACGCATGCTCACCTGCAATTCAGCTCTTCCTCATCTTCAAACACACCAAAAGGCTTCATGGCATCAATCAGCTTCTGTGTAGAGATGTAATCTATTTCCCTTGGAGGTGCCAAGCTAATTGGAGAAGTGATCCCGTAATGCCTTTGCGGCTGGTTCTCCAAATAATGTCTATATAGGGAAGCCACATTAAACACGGGCAGAAAAATCACATTAAATATTGTGTTTCTCCCTTTCCTAGCTACATATCAAGAAAGTCACTTACCAGCTTTAAAATCCACATTAAAATAGACACTATTAATGAGACTAGCTTAGGGGGTGACCTTACGGAAAGGAGGACAGGGCTCCTGTATCTTTAACAGTTGTATAGAGAAGGGAATTTCAGCAGGTGTCATTTGTACGCATGCAGCACCTGCTGAAATTCCCTCTTCATCACTGTAGTTAAAGCTGCAGGAGCACGGCCCTCTTTTGCATCTGGTCAAGAAAGCAGGGCTCCTGCAGCTTTAACTGTTGCGATGAAGAGGGAATTTCACCAGGTGCTACATGCATACAAATGACACCTGCTGAAATTCCCTTTTCTATGCAACTGTTAAAGATACAGGAGCCCTGTCCTCCTTTCCATATGGTCACCCTAGGGAAAAACGATTCTATGAAGTACTTTTCTATTGCAATAAAAGCTAGGATTTTTATTAATACCAATTCAGGCTTCTGTAGTTCCCTGACACACATGATTTAAAAGAAAACAGAGCAGTTTCTTACAGGGAAATACCAAACATCATTTCACCAATGTAAGCTATGACATGAAGTTTTAGAAATGTTGCTCTTTCTTACAATATTCCAGTAATTAAACTTCAGCATATGGACAATTATTTAAAGATCTCATCAGCCCATACAGAATCTTTGTCTGAGAACTTTGTTGACTGGTTTGAACTCTATTATTTTTATGTATCCCTCCCTTTCTCTCTGTGATTGTTATGAGTGTAACTTGTTTAATATTGTGATATATATAACTTAGGGTGACCAGATAAAATCCAGGTCAGGGCTCATGTAACTTTAACAGTTGTAGAGAAAAGGGAATTTCAGCTAGGGTCATTTGTTTGCAATTAGTTCCTGGTGAAATTCCCTCTTCATCACAACTGTTAAAGTTGCAGGGGCCCTGCCTTCTTTTGTATATGGTCACTCTAGTATAGTGCCTGCACCTTTAACTGTTGTGATGAAGAGGGAATATCACCAGGAACTAATTGCATACAAATGACACTGGCTGAAATTCCCTTTCTTCTACAACTGTTAAAATTACCTGGATTTTATCTGGTCACCCCAATATAACTGAAAACCAAAAAATGGTTTAATAAAAAGTACAAATAAAAAACAATGTTCCAGGATTGCAGAGAAATTCAGAATGTAGCAGAAAAACTAAACCCAAGTGACATATGATTGGTAGAAAACTCCAGTCTTAAGTTGTTGGGGGGGGGGGGGGGGGAAACAGGCCAGAGACATCAAGTTAAACAACCCTAAGAGAGTGTGCCTTGGTTGTTCAGCCACTTTGGCTTGTGGGAGCCAAGCGATCAAGCCTCTTGGAAGTAACCATGGGTTAAAAAAAAAACTTGGTTACTGTTGTGTGCAAATTGGGCAGGTGCTTCTGGGCACACGCTCAGACCAGAACAGAGTTCATAATCCATTCAAACAAAATTCTATTTCTAGTTTCTCTCAAGCCATCTGAATTTCAGAGTGGCCCAATTTATTTTTTCTTACCAAGTCTTTTACTTATTATTATTATTTATTACATTTATATACCGCCCCATAGCCAAAGCTCTCTGGGCGGTTTACAAAAATTAAAAGACTGAACACTTAAAAGACAATATACAAAATTTAAAACCATAAACATAAAACAGCTGACATTTAAAACATTTTAAACTGTTAAGCCTGGCCACAAAGTCAGTTAAAACCTCAACTTAAGCTGTTAAAATACTTGTTGCCAAACAATAAGGAGCCCGAAACTCTTGCTGATCTACTGTAAATCACCCAAAGATCTACCAGCAGAGCTTCTGCCTGGTCTAGAATAATTTACAAAGATCAGGACAGGATGCAGAAATATTGTGATTTAAGAAATAGGAACATAGCTGGTTTGCAACAGTTCTGACTATTTGTTCATCTGGCTCTGTATTGTCTATCGCCCACCACCAATCCTTTTTAAACAATACCAAGGATTGAGCCTGATGATTTCTGCATGCAAAGCAGATGCATTACCACTAAGTTTTGGTTCCTCTAAAGTACGATGCTTGTCAGGACAAGAAGTTGAAAGCAAGAACGACATGGAATGCAGCAGGAAACAGCACATACAGATTCCAGAACGAATTCCCAGAGGGATGTACAGGCAAAACCAGAAGGCATTACGGTATCCGTGTTGGAGACAGCGCAACTATGTTTCTTGGCAGCTCATCCTGCCCCTTACACATACACGCCACTTGTAATGGGGAAGACTTTGGCGGGTAAACAGATTTGTAATCTCTCCCCTTCGGCGTGATTTTTCTTCCCCATTATTTATAGCTTCTTCCTGGCCTGCTCTCCAGACACCAACCAGATGCCCACATGTAAACAGTTTATTCTAATATTAACACGGAATGGAGTGAACTTTGGGTTATAAGAAAAGCCCTGCTAAACCAGTCCAAAGGCCTACCCAGTCCAGCATAGTGGTCATCCAGATGGCCATGGGAAACCCACAAGCAGGACATGGGTGCAACAGCACCCTCCCACCCATGTTCCCCAGCTTCCGGTGTATATAGGCAGTTTTGCTTCACCAGAGCTCTAACTTTGAATAACACAGGGCTTGTGAGCTCTAACTTTGAATAACACAGGGCCACAGAGATACAGCTAGCGCCATGTTCCCTATCATATTAGCTGCGGTCTCCTCCTGTGAGACCTTTGGTGCAGAGTAATAAAAGTGTGAGCAGGCAGGTCAGAGGGAAATGAAATGCAAAGTTTGCTTTTCCCCCTTCACATCCATGTGCACTCACACACACAAGCACACACCTACAAACTGAAGATTACACTTCATGCATCTGATGAAAAGGACTCCAGTCCCCAATGGCTGGGAATTATGGGAGTTGTAGCAGTCCAACGTATCTGGAGGGCACCCTGGTTGGGGAAGGCAGGTCATGCCATAACAAATGGACACAATCCTGTGAACATTTAGGCGGGGGGGGGGGGAATCTTACAACCTCCACCTGAATGGGACATGCTGGGAATGGTAGGAGTTTCCTCCTGCCTAACTATGCACAGGATAGCACCTTAAGGCACCAGAAGACTAGGGTGACCATATGAAAAGGAAGACAAGGCTCCTATATCTTTAACAGTTGTGCAGAAAAGGGAATTTCAGCAGGTGTCGTTTGTATGCATGCAACACCTGGATAAATTCCCTCTTCATCACAACAGCTAAAGCTGCAGGAGCCCTGCCCCTTTTGTATGTGGTCACTCTAGTATAGCTCCTGCAGCTGCAACTGTTGTGATGAAGAGGGGATTTCACCAGGTGCTGCATGCATGCAAACGACACCTGCTGAAATACCTTTTTCTACAGAACTGTCAGGAGATACAGGAGCCCTGTTCTCCTTTAAATACGGTCACCCTACAACAAAGCTCCTCGCTGCTTTGATTACAAGAGACTAACTTAACTCCCAGATAGCTAAAGCGACCTTGCAAGTCCCCCTCCCCCCCAAAGCCAAAGGGAATTCTGAGCAGAGAGCAAGGCAAGGGGGGGGGGGGAGGAGGACGAGCCCCTCTTCTTTAACACCCCCCATGCACTACCTCCCAGCGTAAGCCGTGCAAACCACCCCTTACCCGCACATCTCCTTCATGACCACCGGCAGCATGAGCTCTGCACGCATCTACCGTCTCCAACGCGCCCGCAATACCTGCAGCCAAGCCCCGCCTCCTCCCGCCCTCCTCCTATATAGGCAGCGGCAGCAGTCGCGGCGGCAGCGCCCCCTGCAGGCCCAACGTGGCCTACAAGCGTCTCGCTCGTTCAACCCCTCCCATCCTCTTAGCTGGGATCGTCGAGGCGGGCGGGGGTTATGGCTGAAGGGGAGGGGGGAGGCTGCTCTTCCCGGCAACCTTTGCGCGGGGAGCTGGAAATAAATTTATAACGGCGTTTCCCGCCTTTTTACCTCGGGGCGGGGTGGGGGGGGGTGTTTTATGTGACGTATACGAAATTAATAAGAAGAATTTTGTTTTATGCGAAGTATATGAAATTAAGATTATGATAATGACTATGATAGTAATAATTTGTTTTATGGAGAGTATATGAAATTAAGAAGAAAAAGATCATAAGACTGTGTGGAGTAGTCGTTCCCTGTAGAGTAGACCTATTGAAATGAATGAACTGTTACGTTGGTCCCAACTACAGTCTCATGCATTTCAGTGGGTCTACTCTATGGAGGGCTAACGTTGGATACTGCCACGTGTCAACACGTTTTCTCACTCGCGCCCCCATGTTGCCTAAGGTGTGACAAGTTTTTGTTCTTTTTAAATGAAAAGTCAAGCAATAATAGTCATTTCACAAGAGCCCTCTGGAAGTCAGTCATGGTTTTGTGGGATTCTTTGTTGTTTTTTGTAATGAGCTGACAAAACCGCTTGTAATTCTTGCGAAAATTTACATAACAGCGTTGTCCCTTATATTTATATGTGTATTTAATTTATATCCTTTTCCTTACAAGTGAGTGCATTGTCCTGTTCCCTCCACACACACACACACACCCCAGGCCACACACACATTTTTTTCCTCACAACAAACCTGCAATGCAGGTTAGGCAGAGTGAGAGTTAGTGACTGGCCCAAGGTGGCCTAATGAGATTTATGGTAGGCTGACCAGATAAAATCCAGGTCAGGTCTCATGTAACTTTAACAGTTGTAGAGAAAAGGGAATTTCAGCCTGTGTCATTTGTATGCAATTAGTTCCTGGTGAAATTCCCTCTTCATCACACCAGTTAAAGTTGCAGGGGCCCTGCCTTCTTTTGTATATGGTCACTCTAGAATAGTGCCTGCACCTTTAACTGTCGTGATGAAGAGGGAATTTCACCAGGAACTAATTGCAGACAAATGACCCTGGCTGAAATCCCCTTTTCTCTACAACTGTTAAAGTTACATGAGCCCTGACCTGGATTTTATCTGGTCACCCTAATTTATGGCTGAGGCCCCCTCCACAAGGATGCGCTTTTGCGCCCGGTTCGGGGATTATGCGCATTATCGCGGAGGCGCATTTACGCCTAATCCCTCTGCACGGGAGGCGGCGAGAGGCGGCGATGCGCTGTAATTGATGTCCAAAAAGCGCTTTAGAAGACGTTAATGCGCATAATCGCTTGTTCACACGGCGAAAATGCGCTTTAACGGCCGGAGCAAAATAAAAGTCGCTATTTAACGCGCATTCGAAAATGCGCATTATCGGGGAGATAACGCGCCTGTACGCCCGTTTTGCGCTCCGCTGGTGTGGAGGTAAAATTTATAATGAGCCTTCAAGGCTCATTAAACGTCTCGTGTGGAGGAGGCCCGAGTGAGGATTTGAACCTGGCCCCTCTCTAGTCCTCCTAGGGCTAATGTTGTGAACATTTCACCACTGCACTGACTCAAGATGGAGCCAATGGCATTCTTTTCATAAGACATTTTGAACATCTTCAATGAATATAGCACAACCTCTTGGCCAGGGGCATTGCAGCTAGGCACTTAAAAGATTTGGGGCCCAAGGACACAAAACCGCAGACAATCTGCAAATTTATACGCGCAAACTTGAAATAGTTACTAGGATTAATTTAAATTTCACAGGAGGTAAATTCAGCCAATTAATTTCTCATCCAAATGATCTCAAATCAAATCCCTCAATTTATTTGCATCCTGACCCCAGATAATCCCAAACAGACGGGGGGGGGGACTTTTTGTATGGCTTTTTGCCCCTCTGCATGGCAATTAAGCTGTGAAAGAAACCATCCATTGGGACCCTCATGGCTCTGTGGAATTCATCCAGGGCCCTGGGAAATACATTCGGGGCCAACCAGGTTTCCATGGGTCCAGGTCTAGCAGAACCCCTGCTCTTGGCCATCTTTATTATCCTCCTGTCTAGCCTGTGCAACAACAGTGTTTTTGGAAACAGAGGCTTGAACAACACCCCAAGTTTGATGGGTCTTTTAGATACAACTGTGCAGATTTATTCATGAATATTCCCATTGACCTCAGTGTGGGAGTTATATGCTCCACCCTGGGTGTGTGAGTTTCCCAAGTGATGGACAAACTTCAATATGCATATAACTAACTATGGAACGGGTAGGCAGAAATGAAATGTTTTTGCACTAAACTCCTGCATAAATTTAGAAGGAGCTGGGTTGGAACCTTCAGTCATCCTAGACTTCTTCTCCATCCTTTGTCCGGTGATACTCCAGGTTCAGGAAATCTTTCTGATTGAGGAACGTTGCCTAAGAATTACACAAAGTAGGTGAAAATAGGAACAACCTTGTTGGACGTTAGAAATCTCTTTCCCAAAGATGTACCTGCAGGTGTGTTGGAGCAGGAAATTGTAACTGGAGGTTGTCAAATTAGTTGAATAGGGTGTGTGGGGCAGAGGGTTGGACCAAGTAAATTTGCTACCTGGTGCGGAGCAAAAGTTGCTCTCTTCCATGTACAGAAGGTGATTAGACTGGAAGTTGAAACTTGCTTCAACATTGGGAATGGGATAATGTTCTCTCCCCCACTCCCCATCACCCACGGTCATAAATGTAGTAGTCATAAATCCCCAGGTGGAGGTCCAGGGAGTGAGAGCTTTGAGGCAGCCCAGAAGACCCCAACCAGCACCAGCATTGAACCACAGTGCAAAAGCAAAGTGCTCTTCCGGCAGCCAACACTGCAGCCGTGTGATGTGCCATTTTAATTTAAATCATTTCCTTCCAGAGTAGCAGTGAGTCTCAGAGAGCCCCACACCGCATGTCAGGTGATGTCTGATGGACCCTGCTTCACGTGAGGGGTCTCTTTTTTGCTCTGAATGCCCCAGAATGCAGTAAATGTGTGTTTAAATGATTTCCCGTACACCTTTACTTCCTAGAAAGTGCAGTAAAACTGCAACCCCAGTGACCTACCCTGGTAGTTCCATTGTCTGACCAGAAAGACCTGTTTCTCAACAGTAAATCCTACAGTTTTCATCTGAACATGCAGTGACTTTTCATCTAGGGTGCTTTCCAAATTTATCACCAACTCTTTTATTGTAATTAATGACTTGGCTGTTTTACCTTGAAAGAGATGTTTTTTCTCTCTAGTATCTTTATATATATGTCCTGAATGCACTTCTTGCTGTATTGCTTCTGGGGAAGGGGGCAGGTTAATTGATCCCTGCAGCATAGGCAGATAGACTATAATCCAAGGAACACACTTTTTAATTGCTACATTATAACATTTGCATCTCCTCCTCTAGAGAGCAAACAGCAGCATTGTTGTAGCCTCTCAACAACTCTGCAAAGTACGTTAGGGTCAGACATAGTGATTTGTCCAAGGCTTCCCCTGAGTTTCATAGCTGAATTGGGATTTGAAATGGGTTGTCCCAAATATACATTTGAAACCCGGCTCCTGGAATGGCTCCACATTTTATGTTTGTTGCAGGCAGCACTTCCCACAGTAAACATGTAAACAGAGGATGACAAATGTATGCCTTTTAACACCCTTGTATATTTGGGGCTCCCAGACACATATGCATATAGGTATCTAAGGATGTCCATCTGTTGTTTACACTTTTGTGTATTCTTTGCAAGTAACAGACATGTAATTGTGACAAACATGACTGCTCTGGAATTGCCCTTAGCCACTGCAGCTACACTGGTCCCCTATCCCTAATGCTTGGTTTGGGAAACCTACATGATATTAACTATATTACTTAATATGTAAAATAATATTTAAAATTTAGTCAGTTAATAATATGTAAAATGTACAGTTATTCTCTTTTGAATCTATGCATCTATATATTGTAAAAAGGGAGCACATAATACCATGAGAGCACCCCTCCAAATGATTAGCGCCCCAGGGCACCCACCAATTATACTCTACCTTTGATTGCTTGCATTAAGTCCCCAGAGTGAAATACTGTCATTAGACTGGACAGGACATTGAGCCATTTCACTCCAATTTGAAGCCCAGATTAATTGTGGTACTGGCGAGCTCTCAAAACAGTTTAGGGACGAGAAACTAACCATTAACACAGTGAAGCCACACTAATCACACTAGCCTTGATGCGGTCTCTTTCTTTGATCAACTCACTCTCTCTCAGCAGGCCCCAAAATAGCCCCAGGGTACAAGAGTGCTTCCATTGCAATCATGTTAATTTTGCTTTTAGTTTGTCTTTAGCTGTTGGAGATTAATGAATAAAAGTGGTGTTTAAATTTACAACCGGGCCTGTTCTGATAGCTCAGTGGTATCATCGCCCCTGGTTTTTCGACTTTGATTATCTGAGCCAGTCATCTACAAAAAGGAAGAAATAAAAAAATGTCTCTTCTATCTAGAGCAACACAACATGTAAACCTGATGGGGAGCAAAACATGCAGAGGTGGGAGAACAGACTGGGTGATCTCTTGGGATGTCTTAGTGCCCTACATTTCTGCAAAGCATATGAGGAACTAACCTATTTACAACCTTTTGACTTCTGGATTGAAACATGTATTGACAAACTATGGAGAATGTGTTCTTTCACTGCTTCAGTGGGACAAAATAAGTAGGACAGTAGAATGCTTATTACTATCATGATATCATGGATATCTTCAAATCATTTAAACTAGTTTCATTATTAATTTTAGAGCTGGAAAACTGGTTGCTAATGCTGGATAGTCATTAGAGTTCCCTTCATCCACCCCACCCCCATTTCAGTTCACAGAGTGGAATACAATGTAATACTAGGTATTATATTCCTGTTTTTAAAATCTGCCCTTATTAGGATCTCTCTCTCTCTCTGAAAATGTAGTTGCTAATGCTGTTTGTGTCCTCCAAAATATGTTCCCCTCTCAAATATATACTTTTGAAATTGATTGACGGATGATTGTTTGAACACACAATTCAACATTCACCAAAATGTGGCCAAACTTGATCCAATAAATAAGTTTTGACATTATGGATAGGCAGGGTCCTTGGTAGATAAACAGACCATAACAATTATGAACATGGAACAGCCTTAGACATACAGAGCAGGAAGATCTAGAGTCTGGGCTAAAAATAGTCCAAATTTTTCACCCAGGATAACGTAAGTTCTGTAAACTGAATTAAGGGTGTAATCCTATGGGATGCGCCCTGGCTACATGTAAGCCAAATATCCTACGCTGAATATCCTATGTAGAGTGTATTTAAGCTAGAGAGACGTTTTTGCCCATCTAATGGAGTCTTCAAGGAGTGAGAGGAAAGGAGGCTGGGGCGGCCATCGGATTTGTCGTATTGCTGCCGCCTCAGTCTCCTCCCCGGCCTCTGGGCTCCCTTTCCCCATCTGTGTGCTCTGTTTTGCAAGCGTGGAGAGATAGCCAGCACGATTCTACAGGGGGGAGCGGGAGAGGGTAGTGAGTGCGGTTTCCTGGCTACCAGCTCGGAGCCAGGAAACCAGACAACCACATGTCCCCCCAGACATAGGATTGCTCCCAAAATTAAGCACAATAAGGCTGCAATGGGTGTAAGCCCCACTGAACACAGTGAGACTCATTTCTCAGTAAACTTGCATATGGTTGCACGGCACTGAATGTTTCACATATTTGTCTATTTTCCAATAATTTATTCAGTTCTTATGATGGTTAGAAAAAAACCTGTAAGAATACCAAAGCTTTAGTCCAGGAATGCTTTTCAGCTTCCACTCTAGAATGTGATATTTGGTCTGTTAGGCCACTGTCTTGTGTGCTACAGGAGCTGAAAATGGTGATGCCTTACTTAGGGATGTATGTGAAATTCATTTCAGTTTATTTATGACCAGAATTTATCTTGTTCTCACCTCTCAAACAATCTGTGGTCAAAGCTCACACATTCCTGAGCTTGCTATGCTCTTGGGGGGGGGGGGGGTGTTTGAAAAATCCATACATAAGAAAAAATGCAAAAAATATGTACTTTTAAAAAAAGAGCATACATGCATACTTTAATCAGTGGAAGAAGATTGCATTATTTTGAATGTGCACCCAAGTACGTCACAATTTTTACACGGGGGAAAAAAGCTCACAATCTGGTATGGACACAAGTCAGACTGGGATTCAAGGTGGAACTTGGAGAACCCGAATAACTTTGGGTTTTGCTGATTTTCACATCCCTTCTTATTTAGGCTGACCATATGAAAAGGAGGACAGGGCTCATGTAACTTTAACAGTTGTAGAGAAAAGGGAATTTCAGCCGGTGTCATTTGTATGCAATTAGTTCCTGGTGAAATTCCCTCTTCATCGCAACAGTTAAAGTTGCAGGCACTATACTAGAGTGACCAGATACAAAAGAAGGCAGGGCCCTGCAACTTTAACTGTTGTGATGAAGAGGGAATTTCACCAGGAACTAATTGCATACAAATGACACCGGCTGAAATTCCCTTTTCTCTACAACTGTTAAAGTTACGTGAGCCCTGACCTCCTTTTCATATGGTCAGCCTATTCTTATTGTATGTAATCTTTCTCAGAGCAATGCTAAATTGGGCATGGGTTAATGAATTTGGCAATCTGAGAATCTGTTTCTCAAAGCAACATCTTATCCTCATAGTTCTAGATGGCAGTCGTAAAATAAATCCTGGTGGCCACATCATTTGCCCCAGAGTCTCCGTGTCAAAGTAATATAAGGCCTTGACTCTAATTCAGCAGCAAGCTTTGGCCCCATCAAGCTGCTGAAAAAGAGGCACTACAATTTGCTTACTTGGCTTCTTAATGATTGGGAAATGATAAAATCACTTTCTTTTTTACTTTAGCAATACAGAATCACCAAGGTTTTTCTTTTTCTTTTAAAAAGAGAGAGAAATGTTTAACAAGAAGAGCCTTGAGTGACACCATTACTTACCTTGTGATGCTGTCTTAGCATGTTGGTTCCATTATAGTTCAGGCATGGCCAAGGGCCTGGTGTTCGGCATTAAAGTTGGACAGTAATATCCCGATAAAGGATCTTGTTAACATGCCTAGGAGTAGCCTTGGTCATGAATTCATTAGCTCCATGCAGAGATTGCATGTAATTCTGATTGCTGCTTGTGGAGAACTTTGAAGGCAGGAGTGGCTGATAATTATTGGAGCACCCTGAACTGTGTGTGAACTGGGGGAACTCAGTTTCTGGGATGGCCAACTTGTTTCATACGGCTGAGCATTAAGGCAACTGCATGCAAAGAAAGATGGGCCCCTGTAACTTTAATCATTGTACAGAAGAGGGAACTTTCACAAATGCAGCTTTCCCAGCTCTGCATAACAAGCTGAATCTGCCAAAATTCCCTCTTCTGCACATGATTAAAGGCCCTGTTCTTTTAGCACCTGGCCATCTAAGCCATTTGAGGAAGGTGAGCTGCAGCTAATCCACGATTTTAAAAAACGCAAAACCCATGTCATTGCCATATTGCCTGGTCCTGAGGTTGATAGTTACTTACATCGACTGTAAATATTATTTTCTTTCTCCTTTGTCAGAAGGCCTCAGACCTATGTTCTGGGTTTTCTGGGAAGGCTTCACACTTCTCCTTAGCATGGCTTCAACCATGCACATCCCTTGATGCCAGGATTGTAGATAATCAACCCCCATATATCTTCACAAGTATCCCCCATAGTACAATTGCTGCCTGTGATAGCACAATCAAAGGGGAAGTGTTCACTTTATAATTTGAGTACATGCAGCTTATTTTCAAGCAGTCTGAATTGCTCTTCTTCTTTCCAATAAACCGTACAAAAAATTGGTTGGAATGTGTCTGAAGATAAGGTTTTCCGCTTTTGAAGCATTCTGTTTTCCTTGAGGAGGGCTTGTTTAATCGATGAGAATTAGATAGGCTAACCCCCCTTGGGGTGGCTCCATTCACTCTTCAAAATCAAGTTGCTAACAACTCAGCGCTGAACTATTTTATGAAGGCATATTTCATTCTTTGCCATTTATTTAGAGAACAGCACTAATTAATTGGTGCCAGGTTGCTTTTAATTATGCCCTGCTCTGAATAAGCTTTGGGGATCTATTTATTGTTGGAAGCGAAGCTTGGGATGGGTAAGAGTTCAGAAAGTCTGTGTTTAGCATTTTACGTCTCTACATTCTTCTGGCTTCATCAAATACCCTGAGAAAATTAGAAAGCTGATTTAAAATAATAATAATAATAATAATAATAATAATAATAATAATACAGAAATAAAGATAGTTGCCAAACTGAATCCATACATTGTTCAGCAAAGGACAAGTTCTCATGAGCCAGCACGCTATCCAGAGGCATGGTAGTGAAGGAATATGTATAGGGCTATCTGAATATTACCTGTCTGCACAAATATAGAAGTCTGCATCAACAAATAATTCATAGAACAACACCCCCAACCTGGTGCCCTCCAGATGTATTGAATTGCAACTCTCATAATTCCCAGCCAATATGGTCATGCTGGCTGAGAATTATGGGCGTTGCAGTCCAATGCATCTGGGGGGCACCAGGTTAAGGAGCTGTCTTAAAATAATTTTGTCATCACTTGACTGTATGTGGCCTGAGCAGGTGAAATGCAGAAGATTCAAGTCCCATCAGGACTTGGAGTAAAGTCAGCTTTGCCTAGGATCGTCAGGTTTGCATCAGGACAGTCCAGGAGTCCAACACAGAGGAAAAGTTGATTATCTAAGTCTAAGCTGCGAAGTGAGTCCAACTGAGGAGAGATGGGATATGGACGTAAGAATGCAGAAGATAACAAGTAAGGTTAAGAGGCTTGCAGATTAGAGCGCATTACCTGAAAATTAGATAGGATGATCTGAAATTTGAAGACTTGTTCCATCCCACGCAGGAAGGCTACAGTGTAGAACAACGTCCTGGACTGATTCACTTTGAACATAGGGTGGCTTGTTGGTTTCTCTGGGTTCTTGGTAGCTAGAAGGAACTGAAGGTCTATCAGGTATTTCTTTTCGCTAGACAGAAATGTTCTCAGCAGCTACAGTTTCCTCAACATTTTACTGATTTTTTATTTATTAGTACATTTATATCCCACCTTTTTCCTTCCAAAGAACCCAAGACAGCTTACATACTCCTCCTCCACCTCTCCATTTTATACTCACAACAACCCTGTGAGGTAGGTTAGCCTGAGAGTCAGTGACTGGCCCAAAGTCACCCAGTGAGCTTCATGGCTGAGCGGGGACAGTCCAGTACCCTAACTACTAACAACACACTGGCTATTAGGTATATAAAGCTAATTAATGGAAGAACAAGGCAGATCACCTGAGGAGAACATAAGAAATTGCCTTATACCAGGTCATACTATTCATCCATCCAGCCCAGTTTGGTCTGCTTTTACTAGCAACAGTTTTCCAGAGTCTCGGGCAGAAATCGTTCACATCATCAGCTGGAAATACCAGGGATTGAACTTGCTACCTTCTGCATGCAGCACACCCATTTGCAAGAAAACTGACCTGGAATGTCCTAGCACTTGAGGAAGTGAAGGACATGAAACCATATCAATGAGCCAACAATGGTTATACATCCAATTAAAACAGGTATAAATGGACGGTGGTGAAACTTCAGCCCCTAGCGATGTAAACCCAGTGACCAAAACCAGCCCAAATAAAAGATTTTTAAAAGACTTTGGAATGACACTCAAAACTGGCTTTTGTAAAGCTTTATACCAGGGGTACACAATCCACAGCCCATAGATTGGACGCGGTTCTCGATTGTGGGCTGTGCAGCTCCTGCCCCATTTCACCCTGCAACCCTGCGGGGAATAAACCACTACTATTAGCAGCACTGGGAGAGCGCAATACACAATCCTGTTAAGTATGTCCCAGACTATTAGTTATATTTTTGTGTAAGCTGCCCTGGGAATTTTTATTAAACGGCGATATAAAGGTATTTATAATAATTCATAAATAATTGCGCTAAAGAGTTAATGTGAAAATTAGTCATTGCAAATTGGTCGTTGTAAGACGATTAACTTTTCATTCATTTTTAAACTAAATAGGCTATTCCATACTATATTGCAAGATTTCATCTACAGAGCAATGCTACACCAATTATGCTGGGGGTGGGGAGACACACAGCCACTGCAGAAGTAGAAAGGCCGCCATATTGCATGCATATTCAGCCGGGAAAGGGAAAACACCACCCAAAATTGAAAAAAGAAATCTGTGTACTAATGACAGGCATACCCCAGCATCCCACAAAACACCAGTGCCCACAGTCAGGGACTGGCGAACAACACACACATACAACCCAGGGCTTTTGTCAAGAGTAAATATCATTGGGCATCTGCCAAGGGCCCACAACCCAGCAGGGGCTCACTGATAAGAGCCCCCCTGGACTTGCTCTTCTTCACCCTTGCAACCTGCTTGTTCAGGTCCTTCTCACTCTGGCCTGGACAATGGTGGTGATGAGAAGTAGCGTAAACTGGGGGGGGGGACCTCCTCGTCAGAGTGCCCCCTCAAAATCGTGCCCCCCGGGCCAACTGGCCCCACTGCCCCCCTCTGCACGGCCCTGTACGCGGGCGTGACAGTTGCTGACGAGTGCGAGCAGCTTTTAAAATATTGCCCACTCCCATTGAGGTAAATGGGAAGGAAATGTTTCAGATTCAGGGATGGAATAAAGTTCTGCCGTCACCAGGGGCATGGTTGAGGTTTGAAAGGTGGTCTGAATAGGACACAATGTGAATGAGTTCCATTCCTGTGCCAACCCATACTAACAGTGAGCCTATCTACACTACTGCTTTAAAACAGTTTATAACAGCTTTAAACCCGTCAGTAATGGTTATTACCGGTTTAAAACTGTTATAAACCGTTTTAAAGCAGTAGTATAGATAGGCTCTGTGTTACTGCCCTGTTTTAGCTGTTCTGCTGGCATATCTTTGCTGGCAGAATAGTTGCACCTGCCAAGCAGAGTGTTACCTCGGAATATCTGGGGAATTCTATTATCATATTTGTCATGGTGGTGGCATATCTACCATTCCAATAGTGTAGCAGGATTTCTGCCCAAGCCTATGGCACCTCAGCTAGCAGATCTCAAATGTAGGATTGCTCTGAAAGATAGCTATATAGCAGGGGTAGGCACCCTAGTGCCCTCCAAATGCTTTGGACTACAACTCCCCATGAGCTCCAGCCAACAAGGGATTATGGGAGTTGTAGTCCAAAACATCTGGGGACACCTGGTTGCCTAGCCCTCTAATATAGTATGCAAAAGAAGGAAACTCTTTGGATTCCACATCAACAGTTAACCAGGTGTTCCATGAATCTCTAGCTTTTGTGCTTATTTCCTTAGTATGCCTGTAGATAAGGCTTAAATTTTCTTGGAGGAAAAAAAAGTTAGCATTCATTGATGAAATAATTTTTCTGATAGTGGCTGGATGAAAATGGGGTGGGGGTGGGAATCTCACATAACGATAAGCCAAGTCTAATTTCAGCTAAGCGGAGTTCGTTCATGATAAAGGGATTTCTAGAAACCAATTCTTTGTGTAGGGAAACATTCCCCTAAAATTTCTAATCTTTGATGAAGAATGAGAACAGACTTTTCTGAGTCCACCGTAAATCCCAGAGCTGATAGTCAATGCAGAACACACTGAATATAAAAAGAAAAGGATCTGCTTCAGTACTTGCTGCCAATATAATATTCTTGGAGTCAAAGAGTAATCTATCCCTAAGCGCCTTAATAATGAAAATAGTGGTCAGATAAGCATAGCAGTGGATGCCTTGTGCTAGAGCAAGGAATACACTGAAAGGATTTAAATTAATTTTTTTAAAAAGAAACTTATCTTGATTGCCATTGCTGCATGGAGTCCTGTATTATGATTTACAGTTAATGTTAGCAATATATGTGAAAGGAAAGGCCAAGGTCCCTTTAAGCAAGATTAGGGGGAAAAAAGTGGTATCCTAGTGCAAAACTAGAAGTCCATACATGAACACAGCTATAAACAATATGTATGGAAATCCAAACACCCAATATCTCATAACAATGTTTGGGCCCCGCTGATGGGCTGACACAGGTAGCGCAATTACTAGAGACCCTTTTTATGTATTCAAAATAGAGAAAATAAATTCACGTAGGTAAGGGGTAGAGACTGCCAGCCATTCCGCAATGCATTAATTATACCCATTTTGAATGTCTGAAAGGGGCTAAGATGACATCCACAATATAGATAGAAAGCTAGGATCTGGTGAGCCCATAGTCCAAGACAATTTCATCACTAGAAATTGAAAATGGGGCCATTTTATGTCTAATCTTCAAAATGTGTTATGCAAAGTCTCCCTCATCACAGCAGCCGGTGCTTACATCAGGGTGCAAGCCAAGCCATGCGTGCAATGGAATGAAAAGGTGTGTGATATCCACATTCACATACTTCAACCACTCTGGAGAAGCAAATATTTTCTCCTCCACACCTTCTAACAATCCTTGGACCAGGAGGGGCTGGAATTTCCAGCGACAGCCTTGAAAATGTTTATGCTGGTAGAATCCAAACTGCAAGTATTTGTGTGTCTTTAAATTAACGTTTTATAGCACACTTGTGACTGGCCATTCACAGGTGTTTGCAGGTCATTCTGACCATGCTGCTGGCCTCTTGTGCGTCTCCCCTCCATTTCCCAGTTTTAGCACTAAAAAATTAACCTCAGAAAACCTGACACTTCTGGGATATATCGATATTTGTCGGGTTTCCCTGCTGTGTGCAGGAAAAGTTGTGCTATAAAATGCCCACTAGAGGCCGCTGTCCCGTTCAACTGTATTTTGCTGTACAAGCCATGCGGTCACTGCTCTGTTCCTCATGTAATTACAGCTCGTTGTAAATGCGGAAGAGAAGCAGGAAGCAGAGCCATGGTAAGGGAATACGATCCCCCCCCCATATGAAGGAGCTCAAGAAATATGTTTAGCTGAAAACCCTGTATCACATCTGCCATGGGAGGGCTCTTGCTTTCATGTTCTTGCGGAGGAGGTTTTGTCTGAGCACACTTGAATCAGAATTCAAGAGCAAGAAGACAACCTTTACTTAATATTAACAGGCATCTTCTTGTTACAACTAAAGAGGGATCCAAAGTAATTAGACAAAAGTGAAACCACAGCCAGCACTCCAATACCCTACATGCATTAACCATTTAGGATGCAATCCTATGCATCCCGGGCTCCCCATTTTGTTGTTCCAGTCCATCCAGTTATAGAAAATTATGATTCTGCCAGAACAAATGCCATAATCTCAATGGAACCTGCTTTTTAACTTAGCAGGTGACTCTCGTTTGCTCACATGAGTAATCCAGTCCATCTTTTCTTAATATTTGCCTTAGGGTGACCAGATAAAATCCAGGTCAGGGCTCATGTCACTTTAACAGTTGTAGAGAAAAGGGAAGCCAGTGTCATTTGTATGCAATTAGTTCCTGGTGAAATTCCCTCTTCATCTCAACAGTTAAAGTTGCAGGGGCCCTGCCTTCTTTTGTATATGGTCACTCTAGTATAGTGCCTGCAACTTTAACTGCTGTAATGAAGAGGGAATTTCACCAGGAACTAATTGCATGCAAATGACGCTGGCTGAAATTCCCTTTTCTCTACAACTGTTAAAGTGACATGAGCCCTGACCTGGATTTTATCTGGTCACCCTAATTTGCCTGAACTGGGAAAAACATAGGGAAAAAAATAGCCACCGTGAAGATACACTTAATGCTCTCTCTCCTGGCAGAATAGGGAGAAACAGTTAACCAAAGAAATAGCTTTAAGGTTTTTTCCCCCATCAGGCATATAAGAAGTATTACAGTTGGAAAGGAAACTACTGCCTTTATCTTTTCCGCCATCCCGAAGCAGCGTTGTTTTTTTGTTTTTTACCATAGTGAACAGACCTTCTGTTCAGCCATTGTTGGTGCAGGTGCAGCCAAGAGTGGAGAAGACCAGATGGAGGCAAAACTGTCTGCTGAGTAGCTCTTCAGGTTGCTCTCGTGTTCTCGGCAAACTTGACCCAGAAGCTCTTTGAGGGGTCAGGAAGTAGAGTGGTGGACAACTGTGGAGCTTTAAGAACACCCAGGGATTCTTGTACACTGAACATAGGAAACAGGTAACCTTTTTGGGCTACGGGCATATTTAACAATTTGATAAGCTGTTGTGGGCACTACCACAAAATGGGTGCCATGGGAGGCATGGCAAAGTAATCTGCCCAAAAGACTAAGTATAAGGTAGAGGTGTGGTCTGAAGGCCAGCACATAAATTACTCCTTCAAACACATAAACCCTGTTTAGATTGCATGCTAAGCCACAGTGATTAAGCATTTTGAGCTAAATATTATGTTGTGTGAACCATGACTTAGCGTGTCATGTGAACTTTTCCTAACCATGGCGGCTACATAACCACGGTTTAAACAAACTCACTAACCATTTGCTGCAAAAGGGTTAGTGGCCTAACCGTGGCTTAGTGTGTTGTCTGAACAGGCCCATAATTTTCAGCACCGACAGAAATCTAATTCACAACAACCCCAGCTGCTGGTAAGAACATGCGTTAATTGACAAAAAGAAAGTGTCAATTTGGTAGATACCTAGAAAGGTGCTCAGGGGCACATTTGAACACCTACTTTTGGCAACCTTTGGTTAGACACATATCGATGGCACTATACATTCAGGGGAACTTAGCTGTGATATTCGCCATGGCTGTGCTACAACAGCATAACTTGCTGGGGAACCAGAAGAGCCCTCTAAGAGAGAGTCAACACAAACAAATGAAAGTGAGGTGCTTCCTGTAGAAGTCGCTCTTTAATTTTCATAATGGGCTGATCCTTCTAAGGCACCCCGTCCAGCATTCGGGCTCTGTTATTTACATTTCAGAATTTGATTAGCTGCACCCGAGAGGGGGTTAGCATAAGAAGCAGCAGAAGTTGGAAGGTGTGATGAGAGGGCAACTAATAAAACAGGAGATTAAAGGCCAGCTCTTCGGTATTGCATTGGCCGAGGATCCAACTACAAGGCTTGAAGCTCGCGGAAATAAGAGATTCTCCACAGTTGTGCAGTTGCTATACACATTTGGTGAAGACGGGTTTGGTCTACACACGTAGCGGATGAGGTGGTAAATACGGACCAGGCTACTTCAGACTGGATTTAGTAAGGTCGCATGTCTGAACACTCCCCCATGGTGTGTGTGTGTGTGTGTGTGTGTGTGTGTAAAACTTAGCAAACAAGGAACTCCTGCTTTCAAAAGACAGCCACTGTTTATAGCATCCAACGTTGTCTTGGCCATAACACTAATGACGTTGTGGTAGTGTAATGTAACACTTGCACAATGTACCTAATGCAATGGGAAAAAGCCGCAATTATTTGCCATCAAAATTTGGCAGAGCAGAGGCAAAAAAAGTGGGATTTTTCTTCCAAACCAGGTGCGTTTTCCTCCTTCGCCACTTGTTAAGGTAATCTGAACCAGGCTTCACCATTTTGTGAAAGGAGCCATCTTTGTGCAAAGACTCGTGTTCCCAGGGATGGAACTAAAGTGCAATATGCTGGGCTAGCAGACTGGGAACAGTAAGATTATGGAGATGATTCCCATAACAGAAATATGTGGCTGCCATAACCAGTACTGTTCTCGGGTTTTAGGACCTTGGCCAAGATGTCCTCAGGGGTCTGGACCAGCATTAAAGGTAGGCATGGTTGGGCACCTGCTAAGGGCCCACACCTCAGTAGGGTCCCACTGATGAAAGCCCCCTGGAGCTGGTCCTCCTCTTCATCATTGTAACCTGCTTGTTCACTTGGCTCTGGCTTGGGCAACGGTGTAGGTGAGAAGGAGGAGAGGCCACTGTCTGCTTGCTCATTGGCTCCCTGCCTGTCAAGCAAGCAAGAGATATCAGTGATGAGAAGGAGGATGAGGAGCAATAGCAGCTGGTGATAATGGGGAATGGGGAAAAGAGGGAATGGGGGGAAAGGGGAGGCTCACCACTTGTCCACATCACTGGCAGATCACAGCCAGGTCACAGAGGCACACCCAGGATTTAGGGTGCCTCTACAAGAGCGACTGAAAGCTCTTTCAAGGCGCATTAAAAATTTGACCTCTACAAGAGTGGAGCGCAAATCGGGGGTTGAGGCGCTTTTTCTGTCCGATTATGCGCATTATCGAATGCGCGTTAAATAGCAAGTTCTAATTTACCGCGGCAGTTAAACCGCCTTATGTCCATGTAAACAAGCGATTCTCCGCATTAAACACCTCTAAAGCGTGTTTCATACAACCGGGAAGGCAAACAGTTATGCGCTTCACCACCTCCCGCATATAGTGATTTGCCGTAAAAGCGATTCCGAGAAGATGCGCATAATCGGACAACCAGGCGTCAAACCGAATTCTTGTAGAGGGGACCTTAATGCGGAGCCGCATTTAAGAGAAAAAAATACACGTAGCAAAAGGACTTTAAGAAACTATGCCTTTTCCCGAAGGAAGTGGCGGCATTGCTGTGGATTGGCAACGGTGTCTTGAGTTGCAAATGGCCTCAGAGTGTTCTCCCTCCGTACTAAATCGCTTGTGAAGATTCATCCATAGGTGTTGGGTGCAGATGAGTTAGCTTTCTTCCCCCCACTAGACAAGGGGAGGGTGTGTGTGAGGTCTCTGTGTGTAACAAAAAGCTAGGCTGTGCTGGAATAGCGGTTGAGAAAGAGGCAAAGAGAAGACTTTGCTCTCTGCAGGAAATCCTACAGCACTGTGTGTTTCCCTACATATCTGATGGGGAACAGGAATCTGTCGGGATACTAATGCTGCTAACCCCCATCATATACAAAGCCTGCACAGATGTATAAACAAACCTGATATATTACAGAAAAACCATCAGAAGTCTCCAGTGACCGCCTTGACAGGAAACTGAATGCTGAGTAAGTGCTGGAAACCTTGAAACGTCTCACTATTCGGAAGTGGGGTGCATGCACATAACATTATTTCATTTATTCTTGTAGTTTTACTGCCAGAGAAGAGCTCGTGGAATTTTCTGCCTCAAATGCCAAGATAACTTGATCAGCCTTGGGTACTATGCACCATGACTGGGCAGGGACAGCATTTGCTCCTCCGCCTCAGGCAGCAAAATATCTAGATCCGGCTCTACCCAAGCCTAGCCAACGTAGAAGACTTCTGGAAGACTCAACCAGTTGGGTTGATATTATCTTTTCTGAAGACCATCTCCATGCATCAGCTTCATTTTTTAACAGTGCGAGCAGTGTCCATAGTGGGCAATTGCTGTCTCCATCACTGAAACACCTATGCACCTTTACTCAGTCGCTTCTAGGAAGCATAACCTCCTGGTAAAAGTGAAGAGAGAATGCCTTTTTGAAGATTATGGCAACAATCTGCAGCTTTTTGTATTTAAAATAATTAACATAAAAAACTATTTCCCAATTAATGTGGGCCGCTTTTCAAAGTTGATTTTAAGGTGCCTTATTGATCAAATTGATTAATCGATTAAGGGTTGCAGCCCTAGAAAATAGCCAGCGAATGGGTTTCTATTTCTGTGAGGGTAATAATATAGATAGCTGGGAAAAGAGAAAAGTGGTAGTGGTGGACTGAAAATATGTTAACTCCTTGACTGAAGGCTGCCCTTTTATTCCTTAGTACTTACACTGTCAAGAAGCCATTTTGTCGAATTGCCTCTTTCTGCAGGAACACCACGCAACAGTTACTGCTAAGTGGCTTTATAGGGGATTCTCACCCACACCTTATAATAAACCGAGCGTACAGATAACATATCTTTTCATGCTTTTAAAGTGCTTGGATGATAACTGTGAAAAATTATCCCATGAAGGTTACCAAGCGGTACCTGTGGCCATTTTCTCATGACCCCTGTGAGATAAAGTTTACTGCCTTAGATCATGATGCATTGTCAAATAACAGGTTTAGCTTGTCTGGCCAACAAGAAGTAATTGAGGAGTGTTATAGCTTTACAATCCATGTTCCAAGGAATTGGGAGCATCTAAGCTGTTAGACCTGAACAAAATAGGTCAACACTGAGAGAATAAAAGTTTTCTCTATTTGTTCCCCTTTTTCCTTTATATCAAAGTTTCTTTTTATAAGTTTCTTTTTTAATATATTTTCAATCCCTGAAAATCCTAAAAAAGGACCTGGAAGATTTTTCCTCCCACAAGCGACAATTAAAAAAAGGAAATAAATCCCCAGGGCTGGATGATAATGACACTGGATGATTATTTGTATTATTCATGCTCACATTTTCTTGCATTTACAAAGGCCAGACTCACAGTTCCTTCCTGTGGGTATGAGGTCACACGGACACAAAGAAAGCCCAGATGTTATATTTCTATATTCTAAAAATGGCAATCAGTAATATTTAACACTGTGTTCATATCATATTTTCCCCACTGGAATATGTATGTCCCAGGATCATGCTGGATCAGACTCTGGGTGCCTCTACAAGAGCGATTTAAAACACTTTTAAGGCGTATTAAAATGTTTACCTCTACAAGAGCGGAGCGCAAATCGGGGGTCGAGGCGCTTTTTCTGTCCCATTATGCGCATTATTGAATGTGCGTTAAATAGCGAGTTTTAATTTATTGTGGGAGTTGAAGCGCCTTATGACCATGTAAACAAACGATTCTCCGCATTTAAACACTTTAAAGCGTGTTTCATACAACTGGTAATGCGCTTCACCGCCTCCTGTGTATAGGGATTAGGCTTAAAAGCGATTGCGAGAAGATGCGCATAATCGGACAATCGGGTGTCAAACTGAATTCTTGTAGAGGGGACCCAAGGGTCCACCTGGTTTAGCATTTTGTTCACACAGTGGCCAATCAGTCACCTACGGGAGAGGAACGAGCAATAGCACATTTGTATCACAATGTGTGTAGAATGTTCAGACTTCAAGTCTCCAAGTCTCAAGCCTGAAGAAAAGTTAATTCCATGTTAAAGTAGAACCTACTTCTCTTTTGACTGAACAAACATTATGGCAGAGACGGCGCTACCATTAAGCAGAGTGGGGCAGATGCTGGGAGGCAGCAACAAGGTGTGCAATGTGGCCTCCATCCCCAAAGCTAGTTTGCGTTCTTCAGGTACAGTGAAGGATGCTCTCCCATCACATAGGGTGACCATATGGAAAGGAGGACAGGGCTCCTGTATCTTTAACAGTTGTATAGAAAAGGGAATTTCAGCAGGTGTCATTTGCAGGCATGCAGCACCTGGTGAAATTCCCTCCACATCACAACAGTTAAAGCTGCAGGGGCCCTGTTCTCTTGACCAGATACAACAGAGCGCAGGGCTCCTGCAGCTTTAACTGTTGTGATGAAGAGGGGATTTCACCAGGTGTTGCATGCTTGCAAAGGACACCTGCTGAAATTCCTTTTTCTATGCAACTGCTAAAGATACAGGAGCCCTGTCCTCCTTTTCATATGGCCACCCTACCATCGCATAGGAGATCAGTGCTGAAGGAAGTTTAATCTCCAGTCCAGCCAGCGTTTCGACCTGGAATGTGAGAGGCCATCGTCCTGTTCATTGTCACAACCAGCCATCTGACTTGGGCCACCTCTGTGAGGAGCGCTTGGTTGTTCATGAGGAACCCCCCCACCTCTACTTTGCTATATAAAGCAGCACTCTGGGTTCTCATTTGTGAGTAGGTCCAGAGATGAGGAAAGCGGCAGTCTTCTACTGGAAATGGGGCTCTTTCCAGCCGTTAAGAGTTATTCTACAACTTCAAGGGAGAATACATATGCTGAACAGGAAGAGGTCCATTTCAAGAGGCAAGCTGGAATTTTCTTCATCACTTGGCCTTCTCAGGGAAAAGCACATATCCCTGGCAAGTGAAACCAATGTGCGAAGAGCAGCAGAATAACCAATTTTGAAAAAACACCCCATGCAAAATATTATCTTGCTACACACCTCCCTTGGGACTCTTCTCTGGCATATGCTGTTACTTCCTCGTCAGACATGACCCATCATGCCACCCTTGTTCTCACGCTCACTCATTTCCCCCCAAGACAGACTTAGGCATGGTGCCATGGGCACCGGGTGCTTTGTGATTTGAACCATTTTCTCTCTGGCTTAACGTTACCAGAAAAATAATGTATATTGCAATTAAGCAATGGAGGCTGGTGGCTCCCATATCAGTGGGTGGGTTTCAGTCAGAACTCTAAAGGAGCTATGTAAGGTGCTAAATTATTTGGGGGGGGGGTAGGGTCATCACTTTGGATAGCACCTGGTGAGCTCTGGCTGGTTCTGACTGAAACCCAGAATGGATTGGCTACCTGACTGAATGGGGCTCACTAGCCTCCATGGTAATTAAGGTGTCTGCTTCTTCAGGGGTGCAGACAAATATGTCAGGGTTGGCTTGAGGCCCAGTACAAAGGCTGCCTTAAAAAGCTTTAAAAAGCAAAGCAAAGCAAATAAAAATATATAAAAACGCAGCCTTTCTTCTATTTTGAACAAGGAGTCCAAAAGCCAAACAAACAAAAGGGCTGGATTATTTTTTTTTAAAAAAAAGACAGAAAAAAGGAATTGCCCATCAGTGCCTCGACTGTACAAACAAATTGTTGTTCATGATTGCTCTAACAATTTTCCTGCTACCAGGCTGTGATTCTCTTCCGTTTCTACTGTGTTAAGAAGGGTTGGGTTATTTAAACTTACCATCAAACAGAATCAAAATCAAAGTGAGCTCATTTTTCTGAAACACTAATCATTTTAAGGCTATTGAACTAAATATAGAGGCAGTTCATTAAATCATTAAAACCGCCTGCAATAATCCTCACAAAGTCATTATAGTGGTATTCCCTAGCCAGAGAGGTAGGTTTGCCTTAAGCACAGTTTAATCAAATTAGATAGCAGGCCTATGTCATGGGGTTTCTCCTATTGATATTCATTAAAAATACATGATTTATCACTAATCTATGTAAGGTATATCCTGATTCTGCCAAATTAATTTTGTAAGTGTTGGGGCGGGGGCAGAGCTGGGGAGCGGGTAAGGAAAATAGCACGGTCTATTGTTATACAGCTGATTTAAAACGGAAGCACGATCACATTTACATTTTGCAGGCTGGATCATTTCACAACAGTTCAACATGCACCCCCACTCTCTTTCTCTCTCTGTCAGGTACAGCCGCCACATATTTTAGGTCACTGGCTATCAAACTTTCTACTTAGAAGGATTTCTTTCTGCACTGGACTCACTTGACACAGAAACCCTCTACATCACAGATGTTTCTGGCACCTGTTCTTAGGTATATGCTCATTTCGTCCAGGCCATTTAGAATCACAGAATCATAGAATAGTAGAGTTGGAAGGGGCCTGTAAGGCCATCGAGTCCCAACACCCTGATCAATGCAGGAATCCACCTTAAAGCCTTTAGGCTGACTATATGAAAAGAAGGTCAGGGCTCATGTAACTTTAACAGGTGTAGAGAAAAGGGAATTTCAGCCAGTGTCATTTGTATGCAATTAGTCCCTGGTGAAATTCCCTCTTCATCACAACAGTTAAAGTTGCAGGCACTATACTACAGTGACCATATACAAAAGAAGGCAACTTTAACTGTTGTGATGAAGATGGGATTTCACCAGGAACTAATTGCATACAAATGACGCTGGCTGAAATTCCCTTTTCTCTACAACTGTTAAAGTTACATGAGCCCTGTCCTCCTTTTCATATGGTCAGCCTACTTAAAGCACACCTGACAGATGGTTGTCCAGCTACCTCTTGAATGCCTCTAGTGTGGGAGAGCCCACAGCCTCCCTAGGTCATCGGTTCCAGTGTCGTACTGCTCTAACAGTCAGGACATTTTTCCTGATTTCCAGCTGGTATCTGGCTTCCTGTAACTTGAGCCCATTATTCCATGTCCTGCATTCTGGGTTGATCGAGAAGAGATCCTGGCCCTCCTCTGAGTGACAACCTTTCAAGTATTTGAACAGTGCTATCATGTCTCCCCTCAATCTTCTCTTCTCCAGGCTAAACATGCCCAGTTCTTTCAATCTCTCCTCATAGGGCTTTGTTTCCAGACCCCAAATCATCCTTGTTGCCCTCCTCTGAACCCCCTCCAGATTGTCTGCATCCTTCTTGAATGTGGTGCCCAGAACTGGATGCAATACTCAAGATGGGGCTTAATCAGTGCCAGATAGAGGGCAACCAGTACCTCGGGTGATTTGGAAGGTATACTTCTATTAATGCAGCCCAAAATAGCATTTGCTTTTTTTGCAGCCACATCACATATTCAGCTTGTGATCTACAACAATTCTAAGATCCTTCTCGCTTGTAGTATTGCTGAGTATCCCTCATCTTGTAACTGTGCATTGGGTTTCTTTTTCCTAGGTGTAGAATTTGGCATTTATCCCTATTAGATTTCATCCTGTTGTTTTCAGCCCAGCGTTCCAGTCTATCAAGATCACTTTGGAGTTTGTTTCTGTCTTCCAGGGTATTAGCGATCCCACCCAATTTTGTGTCGTCTGCAAATTTGATAAGCATTCCCTGCACCTCCTCGTCCAAGTCATTAATAAAGATGTTGAAGAGCACTGGGCCCAGGATTGAGCCCTGCGGTACTCTACTCGTTACTTCCCCCCAGTGTGAGAAGGTACCATTGATAAGCACTCTTTGAGCCCGATTCTGTAGACCACTGTGGATCCACCTAATATTTTTTTCCATCTAGCCCACCTTTCACTAGTTTATTTATCAGAATGTCATGGGACACTTTGTCAAAAGCTTTGCTGAAGTCAAGATATACTATATCCACAGCATTCCCACAGTCCACAAGGGAGGTTACCTGATCAAAAAATTAGATCAGATTAGTCTGGCAGGATTTGTTCTTGACAAATCCATGCTGACTTCTAGTCATCACTACATAGTTTTCAAGGTGTTTACAGATTGACTTCTTTATAAGCTGCTCCAATATTTTCCCAGGGATGGATGTCAGACTGACTGGTCTGTAGTTCCCAGGTTCCTCCTTTTTGACCTTTTTGAGGATAGGGACATTAGCCCTCCTCTCGTCTCCACGATTTCGCAAAGATAATAGACAGTGGTTCTGAGAGTTCTCCTGCCAGCTCCTTTATTATTCTACGATGCAGTTCGTCGGGCCCTGGAGATTTGAACTCGTTTAAAGAAATTAGGTGTTCCTTGACCATTTGTTTCTCAATCTCAAACTGCAATCCTGCCCCTTCAGCTTGTACTTCACTTTTTCCAGGGGGGTCATATAGATCCGTGTTTGAGAGAAGACTGAGCCAAAGTAGGAATTGAGCACTTTGGTCTTTTCTTTGTCATCTGTTACCAATTTGCCATCCTCATGAAGCAGTTGAACCACCATTTCTTTCCTCTGTCTTTTACTATTCACGTATCTGAAGAAAGCCTTTTTATTGCTTTTAGCATCCCTCACTAGCCTCAGCTCCTTCTCAGCTTTAGCCTTCCTGATACCATTCCGGCACTTCTGTGCTACTTGTTTGTACTCTTCTTCTGTAGCCTGGCCTTCCTTCCACTTCCTATAGGTATCCTTTTTATCCTTCTTGAAGTGTGGTGCCCATAACTGGACACAATACTCAAGGTGAGGCTAATTGGTACCAAATAGAGGGGAACCAGTACCTCGTGCGATTTGGAAGTTATACGTCTATTAATGTAGCCCAAAATAAATCTAAAATAATTTTTCTCCAAAATTATATCAGTCAAATCCATTAGAAAGGGCGTGGGCGGAAGTATATCCTCCCTTCTGTCCAGTACTGTTTCAATTACCGTACGTGCTTCCTCATGCGGGACGTTGGTGTATAGGGCGCCCACATCCAACGTTACCATAATGGCATCTGGGGGACTATACCCTCTACCTTGTTAATAAAATCCTTAGTGTCCTTTAAGTAAGATGGAAATTTTTGTACAATAATTGTTGAACAAGAATTGGTGAAAATCGGTCCAAGTTAAAGCATCGAATATTGGAAGCACCATTGGTGGAACATTTTGAGGCCAAACAGCATAGGTTTGATGATTTTAGGTTCTTTGTGATTGACGTCATTCAGTCATACAAGTACAACTGGAATGATTATGATAAACTATTGTTACTACTAGAAGCCAGATGGATCTTTAAACTCAATACAGTGGCACCTCTGGGGTTAAATCAGAGTCTTGATTTAGCCCCGTTCCTTTAATCATTCTACTGCACGGGATGTTGGCAGTTAAACTCTAATTAACCTAAGGGGGTCTGATAACTAGTATTTATTAAGTACAGCTGGACTAAGACGCTAGCTAACACACCAGGAGCAGCTCGAAACAGTATCCAACGGGAGAAAGGTCTGTAGAAGTGGTTTTTATTAATAATCCTGATAATATATGGGATATGGGTAATGAGACTGTGTATTTCCTCTTTAATGGAGCAGATATCTGGAAAATAAATCAGAAACTTTACATGGAGGTCCCAGTATCTAATACGTACTCGGGAAAGTCTGTTGCCTACATGGGGGTGAGTGACTCAGTGTATGCAATTACATCTTGCTTTTTTGTTTAATAAGTACTTAAGTTGACAATTTTGGAAAGTAGGTGCGTGTAGTAGCATTATTATATAACAATCGTATGCAACTTCTAGCCTTATTTTGAGTATTACCACTTGCATTGGTTGCCTGTACATTTCCGAACCCGATTCAAGGTGCTGGTTTTAACCTATAAAGCCTTACTCGGCTTGGGACCACAACACCTGACGGAACGCCTCACCCGACACGAACCTACCCGTATGATTAACATCTAAGGTTCTCCTCTGGATGCCTACTCTGAGGGAAGATCGGAGGATGGCAACAAGGGAGAGGGCCTTTTCAGTGGTGGCCCCCCAATTATGGAAGATCTCCCCAACGGGGCTTGCCTGGCACCAACATTGTTATCTTTTCGGCGTCAGGTCAAGACTTTTCTCTTCTCCCAGGCATTTAACAGCGTATGTTGAGGCTTTTGTTGTTGTTGTTTGACCCAGAATAGTTGTTTTAATGGATATTGTATTTATAATCTGTTTATGCTTTTTATGCTTTTTAAATTTTGTATATCAGTTTTTAATATTAAATGTTCTTAATTTTTGTAAACCGCCCAGAGAGCTTCGGCTATGGGGCAGTATGTAAATGCAATAAATATTAATAATAAATAAATAATAAAATAAAATAAACCCACCTGGCCAGTTGCGTGACGTTATGACCCGAGTAGGTAGGATTATGCATCCCCCATCAGAGAGAATAAAGTGTGTCGTAGGCTAGGCTACAGCTCATTTCAGCACCAAAAGAATGAAAAAATAGAATCATGGCAAATGGCGGCAGGGGTGGGTGAGGACCCAGGTTTCATTGCAACAGCTGAAACAACTAATGCTTTTCTCATTAGGAAGTTTGTTTCTTTTCTTAAACGTTCTGATCAAGCAGGAGGGGACTTGTGTGCAGAAGCAAGTAGGCAAAGGGGCTTGGGTGGCATCTGGTGACTGCTGGCTAATGAGTCTCTCTCCACCACCTTCTGCGTGCACACCCACATTCTCAGGTGGGAGCTAGCTGGATGCCTCTTTGGGGGATGCATATCCTCATCTGTGGGCCAGTAGCTGTTGTGCTCAACTCATTATTTACTTGTAGCTAGAGCTGGATTGAGGCCTTAAATTGCGTTTGTGTGTGTGTGTGTATGTATGTATGTATGTGTGTGTATATATATATATATATATATATATGATATCTGCATATGTTAATTTATGCAGATAGATGCAAATTTAGACATTGTTATAATTTAAGTAGAAGTACAGTACAGCTCACCACAGTGTGGAAGAATACGACTAGGTGACCTGTGTACCTACCAGGGCTGGCCTCTGGGGTGGGCGAGCTGGGAGGTTGCCCAGGGCGGCGAGTTGAGGGGGCGCCAAGCAATGCTGAGGGGGCGCCAAGCAGAGCTGTGGGGGGCACCTGCATATCGAGCTGAGGGAGAGCCTAGCAGAACTCAAGGGGGCACTTAGCAGAGTTGAGGGAGGCGTCAACATCACCTCTGCACCAGGTCCTTTAATACTTCATGGTAGTCCTGCAATGATGACCACCGGGGGGGCACCAAAGCAACTCCTTGCCTGGGGCGCCATTTATCCTAAGGCCAGCCCTGGTAACGGCCTGTTCCGTCCTCTGTCCATGTCCTAGCTGTTGATAGGCAACAATTCTTAGGCTTTGTTATCTTTCATCTGAAAATGGACTGGACAACCCTTCAAATAGAGGACTGTCCTCTGTAAAGGAGGATGCTTGGCTGTGAGTTGGTGGAAGGCACCTTGGGGAGGAAAGTGAAGGTGCAGGGGCTTCTCACAGAGGATCTGATGTAGGGGAGTGTATTTGCTGCTCTGCTCTCTGCCCCACTTATTTTCTTCTTGCATATTGGTAAATAGAGCATTTTTAAAATCATACACACTGTAAGTCTCTCATTCAGCTTTGAAAAGCCCCATTCTCTAGCACTACTTGGGAAAGTGGGGAGTACAGATTGGTTGGTATCCATCCACACATTGCTTAACATACTTAGATAACTTAAGTGTTGCAACTTGCGTCTGACTTTTTTTAAAAAAAAAAATGCCGTAATATTTCATTTCCATTTTTCTTTCACAAATAGGAAATTAATTGCATGCTTCTGAAGCCAGAGCAGATATAATTCGTTATGTATTGTTAAGGTTGTCTGTGATAAATTTATCAAGCTCGCATGAAAACTACACTGAAATCACACTGGATCCATCTTAATTAAAGCTCTTTAAGTGACACATACACCTGTCCTGAAAAAGGGGGGGGGGAAGAAGAGAAGGAATAAGAATCCTAGAAAGTGAAGGGTGGTTTGTTTGTGTTTTTTTGTTTTTACAAACTGCCTGAGTACCGTATAAGAAAGCAGCAAAAAATACAAATACCTGTACTGAGAAAGCAAGGCCACAAGACTTCATATACCTACTCTGTAAGTAGGCCTCTGTATGTAGTTTGGTTCTTGCAAGAACTGCATGATGGGATTGGAACGATGTATGTGCCTGAATGTGAGGTAATGCTGAAATTGCTTAATTGGAAGGAAATGCTTAATTGGAATTTCTAACAGTCAAGACATTTTGATATAGTATAAGACAAATAGACTAGCTTGATAAGGAGGACTGTCAGTCCAGGTCAATCAGACATTGCTAGAAGAGTTATGGGCCATCTGCTGATAAGGTAGAATGAGATAAGTTTTCTTTTGATCTGTCTTTGTTTTGCTTTAGAATTTTGCCAACTGCTAATTGGGTGAAATGCTACTATATATAAATACACCTGCTTTTCACACTGCCAGTTGAGAAGTCCTTCGTCTGTAGGGCTCTCTCCATACGGCTGTATTATGCTCAATACAACCAAAGTGGATTTTTATCCTTGACAGTACATATACATCATATGTACATGATATATGTTAATATTATATCACCCCTTGGTATATTGATAGAGTTTCACAATGCCTACCTTTCAAAGCAATAGAGAGTTGTTAGGTGGTTGTGTAGACACAACATTTTCCAAGGTGAGTTTCCTTGTGTGAAGGGAGACATTAGTATTGTAATATCTATTTATTTGCAAATGTACAAAGTATTCATGGGGCAAGCACTTTGAGAGGATTTGCTAGTTGTTGAAGCCACATCAGTTCCCTCAAAACCAAACAGGATCCATCCCCTGAAGACCACTCACAAGCCCAATTTCACCTGCTTGCTACAATCTGTCACCAGATTGTTTTGGCTTAGCTGTTACACCAGCAGCTGAAGCCATGCATAAGCTAGTAGGCACCAGCCCTCCATGGCCATTAAGGAAGCAGCTTCTAGCCACCCATACCTCCTGAAGGATCATGTTTAGCCATTCGCTATACCACAACCAAGAGAAGCCCTTCTCATTGCAAGTTAATAGACTATGTAATTAACAAACAAACAAAAATGTACAAACTAGGTAATCTTTAGGGTTCTGTATATCACTAAACTGATGGTATTATTGATAGATGGCTGTAGACTACCATATTGTACCAAAAATGTTTCCTTATTACAGCACTAGCTGAATATAATGGATTAATTGTGCACCCCAATAGGTTCAGTTTAGGAATTGACATCAATTGTACCTTATCAGTTTCAAAACAGAAAAAAATGTTATTGCCTTAAATGTCTGTTGGTGCATATTCTCAGTGAGCAGTTCATATTTTTAAAAACTAAGTGCTGGTTGTTTTAGCAATGTATTTAAATCCAGTCTATCATAATTGCCTTTTATTCATTCAATTTATAGACTGTTCAATGGAATATATCTCTGAACAGTTAACATTTATGAAAAAAAAATAGTAGTCATAGAAATTAACCAGATTCAATATTTAAAACATAACCAGACAAGAATTTAAACCAGTTTAAATTGATTAACTAATAAAAATTAAAGCTAACGCATATCATCTTTTCTCCCATTGTCAATAATGGGCATGTCCCTCCTGATTTTGATTAGGACTACAGTGGGGACAAAGGATTAAAAAAACACATCCTTCCCTCCTCACCCTGGTACCTATCCAGCTCATCCTCCCACCACGTAAGGCTAAATGATATGAGTACCATCATGGCAAACTTAGGTAAAAGCCCCCTGAAATAAAACATAACTTGGGGCTGTCTATATGACGGGAAAGCCCCGGGGTGACTGTGCAGTGGCGCTGTGTTGTTCATATGACGCAGGAGCCACTGCGGAGCCGACTTTTTTCTGATTGGTCACCATCTGCATGGACCATGGGGCGGGGGCAGGCCAGCAAGCTGAATGGCTGCTGGAACGCCTTGATGCGGCGGTGCTTGCATGGCAGAACAGTGGTGCCCGGGGCACATTGGGTGGCGGTGGCTCTTCCTCTGATTGATGCAAACCCCATGCTCACTCCTTGCCATGGGGACAACCCCACAGAAGTGCAAGTGCAGGGTTTTGGGGGCTCGTGGTGCCAATGCGTCGCCGTATAGACACCCCCCTGGTCTCCTAACATCCTACTTTGGAGAGTTTCAGAGAGGGTATTACATTTTTGCTTAATGGATTTCTTCGGAGAGTTTCTTATCCTTTCCCTATTGACCATTGCTGCTTCTCCCCTACTGCTTTATAATGGTTTTGAAGTGCACTGACAACTGTTGCGGCCCATCACACATTCCATATACCATTTTCAAACTGCTTTCAGAGTGTTATGTCCTGCTTGGTGTAGATTTGGCCCAGCACTGAGGACTTTTTAAAAAAAGTTTCAGTCTGGGATGTGTGTGTGTGTGTGTTTGAAAGGTCTTTAAAACCTAGGTGTTGTATGTCTAAGAACATCCCCCACCCTAGCCAGCCATTGGCTGAGTTGTTTTGTTGTGGAATGTTTGTTAACATTCCAACTCGTGAATGCAAAAGGCCAGCCATTCTGCTGGCAAACAGGGCAACTGTTATGAGGTTGCCAAAGGCTAATTTGACTGAGGTGTGTGTGGAGATCAAACAAGAAGAAACAGAGGGCTTGGATGTCTAGAAAGTTGAAACTGTTGAGGGCAGGTAAAGGCTGAGAGGGTGAGGCAGAGAGGCATTTGCCAGAGCCCCAAACCAGCATTTGGGAATTCGCAGGGGACCTGCCACAACAGCACTGCGAATTTCACTTTGTACTGGGCTACCACAAAAACTAGCATGAGAGAATTCTCCATTTACCCCAATAATGGGGAACCTCTAGCCTGCCCCGGTGCACCTCCACCCGGTGGTTTCTCATCTGACATTTTTGCAGTCAGGAGAGCTGCTGAGCAGAACAGAAGTGTGCATTTTGCAGGCAAGAGACCTGATTACATGTGAGTAGATTTGTGGAGGTTTGGGCCCTTTCTACACCACAGGGGTGTAGAGGGAGGGAGGGAGGGTGTTCCCGGAAGTACCTAATACACACCATCGGCACACAGGGACCAGCCGAGGGCCATCCCAGGCAAACAGCCTGGCATAGAAATGGCCTTGGTGTTTGGAATGCTCTTTGAAAGTACTACTGAGTAATTCAATCCTGCGTACTTCTGAGTAGACATGCAACAGCCTTGTTGTCCTGCTTATTTCTGATTAGGCTTAAAATGGCAACAATCACCATTTGGCCTCACCCACTCTGCCTTTGGCCCTATCCCCAGATGAAATGTAGCCCCTGAGACAATCCCCATTTTGTATTTTGTCTCTTTGAGCTGAAAAAAATATCCCCAACCCCGGATGTCTCTGTTTCCAAGGTTAGCAGCCCTCCTGAGGTCACCTTGCCCAATGCGCTGCCCCCATTGGTGGAAGGCCAGCAAACTAAAATGTCATGGAGGGCAAGGCAGTCAAGGAGGCAACGAAGAGCTCCATCAGATGAGTGTTTTATTGCACACTCGTTACTGGGCACTCAGATTTTCGCAGGTCCCTCTCATGACGACGTCTGCCTCCCGCATGCCTCCCGCCCCTTCTAGCCTTCATGCCACACACACACATACAAAAACCACCCCAGTAAGTCTGACTTATTTTTAAAGACGGAAGTTGCCGCTATCTCCTGCTCTGTGCAGAGGCCGCGGGATCAAAACGGCCCACTGAATGGGCCATATGCACATTGGTCAGATCTACACCAAGCAGGATATAGCACTATGAAAGCGGTATGAAAGCAGTATGTGGTATATGTCAATGGGCCCCAACAGTTGTCAGTGCACTTCAATACCGCTATAAAGCAGTCGTGTGGCTCCTGCCTCTTCTGTACCGCTTCTGTACCGCTTTCTGAGTGCAATATCCTGCTTGGTGTGAATTGGGCCGTTGTTTACTTCTTCTTTCAAAAGAGCAAGTACTGACGGACAAACATGCGGGCGGAGAAGCAACGGAAAGCAAACGCGTTTTTCTGCCGGGCAATGATGCGCAATGAGACAGGGAAAAGTCCACACCTGGCCTACTGACAAGAGGGATTTTGTGCTATTGTTGGGAAAGAGTGTAAATTTTGCTGCAACAACAACAACAGCTACCAAAAGCAGCCTGGTGTTTGGCTGGAGGTCTCTGCATTTATTTTTTGCCCTGAACTCCTATGGCTGATGAGGGTTGAAAAACCTTGGAGGGCTTGTAAATTCCACTGCCCTCTCTAAAGCATCAACACCCCCCCCCCTCCCCTTTTCTGTGCAGCCTCGTTTTGTGAGGGATAAATGCCGGCTACCAACCCTCTGCCTTTAAAATGAGCCATCACCTGTCTTTCTCTTTAGCGGTTTCCATGTACGGACCACAGAAACAGCCTAGGGGGAATTCTTCTCCTCTTCTTCGCCCTCGTTTGTCAGCCTGGTAGCTGCAGTTGTGACATTAATGCTGTTGGAGGCATGCCCTGTTTGTCAACAGCAAAAAAAGAGAAACCTCCAGAATCCAAACAAGCAATAAATGTATGTGCTTTAAGGAGTGATGTTTTCTTGGGAGTGTTAATGGAGGGAGAGCGAGGAGGCTAAGCATCCGGCTTGTCTACAACCCAAAAGGCAGCGCAGAGTTCCATGTGTGCAATACGGCTTCTGCATACTTCCTAATGCTAGACTGACAAAAATTATTATTAGTAATATTAGTATTAATAATAATTCACTTTTTATTTCTCCCTTAAAACAATAAAACTCAAAGCAGCTCGCAATATATAAAAATGGTAGGCATCGCTGGGCACTTGCCAAGGGTCCATGCCACAACAGGGGCCCCTTGACAAGCGCCCCCTGGAGTTGCTCCTCCTCTTCCCCATTGCATCCTGCTTAGGGTGACCCTATGGAAAGGAGGACTGGACTCCTGTGTCTTTAACTGTCGCATAGAAAAGGAAATTTCAGCAGGTGTCATTTGTATGCATGCAGAACCTGGTGAAATTCCCTCTTCATCACAACGGTTAAAGCTGCAGGAGCCCTGCCCTCTTTAGTATCTGGTCACTCTAGTATAGCTCCCACAGCTTTAACTGTTGTGATGTAGAGGGAATCTCACCAGGTGCTGCGTACGTACAAATGACACCGGCTGAAATTCCTTTTTTCTATTCAACTGTTAAAGATACAGGAACCCTGTCCTCCTTTCCATAGGGTCACCCTAATCCTGCTTGTTTACCCGCCTCTCCCTCCGGCCCATGCAATGGCGATGGTGTGAAGGATGAGCGGTAGATGCCACGGCCTACTTGCTCATTGGCTCCCTGCCTGTCAAGCAAGTTGCCTCCTTCCACCTCTCTTCGTTCCAGCAATATAATCTGGCGGCAATGGGAGTCATTGTGTTGTTGCTGATATTATGGAATTGGGAGTCAGCAATCCTTGCCAGTCTCTTGCAAACCCCCTAAAGGTCTATCAGGAGATCTAAATCTCCCTTCTGCTCACCCCTGTTCTAGGGCATAAGGCTATGCAGGAACCGAAGGCACTGACCTGGAGGTTTTTTTGAAACCCCACTCCCTCCCTGTTCCAGTCAGTGCCAGGTGGCTGAGCCTGGGAGCCCCCATTTTGTTTTCCCACAATGCCCCTATGTTGCGGGCCATTGTGGGAAGGGGATTGCAGGAGCACTGCTCAGCGGGGGCTGGTGACTCTGGTGTCAGTGGGACGGTAAGCCATTCTGGGTTTCAGTCAGAACCTGCCAGAAGGAGCCATCCAAGATGCCCCTGCTGGCATTGCTGCTGCTGCTGGTACTGCTGTTAGCACCTGTTCCATAAACTGCTCTCTGTTGGCTTTGGAAACAGAACCAATATTTTATCAGTCAAATGCTCAGCCCTCTTCCGAGCCTTCTGAAAGCAGCTCTGTGTCACCAAACAAGCCCTTCCAGAAACCGGGGGGAAAGGGATGGACACACTGTAGAGGTGGACTGCAGCGTTCAGAGCTCATTGCTATCTTGCCCATTTCCCCAGAACCTCAGGGCAACATGAAAACCTGTCTTATCCTCACAGTAAGGCCCTTTCCACACCAGCCATTTTTCCCGGGGCTGCCCCTGCCTGCTCGCCGAGAGTCCTCATGATGCCCAGAGCAACCCGCAAGCAGGCAGGGGCCAGTCCTCCATTTTCCTGGGAGTTCAGGGAACGCAATTATCTGAGTTTGTTTCCTGCTCCCGGGAGGGCAGTGAGATGGGCGGCTGGTGTGGCTGCCCATCCCGGGTGCAGCCGTGCTTACTCATGAGTAAGCATGGCTGCACAGATGGCCATGGAGCTGCACCGTGCGGCTCCGAGGTCATCAGGAGGGGGGCAGCGAAATCGCCATCCCCAGGATGGCGAGGGGGAGGGGGGCGCGATTGTGTGCGTTTTTTAAAAAAATTAACTAACCTTTTGCGCATGAGCACTCGTGCGCTCCTCCGCGGATCTTTTTTTTTTTTAATGGCTGGCGCGACTTGCGGCGGCTCAGGAGAAGCCCTGGCTGCTGCATTGTGGTGCTGCCTCACCGTTCCAAACCCGGAAGTGGTTATTTCCGGGTTTCCCCACTTCCTGCTCTCTCCGTCCCTATGGTGTGGAAAAGGCCTAACCCTGCAAGGTAGGTCAGGCTGTGAAAGCGATTTGTGTTTGCGCTGTAAATTTCACGGTTTCTTCAAACCATTAATTTATGGAAGATGCTGTCATAAGGCGTGAATCGAAAGTTGCCTTTTTGTTTGGCTTGGCTGGCTTGGGCATGCTGAGGGTTGTAGGACTTTTCTTCTGTCTAAAGAGGCATAGGATTGCACCTTAAGTTATAATAGCTAAATGGAACCTCCAATTCCAGAGGAAGTATACCTTCTAAGTACCAGATGATGAGGTGCAAACACCAGAGGAGGGCTATTTCCTGCACCGTGAGGACAGGATGTTTGACTAAGTGGTTCTTTGGTCTCATCCAGCTGGGTTCTTCTTACATTTTTTATGGCTGAATGGGGACTTGATGGCTGCATTCGGACAACACATTAAGCAACAGAGGTGGGGGGAAACAATCGTCAGTTGTGTTGCTTATTGTGTTGTGTGGAGGGAAACACGCCGCTCACAAACTACTGATGGTATGCTATTCCGCCCAAATAAGCAACGGAGGGAAACAACTGGCTTGCAAATTGTTTAGCTCGAAGCCAGTTGTTTAAAGTGTTGTGTGGAGGGGTGAGTGGGTTAATGGCGTGCGGTGAGTGGGTTAAAACAGAAGCCCATAGAGGTAGGCGGCAAGAGCAACCAAAGCGGCGGCTGCCACTCTGCTACAACTGGCGCAACTTGCAGAGGCTGCTGGGATAGCACCAAGGGAGGAGGGAGGGAAGGGAGAGGGACGGAGGCTGTGTCAGTCAAATGCCAGGTTGACTATTAGTCCACTCAACGGCAGCCCCAAACACCCACAATTGTGTAGGAATATGTGTGGGGGGAGTACCCACAAAATAACCAACTGTGAGTTGGCTACTCAACCCACCATTGACTAAAGTGTTGTCCAAAACCAGCCAATGTGTCTCCACCACCTAACACTAGATGAGCCTAGATCACCTCCATGGTAATCCCTGTCTGGTGGTGGCTCTACCAGATTTCAGTTGAGGTGCTTCCAAAATGCCTGTCCGCTATCCCCCCCCCCTTTTGAAGTTTTATTTTGATGTCTTTGGGGAATCAGGCAAATACCTTTTTATTTTCCCAGGCTTTTGGGAATCAGTTTTTTAAAAATCCATCCAACAGAGCAATCCTAGGGATTACTATCAGAAGAAAGTCTAGAGTTCAACGGGTCCTACTCCCAGGAACGTGTGCCTAAGATTGCAGGCTTACATTACACTGGCTTTTTGCCTTATTCACCATGGTTAAATAATAATAATAATAATTATTATTATTATTATTTATTTATTTCTTATCCGCCTCTCCCTCTGGATCGAGGCGGGGAACAACAATAAATATAAATACAAAGACCATAAAATAGATAAAACATTAAAAACAAATAAAACTAATACATTATTAAAAGCATCTTAAAGTTCAACTAGGTAGGCCTGCTGGAAGGGATCAGTCTTCACGGCTCTCTTAAATTCAAGAAGATTGCTAAGTTGTCGAATCTCTCCCGGCACACTCCACAGTCTAGGAGCGGCAAAAGAGAAGGTCCTTTGGGTAACACTCGTCAGCCTAGTTCTGGCTGATTGAAGTAAATTCTTCCCAGAGGACCTGAGTGTGTGGGGCGGATTATACGGGAGAAGATGATCCCGCAGGTAACCTGGACCCAAACCATGTAGGGCTTTAAAGGTAATAACCAACACTTTATACTTTGCCCGGAAACTAATTGGCAGCCAGTGGAGTGATTTTAAGGCTGGTGTAAAGCCATGGTTTAAGGTGTCTTCTGAACAGGGACAATCTTATGCAAACAATCAATGGCTACTACTCTTGGTGGCTGTATATTACCTCCAGTATGCCACTCAAGAGTAGATGCTGGACAACATGAGTGGGGGGTTCCATTGCACTTACATCCTGCTTGTGGGCTTCCCATTGGGGCATCTGGTTGGTCGTGTGGGTACAGTATGTCAGACTAGATAGGCCTTTGGTGAGGCATCATGGATCTTCTTATGTTCTCATGTTATGTTCTTAACTTACTGTGCTTTAAGCCCTAGTTTTAAGTTTTGTGCTGTATTAGGTTTTACTGTTTTATTATGAATAATGGATTTTAATCTGTTATTCCATGCTGTAGGCCACCCAGAGAACTTCTCATTAAGGGGTGGTGTACAAATGGTGTAAACAAAACAAATGCATAATGTTTTTTTCAGGTTGTGAATGACGAAAGCTTCTGCACTTTCATTTCTCCTTTTTAGTTTTTGGATGTGGTGCCCTGACTTTGCCAGAGGACATCTGTTCTTCAATAATGAATTGTTTACTGCTAGCTAAGGGGTGTCTACACGAAGCCGCTTTGTATGCTGATTCCTTCAAAATCCCGCAGCATCGCTGCTGTGAGGTGGAATCAAAAAAGCTTGACAGCAGGAGTGAGCTATCCAGCCAAGAAAAATCTCAATGCCAGAGGCCATTTGGCTTGCCAAGACCGCCCCCTACCCTGCACTGGTATCCACCCCTAGGAATGCCCACGAACCAAAGCTACCAAAGACAGATGAAAAAAACAACATGGTGGTAACTGAGCAAAGTCGCGGTAAAACGACACAGCGAAAGAGCGCGGTTTTGGGGGAGAAAGCCCAATGTGGCTGCAAGTTGGTGGCTGTACCATATAAACAATGCAGAGCCACTGTGCAGCCACTACTGGGTTAATAGAGTGTATAGACACACCCCTAGTGTATTCTGTATGGCGCTCAGCCATCCAGGGGTGGAGGCCTGTCGGTCATGGAAGTGTGTCAGAGCTAACAGCTATTGACAGAACTCTCATCCACTATCTATTCCTTTTTCAAGCTAAATACACCAGAGGCCATCACCAGACCTTGCCATATTGAAGCCTTTCCCACCCTGGTGTGTTGTACTGCAACTCCCACCATTCCCAGCTTTACTGCCTGGGAATGATGGGAGTTGCAGTCCAACACATCTGGGGGTCACCAGGTTGGAGGAGGCTGCCTTAAATAAATTCCACCCATTGACGATGGGATGAGTTGAATACTTGTTTCTTGTCTGTCCTGAATCAACTTTCACCGATCAACTTAACTTGGGGTGCTTCTGGATGGAGAGCTCATACCACTACTATCCGGAAGATATTGTGCATTCCTTCCATTGTTTTCTCCTTAGCAGATTTTCTGCGGTAAGAAAAAAGATGGAAGAAATGGTGGGAAAACACAGGAGGGCTACGTTGTCTAGACCCTTCGTAAAATTCCACGGCAGGAAGATAGCATGAGAAAAGTCTCGTCTGAAGTACCTGCAGTGACACTTTCTAAAATCTGGCATAATAAGAGAGGGGGAAGGAATGTTCCTTTCTCTCCACGAAAATCATATTTTTATAACCCTCTACCAATTATTCTAGAGCTGTTTTGCTTACGTTTGTGCGGACGCAGCACGGTTCACGTTTTCCGGATCCGACCCATGGTGATTTTAAAAATGCTTGAACGAAATCCTGACATCCAAGTCCAAATATGTCTTAATGAATCATTTCCACATCTGATGAAGGAATCCATACTCTTTTCTGGTTGTTGTTGTTTCCCCCCCACACACCCCCTATTTTCTTTTCCCTTGGTGAGTCTACAAATGGCAGAAAAAGAGATTTCAAGTTTCTCTGAATCTGCTGAAGTTTACATGGTGGGGGAGGGGGCGCCCAAGCCGTCTATGGAATGCTGCGTTCTCTTCCTCACTGGTTTTGTCCCCTTTTCGTTTGACACGGCAGGCATGCTGAACAGGAGTGGCGTACGAATCGATCTGCAGGCAATCAGCGACACGGCGGCCAGCTAGAGCCAAACTCCACGCCATCGATCGGCTCCAAATCAATTTGCACACTGCATTCTCTGCTCAGGTTACCTGCCATCTCAGGCAGAGGGAGAAATGGTGAAGTGAGAAGGAAATTGCAGCCAAGTATGTTGGGACCCCCTCTCTGTAACCTCAAAGGTCACAGACTGGTGACCTTTCCCTGTTTATGTTTCTGTACCTACGCTATGTCGGAAAATATGAGACGGATCTGTTTTGAAATGTGGAACTGTAGTGTCCTTACAGCAAAACAGTTTGTGTATGTTTTGCTTCGGGAACCTCCCTACGTACACCCTGAAACGATATAATCCAGGAGAGCTCAACGTGTGATATTTTCTTGTTGTGTAGTTCAGCTCTCAACAAAGCTATATATTGTTATCTTTTGTGTGCGAGACTGTTCCCTGCCCTGCCTGCAAGTTGTTCAGGGCAGTGACATAGGGATTCTCCACATGGTGCATTTATCCTGCGATTGAGATTAGTTACTCACAGAAGTTTGAGGGCCATTTACGTGGCATCATCAACCTCCAGAGCCTCTCCTGTGTTTTCCGAGCATTTCCGCTGCTTAATTTGAAATGGAAACAATGAGCTAACAAAAAGATCTGCTGTGACTTGTATATTAAAAGAGGACATGATGCTATATATACAGCCACTAGATGGTGATATTTTTAATGAAACATATAGATCTTGCAGATAAACGGGAGAAAAGGGAGGGGAAGGGAAGCTAGTAAAAGGCTGACCTTACCTCGCAAAGAATCCGGAAGCAGAAGCCCCGGTAAACTCATAGTTTCACCTCTATCCATTGCATCTTCATGACAGCCCTGAGAGGTAGATTAGATTGAAAGATAGTGACTGACCCATGTAGTGAGCAAGGAAATAAACCCAGGTCCCCCCATTTCAAGTCCACTACTCTAACCACTACACCACATGTGCAATCATCTGGAATCGGGCCCATTGGATGACATTGAGGGATTTTTATTTCTAAGCTTCAATGCCCCATCTATAAAAGAAGAACCCCAGAGACCGGCATCACAAGGCTGTCAACAGTGGCTATCCAGATGTCACTGGAAATTCAGACGTAGGGCATAAAAATTATAGCCATCCCCTGTTACCTGTCACACTGGTAAGCCCTTGTGTAGACAGGGCATTGGAACACATGGAGGGACCAGGGGGAATAACCAACAACCCAAGTGTCCATAAATATGTGGACAGGGGTAATTCACCAGACATTGTTTGCTTGGACTTCCAAAAGGCGTTTGACAAAGTCCCTCACCAAAGACTTCTGAGTAAACATAGCAGTCATGGAAAAAGAGGAGAACTTCTCTTATGGATCAGTAACTGGTTAAAGAACAGAAAACAGAGAGTAAGAATAAATGGTAAATTCTCACAATGGAGGGAAGTAAATAGTGGGGGTCCCACAGGGGTCTCCATATGAGATTTGTAGGAATGCGTGTTGGGTCTTCCCTTCAATAACCATTGGGACCAAGGCCTTTCTGCTTGTTCATAACTGATCTGGAATTAGGAGTGAGCAGTGAGGTGGTTGAGTTTGCTGAAGACAGCAAGTTTTTTAGGACGATGAAAACAAAAAGGGATTGTGAAGAGCTTCAGAAGGATCTCTCCAAATTGGCTAAATGGGCAATGTAAACATGTATAAAGTGATGCATGTTGGGGTAAAAAGTCCCAACTTCACATCTAAGCTTCTGGGATCTGAGCTAGCAGTGACTGACCAAGAAAGAGACCTTGGGTTTGTAGTGCACAGCTCGATGAAAGCGTCAACCTGGTGTGCAGCAGCTGTGAAAAAGGCAAATCCCATGTTAGGCATAATTAGGAGAGGAATTGAGAATAAAACTGCCAAGATCATATCCTCTTTATACAAATCTATGGTGACCACACTTGGAAATACTGTGTGCTGTTCTGGTCACTGTACCTAGAGGAGGATATTGTAGGATTGGAAAAAGTGCAGGAAGGGGCAACTAAAATGATCAAAGGGCTGGAGCAGCTCTCCAGGTTACATCTGGGACTGTTAACTTAGAAAAAATGCAAGTAAGGGGAGACATGATAGAGGTGTACAAAATTATGCATGGTGTGGAGAATGATACTAGACTCCGGGGTCATCCCATGAAGCTGACTGAAGTGAGATTCAGGACAGATAAAAAGAAGTACTTCCTATGCACACAGCGCATAGTTAAACTACGGAATTCATTACAACAAGATTTAGTGATGGCCACCAATTTGGATGGCTTTCAAAGGATTGGGCAAATTCATGGAGGATTCGGCCGTTAACGACTACTGGTACTGATAGCTATATATGTTACCTCCAGTATCAGAGGCACTACGCCTATATACGCCAGTTGCTGCAGAATACAAGCAGGAGGGTGCTGTTGCATGACTTATTTGGGGGTTTCCCATAGGCATCTGGTTGGCCAAAATACTGGACGTGATGCACTTTTGGTCTGATCCAGCATGGTTTTCCTTATGTTCTTAACCCACCAGCATCACCACACACACACACACACACACACACACAGAGTTCTGAAACATTGCTATGAACATGAAAGACGCTGTTAATAGGTCTGAACTGTTGACTTGACATTTTTTGGACGGCAGGAGGGTGCTCTGAAACTGAAGGCTGATTGGGCAGAGAAATGCCCTGAATGTTTAGGGAGCTTACCTTCCTGACGACATTTCAGTTGTTTTTCTTTTTTACAGTTACTTTTGTCATTGCCTGCGATGGTGCCATTTTGTCGTGCGCTAACCTCATCCTGAGGGGGCTTCTGGAGAAAAACAAATATTGTGACCTCCACTAATCATGATGTATATAGCTTTTCTACACGAGGCTGCTAATCTGCTGTAGCTACCTTCGGTTTTGTCCAAAAGGAGCTTTCCTTTGCCTTCTTTTTTGCTACATAACCTCTAGGTGGCACTGTGGTATAGCCGAACAGCACAAATACACAAGATGAAATTGCACTTTCTTTCTCTTTCGCTACAAAATGCTGCATTTTCCCTTCTCTAAAAAACTTGCTGAAAGTGCTGCTTCGACTCAGAAGCAAAATTGGAGGGTCACGTTGTCATCTAAAAAACCCGTAAACAACCGTGAGTAGGAAATGATGAGCGTGCACGATAAATGTTTCCTCTACAAAAGTCACAGAGTCATCCTATGAGCATTGTGGGAGTAAAAAAATAGAAGCTAGTAGACCATCACGAGAGCTGCCACCACCACGAACAGTAGAAGTCACTAGTGCTGTTTCAGGCAAAGATAAAGATCCCGAACATTTGGGGGAATTTATCTCTCCACTGAAATGGAGACATAACCTCTCCATTTTCACCATTTATAAATGGGGCAGTGAATTGGAATGGGGGGGGGGGGGTTTGGAATTTCCTCTCATCCTGTTAACAAGTTTGATGGCATCTGCAGTACAGAATTTAGATCTCAAGATGGCGCCAAGTACCTGCTGAAATCAGGCCTAGCAAAGGCAGTGGATACATATTAAACAAAGGGTTTTCATGGCTTGCTGCTGCCTTGTGGGGTTTGGGGCCCACTGGGTTGGTTTTAGACACAGTTCTGCATTTTGCTGTACATGCAGGACAGGAGAAAATACGTGCAGGTACTGAAGCAAAGGGAATGAACGCCTAAGGTGAAAACATAGGCTGACCATATGAAAAGGAGGACAGGGCTCATGTAACTTTAACAGTTGTAGAGAAAAGGGAATTTCAGCCGGCGTCATTTGTATGCAATTCGTACCTGGTGAAATTCCCTCTTCATCACAACAGTTAAAGTTGCAGGGGCCCTGCCTTCTTTTGTATATGGTCACTCTAGTATAGTGCCTGCACCTTTAACTGTTGCGATGAAGAGGGAATTTCACCAGGAACTAATTGCATACAAATGACTCTGGCTGAAATTCCCATTTCTCTGCAACTGTTAAAGTTACATGAGCCCTGTCCTCCTTTTCATATTGTCAACCTATGAAAACAGGTTCCATAGGAATTCTTTGGCACTATTTCTAACCAACTGAGGGCTCAATACTATGCCTGTTTAGACAGGAAAAGAGCTTGCAACTCCCAGCATGCCCCAACCAGCCAGTTGTAGGACTTTTTTTCTGTCTAAACTAGGGTGAGCATAAGGGAAGGAGGACAGGGCTCCTGTATCTTTAACAGTTGTATAGAGAAGGGAATTTCAGCAGGTGTCATTTGTAGGCATGCACCACCTGGTGAAATTCCCTCTTCATCACTCTTGTCTAGATCCAAAAGAGGGCAGGGCTCCTGCAGCTTTAAATGTTGTGCTGAAGAGGGAATTTCACCAGGTGCTGTATACATACAAATGACACCTGCTGAAATTCCCTTTTCTGTATGACTGTTAAAGATACAGGAGCCCTGTCCTCCTTTCCATATGGTCATCCTACTATTGGTTTTCGTTCAGGCCTACAAAAGTAGCTTCCCCGGCCTTCTTGCTTTTACCCACACACCCATCTTTGGTTGGCTGCATCGGCTAAAGTCCCCTGGGTGACGGGCTGGGGTACTAATTTATCATCATAACAACCGTTTAGTGTAAAATTAACAACTTAACTGCTATAGCTATAAACAGGGGCCCTGTGTTGCTGCGGATTGATGAGGGTTACTTAGTTACAATCAGAATGCAGACAAGACGATGGGTAAACAAAGTGTGGTTCCATTTGGGTTTTTCAAAGGTTAAAAATGTTTAAGGGACCGTTTATCGCTCACTGTGTTTTCCAGGCCTTTTGCTTTCAGGGAGCCCTTTCCTCATCCAGTACCTCTGCCTGTTGCAGAGAATTCTGCGGCATGTCAAGGAAGAGACATAACTCAGTGGTCAAGAGTCCAGGTTCTCAGGGCCAAACACACATGACAACAGGAGCTCTATCAGTGCCTCTTTTGCATCTGGTCAAGAGGGCAGGGCTCCTGTTGTGTTGAAGAGATAATTTCACCAGGTGTTGCATGCATACAAATGACGCCTGCTGAAATTCCCTTTTCTATACAACTGTTACAGATACAGGAGCCCTGTCCTCCTTTCCATATGGTCACCCTAGTTTATTCTCTCCTCCCTGACCACTCTGCCCCCCAATGGGCGTTATTTATTAATTGATTTTATTTCCTGTATTTTTAAATTAAGTATAGAAAAATCACAACCTTCCATTGATGCCAATGGAAATGTTGGGCACCGAATCTTTTAAGACACATTCCTATGCATGTTTAGACAGAAAAAAGTCCTGTAGCTCCCAGTTTTCCCCACTCAGCCACACTGGCTTTGGAATGCTGGGAGTTGTAGGATTCCCCCCTTCTAAACATGCAAGCAAAGCCCGACACCGGCTCAATTCGGACGACACGATAGTCAATGGTGGGTTGACTAACCCTAGGGGGTACTCCCCACACAACATGGTAATAAATAATCAACTGTGGTGTGGATGAGGATCAGCACTGAGTTGACTATGGCAGCATTCAGATGACACAATAGTCAAAACAACTGACGATTGTTTCCCCACCCCCAGTTGCTTATTGTGTCGTCCGAATTGAGCCATTGTGTTAAATTCAGGGACAAATGATAAGCTACCTTGTGTGATGGTGGGAATTCAGTGGAGAACCAGCTGCCACATGACACACTCTTGATATGGTATGAGGCTACTTTTCCATCAGAATAAAAGTAACAGTGTGAAGCAAGCTTTTGTAAAATCACACTTAACATATCATGCGATTTGGCCCATGTTAGAGAGATGTACGGGGAAGTCATGGGTTGGTAGCTATTCTCTTCCCCAAGACATCTAGCTAGCTCAGCCTTCCCCAAGCTGGCGCCCTCCAGATGTGTGGGACTGCAACACCCGGAATTCCCAGCCAGCATGGCTATTGGCCAGCATGGCTATTGTATTGACCATGCTGGCTGGGAATTATGGGAGTTGCAGTCCCACACATCTGGAGGGAGCCAGCTTGGGGAAGGCTGAGCTAGGTCCAGGGTCATTAGGCAGAGTGAAGTGGCCACTGTAGGCAGCAGATTTTGGGCAGCAAATTGTTAGCTATGTAATTTGTTATCATATATATATATATATATATATATATATATATATATATATACTGCCAGGAACAGGAAGAGGGTTTTGTGGGGTTTTTCTGCCTCGTATGCGTTTTGGGTACGATCCAGCTTGCCCTGGGGCGCCATTTGCTGCTGTGCCTCAGGCGGCAAAATGTCCTGGGCCGGCCCTGGCTAGTTTCTGAAACCACACAGGTTGTCTCAGAATGGTGCAATTACATCAACTAGCCGAGAATTAAAACAATGCGATTGCTTTTGGTCTGTACTAGTTCTCCTTTTCTCATGGAAACTCAAAGAAGATGGCAAACAAAAGGACAAACAGAAAATGCTTAAGCTCACCTAGAGCTGCATCTAAACACAAAGACAAAAAGAGGAACTAAACAAGCACAAGGTTTTTTGCCTCCTGTTTCCTCCTGTTTTCTCTCTGAGCCAAGTAATCTCTTTGATTACATCTAATACCTGCCAAAACCCAGACGGTATGCCCACCCATCTCACAGTGTGATAATGCCACATTGCAAAATCTACCCATTAATATTAATTGTCAGCCGGAAAATCTTTCTGAACTGCTATAGCTTGAGATTGCCTCCAGAAAGCGGGGCACGGTTTAGCAGGGATTTTACAATAACTCTCGTTCTTTCATCCTGAGTCTCACATATGTGGAATGTTAAACAACACTCATCTCGTTTCCGCCGCCTTCTGCCTCTCGCAATCATGGCCTTAAATATCAGTATATTTGAAGGACCTCACCTGCTGACCAGAGACATTATCTTACAATTGCCACAAGCTACACTGGTACGCTTCAGAGTATTCTGGCTAGCTGCTAGGATTGGTAGTGCCCCAGCATACAAATGGTGACTCTTCCTTGCTGAGGGCTATATGCCCTCTCAGTAGGGTGACCAGATAAAATCCAGGTCAGGGCTCATGTAACTTTAACAGTTGTAGAGAAAAGGGAATTTCAGACAGTGTCATTTGTATGCAATTAGTTCCTGGTGAAATTCCCTCTTTATCACAACTGTTAAAGTTGCAGGGGCCCTGCCTCCTTTTGTATATGGTCACTCTAGTATACTGCATGCACCTTTAACTGTTGTAATGAAGAGGGAATTTCACCAGGAACTAATTGCATACAAATGACACTGGCTGAAATTCCCTTGTCTCTACAACTGTTAAAGTTACATGAGCCCTGACCTGGATTTTATCTGGTCAGCCTACCTCTCAGGAACCAATGTGGTAATTGTTTGAATGTATGCACCTACAAATTGATGACATATGTCTTCAGTTCTGGATTTAGAGTAAAGAAATCAGAGAGACAAACTTCCGTTTCCAGAGGGGAAACCATGTTATTCTGTTACAGCAAACACAACAGAGAGCCTGGGGGCTCCTTAAAGATGAACAAATTGATTCTGAAACAAGTGTCCACAAAAACCTAGGCCAGAATAGAGTTCTTATTGTTTAAATGTCTGTGGGACCTTTATTATGCAACCGGTGTTGTTATGGTTTAAACATCTGGGACCTTTATTATGCAATACATAGTAAAGGTCTCAGGTTCAATCTGTGACGCCTCCAGGAAAGGATGGAAAATATGCTTGTCTGAAACCCAAGGGAACTGCTGCCTGTGAGTGCAAACCAAGGGTGCAGAGCCTCATTCAGCCTGAGGGACCAATTCCATTTCAGAGAAGCTCTTTGGCTGGGGCCAAAGGCAAAAGGGGCAGGGCTAAAATAACAGCTACAAAAATACAGGCACTTTTAGCTTGAATCTCAAACTGCCATAAACTTTGGAGAGACGTTCCAACCTTTCAGAATGGAAGGGGTAAAGCTGCACAAAAAACAGGAAACGACCCAACGACCAGTGCTTGGGGGAGGGGCCCTTGAGGGCCGGATTGGGACCAGGCAGGCTGGATTAGGACCCTGGGCCTGATGTTCCCCACCTTTGGTGTAGACGAACCCTCTTCAACCGAGTGCCCTCCAAGTGCGTTGGGCTACAACTGGGGAAGGTTGGAGTAGACAATTCTTTCTGAATGACAGGTCCAATGATCTGACTTGGTTTAATGCAGCTTCCTTTGCTCCTAACAGGCTTTAAGGGTTAGGTGGAAGCTACTCTCATACAAGCCATCTCTCGTACCATGCCATTTGGGCCATCACTTCTTCTGGAGAACCCAACTGACATTTCCACCAAGCCGTTTCCATAGCGGGTGTTCTTTTTGGTGGCGTTTCCCTTAAGTGCCATTCTTCCCTTCCCCTTCTCCCCCACTCCAAATACACGTTTTGACCAAGGCTTTCTCAACTGGTGCACTCCAGAAGGGTTGGACTACAATACCCAGCATCCCCTGCCAATAGGATCCTTCACCATGGTGGTTTGTTGGCAATGGGAGTTGAAGTCCAGCATATCTGCAGGGGGCCCATGTTGGGGAAGGTTGCTTTGAGCCATTTTCTCAACTTCCATCACAACTGTAGAGCAATTGTTTGAGGTCTATGCTGTAACCTCGTTTGGAAACACGGTCGGTGATGTGGTTGGAGATGGTATGGAGCCCCATCTCTTTTCATGACCTGCCCACCCCACTGCCATAGGTTGATCTACAACACTCTCCCTGCCTCCGCTGTGCCAATACCTCTTCCAAAACCTTGTTAGCTCTAACATAAGAAACATAAGAGGAGCCATGCTGGATCAGACCAAGGCTCCATCTAGTCCCGCCTACTGTTTACACAGTAGCCAACCAGCTGCCCATGAGAAACCCATAAGGAGGATATGAGTGGAACAGTACACTCCCGCCCATGTTCCCCAGCAACTGATATACATAGACATACTGCCTCTGATACTGGAGCCATCAGGACTATCAGCCATTGATAGCCTTCTCCTCCATGGATTTGTCCAATCCCCTTTTAAAGCAATCCAAATTGGTGGCCATCACTACATCTTGAGGTCCTTCCTTTTATCTGTCCTGAATCTCCCACCAATCAGCTTCATGGGATGTATTATTAGTTTTTTAGGAGAGGGAGAAAAGTGTCTCCCCAATGCTCTTCTCCAAACCATGCATAATTTTATATTACCTTATAAAGTCTCCCTTTACTTCCTTTTTTTCCGAAGCCAAACAGATGTTGTCACCTTTCCTCATAGGGGAGTTGCCCTTTGCTGCACTTTTTCGAACTCGAACCTTTCAAGTTTTTATTTTATTTTATCCTTTAATACACACGTTTTATGCACACAAATGCTCATGTGCATTGAAACCAGCAGAACAGAGCCTATTTTGAAAAACGAGAGACAGATATCTCCGTGTGATTATGTGCACAGGCATCCTGCAGGAGAATAAGTTTTTGAAAGAGTCGCTTCTACGGATGTAGGGGGTTGTAAGCTATAGCGCTGTGCGGAGTTCAGTGTGCATGATCGCTCATGCACATGTCTTACCAGGATAATTTTAAAGGGGGAGATTGATTAGACAGAGCCCACCAGTAAAGCGTTGCCCAGACCTCCTTTTTTCATGGGGAATAGAAGTCGTGAGAGGTTAAAGGAGACAAATGTATATATGAGTGTGGACTTAACAGCAACAAAATAGATAACAGATCATGGGAGGGGCTGTAGTGTAGTGGCTGAGCACATGCTTTGCATGCAGAAGGTCATCGGTTCAATCCCCGGTATTTCCAGGTAAGGCAAGGAAACAATCCTGCCTGAAACACTGGGAAGCGGCTGCCAGTCAGTGTTGACAATATTGGGCTAGATGGACTGACTCAGTATAAGGCAGCTTCCTTTGATCCTGGGAAGGGCAGCTTCCTATGTTCTTATACATGAGGCTATAGCAAAAGACCCTACTATGGGAGCAACCTGGAAATGGCCAAACTGCCATGAGGCAACTGCAACTAGGTGCAATGTACCACAGGGCTAGCCCTACCATTAGGCAGAGTAAGAGGTCTCCTCTAGGGTGGCCATATGGAAAGGAGGACAGAGCTCCTGTATCTTTAACAGTTGTAAAGAAAAGGGAATTTCAGCAGGTGTCATTTGTAAGCATGCAGCACCTGGTGAAATTCCCTCTTCATCACAACAGCTAAAGCGCAGGAGCCCTGCGCTCTGTTGTATCTGGTCAAGAGAACAGGGCTCCTGCAGCTTTAACTGTTGTGATGAAAAGGGAACTTCACCAGGTGCTGCATGCATACAAATGACACCGGCTGAAATTCCCTTTTCTACACAACTGTTATAGATACAGCCCTGTCCTCCTTTTCATATGGACACCCTAGTCAGGCGGCAGATGCTGGAAGGTGGCAACAGGATGTCAGCTGTGTGCCAAGCAACCTGCCCTCTGCTCCCTAAGCTAGCTTTCTACCTTCATGTATGATGAAGATTGCTGTCCTATCCCCAGATTCAGGCGTTATCACATGGGCGGTTTTAAGCAAACCCACCTCAGCTTTGCTCCACTTCTTCAGCACTGGGCTCACATGATGTCGTCCCCCGTCATGCTGCTCTCTCGCCCTGAAGTCGCAGTTTTTAGTTTCTGTTTCCATTTATCCCTGAACGGGCAAAGTCCGAAACAGGCAAAGTTCAACAGGCCAAGCTGAGGTATCGCAGCAATACCGACCCCGTGTGATTCAAAATGCTAGACTCGAATACGAAACAGAGGGGGAACCCGCAGAAGCAACCCAGGGGGGGGGGGGAATAGTAGGTGTGCTCTTAATTCCCAGTCCACTTAGTGTTGCAATGTGGAAGGGGAGCCATCTTGTGCTTCATGTCAGGCAGCAAATTGTCTTGGGAGAGCCGTGATGTCTAATATGACGCATATGTGAACCAGAGATGTTCCCACATCTCAGATGTGCCAGTTAGTGGAATCTCTTCTAAGTCCCTAGTATTTCTGCATTTTAACTAAAACCCCACAGGGTTTTGTTTTGTTTTTGACAGGTTTGGTGGTGGATTCCCATTAGCAGCAAACTACATTTTGTGAATCAAGTGACGTCACAAAATGTGATTTATTTCTATAATTCAGCATCGAGATATTTTGCCTTGCGCAACATAGGACTGGATGTGAATTAAGGGTGGTTTGGTGGGCTTGAGAGGGAGGAAGGAATCTACACATGTCTGTCTATAGCATGAGAAGTTCTTCCACCAATTGCCTACAAAGCTTCAGTGTAAACAAAATAATTTGGAGAAATCCCAAATAAACATAGGAATAAACTGGCACAATCTGATCTTCTCAACAGTTGCAAACTTGGCCAGAAAAGTTTCTTACTGTAGAAAGTTCCAGAACCAACTACAAGGCCATTAACTCCAAGTTTTCTGTTTTGTGTACTTCGGTTAAGGTTCAAATCGGAAGAGACGGTCTTTCTGGCTTTAAAAATCTTTAAAATGCGCTGTTCATGTTCACATCCATAAACCTCTATGTGTATTTGGTTTTCTCCTTCTTTGTCAAGCACATGAGCAGAACCTGTGGATCTGTTCTCTGAATTTCGTCAAAAGCGATTGCTTGGCTCAGTCCCGACTTTGCCCCATTCTTCCGTTTTCACAAAAGCTGCAGTTTTGCCAATCTGTGTTTCGGCTGCTTTCCAAGCACTCTTCATGAAGATACGAAAAGGAGGGCCGGATAAATGCTAGACTAAATAGCTCCAGCTGAACAATGGTAAACGGTGGACAAAATACGCCCGAGGTTACAAAAAGGACCATTAAAAAAGAAGGCTGCGACCTATTAAAGATGCATTATTTGAGAGTTGGGGCAGAGGAAGGAGTCGTAAGAGTAGGGGGGTGGGATGGGGAAGGGAAGCTCTATGGATATAATTTAGCCCTCGCAACAAGGTCAAACTGATTTAATCCTCCCACCCCCCCGGAAAGGTCGAGGAACGGCCTGGATGACCTAACCTCTGTGCTCTCCATCTGTCTGCTCCTGAAGCCAGACATTTTCAATAGGGGACTGTGTGTTCTCGACTGGCTGCAAACAAATTGAAATAATCTCCAGGTCTAGCAGCCTTCCCCAAGCTTTTGCTAACATTCCCCTATCGCCTCCGGAAGTCACCATCTCTCTCCCCCGCCTTCGAACACTGCAGTATCAAAGCCAGAATCGTAAAAATGCAGGGGCTTCTTAACAGCCCAAGGTTCACTGAACTTTACAAACTCGCTGTTAAAGCCGCTGACTCCAGGTTTCCGACCAGGCTGCTCATCCAGCCTTCTTGGTTTCAGCAGCATCCAACCTGCCTCCGTTCTTGCTCTCACCTTCTCCAATCTGTCGAATTTTAGACTGTAAGTTTTGGGGGGGGCTGCACCTGCCCTCTTGTACACTGTGAAGCATCATGCACGCTGAAAGCGCTGTATCAATAGTAATTAATGCGACATCATACAACGCCCTGACATTTATTTATGACATGGCAGGATCACAAACAGAATGCCGTCAAAGATACTTTATTTGTGTAGCAGAAGTCATAACAATTAGAAAACAGAACGCATCAGATGGAGTAAAATACATTGGTCAGTTAGAAATAATACTAAAACCTAGCAATCTAAGATATAAAGGATTACTCATCAAGACAGTTTGACTTATATGTTTTTAATAACGTATTTGTTTTCATTTGTTTTAATGTTTTATCTATTTTATGATTCTTGTATTTATATTTATTGTTGTTTCCCCGCCTCGATCTGGATGGAGAGGCGGGTTAGAAATAAAATAAATAAATAAAAATAAATAATAATAATATATCGCAAATTTCCCCCTTAAAACTGCGGCTCTAAAAGCAAAGCAGACAATCTTTTCAGAAACATGATGTGAATAATATGTGAAGCGGTTCTCAGATAGGTATGCAACCTGCTGCTCTCCCTAAACAACTCTTTTGGCCTTCCCTTCTGCAAAAATGAAGCCGAACTACCCTTAGCTTCATATGAGCCATTGTGGATTAGACCAAGGGTCCATCTCGTCCAGCATTCTGTTCACACCATGGCCAAACAGCTGCCTATGGGAAGCCCACAACAGGACATGAGTGCAACAGCACCCTCCCACCCATGTTCCCCAGCAGCTGGTACACATAGGCGTACTGCCTCTGATACTGGAGGTAGCACAGAGACATCAGGACTAGTAGCCATTGATAGCCTTATGAATTGATCCAATTTTACTAATTGTCTAAAACATCTGGAGGGCAGCAGTTGTGGAATCTTCTCCCTCAAGTCTGCTTTAGGCTTATGTGAGGGTTGTTTAACCTTCAGATAACCCCTGGCACATGGGTTATGACAGCATGACAAGCCTCAGCATTTTATCTCTCATTGCGTACCGCACTGGGATCTGTTTAGAGATGGAGACGAATACAAGCATTGCAAATAAATAAGTAGTGATGCTACATTGAGGGCGCTCTGAAACAGTGTAGGGAAATTAAATGGCAGCTCCAAGCTACCCAGCGCTAAACGGAGTGCTGGAGATGAGGATCCAATGGGGCATTGGTGGAAGAACCTGGGTTAGCTCCTTTAGAGTTCTGAATGATTTTGACTGAGAGCGCCATCACACCAGCGATTTAGTTCACACTCGCCCTGCCCTGTATGTGTTTTTGCCCCGAGGTACTCGCATGATGTTGCCCCCGTCCTGCTCTTATCGCGCCCCTTCCGCCCCTTGTTGCGAAGTATGAGAAAGTCAGGAATGTCCCCCCTCTTGCTTTTTCCTTTGTTGGGGTGTGTGTGTGTTTGTTGATGAGGAATGGGGAGGGCAGGGCAATTCTCCTCCTCCAGCACATGGCATTCCCCCCTTTTCGTCTTTCCCTGCCTGCCCCCTCCCTTCCTGCCCCCAGGAACAACCCCCCCACCCATAAAAGCCCTTAAGTGAAAAGAGAGGCTACGGCATGGCTACGATCATGAAAGGGAAACAGATATCAAAACTGCGGGTACATACCAGTAAAAAAAAAGTAGGTGTGATGGAACTCTGAAACCCAGAGTGGATTCTTCGCCCCACCGATATTGGAGCCACCAGCCTCCACTGCCAGGAGGTGCCCAAGGATACCAGGTGTAATTGGAATCTATACTCACAATTGGGATTTCTGAACGAGGGAGCCTGCAGGATGTGTGTATTTGCAAGCATGTTTATTGTGTTTATGCTATCCTTCCTTTTTCTTCCTATGTGTACCCCTAAAATGTGTGCAATGACCCTTAAATACGCACGGTGTTTTGTAAACCGGTATAATGACACGTAACAGATTAAGTATGTCCCTGGAAGGGTTTTCGCACCAATTTGCTCCCGCCAAAATGAGAACAAATGACAAAGCCAAAACGTATTGAGCACTTTTATCCCAGGGTTTGAAAAATCCTTTTCTTACCCTTTTTTTCTTTTTCCTATTGCACTAAATAAAGCAGAGGATTCTTTAGAAATAATTGTCAGGGCTGATAAATATGCCGCGCGCTGCTGTGTGAGTGAGTAATTTTCCTCTCATGCAAAACAGTAACAACCCTTCTTCTCATTTGAAGCAAGAGCCTGCTTTATTACAAATGGAACGTACAGGTTAAGGAAAACGCGCCTGAAACCCCCCTTTTCTCCCCCCCCCCAATATTTATGTTATTGATAAAAACTGCTTCAAGAGATTCATTCCCTCCTCCCCTGCCCTTGGCCTTTAAGGAGAAAATTCCATGTTTAGTGGAAGCTTTCTCGTTTCTTTTCTGCATGAAGAAAGGGCACCATTATCATTTCATACTGACAGAGGTCGCTTGAATGAAACCCTTGACCTGATTTGCTCGGGCCAAGCTACATACATAAATATTCCAGACCCTTCCCCTGAATTTTCAGCTTTTAAAAATGTATTAAATAAATAGAAAATTTAAATTATGGAGATATTAGAAGAAACATGCAGTAAATATTCTGCTCTACTGAAATAACTAACGCTGCAACTAATTGTGTAGATTAATTGTATAGATTAATCAGCTGAAAGCCCAGTTAATCGGGCATATATATATATATATATATATATATATATATATTTAAAAAATGAAAACGAATGATTTTTAAACTCAAATCATTATAAATACAGCAGAGACATTATTCTACGGTGATGTCTTCTGTGTACATCAACTAAACCAAAACAAAATAGAATCATAGAATAGTAGAGTTGGAAGGGGCCTATAAGGCCATCGAGTCCAGCCCCCTGCTCAGTGAAGGAATCCACCTTAAAGCATCCCTGACAGATGGCTGTCCAGCTGCCTCTTGAATGCCTCTAATGTGGAAGAGCCCATGACCTCTCTAGGTCATTGGTTCCATTGTCGTACTGCTCTAACAGTCAGGAAGCTTTTCCGGATGTCCAGCCGGAATCTGGCATTGTGTAACTTGAACCCAGTATTCCGTGTCCTGCACTCTGGGATGATGGAGAAGATGCTCCTCCCTTCAAACTATTGCTATTACCCAAATGTAAATATATGGAGAGCTAATTGCTTAATTGCGTTATGCTCATACAATAACATTGCAGGGCCAGCCCTACCATAAGGCAAAATGAGACAGTCGCCTCAGGCAGCCAATGATGGGTAGTGTGGATGGAAGAGCAGTAGTAATACCTTGCCATTCCTTTCTGCTGGAAGACAGAACTGTGTGTTCCTTGCAGGCAGCCCTGTGCCCCCTAAGCTAGCCTGTGCCCCCTAAGCTAGTCAGGTAAGATGCTGCCCCATCACCAGTGTTGAAATAAGATTCAGCTATCAGTCTAGTTGGTTTTTGGAGGTGTGTGTGAAGAGGCATCATGTTGTTCTTTGCCTCAGGCAACCAAATGTCATGGGGTGGCCCTAGTAATACCGCCCTATGCATGTCTACTCAGACATAAGCCCCACTGAGTTCAATGGGTCTTACTTCCAAGTAAGTATGCATAGAATGCCATCCCAAGAATAATCCTGCTGGCATGGAAGGGGAAAAAAAAAAAAGGGATAGACCTGGATATCTAGGGATAAATGAAAGCGATTTCAGTTACACTATATTTCTGGGGGTGATTGTTGAGGTATTAGGCTTTTCCAGAACTGGTTTGTTTGGAGTCAGACTCTTGGGCTGTCGTGATTCCAAGCCCTCCCACAGAGATGTGAGACAATAAGGAGGTCTGCTGTGCAATCCATTAAACTTTATTTAGTAAATAGACATCTCTTCACACCTGAAGGGAGTGTGAATGTTAGAAGCTATCCTCTAAGCTTAATTAGCCTAACAAAGCAAGGCAGTTGCTTATCAACTGACTGGACAATTTCCCGCAGTGCACGATAAGATTTTTCTGAATCCCTCCTTCAGGGAGGGTCCTCAAGTTGAAGCCCCTGCCGAGTGGCCAACCTAGCGAACCGCCCCCAACTCCTCCCTCTTGAACCTGCGGCAGACCCTGGGGGTCTGTCAGCTCCGATGTTCCCTCCATCTCTGACAGAGACTGAGCTCCCAGGGAGGAGGGGGAGCATGATCTCTGAGCCTGGGCATCCAGTATAATAAGCTCTTGGGAAGATTCCTCCTTGATCCCTGAAGAGTTTGGAGAATCGCCTCCCCAACTTCCTATCTAGACTGGTGGTATGCCTGCTTCTTCCCCTTCAGCCTCTTGAGTCCAATTTAGGTTCAGAAACCCAGTCCCCCACAATAGGGAAAACAGGTCTGATCCTGACATGGTCCATCTAGTCCAGTTGACACTGACTGGCAGCAGTTCTCCAGGGATTCAGGCAGATTTCCCCCCCCCCCCCGCCCTACCAGGAGATGCTGGGGATCAAACTTAGGACTTTTGGCAATCAAAGCATGTGCTCTACCACTATGCTACAGCTCCTCTCTACACTAGTTACCCATCACCTGTGGAGGTATCCAGGAGCCCCATTACTCTCCATCTGGATCCCACTCCAGCTCAGGACACACATACACACGACCCCCTGAACAGGGGCAATGTTGAGTGAGATTGGAAGCCTACTGCCAGTGGAAAAGCATCCAGTTGGCTGCTAAAGCCTCCCTTCGAACAGTCCTATTTCGGAGGGGGAGCAGGCATGGGAGTTTGCCTTGGATTGGGACTCGACTCAGAGCTAGAAAGAGGTGGAGCAGCCAGCTGCTGAAAGAGCCCTTCAGTGGCTCTATGGCAAGCGCTGGTGCACCAGTTCCCTATAGGGCTCTCCTCAGTGACGCAGTTCACCAGGTCACATTTATTCCCCACCAACTTCTGCAGGGGCTTAAAAAAAGGGGGGAAAGCCAAGTCTCCAATTGAGACTTCTCTCCCCCCACCCTTTTATTAACTCCCATGTTTGGGAAGGAAATGTTGTGGGAAAAATGGGGGAGAGAATTAACCCCTCCCTCTCTGTGCATCATAGTCTCAATCAGGGGTCCCCTCTACAAGGATTCGCTTTTGCGCCTTGTTAGGCGATTATGCGCATAATCGCTGAAGCGCATTTACACCTAATACCTCTGCACGAGAGGTGGCGAGAGGCAGCGAAGTGCATTAAGGGATGACCAAAATGCGCTTTACAAGTAGTTAATGTGCATAAGTGCTTGTTCACATAGGCAAAATGTGCTTTAACGGCCGGAGCAAAATAAAACTCGCTGTTTAACGCGCATTCGATAATGCGCATAATCGGAGAGATAACGCGCCTCTACGCCCGATTTGCGCTCCATTCTTGTAGAGGTAAATTTTTTAAAGCGCCTTGAAAGAGCATTAAACCTCTCTTGTAGAGGCAGCCAGGGTCACAGACTCGTATTTTAGAACAGGGTTTGGGAACCTCTTTCAGCTCCACAGCCAAATTCAATTTCGGAGAAATTATCCGGGGCTGCATTCCAGCAGTGGGCGTGGCCACAGGCAAAGGGGGTGGAGCCAACACTCCCCCCCCCCCCAGCTCCTGCATACTGTAGCTTAAAGCTCTTATTGCCAGCAATGAAGCTTTAGGAGAGGCGTTTCTACCTTTTACAACCGGTGGGGGGGGGGGCAATCTGCAAAAAATAGAAAACTACCAAACAATCAGTGGTCAGGGGAAAGTGGGTAGGGGCTTCTAAGGAAGCCCTGAGGTCAGATTGGGAGTGTCGGGGGGGGGGGTAAATTTGGCCCCTGGGCCTGAGGTTGCCCACCCCAGCTGTAGAACAAAAAATAAAGTTTATCTTCAGCTACACACTACATAATTAAGGTAACGTGTAGTTTGACCCTCCTCAGATGGAGACTTTGCTTACAAGCGGGTCCTTCTTGAGCTTCAAAGAAGATGTCTGAGGGGATTAGAGATGGAGGAGCAGAGGTCGGGGCATGGCCGTGCAGAGGGGGGACCAGTTGGCCCGGGGCCCACGATTTTGAGGGGGCACTCCGACGAGGAGGTCCCCCCAGCTTACGCTACTGCTTCCGTAGCGTAAGCGGCCCATCGAGAAGCGAGGAGCCCGCCTTGCGGAAACAGCGCAGAAGCCGTCCGTCATGAAATTCTGAATGTAAAGAAGTGATGTCTTACATCTTGAATAAAAGTGCTTCCCGTTACCTTTTTTTATAAATCATTCTAGTTCATATATGTATTTAGCACTGAATCAGTGCCACTGATTAAAAAATACTTAATGAGCAGTTTGAAATTGGGGGGGGGAGGGGCATACACTTCCCATCTGGCCTGGGCATATTACCAGCTCTGCACGGCCCTGGGTCGCGGGAAATAAGAGCAGAACAGGAAGGCGGGGAAGGCTGGGGAAGGCGGTGGCGGATCTCGTGGCCTTATAAGGCTCCCTCTACAAGGATTCGCTTTTGCGCCCGGTTCGGCGATTATGCGCATTATCGCAGACGCGCATTTACTCCTAATCCCTCTGCACGGGAGGCGGCGAGAGGCGGCGAAGCGCATTAATAGATGTCCAAACAGCGCTTTACAAGAAGTTAATGTGCATAATCGCTTGTTCACACGGGGAAAATGCGCTTTAACGGCCGGAGCAAAATAAAACTCGTGATTTAACGCGCATTCGAAAATGCGCATTATCGGGGAGATAACGCGCCTCTACGCCCGATTTGCGCTCCGTTCTTGTAGAGGTAAAATTTTTAATGAACCTTCAAAGCGCATTAAACCTCTCTTGTAGAGGCACCCTAAGCCTCTAGCGTGTGCTCCCCGCCCCACCCATCTTCTTTGAAGCTACAGAACAATGGTTTTAAGCTTTTCATCCTATCCTGAAATCGCCACTCACCTGTGGCAATAAAATAAGCTGGCTTGGAGAAGGCTTTAGATATTAAAAGAAAGCTCTTTCCTCTGTCGAAGAGGATGCTCCCTCGGAATATATTCATAACCAAGTGGCGCCGTTCTTAAATTAGAAGTGCAAGAATGGGGAGAGGGAGAGAATGAGAGAGAACACACAAAACCTGACACGCTCTTATTATAACAATGCCCGTACGCCTCCTGTGGGCACAGGGGAACTGAGACAATTTCTTAATTAGGAAAAGAGAGTTGAAAATAAATTTTTAGAAAAGCTCACATTCGCAGCCCCCTTCTACCCATCCCGGCAAAGCTGCCAAGTTCTTTGAAACAAAGAAGAGTTTAAATCTGGAGGTGGGGTGGCGGAGGAAATATTCTCAGAGTGGCATCCATTTCCCACAGCTCACGGTTCTCTCGTTGCTTGGTGTCATATGGAAAGGAGGACAGGGCTCCTAGAATAGAATCTTAGAATAGTACAGTTGGAAGGAGCCTAGACGGCCATCGAGTCCGAAGCTGCAGGAGCCCTGCCCTCTTGACCGGATGCAAAAGAGGGAAAGGCTCCTGCAGCTTTAACTGTTGGGATGAAGAGGGAATTTCACCAGGCGCTGCATGCATACAAACAACACCTGCTGAAATTCCCTTTTCTATGCAACTGTTAAAGATACAGGAGCCCTGTCCTCCTTTCCATATGGTCAGCCTAGTCATTGAAATCTTTCCAAAGTGGTTAGGCTTATGTTTGCCAGTAAGATTTCTGACATCAAAGGTACACAGTGTGTGAGTATATATAAGGGTAGAATCTTCTGCACATTCAGGCAGAAAAAGAGTCCTACAACTCCCAGCATTCCCCCAGAGGGAATCCTGGGAGTTGTAGGTCTGTTTTCTGTTGAAACATGCATAGGATTAGAGCCTAAGGGGAGGTTCTTTTGTAGAACCAAGACCTTACCTTTTACTCCTGTGATTTAAATGTAAGAATTTCACTGATTAACAATTGGTCACCTGACCAAAGTTTCTGTGTTTCTCCCTGATAGCTTCTATGGCCCATTCCCCCATCTTGTGCCCTCAGTGTCTAGTTCTGCGATCTACAAGTGCAGGGACCATCCAAGCCATTTTGCTACCTCAGGGGGAAGAACATGATGGTGCCCCTCCCATTCTGTGTAGAAAACCTGATTGTACTGAGAGTTGAATCTTACTTCAATATTGAGTGTTGTATAATAAGAACTCCGCATGCTTCCAGACACTAGGGGGCAATAGAGAATGACCTGTAGCTTGTTCAGTTTCTCTTTCTTGCTCCCTCCCCTTCCTCTTCTTCCCCTCTTCCTCTTCTTCCGCTACAGAAAGTGCAGTGTGGCTCTCTCTGGAGAGGAAGCAAGTAACCATATCTCATGCCTTCACTCACACACCCAGCTCTTGCAGTTAAGCAGCGTTAGAGAGCCTTCTGTGATGATGTGTAGTCAAGTTGATTTGAACTTCTCTTAAACTGGCTCCAGCCTGTGTTTATTGCCTCCAATACTAAAAGCTGCATTGCCACATTGTCTCTATATAAAGCAACTCTGCCGTAAGTCACACCATACTTTCTAATTGGGGATGGGGCAGCACCTTCCACTTCACCTGAAAGCAGCTTAAGGAATACAGGGCAGGCCACACAACACACAGCTGTTTCCTCCAACATTTTGATGCTGCCTCCCTGCATCTGCCACCTGAGGTGACTGCCTCACTTTGCCTAACAATAGGGCCGTCCATGTGCCGATGGCATAACTTTGGTTGATTATCTGTGCGTTGCATGAACTGGAGGAGACACCCATAGAAATCCTATGAAATGGATAAATGATACATAAATATTTTTTTAATTTGGAAGAAGAAAAAAGACAATTAGAATGGGACAGAATAAAAGTTTTATAAAATCAGAAATGCTACAAGGAAAAATGGATGGTGACGTTTTATTCCCTCCCCCCACAACTTTTTTAATTCTATTTATTTCTTAGGTGCCTTTCAATCATGCTCTTCAGCAATGCTTTTTGGGAAGGCTACCAATAACAAATGATAAAATACAGGTATAATTTTTTAAAAAACACACTTTTAATGAAACTGATTTAAAAAAAAAAGCTTGGCGGGAGGATAAAACACAAAGGGGCAATTTAAATCGCATTCACTGATGTTTTCAAAGGCCAGAGGAAATGAAGCCTTTGCCTGGTGCCCTAGTGGGAGTAAAAAGCTCACCAGGCAAATATGACCCCGCTGGGGAGCGCATTGCAAGGTAGAAGTAGTGTAATGGTGTAGTGACATATTTTGAAGTACAGGCGCTCATTATAACACTCCCCATAGACACGCCCCTTAGGCACATGCTAGTTTGTTCCTTTATGAATGGAGCTGCCCAGCACTTTCAAATGAGCCGTAACAGACAAAACACCACAGACAGGAGCACTTTCATGTCATGTCAAACGCAGAGCTCTTCGGTGGATTCCTTTCAGAGGTTCAGCTGCCTCTTATTAAGTGGTCCAAAATCAAGGCATACCTCCCACATACACACTCATGAGTTGATTACCGTACACTTGACAGCTGCATGTGTAAACTGACCACAAGAAAAAGCATTGTGTGATGTGTGTGTTAAATATTCTATTCTGCAATGGCCCGTTCACGATGCAAGTATTAACTTGATGCTCCAGTAATCAAGTGACACACTTACCTATGGGCTCCTTCACACGAAGCTTATGTAGTATGCTCAAGATAGGTTACTCACTGAAGTTTGCAGGTCCTTTTCATGACGTTGTCAACCTCCGGTGTCTCTCCTGTTATTTTTTTTAAAGCTTTATTCCACCATGATTTAACTCGCCGAAAATGCAGTAACAAATATACCCCGCCAACAAAGAGCTGGTGATGGCTGTATAAATGAAACACATGGAACTTCCCCACAAAAGAAGCAGCCAAAAAAATGGGGGAGAGGAAAGGGGGAGGCATGTGTATTGTGCCCATCGTAATCCCGGAAAGGCGCCGCAAGAAGAAAGCTCAGTAAGGGTACAGGATTTTTACTTTAATATAGAGAAGCCCGTTGTCAGCCAGCCTTGAGGGTTAAGAAATCAGGTGATGTACAGAGCAGTTGTGGTCCCTACAATTTATATGCTGCTGTGCTCAATTCTGTGCCAATGATCTAGTAGTATGCATGACTGACTAGAATTATCATAAGATCAGCACAGGTGACACAATGCACTTTGTAGGAAGGAATTCCTCTTTTTTTTTCGGTGCAAAGGCTCCTCCACTAGAAGAGAGCCTTGCCTCTCACAGCTACACCAATACAGACAAGGTGTGTCCTACTTTATGGTGTAGTATGCAAGGTCCAAGTGTCCGAATGTTTTGATTGTTTGCCACCCCATTCCCCTCTGAGTTTAGCTGAAATCCTCACAATAGCTGAGGGGAGAAAGGATTTCCCCTCCAACAACATATTGTGAGCTCTCCCTGTTGTAATGCACAGTATTTGGACAGGTCTTGAATGGACAATTAAGACCAGTTAGCTTTACAAAACACCTGCTCCTGGTGGAGATAAAAATTGTTACAACTGGTTTGTTGACTTTGAGATCAAACATTTCTCCGTGGTGTTGGGAAAAGAAACTCCTGGGAAATCTTGAGCTGGTGGTCTTATGCTGTGTCCCCCTCTTTCCCTTTCTCATGCAATCTCAAGTATCTCAAGCCAACATCTAACCACTATATTGCCTATTGCCTGGTCACCATTCTATGAACTTCTCTACAGGAAGAGAAGTTTGCAGGTCCTTTATATGATGCCATCAATTTCCAGGATATCTCCCATGCTTCTTGCCGGTCATCTTTCTTTAAAAATAAATAAATAATGGAAATAATGCAGTATGTAAAATAATCATAAACAATCATGGGATGTCCCCAGCATTTAAAGCCGGCATTGTGCTATAATACAGGCACTAGATGGCGCTGTCTCATTGAACTTCATAGCATTGTCGAGAGGGGAAGTTTTCAGTTCAGAATCATGTGGTCACCCCTAAAGGTATCAGTCATGAATATGGAAAGACTCCAGAAAAAGAAACCCAGGTAAGGATGTGGGTTTTTATTCCTTAATGTATTATTATTATTATTATTATTATTATTAATTATTATTATTATTATTACTTATTACATTTATATACCGCCCCATAGCTGAAGCTCTCTGGGTGGTTTACAAAAATTAAAAGATTGAACACTAAAAACACGATATTTAAAACCACAAACATAAAACAGCTGACATTTAAAACATTTTAAACTGTTAAGCCTGGCCACAAAGTCAGTTAAAACCTCAACTTAAGCTTGTGTTTTTGACCCAGAATTGTTGTTTTAAAGGATATTGTAATTATAACTTGTTTTTATGCTTTATGGTTTTGAATTTTGTATATCGGTGTTTTTTAATGTTCAATGTTTTTAATTTTTGTAAACCACCCAGAGAGCTTTGGCTGTGGGGCGGTATATAAATAGAATTAAATAAATAAATAAATAAATAAATAAAATGCCTGGGAGAAAGGAAAAGTTTTGACCTGGCGCCGAAAAGGTAACAGTGTTGGCGCCAGGCAGGTCTCATCGGGGGAGATCATTCCATAATTGGGGGGCCACCACAGAGACACTCTATGATAGGGTGACCAGATTTTGGAACCCAAAATCCCGGTCCCCCCCGCCACCCAAAACAACCCCCCCACCAAGCCACCCCCCCAAAACAAACCCCCCAAGCCACCCCCCCACCCAAAACAACCCCCCCCCAAGCCACCCACCCCCAAAAAACATCAGCCCGGACCTACCGGGTTCTCTTCCGCTGCCGCCCCCGCCGGGTCCGCCGCCCCCCCCAGGTCCCCCGCCGCCGCCGGGTCTTCCTCTGCCGCTGCCGGGTCCCCCGCCGCTGGGCTTGTAAGGCCAGCGGCCGCGCGGAAGAGGCAGGGGAGGGCCGGATCTGGAAGTGACGTAATCGGCCCTCCCCCGCCTCTTCCGTGCGGCCTCTGGCCTCACGAGCACGGCAGTGGCGGTGGAGGATCCGGCGGCGGCGGACCCGGCCGCCCCAGCAGGTAAGTGCCCTGCGCCCCACGTCCCTTACCCGCAGGGGCCTCCGCTTCCCTCCGGTGCTCGAATCTACTGAGAAACAGGCTTCGCGGCCTGTCTCTCAGTATCACGCCGGGTGGTCATCGCCCGGCGCGCTACTGAGGGACAGGCCGCGAAGCCTGTTTCTCAGTAGATTCGAGCACTGGAGGGAAGCGGACGCCCCTGCGGGTAAGGAGCGCGAGGTGCGAGGGAGGGCACTTACCTGCTGGGGCGGCCGCTTCCCGGGCTCCTCCGCCGCCACCACCGCCGGGTCTACCGCCGCTCCTTGCTTGCTGCCACCGCTGCGTGACCCCCTGCCCCCCCGGTTTGCCCCCCCCCCGGTTGGGCCGGTTCGTCCCAGGTTTCCCGGTTAGGACCAGGAAACCCCGAGCCATCTGGTCACCCTACTCTATGACTGTCAGCTGATCCTATTAAATCAGATATTATGCTATGTACTGCTGCTATTTGGAGGTGTGCATGTGTGGATGGATCGATCAACACAGCTGCCTTCATTTAAACTCTTCATGGGGACATAGCTATGGGGATATTGTGTTGTGTTAGATATTGCTAGCCAGAGTGTGGCTTTATCCTCCTAGGAGAAGAATCTGGACACAAGTTTTGTCTAACACTTGCACTTCAAAATTTAATCACGACACCCTCTTTTTGCACTATCTTCTCCTGATTCTGCATCTTTGCATCTCTGTGCCAAGGGGAGCTAGGGGAAACTAGAATCAAACAATGCGCAGAAGCACACCAAAGCCAAGAAGACCTGATTTCTCAGGCAAGGTCCCGGCCCAAACAGAGAGTCCTTTATTACTGTGTAGAAGGAGAAGGGACCATGCACTCATCTCCTGGGGGAGGAATTGTGTCCAGGGCCAATGCCAAAGGCATAGTCAGGTTTCCCCCCTCTGTCTGGGGGTCAGGGCAGGCAGCTCGGAGTGGGAGGTGAGGGGGGACAGATGAGGGGCTCTGCCCCCTCCACCTTAAATGATGCCTCCCCCCGATAGCCAGGAGTGCCCAATGGCCAGCCAAGATGGGGCGTGATTACACCATACTAAGAGGAAGATGTTCCAAGCTGCAGTTCCAATAGCTAACTACTAGAGCCCTGCTCTGCACATGAAACCCAGTTGTAATAATAATAATAATAATAATAATAATAATAATAATAATAATAATAATAATTTATTTCTTACCCGTCTCTCCCTCTGGATCGAGGCAGGGTACAGCAACAAATACAAAACACCATAAAATACATATATAACTAATTAAAAGCATATAAAACAAATCCATTATTAAAAGACATCTTAAAATTCAACTGGCTAGGCCTGCCGAAAGAGATCAGTCTTTACGGCTTTCTTAAATTGTAACCCTGCCAGCTCCTGACTATCTGATATTTCTGCAGAGGTTACACAGAACATACGACTCAAGATGCAGACTAGCGTTTATCAGTTCAGGAGTATGTAACCTTTTTGAGTTATGGCCCAGTAATAACTATCTCCTTATCTAATCTGTATTTTCTTCTTCTCCAGTATCAGCTTAACAATATCTTATACTGAACTCTGCTACATAGCAGGATGAACAGTTTGTATTTTTTTTTGTAATGTGTGTTTTTTGCTGAAAGTTTATTATTTTTCTTTTCTTTTCTTGAAATATTTCTAAGTTTGGAGGGGCCCAATTACATAGCACAGCAACTGCAAATGTGTAGATTTAAGGGACTGTGTTGCAGCTGCTTAGAGCGGCACAACAAAAGATTTTCTGTAAGAAATGAATATTCCTTGTATTATTTTTTTTAGAATAATTATTTTAAAGTGTGCAATGTGCTTTGGCATTTGCAGGAAGTAGAGAAATTCAACAGTTCTATTTAAGGAAGCGTTGTTGTCTTACGCTGAAAATGGTTAATTCTGCAGTTACTGGGGAAAAACCTCTCACATCCGCCTCAGCGATTTTCTCAAAAACCTGTTAAGTTACATGAGTGTTAAAACAAAAACAAAAAAACACCAAAGTAAGGGAAAGCTTTATTTTATGATTAATTGACACTCTTTTCTTTCTCTTTCTTCCTTTCTTTGTCTGCAAGTGCTGGCAAGATTTCCGAACAAACCTTATGCTCTGCAAAGCCTCGTTTGTGTTGGAAAGTTTGGAAAATATTGTATATATTTGCAATACCACAGAAAACCATTGTAATATTCAAGTGACTTTGTGTACACTTTTCTTTAAAAAAAAAGGTAATAATTTTATCTGTCAGTCAAACACAAAGCCAGTTCCTCCATACCAAAAGAAATATCGTTTCAGATGCCTTTCCTTTGCTAAGAATCTGCCTTTTAGTCGAAACTGTGTGTAATGTAACTCCTTTTACAACCTTAGTTTCTTACTAGATTCACAGGCAACAACCTGCCCATTTGAATTTAATCTCAGAGCAGCTGAATGTGTAAAGTAACATGCGGTATGTTGATATTGCTACGCCTATGCCATTGTCATCATGAGACAATATGGATTTCAAGTGTCCAAAGCATTTCACATGAATCAACTAAAGTTTAGTTACTAAAACTTTTATTGCTTTAATTCGGGGTTGGGCAACATACAGCCTACATGTAGCCCCCACTGGCTGTTTTGTGGCTCCTTGCGGCCAAAATATGGTGCCATGGCAGCAAAAAAGCCGCATTTTTCCTTTAAACCATGATGCACTGGGGAAAATGTAGCTTTTTTTGCTGTGTCGAATTTCGGCGGAAAATTTGGTAGTATGGTGGGAGCTCCAGCTGCAAGGTGTGTCTGGCCCCCAGGGTAGGCCGACCATATAAAAAGGAGGACAGGGCTCATGTAACTTTAACAGTTGTAGAGAAAAGGGAATTTCAGCCAGTGTCATTTGTATGCAATTAGTTCCTGATGAAATTCCCTCTTCATCACAACTGTTAAAGGTGCAGGGGCCCTGCCTTCTTTTGTATATGGTAGGCTGACCATCTGAAAAGGAGGACAGGGCTCATATAACTTTAACAGCTGTAGAGGAAAGCGAATTTCAGCAGGTGTCATTTGTATGCAATTAGTTCCTGGTGAAATTCCCTCTTCATCACAACTGTTAAAGGTGCAGGCACTATACTAGAGTGACCATATACAAAAGAAGGCAGGGCTCTGCAACTTTAACTGTTGTGATGAAGAGGGAATTTCACCAGGAACTAATTGCATACAAATGACACTGGCTGAAATTCTCTTTTCTCTACAACTGTTAAAGTTACATGAGTCCTGTCCTCCTTTTCATATGGTCAACCTACCCCAGGGGGTTTGGGGGGTGTATTGGCCCCAGACCCCTGGAAGGTGCCTACAATGGTTTAATTAATTGATTCAGTGATGAAGGCAGTATGTGTATATGTATGTATATATTGTATTTAAACTGTCTATTCTGTTTTCTGATCAAAATGGCCCTCAAAGTAGCTAACCACAAAATAGGAAAAACTATAAATGTGCGATTAAAGAGGACAAACAATATCTACAAGAAAGATGAAACCATAAGGGAGCCGTTGAATCTCAACTAAATAAAATACAATTGAAATTGTCACTGCTTGTCGGAAGACGAGGCAGCGTGGAGCGTCTCGTGGGAGAGCAGCTTAGGTACCATAACTAAGATAGGCTGACCATATGAAAAGGAGGACAGGGCTCATGTAACTTTAACAGTTGTAGAGAAAAGGGAATTTCAGCTAGTTTCATTTGTATGCAATTAATTCCTGGTGAAATTCCCTCTTCATCACAACAGTTAAAAGTGCAGGGGCCCTGCCTTCTTTTGTATCTGATCACTCTAGGATAGTGCCTGCAACTTTAACTGTTGTGATAAAGAGGGAATTTCACCAGATACTAATTGAATGCCAGCTGAAATTCCCTTTTCTCTACAATCGTTAAAGTTACATGAGCCCTGTCCTCCTTTTCATATAGTCACCCTAACTAAGACGACCTGGCGACAGGGCAGCCAAGAGCAAGGCACACGGGCAGGTTTGCATGTGAGGAAGAGGTAAACCTTCAAATGCAAGCCTGTGATGCAAGAGTTAAAGGCACACCAGTTAATCCTTAAAACGTTTGTGGCCATGGTACATTACTGTAAGGGGATGAAACACACTCTCTCACACACACAAGATGTCTTTCCTTTCTATGAAGCGGAAGTAGCTTTCTAAAAATGGCACATTAAGTCATCTTACACTTCCTTCGCAACCTCACGAAGGCACCTAGGTTGAGGTTGAGGTAGTATATAAACTTCAAATTTACTAGATTAATTGATGAGTAGTTCTGCCACGCCGGCAGCCCACGTCGCCTGGCGCAGTGCCGACGTAACGTACTCGGGATCCAGCTGGCATAGAGGAAATGTAGGATTGTGCGAGAAATTGATTAAAGGACAGATGGCCGATCCATTTAAAATTCCTTGAATTGGCTGACATCCCTACTTCGCATACGTTATTCCAAGAATCCTTACCTCTGCCCTGTAAGGTAGGCCAATATGGCCGCTGGTGCTGAAACCGAGAGAGTGGCTTTACTTTTAAAGGCTGTTGAATGAGCTAAAAGCTAACGGGGTGTGAAGTGAACGGTGGGCAGTGTCCAGTTTACAGCTCTCATCCTCTTAGGCCCCGAAAACCTACACAACTACATGTATTTTCAACTGGGGCCTAAGCAACAAAAATGGAGAGCACCCGAATCTCCCTTGGCAGGGCATTCCATAGTTGCTTACCATCTCATCCCAGTTAAGCCAATGTCCCTCCTGAGAAAATCCGAGGTTGTCTGCAAACTTTACAAGCACATGAATGTTCATGATAGGGTGACCGTATGAAAAGGAGGACAGGGCTAGACAGGACAGTTGCCTAGAAAAGGGAATTTCAGCTGGTGTCATTTGTAGGCATGCAGCACCTGCTGAAATTCCCTCTTCATCACAACAGTGAAAGCTGCAGGACTTTTGCTATAGTGACCAGATACAAAAGAGGGCAGGGCTCCTGCAGCTTTCACTGTTGTGATGAAGAGGGAATTCCACCAGGTGCTGCATGCCTGCATACAAAGGGCGCCTGCTGAAATTCCCTTTTCTGGGCAACTGTTAAAGATACAGGAGCCCTGTCCTCCTGTCCATAGGGTCACCCTAGTTCATGAGCAATGTGCTCTACCAGTAAGCTACCTCAACCCCTCTTGGGTTATTCCCAGATGAAGGGGTAATTTTTTTTTGTTTTGTTTTCAATAGCAGATGCTTGATACCCACAAACCACACAGGAAGTCTGCTGAGGACTGTTAGTCCAGCAGCCCAGAGGCTAAGAAGGACGGAGCAGGTGACGCCGTCCCTAAGAGCAGCGCCCATCACACGCACACAATTCCTGCGCCCCGTTGGCCACTCTTCCTCAACTCTCTGCACCTCCTGCTTCCGGTTTAGTGCTAGACCTGCATTAGGCTGACCAGATAAAATCCAGGTCAGGGCTCATGTAACTTTAACAGTTGTAGAGAAATGGGAATTTCAGCCAGTGTCATTTGTATGCAATCAGTTCCTGGTGAAATTCCCTCTTCATCACAACAGTTAAAGGTGCAGGCACTATACTAGAGTGACCATATAGAAAAGAAAGCAGGGCCCCTGCAACTTTAACAGTTGTGATGAAGAGGGAATTTCACCAGGAACTAATTGCATACAAATAACACTGGCTGAAATTACCCTTTTTCTACAACTGTTAAAGTTACATGAGCCCTGATCTGGATTTTATCTGGTCACCCTAACCTGCATGGCTGGGCCGTCCAGATGTTTGGGACTGCAACTCTCATAATCCCTGACCATTGCCTGAGGTGGCTGGGCCTGATGGGGGCTGTATTCCATTCAGAGGGCACCAGGTTGCCTACCCCAGAGGATTACTTTAGGGCACCAGGTTGCCCACCCCAGCAGATCCAGACGGAGAAGCGGGTAAGAAATAAATTGTTATTATTATTATATTATTATTATTACTTTAATGTAGACACAGCAGCAGCTGCCCTCTGCATGCAGCCTCGGTACCAGGTCTCTAGTCTTTCTCGCCTCAGGCAGCTGCCGTGTTTCTTTCCTTACTGGTGGCCTTCCGCCTCTGACACCTTTAGCAGCTGTGCACTTCGCAGGAACTCACCAAGCAAAGCTTTTCCCATCAGGGAGACACAGAGATGGGGAAGCTATTCTTGTTAAAGCATTTGTCTGTCGTGCAACTATTAAAAGGCAGACCCAGGGTGGGTGGAAGGTGGCAACTCTATTTCCAGCCCTCATGTACTTAGGAGCCCCACCGATGTACTTAAAAACGCTCCTATTAATTGCGTTTAGGGTCACAGCCTAACCAGACACACAAGTCCTTGAAATCAGCGGGGCTTCATCTTTGTTCACACGTATATGTTTGACACTGAAGCGGGCCTGCATGTGGGGATGAGCTATGTCGAATCGACGACCACAGACAGAACTTTCATAGCGCCAGCGGTGCAACGCTTTCCAGTGGAGTCGTTTCACACATCAGTGCCTTATGCTCACACGTTACTCCTATTATGCCTGTGCATCACTTTATTTCTTGACACTGTTTTTTGGGGGGTGGGGGTGTTGTAAACCACCCAGAGAGTTTCGGCTATGGGGCAGTATAGAAATGTAATAAATAATAACAACATTAATAGTATTCATCAGCATTAACAACAATACTGAGCTATAGGGTGTCCCATGGCTCAGTGTGATAGAGCACTTGCTTTGCATGCAGAAGGTCCTGGGTTCAATCCCAGACATCTCCAGGTAGGGCAAGGAAAGAATCCTGCCTGAAAACCCTGGAGAACCGCTGCCAGTCAGTGGCCAGATCTACACCAAGCAGGATATAACACTTTGAAAACAGTTCGAAAACTGTATATGGAGTATGTCCTGGGCCCCAACAGTTCTCAAACCTGTTATAAACTGTTTTAAAGCAGTGGTGTAGATTCTGCCAGTGTCGCCAATACTGGGCTAGATGGACCAACGGTTTGACTCAGTATAAGGCAGCTTCCTATGATGACAAGCAGCTGAATGTTTGAACAGATGCGACTGAGAAGCGTGGAATGTGGATAGGGAGACATTTTTCTCCCTCTCTCAAAACACTTGAACCCAATGGGGTCACCCCATGAAGTTGATTGGTGGGACATTCAGGACAGATACAAGGAAGGACTTCTTCACACAGCACATAGTTAAACAATGGAATTCACTGCCACAAGATGTAGCGATGGCCACCCATTTGGATGGCTTTAAAAGGGGGTTGGATAACTTCCTGGAGGAGAAGGCTATCAATGGCTACTAGTCCTGATGGCTATGTGCTACCTCCAGTATCAGAGGCAGTAAGCCTATATACACCAGTTGCTGGGGAACATGGGTGGGAGGGTGCTGTTGCACCGTGTCCTGCTTTGTTGGTCCCTGGCTGACAGCTGGTTGGACACTGTGTGACGAGAGTGCTGGACTAGATGGACCCTCGGTCTGATCCAGCAGGACTCTTCTTATGTTCTTATGTTTAACCTGCAAATGAGCTGGAGACATATTCTCTGTGGTTTTCCATGTGTCAGTCTCCAGATGTATTGGACTACAAGCCCCAGCATTTTCCATGACTGGTCAGGGGATGCTGGGAGTATCTGCCATGAGGCACTACGTAAATTCTATCTGGGGTGCTGTATTTCTAACAACCCATTAATTCACACAGGAAAGTCCCCAGCTTCCAGTTATTATTAATGTATTTATTTATTTATTACATTTCAATACCGCCCAACAGCCAAAGCTCTCCGGGCTGTTCCCGACAATTAAAATAATAAAAGACAATATGATAAAGTACATGATAAAAGTTTTAAACTACAGTATAAAATAAAAGGGACCAAATAAAACCTAGCAGCAGTGCAAAGATTAAAATACACTAAGGGCGCAATCCTATGCATGTTTTAAAGGGGAAAGATCCTACAACACCCAGCATTCCAAAGCCAGCATAGCTGGCTGGGGCATGCTGGGAGTTGTAGGACTTTTTTCTAGGGGTGTACACGCCAAAAAATATCGTCGTTTATCGTTATCGACATTTCGGACCAAAAAAATTATCGTTTTCATTCATAGTGTATATCGTCTTCACGATAATTATCGTGAAAAAACAGTATTTTTGCAGCCCTATTTTTAAAGAAAAAAATGCCTATAACATCTGTATTTTAAAAATTAGAGGGTTTTAATGTGGTCACAGTGCTTATTGGGTATGCCTAAGCATGTGTATGAAATTTGAGATCGATCCCTCCAACCTTCGATTTTATATGAATTTTTAAAAGATCGTTTCCGTTCTGACAGGTCTGAATGAACGCATGTAGCGAGCTGTCATTCTGATCTGTCAGAACTGAAACAATCTTTAATAAATTCATGTAAAATCGAGGGTTGGAGGGATCGATCTCAAATTTCATACACATACTTAGGCATACCCCATAAGCACTGTGACCAAGTTTCAAGCCTCTAACTTTTAAAATACAAAAGTTATAGGTATATTTATGTCAGTCCGATAAAACGATAAAATCGCCCGAAAATTGTTGAATCCGATGATTATCGTAGGTTTTTCTATCGTATCGTCATCATTAAACACATGCATAACGACCTTATCGTATCGTTATCGTACATTTTAACGATACGATACACATCCCTACTTTTTTCTGTCTAAACATGTATAGCATTGCGCCCTAACAAATTTAAAACATTGACTGTAAGATTAAAATGCCTGGGAAAATAAGAACTTCACCTGGCACTGAAAAGAGCATAATACAAGCGTCTCTGGGAAGTTCATTCCACAACCTGGGTGTCACAACTGAAAAGGCCCTCTTCTTAGTAGTCATAATTATCATGTGTTTGGAACTGAAGATCATGGAGAATGAAGCCTTTCCTTCCTTAATTCTTGCCTGTATCAAGGACTGATACAGCCTCCTGTCTGCACTTCAGGTGTTTTGGAATGCAACCATCATCCTTGACCATCGGCCATGCTAGATGGGGATGATGGGAGCTGTATTCAACACATCTGGAGGATGGTCCATTGAGGAAAGGTCTCCTGTACCTTTTACTCAGGCTGCCTCTACAAGAGAGGTTTAATGCTCTTTCAAAGCGCTTAAAAAAATGTACCTCTACAAGAACGGAGCGCAAATCGGGCGTAGAGGCGCGTTATCTCTCCGATTATGCGCATTATCGCATGCGCGTTAAACAGCGAGTTTTATTTTGCTCCGGCCGTTAAAGCGCATTTTGCCTATGTAAACAAGCGCTTATGCGCATTAACTACTTGTAAAGTGCATTTTGGTCATCCCTTAATGCGCTTCGCTGCCTCTCCCCGCCTCTCATGCAGAGGTATTAGGTGTAAATGCGCTTCTGCGATTATGCGCATAATCGCCTAACCAGGTGCAAAAGCGAATCCTTGTAGAGGGGACCTCAGTCTTCCGCAACAGGGCATTGTTGTTTGGACTATAACACCAAGCCTTCGTGACCACTGATCGTACTGGCAGGGGCTGATGGGAATTGTATTCAAAACATCTGGAATTTGCCCCGTTGGGGAAAGGGCTCCTGTACCTTTTAGGCTGCAGCTCTCAGCACTCCTGACTATCGATTGTGCTGACTGGGGCTGATGGGAATTGAGTCCAATGACATTTAACGGGCGCCAGGCTAGGGAAAGCAGCTTTTATACGTTGGAGGAATTTCGGCCCATGCAGCTTTTCCCTCTCAGCTACCCCAAGCGACAAAGAGCAGATATCAAAAATCCCCTCCTGTACCGTTCTTAAAGGCGCAGCACCTTCGCCTCTTTTGCGTTTGGTCGACACTCCCCCCCCCAGCGCTCTCTCTCTCCAGCTGCCGTATTGCACAAAGAAATCCCGCCTCTCCTTTAAAAACAAAAACCAATCGAAAATGAAAGCAAAGGCTCCATCCTGCGCACACTTTCTCTGGAGTAAAACCCCTCGAAATTCCGTGCCGGGCAGGCTTCTCTTCCACGTTTTAACATGCCAGCGGCGCAAAAATCAATCAATCAATCAAATGAAGCAATTTAAAATTAAAGTGCGCGAGGCGGGAGGGAGGGGGGATGGAGAGGAGGAGTGGAAAGCGTCGGTCCCAATCTTTGCAAGCTTAAGGCGGCCCCGGCAGGCCGGAGACGCGCTTCCGCCGAAGACACCGCGGGGAGGGTTCGTTGCCTTTGGGAAAGTTGCGGAGCGGGGCCGCGTCCGGCGCTCCCTTCCTTCTCCCTTCGGCCGCGTTGCATTGCATGGCACGATCTGCCGGCAGCGAAGAAAAGGAGACCCCCGTTTCCTTTGCTATGCATCATAGGCTACAAAACACACACACACACACACACAACCACAACCACCCCCCACCCAGCCAGAAAAGACACCCGCGCTCCAAAATGCAACGCAATTCCGAGAACGTTACAATATATACACGTTATACTCTATGTAATAGCCTCCTTGCTCGCTGCACGGGAATCGCACCGCAGCGGTTTGCAAGCAAGCAAGCAAAGCGATCCGCAAACCTGAGACTTTGTCCTCGAGGCGGCGAGTTCCCAGGTTGCAGGAAAGCCGCCTTTCCTCTCCCCGCTACAAGTTTTGCAATCGATATAGAAATTGGGGGGGGGAGAGGGGTTGACTAAAATCCCACGCAAGGTCTGTTGTCTCCTCGAAAAAGAATAATAATAATAATGATCGTGACGCCCGCTTTAAAAATGTAACGGTCAGAATGCTGGCTGTGATTGCAAATAATAATGAACGGTAACGATACACTCAAAATGAATTAAATAGGAATTTAGGGAAGGGAGGAGGCGACTGGCTATTACAATGCATAAAAAGAAAAGCAACCCGGTGTGTTTGCATATGTAAAAGAAGAAGAGGAGGAGAAGGAGAGGGAATAAGAAAATTGAAGGAGAAGTAAAGGAGGGAAATGACAAAAGTGTTGAGCGTTGATTTATTGCAGAAGCCGCTGGTCATTTCCATATATTGAAATGCGCCCAAGCGGCCAGCCAGGCAATTTCTTTTGAAGAGCTGCTGCTGCCGCCGCGCCTGGCCGAGGTTGCTTCCACGTGACATGCTCCCCCCCCCCCCAATCTTTCTTTCAGCGTCTTTCCACCACTCCCCACTGCTGGGAGGGGAAGAGGAGGAAGGGGGGCAATGGAGGCTGGTGGCTCCGATTGCGATGGGGCTGTGAGAATCGATTCCGGGCTTCAGAATAGATTCAGTCAGAACCAGCCAGAACGCTAAAGGAGCAACGCATGGTGCTCAGTCTGTTTTTTTTGGAGGGGGGGAACAGGGTTCAAGCACCTTGGAAAGCCCCCTTTAGAGTTCTAGCTGGTTCTGATGGAAACCCAGAATGGATCCACAGCCCCGCCGAAACCGGAGTCGCCACCCTCCACTGGAACGCGTGTGTGCGTGTTGGATGAACAGGCTACTATGTGGTTTAAGAAGTAAGATGGTCTTGGGAAGGGGGAGGAGGGTTAAGTGTCAGACGTAGGTGGGATCGGGAGGAAGGAAGGAAACCATCTCCAAATTTTTATCCCACCTTCCTTCTCCCAATCCCCCCTCCTCCAATTCCAGGACTTCTTTGCTGCCCCCCCCCCTCCCCCGTTCCTCTTTGTGCCTTCCACTAGCTGCACACGGAAATAAAGAGACCGTCTCGTGCAACCCTAGAATAGGCAGGTCCCGTGTTTACTTAGGAGTAGGTCCCGATGAGGTCTTCTCGCGTTAAGTGTGCATAGGCTTGCTAGCCAGCTGGGCATGCGCGCCTAAATGAGGAAGTCTGCCAAGCCCCCCTTGAGCGTTTACTCGAGAGTAAGTGTTCTTGGGAGCGGGGGCGTCTTCTTTATAGTTCAATATGCAGAGGATCGAGGCTAGGATGCTGTGCGTGCTTACTTGAGAGGAAGCCCCATTGACCTCATCGGGAGTTACTCTTGAGTAAAGTACACCCAAGGTCCTGTAGGACGGGCTGTTTTAAGCCGGACGCCGGAGCGTGATGTGAACTGGTCAGATCTCTCTATCTGATAGCCTGGGCTTTAGGAAATAATTGCAACTCAAACTTCAGCACGTAAGCCCTACACGTGTATCCGACAGGGTTTACTCCCAAGGGAGTAGGTGAGACTGCGGTCTTAAAAGGTAAACCCCTCCTCATTACTTAGAGTCTAGTGTGTCTCCCTTCACCCACTTTTTGAGAGTTCAGCTATATTATTTAAACAGCTGAAATATTTTTTGCACACGCCTTACTTATCTGCCTCTGGAAACGTGGGAATGCAAGACGATTTTTTCCAAGTTCAAAGTGTTTCATGGTAATTTTTAAGAAGTTTTAGTATTTTTTATTTTGCTTTTAAAAAAACTATTTAAATATATTGTATTTTAACTGGTCTTAATTGTAGGGTGATAATAATAATAGTTTAATTTAACGCCGGACAGCGTAATCCTTTAATATTTATTCAGAAGGAAGGCCCTAAACCTACAAACTCTAGACACTACCCGGGAGTAGGTCCCATTGAACTCGATAGGCCTGACTTCTGAGTAGTCATCCATAGCTGCGGGTTGTAGCCCTAAACCCACTTACTAGGGAGAAAGCCCCATTGAACACAATGGGACTTCCTTCTAAGGAAGCACTTTACGACTGTAGAGCCCTTGGCACAGTGACTTGAGAGCAAGGCCCATTGAACGCAATGTGAGTTCTTGGGGAAACAATGCAGACTCCCCTCTCCGCCGCTGCAATCCGGTGCGCACCTACACTTAATGGCGTGGAACCTCCCTTGCAGTTAGTAAGACTTACTTCTGAGTAAGCACGACTGGGATCGGGGCTATATAAATAGCAGCGCTCTTCCTTTAAAAATAACCATAAACTAAACTGCTCGCAAATCCGAGTTCGCTAAAGTTATGCCTTCATTCCTTCTTCATCTCTGTTAAGTAAATAATAGGTAGGAACATAGGGGCACATGCACAGGGTGGGGAGCGAGCGAGACTACACCAATAAATCCAGTTCCGAGCGAGGGGAGAAGCTAAATAAAAATGCCGTGCCATGCCACGGCTGGGAATTGCAGCTACTGTGCGCAAAGAGGCTTGTGCGATTTCCTCCTCTCCTCCTCCCCCCCCCTCCAGTGTTGGGGAGGGAGGGGGGAATGGGGAATGTTTCCTAAATGGCTCAGATGGAAGCCCCTCGTGGGAAACTCGAGAGTAGGAGGCACAGGAGAGAGGCAGGGAAGGTGGCGACCGAGGGGCATCTTGGAGGTGAATTGAGGGAGGGGAGGGGGATCGCATCACAGAAGCCCCCTCTGCAGATTTATGGTTGCATAAGAGGCTTGATCATTTCCATATATTGAAATGTGGCGTCCTTTGCACGCATCACCCAAGCCCTTGGAAAAATGGAGGGGGGAGGAATATGGCACTGGAGGGAGGAGGGGGCGCGCGGAAGGGACATTGGTTTCTGCCTTGATCAATGTTGACTGTGAAACCCGGAGGAGGAGGAGGAGGAGGAAACCTCCAGCTTGCTCCAGATGGAGCAGGGTCTAGAGGCAAAGGTCAAGGTTAGCCCAGGCTGCTATTGAATCCGTTGCAGCCTCAAAGATATCTCTCTGCCTTGGAGGCACCCACTGGGGCTTCTCAAAATCAAATCTAATAGAAAAGGCAGTTGCAGAACGAAATCGCTTCATCTGAATGCTAAAATTGTTATTTGGCTACATTAAAGACAGACGGGGAGGGAGAGAGCGCGAGAGCGAGACCAGTCACATCTCCCTAGCATTTTGTGTCTGGGAAGAAAAAGAATGGAGACTCTCTCTCTCACGGGCGCACACACACACACACACACTGAATATGTTGATCGCATCAGCAACTTGCAAGAAGAAGAAAGAGGAATGTGTTGTGTGCATGTGGATCAGGTTTAAGATTCTCCAGGAAATCATACGTTTAGGAGGGGGCAACACAGTTCAGAGTTCAGGATTGCTTAGTGATAATCTGTACATTCACTTTCCAGGAGGCACTCCAGGTTTGGGTTAGGGCTGCTGGTTTAGTTGGTTAACTGGGTAGAAGAATCAATTAAAACCCTTCTGATTGATTGAAACGAGTTTAATAAGGCTGCAGAGCTTTTGATTGTTTCAATGTTGGCAATTCTTAACACGAATTTTTAGAACAGGGTGTTCTCCAGATGTTTTGGAGACTATATCTCCCACCAGCCCCAGCTAGCATGGTCAATTTTTAATTTATTTTTTATTTGTTTTTTATTTATTATTGCATTTATATCCCACCTTTTTCCTCCAAGGAACCCAAGGCGGCATACATAATCCTCCTCTCCATTTTATCCTCACAACAACCCTGTGAGGTTGATTGGGCTGAGAACCTGTGAGAAATTGTGGCAGTTGTAGTTCAAAATATCTGGATGACACCAGGTTGCTTACCCCAGCTTAGAAAAAGGCGCACCCGCATAAAAGAGGCAGCAGCCCCCCCCCACTGCCTCTTGCACAAGGAGTACCCCCCCTTTAAAAGGGTTCTCCTACAACATATGCCATCATTTCCAAACAAAAGTTTAGATCCAGAACTGGGCTTGTACGTTGCAGGAGGTGTCTTCTTCTGCTCACGGAATGGTTTCCCCCCCCCCCCCCCACATTGCTCTAACGCATTGGTTCTAGTGCAAGGAGTAAAAATGAAGCTGAATCCAAAGATGATGTTTAACTGACTCAAGCTGTGGTCCAAGCCTGACAATTGCTGTAGGAGGATTCCTACCTAATCCATCACTGCAACAACACTAGCGATCATGGGGCCATATTGTTTTATAATTCTATGCAGATTTATGTGGATTAACAGTGCAACTTTATACATATGTAAGTCCCATTGAGTTCACTGGCTCTGACTGTAAGTGGGGGTATAGCCTTCATTCAAACTCATACAGTGAATCAACTTAGATGATGATGATGATGATGATGATGATGATGATGATGATGATTTCTGTGACCACCTGAGGTTGTATGGCTGTGGCGGGCACACTTGGTTTCCTTTGATGGTGCATGTGCTAAACTTTATTATTCAGTTACCTTGTGCAATGTGAATCATCCTTTAGAGAGAATTACATCCCTGGAATGGTGTGTATCCTTTGCACCTTCTTTCTGCAAGCAAACATAGACACAGGATACCTCTACATGAAGGAAAAAATCCCGCATCCCAGGGTTTCTTCTTCTGGAGTCTTTCCACGTTTAGGATGGGCTTCTTTAGATGAGGACCACATGATTTTGAATTGAAAACTTCCCCTCTAGGCAATGCTATTATGTTCAATGAAACAGCGCCATCTAATGGTGAAATCATAGTGCTATCCCAGCATTACACACTTGGGACATCCCCGGTTAATTTTAAATACTGCATTACCTCCAGTTTTTTTTGAAAAGCAAGATCACTGGAGGAAAATGCGAGAGATGGCTGAGAGGTTGACAACGTTGTGTACAGGACCCACAAATTCCATGAGTGGCCAGTCGCGAGCATTCAATAAAGGTATAGAAAAGCTCACACACAGAAGCACAACTACAGTTTTCAGAGAGCTTTCAGAGAGCAGGTTCAACAAGACACAGGCCCCCTCCACAAGAATGCGCCTTTGCGCCTGGTTCCGCGATTATGCGCATTATCGCGGAGGCGCATTTACTCACAATCCCTCTGCACGGGAGGCGGCGAGAAGCGGCGAAGCGCATTAAAAGATGCCCAAAAAGCGCTTTCCAGGTAGTTAATGCGCATAATCGCTTGTTCACACAGCGAAAATGCGCTTTAACGGCCGGAGCAAAATAAAAGTCGCTATTTAACGCGCATTCGAAAATGCGCATTATCGGGGAGATAACGCGCCTGTACGCCCGTTTTGTGCTCCGCTGGTGTGTAGGTAAAATTTATAATGAGCCTTCAAGGCTCATTAAACGCCCCGTGTGGAGGAGGCCACAGACACGTTCAAAGGTAAACTCAAATGTGTACTGAACAAACCTTTGGTTACCTAAGAGTCATCCTCCCCTAATTATGCTAGCAATGTAATTCACATGAATGGTATTTTTAATGCCCATCCCAGGCACATCTTGAAAAGCAGGAATATGAAGGCCTTGTGAAATCAAATGCTGGCCACACTAGGTTAGGCAAGAGGACTTGCAGTTCAAGGGTTAATAAATTTGGAATTAAACAATCATCCCAGCTTGATAGAGCCACTATAGATGATTTAATATGCAGCCTTCGCTAGCTGACAGTCAACTCACAGATGCAGATATGATCAAACAGTTGCTTGATTCGGTAGATTGAATGGTTGTACTGAACGTCTGGAAAGTGAGTGACAGGATGTAGGTGGCAAGAGTTCTAGTAGAGACAGGTTGAGCATCCAAGCTGCTGTGTCCTTTTTTATAACAATCAACCTTCACCAGCAATCAAATTGGAGTGAGCCTGTACGGATGGGATAGAGGGAGATGCCTCTCTAAAATGTGTGTGTATGTGTGTGTGTGTTATCTGCATGTAATTAGATGTGAGAGCTAAAGAGTTTGGTTTACTCACTGGTTGCATATACTGGTTGTATATTGTTTTTAATTGTTTTTACTCCTATGTAAACCGCCCAGAGAGCTTCGGCTATGGGGCGGTATACAAATGTAATAAATAAATAAATAAATAAATAAATAAATAAATAAATAAATTTGACAAATCTTTTTTAAAACTCAACTTTTTTTTAATGCATATACATGCTTACATGGCCATGGTCTCCCATGCTCAGCTTACCTCCAAACTAGACTGTCGCAATGTGCTTTATGTCAAGTAAGTATGTACTATTTTAACTGTTTTATATTATTAAATATATGTACAGGCCTTATCTACAATGGGCCCTAAAAAAAAACTTTTCTTGTGTTTTACTGAAATTATGTTATTGTTTACATGTATGCACAAGCCATGTTTGCAGTGTGCTTTTATAATTGAAAAAGCTTTTAAGTTCTGTTTTGTCGCATTCTTGCTTTTTATATATGTACTCTTACAGCTCCCTGAAGGCCTTAAAAAAACAAGAGGCTAAAACGCTTTTGTACAGTAAACGTTTCTACAGCATCCTGATATTTCTCTCCCTTTTTGTGTACTTTACTTCAGGTCACCTTTGAAGACAGTCCGGAAATGAAAGGTGGCACAAAATGCAGCCACCCAGATATTAGTGGGGCCAGAAGATCAGGACATATCACTCCAAGCTTGGCCAATTCAAAGTGCTGGTTTTAACCTTGAGAGCCCTTAACAGCTCAGGACCAGATCCTCTGAAAGAGGGCCTTTACCTACACAATGTTGCTCATATGTTACAATTTACCTCAGGGGTCCTTCTCAGGAGCCTGCCATTAAAGTTGGTGTGTTACATGAGCCTTTTTGGTGGTAGCACCAAGTGTTTTTTGTACTCCCTCCCAATAGACATACGCCTTGCCCCTTTTACTCTAGCATTTAGGTGGGATTTCAGTCAGCAGAGCACCTTCAAAAAGTAAATCTGGGCATCTGTTCTGACATGATCATCTTTAAATCATACCTTGTCTCTCACTTCTTTGTGTACATCACTTTGGAAGGGCATCGCACTTAAATGTAGTTTAAAAATACTTTTGGAATGTAATTAATCTATAGATGGTGGGCACCATCTTATAAGCATTTCCTTTCTCAGACACCCACCCACACACCCACCCACACACCCACACCCACACCTGAGAGAATGCCTCATATTTGGTGAATCAAAAATGAAGTGGTTCAGCTATAACTCCAAGTAAATGCTAAATATCCTTATGCAATTATATAATACTTGTGTACTGCATGGTATTCTAGTTTCTTGTGCCTCCTGTTGTTTATGGGAAGGCTTGCTATAAGTGTTCTAGTATAATACATGGTGCCTCATCAAAAAACCAGATATCCAGAACAGTTCCTTGTCCCAGAACTATTGTTTTATTCCAGTACATGTCTTTGCAGATTTATTTGATTGGTTGATTAAAAATTATAGTTTTCATTAACTGATCTTCAACCAGGTACCTAAGAGTTCTGGAAACATATTTAAAGTTTTGAACAATGAAAAGATCCATATTTCCATAGTTACGATTATTTCTGTGAGTGGAGTTATTTGCAATTTGGATACATTCCACCTTGATAACCACCACCTCTCCACCTCATACGGAAGAAATCTCTCTAAGAAAAAACATGTCAAGGAGAATCCAAGGAATTTAGGGTTATGGTTGGAATTCTGGGTGTCTCTGCATTCACCCCATCTAGAAAGCACCACGTTATACAATTCATACATTCACAGGGTAAAAGCAAAAAAGAGCAAAGTAAACATCCAACCTTTTAGTACTTGCTCTCTTTGTGTGTGTGTGCGTGTGTGTCTGTTTGACTGTCTGTGTGTGGCTTGAAACTTAAAGATCTGGTTTTAAATATCGTTTAAACTGCTTATTATCTTTGCCTTTCACCCTCTCCTCTCTAGAGTTACTCTTTGCTGTAGTGTGTGTGTGTGTGTGTGTGTGTGTGTGTGTTTTAAAGGGAAAAAAATACCATAAAACAGTTCTAGATGAGAGTGTAAGATGACATGATTGACTGGCCCTATAACAATTTTTATTATTTGATCAAGAGGGGGAGTGCCTCCTGATCCATTAGACGCCATCATGTGAATACATTTCCAGGCAATTTTTAAAATGCATATTATCTCTTCAATAGACCGTCACGGGTCTGAATTGTATCATGTTATTCCATTTTATGCAGGGAGCAGTGCAGTGTTCAAAGGAAAGCCAGTAATAAAGTTATTGCACATCTGCTTACAGCCTTTACTCTTAGATAATATAGCTATGTGAGGATTTCCCCCCCACCCTTTAAATCTTTTGGACTAATGACCTGCAAAATTTTACTTTGACAAACAAACCCTCTCTTAATGGCATGCCAGAGGAAAGCGAGGAAGGGAAATGGCTCAGTGTTTTCGCCCCTCGTTTATATTCTAACTTTCTGATGTGTGCATCATTAGGACAACAAACAGAAGCGTTATTTAAATTTCTCACTAATACAAGAGCAAATGACCAAAATCAACCAATCAAACGTGGGCTATAAAAATAAAAAGATATAGCCTTTAATTTGTTTTAGCAGTAATGAGATTATGGCGCCATGGGCGAATACAGCTAGATTTTTACGAGCAGGTACATTATCAAGAGAAAGAGGGAGTGAGCGATGCGGAAGGGGAGAAACATCTATTTCCTGTATGCACGGACAGCTAGGACAACCTTAAAGGTGAGTAGGTTAAGATGTGAATATATTGGCTGGATCTGCAATTTAACAGCGATCGTACCACACAACCAGCCTTTCTCCTGGCACAGAAATAAAATGGATAACAGTTAAGTGGTTTAAAAAAAAAAAAGAAAGAAAGAAAGAAAGAAATACAAATGAGGATTGTCTCTAAATAATCGTATTTATCATATATGCAACAAGATGGATAGATGGAATTGAGGATTTGGAGTTGAAATTTTGTAACACTCCTCCCTCTGCTTCAATGCATACAGACAAGTTCTAATGATTCTCCCTGTGCTTACATTTCATTCACCCAGAGTTTAGCTCAGAGCAAATTTTTATGCTTATGTGCTGTACCCTCTGAAAAAGAATGTCTTGTAACAGAAATACTGATAGACCTTAATGTACAAGTGGGGATTTTCATAGGGTGTTTTTGTTTAACAGTGGGTTAGATGCGTTGCTGTCTTTTCTGTGTACAGCTTGTGAATGCAGCAGGGGGCACCACTAACATATAAATGACTCAGAATGGAGTTGCGGTAGCTCTTTTTCTTCCACTTGAAGACGGAACCATTGAAACCAGTTATCTCTCCACGATTTGCATATTTATGGGGCCTCCTGCAGTTTTCTGTGATTGCTTTACAGTCAGGAAAGGTAACAGAAAAATATAGATCCTCTTCTTTTTCTAAAAAAATGAAAAAGGGATCATCCATGAGCAGTTGCTCCGATACATCGCTAATCTTAGTAAAACCTGGGCATGAAATTTATTTACCAAACATCTCGCCTTTCCTTGCACTTTCTTTTGCTATGTTTTGGAAAGTTGCAGTAGATAGAGCGATGCAACCAAAGTATGATTTCTGCCAAAAGTGTTACACGATTTTTTGAAGGAGGATAGTTAACCCAGTCACATCCTAGACATGTATCACTGTGAAAGAGGTTACAGTCCCTGAAGAAAAGGGATGGCGGTGGACAAGCACACATATTTATTTCTTTACTTGTTACATTGATATCACGCCTTTCCTTGGCCAGATCTACACCTTGTGTCAAATCATTATGAATGTGAAATTAAAAAGCAGGAAACAACAAAAGTGGTATATGGAATGTGAATTGTGCCACAACAATTATCAGTGCACTTCAATACCACTATAAAGCAGCAGTGTAGATTCCTCCTCTTCTCTATTTATCCTCAAAACAGCCTTGTGAGGCAGGTTAGGATGAGAGTCAGGGACTAGCCCAAAGTCACCCAGTGAGGCCTAGAATCCGGTTCTCCAGAGTCCCAGGCCAACACTAACAGTTACACCACACTGGCTAGTTGTACACTTAAGCAAGGACAAAAATCTAGCAAGCCCTGTTTATGAGGATTCTTCAAAGGCAGCAAGAGAACAATTTCTCTTTTACTAGCTCTGAGTACACCTTAGGCTACTAGTAGGCTGAATTCGGACAACACGATAGTCAATGGTGGGGTAATAATCAACTTTACAGTTGTTCATCTAGGGGGTACTCCCCACAAAACATGGTAATAAATAATCAACTGCGGTGTGGATTAGGATCAGCGCTGAGTTGACTATGGCAGCATTCGGACGACACGATAGTCAATACAACTGACGATTGTTCCCCCCCCCCCCCCAGTTGCTTATTGTGTCGTCCGAATTCAGCCGTAGTCTATGTTGTCATAATCCTTTGGAAACCTGCATTTGGAGGGCACCACATTGGGGAAGGTTACTTTAACCTGTACTATGAAGCCAATTTTCTATTTTTGTTGAACACACACTTTTGTTTCTAGGATGACCAGAGGCAAGCATGACAGGACCCCTGTACCTCCTTTATTTATTTATTTATTTATTTATTTATTTATTTATTTATTTATTTTTTTATTTACTTGCTTGTTTAACGTACTACATTTATGTTCTGCCAATGTACCCAAGGTAGCTCAGAGTTTGAATTGTTGACTACAGGAGTGGGCTTAATGCCTCTGCTACTGGAGGTAGCGCATAGCCATCAGGGCAGGATCTACACTACTGCTTTAAAATGGTTTATAACAGCAGTGACAACTGTTGGGGCCCAGGACATATTCCATTATGTAGTTTTCAAACCATTTTCAAAGTGTCATATCCTGCTTGGTGTAGATCTGGCCCAGGACTAGTAGCCAATGGTAGCCTTCTCCTCCAGGAATTTATCCAAGCCCCTTTTAAAGCCATCCAAACTGGTGGCCATCACCACATTTTGTGGTAATGAATTCCATAGTTTAACTATGTGCTGTGTGAATCTATCCTGAATCTCCCACCAATCAGCTTCATGGGATGACCTCACTGGGTTCTAGTATTATGGGAGAGGGAGAAAAATGTCTCCCTATCCACGTTCTCCACACCAGGCATAATTTTGTATACCTCTATCATGTCTCCCTGGAGTCTTTTTTCAAGATAACAAATTCAAGTAGGCTTGCAGTGATAACATTTAAAAATAATACCCCCCCCCCAATTCTTCTAGCCTTCCTTGCTTCTAGGGTGGCCACTTATGAATTGCTAAAAAGCAGAAATGCATCAGCCAAAAAAGAGGACAAAAGAGGGCTTATTTGCATAATATTTGCATATTTGCATAATGCAAATTTAGAGAATTATTATAATATAAATAGAAATGCAGCGCCTCTCACCATATTGTTAAGCGTTCTGTCTATCTGCCTGTCCAGTCTGCTGTCTGGTGCTCACTGGTGATTGGCATTCTTATAGTTCATTATCTTTAAAATGGCCTCGGACTGGACAGCCCTAGAAATAGAGGACAGTTCTCTGTAAAAGAGGGCACCTGGTCACTCTGCCAGGTGCCCTGCTCGCAAAGTGGTTAACAGAACCCATGGGCTGTGGGGGGTTGTGGAGCGGTTTGTTCCCCAACCCAACATGCCACTCTTGCTGGGCTTGGACAACACAGGAAGCTGCACCGGCAAGGGTAATGATGCAAACCCGGCTGTCACATGACCTGCATATGCATGGTGGTTAACAAGCCACTGTGGTTGTGTGAATGGGGTCATCGTGTGTTCCTTCTGCTACCATTCTGTCTCTTTGAAGATGTTGGACTGTGACTTCAGCAACTGACCTTTAACCTTTGGCAAAGTTCATCTGTCTTCGTCCTCTTCTCTTGGAGTTGACAACATTTTTCTCACAGGACTCCTATGCTTTAACAGTTGTATGGCAGAAATTCAATGTGTAAAACTTGTCTGTGTGAGGGGGTCGGATTTTAAGGTGGTGTCATCAAGTGATGGAACCTTGGCCTAAATCTGGTTCCTTCAACGATACCCATTTGCCCACCTGTTGACAAGCTAAAAGTGAAGAGAAAATGGCACCTGTGGGAATAGACCATACAAGCCCTCATGTTTCCCCTAAAGAGAAACACTCCCCCTCCCCAAACGCTCCAAACTCAGCTCTCTGTGTACCTCTCCCAAAACTGCAGGCTGTTCTTTGTTCCCTTTCACAGACACGTCAATTACAACATCTTAAGCTAGGAATGAAGGTATGTCTCCCCCACCCCACCCCTTTAAGAAATCATAAGGAGAGCAATCTCCCAGCAATCTCCCTAACAATAGATGACCTGGCAATTTGGGTTCCAACCATTAAAGGAATCTCCAGCAGTAGGGCTGGCTCTGTTAATCCTCTTCTGTCCAAATATATATATGCACTTACATAATCATAGCCACAGGCCAGATCTACACCAAGCAGGATATTGAAAACTGTATATGGAGTGTGGGCTGGGCTGGGCTCCAACACTTGTCGCAACTGTTATAAACCTTTTTAAAGCAGTAGTGTAGATCCTGCCACAATTAGCCTCAAAAGAAAATCAGTCTGCCTGGTGTCAGGTGTAAAAGAGAGGCTTGTAAAGAATCTTAAAGAATATGGAGAAAAATAACACCAGGCTGTCCAATCCACCATAACAAAAGGTCAATCCCACTATCTGTTTAGAATGGCCAGGCTGGACCGCTTTAAGTTGTAACATGTGGAATAAGCAATGAAAAGAGAAACCCTCCGGGCATGCGCGGAGTGGGAGGATGCTTAACCTTCCTGTTTTCCCCTGCAAATGCTTGATCCTTGACTAGGCTGACCATCTGAAAAGGAGGACAGGGCTCATATAACTTTAACAGTTGTAGAGAAAAGGCAGTTTCAATCAGTGTCATTTGTATGCAATTAGTTCCTGGTGATCTTCATCACAACAGTTAAAGTTGCAGAGCCCTGCCTTCTTTTGTATATGGTCACTCTAGTATAGTGCCTGCATCTTTGTGATGAAGAGGGAATTTCACCAGGAACTAATTGCATACAAATGACACCTGCTGAAATTCCCTTTTCTCTACAACTGTTAAAGTTATATGAGCCCTGTCCTCCTTTTCAGATGGTCAGCCTATCCTTGACCCTTCCTGGATGCTTAACCCTTCCCGTTCTTCCTGTTTCTCCCTGCAGTCCCTTGACATTTTTTTCCAGCTGTGGTTCCTGCACAAGATTTGCCACATCAAGTTGGGGGCAGGAGGACTGGTGAGTAAGGGTTATGTGTTGCACGTGGAGAATGTTTAGATCACCCTTCAGTTTCTAAAGTGTTGTTGGTATAGACGTTGCCCCCTCCAACTGAGGATCTGTAGCTGGAATCGCTCACACTCACTCTTTTACTTTTTTGGATCATGGGCAGGGGATGTATTTCTTATTTTAAACTCTGGTTTGTTGACAAAGTGATGTGAACCTGCAATCCTTAGGCCCTTTTCTTTCCGCAATTTGAGGCCAACAGCAAAAAAAACCAGATTTAACACACCCCTAATGAAAGAGCCCCCCAATCGTTTTGAGTCAGTAGGCACAAAATTTGGAATTTTGATAGAAAGTTGCTGACACTCTCATAAAATGGCTGCCATGGGTTGAAGGTTATGCATTCATGCTAGGCACGGCCAGTTACAAAACACTCTTTTGTAGGCAAACTAGGGAGGCTAAAAGAAAAATAACTTGTCCAACAACCTCGAGGGCAGCCCTTACTTTGCAGCATGCCACCTTCCCAGTTTACAAAATAAGTAAAGCAACCTTAAGAAACAAAATATAAATCAGTAGGGTTTGGAAGCCTGGAGGACTCTGAGAAATGTGTCTGAGGGCATATTGATGCCCATTGGTGCCATGTTAGGGATCCCAACCTTAGCGGGCCACTGTATATGACTGGGGAGTAGTGTTCAGATTGTGTTCTCTGCTGCCCCAGAGGGCAAGATCGGATTTAATGGGCTTGTGTTACAGGAAGGTAGGTTTCGGATGAACATTAGGAGAACTGTCTTGATAGAAAAAGCAGTTCAAGGATGGAACCAGTTAGCTAGAGTGGTCTTCAAGCAGAGGGTGGATCCCTTGCCTTCTAATTCCATGAGCCGTCCTCCTCTGACTTATTTTTTTACTGTCTGGCTCCTGGGTCTGTGTGTTTCTCCATAGGAGCCTGGCCCTGCTACGACTTTCAGCTCTTGTTGGATTTTTGCTTGTTACCACATTCCTAGGGTGACCAGATAAAATCTAGGTCAGGGCTCCTGTAACTTTAACAGTTGTAGAGAAAAGGGAATTTCAGCCAGAGTCATTTGTATGCAATGTTCCTGGTGAAATTCCCTCTTCATCACAACAGTTAAAGTTGCAGGGGCCCTGCCTTCTTTTGTATATGGTCATTCTAGTATAGTGCCTGCAACTTTTAACTGTTGTGATGAAGAGGGAATTTCACCAGGAACATTGCATACAAATGACTCTGGCTGAAATTCCCTTTTCTCTACAACTGTTAAAGTTACAGGAGCCCTGACCTGGATTTTATCTGGTCACCCTATCCTAGGAAAAGCTGAAATGTTGCCAACTTCTGAATCACCTTCTCCAGCTGCGGTTCTAATGGTGGTGTGATCTGCCACAAGTATTATCAGGTGTTACCATGGAGCAGTATGGTTTGCTTTTTCTGGTCAGTTGGCAATCCTAAATTAAAAGGCTGCCAGCATTCTTGTCCAATGCAACATTTAAGGACATATATAGTCTGCACAAAAGACTTCAAAGTGGTTTAGTAGCAATTCTGCCTCTCCAAGGAAGTCAGCCAGCTAAAGTTCTGTGAGTGACCTCTTCCGATCTCTAACAGAATTCTCTGCACCCTTGCCTAACTACTGGGCCTAATCCACACCAAGCAGGATATTACACTATGAAAGTGGTATGAAAGAGGTATATAAAAGTAGGGTGACCAGATAAAATCCAGGTCAGGGCTCATGTCACTTTAACAGTTGTAGAGAAAAGGGAATTTCAGCCAGGGTCATTTGTATGTAATTAGTTCCTGGTGAAATTCCCTCTTCATCACAACAGTTAAAGTTGCAGGGGCCCTGCCTTCTTTTATATATGGTCACTAGTATAGTGCATGCACCTTTAACTGTTGTGATGAAAAGGGAATTTCACCAGGAACTAATTACATACAAATGACCCTGGCTGAAATTCCCGTTTCTCTACAACTGTTAAAGTGACATGAGCCCTGACCTGGATTTTATCTGGTCAGCCTAATAAAAGGCAGGAGCCACACTACAAATTTATAGTAGTATTGAAGTGCACTGACAACTATTGGGGCCCACTTACACATACCATGTACCACTTTCATACCGCTTTCATAGTGCAATCTCTTGCTTAGTGTGGATTAGGCCCAGTGGCACGATTTTTTGGGGGAAACCATGACAATAAAAAGAGCATAAAACTGATATAAGTTTGTCCTGTAGCTGTTTGTTTGTTATAAGCTAACCCTATTCTGCCATTGTCAAAGTAATTGTGCTTTTTTTCTTTTTTTAAAAAAATAACATTAATCTACAGTTGTTGCATAGACAAATGCTTGGAATGTAAATGCATGTGTCCTATTTTACAGAGGTCAGTATGCTATTTGAAGGCTTGTCAGAGGACAGACAGTTTGAAGGTGTCCTCTGTTTGAAGGGCTGTCTAGTCCAAGTCCAGTTTAAAGGTAAAGAGCCCTAAGAAGGGAGAACCAGAAAGGAACTTTAGAGTTCTCCATCCACACTTATCCCTTGAACAAAAGACTGAGCAGGCACACAACTCACCTATTCCCACTATGGAACAGAAATAGCAATCCTATTTAAATTGTAATCCATTTATTTGATCTGAAGAGAAGCCAGAGTATAGTAGATTATAGTCAGCATTTCTAAATTTGCATCTATGCAGGTAAATTAGCATATTCAAATTTAATGCAAATCTTTGGCCTCTCTATTTTGGGTGACATGTTTTCTTCATTTTGATGATGCACAAGTGGCCACCCTATTTGAAGGAATTATGAGGGCGCAATCCTATGCATGTCTAGACAGAAAAAAGCCCTACAATTCCCAGCATGCCCTAGCCAGCATGGCTGGCTGGGGCATGCTGGGAATTGTAGGGCTCTTTTCTGTCTAAACATGCATAGGATTGCACCCTAAATCACAGCGTGGGTAAGAGAGGTCTTCTTTCTCACCTAACTGGGTTTGAACTTGATGCTGAGGTAATACAAACAGAAATATATTTCATGCCAGGGTAGGATTTCATTGATGTACAAGAAGGCACTTCTATTTTTCTGCCCATGGAAGTATTGTTGTATCAGAGGCCTACCTGATGTAGTCTCCACCCAGCCAAATGCTATTCTGCCATGTTTGCTTCTCCCAGGAGCTTAGGTGTTCTTGTAGCTTCTGTGCATTATTTTTAATGAAGGTTTATTTAGCTCCTGGCTGGTAGGCTGCATTTGACTTATTCTGTTCTCAAGTTGTACATGCCTGACTTATCAGTGTGTGTTGTTATTATTTTAATGCTTAGGATGCGAAGGCTGCAATCCAATATACAGTGAACTCCCCAGTGGGACTTACTTCTGAATAGACATGCATAGGATTGCACTATTAGTGTAACTGTGAAAAGGCACTGTGTTGTTTATCTGTTTGTTTATGTTTTGCTATGTTTATATTCTTTGAGTAACTCCTGAGGGCTATCACAATGTAACCCAGTAGACCAGAAACTTAGCTTTGTTATACGGTATATGGGGCCTAAACCCGGTGGTGTGGCTGCCTTGGTTACGGTTGCTATGAAGAGAGACTTCAAGCAGGTTTGAAAGTGTCTGGGAGGGGGTCGGGGAGAAGCTAGCTTTGTTTGGATTTGGATTGGGCAGGTGGATCAGCAAAGGTGATTGGCAGTTGGAAGTTCCAGAAGGAACACGATTTGAAAAAGGTCAATTAGGCATCGGTTAGGACACACGTTCCCAACCGTTTTGACCCATCAGCAGATTTGGGAATTTGAGGAAGTGTCGTGGGTGCCACCACAAAATGCCTAATCAGTGGATCGCCGCTTTGGCATCTGCTTTGTTGCATCTATGGATTTTAGTCTGTGTTTCATTCAGCAAAACAGTTTATTTTGTGTCTATTGGACATGCAACATCTCTTTAATAAGGGATTGTCTAATTCAGGTATTTGCTGGTGGTGCAGTACAGCTAATACTTCTTTTAAACGTATGTTTTGGCAATGTCCAGTTAGTTGCTTTTTTTTTTTGAGGGGAGGTTATTACACAGAAAAAAATTGTGCTGGAACAGTCTTTGATATTCACTGATGTACATGCTGTTTTAAATTATTTACCTGCTTCATGGAAATTAACAAATGGTCACTGTAAATGGATTTTCCGTTCCCTTCTGAAAGCTAAAAGTTTGATATTACAGCATTGGAAGTATAAACATTCACCTCTGATAATGCAATGGATTGGAGACCTCACATCACTTTCAATATTTGAATAGGTGGCACTTTCAAATGGATATTTAGTCCACTTTTGTTGAAGCCTATGTATAATTGCATACAAACCCATGAACATATATTTTTAAGCAAGCATTTTTTAAAAATAAATAAATAATAATAATAATAATAATAATAACAATTTATTTCTTACCCACCTCTCCGTCACATTCAGAATCCCCATCATGGGCACCATTGGAGGTGCCTGTGGGTGCTATGATGCGCATGGGCGCCATGTTGGGGACCCCTGTGTTAGAGGTGGAGGCAAGAGAAGTAAATGAACCAAAGGTGGGTGGTTGAGGAAAATATCTCCCACTTAGCAATGTAATTCTCTTGTTTTTAAGTGTTGAACTGACAATTGTTAGTGGCCCTGTTCAGAAGACACCTTAAACCATGGTGGTTAAGGTTTTAACCATGGTGGCTAAAGCTTTTTGTATTAACAACCTTAACCACCGTAGTTTAAGGTGTCTTCTGAACAGGGCTAGTGTCTTCCTCCCATTCAACACTCCCCAAGTCTCCAGCAAATCCAGAAAGGGGGGTCTCCAGAAAATTCCTTCTATTCAACACTCCTCACCCCGCTTTTCATGGCTCCTTTTGGAGCAGACACTGCTGTAACCCCAGCAGTAACTGCTCCGTTGTTGTTGTTGTTTTAAAAAACTTGCTGTCACTCTTCCACATGTGTGCAGGAGTGACTAACAGCTGCTGGGGACATCACACTAAATTCCCCTAGGTTCTACTTCTCTACGATTATTTTTGCCTCGAAAGCAAAAAGGGCCATGAAAAGGGGGGGGACAATATCTCCCCTTTCTGGACTTGCTGGAGCCTTGAATGGCACAGCAGAGAGGGCAGAGGTGCAACCCTTGGTGGGGTCTCGACAAGGCCAATGAGCCCCCAAACGTCTGGAAGTTGCCTCCCCCTGTTCTAAATGCTGCTGCAGGAGGAGGAAGGAGGGAGTGTGGTTGAGTGACTGACAGGTCCACCTTCCAATCCTAGGACATGGCATACCAGGTGCTCCAACGCCTATGCTTTGGGGAGGGGCAAGGATGGGATCATGAGATGGCCATTCTTCCAGTGCTGCCAGACTTCACTATGACCCCCCCCCCCCACCTTAAACAGGTTTTCATTCATCATCACTGCACTTAACATTCTGAAACTTTGCATATTTCTTGCGTGGAGACACCTCTAGGATGTGTGCCATTTTTGTACACATTGCCTCCTTGTTGCATAAATTATGCTATTCCCAAGTGTCCAAAGTCCAGATATGAAACACTTGACGAAAGACCTCCTGAAGCTTTCGAAACTAATTTATTATTCTGCGCAGAATAGGTGACCTCCGGATGCTAACGCTGCTTTCCAGAGTCACACCACACCAAGGTTCAAACAATGCTTTTGTACTCCAAAAGTTACACGGCATCAGCCCTCATCCCATTGTTTTATAACTCCAGTGACATCATTTGGCCAACTCTATTTTACTCTCGAGTAGTCCCTAGTAGTGGCCAGATGTGGCGTTGCATTGCCATGTGCTATTTTACTTGTACCCAGAGATGCTTTGCAACGTCCCTCCACTTCTATCATTCCCTTATATGGTCATTTTGTCTCTCTCCAGGTGTGCCAAGGTCTCATCTGGATGAGTCACACTCCTGGTTACAATGGAGTCTGACCTGGAGAAGAAGGAGCAATGGCAATATTAACAAGCTCCTAGTTCTTGCGCCGCCAAATCTCTTGCAAGCAGCTTAACTTTTGCAGAAATGGATACAATGGACAGGCAGTGGGGAATGGGGGTTTGGGGTGCTGTGTGTGGACGGTTTGGGTGTGCGTGTCAGTGAACACTTGTAGGATGCGTGTCAGGGGAAATGGACGTGTTTTGGGGTGAAAATCATAGATCTGTTCAGATTTTTACAACACCCTCCCCCCCAAAACAAATATGGGTGGGGGAAGATGGCAGGGGAATTGAATCATTCTCCCTCTCCAAAATTGGAAAGCTCCTCTTCTCAATGAACCGCTGCAACTATCCTTCTGAAACTTTGCAGTTTTCTTTCGTAGGGACACCTTTCAGAGCAATGGTCCACAAGGAATAAAGGAGGATAATAAAATGTCAAGGTTGATGTTGCACCAAACCCCGGCATCTCTTTTGAAATTTAGCCATCTCGATTCACTCAGAAGGGGCAACTATCCCTGCAATTCTCATCCAGATTTCCCAGACCCCTTTGAAATCCATGGAGTAGAACCACTGAAATGAATGGGGCTTACTTAAGATGTGACTAACTTAAAATCCTAATCATTTATTTGCACTTTAATTACTTAATTTATACTCCAGCCTCTGAGGACTCTCTGTCACTAACTTTAAAATGCAAAGGAGCAAAGAATTTTAAAAGGGAGATTATGCTGGGTTAGAATTCATGAACAGGTTTGATTCAATCGCCAGAGGCTTGAATCAGGATAAAGGATTTTTATCACCTTGTGCCAGGGTGTTTGTATTATCAGCTGAACCATTCTGTGAATGGCTATTGTAATAACATGATAGCTGCTGTCAATAATACATTCTTCATTTAATTGCCTTCTGACCTCATTGTTTATGATTACCCACCGCTGTATGTACTGTATATGAAGTGTGTCATAGTCCATGAAAGCTTGTACCAAAATAAACATGTTAGTCTTGTGCCACAAGGCTCTTGGTTGTGTTTGCTGTATTAGTCTAACATGGCCATCCTTCCAGAAATTAAATCCTATTGGTTTCAGTGAGTTTTCTCTAAGACTGAATGTCTGGATCCAACCCACTATACGATGACAAAAATATAATCCATCAATCAAATGCATCACTATAGGGCAGAATCCCAGCAAACATATAGCCCAGGGCTATACATGTTTACTCTGGAGTAAGGCCCCCTGAGTTCAGTGGAACCCCCCTTCCAAAAAGAAGGAGAAGTAAGAGTGAGTAAGACATCAGCCTCAAACATATTTGAAGACTGAAAACCTAGGTGTGCTTTTTTTGGGAGTAAGCCTCATTGAACTCAGCAGGGTTTGCTTCTGAGTAAAAATACCCTGAAAGGATCTGGCTGCACAACTCTTTGATTTCAATGGAAGCTTGTGCTGAAATCGAAGAGCTGTGCTTGTTTACTTGGGAGTGAGTCCATAATGCTTGATTCCTATGTAATGGCTCAATACTACTTAATCTTACTGAAAAAGCAAGTCCCATTGAGCTCAATGGAACTTACCTCCAGGTCAGTGGGTAGAGGATTGCAGCGTAAATATGCGTTGGATTGCAGCTTTGAAGGCACAAATCCTAGATGCATCTACTCGGAAGTCAATCAAGCAAATGATTGAAGCAGAAGAGTGCTAAACTTTGGCTGGATCGTGCTACAGAAATAAGGAAAGATCCACTTTTAAAGCTGTAAATCAACTAGATGTCAGTACTCTTTGGGTGTGTGTGTGTGTGTGTGTGTGTGTGTGTGTGAGAGAGAGAGAGAGAGAGAGAGATGTTTATACTTATACCATGAAAAACTTGTGCCATTAAAATGTATGATTAAAACTTCATTTGTGTAATTGCACGTATGTGTGTTTTACTTTCACCATTATTTTAGTGGCACCAGTTCATGGGAAGTATAGTCTGCCAGATAGCTGGAGAGCATCAGGTTGGGGAAGTCTGCTCTATATCCTTGCCTGCAAACTAAAACTCCAGGATTCTTTTAGGGATGCAAGATAAATTGCTCTTAAACCAGTTTTTTGGCATCAATATGCACATAGTGTGGTCCTGGCCCACGTGAGACTTTGATGCTTCACACAACCACTTCACTCCTAGTCCAGCCTTCTTCATGCCCTCCAGATGTTTTGGACTTCAACTTCCATCAGCCCCACTCACCATAACCAGTGGTCAGGGATGCTGGTTGTTGGAGTCACAAACATCTGGAGGGCACTTGGTTGGGGAAGGATGCTGTAGCCAATGCAGAGCTTAGGTGGGGAGAGTCCAGTTGTATGAACTTAGCAACACAACAACCCTCTGACTGAATGTGTGAATGCTGTTCATATAAGGCTAGTGCAGTGGAGGCTGGTGGCTCTAATTTTGGTGGGGTTGTGAATCCATTCTGGGTTTCAGTCAGAATCAGCCAGAACTCTAAAGGAGCAATTTAAGGTGCTGAACCTATTTTGGGGATAGCATTCAGCACATTGTATAGTTTCTTTAGAGTTCCTTTAGAGAGAGAGAGGGAGAGGGAGAGAGGCAGGCCAGCCTTGGCCATGCTGTCCTGCAGACGTGTTAGACTACAACTCCCAGTATCCCCTGCTGCTGGGGTTGTATCTGGAGGGCATCACAGGCAGTATATACGTTCATAGTTCTTAACTCTCTTTTCCATCATCCATCAACGTCTGTACACACGTGAAGAAATGTACTCACGTGCGGGAAATTTGGGGAGCTAATTCCTTCCTAGGCAGCCCAATCTTGTTTACGCGGAAGTCAGTCCCACCGACTTCAACCGGGGACTTGCAGTCCTTATTTGTTTCAGAAGTCACCCCCCATTGTCTTCCATGGGACTTGGTCCCAAGTAAGCAGCCTTCCTCCGGGGGAGGGGGCACCGCACATGAGATTGGGGCCTCGGGGAACCGGGCTTCTCCTGAGAGGAGTGGATCGGGACGGAGCCGAGAGATCTGCTGCGATCTAGATTGGACTTTCTCCAAAGAGTGGTATTGCTTTCCTTTTTCAAGACACTGCGCTTCTACGTGTTAGTAGAGCAACACTCTCTTCTTCCTTTCCTCCTCCAGAGTTCCAGAGGAAACGTGTTTGGTCTTGCGTTACGATCGTGGGAATACAATCTCCGGGGAATAAGAGGGCCGATGAGCTGGCAAGAGAAGCACTGGACATGTATTTGGTTTCTCCACCCTCTTTGGGGTTGAGGAAGAAAAACCAGGGCAGTTTCGCCTTCAGTGCGTTTGACCGGGCTTCGGATGAAGGGAGCTTGGATTGGCCGTGGATTTTAACTCGCCAGGACAGGAAGACCCCCGCCACCTTTCAAAAGCGTGTGCAAGTATTTTTCCAAAGACGAAGGGCCTACGTGCGTTTCTAGAGCTTATGTTTGTTTGTTTGTTTGTTTGCAATGGAGACACGAGTAAGGATGCTGAACATCACCAGCTTTTGTCGTTCGGTGGAGGAGAGAAAGGGTGGATGGATGGACAATGCTGCAGTCCAGTCCAGGCACACTTACTCCCGAAGAGATCCGTGGCACTTATGTCTGGATGAACAGACCACGGGATCGGACCGCAAGTCCCGTCGACTTCAATTGGGAGAGCTAGCCCAGTGGAGGCTGGTGACTCCAATTTTTATGGGGCCGTGGAGCCGTTCTGGGTTTCAGCCAGAAGCGGCCAGAATTCTAAAGGAGCTCTCCAAGGTGCTGAACCCTAATCCCAAAAATAGGTTCAACCCCTTGGACAGCTCATTTAGAGTTCTGGCTGAAGCCCAGAATGGATTCACAGTCCCACCGAAACCGGGGCCACCAGCCTCCCTTGAGCTATCCACAATGTTCGTTTGTCTCCCATTGAAGTCAGTAGGACATTAAAAGTGCTTCAGGCAGGCTGGGGAGAGCCCTCTCATACAGCGACTCTGTGTGTATAACACACACACACACACACACACACACACACACACGTACGTACACACACACACACACGTACGTACACACACACACACACACACACACGTGTTATACATGCCCTGGAAAAGAATGTATGAAGACCTCTGGAATTCAAGGTGCTCAGAATCTCTTCTCATTCTTTCCATCTTGAATACCTGCCGGCCTTTTTTTGTTGAAGTCCTAACGTGCGTAAGGTTGGCTCCAGGATTAGTCGTCAGTGGAGTATACCCCATTGTACTAAAGCCCCATTGATTTCAGGGGGCCTATTGTAAATATGACTAAATCTAGATCCAGTGGAGGCTGGTGGCTTCGATTTTGGTGGGGCCGTGAATCCATTTTGGGTTTTATACAGAACTAGCCCAACCTTCTGGGTTTCAGACAGAACCAGCCCAGACTCTAGAGGAGCTGTCCAAGGAGCTCAACCCTATCTCCAAAAATAGATTCAGCACCTTGCGTAACCCCTTTAGAGTTCTGGCTGGTTCTGACTGAAACCCAGAATGGATTCACGGCGCCACTGAAATCAGAGGCACCGGCCTCTACTGCATTTAGTAGAGAAATTAAAGAAAAAAGCGCGGAGAGTCTGTCCTTGCATTTGATCACTATCTCTCGGTGTCCCCTCACCAAAAGAAGTCAATCCCTACCCCCAAAAATCTGCCCAGCACCTTGGATAGTTCCTTCTGGCTGGTTCTGAATGAAACCCAGAATGGATTCACAGCCCCACTGAAATCGGAGGCCACCAGGCTCCACTGTCTGGATCCAACCGCATGTAGTTCCAGTTATATTTTCCCCACCCTCAAATCGGAAATGGTCCCCTTCTTATTCGCCCCTTTATCTGGAAGTCCCCTTCTGCACAAGACCCCAAAATAGATGTTGAGCTCGCTTTCACCCGCCTACCCTCACCTAGAGAAAGACGCCTGTTTATGTAGGCATTGTAATTTGTAAAGGAATACAAAAGCAGCTCTTCCGCCTGCGGCACGAGGCGGTACACGCGCGCACACACAACTGCTGTTAACCATCCTGTGTAGGTTTACTCGGGAGTATATTTAATCCGAAGCAACGCCCAATGGCTTCAGTGGAATTTAGCCCCAAGCAACCATACATGTACAAATCCTCTGAATTACGGCCTCATCCATGCACGCAATTTTGTTTTTTGAATACTCACAGTTCTATCTATAGATCTGCCCTTCTGGTTGTAAAGGGGTTGTTAGGGTGGAACTCTTTGGTGTAATTGACCAAGAACTTCCCCTGTGCTTGCGCGATCGTCTGCACAGGTTTTGTCTGCATAGAACTCTCCAGGCATCATTCCTGCCCCAAATGAGAAACGTCTACCTTGGTACCTAGCCGCTCCCAAATTCAGACGATCCGTTTCGTAGATCAGTATGTGTGGCTATTACGCATCCCGAATCTGGACTGAGATCCCCCGCAAACGTTCTCTTTGATTTTGTCCCCCGCTCCAAAGAATCATAACTGTTAACCGAGAAACTTTTGCTTTTCAATTCATCCTCGGTTCGAATTCTCTCCCTTCTTCCCACAGCAATAACAAAGCTCCCCAGGAAAATAAGACGACTGGCTTGATTTTAAATAGCATTTATTTATTCTTGGATTTTTTTTAAAAAAACAACCCACAAACAAACAACAAAGCCAATAAAAGCATAACAAAGTACAAAAAAAGGGAAAGGAGAAATATATATATGAAAAGTTACTTGTAAGTCTCTTTCCCAAGTAGCTGGCTGGCTACTTGTGGATTACAAGAGTCTTGGAGAGAGAGGGAAGAGAGACACAAATGACTATTGACACACATAATATATGTATGCAATTGTTTCTTATCTTGTTTATCCTTCTCCAACCTGGCGCCCTCCAGATCGGTTGGACTACAACTCCCATGCTGGCTGGGGATTGTGGGAGGTGTAGCCCAGCACATCTGGAGGGCGCCAGGTTGGGGGAGGATGTTTTAGTATGTCTTTTTAGACTTCAGACTGAGAGCAAAGAGTCCTTTGCTACTGCATCTGGATGACTTCGTCCATAATTTCTCTCTCTCTTTCTCTGTTTGCCATCCTAAACACGTTTCTTCCTAAACCAGCCCTATTGGACCCACCCGGTCGTCCTTCCGAAGTGGGCATATTGATTTAGGCTACAGGGTGGCCAATGTGCCATCTTAAAGCAAGATTTTTCTTAGAAGAAAGTCGCCCGGCACAATCAAGGTCCTTCCCAGCCAAACGTGTTGAAGAAGGGACTATTTGACTCGAAAAGGAATCCCATGAGCTTGGCTGCGTGGCACGGTCTCCATGTAGGATTTCCAGCATTTGGGACAAGCTCCCTCTCCCCATCTCCCCCTTTCTCTAGTCTGTAATATTTTACGTTCATTTTCCTCGTGCCTTCCCGCATCTTTTTTGCCTGCTTTACCAAAACACCCCTCCCTTCTTCTTACCCTGTTCTCCACCTGATCCATCCGGCTGTACCATCCCTCGCTAATGTCCTCTTACATCTGTTCCAAAACCTTTCTAGCTGATCGCTGCCCCTGTGTTGTGCTTTGCAGCCACTTTCCTTTCTTCCAGTCATCTTATCTATCCATCCATCCATCCATCCATCCATCCATCTATCAATTTAGCCATCTCCACACACGCGCGCACGCACACAGAGTCATTAAGGTAAATCCAAGCGGATGTCATTTTTCACCAGCTCAGGGCTGAGAAGCGCAAAACGGTGGGGACGAAGAGATGGGGGGGGGAGGAAGGCTGGGGGGCGGGGGAAGCCCCCTCTGGAGATGCTGCTGGACGCCTCTTTGCTATGCACCCCTTTGGTGCCGTTTGGCTTCTGGAGGAGCCTTTCCCACACTTTGTTGCGTACGCGCATCTCGCCTGTCTGGGCTCAGGAAGGGCCGTGGGACGAAGGAAGCCAAGCCCACCCCCCACTCTCTCCCCCCCCCTCAGGCGTGGAGAGACTCCAGCAGCCAGTCGATTCTAGGGGGAGCCCTTGCTGTACCGCTAGTCTCAAATAAGAGAAGCCGCGCGGCAGAGAACAGCGCCGATTGAAAGTGACCAGGGCTGGTGTGTTTCCTTCTCGCCAGCAAATTGGCGCCCGTCTGGTTTTAAACCGGCTCTGGGGATGCAGCGGGACCCGCCACCCCTGTTTCTTCAAAGAACGCCTCAGACTACAGCCGGACCCTATGCATGTTGTTGGGTTGTTGTTGTTTGTTTTTTCTCTGGAATTAAAACCCATTGTCTTCAATGGGACCTTTGCTCCCGAGTCACAGGGCAGGGCATCCTTGCGCTGTAACCCTATATGCATACTTACTTTGTAGGCAAGGGCCATTTAGCTCAATGGGACTTCCTTCCGAGCAGAGGATGCAGAGTCGGAGTGTCTAAGGTTGCGATCCTGTGCACATTTGCCTGGGAGGGAGTCCATGGGGCACAGCGGGGCATCTTTCGGAATAAATACGCATGGAATTGAGTTGTCATAATAATAAAATCTCTCTCTGTCAAACACACACACACACACGCGCGCGCGCTAGTTGCAATGTATACATCCTAATTCCCTAGGAGTTTATTCGCGATATTGCAAAAGGAAACTGAGGGGGGGGAGTCCTGGTTCCAGCCCCCCTCCTCTCAACTACCCCACCCCAAACCGATACCATTACTGACAATTTAGTGTGATAACCCCCCAGCTTACATTCCCAGCAAGCGACTCCTTTTCCCGGGATACATCGATTCGTTGGCAAAATCTCGCCTTCTTTCCTGGGTTTTCTTGGAAAGCGGACTCCAAAGAGCGTCGGTTGCCTCCGAGTTCTGCTCGCCTGAGGAGCAGAACAGTTTCTCCGGGTCTCCTCTTCTCCTTCTCCTTCTCGCGATCAGATCCGAGTTCGGGATGGGCGTGTGCTCCTGGGTGGGGTGTGTGTCTGTGTGTGTGTTTTAAAGAGAAGGGGGTGAACAATGTAAACGTGTTTGTGAGTTGTGAGAGCAAGAATTACACTTTGATCCCAACTAAATTATTCGGAAGTTCCGTTCACCTGAAATCAATAGGTATTAGCATGTGTGGGAAAGAGGAGACGATCTAAGCGTGCAAGAGAAATAAGCAGCAGAGTGCATGTCAATCAGCCCCCCCCCCCCACTTTACGCTGGGAAGTAGGTAAAACAGCAATAGAGTTTTGTGAGCCCCAAGTAACCGCAGATATAGGTTTTTGCAGCCTGAAAGTTTCTGCAGGCGTGCAAAAGGGTGTCCGGTGGGTGTGGTATTACAGCCTGCTCTTGTGTCAGTGAGCTGCCTATGAGAGAGAGCTTGTGAGTAGCAGAGTTTGGGTGAACTGTACACACGGGATAGACTGAGCTTGTATACATTGTGTATGTGTGTGTGGGAGAGAGAGCAAGAGAGTGTAAGAAAGAGTTAGCTTGGGGTGGGAGGCTAGTGAGACACTTTGTGTGGCGACAACCTCAACGTGTAAGACAGACCACTCGTGTGACGGCGTGTTAATAAAGTTAGTGGTGCCTGTGTGTGTCTGTCACCGCAATCCTAACAACATTTACTTAGGAGTTAACCCCCATTGAACTCCACGGGTCTTACTCCGAGTAGGCCTCCGTAGTCTGGGCCGTATGTGTACCTGGCAGGCGCCTAAATGGCCACAAACTTGCAACCCCAAGGATGAATAACCGCAATGGGAAGCTTTCCCACATGAATGTGCCTAGAATGAACACGTGTTCATGTCGGTACACGGTGGTAGGCGGGGTCCCCTGTTCAATGACACACATATCTCCTCCTCCTCCTCCGGTTCTTAAAGCTCATCTCCCTCGCTTCTCTTCCTTCTTCAGGATCCGTCCTTAGCTTGGCAGCTGCTACACATTGGGTGGGGGGCGCATGGAAGGCATAAAGCTGCCATGTCTTTTTTCAGACCCCCCCCCCCCCGCCCAATTCCATGCCCAATTGGATGCCTCCTTTCCGTCTTCAATAAGCAGGTCGCCCAGTGTTCCAACCTGAAACAATACATGAAAATCATATATATATGTCTGCTTGTCAGGATTTTGCTTTTCTGTACCCCCCCCCCCCCCCAATAACCTCCTTACATCCCTTCCTTTGCTGTACTTGTCATAAAGGAAAACTTGGTAGATGTTTCCATAAACTTTCTCCTTTTCATTACCTGTGAGACTCCTTCCTTCTCCCCCCCTTCTTCCTTTCCCCTTTTAAATTGAGGGGTTGTTTTATTTTTTTTGGGGGGTGGCCTGCCTCTTTGCTCGCCTTCAGCCACTGGCCTTTCCCTTCTCCCTCTTTTATATTTTGAACACTTGAAGGGCGGAAGAGAGGTTCCCCCCTCTCTTCTCTATTGTCAATTTCACCTCGCCCTTGTCTATTTCATCCATCGTGTCTCTTACCTTTCAAAATGCTTCACCCTTTTCTTCACTTATTCGGTGTTCCAGTGTATTGTAGTTCCTCCTCCTCCTCCTTCTTCTCCTCTTTGGACGACATTCTACCTTTTTAAAAAAAAAAACCACACGCACCGATATCCTGCTTCTCTCCCTCTTTTTTTAAAACGTAAAAAAAACATTTTCTCTTCCTTATATATTTTGCGTTGCTTCCCTCTTTACAGTGCCTAATATAAAGACCTGCAGCCCACTTTCTTCAGATAATTCCTGTTGGATTTCCCCCAAAAGTAAAGCTGTCTTAAGGTTGCAACAGGTCAGCTGCTACTCTGCTCTAACTTTTCTGATATTGTCCTTATTAATGTTGTAAGGACTTAATGTTCGCTTTAAGGGACTCCCCAATAAGATCTTAATTCCTCTCCCCCCTCCCCACGGTTGCTGCGACTGGCCTGTTGCATGGGGAAGAAAAGTTGAACTAGAAAGACCATGAAATCAAGGAGGTTAGAGGATCTTTGCAGCCGGATCTTATCCATGTCTCCTCGGAAGCAAGTCCGACTGTGTTCCATGCCGCTTTCACGAAAATGAGTATAGTCTTGCAGCCTCTTCTTAGTGCTATCACGCTATGAATTTGTAGTACAGAGCTCCTTACAGCCGGCTCTTATTTACTCAGAAGTCACACTGACTTCCGTAGGGCTTACTCCCGAGTAAGTGTGCATAGGACTGCATCCTCCTCAAACACATTTCTCCCTTCCCCACTGTACATTTTAAGGAATGTGCCGGTATATTGTGGGCTGAGGACTCGAACCCAGCGCCGATCGGGTAGAATAGATTGATTATTCCGCATTAATTCATTAGCAAAACACGTGGCGATAGCCAGTTGCGTAGGTTTCGTTTTCTTTTAAAACAGAGAGAGAGAGAGGGAGAGGGAGAAATGCACACAAAGCAGCTCTCTACCCATGGATATGAGTCGTGGCAAGCAAAGTGGAGCTTCCGCGATTAAAGGCACTGTACCTGCCTGCTGGATGCGAGAAAACTCGCGCATACAAAAATGGCCACGTCTATTACCTCCAGAGCTCCCCGGGGACATCTGCTTGGCCTGAGAACCACTGGACCAGAGACGAACCCCGGGTTCCCTGCGATCCCATCCGCCCGTGGCCGTGATCTTGATGCACGCACCGTGCTCGATGGCCACCACCTGGTCATTATCATGATTATCATGATTCGCGCAATAAATCGCGAGCGGCTCACTCCGAAGAAAGATCAGCTCGCGGCGGCGTTTGACTTTGGTCACAGATCCCTTTCCCCCTCTTCCTCGCCGCCTCTCCCTTCCTTCTCCCCCATTCCCGCCCCAAACTCTCTTTCACCTCTTCCTGATCTTTCCCCTTTCTTTTGAGTTGATGTGTTCGTTTCCTTCCTGGCTTCACCGATCGTTATTTCAAAGGCTGCGCAGCCCCCCCTTCCCCGGTCTTTCGCCCCCGATCCCCTCGCTCCACCAAGTGCCCGATCTTTGCGGGTCTCTTTTTCTTTGGTCACTCGCTCGCTCCTGGGCTGTTGCGCGCCTTTACGCACGCCTCTCCTGGGTGCCTCCCTCCGCCCCGCGCCTTCTACCAATCCTCCCTCCGGGGCGGCGGCGGCGGCGGCAGCGTGTGCCTGATGCCTCGGAGGGTAACCCCCTCTCCCTCCCCCTCCCCCTCCCCCCATCACTGGCCATTGGCTTGCCCTGCGACGGGCTCCCCCCGCCTGGCGCTGGAGCTCCATGATGTCCAGCCCCCGGTGACTGTCCATTGGCGTGGCGCACGGCTTCCCTCCTCCCCCTTCCTCCAGCTTAGACCTGCCCCTGTTTTGTATGTCTGTGTCCATCCAGTCGCTTGACGTTCAAGTTCGCAGGGACGTCACGTCCGCACTTGAACTTGCAGCTCAGGGGGGCTTTTGCCATTTTTTTCCCATCTCTCTCTCCCTCTCTCTCTTTCTGTCTCTCTCTCTCTCTCCCTCTCTCTCTCCTCTTTTCTCTCTGTCTCTCTCTCCCTCTCTTGCACAGAAAGGAAAAAAAAAACCAGAAAAGAAAAGAAAAAAAAGAAAAGAAGCAAAAGCAAAAGAAAAGCCATGACTGCTTTCCCACAATTCATCTTCCCCGCGCCATCTTTGTATTATTTCTAATTTATTTTGGATGTCAAAAGACATTGATGAAGATATTTTCTCTGGAGTCTCCTTCCTTGCTCACCCGGCGCTTCCCGATGTGATCCGAGCGAGAGAGCTCCGTGCGCGCCCGCCCGAGCAGCTAACACCACGATGTCTCGCCGCAAGCAAGGGAAACCCCAGCACTTAAGCAAACGGGAATTTTCACGTAAGTAAAAGCACCTCGCCTCCCTGCCTTCTACCTTGAACCCCCCTTCTCCTTTTGCAAAATAATAATAATAATAATAATAATAATAATAATATACTAATTAATTCAATGGGAGTTTTTTGGGTCCTTTTTCAAATTTGAACCTGAATCATTTTCTGCATGCACGCATGCACGCATATATATACACACACACACATGTATATATGTATGTTTAAGTTTTGGAAGAAGCACAGGGGGAAAAAAGCAGCTCACCTTAAAACTCATCCCCTTCCTCTCTTTTTGCATCGCTAGCACCTAGATTACTTTTCAAATAAGATCATGTTCTCCTTCGGCACTCGCGCTGGCTCTCCCTTTAAAGTTCCATTTATTTTCTCTTTCTGCTATATATTTGCCGGAAGAGAGAAGCTTGTGTGTGTGTGTGTTGCGCGCGTCTGCAGCTTACGAATGAATTGCAACTTAAGAGAACAGGCAAAGACATTTCCCCCCCTTTTGCTTTGCAAAAGAGAGAGAGAAATCGAAAGGCTTGGAGGAAGAGAAGAAAAAAGTGCGAAAGAAATGTGGGTGCATATGTGTGTTTGAATCGGAGTGGATTCTCTTATTTTCACACGGATAGAGAGATCCCGATTAGGAGCGCCTGGTCTTATAGAGACACCTCCCCCCCCAAACCCCCCCCCCCCAACAACCCCGGCCTTGCTACCGCTTTATTACTCCCCTCCGCGCTTGTTTTTGTAGACAGTAAAAGGTGAAAAAAGGGGACCCTTTCTTTTGTCTCCACTGGAGAGATCTTGGGGGTGGCGGTGGTAGGAGATCGCCTACCCCCACCCTTCTCTGCGTGTCCCGCTCCTTTCTCTCTCTCTCTCTCTCTCTCTGCCCCCCCCCTTCGGCACAGTGAAAGGCCACGGAAGGGGGCAGACGTGGTGTCTGTGTTTTTGGCCGGAGATCGGCTGCGTTTCTCCGCTTGCACCGCCACGATTAGCTCCCCCCCCCCTCTTTCCACATCCCCGCTCAACCGCCTGCTCTTTCCAGCCGTATTTTATCCCCCCCTCCCTTCTCAGCCCCCAAACTCCTGCTTTGCAGAAACTTGGGGTTTGCAATGCACGCAGCTAAAGGGGAGGCGAGAGAGAGAGATCGAGATCGGAGCGTGTGTTGTGTGTGTTTTGTGTGTGTGTGTGCGCGCGCGAAGAATTCCCCTCCTCTGCCTCGTACTATTTTTTGGAAGATTTTCAAAAAAGAAAAAAAAGAAAAAAGTGGAAGTGGATTTTGATTGGGAAAAATCTCGTGTCTGACTGTTTACAAGCGCCGCGTGTGCTGCGGAGTCGCTGCCAGCAAAACAGGCGAGGAGAACAAACGCCGTGCAAAGGGGAAGGGGGGGGGGGAAATGCAGGCGACGTCTATACCGACACAACGCGTGCAGCCTTAAGAGATCTTTTTTTCTTCTTTTGAAAACGGAGCCCAGATCCGCTTCTGTTGTCTCTGATCGCCGCGAGGAAACGATGACTTCCACGCAGCAATGATTAACAACCTTAGCAACTTAAAGAGGAGGGTTTCACCCTCTTTTTCTTTTTTGTAAAAAATTATTTGCATGGCGTTATTTTTCATTTTATTTCATTGCAATCGGCCGGCTTCCTCCGTCTGCCTGCCAGCCGAGCTGTGCACAAAAGCTCGAGCCGCGCTTTCTTGCAAACACAAAAGGGAAGTCTGGGTGGACTTGAGATGGTTGGTTGACGGCGGGTATGTGTGTGTGTGGAGAGAGAGAAAGAGAGGAAGAGATGAAACGTACAAGTTGTGTTTGCAAAAGACACACACCACACATGCTTTTCTTTCGGCTTTTTAGTTACCCTTCCCCCGTCTTTTTTTTTTTAAAAAAAATTGCAAGAGAAAAGCTTCCCTAGTTTGAGCAAAACTTTGGATTGCAATCTCCCCCTCCCCCCCAATCCACCACTGCCTACATTGCAATGCAAGCTAATGTCGGTTGTTGTTGCAACATTCACGTTTAATTGAAACCACCCCACTAAATAAAAGCAGCCCCCCTTCCAGTTGCATGGGTTGAAGTTATCTTTTAGCTACTCGGCACAATTCTCTCTCCCTTTCCGGCTGATTTCTTCTTCTCGCTCTCTTTTGGAGATGCAAAACGATAGGTTGCGTGTTGCAACATAACTGTCACACTTTGGGACGCGTTGCTATCGCCTCCCAAACACGTTGCGAGACTTTCGCCCCCCCCCCTCCCTTCAGCCAAACTGATAACCTAATTTGACTCTTATCTCAAACATGCCGTCTTGGAGGTGGGGAGGGGAATGAAGGAGAGGCTAAAGTGGCTGTTTTCGAAAGGATGGATTTAAGATTTGCACCCCCCCCCCCCAGCCTTAAGCCCTCTGATCTCCCACCCACCCCAAATTCCTGGAGATCTAACCATTAAGAAGAAAATAAAAAACCCCAGATGTATAGAGTTTTTTTTAAAAAGGGTATCTGGGTGAGTTGCCATATCCGTTTTATTTTTCTGGCCTCCACCCACCAGCTCTGAACCTTGGGGCTCAGAGTGGGGAAAGAGGTGTGTGTGTGTGTGTGTATGATTTGTGTGAGAGTTGGGTTAAAATAATTTTCTTTCTTTTTTCTTTCTTTTTTTAAAAATGCTACTTTTAGCCACTAGGAGGCAGAGTGAGATCAAGAAAGCCCAACGAATTTGAACCTGGTCCGTTTTGCTCACATCTTTTAATTTTATACATTTTTCGTTTGGCAAAGCAAGGAGGGGCATGGGTGGTTATGTGGAGAGATTTCTTTTCTCCTTCTCTTCGTCCCCCACCTAATCATTCAACCCCTCCTCCTTTGTTCTTAATTTTTATCTTGCCTTGATGCTGGGAAAAGACCAAACTATCACACCTTTAAGAAGATTTTCTCCCTTTATAAAGGATCTCCTTTAAAGCTTTTTCTCATGTTGTGATGATCCCTCTCTGTGCCTCTTCCCAGCAATAGCTCCCTGTTGGGAAGAATTCTCTGTTGATCAAGAGGGACTAACAACTTGGACGTTGATTTTGTTCATTCTCAAAGAAAGTTTTAAATATATAACACTTTAGAGCAAAGCAAAACAAGCCGTATGAGATGGGAAACCTCTCCCCAAATATTCGCTGAAATATATATATATATATATATATATATAAATAATCGAATCCTTCTTGCACAAGCACCTTATAGGTTGCCAACCAAGGAAAACTGACTTTTCCATTTTTTGGGTTTACTTGCAAAAAGCATCAACTTTTGTTTGGGTTGGTGGGAAATCTGTTATTTCTCCCCTCCCCGGCCACATTCTTCCCCTCCACTTCCCTGCCCCATTTGAAATCTGATCGCGGCTTTTGAAAAATAAGTAGGGTTTTGTTTTTTAAGTAGATCCCAAAAGCAAGGACTGGCCTCTGCTCAAAAGGCAGGGAAATACCTTGACTTAGATATGCACGTGCTTGCAGAGGAGGTTTCCCTGCCTAACACTTCACTACCATCCCTCCCTACGTTATGTTCTCTTCATTTTCAGAAATCCATTCATCTAAACACAACACAACCTCTTTTCCTTCTCTCCCGGAGTGTTTTTGAATCCATCGTCTTCCCCTCCTCAACTTGGGCTTTCATGTGTTTCTTCTGTTAAACTAATCCTAGGGAAGCAAACTTGAAAACTGGATTGCTGAAGAGTCTCTTTTTAATAATAAGAAGAATAAGAATAAGAATAAGAATAAGAATAAGAAGAAGTTGTTTTGGGGGCAGGAGAGATGCATCTAGCTGCCCTCCATCCGTAGCTCAGGCTTGAATGCTTGTTTTCTTGCAAATCCATGGTTCAAAAATGAAAGAACACATTTTCTAATATAGAAAGTTCCTACTTCTTTTCTTTATCTTTCCTCTTAGCTCTACCTTCGTCCCACTTTTTGGGAAAAAGTGAAAACCTGTGGCGATACCAGGCTTTGTTTTTGAAACTCCCGCCTCCAAATCACCTCCCTTCTAGGTTGACCTTATAAAGAGCAGCTATAAATACCTAGTTTTCTTAGGGATCTATTGATTTGAGCAGGAAGATTAAATGCACACAGTATATTTGTAGTTGTGGCCACTCAATTAAAAACAAAATCTAACATGCATATAAGCAGCAGCAGCAGCAGCAGCAATAATAATAATAATAATAATGATGATGATAATAATAAATACATGAATTAGATATTTGCATTGGGCATCTGGCTGCAAATAACAGCAAAACATTTTTGCCCCTGCATTCTGTACCTTAAGAAACCAAATGTTTTTAACGAGCTCAGACTGCCAATCCTCTTTTCATACGCTGCCCTATCATTCTTCTTAATTAGCAATCATTTACGTTAAGAGCACCGAAAAATGTGGAGGGTATGGGTTTTATATCTGTACATTTGAATATCTTGTTATTTTCAAGAACTTTGCCTCCTATAAAATTAATTGGCTGAAATGCAGAGGTGTAATCAACAACGCTTTGAGTTGGCACTTGATTTGCTGGTTTTTGATGAGAATCCAACCTGGTTTCACAGGACTTTACAAGGAATCTTTCTCTGTCAATCTCTCTCTCTCTCTCTTTCTCTCTGTCTCCCCTCACCCCCCTCTTTTTGGGGTATGTATTTAGCTTGACTTTTAACTGCCTGGAAAAAGGTTCTGATTTGCCTTTCTAAATCATATTACTGATTTCACAAACACATGGGCCTAAAAAAAGATACAGCTGGATTAACTGCTAGGCAGAAGTTCTTGTTTCTCAGAAATATTCAATTGTTTTGACATTTTGCAGTGTGGATTGCGTTTCAAAGTTTGAATGGAAATGATGTTGTAGAAGCAACCCTATTCTCTCTCTCTCTCTCTCTCTCTCTCTCTCTCTCTCTCTGTGTCTTTTGGACTACTGACATAGTTACAGTCATCTTATCTTTGGTCAAAAGAGAAACCCCCATGTGCTGAAGACTTTTCAATATAAGAATATAATCTCCATATTTCTGCAATTGACCTTACCTTAAATTAGGAGTAATCTTGGAGGCAAGAAATTATTGAATGCATAGAATTGTTGACTGTATAGTGGGGTGTTCTATTTGGAGTCAAAAATACAAAAGCCTCAGACCTCTCAAAATAGTATGTATGCTAGGGAATTACTCTAGCTGAAATAATGTTAACCTGAGTATACCTGAGTATTTTGTGTGTGTGTGCGCTTTATCAAAATCTGTTCCAATATGGTGCAGTCAAATTAAAATCTATTTTTTGATTCTCTGTGGCTTTAAGTTCATTAAACGTGAAATTGGCTGCATGCTAAAAGAAGGTCAGGCTGATTAACTGTTGAGGTGTTGTGTCCTGCCACAGATCCCTTAACTGGCAGTGTTTGATATTTTGTAGGAAACGCTCTTCCACGTTTGTTTGACGTTGTAAGCATTGGATGGTAGCTGTAGGGAATGAGAAAGAGGGGGCTTTGCCCATATGGATCTGCCTTGTTAAACTATCCGCTGGCCATAGTGAATGTAGAAACAGGCTCTTAATGGAGTTTTCTGGAGCTTGCTCAGGAAATTAATCACTTCTGACAACGTTAGGAAAGGTACTTCAAATCTAAAGAAAAGACTTACCACTCTGGTTATGAAAGCTAGAATTCTGCCATCTTTGTACTGTCGTTTACCTTCTGAAGGCCACCAGTGCTAATATGTTTTGAATGACGGGGCATTGTTTTTCGGGGGGGGGGGAGGAAACACCCCACTTTAGATTTATTGGCTTTTTAAAAAAAGATTTCCAGAAGTATCTTATTTCCCCAAATTGTAATTAGCAATTACCAATAAATTGAAGATACATAATTAATTTTCTAGGCAACATGGTTGAAAATCGGGGGTGGGTTTCTTTTTAATGAAAACAATAGAATGTGCCAATTTATCGAACCATCGTGGATTGTCTTGCTTGTTGCTAGAAACTCTGCATATGCCTACATGCCTATGACACAGAACACAGAAACATACCTCCTGATAAACTGCATGGCTGTTTAGGTGCTCTGTGCCAGCCGACAGGTAGGCACAGGCAGAAGCCTTTTTCATAATCTTGCGATTATCCCTGCTTATGTCTTTGTATGCATGTGAACACACACATACTTAGGCATACCTCCACCTTAAAGCAACACATCCCTTCAAAACATGAAGAAAATAGATACCCATTGATAGCTATTTTACTCTCACTTTTGAATCGCTTCATGACAATATAACCCCCCCCCCAAATGTTTTTTATTTCATTCATTTTGAATTTGAAACAAAAGCAGATTTGTCTTCACCCTCTAAGGAAAGAGAGAGAGAGAGAGAGAGAAAGACTCCGAAGTGCCCCATCTTCTTATTTATTCACATTATAGCTGCTTTCCCTTTAGATGCAGGTCTGCTCGGTGTAACTGATAAATTCGTTTTCCTGCTAGAAAGGGGAAGCTCTCTTGCCGTCTTGTGGTCAGGATTGCACTGGCTTAATCTTGTTTGTCTTTAAAAGGATATTAATAATATAAGCATGAAAGATCTTTAAAATGGGGATATGTTTGATGCCCCCCCTTTTTTTTTTTTAAAAAAAGGATGCTATTAATGGAGTGCCCCTGTAGAATGCAGTGGATGCGCCCCCCCCCATTTTATTTCCCCCAACACCATGCTAGGTTAGAGGTCAGCTTGCAAAGCCCCAATATTCCCGATATTTTGAAAGTTGGGCCCACTCTGCGTGCGTGTAGGGCAAGCCGCCTCCTGCTCCCTCTTCTTCCGATGCTCTTGAGATGCCTGATGGTTGTTCCTCTTTGTTCCTCCCAATTGCAGCCGAACCCATTGAAGCCATTCTTACGGATGACGAACCGGATCATGGTACGTTGGGAGCTCCAGAAGGGGACCACGACCTCCTCACGTGTGGCCAGTGTCAGATGAACTTCCCTCTGGGGGACATCCTTATTTTTATTGAGCACAAACGGAAGCAATGCAACGGCACTCTTTGCCTAGAGAAGGGGGTGGATAAGCCCCCTTCACCTTCGCCGAGCGAGCTGCGAAAAGCATCCAATCCTGTGGAGGTTGGCATCCAGGTCACGCCCGAGGATGACGATTGTTTGTCAACGTCATCTAGAGGAATTTGCCCTAAACAGGAACATATAGCAGGTAAATCGAAGTGATGGGGGGGGGGCGGGGAGAGGAGAGGAGAGGAGAAAGGAAGTATTGGCACATTCAAGGGTTGCCCGTTGGAAGTCTGCCGTTTCGTAGCAGGCCTGTTTCCCGAAATTTCGTTCTGCCAGTTCACGCGTTAAATAGGAGCTGTTTCTGTTTATATGAAGTATGCACATGCACAGAAATCTCCTTATGGCTATCTATAGAATCACGAGACGTATGTCGCACCGCTGAGTAAGTGCCCGCCTGCTCTCTTTTCACGGCGTTTGCGTTCCACACCTTTCCCTTTCGACTCTAGTTGGCCAAAGGGGTAATAGAAGAGGAATTGGTCTTCCCACCCCATCTTGTATCTCTGTTCTCACTTACCCCCCCCTTCACATTTACAATATGTCAGCACATCAGACAGTGGCTCCGTTTCGCACTTTGTGATCGTATTTTAAGATGGCCGCATTGGTGTTGCGTTTGCCTTCCCTGCGGCAAATGCGACAGGCAGTTGCGTATCCCTATCCTTGCAGCGAGTGTGTGCCGGGGTGCGTGTGATCTGATTGGCTCCTCCTCCTCGGCGCATGTCCTCGGTGTGTTTAGGGACGCATCTGTACGTCCGTTGGCACGTTACGTTTTTATGGCGTGAAACACAGGTGCAAAACGCGATTCCTTTGCAAAGTATACAGCGGACTGTGTAAAGTGTGAAGCGGACCTCTTGTTCCTGGCTTGATTCTGCTTGTGATTCCTTGGACTCAGAGGTCCATAGTGCTCCCTTGCACCTCCCACATGGACCCAGAAATGTACCCCCCCCCACAGAACTTTAAGCTCATAAGAAAATAAGCTTCCCTGGCTTTCTGGTTGGAGCCCTTTTCCAAGCCTGGACTTCGTTAGTGCCAGCTTGTCAAAGCAGAGATGAAGCCTACCACAGGGGAATCCTCCCCCTCTCCACCCAGTGTTTAGACAGCTAAAACCTCAGCCCGTTCCACAGCGATCTATGCACGCAATTCGTTATAGGGCACCCTGAAATGCAACATGTCAGCTTCAACATTTTTAAATATATATATATATATATTGTTCCCATAGCTGCTGTGCCCGTGCCTGCTGGAGCCGGCTGCGCAGGCTTTTAAAAATGTTTTCCTTTTTAATTATAATTTCTTGCAAGCTCAGGGTGGGGGAGAGGAGGAAGGGGTTAACATCCCCCAGCCTCCGATCCATATTGGCTGTCACTGCGTGGGTTGTAATTAAAGGCAGCCCCTTGGCGAAGTGACACAGCTGACCTTGACTTTAAGATGCCATTTCCACCGCCCAGGCCAGAATCAAGAGGGCAGTTTCGGAGGCGAAAAGCTTGCTTATTCGAAAAGTTTAAGGGCATCTTGGAAATTTCAAAAGGTTGGTTTGACAGGGGAGGAGGCCAGTCCCTGCAATCTTGCCTCCTCAGCCAAATGATAAATGTCCACCCCCACCCCCCGCACTGTCTCTTGTCTCTGATGTGGTTTTGACAGATGTATCTTGATTTCCTTCTGCGGCTTTACCCCGACACGTGTCACCCATACAAATGTCCAAGGAGGATTGGATTTTCGGGCAGCGGCACAGAAATCTCAGCGCGTAATTAAGGAAAAATAAAGTAAAATGGGAAGTAACGGAGGGCATTCCCTGTTGTTAATAATTAAAACCACACAAAGATTGGAGCGATGCTTCCGTCAGCTCCGTGTGTTGAGTGCGCATTTTAAAAAAAAAAGAAGAAGAAAGAAATCGAAGCAAAAAGGCGTTTGAAGTTAATACAAACGCAAGAGAGGTCCGTTAATTCCGCAAGGCTAATAAGGACTGTGTTTGTTGTTAGTATCCAGATGGCAAACAAGCTTGCTTTATTTTGGCCTTCAATACTGCTTGAAAAATACGTAGCACCAAAATTGACATAGATCTGATAAGCAGAAGGGAAGGCCAGAACAGTTAGCATGAAGTATCACTTGCATTATTGTTTTAATAGCCTCGGGGATGTTGTGGTATTAAGAGAAGAACTGTGTGTAAGTCACATGTATTCCCTCGCACCCACCCCACTCCTGATACATACACATACGCACATGCATACATAACCCAAATAAGAGAGCAATTCACAGGCCACTTACATTCGCATAACGTCCATGGGTATGCAGAAGTATCGGAGGTCTATGGCTGAAAACAAGAGAAGCTCTCCATTCTGCCCCCCCTGCCCAAAATGCAGTAATTAAAATCAACTTTGCATATATGTGGCAGCTCTAGTTGAGCCAAGACAAAAGTGAAGAATCAAATCTGATTGCAAAGCTTGCTGTGTTTCTGCAACGTTATATTTTGAAATGTATAGCTTAGGTTTTTGGCAGTTGACTTTAAAATCCAGGCATCGTTTATATATGTAGATTTTGCATGGTGGATTGTTATTTTTGGTGGAGTATACTTGCGTGTGTGTGTGTGTGTGTGTGGGAACACAGATGTGATACAATACTTAGATTTCAGTGTTGAAAATTTAGAATTAGGACATAAATGAAGCAAACCCTAAAAATTACTGTGTTGGTCAGAACATCCCTAAAGGCAAAATTTTAATTTTTCAATTAACTGAATTTTAAAAAAAATTCGGACGAATTCTTGTTTTGGCTTGTAAATGGCTAGCAAATATGTATGTATATGTTGCCATATACATTATTTTCTGTCTTTGTCGTATGCTTTTGTAGAACCTCCATGACTACTCATGTATCAATCTTGTAATTAATTGTCTCTTCTGAACAAAGAAAGAGACAGGAAGGAAATACCTTCTTACCAACCAGGCTCAAACTTTCAGGTTACTCAAAATTCTTCTTCAGGTGTAGGTAATAAAATGTGTGTGTGTGGTGTATATACATTCAGATTCAGGATAATTATAATCTCTGGATTTGATATTTTGTTTTGAATATGTGTCAGATGAAGAGTTCTGTGTAATTTGAAACCTCTCATCCGCCATTTTAAAAATGAGATAGTCTAGGAAAAGTTATGCCCTCTGTTCCTCCTTTGCTAAGTTATCAGCAACTTTTAACTATTTTAATTCCTTTTATGCCTCGGCGTAGCCTGTCCTAAAAGCATAACATCCACCCTTCACTAAATTTCTGATTGCAGTTCCCATAAGCTTGGCTTTATGTGTTTATATGTGAAGACTACAGCTTAGCTTAGCTTTTCCTCTCTGAACTTGAGCAATCTTTATCTGTGTTCCAAATTGGATATTTTATGTATCTGCTGAACGCCCTTTGCGTAACACCTTGTCAGAGTTCCTCTACATAAGCAACACTCCCATTTATCCAAACTTCTGATTCTCTTAGGCTTTGCTTGAGACTCCCGACCACTTGGATAAATAAATGTTGGACTTTTTATGAATTAAGAGCAAACGGTGGAGATGCTGATGGGCCAGGCAATTTCCTTGTGTGGGTAGGTGGGAAGCAAAATGGCATCATGATTATCTTATCTCTAGCTGCTGCCGTGTAATGCGTGACACTAACAGTTAACGTCTGAACGGGAACGAGGTCTGTTAGTGAAGCCCGAGCTTTCCAGAAGGATTTTCTCTTCTTCTGTGTACCACAGGCATGCTAAATCGCCAAATATGGAGGAGCCCTTCTGTGATGTAATGCAGTATTTACGTATTGGACGGCTCTGTTTAAAAGACAGAATGCAGCATCTGTCAAGCAAGTATTAAGAAGGCGGGGGGCAGGGGAGACCCCAACAGAGGCCTTCTCCATAGCTAGGGACACCAAGTCACTTGGTCCAAGTTGTAACAGAACTGCAAGAAAGAGATACGGCCTTTGTTCAGTATGTTGGTTGCTGTCTTGCCAAGCTCCGGCCTGCTTGTGTTGCTGAAGCGAGTAGTCCATTGAGTAAGTTGCTCACAGGTGTAATGCATGCAGGATTACTATCCTGCCTAAGGCTGGCGTGCTGTGATTTCCGTTGTTAGTTGCTGGCGTATTGCTTTGAACAGAAGCGGCATGCTCTTCCCTCTTTTTACCTGTCGTCACAAGCGATGGGTGATTTCAGGCCCCATTTTGGAAAATGGGAAACAGAGGCCGGAGAGACAGAGGTGTGCACAAAGTGAGCTTGGAGCTGAAAAGGGATACGAGTTCAGGTTTCCCTGCTCTTGAGTCCAGCATTCTCTCAACTGGGCTTAAGAATTGGGGCTACTGTAGCACTAATAATACTTTGATACAGTGCTTTCAGATATCCAGAGCTCTGATAATACGGTTGCAAGATGGTTTCGGCCATTTTCTCTCATTCTTTTCTCTCGTTCTTTAACAGAGTTAAATTCTAATATCTCAGGAAAAGCGCAGTATGCAAGCGGCTAAGTTTTGGTTGGAAGCCAGAGCTGCGAAAACAAGATCATACCTCTCACTTGCTAATTCGGAATAACTGCCATTCCTTAATCCCTGACTCCATCCAGTGTGCATTGAAACTGTGGGGGCAAAATCAATCTTTTCCACCGCTCTTTAATCTTTAAACAGTTTCATGGAGGGTAAGGCTGTCAATGACTACTGAACACCGCTTGTTGGGCAGCAGTGGATGTTGGTTTCATGTCCTTTGAGTGGGCTTCTTGGAGGCATCTGGTTAGCCAACATGGGAAGAAGGATGCTTGGGCGGAATGACCTTTGGTTTGCCCCAACAGGGCTGTTCTTATGTTTGAATGCTGGCACAAGTCGATGAGAACACATGTGCGGAACATTCTGTATTGTAATAGTTTTCTGTTACATATACTCAAGGTTTAAGCTTAGGGTTGACTATATTTTATAGTTTCTTTGGCAGTTCATGAGAAACAGAAGGTACCAAAAGAATTGAAGGTCCCCTCCCCTCCCCAGTTAAACATAGGAACATTGGAATCTGCCTTATACTCAGACCATTGGTCCATCAAGACCCATTATTGTTGACACTGACAGGCAGCAGATCTCCATAGTTTTTGGCAGGAATTTTTCTAGCCCTACCTGGAGATGCTGGGGATCGTCCCTGAGGCCTTCTGCATGCAAAGCAGTTGCTCTGACACTCGTCTACGGCCCTTCATGAATAGATTTTGTCAGCTTGTCCCAACCTGGTGCCTACAGGTGTGATGGACTGAAACTCCCATCATTCCTAGCGAGGGTCCCAGGTCGGGGAAGGATGGATTATTGAACCTAGGTGAGATCAAGTGTGTGTGTGTGTGTGGGGGGGGGGGGTTGCCCTGAGAACGTACAGGTTCCTTTTCATTTTTTAAAATCTCATTTTGTTCCTTCCTGGTGGTTTTAAGTGAACCCCAGACAAATTTTGTCACACCATTGAGCTAACATTTCAGAATAACTGGAGCGGCGATATTCCTTGCCATTCCCACTTTTGGAATTCTGAGTACCATTAACATTCCGCCTCAGATCCTAAGTGAAGGATGGGAACGTTTCAGAGGGTTCATTGGGGTGCTTGAGAAAAGTGGCTACATATTCTATTTTTCAGGCCTGCTGTCTTTGCAAGAGCCTGCTTTGCCGTCGTGGAAAGGAAAAAGCGTAGTTGGCTGTGACCCTCAGGAGGAATCCTCTCTAACAACGTAAAAATGCGTCCAGTTAAGAATTCTGCAGTAAGGCGTTTATTGTCCCATTTCAGATTAAATATGGATACTCATTGAGCCATTTTCTAGTCAGCAAGCTTGTGTGTTACAATAAAAGGCGATCTTCCTAGGATAAATAGCGCTTAGGGTTCACTGCTTTGAAATAGAAGAAACAAGCTACCGAGTCACTCGGACGTACGGTGAGATGATGCATCTTTTAACTCCTTCGTTTGTCTCTCTCTCTAGGAAAGCTAGAATGGTCGTTGGTGTGATATTTCGACAGCTCACGTTGCACAAACATAATTTTTCCTCCGCCCTCCCTCTCTCCCTCCTGGAATATACGTGTTCACCACTAAGCATGTGGACTGAGTGATGCTGAGTTTTTAGGGGATGTTGGTCTGATGCGGCGATATAAAATCGAGCTGAAAATTAATAAGTGCATGTGCAGATGTGTGCGTATGTATTTGTTTGTCCTGTAAGGCATCTTTTTTATCAAGTGTTTCACAGCCAATGACCACCACGTTCCAATAGTTTGATGATATGGAAGGTGAGGCGTGGCAATCAACTTTGGCTTTAAAGACCCTTTAAATCACGACCCTTTCAATATTTGTAGCCTAATTCTGCATACAAATCCAGTCAAACCCTTTCCCTATCACGATCTGTTCGGAAATTAACCCAGTATGAGTGAGCCTTCTGCAAGGAAAGAATTGTGGGTTTTTTGTTTTGCCTGCTTATCTCATTTAAATGGACTAGGTGCATAACAAACCCGATTGCCATTTTAATGTTTGTGGCGTGCAAATCGTAGAGGTTAAAAAAAAAAAAAATTATGACGACTGTGTGTGGGATTGAAAATCCTAGATTTTAGAATTAAAAAGTTGCAGTTTGACTGGGCAAGTGAGAAGCAGTCCTTGTGATTCCAAATCTTAATCGATCTTGCTTAATTCAGGAGGGCACAGGAGATCGCCACAGGATGAGTAAGGCTGCTGCACTCTGGAAAATTTGGGAGGGATCCCCCACAGGCTTTTCCTCCTTAAGAGGAATGCTTCCACCATGTGAGCTGTATTTGTAAATAAAATACAAGAAAGGTTAGGAAGTGGCAGGCGGGTTTGTTTTTGTGTGTGTGTGTGTGTGTGTCAAAGCACAATGTCAGAGCAACTCTTTCCAAGACAAATTGTAAATAGAACCATCACGACGATTGAACTACAGAAGCGCCTTTCTTTCTGTTGCTGGACTGTTGTCAGAAGTCTTTGGAGAGCTTAATTAAACCCAGAGGCCTGCTGGATGCGAAATGTACTTACGATGAGCAAGGAGACATAGCGCTGTGTTGCAGGCGATCCCAACATTTTTGATTTTATTATAATTTATTTATTAAAAGTTTTATTAAAACAAAACAAAGCCCCGCTCTTGCGTATTCCAGGGCAGGATGCAGATTGACGATCGGATGTTGTTCCTATACTGCACATATTGGGGGACAGGAGAAGCGCTCACGACAGTTTGCCGCGTGTGCATGTCTTCACGTTTCTTTTGTCAAGTCGTGGTTTTGGAGAAAGTTACATATGTCTGGCAGGCCCATCCTTTGTGGTGGGAGTGTTTATGTGCGTTTTTCTATTTTCCCTGTTCCAGATGATTGATGTAAAAATGGACTGTTAACTAGAAACACAAATTTCCTCACTGTCCCTAAAGAAGAAAAGAAGCCGCAGGCAGGAAGTTTCCTTCTGGCTGGGTATGAGTCTTCCAAGGCAGCTTTCACATGGGCCAGAGACCATAGAATGAAACCAATTTCTTGTCTCGCATTAGCTAGGTCATTTAGAATAGGGGATTAGGAATACCGTTTTGCGTTTCTTTCTTTCCTTCTTCTTGCGCGTGTGTGGCATTGAATTGAGGCACACCCCATGAGGTGAAACAGACCTGGAATATATATATATATATATATATATATATATATGTATATGTATGGTTGGCTGGATAGAAGGAATGAGCAGGAACATATTGCAAGATGGAAAATAATTTAATAAATGCCAGGCCTTGTGTGGCTGGACTTGCTTAGACAATAAAAAGATTGATTTATGGGTGCTCAGCAGGGATGTCGGAGAAGGTGTGTGTGTTCGGGGGGAATAAAGATGGAGCAAAGTGCCAAGGGATAAACAAAATATTTTTGATCAAAATGAAAAGGAAGGAAATTATTCTTTCGTTAGGCTTCCCTTTAAGGTTGTTAAACAGAAAGAAAGTATTTCAGCTCTGTGAAATACCAAGAAACCAAATTCTCTGTGTGTATCTTTCAGACAAAATCGAGAACCACGGTGACATGATAATTTCAGACAGTGTATGTGAAATATGCATGCGTTTGTCACTTAGAATATGAGGAGACGCTTGGACAAAATTCACATTCAAACCTCATTTAGTTATATACAGTGTTGAACAGTGAAAGAAACTCACTCTTTCTCTGAAGCAGGTCAGGATGAAAAAAGGATCTGGCATTCAAAAAGCAAAAATAAAGCATATGGTTTATTTTTTTAGTGTCTCTTTTCAGCAACATTTCTATTTGAAGGAGTGTTTTGTTTATAGGAATTGTTTATAGGAGTTGGCCACATGTTTGGATGAGGAAACTCAGAGATTACATTACATTTCATACAGTGCCCAGGAATTAACCCAGGTTTCCTACCATATACATCCTCAACTTATAGGTGACTTACCAGTCTCATTTCTCTGATGAGTGTATCTATATATAAATGTATTTTCTAATACTTGTTCATCAGGCTGGCAATTAGATCTTTAGGTGGACGCTCCAAATATTTCAGGAGTACATCTAAAAAAATGTAATGAATGAAGAAAGGGCTTTGTGGAGCGTCCCAGACTGCTTTGTTTATTGCTTGGAAAAACCGAAGTTGTATTGTGTATAAAATGCCTATTGAGTTATTTTTTCTGTTTAGTCATGCTACTGTAGATTTGGAATATTTTGCATAAATAATATTAGGGAGCATTAGTTCAGCCAATTTTAGTTTCCCTTTGTAGTTTTCGTTGTTGATTCTTAAAAAGCCAAATCCAACAGACTTCTATTGTCTTCTGTTCCACAAGGTCGTGTTCAAATGAACACCTATAGCACACCTGAACTTTATAGAGCAGTCTGTGGATAACTCAATCCACATTTGCTAAGTCAGTTCTGTGTTTAGGTGTTTCAGGTGGGAAGCTGAAACACTTGGTATTTCACAAGACCAAGGAATCTCTCATTACAGATTAATTACACTGTACTTACAGTTTGAACACACTGGAATAGTTACTATAATCAGGGGTATGTGTATTATGCAACACGAAGATTGGTGTTGGACACACAATTCAACATTCCGAGAACCTTTCATTTCCTAAAAGAAAAAAAAAAGAAAACAAAAAACAAGTTTCTAGCTCTTAAGGATATGAAGAAGGGGAAATTCCTGGTGAAGTCTCAGAAGCTCTGGATGGGGTGGGAAGTTTGAAGAGAATTTCCAATGTTTATATCTTAGCTCCTGTTATAGTTCCTTGTGATGGCAAAATGAACACATATATGCAAATTCACCTTGTTTGCATAAGTTATGCACTATTCAGATTTTATGTGTGCAAAATGTGGACTACCTATGTGTACAGAATTTTAATTCTACATATCTATACATTTTAAGTGACGGTAACGGTGTTTGGGGGATATTTGCACCTTGGCCATTTGTGAAGCCTACTGGATCGTGCATATTTGGACTGCGGAAGGGAGGTAGTAAATGTGGATGTACAGAAATATAAACCCTTGTACTTGGGAACAAACTTCGCGAAAGGATTCTGGTGTTTGTTTCTGTACCTCTAAGAATGGAACGACTGTGTAGGCCTAACAAAGGCTCTTGCGGGGTACAAAAAAACCGACCATGTTGGCAGCTGATTTTGACTTCACCAATGGTTACGGAACAGTGTCCTCTGCTGCACCTGAGGGCAGTAGCTCCCCTGCAGGGTTGAGCACCTTGGGCACATGTCCTGTCTGCCCAATGGATGGGCTGGCCTTGTGGTGGGAAGAACTTAGGTCCAATTTATTCTTCAGGGAGGGTGGGAGTTGTCTCTCCCTCCACAAACACACATGTACCCTCACTGGTTCAATATGTACTATGTGACTGTTTTTATAGACAATGAAATGGGTCTATGAATGTATTTGGGCCTGGCCATGCAAGGGCTCAAATATCTTTGCTTCAAAAACAAGTGTTGATAAAGTCGCTATAGTTATTATGTGGTATGACAAAGTAGGCGCAAGAGCTTGTAGAATACACAGCCTTAAAAAAAGCAATTTTATCTTGAACTTATCCAAAAGAAGACCGTAGCATATTGATGGAAATTTTCTGCCTTTCTGAAATCATTGGGTTGGATCCAGACTTAGTCATGCTCAGAGTAGACTTCTTGAAACCCATGGAACGAGTTAGATATGACTACGAGCCTATCTACACATGCAGGATAAAACACTTTGAAAACATTTTGAAAACTGTATATGGAGTGTGTCCTGGGCCCCAGCAGTTCTCAAAACTGTTATAAACCGTTTTAAACCGTTTTAAAGCAGTAGTGTAGATAGGCTGTAAATTAAGTCCCATCTATTAGTTATGACTAACTGAAGTCTGGATCCAATCCTTGGACTCTCCCTTCCAAATTATGTACTGGGTTGACGGAGAGCTGCTGACGTTCTTCCTGCCAGACACAGGAACCTTCTTCAGAAGGGTGCTAATTTTGGGCCTGTTCAGGCAACACACTAAGCCATTAGGCAGCTAACAAATAGTTAGTGAGCGTGTTTACATCATGGTTATGTAGCCACTATGGTTAGGAATGGTTCAAACGACACGCTAACCCATTATGTTTAGCTCAAAATACTTAACCACCGCGGCTTAGCGTGTTGTCTGAACAGGGTCTTTGGTGATCAGATTACCATGGGGTGAGGTCTCTCACCTTAGGTTAGCTTGGTTCTTATCCTGTCATGCGATAAGGAGGATTTGACTTCCCAGTAGGGTCAGATGTATGGTTAAATGTGTAGTAGAATTTGTGCAAAATGGCTCTCTGGGCTCACTTTGACTTCACGTCATAAACTGAACTGAGGCTCATCTTTGCATCGAAAGATCTTACCTTGCGGGTGGGAGGAAGTAACCCGCTCTTTTCCTACGCTAGCCCTATTTTGATAAGATGCTTTCTGCATTAGGAACAACCATTTCTGCCATTTCCCATCCATTTTAGTATGCAAAAGTGCTCTTGATGAGGCGTGCCAGCGTTTGCTACGCAGCCTTTTGCTCTGCTCCTTCTGCATTTTAAGAACTTCTTCCAGGGAGGTGTGTTTTGCTCATCTGGGAAGGGCGAGCCACCCATTGCCAGCCCCTCAGCACGTTCCTCATTCCGAGGTGGTGTTGAGTCGGGTTGGTGAGGGCAAGGATTGAGGTATGCACGAGAGTGTGTGTTTGTCTGTCTGTGTGGCGGGGAGGTTAGTCCCGATCCCCTGCGGGGAATATGTGTTCTTCATTTGCCTTTACAATTGGAGCACCTCAGAGTGGCTTTCGGGTATGAGCTCAGATGGGCGCATGTAAATATCCTGTCAGATGCAACCCAAGGAATATTAATGTCCCTTCACCACCACACTATAATAAAGCTGTACACAGCAGGCTTAATGTGGAGGCAGTCTGGGGAATTGTAGAAGACTTAGGTAGCCTAGAGAGAATGACAGCACCGGAAAAATGTTCAATATGCCAGATTTTCCACGGTGTTCCCCCCCCCCCCCCCCCCCCCGGTGATCTGAGGTAAAGCAAAACACTCTTTATTTTCCTCCGGATTTTATATAGGACTAGGGCCTTTTCTTCCCGTCCCTTCCCCGTTAATCTTTTAACGAATAGATGTAGAGGTTTGCACAGAGATAATGTGGAGATGGCGCGATGAGAAATACCTTTCCGTTACTTGTCGAAATCTTTCATTTTGCCCAAGAATTGCCACACATTTATTCTTAAAGGCAACAACCCGTCCTCTGATTGAAACAAAGGGAAGTGTAGCCAACACATGTTCGGTTGTGCCGTCTCTTTTGACCCCTACCAAAAGGAAACAACCTAATCTTTAGGATGGGCTGTTTTTTTGTTTCCATACATTTGCAACCAAGCTCCATTAAAATGTATATTTCTTCACTTAGGGAGGGGCTGTTGTGAACACCCATTTTTAAATTAGGCATTCATTTAACAGAATCAACAGCTGTCAGAACCATTCAGAATAAATCTAGCAAAATGTACAACTAGTGGGATGAAAAAGGGGATGCCCCCCTTCTCCCAACAACTATATACATTTCTTAATGTTGGAAACAAATAAGACGTTGAGATCCTGACTGTGAAGTTCTTAGACTGTGCGTAGAGGTGACTGTTCTCTCCCCTGGAGAAATGGGCTAGGTAATCTGATGCAACCCTATCGGAAGCTTTACCTGTACAGGTTGCTCTTTTTAAACAAATACACTTTTCTATGTTGAAAGAGTCCATGAAACCCAGATTTGGATCAGGTTTATGTGCATATATATCCCTTGACTATGCAGATTAAATATTATTATTTTTTCAGTTGAGATAACAAAATAACAGCCTTAACATCAAGAAAGCAATTGGATTTTAATCTTCCTGTGATATTACTGGTGAGGAGAAGCTCGTTTAGAGTACGCTGGTGCCGTTGCAGATAGGCGTTGTCGGCGTGTTATTTTGCTACAAATCAGCATCACTCCTTGAATTCACCCTGGAATAGTCGAACGGTGAATATGACGATCAAGGGATGCCCGGAGAGAGAGCTGGTCAGTTATAAACAACGAGGTTTTTTAAAATATGCTGTCTGTTATTTAATGCCACTGCTAAATAGTAACACTGACAATTTGATCTTGGAGTCTATGTGTATATATATACACACACGTACACGATTCAAACTAGCCCTCTTCTATTCCACAGACAAGAATTATTTTTAAACAAACAAACAAACAAAAATGCTTAGATAAAGGTCCCAATGGCATTGTGAGCTCCATTTTAAGAAACCCAAATCGTAGAGCTTTCGTTTTCCTGGGAGCTTGAATTTTGGGTTCGTAGCTTCAACTAGCAAGGTTTAATTAGCAAGGTAAATTGTAATTAGTACTGCAAGCTTTAATTGATGAATCGATACGATTCATCAATGAAAGCTTTAATCACAGATTAAAATCCCCACTAGTTAAATCGGTACGGCTAAGAAAAAGTTGCAGGATTTTGGAACGGCTTATTCCTTGTGGTCACATTGATGGACGTTGTCCATTCCACACCAAATTTGATGAAAAAGAAACTTTAAAGATGTCTTTTTCTTCTTTTCAGTTCATTAGCCAATAGTTTCTCTTCCAGGTTGAAAGTTCTGCAGTTTTTCTTCTTTCAGTCAGAATTATGGTAAACAGATGTGGACTGTGCTCAGCTGCAATCAATATCAACACTTCCTATGAAAAAGATTTTTAGAAATAAATACTAATGGGACTTGAGCTTGTTAATTTCTGAATCCATTTTAGCACTGATGTGTTACTGTTAATTCTACATGCCATTCCCACAAATCTGATGCAAAAGAAAACAGGAAAAGGTTGTCTCTCTTCTAATGGAGAGTGCCAGCTTTTCTTTTTTTAAAACTACAAGTTATGTCACACTTAAGAGAAAATGCCTACTGGTTCCAGGGGATTCCTCCCGAAAGTGTCTTTACCGAGTTTTTCCAATATGTAAATATATATAAATTTAAATAGATTAAAAAGGGAAGAATTGGTTGCCAGCTCTAAACTCAATATTCACAAAAGAAAATAGATAATTGAATTTGCTTGGTCCCAAAATGCTGAATGGCAGCCCATCAGCACCTCATATATTGAACATTTCATATACTGAACCGTTGTATAGATTGTGGTCCAGCCGCAGACCACATAGTATTTGGAAAATCTTGCAAAGAATGCTGTACTAGTTGGATATTGGTCTGATCCTGCTAAGTACTTTCTATTTTTCAAAAAAGAAGTGCATACTCAGGATGAGTAAACATGGGTTAATTATGAGTCAAATTTAGTAGAGATTGTGATTATGTACTTTTACCTTGTAAATTTAACATCAGTTGGTGAATTGTGGGGATTCTTGTTATAAATACATAAATAAATATTTGCACATATTTCTCCTTTAAAGTATTTTTTAAAAGGGGGATTTATGAAACGGTTACACCACTACTAGTACATTTTTACTTCCATATTTATAAATACAGTACTGCTCACCGGAACATCTTATAAAGATTGTATCACACCGTTCCTAAAAGAATTGCATTGGCTGCCTATACACTTCCGGTTGGAATTCAAGGTGTTGGTAATGACATTTAAAGCCCTAAGCGGCTTGGGACCTCGGTACTTGAGGGAGCGCCTCTTCCTATATATGCCTGCCCGAGATTTGAGATCTGGTGGAGGAGCTCTTCTCTGCGTTCCACCAATGCGAGACATACAATATGGTGGGATGCAGGAGAGGGCTTTCCCATTGCAGCACCCAGGTTGTGGAATTCCTTCCCCTTGGAGGCCCGACTGGCACCAACACTGGCTTCATTTCGGTGCCTGGTTAAAACATGGCTTTTTATCAAAGCCTTTGAGGGCTAGATTCTCCATGGTTCCACATAGTTTTATTTTTTTTCATTTGTTAACGATTTAATCCGTTTTTAGCAGCGTAAATGATTTATGTTATTTTTTTTCTGATTTTATCTGAACGCCACCCTGCGATCCCTGTGATAATAGGCGGGACACAAATGTTTTAATAAAATAAATAAAAATAAATATGAATGACCATGATGCTATTTTGTGGAGTAGTGGATGCTAAATCACCAGGTCCTTATCCAAGGAGACGTGTAGTCATCCTGAAGTTCATATTCTCATGGGACCAGTATGGTCCTCCTCTTGTGTGTTGTGAATGTAATGTCATGTGTGAAACAGCTTCTTCACACAGCTGCCAGTTTTGCATAACCCTGCCCCCTCCAGTGGAAAGAAATGGCACAAATTGGGCATTTGTATGATTGGGCCACATGTGGGGAATAGCACTGTTCAAATACTTGAAAGGTTGTCACCCAGAGGAGGGCCAGGATCTCTTCTCGATCAGCCCAGAGTGCAGGACACGGAATAATGGGCTGAAGTTACAGGAAGCCGGATTCCGGCTGGACATCAGGAAAAACCTCCTGACTGTTAGAGCAACATGACAATGGAACCAATGACCTAGGGAGGCCATGGGCTCTCCCACACTAGAGGCATTCAAGAGGCAGCTAGACAGCCATCTGTCAGGTATGCTTTAAGGTGGATTCCTGCATTGAGCAGGGGGTTGGACTCAATGACCTTATTGGCCCCTTCCAACTCTACTGTTCTAGGATTCTACTTTTTCCTCTACCACATGAAGGCTCTTGACGGCCTGGCGCGTGTACAAACCAGGTCTCAGTTTTGGCAGGGGGAGGCAATGGAACATGTGGCAAGATTAACAAGGGAAGAATGTGAGAAATTTCAGTTGCACATCTATTTAGATTTCACTTCAGTTTAGGATGAGGATTAAGGGGTTAGGCTGAATGGGAAAGGTAGGTTTTGAGGGGGGATCTGAAGGAGGTAGCGAGAAAGGTGACAGCAGAGGAAGTCCCAGGCACAAGGGACATCAAATAGATGATCAAACTGAAGTACTTTCAGTTGCACGGCATGCTTACGATGACCTAAACTGTACCTATAGCTTATTATCACAGTCGTTCTTAGTTTTGTTCCAACGAGGTTCCATAAAATAGCTCTTTTGTTCTCTGCACATACAATTAGATAAGAGTGGTTTTTGCACCACAAGAATACATTGCCTCCCCAAAGACTTATTGAGAAGTGTTACTGTTTTGTAATAAACTATAAATTACCTATTTATTTATAGGTTTTGTGAACGGTTAGCGGGCTGCTTGGGGGAGGGTAAGGAGATGAACAATGAGGAAAACATTAAATTCTGATAAAGATATTCTTGGATTTTTGAAAACAACTGCTGTCCTTTTTAACTGCAACATTTGAGGAGCTTCAAAGGGGATGTATTTCTTCTGATCTTGGAGCTTGTGTGACTGGTAGCAGGCACACACACACACACACACACACGCACAAATGGAAAAGGAAAAAAAAAGCTTATTCTACATAAATGTGGATGGATTAACAAGTTAGCCAAAGGCACATACTTCCTTTTACAATACAGATTTTTAAAAAAACCCTGCATGAAAATTCGCTTGCTGACAACAGCTGTTGTGGAGCTACTGCTTTTTGCGTGCCTCATGATGCCAAGGTTCGGGAATTTGGGTCTGGTCCTTTCCGTTTGGGCTATTCTGTTCGGGCAAGAACGAATTGCTTTTTTTTTTAAAAAGCACAAATTCATTATTTATGTATTTGTTACATTTGTATCTGGCCTTTTGCTATGTAATACTCGAAGCAATCAGGTGATTTTACAGCAGGCTTGGTTTTGGAAATGGAGAGGAGAGATCTACACACTTAATAATAGGAAGTAGGGGCTTGTAACCTGTTTTACTCATACATAGAAAAAAGTAATGTGTGACCCCCAACCACTGCGTGTTTTCAACTGGTATTTGTGTCAAGAAATCATGATTGGCTGTGATTCTGCAGGAGCACGGGAAAAATGCAGAATGTCATACTGCATGCAATTCATCTTTCTTTATTTCTCTTTCTTAGCAAGCTTCTAGGGCTGTGAACATATGCTTCAAAGAGCCAAACTAGATGCAAAATCAGTCATGCAATTAGCAATTGCACGAATGTCCCCCCCCCCCTTCCTGCTGCCAACGGGATCTTTCCTCCCAATGCAAATAGTGGGAGTGGAACTTCCAATCCACTTTGAGACTGCAATAGGTGGCAAAGGGTTTAAGCCCCTCTGCATCTCACTGGGTTCCAGTGCAGATCAGTCCCCCCACCCAATAATTATGTGGGTGGTGTTATGTCTAGTTTGACTCAAAGTGTATGGACAATGCTTACTAAAATCTTTAGAAGCCTGCTGTGAATAAGTAAGGTTTTAAGTACTGTGCATCTCCCAGAGAGTTTCGGCTATTGGGCAGTATAACAATGAAATAAATAAATGAAATCAGTGATCGGTGTGTGGGCTCCTTTACCCTGTGAACATCACCTGGCCCTTCCCATTGACAAGCAAAATAAATTATGCAAAATAGTATGCAATGCAGAACAAACAATGAAACATAAGATAACCAATGGATAATTTACTAAGGAGAGGCCTTTTCAGTGGTGGCATACTGGTTGTATAAGGCATGCCACCAAAAGGCATGCCAAGGGTCTGTGTTGTGGTCTTTGGGGAACCAGGAGAAGACCTTTTGATTTCTCCAGGCTTTTTAGTCCTTCATTTTATGTTTTAGTGAGTTTTTAGATCTTTGAACAGCTGCTGGCTTTTATCTTTTTTTTTTGTACTTTGGTTTTATTCTGTTTTAAACCTATGGTTTTTATATTATGTTTTACTTTGTTACTGTACATAATGGTTTTAAGTTTGTTTTATGAACCACCCAGAGAGCAGAGGTATAGAAATTTGCTAAATGTGCCCCATACTAATCAATCAATTAAAACTTTAGTTGATTCAGTTATCAATTAAACCTGTTCAGGATTGCAGCCCTAAGATATACAGATGGGTTTGTGGGGTACAGATATGTGTGTGTGTGTGTAAATAAAATACATACTTTTATAATTACTAATAGGAGGTATAGAAATGTAATAAATAAAGAAAAAAAACTACACAGGTCATAGTATTAACTTTTTCTTGAAGATTTTTTTGGGGTGCTTTTAATCGATGGTACTCACATAGCCCTGATGGAGGTTCCCTGCCACGCGCATACGCACATGTGACGTTTAACGTTTTCAGTAGCCCAGAGATAGGAAGGGAAGTGTTCAAAGAAGGGATGTGATGTGAAGACAGCTTGAGAAATGTCGCCTTCAAGAGCCATTCTCCAGGCATCTACCCGCGAGTGTCTAAACTTTTGTTTTTAATCCGATTTCGATTTACTCTGTCACATTCCATATCCACCCTCCTTCAGCCTGACTCATGTAAAGTAATGTTAGTGTCAAAAGGAATTGGTCAAAACTAGAAACTTGTAGCTGATACAGATGTCTCTTGATGGCGCCTTTCACGCAGTCCTGAATTCTAGTCTTTCTAATAAACATTAAGATGTGATGAGTTAGCGAAGGAGACGTCGAGACGAAAGGGAAGTGGAGATGGCCGGGTCTGTTTTGTTTTCAGAGTCTGTAGGTGAAGATCAGTTATTGGGATACAGTACTGAAAGAATTGGGGAAACAGGAATTACATGGCTCTGTCATAAGTCGTCAAAGACATTTCACCTTGAAGGCAAACAACTTTCCTTTTCCTTGAAAGTGTGGCTCTTAAAAATCTTGAGCATTCAGCCTTCTTTTATAATGTCACATTTACCTAATGACAAAGCAGCGGTAAACCTTTTGACATTGTCCAGTCTCTTCAGGGCTGATGTTGAGAAGTCTCTTCAATCAAGAGGGCATTTCTGCAACCCCAAGACTTTTAGCACCTTTCCTATTTAATGTCTGCTATGCAAAAGTGCAAGAAAGGGAGGCTCCAGAAGATATATGCGCACTAGTTGTACACACCTGGAAAAAGGGATTTATTTAAGTTTATTTTATGCAGGTTCAGGTGGCTTAAATATTTATAATGTAATTATAAAAGTATGTATTTTATTTACACATAGATATCTGTATCCCACAAACTCATCGGTATATTTTAGGCTGTGATTTTGAACAGGGGGCTCATTTTAATTGGTTTAGACAAATTTTAATCGGTGGGTATGAGAGTTCAGGGTTCACATGTTTAATTTTTTTTAGGCTAGTTTGATGCTGTGAGATACTATAGTAGATAATTTAAATGAAAGGTGTTTTAACAACGAATAGTAGCTTTTGTTTATTAAACTTAGTTATCTCATAGTTCCTTCACTATCTCAAAAGAGTAATTTATTGAGCCACTGGTAGCATGCACATTTATTTAAATTTGATTAATTAGTTAATTGGTTAAAAGGCAGGCACTTAAAAGAACCACAATCACATGTAAGGAGATTCTCATGCTACATACTTGACAGGCTATGTGGCAAAACATCAACTACAAAGAAACAATTGCTAAAATTGTTTCCGGCTGATTTTCTGGCTGCCAAAATAAATATAAATAAAAATAGCTTGTGTCGGTTCCAGAAGATGCTACGATTTGGACTGTGTTAGACATAAGTCAATTGCTGCTCAGAAAAAAAATTCCTCTATGTGGTGGAGCTTCATACCATGGCTGTACTTTATGGAATTTCCTTCTCATGTATGTTGGGTGGATTATACCTTTGCCATTGCTGAACCTTCCTGTAGTTGGTGAGATGGGTAATTGCTAACAAACTGGCCGACCCATGCAGAAAATGGATTGTTATGGTACGTCTACAGCAAGTTTGAATTTCACCTTATATTTTCAATGACAAATTCTGATAATGGGAGCATGAACCATTAATGCTGCTTTTCAGGATATAGCTATCTCTGTTTAATGTATTTAAAAGATTGGGTAATATCCAATGGTGGCACAGTGCTAATGCTAATGACTTTGCACTAGCATAAATCAGAAGATGTGCAACGTCATTAGTACTTTCTAGTGCAAAAAGGAAAAGGCGGGGATTTGCTGCTGAATTTCCGCAACAGATCGCAACTTTCCCCCTGTGTACTAGTAAGTGCTAATGATGTTGTGCCAGCACTGGTTTCTGCTAGCACAACACCCTTAGTGCTAGTGATGCACCGCCGTTGGATATTACCCACTCTTAAAAACAAATAATTAACTTTGAGGAAGTTGCAGTACCAGGGTTCAGTGTTGCTCTTAAACAGTGCTCACTCCAGTGAAGAAATGCCTTGAGTTTTATGAATCTACAAAATATCCGCTTGGATAGCATTGTTTTTGTCTGTCTACTGACATAGTCACAGTTCATTCGAATTGATCATCTAAAAATGGCAAGTGTTCGGGTTTTCCAAATAGTCATGAGAAATCAAACAACTTCCTTGCAGTCATCAATATATGCTTTTGTTTTCTTTCCCTCCTAGTTGTTCTGACTCTCCCCTTCTCAGAGAACAAACTTTTTCTTTCTTTCTTTTTAAAAAAATTAATACCAGTGCACTTTGATGAGAATAATGTTTTTATAATACATTTGATGTTTACATGGAAGATGTGGCCGGAGGGGAGAATGGCTTCTTCTTCCTCTTCTTTTTTGGAGGGTGGCAGAAATCTTGTTAATCTGTTCTCGGAGAGTGGCTCACATATCACCCATAAGCGAGTCTGTGTTGCTTTTGATAAATTACCATGTTTAGAGATATGTTTGGCTCTGAAGGGCTTAGGTTTCCGAACAAAGTCCTCCACATTGTGTTCGGCCTCTGTTTGTCTTTAGCGCCTTTAGCTTGACTCGGAGGCCTCCGTTGAAGTTGAATTGCAGTCTGGAAGATAGAACAATTTTGCATTTAAAAAAAAGAAGAAGAAGAAGGAAATCATAGGAAGAAAAACGCTTTTTGCTTTTTGGATGAATCTTCCTGATAATTTGCTAAAGCTCATTTGAATTTTAAGCACTTCTTTAATCTTCAAAGGCTAAATTGCTTTATGAATATGCATGGTGTGGGCAGACTTTAGTTCATTACCTAGTTGTAAATTCTAATGACCATTAGGTCCTTGCAGTAATTGCGAATTGTTTTGCATTTTTGATTGGCCTATTAACATGTGCAGTCTGCACACATCAGGCCAAACTGTCAGACTGCTGGAGAAGAGGGGGAGAGAGAAAGGAGGGGGGGAAAAGGTGAAAATTGTTTATAGCGCTAAGATTCTTAGATTTTTTTTTCAATCTCAGAAAATTGATGATGTAGGAAAAAAAAATTAAAGCAGTGTGTTTTCAGCCCCCCTCCCTTCCTCAAGATTGAAAGTTCACCAAGAGATTTGACATATTTAATTTACATGATGACTTTGCACTCCTTCATTAATGCAATTTGCATATGAAGCTGTTGTTAATCACTTTTGATCATGTTTTGTGTATTAGCTGCCTCAGTAGCTCTTCTCCCTCGGATACTCTAGTCGAAAGCAACAAAATGATGCCTTCTTTCTTGCCAAGTTTCCTTTAGTGAATTGAGGAATTAGAAGTGTAACCTGGAGTAATTAAATATGTTTTATCCGTTCCCTTTTAATGTTAAGTACAGTTTGTGGAAGTGTAGAATTAAATTGCTCCCATTTGGGGGAGACATTTCTTTTTAACAAATGTTAGCCATATCTTGGTATTCAGCTATCACGTGTCTGCTTTCCCCCGCCCCCAGTAAAAAAAAAAAAAAGGCATATTGGGATGATACATGCTAGGATTCCTCCCCTCCCCCTCCCCCCAAGAGATCTGGTAATAGTAAAACTGGCTACAATGCAGTCTTATTCAGATGATTTACTGATGCATTTGGCTAATGAGTATAGATGTTATGGTTTTGTCTGAGAAAAATATATAACCTGGGGTACACTACTCTGGGCTCCTTCTCGCTCTTCCTTCTTCAGTCTAAAATTAAATGGCCAAATGTAAGAGCAGGGAAAACAGGGTTACATTTAGGAATGTAGAGAGCTGTGGTGCGCAACATGCACCTTTCGCTGCTCTTCCGCGCAACCCCCATTGCTGTGGTGGCAGCAGCAAAAGGAATAGCGGGTTTGTCGCCGAAATTCGGTGGTGCAGCGGTAGCAAAAACGGTCAGTGAAGGTTAAATGCGCCCCGTTTTGCCGCTGCCCTGCTGCCGAATTTTGGTGGCAAACTGACACTCTTTTTCTTGCTCCTGCCACCATGGTGCTGAAATTCGGCAGCAAATTCGGCAGCTAGGCAGCAGAGGCAGGAAGAAATGGGCTCCTGGTACCTCGGAAGTTGCCCACTCCTGTTATACGTAGTCAGATCATTGGTCTGTCTGGCTCGGTATTTTCTACACCAGCTTTCCCCCAACCTGGTTCCTCCAGATGTTTTGGACTATAACATTCAGCACTCCGGATGATTGACCATGCTATCTGGGGCTGAAAGGAGATGTAGTCCAAAACATTTGAAGGGCTTTATGTTGGGGAAGGCTTGTGTTCACTGACTGACAGTGTCTTTCTGGAGCTTCAGACAGGAGCCCTTCCCAGCCTTAATTGGAAATGCTGGGGATTGAACCCAGGACTTCATTCATGCAAAACATCTGCTCTTCCATCGAATTGAAAAGTTACTTTTTGTTTTCCTTAGTAGAAATGGGGGAAGGAGTGGCATTTCTTATTATCTGTCTCTGTCTACTTCTTGTTTCCAGTTTGGCCAGACACAAATACAGTAGAGCAGGGATTTTCCAACTGTGGCCTAGCAAACATTGAAGAACTTCATGAGAAGTACTGGGGACTCCTTAATGAGAAGATTGGTAATGGCAGATGAGCTTCTCAGAAAGACAGCATGCCCATCACTATTGAACGTCCTCAGCAATGTAGGTCTGCAGGAGAGTGTTTGATGTGATAGGACTGTGGGAAGTTGAAGTTGCCTTAGCTGAGTCGATGTAGCTCAATATTGTCTTCTTTGCTTGGCAGTCACTCTCCATGGTTTCAGGCAGAGGCCTTTCCCAGCTCCAAGAGAGACTGAACCCGGACCTTCTGCGTGCAAAGCATGTGCTCTACCGCTGAGCTACAGCACTTCCTGAACCTGGTTTAAGAGGCATGTTCTCAGTTCATGTGGAGCAATAAGTGTGCACCTTACAGTATGTCCCAGAATCCTCTGGACCATGCTAGAAAGGGTTCCCAGAGTGTAGAAGGTTGGAAAGCACAGCTCTAGGATTCATGTTTGTGGATCCAAGGGTAGAAAGACAAGAAACTGTATCACCCCAACTTGGAGACATATGTAGACTTTGATGTGCACATGACCGCTCTCGGTGTGTCGGCTCCCTATTCACTTCAGTGGAGCCAAATCTCTTCATAGATGAAGCTACCTCCTCAATTGAGGCGGATGTGGGCTGGAAAGCACTGTGGGTGCATCAGAGTTTCAGCCCTTGCAAGAGGTTGGTGAATCAGGGTGACTATACACCAGGCATGTGGTACCTCTTTCAGCCTGAGGGCTGAATGCAATTTTGGAGCAGCCTTAGTGGTGGGTTAGGCCCACAAGCAAAAGAGGGGGTGCCCAAAGGCAAAGGAATGGGACTAAAATATATAAAAAACGACTACTGTGTTTTAGCTTAAAGCTCTTTCTCCTAGTAATTAAGCCTTAGGAGAGCCTTTCAGCCTTTTAGAATAGTGGGAGGATGTGGGAAAAGTCAGGAACCTACCAAATGATGAGCAGTTGGGGAAAGTGGGTAGAGAAGGATGGGGCATGGCCATCTGGGGAATTTTGGAGGGCTGGATTGGGAACCGAGGAGGTCAGGATTTGGCCCACAGGCCTGAAGGTCAACACCCCTGTTATACACTGTCAGAATTTGGGGATGTTTGTCATCATGAGAAGCCTGCTTCAGCTTCTTTTAATAGAGTGAACAGAACGGGGGCCATTTTAGGTTATTTATTGTTCGTAACAATATTACTACAGCACCATCAGTGTAAGCTGCACTTCGTGGAATTTCGCAAATTGTTTCATCAGCACTTAAAAAAATAATAATTAAAGGTCCCTGCCCCAAAGGAGCTTTACATTCCAAAGTAAATTGAGGGCGAAAAGGGGTAGCAAGGGATGAATGTGAGCAAATACAGTTGTATGACCTTAAGCTTAGATTCAGTTGGGGTTGACGATTGAAGGTCATGCCCACGGCCTTATGAAAAAGTGGGTTTTGAGAAGGGATTTGAAGAGAGAGACATACAGGTTCAGGCATGGGATGAGTCCATAGAGAATGGTTTAGGTGCCACCATTTGGAGCTAGTTTTCCCCCCACACCCTGACCTTGCTGGCACATGTTTAGCTGTCGGTATTGCATTTTTATTTTTAATGCCTATGGATGGATTGAGACAACTGGAAATCTAGTTCTAAATGAATGTGATAAGGTTTCTGTAACCCTGTGGGGTTGCAATTGTATGTAGCCCCTGACAATGTAGCTTAGACAAACGTTAACACCCCTTTGCTCCTCTGATGTGGAAGAGTAGTAATGCTGGAGTTAACCACCGGTTTGAATACTTCAACAGGCTTCTATATAGTTACTCACTCGGTTGCCTATGGTATGCCCGAATTTCTCACAGGCCTGCTGGTTAAGAGTAAGTAGGCCTTTGTTTTGTTTTTGAGGAGAAGTTATACAAACAATTTCAAAAAAGAGGCAAACGAAAGACCTTAACATCTTTCTTTTTTCTCCTCTGCTGTTTCCTCTGCTGTCATTTTTCCATCCTCGTCTTATTTTTTGTTTAGCCCATCAAAATGACGTAGGTATATATGGACAAATGGACTCATTTGCAAGGCTACCTTATACAATCATCTAATTTCCAGTGGTCTTCCATACATAACTAATACATTAATAGTAAACTGAGGCCAGTGACGTCCTTGTAAAATACTGTGGCTCTCAATTGTCTGAATCCACTCCTACGTTAACAAAGTGCTCCTGGCCTCTAAATATTCCTTTTGCTTAAGAGTCCCCCCTCCCCCCCCCCGGATTTTTTTTTCTTCCTTGTGCCCCAATCATTCTCCGACTCCGTTGCATGGCATATGCAAGAGGGTCTGGGTTTAAAAACAAAACAAAAGATTCCACATCAAGGAAACCCAAATTAGATGCTGAGACAAAATTATGGAAATTAAGTAGATTTGCATGTAATTGCATACTTTTTGCCTAGTTTATTCTACTTCCAAGATTCAGGTGTTGAGAGCATTTATACTGTGTTTTTTTTTTAAAGCAAGGATGAAGGGTAGGATGGACTGATGGACAAGAAAAGAAGTGGATGGAACCAGGGAGGTGGAGGTCTTGGGAACTGAAAGTGGCTGAGAGATGGGGTACAGCACTCATAGGGAAAGAAATGGCCAGGGACAGCTGGTTACACACTAAGATTGTTCACACAATCACCATAGCTCACCATGGCTTATTCCTCATGGTAGGTTGTAGCGCTCATGGGGCCAGGTTGCTGATCCAGGCCTCCCCAAACTATAGCTTCTTGTTACATGTGACACCAGTGAAGGTGGGTCATTGTGGTGGTTGGGACTGGTTTCTAATTGTGCTAGCAAGTGCTCGTTCCTTGTTGCGCTAGCAGTAATTTCTGATATCACTGCATCAATATTTGATAGTCCCCCAAGTAAGTATCTTCAGATTCAAATAAGGGCCAAATTAAATGTTTGGATAATCACATATAATGGAGCTATGTGCGATAGCTTTCTTTACCTTCATGTAGGGGTGTGTGGCCCTGATATGGGTCGGAACCACAGCCCTCTGGGAAGGGGATTAAAAGAAGAAGAAAAGTTTTCATTGGAGTCAATGGAGTCTTCTTTTTCTGCTTTTAACTCCCCCCCCCTCACCTTTGGAGGGGATTTGGAGAAAAGTATAGGTGGGGGGAGGTTTAGCCTTCTCTCCTGGGGCGCCGTGGTCCTGATCTCAATCGAAGCTGTGCATGCTTACACAAATGTAAAGAAAACTCACACACATAGCATCTATTATGCAGGGCCTCCCTCCACTATGCCTTCAGCTGTGGTTCTAATCTATATTGTGCATGAAATTTGCATTGGCAAAACAAGACCAAAACATATGAGGGCTATTTCTTACCTTCCTGCCCTGCTTGTGGGTTTCCCAGCAGCATCTGAGGGAAATAGGGTGCTGGAATAGATTCATCTTTGCTCTGCCCCACCAGGGCTTTTCTTACACTCTTATGTATGTGATATGCATAACATATAATATGCATAATAACTAAAAAAAGTTATTATTATTATTATTATTATTATTATTATTACTACACTTATATACCGACCCAAATCTCTCTGCGCGGTTTACAAACATATGTGTGAGTATGACAAAATAGGTGCTTGGAAACCCCAGTATTGTATAGATAATGCTCATCAGAGAGCTGTGATTGGCTGTAGCTCCCTGCCCAGTGTATGCTCAATGGCAAATCTTGATTTGTTGCTGCGTAATGTGCAAAATGGCCTCTGTAGTCTTACCTAGTCTGTTTTCTGAACTTTCTTTTGGCATTTCTGACAGGTTTCCCAACATTTTTCAGCAACCGTTAGAGTCAGAGAAATATATGGAGACAGATGTTTAGAATACTGAATTCTCTGCAAGGTTCTATTGTTCCTGTGCTTCTGAGAGTTATTGTAGCATCATTGTAGAGCTTGGCTGTTTCCATAAAAAGCCATTTTGCGCAAATGATGGCTGTAAAGAGGCCCATTTATGCAAAATTACAGGCGCCTTTTACAGCCACCATTTGTGCAAAATGGCTCTTTATGGAAAAAGCCAAGTTGCCATTTTGCTGCTTAGCAGAGGAGCGGGATGTTGTGCATCACTCGTTGGGCGCCTGCAGACCGCAGACAGGGTTGGGAAGCTGGTGGGGTGGTGGCGAGTGGCATGGGCAGAGGTGAGTCTGGTCATCCCTAATATGAAGTTGTTTGAACCATCTATAGTACTATATCAATGCTAAGCTTTATTTTGAGAGTAGTAATTGTGTCTCATCTCTGCACCAGCAGTGGGGGAATGCTAGTTTGCCACTTTGAGGCAGCAAATCTAGACACAAGCCCACTTGGACCTGGTGGGCTGCAGGGCTGTCAGCGCTAGGCCATCACTCGCCATATTGCTCATAGTTTATGAGATAGTGTGCATCTTCCAACTGCACTTTCTGCTGCACTTCACACAGCTTGGGTGTGTGTTGAAGTGCTTAGTATAAGGCTATATACGCTGTGTTCTTTTGACAAAACAAAACTGGAACAGTTCACCTACATGACACCAATCCTGTACTAAGAAAAGTTGATTTTCGCAACCTATAAGCATGATTCAAATGTAACCTCTTAGCTTATTTTGCAAAGTTTATTATACTCCTGTTCATCATGGGGAAGGACAAAAAAGCTATGGAGGTTACCGAAGCTGGTGCTCAAGCTCCTCTCAGCTTTAAATTTGGTGAAATTTAAAAGACAATCTCTTCAGCCTTAAGGATTAAACATTTACTTGGTTGCGTACAAGTTCAGGAAAGTGGATTGCCATAGCATGGAAGAATCTGGTGATGTGATGAAAAATACACAGGAAATTGGTCCATAGTGAAGTAGTTTCATTACTGCTTCAGTGCTTCAGCATATGTCCTCCAATGGAGGAAAAAACAAAACCATATTCACTTTGTCAATGGTGGCCCAAGGCTGTGCGCAGCCCTACTAAAAGGGTAGGCATGGTCGGGCACGTGCCAAGATCCCATGCCCTGGGGACTCACTGACAAGAGCCCCTTGCAGTTTCTCCTTCTCTTCACCATTGCAACCTGCTTGTATAAATGCCTCTCACTCTGGCCCAGACAATGGTGGTGGCGAAAAGGTGGCACACTAGATGCTACAGCCTATTTGTTCGCCAGCTCTCTGCCTGTCAATCAAGGCAGCTGTAGCAATAACAACAAAGCAGCTTTTGACAATAGCAATGGGAAAGTAGTCTTACTGAGGGAGGGCCCCCCATTGAGGGTGTCTTGACCAAGGGCCCTCAAAAACCTGGAGCCGGTACTGCAAGACATAGACCATCCAGAGGCATCATAACTCCTGCCAGTCATAGGGGCAGATGTTGCACATGCTCATTCCAAGCCTATCCTTAGTGTGGCCTTGGAAGCCTAAGTGCACTGAGTCTATAGTAGCCCACTAGGTTAGCTTCTTGCCCCAAATGTGAGCTTTGATATTATCCCATGGCTCACCGCTTAGAAGTGGTTATGTAAAGTGGCTTGGAGAAGAGAGAGAGAGCAGCGGAAGTGATGGTGTATTTCAGCTTCTTTCTTTCTTTTCCCTTCCCCTGGCCATGGCTAATACTTTAATCATTACGTTTTAATCCGATTGCGCTAAGGCTAATATCCAGTATTTTGAAATTAGGGCCTAATCTACACCAAGCAGGATATTGCACTATGAAAGCAGTATGAAAGCGGTATATAAAAGGCAGGAGCCACACCTAGCAGTAGCAGTATGAAAGCGGTATATAGTATGTGTCAATGGGCCCCAACAGTTGTCAGTGCACTTCAATACTGCTATAAAGCAGTAGTGTGGCTCCTGCCTTTAACGTACTGCTTTCACAGTGCAATATCCTGCTTGGTGTAGATTAAGCCTAGGCCTCTGCTCACTGAACGGAGCCTTTTCTGGTTACCATGTCCAGCATGTGTCTTTCAGAATTAACACTTTTGTTTATTATGTACTTGTTGCCAGCTTTATCAAGCGAAATCAGAACACAGAGAAGCGATACCTTGATGAAAGAGAAATGGTTAATGAAAGGAAATATAAAATGTGATGAGAAGTGACTGTCTTGCAAAGAACAAAAGGTTGCCGTTTCATCCTCTGAGAAGACTTGGCGCTGCCCTTCTGTGACTTCCAACCCCACCATGCTAAAAGCATGCTTCGGCTCAAAGTTGTTAATATTCAGCGGGGAAACAGTATCCAGAACACAAATAAATTATTAAGTGCATGAACTTTTTTAGGCAGTAAGATGAACGGATGGGGTCCATCTGTGAGTTCTAGGGTCTTTTGTGTTGGGGGGGGGAGCAGGAATGGTTTTGCCCTTGCTGATTTCCTTGGTCTGTGTCCAAGTGTATGTATAATTGATTCCATGCGTGCAGCCGCTTTCTTTTATGTAATTTCTTTGTAAGATATGAAGATAAACTGGCTAACACGAAATTTGGGAACAGGAAAGGGGTAAACATGTGTTGGAGCAGCACAAAGAGATGTTCAAGGAGTTCAGACATTTTTGTAAGACAAATATGTACCATTTTCCTTTTGATGTAGGACTGCTAACCCAACACTGTGATGCCCAGGGATTCCCCCCCGCCCCCACTCCAAATGCCAGTAGAGTAGATTGGAAATTATTTTATTTTTGTAGCCTCTGGTGTGTCTATGTGTGAGCACTGTGATATGATGTGGAAGGATGAAAATATTACAACGTCCTCCAAAGCAGTGTAAAGGCTTGTGTTTCTTCAAGTTATCTTAAAAAAGGAAGAAGAAAAAACCGTACCGTGGTCTCACAAACCTGCTCTTAAAATGTTATGACACTCTCAGTGAAACATATTGATAAGTGTAAGCAGATTGTGTTCTGTTTCTAACTAAATTGTACACAGATTTAAAGTCTGGTGTATTTGAGGCAGTGCAGAAACTGTTTAAATGTCAAATATGCAGATAAAAGGAAGGAAGGATAAAACCCCCAATAAAATATCCTTTATTTTTTTCCCTTTCATTCTCCCCCCCTTTCCCCATCTTTAAATTCCATTTTGTTCTCTCTCTCTCTCTCTCTCTTTCTTTCTTTCTTTCTTTCTTTCTTTCTTTCTTCACTCCATCTTCATATATCACTTTTGTGCTTCAATCTTAACACATCTTTGCCTGTGCAACACTCCTTCTATGTTGACGCTGTGCCACAATTATATTACCTGCATGCCCCATCCAAAGGAGTATTTTTTAATTGGTTCAGGAACTTTTGGGATCTGGTTGCTAGTATAATTTGAAGGATGGAGTTGATATTTAAGAAAAGAAAAAGGAAAAGGGAACCCGTACATTTTTCTTTCCCCCTCTTTCCAAGTATTTTTTATTTCAAAGCTCTCCACAGGGGTGTTTTTTTTTGGGGGGGGAGTATCTGAGGCCGACCCGCATAACCACGGCAAACAGTTTTGAGGGAAAGCCACAATAATGAAAGACACATGATCTGAAATTCAATCAGTAAATATATGCCTTTGCCAAGGAATTTTTTGTTTTGGCCATTCACATACCAAGATTCTGTTACTCACTAATCTGTTGCAATGGAACCCATTTAAATGAACAATAATGGAGGGAACAGAACCACATTGTAGCGTATGTAATAGTAGAACAGAATTTTCCTGTTCAAAAACTGTAATGCAAGAGTGAATTCTAATATGCTCACTTTTTATTGGAATTATAATTATTATTAATAATAAATAGTAATAAATTTAACAAGATTTAACATTAAGAAGTGTTCTTTCTGAATGTAAAACACATCATCCGTAGCTCAAAATGTGGAACAAGGTGGTTAAATGAACATTGAAAGCGCTCTCTCTCTATATATATATTAAAAAAAAATTTTTTTTTTGGTTTGATAATTCCACTCCACCCCCAGCTTCTTGTTACATTCAACTAAAATGTAAATTATTTTCCGGTCCTAATTGGATTTAATTATTTCTTTAGGAGGGTATGGCTGGGAGGGGGGTGGAGATGGCATGCAGCTGTCCTGGTGAAACAAAGGATGTAGCGAGGGGGAAAAAAACACCCACCCGAATCCCTTCCCCTTACTCCCAAATGTTGGTTAATAAACATTGCAGAGGATGCAAATTCTGAAAGGCAATTCATATGTTGGGTAGGAAGGGTCTGGAAAGGATAGGAAGTAACCATGCAGCTGGGTCTTACTTACAAATGTAGAATCATGAGCTACCACCCCATTTTTTTCTTAGATCCTGTATGCTGTTTTATAAATTTTCTGATACAACCTGTCTCCGACTCATTAAGCAAGATGGAGGGACAAAACAATCTGAATTCCTTTTTTAAAAAACAAAAACAAAAAACCAGTGTTCCTCCACATGGGGAAAAAATGTTAAAATTCAGGAAAATGTAATGTTTTGAAATATCCTCCTCCTTAAATAAATAATGAAAATATTCTTCAAGTAACATATGGAGCAATATTGTTACCACAGACTTTGCAAGTTTGGAAGATGTTTTGGATGCTGATCCTAATTAAACAAGGAAAAAGGCACATTTCCAAGGATTAATTAGCAAGAGTTGGCCATCCAGATTGTACCCTGTACAAGAAAGAGATACAGGCCAGAACTGGAAAGATTAAGGTGGCTGGAGCTCACAACTGCTCTGGAGTTCGCTATGATGGGTTAGGAACAATGGAAGCTGCTTTATACTGAGTCAAACCATTGGTCCATCTAGCTCAGTATTGTCTACACCAGGGGTAGGGAACTGCTTTCAGTCCACGGACTGAATTCAATTTCAGAGAAACTCTTGGGGGATGCATTCCAGTGCTGGTCGAGTCCAAAGGCAAAGTGGGTGGGGCCCAAAATACAAAAACACCAGAATACTGTGGCTTATTACCAGTAACTAAGTCTTAGGAGAGGCATTTCAAACTTTTAGAATTGGGGGGGGGGGGATGTGGAAGAATCAGGAACCCACTAAACAATCAGTGTTCAGGAGAAAGAGAATGGAACAGATGGTTATTATTATTATTATTATTATTATTATTATATTATTATTATTATTATTATATTTATATCTCACCTTTTCCCCAGAGCTGCGACTCAAGGTGGTTAAAACATGTATAATTAAAAACAAGGGGAAAAGAAGGGAGCATGGCCATCTGGGAAACTATGGAGAGCTGGATTTGACCCTCAGGCCTTCGGTTCTCCATCCCTGGTCAACCCCGACTGGCAGGGGCTATTGAAGGTTTCAGACCTGGAGATTATAGGGACTGAACCTAGGACCTTCTGTATGCAATGGATATGCTCTATTGCTGAGCTTGGCTCCTCTTTCCCCATAGGATACCAGGGGCTATAGTGCCACCACGAATGGGTGAATGCTGAAGGTAGGACCAACTCCTGACATGGGAGCAGATAGCTGAGTGACTGCCTTGTGTGAGCACAAGGAGCACAACACTAGATTGTGTGCTCTGCTGTTTCTGCATGGTAGACCAAAGGACAGGCTTCTTACTCTTAAGAATGTAATGTGTTTGTTGCAGCCTATTATTTCTCATTTAGATTTTTAGAAACCTCCCTCTTCTTGAAGTTCTGAGCTGGATATAATATGTTTCAAAATAAAGCCCAATACAAAAATATAGAAGACTGGTTTTAATATGGAAGCTGTAGTGTTTTAAACGACCTTGTTCTGAAAACAGCTCAACCTAAAGCGCCTTTACCTACTTCCTGTTTCTTGGGGTGCATGTGTAGGTGGAAGACCCCATCGTCACGATGGAAGGACATAACCATCCATTACATTTATGCTGTCAGTGACTGTGATATAGATTTATGCCCAATAATGTTTACTTTGGGAAGATTTGGTGGATGATTTGGAATTTCAATTCAAGTTAAAACACTTTGTTCATTTTACTACCTAAGATCTGAGTATCACCATATATCTATAGTCATTTACTCTGCATTTCCATGTTGGCTTCTCTGTTTCCTGTTTGTGTGTGTGTGTGTGTGGAATGAAGTTTCTTATTTTATCTGTATGGCGCCCTGAGATCCTTGTGATATAGGGCGGGATATAAATGTTTTAATAAATAAATAAATAAATAAATAAAATAAACATTTTCATGGTGCGTGTATAAGGAAGAGCATGTGATTTTGAATAGGCTACCATCTTGAGATTTAAACCCGTATTTGTCCCTTCTGTAAAACCTCAGATTGCAGTGTGACCAAATGGAGTGAAGGAGTGAAGAGGAGGAATGGTGGATGAAGAAAGGTCTATGGATATTATTTTTTAAATTGTTACTCTGATTCTGGGCAAGGTCCTAGTAATATTCTTCTGTCTGTCTGCATGAGTCAGTATTACAGTATTGCTATATAGGTGATATGCAGCAGCTGTTTTAAGTCAGGCAGTGGTTTCCCTTGACTAAGGCCTCATCTACAAGAATTCGCCTTTACGCCTGGTTAGGCGATTATGCGCATATTCGCAGAAGCGCATTTACGCCTAATACCGTTGTACGAGAGGCGGTGAAGCGCATTACTGGACGACCGAAATGTGATTTAAATTGTTGACATGCGGAGAATCGCTTGTTCACATAGTCAAAATGCGCTTTAACGGCCGGAGGAAAATAAAACTTGCTATTTAACGCGCATTTGATAATGCGCATAATCGGAGAGAAAACGTGCCTCTACGCCCGATTTGCGCTCCGTTTTTGTAGAGGTAAATTTTTTAATGTGCCTTGAAAGAGCTTTAAATGCCTCTTGTAGAGGCAGCCTAAGATAGTACTGACATAGTACTAAAATAGTACTGACAAGTCATTTATTCTTTGAAAAAAAAATCATCGTAAGCACACTTGCTATATGAAACGATGCCCATAAATGGTTTAACAACCGTTCCAACAACCCAAAAGACCTATACACAGAGAGGAGTTCCAGTAGATCAGGAGCCTGCTTTAAAAACCCCGTTGCAAGTGAGTCAATCTGTTAATCGTACAGAATATTTTAAATTACATTGGTTTTATTTTTATCCACACATGCGCATATACATTGCTGTGTTTTTTCCCTGTTGACAGTGCAATCCTTTGCACTGGGAAATAATTCCCACTGAGTCTGATGGACCTTACTCTTTAGTAGGTGTGCTCTGGACTGTTGCATTAGAATACTTACCAGTGGTGGAGTTGTACACTTTCAAGTGTGGGAGCTTGTCAAATGCTAGCCACATACTCAAAAAGACCCCCCCCCCCCCGCAAGTGTCAAACAAAAGTTATCTGGGACTTATTTCCACCTCATATCGTTCAATGACAACAACTGTGCCTTTATGTGGTGTGTGTGTGTGTGTGTGTATTGGCTTATTTACTCGAGTTGTCTGAAGCTATTTGTTCCGCAGCCTCTTTTTCTGTGATGTGCCCACACTCTGCTTGGGTGTGGTGTGTACAGCTTTCTTGATGGGTGGCCCTGCCTTTAGGAAAGAAGACAGACATTCCAACAGGCCTTTTCATACCTGGAGCAATTCCTCCAATTGAACCACTACAATCTAGACTTAAAGCAAAGAGTTGGCAACAATTACTTCTCTGGCAGATGATGCAATTGCTCCTTCTCTGAAAGAAGCGCTGGAGCTCTGCTCCTCCTCTACTAGTTACTGATAGTAACTAGTAACTAGTTACTATGTGCAAGGGCTTTTGTAGATGAGTATGAGAATACTCGCATATCTAGCAACACTGCTGAGTGCAAAAATATTATGAGATGATTGATAAATGCTTAATGTTTAAAAAACATGATTAAAATCAAATGTTATTGTATCTGAAACCTATTAAACTACGTGTCTTTCATTTTTTCCTGTTCCTCTTTTACTAATGATTGTGTCTCACCTGTCAACAGTGTACCTTTAGGATTCCCCCACCCATTTCTAGCAGCAGCCTTTCTTTTAATTTCGGGTAGCCAAAATTAGCCTATTATTTATTGGACATGTTTAGTTTTAAACGATGACTCATCCCCCACCTTAGAGACGAGGAAGACTAGAAATTTAAAACCATGTTTATGAATTCATAACACATTTGAATACACGCACACTTACCTTAAAATACTTTAACCCACCTTGAGCCTTTGAGAGAGGATGGGATTGCAAAATTGCTAGCGATACAAATGAGACCCTCACACCCATTTCTCTAAAGAGAGAGAGAGAGAGAGAGAGAGAGAGAGAGAGAGAGAGAGAATGATTTTGTGGTCAATAGCAACTGCTCCTGAGAAAGTGGTGGAGGCAAAGAGGTTAGTAGTAAGAGGGCAAACACACAAAGGGAAAATTGTACATTGAGATCATTATTCTGTTGTGCCTTAGTGTGACCTGACTGGTTTGGCAGACAGAATGATAGATGGTTTTGTGAAGGGTCCCAGGGTGTGCCCTGGACTTGAAGCGTTATGTTTATCTTGAATGGAAAGGGAAAAGCTCAGACATAATCAATGTCTAGTTTTTTAGGACTGAGAGGGTCAGGGAAAAAGGCCAGCATGGGGTGAATGGTGGGGGGGGGGGGTGGAGGGAGAGAGGGGAAAGGGGGGCTGGGTTAGGCCGTGGTTTGGCTGCCTATTAACGGATGAACTTGGCTGAAGTCCAGAGCGTGATGAGAGAGTGTCACATCCCAGGAGCAGTCAGGGCTTTTCAATATATATATTTTTAATGCTTACTGACTGTGCATCAAATGCTCCCATGTCTTTTGGCTAAAGGGGAAAATGTGGGAAGGGGAGAGAGAAGAGATGCAGACAGCTCAATTCCCCCCACAATTCCCCCAAACCAGTTGAGACCAGTCTTTTGGCCACGCAGACGGCTTCTATCATCTTTCTTGGCTTGCTTTTAAGAGAAAAAAAAAGGAATTGTGCTAGTGCCAGTAACCTGAGGGCCCAAGACAAAAAAGGGTTTCTGGTTCCCCCCCCCCCCCTTTCCAAGAGGCAAATTAAAATGAGCTTGTGTGTATGTGTGATGTATGGGTGTGTTCTGTTTCATGAATTGCAATTGCAACTTGTCACTGAAGACATATTTGACACAGAAAAATAGGATTAATGCTTTATGGTAACATGAACCTGAGGTTGGTACTATGGTGCTGAGCAAGCCAGATGATCAAGCCGTTTGATGAGGACTGGTGGCATGCGTTCTCGAATGATTTTTATTGTTATGTATCAGCTCACCGGACCTTGTGTGACTTTTGCCACTTGACAGCTGCTTGTGAAGTCAGTATGGGATGGCTGTGACACAAGGTCAGTGGCTGGATTGTAATGTCCACCATGGCCAGATCCTCACCAAGCAGGATATAGCACTATGAAAGCGGTATGAAAGTGGTATATAAGAGGCAGGAGCCGCACTACTGCTTTATAGCGGTATTGAAGTGCACTGACAACTGTTGGGGTCTATGACACATACCATATACTGCTTTCATACCGCTATATCCTGCTTGGTGTGGATTGGGCCCATATGTCTGTATGGATTTTTATTTATTTTATTTATTACTATGTTTATTTCCCTCCTTTTTTCCTCCAAAGAATCCATGGTGGCTTACGTGATCCTCTTTGTCTTCATTTTATCCTTGCAACAAATCCTGTGAGGTGGGTTAGGCTAAGAATCAGTGACTGGCCTAAAGTCACCGAGTGGAGACTACAACCTGGATCTCCCAAGTTCCAAGCCAACACGCTTAACAAACTACACTACTTGTAGCATAGTGGTTAAAGTCTGAGCTGTGTAATTTATTTATGCAGTCTGACTGATATACACAGCACAACCCTCGATTGCAGTGCCCTATATCCAAATGGGAATAATCATACTGATCTACTGTACAGGGTTGTTGAAAGGATTACTGAGGTAATGTTCGTGAAGCACTTTCGAACTCAGAAATGCAATATAAAAGTTAAGTAGTAGCATTATGGTCGAAGTTGCTTTGCATATGGCCAGACCATTCAGACAGCTGACGCCTCACATAGTTTCGAGGCTCCCACTGGTCAGTTTACAGGCAGCCATTTTGTGGCACATGGCCATCTCTAGGCACTCAGAGTGTATTTGAAGAAGGGAGAGCTTTGGTCAAACAAGAAACTCCCCACAGTTAAGCAGGTTTTCAGTTCCTTGTTGTAGCTTGACCGAAATGAAAGTGCTAAAGGAAAGCAGTAAGTGTAGCCTCTTGAAAGAGAGGTCCATAAAACACTTAAGCGGTGTTCCTTTGAAGTTAGTGCCCCCCCCCCCCCCCCCAGTCTTAGGTAAAATGTGCCTGGTTCAAATAATGTGTGGGTTGCAGCTATTGCTTTTGCATGTCAAATATATTTCCTGGCAGAACCCAGGGAAGGTGAACTGTGGTCTATACACCAGATCCTGCCCACAAATGAATTTTACTGGACCTCAGTAACTGCCTGTGAGATGCCAACCTGTTGAATAAAAGACATGACAGCTTTTGGGCTACTGCCTTCAGAACTGACTGCCCCCAAAGGATACAGAAGTTGGCTATGTCACTACCAGCAAGCCCAAACATATAGTCATAGTAGTTGTTCATACATCCTTTCCTTGTTGATCCGATGGTATGATTGTGGTGGGATGTGTCTTGGGGTGGGAGATGTTTCATAAGCAGAACTGAAAATGGGAAATGATTTTAAATGCGGCCCTGAAAACCTGTAAAAGTATGTGCCGCTTGTTGTAATCTTGCAGAGGGAAACAGTGTTATTTACCTGTGGATATTTCACAGGGTGTGTTGCATGAGATAATTTTGTGATGAAATGGTAATAACGTACAGAGTTCAGTTATGCTCCACGGCTGGTAGCCACCATGGTAACCAACTTGGAGAAGGAAAGACGGGAGAATCTCTGGGTATTTCATAAGGTGCAAATTGTGAGGTAAATTTATGACATAGTCATTAAGTGGTAAAAGCATCACTTTTACTTCATGGTGGTAATTAACATTGTGAGGTGCAGTGGGATTTGTTGCTAAGGTGCAGGAACAGGGCCCCTTTGTGGTAGAACTAGATATTCTAGAATATTCCTTTCAGTTTCTTCCTCTGAGGGCTTGCGCATGTGTTACAGTTGACACGTGGAACTACTTTCAATTGCTTCACATGGCAAAGCATTTGTCTGCAGTAGCTCACTCATAACATGGAGGGATAACTTTGCCATACCACCTAAGACTCTTTTTTTAAATTAGTTTTTAGCCACTATGGTAACTTGTACAACAGCCCTTGGAAGAGTGCACACTTTATAATTCCTTTCTGAATAGTGAAATGTGTTTTCTATTGAATGAGCATGTGCGTATGTTGCTCTTATTTAAGATAATTTTTTGGGGTGTAAAAGGACTTGTCAGAAGCAGCTTTTAACAAAAGCTGCATTTATGAATGTCTGAAGGAAAACACAATTCCGTTACGACCCCAAGGCTGTGTAAATCCCTTTAACGCTTTATGTTCTTAGGTACTTCCTTTTTTGAAAAAACATGAAAGGGTGATGACTGGTGTTTAATTTCTGTGACAGCCCTTTGCTTAGGAAGCCATAATCTGGGAGAAAGCTACACATGTTGAATTTCTGCCCGTAAAACATGAGCCCTGCTGGCAAAAACCTGACAAACCCCGGAAAGCCAGAGGAATATCCGAAGTGGGGGGAAATACCTTGTATGCATTTCATGCGTGTTTTTCAGTAGTCTGAAATTGGACAAATAAGAGCAAAAACAGTCTGAGACCCCCTCTAGATGGATTCCGTTTGACGCCTGTTCCTCCGATTATGCGCATCTTCTCGGAAGCGCTTTATCGTAAATTCTTGTATGCAGGAGGTAATTGAGCACTCAACAGGTGACCTTACCGGTTGTTTCAAATGTGCTTTACAAGTAGTTAATGCGGAGAATCGCTTGTTCACATAGTCAAAATGCGCTTTAACAGCCAGAGCAAAACAAAACTCGCTATTTAACGTGCATTCGATAATGCGCATAATCGGACAGAAAACACGCCTCTACGCCCGATTTGCGCTCCGTTCTTGTAGAGGTAAAATTTTTAATGCGCCTTGAAAGAGCTTTAAATGCCTCTTGTAGAGGCAGCCTGAGTTGCTTGTTCTTTCATCTTCCTCTGTTCGGCTGCAGAAAGGAAAAAAAAACCTGAAATTCAGAAACAGAATTATGGAAATGTATACCGTTATACGATTATGTACTGTAGATTCCACAGTTTTCTTTGGGCTGCTTATTGCAGAACCTGGGAATTTTCTATTCCAAACTCTTTTGTGGGTATATAGGAAGGTGACTTGTGCAGCATTGTAAAGCATTATGTCCATGAATCTGAGGCATAAGGCTTACAGGGAGGTATGGAATGAGATTGAGAGCTGAACCCCCAAAATGGTGTGATTTCTCAAAACCCCACTTAACCTCCTCTATTTTCCAACTTTGTAGTAATCCAGGAGTATTTTTTAAGTTTAGGTTTGTCAGATTTTTCATGAGGACTATAGACTTCCCCTCATAAAGTAATAAACAAACTGAGACTTTTAGCATTCTGCAATAGCCATCTGATCGTGTGTCAGATTTTGTACTCTGTGTTCTAAATGATCATGCAGGTTTTGTGACCTTCTGCATAACGGCCTGCCTGGCAGAAGCAATTTAAAAGGCACATTGTTACATTGGCTGCTTTGCTGGAGACAACAGCATAAGCTCTCTCAGGCCCTGCTGTGTGTACACTTGCTTAAAAACCTGGAGGTTTTTCACATGAAAGCTACAATTCTTTTGGTTTGAGGAACTGGATATCCAAAACTTGGAGTTCTCTTAATTGCTTATTCCATACTGGCTTCCATATGTGCTGCTGCATTTGGTGGCAATCATCCAAGATTCTCTTCTATAACCCCTACGTGTGGGACACATTTCACGTGGCCTAAATGAATGCTGTTACCTGATTTCAGTCAGTTACCTAGGGCATGGATGACACTGGCTGGTGTAGCATTTGTGATAGGCCCGTTCTTTGAGCCAGGCCAGGATTTATGAATGACCTGCATTAAGTACAGATAATCCATCCCAGGTTTTGTAGCAGACTGGCAAGGCAAAGGCCAGTCTGCCTGTGGCTGCCTGCAAAGAAGGAATGCTAAAATAAATGACTACCGTCTAAGTTTTGTGTGGAACCAGATTCCTATTTCCAAGGGTCCCAAGTCTGTGGACACAACAGGTGGACACTCCCCAATTATCTAGAGTAATCATCTATGCCTGTCCAGTGCTTGTTCTGGTCACTGTCTTCACATGTGCTTTACATTCAGTGAGTGAATACACCCAGCTTGGTATTGACCCCGGGGTGGCTTGGTATGCAGGCATTCCAACGATTTGGCTGTTTGAAAATTCCTAGCTGTAAGTCTCTTTACATTTTTCTTCCCTCTAAAAGCTTCATAAGCATTCACTTGCTTTGTTTTCACATCCCCCTCTAAGATGGGAAAACCCTTGTTATTTCTACTTTGCAAGTAGAGTGATGTGCCCATGGAACATTTAAAGTGACCCTGGCTAATAGAGCTGAGAAACTATGTTCAGGCTGAATACTTTATGGATAATTTGTAGTTCATCTTCACAGGAAATGAGAGTTCATTGGGTATAAATATTTCCTGGATCTTTGGTCTGGTTCACTGGGCCTTCCTACACCTACAGGCTTAGAGGGAGGGAGGGGGGGATGATCCCGGACTTACCAGCTTCCGGGATTGTCACTTTGTGTGCAGACATGAAGCACAACATCCCAGAAGTAAGCAGGACATCACGTTCATTGCGGCTGCCATTTTTTGTTTTAAACGGAGCCTGGAGCACACTTACACTCTATCGCAAAAATAAGTTTTTCTTTTTTAAAAAACCCAGAATCATGGCCCTTCCCCCCCGCCATCCCCATGGCCCTTCCCCCCCGCCATCCCATGGATGGTGAAAATGCAGCCCCCTTCTCCCCTGATGGGCACGGAGCCCCGCAGCATGGCTTCATGCCCATTTCTGGTGCCGTGCTTACTCGCGAGTAAGGGGGAGCCAGGCAGGATGGGCGCCCATACTTCTCGCGGTCTCGGGACAGTCCCGAGACCGCTTGAAGAATCGAGTTTTCCCAGGGTTTCTTCATCCCTGGGAAAACCTGTTCCCCCTGCCCCCGGGAGTCCCTGTGCGTCATTTGGATGCACAGGGAGAAGCCAGGGACAACCCCAGGGAAAAAGGCTGGTGTAGAAACGGCCACTGACCCCCTGTGAAGTATAGTTTGCAAAATGGGGACCAGCATTGGGAACACTCACTCCCCCCCTGTGAATTCTCCGTTCCCTTCCGTTGTTTGTCTTAACCGTGGTGTTCCAACCACTAACCATGATTAATACTAACCAAGGTTGCCCTTGTAGGTGGAATTTGAACCCAGTTTGAAGTATGCGTTGCAATCTGGGTGATGAGGGAGCCTAATTAGCATGAGCCATGGTTAGCATCTTAACCACAGTTACAGTAAGCATGAGAAGGATTTGCACCAGAATAGGGAGGAAGAAATTAGCTTGCATTCCTGGGGTTATACCCTAATTTGCATATCATGATTTTCAGGGATCTGCATTATATCTGCACTAGACCTTTATGGACTTGACAACTTTTATTAAAATGGAACAGGAATGGTCTGCCGTAAGGGAAAATTTCTAAAAATGCTTAATTTCCTGGAAAGTATAGGACAGTTTGAGACAATTTAAAAGTGTTCCTTTGTTAAATTTTGTGGGTACTATAATGGTTTATATTTATTTGTCTAAAAGATTTTTAAGCTGCCCTAGAAGACAAATCCTCTTTAAGTGGCTTACAAAATTACAGTACAAATTCAGCATAACATAAAATGAAAACAAGTGCTATAAATGAATAAACCTTTAAAATAGTATATTGTCCATCATGAAAATAATCAACGATTATTGTGGGCAAATTCAGAAGTATAAACTCACATGGGGCTTTTCAAGAGTTACGAGGGACATGTCTGGGACTCACAACTGTTTTGAAAAACCTTAGCCTAGTTGAGAGTTGGAGCTTGAGCAAAATATGATTCTAAGTTATGATGAGTCTAGAAGTCCACTGAAGTTATCCCATTTGCTTGAACAGACCTAGTTTAAGTCAAGCGAATTGGTGTCACTCACTGAACCACCTGATTTAACATCGATTATCATCCATCCCTCCTCCCTCATACAACATGGTTGAAGACAAAATTCTGAGGAGTAATGGATTCACTCAACCCTTTTTTGTTCATTTCAAATAAATTTAAAATGGTTAAACTTGTCTGAGTTAAAACGATGTGGCTGTTCAAGGGAGTCATATTCAAGGGACTCACAAATGAAAGCCATTGTGGTGGCTGGAGTATTGGACTGACATTGGGGAGGAACAGATTCAAGTCCCCACTCGGCGATTAAGCTCACTGGTTGACTTTGGACCAGTCATTTACTCTCAGCCTACCTCACAGGCTTGTTGTGATGATAAAATGGAGAGGAGAATCATGTATGCGGCCTCGGGCTCCTTGAAAGACAAGGCAGGATCAATCAACTTTATTGCGGCCAACAGGCCAGAAAAGACAAGGCAGGATATAAATGTAACAAGCACATAAATATTAATGCAACGTATTTATTCACCCTGTGCCCAGACCATGAGACTGCCATGTGGCTGTGTAAGTTGTACACAAGTATATTGGTGAGCCAGACTTGTGATGTAACACTAATTCTCCCCCCCCCCCCCCAACACACACATTGAGCATGGCCCATAGTCTCGTGCGTTTTGTGTTTGGGTGAATTTCAAGCTCAGGGAAGTTAACTTGGAACGTCCCATGAGATGTGCCAGTGACCTTCAGGTCAAGTACCTGGGCCTGGAGATTCCACAATAAATATTGTACTGTGGAAACAATGGGGGATTTAAAGAGCGCTGTAAGTGAAGAAAGGGCTCCAGAGAGGAGCAGGCAGCTTCGCTTAAGAGGCTGCCGGATGAGCGGTGTAGTATTTCTAGTTCAAACTGATTGAAATGTCGACTAAAAATCAATGCTGTTGACTCGCGATAATTTACAGTTCTTTCCGTGCTAAGTAGTTCTGCTTCTGAGGAGTTTGCCATGCAGACATCAGAGTTGGAGAGTTCTGTATGCCACAGTGAATCAGATGCATTATAGGTCAGCTCTTTATTTGTTTCATCATGACTTTTACACAGTTGTCATGTAATTTATGGTTGCTTCTGCGTTGTCAAACATTTTCATTGCAGGCTTCACACACGCACACACCACCACCACCTCCACCAGAATTGTTGCAGCTTCAAAAAGATGATTTTATTACTTCCTAATCTGAGGGAGAGGAGGACTATAAAACATCAAATTACGTTATCTTCAGGCAAATCTAAATATACTATAGATAGGAATCAGGGTTCGTTTGTCCCTGATGCAAATTATTAAGTTCTAATTATAAATATGCATTTAATTACCCCCACATTTTAAAACACACACACACACACACACACACACTGAAATGTTCTTTAGTCCCCCTGTCTGAGAAAACTGTGAATGTTTCTTAGTCATACTGGGGGTGTCTATACAATGCCGCTTTGGAAGGGGATCAGCTCTACAGCCTAGAGCATCGCTGCTGTGAGGCTAAATCAATAAAGCCAGAAGGGGCAAGAGGGAGCACAAGCTATCTGGCGGGAAAAGCCTGCCCCCTGCCTCCTGCCCTGCGTTCCAGTGCTTACTCATCAACAACAATGGAAAACTCAGCCCCCTCTCTCTGTCACCTTCAGTAGCTTGCAACGCCCCCTGGATAACCCGGAGCAAAGGCAAAAGTTGCCGTAAATCAACACTTTGAAAATGTGCAGTTTTGGGGGGGGGGGGAAATCCCAAAGCGGCTGCGAGTTGGCAGCTGCATCATTTAAGCAGCGCAGCACAATTGCACAGCCGCTACAGGGTTAATAGACTGTATAGACACCCCCACTGTCTGAGAA